>CM040085.1:34842733-39842733 GCA_022496805.1 Pohlia nutans
ATGGAGTGTCATTGTATGGAGGGTAGACTGTAGTACCGGTATTACCATTGGAATTGATGGACCAGGCTTTGAGTACCGACTTGTGTTGTTGGTACGTATGTTATTGATTGTGTTTTTTTTTGGTTTTTTTTTTTGGGGGGGGTGGTTATTGACAGACACAGTGGGTGGGAAGCCAGCATTGGACTGGGCGAAACGCAAGTGCATTGCCCTGGGAGCTGCACGGGGCCTACTGTACTTACACGAGCACTGTGATCCCAAAATCATACACCGAGATGTGAAGGCAGCCAATATACTCCTGGATGAAGATTTTGAAGCAGTAGTTGGAGACTTTGGACTCGCCAAATTGCTGGACCATCGAAACTCTCATGTTACTACAGCGGTGCGAGGCACAGTAGGGCATATTGCACCTGAGTACCTCTCTACTGGCCAGTCTTCTGAGAAGACGGATGTCTTTGGCTATGGCGTGCTCTTACTCGAGCTCATTACAGGACAAAGGGCATTTGAGTTCGGCCGACTCTCAAATCAGAATGACATGATGCTTCTTGACTGGGTTAGGTTTCTATCCATTTCCAATTGGAGTACATATGATAATGCTATCTTTTTCACGTATAGAGAATCAAGAAGCCCAAATTGGGCCTCATATTTGTTTAGCAGTTTTGAGTAGGTCTTTTATGGACTTTCCTCCTGTTAAAATGTCTCTGTTTCTTGACCAACACATTCGATGTTCTTCACTGATTCCGGTGATATAAAATTTGGTTCCATCTGAATTCTATGTGATCAATTGAATAATTTGTCATTTAAAAATCATGAATCCTTGGTCCTTTAGGGGTTAAGATTTGAGGGATTTGAACAATTCGGAGAATATAATTTAACCTTTGTTGTTGAGAATCCAGTATTGTTTGTGACCAGAGTGTTTGTTTTTTTCAGCATCTGTGAGTCAGGATCGGAGTTCACTAATTCCCGTGATCTGCTATTATCAGGACGTGAGTTTGACCGTGGATGATGATATGTGGTTCACAGGTCAAGAAACTGCATGCTGAGAAGCGACTAGACTTATTGGTGGATGCAGACCTCAAGTCAATGTACAATTCCCTTGAGCTGGAAGAGATGGTGCAGGTCAGAAGAGATCAAAACGATAATACTCTCAATGAAATATAATAAAACTGGGATCTGTACATCACGTTCCTCTGGACACTGATACGAATGCACAAATTAAGCATTTTTCTTTTTTTATAGGTTTGTGATAAATCAATATCATCGCAACTCTATAATCACTGATGATTATACAATTTTTACTGTGTCATGTTTCTAACAGGGGGAGGGTCTCCCTATGGTTACACTGATCTTATAGAGGCCTCTGTATCAACATTGGGAGACCTTATGACACTAGTAGTGTATAACTATTGGTGATTCTATCTCCAGCAGAGTTGTGATGGTACTTAATAATCGCAAATCTTAACCTCAGGGATTCATAGTTTTAAAATCACCAATTCTATTGATCATATTACAGTGTAAAAGGTAACTCAAAATGGAGTTAAATTATATATCACTAGAATCAATAAAGTACATTGCATGTGTTCGTGAGAAAAACACATGAAATTGAACAAGAAAATTCTCCCCATGGCATAACTCAAAACGTAAGGACCAATTTGGACTTCATGGTCCTTTAGGGGTTAAAAGAAAAATGCTTTGTGCAATATATCAGTGGCTTGTTTTCTATTTACTAATTTATTGCATCACATTGTTCGTACCCAAGAAAAGTTTTTGTCATTGTTCTCTTGATTACATTTATTTTCTCCGGATAGCTTAGGCTAGCTTGCAAACAAAAAGGTTTAGGAATTAGGGTTTAGGGTTTAGGCTCAATTGTGTCGTGCCCACAACAGGTGGCCCTTCTGTGCACACAAGTGCTTCCCAGTGGGCGTCCGAAAATGCTGGACGTGGTGCGGATGCTGGAGGGCGATGGCCTAGCAGAGAGATGGGAGCAATGGCGTGAAGTGGAAAGCCGGAGGAGCAGGGAAGCACTGCTGCCACGAAGGTATTGTGAATTGGTTGAAGATTCGTCATGGGACATTGAAGCCATTCAACTGTCAGGCCCCAGATAGCAATAAAAACACTCAACTCTGCCACAACACGCAATTTGTCACTGTTTTAGTATCCACACCCATTATAATTATGAGTTGGAGCTGGATTTGCGCGCATGCAGGCAGGCAGGCAATCCCTTTTATGATGAACCCCATTGGAAAATGGAGCATTTTAGGGTGGGACGATGAGCATCACGCTGAATTCTTGTAGCTTTGTTAATCAGTTTTCTACTGACGATTGGCTGGTGATTCTGTTTATGCATGCACAACATGTACGTACAGCCATGGCATGCAGGAAATCCATTTCTCTTTTATGTGAACGTTGTGCATCACATGATACTATACTATGGCTGTATGATGTTGCAAGGCTTGCTATTGCCTCAAATATTGTAGTACGATGGAATGTTTATACAACGAGACAATTGTTTTCCATCAGGCATGTAAAATATGTCATATCTTTCTATCTTTCAGAGCATGCTACACACAGAAACTAGAAATGGAAGGCGAAAAACATTAACACATCAAGGTCATTTCAACGCTTGTAAAAATCCTTGCACATCTATGCACTTGTTAAACAAAAAATTGAATGTAAGTATCCAATTATATGCATCTAATTTTTTCCAACTTTAAAATTTTTGTGTAACAAAAAACGTTATTAGAGAAGGGTCTTCCAAGGTACTTTGGGAGACTTCCATAATGTACTAAAAAAACCCAATGCAGGACCCAATGTAAGTACACCTAAAAACAAGTTTCTATTATTAAGAGTTTTAGTTTTTTTTTTTTACATATTCTTACTAGGGCTCCGCTTCTCTTTGCACCACTAGTGATGAAGTGAAAGGCCATGAAATTGAATAAGACGTGAAAGGCTAAGTTACTTCACATAATGGTTTGTGAGGGGGGGAATGGAACAGTCATGGAAAAGGCTAGGTTACATCATAGAAAAGTTACATCATAGAAAACCTTGCCGTAGAACTGTCGACTGCCCGGCTCGCGGCTCGCCGGCTCATTGAAAAGCCACAAGTGGAATCTATAGTCATCAATACTATTTTTTTAAACCAGCTTCGATCTACAATCGTCACTAGAATTAGGAAATCAAAAAGAATTTCAATGCACTAAAGGATGTATTATTTGGATACCATATATGCAAGTTTTAAAGGTCTAAAGATTTATTGGTAAATTACCTAAAACTAACATGAATGTTGATACCATATTGAAGTGGTGCACATTCTTGAAATCTCATTGTGCAAGATTTTGGAATGTTGTATTTAGACATGTGTTATTAGTAGATACCTCTACCTCAAGCCTAAATGTATTTGTTATGTATGGGTAGATTTGGGTGCTTTTGATACACATGAGTATTTTTTTAATTAATTAATTTTTTTACATTACTCTTATATCACTTTTCATGCATGAAATTAAAATGACAAACAAACAAAGATTTTAACAAACCCTATATGAGTAATATACATCTTAGTACATCCTTTTCAATGGAGCACTAAAATATTTGCCTTAGTTTGTAAATATCACAAGAATTCAAGATCGTGCAAAAAAGAACATGGACATTTTTTTTGGCTCGTTGTGTATTGATTCCAACAATTCCAAATATATTTGTGCAACTCTTCAAAAATGTCATGTAAGGTAACTATACATAAATAATCCAAATAATATTAAAAAAATGTAGTCTGTAGATTTTGTTAGATCTTGTTTGCAATTGAAAATAAAATCCCAAATCTTCCTAGCATGTATTTCTTGAATACCCTAAGAATAGTTATGAATCTTTGAAGTTCTAATTATAAGTGTATTCAAAATTAACCCTAGGCTCTCGTGTTTTCCAAAGATGTACATTAATGTCTACCTATTAGAAAAATACCTTCATTTACAGAGACGATGTCAAAATGCCACATTTTGTATTATTAGTAACACAGTTAACAAAAATTTCATGTTTTTTTGTCATATTAATAACACAAAGAAGTATTATTTTGACTTTAGGTCTTTTTTATCAGTATGTACTTTATAAGGTATCTTAAAAGAATAATGACAATCCTAAACATAATTAAAAGAAAAACTTACTAAGTTTAAATTTACTAAGCATTATCAGTTTGTCATGACTCACTCATAACTCAAATGTAGAAGATCATGCTATTTGTAATTTGCAATCCTAAGCTTAGATGCAAATTGGGCTAGAATATGAGTTTTTCACTTTTCATCCAAATTTCAAAGTAATCTTCCAAAGTATATAGTAGCATACTAGAATGATTTTCATCAATACAAAATAAAAGGTGTAACTAGAGTTTGTAACTAGAGTTTTTAACTTTTTTGTCCTAAAGGATTAACTTCATGGTCCAAAATGAATCCTGTTTATGTTAAAAGTGCGCATACAACATGAAAAGTACACATCTCACAAAATTATAATCATGAATTTGGGCTTTGAATTTCATAGGATTGACAAATGTCAACCCTCTTATCATGCACTTTTTGAAGTTTATACTATAAATCAAAAAGTCTAACGATCACTTGCTTCCTTATTATACAATGTTGGTTTTAAATTGCAAATTTGCACATTGTATGTGCACTTTCAACAAAACCAATGTTATGACTGTAAACTACCTAGATGATGAGGCTTATGGTTGGAATTGATAAAGTTGCTAATTCAACTTTTTTGTGGTGTCAATACCTTCAATCAGCCTTGTACTTGATGAAAACTTGTGATTGATAAATTCCAAAACCCATATTAACATAGGCATCATCCTTGGAGTAATATGCCAAGACACATCCAAATTTCTAATTATAAGAACAAATAATTAACCCTTAAAGGACTGTGGGTTTTTCTTGTTTTTTAGCATCAATTTCTCCTTTTTCTATTTATTTTTTTGTGAATTGTTTATTGCTCTTGATAGCTAATACAAATTTGAACATTAAAAAAAAAAATTCAAAGAATGGTTTTGACCAATTAAAAAAAAATTCCCATGTCTCCAGGGACGGTAAAAAAAAAGGTCAAAAATGATTGTCGTTTCATCTTTTCACTTCAAACGCTATAAACTTGCAATCTGTACAGCCAAATTCTATGAAAATTTTACCATGCATTATTTTGGTAGTCTAAAGAAAGATCCTACAGTTGAAAATGCAAAATAATAATTTTTAAGGTTTATTTTAAGCCCTGGCCGCATTGCCCATTTTTCCAAAAAAAAAACTCTTTCTCTCCATAATTTCCATGTACGAAGTCGGAATAAAAATAAATTGGATCCCTATTTTGGTATTAACATACCAAATTCACATTAATTTTTTTCAAAAAATCAGGATAAAAATTGACACTGTGGGAATCTACCCGAACATTGAAATGTCCTAATTAAGACACTTGGTCCTTTAGGGGTTAAAAAAGTCAATTAATTTCAAAGTTACAAAAAAATGTCACGCACACTAATTTCCTGTGACACTAAGGCTCACTTCACATTACAAAGAGCGGCAACTCACCTTGCGGCTATGGCAACCTCCTATTTGCTCACAAATGAATGATTGCCTCTTGTGCCTTCATACTAGTGGCAAAGGCAACCCTCCACATTATTCCTTCATAGATGAAAAGCAATCCTACGTGTTCTTGATTAGCAACAAGTCCTTGCCGGGGGAGTTTGCCCAGAAGCTCTTGAAATTTGGGCTTTCTCATGGAGCATTCTTGTCTTGCCTCAACCATGCACTTTCCTTGCAACTTGAGATGATGTAGCAAGAATGTGTTTTACAATGCCGGAGCTTTTCTCTGCCACTTCCTGTAATGTGAAGCGGGTCTAATTGCCCAAACACAATAATAGCCATAATCAGTGTACATGAAACCGCTTGAAAGAAACTAATGGCAGCATGAGTGACGTTATCATGTTAACCCTTAAAGGTCCAGAGAGCCCTTTCTGACCAATATCATACACCAATATTCCATTGTATTTGGCATAGTTCCACACCTCTTATGAGTTTAAGATAAAAAATGAAGTTAAAATTCACGTCAACATGATTTTAATGAGCTATTGGGGTCTCAATTTGGAACTTTCTATTTTCAACAAATGTCAAATATACGCCAACGTATCTACTATCCCCATCAGCCCTTTTTTGGGTTAACCTTTAGGGTGACTGTAATAGTAGAGTACAGAAGTAGTATGATACACCTCCAATATACACCTCCAATAGAAAAGAAAAGCCAACAAAATGAGACTGAGAATGACAGATCCAGAAAAGCACAAAACGCCAGCTCCATAGAATAGAAAGCACATGACCATTGAAAGCAGCGAATATTACCTAGTCAAAAAAGTCCCAATTCCTATATACCTCAAACCTCCCCAAACCTAGATATTCCAAATCCGTTCGTCCATTACCATATTCGTCCCTGAGACCCACGAACGAGCGCTCCCGTCCGAAATTCTCGTCCGTTCATCCGTCCGTCCGTCCCTCCCTTTTGCCTGTGCCGTAGATGCTCGTCGTCTTGAAGCTCGGGACGCGAGGCTTAGCTTCTGGGGCCGTGAGAATTTCACGTGCACCATCCTCTCGCTTGCCCTTTTTTCCAGTTTGCCGCATATTGCACAAGCTCGATTCGCCACGCCGAAGGGATTGCAAACCAGCAGCAGTGGAGAGAGAGAGAGAGAGGAGGAGGAGGAGGAGATAGTACAGACGCAAGAAGCAAGCCCTGATTTTCTTTTCTTTTCTTTTTTCTTTGGATTCGGATTCCGTGCTTGCCCGCAATCGCTCATGTGGAATTCGGTGAGTTAAGGAATGCACGCACCTTTTTTATTTTCCTTTCGCGGATTTATTTGTCAAGGTTGAAAGAGATTTGAATTCGAATCCTCTGTTTCAGAGAAGGAAAAAAAAAAAACAAAAAAAAAAAAACATAACCAAAATGGTGCCATGAGCTTTTAGTAAGTAGGGTTTCAATAGGGGTTGCTGGTCGTGCAAAGGAAACCGTAATTTGGTTTGTGGCGGAGTTTCCGAGGCAGTCGGAGAATTGGCGGAAAGGGATAACATGCGTCGGTTGTGTTGATTTGCTCTTTTTTTTATTTAATGTATTGAAAATAAAAATGATGAGCTGGTGATTTGCTGCTTGTGGTTTTCCGTTTTGGAGTGTTTGTGGTTTTGGAGTTGACAGGAGAGATTTGTGTGGGTGACATGATGTGGGAGCAGGATTTGTTGGAACCGCCAGAGGGCTCGTCCTCGCCTCATGGAGAAGGGCCTTCCGACCTTGCAGTGGTGGTGGCGATGCCTGAACCAGAGGGGGCTGCCGATATGTTTGGCGGAACAGGGGACTGGTTGACATGGAATCAGCTCATGCCCGAAGAGGACGTCGTTGCCAGTTGCTGGACTCAGCTTATCGATGTCGAGCAAGACGATGGAAGGGTAAGTGAATTTCTCCCACATACATGCGCATCTTGCCTTTTTCCATTCTTTTACCTTTTTTTAGGTTGAGCAGAATCTACCTCCACATGTAAAAGGGTGGGGTGAGAAAGAGTATGCCGATGTTTGTCCAAAACTTTTGGTGAGGCAACAACCTATATGATATAAGAAGCAGAATAGGTCGGTGTGAGTGATTATATGCTGGAAATGCACATACCCTTTGTGGTTCTATGTAAGCATTTTATGGTGCATCCTGTTAAGGCGGGGTCTGAAAGTCACTGTGATGTTTACTTTTAGGTTGATGCAGAGTTCCATATGTATATTAAGAGAGCATTATACTTGAGTGTGAAGCGAAGAATAGCTGTAGAATATGTATATTTTAAAGATTAGTCAGGATGGAGTAGGAGCAGTGTTTCCCATCTTGAACAAATGTCTAACTTGTAGTAATCGCCCTTCCACAGTTGGAAGTAATGGAGGGGCGTGGAGTTTGAGGACTGGACCAGAGCTAGCTGCAAGTTCAGGGCTACCACTGCTTTTTGTGTTTAAAGTGCCGCCCAGTACTTGTATGAGCCGTCCTGGGAAGTTGATTATGATGTGAAATCAGTTTAGGGGGTTCTGATGTATTTTAAATCCTTTGAATTGCAGACGTTTTGCCAGAGCGTAAGATATACACCTCTTCCAGTGGAACCAGCGGCTTCGCAACCACCTGCTACTGAGCAACAACCAGCTGGTGAGTTCTCTATTTTGGATTTCATGTCTTTTTAGGTTTTTGTGCCGGAATTGGCGATGTTAGCCTTTCTGTGCCGACCACAATGTAGCTGATGGCGATGTTTCCTTGTTGCAGACATCAGTGGATTGTGAGAAGTGATTGAATTGATGGAGTTGTCTGTTGTGTTCAGGTTCAACTGGTGCTGTGTCTTCTGAGAGTCCTGGAAAACCATCCTCTAAGTCACGGCTGCGATGGACTCCAGAGCTGCATGAGAAATTCGTCACTGCTGTAGCACGCCTGGGAGGAGCAGAACGTAAGTTTAGTTTTAGAACGAATCTGGCTAGTTCCTACTTCTTTCAGTTTAGCAGCAAACGTGGATAGTAACTGGATTTTAAAGACTTAAACAGGATATCTGACCTGCTGTTTTGCTTTATGAAGGTGCAACTCCAAAGGCAGTGCTGAGATTGATGGGTGTTCAAGGAATCACAATCTACCATGTGAAAAGCCACCTTCAGGTTTGGGATTTGCTCTGGCAACTATATGTATGAGTCAAAGTATACGTATTACGTTTGTTGTCTCTGTGCTTAGCGAGAAATTTGAGCATTTAAGTGAAGTTGATAGTGATGGACATTTGCTGTGTTCTCCTTCATTATTCTTAAGTCAGTATGGAAAAGCCAGGTGTGGACGACAGAGGTTTCCTGATCATTTGTGATGTTGTTTGGTGACGTGTTTCAGAAGTATCGACTTGCCAAGTACATGCCAGAGATCTCGGAAGGTATGACTCATGTCTTGTTTCACATCTTTGGCTCTTGTATGGTGCTATTTGAGTTTCTGATTAGTATAATATCAGTTGATTGGTTTTGGTTGGTCTTAGGACTGATGGTAGCAATATTGTACAGAAGCAAAAGCTGAACGGAGAAAGCAAGACAGCTTGTTCACGCCTCTTGATCTTGGATCGTAAGTTCAAGTCTCTTTGTCAATTGATGCTAGTTCAACTTGTAGCTTTAATCAATTAGGCCGAGTTGCTAGAGGTTAATGTTGCTTCAATGGTCCGTGGGTCCAGAGTTGAGAATTTTCCTTACATAATTTTCAGTGATGTTTTTTGATTCAATGTCCTGTTTCTCTATGTACAGGAGTCACCAGATTGCACAAGCACTCCAAATGCAGATGGAGGTGCAGAAAAAACTTCATGAGCAGCTTGAGGTATGTTATTCATCTCCGTGTCATCTGTTTGTTATTGTGAATGGACATTTAATTCTGTGTTTGGGAGACGCTTAGATCTTTTAAAAGTTCTTGCAGTTTTTGCATGAGTCTTACAGAGGTACGTATCAGTTTCTCAATAGCAATTAGAGCTGTAATCTTCTGTGTTGTTGTTGTCTTGTTTTTCTCATTGAGTTCGGTTGATTTGGCATCTGGCAGATCCAGCGAGAGTTACAGCTTCGCATTGAGGCTCAAGGTCAATCTCTTCAGAAGATGCTTGAGCAACAGGCGAAACTAAATCATCCTGATTTGCCTAGCGGTGCACCGTCTGCAATGACAAGTGCTCTTGCCTCTACTTCAGCTCCTTTGGGGCCCTCCAATAGCAGTATGACAACCACTGTCTGCGAGGAGCAACCTGCAGGAACTGCTTCAGTGGTTGCCAGACCAGCCCATACGAATACGGTGATTGTGAATGCCAGAAAGGAACCAACTGAACTGCGAACCGGGTCAACCTTGAACACATTGGTGAATGAGCCTGCTGCGAAGCGAGTGCGTACCGATGTTGGTGTCCAGGTGAACGTGTCTAGCCAGACACCCCCCAATTTTGTGATACCTTCGTTGCAAACTTCCATTACCGGAGGCTCACCTTCCAAAGTCCCCCAGCAAGCTCACACAGCAGCTCATATCTCTCAGCATCCTGGGCCCATGGCACAAAAGTCCTTTGCTTAAAGGAAAGAACTTGTACCTTTATACAAATCTTTGTTCGTTGTAATTCTTATGTGAAAAGCTGGGTGAACTGGCTGCTCTGCCCTGACCCTCTCTGTGGAGCTTTGTATCATGTGTTGACCAAGTCCACGAGGAGCAAGAGTGAAGGGCAGAAACTTTGTACAATGTCTCTACTTAGCAAAGCCAAGTTATTTTGGGATGAGCTCGTGGTTGGACGCAGGCAAGGTGGGGGTTGCCTCTGATATTGAAGTGGCTCTGATCAATATCAGATACTCCTTGACTAGCTCTGCGTCCAACATTTTTGGGGGAAGCCGACATTGAGGCTGAGTCTTAGCCTTTGCTAGAATAGATTTGTCGACAGGAAAAAAATTCCGGGTGGGTGCTGTAGGAAGCTCAAAAGTGAGCACATTTCTAGCTATCAATGTGTGTCCGTCTCCAATTACTGGGATGGTTCTAGTTCATTCTGGCAACATGGCCCTTTTTCCAAGCAGGTTATTTTTTGACTACTGAACCCTGGGTGGCACTTGCATCAAGTAACTTGCATCTGCTTTCAAACGGTTATACTAACACTGTTCTCTTGAAAGAGCTTTACTCCTTGTAAGCTCTGTTTTCTGTTAATAAACTGCAGATTATATGATTGCATTGTACCTCGAATAGGACATACTGCTTAGAGGCCAGGCGCTGTGCAGCCTGACCGTCATAAGAATCAGGTAGTTGTATTCTGACACTTAGACACCGTTGTACTTTTTTCATTCTGACACTTAGACACCGTTATTAAGAATCAGGTAGTTGTATTCTGATACTTGGATACCGTCTTCTGAATACCTAGTAGGGACAGAGCTGTACTTTTTCATGACATTATTCTTCTATTCGTAGGAATGGTCACGCTCTAACATCATTGACGGTAACGCAGAGCTCTACGTTGAAGTAGATTCCAACGACACCTTGGTGCGGCTTCAAAGTCTCAGCTGTTGCTAACGAGTATCTCTTGCGTGCTGTGTTGTCTTCCCAGTCTTTCAGGTGTAGAAGTTGGCCTATTGGTAGAGAGTTTGCTTCACACTTACGTTTCAATGTCTGGGAGCATCATTCTGGACTCGAGCAGCTCCTTTAGAGCCGTACTTCTTGCTTCATTTGCATATTTTACTCATGCAAAAAAATTCTTGGAAGGAAGGGCAACGATAGTTCTCCGATTCCGTTGTTTCGGCACTAGCATGTTGAAACCGTGCTGTTGGTTACCTAGCTGAGTGGGTGTTCTGAAGCTAGCTGTTGCTCTTGAGAAATGGGCGATCACGGAGCATCTGGACACCCTCATTTCTGGTGACCAGGGGAAAACTAATCCTGTTGACACGAGCAAAGTCGCAAGGAGATACAATTGACAAAATTTGCAGATTGATTCTCTGCTTTGAACTCGGAAACCGGGCTGTCAAAGCAGGTCTCCAGCAAGCCAATGAACCTATCTCAATGGAATTGTTGAGAGCGCAAATCCATTGTGGCCTCTGAGGAACCCACTGTGTGATGTTAGCTGTTATGTATTTTTGTATGCTGAAGCTTCCGCGTATGGAACATGAGTATTATCCGTAACGTATGGGAACAAATACCAAGTAGCCGTCCCCATACTGAGAAAATGGAAGAAGAGCTGGGGTGCGTACTTTGAAGATTCTGGACATATAGTATTTGGAGCTCAATACCATACTTGGAACAAGTACCAACTGAAGGGGCGCAACTGATCTGAACGGTCGAGCACACGAAATCTTCGACTGCAAGTGGAAACTTTCGTGTAAAAATCTACTGATCGCAACAGCTACAGTGCAATGTTAAGGGTCATGGTGGATTCCCGGATTCATGTGTAACTATTTGCAGTAGCCAGAAATCATGTGTGGGTTCAGCAGCAGCTCCTCAACGACCTGGCAGTTGCAGAATTCTCTTGCAACCCCAATGTAGTGCTTTTTTTCAGGTATGTAATTAGTTTTCGCAGTGAGGAAGGTTTGCATTCTCCTCGGTGTGCAACAGGCTGTTTAACCTGTTTTGTTACACACATGTCAGCATGATCTTTGGATATGATAGTGTCAGAATGTTCAATGCTATAGTGACATCAGATGTCTGATGTATCCGGTGATGGAAATTGGCTATTTTGGTTGCAGGTTGAATAGTATACCGGTTTGTGATCATGGCCATAATTTCAGAGTACGAGGAAGACTCCGAAGATGTGGAAACGATAGTGAGAGCGAACTTGCAAGATGTAGACGATGGCTATGAAGATGAGGAGGAAGATTACCCGCCTGACCCTTACTCGTCCCGGCCCTCGGATGCTACCAGCTGTGAACGGCCCTACGATGAGGTTTTAGGGTACCTTCTCCGGGAGCACCAGCAACAGCCCCTTGATTTGCTTTCCACTGTGATTGAGTTTCTGTTTCGAGAGACCGGGATCGCTACGCAGGAAGGGGTGGATGTTCGCGTCTCGGAGATGCTTTCGGCTGCGAAACGAAGACGGGTTGACACTGATGACATTGAGGATGTCTTCGGCGGTCCCGACAAGATTGCCAAGCTTGATGAAATTTTTGACAACCCAGAGGAAAACAAACAGCATGTCAGTCTCTCTGAGACTACTCAAGGCTCCAGTCCCGTATCGGAATGCTCCAAGAATTCTTTCCAAGATAAAGAAACGGTGATCATCACCCCTTCCGAACATCCTCCTGCAGTAGTCATCTGTGAAGAGAACTCTGTGCACATTGTCCACGTGAATGAGGATGATGATGAGAATTATTATGAAGCTCATGATACGGGATCTATCACACCTGCGGACGACGTCCCGTTGACATCCAATATGGCTTTTGAACCTGAGATCCAACAGCCTCACCTAGAGGAGGAGAAAGTGGAAGCCAAGGCCACACAGCCTGAGGATTTGGGTGAGTTACAAGCAGCTTCTTAGCACATGATAATCTCATGGTTTCTATTGAGGGGTACGGTAGAGGATACTATTTGCGTTTTTGACGTAAGGTAGAGGATACTGTAAGCATTTTAACCAATATGTAGGTTTTACTTTTGGAAGATATAGAGCTGTGGAGAGATCACTTTGGGTGCAAGAGCCTAATTTGTCGATGAGATCAATTATGTATGAATTTTTTTCTGCAATTTCAAAGTGGGAGGTTGTAGACCACTATAAGTAACAGCAGATAACTATATTTCTGTGGCCATGGACATTTAGCCAACTCATGCTTACACCACTTGATAATTGATGGCCAACCAAGTGTATGAAAAGATGAGTTGCTGTTGGTCAGTGTAGGAGACGGGATCAGGTGTAGTCATCAAATAGGTGCAGCAGCATTGGCATTGTGGCCATACTACTGACACTTTTCAACACCTGTTGGGACTTGGAAAGGGTAGAGTGATGGAACCATGCCCATTATGCGTTGCCATGTTTTTTATTTGTTTATGTCAGTTGTCTCGAAAACCTTCATCCACAACTTGGAGCCCTAATCATTGTCAAGAGCATGGCATAATTACAGCTGACCGTCTGCTTGTGTGTGATATTCAGACCCAAATGCTGGCAATGGAGCAGACCTTGAAAACTACTCGTGGACACAAACGCTCTATGACACTACGTTGCATATTCCAGTGCCCATTGGAACAAAAGCAAAATCTGTTGTTTGCGAAATCCAGCCAAGATACCTGAAAATTGGCCTCAAAGGTCAATCACCCCTTTTGGAGGTACCTTTTTACATACACTGAAACCACATGTAGTTGACTATCCTGTGTGAAAAAGTCATCATACATTTACAGTCTACCCTTCATAATGACATTCCATAATATGACAATATTATTGTTTCAAGCAATACACGTCACAAGTCATTTCTGTGACTAATCCATGCCTGCCACCTTGAAGTTAGGGCTTCCCAAACATGTCATAATAGAGAAGGACAACTGTATCAAGATCTTCAGAGTTTGTGCTAGCATGATATTTTTTCACAAGAATTGTACTACCATATAGTGAAATACACTGATTTAAGAGGCTGCACTAAGGGCCAAATGATTATGGAATTCCTCCTAACACACAAATTAGGAACGCACTTGTTTCATTTCAAAGTTCCTACTGTTTAATCAAATGGAATTTGATGTTTTGTGTGCAGGGTGACCTCAATAAACCTGTAAAACCATCTGAGTGCTTCTGGAATCTGGGTAAGCTCACAAATTTCAAATTGTTGGATCCAATTTTCCACCATCTCAAAATTGTTGAGAACTCTCATGGTCACGTTCTGTATCAAGATGTGTAGGGAGTTTCTATGTTGGTTTGTTTCACAAATGTTGACTTCAACATGCTACAGAAGACGGCAAGCTTTTGACAATCCACCTTCAGAAGCATTATACCATGGATTGGTGGCACATTGTTCTGGAAGGAGAGCCGGAGATTGACGTCACCAAGGTCAATGTACCGAATGCCTCATTGTCTGACCTTCACCCAGACACACGGCGACACGTGGAGCACGTTATGGTACAGTTCTTGCTTCTAAATATCTAAACCTATTCAGAACCCATTGAATTTGGTCTTCTGTAGCATATCCTATGACGTAGTGGTAGCGATGGAGCTATAATTTTTCTTTAATGAAAATATGGCTCATATAGTTAGGAACTGAACAACTTGTGTTGCTGTAATTTTGTTTGCAGTATGACGAGCAACAGGCAATTAAGGAATTGCCCAACAGTGGTGAAGAACGCAAAGATGACACGCTTCGCAAGTTCATGTCCGGGGTACCATGATTCAAGCTTGCCATTCACCATCTTTCAGAATTTTTAGGTGTTTGTGCCTGAGCATGCAAATGAGCTGCATTGGTATACTCATGACATCCTAGTCTACGCACTAGAATTGATGCAAGAAGGTTCACTGACAACTTGTTCACTCAATTGTGTCCTTCACTCATTTCCATGTATCTTGTCTTGCTGTGAAGCGCGAAATTCTTCCATTATTCTTTTCATGAATGACTTCTCTTCTTGTGAGCAGGGCTTGGTGCTGTACGCTTGACTTATGAAGAGAAAGGCCTACAAGTTGGAGCATTCATAGAGAGTAATGATCTTGTACGGAAAACAGTAGCTTCGTGATTTCATAACAAAAGTACAACGAAGGTAGGGACACCCATAATTTTTGCTGCTGATCCAAATTCACCACCCTAAAAATTTTAGAAAATAGATGTATATTGATTAACCCCTAAATGCCTAGAGCTCTCTCCAAATCCGGCAGTTTTGCAAAGATGCATTATAAAATGCAACTAAGAGGGATATTTTGAACTTGATATATGAATTATTAGTTGTACATTATGAATTTTAGATTCTATCCATACGGTTAGATCTATGATTGCTATTATCAATAATTTTGTATAAAATTTGAAACGTGAAATTCAAAATTATTTTGTAATTCAATTACAAATAAGATATTGACAATCTACGGATGAAATTTTTTGTGATTGGTTGAAATGTAATACTTCAAGTGTAGTGATTTTTGGAGATTTTTTGGTTGCTTAATTTTATGAGTTGACTTTTTTAGAGCACTTTTATACTAAAATCTTCAAAATTTTGGGTGAATCACTACAACATAAAATTTTCTCAAATCATCCCCTTCTTAATCGGATCACATATGCATGAAGCTAACTTCCTATAGAATCTACAGTAAAAATTCCACATTGCAAAAAGTGCATGACGGATGAGAAAACATGGATGAAATCTGTACATCGTCCAAAAAATGGACGCTTAGGCAGTTAGGGGTTAAGAGGAACATTGATCACCTAATCATCTCTTTTAAGCATCGGTTTTGGTCATCTACCAATAAAATTTGAACCTTCATAATTTTTGCATGTAAATTCCCAAAAAATGTATTCTTTGGTGCACACTAGAAATCCTCTTTCATTTTTAACAAGAACATATAACAATTTAACCAGTCTAATTATAAGACATAGGCTAACAACTAAAAGTGGTGACTGTGAATGCCTATACATGATAGTCACATCAGCTGTATGCTCATATGCCATTTCCTTAGATAACAGAATGTAAGAATTAGGTGGAATTATCCTGAGTGATTAAGCCCATTCTATTTAGCAATATTTATTTGTTTCAACTTACAGTTTCCCACACACTGCTAAGAAGGTTGTCTTTGGGCACCAAGTGTTGGAGCTTGGCTGTGAGAATTCTCGATTACTGTGAGTCACTTTGTTCTAGTACCATAATTACTGTGAGAATATTGAATTACTGTAAGAATATTGAATTACTGTGAGTCTCAGCAATGGCAATAATTGGTGTAGTGACAGGGAATTGTAGACATTAGTTGCAATCGGTGGAAATATTTAATTGACTCAAATTTAATTTTGTATAGTAATTTGGTCGCTCTTTAACCCTTTGAGGCGCTTGCGTCCACATTGGACAATGAACAGATTTAAACTACATACATGGACAGCTTTCATCCAACCAAATTTCACTTGGTTCTTGTGCTAGTTGACTATCATTTGTACAGTACGGATCTTCAAAATAAGATATTATGATTTTTTGAAAAACAACACAATTGATTTATGTCAAGTTTCATTCTTAGTTCAAAAAGTGAGACCTTAAACATGATTTTCTAAACAAGTAGAATCAAATAATGGAAACCATACCATCTTGAAGTGCATGTTATTCCAATTTCATTACAGTATTTTTTTAATTTTTGTGTGTTAAATTGGGATTTTAAATTGAATTTCAAGAGAAAACCTTGCAAAATTAACTTTAAAATATTAATAAAAATATATATGATGAATCCAACCGTACAGATTGGATCTTCACATTGACATTTACAACTTAGCTTTGTACATCAACTCCATTTTTGTTTTTCATCTAACATTTTATAACGAATCCTTGAAAATAGTGTTGAATCGAGGACGTTAAGGGGTTAATGAGGTAACAAATTCCAGCTCACAAATATAATACATTGTGCAATACCTTGCTGCAACATGTAACATAATAGAGCATTTCAGGACGTCCCCCTTTTGGAACTAGATCAAATGAGCATTTTTTTAATGTGATCCAATTTTCACCGTTTATGACAGGTTGTACCATTGGCAGAAGGTGGTTCTCCCTTCAAAAGCCATGCCTAAAACTTCAATTCTCCCATTTTTGTAAGTCCCCATAGTAATTCACTTGTTGAAACTTGACACTGCCCATGCTCATAGCCATGCTCATAGCCATGCTCATACCCATGCTCATACCCATGCTCATAGCCGTGCTCATACCCATGCTCATACCCATGCTCATAGGCATGCTCATAGCCATGCTCATACCCATACTCATAGCCATGCTCATAGCCATGCTCATGAAGACAATGACCCTGAATGTAAGTAACCTGCCAATTATGGAAAAGGGGACTTCATGAACTGCTCTATTATGTTTTGGGCATGTGGGAACACTTGTGTGGCTTTTTGTAAGGGGCTATTGAACTCATGTCTTTGCTGATTGCACCAGCAGGGCAATCAGCATTGGTAGTGCCCTCACGCATACTCCACTGTAGTATGAGTAGGTTTGAAGCACCGGCATGGTACTTTCCCTGATCCTGATGGCCATCATTCATGGCCAAGTTTGTTCCTTGCTTGTCAAATTTTGTTCAGTTCTTTTCATAATCAATGTGAATGTTTTTTTCTTCGAAATGATTGACTTTCGCAAAAGAAATCTCACAAAAGTCCATTTTGTGACTTTCACATAAATATGCTTATCAGGGAAGTCACTTAGTGTAAATTTTGGGTACATATGAGCGAACAAAGGGTATTTAATGGGGGGCTATGACATAATTGGAATATTCTACTATTTATAGTATATTTAGGGTATAATCCATATATATGCTCTGAATATTCCAAAATATTCCCAAATTGGTTTTAAAACACCCTATATTACTTTTATAAATTTATAATTTTTATCTCAAATGAATAAAAGGCACCCTATATTTGTTCTCTCATAGTTATCTAAATTCTTGATACTGACTTCCCCGGGATATGCTTGCAATCAACAAATTTGACTTGGGCACAAAAACCTGAACTTGATTGGTCAATGGGTGTAGATTCAAACCATGAAGAGAGTAATTTAGATTAATTATTTATGGGACGACATTGGCGTTGAGAACGAAATAAGACACTAGTAGGGCACGTTTCCATTCTCTCCTGTCCCACTATTTTGACCCGTGGCAAGCCATTTTTATGTCCATGAGCAACTTTTCAACTTATCTTATCAATAATGGGTACCCACAATCTTTGAAGGGCTTGGAGCAATAATGGGTACCCACAATCTTTGAAGGGCTTGGAGCAAGGGGATGGGTTACTCAGAGTAGCTCCACCGCAGCCCTCCCAGAGTCTCTCGCACTCCAGAACTACATGAAAAGTGCCAAGGGTCCTTCCAAAATGCCTCTTGACTCTGGATCCTAGCGTGTTAAGAAATGGCCCTTCAAATCACTATTTAGTTGACTATATCCCCACATTCTACTTGTGATTGGTCCATTGACTATTTGATGTGCACTTTTGATGTGTGAGGGGCCTCCAAGGGTGGGGGAGTGTAAGTGCAAGGGCTCTTCAAATGTAAATGAATAATTTCAGCGAGTCATCTCTAGCGTGTAGGAGTGGGGATGCTCTCAGGCGCAGAAACTTGCACCAGCCCAGTCGCCGGCAGGCACAATCTCGGCCCTCCAATCCATCTCCTCGATCAAGCGGTTGGGTTTGTCCAAGCTGGTGAAGTGGCTGACAGGCGAGGGCAGAAAAACACAAATTGACTACATGTGGGAACGCAGTGCCCACACACATGTAGGAACGATCATGTGGGAACACACTGCCCACACACATCAATACTTTGAACTCCAAAACTCTTGAACGCTCGAGGCTGGCCAATATACCAAACACATAAAGGACCAAGCCGTTTTAAAATAACAAATGCAATCAATCTGAATGTTGTGAAAAATACACTATGATCAGACCAATTTTTATATCACTGGAATCAATGAAGAAAAATGAGTGTGAATTGGTCAATGAAAAATTGAATTTGAACATAGGGAATTTTATATAGAACCTACTCAAAATTGCTAAAAGAAATATGAGGCTAATTTGAGTTTTTTGATCCTTTGGGAGTTAATATATTATCAAAATACACAATCGCTTATGATAAACTTAATGTATTATCAAAATATATACAAAAATAGTTATATTAAAAATCATGTCAAACAAACCGAACATTCTCAACTGGGAATCACATGCCTTTCAAGACTTTCCCACTACTTTGTAGCTCTACATTGTATGATTTAGCATTGATTCCTTCTACTGCATCATTTAAGCTTGAAACCTTTGCTATGTACCATTTGTTCGTATTTTCATCAAAAACTTATATCATCTTTTCAACAACAGAACCATCATTTCTAATTGTTCCAATTTGTTGTTCACTTCTTGAAATGGAAGTTCCACAATTTTTTCATTCAATAGTTTTTTCACCATTCATAAGCATGTTATAGTCTCCACACAACCAACATTTTTGTTTGAATTTTTTTGGAAGTTGCAGTCGCTTATGTTTTCAAGTATAAGTTTCTCGTTGTCGTACTTCAACTATGGTCTTGGGGTTCTCCACAATTTTGCTTGTACTCCCCAATGTACCTACTGAAACAATTAAAAATCACATATACAAAACTTGTAAAAAAATAAATCATTTGCCTATTTGCAAAATTTATACATATGATATACAATTTCATTTATATGACATTTTAACACCAGAACCAAGAGAAATTTGGATGGATGAAAAATATGATTGTTCATCATTCCAAAAATGGTTCACAATTTATCCAGCGTCCACTATATGGACGTAGGCACGCTAAAGGGTTAAAGCAACTTGTGTCTTTATCTCAAAAGAGGATTACAACTCATAATCCTTCGTTCGTTCTCTTGATTTCAAGCCCTTACATGAACCAAAAAGTACTTGCTATGCACATTCTTCATTGAGTAGGATATGGCATTATGTGCAATAATGTTCTCCAGCCTCTGAACTCATTCTCATTCTCCACCACCGTGAAACTAGAGCAGCATCAGTGTAATGATAATTGTGCAATTGTGGGTCCTATATGTAAAGAGAATATTATTATTATTTTTCCTATTGATGGCTCTTGTAGTCTTGGGTGATGAGCACTATTACACCACTGTGACAAATGGTGACAACAGTATGGGTATGTGCATGTTGTTTGAAAAATGACAAAAGAGCTCTGAAATGGCTTTCTGATCTTCTTCTGACTGCTGATGCAAATGGAAGAAATGAACGATGTTTCCTATGTTGAATTTGACTGATCCAACCAACGAATCATTCTCACATTCCAAAGCCTGGCATTTCTGTTGTATTCGTATTTTTTTAACATTTATTTCCAATGAAACATTTATTTTCTGTTGTATTTGAATTTTTTTTAACATTTGTTCCTACATAGTTTGATATGGTTGTGACTTGCGTAAATGAACCATCAAAACATTCTTGAGTTGGTCCCTTTTCTACAATGCTACTATAGAGGTATCATTTCTAAAGACTTGGAATAATGCTTCTATAATAGCATTGTAGTTGTTCAATTCAAGATCTTTTTTAGGAAAAAGAATTGTAAAAAAGGACCAAGTCAAGGCAGTTCAAGTACGTCAATGATATGTATTGTACAAAAGAGCATTTCACTAAGAGTATGTGCAATTGAGTATTTAAGAAGTTCTAAGTAAATGCAATAATGTTCCAAAGAACCATACCTTTGTTGTCATTCAACTTTTCCAACAAAAGTGACACTAAACACTTTGTTGTTTGAATTGAATATCAAGTGAAATTTGTTAAAAAAATAATTAAAAATTAGTGATAATGAGCATTGAAACATGGCAAGAGTATTGTAAATTTGTCTCAAGCTGTAAAACTAGATATAAGGTGGATGACCCAATAACCAGCGTGTACTATAAACCAACAATATCTCCAACATGTATTCATTGAAAGCTTCTAATTCTATACCAGTACTAGATTTGCGTGAAAAGCTTAAAGCGTTGGATTATGGGCCATCCACTATAGGGTGTTGAAATTGCCTATGCTCTAAAAATGTCTCTTCAACAAATCTACCACAATGGCTTTTATCTCTTATATTAGGTACACAATGTCACGATACCATGTCACTACCCTACTTGGTATTTGTCACAATACCATGTCACAAAATCATCCACATTTCACATCCATACCTTTTATCCAATTTTTCATCATGTTCTCAAATCATTCTCCACAGTTCCCATGTTGTTCCCTAAATCTTCGCAACACATTCCCTAGCATTCCCATCCTGTTCCCTAATGTTCCTAAGTTCTCCTTACATTCCCAAAGTTCCCATGTTCTTTTTGTGTTCCCAATTGATTCCAACATTTCCAATGCAATGTTGGTGCATTACAAGTATGTATATGGATAATACTATCCATTGATTCAGGGTGTGTATCACTCTACCAATGGAAAAACAGAATTAAACGGCTGATTCCAATCAATGTCACTCGTATCAAAAATAAATAAAAAGGGTGAACCGGCTATGTGGCTATGTATTGAATGGTAGCTTCACACATCTTATGGATAGAACTAGAATCTGCATAGGAGATCAAGGATACTACTCACTCATCCATGGCTGAATGGGCTTGGAACGAGTCCAACGTTGTTCAATAAAACTGTTTTTTTTGGAGTAGGTGCCAATCAATAGATTAGCCATAGCTTCCCACTTCAAGCAATGGAAAACTGGCATTTATATTAACCCTTTAACCCCTAAGCTTCCCTAGCTTTTTTGGGCTTAAAATCATCATTGCTTTTGATGTGTTATAGGTATAAATGTAAGTGAGGTATAGAAATCTCAACTGTACAATCTTGTAATATAATTGTTGTAGATCACGTGAATCAATTTTGGGGTCATTTGGCCATATAGATTGCAAGATCATAGTGTTTTAGTGTTAAAAAAGGATGCTGAAATTCCTAGCAACACAGTTAGAGGTGAAATTCGTTTTTAAAATTACTCAAATGAAAAAACTTTCAACTATAGAGTAGTTCAAAATCATCATATAAACACATTGGTACCATAAAAAAACTCATGAAAAAAATTAATGTGCCCTAAAATGGCCTTGCAATGTCAAAAAGTAGCCCGAAAAGTGACCCATTTGACCCAAAAAGCAAAAAGTGTCCAAACTAGACCCGTGCACTAAAATGACTCCCAAACATTGATAACAACATGGATTGACATGAAAATTTTACCATGATAACTTGACTTCATGGGGAATCCAACCCAACAAGTTTCATTGAAAACAGACATGGGATGAAGGAGATACAAGCCCCCAAAGTTACAGCCATCAAAATGCACAAAAACTGTCCAAAAAAAAGATACCTACTTTCAAATGATCACCAAAAATTCAATACATTTCGGATTGATCTGAAATTTTTACCACACATTCCATACATCATGCGGTTTGATTTTCCGGAATTTCATTAAAATCGGACACGTTGTGCAAAAGTTACAGCTCTTTGAAGGTGAATGTACCCCAAAAAAACGTCCAAAATATGGACGTCGGGAAGGTTAGGGGTTAACGTCCCCATTCAACACTGATTTCAAAGATACCTTATAAAATGTTTGATGAATAACAAAAATGGAGTTAATTTACAAAGCTAAGTTGTAAATTTCAATGTGTAAATCACATTTGTAAAGTTGGATTTTTATCATATTTTTTAATTAATAAATTGTAATTAAATTTTCATGATTTTCTCTTGAAATTCAATTTAAAATCCGAAATTAACCAAAAAAAATTAAAACTAAAATTGTTGTAATGAATTTGGAATAACATGCACTACGAGATGATATAATTTCCATTATTTGGTTCAAGATGCATCAAGTTTTGCATGCCCTGCTGGATAAAAAAACCTGTCCAAGAAATTCATTTGTTTGGTCTTTAAAAAATTAAAAATTAAAAATATAATATAATATAATACTAGTATAATATTAGTATAATATTAGTATAAGGGTGATGTGTGTATATATATTATATGTAAGGAAACAAATTCAAAGGAATTTTGAGCATTTTTGCACATTTGGTACATTATTGTAGTGAACATATCCGAGGTTTTTTTAGATTGTTTTTTGTTTCATATATAAATAATTTAGAGGTATATGCAAAATGTTAAAAAATAAAATCTCTCAATTTTTACATAGATAAGAGTGGCACTTTATTACTTTACAAAAAAACTTCAAATGTTCAAGATTGTTATGAACCTCACGTGTTGAAAGATCTACTACACCCACTTTAAGAAAATTGGAAAAATCTTGACATGCGCGTGCATAGTGACATGTTGTTCAGAACTTCACGACTCCTCACAATTTTGCGAACATTCTACCGGTCCCCACCCTAGCCTGTAAAAAATGTTTGTACCCAAGCTGAACAGCCTTTGCTGTACAGTGCATGTGGGAAATAGTCCGAGCATGTTGTATTTGAGCCTTTGCTGTACAGTGCCCTAACAAAAAGATTGTCCCCTCTTCTACCCACCAATAAGAAAATTGATCTAATTTGACGCAGAATTGGTATTTCATAAAAAAATCAGTATATACTCTTATTTAACACTACCATAATCAATCAAACCAAGTTTCACTTTTCAAAAATAGAATGTTGATTTTTGGTGAATTTTGAAAGTATTGTTGGTGTTTGACCTTATAAATTCATTTTAAAATCATTTATGATAACTTTTACAGTTCAAATTGGATTTTCTAGTTAAAAATTTTCAAACAAACAACTCTCTAGTTTAAATAAGATTTTAAAAGGTTACAGGTCTTCATACAAACGCAATGTCATATTGATTGTCACCTATTACATTTGACTACTTCAAACTCTACGACTGATTATTCATTGTCTATACTTCTTCTACACACAAAATTGATTTAATGATCACCAAACTTGATCAATCTACCAAGGTGTGTTTCCACCCTTTACTTTGATCACTGCTTCCAATCTAGAACACAACTTGAGGAGATTGTTTCCACAAATCAAATTCCATTGGCATTCAAGAATTTGTTTAAACTCCTCCAAATTTTGGGCGATACTGGACCATGTTGAACGGAATCTTTGAGGATCTTCTAAACATTCTCAAATAGATTAATATAACATTGGTAATTTAGTGATTAGTTCACATGATATTTGCTATGGACATATCAATGAGTCATTAATGATTGATGACTCATTGATTACAAGTCATCCGTACTTGTTAAAGTTGACCATGGTAATTTTTGAAAATTCCACTACATATCTTTTCTTATGGTTTTTGAAGTTTAAATCAAATTAAAAAAACCATTCTACCCATAAAATAACTTCAAGTAATCAATTTTTTTGGTGAATGATAAATCTCACAACAAAAAACCATGTTGTACAAAAAGAACACCAAATTTTTTTGAAAATTCGATAGGTTTTTGCGTTCTAGAGTGAAAGTTAGATTTTGACCTACAAGGTTTAAAAATGAATTAAAGTGCTCAATATTTGAAATTTTGGAAAAAATTCATGAAAAAATCATGAAAAAACTTTGACATGACTTGTTTTTTTAATAAGTACCGATTTTATGAATGTGAGTGACATGCGATAATGTTATTGTTAAAGTACATGACAACCAATTTTTTTTGTTCTTCCATTAGTAAAGGCTGTAAAGCAACACGCACCTTGGAATGTAACCATGTAAGGAAAAAATGGATAGAACCATTCATACGTACACACATATAGAGATGTGCTCAAAAAGATGCATTCCCAATAAAATGCATTTTCTATTAAGCAATTTCACGTCAAATTTGATTATAAAAAAAATAAACAAATAAACAAAAAAACAAAAAACAAAACAAAAAACAAAAACAAATTACACTTTCAAAATGTTAACAATGGGGGATTTAAGCTTCATTTTATTTTACCAAAAAAAATGCTTTCAGCATGGAGATATTTACGTTTGAAAATAATAAGCAGCTCAAAATTTTCCCATTATTTTGGTCGTTTTTAACACTCCATTGCACATTTTAATCATTTTTATTCACTTTAACTAACATTTTCTTTCTCCGATCGAGGGAGAGAATTCCTAATCTTAGTTTCCTTCAATCCAACTTTTAATTTGGAAATAATTTATATTTTATAACTTTTAATTAGAAATTTTGGAAAATTGGTTCTAAAGTTTTAAATGCAATTTTTTTATCTCAATAAAAACTTATTTTTCCTTCAAAAAGCTAATAGCTTCATTTTCATTTTGTGAACATTCCAAGCATATAAAAGATTATAGAATTTGGAGCAAAATGTGCGTAAGATGAGTCAATTCTTTTTGGAACATATCTTTCTGAGCCCATCTGTATATATACACACTCATCCATAAAAGTATCTACTGTAAAACACTTTCATCCAAATACTGACAATTTTAGAATTTTTTTTTAAAGGGACTTTGGCAAATTCATCCACTTTTTACTCATTTTTTCTAATGTAAAAGTAGACGCTTGCAAAATCAGGTAAGTGTGATTCTGGCGAAAAGTGGCTAAATTGTTTTTTGGCTGGTACAGCAGTGGTCTTATCACCTGTGCAACTGGCCATATCAATGCAAACATTATGTGATTTATACTACAAGGCAACCCTAACTGCTGTTGGCCTGACCCTTCCCTTTAAGTCAAGCAAGTACAGTACAGCTCTGGCAGGGACCGACCAGTACCCACTAAGGTAACTATACCTTAAAGCGTCCCCCTTCCCAACTGAACCTATTTACACACATATACACACATAAAACAGAAAAATATTTTTGTTGTGTCTTAACCCCTAAACGTCCCAGCGTCCAGTTTCTGGACGACGAACAGATTCCAACTCACACTACACTCACATTACTTCATGGATGAAACTCATTCAATTTTTAAAAAACACTTTATGAAGTTGTTGTTCTATCTAATGGTTGGATTTGGTGTTACTAAGGTACATTTAAAAAAAAAATTACAAATGTGGAAGTATGTCAAGCAGTTGACCAAGCCAAAATTGCATTGACTTTAGTTCAAAAGTGGGCTTGCTAAAATGAGGTCATAAATTGAAGTAACACCATTTCAAGAGTATCTCATTCTGAATCCATTCCAACAAATTTTACTCAAAAAATATGAATATTTTGTTTGTAATCAAATTTAGAAGGAATTTTTAATTATAACTTTGAAATTTTATAATAAAATATCAGTGATAGCATTGGTGAATCTAACCGTACGGATGGAACCTAAAATTCAATATCTACAACTTTCATTTGTATAACAATTCCGAAATATTCTCCTAGATAGCACTTTATAATGTTTTTTCTCAAACTGTCAATTTTGGGGACACCCTGGGACGTTTAGGGGTTAATAGCAAATTCAAGAGGATTCCAACGCACTTTACCATGCATTATTTGGACACCGTATGAATAACTTACGAATTTCCAAAGTGTTGACTGTAGGTTGACCATAAAGCGACCCTAAACTCTGATGTTCAGATTGTGCACATTCTCATCAACAGTAGGGTGTCCAAATCTACTTATTATGGAAGATTGAGCTAGGGACGATTTAAGGAAAATGTCGCTTTTAAATATAGTTACCCAGGCATGCAAAGGCCGATCCCTTCAAATACTTGATAACAAAATTTAACTCCTAAACGACAGAGGGGGTAAGGGCAAACCCTAAATGTGTTATAGAATGTTACTTCTGCAACTTCGATGAAGTTTGGTCTAAAAGAGAAAATGAGAAGTATGATGTTTAGTAATCATTCGTATGGACAAACTTTCAAAAAATGTTTTAAACACTCATTTAATGAATTTAGAAGCAT
Organism: Pohlia nutans; assembly: GCA_022496805.1. Taxonomy (NCBI): domain Eukaryota; kingdom Viridiplantae; phylum Streptophyta; class Bryopsida; order Bryales; family Mniaceae; genus Pohlia; species Pohlia nutans. The sequence continues at coordinate 34,869,652 of CM040085.1, forward strand.
TTACCATTTAATATTCACCAAAATTACAACTTTTATTTTTAGAATTTGAAATTCGATATGATTGGTTAAAACTAGACATTTTGTTCTAAAATTCAAAAATGAATTTTTTCAAAGGAGAGAACATCATTAGTTTTCTGAAATAGTAAATTTTATAACACTAGGACAATATTGAGGTCTTTGTCAAATTTTCCTCGGTGGAGTTTAACTCGGATTGGCATGATTCAAATTGGATTAGAAAGTAGACTTGATTTCTATTTGAAAATATTTTTTATTTTTATACAATTTTTTTATTATCGTGGACAGCCCGTAAAAAAAAAGGGCAGCGACCATAAAATGGTCGTTTGGTCACGAAGGGGTTAAGATGGGCCTTGTACCCCCTTTAGGTTTGTCCCACATGTCCATCACTAGTAGAAACATTAACCAAACCCATCCATCATTGTAAAAATCATAGAATTCACATACTGCAATGATAAATTCTCACCAGAAAGCATAAGCAATAATATATATATGCACATCTTATGAGAGACATGGAAAACCAAAGATGGATCATAGCCTCCTACTAGTAATTATTGTCAGAGCCCGGGTGTAATACACAAATGCATCAAATACACACTCAATGAAAACCTACATTTCAAAGTCAATATAAGGTTGATTAACAAAGCGCTTAAAGCTATACACACATATACTATTAAATATCTACAACACATTCTACATACCAAAAGACATATAGAAAACAAACAACGACTACCAATACTTTCTTAAACTAAAAACCAAAAAAAAACATCACACACTTAACTCATAATAGAGACAACACCAAGTGGCTTAAAGTAGAGGCCATATAGGGTTGGAATCCAAACCTTCAAATATAGACTCACCAACCTCTCGCAATCATACTCCAACTGAAAAAAGTGACTACCTCAAACACAAATTCCCTCACCTGAAAAACCTACCCCAATTCATGTAGACTAGAGAAAAACCTACAAGAAGACCTCACATGACGAACTAAACCAATTGGGAGTCTTTTTGGGGCATGCTTCTCTAAATTACACGGGCAATTTTTCTACTAATGCATGTCCTACCTTCGAGTTGGGTTCATGGTAGGGATTTCATTTTTCCCAAATTTCTGAGATAGCATCCACTTGCAATTTCAATTGGAGTGATAAACAAACATATCATCCAAAAAAACAAATGAAACACGTAAATTCTGGATGATAATTTTTTATTCATTTACTAACATATGCATTCATTCAAAAGTGGAGATACTATCTCAGTTCAATAGCAGATTTTGGCAACTTTTCTATTAAAAAAAATCATTGATTTCGTACAATGCAAATCTCAAGGGTCCCAACTCAAATAGCAAAAAAACTACAAATTGCTTAAAAAGATCATGGTTCTCTAGTGCCTTTAGCGTTTTATCCTTGGGCACTTTTTATAAAAAGTTTACACTCATTTGGGTTTCTCTCTTTAGGTTGTCTCACACTATTTTTTTCAATATTTCAAACTAATTCACATAATCACTCACAATGATAAATAAGGTATTTATAAGTTTTCATTATTCACTCATATCATGTGTCCATATATTGGATAAAGTAACCAACTTGTGATGAAGTCTTGCTATCAACTGTATACAGTTGTGATCTTGTTGAACCTAAAAGCAATGGTCTAAACATTATTCCTTGTTTTAACCCTTTGAGGCGCATGCGTCCACATAGTGAACGATGAACAGATTCAAACTATTCTCATGACTACGTATATGGATAGTTTTCATCCATCCAATTTTTTCTTGGTTCTTGTGCTAGTTGACTATCATTTGTACAGTACGGATCTTCAAAATAAGATATTATGATTTTTTGAAAAACAACACAGTTGGTTTATGTCAAGTTTCATTCTTAGTTCAAAAAGTGAGACCTTAAACTTGATTTTCCAAAAAAAGTAGGATCAAATAATGGAAACCATACCACCTTGTAGTGCATGTTATTCCAATTTCATTACTAAATTTTTAAATTTTTTTGTGTTAATTTGAGATTTTTTTATTAACCCCTAAAGGACCGGGGGGGGGGGGGGGGGGTGAACTTCTTGACTAGCTCTTGTAGCAAGCTCAATTCCTCATTGGTGTGGGGTAATTTTGACGATCGGCACCGTTGAAATTAAAGAAGACTTACGTATGTTTTTTATGAAAAAAAAAATCAACAAAATTGCACAATTTTTGAGAAAATGCCACCGTTGAGAAGATTGATGGAACTTGTTTGGGGAATTTTGTACACATGCTGAAATCGGATTGTTCAAAAGTGCTCCAAAAATTTTGAAATTTTTACTGTGAGTAGAAATCATCATTTTAAACATGTGCAAAAAAATTCAAGTAATTTGGAGGTGTGAGGAGGAAGATATGAGGGTCTGAAGTGACGCCTAAATACCCTCCATGCAACTCAAAAAAATCACCAAAAATCGCTCACTTGATGAATTTCCGATCAAGAAGTACCTACAGATTTGGCTCTCAAAAAGAGTCAGGGTCTCTTTGTTGCTCATCCTACAATTTAAAGCCCAAGAACCCGAATTTCCTCACTTTCTAGTTTTAGAAGCCGCGTGAGGGCCTTACGGTCCTTTAGGGGTTAAATTTCAAGAGAAAACCTTGTAAAATTAATTTAAAAATATTAATAAAAAAATATGATGAATCCGATCTTCACATTGACATTTACAACTTAGCTTTGTACATCAACTCCATTTTAGTTTTTCATTAAACATTTTACAACAAATCTTTGAAAACAGTGGTGAATCGGGACGTTAAAGTTATTTTCATTAAGTTTGTAATAATGTTCCATTGAATCTTTTGAGGTGTCAAAGATTGAACCTTGAGTTTTCCTCGAGAAACGACATGTGTCAAAATCCAAATCAGATTCCAGTTTTGACACCCGCTGATCTTATGGCCGTCTTGACACCCAACAGCTTGGTGACTTTTGTGCCTTTGAGATACTGTAATCTACACCACCTGTCATTGATATATTACAACCTCCTTGTAGATCTGGGCCGTCTCTACAGATGACTCAACAATGGTATCAAAAGTGGGTCATCCAAATTGAACGATTTCCGATGGTTGGATCCCGTGGTGTGAGGACCCACACCAACTCCACATCAGTGGTAACTTAAGTTATTATTTTGTTGGCAAATTTTTACCAAACTCTGGCTTACCTCAATATTCTGGAATAATCTGTCATAATCCCATGTTTTTTCTGCAAATGAATCTGCCAAAGATCTACCCAAATTTTATAACGTGAATTTGCCATATTCTGGATGAAAGTACTAAGATGAATGATTCTCTCCAATATACGGCTACTGTGTGCTAAAATTGATCAGTGAGGCGTGCCACACCAAAATCACCATATACTGTGGCCTACGGTATTTAGGAGAGGCTTCATTAATAATTACTTTTTCAAAATATTGTGGTAAAATTCATCCACATTGGATGAAAATTGATCAAATTGAATGAGAATGTGTCCAAGTGGATGTATGTACCCACACCATTCAGTATATGGTGATTTCCATATACTGTCTAAAGAAAATAAAATATATAATAAACAAGCAACTACGCTACGAGGAGCTCTAACCAAAATAGAATAAGTGAAGGACTAGAATGCATTTCAATGGGAAAGACTCTAAATCCTTCCCCCGGAAGTATGTGGAAGTATGTCAAGCAGTCGACCAAGCCAAAATTGCGTTGACCTTAGTTCAAAAGTGGGCTTGCTAAAATGAGGTCATAAATTGAAGTAACACAAAATTTTCAAAAAATCACCATTTCAAGAGTATCTCATTCTGAATCTATTCCAACAAATTTTACTCAAAAAATATGAATATTTTGTTTGTAATCAAATTTAGAAGGAATTTTTAATTATAACTTTGAAATTTTATAATAAAATATTAGTGATGGCATTGGTGAATCTAACCATACCGATGGAACCTAAAATTCAATATCTACAACTTTCATTTGTATAACAATTCCGAAATATTCTCCTAGATAGCACTTTATAACGATTTTTCTCAAACTGTCAATTCTGGGGACACCCTGGGACGTTTAGGGGTTAAAAAATAACCCCCTCTTCCAAGGGTTTTAAATTCCCAAGGGGGTCCCCCTAAACCAAATTTGAACCGTAGGCCCCAATTTTTGTTTTTTTAAATGCGAAAAAAAGACCCTAGAGGGTCCAAAATGAAAATTTCAAAAAATGGGGCCGATGGATGAACAATGTTTGCATTAACGTCGGGGGATTTAGAGTTGGGGTTTCAATGGAATCATGGACAAAATATATTTGCTAGAGTGGTATTTAGCCCCAAAAAATGAGTGTCCGCTTAACCCCTAAGCGCTCAAACGACCATTTTCTGGTCGCTGCCCGAATCTAACAGGTTGCCCGAAACAAAAAAAATTGAAAAAATAAAAAATATCTTAAAATACTAAATCAAGTTTACTTTCCAACCCAATTTGAATTATGGCAATCCGAGTTAAACTCTACCCGGGAGAATTTTTCAAAGTAGATCACCTCAACATTGTCTTAGTGTTATAAAATTTGCTATTTGGGGAAAGTAATGATGATCCCTCCATCATTTCTTTTGCTTTTTGAAGTTTACAATAGATAGCCCAACTTTAACCAATCATACTAAATTTTGAACTCTAAAATTGAAAATTATAATTTATACAAATTGTCAAAGGTTAATGCTTTTAAATTCATTAAAAAAATACCTAAAGTTATTTTTGGAAGTTTGACCGTACGGATAATTTGTAGAGATGATACTCTACATTTTGTCTATTGAACCAAACTTCATCGAACATATGGAAGGCACATATTATAACACATCTATGTTTTGTCCAATACCCCTCGGGCTTTTAGGGGTTAATGCCTCTTCCCTACGGTCAGAGCCAATAAATAAATAAAATCACATGTGAGGTGGAACTGTGGAAGACAAAAATGCCACAGGCAGCTGACCACCTGAGATGAGGAAACGGTGCTAAATTTAGCAGAGGCATGGGCATTGGTGGAATTACGGAATGCTATTGATAGTGCCAGAGACGTCTACTGTGCAGCATAGAAGGTCTGGTCAAAGTGGCATCTTAGTTTACAAAAACAAAAAAAAACAGTGGCATCTTAGTAATAAAGCCAAGTTATCATGATGCCCCAATGTTTTGGAACATGGGATGCTCTGATGATCCATGCACGTCAAGTTAGAGCTTAGCCCCAATGTTTTGGAACTCGGGATGGCTCTCATCTGGAAGCTCCTGGCAGTAATCACCATATACTGTGGCCCACGGTATTTTCAAGAGGCTTTACTAATAATTACTTTTTCAAAATATTGTGGTAAAATTCATCCAAATTGGATGAGAATTAGTTAATAATATGGATGAGAATTTGTCCAAATGGATGAATGTGCCCACACCATTCACCCACCCACGATATATGGTGATTTTGGTGTAGTAGTTGCAAAGTAGTATTATTTTACACGATGGAATCTTAACTCTTAAATGCCATTTCCTAATATAGAAAGAAAGGAGTATTTTCAGTTTTGACCTCAAAACATAAAAGTAATTTACATTCAAAAAATGTAGGTGCATGTTATTCTTGTCATGAATGATGCATGAAAAAGAATATGCGTATTAATTTCTTTATTATCAAAAATTCATGGTCAGAGTGATTTGAAAATTAAGAAAACCAAACCCGAGGGATTGGAGTTGACGTTTAAGGGTTAAACCATGAGGTTGTTTTAGATCGAGTATAATAAAGTAAAAACACCTAAACTTGTACTTTTAAGCAATTCAACACAGTAACTTGGCAGCACTTTTCCGAAGGTATAATTTTTTTGTAGTATTAGCAATCGATGATTTACAAGAAAAATATATATAGTTTTTGGATAAGCCATGTAATTGCTATAAATTTTCAAAGTGAAAGTTGCTTAGACTAGTTAAACAATGCCATAGAGTTATCTCAAAACCAATCCCTACAAAATTCAAATTCAACCAATGAGAGTAAAGAAAGGGAATGGTTCCAAAAGTTCTTCGCATGACAACTTTAGACCAAGTCTATAATACAAGAATGGATGCGGGGACGGAATTAGGTCTTTCTAAAAAAAAATTAAAAAAAATTAAAATTTAAAAAAAAAATTTAAAAAACTCCGGTCCTCATAAGAGGCCAACGTGAATACAGTATCTGTTTGACCTACCCTTGGTTCAATGCCCACATGACAAAGGGTCAGTGGTTGGGTCTTTCTACCTTAGTGGTTGAGGAACTTGGGTATGATAGATGGGCAATGTTTTGGTACAAAAAATAAAGGTAAATTTAGTCATTTCAACAAATATTATTGGGAAGTTTTGAAGATAGTGAGAAGTTTAGGGTACCGCATTTGCAAGGAGATTATATGTGTTTTTAAATTTATAGTTCACAAAAATTACGAACACGATAAAACCTCCTCTCTTTCAATTGAAGACGAAGACTGGAGAGAATATTTTACTTATAAATTTTAATTTGGATGTCACTTTGCATTATATGATCTCTTTCAATTTGCATGATATGTATTATTAAAAACATAGAATTATTCTTTATTTTATTTTAAAATTTTCTAAGGGTTTTTTAAATTGAAATGTGGGGTTCTCATACGGTTGACATACTAGTTTTATACACAAGCTAACAATTTTAAAATTTTGCATGGCAATGATCAACACATGTTTTTGAAGAATGCAAGCATATAAATGAACTCTCTTGTGTCCCCCAAAAAATTAAGTATCCATGAATAATTAGGAATACAATATGAGAGCTAATGTTCATTTCCAATAACGTCGAATATATCTTAACACAAAAGAAAAATTTATTTTATTAGAATTATTTTGTGCTTTATTTCATGATTAAATGATTTTTTTGGTTCTATTAATATACTATAAATTATTTGTTACCATGCAACAAATAAAGCTTTGTGTAGACTTATAGTAGAGGTGCAGAAAACAAGCAAGCACACTAGTACGAGAGGCTATAGCAAGTACACAATAGAACTAGCTTGCTTATCAAGTAAAAACCTACTAAAATTTCTTCCCATTCACTGTTGATGTAGCTTTTATCTTCTGTTGAAGCAATGCCTTTTCTTATCTGCCAACAAAAGAAAAATCATAGAAAGAAATACAATCTACACATTGACCCTTAATGTTCTAAGGAACCACATAGTGGTTGATTATTGGTCAAACCTAATTTTGACCTTGAAGATGAACTTTCTTGCAAATACACGCAATTAAGAAAATAAATTTTATCAAGTCTAGTTTGCACTTTACTTTTGAAATCTTAAAACTTTCAAGTATTGAGTATTTTATTGCTATTGCAAGCTTTGTAGCTCAAGATTGAATTACACTAGCTAAAGGTTTGAATTGATGTTCACATTTTGAATTTCAAATTTCAAATCAAAAATTTCTATGGAGAATTTATTATGCGATTTTCCATTATAACTTGAGTCTGTTCCAATATATATATATATATATATATATATTTTTTGAAGTTTTTTTGTAATTAATATGAATTTTTTGAAGTATTTGACTTAATTTTTTGTACAGAGTTTGTTTTAAATTTTAAAAATGTGAAAATTTTAGGACTAATAGTAAACATATAATTTCATACATGAAAATATTAAAAAATGTATTTTGATAAATCTTGAAGGCTAAATTATGCACAAAAGTGTAGTTTAGTTTTTTACAAAGGTCTTAATCCCTTTGGGATGAAGGAAGGTAAGGTAAGGGGTATAGTTGCCATCAATTTAAGCATTTCAACCTACATGGAGCGTTGATTTTCAATGATAAAAAATTGTGGCACATAAAACTTTGGGTTTAATAACCAAGCTCAATTTTTAATTAATTTTTTCACAATGTATGATTTTGTTATAAATTTTCAAACTTAATATGCATAGACTACTATTGATGTTAGTAGGTGTACCAATGACTGTCTTTCATTTCTAGTCCAATCAAATTGCTAAATTGGTATTCATAATCAATGCTTATGATAATTAGATTGGGAACTTCTGAAGTTGAAACACGTGCTTTTATAGGTGACCACAATTGGCACCTAACAGTTTCTGGTGCTTCTACCTTAGTTTGTTTTGTTTTGTCTGTATGTAAGTTACGTTGAGATCTCCCGGACTATGCGTATCTTGGTATCATTGGAAAGCTCTCGATAAGATAGGGTACACCGAAATCATTTCATGGCTTTCAGACCTACGGTGTGAAAATTATGAATATTTAATCGATCGGGTCACCATAAATTGGATAAAATTATACTAAAAAAATAGAAAAGTAAAAGCATGGCTCAATGACAAGATACTTGTGCCACCGGCACTAGTTTTATTGATAAACGACATATTGTACGCAATTGTTCAAAGTGTAAGAGCATTCCCACCCATGCATGCTAGGACTAACATGCTGAAATTATTCATCTACATTTGAAGAGCCCTTGCACTTACACTCCCTCACCCTTGCACGCCCCTCGCATATCAAAAGTGCACATCAAATAGTCAATGGACCAATCACAAGTAGAATGTGAAGATATAGTCAACTAAATAGTGATTTGAAGGTCCATTTTCTAAGAGCATGGCCACCCATACCCTCCCAGAGTCTCTCACACTCAAAAAGTAGATGAAAAGTGCCAAGGGCCCTTCATAAATACCTCTTGACTCTGGATCCTAGCGTGTTAAGAAATGGTCCTTTAAATCACTATTTAGTTGACTTTATCCCCACATTCTACTTGTGATTGGTCCATTGACTATTTGATGTGCACTTTTGATACGTGAAGGGCATGCAAGGGTGGGGGAGTATAGGTGCAAGGTCTCTTCAAATGTAGATGAATAATTTCAACGAGTTAGTCCTAGCGTGCATGAGTGGGGATGCTCTGACTCTCAATCCTAGCGTGTTAGAAATTGGGCCTTCAAATCGCTATTTAGTTTATTATATCCTCACATTCTACTTGTGATTGGTCCATTGACTATTTGATGTGCACTTTTGATACGTGAAGGGCATGCAAGGGTGGGGGAGTGTGAGTGCAAGGGCCCTTCAAATGTAGATGAATAATTTCAACGAGTTAGTCCTAGCGTGCATGGGTGGGAATGCTCTAACACGCTAGGATTGAGAGCAGCTCCAACCCAGCCCTCCCAGAGTCTCTCGCACTCCAGAACTAGATGAAAAGTGCCAAGGGCCCTTCCAAAAATGCCTCTTGACTATGGATCCTAGCATGTTAAGAAATGGTCCTTCAAATCACTATTTAGTTGACTATATCCCCACATTCTACTTGTGATTGGTCCATTGACTATTTGATGTGCACTTTTGATGTGTGAGGGGCCTCCAAGGGTGGGGGAGTGTAAGAGCATTCCTACCCATGCACGCTAGGACTGACTCTCTGAAATTATTCATCTATATTTGAAGGGCCCTTGCACTCACACTCCCCCACCCTTGCACACCCCTCACATATCAAAAGTGCGCATCAAATAGTCAATGGACCAATGACAAGTAGAATGTGAGGATATAGTCAACTAAATAGTGATTTGAAGGCCCAATTTCTAACACGCTAGGATTGAGAGTCAAGAGGTATTTTTGAAGGGCCCTTGGCACTTTTCATCTACATCTTGAGTGTGAGAGACTCTAGGAGGGCATGGGTGGCCCTGCTCTAAGTGCAAGGGCTCTTCAAATGTAAATGAATAATTTCAGTGAGTCATCTCTAGCGTGTAGGAGTGGGGATGCTCTAACAAATCTACAAAGACAGGACTTTTTTCTTAGGTTCAAGTATCTTGTCATTTTGAACCAGTCAACTTGAGCAGATAAGATTGCACGCAATTCAATTACCGGTAGAAAGTGATCACTGATCACTGATCACTTCAAGTATAACTTACTTCTGTAGTTCCAGAGTATTCACATGCATGCATGTAGCCAAAAAAAACTGGCAATTGCATTGAACTTTGTGCCAGCCTCTTCAGTATTTTTAATGAAAATTTAAATTGTCACATGCTGATTTGTGATTGGTCTAAATCTATGATTTATCCACTGTAATGCGACAGATGAACAAATAAATATTAAGAGTTCAACCCACAAAAGACGAACTTGGCATCATGGCGGGATTCATGGCATGATGTAGGAAGTAGTCTATAAAAATGCTACAAGGACACGTTGATTGTTGTGTTCTCCAACTTGTGAGGCAACGATTCATGAAAATCCGTAACTGAAGAACACTGTACAGGAACCTTGGAATAATTCAAGGGGTAGTTCAACACCTGTGAATGACATCATTACACTTCAGGGGGGAGGGTGGATTGACCCCTCGTTCGTACCGTCATTTTTATGGTTTTTTTATTTTGGGCGAAGCTACCACATAACGTTCTTTAGCCCTTGTGAGTTGTACCTAGGAATAAGAATCGTTGCACAAGAATCGTTGTAGCGGATTCTAGAATATTGGACATGCCACATCATTATTTACCTAAAGAATGATGATGGAGGGTTGGAAGTCCATGGTAGCCCTGCCTCAAGAATCACATGTTTTAAATTTTTTTATCTTTCATGTAGTAAGAGCAAAAGGGTGGACCCTGGCAAAGGCTTAAGAACCTTATGCAATACATTGACAAGAAACTTAAAAAAATATATTTTTTTTCTTTGCCCCACAAGGGGAGAGACCATAAAAACCCTTCGTTTTCAGGAGTTACATAGATGGACAATAAAACCAAGTTGTAGAAGTAAATTTGGGATAAATACTAAAGCAAGAGACTATGCGGCTAGCTGGGATGAAAAGAAAGAGGTGGTTGGGGTCTTGTCAAGTTCTTGCCTTTGATTTTTAAATATAACTTTTGAAATGACCTTGAAATAATTTTTTATACACCTTTTTAAACAACTTTTTAAGTGAAGGGTTGTTTTACTAGACAAAGTGTCAAACACTATGTCAAAGACGTATAGTAGATCTCTCAATTTGTCACACAAGCATATTTTGAGAATATACTTGCAATATTTTGGAATAATTCAAAAAATTATTATCCAAAAACACTTGTTTCATTAAAAGTGCACGTGCCATATAAAAAGTGCACATGCTGAAATTTTCTACCTTTGAAAAAAGTATAGTCATAGTTACCTAAAAAGTGCCAAAATTGAATGTACATTACATAAGAATACAATGTAATGCGAATTTTAGAGGGGGGTGGGTATGTTCTCACCCCCCTTCCCCTTTTTAATAAAAAGAAATGCAGTGCACATACCACTAAAAAATAGTGCACATGGCTATGTGTACTTTTAACAAAACAAGTGTTCAAGTTGTTTAACGCACTTGACACTCATTTAATTAGATAATCGATGTTAGATATCAAATACGATGTCATTTGTCTAATTCCTAAAGTACATAGGAGTTTTCCACTTGCCATTCCTATTTCCACTAAGAATGCCATGTTCCTTTTAGGTGATGAGAGTGACATGAGCTGACATGCCATGTTTATTATAAAGTTGCCATTTGTCATTGGACCACTACATCTAGAAGGTTTACTTGACGTTTTTATCTAGCATTTTAAATTTTATAGTAGAAAGTTTTTTTTATAAGAACACTATATCTCCTAAATAGTGTGTGTCAAATAGTGTCTGTTAAGAAATTGTGTTTGTGTTAAAAATAGTGTCCCAGACACGAAATCACAATTTTAATGTAGTTTAACCCCTAAACGCTCAAACGACCATTTTTGGTTGCTGCCCGAATCTAGTGGGCTGCCCGGAACAAAAAAATATATCTTTTTGAAAAAATAAAAAATATCTTAAAATACTACATCAAGTCTACTTTCCAACGCAATTTGAAATATATCAATCCAAGTTAAACTCCATTGGGGATAATTTTTCAAAGTGAATCACCTCAACATTGTCTCAGTGTTATAAAATTTGCTATTTGGGGAAAGTAATGATGTTCCCTCTATCATTTCTATTGCTTTTTTGAAGTTTACAATAGGTAAACCAACTTTAACCAATCATGCAATTTTTTAAACTCTAAAGTGAAAATGATAATTTATACAAATTTTCAAAGACTAAGGATGTTAGATTCATTAAAAAATATTGAAAGTTATTTTTGGAAGTTTGACCGTACGGATAATTTGTAGAGATAATGCCCTACATTTTGTTTATTGAACCAAACTTCATCAAACATATGGAAGGCACAAATTTTAACACATCTATGTTTTGTCCAATACTCCTCGGGCTTTTAGGGGTTAAATGGATTGTTTTAGATGCCTCCACATAAGTTGAATCTAAGAAATTGACATGCAGTGCAACCTAGAAATGACCTACTCTCTAAATCTACAAGCAACAAAATTAGAAGGGGATGAATACGATTGCACAGTTTGTTCATTTGGTCATAGCATAATAGAGCAGTGCAATGGAGCATCTTTTTGAAAAGTGGATCAAAAATAAAATTTTCATTTAGAACCACTTTTCTAAGTAGTAAAGGAATGTCATTTGTATTCCATGAATTTTGGGACTATCGTGTCATTGTTACGTAAACTTAATTCCTAATTATAACTAGACTTTGGTCCCATTGCAAAGGGGTGTTGGCTCATTCACAATCGCATGCCGCCCCTCATCTAGAATCTAGATTGATTGTCCGTTTCTTTCTCTTTGCACTTAATGAATTGGTTCATAAGGTTCTTAAGCCATTTGGGGATCATACCCTTTCCCTCATGTGGTATTGTATCCATACCGGCCTTATAATATTATGAAAACAAAATATTTAACTATGTTTACCCAAACATTGTTCATCCACTCTTAACCTTAAGTTTTCTGACAACATCCCTTAATCTCCACTTGAATACTAGTCCATGACATAATTTCAATGAGATTTGGAGGTGAGCATGGATGGCTCCGTAAGCCTGGCCACACACCAACAATTAAGGTGGCAGTTGCTACCGTCTCCATATATATATATATATATATATATATATAGTGTTATGAGCCAATAACCGATTTTAACAAACTGGCGTCAAAAGGAATGGTGCAAACGCTAGCCAAAATATTGGACTGCCAGTTACTATTTAACACCAAAATTAGGAGAAAAATACATGTCTAAAGACTAGGACAAACTCATATTGAATACTTCATCCACTGTCAATTTACTTCTCATTCACCTTTCCACCAATTAGGTTGGCAATCCTACCTCTATGTGGCCCTGGCATGAAATAACCCTATGTTCCACTCTTTCAAGTTAAAAAGGGTGTTCATTCCCATTGCTCTATTATGCTATGTGTGTGGCTGTAACTATTAATGGAATGTGAAAAAATACTTTATTTTATGAAAGTGGTGGCTACCATAAGATTCTTTAGCCCTTGCAAGGGTTCATCGCTTTGCTCTCACTACATGAAAGATTTAAAAAATTCAAAACATGCGATTCTTGAGGCGGTGCTACTATGGACTTCCAACTCTCCACCATCATTCTTTAGGTGTGACATGTTCAATATTCTAAAATCCACTACAGCGATTCTTGTGCAACGATTCTTATTCCTAGGTACACTTATAAGGGCTAAAGAACCTTATGTTTTTTTTTTTTTTTTTTTTTCACAAATTGAAAGCTCAATTGCGAGGAAAATAAAATACAGAGCCACCACGACAATGCGCCACGGGGCAGAGAGAGAAAGTCCTAACTATTGAAACAATTGGGACTAAAGAACCTTATGACTGGCTGGGCCCGGCCGGCTGGTCCTTTTCACAGTTAAAAGAAATCACACCCGCAATCCTTGGAATTCCCCCGTTTGGTGAAGAATCATTCAATGTATTCTGTCCGAGCACCTCTGTACTCATACATCACAGCACATACGATTCGACCTCTACCGTAGACCGTATCAATACAGTGCCGTCACAATCCCCCTTCCGTTATTTCCACGTACACTCATCATGGAAAGATCCCCACTTCCAGGAAATTCTTGCTAGTTACTACGGTAACTCCACCGGCAACTCTGAATTGCACTTTTAAAGGATGACCACAATGGAACTTTAGAGATTCATATAAAACACATAAAGAGTGAAAACAAAATGCTTGGCACTCCCCTTCTATTACTTGACACGCCACCTTCAACTAAATGAGATAAAAAAGAAAAACAAGCAACAAACCGAACTGAAAAATCCTCATGGAAAGAACCCTGATTGAGGCGAACCAACACCCATACTCGTACCGGAGGTAAAAAACCGAAAAGAATAGCTTGCCCCTATTTTGGACATGGTGAGTCCACCTAAACAAATATGGGTTACATATCCCAAAAATAGAATTAAAATTCCCAAACAAATCACCTGGACACCTCCAAAATGTGAAAACCAGAAAAAATGGCTGGTACAAGTGTGGGTGTAGTTTCGCCCTAGCCAAGAACCCCACCCCTAAGGAAATTCTTACTACGGTAAATATAAACACAGAAAAGCTCCAAAACTGCCGGCTTGGGACCCTCTTCTAATTGACACGTCACCTTCAATTTAATAAGATAAAGGAGGAAAAAACAAACAAACAAAAAACCAATTTAAGCAGAAACAAGTCAACAACTGAACTGAAAATCCTCATGGCAAGGACCCCACCTCAAGGAAATTCTTACTAAACAAAACAAAGACAAAAAAAATACACAAACAGAAACAACAGAACTGGGTGATCCCACAGTAGGTTAATCAACCTACTAATCCGTTTTCTAATTCAGTAAATAATCAAAGGGAACGGCGGCCCATAAAACTAACCATGCTCGGCTGACTCGAGGCGGAATTTCAGGTCCTGCCTGACCCCAATCCTGCAAACTCCTTGAAAGCCATCATCAGCAGCATCGCCTCCCTCAATCTTTTTCAAAGACCTCCCAGTCCGTCAGTTGCAGAGATCAATCGGTTAAGTTGTTTGCACGCGCATACATTCAATTGGTTTCCACGTTCCAGACGAACCCTTCAAGACGCGCGCTTTTGCTTTCAAAACGACGCGTTCTAATGTATGCAGAGTTGAACCATTTTCGCATTGTGTTGTGTGTGTAAGAACAGGTTTTTGGTTTTGTACGAGGATTTGGAGTAGTTGGTAGGACGGCGAAGGAGAGACAGGTGTTACGATCCAGGAGTTGACGTTTGGGTTTGTAATTTGTAGGTATGGCGTTGGAGCTTTCGTCTTCCGATAGCTGATCGTTCTTGTCAATCACAGGTGTGCTCAAGTTTTCTCCTGAGCGATCGAATGTGTTTTTGTTAATGATCTCAGTAGGTTTTCCCCTACGAGGTTTGTGATGAGAAACAAGAAGACGGATTTCTTTACTATTTCGTTTGTGACGAGAGACACAAAGACACTTGCACTTGGGATTTCTTTACTATGTCGTTTGTGACGAGAGACAAAGACACTTGCACTTGGATTTCTTTACTATTTCGTTCGGCTTGAAAAGTGGAGCTGAGTGTCCAGGCTCGTCACTGATTACGTACTTTTTTTTTTTTTTTTTTTTTTGGTTTTTGTTTTTTTTTTTCATTTTTTCGGTTTCTTGTTTCGGCGTAGTCAGCACTCAAGCCACTTGGAAATGGGAAAAGAGTCGGCTCTTTGTCCTTTTTCGTTGGAGTCTTGAGCAACTTCAGAGGGCAGTGATTGTGGCTATGGTATTGCAATGTCTCGCTCCAATTTGTTGGGAGGTTGACTTTTGGGGTTCATGTTTTTGGTTTGGCAACAGGGTTATCTGCAAGTGATTGTAACGTGTGGAGAGAAGAAGCTTGGACAATGGATGCCATGGACGTTCTGAACGGATGCACAAGAGCAGCACTCCCGGGGCTGAAGCGGATGCCTCACGTGTTCCCCCGGGTGCTGGAGCTCCCCCTTCACGCCGAGACGTTTGTGAGCGTCGTGGAGTCTCGTGATTGCTTCCGGTTCCAAGTGCGGCTTCCTGGTGCTCATGTGGACGACGTGAAGGTGGAAGTGCTAGAGATTGTGCCTGGCGCCACCAAAGTGCTTGTTCGAGGAGTCGACCGTTTCTCTGCTGCTGACGTCTCTGAGGTGACACTCAAACCCTTTCTATTGTGACCCCTAAAATCACACTTGACTCACGTTCATGCTTTGTCGTAGTGAAGAAGTTGGGCGAGATGCAAGAGGTTTTGAGTGTTCATGTCACATCGACTTGTGAACGTTAGATGTTCTTGAACATCAGATCTATGATTGTAGCGCAGCTTCCACACGTTCAAACTCTGTCATAGTGAAGAAGTTGGGCGAGATGAAAGAGGTTTGGTGTTCATGTCAAGTTTCGACTTGTGAACGCTTATTCATCTTGTTTCAACGTCAGATGTTCTTGAACATCAGATCTATGACTGTAACGCACTTGTCACACGTCCAAATTGTCATAAGTTGGGTAGGATGAACGAGGTTTGATGTTCGACTTGTGGACGTTCGTTCATCTTGTTTAAACGTTAGATGTTCTTTGACATAAGATCTAATGACTATCGCACTTGTGACACATTGAAACTATGTCAGATTGAAGACGTTAGAACCCTAGGTGGTAAGATAAAATGAGGTTTGAGCGCACATTTTAATGTTTATTCAACATAATTGAAAGCTGAAGTTCAGATCTATGACTGTAGCGTACTTGTCACGCATTCAAGTGGGTAAGAATAAAGAGAACGTTGATTTCGTCTTGTTGAAAAGTTGGATTTTCTTGGTCAATGAAGCCTGACGACCCGTGGATGTTATAGGTGAATTTTTGGAGGTTTCGACTGCCTCCGACAACGGTTCCTGAGAAGTCAGTAGCGAGCTACGAGCACGAGTTTCTGTCCGTGACCATCCCCAAGCTCTTGGTCTCGTGCAACGACGACAGTCTCGACTCGGAGGACGACGGAGACTCAGACATGGATGCTGAACACTCGCACAGCGAAACTGAAGAAGAACGAGTGCAACGTGAGGTGCTGGAGGATCTGGAGAGCTTTGGCAGTCCAAGAAGGGTCCGATCTTCACCTCGCAGCAGCCCAAGTCCCCGGAAAAGCTTTGAATCTGAGGTAGATCTGGAGAAGCTGCAACACGAGGTGCTGGAGGATCTGGAAAGCTTCGGCAGTCCGCGACGGAGGAGTGCCAGATGCACACAATCCTTATCGTTTCAAAGCACAGGACCTTCCCATGACTTCTTCCGGAGTGTGGGATCATGGGTGGGTGGGTTCACCGTCCCTGTTCAGTAGTAGGCTTCCTGTTTTTGGGTACTGCTTTCTGTGCAGAATCAAGGCTTCCATTTTGTATATCAGGGCTGTTTTCTGATAGGTACATTGTACATAAAAGGTGTAAGATAAATTAGGCGGTTAAATCTTTAGGATTCGGTAAACCATTTCTGCCATGCCTCAGTGTACACACGCTCAGGAGAAGCCTCATAGTGTGGGTACTCATTTGAAGCGGAGAAGGCTGGTGGAATTCAGCAAGGCTCTGGGTTTAGGAGCTCGCCTAAACTGGTATTTTATGGTATCTTTAGATACTTTCAATGGTAAAAAGTAAAGATATCTCAAGTTCTCAACGGGAGTTTGTCTCTGAATGCATGAATTGCTTACCCCTAAACATCTGAATGTGCCTTTGCGGCCAGTAGAATACAGTGTATTTTGGTTGTATTTGAAATGGATCCACACCTTCAATGGGTTTGACTTCAAAAGAGAAGTTGGAATTTAGATCAATGCGATTCTAGTGAGTTCTTGAGATCCCAATTCAGAGTTTCTTGTTGGTAGCAAATCCCAATCATACGACAACGTATATACTATCCTCATGGGACGTTTAGGGGTTAAACCCAGGGTTTTGGTATAAAGGGCCATCTAAGCTGGTGGTTACCACCGGTCTACAATCTACTCCAGCACTACCATACCTCTGATAGAGGGAGATATGAGCTTTTAAAAATTAGATGTTATATTGTTCACATCTTGCTCAAAACTTACTCAAATCTTGCTTGTGATATACCGGTATGCATCTTGTAGTGCACGACGAGATCTTTCCAATGAGCCCAAGATCAAATGCTAACTCCTAGCCCTTTAGTGCGCCAGCGTCCATATATTGGACGACGAACAAATTGGAGCTGCTTAGATCTCATCCAGATTGGACAGTTTTCATCCACCAAAATAACTCTTGATTCTTGTGCAAGTTGACTATTCTTTGAACAGTTTGGATCTTCAAAATAGGTTATTATGATTTTTAGAAAAATAATACAATCGGTTTATACAAGCTTCATGGACATGGATGGATGCAGGTTGGAAATATGGTTTTTTGGTTCTTTTTCTGCATAGTGGAAACCATACCATCTCGTAGGGCATGTTATTCCAATTTCATT
The DNA here is from genome assembly GCA_022496805.1 of Pohlia nutans. NCBI lineage: Eukaryota > Viridiplantae > Streptophyta > Bryopsida > Bryales > Mniaceae > Pohlia > Pohlia nutans. Next base: position 34,887,928 of record CM040085.1, read on the forward strand.
ACAATTTTTTGAAATTTTTTTGTGTTGATTTGGGATTTTAAATTGAATTTCAAGTGAAAACCTTGCAAAATTAAATAAAAAATATAAATAAAAAATATGTTGCATCCAACCGTACAGATGTGATCTTCACATTGACATTTACAAGTTTTCTTTGTACATCTACTCCATTTTAGGGTTTCATCAAACATTTTATAGCGCATCTTTGAAAACAATGTTGAATTGGGACGTTAAAGGCTAGTACTGAATGAGATATGAACGATTAAAGCTGCTGATTGAGAATTTAGGTGTTCACAGTGATAGGAGGATTCAAATGAGTCCGCATGTAAGACCCCCTATAGCTGTCTTATATACCGAAACCCTGGGTTTGACCCCTAAACGTACCAACCCTTTGAATATAAGTAGATGCTAACCTCAAAAATAGATATTAACATGGGTCAAATGTATATGAGGTGTACATGAGAGGACCATTGCAAGTATAAAATCTACCCAACAAATTTGACATACTTGTAGTTGGAGGTCTCTCCAATATTATCAACAGCTCCCCATCACAAGAGATTTATTGAAATTGGTAGAGAAATTTAATAAGCTTTCAAAGGTGACTTGGATGAAAGTCATCCGAGGTTGTTTGAGAAAGTTGCAAGGCTTTGAATTTGTTCGTGATCCAGTTTCTGGACGCTGGGACGTTTAGGGGTTAATGTAGATGTTAGCAAGGGTCTTATGAATGGTAGGTAAGAGTGGTATTAGAATTTAAGGGCATGCTCACCCTTCTTTGGAATTTACTCCTAAATGCTGGAAATTTTCATCCTACTAATTTATCCCTCCCCACCCACAAAACTATGTTTCACCTTGTTGCACAATACTAAACAAATGTTAAATTGCCATGTGTTTCAACACAAGTCTCCAAGCTATTAGTCATTGTCAGACTTGCTAATCATAGTGGCAACTTGATTTAGGAAGGTTTATTGTGACATTATCGCATATCTTGTAAATTTGCTGCCCCAGAGAGCATATACAAGTGTTGTTAGAAACTTTGCATTCAAAATATTCTGTAAAAAGGTGGACATGCTCTAACATCAAGTGCAACATACCTTTATTTGCTTTTTCAATACTCGATTAAAGAATTATGTAGATATGATATAATATCTACAAGAATTGTGTAGATATTATATAACGTACAATACTCTCCATTGCTCACATATAACGTTCAGGTAAAGCTATACTTCAAAGATTGTCATGTGCAGAATTTGTACTAGGTAACTTAAAACTGGAATTTGGTTGTGGAAAGTTGTACACACTGACTGAGTCATGCAAAGTGGCAAAGGGTGTACTTTTGCACAACCATGCTCACGATTTGAGTGACCTACTGAATATCAGTGGAAAACTCCGTGTCAAAATAGAATCGAGAAAGAATGGGACAATTAGTGAGGGAGGGTTTATAGTGTGTGTGGGAAATTAGTGAAGGTGATACTAAATATCATTATGATGTATAATTATCATGATATGAAGATTTCAACCATTTAGTAAAAAAAATGAGCCCTCACTAATTTTGAGATTTTACAAAATAGTGTGTGCTTCGGGGATTAGTACCACATGTACTAAATGGAATAATCAATGTAGTTATTACTTCATAACGTAATTCCTCTTTTCAAATGGCTGCCATACTATAATGACCGCTTTAGAATGTGGTCAAGTAAAGCATACTGTAAAACTTGAGCCAATAATAAAGCTTGTCAGGCTTGGGTATGGGCTCAATTACAAAATAGAATCATGTTTGGCTCAAGGAAAAATGTTCTCTTCTTTTATGTAAATTTTTTTTGGGGCTTGGTTTAAAATCATAAGATCTCAAATCTTTTGAATCTCATATAGGATCCCAAATTTCGTGCGTTAGAGACCTTGTTTAAAAGGTAGATCAAAATTTGCTACCAACTAATAGGAAGGATTAGTTGTTTGACTCAACTTCTTGTTGGGCCACAATTTGAAATTCCCCTAAATTTCAATTGAACTACACTTAGAATTTCTTATAATCATGTCCTTTGTGACCAATGTTTATATGATTATAGAAAATTATATTTGAGCATATATGATTATGTAATTGTAGTTCTTGCAAATATGTTGACAATATAGAATTGAGACTTTGCAAATCCTTTCAATAATCTAATACTTTTACTAATAATGTGAAATATAATATTAATGTTTCAATAATAATGTATTATAAAATTATAAAAGATTAAAATTTATTAGTTTAACCTTTAAGTGCCGAGGCGACCCAAAAGTGGTCGTTCCAAATATAGAAAGTGTTGTAAAATGAGCTAGGAGTGTCCAAATTGAGTGTTTCTTGGGCCTAACCTATTTAGAATCAAATTTCCTATAAAAATATGTCATTGGATCACTAAAAATGTGTTCACAAAAATTCAGAAAAAATAAAGAACGTTGGGTGGTGTAGATGTTGGAACAATCTACAAAAGCGTCAAATTTGTAAATGTGTGAAAAAATGCATGATAAAGTATATATTTTGTATGGGCGTACAAAGATAGATTATAAATTATGAATTTTAAATCAAATCTATGCAAATGGATTCCTAAAATTCATCATATACAATTATATATATAATATCTAACTAATAAACTTCCAAAATTCAAAAAAAAATACAAAATTAATTATTTATCTTTGATTTTTGGTGTGATTGGTTAAAAGCACAAGGTTAATAAGATGCTTAAATACCCATTGAAATTTGTTTCATTCAAACTATTAATTCTATACTATTCTTACGTAGTGTTGTTTAAATTGACATTTAGACAAATTATAAACTTAAATCTTGGCAACTTCTATCCATGTGATGAACATTCTTACTTTTAAGTAATAATAATTTAATTCAACATAAAATATTGAATAATGTATTTTTTATGAATATTCAAAGTTTTTCTTTTAAAATTTATTTATTAAAAATCTAAATAGTTTTGATGGTATTCAACTATATAGATGAAATTTAGAGATTACACATTACAACTTTCATAGTTTACAAACTTCAAAAAATTCATATATAACACATATTATAACACATTTAGTTTGTAGCAAAAACCCTCAGGAACCTAAGGGTTAATAATAAACTATTATAAAATATGATCATTTTATTTTAATATAATTAGAATAACTATCATCATTTTAATGATATTTTATATTATATAACTAATTTAGTATAATTTTATTATGATTATTGGATAATACTTTTTTCACACTTTTTGAATTCCATATTATCACATTTCTATGTTGACATTAGAAGATGTGACAATGATTGTGGAGTGAGTTTTGAATTGATTACATCCATTGTTTAAGACTTTGTGACTATAAAAGGATTATAAATAGTTTGGAGTGTAATGGGTCTTGAATGGAAGATCTATTTATAATGTTGCTAGTATGTTGTTGCACATTACTGTTAAATTGGTTATAACATTGTTTAAGACACTTGTAGGCCCCTCTCACCATAGATCTAAGGTTGCTCATTTTTACTTCAACCTCTCACAATCAGAAGAAGATTCAATTTTGGCCTTCAACATTTTATTCAATCCTTTATTAAAGTGAGTAAACAGCCACACAATCTCGTAGGAAATTGTCATGACTTTGCAAAAAGCCTAAGCTTGTCTTCAAATTCCCAACCATTTGTAAGTTATGAGCGTTTGATGTTACAACACATAGCCAAGCTACTCATGAACAAAAAGTGGCAAGTTATGGTACTAGTAGAAAGGGTGGTCTTAAGGCATCAAGAAATAATATCAGAGCACGGTGCCCAAAGACCACCTTTCTACTAATATGAATTGATAACTATCTTCTTGAATAAAAAATGTGAGAATTACCGTATTGACAAATGTTCTACTTGTAGATCAGCAACTCGTTATGAGTTTACAACACAAAGAGTAGGATGGATTATGGAATATAGCCTGCCTTAGCCTTAGTTAGAGCAAATCATTGAAGGCCACTTACAAAAACTTTTGCAGATTGGATTTATGTAGTGTATGAACTCACACCAAAATATTATTTGGCCAAAATAAACCATCTGACAACCAAGTGGAGGAAAAAGAGTAACTGTGACCCTAAGGGACTAAGAGCTCGTTTCTATTGGAAACTGGAATTGAAGCATCGCTCCAGGTCGAACCTGGGCATGAAACAAAAAGAACGCAATGATCAAGGAAGGGTGAACATCTGCAGTTTAGATGGTCTAGCTCATGTCCAAGAGCTCTGGCACTTATGCGGGGCTGGAGGTCTGATGTGAACATCCTTCAACTCCTAATGGAAACTGGCCTCAACATAAATGAAAAATATGTTGGCGGAAGTGCTACTAACCATACCACCAGGATCTACAAAAGGACCAGTCTAAAGGCGGGCTTCCATGTGAGCATCGGGTTGGTGGATACAGCTAAAGGACAAAAATGACGTTCCAACTTTCACCCATGCTCGGTGAGCGTTGAAAGCAGATTTGCAAAGCCACCCACATCACCATGTCATCGGTGGGCTACGTGATTGGTTGCTTTGTGGAGAGTTTCTACTTTTAACCCCTAAATGCCTAGAGCCCTCTCCAAATTCGGCAGTTTTGCAAATATGCATTATAAAATGCAACTTAGAGGGATATTTTGAACTCGATATATGAATAAAAGTTGTACATTATGAATTTTAGATTCTATCCATACGGTTAGATCTATGATTGCTATTACCAATAATTTTGTATGAAATTTGAAACGTGAAATTCAAAATTATTTTGTAATTCAATTACGAATAAGATATTGACAATCTACGGATGAAATTCATTGTGATTGGTTGAAATGTAATACTCTAAGTGTAGTGATTTTTGGAGATTTTTTGGTTGCTTAATTTTATGAGTTGACTTTTTTTAGAGCACTTTTACATTGAAATCTTCAAAATTTTGGGTGAATCACTACAACATGAAATGAGGCATAAAAATTTCACAAATCATCTCCTTTCTAATCGGATCACATATGCATGAAGCTAACTTCCCATAGAATCTACAATAAAAATTGCACACTGCAAAAAGTGCATGATAGATGAGAAATTATGGATGAAATCTGTACATCGTCCAAAAAATGGACGCTTAGGCAGTTAGGAGTTAACCACTGGATTGCTCTACTCAGGTGTGCATGGAAGTGATCAGTGCTTTTTTATATTGGTGAAGAGCTGATTATCACATGACCGGCCCAACTGTGCATGGAAGGAGGCCCTAAAGAGACTGAGGCTGCAAAAGAGGCTAAAGAGTTTGCAAGCAAGCCACCAAAAAGAAGCTGTGACACTCCTCCCTTTCTTTAAGTGGGTGCGTCCTCGCCACCCAACATCTCGCCTTCGAAGCACCGCACATCCCGCCGCGCTCTCTCCCACAGTTTCCCACCAGCGTCAAGTAACTGGCACATTCTTCCTGCCTCATCATCGGGTGCCTCCGATGGACGCGCATACCCCTTGAATATGTATGGACCCTCCCAGTTTCGTGCTAGTGCACGACGCTTTCCTGGTATATACATTTTCACTGCACCATCCACCTCCAGTCGTGGGAATCGCTCTGTCTTCCCCTTTCATTTGGTGTAGTTCTCTTGCTGCTTCCGCTGAGCTGTGGCGATGTTGACAGACACCGCTTGCTGCACCTCCTCGATCAGTTTTGCCCTGCTTAAAATCATGGTGCTCATTTCTTCTGCGCTTACCTCATTGTCGATCACTTCTTGGAACTTCTCTCGAACATTGTCTGATGACAATCGTGGCGTTCGTCCAGTCAGGACAAAGAACGGTGAGAATTTGGTGCTGCCTTGGTTGCTGAAACGATACCCGTAGAGTATTCTGCCCACATGTCGATCCCACTCTTCTCGCCATTGACTCGCCATGGTGGTTAGTCCAATCTTTAAAGTCTGAACGAACCGCTCTGCCATCCCATTACATTGCGGCCAGGCAGGTGATGTACGCTCATGCTTGATGCCATTGCGTTCGCACACTTCGTCAAATTCGGCGCAAAATTCGGATCCATTGTCCGTGAGCACCGCTCTGGGAACTCCGTATCTACAGATTATCTGTGTCTCAAAGAAATCAGCCGCTGTTGCAGCATCGTGGCTCACAACTGGCAAGGCTTCGACCCACTTGGAAAAGTGGTCAATTGCAATGAGAACATACTGACAACCTCGTTTTGTGGTTTTCAGTGGTCCTGCCGTGTCTATCGCCACCCGGTACATGAAGTCTACAACTGGTATGCTGTGTAGCTGTGCATCACCAGATCTCATGCTCCCATGCTTCTTGGTCAGTTGGCAATGCATGCACTGTCCCACAATTCTTCTCACGGTCACCACTCGGTCAGTCCAGTAGTAATTTCTCATCACTGCAGCCAAAGTGCGTTCACTCCCAGCATGCCCCAATTCCTCATGCACATGCTGCACTACCTGCCCTCGCTCTTCTGGCTTGGGTACAATCAGTCCGTCCTTGCAAACTCGGCCTTCATCTAGCCTGATTGGATCTTCATATTGATTCGTCGTCTCTCCCGCCGATTCCAATTCTCTTGCATGAGATTCGTTGTCATGAATCTCATCACGTTCTCGTCTAGGTGAATATCCAGCTCCGCTTTCTCCCGGGGCGAGCCTTCCCGATCAGTTGAGGCGTCGCCTGCCTCTTTTACAATCTCCCACATCACACTGCGAGAATATGTTTCATGAGATCTCTTACGATTCCCTTGATTCTTCGTCCAACGTGACTCCATGCTGTCGGAAGAATCGTCTCCCACCTCAGTTGATTTTCCTGATTCGGCTGTTGGCAAAAGCCAATTTTCTGCATCGATCATTACACCCTCGTTGGGATATGCTGTTAACTCCAGGTTAGTGCATATCGGACGTATGGCTGTGGCCTCTTCCGCTTCGTCACTGCTCACCCGCTCCAGCATGCAAATCCGATGAATGTGGTCGTCAATTTCTGCCTCATCCTCTGGCGGCTGACTGCTGGGGTTCCTCGACAGTGCGTCAGCGTTTGAATGTTTGGACCCCGGTCTGTGTATGATCTTAAAGTCATAATCCTGCAGCATCATGATCCATCGTCCGCGCCGGCCGTTGGTGTCCGAGACGGTAGCCAGCCACTCCAATGGGCGATGATCCGTGCGGATGACGAATTGGTTTCGGTAAAGGTACTGTCGGAAATGTACCACTCCCCAGATCAGTGCGTAGCACTCACCCTCCATGGGATGGTACTTTCGCTGCACCGCTGTCAACCCGCGACTAGCATAGGCTACTGGATGCTCCTTGTGATTAATCTTTTGTGAAAGAATTGCCCCCACTCCCTTCTGTGACCAGTCAACATCTAATATGAATGGCAGGTTGAAGTCGGGCCGAATGAGTATCGGTGCAGTGGCAAGCTTTAGTCGAAGAGCCTCAAAAGCATTTTGTCGATTTGCAGTCCAGACGAAAGGCTCTTCTTTCTTGGTCAATTCAAACAGGGGCGCGGCTATTTGGGCATAGTCGCGTATGTAAATGCGATAGTACCCGGTGATCCCCAAAAAGCTGCGGATATTGGTTACACTTTTTGGCAAGGGAAACTGCATGATTGCTTCTACTTTGAGCGGGTTGGGAGCACATCCCGCACGAGATACTGAATGCCCCAAGAAGACAAGTTCAACGAAACCAAATCGACACTTATCTGGATTGAGGCGGAGTTGAGCTCGCTGCAGCTTCTGTAAGACCCGTTCTATGTGGCATAGATGCTCCATCCAGTCCTTGCTATGGATATTCACATCGTCCACAAATACCTTGCACATTTCGTTGAGATCATCCTCCAGTACTTGGTTAATGATCCGCTGAAAAGTTGCAGTGGCATTCTTGAGTCCAAATGGCATCACGGTCCACTCGTACAAGCCTCGCTTAGTGATAATAGTTGTTTTCTTGATGTCTGGCTCATGCATTCGAATCTGCCAGAAACCTGATTGTAAGTCAAGTGAAGAAAACCACTGTCCATCACCCAGTTGGTTGAGCACATCGCTGATCAAAGGCATGGGAAAGCTGTCTTTCCTCGTATGTTGGTTCAAAGGTCGGTAATCGCCACAGAATCGTTTGCTGCCGTCTTTTTTTGGAGGTAAGGTCACCTTGGTAGCATACTCCGACTCGCTGCTCCTCATTTTGCCGGTCTCACACAAGGTTTCGATTTTCCTCTGCACTTCCTTCTCTTCATAGTCAGAGAGCCTGCTAGGTGCACTCCTGCATGGATAGAATCCTTGAGTATCGATGCGATGCTCACCTATCACGCAGTGGCTCAGTTCTGACTTGTCCACGGCGAAAGCATTGCTATTTCGCTGCAGAACTTCCCACAGCTGCGTTTGCTGCTCCTCCGACAACGTCTCCCCAACTTGTACCCGCGATTTTATGCTGTCCCACCGTCCCGACTGTCCCAGGCTCTCTGGATTCGGCCTGGTCTCCGAGCGCTTGGATTCCTCTGGCTGTGAGGTCCATCGTACCCAGTCCGTATACTCATCATCATCGCACGAGGATTCAAGTATCTTCAAGGCTTGCTCCTTAAGTAACCACCTGGTCATTTCTTGCTGTGCATGGTCATTAACCCAGGTGGCGAACTCGTCGACGTCCGGTTCTTCATCGCTAATGTTGACTCGGACCAGATCCTGCATAACGTCTTCTGTATCACCATCCGATGGCAACTCTCCCTCACTCGAGTAATCAGAGTCGCTGAGCTCCTGAGTTACCATGTTGACTCGACGTGTTGTCTGACTCACGTCAACTCCCACTCTACGGTTTCCTTGCACATGCATTTCGTCATGTGCAAAGTCTATCACTGCCTTTGTTGCTTGCAAGAAATCACACCCCAGTAGTACCTCATATGTGGACGTGTGTATCACCATTACTGGTAAATGGCACTCGATTCCACCAACGTGTATGCATAATGTGGAGATATTTCCGGCCGCATCTTCGATCATCCCTGAGTCAGTGCAGTACTCACCTCCATCGATCATGCTTCCCAGCAGACCCAGACGACGCACTGCTCCCAGTGAGCACACGGTGATTGATGACCCTGAATCGATTCGAGCCATGATTTGTCTCCCCTCGATGCTGACTTCCACACACAAGATCCCTTCACTCGTGCAGCCCAGACGACACGTGGAACGCATCCCACTTCGTTTGTCTTGTTGGCTTCGTGGTTCCAGCAAAGTCAGCTGATGTATCTCATTCAATGGCAACACTTGTTTATCTTCACCCGGTCCACGGCGGATTTGGATCAGGGATTGTTCGAAGTCTACCACAGCACCCATCTTGCGCAAGAAGTCATATCCCAGAAGCATGTCGTAGGAGTTCGTTGATACTACAAGAAACGTGATGTAACACGACACTCCTCCCACTGTGACTGACGTTTTGAGCCTTCCCAGCGCCTTTTCAATGGCTCCAGAGGCCGTCCGATATAGCTCTGTCCCCGTTACATCTTGCAACATCCCAAGCTCTCTCACCGTGTCTGCCGCCAATACTGAGGTGGTGGCCCCACTGTCAACTTGGCCGCTCACTTCTTGTCCGGCAATTTCCACCGTCAGATGCACTGCCTTCCCACTGCCAACGCTCAGTAGTAGCTTGGCTCCGCTCCCGCCCTTCATTGTATTTACTGGTGGCGTGTCCGAAGGATCGACGGACTGATTCTTGGAGCTACTGCGGTTTCGTTTCACTGCTTTAATCAGATCCTCGAGGTACTCCATTTCGCCGGGTAACTTCATAATGCACTCAAGGGGACTGAGCGTCACGCGGCCCTTCATGAAATGAGCCAGGATCTTGGACTTCTCAGAAAGATCCCCTGGCCCTTTCAGACCCGTGGCATCGACTGGCTCTGTCCTGGCACGAGGTATCTGATCACTGGTACCGAATGGCGTTCGGCGTTTTGGCAGTTTGGCAGCAGTATGGGTTTCTGCCAGATTCAATTCTTGTGCCAGCTCATCTAGATAGACTGCCTCGTCCTCCACCACTACGCGTTCAGTGAGATGAGTGGAATGCGGCTCACTAGCTGGTCTGTTCTGGCATTCATGATCAAAATGACCCATGCCTTTACATGACCCACAACGCACACCACATGCCACAGTTCGATGCCCCGGTCCTTTGCATTTGTCGCATAGCAAATCCTTGTCGGGACATTCCAGTGCACGATGGCCTGGCTTATAGCACCGGCGGCACAAAAACGGGCTGCGAACGTTGATACGCTTCTCACTGCTCTCAGCAACGGAGGCCCCCACTGTTTTTTGTACGATCGCGGTCATTGCGCTGCTGAGCATTGCCAGATGCCGCTCCGTGTCAGTGGCTCGTTGTAGCATGATCGCATTTTCTTCTTCTTCAGGCAGGGCCTCGAATGGAGTGTCGCCGATTTTGCTCAATCCCTTCTCAATCACCAACACGTTGGACAGCGCCACGTCTATATTCTCATATGTGCGCCCAATGCACGCCCGTTGCAGCTCCACACGCAGTCCACTAATGAAGCGCTCAATTTGTTCGGGATCTGGTATCTTTCCTTTATCGAACCATCGCTCCAGCCGGTCGTAGTAAGCTTGCACTCGTTGACGAGGCTCTTGTTTGATAGCATCGAGTTTCCCTTTGACCTCCACTGCGTCGTACTGGCCAAACTTGGCTATCAGCGCTTCTTCGAGTTCTTCCCAAGTCGTCAGCGGAGGCGCATGACGTTTCACCCAGTCTTTGGCCTTCCCTCTGAGATTCAGGCCTGCCACCTTGAACAGCTTATCGGCGGTGTAGTCCCTCACCTCGGCGGCCATCTGCAGTCTTTCCGCCCAGTCATAGACATCCTCATACTCTCTCCCAGAGAACGTCTCATCTACTCCTTTAGGACTTGTCATCGTTCTCGTCTAGACTCTATATACCATTAATTAAATTAGCGATTTCTATCTACGGGTATATTCGAACAGTGTGTCTATTTCCTGACAGTAATCGAAGCTGATTGATCACGTTCTCAAAGCAGACCTCGCACCTCGTGCTCCATACATACGGTTCATGGAGTGCTTCAGCCAACGCGTGTAACTCTGACACATCTAATTCTACACGAAGCAGGGGCTGAACTATTCTGATGGTGTTTAAAAAGTAAAATAAAGCTATCCTATTTGGTGGTGGCGTACAGTCAAGACTAATGTGTAAATAGAAGGAGAGTGTGTGAGAAAAGCGGACACTTAACAGTGCCATTGGTTTTCACTTACGCATGATACCCTCCAAGTAGATCATGATCAGGTCAAAGGCCATCTGACACGCAAGCGTCCACTGCCACTGATCCTTTCCTACCAGCATTCTAAGTTCCTTAGTTGGCATCATGACTCGCGCGTATTTCTCTACCTACATGACCATTCCCAGAAAATTACACAATTCTATATGATCACGTGGTGGGGTCCTATCAATTACTACCATCTTTATCACGCTAGAATTCGCCATGCTAGTATTCTTCCTAGTTTAACGCCCTTAGCCCCGAATTCTCACCCTGCATGAAGATAACTCGTATGAGCAGCAGAATCACCACTATGACAACCACACGACTCTTCCAGCCATCATGATATTCCCAGCTATTAACAGTGTCGCACTTCACCGCCCTATGATTTTGCGTACACTGCTGACAACGCCTATTTCTATTCGGATTCCTTTCACGATCCATGTTTGGTCTAAAGTCAGTTATTTGATTACGCACCCTCACCACAAAGGATATGTCACACAGGCTCTGATACCAAAAAAAAAACTCACTATTTCCTAGTATAATCACTAAATTCCTGACTCACCAAAGACAGTACTCAGGCGCAGCGGAATACAGAGAGTTGCAAAGGTAATGAGCCGGACTCAGTCCCTCTCTTTTATGTGTTCCTAAACCCAGATCCCTCTTAATTACCGCTAGATCGACTAAACATAAAGACCCTTTTTCACTCGCTTGACAAATGTGAGAGGCATCGACATGACACTCAGTACACACGGAATTGCCTCAAAACGTGTCAAAGCTTTTATGTCACGCAAAACTTTTACACTGGCACATTTAAGGCCACTTTTAGTACTTCTACTGCCTTGATCTATTTTACCGGAGTTTGTCCTTCCTGTGACTACAACCCACTAATCTCAGCAGTAAGTGAACCTTAAGTATTCTCCTCACTGATCATATCTTCCTAACTTCCCGCAGCTTCCCACACTTCTTGTTACTAACCACTAACTCGAGTTTAGTAACTAATTACCGGTGGTCTATAACCACCCAAAGTACCACCGTATGGTCTGCCGTTCTGTCCCTCTGCCATGTCTTCTATCCAGATCAGCTCTTTCGTATTTGCCGAGTTGGAACATGCTTGGTCAGCAGATTCCGTGCCACAAGCTTTCAAACCACCTCAATTAACTTTTACACATTCGGAGCTCGTCTGAACAAACCAATGAGTCATCAGGTTGGTAGGCTTTGATACAAGTGAGCTTGTGACATTTGTGACGTTGTGAGTATGGGCACTTATGACATTTGTCATCAGTCATGTTCAGGAGAAAAAAAATTCTCTGCATTGCTCCTCTTTAACTGGAGCCTGGAAATGTTCCTTGGATGCAGCTTCCACTTCGTTCATTTCCTTTTCTTTTGACTTTTGACACATATGACAAGCCGCAGCATTCACTTTTTTCTTCTTCTTTTCGTTGGATCTGGACCAAAGGAGAGGAGGCATTGCCTGGACATAGAGTAGCATTGCCTGAACATAAAGTAACCTAGAGGGAAACTTACAACTATAATCGAAAAGAGTGTCTCAAAGTGGAAAGAAACCTTAACCCTTAAACGTCAAGAGGGCCTGGGCGGGGCAGCCCGGAAGGCATCTAAATTTTCGGAGGCGAAAATAAAAATAAAAAAAAATAAAAAAAAATAAAAAAAAATAAAAAAAACAACGAAAAAAAGAAAAAACTGCTCTGCTGGCCAGCAGTGTTGCGGCACTGTAGCACTGCGGCACTTTTCAAGAAACGACCTCTGCTGCCCAACCTCAACTCCTGTTCATTTAGATAACTTTGATTGCTTGTCAATGACTCCACAATCTCCCAAATGAGGTGCAAATTTACAATCTAAATCGCTTTTTCAATAGCTTTCCAACGCACCAATCCTCGCTTGATTTGGTTGAGAAAATCTACTTTTTTCCTCAATTATTCCTTTATAACAAGCCCGTGGGGCTTGCTTTGACGTTTAAGGGTTAAACTCATGTTAGATTGGTTTTGAGTTCAATAAGACTGTGAAATAATTTGAAACAAGGCCCTCTGCCACCATGGGCGTGGAATTCGTGACCAACTCAATGCTAGAGGAAAGTTCCTGCAAACGGCTCCCCCAAACCAAGAGATCCTACCATGGGGACTATTCATGAACAATGTTTGTCAGAAATTGTAATTATGGAGAGCAAACTCCTTTCTATTTTCGGATAACTCTAATGAAGGGAGAAAGTTTAAGGTAAGAATACCTAAAAGTGACTTGACTCTTAAATTGTCACTAGGTTATTCTTCCATAATAATTAGATTCTAACACCCTACTAATGATGTGAATATGCACAATCTGAACATCAGAGCCTAGTGTTGATTATTGGTCAATATATAGTCAACATTTTGAAAATTCATAACGTATTCACACAGTGCCCAAAAAATGCATGCTAAAGTACGTTGGAATCTTCTTGCAATTGCTAATAAGATCCACCATAAATAATTTGTATTTTATGTTTACAAATGGGCTCAATTGGTTTGAGGGACGCTTTTAGGTATTGTTACCTTAGAGATCCTTCTGTATAATCTTTGTTGGTATTCAAATTTTATTCCTAATTTCAAACATGAAATAAGCTACATTTACAATGCAACTGCAATGTGGATTAACCCCTAAAGGACCAAGTGTCCTAACTAGGACAGTTGAATGTTTGGGTAGGTTCCCATGGTGTCAATTTTTATTTTTATTTTTTGAAATAAATTACAGTGACGGACAAAACTGAGTATTGATTTGAAACTCTTCCATTCAAACAACCATACCATGAGCATCAATGGGCAAAGCCCAAAAGTGAATATGCAAAAGTTGTAGTGTGCAACATATAACACATTACTACGGAAGTTTGAAGAAAAACTCAATTGTGATTTGAAAGAAAATGAATTTCAAAGTTAGCCATGTCTAAAACTCGGTTTTGTGCGATATAATTCGGAACTACTTTAAATTTTGTCAATTTTTTCTTAGAGCTTCAAAAAAAATTTTTGTGCCTTGGCATGTTGGTATACATCATTTTAGATTGTTGTACACAAAAATTGAAGGAAGTTGATATTTATAGAATTTAAAATATTCACAATTTGACAAACATGCAAATGATGTTGGTTCTCACGATATTTGAATATTTTTTTGAAATTGAGAGCATGGGACTGCATTGGCCATTGTATAGGGAGCATAGGTTGCAACATGAACCATTGTTACATCTTAATGCCCTTGCATTTGAAATAGTTGTTGAATAGGTCAATGCGTTCAATTTATATATTAGAGCTATATGATGCAGTTTTTTGGTCTAGGTTTTTTGTACAAAAACTAGTGTTTATGACGCACATAATCAATCCTACAAACCAAAAAAACATAACATATCATTTTCAATATCATCAAAAAGTTCAAAACTGCCAGAAATTACAATGACTTTCATAAAATTGACAATTTTTTGATGATACTAAACACGAAAAAAACAAGTTGTTCAATTGGTTGATTGAGTATGTGCGTCATGAACTCTAGTTTTTTTCCTTTAGGGGTTAACCCCTAACGTTCTCACCCTTTTCAGATTTGGCAGTTTTCCAAAGATGCATTATAAAATGCAACTAAGAGGGATATTTTCAAGTTGATGAATGAATAAAAGTTGTACTCAAGTTTGTCTTACTTGCTTGACTCTTACTAAATTCCCTCATATAATGGCAAGTGTCATCTTTCACTCCATGTTCCAAAGAAAGTAACTATAAGGTAAAGGGTACAGTTGCCATCAGTTTAAGCATTTCAACCTACACGGAGCGCTAATTTTCAATGATATAAAATTGCAGCACATAAAACTTTGGGTTTAATAACCAAGCTCAATTTTTAATTAATTTTTTCACAATGTATGATTTTGTTTTTTATTTTTCAAACTTAATATGCATAGACCACTATTGATGTTAGTAGGTGTACCAATGACTGTCTTTCATTTCTAGTCCAATTAGATTGCTAACTTGGTATTCATAATTAATGCTTGTGATAATTAGATTGGGAACTCCTAAAGTTGAAACACGTGCTTTTATAGGTGACCACAATTGGGACCTAACAGTTTCTGGTGCTTCTACCTTATCAATAAAAAGCTAACCAAGTAGTAGGCGGTGCAGTACCGTACTACTTAAGAATATTATGTGGATGCTAAGCCCATATTTATTACATTTATGCCCCTGGATAATAACCTATGAAAAACTGCAACAATATGCTGCAAGAGTAGTGCCCGGTACAGAGTACCGCCACCTGCACCCAACACTGTAAAACCGATGCAGGTCCAGCCAAAATGCCCCATCGCAAATTTTATAATTCCCTGAAAACCGAACAAAAGCTTAGATG
The DNA here is from genome assembly GCA_022496805.1 of Pohlia nutans. NCBI lineage: Eukaryota > Viridiplantae > Streptophyta > Bryopsida > Bryales > Mniaceae > Pohlia > Pohlia nutans. Next base: position 34,903,501 of record CM040085.1, read on the forward strand.
GAAGTGCGAAAGTTATATAAGTTTCCGATAACTTAAAGGACCAAGGATTCATGATTTTAAAATGACAAATTCATTTGATCATATTGTGAAAAATATAATTCAGATGGGACCAAATTTTATATCATCAGAATCAGTGAAGAATATTGCATGGGTTGATAAATAAACAAATAAATTTGAACAAAAGGAACCTCACATAAGACCTACTCAAAACTTCCAAGAAGAACATGAGGCCCAATTTGGGCTTCTTAGTCATTTACGGGTTAACTAAAAGTCATTTGAAGATGAAGCATTGATGACTGCTCAAGGACATGAAACAGCCCACCTTACTTACTACTCACCCATATGCTACACCAGGGCTTCCTTCTTCTTGATTCTGGATTCTTATCTCATATAGAATCATATATATATATATATATATATATATATATCCACTCTTGTATCGCCTTTCTACCGCTTCCTAATTATTCAATGAATGACACTATATACATTATAGATCTACACTACATACAACCATCAAACAAGTGGACACAGTGAGCCCACCCCCGACAACCCTCCCAGGATTCCCAGTTGGGAGTCAACAATCATTTCCTTGTAAACAAACAAGTAAATTTTGATCAATATGCACATCAGATTTCCTCCGCTAAGAAATCATAAGCACCGAAAGAGCATCGCCACCGTTGCGAGCTGAAATTCCACCAATCACAAGTCACACATGCAAGCCAGAAGTTTTGTTGTTTTTATTTATGTCAACATAAATCAGTGGTTTTTAAGGCCCATAGATGCTCGATCAAGTCAGATCGGAGAGCAAAGTGAGCTTCCACATTCTCAAACTCTTCTGTCCCCTCTGTGTTCTCCTCAAAGGTCAGGCCTCTCATCATCTGCGTAGTCGGGCCGTGCTGAAACAAAACCTCTAGATCACGACCTGCCTCATCTTCAATGATCATGTTATGCATGATCACGCAAGCACGCATAATGTCCTTGACAGTATCCATGTGCCATTGCCTGCAAGGGTTTTGAATAATGGCAAACCTGGATTGCAGGACACCAAAACACTTCTCCACATCTCTCCTCGCTTCTTCGTGTTTCTCCACAAACTGCAGCTCCATCTCATCTTGAGGTTCTTGAATGGTCTGCACAAAGCAACTCCATCCCGGGTAGATCTCGTCTGCCAGCAAATAGTACCGTGGGTATCTGGTACCATTCACAACAAACCCCAAGTCTTCGTCCGATTCTCCTTTGAGCATATCAACAACGATGGGAGATCGGTCCAATAAGTTGACATCGTGTTTGTCTCTAGGTAGTCCAATGAAAGCATGCCAAATCCACAGAGACTGATCGACGATTGCCTCGAGGATGAAGCTCCGGTTCTTCTCCTCGTCCTCGAAATTCCCTCGCCATGCAACAGGACAATTCTTCCATCTCCAATGCATGCAATCGATGGAAGCAAACATACCAGGGAAGCCGCGCTGCTCATTAATCTCCATCTGCTTGCGGAGATCCTCCTTCCGCGGTTGCCGCAGATAAGTGGATTCAAAAGAAGCGCGCACACATTTCACAAACCGTTTCATGGCTTCGAAGGCAGTGCTCTCGCCAAGACGACAATACTCGTCTGTGGCATCAGCTGCTGCGCCATAGACAAGCATTCGCAGGGCCGCAGTGCACTTCTGGATGGAGGACAGACCTAAAACGCCAGCCGCGTCTCGCCGTTGAACGAAGTAGGAGTCACGCGCGCAGACGGCTTCCAAAATGCGAAGAAACAAGCCCCGTCGCATGCGGTAACGCCGTCGGAAGGCGTGGTCATCGTGGACGGGAGTGGTGCTGAAATAATCCGCGAACAGACGATTGTGTCCGACCTCTCTTTGCCGCTCCAAATTGGCAGCTCGCCCGGGCCGAGACCCGCCATGTTTCTTCACCGGCATGTCACTGGTTTGTGCGAGCATGAACCCCAGCATCATCTCCTCGCATTCGTCGTCCTCCAGCCCCTCTTCTAGCTGCCGCTTCAACTGCTGCCTCCATTGCTGCATCGTGGCGAAACAGAATCACCAAATCTACAGTATCCGAAACTAGGGTTAATACAAGCCCTTACCGATCGGATGTCTGCCAATACCCTTGATACGATCCGTGTGATTCAGCAGGTGATCGGAGTTTTAAAACAGTGCGTCCTATATCTTACACTCTCGACTAAACCCTAAACCTGTACAAACCCTAGTATACTTCCAACTGAGGAGTTGTTACACGAACTGTTTTGTAGCTACAAACGACTCTGATCTTGGATTCTAAATTGCTTGTATAATTATCAAGAGTAGACACTAAGGCCTAGAGCTCCGTCACGTCTTGATCGACCTCTTCAATCTGTTGAATACACTCACACCTTAAACCTGTACAAACCCTAGTATACTTCCAACTGAGGAGTTGTGGAATTCTAAAGGAAGAGGAGTGTTACACGAACTGCTTGTAGCTACAAACGACGGACTCTGATCTTGGATTCCAAATTGCTCGTGTAATTATCAAGAGTAGACACCAGGGCCTCGAGCTCCGTCACGTCTTGATCGACTTCTTCAATCTGTTGAATACACTCACTAAGTTCATCGTTCTTCTGCTTCAATCTCTCCACAGAAACGCGAAGCCCTTGTGCGAATTCTGCTTGATGGTCGTGCTCACTTGCCACTCTCAAGTTCATCCTCTCCAACAACTCGTACTCACTGTGGGCAGCCTGCCAAACACACACAGGAAGCCTGTAAACCCCAAAAATCCAAAAAGAGTCTATTTTCCGATAGCGAACCTTAACCCCTAAGCGTCTAAAACGCCCAATATGGCCATCTGCATCACCGTGGCATTTTCTCATTTTACCTCGGTTTTCTGATTGCAATACATCAATTTAAAGCTCTTGTTCTATACTAAAAGATCAACAGTGTCGGTCGTGTCAAACTGAAGTCATTTTCACACAAACAGATGGTTTGCAGCAAGGGGTCCAATTTTCCTACACTACAGAACATACACAGTGGACGCAGAGGGTGAGAAATGAGCAAGGCACCTGAAGGTCACCTTGCACAAGGGAGGTGATGTTGAGGAAGAGAGTCCGCAAGGCCCGGGCAAGAGGGTCGTCGTAGGAAGCAGACGGCGATGGTGTCGAAGGATTGTCCTCTGCTGCAATAGCTTCAGTCTTCTCCATGAAAACAAGCTTGGTTCTGAAACCCTAAACCCCAACAGTGTCGGTAAGTGAGCTCCGCGAGGGAATATTGAGTTCTTCAATTCCATAACTTTGAAGAATGAGCCTATTTTAAACCCCTTGTCACACTCTTCATTCTTTTTAGTGTGGGCCACACTTTAGGTCCATTTTACATTTGGTGCCCCACTGATGGTCCAACTTGAAGTTTTAAAATTTCAACCAATAGGTTCGCTTGAAATTAGCAAATTGGATTTAAGGTCTTCATACAAGGGGTCTAATTCAAATTTCTCCTCATTCTTTGTGGTGGGATATGTGGCACAAATATGGTGCCAACATTTTAGGTTGATCAAGGGAGTTGGATTGACGTTTAAATTTGACCCCAATTTCAAAACTTGGGCCCAAATTCATCAAGTAGTATTGAGATTGAGATTCGTCTATGTATAAGAGTTTTACATTTGAAGACCTCTATTGAAATGGTTATTTGTTTTTGACACCTTTTCGAAATGATTTTGACACTAAAGTGTCAAAGAAATGTCACAAAAATCTTCATTTTCAATCACTTTGGTGAATAAATGAGTATCGAATAAAACGTTGAAAACAATGTTGGAAAAACATCAATAATCTCAAAAAGAGGGTAAAAAAAGTCAGGTCAAAAACAATGTCAAAAACATTGTTGAAATGACTGTTGAAAAAAGTGAACGGCTACCTTTTCATGGTTTGCGTTTGAACTCCAAACCTTGAAATTGTAGGTGGAGGTCCTTTCCTTATCATTAAACTAGTTTTTGTCTGTGCTTGACATTTGTTTTTTGTAATTTATGTAAAGTGGAGTATTCATAATTAAAACTCTTGTTTTAAAATTGATCCCTTTTTGGAAATATTGACCCTTCAAAACATTTTTCAAAAAATGCTCTTAAATAGAAAAAGGACTTTACAAAGGAAAGGCAAATCTAATCCTAGTTGTTTTATAATTTTGGGACCTTTTTGTAATTAGTTATGAATTTTAAAAAACAACAATATTTTTTTACACTATTTTGACATTATTTTTACTCTTTTTTAAATAAAAAATTATTTTATTTAAATGTCAAAAAGTATCAACATTATTTTGTTCAATTTACTAAGGGTAATAGTGTTTCAAAAATGTATTGAGACACATTCATTGAAGTGTCAAAAAAAATGTCACATAGATTCTTTTGATAGTGAACCTACTTAACCCTTAAAGGCCCAATCGACCATGTGGGGTTGATGGATGATTGTTTTCATTCATATCTCCTTCCTCGTGAACTTCTTCATCATGAAACAGTTTTTAGAGATACTTCATCAAGTTGTTGTTCTATCCAACGGTTGCATTTGGTGTTATTAGAGTACATACTTCTCTAAAATTACAAATGTATAAGTATGTGAAATTTTTGACCAAGCCAAAATTGCATTGACTTTAGTTCAAAAGTGGCCATGCAAAAATGAGGTCATAGATTTAACCCCTAACTGCCTAAGCATCCATTTTTTGGACGATGTACAGATTTCATCTATAAATTCTCATCTGTCATGTACTTTTAGCAGTGTGGAATTTTTACTGTAGATTCTATGGGAAATTAGCTTTATGCATATGTGATTCGATTAGAAAGGGGATGATTTGTGGAATTTTTATGCCTCATTTCATGTTGTAGTGATTCACCCAAAATTTTGAAGATTTTAGTATAAAAGTGCTCTAAAAAAAGTCAACTCATAAAATTAAGCAACCAAAAAATCTCCAAAAATCACTACACTTAGAGTATTACATTTCAACCAATCACAACAAATTTCATCCGTAGATTGTCAATATCTTATTTGTAATTGAATTACAAAATAATTTTGAATTTCACGTTTCAAATTTTATACAAAATTATTGGTAATAGCAATCATAGATCTAACCATATGAATAGAATCTAAAATTCATAATGTACAACTTTTATTCATATATCAAGTTCAAAATATTCCTCTAAGTCGCATTTTATAATACATCTTTGCAAAACTGCCGAATTTGGAGAGGGCTCTAGGCATTTAGGGGTTAAGGAACACAAAAATTTCAAAAAATCATTATGTCAAAAGTATCTCATTTCAAATCCGATTCAACATTTTTTACTCAAAAATTATTAATATTTTTTTGTAATCAAATTTAGAAGGAATTTTTAATTTTTACTTTCAAATTTTATAATAAAATATTAGTGACAGCATTGGTGAATTTAACCATATGGATGGAATCTAAAATTCAAAATCTAAAACTTTCATTTTTATTTTAATTCCAAAATATTCTTCCAAACAATAATGGTTTTTCTCAAATTGTTAATTCCAGGGAGACCTTGTGACCTTTAGGGGTTAATGAGGACTAGTAATTATGAAATGTGGCCCTCACTTGGATATAAAGACTTTACATTGGAAAGTCCACTTGTCAATTAGCAATTGTTGTGGTCCTTCCAAAAGTTATGGTTTTTCTACATTCTATGACCTACATTTGTTTTATAAATTTAGGAGAAACATTATTTTAAAAACAACACTAAATAGAGCAAAGAGTGTAGTTTCCAATGGATCCCTCCGATGATTTTTAGTTTAGTTCTTTACCAAAGCGCAAGTTGCAATCTTCAATGGAGTGATGAAACTACTTACATCCACAAAGCTAAATAATACATGGAGACTAGAGATGAAATATCATGTATTCATTTAGAATATGTATTTTGAATACCGTTATATTTTGGATTTTTTTTTTTTAGCAATACATGGTTTACTAAAGTGCGAAGTCTTTTGCCTTCTGCATTGATGGAATGATATTCTTTCACAAATGAACACAAAAAGTTCATACATTTTCTCTCATAAGTAATTGCACACCTCAAAAGTTTCTATAACTAGTTAATAGTTTAAAACCTTGCAACAAAATTTGGATATGTTGTAGTACATGTAGGATAATGTGTATAAACTGAGTTTCAAAAAATTTCAATCATATTAGAACTCGTTATTTACTGATAAAAATTTGACGTAAAAAAATACTTATCGATATGTGTGCATGATTTAAAGAATTCTAGGATAAGAATTGAATGTTCATTGCTTCTAAATCATATGCTAAAAATCTTATGAACTTTGGAGCTCTATTGAGGAAGATCTTACTAAGTGAAATATGCCCCAATTTTTTTTACTTTTTCAATATATTGACCCTAAAATCCAAAAAAAATTCAAAACAATACCAAGGTATGTAAATTTGATATTTGTATTTTTTTCCAGATTTTTTTGGGGATTTTAGGGTCTTATATTGAAAAAATATATTTTAAAATGGACATATTTCACTAAGTAAGATCCTCCTCAATAAAGCTCCAAAATTCATGAGATTTTTAGAATATGATCTAAAAGCAACGAACATTCTTCCTATCAAAGATTTTTTAAATCATGCATACATATTCATAAGTTTTGTTTTACGTCAAAATTTTGACCAATAAATAATAAGTTCTAATACGATTGGAAAATTTTGAAACTGAATGTACATATACTATCCTATATGTACTACAACACATCCAAATTTTGTTGCAAGATTCTAAACTATCAATTAGTTATGGCAACTTTTGAGGTGTGCAACTACTTATGAGAGACAATGTATTCCTTCACTATCACCATACATTTTAACATCATTTCCAAGTACTAATTGATCTTTTATATTTAACAATCTTTTGATTTTGTATTATATTACACGATTCTACATATTTTCGACTATTTAGTATAGAAGATTTTAAATTATTTCTTGATAATGTATTTTTTGCTAATTTTGTAGCATAGATGACAATGATTTTTGGAGGGACCACAAATTGTAGGTTGAATTTGACTCTAGTTGTTGTACGGTGCCCTAACAATAACATTGTCACTTATCACTCATAGCCATAAAATTAGTACTTATTCAAGAACAAGCCATGTCACCGTTTTTTGTGATTTCTTCATGAATGTTTTTAAGCTTGAAGACTATCAAGTCTAGTTTGTGATCCAATTTCTGATTTTTTAAAATTTCAAATATTGAGCACTTTATTGCATTTTAAAACCTTGTGGGTCAAAAGTTGACTTTCATCCTAGAACACATTGAAAAACCTATAAAATCTTCAAAATAATTTGTTTTGGGAATTTTTTTTTTGCAAAATATGGTTTTCTATTGTAAAATTCACTATCCACCAAAAAATAAGATTATTTGAAGTTATTTTATGGTTATAATGATTTTTTGATCTCATTTAAACCTTAAAAATCACAAGAAAAGATATGTAGTGGAATTTTCAAAGCTTACCATGGTCAACTTTAACAAGTACATATAACTCGTAATCAGTGAGTCATAAACCATTAATGACTCATTGACATGACTATAGAAAATATAACGTGAACTTAGAAACATCAACAATATTTTGAGAAGTTAAATTGGCCTGCAAATTCACTCGAGCTCTATCCAATTGAGATTGTTTGAAAGATCCTCAAAGATCCCGTTCAACATGGTCCAAGTATTGAGTGAAATCTAAAGGAGTTGAGGCAAATTCTAAAATGCCAATGTAATTTGACTTGTGGAAACAATCTCCTTGAGTTGTGTAAATCTATGGCTTTTAGATTGGAAAAAGTGATCAAAGCAAAGGTTGAACACACATGTTGGTAGATTGGTCAAGTTTAGTGATCATTATATCACTTTTGTGTGTAGGAGAAGTATAGACAACCAACTAGTTGTAGAGCTTGAAGTAGTCAAATTTGATAGGCAACGATCAATATGCAACTGCATCTATATGAAAATGAATTAAAAAGGTCAAACACCAAAAAGACTATAAAAATTCACCAAAAATCAAAATTCTATTTTTTGAAAGTGAAACTTGGTATGATTGATTGTAGTAGTGTTAGATAAGAGTATACTTTTGATTTTTTTTAAATTTTAAAATATCAATTTTGTGTTAATTTAGATCAATTTTCTAATTGGTGAGTAGAAGAGGTGACAACTTTTTTGTCAGCGTATTTTACAGTAGGGGGACACAATGTATGGTGTTTTTACATTTCACTTTGGAAAATAAATCAAGTCTACCATCTTTGAAAGGCCCCCAAAACCACATAAATTGTCCCCTACCCACCAAATTGGGAACATAGGTTCATTTATGAGTTGATTACATGTGTGCTAGGTTTCGTAGCTTACAGATTTACCAAAATGAAATTATTGCAAATTTACTAATGGGTATGATTTTTTAGAGTCATCAAGTTAATGTTGACGGAAATATGACACCTCATGCTTCTATAATTTAAAATTCCATCATGCATAATTCTTTAACATTATTACTTCTCAAAAATATCAACAACTTGTCAATATGAGGCTGCAATTTTTTTTCAAGAGCATTTGTTGTTCATGTTTGAAAATTGCAGCATTTTGAATACATGTGTATCTGTTAGTAAATTTAGTAAAATTTGGTCTCATATGAATTATGTTTTCACAATATGATGGATTGAATTTGTCATATAAAACCATGAATCCTTCGTCTTTTAGTTTATCATAAGTAATTGGGTATTTTGATGATATACTAACCCTTAAAGGACCAAAAAATCCAAATTGGCCTCATGTTTTTTTGAGCAGTTTTGAGTACTAGGTTCTATATAGAATTTCTTTTGTTTAAATTTATTCTTTCTTTGATCAACACATACAATATTCTTCACTGATTCCAGTGATATAAAATTTGTTCCCATCTGAAATGAACATTTCACAATATGATCAATTACATTTGTCATTTAAAAACAAAGAATCTGGCTTGGTCCTTGGGTGTTGTCACTGGCTTGAGTGAGAGCATGGTTTAACCCCTAACTGCCTAAGCGTCCATTTTTTGAACGATGTACAGATTTCATCCATAATTTCTCATCTGTCATGCACTTTTTGTAGTGTGGAATTTTTACTGTAGATTCTATAGGAAGTTAGCTTCATGCATATGTGATCCGATTAGAAAGAGGATGATTTGCAAATTTTTTATGCCTCGTTTCATGTTGTAGTGATTCACCCAAAATTTTGAAGATTTCAGTGTAAAGGTGCTTTAAAAAAAGTCAACTCATAAAATTAAGCAACCAAAAAATCTCCAAAAATCACTACACTTAGAGTATTACATTTCAACCAATCACAATGAATTTCATCCGTAGATTGTCAATATCTTATTCGTAATTGAATTACAAAATAATTTTGAATTTCACGTTTCAAATTTTATACAAAATTATTGGTAATAGCAATAATAGATCTAACCGTATGGATAGAATCTAAAATTCATAATGTACAACTTTCATTCATATATCAAGTTCAAAATATCCCTCTGGGTTGCATTTTATAATGCATCTTTGCAAAACTGCCGAATTTGGAGAGGGCTCTAGGCATTTAGGGGTTAAGAGCAAGCGTCACCTGGCTTGCTTTTTTTTTTACCCGCCCGCCCTTTTTATTCCGCCCACTGCTCCGCCTGCCAGGTTAGATTTCCACCACCGTACAATCTCCAAGAGCGATCGGAGGGTGATGGTTGCATGTGTCGGCGACTGGGATAATGGGAGCCAACACCCTTTTGCAATGGGACTATAGTCTAGTTACAATTAGAAACTAAGTTTACGTGGTAATGACATGGTAGTCCCAAAATTTATGAAATACAAATGACATTAGAGTTAACCAAAAAGAAGAGAGAATACATGTTAGGTGAGGTGAGTCTCATTGGTATCTAAGGCAGCTAAGCAAACTGGTATGGTTTCCAAAAAATCCAAAATAGAAAGGAGGGTGAACTAGTTTTTGCCGTCACAGGTCGCCAAACTCAGTCTAAGGTGAGTTCATAGAGAGCCAAGGCTTGGAGGCGATGGCCCACATCCAATTTGAAATAATGACAAGGCATGTGGCAAACTTGTGATATAATTAGGTGACTGGTTTGATGAGGTGGCTCTGACAGCTTGAACTGACTTGCAAAGCTCATGTTTAAAATTGAAGTTGGAGGTTGTTGGATTCACTATTTGATTTGATTTCGGTTACACTCAAAGAGGACATAAACTCTGGTTTCCTTATATTTTGGGAGTCAAATCACCTGTTTTGATTTCAGTTAATTCAATTCCTTTATTACTTTAAAAAGTGAATTTAAGTAAAGATTCTTTTTTGATTCACACAGGGAGATAAAAACAAGTTTCCCATATGGAACACGCGGACAAATTTCCCACAATTGTAACTTTCTCAGATCAAAATACACTACAATCATTCCATTGCACTGCTCCATTGCACTGCTATGAGGTGGAGGTAGGGGTTTAGGGTCTATTGTTTAGGGTTTTTTTCCTTCCTTCTCCTTCCGTCCTCCCTGTTTCAAAGGAGTTATAATCTCCCTTTGTTCTTGAGTACTCACACTCCCCCCTCCCCCGTCTTCCCCTCCCATGTGCCTGCAAGGAACTAATTTAATAATCAAGCACTATTCTACAAACCCTAGCAACTGTACACCTACAAGTGAGCTCTGGAGCGCCCTGTACTGCCCTAGAGTGCCATGGACGGAGCATTCAGTACAGGAAATTGCTTGGAAGTTGCGCAGCGGGTTCGGTAAGAAATATTGCAGTAAACGCCTGGTGGAGCAGGTTGTGGCAGTAGTCTCTAGCGGCGGGAGAAATCCGCCAGCGTGCCAGCTGATTGTGGATGAAATTTGTTGGCGCCTGCCACGAATATGTAGCATGTGCGTGGGCTCTGCGTCGATCTCGTTCTCGCCCTCCCTCGCCCTCGCCCTCCTACCCCCCCTCTCCGTCTCTATCAGCTTAAAAACCTCTTTGAGCTATGGCGCCTCACAATTTCTCCTTTCTTCTAGTGTCAAATCCCTCTTTGAGTGCACAACATTCTTGTTCGCTACGAGGTCGAATTCCAAGCGCGGATAATTGTAGTTTGGGTGACATTTTGTGCTTGCGTGGACGATCATGGCAGCCAATAGGTAGTCTAACTCAACGTTGACCTTCATCTTGCTCCCGCTTCTCTTCTGCACACTCTAGTTTTTTGCTGCAGATTGCATTGCCAGTTTCACGAGTAGGGTTTTTCTACTATGAATTTCGCAACATTGGTTGCGGTACTGTACGAGATTGCATTGGACTAGATATGCTGCCTGCAAGGTTCTAGACTTGTTCAGAATATGAACTTGCTGCACAATAGCTGTGTTATATGCAATCCTCGTGTGTTAAAATCCACAGGAGATTTGCAAGAACAGGGGGGGGGGAATCAAGTAAGGTCCCATGGAATTTTATAGGTTTTTCCTGTACAGGAATTACAATTATGACAGTGGGATTTTGGTTCATCAGGGAATCTCACAAGGGATTTGTTTATATGGATTCCACCTAGGGATTCTAAATAACCTCCCAGATTTTTCTCAGTCTGTCTGCGTTTGGTGGCCATTAAATTTTGTTAGTGTGTCTGCGTTAACATATTAAGCTTGGGTGACGTTAGAGATGGCTATGACTTGAATGAGCATCGCTAGCAAATTTGAGTTTCGGTTGGACGAAGTGGTTTTGACAGATCAAAGACTTTAGAGGCTGAATCAAATTCACTGCGTTGTTTTTCAGGAACAATGGGAACAATGGCATAATCCTACCACCACCACCACCACAGCCACCGCAGTCAAATGTTCAACAATGGAATGCCATCTTTCAAACTCCCGTGGCTCAGCAGGATCCACCTTGTTGTCGGACCTTCCCGAACCGAGAAGAGGCGTGGCCAAGGCAGTGATTTGGCCCAAAGTATACAACTGTGATTGCACTCAAAATTGCCGCTTTTGCTCATAGCCTCCAAGGTCAGTTTTCTCTTATTTGGATATTGTATGCAAAAGTTACGAAGGGTCAAAGTTTTATTGATAGATGTCCTAAAATCACTTTTTTTGACAAATAGGTACATGTTGATTACTCTGTTGATCATGCTTCCTATTAGTATACTATTCAAATTTTTATATTTTCTTGGTGAATGATAGAGCAGTGAGGATGTGTTAAAAGTATATAAAGTTTTGTTAATAAATGTTCTAAAATGACTTCTTTTGAAAATAGGTACATATCATTGAAGAAGATGTACAGTACAACAGCTGATTAAGTGGCGCTTTGCAATTTTGGGTTCCCCTTACGTTACTTTATGCAGCCACTGTAATTGTTAGCTAGCTTGGATTATAGAGAAGCTGGCAAACAGGTGTGAAGAGTGATTGATTGTGCTTGTGATATGGGCATTTTCTTCCTTTGTGACTTATAGCATTTGTTTCTAGAGCCATGCTCGTGTTGGAACTTCTCCAGTAATATTCTTTGCTCTGCAGACGGTTTTGTACACATTGAGTGATCTGACTTCATAGCGGCACTTAGAGAACACAACGAGGTTATGTCAAACCAGTCTTATGTTATAATCAACATTTTCTTCTCCGCCCTTGGTGGGGAAGTGAGACCACAAGGGATTTATATGTATTTCCTTGATATCACACGGAGGATTTGTATTTATTCTCTTGTCTCACTTTTTCTTTGTACATAACTTCTCTTTCAAAGCCATGAATTGTTTAGTGCCTAAGAGACTACTATTTGGTCATTGCTTGATGTTTTTATGATATAGCTCCACATTTGTTGTGAATGGGACTGGATTGTCTGAAGAACGGAAGAGGGGGTGTGCCATGTGCATCTAATGCAAAAATAATTTTTTGATTTTGACGTATAAATTTTTGTCCTAAATCAATATGGATAAGTCACTCATAAAATTCATAATAATTATGTGTGAGTCTGTTCTTGACATGAAAGATTGCAATGGAGAGGTGTTGACATAGATCATTGTTGAACATCTTCACTTTTATTTTTGAATATTTGACACAAATTCAATTTAACTCCTAAAGGACCGGGGGGTGTTGAACTTAGCTCTTGTTTTCTTGACTAGCTCTTGTAGCAAGCTCAATTCCTCATTGGTGTGGGGTAATTTTGACGATCGGCACCGTTGAAATTAAAGAAGAATTACGTAGCCTTTTATGAAAAAAGATCAACAAAATCGCACAATTTTTGAGAAAATGCCACCATTGAGAAGATTGATGGAACTTGTTTGGGGAATTTTGTACACATGCTGAAATCGGATTGTTCAAAAGTGCTCCAAAAATTCTGAAATTTTTACTGTGAGTAGAAATCATCATTTTTAAACATGTGAAAAAAAATTCAAGTAATTTGGAGGTGTGAGGAGGAAGATATGAGGGTCTAAAGTGACGCCTAAATACCCTCCGTGCAACTCAAAAAAATCACCAAAAATCACTCACTTGATGAATTTCCGATCAAGAAGTACCTACAGATTCGGCTCTCAAAAAGAGCCAGGGTCTCTTTGTCGCTCATCCTACAATTCAAAGCCCAAAAACCCGTATTTCCTCACTTTCTAGTTCCAGAAGCCGCATCGAGGCCTTACGGTCCTTTAGGGGTTGACTTTGAAGTCACACACCCTCTAAAATCTCATTTCTAAGTGTGCATTATATGGTTCAAAGACATACTATAGTCTTCCAATCGGACCAATCCAATGGTCCAATCTTACCGAGGTTTAATTAGCAATTGTTTGATTAACCCTTTCATGCGCCAGTGTCCATTTTCTGGACGACGTACATATTGAAACTGCTAGATTCTCATCCAAATTGGACATTTTTCATCCACCAAAATTTCTCTTGGTTCTTGAGCAAGTTGAGTATCCTTTGTACAATTTGGATCTTCAAAATAAGTTATTATGATTTTTAGAAAAACAACAAAATTGGATTATGTCAAGTTTCATTCTTAGTTCAAAAAGTGGGACCTTATATATGATTTTCCAAAATAAGTAGAATCAAATAATGGAAACCATACCGTCTCGTAGTGCATGTTATTCCAATTTCATTACCATATTTTTTTTAAATTGTGCTAATCTGGGATTTTTAATTGAATTTCAGGAGAAAACCTTGTAAAAATAATTTAAAAATATTAAATAAAAATTGAATAAATCCAACCATACAGATGTGATCTTCAGATTGACATTTACAACTTTGCTTTGACCATCAACCCTATTTCTGGTTTTCATCAAACATTTTATAATGCTTCTTTGAAAACAGTGTTGAATCGGGACGTTAAAGAGTTAAGCTATACTTACATTTCTACTGTTGGATATTATTAACAGTATCCCAAATTTCAACAGAGAGTTTTAAATAAAATCACCAAAAATTTGTGGTTTCTCCATAACCACCTTGAGCACTCAGGGTCAACATTCTTCAGATTGCAGTCCTAGCACCCTGGAATCAGAATCACCATTAACCCTTTAATGTCCCGATTCAACACTGTTTTTAAAGATTTGTTATAAAATGTTTGATGAAAAATAAAAATGGAGTTGATGTACAAAACAAAGTTGTAAATGTCAATGTGAAGATAACATGTGTATGGTGGGATTCATCATATTTATTATTAATATTTTTTAATTAATTTTGCAAGGTTTTCTCTTGAAATTCAATTAAAAATCCAAAGCTAACACAAAAAAAATAAAAAATATTGTAATGAAATTTGAATAACATGCACTACAAGATGGTATGGTTTCCATTATTTGATTATACTTATTATGGAAAATCAAGTTTAAGGTCTCACTTTTTGAACTAAGAATGAAACTTGACATAAACCACTTTTGTTATTTTTCAAAAATTCACATTATCTTATTTTGAAGATCCATACCGTCCAAATGGTAGTCAACTAGCACAAGAATCAAGAGAATTTTGGATGGATGAAAAACATCACCGTATGCAGTGGTCTCAAGACTACTTTTGCGTATTCAGTGTATAATGCTAGGGCCGGCCAAGGGGGCAACAAATGTGGCTACCTAGATGGGCAATACTAGAAAGTAAAAGATACAATAGCTTTAAAGTATTAGTAATTTGGGTTTTTTTTTTTCTTGAAGGGAATGGAATTTGCGACAAAGATTGAAAATTAGTACATGATATAAAACTACTTCCCAAAAAAATTTGTACATGACAATGCTATGTGATGAAGGGAATGTTACAACAATGCGGAAAATTGGCTAAGTGCCTTTCTTTTTGTAATCCTAAATGCTATGTGATGGAAGAAATTTTATAAACATGTGGGAAATTGGCTTAACTCCTAAACGTTCACACCCTTTTCAGATTTGGCAGTTTTCCAAAGATGCATTATAAAATGCAACTAAGAGGGATATTATCAACTTGATGAATGAATAACAGTTGTACATTATGAATTTTAGATTCTATCCATACGATTAGATTTGCGATTGCTATCACCAATATTTGTGTATAAAATTTCAAACTTAAAATTTAGAGCTCTTTTGTAATATGATTACGAATAAGATATTGACAATCTAATAATGAAATTTGTTGGGATGGGTTGAAATGTTATACTCTAAGTGTAGTGATTTTTGGAGATTTTTTGGTTGCTTAATTTTAGTAGTTGACTTTTTCAAGAGCACTTTTAGACTAAAATCTTCAAAATTTTGAGTGGAACACTACGACATGAAATGAGGCATAAAAATTTCACAAATCATTTCCTTTCTAATCGGATCACACATGCATGGAGCCAACTTCCCATAAAAGTTTCAATAAAAAATCCACACTGCAAAAAGTGCATGATGGATGAGAAAACGGACTTCAAATCCGTACATCATGCAAAATATGCATGGTTGGGCGGTTAGGGGTTAAGTGGCTTTGTTTATGGCATAGGAATACATTGCAAGTATATGATTGGCTTAAAAGTCCTTTTTTTCCTAAAAATTTAATGAATGATTCAAAGAACACAATGTATACCTCAATGAACACAATGAATAACTCAAAATACACAATCCATAACTCAAATAACACAAATGCTTAACGCAAAGAACATGAATGCATAACTCCAAGAACTATGAACGCAAACAATAACTCAAAGAACTAAACAACTTTGTAAATAAATCCATGTCACTAATGAGGGAATTGAACCCTTGTTGCATAGCAACACTGCCCACTGCAGCATTAGTGTCCTACACATCAATAAACCAACCACATTAGAATGGAAGGTTAATACAAAAAAAAAAAAGAAGAAAAAAAAACATCCCACGCCACATTCGCCAATGCTCCTTGAGTCCTCTAATTGCCTTCAACTGCCTTGGTGACCCATGAGGCAAACGCTGCTCCACTCCAATTGACCACCCAACAACAGTAATACAATATTGAAAGTTAAGTCCAACACTCCATGCTCCATCTGCTGAAGTGCCCAAGTATACCCAAGTGCCCAAGTGCTCATCATTCAACTAATGAATAACAAAGCCAACCTAACGTCATGGAAACTAAGGGTATAAGATTGCATGAGTGATTTAAAATAATGTTGTTCAATGAAATCAAGCATCTCATTGTCGATGGAATTTCACCGCAGTTCTCCAAGACTGAATGGCATCCTTGTAAGGAAAGTTATCAAGTGAGAAGTACTTCTAGTTGTACATGCGCACTGCAAGAGGCAAATGTTTGCCAAGCCTGTTTGGCATGGCTTCAAAAACTTGAGAGAAGAGAAACACCTCTCATCTTCCACCGATCCAAGTACAAGAACGGAGCCAATTTCAGCAAGCTTCATGTACTCTGAAATGAGCTTGTACAAATGCCGCGTGCTTTGACAAGTTTCTCCAAAGTTTGATAAAAGGATTCACGTCAAACGGTGGGGCACATGCAACCTCACAGTTGGCCTTCATAGTCACTTTGAATAAACCTTGTTGCATGTCTAACTTTGCGACATCCAACATTTCAGGGGCAGTAAAGGGCTGGCCTCCCTCATACAACAGCACTCCATTGTTCACCAGCCTCGAGTAGCAGAAGAACTCCTTAAGTACTGATAAGTGTTGTGTGAAAGTATCAAGAGCCCCGTTATGAGCCAATATTGGGGGTAGATGATCCCAAAAACATCAAGGAGCTGATGTTGTGAAAATCGGCGGTTAAGCTCATCACAAAGAGCTTGAGCAATTTCTGCAAAACCACAAAATTGCCACGGTTGATCAACAAAAGCACATGAAACAAAAATGAATTCAAATTAATGAACTTAGACAATGCATACAAAGCCAAATGAGAAGAAAATAAGGTAAAATAAGTAAATGAGATCAAAAGGAAAGGGAGGTCATCTTACCAGAGATCTGCCGTTCCACGTTGAATCGACATCGACCAGTAGAATTCTTCTGGTGTCACAAACATCAGCTCTCCCGTCACCTTGTCATGACAACGCACAAAGACATATGTGTCGCCAAAGTCAAAGAACAAATGTTTCAGGCCACCCTCTCCATCATACTCTTTCCAATTCATGGGTATAGAGTCATGCTTCAACTCCAACAACTCATGGTATTGTTTGAAGTCCTTCTGGCTCCACGAGATGACTGGACTGATGTACTTTGAAGCAAGCTCGTCTTGGCACACCTTCACAGACTGTATAAAGTCACAAATGAACACATCACGGGATTGTGAGAATTTCATGAGGACATGCACACAAGACAACAAGGGCTGAATGACAGACAAGGAGAGCAAGATCTCAAGATCAACAAGCATCTCAAAGTTATCAGTGGCTACAGCTGCCACTTTTTGCTTTTGCTTCTCGCCGCTAGGAGTCATGTCCAACCCCATTTTTACAATGAGGGTCTTATACTCATCCAAAACATGCATTGCTGGACTCCTCATGGAGATCCAATGAGTAGTGACATTCCTCAACATCTTATTGCTCTTAGTTTCCATGAGGTTAGCAAACTTCTGTAATTCAGCGCCTTTCTTGTTGCTCCTGCAAAAGTACGTGTACACAGAGGCCATCATAGACTCCAAACAAGACACTATAGGAAAATTAGACAAGGTTTGCATAGCCAAGTTAAACCTATGACTTGTGCAATGAATGTTAATCGAAAAAGGAGACCATTTCTCCTTAATTTGAGCTGTCACACCATTCTTAGAACCTTGAAATGTGCTTACGCCATCTGCACCAAAGCACTCAATCTTGGACGCAATCTCCTCACGGGTCAGGCCACCCTCATTTATGAGGGCACCCATAATAACACTAGTCAAGTGATCAGTTCCACCATCCTCACCAACAAGTGACAAATGCAACAAATGTGGCACCCTTTCCCACCTTTGGACAGTATACACATGAATACCAACCCAACCAGTGTTGTCCACTTCTGGTACCTCATCAATGCTGATGGCAATGTAAGACGCAATTTGCACAGCGGACTTCAACGCAGAAAGAACACAACCATGCATATGTTCACACATCTCCCATCTACTAGTTTCGGACCAATGTTTTTTAGGCACATTTTTCACTTTAAGGTGCAAAAGCTAAGACATGGTGCATTCATAATCACACATTGGACGACCATGTTTCAACATTTCAAAGAGGGTTGAGAACTGAACTTCCTTTCTCATGTTTTCACCGTGCAGCCCCGTTATGAGCTGATCTGCCACGGACACAGCTCGCTTTCGGCCAACCCAAACCTTGCAATTCTTCAAATGTTTGCAATCAAGCTTGGTGAAAATGTCACCCTCTTTCAAGTCCGGGTGAGGAACTCCATCTTCATAGCATGTGCGCTTGCCCTCGTGTTTTTGCAAGTTGTCATCTTTTGGCACCAATACCTTCCGCCGCCCCTCCACGCTGGTGCACGTAGTACACAAAACTCCCACAAGTTCTCTATTGTCATCAAAAACGCCTTCAACCCATACATATTTGACAACCCACACCTCTTGCCAACGACGAGTGAGGTTGGAAACACCCGTGTCCAATTTGGTCCTCTTCTTCACATGCCCAGCGCTCACCCTCACCTTCCCCGTCACAAGGCCCTTCTTCTTCCGCTTGGCCACATCCTCTTCCCACCTTGCCCACATCCTCTTCTCCCAACTGCTCGTCAGATTGCACAGTTGGCTCTTCACTGGGACAGTCCAGAGGGTGAAGCACAAGGTGCGACAAAGAATCTTCAAGCCGCGTCTCTGAAACGTGTGTCAAATCTTCAAAAACACCGCCACAAGCAGTCAAAGGGACATTTGCAATAGCATCTAAACCAAAACGGGGATTTGACATCAAATATTTGCCTATTCTATTACTGTTCCGTGAAGAACCAAAAAACTTGACTCGCATTCCTTCCGGCAGCCTTAGTGGACGTGGCACCATTGCCACCTGCAGCAGCCAGCTCCCAACTCCCAACAGTCTAGTATCCAGCAGTCCAGCACCTAGCACCAGCACCTATATGTTACACAAAACATAAGTTCCACAATTTATTACACATAGATTTAAACAATAGACATTCATTCACACACTCATACATATGTTACACATAGATTCAAACACATAAATTACACTTGGAGTCAAACAATAGACATAAGTTCCACATAGATTCACAATAAACATATGTGACACTTAGATTCAAATAATAGACATAAGTTACACATAGATTTAACAATGCACATATGTGACACTTAGATTCAAACAATAGACATAAGTTCCACATAGATTCAAACAATAGACGTATGTTACAGTTAAATTCAAACAATAGACATAAGTTAACACATAGATTCAAACAATAGACATAAGTTACACATAGATTTAACAATGCACATATGTGACACTTAGATTCAAACAATAGACATAAGTTCCACATAGATTCAAACAATAGACGTATGTTACAGTTAAATTCAAACAATAGACATAAGTTAACACATAGATTCAAACAATAGACATGAGTTAGACATAGATTCAAACAATAGACATGAGTTAGACATAGATTCAAACAATAGACATGAGTTAGACATAGATTCAATCAATAGACATATGTTACACATACATTCAAACAAGAGACATAAGTTACCACATATATTCAACCTCATACGTAAGTTGCACATAGATTCAAAACACATGGACTTACCCAGCAGTGCAGCACTTCTACTTCATGCGCTCTACAGTGACCAGCCTTCATAATGATTCAAACAACAAACATAAATTCAGTGTGGTTCAGCAGGGTTTATCACAAGTTGTAAGCAGTTCTACTATCTTGGATTGACAACTGCAACTTAGATCAATGACATAGTACCCTTTTTTAATTGTTGACACAATGTGTTAGGAGCTGCCTTTGTGGCCAGTGTTAGGAGCTGCCATTTTGTCAACAAATTGTGTCACCTTCCTTCAACTCCGGTCAGTGTTAGGAGCTGCCTTTGTAGGAGTGTGATTATGGGAAAGGATCACTTTAGGTACAAATTACCAATAGACAAAAATTACACAAACATTCAAACAATAGACATATGTTACATTTAGATTCAAACAGTCACTACTAGAAAATTCAGCGTCCAAATCAACAGAGAAGCGTTGATATTTTATGTTGATTTAGTCGCATTGTTCCGGTTATCCATCAACAGAAATCTGTTGATAGTTTATGTTGATCTAGTCATCGGAAAAAATAAATAAATAAAAATTTATTGCCCGGATTTTTCGGGCAGCCAAGCTTTACCATCACGGTTGTCACTCGGGTTTGAACTCGAGACCTCACGTTTATTACTTAACACTCTAACCAACTCAACATACTTGGAATTTGATGAACAAAACTTAATTTTTTTTTCTTACATATACACTTACAATTCGATGTTTTGAAACTCAGCATACTTTGGTGGCCATTTTGACATAGTAAAATAACTTTTTTCAAAAATATTTGGACTAAAAAAAGCTGGGAAACCAGGTTAAGTTTCATCTCCAAAAATCCGTTTGTGATTTAAGCCTTTAGTCAAAAGTTATAGACAAAATTCAGAGAGGGTGTTTGAAAATATCAAAGAAAATATTCCTTGCTACACCACTCTGAAATTTGTCTATAACTTTTGACTGGAGGCTTAAAATTACAAACGGATTTTTGGAGATGAAACCTAACTTGATTTCCCAGCTTTTCTTAGTCCAAATATTTTTGAAAGAACTTATTCTACTATGACAAAATGGCCACCAAAGTCTGCTGATTTTATTTATTTATTTTTAATTGTGAATGATTAAGTTAAAAAAATATTTTAGAGTACATAGAACTTCAACCATGGTGTTTAAATGTTGCCCAAATAAGGGTGTTTTAAATGTTTTAAGTGTTTCGAAAGTCATAATTGTGCTTTGATGCCTTTCAATTTTGGGGATTATGTTCACAATCTTGTTAAGAGTTTGTATAAAGAATTTAAAACTAATTGGATCTATTTGTCATAGTACCTAAAATTGCCCAAAAGTAAAAGAAATCACCTTTTGAAAAGTCGAGTCTATAAATTGCAAAAGATTCCAAAGATTCCATAATATTCCTATAGATTCCATAATATTTTGATAGATTCTAGAATATTCCAATATATTTCCAAAAGATTTCAAAAGATTCTAAAAAGATTCCCAAAAGATTCTAGATTCACTAAAAATTTGTTGATTTGGTCATTGCACTATTCAAATCAACAAAAACTTGGTAGCAAACTGTTGATTTTTACAAAAAGTTTAAAAATCAGTGAAATCGGTCATTGGAGTGCCCGAAGCAATAGAAATCAATTGATTTTTTGTTGATTTGGTCACGATTTTCTAGTAGTGAGTGGACATAAGTTGCACATAGATTCAACAATCCACATAAGTTGCACATACATTCAAAACACATGGACTTACCTAGCATTTAGATTCAAACATCGAAATTACACATACATTCAAACACATGGACTTACCTAGCACTTGAGCAGTGAAGCACTCCTACTCCCAACGCCCCACAGTGGCCAGCCCAATCACCCAAAACAATGAATGTCCGTGTCAACATCTGAAGGACCTCCCAAAACTTCACAACTACTGCATTCAAGTTAATATAGATTCTTACACATAAATTACACGTAGTTTTAATCAACATACGTAAGTTCCATCTAGATTCAAACAATAGACATATGTTACACATAGATTCACATACTACACATATGTTACACATACATTCAAACAATAGAAATAAGTTGCACATAGATTCAACAATAGACATAAGTTGCACATAGATTCAACAGTAGACATGGACTTACTTAGCACCCCAGCAGTGCAACACTTCTACTTCCAGCGCCCCCACACTGGTCAGCCTTCAAAATGATTCAAACAATAGACATAAATTGAAACAATAGACATAAATTACACATAGATTCAAACACTCATACATAAATTAGATTCAATCAGTAGACATAAATTACACATAGATTCAAACACTCAACATAAGCTAGATTCAAACAATAGACATAAATTACACATACATTCAAACATTCATACATAAGATACACTTAGATTCAAACATAGAAATGACACATACATTTAAACACATGTACTTACCTAGCACTTCAGCAGTGAAGCACTCCTATTCCCAGCACCCCCACAGTGGCCAGCTCAAACACCAACAATAGACATAAGTTACTATGTGCATACATCCAAACACTCAAACATACATTTAAATACATAAGTTGCACATAGATTCAAACAGTAGACATCCAAATACAAGGATGGACTTATCCAACACTCCAACAGTGCAGCACTCCTACTCCCAGCGATCCTGCACGGCAAAAACAATGGCAGCAATCCTAGACAATGGCCACAAAACGATCCAGCACACCAAAAATTGGCAGCTGCCTACACAGGTTACAAAGTATCTAGAACGCCACAAAATAGCAGCGGCCCACACTGGCCACAAAACGGATTCTTTTTGCCAGAAAATGGCAACGGCCCACACAGGCCACAAACAATTCACAATGCCAAAAAATGGCAACTCACACTAGCCACAAAACGATCCAGAACGTCAAAAAATGGCAGCGGCCCACATTGGCCACAAACAAATAAAAATGCCCAAAAATGGCAGCTCACACTGGCCACAAAACGATCCAAAACGCCAACAAATGGCAGCGGCCCACACTGGCCACAAACTAGTTAAAATGCCAAAAAATGGCAGCTCCTAACACTGGCCACAAAACACTCCCGCGCGCCAAAAAAATTGGCAGCGGCCCACAATGGCCACAAACAGTCCAACACCAAATGGCGATCCTACCCGCACAATACAAATGATTATCAAAAACGCTCAACGAGGAACCAACGACTGACGATCAACACAAATGATCAAACTCGGCAATGAACCACCGATCAGCACACGCGCAGCACAATCGATCATCACAAGTGCAGCAGAAACGATTAGCAGAAACGATCCAACAGAAACGATCAGCAAAGAATGCAGGTAAATCAAGAACCTGCAGGGAAAAATATATACCTCATTGGCAATGCGCCATAGCCCACTTGAAATTTGAAACCCCTACATGCCTAAACATCTGCTGCAGTCTCCAATTCCCCATTGCATTGATTCAAAGCCCCCACTTCCAAAATGCAGTGAATGAAAGAAGTACAAGCGCACGCAAATTTTCCACAAACTCACAGGACGCAGTAGTTTCCAATGTTCACAACAAAAAAAAGTGGGCGCCCCTGCATCCCTGATTCAAAGTCTTGGCGGCCTCAACAAATTAAAGATCCTACACTTGCAGCAATCTCAAGACACATGGACATGCGGCAACATCGCCACCACTGCAGCACGCCGGCAACGATCGGGCGATCAACGGAGCCAAAGACGCTGCAAAACAAATGAAAGCGAGTTCTGTGCAAGCCAGAGCGCAGCGGCTGCTATACCCCACCCTAACCCAGCCATAAGCCACGACTACAGAGACCCTAAAACGGAGTTAGAGTTGGCTCATCCAACGGCGAAGATGTCGTCGCCATGCCCGATCTCAACGGCGGGGAGCATTCCCGGGCTACAAGGATTCCCTTCAAATATGAGTGATGCGATGAGAAAGGTGGATGAGACAGTGATGGGGCCACTGCCCGCTGAATTGTCCCACTCATAATGTCCTTTTCACACGGGTAGTAGCAGATGAGATTTTTTTGGTAAAAAACCAAGTAATATTAGCCAGTTTAGAGATCGCTGACCATATGTGGTAAAGGACGCGTCAGAAATCATCCAGCGTCCAGAATATGGACGCTGGCGCGTCAAAGGGTTAAGAAACCTCGTGCGAAAGCAAAATACACAGGAAAATAACAAATAAGAAATGAGAATTTTGATCGATCTAAGAGAATTTCCATGCAACAGTCCAACAGACCTCGACAGATATCAGTACTATTTGATTCTGACAAAGATCAATGCAAAGCAGTGTTTTAGAGAATTGTCCAAAATGGTATGAAATAGAGCGATTTATTTCGCCTCTTCCACTCAAGGAAGAGTATAACATATCTTAAAAAATGAGTAAGTATCTTGGCTCAATAAGAGCAATAATGAGAAAAATAATGAGCATTATATACCAAAGCATCTAACATCTAATTCACGTATTAACAAAGAAACTGTTAGTCTAACTCATCAATGTAGGGATGCATCTAGTGCTCGTTTTAGCTCCTCGACCAACTGGGACCTTGTTGATGCATCAACCTGCAGAGAGAAAACAAACATCACAGGTTTAATCTTCGTTTTACAATCAACTTCTCAGACCTTCAAAATCTCTGAAACAAACTCAACCAAGTGAAGTAAGCTGGATAGATGTTGATATGGTCATGTTCGTCTCAACAGAGCCTAAATTGTGGTGTTTGAGGAGTGCTCTAAAGTGCCCTGAAGCTCCGAGAACTAGGACTGGTATAGATTTGAGGAGCTTAATTGCTTACCGAGCGCAGGAGTGCGTTCAAACCCTGAGGAAGGGCCTTCAGGGCTGCAGCTGAGGATCCCAGAGCCACCATTTCCTTCACCAGATGGCTTTCGTGCAGCTTCTTCATGTGCACTTCCAGGCCTGTCGGAATTTGGCTCCACGCCAAAAACTGAGTGTCGTCTGCCCATTCCTGAGGTCCGCTTGTTGATGAAGCTGAGAACACCTCCTTGATCAAAGCCAAGGCTGCAGAATGGCTCAAGTCCTCACCCCCTGCCACTTGAAGCTGCTGAATGAGGCTCTCCTCAGCAAGCCTCCTCTTCAACCGGTTGAAGAAGAAATTCCGGGACTCGGCCCAATCCACCACCTGCACGTTGTCAACCACCGTTATAAGTCTCAGAAAAGAATACAAAGTCCGCTTCTTCAAAGGGCAATCATTACTTCCGCCCTGACCACGGCAAGGATCCCCACTTTGTGATCGCTTACGAAGAGTACAATTAGCAAACAGTTAGCTTACAGGGAACTTAATGTGAGAAATCTGAACCAACATAATGTGAACTTTAGTTCCATGTAAGTTTTGCATCAATACTTGAGCAAAACTTACATGGAATTTAATGTAAACCAACTTAATGTGAGGAACTCAATATGAGGAATCTGAACCAATATTTTCTTAAAATATTTTCGGCAATGTACCTTCTTGATGACTCCCTTGGCGGCCATTCGGTTGGGAGTATCGTGAAGCTCCATAAACTTGATAGCCATTTGCTTGTACACGGGCATGAGGGCTTTTTCACGGGCTTTGATTTGTTGGTGGATCCTGTCAGCCGCAGCGCTAGGTGCACCGTTAAGCTTCGAAAGCTCCTGCTTCAAAGCTATGAGCTGGGGATCAATGCGGTGCATGCACTCCAAAAGCTCTCGCATCCGGAACTTGATCTCTACCATACCTTCGGGTTCCAAAACCCCACCCCGGGCCGTCTTCTCAGCATACATCTCCACCTTATCGGAGTTGATTTTGCTGTCAACCACCACCCAAGCTCCACCACGCAGCTCGCCTGCTTTCGGAATGAACACAAACACAGGCTGCTGATACACCCGCAAGTGCTCCACGATCATGGAACCCGCTTGCAAAATGCCTTCAAACAGATCACGCTGCCCGCCTGAGAATCCCCTCCAGTTTGCAAGAATAAAAAGCGGAAGCCCCTCCTTATTAAAATCTATCAACGCTTGTGCAGTTTTTTGTGCAGAATCTGGGAACCAGACCTGCCCAGCTTGAGGTACCACACGCTCATGCGAGTCCAGCTGGCCAGGATCTGCTGGAATCATTTGCGTCACCGTCTGTGTCTCCACTGCCACAACGCCAACAGGAATGCCACCCAGTCTAGCCCGTCCAGTAACCACAGTTTGTGCCCAGCCTTCCAGGGTCTCAGTAAAGCTGCCCTTGTCAAAAATACCACCCAACCACTTGCCATTGCTGTCAACTCCCCGAATTGCAGCGCGGGGATCACACGAGGTTTCAGGGCAATACTCCACTGGCCTTTCGGGAGGATCTAGAGGTGTCATGCAAGGAAGTGGGCCGCCCACATGAGAGGGCACGTAACTCAGCCACTTCAAGATTGCAGAAACGCCTTCAAGGTCGTCTGGAACTGTTAGATGCACCACGCCATTCACAGCCATCACCTTCGGCCCTCCCAGCTGCATATGAGAGCTGTAGACTTCTCGCCCGAGGAGCTTGTTCAGAGCAGAGAATCCTGTCAAAATGATGGGCTGGTCCAGTCGCTGAATGCACCGCATGCCAAGGCGAGCTAAGTAAGCACCGATGCCTACAGTCCGGCCTGAGACGTATGTCAGAGTGAATGTTTCACGGTAAGCTTTTGAGAAGGCCCCTGCAATGGCACCGCTTCCTGATAAGCACTCCACTCCAAGCCCATCCTGCTTCCCAATCACATCCTCAATCACGTATCTGACCTCTCCAGAGTCAAGTTTCAGCTCATGGGCAATGACAGACGATGAAAGGTTTTTATAATCTTCGGGTACCAGGTACAGGTACTTGAAGCCACGTTCAGGAGAGGAGTCTTCTGCCCAGCCTATAAGGAAGCACGCACGGACCTCCTCGGCTACTCCAATGCGAGCACCTGAGTTGGCTGCAAGGTAGATGAGAGGCAGCTTCTCACGACATGCCCAGTCAGTCATGGACTTGAAGAACACATCCTCCTTGGGTCCAAACGAGCCTGCACTGAACGTCACATCGTTGGAGACGACCAACACTTTGCGACCGTTGGGAAACTCTGGCGTGCGCATCTGCATCAACCATCCTACCATGCCCACATTGTTGCTTGAAACAGGACGATCAGTCTCAACTAGCTCCGTGCCCCAGCCTCCGTTTACATCCGATAGCACGAGCTCCGTTGCTTTGAAAATTGGCGAAGACCCATCCGGTTTTGAGACTAGAGTAGAAGCCTCTGCCCAGCATTGCCGCAGCACTGTCTCAAACACCTGAAAAAGTGAGCAATTGAATTGATCAATACAATTCGAAAGAGCATTAATTCTATATTACAAGAATCAGTGAAGGACATTGCACGTGTTAATGAAAAAAAGAATTAAAACTGGACAAAAGAAACTTCCATATGACTTACTCAAAAGTATTAAAAAACGCATTGCTCTTTCGGGGATTAAAAATGGATTGTGAGTGTATGGTGAACAGAAGTGATACCAAGGGGAAGTCGTAGCAGTAAGTCGTGTTCTGGCGCCTCGCTGCTAGACGCTTCTGATCAATGGCATCCAAGGATTTGTACTGAGTGGACAGCGGCACACCATGCAGCGGCCCAAGCGCAGAGCTGAAGGGTGAGCAGTACACCACCTTGCCCGAATCCTTGTCTTGAGCTTCTCTATAAACCTGCACGTCGCAAAGTTACAACGTTCATAAGCTGGAATATAAGGTTTGTTGTCTCGGCCAAAATATTACAAAATATAACAGTCTCACAAAAAGAGATGATACAAACCTGGACAGTGCAAGTGTGACCAGTGGGGTTCGAAACCACTACACGCCATGCACCATTGGCTGCCTGGAGCTCTTTCAGACGAACACGGAATTCCCAACCAGCAACTGCAAGGCGGTGCATGCGTGCCCCAAGTTTAGAGTAGATTTCATGTGCCAAGCCTTCCAGCACCTGGACCACATTCTCCACTTCATTTGCAGTGCAGCCATTCTCTTTCCTGCAGAGCACGCAATCCTCGACATTAGACAGTGAGATCATATTCTCAACAATAGTATCAAAACGTACTTCTGAGAAAATGTCGCACACATAGAAAATGTTTGGTTGAGTTCGGTACCCTAGAGCCTGGGTCAAGTCAGAAAGCTCCTGTGCTCTGAGGATGCAGAGATACATATGGATGTGATCAGCCTTGCCATTGATGTCATGAACGGCCAATTCCAACTCGTCCAGGGCTCCTTGAAGAGATCGGGTGATGCTTTCCTCAACTCGCGTGACGCCCTGCTGTGCTCCTCCACTGGCTATGGGTTGCCGGATCAAAGCCCTCAAGAACATCCTACGAGTCCTGGTCTTCCCATCAGTGGCATTGTAGATGTACCACTGCCGGTTGCGCGATGGTGCATACTTCATGCCTGTAAAGCCCTTGAGCTTAACCTGCAAAGACAGCCTCTGAGCAGTGAGCAATGTTCCACAACAACCTGTTTCAAAATCCATATCCTTCAAAACACACTGGACGAATTTTCATGCTCATGATCTCGTCTCAAGAGGATTACCAGCTCAAGAAGATTAGACAGAGGTGGCTCAACATGCCGCTGAAGAGGCTCCTCAGCGAAGTAATGATGCTCATGAGACCACTGAAAGCAATGCCGGGTCGGTGCACGGCCTTCGTCACGTTGAATGATGCAGCTCACCACCCCCACACCAGATACTTGGAGCATGGCGCCCAAGCTCTCACCCTTGAGAGCCTTGGCCAGTTTCTCGACTCGTTCTTTGATTTGATCCTCATCCCCACTGTTTGGTTCATCAAGAAATGAATTACACATCCAAAATTTATCTGAAATTGCACACAAACTGCACACAAAAAGAAAGAAGGAATTTGTTCTCTTTTTCATTTTTCCGTTTCAAAACCTACCTGTCTTGAAATGTAGACATTGGGTTGTTGATGCCCACTAAAGCCACATGAAGAACATTGCCAAACCCGCTTGGAGCACCAACGAAGGATCGGTTCCTGCGGGGGCTTCCAGCAATGTGGGAGGACGACACTGCAGAGGCTCTGGTGGTTGGTGCTAGAACGCTTTCAGCGTCCTTGAGAGCAGCGCCAACAGCATTGGAGAGCACTTGGAGAGATGTGAGAATCACCATGGCTCCCCACCGCATGACACCTCGGCTGTCATCATCTGTTACTTTGGAAGTCCTCAATGTCTCGGCGGTGGGAGGAGGACTCTCTTCCCAAAACTGCCAGGTGGCAATCAACCCAGAGCGGTGCCATTGCATCCTCACTGAGCCCTTCACCAGATACGGCTGCATGATCCAACCAAACAATTAACGATTACTCGTCACTCCCAGATAATGGCAGGTTCATGTCAGTTGAGTTGACTACATCAGATGATTACATTTTGACCAGACTGGCTGAGTTCGTTAACATCTCAAATTTGGAAGGCTATCGAATCATTGTTGTAATAACAAGCTGCGCTATATAATCATAGTTTAACGTTGTTCTTTGCATTAAAACAACGATATATAGCAAAGCCTATTGTTTCAATAATGTTTCCAAAACGATCCTATCTAGCGCTTCATGAAAATTATCAATGCGTTGCAAGTTTACAAACTGTAGTCAAGGTTGGCAACTTCCAGAGAGTGACAGGTTTCATTACAATTTAACCAGACTGGCTGAGTTTGTTGACAACGAAACTCTCTAGCTCTTCATGAAAATTATCAATTTGCTGGATACAAACTGTGGTCACGGCAATAAGCAGAATTGAAAGGAAATGGTGTTCATTAGCTAACCTGGTAAAGCCTGCGAATGTAACTCTCAATGACACGGCGCTGCAAGGTGTGGTCGCTGTGATCAAACAAGGCCACCAAGGCATCCTCCACAGGTAATGGTGCATCCACCAGAGCCTCCATACGCTCCTCAATGGCACTTCGACGCTTCCCAGTGTGGTGACCCTCCCCTCCATCCTCGGTAAACATCTCCAGCTCAGACAAGTTTCGTGCTATGTTGGATCGCAGTTCACTCAGTTTTGTCTGCTCAAGCAGCTGACTCGCCCGCACGGCCAGCTGCACACATCGTATAAACACTCAGTACATGGACCATTCTAGGACTGCTTTAATAAAGCAATTCCAGAGTTCCGAAATAGACAATCATGAAGTAAAAATTATACCTCAGCGTAGTTGCTGTGATTCAGCTCAGCAAAACGGATTAGCTGATCACGGTAGGCAGCAGGATTTGGATACACTAAAGCTCCCATCAATCTCAAAATGAGTTGGTTTTTCCTCTTGACCCCCTGCACTCACAAGAGGTTTGACAATTCCATGTTACAGAATAGAACGCAAACTATCTTGACATCATGAAAACGCATGTGATGATCGTCAATCTTCAGGTGTTGAGACTGTCTTACCTGGTGCGACAGAACAATGTCCACCACCTTTGCCAGGTCCTTCTTATGTTGCTGGCGCAATCCTTCAATGACATCAGCCTGCAACTACCAGATGTGCATACTTGTTAGCACATAACAAACAACTTACCCATCAGTGGTCAAACAGACTGGGCCCAAAATTAGAAACTTCAAAGGCTGAAAGAAAGTCAAGCATATTCATATGACCATATGGGTATTTTGAACTTATTATCGTTAACCAAAAACGCCATGCAACCACAGGAACCATACCTGATCATTTTCATTGAAAAGCTCTTCCACAAGGAGATAGCCATTGAAAAAAGTTTGAACAACGTTGCACGCATGTCCCTCTCTTCCACCCTCATAGGACTTGGATAGAAATAGAAGAGGCTCCACAAGGCGCTCCAAAGTCACTCGGTCCTTCTCAGGGGAATCTGCTACGCAAGTCTGCAGGAAAAGAGAGTTGAGTTGAATTGACGCCAAAAATAGAATTTAAAGCACAAAACTTAGATAAGATGAAGGTTCACGGGTAGTGCATACCTCAATAATTCCGGTCAGAACCTTGGCTGGGAACTCCGGTCCCTCACCATTCTGCTGGAAACTGGTCTCATATTCACGAAATTCGGCATCAAGCTGCTCACACAGTGCAAAATGTTAGTCAAACGCATTCATAGAAAAGGCTTCAAAGAACATTTACAAAGCACCTGGTTGGAAAAATTCCTACCTGTGCTTTCAGTTCCTTTGGAAGTCGTGTTGCAAGAACAGCCATGCATTCCTGCCATTGTAGCAAGGGTAGTTGAGGGTCATCCAAACAGGTGAGCACGGTCTTCACCACCTGCAAGACAGCAATCCAACTTGCCATCAGTATTCGTTCCTGTTGAAAAGTGCCCTTTCAATAGTTGAGTTCATTTCTCAAAAAGCAGGCCAAATTGAATAAATAAGATCATTTCACCAAAAACTGATCCTGAAATAACTCAGTTAACCATTGAAAATGTACATACCTCATCAATATCATGCTGGTAACCAGCTAGAACGTTCCACGCAGCACTGAGGCCGTCAGCGCAGCGTTGGTGAACTTTGGCAGCACGGGCTGTTGGCAGCCCCAAGGGTGGAAAGCCGTCCTCAAAAGGCAGAGCCCTCCTCACAGCTGAGGGGTCGTCCAGCTCCAGGGAGGCTATGAGATCTCCACCCTGGAACAGAAGAAAGAAAGCCACGTCACAAAATTAATCACAAAAACAAAAAAACAGTTCGCATGACATCTGAGAGTAAATTTGCTTGAAAATTCAAAAGAAAAGATTAATGCCAGGAAAGCACATACCAGCATAGCCGAACCCTCAGACAATCTGAAATTAATAATTCCAGCCGCCGGGCTCATGAGGGGCATGCACATCTTCATGACCTCCACCTCTGCATATGGCACATCAGCGCCTACATGGCTGCCATTCGGTACTAGAAACCGCATCAACTTGCAAGGCGTTTCAGCAATCAATCGCGATGGGTCATGATCATTCTGCACAGCAGACCATTCATCTAGTTAGTAAAGGCGAATACAAAATTTATTAAGCATAGAAGTGCAAACAGGGCTGAAGCATGGTCTCATTGCGAACCTGCAAAAGGCATGTGCGTCCATCAATAAGTAAGCGAGTCCCGGCTGCTTCTTCTTCTGCGTACACAACGTGACTGTTTCCATCGAGCTGCACAAGCAAGCGAGTTTAAAAACAAAGATTTTTAGTCTGAAAAAACCACTTCAATTGATCATATTGTGAAAAATTAAATTCAGAGGGGGTCAATTCTTATAGTACAATAGAGTGAAGAATATTGCGAGTGTTGGTAAAAAATAATGAAAATAAGATAAGAACTAAGTCTTCATATGAGAAACTCGAAACTGCTAAAATAAAGCTGGGCCACTTGGTCCTTCAGCGGTTAAGTTCATACCTGGACAAGGAGACCTCCATCTCGAAGAGTGTGAGCTTCAGCATGCACTTCGGATTTATTCAACCGCAGAAGATAGCTGCCTGGCCCTCCTTTACTCAACTCAACATTGTACTTGATCCCTTCAATGTTGAGGGAGATTTGAAAGTCGACAAGCGAGATATTCTGCAAAGACAGCCAAAAACGAATTAGAAGTCCAAATACATAACGTTCTTACGCCCTTGCTGGGCCACACCCTTTACACTGTAGAGAAACTACGAATAAAATAATCCAACTCTCCAACCCTCGTTGTTGGCCCAGCTGAAGAGATAATGCTCTACGATTCCTCCGATCCCCTGACAGATGCTTGAGATACAATCGCAAAGTGGTGGTAATTCATGTACCTTCGGTGGAATTTGGCCCTTTTCCAAGTAACCAATGTACTCCGTTACTCGAGCTGCAATTAATCTGGTTGCTTTCTGGTAAGAAGAACAACTCCAGGGTTCAGAACAAGTCCTCTCAACTGGGAGAAAAACACTTAGCAGTTCTCAAATAATCATTCCTTGTTTGCCATGGTTCAGAAAAACCAAGTAAAAATAACGGAATCAACAACTTACATATAGAGCACCCCCCACAACAGAAATCTCCCAAGGAGGTCTTTCTGTTCGAACTCGCATAGCAATCCGGCTATCTAACCAGCCAGTATGGATCTTATTGTCTCGGTATTCAGGTGCCTGCACATTGACAATGACAGTCATGCAATTAATGAGTGCGTTCTGGAGGCAATCCTCTTGCAATTCTCATACAATTCGAGTTTTGAATGCTCTTTGTTGCACTATTGCCCGTTGTCACAAGAAGTGAGAGCGCTTACATGCAGAATATCAACAGTATAATCCACATTTGTGCGAATCTCTCCTCGTATGTGAAGCTCCTTTAGCCCCAGCACCATGTTGGCAATGGCCATTGGCCGTGTCTCTCCAAAAGCGAAAACATGGCCTGCATACAAGTACAAGTTCCACTTAATATGTAAGATGCCCCGAATTCTATGTACGATCCAAGTGCAAAGTGTCTCATGATTTTGAAGTGTTTTAGGGGGCTTACCAAACTGAGAATCAGAAAATTCGTGAATGCCACCTCCAGACTGCGAAACCAACCACAGAAACCATTAATCAGCCCGCTTCTCTAGTTACTTTTACAATCAGCAGAATTTCAGAACAAAATTAAGAACGACCCTGTCTGCCAAACCCTCTCAACAAGCCACTCTTGAATCTTGTCCTTCTGGAATTTCAACATTCAAGGAGGAAGAAAACTGGTACTACCACCAGAAATACTAAATGTTAATGTGAAGATCACATTCATACGGTTGGATTCATCATTTTTTTATTAATATTTTTAATTAACTTTACAAGGTTTTCTCTTGAAATTCACGTGATAATACCTTAACTGAGAAGTAAGCCCATACATTCGGTTTACTCCTGAAAC
This sequence comes from Pohlia nutans, assembly GCA_022496805.1. NCBI lineage: Eukaryota > Viridiplantae > Streptophyta > Bryopsida > Bryales > Mniaceae > Pohlia > Pohlia nutans. The sequence goes on from CM040085.1 coordinate 34,937,306, forward strand.
TGAGTTCCTGCAAAACCGTTGGAACACTCGTCAATTTCAACCTCTCATCGAATTCCGTCATTTTTTACTCCAAGCAATTCCTATAAAAATAGAGGCGTTACAACCGACACAATCTCAATATACAGGATCGGTGGAAGAAAAGTTGACCTGGACTTGACCACTGGTGGGCTTGAAGCCGTCATCAGGGTCTTCACTTGTGACCCGCACAGCTACAACATGACCCTTGGGTTTCTGAGTAGCCACTTTCGAAAGATCAAACTGAGTTGCTTCCTGTGCCACCTTCCTCCATGAGTCATGGCCACCACCTCCTTGACCAAAAAGACGCCGAATTTCTGCACATCGTAAACCAAAGACCCCAAAACTGAGCATAAATATGAACAGAAACCCATTTAGTGCTGCAATTCAGGTCCATGTCTTCAAACCTACTTGTTTCAAGGAATCCTAATGTGAAATCTACATCCCAAGGTAGCTCAATATTGAACATCTGGTACAATAAAATTGAGTATATGAGGGGGAGGCCTTACCAGGCATACGCCAAAGGGGAATGCCCATGGCAACACCGAGTTGAGCTGCTGGCAAATTGAATTCAGCAATCCATTCTGTAACAGGGTGCTCCACCTGAACAACCAGGAGTCTCATCGTGAGGGCAGGACTAGGTACAAATTTCAAAACGTAGTAATACTCGATCCAAATAAGGATAGTCAACCAGCTAAATGCACACCTGAAGACGGGGGTTGAGCTCGAGGAAGTAAAACTCTCCGGTATCCATACTGTACAAATATTCCACAGTGGCAGCTCCAATGTAGTTGACACATTTAGCCAACCGACAGGCACCTTCCTCTAAGCGCTTCACAGTTTCCGGAGGAGCAATGGTAATAGGTCCTTCCTCAATAATCTGGCAAGGTAGAGATATTGCTCATTAGTAAAAAAGGGGGGGAGTGCTGGTCAAGTGTTTGTTCTATGCAGAAACTAAATACCAGAGGTGTACATTTTGACAGCACTCGTCCCTAAAAAGCCACGAGGCTGCAACAGATGTCAGAGTCTTGAAAATTGAGAATCACCTTTTGGTGACGTCTTTGTACGCTGCAATCACGGCTGTGTAGAGCTGCTACATTCCCATGTTGATCACAAAGCAGCTGAACCTCGAGATGCCGACTCTGATATTCCAGCACGAGCGAAAAGTCAACCACAATGCTCACTTAATTAACCCCAAAATGACGGGATTTTAAATGATTGATCATAATGTGAAACATTTTATTCAGATAGGACCTAATTCTATTCCTCCAGAATCGGTAAAGAACAATGCGTCTGTTGGTCAAATCGGACAAAAAGATAGCCGTACTCAAAACTGATATAGTCATAAAAGCAGAACTCTTGGATCCTTTAGGGGTTTAAGGGAAAGTGACAAACCTGCGTGGCAACCTTCATAATGAAGATTGGTGAGCCTGGAACTTCGCCCTGCACTTGCTTGAACAGCGCCTTCACTTCGTCGTCGTTGTGCACCTTCCGAATTCCCTTGCCACCACCTCCCCACGAGGCCTTTATCATAGCCGGGTAGCCAACCACTTGGCACGATGCCAGCGCTTCCTCCGTCGTGGCAACACACGCCTGCTTGTACAAATCCTCCGGAATGTTGCCTTGGCAAACATCAAACGGCACAGAAACCTGTGTCACCAACGCAAACTGTGTCTCAATACACTCGCCAAGTAGCCGCACTTGTCTGAGAACCAAACTGCTGGAGTACCCTCTCATGAAACAGTAGAGCAACACTCGTGATTGAATCGCCAAAAAAAGGCGGCATTGTTCATTACTTTTTTACTGAATCAAAATCAGCACTTCCAATTCAACGAATCTAAGAATAATTCTGCAACAAGGCCAGGACATCCATGGAGGCAGAGAGGGTTTCATACATGAGAGCCACTCCACGGAAGTGTGGGCACGCCAGCGGCCTGTGCAATTAGGGAGGAACCAATTTTGTCGCCGAGAGCGCTCATGGGCCCTGCTGGAGGGCCTAGAAAGAGAATGCCGCGCGCTAGAAGGGAGTCTGGCAGCTCTGGGACCTCCGAGGCGTGACCCCAGCCTGGCCACACCGCTTGCACCCCTGTTCTCTCAGCAATCTGCAAAACCAAACAATCAATTCCGTCACATTCGTCCTCTCGATTCGAACAAAAAAACATAAAATCCTAAAAAATTAGAGAGCGTATGTTTCTTTTCATGAATTTTTGGAGCAAAACACAAAAGAGTAAACCTCTTCCCTTGAGGAAAAATCAGAGTACAAGTCTTCTTTCAATACTTTTTTGGAACAAAATACAAAAGAGTAAACCTCTTCTCTCGATTCAAACTGAAGAGGAAAAAGATACAAACAATCGTCAGGATTCAAGCGGGGTTTGCACCTCAACGATGAGCTGGACGTTGGCGTAGTTGTTGTTGTTGGTGCCGCCGGGGACTTCGACGAACTGGTCGGCCATGCGGATGTGCTCGGCGTTGATGCGCATGTCCTCGGGAGTGGCCATGGCCACCAGGAGCACGGCGCGCTCGGCGCCGAAGCTCTCGTACGCCCACGACCGCACGCTGCGCATGAACTTCACGGCCGCCATGCCGTTGTTGGCGATCAAGATGCTGCGGATGGGGTCCGTGCCCCCCAGCGCATTGCAGTACTCCTCCACCGGCGACGCCATCGCCGCTTTCTTGGCCCCTTGCTTCAGCCCCGCCGTCCCATTCACCACCCCCTGCGACTGCACTTCCAGGGCCACCATGGCCTCAAACCAATCGCTCGATCCTCCTCGGCACCTGCATCAGTCAAATCAAATGCCTCATCTAAACAACGGAGCTTATCGACCAATCACGCAAATGGCACTATTGCGAAACTCATCATAATCCACCAATTCAGAAGAAACCTAAATTTTTCTCTGTTTTTCCGATCGCACGTACGAGGGACTAAATGCCAATCGGCGCCGCGGTTGCAATTGTAGTAATTCCACTCGTCTGCAAACCCACAAAAAGCTTCACGATCGTCTAAGCTGCATGATCATCGACGAATTCCGACCCCGATGTGAGAAATGGAGCTGGACCCAGGGGAGCAAAATTGGTGGGGGGTTGGAGAACAATGAATCGATGCAGGGAAGAGTGTGCGATGGAAGTCTTTGTTGGTGGGAGCTCGTTGGTGAATGAAAGCTAAGCTAGTAGAGCTGGTCTGGGTGTGAAGCAAATTTGGTGTGGGAGGTCCCGGGGCAGGGGAGAAATAGGGAGCGTGTGTGGGAGAGGGCGAATGTCAAACGGCAGCCATGGAGAAAGCGCAGCAAGAGGGAGAAAAAGGAGATGCAACGTAGAAAAAGGAGAGTCAGGAACAGTGAGGCGATGCCGGACTTTGACTCCTGTGCGACAGTGCGAGTGATGATGGTCTTTGGTGTCCGCGTCGGCCGCTGACTCTCCCCAGTCCCCACCCCAAAGCCCTGCCTCCTCTCGGACCGTCTCGGACCTCGCTCTTCTCTCGCTTTGTTGTTGCTGTTGTCGTTGCCACACTGTTCTTTTCCAAGTTCGGTCAGCTCAATTTTTGAGATTTTTTGTGTTGATTCTGCTCTTTGTAATGAAGATGGGATGGTAATTTGTGTACGTAGGTGATGTATAGACCAAAAGATACAATGATACAAAGGTGAAAAACCTAATTGCAGGTATCTCCTGAAATTTTTCATACAATGAGCTATGCATCTGAGTTTTTGTACACAATGAGCTAACACCCCATATACACAACTGCCAAATTCATTCTACCAAATCAAAGACAAAACTTTGCATTTTGGACATTTTCATAAAGTTTCAAACTCGGGCAACGGGCCAAAAGAAAAGTGCAGCCGACTTTGTAGCTTATAATCTTACTATTGAGGAACCCTGAATGATTGAAAATTTGTAGTTGCTAATAAATTCAAGTTGGTTGAAATATCCTACGGTTGCATCGGTCAAAAATGTATTAGATCAAAAACTATTTGCCTTTTTATAAAAAGGGGTACTTTTAGGCAACTTTGGAGTGTTTGGAGAGAAACATAGTTGTGGTCCTTAGGGGTTAACTCCTCCAATGGTGTGGACCCTGAGCACTATGGTGTGGAACTTGATGACCCATTCACACCAAGAAGTTGCAGCACTTGCATTGCGTTCCTGGAATGCTACAAGGTAAATTTTGAAAATAATATACAATTTCTTATAGTGTCAGAGTCAAGTTTGATGAAAATCTGTTCAAATGGACAAAACATTGTTTCAACATATGATAATTTGTCCCAATGAATAAATGTACCGACAACAATTATCCACCCACAGTATATGGTGATTTTAGTGTACCAGGTTATGGTAAAGAGTTTGTTGGATGTAGTTTGTGGATCCATACCTCAAGGACATGGGAAGTGAACGTAGCACTGAGACTTTCTGGGAGGTCACCCATCCCAGGACTATCTTGCCCAAAGGCACTTCCCTTCACAGTTTTGATGGAATCTGTGTGTAGTAGCCTTGGTATGATCGCATTACTGCAAATGCAAGAGAAAATGCAAGAAAAAAGTTTAAACCTTTTACCCTAAAAGGACATTGAAGCTTGAATTGGATCTTGTGTTTTGAACAGAGACTTCCTTTTGTTCCAAAATAAACAAGCACCTACACTCTGGAGGACCCGAATACGAGGAGCTCTGACCCGAATAGAACGGGTGAAGGATGTGAATGCATTTCAGTTGAATCATGGATGGAATATATTTGCTCCAGTGGTATTTAGCCCAAGAAAATGGGTGTTCCCATTCCCTATGGTCAGAGCCAATAAATTGTTATTAGTACATGCAATAGAGTTATCTGTAAAGTTTAGCAAAACATAACTAGAAGAGGAAAAACAAGGCATAACTTTTGTTTTGACTTCAAAGGCGACAAAAACGAGTTTCGCCTTTGTTATTTCAGACCAATGACAACGTTGTACGTTGTCAGAGATACTTGAACCCCACACCTTCCCAACACTAGAGAAGCTCCTCCAAAGCACTTTTGAGTTCCCACGATGGAATCTTCATATGCCCCACACCGGCCCCCAAAGCAAGCAACTTGGCTACTAGTGATTGTTAAACGGAGCAAACTCTATTTCCTCAAACTTTATTTCCTTGTGGCACACATGCTATCTTCTAATCACTTTATGGATAACTCAAATGTCCTTTCATTGATTCAAGTAATATAAAATTCTTCAAGAGGAAAATGCAAACGGACATGTCAATTTTCTACTAATCTTCTTACCAGTTGATGGTGTGTGGGATCAATGGTGCTGTATACTTCATGATAATAATAAATAATCATAGTACTAGCCTGAAGACCATATGTTATGAAGAATTTGTTGGAAGTAGTTTGTTTGTCTATGCCTACTGCTATGCCTCAAGGACATGAGTAGAAAGCTAGGTCTACCCTTCTCAAAGATAGACTGCGTTTTCCAAGTTTCACTTTCCCTAGGCTTTGACTGATGGACGGATTTGTACTTACATATTTGCAATGAAATCAACTTTCATCTGTGCCAAAACATAAAATATTGAAAAAAAAACAAAAAAAAACAGAACTCTGAAGGTAATAGTGAAAGAAAGATGGTGAAAATGGAATTTCATATTTTGAAATGTTTTTCTATGTAGGTCCTCAAGGAATTAATCACAGGGTCTCCATATTAAAGGTGGAATCCTAACATGACATCATTCTTTTTTTCATAGCAAGTGAGCTCTCTCTTCTTTCCTCTCTAATACAAGTCTATGGGGAGCTCTTGTGTGATGTCACCTTTGGTAGTTACCACCGCACCTTGGGTTTAATTCTTTATAGCCTATATGTATTCACACAAGTGTATGTAGTGGATGGCTCATAAACCAACGCTTTAACCCTTTAGTGCCCAACTGACCACATTATGGTCACTGCAACGTCCGAAATGAAAATAGCAGAGAATCCGTGAAGAATTGGAACTTCACTTTTGAAGTTCAGATTTGCCCATTTACATTACACACCTTCCAGAAAAAGAAATTTTCAATTTGGAATTGTACAACTATCAAAATACCTATCAACAAAACGCGAAAATACTGCAAATATTTGAAAATACACTAAATACTTACAAATACAACATATGTATTATGCAGTATTTATTGTGTTTGGAAGTTTGTTATCTTGTTTTATTTTTTTGGATTGTGTTCTCTTCTTCATCTTCCATTAGTGTGTGTAATCCAATCTTGACTAATGTACCCACTCCTGTCAATTTTCAACGTATAAAATTTTGTCCTAAACCGTATATGGATAAGTCACTTTCACTTATAAAACTCACAATAATTATGTGTGAGTCTATTCTTGATATGAAAGATTGCAACGGAGAGGTGTTGACATAAGGCATTGCTGAACTTCTTTATTTTCATTTTTGAAAATTTAGCCCAAATTCTATTTAACTTTGAAAACATACACCCCCCAAAATCTCATTTTTGAGCGTGCATTATACAGTTCAAATACATACTATAATCTTCCAATCCCACCATTGGATGATTCTCAAATTTTAATAAAATGTGTGCTCTCCAGTTGAGAATAGAATTGTACAACTACTTTCTAATTTAATCCATTCTATTTTTGGTAGTCTCAATCACAGTGGAAAAATCCACTGAAATCCAGTGCTCCTAACTACAGTACCCTGGGCACTAAAGGGTTAAGCTTTTCACGCAAATCTAATACTGATATAGAATTTGAAGCTTTCAATGAACACCTGTTAGAGATATTGTTGGTTTATAGTACACTTCGATTATTGGGTCATCCACCTTAGACAGATATTATTCAAGACATCCATGCCTTACAGTATAGTGAAAAAGTAGGGACGTGTAGCAGATGTGACTAGGCCCTAGGCAATTGACTAATAATCCACATGGTCTTTCCGCCAGAAAGAGAATTTTAAGTTACAGTACTGTGGACATGGAAACATCAAGTGAGAGATTCCAGTCTTGACTGCCAAAGAGTTGAAAACTGAGGGGACTTTGCCATGACAATTGTTTTTATGTTTCAAATGCCATGACAACTGTTCACGGTAAGTGAGTGTGAGTCAACTTTGTCGTCCTCTTTGGAATCATTCTTCCTTGCAAAAGATCAACGATTGATTGGTGCGAATAGGTTCTCAGAAACCAGAATTATGGATTACTGTAGTACCATAGCTGGGTCGTCAAAAAATAATTCAAAAAATAATAAACGTAGAAAATTGAAACTTATGAGGACAAAAACGAAAATAGAATAAATTGTTTTTAGCTATATTTTGCTATTTCTAAGCTATTTTGGGTCATTTTGGGCCATTTGTTTTATCATCTTTTGCTCAAACACAAAAACCAAGAAATTCATTTTTTGAGGACTGAACCTTATTTTTCAAAAAATATTAAATATTTGTTCGTGGGTGGCAACCTAGCTATAGTACTACGGTATTGCAAAATCTGGATATTGAAACAATGATTTTTCTTTAATCCCTAAACATCCCAACATGGGGATAGCAGATACGTTATCGTATAATTGGCATTTGCTACCAACAAGAAGCTGTAAATTGGGATTTCAATAGCTCACTAGAACCGCATTGGTCTAAATTTCACCTTCTATGTTGAACCTAAATTCATTAAAGGTGTGGATCCATTCCTAATACTAGAAAAATTCACGGTATTCTACTTGCCCGTAAAGACGTTTTCAGTCATTTAGGGGTTAAACTTAGAGAACGTGAAATTTCATCAATAATCGGTAAAAAAATACACTCGTTATTATATTGTACTAAAATATGATCCATGTATTCAAATATGCCATATTTTCAAATACAAGGGATATACTCAAATACATTGTTGTAGTGAAATATAGAAGCAATCATTTGTTTGTACGCAAAAATACATGATCACAGTGGAACTTCAAGTCATTCAAAGATTAATTTCTTTAAAATTCTTTCACTTTCCTATGAACTTTGATGTGGAATCTTGAACAAAAGAATCTCTTCATTTCACACCAACTGGTCGACCCATAAAAGGGCTAGCTTCTTCTATTGAGCCTAACTAGATTCACGTCTGAAGTGATGTGAGTTTCGTTTTCACAAAAAAATAAAAAAATAAAGAAGATAATGAGCATTGAGGCCATGGCCATGCTAGAATTTAATTAATCCTTTAGGATGTTGGATTGAAATATACGGCTTGGATGCATGTGTCAAATTTGTACAAGGAAATTTATGTGGGAATTTGCTTTGAAGGATGTGATGCTCTGTATATTCTACGACTAAGGGGATTTTGTTAATTGACCTATGTATTCATAGGAATATGACTCATTGCCCTAAGCAAATATTCCACCTAGAAACTCCAGATAAATATTTAAAATTTTGTAAATGTCCTCCATGAAGATGTCGTCCAAATTGTAAGTTTGCGTGCACACCAATACGCTCGGGAGGGTGCCTCATTAATGATGAATACCACAAACGGAGGGCCATTTCAAGCCCCAATATCCTAACAAAGTTTACTCTCTAAAGGACCGGAGCTTTTTTCCTCCAAAAACACTCCGATGCTGCCATTTCTACTCCCCTGTGCAAATATTCCAAAAACAAAAAAAAAAAATTCCTTCTAACCGTAAGATCTTGTTCTAAAATACTTGAAAGACATCCACAACAAATTTCATTGAATTTGACTGCACGGATTGCAAGATAATTGCGTTTGATGGAAAAAAAACACCGCCAAAAAACACCCGCCCGAAAATTTCAAATGCGTTTGACCGTACCTACATCAAAAAAACTTCACTACCGAAACTTGTGGCACTTCACTTCACATTCTATATGATGTTACTTAGTTGTGTACCAATTTTCGTTGCGTTTGGAGATGTTTATGATGTTGAAGAATACCCTATGCTTGTTGGGGGTTTAAAAGTTTAGAAAATGCTCTTTGTTTTGGGAATTGCAATATTTTCGACTTTCATTATTTAGAATACAAATCGGAGCAGTGAAACATAAGTACATTCCACCCTCTATAGAATGGCAAAACAACATTTGAAAAAATAAAATAATTCTCCAAGCTTTTAAAGACATGTAGCATATTTTTTAAGAATTTTGGGGATTAGGGGGAAAATAAAGGGTGGAAGAAGGGAATTGAAGTGCCACCTCAACGAACCCATTCCAACGTTCATGACCCCACTAACTTCCAAGAGGGGGTTGAAGACCCTCAAGGTGGACCACCACATGGTAGTCTCTCATTCAATGATTTGTCAAAATTTTAATACTTTTAATTAATTTTTTAGTTTTAAAAATAAGAATGTTTTTTAATTGTTTATTGTTTATTTTTTATTTTTTATTTTTAAATTTTTAATGGAAGCTGTGAGTTGGCCCCCACAATCCACCCCATTTTCCACACTACACCTTTCTTGTTGCACCCCCTCCACCCCCCCCCCTAATTTTTTTTTTAAATTAATAAAAAAAAATAAAAAAAAATAAAAAAAAATCAACCATTTTTTTACTGCCCCGTTGCCAAACTTGTGCCACTTCACTTCCAAAAAAAAAAACACATTCCCCCATAACTTCCACACACAGTGTCGGTATTCAAAAGAAAAAATATCCCTATTTTCGTGACACATTGGAGAATGCACTATTAAATTTCCTCCAGAATTTGATCCTCCTTAAAAATGTGTTCATTGGAACCTACCCGATTCTTTGAACGTCCTAGTTACGACACTTGGTCCTTGAGGGGTTAATCCCTAAATGTCCCAAGGTGTTCCCAAAATTGACAGTTTGAGAAAAATCATTATAAAGTGCTATCTAGGAGAATATTTCGGAATTGTTATACAAATGAAAGTTGTAGATATTGAATTTTAGGTTCCATCCGTATAGTTAGATTCACCAATGCCATCACTGATATTTTATTATAAAATTTCAAATTTATGATTAAAAATTCCTTCTAAATTTGATTACAAAAAAAATATTCATATTTTTTGAGTAAAATTTGTTGGAATGGATTCAAAATGAGATACTCTTGAAATGGTGATTTTTTGAAAATTTTGTGTTACTTCAATTTATGACCTCATTTTAGCAAGCCCACTTTTGAACTAAAGTCAGTGCAATTTTGGCTTGGTCAACTGCTTGACATACTTCCACATTTGTAATTTTTTTTTTAAATGTACCCTAGTAACACCAAAGCCAACCATTAGATAGAACAACAACTTCATAAAGTATTTTTAAAAATTGAATGAGTTTCATCCATGAAGTAATGTGAGTGTAGTGTGAGTTGGAATTTGTTCGTTGTCTAGAAACTGGATGATGGGATGTTTAGGGGTTAAGTTATTCCTGTATCATTGAAGTGTAACCTAAGGTCAAGGCACCTAAAACTGATCAGTTAAGACATTCACTATACATGGGATAGATGAATCGATATTTTAAGTATTTTCCTTTTTTAGCAATAAAAAATTAAGAAGCTTTCATGTTTAATTTAATTTTTTTGATAATTATTTGAATAAGTATAAATTTTCAAAGTGAAAGTCATAGGTTTATCTAAAACGGATCACATGCTCTAATGTACAAATGAGGTACATCTTCCCTTTGAAAATCTAGAAATTAGGTAAGAATCTAGGGTGGTTGGTTTTGGGTACCTGGTCGGTTTTAGGTGCCTCGACCTTAGTAGCAGACAACAATTGAAAGTATTAGGAGATGGGTGCAGAAAGCATGGGGGCCTCTCTTTTGGCTTTGGCTCTTTTGTAATGACTTGACTTTTTATCCTCGGAAAGTCAACAAGACCGGAGACTTTCCATGGGCCTTAGTTAACCAACACACCCACGCAGGCTCAAAGAAGTTGACAACTCCCCTTGCCTCTGAATTATCAGTTATGCAGCACAAGCGCAAAGTGGAAGTACCTATCAATCAATCACCAATGCCATTCTGAACATATTGGAGGACATATCAAGCGCTTCACAAATTTTTGAGGGGAAGATAAATCTTAGTGGAGTTGAATGAAAGCGAAATCATATTTGTAATTTATACTCCCTTCGTTTCGAAACAAGAGTCCACTTCAAACGTATGTATTTTTCTTAACGTTTTTGTTACCAAAAAACAATCGTCTTAGTACTCAAAAAATGGTCTATCGTTAATAGTAATATGTAGTTTTTGTGTCACTCTCATTGTACACCCCATTTGAAGTGGATGGCGCTCGCGTTTGCAGTATAAAACATAGGACAAAAACTAGGAAAAGTAAATTGTCAAACACTAGGCAGCGCTCTTATTTTGAAACAGAGGGAGTAATTTTTATGAATTTTCAAAGTGGTTTGCCTTGAAAATACAAAACCACCCCTAGGTGGGACCATAAGCATCCCAAAATTGCTCTATAATCATTCAAAATCAGCTTATAGTTGATAGAGAAGTTATGTAAAACCGTTCCATTTACACTCAAGGAATCTACTCAATTGTCGTGCTAAAATTGCTTCCTTCATTGTCTTAATCCTTAACGTCCCAATTCAACACTGTTTTCAAAGATTCGTTATAGAATGTTTGATGAAAAAAAAAATGGAGTTGATGTACAAAGCAAAAGTTGTAAATGTCAATGTGAAAATCACATCTGTATGGATGGATTCATCATGTTTTTTTATTAATATTTTTAAATTAATCTTGCAAGGTTTTCTCTTGAAATTCAATTAAAAATCCCAAATTAAAGCAATTTTTTTTTAAAATATTGGAATGAAATTGGAACAACATGTACTACGAGATGGTATGGTTTCCATTATTTGATTCTACTTATTTTGGAATATCATGTTTAAGGTCTCACTTTTTGAATTAAGAATAAAACTTCACATAAACCAATTGTGTTGTTGTCCAAAAATTCACAATTATATCTTATTTTGAAGATCCGTACTATACAAATGATAGTCAACTAGCACAAGAACTAAGAGAAATTTGGATGGATGAAAAACTGTACAAGATGTAGTCACTTAAGATATAATTGTGCTTTTATTTAAATTGTCACTTCAAATGAATTCTAAAATTGTACAGGATGAAGTCACTTAAGATATAATTGTGTTTTTATTTAAATTGTCATTTCAAGTGAATACTAAAATTGTCACTTCAAGTGAACACTGAAATTATAATTACTACATCATGTACAGGATTTTAGTGTTCACTTGAAGTGAGTGGAATTGGGGGTCAATGATAGGATGCAGAATTAGATTTTGGGCGGTTTCAGGCATGTCCACCTTATATCAGTATGCCCCAAAGTAATACATAAAAGAGCATCCTCACTCCATTTGGTAAATAAGAACTCAAGTACCGTATCGGTGTTCGGAGTGGAGCAGGTGACCGAATGCAAATTGCATGAAGCTGGTTACTCTTTCAAAGTCTCTGCATAATTAGTTCCACCCATTGCACGAGGCTCTGCATAACTGGCCCTCCCATTGCACTATGAGCTTCTTTGCTCAAACCTCTATTTCTCTAATTCCATCTTTATGAACTTTGAAAATAGTCGATTTAGTTTCCTCAAGCACATTAGAGTTAACCAAAAAGAGTGTCTCAAAGTGGAAACTCTTGTTGAACTCACCTTAGACTCGTTTTCGCTTCAAAACGACTGCAAAACTAGTCTATGATGAGTTGGAGAATAATCGAAAGCAAGGCCTTACACCGCTTTGGGGTATAGAACTCGTGACATCCTCAATGCTAGAAGAGAGTTCCCACACACTCCCCCAAGCCTAAGTGAGCTGACTAAGGGACTATTCATGAACAATGCTTGTTAGAAATTGTAATTACAGGGAGCAAAGTCCGCTTGAACTCCATTCATACTCCTCTTCTGTGTTTAGATAACTCTATTGTCTTCGAGAAAGTTGCTTGTGGGAAGAAAAAAAATAATCAAGTTTTGTCGATGAATACCAAATTTAGCCTACCTTTTTAATTTCCATGCTTGTGAAAGTGTTGCAACCAGTGTTGTATTGATATCACACGGTTCTCAGTGAAATGAATGAATCAAAGTCATTATGAAAAGCAGTGGACCTCAATTGGGTACTTAGAATGAACCAATGTCCAAGATTTCACTTTAGAAAGACGCCATACCAGTCGAACACTGGTTGCAACATTGGGAGAGCAGGTGAAATCACCAAACAGAGCCAAGAGAAAATATTGCTCTCATTTCATGACTCCCAAAGTGCACAGGCAAGACTGATCATACTTCATTCATTCAAAGAACTGTCACCTTGAGAGACTTTACACTACCAAAAAGGGTGTTGTTTTTTACTCTTTTTGGTGACATTTTTTTTCAACATTTAAGTGTCAGAAAAAAATGGCACATTAAACCTCATTTTCTCACTCTTCAGTGTCAAGAAAGGTAGTGTGATCGCCCGCACTGCAGGAATTTTATTGTTCACATTTCTCGTCCACAGCCCTTCGCAGCCAAAACAGCCACAGGGACCTTGCTAGTGCCATCTACATTCACTTGCAAGTCCCACCCCATCGTGACGCGCCAAATACCAGTGTAGACTTGACCAAACACTAGCAATCCACAAGAAATGCAACAAAATAGAATGAGATGCAATTGTGACCCTCTTTAAAAAGCACATTGAGGCCTTTTGCCTTGATGTTTAGGCACGGGGCGTTGAGAGCCTCAATAGTTTGTCATGCCAACCCTCATTTCTATCGTCCCCTATAGTTGTTTTGCGGGAAATTGCATCATGTTGGCTTTCATATTGCTTGCATTCCGAGCATCCTCCTATGTTGTGCACCTATGTTGCAGAGGGCTATGGATGTTCTAAAAGCATTGCCATTGTGACCTAGTCACACAGACGTGCCAACCTTACTTGGACGTGCCTTGGGAGTGTCAGTTGGAGCGTGTTGCGACAAACTAACCACCGCGGCGCACCAACTTCCCATCTGCTCAACCTTTTTCCATTGTGTTCACAAAGTCAACATTTTTTGAGAAATCTAAAAACTAAACTTCATAACTTATTCGTACAATGTCCAACTAATACATATTTTAGTGCATTGGAATCCTCTTCAAAATGAGGAAACAATTTGTTTAATAATAGTAAACACACACAACAGCTGAAAATCACAAAAATGGGAAAACTATCAATGTTGGTTTGGCATCTTTCTACAGTGAAACCTTGAACAATGGTTCATTCTAAATATCCGTTTGAGGTCCACCACTATATATCCTATTGATTCATTTCACTGAGAACTATGTAACACAAGAAACTACCTTAAGGGAGACGGTGCTTATTTCGTGCGTGCTTGTAAACCGTGCCCCTGGACCGGGTATTATAACCGTGCACCATAAGACCCAAATCCGTGACTGTGCCTCCAAGTTGCATGATTTGATACGTAGATTTGAACACCACCATGGCCGGTTTAAGGATTCGTCTTGACCGCCATTAGTGGGAGCAGGGCACCGCTATAGAGAATGTTGTTGTAATCACTTTCAAGATTTCTCATTAATTGATCAGATTTGATAATTTTGTGTGACCGTTGCTAAAAGACTTCTCTCACTCTTGCAAGCGTTTGGAATTTTTGCATCCAGTTTTCCCGCAGTCGATGTTCAAGAATTGCTTAAGTGCACAGAATAAGCACCATCTACCTTAGTTGAGCTGTTGTTTTTCTAGCAAAGTGAACACTAATGACAAATCAGTGATCTTTTTAGCCAAGAGATGGCATTGTCCAGGTCAGCCAATTTATTGGTTGGGCAAGAAAACAGATGCCTCGGTGATCAGGGTTGTGTTGAGTACAGCATGGTATCTCTAAAACCCGTGAGAATCTTCCAGCAGGGTACTTGTAAAAGAAGACCAGAATACCGGTAAGTCGAGAGATTAGGAAAGAGTGTGAGACTTGATTTTGGGACCGGTTGAAACAATGGTTGGTGTACTGGACTTTGTCAATAACAATTGTGTTTGGGGGTAATCAATGACAACAGAAAAAAACTGAGATTCCCAATGTAGTCAAACACGATGGACATGCAGCCCATCAATAATCATTATGGTCATGTGTTTCGTGACACTGCCGTTTGCAGCATAGTTGAAAGTCAAGAGTGATGATACAACGATTACAACCTATTTAAATATGTTAGAAAACCTATTCTTAAGTTACACTTCTGCATGGACCGAAAGGCTAACTTGACCCTGTTCCAGAAACCCCCTCGTAGAAATAACTTCCACTTGTGTGCCTGGTCATCATGCAGAGCTCACAAAACAAGTGCCTCCATTTGTGCTCAACAATTGTCTCCACCGCCAGGAAACAAAGGAATCTCGGAAGCGAATCTTGGCTGCTCAACTAGCTGTTGACGTACCAAGTGTAGAGAATACCCAGAATGAGAAATCATAACCTCCGATGTTCGATCTCTATCTCAGTTGCAAATTCCGGGCACAGCCTAGAAACAGGCTAAGAAAGGATCATCGTCAATACGTTTAATTCAGTAGTGAAGACATCACTTTTGCTTACGGGTCCAAATCCAGCAGATTGTCCAAGTTACTTGAGAGGCTGGCGATAATAATCAAATGTAAGAACAATTCCTGCAGAAAAAAACAGATTGGCACTCAACCTCAGGCAACATCTTCAATTCAGTTTGACCTAATGAAGACTTTTAGAAAATAGAGGTAAATGTATGGTTAGAGAGAATCTTCCTAACAGTGAGATACTTTTGATTTGTGAGGTTAAGAAGAACAACCTTCCTCTGAAAAGAACAAAATGGATCCGGGATAAAAATATTACAACTAAGATGCTAGCTAGGATTTGACGTACAAAAAGGCCATCATGGTCACGACAGTCTGCGTGGTGTGAAACGAGGATCGCAAGTCAAATTCAACAAATCCTACAAAATCAAACGTACAAGGATAGCTAACTCTAACGAAGAGAGAATCGTACAAAATCAAACATGTACCTTGAGATAATAAATCTGCAACCAAGAGTCCCTTGTCGAAGAAGCCACCGAAATGAATACTCTTGCTTCATACTGGCCATTTACACCACAATCGGCCAGTGGATATCAAGTTTTCTGCATAGGTAACACTTCAAACGGTTAAATTCGACAAGTTGGAAGACAAAAAGGGCACAAAGGACCTTCACATTCAGTGAATAGACTTCAAAAGCTTCCAACAAGTCGGTGATACTTTCTTAAATCCGCTTCAGGGCTCTCCTAATCTAGGCTCCCACAATAATGGAATTAAAGAATTTAATATCGGGTTTCATTAGCAAAAATTCAGACTGAGCAAAAGTCACAGGGCACTGTAGAGTTTGAAACGATAGCAACAGCTAGTTCAATAGTCAAGGTCAACAACCGTAGATATCACAAAGAAATGATGATAGAGTGTACCAGTTGTGGCCTGAGGCTGAGAGCATTGCAATTCGGAGACGAGAGGGAGGACCGCAGTGTGTGAGCATGATTGATGAATGTGGACACAGATTCCCCGTAAAATCCAACTTATCCTATCAATCAAGACTAGATGCCATGTTATTGTCTCGTAGGAACTAGACTTAGAAAAAGTCTACGGTGTCAAATAGAAACCCTACAGTCCAGTTCAGAGAAGTAAAAAAGAAAGCTTGTCGTATGAATGAAATGACCAATTAGAGCAGGACGAGAACCGAGAGAAAGAAATCAAGGCCTTCCCACGGTCAGACCCCAGCGACTGCACTAAAAAAGATATTCTCTAAAAGAATTGGGAAGATGGAAGAAAAGAGAGACTGATATCGGGGTCTGGTCAATGTCTAAACCAGAACCCAGCAACTCCTTTCATTGCAGTGAAAGGGTCGTTCATGAATGCATATAATCATCAATATTTGACAAAGCTAAAGGGTATGAATACAATTGTTAGAGCCAGCTCAAGGAAATTGACACTAAATTTACAAGTTCAATGCCTGCCACCCATCACAGAGCTCACGCATGCATGCAGCAGCTCAAGGTGGCTAGAATTGCCAACCCAGATACTCATCTGATTCTTTGTTCAGCGCATACTCCTCCATCATCACTGAATTCTGCTTCAATTCCTGCTCCAGCCCACAGATGTAATTTAAACCCACCAGAAGCTCCGTGATGGCAGCTTCCGTCTTTGCCAAGTCCGCAAAGTAGAGCGTTTGCAGGAGCAGGCAGTTGGTGCGTGACACCACCTGCTGCTGCTCAAAATTGTGCTCCGACTGCCACCTGATCATGTTGTGGGCCAGAGGAGCCAGCCAGCTCAGGATCCTCTCCAGTGCGTCCTTCCAATCTGCAGCAATCATAGAGTCGTATTTTCCAAACTCGCAGGCTCGCATACTTGCGCGTAACCTCGAACGGAGAGCCACTCGCACAGTCTTGGGAAGCATGCGATAGAGATCATCTCGACCATCTTGGGCTATCAGGTGAGGATACCGGATCATCTTCTCCAGGATGATGATCACATTGGCATAATGCAATGCCAGTGCTGCTCCCCCCAAGGTTGACCACGGCGCCATCCGATGCCGGCTTTTCGGGTCACAAAGCTCCCTAATGTTCTGCCTATCCTGTTTCAGAGCAGGGGTTTCCATATGGCCTGGTTTGATACTATGACGAGTCACGTAAAGAAGGGCGGAAGTAAACTCTTCAGTGGTTTCTGCTTGCAGAATGGCGTTCAATGACCTTTCAGTAAACTGCTTCGGAGGCTCCACAACTAGAGGCCCTGATAATGGTCCCGACATTGGTCGGGATAAAGGCCCTGACATTGATATAGGTCCTGATCTAGGACTAGAATAAGGTTTGCTAGATGATCGAATAGGACTACTAATAGAATTTCTTCGCGGAATCAGCGACCCGGAAGAGTAGGGAGGAGAGGTAGGACGGTATTCACAAACAGCTCTAGCAGATTGGGCAGCTAATTCCGCAATTCCTAAGCCTCGGTCTTCAGTGGGAGTAGTCGAGCCCAGAGGGCTAAGTGACCTTGACACAGCCTCTAAGCTAAAAGAAGAGAGGTTATTCAGAGACGAAGAGTGGTGACCCAGAGATCCCAAGCTTTGAGGGTAAGAGAGCCTTGGACTTGAAGACGTTGCCTGGGAGCCTGAAGACCGGTTCTGCCATGCTGGTCTCGCCGATTCACCGTTCTGCTGGTTTGCAAACACATGCGATAAACCCAGCATGGGTGAACCAAATACGCTAATAATTCTCCCGTGGATGGTGCATACGGTCTGTGCTAACAATTTCACAATCTTATCGTATGTGTGGTTCCACAAAGACAGATCCCTCATGTACTTGATCTCCTGCCGCTGCCACATTGCTTTCTGTTCCAGTGTACTCAAGGACTCTCCGTTTGGAACTTCATCGTCTTCTTGCAGCCTAGCTACAGCCTGCTCTATGTCTGCCAGAGCCTCCAGCTCATGATAAAGAGTAGCAGTTGAGGCGATGTACCTCTCCATTTTCTTCATTTTGGCTTCCATTTCTTTGTGCGGTAGCTCCAGGGCTCGCAAGTTGATATCCTGTCTTAACAAGTCATTGTAGATGTGTTCAAACGAGTGCAACGCTGGTTCTTGACACTTCTGACCGAGGCGGGCGACTGCACCAGCTACGGCCGTTAGATCTTGCAGCTTCTCCATGCAAGCCAGACTTAATAGAACTGCTTCATTGTCTGAGACTAAGTTTAATACACCTTCCGCTTTTATTACCTCTGTGCGTAGACGGAGTATCTCCTGGTCACTGAGTGATTGCCAAAGTTGCATACTCTTTGACATGACATTGGCCACCTCGAATGCAAGTATACCTATCTTCACTTTCTCCGTTTTATTGCCTTTCTTCTTAGATGTCATGTCCAGCTTCCCAGCCGCGGCTTTGATGGTGCTAACCTGGCTCCCCATAGCCCCTCTTTAATTCTCCCCAACAATGCAATTTTAATGCTGGACGTTATCTTAACAGCTGGGAGGTTAAACCCAACCCTGTGCCAAAAAACTTCCTCCTGCCCCTGGACATGCCCGCCTCAACTCAATTACGCCTTGGAATCTGAGCTGAAACTCTCTGTTACAGATCAAAACAGAACAAGTTCAGAATTCCTGTTAAAACAATCGCAACAGAATTCAA
Source organism: Pohlia nutans (assembly GCA_022496805.1). Lineage (NCBI taxonomy): Eukaryota > Viridiplantae > Streptophyta > Bryopsida > Bryales > Mniaceae > Pohlia > Pohlia nutans. The sequence goes on from CM040085.1 coordinate 34,956,289, forward strand.
TGCAAAAATTCAGGCCAATCACTACTATTAAAGTCCTTTTACTGGAGTATTATTTTTTAAATTAAGTGAAATCGCATAATCTGACGAGATAACACCGGCAAGAACAAAAGTGTACGTATGCTACTTTGACGCATTGTTTACCTATTGCTCATAGTCCCCGTTCTCATCACGAACTCCAGACTAAACCTTTCCCCAGAAAGTAGACTAGATTATCCTAAACTACCAAAACCCCAATTCAGATTCAACAGATATGTATGTGGAGGTCAATATAAACGGGAAAAGAGAGCAACAGACAAGACTGCCAACAGCAATAAACCTAGATTCAGAGATGGAACGGGGAAAATGTAGTTGACCGCCTTCAACGAGTCGACATCTCGATGAGAAAATTTTCAAAAATTCAACCTAAATATAAGCAAGGCGGAATATAGTTCAGACAGCCTGTAGAATAGGCTAGCCAATCAGAGAAATATGGGCCGCGTCTTCAGAGACACGAACTCCAGAGAAGAGTTCCAAAACACTAATTTCAAAATATAGCATATTGCCATCAAATAATGCAACAGCGCGCTACATCAGCTGCCTAAAAAGATAGCCACCACGCAGAAGATGACTGTACTGCCAAAAACCACAACCTATGGATTTTCTAGCTCATGCAGAATGGTCATTTATGATTACAAATGGTTTCTGGCTACGTCTGGAGCGACAACGATCAAAAACGCTCCAAGTTCCGGATTCCCAGGTGTAAGACTTAGCAAGACCAAATCCGGATGTAAAATTCAGTAATGATCTCGACCATTGCTCCTCACAGAGACTCTCCATTTGCCTCTCTTTCCTATTCACACAACCTAACGCAGTAAATAACCCCATACACATAAAACTCAGATTCTTCTCAGTACACACTCTGTATCCCCTAAACACATGCCAGTAGCTCGTCATCCACTCTGAGCTGCCGAAATGGAGAAACCTCAATGACCTACTACAAATGCATAGAAAATTGTAACAGGAGAGGATTTTTTTGGAACAGAATCGTACCGACATTGCAAAAAATCCATCACACCGATATATTCTCCAGATTTAGATCACCCTCATGCTCACATTCCTTGAAGGACTTACGAAGACGTTCTAAACCGACAGAAATACAAAGATGCCGATCATATTCTGAGAAAACAAAAACATACTTGCCAGGAACGTTCCCGAAACCCTAACGCACCTCAATTCCTTCCCCACGCCCTCATGTTTCCTGCTCCTCGCAACAACGTCAAACCTAGATCTGAACCGCAGCCACAGATCTGTCCACGACTACTACTACTGCTACTGCTACTGCTACTACTCTCTGCTCCAACAACACGACGGCAGCTGAATCGCCATTCCAGCAGCTCCAAAAAGCAGACGCACAACGTCAACATCAAAATGCGAATGAATCCCGTGATGAATCCAAACGGGAAGGAGACTGAGGGGAAGTGGGGGAGACGTTTGCTGTTGCTGTTGATGTTGTTGTTGATGTTGATGTTGTTGTTGTTGTCAGTGTTGCAAACCAGGTTGGCCAGGGAAGGAGGGGATAAAAAAAATGCGCGCAAATCGGGAGGCGGATTCAAGCGCGGGCAAGAAATGGGATGCAAATAGTAAGCATGTGGTGGCCTGTGAGCTTGGAAACAACTGCGGAGAACGCAATTGTCGCGGTGGCTATGGCGTCGTTGGAGGGATTTGGGGACGCGAGCCCTGCCTGCAGGCAGGCACCTGCTCTGCGACCAAGGCAAGGGCCAACGGGGGGGACCCGGGCGCCCTTCCCAAGGCCACGGTCTACAGGTGCCGGAAACAACAAGATGCCACGGTCATCCGTGACCAACGACCGGACCCATCGCCGTACCCCGAAGACCACGCCTTACAGTCAGGTCCCTCTTTGAACAACGTACGGTACTGTATTGTACCGGTTAGTGTATACCGTAGGCAGCAGGGATTTAATTTTGGATTTTGGAGAAATGCTAAAGTGGCGACATAAAATAAAATGGTTCTAGCGAAATATTTTAATATTCACATATATTTGGGATAGATTATATTTTCACCCACATATTTGGATGAGTTTCATTTAAAATTGGCGATTAATCCCTAAAGGACCAAGTGTCCTTACTAGGACATTTAGAGAACCGGGTAGGTTCCGGTGAACACATTCTTAATCGAATTTTGAAGGAAATTTAATAGTGAATTCCCCAATGTGTCATGAAAATGGGAATTCTTTTATTTTTTGAATTCCGACACCATATTTGGAAAGTTATGAGGGGAAATGTGTTTTATTCGGGAGAAAGGGCAACGGGGCAGTAGAGAAATAGTTGAATTTTGGGAGGGGCAACAAGTTGGGCGGAGTGTCAAAAATGGGGTGGCCTGTGAGTGGCAGAAGACCACCCCATTTCCCGCACTCATTAAAAAATCTAAAAATCTAAAAATCTAAAATTAAAATTTATTATTTTTAACTAAAAATTATTATTTTTAATTGAAGCTTATTATTTGTAATTAAAATTAAATTTTATAATTAAAATTTATTATTTTAAAAATAATTAAACATAATAAACAAATCGTTCAATGAAAGACTGCCACGTGGCAGTCCACCTTGAGAGTTAATGGGGTCATGAACATTGGAATGGGTTGGGTGAGGTGGCACTTCGATTCATTTCCTCTACCTTTATTTCCCTCCTAACCCCCAAAATTCTTAGAAAATTTGCTATATGTCTTCTAAAACTTGGAGATTTTATTTTTTTTCAAATTTTTTTTGCCATTCTAGAGAGGGTGGAATGTACTTATGTTTCACGGCTCAAATTCATATTTTAAATAACAAAAGTCGAAAATATTGCAATTCCAAAAACAAAGAGTCTTTTTTAACTTTTAAACCCCCAACAAGTGCAAGGTGCTCTTCAACATTCTAAGCATCTCCAAATGCAATGAAAATTGGTACACAACTAAGTAACATCATATAGAATGTGAAAGTGAAGTGCGACAAGTTTTGGTAGTGAGGCTTTTTTGATGTAGCCACTGTCAAACGCATCTGAAATTTTCAGGCATGTGTTTTTTTGGGGTGATTTTTCCATCAAATGCAATTATCTTGCAATCCGTGAGGTCAAAATCAACGAAATTTGTTGTGTATGTTTTTCAAATAGTTTCGGAGAAGATCTTACGATTAGAAGGTAAAAATGACATTTTTTTGGAATATTTGCATGGGGGAGTAAAAATGGCAACATTGGAGTGTTTTTGGAGGAAGAACGCTCCGGTGCTTTAGGGGTTAACCCTTAAGTGACCGATCGACCATTTTCTGGTCACAGCCCAAACAACAATGATTGCCCATAGGCAGGAAATGACATTTTCCAAGTTTTTATTTTTTGTTTAAATTGGGGGTCGAGATCATGTTCTAGTGCTTTTTGATACATTTCATTTGCAACATTGAGGTTCACTAAAGAATTTTTCAAAGACAAAGACCTCAATATTGTCCTAGTGTTATAAAACTTTCTATTCCGGGAAACTAATGATGTTCATTCATTTGAAAATTTTGCCTTTTAAAATTTTAGAATAGAATGTCTAGTTTTATCCAATCATAACAAATTTCAAATTCTAAAAATAAAATTTGTAATTCTGGTGAATTTTAAATGGTAAATGCACTTAAATTCATTAAATGAGTATCTAAAACTATCTTTGGAACTTTGACCGCACCGATAATTACTAAATATCATGCTTTTCATTTTCTCTTTTAGACCAAACTTCATCAAAGTTGCAGAAGTAACATTTTATAACACATCTAGGTTTTTCCCTTATCCCCTCTGTCATTTAGGGGTTAAATCCGAATTATTTTTAAAAATTGGACCAATTTGACATCTTTATCCATTTTTTCTTCAATTTTTCTTTAATGCTTGGTGTACAAATAAAATTAGACATATAAACACCGAATTAGCCATTTTTGCACTTGGCCAAGTGCATTGTCCGATGGCCATGATGGAGCAAAATTTGCACTTTTCTGAAATTTTATTCCTATGAAATTTCATATATTCTCATCTTTAAAATAGCAAGAACACATTCATTTATATCGAATTTGCCATGAATTAAAAGAAAATTAAACATAATGTGCATTATTATTATTATTGTTATTTGACAAAAAGTCAAAACAAAACGCTTCTTTTCATATAAAAATGAAGACACACACTATAAAGTAAATAATATTTGCACCATCCTACTACATCAAAGGGTTCTCCCTTAAATTCATTCTCGATCTATACTATATGTATAATTATCTTCTTCTCCCAAATGACAAAACCTCACTCCCTCCAAGTCATGGTATAATCCGTCAACTCCAAGCATCATAAAATGATTTGCCAATGTCAATTGAACAAATATAAGTCAAATTTGGACTTCTTTAACTAAACAACTACATTATCAAATCACTTTTATAATTTAAAAAACTCTAAGATGAAATTTCAAGGCTAGTAATCCCTAAAACCCATAATGTTCTGCAATGCTTTCAAATCGCAAAAATTAGCAGCAAATTTGTGTGTGCATTGTAAAATATGCTAAATTTAGTTTCTTTTACTTATAAATCTTTGAACCCAACATGAAATTTGGGTGCCTTTAATCTCTAATGACCCTAACATGGTGTTTGTCTTTCAAGATGCGGAAATTTACATCAAATATGAGCATGTATGGCAAAATCTACTAAATTTAATAGCTTTTGTCTATAAATCTCGGAACTCAACATGAAATTTGGGTGCCCCTAACCTCTATGGGTCCTAACGTGGTGTTTGTCTTTTGAATTGCGGAAATCTACATCAAATTTGAACATGTATGACAAAATCAACTAACTTTAGTAACTTTTGTCCATAAATCTCGGAATCCAATATGAAATTTGGGTGCCCCTAACTTTTAGGGGTTCTAACGTGGTGTTTTTCTTTTGAATTGAGGAAATCTACATCAAATTTGAACATGTATGACAAATTCAACTAACTCTAGTAGCTTTTGACTTGAAATCTTGAAACCCAACATGAAATTTGGGTGCCCTAACCTTTAGGGGCCCTAACGTGGAGTTTTTCTTTTGAATTATAGAAATTTATGAGAAATTTGAGTTCCTAGGACTAAATATGCTAAACTTAATTGTTGATGCATATATGTTCAATCCAAATTGATAAAATACTTTTTCATCAATGCCCTAGGGTAAAATTGTGTTGCCCAAAACATTTGGACAACTTGAGCAATTGATACAAAAAGTGCAAAAAATCTTTAAAAAAGAAAAATAAAAAGAATCATACTTACATCTAAAGCTTTAGTTTGTTTATAAAGTAAGTTTTTACGATTTTAAAATTAAAAAATAGATCCCGATTGAATTTGGATGGCTCTTTAGAACATTCTCACTATCATGATTGACATGTTTCAATTCTAGGTTATAATTGTTAACAATTTAGTTTTTCTTTTTATCTTATAACTATTTTTACTCAAATATTTTTAAAGTAATAAAAATCATATATATATTTTTAAAAGAACATTAATTCAAAGTCGATTAATCTCAAGAGCCTTGACTTTCCATAATGCAAAAATTAAAGCAAAGAGGATTCAAAGTCCCCAAACCATATTTGGGGTTGTGCAAAAAAATGTCTAATTCTTTTTTGTTTATTTTTCACTTTAAACACTAATATATCATAATCTACATGGTCAAAAATTTGTTGGATTTTTTACTATATATTCCTATATCATTATGGTGCAAGACTCTATAGCTAACTATTATAAATTAGTTAATTTTATTTATTATATTTTAATCCCTAGAAGACCATGTTCATCCCTAAAATTTTATTACTTTCTTGTGATGCTTTCAAGAAGGCAATTGTATCTCTTAATTGGTGTTCAGGTAGAAAACTTCACTAGTGAAAGTCAATGAAGACTTCGTTGTGAGATTGTATATCAATTTTCAAAACAATCTACCATATATATTACATGATTAGAAGGTTTGATCATGAGTTGTTTTTTGAACATTTTGAGCAAAATCAACAAGTCATTCACTACAAACATTCTCATAAATTCTAGAACCATGACTAGCGTTTGAAATATCATGAATCATTAAACGACTAAATCCAAAGATTTTGTTTTCAATGCCAAAAACCAAGTTGCCAATGCCATTGATATGGTTTTCAATGCCAAAGACCAGATAATTGTGCCAATAGTTTTTGGATATAACAAAACTATGGTTCTAATTAATGTGATTTTTAGCCATGGTAGTATGTCTTTGGTCTTCACAACGTTATCTTTGGTGTTGATAACCTTATTTTTGTCTATAGTGACTTAGTCTTTGGCTATGCCAAGATCAAGGAAAAAAGGTTGAAGCCAAAGAAGGATTATCTCTTTTTGCATCTTCATCTTCCAAATTTTCTATGTTCTCTAAGTTTTTAGTTAATTGATATAAATACATAACTTGATATTTGAGGATTATTTAATCATATATACACAAAGTGATTTATTTATAGGATACATTTCAATGTACAATTACAAAGTGTGCAATTAGATAAAATCGAGTGTACACAAAAAATGCAATTATTTTAAATATCATTATATTGATAATGATATTCAGTGTTACTTAGTGTTAGTTTTCAAAAAACTTATCTATAAGCTACATTAATCATGAGCTTTCAATCAAGTGTTTAGTTGACATTTATTGTTGATATCGTAAACAAGGTGATGAACATTTAGTAATTTTTTCATCAACACCAACATTAACATTGGTGTAATTAGGACGAGATCAAATGTTTTATAAGTTTTGGCAAAAGATCACAAAATTTAAAGCAATACTAGTGTAGCCCTGTGTCGTTGGCCCAGATGTTCCACATGTCCCATGTACTCTCCGTGTTCCCCGTGTTCCCCATGTCTCCATATACCCATGCGTCCCCGTGTTTTCTATGCTCTTATTTTTGCTTTTGCTTTTTAGAATGATTTATTCAATTTATGGTGATAAAATTCAATTGAAAATCCATAACTTTTACACCGTAGGTCCAAAAGCCACAAAAGCAACTTCAGTGCAACCCTTCTCGTCGAGAGCTTTCCAACGATGCAAAGAATGGCATCAAAACTCCAATATTCCATTTTTCATAATTTTATTCAATTTATAGTGAAGAAATTTGATTCAAAATCCATAATTTACACACTATATGTCCAAACGCAATGAAACAAACCCCGTGCACCCCTCCTTGTCAAGAGCTTTTCAATGGTATCAAAAATGCGGATGACAAACACACGGTCGAGGAGATCTCAATGTAACAAAACAAACAAAACAAACAAAACAAAGTAACCTTCCTTGATGTATAGATATTTTTAAGTTTGAAGATTTTGCTAATATGTAGTGTATTTGTGGGTGGATGGTTTTGATCGAACCCGTACTAATTGCAATTCATTTGGGTGTATTGTACACATGTTCTATTCATCAAATGAGTCCTCCCTATTTAAAGTCAATAGTTATTCATTCAATCTATTTCTATTCTTATTTTTTAATCTATGAAATTGATAAAGACTTTTATTTCAAAATACATTCCACTTGTTTTCACTGATTGATTTAGATTTAAGTGGTTATTTGTCTAGTGGGATTATGATTCTATGAATGCTTTGCACTTTGTGCCTTGGGACAATAACAGATTACTCATCAATGGCTAGTAACTTACATGATGTCCTTCACGATGATGTTTTGTTGTAGAATTCAAATTTGGGCCTTCAAATAAAGATTCATTGACCTCTCGCAATTTTACTTTAACTTAAAAGAGCAATCATTCAAAGATATACAAAAATTACATAACACAAAATCAATATAAAATTGAATAGCAATTTGAAATTATCAACTACTGATTATAGATGAGTAAATATTAGTCATTGGGCCATTAATAGAATCTATCTTTGAAGGATTATTTACGCTTACTTAGAGCTTCTCATGTGGTAGTTCCCCCATACATGCCCTACATTGACGTTGTGCAGAGGGGATGTAGGGTTGGAGCGCCACCTGGCTCAATCGTATGCACCGGCTCCTAGACAAACCCTCGCAAAAACACTTCCAGTAACCTACATCAAAATCTTCCTATTTTTTTGTATGCAATAAGCTGAAAAATACAAAAGAACGCTTCATATTTAGAAGGCCAAGGTGGGCAATGGTTTGATTGGGGTACCCCGAAAAGCCCTTTGAACTCTAAAATCACCCTTTAAGGCAACTTTGAATAAGTCCCTCTTTAAAACAAAATAAAAATGAATCGACCGGATGTGGTTTCAATTTCCTACACTCATGCAGTACACAAAAAAAAAATCACGTAAAAATTGAAGAGGTTTAAAGATTTTGAAAGAGACTTTTTGTACAAAAATCAGAATCTGTCCCAATTGCTTAAAGAAATCCAAAAACACTTGTTTAAAATATCCAATGACGTCATTTTGGTACCAATTTTTGATATGAAGTAGATTTAGATATGTGTTATTGAAATGGTTAATTTGAATGATTAAAAATATTATTTATTTTGTACTACAATGCTTGCAAATGCTAATTTTTGGCGATTTTTGGCACAAAGCACAAATACATGAAAATTAATATATTCAATTAAAAATTTGAACTTGAATTAAAGTGTTTCATGTCATCTAGGTGTGGATATTTATATTTATAATTTTAGTCAATTGAAATGGACAAATTCGTCAAAATTTGGAAAAACAGCTATATGTTTGAAATTTTGAAATTTTGAAATTTCAATTAAATAAAATTAACTATTTTAAATCAAATAAATATCCGCATTTAGACAACATGAAATACTTTTAATTCAAGTTCAAATTTTTAATTGAATATATAAATTTTCATGTATTTATGCTTTGTGCCAAACATTGCCAAAAATTAGCATTTGCAAGCATTGTAGTACAAAATAAATAATATTTTTAATCATTCAAATTAATCATTTCAATAACACATATCTAAATCTACTTCATATCAAAAATTGGTACCAAAATGACGTCATTGGATATTTTAAACAAGTGTTTTGGATTTCTTTAACCCCTAAAGGACCACGAGGCCACCACGCGGCTTCTGGAACTAGAAAGTGAGGAATTCGAGTTGTTGGGCTGTGAATTGTAAGGTGAGCAACAAAGAGACCCTAGTTATTTTTGAGCACGGGGAGGTCACTGCATTGTCAAGTTGAACACCACCTGCAAACAAAGTTTGCTACCCCTATATTATATGCCATAAATAATTTTAAAAATTATGATATTTTTTCTACATATACATAACCATTGATAACATCTTTTGTATATTTTTTTGAAATTTGTAGTCATCTTCATTTTTTTAAGTAATTGTTTTAGTTCATTTCTACGTCATTCTAGTTAGAAACGGTATGTTTTATAAAAAAAGAAAGATCATCAAATTTGGTTATCTTTTTTTTGGGGTGTAATAGATACTGAGTATATCTACTCATGAAAAAAAATTGATAAAATTTTGACCCATTTTAGTGATGCAACTTAGAAAACTTAGATTTATTTTGTTCGCACGTGGTTTTCAACTTGACAATGGATTGACCTCCCCGGGTTTTTGAGAGCTGAATCCGTGGGTACTTCTTGATCAAAATTTCATGAAGTGTGCGATTTTTGGTGATTTTTTTGAGCTGCAAGGAGGCTATTTGGGCGTCACTTGAGACCCTCATATCTTCCTCCTCACATCTCCAAATTATGTGAAATTTTTTGCACATGCTCAAAATGATGATAATTATGCATGGTAGAAATTTCAGAATTTTTGGAGCACTTTTGATCAATCCGATTTCAGCATATGTACAAAATACCCCGAACGAGTTCCATCAATCTTCTCAACGGTGGCATTTTCTCAAAAATTGTGCGATTTTGTTGATGCTTTTTTCAAACAAAAGCTACGTAAGTCTTCTTTAAATTCAACAGTGCCGATCGTCAAAATTAACCCACACCAACGAGGAATTGAGCTTGTTATAAGAGCTAGTCAAGAAAACAAGAACTAAGCTAAAAACCCCCCGGTCCTTTAAGGGTTAAGCAGTTGGGACAAATTCTGATTTTTGTACAAAAAGTCTCTTTCAAAATCTTTAAACCTCTTCAATTTTACGTGAATTTTTTTTTATGTATCGCATGAGTGTAGGAAATCAAAACCACATCCGGTCGATTCATTTTTTATTTTGTTTTCAAGAGGGACTTATTCAAAGTTGCCTTAAAGGGTGATTTTAGAGCTCAAAGGGCTTTTCGGGGTACCCCAATCAGATCATTGCCCCTCTACAAAATAGTCTTATCACATTCATTTTTCATACCCGTGCTCATTCTCCCTCTCAACATTAGGAGCTCTTCTTGGCCGTGACCCTCCATAAATCAATCTCTCTTCTTGTCCTCACCCTCACCTCTTAGTTATCCACCAACAAGTGAAAGAAAAAAATCATCTTCCTCGTCCTCATTCCACACCTCCAGTTGTGCATGAAGTCACTCCTTCTATGATCTCCGACCCGCCATTGCAAGAAACCACAAGTGCAAGCTCAACCCTACATATAAACTAAGTGCACGCTCAACGCTTCATAAGTGGGAAGCAAACTCAATTGAAACTCCACAACGCAAGTGAACTAAAGGCAAAAAAAAAAGTGAAGTTAAGGGATCAAAAAAATAAAAAGTTAAAGTCTACAGCCGAGGGCTTTTGGATATAACTTATATGTGCTATAAGTGGCTTGTGAATCTTTTTTAAATTTCAACTTGAAATTCTAATTGAACTGCATGTTGATCTTAGAGAATATCTATATGATCAATTTTGAAAAAAATGAATTTAATATTTTTCAACTGAATTTACAAGTCATCGAAGTGAAAATTCACCAAAATTACATTATTGATACTTTATAATTGAAATACACTATGATTGGCGAAAATCATAATGTTTCAAAAATTATGAAATTATTCACATGAATATCATTAAAGGTAGAGGTGTCTTGAGGTTTTTCCAAAAGTGATTAAAAGATATGTTATTAGATAATAATCTTATTATTTTAGTTCAATATTTTTTGGACATTCATTCAAAAATTCATATTTTAATAATGAGCTATTTTGTATTTTTAACATAATTATAAATGATAACATCGTCAAAAATAGAAACACATTTTAACAAAAATGCTTTATCAATTTGTATAGATGCCATCCAAATTTAATCATCTACGACTTTCATATATATGATAATTTCAAAATTTTGAATTTTATATATTTCTCCTAGTAAATTTTCACAACTACTGGAAAGAGACATTGAAGAGTAAAGACACTCAAAATGTTCTCTAAAATAAACTTTTTGTTATTCTATGAATTGAAACAAGATTTTATGAAGTTCACTTTGTTTTTTGGCAAATCATAAATTCTAAAACATTAAGTTTGGACAACAATTTTTAATCCCGAAATCTTAGGGCGACCAAATATAGTCGGTTTGACACTGAAGGGTTAATCTTCAAGGTGAGTGTAAAAACCGTTAGTGAGAGGGGCATAAATACCTCGATGTCTATGCCCATTGAAGCATGGTTAGACAAATTACCCTTTCAAACTCTCTATTCACGATGGTCTTGAGACCAGCGTTATAATCATTATGTTCATATTGTTCATTCTCATACGAATCATTTTAAAAATAAAATTAAAAATAAATAAAAAATGAAACGATTATACTCCGAGGGCATACAATACTGACATCCTTGGAATGTTACCTTATACAGACCTTTTCCAATGTATTCTGAATCCTAAAGAAAAGCTTAGCATATATCTCGTTCATCATGGTTGGAAATAGGGGAATTTTCATTGAATAGATACAATTTTCATGTTTTTAATAGTCAATAATAACTTTCTTGAAAAAGTTGAAAATTTTGACTTTTAAAAAACTCTAAATATTGAGAAATCAAGGAATTTCTTGGTATATTTTATGGCTAATTTTTGAGCATTTAAACCATTTTTAAAAACATGAGAAAATATTTAAGATTAGTAGGCTTATAGATAGATAGAAACTCTGGTCCTCTTGTGAGAGCGTATTCTTCAGCATCTTGAATGATCAGCTCATCTAGGATCGAATAAAGCTCTTTCGAACGAATTAGACCTTCTTCAGGACTCTTTCCGTTTGCCACCTCAAAAACTCTGGTCCACTGGGACAGGTCAAGAGTACTTAGAATCAGAGGGGACTCACCATCATCACCGTTGGCTCTGATAGTCTCAGCATCAGTTTCTTGAATAAAATAATGAATCTCAAGTGGTTTCAAACTCGCTAGAGTAGCTTGAATGATAGGGGTTGGTGGAGGCAGAAGGAGGGCATAGCCCATCGCCTACAAGTCGGGATGCCAAACAGGCTCCTCTATCAAAGACTGAAACAGAAACAAAAACATTGTAAAAAACAGATAGAATGAAAGGAACAAAGAATCCATAAGAGACTCACCATCTGTTAAAGGATAGAGGTAAAAAGGGGGTTTTATCGATACTTCTTTGATAGCAATCAAAGTAGATTCTAAATCCCTCTCATTATCCATCTCATGAATAACAAAGAGAAAAACAACTTAGAATAGGCTATCTTTCAAGAACTTGTTTAGAGAACAAAATAGAAAGCAAAGCTAACAATCGTAGCAATGATTATAGGTTCAAGGTACAGTAGCAATGAATCAAATCCAAGGAAATAAAACTCAACAATGTGCAAAGGCAGTCATGAGTCATGTTAACTCAAGAGAGTCAACAAAGAAAAATAGACACACTACCAACCCTTATCAAAGAGACGAAGGGTAATCAACATGAGAAATCTTAAACTTTAATGCAAAGAGTGACGAAAAGACAATAGTTATAAGAACTAGGAGAATTCGTAGAAGACAGACGCTTGATATCAAAAGCATAAAGTGGATTTGTGAAGAAATCCTCGGGAGGTGGTACTCCTCACCTGTACCCATGCCAACCAGCAAACCGTTAGTGTGCTAGGAGACGTATACAAGGTGTCTACAGAGTACCACTACTTGTTATCGTAAAATCAACAGAGAAGTATTTCAGCAAACGCACATTGGAAAGCAAATTAGACATCAAGCAAATGGAGTGACACAAAACTTGTGTGGACTGTTGGCCGTTGTTTTGGGACCCAAGAACCATCTTGGCGTAGTGTGATCACCCGAAATCCTGATAACGAGAAGGAACTCTTGGCCAAGCAATTCATAACATACTCAGGTTTTGCCAAAAGTGCTAAATTTGTAAGCGCACCACTTGGAAGTGCACCACTTGGAGAAGCAATTGCAAGGAAGGTCCATTCTAAGACTCTATAAATGAACCATTATTCTTTGTCGCCAACTACTTGACCAACCGACCATGCATTAACGCACAAGTAATGAGGCGATGATGAGCCGCAAAGGATTGAAATTCATAAACACACAAGTGTAACAATGAGTGTCAATGTGGAACCTACATTGTCAGGAGTGGTAATGAAAACCCTAGCTATCCTAGTTTGGTACCAAAACTAATCCTTCTGGAATAATTCAGGTACACCAGGCGTCCAAGAACACGAAACAGCAATAGACTAAAAGGAATCTAGGTATGAACCTTGATTTAAAAGTCTAAAAAAGAAAAAAGAAAAAAGAAAAAACCACTTAGATTTAACAAAATTTGATTTGAAAAGTAAATTTTTACCAAAAATAAATAAATTATTTCTCTTAAATTATTTATTTATTTAAGTAGAATTGATGGCCCCATTAACTCGCTCTATGCAACTAAAAAATGTCCATAAATAAGGAAACAGTCTTGAAATTGTGAAATAGAATTGTAAATGTAAAAGTTGAATTAAATAGGGGTTAATGTAAAAGTTGGATCAAGTTTCATTTTTTCATACCCAATTTTTTGTAAAAGTTGAATCAAATCACTTTTATTATCTTTATGTAGAATTTAATGTAAAAGTTGAATAAAGTAAAATAACATTTAACACATGTAGAATTTAATGTAAAAGTTGAATAAAGTAAAATAACATTAAACACATGTAGGATTTAATGTAAAAGTTGAATTTAATATATAAATATGAGCTTCAACATCCTTAAAATATATTGCTATATTTATACTCTTGTCGAAACAAATTGTAGTTGCTTCTTCATTAATCAATAGTTATTTTCTGTTAATTTTATCATTTGTTAATTTGTAGTTAATACATCAAAATGGATGAACCTCGTTATAATTCACGTCATGTAGATTTTATTGAAGATGATGGTTTTAGGAAATACAAATTATTTGGAGATTGTCCGTTGTTTAAACATGATGATGTGCACAAGACGGTTGAAACAGCTCCAATGCCAATTTTCAAATTGGATGATGAAGATTTTTCATTATTCTCCAAAGTCTTGAACATCAACAAACCTTATGCACAAAATACCAGGGTTGTCACTTCGGACGTCTTTGGACCAAATCTCATCCGATTTGACGTCCGGACGTCCGGACGTAGCGTCCGCTGGGTAAATCCCAATTTACTTTATCCGCTGCCGTTTTTTACCCTGGCGGACGGCGTAGCAGACGGCCTTGCAGAAAGCGTAGCGGACGGCCTGGCGCCCGTCCATCCGGACGGCTGGACGGACGGAGTATGTGGGCGGACGGCGGGACGGATGACCGGGCAGGCGGACGGCACGCGGACAACTAGAGGACGGCCAGGCCGGTTTAGGAGTTATGAAGGACTAAACCCTCAACAATTCAGGCCGTTCTAGGGTGATTGTAATAGTGGAAAATACAAATTAAAATCTCACTAAGTCATTGGGGCCCTCTTTGTATTAAAAAAATTGCGACCTTGTTTAACGGGATAAAGCCCCACTCGTTCCAATAACATAAAATATAAAAATAGTTGTATATATTATATTTCGCAAGTAAACAAACATTCATAAAAGGGAACGTCAGCAGAATATTGCCATCTATTCATGTACGTCATACATATCACTATACAAATATGTACTTATAAAATCTATTTCCTGTCCAAACAACTACAATTACTAAATACTAGAATATCTTATAAAAAATACTCTACGAAAATACATAAATGCTATTGAGTTTTCAATCTACTATGTAATCAGAATCTCCTTTCACCTCTGCTCCGCTACTGTCCTCTGGATCATATGACTCGTCGTCACTGTTAGAGTAATACTCGTTTCCCTTTCTCTCGTTGTATGCTGGTTGGATACTCTTCATTTTCCGCATGGATCCACTTGCGTCAAGGGGGGTTTTAACTCGCTGTCCTGGCTTTGGCGGAGAAGCAGCAAATGGTTCCATGAGCCTTTTTCGTTTAGCGTTGCCGTTTGCTGTTGGGCCAAATTTCTCTCCACTTGATGATATATGTTTTGGGCCCACAAGTGTCTCCTTCATCGT
This sequence comes from Pohlia nutans, assembly GCA_022496805.1. Taxonomy (NCBI): domain Eukaryota; kingdom Viridiplantae; phylum Streptophyta; class Bryopsida; order Bryales; family Mniaceae; genus Pohlia; species Pohlia nutans. Next base: position 34,971,637 of record CM040085.1, read on the forward strand.
TCTCTTCTCCATTGGGCGTTGATTGTGCCTTGGGGGCACACCTGAAGGCTTTTTTATTATAGCTACTGATAAAGGCAAATTTCCGTCGCTTTCCGAATCTGCATCCGATTCTCTCACACGTTTATTCGCTGCTTTGGAAAGGGATACCAATGCCATTGAAGATGCAAGTGGAACTCTGGGTGTTGGTGTTCTAGATTTATCAAATAAGGCTCTAGATGCAAGGGTGGTCCTCTGCATTTGGTCTTCACCACGAGGAGAATCTCTCTCTACAAACTTCAACGGACTCTTACTAATTGGACCAAAATCTTCCTCTATGCCTTTCCATTTGGAGTGACCATTGTTCACCATTGTGGCCTTTCGCCCAGGAGAAAGCTCCAACTCAGAATCTTTGGGGTCCTTCAAAACACCCTCATGCACGGTGTCAATCCTTGTACCACCATCTTCACCACGTTTGTCCCCCTCTTCTTCACCCAACTCTGGGATTGAATTGTTATCTTCTCTGACATTCACACCGGTATCGTCGGCATTTGATGCTTGCACGTGATTGCCCTCCTCTCCATCCTCAGCAAACTCGTATACATCGTGGCTTGATCGACCAGATCTTGGTGGAGAAGATTCAGGCCTTTGTAGAGAGAGTCGATCACTCCAATCGTCAAGAGGTTCATCAGCCCAGCGATCATCGTCTGATGCATGATTACCCACCCAATCGCCTCCATCATCTCCATCCGATTCTTCTGATGCGGAATCCGAATCCTCTGATGATACATTTTCGTTGTACCACTTCTTTTCATCTTTTCACTTTGCCTTTGTGAGGAGCTTTGAATTTGTGTACACGTACACTAAATCTTCAGCCCTCTTTTGTTGGAGGCGATTCCGAGACCTGTTGTGCACGAAAGAATAACTACTCCAATTGCGTTCGCATGATGACGATGACACGGTTTGGGCTAGGATTCTCCGTGCTATTGGTGCAATGAGCTTTCCACATGCCCCTTCAAAATCCCACCATGCATGAGGTGAACAATTCTGTTGTTTTGGATCCAACATATTGTGGAAGGACGGTTCCTTGTGACGGAATGCCAAAAACACTAGTACCACATCCGGATATGTTTCTGGAGAACATAATTTCCCAAGCACACGCTTGCATGCTGTGATGGCATCTAAGTCGTCTGCCAGTTCTTTATCGTGTAGCAAATACGGATTCAAAAGTGCACCCGCATTGTGTAAATCCGTTCTGACCAATGCCCATCGGTCGCGGGAGTGCTTCTCCACATCAATGCTTTCTTCACCGTCAAAGGTAAAGAACTCATCCTTCACCCTTTCAATGTGTTTCTCCACATTGCGAAAGATGTGTCGAATTTTGCCCATACCAAGCTCCTCACTGTCAAAATCCCGCAGTGCATACATCAACGGTGCAACCACCTCTTGAAAGTTAATGCATCGTTGCCAAAAGTGATCGTCCAGTATGTACCTTCTCACATCTCGAGACATAGTGCGCGCTTTAATCTTTCTGTTGTCTCGGAGTGTGACGACATAAGACGTCCATTGTTCGTCCACCACAGACTGCTCTAAGGCTTGTCTGACTTCGAGTAATCGATCCAGCATCATGAAATTTGATCCAAATCTAGTTTTCCCTGCCAATACTAGGCTGAACTTCTTCTCGTGCTTTCGAAATACTGCAAGAGGCATGTGTCTCTTCTTTATAAACGTCACGATCGTCCGGGCCTTCTTCAACACCTGAGTTATCCACTTTGCCTTCGCGATGTCCCCCAATAAGAGGTTCATTGCATGAACATCACACCCTTGGAAGTATATGTGGTCATATTTGTTCGTCACGATATCCGCTGCTGCCTTCATGACAGATGCGTTGTCCGTTGCAATTTGCACCACGTTCTGCGATCCAACGTCTTCAATGAACTTCTCTATGATTGACGTTTGGTACGCTGCTGTCTTCGAATGTCCCGAAGTGTCTACCGATCCAAGAAAATGTTCTCCTACCGCAGACACTATCATTGCATTGAATAACGGTTGGTTTGTGCACGAGCTCCATCCATCAAATGTTAACGTGGCTCCAAACTTGCGAACGCTATCTGCCATTTTACCTTCCAAGATCGCCTCTAGCTCATTTTTGGCTTGCACCAAGAGTTTCTTCCGTAAGTCATTGTAAGAGGGTGGTGTGTACGGTCCCCGAAAATCAGAAGTCCTCCGTATGGCCTCTTTGAAAGTTGAATTTCGTGCTATCGAAAAAGGGATGTTCGCCTCGTAAAAGAACCTTGCCCATATCTTGTCTAACTCCCTTCGTTTCTCTTCCTGAAAACCCTCTGGTATTCCTGCTTGTCGCAATGGACGGTCGGCCCTGCCAGCTGCGCTGTCACGTCCCGTGGATGGTGGTCTGCTCGCGGTAGTTTCGTTTGTATTAGAACCTGACCTCTGATTTGAAATCTCTTGTGGTCCATCGCGTAATTCTTGATCCATTGATTGCGGTGTGCAAAACTCCATGATGTCCATATTTCCCGCTCTCGGATTGCGACATTCATCGGATTGATCTGGATTTGGACGCTTTGGAGGATCTCCTTTGCAATTAAGAAAGAACCCTTTAATCTGTGGTGTAAGTCTCTTGCATATACCTACGCCAGTGTCACGGTTTCCTGATGCGTTCCGGTATCCAAGGTGACTCAACATCCTCCCCGCTTTCTTTGCAAAAAGTGATGCACATAATAAACACTTCACTTTTCCTCCAGCTATATCTACATACCAATCTTCCCAATTGCTTGGCATCTTGAAAGGTTCAAAAGGATTTAGGTTCTGCTGCCCAATAGTTTTAAGTGACGGCGTGCAATACCTCAAAATCGTGTGACGAAAAAATGTATCATGTATGTCAAATACAATAGTTATCAAATTCCAAACGGAATGTGACAACCGCGCATTCAAACTCGGTAATGGTCAAGCAAGGGATACCAAAAGGTTGCCCAAAGCCCTTGACAACTGGTGAGTTCGAATGAACTCACCAAAAGAAAACCTAAATGACTTATACTACCATCCGGCGAACTAGCCGTTGAACTAGCCGTTGAACAAGCGGACTGCACTGGTCTATTCTGCCGTCCGCTGTGCCGTCCGATATGCCGTCCGCTAGCGTTGGGCTGGATCGGACGCACTAGAGGGGACGGACCGGATCGGACGGGGTCCATCGGATGGCAGAAACGCACGGACTGCATCGGACGGCAGAAACGCACGGGATGCATTGGACGCACCAAAACAGCGGACGCCTTAGGGTTTCGGGTTTAGGGTCGACCGGACGGCGATGATCGGACGGACAGCACGCTCCGGAGGACACATCGGATGGCAGACCCGGATCGGACGGGCGGACGGGCTGGTTCGGGCGGGAGGGACGCGGACGGCAGTATAGAAGGCCCATCCGTCTCCATTTGTCTTCACTTCTCACTCCTAAATCAGGTTGCTGGTAATTCCCTTTGCTGGACTTCCTGGCCTTATTTACTTCAGTCGTGAGAGGTCATATACTTACTGTGACCAATCACCGGTTGGTCACAATAAGCATCTTACACACTTTATTCACATTGCAGTAGTATTTTCACGCGGACGGGCCATTCACATTTTCGCGGATTTTTTACCGAGACGGTTCTTTCACATTCTCGCTAGATTTTTACGCAGACGGTTGATTCACATTTTCGCGAGATTTACTCACGGTTTAGGGTACACGGTTGATTCACCTCGTCGCGGGATTTCGTCACGGTAATTGCACACGGTTCATTCACACATCGCAAAGCAATGGCCGATGACCAACGTGAGGGTCAGGTTCCCGATCAACCCCAATCTCCGAATGCTAATGCTGGGCCTAGGAAGAACAAGCCTAAGGGGGCCCGTCATGCGTCGAATTACGACGTATTGGACGATCCAAATGTTCTAGCCGAACCAGGATGGGAACAAGTTAAGGAAGAATATTGGTCTGCCACGACAGCCAGACAATATATCAAACTGTACCACATTGGTAAGTGTGGCCGAGGGAACAATTACCACAGATGTCAAAATCCTTTACTGCCAAACTATGGCTGTGCAGTGATGATCATTTCCTTCACCGAGCGGAAGAGGTATGGAGGGCAATGTTTGGGGCTTGTTCGAAGTCAAAAGGAACATCCAACTACAACATACTGGCAATGGTCTATGCGGAACTAAGGTTGGAACACAAGGTGGATTGGAGTACTTACCCTGCAACTCAAGGGCATCCAATTCAGTTGGCAGACGGGCAGCGAGATATTCCTAATTCGTATGATCTCGCATCTACAAGCACAAAACAGATGTTGGTCTCTTTAAAGAAACCTGGCACGTCGACTGCGAGCAATTCAAGTCGAGTGGAAGTCAAACGAAAGAAGGCTAAATTACCAGTACTACCTACGCCCGCTTTGGAGAATTTGGATGCAAGGGTGGAAATCGAAGTCAATGCTGAACGGGAGGAAATAAAAGTCAAAGTTGAATGGGACTTACAAGACAAAGTCGAAGATATTGCAACTTCCCCGTCTTGATCGATTCCGTGTAAGGAGGGCGAGGAACTGTTGCCGCAAAACCCATCGACGCTAATTCAGGCAACTGCAGAATCAAAGGGGAAACAAAAGTTGAGGTCCGATGCAATTGCCAAGAAGGACCGCCAAAAACAGTATAAGTTTGGACCGAACTGGGTGATGACGGTTCAAGGGGGAAATGTCGGTCCAAGCAATCCAAGTTCCTCGACTTTGAACGAGAAAAGCGCATGTCCGGATGACACGGATACACTAATTCGGGATCCAAATGGACGTTGGAAAAACTGCGGGACTTTTTTATCAAAGATGATGCCTCTTGAGGAAATAATGATTTCATACGGGCACTTGGCGGAGAAAGTTACCAAGCGAGCGAAATTGCACAAGAAGAGCAGTGGGAACTATCCGACAAGTTCCCCGACTTGGCAAGTGATCTAGGTTCGTTGAAACTTATTTCGAAGAACGTGTACGTGAACTTGGTAAAAGCCATGGACGTAACTTCGTTCCTTCATACGTTGGCACCACAGCTTGCACAGCATCTCCAATCAATTGAGACAAAATTGGGTCGTTGGGGGCCAGTCATCGAAAAGGCGAAGCGCGTTGATGAGCTCATCAAAAAACTAAAAGAAACAACGGAATGTGCAATGGGATTTGAGTGGTTGGCGAGGAAAACCCTAAAGCAACTACAATCGAGCGCTATACATAACCATTTCAAGACCATGCATCTCCAGTTCATTAATTTTCAGTTGTTAGAAGAGTTAGACAAGTTGCGAGAAGAAACTACAAAGAAAGAAGCATTACCTCAAGAATCCCTTGTCCCATCGGAGCAGATCTCTATTCCATTGAATGCCAACACTTCGGACGGAGCAGTACTTGAAGAAACGCTTGCCCCATTGGACCAGTTGTCTCATCCATTGGATGCGCAGATTTTGGACGTAGCAGTACTTGAAGAAATTCTTGTGCCATCGGACCAATTGTCTGTTCCATTTGATGCCCGTACTTTGGACGAAACAGTGGTTGAAGATACTCTCGCTCCATCGGACCAGTTGCCTCTTCCTTTGGATGCTCAAACTTTGGACGAAACAGTGGTTAAAGATACTCTCGTTCCATCGGACTAGTTGCCCAATCCTTTGGATGCCCAAAGTTCTGACGGTGACCTCCACGATTAACAGGATCCTTCGTATTTGGTAAAGCGTCCAAGTGTAGCGGAGGTATTCGTGGAACAAGATAGGATGCAAAAAGAACCTTGGAGAGGGCCACCAACTGAAGCGGGTGAAACCAGTAACTCTGAGATCGAGACGTTGAGACAACGATTGATTCAAGCAGAGATTGACAGGGATATAGCGAGGTATGAATTACTATTCTAGAAAAGTACCGGTGACATGAAGATGCCCAGACCACGTCCTGAGCAAAACCTGCATTAGTTGAGTTATGTCCACCAATTAAAGAATGTGGATGAATTGGTCGAGAGGGAGTTGGGTTTGATGTTCAAGTACGAGGACAAAAAAAGTGGGAATCTCTCTTGTTTCCTAGGAATGATGAGGAGGGTGCAAGAATTATTTGATCGACAAGCCGCGTTGCCTGGAGCGCGTACACTGACTACGTGTACCACGTGGGGTGATGTTGACTTGATGATGACACGGGCACATGGGATTTCTTGTTCTTTGGAAACAGGCAACATGGACTGGGCTTCGGCAATTGAAGAAGGGTGGATGCCATATAACGTGTTTTCCTCGCATTTATTGGAGAAGGAGAAGACGGAGGTTCATACATGTAATCCAGCTCCCGACTTTCTGAAAGAGACATGTTGCTTGTGTCAATATGGGTTTGGTCCAGAAGGAGCGATCCGACTGGAACAATGTCAGCATACATTTCATATTAAGTGCATTGCGGAACATTCTTTACATCGCTCTTATTGTCCCTTGTGCAATTCTCCTATACATATAAGATTCTACGAAATGATGGGCCTTCGTAGCGTTATGCCATCTGGTCATGAATACAACCAGTGGAACCTTCCTCTGGACCAACTACCGAAGAAATTTCTAAATTACAAAAACTGGGGTCAACCATTGGTATGAGATGTTAACTACGACTGCCACCACTTGTACCATATGCAAGTAGCAGGGTCTGAGGAAGAAATTTGTATGGAGGTTGACGAACTTTTCTGGATGACCCGAGATTGCAACATCGAAGTGCGAGCACGTGCAATTGAGAACGAGGCGGACCGGGAGGTGTTTTGCTGCAACTTTGGAGGACATTGGAGCGTACAGCACAAAAAGTTCTTTCGATTCTCAAAGAATGAAGTAAAAAAGAGAGATGATAACACGTGGTACGAGGCTTCCGGTTCCGTCTTGGGAGAATAACACGCAACGTATGACCGTACGTTGATTGGCAAAGCTCTGGTCCTTTCAAAGTTGGAGGAGGCGGCTAGGCTTCGTGCCACAACGACCGAGGACATGTTCATTGATGAGGATAATTCCTATGGGGATGTTGCAGGTGCATTTGATAGGAGGATCAATGACGTAATCGAAACGTGGCGACGTCATATGTTCACACCAAACTGGTCAACGACATTTGGAGAAACTGAGCAAATTGTAACTCTTGTTGTCGGTCGTGTGGAGAAGTACATGGAGGTTTTTAAGGCAAAAGAGGTGGACATGGATCGTTCTCGCGAGAGGAAACGAAAGGCTGACGAGGATGACAATTGGGAACCATCTCAAGACCACGTTGAAAAGAAGCTTGCGATAGATTCAGAGGTTGAGGCAGGCGGTAGAATTACTCATGATAGTCAGCGTAGACGTACTCGTTCGATGAAGATTGATATCGCATGACTGTTTTTTAGCCATTTGGCTACTATATGAATATATATAACTCTATTCACAATTCCATTCTTGTTGACTTCAATGTAGAATAAAATTTTCACACTCGGCTTTCTTTCACTTCTCTCTTTATACTTTTTGCAAAACTCATAATAATAGAGAATTCGCATTACATAATTTTAATTTGAAGGGCTCCCATAAATGCAATTTTTTTTTTATCGTGTTATAATTTTAAAAAGAAAATGGGACAGCAGTGTAGGCATTTAGAGGTTTACCTAGTCAAAGTAGCAGATCACAGGAGCTAATGAACGAAGGACTTTTCATCTAAGCAAACTTTTTTTTCAACGCCGCCGTCCGACCTGTCCGCACCCCGATCTGCCGTCCGGACCTCTCCATCCGCTGCTCGCCGTCCGGTCCGGGGCCCTAAAATGCCGTCCGCTGCACTGTGTCCGATCCGCCGTCCGATACAGTCGTCCGATTCGTCCGTTTGGACCGCCCACAGTCAGATCCCATGAAGTTGTCCAACTCAATAACTTCCCAAAACGGAATAAATGCAATGAGGAATCCAATGATTGTGATTAAGTGAGCCAAAGAATCCTATTAACCCCTAAATGCCTAGAGCCCTCTCCAAATTCGACAGTTTTGCAAAGATGCATTATAAAATGCAACCTAGAGGGATATTTTGAACTTGATATATGAATAAAAGTTGTACATTATGAATTTTACATTCTATCCATACGGTTAGATCTATGATTGCTATTACCAATAATTTTGCATAAAATTTGAAACGTGAAATTCAAAATTATTTTGTAATTCAATTACGAATAAGATATTGACAATCTACAGATGAAATTTTTTGTGATTGGTTGAAATGTAATACTCTAAATGTAGTGATTTTTGGAGATTTTTTGGTTGCTTAATTTTATGAGTTGACTTTTTTTAGAATTGATGGTTGGTATGGTGAAATCACTACAATTTGCATACTTGAAATATCACATTGGATGATTTATAATTTTTCATTGATAGTCATCAACACTATGAAGGTATGACGAAAATTTCAACATGATTGGAAGATATAATTTGAATATTTACAAATTGTATTATGTAAACAAGATAAAATTTCAAAATAAATATATTTTTTATCAAATTTAATATTAAATTTTTTATTTAAGGTAGATAAAAGTCACATTTACAAGTAGTAAAAATATGAAAGCAAAAGATCTAAAAGAGTCCTATGATTGGAGCATTTGTAGAAAGCCCTATGTATTTAGGACACTCTAATTTCAAATTTCTCAGCGTTGGAAAAACTTCAATAGATTTTCTACTTTCCAATCCCAAGGGTCAAAATATGTATCATAACTTAACTTAAACATCTAACGAAAACACCAACTACAAAAAAGCTAAAACACTTGATTTTAAGGACGTTGGACCAAAAATCAAGCATGATATGGTTGATTGGGCACTTAGGTTACACATATGAATTTTAGATTCTATCCATACGTTAAGATCAACGGTTACAAATACCAATTAAATTGTATAAATATAGAATGACTTGGGATTCTGAAATAAGTGAATTTCAATGGTTGAAATCATATATTGATATTGACTAAGTGAAGTGATTTTAACAAATGCTGTCACACAACAATATAACATGCATGATTTAAAATTGAAAACTAATAAAATAATAGGCGAATTACTATCTTTATATCATACAAATGGTTTTCTACTATTTTCTTCAGTTGAGAATAATTCAAACCCCTTAGTGGTTACATATTCTAAATATTCTTATTATTTCCTAGTGACATTGTATACTTGTAAATTAATAAAATTTAGCATTCTTTACTGGTAAAAGTCCCAAAATATAAACCACCAAGCTTTTGCACAATAAAAAATAATATTCCACCTAGATCGTTCCTTTTTGAAACTATTTCAATTTTGCTGATAACAAATTTCAGACTATATTACGGGCTACATTGTTCAAAGAAGATTATTCATACATTTGCACATGTGTACACAATATATTTATATTCTGGACATATAAATTTATGTATACATAAAAATACATGTGCATATATACATACATATATATATATATATATTTGTACAAGTATGTGTATGTGAATGAGTGGAGGTAAATATGTGTGTGTGTGTGTATATATATATATATATATATATATAAGTCGACCATTTATAGATGTATATATTTATATATACACATACATGCATGCACGTACGCATACACAAACATTTATTTATATGTATGAAAATATAAACGTACATACATGTGCATTCAATATGTTCAACTCTAATTTAATTTCATATATACTATTCATATGAACATGCATACAATAGGTTCAAATCTAATTTAATATCGAGTTTTCCCCTCTAACTAGGTTTATAAAATATAAATTGTAACATATATTTTTGTGATAATTTGTTTTTGAAAATTGGCGTGGTCTTTCCCTCTGAAATTATGATTGTGATTCCATTGAATGAAGTTACTCTATTAGGTTCGAAGTAATGTATGCATAAAAATTTGCTAACTCTTATGGAATTCAAATTGGAACCCATTGCTTCATTATTTTGCCTTTATATTTGAATATCTTGCCTATTTATTCAATTGGTAAGTAATTACAAGTCAAGTCATGAAATTGGCCAAGAGTGGGAGGGAGAATGAACAAAGGAGGAAAGGGAGAAGGGCAAGGTGGGGGGGGGGGGCGGAGTTAGCTAATAATGGAGAGGTAAGAGACATCATGAATGAGGTAGGACGGACCGCTCTCCTAGTAGTGAAGCACTACTAGAATTCAATGTGAAGCACAATAAATGTTGGAACATTCTTTGACCGTACTCATAATAGGCCTCGAAGTACGTGAGGATTCTTGAAGTGCGTGTAGATTCTTGAAGTGTGTGTACACCCAAGGAGTTGGGCTAGAGGACGAGGAAGGGAGAGCAATGGAAGTATGGAATACCAAAACACAATAAACCCCATGGGCTGCTGCCCCACGCCGTCCGCGGGTGGCCCGTCCGATTCTGCCGTCCGCAATGTCGTCCGATTCGCGTCCGTCTGCCGTCCGATCCGACGGTTTCATCCGATGGATCCTGTCCGTCCGATCCTGTCTGTCCGTCCGTCCGATTGCTCATGCGTACATCCATCACATACGGCGACCTCGTACAAAAATTAAAATTTTGTGATTGTCCATGGTCCATTGTAATATGAATTCCTTCAAATATTTCACTTTTATAATTTGGAAAAGTTCATTTACTATTAGATAATACATAACACTTTAGGACTAATTGGAAACATACAATTTCGTTCATGTATAAACTTTAATTAAAAAATTTAACCAATCCCAAAGGTAAAATGGATATAAAAGTGTATATTGATTGTTGTCAAAGGCAACATTAAACCAACATTAAAACTAGCATAACAAATAGAAGTTGTGATGTATAATTTGTATATCCCATCTGTATGACTGAATATCGTCAAATCTATTTGAATTAATTATAAATTAACACAGATAGAAGTAGTTTGATCGATCACAGGACTTCTCCGCCAATGCCTAACGTTTTCAATTTCCTTGATAACAAATAAGATCTGATTTTGTGATTTTGTCCAAAGAATATTATCCATCCAATCGCACATGTGTACACAATATATTTATATCGTGGACATGTAAATCTATATAAACATAGAAATACATGAACATACATATATACATGTGTATATATATATGTATATATGTATATATATATATATATATGTGTATATATGTATATATATGTATGTATGTATGTATGTATGTTTCTACATGTATGTATATGTAAATATGTGGGTGGATATTTGTATGTATATATATGCAAGTAGTTACGAATATACATGCACTACAAACATGTCTTCCACGATGTTGCACCATCAAACAAATGGCATGCCACATATGTTTTATATTACCAATGGGCATATATTATTATTACAAGCTTATTAGAGATGATAATATGCCTTCCACGATGTTCCACCATCATCCAAATGGCATGGCACATGTGTTTTATATTACCAATGGGCATACATTATTATTCCAAGTTTATTAGAGATGATAATATGCCTTCCACGATTTATGGAATTCGAAGTGGAATCCTTTGCTTGAATATTTTGCCTATTTATTCAATTGGTAAGTAATTACAAGTCAAGTCATGAAATTGGCCAAGAGTGGGAAGGAGAATGAACAAAGGAGGAAAGGGAGAAGGGCAAGGTGGGGGGGGACGGGGGGGCGAAGTTAGCTAACAATGGAGAGGTAAGAGACATCATGAATGAGGTAGGACAGACCGCACTCCTAGTAGTGAAGCACTACTAGAATTCAATGCAAAGCACAATAAATGTTGGAACATTCTTTGACCGTACTCATAATAGGCCTCGAAGTACGTGAGGATTCTTGAAGTGCGTGTAGACCCAAGGAGTTAGAGGAGGAGGAGGAAGGGAGAGCAATGGAAGTATGGAACACCAAAACACAATAAACCCCATGGGCTGCTGCCCCACGCCGTCCGCGGGCGGCCCGTCCGGTTCTACTGTCCGTAATGCCGTCCGATTCGCGTCCGTTTGCCGTTCGTTTGTCGTCCGTCCATGTCCGTCCGATCTGCCGTCCGCCCCTGTCCGTCCGATCGTGCGCCCATGTCCGTCCGATTGGAGGGTCGAAACGTACGGCTGGCAATCGGCCGTCGGATGCGACTGTCCGCACCTATGCCGTCCGATGGAACCGATCTGGGCCGTCCGATCAGTTATGCGTCCGCAGTACGCTTCGTCCGCCCTAGGCGGATAGTATAAAGGGCGGACGGCCATCTTCGTCCGCTCAGAGAGGCGGTGGGCATAGTGATGTTCCGACAACACCTGCATCGACTCTGTCACGTGTCTTTTGAGTCACTGCGTCACGCTGTACGCACGTTTGACTTCATTTCAGGATGTTTGCAGCACGTTGCACTTCTACCTTCCACGCGGTTTCTTAGCGTTGTTTTGGCTTCCCACGATGTTTCAGCGAAGCAGAAGTAGTAGGAGATCTTCACAAGGGACTCCTCAAGTTATAAACTGGGATCAAGTCGTTGACCCCAATTGTGTTGCGGAGTCGGGATGGGACACCAAGCCTACGAGAACGTGGAGTTGTAAAACATGTAAAGAATACGTGAAGATGACGCATTTAGCCAAGATTTGGCTACGATCTCAAATGATTGTGTCTGGCCCTTGTTGGGAAGGCCCAACTGCGACGTATCTAAGCGACCATTTCTGACAACGGTATTGGGAGGTGCACGATTTTGTTGGGTTTCCTAACTCAAAACCAACCATCATGAAATATTCCTTAATGACAATGGTTTGGGCTGAGATTGTATTGCACAAGGATGTGGATTGGAGTACGGTGCTTGGGAAAAATGTTGAACGTTTGAATCGTTCACAAAAATTTATTCCCACCAACTGGACTGGACCGAGTGATTGTGTGCCGCAATGGTCTAATCGTCGAGCGAATGCGACAAACGTTGTTGTACTTGATGATGACACCTCGCAATGGGAAGTACGTCCACGCAATACATTTCGGCAACACGACGTCGAGAACTATCCCGTGACGTTCGGAACTCCTCCTCAACATGACTATGAAAATCATCAAGGAACTTCACGTCCAGTAGGCAGGGGTGATCAAAAGGGAGTTAGCCATGGCTACGATGATAATGCATACGCTGTACACAATGATGAACGGGTTTTGTATCTGGACAGATACAGTACCCCGCGAGCATATTCTCCCGAGAGGACCTACAACGATCTTGGACATCATGGGTTTCAAAGCCATACTCCTATTTATTCTAGCCCCGGTGAAAGCTCAGCAAGCGGTGCACCCATGAGTTTTGGTAGGGATATGTATAGTACTGCGGACGGCCTCCCTGACGGATTTGCTGTTGGGCCATCGTGTCAGTACGATCGAGATGATGAGTACGAAAGAGATCTTCAAGAAGCGATAAGACGGAGCGAAGAAGAAGAGAATAAAAGGCGGCTGATAGATCAACATTTTTTTGAGCAACAGTGGGAAGCGGAACGTGGGACATTTCGGGGACATGGGCGATATTAGGCGGATTTAACAGGACTGTCTATGCTCCAGTGGAAGTTGAAACCTAGCCTAGACCGTAGAATCCAATGTCTTCAATTTTGCTTTGTATAGACCAAGACATGTCCTTAGTTTGAATTTTGTTTGGATGCTACAAACTTTGGATATATTGTAGGCTGCTAGCGCTGATGCTCTAGGCTTATAAAGCATGTATAGCTCATTGTGTGAACATTATTAGCACAAATATTTATATATATATACATATATAATCTAATCACAAAGAGTAAATTGGTCATGAGTACATAACCCACTCTTATTTCCATTAATAAGAGATCGAGTTCATGACTTACAAAAAGATTTATAAATTGTCTTGGTGTCGCCTTGACTTTTATAGTAGACCTTACATACCCGGTTGAAAACGAAATGAGTTTAGTTCACATGCAATGGAAGGGCTAGAAGCTTATCTTAGAACTTGGTTGTGCACAGCACAGTTGACTTTCCAAGAAGGATTCCCATCACATTCTCATTTCCTACTCCTTTTATAACTACCTTGTGCAACGAAAACCTCCTTCACGAATAAGGTTATTTATGAAAAACATCTTGTCTCACTATCCTGAGAAGTTCATGGCGGCGAACGAACCACCAAAAGTGCACTTTATTGAACGCCTCTTTATGTTAGGTCCTTGCTACACACTCTCCACTTGAATTAAGTGGCTTCCCGTATTTACTTTTGGCCGAGCACTTTCTTTGAACCGTCTTCATCATTGAACAACCTCATGAGCTTCTGTGCTTCAAGTGCAGTTCGGCAACATCAGAGCTTCGAAAAAGACCATCGTGAAGATCGTAACGAACACCTTTGAAGTGCATACTCTCGTAGCTTGAGATTCAGCTTGCCTAAACCCTACACTTTAGTCACGATTGAATTACTAGAGAGGGTTCTGCATATTCGCCCCCTGCTTTGTGGACTCATGTTTTGCTTTTTCTAGAAAAAGATGAGCATGCAATTTATTAAGTCACTCATAAGCATGATAAACACACGTAGTTTGCAAAGAGGTAAGCTAGTCTCTCACACACTCACCATCCGAAGGCTCAACTAGAAAAATATGAGCATTCTAGCGTTTCTAAGCCTTTTGTAGCATGAGGCGTTAAGATGAGGTGACAACCTAACTCCAAGTGCCATGCCGCAAGATTGACACTTGAATACCTTCCTCATAGACTTCATCCAAGTCTTAGTGGTGCCTAGTCCTCTCTCATGCGCCATGATAGTATCATAGTACTACATTCTAATCTGACTTTAGACACTGAGTCCCGTGACACACTAAACCATATTAGTGTTAGTGTCCCATTGAGAATTTGGAACGATACAGAGAGCATTGCCATGTGTAGTCAAAGGGTGTAGTACTGTGGTACTATCATGGTGCATGAGGGAAGACTAGGCACCACTAAAGCTTGGATGAAGTCTATGAGGAAGGTATTAAAGTGTCAATCTTGCGGCATGGCACTTGGAATGAGGTTGTCACCTCATCTTGACGCCTCATGCTAGAAATGGCTTAGAAACCCTAGAATGTTCATATTTGTCTAGTGGGGCCTTTGGAAAGTGACTGGGTGAGTGTGTGAGAGACTAGCTCGGTTCTAGCGACTACAACCCTTTTCAAATGCGGAAAGACAAAGCATGCGTCGACAAAGCAGGGGGCAAATGGGCAATATCCTCTCTAGCGTTTCAATCGAGATTAAAGTTTAGGATAGGCAAAGTGGATCTCAAGCTACGAGAGTATGTACTTCAAAGGTGTGCGTTCCGATCTTCACGATTGTGTTTTTGTGAGAATTGGTATTGCCGAACAGCACTTAGAGCACAGAAGCTCGTGAGGTTGTTTGATGATGAAGAGGGTTTGAAGAAAGTGCTGGGCCAAAGGTATGTATGGGAAGCCACATGATTCAAGTGGGGAGTATGTAACGTAGAACAAAAATGAAGAGGGGTTGAAGAATGTGCACTTTTGTAGTTCAATTGTCCTATTGAACTTCTTATTATAGCAAAGCAAGATTTTTTTTTAGAATTAACCCTATTTGTGATGGACGTTTTCATTGTACAAGGTAGTTATGGAAGGGGAGGAAATGAGAATGCGGTGGGAGTCCTTTTTGGAAAGGCCTTTGTGCTATGCACCACCAAGTTTTAGGATCAGCTCAGACCTTCCCAATTGCATTAAGGGTAAAGTGAACTCATTTCGTTGTCAACCATGTATAGAAGGTCCGATAAAAGAACGGAGAAAACATCAATGAAATTGATATATCTTTTAATGAGACACGAACTTAATCAATGACCAATGGAAATAACGCTTGATTAGGTGCTTAATGAGGTTTACAATTTGCGAGACGGATTTTTCAATATTATGTTGAGTTATTGCACGGCGCGGATCTTTGAAAACAAGATGTGGTTCTTGGAAAAAAACAATAGAAATTGACGGAAGTCAATCTTTTTTATAACTCATAAGAGTGAGAGCTTATTTCCAATTCTTTCATACTTGTGTATAAAAAAACCAAGCTTATAAATAAGTACGCCCACTTTAGCTAGAAAAAGACGGCCATATAATTTATGAACTCCACCCTTTCTATAAACCCTACAATTTCATGGCACTTTGCCGGAGAGAAGGGGATAGTTGTTAAATATTTAGTGCTTATGATTACTCAGTGGCGGACCAGGCCGTGTATATCACATTAGTGATCACACGTGCTCGACTAATATCAAACTTTGGTCTCAAAGTCTTGACATATAGTCATAATTAACCCCTACATTTTTGAGCGACCATATTCTGGTCGTTCCACTTTTTGGGCAGCCTCTAGGGACCTCATACTTTTAAAATTTTCAATGAGAATTTCAGTGTAGCTTCCAAAAACTACACTCTACATGTCGCACTTTGTTTCATGTCATTCCAATAAGTATTGCAAAAGTTATAAGCATTTGAAGTTTTAGAAGCGAGATCGGGCAACAATTTTATTTTATTTTTTTACTCTTTTTCAAAATTTCTTTTTTGATTCATGATTGGTTGATCTTAATCTACAAATGTAGCTTTAAATCTACCCATTTGGAGCAATGGGATAAAAGTTATGAAGAGATCTGTTTTTTGGGCAGTTTGGACAAAAAAAACTTTGAAGCTCATTTCTAAACTCAATTTTCAATATTTTTTAATGAAATAAAAGGCACTAGGTGAAGATTTCCAAGTACAACATTCTCACCGTTAAGATTGACATTTTACAATTCCATGTCAAAGTTATTAATGATTTTCTTTTTCCTTTCACTTTGTACCCACTTCTAGTAATTGTTTTATGAAAAAATTAATATGAGCTTTTTTCTTTCAAGATTTTATATTTGAAGACTTCACTCAATTTTTAACATGGCCTTGCCATTCATTGAATTTCTAACCCATTCAAAAAAAAAGATATTAATTTCTAAAGTTCAAATTTGTCACCGGATTGAACCCCAAAAAATCTTCTTTTGCAACTTTGATCCTTATAATCTAAGAATCTAATGGTCATTTTGCTCTCAAATTTTGTGCTCACATGAAAATTCAAGTTGGGTATTAGATCTTACGGTTGAATGATGAAAAAACTAAAAAACATATGATTTCTTCTGCAACTTCCAAATGCTGCGTTTTTCATGGTTTTTTTGTGAGAATACGGTCGTCCGATCTGGGGGCCGTCCGATACATGGGCGGACTGCGCGACCCGTCCGATCGGGTGTCCGACCTAATCAGACAACACGTCCGCCTATATAGCCGTCCGACCAGAGCGGACGGCTCACTTTTTCCTCCCTACTCACATTATTGTGAGAGTAGTTAGGGGTTGCTGTTGGCAGGGTTATCCCATCCTCTGGCCCCTCACTCGGGGAGGAAGAAGTCAGCGTTGCCGGGGGGGTATATTTTGCCAATTTCTTTTACAATTCCGGAGCTCCGTCACCATGCCGAAGGGAAAAAAACAGAAGACAGGTAAGATGACGGAACAAAAATCTCTTGAAGATGACCTTCACATGCCGTCGGAAGCGTGTAAGAAGTTTCTCCAGAAGTTCACGGTGGATTTTTACCAAAGCAACATGCTTATGGCGTTGGAGAGTAAATTTGTTCGGTACAAAGAGCATAGCGTGGAAAAATTTCAAGAAGACATGACGGGGGATATGTTGCAAGCTCTTCGGGATGGAATTTGGTACCGGGAGATGGAGAAGCGTGATTTCACAAAGTGGTTGGAGTGGAGGGTGAATGATTGTTTGTGGAATATCCAGGGATTATTAACCAAGTATGAGAAGGACCACGGACTGCTTTAGGACAATACGTATATTGAGGAAGTGATGAAGAAAGCAGACACTTTGTGGTGTTGATGAAACCATGGACCCTTGGACGCCAGCGCAGACAACAAATCGGTTGGTGGAGAGACGTTGCCGGTGGATCCGAGGAGTTAATGAAAAATAAGTTGGTCCACGCATTGCCTGCTACGGCCAACAACGCTAGCGTGCGAGCTTAGAATGGAGAGCCCGAGAGCGGAGAGCGGGGATTTGGAGAGCCTAGAGCCTAGGATCCATCTGAATTTTGGAAATGACACTAATTCTAGAAAATAA
This sequence comes from Pohlia nutans, assembly GCA_022496805.1. Lineage (NCBI taxonomy): Eukaryota > Viridiplantae > Streptophyta > Bryopsida > Bryales > Mniaceae > Pohlia > Pohlia nutans. The sequence continues at coordinate 34,989,662 of CM040085.1, forward strand.
ATTTCTAAATATAGTTAGTTACTATTTATAGTAAATTTTGGTACCCTATGACCGTTTATCCTATAACCGTGTGTTAGTACTTAGTAGAGTAAAATGTTTAGAGTCAATCATAAAGGAATGGATAATTATAGGGTACATGTCTTTCTGTCCTCTACCTACACCTTGGGCCCAACCGTCCTCGCTGCATCCTCTTCCACCATGCGCATAGTAAAACATACTTAGCATTTGTCTTTCTATCTTCAAAACACTCTTTGTCCAAGGACACCAAGGGCATCTGTGAACTGGACTCTTACCAGATCCAGTGCACATACTTAGCAAAAAACTACCTCAGAAATAGCATACTCATCTCTTGCCTTGTCTAACCTCCAAGGCATCCAAATACGCGAAGGTAACCCAAGACCGTATGCTAAAGTTACTCAAGCGTATATATAAATAAATAAATATATATATATGTATATATATATATGTATATATATATGTATATATATATATGTATGTATATATATATATATATATATATATATATATATATATATATATATATATATATATATATATTTACCTTGGGAACCAAGGCACGTCTTGGGGGCTGGAGTATTCACCTAACCAAGTCTATACCCTGACTAGCTATTCCATGACCTTATGACTACTTACTTACCATGTCTTCCCTGATCAGGCAGCCTTGCTGGCCTGTTTTTGGTCTCAGTTATCTCCATACAATTACCCAAACTAACAGAACATGTGGATCTATATGTACTATTTTATGTTTTGCTCTTTGTTTCGTACATAGTTATAGTGGTCAATCATATCGAGAAGGTACTTCAATAAATTCGAAATAAGAGATTAGCGATTCAAAATAGGAAGCTACTGCTTCTAGGTCTAGTTTCCCCGTCTAAACACCAATTGTGACTCATTCTTCAATCCTCGGTCTTGATGATCCCAGCAGCCAAGAGAATTTTTTTAACCTCATCCAAGCTAAGAGTAGGAGCATGGATGGACGTGTCAATTTTATAGTTCAGCTTGCAAAAGAATCGAAAGATATAGTAGAGGTGTTTGCAGTTGACGTAATAGCCACGCCTCCCAACAGCTACAGAATTCATGCTCGCGTAATGTGGGCACGTAAATGACGGAAAATTGCACAATGTGATATTGTACAAATTGTCGTCGGGCTCCAGCCCGGACTGAAGCACGATGATGGCACCAAGCCCGGGGTACGGGAAGAGGTTTAGGCGGAGAATATTTGCCTTGACGTTTCATGCACTCTCCCATTGATTCCAGTGAGCTTCCGTGGGAGCCTTGGTGTTTCGTCGCACGTTTTTGCCGTTTCGAGAAGATGGGAACTTGTCAGCATGTAGAGGTCTTGGGTGAGTCCAGATGATGGGTTCAAACACCTTGGACGTCGTAAAGAGGCATCGAGGCGAAAGGGCTGTTGTGGACTCAAGACGAAACCCGGCTTCTTGGAGCTCTAGGATCTCCGAACGTGTGAGGTTCGTTCAAGAGAGATCGGGCTAAACGTCTGGGATGTCCGGGCAGTCTATGACAAAGAAGCGCTTCGGCCCCATGACACATCGTGCGACTTGGTCAGGATAGAACCAAAAATCAGCAGTTTGGGGTTTGGTCCCTTTGTATTCCGTCCTAGTGCCTCGATAGGTTGGAGCAGCTGTGGCCTTACCGCCCTTTGCAATCAACATCTTGTACTTGTTCCCATTCCCCGCTTGTACTACATGACACTGTTTTCTGAACTTGTGCGATATCCTTGCAATGTGCCATTTCGAGGTGTCACAGTTAGTCTCCAACACCCTAGTCGTGAATGGTACCTGGAGAGTGGTCTCGGCCCCGAGACCACTATCTGACTCTCCCAGTTCTCGAACCACATAAGCGATGGAAGCATGACGGAACCTAACCTATGGCGACCATGGCACCAAGGATTGACATTGCAAGAGCAAACTGTTTCCAAATCCGATGGGAATGAGGTTTAAGTGACTGTCGATCTACTGGTTAAGGTTACGCAAATATCCCTGTGTGGGCTCAAGCATCCCAGTGGACTCTAGTTGTACAGGCGGGACTTGGGATTTAGAGCCGATTGCCACAGGGATGCTCCACCACTCCAGCGTCTAGCCAGAGCTCTGTGAACTCCGTATCATTGCGCACGCGCTACCTTCACTTCCGCCCGATCTCTGCCACGAACCGACGCACCCCTGCACTACTATGACTTCCGCTTGAGCTTTGCGACAAGCCAACCCCTACGCTGCCACGACCCCGCCCATATGCTGCTCACGTGCTACCTCTAACATCTCGTGTTGTAAACTCCGCGCGTAGTTGACAGTTTGCCACGTTACACTCCAGCAAGTACATACGTAGTGGCGGTAGTGCGGAAGAGTTTACCACTTAACGAAGATTTCTTCATGTCAGATTTAATGTCGTTGCCTCGTGGAGGAGCTTGCGCAGATATGACAGTCGGCGTGAATGGGAATGAATCAAACAGTCCATGGAACCACGGCAAAGAGGAACCCACGGCATTCAACGAATTGAGGTTTAAATAAAAAACATGTAAAACCTAGAGGGAAAGACAATGGCCGTGACGCTCGCCACGCTGGGGCGGTGGTCACGGCACCAACCTCTTCCCAAACCCAGCTCCTCTCCACAGTGGTCTCGGCCCCGAGGATACCAAAGAGCCTTTCTAAGACTCAAACCATACAGTCCACGGAACCATGACTTCACCACGCCACAAGGCTCAATATGGAGCGACGGCCATCACCACGAAGGTGGTGCATAGCCTCACCATCCGCCAACGGCTACCACTACCACTTAAATCTCCATTCACCAGTGAGTACAAAGAGTAACCCACGACAACCGAGGCCACAACAAAACATCCAAAAAATGTCTTAAGTAGGTACTCGAGTGCTATTTTCAGCGTCACGAGTTCGAGTCTTTGCGAATGATGGGTGTCGTCTCGAGCCAAGGGCTATGTGGACGGGCCCAAGGTTTGCATGTCAAGGGCTTTCCAACGTTGTATATCACATTCAAGTTCGACATAAACTTCAAACGTTATGCTCAACTAAAATACTCATGCTGAAATTTTATGCTGCGCAGCTTTCAATAGACCATAACTTTTGGAGTTTTTGTCCAAACACAATGAGTCTTATACCGTTGAAACGCCCTCTGCAAGAGCTTTCCAAAAACATATGACAAGCCATACTTCCAAAAAAAAATGTCTGAACAGGGTTCTCGAGGGCAATTTTGGGCGTCGCGAGTTCATGAACTGGGAGGGTCAGATATAGGTCTCGGGGCCGAGACCACTCCCGAGGGGTGCGGGTTCTCGAAACAAACTTCAAAAGTTATGCTCAATTCAAGTAGTCATGCTGAAATTTTATGCTGCGCAGCTTTTAATAGACCATAACTTTTGGAGTTTTTGTCCAAACTCAATGAGTCTTATACCGTTGAAACGCCCTTTGCAAGAGCTTTCCAAAAACATATGACAAGTCATACTTCCAAAAAAATGTCTGAACAGGGTTCTCGAGGGCAATTTTGGGCGTCGCTAGTTCGAGAACTTGGAGGGTCAGATATAGGTCGTGGCGAGTCGTGATTTTGCGATGTCCAGGAGTGCCGTCGGGGCCGACGGGTACTTTGAGGGGTCCCAGTTCATGCTTTGACGTGGCCACGCCACGAGGGGCCAGTGGCGCGCGCGTGGCGGCGACGCTCGTGGCGCGGGCTCCTGTCGCGTGGCGGCATTCTCCATGGTCGTGGCGAGTCGTGATTTTGCAAGGTCCAGGAGTGCCGTCGGGGCCGACGGGTACTTTGAGGGGTCCTAGTTCATGCTTTGACGTGGCCACGCCACGAGGGGCTAGTGGCGCGCGCGTGGTGGCGACGCTCGTGGCGCGGGTTCCTGTCGCGTGGCGGCATTCTCCATGGTCGTGGCGAGTCGTGATTTTGCAAGGTCCAGGAGTGCTGTCGGGGCCGACGGGTACTTTGAGGGGTCCCAGTTCATGCTTTGACGCGGCTACGCCACGAGGGTCCAGTGGCGCGCGCGTGGCGGCGACGCTCGTGGCGCGGGCTCCTTTCGTGGTGGGCAGCCCGAGACCATTGGCGTCACGAGTTCTCTACGTGATTGTATAGGGCCCTTGCATGCAAACCTTGGGCCCTCCCACATAGCCGTCGGCCCCGACGGCTATGTAGGAGGGCCCAGGGTTTGCTTGCAATGTCACTGCCGTGGTGTGGAATTTCTGGAAGGCAGCCCGAGACCATTGGCGTCACGAGTTCTCTACGTGATTGTGTAGGGCCCTTGCATGCAAACCCAGGGCCCTCCCACATAGCCGTCGGCCCCGACGGTTCATCCATCACTCGCCAAACCAGGACTCGTGACGCCCAAAATAGCACTCGAGAACCTTCTTCGGACTTCTTTTTTGGAAGCATGCCTTGTCATATGTTTTTGGAAAGCTCTTGCAAAGGGCGTTTCAATGGTGTAAGACTCATTGAGTTTGGACAAAAACTCCATAAGTTATGGTCAATTGAAAGCTTCACAGCCTAGTACATCAGCCTAACTATTTCAACTGAGCATAACTTTTGAAGTATATGTCCAAATTGAATGTGCTATACACCGTTGAAAAGCCCTTGACAAGAGCTTTCCAAACACATATGACAAGACATACTTCCAAAAAAAAGTCCGAAGAAGGTCTCGAGTGCTATTTTGGGCGTCACGAGTCCTGGTTTGGCGAGTGATGGATGAACTGTCGGGGCCGACGGCTATGTGGGAGGGCCCAGGGTTTGCTTGCAATGTCAGTGTCGTGGTGTGGTATTTGTGGTGGGCAGCCCGAGACCATTGGCGTCACGAGTTCTCTGCGTGATTGTGTAGGGGCTAGAATCGTAGTGGGCCGGGCCTAGGGTCTTGAAGCGCGTGTTATTGTGTGTGAATGTTGGATCATGACGCGCATTTAAATGGTGAGGTGCTGGTCCCTATGGGCGACACGAGTTGTGGTTTGCGAGTATTGGGTGGGCCGTCAGGACCGAGGGCTTCCATTGAGGACCCAGGATTTGCTTGAGTGGTCGCCACGCGTGGTGTGGAATTTGTGCTTGGGCGTTACGAGTCCTTTGGGCGTCACGAGTTTGTAGCGTGAATGTGATGGGTAGGGTTTGTAATGGACTGGGCCTAGGGTCGTCATGCGTGTTAAATTGTGTGTGAATGTTGGGCAATGGCGTGCATTTGAGAAGTGAGGGCTCGCCCTCCTGGGCGTCACGAGTTTTGGTTTGGGGAATGATGGTTGGGTCGTCGGAGCCGAGGGCTATGTGGGAGGGCCCAAGTTTGTTTGTGTGGTCGTCACGGGTGTTGTGGAGTTTATGTTTGGCGTGACGAGTCCTTGGGCATGACGTGTTTGATGCGTGAATGTGTTGGGTTGGATTTGTAATGGGCTGGGCCTAGGGTCGTCATGTGCGTTGAATTGTGTGTGAATGTTGGGCTATGACGCGCATTGGGATGTGAGGGCTCGCCCTACTGGGCGTCACATAGCGTGAATGTGTTGGAATATATTCGTAATGGGCTGGACCTAGGGTCGTGATGCGCGTTGTATTGTGTGAGTGTTGGGCCATGACGCCCATATGGGAAGGCAGGCTCTTGGTGTGTTGGAGTCACGAGTTGTGGTTTTGCGAGTGCTGGTGCGCCGTAAGGGCCAAGGCCTAATATTGTAGGTCCAGGGCTTGCTAGCAAGCACATCACGCGAGTTGTGGAATTTGTGTGAGTGTATGTGTTGGGCTGGATTCGTAATGGGCTCAGGCCTAGGTTGGTGATGTTTGATGTTCAGTGTGTGAGTGTTTATGTTGGGGCTGGATTCGTAATGGGCTGAGTTAGGTTCGTATTGCTCGTTGTATTGTGTGTGAGTATGGGCTAGGACACGCACTTCAGAAGTGAGGGGCTGGCCCTTTTGGGCGTCACCAGTTGTGGTTGTGCAAAGGCTGGGTGGGTCATCGGGGACAAGGGCACCTTTAGAGGGCCCATGGTTTTCTTACAAGGTCAGCGTGAGGTATAGAATTTTTGCTTGTGCGTAGTGGGTCTGGGCTCGTGATGCTCGTTGTATGTTGTGAAAGTGTTCGGCTATGACGCGAATTTGGGAGGAGAGGTGCTGGCCCCTGTGGGCGTCACAAGTTGTGGTTTTTCATTTGGGAGGTGGTTCTGCGAGAGCTTGGTGGGCCGTGGGGGCCGGTTTTTCTTTCAATCTATCCCAGCTCTTAAGGCTCTTGGATTAGATGTGGGTTGTGATGATATGTTACAGAATTTCATCACGAAGGCCTCTCAACGCATGAATGGAAGTAAGCCTTGGATGATATTGTTCAAGTTTTATTTTTCCATGTTCAATCCCTAAACCCTTGATTCCAAAACCATTAAGTTTTAATAATACATTTGGACAGATGTAGTATGTGAAATAATTACATTTTACATTACAGTCCAAATACACTAAAAATTCCATAAATATTGATCCCACGGTTATAGGTCTTTTAAAAAAAAATTAAAAAAAAATTGAAAATTTTCTAGGCTCTCAGGCTCTTAGGCTCTTGGGCTCGCACTCCCAGGCTCACATGCTAGCATTCCCGTGCTACGGCCAATGTCATTGAAGTGGAGCACACATCACTCAAGGGTGCATATGCTACCGTCAAGAGGGTTTGAATTGAAGGAGCTCCAGGGTTTGAACCTCATTGGGAGTTTGCGGCGAAACTTTCAAAACATGCGAGGACTAGACCGGATCTTGCGAAATTGGAACACCAAAATGAAACGATGGCCGTTCGAATTGAACATCCAGGTGTTATACGATACGTGGCTATTCATGCTTCAAAATATGAGGGTTATGCATATTGGTGGAATGGTGGGACATTGCGACAGATGCTGAATTTAGACAACACGTACGGAGACAATATCTACGCGCGTATGTTGCATGCACCTATGTCAGCGGACGATGTGATCAAAGCAAGTTATCTGAGGCGGTCCCGTAAAAAAAGAACGGAGTTGGCGTGGGCATTGGTGATCATCATGCATGAGGTACACATGACCAACAGCCTGCACAATGATTTATCTCCCGATAATATCCTTTTTCATTTCCCTGCGGATGAGACGCGTGTATACATCGGGGTATGTGACTGGGGCATGTTATCCTTTTTGACGGAGCCAATGGAGTCACTATATGGGTACAACAATACAGAGGAAATGCAGAAGGATCTTGCAGAACGGTGGTGGGTGGATCCTACGATTGCTTATGTACGTAAGCCAGATGCAGATGTGGAAATACGCCCACCAATGACGAAGACAACTGAGGCATATGGAGTTGCAAAAATTGCTATGCGCATCAACAAGGGCAACATGTCGGAGGATTATTGGAAGTTGCAGACGCGTGGAGAAACTTCAGCAGTATATGAACAACAGGATTTGGCAAACGTGTTTGAGGGCTATTTGAATCGATTGTGCAGCAAGGATCGAGCAAATATTGGAGGTTTAACTCATATAGTGACACGTTTTAGGCTTACATACAAGTGGCCAGTACCGTACGAGCATTTTAGAAATGTGTATTAGGCAAAACATAGTGATATAGTTCTTTTTGGTTTAGAATAGTAGTAACAGTATTGAATTGTTCTATGGCTATTGCTGTGTGCTTATGCATAGAACACCTGGACTTCTGTCCGACTATCAGGAAAATATTTTCTTTTTTGACATTTACGGAAAAAAAAATTCCATATGTTTTATTGTTTTTGGAATTTTGCTATCTCTATGTTCATTGATATAAGTGGGTTTTGCAGCCATGAGTCCCGGGACTCCAATTTGGAATTTTTTTGCACACATGGGTACCTAACGTTATTAGAATTTAGAAACACCCTCAAATTTCCTTAATATTTTGGAAAATAGTTCTTCCATGTGTTATTGGAATTTTGCTAACTCTATGGTATTTGACTAGGATTTGCAATCTGTGGATTTGTGTTGACAGTTTGAATTAAACATACGACACTGTGGACCAATGTATCCAAGGGTACAAGTGTTACCTTCACACCCTCGTTTACAACTTTGCTTTGTACATCAACTCCATTCCTGTTTGGCTGTTTTCCAGCACCCATTTGTAAACAACTATTTGAAAACAATGTTGTATTGGCACCTAAACCCCTAAACGCCTCAGCGTTCTACTTGTGGACGATATACATAGTTCATCACAAATTACCCTAAACCGTCATGCACTTTTGTAGTGTGGACTTTTTACTGTAAATTCGATGGGAAGTAAGCTTCGCACGTATGTGCTCCAAGTACGAAGGGATGATTTGTGAATTTATTATGCTCCATTTCATGTTGTAGTGATTCACCCGAAAATTTTAAGATTTTAGGGTAAAAGCTCTCTAGAATAAGCAAACTCATAATTTTAACCCCTAAAGGACCAATCAACCATATTATGCTTGTTTTTTGGTCAAACGCCCCAAAAATCAAGTGTTTTAACTTTATTGTAGTTAGTGTTTTTATTAGATGTTTTAGTTAAGTTATGATACATATTTTGACCATTGGGATTGGAGAATAGACTTCATTTGAAGATTTTCCACCGTCGAGAAATTTGAATTTTGAGTGTCCATAATACAAAGGGATTTCTAAAGATGCTACTATCATAGGTCTTTTTTAACTCTTTAACGTCCCAATTCAACACTGTTTTTAAAGAAGTGTTATAAAATGTTTGATGGAAACCGAAAATGGAGTTGATGTACAAAGAAAATTTGTAAATGCCAATGTGAAGATCACATCTGTACGGTTAAATGTATCATATTTTTTATTAATAATTTAAAACTAATTTTGCAAGGTTTTCTCTTGAAATTCAATTAAAAATCCTGAATTAACACAAAAAAATTGAGAAATATTGGAATGAAATTGGAATAACATGCACTATGCGATGATATGGTTTCCATTATTTGATTCTACTTATTTTGGAAAATCATGTCTAAGGTCTCACTTTTTGAACTAAGAATGAAACTTGACATAAACCAATTGTGTAATTTTTCCAAAAATCATGATAACCTATTTTGAAGATCCACACCGTATAAAGGATAGTCAACTTACACAAGAACCCAAAAAGAAATTGGTGGATGAAAACTGTCCACTTTGGATGGAAATCGAACAGCTTTAATCTGTTCGTCGTCCAATATATGGACGCTAGCGCGCTAAAGGGTTAATTTATTCACTTTCAGTTTTTTACTCATTGTAAATATAACTTATATCTACCTTAAATATAATTTTTGATATTAAATTTGACAAAAACATATTTATTTTGAATTTTTCCCTTGTTTACATAATAAAATTTGTAGATATTCAAAATATCTTCAAATCATGTTGAAAACTATGATCGGACGTCCACTGCAACGTCCGATCGGGTCCGCCGTCCGATCTGCCTAAACCGCCGTCTGACCTGTTCGATCTGTCCGCTCGTCCGACCTGTCTGCCGTCCGATCTGTCCAGTCCGCCGTCCGACCTGTCCAGTCGTCCGATCGCCGTCCGCTGAGGTAAAACCCCCGTCCGCTGTGGTAAAACCGCCGTCCGCTGTGCATTTTTCAAAGTCACTGGACGCTGAGACGGGAACGTCTACGTCCAACGGACGTCCGGACGCGAACGTCCGCGTCCCAGCGTCCGAACAATCCTGCAAAATACACAACTTCCTAAAAACAAATACTTTACAAGTCAATGTGAAATTGCAAGAAGTAGAAAAGAAAGAAGAAAACAATGTGGGTCAAATTGTAAATCTATTCGATGAAATAATCATCACTCCAGAGTTGTTTGGATACTACGGTGGTACATGAAATGAAGTGGAACACCAAATGTGTAGATATTCCAAATTCTTAATGTATTGATGAAAAAACATACCACTTTTAGAGCCTACCTAAATATACCTTAGTATAGATAAATTTAATTCAAGTCTAAGAATGTTCACCCTCACCCTTTAGGCAAAATGTGACTTTATTGGGCTATTTGATACAAAGTTATGAGATATATTATCTTTATATAGGCTATATTATTCAAATCTACAAGATATTAATAATACATTTTATATCCAAGTTTGTATCAACTCTTTACAATGAATTATACTTGAAGTGAGAATTGTTTTTCTTATGTTTATACTTTTTTCCAGAGACTTATATTTCAACATATTTGAATTTATTATAATGTTTTGTCAATTGAATTATCCTGAAATGAGTATAAAGGGGTTCACTAATAAAAAATCTTTTTAGAGATAACATCTTGTGAATTGTTGTTGAATATGCTTACATTCATGTGAATATAACATATTGATTTCTGTTGATAGGATTTTTTTTCTTAATTTCCATATTGATTTGTTGTATTTTTTGACTCTAAAGTTATGTATATGGTGTTGGGTTATATTTTAGGAGTACATGTAGCCATGTATATGTATCGAAGGAGTTGTGTATAAAACATGCGATTGATGGAAATCTTTCTATACCAAAGAATAGTTGATTCCTAGCATTTCCCATGCATTGGCTAGTGTGAAATTATATGGGACCTGTTTTTTGTGTAGTAGTTATTTCATACTAATCCATTTATACAAACTCTTTTGGGCCATCATTGTTGTTGTTACTATTCCTATTACGATTATTACGATTATTATGATTATTATTATGATTATTATGATTATTATTATTAATTTTCTATCAAACTCTTGGAGAAGTCACTTAGTGTAAATTTTGGTATACATGAGCGATCAAAGGGTATTTAATGGGGAGCTATGAAATAATTGGAATATTATACTATATTTACTATATTTAGGGTATATTTATGATATATTATAGGAATATTCATAAATGTTCCCATTTTGGTTTTAAAACACCCTATATTACTTCTAAAATTTTATAAATTTTATCTCAACTGAATAAAAGACACCCTATATTTGTTCTCTCATGGTTTCTAAATTTTTGACAGTGACTTCCCCGGGATCAAACTATTTATCATATTGAACATATGTATTATAAAGTGATAATTCACTCAGATAACTTTCTTAGTTAAGCAAAGCATGCCATCTCTGTTGTTACTGTACCTGGCCGTCATGGTTGGCAGTTCATGCCTAGTATTTTAAAAAAAATCGAAATAATGCGACTATATTTTAAGATTCTATGTAAATTTTTAAGATTCTCCTTTTCACCATATAAAATAGATAATTCTAAAAAATAATTTCCCAAAAATTTGGGCTTCTCATTTTGAATATTTTTTCTGGACTCTGACTGCCAGGTATGGACCTGTGACTTAAAATATGGGAGCAGGGAACTTGGCCACAGGAAATGTATGAGGTAAGGCTTTAGAAAGTGGTCATGAGTCAACTTTGAGTATCCTACCCAAGAAAGCAATGTGAGGGAGAAGGGACATATTGCGTGCAAAAACAACAATGGACACATACCATACCTTGCATAGTATAATAGAGCAGTGCAATGGAGTGCCCCTTGAAAACTGGATCGAAAGAGGAGTGCCTTTTTCACGTAGATTCACTTTTCTAAGTAATGAAGGAATGTCATTTGTATTCCATGAATTTTGGGACTGTCGTGTCATTGCTACGTAAACTTAGTTTCTAATTGTAATTAGACCGTGGTCTTGTTGCAAAAGGATGTTGACTCCCATTGCTCTATTATCCTTTAAACGTCAAGAGGGTCCTGGATGGGCAACCTAAAGGAATTTTTTATTTTATTTTAAAGAGCTCCCTCAATAGTCACCCTTTGAGTAACATGAACAACCAATGAGAATTCCACAAATCCTCTATGAACAGTGAGTGGAGTGAACAAAGTTACTCCAAAAACAAATTAAAGAATTCAATAAAATTCTGACTCTAAAGTAGCTCTGCAATTCTAGATTAAAAATTGGTCAAAATAAATAAATAAATAAATGAAAAAAGAAAACACTGTTGAATAGTGCTGGTATGCGTTGTTAGCTCTAGTATGCATCAAAGTCTCAAACTGTCCGACTCCCTCCCCTTCCTCTCCACCAATTCTCTTTCTAATTTCCTTGGAATGTACAATTTACAAAAACAAGCGTATGTGCTAAATTTAGCCTCTCTTTTTCATTACCTTTCCAAAGCACCAATCCGTTTCAATTTTGGTTGAGAAAATTCACTTTTTTCTTCATTATTCTCTCAAAACAAGCCCATGGGGCTTTTTTGACGTTTAAGGGTTATCCTATGTGGTAGCAGATTCAACACTCATCTGTAGAATTAATTTTTTTTGCAAAAAGTGTAATCATGTAAATATTTTTCAAAATTTATGTTTCTTTCATACAAAAATACCTGTTTTTAAAACATAATTTAGTGAAAATTCAATATTTATTTCTAAAATTATTTTATACCAAATCTGCTAGTAGGCTACAGTAACCTTTTCCCATTGTACAACTGGCCAAGTTGGCACATGAAGAATGCTTATTAATAATGAGAGTGATATGTTTTTGCATGCCTTTTAAAGAAATGGAAGAATGCTATTCAATCCATAAACTATTATTTTGTTAGCACGAATTCAAGAAAGGGAGAGAATAATCTTGGTCCTAGGGCAAGCGTGAATGAATAGTTATTTGGAAATAATAGTTGAACTAATAACTCCTGAGTGAACTAATTGTGACTCTTACCCAAAAGGGACCCCAACCTATTGTGTGTTATATAATAGATTATGCAACTATTAATTAATTATTAATTTAAAATTTGTGAGAGTAGCGACTCCTTTACATCCAAGTTAGTCCAATTAAATATTGTTGTAGCATCTCCTTAAATGGCCATGGACTAGTTGTGTTGGGCATCTACACATGCCAATCTAGTGTATATATAGTTAATGCAATACAAGGTTGCAAACAATACGATTGGGCAAACTTCCACCCATGCTAGTACCGCACGAAGAGAATAAAAACCAAAACTTGCCCCAATTTTTGGAGTTCATGAGCCCCTAAAATGCCAAGGTAGGTCTATCCAGAATAATTTGGGATCACAAACCCCAAATTTAAAATTTGAAATTTCCGAAATTAGCACCTAAACCCACAAAATGAGAAAACCAAAAAAATGGTTAGATATCAATATGGGTGTAGGTTTGCACTAATCGCAAACGATATAGGATGTTTTTGAAATGTCAAGGTAACACTAGCATGCTTTCATTGCAATACATGACACCTTCTATACATGCTGAATCTATTATCTAAGAGCATCTACACTGGAACCTCCAAACATGCCTGTTATACTAAAATTATTTTTTGCTGTTGATGGGATTTGAAAGTTAGATTACTATTATTATGATCATATTTTAAAACTAAGTATAATAGACCCAAAAAAAATTTGGATTTGGACATTGGATGACGAAGATGTACACCCCATTAAAAAGCTAAATAACTTCCAAAAATTAGAGGGCTCTTCAAATTTAATCTAAAAAGGGAAATTTTAACCAAAGGGCACATGTGACACGACACATAAGTGTAGAAGTAAAATTGTTTTTTTATTTTTTTATTTGTTTATACGACCATGTATTCAATTTCTCCTCATCACACAATAATTTTTATTTAGTCTAGGTGATTAATTGGGTGTGAGCAACCTTTTGTCACATCTCACATCATATCTCACAACCATTACACGAGTCAACAATATGTGCCTCTGAGACAGGACTGGATCATACAAATAAATATTTTGGTATATGTTATTATTTAAAACAATGTGAAGTTTGGAATTATGTAAACAAAAAATAGAATAAACCACATCAAATTTAAAGCTGCTCAAATTGATGTGAACCACATAATGTTCCAAAACATCGGAACATAGAGAAATGTCACATTTCACAACACTCGGTTGAACATCGAAATATATTAATCATCGAACCGAGTCACATGCAAATATATTGGTCACTGAAGCAAGTGAGCCATGTTCAAAGAAGTTTAGAAAAATAAAAACCATTTAATTTAGAATCTAGAAATTTGGTCTTAACCCCTCATCATCCCGGCGTTTATATTTTGGACGTTTTTTGGGGTATTCACCTTGAAGAGTTGTAACTTTTTCAAAAAGTATCCGATTTCAATGAAATCTTGGAAAAACAAACTGCATGATGTATACTTTGAGGAGTAAAAATTTCAAATCAATCCGAGATGAATTGAATTTTTGGTGACCATTTGAAAGTAGGGGGTTTTTTTTCTGAACAGTTTTTGTGCATTTTGATGGCTGCAACTTCGGAGGCTTGTATCTCCTTCATCCCATGTCCGTTTTCAATAAAAATTATTGGGTTGAATTTACCTTGAAGTCTAGTTATCAAGGTAAAATTTTCATGTCAATTTATGTTGTTGTGAATGTTTGAGAGTCATTTTAGTGCACAGGTTTGTTTTGAACACTTTTTGCTTTTTGGGTCAAAGGGTTACTTTTCGGCTACTTTTTGACATTGGAAATTTGTGAGGCCATTTTAGGGCACATTAAATTTTTTTCATGAGATTTTTTGTACCAATGTGTTTATATGATAATTTTGAACTACTTCATAGTTGAATTTTTTTCATTTGAGTAATTTTGAAAACAAATTTCACCTGTAACTGTGTTGCTAGGAAAATTTCAACATCCCTTTTTAACACTAAAACACTATGATCTTGCAATCTATATGGCAAATGACTCCAAATTTGGTTCACATCATCTACATGTATTATAAGATTGTACGGTTGAGATTTCTATACCTCACTTACATTTAGACCTATAACACAGTAAGAGCAATGATGTTTTTAAGCCCATAAAGGCTAGGGACACTTAGGGGTTAAGAAAATCATTTATATGTCTTTATAATACACACCTATTTGAAAATTGGAAACAAGTTAAAATGCAATAAACATCAAAAAATTCACTAGGAGAAATATGGGATTCCATGACTACAAGTATTCGACTCAAACTAGTCCATAATGACTAATGACAGTCATTACGAATTAGTTTTTGAACTTTTTGAGTCATATACTAGTATTCCTAGAATCCCACATTTCTTCTAGTGTTTGTTAACAAAATGACTCTTGATTTTGAAATACTAGTAGTGTTATCTGCATTAATTTTACATTGTTGATACCTAAAAATATTGTAATTTTTAATATTGAAATATTAAAAATATACATGAAAAATGTATTTTGGTATGAAATTTGGTTCTTTGTGTTATTTGTGTTTGTGCCTTGTCTTTTGCTCTTGTGAGTGAAATAGTCCTTTGAGACTAATTTGAAAAAATTGAGTCCATAGGGACCATAATTTGAAATGTGAATTCTTAGAAATACTGTAATCTACATCATCCAAAATAAAAAGTGTAGTTTGCATCAAAAAGAATGAAAATTGGTTCTGTATATACATGAAAAGTGCATTTGTAATTTTGTATATATATAAATGCATTTGTGAAAAGTGTACTTGTATCCAAATGAGCAAATCCAAGCTAGACAATGATTGAATGATAACTAGATCGT
This sequence comes from Pohlia nutans, assembly GCA_022496805.1. Lineage (NCBI taxonomy): Eukaryota > Viridiplantae > Streptophyta > Bryopsida > Bryales > Mniaceae > Pohlia > Pohlia nutans. The sequence goes on from CM040085.1 coordinate 35,005,098, forward strand.
TGTCACCACGCGCGGGTGGCTTTTTTTCTCAACATGAAAAACACTGGCTACTCTAGAACAATCATATTCCTACTGCAGTACTGATCACCCAGAGCTTCAGACATGAGACAAGGACCTAGTACATTCATCATTTACAGACTGAGAATCACAACTGCAACACCTGAAGGATGTCCCAATTTACATACATGTATCTGCAATCCGGAAGGAATTGGAATTCACTTGTGATCGACATGGGAAAAGTGCTCAGCTGTCACTGTAGTCCGGAAATATAGATATAGATTCTCCCCGAATTCTGCACTGCAGATCACGCCTAAACTTCTTCCGAACTCTGGGTGGAGTGGCCACGATATTCTTCTGTCACCTCTAGATTTCACGCGGATTCATTCGTTCTCCAGTTATATATTTAATCAACCGTAACCTTCGATGCACTGCACTTGATCAGCTCTCCCAACCAAGCATGTCATAGAAATGCCAGAATCATGGTATACAATGGACCAGACGTACATCTAGTACAAAATCCCGGGATACAATATAATCTAATTCTGCACTGTAACGAGAAAAAAAGAAACAGTTCATCCTCCAATAACCGCATGCAATAAACGAAATTACGTAAGATCAAATGGTAGCCATACAACGTCGAAAGCCTTCAGAGACATACTGAGCTCCTATAGTCAAATTCTCGCTAGTATATATGAAATAGATACGCCAGAATCATGGCCATCAATTTATCGTGGTCCGGACGATGGTACATCTAGACCTCAGAGAAATTAGTTTCCGCTGATACAAAATCCCGGGAATGATGTAGCTAGATCTAATTATATACAACGAGAAGAAGGAACATTCAATCATCCGGGGAATGGCATGGAAGAAAATCCCCCCGGAAACACATGAACCTATCAGTAGGCTATCGCAATCAATGTGTGAATAAACTAACGATCATTATGCTGGTCTATACAATCTTCGGAGAATGAATCTTCCGAGAACATCTAGTGTTTCATGAGCCTACGACCGACGCTTGAGTGTGCACGACTTGCTGTTCACAGTCGCGGGGTTGACGCCCATGTTGACATCGCAATCGACGCGGACCCAGAACCCAGGGGAAGTGTACTTTCCGATGCGCACATGTACTTTGGCATCAGCTCGCACATGAAGCGGGACGCTGTTGGCTTGCACCTGGGAGGCAAGTGTATTAGCCGAGCCATTCTGCAGAGGAACATTCACCACCTTCAGCTCCGAGGACAGGTTGGTGACGTTCTGGTGGCCCTGGTAGAATCCGGGGATGACGCTTTGGCCCAACGTCTGCCCAGAATACGACGTTTCCAAGTTGATGGTGTCGTACTTGATGCCGATCTTGCGATTGGGGTTGTTGGCCGTGATGTTGTAGGCGAAGTCCGCATTTAGATTGGACCCAGTGAGGGCGAAGCTGTTGACATCAACATTATCAAGCGAGTATTTGGGCAAGTGCACGGGCTTCAGGACCAGCCACAGGATGAGAATGGTGAGGCCCGCGAGGAACAGAAACGCCAGCAGCAACGAGCAGAACGTGGAGATCAAGCAGCAGCAGCAGCCGGCGAGTCCGCCGCGGTGACGACGGTGCGCGCGCGGCTTGTTGTACGTCGCGGGTGGCGGCAACACTGGCGATCCACGCTTACTGTTGTTTTGATTCAGCAGCTCGGCGTCCGGCGCCGATGGGTACACTTGACCCGCCATTGCAGCTCAAACCTGTGCAATCCTAGTAATCCAAACACGTACCCACTCAATTTGATTGCGTCCACAACGCCGCAATTAAACTGATCTGAAACTCTTACGTACCGGAGCTGATAATTCGATCTAGAACTGGAGTACTGGACAAGCTAAGTTGGATAACTCGATCTAGTGCATATCCAAACTCACTCACTTTGATTGCGTCCACAACGCCGCAATTAAACTGATCTGGAGCTAGCTCTTACTGGAGCTGTTTATTCGATCGAGCGATCGATCGATCGATCGGGTGGGGGCGTAAGAAAGGTGTGTTGGGGTTGGTGATCGAAGTGTGAGATTGGTTTGATCGCGAGATGGTTTATATTGAAAGTTGATGTGGGCAGTTGCAGTGTGCTTCTGAGTTTCGATGACGCGTGATGGCGGACGCTGCATCTTGCCGCTGGGGCAGTAACGGCGCACTGGAAATGCGGAACCAGCAGTGGATTCAACGCTGCAGGGGCGTCGCTCGCGTCGGGAGGACATGCCTGGAACTTTGGTCGTCGTTCATTAGTCGTGCTCAACTCATACATCAGTCCCTTTGAATACGTGTCGCTTTCATGTTGCTGCTTCTAAGAAAGTTCCACGAAACTGCCGCTACTGGAATATTCCTAAAAATTTCCAGGTTACCGTACTCGGTTTAGAGATATTTCTGCTCACTACAGTACAGCATGAGTTAGTTTGCTTGTTTATTGACTCTGTCCCCCAACGATTTCCACTCTTTGCGAGTCCACTTCCTATTGAACACCCTTTTCACACTGCCATCTTGAGAACGGTTTATAACCATACATATTCACACAGCTCTAGGCCTAACTAAGTTGAAAATTTTTCACTTTGCAAGCAATGTACTATCTTAATACAACATATGTTATCTTATGATATGTCACCCTCCGTGGAAAAACTGAACTGGCCAAAAATAGAATTTGGGGTGGCTTTCATAGATCGCTCAGAAATCAAGTATTATTGTTTTACTTCATTCGATAATAGAGGGTCCAGAATGACTATTTTTAGCCAATTTACTTTTTTCACAGAGGGTGAGATATACATTATCCACACATTAATGCTCGTACTTTAATCATAGAAATTCAATCTTAAAACTCGTTCAAATAACTACAATAAATATAACAAAGAATGATACAGAGCCTCGTGGCTATACCGTCATCATTACTATTTTAATTTTTTTATAAGATATTGAAGTGATTTTTTTATTACATCACAACCTAGGCTCCCAAAACGCTCCATGATACGGTTCACCTTCCATGTTTATTACCTCTTTATGTATTAAAATCTCTAATTGTTGCATAATTTGTACCAAAGTACGTACTCCCTCTCTTCCAAAATAGAAAAGCATATGGGAACATAGATGGCAATATTCGTTTAGTTGGGACTTTCCATCATATTGGGACTCTTTGAAATCTACAACTGGCATAGATCCAGTGGGCGATTTCCCACTGGATCTATGCCAGTTGTAGATTCAAAAAGTTCCAATATGGTGGAAAGTCCCAATTAAACGAATATTGCCATATAGCTTTTCGAAGGTGATTTTTTTTTTTGGGAACAGAGGCAGTGTGATATTTCAACTTAGCAATGCTAATTGAAACAATTGATTAATTTCATTTTTAAAAACTTTGGTATGAATATTAAATATTTTATTGTTTCGGGATTTCAAAATCTTCGTATTTTTTATTTGTGTTTGGCTATATTGTATTGTTTATGGACCCATGCCTTTAACCCCTAAGCGTCCCTGGCTTTTTTGGGCTTAAAATCATCATTACTTTTGATGTGTTATATGTTTAAATGTAAATGAGGTATAGGAATCTCAACTGTACAATCTTGTAATATACATGTTGTAGATCATGTGAATCAAATTTGGGGTCATTTGGCCATATAGATTGCAAGATCATAGTGTTTTAGTGTTAAAAAAGGATGCTAAAATTTTCCTAGCAACACATTTAAAGGTGAAATTCGTTTTCAAAATTACTCAAATGAAAAAGCTTTCAACTATAAAGTAGTTCAAAATCATCATATTAGGACATTGGTACAAAAAAAAAACCCCTGAAAAAAATTTAATGTGCCCTAAAATGGCCTTGCAATGTCAAAACGTAGCCCGAAAAGTGACGGATTTGACCCAAAAAGCAAAAAGTGGCCAAACTAGACCCGTGCACTAAAATGACTCCCAAACATTCAGATCAACATGGATTGACAAGAAAATTTTACCATGCTAACTAGACTTCAAGGGGAATCCAACCCTATAATTTTTTTTTTATTGAAAACAAACATGGGATGAAGGAGATACAAGCCCCCAAAGTTGCAACCATCAAAAAGCACAAAAACTGTCCAAAAGAAAGACCCCTATTTTCAAATGATCACCAAAAATTCAATACATCTCGGATTGATCTGAAGTTTTTACCACTCATTTTATACATCACAAGGGAAGTTGGTTCAAAATTTCATTAAAATCGAACACTTTTTGCAAAAGTTACAGCTCTTCAAAGGTGAATGTACTCCAAAAGAAGTCCAAAATATGGACTTCGGGACGGTTAGGGGTTAAGCCTTTTGGATCCATGCTTTGGTAAATGGTAAGCAAGGATTAACACGGTTATGGTTTTTGGACCTGCGGTTTTGGATTTTGGGTTTTTTCGTTGGAAGGAATGAGTACATGGTTATGTACTAGGTAATTGGCAAGGCCTGGATGTAACCGTTAACCCTTAAAGGACATTTTCTAATTTAGAAAGGAAAGAGTATATTTGAGTTTTAACGTTTTAATCTCAAAATTTAGAAGTACTTTACATTCTAAAACTGACATCGTTTGAAAATTGAGAAAACTAAGTCCAAAGGGCTTGGTATGTCTGTTGATGGTTAATTCAAGTTCAATGGATTTTTTTATTTTTTTAATGGATTTTGGTTTGTCATCTCGACTAATTCTACTCAATTTTTTGCTTTTCATTGATGTCATTCTAGTTTTTTTGTGGATGAAGTTCATTGAAGATGTTACCATTATAACTTTTTGAGGATTAAATTTTTTGAATCCATACCTTGATTAGAAATGAAGAACATGGTTATGACTTTTGGACCTGTGCTTTGCTTGGAATAAACTAAATACAATTATGATTTTTGAACTTTTGTCTTGGTTAGAAGGTATAAAACATTGTTGTGCGTATTTTTTGAACCCAAACCTTTGTATTAGATTTGGAGATTTATTCTCATTTGCTTCTGGATGGCTTTATGCTACATTCAACCGTAAAGCGATCCTTGTGAAGACATGAACCCTTTGTTTGGGACCTTTTTGTGTAAATTTTTAGGCCATCTGCCATATCTTGCAATTCATTTTAATGGGTGAAAGCACGAAAAAGTGTACCACCTCTAACTATTATGACCATTCAACAATGTAGGGTTCAAAAATACATTATAAATTTGAATTTCGTAAAAAATAAATAAAAATAAAAATAAAACACCTATTGTTTTATAAAGTCTACCAAAAAAATTTGAGAAAATGATCTTCAATAAGTAGTTATAAAATTTTTATTGACATAGAAGTGGCCAAAATTGAAAAAGTAGTTACGTACAATTAACAAAGTTGATATAAAACAAGCAAAATGTATATCGAAACATTTCTTTTTCTACTTTCTTTTTGGACAAGGACCTCAATTCTATCATTATCTCAAAGGTCATAAAAATTATATTTATATTGAGTGTATTTAAGGCCATCAATTTTGCAACCAAGATTGGATTTAGGCATTCATTTTCAAACACTACTTTTTGTAAACTTTTTTGAAGATTTTGTTTTGAAAATTTGGGTTCAAGTACCTATAAGAACTCTAGAGGGCTTCATGAAATTAAAACCAAAATACAATATATTTTGATATAAATTTATGGCCTTTGACCAAAACAATTATGATTTTAGTATAGAAGACTAACTTTTGGTACAGTTTTTCATGCTTTCACCCTAATACTATTTGGTTTTAGTAAAATTAATTTAATTTATGTTGAAATAAAATAAGTACTATGATACTCCCTTTTAGGAAAATGAAAAATGTTGGTTAACCATTAACCTCTAAACGTCCAACCGTTCAGAAAGTGGATGATGTACAGAATCAAACACAAATTTTTCATCCATCATTGACTTTTTGCAATGTGGACATTTTATTATATATATTATGGGAAGTTAGCATCAGACATGTGTGGTCTGATTAGGAAGGGGATGATATGGGAAATTATCATGCCTCATTTCATGTTGTAGTGATTCACTCAAAATTTCGAAGATTTCATTGTAAAAGTGCTCTTAAAAAATTTAACTCATCAAATTAAACAACCAAAATATCTCCAAAAATCACTATACTTAGAGTATTACATTTCAAACACTTGTTTCATTAAAACTGCACATAGCCATGTGCACTGCATTTTTTTATTAAAAAGGGGAGGGAGGCGGGGAACATACCCACCTCCCTTGAAAATTCGCACTGCATTTTTTTTTATGTAATGTACATTCAATTTTTGCACTGTATAGGTAAATTATGACTATACTTTCTTCAAACGTACAAAATTTCAGCATGCGCACTTCCTATATGGCACGTGCACTTTTAACGAAACAAGTGGAATCAAGCCATTACAACAAATTTCATCCACAGATTCTCAATACCTTATTCGTAATCAAATTACAAAAGAATTTCCAATTTCAAGTTTCAAATTATATACAAAAATAGCGGTGATAGCAAGCATAGATCTAACCGCATGGGGGCAATGGTCTGATATGGGTACCTCGAAAAGCCCTTTGAACTCTAAAATCAACCCCCATGGCAACTTTGAATGAGTCCCTCTTTAAAACAAAATAAAAATTGAATCGACCGGATGTGGTTTTGATTTTCTACACTCATGCAGTACCCAAAAAAGTAATTCACGTAAAAATTGAAGAAGTTTAAAGATTTTAAAAGAGTTTTTTAGTACAAAAATCAAAATTTGTCCTATCTGCTCAAAAAAACTAAAACATTTGTTTAAAATATCCAATGACGTCATTTTAGTACCAATTTTTGATATGAAGTACATTTATATACGTGTTATTTGAAATGATTAATTTGAACGCTAAAAGATATTATTTGTTTTGTATTACAATGCCTCCAAATGATAATTTTTGACTATTTTTCTCACAAAGCAAAAAACATGAAAATTAATTTATTGAATTAAAATTTTGGACTTGAATTAAAGTATTTCATGTCATCCGGGTGCTGGTATTTTTATAATTTTTTTATTTGTAATGTTAGTCAATTGAAATGGACAAATTCGTCAAAATTCGGAAAAGCAAATATATATTTGAAATTTCCAAATTTCCAAATTTTGACAAATTTGTCCATTTGAATTGACTAAAATTATAAATAAAAATTTTATAAAAATACCAGCACCTGGATGACATGAAATACTTTAATTCAAGTCCAAAATTTTAATTCAATAAATTAATTTTCATGTTTTTTGCTTTGTGAGAAAAATAGCCAAAAATTATCATTTGCAGGCATTGTAATACAAAACAAATAATATCTTTTAGCGTTCAAATTAATCATTTCAAATAATACATATATAAATGTACTTCATATCAAAAAATGGTACTAAAATGACGTCATTGGATATTTTAAACAAATGTTTTGGTTTTTTTTTAGCAAATAGGACAAATTTTGATTTTTGTACTAAAAAACTCTTTTAAAATCTTTAAACTTCTTCAATTTTTACGTGAATTACTTTTTTGGGTACTGCATGAGTGTAGGAAATCAAAACCACATCTGGTCGATTCAATTTTTATTTTGTTTTAAAGAGGGACTCATTCAAAGTTGCCATGGGGTTTGATTTTGAGTTCAAAGGGCTTTTCGAGGTACCCATATTAGACCATTGCCCATGGATAGTATTCTAAATTGATACTGAACAACTTTTATTCATACATCAAGTTCATAATATCCCTCTATGTTGCATTTTATGATGCATCTTTGCAAAACTACTGAATTTGGAGAGGGGTGAGGACGTTTAGGGATTAACTGCTTAAGAGTCCAATTTATGGATGATGTAAAAAATCGAACTCCATTGTCTCATCCGTCATGCACTTTTTGCAATGTGGATATTTTACTATAGATTTCATAGGAAGTTAGCTACACGCATGTGTGAACCAGTTAGAAATGGAATGATTTGTGAAAAATTTATGCCTCATTTCATGTTGCAGTGATTCACCCAAAATTTCTAACATCAGAGTACAAAAGTGCTCTTGAAAAAATCAACTCATCAAATTAACCCTTAAAGTTTACCGCCTAGCCCTGTTCTAGAGAAACCACAAATTTTTGGTGATTTCTTTTTAAAAACTTGCACAATTGAAATTAGGAATAGTATTAATAGTATTCAACTGTATTAATATAAACATAGCTTAATCAAACAAGTGTTGGTTAAACCTTGGTAAGATTGGACCGTTGGATTGGAAGATCATAGTATGCCTTTGGATTGTATAATGCATACTCAAAAATGATATTTTGGAGGGTGCCTGGCTTCAAAGTTAAATAGAATCTGGGTTAAATTTTCAAAAATAAAAGTCAAGTTGTTAAAAAATGACCTATATCAACACCTCTCCATTGCAATCTTTCATGTCAAGAACGAACTCACATATAATTATTGTGAATTGTATAAGTGAAAGTGGCTTATCCATATACGTTTTAGGATAAAACTTATACATTAAAATATGAAAGGAATTGGTACATTGATCAAGCTCGGAATACATACACTAATCGAACGTGTACAAAAGAACACAATTCAAAAAATAAATGAAGATAACAAACTTCCAAACATGAGAAATACCGCATAGTACATGTGTTGTATCTGTAAGTATATACTGTATTTTGAGGTATTTGCAATATTTTGGTGTTTTGTAGATAGAACAAGCAATTCCCTATTTTTGCATTTGCCTGAGTGCAATCATTTTGAGGCCTAATTTTGCAAAAAAAGAAAATTTAGCAAAAAAATTGACAAAAAAGCACTGATTTCTTTCTTTGTTGAAACTTGTAGTATATTGCAATAAAACACTAATATTTCAAATTATTCATAACAAAAATTTGAGTTTCATTTATTTTTAAATTTGCAAGATTGACTATTTAAAAACTATTACAGATTATGAATAGATTAAGACATTATAATACCACTGCCAAAGTATATGGGAGAAGACATAAAACATTTCTCTTATTTTCCTTTTTCTAATTTCTTTTTTTGTGTGTTAAAAAGTACAAAGGGTGCGTGGCTCCTTCCTCCATCCGTCAAAACAACATTCAAATGCCGCGTACCCTTAGCCCCCTCCTCATGCCATTATTTTTATTTATTATATTTTATTATTATTACTTTTTGAGGTATATGTCCTCCGTCACCCTCCCGCGTAACCACAGCCCATCCGCCGTGCCCAAAAATAATAATAATAATAAATAATTCTTTTTGGGTTTTCTGGGGCCTAGGGTCCACGCGCGCGGACCCTCTTTCGTCCTCACCTCAAACGACTCCCTTAAAAGAACATCTATATGTTCTCCCATTCACCCATGGCCGCCTTATATACTCTTGAGGCGGCTATGAGAGGGTACAAAAGAACATATTGATGTTCTTTAGAGGGCTAGAGAACAGAGGGTGCGCTGCCGCATACCCTCAACCCATCCGCCATATCCAAAAAATAAAATAAAACAAATAAAATAAAAATATTTTTTTCCGGGTTTTCTAGGATTTCGGGGCTGAGGGTCCGCGCGCGCGGACCCCATTCCATCCTCTCCTCAAGAGAACACGAATATGTCCTCCCATGCTCCCATGGCCGCTTTATATACTCATGAGGCGGCTATGAGAGGGTATGGGAGAACATATTTATATTCTTTTAAGGGTTGTAGGACGGAGGTTGCGTTGCCGCATACCCTGAGCTCCTCTGCCACGCCAAAAATAAATAAATAAAATCCTGTATTTTTCGGGGCGAAGGGTTCGCGCCCGCAGACCCTCTTTCGTCTTCATCTCAAGAGGACATCAATATATTCTCCCATGCTCCCATGGCCGCATAAGAAAGCAAAGGGGCGGCTTTACATCATTAATGACCCACGGAAAGTAGATAGATGGATAAATAGATTGATTGATAGATGTTTTATGATTTTTTTGTTTTATTTTTTGTGCAGGTGGTTAAGGGTGCATGGTCGTGTATTCTTTTTCCTCCTTTTCTTAGTGCATTTAGAAGCCCCATTGGAGTTGACAACGATGTTGTTCATGTGGAATCCCATGGACTCTGTATAGAGGAGTGAATTGCTCGGTTCATTGTTCTTACGAGTTTGTTCCACGAGGTTGGACAATTTATTTTGATAACATAGTAAAGAAATGTCATGGTGGAGTTGCTATTTGGAGGGAAGAAGCGACAACTACAACAATGGCGCTATGTGATTACGTGTGGATGAAGCAAATCACTATTCCAAATGAAACAAAGTCGCACATACTTGAATATGTTGTAATGCAGATCGAAGGCATGGGTGACAAGAGGTTGTAAAATGAACTAGATGCTTACTAGAGTAGATGAGTACATTACTATATAGTATGTGGTTTTCGTTGCACTAATGACCCTTTGCCTGGTGGGCACTGGCTCATTGTCAAGACGAACAAACATTTTATTCACGCCGGCCTCGAAAGAGGTCCGGAGTTTCTATCTATCTATGTGGTTTTCTAGTTTAGTTGTGAAGGTACTGATTTAAAAGTTTGTACTTTTCTTATAAATTGTAAACATATAAAGTATTTTTGTGTACTATAAAGCATGTTTAAAACATATTTGTCTATTTGTGGCCTACTTCCAATTGCTTACAATACGTTTATATGGTTTTGTAAGATGTGTACTTAACTTGTTGTTTGAGAACTCCAACCTCCTGTATTTTTTAACATACTATGTGTCAAGATCAATTTCAAAGGAAAGTTTTGTTGCGTATAGAATCCAACTCGAAAATATTCAAAGCACAATTAATGGCTTTTTCAAAAAAAAGACTCGACAATTTCCAAGAATTTGCAATTTATCCCTTTTGCAACCAAATCTGTAGGAGAAAAAAATTAGCCAAATAATTCATGCAATTTATGCCGGTCTGAATTTTTAGTGCGCCCGGAAGCCAAGTGCGTGATTATATGGCCAAGTGCAAAAATAGGAATTGGATGTTATAGATGTTTTGATAGTTTCACAACTCCAAATTAAAATTTTATTTTTCAAGTGTATACGTGAAATGGATCCTCACATTTGAACTTCCAACATTGATGCTTAGTTTGGAATAGATCTTACATTAGGTTGCAAAAACATGCCTTTGCAACCACAATGTGGTTACGTGGGCTGTAAAGGGTTAAACAACCAAAAAATCTCCAAAAATCATTTCATTTAGAGTATTACATTTCAACCCATCACAACAAATTTCATCCATAAATTGTCAATATTGTATTCGTTATCGAATTACAAAAAATAATTTTGAATTATAAGTCTCAAATTTTATACAAAATTATTGGTAATAGTAATTGCAAATCTAACCGTACGGATAGAATCTAAGATTCATAGTGTACAACTTTTATTCATACATCACGTTCAAAATTTTCCTCTAAGTTGAGTTTTATGATGCATCTTTGCAATTCTCCAAATCTGGAGAGGACTGTGGGCATTTACTAGAGGTCAATCCTTATTAGAATAGTAAAAATAGTATAGTAAAATAAAATAGTAAAATTATAAATATAAATATAAATCACATACATATATATATATATATCACTGGATTATGTGTTCATTTTGTTATTTTAATAAACTTATCTATTTGACTATTATAAATGTTGAACATTTTTTTATTCCAGATTCTCTAAGTGTCATTTATAAGTGCTACTTTTCAAATACAACAATTCCAAACTGGTACCACCTCATAAGAAATTAATAAAGAGATTCGACTGTAATATGACGTTATGTGACATTTCGTGACAAGCAGTCATTTTTGCACTCATTCACTTTTGAATAAGAAAATTTTAAAAAATGGATGCAGTTAAACAGCCTGCTGCACACTATCCTCACACGGGAATGTGCATGATAATTTCGTTTGTTTACCAGCTGGGAGAGATTTGCAGAGCTTTGTTTTAGAGTCACAGGTACAAGGTGCCTTGGATATCATCAAACTCCATCAATCCCAATCGTTTGGTACTTCAGCAATTTCTGGCCAGCACGGCAAATGTGCTGGCAATGGGTCACATGCACACAACGCCTCCGGCACGGCTGGCTGATAGTTACAGAAAGAAAATTGACTGGAGAATCTCAAGCCCTGTTTCCACATACTCAAATTCAAAGGCTGTGCACTAGTAGAAAATGTCTCGTTTTTCACTTCCTGTAAATGAGAAAGGAATGAAACCGCACCCGGCACATGGGTTGTGTCAGTGCTGGTGAGTGGTTTTGGTCACAAGAAGACAGAAATATAAGCATAATATTCAGCCATTGTTCACTGTTCCCACAAAATGGGGAATGATAAATGACAGGTCTTCTACTAGTGGTGAGAAATACTGAAAACGGGCTTGAAAACAAGTTCACAAATGTGCGTGCTTCACCTTTGCCGGATTTTGGAAGCACTTCAATCACGTTGCAATTCATGTGGTAAGGTACGTGCATCCATATTAATAGCAACTGAGCATAGTTACTACCATTAAACATACATCATTCTAACTGGGAAGTGAAAGAGGATTCCAATGCACTTTTGCATGCATTATTTGAACATTGTATGAATAAATTATGAATTTTCAAACTCGTATACTTGAAATCGACCTTTGGCTCTTAGAGGCTCTCATGTTCTGATTGTGTACATCTTGTGTAATCAAAATCTAGGTTTTGGTTTCGCTTTTGCATCCAAACACAGGGGTTGCATTTTGAGACAGGGTACTATCAAGAGGAGGCTAATAAACAGTAATGGCAGCACTGAGTGTAGAGAGAAGTATTGTTAACCCTTAAACGTCAAGAGGGTCTAGGCGGGGCAGCCCAGAAGGTATCTAAATTTTCGGAGGAAAAATAAAAGAAAAAGAAAATCGAAAAAAATGAAAAAACGACTCAACTGGCCACTGTTGACCAACAGTGTAGTACTATGGCACTTTTCAAGAAACGACCTCAGTTGCCCCAAACTCAACTCCTGTTCATTTTGATAACTTTGATTGCTTGCCAATGATTCCACAATCTCCCAAATGAGGGGCAAATTTGGAATCTAGATCGCTTTTTCAGTAGCTTTCCAACGCATCAATCCTCACTTGATTTGGTTGAGAAAAGCCACTTTTTCTTCATTATTCTCTCATAAATAAGCCCCTGGGGCTTTCTTTGACGTTTAAGGGTTAATGAGCTGACTATCAAGAAAGCAGATTAGATCATTCAGTTTTTGAGAGCGTGAACAATAGGAATATTTTTTTATTCCTTTTGCAGTGATGAATAAATAGATATCTTTCTTTGAGGCTGGGCACAACTGAAGCAGTGAGCGGGCTCTGGAGGAGCTGGTAACTTACCATTCAATTTTGTTTGCGTCCAGTTCCGGCCCTAGATATTTGTGAAACACTAATCTGTCAAATGAAAAACTGGTTTTCTTTCCAAGTTCTGTTACTTTTCGCGGCATTTGATCTTTTCCTGGTGGTGATTATCGTGTTAATTTCAGCATTCAAATAAAAAAATCCTTGCAGTGTTATAATTGTTTGGAGATTGACAAAATAACCTGAAGACAATTTCTTCTGGTAGTGATTCTCGTGTTTGTTGTGAGATAGAGACAATTTCTTCTGCTAGTGTTCTTCTTGTGTTGTAATTGACAAGAAAACCTCAAGACAATTTCTTCTGCCTGGTAGTGATTCTCATGTTTGTTGAGAGGTTCTTTTTGTCAATCTACAAGATTGTGTGTGAAATAGATTTACACATTTTGAAGCCTGTGTTACTATTGCGATCCTACAGGCTCGTTCAGTGGGCGACAGTGTGAAAATCAAACTCGGGTGCAAACCAGCATTCACACCAAGAAGCTCCAGCACTTGCGTTCGTTCCTGGAATGCTGCAAGGTAAATTTCGAAAAGAAAATAGAATTTCTTGCGGTGTCAAAGCCTTGTCTCTTCCTGCTTTTGGGCAACCCATGTGCGTTGGTGGAGCGCAAATTTCTTGCAGCACCCAAAATGCGTTGGAGGAGCTTCTTGCATGCGTCAGGTTAAAAATATAAATTGTCCAGGAGCACATTGTAGCTACCAAAAACTTACTTGACGCACTCACATTGGGTGACTGGTGTGAATGGGCCATCAATCCCTTACATTCAACATGGACGATACAAGGATAACTTAACAAAAAAATAAAAATTTGGCCAATAAACATAAGGTTCTTCAGCGCCTCCGAATGATATCCCATTGAGTCCATGATCCCTAACACTTTCCGAATCTTTTATAAAACAATATTGTAGAGCCTCGATAATTTTCAAATATTTTATAGAAAACTATTGTAGAGTCCTACAGCTGGGGGAGAGTGTGATCCCCCAACCACTTAAGAACCTTATGGAATTTCTCCTAACAATAGAGTTAACTGAAACGAAGTGCATCTAACCTCCCTTTTTGCTCTACTTCCAACCTCTCTATTGAACTATACTTAGGTTGAGTAGTGTCGTGTCATAGATTGTCCCCATGAGTTTAGAGCTTTGGTGGAAGGTGTGGGAGCCATAGCAAGGTATAGAGAATAATGACAGTGCCTTGTGTTTCCCAACTCGTCATAGACTAGTTTTTCATCTAATTATATATCAGTATGAGTTCAAAAGGAATTCAACACAAGTTTGCCAAAACTTTCTTCTTTAGATTGACTTTTCGGTTAACTCTAATATGTCCGCTGACTCAATTCTACACAATTTGACACTTGACTTCACATCATATTATGTTGCACAAACATATTAGCACTCTTAAAACCAAACAACAAAATAAGGTCATTTATTAACTATGCAAACTACTATTGTCCTCTTTCAAATCGTGATGCTATACGCTTATAACATGGGTTTCGTTAAAAGTGCCTATTGAAATGTGCACTATTTTTTGGGATTATTTTTGAATATTTTAATCACAAATTTTGGTATATATAAGCAATAATATTGTACTTTGGTTAGAGTCTTTTCAGATATTATTGATTGAAAATAAATCCAAAGCAAGCTATGTAAAATATATGTGTGTCATATTTATTTTGTGCTTTAAGTTTATAATCAAGAATTTTTTATAATATTAGATCAATTAAACGGCTAAAAAACATTATTTTGTGCATCTTCAATAATTGTTCGTAAGTTTAATAGAAAATGTAACACTTACACCCTAATTTTTAGTTAAAAGATTGAAAAATAAATCAATCCTAATTGGCAAGACACACCATGGAAGCAAAAACATTCAAAATGATAAATTCAGAAAAAAAGAATAATGTACTTGTGTCACTTTATATTTGAATACTTAAAAACAATAAAGTCAAACAAAAAAATAAAGCATGTGTCTTATTTATGTATTTGAAGTTCTGAAATTTTAATAATTAGAACAACAACTAAAAAATATATACTAAGTTTTGAGAACCATATCCATAGTGGTAATCTTAATAAATCCATACAATCAATTAAACCAATTTTGTATTTAAATTTACATATTACAATGTATACTATAATGAGATTGAATGTGTGGTACTTTTTATGAAAATAAACTTTAAATCATAAAAAAATCTTATTGAGGTAATTCCAAGCAAACAAACTAAATTCAATTTGTTGATTATGTGTTTATACAGTAAATTCTTTGAAGGAATTTGAAAAAAGATACACCATGATAGTAAAACACAATAATATATAGTATACTCAAGTAATAAGTTACATGGTAACAAATATTCTATACTCTATATCATATCACTATAATACTATAATATATTATTAATATCAACTAAACAAACCTAGCCATCCAAAGAGTCTAAACCCAAGCCTAGAGAAAACATATCCTTGCGCACATCTGGATGTATCAATGCATTTTCTTCTTTGGGGAGGCCTTTGAAGGCCCGCCCCTTTACTCCGCATGAGAAGTCCTCCAAAAAAACCTCCTAAAATCACACAATAACATCAACAAACAAACAAATAGTCAATATGCCTAAAAAACTACAAATAATAAGAATAAGTGATCTTTACTAAAAGAGTGCGACATGTGCCACACCTCCAAAACTCCAATTGCAAAAACACTCAAATTTATAAAATATTCATTCTTTGTACAATCAATCAAAGAAATGCCACACCTTTCAATATAACATCAGCCATAGAAGTAAAGCATGCGCATCACCCCCTCAATCCTACATAAGCAAAGAAACTTAAGTAAAACTAAATTCAAAATTATACAGAAAGAGTGTGGCATGTGCCTCACCCCCTAAATTCAAGAAAAGCAACAATGCAAAAAATACATACAATCACATCGAGAATAAGAATTAAACACATTGAGTGAGACATGTGCCTCATCCCCGGAATCCCATATGAAAAATAACAACTAAAAACGTTATAAATAAAAATTAAACACAAAGGGTGCCACAACCTCACAAAAATATGAGAGTATAAACTCAATGACACCAAAAACAAAAATCAAACACAACGGAGGAGGCATGTGCCTCACCCTCACAAAAATACAAGAGCATAAACTCAAGAACATAAAAAAAAATTAAACACAAGGGGGGTGAGCCATGTGCCTCACCCTCACAAAAATATGAGAGCTTAAACTCAATGACATCAAGAACAAAAACCAAACACAAAGGGGTGAGGCATGTGCCTCACCTTCACAAAATTATGAGAGCATAAATATAAGGGCATAAACTAAATGACATAAAAAAAAAATCAAACACAAAGGGGTGAGGCATGTGCCTCACCCTCAGAAAAATATGAGAGCATAAACTCAAGGACATAAAAATAAAAATAAACTTAAACACAAAGGGGTGAGGCATGTGCCTCACTCTTAGAAAAATATGAGATTATAATCTCATTGACATCAAAACATGAATCAAACACAAAGGGTGAGGCTTGTGCCTCAACTCCAAAATGTCACATGAGCAAAATCAATCAAGTACAATCAAAATTGAAATCAAACACAGCGGGGGTGAGGCATGTGCCTCACCTTCTAAATTCTGCATGAGTGAAATGCATAAATACAATCAAAACGAGAACCAAACACATGCAGTGAGATATGTGGCATACATTTGGTATGTGTGCATAATGAACATAAAATGAGATTGTGATTACGATGCAAGGAGTGAGGTATGTGGTGAGTTTAGAAATTTAAAATCAGATTGCAATTCAAGTAGTGAGGCATGTGCCTCACTCCAAAAAATGTTCACAGAAACTCCACACATCCTCCTCAAATTGAAAATAAAAAACATTGAATTTTAAAATTTAGAATTTGGTAATAAGTGAGATGAGAACTTAATTACAAAACTCATAATCTAGATTTTGAGATTGTGTCATCAAGTGATATATGTCCAGAACCCTAAATATTTAGAACTTTAAAGGAATGTGAGTTATAATACAAATAATTTAACAAATGGATGATTCAAAAATTCTCAAAGATGCAAATTTCAGAGTTTCATAAATACAAGCAAATGTTATTAGAACTGAGATTTGAGATTGTGATGTGCACATAGCAACAATTTGGTGGTTGAATACTAAATGAAGCTGGAAACCCTGAAAAGAATTTAGATCTAGGTCTAGATGAAATTTGAAAGTCGGAAACTTACCCTTATTTAAGTACTGAAGTGATAAACACAATAGATATGAAGGAAACTAAGAATCAGAAGCGCTCCAAAGTAGATCTTAGTACGAGAAGTTGGAGCCCAAGTGAGATAAATTAGCAAGATTCTTGGTAGTGTGCTGAAACTTGATTATAGATGAGGTGTTAACCGCATAGTAGAGTTGAAGTGATGCGACCTGTAGCAAGAAGGTAGAAGGTTTAGTACCACACAAACAAGGTTATCTAGATATGCAAAACAAGTAGATCAGAACGTGGGTTGTACCAAGGCGGAGGCATTAACGTTGCAAATCACCACTATATAAGATTCGGCACTTTGCAAGCGAAGCAAGACGGTGGAGAAGAGAAACGCCGCACAAGCAAGGAGCGGCAGAAAGGAAAGGCGGCGAAGAAGAGAGAAAGGTAGGAAGAAGCGAAAACACGACCTAAACCCTAAGCAGCCGTTTAGGTTTCTCAAATTTTAATTTATTTATTTTTTGTGAGATCTCCAAGTCTGTATAGCTCTAACTTACACAGATTTAAAAAATTTGACTTGAATTTTTTTGGGAGCGCCGGTGGCACTATATTAATAGCACCCTTAAAATGGTTAGGCATGTGCAATATTAATTCCTCTACTTAGTTTCATTTACTTCAACTTATTACTCTACGATTTAATTTTGCTTGTGACTAAACAAGGTGACGCAAATCTTACAACCTTAATAAATTTATTTGGTTTTATGAGGTTTAAAAGGGTGAGGCACATGCGACACCCTTTATGAGAATAATCACCT
The DNA here is from genome assembly GCA_022496805.1 of Pohlia nutans. Taxonomy (NCBI): domain Eukaryota; kingdom Viridiplantae; phylum Streptophyta; class Bryopsida; order Bryales; family Mniaceae; genus Pohlia; species Pohlia nutans. The sequence goes on from CM040085.1 coordinate 35,023,367, forward strand.
TTGTTGAAGTTAATTTCACTTAAGTTTATGAGGGTTGAGATACATGCTACACCATCTATACATGTAATTGGTTAAGTTAGGATTTTAGGGGTTACGCATGTGCCACTTCCTTTATGAATTTAATTGCTAGGCTTGCGAGTAAGACACATGCTACACCCCCATATGACACTAATTAACTTTGTTAGAATTTTAAGAGGTGAGGCACATGCCACACTCCACATGACAGTATTAACCTTGTTCAAATATGAAGGCATAAGGTAGGTGGGACATCCCGTAAGACAATAATTTGCCTTGATAGAAATTCAAGGGGTGAGACATGTGCCACACCCCATATAAAAATATTTTGCCTAGTTAGAATCTTAAGAGGTGAGGCACATGCCACACCCCTTCAGACAATATTTTGCCTAGTTTGAATCTAAAGGGGTGAGGCACATGCCACACCCCTCATGACGATATTTTGCCTAGTTTGAATCTTAAGGGGTGAGGCATATGCCATACCCCTTATACCGTAGTTTACTAGTAGGTTCGGCAGAAAATAATTCTAAATGTAGATGCCTAAAATTTCAGAATATCATTGGCGTTTTTTGCCGAATATAATACAAATTATAATTCAAAATTGCCGAAAAGTGAGAAATTGTTGTTTTCCACTAGATTTTTACTTCGTTTGGAAGCATGTGTGAATTGTAGTGGAGAGAAGGTGTTGCTCTTGTAATCAAGTTCATTTACATCCGTCCACAAAGAATATGGGTTAAGAAGTAATAAGACTCTAGCTTTTGAAATGTGTCCTACACATATTTTTGGAGTCCAATTGAACATAGAAGATGAAGTTTTATAGAAATTTGTCCAACTAACAAAAGTTGAGAAATCAAGCCTTCTTCCACCTCCAACAAGTTTTGTGTCGAAATAAGTCTTTATGCAAAAGATATAGACAAACCAGAGCAGCCGTGTAAAAGTCAAAATCAAAATGCGTTTCTAAAAGTTTTTCGGAGCTCATTTGTACATAGAAGATCAACTTTTTTGGAATCTTGTAGGTCTAAGAAAAGTTTAGAAATCAAGTAATCTTTCACCTCCAAAAAAGTTTATGTCATTTGATGACTCTGTGCAAAAGTTATGCGTGTTATAAAAATGAAGACTAACTAGGTGCTTCACCTCAAAGTTTACATATCCCATATGCCTTGTTGGATACAACTCCACTCCACTTGCATAAAGCACAAAGCATTCTCCACTCTTATCTCAGGGCCGCTTCACACTATGGCCGTCAAGTCGAGAGGCCGTGGGAATTGAGAGTCCAAAGAAATCTACTGAAAATAGGCATAAAATATAGTTTTCATTTTTTATGAAAAGAAATCGACGGCCTCTCGACCATAGTGACGGGTCTTGCAAAATGTAGGACCCAAACTTCCTCTTGAGAGGCCGTCACCTTGGTCAAAAAGTGTTGCCATGTAAGCATTTTGAAGGTCCACGGCCTTTGGACTTTGGCCTCTAGTGTGAAGGGTCGAGAGGCCGAAACCATGGTTTCTTGCAATTTGATTGGTAGAAATCGACGGCCTCTCGACCTTCGGCCATAGTGCGAAGCGGCCCTCACATCTTACTTGTCAACCAATGCAAGAGAGTTGTACAGGACAATAAGCCGAATCTTAAAAAATTAAAAGAGAAAATTGCCGAAAGTATTAATATACTATTTTTAGGTGTTGAACCTACTTTTTGAATTTTAATTAAATATTAGGCAGCAAGTTGCCGAACCTGCTAGTAAACTACGGTAACAATATTTTGCCTAATTTAAATCTTAAGGGGTGAGGCACATGCCACACCCCTCATGACGATATTTTGCCTAGTTTGAATCTTAAGGGTGAGGCATATGCCATACCTCTTATAACAATATTTTGCCTAGTTTAAATCTTAAGGGGTGAGGCATATGTCATACCCCTTAAAACAATATTTTGCCTAGTTTAAATCTTAAAGGGTGAGGCACATGCCACACCCCTTATAACAATATTTTGCCTAGTTTAAATCTTAAGGGGTGAGGCATATGTCATACCCCTTAAAACAATATTTTGCCTAGTTTAAATCTTAAAGGGTGAGGCACATGCCACACCCCTTATAACAATATTTTGCCTAGTTTAACCCCTAAAGGACCGGAGTGTTTTTCCTCCAAAAACACTCCAATGCTGCCATTTTCACTCCCCTATGCAAAGTATCCAAAAAAATGTTATTTTTTACCTTCTAAAAGATCTTGTCCTAAACTACTTGAAAAACATACACAAGAAATTTCGTTGATTTTGACTGCACGGATTGCAAGATAATTGCGTTTGATGGAAAAAACACCCCAAAAAAACACATGCCCGAAAATTTCAGATGCGTTTGACCATGGCTACATCAAGAAAACCTCACTACCAAAACCTGTCGCACTTCACTTTCACATTCTATATGATGTTACTTAGTTGTGTACCAATTTTCGTTGCGTTTGGAGATGTTTAGGATGTTGAAGAACACCTTGCATTTGTTAGGGGTTTAAAACTTCAAAAAAGACTATATGTTTTTGGAATTGCAATATTTTTGACTTTCTGTATTTAAAATACGAATCCGAGCGGTGAAACACAAGTACATTCCACCCTCTATAGAATGGCAAAAAAAAATTTGAAAAAAAATAAATCTCCAAGTTTTAGAAGACATGTAGCACGTTTTCTAAGAATTTTGGGGGTTAGGGGGAAATAAAGGGTGGAGGAAGGAAATTGAAGTGCCAACCCATTCCAATATTCATGACCCCACTCACTCTCAAAGTGTACTGCCGCGTGGCAGTCCCTCATTGGACGATTTTTGTTTTTTATTTTTTATTTTTTAAATGATTTTAATTTTCAAAATTTTGAATAATATTTTTTAATTATACAAATTGAACTTTTAGTTTAAAATTTTATTTTTAAAATTTAAAATAATAATTTTCAGTTTAAAATAATAATTTTTATTTATAAAAACATTATTTTAAAATTTTAAAATATCATTAAAAAGAATTTTTTAATGAGTTTGGAAAATGGGGTGGTCTTCTGCCCACCACAGTTCACCCCATTTTCCACACGCCGCCCATCTTGTTGCCCCGCACTAAAATTCAACTATTTCTCTACTGCCCCATTGCCCTTTCTCCCGAAAAAAACACATTTCCCCTCATAACTTTCACATACGGTGTCGGAATTCAAAAAAAAATAAAAAATCCCCATTTTCGTGGCACATTGGGGAATCTACTATTAAATTTCCTTCAAAATTCGATTAAAAATGTGTTCACCGAAACCTACCCGATTCTCTAAATGTGCTAGTTAGGACACTTGGTCCTTTAGGGGTTAAATCTTAAGGGGTGAGGCACATGCCACACCCCTTATAGCCCTATTTTGCCTAGTTTAAATCTTAAGGGGTGAGGCACATGCCACACCCCTTATAGCCCTATTTTGCCTAGTTTAAATCTTAAGGGGTGAGGCACATGCCACACCCCTTATAACAATATTTTGCCTAGTTTGAATCTTAAGGGGTGAGGCATATGCCACACCCCTTATGACATATTTTGCCTTATTTAAATCTTAAGGGGTGAGGCACATGCCACACCCCTCATGACGATAGTTAATTTTGTTCGCATTTAATAAATTAAGGCATAAAGTTACATCATCTATTTTGATTATTGTTGAATTACATAAAACTTTTTTTTAACATATTCTTACAATCATCTTGTTTTTTTTGTATGACCAGACATTGTTTTATCTTAAAACAAATCATATGGATTAAAACTTAGGCATTCCTTTTTTTCTGGCAAAAGTGCTCTCTCTAAGTCAACAAGCTTGTGAGAACGGTATTACAAACGTTCTATGGTATCAACCAAGAATGCCAAGAGGATTACAAGATGAAGAAGGGACGTTTCACAATCAGTACACAAATTGTATACACCGTGCTTGGGAACCCTCTCGAGAACCACATGGTTGTGTTCCAATTGATTCTATTTTTACTGCTTAGGAGAATACCGTTGGGAACCAAAATTTGATTACTATTTTGGGTGTTAGGACCGAGAGAGAGTTAAAAATTCCAAATGGTAAAAAGTTTTATTTTGAATATCACCTTAACCTTTTAGAATAGATTTGCCATATTAGCTCTATATTGTACTTTATACTTGACAATTTATACAATACGATATTGATATATAATTTTGTCAAGGTTTCATGTGAATGAGATTTTTTTATGACTGAAAATTTCTTGCTATTAAGTGTGTATTTAAATATCCAAACTTTGTCATATGCAATGATGTTTTCTCAATAATAGACGTGCATGTACATACCTCAATCTTTTATCTTGTAAGTAAAATATATATTTAAATTTATAACCATATTTGAATTATTAATATAAGAAATAATTTAAAATTATAAGAAATTTCTAGCAAGGTTTCTCATATTATTGTTAACTCAACTTTTTTTTATAAAAATCACAAAATTGTAATTTGATCAATAACCAAGCATAATGAACCTAAAATGTACCCATATCTATATTCTTTATTTTTCTTATTAGGATAATTATAAAATGATCATTTTCAATGAAATTTATAAATTTCCAAAAAATTGTTCATGTGCACTTTTACATATTGCAATGCACTTTTAACGAAACCCTTGTTTTATGAATGTGGGTCATTTTGACTCCATAAAGGTTAGGTAGAATGCACAGATGGAAATTTCCTGTGAAAAAAAATCTTTCTTGCACTTTACATAGAAGAAGCATTCTCGGGTCGAAGGTCCTTGCAATTTCGGGTGCAACATCAAGCTGAATTTCTCTAAACTCCCGCCCCTCCCCCCCTCGGACGTTAATGCAAGAAGACAAAATTTGCCCCCTATTTTGTGCATGTAGGGGCCCACTTAAAAAAATAACCCTCTTTTCCAAGGGTTCAAAATTCCCAAGGGGATCCCCAGAGACCAAATTTGAGCCGTAGGCACCAAATTTGCAAAACAATTTGCCAAAAAATGACCCTAGAGTGCCCAAAATGGAAATTTTAGAAAATGGGGTCCATGGGTGAATAGCGCTTGCATTAATGTCCGGGGGGCTTTAGAGTCGGGGCCTCAAGCTATAGCCTTTGGATTAAAACCCTTAAATGCAAGAACCCCTGTCCTTAAGGCTATCCCCTATACATATCACCCAATAACACAACTCATTCATAGCTACTTCAATACTCATGTTAATTTTATTCAAATTCCAAAATGAAGCTAGAAGACAGCTAAGCATGTTTTTGTAGCTAAAAATATATGGCTTTCCACCGTTTACACCAAATACCAACACCAAACTGTAGAACACAATAAATTCACATATTTTATGACAAATTCTTAGAAGAAGCCATGATTGAACACAGAACACAAAATAATTCTCTTCTCTTTCAAATCAAGAATGAAGGTTGCATGGTAGACCCACTAATTGTAATGACAACATGTGTCTGTGGTTTGTCACAACATCCTACCACAACCAATCTACACAATACATTTGACATCCCCAAATTGGATATAGAATGTACCCTTCATGAAATTATTGTCATAGCCTTAAGATACTCCATGTACTTGATCCTTGGTACTTTCAATACAAAGATTGGAAAATAACCACCCTCCACCCATTCTACACGACTCACCGTACTAATAATGTACCCATCTCTATCTTAGATACACTCCTATCTAGTTGTAAATCTTCACTTATTCAATAATGCAACATATATACGTAGATAAATCCAAAATATATAAATCCACACTGAAATAACCGATAATACTTACTTCCCAAATTCTTACTTGGTTTTGAAAGTGACTACCTTTACACTAAAAACATGAGTGAAAAAGTGAATGGAATTATCAACACCTTTTCATAAATAATAAAGGACTTCATCAATATTTGAACAAAAAAAATTTATAGTAGATAATTTGATGGATGACCATACATATATGGATGAATAAAAGCATATTTCTTTTACCCGGGTGCAAAAATCACCCTCGTATACATATATGGATGAATCAAAGCATATTTCTTTTACTGATTTTTGCCGTATTTCATTGTGCTAACATGTTTAACTCCTAAATGCCCACAGCCCTCTCCACATTTGGAGGATTGCAAACATGCATTATAAAATGCAATTAACAGGAATATGTTGAACTTGATGTGTGAATAAAAGTTGTACATTATGAATTTTAAATTCTGTTCAATCATATGGTTAGATCTATGATTGCTATCATTAATATTTATGTATAAAATTTAAAACTCAAAATTAAAAAATCATGTGTAATTTGATTACAAATAAGATATTGACAATTTGTGGTTGAAATGTAATATTCTCAGTGTAGTGATTTTTGGAGATTTTTTGGTTGCTCAGTTTTATAAGTTGACTTTTTCAAGAACACTTTTGAACTATATTGAACTAAGATCTTAGAATTTTTTTGGAGAATCACTCCAACATGAAATGAGGCATAAAAATTTCACAAATCACAAATCGGTTCACACATGCATGAAGCTAACTTCCCATAAAATCCTTAATAAAAAATCCACAGTACAAAAGTAAATGACATATGAGATAACATGGATGAAATTTGCACATCGTCCCAAAAATGGATGTTTGGGCAGTTAATGGTTAAATGCACCATTGTATTTGAGTATAAAATGGAATAAGTACATCAACACATTTCAATACATGAAACAGATTATATAAGAAAAGATTCACAGCTATACATATAGACATGTAGGAATTAACCCTTAAGCGTACACACTACAATTACCCGGGCAAACCTCATCAATTCCTCACATTTTAAAATATATTATGTTTTTTGGTATTCTTCTCATATAAGGTATTGTCAAACCAATTTACCCTAATTTTTTCATCATTATTTAAAGAAGAACAAATTTTATAAGATTTTTCAAAACTTTTTTCTTGTAAAAATCATAGTAACTACAAAAAAGCAAAGAATAGTATGAAATTTTTAGGGAAAATGTAAATAATAGTGATGAACAACAAGGTGTAGGTGGCATTCTTGAGCATACATAAAAAGATATTCGATAGAAAAAATAATCCTACAGTGTATATTAGAATTTAAGGGTTTTGAGCTTTAAAGTGCTATTAAAAACGCAATTTTGACAATTTTGAAGAACAATAAAATGAACTAGAAAGTAGAAGGTAGCCCCCTCACTTTCTTAGTTGGCACCATTTTCATTTGAAATTAGGAACTAGATGAAAATCACCATTTGATTGAAAAACGATCAAACATGGCCCCACGGGGCTCCTTGCACGCTTAAGGGTTAAAGTAAGCCAGCTAGTAAATAGAGCAGGAATTAGTTCACTTTATTATATGCACTCAAGTTATGACAAGTTGCATAACATTCAGTAGCATGCATTGTCCCTGCCTTGGCTCTACAGTAGATGGTTTGGAATATTCCACACCCAACAGTATTTCATCACTAGTTAAGTAGACAAGTGAAGGCTCAAGGTGATGAGTAGAGTGCATGAAGGAAAGGCAATGAGCATGAAGGCTACTAAATGTTATGTGCTCAAGATGCTTGCAATCTATAAAAACTGTATAAATTAATTAGTGTTGGGTTTCACCTAGGTATCAGTACTTGGTTCCAATATGGTATCACCGATCTTACCATTCTTGACTACACTAATTATCTCATTTAGTGAGGCAGTTTACAGTGCGTGTGAGAAATTAGTGAAGGTGATACTAATATCATTATGATGTAAAATTAGTATTATATGAAGGTTTCAGCGACTCAGTAAAAAATTCAGCCCTAATCAGTGTAGTATCTTCTTTTTGCACTAGTCAATTATTGATACTTGATTGCTATCAAAAAGTTGGTTTCTGTAAAACTTGCATCAAGAGACTTACCATATTTTCATTATTTTCTCACATTGTATTTATACCCAACTGTATCAAAATTAAGAAAATCTACATTCATTATTCCCCAGCTGTATTTGAAAAATTAATAATATTCCTATTGCCCCACAGCCCCAGTATTCCAAAATCCTGATGGCAGTCAACACTGGTACATATATGTAATTGACATGACAGTCAAGGCCTCTGGCTGTCACATCGTCGTTGTTGTTAACAATTGAAAAAGAATTCCAGATTCTCAAACATGGATTGGTTCAAACGTTTCATTACAGTCTCAATTCAACTTCCACATCAATAATAATCAAGGTTCCAACCAATCACATAATGACACGCGGCACTTTTTTAGCAAAAAGTAAGCCAATTCTTAGCGTGCATAAGCTAAAAAGTTGGAACATGTTGCATGAACACTGCATCCAGTGCTCTCATTTTGGTATAGCAGGTTCCATCGGAAATTACCGAGGCGGGCAATGAGAACCCAAAGAATTATCATGTTAACCTAGAGGTGAAGTATATAACCTAGAAATGTTCTCCGCATTGCTGAGATTGAAGTAGGCTTAAAAGTGCAACATCACTCAGACTGCTCCTAGGCCAATACAATGGTAGCTGAAGCTAATCCTGCACATGCATGTGATGTCAATGCACACCTATTACGGCAACTGAACATTAAACATTATTACCTTGATACCTCAATCTGTACCTACACATTGCTCCTCCCAAAATCCACCCTGGAGCAGGCCGCATCCGTTGCGTAACAAGACGTGCATATATACTCTCTAGACAGTTAGCATCCCGCAGCTTTCAGAAAATTGTCGTATGGACTTGAAGGAGGCAGTTTCAGGTCTCCAACAGTAGGTGACGCTAGCCAAGTGGGCTTCAATGCTGGACTCAGGCTAGTACTCCCAGAATTATTTGCCGTTTGTGTATCTTCGAATGCTCCGCTTGTGTCCGACTGTCCAGATCAATCACAGGAAGTCAGGACTTTCCATTTACATACACGGAAGCACGTGAGCATAAGTATCGTCACCAGGGATCAAGGCTTGTTTAAATATAACCAAACTTCAGACGTAGTTGTTAATGACCCACAGAATATGAAAGCTCAAGAAGTTTCATGGCACCAAATAGACACCCACGTGTGGTTAATTCGACAAATTAAATAGCAAACCTACGAAATTAAAATGTTACACAGTTACTCAATTGCAAAGTAGTAAGTTTGATAGTACTGAGACATATTCGCTTCTTGGTAGTATGGTTAAGGTACCGCTTGGCTTCAAAAGGTTCTTACCCTTGCCTCAGAAATTTCATGGGCATACGGCCTGTTGGGAAGAGCAATTGTTAAAGGAGCACCATTGCTGTCCAACTTTAACACTTCGGACATCTTCCTGTGAGCACCAGCTCCAGCCACTTCACACTTATTTGCAGTATCAGTGTAAGAGAGAGGGCCACTGGGAGCGTGAGTAAGTCCAACTTGTTCAGCTGTAAATCGTGCCTGCGTTACACTCGGTTTATCATACATGTCAAAAAACAAGGTCACTATAAGAGAGTGGGTAAGTTCAACATACACTCAGTTTATCATGCATGCCAAAGAATAAGGTCTAAGGCACATCAATACCACAACCAAAGCACAGGGAAACATGAAACTAATTAGTAGTCGAACTCTTGCACAGAGCGACGGCAAGAGTAGCATTTACCTGATCCAGAAGCTGCGACACGCCAGGTGCCTGGGCTGACCGGCTGCTTGCAGTGTCCCTTAGCATAGGGTTTAGATCCGAATGTGATCCACTGGAGCTCTCATCCTCTAAAACTGCAGTCATCAACTGTGACTGCAACACCAGAGCAAAACCGGTATGTAAAATTTCACGAGTCGTAAGCTTTGAGCGAACCATTTTTCTGCAGTCACATGAACTATTTGAAGTAGGTATCAACATGTCAATCGGTCAGCAAAGTTCCCGTACCTCATCAAACGATATGGAATCATGAGAAGCATGATGTGATTGGGCATTCAAGGATTGTGGGTGAAGCCTTGACCTGAGAAGTTCACTATCCTCTGGTGCAAACTGCTCTGTCAACCGTTCCTTCAGACCCGCACCCTCAACCTGTGGCAGTACAGGTCAAAACTGGTTAGTTGTTATAAAGCGTACAACTTCACCACGTGGTAGTGGCGAGTGAGAAATACAGTGCGAGATTGAACTCCTGAACCAAACACTCGGTCTTGACTGAAAATTAACCTTTGAATGTCTAAAATGTAACAAGGAATTCAATAATGACTAATTATGAGAGTTTCAAAATCACCTCAGCTAAAGTTGGAGAGGCTTCAACGATGCGAGCTGCCACTGCCTCATTCGATAAGTCTCCAACAAGCGAAATGAGGGATAATGAACTCGAAGCAGCAGTATCATCTGACTCCGTTGCATAATCGGGAGCATACATAGCCGAGCTCACTGCCGTAAGAGTACTATCCTCACTCAACTCCAAAAAAGGATCCTTCTGTATCAATCCACGTTTAAAATGCATTAACATACATCATAGTCATATAACTAACAGATCACAACGAAAACCAAGAAAATGTATAATCATCTTATCACCAATGTATTATAGTACAATCAATTCTCACAAAGGACATGTAGTATTGAAGCAGCAAAATAAACTTCAATGTTGGTAACTGCTACTTCTGACGAGATCCAAAAAGAAGATCTGAACACGCACACTAACTACCGTAGCTGGGTCGCCACCCCACGAACGAAGATTTAATATTTTTTGAAAAATAAGGTTCGTTTCTCAAAAGATGAACTTCTTGATTTTCGTTTTTGAGCAAAAAAATGATATAAAATGGCCCAAAATGGTCTAAAATAGCTTAGAATAGCAAAATATAGCTAAAATAATTTATTCTATCTTCGCTTTCTGGTCCTCATAAATTCCGATTTTTTACGTTTTTTATTTCTTGATATATTTTTTGGCGACCCAGCTATGGTACTACGGTATGTTACCTAATAGTGTTACTTACCAACTGAAAATCCTATTTATATTCCACACTGTTCGTGAATATCCGATCAAATCTCTAGTTTAGCGAGAGTAACGTTAGTAGGGTGATCGACATTCAGTGTACGGGGGTTCGTTGGAAAGAGTCACAAACACGACATAACTAGGAAAAACACCATACAACTGTGAGGGAAAGCTTACCACAAGTGAAGTAAGAGGCACTTTGACAGGAGCAACGATCTGAGGAATGTTGTAGGTTTTGGCCGCAAATACTAGCATTCCAGTGGCCAGTGTGAACAGAGACCTTCGTCTCGCTAGAGACTGAACAGCTGCGAAGACCCAAAACACAAGCCGAAATTAACAAAATCCCTAAACTTCAATCCAAATCAAACGTGTGTTCGATTCAAACAAATATGAACACCAAGAATATGAACACATAATAACGTGACAACCCACTCACTGGTCACAAACCTCTGTAATGGTCCTAAGTTGTTTACAGCTTACCAGTCGAGTCAAGTGTAAGATTCCTGATGGAGAGAGCCAACTGTAGTGCTCGCAATTGGGTGCTATGACTAAGACTCTGTTCAACATACACAGAAATACATTAAAACCGACAAAATTAGCAAAATGCAAGTACAGGACAAGGTGCCGGTAGCACATTCGTAGAAAGAAACATAAAAACAAAAATAAACCAATGACATACCCTGGGCCTTGAGAAAAAAAGGGCAAGACTGTAAGTATGAGCCATAGCCTCGTAGCTGGAGGGCCAATTATTTGCCATCTTTGCTTGCAACCAGAGAGCAGAAAAAAGTAGCTCTACTTGGTTTCCACTGAGCCTTGCAGTGGTCATTTCCTGAAAATATGCCAAAAGAGATTCATAGAATGAAGGAATGACAAAAGTGTCTTTATTTCTAACAAAACATACGAACATGAGCACTCCGTTACCATCCGTTTAGCGTGCAGGGTCGAAGAATTGAACAGAATTTTTCTGTGATACAGAGTTTCAGTTTGGAGGTGAATGAAATCAAAGACTGAAAACGAAGTCACTTACAGTGTCTTTGTTGCTTGTAGAAGGTCTTCGCAAATGTGCGATGGAGCGACCGAAGCTCAGTCTGAAGGCTTGGAGTCGGCTAGGACTTGCAGCACCATTTGAATTATCCTCTCTTCCGGGACCAAAGCCTTCATCACGACCAAAGCTATCAGAACGTCCTTCAAATTGCCAATCACCTTTCTCCATGCTGTCAGTTTTGCCAACCACCCTGCCCATACTATTGGTTCGACCCTTCAATTTTCGATCCTCGTCATCACTATCGAGGAAACTGCCACCGAAGCTCCTCTCCCTTCTCAACCTTTCGAACAAAGCGGCAGCTGAAGAGAAAGCAGACACCCTCTTCTTACTACGGCTGGGAGATGGCATATCAGAATGTGGAAGGAATTGTTGTTCAAACCGAGAGGACTGGGATACAGAAGATGGGACTAAGAGTAAGACAAATATCCGATGAGCCCCAACACGAGTTTCCATATCTGGATGCAACATTGCCTGCAATAGCTCATTAAATATGGACTCTGGAAATTCCTGCAGAACAAGCAAGCAATATGTCACCATTCCAGGCTCATTTGTGATTTTACTGAACGGAGATGTCTGTAGAACTTGAGAAAACTCTTGCTGTACTTGTTCAAATGGTTGGTTCTTGATATTGGTGATACAAATGTAAAATTCATAACTGCAACTCGATGAATCTTTATATCAACCCAACGAGGATAACAAGGACAAAAGATACGTCTGAAGGCTTTCAATCTGAGAATATTCTATAGATTGACTTCCTTATAAGGTCCTAAGGAATGGCTTCCCAAATTACAGACCGCTAGAAATTGACCGTAACTGAAGAGAGAGACTGAAGACCGTAATTGAAGACCAACAGAATATGCTGAGGATGGTGCTGAGATTAACCTGATGTGCATAAAGGTGATCGGGAAGATAAGCCACAGCAAGAGCTAATACAGAGACGGCCTGTAAAGTACTTCTTGCAATAAGTGGTTCGCTTGATAGTTTCTCCAAGGTAGCAGCCATCATGTCCAGAAGAGGTCCAGCATCTCCCACCTTCAAAATATCAAAATAATGTCAATAGTCAACTTTCTGAGACCAAAAGGTCAAAAATATCGCTGCAGTGACAAGCGGCTGCAAGAAAAATCATTTTACTACTATAAAGAGACAATTGGATAGGCCACCAGGAAGTGCTGAGAGGTTTGTAGGAGTATACCCTTCGTCCAAACTCCATCAAGCATTCTTCAATGGCCGCTTGTAATAAAATATTCTCATCAGGTGCTCGCACACTTCCACCCACTGGTTTTTCCATGGTCTTCTGAAGGCTTCTTCGTAGATGTTTAGACAAGTCACTCATTGCACCCACCTCAGCGACTGTGGCCTTTGCCTTCGATTGGCGAGCTAAAACAGCCGTTAGGGCCACAATGTTTTTTTTCGTGACAAGATCACCGTCCACATTTTTATGATCAAGATGTCTTACCAGTGCCGCTAGTAATAACTGACCATTTCCTGCGGAGCACATTGGTCACTATACGTATCAATACAACCGAAGAATAGTCTTGACCACATTCAATATGTAAATCCAGTTACAATTTACAGACACAACTAGAGATTAGTGACGATGATAGTATGCAACGTTCTCTTACATCACAGGATGCAAACTAGAAATGACCTACCACAAAATATTGCATAGGGTGGAAGCTGCATCCCAAAAAACAATGGAATTGAAGTACAGTAAAATGATCAATACTACCAAAATATAAAACATACTATCTAGAATCAAGAGAATGTGACATAAAGTGCAACTAAACGCACAATCAGAAGGAGATCAGTATAAACCTGTCTGATCCATCAAAAATTGCATGTTTTGCAAAACTACTAGAGCTAGCACTTTGTCCGGAGACCAATGCTTTCCAGCGTCGAAGTAACGGAACATTGGATCCAATACTCTTCGAACAGTGGTTGCCTCTTTGGCGAGCGCAGCCATATTTTGAATACATATTTGAGCCCAAACTGAAGGAGCCTCAGCTTCCTCACTGAAAATAACCAGCAAGAGAAATAAAGTTGATCAGTAATGATAATTAGGAAAAAGGGGAAAAAAACACACTGAACAGAATTAAACCTCCCAGATATCACCGCAAGATCGAAAATAATGGTAAAAACTACTTATATTTTTGAGATTCTAGAATTTCATACAACCATTTTAATACATGTACTTAATATCCACAATCAATAAAACTTGCAGAGACTACGAACTTAATGCCCACAAGCAATGGAATACATGCATCCTGAGTGAGTTATATGTCTGTGTGTAGACCCTATAATTCTTTACCGAACTAAAATAGGGTACGCGAACTGACGAAGGCCTAGGAAGTACCTCGACAGATTTAAAGGATCTCTGATGTTAGCGTGTGACTTGTGGCGATGCATCCTGCTCAACGTCTCTCTCATGGACTGACGTGCATGGGCATGGCTCTCTGATCTCATAACCTCCTTATTCCACTGTCGCTGCGCCTCCCCTTTCTCTATCTCTATAGCTTCAATGTCCACAGAAGGTAGCTCATAGTTCTCAAGCGTAGCAGCCACAACCTAGATTACACAAATGCATAGCCATTGGGTATGAGAATTGACAAAGGTAGATGAATTCACTGTACCACTGTATTTATCACCGCCTTTCACCTCGCGATCACGAACATCACAAACACTTCAAAAATGAGGAAAAGAAATTTGAAATAAGAGATTGGGTCAATTCGAGTAGAAAAGGTACCTCATCAAAGTCCGCAGAACTGTAAGAGTGTTCGGCCATGAATCCCACCTGGCAAAATCGAGGATGCAAATGAGTCAGGAGACACTAAAAGGGTTTGGCTCTGACAGAGAGCGGTAATCAGAGGAGGAAAGCTGTTTTGACATAACCGTTGACGATTGTTCATCTGGAAGAACAATCCTTAACCAAATCTAATACTGGTAACAAAATTGCTTCAGGAAAGCAGCTCATTGCAACAAATGCGGAAAGCACTATACCATGACTGCAAGCGCTTGTAGTGCAGCTGCCCTAATTGGCAACCGTTTCTTCTCCTCTCCATGTTCACGCGCTAATGCACACAGTGGAGGTATGAGCCCATCTAAATTACGCAGGTATGTTGCGTCCATCTGTAATGTCAGAAAATGTCCTTTAGGGTAAATACGAGAATGGATGGAACAGCACGATGGGACACCTAATCTAATCTAATCCACTAACCTAATCTATTAATCTAGGTAATGATTAGCAATAAGCCGCAGAAGTAGCGTACCTGCACTCGAATGAAGTCCACCAGTGTTATGCAGCCTAAGATGCGCATGTTGTCATGCCTCGGCTGGTCGAGCAGCGCCTTGATCATGTTCAAAGCATTATTTGCAATCAACGACCTGAAATCGACCATCGTCCAGTGGAGGAATTGTCAATGCATCGGTTTCGCTCAAAACCCTACGATAATCTGAGGATGAACCTCAGCAAAAGGAAGAAGAAGGAAGCCCATCGCACAACGATAGACGTGAAATCTCAGGAAAACCCTGAGTTAAAATGGAGAGTGTAAGGAGTCCAATCCACAGAGCAGCAAAGAGGCACAGCGGCTTCACTACAAGAGTGCCAAGTGAAACATTGCTTGCATTGAATTCTAATCACGGCCTTGCCTTAGAAAGCGAACGGCAACGACTTACATTTCATCCCTGCAAGCAATGAAGAGCTTTGAGTAGGCACGCATGACCGTCGTCACGGTCCCAAAATGTTCGTTTTTCAGCTCTTTCAGACCTTTCTGCTCGAGACCACTTGCAATCTGCCCAAAATGCAAACAAAACATTGTTGATCGACGACCTCAAAATCCAATTAAGACTGACATTATATCGTATCAATCTTCAAAACGTACACACTCCACGACTCGTGCAAGAGCGTGCTCGTCCCAACTCCCAGGCCCGAGCAAAGATCACCGATCTTGCCATAAAAGCAGGCAGGCAGGCAGGCAGTTGGATCGCTACCAATCTTTAATTAATGATAGAGGATCAACACAATAAGAGGGAGGACGTGATCGGCTATGAGGCTATGCAGGGGTAGGCGAGCGACGAACCTTGGGAATTCGCAAGGGGTTTTTGGCCGCATACTCCACCAACTTGCCGATCTTGCGATCATTGGGAGCTTCGTCCTACAATATAACACAATTGAATGGGATGAGAACAGAAAGGAAGGGATGGGGGATGCGGACGGAGTGAGGGAGGGAGGGAGGGTGGGGGACTTACTTGGGATTTGGGATAAATGTCGGCAAGGAGCATATTGTAACGCTTGACAGGTTGACGAGAGCGGGCGCGTAGGGCAGGGCAGCAGACGCAGAGGGTGCCGCAGACGGGCAGAACCCGGCGCGACATCAAGCCCATGATGGAATGAGCTGCGCTCAAGCATGAAAGGGAGGGCGGGGAAGGGAAGGGGGGAGGGGGCAGCAGATCCAAGCACCACAGCAGGAGGACAAGTTGAGAAGACAAGAGTGTCGGAGAGCCTGCGAGGCTTTGCGAGGGAGCTTTGAGAGAATGAAGGGACCAGCGAGGGAGAACGCTCGCGCGCAGAGACGGAGAAGGCTCGCGCCCAGAGGTGGCAGCAGCAGTGCAGTGAGAGAGGGAGAAAGGGCAGAGAGAAAGGGCGGGCGAGCAACGGACAACCCCACGCACAGTGACGGACGGGCTCGGGGGCTCGCGCTCGGACTCCAATCTGGTGGTACGATCTCAAATACGAAAACCAGAATATCATTCGTCCAAATTTGGATGAATGATAATCTGGTTTGAATCAGAGGAGGTCCCTACTTGAGTTAACCCTTAAAAGGCTGATGGGGATAGTAGATACGTTGTTGTAAATGAAAAGTTGCAAATTGAGATCCCAATAGCTCATTATAATCATGTCCACGTGAATTTTAACTTCGCTTTTGATCTAAAACCCATAGAAAATGTGGAACCATGCCAAATACAATGGAATACTGGTGTATATTACTGGTCAAAAAGGACTCTCTGGACCTTTAAGGGTTAACCAAAACCAGAACCTCAGTTCTGACCCCCAAATTCATGGGATTGAAAGACTATGGTGTATTGGAGTGTAACCGAAATAAAAAGGGAGCATGAAGACTCGGGTTTTCCTTGGGAGTCAGAGCCACAGAAATCCAAAAATGGGCAACAGCATTGTGATAGTTGGTTCCGCAGAGAATGAGGAGTGCCAGCAAGGTGAACACAAGGGGTCGGGGGAGAGAGAGCCGACTACATCGAAAGCACCTTGCGTGCGGCATCTAGCAGAAACTAGCTCCTGAATCCCTTTCCTGCAGGCCAACAAAGCTCTGACACCCCAAACTCGCCTTAGTCTCAGTTTTGCCGTCTTTGAGGCAGCAAAACTAGTTCAAACTCCTTTCTATTTTGGATTCTTTGAAAACCAAGCCAGTTTACTTAGTTGCCTTAAATACGGGTCAGACTCACCTCACCTAACACGTATTCTCTCTTCTTTTCAGTTAACTCTATTATCATTTCGTAATAGAGGAGGTCCCATTTTGAGACCTCCCCGGAGCAATGGAGTCCCAATGGCGGAAGACCAAGGGAGTCAGGGAGGCCAACCACTATCTTTTGCTTGGAGTTTTTAGACTACAAATAAACCTCGGGGAGGGCACTCAATGTATTCAATGTAAATCACTTCCATTAATATCTTTAACCCCCTATATTGTACTGTAAAAAAATCAATCAAACAACTTGAAAAAAATATAGGATGTTTTTATATGTTGAAAGTGTGAATTTTTGTGAATTTTCTTTATTCTATATAATTACTTACAAAATTTTGAAGAAAATAAATACATTGTACAACTTCATTTTTTTGGACCCCTAATATTATATCGTAAAAAATAGTTCTAAAAATATTTTTTAATTGCCAATAAACAAAGGTTCATATATAGTTTATGTATACCAAAGTTGGATGCTATAGTCATCCAAATGCATTCTTAATAAATGTTTAAAGTGAATAAACAACCATTTTAGTTCAATCTTCTACCAACACCCAATTCGCTAATTTTGCACTTGGCCATATAATCATGCACTTGGCCTCCAAGCGCATTAAAAAAATTTGTTTGAAAAATTCTTTAAAAAACAACGATTTTTGTCTTTCTACAATCCCTTACGTTGTAAGAAAACAATTTTTTAATTTATTTTGTATTCTCATCTTTATCTTTTATTTTATCTTTATCTTTATCTTTTCTTTTCTTTTCTTTTATCTTATTTTTCTTCTTGTCTTCTTTCTTGTCTTCTTCTTGTCTTCCTTCATCTTTTTCTTCTAGTCTTCTTCATTTTCTTCTAGTCTTCGTCTTTCTCTTCTAGTCTTCCTCTTTTCTTCCTTTTTTTTTTCTTCACCTTGCCATTTCTGGAATTTAACCCCTAAATTTTTGAGCGACCATATTCTGGTCGTTCCACTTTTTGGGCAGCCTCTAGGGACCTCATATTTTTTTAAATTTCAATGAAAATTTCAATGTAGCTTCCAAAAACTACACTCTACATGTCGCACTTCGTTTCATGTCATTCCGATAAGTATTGCAAAAGTTATAAGCATTTGAAGTTTTTGAAGCGAGATCGGGCAGTAAGAATTTTTTTATTTTTTACTCTTTTTCAAAATTTCTTTTTTGATTCATGATTGGTTGATCTTTATCTACAAATGAAGTTTTAAATCTACCCATTTTGAGCAATGGGATAAAAGTTATGAGGAGATCTGTTTTTTGGGCAGTTTGGACAAAAAAAACTTTGAAGCTCATTTCTAAACTCAATTTTCAATATTTTTTAATGAAATAAAAGGCACTAGGTGAAGATTTCCAAGTACAACATTCTCAGCGTTAAGATTGACATTTTAGAATTCCATGTCAAACTTATTAATGGTTTTCTTTTTCCTTTCACTTTGTACCCACTTCTAGTAATTGTTTTATGAAAAAATTAATATGAGCTTTTGTCTTACAAGATTTTACATTTGAAGACTTAACTCAATTGTTAACATGGCCTTGCCATTCAATGAATTTCTAACCCATTCAAGAAAAAGATATTAATTTCTAAAGTTCAAATTTGTCACCGGATTGAACCCCAAAAAATCTTCTTTTGCAACTTTGATCCTTATAATCTAAGAATCTAATGGTCATTTTGCTCAAATTTTGTGCTCACATGAAAATTCAAGTTGGATATTAGATCTTACGGTTAAATGATGAAAAAACTAAAAAACATATGATTTCTTCTGCAACTTCCAAATGCTGCGTTTTTCATGGTTTTTTGTGAGAATACGGTCCTGGTCCTTTAGGGGTTAAACGTTAAAAAAAAATTAAAAAATGAAAAATCAGGGAGTAGCCGATGGCTAAATCCAATACAGGTCAAAATATGTTTTTTTTTTTTTTTTTTTTTTAAATTTAATTTTATTTAAAAAAAAATTAAAATTTTTTGCTTCCGCTTTTTTCGGGCAGAGGAGGTCCGCGCGCGCGGACCATTCTCTAATTTTCAGCCTCCATCCCTCCCTCCTCCCCTTTCCTCTGTTTTCCCCTCTATCCTACATAAACCCTCCCTCACTCTCCCTCCTCCCCTTTCCTTTTCATTCCCCTCTATCCTACATAAACCCTCCCTCACTCTCCCTCCCTCACTCTTCCTCCCTCTTCCTCTTTTATATTCAGGAGAAGGGAGAAAGGAGAGAGGGAGAAGGATAAAAGAGGAAAAGGGGAGGAACGAGACTGTGAGGGAGGGAGAGTGAGGGAGGGTTTATATAGGGGAGAGGAGGGAGTGAAGGGGGGACGCTGAAAATTAGAAAATGGTCCGCGCGCGCGGACCCTCTTTGCCCGTATATTCTAATTTAATTTACATTTTCAACATCATTTTTTTACCTTAATAACATATTTTGAAACAAAAGTCAAAATCAATGTGCAGTTAAATTTATTTTTGTAGATTCCCACACTTAACAAGTATTGTGAATCTTAGGAGCAATATTTTGTATAGGACGTAAATCCACCTCTCGTGAAAATTCAGTATGCAGACATTAGAGATATTTGTAAAGTCATGTGGTAAATTGAGACGCCATTTTTCATGGAAGTGCTATATTAACCTTTGATGAGTGTAGCGGCAAAGTAAAACATGGCTTTAACCCTTAACTGCTTGAGCGTCCATTTTTTGAACGATGTACATATTTCATCAATGTTTTTTCCGCCGTCATGCACTTGCTGAAGTGTGGATTTTTTACTATAGATTTTTTGGGAAGTTAGCTTCATGTGAACCAATTAGAAATGGGATGATTTGTGAAATTTTATGCCCCATTTCATGTTGCAATGATTCACCAAAATTTTCTAAGATCTTTGTTTAAAATAGTTCAAAAGCGCTTTTGGAAGATTCAACTCATAAAATTAAGGAGCCAAAAAATCTCCAAAAATCACTACACTTAGAATATTACATTTCATCCCATCACAAAAAAATTCATTCACATATTGTCAATATACTATCTTTAATCAAATTACAAAAGAATTTTGAATTTTGAGTTTCAAATTTTATACAATATATTGGTGATAGCAATCAAAGATCTAATTGTATGGATAGAATCGAAGATTCATAATGTGCAACCTTTATTCGCATATCGTGTTCAAATATCCCTTCTAGTTGCATTTTATGATGCATCTTTGTAAAATTGCCGAATTTGGAAAGGGCTCTAGGAATTTAGGTGTTAATGAAGGGTGTCAACTGATTGATTTATCTACATGATCAATTAGAGTTAACCGAAAAGAAGGCCATGGAACATGCCTTTTCAACCTTCTTTCAAGCGCTCTTTTGAGCTCCCTTGAGCTATGTTTGGGTTGAATAGTGTCATGTCATAAGTTGTCCCCTTGTGGGCCATGGGCTTGGAGCTTTGGTAGGAGGTGTGGAAGTCATTGCGAGGTGTGGAGAATAATGACAGTGACTTGCTTTAGATTGTCTCCCAACTCACCTTTAACTAGTTTTTGGTCTAGTTATAATTCAATATGAATTCCAGAGGAGTTCAAGAGGAATTTGCTAAAACTTTCCTCTTTGAGATGACTTTTCAGTTAACTCTATTCCTTCAACAACTTTGAGCTTGTTTTAAAATCTATTGTAATGAAAATTTTGGGGAGGGCCAACACATTTTGGATGTAGTATCATGCACATTTGTTGGTTCCCTTTCTAGCTGCCGTATGAGGTTGCCTGGTTGGCTATGAGGCAACTTGTGAGTTCCATCCCTTCAACACTTCCACAACAAACAATATTGAGAAGGAGCTTCTTTTTTTTTTGTTTGGGACTTTGGGAAACACAAGGAATAAGTTAATTGGTCTTTTGGTCAAATTGACGGTTCAAACTAGTTTTTCATATAATCTAAAACTGGCTTCAATTGACACCACCTCCTTTTGCTCGAAAACCTGGAATATTGAGGAATATGGACTAAAACTAAGGTTCCACTATCACTTTATAGATCACTGAATTAGCAAAATTGGTTTTTCAATTCAAAATTATGGTTTTCTTTGCAATTGAAGTGTTTTAAAAGCCAACTATTTTTTTACTGTTTAGTCTTTTAATGGTTATTGTTGTGTGGAATTTGTCATTTATGGAAAATGACATGGATTGGCACCTTCGAGGAAAACGGAAAGTGGAACCTAAGTTGCTCTCAATTAGTGAATGGGTAAGGGTTTTGTTCCAATGGCCCTTTGTTCGGTGAACATTAGGTCATGGACATTACGAACAAACACTTTGTTCATGGTGGCCTCAAAAGAGGATCGGAGTTTCTATTTATCTATCTGAACGAGTAAATTTTTTTGTTAGCCATGTTTCCCACTTTTCCATCATACTTGAAGGTTAGATCAACTCACTACACTAATTATCCCATTTGGTGCGCATGAGACTAATTCCCAAGGCATGCACTATTTTCCCAAATCTCAAAATTAGTGACGGTTGAATTTTTTACTGAGTGGCTGAAATCCCGGGGAGTGTACTTAAAGTTACGATTAGGAATCACGTGAGTGCGTACTTTTGACCCCCTATGTACATACTAAAAAATCACATAAGAATTGTGAGAAAAATATGCAGTTGTTAAACACAATCTCAAGTTTTTGTTGTATAAATTTCAAAAAATAATCACTTGCACATATTCTAAATTAATTTTTGAAGCAAAAAACAACACATTCTAGTGCAAACTTCTATCATTTCATTTATAGGATTTTAGAAACATTTGGTCCTGAAATTTATACCAAATGATAGATATATACGTAATGATTTAGCCCCTAAAAAATCATAATTTAAAAACTACTTTAGGGCCAAGTATTGTAGGGGGTATGCTATTAATCTTCACTTTAAGTGCACTCCCCGGGGCTGAAATCTTCATATTGTGCTAATTTTACAACACAATGATATTTAGTATCATCTTCGCTAATTTCCCACACACACTATAAAACCACCCTTACTAAATGGAATAATTAGTGTAATATCTAAATAATTTATTCTTCAATATAAAGTGCGTTTGAAAATTCAAAAACAAATTATCAATTTTTTTTTTTGAAATTCACAAATTGATTTTTCGCAACCCGGCAAAATTTCAACATTTCAAAACAACATACATAGGACTTTCTCATGAGTGTGATCCTCTTTGCAATATCAAGCAAATATAATTGTGAGTAGCTTTCACAAAATTATAACATTTTTTTGGAAATTGTTAAGAATTATGATAATTTCAAAATTAATTATTTAATGTATGATCCTACATAACATTGTTAGGCCCTAGACTTTGTACTCTTACTAAAGTTTCCAAGATTTTCTTTGATGTTCTTGATTCCTCTTTGTTTTCACATGTTAAGTTTGTCTTACTTGCTTGTCTCCTACTGAATCCCGTCATATAATAGCAGTGTGTCATCTTTCATTCTAGTTCCAAGGAAAGTTACTGTATTAGTAAAAATCAAACAAAGCAGTAGGATATCCAGATCCCTACCCTAATGCAATTGCTAGAAGATACATTGTCTAGAAATTACATAACGTTTTACATCTTATTGTAACTTTTTACTTATAATGAAATTTTTAAAGTTGTAAGGACTAAAATCATACATGAATCTACTCTGTTTGAAATTAATTGAAAATTATATTTGTAATTCCAAATTTTAACAACAATTTAAATCAAAATCTTATTAGAATTACCGTGGCCCACGGTAATTACATAGCGTAAACCGCCCCTTCATTTTGAAATAATAACCTCGTTTCTCGCTCCTAGTGTCCCGGCCCGTCAGTTCTAGAACCATCTCCGCTCTGATCCGCGACCTTTAGTCGGCCGACCAATGTCCGCCATCCAGCTGTACGCTGACGGCCCACCGACCACCGGTCGGGCGGATTAGGGCAAGCTCGTTACAAAGGGCTCCGACGGCTTTCGAGAGCTTCATACGCTTCTGCTCGTTGCACGCATTTTGTCCCGATTTCATTTGTTTTGTTGTTCGTTTTCCATCACAGTTGGTGCATTAGATTGCACAGCAGATTAGATTGGTGCAGCTATGGCCGGGGACGAGGAGAAGGAAGTGCGGGTCGTGGAGGAGGCCTCTCCTTCGAACGTCACCGAGGGATCCGAGGAGACTGCTAAGGTCGCGGGCGAGGAGGAAGACACCGGCGCCCAGATTGCTCCCATCGTGAAGTTGGAGGAAGTTGCGATTAGCACCGGCGAGGAGAACGAGGACGTGCTGATTGATATGTGAGATATTTTTCGGGGATCTTGTGTTTAGGGTTTCTTGTGTGCTAGATCTACTAGAGATGCTGCGCGTTGAAACTGATGTGGTGTGCCGTTGGGAATTCCGTTTTATTCTTTTATTTGTTATTTTCATTTTTTCCAACCTTGTTGGGCCAACATGTTGACGTTTCTGAAATGGTGAATTATTGTTCGGGGATCTGGTATTTTGTTGTGTAGTGGGCGTTAGATCTATTAGAGACGTGGTGTGTTGAAACTGAGTGTTGGCGATTGAAACCTTTTTTCCAGTTTTTTAATACTTGGTATTAGTCCAATATGTTATTGTTTCTGAAATGAAGAATAATTGTTCGGGGATCTGTTGTTTAGGGTTACAATGGGCGGGTTGAAATAAAGGTTGCGTACGATTGGTCATTGGTTTTTTGTAGGTTTTTAATACTTGGTGTTGAGCCGTGTTTTTGAAATAGTGGATAATTGTTTATTTGCAGGAAAGCTAAGCTGTATCGGTTTGATAAGGAAGGAACTCAGTGGAAAGAGAGGGGTGTTGGCCAAGTCAAGATTCTAGAACACAAGTCCACTAAGAAAGTTCGCCTGCTCATGCGACAAAATAGAACCCTGAAGATTTGTGCCAACCATATGGGTGAGTATTCAATCCAAGCGTGTCGTGTCAATTTTGAATTTTGGATTGGGTCTAAGAGTAGGCTTGCTTGCCCTGTGACTTGCTCTGGAAGTTCAACGACTAGTCAGTAATTTGATAAGCAAAACTCAGTGAAATCAACAGTATTTTATTTCCACTTTGGAGCATGTATTTCATTTCCTTCAGGTGATTTAGGGCAATATGAGCATTAAAATAAACATGCTCCTGTTATTTTAATGGACGGGGAATGAAAGTTAATCCATTATTCTTTAGGTAATTTTCTCTATTTGTTGGTTATAGAAGAACAAACATGGAAGTACCATTCAATTGATCAACAAACTGTTTTGTGCAGTCACGGCTGCCACTCAATTGCAAGAGCATGCTGGTAGTGACAAGACCTGGGTCTGGCATGCTCGGGATTACTCGGATGGTGAACTGAAGGAAGAGCTTTTCTGTATGCGGTTTGGAAATGTTGAAAGTGAGTCCCTGCATTCTTTGTTATGTCAATGTTTGTTTAATTGATAATTATAATGTCGTGAATGATTAATTGATAATCAGTTGGGTTTGTTGGCCGATCGAACGGTTCCTGTTAAATTCACGCTCTTCTTAGCTCCCAAGTGCCCTGGCTTAATAAAGAATATTCACTTCTCTTTATTAGTACTTTCTGTTACCTTAGAGCTTTTAAATGATCCATTTTGACTTTTATAGTCATGGAAGTGGCCATTTGGGTTAATTCAGAGTCGGTCTGTAAATTCAGTCATTGGCTGGTCCGTTTGAGTGTTTGGCTCTATAGCTTTCTCAATACTATTATGGCAACAGGTGCTCAGAAATTTAAGGACGTATACGAAGCTGCTCAAGATAAGGTGTCAGGAAAGACAGAGGAGAAGGACGAGGAGGCCGATGAAGCAGCAGACCTTCTGGACAAATTGAAAGTTGAATCAAAATCTGAGGAGACTGTTGCACCGGAGGATGCCAAGGAAGTGACCGAGTCAAAGGCTGAATAGATTAGAATTCAGGGGGTGTGATCAAAATGTGCTTAAGATGATTGTAGGTAGTCCTCTTTGCACTATCCTGGATAGCGTTTTTTACCCTTCATCAGGGTTCTGAGTATGGGGACGTTTCTCTTTTAAGTGAACACAGTTCAATTGTGTAGACCTCTTGTTAGTCTCGATATACTTTGCTTTGAGAGTCCTGTTCCTACTACTTTTAGCAGCGTGTTTCACACCTCTCTAGGTATTCAATTGTCATCACATGTGGAGGAAGGTAGGATGCAAGTCATTTTGTGATTGCATCGTCTTGGTTCGTTTTATTGATACAGATTGCATCCATTGCTCATCTGAGTCCGACTTTGTACTCATGTTCGATTATTCTTATTATGTGGACCGAACGTATAACAGATAAATTATGTTTTATTCATTAACATGTGCGTTTTTCCAATTTTTTTAGCTCATGTTGTTTTTCCAATTTATGATACTGTGACTGCCAAAAGTGAGTATATCTATGATTTTTCACCAACTGAGTATTTTTGATAATTGTTTTCGATTAAACAGCTTTTTCATACTCATGCGTCCAAGTTTGTACAGATCAAGTTCTATGACATATTACCCAATGTGGAAAAGATCTCAACCCTGGTTGTTTCTAGTAATAGTATTTCAACCTTCGGAAGGTATACTTTGGCAAAAATTCAGCCAAATAGCACTCTAATATTCTACACTGAAGCCCACTCAGGCCGCAAGCCCGCGACACTCAGGCGCGGTGAGTGCAGCAAGGTCGATCGCCGGCAGGGACAACGCTGGCCCTTCGATCGGGTTGCAGGATCCGATAGACGTCGTCACGACACGTGGCGGAGGATACGGGGAGGTTCAATAGCATCGGGACTGAGTGTCAACGGGGGCGACTGGACTGCAGCGAATTGGTGACCTGGCTTGTTCATGGTGGGAGTTTGATGCGGTTGAAGGTGGCAGGGGTGCCCGAGGTAGGGCTGCCCATTAAACAAAGGTAATGAACAAGCTTTTGCTAGCTTCACACTCCAGGACAAACTCCCAGAACAACACTCTGCTCATGAATAACATACTCTGCTCCAAACCATTCTAGCTCCACACAGGCCGGACATTGTTTTGTTTTTTTTTTGTTTTTGTTTTAAACAAACGGATGCTTTATTACCATTGCACAACAACAGATTACAAACATCACACTGTGAATGAAGAGAGCGGGGTACGTTGTTTTAAATGACTCAGGCAAATGAGAAAAGTACATTTTCAATGAGACCAAAATTTATATCACTAGAATATATTATCAATTACTTATAATAAACTATATATATGTATATATATATATATAAATGTATATCATCAAAACATATAAAAATTATGTCAAACAAATCGAACATTCTCATTTGGGAATGTCATGTCTTTCAAGACTTCCCCATTGCTTTGTAACTCTACATTGTAAGTTTTAGCATTGATTCCCTCTACTGCATCATTGAAGCATGAAACCCTTGCTATATACCATTTGTTCAAATTCTCATCAAAAACTCTTATCATCTTTCCAACAAGAGAACCATCAATTCCAAATGTTCCGCATTGTTGTTCACCTTTTGAAATGGAAGTTTCACAATTTCAGCATTCAATGGTTTTTTCACCAATCAAAAGTATGTTGTAGTCTCCACACAACCGACAGTTCTGTTTCAAGCTTCTTGGAAGTTGCAGTCGCTTGCGTCTTTGAGCATAGGTTTTTCATCGTTGTACTTCAACAGTCGTCTTGGGCTTCTCCATAGTTTTACTTGTGCTTCCCAATGTACCTACAAACAATTAAAAAGCACATTTACCTAACTTTTAAAAAAGAAGCATTTGTTCATTTTCAAAATGTATACATATGATATAAAATTTTAATCTATATGGTATTTTAACCCCTAAGTGACCAAGGATTCATGGTTTTAATACGACAATTCCTCATATTTTGAAAAAATTAATTCGTATGAGACCAAATTTTATATCAACGGCTCGTTCAAGAATATTGCATGCATTAGTCAAACAATAAATTAATTTGAATAAAAAGAAGTTCACATTGGACCTACTTAAAATTGCTAAAAGAAACATGAGATTTGAACTACTTGAAGTGAGATTTTGGGTTTAGGGTATTAAATCAAACCTGATGGTTGTTGAATATCTACATCTTCAACACTTGAAATGTGGTCCTTTTTTTTCCAAGGTTTTCCATGACCACATCTTGTCATCGTCACATGTGCTTGAATTGATTCTATGTTTGCTCCAGTTCGAAGTAGAAGAATTGTTGTTGGTTGTATTTGAGGGTTGAATATAGGTTTTATGGACCTAGAAAAAAAACATATATACAACATAAAGTAAATATTAAACAATGATTCATTTACTTTTTATATGATTAGAATTATTTACAATCATGAGACTAGAAAAGAAAATAATATGACCTTGATCCCAACATGCCTAATAACTTAACTCCAACCCCTAAAGGACTAAGAAGCCCAAATTTCGCCTTGTGTTATTTATAACATTCATGAATAGGTCCTATGTAGACTTTCTTTTATTCAAATTTATTTTCTTTTCATCAACACATGCAATGTTCTTCAGTAATTCTAATGATATAAAATGTAGTTTTATATGAATACATTTTTTGCAATATGATCAATTGAATTTGTCATTTTAAAACTATGAATCCTTGGTCCTTTGATGCTTAAAATAAAGGGGAAAAACACTACATTCAATAAATATAAAACAATACTAAACTAAACGATATTAAATCTAAATACCACCAAAAGTCTAAATGAATACGTACAAATCCTAAATCTTCTAGAAACACACTTCCGTAAATATATTTCAATCATTCATTTGAATACAAATAGGCTCCATATGCATCACCGTAACAAAAGCCTTGAGTGAAGATCAAATGTGCCAATACTCCACCAAAAAATCCGTTGTCATAATAAACTCCACTACTCCATTGCCACAAAACTTGTCATAATAAGCTCCAATACTACATCGCCACAAAAATTTTCGTCATAATAAGTTCCAACGTTTGCGTGAGGAAATACACTTCATCAGAAAAGTTGGGCCAGACTATTTTGGTGCCATTTTGACACCAAAGGCTGGATACAGGCCATTTTAGTGTCATTTTATCTACACTAGGTTGGTATGGAAGTTGGCACCAAATTATCCTAATTGCATTTCAATGCACCATCATGGCACCATTTTCACATGCCTTGAAGTTCCTGATGTTCAACTTTGGAATGGGATTTTATGTAATGGAGTGTGTATACTAGCGAGTGCATGTCGGGGCATAAGAGCATCTCCACCCATACTCGCTAAAGGTGACTCGCTAAAATTATTCATCTATATTTGAAGAGCCCTTGAAATCACACTCCCCCACCCTTGAATGCCCTTCAAGCACCAAAAGTGCACGTCAAATAGTCAATGCACCAATCACAAGTAGAATGTCAGATTCAATCAACTAAACTTAGATTTGGAGGGCCATTTCTTAACACGCCAAAGTTGAGGGCCAAGAGGCATTTTTGAAGGGCCCTTAGCATTTTTCATCCACTTATTGCGTGTGTCAGACTCTTGGCGAGTATGGGTGCGGATGCTCTAAGGAGTTGCAAAAACGTGGCCGGCTAGCTTGATTTTTTCTGGGCCCGCCCGCACTTCATTTGCCAACAAGGAAATTATCAGGAAATATGCTCAGTAGCAACTTTGGGTGTCCCTACGTGACTCCGATGAAGAATTCCAATGTCGAAGAATTCCAATGTCCAAGTAATCCACACTTACACGGCAGAAACTACACAGCCAAAACCATATGATAAGGACAACCTGGACACCATTACGAGCATAGTGTTAGAGTCAGGAATGAGGAGAAGGGCAAGACACGCAGCTCGGTTGGTGAGGCATCTGAAATCTTGGAGAGGTCTAGATTTCAGATATCCTGGACTGCATCACTGGTGGGAACCGTGGCTATCGTGATGCACTTTGGGGTCGTGTATGGCGATGGTGCTTGGTGCGTGCAGATTTGGGCCGTGCGCCTGCAAGGGCAGGTGCAGGCTGTTTCGGCACGCTGGTGTCATATGAGAAGTAAGGATCCTCCTCTGCACGAAGTTCACGGAGCGCGTGCTCAACGTCTGCATCATTGGGCGTCCTGGTCTTGTCAAACTCAAAAGGGTTGCGACCTTCCGACATCTCTAAATCCATCTTCAAGATGTTGTCCACCCTGCACCCCCATATCCCATATCAATTCTGGAACCTCCTACCGGGTAATGCATTTTAAGCAGATCACTGTCCTCTAACTAAGGATTTCTTATTGACATGGACAAGCAGGGCTATCAAGAGCAATGAGCAGTTCGCAATAATTTTTGAAGGTCATCGTCACTACCCTTCTTGAGCTATGGGTTCTTCAGAAGGATTTCGTGTTCATTTCCAAAACTGGTTATCCCTACGTGATCAAGCTCAAAATATACAGCTCACTTTGGAAACTAACAGTCGATTGAAATAACCTATTTATGTCGTTAAAAAATGCAGGGTATGATTTCTTCTTCCTTAGATATATTAGAGTTAACCGAAAAGTCAGCTCAAAGAGGAAAGTTTTAGCAAACTCCTCTTGAACTCATATGGAAATATAAATAGACCAAAAACTAGTTCACGATGAGTTGGGAGACAATCTAAAGCAAGCCACTGCCATTATTCTCCACACCTTGTAAGGTAGGAAAACCAAAAACGGTTAATGCCCTCAAGGCGTGCACTAGAGTTTTTTAAAAGGAGGGAGGTGGGAGACCGAAAATGGAGAATTTTTGCATGACGAGGATTCCAAAAATTTACTAAAAATTACTAATTTTTTTGGAATCTTGTGTGCGGTTTTCTGTGATATTAGTTAACCGTTTTTGGTGCTTTCATGTGTAGAAAAGGAAGAGTCTAGTATACAAGAAGGGGGTTTGACAAACTTCCCACTTTGAGAAATTGTAGATAATTATTTACGAGGAATAAAAATACGAAACAACTTGCATTCTTCATCATTTCTTCTTCTTCATCTCAAAAAATTTCACATAATTTCTAACTCCATTCCTTCTAGTCAAATCACTTTATTTTCACCGTTTTTGGTTTTCCTACCTTAATGACTCCCACACCTCCTACCAAAGCTCCAAGCCCACGGCCCACAAGGGGACAAGTTATGACACGACACTATTCAACCCAACTATAGCTGAAAAGAGAGGTTAGAAGGAGGTTGAAAAGAGAGGTTCCATGGCCTTCTTTTCGGTTAACTCTATTATTTAACATACATTGAAGCTTCCTTAATGGTTTATTTTAACTCCTGTTGATATGGAAGCGGCCACTTTTGACCATTTGGGGACTTAGTCAAGTCTCTCAAGAAAACAACCACCTCGCAAAGCAAAGCAGTTAGCCCATCTAACCCTAGAACCTAGGCCTTGAACAGAGGAATGGTAGAAGGCTTACAAGTATCGGTCGCGTTCATCAATTACTTTAGATTGTAAAGTAGAGAAGTGGTTTGGGCTCTCCGTAAAGTAAACTCATGCCAACCGCTATCTTTTGCTTGGAGTTTTAGACTACAAATATACCTCGGGGAGGGCACTCAATGTATTCAATGTAAATCACTTCCATTAATATCTTTGACCCCCTATATTGTATTGTAAAAAAATCAATCAAACAACTTGAAAAAATATAGGATGTTTTTATATGTTGAAAGTGTGAATTTTTTTGAATTTTCTTTATTCTATATAATTACTTAGAGAATTTTGAAGAGAATAAATACATTGTACAACTTCTTTTTTTGGACCTCTTATATTATATCGTAAAAAATAGTTCTAAAAATATTTTTTAATTGCCAATAAACAAACGTTCATATATAGTTTATATATACCAAAGTTAGATGCTATAGTCATCCAAATGCATTCTTAATAAATGTTTAAAGTGAATAAACAACCATTTTAGTTCAATCTTCTATTGTGTTTTTAGAGGTGGTGTTGATTTTAATTGAATCAAGAGTTTTTTTGGAATTTAAAATATAATGGTTATATGACAGCACTCAAAAGTTTGGAACTAAATCAAACTTTCTTAAAAAGTAAATAGGGGGTTGAAAAATCACTTTAACCCCTAAAGGACCATAAGGCCCAGACACGGCTTCTGGAATTAAACAGTGGAAAATTTTGAGTTTTTGGGCTTTGAATTGTAGGATGAGCAACAAGAGACCCTGGCTCTTTTTGAGAGCTTCATTTGTAAATACTTCCTGATGTGAAATTCATGAAGTGTGCGAGTTTTGGTGATTTTTTTGGGTTGCAAGGAAGCTAGGCTAGTCTAGGCTAGGCGTCACTTTAGACCCTCACACCTCCAAATTACATTAATATTTTTACACTTATTTAAAATGATGATATCTACGCACAGTAAAAATTTCATAATTTTTGGAGCATTTTTGAACAATCCGATTTCAACATATTTTAATTGTGCATTATATTTTTGCATTTCAACTGGGCATTTGCACATGTTTGCATTACATTTGCATTTCAACTGGGCATTATATTTTTCAGCGGGCATTACATTTCATCTATCCAAACTTGATTGCATTCATTCAATTTTCTTAAATAAATCTATACAAGTATATTTCTTTCAAAATAAATGTTGTGTAAATTCTGGTGTGCACATTCATACAGTCACCAAATTCATGATTGACACAGAGAACACATACACAAGACAAATTCATACAGAAACAACTTTCAAATACTCTTCAAATGCCCAATCTCAATTAGAACGCATTGAACACCATTAGAAAGCAATTAGAACGTTGCAATGAATTTTCTTTTTCTGAAATTTCTTTACTCAAGAGAATCCTTCAGGATATTGGGGGTAATCGCGCTCAGGCGTAGCCCTCGGCGAGTACACCCAAAATCTCTTGTGATCATTCATTCTCTTATACACAATATGATAGTTTGAATTTGTCATTTTAAAAGCATGAATCTTTGGTCCTTCAGCATATCATAATAAAGCAATGGGACCACAGTCTTATTACAATTTGAAATTACGTTTACATGGCAATGATACAATAATCCCAGAATTCATGGCATACAAATGGCATTCCTTCATTGCTTAAAAAAGTGAATCTAAGTGAAAAGCAGGTGCTCCTCTTTCGATCGAGTTTTCAAAAGGGCGCTCCATTGCACTGCTCTATTATGTTATGCAAACTAGCACTGGTGTGGAACACTGCTTTATTCATTTTATTTATTTTTGGGTTAAAAATTAGTCACATCACAAATGAAGGAAAGGTTATATACAGAAACTATATAGTTTTTGATTTATGTATCAATCTCAATGCATCCAAAATGGCAGTTTTGTGTGTGTTTTTGAGCAAAAGCGTCTCCAATTCTTTAGAAGTTAAATATCTTATATTGCAATTACAATAGTTTTTTGAAATATAATTTTTTGTGAATTGGTTTTTTATTACATTATTATGAAAGTCATCGATTTAATTCAATAGATGTAATCTAGGATATAGTATATTCTAACTTAATTTACATTTTCAACATAATTTTTTTTAACTTAATAACATATTTTGAAACAAAAGTCAAAATCAATGTGCAGTTAAATTTATTTTTGTAGATTCCCACACTTAACAAGTATTGTGAATCTTAGGAGCAATATTTTGTATAGGACGTAAATCCACCTCTCGTGAAAATTCAGTATGCGGACATTAGAGATATTTGTAAAGTCATGTGGTAAATTGAGACGCCATTTTTCATGGAAGTGCTATATTAACCTTTGATGAGTGTAGCCGCAAAGTAAAACATGGCTTTAACCCTTAACTACTTGAGTGTCCATTTTTTGAACGATGTACATATTTCATCAATGTTTTTTCATCCGTCATGCACTTGCTGAAGTGTGGATTTTTTACTATAGATTTTTTGGGAAGTTAACTTCATGTGAACCGATTAGAAATGGGATGATTTGTGAAATTTTATGCCCCATTTCATGTTGCAATGATTCACCAAAATTTTCTAAGATCTTTGTTTAAAATAATTCAAAAGCACTTTTGGAAGATTTAATTCATAAAATTAAGGAGCCAAAAAATCTCCAAAAATCACTACACTTAGAATATTACATTTCAGCCCATCACAAAAAATTCATTCACATATTGTCAATATACTATCTTTAATCAAATTACAAAAGAATTTTGAATTTTGAGTTTCAAATTTTATACAATATATTGGTGATAGCAATCAAAGATCTAATTGTATGGATAGAATCGAAGATTCATAATGTGCAACCTTTATTCATACATCATGTTCAAAATATCCCTTTTAGTTGCATTTTATGATGCATCTTTGTAAAATTGCCGAATTTGGAAAGGGCTCTAGGAATTTAGGTGTTAATGAAGGGTGTCAACTGATTGATTTATCTACATGATCTATTCCTTCAACAACTTTGAGCTTATTTTTAAATCTATCGTAATGAAAATTTTGGGGAGGGCCAACACATTTTGGATGTAGCATCATGCACATATGTTGGTTCCCTGTCTAGGTTCTGTATGAGCCTGCATGGTTGGCTATGTGGCAACTCGTGAGTTCCATCCCTTAGACGCTTCCACAACGAAGAATATTGAGAAAGAGCTTTTTTTTTGTTTGGCACTTTGGGAAACACAAGGCAGAATTGGTCTTTTGGTCAAATTGACGGTTCAAACTAGTTTTTCATATAATCTGAAACTGGTTTCAATTGACACCACCTCCTTTTGCTCGAAAACCTGGAATATTGAGGAATATGGGCTAAAACTAAGGTTCCACTATCACTTTTTAGATCACTGAATTAGCAGAATTGGTTTTTCAATTCAAAATTATGGTTTTCTTTGCAATTGAAGTGTTTTAAAAGCTAACGATTTTATTATTGTTTAGTCTTTTAATGGTTATTGTTGTGTGGAATTGTCATTTATGGAAAATGACATGGATTGGCACCTTAGAGAAAAACGGAAAACGGAACCTAAGTTGCTCTCAATTAGTGAATGAGTAAGGGTTTTGTTGCAATGGCCCTTTGTTCGGTGAGTACTAGGTCATTGACATTACGAACAAACACTTTATTCATGGTGGCCTCAAAAGAGGATCGGAGTTTCTATTTATCTATCTGAACGAGTAAATTTGTTTGTTAGCCATATTTCCCACACTTCTACCATACTTGAAGGTTAGATCAACTCAATACAAACACAATATTGAGGAAAACCGCCCATGGCCTTTGAAAACTGCACTTGCTCCCTCGCTCATGAATATTGGTGAAACTAGTGGTTTCAAAAAATTATTGACAAAAATTGCACTTTTTATCAATGCAACCCGGAATAAATATAACACTTGCAACCTCGCATACATCTCATAGTTTTATACACGTTTAGATTAAAGAATTATATTAAAATATTCTATATTACATATTTATATATACACAAACATATATATATATATGCGTAGAATACACAATGGAATATCAATACTTAATAGGACTAGAAAAATATCAACTTATATATATATATATATATATATTTATAATAGTCTACTGCTAAAACTTGTATACTATTTTGTAGCTACTCAGAGTCATTGTCTTCTGTTGCATATGCATTGTTGTCCACGTATTCATCGTTTGTTGTTTGGGATTGATTTGCCATGTGCTTCAACAAATGAAATTTCATTGCTTTTGGAATGGATATCCTCCGTCTGCACCATGGTTTTTTCAACCATACAAGTCTCGATTTTTGGAGATGATATCCATTAGGTGATTGTTGTATCTAAGTCCACCCAATTCGATGGCTCAGAAGAGGGAATCCATCTTCGTTTTAGGCAATTTCCATATTTGTGAGTCCGCATGCCTGGATCATCTTACAAAATTGTTAGTTTGGGCCAATACCATATTACCTTTATGCATCCTGATTTTGTGGAAACATTTCTTGTAGCCTTCACCTTTCCTAGGAAAAAAAAGTAAGAATAAAAAGTTTCGAGTAAAATGTTGTAATATTATAAAAAAATAAAGATGTCAATTCATTTATGCCCTACATAGCTTTTGATGGTTGAATCTCTTAACCCGTAAGGATCCTTGTATTTTTGGTAGCTCAAAAGCCCATAACTGCAATTTTCTACCACTTTGCACAAATAAGGTATGGATAATATTTTATTACTATTCTTAGAACCTTCAACTATAAGTTCTCCAAACTAACTACCGTAGCCTCTACCAAATTTTGTCAGTAAATAACTAATTATTTAAAAAAAAAAAAATCTTTAAATTTTCAAACAATATAAACCGAAATCCTGCAAAATTACATGTGACAAGAAATGAAAATTTGAATAATTATGGGTTCATAGCATGTCCAAAATCACAATAAAAAGTGGTAAATATCCAAAATAAAAAATAATTAATGGTCAAGAAACATGAAACTTAAAAAAATGATGAAATTCTTAAAATTCTCAGTTATAAAAAATGTAAAACAATAAACTCTAAAAATATCAAGATGAAATATATTCGCGGAAAATAATAATTATTTAGTTTCTACAAAACTGAAATCTAGTAGAGGCTATGGTACTATCATAAGTACCATGTCAAATTTCAATCAGTGGATGTTCAATATTTTTAAGATCATAACATTGAAAGTTGAAGCAAATCTTTTTTCAGCATTGTTACAGAGACATATTCTATTTTGTGCAAAGAGGGAGTTGATGATTGTTACCCCAAATATTTTTCTCATTTCTTTTTATACCTAGATAAACTAGATTTAGTATGCCACTGCAAAAAAATTTATATACTCATTACACTTTTGCAATCTTCATGCAAATTGTATTTTAGAAGAAAATATGAAAACAACGATACGGTAAAACATCACGTATGTGAGTGGGGCATGGACTTAACCCTTAAATGTCCCATGGGGATAGTATATACGTTGTCGTATAATTGAGATTTGAGATATAATTAAAATTGGGATCTTAATAGCTCACTAGAAACGCATTGATTTAAATGTCAACTTTTTCTTTGAACTCAAACCCATTAAAAGTGTGCATTCATTTCAAATACAACCAAAATACACCGTATTCTATTGGTCGCCACGGCACGTTCAGACCTTTAGGAGTTAACCCCTAAAAGTTCAAGGCACTATTTGCATGCTTTACCCTCAAAAGTGCCTTCTTTGAATGTAGGATGCAATACATAACTTGTACAAAATTATGTACATCAAATCCTTGACTCAAATTCCACACAGTTAGTGAGATCATAACCCCTAAAGGTGAAAGCCCTCAAAACTACCCCTTTTCGATACGAGGTGAGAAATATTTAAGTTTTGACTTATTTTCAAGTACGTAAGCGTAAGATCTACTACCTTACTTGTACATGTATATTTACCTCAAATCTTAGTTTTAAATTCCTTACCATAAGTGAGATCAAATGTTTAAAGTTGGAAAAAAAGTTTTTCTTTCCCTTGTTGCATAACGAGTTTGAAGTGTTTTGTGAGCCAAAAAAACCACTTCAAAGAGTAAATATGAACTGAGGCTCTTCAAAATCTTGTTCCTAAGTGAGTTGGGATTACGTCTATATAATTTTTACCCTTACAGGACCTATTAAACCTACAGAAGTGTTTGATTTTTCACATGAAGGTGTGCTAAAATTCAAATACAAAGGCCGATCTTTGATGATAACAAAGGCATGTCAGGAATTACTAAATTGAAAATCCGTACGGTAAAATCATGCCTTAGTACCTTATCTACATGTAAAAAAACAAAAATTGAAAAAAGTAAAACCTCAATTTTTGGTGAATTTTTGAAGTTACTGAAATCTAATTGATTTTGGGCAGGTTTTGAGAATAAATGAGCATATACCGCATTTTTTGGGCAGATTTCAGCATGCCCTAATAGTGTTTTCAAACTTTAGCTGCACATATCTCCTAAAGTATGAGGAATTTTGGAGCGCAAATGGTCATTTTGGAAAGGTATGGAAAAACTCTATGACATGCAAAAGGTTTCAACTTCATGCGATCTAAATATGGTAAATCAGAGGCTGACCAAACCCAAATCGATAACGTTATCTTTAGGGGATAACGTACAAAGCTGGAAAAAAAGTCTTTTGTCCTGAAGAGGCAAAGCAAAAAGGGTTTTGCGATTATCGCGATTTTGGCGATTGGGGTTTCACGATTAGGGTTTCTCGATGGGACCTGACGGCCTGTGAGCTTGTTGAACGTCAGGTCCAGCTTCGTGAGGTTGTGCAAACTACCAATACCACCTGGAATCAACTCCTCCACCTCATTGTGCGAAAGATCCATCAGGAACGTTAAATCTCGCAGCAGTCGCAACGACTCAGGGAGGCTCCTACTGAGCTTGTTGTTGGACGAATCCAAGCTTTGCAGCTTCGTGTAGTTGTCGAGGCTCACAAGAATGTTGCCTGTGAAAGCGTTGCCGATGAGCTCCTCGAGGTTGCCGATTGCGAGAGGGATCAAGCCGGAGAATTGGTTATAGGACATGTCAAGGTGCGTTCGGAGCCTCACCAAGTTGCTGACGGTGGAATCGATAGACCTCGTGAGGTTGTTCGCTGAAATGTTGAGGAATTGGAGAGACGTACAGTTGAGAAGCGAGATCGGAACCTCGAAACTTTTTGCAATTAGGGTTTCGCGATCATGTTTCTGTCTCACTCTCAGCTGCTCTCAGAGTCTTCAAAACCTAGGCAACAAGCAGCATTGCAACACTTCAGATTATATGAGAATACCGAAACACAATATCAAATAATACAAAACATTAGAAGCATCGTTTCACGTATATGCAATGATGATGTAATTACTAATTCGTGGTGGAGTACAAACACTTGCAGAGACGTGCGGAGGACAAATGATTGTGGAGGACAAACGATTTTCAATGCTCTGCGCTACCGAAGCACACCAACGGAAAAGACCGGCGCATGTTGGACTATATAGACTTTATAGCATGCAGAAGCTGTGGGCCGGAGGTCTGCGGCCGCAGACATGTGCCTCGAGGGGAGGTGCAGAGGTCTGCGGCCGCAGACCTCTCCTTGATGGGAACAATAAATCTGAATGAGAACCTGGGAGCAGGAGTTCCCAGACCGAGTGTTGGAAACCCCTCAACAATGACAATGCCGACTTCAAATTATCTGGAGCAGGTGCACCTCTCTCGTACTTTAGAACGTGGCAGAACATGTACTTAAGAACGTGGCAGAACAATATCGTGTTGAAAGATTTTTGTTGATGGCATCCAGAGCGTGGACGAATAATGGAGAAGTACTATTTGCGGTTCGAGACAATGGAAGCTATCACAAATGCTCCTGAGAGGAGCACAATGGAGGATCTTCTTCACATTTTGACAAAAGCTGAGGAACTTTCATGTACATGAGGACCTTCCTTCACGTTGCAGTAGGAATGCAGTAATTTTCCTGCCAGTTTTCCTGTACTTAAGGTCAGTTGAAATCGTTCCCCACCACTTCCAGACATTTTATGTTGTATTCTTTTGCAATCTTGATATCCTTTCAGCAGTGATAAGCATCTTATTAAGGTTTCTTTGTACAATTTAAGGAGGAGGATCATAGAAAGGTGAACAACTCGACTTAGATTCCGATTGGGTTCAGTACCAAAAGTGTGACAAGTGGCGGGAGTTGCCCGATGGCTGGTCTGTTGATAAATTGGTTGGTAATTGGTGAGTGAACTTTTTGGCTTGAATTTAATGATTTTGAGTTCCCAATCCTCTTTGTGAGCTATTGGAAGCCTTAAGTTCAATCATAGTAGTTTCCAGAACGTAGTATCTTTTGATCTTAATTGTTGGCGATGGTTTCTTCCTTCTACTGTTGTTTTCTCTTCTGAGTGATCTTTTGTAGATATGGAAGTAGCTATTGCAAGGCAATCAGGGCTGTCATGTGCTTATGTTCTTTCTATCATTTTATTGGAGTAGGTCATGAAGTGGATGCTTTAAAATATTTGCAGTAGGATTTGCTATCATATTTGTGTTATCGATTTACATGTTCGGCCGCTAGTAATATGTTGGGTTCAGATCCATCATACGTTGTTGTTGCCTTCAAGTTTTGCTACATGGAGCCCTTCCGGGGAAATTGTGAAATACCAAAGGTGAAGAAAGAGGTTGTCACAATGGGATTAAATCGTGATGGACATAAGAAGGTGGCCTCGGTGATGCTCACGAATGGAGCGGTGGAAAAGCTAGCGCCTTTGAAGACAGGTCCACAACAAGTACCTCCTCAACTTGATCCTTTAGTGTGTTATTTTAGTTATAACCTTTAACCCCTAAAGGCCCAAGGGATTTGAAGAAAATCTTAGATGTGATATAAAATGTGAGTTCCCAAACTCTTATAAAGTTCTTCTCTAAAGATAATATGAAGACCTTAATGCTTAGATTAGATCAATACGGTTCAATTCCTTAAAATAGTAACTATTCATTTTGTAATGAATTAAAAAGACTAAAACTTTGAAAATCAATAGAAATTACACTTTCTATTATTAATACTTGAAATTTGATATGATTGGCTAAGGACCTTTAAGGGTTAAGTGAAAGAGTGAGTGAGTGTCTTGCCTTTTAGTGTAGATGTAATGATGCTAGCTTTTGCTATCTGCGTGTATTCTGGTTTTGTCGCCCATGTTGGTATTTCCACTTGATGAAAAGTAACCATCTTTACTTTCACCTCACCTCTATTAACTGTGGTAAATCTTTTCAGTTTTACTGGGCTGGTAAGGCCTCTGATATTATTGTTAGTTGATTGCTGTGTTGGGCTTGAATGATGCGAGATTCTATCTGAAGTGGTTTGTGTGTTGCCTATAGGATGTAGTATCGAAGAGCTGAATCGGGCTAGCTTGAGGCAATCTTGGCCTTCGAAGAGAGAACAGCGAGGCATTTCATGGAAAATGAATAAGCTCCGTTCGTACAGTTACTATTGGGCAGGAGCTAGATAGAGAGTCTTAAATAGACTCACTAGCAACCTCGGCAACACATACTAGATATTTTGCTCGTAGTGATGGATACAGTAATTCTTAAAGAAAAGCATAGGTAATAGTTGTAGTGAAAATAGTAAACATGGTAATATAAATCTAAAGAGGATCTCGTTAGAGCTCACTTTATGCCTAGAGCTCACTCCAAAAGGGAATGAGGAATATGCCAATTGTTGGATTTTGTTCTTATCAATTATCCTAAAGTGGGACTTGAGTAAGAGAAAGTTTTGGAAAAGTTGTACTTTTACTATTTTTCGTTGCTTTCTCCTAGTTTGAGACTATACAATGACTGTGTGGGAACACGATCATATCGCATACATGGAATAGATATAGGTGATTAGCACTAGTTTTTGTGTGTTGGTTTTTCAAGTGTGGTTTTGATGGTTTTAATTATTTGAATAGAGTATTATATATGTTTTAAATTTTTTCTTAATATACTGGATATTATATATTTATTTGATTATGGTTGAATAGATTTATTTTAAGAGAAAAAATTGTTCATAAACTAACATAAAAACTATGTGCAAACTTGAATTATTTTAAAGGCTCTGCATCCCTTATATAAAAATCTCAATATACAAATCATTTTTTACACTCTCACAATATTTGAATTGAATTGACAAACAAAAACCGCACTTGGTCATGAGCGGTTTTCCTGAATACTGTGTTAACACTAACTATCCCATTTAGTGCGCATGAGACTAATTCCCAAGACATGCACTATTTTGCCAAATCTCAAAACTAGTTAGGGTTGAAATTTTTACTAAGTGGCTGAAATCTTCATATTGTGCTAATTTTACAACACAATGATATTTAGTATCATCTTCGCTAATTTCCCACACACACTATAAAACCACCCTTACTAAATGGAATAATTAGTGTAATATCTAAATAATTTATTCTTCAATATAAAGTGCGTTTGAAAATTCAAAAACAAATTATCAATTTTTTTTTTTGAAATTCACAAATTGATTTTTCGCAACCCGGCAAAATTTCAACATTTCAAAACAACATACATAGGACTTTCTCATGAGTGTGATCCTCTTTGCAATATCAAGCAAATATAATTGTGAGTAGCTTTCACAAAATTATAACATTTTTTTGGAAATTGTTAAGAATTATGATAATTTCAAAATTAATTATTTAATGTATGATCCTACATAACATTGTTAGGCCCTAGACTTTGTACTCTTACTAAAGTTTCCAAGATTTTCTTTGATGTTCTTGATTCCTCTTTGTTTTCACATGTTAAGTTTGTCTTACTTGCTTGTCTCCTACTGAATCCCGTCATATAATAGCAGTGTGTCATCTTTCATTCTAGTTCCAAGGAAAGTTACTGTATTAGTAAAAATCAAACAAAGCAGTAGGATATCCAGATCCCTACCCTAATGCAATTGCTAGAAGATACATTGTCTAGAAATTACATAACGTTTTACATCTTATTGTAACTTTTTACTTATAATGAAATTTTTAAAGTTGTAAGGACTAAAATCATACATGAATCTACTCTGTTTGAAATTAATTGAAAATTATATTTGTAATTCCAAATTTTAACAACAATTTAAATCAAAATCTTATTAGAATTACCGTGGCCCACGGTAATTACATAGCGTAAACCGCCCCTTCATTTTGAAATAATAACCTCGTTTCTCGCTCCTAGTGTCCCGGCCCGTCAGTTCTAGAACCATCTCCGCTCTGATCCGCGACCTTTAGTCGGCCGACCAATGTCCGCCATCCAGCTGTACGCTGACGGCCCACCGACCACCGGTCGGGCGGATTAGGGCAAGCTCGTTACAAAGGGCTCCGACGGCTTTCGAGAGCTTCATACGCTTCTGCTCGTTGCACGCATTTTGTCCCGATTTCATTTGTTTTGTTGTTCGTTTTCCATCACAGTTGGTGCATTAGATTGCACAGCAGATTAGATTGGTGCAGCTATGGCCGGGGACGAGGAGAAGGAAGTGCGGGTCGTGGAGGAGGCCTCTCCTTCGAACGTCACCGAGGGATCCGAGGAGACTGCTAAGGTCGCGGGCGAGGAGGAAGACACCGGCGCCCAGATTGCTCCCATCGTGAAGTTGGAGGAAGTTGCGATTAGCACCGGCGAGGAGAACGAGGACGTGCTGATTGATATGTGAGATATTTTTCGGGGATCTTGTGTTTAGGGTTTCTTGTGTGCTAGATCTACTAGAGATGCTGCGCGTTGAAACTGATGTGGTGTGCCGTTGGGAATTCCGTTTTATTCTTTTATTTGTTATTTTCATTTTTTCCAACCTTGTTGGGCCAACATGTTGACGTTTCTGAAATGGTGAATTATTGTTCGGGGATCTGGTATTTTGTTGTGTAGTGGGCGTTAGATCTATTAGAGACGTGGTGTGTTGAAACTGAGTGTTGGCGATTGAAACCTTTTTTCCAGTTTTTTAATACTTGGTATTAGTCCAATATGTTATTGTTTCTGAAATGAAGAATAATTGTTCGGGGATCTGTTGTTTAGGGTTACAATGGGCGGGTTGAAATAAAGGTTGCGTACGATTGGTCATTGGTTTTTTGTAGGTTTTTAATACTTGGTGTTGAGCCGTGTTTTTGAAATAGTGGATAATTGTTTATTTGCAGGAAAGCTAAGCTGTATCGGTTTGATAAGGAAGGAACTCAGTGGAAAGAGAGGGGTGTTGGCCAAGTCAAGATTCTAGAACACAAGTCCACTAAGAAAGTTCGCCTGCTCATGCGACAAAATAGAACCCTGAAGATTTGTGCCAACCATATGGGTGAGTATTCAATCCAAGCGTGTCGTGTCAATTTTGAATTTTGGATTGGGTCTAAGAGTAGGCTTGCTTGCCCTGTGACTTGCTCTGGAAGTTCAACGACTAGTCAGTAATTTGATAAGCAAAACTCAGTGAAATCAACAGTATTTTATTTCCACTTTGGAGCATGTATTTCATTTCCTTCAGGTGATTTAGGGCAATATGAGCATTAAAATAAACATGCTCCTGTTATTTTAATGGACGGGGAATGAAAGTTAATCCATTATTCTTTAGGTAATTTTCTCTATTTGTTGGTTATAGAAGAACAAACATGGAAGTACCATTCAATTGATCAACAAACTGTTTTGTGCAGTCACGGCTGCCACTCAATTGCAAGAGCATGCTGGTAGTGACAAGACCTGGGTCTGGCATGCTCGGGATTACTCGGATGGTGAACTGAAGGAAGAGCTTTTCTGTATGCGGTTTGGAAATGTTGAAAGTGAGTCCCTGCATTCTTTGTTATGTCAATGTTTGTTTAATTGATAATTATAATGTCGTGAATGATTAATTGATAATCAGTTGGGTTTGTTGGCCGATCGAACGGTTCCTGTTAAATTCACGCTCTTCTTAGCTCCCAAGTGCCCTGGCTTAATAAAGAATATTCACTTCTCTTTATTAGTACTTTCTGTTACCTTAGAGCTTTTAAATGATCCATTTTGACTTTTATAGTCATGGAAGTGGCCATTTGGGTTAATTCAGAGTCGGTCTGTAAATTCAGTCATTGGCTGGTCCGTTTGAGTGTTTGGCTCTATAGCTTTCTCAATACTATTATGGCAACAGGTGCTCAGAAATTTAAGGACGTATACGAAGCTGCTCAAGATAAGGTGTCAGGAAAGACAGAGGAGAAGGACGAGGAGGCCGATGAAGCAGCAGACCTTCTGGACAAATTGAAAGTTGAATCAAAATCTGAGGAGACTGTTGCACCGGAGGATGCCAAGGAAGTGACCGAGTCAAAGGCTGAATAGATTAGAATTCAGGGGTTGTGATCAAAATGTGCTTAAGATGATTGTTGGTAGGGTTGACTGTCCTATTACCAACCACTTAAGCAAT
Source organism: Pohlia nutans (assembly GCA_022496805.1). Classification (NCBI taxonomy): domain Eukaryota; kingdom Viridiplantae; phylum Streptophyta; class Bryopsida; order Bryales; family Mniaceae; genus Pohlia; species Pohlia nutans. The sequence goes on from CM040085.1 coordinate 35,067,441, forward strand.
CTGACCTATATTTGGCAGTGGTAAATCCGGAGAAAAATTATGACCGCGTTCGAAATAGGATTTCATGAGGATTGCAAAAACTTGCAACTTATAATTTGCATTTCTCAATTTTATACAAAATTCCAAAGTGGAAAGTAACCTGCGACCCAAAACTGATCACTAGGTTTCCCCATTTCCACACCATGTGGTGCTAACTTTCACTCATAATGATACCCAAAACCACCAACTATTTCTTCGCAATGCTTGGCGTGCCATTGGTCTACTTGAATACTGAAATTGGTGGTTTTGGGTCTCAATTGTGGTGGCCCTAAGAAAAGTCTACATCTCATATTTGGGGCAGTGGTTCGTAATAGGACAACCAACCCTAGTCCTCTTTGCACTATCCTGGATAGTGTTTTTTACCCTTCATCAGGGTTCTGAGTATGGGGACGTTTCCCTTTTAAGTGAACACAGTTCAATTGTGTAGACCTCTTGTTAGTCTCGATATACTTTGCTTTGAGAGTCCTGTTCCTACTACTTTTGGCAGCGTGTATCACACCTCTCTAGGTGTTCAATTGTCATCACATTTGGAGGAAGGTAGGATGCAAATCATTTTGTGATTGCATCATCTTGGTTCGTTTTTATTGATACAGATTGCATCCATTGCTCATCTGAGTCCGACTTTGTACTCATGTTCCATTATTCTTATTATCGGGACCGAACGTATAACATATAAATAATGTTTTATTCTTTAACATATGCGTTTTTCCAATTTTTCAAGCTCATGTTGTTTTTCCAATTCATGATGCAGTGACTGTCAAAAGTGAGTATATCTATGATTTTTCACCGAGTATGTTTGAAAATTGTTTTCGATCAAACAGCTTTTTCATACTCATGTGTCCAAGTTTGTACAGATCAAGTTCTATGACATATTACCCAATGTGGAAAAGATCTCAACCCTGGTTGTTTCTAGTAATAGTATTCAACCTTCGGAAGGTATACTTTGACAAAAATTCAGCCAAATAGCACTCAAATATTCTACACTGAAGCCCACTCAGGCCGCAAGCCATCTGCAAAGAATCTGTAAGAAGCCCTCTTGAAAAATGCATTGAAAACAAATGATCTTAGGTAGAGCAAGCCTGACCTCATCAGGTGGCTTGCACATCAGTTCTAGACTCTTTGCCAGGCTTGAAATGTCCCTTTCTTACAATAATGGAGTGGAGAATATCTGTGGATTTGCAACTTGTGCATGAAGGGAAACGTTCACTGAAGCTAGCTTGATATGTGTTGTTCACATTTACTGCCCCATTTGCATTAGATTTGAACAGGGACCCCAATTGTATGGGTAAAGAATGTAAACATAGGGACACCCAAAGTTGCAAGTGACCCAAAGTTTTGCCCTAAACTTTTAGACTATAGGTACATGTTGATCAAAACTTATACACCACTTCAACATCTGATCATGTGATGGTTTTAGAATATCTACCAATACAACTTTGATTCTCAATAACTCTTAATAACTTTTGCATATGGTGTCCAAATAACGCATTCTTTGATGCATTGGAATCCTTTTTCATTTGCCAACAAGGAAATTATCAGGAAATATGCTCAGTAGCAACTTTGGGTGTCCCTACGTGACTCCGATGAAGAATTCCAATGTCGAAGAATTCCAATGTCCAAGTAATCCACACTTACACGGCAGAAACTACACAGCCAAAACCATATGATAAGGACAACCTGGACACCATTACGAGCATAGTGTTAGAGTCAGGAATGAGGAGAAGGGCAAGACACGCAGCTCGGTTGGTGAGGCATCTGAAATCTTGGAGAGGTCTAGATTTCAGATATCCTGGACTGCATCACTGGTGGGAACCGTGGCTATCGTGATGCACTTTGGGGTCGTGTATGGCGATGGTGCTTGGTGCGTGCAGATTTGGGCCGTGCGCCTGCAAGGGCAGGTGCAGGCTGTTTCGGCACGCTGGTGTCATATGAGAAGTAAGGATCCTCCTCTGCACGAAGTTCACGGAGCGCGTGCTCAACGTCTGCATCATTGGGCGTCCTGGTCTTGTCAAACTCAAAAGGGTTGCGACCTTCCGACATCTCTAAATCCATCTTCAAGATGTTGTCCACCCTGCACCCCCATATCCCATATCAATTCTGGAACCTCCTACCGGGTAATGCATTTTAAGCAGATCACTGTCCTCTAACTAAGGATTTCTTATTGACATGGACAAGCAGGGCTATCAAGAGCAATGAGCAGTTCGCAATAATTTTTGAAGGTCATCGTCACTACCCTTCTTGAGCTATGGGTTCTTCAGAAGGATTTCGTGTTCATTTCCAAAACTGGTTATCCCTACGTGATCAAGCTCAAAATATACAGCTCACTTTGGAAACTAACAGTCGATTGAAATAACCTATTTATGTCGTTAAAAAATGCAGGGTATGATTTCTTCTTCCTTAGATATATTATTTAACATACATTGAAGCTTCCTTAATGGTTTATTTTAACTCCTGTTGATATGGAAGCGGCCACTTTTGACCATTTGGGGACTTAGTCAAGTCTCTCAAGAAAACAACCACCTCGCAAAGCAAAGCAGTTAGCCCATCTAACCCTAGAACCTAGGCCTTGAACAGAGGAATGGTAGAAGGCTTACAAGTATCGGTCGCGTTCACTTTGGGAGAGGGGTTGCTCTGGTTGTCGCAGTGGGGGTCTGCTACGACCAATTGCCGAATTGGGTCGTAGCAAGGGTTGCTTCGTGAAGCCATCAATTGAAATCCTGGTGGGACCACTGTAGGGAACAGACCTCAAAGGCACAGTGTTCTGGACCAAGTTCCAAGTCTCGTTCTCTTCATCCCAATGGACTCGCCGCATAACCTTATTCAACTCGTCAGGTGGTATGAATTTCTGCCAGGCCAAACAGTGTCGGGTTTAGATGATTTTCAATCAGTTAAGAGACTCAGGGTAGAGAGAGCCGAAGTAAACTGGTGCTGAACACTGCGATACAATAGCCTTCTATAATCTTTAGAAACATCCAATGTACGAAAACAGGATACCAGTGAGGGAAGGAAAATATCAAAGGTTACAAGTCAAGTTATCCCTAGCGTAGTCAATATATCAATGAACTACAGGAAAATTGACTTACATCAATCAGAAAGTTTTTAAGCTGCAGCTGCTGGTCAAGGGAACGCAATGACAAGAACATGTCCGCTCGCTCTCTTTGAAATTCGTGGATTGTATCTTGGAGTTCAGTGCGTAGCGCACTGAGCTCATTCTTGCTCTGCTGATATCGAGCCATCAAGTTCCGGAGCTTCCGAGTCTTCATCTCCACCTAAAGGAGATTTGTCAAACCCATTTCCCACAAATTCAGTACAAGCAGTAGCCAATTTGGGAAATGAATATTCGCTTGCTTTTCATTTCAATCTAGAGCTTAAGTCACACTCGACTCTACTGGAACAGCATACCATCGCATTGAACATATAGCTACAGTGCCCATCAGCTGCCACTACTACAGTACATTGCTCCTCTTTGAACAATCTATCTTCTATGACCCTACATATTTACGTATTTACACTACGAGCCTCTCATGTACATATATTTGACGCACGGTGAATTCAAGTTCTAATCTGCCAATCAAATCGATCATGCCAAAAATAGGGAAGTGCTCTCACCTCTTCCTCCATCGTGTTGCATTTCTCCTCTGCCATTAGCTGAGCTTCCTGCATCGGGGTGTGTAAAATAACATGAGTACTTGTCCACAGAATAGGATTGTAACTCGAACATGTAATAACGCGAATGTCGAAGCCTTAAAATATAACGAGTACTTAGTGGCTTGGTCTTAGTGAATGTGCAGGTCCATTCAGGAATTGACCAAATTGGTGACAAATGCAAAACGCTTCACTTGAATCTGTACTGCAGAGGTTGACAAGATTTTTTTGACTCTTTTGTACAAAAGGATTTTATAATAAACGCATACTTTACCTCGTGGAAGCATTGGCGTCAACCCTCGAGTAGCAAAAGAATACGTCCACCTTCAAAGGCATATGATGTCATGAAACAAACATGTGACACTGAGAGTTTAAACGTTAAAATGGACAATAATCAACCTCAAGCTCTGCAATCTTCTTCTCACGCTCCTCGTCCATGCTCTCCTTTTCTTGTAGCTGTTGCTCACGCAATGCTAGCTCGAGCTCCTTTTGTTTGGCTTTTTCCAGCAGCTTTTCATTATCATTGTTGGTGCCGTGTACAAGCTTTTCCTCCAGAGCCCGGAGCTTGGCAGCCAGGACGTCCCGATCTTCCTTCTCACGGGCCAAAGCCTAAGAGCAATTCAAAATATATCAAAATATTGCTCACTATATCAAAATTTCAGATAATTTCTCATGCGAAGAACTTCAGCTCTTGAAATGGACAAGGGTAATGCCACACCTGGTAATGTGTCTGTAACTCCATGAGCTGCTGCTGGAGTTGCTTTGCAATACGCTGCTTCTCCTCATCTGATCTCTCTTTTTCTGCCTTCAATGCTTCCATATCGTACTGGGCCTGTATCGAGGAAGATATTCTTCGGTCACATAAACTCTGGATAATGATATTTGTGGGACAAGAAAAGTGTTTGTATAAACCCAGAAATAAAGTGGGTTCAGCAGTTCATGGCAAAGGCTAAAATGTTCAAGACAGGGATCATATGCCAACTTGATCAACAGCTTCCGAAGAGCCGTATTTAGGTCTGTAAAAACCGACACATCCGTGAAATGGCAGCTACGATTGTGAGACTACGAAAAGTAGAAGAGTTTACGAAAGATATTAAAGTCTTAACGAACCTACAGATTCACAAAATCATCTTTAAAGGAGCATGCATACCTTGCGTTCAAAATCAGCTTTGATGCAGGCAATAGCTTGCTCACTCATAGATTTGTGCAAAGAGACCTGGTGCTCCATATCCTCTTGCATCTTGGCCCTCAATTGCTGCATCTCTAGTTCCCGATCTGCTGCATTCTCAGCCACAGGCTCTGCCTTGCTCTGCGTTCTGTCATCTAAAACCGGGCTGCTTGCTTGTAGTTGCGCTCTCAATCTGTCCAATGCAGGACGGTTAGCCCTAGCATTCAGTGCAACGTAAGGATGGCATTTTTACGGCTCTTGGGCTCTCATGCCAAGAGATCTTTTCTCGTAGCTCTTTGCAAGACAACCTCGGGTCTGATCGGTTAAGTTCACAATATCATTTAGAAGATTATGCAATATACACAAAAATCCTGTACCCTTCACGAATCCAGTGGTACTGCGAGGGCGGTTTAGGTAGGCTATTCCATGACACCATGCAGTATATGAGGTTACAGCTACAAGCAATCACAAGACTATTTCGTACAATTATACCTTGCAATCTCTTCCTGGAATTCACGGAGAATGGCATCTTTCGGATCCTCGTTAATACGAGGTTTGTTCTTGATGCTCTTGGCTCGGTTCGCATACCTCAGCGTGCTCACACTCTCATCGTAGTTGTAGTCAGCTGGACCTGTTGCACAGATTGAGTAAACTTTAGTTCGATCAGTATTTCATGTTGAGCACAAACAAATTGAACAGAAAATTCAACTGCAGAATTCAGATCACAATTTTGTGGTAAATGAGACGTGACATTTTTGATTTGCACATAAAGAAGAAACGAAATTTCAGATGTTTACACCAGTTGACTTTCATGCTGAGTAGAAAGACCTATGTTTGCGATCATCACAGTGCGAGTGTTGCCTCCAAGAGAATCTTGCAGGAGGCGGGTGAGCTTTGAATCACGGTAGGGAACATGTGAACTTTTCCCGTCCACAAGGGCAGATATGACATTGCCCAAAGCAGACAAAGACCAGTTAATATTTGTGAGTTCGCGGAATCTGTCCCCCGTGGCTCCTGTTTTGTTCAGCCTCTCACTGCCAGCCAAATCCACCTACCCCAATTGTCCTCCATCAATCAGGTGAAAAACAATGACATTCTCAAACCTTCACTGCATTCACAAAACTCGTAAACTGCACCCTACAGTTCAGAGTAACGACCAAGCGCAACGTGCCACCACCCATACTATTCTGGCATGTGCTTAAAGTTGGTCAATTACCAGATTCAGCTTGCCAACTCGAATATGCATACTGCCATCAGGCCCTGCTGATGTACTGCGGGCACTCGCCTCCACAGTAATGGTAAAAATGGAATGCGAGCGAGACGAGTCCTGATTCATCAACGTCGCTCCCACTGACCTGCTTTTCTTGCCGACCTGGATTTCCCAAAACGATACCACTTATTCAAAAACCACTTCCCATTTCCCTGTAAAGATAAACGTTGATGGCGCTCTAAAAGAACTATGAAAAGGGAACACTCAATCTCGGCTCTTTCAGCTCAATGCATCACCATGCATTTTACAGAAAGTGTAGAAAGGCTGTCACCGTTAGAGTATACAGTGCAGGTTTCGATAATTCGAATTTAATAAGAGGTAATGATTCAGGATTGACATGAATTTGTATGCCAAGCCCAGCTTCCAGCTCAATGACCCAGTACCATGTGAGTTCAACCCTATCTAGAGACACCTGCTGGCTTAGAGTATGTGAGCATGCTGCTGGATACTCGAAAAGCTTGGAAACAAATGTCGTGAAAGAGAAAGGGGACTCACTGAGAGAAGGTGGCTGATGTCAGCAACGCTTTGGACGGTGATAGAGGTCAAGTTCTTCACATAAACACTGCCTTCCACATTCTCTTTAAGCTCTAGACGTGTCAGAGATTGTGGGCCAGCCAGCAAATCGCGAATCTCCTCGTTATGAATCTCCAAATAAGAGGCTCGCACCAGGAAGTTGTCGGAACTCTGGCTCCCTTGGATGTGGGCGAAGATGTCTTCAAACGCTTGAGGGATAATCCCCCGCATTTCTGCAACCCTATCACTCATCAAACACCACGTCTTGTACCGACCTATGGTTTGGTTCTACAGAAGAACAGACGTTGGAGGTTTTGGTGGATCGCCCTCCATAACATTCAGTAGCCTTCATGCGCTCTACTCATCATCTTGGGACTCCACCTGTCCAATTAGCTACTGTGAAGGTCCTGTTCGGTGCGGAATATGCTGTACATTCTCCTATGGGGCCAGGCAGAGCCACTGTAAGCTACTGAATGTTATGCTCATGACAAGTCCTGGGAGATAAAAAGCGGACTGTGTATCACAGCACTCACAGTGGACTTAGAAGCATGTCCCTGATCTTCACAGAAAGGTATGCTCTACTTCCAACCGTCAACAAGAGGTGGGAAGTGTTCTGGATACCAGGAGGATCGTCAAGTCCGTCCATTGTGAAGGTCTTTCCAGAAGCCGTCTGCCCATACGCCAACACGGTGCCATTGTAACCGCACATGACACTGTGCACGATGGGATGGGCAACATCGTCATAGAGCTGTCGTTGCGTGGAGGTGGCATCGTACGTCTTGTCGAAGGTGAAGAGCTTTGGCGCCTGCTCCGGTTGCTTGAGGTTCTTCACCTGAATGGTACTGCCCGCCGTGTCCACTGCCACGCAGTTGCTGCGGCCCTCGGAATTCTCTTTCTCTAGCATCGGGCGGCATCGCACCACCACTTGCACTCTCTCTGCACGGCGAGCTGATCCTCCGCCAATGGATCCCGTGGAGCCCGTGGAATTGGACCGCATCAACCCTAACCCACCCCCACGTCCTCGATTCTCCTTCATCCCTGCAATCCAAGTCGGTCTCTTCTCACGATCTTGAACGTTCACTAACCTTCACCACAATTTTCTGCATCCGAGAGCCCGTGCAAGACTGAAAAACGCTTGGTTACCAACATGAGACATAGACTGCAATCGAATCTACCAACTTACGACACTTGAAGTTGATAGAATTCATCACAACATTCGTGAAATCAGGTAGTCTCATAATCCGGCAATTTCATAACCCCGTGCAAACACATTCCACATCCTGAGACCGAAATGATCAGTCTTGCATACGTAAATCACGGAGCCTAAATTTGCGCAGATTTCTCATGCAGTTTTGTAGACCTGTGATCACTCAAAGAAGATGAATGACCTCAGATGAATCCAAGCAGTACTGCATGATTAGATGAGCGAGCAATTTCTGGAGAGGAAAAAAGAAGAGGTTGGGGGCAGAGAGTCGTCGTCGTCGCCGGCAGTTACAGGAGACGGACGAGCGGTAGCCATTACTGACCCTGGGATGGAATGCACATTCGTGATACAAGACGCTCCCGTCCACACGACGGTGAAGATATGCCGGCCGATGGGTACCTCTGGGGGTCGTTACATGGTTCACTATATTCAGTAGACAGCTCAGTTGGCTTCCGCTTCCTCTGCTTTGTTGCTGAACCCTAATCACGAACTTTTTGGTGAACCTGCTTTTCACTGTTTCAGGTGAAACCATATTCACCAACGAGGAGGCTTTGAATTGGGAAACTTAACCCTCCATGATGCCAACAGTCGGTCTTCTCCAACAACCAGTCCAACCATGCATGGCAAAGTTCCAATTCTACCGGCTTTGACTTTTGTTCCTGATGTCTCTGTTCAACGTACCCCACACTCCCAGTGAAACATTGAATGTGAACATTCCCTATCTGATGTACTCTTGGTTCTATTTTAATGGATTCATGTCACAGTCCCACTTGAGGATGGGGTCCAAGGTATGTCATTCTTCCATCATTTGCACGGAATACCACGAACAGAATCTAGATTCTTATATTCATTAGGGAAATCATCAACAAATGAGTGATGTTGCAATGATAAAACTCTTGGAAAATCAAGTGGATTTCAAGGTTGGACCATAAAAAGAGTGAGAACCGCCATTTACACTGTGCGGGCTCCAACGAGTATGAAACGCAACTGCGACCACTCATGTGTTCGTATTGTTGTACTAGCTTGCTTCCGTGACGGTGGAATGTATAAACCATGTCCCTCATTCTCATAAAAAGGTGTCTCGTCTTCCTTAAAACGATTAGGTTCAAAAATGCCTACTCCCTGCACAGAAACAACGACAAATGCTTCAGTATGCATTGAGAGATTTTGGACCCCAAGTTCATGTGAATAGTGGTGCTACAAGACAAACTTTTACAATCTGTGCCACATAATAATAGTAGCATTGTCAAAGGCATCACTACTAGGGGTGTCAAAGTACACGACTGCAATAGCAAGATTTCTTCACCTTTCCATTTTGAGCCCTACACAATTCTGAGCCCCAAATTCTGAGCAGCAAAGGAGATTACCTCGAGAATATAAATTACAACGGCGAAGGAGGGGTCTAAAGGCAACGACATTTCCGATCCAGGCCGCATTTGCACGTCAAGCATCACCTGCCTCAACAAAAAGTACTACATCGTCATGAACTGAGCTTCGAAGCCATCACAGAATGTCATTTCAAATACTTCTGAGGGTAGCATTTGTGGAACTTAGCAGTACTCACAAAGTCCTGAAGCGGCGGCCCAATTGAGACATCGCCAAAGCTGCCTGCAATGACTCTGACAGCAGCACCGTCATGAACAGTAGTTGGCACAATTGACGACGCATCTCGAACATGGTCAATCACGGGCACGACAAGGCTTCCGCCCGTCTCCACCACACAAGGCTCGTTGCTTCCCTGGTTCATGGAACGCATGTTGGACTTCAAATAGAGGTGCACGCCATGGCGGGGTCGAAACCCCTCGAAGTCCTCCAGCTCCAAAGAAGCTGGCGACGGTTCATCACAGTAGTATATGACGGACTCCAGCAACACATCGGCGTCACGCAACGGCAGACCCGTGGCGTTGGGAAACTCGAAGAACTCATCAAAGGCGAGCAGTCGTCCAATACCTGCAAGCAAGCTGCACCTCCTCCATTACCTCTACAACCCCACACATATCCTCGGGGCTCGAGAACGTTCTTCAATTTGAACGTTTTTCAATTACATCCGCGAGGTTTTAGCTCAAGAACACAGCATATTGAAAAGAACGCAAAACTACTTAACAAAAACTCATTCGACCATTCTTCGTGACAATGTTTCCTCCACTACAAATCTGGAAACCTTAGTCGCCATATCCGAGTGTAATTCCGCAGGTATAGAATCAGAAGACGAAATGCACATACCTTTCACATCGGTCTTCCCTGGTCCCATCACACGCACAAACCCCGAGCCTCCCTCCACTCTGGAAGCTGTCAGAACCGACGTCCCCGCCCTCACAACACTAATTCCCCTCTTCTGGAGCATTCTCCCTGCTCCATAGCTGACACTGCCACTGCAAAGCTTGTTAAGACGCCCGATTGGCGCCCATCCTGGAGAGACACAATGAGGTCCCATGAAATTCAAAACCTGGGGCGCCATGAAAATGGGCGCCATGGAAGTCAATGTGACAGGCAAGGGCGGGGCTCCTCGTAGGTTTTGGGGTTTTGACAACGACAGTCATGGTTTCGTCTATGATGTGGGAACTATAGGTTCCCAAGGCTGGGGACGCGGCTATGGAGGCCGGCTCTTCTACCGCAGTGCTACAGTGTCGGCAAAGGAGCACCCGGGGATTCCTCTTCAGTCTAAGTTAAGTCCAGACCGTCTTCAGTTCATCGTCACGTTCTTTCCGCGTCCCGTTTTTCTTCTTCCCCGCCGATTGAAGTATTCTTCGCTTGAGGTTCCTCGAAATCCGGGCCGAAATCCGTGTTCGGCTTGACTTGCGGAACTCACTTGCAATTGGAACTAAAGGAAGAATTTCGTACGTAGCGTATCCCGTGGTGCGTGCATGTAGTGTTCGCTTGTTGTCTGCGTTTCATGTTCGTGGTTTTTGTTGGACGGGTTCCAACGGGATGTATGTATCTGATTTCTGGGGGCTCGGTGTAGGAACAGAGAGTAGGATGGTGGTCTTTGAGGTCGAGGCACGCACAAAAGAAGTAGGAGCATCATGATTAGAGGTTGGAATTATGAAAGGAACGTGTTGTTCGAGGGGTGACCGGCACGGAACACCAAATTGGAGACAGCAGGATATCAGTAGGAACGCGAATTTCGAAATTGCGATAACGTCAGGTTATTTTCGTGGGTTGTGAGTAGTATTATGTACAGAAATTTTGAAATCTAGTGGATGGTTTTTGGTGTTGACGATTGTCGGAGGTAGCTGGTTCCCGTCCATGCCGAGACCAAACTGGAGCTCCGATTTTGAGGTCATCGGAGCGGGACTTATCAGAAGAGTGTCTCTGTCATACAGCTCTTGGATTAGGTCAAAAAGGCCGAAGCTTTCCATAACCTACTTGAAATTCCGTGCCTGAAAGGACTCAAAACCCTGAACGAATTCGCAAACCGGAATTCGACCTAAGCAGCAATTCGCGACGACTTGGCAAATCTACCCTAAGGCGTGTCTAGGTTGAGTTTCTGATTATCGTAATGCAGTTTCTTCCCCTGAATTGATGTCTGGCTGTTGGAGGAGAAGATCGCATATTGTAATTAGGTTTTAAGTGACTACTACATCGCTCTTTTGGTTTCTTTGCTTTTGGGGAGGCTTGAGAATTGAAGCGATCGTGCCCATTGAGGACCGCGGCTATGGATGCAAGGGCGCGCACTTATGATAGCTAGAAATGTACGTGGGATTGGGAAGGATGAAGGATGGAACGGGCATGGATAATGCCACAGTGGCGCGGGTGCTGGCGCGCTTGTTGAAGGAAGTGGGGCGCGTGGAGCAAGTAACCAAAGATGCGTCCATCGCGAAGGAGAGCTTCAGAGTGCTCTCCCGGTATTTCGAGACCATTCGAACCATTCTAGGCGAGTTTTCGGACAAGAAGGTGCGAGACCCGGCGTCGATGCAGGTGGTGTTGATGGCGATGGAGCAAGAGGTGGCCAAAGCATGTCACATCGCCATCCGATGCAGCTCCAAGAGCAAGTTCTACCTCCTTGTGAAATCCCAGGCGTTTCTGAAGGAAATTGAGGATCTCTCACACGAAATCGGCCGTTGCCTAGATTCGATCCCCGCAGCCGATCTGGACTTGGCTGTGGAAACACAGGAAACGATGACGAAGCTGTCGAGTGATATGCGAAAGGCACAGTTTAAACCTGCAATCACTGAGAAGGCTATCATCGATGAAATCAATGAGGGCATTCGCAACCGGCAGACGAACTCTGAATTTGCAAATGATCTGTTACTGCAAATTGCACGAGCGGCTGGTGTGTGTACCGATGCGGCCTCTTTGAAAGCTGAGCTTGATATTCTCAAGCGGGAGAAAGAAGATGCACGAGCTCGGGATGATCAGGACGAGTATCGGTATCTCGGCGAAGTGATTCAACTTCTGAGTCGGGCTGATGCAGCCACTTCTGCAAGTGAGAAGGATGTGAATTATCAAAAGAAGCGAGGCTCTGGTGGGATGGGTGGGCATCCCATTCCGCCTCTGCAATCGTTTTACTGCCCCATCACTCATGAGATTATGGAGGAGCCAGTTGAGATTGCATCAGGGCAAACGTTTGAAAGGTCTGCCATAGAGAAGTGGTTCTCAGCTGGAAACTCCAATTGCCCCACTACCAAGGTGGAGCTTGAAAATCTGCAGATCAAGCTCAACCTCCCATTACGGCATTCTATACAGGAATGGAAAGAGAGGAACATTGCCATCAGTATTGCTGCTACGAAACCCAAGCTGGATCGAAACCTTGAAGAGAGTGAGATCTGTTCTGCGTTGCGGACGTTGCTGGCATTGAGTGAAGAGAAGGGTATCCATCGCTATTGGATTGCTCTCGAGGGCCTCATTCCCTCGTTGGTTGATCTCCTCCTATCTCATCAGCGAATTGTCCGCAAAGAGACTCTGGAGGTGCTTCGGAGTCTGTCTGTTGACAACACCGAAAACAAGGTACTACTTCATGCAAATCTCCTTTGGAGCTGCACTTCCCATGAGAGTACGAATTTTGTTGAAGCAAGACTGTATCACGCCTTTGCTTATGAATATGCTTTTTACGGCAGAGAAGGAATAAGATTGCCCTATTTGGGCCTCATTCGTTTTAGCAGTTTTGAGTATCTCATATGCGGACTGTTTGTTTTGGTCCAATTTTTATCTATTTGTTGAACACGTGCGATGTTCTTCACTGATTCTGGTGATATAAAATTTGGCCCCATTTGAATCATACTTTTCACAATATGATTCATCAAATTGGTCGTTTTGTAACTATGAGTCCTTGGTCCCAAGTACTTCGTGCTTTCTTTGAGATGATCGATGTCATGCAGGTAAGTGATGTGGTTGTGATTTTCTGACACTGATTTTGTGATCGCAATCAGGGACAAATTGCAGCAGCGGATGCCATCAAGTTGGTGGTGAAATCGCTGGCGAGGGATGTCGGAGAAGGACGACAAGCAGTAGCACTCCTCCGAGAGCTCTCCAAGGATCCGAAAATCTGTGAAAAGATTGGCAAGGTGCAGGGATGCATTTTACTACTGGTCACCATGTTGAACTCTGAGAACCCTCATGCTGTAGTTGATGCTAGGGAGCTTCTCTTCGAGCTTGCAAATAACGACCAGAATGTGGTTCAAATGGGAGAAGCAAATTATTTTGGGCCTCTCACTCAACGTCTGAACGAAGGTGAGCTTCCAGATTTTGATTTTCATAAACGCGCTCTTCCTTTTGACTCAGCTACTGTCATCGTCCTATTTCCTCTCAGCTACCAGTTTTGTAGACTGAAATGACAACGATTGTGTATCAATTCATCTCTTCAAATTCTCATCGCATGATAAGATTTCTGCTCTGTTACCAAGAAGGCCGAATTGGCCTTGTGTTGTTTTAGCAGTCTGGAGCAGTTCTTATGGGGACTATCTTTTTTTGTTTTTTGACCAACACGTGCAATGTTCTTCACTGATTCTGGTGATATAATGTTTGGCCCCCATCTGAATTCTATTTTTCACAATATGATCAATCCAATTGCCATTTTAAAATCATGAATCCGTTTAGGGGTCTTTTAGGAGTCTTTAAAGAGATGAACGTCTCAGAACTAGAAAACTGTTGAATATTCAGGAACTCATATAACTTCATTGTGAAGTCCCTCCAGAGAGTAGCCTGGTGGCTAGACATTAATCCACTCAATAATTTTTAACAAATGTATGAGCCCTACTCACCTATTCACATGAAGCTAATAAGGTCAAGCGCTTCATACCAGCTTCTGGAAATCCTGTTCCTTAGTCTTACATTTATCTCCATGTTGATTGTCGTGCTATTCATGCTTTGTTGTCCGTTGTTGGTCTACTACTTCAATGTGTTACACTTTTGCTCTTATGGTTGAACGCCTTGAATAACTTGCATCTTGTTTCATCACTTCGTTCAAACATTTTGCAGGTCCGGACATGACGAAAATCCTAATGGCAAGTGCCTTGTCTCGCATGGGGCTTACGGATCAGAGCAAAGCAGCTCTGGCTCAGCAAGGGGCCATTCCACCGTTGGTGAAGATGATCTCTGTTGGGAAACTGGAAGCCAAAGCGGCAGCTCTGGGAGCTTTGAAAAATCTTTCGACGCTGCCCGACAACCGAGAGTTTTTGATAGAAGCTGGGGTGATCCCGCCACTGTTACAGCTCTTATTCTCTGTCACCTCCGTGATGATGAGTTTGAAAGAAAACGCAGCAGCCACGCTTGCCAATCTAGCCATGGCGAGCACAACAGCAGAAACCAAAATCGATCACCACGGAAACATTCTGGAATCAGACGAAACGATGTTCCAGTTATTGTCGTTACTCAACCTGGCAGGGCCAGTCATACAAGGGCATCTACTCCGGGCTCTTCTGGGCATGGCCAGCATCCAAAATGCTTGCGAGGTGCGATCCCGGATGCTGGAGGGCGGTGCCATCCAGCTCCTGCTTCCATTCTGTGAGGCTCCGGCTGACGAGGTTCGTATTCATGCCCTCAAGCTCTTGAAGTGCTTGTCAAGTGAGGGCGCTGGCAAAGATCTTGCAGACCACTTAGGCCCGGCGTACATCAAGGCGCTGGTGAAGCTACTTGTGGAGTCAAGTGGAGATGAAGAAAGAATGGCAGCTGTAGGAATTATCAGCAACCTTCCCAACAGCAGCACTCACATGACGGACATGCTCTTGCAAGCAGACGCATTACCGAGTATAGTGAGTCTGCTCCTGCCCTCCAGAGGGCCCAAGAGTGGCACGCGGGCTGTGCGGAACGCGCTGGCAGAGAGCGCTGCAGGTGCGCTCTTACGTTTCACGGCTCCGGAAAATGCCAACGCCACAGTGCTCCAACAGAAGACCGCGGATCTGGATGCAATTCCGAAGCTTGTGCAGCTCTTGCAAACGGGGACAGCGTTGGCGAAGTGCAGGGCTGCAACGGCTCTGGGCCACTTCTCTGTGAGCAGTGAAAGGCTAGCTGCCAAGGACAGGGTGCCCCGGTCCTGCTTCTTTTGGTGCAAATCGTCCCCGGCCATGGGGTGCAGCATCCACGGGGGCTCGTGCTCGGTGAAGACGACCTATTGTCTTGTGATGGCGAATGCAGTAGGACCTCTAGTGCAGGCGCTGGAAGAACAAGAGGACGGAGCTGACAACGCTGCCCTGACTGCCCTCAGTACGCTCTTGTTGGATGACCTCAGCCTCGAGAATGGAGTCAAGGTGATTGCCCAAGCGCAAGGCATCCGCCTCATTGTCAGGTTGCTGACGGTTGGCAGTGTAGGAGCCAAGGAGAAGGCGGTTGTGATGCTGGAGAAGATCTTCCGCATCGAAGAATACAAAGTGGAGTTTGGCAGCACGGCGCAGATGCCGCTCATTGACTTGACTCAGAAAGGCTCCATGGCAACTCGTCCCACGGCAGCCAAAATCCTGGCGCACTTGAACATCCTCCACAACCAGTCCACCTACTTCTAACAGTCACAGTGCCTGGTGGAACCCTGAGGTGTGTGTTAGTTTTATTTTGGGGCCAAAGCGAACGAAGCAAATTCCAATAGCCCTGGCTCTCTCAGGTTGGTTGTTGTGTACTACCTCCCATGTAATTTTCTCCCACGTGTAATACCACGCATTCTTTTGTGCTCGCTCGTTTTGAATACAGAGCTGACTTCAGGATTAAAATGCTTTCGAAAATAAAACATAACATGGTGAAAGATCCTGCATGCTAAACACAGCAATTATGAAAGATTCACAAATTAGAAATGCTATCATATACTCTTTTTTATAACTTTTAATACTGGACCAACTTACTAAGTGTTCATGTCGTCAATTAGTAGGCAAGTGGGTCTTCCGTGCCTCTTTTGCTTGTCTGAAATTAAGCCACTTTTCAAGGATGCATGGAATTACCCCTGCTCCTCAGTTGTTGCTAATATTAACATTTGTATTTCCAGGGCTGATCAATTTTCTGCGGAAGAAAGTAGGAATGTGTACACTACCAGTCCTTCCAGTGCTGCACATTGTTCCTTTCATTTGTAGAAATGGAACCTTTTTCTCCTTGAGACTGTTGTTGTGATGAACCTCGGATCTGTGTCACTGCATAGAGAAAATTTGTAAAATGGTCTGTCACTTCATAGAAAAGATTTGAAGAATGATATGTCACTTCATAGAAATGAGTTGAAAATTGGCCACATTCGTGACAACTACTGCAGCCTTTTCACTTTCTTGTGTGAAGAATTTTAAACAGTAGAGTGCATGGCCTGTAATCTACCTTGCCTTCCGATGCATCTCTTGGATGAGACCCGACGGCAGCTGGCAGCACAAACAAAAGCAGAAACAAAAAATGAAACACAACTTCCTTCCTGCTCAGTATTCCTTCATGTATCCACTTTTTCAATCGATGCACGTCACCACATGACACTACCGAAAAAGATGTTTTCAACACTCTTTTTGACATAGATTTTGAAAACTATTCATAAAGCATGTAAAGGATGTATTGAAACTATGTTTTACATAAAGATTTTAGTTTAAAAGTGACTTGAATTTATAAATTGACTTTAGTTTAAAAATTGAATTTATAGGTTTAGGATATATATATTTATATATATAAACCACCACATTACGAATGTTATATTTCAACAAATTTTCTATTCATTTTTTAGAAATGACATTTAGAAAAAAATTTGAATTTTTAGTTTTGAAGATATATAAACTTTTTATACTATTTTGGTGAGAGTCTCGTGATTTTGAGTGTGCATTGCAAAAGGCAACACGTAAGAATCGTGTAAGAGAAGCTCGCAATCTGACCCCCTAAATTACCATTTAAGATAAAATTGTACAAGATAAGACACAAATTTGGAATTAGCAAAATGAGCATCAAGTTGCACCTAAAAATTATGTTTAGGGCATTTCCGTTGGGATACGGGCAACTGGCCTACATCCAAAACAAAGACCTTCAAAGTTGCACTCCCCCACCCATACACGGCCCTCACAAGAATGATGAACCACTCACAAGTAATCACATGTGGAGTGAAAGCTAAAAAGGGTGGATTGACATCATTATCCAAATAAATATTCTTCTAAAATTAGTTTCTCAGTGGAGTTGAGAGGGCTTTCTATATTTTCCATGTTACTAGTGCCTTCTCCAAGCACTCTCCAAAGGAACCCGAAAATACATGCTTTTCATTTCTTTGCACGTGTGTCAGAGCCTCACTAGTGTCTCGATAGAGAAGCTCTTAGAAGCTCGCACTCTAGTCCCTAAAGTACCACTTGAGATAAAATTGTACAAGATGAGATTAAAAAGAAATTGGAATAAAAAAAATTAGTATAAAGTTGCACCCAAAAATTATGTTTACAATGATGCATTGTAGTGAAATTTTGTTGCTAATTTAAGCCAAATTGCTACATAAATTTTAGACTTGCTAATTGATACCAAGGATATTTGAAATTGATACTCCATGTGTCCTTGGCATCCAAGAGCATCTGAGAAAATCTTGGAAACTTTAGTACGGGTACAAAGTTTAGTGCTTCACAATGTTGTGTTTTCAAGCCACTCATAGAAATGTAGCAAAAATGCTAAACTGTCTCCTGACCGAAAAAAAAACATCACTAACAGATTAACCAAAAAGTCAGCCCAAAGAGGAAAGTTTTGGCAAACTCGCGTTGAATTCCTCTTGAACTCAAATTGAAATATAAATAGACCAAAAACTAGTCTATGACAAGTTGGGAGACAATTTAAAACAAGGCACTGTCATTATTCTCCATACCTTGCTATGGCTCCCAGACCTTCCACCAAAGCTCCAAGCCCATGGCCTACAGGGGAACAATCTAACGACACTATTCAACCCAAGTATAGTTTAATAGAGAGGTTAGAATTAGAGAAAAAAAGGAGGTTAAGGTAGAAGCACCAAAAACTGTTAGATACCAATTGTGGTCACCTATAAAAGCACATGTTTCAACTTCAGGAGTTCCCAATCTAGTTATCACAAGCATTAATTATGAATACCAAGTTAACAATCTGATTGGACTAGAATTATTGGTACACCTACTAACATCAATAGTGGTCTATGCATATTAAGTTTGAAAATTTATAACAAAATCACAGATTGTGAAAAATTAATTAAAATTTGAGCTTGGTTATTAAACCCAAAGTTTTATGTGCTGCAATTTTTTATCATTGAAAATGAGCGCTCCATGTAGGTTGAAATGCTTAAAGTGACGGCAACTGTACCCCTTACCTTACATGCACTTCTTTTCGGTTAACTCTAATGCATGGGATAATTTTCTACAAAGATTGAACAGTGATCTTGACATTGCACCAGCTGGCGAGCACACAACAGCTTCACCTGCAGAGTCCAAGTGCCCCCAGCTCATCACCTCTGTCTCCTCCCCGTCTCCACTTGGCGACGCGTCACGCTCCCAAGTGGACCCAGCTCCCGGATCATCCAGGCTCCGTCATCTGCACCCATTTCTCTTCATTTCGCTAACCTTGAATCTCCTGGCGAGCAATCTCCTGCTCACACGTCACACACTTTCACCGTCACTCTGCACATAAATCAACTTCATAGCCGCATCTTCTCATTCTTAACCTACATTCTCCCATTTCCAATTCCAATTTCTAAGGACTGATCGATCGAGCTGCGGAGGAACTGTGAGCAAGATGGCGAAGACCATGGGCATTCTAGTCTTAGCGTTGTTGTTGTTGTTCTTGTCGCCTTCTGGCTCTGATGCCATCTGGTCAGGGAAAAAGAACCCGGAGGCTGCACCTACAGCTACTGAAGCGGCCACAGAGTACGCCAAGGAGGCCCTCCGCAACACTGCCGACGCCGCCAACAATGCTGGTATGACATTCTTGAAGCGCCATGTTCATTCCGTTCAATTCCCGAAAGGTTGAATAGAATGTCATATTAGCCTGTCCTATTTGTTCAGGTTATGGAGTCTTCATTTGAGCTTGTAGGTTTGGGAGGCCAAAATCCAAGAATAGTTGTGTACCCGATTATATATGGGCAGTGTTTTCATTTGTGGCTGTATTGATCGTTAACTTGCTATTTGAAAAATGGGCTTGCTATGTTTCTATAAGAAAAGAATAGAGTATATAGCCACAATATTCCTTTATCGATCACTGGTATGTATATGATAGCCAAGAACTCTATAGAAAGCTATGTACCGTAGTAGGAAGGCAGGGTCGGCACTTTCATGTCGAATAATTAATTAAAGTTTGAAAAGTAGGGGTCGGCACTTTCAAAAATAATTATTAAAAATTCGGCTATTAATACCTAACATTGAATTTTACTAACAGCCACACGTTTTCCTTTGTTTTTTGTCTACAATTTTTGTTGACTTCATTTTTGTTGATTTCGACAAAATACTTGATAAATTTTTATTTTTTTTCGGCATTTTTTTGGGGAATTATTTTCTGCCGACCCTGCCTTCCTAGTACGGTATTTCTAGTAAAAGAATTGTAAATCGCCAAAGAGATGCTGTCTATTTTTCAAGAAATCGCCAATAGGACTCCCTTGAAAAAATGATAATGAAAATAAAAATTACTGATTGAGACGGTGGCTGTGAGTACTGCAGGTGAGAGCATCAAGCAGACGGCGAACGCGGCTTACGAAACGACAGCCAATGCGGCCAAAACGGTCACAGGCGGCAGGAGCGATCACGCTTCCACTACCCCAACTGGCGCAGCGTATAGAGATCGAGTAGGTACTCGTTCACACGAACCCTAATTGCATCACTCCTTGAATTGGACAGGAAGAGGATAGTTATTCTTTACGCTGTCATTTCAAGTTGGGAGATCGCTCAAGAGAGCTCAGTCACTACGAGAGCCCAACATAGTGTCAATACTATTTATCTTGTTTGAATATCAACTTCTTTCATTAAAAATGAAGCTGCTTAATGAATCAAAATCAGTGGTTTATGAATAAAGATCAAGTTGCTTTATGAATTTTATATGCAATCGTTCGAAGTGAGAAGTTGTAACCACTATTGAAGGGACAGTAGACAACCCCATTTTCATTCCAAGATCAGTGGTTATAGACAAGTCACCAAGTGTTAGTACTGGAAGAGATGAGTTGCTGGGGTCAGTTTGCTGACAAATTCTGGCGCTCTCGTTGCAGGGAACTACGTCGCAGACTCAGCCGCGGCCACGCAGCGTAGCGCTGCCGACGCAGCCGCAGCTTTGAAGGACACTGCCGCTAATGTGAGTGCTGAATCCACTGGATCTATGAAGGACATACTTTGCTAACCCGGAAAGAACCAAAAAGCCCAAATTGAGTCATGTTTTTTGAGTAGGTCTTATGTGGGCTTCTTTGTTCAAATTTTTGTGTTTAGTGACCAATATATGCAATGATTTTGGTGGTATAAAAGTTGGTCAAACCGTCTTAATTATGTTTAATACAATATGATTTGATTGAATATGTCAATTTTAAACCATGAATCTTTGGTTCTTTAGGGGTTAATTGTTGCACCGAATATTGATCAATGAAAGTAATGAACGCAGAGTGCGCAAGCTGCGCGGGATACAGCAGCGCGGGCTTACGATGCAACAGCGAACACTCTCGGGAGCGCCAGAGAGCGAGTCCTTGGTGCACCAGAGCCGGAACCCACTTACACGCAACGCGCCGCCGACGCTGCACGCCGGGTAAGAGTTTCATCATGCCTTGAAAGCCCTTTATACAATCTTTCTCACAGTCTATCAAGAATAATTTTTCTTACAATTTTCTCAACACTATTTTCAAGAAGATTACATACATCTTGGTGCAATTTGAGAAAGCGTACCCCTCACAGATAATTATTTCCAAGACCAAAAAGTGACAACCGAATTATTTTGGTTTCCGTATTTGAATGTTACAATCTTAGAGCCCACGATAAATGTGGAACTTGGTCCCCGAGGTCCTTAAAAACTTGCCTTTTAGTGAAATATTTCACCTATGGAATTTGTCCCTCACAATCGCATATGATTTTTATGAAGGATTGATCCTGAGATTAAGGTTTTGTTTCCAGGCGCACCAGAATGTGCGAGACGGTGCATCACGAGCCTACGACGCCACCAAGGCGCCGTTCTCGCAGGAAGACAACCGGGGCGTATACGAGAAAGCCAGAGACACAGTGCAGGCCACGCGAGACTCGGGCTACCGAGCTATGGGGTACGAAGCTCCATCTGAGCAAGGATATGCTTCCCGTGCATACGACTCATTTCGCGACACTTCTTCTGAAGCTTACGAAGCCGGGAAGAACAGACTAGGCAGCATCGTGGAGATTCTGGGATGGCACCAAGCTCCGGAACAGGAGGATCACGGTCCCGTAACAGCCTCGTTGGGAAGGTACTCGAATTATCACAGCCTTTGACTTTCGACAGCCATTGTTGTTAGCATGCTTTAGATTCTTCCCTAGCACTGGTACGTTTTGGCAGTGTCTTTTGCAAAGCCTACACCTCAATTGGGCATTTTCAAGAGGATTACGTACATCTTGGTGCAATTTGAGAAGGCATATGCCTCACAGAAAACTATTTCGAAGTCGGTAGGATTTCTGTATTAGAAAAATTTGGTTTCCGTATTTGGATGTCATAATCTTTCTATCGCATATGATTTTATAAAGGTTTGATGATCCTGAGATTAGGATTTTGTCGGTGTTCCATTTTGAAGACTTGTGTTTTAGATTCTTCAAAGCACTGGTACATTTTGACAGTTTTGTTTTTTTTGAAAGCCTATACCTAAAATGAGATTAGCCAAGCATTTTTCTCTTCTAAAATTTGTGCAAAACGTTTTTTTCCTCTGGAAGGTATCACTCTCCTTACGACGTGATGGTGGGGAACACAAGATACGTGTGGGGAAAGCGCCCTGATGAGCCTGAATCGTATTACCAAAGTGCAAAAGCTGCAGCTGGAACCGCAACGCAGACAGTGACAGAGAGCGCGAATCAAGCGACGAACTCGATGTATGATGCTGCGGGGAAGGCGAAGGAGGCCACAGTGCAGACTGCAAATTCGGTGTATGATTCTGCGGGGAAGGCGAAGGAGGCCACGGTGGAGACTGTGAAGGACATGGCGGAGAGAACTGGTGTTGACAAATTGACCAAGGATGGGTTTTTCAGGAGACTGTGGCGGTTCGTGCATCTGTTGACTTGGGGTGTGGCATTCGGCGCGGCGGTGTGGATGACCTTCATGTCAGGGAGGATCTTGTCGCAAAACATGCCCCGGGAGCAGTTCCGCACTGTGCAGACGAAAATGTTCCCTTCCTACTTGCAGTTCTTGACTGCTGCTGAGGGTGCTTTGGCATTCCTGTATACATTCTTGAGTAACTCGTCTAAGTGGCAGACGCTCAACTTGCTGTTTTTGGTTGCAGCTACTGCTTACAATTCTTACGTCCTTGAACCCCAAACCACCAAGGTAATGAATGCTTTTCTCATAAACCTGCAGCTTATCTCATTCATCAGCTGTGCTACAAAACGGTTTTAAACTGAGATTCAATTGATTATGTTGTGGAAAATATAACTTAGATGGAACCAAATTTTATATCAATGAAAATAGTGAAGAATATTGGTCAAAAAATGAATAAATTTGAACAAAAGGACTTACTCAAAACTGCTAAAAAATCATGAGGCCCAGTTTGGACTTCTTGGTCCTTTAGACGTTAACCTGTAAGTGAATGGAACTTTGCAAATTCGCTCCAGTTCAGATGTGCTCTTCAAATTGACAAGTTGTGCTCTTCACGTTTTGTGTACTCAACGTCTCTAATGGCACTACCTCGGAGAGACAAATGAGCTTCTAACATGTGGAAATTTGTACATGATTTGATTTGTATACAATTGGGATATACACGTAATGTGCAATTAGAGAGGGTTGAATGTAGATGAGAATGGGACTGATTTGGGAACTTGATTGTTTGGATGGCAGATTTACCTCGACAGGTTGAGGTTGGAGAAGGAAGAAGGCAAGGGATTGAATCCCGGCGACCATGTGAGCGAGAAGCTTGATGAGAAGAATAAAAAGTTTAAAGAGTTGCATGGGTACTCAGCTACTTTGAATTTGTTGAGTTTAGCAGGTTTGACATATCACGCCTGGAATATGGTCTCCAGGGTTTATGTGTAGATTGAAAAGTGTTGATAGAATTCTGTGTACAAACTTGAGAGAATTTACAGCGTACATAAAAGATGTTGTGTTACAGGTAGTTCAACCCATGTGGATCATGAACAAGGGTAGGGTTGACTGATGACTAAGTCTCTTCTACAATTTTGCAATAGAAATAGAGGTTTCATCATAAACAAAAATTGTGATATTTTCCAACTGGAACTTACAGGATATTGTGCTGATTTGAATCTTTTTGTACCTGTTTCACTGAGTTTAATAGAACTGAGATTTCCTCGCACTGCTACTATAATATCAGTGTGTTAATGAAGCCCCTAGCTCTAGATAAATTTCATTCACTTGGAAAGGTGCTGGATTTCTTGCTCTATTTTTGCGTGTGAAAGCTACCCAGTTTGAGCTTTTGAACCAAGCATACCTCAGTTGTTTCGGCATTCCATTTACACGCAAACTAAGTCTTGCGCTTTTTCTTAGACACAGTAATCTGCAAGAGAATTGTTTGAACTGCTCATTGTGTGACTGGTCATTGTGACTGATCATTTGATGCCCTCTTTACCAATGAATGGCACGCTGACTGTGATGATAAGCCAGTTGGGAAAATGCACCTACCAATTATAACCAATAAACCTTCACAGGTGAGTTGGCACTGACAATGGACTTTAGGAATAGCTTCCAGTGTTTCATTAAGTTACCATGCACTGTTGTTAATTAACTTCGCTGGTGTTCAGTTTCACCGACTGCCCTGTGGACTTTGGGTAGTTCATGCCATAAGATATCTGCATGTAGAATTTGCCACCGGAATTGAATGCAGTTGGTACATTTCAAGCATAACTGCCATGATTTGGTCCTATTTTACGGTGCTGTTCTATAGGTATCATTTTCATAATGATACTTATGAGTGGCAATATTGAGTAAAAATATGTTTAACATTCTTGATTAAAATATTAAGTCTCTTTTCCCTTTTCTTCTAATTTGATAGTGATGATGGCACGGCAGCAATATTCCTACAGGCCTCAATTTCTGCAAGGACTACAGTGATGGACAAAACTGAGTATTGATTTGAAACTTTTCCATTCAAAAATCCATACCATGAGCATCAATGGGCAAAGTCCAAAAGTGAATATACAAAAGTTGTAGTGTGCGACATATAACACATTACTACAGAAGTTTCAAGAAAAACTCAATTGTGATTTGAAAGAAAATGGATTTCAAAGTTAGCCATGTCTAAAACTCGGTTTTGTGCGATATAATTCGGAACTACTTTAAATTTTGTCAATTTTTTCTTAGAGCTTCAAAAAAACTTTTTGTGCCTTGGCATGTTGGTATACATCATTTAAGATTGTTGTACACAAAAATTGAAGGAAGTTGATATTTATAGAATTTAAAATATTCACAATTTGACAAACATGCAAATGATGTTGGTTCTCACAATATTTGAATTATTTTTTGGAATTGAGAGCATGGGACTGCATTGGCCATTGTATAGAGAGCATAGGTTGCAACATGAACCATTGTTACATCTTAATGCCCTTGCATTTGAAATAGTTGTTGAATAGGCCAATGCGATCAATTTGTATATTAGAGCTATATGATGCAGTTTTTTGGTTTAGGTTTTTTGTTCAAGAACTAGAGTTCATGACGCACATAATCAATCATACAAATCAAAAAAAAAAAAAACATATCATTTTCAATATCATCAAAAAGTTCAAAACTGCCAGAAATTACACTGACTTTCATAAAATTGACAATTTTTTGATGATACTGAACACAAAAAAAACAAGTTGTTCAATTGATTGATTGAGTATGTGCGTCATGAACTCTAGACTTTGTACAAAAAAGTTAGACCAAAAAACTGCATCATACAACTCTAATATATAAATTGAATGCATTGGCCTATTCAACAACTATTTCAAATGCAAGGGCATTAAGATGTAACAATGGTTCATGTTGCAACCTATGTTCTCTATACAATGGCCAATGCAGTTCCATGCTCTCAATTCCAAAAAATAATTCAAATATTGTGAGAACCAACATCATTTGCATGTTTGTCAAATTGTGAATATTTTAAATTCTATAAATATCAATTTCCTTCAATTTTTGTGTACAACAATCTTAAATGATGTATACCAACATGCCAAGGCACAAAAAGTTTTTTTGAAGCTCTAAGAAAAAATTGACAAAATTTAAAGTAGTTCCGAATTATAGCGCACAAAACTGAGTTTTAGACATGTCTAACTTTGAAATTCATTTTCTTTCGAATCACAATTGAGTTTTTCTTCAAACTTCCATAGTAATGTGTTATATGTCGCATACTACAACTTTTGCATATTCACTTTTGGACTTTGCCCGTTGATGCTCATGGTATGGTTGTTTGACTGGAAAAGTTTCAAATCGATACTCAGTTTTGTCCGTCACTGTAGCGGTATCCTGAGCTATTCAAAAATGTTATGGCTAAATCCCATGAGTCTGAATTTCTTCTTGTTCAATTACAACCTATTGGTTAAAGATTCCAATGACATAAAGTGAAATTAAAGATTGAAACATGAGATAGAAGTAACAGATTTGCACCAATGGCTTCGTCTGAGGGATGGGTAAAAAAAAACTTGCTACTATTTTGAGTGAAATTTTCAAAAATAGAAGAAACCCACTCTCAATTCCTAGGTTTTCATCTTCTATTGACACGACCTAAACAACCCCTTCGACCTTATTTAACCCCTAAACGTACCAACCCTTTGAACATAAGTAGATTCTAGTGTCAAAAGTAGATATTAGCATGGCTTAGATGTACACAAGGTGTACATGAGAAGAGCATTGCAAGCATAAAATCTACCCAACAAATTTGACATACTTGTAGTTGGAGGCCTCTCCAAAATTATCAATAGTTCTCCATCACAAGAGATTTATTGTAATTGGTAGAGAATTTAATAGGCTTTCAAAGGTGACTTGGATGAAAATCATCCAAGGTTGTATGAGAAAGTTACAAGACTTTGAATCTATTCAACTTGGCTAAATGTCTACAGGCACTATGGGGTTGTTTACTTTTCAATGGGGTTGTTTACTCTTCAATTATGAGTTACCCTTCAACTGAAAATTTTCAGCAAACTTCATCAGGTTTTGCACTAAAAAAATTTAGACTTTTTGAAACAAAAGAATTGAGTTGAAGGAAAACTCTACAGTACAGTGGGGTACAAGATTACAAATTTTTCAATCAGTTTTCACTAGAAAGTTCAACAATTTTTAGCAATTTTTAGGAAGCTCTAGCATGCTCAAAAATGAACCGATTTTGAAACCACAAATTGCATTGGAATTGCAATGAAGCATGCTTCAACTTTGTAATAAATGAAAAAAGAATAATTAAAAATCGTACAACAATTTAGATTTCTTTTATACACTATCTATTATTTCATAGTGAACCTAAGAAGATAGTCAAAGATTTTTTGCATTAAGGTAAAGAATCAGTAAGAAATCATACAAGTAGTTCAAGTGGTGTGGGATCAAGTATCTCTGAAGCAATTGTGAAGGTTCATTTCTAACATGTACCATTGAATACAAGCTGTAATTTTCACAAATGGTGCCAGCACTAAATGGTAGATAGCATATAGAAAACAACAAAAAAAATGTATGATTTTCAATTACATATGTGTAATTGAAAATAAGTAATGATGATAAAGTAGACTTTAGTGTGATTCCAATGCAATTTACAATTTGAAATTCCGTTCATTTTCGAGCATGCATGGGCCTTCCAAAGTTCCCACAAATCTCAACTACATCAAAAATTCGTAACCATCTTGTACCCCACTGTACAGATTTGGCTCTTGTACCCCAAAGATCTCAATAAGGTATGCTGTCCTAAAACCACCAACTTAAGCAATCTGACCTATATTAAACAATTAAAAAATCCACCCAAAAATATTCTAGTCTTTAGAATAGGATTTCATGAGGAATGCAAAAATTTCCATCATGAAATTTGCAATTCTCAATTTTATAGAAAATCTCAAAGTGCAAAGTAATGTGTGACCCATTTCTAACTTTGACTCTCCTATGAGCAACAATACTCGTTCTTAATTTTGCTCAGCATCAAACCCAAAACCGTACACTATGATTGTCACAGTTCACCCACTAGCAAGGTGATCAGTAAGCAAATTAGTCCTGAAAATGAGGACTGACAATGCGGTTTTAGATCTCCTGGAGGTTGGTGTATCTCAAGTCAACTGAACCATTTTGGGGGGTGTGGTGGTTTTAGGGCAGCATACCTTACATCTCTCCAAAATCACACTCCTACATATAAGACTTATATGTTAAGATGCGGACTGACATAAATAGTATCCTCTGCAACAATGCTGACAAATACAGAAGAGAAGGCAGAAATTTGCAAACAACATACCAACAGAGAATGAGCACCAACTGATGTACACAGAAGGGGATTCTTGTCATGACTTTCGCATGGATCATGTTTTCAAATGACATCATCTCTTACAAGTGCTTGATTTGTCAAGAATACCAAATCTTCAGTCAATGCGACAATTGATGCTGTTCTTTTTTTTGGGTTTCCTGAGAGAGCTTGACATATTCACCCATCCTTCCATGTCTGCTCCTCACCATGTCCAGCACTCCCGAGATGGGATTATGGTGGTGCATGTCATTGTGCTTACTACTGTACACATCATACGGTCTCTGTAATATGAACAATTCCGGAGCTCCTACAGCCTTAATGATGGCCTTGCCTCTCTCTCCTCTTTGCACACAAAGAGGGGAGACGGGACACCACTTGTTCAGGAACTGTTCAGCCAACCATTCATTAAATAAGGTGCGTTTTGTTACCCTTGAGGTGCCTTGGAGCTCACCCTTCAGCTGGTGGTGAAATTGCCCGGTGCACTCCATAATGTTCTTCAGAGGTCCTCTGCTGCACCCAAGAAATCCAAACAATCCATCAGTTTCATTCTACTAAACGTTCAAACGTTTAAACTTTACCTCAGCTTGCTAATAACAAGCAAAAGTCCAATAGAATCCAAATCCATCATTCTCATTCTATCAAACGTTAAGCTAAAGTTTGTATGTTGGTTTGCTATCATGGCATTGATGACTATTCAGGTATACAAAGAATCTGCAGGAAAATTCTACAGCAAAGATTATTGTGTCTCAAAATAAGTGGCTACCAATGAAAGATATGACTTTAATTACATATAGCTGACTGCTATCACTTGGACAAAGGCAAAAATTACATTATTTATGTGATCATCTCACTCGCTATGAGTTTCGGTCTTCCATTGTAATCTACAGAGCAAAGAGTCGATACTCTCATTCCAATTCTCAAAAGAAAGGGTGCAGGCTAAGAGAAATGCTATGATGGTGGCTACACAGTACCTGGAGCTGAACCAGTGATGAGAAAGAGGGAGCTGAACGTGGACTCGCCTCAATCACTGTCCTCATGAGCTTGCACAGAGCGCGACCGCCACACCAGGGGCTTGATGGTGCGGCCCATGGAGCGTCTGGAGGCTCTGGGAGTGACCGACTCGCGCTCATCATCAGTGGTAGAAGACGAGTCCACAAAGTTGATGGTCTGGCCATTCCGCATGGACAAGCTCTTCTTCAAGCAGAACATGTCGGTGTCCTGGCTCGTCACCACTCGCCGGGGCTCCAGCCGCCTCCTGGAATTCGACGACCTGCGTGACGAGCTCCGGCCCCAGTGAAGCGCAGCTCCTCCTTCCTCACAATTGGCGTCTGCTTCTAATTCTTCCACTAGCTCCTTGTTGACCTCCTGGAACCGTACCTCCTTCTCAATGGGCACGTAGTCAGTCTCGGCATCTGAATCCTCCTTCTCCACTGCGGGAGTGTCGTAATACGTCGACCCTTCAATGCGAATTGGCAACGCCACTTTGTCGGTGCCGTGCTTGGATCGCCGTCTTCGCAGATGTGGCATTGAGGGTGACGATGGTCGCGATGCAGCTGGTTTTTGAGCCGAGGATGATGCAATTGAAGGTGGCTTTTGAGGTGACGGTGAGGACGCTGGCCATGGCGAGGAACCAATCGACGGTGACGACGCTCGTGGCGCGCGTTGTGGAGAGGGCGCTTTCAAAGTTGCAGCTTGGGGTGATGAAGCTCGTCCTGCAATTGCAGCACTCTGGGGTGACGATGCTCGTGACGCTGCCACCACAGGCACGCGGGGTGACGTTGCTACTGATGCTCCATGAGGCTTTGCTGACGAGATCCGGGGTGACGCTGATGCCGAAGCTCCATGAGGATTTGCTGCTGGTGATGACGAGATACGAGGTGACGCTGCTACTGATGCTCCCTGAGGATTTGCTGAAGAGATCCGCGGTGAAGCTGCTACTGATGCTCCGTGAGGATTTGCTGAAGAGATCCGTGGTGACCCTGATGCTGAAGCTCCATGAGGATTTGCTGCTGGTGATGACGAGATCCGAGGTGACGCTGCTGCCGCTGCTGATGCTGCTGAAGCTCCATTAGGGTTTACAGATGGTGATATGCGAGGTGAAAATGCTGCAGAGGCTCTGGAAGTTGGCAATGTCGTAGAAGCGCGATCCGTAGAATCTGTGCCATGTGGATCACCCGCGTGATTTGCACGCTCTGGTGCTGCTGAATTCTCTGAAATGTGAGTGGGGGGCAACTCGGCTACTCTGTGGGGTGAGCTTGGTGACGACCTCTCTGTTGGGGGTAAGCTTGGAGTGGAGGGCGTGCTCTTGAATCCCTTGGCGGTGTCCACTTGGATGGGCCCGGGGCGACGCGCGTGCGTCCTGCGCCGCGTGTAGGACAACACCTTCACGGCCTGCTCAAACGCCCGGACCTGCTTCTCCTCCGCCGTCTCGGCTTTCATGGCCTGCTGCTCCGCGCGCTCCTTGGGAATCCCGTCATACACCCACTGCGGGATCTTCTCCACGGGGTTGCCCAGCGGCGGCGTGCTTGAATTCGGCAGTGGCCGCGGCGACACGCCTTTGCCGGGAGGCAGCGGCTGCAAG
This sequence comes from Pohlia nutans, assembly GCA_022496805.1. Lineage (NCBI taxonomy): Eukaryota > Viridiplantae > Streptophyta > Bryopsida > Bryales > Mniaceae > Pohlia > Pohlia nutans. The sequence continues at coordinate 35,097,791 of CM040085.1, forward strand.
CTTTGCAAGAGCCGCGGCGAGAACTGGGGAGGGGCCAGCACCTTCTCCGACATGAGGCCTCGTGACGCCCGCAGCGGGAGCGGCGAGTACGCGCTGCTGTTCCGCGAGTGCTTCGACTCCGAGCGCGACGTCTTGAGGTGACGCAGCAGCGGCGTCTCCCCTGCAATAATTGTGTCTTGATCCGCCATAGCTCCAGCAATTTTGTTCCTGTTCTTCTCCGAGACATCTTGAGCAGCCTCCTGCTGAACGAACAAATGCAAATGGTAAGAGTCAGTCCTTTTTTTCTTTTCATATCGAGCTATCCTTCGCACAATTCATTGCACGCACCATGAACAAATGCACACAATGGAGTTGTAGGAAAGTCATTTGTACTAGAGACGATAGGAAAGTCAAATGAATTTACAAACCTCCTTGTATTCCACTGCAATCCCCTTGCCCACAGTCGCCTTCGCATTCAATCCAGGGCTCTCAGTTGCTTGGGAAGAAGGCAGTCTCGCATTCAATCCAGGGCTCTCAGTTGCTTGGGAAGAAGGCAGTCTCGTATTCTTCACATCGGCATTTCGTCCACCAATTTCCATGTGCAACAGCTTCTCGATGGACTGCAACGCTTGCACATCGGAGACCCGGTCTTCCACCTTCGTTGCAAGAATCTCTTGAGGGGTCTTGCCAATCCTGTCCTTCGTCTCCCTGCCCGTGCGGATTGGCGCCAGCGTCGCAATGTAATCCGTCACCTTCACGGACACCACGACTTCTTCTTGGGGGCTGCGCGAGGTGGAAGTTGTTGGTGGAGGCGGTAACGACCTCGACGCGGCTTCTTGCCTGTTCGTCACCACCGAAACGGAAACCGGAACCGCAACAACAACAACGGGAGCCGCTGGAACAACAGGGCGATTCTCGTCACGGATCTCGCGTTTTGCATCTTCTTTGGTTGGAGGATCTGGCGCTCCTGCGGGCGTCGGGATCGTCGCTGGTGTACGAAACGGTTGTTGATCTTCCTCTTCGCCCCATCCGGGCCGGGACTCGTATTCTTTCACCCAAGTATCCCACCAATCTTCGTCGCTTTCCGCTCCTGCTGGCGTCGGTGGATCACGGCTCTCTTGCACCGGTGCTGTAGTGGTGGTATTACTGTCCTGTGTCCACGACGGCGGTGCAGGCACGACGTGAATGTTGGCGTACACGTTGCGGCGTTGAGTATTCTCCCCGTAGTGACGATCGTTGCGAGTGGGCGCCCATGTGCTGACGCCGCGGTCGCGAGCCAGGTGCGACTCCAGCTGCTGCCCGGGTCCGCCCTCCGCCTTGATCTTCTCCATCTGCGAGCCCACGCTGACGAGCGCCACCACGCAGAGCGCCGTGGACATGAGCAGCGGGGAGAAGTAGACCACTAACGGGAAGAAGGGCGGCGTGAAAATCAGGAGCAGCAAGAATGTGAGCACCGGATGGTTCCATAGCAATGTTACGAATCCCAGCGCCTCCTTCACTTGCGCACCTCCCCTCATCGGAACCCCCCTTTCTTCACAATGCCAACCTACCCCTTTCAATTCCTGTATCTCTCGCTCTCGCTACTTCTTCCCCTTCCAATTCCTCAGCCATCACAAATTATTCCACCGTCTCGTCTCCTGCAGTCAAGAAAACTCTCGGAAAAAAACATTCCAAACGAATCAACAACCAATTTCACCGACAACCGCTCCGCCCACTCCAAGTGTCACTTACAAAATTACACGTCTCAAGTACACGAAACCACCTCCAAAAGCAAAATCTATTATAAAAAGGGTAAAAAATAGATCATGGAGCTCGCTCGAAAGAGAATTGCGCCCTCATTTCAACTACCTGCAAGACTCAAAATCAATTGCGGAGCCGTTACCAACAACTGAACTGAAGGTAGCGAGAAGATGGACGAACGGACGGACGGACGGACAGCCCATGAAAGAAATTCCCTGAAGGCTGAAAAATAAGCTAACGTAGGGACAATGATGAAGCGTGCGTGCATAAGACACACACCGAAAGTGTGAGGACGCTACAAACTTAATATGATTCTGGGAGGGTAGCCTGCACCATGGCAGGAAACAGAGTGGCAGGAAAGCTAAGTAATGAAAGAGTTGCAGTAAAGGTGATGGCAATTGTGGTGACGGTGCAGAGTCGGAGCGCATAGACTAGGACTGGTTCTGTCGACGCTGGCTAGCTGGCTGCCTGTCTGTGCAGCTGGGATTGATAAGACTACTACGCTACTTACGTGATCAAGGCTTAGCAAAGCTTGATGTGTTGTTGCAGGTGAATTCCTGGGCAACCACCTGCATGATGGGGGCTCCATACACGGCGGGCGGGCGCTGGCTGCGTCGGGACCACGACGACGGTTCCGGCGCAGAATTGGCGTGGAGGTAGAATGGTGTCGGAAGTCGGTTCCGGGCGGAACGCCAGAGTGGGCGCGCCCGTCCTTCCCCACGTCCCATTCCGTTTTCTTTACCGTTACCTTACCCCACCATTTGTCAACTTACTCTGGGCGCTACTAATTCCACTGAATTTCTTTATCTTTTTTTAAGAATGCCCATAACATTCTATAGACTTGTAAGAGCTCAGCTTTACGATTCTCAGCTCTACAGTACTTTTCTCTACAATTCTCCACAGTAAATGGAAATCTTCAAAAACGCTTTTCACACTTAACCCTTTGACACGTCTACGTCCATATATTGGATGACAAACGAATTACAACTGTTCTAATTCCATCCAAATTGTACAGTTTTCATCCACCAAAATTTCTCTTGGTTCTTGTGCAAGTTGACTATCTTTTGTACAGTTTGGATCTTCAAAATAGTTTATTATGATTTTTAGAAAAATAAAACAATTGGTTTATGTTAAGTTTCATTCTTAGTTCAAAAAGTGAGACCTTAAAGATAATTCATCAAAATAAGTAGAATCAAATAATGGAAACCATACCATCTCATAGTTCATGTTATTCCAAATTCATTCCAATCTTCTTTTTTTAAATTGTGTTGATTTGGGATTTTAATTGAATTTCAAGAGAAAACCTTCAAAAATTGAATTTTATTTTATTTTTTAAATAAAAATGATAAATCCAACCATACAAATGTAATCTTCACATTGACATTTACTAGTTTTCTTTGTACATCAACTCCATTTTTGGTTTCATCAAGCATTTTATAACGCTTTTTTGAAAACATTGATGAATAAGGACGTTAAAGGGTCAAACATCCCAAAATTCCTCTCTCTCATAGCAGTTTGCATATATTAGTATAAAAGGAATTAATGGAAATCTTAGAGAAAGGAACTCTAGCCTAGAGGGCCACTGAGATTAAAGGGTCTATTGGGGGAAGTGTTGCCAGTTTGACCACGAGAACCAAGGTGGCGCATGCTACCTTTGATGCCTTATTTTTATTGAAGGGAGACCATCTTATAGAAATTTTACATGAGTTGAAGATCTTGCAACCTACACATCTCATTCATTGAAGGCCCTTTGACATGAATGTGTTGGAACATTATCGATTTCGACATTACTTGTTGACACTTGACATTGTGTTGCCAGCTACACATAAACAAATGACATTGTCTGTTGGCTCATTACATTGACATTGCCACTACTACCATTGACGTTTGCCATTGTATTGATAGCTACACATTGACAAATAACATCGCTCGTTGGCTGGATGGCATGATGACATTGCCGCTACCACAGTTGACACTTGACATTGTCTTGACAGATACACGTGAACAAATGTCATTGCATGATGACATTACCATTGCCACCGTTGGCACTTAACATTGTATTGATAGCTACACATTAACAAATGACATCACCCGTTGCCTTGATGGGCATAATGACATTGCCACTACCATTGTTGACACTTGACATTGTCTTAACAGCTACACATGGACAAATGTCATTGCATGATGACATTGCCACTACCACCATTGACATTTGACATTGTCTTAACAACTACACTTGGACAAATGTCATTGCATTATGACATTGCCACTCCCACCGTTGACACTTGGCATTGTGTTGACAAGTGCACATAGACAAACTGACATTACCCATTGGCATATGACGTTGTGCCATTGATAGTCACTAGTAGGATTTTGATCCTTTATATCTGGTCTTTTGTGACTTAAATGGTCCAAAATGACTTCTTTTCTAAAGAATTGAGTCACAAAGGACTAGTTACAAGTCACAAAGGACCATGTAAGTCATAAAGTACTAGTTATAAAGGACCAAAATCCTACTAGTGAGTTGACACATAGACAAATGACATTGCGCCATTGACAATTGACACATGAACAAATGACATTACCCGTTAATAGCTAAGGTGGATCTCTTTTCTGAAGTTCAACTTCTGGCCAAGTGCCCGGAAGCAAGGTCAATGTGTATGAAGAATCAATCAAATGGAAGCTCAACATTTATAGTGTGGTCATGTTTAAAGTTGTCAAAAGAAGCTTATCCTACATGCACTTAGAAACTCTTACCTTTACTATTCCATGTCATATGTGTCACAAAGCACCATGTGAAACGACCCTCATTATAAAAATACTGAGTTTTTTTTGCACTATCCACCACAAGTATTATAGATCACCCGACACTAATTACAACAAAGTTATTTATTTGAGGGATGGAAACATACATACATTGATATAAAAAATCTCTTAACAAAAATGTTGCATATTCTAGTAGGTGGAAATTAGGATCAATACAAAATATTTCTAACAACAAATGTCAAAATTCTTGCAAATTAATTTTTTGAAAAAACATTTTTAATGTGGGGGAAAAAAGAGTCTTAAGAAGTATATACAAGTATTTTATTTTCCAAACTTTCTTTTTTTTGAAAAAAACAAATATCTTGGCACAATCCTATTCTTCACCTATAATAGTTGACAATTTTGCAATCCACAATAGAGTTAACCGAAAAGAGTGTCTCAAAGTGGAAACTCACCTCATACTCACCTTCAACTCATTTTCAGTTCAAAAAAACGGCAAAACTAGTCTATGGTGAGTTGAAGAATAATCTAAAGCAAGACCCTGCGCCACCACATGTTGTGGAACTTGTGACCTCCCTAATGCTAGAGGAGAGTTCCCATCCGCTCCCCCAAGCCAAGAGCCCTGACCATGGGGACTATTCATGAACAATGGTTGTCACAAAATTTAATTATAGAGAGGGAATCCCTCTTCAACTCCTCTTATGTTTTCGGTTAACTCAAATATATCGTATGTAAGAAGTAGAATCAACACACCTATCCCAAACATATAACTATCTTTGACAAATGGATTTTTCAAGAATATTCTTGTTTTCACTTAATTTTTTTGAAATAAATCCCAAAAAATGCATTATTTTTTATAATATTTTATGTCTTCCATGTCTTCCACCTACATTATATGTGTTTTTTGTGGTTCAATATTTTGTACATGCAATAATTGCACATTTTGGTCAAGAGGGCGTTTAAATAGACATGGATGATTGACTTAAGTAGACTCATGATAAATGTAGCTACTATTATCAGGTTTGGAAAGACTCCTATTGAGTCAAAATTGTGACAAAGACAACTTCATCCCAATAGCGAAGAAACAAGTTTCATCCACAACTATATACACCTATCAAATCAAGAATGTACAACCTGGCAGTAATAGGGAAAATCACGTCTTTATTTCCAATGTGAAGAAATGTACAAATCCTACTCACTACTCTCTAGACAATTTATCTAAATCAAGATTATAACTATTTGGGTTGCTTCGCATCAAAAGGGAAAATCATGACTTTATTCTTGATTGCAAAGGGACATGCATGTTTCACCCACACCTCTCTATAGGACTTCGTACCATGTCAATTGCAAAAAGGATCATTCATTGAACATCTACCAAACTAAAATTTTAAACATGTATATTGTGTCCTTTTATTTTTTTTAATGACAGCTTCACTCCCAATAGTGAAGGAATAGGCATCTCATTCGTAACTTGTACAATACTCAATCTTTTAGTAAAGTTTACTTATTCACCTAATGATTTTTTTAGATAGTAATCGTTTTATTATTATCATGTTTGAATTGATGTTTGAATCTTTTCTTTTCTTTTATTATATATATATATATATATATATATATATATATATATATATATATGTATATATATATGTATATATATGTATATATATGTATATATATGTATATGTACATATATATAATATATATAACAACCTTAGAAGTGCAATTACAATGCATGTAGTATTTAAACAACAATGTTATTATTAATTAAGTAGTTACACATTATACTTACTAAGTATTAATTTCCGGTTAACTCTATTGATCTACAAGTTTATCAAAAGTTGGACATGCTTCAAATTTTCTTAATTATTTATGAAGCGGACTTGTATGTAGAGTATATACGAATGGCCATAAGCATACGGTAGGTAAGAGCATCTCCAATAGGGCTCGCCAAAGGTCTAACACACTCCAAAAGCGGATGAAAAATGCTAAGAGCCCTTTGAAAAAGCCTCTTGACCCTCTATCCTCGTGTGTGTGATAGATGACACTTCAAATCTAAGTTTAGTTGACTATATCCCACATTCTACTTGTGATTAGTTCATTGACTATTTAATGTACACTTTTGATGTTTGAAGAGCGTTTGAGGGTGGGGAATTTAACCTTTAAAAGGCATGAAAGCCCTTTGTGGTTGTATAGTATATTATGTATTCGGTGGTATCTGATCAAAATAGCAATGATGATACACTTTCCAATATAAAGTAAAATTAATAATCATGATAATATCACAATTCATATACAAAACCAAAATTGAACAATTATAAGGCTAAATACAGGTTGTAGAGAGGGACCCCAAAGACCTAATAAGGGTTAAGTTGAAGGGCTCTTCAAATATAGATAAGTAATTTTAGCGAGTCGCTTTTAGCGTGCATGGTTGGAGATGCTCATTAGAGTATGATGAGTTTGCATTAAAAGGTGTAATGGGACGGATAAGATCCAGGTAATATGCTTATGTGAAGGAGAGGCTGTTTCACATGCAGATAAGTGACATGATTTGTCACTTTTAGATCGTTATGGAGGTTTTGATTTTCTACGCAAAAAGTGACCTGGGTGCTGGCGAAAAACAGTTCCATCACAAAGCATAAAAACTTTTTTGGGACAAGGACGGACACAGTCATTATGTGAGTGCCCCAAGGAAATACTGTAACGGGCTCCGAGAAATGAACCAAAATTATTGAGACACATTTCACGCCATTCAGGGCATGCAAGCAAATGATACGCAGCTCCAGGAGTTTGAGACAAAGGGAGTCTTTCTCTGGGCAACAACAAAATCAGTGAGGATTTTGTGATGTGCATATTCACCCCTAAAGTACCAAGAAGCCCACATTGGTTTTTGAATTTTTGAATTTAAAAAATTTAAAAATTTAAAATTAAAAGCAGTTTTGAATTAGTCATATGTAGACTTTTACCTTTGTCTGGTGGGCACTAGGTCATTGACATTACGAACAGACACTTTATTCACGTTGGCCACGAAAAGAGACCGGAGTTTCTATTTATCTATGTAGACTCTTTTTTTTAAGTTCAAATTTATTTGTTTTTTGACCAACACATGCAATGTTCTTCATTGATTTTGGTGATTCAAAATATGATTTCATCTGAATTATATTTTTCACGGTACAATCAATTGTATTTATGGAAACAATGAATCCTTGGTCCTTAACCCCTAAGCGCTCAAACGACCATTTTCTGATCGCTGCCCGAATTTAATAGGCTGCCCGGAACAAATAAATAAATTTTTGAAATAATAAAAAATATTTTTAAATACTACATCAAGTCTACTTTCCAACCCAATTTGAATTATGGCAATCCGAGTTAAACTCCACCCGGGAGAATTTGTCAAAGTAGATCATCTCAACATTGTCTTAGTGTTATAAAATTTGCTATTTGGGGAAAGTAATGATGATCCCTCCATCATTTCTTTTGCTTTTTTGAAGTTTACAATAGATAGCCCAACTCTAACCAATCATACTAAATTTTGAACTCTAAAATTGAAAATTATAATTTATACAAATTTTCAAAGGTTAATGCTTTTAAATTCCTTAAAAAATGATCTAAAGCTATTTTTGGAAGTTTGACCGTATGGATAATTTGTAGAGATGATACTTTACATTTTGTCTATTGAACCAAACTTCATCAAACATACGGAAGGCACATATTATAACACATCTATGTTTTGTCCAATACCCCTCGGGCTTTTAGGGGTTAACCCTTAAAAGTTCAGAGAGCCCTTTCCGGCCAATAATATACACCAATATTCCATTGTATTTGGCACGGTTCCACACCACCTATAGGTTTAAGCTCAAAAGTGAAGCTAAATTCACGTCAACATGATTTTAATGAGCTATTGGGGTCTCAATTTGGAACTTTCTATTTACAACAAATGTCAAATATATGCTAACGTATATACTATCCCCATCAGTCTTTTAAGGGTTAAGGGGTTAACCTCTAGCTGCCCAAGCATTCAATTTATGAATGATATATAGAATTAAACTATGTTTTCTCATCCGTCATGCACTTCTTGTAGTGTGGAGTTTTTACTATAGATTTTATGGGAAGTTAGCTTCATATATGTCTAAACTGATTAGAAAGGGGATGATTTGAGAAAAAATTACGCCTCACTTCAGGTTGCAATGATTTGCCAAAAATTTCTAAGATCTTAGTTCAAAAGTGCTCTTGAAAAAATGAACTCATAAAATTAAGCAACCAAAAAAATTCTAAAAATCACCACACTTCAACCCATCACAACAAATCATCTTGTGGTCAAAACTTGAATGTCATTAAAAATGGGCCTTGATAGAAAATCTATCATAATAATGTAAAATTTGTCACGTGATGTGGCATCGAGGCCAAGTCACATCGAATGGATGTATTTTGTAGACTATGTTTGTATATATAGTCTATTTTAGTTTATGCATTCTATTTAATTTATGTAGTCTATTTTAGTGTAGGGATTTTTCATCCATTTAGTACTTCATCTAATTAGAGTTTTGGTATATAAGGTGGAGAAGCCCCCTCAGCTTGGCATTTGAAAGTATGTAGGTTATGCATTCTTGTGTGGTTTTTGATTGCAGATTCAATGATGATTTTTGGTACTCGATCTGTTGTGTATGGCGGTCTTTATCCCGGGGAGGTCACTGCATTGTCAAGTTGAACACCACCTGCGAACAAAGTTTGCTACCCCTATATTATATGCCATAAATAATTTTAAAAATTATGATATTTTTTCTACATATACATAACCATTGATAACATCTTTTGTATATTTTTTTGAAATTTGTAGTCATCTTCATTTTTTTTAGTAATTGTTTTAGTTCATTTCTACGTCATTCTAGTTAGAAACGGTATGTTTTATAAAAAAAGAAAGATCATCAAATTTGGTTATCTTTTTTTTGGGGTGTAATAGATACTGAGTATATCTACTCATGAAAAAAAATTGATAAAATTTTGACCCATTTTAGTGATGCAACTTAGAAAACTTAGATTTATTTTGTTCGCACGTGGTTTTCAACTTGACAATGGAGTGACCTCCCCGGGGTCTTTATTTACACAACAAAGTGAATAAACCGCTCTTTTAAAGAATGTAAATATTTGCACTGGAGCAAATTTTTATAGAAATGACAATAGAATATAACAAATAGCACACTTTGAATCAATATTTTGGAACACTATTTTATGTTATTATGAATATATTTTCTTTTTCTTTTTATTCTTTTGCAATTTATGAAGTGAAAAATAAAAAGTCAAAATTTTCAATAAGATTTTAACCAATAAAAATGCAAAATTCATGAAACTTGCAACATGTGATTCTAGTCAAGATGTACATTCTTCCTATTAAAAAATGAGACATTTTTTACATTTCACAAAAAGCTTATTTTTACGAAGAAATCTCAATAAGATAATAATAGGTCTAAATACATTCTATTCTAAGTGAAATTAAACATGAGCGTAGAATCCCTTTTGTACAACATGTCTAAATTTTACTTTATGATTCCAATTCTTAAATTTATGAGAGCAATTCATATGGTGTCCCACTAATTTTGTGAGTCACTGTAAAAGTATGGACATGTCATGTTGTATAGTAATGTTGTTAATGTCGCGGAATGCTTATTTTTTTTGAGGTTTTGGTGAGGCTAAATGCTTTCATTAGATTTTTCGTGGAGGGAATATGTGTTGCGGCTCTAGCCGTGATAACTATAAGTGGATCAACCGTCCAATCTTTGTTGCGAATGTTATGCATACTTACTCTAAACCATACACAATTGAGCCCTTTAACGATTCTCATTTTGTTTCAACTTCAACAACACTTTATTTATTGATGCAAACAAATTAGTTTCATGCTCCTTTTTGATAGCAAATTGATGGGTCCTCGCATATATTACACATGTCCCTGCCTCAAATTATGTGATTCATAACATACAATATATTTCTCACTTGGAACGTTTCAATTTTTTACTACAATACCAGAAACCAAACATCTCAACAAAATGACAATCACAAATACATAACTTGTTTTTAACATGTCATAAATCTCATGTTTTTAGTCAATCATAAATATCCATATAAATATATAAATTTATATCAATGTATATTAAAAATAGATTTGTTTAATAAAAATGTTTTTTAATAATAGATTTGTAATAAAAATCCAAATCATGTTTTGAAAATCCAACTATATAACTGTCATATAAAAATTATACTTACAATTTTTTTCAAAAAGTTTAACTCTAATTAACCCCTAAAGGACCACGACTATGTTTCTCTCAAAACAGTCCAAAGCTGCCTAAAAAGACCCCTTCTCATAAAAAGGCAAATAGTTTATGATCTAAAACCTTTTTGACTGATCCAACAGTAGGATATTTCAACCAACTTGAATTTACTAGCACTTACAAATTTTCAACCGTTCACGGTTCGTCAATAGTAACATTATAAGGTACAAAGTTGGTTGCATTTTTTTTTTGGGCCCCCTGCCTGAATTTGAAACTTTTTTGAAAAGGCTCAAAATGCAAAGTTCAATCTCAGATTCGGTAAAATGGATTTGGTAGTCGTGTGTATGGGGGTGTTAGCTCATTGTGTGCAAAAATTCAGATGCATAGCTCATTGTATGCAAATTTTCAGGAGCTGCCCGCAGTTAGGTTTTTCACCTTTGCATGATTGTATCTTTCGATCTGTACATCATTTACGTACGAAAATTACCATTCCGTCTTTGTTGCAACGAGTAGAATCACCACAAAAAATCTCAAAAAATTATGATCAAAACTTCATCCACACTGAGCTGACCGAACTTGAAAAATTAGCCTTGGTCCTTTAGGGGTTAAAAAACAACTGTTAAAACCGCATATGATTTCATGTTTAGTTTCGCTCAAGACTCATTTTCTTCAACTCTTAAAGGACATACCAAGTCCCATGAGCTTTTTGGTATTTTGGGAAAATCTTGCTCATAACTTCTACTCTCTTGAACCATATGGGGTTTTTTAACACCGAACCAAACATTTTTGAGGGATCTGTACTACTCTAGAATATAACCAAGGAAAGTAAAAAGATAAACAACATTAAAATGGAGTTTAAAATAAAAATTCGATGCGGGAATCAAGATAGCCATGTTCATTAATCCTTAAGGGAAATATGCTTTCATGTTTCCACACCCAAAATCTCTTTTAAACTTCATTTTAACCCCTAAAGGACCGGAACTATTTTGCTCAAAAATCACTACAGTGCTGCCATTTTTTAATCTCTAGGGCACAATTTCAAAAAAAATCTTATTTTTCACAATCCAACCGTAGAAACTCGTCGTTTCGAACCAAAGGAATGTGCACAAAAAAATCAACAATCTTTGACTGCATAGATTAGAAGATATATACGTTTGAAGTGACAATATGTGAAAAAAATAAAACCCAAAATTTTTAGCTGCGTACTTTTCTTCCTATTTTGAAAACGTTCTACTACATAAACTTGTTGCTCTTCACTTTCACAATCTCCACAATGTTAGTTACTTCTGTACCAAATTTGAGAAGTAGAAGAATGATTTAACATATTGAAAACAATGTTGCAAGTGGGGGAGGTCCAAACCATTGCCAAACACATTTAATTTTATAGTGAACTTGGTTTTTTTTTAATATTTCAATCCAAACGGTAAAGACAAAGATTTTTGAAGTAGAAATTACAAAAAATAACAAAATCTCTCATTTTTATTTCTAAAATAAGTTTTTTTCCCACGTTGCCCAACCACATTAGAGATTTTTGACTCCTCTGGGAATGAAATTTTTAAACTATGGAGAGTTTTCTTCTTAACTATTTATTTATTTATTACCATCCCAAATAATAGCATGTCACTTGCTTCCGTACCAAATTTTAGAGCTTTTAGAGTAGTTTAGCATTTTGACCAAGCTGCCCGGCCTCGCAGAAAAAATGCTTTGGGCAACATAACTTTTTCTACTAATGTCCCGTGGGCAAAAAAAAATTATATTCCCACGAAGCTCTTGAAATTCCACACATTCACTAAACATCTTAGAATAGTAGACTCAAAATTGACATCGAGGGAACCTGCCCGGTTTTGTAAATGTCCTAGTTAGGACACTTGGTCCTGTAGGTGTTAAACATGATTCTCTTTCTAATTTACTTCGGTTTTGTACTAAAGAAGAATAGATCCCTCAAAGGTGCTCGTTTTGACATTTTAAAAACCCTATTTGACGCAAGAAGTAGAAGTAACGAGCACGATTCTCCCAAAATACTATTGAGCCCCTGGAGCATGCACAGAGCTCTGTAGGGCCATGCTTGGTCGTTTCTTTTGTCAAACGCTGATTTTCACATAGTCCTAGTTTCAAATGAAAACGGTCCCAACTAAGAAAATGTAAAGGCTATCTTCTGTTTTCTATTCCAGTTTACCATTCTTCAAAATTGGCAGAATTGTGTTTTTTACAGCACTTTAGAGCTCAAAACCCTTAAATTCTAATACACATTGAAAAAAACGTTTCTCTATCCAATATCTTTTTATGTAAGCTCAAGAAGCATGCCACCTACAGCTTCTGGTTCATCACTATTATTTACATTGTCTCTAAAAATAAATCATACAATTTTAAGCATTTTGTAATTACTATGATTTTCACAAGAAAAAACTTTGAAAAATCTTATATATTCATTTTTATTTGAATAATTATGAAAAAATTGGGATAAATTAGTTTAACAATAATTTATATGAGAAAATACCAATATGTATGTATATGAATATATATATATATATATATATATATATATATATATATATATATATATATATATATATATATATATATATATATATATATATATATATATATATATATATATATTTATAAGTGAGGAATTGATGAGGTTTGATCTGGTAACTATAGTATGGACACTTAACCCCTAAAGGACCAAGTGGACGCATTGTGTTTAAGAAAAATTCATTACTTTAATAACTTATTTGGATTCCATAATTTTGACTCAATGTTAACTAGATAATTGTAAATGTTTGTTACAAGAACACAAAAATGCTTTAAGATTTGCGATCACGTTGATCGATCCAGTGGGAGAATTTTAAAACATCAACACATGTGAACTTGGAACATGGTAGCTAGGGACGTTGATGACTTGGAGGGCGTTTTCACACTAGTACTTTACATATGTCAAAAAAGAAGTGTACAATATGTAAAACATGTGCCATTACTACATCATTAGCACTATACAATAATTGCATAATATGTTTAAATATATTTTTTAAATAATCTTTTTGGGATAATTGGAATCTTTTTAATATATTTTTACTATCTTGGAATATTTTGGAATATTCCAAAAATAAACTTGAAATATTTACACATTTTATGCAATGTAACGATTGACAACAACCACAAACATCGGCTAAATGAGTCAGTAACAAGCCACTTCATCCAAACATAAATATTTGAGAATCAATCAATGTTGTTGTATTTAGTTTTAGAATTCTCTTTTTTGTCAGCACCTAGATACAATACATCTTTGTATGCTCCTGAAATTCCAAACGCTAATCATGATTCTAGAATTTATGAGAATGTTTGTATTGAATGACTTGTGGATTTTGCTCATTTTTTTTAGAAAACAACTCATGATCAAACCTTATAATCATGTAATATACAAACGGCAGATTGTTCTGAAAATTTAGATACAATCTGACAACTAAGTCCTCTTTGAGCTTCAATGTTGAAGTTTTCTACATGAACACCAATTAAGAGATACAACTGTCTTCTTGAATGCATCACGATAAATTTTATTAAGGATGAGCATGGTCCTTTAGGGTTTAAGGGTTAAATAGTTAAGTCGAATACTTCTTTTTTGACAGATGTAAAGTACTAGTGTGAAAACGCTTGATGTTTGAAAATATAAATATTCTCGCCAGGGAGGCTTCTCTCTTTCGATTTTCGGTGTGTGTGACCTTCATTAATTCAATGGAGTTTCATCCTAAGGTTTCAAAAAAGAAAGAATCAATCAAGACGAAGTCTCACTTTGGCAAGACTCATATTTAATACCTAGAACTTATGTACGTAACAAAGGCGGACTGCAAAACCTGAAGCTCCCACATGAGTTCCCATTTTCGCAGCACTCAATTGGATTTATAAATTGCGTTGAGCCAATGGCAAGAGAGCCATGTCGTAGATTCATGAGAAAAGAAAAGCGTATTATTAACAAAGTCGAGGTTGATAACCAAGTGAGACAGAGTTCGTCCGTCCGTCCGTCCTAGAAGACCACCCACTCACAAAGGCTACTTAATAACATAACAAATGTCAATGAGCATTGAATCTGGGGCAGTGCATGGACTGACAGAGGCTCCAATAATACACTGCCCCTTCTGGAGGTCTGAGTGGCTGTCTCTGGCAAGCTGCGGTAACAGGAACAATTCAAGTGGTCGAGTTATTTGAGCATGGGGCTCTGGCGGACTGGCCGGCTCTGCAACGGACGGACGGACGGACGGGATCTCGGCTCGGGCAGCTTCAGCAAGTACTTACCATGCATGTGAAAATGTTGAGGTGGAAAAAGTGTTGTGGTGTGTAGTTCATCAATGTCCTTACATGCTTCACAGCATCATTTTTATCATTGAGCAGTAGGTGCTCCTGTATATGATGAAATTGTACGTAAAACTGTGCGCATCCTTCAGTTGTTTGTGTCAGTAAAATTCCATTCTTTGTAAGGTAACTATACCTTAAAGCGTTCGTCTTACCAACTGAACTGATTTACACACATAAAATAGAAAATATTTTCAGTGGGTCTTAACCCCTAAACGCTCAAATGACCATTTTCTGGTCGCTGCCCAAATCTAACGGGCTGCCCGGAATTAAAAAAGTATTTTTTTGAAAAATAAAAAATATTTTAAAATACTACATCAAGTCTACTTTCCAACCCAATTTGAATTATGTCAATCCGAGTTAAACTCCACCCGAGAGAATTTTTCAAAGTGAATCACTTCAACATTGTCTTAGTATTACAAAATTTGCTATTTGGGGAAAATAATGATGTTCCCTCCATCATTTCTTTTTCTTTTTTGAAGTTTACAATAGATAAACCAAATTTAACCAATCATGCTAAATTTAAAACTCTAAAAGTGAAAATTAGAATTTATACAAATTTTCAAAGGTTAATGCTTTTAAATTCATTAAAAACATATCTAAAGTTATTTTTGGAATTTTGACCATACAGATAATTTGTAGAGATGATGCCCTACATTTTGTCTATTGAACCAAACTTCATCAAACATATGGAAGGCATATATTATAACACATCTATGTTTTGTCCAATACCCCTCGGGATTTTAGGGGTTAACCCCTAACTGCCTGAGCGACCAAATATGGTCGTCCAAAAATTTCAGCTCAAACTTGTGAGGGCAGTTTAATTCCCTTGACCGGTTTTAATTCTTTTACAAGCAGTACTAAGAGTTAAATTTTAGATTTTTTTAATTTTCAACCAAAAAAGGTAGATTTTTTTATTTTAGGGAGAGACTCAAAGGCACTTATGTCTCAACCCCTAACTGCCTAACCGACCATATTTGGTCCATCAAAATTTCAAGATTATCAAAATTTCAGCTAGTTTTAAATGTCCATATTTTATGCAAAAATAACAATTTTTGAGCGTGATTTTTTTCCCTTGTAGATATTCAAATTGATCAACCTTTCCAAATAAAAGACTTTAAAAAATATTTATTGATATCCTCTAAAGCCCTCAAAGTGACAGTATCTCAAATTGTCATAAATTTGAAAGTTTCCTCATAATGAAATCTTTAGAGTTTTTATCAAATAAGATTAGCTCTAACATGAACAAGGTAACTACCATGTAAAACCAATGTTTTTGACCTATCATACTTGATTCCAAGTCAAAATGACTAAACGTGCATTTTTTATGAATTTTCAAAGATAATTCTTATAAATTGATTATTAAATAATCCATAACATTTCTCCAAAATTAAATTGTATGGATGTTGTCTTATTGTTGTGCTCTACATATATTTAAGGTTTGTAAGTCATAAAATTTGAGTACGATGAACATTATAACACGTTTAGTTTTTTAAGAATACCCTTGGGCTCTTGGGAGTTAATAGCAAGTTCAAGAGGATTCCGACGCACTTTTGCGTGCATTATTTGAACACCGTATGAATAAGTTATGAATTTCCAAAGTGTTGACTATAGGTTGACCTTAAAGCAACCCTAAACTCTGATGTTCAGATTGTGCACATTCTCATCAACAGTAGGGTGTTAGAATCTACTTATTATGGAAGATTGAGCTATGGACGCTTTAAGGAAATGGTCGCTTTTAGATATATTTACCTTAAATGTAGGAAAATAGAAAATAGAACATTGCTCCCGTTAACTCCTAAAGGACCAAGGTTTCATGGGTTTAACCCTTAACCCCTAAATGTCCTAGCATTGAGAAACTGGATCACGAACGGATTCAAAGTCTTCTAACTCTCTCATACAATCTCGGATGACTTTCACCTTTGCAAGCCAATTAAATTCTCTACCAATTAAAATAAATCTCTTGTGATAGGGAGATGTTGATAATATTGAAGAGGCCCTCAGATGCAAGTATGTCAAATTTGTTGGGTAGATTATCTGCCCGATTATCTGTTTGCAATGGTCCTCTCATGTACGTATGAGCCATGCTAATATTTATTTTTGAGGCTAGCATTTACTTGTGTTCACAGGATCGGTATGTTTAGGGGTTAAATGGCCCAAAAGCCCTTTTAAACCATATAGTATATTTCGTATTTGGTGGTTTTTTATCAAAATAACAATGACCAAACATTTCTCAGTACAAAGCGAAATTGATAATATGTATCTACATATATATCACAATTCATGTAGTAAACTACAATTGAGCAATTATAAGGCTAAATACAAATTGTAGAGAGGGACCCCAAGGGCCTTTTAAGGAATAAAATGACAAATTCAATCAATAGTGATTGTGAAAAATGTAATTAAGATAGGACCAAATTTAAATTGCTA
This sequence comes from Pohlia nutans, assembly GCA_022496805.1. Lineage (NCBI taxonomy): Eukaryota > Viridiplantae > Streptophyta > Bryopsida > Bryales > Mniaceae > Pohlia > Pohlia nutans. The sequence goes on from CM040085.1 coordinate 35,115,313, forward strand.
GTATGAGTGAAGAAAATTGTATGAGTTGGAAAAAAAATTAAAAATTAAAATTTTTTGAACAAAAGAAAGTCCACTTGAAACTGCTAGGAAAGATATGAGGTCCAATTTAGGCTCCTTGGTCTTTTAGGGGTTAACCCTAAAACGTCAAGAGGGCCTGGGCGGGACAGCCCGGAAGGCATCTAAATTTTCGGAGGGGAAAAAAAAAAAAAAAAAAACGAAAAAAATGCAAAAACGGCTCTGCGGGACACTGCTGGCCAGCACTGTAGTACTATAGCACTGCGGCATCTCAGCTGCCCCAACCTCAAAAACTTATTCAATTTCATAACTTTGATTGCTTACCAACGATTCCACAATCTCTCAAATGAGGCGCAAATTTGCAATCTAGATCGCTTTTTCAATAGCTTTCCAACGCACCAATCCACGCTTGATTTGGTTGAGAAAATCTACTTTTTCTTGATTATTCTCTTTTAAATAAGCCCATGGGGCTTACCTTGACGTTTAAGGGTTAAAAGTGCACACCCAATGTGTAATATTGTTTTGTAGTTACCCTTAACTCCTAAAGGACCGGGGGGTTTTAAGCTTAGCTCTTGTTTTCTTGACTAGCTCTTATAACAAGCTCAATTCCTCGTTGGTGTGGGTTAATTTTGACAATCGGCACCGTTGAATTTAAAGAAGACTTACGTAGCTTTTGTATGAAAAAAGGATCAACAAAATCGCACAATTTTTGAGAAAATGCCACTGTTGAGAAGATTGATGGAACTTGTTCGGGGTATTTTGTACATATGCTGAAATCGGATTGATCAAAAGTGCTCCAAATTTTTTGAAATTTCTACTATGCATAATTATCATCATTTTGAGCATGTTCAAAAAATTTCACATAATTTGGAGGTGTGAGGAGGAAGATATGAGGGTCTCAAGTGACGCCCAAATAGCCTCCTTGCAGCTTAAAAAAATCACCAAAAATCGCACACTTCATGAAATTTCGATCAAGAAGTACCCACGGATTCAGCTCTCAAAAAGAACTAGGGTCTCTTTGTTGCTATTTTTACAATTCACGGCCCAACAACTTGAATTTCATCACTTTCTAGTTCCAGAAGCCTCGTGGTGGCCTCGTGGTCCTTTAGGGGTTAAATGCCCTAAAGTTTCAACGGGGCTTTGTATTTTTGTATATAAGCATGTGATTCTTGGTGTATTTCACTACATCAACATATTTGAGGATGCTTTTATACTTGAGTATGCAAAGTATTTCAGTATACGAGACGGATTTCCGGACGGATTATATGAGATAATGGTCATACATATGGAGCCCAAGGAACATTTAGGGGTTTAAAAAAATAAGATTATAGAGTTGCATGACAAGAGGGTTGATGTTCGCCAATCCCCTACAATTCTTAAAAAATATATATGATAAGAGGGTTGGCGATCACCAATCCCATGAAATTTGCAATCATAATTTTGTGTCAGGTCTGATTTTCACAATATGTGTACACCCGTGTGTGCACTTCAGTTGAATGGAATTGGGGTTTAATTATCATCCACAATTGTAACAATGCCATTGCTACTTCACATTCATCCACAAGTCGGGGGACGAATGAGATTCAAGAGCTCGAACCAGATATAGTATGACCAACTTTTTAAAATTATGGTAAATAATAAAAGCTATTTTAAAATATTTACGCCATTAATAAAATACATGATCTTTCTTTTAATCTATTTAAAGAATATTGATTAGATGATGTGTGATTTCCAAAAAGAGTATTATTCACTTGGTGAATGCTAGAACATTCATGGGTTAAAATGTTACAAAATTACACATTTGAGAGAAAATAAATGTTTTAATAGTCATAAATGTTTGGGTTCCAGGGTTTGGTGGTAACCACCAAAGATGACATCGCACAAGAGAGCTCTCCATAGATTTGTGCGAGAGAGGAAAGAAGAGAGAGCGTATTGGTTGTAGAAAAAAAAACTTACGTCATCTTAGAGTTCCACCTTTTATATAAAGACCCAAGGTTTAATATACCTTTGGCAAAATCAATTTTGAGATTTATTTAGGCACTTATTCATAAAAAGATGAATAAATATTAGAGATTCTTATAATATAGGTATCAACCTGTAAAGACCAAAGAACGTGTCTTGGATATACCAAAGGTTGAAAGTAGTGTCAGAAAAAAATCTGAAAATAAATGCCAATTTTTGGGAAAATATTTTCCAAATTTGTTTTGTACGGTGAAAAAGAGAATCTTGAAGAATATTTGTGAATATTTTGATTTACCAAACCTTCAGAAGGTTCTTTAGCAATAAGTGGAGTTCACTCCTTTCAACAGTAGCACTGTAAATGCTTTAACAATGTCTCACCACCCAACTTCTTTAGCTAAAGATGACGTGGACTTACCATGATTCGGAATTTGCTATAGTGTTTTGAGAATAGTGGCCAAATTCTAAGATGTTGGAGAGAAGAACTAAAGAACCTTAAGTATACCTTAAGTTTTGCAAAAAAATAATTATTTGGCACAAAACTATTCATCTTGCCTTCCACCTACGAAATGTACTTATTCTTAAATTTCTTTTATACACCAAACTTATAAGAGATTCAATGCAAAATCAAGTAATGAGACGTAGTTTGTTATAAATAATTAATATCATATCTGCGCAGAATTCATACAAGTATAAATTGAAAAAAACACTATATCCTAAATGTACAAGAAAAATTACTAGAGAACATTTTTCAATATAAGTAATATTTGAAAATAGTTTCTCTTTAATTGCAAAAACACATTATATTTTTGGGAGAAAAGGGACCCGAGTTCAATTGCAAGTTCAAAAGAACCCCGAACTCTAAATCTCCTTTTGACGTAAATGCAAGTACTATTCACCCACCCATAGGCCCCATTTTCTAAAAATTTCATTTTGGGCACCCTAGGGATATTTTTAGCAATTGTTTTTACAAACTTGAGACCTATAGTTCAATGTGGTCTAGGAGACTCTCTTGGGAATTTCAAACCCTTGAAAGAGAGAGTTATTTTTTAAGGTGGACCCCTACATGCACAAAATAGGAGGCACATTTTGTCCTCTCGCAGAGTCGGGGCCAAAGAACACCAATTGTACTGTACACCTAAATTAAGCCCTGTTCCCTTTTTAAAAACGGACAATAATATATACCGGTGCCAATTTCCATTTTATTAAAAAAACGTATAAATGAAAATAAAACCGAAAGATGGAGTGATGGACACCATCAATGTTTCCTCTAAAGTCTTGGCAACGGCCTTGCAAAATCACTTTCATTTCTCTTGTTTTTGGTGCCATTTTCTAAACATTTTCGATGTTTCCAAGTGACATGATTGCCAAGACTATTATGGTAATACTGTATATATCTGACACTAGGTTTGATAATTGATACAAAGAACACTGCCCAAGTAAATATCAATCCGTCCCAAGCACCCAAAAATATTGCTAAATTAGGAGTAGCCAGTGACCTGAAATGGTGTTTTAATTCTGCATATTCATCATACAGTATTGTGTGTATTATTGTCAGTACATAACATTCTTGAGCTTGGCTTGGTCTTTTTCTATTACTAAGGTAATCTAGACTATTTGTGTCAAAATTCCAAAGTCATCCTATTTATGTCATTATGTATATACATATTAATTTTTCAAACGTAAGACACATATACATAGTGATCACAAAGTGGCACAAATATAATCACATGGTACAAATAGGGTGGCACAAATAGTCACATGGTACGAATCGGGTGGTTCACCTAATTGTAAAGGCATCATTTCTCACCAGTAGAAATGATGTCCCTGTAGAAGCATTGCAGATCTTCAATTCAAGACTTTTCTTGTAGAAAAGTCACCAAGCTAGCAATTCAAGAATGTTATGTATGTAGTTAACCCCTAAAGGTCGTCACTCCTCTCCAAATTTGGAGAATTGCAAACTAAGATGCATTATTAAGAGGGACATTTTGAACTTGATGTATGAATAAAATTGTACATTATGAATTTTAGATTCTATCCATATGATTAGATCTATGATCGCTATCACCAATATTTTTGTATAAAATTTGAAACTTAAAATTCAAAATCCTTTGGTCATTTGATTACGAATAAGATATTGACAATTTGTGGATGACATTTTTTATGATGGGTTGAAATGTAATACTCTAAGTGTAGTGATTTTTGGAGTTTCTTTGGTTGCTTAATTTTATGAGTACTTTTTTTCAAGAGCACTTTTGAACTAAGATCTTAGAAGTTTTTGGTGAATCACTGCATCATGAAAAGTTTCACAAATCATCCCCTTCCTAATCGGTTCACACATGCATGAAGCTAACTTCCCATAATATTTGTGGGAAGAAAATCCACACTGCAAAAAGTGCATGATGGATAAAAAAACGGAGTTTGCTTCTGTACATCATCCAGGAAATGGATGGTTGGACATTTAGGGGTTAACCCCTAAACGCCCTCACCTATGTCCAGTTTAGGCAGTTTTGCAAAGATGCATTATAAAATGCAATTAGTTTTTTTTTTCATGAACACTTTTAGACCAAAATCTTCAAGATTTTCGGTGAAACACTACAACACAAAATGAGGCATAATTTTTTCAAAAATTATTTCCTTTTTGATCGGATCACACATACATGAAGTTAACTTCCCATAAAAAAATCAGTAAAATAATCACACCACAAAAAGTGCATGACGGATGAGAAAATACGGATGAAATCTGTACATCAGGCCAAAAACGCCTGCTTGGGCAGTTAGGGGTTAAAAGGTCGCAAATATTTGTTTCAATATATCGTAGGTGGACTACATGATCGCACATTTGTGTCATGTATAGATATAAAAAGTAAGGTTCAAGAAATGGAATATTCACAAAAAAAGTGTCACTTTTATCTTAAATTTTATTTTTTGAAAAAATGAATTTCCTAAAATTTTGAAATTTATTTGTAGATACCAACCTTGCAGTAAAAAGGGAGTTGTGCATCATGCATATTTTATCCACATTTTGCTGCTCATTCTGCGTCACATGACTTGACAATTCTCATGTTCTCATTCCCCATAATCACCACCAGCCACATATTATTAATAATAATATTCTACTTCAGTTGACAATCCAATGTTTGAGGCCGGGACCGGTCCTTGAGACGGACTGGGTACGAAAGCAATGTCCGTAAAGTGGACAAGGATAGGCATCGTACATCCCCGCTGAAGTCATGAACCCACTTGGCAGCTGTCGCTGTGTCAACCAACAAAAAACATGAAACCTTCACGCTGTCTCTTTTAGACAAGGTTTGACAAAGAATGAGTGAATACACACCAAACCACCACCAAAAGGATAGGTCTATAATCGTGGGGATCAAACTTTGAATGTGCACTAGAGTTATCCGCTAACTCGCATTGAGTTTGAATAAGATACCATGAGTTTTGCTTTAACCCTTAAACGTCAAAGCAAGCCCCACGGGCTTGTTATAAAGGAATAATTGAGGAAAAAAGTAGATTTTCTCAACCAAATCAAGCGAGGATTGGTGCGTTGGAAAGCTACTGAAAAAGCGATCTAGATTGCAAATTTGCGCCTCATTTGAGAGATTGTGGAGTCATTGACAAGCAATCAAAGTTATGTAAATGAACAGGAGTTGAGGTTGGGCAGCAGAGGTCGTTTCTTGAAAAGTGCCGCAGTGCTAGCAGAGCCGTTTTTTCATTTTTTCGTGTTTTTTTTTTTTTTTTTTTCCGCCTCCGAAAATTTAGATGCCTTCCGGGCTGCCCCGCCCATGCCCTCTTGACGTTTAAGGGTTAACCCGTAAGTGACCGATCAACCATTTCCTAATCGCAGCTCAAACATCGGTGATTGCCTATAGTCAGGAAATGACATTTTTCAAGTTTTGGTTTTTTATCGAAATTGGGGGTAGAGATCATGTTCTAGTGTTGTTTGATACATTTTGTTTGCAATATCGAGGTTCACTAAGGAATTTTCAACAACAAAGACCTCAATATTGTCCTAGTGTTATTAAAACTTATTATATTGGGAAACTAATGATGTTCTCTCATTTGAAAAATTTTCCTTTTTAAAATTTTGAAATAGAATGTTTAGTTTTAACTAATCATACCAAATTTCAAAGTCTATTATAACACATCTAGGTTTTGTCCTTACCCCCTATGTCATTTAGGGGTTAATATACTCTTATTTGTTCACTTCAAATAGTTATAAGGTATGGAAGAACTTGCGGTGGATTCTCATTACTAAGTGTGTAAGAGCTTGGCGGTCTCTAAAGTCAAGGAATTTTATTTTTGCCATCAAAATAGAGGTACTTTGAGTTTTCCTTGAGTTTAGAAACCACTAAGCTCTTATACACTTAATAATGAGAGACCACCAAGTTCTTTCATACCTTATAACTATTTGGAGTGAACAAATAAGAGCATGTTAAAGCAAAACTCATGGTATCTTATTCAAACTCAAGGTGAGTTAGCGAATAACTTTATTTAAAGCAAGCTTCCATATGAAGATAGGGCAGGTGAAAGTTGCCAGAAGACAAGAAATGAGGTCTTTAGAATCCCCATACTCCACCAATTTCGGTACAAATGGAAAACAAACTTTTGTGTTCACCCATTTCAGTGGTGAATTGGTAGTTCGTAGCTTTTTAGTGCCTACCACCAATATAAGGAAGCGTGGCCTCAACCCTAAGGAACCAAGACCTTTGTAGAAAAGTCAAACTACACATTCATGCACAATTTAGCCTTCAAGATTTATCAAATATACTTTGCAAAAAATTTCATGCATGAAATTATATGTTTACTATCAGTCTTGAGTTTTTCAAAAACAAAAAAATTTAAAATATCTCTCTACAAAAAAATAAGTCAGACACTTCAAAAATTCATACTGATTACAAAAGAGATTTAAAAAATATAATTAGTTTGAAATAGATGCAAGTTACAATGAAAATCACATGATAACTTTTCCATAGAAAATTTTGATTTAAAGGTGAACATCAATTTAAACCTTGAACTAGTGTAATTCAACTTTAAATTACAAAGCTTGCAATAGCAATAAAATACTCCATGCTTGAAAATTTTAAAATTTCAAAAGTAGAGTGTAAACCAAACTTGATAAACTTCATTTTCTTAGTTGAATGTATTTGCAAGAAAATTAGCATTCAAGGTCAAAATTAGGTTCGACCTTATATCGTTGTTTAGACCTTTAAGGGCTAATAAAGTCAATGCGAATTCAAATTTGTGTTTTTAGTAAATGAAGGCATGTGTCACCTACAAGTCATCATTTTTAATCAATTACAGTTGAAAATTAGAAATAATAATGAATTTTTCAATTGATTGTTCATTTCTTTAATATCTATGACAATATGTAGTCCAAAATTCAATTGTTTAAAGTAGGAGTGTAAGCAACAGTAGTGAACATTATTAATAGTATATGAAAATCATCTATGTTTATAGAATTAAGAAAGATCACTACCCTATAGTAGTAGGAATTCAACTTGGACTTGCAATAAAACATTGAAAATTTAAGAATTTTGCAAGAACTCATATTTTAGTAAAAATTAAACTTTGTGAGGTACATTTTGTTAGTTGGCTTCAAATGCAATGAAAATATTTTTGATGGCTTAAATTAATTTTTGGCAATAAAATAGAATCAAAATACTTCACATGGTGATAAGTTTTTACTACACTTTTTGTATTTCAAATTTTGTATAAAATTCAAATTTTCTTTTAGTGACCCACAATAAATGTTAATAAATAGAGAAAACAACCAAAAATTCATGCAAAATAATCTATTTTTTAATTAGAAATTAAATAGTCATTGTCATCCAAAGGACACTCTATGTCCCTTACGACCTTACTAAGTTAATTCAATAAGGACACTAAGGCCAAAAATCTATATGTAGTAGTTGTTTGTAGTCTATGGTGCTAACATTGAGTTTGTTTTAGTGTTGCAAAAATTCGCAATATAATGGTGATGGATTTTGGTGGAACTACCGACACTTAAAAGGAATTTGGATGGCATTTTCTTTATTGATAGATGACCGAGTAGATGACTTTTGTAGTCAGTGGTGTCGATAGTGAGTTTGTTCTATTGCTGCAAAATTTGGCAATATGATGGTAATGCATTCTGACAGACAGAACTATGACATTTAAAAAGCCTTTGATTGACATTATCCTTGTTGATAGATGACTTCTGTGATAAATGGTATTGACGTTGAGTTTGTTCTATTGCTGCAAAATTTGGCAATATGATGGTGATGCATTCTGACAGACAAAACTATGACATTTAAAAAGCCTTTGATTGATATTATCCTTGTTGATAGATGACTTCTGTGATAAATGGTATTGACGTTGACTTTGTTCTATTGTTGCACATGTTAGCAATATGATGGTGATGCATTCTAGTGAAATTACTGACAATTACAAAACCTTTTGGTGACATTTTCTTTGCTGATAGATGACTTCTATAGACTATTGGTACCTGCTGGTCATTGTAATAGGCCCGTCTTTTCAAAGGATTACCATCAAAAGACATAGTACTCAACAAAAGACATAGTACTCATCAAACTCTACTAAGACCTGTGGCCTTTTTTTGGCCTTTCAGACTAGCAAACAAGACTCATCCAACATCAATGAAAATATCATCCAAAGGCCTTTTTTTGGCCTCCATGTCCTTGTGGAATTAACTTTGAAAGGACAGGCCCATCACCATGTTAATTAAGCATGAGTTGAATTTATGATTATTGATGCTAGATAATAGATGACATTTGAAAACAAGAGAATTGTCACCTATTGGCCAACTTTTGGCATGTGCAGCTTTGTTGGCTTAAAACAAAATTGGAAGTAGCTACATATTATTATACTATATTTAGATGGCTATTGGGTGAAGTCCATTGTAATTTTCATAAATCTTTGAGAACTCTCATATGTGATGAGCAACTCATTTTTCTTGAAAAAAAAATGACATAGAGACACCTAAGTAAATCCATACAAACCAAATATAATAGTAGTCATTTTTGACGTATTAGAAAGAAAGATTGAAGGGAAAAGGGGAGGAATTGTGGCCATAAGAGAGAAGAAGAACTCCAATCAATTTAACCCCCTAATCGTCCTCACCTCTCTCTAAATTCGGCAGTTTTGCAAAGATGCATCATAAAATGCAACCCAGAGGGATATATTGCAGTTAAGGTATGAATAAAAGTTGTACATTATAAATTTTAGATTCTATACATATGGTTAGATCTGCGATTGCTATCACCAATATTTTTGTATAAAATTTGTAATTTGAAATTGAAAATTCTTTTGTAATAAGATATTGACAATTTGTACATGAAATTTGTTGTTATTGATTGAAATGTAATACTCTAAATGTAGTGATTTTTGGAGATTTTTTGGTTGCTTAATTTTAAGACTTGACTTTTTTAAGAGCACTTTTACACTGAAATCTTCAAAATTTTGGGTGAATCACTACAACATGAAATGAGGCATAAAAATTTCACAAATCATCCCCTTTCTAATTGGATTACACATGCATGAAGCTAACTTCCCATAAAATATATAGTAAAAAATCCACACTGGAAAAAGTCAATGACGGATGAAAAAACTGTCCTTGATTTTGTACATTGTCCACTTTCTGAACGTTTAGGGGTTAAGGGCTCGCTCTAATTAGACCCTAAAAGATCTGTAGAACACATATATTTATTGAAAAGTCAAACTTTGTAAGTATATAAAGATACGAACTTTGTAGAGCTAGTTTGTTACAAAAATCCTTTGGAAGAATTATCACATGGGAACATAATGAGAAAAATACCACCTCATGTAGCCACCAAGGCAATGGCACGTGTTGGATGCATGTCAGGCTAGGACTTCGTGAGCTACACACAGTGGATGAAAAGGCCAAGAGGTTGAATGAAAAAGACATAATGTATGGTGGGTTTCGCAAAAGGCCAATATGTTGAATGAAAAAATATAGAATGTATGAAAAAACAAAGATTAGTCGCAAGGGTTATCAAATAAATAAATAGGGATAAAAAAAAAGCCACCTCATCCACTTGCATGCCAACTTTGTAGCTTAAAGTTAGATGATATGAAACCCCAAAAGAAAACTTGATGCTTAGGTACCGTCGCCAAGTGAGAGAAGACCATACCTTTTAAGGCACATTGTAAGAAGGGCACTATAATATAGTAGTTGGGTACAATTAACCCCTAAAAGTCCTCACATGTTTTGTAAAAGTCAAAGTCCTACAATATGCATGCTTGAAACATAACTTTGTGTGATTTATAAATTTTCATAGCTAGTCATCAACATATGGAGGTATAGCAAAAATTTCAAAGTGATTAAAAAATATTTGAAATATTTACAAATTTTATCATGGTAGATAAAAGTTATGTTTATAAGTAGTTAAAAAATGAAATGGAAGAAATTAAAAGAAACACATGATTGGAGCATCCTTAGAAAGCCCTTTGTATTTCGGACATTGAATTTTTAATTTTTTTGACAGTGTAAAATCTTAAAATGAAGTTTATTCTCTAATTCCAACATTCAAAAGCTGTATCATAACTCAACTTAACCCTTTAGTTCCTAGGGTACTATAGATTTGTGCACTGGATTTTAGTAGTTTTTTCCACCGTGATTGATGATACCATTGGAAATAAAATGGGTTAAATTAGAAAGTAACTGTACAATTGTGTTATCAATTGAAGTGGAGACAATTTGCCAAAATTAGAGAATCATCTAATGGTAGAATTGCAAGATTATGAGTGTGTCTTTGAATTGTATAATGCACACTCAAAAATGAGATTTTTGAGGGTCTATGACTTCAAAGTTAAATAGAATTTGGATTAAATTTTTCAAAAATGAACGTGAAGAAGTTCATCAATGAACTATGTCAACACCTCTCCGTTGCAATTTTTTATATGAAGACACTAGTAGAATTTTGATCCTTTATAACTGGTCCTTTGTGACTTAATCCTTAAACGTCAAGAGGGCCTGGGCGGGGCAGCCCAGAAGGCATCTAAATTTTTGGAGGAAAAAGAGAAAAGAAAAAGAAAAAGACGGCTCTGCTGGCCACTGCTGGCCATCACTGTAGCACTCTGGCACTTTCAAAAAACGATCTCAGTTGCCCCAGCCTCAACTTTTGTTCATTTTGATAACTTTGATTGTTTGCCAATGTTTCCACAATCTCCCAAATGAGGCGCAAATTTGGAATCTAGATCGCTTTTTCAGTAGCTTTCCAATGCACCAATCTTTGCTTGATTTGGTTGAGAAAATCCACTTTTTCTTCATTATTCTCTCATAAATAAGCCCATGGGGCTGACTTTGACGTTTAAGGATTAAATGGCCTTTGTGACTTAATTCTTTAAAAAAAAGTCGTTTCGGACCATTTAAGTAACAAAAAACCAGTTATAAAGGACCAAAATCCTACTAGTGAGAACAGACTCACACATAATTATTGTGAATTTTATAAGTAAGATTGACTTATCCATATACGGTTTAGGACAAAAATTATTTGTTAGAAATTGAATGGAGTTGGTACATTGATCAAGATTGGAATACATATACTAATGGAACATGAACAAGAGAACACGATCCAAAAAATAAAACAAGATAACAAACTTCCAAACACAAGAAATACCGCATAGTACATGTGTTGTATATGTAAGTATTTTATTGTATTTTCAAGTATTTGTAGTATTTCGGCGTTTTGTTCATAGGTGTTTGATAGTTACACAACTCTAAATTTATTTTTTCTTTTACTAGAAGATGTGTATTATAAATCTCCAACTCTGAACTTCACAATTCAAAATCCAATTCTTCACGGATTTTTTGTTATTTGCATTTTCGACAGTCCAGTGACCATAATGTGGTCAGCTTGGCACTAAAAGGTTGAACATCTAATGAAAACACCAACTCCAACAAAGCTAAAACACTTGATTTTTTGGGCCTTTGACCAAAAAGCATCCAAAAAATGGATGGTTGGCCCTTTAAGGGTTAATACGGTACTCCCTCTGTTCTAATTTGATTGCCGTAAACCAACACTATTTCTTTGTTGATTTGCAACAATCAAAGTGGAACAGAGGGAGTACTCCAAAATGGGGGCAATACATCCAAGCCTCTACTTTTGTCCTTAGGACAAGGTAGGAGTCTTGGAGAAGCCTTCTCTTTCATTTTTATTTATTTTTCCTCTAAATGTTTTGTTTTGAGTTTGTTGGTGGTACTGCAAAATGAGATCAAGAATTGGATTAGCAATGGAATGAACATTAAGGTGGAGGCACAAATACATGTTAGTTTTAAGGATTTCAACCTATTTAGAGTGATGGTTTTCAATGATAAAAAATTGCAGTACATAAAACCTTGGGTTCAATAACCAAGCCCAATTTTTGATTAATTTTGTCACAATGAATGATTTTGTTTTGAATTTTCAAACTTAATATGTATAAACCACTATTGATGTTAGTAGCAGAACCAATACTCGTCTTTCATTTCTAATCCAATCAATTTGCTAACTTGGCATTCATAACTGATCACCAAACTGCTACAACTAATAATTTGATTGGGAACTCACGAAGTTGAAGCAGGTGCTTGCATAGGTGATTGGAATTAAGTTAGTCCCTAACATGTTCTGGTGCTTCTACCTTAACAACTTTCAGGTTCTGACTTGACTTCAAGAAGCCAGGGCAGGCGTGTCGGAGATTGTACGCCACGTCATCACTAGGACCCGTGATGTGTACTCCACTCCTCCCCCTATTGTGCCACCTGGCCTCACCGCTGGCTCCCCCACGGAATGTACACCGCACACACAGTCAGTAAGCTCTACCTCCAATGTCGGTGTGAACACTTTTATTTTTATTTTATTTACACAAATGAACACTTGACATATATATAGAATCAAATGAATGTTTATTCCATTGATAAAAGAACAAACACACATAATCAGAAAGGATATTCTTCGACGATAATTTTTTTTGGTTTTCAACAACTAAGAGTCTAGATAAATTCCCAAGTCCTAGGCCTAATCCGCTTCCAATGCACCGTATCATCCACTCTATCCCCTAAGAATGTATGAACCAACCACTACCTTTGAAACTGGAAACGATACTGTCCAACCTTCCTCGGGTAAGGGCCGCTTCACACTATGGCCGTTCAAGTCGAGAGGCCGTGGGATTGAGAGTCCAAACTTTGTTGAGAGTCCAAAGAAATCTACTGAAAATAGCCAATAAAATATAGTTTCATTTTTTATGAAAAGAAATCGACGGCCTCTCGACCATAGTGACGGGTCTTGCAAAATGTAGGACCCAAACTTCCTCTCGAGAGGCCGTCACCTTGGTCAAAAAGTGTTGCCATGTAAGCGTTTTGAAGGTCCACGGCCTTTGGACTTTGGCCTCTAGTGTGAAGGGTCGAGAGGCCGAAACCATGGTTTCTTGCAATTTGATTGGTGGAAACCGATGGCCTCTCGACCTTTGGCCATAGTGTGAAGCGGCCCTAAGAGTTGTACAAGTTCTATACTTTGATCTATGCCATTCTTCCATGATCTACAATAGCCTCTCACAATATATTTTAATTCTTAATTATTAGACAAAAATGAACACCTGATTCACTTTACTTTCTTGCTTGTCATTGCTTTTATGATAGAAGAACTAACCATTGGCAATAAGGTTGACATATCCATTACCATCCAACATTCAATTCCACCATTATATACTAGGTGTATACATTTGTGTTCGAAAATGTACACCAATACATGAAGGTGAACTGAGTGTTGGGTGGAAACATGTATATCTACCTAAGCTAATAACCTCAACACCACAAACTCACATGCTTAATACAAATATTCGCAAAGTAGTGAAATTGGAGGTTCCTCAAGTTGTGTTAGCAAAAAAGAACTAGGCAAATTCCAAAATAGGAAAGTGTGTTTGATTCTAATTTTTTTGACTCTGAGATGCATTTTAAAAAAAAGGATTGATTTCATGCCTCCATCAAGGCGCGGCGCGAGGATGGTACCAACGCCGTGTGAGCCACCTAACACAACAACGTTCGAAGTTGACCAACACGGGTATCTACAACATTCATAGTCCTCGTGTTGGATGCTATTCCAAGCCATGAAACGCTACTTCATCCCGCATCTCATTTCCTCAACTTCTACAATGCACTTTTCGTTTCTCCCATGAACTCTGGGTGGAGGACATAATTCAGGACGATTGACTAAGGAAGTTTGCGGATACCTCTAATGATTGCACTTTCAAAAAATACATAAGGTTCTTCAAAGCTTCCCCTGCTCACCAATAGCATCCAAGTGGAGAATAAGGGATTTTGTTATAAAACTTAACTTTAAGAATGGTTATTCCATTTGGATGAGCATGATTATTCTCTCTTTATGATATTATAAGGCCGATATTATAAGGCCGGCATGGCTAGAATACCACATGAGGGAAAGGATGTGATGTTGTGATCCCCGAGGGGCTTAAGAATCTTATGTTGGCTAGGAATAATATGTCCTAAGATATATACATGTAAATTTGGTTGAAATCTGATGAAATTTTGCCAAAGAAAACACCACTGTCTGAGTGAAGGCATAACTTACCTTTTGACAAGTGCATGGGATTCCAAAGTTTAGTTGGATGTGACGTGGATGAGCGTTACCGTGAGTACACCAACCATGAGCTGAAAAGGGTATTGTATCATTGTGTGCCATCCAGCAAGTCAATACTATCCACTCACAAAAACAAATCAAGACGTATCAAGCCAGCCTGATTGAGTTCCGTTTGTCATGCTTTGTGGCTGCCACAGACAACTCAGCTGCCCCACCACAGCCCATTTTTCCACAAGGCGGAGCTGGAATAGTGACAGGGCTATCCGGTTTTGTATTTTAAAGTAATTTATCTCTGCTCGGAATTGTCGGGAATGTGGATGCACCACCAAATCTTGTTACCTTGCCTTTTTTTTCTTTTTCTTTTTCTTTTTCCCTTCAACGTGGAGAGACACCCAAAAGCGCTATTGGCCCAAATACATCTTCACTCAATGTACATCTCCTTAACCCTTAAACGGTCCTGATAGCCCTTTGCGACCGTGTAGTATATTCTGTATTTGGTGGTATTAGATCAACATAACAATGACTGAACACTTTTCAGTACAAAGCAAAATTGATAATCATGATAACAATATATCACAATTCATATAGTAACCACAATTGAGCAATTATGAGGCTACATACAGGTCGTAGAGAGAGACCCCAAAGACCTTTTAAAGGTTAATCAATATCTTGCTTAGATGAAGAAACGGTTTTAGATCATCCTTTGATTCTTTGTAACTTATGTATACAATATCCAAATGACTCATTCTTTGGTGCATTAAAAATCCTCTTTCAGTTTCCAACAAGGAAATATGAACACTTGACTACACTGAAATCACCATATATTGTGGGTGGGTGAATGACGTGTGTGGGTTTATTCATCCATTTGAACTATTTTTCATCCAAGTTGAACAAAATTTCACTCAGTTCGGATGAATTTCACCACAATATTTTGGAAAAATAATTATTAATAAAGCCTCTCGTAAATACCGCAGGCCATAATATATGGTGATGTCAGTGTAGTAAGGAAAAAGTGGCGATTTTGGGTGTCCCCACCAATACGGAAGGGTCGGTGGTAACCAAGCCTGAATGATGGAGTTTTTGGGGAATTACCGTACAGGGAGTTATACATAGGCAGCGGCTGTTTTTTTTTTTGGTTCTAGAGGATGGTGCCATGTGGAGCCTCAAGAGATATCCTCCAAGCACCCTGGGGCATCTGCGGCTGACGGAGCTTTGGACCGAAACTCAAAACGCAAATTGATTTTCAATTGACCCGCGTTTTTGTCGAAGGACATGTGTCATGTGTCATGAGTGAATCTGGAGGCCAGTTCCAATTGGTATGTTGTGATCTTTTCTAAATTTAGTATATTGCCACATTGAGTATGAGGATTATGCCAATTATGTTAATACACTCGGAACTCTTTTATATCACCCTTTTGGTAACCAACTTACATCGGAGTTCAGAATTGGCCACGTGGAAAGTATCCAATCACATGTGTACACAATAGCAGGTACTTGAATGAGTTCAAAGTGTATTTCATAAAAGGAATTGTATATTTAACTAGCGTTTTTTATTTTTTTATTTTTTTATTTTTTTATTTTTTTTATTTTTATAATTTAAAAAATTATTAAAAATTTCTGGAAATTTTTAGCTTCTGGCAGTTACCAAAAGCCAAAAATCACTAGAAAAATTTAAAAAATAAATAAACATTGTGTTTGATCCTTAAAAAGCCATTGTGATCCCTCTCTACAACAAGTATTTAGCCTTGTAATTTTTCAATTATGGTTTAGTATATGGATTGTGATATATTGTTATTTACATGATATATTATTATGATTATTAATTTTACTTTGTCTTGAAAAGTGTTTGGGCATTGTTATTTTGATGAAATACCACTGAATGTATAATATACTATACGATTGCAAAGGGCTTTCGGGCCGTTCGAGGGTTAAAAATCTACGCTAATTACTCCAAACTCTATACCAAAGCAATTACTTTGATTCTTTTATATCACATCTTTGGTAACCAATATACATGTAACATTCTTAACGCCTTGCAAAAACTTCTTCCGGATTTTGTAGCCACATTAGTTCATGTTGAATATTCCTCCCCAAAGTGTTCGAAGAGGTGAAATGAGCGGCTAGCTTGTTTGTGTAACTCTCCCATATTTGAGCATTTTTTGTATATTTTTGTTTTGGGACAAGGTCCCCTTTACAATTAATAAATAACTTTATGTGTGAGTCCAAAATGTGGAAAGTGTCCAATGTCATGTGTACACAATAGCAAATATTCTTTGCAAATACCAGAATGTGATATTGTAGATGG
The DNA here is from genome assembly GCA_022496805.1 of Pohlia nutans. NCBI lineage: Eukaryota > Viridiplantae > Streptophyta > Bryopsida > Bryales > Mniaceae > Pohlia > Pohlia nutans. The sequence continues at coordinate 35,132,191 of CM040085.1, forward strand.
AGGGTAAGGTCGTCAAAAAAGCATTTCTAAAAATACATGCCAAATTTTTTGAAATTTTATTTCGAAAAAATAACTTTAAGTGAAAAGTAGAATCTCAAAGAATATGTACAAATATTCCATTTCAAACCTTATTTTAAGAAAAATAAAACAAAATACTCCAATTAATTGGTGGCATGACATGTCACCACAAATGACTTGTCAGGTGTGTGTGATTGTATTATGACTGTATTGGAGAGTGATAATAGGGAGTTCATAGTATCCTAGGTCCTGGTACTTCATCTATTTGTGGCCAATCATGGCAAAGCACCAAAAGCTTTGTAGCTAGCCACACTAAATTTCACAATTATTTTTCACCTGGAATAATAGTCAGTGTGGACACTGACTACCATAATTAATTTCTTTATTCTTATTCCCGCATTAGCAGCCATTTATGCACTCACTAAGATGCCTGTTTCCGAATTAGTTGAGTCCTTATCCATGTTACAGTAGAGTTAACCGAAAAGAGAACAAAACTCATGTTGAGTGAGGTGAGTTGAAGGTCAGTCAATCACAGCCGAGTTGACTGGCATGGTTTCTATTTAATCTGAAAATAGAGAACATGTTGAACTAGTTTTGCCGTCAAAAAGACGGCAAAACTAGTTTCAAGAGGAGTTGGTGTCAGACTGCAGTGAGTTGGCTTCGTGAATGCGCTTGGAAGACGCTTCTCTAGTGCCCGCAGCTTGTGCGTGCCTCCTAAAACTTTGCATGTGGCTGCCGCATGGCCCACAGATCCATTTTTGGGTCGATTGACTTCCGTTGAATCCGCCTCGCCTTGGCGGTTTTGATTACCTGGCCCTCCACAAATCTCTCATCAGCAAGCATCTTGTCCAATTTTCGGGGCTTGAGGCTCCGAAGACAAAAGAAACCCCGTATCTTCAAGTGGTGTTTTGATTTCGGCTACGCTCAACAAGCACATATGTTACAGTATCCTTGATTGTAGAGGGTCGAAACTCAGCTTCTTCTTTTCGGTTAACTCTAGTATTACACAGAAATACATGGATTCTGTCACTTGCTAGGTGTCACATCTCAAGGGATAGCCGGGGCCGAATTTGCAACCCTTTTGGCGCACCCACCCACGTGTATTTTCTGGACATGCATTGACTTCTAATGGCAAGGGATATATTACCAAGAAAGGCAAAGAAGAGAAGGCCAATATTCATCAATAATGCCTAATTGGCATTGATTCACAATCACCATCAAAATGGTGAGAAAGTTTTTTAATTTTAATTTTAATTTTATTAATTTAAAATTTATACCAAAGAAGCTTTATTTGAATGCAAAGTCACAGGAAGAAAACAACACATCAACCGAGGCCCGAGAAGGGACTGGCGAGAGAAATTGTGAGAAAGTTTCAACTCTGGTCTAGAAAACGAGGCCCAGATTAATGCAAAAGGTTTTATAAACAATGGATGGTCCAAGCTCCCAAGCCCCGTCTCTCTTTTTGCACATTTTGTCGCATGAAATGATGTCCGTACTTCTCCACCACATACTATCTCACTAACTCATGCATACATTCCGCTTATGTACATAACACCTACAGTAACTCATTAAAAAATATACCCCCAATTTAAAAATATAAAGAAAATAAAAAATTTATGTGGTTGGTCAATTACACTGATTATCCCATTTAGTGCGTGTGGTACTAACTCCCGAAGCATGCACTATTTTGTAAACTCTCAAAATTAGTGAGGGCTGAAATTTTTACCGAGTGGCTAAAATCTTCATATCACACTAATTTTAAATCATAATGATATTTAGTATCACCTTTACTAATTTTCCACACACACTAAAAACCCTCACTAAATGGGATAATTAGTGTAGTTACCACTGTTGCTCTGGCGTTTCAGTAACAATGGAGACCTCATTCATGTTGTGCGTGCCAGTCAGATTTTGAGGGTCCACGTCACCCTCACCCAATCACAAGACAACATGTGGCACTTTCTAACAGAAACTGATTGAATTATGTCAAAACTGACCACAATGTAGGGTATGTACAAAACTGACAGGCATGTAGGGTAACTGAAAGGAGGGAAAGGTCCGACCAGTATAAATGGTCCACTTGGAGGTTTTTAAAAAACCATAAGGATAGGGCATGTTTTTTTTCATTTTTCATGAAGTGCCAAAGTGGCGATATAAAATGTTATAGTGGTGCTCCATATTTCAACATTCATCCACATTGGATAGAAAATACCACATATAAATTGTATTATTTTCATCCACAATATGGTGATTTATTCCAAGATATATTTTTTAATTTGAAGTTTTCTGGCCAAAAACTTCATGCTTTTCAGCCATTTTAAGCCAAATTATTCATCATCTGGTGATATTTCGCCCAAAAAAATGCCCTGATAGGGATGGAGGCCGATTTCTTAGCATGAGGGATTTAAATTGCATGGAAAGCTGTCCTCTCCCGGATGGACATGTTGTGAACCTTGTAAAAGCTTGAGTCATGGAAAGAAGCCCTGTCATTAAAACCCGCTATACAGTCAGCAGGTGGGATGCAGTTCTCTTTTCTGACGGGTACCACTACATCTACCGCTCTCCCAGAAAGTGCAAACAACATGATGCACAACGAGTAGCTCATTTTTTGCATCAATTGGCATTTGTTGTACCATCACTTTTTCCAGCATAACTGTAATAATCCCATCAAGCTCCTTGCACACTGCTATGGACAGTAATGAATGAAGGCTGGCTGGTTCCTTATCAATAAAACCTGTTCACTACTGCAACGGAAACATAAAAACACATTTACAAAATGCAAAAATGTTTCAATAGTAGAATCATTGCTTCAAATTAGGCTGTGCGTAGCTACATATTTTAGGAGGAGGGAGTGAAAATCCAAGTTCTGGTAGCTAAATATTCAGGAAACAAAAACAAACATTTAAAATTTGTTTTCTGGAAATATTGTTTGTTTTTCTTTTCTGGAAACAAAAACAAACAAAATAACATGCCATTTTAAATGTTTTGAAATTAGGATTAAAAAGTTGCCAATTTTTTTGCTTCAAACAAAGTCCTAGAACATAATGCAAGGATGTGATCTACATTGATGGATGGTTTTGTCGCATTGCCATTTATCTCATATATCAAGGTTCCATGGCTGAGTTTCCATCTGCTATGCCTTAGGTTTTTGTCGACCTGGATATTTACCATGGATGTAGGACAACCCCACCCTAAAACTATTCCATAGCTAACAAATGTTAAAAGCAGTTAGCTTAAAATGTGCCCGCACCTACAAGCAGTTAGGTAACAATATTTAGCGAACTCATGCCCGCATTTACTAGTTAAGAGCAGCTATCTAATCGATTGAGTAGTGAGAGTTGGCTAGAATGTGTCTTGTGTGTGAAGATTTTGGAGTCAAATAGCCATTTCATGGTTAGGGAGAGTTAAGGAGAATCAAAGACAAGTATAAGAAAGTAACATCTATTTAGATGCTTGTTCTTACTTGCTTGGTGCAGCCGGGGCCTCAGCAAGTTGAGTGGCTCCTACAGCTGGAGTACATTCAACACAATGTAAGTCTTGACCACATGAGTGTTGATGCTTTAGAAAGGCTGGCTAAGTTAGCTGGTGAGAAAGGAAAGGCTTCACTTCAGGTGAAGGCTGAGAGTGTGTCGGACCCGGTCAAAGAAAGGGAATAGCTGGGGTGGTCGGCTTGCCATGGAAACCAACCCAACTGCCCTAGCCAATACAATACTAGAGCCTGTCAGATCTGTAAGGCCGCCGCAGAGCAAAGACAAGTACAGATATATCATGTAAGTAAGTGGCTGCCTGCAAGTGCAACCTGCCATGCCACACATGGCCGATAACAAGATTATCATAACTAATAAGTTAGCCTCTCCTCTTCATTTTACCCGACTATTCAATCATCACACTGCCAGGTTTATCATTTGCTTCCTGCAAGCTGCACCATGTCCACCGTTGCAGATCATGATAATATGTTTCCGAAGCCATGTATGTAAAGAACACCGGTATAGAGTCAGGGCTCTAAGAAAACTTAATTACCATGTGAGCAGCAACGGAGTCTTCTTCTTCTTCTTCTTCATCTGCAGCAGCACCTTACAGTCGGTTCGATCCGTCCACAGCAGTACTGTCCAGTTGTTGCGTAAGTACTGCACAAGAGTGAGTCAAGATATTCTCTGCATGACGATCCTTGCCTTCTCAGTCTGGGAAAAGAGCCAGGCACAATTAGATGCATTAATCACTCAACACGTTACAAGTTCAATCTGACCTGCAATGAGACTTAGAATTTACTGAAGCTAACAAGAATCAGGACGTGTGGTATTAAGGGAGTTGCGTATACCCTACAAATGTACATGGATAACTAGCCACTGGTGAGCACTATGACAATCCCTGGGAGTTTGGACAATAGGGAAAAGCATAAGCTACGTCTTCTACGTAATTCGATGCAAATTTCCCAGGTCAAGGTCAAGTAAGAATCTCTATGACTTGCAAAGGCATCCCTTTCTGTAATTTCTATCAACAATATCTACATACAGGGTTGAACGATCTAGAGTGGAGTTTTAAGCAACCACGTGAAAAAGTCACACTGCACATTCTGGGATTGTCGTTGCTCCCCGTATTTCACCAGACCCCTCCACAGCTGACCCACGTCATACTGTTTCTCCGACATGAGGTGCACAGCTTCACTGAGACGTTCGGCTCTTTGATCTCGAAATGTATAATACTTGACAGTCGGCCAACCTGCTTCAGACGCTGCAAGCCACTGCAGCATGCTCTTGATGGGAAGATTCCCTCCAAATGCCCCACATCCCCAGTTCCCAGTCGCAATTCCTTTGTATTTTCTCGATTCACCTGATTGTGAGAGCAAAGAATTTCAGAAATTTACTACTCTGTTTTCTCACGAATGCTAAGCAGCTTGAATTATCAACATTGACATGATTTCTAGCAATAGATGACACTCCCATTTTAGAATCTGCCATAGTCTGAATATCCTCAACAGCAAAGATTATTTAATACAAACCTACAATAAAACTTAGTATGCAGGTTTTTAAAAGATTAAGCGCAAAGCCATAACTTTCTAGAGTAGTATACAGCTGGCACCCTATCCACTATTGCACAAAAAGAATCTGAAGCACTAAACTGCTGAAGTGATTTATTTCATTGCCAGGCATGCAATCACTCCCAGATGAGCCCACATGCAAATATGCTGTCTTAGGACTGGATAAAAGGAAAAAAGAAATGATTCTAATGCAAGCCACACGTGCCATTGCAAAAACATAACATGATCTCAAGATTGTGCACAAAAAGAATCAACATTCCTTTTCTTGAGTCATTGATTCCAAGAATGTTATTCAGGCAACGGACTGTCATGAGTCATTATAGACTAATTTGAGTTGTATACTTGTAGTCGTAGAATCCCGGATTTCTTCTAGTGTCCTCAAGAATGTTATAGCTAAGTAATGTGCCAAGAAGAACTTACCAGTACTTTCGGGGGTGTGGTTGGAGGCCGCATTCTCAGGTGATAGGAAGCCACAATAAGCCTTACAAACCTCCCTCAGCAAGAGTTTCTGCTGAAACTGCGCCTCGCCAGGGCGAGCCTTGGCATCCATGGCAATGATTTTGGTGCACCGTCGACCCCACGGATCTCGCACAGTCGAGTCCACAAAATCCCCCGCGTAGTGAAACTTCCCACCATAGCCAGCGTAGTTGCTAAACCTCTCGGAGCCCATGATTTCAATCACCTCGTTCTCCGCCATGGCAGGCAGGAACAGCATTCCCACAATGAGCTCCGGGCTCAACATGAACCGAATCTCCTCCTGCACGCAGCCCAAGCGCAGCACCCCACCCCCGAGGAACTTGTTTGCAAAGTCCACCTGCGCCAGTGATGTTATGTTTTTCTCAAAATTAGCAAAACTACTACAATCTCAGTCATTCTAGATTCTCCAATAGTTTTGTAGCAAAATCCTACACTTTTGATTGAAGCTTTCAATGAAATTAGAGTTATGCATGAAGTCAGCCCAAAGAGGAAAGTTTTTGAAAACTCAAGGTACTTTCTTGCAAATTCCCTCTTCACTCTCAAAGGCTACTAAAACTAGTTCTATGTTGTGTTTGAAAACATGCTAAACCAGGACCAGTTGTGTCAGGGCGCATTAATCTCATGGTCAACCCAACGCAACATAAAGCTCCCCCAAGGCTAGCCTGCACTATTCATAAATTCCCTTCATGTTCACTTTTCATGAGCTCCCTTAACCATCACAAAGTCCATGCTCCCCCACACCAAAAGGGAACCAAGTGAACTATTCATGCCAAGCTTGCAACTGACACAAAATAAATTTAGATAGCAAACAAAGCATAGAAATCAAGAAAGAGGGGTTGCCTCTGTTCGGAAATAATTGTCCTAGTTTATGGCAGATTTGTTTTGCAATATTTGTCCTATATTTTATACTTCAAACACGAGCCCCTTCCACTTCGAACAGGGCGGACAATGAGAGTGACACAAAAATTACATACTACTATTAAAGATAGACCATTTTTCAAAAACTAGGACAGTTATTTCCGGACAGATTTTTGGCTCATTGACATATTTTTGTAGCAAATCCTACACTTTTGTTTGAAGCTGTCAATGAAATTAGGCAAGAATGTTCTCTTCTGCCCATTTGGCTAAAATTTGTGCAAAAAAATCATTGACCTGCGCGTACTCCCATCCCTTATAGCCATTCTAGATTCTCCAATAATTTTGTAGCAACATACTATATTTGGTACATTTTGGGCTCATTTTGACATATTTTTGTAGCAAATCCTACACATTTGATTGAAGCTCTTCCAATGAAATTAGGCAAGAATGTTCCCTTCTGGCCATTAGGCTAAACTTTGTGCAAAAAAAAACACTGACCTGCGCATACTCCCATCCCGCGTCTTCAATGATGCCTTGATCCAGGGTCTCGAAACTGCACAACGGAGTGTGACTGTCACTCCAAAAGCCGGCCTCCATGACCTTGTGGTTGGGGAAGGGGAGCACTCTGCGTTCGTAGGAAATGGTTCCCTGTGGCATGGACTCACACACGCGGTGGAAGTAGTGAATCAGGCAGTGAAGCTTGTGGATCTGGCTTGACCGGCCCCAGACGCCTGCGAACAGCGTGTCCATGTTGATCGCTGGTAATCGGTGCTTGTCTCGGTTTGAAATCGGAAAGAGGCAGAAAAAGGCACATGCAAGAATCGACGCAGCTAACTCTTGGGAGATCAAAATCAGGCCCGGTTGTTGAGGATGCAATATCTGAAACAACCAGAATCACGAGATCAGTCACAAGAATGTGTATATATTTGTCCAACTGTTTTTGAGGGCGTAGGAGACATTATATGTATGTTGTTGTTTTTCACGAGATTTTATGTTTTAGAGGTTGGATAAATGTTTTTACACGTTCTTGATCATTATTAACCCTAAACCCTAATGCTGAAAGGGGTCCATCAATCCACAAGACTTTTGGATCCATTTTCAAGCGATCCCTTTCTTCTGCAATGAATCCACCTAAACAGAAAGCAACGTCTTAAAGCGACTTCAGGATTTGAGCCATCGCGCAGCAATTGGAGCATATTTTGAAACGGAAAATCGATCATGTATTGCTCGCTCACTATGTAAGAGGAAGATTTACTGCTGCGAGTTCTTGCCCTAAACCCTAATCCTGGAAAAAGTCCATAAATTCACAAGGCTTTCGGATCCATTTGATAATTCAATGGATCCGCCTAAACAGAAAGCAACGTCTTAAAGCAAATTCAGAAACAACTCGAACTAATTTAGAAAACGGAAAAATCAATATACAAAAAGTTCTAAACCCTAATGCTGGAAGAAGTTCATAAATTATCCACTAGAAGTGATCCATTAGTTCTGCAACACTTCCAATGGATCCACCTAAACAGAAAGCAACGTCTTCAAGCCACTTCAAGATTTGATTCATCGCAAAATGTGCAACAATTTGAGCTGATTTCGATAACGAAAATCTAATATACAAAAAGCCCTAAACCCTAATGCTGGAAGAAATCCATAAATTATCCACTAGAAGTGATCCATTTCTTCTGCAACACTTCCAATGGATCCACCTAAACAGAAAGCAATGTCTTCAAACCACTTCAGGACTTGATTCATCGAAAGATGCGCAACAATTTGAGTTGATTTCAAAAATGAAAGATCGGGGGAGGACCATCTTGTACTGTGGATCGCTTGATATAAGAGGAAGGTTTTCAATTGGAGAGCTTACCTGTAAAGGCGATGGGGAAAGAACGTCGTCGGAATTCTTCACCTCTAGAGCCATATTTGCGCTCATTTCAATTTGTTCCATGAGCAGCTGCGGGAGGCGCAATGCGAGATCCGCCATCTTCGGCAACGTGTTCTCGAAGAACAGAGTCTTCGAAGAATCGTCCTCCACCGCCAGCACCTCGTCGAAGTAGTAATTCAGCCCGCCCGCGGCGTCGGGATGCGTGTCCGGGTGCGCCACTTGCGACAGTAACTCCGCCAGTGCGTCGCCGTTCCGCACCGATTGACCCTCCGAGAGCCTCTGCAAGGAGCAGCGCAATCCGCGGCGCCATTTGTAGGTTGAGTCCGAGGATTCCCACTCCACGGGAAGAAATTCTTCCATTGCCACTCCACTCACTCAATCTAGCTGTAAGTGTGCTTGACCGATCGATCTCTATTGCAGCAAGAGCTGCAACGAATGATTCACGAGTGTTGGAAAATGAGTAGAGTTACAGGAGTGATGAATTGTGAAGGTAAAGAAGGAAAGAGAGATTTATTATGTTGTATAGTCGGCAACTCGGCACCTTGTGGGGATTGTCGGCCAAGCAAACGAACGTTCTCTCATGTACAAAGTCAACGGCTTACTCAAAGTCAACTGCCTACTCAAAGTCAACTGGCTCCTGTACTATGGGTATTACCGTATCAGAAAATTCCTCAAGTCACCAGCAATTGAGTTAACCCTTTAGTGCCTAGGGTGCTTATGAAGAAACCACAATTTTTTTGGTGATTTTTTTCTTCAAACTCTGTCTCTTGAAATTTGTGATACTATTTATAGTATTTGACTGTATAAATATAGGCATAGCTTAATCAAACATGTGCATGTCAAACCTTGGTAAGATCGGACTGTTGGATTACTAGGTTTTGATATGTCTTTGAAGTGTATAATGCACACTTAAAAATGAGACTTTGGAGGGTGTGTGACTTCAAAGTTAAATAGAATTTGGGTTAAATTTTCACAAATGAAAGTGAAGAGGTTCAGCAATGACCTATGTCAACATCTCTCCATTGCAATCATTTTTGTCAAGAACGGACTCACACATAATTATTGTGAATTTTATAAGTGAGAGTGACTTATCCATACGGTTTGCAACAAAAAATTATACGGCAAAGTATGAAAGGAGTTGATACATTGATCAAGATCGAAATACATACACTAATAGAACATGAAGAAGAGAACACAATCCAAAAAAATTAAATAAAATAACAAACTTCTAAACACAAGAAATACCGCATAGTACATGTGTTGTATTTGTAAGTATTTACTGTATTTTCAAGTATTTGCAGTATTTTTGCGTTTTGTTCATAGGTATTTTTGATAGATGCACGACTTCAAATTGAAAATTTATTTTTCAAGAAGATGTATATTATGAATTTCTAACCCTGAACATCACAATTGAACATCCAATTCTTCACGGATTTTTTGTTATTTGCATTTTTGATGCAAGAGTGACCACAATGTGGTCTCCTGGGCACTAAAGGATTAACGGAAAACAAAACATGAGTTTCAAGGCCCAATATTTATAGGCATGGAAGTCTATGCTCTCGTTGACTGTAATCAAAATCAAAATTTGTGTTGAAAACTTTGTTTTTCCTTGGTTGCTCCCATCCCAAAATGGAGAAGAATCTGGATAAACTGGAAAGTGTAGATGGCTAGTGCGAACGCCAAATCATTGATAGCAACAGCTTTGTTTGGATCTCGGAAATTGCAACGGCCGGAAAAAGCCGCAGATGAGTTGCAGCGAGGTCATGGTTCACATGCGGCAACTACATTGACTTTATTACCAACAACACATATTGACACTGCGACGGCTCCGTGTTATCTGTTGCGACAGGTGCCCCCGATACTCGACCATATGGAGGGGAGGAGCTGGCATAACCAGCAAAGGCAAGAGCAGTCGATACCCGAGATGAACCCACAATGTGTGGATGTAAGGCTGCCAAGGTCTCGACGGCGTCATCTCATATTGATTGGGAACCCATCTGAAATAAGGAAGGTAAGGCCGTGGAGGGTCACTCCCTTTCATAAGTCATGTAGAAGTGTTGCGTCACATAGAACTATCACATCATTTGCAACTGCCACATAGATCTAGAACCCACAAGTGCAGGTGTCTCCAACATGTGAATCCGTTATGCTAATTTTTTATATTTTTATATTTTATATTTTTAATTCCCTCACATTGAATTAAAATTCAAAATAAGCTCCACATTTTAAAAAGAAGATTTATTGTTGATGAAAATAAATTCACACAATTAACCCTTTAACGTTTCAACTCGACACTATTTTCAAAGATATGTTATAAAATGCTTGATAAAAAAACAAAAATGGAGTTGATGTACAAAGAAAAGTTGTAAATGTCAATGTGAAGATCACATCTGTATAGTTGGATTTATCACATTCTATATTAATATTTTTAAATTAATTTTGCAAGGTTTTCTCTTGAAATTCAATCAAAAATCCCAAATTAACACACAAAATTTTAAAAATATTGTAATGAAATTGGAATAACATAATCTATGGATGGTATGTTTTCAATTATTTGATTCTACATATTTTGGGAAATCATGTTTATGATCTCACTTTTTGAACCAAGAATTAATCTTGACATTAACCAATTGTGTTGTTTTTCAAAAAATCACACTATCTTATTTGAAGATCTATACCGTACAAACGATAGTCAACTAGCACAAAACCAAGAGAAATTTGGATGGATGAAAAACTATGCAAGATATAGTCAAGAGAAAGGTTGCAATCTGTTCGTCGTCCATTATATGGACGTATGTGTGTCAAAGGATTAAAATTTACTCTGTATATGTTATCAAAAGTGTAACACTAAGTCCATAATGTAGCCACCACCTTCCAATTTTTAAATTCTTTTTTTATACAAATGGGTTAACCTTTTATATGTTTGATGAAGTTTAGATCAATAGACAAAATGGAGGGCATCATCCCTATAAATTATCCATACAATCAAATTTCCAAAAAAGGTTTTTGATATTTTTTTAATGATTTTAAAAACATTAACCTTTGAAAAATTGTATATTTTAAATTACCACTTCTAGAGTCTAAAATAAAGCATGATTAGTTGAAATTGGTTCATCAATTGTAAACTTCAAAAACTACAGCCATAGAAAATGCGAAATGGTACTGTCATGGTGATTTTTCCGCTCACATAGGTATCAACGCATATGAACTACTTCGACGACGGTATTAGGACTCGAACACATAATCTACATTTATTGCAACTATTGCATTCGTGCATTGAAACTAGATACTATTCTACTACTAGCGGTTAGCTTTGGCAGTTAGCGGTTAGCTTTGGCAGTTAGCGGTTAGGGTTAGAGTGCATTCATGATTGTGGAGTCGTGACGGTTATCCGATAACCGACGGTTGAGTAATAGAGATGGGGGATTTAAGGCGGGGAAAGTTGGGATTTCGTGGCCGAACTCATGTGGGAGTGGCCGGAGTGACGAAGGAAAGTGGGTGGAAAATCGAAGAAAGTGTATGCAAGATTATAAGTGAATAAAGTGCTGAATTAGCAAGCTTCTCTGGACTTGTGTGTGTGTGCGCAAACCCATGTGTGTGTGTGAGTGGGCTCAGTGTATACATGCGAGATTCCGTGAGGAAATTATTTTGCTATTCATAGTACTACAACTCGTGACCTCCCCAATGCTACATGAGAGTCTCCACAAATACCCCAAGCCTAAGGGACTATTCAAGAAGGGACCAAAACACTAACCATGAGGAATTCATGTAGAAATTGGTAATATAAGGTTGAAGACTCTGTTTACACTCAACATCCCTCCCTACTTGTTTTTTGTTAACTAAATTGTCTTTTAGTGGCAACAAAGGGAAATATTTTATTAATGAATATAAACTATATTCCCTTTGATTGTGTTCAACGCCGACAATTGTATGGATTAAAATAGGTATAGTATCACACAGAATATTTAGACCAATGGAATCACTTAGTTCAACATGGAACACTTTAGTTAGACTGTACCTCAACACATGTTTCAACTTTTACTCTCTCTGCTGCATATAGTGTACTCAAGATAGAAGTTACAAATTTGGATCAAAAGACGATGTCTCGTTCTATAATTCTTTATTGCTTTGCATTAATAAAAAAAACAATGCATTGGTTAGTAGTGATTACCGTCAGATTATTCATATAACTCAATGCTAATTACAACACTTTTGGAATTATCGTCCATATGCACTCTTTGCAATAGTTATTTCAAACGTGACCATCGTCCACCATTTTCGATGAAAGAGTTTTCAAGATCTATATGAAAAGACGTTGTTGTAACAACATCTTTTTAGCATGAAGCAGATGATGTGAAAATGAATTTGCTTCACACTATGCTTTTGCAAGGACAATGTCGATGTGTTTTTCATTATCTTGGATGCGTTGCCTCTATACTAAATAACTATTGAAAGTAACCAAATAAAAATATATGAAACCAAAACACATGATATCTTGTTCAATATCAACTTGACCTTTAGGATAATTTCAAATCATTGATATGTAAGGCCAACTACATAAATACATCACCTTCACGTAGAATGTAAGGCCCATTGTATTTTTTATTCTTCGTAAATTCAAGACACAATAAAAATGGACTAATATGCTCATTCCACATCCTTAGAGTTTGCTTCAACCCGTAAATTGATTTATATGAAGCAACTTGAAGGATTTATAAAGAATGAGAAACAAAGTTTAGTTTGTTTACTCCTAAAATCGATTTACGAGTTGAAGCAAACTCCAAGAATGTGGAATGAACATATTAGTTCATTTCTACTAAGTCTTGGATTTATAAGGAATGTAAAAGACAATGGGCTCTACATTCTACGTGAAGGTGATGTATTTATGTAGTTGGCCTTATATATTAATGAATTTTTAATGACACAATCAAGGTGACTTTCATTTGTGATACATAAAAGATATGAGGAATAAAAACATTTATGGTAGTTTGTAGGGAATTTTTCCATGCATGAGCATAATTTTATAATAAATAAATTTTGTCAAATAAACTTTAGCACAAACTCATCTAATGTGCATTTTGCATACACTATAAAATATATAAATTTATACTGATACTATTGTTCCATATAAAGTATATGTGAATTTAGTTTTGTTATCTCCAAAATTACTAGTATATATAACTAATAATCTCCTTCTCATCCATAGTCTTTAACATTAACATTTGGTGTTTCAACCAAATCATTATCGTTGTTCATTTTGCGTTTGTGAATGAAATTTGTCATTAAACATGTTGATAAGAAAAAATTGTCGTACTTTGACATTGTTGAATTATAACGCTTTATAAGTCTTCGTCATTTCTGCTTCAATCCGCCATTACCCCATTCAACACTCACACAATAACCAGCATGCATCTTGTTGTATGTTTTGACTAAAGCGTCGTCCACATTATTTGACATCTCACGGTCGCCTAACTCCTTTATGATGAATTGCTCCTCACATTAATAACTCGGATTGCCAAGAAGGCATTCGTGGTAGCCATTCGTTTGAGTAAAAAAATTATGATATTCATCATAAACATTTGAAATTTTTTAAATAGTAACGTCTTGAACTAATCCCGAGTATTCCGGATCGATGTGAATGAACAATCCGTCGTGATCATTGATCACAGTGTTATTCATATACATCTTTTGTACTCGTTATGCCATTTTCCGTGGTTTTGAATATCTCACGGTTTCGGGATATGCACCAATGTCTCATTTATGAAACCGATGCAACCGGGACATTGTGTCAATGTATAACCACTTTCAAACCTCTTCTCAATGTTCGGCCATTGAATGTCATTCTCAATTTATTTGCAAACGCAAGATGCAACAAAAATTGCATCATCACAAACGTAACTTTGAGACAAGATCCAATGTAACAACTCATAGGATAACTAAAGTAGCTTACTCTATTTTTCTATAAGATTAAGAGACGTATTGCTTTCATGGAAGTTTTGCTTTGCCTCTTACGAGAGGACATGGCTGGATTCTGTTTGATCGACGGCGCATGGGTCGCGCCTTACACGTCTCGTTGCATTCGAATTGTCCTCGAGCTCGTTCTGTCATTCTTGTCTCTAAGATTAAGAGAATTAATAAGAAGAAAAAATTTCAAATTTTATAAATGACATCTCATATACATTAAAAAGTGAGTTTTTTCTTCACTTACTGCGGATTTAACCCCTAAAAGCCCGACGGGTATTGGACAAAACATAGATGTGTTATAATATGTGCCTTCCATATGTTTGATGAAGGTTGGTTCAATAGACAAAATGTAGAGTATCATCTTTACAAATTATCCGTACGGTCAAACTTCCTAAATAATCTTTAGATCATTTTTTAATGAATTTAAAAGCATTAACCTTCGAAAATTTGTATAAATTATAATTTTCAATTTTAGAGTTCAAAATTTAGTACGATTGGTTAAAGTTGGGCTATCTATCGTAAACTTCAAAAAAGCAAGAGAAATGATGGAGGAATCATCATTACTTTCCCCAAATAGCAAATTTTGTAACACTAAGACAATGTTGAGGTGATCTACTTTGAAAAATTCTCCCGGGTGGAGTTTAACTCGGATTGCCATAATTCAAATTGGGTTGGAAAGTAGACTTGATGTAGTATTTTAAAATATTTTTTATTTTTTCAAAAAAATATTTTTTTGTTCCGGGCAGCCCGTTTTTTCCGGGCAGCGACCAGAAAATGGTCGCTCGGGAGCTTAGGGGTTAAGGCTTTTTTTGCATCTGCCCATGTCTTGACTGTTGAAGAAAGAACATTGTTCGTATCATTTTGCCTTTCCAGAACCCTCCTTACATACTCTTCACTGGATAGACGATTCTGTAAATATAAAGCATCAAAGGTTAAAAATCTCGAGTAAAACCCTATGTAAGTCATGAAGGTTTAAATGAAATTTACGTACCGCTCTTTCTGTCGCAAATGTGCTTTTCAAAGTGTTGATTTCTTTCATCAAAGCACTGATGTTTTCTTTGTTCTGGCTTCGAATTTTTGCAAGGTCATTACTAAACACATTTTGCATTCGATCTATCACCTCCTTTAATCGTTTTTTATGCTCCTCTTCAAGTCCTTCTATGTGCGTACTTACATTCTGAATATGATCTCGAATCAATTTCACTTTCCTACACGAATAAGCTGAGAATTATTGTTCTATTTGCTTCCTTTATAGTTCCATCTTTCAACAATACATCGTCCTTAAAACTTTAGTTCCTTCAAAGGAAATTTAAACCACAAATATCAAGAATAAACGTTATAGATTTTAACTGCGTACCTGTTTTTGTCATCTGTAACAGCATCTGAGGAAAATGCAGGATATACACTTCATTAATAACATTAATTAGACTTAGAAGTCTACAGTAATTTTGATGCTTTACATTAATTTTCTTTGAAAAAAATCTATCGCTTTCTAAAAAAATACAATGGAAAGTTCAAACTCACTTACCTGAACTACCGCTCTCCATAATTAATTTTGCAGTTTGCAAACACAACGTCTAACTTGTACTGATACTTTATCATATTTCATGTATAAAGAAATACATATTCACGTTTTGCAATGACGAACTGCTCAACATGCAAGTATGAAACAGATTGGATCAGATAGGAAGAGAACAACGAGGACAAGTCATGGGGATAGGCCGGCCCCACAGCTTCTTGGTGATCGACAATTCATAAGAGCGTGCTCAATCGTACAATCTGCATGCAGGGGCCAATCGGGGACTCACCGGACCAGTCAGTAGAAGCTTAGTCGCCGCTACGTGCAGCGACAACGACAACGATAGCATGCGGCCCGCTGAGATGATTTTTTCTTGCAAAGTGGTGCTAAGATAGAGAGATCGTCGCAGAGTCGATTTTGTCCTTGACGATACATGCATGTACTCTCACCTGCAGTAGCGGAGCTCAATACGTGGAGTAAAGCGCAACTCGCAACTTCAGAAGCAGTTGCGTGAAAGCCCGAGACGGCATTTTCGACATAGGCTCTATTCATAGAGCTCAGAGGAAGAAGGCACTTTATTTGTATAGCGAAGAGCGTGCTGGGGGCGGATATCATAGCAACGGCGATTTTCTCCCTCCCTTCTGTCACGCACTCGGGAATTTCGAATGCAGCCTGCGACGGCCGTAGCTTTAGAGGTTCATTTGATCGGTATAGGCATACTGACGGCATATCTTTAAAGTCTTGCTGATTCGGTTTTTTAAACGTTAAAGCGCCAATTTTGGAGTTAGGAAATCTGACGCTCCTGATTTGCACAGGATCCCTCGTTTCTTAGTAGTCGTTTGTGCTATTTTAAATCAACTTCTATTTTTTAAGTGCTTGTCTGACTGTAGCGAAACTGCTATACAACTGTGCGTGCGTCAGTTTTCATACTGTAGCCGTTCATTTTTGAAGACTTTGCAAACGGTTTTATAATATACAATGGCTACGTTTATGAAATTGCATGACCTTCTTATCTGTTCCCCTGCGTTCTTCTCAGAATTTTATGCTTACTTTATGGAGGGCAGTCCTTTGCACAAGTTGTCATATTACATTGAATAATATCTGCTATTCGAAACAGGTGTGGTCCATAAGGGCAAATAAAATCTGAAGATGTGTAACTGATACATGTGTCCGCAGCAAGTCTGAACCTGCAGCTGCTCAGAGTACCTTTTTTTCTAGTGATGTGGAATGATTCTATCATGGGCTTCTTGCACATGCACTGGGCATCTGAGGGAGTGAGGGCAGAACAACAAGACTGCTTTTACATCACGCCTCTGAAAAGCGGGGGCTGCTCAGAAGCAGGGCGGCTGCCGTTGATGAAGCCCACTCCCTCCTTGACCGTCCCCAATGTTTGCTAACTGTACCTTGGCATTGTTCTCTTGGCCTAATCCAGTATATATTACAGTTTCTGTATGGACAATCCAATGGCTGTGGCCCTTATCACACAAGTCAGAAAATAATGGAGAGAGACTCCCTTCTTACGGTCGAGAGTGCAACATTGGTTGCGGTGGTTGGGCTGAACAGGCTCACATCTACTCCTCCCAAAGCAGACTTGAAGAACTGCATCAATTGATGTTTAATGTTATGCAAACTGTAACTAAATTATATATATATATATATATATATATATATATATATATAAATGCATGCTTCAACAAACTAAATTTTACACCTTTTTGCTTTATTTAGACTAATTCAAAGTAGTCATTATAATCCAAATAATTTCTAAAAAAATTGACATCAGCAAAAGCTTTCTATAAATTGATACTGATTTTAAATATGAAAAGGGTATTATTTGGTCAATGAATTTTCTTGTTTTAAGAATTTTGAGTAGGGTTTGATGAGAATTTCTGGAATCCTTACAATGTCAAGGCTTGCAATTGTTAAGGTTCACCGACTCAGAAATTAGATTTTAAGCAACATTACTGTGTGGAGCAATGACTACACCCTTTTGTTATTGGATCATAGTCATTTTCCTATATTAAATAATTTTCATGAGAATAATATAAATATTAAAATTGAAATTCAATGGAACTATAAGAGTTTAAACTTGAATAATTGAGCTTATAATTGTTGTTTCCCTTGAGTGTAATTGAACAAATATGATCTCCTTGCACAATCATTTCATAAATAATGTAATATCAATAAAATAATTTAAAGTAAATTTAAAGTTGATTTTCTTTTAAATAATATAATTTAAAAAAATGTAAATCTAAAATAATTAACTTTAAAGTATAACTTTATTATTATGAAGTTGAATAAAATTTCATTATTCAAGACTTTTGCTTTACAACCACAAGAATAGAAATCATAAATCATTTTATGAGGTTCTTGGCTTAAAGTCACATCCCAAAATAGAAAGTAAATCAAGATAAGCATACATTATTTTTTAATATATTAAATTTAGATTTTTTTTTAAATTAACATGAAGTGAACTTGGATTAGGATGGACTAATTACTTTTTTTTATTACAATAATTATTAAAATAAATATGAAGACAAGTGTTTGTAGTAAGAATACTTTGAAAATTTGACATATTTAAATCGTAAATTATATTCCCATCAAGGTATAGAAAATAGATCGGAGACTTGGAGGAATGGGGCAATAGGGATGATTTAGAATTGATTTTTTAAAAATTAGGAATTATAAATCATAAATAAAAGAGAGTACTTATTTAATTGAGCATAGGGCATGAAGGTAGGTTACAACAAAAGATTGAAATTTAAAAAATAACACAAAATGATCAAAATCATTTTAAAAAGGAAAAAACTTTAGAAAAAAATAGGTTGATAATTAGTATTTCAATAAAATATTCATAATTATTTTAAACTTTCTCAAAAAGAGTAAGAATTTTATAACTTGCTAAAGTCATATAATTGCATTTTTGCAAATTCATCATTAAAATTTCTATTCCCGTATTCTTACAAAATGAGGAGGACCGTAAAAGTTTAGAGCTGCGGTCATAGGCCTACCACGTTTTATAGATTTTATAGGCCCAAGATTCAAATTACTAGGAAAGAACTATATATAGCGTGCGCAAGACTACAATACCATAACGTGTTGACTTTTATGCTCAGGAAGCTCTAGAAGGCATTGTCTACGACGTTCCAAAGATGGCCACCTCCATGATTTAAATCCCACCGTTCACCATTTCACGGCATTTGTAAGATTGATCAATGGCTTATACAAACAAAACAAGCATGTGGAATCACATCTTTCATGAAGAAAACTAATTCAAATGCACAAGAAATAACACAAATGCTATTCTTTATTTTATTTTTTATTTTTTATAAATTTTATTTTAAAACCCTGCAGCCTCTTTTGGTGCCTTTCGTACGATGATGAGTCAGTGGGAGATATCTCGCGACGGTGCATGCACGCATGCAAATCAATTCTCTTATGAAGCCCAAGAAAATTTAAAGAATGTGAAGAAGTAACATGAATATACTGCTGAGGAGATTCTCTACTTTCCAAGAGCCGGTGTATGGTGGCAAAATAATTTTATTAACCCCTATTCATTTGGAAGGTTACTTGGTCCTGTGTGGCCACATTGGTGTAGAAGTTTGTATGAATAATATTATAGTAAATAACAATAATTCACTATAAATTGCAATAATATTCTACAATAATTACAATCCTATATAGAAATTATAGTAATTAATAGCAATTAATAGTAAATCACAATTATTAATGTACTTAATATAGTGCAATATATGTTATATTGTAATTAGAAATTTTACAGAGATTCAAACAATTTTAAAATATTTGTAATACTTTACAGGACATGATTTACAAAGAACTATAGTAATTTTTGAAACCTTTACTTTAGAAGTTACAATAAGTAATGATAGTAATTTACAATACGTTTTAGAAATTACATATTTTCTGTAATTTTTAGTAATCTATAGTAATACACAATAATACATTAATCTATTATTAAAACAATCCAACCACAATAAGTGATACTTTCCAATTAAAAGATTATCATTATAAAGATACTTGGCCTAAAGATGTTATTTACAAACGTTACAGAGACTACATAGTAAGCTTTTTGAAAACAAAGATAATTGAACCCTAGCCATGCCTTCATTACTCCAAATATCTACAATATTTGGAGGTCCTTCTATACACCTCCAGCCTAAAACTTATAAAAATCATATAGTATTTATATTTTTCCATAAACAAACAAATTTATGAGTGGAAATTTTACTAGCAAGCTTTTACTAGTATGTTTAATTGATGAAGCCGATGATTATTGTGTTTGCAAATTACTTGACTTCACAATTAAAGCAAACATTTAAAAAAAAAATTATAATTATTTAAGTAGCTATATTAAGAAGAGATAATCATAAAGTTCAAAGTGCTCCACAACAACAAAAAAGAAATAAATTCATAAATATATATATATATATATATATATACACATACGTAATTCAAATCATTTTAAAAATTCTAATTTAATCTTTATATTTTGGAATATTTATATATTTTTTAAATGATATGTTTTATACCAAAATACTTTGTTAGTGTTGAATTAACTAAAAAACTCTCTTATTTTATTTCAATAGTATTAATTTTATTAACAAGTTTTTATAACGAATAAAAATTAAAAATTTGATTGTTGATATATAGATTCATATATATTAACACATTTATTATGTGTGTATTTTTCTAAGAAAATATATTTACATCAATACTAGGCATGAATAAAGTATTGAACAAAAACTCTATATTATAAGTGACTATTTTTTTATTAGTCTGGCTACCTTAAGAGGAAATATAACATAGCCTATTTATCTTTCCTTCCCATTTTATTTATTTTATTTAAATAAATGGATTTCTCGTATTTTTTTCAAGGAGATAAAGTTGCTAATAAATTTCTAACTCTATTCTTCCTTGACCTAATTACATTTTAAATATGAAGTAACCAAGCAAGGGAGTATTTAAAAAAAAATCCAGTTACGTTGATATTGTTCAACCACCACTGATGGTAGTATAATTGGACTGATAACATTAGTGCTAAAATGCCAACAATGAAGATTAAATCTCCACATTGTTTCAATTATGGCTCTCTAGAGAATATTTCAAATTAGCCTCTATATTCACACAAATGAGATCCATATCAAGTTTAGGATGAAGTTTAGATATGGGCTGTGAAATTTGGTGGCTTAAGGTTCTTACTGCCTAAAGATTGAGTAATGAATACCTCTAGCTATAAACGGGACAAATTATTGAAGTCTGATGGATGAGTAAAATTTCATTATAATCGCATAAATGGTTCTATCTTCTTTGAGCAGGGCTAGTTGCACTCCTAGTCAGTTAGCAAAAATATACTGAGCTTGTGTCTGAATACACAACACTCTAGAAATTGAGCTTAGTGTGAATTTTGGTTTATAGTTTATTGATTTGGTTCCTTGTTACATGAACACAATCTCACGAGTTGATCTGGAGCGGTGGCTAGAATTTTTGGCAAATAAGGCTACACAATCCTCTTTAAGCACACAGGTTTTTATAGTTAGTGTAATGTTTCATTTTGCATGTAGACTTGGATAGGAAAATGACTTTTGAAAGTGATTTTTTGTGAATAACGATAGAAAGTGATGTTAGGATATAAACACCTTATACAAACTTGCTAATTTACTTTTTTGTGGCATGTTTTTGGGACAAGCACAGATAAGGCCTACATCCTTTAAAGACATTTAAAAAGTTACTGACTAAAGTTTCCACAATCTTCCTAGTCCAAAAAAAAAAAAGTTGGTATAGATTGAGATGTTTGATTAGAACTTAATGCATTGAAACTTCATTTTGTAGTGAGGCATGTGAGGTACTTTTTCACTAACTTTTACTTTTTGTCAAGCACCAGTAGTATAGGGGTTCATCCGTGGATAAGCCAACATAGTCTATTGTTGGTATGTCTAATGTCACTTTTAAAGTAGATTTAGATAGTATGTACATTAACTCTAGAAAACATACTTGGAGACTTTATCTTACTCTTTTATTTCTTTCCTTTCTTTCTTTCCCTTCATTTAATCCTAGGTTCTCTCAATTTGGTTGGCAGTCCATTACATATGTATGCAGACTCAATGACATGACAGTTACAGTCCCATATAGGATTCTAGGGGTATGTCAACATGTCGGGACAACAAGTGAAGTTGGACAACAAGTCTTATACATAGATGCAGCCTATGACCTAATCACATGTACAAGGTAATATTTTTTAAAGTAATACAAAAGATTCTTTAATTATTCATTTTTGTGTTAAGGTCAACAAGTCCAGTAAGTGGTCGCCATGAGCTTTTCTGCACCTATATGCAAATGCCTAAACGTGGCTATCACAGTGGTCAACAGGTCCAGTTTGTGCAAAAGTATGAAAAATTTAGGACAAAATACTAGATTCTTGGTCTTTGAGCTTTCTCCTTTCTTTTAAGATTGGACAACAAGTCTGAGGGCAACAAGTCCAAAACCACAGGTAAGATGTTTCTTATAATACATGCAAATGTTTATCAAATTTAAAGTATAATAATATCACAAATTTTGTCCAATTCGAAAATCTCAATAATAAAATTTGTTTTGAAAGTTGTAAGACTTATAGACACTCTCAATTTTATAACCTATACCCAAACTAGGGGCACGACCCAAGGGCCTTTCAAAAAAATTTAGCCTTTATTTTAATTTGTTTTATCTTTGATCAAATAATTAGGTTAAACTAATCAAATTTATACCCAACATCATAGTTATAAGTTTAAAATTCAAATTATGTTATAGGATCTAAAGCTGTAATTTGTGATTCTATAACCGTGGAATTTCAGATCCTATAATCATTTAGAACTAATTCAATAATTAAAAAATTAAAAAAATCAACTTCGGGGCATTTTGGGGGCCCAAACTATGAGGTATCCTATGGCCGCGCGCCACCCCCCATGGCCGTGTGCACATCTGCACAGCACTTGTCTGCGATCACTCGCTCAACGCTGATCTCCAACCACCACACTAAACCTCAATTTCCGACGTTGCGCCTCAAAAATTGCTCACTCCTTCAATAGCCGAATAATCTCACTGCCAAATTGCTCGTTTTGAAATTCTTCTTATACTCCGACCATGCCACAGCTCTCCTCTAATTTCAAAATTGTTCATCAAAATTGAGCAACCTTCAGCTTCATCACTGCGCCTTTGATTGGAGCCCAAACATCTCAAAATCTTCGAAAATTGCTTCAAACTCTCATGCCTTTCGTTGCCAAATCATTGAACTAGTTCACCATAGCCTTTCGCCGATTCAAAATCTTGTTCTTCAGAAGACAACCTCTGATTTGAATTGACAAGCACCCTGCAACCAATTTACAAATTTATTGTCTAGCAATTCCTCAGATCACAAATTCTGACGCCTCTCGTCGCTTGCTCTAAGCTTTTCTTCCATTTTCCAGGGTATCTCCCTATAGCCACGCCGAATTGCCAATTTAAATTTCACCCGTTGCGTTTGGCTTCCGATTGCTGAAATTTTAATCACCCCGTAATTTTGATCTCGCTTGGGTCAATTCCAATCACTGATCTTTCTCCACAATCTTGCTAATTTGACGAGTCATTCGAACATCAACCTCTCCTTCAAATTGAACACCCAATTTTCAATCTTGAATTTGTTGCAGCCTAGCTATCGAAAATTTCACCACTCAATACCTAATCACTACACTCCGAGTCTTCAAATCCCTAATTTGGTTCCGGCTTTAAGCACCCACTTAGCGCCTCCGAAATTGCTTGTTTGGTAAATTTCCACACCCCGTTTGCCTTCCGATCCGTGTCACAATTCTTCCGTCTCCATTCAAAGAGGTCCCTTTGAATCCAGATCCCTAAACCAGACCTTGATTTTCAAAAATGGACTACTAAGTTTCCCCAAACCTAATGGACTATTCATGTGGGGGCCAAGGAACTATTTATGCACAATCTGTATTGAATATTGGTAATATTGGGTAGCAAACTCCGTATAGACTCATCAGACTACTTGTTTTCGGTTAACTCAAATGTCTTAATAATTAGAAAAGTAGATTTTTGAGTACATAATCATAATGTTGGCGACTTGGCATGAAGACCATTATAAGTAAAGAGCATGTTGGAGGTAGTTCGTCTATCCATTCTTTATGAACATCGGTAGTTGAGTACATAATTTATATATAAATTCACAATAAATTTTTTATTAGTCTTAAACGAATAATTCGCATGGACTATTCAAATTCTGAAAATTCATTATTGAGAAAGTTGTACATATAATAATATTAAATACACTAGTAGAAATTTGGTTGATTGTAACGTTTTTGTTTGTGTTTTTGACTTGATTTTTGTAACTGAAATGGTTCCTTGTGATTCAATTTAACCCTTAAATAAGCGTGCAAAGAATCCCATAGGGTCAAGTTTGATCATTTTTTAGTCAAACGTTGATTTTTATCTAGTTCCTAATTTCAAATGAAAATGGTCCCAACTGAGAAAGTGTGGGAGCTATCTTCTATTTTCGAGTCCAATTTAAGGTTCTTGAAAGTTGTTAAAATTGTGTTTTTTATAGCACTTTAAAGCTCAATCCCAATATACATTGCAGAAATTGTTTTTCAATTGAATTTCTTTTATATAAGCTCAATAAGTATGCCAACTACACCTTGTTGTCCATCACTATCATTTTCATTTTTCCTAAAAATTTCATACTATTTTAGGCGTTTTGTAATTACTATGGCTATTACAATAGAAAAACTTTGAAAAATCCTATAGAATTACTTTTCATTTAAATAATTATGAAAATATCAGTGTAAATTGGTCTAAAATAAATTGTATGAGAAAAATACCAAAAAAGTATAATACATTTTAAAATGTGAGAAATTGATGATGTTTGACTAGTTAAATGCAATGTGGACGTTTAAGGGTTAAAAAACTGAGTCCTAAATGACCTTTTGAGTCACAAAAGACAAGTTACAAACTCAAGGGCCAAATCCCTATTGGTGATATTAAGAAATTTGTGTTCATTTTTAGTTTATTCATCCAAAAATGTGAATGTAATTGGTTTAATTTCCCATTAGCATTTATAAATACTAACAAAAGCTCCACTGGTGCTCCCCGACTTTGAACTTCAAATGATCTCTGAATAATTTCATTTGGTATCCAAAAAGAGACCTTGTGATTCTTACTCATATGGATAGCTCTTAGACTCTGGAAAAATGGATGGCGTGGGTTAGTCAACAATTTATTTAGAAGGAGACATTTAACCCTTTGACGCGCCAACGTCCATAATCTGGATGTTGGATGATTTTTGGCGTTTCCTTCACCTCATACGTTGATGTTTTTCATCCATCCAAAATTCTCTTGATTCTTGTGCTAGTTGACTACTATTTGTATGGTATGAATCTTCAAATTAAGATATTGTGAATTTCTGAAAAATAACAAAAGTGGTTTATGTCAAGTTTCATTCTTAGTTCAAAAAGTGAGATTTTAAAAATGATTTTCCAAAATAAGTAGAATCAAATAATGGACATTATATCATCCCATAGTGCACATTATTCCAAACTCAATACAACTTTTTTAATTGAAAATTTAAAAAATACTATTTTTAATCGAATTAAAAATTCTTGAAATTTTAATTAAAATCTATTAATAAAAAGTACGATAAATGGCTCGTCAAAGGGTTAAGTGTGATCTTCACATTGGAATTTACAACTTAGTTTTGCGCATTAACTCCATTTTTGTTATTCATCAAACATTTTATAACGCATCTTCAAATTAGTGTTGAATTGGGACGTTAAAGGATTAAAGTAGGAAATCCATTCACATTGGCCAGTCCACTTACCTAAGATTAAAAAATCTCTCAACTATAATAAAAATTTCATCCAAATATGTGACATGTAATAATTAGATCTTTATCTCCAAACAATTACATGTCTTATAATAATTGAGATAATTTTAGATTTTGTAACAATAAAATATTCAATATTCACAATTCAATAATCATTTTAGATCTTGATTAAAATTGTAATACTTCAAACTGCAACAAGTTGTAACTTATTTATATGATATCCAAATAATACATATTTAAGTACATTACAATCTTTTTGAAAATGGGGAAAATACTTAAGAAAAAATCATTATAATAATGAAGTTCATTAAAACTATTGAAGCACACCAAGATATCTTTAAGCTACTCCACGTGATAATCCTATTGTCGCTACATGTTGAGCTCCAACTATGAAGTTGGCAATTTCATTGCTACTAATTTCAATAGCATGGATATGTGGAACCATTTGATTTGACTGAGAAAGAAAAACTCTTGCAGAGTCACTTCTAACAAAAATATCGATGAAGGTTAGTCCTATTTTTCTAGCCACAAATTTAAATCTCATCTTATTGTGTTTATATATATAACAAATAAAATGCTATTGAAAAGCATGATACTGGATCCCACTTTACACTAGGACTCGATTATTGGCCCAATCCAAATTTCACAAATTTCAATCAATAGGATTGCTCAAAATTGGCAAATTGGGGCGAAGGGCTTTGCACTAGGGCCTAAACCAAACTTCTCCTCATCTTATGTGGTGGTCTGCGTGACACAAAGCTGGCACCAAAAGTTTAGACCGAGGTTTTTTTTTGACTTCATGTTCACAACATGGACATGAACACCTCAAATGCACCCTCACTATTGGATCTCACACATCTCTACAATGCATATGATCATTCATCCAATTACTTGTGAGGCCAACAATGGGGTCGGTCCCTAATAGGGGGTGTTAGGGTGCTTTCGGGAAGTCGACTCTATAAAAATTGGTAATATGGGGAGAGAATAGTTAGAAGCCGATCGTGGCCATTCTTCACAAACTAGGCCGTGACATCCCTTGAATGCGTGTGAAGAATGAGAACAATAGTGAACTGTGGGAATTTACATACAACAATCAATTGGTAAAAAAGTTAATCTTAGTTCACAACAACCGGGTGAAACTTCTTCGCGGAGTATCAAAATCACGCCCCACATTCTTCACCTCAGGAGGAGAAAATGAAGCTTCTCAATTTTAAAAAAGGGGTCCTCCACAATTCAAGGAGAAAGTGCCACATACCCATTCTCTAAAGATTGAGAATGGGAACAAAGCACCACTATACCCTTCTAATGTAAAGTGGATCGAACTTACAATCAAAAAAGTAAAAATGAAGGTTTTTAGTATTGAGTCAACACATTTTCATTTACTATAGCAACCTTGATTGAAACTATACCATAATTGTACAAGTGTCATACAAAGACCCTATGGGTTCCAAGCAAATGAATCAATAATACAATATCATTACACTAAAAATATTGAATTTAGTATATATACTATATTTATACAAAATTCAGTATATATTGTATTGACAAAGTGATACAAGTACTATATAATTGAAGTTCAATACGATCTCCTATTTCTATACTGAATCTATATGGAAATGACAAAGCCTGCCATAGCAAAAAATGTAGTAAGGTTACCATAAGGTTTCTACATTAGGAAAGTAGAAGTGAAGGTTTTCAGTATTGAAACAATATGGTATCATTTACTATCGCAACCTGGATGGGAACTATACAGTAATTGTACAAGTTTCGTACAGAGATTGTATGGATTTCGAGGAAATGAATCAATACAATTACATTACACTTGAAGTACCAAATTCAATATAGATACTATATTTATACAAAATTTCAATATATATACTGTATCGACAAAGTGATACAGGTACTGTACAAGTTCAATACAATCTATTGTTTCTATACTGAATGTATACGGGAATGACAAAGCCTACCGTAACAAATAGTGCAGCAAGCTTACCATGTACTCCACCACAAGAAAAGTACACTTTCCTGATGTAGCTTTGAGAAAAGGTTTTGGCTCCCGTAAGTTAGGGTTTGGGGGTTTCAGTCGACACTCGACAGTCTTTCTTCTCTATCCACTTGGTGTCCAGCTTGTTATCCTCTCTGTTTTCTGAATCCACATTTGCAGCAGTCACTGTGCGGTGCTCGCCATAGCCACAGCCATGACGACCTCCGCCATAATGTCCTCCTCGTCCTGCCTCCTGCCCCGCTGCAGCTCCACCCCTCCTTCCACCTCGTCTTCCACTTCTCTCGCCTTCTCTCGCCCTCGCTCCCTGTCGCGCTCCCCCGGCGCCTCCGACCTCACCGCTTCCTTCTTCTCCAACGTTCACCTCGCTGTCACGGCCAGAAGGTGCCAATTACGCATTCACTCTGAATATTTCGCATTTTTGGAAAACATTTTTAGTTTCGAGGTTTCGGTGTGTTTCGAGCTGGGCTTTTGAGATTCAGTGAAATTAGGGTTTTCTTATCCTAATACTAGAAGGTTGCAATTACGTATGTGCTATGAGTATTTCTCATTTTTAGTTTCGAGTACGCGGTGGTGGACTTCCGTGTAGATTCAGTGGGATTAGGGTTTGGATTATCCGATATTGGGAAATGCGTTATGGAAGGATAATTGAGTGTGAGGTCGTGGTGAGTGCAGAGAGGGCAGCTCCTCATGTCGAGGGAAGGTGACGATGATGGCGCCCATTGGCACTCCGAAAGTGCCTTACCGAACCCCAGGAGAAGGAGGCTGGCAGTGGGTTGATATCTGGAATGTCTTGGTGAGCATCCGGACCTCATGTTTTTTTTGAGTAGATCATGCAGAGGCTTTTTCTTTCTTCAATTTTATTTATTTTCGAACAACACGTGTAATGTTCTTCACTGGTATAACATTTGGTACCATCTGAATTATGTTTTTCACAATATGATCAATTCATTTTAAAATCACGTATCTTCGGTTCTTGAGGGGTTATTCGTAGTCAGTTAAGAATCGGATTTGCAAATTGGTGCTGATATTGTGGTGAATGTTTTGCAGTATCGTGAACGAATCATATTCCTTGGTCAGTACATTGACGAGGAGTTCGGTAACCAGGTAGTAGCTACCATGCTCTACCTGGACAGTGTTGACAGCAATAAACCTATGTACCTCTACATCAACTGTCCGGGTGGTGATGTATGTCCTCACATTTTGCACTCTTTTAGTTTTTAACATGTTGCCTACTGAGTTTTAGGGTGACTTGTGTAATTGATGCTGGTTAAAGCGTTAAGAAGACGCTGGATTTTTGAGCATTGTCTGTAGTTGAAACTTGAGACGGGTTTGTGTCTTTCCAGATCACACCTTGCATGGCGATCTACGACACGATGGAAAGTATAAAAAGTCCAGTTGGTACTTTGGCTTTGGGTTACGCCTACAATAATGCAGGACTTCTGCTTGCTGCTGGCGCAAAGGTGTGCACCTTTGGCCGTTCTAGATCTTAGGAGTGTACCATAGTTTGTGTAAAGTATCCCGTTGAATCAATTTTTGAATGTTGAAAGAGCTGAAGGTCATGCAGAGTGTCTTACTTTGATGTCGTGATGTGGGGTATTTCAGGGAATGCGAACAGCTATGCCACTGACTAGGGTAGCACTTATGTCCCCTGCTGGTTCAGCCCGTGGTCAGGTTTGTAACCTACTCTTTATGGTGCATAGAAGCAATTCTCAGCTCAATGTGGTGTAGTGAGGAGCTCTGGTGTTGTATAATGTGTAATGACGAGCTTGTGTAATGTGTAAAGACATTACCTCTAATGAATTATCGGCTTGTGAAATTCTAGGCTGATGACATCATTAATGAAGCGAGGGAGCTGAGCCGGGTGCGGAATTATGTTTACGAACAAGTTGCAAAGAAGACAGGGCAGCCTATTGACAAGGTAAGTCTTATGTCTGCACACCTTTCAAGTTTGTTTCACTGTGGTACGTTAAATCTGGAATTTACTGACTCAAGGAGAGCATCATTGCAGGTAATGAAGGATTTGAATCGTATCAAGCGCTTCAGTGCTAAAGAAGCTTTGGATTACGGTATTATTGACAAGGTCGTGAGACCAAAGCGCATCAAACCAGACGCTCGAAGGCAAGAGTCCATTGGAGTTGGGCTTGGCTAAAGTCATATTCAATAGCTCTGTAGGTCACATTCTTTGCAAGGTGCACCATCATACTGAGTGTGTACTGACTAGTCATACTGTAGAATAGCTGGGTAGCATCACGTTCTGTAAATTTCAAATTTGCAGTAAAACAAGGGTTGATGAATAAGTTCTGAAACGTTTACAAGATGCCGTTGAACTGGGTCTCGGTAAAAAATTCATGTATCTCAGGTGGTTTTTTGGCCAAGCTCATTGCAGTTGAATGACTTGACAACTGTGTCTGAAGTATGCCTACAGGACATGCAGATTGCAATTTCTTGGCGGTTTTGTTGAATCATGCTCCGGGTTTACTTCATGAAATATCAAACTACACTACTCCCTACAACTGCACATTCTAATTCATGTATAGTCGGGTACAAGATGAATACGAATTTTTCTCGGCACAGAATTTCAGCATAGAGTGTAGTAACTTTGAGGAGGTGTAGGAGGTGGAAAAATGGCTCAATTTTGAAACCGAAAGTTGTGTTGGAATCATGGGAAAGAAAGCTTTATAATGATGATGATTATATATATATATATATATATATATATATATATATATATATATATATATATATATATATATATATATATGTATGTATATATATGTACATATGGGAAAAAAAAGATATCTAATTTTTTCTACATACTATCTACCATCTGGTGCTTCCTCCCTTCTCTAAAATGATTGCTTGCATTCGGTCAGGTATACTTGCAATGAGGTTTTGCAATTGGCCGATGGAGACTTCATTCCATACAGCTTCAATAGTATGTATCATTTCTTCTTTGTTTCTTGGTCGCTTGTGGTGGCAGAGTACATCTTTTATCATTTTCCATAAGTTCTCTATGGGATTCATGTTTGGTAGATTTGGAGGCCATTCTAATTTTTTAATATTGTAAGCTATCCTCCACTGCTCTGCAAGTTTGCTACGATGAACTGGAGCACCATCCTTTATGACTGTGAGCTCATGAGGATGATCGTGTATGAAATAAAAGGCACTTAAAGTGCCGTCATAAACATGGTGAACGAAATCAGTTGCAGTTTGTGCACCCTCTAGTAAAATTACTAATGGGCTTTTGTCAAACCCGATAAATGCTCCCCAAACCATTACTGATGATCTACCAGATTTGAAAGACGGCGCTAAACAATGAGACTCATATGCTTCATGTGATTTCTGCCACACTCGAATTTGGCGTGAGGTCTTACCAAGTTCAAAAGCTGATTCGTCAGTCTAGATGATGTTCTTCCAGTCTTCTTGAGTCCAATGTCGATGTTATTTGGCAAATTCTAATCTCTTGGCTATGTGATCAGTAGTTAAGTAAGGCTTTTTACGGACAACTCTATTGTGAAATCCAAGTCTGCAGATGTAAGTGCGTATGGTATTCCTATGGACATGAAAACGGTTGGTAAGCATGTTGAGAGTCTGTTGGCGGTCAGATTTAACTAGCCTACCTAACTCACGCAATGCATGAGGGTTGAGCTTTTAAGGAGCATGTCCTGGTCTTTGAGTTGTCATAGAACCTGAAATTCTCCACTTCGTAAACACAGTAGAAACAGTGGAACGAGGCAATTGCAGCATCGCTGCAATGTCTATATACCTGTAGCCTCTCTTGCGCATGGTTACAATGCAAAAGCTCTCTTCGTTTGTCAAAGTGCTTCGATGCATCTTGACAGCTTATGCGGGACTGAGAACTGAAATCTTAATGCAGAATGTGAAGATGAAATTCAAGTTCAAAACTGGAAGGATCAAATGGGAACTGGCACCCGGGAAATCTCGATGCACTTCAGCTAGCCATGAAGTCGTAATCAGTATGTGAAATGAGCAATTGAAATCAGTATGTGAAACCGGCACTCGAAATCAACCAGCCATGAAGTCGAATGGGAAATGCTGGAAGTGGCAATCAGTAATACCATACTGATTGGCGCGTGCAAATGGGCTGAGCCGAGTCGGGGGCAGAATAATCCCCCTCCCCCAAAAAATAAATAAAAAATAAAATAAAAAATAAATCGCGAGCGTAGCAGTCGAGCCTAACTGATTCGCGCCGCGCTCGCCGCAATGCTTTGTGCTTCACCGCGGTAGCGAAGAAGGAATACTGACTCAATATGAAAGCTTGATGAAGAAGAGCAAGACAATAGGTGAAGTGACAAGAAGTGCCGAGGGGAAGCAAATCTAGATTCATTTAAATCAATTGGGTAGGTGTGCAGGAAGCATATAGAGGGGGGATTGGCGACACATGTCTAGAATGCAGCAGAACTCTATCATGTGTAGTGGAACAATGCCATGTTCGATGGAGCCTTGTCATCACAGAAAATAGGCACTTCCACTAGTAGAAAACATGGTAAAAAAAAACCGCAGCCAAAATCGGCTGCGGTTCTTTTGACCACCCGGATCTGCAGTCGCTAAACGATTGCATATTTGTTTTTTTGGATTTGCGATTGCAGTTTTAGGAATTTCAGGGCGTGTAATGTACCGTTGGAAAGGTCTTGAAAATACCTTTCCAAGAGTATATTACACGCCCCTAAATTATTAAAATTGCAGTCGTAAATTGAAAAAGAGAAATCTGCAGTCGCTAAGTGACTGTAGATCAGGGTGGTCAAAAGAATTGCAGCCGATTTCGGCTACGATTTTTTTTTACCATGTTTTCTACTAGTGTTCATAAATCAAGCCGGCGCATTGATGATTAAGTTACCAAATCTAACTACAAAAATCTCCTAAACGTAGACTACTAGAGTAGGAATCTTATTTCCAATTTGCAGCTCATGAATTGGCAAATCAAGCTCACAGGAATTTTTGACGTCGCTTGGACAAACTTTGTTTCGACAGGGGAGGAGGCTGAAAGTTCGTATTCATCTTGTACCCGACTGTACATACATGGGCTCAGGATCTATTGCAGAAAAAGTTTACCGTAGGCTAACTAAACCCCGAGTTGATCAATTTCCTGCACAAGTGTATCATTTCAACATTCAAATATAACTTGGAGTCTTGGCTCAAGATCCATCGCGCTTTGTCCTCGACTCTGTCAAAATTTGAATTATCCCTTGTTTTCTCTCCACGCCACTATGTGGGCCAGAACACATTCAACCGGGTCAAGACATTTACACATGAAACCACACAAAGTGAAACAAAGGAAAATATATACCAAATTATGACTCCAGCATGGGCCGTCTAATCAATTATATAATACAAACCACGCAATCAATCCAAGATAGTTCCGCCGCTCAAATTCTTGTGCCAAACTCGAACACAAGCTATAATTCCCTTTGTTCCAAAAATAAAAAAAAACATCTCTAAGAACTAGCAACAACGTTCCTAGGGGCTATTTATTTTGGAACAAATGTATTATATAATAGAAACTATGCACACACGTTCACAAGGACGGTTCCATCACTACCATGCCAAACTCCAACATATGCCAACCTAGTTACTCTGGAAGGAGAAACATGCATGCTCCTGAGGCATCAAAACAAACACAACTTATCCACATGTATGTAGGATGATTGCTAAATTTGTCCTGAAGCCTCTTCTGTAGTTTAGCGCATCAGAACAGTCAAGAACAGATGAAAATGCAAAAGGTTCAAAATTGTCATAGGAAAAATCAAAAGTCAGTTCAACATGTAATGCTCAATACACTACTGAAAGAACACTATAACAAAATATGGTAAAAAAAAACCACACTCCGTTGGAAAGGTATTTAAAATACCTTTCCAATGGTATATTACACGCCCCAAAGTTCCAAAAATCGCAGTCGAAAATTATAAAAAACAGTGACTGCGCGCGTAGTGGACCTGCACAAAAACGTGGCAAAATGAACCGCAGTCAATTTTGAGTGCGGTTTTTTTTACCATGTTTTGTTATAGTGGAATAAGTATATATGCTTCCTTTGTTTAACCTCTACGCTCGCCTCTACGTGCATAATGGCCAAAAGTAGTTGCTTTGGGAGTTCAAATGAATCATTTCAAGGTAACAAATGTATTAATAGAAAAAATTGTTGACAAAAATATATTTTGAAAGTTACTCAGATTAATTTTCTTAAGTGAATTATCTATTTTATGTTATTTCTTCTTCTTTTGCTTGGCATAGCACAATAAAGCAGTGCGATGGAGCACCCTTTTGAAAACTGAATCGAAAAAGAATCTTCACTTAGATCCACTTTTCTAAGCAATGAGATATATCTCATCACAAGTACACGACAACATGAACAAACACAATCGTTGAAATTAACACATGCATCGGAAGTACTCTGAGAATGGGATGAAACAAAGCAGGCTCTACGTACTCTCTTATTGATTGATAGACAAGAGGCTGGAGCTGAGGATGAAGGTGAAAACTGGACGGATGGATCGATCATTAGGTCCTTGATCCATTATATAACATGAGATCCTTGATCCATTAGATCTGCAAGTCCTTGGAGTTACAAAAGAACTACAGTAGACTGCAAAACAACAGAATTTTCCCGAGAATTTCATTCTCAGTGAGCGGGACAATGGGTACCCTACATCAGGAACTTCAAGGCATGTGAACATGGTGCCATGATGGTGCATTGAAATGCAATTAAGGGCCTGTTTACACCAAAAAACTTGGGCTCCAACCCATGAACACAAGTGGTACTTTGTTCAAGGGATGAGACCATTGTAAGTGGGGTACCATGCTTGAAACAAGGGACTTATAAGTAGGTAGTGGCCCAAACATTTGGTGTAAACCAAGAGAGTTGAGTCATGGCCCATTGTGCACTTGGGCTGAATTTTTAAAGTAGAGTTATCCATAGAAGTTTTTTTTAATTTACCCCATACTCATAGAATCTTTTGTAGTCAATGTTGCCCTACATCTTTGAGTGCTGTTTTGTTCAATCTCTCTCAAATTTTGGCCGTTTCCGATGATTTTTGGCATCATGGAAAGAAGAGAACGAGCTCTAGTGGTACTAGCTATGTATTGGTGCTTTTATATGTTGATTCAACATGTTTTGAGCATGCAAGCCCTCATTTTGGGCTTTGAATTGCAAAATTCAGCTTTGGTTGTGACTTTGTGTGGCTTGTGGAATAGAAAAGAGAGAGGTGTGTGGAGCATTGATAGGCAAGAGGGATTTTGTGACAGACATTTGATGGGCTCTTACACGGAGTTAATGTTTCGGGAAAGAACTAGAGTTTCACATGCTACCTTTCAATATCTTTGTGAGGAATTGGGTCCTTTTTTGAGGAAACAAGATACAAATTATAGAAATTCTATTACAGTAGAGAGAAGAGTGGCAATGTCATTGGTGAGGCTTGGAAGTGGAAATGGATTGCAAATTGTTGGTGATTTATTTGGAGTAGCCAAAAGCACTGTTTCAAAGATAGTAAGGGACTTTTGTAGAATGGTGAGATTACATCTTCTCAGTGAAGAAATTTGTGACGTTTCCAAGTGAATATAAATTTCGGGAATTAGCAAAGGACTTTGAAGCATTACATGGCATTCCATATGTAGTGGGAGCTATAGATGGATCTCATATACCAATTATAGCACCAGTAAATGGGGGTGAAGATTATTATTGTCGGAAATCTTTTCACTCTGCATTGTTGCAAGGCATAGTTGATACAAATTGCATTTTTTGGGACTATGAGTTTGGATGGGCCGGGAGCATGCATGATTGTACAGTTTTTAAACTTACAAAAGTGGGTAGAAAATGCATTGAGGGAAAATTACTACCTTACAAGCTGATTGGAGATGCCGCTTATCCTGTAAGGCCATGGATTTATTGTCCTTTCAAAGGAGGAGTGGATGTTTCTCTTCCGGCATATAAAGCGCATTGGAACTTCATTCAAAGTTCTACTCGTATGTGCGTGGAGCGAGCTTTTGGAATTTTGAAGTGTAGGTGGAGGATCATTATGAAGCGTATGGAATGTCCATTGAAATATGTGCCGGACGTGGTTGCTAGTTGTATTATTTTACACAATATTTGCATTATCTCGGCAGATGTGTTTGATCGGGAATGGATCAAAGTTGCTGAAGAAGATTTGGAAAGAAGAGAAATTGAAGGACAAATAGCAGCTGGACAAGAATTGAGGGGAGAGAGGACTGCAATTGCTGAAGTGAGAAGAAGGATAGGAATTGGAAGAAAAGAACCAATTACAATTGCGGAAGAGGATTATGGAGAGGCTGAAAACCTTTTTTTGATCAAAGAAGATGAAGAAGAATCCATTTTACTTCAAGAAGCAACTGATTCACATGTGTCCATAGCCAAAGCCCTATGGAAATATCACTTGCAAAAAAATTCTACAATTGTTTTTGATGATACGGATAGTGATATGAGTATGTAATAGTCTTAGAATTTATTTACTAAAGTTGCCATGTGAGCTTCCATCATACTAAGCAATGTAGAAGTAGATTTGAAGCTCTCAATCATGTCTGTGCTATTTTTCACTACGGATTCTAGAAATCCTTCTAGTCTATCTGCCTTGGTTTTTTTTTCACCTATTTGAACAGATTTCTCAGGTGTAGGTGACTCTTGAATACTCTCTTGAGCACTTGCTGGAATTTGGTTACTTACGCTTGCTCTTGTTCCATTCCACAAATCCATTTGTTCAAACCATTTAGAATGCTCATGGCGGTCATTGCCTGAAACCTCATCATGCCGCTTATCATTCCTGTATTGGGTGAGAATACCTCCGTATTTCTTCTTGCAAGCTATAGCGGTTCGAGAACATCCTCGAATTGATGCTGCCATACGAGCTTCAACCTTCAACCATGCATTTTGACCTTCAAAATTTACATTCACCACATGTTTAGAATGCTTATTGAATAACACACATACTTCATAAACATTTGAAAGATGAAAAAACAAGAAAAGAACACTCTAAAGGCCTCTAAGTGGCAATGAAATTTACATTCCAGCACATACAACCTCACTGAAAAATCAAATAAGAATGGAATTATGCATTGATTGTACATTGGGATGTGAGAAGAGTATTGAGTTAGGTGGATGAACCTTGGGTGCCCACTTGGAGGCAAGAGGTCCCCGGTTCAAACCCGGACGGTGGCTTGCTTTTGCCCAAGCCGCGACTAGTCTAAAGATTTAATGGGGGGGAAAGGGGGGGCCTCATACGGGGCCCAATTGGCCCTTTTCAGCCCGTCAGGCGAAGGCAAAGGCACCAAAAGGCAAAGGCACCAAAAGGCAAAGGCACCAAAAGGCAAAGGCACCAAAAGGCAAAGGCACCAAAAGGCAAAGGCACCAAAAGGCAAAGGCACCAAAAGGCAAATGCACCAAAAGGCAAAGGCACCAAAAGGCAAAGGCACCAAAAGGCAAAGGCACCAAAAGGCAAAGGCACCAAAAGGCAAAGGCACCAAAAGGCAAAGGCACCAAAAGGCAAAGGCACCAAAAGGCAAAGGCACCAAAAGGCAAAGGCACCAAAAGGCAAAGGCACCAAAAGGCAAAGGCACCAAAAGGCAAAGGCACCAAAAGGCAAAGGCACCAAAAGGCAAAGGCACCAAAAGGCAAAGGCACCAAAAGGCAAAGGCACCAAAAGGCAAAGGCACCAAAAGGCAAAGGCACCAAAAGGCAAAGGCACCAAAAGGCAAAGGCACCAAAAGGCAAAGGCACCAAAAGGCAAAGGCACCAAAAGGCAAAGGCACCAAAAGGCAAAGGCACCAAAAGGCAAAGGCACCAAAAGGCAAAGGCACCAAAAGGCACCTCGGTTTTGGACAAACATTTTGCACTAAGTAAAAAAATCATCAATATTTCTAAATATTGAAGCTGTAATCTATAAATTGAGCACATACCTTGTTTTTTGGCTGCTTTCGAAAATTCTTGGGCCAATTCTTCACGCACAGCAATCAATGTCTCTACTTCTTCATCTTTCCAGTGTAAGCTCTCATCATTGTCATCCTTCTCACCTTCTTCAAAACATGCCTTCTCTTCAAATTTCTTGCTCTTCTTTGCTTCCTTCTCCCCTCCTTTGGACTTTGTTGGACCTCTACCTCGCTTCTTAGGAACAACCTTCGATTCTCCTTCCTTCTTCACTTCTAGCAATACACTCTTGCCAACATCCCTAAAAACCTTGGGCTGTGAGAAAAATGGTGGCTGCAAAAAATTGGAAGACTGTAAAAATTGTTGATTGTGTGAAGAAATTTGAGATGGAGGTTGATATCCAACTTCTTGCACCTCATTGTCACTATACGGCAATCTAACATACGGAGATTGAGAGAAACTATTGCCCACATTTTGAAATGCACTTGGAACTTTCAATGATGGACCGTGGGTCTGAAATTGAGGAATAGAAGAGGAGCTCATCATCCAAGCTGAATTCTGACTATAAATTTGAGGCTCACTTGACTCAACAACTTGAGCATACCCCCCTTCCATTGCACAACTAATTAGAAAAAAAAATGAGAAAAACACAACAACCACAATACACAAGCAATCTAAAGAGGTGAAGAAGTGAGCAAATGCCTTCTCCTTTTCAATCAACAATTACAAACTCCAAAAAAAAAATTGTATTTTAAGCTCCAAAAGAATGAGACGTTGCACTTCCTACGGTAATTTCTACCTATGGTAGTAAACGGTAACTTCCACCTAACGGTAATAGTGCAAACAAAAAAAATCCTCAAAAAAAAATCAGGCCAAAAACATCCTAGAAACAATCAATAAACAAATATATATGAATGACCGAAAAAAAATTCCCTGAATTTCCTCCTGGAATTCGGGGTTGGGTACCTCCGAGACCTTCCCAACAAAAACTACCCGTAGGTCCAGGAAATCACTATTCATTTCGGCCAACTAGGATTCCAGCAAGGATTTTCATCCACTGAAAAAAATTTGAGCTACAACCCAACTTTGATTTGGTGTAAACCCAAAAGCGAGGTACCATGCCTACCTTCCAATCAAAGCCCTCCACCTCTTTGGGCTCCAACCCAAACTTCCTTGGTGTAAACAAGCCCTAAGATAATTCAGTGCCAATCTCCATACCAACCTAGTATGGATAAAATGACCTGTATGTGGCCTTTGGTATCAGAATGGCACCAAAATAGTATGGCCCAACTTTTCTGATGTAGCTATCTACCTGAATTCGATCGAGCGGTGACTATGCGGGAACCCATCTCGATGATGCAATAGGCCAGTTTCTGCAACCCGCCACTTTCTGTTGGCTTTATGCTCTTGTCCATTACTCTGATAACAAAATTCATCTGACACGTGTTCACTCCTTGGTGGTGAATCATCTGTATATATGTCATGTGGTATTCCTCAGTATTTACTCTGAATACAGAACCTTGATCTCAAGGTTATTGACAACAGTTTCTACAACCAGCCAGTTTTTACAACTAGTTTTTTACAACAAGCTGTTTACAACAATTAATTTACAAGTTTTTTAATGGAATATCCTTGGATAAATTCCATCTTACAACCGAATGTTGTCCCACATTCCATAAGAAACTTGAATCCAGGTAAATTAGTAAACTACCGAGTAGTGAACAAGCTTGTCATACATTCTTTGTAGCTTCCCTACTTGAGGGGTCTTCACAGTGAGCAGTTTTCCCAGCTTGGGCCACCAGTGAGGCAGATAGATAAAAACTCCCGTCCTTATTCGAGGCCGGTGTGAATAAAGTGTCCGTTTGTAATGTCAATGACCGAGTGCCCACCGGACAAAGAGTCATTGGAACAAAACACCAGTGAGGCATTAACTTACTAGTACTAAACGCATATGTATATGTTCAGTGCAATCAATGTGGGTTATAGTAATCAAGATGATTATCATTTGTAGTACATCTCTTCAGAAGATTTTTAACAGTTATCTCGGGAACTCTTGCATTTTTTAAAGCCGTGATAAATATGAATTAGCCTACGTTATATTGTGACAAATCCAAAATATTTTATTAAGTCACAAATAGTTTTGGTTTGTGACTTACAATTGCAAAATGAATTGAAGCACTATGGAGTTATTGCAATTAATTTTTTTTGTGAGTTGCTTGAATTTGTTGTCTCTGCTCCTCTAGGGGAGAGACTACGGAAACGCTTCGTTTACAAGGAGTTACATGGCTGAACAAAACAAACAAGGTGTAAAAGTAAATCTAGGATAAATACTAAGGCAGAGACTACGCGACTAGCCGCTTGTTAATACCAAAGTAGTATTAAAAATTTCCTCATTGACATGTTACTGGTGCTTTTAGAAAATAACACGCTTATGGCATAAATCACCTTTGAGAGCATTTTGGCAACTTTGTACTTATTTTTGTTGATCTCAATTTTACTCATCCAAATGATTTCCTTTGAATTTGAGCTCAACTTAATGAGATGAAACTTACCAAGTATCATTTTTTATATAATTTAAAATCTTGAAAATTCTTTAAGTTGAATTGCAATCTGAGGTTCAGAAGGTGTGGTTATGATTTTTTTTGTTTTGTATATATAGTGACTCAAAATTTTGATTTACACCATAATGTTCTCCACTATAATATACGCCTATGAAGAAATTCTCAAATTTTTGGTTTCAATTTCTATATGATAGGAAATTTCTTCATTTTTTCTTCAAAATACATTCACTAGCAAGTCCCGCTCCATTGTATATTGAGCACCAAACATCAACAAAGACCCAACCAAACACCAACAAATTATAACAAATGCAGTACAAAAGAATGAGATGCAGCTAGAATTTTTTAATAAAAAAAAGCAAACTCTATTGACTTTGCCTTGATGAGAGACACAATAGTCATGTTTGTTGTCCCCTATGGCTATCAAATGGAAATTACTTCACCCTGGCCTCCTCCTGCTTGCTCTCACAACAACCTACCTAGGATTGTTTGGCCAAGAACAACCATTTTAAAATTTTAATTTTTGTTGGTAGAGCGACATGCATTCGTGAACGTAGTTGGGTAAGGAAAAAATGAATAAATTCATATATATATATATATATATATATATATATTACATTGTCATTAGTATTTTGACGATTTTGGTATTTTTTTGAGGATTTTGGCAATTTCATCCACATTTTCGCCCAATTTTAAGAATCAAGTAAAATTTGGCTGGCGGGGCAAGAGACCCATCCGCAAGGCACGACCAGAAATAACTTAGGAATAAAATAAATAAATAAAAACGCTAAACATTCCCTTGTTCACAGCACTACAGGACAAAAGAAAGTCCAAATTATCAAATGGATTCCCTTTATTAGAGCACGCAGCTATAGCGCAGATTCTCGGGCCCTACCGTTGTAGTTACTTGGAACTTGTTGTATAATTTCTCGTAGTACATACCGTTAACATTCTTCACCGTTGTTAGGGCAGAGTCGGGCGGGTCTTTTAATCTTGCACTCCATTGATAAAAATAGCGCAGAGCACTTCCATGCACACCCTCTATAGAGCAATCCAGTAGATACAATTAGAAACTTTCCACAAAGCAACCAATCATGTATCCCACTGATGGGAGTGAAAGTGGGTGAAATGCAAAATCTGCTTTCAATGTTCACCGAGCATGGGTAGAAGTTGGGACCTCATTT
Source organism: Pohlia nutans (assembly GCA_022496805.1). NCBI lineage: Eukaryota > Viridiplantae > Streptophyta > Bryopsida > Bryales > Mniaceae > Pohlia > Pohlia nutans. Next base: position 35,173,439 of record CM040085.1, read on the forward strand.
TTTGTCGTGTAGTTGTAACCTCCGGCCCGATGCTCACATGGAAGCCAGCCCTTAGAGGGATGGTCCATTTGCGCAGGAATATAAAGAATCTCAGAGAAAATTCAAGAGTTGCAAAACCAATCAATAGAGTTATCCATAAACTTTAGCAAAACGTTACTAGAAGAGGAAAGAGAAGGCTCAATTGCTTTTCTAGCTTCAAAGGTAGCGAAAACGAGTTTGGCCTTCGTTTTTTCATACCAATCACTGTGCTCTGCATTATCAGAAAGATTTGAAGCCCACACCTTCCCAATGCTACAGAAGCTCCCCAAACCTCACTCGAGTTCCTAAGGGAGAATCTAATTATACCCCCAAACTGACTCATACTCTCCCATGGCTCAATGCCAGACTATTCATGTCAACGTGTGACAGTAAAGTTTATTCAAAGCTCAAAAATACACAACAATTTAACACATGCCAACCTCTTTTGACTTTATGGATAAATTCAAATTGTTTCACGCAAATTAAACTCTTCTACCAAGCATCATAGAGAGGTATATTCACAATTAACCAAAGGGAACATTGTAATAAGTTGTGTAATGTTATGAGGCTATGAAACTGCCGGTGTGTAACAAATGAAGTTAAATAAATTTTGTAAACCGGGGACAAGAAAATGAGATCAAGATTACATAAAGTGTTCAACTAAACATAACTTTTTCATCAACCAGGGAATGGTATTTGTAGATATAGTTTTGTCAATACAAACTTAAGAAATGGAACAAAAGTTCAATTGTAAAAATCCAACATCCACTATTGTTTAACAAAACACATAAAAGTCGTCAAGCTTTGTTGTCTCATAAACTACCCACTTTGAGAGCTTTGTTTCCACTCTTTGAGAGTCCACTTCCTCTAGAGCACCATTTTCACATTGCCCTCTTCAGAATGATTCAAAATATACCTTTTCAAACAAAAATAAGTTTTAAAATGACAAATTTAATCAATCATATTGTGAAAAATATAATTTAGATGGGACCAAATTTTATATCACCAGAATCAATGAAGAATATGGCATATATTGCGTAAAAACAAATCATTTTGAATAAAATAATTTTGCATAGGATCTACTCAAACTACTTAAAAAAACATGAGATCCAATTTGGGTTCCTTGATTGTTTAGGGGTTAAGAAAAAATTAATTTTGCAAGTGGTAGACATAACCGTAAAGTCACTGAACACAACACAACCATGATGTCTTTTCATGAAATAGGATTTTTCATCTAGAAATGGGGTCCCTATCTATGCCCAAAAATTATGAAAAAATAAAATGGAGCAGAAACAAGGTCCAAAAATATTAAGCTTCGTGTAGAAGGAAAGTTGAAAAATTAAATTGCCATTGCAATCCAATGGTGTGGACCTTAAACAAAATGGTGTGGATCCTGAGCTAATTGTGGAGTAGTTGAGTAGTTGCTTTGACCAAAGAGGAAGTTTATTATGGGACAAAGGGGATACATGCATATGTGTATATGTGTATTTATATATACATATACACTAGTTGTGCACAAACCTCTTGCATTGCAACAATGAACATATAGTACAACGTAGAAAGGTGCACGTTGCATTTGGCATCAATGCAGGAATGAAGTGGGATGCTACAGACATGGTATCATCGAGTTTGGGTGAAACACATTTGGATGACAGAGGATGAAACATTTGGGATGAAAACGTGACCATTTTTGTGAGAACATGCATTTAATATTCTCTTTCTCTCTCTCTCTCTCTCTCTCTATATATATATATATATAATCTACACATTTATATTACTTGAACTACAAAAATTCAATTTTAAAACTTGTTTAACCCCTAAAGGACCAAGTGTCCTAAATGGGACATTTTCAATGTTTGAGTAAGTTTCCACGGTGTCAATTTTTATCTTGATTTTTTTAAACATTATGTGAATTTGGTATCTTGATACAAAAATGGGGATCTAATTAATTTTTTTGATTTTGACTTACAAGGGGAAGTTATGGAGAGAAAAAGGTTTTTTTGGGGGGAGAATGGGCAATGTGGGCACGGTTTAAGATAAACCTTAGAAATTATTTTTTTGCATCTTTAATAGTAGGATCTTGCTTTAGACTACCAAAAGAATGTATGGTTAAAGTTTCATAGAATTTGACCATACAAATCAATTGCAAGTTTATAGCGTTTGAAGTGAAAAGATGAAATGACAATCTTTTCTAACCTTTTCTAACCGTCTTTGGAGACATGAGAAAAATTGTTAAGTTGTTCAAAAATTCTTTTTATGCTTTTCAAAAGTTCAAAATTGTATTAGCTATCAAAAGCCAAAAGAAATTCATAAGAAAATGATTAGAAAGAGGTGAAAATGATGCTCAAAAATAAGAAAAATCCAATGTACTTTAGGGGTTAAAAATTCACAGCAAATATAAAGAAGATTGGGAGCCATCCTCTTGGTTAGAGCATCTCCACCATGGTTGTACCCAACAACCGCGTCAAACAACCATCGAGGGGTGCGCTAGAAAGAATCCAAAGAGTTAAAAAAAAGTTCCCCCCACTTTTGCGCATGTGGAGGCCGCGTCAAATTTGAAAAAGCCTAATGCTGCGGATTCCGGACCTCCCTGCTCTAGATTTGTCTGCCTCCCTATACCTGCTCCTTGCCGGGCAATGGTTACTACATCACAAACTTAGGAAGTTATGTTTTTGCAATGTTTTACGTATGTTGTTGAGATGAACAAGGGTGATTACGTTCGACATACGTTTTATGTATGTTTATCATAAAAAAAACGTACGAAGGACATATTACAAACATGTAAATTTTATCATGACGTACTTTTTCATGTTTGTAACATGTTGTTCGTACGTATTTTATACAATTAACATGTTGTATATAATCACCCATGTTTATCTCAACAACATACGTAAAACATTGCAAAAACATGACTTGTCAAGTTTGTGATGTAATTGTCAATGGATCACGACATGCTTCAAATAACCCGGAATGCAAGCATGTGAACCAATGCTTCAGGCTTGGATGTTTCAAAGTTAGAGGGCACAGATGGTGAGAGCATCTCTAGCGCAAGAGGGGTCGGAGGGGTGCCAAATAGACAATTTGCAGGCTTATAACACTATAACAAAACATGGTAAAGAGAAACCGCACTCAAAATTGACTGCGGTTCTTTTTGCCACGTTTTTGTGCAGGCCCACTTCGCGATCAGCCTCTGTTTTTTGCAATTTCTGATTGCAAATTTTGGAACTTTGGGGCGTGTAATATACCATTGGAAAGGTATTTTCAATATCTTTCCAACGGTATATTACAGGCCCCAAAATTCTAAAAATTGTAGTCAGAAATTGCAAAAGAAGCAAACAGCCCACTACGTGCGCATGCACAAAAACGTAGCAAAAAGAACCGCAGTCAATTTTGAGTGCGGTTTCTCTTTACCATGTTTTGTTATAGTGTAAATGGAGTCAAAGGCTGTGAAAATAATTGTTGCCCAGCGCCTCCGACAGTTGCCTGCTCAGAGCATCTCCACTTTGCCGCAGGCAATCTGCCGCGTCAAAAACAGTTTGAAAGGCTCAGGGATTTGGCCGCCTCTGTCCCCACCCACGTGAAGCTCAAGACCCACCTTCGTTGCCGAAAATAGACAAAATCCGCACTTTATTCTCTTGCTTCGTTTAACTCTTGTTTCGTTTAGCTCTTAGATCACGACAGGAAAATAAATGTCCGCAATAGAGGTGCCCCAAAATATTTGTAGTCACCCTCAACAATGAAGAGCTTGTAACAAAATTTGAAGAGGCCTGGACGTCTTGCACATCTATCAAAGCTACGGTGGGAGAAAAAAAGGAGGAAGGCCGCGCCAGATATTTTGGAGGCCGCCTTTGGAGTGGTCTGGCTACAACGGCCCTCGACCTCCTTACCGCTGGGCCGGTCAACTCATCGTGGGCTTGTAATTATCTAGCGCAGGCCCTTAACAACCTCTGCGGTAGAGATGCTCTGAGGCTTTCACTATAACAAAACATGGTAAAAAAAACCGCACTCAAAATTGATTGCGGTTCTTTTTGCCACGTTTTTGTACAGGCCCATTACACTCGCAGCCACTGTTTTTTGCAATTTTCGACTGCAATTTTTGGAACTTTGGGGTGTGTAATATACCATTGGAAAGGTATTTTCAATAGTTTTCCAACGGTATATTACACGCCCCAAAATTCTAAAAATTGTAGTGAGAAATTGCAAAAGAAGCTAACAGTCCACTACGCGCGTATGCACAAAAACGTGGCAAAAAGAACCGCAATCAATTTTGAGTGCGGTTTTTTTTACCATGTTTTTTTATAGTGCTTTGTTCAAGCGGCCCTTTTTGAAGGCTGCAGTGGCTATTGAAAATTAGCCCGACCGCATTAAAGCAAGTCTCGGGCTGTTTTCTCTCATTGGGGTGGAGATGCTCTTGGAACATGGCCACCAATGCCCTCCCAAAGTCTCTCACATTCAAGAATTAAATGAAAAGTGCTAAGGGCCCTTCATAAATGCTTCTTGACTCTCAATCTTAACGTGTTACGAGATGACCCTCTAAATCACTATTTAATTGACCGTATCCTACATTCTACTTGTGATTGGTCCATTGACTATTTGATGTACACTTTTGATGTGTGAGGGGCATATGAGGGTGGGGGAAAGTAAGTGCAAGAGCTATTCAAATGTAGATGAATAATTTCAGCGAGCCAGCTCTAACGTGCATGGGTGTGAATGTTCTTATTCAATACTTGTTATATTTCCCAACTTTTGGCCTTGTTAATTCCATAACATTCAGTAGCCTTTATAAAGGCTACTTTTTAGTTTCATCCACCTTTATATATGGAATGATCAATGATTTGTAATTGAATGGGCTATTGAATCAAATAAACAATTACAGGACACTGTTGAATTGTGACTGAGTGATTGTTGTTCACCATGGTTAGTTGCTCTTGTTTAACCCTTTAGTGCCCAGCTAACCACATTATGGTCACTGCAACGTCCGAAATGCAAATAGCAGAGAATCCGTGAAGAATTGGAACTTCAGTTTTGAAGTTCAGATTTGCCCATATACATGACACACCTTCCAGAAAAAGAAATTTTCAATTTGGAATTGTACAACCATCAAAATACCTATCAACAGAACGCGAAAATACAATAAATACTTACAAATACAACACATGTATTGTGCAGTATTTATTGTGTTTGGAAGTTTGTTATCGTGTTTTATTTTTTTGGATTGTGTTCTCTTCTTCATCTTCTATTAGTGTGTGTAATCCGATCTTGACTAATGTACCCACTCCTGTCAATTTTCAACGTATAAAATTTTGTCCTAAACCGTATATGGATAAGTCACTTTCACTTATAAAATTCACAATAAATTATGTGTGAGTCTATTCTTGATATGAAAGATTGCAACGGAGAGGTGTTGACATAGGGCATAGCTGAACTTCTTTACTTTCATTTTTGAAAATTTAACCCACATTCTATTTAACTTTGAAGTCACACACCCCCCAAAATCTCATTTTTGAGCGTGCATTATACAGTTCAAATACATACTATAATCTTCCAATCCCACCATTGGATGATTCTCAAATTTTAATAAAATGTATGCTCTCCAGTTGAGAATAGAATTGTACGGCTAATTTCTAATTTAATCCATTCTATTTTTGGTAGTCTCAATCACAGTGGAAAAATCCACTGAAATCCAGTGCTCCCAGCTACAGTACCCTGGGCACTAAAGGGTTAATGCCACCTACCCCATAGCTACTGATGTGATGTGGAATATCCACATCATTTCGTTGCGGTATGAAATGATGTGGGATATTCCACATCATTTTGTTGAGGGGAAGGCAACAGTCACAGAGGCTACTGAATGTTATGTCCGCCGGTCAAATTTGAATTAAGCTGTGAAATGTCACACTACAGTAGATACACACACCTTAAGGTAAACGCTCCATTTTAGGTATAGTTACCTTAGGTTGTGTGCTACAGAGCAGCAGTGGAAGTGACCAACAACCATTATAATACATATGTTACTAGACCCGTCGGAAGCTTCAACTCCAGCATTCCTTCCTTTTGCTTCATTCTCTGATTACGTCAAACTTTTTGCTAAGCACATCACAAGGAGCTTGACATTTTTTTTCATTAGAGAGAGAGAGAGAGATCTGTTGCGCACGGAGAAATCCTGGACATTGACCACATGGCTAAGCCGCCAAAAATTCGAGCCAGGTACGATGGAACTTGGATGCATTCCGAGAATTTAGGGTTTAAGTGCAGGTTAGGGTTTGAATCTCGTGCCGAGACTCAGAGTTGAGAGGTGTCGGTATTCGAGTCCACAGTGCATCCGGAAGACGGGCTCCATGCAATCTGACTAATTCGTCATCGTCCTCGAGAACTGTACCTCGCTAGGTTCTTAACCATATGTTTGACACTGAGTTACTTAGGAAGCTTGTTTGATTGTTCGTTGGAGGTGCCTCGGTTTGAACGAGTCCGTGCGATGACGACACTTTTAATGCTACCGCTCGACCAATAATCATAGCGTTCTGATTGGGGGCAGGTGCTGATGCACACAGAGAAAAGGTGTATAACAGGAGCGTTGGTTTTTGGAACGTAGAAAAGCCGTGAATGAGATTTGTATGTCGGAATGGTAATCTCAATTCCATGCGGCTCTCTGTGGATCGCAAGGTATGTCCTACCGATCTGGATCTGACGTCCGTTTCTCAATTGTATTTGTGAATATTCTCAAAAGCGGGAGGGTTGGATTGGCGTATGCAATCTTCTATAAATACACAATTCTGTGTTCGGATGATTAGCGGATGCAAGCTTCTGAATTCCTGTGATGTTCAACTGATTCTCTGAGGCGCAGATTCGTAGATTGTTGTATTTTCTTCTGGCATCTGAGGCTGTTAGCTAAGGCTAGATGAAGGTGAAGTTTACTAACAGTGTTTGAAGAATCTCGATGTCATTGTTTTGAGGATCCAGCTCGGGGCAGTACTACCTCTGGAGGGGTGTTGCTTGAACAGTGTGGAGTGACCATTTGCATTCTTGTGATGCACTTGTCATTGTAGAGTCGTCCTTTGTAAGCGTCACTTGAATTGGAGGAGATTTTTCGCTCCGAGTATTTTCCCTCGAATTCGAGCCGTTGCCCTGGGGAGCACCATCGATGCAATTACTCTTTGGGACAGAGCATGCCAGTTACATCAAGTCACAGTTTGGTCGATGTGTTGTAGCCCATATCAGAAGGCTGCCTTGAAAACACCACGATGAGGGACACTCACGGCACCGTGGCATGTATTTTCGTGTATGAATCAGGCCCATTGCATTACATATGATGGCCTTAGTGTCAAACACGTGGGTGCATTGTAAATCTTGTACAGAAATCAGCTGATCTCTCGCCAGTTGTAGGTGAAGTGAATGCATCATTCTTAGGTGGCCAGCGCCTGCCTCTTTGATGGCAACAGGTTCAGTGAATCCAGGGTGAATAATTTCAGATAATCCAGGGTGAATAATTTTAGTGAATCCAGGGTGAATAATTTTAGTGAATCCAGGGTGATACAGTTCCCGTTCTTGTGAATTTGGTAGCAGTCTTACGTACTAATTTGAGCGCTTGTTCCATACGAGAAATGTTCCAGACCGATTTGAATAACATGACAGTCAATAGTCGGAAACAAGTGAGCCCAAATTCACTTTAGGATCCCCCACATTTGACATACCAGTTTTGTGACTTTTAACATAAGTTTTTAGATATTACATTCGTAATGCACTCAAATGCATCGAGCAGTAACTCTGATGCTATCCGTAACATGACCCTGTAACGGAGTAAGAGCAACAAATTCCGTTTGGTTTTGGCCAATGGAGTTCTCTTTTTAAATCACTGTTGATGGTTTCTGAGGTGGATACCGCTAGCTGCCTAGCTGGTGAGTTTGATTTGTTTGTTTCATGAGAGGAGGATATTATATGTATGAAGAATTCAAATTTTTCAAGCTCGCCTAGAAATGGATTTAACTGTGTGGTTAATCAGATGCAGGTTAGTGGCACCTCGTCATCCAAGGTGCTCACGCTGCCGCAATACTTACTGGAAGATATATTCAACAGACTTGCAATTGAGAATGCAAGCTACATTGCAAGTGCTGTGTGCGTTTGCAAGAGTTTCAAGGAAGCTGGAAGTCGGGTTCGTTCAGTGCGGTTGATCTGTCTGAACAAGTACCATGAGGCCGTAAGAGCTGGAATTACTCTCTCGAATCATTCCACTCAGGACAAAGCCAAAGGTGAAGCCAGTACATCAGCCAGTGCATCCATTGCTGAAGCCACCACACAAGGGCCCCAACAGGCGTCCGTCACCTGTGACGAATCTGAGGGCTGTCTGTCTGGTGATGAGAGAAGCTTTTTCGTATTCAGGAACGTGGTGGTCGATTTTCTCAAGGGAAAACCTTTGCTTCTTCAGATCAGGATCGAGATTGAGGCAAAGCTGCAGTCCAAGACTGTTCCTGAGGGAGAGAGAAGGAGAACAGATTTTTGGCTGAGCGACCCGTTTCATGTGATACGATGGATTCCTTCTGTCCAAGCCACTTTACAACACTTGTGTATAGTGGATTACGGACAGCAGGCTATCATGCGCAGAACGAGCATCCTCAAAATACTATCTCAGAACTGTGAGTTTGGACTCCAGCTCTTTTCCTATCTGCACTTATCACGAATGTTGCCATGGGCTCCTCTGTACTACTACTACTACTACTACTTTCGACCTATTAACCCCTAAAGGACCGAGAAGCCCAACTTGGGCCTCCTGTTTTCCTTGGTAGCCTTGAATAGGTCTTATGTGAAGTTCCTTTTGTTCAAATTTACTTCTTTTTTTATGTCACATGCAATATTCTTCCCTGATTCCAGTGATATAAAATTTGGTCGCATCTGAATTATATTTTTCACAATATGGTCGATTGAATTTGTCATTTTAAAATCATGAATCCTTGGTCCTTTAGGGGTTAATTTTATGCTTGTTCCTGTCAAGGCTATATATTATTAACGAATTGGTGAAGGTCATGGTCAATAGTACAGTATGTTTATTGAACTCATCGTAGAGTAATGTCGCCTTTGTTGTTGGTAGGCAAAGTACTGAAAAGCTTGGATTTGCGGAACATGTTCATCGACTCGGCCGAGTTGGAGGCCATGCCGATGATGAGGAGCTTCACAATGCGATGTGTGAAGGTTACAGGTGATACGTTACAACTCGTGAATACTTACATGCGAAACTTAACGACGTTGGTTCTTCTAGGAGTATTTGGAGTAACCCATGGCAGCCTAGACTTCCCATTGATGAAGGTTCTGTGTCTGGGTCTGTCAACGATGGCCAAGGATGTGAGCATTCAACTGCCGAGTCTGGAGAAGCTGCAGCTGAAGATGCTGTGTCCTGAGAATCTAACCATTAGTGCTGCGGGTTTGAAATTCATGGCTTTCAATCTTGAAGTTAGGGACACATCGAAGGTGGACTTGAAGAATGTTCTCCATTTGCAGGAGCTGCTATACGGGACTTCTAGTTTTGACATACTCTCGAGCCTGGTTGCAGCCAATGTGCATCTGGAGAAACTGTTCTTGGATATTCCTTGCATGGCGCTAGGGGAAGACGGCAAATGGTTGGGTGTTTTGAAGGGCATCCCTTTCAACCTGCCAAGCTTCAATAAACTTCTGCTGTGTCAGAAACTTGCGGTTCTCAATATTGGGCCTGGACTCTGGCACTCCATGGAAGTGAATGTGGAGCAACTGGCCAAGGTGGAGAAATGGCCTCCTCTCAAGCGCCTCATTCTGCACATGATACCTCAAAACCTGGACTCTTGTCTGGCTACTTTGCATGTGTTGCTGAAACCCACTCTGGCCTCTCTGGAGATTTATGTGCACACCAATAGTCCCATTAGTTATGAGGCCATTGTGCCGAAAGTCAGGGAGATCGTATCTCACTTTGACCTTGCTTTTGCCTTCAAACCACGGCACTGGACTCGGAGCCTGGATTTCTCTTGTTTTAGCTTTTAGACGTATGTGAAGTTTAACACACCGACTGTACATACATGTAGCCAAGTTCTTAAAGAAGAAATTGGAGATTGAAATCTGTACATTGATACCACTTTATGACATTCTTGAGGAGCTGGCCTGAAAACCCTTTCGGAGTTAACCCTAAAGGACCAAGAAGCCTGAATTGGGTTTCATGTTTTTTTTTTAGCAGTTTTGAGTAGGTCCTATGTGGACTTCCTTTTGTTCAAATTTAGTTTCTTTCTTTATCCAAAAGTGCAATGTTCTTCATCGATTCCAGTGATATAAAATTTGGTCCCATTGAAATTATATTTTTCACAACTAATATGATTCATTGAATTTTTCATTTTAAAACCATGAATAATTGGTCCTTTAGGGGTTGATTCATCCGAAGGAATCCAGTTTCCTTTAGAGATCATCTGCTACTTGCAGAGCCAGGGATTCATTAATTGATGAGGAATTTATTTCTGATTTTCCTAATTCCATGTGACAGTTTTCTATGGGGTGCAGACAGCCAAAAACAATTTGGCGTATTTTCCCCATAATCTTACCTGATTTTGTGAATGGCTACTCTTACACTAAAAAATGGACAAAAAAGTAGATGGAATCGCCAAGGTCTTCTCAAAAAAATACTAAAATTGTCACTATTTGGATAAAAGTGACTTATAATAAATAAATTTATGGATATGCTCATCCATATTTTCCTTACCTAGCTACATTCTAGGGTGCGTGTCGCTCGACCAACGGAAGAACAAAATTTAATCCTTGGGTGCAGATACATTGATAACCTAAAATGAAATCAATTGTTAACGTCCATTGAGAGGCTAGTAGACGCGGAGATGACCATTCTCTAATCATTTGCAACGGAATAGTAAACTTGACCACTGATTAGTGGTTCTCTCGGCCGATTTTGAATGAGTTTTTAGATTGTTTCAACCGAGAAAGGGCAACTTTGTATCTTGTTGATTTTATGAGTTTTGCAACCCCAGAAGGCTACTTACTGAATTGATTTGGCTTGATTTGGCTGATTGATTTTCAAAATTTTAAATTTTTGCTCTCCGTTTCTGGTTGTTTAGCTATTCAGCAGCCTTCTTGAAAGAGCTTGTGCTGTACATTTCAATGTTACCATTTGCTCGTGTGTCTTGATCTACAACACGCAGAGAATATCTTGTGCATTAGCTACATTCCTTATAATATTATTTAGTGTATGATATACTATTTGGTAGTCCCATGAAACAGTAGGAGCACTGTGAATTAGTGCACCTTTTGATGAACACCATTTAAGGTAGAGATGTTCATTACTATCCATTTAACAATTCTTTTCTCATGTACGTGAGGTGAACATTTGTGTTCTAGAATGTAAATTACGAGTACATGAGGGTAGAGTTGAGTGTTGGGTGGTAATGAGTATGCCTACCTTATTGGACTTTGAATTGTTGCTTGAGTGACAAGTCATTGAAAATTTTCTTGATAGTGGTTTGAAAGTACAACAATTCAACAAAAAGAATTCATTTACTCAATGTTACTTTGTTTGTGTTACATTGAATCATGGATGATGGGCGTTTGCATGGTACGGTCCACTAAATTGATGTAAATGTCTTAATGCACATTTGTGCACTTTGCGCATTTTGTCTCAAAAGCTAATTTTCAAACCAATTTAAAAATTATGTAGCAATGATTAAATGAAAAATGAGTGAACCAGTTTCTTGATTTTTGTACATTTTAACCAAAAAAATAAAATTTTAGAATGTTAAAATGATTTTATTTTAAAGATTTTGAGTATCAAAACTCCCACTCTAATAACAGTTTCACCAATTTATGATCAAAACTTTGAATGTAAATATAGTTCATGTTTGATTCTCTATTAAAAATTCTAAATATAATCCCACATGCAGAATTTCATTCTCAAGTACATTCAGAAAAGAAATCCATAAAATAAAAAAAGGACAACTAATCTCTCCCAAAAATAACACAATTTTAAATTTTAAATTTTAATCAATTCAAAAAAATTGAAAAAAATGGATGATATTTTTTTTCACATATTTGATCATGTGAAAACTTTATAGCTCAAAGTTCCATCCACAACCCTATTTATGGAGTGTATATTATGCACTGCGACAGTGCACCTATTTTCATCAATTTTCATCTCCAACAAGCTATGTATAGAATTCCCTTCGCCTCAACAATTTTTTTTACAAACAATCACTTTATTCACGCTGGCTTCAAAAGAGGATTGGAGTTTCTTTCTATCTATTTATCTAGAATCAATAAAAGAAATGTGGGATTCTACGACTACAAGTATATCACTCAAATAGTACAAAAACTAGTTCGTAATGACTGTCATCGGTCATTACGGACTAGTTTGAGTTGTATACTTGTAGTCATAGAATCCCACGTTTCTTCTAGTGAATTCCTTTCAAAGAATTTTCATGAATATGTAGATTTCCTTCATCCTAAACCTCTCCACTCTTTACAAAAGTTGAAAAGCTTTAATGAATTGTAGGTAGTGATTTCCCAAAAAACACAAAATCCAGAAAAGAGTGCATTGCGAAAAGAAAACTAGTGGACCATATCATGCAATCGCCGTGATAGTAAATAGAATAAAGAGTGTAAGCAAACAATTATTCCTAATAAAATTGTTACTTAAAAGATTTCTTGGATGATAGTAGAAGAAAGTTACTTTTTGTATATCTTTATTCCATTGACAATTGTTGCAGATAGTAAACATGCAATTCGCTATTTATGCACTTGGCCAAGTTCTCTCATTTCGTAAGCATATTTGACTTTAAAAGACTATTTGAGATGGGAGGGTCTTTTTTTTTTGTTTGCTCCCATTGTTTAGGGTTCGGCAGCTACAAACACGCAATTCGCTATTTACACACTTGGCCATATAATCATGCATTTGGCCCCTGGGCGCTCTAAGAATTTAAATCCAAAAAAATTGCAAAAAAAATTGGGCAAATTTTTTTCTCAACAATTCCCTTCCAATAAGGATAAATTGCAAATTCATGGAGATTTTTGACGGGGGATTTTCTTTTTAAAAAAAAATTATTTGTATTTTCTATATGTCAAATTTTTGTCCTATACGCAACAAAATTATCATGTGATATTGATTCTACACATACTATGCGAGAAGTATGAAAGTGGGAATTCTGAATCCCTTATTTGTGCATGCATCTTACATAATCATACAAACACATTGTATGCAGTTAGATATGGGCTACGAACATATACATAAGATTTAATTATTCTTTGTATTACATAAAAATTGTGTACTCGTTCACGTTTTATAATAATAGTACACATTTTTTCCTTCAGTACCTTGACATCTAATATAGAAAACCATATACTGTATAACATATAGAATTCTATTCTAGTTAGCATCTAGCTCGTTCTGCATCCTCTCGTCATCCATGCCTTCCACCTGTGACGCAATATATTCAAGTATGTGTGGCTTTGCTTCATTGGGAATAGTAACTTGGTTCTCAGTTCGAATTCCTTGTATAGAAATGAACTTCACCTTTAAATGTCCACTTTTCATTCTTGCTGGTACATCTCTCCACAAAAATATAGCAGCTTCTTTGTCCACCCAGCCATATCTCTCACCAGACGACTGAAACCATGTCTCTCACCAAACAAAAATTGAAAAGAAAAAAACCGAAAAGAAATAAAAGCAAAGAATGCAACAAACCAAAAATTAAAAAATTAAAAAATATAAAAACAAAAAAAAAATTAAAAACTAAAAACACACCAAAAAGAAAAACTAAAAAAGCAAAAAAAACAAAAAAATCACCGAAAAGAAATCCAAAAAAAGAAACCAATATAACTAAAACCCACAAAAAGAAAAAATCAAAAACAAAATAAAAATACATAAAATCAAAAGAACAAAAGAACAAAAAATCTTAAAACAAAAACACAAAAAAACAGAAAACAACCAAAGGATAAAATAAAAACAAAAAAACACACAAAAGAACACAAAAAGAAAAAATCAAATACGCAAAAAGAAAAAAGAAAAAACCAGAAATCCAAACAAGTCTAAAACACAAAAACAAAACAAAACAAAACAAAAAGAATCTAGAGTTGGCCGAAGGGCAAGTAGGGAACTGCCAAATTCTTTTAAATTAAAAAAAAAAATTATCAAAAAAATTTAGAAAAAAAAACAAAACAAAAAAACAAAAAAACAACAAGAGAATCTAGATCTGGCCGAAGAGGCCAACTGGGAACTGCCATTTTAAATACAATTTAAATTTATTTTTTTAAATTCCAAGATAATTCCAAAAAAATAATATTCCAAAAAATAATAAATCTAGAGCTAGCCAAGCAGGCCAGCAGGAAACAACATTTTCTATAAAAAGAATTCCTCAAAAAAAATCCTCAATTTTTTTTATAAAATAAAATAAAATAAAATTTAGAGCTGGCAGTGCATGCCAGCAGGAAATAGCGTTTTCCAAAAAAAACATTAATAAATAAATTAAATAAATAAATAAAAATTTGAACAACCTGGCCAGCTTGTTTGGGGCCCCCTAGTGGGCTGATTTTGCGTTCGGGCTCCTCGAGGCACTTCTAGGTCCGCTTGGGCCTAGGGGTCAACCTCGCGGGCCTACGGGGACTAGTAGACCACTTGGGGGCCTTGTTTGGGGCCCCTAAGTGGGCTGATTTTGCGTTTGGGCTCCGCGGGGCACCGCTAGGTCTGCTTGGGCCTAGGGATTGACCTCGGGGCCCCGCAAGGACTCGTAGACTAGTTGGAGGCCCTAGTGTAGGGCCGCGGAGTGAGCTAAATTTTTATTTTCTGAATTGCAGGGTCGCCATGTGGACATTCTCATTGTTGAGACTAAATTGTAATATGTTATGGCATGTTTATTTCGAATATTGGTGTCTAGATTACTGATACGCTACTCTTATATGTAGGTTTTTTCACTTATTAGGATGGCGCCTAATGTGGTATCCGAGTATAGGGAGCATGGTTGGTGGGTTACGAGCGAGGACCCGTTGAGGCCCATGCTATGGATGATTGAGTTTCTGGTGTTGTCGGGTAGATTCTGTTCAGCATTTAGGAGGATGACTGGTGTGGTGTTGTCTATTACTTCGTTGCTGAATGAATTTTATTTTTCTTTCAGGTGGAGAGCGATGAGTCGACTCCGTTGAATTATAGGGTGCAGAGAGAGCTGATCATGGCACCGGTCTAGCACAGCTTGCTTGATCGTGTTCCTGCGATGAAGATGGTGTATTCGCTGCAGAGAGAGTGCGAAGTTATTCCAGAGGAATTGCGGATGGCAAGTGACGCTTATGTTATGAAGGGTATGTCATTGGACCCTAAGGAGATGCTTCGTACGAGGCAGCAATTTCTAGAGCATCGGGCGTATTTTCTAGAACTACTAGTTTTTTTAGATAGTGTGGATTAGTACTATTAGTTGCACTTCAGATGGCTGACTTGTACTTCTCTATTATATTTATATATATATATATATATATATATATATATATATATATATATATATATATATATATATATATATATATATATATATATATATATATATATGTGGATCCATACTTTATGTGGATTTGTGGAGTAATGATGTCCTTGTACGAAAATGTATTGCGGATTGTATGTGATTGTAATACAAGGGGAATGGAGAAAATACTATTGAAAGATAGTAAATGTTGGATATTTATTTCACTTTTGAAGGGGTTTTATGAAAGACACATTGCTAAAATTTTTTTAAAAATGTATGAAATTCACATATTTAGTACTGAAAATCCGTAAAATATTTGATTTATTGCAATGCACTGCAGTTTTTACCAAAGACAAAAATCACACCTTTTAAAAAATAAATAAAATTTGATTTCTGAAATTTTTGGCACAATGAGGCCCCTAAATGACCACCCTTGGCCAAGTGCGTAAATAGCAAATTGCATGTTTACAGCTGCAGAAAAAGTAGAAGAAAAAAAAGACAAAAAGGAAGACAGAAGGGAAGACAAGAAGAAAGACAAGAGGAAGACAAGAAAGAAGACAAAAAAGAAATCAAGATAAAAAAGAAAAGATAAAAAAAAGATAAAAGAAAAGATAAAGATAAGAATTAAAAATAATTAAAATAATTGTTTGTTTACAATGTAAGGGATTGAAGAAAGACAATAATCGTCGGTTTTAAAAAATATAAAAAAATAATAAAAAATAATTTGCTTGGGGACCAAGTGCGTAAATAGCGAATTGTGTGTTTGTATCTTTTTTTGAATGTGCAACGAAATTTGACAAATTATCATTTTTTGTATTCTATTTTAAATCTCATTTTATATGTGGGTTGTTTTTCTCATTTGTTTATTTGCCTTTTCAAAATGAAATATTATAATTGTTTTTGCTATTTAAATTTTCATATAATATCCATCAATTCAATCAAGGTGTCTTTCATGCATAGGGCTATTTGAAGTTGTCTCTCAATTTAGTAGCCTATAATAAAATAGTTGCTCTTGGACAACCTCTATCATGATTGGTTAATTTTTTTAAATGTGATCGACAATAGTGAAAGGTGTTGAGAATGTTGTCCATCCTCGAAAGGGGAGAGTAGTATTGTTCCAATGTCCCTTTGTCCGGTGGGCATCGGGTTATTGACATTACGAACGGACACTTTAATCACGCCGGCCTTTCAATAGGGTCGGAGTTTCTATCTATCTGTTGAGAATGTTATGTTATGCTTCATTGAACCCTAAACAACCTGAAGTTACATTGCGACCATGTATTTTTATGTATAAACATATGATTGTTGCCTTATTTCTCTACACCTATGTATATGTATACACCTTCATACTTGGGTATACAACATATCTGAGCACATCATCATATTTCAGTATATGATATGGATGGATGATACATGCAAACATATGGTGATTGTATACATAAAATTCAATGGACACTTAGATGTTATTTCCTAAAAGACCAAGAAGCCCAAATCAAACTTCATAATTTTTTATTAATGATAATATTTATTCATTTATTTTTGTTTTGTGTCCATGTCAGATTGGGGTTTTTTAGATTGGATTTTTATTTTATTTTTAATGCATCAACATAGATGCATGTAGATCAAAGGCAGAAAGCCTCAATCCCCAGGAGGATTGGGACAGAATTTGGGACCTATAAGTACGGTACTCCTCATGACTTTGAACTACACCCAATAGATTATTAATTCACAATGATATATGGACAAACGTTGTGATTGTAGTTATTATGATATTTGGAATAAGAAATAACTCACTCTTAGCTCAGAATAGAGATAAAGCAAAACAATTTAATTAAAGTAAGTACGCATGATTCAAACTTAGGCTTTCAAATATAGACTTACTAATTGTTCTCACAATCATACTCCAACCTAAAGGAGCGACCACTCAAAGATTATGAAAACTACATAACACAAAACAAACCAATAAAAATTAAAAATAACTACTATTTATCAATTACTTTATTGATTATTGGTTGAAGTCATAGAGTTTACTTCTAAAAGGAGGCGCCAAGGGTAGACCTTGGTACATATGACCTTGAAGCAGAAGATAAATGAATTACATCCAACATATTCTTCATTCACGATGGTCATTTACATCAGGAAAGTGCCCCCCCACTCCAGTAGTACTGCTACAGTACTGCTGCAGTGACTATACAGTTCAATACATTTGCAGTACTGCGTGCAGTACTTTGTTTTTAACTTTGTTATACTTACTTCAAGGTTTTTTTGGTGTACTGCATTTGTATAATATCAATACTTTTTGACTATAGATACCATCCATTTTCATAGGCATGAATATTATATTGTAACTCTATACAAACAATATTGTAACGGTTTACATGATTTATCTCAAATCAGTACTATAAAAAAACGTAATGCATATATATATTGCAACAATATTAAAGCACCGGTACTTGGTATTGGTCTAATATTTTAAAATCAATTGATACGGTATTTTTTTTATACCCTCTTCAATGTCAGCCCTTTATCCCTAAGTGACAGAGAGGGTAAGGGCAAAACCTATATGTGTTATAAAATTTTATTTCTACAACTTTCATGAAGTTTGGTCCAAAAGAGAAAATGAGAAGCACAATGTTCAGCAATTATATGTATTGTCAAACTTCCAGAAAATGTTTGAGACACTCATTTCATTAATTTAGAAGCAGTTACCATTTAATATTCACCAAAATTACAATTTTCATTTCCAGAATTTCAAATTTGGTATGATTGGATAAATCTAGATTTTATCCCAAAATATAAAAAAGATAAATTTTCAAAGAAAAAAACATCATTACTTTCTATAACAGACAGTTTCATAACACTAGGACATCGTTGAGGTGTTTGTCTTTGAGAAATCCAGTAGTGAAGTTCAATATTGCAAACAAAACGCATAAAAAAAACAATAGAATATGTACCATACCCCTAATTTCAATAAGAAATCAAAACTAAAAAAATGTCATTTTCTGACCATAGGCAGTCATCGGTATTTGGGATGCGACTAGAACATGGTTGATCCGTCATTTAGGAGTCGACCCCTATAAGACCATGCTCATCTTTAAATTTTTATCACTTCTTGTGATACTTTTAAGAACATAATGATTCCATCTCTCAATTGGTGTTAATGTAGAAAACTTCACTGTTGAAGTTGAAAGATGACTTATTAGTCATATTGTACATCAATTCTTAGGACAATCTGTTGTATACATTACATGATTATAAGGTCGGATCATAGGGTGCTTTTTGAAATTTATGAGCAAAATCAGCACGTCATTGAGTACAAACATTCTCATAAATTCTCGAAGCATTATTAGCATTTGAAATTTCAAGGGCAAACAAAGATGCATTGTATGTAGGTGTTCACAGAAAAAACGTTGTTCTAAAACTAAATACAACGACCATTATTGATTCCGAAAGAATTTTGTTTGAATAAAGTGACTTGTGGGTGACAAGTTCAGCCAATACTGTGACTGTTATCAATTGTTACGTTGCAAAAAATGTGTGAAGGTGTCAAAAATATTTTTGGAATATTCCAAAATAATCCAAAAATATATAAAATGTGTAGAAACATTCCAAATACTCTCCCACAAGATTATGTTTTACTACGTCTAAAAAAATCTGTATTTTTTATATACTGATAATGACATAATGATGATAAATGTTGTACATATCGTACACTTTTTTTTCTTAAATCAATTATGATGCCCTACTGTGAAAATGCCCTCGAAGTCATCAACTTCTCTGACTACCATGTCCCAAATTCATCTGCTTTGACGCTTTGTTTTTTCCCACCGGATTGATCTACCTGATTGCGCATTCTGTAATATATTTCTCTTCTCGTAAAGGACATCATTCTACAACTCCCTAGTCAACATTGAGTGAAAATTGTGGAATTCAAATAAGTTACCAAATTAATAAAATCATTCTTGCATCCACTGTGGACGCAATATTTTCTATGGTTAGTAAAAAATATCATGTGTGCAATTACACTGTATGAATTTAACAATGACTTGGCCTTTATTTGTTAAGCATAATTGTAGCTTAAAATTTAAAGTTATTTAGAAAAAAATGCCCAGCTTTCTGAAAATGTGGAATAATATGAACAGTCTTCAAAATCGATTCTATTTCTATCACCTTGTATGATTCAGGGCCTTCGTCTACCCATTTCAATTCAAGACATCCTAAAGTTGCATGTACCTCTTGTTCTTCGTACATTCGTACTAGACACAATTCTTTTGTTATATATCTATTTTGTTGTCCTAATTTCATATTGGATTTGAAAAGCAGACGCAGCTGTCCATTTGATGTCTTCTCTTCCTCACCTTCACCTTCCATTTTAATAGAAACACTTCCAAACCATTTTTTTCCATGAAAAGATGATGTGGCACGCTTAAACATTGGAGTGTCTCCATACCTTGAACTCCCACCAGGGCATAGTGCCACAGACCTGTAAGTTTGCAATACCTGCAAGCATAATTAAACAAGTTTAGTTTTCGGTTTTTTAAATTGAATTTATCGGTTTTGCAAATAAATTTGATAATAAGAAATTAAGTAACGCGTGTTGTACTAACCTGCCCTCCCGTCAAATTATTTTGGTTCATGTATTTATCCAAAGAGGATTTCAAATAAGTCAAAATATCTGGTTGCAACAGTCTGGCCATTATGCGCTCCTTTGATTGGGCGGTTTCCAAATTTAAATTTATTGCGTTAGCACCATCAAGATCTAAGAGCTCCGTTTTCAAATTAAGTTGGAAGCCAGCCAAAACATGTTGCCCGGTTTGTAAAGTCTGCGATTATCATAAAACATAAAAAAAACATCACAACAATATTAGTGAAACGGTTGAACAAAAAAATCTCCAATATAACATGATTGTATGTTTTTAACCCTTCAAGGTCCCGATTCAACACTGTTTTCAAAGATTCCGACAAAATGTTTGATGGAAAATCAAAATGGAGTTGATGTACAAAACAAAGTTATAAACATCAATGTGAAGATAACATCTGTACAGTTGGATTCATCATATTTATTATTAACTTTTTAAATTAATTTTGCAAGGCTTTCTCTTGAAATTCAATTAAAAATCCTAAATTAACATCAAAAATTTTAAAAATATTGTAATGAAATTGGAATAACATGCACTACAAGATGGTATGGTTTTCACTAATTGATTCTACTTATTATGGAAAATCATGTTTTAGGTCTCACTTTTTGAACTAAGAATGAAAGTTGACATAAACCACTTTTGCTATTTTTCAAAAATTCTCAATATCTTATTTTGAAGATCAATACGGCATAAATGGTAGTCGACTAGCACAAGAATTAAAATAAAATTGAATGGATGAAAAACATCATTGTGCGTGGTGAAAGGGCGCGTCAGAAATCATCCAGCGCCCATAATCTGGACGCTGGCGCGTCAAAGGGTTAAATATAGAGACAAAAAGTGAAGAACTCAATGGTGATTTTTCAAAGACATTCAATGACTCACCATCTCTAATACCGTGTTTTTCCCAATCGGAGGAGAGTATCCATCATTTTCCACTGCACTCATTCGTAGCGCTTCCAGTCTTCTATTGTATTTCACAATATAATCCAAAAATTGTTTCTTGTTGCTAGCCCTGTATGCTGTTTTCACCAATGCTATGTGCAAATTCTCATACATGTTTGAACTGTATTCAACTGGAGCTCCAGAACGACGAATTGAAGAGGAATAATGTTTCATGGCATGAATCTTGACTAAATTGAAATTTGATTTTTGCCACGTTCCTAAGTGAATTCGGAATATTTGTACCGCCCTGAAGCAAACAATGAATACTTAAGAATCAATATAAATACAAACACATTTCTAAGTAATGCACGTTGCGATATGAGTTCACATTGTACAATTGTATTGCCATTATTGTAAGGATTCAAGTATTACATTAATGTTTTGGAATCCATCAAACCACCTTTGAGATTTTTCAAATACTTTAGTACAAGCATATGTTTCTATTTGTTTTAATTTCAATTTTAAGAGTAACAAAATTTAACTGGTACAATAATCACCTTTTCATGCAGGCATCCATTGTTGTAAGAGATTCCTCGGAGAATTCTTTTGAACGACAAGCTAATTGATACCATTGTAAAAAATTTACAACAACGTCAATGAAGAAGTGGGGAAACAGTCCCAACATGCAAAAAACAACCACCTATCCATACAAAGGCTCAATCGTTAGCCAATAAAAATAGTCATTACAATTATCATCCGTCTTTGAATATTATGCATCCAAACTTATTTTAGAATAAGACTATAGATATATTATAAAAAACACGAAATGGATCGAGTATTGAATTTAGAAAGTGGTATTGAGGATCAAATTGAACTAACCTGCATTACGCAACGATGTTCAAATGCTGCAAAATTAGCATTGGAAGTAAAGTATCCTCCTTTGTCTGTTCCAGGCATCCGAAATTCAAAAAAAAGGTGCAGACTCTTTGATTACTAAAAGCCTTCTATCCATTTCAAGAAGAGGTGGGTTTTCCAGTTCTTTAGAAAAGCTTTGCAGTATGTCCATAAGAGTTTTGAAGATGCCCAAGTCGGCTTGGTGTAACATGTCAACATTAATTGCAAGATAAGGGTTTCCAAACTCCGTATCTCCTCCAGCAAAATCCCATAGCGCACACTATTCAACAGTGAACACGAGGTTTCCAAACTCCGTATCTCCTCCAGCAAAATCCCATAGCGCACACTATTCAACAGTGAACACGAATTAGACATTTTTCCAACTAAAACATTATTTTTGCTAATACTTAAAAAATGTAGTTCTGTAATATAAAAAACTGCACATTACACAATATAATGATTGTAAATTTGGAATGTGAATTTCATGTAATTTTTGTTGTTCATGTAGTGTACTCTAAAGATTTGGAAATTATCAATTTCTCTATTGCTAATTTTTATTTTATTTTTTCAATGTAGCACAGAACTTGTTTGCTCTAAGCCCATGCAGTTTCTATAGATGTAGAATTTTAACTTTATGACCAATTCACATTATCCAGAACACTGTAATCTAAATTTGAATATTTAAAAGTAAATCAAGTATAGAATGAATGAATTATTTTTCTTCACTCTAAATATTATCGTATTGAAAATAACTAAAGAGCTTTTGAATACATTATATTAGATCATTCATTTACAAAAAAATTAGATGAAATCCCAAAACAATACATAAAGGTAAAACCCCCTATGTACAAAAATCCAAATGCGAAGAATATTACCGTAACAAGTTCTGGATGAACAATCAAATTGAAAAAAATCAAATGAAATACTACTATTCTAATTTCAATTTTAAAAATTAGACTAGAACATTTTGAACAAAAATAAAAATCCGTTAGTTTCACCGTGAATTATATATATATGTGAACAAATTGAAACTCTATATGATTCTAACAAAAAAGTTTACCATAGCATGAATAAACTGACCTCCACTGGATGAAGTGAACATGATTTTGCTATAGTGGCTTGCATTGTCCGTGGTTGTGTAGACATTTGTTGATAAATTCTTTTCATAGAAGCCTCTGTGCGATAATTATTTTTTCCTCTTTCTACCTCCGATAATGTACCTAGGGCAGACATACATATTTACAAATATTAGCAATATAATAATAAAACTATATATGATATAAAATAAAATAAAATAAATAATTGGTTTATTTTGCAATACTATTTGTAGAAATTTTATTACCTTGCATCCTTCTGGATGATCGCAAACATAAGCATACAATCGAGGATGAACTATTTGTTCGTTGCCGAATGGATCAAATAATGATATGCCACTATCAAAAACCAATGTCAGACACTCAAACACAATATTTGTTCAAGATTAATAAATAAAATATTCATGTCAAGTAAAGTATGAAAAGAAATGTTTTTATAGGTCTTCAAAAAAATCATTCCTACCATTTTAAATGTGGTGAAGTGATGCACAAACGGTGATATGCACATGATTATTGTTTTATCGGTTCAAATACATATTTTCCATGTTTTTCCTTTCCAAACGAATTATTAATTTACCTTGATAACTAGGTGATTCTGTTGTAAATATTTTTTAATAAAATATGATACTAGGGAAGATTGACTTACGTGAAACTGGCGTCTTTAAGCGGTTTTAAAATTCGCGACAAGCACCTTTGAAATAACTTTAATCGTTTCACAGGATCAGATTCCATCACATTAAAATCTGGTAGAATTGCTAGCAAGCAATGTCCTTCTGGGAGGTATCTATCTTCGCAAGAAATATTCCCGATGCTGAAATAAATCGGATGGCCGCTTACTTTACCAGTGTTTGATAGTGACGTTTTATCACTATACAAAATTAAGGGTGCAACAACCCTCCCTTCGCCATGTTCGGAATTTACATGTTCCTGTTCAAATATGAAGTCACAATCATGTAGAATTAAAATTTATGCTTTTTGAAACGTTTTTAGGCCCCACGTGATTGTATGTTCTAAATTTGAAACAATAAAAACCTACACATAGAAAGTGTGAATTTTAAAAAAGACATTTTCTTTATCTTTGTAATTATTGGAACTTATTTGCATCAAGCGCCACCAATTTCCTGTTGCAGGAGTTGAATATATTCTTTCTGCATCTTGCACTGGTGTAATTGAGGGTTGTAGAGTAAAGTTTTCTGCAACTACAGGGGATGAGAACAACGATTCTAATGCTATAATTGGATCCCGGTAATTTAAAATACTTCCCTCAATTTCTTCTTTTTTCCATCCATGTGCTTCGTTGTATAAAGTCTTTTCATAATTCTCAACATCATAAGATGATCTCACTGAAACCTCTTCTAACTTAAATGATGGGTGGAACAACACTTGTTTGAACAACTTATCTATATCACTGTTAGATAATCCCCCTCCCTTTTTGCATGTTCTAATCCAATTGATGAGGCTAAAAGTTGAATCATATAGATGTGACGAAGGTTCACTTTGATCAAGAAAATCGAATTCCTCTATTTCTAAGTCATCATCAATTGGCTCACTGAAATTTATATCTAAAGGTTCGTTTCTCCCATGCGCTACACTCGGTCCTGAAGCTAGATTGGGTTGAGGGGTTTGACTAGGATGTAGAGGTTCATTTGTTGGTTCAATGAATTCTGTTGTTGGCGATGGAGATACGGGAACTTGGAGTTGTTGTGTATTTGGCCTCAATTTCCCTATGCACGTGACTACATGTGTAGATAGAGATCGTTTATGATAAAACGGACCTGCATCGCACCATTCACACATAAAAAACTCCATCGTGGAATTTCACAACAACGAGATTAAATTGTAAAGTAAAATTAGACGGTGAATGATTGTAATATACTATGGTTTATATTATGATTGATATTAAGCATATTGGAAGATTATTTATATAGTAAGTACTTAACTTTACTTTAATTATTTCCAAATTTAAAAGTCTAACTCTAGTGGCACAGTGTTCCTCTTATTTGTATCCATGCTTTTACTTTTTAAATCTATCTTTCGAATACATTTACTATGAATTAATAAAATTTAATTAAATTTAGCGATCCCATTTGATGCTTTTATTTAATTTTTAATTTTTTAAAGTTTTTTTTTTTCATTTTATTCAAAATGAAAAAATTGGAAATAAATCCAGAACTTCCACAGAATATGTATAAAAACAAGAAAACAACTTTGTTGCACCCTTTCTCGTCGAGGGGTTCTTGAACCTTGCCATCAGGCTCACATTCCATGTAACTTCAACGTAATATAAAAACACACATATTGCACCTTTAACCCCTAAAAGCCCAAGGGGTATAGGACATAACATAGATGTGTTATAATATGTACTTTCCATATGTTTGATGGTTTTGTTCAGGAGACAAAATATAGAGCATTGTCTCTAAAAAATATTTGTATGGTCAAACTTCCAAAAACAACTTTAGATAAAAATTTAATGAATTTAAAAGCATTAACCTTTGAATTTTTTTATAAATTTAAATTCTTGATTTTATTTAGTATGGTTGGTCAAAGTTGGGTTATGTAATGCTAGCTTCAAAAATAAAAAAAAATAAAAATAAAAAAATAAAAAAATAAAAAAAAAAAAAATAAAAAAAATAAAAAAAATAAAAAAATATGATGGAGAGAACATCATTACTTTCCCAAATAGAAAATTTTATAACTGTTATAAAATTTGTTGCAATGATCCACTGTGAAAAATTCTCCCGGGCGTAGTTTAACTAGAATTGCCATGATTCAAAGTGCGTTGGAAAGTACACGTGATGCAATATTTAAAAAAGTAAAAATTATTGTACAATTTTTTTTGAGTTCGGCCAGCCTGTGAGATTAAGGCTACGACCATAAAATGGTTGTTTGAGTGTTTAGGAGTTAATGTATAAATAGATGTCAATATATGTTTCATATTAGTCAGTCAAGACTTCGGTTGATCATAACATAACCTACTAATGAGCCCACATGCGAGTGAATGTCGCGTTTTTGCATTGATGAACAATTGGTTGAAACTTCACACACGGTACACTATACCCACATATATTTGAAACTTATTTGTGTTATCAAAATGGTAATATCTTTTTTGAGAGGCCAAGTTTGGTTTTCGAGTTGTAATCCTAACTAATATTAAAGAGTTTTTATTTATTAGAGTTGTACTTTTCTCTACCCGACCATGACAACATGAAAGGATATGAAAGGTCATGAAACTAAAAGAACGTGCAAGTCTAGGTTACCTGTTACTTCATAATAATAACAATATATATAAAAACAAAATGCAATGGTTGTAGAGGAGAAAATAGGAAAATCTTTGTACGGCCATCTACGGATGTGAAAGGCTAGGTTACTGAACACAACGTTGACCTTAACAAAGACAAAATAGAATGGTTTACCGTTTAACCTTGATAATGTCACACCATTCGTTTCGCCAAAAAGTGAGATATAAACAAGGTGTGACATTTTTGATAATGTCACATTTAGAAGATTTGTGCATAATGTGATATTATCAAAAAAATAAGTAGAAAATCAAAGAAAAATTGCAATGTACAGAAGAAAATAATAAAGATGAGAATTCTTCGTATACCTCAGTACCTCTCAAACCCTGTATACGCTCTAAGCAAACGAAGACCCAGATGGAAAGGCGGATGGAGATGCCAACATCATCCATCTGGCCTTTTTTTTCATCCGTACCACTTGATAATATCACACTCACACTACAAGTTTTGAAAAAATATAATGACATTATCAAGGATGATAGGGATAATAACGAGGGAGTTTTACACTAGGATATTCGGTTTCAAAGTTTGAGGTGACAATATCAAGGTGTTCCATTAACAATAGTGACATTATCAAACTTCGACTGTACATGAACTAAATTAAACAATAACAAGACCCTCTGGTTGACAAGGATTGAGAAAAACAAGCTCCGTCTAACGTTGTCATTGGAATAATATCAACAAACTTTCAATCTATTCGTATATTATTTTTATTCTTATTTTTATTGCAACCATTATTTCACTTGAATATAATTTCTAGCATGTGTAATTCTCGAGCCAAAGACTCGTACATGCTGTCGTCCTCAACTGGAATTTGTTTTGTGGAACTATGTAGTTATTGTCTAATGTTGAATTTAAAAACAACAAGTCCACAATGTGATGAACTATAATCTTATGAAACCTACACCTTTTTTCAACACGAATGGCAAGATTTTGTTAAAAATCATGAGGATTATCCAAGTATGAAAAGCGAGTTTTGGAGATAGAAACGAGGTAATCAAATATTGAAAAGAAAGGTAGGTAGAGCATAGGTTATGAGGGAAGAAGTGGATTTTGGAAGGAAGAAATTGCAAATTATAAAAAAGAATAATTTTGATGATATTATCTTTCTATTGTTATTTCTAGCTCTAAGTGATGTTTGATAAAAGAAACAAATGGCACATGGTGAGTGAATCCAAAAGCTAAAGGACTTCAATTTTTTATATTTAATTGAGTGTCCTATGAACTAAAAAAAATGTTTCTCTTTAACCCCTAAAGGTGACAAGGTGTTTTTAGAATTGACGATTTCATGATAACTATTATAAAGTACTATTTGGAGGAATATTTTGGTTTAGATGTACAAATTGAAGTTGTAGATTTCAAAGTTTAGATTCCATCCATATGATAAGATCTACTAATGCTATCCCTAATATTTTTGTTATAAACTTGAAAGTTAATATTAAAAATTCCTTTGGCATTGATTTCAAACAGAATATTAACATTGGTTGAATAAATTTTTTGAATTTTTTGTTGAAATGAGATACTCCTGATGCGGTGAATTTTAGAAATTTCCACAGCTACCAATGTTGGTAGATTTTGAATAACTTTTTTTCGGTGAATCTTTTGGTCTTGAAATTTGGCATATATATATAACTAACTTAAAGATAAGTCTTTAAAATAACTTTCGTGGTAAAATACCAATTTTTGAGCCGTCGGGAGGCTTTCAAAGTGGGCAGACTTGAATTTTTTTTCACTGCGAAACCAAAAACGCCATTCTACCTTGGACCCCACTGTACAAGAGATAATTGCAGTCAAATGTGAGGTTTCTTTAAATAGTACAGAATTCCCTTGGGCCTTGAGGGGTTAAAGAAATAGTATTGACAACTATAAATTCCACTTGTGACTTTTCAATGGTTGAAAGGTTTGTAAGCAAACCAACAATTTTAGGGCAGGGTTTCTAAGATGTAACCTTCTTATGTTGTAACCTAGCATTTCACATCCTTGAATGCTCTTCTCATGATTCTTCCATTCCATCTTCAAATAATGTGATGTAACGTAGCCCTTTGTGTCTTATTTGATTTAACAACGTTTCACCTCAAACGTAACCCGTAGAGCGGAGAGAATTGGAGCTTTTGTATTTTTTTCTTTAAGCACATAGAAATAAAGATGCCATATCAAGTTTATTACAATTATTTTGGTCAAAAACATTATTTAATTATTTTTTGTAATGTTCAAATTGGTATTTGCTGTCAAGAGAAAAAAATATTCAAGAAGAAAATGAATAGAAAGAGGAGAAAATGATGCTAAAAACCAATAGAAACTGACATTCTTTTTGGAGTTACGCTTAACCCTTCAACGTGCAAGAAGCCTTGTGGGGCCATGTTCGGTAGTTTTTTTATTGAAACGCTCATTTACACCTAATTCCTAATTTCAAATGAAAACGGTCCGAACTACGAAAGTGTGGAAATTATCTCTTTTTTTCTAGTCTAATTTGCTCAACATTCTTGGAAATTATGAAACTTGCGTTTCACTAATATTCTAATAAACAATGCAGAAAAAGCTTTTCAATAAATTTTTATTATTATTTGAGCTCGAGAAGCATGCCACCTACACTTTGTTGTTCATCATTGTTATCTACAGTTTTCCTAAAAATCTAAGACTATTTAAAACATTTTTGAAATTACAAATAGTGTTACAAGAGAGAAGCTTTGAAAAATATTATAAAATTTATCATGATTTAAATAATTGTGAAAAATTAAGTGTTGTTCGCTTGAACAATAAAACATAAGTTGCGTAATATCAAAATTATAATAATAATAATAATAATAACATATATTTAAAATGTGAGAAAGTGTTGAGGTTAGACTAGGTAAATGTAGTGTGTCAGTTAAACATCAATGAAATAAAAGTGGAGATAAAAATAATAATTCTAGTACACTAAATAGGTAGATTAGTGTTAGATAATTATAAAATTTGAAAATATTTTAGATTTTTACTCTCGAGAAAAAAATTACCAAATACATTGATTCCAATACTATTGAAAGATCCCATCTAGCTTGACCAATAAAGAGGGTAAAAAAATTGGGCAACAGTAAAAATTTACAACATGTTTATGTAAATTAGGGTATCTAACTTACAACATGTTTATGTAAATTAGTGTATCCATGCCGCAGCTCAAGAGAACTGCCGAGTGCGGACCGACATGCTACAACTGGCAACTAAGGTACAGACACCTATAACCGACAACTTAAGCATTTCAGCATATCAAAACTTGGGTTATCGATAAGGAGATAATTTTCGTTCGTAGGAAAATAAGGTTCATGAAGAATGAGCATTTTTCCATGAATTATCTCCCAATATTGAAATTTGTATAATTTTTCAAAGTGAAAAGTACTTCAGAACCCATAACCGACATATACAAACGAGGTACATCTGTTCTTTCACAATCTAGGAATTAGGATATATCGGTTATTGGTCACCTGTCGGTTATGGGTGTCTCTACCTTAAAAG
Source organism: Pohlia nutans (assembly GCA_022496805.1). Taxonomy (NCBI): domain Eukaryota; kingdom Viridiplantae; phylum Streptophyta; class Bryopsida; order Bryales; family Mniaceae; genus Pohlia; species Pohlia nutans. The sequence goes on from CM040085.1 coordinate 35,203,207, forward strand.
CTGGCAGCTTGGCCGCCGTCATTCCCATGCACTGCCGCACCTTCAGTTCAGTATCACGTCCTTGCTGTGTCACGTTTCGCGGAGCATCTCATTTCTTCAGTTCAGTATCACGTCCTTGCTGTGTCACGTTTTGCGGAGCGTCTCATTTCTTCAGTTCAGTATCACGTCCTTGCTGTGTCACGTTTCGCGGAGCGTCTCATTTCTTCAGTTCAGTATCACGTCCTTGCTGTGTCACGTTTCGCGGAGCGTCTCATTTCTTCAGTTCAGTATCACGTCCTTGTTGTGTCACGTTTCGCGGAGCGTCTCATTTCTTCAGTGGCGTTTTCACTCTCAATTTGACTCGCGAGAACGAGGAGTGGAAGTGCGGGCGGCGAAGGGGTTCGGGGAGCCGCAGGGTAAGAAGAAAGGCGCTGAAGTTAGAAATGTCACAATTTTTTTTGAGAATGAACGTGTTGATGGAAGATCAAATGGTGTCAGTCTGTTTTTTCTCGAGACGTTACGAACAGACCGAGGCATTGCATAGTTGCGTCTTTCCTACAAATTTGTTAGTTATTTACTTCGTAGAGAAATTTGGAGCTGGAGTGTGAAAGCTCTATTGTAGAAGTTCGCTCCTGCCCAGTCGAAAGCTCTCCTGAAAGCCTCGCCCTGTTGAGGGGAGTTCTTTCTCGTCATAAAGTGGCACTGGTAAACTGACATCCAAAGGTATCTGGCAGGTGTGGCTTATGAATTGGCTGAGAAGGAGGTGTGGTGCATCGAGGATCAGAGCATTTTTGATCAAGTTTACTCTCTTGTCAGGTAGGGCTTAGCTCTGGCTTTGACACATGTGTCTTTTATTTCACGTCTTAGAGGGTTTAGGGTTTAGGGTCTTAGAGTCACCCGTGAGAGGGAGCTTGGTTGAGAGCCTATGCTCCAATTTTGCAGTGCTTAACCCTTCTATTGCGGCAATATCATATGCATCAGGTGAGTCAAGCGAGGATGCCGCATATATGCTGCAGCAGATGCAATCGCACCAAAATGCATTGAAGATATACTCTTACTTCTTGCACTCCATCCTCGTTGTGGAGGAAGCTGCAGAGCCAGAGCCAGCGACAAAAGCTCCTTCTGGAAAGGTATGTCACCAACCATTTTTAAAGTGATTTTGTCTGCCTATTTAGAGCTTGCTTCTGGGTTTTACCATTCCACTCACAGGTTCCTCAAGGATGGACAAATCTGTTCCTCGGAGGTGCAGGTTCTGTGGATCTGTTGTTCAAGCATGGCACTTGCTCAATTTTGCTGCTTAACCCTGAAAGGACTAAGGGTCAAATTTTTTGATCTTGAAGATGAATTTTTTTGCAAATACACCCATCTAAGAAAATGAATTTTATCAAGTCTAGTTTGCACTCTACCTTTCAAATCTTAAAAACTCCAAGTATTCAGTATTTATTGCTATTTGCAAGTTTTGTAGCTCAAGGTTTAATTACACTAGGTCAAGGTTTGAATTGATGTTCACCTTTTGAATTTCAAACTTCACTTATGTGTTGTCCTTGTCTCTTATATGCAGGTCCGTGAGATTTGCAAACCTCTCAAGAAAGTTTTGAACATCCATTCGATTAGCCTGCACTCTGATGCATCCGTTGAGCACCAAGTCAATGGGTAGGTAAACTACAAAATGGAAATTGATGAAAGGATACGGCATGGTTTGATTCTTTTCTATCTCAGCTATGTGTTTAGGATTTGCGTGACTCTTTGGTTGCCTGGGCTGGAGAGTGCAGGATATGAGATTCATATCTTGGGGTTTGCGAATCAGGCTTGCTATGCAGACACCGGAAATCGTAAAAGCAATGCCTGAGCGTCTTTGCCACTGTTGTCTCTCTCTGCTTTAAATCATTCAGCAGTCTCGTATGTGGTAAGTGAAAGGTCGTTCTATTCTATCAAACTATCGAATTCTTGTTTTGAAAGAGCACAATGCACTAGCTGAACTAGGTGATTTCTATAACCCTTAAAGGACCAGGAATTCATGGTCTTAAAATGACAAATTCAATCAAAATAAAATTCAGATGGGACCAAAATTTATATCACGAGAATCAGTGAAGAATATGGTATGTGTTGATAAAAAACAGAAATAAATTTGAACAAGAGAAGCTCCACACAGGACCTACTGAAAACTGCTAAAATACATGAAGCCCAATTTGGGCTTCTTGGTCCTTTAAGGGTTAAGCTTTCAGATTATTTTAAGCACAAGATAGTCTCATTTGCAGTGGAGTTTTTTGTTTTCAATTTTGGCCATTTCTAGCGCAGACCTTATCTATGTGCATTATAAAATACTTTCCTTTCTGAGATTAACCTGCTGTGAGCAATCTGGAGGTTGTAATTACCAATGTCGACTTAGCGAGGAGACTCATATCAGCAAGAGCTTTCTGGCACAGGTCGTGGATGGGTTACAAGACCTTATCAACGGAGGCTATGGAGAGCAACTAGACAGTATTCGCCAACAACTCTAGAAAGGCGTACAGATTGGGGTTATCAGCAAATCTTTCCCAGTGGAGGTGGTCAGTGCTATTGTCAATTGGCTGCATCACACGATTGTCCGAGTTGTGACAGAAAAGAGTGTGACAGCTTCTAGTGTTTGTATCACGCAGTCGGTTTTTGTTGTGACAACAGAGGAGGCTAAGTTATCAAAGGTGATTCTTTCATTGATCATATGTTGACATATGTTTGAAGGTCTTGGATTAGCCATGAATGCGAGTTGCTTTTTTTGGCAGCCATTGCTTTAGGACCATCCTGGGTATCATAATCAAGTCAAGTATTCTCATTAATAAGGTCATTATACTCTTCAATTGTTTAGTTTTCGTTGACATCACTTTTTGAAATTTTTACATCGCTTGTATTAGTTGATTTTAAGTTTTTTACCTTTCATATTTAAGCAATATACTAATATATGTCACATGTTTTTTTTCTAGAATTGGTGATCAAATGCAAAATGGCAAGTTCTGAAATGGCCGATGAAGAGCTACGCGGACGCCGTGGGGACTATCACCCTCCTTCCACACAGAGGTCATCGAGGGTTGCTCCATCAGAACAACCAGGTTCTATTCCAAGTTCCTTTGTCCAAAACCCTTCCACTCCAAGTATTGCTGTTCCAAGTACCAGTGCTCCAAATACTCCAAATCCTTCTGTTGTGCCAAATGCTGGTGGGCGACCTCCACACCCCCATGCTATGGCATCTGAGAGTCAAGTGAATACATTAAGGCAGATTATAAGAAATTTGGAAGCACAAATTAATGATCTAAGAGCAAACAATCGGTTATTACAAGCTTTAGTAAACAATCAAGTGAATGAAAACCCTACACCAGACGTAGCCAAATGGGAGTTAATCAAACCTCACATGAAGAAAATCTCCAAGAAATTAATGTTGGGAGTAGATCCTACCAGAAACAGGATGTTTCCTGAAGAAGAACACATGAAAGAAGAAATATTGGCGGTCTTTAATGTTGGGGAAGGGGACATTTTCAAGCGGTCCGCATTTGAGAGGGCTTGGGAAGAAAGTTTGAAAACAAAAGTGAAAGTCGCAATTATTAATAGGCGGGGTAGATTTGCCTCTTATGCACGGTTAGAGTTGTGGCGATTATTGGGTGTGCCAAAACCTCAGAATGGAAGCCAAGAAGAAATAGAAACATGGAAAACCACCCTAAAACCATTGTTTAGTCGCAATAATTGGCGGTGGAAAGATGGTGATCCATTTGGATCAGATGCTTTTTTTGGCGCAATCGCATGCATTATGAGTGGGAAGAACTACTCCACAAGGACCCCCATCTCAATGCTCCCCAATCAATTGGCGTGGTTTGCTCATGTGGTAAGTTTTCAAACTTTTTTTATTCAATTTTTTTAGAATCTTTTGAATTTTGTTAATTCAACATCTTGGAATTAATTTTATGTATTTTGCAATTGTAGTTGGGTTTGGCTATGGACGGAGATAGGAACATGAAGGAGACGGAGCTAAGATTTCACCAAGAGGCTATACGAGGTTACACAAAGTTTATCTTGGAGAGGCGCGATTCGATTAGGAGGATAAATGTGATACACGAGGTTGAGCATATTGGAGAACCCACGCTACACGACGTACTAGGGACAGATGTGGGATCCGGCTCTTCCTCGGAGGAATAAATCTTCGAATCGTTTATTTGTACATAAACATGTATCATTATGTAAATAAGTGTTAATCTTGAGCTATGGGGACAATTCATAGACTTCATCTGATACATCCCAGGTACGCTTGTGATAGATTTTACTTCGAGAATGCGTGTGCTATGTAATGTCTGCTAGTGGTCCAAATACATTGTTCTTGGTTACACATTCCAGTATCGGTTCCATTCTAAATATCTCCTTTAGCTCAGCTAAATTCATCATGATTTTGAGTGAACATTTTCCTAGGCAGTCATACATGGACTTGGTGTCAGAATCTAGTAAAATAATCTGTGTGCTCAGGATTCATTTTCTGCTGTGGGTTTTATGTTGCAGAACACAGTGCTAAGGTGACAGCTGGGCCTATTAAGGACTTGATTGCCCACAGAGAGCACAGGTACTTTGTTGTGCAGTCCTTTGAGATGGTAGCACTCATTGCCAAATAATTAACTTGAAGCTTGAAGCTTGAAGCTTTTTATTTTCACGTTCATACGATTTTCTGCGTCTTATTCCAGCCGATTCAATATATTTTGACCTGCTCAAAGACACCGCAGCTTCATCTGTAAGGTTTTTTTTTTGCAAGTTCAGGATAGATGCCACAATGTTGCGGGCTTCAATGGATCAGGATGCTGGACGTCCTTGTGTGGACTCGTTGTCTTATCATACTAGCTTTAGTCGGCGACCTGAAGAAAACAGGAGTCAGTCACTTCAGGCTGATGCTACAGCAAATGATGGAATGTGCAATGATACGTGCAGCAAACTAGATGAAAGAAATGGAAGGGATGCTTCTCCACTAGATGTATCTGAAGTGTTGCGGCGTTGGACAAATGCGTTACAGCGCATCCACAAGCAAGCTCTTCGTTTGGTACTGATTGAAAACCGCCACCTTGAATTAAAAGTGTTCTGAGTTTTCTTATGGTATAATCCAATCTGAAATGCTAGATTCTTACCTTCCAGTTCGGCAGGTTCTCTTTATTGTCCTAAATGTACTACCTCGTCTTTATTAAAATTTCTAGTGGTGCGCATTTTAGGAGCAAACTGTGAGCTCCAGCACAAACAACTTCTTAGTTCTCTTCTTTCAGAGACTGTACGTTCATGTAAGAATCGTATTAGTGGGTCTTATCTTGATGCTTCACTCTTGGTGGGATGATTAAGGCCCAGACAAATAATGGAGCTGGACCAAAGATACTAGAAGCTGGAATGGACATGGAAGAAAATGCAAACGCTTACAGTCCGCGATTCATTGGTGAATATTTGCCCCTTGAGGGATTTTGCATATGGATTGCGCTCAAATGGAGATGCATCTGGTCTCAGCAAGTACGAACTGGTACGTGGGCTGGACATTTCGATTTCATGCAGTACGTTAGGTACAAATCTGCATTCCAGGAATCGGTTACAAGTTTATAAAATTATTGCCTGGCTTTGTTTTCAAATTCAGAATGCCATGATATCTTATTCGATGTGCTTTTCAGGTACCATGCTCTGGGCATGGGAAAAATGGAAGTTTATCTGTGCTACATCAGTCAATTCGACCAGAGCTCATTACAGAGGTATGGGTTTTTTTTTTTCGGTTTACCAGCATCTGAAAGTAGCTCAAAGGTTCTGTTTGCAGAAGATGGTCCATAACGAAGAGTGTTTCCACCCTCAAGTTGCGAGTCTCTAAAATATTAGGGCCGCTTCACATAATGACATAATGATGATAAATGTTATACATATCGTACACTTTTTTGAACTAATCACTTGTTTGGTTTTGTCTTTCTTCTATCGTGTAGGTGGCGAAACGGCACTCTCAATTGAAGATGTTACATAATAGATTTTTTAAAGACACGTGTTTGAAACAATGCATTGTGAAAAGTCGAAGTTTGTAAGGCATTGAATTGATTTAATCTAAGTAAATACAAATACTATTGCTTGCCGATTGGACTAGAGGTTGCATTTTAGAGGTAGCAACTATGTACAAGTGAATGTTTTTTTTAATAGGAATATATATTTTTTGTGTCTCTTCCCGCATTTTTGTACTACAAATGCATTTTCTGTTTGTTATATATATTAATACGATTTTTTCAATATTAATATTGAAATAAATGGCATCATTCAAATGAATTTGGAAATTTACACATTAAAATTGCAGTACTGCATACAATATTTTTGTAGTACAATAATAATTTGTATGCGATACAACAATTTGATGTGAAATGCGTACAACTACAACAACTTTACAGTACGATTCTAGTACTATTAATGCATATAAGAAAAATCTTTTATGTGCAAGCACAACATACAACATTGTAGTATATTAGCAACAAACTAAACACAATATTTTTGTATGTATGTCTTTTAAGTTCATAGGGTTATTATAGTACACCATAAATACAATTTTTTCATATGTAGGCAGTAATGTTGTTTAATGTAATGAGTACCACAATTTAGTAAAGTTTATGTACAGTATCATAATTGATTTTGTAGCGTTAGTATATTGCATTTATACTCCACAGCAGTACAACAAAAGTATATGCTTAATACAATTTAATTGTAGTACTGCACAAGTATGAATTTCGTCATCTACTGTTAAGTGCCTCCATGAGCATTGATGCAGTACTGCAAATGTATTGAAAAAAGGGGTCCCATTTCCGTGATGTAGGCCAAAGTTATTATTATTATTATTATTTATTATTATAATTTCACTACACATTGACCGTTGACTAATCGTTGAGGCAAAGGAAGTTATGCAGTACATCACTAAATTTATGTTCCGTGGGAAGAAACGAGGGGCCCAAACAGAAAGCCAACTGAAAGCAGTCTGAGACCATCCAATTCCGCTTTTCCTCCGGCTGCGCTGACCGACAGATCTCACGACGGACGGTCCAGATTGGAGCACACCCACCACCACGTGTCGTCCCATCAGAAACCCACGCTCGATGAACGCCACCTGGAAGCACGTGATATCTGATCAACGCGAGCTGGAATGTACTGCGTTCCTAGATCTGCCGGGTGTGGGCCTTGAGTAGCTAAGTTTAAAGCTCCGGTTCCCAGTTCCTTCATTCCACAGCCGAGCCCTGAATTCGCACTTGTATTGGCTAGGCAATCTTCACAATTGCCTGCTCAGCCAGATACCTTCCGATATTTTTCCAGATTTTTGCACAGCAGTTCCTGAGTAAGCTTGAGGATCAGGAGCCTTGGAGATCGAACTACTCTTTGAATCAAGCTCGAACACCTGGGCTCCGTGAGTGACTCTCTTCAAGTACGTATGTCCGCTCTTGATGAGTTTAATTCAGTTTTCCGCGATGTTCACCACACTAGTTTCGTTGCATTTATACGCAATTATGCATGTTTCGTTGATTCCAGTAACAGAGGTGTCCAAGCTTGCAACTCAGACTAGTTTCGTTGCATTTTATGCATGTTTCGTTGATTCTAGTAACAGAAGTGTTCGAGTTTGCAACTCTTCTCTTTCGTTCCAAATTTGGCCCTGCCTTTATTTTGGGAATGGGAAGCTTGCATGCATTTCGACACCCCCGTCTGTAGTTGGAGTTTTTAAAATCGAAGATGGTGCATTTTCGCGTTTTGCAGGGGAGTGGAGTCATGGCGTCCATGGCTAATCCAGTTGCGAGTACTGGGTGCAGTGCTAGACTGACAAATGTAGCGCTAGCTGGGACCCTAACCAAGGCGAGGAATCATGTATGTATGTCCTCGGGGTCTTCAGCTTTCGTCTCGCAACGGCTGCAGGGTACCTGCTCGGTGTCCCGGCCACGGAAGGCTTCGAGTTTCCGAGCCGTCCTGGAGACCCCGAACGCTGCTGCTGCCGCCGAGGACGCCGTGAAAACCGTGGAAGAGAGTACTGAAGAAGCTGTGAAAGAGACTGTGGAAGGGACGGTGGAGGCTGTGAAAGAGGTTGCGCAAGGCAACAAACTCACTCGGACTCGCAGCTTCCATAAGCCTCGTGGTGGCAACATCAAAGCCGATCCTCTCCGCGTCATCATGTTTCAGGTACTTCATCACCCTCTCTAATTCCACTGTCTCTTGTCACATGTGCAAGTTGTCCAGTGCGTTTTAAGCATATACTGGGAATGTGTGTGCAATTTGAGAGGGTCACAATCAGCGTGGACATTCTCAGAGAAAACAAAAGTAATCGCATCTTGTAGTACTAGATAATGCTCAAAAGTCGGGAGGTTTGATAGAGTTATTGGACATAAAGCCGAGTGGCTGTACTCAATTAGGGTTATGGGTTAGAATCCTGTTTTGACATGAAACGCCATTTTGGTTATTTGGCCATTCCCTGTTACACTAGAGAATAAGAGGGATTCAAGGCTAATATAACCAATATGGCGTTAAACCGGACTTGGCTTTGTGTGTCGGTTAAATATCTGAGAGATACACTACGGAACGGTTGAGCTTTGAAAGTGTCTAAGGGACCAGTTGAATTGATCGATGCAGGGCTTTAACTGGGAGTCATGGAAGACGAAGCCAAGCTGGTATGATGTCCTGGGCAACACAGCGGAAGAGCTGGCAGCAGCAGGCATTACTGACGTTTGGTTTCCTCCATCCAGCCATTCCGTAGCTCCTCAAGGTCAATACTAATTTAGCTTTCATGCACACATACATTCATTCTTCGCTTCTGCAGCATTGAAAAGAACAGTAAGTGACATCAGTGATGTCGTGAATCTCTGTGCAGGCTACATGCCGGGGAGGCTCTACGATCTGAACGACTGCAAGTACGGCAACGAGGAGAAGCTGCGGGAAACGATCGACAAGTTCCACAAAGTAGGATTGCGCTGCATTGCTGACATTGTGGTAAACCACCGATGCGGCGACGCGCAGGACGAGCGCGGCGAGTGGGTCATCTTCGAAGGCGGCACTCCCGACGATGCTCTTGACTGGGGTCCCTGGGCCGTGGTCGGCAACGATTATCCCTACGGCAACGGAACAGGTACCTATACCACGTCCAAATTGCGGAAATGGAAAGTCTTCAAACCTGCTAATAATCTAGTATCACTCTGAGTATTCTGAAATGTATGTGAAATCCGAGCATTCTGAAACGTCTTCAAACCTGCTCATTGCAGATGCTAATAATCTAGCCCCATAAGCGTCCACTGTGCATTTTCTGTAGATTAGGAAAATTGGACCCCCTGCTGCAAATCATCTGTTTGTGTGAAAATGACTTCAGTTTGACACAATCGACACTGTTGATCTTGTAGTATAGGACAAGAGCTTTAAAATGATGTATTGCAATCATAAAACCGAGGTAAAATGAGAAAATGCCACTGTTGCAAAGTTCAGTGATGCAGTTGGCCATATTGGGCGTTTTAGACGCTTAGGGGCTAGTATCACTCGTATCAAAATGTATGTGATCCGAGCATTCTGAGAAGTCTTCTGAAAACCTGCTCGTTGCAGATGCTAATAATCTAGTATCACTCATATCGAAATGTATGTGTGACTGAATGATTCCATGGACTTACTGCAGGTGCACCTGACACTGGAGATGACTTCGGTGCTGCACCGGATATCGATCACACGAACGACAGAGTGCAGAGCGACCTGATCGTGTGGATGAACTGGATGAAGTACAAGATCGGGTTCGACGGCTGGAGGTTTGACTTCGCCAAGGGCTACGGCGGCTACTTCGTGGGCCGCTACATCCGGAAAACGGAGCCGGAGTTCTCAGTGGGCGAGTTCTGGACCAACATGAGTTACGGCGGGGAAGGATTGGACTATAACCAGGATCACCACCGACAGCAGCTCGTGGACTGGGTGCATGCCACGGACCAGAAGTCCACCGCGTTTGATTTCACCACCAAAGGCATTCTGCAGGAGGCTGTGAACGGGCAGCTATGGCGTCTCCGGGACCCAAACAACAAGCCACCGGGCATGATCGGGTACTGGCCTTCGAAAGCAGTGACGTTTCTCGACAACCATGACACGGGATCCACACAAGGCCACTGGCCTTTTCCTGGAAAGCACATCATGCAAGGATATGCTTACATCCTCACTCACCCCGGCAACCCGTGCATCGTAAGTTCCAAAACCATTTCCTCGACTGATTTTTCCCCTGTCATGCTGTCTCTTCTCGTGTATTATCCAAGGATTCACAGTTTTAAAATGACAAATTCAATTGATCATATCGTTAAAAATCAATAATTCAGATGGGACCAAATTTTATGTCACTAGAACTAGTGAAGATCATTGCTTTTGTTGATCAGAAAGGAAAGAAATTCGAACAAGAGGAAGTCTAAACAGGACTAACTCAAAACTGTTAACCCTAAGCGTCCATGGTCACCGTGCTTTTTTAACAGTTTTGAGTTGGGCCTGTTTGGACTTCCTCTTGTTCGAATTTTTTTCCTTTTTGACCAACACATGCAATGGTCTTCACTAGTTTTAGTGAAATAAGATTTGGTCACGTCTGAATTATTGATTTTTCACAATATCATGATATTGAATTTATCATTTTAAAACCTGTAAGGGTGTGATCGATGAGCAGTTTTACGACCATTCTTTGACTGGTTTTTTCCCTGTCATGCTTTATATTCTCTAGTGTATTGATCGACACGGTGTGATCGATGCGCACCATTTCTTTGACTGGTTTTTTCACTGTCATGATTTGTTTTCTAGTGTATTAATAGACACGGTGTGATCGATGTATGCTCAGTTTTACGACCATTTCTTCGACTGGGGACTGAAGGAGGAGATTTCCGCGTTGATCGATGTGAGGAAGCGGAACGACCTCAATGCTAAGAGCAAAGTGGACATCCGTACTGCGGAGAGTGATCTGTATGTTGCAGTTATTGATGATCGCGTCGTGCTCAAGATCGGTCCTCGGTTTGATATCGGCAACTTGGCTCCCAATGAGGCAGAGTATCAGATTGCGGCAGTGGGAAAAAATTACTGCGTGTGGGAGAAGTGATGTTTTCAAAACACACATTCTAGCTAAATAATATTATCCGAGAATGAAACATTAGTACTGTACCAGTAGACGTTTGATGACTTATGTCACGCTTACTACCTTCAGGAAATATGCGCCTCAATCAGGAGTCGGTGTGAGATGTGTCATCAATCTTCTCACTGCCAAATTGAGTCTAGAGAATTGACTCTCATATGTAGTTGTGTCAATCTATTAATATATTCTTTCAGCTGAGTTCTGAAAGGAACATTAAACGTATGTGCACTGTAACTTTCCTGCTTCGGCTGTTGATAATCTATTCTTATTATTCGTGTCCATGACTAACTGGGGATAAGGTATGTACACCCATAATGGACCCTGTTTCAAAATGCAATCTTTTACTTGGATCCGAAAGCAACACTAAAACCTACATATTAATTATACAATCATAATATGAGAGGTTGATTTCGGGTGTACCTATTAGCAAAACTTTGAAAATTCATAACTTATTGATACAGTGTGTTCAAATCCCTTTTCTAAGATTAATGTATGCCTAAATTAGTGATTATGTTCAGTGGTGATTATGAGTGTACATACCTTAGTAAATGTTTCTATGGTGACTTACTTTTATTATATATGTTCCCTTAGATTCCCAAGACTGTAGGCCCAATCCTTGACACAATACTTGTGCACTTCCATCAGCGCACCAAAGGTTGATGCTGAAGCTTCAAGAGAATCTGCGCAGGTGTCCATAGTAGCTACTTAATAGAGTTAACCAAAAAGAAGAGAGAATACATGTTAGGTGAGGTGAGTCTGACTCTTATCTAAGGCAGCCAAATAAACTGGCATGGTTTCTAAAGAATCCAAAATAGAAAGGAGTATGAACTAGTTTTGCTATCACAAAAGGAGGCAAAGTTGAGACTAAGGTGAGTTCACAGAGAGCCAAGGCTTGTAGGTGATGGCCCACATCCAATCTGAGATAATGGCAAGGCATGTGGCAAACTTGAGACATAATTAGGTGACGGATTTGATTAGTTGGCTTTGACAACTTGGAGCTCGTGTCTAAAATTGAAGTTGGAAGGTGTTGAGTTCACTATTTGATTTGATTTTGGTTACACTCAAAGAGGACATGGACTTTGGTTTCCTGATATTTTGGGGGTCAGATCACTTGTTTTGATTTTAGTTAACTCAATTGTAATGTTTACTTTGATATCGTATTTTATAACGGATCTTTGCAAATCTTCAAAAATGGAGAGGTGTTCTATGCTTTTGGGGTTAATTAGAGTATCCGTAAAGTCACTCGAAAGTGGATGAGTGGACCTTACTTTGAGTGAACAACAGCCTTGTTCCCCCAAAAAGAACTTGTGTCGGGAACTTAAAAAAAACTATGGATGCAAACTTTGAAAGCACCAAAAACGGTGCTCAAAAACTTAGAACCCAAGATTTCCTGTGCGCCTCCAAAATTTACTGGCAAGGTCCTTCTGCAAAGTCGACTATAGCATCAGAAATTGCCCGACAACCTTTGAAACATTGCACTCACCGGATTTCATTTCCCCTAGAAAATTCTCCAGTGAATTTTTGTTTCTCTAAATTTCAGTTGAACAGTGAATCAAAAAGTCCACTAGTTTACGGAAAACTCAATTGTAAGAGTAAATTAATGCCCATATGCACATTTCTTTAACCCCTCAACGTCACAGTGTCCTGTTTCTGGATGACTAACAGATTCAAACTCACCCTACGTTCTCATCAATGCTTGAATGAAAGTCATCCAATTTTTTGGAGATACTTCATCAAGTTGTTGTCCTATCCAATGGTTGGATTTGGTGATACTAGAGTACATATTCTTTTTAAATTACAAATGTAGCAGTATGTCAAGTTGTTGACCAAGTCAAAATTGCATTGACTCTAGTTCAAAAGTGGCCTTGCAAAAATGAGGTCATAGATTTAATTAGCACAAAAATTTCAAAGAATCACCACTTTAAGAGTATCTCATTTCAAATCCATTTCAACAAGTTTTACTCAAAAAATGTTAATGCTTTGTTTGTAATGAAATTTAGAAGGAATTTTTATTCTTTAACTTTCAAAATTTATAATAAAATATCAGCGCTAGTATTGGTAAATTGAACCGTACGGATGGAATCTAAAATTAAAAATCTAGAACTTTCATTTGTATATAAATTCCAAAATATTACTTTAAATAGTACTTTATAATGATTTTCTCAAATTGTCAATTCTAGGGACACCTTGGTATATTTAGGAGTTAACCCCTAAAGAACAAAAAATTGGGCCTCATGTTTTTTTTTTTTTTTTTTCAATTTTGAGTTTGTCCTCCTTTTGTTCAATTTCTTTTTTCTTTTTTTTTGATCAACACATGCAATGTTCTTCACTGGTTCCATTGATATAAAATTTGGTTTAATTTGAATGATATTTTTCACAATTTGATCAATTGAATATTGTAGTACCATAGCAAGGTTGCCACCCCACGAGCAAATATTTATTATTTTTTGAAAAATAAAGTCCACCCCTCAAAAAATGAATTTGCTGATTTCCGTTTTTGAGAAAAGAATATTAAAAATATCCTAAAATGGCTTTTAAATATCAAAAAATAGCTAAAAAATAATTTATTCTATCATCGTTTTTTTATCGCCATAATTTCTGGTTTTTTTTTTTTTTTTTTTTTTTTTTTGAAATATTTTTGACGACTTTGCTATGGTACTATTGTATGTCTTTTCAAAACCAAGAATTTTTGTTCCTTTAGGGGTTAAAAAGGTATGGATGCACGTGATTGAAAATGAAAAAAGAGAGAGAGAAAGAGGTGACTGACCTCTCGCATGCGTGACAAGTCGGCGGATTTCTTGGTAAGTTTGGGTAAACAATCCCGGGGGCGGCTCTTGACATCTTGCTTAGTCTTGGCAGGGGAGAGCTGATGCTCTCCAATAGATTTGGGCGATAGGGAATGCTTACTACTTGTGGTTGAAGGGGCCTTAATTCCAGAGTCACTGTGCCCGTGCAGGTCAATGAGAGCTGCCACTGCCTCCCACAAGTTACCCCCTGCAAGCTGCTCCTTCTGCTTGGCTTCCATGTCGCCACGGTATTTTGCTTCTCTCTCTCTAATCACATTTTTTAAAATAAATCATTCTTGTTAGGCACTAAAAGAGGAATCCAACGCACCCAAGCATGCATTGTTTGGACATAGTATGCAAAAGTTATGAAGGTTCAAAATCATGACTTAAAACCAACACACTACAAGGAAACTGGTTGCTTCTTACTACTATATTGAGCCATTCCATAATCGGTAAGTGATTTTGGTCACATAGGATAAGGGTTTCCTTGATTTCAATCAGTGAAAAGTGACGGGTTTACTTGTAGTGACACCAAGTTTAATATTCAACATTCTCATAAATCAACATGTAGGGTAGTTGTCCCTATTATTCCTCACAACTATTATCGTAGTCCTATATTCTAAAAACATCTCACTGCAACTTAGTGAACTTCTACTTTTATTCAACGAAGTGTTAGTTTTATAAGTGCATGTAATTTGAAATTGCCTCCTTTTACACATGGGTCAAAAAGGATGTTTAACTTCATTGTGCTTAGTGTTGTTCATAATTTATTTTGGTGAGCAGTCGTAAGAACAGTGACATGAATGTCTTGTTGTTGGTTCTTGTTACCACTCCTAATTGATTTTGGTGTGTAGTCATGGGGATATAGGTCTACAATCACTGGTGCATGAGTAGTCTTAGGAACACCCACCCTACTTATTATCGTCCAAGTTTTTTGGTTGTTGGATTTAGGATTCACGCTTAGAAATCTTTGACCTAATTTGACCCAACTCACCTGTTCAGTTGTTTCTTGGCCTCAATATGTGCTTCTCTTTCTTTATAGAAGGTATCTCGCTCGATAGCCGCTTGCTCCAAAATCTGTTGTCAACATTGGTAAATGACTTTCATTACATTTCTCACATTCTTTTGCACAATCACTAATAAAAAAGTGGTCTTTGGGCATTGATGAATAGTGTCAGAGCGTGGTGCCCAAGGCTCATATTGACTCCAAGCTAATGTCAATGTGGGCCTTGGACACCATGCTTTAACACTATTCCTTGATGCCCAAAAACCACCCTTTCTCGTAGCACTTAGTAAACTGTGTATTAGAAACTACATGAACATATGTTCATTGAGTGATAAATCTTACACTAATCGGATATAAATAATAAATAATAAAAATAAAAATAAAAACTTGAAATAACTTGACATGTTTGAGAAGGCCTAACTTCAAGGTAGAAGGCATAGATTTATCACATGTGTATTGTTTGAAACAATAATATCATCATATTATGGAGTGTCATATTATGAAGCTTAGACTATAGGTGACCCTCTACGAGTAGTAATAGACAATTAGACATCTAAACTTGGCTCCTATGATATGTCATGTGAAAATTAATTAATTAAGCTTTACGTGGTCTAGCTTAGCTTGCGATTCTCTTTTCCTTTCCAGTAGCTCCTCCTCCTTCTTCCTTTTCCATTGTCTACAATGCATACACCAAAACATTTTTGATCAACAAACAAGTTCAAAGTGCTTACAAAGTCGAAATGTGGCACAGACAACTTTCTTTCAACTCCAAATCAAATCTATATCGTTAAAAACCTAAAATGACGATGGAGAGACAATTTTTTTTCATAAATACCAGAAGATGAGGCCTTACCTCTCCATCTCCAAGTGCTTGAGATGAAGAGGCTTGAAGCCAGATAATTTTTTTCATTCACATAATAGAATTATTATATCCAAACCGAACAAAATTGTTTCATCCAAACTGAAATTTTATAAGCACTTCAAGATGGGGAGGCCTTCAGTTCCATCTCAAGATAGTGAGACCTCGAGACCCAAATCACAAATACAAGTCAAAAACGGATTAGGGGTAGTTCAAACACTGATTTATTTTTGAATGAACTCAAAAATTTTGATTGAGCTTTGAAAAAAAATTTGGGTTAACCCATAAAGGATCAAGGATTCAATACTGCTAAGAAAAACATGAGGCCTCATTCGGGCCTCTCATAACATTCAGTAGCCTTCATGTCATTTGCCTTCTTGCACTCTGCTCGTCACCTTGGGACTCCACCTGTCCAATCAACTACTAATGAAGTCATGTTGGGTGTGGAATATGTTCCACCATCTACTGTGGAGCAAGGCAAAGCCACTGCATGCTACTGAATGTTATGTTAGTCCTTTAGGGGTTAAAAATTAATAATCGTATCAATCCCTAAACGTCCTCACCCTCTCCAGATTGGGCAGTTTTGCAAAACTGCATTATAAAATGCAACTAAGAGGGATATTTTTGAACTTGATGTATCAATAAAAGTTGCACATACTGAATTTTAGATTCTATTTGTACGGTTACGTCTACGATTGCTATCACCAATATTTTTCTATAAAATTCGAAACTTAAAATTCAAAATTCTTTTGTAATTTGGTTACAAATAAGATATTGACAATCTAAGAATGAAATTTTTGTGATGAGTTGAAATGTAATACTCTAAGCGTAGTGATTTATGGAGATTTTTTGGTTGCATAATTTTATGAGTTGACTTTTTCAAGAGCACATTTAGACTAAAATCTTCAAATTTTTTGGTGGAACAATGTAGCATAAAATTTTCTCAAATCACCCCTTTCTAATTGGATCACACATGCATGAAGCTAACTTCCCACAAAATTTTCAATAAAAAATCCACACTGCAAAAAGTGCATGATAGATGAGATAACGTAGTTCAAATCTGTACATCATGCAAAGTATGCATGGTTGGGCAGTTGGGGGTTAAACACTCAATCACACAAGGATGATTTGGTTTGTGGAAATATTAATAGAAAAGAGAGAAGAGGACCTGAGGATCTCGGAGTCAAGCTGATGAGAAGAGTCTGAATCTTGAGCAGGGCGGAGGCTGGTGATCTGGTGGTCAGGGGTGCGCTCACCGTCAGTGGCATAGCCTCGATGGACATTGTGAAGGAGCGCCTGAATGCCATAGCTACAAGTTGAAGAGTGAGGAAGATTACTATTAACAGTAGTAGTGGGCAAGTTGCAAGGTTGACAGTATTCATCTGCCCTAACTACGTTTACTGTGCTAAACAAACTGGTATTGTTACTGTCAGGCTGCAGTTGATCATCTACTTCGCCCTCCTGCTTGCCAAATTCCTTCACCTTCTCCATTTTCTTGGGCGATTCCGGCCGCTTGAAAACAAGACTATGCATCTTCACAGCTCTGCGCTACCAGCACCATCAATCATGTTGCACGTATTGCTCATGTAGCTACCTTCATAGCCTTTAGCTGTCACCCTCTTTTTGATTTGTTTTCTGCAATGTTTGCTATTCACATACACTGCATCTTGGTAGCAAATTCAAGCTTTCTTGAACACCAATTTATGTGAATATTTTTCAATTTTATTTTTCATCCGCAACGTTTGGCATTTGCTTTTAGAGTTGAATTCGCTATCAATGTTTTCTCTCACAGAATGAATGAGTTAATAAATTTGTGGACAAAATGCGCTGGAAAATGGATCCACAGAAGCTCGTATATCCAACTACTTCAGAGGAAGATGTTGCTGCAGCGGTTAAGTTAATAGGAATGGAAACCCACATGCATGACTAATTTCTTGACATTGTCACAACGATAGAGAATGTAGTTATGAGTTTCCATGATGTAACCATGTTGTAGATATTGAAATCTAAAATTATATTATGTATCTCTATGTTAAATATGGCAACTCAAAGACATACTCGTTACCACCCAACACTCAATTCCACCCTCATGTAGTCGTACCGTATATTCTAGAGCACAAATGTACACCTTTGGTACATGAGAAGAATCGTTAAATGGATGGTAATGAGTATCTCTACCTTAAATGGTGTTCAACAAAAGGTGCACTAATTCATGGTGCTCCTACTGTTTCATGAGACTACCAAATAACATATCATACACTAAATAATATTATAAGGATTGCAGCTCTTGCAAAAGATGTAGTCAACCTGTTGTAGATAACAGATACACGAGCAACCGATCTCAAGCACTTTGAAGTAGGCTGCCAAATAGCTAAACAACTAAGAACAAAGAACAACAATTAAGATTTCTAAAAAATCAGTCAGCCAAATCAATTCAGTAAGTAGTCCTTTGGCATCGCAAAACTCGTGAAAATCAACAAGATGCAAAATTGCAATTTTCCTATTCAAACAATGTAACCTTTGATTCAAAATTGGCTGAGAGAGCTACTAATCACTAGTCAAGTTCATTGTGCCTTCGCCAAAACATCCGCAATAGAAGCCAAAAAATTTCTTTTCTTCCAACAAAATGAATGCAAAACCCCCAGAACATACCCTCCTTACTGACTTACCTTGATGACCACAGAAAGACACATGCATTCCAAAATCCTTACACAAAACGATGCCAATGAAAGTGACTAGACTTTCGTGGTTGTCAATCTTCAGGGTCGACACCTTCAGCATCGTTAGCATCTTCATCCCATTTGACTTCGTCGACCTCCTCAACATCGACAATCTCATCAACGTCAAAATTATACTCATATTGATCCTTTGTGAAGCACGCGTACTCTATCCACTCTTGTTGCTTTGGGTCCACTAGCTCCCACACAGAACCTTCTGTGCTCTACTATCACGTGTGGTAGTGAAAATGTGACCATCCCAAACCCCCAAAGTCTTGCCACTCACACTTCTAAAGGGCGAACCATCCAGTGTAGTCCAACTATCTTCTTCCATAGAGTAAACTAAAATCTTTGGCCTCTCCCACCCCACGCACATGTAAATGCAACCGTTGTGACACGTGCAGAAATAAAAGTGTTCCTCTCTAGCAGATGGTAAAACCATGGATGAGATTGGGCTCCAGGACTTGCTCATGGAATCATAGATTTGCATCTTCTTATCCGTGATGCCTAAAACAAGCTTGAAAGTGTAGGATTTTTCAGATGTGTCCACCATCATACTGCAAAACAAAGTGTCCGAAGAGGTCTCTAGTCCTAGAGGAAAAGGTACTTCATGCCACATTCTAGTGTGGATGTTGAAGACGCCCCACTCATCCCCGCAATAGATCAGACCTTCCAGTTCAAATGGTACATAGGAAACCATAGAGAGGAAAAGGGAGGCGTCGGAAACTTAATTTCTTGGAGGCAACATCGTACTTCATAAATACGTTCACATAATCACTCTCATCTGACGGAGCGATATGTACAAAGTAGGGTTTCGGTTCCGATCTTTGCAATATCTTGCAATTCCATTCTTTGCATACAACGCACAGCTGGAGGCGATCCAAGTAAGGCAGCTTTTCATATACAGTGTGGAGAGGGATGTGATTTTGCAGTGTGCTCCATAGCTCAGCATCCAGTTTTACAGTTGTGTCTCCATCACCTTGCCCATCCGCTTCCCGCCCGCGATCTCTACTGAAAATTCAGACATGGCAACTTTGAACAGTCACACAAAAGCCCCAATTCTAATAAATACTTAGGACATGCAAGAATTCTTCTCAAAGAATGCTATGCCATAGTGAGCAAGGCACAATCTCCAGTGAGCCATCCTTAGTTGAAATGAAACGAACCTTAGCTTTGTATTTTCTTTCACAAGGAAGGTTCAGTATTTCCTGCACCCAAAATCGCCCCTACCCAAAAATCGTCACATCTAAAATGAAGATGTTCATAGCAAGGATGTTCAACAGAGCCTAGGGTTGCTTTATGCTGCAACGCTTTGAAAATTCATAACTTATTCAAACACTGTCCAAATAATGCATGCCAAACTGCATTGATCCAATAAAACTATTTTGGTCTAATAAAAGTAACTTTTCACAGTTCATAAAAGGGGCGATTGCGGGCACATACCTTAGTAACTATAGTAAACAGGATTGTGTTGATACATCATTTATCAACACGTCATTTGTACATCACATGTACAATATGCAAGGCTCACTACTCTGGGATGGGAGGATCTCCAAAACAGACCTCCAAGTACTAGCTACAACACTCTGTTTTCAAACAATACAAAGCCTTAATTTCATTTAACAAGTACTTCAAAGGATACTGTAGCTTGTTGCAATCTCTTCAGAAGGATCAACATTGGTCTAAAGAACATTGATCAACTCTGCCAGACAGCGTCATCAATTTCGACTGGAGAATCTCTATACCAGTAGTACGACCTCTTTAGACAAGAACACAACAAGAACCAAAAACCTTCTTCACAAGAATTCGTAAGAATGCCATTGATTAATTAAGCAAAAGTAAAAAGAAAAATAGGAACCGGATTTTGTTTTCAAACAATACAAGGGCTTAATTTCATTAAACAAGTACCAATACTTTAACCCTTTAACGTCCCAGTTCAACACTATTTTCAAAGATTTTTCAAAGATTCGTTATAAAATGTTTGATGAAAACCAAAAATGGAGTTGATGTACAAAGAAAAGTTGAAAATGTCAATGTGAATATCACATCTGTACGGTTGGATTTATCATATATTTCTTTAATATTTTTTAATTAATTTTGCAAGGTTTTCTCTTTAAAATCAATTAAAAATCATGAATTAACGGAATTAAAAATTAAAAAATTGTAATGAAATTGGAATAACATGCACTATGAGATGTTATGGTTTCCATTATTTGATTCTACTTATTTTGGAAAATCATCTTTAAGGTCTTACTTTTTGAACTAAGAATGAAACTTGACATAAACCACTTGTGTTGTTTTTCCAAAAATCATAATAACCTATTTTGAAGATCCAAAGTGTACAAAGGATAGTCAACTTGCACAAGAACCATGAGAAATTTTGGTGGATGAAAACTGTCCCATTTGGATGGAATTCATACAGTTTGAATCTGTTCAGCGTCCACTATGTGGACGCTGGCGCCTCAAAGGGTTAAAGGATTTTGTAGCTTGCTGTAATCTCTTAAAAAGAAGATTTTGTAGCTTGTCGTAATCTCTTCATTAGTCTAAAGAGCATTGATTAACTCTGCCAGACAACGTCATCAATTTCGATTGGAAAATCCCTATAATTATACGACCTCTCTAGACAAGAACTAAAACTTCTTCACAAGAATTCATTAGAATGCCATTGATTATTTAAGCGGAAGTAAATATAAGAGTAGCAACCAGATTTTTCTTGAATCAAGTGTGTCACTTGACAGTTTTAAAATGCACTACTGCAATTACTTCTATGTTGGGCTAACCAGAATGTCATCAATTTCGACAAGAAAATCCCTCTAATAGGAAAATCGCTCATCCCTACGCTACAGCACTCAAAATCTCAGTGCTCGCACATAGAAGCAGCATAATCAATCAAGCAAGGCTCTGTCCTCATGGGAAAAGCAAACAACCAAATTAAGAGGTCACAAACAAAAACATAACATTAATTCTTGAAATGTCAGAGCGGGATGAGCGCCGCAACAGAACAACAAATCTGCTTCAAAGAAAAACAGAGAAGTCAACAAAAATAAATACGGAGAAGCTGGCTCATTACCTCCATGAATGTGCGTTCGAAATTTGGCGAAATGGAGAACGGCAAGACCAGAGCTCCTGTGAAGCTTCGGAAGGGAAGTGCAGTGAAGAGAAGAGAAAGCGATGTGACGAACACATGCACCAGGACGACAACGACGGCAATTGAGTGTCTTGGTTCTTGAGAATATTAGTGTGGAAAATAATTAAAGTAACCAATTGTTTTAAAGGGGATGACGAGTGTAAATGGTTGTGTACCGGTACACCTTGAACTCTTTATTACTCCCTCCGTCCCACAAAAAGACCTTGTTTTCAGTGAAATCCATGGATTAGCTCTTTGACACGTCTACATCCATACAATAGACGACAAACAGATTGTAACCTTTCTCTTTACTACATCCTATACATTTTTCATCCATCCAAATTTATCTTGGTTCTTATGCTAGTCGACTATCATTTGTATAGTGTGGATCTTCAAAATAAGATATAGTGATTTTTTTTAAATAACAGAATTAGTTTATGTCAAGTTTCATTCTTAGTTCAAAAAGTGAGACCTTATACATGATTTTCCAAAATAAGTAGAATCAAATAATAGAAATCATACCATCTTGTAGTGCATGTTATTCCAAATTCATTACAACAATTTTTAATCTTTTTTAGTTAATTTGGAATTTTTAATTGAATTTCAAAAGAAAAGCTTGAAAATTGAATTACAATTTATTAATAAATAAAATATGATAAATTCAACTGTACAGATGTGATCTTCACATTGACATTTACAACTTACTTTATACATCAACCCTATATTTGTTATTTTTTCAGAAATTTTATAACGCATCTTTGAAATCAGTGTTGAATTTGGACGTTAAAGGGTTAAGCGTCGTTTTCATTGAAATCCACAGATTAATTTTAATTTCGTGATTACAAAAGGAGTATGTTGACTTTGATGCAAATCCATGGATTAAGTGAGTATAGAGGGAGTATTTTGAGTGCCAAAAAGTGTATACATGTTCCAAGTCCATGACAATAATCCATTATCAACATGATCAAAGTCCATGATCAACATGATCAAAATTTATGGATTAAGCTGCCAGTATTGTTTGCAATGCCGTGAAGCACTTGTCAAGCACTCACAAAGTTTAATTGCTGGTAGTGAATGGATATAATTGGAAATTATGGTTTTATTTTGGGACAAAATTTAAATCGATATCATGGTCCATTTGTGGGACGAAGGGAGTATTACACTTCCGTACTCAGCCATCTAGTCGGCAAAGATAAAAATAAAAAAAGAAGCCCAAACTTTTACAATTTTTTTTTTTTTTTTCAAAAAAATCTATTTTCTATGGTGAAAATAAGAATCATAGCAATATTCATAAAATATTAGAGAATATTTGCATCATTTTGACCAAAAAATAAATATTAGGCTTGAGTTGTAGACCTTGATGGCCAAGTACGGTATTACACTACTCTCTAAGGCCCACTTTATACTTGGGGCCGGATTAAGGGCCGGCCCGAACTCTTCAAATTTCAACCAATAGCATAGCTGAATTCTTTCAAATCCGGCCCAAGGGCTTTATACTAGGGGCGGGCCGGAAAGAGCAGTTTTTCCTACGTGGCATCCTATGTGGCATGATTTTGGCGCCAAATCTTTGGGCTGGTTTGATGAAATCAGGACAAGGTTTTCCTTAGCCCGAACTCCAAACATGGGCCGGATTGAATCGGGCCGGCCTTCCATCCAGCCCCAGCATGTGTATAAACTGGGCCTAAAACCACATCCTCTCTTACGGTACCTTATCAACCATATTTTTATTCGATCATATTGTATTAGCAAATAAAAAAGGATTGCAACACACTTTAGAATGCATTATTTCGACACCGTATGAATAAGTTAAATTTTAGAAGTATTGCTTATTAGTGTACCCAAAGTCGATCCTAGGCTCTCATAAACTCTCATGTTGTGATTGTATGTATCTTGTACAATCAAATATTAGGTTTTATTATTGCTTTTGGGTTCAAATGAAGGAGTCCTTTTGTGACATAGTTCATTTTGGTTATACATACTTTAGTGACTTGTTTGATGAGTTTATGCAATCTCATTGATTCAGACATTGTACAATACACACCATAGTAGCTAAATTTGATAATTCAAGAAAGGTCACTTTTATGTACAGTGGGGTCCAACATGGAATGGCGTTTTTGGTTTCGCAGTGAGAAATGTTTTAGTACTGCCAACTTTGGAAGCCTCCCGAGAGCTCAAAAATTGGTGTCTTACCACGAAATTTTTACCAGAGACTCATCTTTAAGTTAATTATATGTATGCCAAATTTCAAGGCCGAAAGATTCACCCAAAAAAAGTTATTCAGAATCTACCAACATTGGTAGCTGTGGTAATTGTTTCACTGCTGCCAACTTTGACAGCCTCTCGAGAATGGAAAAAAAATTTCCTTACTTTGGTTTTTTTTTGTAGAAACCAATTTGTGTTAGTAATATATGGTAAAAATCTCAAGTCTAAAAGATTAGTAAAAAAAAAGATATTCCCAATCTACCAACATGTGTAGTTGTGGGATACAATGGGGAAACCATTTCATTCCTACCAACTTTGAATACTGCCAACTTTGAAAGCCTCCCGAGAGCTCAGAAATTGGTATTTTACCACGAAAGTTTTACCAAAGAAATATCTTTAAGTGAATTATATGTATGCCAAATTTCAAGGCCAAAAGATTCACCAAAAAGAAGTTATTCCTAATCTACCAACATAGTAGTCAAAGTTGGTAGCAATGAAATGGTTTCCCCCATTGTTTCCCACAACTACACATGTTGGTAGATTGGGAATATCTTTTTTTTTACTAATCTTTTAGACTTGAGATTTTTACCATATATTACTAACACAAATTGGTTTCTACCAAAAAAAAACCAAAATAAGGAATTTTTTTTTCCATTCTCGGGAGGCTGTCAAAGTTGGCAGCAGTGAAAAAAATTCCACAGCTACCAATGTTGGTAGATTCTGAATAACTTTTTTTGGGTGAATATTTCGGCCTTGAAATTTGGCATAAATATAATTAACTTAAAGATGAGTCTCTGGTAAAAATTTCGTGGTAAGATACCAATTTTTGAGCTCTCGGGAGGCTTCCAAAGTTGGCAGTACTAAAACATTTCTCACTGCGAAACCAAAAACGCCATTCCATGTTGGACCCCACTGTACATTAAGTTTACTACTTCTAGCATAAGAATCTACCACAGTACAAATTTCCTTTGAAAGTAGTTGATTCTAATCATTTTACATCAGAGAGGGAAGGGAGAGGAAGAAGGGAGAGGGTGCGCGGCTGTACACCCAACAGCCAAGAAGAGCAAAATAATTTTAAAATTATATAATATTAAAATTAAAATTATATTTTAATTTTTCTTTTCTTTCTGCCGTTGTTTAGGGGTTCAGGTGGCGGCTATAGCCACCTTGAATGTTTTTTTTCTCCTTCTTTGTTTTTTTTTCTTTTTTTGTTTTTTCTTTTTTATATGAGAAGAGGGTAGGGAGAGGGGAGAAATAGGGTGTGCGGCCGTACACCCAACGGCAGAGAATAGCAAAACAAAACAAAAAAAAAAAGGTTTTTGTTTTTGTGTTTTTTTTTTCTTCACTGCCGTTTAGGGTTTAGCTTGTGGTTGTACCCACCTTGATTTTTTATTTTTTTGGGGTAAGGCTCAACAACACGGATGGCAAGCTAAATTCTTATAAAGAAGAAGAAAAAAAAACAAAAAAAAACAAAAAAAAAACAAAAAAACAAAAAGAATTTTTTTTTGGTGCGAGTGTGGGATCCAAGGCTG
Source organism: Pohlia nutans (assembly GCA_022496805.1). Classification (NCBI taxonomy): domain Eukaryota; kingdom Viridiplantae; phylum Streptophyta; class Bryopsida; order Bryales; family Mniaceae; genus Pohlia; species Pohlia nutans. Next base: position 35,228,525 of record CM040085.1, read on the forward strand.
CACAAGAAGAGCCAAAAATGGAAAAAAAGAATGAAGGAAAAATAGAAGAAAAAAGAAAGACAAAAAGAAAGACAAGAAGGAAGACAAGATAAAAGAAAAGATAACATAAAAGTTAAAGATAAGGATAAAAAATTAAAAAATAAATTGTTTGTTTACAATGTAAGGGATTGTAAAAAGATAAAAATCGCTGTTTTTTAGAGAATTTTTTAACAATTTTTTTAATGCGCTCGGGGGCCAAGTGCATGATTATATGGTCAAATGCGTAAATAGTGAATTGCGTGTTAATTAGGGCACCATTCGTGATCAACTAATTCTTTAATTTGAGCCAATCTATATTGTGACTACTTTTAGTTGTATCATGTAGTATCCATGTCATGAAAGATTGAGAAGTCATATCCAAATTCTAATTTTCATACAATTTGAACAATCCTATTTGTCAAATCTAAGCCAAGATTTACTTGAAAAGTTATTTCTTTGATTATCTTGTAGATGTTGGTAAACAAAGAAACAAAGTTTTGGCTTTCATTGTAAAGAATTCTATGAAACTTTTGTGTGTATTATAATTAATTTTACTTGCATGATTTCCATTTATTAAGGTGAATTTGTGCAATAGTAGATTATGTTCAATGAAGCGTGCCAAACATCAAACTCTTTTTTGTAAAAGAATTCACAATTTAATACATAGTTATGTTAAATGCAACCGTCCACACTCCATTTAATCCTTACTTGTGCCCCTAGTTACCACCACCCAAGGAACCTAAAATTGACCACTTGTTATTCAATCAAAAAACTTCTACAAATGAGCGAAATTGAAGCGTCTAAGATACAATTCATGATACTTTTGTGTTGGAAAAAAGCACCACCTATATGACATATTAAGTGGGATATGACTAATTTTTGCTCTCAATTAGCAAAAAGTATACTAACTTCTTATGTCTATTATCCCAATTTGATTTTCAACTAAATGGGCGGTTTTAGGTGCCTCCACCATTAGTTAATTTAAAGAAAAAGGACCGGCTTCTGCGACCTTGAACATTGAACATTGAATGGGAACGGGTGCCAATCATCCAATGGAACACTGTTCCCATGGGAACTAGTGGGAACGCTTGAAGGCTCCTTCAGTTGCGAAGAAGCCCTAGATTTGCGAGTGTTTGTCGCTCGATCACGCTGCTCCGTTGCCGATTTTGTTTCTGTCATTAGACGGCGCTCGCGAGGTTTCCACTGCACAGCCGCTGCGGTTTGCTTTCGATCGATCTTTCTCTCGTTGTTTTTGGTGCAGAAGTACGCTCTCTACCTTCTTTTGATTCGAGTTGAGTCGGGAGGTCGAGATGGCGCAGCGATGGCGTGCGCAAGCATTTGGAGTAGCGGTCGTCGTGGCATTCTTAGTTTTCAGTCCGCTACTCTGCTCGGCGTGGTTTGTATCACTTCTTTTTGTCTTTCCATCGATTTGTTCGAGTGTAGTTGGTTTCACTTTTGTAGTGTAGATGAGATATCTGAAGCAATTGCAGAGGATTCGGCACTTTTTATTTACGTTGAAACTCCAAATAATTTCTTCATCAATCCCTTGTCGAGTTCTGCATGTTTGTCATCAGCTACTCTCGTACTGAGAAACTCTGTGGTTTCTCGTTAGAATGTCAGTCTGGAAAAAGATAAGGTTGATTAACCTGTAAGTGCCGAAATTCCACTTTGGAAACTAATAGTCGGTTAGACATGTACCGTCTGTTACCATCCTTATGCTTTCTAAATTATTCATTTCAACTGCTGTAGATATGGAAGTGGCCATTTGGCACTTATTGTCAAGAATTTCTTCTGTTGCTCATAAGTATCATCGATGTGCTTGTGCTTTCATCTGCAGGAGTGATAATAGAGAGTTTGTCGAGCAGCAAGGCAACAGTTCATTTCTATGCAAGTCATCAGGCCCTTGTGTTTCTTGCTCCCGGTCAGACAAGGTTCGTTTTCTTTGCATTTAGTTAGCGGCTAGCATATAGAATAGCGGACCTTCATAAATCACAAATCCTACAGAGCGGAGCGAGTAGGTTTTATAAATACACCGAGGTCCGCTATTCTACATGTCTCCTAGTTAGCTAATAAGGAGCAGTACTGGTGCGTGCTTTTGAAACGTTTGCTCATGATTCTGAAGTAGTAAAAGCGTCTACAGCCTTTCCAAGCGATATATCTCTGAGTCTATTTATCACAGTTAATTACCTCACTTAAATGATAGAATTTTCTATGATTGCTGGTATTAGCAACGTTACAGTTTGCATGTTTTAAGTCTTCAACGGCCAAAAGACTGTTTCGATCGAATCTGCTAGGTTTAATCAATACATTTGCATTGTATTTCTTTGAACAACTTATGGACAACTTCCAGAAAATTTACACAATTGGAGTTACTTTCAATGGGGTTATGCAGGAAGCCCAAAAATTCCATTGTGGAACTAGTGGTTATCATCAGCCCTTTAAGTGTTTGGAGATAAAGAGTGTCGAGAGCATGGAGCAGAACAAACATGATCTCAGCGGTTGGTCTCCAACTTGGTTTTTGTTTTTTCCTGGTTCGATGGAAATTAAATAGTAGTTGAGATTTGCCTCTGCAATCCTATCTGTTTAGTTAACTATTTATTAGTGAAGGGGCAGGGCAGATTCTGTCAGTAATAATTGTTTCTGATTTGCCATTCGGCAGTTGGACTTAGAAGTGAGTGTTATTATCAGATGCCAGTTGGTCGTGTTTCTCCTCTGGAGAATTTTCCACTTGAAACCAAGCTATATGAACTTGCTCGTTATTTTTGTTGATCACGTTTTCACTTGAGGCGTCGTGTCGAATTTCTTGTGCACATTCAGGTGATGACACTTTCTCTGAGGACGCCAAAGCAGAAGGTCGCAATTTAGGGGGAACACCAGCGTTCAAATTTGAAGGTGGTTTGAAAACATATCCTACTTTCAAATCCTGTACGCCTGCTGAATTGGGGATGGCCAAGTTCACAGTGTTACAGTTTGAGGTATTCAAACGACTCTTTTACTCATGCACTGAAATAGTTGTGCGTATATCATTGAATTAAGGATTTTGTCTTCTATCCAATTGTATTAAACCTTGGTAGCATGGATCAACGGTTTCTTTTGCATGTTCTCGTCTTCTGTTAGCTGGAACGGTATTTGAAGCTGAATTTTCTTTTTTCCACTTTCTCGCAGGCCATAGCTTTTGCATCGTTTGGGTTGTGCTCCCCCCTCGTCTATTATCGACGCAAACACAGTTTTTCAGGAATGACCCGACTTCCAACGAATTCCCGCTTCTGACCTAGAGAACTTTATCTTACAATGTTTTAGTGCAGATTCTAGTACAGTATTTTAGATAGTGTAATTTAAATTTTAGATTAATGTAGATTTGTTGATACTGGGTGGATCTGCAGTTTTACATATTCTCGACTGTAACATACTGTCCTTCCAGAAAATTCAGTGTTTCCTCTTGTTGCATTTTATTTTGATGAAAACTTAACCAATTCAATCTGTGGATGGAATTTGTTGTGGATGGAATTTGGTTCTGTACATCATCCAGAAAGTGGACAGAGGGCATAAGGGTGTGTTCGCACTTGGCCTTAGAGGTGGTCTTAGAAGGCGGTCTTACCACCTTAATAAAGTGTGTGTTCCCACCTACATTCTTTAGTAATTACCAATCCTACATGGATGTCCACATGGATGTCCACATGGCACACTTTAAAGAATGGGCATTAGCTAACATTTAGGAGGACAAAAAATACTTGAGCGATACCGTACCTTCCAAGCAGCTTCGTCTTTAATTAATTCAAAAAAGTCAAGACGAATTTTTTTGGAAAATATGAGTAGGTTTTGCCGAATACCATAGTAATTGTTTTTTGGAATAGTCGAAATGTTGAAATATTACCATTTTTCCCATTTTTAAACATTATTCAGAGTAGGAGAGTGTGAGATGTAGGGGAAGAAAGAGCTGACCTTGTAATCAAGTTCATTCCAAGTCACTCCCAAATGATATGGGATATGAACTTGCAAGCTCATGTGAATTCTCACCACACCATATTTTCAGTAGACTTTGATGCACAATTGAGCATACCAAATGATCTTATTTTGAAATGTTTTCAACTAAGAAAAGTGAGAAGGACAAGTTGTCTATCACCTCCAAAAAGAATTTTGTGATTTGAAGTTTTTATGCATGATATATAGACAAAATTCAGTAAGGCTATGAAAAACATGCATGAGTTGAATGAGAAGAACATGTGTTGCGATCAGACTTTTGAGGCTCAATTGTGCATAGTAGACTATCTTATTTTGAGAATTCTTCAACTAAGATTAGTTGCATTTTCACGTAATCTTTCACTTCCAAAAAGAATTTCGTGATTTGATGTATTTTTGCTCAAGTTATTCACATTTTTGTAAAGGAGTTTAACCGGTGATTAAGAAGAACAAGAAGTGAGAGTTCTACATATCCCACATTCATTGTTGGCACTAGTGTCCTGAATTTTGTATAAAGCACAAGACTATACAACACTCTATCATTACCTAACAAGTGAAGTAATCCATATTGTGGTACTAACTTGCAAGGCCCATTTGGATGAATGATGAAAATACAATATCATGTTTTTTCAAGAAAACGAATTTAACTAATCTATAAAAATAGCAAACGAACATGACTTTTTGAAAAATATTAAATATTCGTTTGAAGCATGACGAAGCTGCTTGGAAGGTACGGTAGTAGGCAATTGTTAAGGGAGCACCAAAATTGGAAATATTCCTAAGTTTTGAACACTTAAGAATGGTCTTAACTAATATGGCTCTTGAGGGGCCATTATGTAATCCGGCTATTATTGATGACACCTTTCCGAACCTCATTGATGACACCTTTCCTAAAAAGAAGGTATTCTTCCCAAAATTATGGAGGTGTTAAGTTTTAATTCACGTTCTTTGCAAAGGCCAGGTGCGAACGGGCCTTAAGGCTTGTGTTGCATTATGACCCGGTGTTGGCTAAAGAACCTTGTGGGAGTAGTAGTTTTGAGAAGGTATTATTGAGGCATTTAAAAATAAAAATAAATTACCAACACTTGTCCAATGTTCTTCAATGATTATAGTGATATAAAATTCGGCCCAATATGAATTATGTTCTTCACAATATGACCAAATTGAATTGGTCATCATATAACCATGAATCCTTGGTCCTTTAGGGGATAATGGGGAATGATGTCTTTGCTATATAACTTTCATGTGAATAGTGTAGAAATAAGTGTAGGGGTGAATCTCATGAATAATGCCATGATAGGTGTTGACAAGCCTTTTACCGTATTTGGTGGTCGAATTAGGAAGTTAATAGTATTAAAGATAAATCGTATATATAATTATTTTTGTTGGAATACTCTCAAAAATTCCTTTCCATTATATATCTTGGGGTCTCATGCAAAATTTAAAATTTAAAATTTAAAAATTTATATGTGAATATATGATATATGATTTTCAAGAATTTCCTTACATATTATATTGAAAGAAACGGTGATCAATATGATGATTGAGAATTATCCATACAACCAAGTTTCTTAAAATCTTCATCAAATACATTGTCCAAAAATGATATTTCATCTAATTAAAAAATTGAATATTTATATTACATATATATATATATATATTCAATGTTCTATATATATTATAAAAAGATTTAAAAATTGGTGAAAATATAATTTTATTTTAGAATACATCAATTTAAAGATAATCTAAATTGAAAAGCACTCCAAAATTTTTGAAAAAATATTTAGATTGACTTTTCTTTTACTCCCTCTGTTGCACTAAAAACCCAAACTTGCCTTTGTGAATTACAAAAGAAAGCATGGTTTTTAGTGGGACAGAGGGAGTTAATTAAAAATCCAAAATAGGGTAGCAATTATAAAATTGAACAATTTCCAATTTGGATTGAATTAAATAATTAAAACTTCGTAAAATTACAATTTTTTATTTTTATTTTAAATTCTTGTAGGGGTATCCAAAGAAGGAAATTTGATATTTGTGTACAATAAGTCTACTAGAGAGATAATACTTTGGGAAAAAAAGCACATTGTGCTCAATTTGGTAACAAACGTCCAAATCATCATCCAAGAATTGTGAGGTTTCACACCTATAATCAAGTTATCCAGTTAGTTGATTTGCCATTACGAATGGATAAATAACTCTAAAGAGCCTAAAATATATGCTAATAAGAATCAAGTATTTTAGAATAAACAAATAAATTTTTACATAATACACACATTGCTATGTGACTTTTGATAACGTATGTAATGTCGTCCCTACATGGGAACAATGTGAACATACCGTATGTTTAGAAGCACTTCTATGTAATGCGTTGAAATCCTTTTCAAAATGTACACGATAGAGCTATTTGAAAAGGGTCGACTAAAAAGGAGTGTTCTGAAAAAGTAAAAGATGGCAGTTCAAAAAAACAAGGGCATTGTCTCATACTAATAATAATTAAATTACCAAACACGTTATTGCATCAAAACAAGGGCTTGTAGGGGTTTGGTGCCACTACTAGAAAATCACGACCAAAACAACAGAAAATCAACTCATTTCTGTTGGTCCGTGCACTGTAAGTGCCTTTTTCACTGATTTCTAACTTTCTGTAAATGCAACAATAGAAGTCGCTTGATTTCTGTTGGTCCGTGCACTGTAAGTGCCTTTTTCACTGATTTCTAACTTTCTGTAAATGCAACAATAGAAGTCGCTTGATTTCTGTTGGTCCGTGCACTGTAAGTGCCTTTTTCACTGATTTCTGTTGGTCTGTGCACTATAAGTGCCATTTTCACAAATTTTTAACTTTCTATAACATTAAAGGAAATCTAAAGCCTCATCAAAACTGCGAGTTCTCATGCACATAAATTAATAAAAAATATATATATTAAAAAAAATTGAATAATTTTAAAAAATATATATAAAATATAAAATAAAAATTGAAATCTCACGTGGATATGTGGCAGCATTTCGACCACATCAAGTTGGATAATAATTTTTTAATAAATTTTAAAATAAATTTTTAATATATTCTTAATATAAAATAAAATAAAATAAAAATAAAACATTTTAAAAATAATTTTTAAACATTATAAAAACACTTTTTAAACATTTCTGTAATAATTAATATTATTATTTTATTAAAAATTTATAAAAAATTAAAATTAATTTTAATTACAAAAAAAATAAAAATAAAAAATGTTTTTGTCAAATTTTTTTTTGGGAGTGGATCTAGCAGACTTTTCTATATAGTTACTAAAAGTTTCAAAAAATTCCAAAAATATATTTTTTTGAACGAAATTTTGATGGCTGGGAGCGGTTTTTTTCCACAGCAGGCTTTGCATATTTTTAGCGAAGTCAAGAACTTTTTTTTTTCAAATTTTTTTTCTTCATTAGATCAGGCAGGCTTTTTCCTATACTTACAAAAAGTTTCAAAAAATTCCAAAAATATTTTTTTTTCGACGAAATTTTAATGGCTGTGAGCTGTTTTTTTTTCCATAGCAGACTTTGGATATTTTTAACTATGTCAAAAACTTTTTTTTTTTCAAATTTTTTTTTGTAGTGGATTAGGCAGGTTTTTATCTATATCTATAAAAAAATTCAAGAATTTCTAAAAACATATTTTTTTGGGTATCAAAGATAAAAATTATTTTTTAGTTGAACCCCCTTCTACTAAAATGTATGTAGAAGCTTCACAACATATTGGATCAAAGTGAAATTTTTACCACTAATACTAGACTTTAGAACGCAACTTTTCCAACAATTTCTATTAAAATCGGACTCCGTATGGAGGAGAAACAAGCCTTCAAAGTTCACTAAAATTGTCAAAAGTCCAAATTTTTGATGTCGGCATTTATAAGTAACAATAAGTACACCGTTGTAGCACAAAGTAACTTACCATTGGTGAGTTGGTAAGAACTCTTGGTTACCATGTAGGAGGTCTCGGGTTCAAATCCGGATGGTGGAGGTGTTGTGGGGTATTGTGGTCCGGGCAGCCCGAAACTATGGTCTGGGTAGTTGGAGACTGTGGTCCGGTCAGCTGAAAATTACAGTCCGGGCAGTAGGAATTTTTCCCCGGGCAGCAGGAATTTTTCCCCGGACAGCAGGAATTTTTCCCCGGGCAGCAGGAATTTTCCCCTGGGCAGCAGGAATTTTTCCCCGGGCAGCAGGAAAATTTTCCCGGGCAGCAGGAACTTTTTTCCCGGGCAACCGAAAAATTATTGTCTAGGAGGCTGCAATTTTTAGGTCGGGCAGCACAAATTTTGTTTTCAGCAAAGCTAAAAATTTTAATTCGGATAGTAGAATTATTATTTTTGAGTAATTGAATTTTTTGGACCAGAACAGCAAGAATCAAACAACATATCTCTGTTGAAAAATGTCCAGATCAACTTGTCCAAATCAACTCCAACTATCAACCATTCTCTGTTGATTTTTTGTTGTTCTGGACACATATTTTCTAGTAGTGACTCCTCCTCGAACGATGATCTTCCTCGTTAAAAAAACTTCATGATGTTGTGAAGGAAAAAGAGTAAAGTCATCGTTCGCCATCTAATTCACTCTAGTTCAGTGAGGGTCCTCATACCAGCCGCAGTGATGAGCCTGCGGTGCTGAGGGGCTGGTAGTGCCTTGGTGAGGACGTCGGCGATGTTGTCTGCTGATGGAATCTTCTTGACCTCGATCTACTTGGTCTCGGTGAGTTCTTGAGTATAGCCGAAGAGGTGAGGACTGATGTGTTTGACACGGTCGGCTTTGATGAATCCAGAGGAAACTTGCTCGATGCAGGCCGCGTTGTCTTCAAATATGGTCGTTGGCTTGTCCATCGATGTAAGGCCGCTCATTTGAAGGATGGCTTGTTGCATAGTGCGTAGCCAAACGGCTTCGCGGGAGGCCTCGTGGAAGGTGAGTAGTTCGGCATGATTTGTGGACGTGGCGGTCACGGTCTGCTTGGTGGAGCGCCAAGAGATCGGTGCGCCATTTTTGATGAAGATATAGCCGGTTTGAGACTTGCCTGAAACGGGATCCGTCTTGAAGCTAGAGTCGGCGTATCCGATAATGTCGCTTGGAGTATCCTTGCGGAAGTGTAAGCCGAGATCCTCCGTGCCGCGGAGGTAGCGCAAGAGATGCTTGAGGCCCTGCCAATGTTGGGAGGTTGGTTTCTGACTGTGACGCACGAGGACGCTGACGGCGAATGAGATGCCAGGTCGAGTGTTCGTGGCGAGGTACAGTAGAGCTCCAACTGTGGCTAAGTACTACGGTTTGTCGATCTCCTCCTCGTCGTCATCTGCTGGTCGGTAGGGATCATCTTGAGTGCAACTCTTGCCAATCATGGAAGCTGAAAGCGCGTTAGCGTTGTCCATATTGAATGTGCGGAGTAGTTTCTTCACATATGTTTGTTGATGAAGTAATAAGCTCCCATCTGCATAATGTTTAATCTGTAGTCCAAGACAATAGGATGTGCGCCCCAACACTTTCATTTCAAACTGTTTGGTTAGTAGGTTTTCCACATGCTTACTCAAGGCTGGGGTGCCAATAGAGTTTAAGTCATCGACATAGACTGCGAGGATGACAAAACCGGTGGTGTCTTTGAGGACGAAGACACAAGGTAGGGCGGGGTGAGTTTGGAACTCATGAGAAATCAAGGACTTGAGGTGATAGTACCATGCCCGGCCTGCTTGCTTTAGGCCATAAAGGGCTTTGCATATCCTCAATCCAGAGAAGCGCCCGGGCTGTGCGGGTGTAGTGTTTGGTAGGAAATCTGGAGGAGGTTTGATGTGAATTTGGGCATCTAAGTCACCGTAGAGATAGGCTGTGACTACGTCGAGGAGACGGGTTTCTAATGCCATTTGGACTGCTAGACTTAGGAGGTAACGGAAGGATGTGCTATCCATAACAGGAGAATATGTTTGTTCAAAATCTATCCCGGGTTTTTGTGTGAAACCTTGAGCTACTAACCTCACTTTGAATCTAAGAATGTTACCATGTTCGTCTCGCTTACGAGTGAAGATGAGTTTGTGTCCTATCGGTTTGGTGATGAGATCGGTGACAAGGGGTCCAAAGACTCCTCGTTTTCTAAGTGATTGGTACTCGGCCTGTAAGGCTTTTTCCCATTGTGGCCAGTCTACACTCTTCTTGGCTTGGTCAAGTGTCATAGGATCTACATCAAGGTTGGTGAGATATGACTCGAAGTCATCCCACGGGATATCAAAGGGTTGACTATGTTGATCATTTGGGTTGCGGTGGGTGTGCATTGATGCACGGGTTTGGGTTTGCGGGGTGGCATTAAGCTTTCGTTTCTTGGCTGGAGCTATTGGGACAGGGTTGCCAGAGCCGGGTACGGGGCTCCTAACTATGCGTGGTCCCGAGTGGAAGCCATCGGGGATGTTCTCAGCAAGGTGCTGGAGATTGAGGAGTTTTCGAACTTCTAAATCTGCTAATGCTGTACGAGGATCTGGGTTAAGAGTGAGCGTTTCTAAGTCTTTAAAGTTCAGGCTATGATCGGTTTTAGTTTGAGAGCCGGGGAACTTGTTTTCTATGAACTTACAATTCTGAAATCTAGCTTTGTAAATATCGTCACTCCGGGGTAGTTTGTAGCGGATTATGCTAGGAGAGTCATAACCAAGGTAGATTCCTCGAATTCTATGGGGTGTCATGGTGTTCTGTTTGGGATCTGAGATTGGAACCCATACTTCGCATCCGAAGGTGCGTAAGTGGGCTATGTGAGGGGTTCTACCAGAGCTGAGTTCTAATGGAGTCTGTGTATGCAGCAGTGTGGGTCTAAGTCTAAAAAGGACTGCTGCATGCAACACGGCGTGATCCCAAAGAGTGGGAGAAAGATTAGCATGAAAGAGGAGAGGGCGTACTATGAGTTGTATTTTCTTGATGTATGCTTCAGCTAGGCCATTCTGGGCATGTTCATAAGGTACTGAATAAGTGAGTTCTATCCCTGAAGCTGTACAAAAGTCTTCGAATGCTTGTGATTTAAATTCCATGGCATTATCCATTCTAAGAAAACAAATTTGGTTGTCAGGGAAGTGGTTGCGGAACCTAACACTACTAGAAAATTCAGCGTCCAAATCAACAGAGAAGAGTTGATAGTTTCTGTTGATTCGGTCGCGTTGTTCCGGTCATCCATCAACAGAAATCTGTTGATTTTTTCTGTTGATTTGGTCAAATAAAAAATGAAAAATGAAAAAAAAAAAAAAAAAAAACATTTTTTTCGCTGCCCGGATTTTTCGGGCAAATATTTCTTTTTTTTTGCTGCCCGGAACTTCCGGGCAGCCAAGCTATATACACACGGTCGCCACTCGGGTTTGAACTCGAGACCTCATACTTATGACTCTACTCACTAACCAATTCACCACCACTAGAACTTGATGAACAATGCATGATTTTTTTCTTACATATATACTTACTATTCTGTGTTTTCAAACTCAGCAGACTTTGGCGGCCGTTTTGACATAGTAGAATAACTTCTTTTTTAAATCTTTGGACTAAGAAAAGCTGGTAAATCAAGTTAAATTTCATATCCGAAAATCCGTTTGTGATTTTAAGCCTCCATTCAAAAGTTATAGACAAAATTCAGAGAGGGTGTTTGAAAATATCAAAGAAAATATTCCTTGCTACCCCACTCTGAATTTTGTCTATAACTTTTGAATGGAGGCTCAAAATCACAAACGTATTTTTGGAGATGTAACTTAACTTGATTTACTAGCTTTTTTTAGTCCAAAGATTTTTTAAAAAAGTTACTCTACTATGACAAAATGGCCGCCAAAGTCTGCTGAGTTTTTTTTTTTTACCCCTAAAGGATCGTAAGGCCCCCATGCGGCTTTTAGAACTAGAAAGTGAGAAAATTCCGGTTCTTGGGCTTTGAATTGTAGGATGAGCAACAAAGAGATCCTGGCTCTTTTTGAGAGCCAAATTTGTAGGTACTTCTTGATCGGAAATTCATCAAGTGAGCGATTTTTGGTGATTTTTTTGAGTTGCACGGTGGGTATCTAGGCGTCACTTCAAACCCTCATATCTTTCTCTTTACACCTCCAAATTCCTTGAAATTTTTTTCACATGTTTTAAATGATGATTTCTACTCACAATAAAACTTTCAGAATTTTTGGAGCACTTTTGAACAATCCGATTTCAGCATGTGTACAAAATACCCCAAACAAGTTCCATCAATCTTTTCAACGGTGGCATTTTTCAAAAATTGTGCAATTTTGTTGATCTTTTTTTCATTAAAAACTACGTAAATCTTCTTTAGTTTTAACGGGGCCAATCGTCATAATTACCCCACACTAATAAGGCATTGAGCTTGCTACAAGAGCTAGTCAAGAAAACGAGAGCTAAGTTCAACACCCCCCGGTCCTTTAGGGGTTAAATTGTGAATAATTAAGTTAAAAAAACTTTCAAAGTACATTGAACTTCAACCATGGAGTTTTAAATGTTGCCCAAATGAGGGTGTTTTAAATGTTTTAAGTGTTTTGAGAGTCATAATTTTGTACTTTGATGTTTTTCAACTTTGGGGATTATGTTCACAATCTTGTTTAGAGTTTGTATAAAGAATTTAAAACCAATTGGATCTATTTGTCATGGGTGCCTGAAATTACCCAAAACTCAAAAAAAATCACCTTTTGAAAAATAACTTTTTAATTGCAACTTGAATTGATCAAAAAAATTCTAGGCCTTAACTTAATAGTGAAACACAAGTTTATTAAAAAATTCACATCTTCTACAATAATTGTATTCAACAAAGATTGTATCAAAAAGGACTTACTCAAAAGTAGAAAATGGTTTGAAATCATGACTCATGGTTTCGAGAGTTAATTAATTATTTGGCATCAATATACCAACCTTGCCCTACTGCTATAGTATAATAACATTCCAAAATCTTATAAACATACGAAGTCAAGTCCATAAATTGCAAAAGATTCCAAATATTCCTGAAATATTCCAATGGATTCCAAAAGATTCCAAAAGATTCCTAAAAGATTCTAGATTCACTAAAATTTTGTTGATTTGGTCATCGCACTATTCAAATCAACAGAAAGTAGGTAGCAAACTGTTGATTTTTACAAAAAGTTTAAAAATTAGTGAAGTCGGTCATTGGAGTGCCCGAAACAACAGAAATCAGTTGATTTTCTGTTGATTTGGTCACGATTTTCTAGTAGTGAAAGGATCATTGCTAAAGTCTTAGGGAATACCATATTACGGGTTGTAAGAAGTGACACCTCAGCGTGTCTACCTGAAGCATCAACGAGTACAAAGAAGTACTTGAACTGACCTGACTGGGGAGTGATAGGGCCGCACCAATCGCCGTGGAGACGATACAATGCTGTTGGCATTTTAGTCGGGAGCTTCCACCGTGATGGCTGCTTGATGAGCTTCCCTTGAATGCACGCTGCGCACTCCTCCACGCGCTCCGCATCACTTGTACATAGGTCATGACTAGTCAAGATGGGAATCATTTTCCGCATCATGGTCGTCCCGGGGTGCCCCAACCGGCGATGCCAAATGTTGGCTTTGGAGCTGGAAAAGAGGCCTGGGCATCCCCCAGGGATAGGCGTGCGTGACACTCGTGTCAGTGTTCACTGGCCTCTTCTTCACCTTTGCAAGGGGGGCTAGCTTGCATGATGCAAAGCTCATATAGGCCGTTGGCTGCCGCATGTGCGGTGGCGAGGCGCCGCGGCCCTCGCCTAAGCTCGAGGACCTCTTCATCATTTTCCACCGCAGTAGAAACGTGGATGTCATTAGCCCGTAGGTCACGGTAGCTGATCAAGCTCCGGGGGGCGTCCGGGGCGTACATAGCCCTTTTGCAAATGAGGGGGCTCCCCCGGGCAGAATCACAACTGCCCAGCCCTCACGAAACTTGAAGTTTCATTTGCCGGCGATTGTGACTATGTCACAAGTTTGCCACGGCTCATTTTGAGTTTTGAACTCAAAGTGTGCCTGGTCTTGCAAAATGGTATGAGTGGAGGCGCTGTCAAGCAGAGCAATTTTAGCTTCGTTGGCAGACACGCTACTCTGAACCATGTAGATTTCGGGGTCTAACTCGCTGAGTGTGGGAGAAGGAGCATTGAGGGTGTGAGTTTCCTTCTTTCCTTCCCTCAGTGACTGCAGCTCCTTGTACATTGCAATGACATAACTAGAAGCACGACATTCTTTAGCATAATGACCCTTTCTGCCGCATTTATGACAAGTTCCCTTCTCTGTTTTTCTCCACGAATGAGAGGACCGGTCGGTTCTGGTCTGATTCGCGTACCTTTGGGGTTTGGAAGATCGATTCCACGTGTGCTTGGGCTTCCAGTTTCCCTTTGGCTTCCGGCGTGGTGCGTCGGAGATGTGGGACTCCCTGCTTGGATTGCCCGGCTTCGGGTGTGGCGTGGGTGCCGAGCTGGTTGTCTTCAGCGGGTTCTGGACTTCGCTGTTGTGAATCTCTTTAGCTGGCCTTGACTCTGCATTCTTGAGGAGCAATTGTTGTTGCTTTTCGGCTAACAGAAGGTAGGACATGAGTTCGGAATGTGTAGTAAACTTCATGTTGCGATACTGTTGAGTCAAAATTGCACAAGGAGGAAAAGTAGAGAGGGTCTTATCGATCATCTCGGTGTCGTTGATGGTGTCGCCACAGAGCCGAAGTTGGGCTACAATGCGGTGAAGTTCGGAGTTGAATGTGAGGAAATTTGGGAAATCCATCACGCGGAGGCCGATCCTGTCGCTCCGGGCTTGTGGCAGTAAAATGGTCTCTTCATGCTTGAATCGTGCCGCCAGCGCCGCCCATAATTCGGCAAGATCCTCGACTTGGATATATTGTTGTCGAAGTGAAGAATCGAGGTGCCGGCGCAAGATGAGTAGCGTATGCCATTTGTGTGAAGTTGGGATCTCCCCCTCGTGTGCAGGTGCGATCGTGGGGTCGAGTTCCTCTGCACGCAAGTATGCACGCATGTCGATGTTCCACCCTAAGTAATTGGATCCATCTGGCTCGAGCGGATCGAAGAAGAGAGGATGTGTTTGAGTCTCGCGGTGTTGGCGTTGCGAGGCCATGACTATGGGGTCTATAGAGATGTTGTAGAAGGAGGAGAAAATAACAGAAGGAGGGTGACGGAGAGCAAGAACAAGGGCTATAAAGAGTTACAAAAGGCTATATCAGAAGAGTAAGAGCAAGAGCTACAAAAAGCTATATCAAAAGAGCAAGAGCAAAAACTACAAAGAGCTACAAAGAGCTATATCAAAAGAGCAAAAGCAAGAGCTACAAAGAGCTACAAAGAGCTACAAAAAGCTATATCAAAAGAGCAAGAAAGAGCTATGGTGGAAAAGCTTTGGTGGAAGAGCTATGGTGGAAGAGCTAACGGTGCTGATAACGTGTTGAGAGACAAGCATAAATACAAAGTATGAGCATCCAAGAATGAGCCAAAGCTCTATTCCATTAAGATTATATAGGGGTGAAGACAACTAGTTAACTCGGGTTAAGGTTTAGAGTATGACTGGGTTTACTATCCATCTATCTTATCGCTATCTACCTACTGTGACTTAACTAGTTATTAAAGACCAGTCAGATAGGTACAACTAGTTAACTCGGGTTAAGGTTTAGAGTATGACTGGGTTTACCATCCATCTATCTTATCGCTATCTACCTACTGTGACTTAACTGGTTATTAAGAACCAGTCAGGTAGGTATGCTGACTAAGCTGTGGAGAGTGAATGGATGACATTCATCCTGTCTTAACACCTTCGAATCGGAATGAGCGCAGTACATGTGGCGTGCAGGGCCATGTAACGGCGTCATTGGAGAAGCCGCATCAGGCACTCACGTTGCAGAGAATCGGGCGCACTCTGCCTCAACAATTTCTGCAACTCGAGAATGCGCGCCTTCTGCCTAAGCAATTTCTACATCTCGGGAATGCGCGCATTTTTCCTCAGCAATTTCTGCAACTCGAGAATGCGCAGCTCTTGTTGAGGATTGAGCCAGATTGTCGGGAGGCTGGGCCGGATCGGTAAGGCCGGCGATTGACGATGAAGAAGAATATGTTTTGGCAGGGGCGGCGAGCGCTGGGCGATGCGCCCAACCGGATGCTGGGCGAGTCGCTGTGGCGATGGTGGGCACGCCGCACGGACGCCCGCCTCAATCGCGACCAGTTATGGGACATGGTGGAGCCGTACGAGCGCCCCAAGTCCATGACGCCGCTCCTCTTGCTCAACATTGCGGCTTTCTACTCGGGCGTTCTGGCTGCCGCTGTCACCGAGCAGCTCCACAAGGTGCGAATTCTGTTTCTAACCCTAATTGCCCGCAATCTTCCGAAAACCTTTTGGTTTGGGGGGATTAGGGTTTCCATCTCTTATCTTTCCAGTGGTTGTTGCGCAGGAACGGTACTGGGCAGAGCATCCAGGGCAGGCCATTCCCATTATGAAGCCCAAGTTCTACCTGGGACCTTACAAAGTGCGCAGAGAGGATTTTGGTGAACCTGACGCACCTGGGCAATAGAGTCATCGTTTTGGTGTGAACATTTTTGACCTAATATCGACGCTCTTCTGTGTCTAGTTCGGGCACGTTTCAGAAAGGAGAGTGCGTGAGAAAATTGTACTGTCTCAGTTTTGCCACTCAGTATCAGACGGGAGGACAGGACTCACATATTCAGATTGTGTGCAGGATCTATTACATACTGTATCTCAATCTGATTCTTAGCTCTGATGCGTTTTAGTGATGAGACCACAACAGCGGAGAATTTGGTTTGCAAACTGGAACTAGGAATTTTCAGTCACAGCTGTGACTACTCCATAAGGTTGTGAGCAACTTCGCAAATTCATACTGGTGCTCTACAGTACCGGTACTTCATTCTGGTCTTGACCACCAATAGTTGAAAATTATGTACAGTACATGCTCCACTGTATCTTTAGATTGGAGAATTATACAGTACCTTTGAACAGCGACAATTATACTATTGCAATGCATGTATACTCTGACAACAGTATCGCCTTTCCATTTGAAGGGAGAAGAATAGAAAGTATCATGGCAAGAATAACCATTTCTTGTATGTACTGTACAGAACTTCCTTACAAGGTATCTCTGTCCAAAAAATGGAGTGGGCAGTAACATTGTCCTATGTTTCAGTTGATTGTTGGTCACATAAACAATCATTGGTTGCCTCATGATTCCTTTGGTTCCTCTCAGCAATCGGTTGCTTGGGTAAACAGGATGCTACTGTTATGTAATATCATTGAAGCATTTGCTTTCTTGACTCCAGAGGCCACATTTGCATGAGCTCGCGGCCATCTAGGCACGCTTGGATGACTTTGACAGCTCGTTCTCTAATGTCAGACTGTATAGAATCCATCGACTGTGTCGCATCCACACTCTGCGACATGCAAGTGCAAGAGTAAGGTTAAGGTGGAGGCACCAATACCTGTCAGTTTTAAGGATTGGTGACACCGAGCAACGCCAGGAACAATTCAAACATCAAGGAAATGAACGCCAATACAAACAGTCCCGGCAGCCATACATAATATACTGTGATAGCAGACAATTACCTGCCAGGCCGTGTCCATCAAGGATTTGAATATTTGCTCAACTTTCTTCTGAAACTCAAGCTTTTCGTATCTCTCGCCGCCGTAACCTCCTCTTGCTGCAGCTACCTGGAGCATTATACAAGCATTACCACAGTTATTACTCTGATCTCATTCATATCAACACGGAGCATAGCAATGTAAAGATCACACTTGGTCTCTCTCACCACAAAATGATATCTTGTAAAGTCACGAATACACTAAAGCAGATATTTGAGATAAACAAATCATTGGAAAGGTCAAGACAGTAATCAATTGACCAAAGTTCAACATTCTCGATCCTCTAATTAATAGGGAAATAGCATCCATAAAGATAATTTACCAGGTTTGAACAAAGAATATACCTCTGCAGCGATGTCGAGATAGAGGACAAGATCTGGGGCCGGTAGCCCTACCTCTGGTGCCTGTCAAAATGCACTAAGCAGATTGTCATTTAGATCCATTTCTCAACCTGCAAGGATGATGGAGCGATAAAGTTTCTTAATACTCACGTCAAGCCTCTTGAATGTTGAGCAGAATTAAAACCCTAGCCAGGCAAATAGAAGATTCAGAACCCCAAGCCATTGAACTCGTCAAGACCGGAATATAGAACCCCCCAATAAAGATTAATCGTTGTGCCTCGTCAATAATGATTAATCGCATGTTGACATCCCATTTATCATTTACAGCAGCTAGGAAGTCCAACGCACAGATGATTACAAATACCCTAAACCCTAAACCCTAACCACTATTTCAGAAAGCATGTGCTCACCTTGCACCAATCTAAATCAAGACCTTTCGCTGCTGAGAATGCCACACCCGAGTACGAGTACCGATCAATCACCAATGTAATCCCCTCCCGTAGCTTCGATTCCATCAATGACCTGCCGTCTTTCCATTTCAGTCTCACATGAATATCTGACATCCAGCTCCAACAGTTCTAGAAACCCTAAACTCCTTGTTACTCACAATTTAACCCTCCAGCTACATCAGACGCGAGGGCTCCCTCCACACTTACTCTCAAAGCATTTCGTAAAACCTAAAACCGGCCCCCACTTCAGCATTAACATAATTCTAAGGTAGGGACACCAAAGTTCCCCTTGATCAAATGTTCAGCTAGTGAACCTCTCCTTATTTTCGTAGAAGCAATTTTAGCAAAGCTCCCGAGTTTGACCCGTCCTAGCTTTTGCATGCGGTACCTAAATAACGCATCTTTGGCGCGTTGGAATCCTCTTTCATTCGCCAACAAGATTTGACTGGTCTAATAATAGGTCTCAACACCAGCGATTGTGTTGCTAATTTTAGCCAAATGCTACATTAAAAAACTGGGCTGGCTAATTGATTCAAGAATTTTTGAAAAAAGAAAGAAATAATAACCAGATTTCCTACATGGAGTCAAGATGTGTATCCTCTTTAGACCTAGGTATCACCCATGTATTGCCTAAGTAGCACCTAGGTAGGTGCATAGCACACGTGTATTACCCTGATATTACCTATATATTAATACGAAAAGCGCATCCAAGGAGCCTAGATAGCTCTTCAACCATGGAAAAGTAGCAAAAATGCTAAACTGCTTCCTAAAAAAACATCACTGGACCCGTCCTAACTTTTGCATGCGGTACTTTAAACAATGCATTCTTCGGTGCGTTGGAATCCTCTTTACCTATCTAATAATGGGTCTCAACACAGAGTTATTAGGTCTCAACATAAAGAGAGGCGATGTCATGTGTGTCTACCTTAAATTTGAAACAACGAAGAGTGGAACAAAATGCGAGAAAGACATGGAAATAAGACTAGGGGCAAAGAGGGGAGCGGGGATACCGTTTCTCCCAGCGATTGGCAGAGAAGAGGAGGTGAATGGCGGCATCGTCTAAATCCGTCTGGCAAGACAAGTAAGACGAGATCATATGGCCCATGGCGGTGGTGCGATCGGGAAAGCGCCACACCTCCACGGCCATGCCCTGGGATTGCAAGAAGGTGGTGAGATGCACGCACTGGGAGCTCTTGCCGCTACGATCCAGCCCTTCCAACACAATCAACGCGCCGCGGCTCCTCGCCTGGGCGGGCGCCATAGCTACGGCTGCGCAAGAGGATCTCCTCGCTTGCAATTGCAATGCCCCCACCGTCGCGCCCAGCACGGAGCTCCGCAATCGCACTGGCAGCGCCTGCAGCATCGATGATGGGTGGGTGGCGGGATCGCAACCGGCGAAGGCGGGGAATTCGAAAGCCAAACAGAGCCAACGTTTAACGGGAGGTTGGCTATGGCGGGAAGCGCGTTCACACCTACCCAATTGTTGGCTCGAACCCGAAAAGTTAACCGAAAAGTGTATCTCAAAGTGGAAACTCATCTTAGATGACTCATTTTGGGTTCAGAAAGGTTGCAAAACTAGTCTATGGTGAACGGGAGACTAATTTAAAGCAAGGTCATGCACCATCATGGGGTATGGAAGTCGTAACTTCCCCAATGCTAAAAGAGAGTTTCCACAAGTTCCCCAAATTTTAGAGAGCGGACCAAGGGACTATTCATAAGCAAAATTTATCAAAATTTAATAATATTGGCATGCAAACTCAGTGTAGAAGTTTGGAAATACAACTCTTGTTTTTTGTTAACTCTATTACATGAGTTTTGGCACTTTCAAAAGGCTCCTAGCCTTCAATATGTTGAAATCAGCACTGATCAACGAAATCATAAAATAAAATAATAATAATAATAATAAAATAAAATAAATTCAATCCTACATGGACAATTTCTTTACACATAAGATTGGGAATTTCTTATTTCTTATTTTATTTTATATTATTTATTTATTTATTATTAAATTATTGATCACATATTAGAAACAACAAATCAACGTATCACTGAAAGACGGGCCTTCTAAAGGCTCCAAAATTCACCTAATATTGTCCATGAATGTAGGCAAAAGAGGAAAAAAGTAAAACTTGAATTTGTCTCATACCCTGCCATGAAGTTGTGCACGTTCCATGGACTTGCTTGAGATGAAACATGAACAAATTCGATTGGTTAGGGAGAAGTTGTCATGAAGTCTTAGGCTTGAAAACCCTCCATACTTCATGACAACTTGTTCATCACTTTTTTCTTGAAAAGCTCGCTTGAAATGCAAAACTTGTCCCATGAAGTCTCTAAAAACTTGTCTCATAGTGAGATACTTCATCCATGGAACTTGGCCCTAATTGGGTCGATGATCATATGGATGCTAGAAATGTCTTTAACCTATAAAAGACCGATGATTTATGGTTTTAAAATGACAAATTCAATTGACTATATTGTAAAAAATGTAATTTAAATGGGACCAAATTTTATATCGTTGGAATCAATGAAGAACATTGCAATAGTTAGTCAAAAAACAAATAAATTTGAACAAAAAGAAGTCCTCATAGAACCTACTCAAAATTGTTGAAAAAAATATGAGGCCCAATTTGGGCTTCTTGGTTCTTTAGGGGCTAATCCAATGGTGAAGGTCCATTTGAGATGTTTTTGGGCCCCAGCTGTGAATTTGGGGTCAAGAAACACCCTAATCCAATTCCCTTGGACCTGCTCAAAATTTTGGCACCAAAATTGTGCCACATTGATTGCCACATAGGATGGAAAAAAGTTATAGTTGGACCTTAGTGTAAAGCCCTTCGGCCCAATTTGCCAAATTCAAACGATCTTATCGGTTGAAATTTGTCGAGTTTGGATCGGGTCAACAATCATGCCTTGATGTAAAGTAGTCCTCATGAATTATCGTACTTGAAGGAGGTCGAAGCACCAAGGAATCTTGGTTTTAAAATGACAAATTCAATTGATTGTATTGTCAACAATCAACAATTCATATGGGACGAAATTTTATGTCACCAAACTCAATGGAGAATATAACATGCGTTGGTGTAAAAACAAATGAATTTGAACGAAAATAAGGATGCTCAGCACAAAATGCTTAAATGCTAAATATTCAACTTGAGACATAATTTGGGCTTCTTGGTTAATTCTGAATTAAGGTGGCAACACCCAAAACACCATTTTATTTTTATTTTTGGTTTTTTTATCACAATTATTAATATTAATATTGTTATTAGGTTCATCGCATTTTTATATCTTCTTGTTGGCATCCAAAAATGTGTTATTTTGATATTGTATGCAAAAATTACGAAGGGTCAAAGGTTTTTTTGGTGGATGTTGTAAAAACATTTCTTCAATAGAAGTAAATATTGACTATGGGGATGTAGACATGGTAAAGATGGCGCTTTTGGGTATCCCCACTTTAGGCACATCGGTGTTGAAATAGTTTTTTTAAAGAGAAAGAACATTTGGGCAATCTAAAAATAAGATTTTAATATTTTAACACAAAATGTAACTAGGGCTTTGTAACCTTTGTTATGAATGAGGTTTTCTGTACGATATTGAATAAAAATATTTACCAATAATATTTATAAATCTTGAAATATTTTTGGAAACTCTTAAAAATTTCAACACTCTCCAAAATAACTTAATTCCTAAAATACCATGACTGTTTATCCAAAACCACTCAAAATTGTCATTTCTTGTTCATTGACTGAAAACCAATTAAAAAAAGGTTAGGTTTTTCATTTTTAATTGTAAATTTGTGTTTTAGACTACCCATAGGTTGGTAGCATTTTGGACACCTCAATAATTAATAATAATTGAAAAAAAGTGTTGAGCAAAGAAAAAAGGATTTCCCACATTTGGACATTTTCAAATTCAATTAAAAATTTTAGGCACATCATAATGTAAATGTTAAATATGATGGATAACCTGAAAACTTTCATTCATTATAGATTTACTAGCGACTAATGGCCAATCTCTTTCAGTTTCTAATTTGTCTTATTTTTCTAATTTATATAATTTGTCTATAGTAACTCCATATTGTGTAGTGTAAAGGCGGTTTATGACGTAGGAACTTTCTATAAATTTCCATGATTTGGGAATTTCCAAATTTAATTATTGTTTGTTAGGACAAGTGTGTACTAGAATTTTCTAAAAATTTGGGCATGAGTTTTAGCAATGAACTTTTGCCCAAGGTGCTACCAAGCTACACTCCTACAATACTAGAAGAGTATGTGGACAAAATTCAAACCATTTTAACAATATGGATTGCAAGATATTGTCATTTTAAGTGAAAAGGATAAAAATAAAAATAAATTGCACCCTACTCAAATTTATAGTTGACTTCATTGTCTTTGATGTTTACTTTTGCAACTAAAATTTTGAAGAAAAATACTTGTACACATGATGCAAAAGATCATGTTAGTTATGTATGTGCTAGTTTTTGAATATAGCGGACGAGTGAAGCATATCCTCGGGGGGTTCACTGGCAAAAATTTTAGAAACTACGTGCGATAAAAAATAGGGTTCAATATATTCATTGTAGATAAATTTTGTAAAAAATGTACATGTAAAATAGGGGATTTTAAAAAAATGAAACATGTTTACATGTAAAATACCATCACATATAATATTCTCAGGCTTTTTACATGTAAAATACCATCACTTTATAATATTTTTTGCAAGGTAAATAACCCCCCAAATAAATAGGTCATTATCGCAGGTGTATGCAAAATATGCAAGGGAGTGCCCTCCCCGAGAGCATATCCAAAAGGTGCCAATACACTAGCAAGTCTTGGATGGAGAAGAGGGAGGCCTCGTTCTAGGATATGTGGAAGAGGTCGGGGCAGAAATGATGGGTGGAAAGGACGTTAAAAAAATTACCTACTTGCTTTCCTTCACAAATAATCAAACTTTATTCACACAAGACCCAATCTTGTAACCTCACAAGCAATGATTGGAGATCATTGTCCTTATTTCTAATTTCGACCACATCTTAAACTTTTGTTTTTGTAACTTGTGAATGGACCCATTTTTGTTATTATCCTTAAAATAACTTTTGATACTACACTAACAATACTTTCACTCTAATTAGATTGTTGAAAGAGGTTTTTAAGAAATAGGTCAAAACTATATATTGGTGAGATCAATTCTAATTCATGAGCAATCCACCAAATTTCATAATTTTTCAGAAAGTCTTCTAAATCTTTAAATAAACTTTTAAAAATCTCACTTTGAGCACCAATTCTAAATTGGGGGTTGACAATATGATAGTCGCTATGGCAATTGTAATCCTCTTCAACTTTGGCCTATATTTGGAAAATTCAAGTTTTGAACATGTTTTTTAACAAACAGTAGCACTATATAAAACACCCATCAGCCTCACTAATTATGAATCTAAGACTGCTCACTACTCACTCTCACTCTTTGGACCAAAAAGTCCTGTGAAGGGCTCTTCGTCTTTTAAAGACTAATTAGGTTTCCTCTTCTATAGTTTACTTTAGTCAAGTCTAGGACTCCATTCTCATTATAGGTGGCGTGCATTCCATTTGGAGTATCAATACGTGCTTGTATATAACTAGGGGATCCTCAAACTTTCCTACACAAACTAGGGGAATAGCTAAACAAAAGACATTCGCGGGTTTTCTAAAAAGCTTCATATTAACTTAAAGAATGTATTTTGTTCTCTCCAACGTTTCTCTCCGCCCTCGCTACCCGCCACTAGAGGCAGTGGTCACTGTCGCAGTCTGGCGGGGCCCAGAAGTCGCAGTATGTGTTCTGGGTTGCTTTAGGGTTTCTGCTCTTTGGCCTCATGGATGAACAGAATCGTTGCACAATTACGACGACGCAGTATCCTTCCGTCAACAACAGCAACACGGTGTGCGAACGGGTATATCCGGCACCTCCAGTGACCAATATCCACTTGCGCGGCGACTCTTTTCCATCGCTCAAATATATATAATACAAGCTAAATCGAAACCTTAAATGAACCAAAAAATTCAACCATTTGAGTCTTAAAAGCTTGCTGCAAAAGCTCTTTGGAGAAGCTGGAGCGTAATTTCACACTCCAACATCCCTTATTAAGAATATGTGACAAAAAAAGGCCATACTTAATCCTTAAAGGACCAAAAAATCCAAACCAAATTTCATATCCTTTTTAGCGATTTTGAGTAGATCTTATGGGTGTTTTCACGGTAGGGCGTCCAAAATGTGTAGTGTGACATCGCATAAAAAGCGAAATGTGGCGGTAAACATTTTCTATTGGTCATTGAAATTAGTTTTCTGGCAGAAATTTAACCACAGTGAAAAGTTATTCCAGGATTTTATGTATATTAATAATTTTAAAAAATAATATAAAATAGTATTTTGACCAAAATGTAATATATTGCATTCATTGACGTTTTAGTATAGATACTTTATTGCCTTAATTGATATGTTTCATTGAAGATATAGTGATGACAATAATTTTCCTCAATTCCTATAACATAAAGGTACCGATTCAAAAGATATTCCAAAAGATTTCGTGAGCAAGGTAGATATTTGAGGTTTATGGCGACAATTTTTGTTCTTGTACATTAAACGTCCCTTAAAATGGCAAATTCCCAAAAATATCTTGCGAACTTGGTTGGCTAATTAAAACTCAGTATTTGGTGTGGCTGGAATATGCATTCGACGTGATTTTGCAAGCGGATTAAATGACATTGGTAGGAATATTTCGAAAAGATTCCAAATATATTCCAAAATATTCTAAAATCATATAAAATATTTTGAAAAGATTCCCAAAAAATCCATTTTTACTATATTTGAGTTATCCGTAAAGTCATAAATGAGAGGGTTTTGGGCTTGGGATTCTGCAAATCCAGGATCAAGCCCTCAAATGGGAGGAGGTGTCTGTACCTAAATAAAAACACAGGCAGAAATCTTTCTTACGACTGGAAATGGTCAAAAAAAATTTATGCTCTCGGGTTTGAAGCGCTCCCCGAGAATCAGGAGCCGCGTCGGCAGACTGGACGCGTGATCAAAGCCTCGTCGTCGGGAGCGGAGGCGCGTTGGCAGCGAAGGCGCGTTCGAAGGATCCGTTGGCAACGAGGGTCTTAAGTTCCCTTCTCTTCATTCCTCGCGTGTCCAGCAGTGCCTGAGCGGGCGGAGCCGTTTAGGGTTTGATCCCTCCGGCCCTCAGTCTTTCATCGCTCTTCTCTCGCCCTGGTCTTCTTTGCGGGATCGTCGAGGGTTTAGGGTGCCGGAGCCGATGGAGGGTTACTGTGCCGGAGCGAGGGCTTCTGTGCCGGAGGGATTGTCGAGGGTTTCTGTGCCGGAGCTGATCGAGGGTCTTCTTCGAGCATGCAGCGGTTTTAGGATTCAGTTTCGTGCGGTTTTGATCATTCAGCGGCGGTTTGCGGTTTTTTAGTTTCGTGCATTCAGTTTGCGGTTTGCATCCCGGCCCGTGCATTCGGTTTGCGGTTTGCGAGCTTTCAGCAGTTTCGAGCATTCAGTTTCGCGATGGCAGGAGCATGCGCGGGGGCGTGGTGGAGCCACTTACACAACGAACATGATTCTCGTCCCTCTATGGACGTCAGATTTTGACCAATGTGTCATCAATGATGCCAATGCACCCCGGAAATCCATGTACGTGTCACGCCGCCTCTACTCTCTCATCTACACTTGGCCACTTGATTTCATCACGCAACGCCTCGTTAATGCACTACGATAAAAAAATAGTATCATCATTGATGGCACTCTTGGACCAATTCCACATGAATGTGTATAAAATAGTAATGTTGTTATGCTTGAGGTAGAGCAGAAAGTTTAGAATGCGTTGCTCAGGTGACAATTTTGAGGGCCTACCGGGCAAAATGCGATTTTGACCAGTACTACGTGCATTAGCAACAATAACGGGCACAACGAGCAAACAAAGTTCGTCAAATTCTTGGAGTGTGAAATTTGTGTTACCCTTGAAGAGTGATGGTATAGAACGCATCGTCGCGAGCACGTCTCTCACACCTTCGTGGGGATTTACCGATTGAAACCCCCCTTCCTCCCATTCATTTCCATGGAACAAATTGAACGAATTTGACGCCGCCAATGCACAATGGAACATCATCGAAGCCTCCTCTTCCATCTCTTCCATCAAATTGTCATCGGTACTACTACTTGAAGAAGACATAAACAACTCCATGTCACTATCGGAAGAGTCGTCCATGGTACCAAATCCGTAAATCCTGCACAACACAAAAAATAACTAGCGCCACGGTCTAGGCAAGCTCTATGCTCCTCCTACTCCCGGTACTCAATCCAATGACTGAACATGAAGGCATAAAGCTGCCCTACCCTAAATACAACCACTTTCACAAACCTTGCACACTCTCTGGTCTTTGAGCACTGTTGTTGCGTTTTGTACTGTGGCTGTGGCGTTGGGATGGACTTCGACTCTGCATGAGAAGACCAGGGCAACGATTCTCATGGGTTAGATCCTCTCGACTTGGACCAGTCAAAGCATCCGGGACTGTACAGCTTGGCTCATTTGATGGTCTGGGCTCATGGGCTCCAACAGCCTCGCTCCTTCAACACGAAGTCCGGGCCCTTTGACTTACACAGCCTGGCTCATTCGATGGCCCAAAGTTAACGCGTGGCGGCAGCAACTCCTTTCCCGTAATCACCGCCCATTCGCCGAAGATCATGCTCAACTTGACTCACGCTTAACTCGCCGCTTGATTTCAGGGCAATATACGACACCCTAAACCGACCCCACGCGGAATCTATTGTATCCGAGCTCCTAATTCCAGCAGTTTTTGCATCCTCACCGCGGCCAACAATAGATGATCGCAGATTCTATCATCCAAAAAAACACAGACCACCTCTGCAGCCTTGTGTTTTATGCCCCGGAATTACAGAGGCTTACTTTGCGTTTCTCCAAGTTTGTGTGAATAGTGCACTCAAAAATGTGAAAAACACAAGTTTACTTTACGGATAACTCTATTAAAATGTTTTTTGTATTTTTCTTATTTATTATATTACGTCATTAATGCAAATGCTTTACAATATTATAAATTTTTTTTGTTGAGAACTATTCAACACCTTAGCGTGAAAACACCTTTACATGGTCTTTGTATAGTTTAAATTTATTAATTTTGGTTCTACCATAGTCTATACAATTACATAATTCTAAAATTGACCCATTAAGTGCATTTAATCACACCCTTCCAACAACACTTTTTGACTCTATTATCACAACATTTAATGTCACTCATTCTTACTTCTCATCACCAGTCACTTGTTCCACTAAGCTCACAAAATTTTACTTTCTATTCCCCCGTGACAAAGTATTTTGTTCCCTTGGCACTGCCCTCTAATACAAATGGCACGGCATTGGTTATGCTCACTCATTTAAATCACAGAGGTCTGTCAAGCAATCCATTCGGCAGGGTTAGCTGTCAAGAATGATCCTACTACTATCACAATACTCATCATACCAAATAATAGTTCATACAAAATTTCTCCTCCCTTATAGGACCCTTTCTAGACACACATATCATCGCCCTCTTCCCGACAGATAGGGTCACATATGTCAAACCAACCATTCCTCATGATCTCTACAAAAACGTATAGAACCTCTTTCCATTTATATTTTTTGTTTACACTAGAGTTAACCAAAAAGAAGAGAGAATACATGTTAGGTGAGGTGACTCTGACCAATATCTAAGGCATCCAAACAAACTAGCATTGTTTCCAAAGAATCCAAAATAGAAAGGAGGGTGAACTAGTTTTGTTGTTACAAAGGTGGTCAAGTTCACAGAGAGCCAAGGATTGGAGGCCATGGCCCACATCCAATTTGAGATAATGGCAAAGCATGTGGCAAATTTGTGATATAACTAGGTGACTGGTTTCATTAGGTGGCTCTGACAACTTGAACTGACTTGCAAAGCTAATATCTGAAATTGAAGTTGGAGGTTGTTGGGTTCACTATTTGATTTGATTTCGGTTACACTCAAAGAGGACATAAACTCCAGTTTCTTTATATTTTGGGGGTCAGATCACCTATTATGATTTCGATTAACTCAACTATCATAATAACACTATTGTATCGTTACCCCCAACCACCTCAATGCACTTAAAACCATTACGAATTGAGTTAACCGAAATCAGAACCAGTGATCTGACTCCAAAATATTAGGACCCCAAAGTTTATGTCCTCTTTGAGTGTAACCAAAATCAAATCAAATAGTGAACCCAAAAATCTCCAACTTCAATTTTAGACATGAGCTTTGCAAGTTAGTTCAAGTTGTTAGAACCACCTAATCAAACCAGTCACCTAATTATATCACAAGTTTGTCAAATGCTTTGTCATTATCTCAAATTGGATGTGGGCCATCGCCTCCAAGCCTTGGCTCTTGGTGAACTCACCTTAGACTGAGTTTGGCCACCTTTGTGACCTCGTTTGTGACGGCAAAACTAGTTCACCCTCCTTTCTATTTTGGAAACTATGCCAGTTTGTTTGGATGCCTTAGATACCGGTCAGACTCACTTCACCTAACATGTATTCTCTTCTCTTTTTTGTTAACTCTAATACTCTAAATATATCTCTCTCAATTTCAACTGACCCTATTCACACCTTCCAATACACCAGTCAATAGACACCCTATTGAATGGAACAAACTCGTACACCCACCGCCTCCGTTACCATTTCCTTCTAACATATCCCCACTCCCTAATTATGAAACAAACATTCCACTTAAAGTTTATCCACAATACAGCTACTACACGGATGGTTCTTTCGAACCCCCTAAACAAAATAGTGAAGGCGCATGGATACGCGAAACAACATTTACAACCCAATCAAACTAGAGGTCCAACTCTCAAAACGACTATATGATCGTCATAATATCCTCATAAATGAACTAATCGCCACATATCACACCCTTAAACTACTCACTATTGAATACCTATATGAACCAACTCACATATTTACAAATTGCTATAATTGCCTATATCTCCTCCAAAGACAAATAATACACTCAATATTGTATAATAACCACTCCGACAAAACTATATTGACCTCAATGGTAGAACTACTAAAAAAAACAATCCCAATCTACCACCTTCTTACAAAGTCCATGCACATGCTAATACTGATGGCAATGAAGGAGCCGATGCACTCGCCAAAGCTGGCAGAGACAAAGACCATTGAAATGTTGAACACCCACATCAATTTGCCCACTCCACATCGTTTTACTTCCAAAAAAGTTGATTAGCCTTTCATGGAAGAAGTTCCTAACAAAAAACCAATTTGCTCACTCAAAAAATACATAATCAAATATGACCTTGAAACAAAATTAAAACTAATCACACAAAGATTTCCAAACCTTGATAAATGGGTAGCCAATAATAATATTGATAATAAACCATCCAATGACTTTTGGACTAATCCGGAAATTACTAAATCTCAAAAACTTGCTTATTAAAATTTAGTATAGGTCAATACGTGGAGAATGTTTGCAAACAACTATTTTTTGGCATAGCATGATTCTTTCTACTACATCCTCCATATGTAACACAATAGACCCAAACACTTGGATACATGTTCTTCTAAAATGCAACCACCACCACATCTACACCCTATCAAAATCCTCAAGGAAAAATTTAAAATACGGAAATCCTAAATAAAAATAACCTTTACAAGATATTAATACCATATCCATTTACCATGCCATGTCCATTGTGCTACATAAAAGAAAATATAAAATAATCAACCATTACCGTTATACCTTCACCCTCCTTGACAACATAGTATAGCCTATTCAAAATTTCTCGCCCCATTAAAAATACTAACCAATCTTTTATCTCTTAGTCCTATCTTGTTATAGTTCTTCGTAACTATAGTGTTTAACCCCTAAACGCTCAAACGACCATTTTCTAATCGTTGTCCAAATCTAACGGGCTGCCCGGAACAAAAAATATATGTTTTTAAAAAAAAGAAGAATTATTTTAAAGTACTACATCAAGTCTACTTTCAAACGAAATTTGGATTATGTCAATCCAAGTTAACACCCGAGAGAAATTTTCAAAGTGAATCACCTCAGCATTGTCTTGGTGTTATAAAATCTTCTATTTGTGGAAAGTAATGATGTTCCCTCCATCATTTCTTTTGCTTTATTGAAGTTTACAATATATAAACCGACTTCAACCAATGGTGCTAAATTTTAAACTCTAAACATTAAAATGATAATTTATAAAAAAATTCAAAGGTTAATGCTTTTAAATTCATTAGAAAAATATCTAAAGTTATTTTTGGAAGTTTGACTTTACAGATAATTTGTAGAGATGATGCCCTACATTTTTTCTATTGAATCAAACTTCACTAATCCCTAAAGGACCAAGAATCCTAACTAGGACATTTAGAGAACCGGGTAGGTTTCAGTGAACACATTTTTAATTGAATTTTGAAGGAAATTTAATAGTGTATTCTCCAATGTGCCACGCAAATGGGGATTTTTTTTTTGAATTCCGACATTGTATGTAGAAGTTATGAGGGGAAATGTGTTTTTTTCGGGAGAAAGGGCAACTGGACAGTAGAGAAATAGTTGAATTTTAGGGGGGACAACAAGATGGGCGGCATATGGAAAATGGGGTGGACTATGGGGGGCAGAAGACCACCCCATTTTCCAAACTCATTAAAAATTAATTTTTTAAAAAAAAAAATTAATTAATTTTTTAGAAATAAAAATAATTATTTGAACTAAAAATAATTATTATTATTTTAAAATTATTATTTTAAACTAAAAGTTCAATTTTATAATTAAATAACATCATTTAAAATTTTGAAAATTAAAATCATTTTCAAAGAAATAAAAAAATAAAAAATCGTCCAATGAGGTACTGCCACGTGGCAGTACATCTTGAGAGTTAGTGGGGTCATGAACATTGGAATGGGTTGGCACTTTAATTCCCTTCCTCCACCCTTTATTTCCCCCCTAACCCCCAAAATTCTTAGAAAATGTGCTACATGTCTTCTAAAACTATTTTTTTTTCAAATTTTTTTTTGCCATTCTATAGAGGGTGGAATGTACTTATGTTTCACCGCTCAGATTTGTATTTTAAATAAAGAAAGTCGAAAATATTGCAATTCCAAAAACAAAGAGTCTTTTTTGAACTTTTAAACCTCCAACAAGTGCAGGGTGTTCTTCAACATCCTAAACATCTCCAAACGCAACAAAAAGTGGTACACAACTAAGTAACATCATATAGAATGTGCAAATGAAGTGCAACAGGTTTCGGTAGTGAGATTTTTTGATGTAGCCATTGTCAAACGCATCTGAAATTTTCGGGCATGTGTTTTTTTGGGGTGTTTTTTTCCATCAAACGCAATTATCTTGCAATCCATGCGGTCAAAATCAACAAAATTTGTTGTGTATGTTTTTCAAGTAGTTTAGGACAAGATCTTATTGTTAGAAGGTAAAAAAATAACATTAAGTTTTGGATGTTTTGCATGGGAGAGTAAAAATGGCAGCATTGGAGTGTTTTTAGAGGAAAAACACTCCGGTCCTTTAGGGGTTAAATATATGGAAGGCACATATTATAACACATTTATGTTTTGTCCAATACCCCTCGGGCTTTTAGGGGTTAACTTTTAGAGGGATGAGTAGTCATAATCACCGATTCTTTGTCATGTGGCCATCGAATCAAGGGTGGGTTGAGCAGACACTCTATTCACGCCAACCTCAAAAGAGACTGGAGTCCTTTATATTATATTAAATTTATTTCTTTTTGACTTGGAACACATGGAATGCTCATAATTGCATATATATGTCCTAGTAATGTAAAAACCGTTCCCATTTTGAATTATGTTTTTTCATAATATAATTGATTGAATAAACCATCAGGGCTCCACTTCTCTCCGCACCACTAGTGACGAAGTGAAAGGCCATGAAATTGAATAAGACGTGAAAGGCTAGGTTACTTCACATAATAATCTTTGAGGGCGGAATGAACTAATCGTGGGAAGGCCATTCAAGAATGTGGAAGGCTAGGTTACATCATAGAAAACCCTACCCTAGAACTTTCAACTGCTGACTCACGGCTGACTGGCTTGCCAACTCATCTACAAACCCTACAACTGTTGAAAAGTCATAAGTGGAAGCTACAGTCATCAATACCATTTTTCTAAACGAGCTCCGACCTAAGGTCGTCAGTGGAATTTAAAATACCCTTTCGGGGTTAAGTTCTTTCCGGTTCATTTTAATTTTGAAAAGAAAGATTAATCTAGTGGTTGGATGGTGGGCGCAAAAACCGGTCCTGTCACCACCAGCACGGCTATGGCCCGGCACGGTATATCCCCCGTCACCCTCCACGAGTGTTCAGTTCACCGATATTGCGGGACCGGTACCGGGTCACGACTCCGTCGGTCCCCCTCTCATCAGCTGTTCTCACGAATAGCACTCGACGCCTATTCGCAGTCCCCGGTAACGTAGTACGCTCCAACAATCCCTGACCTTGCGAATCTTCACAGATAAATCGCATTCTAAAAACACCGCATCGCATAAAAAATGCATTAAAATCACGAAAAAAATAATGCTCAAAGTCAAAGACCGGTAAGTACCACAAGAAGATAAACCTGTACAGCTGCAGTCAGATCGAGTAAGATCCCGCAATTGGCTATGGTTTCCCCTCCATGCATCGCACTGCATCCATTCATCATAAATGAACCCGATTCCGGAGTTTGAATCGATACCGGGCATTCATCCGCGCCGATGGGACAGGATTCAAGGGCACGGCCAGAGTGGATCCGCGATGCAAATGGCATGGCAACGAGCGCACCCGTCGATCGCGCGGACTCTAGTTGTGGAATGCTTTTTAAAGCGCTCCTTGCCGCTCTACATTAGTCGCTCAACTGCTTGAGCAACTCGTGTTCAGTCTTGTTCATCAGGCTGCCCCACCCTTAACTGCTCCTGCTC
The DNA here is from genome assembly GCA_022496805.1 of Pohlia nutans. NCBI lineage: Eukaryota > Viridiplantae > Streptophyta > Bryopsida > Bryales > Mniaceae > Pohlia > Pohlia nutans. Next base: position 35,261,855 of record CM040085.1, read on the forward strand.
ACAGTTTCGGGTTTCATAACTTAGTCTAAATAATTCTCTCTCTCTCGATCCTCTCGCCTCGCCAGTTTTTTTGTGCCTTTCGGTGCTAGAAAATCTAGAAACAATGGCGCGTCTGAACTCCATCGCCGTAGCTGTCTGTCTTCTGGCCTTCGTCTTCGTCGGACAGGTTGCTGCTCAACCCCTGTTGGCTCCCAGGGGTGCCCCCTTGATGGCTCCCACGGGCGCTCCGCTGGCGGCTCCAATAACGCCTCCTACGCTGGCTCCTGAACTGTCACCTGAACTGTCACCAGGTACTCACATTGTCCGAGTTGGAGCGATTTTTTCGATACAGATCTTGATTTTCGGAGCTTCTTTTTATTGCGGATTGTGCTCAGAGAAATCTTGGTTTGCATTTTCTGTCGAGCCTCAGTTTGTGCATTTGCGTTTGCTTATTGTTTGTGGTTTTTGTGATTTTTGCAGCCATGACCCCATCTGAGACACCCGTGGAAGCGCCCACGGTGGCGCCGGTGGCTCCCACGCCCGTTGCCGCAGGCCCTGGACCCGTGCACTCTCCGACTTCGTCTGCGAGCTCTGTCGTGCCCACCGCTGCGTTCGCCGTGTTGAGTGTTGCGGCTTTCTTCTTGTACTGAGGAGCTGTATTCAATCAATACGCGACGACTATAGAAAGAAATTATTATAGACTTTTAGTGGCATATTAAAAACATTCTTTTTCTCATTCTTTATGTAAGCGATACTGCAATGACAGTCATCACTTGTGATTGGCTTCTGATGAAACCACGGGCAGGACTTACAGCGATTCGCGCTGAATAAATTTGTTTCTTTTGGGACATGCTCTTTGCCAATCGAACAATACGAATGTTTTTTTGTTTTGGGATTTTTTGTCACGAAAAGCAAGTTTTCCATTGATGTCCTTTAGAGTCTATCACGGCGTAAGATGTTCCCAAACATGGAATGCAAGCAAACACTTTCCTTACCTACCAGGAGTTCTCATTACTGGTCCGGAAACTTGTCGTTGACTGATGGTACTCTGGGATATTCCATGTAGAAGATGCTTATACCAAAAGCGGGAGCTAGTTTTTCTTTACAACCGCACGGATTTTTCAAACTGCTGTGGATGACTTTGCAGATGATTATGCAGATTACTGTATGTGTACACTCAGCCCCAGTGATTAGATGTCGAGGGGGGACGTGTTGTTATTGGAGTTTCGCTGTTGATTACGCTATTTGCGACAATTGAGGAGAGCCCATGGATTGTTCATGAAGCTAGCTAGCGCATGGATTGTTCATGAAGATAACAGATAGGCTGGAAGCAGTGTTAAATTAGTAGGAGTACAGTCACAGAAGGAACCGAAGCAATGTCCTGGCAGGCATCCGTCCGGCATGGTCCAATATGCTTCTTACTTCTTCACGCCTCAATTGTTTGCACGACCCACGCGTCTCCATGGCCAGTCCCTTGAAAATTCAGCTACCCCTTCTCCCGGGTCTTCATACAAAGAACGTTTTGTTCCCCTCAAGCATACCAAAGTTGTGAACCCTGAACTCGCGTCATCTCCTGTACGATCGATCGATATCTTCTGCGCTGACGGTAAGCTAGTCCAATTCATGGCGTTTCGGAATGGTTTTCTTATTGGAACTCGAATGTGATGGTGTGATGGGAATGAATGCAGGAAGGTCCATCAGTCTGTAACTGTCAAAGAATTCAAAAGCAATGACGATTTCATCCAAGTGGTGTGCGTGTTGGGGATCCGGCAAGGCGACCGAGAAGGATGAAACGTTTCAATCTCCGATCAAGACGGTGGTGGTCCTGTGCATGGAGAATCGGTCGTTCGATCACATGTTCGGGTTCATGAAACGGATGAACGCGGAGATTGACGGGTTGACAGGCACGGAATCGAACCCCAAATCGCTCACGGATCCCACTCCTGTCATAGTCTCAGACCAAGCGCCGTATGTCGATCCAGCCGACCCCGGTCACTCGTACCAAGACATCACGATGCAAATCTTCGGTAACTCGCAAACCACCGCCACGATGACGGGATTCGCTGCGCAAGCGGAGACGGAAAAGCCCGGACTGTCCGCAACCATCATGAGCGCTTTCGCGCCGGACCACATCCCGATTCACAAAACGTTAATTCAAGAGTTCGCCGTGGTGGATCGCTGGTTCGCTTCCGTCCCGTCCAGCACGCAACCCAACCGGCAGTACCTGCACTCCGCGACTTCCCACGGGCTCATGAGCAACAACCAGGACATGCTGGTGGCCGGGTTGCCGCAGAAAACGATCTTCGAGTCGATCGAAGAGGGCGGGTTGTCTTTCGGGATCTACTACCAGGTGTTTTTTTCTTTGGCTACCAATATCGCCAACTTGCTATAATTTGAAAAATGGGCTTGCTATGTTGCTATAAGAAAAATTGGTTAAAGAAATAGAGTATATCGCCATAATCTTCCCTTATCATTAGGGGTGTCACACGTCTTCCTTTCCATTCTCAAGCTTCAGAGAATGTGCACGTGGTATTTTCTCCTTGAATTATGGAAGACACATTCTCTGAAGATTGAGAAGTTTCATTCTTGTCCTCCGGAGGTGAAGAATGAGCATGAAGGTTGAGAAGCCGTGGACAACATTAACGAGCCGTGTCCATTCTCATTCTTCACACTAGGAAAAGGGGAGTCACACCTTCTTCATGGAGAATGGCCACGATTGGCTCCACGTTTCTCTCCCAAGGTTCTCAATCTCTAGAGAATCAAACTTCTTAGAAGAGGTGTGACAACCCCTTATATCGTCATTATCTTCTCTTATCATTGCCAACAATTCTATAGAAACTATGTATTTGTAGTTAAAAAATTGTAAATCGCCAGAAAATGCTAGACATATTTTTCAAGTTTCATCCTCCCTTGAAAATCTGATTAAAAAAGAATTCACTGTGACTACTACTACTGGCAGCAAGTGCCCAACACGTTATTCTACCGCAACCTACGCAAGCTCAAGTACGTCGACAACTTTCGCCCCTACGATCTGCTGTTCAAGGAGCACGCGAAGCGGGGCTCCCTGCCGAATTACACCGTGATCGAGCCGCGGTATTTCGACTTGCCCGGGTTCCCGGCGAACGACGATCACCCCGTGCACGATGTGGCGCAGGGGCAGCGCCTGATCAAGGAGGTGTATGAGACGCTCCGGGCGAGCCCGCAGTGGAACGAGTGCCTGCTCTTGATTACTTACGACGAGCACGGCGGGTTCTTCGATCATGTGCCTACGCCCACTGTCGGTGTGCCCAGCCCTGATGGCCTCGTGGGTTCCGCGCCGCCCTACTCCTTCGACTTCACTAGGCTGGGCGTTCGCGTGCCCACGCTCCTGATCTCGCCCTTCATTGAAGCTGCCACTGGTGCGTTCCTTCACCTTACTTACTTTCGTGTCTGAATTCCTGAAAATACTTGCGATGCCACTGGCCATTCCCTGTTATTTTCCAGTGTAACAGGTTACACTAGAAAATAACAAAACAAGGATTGGCCAAAATAATCGATATGGCATTTTACGGTCAATTGAACGTACCTGCTGGTCAAAACGGAGACATTTACGTGCTCAAAACTGTGATTTTGAGCGCCAGAGATTTGACTTTTTGCGTTCCTTCACCTTACTTTCGTGTCTGAATTCCTGAAAATACTTACGGTCAATTGAACGTACTTGGTTAACCCCGAAAGGACCAAGGATTCACAGTTTTAAAATGACAAATTCAATTGATTATATTGTGAATGTATAAATCACAATATAAATCAGATGGGACCAAATTTATTCGACTAGAACTAGTGAAGACCATTACATGTGTTGGTAAAAAGACATTCGCTAGAAAATGTGACATTTTGGGTCTGATTGATTTCTCGGTTCAGTTCAAGGATGTGCAGCCAAACCTTTAATCTGACCACCACCTCAGGTTCCAAATTTTTCACTTAAAAAGGTTTGAGTGTATGGGTTATAATATTTGTTATAAATGGAGGATTTCAGAGTGTTGAAAATGTGACATTTTGTGTCTGATTTCGGTTTGGGTTCAATTGGATGTATGATATTAAGTTTGTTGAAATGGAGAACTTTAGAGCCCTGAAAATGTGACATTCAAGTGCTCAAAAATCGCATATAAATCTTTTAAGACTTTCAAGGGCTCAAAATCCTTGGTTTTGAGGTGGCCAGCTGAAACCTTGAGCTCGATATTCTAGGACTTGTATAGATAAGAGGTTTACCATGCCTGCCAATTTTGAGAAATTCTGCTATAACAAATTTGAGATTATATTGTTTGTGTTTGTTTTTATTTATGGCCTGAAGGATCAGGGATTCATGGTTTTAAAATGACAAATTCAATCAATCATATTGTGAAAAATATAATTCAGTTGCTGCAACAAAATTTTATACCACTAGAATTAGTGAAGAACATTGCATGTGTTGGGTCAAAAAAATAAAATAAAAGATGCTCAAGAAAACATGAGGCCCAATCCATGCTTCTTGGTCCTTTACGGGTTATGATGGTTTTGGTGATTGGTGTGGTTGATGAATGTGAATATTATTTAGTGTTGCATAAGCCGAAGGGGCCAACGGCGACCTCAGAATTCGAGCATTCATCAATTCCAGCAACTGTGAAGAAGTTGTTCAACTTGCCGGGCGGGTTTCTGACGAAGCGGGATGAATGGGCGGGCACGTTTGAATCCATCCTCACTCGCAAAACGCCACGAACAGATTGTCCAGGTACAAGAAGACCATGATGTCTTACTAGGCTTACAAGTCCACTAGTAGAAAAGGTGGTGCCCCGATGGAGATGCCCAGGCAAAATCACTATGCATGCGTGGAATTGGGCACTACTTGCCTGGGCATCTCCCTCGGCAGTGCTACCTTTTCTTCTAGTGGTCATAATTGTATCATGGCAGTCATGGATCATTCTACCATAACATTCTTTACTAGGCTTGAAATGCTTAAATTTATTAACCATGTGCATTAGATCTTGAAAGGGACCCTAGTTCTATTATTCAAAAAGAATGTTATAACCGAGGCTATAACAGATCTGATATAATAATTCCTTGGTTTAAAATAATGAAATGGGACTTATGTCTAGATACATTTGTAACTTTAAGCTTCCTTCAACTTTACCTTGACAAATGCTTCAAAAGAAAAGTATTTGAAAGATAGCTTGACATTTATTAATGTTCACATATGTTGTCCATGTGTATTAGATTTTGAAAGGGACCTTAATTTTATCCCGAGGGGTGCACTCTTTTACGTTTGTGAGGAATTACGTGAGTGCACAAGAAGGGGATTAATTTGATCACTACCGTACTATGTATACATACAAGAACCATATTTAGGATTGAAAATAGGGTTGTATATTTACATTATACATGTATACATGAACAAACATTAGAATATTCTAATTGTACAAGGGGTATTTTAAAGGGGGTCATGAAGGCACGTGATTCCAAGGTTTAATAAAGAGTGCACCCCCCAGGAATTTTATTGTTAAAAAAGAGTGTTATATTACATATCTAAGATGAAATGACCCTTCCTTAAAATAATGAAATGGCCAATATGCTTGCACTTGTGTCTAGATTTGCAACTTTAAGTTTGCTTCATCTTGACAAATGCTTCAAAGCAAGGATTTTCTTTGGCACCAGTGAAACAAACATTGTATCACTTTCATCTAGATTTTAGATCTATGTAGTTGTCATAATTGAATGAGATTTTTCTCAAATGGATGAAAATATGTCAACATGAATGAATATTTTGGCAATGAAGGAATGAGTTTTGGGTCCAAATTTAACTTGTTCTAAAATCAAATTTTCTTTTTGCCTATATTTTGCCCTGGAGCTAAAAAAGAAAAAAAAAGTTGCTTCAAAGGAAGAGAGCATGACATGTGTTAGTGTTCACATCTATTTGTCCATGTGCATTAGAGTTTGAAAGGCCGGGATGCCATTAGGTCTATTGTTAAAAAAGAGTGTTGTGACAACATCGATCTCAGTGTACATAACATTGATTTCTTTAGCAGCCCCACTGTTCACCCTTGGGAATCAGCATAGCAGGCCATAATAATTGAAAAAATCGTAATCTTTTGGAGAATCAAAGCCATCTCTTCCTAATGAAGGCTTGGCAGCTCAACAAACTTCTGTTTTTTTAATAGTTTCTACATGTTCCAAATCATCAATTCCCTGTTCATATGCTGATTCTCTGCACAAGCAAAAGGGTGTACTGCAATACTAGCTAAAGAATGTTATGTATGTTGGGGCTGACGTACATGGTTGCCCGAGGTTGGACAGAGAAACTGCCAACACCTCCAGCAACGTTGCGATTGAGCAAGGCAAGTGAAAACAATGCTTCAAGTGGTGGTAGTAAGCTGTCCGAGTTTCAGGAAGAGTTGGTGTGGCTGTCATGTTCCATCAATGGCGAAGCCGTGCCGGAGTGTCCCACTGTCGAGGATGCCGCCAAGTACGTCGTCACCGCCGTGGCCAATTTCTTCCAGGCTGCGGCTGCTGCCAAAGCTGAGGGGGCGTTGGATCCCAATCACATTCTGCAACTCTAATGTTTTCTGTACCTTGAGAACATGAAAAAGATGAAAACAAAAAATGAAAATAAACCATTAACCCTTGAAGGTCCAGAGAATCCGTTCTCGCCAATATTATACATCAATATTTTGTTGTATTTAGAATGGTTCCTCACCTCCAATGGTCTAAAATCAAAAGTGAAGGTGAAATTCATGCTGCAATGATTCTAATGAGTTATTGGGGTCCCAATTTGAAGCTTCTTACTTACAACAAATGCCAAATATACACCAACGTATCAAATGACCTCTAAGGATTAAACTGTGTACATAACATTCTTGAAAGGAGCTCAATAATGAACTGTTTAGGGTTCAGGGTTTAGGGTATAGCACTGGTCCCCCATAAAAAGTGATGGTGTCCAAGATATATATTCCAATTATGTGATATGTTCAAATCGTCTCACATTAGTGAAAGCATTGGTACTCATGGTTCCAACTATTATAGGCAAGTGTTGATATTGCTGACCAGTGCGATTGCATTTGGCACGCTAGGATGTACACCTCAAATAGATTGCACAGCCATACTTACATAATGTATGATACTGTATGTTTCAACAATGTACTGTGTTGCCTTCTTTTATTCAAAATTAATCCAGTATCTGGATTGAATGTTATTATTGTGGCCACTCATTTAAGTTGGTCTCCACAATTGTCCCCAATTTGAACCCTGTTTTTGAATTTGCTCCATTTTTTAGGTCACATGTCTCATCCAAATCTCAATATACTTGGCAGTACACTACTAGAAAAGCTGTACTTGGGCATCAACCCTAAACCGTAATCGTTCCAACGTTCATATTTTGGACGTTTTTTGAGTTACTTTCACTTCAAAGAGCTGTAACTTTTGCATGCACTTTTTGATTTCAATGAAATTTTGGAAAAATTCTCCTCATGATGTCTAGTTTGAGTGATAAAAATTTCAGATCAATCCAAGATGTAGTGAATTTTTGGAAATCATTTGAAAGTAGGGGTCTATTTTTGGATAGTTTTTGTGCATTTTGATGGCTGCAACTTTAGGGGCTTGTGTCTCCTTCATCCAATGTTTGTTTTCAATAAACATTGTTGGGTTAAATTTCCCTTGAAGTCTAATTATCATGGTAAATTTTTCAAGTCAATTCACGTTGTTCTGAATGTTTGGGAGTCATTTTGGTGCACTGGTCTATTGTGGACACTTTTTGCTTTTTGGGGTCAAATGGGTCACTTTTTGGGCTACTTTTTGATATTGCAAGGCCATTTTAGGATACATCTAATTTTTTCATGAGTTTTTTTGGTACTAATGTGTTTATATGATGATTTTGAATCACTTTATAATTTAAAGTTTTTTCATTTGAGTAGTTTTGAAAACGAATTTCACCTCTAACTGTGTTGCTAGGAAAATTTCAGTATCCTTTTTTAACACTAAAACCTCATGATCTTGCAGTCTATGTAGCCAAATGACTCCACATTTAATCCACATTATATACAACATGTATACTACAAGATTATACGGTTGAGATTTCTATACCTCACTTACATTTAAACCTAGAACACATCAAAAGCAATGATGTTTTTAAGCCCAAAAAAGCTAGGGACACTTAGGGATTAAAGGTTCAGAGAGCCCATTTTGGCCAATATTATACAATAGTATTTCATTGTATTTGGAATGATTCTACACCTCCTATGGGTTTAAGATAAAAAGTGAAGTTAAAACTCATGTCGACATGTTTTTAATAAGCTATGGGAGTCTCAATTTGGAACTTTCTACTTACAACAAATGCCACATATACACCAATGTATCTATTGTCTCCAAGGGACGTTTTAAGAATTAAGGAATAGTGTCAGACGACATGGTGCCCAAAGCCCATATTGGCACCAAGCTAAGAACATCTCCAATGGTGTCTCGCTAAACTTGGATGAGAGTATATTCCAAAATATAGAGAGTCTAAAATAAAACTCCCTACCTAAGGCACTTCAATCACACCCATAATTAATTAAAGAACCGATCACGAGTCACCACATGAAAAGAGTGGTTGAACAAAAATCTTGTCCATAACAATAAATACACCTAAATAGAATTTAGAGGGGACACACTATATAGGAAATTTTGAGAGTGTTGACCTCATTTTTGAAAGGGCCCTCCTTCCTTTTCATCTTTATTTGGCAAGTCATCCATGCTTGAAGTGTCCCGTTCGAGATGCCCTAATACCAATATGGGCCTTTGGTACCATGTTCTCACACTATTCCTTGGTGCCCAAAGACCACCCTTTCTTTCTACTAGCGGTATTATTTTCGAATCTGAATCATAGAGCATGACCTAGGATGGTTTGAAAGTACCTTTGTGTTCAAAATTTACAGATTCTAATGGATTTTATCACAAGTAGATTTTCTAGCATATCTGAAGGTCTATCTTTTTGTGGGTGTCAGTTAACCCCTAAAGGACCAAGGATTCATGGTTTTAAGGTGACAAATTCAATTTATCATATTGTGAAAAATATAATTTAAATGAGATCAAATTTTATATCACTGGAATTAGTGAAGAACATTGCATGTGTTGGTTAAACAACAAATAAATTTGAACAAAAAGAAGTCCACATCGAACTTACTCAAAACTACTAAAAACAACATAAGGCCCACCTCAGGCTTCTTGGTCCTTTAGGGGTTAATAATTATGTACAGTGGGGTACCAATCAAAATGTCGTTTTCGAATTCGCAGTGAGAAAAATTTCAGTACTGCCAACTTTGAAAGCCTCCCGAGAGCTCAAAAATTGGTATTTTACCACAAATATTTTACCAAAGAATTATCTTTAAGTTAATTATATGTGTGCCAAATTTCAAGGCCAAAAGATCCACCGACAAAAAGTTATTCAAAATCTACCAACATTGGTAGCTGTGGAATTGTTTTTCACTGCTGCCAACTTTGACAGCCTCCCAAAGTTTGAAATTTTTTTTTTGCCATGAAAATTTTGGAACAAAAACCTCTTTATGTTAATAACATATGGTAAAAATTTCAAGGCCAAAAAATTAATACAAAAAAAGATATTAGCAATCTACCAACATGTGTAGTTGTGGGAAAAAATGGGGGAAATCCATTTCATTGCTATCAACTTTGACACCCTCCCAACGGTTGAGAAATTGTCTATTTACCATGAACTTTTTGGCACAGCATGATCTTTATGATAACAACAATCATGAAAAATTTCAAGGCCAAAAGATTCACCAAAAAAAAGTTATTTAAAATCTACCAACATTGGTAGCTGCTGTAGAAAGTTTTTCACTGCTGCCAACTTTGACAACCTCTCAAAGATTGAATTATTTTTTGTTTGCCATGAAATTCTTGGAACAAAAACCTCTTTATGTTAATAACATATAGTAAAAATTTCAAGGCCAATCAATTAATACAAAAATATATATTAACAATCTACCAACATGTGTAGTTGTGGGAATAAATGGGGGAAAACCATTTCATTGCTACCAACTTTGACACCCTCCCAACGGTTGAGAAATTGTCTATTTACCATGAAATCTTTGGCACAACATGCTCTTTATGATAACAACATTCATGCCGAATTTCAAGGTCAAAATATTTATACCAAAAAAAATATTTACAAGCTACCAATGTGTGTAGTTGTGAGATACTTTTTATTAAAGACATTGAAATTGTTGAAGTTTGTCAGATAATCATGCTTCGAGATTGAAATTCACTAGATGAATGATGCAATCTCTTATCATAAACGCTTCTCAAAAAAATCAAGGATAACCAAATTTAGTTGTGTGCACTTGTCACATCTCAAAGACTCCACTTGTTTAAAAATTGGAGACCATACATGCATGAAGAAGTTTTTTTTTACTCAGTGTATGAGTGAGTGAGGCTCTGAGTGAGGCAGTGAGTGAGGCTGTGAGTGAGGCTTTTTCCTCAGTGAGTGAGTGAAGTTTTTTCCTCAGTGAGTGAGGCTGTGAGGCAGGATGATGGTATGTGAGATTTTTTTGTGAGGCATGATGATGGCAGGATGATTGTATGTGAGATTTTTTTCTGATGACTGAGTGAGGTTCAGTATGTGCTCAGTGAGTGAGGGTGGATCATGGTCACTGAGTGATGGCTATTTCAGAAGAAACTCGTGCTCGTATAGTAGATTTGAGTGAGGCAGGGAAGACAGGAGTTGACATTGCAGCTATTGTTGGAGTCCATGTTAGAACAGTTCAGAGGGTAGTGAAGAAATTTCGAGAAGATGGAACCTATAAGTGCAAACCTTATGGTGGAAGTCATGCTAAAAAGCTCAGTGATAGAGATGTCCGTGCTATTATACGTGTCTCAAAAACTCATCGTCGCTCGACACTCTCTGAGATCACTAATATATGTTCTACTCAAGTGTCTAGATCGACTATTCGGAGGGCCTTACATGAGAGTGGCATTTTCAGTCGAATTGCTGTTAAAAAACCTTTTTTGACACATCGTCACATGTCTCAACGATTGGCATTTGCTCAAAAGTATTGTGGGTGGACTATAAAAGAATGGGAGAGAGTTGTTTGGACAGATGAGTCTACCTTTGAAGTTGGAAAAAATTCTAGACAAGTTCATGTTTGGAGAAATCCATATGAGCGCTATTCATCAAGTTGAATGGTTCCAACTTTTAAGAGTGGAAGAACTTCTTTGATGATTTGGGGTGCATTTGCTGGAGGGCAAAAGTCACAACTTGTTTTTATGCCCAAAGATAGACGTTCTGCTAAGGATTTTGTTGAAGTGGTCTACAATGTCGAGTTGCTTCATTTTATGAGTTCAATGCCCCATGCATTGCTCATGGAAGATGGCGCACCTGTCCATCGTAGCAAAGTATTTAAAGAATGGAGACAAACACATCTTTTGGAGAAGTTCGATTGGCCTGCAAATTCTCCCGATCTCAATCCAATTGAGAACCTTTGGAAGATTTTGAAAGATGCAGTGCAACATGGCCCAACATGTCCAAAACATTTAGATGACTTGAAGGTAGTTATTGAAAGAGAGTGGAGGTTAATCAATAGTTTAAAGCTCCTTCAACTATGTCATTCTATGCCCTTTAGGTTACAAGCAGTGATTGAGGCAAAAGGAGGACATACACGTTGGTAGATTGTAAATATTTTTTTTGGTATAAATATTTTGACCTTGAAATTCGGCATGAATGTTGTTATCATAAAGAGCATGTTGTGCCAAAGATTTCATGGTAAATAGACAATTTCTCAACCGTTGGGAGGGTGTCAAAGTTGGTAGCAATGAAATGGTTTTCCCCCATTTATTCCCACAACTACACATGTTGGTAGATTGTTAATATATATTTTTGTATTAATTGATTGGCCTTGAAATTTTTACTATATGTTATTAACATAAAGAGGTTTTTGTTCCAAGAATTTCATGGCAAACAAAAAATAATTCAATCTTTGAGAGGTTGTCAAAGTTGGCAGCAGTGAAAAACTTTCTACAGCAGCTACCAATGTTGGTAGATTTTAAATAACTTTTTTTTGGTGAATCTTTTGGCCTTGAAATTTTTCATGATTGTTGTTATCATAAAGATCATGCTGTGCCAAAAAGTTCATGGTAAATAGACAATTTCTCAACCGTTGGGAGGGTGTCAAAGTTGATAGCAATGAAATGGATTTCCCCCATTTTTTCCCACAACTACACATGTTGGTAGATTGCTAATATCTTTTTTTGTATTAATTTTTTGGCCTTGAAATTTTTACCATATGTTATTAACATAAAGAGGTTTTTGTTCCAAAATTTTCATGGCAAAAAAAAAATTTCAAACTTTGGGAGGCTGTCAAAGTTGGCAGCAGTGAAAAACAATTCCACAGCTACCAATGTTGGTAGATTTTGAATAACTTTTTGTCGGTGGATCTTTTGGCCTTGAAATTTGGCACACATATAATTAACTTAAAGATAATTCTTTGGTAAAATATTTGTGGTAAAATACCAATTTTTGAGCTCTCGGGAGGCTTTCAAAGTTGGCAGTACTGAAATTTTTCTCACTGCGAATTCGAAAACGACATTTTGATTGGTACCCCACTGTACAGTGGGGTCCAACATGGAATGGCGTTTTTGGTTTCGCAGTGAGAAATGTTTTAGTACTGCCAACTTTGGAAGCCTCCCGAGAGCTCAAAAATTGGTATCTTACCACGAAATTTTTACCAGAGACTCATCTTTAAGTTAATTATATGTATGCCAAATTTCAAGGCCGAAATATTCACCCAAAAAAAGTTATTCAGAATCTACCAACATTGGTAGCTGTGGAATTTTTTTCACTGCTGCCAACTTTGACAGCCTCCCGAGAATGGAAAAAAAAATTCCTTACTTTGGTTTTTTTTTGGTAGAAACCAATTTGTGTTAGTAATATATGGTAAAAATCTCAAGTCTAAAAGATTAGTAAAAAAAAAGATATTCCCAATCTACCAACATGTGTAGTTGTGGGAAACAATGGGGGAAACCATTTCATTGCTACCAACTTTGACTACTATGTTGGTAGATTAGGAATAACTTCTTTTTGGTGAATCTTTTGGCCTTGAAATTTGGCATACATATAATTCACTTAAAGATATTTCTTTGGTAAAACTTTCGTGGTAAAATACCAATTTCTGAGCTCTCGGGAGGCTTTCAAAGTTGGCAGTATTCAAAGTTGGTAGGAATGAAATGGTTTCCCCATTGTATCCCACAACTACACATGTTGGTAGATTGGGAATATCTTTTTTTTTACTAATCTTTTAGACTTGAGATTTTTACCATATATTACTAATACAAATTGGTTTCTACAAAAAAAAAAACCAAAGTAAGGAAAAAAAATTTCCATTCTCGAGAGGCTGTCAAAGTTGGCAGCAGTGAAACAATTACCACAGCTACCAATGTTGGTAGATTCTGAATAACTTTTTTTGGGTGAATCTTTCGGCCTTGAAATTTGGCATACATATAATTAACTTAAAGATGAGTCTCTGGTAAAAATTTCGTGGTAAGATACCAATTTTTGAGCTCTCGGGAGGCTTCCAAAGTTGGCAGTACTAAAACATTTCTCACTGCGAAACCAAAAACGCCATTCCATGTTGGACCCCACTGTACATAGCATTTTTGAGTCCGTTGAAAGACCACCCAATCTTTTGTGAAGATGGCTTAAGTGTAGCCATGAAAACAATGGATAAAGAGGATGATGGAACAATCAAATGATTAAGAGAATACTCAAGCTTACCCCCTCCCCCCCTCAAGAAAAACAAAGTTTGTTTTATTCTGCTCTTTGATTTCTAGTTCAGTACGGTTTTATATCATTTTCAATCTTTGAATGTGTATGTACAGTTTCAGAAACATAATTGAAGAATATTAGAGTCTTAGGAAACATTATTGATAAAAACACAGCCTACGTGCGGCAATCACCAATGCAAGTAAAACAAAAAAGATTTTGTTTTGGGTAACACTAGTCCTGAGAACTAAAAATGTGTGTATATATATGCCCAAAAAAGTATGCCAAAAGCCTCTTTGTAAGGGATGGTGACTGTCAGTGAAGCTCAAGAATGAACATTTCATACCAAATTACAGAATCCAACAGGCACAAAGCAATTGGTCAGTGCAGCCCAGGTTTAACCCCTAAATGCCTAGAGCCCTCTCAAAATTCGGCAGTTTTGCAAAGATACATTATTAAATGCAACTTAGAGGGATATTTTGAACTTGATATATGAATAAAAGTTGTACATTATGAATTTTAGATTCTATCCATACGGATAGATCTATAATTGCTATTACCAATAATTTTGTATAAAATTTGAAACATGAAATTCAAAATTATTTTGTAATTCAATTACGAATAAGATATTGACAATCTACAGATGAATTTTTTTGTGATTGGTTGAAATGTAATACTCTAAGTGTAGTGATTTTTGGAGATTTTTTGGTTGCTTAATTTTATGAGTTGACTTTTTTTAGAGCATTTTTACATTGAAATCTTCAAAATTTTGGGTGAATCACTACAACTTGAAATGAGGCATAGAAATTTCACAAATCATCCCCTTTCTAATCGGATCACATATGCATGAAGCTAACTTCCCATAGAATCTACAGTAAAATTCCACACTGCAAAAAGTGCATGACGGATGAGAAATTATGGATGAAATCTGTACATCGTCCAAAAAATGGACGTTCAGGCAATTAGTTCCTGAACCAACCCTTTAGTGCCCAGGGAGGTTCTAGAGAAACCACAGTTTTTTGGGTGATATGTTTTTAAAACTTTCTCCCTTGAAATTATGGATGCTATTAATAGTATTCAATTGTATGAATGTAAGCATAGCTTAATGAAACAAGTGTCAGTTAAATCTTGGTAAGATTGGACCGTTGGATTGGAAGATTATAGTATGTATTTGAACTGTATAATGCACACTCAAAATGAGGTTTTGGAGGATGTGTGACTTCAAAGCTAAATAGAATTTGGGTGAAATTTTCAAAAATGAAAGTGAAGATGTTCAGCAATGACCTATGTCAACACCTCTCCATTGCAATCTTTCATATCAAGAACGGACTCACACATAATTATCGTGAATTTTATAAGTGAGAGTGATTTATCCATGTACGGTTTAGAACAAAAATTTATACGTAAAAATATGAAAGGAGTTGGTACATGGAGCAAGATCAGAATACATACACTAATGGATCATGAATAAGAGAATACAATCCAAAAATAAATAAAATACAAGATAACAAACTTCCAAACACAAGAAATACCGCATAGTACATGTGTTGTATTTGTAAGTATTTGCTGTATTTTCAAGTATTTGCAGTATTTTGGTGCTTTGTACATAGGTATTTGGATATTTAAGAAAGTCAGATTCCAAATTTTCTTTTTGCTTCATCTATAGAATCAAAAGTTGCACATCTAAAGTGCAGACACTGAACTGAGATGGTTAACAGATTTTACAGCAATTCATTTTTTGGTGATCTAGTGACCACTTACCGATTACCTGGGTACTAAAAGGTTAACCCCTAAATGCCTACAGCCCTCTTTAGATTTGGAGAATTGCAAAGATGCATTATAAAATGCAACTAAAAGGGATATTTTGAACTTATGGTCATATTCGTTATATTGAGACTTTTAGCTAATTTTGAGACAGAATACCAGTTATTCAAAAATTCATTTAAAAAATAATAATTGAAACCAAAAAAAATTAATGCTCAAATAGTGATTCTATAATGAAATTCCAAAAGGTGGTGTTGTTAAATATTTATAAAAAAATAGTAGTAAGGAGATAAAACGGTTTATCTTCGAGTCGAAGATAAAAATGAGATTGCGAAAAGTCTCAATATAATGAATATGGCCTTGATGTATGAATAAAAGTTGTACATTATGAATTTTAGATTTTATCCATAGTACGGTTAAATCTATGATTGCTATCACCACTATTTTTGTATAAAATTTGAATCTCAAAACTCAAAATTCTTTTGTCATTCGATTACAAATAAGATATTGGCAATCTGTGAATGAAATTTGTTGTGATTGGCTGAAATGTAATACTTTAAGTGTAGTGATTTTTGGAGATTTTTTTGGATGTTTAATTTTATGAGTTGACTTTTTCAAGAGCACTTTTGATTTGTTTTGAACTAAGATCTTAAGTATTTTTTGGTGAATCACTCCAACATGAAATGAAGCATAGAATTTCACAAATCATCCCCTTTCTAATCGGTTCACACATGCATGAAAGCTAACTTCCCATAAAATCTATAGTAAAAATTCACACTCCAAAAAATGCATGATGGATGAGAAAACATGGATGAAATTTTTACATCGTCCCAAAATTGACGCCGAAGCAGTTAAAGATTAAGGGGTGGAATAATCCATAACTGCCCACTCCCCATTCGTCTTGTACGTGTCCTCAACAAACGTCACCCAAGGGACTTAAAACTAAACACATGTAATCTCTAAGAAACCTAAAACCGAAGATTATTTATGATCCAATTAGAGGCTTCTACAAGATGGCAAAATTAGAAGTTCTAAGATGCAATTCATGATAATTTTGTGTTAGAAAAAGTACAAGTGACAATCATACCCCACTTGTATTCATGAATCTTCTATGTATATTAGCTCCCATTGCAATTTTCATAAACTACTTCACCCTTTTTGGAGCAAATGTGTCACAAGATGATAGGCTATTCACTCATGAGTTAGAACTTATAACCAAAGTTGTTCTTTTGGACCACTAAATCAACCACAAAACTGAAATTGAACACTCTTAATAAAACAAGCAGCTACGCTACGAGGAGCTCTGACCGAAATCGAACAAGTGAAGATGAAGGACAAGAATACATTTTAGTGGAATCATGGACAGAATATATTTGCTACAGTGGTATTTAGCCCAAAAACATGAGTGTCCCCGCAATGCCTCTTCCCTATGGTCAGAGCCAATAAAGAGGGCACAGGAGGTTATGTCCGATAACCAGTTTAGGGCTGTGGTCCCTCACCAGTTTTGTAGTCCATAATTTACAAGGCACAGCAGCTTAAATGGGTGTTATAAGGGCAGTCTACCTCAGTCAGAAGCTGAAAGCGAAACAGTGCGCTTGTACACTGCGTTCGGTTTTATTACATGAACATCATAAGCCAGGGATACTAACGAGGGGTGCGGGCGAAGGAACAATTTCTGTTTCACCTCGGCACACTAGCTAGTAAGTAGTTGAGTAAGTAATTACTTACAGGCATGATCAATCTGCTGCAAGTAAGTAGAGCTCTGGACGCCACCTTATCGAAATCTAATATATTACATTACAACCAAGGAGCGGGTGGTGCAATTCACAACAATAATGAACCCACCTCAGCAACCTAATTCCACCGCAGACGGTTTATAATTTGTATGTACTAGGCCTACTACTCATCTAGTACGAGCCTTCATCGAAACCATGATTTGAAGCAAACGGATTATATGATTGATTGATTGATTGATGTGTGTACACACTCTGTCAGATATCTGGTTCGATCCTGCACAGCCATTGATAGAATTATACGAGTTCTCGTGATGGATGCGATCGATGCGTGGTGGCTTGGATCGATCCTTTCATTTATGGCGCCTGACTGCCCTCGAAGAGCTGCGAGAATTTCCAGTTGGAAGGGGCGCAATCCGCGGACTCCACGGTGCTGCCGTCGCTGAGAACGGCGCGGAACGACAGCGCTTGGCCCGGCAGCTTGTTGTTGCCCACGAACTGCCACATCGCGCCCCAGTTGCGCTTCATGGTGTACCAGTCCGTGGTTGAGCCTTTGATGTAGAGCTGCTGCACGTCCCCGGCGCCCGCCACGTTCGTCACAAGCACCAGCAGGAACCACGGGTTCCCGTTGATCTGGAACCTCATTCCTCCCTGCTTCACACACGGCACTCTGCAATTCCACACAAAACCATTACATTAGTCGATCTATATATCTCCCTGTGCACAGAGCTCTAAAAGCTAGCCTACTCCGGGACCACCTGTGGCTGCATCCGATTGGTTCTAAGCAGTACAGTTACAACCCGTAATGTATTTTCAATCTTCATAGCCTACTCCAGGAAATCAGAACCAGATGTGGCAACTTCAGATTGGTTTCAGATTGGTTCTAGGCAGTACAATTACAACCCGTAATGTATTTTCCTATGCACGCAATCTTCGTAGTGCATTCCAATTTGATCGGATTCCAGTCTAGATGTTGGGATTTGATCGGAGTGATGGATGGGAGCGAGGGGTCACCTGCGGTAGTTGACGGGGATGACGCCGCCGCCCTCGTGAGCAAGCGACACGAACATGGGGTGCGCCAGGTCGAAATGCTGCTTGGGCGCGTCGCACCAGCCGCCCAGGGAGTTTTGAGGGCAGTAGTTCGTGGCCGTGACGGTGATGGAGGGGCTGCCGGGAAGGCAGTACTTGGAGCCCGTGGTGTCGCACGTCAACGCGTAGCACGCGCCGCAGGTGAGTCCCGTGTTGAACAACGCAGAGCTCAGCGCCGCGGTATTGGTTCCGTAGCCCGTGGAGTACAGATTTCCATACCCGCACGCACCCCCTGGAGCACCATGAATCGTTCACACAATCACAAACACATCCTGGCATTGATCGATGGGATACTGCTCAGACACTCGCCCTGGCAGAATTTTTTGGACATCTAGACTAGACAAAAGGCACCATTCATTCACAGAATCTCAAACATATCCTGGCAGTGATCGATCGAACGCTCAGACACTCGCCCTGACGGAATTTTTGGACGTCTAGACGTAATAGACAAAAGAGTCATGGGTCAGAATGCAGAGGTTTCCCGACCTTGGGTGCCAGAGGCATCGACGCCGCCGTAGTACGTTGCGTGCGCCTTGCCGCTTACCCAGCTCGTGCCGAGGTAATTGCCAGCTTGCACTGGCAGCACGACACACAGCAGCAGCGTGCATGCCAAAGCTATGACCGAGCGGCTCTGCATCGCCATCGCCAAAGATCCGACCCGCTCTGGAAGCGATGGAATTCAGCACTGCAAAAGCTGGACAGGCTCGAAGACCAGTAGTGTCTGTCTGTCTGGCCGTCAGGGAAATGAGGGGATCAGAGTGCGACGACGACTGATGAAGATTGCGGTGGCAGACAGGGGTATATATAATATTCATCATCATCCATCATCAATGCCATTCGCTTGTAGCTAGGTCGCTGTAGGAATTCCATAGATCTCAGGCTCAATCAATGAATCAAACGGTTGTCAGTCGACCCCTCCTTCATTCTCGCCGAGGATCAGTCTTCGGTTTTTTCTTACCCTTGAAGGCTCTCGGTAACAATCAATCATCAGCGTGACTGTTACCAGGTACATGAACTGAACAGTCCAGCCAAGTCCACGTAAGTACTTGATCATATAATTCATGTTAATGTTGATTTGCAACAGCTTAACTCAATGCTGAATGCATGAACACAATTTTAGCATGCCTGTAGATCTTCTAGTATAATAGGACTTAAATACTTGTATGCACACACTGCGTGAGAGTCAGCGCCTTCAAATACGAATTCAAGGACCCTACCAATCTGAGGGCCGCTTCACACTATGGCCAAAAAGTCGAGAGTCAGTCAAATTCCACCAATCAAATTGCAAGAAAGTCTTCAGCTTGCAATCTGATTGGTCCGTGGAATTTGACGGACTCTCAGCTTTCGGCTGTAGTGTGAAGTAGCCCTGATTATCACAATCTGAAAAATATGGGGCCAACTTGCATAAAACACTGTCTGTATTGAAAAAAAACTAAAGACACCCACTCAATATTGTTAAGAAAAACATGAGGTCTAATTTAGGTTTCTAGGTTTTTCACGTGTTAAGGAGAACCACTCTATTTGTGCCACTATGTACTAGAAGTATACATATCAAATTTTATAATGTAAGACACTGGTACTGATAGTGACAGCACTCATAGTTACATGGCACAAAATAGGGTGGTTTACCTTAGTAACAAAGAGCTCCATGAGAGAAGAAGTCAGAACGCTCAATAATTTATATTGAAGATTAGAGAGCCTGAAGTTTCAGATAGATTTGTTGTTTTATTTCTCTCAGTTTCCAGATACGGATTCAGCTGTTGTAATCTGGAGACAGTGGATACACTAAATTTTTTAAAAAGGATCAATTGCCATTCGGTGGTGATGACTGGAAGGCCTCGCACTGATTCAGCAGAATCCGGAAGTGGAGGTGAAACTGAACCTGGGGCACTTGCAAAGGGGTAATCTATGTTGCGGCATTAAATTCATTTGGGACGAAATCCCTGCCGTGGACGCACTTGCACGGCAGTGCAGCTCTCTGCGTAGAAAAGTAAAGGAGATTCAGATTACCGTAGAGCTTCTATCACGTTTTGAAGTTGTACACACAGCATCTCTTCTTCTTCCTCATTAATGCACATGGTTGACAAGGAAGCTAGTGTGATGGAGAGGCTCTCTCTTTCCGACCCAGCCTCTTTTTTTTTCGTTTCATTCTTTTCAGGTAACCCAGAAAGTAATCTTCACTAAGGCAGAAACATCTAAAATCGTACTTTTAAGCATTTCAACATAGTTGGGGGCACTTTTTTCAAGGTAGAATATTTTTGTAGTATTAACAATTGAAAATGATGATAAATAAAAAATGAATAGGCCATGTAATTGCTATGAAAATAAAAATAAAAAATGAATAGGCCATGTAATTGCTATGAATTTTCAAAGTGCAAGTAGCCTATACCACTTAAACATAGCCGTAATAGTGCACCCTTTTGAAATCTGAATCAAAAAGAATCTTCACTTAGATCCACTTTTTTAAGTAATGAAGGAATGCCATTTGCATTCCATGAATTTTGGGACTACTGTGTCATTGCAATGTAAACTTAGTTACTAATTGTAAGTAGATTGTGGTCAAGAGTGTTAGCTCCCATTGCTCTATTAAACCTTCCCATAGACTTATCAGAGAACCAATCCCTATTCAATCAATGAGAATTAAAAAGGTCGGCAATGGGTGATGGAGTAATCCAGCACTTCCAAAAGGAGTGAAAAGAGAGCAATGGGGTGGACGTGGGAGGAGGAAGAAGACAAAGGCAGCCAGTCATTTTGGGCGTGCAAGTCACGAAGAGGCAAATAACAAATAAAATTAATATACTGTCATTCAATTTTTGCAACCCACCAGTCCTCAGTCAGGGCAGCATTGTCAATTGCTTCTTTCTTTCTTTCTTTCTTTTCTTTTTTTTTCTTTTTTTTAATTTGTTTCTTTTTTCTTTTTGTCTCAGCTGGGTCGGCCTCGGAAGCAACAATCACTGCAGAAAGGCACCACGTATGTTAGTTCTCTGACTGACTTCCCACTGACACTCCGCCTCTCAGTGCCGCAAAGCATAGTACAGTCCTGTACTGTGCAATGGCGAACCTCAAGATGACCAAAAATGGCAGGCACTAAGTTAGGCAGATGATCTTCCTCTCTTGTTCTGTCCATTTGGTGAGTCTCCCTAAGCAGCCAATTTTTTTTTTGTTTTCCCGTTCGTAGAGCGACCACTAAGATTGGATGTCCTAAAACCACCAACTTAAGAAATATGGCCTCATTTTAACAAGGTTATTTATGAGAAATATTTTTCAGTCATTTGGAAGAAGTTTTTTCACGGAAGGCACAAATTTTCACAATTTACTTCCCAATATTCAAATTGATACAAAGTTTCGAAGTGAAAAGAACTTCGTGACCCAAATCAGACCTTTAGGTTTCTCCATGTCCACACCATGTGGTACTAATTTTCACTCATAATGATACCCAAAACCATCAACTACTTCTTCGCAATGCTTGGCATGCCATTGGTTTACTTGAATAGTGAAATTGGTGGTTTTGAGTCTCAACTGTGGTGGCCCCAAGAAAACTCTACATGTCATAATTGGGGGAGGTGGTGGTTTTAGAACATCCAACTTTAGTAGAAACACCGCCCACGTAGATTTACACTGAAATCACCATATACTATGGGTGGATAATTGTTGTGGGTACATTCATCCATTTGAAAAAAGTTTCATTGATTTAAACAGGTTTTCATCCAATTTGGATGAATTTTACCACATTATTTTGAAAAAAAATTTATTAGTAAAGCCTCTTGTAAATACCATGGGCCAGAGTATCTGGTGATTTCAGTGTAGCAATAAGACCCATGAGGTGTTCCCACACTGGTAGAAAAGGTGGGCTTCCCTAGGGAGATGCCCAAGCAAAATTACTATGCATGCGTGGAATTGAGCACTACTTGCGTGGGCATCTCCCTCGGCAATGCCACCTTTTTCTATTAGTGCCACATGATAAATTAAACTTGTGGGTCTTTTTGGTCATGCCTCTATAGTATACATGGGCAGTGTTTCTAATAGTAGACAGCACCCTGAAATGTAGCCAGGCAAGGAAAAATTGAATTGAATCATTCATCTATTGTAACCTGGTAGCAACCCCAATACCCCGGAGTTCCATGTCAGCTTTTCCACCATCCACGTCCTCTTTTTCATGGATCACAACCAAGAAGAGAGGTACACATGTTACTTTCTTAAACAATTGAGTTAATTTGTGTCGGAGCTGCTATCAGGTTACGGTGTATATGCTCATCCATTGAAATATCTATCATAAGCAATTTCATTCAAATAGTGGTGATTTTAATATTTTTCTTGAGAAGACTTTGACGATTTCATCCACTTTTTTTGCCCATTTGTTCTAATGTAAAAGTAGCCACTTTCAAAATCAAGTTTGACATTAGGTGAGTTTTGGGACCTTTGGAAGGCCCATACAATGTGATCTGTTGAAATGAGATCACATGAATAAAAAAATTATAAAATTTATAAATCCGATATGATGTGGACAACAAAATTTTAAAATATTCATGTTCTTTTATTCATGTGATCTGGTTTCAGCTGGCCTTCCAAAGGCCCCATCATGCCAGACCTCACCTAATGTAATTTGCCAAAAAAGAATTGTCTGTTCCTAAGAGTACACCTAAGTGTGGGTTTGGCATTTGCTTGTCGTTCTCCTGATTCTGTTCAGCAGCTTCTCATCAATCATTAGGGCACCATGCATCCTCCTGCTAACGAATTAGCCACACTTTTGGCTGTTCCTACCCATTTGATTGAGAGTCCCAATGGGGAAACAAACACGATCAATGGGTGGAAGTACGCTAGATCCCCTCTACTTGTGGCAAAATTTTGGTGTACTAGAACTACCAATAAGTACTTATGTGTACTCACCTAGGTTATGAGGTTTCTATTTTTTGCTCTGCATATTGAATCAAATTTATCAATTTGAATGATTTGAATCCACCAATGGGAAAACGGTCGTTTGACAGACCATGACAAAAAAGGTACCGGATTCAGAGGTAAACAAGGCTTTTGACTTGGCGGTTGCCCTTCAATAGAACTTTGTCATTAGATAAGGTGGCAAATAATGTCATCAACCCTTGTTTAGATAGGGCATGCACGCCCTACCATCATGGCAGCGGTTAAAGGTGACATTTGCCACTCACAGCCGGCCACATACCCCATGATATTGGTGGGTAACATTTAATCAAAGAAGCATGAATGTCACGCGAACAAGCAAGAATGCTTTGCAGTTAATTTTCTTTATTGGCATCCAATGCTCAGATGTTATCCACATAGGTTTCTTTGTAAATGCTCTAATCATCCAAATCAGAGTCTAAATGTGCTTTAAATTTGATGCTAAATTCAAAGATTTTAGTCTAAATGTGCTTTTAAAAAAACAAACTCGTAAAATTAAGCAACCAAAAAATCTCCAAAAATCACTACATTTAAAGTATTACATTTCAACCCATCACAACAAATTTCATCCACAGATTGTCAACATCTTATTCGTAATTGCATTACAAAATTATTTTGCATTTCAAGCTTCAAATTTCATACAAAAATATTGGTGATAGCAATGGCAAATCTAATTGCATGGATAAAATCTAAAATTTATAATGTACAACTTTTATTCATACATCAAGTTTAAAATATCACTCTTAGTTGCATTTTATAATGCATTTATGCAAAACTACTAAATTTGGAGATGGGTGAGGACGTTTAGGGGTTACTCTAAAATATTGATGGACGTTAGTAAGCTATGGTTTTGACAAAAGAAATAATATCACTATGGATGATGTTTGGATGAGAGTTTATTTCGAACAAGTTTTAAAGATTTAGAGAATGACCACTGATAAATATTAGTTAAATTGACATTAGTATTT
The DNA here is from genome assembly GCA_022496805.1 of Pohlia nutans. Taxonomy (NCBI): domain Eukaryota; kingdom Viridiplantae; phylum Streptophyta; class Bryopsida; order Bryales; family Mniaceae; genus Pohlia; species Pohlia nutans. The sequence goes on from CM040085.1 coordinate 35,286,055, forward strand.
TTTATTTTTTTATATGTTACAAGGTGAAAGCACGAAAAACTGTACCAAAAAGTTAGTCTGCTATACTAAAATCATAATTGTTTTGGTCAAAGGCCATAAATTTATATCAAAATATATTTTATTTTGGTTTTAATTTCATGAAGCCCTCTAGGGTTCTTATAGGTACTTGAACCCAAATTTTCAGAACAAAATCTTCAAAAAAGTTTACAAAAAGTAGTGTTTGAAAATGAATGCCTAAATCCAATCTCGGTTGCAAAATTGATGGCCTTAAAATACACTTAACATAAATATAAATTTTATGACTTTTGAGATAATGATAGAATTGAGATCCTTGTCCAAAAAGAAATTAGAAAAAAGTATGTTTTGATATACATTTTGCTTGTTTTATATCAACTTTGTTGATTGTACGTAACTACTTTTTCAATTTTGGCCACTTCTACGTCAATAAAAAACTTATAACTACTTATTGAAGATCATTTTCTCAATTTTTTTTGGTAAACTTTATAAAACAATAGGTGTTTTATTTTATTGCTTTTTTTTTTTTACGAAATTCAAATTTATAATGCATTTTTGAACCCTGCATTGTTGAATGGTCATAAGAGTTAGAGGTGGTACACTTTTTCGTGCTTTCACCTACATTTATTAAACCATAATATACTTACTAATATATGTGTACACATTGAATGTGTTAATATTGTTATATTTTCATTTTTAGTTAATAATGCATGTAAATCAAATGGAGGTTAGGTTATCATGACTTATAAATTAATAAATATAGTTTTAGGATTAGTCTAAAGGTGTATTTAGTATTACCTAATTTTATTTTGAATTGATTAAGCATGTAAACCAAATGGGGGTATATTCTAAGTAGATCCCAAATGTATTAAAACTAGTATTGGATTTAGTCCTAAGTGTGTATTTAGTGTTATTACTATTCTTTTTATGTATTAATACGCTTATATTGTATTTATAATTGATTATTCATGTAAATCAAATGGGGATATATTCTAAGTGGGTCCAAAATGTATTAAAAATAGTATTGAAATTAGTCCAAGTGTATATTTAGTGTAATTACTATTCTTTTTTATGTATTAATATGCTTATATTGCATTTATAATTAATTACTCATGTAAATCAAATGGAGGTATATTCTAAGTGGGTCTAAAATGTATTAAAAAAATAGTATTAATTGAAATTCGTTGGGGAATTAGTCCACTTAACCCCTAAACGTCCAACTATTCAAAAAGTGGACGATGTAAAGAACCAAACACAAGTTTCTCATCTGTCATTGACTTTTTGCTATGTGGATTTTTTTACTATATATTTTTTGGGAAGTTAGCTTCATGCATGTGTGATCCAATTAAAAAGGGAATGATTTGTGAAATTTTTATGCGTCATTTCATGTTGTAGTGATTCACCCAATATTTCGAAGATTTCAATGTAAAAGTGCTCTTAAAGAAGTCAACTCATAAAATTAAGCAACCAAAAAATCTCCAAAAATTACTACACTTGGAATATTAAATTTCAGACAATCACAAAAAAGTTGAAATAATAGACAACTTGTTTAGGGTATTAGAATATTTTTTTGATTTGAATATGAAATGCTTTGACTTTCATCAGGAACTTCAATTTATCTTAGTTATTTTTGTAAACTTTTGAATGCACATTTCTTTTTTAGAGCTAAATTTAGGTGTTTCATTTTAGATAGTGTCTTTTTAGGTATGCTTACCTGAAAATTCCATATCTATAACTTTTTTATTTTTTGAATTTTATTTTTTGAAAAATCTCCACTTCTCAACTTTTGGGCTTTTACATTGATTTTTAAAATTAGATTGTGTCATTTATAACATAATAAAAAATGAAGTTTTAGTATCTACAACATAGGCACATAATAGAAACGCAAAATAGTATGACATTTCCTAGCCCATTTGACATGCATTCTTGAAAGTTGTACCAATTCTAAACCTCTTTTGAGTCTTTATAGTATCATCTTACTACAACAAATATATTTCATTCTAGAGTACATGTTGGTTTGACCGATAAAAGTCTAAACATCCAAATAATAAATGTTAGTTTGACGAATCTAATTTTGACTTTGAAGATGAGTTTTCTACCTTTAAGTTCAAAAAATGAAATAAAATTTTGGTAGTCTAGTTTCCATTATATTTTTTAATTCATGAAATTCTAAATATTGAGCATTTTATTGCATTTGCAAGGTTGAAGGGTCATTGTTGAACCATCATTGTTCTAGTTACATTGTAATGCAAATTTACTTACCAAAATTTCTTGTTTTAATTTATATTTTCAACAAAACTCTTCAAAATGGTATGGAATATATATAATGTTAAGTACAAAGTGTCACAATACCATGTCACTACCCTGCTTGGTATCCGTTACGATACCATGTCACAAAATCATCCAAAATTTACATTCATGCCTTTCATTCAAATTTTCATCATGTTCCCAAATTGTTCTCCACATTTCCCATATGCTCCCGAAAGGTGTACATCATGTTCCCAAATTGTTCTCCACATTTCCCATATGCTCCCAAAAGGTTTACATCATGTTCCCTAATGTTTCCAAGTTCCTTTTATGTTTCCAAATAGTTCTTCACAGTTATCATTTTGTTCCCCAACAGATTCCATCATGTTCCCAATTGCTTCCCAATTGCTTCCCACGTTCTTAATGCAATTCTTGCACTTTCCTCTGTTGTTGTTGCATTGCAAGATGGTGTTTGCTAATATATATATATATATATATATATATATATATATATATATATATATATATATATATATATGAAGTTTTATTTATCTTAATGAAACCTGTTGAATTTAATTTTAATTTTAATTTTATATTTTGTATGGACTCAAGATGATTTGTCATTTTTGGAGTAATGAATTCATAGGCCTGCTTCATTGCAACTTATCGACATTGAAATTTTTATAGAGACATTTTTGTGCACATGGTCTTGGAGGGAAATTTACATTATATGATTTGTAGAGCTGTGATATACAGTATGACAAAAGCATCACTTTAAAAAAAATAGTTAATGGGTTCATCTCCAACAAATGTTTTTTGAGCTAAGACCATTGGTTAGAACCATTTGTTCATCAAACATGAGACCGAATTTATATCAAGGGAATCAGAGAAGAACATTCTATGTATTGATAAATGTAATCCTGAAGGACCCATGATTAATGGTTTTAAAATGACGAATTCAATCAATTGTATTGTGTAAAATATAATTTGGATGGGACTAAATTTTTATGTTAGTGGGATTGATGAAGAACATTGCTGCATGTGTTGGTAAAAAACAAAGAAATATAAACATAAAGAAGTCTACGTAGGACTTACTCAATATTGCCAAAAAAACTTGAGACCCAATTTGGGGTTTTGGTCCTTTAGAGTTAAAGAAAACAAAGTCTACTCAAAATTTGCGCAAAATTACTAAAATTAAATCATGAGACCAAATTTGGACTTGTTGGTCCTTTAGAGCATCTCCATCCATGCACGCTAAGAGTCTCACACACTTAATAACTCGATGAAAAATTGTTGCGGGCCTTTTCAAAAAATCTCTTGACCCTCAATCATAGTGAATTAAGCAATGATCCTTCAAATTTAACTTTTGTTGACTATATATCTCCCACATTTTACTTGTCATTGGTCCATTGAATATTTGATGTTTGAAGGGCCTTTGAGGACGGAGAACTTTCATAACATTCTTAAGCAGGTTAGAGAGGCCACCCTTTTTTTAAGACGGTCACCCAAGAGAATTAACCCTTTAAGGTCCCGATTCAACACTGTTTTCAAAGACTCGTTATAAAATGTTTGATAAAAAATTAAAATGGAGTTGATGTACAAAGCAAAGTTATAAATGTCAATGTGAAGATAACATCTATACAGTTGGATTCATCATATTTATTATTAATATTTTTAAATTAATTTTGCAAGGTTTTCTCTTGAAATTCAATTAAAAATCCATAATTAACATTAAAAAAATTAAAATATTGTAATGAAATTGGAATAACATGTACTACAAGATGGTATGGTTTTCACTATTTGATTCTTCTTATTATGGAAAATCATGTTTAAGGTCTCACTTTTTGAACTAAGAATGAAACTTGATATAAACCACTTTTGCTATTTTTCAAAAACTCTCAATATCTTATCTTGAAGATCCGTACCGTACAAATGGTAATCGAGTAGCACAAGAATTTAAATAAAAATTGAATGGATGAAAAACATCCCCTGCGTGGTGAAGGGACGCGTCCAGAATCATCCATCGTCCAGATTCTGGACGCAGGCGCGTCTAAGGGTTAACTTTGATCTTCGTATCTTAACCATCATATCCTAAGTTTAACATGCTTTGATTTGATGATTAAGGTCGATTCTTTTGAGTAATTGGGTCAAGAAAAGGGTGACAATCAAAGGTGCTTAAGAATGTTACGTTAAGTTGAAGAGCTCTTCAAATATAGATGAGTAATTTCAGTGTGTCAGTTTTAGCGTGCATGGTTGGAGATGCACTTAGGGGTTAACCGCAAACACTGAAATGCCTGCGTCTTGAGAATTCACCGCCGCGGAATTAGCTGACAAACCCTAATCACAGCATCCATGGCGGGCCTGCTGCACTTCCTCAAGCTCCGTCTGCTTGCGCACTGTTCCCTTGCCTCGCAACTTGCTCCTGTCGATCATGTCCACCACACTAAATCACCGCTGCTGGCCTGTCCCATCTGAGTGGAGAATCAGATCGCCCCTAGCTACGTTAAGTGGTTTCGTTTCCACATGATGCAACCGGGCAGACCAGGCTGCTGATCGAGGGAGGGCGGCTCTAGGCCAGTTGCAGGCAGAATTGGCTGAATGTAGTTTTGTACGTGTAGTACGTGTTTGTTGCTTCCGTGCCTGCACGTTCCTTCTGTCAGAACGCCAGTCTCGTCCTGTCAGAGTTGTCAGTCGTTCGGTCGACACTCTGGGACCCAGCCCACTCCATTATGCAGCAATTCCTGTGTTTGTGATGCTCCGCACTGACAGTATTGGAGTCCTTCGGATTATCATTTGCGCATTTTACTTGCAGCTTGCTTGATTGGCCGCGAACCAGTCCACTTGATGAGTGTATTATAGACTCACTCTTCATTTGTACCGACGCCGTTGTACGCATCGTCTCTGTCGATCGCTAGCTAGGTCAGCAGGGACACTTAACCTAATTCTTTTTTTTATCTCACATCATTCCATCGCTAGGTCAGCTAGGACGTTTAACCCAATTCTTGTCTTTCACACATCATTCGATCGTTATGTCAGTAGGAATACTTTAACCTGATTCTTGTTTGACTTCAACGAGTGGATGGAAACCTCATCCTCTGTCTTAGATTTTTCAGTAACATGATTAACCCCTAAGCGTCTAAAACGCCTAATATGGCCATCTCCCATCACTGAACTTTGCAACGGTGGCAATTTCTTATTTCACCTCGGTTTTCTGATTGCAATACATCATTGTAAAGCTCATGTTCTATACTACAAGATCAACAATGTCGATCGTGTCAATCTGAAGTCATTTCACACGAAAAGATGATTTGCAGCAGGGGTCCAATTATCCTACACTACAGAACATACACAGTGGGCACTTAGGAGTTAAAATCACAGTAAGAGAATGGTGTACAGCATTTTAGGTTTCATACCATGCTAAACCCTAATTCCTTTCTACTTGCGCTAGAGTTACAATACAGTAGAATTGGAGCTAGCTAGCGTTTTTAGGTGGCCGCCTGATTTGTCTGTGCATTGTGCGGCCAGGGTGGATCCAAGCGCGCCCGACACAAGCCCATGTGCTCACTGTGAAGGCGTCAGAGTTCCCAGAAAGCCTGTGGCTTGTTCTTGTGCACATCGTGACCCCACTTCATCATGCATTCATGCAATGCTCGGTCGCAAGGGCGATGTCTCCCACCGAGCGGAGCGGAGTAATAATGGCCGTCTGTCACGACGTCTCACCCTGAGGTACAATTTTCCAATTGTTGGAACGTTCCATGCACTCTTGCTCATAATCATATTGCTTCAGAATTTTATGTCGTCCACTGCATGCTCCCATCAGTGCCAAATCAACGAGATAAGGTATAATACTCAGTCCACTCCTGCCGCTCATGGATGCATATATGTAGCGGTGTCAGAGCTTGGCTTTCACCACAAGGACACGGTGATATCTTTTCCCACCCCGGTTGTGTCATTTTTCTCACCAATCAAAGCATGGATTGCAATCAAACTGGAATTTATGTTTGCTCCCATCAGTGCCAAATCAGAGATAAGGTATTATATATATAATACTCAGTCCACTCCTGCTGCTGTACTTTCATGGATGCATATATGCAGCGGTGTCAGAGCTTGGCTTTCACCGGTGATAAATTTGTGAGTCATTTCCCTCACCAGAAGACACGATCAAACCATGGATTGCAATCAAACTGGAATAATGGTGCATTGTTCAGTCACCCTTATCTCCTTGGTGATGATTAGTACTGGGATTCATGAGATTGGGTGCCCACCTCATCAATTGATATATCTCCGACGAGTCGGGTATATATAAAGAGAGTGCAAGTGCCGATCGAGAAGGGGAATCAGAATCAGATTCAAGAGGAAAGCTCACGCAGAGTGTTGTCACGGAGAGAAGACATACACAAGGCTCTCAGCCATTACGCCAAGTCTCAAGTTTCGAGGCAACCTCTATGTCACTCTCCATGTCACTCTTTCGTTGGTTGGTCAGACCAAGGTGACCCTTCTACTCAATGTGAGCCTTTCAATCAACCAAAATGTGATGATGATTAAGATTAAATCATTCAGCCCACTAGTAGATCATGGTGTCGTTTTTCACCGCATAAAGCAGTGGAAAGGCGCCACACTTGACTAAAACGGGGATTGTCAGTGGTCTTGGTCACAACAGGACAAACAAACGTTCCCCATCTTTTCCCCAAATGTTCGAGGGTTGAAATGTGACGAGGTTTCTAGTAGCGGTCTGATAGCCTTCTCGAAGTTTTTTCTAGTCCAGAGTTACTTACTTCTTTGCATGATAGGAACACCTTTGGAGTAACTAACATATCCGTCATTTATTACAATGAATTCTAGAGTATCGAGGGCTCCCATGGATTGATGGACGGCCATGTTTATGGCAAAGAACTCTTGACAAACCCTTTGACTGTGGGAACCAGGCCGTATCTTGTCATCACAAAACCCTTTCTCCCACCTTCACTGTGATTAATTTATATGAGCATAACAAAATTCTGTCAATTCTGCTCATGCCTGAATGCTTGTAGATTTGCTGATGATGTGGGTACCTGAAATTGGGCAATGTAACTAAGATAAACTACCCTGTTTGTGTCATGTGACTATTTGTGCCATTGTGGTCAGTGTCTTATATTTAAAATTTTGATATCTACAATGGGCCGGCGTACAAAAAGTGTTGGTAATTCCACTCTTCATTTATTACAAACAGTAGCCACTTTTTATAAAAAAATGAGAATCTTGGAACTAAATTTGGCAATGTTGTAGTACTCAAGATGCACTACACATACAATTCAAGTGTGATCTTAAAAACATATATGTTTGGATTCATTCTTCATTAAAATTTAAACCCTCGTTTAAGCAACTGAAACATATAAATAAATTTTGTTACTTAAGGGGTATCAAATTGTTCACAAAAAGAATGGAAATCCTCTACGGAATCAAGTGCAAAAGAGATCACAAAATTTGAAGTTTTATTGAGTATAAGGTACAAAATTTTGAAGTTTTAGTTCCAAAGTTGCTCTATTTATGAATATTTATGATATGTTTATATTCTTTGAGTCAGATTTGGCTATGTTGTACAAAAAAATCTTCAAACAAAAAAAGTCCGTTCTATGCATGTTCTCCATTGGCATATTTGAAATGTATCATATTGTTCCTCATTATATCTTTTACCTTCTACCAAAAAATTGGATTGTAAAAGTTTTTTTTTGTAATTATTAAGACTTCTTACATATCAAACATTGAAATTGGGTTTTTAGTTTTATTTTTTCATCCTACATTTTTATGCCACCAAATTTTCCAGACATGTTCTTGAAGTTGCAATGTTGTGTACAAATTCACGCTCATTCAACTATTTCTATGCAAATGGGAGCTATAGAAGTTGAAGACAATAAAAAATTACACTGACTTTTGGAACCCCCCTATACATTACTGGTTTGAAAGTTTGGATATATACACTATACATAAGGTTTTTATTCCACTGAATGAAACCCCCTCTTTGATTTGCAAGAAGGAGCAAAGTGTTTCTTTCTCAAAATGCCCTCAGTTTAAGCAAATTTTAAAGAAGTATCGATTATAGATGCACAAATCTTACTCCCTTTGTCTGATATTAGCAACACCTCTAAGAATTCGGCATAGTGTCCCTAACTTTCCAGCAGACACCATCACATACAAAGAACCAACAATTCCTCTAGAACTATACAAACCACGTATTGAACCACTCGCGGTACACATCCTTTGCATCCACCACCAAAACCACCACATTAGAACACTTAACCACATAAATGCACTTCAAATAATAAACAAAAATCTACAAATAACACAGTGGCACATTCAAAATGCCCCACCCACACCCCCCAATACACCAATAACACCCAATTCCCTATTTTTGCACTTGGCCAAGTGCAATCATTCATGAGTAAATTTGGCTCAAAAAATTTTTGTCTAAAAAGTTCTCTAAAAAACAACGACTTTTGTTTTTCTACAATCACTTAAATTGTAAACAAACAATTTTTTTATATATTTTTTATCCTTATCTTTATCTTTTCTTTTATCTTTTCTTTCTTGTCTTTCTTGTCTTTTGGTGGCGGAGGGGAAAATAAAAATAAATAAAAAAATAAAAAAATAAAAAAATAAAAAAAAATCTTTTTTTTGGCTGGTTTTCTTCTTCTGTTCAGGTTCAGGGTGGCTGAAACCCTAACGGCAGCGGAAAAAGAATATATATATATATATATATATATATATATATATATATATATTATTTTTATTTATTATTTATTTTTATTTTTTTCTCCGAATTTTCCGGCTTTTCCGGCTGAAGGGTCCGCGCGCGCGGACCTTAGGGCCGCTTCACACTATGGCCAAAGGTCGAGAGGCCGTCGGTTTCCACCAATCAAATTGCAAGAAACCATGGTTTTGGCCTCTCGACCCTTTCACACTAGAGGCCAAAGTCCAAAGGCCGTGGACCTTCAAAATGCTTACATGGCAACACTTTTTGACCAAGGTGACGGCCTCTCGAGAGGAAGTTTGGGTCGTACATTTTGCAAGACCCGTCACTATGGCCGAGAGGCCGTCGATTTCTTTTCATAAAAAATGAAACTATATTTTATTGGTTATTTTCAGTAGATTTCTTTGGACTCTCAACAAAGTTTGGACTCTCAATCCCACGGCCTCTCGACTTGGACGGCCATAGTGTGAAGCGGCCTTTATGTGACTCTCCCCTCCCTCTCTTTCTCCTCTCACTCTCACTCTCACTCTCACTCTTCCTCTCCCACTCATATATATAGGGGGAGGGAGAGGGGGGGGGGGGGGGGGGGGAGAGGGAGAGGGAGAGTGAGAGTAAGAGTGAGAGTGAGAGTGAGAGTGAGAGTGAGAGGAGAAAGAGAGGGAGGAGAGAGTCACATAGGGTCCGCGCGCACGGACCCTTCAGCCGCAAAATTCGGAAAATTCGGAAAAAATAATAAAAAATAAAAAATAATAAAAAAAATAAAAAAAAATCTTCCGCCGCCGTTAGGGTTTCAGCCACCTTGAACCTTGAACAGAAGAAGAAAACCAGCAAAAAAAAATAAAAAATAAAAAATAAATTCTCCCTCCGCCGCCAAAAGACAAGAAAGAAAAGAAAGAAAAGATAAAAGAAAAGATAAAGATAAAGATAAAAAATAAATAAAAGAATTGTTTGTTTACAATGTAATTGATTGTAGAGAGACAAAAATTGCTATTTTTTAAAGAATTTTTTAGACAAATTTTTTTATTGCGCCCGGGCGCCAAGTGCATGATTATATGGCCAAGTGCATAAATTGGGAATTGCGTGTTATTATGTAATATAAATGACTTGGTGATACTAAGTGATTTATCGTATACATAAAAGTTGTAACAACTAACCGGCCCCGTCCCATCTACCTGTGACAAGTGTTTACGCCGTAAGCCCTAATAGAAACAAAACAAAACAAAACAAAAAAAAAAAAAAAAAAAAAAAAAAAAAAAAAAAAAAAAAAAACCCTCAACAATAAAATAAATAGTGGTTTTTACCCCTAAAGGACAAAGAGGACATATTGTGTCCCTTCTCTGATCAAACTTAGTTTTCACTTTAAAAAAAATCTTTTTTATATTTGAGCAGAACTAACAAAGTAAAGGTAATCAAGTCTAGTTTCTATTCCACTTTACGATTCATCAAAACTTCCAATTATTGAATCTTTATTGAATCAAAACTGCCAATTATAGCAGTTTCCAATTCAATGGGTCAAAAAACAATTTGCTCTTGAACATAGTTTTTTTATTGAATTTTTCAAATTAAGAACTTTATACAAATTTTAAATATACCAGAGTGATTCTAATTGTGATTTACACCCAAGATAAAAATTTCATAAATTTTAAACACTTAGTGTAATTAATATGATTTTTGAAGACATAAATCTTAAGAAAATCACAATAAATTCAATTTCCAAGAGAAAATTATTAAAAATTCAAGATGTATAGTAAACATATAGGTTCATCTATGAAATATATTTTTTAAAATATATTTTTCTCAAATGAGAAATGAGAAATTGAGCTACAGATCGAAGTTTGGCTACATTGAGAAAGGAATATTCGTTCAGGGGTTAACCATTAACTCCCTTTTTGGCTATTAAGGTGTGTTTGAGTCTCATGGTGGGTCTAAGTTTATTAATGGTTGGTTGTTTTCTAATTTTCATTTGTGTAATAGAATCAAGATGACATATTGTATTATGGCAATGGTATTAATTTCTTTAAATGTGTGTATGATGGGTGTTTCGGCTATTTTGAACTTTGTTTCAAAATATTTTATGGAAGGTGTGTGTGTGGTTGCTCGTACGCTAGTAGTGATGACTATGAATGGGTCTATTTTCCAACCCCTGTTAGCAATACTATTGATTAGTGGTTTGTATTTTTGGATGTTTTTATCTATTGTTTCTTGTGAGAATCTGTCGTGGCAATATGTGTATTCAATAAATCGTATGGGTTTAATGGTGGGGCACTTTGGTATGGGAATCCTTTAATACAGATTAAATGTGGCTTAAAGCGAGCATTGCAGTGACATCTTTATTGATCACATGTGCAAGGGAGAAGCCATGGGGGTACTTTGTTTTCTTGTGGATTGCCATTGAATGTCCCTACATTCATCAGAATGTAACATCTTGATTTTGTCAATGATAAAATTGGTTTTTGTAGTTCCCATACTACTTTGTTATGTCTTTTGACTCTATAATGTTAGTTACATTTTAGAAGTACATGGGGTCATGTGTCTGTATCTAGTAAGTTGCAGATGGGGCATGTGATTGATGGAAATCTTTCTTAGCCAAAAAATAGTTGTTTTCTAACATTTCCCATGTATTGACCGGTGTGGAATTTTAATAAGCTTATTTTTTAAAGGTCTGTAATTGCAAGGTTGAACCAAAAATCATTAGATAGTTCATTATCTATATCGGGATTCATTATCTATTTAATTATATTGGGAAAAAATTCTACTATTATTTCTAAATGATTTTCATAGTTGTATTTTTTAATGTATATTTCAAGGCATCTAACGGGGGCCTTGTTAGGTCTTCGTGTTGGTCCTGACCATGAGTCTTTTTGGTAGTACCATTGTACACAATTGGATTCAATATTAGGGTGTTGAATATATGTAATTAATTTTCTAAAAATAGATTTGGTACTTGTACTTTATGAAAAATTTCTTCTGTAAATTCAAATTTTTTTTAAAAAAAATTCCTAAAATTTCGGCTCTTATTGAGATAATATAATTAGTGCTGAAGTTGATCATGCATGTACTACAGTAGTATGGTGTAGGATGTGCAAATTCATATGGTTTTGCAACAAATTTGTATTCCTTTCTGTGGCTGATTTTGGCAAGTCTGTTTGCTTGTTCATTTCCATCTATGTTTGTGTATACACGGACTTTGTATAGCGTGGTGGGTTGCTTTCGGTTTTTTAGCATTTCTACCATAGATGAGAGTATGGTTTTATCGGAGTAGTTGGTGTGTAGAGTTGGGTGTTTCAGATGTGTGTTTAGTACATATAGACAATTTAAGCACTCTGTGAGTATGTGTGCTAGTTCATTTGGGTATTTGGTAATAATATATTATTCTTAGTGCTTTGTGTATGGCCATTAATTTAGCTTTACATAAGGTTTGTAAGCCAATGAATCTTTTTGATATTTATATGTCTTCTTTTATTGGGTTATATATCCCGTATCCAAGCTTTTTCACGTATTCAGTGTCCATCTCTATGTTTTTATGGGATTTTTGAAAGATCCATTAGTGTAGCAGTTGTGTTGTGGTGAGAATTTTAGTGGAATATTTGTCTCATAATTTGGTAATGGAGATAAATTGATAATTGTTGGCATGTATGTGGGTAGGTATATAAGTTTGTTCCATTTCATATTTTTGTTTAAATTGATTAATTGCTCAAATGGACTCAATGGGCATTGAACCCGGACCACTTATTTGTGATAAACACTCACACACAACCAACCATAGAGCTCATGACTTGGTGTCCAATACACTATACAACACAAACATATAGTGTAAAGACTCATCCAACACCAACAATCCAATTCCACCCTATCGCCCTTTCCTAGACTCTGGTTCTGAGTTACATTGGTTACTTGGTTACTAGAGTGTTTACAGTCTACCTTCGAAAGGAAGGAGTGGACTTTCACCAATGGAACTTTGTTTGATGGGCAATGTTCCATGGACGGGTCAAATGGACAGTCTATTAATGTCAGCCTCAAAAAAAGACTAGAGTTTCTATCTATCTATGTGAGCCACAATATTTCTAATAAAAACCAATTTTCCTAAAAATTATTTGGTATATATGGAGTATGTTTGATATTTTTGTTTTCAGTTTTGAAATTAGTGTGTATTGTGAAGCCATTCATAAATTTTTATTATAGTATTTTAATTTTTTGATTTCTAAAATTGGAATAAATCTAGGTAGTTTCTTTAACCCTAAAATGCCCAACCATGCATATTTTCTCGGGGGGTTTACTCTTAGTATATTTTGCGTATCATGTGTGAAAAAAGGGTATTTAAAAGTACCCTTAAAAATAAAAGTATTTTTTACTATAATTAGTAATATTTAAAGAATATTCTCATAATTATTCTTGTAATCAATTTTTAGCATTCTATATTAATGTAATTCATTTATAATAATTACCTTCCTAGATTTATTTGGACCCTATATTTTTTTGCACGCCATTTGTAATTTTTTGGAAGTAAACCCCCCGAGCATATTTTGCGTGATGTACAGAATCAAACTCCGATTTCTCATACATCATGCACTTTTTGCAGTGTGAATTTTTTAGTGAATTTTTTTATGGGAAGTTAGCTTTGTGCATGTGTGATCCGATTAAAAAGGAGATGATTTGTGAAACTTTATGCCTCGTTTTGTATTGTAGTGTTTCACCAAAAATTTCAAAGATTTTAGTCTAAAAGTGCTCTTGAAAAAAAAAACTCATAAAATTAAGCAAGCAAAAAATCTCCAAAAATCACTACACTTAAATTATTACATTTTAACCCATCACAACAAATTTCATCCACAAATTGTCAATATCTTATTCGTAATCAAATTACAAAATAATTTTGAATTTTATACTCCAAAATTTCTAGAAAAATATTGGTGAAAGCAATCGCAGATCTAACCATATGGATAGAATCTAAAATTCATAGTATAAAACTTTTATTCATACATACCCAAGTTCAAAATATCCATCTTAGTTGCATTTTATGATTCGTCTTTTCAAAACTGCCCAAACTGGACAAGGGTGAGGACGTTTAGGGGTTAAGTACAACAAATCTTCTTCATCCTAATCAATGATTTATTTTATTTTTATTTTTTCATTTTTTCAAGGGAGTCTGATTGGCAATTTGAAAATTTGAAACTTGAAAAATAGAAAGCATTTTTTGGCGATTTACAATTTTTTAAATTTTTACTACAAACATATATTTCTATAGAATTTTTGGCTATACATACCAATGATAAGGGAAGATTATGGTGATATACTCTATTTTTTTCCCAATTATTCTTATAGCAACATAGCAAACCCATTTTTCAAATAGCAAGGTGGCGCCATATATAACCACAAAAAATTCCCTCCGTGTACTGGTTGTCTGGTCCCACTATTTCAAATAGTTTTCATGGATTGGGCGGCCCGACTTGTAGACTAACAAATGGAACGGATGCACAAACCTAGGGTTATTGCTCCCTCTTGTTGATTCTCTACGCCATAGCATAATAGAGCACAAGAAGGGAGCATCCTTTTCAAAGTGCATGTCAAGGAGAATATTCACTCTTTTAAGTGATGTATGAGTGCCACTTGTATCACATAAATTGTAGGATTTCCTTGTAATTGCTGTGTAAATTTAGTTTCTAATCATAACTAGATTGTGGTCCCATTTGAAAAGGGTGTTTGCTCTTGTTGCTCTAGCTCGCTAACTTAGAGAGAGTCTGCTGAAGCGGTTGCGGCTACCTTGCAAGTGCTCTAGTAATATAGGTGATTCGTCTATGTTGTGGGAATGCAGTCTTACTTTGTGGCTTTCCAAGTGTAAAAAAATTCTCACTGTGTGTTCTGTATCCCACAAAAATTTAGAGACATGACCTTAGCTTCAATGCAGATTCAAAAACAACAACCTTGCTCATTGTTCTCCTCATATTGTATCTCTAAAATATAGAAATATTTGTAAAAGTTTGTCCCAATTCTTTTCCTTGCACTCACTTAGAGAAGAAAACGAGGTCTCATCAGTATAAAGTCAAGGTTGATTGGCTTGAAACTTCATTCATAGTAAATTTTTTAGGGATACAGAACTATGTGTTGGCCACTTGTTGAATTCTATTGCTTGACTTGTTACATAACATTCTTTAGCCAATGTTAGTACTCACCCTTTTCGACCTGAACTTGTCAGGAAAGGAGTCATAACTTAAAAATTTAATAACATGAACAATGTGACTCATATATTACACTGAGTGGCTTCACTACTGAAAATTTGTTAAAAAAGCAATCCATCTTACATGGCTTCAGTTGATAAAGTAACAATTATCCTAAGATTCCGATTCTTGTGGTTTTGATTCGGATTTTCTGACATTGCAATCAGATTCCCAAGGGTGTCCAGAAAGTGGGTTGAAAAATGTTATGTAGCATGGTGGAGCTACTTCTGTTCAATTTTTTTGGTGGTAATGTGAGAATCGAAATCGCTTTCAGAAATTCAACTTGATGCTCTTTGTTCCAGGAATTGCTTGGACTTGTGGAAAAGGCTATCAAAATCACCAAACAAGCGGCTAGTCGCGGAGATTTAGTCGCGGAGATTTACCCCAAATTTATTTTTATGGCTTCTTTTTACTGTCCAGGCGTGCAACTCCTAGTAACTTCTCAAAAACGAAGCGTTTCCGTAGTCTCTCCTGGTAGGGCAGTGACAACAAAGGCTGTCTGATGAACATTAGATCATGATACTCTATTTTATAAGGACGGATGAATCACGCAGGGATCCACAATAGATGATTTTCATTCATCCACTGCAACAGAAGCGGAGACGAATCCGCGCAAGGAGGGCTCTGCTTCGTTTCCCCTGTTTCGCAATCCCAGGAATCAAGTTCAGTTTCTTCTCTACAGTAGCATTGCGAGGTCATGGAATCGGTGTTCGCAATTCCAAGTCCTCCTCAGTTCAAACGATTTCAGGCGCATCGATTGGAGCGACTACAATGGTTAGAGCACGAGCAGCTTCAAGCTCCAGTTTCCTTTCTCGCGTGCATCGTTTGAAGGTACGCTCCTTTCTTCTCGGATACTTTGATATTTTCGGGCTGATGATCGTGAATGAGCTGAGAAACGTCATGGTTTCGTCTGGGATGATGATGATGATGATGATGATGCCAACAGTGATTTCTTTTTCTCGAATTTATAGCTGAATTTTCAGCTGGTCAGATTCAAGATCTTCCATTTTCGAGTTTTTTTCCTCCGTTCGCATTTACAGTTGGAGTTCAGGATTGTAGAAGCGAGAATTAGTGAACTATGATCTCGCTGAACGTGACAGTAAGTTACTGGCCGTGATGCGTTTCTTGACATATTTAGGGTTTTGCTCAAATTTTTATGGAACAATTTCTTTCAGCGGGAGAGAAGATTGAAAATTCATCGAGCATTTTATGCTGATTCACATGAAAATGCTGCGCAGCAACTCGACTATGCAATATTTTCAGGAAATAGTTAGCACCTTTGGCCACGATCAAATCTGAACTGAAGCGCCCTGTCATGACTACTTTCAGAGATCTAGACGCAGCACTAACTCACTAGGGTTTCTCATGAACGGTGTTCGTTGTTGTCTCTGCGTGAGAGTTCTGCTGTTCCTTCTGAGGTTTTACAGAGATGGAAAATTGTTTCAGGGATAGTCGTGGAGTTCATGGTTGTGTCATTGCAATGGTTGGATGGTTTATCTATTTCGTTCAAAGCATCGATTGTGTAAACGTAGTTTGAGTTGATTCTTTTAGAGGTTACGGTGATGCTTTAGTGGGTTATAAGGTACGCATTCAGCTGTTTTGAGTGGGTCTAGTCCCCATTTTGGAAGGATTTCAATGTATTAAAATTTGTATTATCTAGATATTGTATGAATAAGTTATGAATTGTCGAAGTTTGAAGTATTAGGATTCCATTCACAAGTATGTGAATATTGACCATTCTTGAATAGACCATTGGTCTATGAATGGATTCTTGAATAGAATCTTGTATGAATGGATTCTTGAATAGACTCTTGTATAAACAGATTCTTGAATCATGAATATTGCATCTATGATGTATTTCATGGAAACGTTTTGACTGTGATAGAACTAGAAATATCTCATTTCTTACAGGTCTTTTCAACCACGGGAAAGGGATCCGCGCAATTAGGTTTCTACCTTGGTCCCACTTGCAAGAGAATGATTGACGTGTTGTGAGAGTGCAGACCAGCCCTGTTTTCAAGTTCGGTTAATCGGATCAGGAAAAGTTATCGTGCTATGATGAATATGCAAATTTTCTGACACCTCTTGTATGAGAGCACTCACAGTGCTCGTTGAACGGAGATGCATTTATTTTGAGCACCCTTAGTAAAGATGTGGGCTGTTTTAAGGTTTTTGATGCCCTTTGCTGGCAATTTATTGAGATTAACGTTTTTCGAATTGTCTTTAGAAGTACTGGTCTATCTACTATATACTGGGCAATGCTTTTTTGGTCTGTGTATGCCTGCAGGTGATCATGACGGCAGTTCCATTTGGAATTCAAGACTTAACGTCTCACATTTAGAAGTAAAATAAATATATATTATATATTTATTTTACTTTTGATATGAAAATAATATTTTTAATTTTTTAATTTTTTACTTTTTATTCCATTTTTCTTCCATGTAAGAGTATGCACTACTTGAAGCAGAGAATCAAACGCACTCACCTGCACTGATTCTTGATTAATGCTGATTGTGAGTAGTTTCTTTGCAGATATAAGCCGCTACACATTATTGTTACAGGAAGTGCCCTGGAAATGCAAATCCGGACAATGAAAATGCGTCATCAGAAACCGAGTGTGGGTTAGACAGCGCACTAGAGATATAACGGAGGACAACACGGATTCAATACTGTGATTATCATTTCTGTGAACAGAGTGCCTAAATGGCCAGAAATGAATGTTTCCATATCTGAAATGAATCACTTAGGAAGGCAGCAAAATATAACAATAGAAACAAGAAATCACGGTCTACGCTTTTGAATGGTAAATATATGTTTTGGAAGTTACAATTATTGGCTACAAGGAGTGGGAGGCGATGGCACACATGGAGCCAGGCAGAGAATCCGGGTGGAAGAAGATGCTAGGTCCCAGCTTCAAAGACAGAGCACTCACTGGTATCATCAAGGTTGACAGAGTTGCAGGGAAGTCTGCAGTAACGCGGGCATTTGCAAAGTACCCCCTCAAATTCCTCATTCCGAACAAGATTGTGCCGAGTGGTGTGGATGCAGTGTGGATTTTTGCCATCTCCTATGGTGGAGGCATTGTTTCGAATGACTCAATCACCCAGAGGGTGGAGGTTTCATGTTCTTGTTCGGCTGTCATCACCACGCAAGCATCGACCAAAATTTACAAGTCCGTCAAGGGGAAATTCTGCGAGCAGATCCTGCAGGCGTACGTTGGCCGAGAGGGGTTTTTGGCTGTAGTGCCTGACCCTATCGTATGTTTCCAGGACTCCAAGTACTTGCAGGTAACTTCACCACAGCCGCCCTAC
This sequence comes from Pohlia nutans, assembly GCA_022496805.1. Lineage (NCBI taxonomy): Eukaryota > Viridiplantae > Streptophyta > Bryopsida > Bryales > Mniaceae > Pohlia > Pohlia nutans. Next base: position 35,304,567 of record CM040085.1, read on the forward strand.
TTTAATTTGAGTTTGGTCATCACCGCGTTATAAAATATATGCTGCTGCTGCTGTTGTTGTAGAAAGTTCAAATCTGCCACTCTACCTCTAAGCTTAAATTTTCTTTACTGTATTCAACATGAATGGCAGTTTTGACATCTGTTGGTTGACTGTGATTTCCAGCACTGGATATCTTTGGATATGATTAGGAGCGTTCTCAATAAAATTAGATTGTTTCAGGGACTTTTAGAGAACATCATAAAGAGAATCTTTGCCATGATTCATACGGAGGTCTCTTTATGATCAAAGTGATGATATGGAGGCCATGATACATAGGGAGGCTCTTGTGTAATCATTGTGTGACCATAGGGGAGACGTCTTCAAGAGTTATGGAGTTATGATGCTGTCTAAAAGTTCCTGAAGCAGGTCGAATTTTAGTAATTGTTCTCTTTCTAGTATTCTGCTTAGTTGATCAGCAGTCGATCCTCACAAACATTGATGTGGGGTCAGGTGCAGGAATTCTATCTTGCAGCGGATGCTAATTTATTGCTCATAGATTGGATGACAAGTGGTCGAATCGACAATGGTGAAAGCTGGGCATTTGAGCAATACAAAAGTACAAATCACATTTACTTGGAGGATGTGAATACCGACACCAGTAAGTTCACCCCTCTTTTCCTGGACTGCCTCTGTTTAGAGCAAGGGGTTGGAATCTCCGTGGCCGAGCGCATGCAAGGGTTTCATGTGATAGCTAACATGGTAATTTATGGGCCTAAATTGGTAGCATTTCGTGACAAGGTGCAAAAGAAGGTGCAAGTGCTCACACAGAAGGCATTTTCCAGGAGAAAGTCGGCTGATTTCACAGCTCATCTAAGAGATTTTACCTCTACGGAGCCTTTGTTATTCGTTTCGTGCAGCACCATTGGGTTTCGTGATGAAGGTTTAGTGGTGCGGGCAGTTGCCAGCACCACAGAAGTCATGTATGCTTTTTTCAAAGAGCAGTTAGCCCATCTAGTCTCTGAAATCGGAGCATGCCCATATGCTGGTAGGTGATGCTGCATCTTATTTGAACCATATCCATCAGCATTTCTAGGTTTTGTCATTGTTTCATAGGTTATGATACCATGTCAACAACAGGTGAGGTTCTTACTGGTTGCAGCGCAGGGGTTATGTTTGATAACTGTCTTGAGTGTGCTGGCTCTCGACTGGTTATCTACTACATATGCATCAACATTTCTAGGTTTTGTCATTGTTTCATAGGTCATGGTACCAGGTCAACAAGTAGGGAGGTTCTTAAAGGTCAATGATTTGCTTGGATGATCTGCTGGAAATAAGTGGACTGTTTCAAGCAACTGAATGGTTACAGTGGATATGAGACACTCAAATGTCTGTGCTGTCAATAGTTTTTTTAAAGTCCCTTCAAATTTGGGACAGTTGAATATTCTTACCATTCCGATTCCTATTGAGGAGATAGATTCTTCTGCATCTCTGAAATTTGGTCTGCACTCATCTGTTCCTTGTCAGCGTTATTATTATGCAAAATCTGGTTCTTAGATCCCTGTGGGCATCTTCACCCTTGTAAGGTGGAGGCACCTAAAATCGAATTTTTTGAAAATCGAATTGGGACTATTTTTGTCTGATAGACAAATAAAATTCATGAAAAAAAGTGAAAAAAATAAATCTCAATTAAAATGTAGTTTATATGAATCTTGAAAGTGAAAAGTTAGTTATATCTCATTGGTGCCATGTAGGTCATCTGAATAGTAAGTAACCTCAGTTGGTGTTAACATTGAGAAAATTGATCCTATTGATATTTTATCAAATGAAAAATGGTGACCCTTGTGATTTATTTATCTAACACACTAAAATATGTAGAATTTGAATACCATATGTATGAGTTATAAAATTTCAAAGTTTTGATTATATGATGGTAGATTTTGAGTTTTCAATTGCTATTTAATCATTAAGATATTATGTGCATGTGAACTACGTCTATTTAACCCCTAAACGTACCAAGGTGTCCCTAGAATTGATGATTTGATAAAAACCACCATAAAGTACTATTTAGAAGAATGTTTTGGAATTGATATACAAATGAAAGTTCTAGATTTTTAATTTTAGATTCCATCCGTACAGTTCAATTCACCAATACTATCACCAATATTTAATTATCAAAATTGAAAGTTAAATTAAAAATTCCTTCTAAATTTGAATAACAAACAAAATTTTAATATTTTTGGAGTAAAATTTGTTGGAATGGATTTGAAATGAGATACTCTTAACGTGGTGATTCTTTGAAATTTTTGTGTTCTTTAAATCTATGATCTCATTTTTGCAAGGCCACTTTTGAACTACAGTCAATGCAATTTGGCTTGGTCAACAACTTGACATACTTCTACATTTATAATTTTAGGAAAATATGTATTCTAATATCACTAAATCCAACCATTGAATAGGACAACAACTTGGTGAAGTATCTCCAAAATTTGGATGACTTTCATCCAAGCATTGATGAGAGCATAGGATGAGTTTGAATTTGTTAGTCGTTTAGAAATTGAACACTGTGACGTTTAGGGGTTAATTTAGGCCTATTTTTGGCCTATCCATAGTTTGTGAGGTCCCCAAATTTTAAATTTCCTATGTTATTGTTGGGAGATGAGGATTGTAGAATATCTTTATAAAACACACTATTTCAAACTACTAAAGTCAACATAAACTTCTACTGTTTGGGTCATTTCACCAATAAAAATAAAAGCGTTGAAATGAATGAAATGTTAACGTCCACCGTGGCCCAAGGGACTAGCAAACACGGATATGAGCCCCTTGTGACAATGTGTATTGTATTTACTACATAAATATTGTATTTACTAAATAAATACTATATTTACTACATGTCACTAAGATGACCATTATGGGGTACTCTAATGACCATTTAGGGAACTGCATTTCAAAAATTCGTATTCTGTCCAATTATTATTTTATATTTATTTTAAAATTTTTGCAATTGCTATGACCTTCTCTTGCATTTACCTGTACTTCGAAAAAAAATTGTGTTTTTTGAACTACCCCACATCAATGTACAAATTCTGCCGACAATGGGATTGTGGCTTTGAGTGGCAAAGAAATTTGAGACACATCAGCAGCCTTCTCATGCAGGCTCGTCCTTCCTCTCTCATGTGAGACTCAAAGTGAAGTTGTTTCTGAGGGTTATGTAAATTTCAAATTATTCAAATTGAAAGGTGTTTGAAGAGTGTCATAACGTTCTTTAGCCCCCGTACTGTTCACCTTCAAATTTCAAGCATCCGTCGGGGGATTGGAGGAATCGTAGAACATTTTCTCTAACTTCAGCTGGGCCAAACAAGGAGGCTGGTTGGAGAGTTGAATTATTTTATTTGTAGATTCTCTATAGTGTTGCTACAGTGTAAAGGGAGTGGTCCAGCAAGGGCTAAAGAACGTTATGTAGTGCTTTAACCCGTAAACATCAAAAGGGTCCTTGGAGGGCAGCCCGAAGAGCATCTCCAAAAAGTCTACATTAGCTGTTGCTGTTGCTAAAAATAAAAATAAAAAATAGACGGCCTGCCATCAGTGTTGCCCATCAGGCACTGCTGCCTAGCATTTTTGTTGGTTTTTTTTATTAAAAAAATGCTTTGTCTCTCTCCACAATTGCAGCCCGATCATAGACCCCCCTTTCCCTTGATTCTTTCATTTGATTGTGGATTGTTCCACAGTTGTCTAATTTAGGCGCAGGTTGGGAATCTAACCTCGCTTTTTCAACACCTTTCCAAAGCACCAATCATTTCAATTTTGGTTGAGAAAATCCACTGGATTTTTCTCCATTATTCTCTCATAAACAAGCCCGTGGGGTTTGCTTTGACGTTTAAGGGTTAACTCCCTAAGTGTCCACTGTGTATTTTCTGTAGTGTAGGAAAATTGGACCCCCTGCTGCAAATCATCTGTTTGTATGAAAATGACTTCAGTTTGACACGATCGACACTGTTGATCTTGTAGTATAGTACAAGAGCTTTAAAACAATGTATTGCAGTCAGAAAACTGAGGTAAAATGAGAACATGCCACTGTTGCAAAGTTCAGTGATGCAAATGGTCATATTGGGCGTTTTAGACGCTAAGGGGAGTTAACCCCTAAGTGTGCAAGGAGCCCTGTGGGGCCATGTTTGGTTGTTTTTCCAGTCAAAACAATGATTTCAACCTAGTTCCTGATTTCAAATGAAAACCGTCTCAACTAAGAAAGTGTGGCCTGGGCTATGTTCTACTTTTTGTTAAATTTTTTCCCATTCTTCAAAATTGTGAAAATTGTGTTTTTTTACAGCACTTTAAAGCTGAAAACCCTGAAATTCCAAAATACATTGCGGTAAACGTTTTTCTATTGATTTTCTTTTTATGTGAGCTCAAGAAGCATGCCACCTACACCTTGTTGTTCATCACTATTATTTACATTTTCCCTAAAAATATAAACATTTTTGTAAGTACTATTATTTTTACAAGAAAAAACCTTTGGAAAATATTATAAAATTCATTTTTATTTACATAGTTATGAACAAAATCAAGGTAAATTGGTTTAACAATAACTCATACAAGAAAAATACCAAAAAAATATAATATATTTTAAAATGTGAGGAGTTGATGAGGTTTGACGAGGGATAAACTATACCACCTCATCATACATGACACTTTTTAGGAAAAATCTTAGAGACGGAGAATCTGGCTGAGTTTCGCCAGAAAAAATAAAATGCATTGCTGCCTCCCATGCATGGAGATGACCTAAATCACAGGCCATACTTTTGCAGATTTCTGTTCACCCAGAAAACTACTGTGCAGACCCAAGTGCCTGCATCTCAGGATCCAGGACCAAGAGTGCTAGACCTGCAACTCTGCAAAAACCAAATCAACCAATAGCTCGTGTACAAATCTTGAATGAGTCCGTCCATCCATCCATCACTCCATCGTACTTTTACATCAGACCCAGTTAAGTTATTATTCCATGCGTCTCTGGAATCTGTAATTTGACCATGACCATACCATTTTGTCATTCAAGGCCAAGTACCTTTTCAGATATACAAGAAGGCAGTGAGTGATTCCCTTCACATAATAAATGGGATGGTGAAGGACAACCAACCCAGATGACAGATGACAATAGACAAGTGAACTAACAAAACACGCATACAGTCTACCCTCCATAATATGACGACTTTTATTGTGTCGCGTGTGACAAGTCATTTCTGCGACTAATTCATGCCCGTCATTTTGAATTTACAGTTTCCTAAATATGTCATAATAGAGAGGGACAACTGTAACTTCTAAGGGTATTCTCAGTCTAGCCTTTCAAACCATTTGATACCCAATATTTTGGATGAAAAGCATCATAGAGGGTCAGTAGACACATCACAATTGGAGAGTGTGTTGAGTACTCCAAACCACCCCCTTTAAGACTCTATTTAGGTGAATTCTTGTACTTGTGATGGAACCTTGTCCTATATTCTAAATAAGTGACAGTTGTTATTGGTCCATTAACTATATACCTTGCGCATGATATAGAGATTGTGATTGGGTCGCTTGAAATTGAAGTATAGATGAAACTGTAATTTGAAGTGTGAATATAAAGGTTTAGACTATGGATGCCCTAACAGTCTAAACTTACAACAACAACAACACACCTCCAAAACACACTCTCGCATTTAACTTTTACAATGACACATTCAAGCTTTCCACAAAGAAATGCTCTCTCATGTTCCTAAATGAGCATACTCTTAATGTACGCCAATCTCAAAAAGAAAACCAAAGTTATTCCTCTCTATCACGGTGAGGCTATCAAAAGATGGTATATTTGCTTCCTAGTGTTGATCACAATTATTTTAATGTAGTATAGGGTTCACCTAGTCTACACAGAGGATTGTAACTTATGCTGTACATTTTTGGTGTAGATCTTGAACATACTCTTGAATAATTCATGTCCAATCAAAGTACCAAAGTTCTTTCTCTCTCCTAGTCTTTCATTAACTAACATGGACTACGTAACCAATGAGTCCTGGGAGCTCTGAGTGAGTAGGGTATGTGACATAATGTCAACTTCAAGTTTCAATTTACAACATTCAAAATTTGTACCTTTTGTACATTCAAAGGACTCACCTCGAGGAGAAGTGGATTCTAACCTATATAGCTAATAAGAGAGTGAGCCTTGAAACTTGAACCTGACATTATGGAAATGCAACCTTGTCATGCGCTCTGAGGGAGCAGAGCGTTGTGAGAGAGCGGAAGAATGGGCGGGCTAAGTGGGGCTTTCGGTTTTGCGATTTAAATTTGGGCACTGCATCGATTCCTACGTCGTCTCGCGGTCCATTGGAATCCGTCTCTTTCATTTTAGGTTAACGATTCCGGGAGTGAGCTTGGGTTGTTGCGAACGGTGATTTGGTGTGAGAGGAAATGGTGCCTGTGGTTTGATTTGGGAGGAGCATGTAGTGTAGTGGTAGCAATGCAGCGGAGGCAGCATGAGGAGGAGAAAGGGAAGGTTACGCGAGTGAGGAAGGAGGACCGGTTGTCAAAGAGGAAGGAGATTAAGCTGCTGCTGCCTAAGCGGAAGGTCGGAATGTGGAGCCGCGTGCGCTGCATTCCGCAGCCCAGTGCTGTGTGTTCCAGTATTCGCACGCAGATTGCGCACCCTATCGTCCAGGTCTGTGTAATCAATCAAGCTTTGGTTCTCTCACTGCTGCTTTTGTTTCTGTGTTTTTCTCTTCTGCTTTTGTGCTTTGATTGAAGAATAGGCGGGGCTACGACAACCGGTGGTTGATTGAGCTCCTTCGTGGACGTTGTGTTCTTTTGGAATTGAATGAAAGCATCCGAACATTGAGTGGTGATTATCATGTTACAAGGTGAATAATAAGAGGACTATCCCATGCTCACTCAAGCAGCAACAAGCAATTCAATACGGTGCCATTACCATTACCTAAGTAGGGAGATGAGAGTTTCACCCCGAAGCGTCCATTGTGTATTTCTGTAGTGTAGGAAAATTGGACGCCCTGCTGCAAATCATCTGTTTTGTGTGAAAATGACTTCAGTTTGACACGATCGACACTGTTGATCTTGTAGTATAGAATAAGAGCTTTAAAACGATGTATTGCAATCAGGAATCTGAGGTAAAATGAGAACATGCCACCGTTGCAAAGTTCAGTGATGCAGATGATCATATTGACGCTTAGGGGTTAACATTGAACACTTCAGTGCCATGTGGACATCCCCATTCGGCATTGAAAGCCTTCGTCGTGGGGAATGCATCTTACTCCACGCATTCTGAAACTCACTACTGTGATAATCGTCGTTATCGTAGCTTTCGATTTGTAAATTTTCTCCAAAGTGATGATTGTGCACTTTGTAGAGGAGGAAGGGCGATTCGTCACGCGGTAACAGAGCTTTGCACCACGGGCATACTTGAAAATCCTTGAATGGAAACCCCTGCATTGTTTCTGTCAAGATGGCGATACGTTACCTAAGACTACGACTCTATTGCAGGTGCATGGAGCACCCGTAAAGGAGCACTCAGAATTTGTGAGCTGGTTGCACTCGCGGGGTGAAGACGATACCTGCCATGCCCTAACGGTGGGCATGTCCGACCATGGCAGGTTGTCAATTGCTCTTTACCAAGTGCAGCTGGCTTGTCTGAGAATGTTTCTTGTTCTGGATTACTGAACCAAGATTGAATACCGGTGGTGAAAGTCTACGGTTTATGGTGAAATCTATGTATAGGTCTATGGTTGGATCGGAATTGATACAAACTTTGTTGTATCGGGAGTACAGGGCACTGTTTGCAGCACGTCCAATTGACGTAGGGGAACGAGTACTGCGTGTCTCGCGCAACCTTGTATGTCCCATTTTATTCTTCACCCTTTTCAGCCATTGGGTTTGATTTCTATTTGACATCTTTCGGGTTTTGTTATGAACTTTCAGTTGTTGTTATGACAACATCCGTAATGACAGAGTCTCATGACTTTAATCTGTTTGCCATGACTTAATAACTGCAGATGATAACCCCAGATAAGTTGCCGGCCGAGGTCATAAAGCTCCTACCTGCAGGGGTGAGTGAGTGGGCACGTCTTGCCCTCTTTATTCTTGCCGAGCAGCATCGTGGCCAGGTACATCTCGGTACACCTCTTTTTGTGTAATAGCTGCCAAGATCCTTTGAAGATGATATACTGCCTTCTCATGTCCAAAGTTGTGTTTAGATTGGAGAATTGATTGTACCGAAGTCTGTCTTATTGGTTTGAAGGGTTTTAATGGCTCTGTAATCTGTCTCGCTGAAAATGTGATCGAACTTCATATTCTGTGGCACTAGTGGCTTAATCGACTCTTTTGTCGGGATGCAGACCTCGCAGTGGGCACCATACATTCGTTGTTTGCCTCTTCACGGCTCCCTTCACAGCACGGTTTGTCCTTCGCCATATTTTTGGCCTTAACCCCTAAAGGACCAAGGATTCATGGTTTAAAAATGAAAAATCTAAACAATCACATTGTGAAAAATATAATTTAGATGAGACCAAATTGTTTATCACTAGAATAAGAGAAGAGCATTGCATATGTTGGTCAAAAAATAAATAAATTTGAAAAAAAAAAACCCCACATAAGACCTACTCAAAATTCCTAAAAAAAACTTGAGATCCAATTTGGGCTTCTTGGTCCTTTAGGGTTAAGGTCCAGTCCTTTGAAGCCTTCAGAATGTAGCAGAATCTTCAACAGGGGGAGATTCCTTGAAATTGATCTAATTTTTCAAGTTTCGTGCGGGGATGGTAACCATGTATGCAGGTCTTTTGGAAAAAGGAAGAACTGGATATGGTGCGCTTCACCTCGTTGCACCGTGAGACAATGCAGCGAAAAGCTATAATAGGCTCTGAATTTGCATCCGTACTCCCTGTTCGTAACCTTCACCTTACATCTCAGAATTCCTAAGGGTTTTATCATCAATTTTTGTCTACAATGATGAATTTTTCTTGATTATTATTTCCCTAGCTCTGTGGCTAATACACCTGCGTTCGTCTTTGCAGGTGTTACAGAAGTGCCCGCATATATTTGGGGAGCGTGTCTTGCATTCAAAATTTAAGCAAGCATATGCCACAGGTTAATTCCAAGAAGACTCACTTGATGTATGTAAAATTTGTTTGAGATGTAGAAGGCTTCAGTTCATCGCTCTAATTTAATAGGCGAGAGGAATCTAAATGGAGTGGATCTGAAATGGAATTCTTGAGACCTAGGCTACTGTACAGGAATGGTTTGTTTGCACCTCAGATTTACTTTTCATCTGAATCGGGTTGGGAGTGATTGCGATTAAAGTGATAATAGACATGGTCAATATGTGGTTTATATAGCGCCTTTCTATACTGTAGATGCAATAGGTTGAAAGTCTGTAAGGGACTACATTGGGCTGGGTGCAGTGGGAGCTAGGCTATCCTGATGCATGAGGAGTTGGTGCAGTTTGCTCGCGAGCTTGGGGAATCGAGGCCTTGCAAACTCTTGCATTGGTGAGAGTCGAAATACCAAGGAAATAGTGATGCACCACTGAGCTAGAGGTGTTCCTTAATGAAGCCTCTGTTGCTCATAACAACAGTACTGGAGATATCTACCTCTACATGAAATGCTGTTGACTTTGACTCCTACTTATATGAATAGAGTTGGGTGAATGTTTTAACCCCTTCAGTAGTACCGGTATTCCCTTTTCCCCCTTGCCTATCTGTCTTCCTACTGGAATCATTATATTGAGTCTTTTTGATGTCCTATGAAACAGGTACCGTTTGTTGACTTTTTCAACCATGACTCCAACTGTCGCGCCCTGCTTTCTTACGATGAAGAGAAGGCTTGTGCTGAGGTAACATTAATTTCTTCTTGCAACATTGTGGACTCACTTCTAGTTGTACTTGTGCCCATTCAGAAGTCTCTTTATCAGCGTTACCTTGCTTGCTTGTTTTCTTGAGAACGGCACATTTGTCAATACGTTGTATTGTAAAGAATGGAACAACTGCGCATGGAAAATCATCACTTCTTTCTTTGTTAGAAAATGTCATGTATTTCTGGCATGGCTGATATTTCTCTTATTCAATTATCCTATGAGTAACTGTTTGGTTTGCACAGGTTATTGCTGACAAAGGTTATATGTCAGGCGAACAGGTAATTGAAATATTTTTTCCCCTAAAATGTTCAAGATTGTACTATTTGAGTAAGCCAGACTGAGCTGATCATAATACTGCATCTTTTGGAAATCATCTCTCAGGTGCTAATGGAGTTATTGCTGTTAGAGCATTTGAGCCCGAGATGTTAGTGTTGTAGGTGACAACTGACTACCTAGCAACAGAAAGTATTAGTCTCTAGGCTTGAGCATAATAATAACTTGAATACATGGGTTCTGAGCAGGTGGTGATCAGTTATGGTCGCTTGCCGAATACAACTTTGGCGCTCGATTTTGGTTTTACACTTCCATTCAATCCTCATGATCAGGTATGAATTTCTGTTCATCTATAGATGGACAACGCTAAGGCTTTGATGGACGATGCAAGGTTAAAATTCTTTGAACTTGTACTAAATTTTGCAAGGGGTCATCAGGTGGAAGTGTGGATGGCATTGTCGCATCGTGACCCTCTGCGCAAAATGAAGCTGGCCCTTCTCCGTGCACATGCAATGTCCACTGTACTTCATGCTGATGGGTCTGACAGTGGAGGTAATGGATTTCATATCAGGTAATGCTCATTCCTGGTAATAGCAACTCATGTTGCCAGAAGATTTGGCAGCTACAAATTTCTTTTGCCTTTTATACATGTTTGTGGTTTGTCCTCTTGTGTATTCATGGTGTTTTTCTCAAGCATATTCGTCCTCACGTGCAGGGAGGTGAAGTCCGCCACAGGGCGAGGAAAGGGTATACCACATGCTCTTCGAGCTTTTGCTCGTGTGCTCTGCGCATCCACTCCTCAAGGTTTGGTCTACCTCTAAATAGAATCAAGTTTATTTTTGTCTACGTGTTGTTCTTAGACGATCCAAAAATCTATTTAAGAACAAGCAATCTGGAAGACAAAAACAAAGAGCCAGACTTACTAGGCAGTTAACCCCTAATCTTCGTCTGTGTATTTTCTGTAGTGTAGGAAAATTGGACCCCCTGCTGCAAATCATTTTTTTGTGTGACAATGACTTCAGATTGACACGATTGAAAGTGTTGATCTTGTAGTATATAACAAGAGCTTTAAAATGGTTTATTGCAATCAGAAAACCGAGGTAAAATGAGAAAATGCCACCGTTCCAAAGTTCAGTGATGCAGATGACCATATTGGGCGTTTTAGACGCTTAGGGGTTAAATTTCTAAGCACTTTTTTGACCCTGTTAATAAGCCTGAATCTTGGATTATGATTAAGAACATACAGAGCATCATTCTGGGTGTTGCACAAATTTCAGAACACTGCTGGCTCTGAGAAATCTTTCTTGGAATTGCTAGTTGCGCCAAATCCATTGATGTCGAAGTTGTGCTCAATGAGTCCGTAGTTGTCTATTTGTGATACAGAGTTATCAGAGATGGCAGCAGAAGCGATGAAACATGATGGGCGACTAGCGCGCCATCCAGCCAAAAGTCGCCGTAAAGAGGCTCAAGTTATGAATCTGTTGCTAGCACGGTTTGAGAGTTTAATTAACCAGCGAAGTTTAGCGGTTCGTATTCCTTCACCTCCCAATTTTCCAAATTCAATATTTCTGTGCTGATGCTTCATTTCAATGGTGAAAGTGCTCATTTTCATTTCATTTTGCAGGCATTGCAAATCTCTGATACCTGTGGAGGGGTCAAGCAGAATGCTTGGAAGCCAAGTGCCAGCATGGCAAGGGATGTGATAGCTGGTGAGATTCGTGTACTTCGATCTGCAGCTGCTTGGCTAAGGCACCAGGCCTCACCGAATTCTGCTTCTGTAAGTTAAGAAGTTCCATTTTTCAGGACACATTGATCTTCCTATTGGATCGACAATTTTTTTACAAGATGCTAGTCCAGTAGAACACATGTGGGGGATCAGCAATTTTTTGAATTCATAAATGTGAACACCTCCAATAGGGTTTTTTTTTTTTTTAGTTCATTCCTTGGCGTATGATTGGACATACCATTTTACAGTTGAGCATACCAGGGTCTCTTTAACAGCGTTTCTTCCAGCCCCAAGAAATAGGCCCCAGAATACCAGTATCCTTCTGACTCATCACCAAGCAAACTTGTAGTTGGGCCATTGACTCTTGGCCATTTATTTTGTCATGAAGCTTGAATTAGAGAAATCGCAAGAATATTGGAAGGAATCTTGGAACATTGTTCTAAGAATGATATGATGTTAGATTGCCTCTCATTATGTTTTTAAATCTGTGTGAGTGCTGATCCTACTAATTAATTTGAGAATATCTATTAATTTGTTGTTATTTTTTAACGTAATTAATTCAAGCCAATGAAGCATTAATTTCTAAGTGCACAACATTCTATACTTTCAATAGGTTCCTTTGTTGACCAAGAATGTAGTGCCTTCGAGAGAATCCAAAAGCCAATCAATCAATTATTGAATATAGATTATAAGCACTCTTCCAAACATCTTGGGAGGGATATCCTTTCCAATATTCAATTGTCAAAGGGGAGCTTTTCAATCAATTATAAAATGATATGTTAAAAGTAATTATTACAGTACATGTGTTCAAAATGAATTGCCGTTTATAATAATTTAGGAGATAATCTAGTATTTGAAACTTCAAATGTATGGTAAATGAACCCAATTTTGATAGTGTTCTATTTCCAATGCCCAAATTTTTTAACCATAAGGGCATATTGATTATAAAAATGTACGCATGAATAGAGGTGAGGCGCATAAAGAGTTAGATTGAATTGAGTTTTCTGACCAGATTGAGTGTTTTCAACCAAACTCAATTGAACCAAGGGTGGTATAGGGGTTGGGTTGGAATTAGGTTTAGTTGAACGGTGGAGGGAGACACCGTCCAAACTAATAATGGAAATTTTCAACTGAGGGAGGAGATGACCACAATTGTGCATTTTTCTCAAGAGGGGGACCACAAGTGAGATGTTCTCAAAGGTGGAAATTACTCTCTTTGGGTTGAAACCATTTTCAATCCAAAAGCATTTAAAATTTTCAACCTAATCCTTGGTGCAACTCCTCTAAATGATCAACTTTAGAGCAACTAGGGTCGAGCAAGTTGGGAATTCAAGTGCGGCTTGCTTCTGAATGAACAATTTTTAAACGATGTGAGGCCTATTGAAGTTCACAACTTAGGCCCAAACACCTCAAATGCACTTGCATCGTTGGATTAAGAGCATCTCTACCATCTGTATGATCATGGATCCAATTACTTGTTAATTGGGTTGGGGACAACAATCGGGTCGGGCCCTAATTTAAAATGATCCAATCCATGCAGTCCTAGTGATAGGCTGGGTACCCAATTGTGAAGAGTCGAACCTGGAGATTCATCGGGCCATCTATCGTCTCTCTCCTTTCAAAGGAACAATGTAAGTGCTTGACTACTGTTGCATCCCTAAGGTGGTTATCCCATTACCAACTGGCGTCTTAAACCAACAGTTAGGGGCATTTTCCACAATCAATGCTACAATGATGTTGGTTTTAGCATGAGTTACATATGAAAATGGGTTCTCTCTTGTTGGTTTTAGTATATGTAAGTGTGGTTATGGATTCGTTGTTGTTGACTTAAGCATCTTTAGTGTGTGCAATACAAATCTTCTTTAGACAAAAACAACTCTACCTATGTGACGTGAATGGGATGTGTCATGCTTCAACTTTGAAAATTTATAACTAATTCATTCTTCATTCAAAAATTATGTTTCAACTTGTGTTGAAATCTATTTCTTCTTGCCTAACTCTAAAATATAATAATACTAAATAATATCAATGTCTCATATCCGTATTTCTTATTCAGTTGGGAATGGGATAACCACCTTACCTTTGTTTCTCATCTTCCATTCACACCCTCTTTGCAATTGATTGAAATGGAATTGAAATTGAATTTCAATTAGTTTTGTCTACACTACCAAAAATGGGTGTTGTTTTTGACACTCCATTGTTGAACAACTGTTGGAAAGAGACTTAAATAATTTTGTCGTGGTCTTCTTGTGCAAACATATTGACGTAATTATAATGTTGTATGCATGAAGTTAGCGAGTCTAAAATAAATCATTGTTGTGGATTTTTGAAAATTCACTTAGTTACAATAAAAACAAGTAAATGCTTAAAATAATTTCTGTAAACTGTACTTTACTAGCAGCTTTAGTGCCCCATGTGGCTAATTATTAATTAAAGCAAAAAACTGAGGTCCAAAAACACTATAACTAGTTTATACTATTCAAACACATCTTGAAGCAAACAATTATTTTGGCACCGCTATCTATCGAATGTCAAACTTACAATCTTTTGTCTTCTACAAGTGAATAAGTGTAATCTATTTCGATGTTGCCCCTTGATTTGATTCTTGATGTTGCTTATTAAATCGGCATAGCCAAATCAATTCTTACATTGACCATGTCATACTTTTATTCACAAAATAGGTTTATTTATTTATTTATAAGGCAATGATTTCAATAAATATTAAAAAAAAGAAAGATGAATTATTAAAATATGTCTTGTGATAAATCTACTAATAAGGCATAGTATTTCCAATGTTCATAACTCAAGTATTACAAGAAGAGTACGCAATATCTCTGTTAAGCTTGATTTAATTAGGAGAGATTGAAGACATTAGTCATCAAAGATTCCGTAATAGTCTAGTGGTTAGGATACCTGGCTTTCACCCAGGCGACCCGGGTTCGAGCCCCGGTTACGGAACAGACTACACACGTGTCATGCGGGGATAGCTCAGTTGGGAGAGCGTCAGACTGAAGATCTGAAGGTCGCGTGTTCGATCCACGCTCACCGCACATGAATTAAACTTTTCAATAATCTTTTTGAAAATCCTTGTTACCAAATGAAAGAGGATTCCAACGCACCTAAGTACACATTATTTGGACACCGTATCAGTAAGTTATGAAGTTTCAAAGTTGTGTTGATCCAATACCGTTGTCTCTTCAGTCCAAAGCCATCAAATTAGTTGCTTCATTATGTTGGACCATAACATTTTCATCACCATTCTTGAGCATTGATATGAAAAGGGTTTTGAGCGTTCAATTTGATGTGAAAGCTCCTCAGCCAATGAGCTATTCTCTTAACATTCAGATATTGATGAGTCTAACAAATGGAAAACTGCATGTCAATGTAATCATCTGGAGCACAAAAAACCACAACGAAAGAGAAGGTGCAAGAGCACGATTAATTGACAATGAAACCTCGTTCACACTGTAATTGGCAAGTTTGTGACCAGAAGGTCGCAATTGCAATATATTACAGCTTTCTGTAAGTAGAGCTTGCATTATGGCTCATCTCAATTACACATGCATTGTTTTAATCGTCCATGTTGACTAAAAAAATGTTTGCTTATGGAGATCAATTTGGTGAAGCAATGATTGCAAAGCTTAAAGTAATCTGCACTAGAACGAAAATAGTCTACAAATAATGCATCTACCATGAAATTCACAAATGTGATCTGAATGTAATAATGTGAACTAGGACAGAATTATTTATGAGGCAGCTCTCAATACGGCCACTTTAGGAATTTTCACCTGCTTGGTAACCAATGCACGCGCTCCTTTCACAAGCTCTTCCTTGATCATAAAGAGAATAGCTGCCGCAACCACACTCTGCACGATTTTGGTGCTCATACCCTTGTAGAAGCCTGTCAGACCCTCGAAGCGTATCATCTTCACAATGGCGTCCAATGTTCCTGAATCCATGACACAAATGAGCATACAAAATCTGAACCCTAAACCCTAAAAGCCTGAACCCTAAACCCTAAACCTCATACAAAACCTGAACAATAAGATCCAGCAGATAAGACTTAAGTTCCTCCTTCTCAAATGCACAATTCAAACAAATCAGAGAGTGAGGAAGGGCATGAGTTTGCAATGGCTCACCCCAAAGACTAGGTTATTATACAATATAGCATGAGTACAGACTAAGGCGTGTGAAGATTACATACCGGTGTACTGCAAAGATTTGTCTCCTCCTATCTCCTGCTTTGCTTGCAGACGAGACTGCCAATCAACCAACCAACCAACATTCATCATCAGAGTACAACTTCTTGATCTCCATTTAACACCTAAAGGACCAAGGATTCATGGTTTTAGAATGTCAAATTCAACTGATACTAATTCAGATGTGACCAAATTTTTATCAATGAAGAACATTGCATGTGTTGGTCAAGAAATGAATAAATTTGAATTAAAGAAAGTCCATGCAGGACCTACTCAAAAGCCGCTAAAAAAAAACATGAGTCCCAATTTGGGCTTCTTGGGTCCTTTAGCGGTTAAACGCCTCTGCAATACAGGCTTTTCCTTTTTCTGATATACGGTATTTGAAATGATGAACTAAATTGGATATCTTCAATTCTGGATGAAGCATGTGATAGGAAACGAGAAAATCACCTTCACAACCAGTAAAGGGTACGTCACCACCGTAGCCCCAAGTTTTGCAATTGCTCCAAGTAAGAAGACCTAAAACGTAGAGACATGCGTCAAATCAAGCCATACATAGCACAAGCATATTCAGATATCATGCATCATCAGAGATTCAGATTCAAGACCAAACAGATGACAAAAAACAAGGATTTACACAAAGAATAGACAACGGCACTCTCAATCAGAAACAAATATTTATATTGACAAATATATTACTAATCAAACTGTCTTGTTTATTAATCAAAAAGAATTATTGTTTATCCAGAGAAAAAATAGGTACCTCGCTCGCTGACACATGCTTGGAACCTCGAGAAGTCACCCTCCGTTTCTCCGTCAGCTTTTTCATCATGCCCTCGTAGAGCATGAACTGTATTGCTGGGTTACAAACCTGTTGCATCACACATTTGAAGCACCACATGATGAAGCAACTCAATATGCTCAAACTCAAATCTTCTTGAACCGAAACTTAACCTCTAAGTGACCATAAGTGGCCGCTTTCATATGTATAGGAGTTGAAATAATTCATTTAGGAAGGTAACAAAATGTGACAATACAAAGAAGAAATCATACCCTACGATAGAAACATGTTTTGAAAGTTACTATGATTGACTTTTAGCTTCGAAAGTGGGGTTTCTATTTCTAGCTGTGGCACTTAAAGATTAATAGCCCCAAACTCAAGAAACGTGTAACATGTGAATGGAGTACAAGCACAAACCAACCATGATCAGGGTAGGAAGAACGCCTTTCCAAAATCCACGCACTCCAGCTTCTCTGTATAAATCCTTGATCTTCAACCAAGACAGTTCAAGCCCAGAATGAGAACTAACACTCCAGTTCTGATTTCCAAATCTGAGCATCCGTGAATTTGCGAAAGACAGAACAGATCCTTTGATGGACAACATCTTGTACACGATCACTGGCAGGGAGAGTAATAATACTTTGTACCTTACCTTGAGAAATCTAGGAGGTGAAAAACATGAAAGACAGCTCTGAGAAACAGATTGAAGATGCTAAAGAGGAAATTACTGTTTCAAGTGTCCCTTGGCCTGCAATTGAAGGAGAACTCGAAGACCTGGCACCATCGTTGGTCGCAGCCACAGATCTTTCCAGAGCCTGCTTTTGAGTCTGGAAAATGCATGCCACCAAAAAAGTAAAGAGAAAGAGATATGCTTAAAGACATGCTGGATTAAGGAAATGAGTCGGTTTGAAATTCCGTAGATTCTACATATACATAGTTTTCATCCAATACATTCTCTTCATGTAAGCATGTTGAAGATTTGGTGAGCTAGCTTCCATGTTCACAACATTCTCAAAATCATGTCCTTCCGAAAACCACCCGCCCACCTTTCAATTTACCAATTAAACTTTTCTTTTGATGTTGTAAGACTCTTTTGAACTTAAAAAAACATAACCTAACCAATGAAGAATTGAACGAAGTTTTCTAGTATTTGATTCGATTTTTCAAAAACGGCAAACTTGTGAGCTGTCCAATGGACCAGCAAGTTTAAGCTATCTTGGAAATTGTTTTCCAAATATCCATTTACTTGGTAGGATACCAAAAGACACCAAATAAAGGGAATCGTGAAAAAAACCAAAGGAATTGGTATTGTTTAGTCAAACAATTCAAATGAGACTATCATTTTGGAACAACAAAAATATGTGGTTTGTGACTATCATTTCGGAACAGAGGGAATACTGGATATAAAGAGGCGAAGAGAGCAGAAATGGAGATTTTACCTGCATGCGCGTGACGATGACCCAAATAGGATTTGTCATTAGTACATTCGCACATCTGCACCACATAATTTTTCAAGATCTGGTATACTATATTCCAAAATCCTTAGCTAACTCTGAGGGAATGGTATTCACATGCATCCTGGTCTTTCGATAGATAAATTAGAAAACCACCACACATAAAGTTCAAGAGTGACAGTCATGCAGGTCTACAATGTGAAGGAAAACTACTAAAGGTGCACATTAAAGAACTTGAAGAAAAGTGCAAATATAAAAAATCATGCAGAGTAGATTGTGATATGAATTAATACCCAGCCAGAGCTGCTATAACCAGGGAAGTTAGCATCCCCACTGATGCATCAGCATTACCTAGCTTCTTTGATCTCCGAGCTCGAGCCTCAGCTTCATTTTTCAGAAGTTGGTAAAAATAGTAATACACGCCCTGCATAGTTGACGCTTACTGAGTTTTGCAAACATCCAGTTACTGCACCTTCACAACCTTGCCAGCATGTGCTAACACGTACATCAGAAATTCCTGCTTGTATGTTCTGAAATGCATCAAAGTCTGCTGTTGAAATATTTGGGAAAAGTTTTAGTATTACCTGCGAGCAAGCAGTGCCTAGTAACGATGGCCGGAGGCCCCTGTATAATCCTCCCCATCCCTCATTTTTAATGACCTGTCAAAAAGAGAAATTTGTTAAAGAGAAATTTGTTGAATGGACAATACTTCACAACACTTCACGATAATGAGTGCACAAATCTTCCATACACTCGGAACTCTTTTATATCACCCCTTTGGTAACCAAGTTCAGAACTTGAAATGTGGACAGTGTCCAATCACAATAGCAAATATTCTCTGCAGATATTGAAGTGTGATATTGGAGAGTGTGATAATAACAAGTTCAAAGTGTAATGCCAATGCAAGATTTTGAAGTTGATGTAGCAAAGTCTACGAAGAGGATTAGAGCCCTTGTTAATTGCACTTACAATCTACTAAAGAATCTGATTTAGAAGCTATACAACCAATGAGATTCAGGTGCACAAAACGCCCACTGCAGTGCTGAATTTCAAAGCCTAAAACTTATGACTGCAAAAAACCTTCCTTGTAGTCAACAGAATGATATGCACATCAAAGACAAAGACAAACCTTGAACATTTCTTGAATGGTCCCTCGTTGCACCTTCTGTGCCGGATATGCTTTAGCGAATGCAAGATTAGCGTCAGCATCTTGAGCGGCTTTACTGGCTTTTGCTTTCCGTTCTGTCTGTTGTCTGGTATTAACCTGTATAGCCCACACAGGGTCATGTCTGTAAATGCAATAATATTTCAGATTACGAAGTATTATATGTTGCATACTATTATAATATTAACATAATATGAAATGCAACTAGTAATCTGGACATCCATAACATTCTAGAGCAGTTGGGACGTTGGAATCACTCACCCGGACTCAAATTGGAAAAATGGTGGATCTCAGAATGGGGTAACTGGACATTAGAGCAATGATTCCTCTTGCACCTAGAGAATTTGACACCTCACCAAAAGCCAGTGAAAGCTAATATCTACCTCTTGGGGCAAGAAAGTGGTTAATGATTAGGCTCTCATTTCCACATTTGTAGGATTCAATAGTTTGAAATACGCCTATCACCAAACCACTAGCCCATTTTGAGACCCACTAATAGGGGGTGCCATGGCGCTTTTGAGAAGTTGATTCTCTGAAGATTGAGAACCTGGGGAGAGAATCCAAGAACCAATCGTCCACGAACCAGGCTGTGACACCCCTTGAATGAGTGTGAAGAATGAGAACAGTAGCGAACTGGGAGAATTTACATGCGGAGGAGAAGAAATGAAGCTTCTCAATCTTCACGCCCATTCTTCACCTCACAAGGAGAAGAATGAAGCTTCTCAATCTTCAGAGAATAGGGCCTCCACAATTCAAGGAGACAGTGCCATGTACCCATTCTGTGAGGATTGAGAATGGGAAGAAAGTGCCGTGACACCCACCTAATGTTTCAAGTCACTGTAGAGAACTATCAAATGCAGCTAGGAAAATTCTAAACAAATGAGGATGTGACTTTGCAATGAGCTCAAGATTGTGTCTAAAAGGAATCCAGATTATTCTTTTCGTGAACACTCTCCTCGACATGAATTTCCATTGTAGATTTCACAAAACTCTAGGCTTGTGTGTTCATAGAATGCTCACTCACCGCTTGAAGGGGATACGTTAAAATTTGGGCTACAATGCCACCTCCAGCACCTGCCAACCCATTCACCACCGCGTCCGACATTGTTCCAGCTCCCTAATATTCTCCGCAACCTTCAAACCTCAACCTTAGCAAAGACAAGCTTGAAGCTTCCAAATCTCTCCCTCCACTTGTAGGAAGAATTAAGCAAGCTGCAGTGCCAAAAGCAGTGATATCTTCCCCAAATCAGATCTTCTCAACTGCAAACCTCCAGCACGCCAAAAACAACTCCCCGCCAACAAATGTGGACTAGATAGCCCGTCCAGTAGAAATGAACGTCAAGCATTCATTACAATTACCTGTCATCACAAATAAACACACACAGCTTACTTACTTACAAGAAGGATTTATAAACTAAGGAGTAAAACCCTTTCCCCTGGGTCAAAAAGTCACTAATTCACCATAAGTGACTTGTAAGAAATGAGATACTTCTAGGTTTTACAACAATTGATAAAAACACATCGATCGAGGTAGGGAACTCATCTGCATGCGTCCCTTTTCCATCATCTAAGTGCCATCCAAACACATGATTTGCAAGAAATGAGAACTTTTTAGGTTTTCGGCGGTCAAAGATGCTTCCATGAAATTCACCACCACTCATGGTTCACGGGAAGTCTTGGCGTGAATTGGGACCTTATTACTTCAAACTCATAACTTATAGTACCCAAATCATATATAGAACAAAAAGGGATAATTTTTGAGTCTACATGAACTCTCTGAATTTTTTATTTTCAAAAGAAACCAACACACATTCCAAGCGAGCCATACCCTAACAGACCCAAGAACCGCAACCCTAACACAGAATTCACTGTTATTTCTGCAAGTGAGCTGAGAAGAGTTTTTACCCATAAGCTAATTGAGTTCCTGAAAAACCAAAACCCACACCAACATAACAAAAACACGGTTTAAACCCATAAAAGTCAACAGACAACAACTGGGTTATTGTGGAAGTAGAGAAACGTGGTGCCATACCTCACCAAAGCTGAAATGTGGCGACTTTCTTCCTCAAATTGGGACGCCGAAAAGTGAAAAAGAAAATCCACACCCTCGTCAACTGTGGAGTGCAAAAGGAGAGAAGCCAAGTAGAGTTGCAGTTGAATGGAGTTGCCACTTGAAGAACTGATTTCGGAGCTTCAATGAGAAGGATGATTGTGTTGTGAATCTGAAAGAAGGGCCTGGAGGAGAGTGAGGCTCATTCACTCACTGCTGAGAGTGCTGGGGTGTGCAAGAATTCTTGACTTGCTTTCTTACAGTCCCTTTTGGCCCCTTTTCAAATTGCTTCGTCATATAAGTAGGTGCACCGCTCAGACCTCCTTTCACGTCAGCATAGGTGTGCAAAAAAGATTTTTTTTTATAACGTTGAATTTTGCCACATGTCATTCGTATATTGGTTGAGACGTATTTGAGTCTAACATGGAAAATACATTTTGATACTGAAAGACTTGAAATAGAGCCCTTTATGATATGTGGAGTTTTGTATCGAGTCTACACTAAAATTGTGATTTAGTGTCAATTGAGAATTGATGTCTTTTACCACCATTTGTTCAAAGGTGAGAAGAAATAAGGTAGGATGTCCTAAAACCATCAACTTAAGAAATATGACCTCATTTTAACAAGTTTATTTATGAGAAATATTTTTCGGTCATTTGGAAGAAGATTTCTCACGGAATGCATAAATTTTCGCAATTTAATTCCCAATATTCAAATTGATACAAATTTTCAAAGTGAAAAGAACTTCGTGATCTAAATCAGACCTCTACTGTAGGTTCCCCATGACCACACCATGTGGTACTAATTTTCACTCACAATGATATCCAAAACCACCAACTATCTCTTCGCAATGCTTGGCATGCCATTGATCTACTTGAATAGTGAAATTGGTGGTTTTGAGTCTCAACTGTGGTGGCCCCAAAAAAGCTCTACATGTCATAATTGGGGAAGGTGGTGGTTTTAGGACATCCTACCTAAGTGTCCCTAGAGTACGTAGGAGTTTAACACTTGACAGAGTGTTGTGTTCCTTCCAAGTGATGAGAGTGACATGAGTTGGCATACCATGTTTATTATAAAGTTGTCATTCATCATTGGAACGTTGCCATTCAAAAAATTTACTTGAAGTTTTTATCATTTTAAAATTTAATATTAAAAAGTTATTTTACAGGGACACTTTATCTCCAAAAAGTCAAGTAGTATCCATGTTGAGAAATAGTGTTCCGAACACTAAATCACAATTTCCACGTAGTGAGCATTATCAAAAAAGGTGTCATTTTTGACAATGCTCTACACTAAAGTCTCCACAAATATCCTGATATTTTTTTGAGAATGTTAAAAAGAGTGTCAAAAAAAATGTTGAAAATGGTGTGTGTCGGGGATTCCTTACCTACCATAGGGATTTGAATCTTCAACCTTTGTAAATGTAGGTGGGGATTTTTCCCTTGTGATAAAACTAGATTTTGTATGTATATAGTAGAAGGTTTACTTTTGTAATTTTTGTAAGATAAGATGTTCACAAATCTTTTCCTAAGTGTTACACCACCTTTTTGGAGGTACACAATTCCTCAAAATAATTTATAGTAAAATTTTTAAAATATAAAAAAGAAAGAAATATTTAAATCCAACTTTACCACTATAAATAAGATAAAAATTCAACTTTATATTTTTAGTAGATGAAGCCATGTTTTTACTACAAATTACAGATTTTTCATAAATTTTTGTGAAAATTTGAAATTATTTTAATTTTTTGAAGTGATGGTAAAAGAAATTCATATTAATTCCAAAATGTGCTCAAAAATTTTGATTTTCGAACCAAAGGTGTAATTTACAATGAAGAACAATACCATAAATGAAAATCATCTATGTAACTAAATTTAGAAAATCTTGGTTAGCTTCATTTTATTAGTTAAGCTCAAATACAATAGAATTCATTTTCATGGACTAAATTTTAATTAACCCTTAAGCCCCAAAAAACCATTCTTTGGTCGCTACCCATTTTCCCGGGTTGCCCAAGCCAAAAATCATAACTTTTTTTCAAAACGAAATATGTAATGTCATAGGTAAACGAGTCTTCTTTCCAATGCAATTAGAACTATGTCCATCCGATCAAAACTCCACTTAGGGGAATTTTTCAAAATGAAACACCTCAATGTTGAAAGGCAGTTTCAACACTTTGGGTAGGCTTGCCAAAAAATTTAAGCCAATGAGATTCATTGGGCACCTCAAAGGAAGTTGACTCCAGCCCACATAGGTTGCATGTCATGAATTGTGGACTCATTCAATTGGAGGAGAGTTGACGGATAATCTAATTTAATCAAAATCTCTTCCCTTCATACTTGCATCCATTACAAGGTCTCTGAAAAAATGCTAATGAATTAAACATGTTATTAAATTGAGTCAAGCATCTTGTTAACCCCTAAATGACAAAGGGGGTAAGGGCAAAACCTAGATGTGCTATATAATTTTATCTCTGCAAATTTGATGAAGTTTGGTCCAAAAGAGAAAATGAAAAGCATGATTTTTAGTAATTATCCGTACGGTCAAACTTCCAAAAATAGTTTTAGATACTCATTTAATAAATTTAGAAGCATTTACTATTTAAAATTCACCAAAATTACAAATTCTACTTTTAGAATTTTAAATTTGGTATGATTGGTTAAAACTTGACATTCTATTCTAAAATTAAAAAAGGAATTTTTTTCAAATGAGAGAACATCATTAATTTCCCAAAACAGTAAGTTTTATAACACTACGACAATATTCAGGTCTTTGTCTTTGAAAAAATCCTTAGTGAACCTCAATATTGCAAATGAAATGTATCAAATAGCACTAGAACAAGATCTCTACCCCCAATTTGACAAAATATCAAAACTGGAAAAACGTCATTTTCCGACCATGGGCAGTCACTGCTGTTTGGGTTACGACCAGAAAATGGTCGATTGGTCACCTAGGGATTAACTACCTCATCTTAAGGATGGTCCAAAATGACACATCATTTCAACTTTTTTTTTTGGGTTTGAGAGCCCATTAAAGCAAGGCTGCTCGAATTTTTCAAGGCTTGAAATTTCAAAATTTCAACTTCATTTGCTATTATTTTGACATCCATACAGTCAAATGTTTTGAAAATTTTGAGGGATAGTTTATAAAGCCTAGGAGTACAAGTTCTTATGGTTGGAATGTGGAAAAAGGGTTTTGAAAAGCATTGAGAGATCATCAACGAAAATGTCCAAAATGAGGCAGTTTTGGATGGGAGACCCCTTTCTAGCCTTTAGGGATTAAGCATAAAAATTCAAAATACATTACATGGTGAACTATTTTTACTACTCTTTTTGTAGATGGGACCCTATGTAAAATTCAAAATAGCTTGAATGACTTGAATTTAACTTGAAGAGGTAGCATGACCAATGAAAATCGTTCACGAAAAAAATGGGATGAAATACTTCATTCAACATCCAACGCCTTCATTCTTGAAAATCTTCATTCATTCTACATCCAACGCCTTCCTCACATCATCCAAAAGCCAATTTTTGGTCTTACAGGCAGTTAGGAATTAAAGTCTAGCTTGCTTAATTTCTGTTGGCTTTAGTGGAGTCTTGTTTGGTTGATTGTTTATGAAAATGGCAATTATTTGTCTTAGATTATCTCGGAATTGTAGCAAATACGGCTTGAAAAACTTGCTTCTGGAAGAGGCCAAAGCAGAAGACGGTCATTGAAGACTGTAAACTCTATGATAAATACTTAATTTTTATAAATTCTTCACATTACTTTATAAATCTACGGATTGCATTCGTTCCTCTAGTCGACAACATCCACATGAATTGAAAATGCAACAATTAGATGAATTTCATCCATATAAATTGAATGGATGACATTTACGTATAGTCTGCCCAAGGGAACAATCTCAAACAAAGACCTATAAACCATCCATTTCATTCAACGGCCATAAGTAGATTGAATTTACAAATGGAAAGTCAACAATAAATTAATCATCAAATATACTATATCATACTTGTACATGAAAGTTGAAAGTTCCTTCAACTTTTTGAATTTATTTTTCAAAATTTTGAAATTTAATTACTATCATGTAGGTCTCTAAAATTGTACAAATTGGATGCAACCTTGATTACAACGTAAATATATGTAGCACTATTTTATTCAGTCTTGCACATATGTATATCCATTTTTTTGTTGTAACTATGTCAACATTTAATTTATTAGAGTTTCAAAGGCAATCATTATCATTGTGTTATGGTGACACAATGTTGGATAATTGGAGGTCTATACAATATATTACATGAAAAACTAATGAGGTGATTCACACAAGCTCATTGATCTAGCAATGCAAAAAAATAACAAAATAGTTATCATTTCCATGTGAATATGACACAAATAATACATGAAAAAAATATAATGTTGCATACCATGTTGCAATCAATGTGAATTTGTAACAAAAACAAGGCAATTTTTATGAAGACTTGAAAGTTCCTAATATCCTTCTTCAAATCAAGGGTTAAAAGAACCTTATGAATTTTCGATAAACATAAATGCAATCAACTTCACATACAAATAAGGTATCTATAATAATTGTGACTCAACCCAAACAATTGAAAAAAAAAACTTAACAATTGAAAAGATGCTCTTTGAAAGATCTTTTCATATTAATACCTAGGTAATATCAGGGTAGTACACATGTGCTATCTAAGTGTTACTTAGACAAATAAGCTACCCAAATTTTATGCAACAATTTGGCTAAAATTAGCAACAACAAAAATCACTACCCAAGGAGTTTTAACCCCTAACCTTCCAAGAGTCCATTTTTAACGGGTTGCCCAAAAAAATAAAAAGTTTTTTAAAAAATATTTTAAAATACTTTATCAAGTCTACTTTCTAACGCAATTTCAATTATGTCAATCCGAGTTAACCCCTAAAAGCCCGAGGGGAATTCGACAAAACATAGATGTGTTATAATATGTGCCTCCTGTAAGTTTGACTGTATGGATAATTTGTAGAGATGATGCCCTATATTTTGTCTGTTGAACCAAACTTCATCAAACATATAGAAGACACATATTATAACACATCTATTTTTTGACCAATGCCCCTCGGGCTTTTAGGGGTTAAACAAAACTTAGGTGTGTTGAAAGGAGCGGTTCAGTGTGGTGACACATGTGGTCTTTTGCATAATTTACAAATTAGTAGACATTCTGGGCTTAGTAACTTCACTAGTTTTGGTAACAAAACAATTGAAATTAACTTTTTCCATCGTGTAGTTTCAAAAAGTGTCACATAATGTGGGCGTCCGTCCATATTTATGTTATGATATTAGGAAGAAGAAAATCTAGAATAATGTAAATTATGTAAATTCTATGCTAAACAATTAATGAGATTTTTACAAGAAGTCTCCTAAAATTCTACCCATTTTGGACAGGAGTACACATCTACAACAATCGATATGTTAATTCTACTAGCACACCACAGTTCTCCAAAAAAAATCTTTAAAAGAAAAATACCTCCTAGTAGCCTTGTTGCAAGTTACAAGAATATATACACACAATTCACTAATTATGCACTTGGTCATATAATCACGCACTAGGATTTAGGGCGTATTAAAAACTTTGTCAAAAGTGTTCTCTAGAAAAAGCAATTTTTGTCTTTTTACAATTCCTTACATCCCTTACATTGTAAACAAATAATTCTTTTACGTATTTTATATTCATATCTTTATCTTTTCTCTCATCTTGTTTTCTCTCTTGTCTTATTTTTTGTCTTTTTCTTGTGTTACTTCTTGTCTTCAACTTTTCTTCTATTTTTTCTTCATTCTTTTCTTTCCATTTTTGGCTCTTTTTGTGCAATCGTGGATCCCACACTCGGTTAATGGTTAAGAAGAAAAAAAAAAATATAAATATAAAAAATTGTTTTCTTCTCTTTTGTTTAGGGTTCAGCTTGCTGAACCTTACAAAAAGTAAAAAATAAAAAACTAAAAGTACATTCACCGGCTAAACCCTAAACGGTCGGAAAAGATTATTTATTTCTATTTTTATTCTATTTTATTCGCGTTTTCTGGTCGTGGAGTGAACAGCTGCGCATCCAATGTCTCCCTCCTCTCTCCTCTCCATTTCCCTCCGCAAATAAAATGAAACAATAAAATTCCGCCACTGTTTAAGGTTCAGCCGATGGTTGAACTTTAAATTTTTTTGGGTTCAACATCACAAATGACAAATTTGAACCCCAAACAAAGAAGATAACAAAAAATTTAAATAAATAAATAAATAAATAAAAATTTAACTTTTGATGTGAGTGTGGGATCAGTGACTGCACAAGAAGAGCCAAAATTGGAAAGAAAATAATGAAGAAAAAATAGAAGAAATAAAAGAAGACAAGAATAAAGACAAGAAAGAAAATAAGATAAACGAAAAAAGATAAAGGTAAGAATAAAAAATAAATATAAGAATTGTTTGTTTACAATGTAAGTGAGTGTAGAAAGACCAAAAAAGTTGCTTCTTAGAGAACATTTTAGACAAAAAACTTTAAGCCAAATTTACTTAAGAAAGGACCCCACTTAGCCAAGTGCATAATTAGCGAATTGCATGTTATAGCTTGTTTAAACCTGTCTTATACATGTTTATAGCTTGTTTATAGCTTGCATGTTATACCTGTCAACAAAATCTCGTATCCTATTCACAGCCCACTTAGTATTCGCTGTTCCACCACCTACTCTCAAGACATGCTGCAAGAAACATGCCACAATCTGAATCTACACTTCTCATAGAGACCAACCTCCAAAGCAGCAAGAAGAAGCGAAGGACCAAGATTTATCTGCCAGACACAAACCAACTTCTATTTACCATGTCCATTTGAACACGCCTTGAAATGCAAACACGACAAGTTCATGCCTGATCTCAATGCACAATGCATGCCTGGACACACCGCGCCTCACCAGACCTCCAGTTTGCATACATATATACACATGTTAATGTGAAGTGGCTTTTACACGTAAAACATGCACTAAGATCTTTCTTCAACTTCGCAGCAACTGCCCAGACCTGTGACAGAGAATTCAAATATGAGTTCGTCGCAGCCACTTGTTATCCAAAAGGTCGAAACATATCCTTATTCTTGAAACTAGGAACACAGAAAGGTAATAACAAAGACGTGCATCACAATAACCCATGATGTGCTCTCTTGCCTGTGAAAAATCCTATCACGAGTGAAAAATACTTCCAGCAAGATGATACTATAGCTCAGTATCAGAGCTTCTTCTCGCAAGCTCTGATGAGGCCTACCTGTTGACGAGCAGTTGCGAGTAAGTTCAAATCCTCAGCTTCGGAATGCTTCATAAACCACTGCCCTAGTGGATAATCCTTTGTATCTCCTCCTTCCCTTTCTAAAAAGCTTTCTCCAACTGTAGCAATCCGAATAACAATTGCCACATTAATAGTCTGTCAAATGGAAAAAGTAACGCAACTTCTAGCTTAGAGCCACTCCAACACCAAACAAGTCAAACGGAACAGCGGAATGCTACAAGGATAATACATCATATGTTCAATGTATACAAAATGCCATTTTGTTTCGAGCAAATCACATGAAAAATATTCAAATTGTTAAAAAGGTGCAAAACATGGAATAACAGCCCAATAAAACAGAGTATAATGGAGAATACTGGGTGGCTTGCAATTTTGCAGAATTAGTGCTCCCTTACAAGCAAACAGAAGCAACAGATGACCAAGCAGCAACACTGACGAACCTGGAAATACGAGGGAAGAGGTTGGATTCCCTGAGACTCGAACGGTGAATGATTATGTAAGCGTCCAAGAGAGGCCTTCATGGGCTCTGAAAGCACTATATAGGATTCCACAACAACAAGCTTCTTTGTTGTCTGGGGAATGCTCTCGTCATCGGCATACTACTTCAGATGGTGATACCTGTTTGGACACTATCAGCATTTAGGTCCCACAACGGAACAGGTCAATGGGCTCTGAAAGCACTATATAGGATTCCACAACAACAAGCTTCTTTGTTGTCTGGGGAATGCTCTCGTCATCGGCATACTACTTCAGATGGTGATACCTGTTTGGACACTATCAGCATTTAGGTCCCACAACGGAACAGGTCAAAAATGCTTAAGTACAATTGATGGTGTCTGGGTGTAACATAATATTGACAAACTCTTGAAAAGGAGGTGAAACATCTGAACAATTTAATATCTATGACATCCGAATTCCTTCTTTAATGACTATAGTTATTTGACACCTCAAAAATTTATCGCCTACCCCTTTCCCCATTCAAACTTAAAGTTCGACAATGAATGCAGAAGTTAAAAAATCGCTGCTTCACACACAAATTTTGGGTGGGGAATAATGAAAGGAACTGGGTACGTCTGTTGGTACAAGGTAAGCTTGTTCTTCCGCCATCATCTACAAGGCGTACACATTACGTGCATTAAAACTACAGAAAGGGAAAATCACCGTACAGCTCCAAAGGTTTCTCTCCAACGTCGGGATGAAAATGGATGGTAATTCCAATTTCAAACTCGCCCCATCCCGATTCTGAAAGCTCAAACACAGCTGCTTCTATTGTCCTTCTCGAAGCTCAGATGTAGCTAGAAGACAACCTTCTTAATTAAAACACCCAGGTTTTCATTAGTGGCACTCCGAACATATGCTGTCCACTTGTGTGTGCTTCTGCAATCGGCAATCATAAGTTCAAACCGACATCCAACAATAATTTTCACAATGTCGAAACAGCCCGTCATTATGAAGCACACGGCAACACCAAAAACCGTCACTATCAAACTGCTGAAGAAAGGATCGACGCTGCACAGTAGAAATTACATCACAAAGTGAGCATGTACTTACTCAACCGCCTTCTTCCCAAGCCAAAAGGCAATGGAGCCATATACAATTGGGACCGTAATATCGACCCCTTTGACTCTTCCAACCATAGGCTGCAGAAAGAGTAAGAAGACGATTAAAAGAGCCCTACAATATTATGGACAGACCTCCCAACAACGTCTATCTCGCCAAAGTAGATCACCAATACATGAAATCCAGCACGTAATAAGAAGGTATCCTAGAAATATTTTTTGGACGCAGCAGCGGTCTGGCTCCGACGTCCATGTCCTTCGAAACAAGATGCAGATTCGGAAATGCACAAGTAAATTACAGATTTATTGCATAAAGATTGATTCAACGATTGCAAGGCGCTATAGAGAGAGGAAACATAGCTCATGTATTTACCTTCTCGTCGTTATCATCCACCAGGCGGGCAATTCTAACCCGCTGCATCCGTGGAATAGCGCTCACTTCCGTTTGCTCAATTCCGTATTCTTCCCCACGACAGCTTGGGACATCTTCCCCCGAAGGGCCACTGTTTCGTTGATCTACGTACATATATACATTCATACAGACGACCACAACACTGTATTATTCCGTCAGCACTCTAACCCTTAATTAACTAAACCAATTCTCTCCTCACACTCAGGCTCATCACCACCGAGTCGTCGAAAATCGTGGGCAACGTCAACTCTGTATAATATTCGAAAAATAAACACTCTGTCGAAACCCAACTCACCAATCACAAAACTATTAAAACATCATCCCCCTTCCCAAGAACAACGTCCTAACACTATCAAGGAGAAAGAATTTACATAAAACGTGCTCTTAGCTGGAAATCTCAATCACAAAATTAACTAACACAACCCCCTTCCCAAGAATAACAAGCAAGCAAGCGTCTACACGATGAATTGATCCAAGGTTTCACTGAGGTCGGTTCCAAGGACGGACATGACGCTGTTCAAAGACCGACTCTTCATCGGGACAAACTAAAATTATCCCCCTTCCCAAGACCGACTCTTCATCGGAACTAATTTTAGTTTGTCACGGTATCCATGGAACAGTCTTGGAACATTTAAAATTATTCAGAACAGTCTCCCATTGAATGGCTGTACTCACAGCGAGCTTCAGTTAACTGAAGTGCAAATTTCACTTGTACTCAATGATATCGTACCACTATAAATTCGCTCATTCTACGCTCATTTGCTCATTTCGGTGCCTCAAATTCCTAAGGTATTTTCTTTTCATTTCTTTTCTTTTCGTTTATTAGTTCATTTCTTCTTATTTGTATTGTTTTCTTTTGATTAGATTTGTGTTTTGTATATCTTTGTTCTCTTTTATGTTCTTTTGGTTTTTTTGAATTACGTTCTTTTCCCTATCTGTGTATCATTCTGAGATTCTGTGTTTGTTATCAGTTTATCACTCTTCGGAAAGCCAAGTGCCCGATCGGTGTTTGTTATCAGTTTATCACTGTTCGGAAAGCCAAGTGCCCGTTCGGTGAACATGTCGATCGGTAAGCCAAGTGCCCGTTCGCCAAACATGTCCTCGCTTCTTAAAAAGGCCTGGAAAGCAAAAATGCTCAAGGCTGCAAAGGGGCCGGGGCCTGCGAAAATGAGGGGTCCTGCAAAACAGCAGCAGGTGAAAGAAATTATTACAAAGAAATTGCAAATGGCCAAAGAGAAGCCAAATTACTCACCTCTGCTGTCGAGGAGGCTCAAACGAAGAGTCTTGATGACCGTAAAGATTCCATCAAAACGGCCACTTCCTCAACCCCTCCCAGTGTGGACGAAACCCCTCCCAGTGTAAAATCAAATCAAATAGAGCAGAGTCAATGATCAAATCTTGTGACCGGTGGGGCTTCCCTACTTGGCTCTTGTATTCTTCTTCTGCAATGGAATAAAACTATTTCCGTTTATACAAAAAAAATAGAAGAAAAGAATGTTGTCGGCACAGTGATACGCATGGTAATACTTAATGAATCTACTTTGTCTCGCCTTTGGAACCACTGGCACATAATCTTTCGTACTTTGAAGATAAGCCATATATGTACAGAAATCATCTCCTTCTATGAACTCTCCACCAACTACTAGCAAGAACAATATAGTACACATGTTTGACCAGGGAAAAGGGTTAAAATATTACTGTTGAAAAAGCTCCTTCATTCGTTTCTGATTTACTTCAGTCACCTTGGCATCGTAACCCTGCAAGTAGGGCAGAAAACAGGCCTCTTCAATGAATTCTCTATTGAATCTGTCACGTAAATTTAGCTATCACGTTGTTACATCCATTTTTTCCCGTCACCTAGTAACATATTTTGCAGACCAACAAACACAACTACGCAATATAAGAGTAAACAGGACAGAGCAAACGTACACTTTCTTTGATAGTTTTGGTAATAGCTTCTAGCTCTGGTCTCATCAGCTGCAGCAAACAAAACCTCAGTAAGCATGAAACATACAGATACACGCACAGTTAAAATGTCTGCAATCGCTACAGTGAATCAGGAACACCAGGGCAATAAAGCTGAAAACAGAAATGGATATGTATGGAACCAGAGGACATGCTCTCACCGTCAGTCGGGCTGTGCAATTCAAGGTAGGGACACCAAAAATCGCTAGACCCAAAATCATGACCCTAAAATCTTAGACGGTGCCTGGGTACATATTGATTTAGAGGATGTAGACCACCTAAACATCTGTTTTGTTGATCATTTACCCATAAAACTTCGAACCTTCATAATTTTGCATTATGTATCCAAATGACAGATTCTTTGGTGCATCTGAATCCCCTCTCATTAGCTAACGAGAAAATATAGCAATAGACCAGTAAAATAACAGGAACTACGCTCAGCACTAAACGTGGCGATTTTGGCTATCCCTGCCTTATGCCTCACAATAATCGTAGACGAAAAGATAGAAGGGGCTCATGTGAGCTTTAAAACTCCTAAAACGTAACACAAACAGTGACAACTCGCTCGCGGGCTGGCCAAATGCACGATGATAATCCAAATTCTCTGACACGAGCACTCCAATTACAAGCTTAATTTCCTGTGAGAGAATTTTAATGAATCCTCATAGACTGTACCATTCAAGCCACGGCCCTAAACCCTAAACCCTCTCCAAATGCCAAGAAACAAACATTGACCTGACGGTAGAAGTCACAAATTTAGACTGACGAGCAGAATGACTGTAACAAGAAATTCAACATCCGTACCATGCGTATGAACAAAGTCGATGAGATGCTGCAACGCCGCAGTCGGGGCTGAACAATCAGCAGCGGCGGTGGCCACTTCCCCTAATCCCGCTCCTGCACTCACCACCTGATCAGAGACAACTCCCCCAGCTTGCAGTGTAATGTCCCCTGTAGTCTCGCCTGATTCCACGAAATGCAATCCCGTCACGGTATCGGTACTGGCACAACGCCTGTATAATTACTCTCCCCTGGATCCGTACCTGCCCCTGGACTGAAACCCAACATTTCCGATCAAAGCATAACTCGGGGGGCTCCAATTCACCGATCGGCTCGAAACGGACGATGCCGCGTCGTTTGTCATCGTCCTTGCGGCAATAATGCGGAGTTTCCTGGGGAGGCAAGCAAACACCGCTGCAGGCAAACGGAAAGTCATGGCTCTGAAGATGAGCGCCAGAAGACAGAGTGGTAAGATACCTGAAAATCAAACTATGCAAAACAGAGATAATCTACCTACAAAATGACCAAAAAGAATAATTTAAATCTACCTACAAAATGACCAAAAGCTCAATATTAAATCACCAAAATATCTTAAAATATTGGATGAAATTGTAATATTTGGATGAAGATAACATTAAAATATGGATGAAAAGAAATTTCTAACCAAGACATGGATGAATGTAGAAATATGTGGTTCTACTATATTAATTTTTGTCGCAAGTTTAGCACTCTCTGAAAAATGAAAAAAAAAAGGGCTAGTCACAATTAACCCTTTAACGTCCCGATTCAACACTGTTTTAAAAGATTCGTTATAAAAATGTTTTATGAAAAACAAAAATGGAGTTGATGTTCAAAGCAAAGTTGTAAATGTCAATATGAAAGTCACATCTGTACGGTTGGATTCATCATAGTTTTTATTGATAATTTTTAATGAATTTTGCAAGGTTTTCTCTTGAAATTTAATTAAAAATCCAAAATTAACACAAAAAAATTATTTAAAATATTGTAATAAAATTGGAATAACATGCACTATGAGATGGTATGGTTTCCATTATTTGATTCTCCTTATTTTGGAAAATCATGATTAAGGTCTCATTTTTTGAACTAAGAATGAAACTTGACATAAACCAATTATGTTGTTTTTCGAAAAAACTCAATATCTTATTTTGAAGATTCATACCATACAAATGATAATCAATTAGCACAAGAACCAAAAGACATTTGGATGAATGAAAAACTATACAGGATGTAGTGTTGAGATAGGTTGCAATTTTTTCGTCGTCCATTACATGGACGCATGCGTGTCAAAGGATTAAGCCTAAGTATTCACAACTAATGAATACGCGCACGGAGGCTGAGCTGGTGGAGGGTCGGGCAGCTAAGGCAAAAATGCCTCCATAAATATTTGTGCCTGTTACCAATCTTCAAAGTCCATAAGTCTCCAAGTTACAAGAGCATCATTCTTGCGGTTTATGCATTGGTCGCCTTTCACTGTGTTGTTCAATTCAATGACTTTTTTTTAATTTTTTTTTCGTTTTTTCAAAGGAATTCCATTGGCAATTTGAAATTTGAAAAATAGGAAGCGTTTTTCAGTGATTTTCAATATTTTTACTACAAATGCATAGTTTTCTATAGAGTTCTTGGCTATAATGCATATCAATGATAAAGGAAGATTCCCGGGAAGATTATGGAGATATACTCTTTTTTTTTTACCCGATTTGCTTATAGCAACATATCAAACTCATTTTTCAAATAGCAAAGTTGGTGATGTGTAGCCACAAAAAAATTTGATGGGTTCAATTCCCAATCTGAAGAATCAGATAAAGGCTGACCAAAACCCCATGTTGCTAGTATTACGGTTATTCAAAATTTATTTGGTTTTTGACCAAATACATACAATATTCTTCACTGATTCTAGTGATGTAAAATTTGGTCCCATCTTAATTATGTTTTTCACGATATGATCAATTGTATTTGTCATTTTAAACCAATGAATCTTTGGTCCTCTAGGACTTAATTTGATTCCAACAATAATTTTAACATAAGGACATTGTACAAAAAGAATTGTTCCATGTCCTTGAAATGTTGAAATTTTTGTACATGATTTGGAAACATGGTTCAATAGACTTAATATACAAAAGCAAGCCAAATTTAGATTCATGCCGGCATAGGAAAGTAATTTAATCCCTAAAGGACCAAAAAGTCCAAATTTGGCCTCATTATTTTCAACAATTTCAAGTACGTTATATGGAGTAGACTTTTTCATGCAAGATTTATTGACCAAATACATACAATATATTCCCCCCTTGCAAGAGTAGACACTCTAGTAACTAAGAATTCCATTATTTTGTGTTGATGCAGAAGAAGCACACTTTGGATTCAATTGAAAGAGCCGCTTCACTATAGCCGTCCAAGTCAAAAGGCCATGGAATTGAGTGGCCAAACTTAGTTGAGAGTCCAAAGAAATGGGCTAAAAATAGGCAATAAAATTTATGATTTGATTTTTATGAAAAAAATCAACGACCTCTTGACCATAGTTTGGGTTTCCATTCCTGTCCAACCCAAACTTCCTTCAAGAGTCCGTCAACTTGGTCAAAAAGTGTTGCCACGTAGGCATTTTGGAGGGCGACGGCCTTTGGACTTTGGCCTTTAGTGTGAATGGTTGACATGCCGAATTCTTGGTTTCTTGCAATCTAATTAGTAGAAATTGATGGCCTCTCAACCTTCGGCCATAGTGTGAAGCGGCCCTAAAATAGAGTATTATTATTTTTGAAAATTTCCATTGTCAGCTTCTATGATACTAGTAATTAAACTCAAATCTCAATTTCTATAATCATTTTATCTACTAATATTAATAAAATCCCTAGTATTATAGCAAACATGGCATTCAATTGGGGACTATTTATATATTCTAAAATATAATTAAAAATTTACAAAAAATAATAATTTATGTAGAAGACAATCTTATAAACTAATGCTATGAATTTAAAGTCATTTGGAAGCATAACACAAAAGTTATGACAAAAATCATTCTTCTTAGAACTTGTGACAAGGAAAAATTGTATTGAGGTTGCAAATCTCAAAACACTATTATGTAATTATTCAATTTCTAAAAGTAAACATTTGTGATGAAGTTGCTTCAAGGCAAACCTTAAAAAAATGCCAACACAATTTTATTTTTAATTTCTAAAAGTAAAGAAGTTGAGTTGAAGTTGCTTTGAGGCAGACCTCAAAACAACCTCAACACTTAATATTAGTGTTGAAGTTATTATATTAGTTGTAGTGATGAAGTTTTGATGTGATGAAGTTATCATGTACATTATAAGTGGAATTGCTCCATTCACAACCATAAAAGGGAGGAGCTTTTTATTCCTTGGCTGTCAACTCCAAAATTCAGACTTATCATCATGTCGAGCACCATGCTCATAAAATACTAATAGGACCTATGACCATTCAAGATAGTGAACAAAAGACATTCAACAATGAGGGAAATGTTATCCAAAGGCCATTTTCGACCTTAGCATTCTAAATTAATTCTCATTCTAAAACCTTAGAACCATTAACTTAGTAAGAATGCGAGTGAGAATGCTAAGGCCGAAAATGCTTAGATATATACAGTCTTTGTCATATTATTTAGTAACATGCATTGTCCATGCCTTGGCTCTACAGTAGATGGTGTGGAATATTCCACATCCAACTTACGATACGTCATCAGTAGCTAAGTGAACATGTGGAGGTTGAAGGTGATGAGCAGAGTACATAAGAGCATCTCCACAAGCACAATGGATACCACTCTAGCTATAGAAAAAAGGATGGGAATGGGTTGGTGAACAATTTATTTGGCCTGTGACACTAGATAATTCACTAAAAACTAGGGCCCTCAAAATCACTCTTGCAAGTGTATCTTCTCTTCTTAATTGCACATCATAATCGCACAATCCATGCGTAGTGACTTGTGAGTGGCTCACTTACTATTTTCAAGAGTCTAATTAAGTGATGTTGGTAGGAGAACTACACGGTGAGGTTTGACTTTTTGGATGACCTTCATAGTGCAATCCAGGGTGCTAGTGGAGATGCTCTAAAGGAAAGGCAATGGGCATGAAGGCTATTGAGTGTTATGGTTTCTAGAGCTCTGTGCATTCCAACATCAAATTATTGGCACTCTGAAACAATTTATTCTAAAAATGACCATTTGTTGAGATCAACATTTTCCTCACGTTGCGATTCGTTTGAAGAATTGGTTGACTGTACTGTACATCTTGGATGGTTCAAAAGCACTTTTGTGAGACAATTTCAGAGCAAGTCTACATTGCAGGAATGGGTGCAGGGACGAAATTGGGTGTTTCTACCTTTAACGGAGGCTGCTTGTGATTAGAGTTTCTCCAGCCTGGCAAGCACTTAACTGCAATTCTATGGAGTCCTTGCTCCAAGCCGTTACCCTGCAGCATGACCTCCGAGGCGCCTGCTTTGCCAAGACGCAAAAACCAAGATTAAAATCCACATGAACATGAACATGCAAATCTCTACATGACATACATGCCCAATGGGGATGGTAGTACCTCTTACAATCCATTTAAGCTATCTGAATATCTTGGAGAACATATTAACCCCTAACTCCCTAAGCGTCCATTTTTTGGACGATGTACAGATTTCATCCAAAATTTCTCATCCGTCATGCACTTTTTGCGGTGTGGGATTTTTACAGTAGATTCTATGGAAAGTTAGCTTCACACATATGTGATCCAATTAGAAAGGGGATGATTTGTGAAATTTTTATGCCTCATTTTATGTTGTAGTGATTCACCCAAAATTTTGAGGATTTCAGTGTAAAAGTGCTCTAAAAAAAGTCAACTCATAAAATTAAGCAACCAAAAAACCTCCAAAAATCACTACACTTAGAGTATTACATTTCAACCAATCACAAAAAAATTCATCTGTAGATTGTCAATATCTTATTTGTAATTGAATTATAAAATAATTTTGAATTTCACGTTTCAAATTTTATACAAAATTACTGGTAATAGCAATCATAGATCTAACCGTATGGATAGAATCTAAAATTCATAATGTACAACTTTTATTCGTATATCAAGTTCAAAATATCCCTCTAAGTTGCATTTTATAATGCATCTTTGCAAAACTGCCAAATTTGGAGAGGGCTTTAGGCATTTAGGGGTTAAGTGTGTAACAAAATTTTCCAGAGAAAGGTAAATGTTGGTAAGGTTGAACCTATGAAATTATATTTTTGAATAATTTTTTTAATTTCTATGAATTTTTTAAGTGGTCAGCCATGAAAATACAAAACCATGAATAGATGGGCACCATGAGCATCCCAAAAATGCTCTATAATCATTCACAGTCAACCAATAATGAAGTAACCTTAATCCCTTAATGTCCGGATCCACTACCGATTTCAAAGATGTGTTATACAATGTTTAATGAATCACAAAAATGGAATTGATATATAAAGAAAAGATGTAAATCTCAATGTGTAGATCACATCTATATGGTTGGATTTATCGTACTTTTTATTAATAGTTTTTAATTATTTTTTTAAGGTTTTCTTTTGAAATTCACTTAAAATCCCAAATTTTAAAAAAATTATTAAGAAAAATTATAACAAATTTGGAATAACATGCACTATGAGATGGTGTAATTTCTATGATTTCATTCTACTTCTTTTGGAAAATCATTGTTAAGATCTCACTTTTTGAACTAAGAATGAAACTTGACATAATCCAATTTTTTCATTTTAAAAAAGATCACAATATTTTAACTTGAAGATCCATACTGTACAAATGGTAGTGAACTAGCACAAGAACCAAGGAAAATTTGGATGAATGAAAAATTGTACAAGATGTAGTCAAGAGAAAGGTTATAATCTGTTCGTCGTTCATTATATGAACGCAAGCGCATCAAAAGGTTAAATAACCCCATTCACACCCATTTCCACTTTTTACTTGCTGCATATAGTGTTCACTTGAAGTGAGGTGAAATTGGGTCTAACCAAAGATGGAATTAGGAGTTCATTATAGAGTGCAGAATTGGAATCAGGGCAGAATTGAATGTGTTCACCTTAATCACAGTTTGCATGACCTTCTACTGTTTAACTTATTTCAAGTTTTTCATGTAATCAAACTATAATAAGTATTTGTTAAAAAGGCGTGTTTTCATGTGATCAAACTACAATAAGTATTTGTTAAAATGATCATATTTTTCAAAATGGTGTCAGTGTTTCAGAACACCAAAGTTTTGATGTCCAACTGCCCAGAGCTCTAAGAACTGGGACTTGTATAAATCTGAGGTTTTGGTCTGGCCACCAAAACTGCACCAATTTCACTGAAATCCACCATTTTAACTCTCAAGTGCCTAGGCGATTATGATTTTAGCCAATCATAATTAATTTCAAGTTTTAAACTATATCAAAAATGTAATTTTGGTGAATTTCCGTCGTCATAAACTGTAAATTCAAGTGAAAATTATTCAATTCTATTTTTTCAAAACCTGATCATACAGAAGTCCTCTAATCAACATGCCTTACAATTGAAATTAGAAGTTGGGATTGATGAAGTTGAAACTAGAAGCCACATCTTATAATACATCTAAGTTATGTCCAAAAGCCCTGGAGCATTTAGGGGTTAATGGTAGCAACCAGAGGTTGAGTCAATTGAGTACCTGAAACCAAGAGTCCGCAACGGGCTTCTTTAAAACCCGGATCCGTCGCACAGTGTTGAGGGGTTTCAACTCCCCATCACACGACGGTCTTGTGATTTTGAGGTCTTCGTTCCTCAGATACACGCTTTCCAACGAGCCTTGGGTGGGCCTATTGACAGACTTCATGTAAAACATCGAGGGTCGCTTGCATGGCTCCTTGGGAGGCTCTCGCGTGTTGAATGGGAACTCGGCTTTATCATTTCTCCGTTTGATGGTGGAAAATGTCCGCAATGGCGCTTCCAATTCTCGTGGGGCAAGATAACCTTTGTAGACTTGCACGACGTAACCCCAGGAGACGGAAAACGACCAATGCTGCCCCTGTGCATAGCACATTGATTGCTGCAGAACGCTTGCGGATTCCACCTTGGC
The DNA here is from genome assembly GCA_022496805.1 of Pohlia nutans. Taxonomy (NCBI): domain Eukaryota; kingdom Viridiplantae; phylum Streptophyta; class Bryopsida; order Bryales; family Mniaceae; genus Pohlia; species Pohlia nutans. The sequence continues at coordinate 35,345,183 of CM040085.1, forward strand.
TGCTTCCAGGAGATGGTCTATGGCAGCGTATTTTTTGAGGCCCGGGAAGATGGGATTGATGATGTCCATGTGGTGTATGCTCAGGAGCGGCGTTTGAGGATGCGCTGCAAGCATGCCCATTGCATTCCCACGGATATCCATCTGTACCAGTCCTCAACAAAATACGGAAAACCGTGAGGACCCCACAAACCAGATTGTAGACTTCCACTGACAATTGTGACGATAAATAGATAGATAGAAACTCCGGTCCTCTTTCAAGGCCAGTGTGAATAAAGTGTTTATTTGTAATGACCATGAGCCAGTGCCCACTGGACAAAGGACCATTGGTACAAAACTACTCTCCCCTATCGAGAATAGACACTCTAATGACCAATAACCAAAACAAATTGTGACGATTCTAGGTGCAACGTGTGATATTTTTTGAAACTGAGCTAATTTGGGAATTGGTAGGGAATTGGATAAGCACGATTCATGGGCAGAATAGCCTATCGGTTTTGGGTGATTCTTTGCATGAAATGATTTATTAGAATACTTGGTTATTGAAGAGTCTAGGAAACGATTTCAGGGTTTGACAAAAAATTTAGTTTGGAATTTTTTTTATTATAAAATTATCTACTCATAATAAAAATATGGAATCGGATCGCCTCTTCATGATTTTTCCTTCTCTCTCTATGAAAAATGAGTCCTTATCATAACTCCCATTTCTAATATGTCAAACTTCTTATTTTCTCGGTTTATTGTATTTCAACCTAAGTAACCATCAGCAAAAATTCTCAGCATCAATCTTGTGCCTGCCAATCAATACCCAACTAAGAAAAATCATTGAGCTCTTCCAATTTTGATCCCCTCAAAACCAAGACTCAGTTCGGTAACCCTCTTACCGCTATCAACATCCATGCCAATGCGGCAAATTTCATAACCACATGCATCCAAATTCATAACCTTATGTTGTCAACATAAGAGCATTATCGATCTTTTGCATTCAAGGGTTCTTATTCGTTGTAGCGTACAGGGTTATGTCCAATAACCCTCTTGCTAACTCTTGCAGGTTATCTAGTATGTAAAAACCACTGCCGAGAAATTTCTCATTCAATTCTAGGAACAATTATTCATTGTAATTAGGGTTTCAAAGGTGATTATACAGGAATTCCTGCATTATGCTTTTTTCATCACAAGTGATGAATGAAATCAAACTTCATCTAATTTCCCACTTGTGGTTTACGTCGGATAATGCCCTCCTTATTAGGCATTTTGCGGAAAAAAAACAGCTTTGCTCTCCTCGTCGACCTTTTTTTCCACAAAATGCCCTCTTTGTCAAGCATTACCAGGACAAAGCACTTTAAGAGTGCATAGATTACGAACCAGAATTACATGTCAAGAAAGTGAACCAGTTGCAATTTTTATGAGTTGTTGATATATATATATATATATATATATATATATATATATATATATATATATATATATATATATATATATATATATATATATATATATATATATATATATATATATATATGTGGTCAATTTTTCTTGAAGGAGAAGTGGAAGACAAAACCGCACCTGGTGAAAGCCGAGCTCTTTAGTGAGGGGAACCCCGAGTTCCGTCATGCACACGAATATACGCTCGTCACTGCCATACAAATTTGGGTATCTGTACACAAACATGCCCAACACCATTCTGAAAAACCATTCCATCATTGGCCAAAGCATCATGTCTACCAAAAAAAGAAGAAGAAGAATGTCGTTCCTCCAAGAGAATGGAAGGCCATATTCGTTTACTTGGGACTATTCTCATAATTGGGGACTATTTCTGGGTCTATTTCCGCTGCCATTGAGGTCTACTGTTTAGGGCTCTAAGTACAAACTGTTCGAGATCGTTGACGTCGTTGCAAGTATACTGCATTTATCCTCACATTGCTATTGTCCGAGGCCAGTTCCATTGGTGTTTGTTTCCCCAAGACTCATACCTTGTCCTAAGGACAAAGACAACACTTTCAATGGGGACATGATTTCCTAGGTAGCACTTTCAACAAACTCGTTGAAACCCAATCCATCGAGCATTGGAGATAATGAAATCTGCTCTAGAGCTTGCCACCTAACTCTTCATTGTTTGTGCTAAGAGAACAGAGATGAAATACAAGGGAACAGGAACTGATGAAGTTTAGAAATTGAATGAGTTCATTATGACTCCCTAGCAATCGTAATAGTCTTGAACAACCCTTGTGAAGCGAGAGTATATAGAGTTTTGGGAGGGAATATACTGAGCCTCTTGGCTCCTCCATGACAGTCTAACCAATCAATCATTGTTAAATCTTGAATTCAAGTAGTTTGCAAGTAAACAAGAAATGCCTATTCCTTCAATGAGTGAGAAGAATAAGAGTCAAAAGGAAACCTTTCTAGAATGGTATGATAGGTGCAAATTCAAAAAAGCAAGACGAACTAAATATGTTTTGTGCAACATGCACTACTAGGATCATACATTGTGTTCTATGTTTGTTAGCAACGTAGGGAAGTGACTCAAGTAATGTTACAGCTTGTTAAGGAACATTTTAGAACCATAATGTTGTAAGTTATAGCTACTCTCGTATGTTGCTAACAGATGAACTCATCAGTAGATTATCCTAGTAGTAATGAACCAAGAAGCACAAGTGGGGAGAGCAATTTAGAATGACATTGGAATGTCATGATAACCACGTCGTTCTAACCCATTAGAATGATATTTTGATATCGTTTCAACACCATCAAAACAAAATTCTAAGAGCATGCACACCCTACGCCTGCATGACTCTGGAAATTGGATGAAATATGTTGGTATTTAATGTTGTTTTTGCAGGGTAGGTGAGAGAGCCACAATATATGAATCACATATAGCGATGTCTCTATAGTCCCTCTATAGTTAATTCAAGGAAGGGCTCGGTATCTTAGATTGATGGACAATAATGATTATCCATGTATAGTGATTGTGATTGGTTCACGCACTATATAGAGGGTGATTATAGCGGTTCGACGATAGCTTATGACACCAAATATTGGATGTGATTATAGTTGTCAAGGGTTGGATTGAAGGGAGAAGAGTGTGCATGCTCTAATGTAGTCTATTGCATTCTAGAGCAATGTTGTTCTTACACTACAAGGAGAAGGCATCGCTTTCACTCGGTAGGTGAGTCAAATGGCGCCACTTCACACTCACTGCCTAAGCGCTCAAGACTTGGTGAGTGCGATTCGTCACGTAGGACAAATGTGTACAGTAAACACTGTTTTGAGTGAGAAGCGACGCCTTTACTAGTAGTGTGACACCTTTACTAGTAGTATTACAGTGTCGTTGTAACCACAGGCTGTGAAGACACAAGTTGAATTATTTAACCCCTAAACGTCCCAACATCCAGATTCAAAGCCTTGTAACTTTCTCATACAACCTCGGATGACTTTCATCCAAGTCACCTTTGTAAGCCTATTAAATTCTCTACCAATAACAATAAATCTCTTATGATGGGGAGCTGTTGATAATATTGTAAAGGCCTCCAACTACAAGTATGTCAAATTTTTTTGGTAGATTTATGCTTGCAATGGTCCTCTCATGTACACCTCATGTACATTTGAGCCATGCTAATATCTATTTTTGAGGCTAGCATCTACATTGTACAAAGGGTTGGTACGTTTAGGGGTTGAGATGACAACTCAATTGAAAGGGAACACTGTTAGTATGCATTACCTGGCTAAGCAAGAGTCCTGCATTGTGGCGAGCAGCTTGGCCAAGGCAAAACTGATGGCGAATCCGCCACCGCCAAACGCCATCGTGAACGAGAAGGCGAGGTTCTGGCTGTGAGTCTCGGAGTTGCTGCCGATGTAGTACAGGCGAGAAGGGTCGTATTTGGACAGCACTTGCACCACATTGGCAGGGAAGAACAGCGTGTCGTCATCGCCCATCACAAACCAGTCCACCTCCGGCAGCCCCAGCCGAAACGTTTCCGCCACAATTCGGGCAATCCGAGTGGCGGTTCTCCTGCGCAGATTGAATCCCGGATAGCCGGAGATGTCTTCGGAGACTCGGAACGGCGGCACATCTTTCTCCCACGTCCCATTCACCTCCTGGTCTAACCACACTATTGCTCGTGTCTCAGCTTCCATCTTGTACCACCTGTGATTGTACACTGTCAGTTTAAACAGACTTTCAGCACTTTGAACACGTTCAATGTTACATTGTTTGACGAGTATTCTGACTTGTAAGAAATCATTCATTTTACTCACTCTGTATTCATGTCAGAGCTCGTGAATTGGAAAGTGCTGTGTATGCTACAACATCATCTTCCAATGACACCCTAAGGCTATTCACTACTACCACTACAAGGAGAAGGCGTCGCTTTTCACTCCTTTGAGTCAAACAGTGCCACTTCGCACTCACCAATTTTTTGGTTGGACTTAGTGAGTGCTATTCGTCACATAGGACAAGCGTGTACAGTGAAAAGCGACAATGAACAAGATCCTCTAGAGTGATAAACGACACTTCTGCTTGTAGTGTATGTTTGTTAGCAACGTTGGAGTGTAACTCTAGCAGCGTTACAGCTTGGACCAAGGAGCCCAAACTAGGCCTCATGTTTTCTAATATCAGTTTTGAATAGGTCCTATGCAGACTTCTTTTTCTTCAAATTAATTTGTCTTTTTGATAATACATGCAAATGAATGTTCTTCACTAATATAAAATTTGGTCTTATCTGAATTATATTTTTCCACAATATGAATGATTGAAATTGTCATTTTCAAACTATGAACCCTTTAACGTCCCAATTCAACACTAATTTTGAATATGCGTTATGAAATGTTTGATGAATAGCAAAAATGGAGGTGATGTACAAAGCTAAGTCGTACATGTCAATGTGAAGGTCACATCTATACGGTTGGATTTATCATATTCTTTTTTATTAATAAATTGTAATTGAGTTTTCAAACTTTTCTTTTGAAATTCAATTTAAAATCCCAAATTATCCAAAATAAATAAATTTTATTGTTGTAATGAATTTAGAATAACATGCATTACGAGATGGTATGATTTCCATTATTTGATTCTACTTATTTTGGAAAATCATGTTTAAGGTCTCACTTTTTGAACTAAGAATGAAACTTGACATAATCCAATTTTGTTATTTTTTGAAAAATCACAATATCTTATTTTTGGAGATCTATACCGTACAAATGATAGTCAACTAGCACAAGAATTAAGAGAAACTTGGATGAATGAAAAATTGTACAGGATGTAGTCAAGAGAAAGGTTACAATTTGTTCGTCGTCCATTATATGGATGCAGGCATGTCAAAGGGTTAAGGGTTAGGTTACATTTAAGAACCAAGATGTTGCTATAGCTACTCCTTTGCCGTTGCTACGAACGTACCAATCAACAACATATGATCAATCCTAGACTTAGTGATTGCTTAAATAATGTCATTGTTGGTGATTGGAAGTGCAGAAAAAGAATAAAATTATTTTTCTAACATGAATCTTGGAGGGGCATGTCAAGGCAAAAAATTAACCAGTTGAGGTAGTTGTGAAAAATTCACCAGTGCACCTTCTGATATACTCCTTCCTGTTGGGCCAGTTCTTTGCAGCTCCTGCAATGGCGAACACCACACGAGAAAGCTCCGTGGGGTGCCTTGGAAGAAGTGGTCTGTGGTCACACAACCAAGTAAGCCGGAGTGAAGAGCATTATAGGAGAAAAATAAAATTGTTGGTAAACTGGGGAAACAAAATAATTTGCACAAGATTACGTACGTTGATTGCCTAAACATAACCTTGATCTCCATCAGTTTGTAAACATCCTAATTCATGGTATAGTAGAGTTTTCTGCAAACTGGATGCCACTTACAGCCTTAGTTTTATTGAAATTTTGGGAAACGTAAATTGAGTGAGGATCATTAATTAGCAAAAAACAGAGCTCACGCCAAATGAGCTGGTGGTGGAGATAGAAACATTGATCTGGATTTGGCAGAAGCATCAAGCTAATTCGGGGACATCATGGACGGAGTCAAAGCTTGGGGCTCCCTGAAATAACTAAAATTGGTTGGATCAAGAAAGCTGAGGGTTTAAAGTTTTTGGGCACCGTTTTGGAGCCTTGAAACTTGACACCTCCAGTTTTTTAAAAGCAACTGACATGTCTACTTTTATTGGGTTCTCAACCATAGTTTTCACAAACTTTGATCCAGTCACCCTCTTTTACAGACTTTACGGATAACTCTAGTATCTAACGGTTAAGATATGGACACATTCAACATTACGACAAGGGTAACTTCAAATTGACACTACAGCCTAAAAACCCATCAATTTGAGAATTGTAAAGTGCAATAGAAAGCTCATAATTACAGTCTACTTTGAAGCAGTAGCACGTTGTAAAATTCGAACGTGAGTGAGTATTCAAATCACCTGTGAGGTGGGAGAACATTGGGAGTGACCATGGTTGACAAAGTGTGTACAGATGTGGAAATGCATTTGCCGCGAGCCACAACGAAAGATTGCAGCAGGAACACAAAGGCGAGCGCGCAGGCGATGACGATGGCGAAGCTGACGTAGGAAAATTCTGACGCCGTTGGTTCAAAGCCGCAGCAGCAGGAGCTCCATCCCCATGAATTGGACTTCTTGGCCTTCTGCGCCATGGCTAGCAACTCACAGCATAAGTCTGTACACGCAAAAGGACACATATTGTTAGTTAATTTAACCCCAGCCTCACTAATTAATGGACCGAGATTGCAACAACCAATTTGGTTCTGAAAATAATAGGGCATGAACAATTTTCAACATCACAGGCTGCTGTGCTTGCTCTCAATACGCCATGATCCAACACGTAGCATATATTGCAACTCCAAACCTGCGTACACATACTCTCCGTTCCTGGAATTTTTGAAGAGACCGGAAACAATACTCTTGACTTAACCCCTAAAGGACCAAGGATTCAATCGATCATATTGTGAAAAGAGACAATTCAGGTGGGACTAATTTTGTACCACCATAATCAGTGAAGAGCATTGCATATCTTCATCAAAGAAACAAATAATTTTGAACAAAAACGAGTCCCCATAGGACCTCTACTCAAAACTGCTATAAAAAACACATGAGACCCAATTATGGCTTCTTGGGTTAATCAATTACAGCAACCACTAGTGTGTCGACTCTTCTTGCCGCAACAGACTATTTGAATTAATCATGTCCAAAGAAGGTGAGTAGTCACTTAGGGTTATGGTGAGATCGATCGAGACGGTGCAAGAAGAGCCAAGATGCTGAAATTCCACACTAAATCGCAAACTGGTTGCATCAAGAAACTTGGGTAAATATAAAACATTACCTCCGGTACGGTCCTTCACGGAGCTTCCGAATTATATATCCACCGCCATCGATACGTTCTCAGAAACTTCGAGTAAGCTTACACCAAACTTGGATCCTCATCAAACATGAATTGCGTAGCATCAAACTCAACTCTCCCATCTGGAAGCAACTCAACTCTCTGAAAATCAAGACCCTGTCTTCCTCAAGATTCGGATACAAGTGTCACCACCGGACGATCGATCAGTAAAATATAGTATACTCTGAAAGCCCCTCTCTAACAACGTTTGATCCTCAAAAACGAAAGAAGCGTTGAACGAGCACTACAAAATTATCGAAAGAAAGAAATCCCCATGACCATGACGTGCATGCCAAGAATGCGCATTTGAGAAACGCACGGCCGGCCTCGTAGTACACTCACTGGGCTCGATCAGTTCTAATTACTAAAATGTACACTTGATTTGTTTGCGTCAAAATATGAATGATTCTGTGAAGTGGGTGTCGAGAATTTTCTTCAGTAAGTAGAGATGGACTTCGTGTTTGATCGATTACGAATGATACACATGATTGTGAGTTACTGACAAAAGAATCGATGTGATTCAAACGTTAGGTTTCACAAAAGAATGAATGTAACGGAGCTCAGGGCTTTTGAATGTCCCTGGAGCTTCTAGTCTAAGCTAGGCACGCTGCACATGGTGAACTTACTGGTGTCAGTTGGCATGCATTCATGGGATCCTGGGATCCTTGGGACCCAGGCAGCTGGTTTGACTTGTCCTTTACGTCACCACGTTTGCATGCATGACAAAGCTTACTACCTGTAGTCAGCTTACTAAAAAAAACAAGCAGCTACGCTACGAGGAGCTCTGACCGGAATAGAATTGGTGGAGGACGAGAATGCATTTTCAGTGGAATCATGGATGGAATATATTTGCAGTGGTATTTAACCCATGGTATTCATACTACAGTGGTATTTAACCCATAAAAATGAGTGTTCCCGTAATGCTTCTTCCCTATGGTCAGAGCCAATAAATAGTCATCAGATGTTTCAGTAAACACATACAGAGTAACATTGTTAATTGTACCCCTACTTTAGAAAGTTTCCAAGATTTTCTCCAATGCTCTTGAATGCTATTGGATGCTCTTTGTTTTCACACTTTAACTCCTAAACGTCCTCACCTCTCTCCAACTTCAGCAGTTTTGCAAAGATGCATCATAAAATGCAACGCAGAGGGATATTTTGAACTTGATGTATAAATAAAAGTTGTACATTATCAATTTTAGATTCTATCCATACAATTGAATCCGCTATTGCTGTCACCTATGTTTTTGTATAAATTTTGAAACTTGAAACTGAAAATTCTTTTGTAATTTGATTACAAAGAAGATATTGACAATTTGTGCATGAAATTTGTTGTGATTGGTTGAAATATAATACTCTAAGTGTAGTGATTCTTGGAGATTTTTTGGTTACTTAATTTATGAGTTGACTGTTTTTAAGAGCACGTTTACACTAAAATCTTCGAAATTTTGGGTGAGTCACTACAACATGAAATGTGGCATAGAAATTTTACAAATCATGCTCTTTTTAATCGGATCTCACATGCATGAAGCTAACTTTCCATAAAATATTTAGTAAAAAAACCCACACTACAAAAAATTGATGACGGATGAGAAAATTGGGTTTGATTTTGTCCATCGTCCACATTCTGGACGGTTGGACCTTTAGGTGTCAGTAAGTTTGTCTTACTTGCTTGACTCCTACTAAATTCCCTCATTTAATGGCAAGTGTCATCTTTCACTCCATGTTCCAAGAAAAGTTATTGTATTAGTAAAAAAAACCAACTAAACAGTAGGCAGTGCAGTATTCTACTGCTTAAGAATGTTATGAAGAGTTGAAGAAACTGAATGAACATAACATTAGCTCAAAACTTAAGGTATACAAGGAACCTTGTCCAATTCACTGGGAAGTAAACATTCCTACCAAATTGCTATTTATAACAAGTTCTACAAGTGGTTGTTCAATTTAGCAAGTGAATACTAAGAATTTACCTTCATTCTTGTATCCATTAGTGCTTGGTAATATGGTCAAGATTCTTTGTGGTGCACCCATAAATTATGTCAATCCTAACTCTCTTTATTTTAGCATACATTATTTGAACAATGTGAATAAGATGAATTTTCAAAGTCTTTCTTCAAAATCAACATTTCTAGTATCTGTTAGGCCATCATGTTCTGATTGTGTACATCTTATGTAATCAATATCTAGTTTTTAATGATGCTTTTAGAATTTAATTGTCAGGGTCACATTTGAGACAAGGTCCATTGAGATGTACATGCTATAATGTTTGCACTCCAAAAAATAACATCGTATTGAGGTATTGTACATTGAACCCTCTCTATTTGCAGTGCCATGGGTTTCTAAATTCTTTTAACCCTTAAGCGTCCACGCTACATTTACCTGGTCAATTCTCATCAATTTTTCACATTTTAAAATGTATTAATTTTTTGGTATTTTTCTCATATAACTATTGTTAAACCGATTAACATTGATTTTTTCATAATAATTTAAATAAAAATGAGTTTTATAAGATTTTTCAAAGTTTTTTTTGTAAATCATATTAATTACAAAAATGCCTAAAATAGTAAGAATTTTAAAGAAAAATGTAAATAATAGTGATAAACAACAAGGTGTAGGTGGAATGCTTCTCAAGCTTATATAAAAGAAATTCAATTGAAATTTTTTTTTGCAATGCATATTGGAATTTTAGGGTTTTGAGCCTTAAAGTGCTGTAAAAAACACAATTTTAACAATTTTGAAGAACTATAGATTGGATTAGAAAGTAGAAGATAGCTCCCACACTTTCTTAGTTGGGACTATTTTCATTTGAAATTAGAAACTAGGTGAAAATCAGCGTTTAACCCCTAAACATACCAAGGTGTCCGTGGAATTGACAATTTGAGAAAAATCATCATAAAGTACTATTTTGAAGAATATTTTGGAATTGATATACTAATGAAAGTTCTAGATTTTGAATTTTAGACTCCATCCGTACGGTTGGATTCACTAATACTATCACCAATATTTAATTATGAATTTTGAAAGTTAAAATTACAAATTCCTTCTAAATTCGATTACAAACAATATTTTAATATTTTTTGAGTACAATTTGTTGGAATGAATTTGAAATGAGATACTCTTAAACGTGGAGATTTTTGTGTTCCTTAAATCTATGACCTCATTTTTGCAAGGCCACTTTTGAACTACAATCAATGCAATTTCGGCTTGGTCAACGACTTGACATACTTCTACATTTGTAATTTTAGAAAAATATGTAATCAAGTATGACTAAATCCAACCATTAGATAGGACAACAACTTGGTGAAGAATCTCCAAAAAATTGGATGACTTTCATCCAAGCATTGATGAGAACGTGAGAAGGGTTTGAATCTGTTAGTCGTCCAATTTCTGAACGTTGTGACATTTAGGGGTTAACTGAAAAACAATCAAACAGGGCTCCTTGCGCGCTTAAGGGTTAAAGGACAGGCATTTGGATAGGCACTTAGACACATGACTGAGCACAGAAAACGTAAAGTATAAGAACTGTCGTTTCATATGATTTTGGTAGCATCAAAATCAACCAACATGCCAATGGAAATGCCATAAATGAGGGTCAGATTCAGACAGCCTGGTGTCAAAGGTGAATTTCCGCATCAGATTTTGAATGATCCACATCACCTTAATTGAATCACAAGACAAGGAGTGGCACTTTTTTAGACCAAAAAAAAAAATTATGTAAAAACTGATCATGATGTAGGGTACCAAGGTAACACACATGGAATACACAGTAAAGCAATATTTACAGGAGGTACCATATTTGTTGTTGGTGCAGTTCCTTGTGATATAGATGCTCACGGAAGATAGCAGACAAGTTTTCACACAGTGCACTCTCCGTATAACTGACACCAAAGAAGGAAAGTCAAGGACTCCTGCCCAGAGCAATCTGGGCTAAGAGGACGGACGGATGGACAGGTGAATACTTAACAAAATGAGTTAAAACCAGTGAAACTCTATTGATTCCGAAACAAGAGTTCCCAGCATACAGAAGTACAGAATGCACTGAAATGCAGGAATTCATTTGAACAATTCATTGTGTATTTGTACCTACACACTTACATAAACCACTCTTGAAGATGGTAATGAGAATCACCCTTTACCCTCACAACATTGGTTTACATATACCAAATACCTTTTTGCGCAATCCTAGGAAATAGATACTGAATTCAAACTCACTTTGTACTTTCACTACAAGTTACACACAAATGTGATTCAACAAGTGTGGAAACGATCCTAGACCACTTGCAACTCCTACTACTTCTTTATTGTGTCACGTTTAAACGCAACAATATATTGTCACAATGTTAAAATGGATCACAATCTCAGGCTGTGACATAAAAGTGGTTTGGTTGTATCTGTCACAGACCCGCAGAAGATGATGTCAGAATGTCAATGATATGCAATGATATCTGCGTCTTGTCAACAAGGATTGCACAACTATCATGAAGTGTACCGACAATACCTGATATGAAGGTCCATGATGTTTCACACCGGAACCCTCCAGAAATTGCTCCTTAACCTACAGTACAAAACGTCCACTGTGGTCAGGGCAGGATTGTAAACCCAGAGGAAGTTTCCCCCCACTCTCATCATAGAGGCCGAGATTGACAAACCTGTACAGAATATTTACTTTGCAATTTCAACTCATGATTTCAATTGAAAATGATATAAAACGATAGAATATAAACTGCAAACTGATATTCTTTAGTGACGTTCGGAGAATTCACTAGAAAATCAACATTAGCTCAGTCATGACTCACATCCTGCATTGGAAAGGTAGGCAATTCCGTGAATCTGTCACACTGAGGCCACAAACATGAAAACCATAGACTGAATTGGACGTCAGAAACTCTTCCTCACCTGCAACAAACACCTATTTGATGCGGGAAAGGAAGAGTTTCTTACATTCAATTCAAACTAAAACTAAAGCCGAGGTTTGCTTTAGTAAAGCCTTTGTTTATCAACATGGATTACCTAACTAGTGAGAAGTATTCGCGATAGAATGTAGAAACCTTCGCCATTGACGCACACAGACAATTATCATCGATATGACTGAAAGAGATTGATGATCCATGCTAGATCATATGCCAGAGAATTTGCTCAACATGAAGTCAACATAAGCACCTTACAAATTGCTTAAAAATATTTCCTTAGATCCAACGTAACATAGATTGTCACGTCATCACATCACAAATACTTCCACAATCACTCTAGTTCTCTACCTCAACCGGGAAAGGATATATCCCTAGAAATGCCATTCTTGCAAACATCATGCAAATGCGCAGGAATTAGAGAGTAAATTAATCAGCTATTGATCACCACAGTTTTCGATGAAAGAATGCAATTCACTGACTAGGTCGAGCAAACTTCTACAATGGGATCAATAATAATCCCTAAGCGTCTGAAACGCCCAATATGGCCATCTGCATCACTGAACTTTGCAACGGTAGCATTTTCTCATTTTACCTCAGTTTTCTGATTGCAATACGTCATTTTAATTGCAATACATCATTTAAAAGCTCTTGTTCTATACTACAAGATCGACAGTGTCGATTGTGTCAAACTGAAGTCATTTTCACAGAAACAGATGATTTGCAGCAGCAGGGGCCAATTTTCCTACACTACAGAAAATACACAGTGGACGCTTAGGGTTAACAATTAAAGATCAACGCATGAGAGAAATTCCATGGATCCCGCATTTGTACAACACATAGGAAAGAGGTGCGTACATTTACATATCGGTTGAATTCAGTAATTACAAATTGTTGCATTAATTAGCCAGGAGGCCACTTCAATTGCCGACCTCCGAGCAAATGCAAATGCAAGTGATACACAGACTGGCATCCATTGGGCCCGTCATTGATCACCACACGAAAGCCGTCCTGCGCAAGCCCCTCCTGCTGCGCCACCACTTTGGCCGCATACAGAAGCTCCCCGAGCACGTCCTTGTTTGCCTCGCTGGCCTTGCTCAGCTGCGTCAACCCGTCCCTCTTCTTGGGAATCAGCACCACATGCACGGGCGCCTGCGGATTGATGTCCCGGAACGCCAACACCTTCTCCGTCTCGTACACAATCGCGGCAGGAATTTCCTTGCTCACAATCTTGTCGAAAATCGTCGGCGCGCCTGTGTCCACCGCCACTTTGGCCGCGGCTTCTTCGTCTCGTTGTTGCGCTCGCACGGAGAAAACCCTAGAAGCCGAGATTATTGTTCTGGCTCCGACGTGAGCAGGGAAAAGTTTCTGATGACATAATGCAGAGCTCGATGACTGCAGAATTGCGGAGGTAATAATGCGCGGGGCAAGAGAGGAGAAATGCAAGGACGGCGACCGGAACGCCATAGCTTGTGCACACGCCATAGCCAAAGCTCGATGCTGGCGTCCCTCTCGATGCGAATTCAAATACCGGCACCAGGTAAATCTTCCTCATTCGTACATCTGTTTTGCCGTATCTACGAAAACGTAGATATTAGACTCCTCGCTCATCATGCTTTCAAATGAGGCTACACTCTCCTACGTGGTTCTGTGGTGGCTTCTCCTAATCCACGTTCACAACTACGAGACTCTCTCCAAATTCGTTGCCTTCTATTGCGAATTGAAACCTGGGGTTCTGGTACTATCCTTTATAGAAATAGAGGTCATGACCTTGCTTAATCCTTTAATGTCCCGATTCAACACTGATTTCGAAGATGCGTTATAAATTGTTTGATGAATAACAAAAATGGAGTTGATGTACAAAGCTAAGTTGTGAATGTCAATATAAAGATCACATCTGTACGGTTGGATTTATCATATTTTTTATTAATAAATTGTAACTAAATTTTCAAGCCTTTTTTTTGAAATTCAATTAAAAATCCCAAATCAACACAAAAAATTAAAAAACGTTGTAATGAAATTGGAATAACATGCACTACAAGATGGTATGGTTTCCATTATTTGATACTACTTATTTTGGAAAATCATGTTTAAGGTCTCAACTTTTGAACTAAGAATGAAACTTGACACAAACTAGTTGTGTTGTTTTTCAAAAAATCAGAATATCCCATTTTGAAGATCCATACTATACAAATGATAGTCAACTAGCACAAGAACCAAGAGAAATTTGGATGGATGAAAAAGTGTACAGGATGCAATCAAGGGAAAGGTTGCAATCTGTTCGTCGTCCATTATATGGACCCAGGCACATCAAAAGTTAAGAACCTTATGTATGGTTTACCTTATGTATGGTTTACTGAGTGCTAACTGTTTTTTGACCTCTAATGAATAACGAAGCCCGAATTGGGCCTCATGTTTTTTGTTTAGCAAATTTGAGTAAGTCCTATGTGAATTTCCTTTTGTTCAAATTTGTTTATTTATTGACTATTGCACATGCACTATTCTTCACTGAATCCCGTGATACAAAATTTCATGTTTTTCACAATATTGATCATTCTAAAACCATAAGTCCTTGAAGTACAAAAACAGCTTGGAAGGTCAAAAATGACAGCACATGATACAGTGAAGGCCTTGTGAAAAGTGGACAGAATTGTTGCAGCAGTCAGTAACAGCGATTTCAAAGGCTTCTCAACTCTTGGACTTACGGTACATTTCCTGCACTGTCTGCCTATCTACAGATTTGCAAACACACAATAATTTGACATGAAGCTTCTAACAAGGTCTGATGTGTTGAATCGTATGTATTCAATGGGTTCAATGGCTGCATTCAATGTGCTAGATTTATGAGACCATTTGCCTACCGAAGCTTGCGTAGAGGAATAGCGTTACCGAACAACTTGCCAACATCAGAAGCATCCATTTCCAAGTCCTTGAGGATTTGCTTTTCTTCTTCTCCCAACTCTTGGAAGAACCTCTCCTCATCACGTCGCAGCTCTTCAGCGCCCTTGCCAAGGTTCCCAAATAATGCCACAAACTTCTGCCCAAACTTCACGAACAGACTCTCTCCTTCCTCCACCTCCTGCTCCACGTATTTCTCCCCTTCCTCCACTTCCTTCTCCACAAACCTCTCTCCCTCCTCCACCTGCAAGAATGCCAAACCCGGGCTTCATTTATCGGTGCATGATTTTCATGTCTATGTGAATCCGCACACAACTCCTTCAACTTCAACCTAAATGAACAGCACTACGGACTAGGTCATGGCAATCAAGGACTCCACGCTGTCCTTTTTCTTTTCCAGTAACAAAGGATTATGGTCGATTATGCAGCCTGAAGGTATTATTAATAAATAATTTCAAAGTTAGTACCTACCAGCAAGATTGATACTCCCTGTCCGGAAATAATTGTCCCAGTTTTTGGCAATTTCTTCGTAATATTTATCCTAAGTTTTACACTTCAAACGTGAGCCATGTCCACTTCAAACGGGGCGGACAATGAGAATGACAAGAACTACATACTAATGTTAAAGATAGGCCGTTTTTCGAGTACTGAGACGGCTTCTTTTTGGCAAAGAATATGTTTTTCCGGACAGAGGGAGTACTAACTTGAAAATAATTTTTGATAACCATGGCCTTAATTGCATCAGGCCAATACTAATGTCGACCAAAATCAGATCCTTGCAAATTTTATTTTTGGTATCTAATATGAAAATAGGATCTCAAAGATTAAGATGTGTTTGTCCTATCCTCAAATTTTCAGCCATTGATTCTATGTAGACCAAAAGATCATAATAGGCAAAGTTTAGGATTCTAAATTCAGCACGTAAAGTTTGTGGAGTTAAATCTAATTGACTGTATAAGATTTTGTAGTAAGTTGCAAGTGCAAATAAGAAGGACTAATATTATGGGTTCTAATGCTCATTTAAGACTTTGCCACATCAGCTGCATTGGCATATTATATACGAGGAGTTTACCTTCTTTTCTAGTCTCGCAAACAGAGGTGGTTCCGGCCCACAAGTGTTGTCGGTAGTGGTGAACTTGTTGAAATCCAGATTGACTCGCTTGGCTGCAGCTTGCAGCTTAGGAATGATACTGGCAGGCAATGTGGGGCTCTTGGTATACACCACTGCTCCTCCATACCCATCCCAAGCATCGTTCTTCCCTCTGTAGAAGATAAACACGTAGTCGTCTTCCTTGTTCTCTATCGATGAATCGAGGATGTACCTGAACAAGGGACCATTTTGTTCTCTTAGCACAAACACCCCACAAGGGAACACTAGTATTTGTATTCTTCAGCTTCATAGCTAACTCGTATACAAATGGACAAGAGCACAGACCAATCATCCTGATAGTGGAGGAACTCGTTGCCGTGGTTGTATAAGACTCCTGGTTGCTTGGGATCTTGTACAAAGTTCTGCACCGTGCTACGTGTGAAAAACCCTCCATCAGGAGTAGGGATTCGCCACTTCAGATTTCCTGACACACAGACATAACTTCAATTTCAAGCATTGCTCTTAAAACTGCACAATCACGAACTCGAGTAGAAACTGAAGTATGAACTAATCCCAACTGTAAGTAGAACCAAGTTATTGCTCACCTGACAACTTCGTGGGCTCTGCTGAGAACTCATGCTTTTGGCAGTCGAAAGTATCAAAAGTTTTGTTCAATCCACTGGTAATATACCACGTCCCGGTGAAACGAGTGGTGTCAAACTCAGGCACTAAGGCCTGTGGACCGGGCACTGGGAAGCGACCTTCGTCAGGCTTCTGAGGAACGCACCCTTTCCTTGTGACAGCACAATCGTTGAATTGATCTACAACGTCGTTCTCGAATAAATCACCACATCCAATCTGCAAAGCCTTCCACATGTCAAAGCTTTGCTAGCAACAAAGTCATGTATGCACATATTACATTCAAACCTCTTTATTACGACCTCCTCTAACATGGCATTCTAGAATATATCCTGCACACTTGCCACACTATCATATAACATTCAAACTGTGTCATCGAGAAAAAGTTGAGACCCCAGTTGGTAAGATTAAAGAGGTTTGACTGTAGCACAAATTTACACAAAAGCACTGATGAGTAAATCTAATACTTCGATATAACCTAATATCAAGGCATAAAGACGGCAGCATTACGTATTCCATTCAATAGGGATAACACAAAATGCTCGGATTGCCAAACCTGACACTCGGTTTCGTCAGGGCGACCATTGCAGGTTTGCAAACATGCCACATTGGCTGCGCACTTTGGATCGGCTATGCACTTGGCTAATTCCACCCTGCACAATAACCAATCCACTCTATGAAAACGCTGCAATAACGTGAAAAATGACATGCCAAGAGGCTTAGGGTTTAGCATTGAAAGCCTTCCCTCTCGTCAACCACAAGTAAATATGCTTCTCCATAGAAAGTAGAGATGGCTTGTCAACGTACCGGCACTCTTTCAGAAGACAACTGCACGTCTTCAACGGGTCAGCAGCCAACGCATTTGATCCACCCCATAGCAATACACCCGCCGCAACAGCTGCCGCCGCTTGCAATGCAAACCCCTGAGTGTTTTCAAAATTGCAAGAACGTGAGCTCCGTAATAAATAAAAACAAACCATAAGTTCCACATAGATGCCAGAACTTCAACATTGGCAAGATATTATACAATCACTTTGAAATTTCCCATCAGCAACCCTCAAAATACAACAAGTCATCTTTCTTGAAAACCTCAACCTACCTGTGCGATATTATTTCTTGTTGGCGCATCCAATCCCTTCTTCGCGCCATTGGATTCTCGAGCCTGCATCTTTACAAACAAAGTCCTGGTGCCACGTCTCCTTGCCGAAATCCATGAAGCTTTTCGAGACCTAGACAGCAAACCGCTTGAAGACGGCCGCAAGCAGAAATGTGCAGCTGGAGCGCCAGATACTTGCAAAGAATTTCCTGCAACGAGACCCAATTCCTCAAAACCCACCCAAATCCTAATCACTTCGAAAACCAAAACAGGGGATGGGCATTTTATTTACTTACCCGAGGCCAGATGCGGCAACGACAACATCACCGCCATGATTGATGGAAGTGTCTCCGCAGCTCCAAAAGCAGAAACTGGACACGATTCCGAAGAAGATAAGAAAATGCAGAACGTGAGGCTCGGAATCAATCAATCAATCCTTCTGCGCCTCATTCTGTGCAGCAATTGCGCGCAATGCAGAAATTAGCAGATTGCTATTCTGCTCAAATTGAGAGAACGGGCGAAGGAGACTTGATGGATTTGATGAGCGAAGACTTGCTGCATTCGGAAGTTGGGGAGTCCAGCGATTTGGGTCCGTCATCCACAAGCCAGCGACGCGGCGGCATTTAGTCGGTCGGTGTGGAATTGCGACCTTCTGACACGTCACTACCATCCTTTTACTTACTGACCGACCTGATAAAAGGAGGGCAAAGTGGGTCCCATTGCATGCAGTGCCACGTGTCAATCGGGGAACTCTGGTGCAGCGGGGCTGTCCAGGTGGACTTTTGGTAAGGTAACCACACCTAAGGTAAACCACTCTATTTGTGCTATGTGACTATTTGTGTCGTCACTGTGTATCAAGGTCGTACATTTAAAAAAATTATATGTATTGTACATTATTAGTGGTACAAACAAGGTGACTTCTGAATTGTGGTATAAATAGGGTAACTTGCAATACCTTCCTGAAAATGACATACCAAAATGGTTGATTTTTTAAAATAACTATGTTTAATTCAAATAGGGAAGAGTCGCACATTGGCTTGCGTTGAGTTTGGATTGAGTGTTTTCAACCAAATTAAACCCAATCAAAGGCCATATAGGGGATTAGGTTGGGTTGGAATTGGGTTGAGTTGAACAGTCGGAGGAGGCATCATTGAATGCAATTATACCATCCTACATGTTCAACTTCAACAAAAATTAATTGTGAAATGCACGAGCCGAAATTTCTAGAAAATAAAATCAAATAGGCCAAAATAAACTAAAATTTCTTTGGGATTCGAACGCAACACCTCTCAATTCATAAATAGAAACCCTAGCACCAGCACCTCCCTAGGTACCTCAACCCAATGCAATACGTAACTCATGTTTAATTGCTTGTCAAAACTAGGTCTTTGAAAAATTGGCATACTAATTTGCATTAAAATCTTTTTATAATTGTTGACAATGATTTCAAAAAATTTGAATATTGTAAGTAGAGGACACGGTCGGCACTTTCGTGTCGAACAATTATTTTCTGGCAAAAATAAGATTTAGAAAATAGAATATTTGATAGTGATTGTTCTTCAATGTTCCTTTTTTCACCACTCAAAACTTTTTGAAAAATAATTTCCCATAAATTTTAGCATTTATTTATACATATATTTAATATCGACCTTGCCTTCCATCTATGATATTCTAATAATAGTTAAAATATTAAAAACTTTGAATTAGGTGTGGTTATCCTGGTTGCGTTGCATTGCATTGCATTCTTTGTCATGACCTCTGGCATCTTTGAGGACTTTGCATTGAACGTGACGAAAAGGCATACCATAGATGGAGGGTGGGGTTGATAGAATTTATTTATTTTTTAAATAAATGTCAAAATTTTGGAGAGTTGAATTTTTTCAAAAAAAATATAGTAAAAAAAAGAATCTTGAATAATGTTTGTGAATACCGACATCTCGTGTGCATCTCGTGTGCAGACCATTATTTTTTAAAATTATTAATTATTTGGCAAGACATGTTGACCCTATCCTTCACCAGTGTAATACATTGGATATGTTTAGCAATGATGAACTAATGATGCCCTAAGTTGGAGAACTTGTATTGTCTTTTCATGCTTTTGTTTATAAAAGAGTTTTATAAAGAATATAGAGTTAGTATTTGATGTATTAAATTAGAATACTAAAATCACTAGACTAGAGACCTAATCTTGTTTCTTATACAATTGACTGGGCTTGTTACTAAGAACAATTCGATTATTCATACACTTTGTTGAACTTACTAGCAAGTATTGTAAGCATGACTTAATAAAAATTCTATGCCCATTAATCTTCTAATAGAAACGGGGTGTTTAATGTACCATCATTTATAACTTCCCTTTTTAAATTGCATAAGAAATTCTTACATAGTTCGATCTCAAACACATTTGGCTCTTCTACCCTCTACCTAAAGATCTTTTTACAGCTCACTAGTGATATTTCATATATATTTATTTGTTAACCCCTTAACTTAAGGGGAGTGACCGCATCTTAAAGATGTGTTCTAAAATACTTGATGATTCACTAATATCAAGTTGCAATACAAAACAAGGTCGTAGACGTAGGTCATATCTGTATGGTTAGATCTACTATAACCAATATCAAAAAAACTAAAAAAAAAATTAAATGATTTTTTTTGAAATTCAATAATAAATTAAAAATAATAATATTTTCACTTGAATTTTGTGGTTGGTTAGATAAAGACGAGAGTAAAGACGCTTAAGATGGGAAAAATAAATATAATTAAATTTTACCCAATTTGGAATATAGTTTTCAAGGCCTCACTTTTTGAACTAGGAGACCACCTTGATATAGATCGATTATGTTAGTTTTAAAAAAACTACAATAATTTAGATTAAAGACCTGTTCTATACAAATGGTGGCCAACGAGCACAAGAATTAGGAGACTTTTGGATGAATGAAAAATACAACTATATGTGGTTATAGAAAGGATTTGTTTCCATTCATGATCCAAAAAGTGGATGCTTTGACTATAAAGGATTAAAATGATTAAAGCTACATGAATAGTATCTTCTACCTTGTTGTAACCAAATTTTGGTGTAATTTCCTATAATCACATCTTGTTTTAACTTTGATATCAAAATTAAAATTTTCATGAAGTTGCCCAAAGCGTCCAAATCTGAATGATATCCATAATCAAACTCTATTTTCTCATCCGTCATGCACTTTTTGGAGTGTGTATTTTTTTACTGCATATTTTATGGGAAGTTAGCTTCATGCATGTGTGAAACAATTAGAAAGAGAATGATTTGTGAAATTTTTATGCATCATTTCTTTGGAGAGGTCACTATGCAAAAAGTAGAAAACCACGTGAGTTAAACTATAGGGTCCTTTTTATTCATTGGAGGAAAAAATTCTACCTAATTATAAAATTTTATATGTAATATAGGACACTTTAGATTCAAGTAAGGAATAATTTGAAAATATATTTGGAATATGCGTAGAGTATTTTAGAATGTACCTCAAATATTCCATTTGTGTGATAGCCCCCATTAAAATATCCTCTTAACGCACGTGGTTACACTAGATACATACTAGTGACCTCCCCGAGTTCATTTCATGTTGTAGTGACTCGCCAAAATTTTCTAAGATCTTAGTTCAAAAGTGCTCTTGAAAAAATCAACTAATGAAATTTAGCAACAAAAAAATCTCCAAAAATCACTACAACATATTTCATCCACATATTGTCAATATCTTATTGGTAATCAAATTACAATAATATCTCAATATCTTAATGAGAATTTTGAAGTTTAAATTTTTGAATTTTTGAATTTTGAATTTTGAATAATATTGGTGATTGCAATTATAGTTCTAATTGTATGGATAGGATCTAAAACTCATAATGTACAACTTTTATTTATACATCAAGTTCAAACTATCCCTCATAGTTGCACTTATAATACATCTTTTCAATTCTCCAAATCTGGAGAGGGTTGTGGGCATTTAGGGGTTAATAGAACGAAGATTAGTATTATGTATTAATCCCCAAAAATTAAACTTATTTTAAAATTCTGTCAAAGTTGGAGTTAGGTTGTCAGTTTTTGAGTTAAATGATAGCTTAATTGTTTTGGAGCATTGAGGGGTAATGGCACGATTGGGGTATCCCACTTTTGACATGACAAGTAGGTGAATTTTTCTTTTGAACTTCCAAATTTTGTCGAATTTTTCCATTTCGATTAACTAAAATTGTTATTTTTTAATTAAAAAAATATCCACACGTGGATGCTATGAAATTCTTTAATTCAAGTCCAACCTTTTAATCAAATAAAAAACTTTTCATATTTTTATGCTTCCTGGAAAAAAATGCCTAAAACCAACATTTGCAAGCATTGTAGTATAAAATAAAGATAAATTTTAATCCTTCAAAGTAATCATTTCAAGTAACACACATCTAAATGTCCTTCATATAAAAACTTGGTACCAAAATGATGTCATTCGATATTTTAAATAAATGTTTTGGATGTTTTAATGTAGTTAACCCCTAAATGCCTAGAGCCTTTTCCAAATTCGGCAGTTTTGCAAAGATGTATTATAAAATGCAACTAAAAGGGATATTTTGAACTTTATGTATGAATAAGAGTTTTACATCATGAATTTTAGATTCTATCCATACGGTTAGATCTATGATTGCTCTCACCAATATTTTTGTATAAAATTTGAAACTCAAAATTCAAAATTCTTTTGTAATTCAATTACGAATAAGATATTGACAATCTTTGGATGAAATTTGTTGTGATTGATTGAAATGTAATACTCTGGGTGTAGTGCTTTTGGAGATTTTTTGGTTGCTTAATTTTATGAGTTGACTTTTTTAAGAGCACTTTTACACTGAAATCTTTGAAATTTTGGGTGAATCACTACAACATGAAATGAGGCATAGAAATTTCACAAATCATCCCCTTTCTAATAAGATCACACATGCATGAAGCTAACTTCCCATAAAATCTACAATAAAAAATCCACACATCAAAAAGTGCATGACGGATGAAAACTGTACATCGTCCAAAAAATGAACGCTCAGGTAGTTAAGGGTTTAGAAAAACTCTAATCTTTGTAAAATAAATCTCTTTTGAAATCTTTAAAACGCTTCGATTTTGATGTCAAAAATTTCTTGAGTACTTCATAAGTGTAGGAAATCAAAACCACATTTGGTAGTTCATCTGTTATTTTGTTTTAAAGAGGAATTCATTCAAAGTTGCTACAAGGGCTCATTTAAGAGTTAAGGCAATCTTTTGGGGTACCCCAATCGTGCCATTGCCGTGAGACATGGTTGTTAACCCCTAACCGTCCCGACATCCATATTTTCGACGTTTTTGGTTTACATTCACCTTCGAAGAGCTGTAACTTTTGCAAAACGTGTCCAAAAATAATGAAATTTGGCAAAAACTCCCCACATGATGTATGGAATATGTGGTAAAACTTTCAGATCAATCCAAGATGTGTTGAATTTTTGATGATCGTTTGAAAGTAGGTATCTTTTGTTTGGACAGTTGTTGTGTATTTTGATGGCAGCAACTTCGGGGGCTTGTATCTCCTTCATCTCAAGTCCGTTTTCAATAGGTATTATTGGGTTGGATTCCCCTTGAAGTCTAGTTAGTATGGTAAAAAATTTATGTCAATCCATGTTGTTCTCAATGTTTGGAAGTCATTTTAGTGCACGGGTCTAGTTTGGACACTTTTTGCTTTTTGGTTCAAATGGGTCACTTTTCGGGCTACTTTTTGACATTGCAAGGCCATTTCAAGGCACATTAAATTTTTTCATGAGATTTTTTTGGTACCAATATGTTTATATGATGATTTTGAACTACTTTATAGTTGAATTTTTTTTCATTTGAGTAATTTTGAAAACGAATTTCACCTCTAACAATATAGCTAGGAAAATTTCAGCATTCTTTTTTAATACTAAAACACTATGATCTTGGAATGTATATGGCCAAATGATTTCAAAATTGATCCACATGATCTACAACATGTATATTACAAGATTGTACAGTTGAGATTTCTATACTTCACTTACATTTAGACCTATAACACATCAAAAGCAATGATGATTTTAAGCCCAAAAAAGCTAGGGACGCTTAGGGGTTAATTGAGTTTTGGTTCAAGGGATAGTCCAATGTAAGTTTGTCTCTTCGTTCTCAACAGTTGCGACCATCAATTATTATTTCCTTATAGAAATATAATCTACCTCCAATATGAGACGTCAAAGAATTTTTTTTTTCTTTCTAAACCTATGAGATGTTGTTAGTAGAACTATTTCCGATACACTTTTATCAGGTACTATAAAATCCTACGTCAATCCTCTTTTTCCTTATGCAAGCATGATGTAAATCATTTCTCAAAATATGTTGCTTAAACTCAATTTGATCTAAGAAAGGTACTTACATGTGGGCATTAAAGTACCAAATATGAAAAGGGGAAAACTTCTTAAATTTTTAATTACATTTGAGAGAAATGTTTTGGATAAATAAAATAAAAATGAAAATAGATATCACTCTTTTGTAACGGGAAGTTGAATTCAAAGAATAGACATGTGATTTAAAAAAGTTGCTAGTATGTATCAATCAAAAATGAAAATTTCAATTCACTCCTTCCACCTATCAAGCTCATGTTTTGAATCCTAATTAATTAAAACATATATGTAGCAAAATGCATGACGGATCAGTATTGGACTATTGGTGCAATTAAAATGAAGCCAACCTTAACTTTAAATTTGGACTGATTTCAAATTGAATCAACAAAAATGCAAGGATACACAATAGAAATCAAAAGTCAAATAATGTTGATGAGATAAGCTTTGTTTCAAATAGCCAAAATATCTAGTTTTGATTTGATAATATTTATAGTTTGCTAGAATTTACTTTGTTGTGTCCGAGGCTGCATAAGCAATGAAGTTGATAGAAACAATTTATTCAAATACTTCTAAAGTTAAATAAATAAAATAAATTAATAGCTATGATTTTTTCATCATGATTGTATGTTTTATCACTTATCACAACTAACTTATGGTATGTTTAGAAAGCTCTTCTAGGTAGTTGCTCTTTTAAGAAAAAATCCAAAGGTTTTCTTGACCCTTAAAGCAATATTTGCACACAATGAGTTACACTTGGGTCTCTTTAGGTGGAATTAATGTTTGTTGATGGCAATTGCTTAGCAAATGGTGCTAAAAGAGTTTGTTAAAAAATAAAATATGCACATTAATTTTACAAGAAGATCTAAAACTTAAATATACAAAAATTTCAATCCATACCCGGACGTTTGTGGCTTAAATTACTGTGAGATTTGATAATAATTTAATTGCGATGCATGCTACTTAATGCTCTATCACCTTTGTAGGTAGTCTTTTTTACCCTTATCTTTTTTTTTTTTTTTTTTTTTTTTTCTACTAGTGGCTTAGTATGGTTCAAATTCAAGTTGCTAATTGAGTTGAAAATACTTCACCTTAGATTTTTGCAGCTCTCGAAAGGATTATTCAGAAACTAAAAATAATTAATGAAAACATGGATATTTGAGGATTGGTAAGCAAGCTTCTTGTGTTCGATATTGTATATATATATATAATGCTCGATGCTTATAATAAACAGCCTTCTTTTATAAAAAAATCAAATGCAATATTCTTCTATTTTCTAAAAGATATTATGTTTAATTATACTCACAACAATCACGGCATATGCCTTACTTCATGTGTAAAATCAAAGCATATCACTACATAACTACTATGTTGATTTTTATTTTTATTTTAAATAGTTGTTTAAACACTACCAACCTAATCAAGCCCATTTTCAATTTTTTTTAATTTTTATATCATGATAATAGTTATCACATAGAATGTGGTCATAGTTGTTACATAGATGTGTCTTGTTTTGTGGCCATGTTTATAGATTTACTCTACACACTTTATTGTAACTTGATGCTCTGGTTTCACATGTTTGTACAATTTTTTTGATTAGCAACTTTTGTAAAGTTGTATTTTAAATCTAGCAAAAAATACTTAATCCTGAGTATTACTATTTTAACAATTTTTGAATTGCACTTTTACATAAAAAAATTTGGGACCCTCTTCAACTTAGGTGAAAACTATTAACTAATACCTCATTCTAAAAACCATGGAAGAAGATATTGTTGATCTTTGTACAGAAGATACAATTGATCTTCACATAGATGAAGTGATCAATCATCATGTAGAAGAGACAATTGATCCCCACGTAGAAGACACAATTGAAGAGATAGAAGGAGAAGTTGCTACTGTAGGAGACATTTTTGATGAAGAACGAATACATAATACAAGTCCAAGTGATATAATATGGGTTCAATTGTTACCTGCTAATGAAACATCAAGAAGAGTAGAGAAGACGGATATGGATGATACGATTTGGGCGGAACTACCTAACGAAGTATTGATGAGAGTTTTGTCTTTCTTATCGCTTCGGATGTTGTTTCAAACGCGAATTGTTTGCAAGCGTTGGTTAAGCATGTTACAAAGCTCAGATTTTAAGAGAATATGTGTAGACATGAAAGCTCCAGCAATGGCTCCACATCCTGCAATTTGCTACGTGTACAAATTGTTAGGATTTCGATGGGCAACTTATGATAGTCAAGAAAGACAATGGCAACTCATGCCAAATAGGTTGCACGAAGATAGAATAAAGAAAAGAGAAATCTACGTTGCCAGTCAGGGTCTCCTTTGTTTACTTGAAGTTAGTGACTTTGACATCATCAAAACCCTAACAATTTGGAACCCGCTAACAAACAATGACCAACAATTGCCTGAATTTCAAACCTCATGGTCATTCCCTCTTGTCCGAATCATGTTCCATGACGATCGAACAAATTCATACAAACTCATGCTTTCTGGAAATCAGAATTACGATCCTGAAGATGCAAGATACTCTTACACTGAGATTTATGACTCTACACAAGGAGCATGGATACAAGGAGGAAGCCTTTTACCCAATCTTAGATTTCCTTTCTCCAACGGTGCAATTTGCAATGGCAATGTCTACTACTTCGCTAGTAAACCAATTACAATGTATGATATTCTCCTCATGTATGATACTAACGAAAACAAGTGGAGTGAAATAGATCACATAATCCCCACAAACACGTATTGCACACCATACCTATTTGAGTGCAATGGGAAGCTATTGACAATGATGCACTTATTGTCGGGACCTCCGACTCGGATTGCAAGTTGCGCCATCTTTCACCTTGATTTCCAAAGCAGGGAATGGAAGATGTTGATCCAAATGCCGCACGCAGTGTACATAGATTTTGCATACATCGGAGGATGCGTTGCTTCGGGCAAACAATTATGCGTGACAGGAAATGCCCCCAACCGGGACCTAATTGTAGCAATCTATTGTGGGAAAAATGACGGTTGGTTTTGGCTTCCGCCTTGCCCCATTTCTTCCTCTGTTGATTTGATTGAGCGTCATACTACCTTCACTTTCCTTCCCACCTTCACTAATTAAGGGCTTTCTTTGCATAAACAAATTTGAAACTCAATCACAATTTGTAAAAAACGGATAATTAGATTATGGTTGAATTTTTTTAACCCGTGAAGGACCACAACTATGTTTCTCTCCAAACACTCCAAAGCTTCCTAAAAGTACCCCTTCTCATAAAAAGGCAAATATTTTTTGATTTAAAACCTTTTTGACCAATCCAATTGTAGGATATTTCAACCAATTTTCATTTTTTAGCACTTACAAATTTTCGACCGTTCAAGGCTCCTCAAAAGTAAGATTATAAGCTACAAAGTTGGCTGCACTTTTTTTTGGTTCGTTGCCCGAGTTTGAAACTTTCCGAAAATGCCAAAAATGCAAAGTTTTGTCTCAAATTTGGTAAAATGAATTTAGCGGTTGTGTAAATGGGTTAGCTCATTGTGTACAAAAATTTAGATGTATAGCTCATTGTATGAAAAAATTTAGGAGTTGCCCGCAGTTAGGTTTTTCACCTTTGCATGATTGTATCTTTTGATCTATACATCACCTAAGTACGCAAATTACCATCCCATCTTCGTTACAAAGAGGAGAATCATCACAAAATATTTCAAAAATTGAAGATCAATATACATTCGACACTGAGCTGACCGAACTTGAAAAACCAGCCTTGGTCCTTTAGGAGTTAATCCAACCATTTCTGCGGTGCTCAATTAGAAAACTCAAACCAAAATGTGGTCCAAGGGGGCCCATTTTTCAATTCAACTACGTATGTATGGTGGGCCAAGGTGGATGAGCCCATTGTGGACACATTGATTGCTATGCATATGTAGAGTATGTAAAAAAATGCAAAAAGAAATCGTGTAAAAGGGGGACATCTAAAACCGCCACTTCTTGCTACTAAATACATTTAATATTATTAACCTTGTCAAATTTTATACTTTCTTATTGGCAACAGAAAGAAGATTTAAACACACCAAAGAACGTGCCATTTGAATACTAACTGCAACTGACTCACAAAAGTAGTTGGCCGCCTCCCCTTGATGGATGAAATGCTCTCATTTAGAAGATAATTTGTTTTATAGAATAATATTTGTATACATTGTACTAGACTTGGTACTTTACAATGTACTATAGATAAAATTGAAAATAAAAAATAAATTATGTCATTTTTAGATCCAATTTGGAGTCCCATTTATTGATATGTATTGCGTCAATGTGAAGATGGGTTGAAAAATGAAGTTCGACTCCAATTTTAACCATAGATGATGAAGAATAGCATTGAAAATCATATCCCAAAAAGAAATTTGATTTCAAGATATGATTGCAAGAATATGGCAATTTAAATCACAAGCAATATTTTTCAGAATTTGATGATCAATTTTGAATATATATATATATATATATATATATATATATATATATATATATATATATATATATATATATATATATATATATATATATATATATAGAAGAGTTTATGAAGACAAATGTTTGATAGAGGCATATCACTACAAGAAGAACCGCGTCCAAAATGACAGAATTTAGACAGTCTTCTGTCAATCTTTTTGTCATTTCGGATCACTTGATTCGGACACCGTTTTGACAGAGTTCTGTACAAATTCTGTCAATTTCGGTGGCTCATGAGGGAAACTATGGTTGTAACACTTGGCCTCCACGTGGCTTCTACGTGAATGACACATTGGAATTACAAGCGGGTCCCGGTAATTTATACAATATCCATTTCTTTTAATTACCCTAAAGTAAATTACTTTTTAAAGAAAATATTTCCACTGTAGTCAATTAATTACCGTCGGCAATAAAATTTACAATTAATAAAATAATCGACTATTTTATTAATATTTAGAGTTAAATTTACACATTTCCAAATGGTATGTCAAGGATGGATGAATGTGAATTTCACTTCTTAATTGTGAATGGAGAAGGACGTGAAGTCTTGTACTTTATACAAAATTCAGTGCACTAGTGTTGACAATGAGTATGGGATATGTGGAATTCCTCCCATTGTTCTCTCTTATTCACCGGTTAAACTATTCTACAAAAATGCGCATAACTTAAGCATAAATACTTCAAATCACAAAATTCTTGTTGAAGGTGAAAGATGATTTGATTGTGCAAATATTCTTAGTTGAACATTGCTCAAAATAAGCTAGTCTACTATGCATAGTTGAGCCTCGAAAGTCTGATCATAACACATTTTCTTCTCAAACAACTCATGCACATTCTTCACAACCCTACTGAATTTTGTTCATATCTCATGCACAGAAACTTCAAATCACAAAATTCTTGTTGGAGGTGGAAGATGACTTGATTGTGCAAGTATTCTTAGTTGAACATTGCTCAAAATAAGGTAGTCTACTATGCACAATTGAGCCTCGAAATTTTGATCACAACACATTTTCTTCTCAAACAACTCATGCACATTCTTCACAACCCTACTGAATTTTGTCCACATCTCATGCATAGAAACTTGAAATCACAAATTTCTTTTGGGAGGTGAAAGATGACTTGGTGTTCTAACTTTTTTTTGATGAAAACATTTCAAAATAAGATCATTTGCTATGCGCAATTGTGCACCAAAATATACTGAAAATATGGTGTAGTGAGAATTCACATGAGTTGTCACACACAAAAAAAAACACCAATAAAAGTCTGTCAATTCAGACAATAAAATGCTTTGAGTACCTCAAAGCTTGCTTCAAAAAGGCCTCTGCCGTCATAATTGACAGAAAACTGTCAAATTTCAATCATTTCGGGCCTGGTATTCTTGTAGTGGCATTGCCATTTTCCAAAGTTTTGAGCTATAAAATGCGCACTAACTATCCATTCTTTGAGGCTAACATACAAGTGAAAGTTGTAGATGATGAATTTTCCATGACACCCATATGATTGGATTAAGTTATGTCGAAATATACTTAAATTTGATTTTAAAAGATATTATTGTATTAATTATATGAAAAATACAAAAATACTCATTATCTTATGAATATTGGAATGATTGGCCAAAAGTGCATAATGTACAACATTGAATCATCTTTTGCATAATGTGCAATCTTTCAACCTATAAATTTATTTTTTGATTGCTTACAAAAAAATCTCAAGATACCTCTATCGAACCATAATAAAAATTATGTGAACAACTTCACCACTATTGAAGCATAATGATTTGAATCAATCACAATGAATTACAAGATGAGAGTATTAAAATTGTAATTTTAGTGAATTTTCAAAGTTTTTTCTTGTAAATTCATTTGAAAAATATCTAAATATTTTATAACAAGTATTCAAGTTCAATTATACAGATGTCTTCTTATATATACTCTAAGAGTTGAAGCTCAAAAGTTTTAAAGAATCTTCATTTTATAATACATTTAAAAATTGCCCAAAAAGTGTAGGAACTTAGGAGTTAATGTACCACTGTCCATACAAAATGGACGATTCTGGGTGTGAGCTTTGTTAAATATAGGAACTAAGAACATAGCCATCAGAATTAGAGTAGGGTTGGGATTGGGTATTCATACTCTACCTATGGAAGGAGATGGAAGCAACTCACCTTTTAAGAGGATTCACATGTTTCTCATAAGAAAATAAAATTGACCCAAGTTGTTGCTGCTACATTAAAATGTAACTATCAACAACGATAGAGTGCTCCAAAAAATATGCTAAACAAATCATTAAATTAAGTATTGATATCAATTGTTTTGTGTGCATTCTTGTCTTAGTGTGAGAATCTTTTTTTTAGAGTCTATGTAATACTTGGTAGTTTCTTCTCTAACAAGGTTATTTTTTTAAAGAGAAATGTGAAAGTTTAAAGACAAAGAAAATTTAAAGAAGTTGACAATAAAGGATTCAAAGGAGAAAGAGGTAGAGAAGGTGGTATAAAGTTCCTTGTTTGTCTCCTATACAATGATTTCTTCTACATTTTTCTTTAGTTTAGTTATCATAAAATTGAACAAGGTGAGATAAAAATTTGGAATCAAATTGGTATTTTTGTGCACAACATGAGTAGGAAGAATAGTTGTAGATCCAAGAATGTATAGGGTAATCCATTTCAACAAGAGCTCTTTGTGTGTAAAGGGTGAGGGCAAAGCCCGAGGCCTTTCCACCTAGAGAGCCCCCGCGATGTTGAAATGGATTTGACTTGCGTAAAGCGCTCTAAATTATTTTATGAGATTGAATTATGAAAAATTTCCTCCGATAATCCTGAACCCTAAGAACACATTATAAGGCCACGTGAAATGTATTCTAAGCTTTCTGAGAGTGCTTTACGTTATGACTACACTCAATGCCATGTTGGGAAGCCTACTTCCTCGCCTACTTCCTTTTGCTCTTATACCAGATGCGATGACACAACAAAATTGAATTCCAAAATATCAATATATTGTACAGAACTTGTCCCTCTCTATTATGACATGTTTAGGAAGCCCTAACTTCAAGGTGGCAAGCATGAATTAGTCACAAAAATGACTCGTCACAGGTGTATCGCTTGAAACAATATCATCATCATATTATGGAGTGTCATTTTATGGAGGGTAGACTGTCTGTACAAAAGGCTTGCATGTGCAAAACTAGGTCTACTAATATACGGTGAGTCCTCTCAACTATGAAATTGCTCCATAGAAAAGCTCAGCTAAGTTAGTTGATGTCTGCATCATCCTGTGACACTTGAGGAAACGTAATTCTCTCACTACCAAGCAGAGGCGTCATTTCTCACTCTAGAGGATCCTGTTCATTGTCGCTTTTCACTGTACACACTTGTTCTACGTGACAAATCGCACTCACCAAATCCAACCAAAAAATTGGTGAATGTGAAGTGACGTCGTTTAATCCACAGAAGGAGTGAAGAGCAACGTCTTCTCCTTGTAGTGTCTACGAACTCTGCATCATTGTCATCTCAATTGGTGCTTTTGCGAAAGAGTCTAGCACATACCTGCATACCACTAACTTTTTGCACAATCAAGCAGTTAGAACACCCTTATCATAGACATGCTAATAACCAATCACTGTGCACTTTAATGCAAATAAAACGATCAACAAAGTGCACGGTACTGTGCTAAAGATGCACGGTAATGGCATGTCTACGATACCCCTAGCCTAAAGGATAATAAAATAGCAAATTGTAAGTAAAAGCAAACAACGGGGAAAAGAAATGTTTATCTGTCATGGCGGCTTTCCATTGAGGATCTGATCCTTTCCATTCGTGCCATATTCAGAATTGGGAGGTTCAGCTAGGGTTCTGCTCTCCCGATGAGCCAAACCTATCATTCATATCTGTCGTGGAACATCCGATGCAAGACCGGATTCAAATCGGTCTTGGAAGGGCCGGGCGGATCCCACATGCCGTGCCCTCCCCCAGGGGGATAATTGTCCGCCTTCACAGGCTCCCAAGCGCGCTTCACTTTCCTCGTTTTATCGTACGGATCCACAAACACCTCGTCCTGCTTGCTCAAAATCTCACACTCCTCCCTTACCAGCTTCGTCAACATCTTCTCGTCGTACGGATCCCAGTTCTTACCATTAAGCCTGGACAACAACTTGAATCCCTTCACGAATCGAAACACCCAGCGATCTAACAATGTAGGGTAGTCGTTCCCGTACTCGCCTGCGATTTCATTTTTTTCATTTTTTTCAGTGGTGTTACTTCCTATTCTATTTTTTAAAAGGCATATACAAGTACTAAATATCATCCCAGGCCAATCATCAAAATTTAGTATGAACATTGAAACTTGAAAAATAGATCTAGCATTTTTTTGACAATTTACAATTTTTCTTACTACAAATACATAGCTTTCTATAGAGTTCTTGACTGTCGTATACATACCAATGATAAGGGAAGATTATGGCAATATACTCTATTTTTTACCCAATTTTTCTTATAGCAACATAATTTTTCAAATAGGAAGTAGGTGATATTGATAGCCACACAAAAAAACACTGTACTACTCACCCTTGCCGTGCGCTTTGAGCGCTGCATGCGCGTTGCAATAGGCCCGCTCGATGTAAATATCAAACGGCTCATCTCTGTTGCGGACACACATGTGTTTTAGAATTTGTTGAATGCGACAATTGCGGTAGTCACGACGATCGTGGTCCTTGATCCACTGTGGGTTGTTCGCGAACGTTTCGGTATCGTCCGGTTGCAGTCTATCGCAATTTCTCCAGTCAATCTCTACCTCGCTGTCGTAGAAATCGGCGGCCCGAGGCTTCGTTGGGTCTTTGTAGGGTGGATCCCTCGACTTGTGTAGCTTCTCTGTGAATGGATGCAAGCAATCGTCGCGCTTCGACATCTTTGCAAATTCAAATTTTGTAGAACGGGTTTAAATGATTTACTTGAGAAGCCTTGCAACGATGACTTACCTAATGACTAAATCGTGTCCTAAAAACCTGCAACCTACTACTAAGAACGGAAGAAAATCCCACGGCTGAGCTCCTGCCAGTGCAAGCCTGACAAGGTATTCAAAAGACAACTAGTCGTGACTCTCAACCGTTACCCTTATAGCGACCTAGTAACCTCAACAGACGCAACTCTTCGAAAGAGGCACATTCTGCACAAAAATCAAGCAAAATAGGTTATCTGTAAAGAAAAGTAAAAGAACATTAACTCTTAAGAGTCTAAAACGTCTAATATGGACATCTGCATCACTGAACTTTGCAACGGTGCCATTTTCTCATTTTACCTGATTCCAATACATCAATTTAAAGCAGCTCTTCTTCTATACTACAAGAACAACAGTGTCGATCGTGTCAAACTGAAGTCATTTCCACACAAACAGATGATTTGCAGTACAGTTTTCCTACACTACAGAAAATACACTTTTGGGTTAAGAAAAATCCGCATGAAATATTAGTTTCCGGGAACAGACATGGATCTGTGTACACCAGTAGTCACCCACATTAAAAGCGAAGAGACACGATCTGTGTCTACGCAATGCCGAATGTATCGGACAATGCCGAATCGTTTGTGGTTTCCAATGATTGATGAGAACATCAAAATAAAACAAAACAGTAGAATAATGAAAACTGAAGTGTCCAGTTGCTGTGATGGAGGCATGAGGTACACTTCCATGCAAGACGACCTAATCAAATTGAGCTTGAGCTAATTTCAAGTATGAATTAGTAGGCGCTGCCACCTACAGACGGGCCATTGTGGTTGTACGATGGCCACGCCGAGCCTCCGTCTCGCGCGATTGAGATGAGCACGTAGTAAATCTCCGTTGTCAGCATGGTGATGAAAGTGAAAGCAGCAGCTGCGGCAAACAAGCTCTTCTGCACTTGCTTGCACGTCACGTCGGGTCCTGATGTAGAGAATAAGCCCTTGGTCTGGATCTTGTTCTGGCTTGCAGCTGCGATGAGCGCTGCCGAGGCGATTATGAAGGAGATCCTGCACCACACGCATCCAACGTTAAAGCCCACGAAGAACGTTAATGAACTCATCAACCCCTAAGAGTCTCAAACGCCCAATATGGCCATCTGCATCACTGGTGCCATTTTCTCGTTTTTCCTCGGTTTTCTGGTTGCAATACATCATTTCAAAAGCTCTTGTTCTATACTACAAGATCAACATTGTGTATCGTGTTAAACTGAAGTCATTTTCACGCAAACAAGGGGGTGAAATTTTCCTACACTACAGAAAGTACACAGTGGACGCTTAGGGGTTAATCAGATAGAACAAGCCTTGACGGCGCGAGTGGTTTCTTTCCTTACCATGAGAAGATGAACAAAATGAAAGCGAAAGTTCGCGCGCCGCCTGGCTTGGAGCTACTCCCGCAGCAGAGGCATTTCGTGACAGCCATGACGAATGTCTGCGCAACAAGCAGAAACAGGAACGCGCCGGCAGCAAGTCCAGTTGCGAGGTCTGTCGTGTACTGGCACTTCAAGGTTCCCATGTCCTCGTCAATTAGCGTGACATCACCCTGAAAACAGAGCAATCCTCCATCTCGTTAGTGGAAACATCAACAGCCTCAAAAAAGTCTCACTACAACTATTGTTCTGGCAGTTCATCTTCAAGGCCTGCTGCTGATGAATTGACAAAGAAAGAGAAGGGACATACATAACCAAGAATCACCTTAATCACCAGAGTTTTAAACAGAGACTGAAGTAGTGAATATCACCTTGCTGCGCTTGGCCATGGCGCCGAGAGCGAGACCAAAGGCGATGAGGTAGAAGACGATGCTGGTGCCGATCACCAAGCCGGAAGCAGACCCCATCTTGATCAAACTATTGCTGCAGTCTCAGACCTGATCTGGAAAACAAACACACACACACACACAAACACAAAAAGACTGAGCTTCAGCTGGCTACAGACCTACAGCACCCATGTTATTGAGAAGAATGATCTCACACACATTCTATTGCTGAGTAACTCTGGAGCAGCAACAACAAAATGCAAGTTGATGCAGGGTGGGTACCTGGTGAGTGAGAAGCAATGCAAGAAAGGGCAGAAAGCTGGAGGAGTTCGAAGCAAGCTTGGTAACGGGAAGAGAGAGCAACAGTGGGTGCATATGATATAGGCTGCACTGGGCTTGCAATGCAACCATAGCCTGGCTGACAGTAAAGCTTTCAAATTTCTGGTTTCATTACAGTCCCCTGCCGTTGAGTTCATTACGGTACTGCCTCCCTGCAGTCTGTACAGTACAGTACGTCTGTAAGGGAACTCCTCGCACACTTCATCACATTGCCCCTAGTTCAGTTATTTCGCTTTGTCATTATGGGTTGAAAGTCATCAGGCCCTGAACTTGGTCAATCATCAGCCTTTCCTTTAACAACCTTATGCAGGGTGGAGGTTCTAAGAGCATTTCCACCAGCAACTCCGAATTACAGGGCATACCATGTAGTTCCCCACTAACATCACTCAATTATACTCTGAAAATACACTGTCTAGTAGAAATCTTGTCTCATGTGACAAGTCTTTAATCCTTTTGTGCCCATGGTACTGTAGCTTGGTGCAGTGGATTTTAGTAGATTTTTTCACCATGATTGATACTATCAAAAATAGAATGGATTAAATTAGAAAGTATTTTCAGCTGAAGTGAAGACATTTTCCAAAATTAGAGAATCATGCAATGGTGGGATTGGAAGATTATTAGTATGTCTTTGAACTGTGTAATACACACTCAAAAATGAGATTTTGGAGGGTGTGTGACTTCAAAGTTAACCCTTAAATGTCAAAGCAAGCCCCATGGGCTTAGTTATGAGAGAATAATTATCATAGAGAAAAAGTGGATTTCTGAACTAAATTTGAAATGGATTGGTGCTTAGGAAAGGTGATGAAAAAGCAAGGCTATGTTTAGAAAATATGCCTAAATTAAACAATTGTGGAAGAATCTATAATCAAATGAAGAAATTGAAGGAAGGAGGGAGCTATGATCGAGCAGCAGTTGTGGAGAGAGTCAAAACATTTTTTTATTTAAAAAAACAGCTAAAACGCTGGCTAGTAGCGCTTGCTGGCCAAAAATGAAGGCAAGCTCAAGTTTTTTTTTTTTTCTCCAGTTGTTGTAGACTTTGGAGATGCTCCTCAGGCTACCTTCCAGGACCCTCTTGACGTTTAAGGGTTAAATAGAATTTGGGTTAAATTTTCAAAAATGAAAGTGAAGATGTTCAGCAATGTCCTATGTCAACACCTCTTTGTTGTAATCCTATATATCAAGAACAGACTCGCACGTAATTATTGAGAATTTTATAAATGAGAGTGATTTTTCCATGTACGGTTTAGGACAAAAATTTATACATTGAAATATGAAAGGAGTTAGTACATTGATCAAGATCGGAATACATACACTAATGGAACATGAACAAGAGAACACAATCCAAAAAAATAAAACAAGATAAAAAAACTTCCAAACACAAGAAATACTGCATAGTACATGTGTTGTGTTTGTAAGTATTTACTTTATTTTCAAGTATTTGTAGTATTTTCACGTTTTGTTCATAGGTATTTTGATAGTTGCACAACTCCAAATTGAATTTTTTTTCTTGAAGATGTGTATTATAAATCTCTAACTTTGAACTTCACAATTCAAAATCCAATTTTTCACAGATTTTGTGTTATTTGCATTTTTGACATTGCGGTGATTATAATCTGGATTGCTGGGCATTAAAGGGCTAATGGCTAAATGTCTAGAACAACAAGTCCATAGTGATGCAAAGACTACTTTGCATCACTACGGACTTGTTGTTATGAACAATTAGTCATAAAAGACCTGTCACATTAAACAAGATTTCCACTAGTGATAGTAAGTAAGCCACTTACAAGTCACCACGCATGGATTGTGCAATCATGATCATGTGCAGTTAAGAAGAGAGGAGATCCTAGCTTCAGTTGTTTTGAGGGCCCTAAACCAGGTTACACTATTTAGTATCACACTCTAAATAAATTGTTGACCGTTGACTGACCCAACGTGTGCTACTTTCCTAATGTGACCAGGCTCCATACTATAAACATGGCCTTATTTTGTACTTGAGTATGCCCCAGGACTCTCAATGGCGAAGCCATTTATACTAACATATGTAGAAAAAATCACCTCTATTTTTTTCTTCAGTTTGTATCTTTTTCTCTTGAAATAGAAAGGTAATGCAAACCAAATTAAAATTAGATGACAAATAGCATATATTGGTTGCAAGCAATGCTAGTCGTCAAATGTAGGGAGTTGTTCCAAAAACTAAGAGTGAACCAAAATCCAACACTATGTACCACTTTCCTAAACTTGAGGTTGACAAATGTACAATTGTGATGTATGATGTTGGTTTTAGTTCAAAGTCGGTTTTGGATATACTCACTTTAAAATAGGAAAACACCCAAAGTTGCCACATTTGGAACAAAGCATAGTTTTTATAATTAAACTGGTCAACGGTCAATTTTTTATAGTTTAGGATCTGGTAGCAAATGAAATAGTGTTTAAAAATACCAAAAAAAAAATGTAGTATTTGGGTATTGTATGCAAAACTCATAAAGGCTCAAAGTTTTATTGGTAACTTAAATTAACAAGTTGATAACACTAAATAGGACACTAAAAAGTAATGCAATTTAAACACCCAATTCCCTATTTTTGCACTTGGCCATATAATCATGCACTTGGCTTCCGAGCGCACTAAAAATTCAAACCGGTAGAAATTGCATGAAAATTTTGGCCAATTTTTTTCTTCTACAAATTTGGTTGCAAAAAGGATAATTTGGAAATTGTCGTGTCGTTTTTTTCTTGAAAAGTCAATACTTGTGATTTCAATATTTTCTAATTTAATTATATACGCAACAAAACTCTCCTTGAAATTGATATTGACACATAGTATATTAGAAAAATACATGAGGTCTGAGTTCTCAAACAAAAGGTTAAGTACACATCTTACAAAACCATATAAACATATTGTAAGCAATTAGAAGTAGCCAAAAATAGACGAATATGTTTTAAATATACATTTTAGTATATAAAAACACTTTACTTATTTATAATTTATAAGAATAGCACAAACTTTTAAATCAGTACCTTGACAACTAAACTAGAAAATAACATACTATATAGTAACGTACTCATGTACTCTAGTAAGCATCTAGTAACCTCTTGTCACCCATGCCTTCAATCTGCATTGCAACATATTCAAGTATGTGCGACTTCGCTTCATTTGGAATAGTGATTTGCTTCATCCACACGTAATCATATAGCACCACCGTTACATTTGTTGCTTCCTCCCTCCAAATAGCAACTCCACCATGACATTTCTTTACTATGTTATCAAAATAGATTGTCCAACCTCTTCAAACAAACTCGTCAGAACCAACGAGCTGAGCGATTCACTCCCCTATACAGAATCCATAAAATTCCACATGAACAACATCGTTGTCAACTCCAACAGGGCATCCAAATGCACTAAGAAAAGGGAAAAAAGAATGTGCGACTATGCACACTCAACCACCTACATAAAAAATAAAACAAAAAAAAATCATTAAACATCTATCTATCTGTTTATTTATAAATATTATATATATATATATATATATATATATATATATATATATATACTTTTCGCGGGTCGCTAATGATACATAGCCGTCCCTTTGTTTTCTTCCTTTCATAAAAAAAACATGCGTATGTTCTTGCATACCCTCTCATAGCTGCCTCAAGAGTATACAAGGCGGCTATGGGAGCATGGGAGAACACATTTGTGTTTTTTTGAGGAGAAAATAGAATGGGATCCGCGCGCACGGACCCTCAGCCCCTGAAATTTTGGAAAGCCCAAAAATCCCGGAAAAAAAAGGGATTTTTTTTTTTTTTTTTCGAGGGCGTGACGGAGGGGCTAAGGGTACACAGCAGCACACCCTCCGTTCTGCAGCCCTCAAGAGAACATAAATATGTTCTTCCATACCCTCTCATACCGCCTCATGAGTATATAAGGCAGCCATGGGAGCATGGGAGAATACATTTGTGTTCTCTTGAGGAGAAAATAGAATGGGGTTCGCACATGCGGACCTTCAGCCCCCGAAATCCTGGAAATTTCGGAAAAAAATGAAAAAATTAAATAAATAAATAAATTTTGTGGCGTGGCGGAGGGGCTGAGGGTATGCGGCATTCGAATGTTGTTTTGAAGGATGGAGGAAGGAGAAAAACCTAGCCTTAAGTACTTTTTGGCACACAAAAAAAGAAATAAGAAATTAGAAAATAGGAATAAGCAAATAAATTTCTTCTCCCATACACTCTGGCAACGGTTTTATAATGTCTTAATCTATTCATAATTTGTATTAGTTTTTAAATAGTCGATCTTGCAATTTTAAAAATAAAGGAAATTAAAATTTTTGTTATAATTTTTTTGAAATATTAGTCTTTTATTGCAATATACTACAAGTTTCAACAAAGAAAGAAATCGATGTTTTTCGTCAATTTTTTTTGAGAATTTTTCTTAAGCACAATTAGGTCCGGAAATGATTGCACTTGGCCAAGTGCAAAAATAGGGAATTGGGTGTTTTTATCCTTTTACAAGGTAAAATAATTAAAATTATTTACTTTATACACCCTAGAATATAAATAAAATTTCGTTATTTCATTATGAAATGATATTCTTTTATTATAAGATTTTTATGTTAGATCAAAATAATATATTGTGATATATAATATTTAAAAACTTTTACACCAAAAAAAATTACATTGACACTACATCTTATATATTAAGTCAAATTAGCCTATTTAGTTGAATTAGCAATGCATGTTAGCCTTACAGTGAATAAAGAGTTTGGGGGGGGGGGGGGTAAGTGCTTCCACCTAGACAGTGCGTGCTACCCTTAGCTTTTCTTCTTCTAATTAATTTTTTCCGATCATGACGACTCACTTCAATAATTTGAATTTTTTTAAGTTTTGTCCTTAGAGTTTGTTGAGGATGTATGCT
Source organism: Pohlia nutans (assembly GCA_022496805.1). Classification (NCBI taxonomy): domain Eukaryota; kingdom Viridiplantae; phylum Streptophyta; class Bryopsida; order Bryales; family Mniaceae; genus Pohlia; species Pohlia nutans. Next base: position 35,386,073 of record CM040085.1, read on the forward strand.
ATGTTATACTCCTTTGTCCCATATTAAGCTTCCTATATCCTGAAAATAAACGACTTAACTAGTCCAACGGTGTGTACCCTGAGTCAGTAGGAGTAGTAGTTTAACCCTTAAGGGTCCCTAGCTTTTTTGGGCTTAAAATCATCATTGCTTTTGATGTGTTATAGGTCTAAATGTAAGCGAGGTATAGAAATATCAACCATACAATCTTGTAACATACATGTTGTAGATCATGCGGATCAATTTTGGGATCATGTGGATCAATTTTGGGGTCATTTGGCCATATAGATTGCAAGATCACAATGTTTTAGTGCTAAAAAAGGATGTTGAAATTTTCCTAGCAACACAGTTAGAGGTGAAATCCGTTTTCAAAATTACTCAAATGAAAAAACTTTCAACTATAAAGTAATTCAAAATCATCATATAAACACATTGGTACCAAAAATATCTCATGAAAAAATTAATGTGCCCTAAAATGGCCTTGCAATGTCAAAAAGTAGCCCAAAAAGTGACCCATTTGAACCAAAAAGCAAAAAGTGTTCAAACTAGACCCGTGCACTAAAATGACTCCCAAAAATTCATAACAACACGGATTGACCTAAAATTTTTACCATGATAACTAGACTTCAAGGGGAATTCAACCCAACAAGTTTTATTGAAAACGGACTTGGGATGAAGGGAGATAAAAAGCCCCCGAAGTTGCTGCCATCAAAATTCACATAACTGTCCAAAAAAAAGATACCTACTTTCAAATGATCACCAAAAATTCAATTCATCTCGGATTGATCTGAAATTTTTCCACACATTCCATACATCATGCGGGGAGTTTGTTCAAAATTTCAGCAGAATCGGACACGTTTTGCAAAAGTTACAGATCTTCAAAGGTGAATGTCCCTCAAAAACGTTCAAAAAATGGACTCTGGGACGCTTAGGGGTTAAGCAAACATGAAGCTTAACCCCTAAGCGTGCAAGGAGTCCCATGGGGACACCTTTTGGTCATTTTTCAGTCCAACCCTAATTTTCACTTAGTTCCTAATTTCAATTTAAAATGATCTCAACTAAGAAAGTGTGGAGGTTATCTTCTACTTTTTAGTCCAATTTACCATTCTTCAAAATTGTTAAAATTACGTTTTTTACAGCACTTTAAAGCTCAAACCCCAAAAATTCCAATATATAGTGCAGAAAATGTTTTTCTATCGAATTTATTTTTATGTAACCTCAAGAAGCATGCCTCCTACACCTGTTGTTCATTACTATTATTTACATTTTCCTAAAAAAATCATACTATTATAAGCATTTTGCAATTATTATGATCTTTACAAGAAAAAATCTTTGAAAAATCTTATAAAATTCATTTTTATTTACAAAATTTGAAAAAAGCCAAAGTAAATTGGTTTAACAGTAAATTACATGAGAAAAATACGAGAAAATATAATATATTTTAAAATCTGAGAAATTGATGAGAATTGACTGGGTAAATGTAGTGTGGACGCTTAAGGGTTAATGTGGGACAGATTTTCAAGGAGTTGAGGAAGCATATGGGACAGAGGAAGTACCGTAGTACCATAGCTGGGTCGCCACCCCACGAATGAATATTTAATATTTTTTGAAAAATAAGATTTATTCTCAAAAAAATGAATTTCTTCATTGAGAAAAAATGATTAAAAATGGCCCCAAATGGCCTTTAATAGCTTAGAAATAGCAAAATGTAGCTAAAATAAATTTATTTTGTTTTTGTTTTTTGTCCCCATAATATCTGATCTTTTACGTTTTTGAATTATTTTTGGCGACCCAGATATGGTACTACGGTAGTTGAGCTTGTTACGATTTAGTTTGTTGTGTAGATGGTCAATGATGAGCAGTTCTTGGCATGATTGGTGACTATCATACATTAGTGAGTGACTTGCCTCAATTCCTTCATGTGAGGGGCAAGAAGCTGGATGATCCTGACCCCCAATAATGTTCACAACATGGCCAATAGATTCAGCAGCTGAGTATGTCAATAATGTCCTCTGCCATGCAAGCTGAATACGGTCTCCGCAAACTTTCCATGAGCTGCGATTCTTCTCGGGGTTGCACTGTACTAAACACCTAAAAGTATATGTGAGTGCACACAAAGAGTATTAATTTGAACATTGTCGTATTACGTATACATATAATAAACATATTTAGAGCTGAAAATATTGACATATACTTACATTAAACATATATTTAGGACATAATAGATCTGTATACAAAAGTTTTTAGACATACAACCCTTCGTACAAAGGGGTTTTTAGAGGGGGTCAGGATCGCGCGTGATTCTCAAACATAGTGTAGAGTGCATCCTCCAGGACAATTTGTTCAAGGCAAGTGCTTTTATAGACTCGGTGCACTTCACTTAGACGAGATACCAAAACATTACAACCCTATGTCGCGGTCCGTTTTGACACAAAATAATCAATGTACGGCCATTAGTGCCATGTGTCATCTTGTGATTGGTTTAGGGTGACGTGGACTTCTCAAAATTTGATGTGGAAATTCAATTTCAACACCATTGATGTTGTCTAAATCCTCACCGTGTATGGGATGATGAAATTATTGTTATCACGAAGGGTATGAGATTCATTGCACAACAATGGAGGATCTCCTAAAATTACTATTTTTTATTTTTTATTTTTCCATATGAAATTACTCGTAAAATCGTCTTGATCATAAAGTAAAATGATTTTTTTGAAATTTAGATTCCATGTAAAACTTTTTTGACCAATCAACTTTTTAAGTAAAAAATAGAATCTTTATAATTTAATCTAATAGCAATCCATCTCCAATCTCACTGGAAACAAAATTTCGATAGTTTTTATTATTATTATTACCGATTTCATTTTTGAAAGAGAGAAAATAGAGGATTAAATTTTTAATTAACCTTTTAACGTCTCAATTTAAAAAATTTAAGATGCATTATAAAATGTTTGATGAAAAACAAAAATGGAGTTGATGTACAAAGCTCAATTGTAAATGTCAATGTGGAGATCACATCTGAACAATTGGATTTATCATTTTTTATATTAATATATTGTAATTAACTTTTCAAGCTTTTCTTTTGAAATTCAATTAAAAATCCCAAATTAACCAAAAAAGTTAAAAATCGTTGTAATGAATTTGGAATAACATGCACTACAAGATGGTATAATTTCCATTATTTGATTCTACTTATTTTGGAAAATCATGTTTTAAGTCTCACTTTTTGAACTACGAATGAAACTTGACATAAACTAATTTTGTTATTTAAAAAAAAATCACAATATCTTATTTTGAAAATCCATACTGTACAAATGATAGTCAATTAGCACAAGAACCAAGGAAATTTTGGATGGATGAAAAATTGTATAGGATGTAGTGAAGAGAAACATTACAATCTGTTTGTCATTCAATATATGGACGCATGTTGATCAAAGGATTCAAGTACCAATGATTACACTAATTTAAAATTGTCTCAACATACACTAAGTGGCAAAACTCAGTCAAGTTTGTGGAAACAGATCTTTGGCCATCGATTGCTGACAACTCATTGAATGAAATCACAATTTTCAAAGTAGATGGGATACAACATGGAGTTTATGAGCTCTCATAGAGTTTATGTTGATACACATAGATTATAATAAGAACAAATTGTTCAAATACAAACACATGTCTTGACTCAGTTTTGCATGCCATTCCATAATAAATACAGTGAGGTTAAAAAAATGCATTGAGGACTTATGAGCCCATATTAGCATGGGTATGTTGAACTACAATGTTGCAATACTAAATTAGAGCTTCATGCACATTGTAAGTAGACTATGATTATTCAACATGGTGTACTTAGAGAGCTTTTTGCAAGTGCTCGAATAGACCTTGATAACTCCATTTTGGTGAAATTGCAAGCTGGTAGGTCCACAAGGGATTTAGAAAGTGAGTTGTATGTGTCTCAAAGTCATGTTGCAAGACTCAAAAGGAAGAGATTGTCTAATATTCCTGCTAGTAGTGATAATAAACCACAAGCATTAACAGATGCATAGAAGAGAGCATGCATTAGAGCTGTCACATCAGGAGGGTTTGAAGTTGCAACACATGCTACTCAACATGTAAATGAGAAATGCCAAGTTATTGTAAGTGTTGATACGGTGAGAAGGGTCTTACGTGCAGCAGGGCTGAGATCAAAAGTGAAGCAGAAGAAACCGAAATTGAACCAGAGACACATCAAGGATCGACTTGAATTTGCTAGGCGCCATGAACATTGGACCATTCATGATTGGGAGCACGTCATCTTCTCTGATTAGACAAAGGTAAATCGATTTTGTTTAGAAGGTCGCAGTTGGTGTTGAATTTGCAACGAATACTCTCATGTTTCAAAAAAAGTTAAACAAGCTGTAAAGTTTGGCGGTGGTTTGGTCATGTTGTGGGGTTGCATGACATTCCAGGGCCCATGCATGTTTTGTAGAATTGAAGGAAGAATGGATCAACATCAGTACAAAGAAATCTTGCAGAGAGATTTGATGTACACCGTGATGGCATATGATCTTCAGTTGATCCTTCAAATTTGATTTTTCAGCATGACAATGATCCCAAACACACTGTAACAAAAAGTGTTCGCCAATGGCTAAGATCACAAAATTTTGACGTTCTTTAAGTGGCCTGCACAATCTCTTGACCTAAATCCAATTGAGCATCTCTAGACAGGGCTAAAACGTCGTTTTAACCAGTATGAAAGTGCTTCAATAGGAATTTTAGAGTTTTGGGAACGTATTGAGGAGTGTTGGGCTTTTATAAAGCCAAAGGAGTATAGGAGGTTGTACAAAAGCATGCCACGACAAATCCAAGCTGTCTTAGCTGCCAAAGGCAAGTGGACAAAATATTAAGTTGTTTTTTTTTATTGAGGATGCAAAACCGAGTCAAGAGACACAATTTCTTTTGAATGTAATTTTCTTGTACATATTGATGTAATAAGGACTTTCTTTTGCATCAAATCGTAGTCCACTAAAACTACTAGCTTGTACAATATATAATTTGTGCCAATCTATTGCCAATTTTCCTACATTGGTAATTGAATTTCAAATTACAAGAACTTGACTCAATTTTGCCAGACACTGTAATTGTTTTCTTTGAAAGAAATTAACCCTTGAAATACTATGTTAACCAAATTGGGTTTTTGCATTATTGGGCAAGTTATTGTGAATGCAATTATGGTATAGATTTTAAATTTTTTTAATACCCTAGCTTCCTAGTAGCTTGGTCAGAAAATAAATAATTAAAAGGGTGTCTAAATTTATCGGAATTTTTTGACATAGTTTGCCCAAAAACAATTTTAAATATTAGAAGGCCAACAGTTTTAATAGATATATTTTATGATTTACCGCCCACTTTTAAAATATTATTTTTCGTATAGCATGATTGTGTTTTGCACTTTAATTAATTATTAGGCAGAAAGCTACCAAACTGCTAGGAAGCTACAGTATAGTAAAGATTCCTTGTAGCTTTCCAATAAGCCAATTTGTACAAGAAGAAAGTTTTGATTAGAGAGTTAATATAGCATCATTGTAATTTTGTGAACTTTCAAGCAACTAAATTATATGTATTTATTTTGAGTGCTTAAGAGCGATTATTTTTACTACCCCATTTATCATTAACTTTAAGTGAAGTTCTTATATTGGTGTGAACAATCAAGATATCAATTAAACAAATATGTATGATTTCAATGTGACAATAGTACCTAACCAAAATTTGAAAAATAGGCATTTGTAAATCATAATTAGATTTTCAATACTCTTTTTCTAGGAGGATAGGTCCGTCCTTTCAAAACTAAATTAGAATCTCATTTTCTAAACCCCTAGCCAACTTTGAAATGTGTATCATTAAAAAAAGGTGTTAAAATTAAGAATTTTTTAGATTGTGATTCAAGAAGAAATTGAAACAAGAATGAAACAACACTAGTAGAAAAGTGGCCTTTCTGCTCCAAAAAATAGTGCAAGAGCGTGGTGCCGAAAGAGGACCTTTTACCTAGTGCAATGTTCCAAGCCCAAACCCAAATACAAGAGATTTGAGATCCCATATGAGATCCTAATGAGAGGGAAAATATTGAATCAAACACTACTTTAGGTGAAGGGCAAGGTCGACACATTTGTACCAAACATTTAATTATTTTTTCCAAAAATAATAATAATAATAATAATTTTAACATTCAAAACTATTCCTGAAATAATAATTTCCCCAAAAAATTTGCATTTATTCTTTTCCAAATCTATCTTTCAAGTATGATACACCTAAAGAGGTGAAATTTTTTCTTGAGCAATGCCAAGATTCCATTTTAAATTATAAAGTTGAGCCCATTCCTGAGGCGAAATAGATTTCTTTCTTGGCCCAAGTTTTGCATTGGACCGTGAAGCATTCCCAAGTCCGAACAGCATGAGCTTCGAGGTCTTAAACTAGGTCCCGACGAGGTCTCCCTATCCTCATCCGGGCCCGCTCATTGGCACGCCAAGTCTCACAGCATGCGACCTTTCCAACTGGAACCGCACAGTAGGTTTTAGGGTTTTAGCATCTTGACACAATCGTCACCGAGCTCCGTCCGGAGGATTGCTCCACCCATATCCACTAACCTCTCTTCCCCCGCCGGACTGTCGTCGATAGCCCCTCTCGTTGCGCACATTTCGACCGTCTTCACGGTGCATTTGGTGGTCTGTGCTGCCCGCGGTGTCCAATTTTGTGGCTTTCAAGAGCTCGATGGTGTTGAACACAGTGGCGTCGATGGCCTGTTGAGTAGTGTTTCTGCCATTGGTTTTGTAGTGTGGGAAGTGGTGTTGCCGTCGGCAGGGATGAGTGTGCTCTGCCCCTCCGTCACTGCCCCCGCGTCGTCGCTGTGGAGCTTCTGTAGGAGAACCTCCCGGGGTTCCCCATGCGGAAGCTCCCGGAATCATGAGGACCTCAGTCCGCGAAGCGCGCTCAGGAGCCACCAACCATTTTGTGCAACGCGTTCACGGCGCTTGCGCAATGCTCGCAGCAGCAATGGCGATAGGTTCAGGGATTGCGTTTCTGGAGGGCTGCCTTTGTGGCGTAATAAGGCATTTGGAGTTGGTGTCCTTGGTTTGTCCGCTCACAGTAGGTTGGAAAATTCAGTGAGAGCCTCGAGTGATTTTGGTGAAAATTCAGCCGATTCTCGGACGTCTGGAGATTGTTCATCATCGTCTCCTTTGTCTTCGTTGAGTCCCTCCCTTTCCAATCGTTCCTTATCCAGAGAATGCGATTCTGTTAATGATAATGATAGTCAGGCAAGGTTATCAGATTTTTCAAACCATGTTGTGTTTGCAGCAAGTGTTGCTCAATTTGCTCGAAATATGGGGAAAGCATTGGCATTGGGGGTGGTCATTGCAGCAGTAGGGTTTGGGTCGAGAGGAGTCGCGGTTGCAGCTCCGGCTGTTGCAGAAGAGGTCACAGCTGACGAGGAGTTGTTGAGTGAGGCTGAAATTGAGCAGTTGCGAAAGCAGGAGGAGCTAAAGAAGGTTGAGAGAGAACGACAGTTACGGGTCGCCCTTGGGATTGACCAGAAGGTGGAAGAGCTTGAAGCTTTGGGAGAACAGGCTGCACGAGATCCTACGAAGAAGTCGGTCTTCCTTGCAAAGCTGGAAGAGGCAGTGCGCGGGACGCATGCGGGTGGTCGGCAGTGGCAGGGGCAGAAGATTTTGGAGCTAAATTCTACAATCGAGGAGCTCAAAAGAGAGCGGGACGTCACCGCGAAGAGGGCTGAGAGGATGGAGCAGGAATACTTGTCTGTTAAATCCGAGCTACAGAAGTTAGACGATGAGTTAGACGATCCGAACTGGGAGCAAAGAGAGGCTCTGGAGTTTTCAGTCCGAGATGCTGAGACGCAGTCCGGGGAGCTATGGCAGAAGGTGGCAGATTTGGAGATGGAGATGATGGAAAAGCAAATGTGGGTTGAGAGAGCACTTTTTGACGACCTTCCCAAGCTTGAAGGTCAGGGTAAGGCCGAATTTGAAAGGGTGTACCAGCGATGGCTTCAAAGGGAGTCTATGGGTGAAGAAGATGGAACATCTGAAGCAGTTTCCAGAGTTGTCAAAGACTTGGAATTGGCAGGTGAGACACACGCAATGCAATCACTGCTACCCCTTGCTGCTGGTGTGGTCGACGATATGGAATTCTCTGAATTTGAAGTTGATGCCGAGACACAGGAGCTGCTTGATAAAATTCAGAAGGAACAGGAAAGAGCAGTCGAGTTGAGAGCGCAGTACGAAAGTCTAGTCAGAGATCGGTTGGGTGTAGACGAAGATGCGGACATTAGTCATGTGAGACCTCCTGTTGATCTTGGAATGATGGATCTTGACGTGGACCCTTCTGAAACGGGGGAAGAGAGACAAGCGGTGGTACCCGAGTTGGAGTGGGCCATGGGGTGGAGGGCCTGGCGGGACAAGAGCAAGGATGAATTCAAGCAATATTTGCTTGATCACCCCGAGGAAGCCCAGGAGTACGTGAAGGAGAAGCAGGCAGCGATTCTGGTTGCCAGAGACAGGGTGATGGCACATACCTGGTTCAATAAACAGGAAGATCGCTGGGAGATGGCTCCCATGGCTGCATCTCATGCCGTCACGAGGAAATTGGTTGCCAAGGCTCGTGTACGTCATGATCGGCGGGTCATGTATGTCACAATAAAGGGCGATGAGCGTGAATATCTTGTAGACATTCCAGCTCTAAATGCAGAGCTTGAAGCAGCAGGGGGTTTTGATTCTTTGTACATAAAGATGACCGTTGATGGAATTCCAACTACTACTGAGTTCATGTGGATACCACTTAAAGAGTGGCCCGTGTGGGATCTCTTTCAGTTGCCCTTCAAGGTTGTCTGGTGGGTGCTGGAGGACATATGGAACTCACCTCTGTTGGTTACTATTAGACCCTATTATTTCCAGACATTGGCTGAGACGTTTGAGGAGATAATGGTTCGGTTTGGTTTTCCAGTAATTCAGGCAGTGGTTCCGCTTCGGGCGCGTGTTGCTCTTAGCTTCGACTTGCCAGAAGGGGCTGAAGTAGCTGAGCCTACTGATATTATGGTATGGCAACAGGAAGCGCAAAGGAAAACCGACGCGCGGTATGGTGAAGGTACTGGTTCTCCAGCGTGGTGGATTTCACTTCCGCTTCGTACTTATGTTGTAGGCATCCCCCTCTATTTCTTCGTGACTATTGTTGGGGGACTTTTGTTGGCGCCCTTTACTCCTCGGAAGCTAGCCATGAACGAAGCACAGTGGAAGGAAAAGAAACAGGAGCAGCTGGAGAAGGAGATCAACAGGGAGAATAAGAAAGATGAGATAGATCCAATCAAGAATGTATTTGATAAAATGAAGAGAGTGAAGCATCCCCAGGTTAAGCTTCAGGACTTCGCAGGCATTGATGCAGTGAAAGACGAAATCAATGAAGTCATCAGCTTCTTACGGAACCCGAAGGTCTTCAAGGAGATGGGGGCTAGACCTCCCAGAGGGGTGCTCATCGTGGGTGGACCAGGAACAGGAAAAACAACACTAGCGTTTGCCATTGCAGCTGAAGCGAAGGTCCCTATGGTGGAGCTTCAAGGTGCAGAGCTTGAAGGTGGAGCTTGGGTGGGGCAAGGAGCATCCAATGTGCGTGAGCTCTTTAAAACTGCGCGGGAGGTTTCTCCACTGATTATTTTCATGGATGACTTTGATCATTTTGCAGGGGTTCGGGGAGCAACCTCTGATACTAGAAAGCAGGATCACGAGTCACTCATCAATCAACTCCTTGTTGAACTTGATGGTTTTGAAACGCAAGAGGGAGTGGTCCTCATTGCGACCACCAGTCGGCCATATGCTATTGATGAAGCTCTGCGAAGGCCAGGCCGCATGGATCGAACTATCCAGCTTCCAATGCCCAATGTAAATGAACGGGAACAGATCCTGCGGAAGGTGGCGCTGGACACAATGGACCCAAAGCACGTGGATTTTGTAGACTGGGCTGAGGTAGCAGATAAGACCGCAGGTCTTACACCTGCCCAGCTGAAGTGCGTGCCTCGAGCCTTAGAGGCGAATGCCGTAGGGTACAAGGTTGTGGACGATGAGGAAATTTCCAGCGTGGCGGGCTGGCTTGCGACCTTCAACCAAGTCATGCCTATGTGGATCAAAAAGACAAAGCTGGTGGTAAAGTGGAATGAAGATCTGATCGATTGGCTGGGTCTCCGATTGACGAAAGAAGATCTTGAAACTGCTGTGGAGACGATGGACGTGTTCAACGAGACGCGACCTGGAGTTGAACTTGAGAATCCCCCTGTTATTTGGACCCGAGAATACAAGTTCCCGCACGCAGTCTGGGCGGCCGGTCGAGCTTTGACTGCATATCTTCTTCCTAGTTTTGACAGACTGGACCAGGCATGGCTGGATCCGACTTCTTGGAATGGAATTGCGTTCACCAAGTTGACCAAAACCTTGGAAGCAGGGTATCAAGAAACAGGAACCATGACACGATCCTACTATGAGAAAAGCCTGGTGTTGTGTTTTGGCCCATACATTGCGGGACGGCTGTTGCTTCCGTTTGGGGAGAATAACAATTTATCCAGAGACGAGTTGGAGAATGCGGAGGAGATTGCAGCTCAGATGGTGATGCAGTACGGTTGGGGTCCCGATGACAGCCCGCTTGTCTACGCCAAGCATGACTCGGAAACCTCTCTTGCCATGGGCGACGAACACGAGATGGAGGTAGCAAAGAAGATTCAAAAGCTATACCACATAGCCACGGACAGGTGTGGCAAATTGCTGCAGAGGAATCAACACACTCTGAGTGCTGTCGTTGAACACTTGCTTCAATATGATTGTGTTACAACGAAGGACTTGGCAAGAATAACAGCCGAAACTGGTGCAGTATTCGAGGAGGATCCTTTTGAGCTGGTGCCATACTCACGGCTGGAGATGTCCACCAATGGCACAACACGTGTAACAAAAACGTTGCCAGCCGGGGCTTCGGCCAATTGATTAGACTTGTATTAGTGTGAGGCCACTTTGACAGGCCAGTGAGGGCTACTGTACAACGACCATTAGTGTTCATGATTTTTATGCAGCGGTTTTGCAGGTTTAGGTTTACACAATAGATTGCATTATTCATGTCTTCGTGGTGGTCAGGAATATTGTGGCATACAAGCCACGCCAATGTTTCAGTATGTAGGTTGTGTAGTGGTAAGTTCGGTCCATTAGACTCAGAGGACAAGGCGCCCAGACTGCCCTGAATGATGGTGCATTCAGGCCATGGCGGCAATGCCATTAGTTACATACTAGAAAGAGACCGTAGACCTAGTCTGCTTTATGGTCTTGGTCTGATGTTGCCATAGCATCAACATTTATCAGTATGTGCCCAACAATGGAGGGAGATATACAGGAGATACACAAGCATCGACCCACATAAAGTGACAATATTTTTACCTTCATAAAAGCAGTTGAACAAGATGCTGTATTTTACAAGTTCTCCAATTGTGGGTGTCTACTTGTAAATGTTGGTTTGGAAGTTCTCCAATTGTGTCAAAAGGTTTGTTTGCACACAAGAACTTCAGAATTGTATTCCATAACTCTCTTGCAATTGTAAAGCATTGGGATGTCCAGGGTGATGAGCAGAGTGCATGAAGGAAAGTCAGAGTGCGCGAAGGCTACTGAATGTTACGCTTGAAGAGGTGGCATGACCAACGAAGACCAGAGCATAAATTTAACTAGTAACTCTTCTTTTCACAAGAAGATTCCAGGAAAATATTCTTGAGCTTTTGTTATTCATGAGGACAAGCTTTGGGAAGTTTATATTTTCAGAGCATCTCCACCCTGCCGCGGGTGAATTGGCTCGGCAAAACTTGCTTGACGGGCTCCAATCCAGTGACACCCACTTTCCGGGGTATTCTTGGCTTCATCTAATCCACCTGGGGATTCGGGAGCTGGGGTCCGAGATTTGGGAGGGGATTCCGCAGCTGTTTGTCTCGTTGCAGCTCGTTTGGACGAGCTGGCCGGGCGTGGACGTGGACGCAGTCAAGGGGGCAGCTGCCAGGTTCTGCCTGTAACGACGTGTAGAGTCTACCATATTTTTCTCTCTTGTTGCGTGTTGCAGACTTCATACCCTCTCCTTCCTCTGCCTTTCGTAATTGAGCCCTAGGGCCAGGGTTTACTGGTCGGGTGTTCCTCTTTTTATTTGGGTGCGCTAGATCTCTTATTTTGTGAAGGGTTGGTGTGGAGGATTTCTATGAAGGGTTGGTGTGGAGGATTTCTGTGAAGGGTTGGTGTGGAGGATTTCTGTGAAGGGTTGGTGTGGAGGATTTCTGTGAAGGGTTGGTGTGGAGGATTTCTGTGAAGGGTTGGTGTGGAGGATTTCTGTGAAGGCTCGGTGTGGAGGATTTCTGTGAAGGCTTAATTGGTGCGAAGGGTTGTCGCTCTTTCTAGATTCTTTCTTCAGAGTCACGGTCGTTGTAGAAACATTGGAGGCTCCATGGAGACATGAGAAGTTTGTTGTAGTATTAATTTTGGAGAGCCTCGAGTGATTTTGGTGAAAATTCAGCCGATTCTCGGACGTCTGGAGATTGTTCATCATCGTCTCCTTTGTCTTCGTTGAGTCCCTCCCTTTCCAATCGTTCCTTATCTAGAGGATGCGATTCTGTTGATGATAATGGTAGTTAGGCAAGGTTATCAGATTTTTCAAACCATGTTGTGTTTGCAGCAAGCGTTGCTCAATGTGCTCGAAATTTGGTGAAAGCATTGGCATTGGGGGTAGTCATTGCAGCAGTAGGGTTTGGGTCGAGAGGAGTCGCGGTTGCAGCTCCGGCTGTTGCAGAAGAGGTCACAGCTGGTGAGGAGTTGTTGTCGAGTGAGGCTGAAATTGAGCAGTTGCGAAAGCAGAGGAGCTCAAGAAGGTTGAGAGAGAACGACAGGGAGAGCCTCGAGTGATTTTGGAGACATGGGAAGTTTGTTGTAGTACTAATAGCTTGTTTTAGATGAATCGGAAGTTATCCTAGGACCTCAAAGCCGCACCTCGGAGGCTGTGCTTCCCGCATCTAGCTGCCACCCTTGTCGGGCCGTTGTTTGAGTGTGTGGAGTCCTGGCTATGGCGATCCCTGAGCCAAGTGAAGAAGAAATACAGATGGTGGAACGTTGTATGGAATCAGTGGTTCAAGTGAGCTCTCCCGTCGAAACAACATCCGTGACAGGACTTGAGCGAGGAAGTGGGCTCGTGTGGGAGCAAACGAATTCGTCTTGGTATGTTGCCACCACTGGCCACTGTGTTCCGGAAGGTCGTACTGAGTACTCAGTCACTTTTTCGAAAGGTTCCACTCTTTCGAAAGATTACACTTTCAAGGCTACGGTTGTTGGACGCAGGCCAGATCTAGATATAGCGCTTCTTCGAATAGATCCCTTCAATTGGGAAATTAAGCCGGTTGTGCCATCAAAGGCCAAGTTGTATCTCCGAAAACCCGTAACCATAATTGGGTATCCAGACATAATGCCCTGCAAGGCTGTGATAGATGGTACGATCTGCGCTCTTCCAAAAGAGCCCATCTCGTTGCAGTATGGCGCTAGCATCACTGATACAATGGTTATCAGCGGAGCTATCACTAAGGGATATTCAGGGGGTGGTGCTTTCAATGGTGACGGCCGTCTGCTAGGAATGATCTGTGCAGCTTGGCTGAACTTTTGCTGTAATTCCCCCAAGGGATATGGGGTTGCCATACCTGTGAAAGAAATTGTTTCGTGGGTGGGTGAAATGATTCAAGATGACAAGAAGGATGAGTACCTCCGTTCCTCCTGCGTCATCGACATCAATGCCGGGACTTCCGGGCAGACTTCCGGGTGGACTGCCGGGCGGACTTCCGGGTGGACTGCCGGGCAGACTTCCGGGCGGACTTACGGGGGGGGACCCGACTTTCCCAACTTCGGTGATTCTTTTATTCACGCGATGGCAGGGCGTAGTAAGAGGGCGAAATGAATAGGGCGAAATTCTAGGGTTTGGATAGCGAAATTGAGCGAGTCTAGGTCTTGCAGAGGATTTAGTTTCTGGAATGGCAAGAAGAAACGATGTGTGTATGTGATTCTCAAGAGATTTGACTTGCCGCATTTTTGTATTCCGGTTCAGAGAGTGGCCGTTTCCCCGACACTAGGGCTTAGGGTTTAGGGTTTGGACAGCGAAATTGATCGAACATAAGGTCTTGGCAAGAACAGTGAAATTTTTTTTCAGTTTTTGAAGGGAGTCTCATTAGCGATTTGAAAATTGAAACTGAAAAATAGAAAGAATTTTTTTGGCAAATATTTACATGGAGTTATTTACGGAGATGCACAAATATTTACGTGTCAAAAGATCTCACAAGGCTGAGTCAGCTTTATTGGAGGATATGTAGAGCAAGCAAGCACATGAGACTGCTCTTTTGATAAGTGAGCGCTTAATCAATGTGCCTCTGGAGTTGGCTCTTCCTTTGTACCAAGGTCTATTTGAAGCACATGAGACTGCTCTTCTGATAAGTGAGCACTTAATCAATGTGCCTCTGGAGCTGGCTCCTCCTTTGTATCAAGGTCTATTTGAAGAGGTGGCTTGGGCTATAGAAGATGAGGTGACTATAACTTGGACCCTGGAAGTAGCTGGATGTAGTTCGTGATTGTTCTTCTATTTAGTTGTATTCTGTAGTTTGTGAATATCATTCTGATAAAATTTTGATGAGTTTGGATCTGTGTGGAGGGCAATCTACGATGATATTGGTAGAGTGCTCTGTAACATGTTTTCTGTGAGTGCAGCCTACCCAAGAGTTGCGAGACTCTTTCAAAATCAAAAGTATTTGATGAAAGTTTTTGAAGAGATATTAATGGAAAACAAAGGTGAAAACAAGGAACAATCAAAAGTGAGCCACTTGTAACTACTTTTGATCCGTCATGCTAATCAGTAGAATTGTAACATTTGATCGTTTGTTTTAATGCAACGTCAAATATTGTAGGATTCTTTTCCTGCAAAGTTTATTAGTTGTCTATTCAAATCACAAAATTGTGTGCTGCACTTTATTTAGTGGTTATGTATATCATGTATTCAAGGCCACATGAAGGTTAGTAAGTTGCATTGTTTGTACAGTTCCTTTGCCTTGCTAATTCTGGACCTAAGGTTTTATTCGAGTCTTTCTGTGATTCTTTGACCTGAAATGAAAGAGTTCACAATCTACTTTATTACTAATTTTCATTTTTGTAAGACGAATTCAGCAGACGAGATGATTAGTGAGGGATGGTAGAACAAGTTTAGCCTTCCTGGTCATGTAGTGGTTTGATTCTATGATGTGTAAGCCTTCTTATAGCAGAGCCTGTGAATTGTGCCAGTCATGGTTGGAGTAGTCTGTATTGTACAGTACATGGAGTTTTGAGCAATTAGCCATTAACAATTGTGAATGATCATGTACTCAATGTTGGTTGCAATTTTCTTTGAATACCGTACGTGGAAGGCAGGGTCGGCAGAAAATAATTCCCCAAAAAATTGCCGAATAAATAAATAAATTTATTAAGTATTTTGTCAAAATCAACAAAAATAAAGTCACCAAAAAGCCAAAAAAATTAAAATAGAATAAAAACATAACACTCAACAAAAATCATAAACAAAAAATTAAAGAAAACATTTAGTCGCCAGATTTTTTTTAATGTTAACTATTAATAGCTGATTTCTTAATATTTACTTTTGAAAGTGCCGACCTCCACTATTTCAACTTTTATTAATTATTCGACATGAAAGTGCCGACCCTGCCTTCCACGTACGATACAATACCTTTTCCTCAAACCAATATCACAATTTCATTGATCTTGCCATCATATTGGAAATTACACTTCATAAAATTCCAAGAGTCTCTCTTGTATATTGAAAAATAGGAATGGAGGGTACGTTACTCCTTCAGATTCAGATGCTGAGATTTTGAGGATTGGTTACATGCAACCCATGATGTGAACCCTAAACAAAGCAACATTTGGAAGGAACATTTGGAAGGAACATTTGGAAGGAAGATAAAAGGCAGAGGGCCAAATTGCAGAGTTAAATCAAACAACCATCCCGTAGTGTAATGGGGCCAAGATAGTGAAACGTTGTATGGAATCAGTGGTTCAAGTGAGCTCTTCCGTCAAAATAACATCCGTGACAGGATTTGAGCGAGGAAGTGGGCTCTTGTGGGACCAAACGAAGACGTGTTGGTATGTTATCACCAATGGCCACTGTGTTCCGGAAGGTTGTCTTGAGTACTTAGTCACTTTTTCGGAAGATTACACTTTCAAGGCTACGGTTGTTGGACGCAGGCCAGATCTAGATACAGCGCTTCTTCGAATAGATCCCTTCAATTGGAAAATTAAGCCGGTTGTGCAACCATCAGAGGCCGAGTTGTATCCCCGAAAACCCGTAACCATAATTGGACATAATGCCCTGCAAGGCTGTGATAGATGGTACGATCTGCGCTCTTGCAGAAGAGCCCGTCTCGTTGGAGTGTGGCGCTAGCATCACTGATGCAATGGTTATCAGCGGAGCTATCACTAAGGGATTTTCAAGGGGGTGGTGCTTTCAATGGTGACGGCCATCTGCTAGGAATGATATGTGCAGCTTGGCTGAACTCTTGCTGTAATTCCCCCAAGGGATTTGGGATTGCCATACCTGTGAAAGCAATTGTTTCGTGGGTGGGTGAAATGATTCAAGATGACAAGAAGGATGAGTCCCTCCGTTTCTCCTGCGTCATCGACATCGATGCCGGAGTGGGAGACCAAGACTTGCACCTTCGTAGACTACGTGTGCTTTTGGAGTACTATGTGACTAGTTTGGAGTACTATGTGCTTTTGGAGTACTATGTGACTAATTTGGAGTACTAAAGGGGGGCCGCACAGGGAGCCCAGTTCAGTTGAGTTGAACTTAGCCAGTTGAGATTTTCAACTCTCTGTTGAAGGTTTTCAACTGAACTGTAGGCCGCACAGGCAGTTCAGTTTAATCAATTCAATTGAAAATTTTCAGCCCAAGTTTGAATGTTTTTCAATTGTAGGCCACACATGAAAACCAGTTGAAAATAAAGAGATGGATGAGAATTCATAATCCATCAATGCACCTTTGAACCTTTTATTCAAAAAAATCATTTAATTGCAATTATTAGTTGTTGTATACTTTTTATTTTGTACTTAATTAAATAAATTATTTGAAAGCTATATTCAAATAAATAAGAATGTATTGTTATAATTTGGCATATAATTCAAAATTTTGGAATATAATGATATGTTTTAAAACAAATTAGATTAAATTTAAAAAATTACAAAATTTTGATACAAATTAACCTATTTCGTTATAAACTGGGTTATTTTAAAGAATTAGATTATTTTTTCATAAATTATATTATCAAGAAACTAATTGGATTATTTTTACACAAATTGGATTGTTGAGACATAGATTATATTATTTTATATAAATTGGATAATTTTGACACAAATTGTATTATTCAAACTGATCGCTTTGTCTTCAAAACATAAAATCTACAATTCACTCTAGATTCATGTAAGGGAGGAAAATATCACAAATGTATACATTTTAGAACACAAATATATACAACTGGTACATGTAAGTGTTGGTTGGTGATGGGTATGTATACCTTAGGCGGCTCCACCTTAGTTACCATTTTATTTTTAGCTAGCGAAATACAACCAAAAAGCGAAATTATTTTTAGAAAGAGCTGAATTTGGACCCCAAAACTCATTCCTTTATCGCCAAAATATTCATCCATGTTGACATATTTTTGTCCATTTTTGTTCAAATATTAAGCAAATTTTCATTCAATTATGACGACTTCATCAAAAATCTACATGAATGTGCTACATTCCTTATTTGTTTAGTTTGTGCCACTTGTTTGAATATATATATATATATATATATATACATATAAAAATAAATGTAAATGTAAATGTAATTTCAAATACCATTAAATACACACACATATATATATGTAATTTTAAATACACATCATATATAGATATATGTAATTTTAAATATACATACTTGTAATACTTAATAATTTTAAACCTTACTGCACTTTACAGAAAATACCTTATTTCGTGTATATACCTGTACCTTACACGAATAGCCAACAGTCAATTTTAATAGTTGCAACACTGCCCAGATATTTATAAACTGGATTACGGAAAATAAAAATAAACTGGATTACGGAAAATGGGGGGAACATTTTCTGAGAGCATGAGAGAAATCATCTAATTTTTCGTAAGCATGAGAAAAAAACTTCACTCAACGGTGGGGGGAGCACCGTTGAGTTTCATAGTGTGGTTTTCAACTGTGGTGTAGGGGACCACAATAGAGAAATTTTCTCTCTTGGGGGGACCACAGTTGAGTATTTTTTTCCCAGTTCAACTGAGCCTCCTTGTGCGGCCTCCGGTTGAAATCAATCTCAAGTGGAAAGCACCTCAAATTTCAATTTAACGGCCCTGTGTGCCCCCCCCCCCCCCCCCCCCCCTTCTCTCCCCTTTGGAGTACTATATATATGTTAACCCTGAAACGTCAAGAGGGCCTGGGCGGGGCAACCCGGAAGGCATCTAAATTTTCGGAGGAAAAAGAAAAAAGAAAAAAGAAAACAAAAAGGAAAAAAAAAAAATGCTCTGTTGACCAACATTGTTGCGGCACTGTAGTATTGTGGCACTTTTCAAGAAACAACCTCTGCTGCCCCAACCTCGACTCTTGTTCATTTTGATAACTTTGATTGCTTGCCAATGACTCTACAATCTCCCAAATGAAGCGCAAATTTGCAATTTAGATCGCTTTTTCAATAGCTTTCCAACGCACCAATCCTTGCTTGATTTGGTTGAGAAAATCTACTTTTTTTCTCAATTATTCCTTATAAAAAGCTCATGGGGCTTTTTTGATGTTTAAAGGTTATTAAAGGTGGATGACCCAATAACCGACATGTACTATAAACCAACAATATCTCCAACACGTGTTTATTGAAAGCTTCTTATTCTTTACCAGTACTAGATTTGCATGAAAAGCTCAAAATGTTGGTTTATGGGCCATCCACTATACCGTAGTAGGAAGGCAGGGTCGGCACTTTGGTGTCGAATAATTAATAAAAGTTCAAAAAGTAGGGGTCGGCACTTTCAAAAATAATTATTAAAAATTCGGCTATTAATAACTAACATTAAATTTTACTAGCAGCTAAACATTTTCCTTTGTTTTTTGTCTACAATTTTTGTTGACTTTATTTTTGTTGATTTCGACAAAACACTTGATAAATTTATTTATTTTTCCGGCATTTTTTTGGGCAATTATTTTCTGCCGACCCTGCCTTCCTACTACGGTATATATCTTTAGTTGTGCATATACCATATTTTACAAACAGAAAACCGTGCAAGTAATTGAATTTTCCATGTGTCATCAAAGGAAATATAGGCTTGCAAGAGGCCCAATTTTTTGGCCATGGTGCCCATAAGCATGGCCAACCATGAGCTACCATGTTCGAATTTACAGACAATGCTACAGTGAAGAAGGAAAAAACAAGAGAAAAAAAAGACAGAACAAAAGAAAAGCCCCCAACTAGACTCATCGGAGTGCCTGCTGGCGTCTGTAGTGCAGCGGTGGGGTCTGGTACACAATTACCACCAAAAAATAAAAACCACAACGCCTATTGGTGCCTGCAGGCACCAATAGGCGTTGTGTTTATTTTATTTAAACAATTAATTATTTATAAAAAACATAGAACAACAATGTCAGTTGGTGTTGCAGGGAGTCTAATGGATGTATTTTTCATGTTTTTTTTGTTTTTTTTTGCATGCCCCTCCTTTTGCAACTTTCCAAAGGACTCGCGGCCTTCTACAACCCCATATTTCTTCAAATGTACATAGGCATTGTCTATAACGCACAAAAGAGTGTAGGTGGCACCAAAAAAATTTAAATTATTCGCCACCAAATGATGGTACCACAAAATTTACTCAAGAAGGTGAGTTTACATTGAATTAAATGTTGGAAGCTTTTATATTTAGAATTAACTTGCTATGGGCTCTCTTACTACTACATCCTATGTTTGACAATGCTAAATGTAATACAATTTTACCCCTAAATGATAGAGGGGGTAAGGGAAAAACCTAGATGTGTTATAAAATGTTACTTTTGTAACTTTGATGAAGTTTGGTCCAAAAGAGAAAATGAAAAGTAAGATGTTTAGTAATTATCCGTATGGTCAAACATTCAAATATAGTTTTAGATACTCATTTAATGAATTTAGAAGCATTTATCATTGAATATTCACCAAAATTACAAATTTTATTTTCAGATTTTGAAATTTGGTATGATTGGTTAAAACTAGACATTTGAGTTAACCGAAAGTAAGCAAGACTTTGTACTAAGTCTATGCAAAGTCAACAACCTTTTATTATCAATTACTGACACCACTTGCACATAAATAGTTTTTTGGAGGGATTTGTGGGAACTCTCACATTATAGGAAGTTTGAGTCTTGTGAAGGGCCCTTTCAGATTCGGCAGATTCGGCAGATGCAGTTACGGGAGAACAAGAAAATAGATTTTTTTTCAAAATTTTAATTTAAAAAAATTAAAATTTTATTTTTTAATTATTTTTTTAGTATGAATCCGACGGGGCACATGAGCTGACTGCTCACCTTACATGTTTTTGACTATTAGTTCTGATTGATATTTCTTCTATATGCACATTTCACATGCAAGAAAGGGCCTTCCTTTGGGCTGAAATTTTCTCTAATGTTTAGCATTGGGGAAGTCAAAAGTTCCACTCCCATGGGTGGTGCAAGGCCTTGCTTTAGATTATTCTCCAACTCACCATAGATTATTTTTGCCATCTTTTTGAACTGAAAACGAGTTTAAAGTGAGTATGAGGTGAGTATGAGGTGAGTATGAGGTGACTTTGAGACACTATTTTTAGTTAACTCTATTCTATTCTAAATTTTTAAATAATTATATTCTATTCTAAAATTTCAAAAGGCAAAATTTTCAAAAGAGAGAATATCGTCACTTTCTTGAAATAGTAAGTTTTATAACACTAGGACAATATTGAGGTCTTTATCTTTGAAAAAATCCTTAGTGAACCTCAATATTGCAAATGAAATGCATCAAATAGCACTAGAACATGATCTCTACCCTCAATTTCGACAAATAAATCAAAACTCGAAAAATATCATTTCCTGATCATTGCTCTTTGGGTTACTACTAGAAAATGGTCAATCGGTCACTTAGGAGTTAACAATGGTGCGTCATTCAAACTCTCGTTGTTGTCTAGGACCTACGTATTGGTCAACATTCGCCAGGCGTAATTTGGGGAACTTGTGTACGAAAAGTGGGTATGATTTTCTCAGGCGCTTCCTGAAACTCCTGAAACTGAAAAATAAAGAAGGAAGGTTTGAAGACCTGCACAGTACAGTGAGGTCCAATTTGCTTACGAATTCCTCTCTGCGAGAAAAAAATTCAGAAACTTTGAATAATGTGTCTGTACTCCAAAATGATCCAATTTGGAAACTGTAAAGTGTTTTGCAACCACATTAGAGTGTAGTATAATATTATTACAAATTTACACATGATTGTATTAGAGAAAAGCATACAACAAGTTACAAGTATTACATACACTATCTATCATTGTGTGCTCTCACCCTTTGCTTCAATTACAGTGTCCATTCTAGAAAGCATATTTGAAATGAGCGTTGAAATTGTTCTTGAGATACTTGAGCCCATACTTGTTGAATTATTTGTATCATTTCCTCTTTGTACTTCATGATCTTTTTGATTCCATGGGCTTGTCTCCAATCATCAGGGTACCTACTACGGTGTATTGGAGTACCATCCTCCATCAATGTGAGTTGAATAGGTCTATCATGCATAAAATAAAAGCCGCTCAATGTATTTTTATAAATAAGTTCCACAAAATCAAATATTGATTATTTAGTTGGAGGAATGATGACAAGTGGACTTTTGTCAAAACTTGTGAGAGCCCCTACATCATTACAAAAGAAGAAATTACAAAGGAGACAGATGAAATGATACAACATCATCCAACAAGTATAGACTCAAGTATCTCAAGAACAATTTCAAACGCTCATTCCAAATATGTTTGTTAGATGGATATTGTAATTGAAGCAAAGGGTGAGAGCACTCAATGATAGATAGTGTATATAATATTTGTAACTTGTTGTATGATTTTCTCTAATACATTCGTAAATTTGTGACAATATTGTAGTACACTCCAATGTGATTGCAACGCACTTTACGGTTTCTAAATCGGATCATTTTTTAGTACACATTCATTGTTCAAAGTTTCTAAATTCTTTTCATGTAGAGGGGAATTTGTAAGCAAATTGGACCTGACTGAATTTTCTTTCACATGAAGGATTCACAACTCTTCAATGTTAGTAAGGCAAAAAGTTCTGCTAAAGCTTGGGGGTCTTAAAGACTCTTTACAAGTACAAAAATGCAACGAGTCTTTTATTTCTTTTGCAACAGTTTTTCACCATTAAAATGAGTGAAGGAGATACCATTGTTGTCCACATCAACAAAGTTTGGGAACTTGCCGAGCAACTTGCATCAATTGGAAAAAAGGTTTTGGACATTTGGATGATTATGACGTCGTTGGGGAGGCTTCCGGAATCATACCAGACACTGGTGGTGACATTCGGGACGAAGGAGCCCAGTGCTTTCACAATGGAGATAGTAATTGCACAGTTACAACAAGAGGACTCGCGACATCAAGGGAGTGATTCATCCTCTGAGGCGGTGCTCCTGATGAAGAAAAAATAAATCCGTACAACCATAGCCATGGTGAAAGTAAATCCTCTCATGATCACAAAAAGAATGTCAAATGTAGGTATTGTGGTAAGAAAGGACATTACGAAAAAGACTGTCGGACCAAAGAGAGAGACTTGAAGTCTGGAAAATTGAAGAAAAGTTCTCAAAAGAATCAAGCTAATATTGTTAAAACCAAAGAAGATGACACAACTTTTGTAGCTGCTTTATCTTCCAATCGTCAGTGTCAAGTGACATGTGGTACCTTGACTTGGGTGTTTCTTAGCACATGACCGGATGTAGAGCATGGTTTTCTAAATACAAAAACCTATCACTAAGCCGGAATGTCACTTTAGGAGATGATAGAGACTTGGTTATCAAAGGAAAGGGTTCGATCCCCTTTTATTTTCTACATGGTGATTGTATGAATGTACAAGACATCCTACATGTTGAAGGTTTACGTAAGAACCTTATTTCTTTGAGCAAGTTGAGGGATCAAAAATACTACATCTCATTTGATGATGTAGCAGATATCTTCACGTTTACGAAAAACGACATTTCATTCTCTGCACTTTGTTTGGGGACTTTGTACTTGTTGCAAGAATCTGTGCAGAAATCACCGGAGGCACATCTATCGTTGGCGATACATGGCGTAGGAAAGGCTAAACTTTGGCATCAACGATATGTACACTTGTGCATCACCAACTTGAAGAAAATCAAAGAAGACAACCTCGTGCATGATTTTGACATGGGTAAGAATTCAACACTTGAGTTTTGTGAAGGGTGTGTTTATGGCAAACAACATCGAGACAAATTTCCAAAAGATGGCGGTACGAGGGCCACGCACATCCTTAAATTGGTATATAGCAAAGTCAATGGACCAATGAAAACACCTATGCATGGAGGAGCTAAGTACTTTTTCCTTTTCATTAATGATTTCACTAGAAAAACCTTTGTGTCTTTTCTAACAAAAAAGTCACATGTCCCTAAGAAACTCAAGGAATTTAAGGCATTTGCGGAGAACAAGACGGGGTATCAAACCCAAACACTTTGGTCTGACAACAGGGGTGAGTATACATCAAAGGCTTTCAATGATTTTTGCTAAGAATATGGCATTCAATGTTAGTTTAGCATGCCCTATGTTCCGCAACAGAATGGAGTTGTAGAACGTAAGAACCGGACACTTGTTGAATGTGCGCAATGTGTGCTTCAATATGCAGGGCTTTCCAATGTTTTTTGGGCTGAAGCGGTCAGTACGGCAGTATACGTGCTTAATCGAGCACCTACATCAACTGTGAAAAGTAAGACTCCACAAGAAGCTTGGTGTGGTAGAAAGCCAATTGTTGAACACTTTCAAGTTTTTGGATATGATGCCTATGCTCATGTTTCAGATGAGAAACGTACCAAACTGGATTTGAAGAGTGTTAAATGTATTTTCTTGGGATATTATGAATAAAAATAAAAATCATTACAAGTATGAATTTTTATTTTATTTTATTTATATTGGCAAAAATTGAGTGTCAAATGTAAAGCATGGTGCTATGGTCGTAGGTCTAGGCGTTTAGGGGTCAATTACAAAGGGTGAGTTCCGTTCCCACCCCACGTTCTCCAAGTTCTATGTTCCAATGCGTGTCGACATTACACCTTGTAACTAAGAATGTCACCGTTATAGGTGGTGGGATGCGGTAACGAGATTTTATACGAGGAAAGCGAACCGGACTGCTTAATGGAATTTTTGTGGGATCCTTCACTACCGTACTAGTAAAAGCGCCGCTTCTCACTGAGAACAGTGTTAGAGTTCACATTTGTCCTATGTAATGAACCACACTCACCAAGTCTTAAATGCTTGGGCAGTGAGTGCGAAGTGGTGCTGTTTGACTCACCTACCGAGTGAAAAGCAATGCCTTCTTCTTGTAGCGCTTAGTTACAATAAACTGTTCAGGCTATTGAAAGAAAGCCAACCTTGATGATATTTTGACCTAAGATTTGCAGCCTTTTTGTTGTCTCAAGGAACAAGTCTTGTATATAACTTAATGTATTATTTCCCAATTATACAAGAAGTCCTTCATAACGTTCTAAAACAGGCCATTGTTGCACCTGTGGCATTTAAAGAATCTGCATCTACAGTGCTTTGGAATCATAAGCATCTTGGAAAATCTACAATAACTTTAGCTGCTCCAAGCAACAAGGGTTGGAGAGTTGAATCATTTTCTTAGTACTTTACATTGTAGCTGCACTGTAGAATAGATGTGTGGTCCAGCAAGGGCTAAAGAATGTTATGCTTAGATGGGTTCGTTATTTGTGGTTCTTGCACCTAAGGTGGATGACCTAATAATCGACGTGTACTATAAACCAACAATATCTCCAATATTGAAAGCTTCAAATTCTATATGGGTGTTAGATTTGCATGAAAGGCTTAAAGTGTTGGTTTATGGGCCATCCAGTATAGTGCAGATATGCTATTGAGTTTGGAATTTTGACCATCAATGTAATTTTTGTGCACCTTTGATCAGCTGTTGCTTTCCATGGATCACTTACCTGCATTCCCTGCCAACCACTCCCTGCTTCGTGCTTCCTAATTGATTAATAACTTTGTAAGTAATAGCCAGTGTGTTGGAAGTGGAGCTATTTTTACTCTTTGGAAACGAAGAAAGTTTGACCATAGAAGAGTTAACCGAAAAGAAGCTAAAACTCACCTTAGGTAAGGTTTTGAAAGCTTTCTGTATGGACAGTGGGTTCAAAAAGTTTGCGTAAATTTCTATAGTTCCTATTTGCACAAAAATGGTTGAATATGGACAGTGGGTTCAAAAAGTTTGCGTAAATTTCTACAGTTCCTATTTGCACAAAAATGGTTGAATGAGCGTGAATTTTTGCACACAACATTGCAACTGCAACTTCGTGAACAACATATGTGTGAAATTTGGTGGCGTGAAAATATAGGGAAAAAATCTTTTACAATTCAATTTTCTGGTAGAAGGTAAAGGATATGATGAGGAACAATATGGGTACATTTGAAATATGCCAATGGAGAATTTGCATTGAATGGACTTTGTTTATTTTAATCAAGTAGCTAAAATAGGAGTTTGAAATTCAAGTAGAAATAGATGAAAATACTTTCTTTTTGGTCAAAACTCATATGTATGTATAGTGTATCTCATGTACTACAACCTAGCCAAATTTGACTCAAAAATATAAATATATCATAAATATTCATAAATAGAGCAACTTTGGAGCTAAAACTTCAACATTTCATATCTTAATTAATAAAACTTCAAAATAGTGATCTCTTTTGCACTTGATTAAAAAAGAATCTATAGATGCCTCAGTTGCTTAATTAAGGGTTTAAATTCGAATGAAGAATAAATCCAAATATATATGTTTTTAAGATCACAATTGAATTGTATGTATAGTGCATCTTGTGTACTACAATATGACCAAATTTGGTTCCAAGATTCTCATTTTAGAATAGGAAAAGGCTAGTGTTTGTAATAAATGAAGAGTGAAATTACATTCACTTTTTGCACCCCACTGTACTGTACGGTACAATTGAACCTCAATGGCACTTTCTTAGCAGTATAGCAAGTTACCAAATAGCATGTAGAATTTCATTTCAATATTCAATGTGTATCAGGGGTTAATGCTTGTCACTGGAAAAGCTCCGCAAAAAATAGAAATGTGGAGTGGTTGATTAGGGGTTAACCTCTCTTGCTACATATATAATGTAACTGAAACGACAACATAATTGCTTTTCTAGAAAGCATTGAAAAATAGTCAATCAAAAGTCAAGATTATTTTGTGGAGTATTGCAATAAAGTGCAGTTGGTGATTAGTTGGACAATGTTGCTCGCCTAAGCAATTGAAGGATTATGTTGTGACTTGCCCAAGGGGCAGACTAGTAGAGATCAACAAGATTATTGTTCCCACCAATCATTTTTCTTGCTCATTTCCTCCCTCTAAAGGTTTATGAAGACATAATCTTCTTACAGGTTCAAGTCGTCAAGATTCAATACCCTTACGGTACGTGTTTTTCTATGTAGCGTTTTTCCAAGGTTGAACGACAGCAATAACAACAATGGCAACTGTGACAAGGAGAATGACAATGCCAATGCACATGCACTTGCGAGTACTTTTTTGTAAGGTCTTTGCCTTCTGGAGCGATGTGGTTCCTGCGGCAATATGCTCCACTGCTTTGCCAACCTGCAATGGACATCCCCATGTTGTTAACCTTAGGTAATTATGACTAAAGTAAAGGAAACTAAACCCTGTTGTACTCAATTCCTACGCTACCAAATAAAGGTGTTTTTTTCGACACTTTTCTCCAACAATAACTTGGCTACATATTGAACAGATTGAGTGGAAAAAATTGGGTTGTCTATTGTCAATGCTACAGCTTCCCACTTTGAAATTGCATAAGTATTGATAAAAATTTGATCGCAACATATTTGTCTCTTCCCCGTGGTATAAAGAAAGGGAAATGTCAAATTATTCCTTCCTTCGACACGCTCGATGAGAAAGTTGGAGGGGTAATTTGACATTTAAATTTTTCCTTTGAGGGTATTGGCTCCCTTGATGTGGAGTGCTTCTAAGATAGATATATCCATCACCACCTTGCACACAATTCCTTCCTCATGTACTGGAGGTGTACATTCTAGAACACAAATGTATACAACTGGTACATGAGGGTGGAATTAAGTACTGGGTGGCAATGATCCTAAGTACGGCAAATAATAGGATCCTCTACCCCGTTTGTAATTCTGACTAAATCAAAAAAAAATTGCAGGTTTTACAGTGTGTCCACAAAAATTGGAAGAAATTAGAGGAAGAAAAAAGAGTCGAGGTTCAAATGTTGCAAGAGGCATCGAAGGACCAAGAGGTCCAAATTAGGCTAAAGATAGGTTTTTTTTCCAGCAGTTTTCATATGGGGATTTTCATTACTTTTATTTTTTGACCAACACATGCAATGTTTGTCACAATATGAAATTTGTTCCCATCAAAATTATATTTTTTACAATAGGATCAATCAAATTGGTCCTTTTTAAACCATGATTCCTTGGTTCTTTAGGGGTTGACTACGCTATGTAACTGGAGAGCAGCCAAGTAAAGTGAAGCAATCCACCTGAGTTTCAATATTGTCAAGAAGCTCGCCTTGAGCTTCAACAAGCACTGCCATGTCAAGAAAAATCTGTCGATTAAACAGATCCATGTTAATACTGTATGTATGTATATGTATGTATGTACGAATAATGGCCCTTTGTCTGGTAGGCACTGGGTCATTAACATTACGAACAGACACTCTATTCACGCATACTCTATTCACGCCAACCTCGCAGAGGCTCGGAGTTCATATATATGTATGTATGCTGTCCATGAAAGCTGGGTATGTTAATATTGTATTAACATACTCAGTTGCCTGGTGCTGTTTCATTTCTTTTTCAATTATAGTAAGTGAAAAAACGACACATTTCCTACTAGTGGAACGACTGTCGTTCTGAATTGCTCTACCCACTTGTATGTACGTTGATGAGAGTTTACAAGCACAAGAATGGCAGACAACTTGAAACAAGAAGACGGGGCAAACCTGATGAAGCTCCAAGAGCTTCTTCTCAATTTCCCTGACGGCATCATGCCGCTCTTGGATCTCAGCGATAGTGTCCAATATCTGCAACATACAATTGATTTTGTATTAGCATGTTAGCATATTATTTCGGGGTGTCAGAGTGTGAGTTTTCAATTCCAAAAGAGAGGCAATTTTGTTTTAAGGCTTGCAAACTCTATGCGGGGACAAGTATTTTGAAGACAAGATTTTGGGGCTCATTTTTTCCTTTCCAGATTGTGAAAGTTCATTTTTTCCTTTCCAAATTTGACCTTATAGTGTATTAGAGCGTCTCTTGCGGCTGCTGGGAAACGGTCCAGCCGGGGTCGTCACAAAATGGTCAAGGCCCTCCAAATTTAGAACTTACTTTTGAAGTTTCAACTCACTGCATGTGGGAGGAGCGTCAGGTGGCACAAATGGAGTGGGAGGGGGCAGAATGCATAGGCCCATGGGTTCTGCCTCCTACCATCCCACATATCGGGTGAATGTGCCGCACTGCAATCTGCCTGTGCAGGGGCCATATTTAGCCAAACTGCAGGAGAAGTTCTTAGACTTTCAAGCATACTGAACTCACCTGGCCTCGCCCCTGCTCCTGTATGGCCTTTTGAAAAATCTGCTCACTGTCGCCTGTGTCAATAAGGTGTTCAATCACCTGTACAGCAGGGCCACACAGGAAAAAAATTAAGTAATGCAAGGGCACAACCGTGAGATACCGCTACCTATTGAAATCATATCAACAGATTTTACTGCAAGTGGCCTTGATTATGGGAATCACATATATGCCATAGGAATCATGCTTCAATTCAAACATCATTCAGAACAAGTAAATAGTTCATCGAATTTTTAAGAATCACGATCCCTTTTTCAGGATCATGGATTCTGATTCCCAGAGGGTGTTGTAACATTTATCTAAGTTTCACAATATTGAAAAAATATGGATTTGGAAGTGGTTTCACATACTGATTCATCCACTTTCTGTCCCGTAACTGATCATACAAACACAAAAACAAGACCAAAAAGAATAAGAACCATATAGTGTTGTGTGTAGTCCTATCTTAGCTAATCATAGTAGAAAAAATTAAATAAAATGCTTACAATAAAAATAAAAATAACCTGTACAAGAACAGCATAGATAATCTAAGCATAAGCATTGAATCATCAGTAACAGTCTGGAAACATGACTCACCAGTGAAAACACATCGTTCAACAACCTCTCGGTACTCGTCTTGAAACTTTTGTCTCAATGTCTGTAGTTCAACCAAGAGCATATAATTATGCTCTCTAAGACAACTCACAAGAATGGATAAGTTTGGATCTGGATAAAAATGACAATAGACTTACTTCCATCAAGACTGCTAATAATACAGCAAAAAAAAGCTTTGCATTGGGAAGTCAACCAAGCATGCCTTAGCTTGCTGAGCCCTTCTAATTTCAAGTCTAAAGGTTTTGAAGAAAACGCTTGTATGCATACGACCAAGTCATAACTCATCCACTTCATTCCACATAGAATTATGGTCATGTCATTAGCATCAGGTCAGAGAAAAGTCTGTCATCTTAAATAAAGAAAGAGTCACTTGGCAACTGCCTTCTTAACAACTCACCTGGAAATCGACCATGAGCTCCTTCAGCTTCTTCTTCAAGGAACTGAATCGCAGACAAAAAAATGTCATTGGTCATGGTCTATGAAGATAAGATGTGGCGCATTCATCACATTCTTGAGTAGTAATGGCATGGCACGTTTTGAGAACAGTGCCAAATATTAGAGCATCTCCACTAGCACTTTGGATAGCTCTTTGACTTTGGAAAAATGGATGTGCGTGGGTTGGTCAAAAATTTATTTGGAGGGAGATACTGAACAAAACAACCTAGGTCAAGGCCCTCAAAAAACAACTCAAGTTAGTGTATCTTATCTTCTTAATTGCACATCATGATTGCACAATCCATGTGTGGTGACTTGTAAGTGACTTACTATTTTCAGAGTCTAATTGAGTGTTGTTGGTGGGGAACTACATGGTAAGGTCTCAATTTTTGGATGACCTTCAGAGATGCTCTTAAGAGATGCTTTGAGCACAATTGTGTCAAATGAAGTAAAACTAAAGCTCGGACATGACCGGTTGTTGATTTTTCAACGATAACATAGCTCCATCCCATTGGCAATCCATCTCCATCTCCATCACAAGTTGCAACCCATAACCTTCTCTCCTTCCAACTTGCATCCTATGCCCTTGGATCATGAAAACCAAGGGTTGTGATTGAAAAGTGAACAACCGGTTATGTATGATAACCTACTCGCCACTACTACGGCTCGTCAGTTATCTAATACATACTCTCACATGTGAAGACAATGGCTTATTAGCTTGAAGAGCTCTCACTTGTTCAGAATGAGCTCAACTTTGCAAAACAAAGTTTCAGGGATTCCTTTTTATTCCCAACATGGGCTCTTTAGAATGTTATGTTGACGTATGTTACAAACAAAGATTGTACTTTTGCGTAAATAAGATGGCTTACAAAGTTATAGCCATTCGTGTCCGGTCAGCACTCGACCCTTCCTGACAGCCCTTAATTTTACGATTTGCAATATTCTACCAAACACCCCACACAACAGAAAAGAAAAATTGTGTCAATAAGGAAACATAACATTCTATAGCAATTGTAAGAGTTCACACTTTTCTACAAAATTCTCCATTGTAGATGGCAACAGAAAATATATATTTAAGGTCTCATGTTCATTATAAAGAACATGCACATGGTACTCTTGTAAAAAACAAGCTATCACTTAGTCAATCAATCATAATTTCTTGAAAAAAAATAAGGAATCGAAGAGCTCTTGGCACTGTTGAAGAAGAGTGCAATTGAGGGATACTTTAGAATGTTATGAAGCTAGAGTGAGTGGGTTAATGCAAAAATAAAATCGTAAGAGTCTCATAGAATGTTATGTTATATACCCTTTCCTCCATAATAGCACTGTCAATTTAAAGAGTACCATAGGTGGAGGGCAAGGTCAACATAAAAAAAATGCCCAATTTTTTTCAAATATTATTATTTCAATTATCTTTTTGTGTGGTGAAAAAATAAATCTTGAAGAATATTTACACATATTTTATTTATTTTTAAAAAATAAATAAATATTCATGCCAACCATGCCCTCCACCTACGGTACTAATGATAATGTGTGCATAAGGAGGTTGCAATACACTAGTAGAAAAAGGTGGTGCTCCTCAAGGAGATGTCCAGGCAAAGTCATTGTGTATGACTGTGTGGATGATAGGGTCAGAGCCAAAATTTATGTACCGCTTTGTCCAAAGCCTCTAACATGCCCTTTAAGCCTTGAGCCATCCTGCTAACATCATCAAGATCTTTTTCCATCTTCTCCTTAAGAGCTGCACATTTAGCACATTGAGTCTAGTTAGTTATTACATCCATGACCATTATATAAACAAGTTTATCTTCAAGTATATAGTATGTCACGTGACGTGGCACCGACTGCCAACTTTGAGAGTGTGTTTGTTATGCATTCTTGTTTGGTTTTTTGATTGTAGATTTTATGATGGTTTATGGTACTACTTTCTTGTGTATGGCAATCTTCATTTACACAACAAGTCTAAACATGATTCAATATAACAGTGTAGGTATTTACTAAAATTAGATCATTTCAAAAACTTTTCAACATCGTCATAAAGAGATTTTGCACCATGATTCATGGGGAGGCCTTATGATCATAACGATCATATAGAGGCCTCTCCATGATATAATGGTATATATATTGAGAGGCATCCATATGATCGGTGTGACCAGAGGAAGACCTTACGTTGAATTTTATTAAAAAATAATTTGATTTTACTAAAAACCTTGTTCTCTCGTTACAATGACTACAAGTTTATCAAGTTGAACTACAATTTGACCCAATGAGCTACAATGTTCACTAGTAGAAAGGGTAGTCTTTGGACACCATGGAATAGATAGTGTTATCTGAGCATAGTGTTCAAGGCCCATATTCAAGGCACTAAGCTAATTTCAATATGGGCTTTGGGCACCATGCTCTAGCATCCAAAGATCACCCTTTCTATTAGTGATTGTGAAGATGGAACAAAAACTTTACTGATTTATGTATGTCATACATCTCACCCTCCATGGAAAAACTAAACTTGCTAAAAATAGAATTTGGGATGGTTTTTCTAAATCACTCACAAATCGAGTTTTATTGTTTTACTGCATTCGATAACATATGGTCCAAAATGACTATTTTTAGCTAGTTTAGTTTTTCCACAGAGGGTGAGACATAGATGTTGGTGATGAGCAAATATTGACCATACATTTCTAGAATGTAAGTTGAATTTGAGGTTTTATCCTTACCCAAACCTTACCCGTGAGTATCTCAAATCCACGAAATAGGTTACAATTAAGGACCCTTTGACCAATATTCGCTCATCATTGAAACATACATACATACAGCGACAGAGTAGCCTAAGAAATTTGTATGTTAACCTTTCATTTTTTCAGCTCTTGTCGTTGTCTTGGACACTTCGTTCGTCTCCTGTAAGACATAGACAGATCTCTCTCGCAGCTAGTCAGATCTCTTGGCTCTCACTTGTTATTGCATATAAGCTCCAGTACACAGGCTACCACACTAAGGTAAGTTTAGAAATTCTATTCATTTTCAAGGACTGTTCTGAAAGCACAATTTTTGATTGTTTATACAGGATACGATTGAAAATGAAGAAGTGTAAATGAAGGATTCAACAGACCTGCAAGTTCTGAAACTTCTTCCGAATCTCTGCCATCCTACTTTTGACGTCATTGACCTGCTTCCCATGCCAAAATACTTTCATCATGGATCCCGAAAATTAGTGGCATGAAACTCCTAAAGAATGGAATGAGAAAAGCAAGGACTAAAGGAAAGAGATTTCATGATTTTAGAAATGAACAATTTGATTGATCAGAATTTAATATACCTGCCAGGGCTAAATTCGTATCACCAAAATCATTGAAGAACATTACTTAACATTTTCGAGGAGCTATCTCAATACCGTAGGATTTTTATGCACAATCTTGAGCTCATCGTAAGTGTTCAAAAAGCTACAAAAAGAAGACAGGCGGTGGGCACTCACTAAGCATCATACGTACCGTTTTTTTTAAGAGAATGTCAAACATGTAAACCTTTTTGGTTGGGTTGTCATCTTCCATAGAGAAAGGGAAGTTTTCACAACTCTTGGAAAAATAGAAACGGGTGAATTCTCACAACTGCTACAGAGCTTCATATTGAAGATCAATCGTCTTAAGTGTAAAATGACCCCTTTTCACTCATTTTGGTACTTAGGGTTTAACCTCCTCGAAGAAGGCGGTCATGTCTTGGCCTGCATCAGATGGCCCTGCCTCCAGGTCCATCTCTTTCCTCAGGCGATCTGCTTCAGAAACCGGATCTGTGGAATCATCCTGCGCACTCGCAATCAATAAGCAATCGGGCATTAAAATCCAACCATGTATTTCGTTTCCTTTCTGAAATTCCTGACCTTGATCTAATCTCATCGTCATCACATAATTCACTCGATTCATTTTGCAACAGCCTGAAATACATCAACCCCTACAGTATACAGATTTCGTCGTTTTAAAATGATCATATTGTGAAAAACAATAACACGATGCAGACAGGGCTAAATTTTCTATCAATGAAGGGCATTGCATAGAAAATTGAGCCCTGTCTGCATCAATGAAGGACAATTAAAACCTGAGTCTCAATTCCTAAACGATAGAGATTTGGTCTACAGTTTTAAAATGATCCTGTTGTGAAAATAATACATCGCTAAATTTTATATCACCAGAATCAATGAAGAACATTCATTTGCATGTGTTGATCACAAAATGAAATAAAATTCAATCAAAAGAAAGTCCATTCAAAATTGCCAAGAAAAATTCATCAGACTTGAAATCGCTTCTCCTCGTCGACCTTAGCTTACAATGCATGCAGTCACCACGATTTGCAGTCGTTACCTCAAGGAGATCATTCATGGTGAATGATCGACGCCTGCCTCTCCCCAATCGATCAAATGAAAGAGTTAATTCCGCTCCGGCTTGATCGATCAATTTATAAATTGTCACAAGCTCATGATCTCAGCACCTCCATGAGATATAAATTAATGCCATTCTCATGAGACTCGTTTTCAACGCTTGATCTCGGGCTCGAACGGGGCGCTTGAACTACTGCTGATGATTCGCTTGGAATCACCATGAATGCCATTAATCTGTTCCGGTGGCTTCAATCGCAGGAAGCTCTTATGAATTCCCCGTGATGCTCACGGAGGAGACGGAGTGGTTTAGCTGCGTTCCAATCGCCGGGTTGCCTTTTTCCGCAGCACGAGCTGCCCGGGCCCCAAACCTGCCCGTGCTCAAAAGGGACACTGCCCGTCTCATCGCCGATCCTTGCCACTTCGGCGCCCGATGTTCCCAAACGTGTGCGTTCCCAGTTCTCTACTTTGATCCATCCCTTTGCGAGGTGGAGATTCTGTAACGATATTGTCTCACATAAAGGATATTGTAGAGCCTACCCTTGAAAGAAGGCATTAAGAGCATCTCCACCCTGCCGCAGCTCTTGGGACGCATCAAGCCTCGGTGCCAGGGCTCTGGAAAATTTTATCTCGTGTTTGGCGCGGTTGTCCCCCACCCACGCATTGCTCCTGACTCGCCAAGCCATATGTAAAAGGAAGATGCTCGAGCATCTACAACCTGTAATTTCAACCACTGCGGGCTTTTTTTTTTCCCTCTACTGCGACACTGCTTCTTTCCTCCACTGCGACACTCCTCCCCAGGCTGCGGAATCATCAGGCAGATCACGAAAAGCCCGAAATGTCTCCGGAATGCGGGCGCAGGAAGTGAATTGCAACCCCGCGACGATGCTGAGTCTGGAAGCACAGATGACGAGGCCGAAATGTCGAGGGAGCATTTGAAGGCCGCGGTGGCTTCAAAATTTCTGCAAGGCCGCGTTAAAGGGCTTGACGCGTCCCTTTAACGCGGCAGGGTGGAGATGCTCTAAGGGTAGCATGCGCCATCTTAGTCAAGTTGGTAGCACTTCTCTCAATAGACACTTCATTCATGAAGGCCCTTCGGGCCACAGTTCCTCTCTCTCTCTTGTAGAGTTCCGTTCTTCCAAACAGAACATTAAGAGCCTCATATTTGGGTGTTTTCACGCTAGGGTGTCATAGTTTTCAACAAAAAAATCTAATGTTGTAAAACATTTGCATTAATGACGTAATATAATAAATAAGGAAAATACCCAAAAAAATTAATATAGTAAAATGGAATCTTTTCAAAATATTATATATTATTTTGGAATCTTTTTGAATATTTTTAAAATCTTTTTGAATATTCCTATTGATGTCATTTAATCTGCTTGCAAACCACGTCAAATGCATATTCCAGTCACACCACAGGTTCCATTTTAATTAGTCAACCAAACTCGCAAGAATTTTTTGGGAATTTGCCATTTTTAAGGACATTTAATGCAAAGGAACAAAAATTGTCGCCATAAACCTCAAATATCCACCTTGCTCATAGAATCTTTTGGAATCTTTTTTGAATACGATACCTTTATATTATAGGAATTGGGGAAAATTATTGCCATCACTATATCTTCAATGAAACGTATCAATTAAGGCAATAAAGTATTTATACTACAACGTCACCGAATGCAATGTATTACATTTTGGTCCAAATATTATTTTTTATTATTTTTTAAATCATTAATATATATACAATCCTAGAATACCTTTTCAGTGTGGTCAACTTTCTACCAAAAAACAAATTTCAATGACCAATAGAAAATGTTAACCGCCACATTTCATTTGTTATGCGATGTCACACTACACATTTTGGACGCCCGACCGTGAAAACACCCCTCTAGTTTTCATTAAACTAGCTGAATTTAGCTTTTATCTACCAAAAATTCTATTCAACCAAAGGAAATTAAAACAAATCTAGAAATAATTTTAATTTAGATGTGAATCAGTCAAGAATCTATTAAAATTAGTGATTAGTTTAGTAATTTCAACCAAACTTTTTGATTATTTTACCTTGTCAAACAACTTATTAGAACCCTATGTTGCCATTACAACTAAATAATTTATGACAAAAAACATTTGATGAACATTGCTCCTTTGACATAACATTCTTTAGCTAGTACTGAATCATACCTTTTTGTTAGAACATGTATAAACTATTAAAAATTTGAAATTTGTTGAGTTGTCAAGTTATCTTTAGCTAACACTAGTAGAAAACATGGTCGAAAAGAACCGCAGCCAAAATCGGCTGCGGTTCTTTTGATCACCCTGATCTGCAGTCGCTAAACGACTGCAGATTTGTTTTTTTAGATTTGCGACTGCAATTTTAATCATTTAGGGGCGTGTAATATACCGTTGGAAAGGTATTTTCAAGACCTTTCCAACGGTATATTACACGCCTTGAAATTCCTAAAATTGCAGTCGTAAATTAAAAAAGAAAAATCTGCAGTCGCTAAGCGACTGCAGATCAAGGTGGTCAAAAGAACCGCAGCTGATTTTGGCTGCAGTTCTTTTTGACCATGTTTTCTACTAGTGTAAAGATGGTTTTGATTCTCCAGAAGATTACCATTCCTGCAACTATTCTGGCATGTGATGCTGATTGCTAAAGGTGAATAGTAAGGCTGCTAAAGAATGTTATGGATAGCTGCAAAGTTACAACAACTAAGTACAAGTACAATAGTTGTAATAAAATGCTAAGAACAAAAAGATTCACCAAGTGTGAGATGTAAGGCTTTCTTCTTTTCAGCATCTTATGATCTATGATTTATGAAAAACTTGAATTCAAAAATGAAATCAATGGCTCTATTTAACAATGGTCGACTCACTTGAATTTAAGGTCTTCCATAACGACAAAATAGAAACAACCTTTTGAGAGGGAGCGCACAAAACCTATGTTGTGAAAAATTTGGTATATTTTGCATAATGTAATTCGTCTATAATGACTATAAAAGAACATAACATTATTTAGGGTTTAGGCTTGGCGAAGCCCTTTTTTTGGTTTTTTTCATTTTGAACATCCTATGATTATTTATTTAATTAAAAATTGGAACAGTCCCAATTTGCTCCGGATTGACCCGAAGAAATTTGGGAACCTTCTAAAAAGTAGGGACCACAAAACACAAAACCTATAGCCTGAAAAAGCTAATAGATCCTATCAGAGAATCTTCAAAACCAAGACAAGCCAGATTTATTGTTTGTCTTCTTGGTCTAAGAGCATCCGCACCGGGACTCGCCACACAACGCTCGCCAAACAATGTTTTCAGGGCTCTACAGTGACCACAGGACTTGCCAAATTATTAGTTCCTCACCCGCACTCTGTAAAGGGAGAAGGCCGGAGGTTTTGGGCCCGTGATACGAGGGCCAGACATGCCGAAATTAAGGTTGGATGAGCCGGCAGGGATAAATCACAGTGAGGATCCAGCTCACGCTGCCACGGTGGCGGTTTTAGGGTCCCTAAAGTACTGAGGTGGCTTGCCCGGTGGCCGGCCTTGGCCGCTCCAACTGCGATTCTGCGATTCTGTGAGGAAGGCTGTGGACACTGCGGCCAGAGAGTTTGGGCATTTTTCCTTTCCCCATGGTCATGTTTAGGGTATAGATGTGTAGTTTGTAGTGGTTGGTAATATGGACCAGTGGCGGCAACGCCTTCTTGCGACTCGAGAGCTTTTTTTGGAGGACGATGAGGAAGACGATTTCAATGTACGATGGGTTATGGAATTAGGGTTGAGGGCACGAAGTTTGGGAATACCGGGTCATATCCAAGGATCACGCCCCGGGAAATCTCCCAACATTGAGAGACATAGACACGAAATGCACCTCCGCATGATGTCTGATTATTTTGCAGATGAGCCAGTGTATGGACCACATATTTTCCGTCGCCGCTATCGCATGCGGAGGTCTTTGTTATTGACAATTCTTGAGAGGGTTTGTGCTAGAGACGACTACTTTGTTCAGAAAAAAGATGCGTGCGGTTATTTAGGGTTGTCACCCCATCAGAAAATCACTTCTGCGTTGAGAATGCTATGTTATGGTTTGTGTGCCGATGCTACTGACAAATATTGTAGGACTAGTGAGACGACCGCCATGATGTCTTTGAAGCGGTTTTGCTTTGCAATTAGGGCTGAGTTTGAGGGTTATCATATGCGGCAACCTACACGTGCCGACTTTGAGAAACAGTTGGCGATTAATACTGATCGTGGCTTTCCAGGGATGTTTGCCTCTCTTGATTGTATGCATTACGAGTGGAAGAATTGTCCGGTGGCTTGGCAGGGGGATTTTGGTGACAAAGATGAGAAGAAGTCCATTGTCTTACATCAGGAATTTCGGACCCCACTGATTCTGCACTGATTCAGTGCGATTTCCGATATTTCAAGGGTTCGTACGATTTTCGCACTGATTCCGCATCGTTGCGTCATTCATCGCAACTACACTGATATGACACGATGTTCGTACAAGCGGATATAGTACTGATTCGACACGATTGATACATCCATTGAAAACGTATGAATTCAGCACTGTTTATAGTCGTCAAATGTCGTGTTTTAATCGTCTTTAAAACTACACTGATTCAGTGCGTTTTTCGTGCGACATCATCTTTTCCATATCTAGATTTTCTTTTCTTTTTATATCTAAATTTGATCAAAATAATATTATTAAAAAATATAAAATAAAATAAAATAATAGAAAATATAAAATAATTACTTTCTTCGCTACCCACTTCAATTACAGGGAAATTGCCCGCACATGCGGTGGGGCCCACCATAGCTTGGGCTTCCCAAACTCTATCGCCAACGGTGGGATTTGAACTCTCAACCTTCCGGTTGCCAATCAAGTTCCCAACCACCAAACCACCTCAAACTCTTCATGCATAGAATGGAACTCTTTTGGTAATTATCGAACTTCTTTTTTCAGCGGACTTTGAATGTTTTTAACTATGTGAAAAAAACTTTTTTTCCAAATTTTTTTTTTGCACTAGATTATGCAGGACGTTTTCTATATCTAGGATTTTTTTCATAATTTTTTGAATTTTTGAATTTTTTGCCAAAATCGTGATGGCAGATCAGGGATTCAGGGCTGTGAGCTGTTTTTTTTTTCCAGCGGACTTTGAATGTTTTTAACTATGTGAAAAAAAACTTTTTTTCCAATTTTTTTTTGCACTAGATTATGCAGTACGTTTTCTATATCTAGGATTTTTTT
This sequence comes from Pohlia nutans, assembly GCA_022496805.1. Lineage (NCBI taxonomy): Eukaryota > Viridiplantae > Streptophyta > Bryopsida > Bryales > Mniaceae > Pohlia > Pohlia nutans. Next base: position 35,425,686 of record CM040085.1, read on the forward strand.
CATAATTTTTTGAATTTTTTAAATTTTTGCCAAAATCGTGATGGCAGATCAGGGATTCAGGGCTGTGAGCTGTTTTTTTTTTTCAGCGGACTTTGAATGTTTTTAACTATGTGAAAAAAACTTTTTTTCCAATTTTTTTCTTTGCACTAGATTATGCAGGACGTTTTCTATATCTAGGATTTTTTTCATAATATTTTGAATTTATTTATTTTTTGCCAAAATCGTGGTGGTTGTGAGCTATTTTTTTTTGCTCCTATGATGAAAAGTACAATGATAACCAATAATACCAAATTTGAATTCTAAAAATATAAAATGTTATTTCTTTGAAATTTTAATGTGTATTGCTTCTAAACTCTATAAATGTAGATCTAAAAATGTTTTGGGAAATTAAACCGGAAGTATAATTTAAAGAAGATTCTTGGAATATTCCAACATATTCCAAAATATTCCAAAATAATATAAAATATTTTGAAAGATTCCAAAAGATTCCAAAAAATATATATTAAAATATTGTACACGGATGTCGTACGACAATGATTTGCATTATAATAGATACTGAAATCGCACGAATATAACAAAAGGCATTAATATGATACGTATACGATACTGAATTCGCATTAACTAAAACTGCACGTTATCCGTGTCTTATCAGTCATGTGATGTAGATACACGATTAACGCACGGATTCCGTCAAGCACGACTTCCGTGCGGAAACAATACTTTTTTGATAATCACGGAAAAGACACTGCATCGACATCTTAGTAATGCATGTCACTTCCGTACTGTAACGACACTTCTAAATGCACGTATGACGTGCGGAATCAGTGTTTTACGATAAACGCACTGAATCAGTGCAGAATCAGTGGGGTCGGAAATTCCTGATGTGAGGACCACGAAATCACAGTGACCACCACGAGAGTGAGTGAGTGAGCACCACGAAGGTGAGTGAGTGAGTTGAGTGAGCACCACGAAGGTGAGTGAGTGAGTTGAGTGAGCACCACGAAGGCCGAGAAGCACCACGAAATCACAGTGAGGACCACGAATTTACAGTGAGGACCACGAAATCACAGTGACCACCGTGGGCTGCCACTGCAGGCGGTGTACTGGCACTGCAGGCCGTGGGCTGGCAGTGGAGTTTGAGGGCTGAAATTGCAAGCCAGGGCTGCCAATGCATGTCAGGGCCGGACAACGAAATCACAGTGAACCACGACCATGACTGTGAGCACCAAAACCACGACCAAAATCACGAGCATTATCAAAAATCACCACGGAATCACAACCTAAACAAAAAACTGACCTCCTATTTTTCAGCCTCTTCGTCATCTGATTCCAACAAGGCCACAACCTCTCGATCCTCTGCAACCACAAAATTCCTTTTGCCTTCGCAATCGTTCTCGGCGTCACACTCCTCATCATGTCTCGTGTTTTGGAAGTCCACTCGCGCCAACCGAATTTGCCTCCACGTCTCATTTTGTTCTCGTGCCGCCATCGCCGCCTCTTCTCGTGCGCGTGTAGCCTCGGCCAATTCCGCCTCTTAAAGCTCATTTTGTTCACGCAACTCATTAGCCGCGGAATCCGCCCTCGGCCCTCCGCCGTTGTAACTTGTGTAATTCCTCCTCTCCAAGAAGTCGTATGTACTCTTGAGCTTCCGGTGTTGTAACTTGGTCCATCGGTGTGGTAAACAACAATAACATGTTGTGGTACTCAAGACTCGCCGCCTTGCGCAGTGTAGCTTCCGCCATCTTCTCGGCCGCCTTGGCTTGAGTCAATACAGCCTTATCTTGGATTTTGTCCGCGCGTAAGACCTCCTTCGCCGCCTTTGTGCCACCGGGCCTCAATGTGAAGGCCATACTTGGGGTTGTGTCACCTGCAGTTTCCACAGCAGTCACTGACTTTTGGGTGCCCACTTGGGAACCCGATTGCGACTCGTGGTCAGAGGAACTAGACAACCTCCTAGAGGGAGTTGTATGTTGTGATGTACTTACGCCGTCAGCCCATTAGGGGAAATCCTTCACCAACTCCCAACAATGTTCAAACATAAAGTCGGTATTCTTTGCGCTTTTAGTACGATACAAATCTTTAGCCATGCGAATAATGTCGGCTTCTTTTGTACCACTCCTATTTAACCTTTTAACTTGATTATAAGCACCGATGAATTTGGCAACATCGTGTTTAATCATGCCCCATTTAGATTCCAACGAGCGAACTCCCCTATGCCCCCCCCCCCCCGGTCTATTTTGCTCATAATGCAAAAAAATGCGTTCCCAATACGCATTCCCTTTTTGTTGATTACCGCATATAGGATCCTGAGAGATGGCTAAAACGCTCCTGGTCAACTGGCGCTCTTCCTCCGGTACGAAATTCTTACCTTGCGAAGGGCGAACAGCTCCTCCAGTACGACCACGGCCACGTCCACGGCCTAATTCCCCCAAATTATCAATTCCATCACCACGTCCACCCAACCCTAAAGGGGTTTGATCACTCACCTGAGACTGCGGTCCTGATGCCGAATCGTGCCAGCTCGTTTGAGTAGAAGGGAATTCGACATTGCATGTCGGCGTCGCTCCCGCACTACCGTGCACAGCATCGAAGTCTCCACTCACATGGATCGCATTCCGCAGCGTTGCACCACGGCCACGACCACGCCCTCCTCGTAGCGACTGGTCCTCCCCCGCAGACAAACGTGGCGCCGGCTGGCCTCATACCCGCCCCTCTTCATCGACTTTGTTTTGAAAATTGTGAGCGTGTTCTCGTGCGATCACCTCGTCCTCCCCCGCAAAAAGAATTCGCCCTGCTCTCCTGCTCTGGTCACCATCCGCAACGACTGGAACGCCGCGACCCCGACCACGCTGCGCCGATTGCCCACGCTCGCGACCTGCCATGGCAACTAAAAAAACCAGGACCTAATCCGAAACCTCAAATAGACCAAATCTCCCAATAAATTTCCGTCAAATGGGCGCGCTCAAGAAACTCACACACTCGGAACAATGGCGAGACGTCCATGAAATTTGACGAGGCCGTGCAGGAAACGACCGTTGCCGGAGTTCCGGTGGAGGACGTACTCAAGCCCGGGCCCGCCAACAGCGATCGCGGCCGCGTATAGCGAGTCCCGGTGCGGATGCTCTAAATCCAATCCAACCGACCGTCATATACAAATTTTTTGAGTGGACACGCTATTTATACCCTAGACAAAAAACAAATGAACTAATTAAAAAAAAGCTCCAAAGAGGTAATGCTGAATGGAGTCGCCTTCAAATTGAATGCTAAAAGTGTCTCCAACGGGGTATTTCAAGCATGGATGACTTGCTAAATAAGGATGAAAAGGAAGGAGGGCCCTTTTAAAAATGAGGTCAACACTCTCAGAATTTCCTATAAAGCGAGTCCCCTCTAAATTATATTTATGTGTATTTATTGTTATGGATAAGGCTGTACATTGGTGACTCGTGAGTGGCTCTGTAATTAATTATGGCCATGTTTGAAGTGCCTTGGGTGGGGCACTTTTATTTTAGGCTTTCTATATTTTTGAATATTTTGAAGGATCATCCAAGTTTAGCGAGCCACCATTGGAGATGCTCTAATCAACTCTTCCTCTTTTTTAATTTTTTTTTTAACAAAACAAAAATTTGAGTGCTCATGGCCCTCTTTACGCTTAGGTTGAAAGTAGCATTTTTATTTCTGGTCCTTTTGACCCATATGGCCACCAATTTTTTTTTTGTGACCCTAGATAGGGCTGAAAATGAAAATTATTGAAGTAAGATTTTTTATTTATTTTTTGCTTCACATTATGGTAGTGGATTTTGTATAGAAAACTTGAACATCACAACAAATTGTTGCCAATTTGTTTACAATTGTTTGTCTAATAGTGTCAATCCGGCTACAAGAAATAAATACATCAAAAAACATTGATCGAGAGTCCATGAAGAAAACCTCAACGGCCATAGCTTGTACTTCTAAAGCTAGCTTTTCGAGATTAAGCTTTTTGAATGTGATGTAAGGGAGAAGGGGTTACAAAATTGACTACTAACATTTTTAATACATTATATAAATAGGACAGCTCATAACTTGAGTATTTTTACTCAATAATAATAAATAATAAATCTAAATAAAAATGGTTTTCCAAACTTTGCGTCATGTCCATGTCTCTTACTGGGTCTAACAAAATTCAAGGGGACTCAAAATTTGTGTCATATCCATGTCTCTTGTTGGATCTAACAAAATTCAAGGGGGCTCAAAATTTGCGTCATGTCCATGTCTCTTGCTGGGTCTAAAAGAAATTCAAGGGGACTCAACATTTGTGTACTTTTATTGCATTAAAGACTACTTATTGTCTATGTTATTGTCTCTTTTTGCCGGTCCTTTGACTCAAACTGTCAAATGTAAAGGAACATTTCTTGGTCTTCTTAGGTACTTTTGTTGCTATGGAAAACAAAAGTGTTGTCCCTCGTGTTGTTCATGGCATTGTCTCTTTTTGTCGTTCTTTAAATTAAAAATGTCAAATGTAAAGAGACAATTCTTGGTCTTCTCAATTTTTAAAACTTTCATTGAATTTATTCTCTCCACGGCTTCTCACTTCTAGTGTAAAGAGGGCCTAATATTTAATAGCTTACAAAGTGTTTGGTTGATCTCTAAGTGCTCAAACTAAAACTAGCAATTTTGATAAACTTAAAAAACCATCAAAAGAAAAATGTGTATTTTTTTTTAAACATTTATCCGTTTTAAGTCATGCATAACATTCTTCCTCCTTTCTATTGATATATTATATGATTTTATTTGGATGAATATTAGCTGAATGAACATCTGAGACAATTGAAAGAAGCGTACTTTCTAAAACATTAATCATTCACCTAGTGACTATACTTGAGTTTTTAAAGATAATTGGTGTATTTCTTTCCAAATTTCACAATATGACTAAAATGATACTCGTATAGTACTACACTGGAACCTTTTTAAACAAGATGATATGGGCTATAAAATCAACACATTGTTAATTATATGAATATTTATTGTTATAGTATGAGCATTTGTTAAATTGTAACTTGGAGCTAGTATTACTTTTGTTACAAAGGCTTCATTGTAACACTATGTTGTTACGAAAAACAAATGAATGAAGCAATTAAATAGGACTGGTGAGAATTGATCAAAATGGATGAAATTTTGGTTATCCTTCAAACATTTAGGGTTTTACTTCAATTTTTAAGATTATTCACACTTCATTTGTTTCATTTTAGAAGATATTTTTTGATGACAATATAGTCTTATCAAAACGAAGCCAAAATCCTAAATTTTTCTTCAATTGAGTAGATTACTTGTTGAATTTTGTTATTGACGTCAAAAAATTGATGTTAAAATTTCTTTTTTTAGTTTAACTTGATTTGAATGACAAATTTATTTTAATTTTAAGTTATTTTGAATCACTTGCGTAAAAGCATGCACTTGACAAAATTGAATTAAAAAAAATAAAAATTAATAGAAGATACGGATTTATGAATGGTCAAAATTTTGTTGAATTATACTAAAGTCTCAATTTGTAATTTTCATATCTTACTTTATATTAGTAATTTTTACATAATTCAAAGTAGTAAGATAATTAGAAAAAGAAATGAATTTAGATATTAGTTTAGCTCAAAAATTTTGAAAATTAATTTTTAAAAATAGAAAATTATTTGAATGACTTTTTTTTCTTAAATTCAAGATTTTGATAATTACCAACATCAATTTTTGAAAATTTAGTAAATACCATGGTGGAAGGCATGGTCAGCACACTTGTACCTAATAAATATAAAAATCTAAAATGTTATATATATATATATATACATATATATATATACATATATATATATACATATATATATATATACATATATATATATACATATATATATATACATATATATATACATATATATATATATACATATAAATTAAAAATTGATAAATAAAATATTTGCAAATATTCTTGAAGGTTTTTTTCTAAATATTCAAACATGTTATTTCTAAAAAATAAAATTCCAGTAATTTTGGCATTTAATTTTAGAAATGTTTTTTTTGTTCATCCAATCCTCCACCTATTGTATTTAGCAAGCCTTGTCCAAAGTTGACAAGTTACATTAAAAACATAGTAACACCTAAAACATCACTCTTTTGTAGTCGTGCTATCACAATGGCTAAATGATAAAAGCATATGATAAGATTATTAGTGATCTTGAGATAAATTAAACATTTGTCATTTTGCAATTTTCCAACATTTGAGTAACAAATGATGTATTTTCAAAGTTGAAAGCATGGAATGGCTACATATGACACTAGAATCCTATTAATCACACTCATATTCTTAACCCTTAAACGACAATGCCAGCCCCACAGGCTTGGTTTTAGTTTGGGAGAATCTTGCTCATAACTTCTACATCATTGCACCAAATGGGGTTTTTAAAATTCCAAACCGAGCACCTTAGAGAGATCTATACTTCTTTAGAATAAAGCTAAAGCAAATTAAACACAGAATCATGCTTAAAATGGAATTTAAGAGGAGATTTTGGGTGTGGTATCAGGAAAGGAATTGTCGTTTAAGGGTTAAAGTAAAAAATGCTTGAACTTCATTGATTGCTTCAAAAACCTATTCAACTTCTATAGGTTGTTTTTGAAAACTTTTCCAGAATTGAATCATACATGTTCTCTTTTGTTGAATTCCCCAAGATATTTAGTAGGTGGCACTAAATAGAAATTTGCAATGATATGTGTTTGTAACATTCTTAAGCAATTGTAAGAAGTCTTTATTGTTGATGATAGCCACTAGTAGAAAACCTTGGTAGTGATAACACATAAATGTCACATTGAATGTGTTATAGATAAACATGAAGACACAATTTTCACGTTATCATGTTTATTCATAACACATTCAATGTGACATTTCTATGTTATCTCTAACATTATTTTTACTAGTGAGTCACAAAACAAATACTATAACATTTGTAGATATTCATTTTAGAAAGCATCTCCCTTATATAAAGCTAATCTAATCTATAGCTTTGGAGATTACTTCAAATGAAAAAAAAACAAGATTTTTAGAAAATAGTTGAGGCACTTGGTACTATTGAGCATGAAAATAGTTGGTACTCTTGGTACTTCCTACTTTGGTATGTAGATTTTTTTTAATAAATTGGAGATGAAGAAGGGTTGCGGCTTCTACCTTGCCAAAAGTGAGATTGAGCATAAAAATGACTTTTCTAATCAGGGAAATACCAAATTGACTATATTCACAAATACAATACACTACACGTTCATTCTCCACATGTCCTTACTTTTATTTTACATAGAAGGATGTTAGTTCGAGATTGTGATGCAAAATTTCAGCTTTACTTTCTAAATCAAGCCCAATGCGATTCTGAAATCAACAATCGTGTGCAAAAGTAGTAGCTCCAACTGTGAGATTTGTTCAAATCGCCTCTTCTTGCATGACAAAAGTCGAAAACTCTGACACCTCCTATATACAAAATTATATTCCATCATATACAAATTTTCTACCACTTTGTAAACTATTGTAGTCGAATTATGTGTAAACTTTTGGGAGGGTTACATATCCCGTAGGAGGGCGTTACTCGGGGTCAACATTAGTCATTGTTATGAGGGAATTCCCTCGTAACGCACATTCTTCTGATGCCTTATTCATCCAAGGGTTGACAACATTCATTCAACGACAATGATTTACACTTGGCAACCTCTAGTGGCTCAGGAATTACGACCGTAAAGCCCTTTGAGGCAAAAGTTCAATTGAAATTGTAGGGGATTATATTTTGTAATCTCCTTTTTTAGAGAAAAAAACATAACGCAACCCAAAACCCTAATTTTGAGTTTAGTCTCAAACCTTGTACCTCACAGTTTTGAACACAAGCTCTCATCAACCACTCATGTGTACATGACGTGTACATTTGGGCTTTACATCGACTAATGAATGCTACTACGGGGCTTGCGAGAATAATCACGCTTGGACTTTGCCCATGGGTGATTATTTCCGCAATCCCCTTGGTATCATTGACTACCCTACACAAAAAGTCGGGACTCGGGATCGAAAGTTGCCCTATACATGTTGAAAAAGTAAAAAAGTAAAAAGTAAAAAGTAAAAAGGAACCCTTCGCTTCCCTCTCCTAAAGTAAAAGTTCTATGCCGATGTTTAGACTCTCGTTTGTTGCTCCGAGTCTATCCTGGCTCCGTTGCATGGAACTAAGCTCTGTTATAAGCTTTTGCTCCCTTACTATTTTCAACTCTGTCTCGGCTCTACAGTTTGTTTTCTCGCTTGTTGTTGCTCCTGCCTTGCCGTGGCTTTGGCTTTGCCTCGGTTGGTACACTGCACTACTCTCACAACACTTGTGTTTGTTGCCGCTTCGTCTATCTCAGGCCAGTTGACAATCCAGTGCAACTTCTTCTCTCAGTTCCAGAATACTCAACACAGATAAAATCACTCTGTGGGGAACTTATTCTTAGTGAGGTCGTCACGAGATGGCTTTGCTTTGATTTCCGTGGCCGTGGTCGTGGTCGTTGTTTTTGCTGCTTCTATTTGAGGCGACCAGCTCGCGCGATTCTTTTGAGGATCTGCAAAAGCTTTTGAAAGAGTCCAGTGGCGGGGTTTTCCAGACACTGGAGCAGGATATCATCGTTGATACAATTTTTTGCCAAATCAACACGCTCGACATTCAATTCGTTGGCGCGTGAGTGAGTCGTATGGTCTTCTGGACCTGGATCGTTGAAGGTGGAGCTTCGGCTTCTTATCACCCCCAATTTGCGAGAGTGAGGATTTAGGGTTTGGGTCTAGGGTTTGGTTGTTCGATCGACAACTTGACATCGTCTGTTCAATTAAGACTTACTCGTCCATTTGCGGAGTCAAACCACTAGATCTGGATTCCTGGAGTGGATTCTCCATTTGTCGGAGTGCGTGGGGTCTCTATATGTAATTTGCACTGGATGTCACTATAGTCGGAACATCACCGGAGGGAATGTGCTTGCTATCCTCGGATTGGCGTCATTATCAAGGCAGTGCCATTTGAAGATTGTGGAGTGATTCAATAAACTCAGGGATTTTTCCTCGCAAGTTCTCCTTTCAACATTGTGAGACGACGAGCACCGACTTCTTGCCTTGCTGGCGACGGAGTCTTCCAAGCGTCTGCATTTGACGTTTCATTCAACAGCACAGCATATTGTGTGTTCTGAAATTTTTTAGGTCTTGCAAAAAATTTGAGGTCACCTTTTTGAGACTCTCAAACATTACGCAAGTGCTGAGGTTCTTTTTATTTTTAAATTTCGATTTCCCATGTTTTCAAGGCTGCAGGGTTGCAACCTTATGGTATTTCTGAACGAGTTTGAGGTTTAGAGAATCGCACCCAAACATCATCTTCGTGTTGAATGTTTTGAGGTGGCTCATCTCTTAGTGTACACACTGTGGACAATCTAGGTCAATACAGTTGGGCTACTTCAGTCAGGGCGGTTTGGCTTTCTGTAAATTTATTTACTGCCATCTTGTCCGTTTGTGTCTTTGGCTCATTTGAGTATCACGATTTGAAATTCCGCATCGGTACTAGCGATTCTAGTCTGTGCCAAGTGCTTTGTGAGGGTGTTAGTTGTTTTTGTTGTTGTTACTTCATTCAGCAATGGAGAAGAGGAAAGCTCAGGTTCCCCTTGTGTGCCACGGACACTCTCGTCCCATTGTGGATCTTTCGTACAGCCCCATCACTCCTGATGGCTTCTTTTTGGTCAGCGCCAGCAAAGGTATGCCTGCAGCCGAATTGTCCTTTTTCTCTTGAAAAGGTAGATGTCTTTGAGTGGTTTTCATTATCAGAATGGAGTTTATTTTTTGGGTGGGCCTTGTCCCCATTTTGAGAGGATTCCAATGCACTAAAATATGTATTATTTGGATACTGTTTTGAATTGTTGAAGTTTGAAGTAGGAGGTTTCCAATTAGAGCCTAGAACCATGAGTATTGTATCTCATGGAAGCATCTTTGACTGTAATAGAATCTAGAAGTGTCTCATTTCTTACAAATCATATGCTTGGATGACGCTTGAGGTTTTATTGTTTTGGCTAGAATTGGAGAAAATTGGGGGTTTCAGGCATTTTTTTACTTGCAGCCCTATTCCCATCCATGTTGCTTGCGATATGGGACTGTCAATTATTACTGAGATCTAAGATTTTCTTATTTTGAGCAACTTCATTTGTAGATGGGAAGCCAATGCTCCGGAATGGCGAGACAGGTGACTGGATTGGAACCTTTGACGGCCACAAAGGAGCTGTCTGGGCAGCATGCCTTGACACTCCTGCATTGCGTTGTGCCACTGCATCTGCTGATTTCAGCGCGTAAGTCATTTTTGGACTGCAGCATTTGATGTCTCTGTTCTCACTATACATGTGAGGCCGCTTGTAAATTTTTTAAGAAGAGGATGTAAGAAACTTATGGAAGGGGAATGCAGGATATTGGTCTCTGGTTTCAATTGGCAGTGGATTCTAGATGATGTGCTTTTGTCCCCCCTTTCAAAAAAATTGTGTACGTGCTGTTACCTGTTTATTACATTTGTTGCAGAACTTATTTGAGCTATGGATTAATCTTCACCACGAGAAGGCACGAGTCGTTGACGTTGGGATATGGTATTTGAATTGCAGGCGGGTGTGGGATGCTCTAACGGGGGATGAACTTTGCTCATTTGAACACAAGCATATAGTTCGTACTTGTGCATTTTCTGAGGTACTCTGCACCTAGATTTACTGAATCAATTATCTTTTCCCTTCACTTTCTTGGAAATAGAGTGGGCTAAATCATTTTAGTTTGCCCTGGCATTGTCTTCTGCAGGTTGAGAATCTTCATCATCTTAATTGTTAGTGAGTTTTGTTCTGTTTATATGTTGATGGTCTTGACAATGTAGATATTTTCTCCAGTCACAGTGCCTCAAGATGTTTTGAATTCTGAGTGAGGTGTTGATGGCATGGTTGAAGAGCACGACCCACTTGCTCACAGGAGGTGCGGAGAAAGTGTTGCGAGTTTTTGATCTGGGTCGGCCAGACGCACCTCCCACGCTGTTGGAATGTTCCCCGGCGACTCCAATAAGGGCAGCAGTTTGGCATCACAGTGACCAGACCATTTTGAGCTCGTCGAATGACATTGGTGGTGTAAGGTATGCCACGCCTGATATTACATTGAATGTGATTTCCCTTCAATTGATATGCTTCCTTTTTATCAAGTATGGGTAAAAAGGTTATGCAAGAGGTGCTGCCGATATTTGACCATTGGTGACCTGATATTTTTGTGTCGAAATGATCAGAGTATGGGATGTAAGAACCAAGTCTGTAGTGCGGACTTTGGATACAAAATCTTCGTGCACGAGTGTGGAGGTCAGCAGGGACGGTCGGTACATCACCACAGCTGATGGCAACACTGTGAAGTTCTGGGATGCCAATCAGTAAGTTCTCTGTCTTTGTTTTATGATGTACTACATATCTAATATTGTTGACTCATCAATGTTGGATTGACATGTGTAGTGGCTTGATGCTTTTTGCAGGTGTCATCGCTCTTGTGTTCAAACTTTTAATCGATGTAATTCCTTTACAAAATGTGTTGTTTGTGCAGTTTTGGGTTGGTGAAGAGCTATACAATGCCTAGGCCGGTGGAATCAGCGTCTCTGTTTCCCTCTCGGGGGAAGTTCATAGCAGGTGGTGATGATATGTGGGTGCGCCTCTTTGATTTCGACACTGGCGATGAAATCGGTGAGTGGTTTGCATTCTGAAGTATTCGATGAAAATAGTATCTAGCCAGTTTACAGTGCATAATTCGATGTTAATACAGCAGCTGCTGATCATTGTATGCTGTTTAACGAGAACTTATCAGATATGTGAGGTATCATAATTTTTAGGATTTTTGAGTGGCTCACATGGGAACTTTCTTCTGTTTGATTTTATCTATGTTTTGACCAGTGTTCTTCATTGATTCCGGTGATATAAAATTTAGCCCTGTCCGCATTCTATTTTTCACAATGTGGTCAATTAAATTGGTCATTTTAAAACCATAAAACCTCTGTCCTTTAGGGGTTAATGCTACGTTGATTGTGGATGCAGAATGCAACAAAGGGCACCACGGCCCTGTGCACTGTGTCCGTTTCTCTCCAGGGGGTGAATCTTACGCATCGGGCTCTGAGGATGGCACCATTCGTATCTGGAAGACGGTGACCGGGAACGAGGAAAGCGAGGTGGAGGGTGCAGCAGGTGCAGCAGCAAATCAGATAAAGGTCAGAGTTGATGAGGTTGCCAGGAAGGTGCAAGGCTTTCACATCGCGCAAGAAGATGGCTCCCTGTACTGAGAACCGAAAGACCTCTGTTCCTCTACTCTGGCTGAAGCTTCATGATGGGATTATGCTCGAGGGGGAGTGTTGGTCTTTCGGAGGCCCATGGAGCATGTTGTGATTTCCGAGCCGGATTTGAGAGAATACTTGGGGAGTAACCTGAGGTCCTGTTTACCAGTGGTGCATGTACTTGGGCACATGCAGTTGCGAGGCCTGGGGGCTGCTGGCATGTAACTCTGTTTGTACATGCAGACATGGTGACATGATTTTGGATGTCTTGTGGTTGATCGAACTATGGAATACAAGGGCTTCTATGACCTGGGGAATCATGTTTGTCTTTTGTGCCTGGTTTATTTTTATGCCACAACCGGCATCTCACCCTTTTCTCGTTTTTTTAAAGCACACATATAGGGATACCTTTACTGCAGAACAGATACAAATACAACAAGGTCCCAGCCAGGGCCGGCCAAGAACCAAGTAAGAAAAGTATATAAAAGCAAGAGAGAAAAAAGAGGAAGCAAGAACCAGCACTAATAACACCTTATTCGTTAAAATTGGACTTTTCCACAACTTTGAGGGTATTTTAGGGCCATTTTCCAGTAGTTTGAGACATTATTTAAATATTGCAACAGCAGTATCAGCTATAATTCTTTTATAAAGTTATATAGGTAATTATTTTTCATAATGTGGGATGTTAAATCATAAAGAAAAATGAATAATAATTATTCTTAACCGTTATTTCTTGAATTGATTCACTTGAAACTTCTAAGATCTTAGAGTTATCTGTAAAGTTCATCAAAGTTTGAAGATGTCACAAATTCTGCTTTATTGTCTCTCTCCACCAGGGGAGAGACTACGGAAACGCTTTGTTTTTGAGGAGTTACCCGGAGTTACATGCCTAGACAGTAAAATGAAGCCGTAAAAGTAAATCTAGGATAAATACTAAGGCAGAGACTTCGCGACTAGCCGCTTGTTATACTCTTATTTGTTCACTCCAAATAGTTAAAAGGTGTGGAAGATCTTGGTGGTCTATCATTGTTAAGTGTGTAAGAGGTGTGTAAGAGCTTGGTGGTCTTCAAAAAATCTGACTCCTTTTTTGGTGCAAAAAACCTTGGTGCTAAAAAACTTTTGAAGACCGCCAAGCTCTTACACACCTCTTACACACCTAATAATGATAGACCACCAAGATCTTCCGCACCTTTTAACTATTTGAAGTGAATAAAGAAAAGTGTAATAAAGCAAATTTCTACGTAGATTCTTCAAATTCAAGGTGACATTACGGATAACTCTCTTACTTGAAAAGTGATCTATAAAAAAAACTAGCACATAGTAGATTAAAGCAACTCAAAATTTTGAAATCCCATGTTCTGGATCAACATGGGTAGCAAGGTCTTACTAAACTATATATCTCTACATTAACCCCATAACGCCTAAGTTGGGGTCCTCCACCCAGGACAACCTCATTTTGGTTATTTTTGTTGATGATCTCTAAATTCTTTTCAATTTCTTTTTCCACATTCCAATTATAGGATCTTGTACTCCTAGGCTTCATAAACCATCCCTCAATTTTCAAAACATTTGACTGTACAGATGTCAAGATAATAGCAAATGAAGTTGAGATTTTGATATTCCAAGCAAATGAAGTTGAGATTTTGATATTCCAAGCCCTAAGATAATAGCAAATGAAGTTGAGATTTTGATATTTCAGGCTCTAAAAATTTCAGACAACCTTGCTTTGATGGGCTCCCAAACCAAAAAGGTTGAAGTGAAGTGCCATTTTTGACAATCCTCAAGATGAGGTAGTTAACAAGATGCATAACTCAATTTGACATGATGTTCAGTTCATTAGCATTTTTTTAGAGACCTTGCAATGGGTGGGGGTATGAAGAGATTTTGGCCAAATTAGATTATCCCTTCAACTCTCCTCTAATTGGAAGAGCCCACAATTTATGGCATGCAACCCATGTGGACTGAACAAAAGTTCCTTTGAGGTGCCCAATGAATCTCATTAGCTTAGATTTTTTGGCAACCTTACCCAAAGTGTTGAACCTGATTTTAACATTGAGGTGTCTCACTTTGAAAAATTCCCCTAAGTGGAGTTTTGATCGTATGAACATAACTCCAATTGGGTTGGAAAGAAGACTCATTTACCTATTATATCATATTTTTTGTTTTATTAAAATATTAATTTTTTGGGCCTAGGCAACCCAGGAAAATGGGCAGTGACTACAAATGGTCTCTTGGGAACTTAGGGGTTAAGCATAGACTCTATACTACCGAAAGTAAGAGTTTGCAAACACACTAAATACTTGATTATGTACCAATTACTTTTTGTAAGAATATAGTCTAATTTAATTGTCTCTTATTCTATTTAGTGTATGATACACTATTTTGTAATTCTATGAAAAACACCATAAATTAGGATATCTATCAATTAAAGTCATTTACTAACTTTTGGATCTCATTTTTTTCACTTGTTAATTGGTCATTTGCTGCTGGACTATGTAAAAGTTTTTTTACAATGTTACAAGATACTAAAAGAATTCAATTACTTCATGTTATACTATTTTTGGTGTTACGTGAAATATAGATGATATTAGATATAGTTTATAAGTCCCTAAAAACTCATGATGTGCTTGCCCTCCCTTAAACACTTGTCAATCATGGTTTTAGAGTGTACTTGACTTCTTGTATCACTTTGTGTTTTTCTGGGATGATAACAACTTATATTAACATTGAGTTGGCTTCTTCATAACATACTAAATTTGGTTTTTGGTCCCCACCCTTGCGATTCTGAGCTAAACAAGAGCCTAAATTTTTTTGCACGTCAATGGTTGCCGAAATGTGTTTGGTCCCTTGTTTTTTATTAGTTGCGTTATGTCCAAAATTAAACACTTAAAACAAAGCTTCAATTTCTTTAGAACTATGTGTCTAAAATGCGAGGGACACAATAAAAACATCAATTAGCTTATCAACTATTTCTTCACTAAATAAGAGAATAAAAATGTAGCTATATAAGTAGGTGCTTCTCATAATTAGCTCTCTCTCTCATTATATCATTTAGTTCACCTTGTGTAGTGGAAACCCATTTATTCAGTTCGTCCCTTTGGACAAAGACTACTTGATGATTTGCACTCCTTCTGAAGATTCCACTCCCTAGTGAACACCCTTTTTATTGTCCACTTTAGGATGGTTTAAAATATACATTTTTACACAACGCTGTAGTTATCAAGTTAAGATTCTTTTTAATTTTGAAAATATTTTATGAGTTGCCAATTTTAACTTCTAAACGCCTGCAAGGCCAAAATATGGCTTTTTTTTAATGCAACTCACTATTCCATTCCAACTGCTACATAGATGATTTCTATCCAATTTTTTTTTGTGAAGGATTTTTGTTGGTCATGCCACCTTTTCAAGTTAAATTCAAATTCATTCAAAATGTTTTGGGATTTTACATGGGGTCTCAACTACAAAATGAATCGTAAAAATGGTTCATCATGTAGTGTAATTTGGATTTTTCTATTTTTTATGCTTAAACTAAATTTAGGCCATGAAAATGAGTCCTATTTCATTTGAGCTTAACAAACAAAATGAAGCTTACCAAATCTAATTTTTACTTCACTTTGAATTTTTGAAAAACTATGAAATTGAGAGTTTTATTGGAGTTACAAGTTCGATGGGGAAAAGCATGGTGTAGCATTTTAAATCTAAATTTAGATATGCCATGGATGGTTTTCATTTATTCTAATGTATTTCATTGTAATTTACACCTTTGGTGAAGCAATCGGAAGTTTTTAGTACATTCTGTAATTGATATGAATTTTCTTAACAATCACTTCAAAAAATCATAATAAATTCAAATTTTCACCAAAATTTATAAAAAAATCATGATTTGTAGTAGACACATGGCTGCATCTACTAAAAATGTAAAATTAAATACTTATTTTATTTATAGTGGAAAACTTGAACTGTGTGCCATGTAAAGCATGATTCTATGGTCATAGGCCCGGGCGCTTACGGGTTAAAGCCTTAAACCACCTCTTTCTATTTCTGTCATCTACAAGTACCAAATGTGGAAAACTTGAAACAAAATGTGAAGAGGTCCTTGACATATCCCTAACTAGTGGTTTGGATAGTTGCAATACTTTGAAATTAATAGTATGTCATACACTAATTCAAAGGACCAACAATTTGAACAATTTTGAAACTAAGGGAAATAGTGATTGCAACATTTGTTCATCGTGAAAAAAGGTGTACGTTGTTACATTGCAGGTTTTGCCTGGTTGGTTCAGAATATTAGGTTCATTATTTCCAATTGTTAGATTGGAGATTCACAAACTTTAGACCTTCACATAATTCAATCTCCAATTTATACTCTCAGCTGGGTTTCTTTTTCTTCTTTTTTTTCTTTCTAGCGATTTAGAGCCAGTTTGTTACAAAAATCCATTGAGAGAATCACCATCTGGGAACATAATGAGAAAAATCTCACCTCTATTTGTCTGCTTGATGAATACAAGTATGGCAGATTGGGTTGTATAGTACAATGAACCGTGCATGTCTCAAAGTAACTTTTGATTAGGTCACATTACTATTGTATTAAAAAAAAAATTACTCTTTGATCACGGTAACGTGGTCTTCGGCTTTGGTTACGTGGATCTTCAATTTCAACAATTTGGTCTTTGGCTACAGCTACGTGGCCTTTAGGCTTCGGCTTTGGATATGTGGTTTTTGGCATTATGATCTAGTAAATGTAACAAATTGTATTCCATAGCTACGAATCAATATCAAAGGATTTGAAATCCTTGAATGCATGACTAATATATAATGTTGATTTTGAGTATACAATAGACCTACCTCAGTGGAAAGGATTACCGAAGTCACAAGTTCCACAGGAATTAAATAATTGCATGGGCATTTATCACTTTTTGAAACAATTACCATACTTACCAAGGTGAGGCCTGACAGCTTAATTAGGACAACACTTCTAGTGCTTACTACTAGGAAATTGGCCGTTTGACTCATTTCTCACTAGTTACTTCTCGCTTGGTGAGTGCAACTGATCACTTTTCAATTGGTGAGTGTAACTGGTCACATAAGACAAAACTAGTGAGTGTAACTGGTCACATACGACAAGGGTTCCCTCGATTTCAGTCAATGAGAAAATACTAGTTTCCTTGTAGTGACAAACTTGAGTGAGTGACAAGCAAAGAACAATTCATACATGCATGGTAAGTTAATAACAATGGACTAGGTAACCTTCGAGAGCTGGTAGGCTTGAGAAGGTTACTGGACATAAGCTCCATGGATGGACCTTGGTTTAACCATGGACATAGTTTTTATCATAGTTAAAACCTTAACCATTGGCTTTTTTTCAATCTTGTTCCATCAAGGGTCCCAAAAGAAGGGCACCATAACTTCATAGCAACCCCTGGTTATGGGAAATAACCTTGCTGTCCTTCATCCAATGCAAGGCTACCACCTCTATTTCATATGGGCTCCATGGAGGTTATGGTTTTTTTTGTCATTTCTCACGTATGCACTTGAGGTTTTTGATTTTGATCAATAAGTTCCATGCGCTACAAAGCAGATTGTAATAAGCACAAATTATTCAACAAGAAATGAAGGTGGGCTTTCAATTCCAAAAGTACGTATCGTACACATGCCACTTACCGCACAGTGCCACTTACCTTGCACCTCAATTGTACAGTGCTCCCATCACATACAATTGAGGTGCACCGTAAAGGAGTAAAATGTGCACGGTTAGTGAAATGTCTACGATACATACCCTGCAGTAAGTCAGTCCAGGCCAGGTATAGAACATCATAAACATTTTTAGTGTAACAAGTTACAGGTTACACTAGAAAATAACAGGGATTGGCCAATTTAACCAATATGGCGTTCAATGTTCATTGGCTGCAAAGTGTTTCAATTCCATGACTTTTGATTGACTTGCATCTTCATAAACTATCAAACAGCAAGTCAGAGATCAAGTCGATGGCAGTTTACATGTCGGTACAACGATTACTAGCTCATTTATTTAATATATTAATTATGGTTGCTAGCGCATATATCCCATTTAATCTAGCTAAAGCTCACCTCAGCCAGATCGACAGAAAGGATCAAAAGTATTCTGATCACAATCTACTTGAAAGAGCGATACCACCGACACCTGCTTCTCAATTACACGGTGTTATTTAACTAAATTACTAACAGTCACTCGTTTGGCCGCACAGATCATGTCAGTATACGAACGGATTCAGGAGTTGAGTGATGGTCGTCAGATTCCGCCGTAGCCGCACAATCCAAACTGACATTTCAAGTTGCCTGGGCATTTGCGTCCGCACCGGCCGCAGTTGTTCTTGTCAGTCAGGAGGTTGGCACAAACGCCGCTGCAGCACAGGCTTCCGAACGGGCATGTGGTGGTACACGACCCGCACTTGGTCAGCAGAATGGAGCCCACGTCGAAGCATGCTTTGATCCCCAGGGAATCCGTGCAGCACGTCGGTTTGTTGGCGAATGGAATGATGGCGGCGCAGTTGAAATTGGGAGCAGTGCCGGACCCGCACAAGTTGATGGTGAGAAGCTTGCGGCCCAGTGGAGTCTCCGAAAACCGGCCCGCCTTGGCCACGGATGCCGGTTCGTCGATGCTTGGAGCCGCAGCGGCGACCGCCATGAGCACCAGAAACGGCAGCACCACGGCCTTCACCGTGGTGCTGAAACTGCAGCAGTGTGCGAGAGCCATGACAGCTAGTACTGATCGATGATCGAACCCAAACTGCAGAGACAATCGATCGATCAATCCCTGGGCGCTAGATGGAGCTTGCTGACCGATGAGAAGTATGTTAACGTTGTGCGTGTTTTATAATCGAGACCTCTGAGCCTTCTAGACAGGTACTATATCTTCCAGTCTGGCCTGCGTGTTAAGCACCTGTCACGATGTGGAGGAAAGTTGCACTTGGCCGGGCCGTTACAAAATTGGAACAGCGATTTCAAACTTTTCAATGCCAATAAAGTACATAGTGCAAATACTTTGAAATTCTCTGATTGTGGATACCATAGAAGTACGTTACACTAATAATATATATGAATACTTCATTCATGAATACTTCTTGTGTGAAAATTGAAGTGTGGTTACACATAATTATTGCTCCACTACAAAACAACAACCAATTCTTTCAGTGTGTAACATTTTGATTGATATGCATCTAGACTATCATGGAAACATTAATGCTATTTCTGTAGCGCATCTATCATTCAAATTTTGGAGCTAGCTAATCACACAGGGAATCATAGTTGACTAAATTTACTGTCCTCTGACGTTGTCCTGTTTTATGAGTAACTGTATTCAGTTTATGAGTACCGTAATAAGTACTGTATAGCAACATTACGGCTCGTAGCTATAGCAACATGATGGACTATAATCGGTGAGGGACGGCAGTCCCAAACCGTTAATGGGACATAACCTACTGTGCCCA
This sequence comes from Pohlia nutans, assembly GCA_022496805.1. Taxonomy (NCBI): domain Eukaryota; kingdom Viridiplantae; phylum Streptophyta; class Bryopsida; order Bryales; family Mniaceae; genus Pohlia; species Pohlia nutans. The sequence goes on from CM040085.1 coordinate 35,445,475, forward strand.
TTTTTTTTAAGATTGTTCAATTTCAGTTTTCTAGTTGATCTAGTTACGTTGTCCAAAAGAATAACTTTGGTTATGAGTTTTAACCCAAGAGTGAATAGCCTATCATCTTGTGACACATCTTCACAAAAAAAAGGGCACAATAGGTTATGGTTCGTAAATGTAACTTAACAAGGTGTAATGTTACCTGAGTGGCTGAGTCATGCCCAAACGTTGCTAACAAGCGTACGTGGCACTCTAAGACCTTTCAAGTGACCAGATCTCTGGAGAAAGGAAAAAAACAAACAAACAAACAAGAACTGGTGTAATCTGAGGTCTCAATTGGGCCATTGTCACTGAAATCCACCACTTTTAATGAACATGACTACATGAGGTTGCAAGGAAGAGATATGTGCATGAATTCTCGTAAAAATGTACATTCTAGAAAAGTACTTATCCTTGGAAGCTATGTTTGGAATTCAGATGACTGGGGATCAAACAAAACATCAGAATTAAAGGTCATATAACAAAACAATTAAGTAGAGGCGAGCTAGCTAGCGAGCAGGGAGAGTTGGGGTACAAATATGCAATTAATGAATGCAATACATAATTCTCCAATCTTGTTACAATTCAACCGTCCACCTGTACTCTGCATTGACTCTATCACCACAAAAATCTACACATTATTTAAATATTACATTTCTATTTCTCCAAACGTCCCAACGTGCACTCATGTTCATACGTAACCAACCAAGTGCAGTGACAAATATTTGGAATGCATGAACAAATGGGTGCAGTTAATCTGCACTTGCGTCAGTTGCATGTGAGCTTCATCTGCACTTGCTTGGATCTTGAACATCTCTCACATTGTCAATTTCGTTATATTTATGTAATTCAAAGATGCAAATTTTGGTGGAGGTAAGGAGCAAAATGGTGAAAATGGAGCCCCGGGTAGGCCACTCCTCTTTTATAAGGCTAAATTTTAATTACGTGTAATGTATTTTAATGCGATAAGAATTGTCATAGTTCAATTTAGTTCAAAAAATTCTTGTAGCCCCTAAAGAGAGGGATTATATATTAAAATAAAATAAAATTGATCATAGAATGTTTTAAAATATTCATGGAATATTAAGAACATTTCCAACATATTTTTAGGGTTTCTTCATGTGGAACATGTCCATGAAGTTTGGGTGTGGGGTACAGGCGAGTGCAGGACGAGTGCGGGTTATGAGTGGGGCGACTTTTCGTATCCTTGGAGCCTGGGCGAGTGCAAGTATTGAAGAATGGGCAAGTACGCTCAATATTACATATTTGACACTCATGTCAGACGTCTAACATGACGTCAAGTTGGAAAAAAGCACTACAAGGAGAAGGCGTCGCTTTTCAGTCGGTAGGTGAGTCAAATGGCGCCACTTTGCACTCAATGCCGAGGCGCTCAAGACTTGGTGACTGCGATTCGTCATGTGAGACAAGTGTGTACAGTGAACTCTGACACTGTTTTGAGTGAGAAGCGACGTCTTTGCTAGTAGTGATGTGTCGGATATGACAACCCTGACTTCTGATTGTAAGGGGGCTTAGTGGCATTACCAATTCGCCTACCTGGAAGTTGCGGGATTCATTCGCATGTTAGCTTATACATAAATTTGCTTGGCAATTGCCATTTCCATCGTGCTTTCCAGGCCATGCCATGTTTTGCGATCAGTTACGTTTATTAAATAAAGAAGCTATAAAGGTATTTAGACAAAATAGATCAAAAGATTCACGTAACTATTTAAGCAGAAAATTAATTTTCATATTCTTTTAACTTGCATGTATAAAAGCGGCATAAATTTTGGCATTCATGAACACAGAGATCTAAATTAAAAACTGGGACTGGAATAGACCTGAGGTTTTAGACAGGCATTTGGAAAAGTGTCAAATTCTTGAAATTTTTCCATTCTAAAGTCTAATATGACGATAGAAGGCTCTTTATTGAACTTGACAAAACAATTACAACAACTTACCATTTACACTCTATAGTCCTTGATTTATATCAGACAAAATGACAATGACCACTAGTAGAAATCTTGTAACAAATTGATTGCACTAGTAATAAATCTTGTAATTGATTTTGAGTCACTAAAAACATGTTGTAACAGACATTTAGTCGTTAAAGACATGTCACATTTTACAAGATTTCTACTATGTGTAAACAATTAACTGGTTTCAAACACACACTTAATTGGTAAAATGTGTAAGACTTTGTCATGTAACAACCTGGCATACCATGTAGAACATAACTCGATGCCTCTGCGTCTTGTAATTAATTTCTGAATGCCGTAAAAACCATGAAGCAGGTTGCTGAAGAGTTACATGTATGCTCTACTAAGTAAGAAAATGCATGCACATCTTGAATGACACAATCGATCGACAAGAAATACCACAATTCCAATCATCCAGATGACACGCAGTCCAGGCACATGAATTAACTCCAGGCACTCTCAATTCCATGACTAGCTTCTTAATTACCTCACAGAACCAAGCTTCATAAATCATAACCACAGCCAACTTTATTTATCAACCAGCAAGAGATTGATCGAGTCTAACGAAAACTCAAAGTGTACATGTAGTACTAGCATGCACTCAGTCGATCTAAGCAACAACTTACTTATTCTAAAATGATTGCTAGCTAGGGCATCCCATCCGTGAAGTTCACCGCGGAAAGAACTGCATTCTAATCACTGCCATCGGGATCCAGCAGGTCGATATTGCAGCTAAGAATACGAGAGACTGACTTCAAATTTTTCCGTAGCCGCACAATCCAAACTGACATTTCAAGTTGCCTGCGCATTTGCGTCCGCACCGGCCGCAGTTGTTCTTGTCAGTCAGGAGGTTGGCACAAACGCCGCTGCAGCACAGGCTTCCGAACGGGCATGTGGTGGTACACGACCCGCACTTGGTCAGCAGAATGGAGCCCACGTCGAAGCATGCTTTGATCCCCAGGGAATTCGTGCAGCACGTCGGTTTGTTGGCGAATGGAATGATGGCGGCGCAGTTGAAATTGGGAGCAGTGCCGGAACCGCACAAGTTGATGGTGAGAAGCTTGCGGCCCAGTGGAGTCTCCGAAAACCGGCCCGCCTTGGCCACGGATGCCGGTTCGTCGATGCTTGGAGCCGCAGCGGCGACCGCCATGAGCACCAGAAACGGCAGCACCACGGCCTTCACCGTGGTGCTGAAACTGAAGCAGTGTGCGAGAGCCATGACAGCTAGTACTGATCGATGATCGAACCCAAACTGCAGAGACAATCGATCGATTCCCGAAGCATGCGCTGAGAACTAGATGGAGCTTGCTGACTGATGAGAAGTATGTTAACGTTGTGCCTCTTTTATAGTGGAAGTCAGGGTACAGTATTTTGCGAGCCTGAACTAGATCTACGTGCATGTCTCATCAATCACTAGTAGAAATCTTGTCTAATGTGACATGCCTTTAACAACTAAATGTCCTTTACAACATGTGTGTAGTACCTCACATTATCAAGACATGTCAAATTTAAAAACATGTCATATTATATGTCATGCTATGTCATATTATGTCATGTTCGAGCATGTTCGAACATGATATTCTTACTGAAAGTCTAATTTGTTCAGTCTTAGGAGAGTACTGTTGTGGGGTTCAATGCACTTGTAGAGAGAGCTGTGACAAGTGACTACGTCGGTAGCTGTAGCACAAATATTGTTACAGGTGGATTTGTCAATTGTCTATACCTGCAGGTGAAGTGAACAGAGAGCACTTGCTTATGATCATGTCCACATATCTGTCGTTTGATGTATAAATGAAAGCCTACTGTATTTCGTTTTGCTTGTGAATTTCTTGATGGACCATGTGATATGTAATTGCACTGTATACATTGTACTTGGAAACAGGACACACAATGTTACAAAGCAATTGCTTTCGGAAGTTTGAAAATAGTTACAAACTTAGAGCAACAAGTGGAGAATGCAATTTAGAAGAACATTGGGATGGATGTCAAGATAACCACGTCGTTCTAACGCGTTAGAATGATACTCTAATGAACATTGTTTCAACGTATCAAAACGACATTCTAATGTCGTTCTACCGCATTCTAGAATAATGTTGTTCTATTGCATTCTAGAATAATGTCGTTCTTACACTAATTAATCACTTGCTCCCACTTGAAAAAACCCAAAATTTACTAATCACCCATATACAACAATTTTTATTTCAAGCCTATTACAAAAACAAATTAGTTTTAAAATGTTAAAATTTGATCTATAGTAAAATTGTAAAAGAATTGTTTTCTTAAAATCTATTTATGTTATAGAAATTTTTTGACAACATCTGATATAATTTTCACATTTAACTTTATGAGTGTAATTTGTGATTCTTAATCTACAACTCTTATTCCAACTTTGTCATCTTTTAAAGTTTATTTTATAACACATCTTTATAACCCCTCAAATTTTGAGGTACCTCGTGAGTTGTTTCAAGTCGGTTTTGGTCCATTAAAGCTTGTTTTGGATCCTCATCTCCACAATTAGGACACACACCTTGATTTCTCCAGAAAACCCGAAATGGCCATTTTTAACAGAATATGGCCATTATTTCCAAACATCTGGACATTTCACGAACAAAGTCAAGTGAACATGCATTTCAACACACCAGTGTGAAGAAGATTTCAACATTGGACTAAGTCACGTGAATTGTTCATGTAGAAGTCTTCCCTGTAGAAGTCACCTCCAGTTGGTCGTGCTTCCAAGTTTGCACGTCGCTGTGAAGCCTGTCAAGCTCTGTACCAGTTCGTTGCCAATAACTGCTTGGGATTTTCCCGGCATTTCTTCATCTGGTTTTACACTAGTAGAAAATGTGTTGTTTTTCATAAATGAAAAACGAATGAAACCGCGCCAGGCACATGGGTTGTGTCAATGCTGGTGAGTGGTTTTGGTCACAAGAAGACAGAAATATAAGCATAATATTCAGCCACTATTCTCACAAAATGGGGAATGAAAAACGACAGGTCTTCTACTAGTGTTATTGGACCAAAGCCTGTTCCCATACATGAATGTAAGAATGAATCTGACTCCAAACAACTTCACCAAGTTGTAGGAATAACTCGGTAAGAGCATCTCCACCAGCAACTCTGAATTGCACTCTGAAAATAGTAAGCCACTCACAAATCATCACGCATGGATTGTGCAATCATGATGTGCAAGTAAGAAGAGAAGATACATTAGCTTGAGTGGTTTTGAGGACCCTGAATTGGGTTGTTGTATTCATTGCCTCCCTCCAAATAAATTGTTGACTCGCAGTCCATGCACACCCATTTTTCTAGAACCAGAGAGCTATCTAGAGCATTGGTGGAGATGCTCTAAGGGCATCTTCAATCCAATCCAACAAACCATCTAACACTCACTAAAATGAATGAAAAGTATTCTAAAATACCGTGAAGGGCAAGTACACTTTACATTTGATGTTTTGAGCCTGGCTCCAAACCACCCTCCAAAAGTAGATTTAGGTAGATTCTTGTACTTGATTGCAAATGTGATGGAAATGTGTCATGTATTCTAAATAAGTGACACTTATGATTGGTTCATAAACTACTTTTGTGCACGTGTAGAGGGTGTGACTGGGTCAATTGAAACTAAAGCATGGATGAAATTGTAGTTTGAAGTGTGCATATAGAGATATGGATTGAGTATCTATTCTAAAGTGGTGTTGAGATAAATTAATTCTTTGGAGGATTGATTTAGTGTTAGAACCTTTGCAATAATTTGTAAACAAAAGCGAATTGAGATGCAATGCAGCATGTTGAACTTCCTTGCGATGCTCTCAATTTGTGTGCAAGGTTTAGGGCATCCTTAGTCCAGACCTCCATATTCACCCTTCAAAATACAATTTCATCCATACTTCAATTTCAAGCGACCCAATCATGCTCTTTGTATGTGCACAATATATAGTTCATGGAGCAATCACAACTGTCATTTAGAATACAATACAAGGTTCCATCACATGTACAAGAATCTAACTAAATGTAGTCTTAGAAGGTAGTTTGGAGGACTGGACACTCTCCAAATGTGATGTGTCTACTTACCCCTACGTTATTTTAGGATACTTTTCATCGGAGCAGCTTCTTGCATGCGTTAGGTTAAAAAATTAAATTTTAGAGGAGCACACTGCAGCTACCAGATTCTCTGCCGCACTAGCGTTGGGTGACTGGTGTGAATGGGCCATGTGTCATTTCCTGGATGATCCCAAATGTTGACTTCAACGATTGGCTTTGAACCTATGTTGTTAGTGGTTCAAATCCTACCCGCATGGTGAAAATTTCCTTGGTCATATTCTTTATTTTGAAAAGAAACAGTGCACCAAACTATGATGTTCAAGTACTGGAAATTCGCAAAATCTAATTTGTATCTACATTCTGCACAGAGATCAACACGAGTTACATACCTTCCGTTCATCCACATCTCTGGACTGAGGATGTCCTAAAAGGATGTCATCAACATGGCCACAAACACACGGAGCATTGCATTGAAACATTGTTCCATATCAAAATATGAGCAGGTCAGGAGTTTTCCATTAAAGAATTTTCAAAAAAACACACTGACAGACCACTGTAACATGTTCTATGGCAAGCTTGAACTAGACTGAAATGTATCTATCTCTTTGTTTTTTCAGTGACAAACGTCACTTTTCACCCAAAAGAAAAAAAAAAGAAGGCAAGTTCTATGGCTCTGTCATATACAGAATGCACGCATTCAAAGTGCATAAAACTATCCGTGGCATGTGTGCCATATCGTACAAATCGTTAAAACCGGTGAAATCATGAATCAAAAATGTAGTACTTGGATCCCGGAACAAGAGAATTCAAGTTCCCTGACGTCTCCTGCGACGACGTCCTCACGGAATTCCTGGACGGAGTGAACCCCGTCTCCGTGAGAATCTCCAGAGTTTCCACCACTTTGTTCATCTGCGGCCGATCATTAGGGTTCAAAGAAACGCAATGGCAAGCGACTTCCAGCAATAAATCGAGCTCCACGCCCGCCACGGTGTCGCGAAGTTGCTGCTCCACAATCTCCATGGCGCGGCTGTCGCTGTGCAGCGACCTCGCCCAGGCGGCGAGGTTGGTGTAATCGTCGGGCATGGAGTCGTCCACAGCTCTTCGCCCGCTCAGAAGCTCCAGCAGGATCACGCCGTAGCTGTACACATCCACTTTCTCCGTGGCTTTCCCGGATTTCGCGAACTCCGGGGCCACGTAGCCGAAGGTCCCGCCCACGGTCACCGTCACATGCGTGTCGTTTGCTGTGACCAGCTTCGCAAGGCCGAAGTCGGAGAGGTAAGGCTCGAACTCCGTGTCAAGAAGGATGTTGGTGGAGCTCACGTCGCCGTGGATGATGCGCGGGTCGCAGCCGAGGTGAAGGTACGCCAGACCACGCGCCACTCCCAGCGCTATCTTGTACCTGATCGGCCAGTCCACCACCACGTTCTCCTCCTCCTTCTCACCTACAGCCATGATTTCACACCACCGCATTTCAAATTAGGGTTTCGTGATCGTCTCTCAACCAAATGTTCTGAGGGATATCTTGATGGAAAGCTACTGAGAAGGCGCTTCTAATGAACAATCCGCAAGTGAGGGAATACTTACCATGAAGGAGCTGATCGAGGTTGCCGCCTGGGAGGAAATCGTAAATCAAGAGCTTCACATTGGGAGCGGAGCAAAAGCCCTTGAGCTTCACCAGGTTCCTGTGCTTCACGGTTCCGAGCGTATCTAACTCGTTTTCAAAGCTTCGTTCCGACTCCAAGCATGTCTTAAGCTTCTTCACTGCCAAGGGCTGTTGCTGGTTCAGTTCTAGCTTGTACACAACGCCATAGCCACCCTCTCCGATGATGTCTTTCTTGCGAATCTTTCGCAAAGCGGTCAGCATCTCCTTCGATGTCGGAACGGTCTTGCCCCCTTGAAACATGACGATCTTCCCGCCTGAAACGAATGCCAGCTTCGTCAGAAACTCAAAATTGGGCCTCATGTTTTATATACATTTTTTAATAGGTCGTAGGTAGACTTCCTTTTATTCAAGTTTATATGTCCTTTGATCATCACATGCAATGTGCTTCACTGATTCCAGTGATATAAAATCTGACCCTATCTGAATTATATTCTTCACAATACGATCGATTGAATTTGTCATTTAAAAAATATGAATCCTTGGTCCTTTATGGGTTGAAAAGAGAGATTGAATGCTCTAAAACAATCAAACAGGCTGTAATACAAACCTGCTCCAAGATTGATTTCGATTGTATTGTCCTTCCTCACCCACCACATGATGGCTGTCGCGGCAAGGATAAACTTGAATCCAAGAAACAAGCCAACCGACAGAAGCACGATCTGCACCAAGGTCAAGAGAGGCTTCTTCTTGCTCACTACGCACAGCCATAAAAGATCAATTGTCAGATAACAAATGTGATTTAAGCCAACCAAAGTGCCAAAATCCATTCCTGTAGAGTGGCTGATTTTCGGAGTTCTAAGAGATCGAGTACTTGAAGAAAACTAAGCCACCAAGCAGTACACAAAGCAAAGAACTTCTTCCAACTTGGGAAAGTTCCTCATGAGCAGTCTTCACTGCTGCTTCATTTAGTTGATGAGCACTAAAACAAAACAATTAAAATCATTTGGAAGAAACTTTCTTGATGAACCTTCTTGCCGATCAAATCATGCAACAGAGAAGAGCAAGAGCATACCTGGAGAAAGAGACGGTCCGACACTCGGTGCAAGGACAGGTGACAGGGCAGGGGCAGGGGCAGGGGGTGGAGAACAAGAAGGCAGTCCTAAAGATGCGAGTCCACATAAATCGGTATTTCCTAAATACCTGTCGCACAGCAACAAAAATATTAACATCCAGCATGTTGATACATAGATCTGCGTCTTTTGTAAAACAAGCGCTGCAAATCTTCAAATAAAAGAATCCGTAACTAAATCCGTGTTGCGTGTTGTTGCAAAGCGTCTTCCACAAGAACAAGAAGGTCTGAGCAACTGCAGGAGAGTTTCAACCACTTACGAATTACTGCTGAAGCGCAATAGACCTCCCTCTGGCACCTTTCCAGTGAGCTGATTGTAGGACACATTGCTGCAACAGGAAACACATTCCTTCAACACATGGGTAACATACATATCTCAAGGACCATTAACCCCTGAAGGACCAAGAAACCCAAATTGGGCCTCGTGATTTTTATAGCAGTTTTGAATAGGTCCTATGTAGACTTCCTTTTAATTGTCTTTTGATCAACACATGCAATGTTCTTCAAGTGCTGATTCCGGTGATATAAAATCTGGTCCTATCTGAATTATATTTTTCACAATACAATCGATTGAATTTGTCATTTTAAAACTATGAATCCTTTGCCCTTTAAGGGTTAAACAGGAATGCATCCTGAGGAATCATCAGATCCTAAGAATCGGCAGACAATGAGCAGAGCGGCCACAGCCAAAGTGAGTAGAGCTTACAAGTAATACAATCTCGTCAAATTACTAAAGCTTTCCGGAATTGAGCCTTCCAGCATGTTACTCGCCAAATCCAGGTACCGAAGGTTCGCCAAAGTGCCAATCTCTGAGGGAATGTTTCCAATAAGAGAGTTGTTGCGCAAATTCCTGTAAACATGCAAACACCAGAAATTCAGTAAAATGGGATTTAACAGAAGAAGCCCTAAAAGACCACAACAGCCTTCAAGAAAACAAAAGTTAACACTGACACTTACAAGACTAGCAAGTTTGTGAAGTTGCGGAAAGACGCTGGAATGTTTCCAACGAAGTTGTTCTGATTCAGCGTCCTGCAAACAAGTACCCGAACGTTTGTGAGAACTGAATTCATGCATAACGGGTCACATGACATGTCTAATACAAAAAAAAAAGCGAAAAAACTCGGGAGGGAGTGAGACTTACAATCTTTCCAAATGCTTCAAAGATGCCAATTGAGGAGCAATAGTACCGGTGAGATTCTTGAACGAAAGATTGCTGCAAGATTTCAAAACCTAAGTTGTCAGTTACAATACTTTGTAGCAAATGTTGCCATGACCACTCTCAAGCTTGTCATGTGGCGCACTCGCATTTTTCAACAACATTCGAAGTGGTCTTCCCACCTTTTAATGATTTCTAATCTTCGTGCTTTGTGGTTAGAGACGAGTTCATTTTCATGCTTCCAACAGTGCACTCATCTTCTCGTACTCCGACATTGGGGTTTCAGAGTACGCAGCACTTTGTCCTTCCATCTACTCCACCGTTGAGTATGATTTGCCCACCAAAACCAACTATTCAAGACGAATTCAGTTAAAGCAGTGTTGCATTTGCTTACATGATGGTGACGACGTTTGTGACGTTGTCGCAAACCACGCCTGTCCATTTGCACGGAGTCTTATCTGAGTCATTCCAGTTTTTCAGGGCGCCCATTGGGTCGTCCAATCGTTGCTGGAAAGCCTGTAACACTTTGCCTTCGGCATTCACCGCCTCGGACGATCTGCAATTCAATGCTAGAACAAGAAAGAAGACATGCAACAGTGCCATCGCCATTCTGGTCTTACGATCTCGAACTTCGCTCGATGTTTTTAACAGGCCTAGAGGTTCCACGTCTTGTCAACAGACAAAAACATGGTAGTGTCCAAGTAACACCAGCGACACCCTCGCCATTCTAATAAGTCACACCACTCAAAAATCCCTTCCACGTACAGCCACTGTAAGCAATCCTTTGGAGTTAATTTCTTGAGTGCCCGGTTCACTGGTGCACTTGTTTCCTGCTCTCGTGGTTGGACAAAACCCAACCGGTCGAAGCTCTGAAAAGAACTGCAACTGGAGGAGAGCAACTTAGATTCGACAGTGTCGAGGCACCACCTTGCCAACTTGAAACCAATATCTATCAAGCTGGAATCCGAGTGCCCGGTTCACTGTTGTCCAAAAAAACCCCTTGTTTCCTGCTCTTCAACCCAACTGGTCGAAGCTCTGGAAAGAACTGCAACTGGAGGAGAGCAAACTAGATTCGATTGACAGTGTCGAAGCACCACCTTGTCAACTTGCAACCAATATCTATCTATCAAGCAGTCTAGGGCTGGAATCGGGGCGAAAATCAAATCGGGGTGGGATCTATCGCGGTGATGAGTCGCCAAAAAAGTGAGGAAGAGATTGAAGTTCGCATATGAAAGGCTGAGCACCAATCTTCAGTTGTGTGTCAGGTTGTCCATGAATGTTGTGGATCGGCGAGAAAGCGAAGTGGAGGCTAGGCAGGCTACGAGACGAGACAAACGATCGATGCGAAGGGCGCGGCCACCATCCCGCAAAACTGCGCAGCTACAGTCACCGCTACTGACATCTAGACGCCCACGGTTTGCTCTGAGCGATGGAGGCGTCGTGGTGCTCGATCTGGCATCTGCTTTGTCAACGAAACCCCACCTCTCTCTTCTTCCCCCTTTTTTCAGCCCGATTACCCGACGATTTCCACTCTTTCCAAGTCCACTTCCCATTGAACACCCTTTTCACACTGCCCACTTAACCCTTAACCCCTAACCTTCCCCAGATTTGGAGAATTGCAAAGATGCATTATAAAATGCGACTAAGAGGGATATTTTGAACCGGATGTATGAATAAAAATTGTTCATTATGAATTTTAAATTCTATCCATACGGTTAGATATGCGATTGCTATCACCAATATTTTTGTATAAAATTTGAAACTCAAAATTCAAAATTATTTTGTGATTCAATTACGAGTAAGATATTGACAATTTGTGAATGAAATTTGTTGTGATAGGTTGAAATGTAATACCGGTACTCTAAGTGTAGTGATTTTTGAAGATTTTTTGGTTGCTTAATTTTATGAGTTGATTAATTTTTTCAAGAGCATTTTTGAACTAAGATCTTAAATTTTTTTTTTGTGAACCACTTGAACAATCATGAAATGAGGCATAAAAATTCCAAAATCCTCCCCTTTCTAATCGGTTCACACATGCATTAAGCTAGCTTCTCATAGAATTTCGTAGCATTTTTTTTACTTGCAAAAAGTCACCAGATGAATGAAATCTTATTGAGATTTATCATTCATCATCAAGAATATGAATGTTTGGACAGTTAGGAATTAAAGTCAGCAGTTCACGCCAAATATATTAAATTCTTTTGTTGAAATGATGCAAATATTCTCAAATATTATGTGGATATTCTATAAGTGATTATCTTATTCACCATTAAAAATAGAATATTCTTTAAAAGATAATTTTATGAAAATTTTGGCTTCTCTTTTTGTAATTAGTTTTTGCTAACCCTAATGGTTAGGTACAGTATATTTTTTTCACACAATGCTAACTAAGTCAAGAAAAATTAATTTAGCATGCATTATACTATCCTAATAAATCAAATATTATCTTATATACTCTTAGTAGTATATACTAGGCAGGTCCATGCCGGGGTCCAACATGACGGTTTTGGTAGCAAAATGGTCGTGGTGAGTGTACCTTCACCGCTATGCGTTATATATATATATATATATATATATATATACATTTATATTAATCCAACAACAAAATTTTAATTTTAAAACTTGTTTAAAATTTCACAGTAAAAAGTAAAATAAAAATAAAAAGGACAGAGTCTCGCGATTATATTGTCCTTGTTTCTTTTTCATTTTATTTTTTCCTTTTAATTAACATATGGTAAGCTGAAATGATACATGTCTCTTTAAACGGAATAATGTATTTGAACCCAAAACCGACACATGTTTTGCACTTTTTGTCTTCATAGACATATTTGTAATTCTTTTTTATTAGGTTGTTAACCTCTTAAACTGAAAGGATATCCAATCCATTAGTATTGATTCGAGAGAGTTTGTGACAATTTGACCCATCAATGTAGAGCTCAATTGACATTGATGTGAATATTTCAAAAAGATGATACAAAATTCAGTAAAGGAGATGATATTCAATAAGTCCTTGTAGAAAGCATGAAATTTTACAAGCACAACTCTTGAGGGTCTACAAATTGGCATTGGAAGAACTCAAATGAGGTAATACCATCTGGTATAGGAGTGTGGAGAGGTCAAGTTTTCTAAAAAAAAACTTGATCAATAGTCATTTGCATTCCAAGTTGCAATTAGAAACTTTAAGTGCATTGATGCTCAACTCTTTAGCAAATAATTGAATTTCCTATTAAAAAAACATTAATTAAAATGTCAATATAATTGTATAGAAGAACATGAGGCCATCCTCTTCACTAATACTTCATAAGACATTTCATGTAATTTGAGTATATTTTTGACAATCCATTCTTGTTCATTTTCATATGTTCAAAAAATTAATGTTTTTCTTAAAGGCATCAAATGATATGTTCATGTTGAAAGAGCACGTTCAAAAATACCAATTGAGGTATTTACACTGTCTCTCATAAATAATTGCACACCTCAAAAAAATTCCATAACTAATTAATAGTTTAGAATCTTGGAACAAAATTTGGATAGGTTGTAGTACATGTAGGATAATGTGTATACATTCAATTTCAGAATTTTCCAATTATATTCGAACTTATTATTTACTAATCAAAATTTTGACGTAAAACAAAACTTATGAATATGTGTGCATGATTTTAAAAATTCTTGGTTAGGAAGAATGTTCATCTCTTCTAGATCATATGCTAAAATCTGATGAATTTATTGAGGAAGATCTTATTAAATGAAATATGGCCCAATTTCTTTTACTTTTTCAATATATTGACCCTAAAGTCCAAAACAAAGTTCAAAAAATATACCAAAGTATGTAAATATCATGAGATCTTTAGCCTATGAACTAGAAGCAATGAGCATTCTTCTTATCAAAGAATTTTTGAAATCATGCACACGTATTCATAAGTTTAGTTTTACGTCAAAATTTTGACCAGTAAATAATAAGTTCTAATATGATTGGAAATTTTTGAAACTGAATGTACACACACTATCCTATATGTACTACAACATATCCAAGTTTCGTTGCAAGATTCTTAACTATCATTTAGTTATCGCAATTTTTGAGGTGTGCAATTATTTATGAGAGACAATGTATAAAAAATCATCATTGGAATAATATTTTTATCTTGTTATCGAGTGTGGAAAATTAGAGTCACTTAGATTCTTTTATAACATTGTACATATACTTTGATATCACTCGCACTAATTTAAAGATGCTACAAATGGTGTGATTTTTGTAAATTAGTCTCTTACGCACTACTAGGATAAATTAGTGTACCTGCAAGTTTTTTAATTATATTAAGGCATCGCCATCCATGAGGTAGCAATTAATGTGCCAAATGCTAGTTTACGCGCCCTCCAAACTAGCCCTTCATTCCAAAAGTGATGAGATCCCCATCTTTGACTCTAAATCCACTTTGCCATCTTCACCCCTCCTTCCAGGAAGTTTCCTCATAGGTAATTCTCTTTGGTTATTTGCATTTTTGCTACAACTTCTTCTTTGTTTTGGACCTGCCATAGTCAAGGCAACATGATCAACCAAAGTCACAAGATGGACACGCCATTTCAAGTGAATGGGCTCCCATTTGAAGAGACCTTAATGAAGAAAGCCTTTGGTGAGTTGTGGATGGGGCTCCTTGAAAGAGGCATACGCGCCAAGGGCAACATGGCATGACCATTGCTAACGTAGAAGTATCATAAACTGAGAAAATAAGATGTTTTACATCTTAGAAAATGGGAGTTTGATTAAGGACTTATTTTTCCTAAATAGACTCAAAAGAAGAAGTCATGCCAACTGAAATTAAGGTGCTTCTATATTCTTTTTCCAAATAGAATATTTTCTACAATTCTTCAAAGTGGAAAGTTTGTCAAACCCTCTACTTGTGCCTTAGACTTATCTTAAACCGATAATGGGTTGACCCTAAATCAATATATGGGTTGCTCCACCACTCTATCCAAAAACGCAAGAAGCCAATTGGTTGATATTTATCTCCTAAAAAATGGTTTAACCCCTAAATGTTCATTGCCCTCTCCAAATTTGGAGAATTGAAAATATGCATTATAAAATGCAAAGAAGAGGGATTTTTGACTTTGATGTATGAATAAAAGTTGTACATTATGGATTTTAAATTCTATCCTTAAGGTTAGATCTATATTTTGTATAAAATTTGAAACTCAAAATTCAAAATTATTTTGTAATTCGATTTTGAATAAGATATTGACAATTTGTGGATGAATTTTGTTGTGATGGTTTGAAATGCAATACTCTAAATGTAGTTATTTTTGGAGATTTTTTGGTTGCTTAATTTTATAAGTTGATTTTTTCAAGAGCACTTTTGATTCATTTTGAACTATGATCTTAGAAATTTTGGGTGGAAAACAATGGCATGAAATGAAGCATAATTTTTTCACAAATCATCCCCTTTCTAATCAGATCACATATGCATGAAGCTAACTTTCTATAAAATCTATAGTAAAAAATTCACACTGCAAAAAATACTCCACAAATGAGAAATCGCGGATAAAATCTGGGCAATTAAGGGTTAAAGTCAGTTTACAACATGATTTTAGTGGCAGTTTATAACACGTTTATTGGAAGTGTCTTAGTTTATGATATTTCTACATTAAGAGCATATGCACCCAATGCACACTAAAGTTGATTCGCCAAAATTATTCATCTACATTTGAAGAGCCCTTGAATTTAGACTCCCTCACCCTTGAACATCCCTCAAGCACCAAAGGTGCACATCAAATAGTCAATGGATCAATCACAAGTAGAATGTAGGATATAGTAAACTAAACTTAAATTTGAAGGGCCATTTCTTAACACGCTAGGATTGAGGGTCAAGAGGCATTTTTGAAGGGCCCTTAGCATTTTTAATCTAGTGATTGCGTGTGTATGGGAGGGCATGGGTGCGGATGCTCTAACCACAATCACAATGCTCTCGGAAATCACATCAAAATAAAGAATATGAATATGGAAGTTCGTGCTTCTGTTAGAAAAATCTGTGATAGATAGGAAAATTGTAGATTAATTCGTTTAATGATAGTATGTTATAATCCAAAGCCTAAACGAAGACAAAGACTTTTTATTATTATTATTATGCTTTTAATAATAATAAAAAATTTAAAAAAAAATTGTTATATATATAACTGTATTACCGGGTAGCCATCCGTAGAAAGGAAATTGAACGCCTGAATTTTCTCACACAATGGCTGCGCCAAGCGGTGGAAGGATGAGGAATTCTTTTTTGCTAAGTATTTCATCCGTGACTTATTGCTGTTAATTCGGTGTTGACGGGCAGCGGCAATGCCAGTACAACGATGGTTACTTACCTCTAGTGAAGAAATATTTTTTGAACATTTAACAAAAAATCTTCGACTCTTCACATTTTTCCCATAAGAATATCCAAATGTCGCATTTTTTATGCATTGAAATGCTCTTCTAGTTTCCAAGAAAATACAAATGCTCGACGAGTTTAATAATAGAATTTGTGCTTAGTGCCAATTTTGGGTGTCTCCACCTTAGAGCATCTGCGACACATTGCAATAGAGGCGCACGACATGGAAGGTTGCCATTTGAGCAAACATGATGAGTCCATTGTGAAGCAATTTTCCACACAATAGCCACAATGGACGACAAAAAATGAGGGCCAACCAATTTTTTGTTTGGTTTTTGGAACAATAACCCCTTATATATTTTCATTTCACTAGAGAACTATTGGAAGGACGTGGCTGCATAAGTCCACATATGTGAAAGAGAGCGATACATTGCCCCAAAAAAAATCCCTGAGGCTGACGTGGTAGATTACTATGGCTCTCAATACCTTGGTTGTGTTAAAAATTTGAGCAAAAGGCAATAGTGAGCTTTTTTATTTTATTTTATTTTTTAAAGGACCATGGTTGCACCTGCTAAAAATTGTTGGTGTTTGACTGGGTTTGTGTTGATGTTTGGTGCGTCACAGTAGAACGGGACTCGCTAGTGGATGCGGCTAGCCCTAGCAGGGCCTTGGTGGTGGGCAACTTAGCGAACAACTTAGATTGAGAAGGGTTGTGGATCGATGAAGATCTTTTACAAAATTTAAATCTACTATTTTGCTTGTCCAACCTACTAAATGCATGTTTAACCCTTTGAGGTGCATGAGTCCACAAAGTAGATGATGAACAAATTCAAACTATTCTCCTAACTACATACATGGATGGTTTTTCTTCCATCCAAATTTCTCTTGGTTCTTGTGCTATTTGACTATCATTTGTACGGTACGCATCTGCAAAATAAGATATTATGATTTTTTGAAAAACAACACAATTGGTTTAAGTCAAGTTTCTTTTCTAGTTCAAAAAGTGAGACCTTGAACATGATTTTCCAAAATAAGTAGAATCAAATAATGGAAATCATACCATCTCGTAGTGCATGTTATTCCAATTTCATTACATTATTTTATAATTTTGTGTGTTGATTTGGAATTTTTAATTGAATTTGAAGATGAAACCTTGCAAAATTAATTTAAAAAATATTGATAAAAAATATAATGAATCCAACGGTACAAATGTGATCTTCACATTGATATTTATAACTTTGCTTTGTACAACAACTCCATTTTTGTTTTTCATCAAACATTTTATTACAAATCTCTTAAAACAGTGTTGAATCGGGACGTTAAAGGATTAACTCACGAGCATGTACTCAACGTGTAGATTTGAAAAATCTAGACTAAGTAGGGCATTTTAGTAGATTTGACTTTGTGAAATATCAAACCGTGTTGTAGATGCACTTAGAGCATATCCACTAACACTTTCGATACTGCTCTAGCTATGGAAAAATGGATGAGACTGGGTTGGTGAACAAATTTTTTGGCCTATGACACTTGATAATCCACTAAAAATTAGGGCCCTCAAAATCGCTCTTGCTAGTGTATCTTCTCTTCTTAATTGCACATCATAATTGCACAATCCATATGTGGTGACTTGTGAGTGGCTCCCTTACTATTTTCGAGAGTCTACACTAGTAGAAAAGGTGGCATTGCCGAGGAAGTTGCCCAGGCATGTGGTGCCCAATTGCACGCATGCACAATGATTTTGCATGGGCATCTCCCTGGAGAGCGTCACCTTTTCTACTAGTGCTAATTGAGTGATGAGTTGGTGAGAAATGAAGGTGAGTAATTTCAGCCGCTTTAGCAAAATTGCCATAGATGTGAAGACTTGATAGCCAATTTTGATGAAATATTTTAGATTCCTTGATATATTTGTAGCAAATTACTACATATAGTATAAAATTGGCTGATTTCACCATATTGGGAGAAGCCATTTGGCCAAAAAGTAGTGGCTAATTCCCTCAAAAATGAGTAAAAATTAGCATTGAATTCTTTTTGGTAGCCACTTGGCTAAAATTCGCACAAAATATTTTCAATGTTGGTGGGGAACTACACGGTGAGGTCTGACTTTTTGAATGACCTTGAGAGTGCAATCCAGAGTGCTAGTGGAGATGCTCTTACTGGAGCACAGTATAGAAGAGTATAGAAGGTTGATGAATAGTGAGGAATATACCCCTCCCCGAGGTGGCCCAAGGGTTGACAGCTGATGAACCTCGGCAACTGAGCTTCGGGCTGTGAGTCACACGTGTCATCGTTCCCTGTAGTGACGTGGGCAAATGCTCGATCGGTATTGGTTGCAGTCCTTTGGCTCATCCTCATTTCGGGACTGGACCTTCGGTGGTAGGGCCGGAGCGCCGGAGTGAGTTCACAACACTATGCTTTGCTAATAGTTGCCACCTAAGGTAGAAGCACCTAATTATGACACTTTATCTTGAAATCTGTGATCTATGAATCACGTTAAAAAGTGTTCTGAAATGAAGACCGTTCCTAGAATCTATCACAATTAGGTGATTTTCACAATTAGGTGATTTTCACAATTAGGTGCTTCTACCTTACACTAATTGATTTCAAAAGGCTATAACTTTTACGTAACATGAATATTTTTACCAACTATATTTACAGACATTAGGAGAAAAGTTACAATACCTTCGAGGAAGATGTGTGGCACTGTCGAGGAAGATGCCCGCACAAGTGGTGCCCAATTCCACGTATGCACAATGATTTTGTATGGGCATCTCCGTGGGGAGTGCCACCTTTTCTACTAGTGAGAGTTCCTCCTATACCGGTATGTATAGTTTCAATATGATCTTCTCTCTTGGTAAAAATATTCATATTCAGTAAAAAGTTATAGCTTTAACTTCTAAACGTCAGAGCGTTCAGAAAGTGGACGACTAACAGATTCAAACCCTTCTCACGTTCTCATCAATGCTTGGATGAAAGTCATCCAATTTTTTGGAGATTCTTCACCAAGTTGTTGTCCTATCTAATGGTTGGATTTAGTCATACTTGATTACATATTTTTCTAAAATTACAAATGTAGAAGTATGTCAAGTCGTTGACCAAGCCAAAATTGCATTGACTGTAGTTCAAAAGTGGCCTTTCAAAAATGAGATCATAGATTTAAGAAACACAAAAATTTCAAAGAATCACCACGTTTAAGAGTATCTCATTTCAAATTCATTCCAACAAATTTTACTCAAAAAATATTAAAATTTTGTTTGTAATTGAATTTACAAGGAATTTTTAATTTTAACTTTCAAATTTTATAATTAAATATTGGTGAGAGTATTAGTGAATTGAACTGTACGGATGGAATCTAAAATTCAAAATCTAGAACTTTCATTTGTATATCAATTCCAAAATATTCTTCTAAATATTACTTTATGATGGTTTTTCTCAAATTGTCAATTCCAGGGACACACCCTGGTACGTTTAGGGGTTAAGGGAAAAATTAGTATGAGTGGCACTATTAGTAAAAAGTAGTGTATTGTAATGCATTCTTCTTTTACTGCGAACCTCAACCATATTAATTCTTCCTAAAATCCTCCCTACAAAGTACCACTTAAGGTAGGAATAAGAAAAATCGTGAGGGCCTCATAAACCAAATTGTAAACTTCTACTGAATGGAGACATCTTTCACTCATTTCTAAGAATGTTTGATAATTGTGACAATTCTAGGTGCAAGGTGTGATATTTTTTGAAACTGAGCTAATCTAGTAATTGGTAGAGAATTTGATAGGCATTTTTCACAGATAAAATGGCATATATCGGTTTTGAGTGATTCATATTTACTTAGTTTTTGAAGAGTCTAGGAAATGGTTTCAAGGTTTGACAAAATTTTCACTTTGAAAATTTGTATAAAATTATTTATTGGGAGTAAAAATATAGAATCAAATTGCTTCCTCATGATTTTCATCTTCTCTCTATAAAAAACAAGTCCTTGCCATAACTCCCATTTCTAATATGGATAACTTCTTATTTTCTTAGTTTATTGTATTTCTACCTTAAAGTAAAGGTGTCTAGTTGTGACACTTTTCTTGAAAAAAAGTAATGTATGACTTATATAGAAATGCATTTTCAAACGAAAATCATTCCTAGAGAGTGTCACGATTTGATGAGTGACACAATTAGATGTTTCTACTTCATGAAGAGTTGAGAGCTCAATTACCCTATAGAAAAAAATACAAGAGTTGTTGTAAAATATATTTGGATAATAATCTCATGATGCTATAATGGACCATAGGAGCTTGTAGATTTCATAATTATTTTTGACAATGAAGTTAATTTCCTTTAAATCAAATGTTTGAATCCTACCTTCATTTTAAGATTTCAATTTGTGGATTTCTCTTTAATTTCAATAGAGTTATCCGCAAAGTCCTTCAAAGTTTGAAGATGATACCTAGAATTTTGCTATTATATAATTTTATTTGGTTACTCCAAATAGTTAAAAAGAATGAAAGACCTCGGTGGTCTATAATTATTAGGTGTGTAAGAGCTTGGTGGTCTTCAAAGTCATGTGAAACTGTTTTGGGCACCAAAAGAGGAGCTCAAAAAAGTTTCATATGACTTTGAAGACCACCAAGCTCTTACACACCTAATAATTGTAGACCACCCTCGAGACCACCAAGCTCTTCCATACCTTTTAACTATTTGGAGAGACCAAATAAAACTATATTAAAACAAAATTCTAGGTATCTCTTTCAAAGTTTGAAAGATTTTGCGGATAATTCTAATATTTCATTTCAATTTTAATGATTATGGCAAAAGTTTTTGAGTCAATGATAAATCTAATTTTCTACATCTTCTCATCAATTAACCCCTAAGCGACATATCGACCGTTTTTTGGTTGCAGCCCAAACAGCAGTGACTGCCGATGGTCAGGAAATGACATTTTTTGAGTTTTGATTTTTTGTCAAAATTGGGGTAGAGATCATGTTCTAGTGATGTTTGATGCATTTCATTTTCAATATTGAGGTTCACTCAAGAATTTTTCAAAGACAAAGACCTCAATATTGTCCTAGTGTTATAAAATTTACTATTTCTAGAAAGTGATGATGTTCTCTCATTTGGAAATTTTGCCTTTTTTAATTTTAGAATAGAATGTCTAGTTTTAACCAATCATAGCAAATTTCAATTTCTAAAAATAAAAATTGTAATTTTGGTGAATATTCAATGGTAAATGCTTCTAAATTCATTAAATGAGTATCTAAAATTGTTTTTGGAAGTTTGACTGTACGGATAATTACTAAACATCATGCTTCTCATTTTCTCTGTTGAACCAAACTTCATCAAAGTTGTAGAAGTATCGTTTTATAACACATCTAGGTTTTGCCCTTACCCCCTTTGTTATTTAGGGGTTAAGCAATTTTAACTAATTATTTTTACCATTCTAGCAAGTCAAACAACTTACTCCATTGATATTATCGTAACAATTTTATTATCGTAACTAAATAGTGATTTGAAGGCCCATTTTCTAACACGCTAGGATTGAGAGTCAAGAGGTATTTTTGAAGGGCCCTTGGCACTTTTCATCTACTTCTTGAGTGTCAGAGACTCTGGGAGGGCATGGGTGGCCATGCTCTTACGCTACCTAAGACAAGGGCGCATAGAGACCCAAGTCACTTGCATCCTTTCTCTACTGCTTTAACCTCTAAAGGACCAACAAGTCCAAATTGGGCCTCTATTTTATTTTATTTTTAACAATGTCGATTGAGTACGTCCTATTTGGACATTCTTTTGTTTAATTTTTTTTTCTCAACCAACACATGCAATTGATGTTCTTCACTAATTCCGGTATTATAATATTTGGTCCCATCTAAATCATATTTTTCATAATTTGATCAATTGAATTTGTCATTTTAAAACTATGAATCCTTAATTCTTTAGGGGTTAAATCACTGCTACAAACCTTCTGTTTCTTGTTTTTTCATTTTAGGGCCTTTGCCAAGTCATATTTGAATATTTTGAATTTGAAATTGGAGCATACGGTCCCAATGAACTTAGAGGGGCCACCCCCAAAATCTTGGGGAACTCAACAAGTTCAAAATAGAGGACAATTTTTCACCTTAGAAAAAATTTGTAGCACTATTTTAGAGAACCACAGCAAATCAGATTGATCCTAATGAAAATAAAAAAAAGTTTGCAGTGTGGAATTTATTTCAAGTGATAAGCATAAGCCAATTTGCCATAAATTAATTTTTAAGGATATTAGTCTGGAAACAATATTGGCCACTATTCACCGGCTATTGGTTATTCCTCTATCTTTGACATTAACCTTTCAAAGGCCCTTGGGAGGATGGTTGCAAGCTACGGTCACCCAAACTTTTTGTCGCGGCATGCAAATTTGTGTGCACTTACCCAATCTTTGGAAAATCATCAATAAATATTGGAATGGAATTTTGTGACGAAACAAATTGCATTGTTTCTAGAATTCTAAAGTTAAGATGTCTACCACAATAAAGTTTGCAAATTTTCAATCTTTCTATCCAAATTAAGCATTTCTACTTAGATTTGGTAGCGTGTCGCTTGTCAAAAGTGCACCTATTTTATGGGAAATGCTAGAAGGGGGTCAAATTTGAACTTCAAAAATTTATAGCAACATACCGCAAGTGTGTACAAAGGTACCATATTTTATTTTTTTGGGTACTACGCTTACTTATTTTTTAATTAATTGTTTGGTGATGTTTTTGTTTTTTAAGATTTTCGTGCAGTTAAAACTTTTTTTTTGGATTTTTTTTTTGGAAATGAAATAATGGTTCAATTTCAGAGGTGGGATATGAAATGCATTTTTCATAAAACCTAGCTAAGGATGTTATGTAAAAAAGGCTCTAATTACCCCTACTCGGTAAAAAACAGAAAAGGCTATTGAGTAATGCCCAAAGACTTGAAATTAACTTAACAATTGCTAAAGTGAAAGTATTAGCATAAACCCTATTTGGGATGGTGAAATTTTTGATCTAATTGAAAGTTGAGAGGTGCGCATTACTACGCTAGTGCACGAGCTGCATGGCCTTTAGCTGCACAAGCTGCACTCCCCACTTGGTAGACCGTAGCTTGCAATCACCCGGGATCCCTTTCTACAACCCGTATTTAGCCTTATAATTGTTCAATTGTGGTTTAATATATGAATTGTGATATATTTTTATAGACATATTATCATAATTATTAATTCTACTTTGTACTGAAAAGTGGTTGGTCATTGTTATTTTGATCAAATACCACCAAATACAGAATATACTATATAGCTGCAAAGGGCTTTTGGGCAGTTTAACCCTCAAACGTCAAAGTTAACCCTTAAACGTGTTAACCCATGGGGCTTACTTTGATGTTTAAGGGTTAAACTGCCCAATCAAATCAAGTGAGGATTGGTGCGTTGGAAAGCTACTGAAAAAGCGATCTAGATTCCAAATTTGTGCCTCATTTGGGAGATTGTAGAAACATTGGCAAGCAATCAAAGTTATAAAAATGAGCAGGAGTTGAGGTTGGGGCAGCTGAGGTCGTTTTTTGAAAAGTGCCGCAGTGCTACAGTGCTGGCTAGCAGTGGCCAGCAGAGTCGTTTTTTCATTTTTTTCGTTTTTTTTTTTTTTTTTTTTTTTTTTTTTTTTTTTTTTTTTTTTTTTTTTTTTTTTTTTCCTTCCGAAATTTTAGATGCCTTCCGGGTTGCCCTGCCCAGGGCCTCTTGATGTTTAAGGGTTAAGCTTCATGTACCTTGAAAATATATGACTTAACTCTTCCAATGGTGTGGACTCTAAGCACAATGGTGTGGACCTTGATCCAATAGGAATAGTAGTTTGAGCAAACATGAAGTTTATTATGGAACAAATTAACAAGAGAATCATGAAGCTTAACATGGAATAGAGGGAGTACAATATTGGATACTAGTCCAAGTTATAGAGCCTACCTTCAAGAAAAAGCACCAAAATAGACCTTGCTCACCATGCCCTGGAGTCACAGAGAGACAAATTACCCCAATAGACTCTCCGTTTAGAATAGATTCTCCATTCAAGAATAGATTCTCTACTGTTCACTGCTTGGTTGGTTTTTTACTGATACAATAACTTTCATTGGAACATGGAGTGAAAGATGACACTTGCCATTATATGAGGGAATTTAGTAGGAGTCAAACAAGTAAGACAAATTTAAGATGTGAAAACAAAGAGCATCCAAGAGTATCGGAGAAAATCTTGGAAACTTTAGTAGGGGTACAAAGTCTAGGCTTAACCCTTAAAAGGCCCTTGGGATCCCTCTATACAACATGTACTTAGCCTTATAATTGCTCAATCGTGGTTTACTATACAAATTGTGATATATATATATATATATATATATATAAGTTAACCGAAATCAGAACCTCAGTTTCGACCCCCCAAAATTTCAAGGAATGGAACTCTATGCTCTCCAGGAGTGTAACTGAAATGAAAACTCACAGTGAAAACTCCACTTTTCCTTGGACTTTGGAGCTGCTGTAATCCTATAATAGGAATAAATATGTAGCTAGCGGAAACGATCGATGATTAGGAAATAAGTTTGCAAGCCGCATTAATCAGCCAACGCATGCATCTGACACCAAACTCCTCTTAGAACTAGTTTTGCCGTTTTTTTAACGGCAAAACTAGTTCAACATGTATTCTATTTCGGATTCTGTGGCAGTCAACTTGGCTGCCTTGACTCACCTTCTACTCACCTACATGACATGAGTTTGTCCTTCTCTTTGGTTAACTCTATCGTTAGATACATATTATCACGATTATTCAATTTTGCTTTGTATTGAAAAGTGTTTAGTCATTGTTATTTTGATCAAATACCACCAAATATGGAATATACAATACAGTCGCAAAGGGCTTTCAGTCAGGCCGTTTAAGAGCCACTCCCCATGTCGAGCCCGTCCCCGCCCTCGGAAAGCGGGCTCCTGAACCTACTATTCATATCAACACGGGTCTCCAGATTATTGAGTATCCCCATACAAGCCCGCCATTACGAGTGGGCACCTATTTTTGATTATGTACTATTCCTATTTGCTATAGCCCACAATCATAAAGTAATTTTTTTACACAATTGATGCGGCCCATAGTCAAATGTCCATTTGCTCATTTGCTCACTCCCTGTCCATTTGCTCATCACTCCTTGTCCATTTGCTCACTCCCTGTCCATTTGCTCACTCCCTGTCCATTTGCCCATCATGTTGATTTACACTCAGTACTCTTTTATATCACATTTTTGATGTCCAATGTATACGAGTTCTTTGGAATTAAATGCAAAGACACACGTTTACAGACCAAGAAAGTTTTTTTTGAACTATCGTATTGGAGAGTGTGACAATAAAGAGATATTTATATCTATATTGGAGTTTTGAAGGACTTCATATTCATATTTCACGCAAGAGGACCGGAGTTCCTTTTCTACTTCTTGTTCTTCTTTATCTTTTTATTTATTTATATTTTTCAAAAGAAGACTATTGTGATTTTTCTACTTCTTGATATTATTGTTTTTTTATGAGTTAATCCATATTTGTATTTCTTGATAGTGGAACCGGAGTTCTCCTTCTTTCTTTAAATTTCCACCATGGCTCCAGGAAAAGAAGTTATTTTCCAAATTTTGGTTGGGGCAATCACTGCCATTAACTATATTTTCAAGCTCACATTTCTTTCATCGCAAGATGGTCATAATGCCCTCAATGCTTTTGACCCCGTTCAGAGGAGAAGTACTCTTCCCCGCCAACCTCGATCTAGCCATCATATTGTTATGGCTTTATGTTGCGAAGATGAAGAAATTGCTCTTATGTATAATTATCGATTGACCAAGAGAGAGCTTCATGGGATTAATTGGGGTCATTGGTATATTAAACCAAGGTCCATTCATTGGTGGGGCCAATTTTTAAATGTTGTTATGAATGATGATCCAGTGCGTTTTCAAGGCATGTTTAGAGTCTCCCCGTCAACTTTCAACTACATATGTGAATTAGTGAGGGTTGATCTAGAAAGAAATCCCCCACAACCTTTACTGAGTGTTCCAAATAGAAAACTTGAGGTAACTAGACAAGTAGCTATTGCACTTCGTAGGTTGGCTACAGGGGATGATATGACAACAATTGGAGAATTGTTTGGAGTTTCTAATTCAACTGTATCAAGAGTAATGAGAAGATTTATAAAATCTTTATTATCTAGAGGACGACATCATTTGCAATGGCCTGATGCGGACCAACTTGCAATTATAAAAGCTGGATTTGAGTCAAAATGTGGTATACCTCAAATATGTGGAGCAATAGATTGCACCCACATAGAAGTTGAATTACCTGGAAATGAGCGCTCCACTGATTTTTTTGACAAGGATAAAAACTACAGTTTTACCATGCAAGCTGTGGTAGACTCCAATACTAGATTTTTGGATGTGTTTGCCGGATTTCCAAGTGTAGTGCACGATGCTCGAGTATTTGCAAATTCTGGTTTCAAAAGAGAAGTTGACGAAGGTCGACGGTTAAATGGTCCAAGTCGCATCATTCAAGGTGTTTCAATCCCTGAGCTCATTATTGGCGATGCTGGATATACCCAAAGTGTATGGATGTTGACACCATTGCCAGGACACAGACTTGCTCCAATGTATGATCAATATAATTTCAAACATAGTAGCACAAGAATGGCAGTAGAAAGATCATTTGGAATACTAAAAGGTGTTTGGAGGATTTACGACGTATCATGTATAGTCCGGATGTGACTATACTATCAAAGATGATGATCACATGTTGCATGCTACACAACATAATGTTGGATAGAACGGATATCATTGATGAAGACCTTCCTCTCATTGGACATCATGACGAGGGATATCCTCGACAAAGAAGACCTAGAGCATTAATAGTAAACGAGGCATTATTGATACAAAATGCCATAGTTGAGCATTTGTTCCTTTTAGAGAATCGTCGGTAATGTTTTTCCCTTTGTAGTTGCAGTACAGTGATTACTTATGAATGTAATCACTCCAATTCTACAATACTATTATTATTAGATATTATTGGATTTATCAAAAATAAAATAAAAACAGCTGTAAATGTTGGGAGTGTTTTATTTTTCTCACACATTGTCACTTCAAACGTACATATCTTCTAATCTATATGGTCAAAGATTGTGAATTTTTTTTTGCACATTCCTTTGGTATTAACAAGCAAGTTTTTTCAGGAAAACTATAGATTTTTATTGGAATTTTTTAAATAAACCCCTAGCGATTATAGTTGGCAGCATTGTCGTGGTTTTTGAGGAAAATAGTCTCGGTCCTTCAGGGGTTAACATAAACAACCTATATTGAAGGTGGAACTTTGAACACATATATTTCATCACCTATAGCTAATATTAATATATTAAAAACAACTATAATATAAAATTATCTATAGCTCTAATACATATAATAATAACACATATAATATATACTAGCCTATAGGTATTGCTATATTAATATCTATAATACCACACTTATCTATTATTATTCAAAGATGCTCCAACCAATGCCATAGCATTCCCAATAGCTTGTAATGCACCAATATACCCTGCTGCAGCAGCTTTGTTTGATTCTAGCTTCTCCTTCTCAAGTTGCAATGCTGCACGTTGTATTTCCATTTGCTCATCATGCTTTTCCCCCTCTAATTCTAAAAGCTCTTTGTGTCGTGTATCGGCTTTGTCTTCGCCTTCTGTCATAGCCAAAACAACTTTCTCATGATTTTTTTCCATAACTGTGGCAAGGGCATTGGTGACATTGGGGGTATACTTCCTACGTTTACCGGTACTCATGGACCTTTCTTCCGTACGTGAATCTCCTGCTTCATCACCTATCAATGATAACCATATGTCAATACTTGATTAATGCCATCAAATGGAAATAAAAAATAGAACTTTGACTAGTGAAGAACATTGCATGTGTTAGTTAGAAAATAAATGAATTTCAACAAGAAGTCCAAATAGTACATACTTAGAGTTTAAGAAGTAAAATTGGAACCAATTTAGAACATATTCTTAGAGTCATTTCTTTTAGTTATTTCATCCTAATTCCATGATTTATTTCAAATATCTCTAACATGAGATGAGCGTCAAAAAATTGATGATGTATTATAGAAAAGAGGGAATGGTTTAATTTTTTTTTCCTAATAGAAAAGTGGAACTTACTTGTATTATTACCCCCAAAGCTAGTGGTGTCCATAACCTCCGTGGGGTCCACCGCTCTAGATGATGCCGGTAACCATGAAACCAAAAAGTTGTAAATCTCAATGAGAACAACCGCCTTGGTCTTCAATTGTTTTTTTTCTCCCGAGTCCATCTCCCAATAAGACTTTTTGCCACTTGGAATGTTATTCTCATAGTCCCACACCTTTTGAAAATCCGATCGAACTGCCTCCCATTTATCTTGGTATTGTTGTGGGCTTCTACTAACACCTTTCGCCAAACACTTCTCTACAATCATTGTCCAACGAACAGATTGGGTCTGGTGGGCTGTCCTTGGTCCACATCCAGGTTGATGAGCCATCCAATCAATTCGGCGAGCGTCCAACATAATCAAAGCATCATGTAAAGACCATGGGCCTTTCTTGTAAACAATGGGTGTACTCGGTTCAACTTGCTCTCCGTGGGTCTCGCTCTCCATTTCATCTTCATTTTGCGAAAAAATGTCTTCATCGGACTCTGGTAAAGAATTTAAATCCGCCAGAGCTAGGGGGTTGAAATTGGCCATACCAAAAATTGAAAATACATATGCACCATGTTAGTCTGCATTTTTTGAATGCAATCTTAGGCATTATTCATTAGACATGCATTTTACATTCTACAAATAGAACAAGCCAAAAAAATGATGAAAAGCGGAACACTACTTTTTCCAAATTGTGTATTTCATAACATTAGACAATGTAGAGGTCTTTGTTTATTAAAAACTCTCCTAGTTGGACTCTAACTTGGATTGGCATCATTATATTGGGTTGGAAAGTAGACTTGATTTCCTATGAGAAAATATCAAACATTCGATTTTAAGTAAACATAAATTAAAAAATGAACATAGGACAACCCCCTAAAAAATATCTTTTACCAGAAAGTAGTCACTAAGAGCAATAGCGTCTGAACCTTATAGGACATAACTTTCCTAAATTCTACATGTAAAATATTATTTTCAACTCCAATTTAAGCATGATTATCTATTTAATTTACTTTGGTCTTATTCTAAAGAAGTAAAGATACGTTAAATATATTTGGATTGGCATTTAAAACCCCCATTTGGTTCAACGAAGTAGAAACAATGAGCAAAATTCTCCCCCATATAAAGTAAGCCATTGGTAGAATATAATGAGTATGAAATGGAAAAATTCTCCCCCATATAAAGTAAGCCATTGGTAGAATATAATAGAGTATGAAATTCAAAAATTCTTGCCCAAGTAGTATATAAATAATAATCCCTGCAAAACACACCCAATGACCTTCATCCCATACAATAGGAAATATAAAAATGCTTGCACAGGTAGAATATAAATAATAAACCCTGCAAAACAAAACAAAAAAACACACCTCGCTAGAGTTGATCACGCAGCAACTCTTGTTAGGAGAAACTCAAAATTGGTTGTTTGATGTGAGCACCAAAAAAAAATGAGGGGTTAAGAAAAATGAGACCCCTTTTATCCCCTTGTTTTGCAACCCAAAGGTGTTGGATTAAATGGTTACGCGTTTTACATAGTAGCACATGTGAAACATTAAAAAAAATTGAGTCAATGTAGACACTGCCACATGGCAGCTTCTCACAAATTGGGTGTGAACCCACTCTTCAACACGGGTGTGGTTGGCATGATGAGCCAAGCCGCTTTAAAAGCGGGCGGACTCTCTCTTGGAAAACGGGTCGGGGTCATCAAAACTCCATGGGGATCCGGTCTCCAGTGTCGGCAACGCACTGGAGACCGGGCACGGGCTCACCATGGGGACGCTCCCTAAGGGCGAGTCCCCATGGGCCACCCGTGCCCACTCTCTGCAAAGAGAATAAACCAATTTTAGCTCCTGCTTTGGATTAGAGGACGGGTGCTAGAGCGATAGGACGGGCTTGGCACTTCCTCAAACCAAGGCCGCTGTCTTTTAGAGACCCGCTCTCACTTTTATTAGAGAAGAATCAGAGAAGGTTGAACAGTGAACCGGTTGTCTATTATCTGCAAGAGCGGGGACGGGCGGCCCATGGGGAGAGGCTCTAAGGGTTAAGAATGTTATGTACACAGGCTGCCAATGGCAGGCTCGGAATTAGGGTTGGCTCACTAGGTTAGGGTGGAGCGAGAAATTTTCATAAATACAGAAAGTTTTTTATTTTGGGGATCGGATAGTGGCACTTTGCGCTTTACTAACCCACTCTAATTATCTCAAACTATTATTGGGTCCAAGTGGCACAGCCTTTTCCTGTAATACCCCGGCTAGTAATGTGGAAATCCCTCCAAAGTAGCAGCACCTGACCGACCTGTACGTGTGTGAGCCTAGGCCACCGCCACACTCATAGCTGAACATTTAAAATGATGATGATGATGATGATTATTATTGGGTGCAAATGAAATAGTAACTCATTGCACTATTAAGACCTAGACTTTTTATCCCTACTAAAGTTTCCAAGATTTTCTCAGATGGTCTTGGATACTCTTGGATGCTCTTTTCTTCACATCTTAAGTAATTTTTTCTTGTTTCATTCTTACAAAATTCTCTCATACAATGCCAAATGTCCTCTCTCACCATAGTTCCAAGAAAAGTTATTGTATTTGTTTCGGGGTTTGAAACCCTATTGTAATAAAATGTTATGTTCTTTCATTACAAAACATGGAGTACATATTAGGGCGTATGTGTCACTGGTCACAGAGAGTGGATTGACTCCCTCATTTGTGGCAATTGATCTTTTGTTTGGTTTTCTCATTTTCAGGGTATAAGTGCTTTTTTTGAAAATTTTAATTCTATAAGTGGGGTATATGATTCCAAATTAGTCTAGGTCAATCCACCATGTCCAAAAATAGGGGAAATATTTTGTTTTTGTTTTTGACCTTTGAAACGAGCAAGGGGTCAATCTGCCCAATCCCACAGGACACAGGACAAGACTTGTGGTCTCGCTTGTGGTATGAGAATGGAGGTGATTTCTGCAAAGTGATGTGGGGGCGCTAGTATTTTGAGACGAGAATGTCGGGGTCTCATGCAATGTCAAAATTTTAAAATAAATAATAGAATCATATGGTTGAAATTTTAGGGGTTGAAATTGTGAATCGTGACATCTCTAATTGAATCTTAAGGAACAAGAGACAACACAACTTCATTCAATGTCGCACTTTGTAATTACTTGTATTTTGTAGCTAAATGCACTTTCATAATTATTCATTATTCATTTTGTAAACTGCATATTGTCTTCTTTCCACTCATCATAGCATAATAGAGCAACGGGAGTCAACGCCCTTTTGAAATGGGACTTGAGTCTAGTTACAATTAGAAACTAAGTTTACGTGGCAATGACATGGTAATCCCAAAATTCATAGAATACAAATAACATTCCTTCATTACTTTAAAAAATGAATCTAAGTGAAGATTCTCTTTTGATTCAAAGTGTGCTCCATTACACTGCTCTATTATGATATGATCTATGGTTCAGTTGCGTTTTGATCACTCATAAGTATTATTGCACATAAGGATTATTTCGAAAAGGTAAACCTCACTACCCATGTCCTTGAGGCATGAATAATTGAACTACTCTTGACAATCTCTTTATTCGAAATGGTCTATGGGTCATAGTTATGATTATTGCATATGAAGAAGTAAAGAAATTTGGGCCTTTTTTGGAACCAACGTGAATCAAAACGGTAACTATGTTTGCTCAAGACACCGCACCAAAGTCTACAAGACTATGGAAGAAAGTACATTGATTACAAACTGAAATAAAGTTGAAAATAAGGACGTTGTTCTATCTGCACATGATGGTGATGTAACATGATAATGTACAAGTGGTAACCATGGATTGGATAATGAACCTTGGATTATTTCCTATAACCTGGGATTGCTTTAAGGTTATGAAAACCCACCATCTAGCAAAATAGCCGACTTTTTAAGTAGGTACAGTTATGTACTTCAAGGGATTCTTGTGAAACTGTTTTGTGTACTTCAAACTCTAGATTAGTTACTAAATGAATTTTATTAGCCGTTTTTAAGTAGGTACTTTGTACTTCAAGGGATTCTTGTAAAACTATTTTGTGTACCTAAAGCTCTAGATTAGTAACTAATCATTAATTTTTTGACTTGCATCACCATTATGTCCAGTAATAGGTGGAAAACCCTTGATCATGGAAAACAACAGTGGGTAGGTACCTCCCTCGCCGTTCCCGCGGCTCACTAGATACCTACCCACTGTTATTTTCTATAATCAAGGGCTTCCCACCCATTACCTAGTCCATTATTATCAGCCAAAGAAGATTATTGCATTTCCACTCCATGATCCAAAAGGAGAGCATTGCTACTTGTAGGTAGTATATCTAACAATGACTACCGTACGTGGAAGGCAGGGTCGGTAGAAAAAAATTCCCCAAAAAAATGCCGAAAAAATAAATAAATTTATTAAGTATTTTGTTGAGATCAACAAAAATAAAGTCGGCAAAAAGCCGAAAAAAAAGAAGAATAAAAACATAACTTACACTCAACGAAAATCGTAGACAAAAAATAAATTAAAACGTTTAGCTGCCGGATTTTTTTTAATGTTAGCTATTAATAGCCAATTTCTTAATAATTACTTTTGAAAGTGCCGACCTCCACTATTTCAACTTTTATTAATTATTCGACATGAAAGTGCCGACCCTGCCTTCCACGTACGGTATAACAAACGTAATTGGCACAAACAACAATTACAAAAAGTTTGAAGGCAACAAGAGCAAATAACATGAAATTTCCCTACAGATATAAGAATAATCTTCTTCAGATAATAATAGTGTACTAGAATGGTTTTGAACTTTTAAAATTGTCGTGGTGCAGTCTCAAGTGCGATAGCTACCTTACCAAATGTCATCCTCAAAATATTGGGATCAAAATTTAGACATGTTTTACTATCCTATTGTCGTGGAAGGAGATTTTGATCCTCAACATCTTGCACAATTTTTTGTCAAATGAAACAAACAAGTACTCTAAATACTTTGTAGTATATAGAGAGAGGATTTCAAAGAGCCTAGACTCAATTTTAAATACTAAGCAATTTACATGTTATTACCATTTGAAGAGAACTTTCATTTAATTTGTAACAAAAAATATATTTAAGCGATCAAGTATTATAGGATGGAGCAGGTATTTACTCTTGAGATATAGCATTTATCTAGAATCCATAATGGCAAGAACTAATAAGGCTAAGGTAGGGAGTGATTACCTCTCAAAAGTGCAACAAGTGGGTTAGGCAAGCCAACCAGCTAAGAGCAGCTCCACCGTGACCAGTTTACTTTACGTGACCTTACTCATGCAGAAAGGCGCTAGCAACTGGTCTTCACCGCATCACCGCTACAACCTTTGGCATTTCGAAGTGGACACTACATTGCTCTAAGACTCGTTATTGTTCAGGTCTTTTCAAATCACGCTAGAGCTCAACCTGCAATGATTGTCTCCTTTGACTATGGCGGAATCTCTCACCTTCATGCCGCGCCCTCCCGTGATGAACCGAGGGATAAACCGTGGTTGCAGTGTGACTGCTCTAGAAGTAGAAGAAGCGGAGATGTTACGGCAACTAGCTTGTTGCCTTTTATTGCCCTTGCACGTTCCATATTCAAGTGATTGGGTGGAGATGTTTTAAAACCCAATCATTACACAATTGGAAGCAACAACTATTCAACTTTTCCAAAAATTTGGAAACACAAAGTTACTAAAAATTTCAACTTTTCAATTTCTAAGCAAATCATTCTTGAAATTTTTGCAATTTCTTCAATGTCATTATATCGAAGCAATACCAAACCTTCAAGATGAAGTGAAGGGTCTTTTACACTTGCAATCATGGTAGGTTTAGAAGGATGAAAATCTAAATATGTTTGTACGGCACTCTCGCCTCTCAGTGTTAATTAATAGACATTGCACACTTTCCATTTTTTTTCTTATAAAATCATAATTTTCAATTGCTAATACTAAAAAATATTATACTTTGGAAAATGTGCCTCCAACTTTGCTAAATTGCTTAAAAGTATGGTTTTAGCTTAGAAATTTAGGTAGATTCTTGCATTTGATTGTACATCTGATGGAACCTTGTCATATTCTAAACAAACGAAAGTGTGATTGGGTAGCTTGTAATTAAATTTATGAATGAAACTGTACAATGAACTTAGGTGAATATAGAGGTTTGGACTGAGAGCATCTCTACCAACACTCTGGATAGCTCTCTGGGCTCTCGAAAAATGGATGTACATGGGTTGGTCAACAATTTATTTGGAGGGAGACACTAAATAATGTACCCCAGTTTAGGGCCCTCTAAATGACTCAAGTCAGGGTTGCTTTACGCTAGGAGTTGAACCCATTTTCATGTGTAAGAGGGTTGAAATCGTCGCTTTTCATTGGTTGAAAGTCTAAAATTGGGTCCAACCCCTTTACAATAGGAACCGAGCCCAATACAACCAAAACATATTTTTACATTAACCCCTAAACGTCCCAGCGTCCAGAAACTGGATCATGAACAGATTCAAAGCCTTGTAACTTTCTCATACAACCTCGGATGACTTTCATCCAAGTCACCTTTGTAAGCCTATTAAATTCTCTACCAATTACAATGAATCTTTTATGATGGGGAGCTGTTGATAATATTGTAGAGGCCTCCAACTACAAGTACGTCAAATTTTTTGGGTAGATTTTATGCTTGCAATGGTCCACTCATGTACACCTCATGTACATCTGAGCCATGCTAATATCTATATTTGAGGCTAGCATCTACTTCTGTACAAAGGGTTGGTACGTTTAGGGGTTAAAACTGACAAGCTTTTATACAGGCCCAACTTCAAGAATTGGGTCCACCACATATGGAGGCCCAACTCTTGGACTTGGGCCAGTTTGCACATTTAAATATTTATTTAGGATTAGAAAAAACTTTTTTTCCAATGAATATATGGGCTCGAATTTCCAAGGAATTTATTAAAGGGGCCCAACTATTGAGCCCAACTCCTTTACATATGAGAGAAATGGGCCCAACTATTGAGCCCAACTCCTTTACATATGAGAGAAATGGACCCAACTCTAATTTGATTATATTGAGTACTTGAGGCTAGGTCTAAGGCGTTTAAGGCTAATATGGGTTGAAATTTTGTTGAGTTGGGTCGAAGAACGAACGGGCCTGACTCCTATAGTAATGTAAAGCGGTCATGAGTGTAACTATCTTCTCTTCATTGCACATCATGGTTGCACAATCCATGTGTGATGACTTGTGACTAGCTTACTTACTATTTTCAGAGTCTAATTGAGTAATGTTGGTGGGGAACTACATGGTGTGCCCTGAAATTTTTGGCCTTCAAAGTGCAACTCAGAGTTGCTGGTGGAGATGATCTGAGGATGCCCTAACAAACCGGGCAGGCAACCAACAACTTGAGCGACGTGAAATGAATGCATGCAAGTGGCATTGATGGGTGGGGACAATTACTCATGAAGCTGCCGACTTACATGCTCAATCACACACTGACATTCATTGAATTCGCCTCCGGCAGCCTGCGGATCAAGTCTCTGCATCTGGTCTGCATTCTGAATAAGCCAACTTCACTTTGTTGCCATGTCAAGTTTGTTCTTGTTTTAGGCAAATTATAAATGTTTCTTGTGTCCTTCAAAGGACTCAACAAAGGCTTGATGAGAAATATGAAAAAGTTCGTGTATCAAAGATAGTCTCATGTCGTCCACGTCAGCTTTGGGAATTAGGACAACTTTTATTTTTAAGTAATGCCATCCTATCTAGAAGTCCTCTCCTCTTTCTCCATCCCCTTCCTATTGCAATGTGCTATTCTTGCAATAGGCTAAGTTCATCAGTAAGAGTCACAAGAAAATCAAGGCCTCATAGTTGGGCGTAGGACATGTGATTTGCTAAGTTGTGTTACTATGTGTTTCCTACATTTGATTAAACTAACAACGAAGTGCTATAAACATGACTTGACTAACTAAATGTCTACAACTACTCTCTTTGAATGAAAATAGGGTGGTCTATTGTAAGTAACCGTGTAGTGGTCTACAACCTTCCATTTCAAAATTGCATAAGAATTTCAGTCAATAGTAGTGATCTACAACCTCCCACATAAGAATTTCATACATAAAGCTTCTCCTTCAACCACAGCACGACAATGAAAGTATCTTCAAATATCTCAAATGTCTGCGGATGCTCTTCCATATCTTTGCAAAAGCAAATAACTACAGAATTCAAAATGGTCGATGCACGTATGTGCTATTTACAGCCGAGAATGCAAAATTGTCAGCCTTAGCATTTGAGGAAGAGTGACAAAAACCTCAAACAGTAAGTTACATGGGTGGGTCCATGAACCAGCTGATCTCTATTGTACACAAAACACACAGCCATGGATAGATTCCTGACAAGTTACTTTGTCAGAGCCAAAGCTGCATGCGGCAAAGAACTCAATTTATACAAGAGTGCACGTGCAGTGAGCTTCAAACGGCATCGCAAGGGTGAACCATTCCAGTCGCAAGATAGGCTTTGATACTGGCTTGGGTGACTAGATTGCCCAAGCTTGATAATGAAGACCGATGGCTGAAGCTGCAAATCAAGTCGTCTTCTCCGCACAGCTTCTGCAGCAACTTGACAATGTGCTGCATGCTGGGCCTGGCTTTCGGCACTCCGTTTGTACAAGTCATGGCTATACTGAGGGCTGTGAGAAGATCCTCATCAGGCGCTGTGCCCAATATATTCTCATCAAAAATGTCCTCCGGGTGGCCTTCTGCTAACAGCGCATTGGCCTGCAGTCACAAGTATGTCAGTCATAACTTCGAACGCTTCAAGAAACTAACTAATTAATTTAATGCTACCCGTGGTTGGTGTCAAAGAGCAGAAATTAAATGTAGAACGAACTGTGCCATGCTCACCCATTGGACTATACTAAAATCGTGATCCCTAAAACTATCATCGTGGGGCCGCTTTCCAGTCAGAAGCTCAAGCAGCACAACACCGAAGCTGTACACGTCCCCTTTCTCAGTGATCTTCCCAGTTTCCAAATACTCTGCAAAGTAGCACTGTCACATATTAACCCTCGATGATGATGCCATAAATATGTAGTCAGAAAAAAGAATTGGTACATCTGTCAGATCTAGGCACATGTTTGAATTCAATAGAGCTTCACCTCTAATGGACCAAGGGTTCATGGTTATAAAACAACCACTTTCATTCGTCATTCAAATGGGGTTAAATTGCATACTCCCTCTGTCCGGAAATAATTGTCCTAGTTATCGGCATTTTCTTTTTCTTAGTCTTTGTCCTATGTTTTATACTTCAAACGTGCCCTCTAACGAGGCGGACAATGAGAGTGAAACAAAAATTACATACTACTATTAAAGATAGATCATTTTTCGAGTTTTGAGACGGCTGTTTTTGCCCCAAAAAAACAGTTAAGTTGAAAGATGCCAAAAACTAGGACAGTTATTTCCGGACAGAGGGAGTATCAATGAGAAAATTGCACCTTTTGATCAATAATTACATAAACTTGGACCCAAACACAGTCCCCAAATAACTAACTCAAAGCTGCTAAAAAAGAACATGAGGCCCAATTTGGTCCTTGAGGGGTTAAGAGACCTTTACCTGGAGGTAAATATCCAAGAGTTCCTGCAGCTATGGTGGTCACATGAGTCTCCTGTGGGTTAATGAATTTGGCAAGCCCAAAGTCTGCAACGTGAGCCTCCATGTTGTCATCTAGAAGAATGTTGCTGCACTTAATATCCCGGTGAATAATGTGTGGAATACAGTCGTAATGCAAGTAACTCAATCCTCGAGCCACACCCAGTGCGATGTGTATACGCAATTCCCAGTTGATAGGATCTGCGTTCCGTGTTGCATAATCTGCTTACAACCAATGAATATTATATCAGTTTATAGAAAAGCCAGGGACCAAGGATTCATAGTTTGAGAATGACCGTACTGATTGATCTGGCTAGGCCAAATTTAATATCTCCAGAATCAATGAAGAGCATTGTTATAAATACATTTGGACCAAACATAAGACCTAGGCAAAAGAGCTTAAAAAACACACATGGATCATGAATCGTTCTTACCATGCAACACAGTTTCCAAGTTGCCATTGGGCATCAAGTCATAAACTAAAAGGTTGATTTCGGGTGCACTGTAGTAGCCACGCAATGCCACCAAATTGCGGTGTTTCACATTGGCCATGGTTTGAAGCTCCTGCTCAAAGCCTTGATTACGGTCTCCCCCTCCCTTGGTCAGTTTCTTCACAGCAAAAGTCGACATGTCATCCATAACTAGTTTGTACACCGTGCCGTAACCTCCACTTCCAATTATGTCCTTTGGTTTCAGCTTCTCGGCTTTGCGAAGCACCGCCTTCGCTAATGGAGTCACATGCCCTGTTTGCTGGAACATTATCATCCTCCCACCTGCACAAAAAAGTTCACATACATCAAATTAGGTTAACACGTCCCACACTTGAATGCATGATGCATTAGTCACTGCCCACCATGTTCCAACATTTGAAACAAAATAATCTTGCAGCTAATCACGTGTAATCAATACAATATTATTCAGTATAATCCTCATTTGAAAAGTCATATTTGACAATCTTAGAATGTCACTATTCCTATAACCACATATCATAATTTGACTACACATACGAGATTTATTCATTTGGACAACATACCATTGCTTCTAAAGTTAGTCCCTTTCTTTGGAAGGAGAGACAACAAACACATGAAAACCGTGTTAATTTATGTGAACATTTGCTGAAGTGCAAGCAAGGGTGCACTACCTGACAGTTTCACTTCACAGTTGCT
This sequence comes from Pohlia nutans, assembly GCA_022496805.1. NCBI lineage: Eukaryota > Viridiplantae > Streptophyta > Bryopsida > Bryales > Mniaceae > Pohlia > Pohlia nutans. The sequence goes on from CM040085.1 coordinate 35,484,748, forward strand.
CTGCATCTTCTTCCATCGTCGGTACCAAATCAAGAAGAGAAAAATCTTGCTGAGTGCAAATGCAAAGATGCAGATAGCCACGATCTCTACAACGCTCAAGTTCTTTTTACTGCCACCTGCTTCTGCAACATGATCTGCACATGACTTAATTAGAGGATGAAACTTTGCTCTTGCGTGCATCACGATTGACATATATGTAACGTCACAAAGTGGTAGAAAATCCACCCGTTAGAGGTAAGTTGAGCCTGTTACAATTGACAGGGTTTATGTTAAAAACTGCTTTACAATTTATAGGATTTCGACAATACCTCTGGGAGAAATCTTCTCTAATCTCAAAACCCTAAATTCCCACTACGCCGATCTATGCAACTAAGTTACCATTTAGAGTCGAGAGATGATCAATCAGCAACATATGTTAAAATGGCAGATTAGTATGCAACATCAAACGCTGAGGTCCATGAATTTAACAAAAGCAAGGAGTGGAAAGCTGGGTACCTGGTGGAGTTTCACTTAAAGAACGGATGTTGCTGTCACACAGTCGGCTGGTTGGGTATCCACACAGTTTGTCATTCCCTCCAAACCTGCGCAGGTTAGTGCGTCTTCTGATCTTAGCTTTAACGCACCCTAGTAAATTGATTCGATGAGATTCCAGTCAAAACTAATAATTTCTGAGTGATTATCTAAACCCTAAGATGGAGGACTAAGACAATGTAAAAGTGCCGTAAAGTCTAGTGCACGATACTTACGAGGTAGCATTGAACGAAGCTAGTAGTCCTCCATGGGGCAGACTGCCTTCCAGATCATTGTTTGACAGATTCCTGCAAAAGTTTCAAACAGAAGCACAGTGAAAACCTAGTCTCACTTGAGAAACAAACTGACACGATTGGAGGTTTTGATTCTTACAGAAAGGAGAGACTCGAAAGTCCGTTCAAATCTTTCGGTATCTCGCCACTCAACCGGTTATTAGACAAATCCCTGAAGACCAAGAAAAAATAAAGAAAGTTACGACGATGTCCAAGTTGAAGTTTTCAAAACAAGCATAATTAAATTTTTGACCTAAAAAACGTTCCACTTACAAGATTCTCAAGCTTGCAGAGCGCCCCCAAAAATGGGGAATAGCGCCGTGAAAAGAATTCGATGACAAATTCAAGGCTCGGAGATGAATCAAACAAGGTACGTCCAAAGTCAAATTTCCTTCCAGCTGCTTTCCGGACAAGTTTCTGTAACACCAGTTGACACCATTCAGAAATAACACAGTTGAATGGGTTTTGAATCTCCGAACATGCTACATTAAACCTAATCCACACATCAAATTCGACTGGAATTAAAGCGAACGAGTAATAAGTAGCCGAATTTACTTACATGGACACGACGTGCACAGAGCTACTGCAAGAAACTCCGGTCCATCGACAAGGCGTCGAATGAGAAGAGTTCCAACTCAACAACGCACCGCGAGTATCGTTCAACCGGCTACGAAACTCTTGCAATGCACGGCCTGTTCAAAAACCAGTTAGTGTACATCTTGGTTGAATTTTAGGTCTGAAGTTTTGGGAACAAAAATGGTCTCGCTCTGTATTAATTACCTTCGTCATTCAATGCCGAGATGACGTTCGGCGTTGCAAGGAGAGTCCAAAGAATGCACAGCAACAAGTGAGGAAACTTATGGCGCTCCATCTAGCGTGAAGCCGCCACCTAATTATGTTAATGACTAGGGAATTATGAGACCGTTTCCCTTGCTGCAGCATCTCTCTCAGATTCAGATCGATCTCACCGCAATTCTGATCAGGTCACTAACTCCTCAACGAATCTTCAACACTGTGGTAGTCCCTCCACAAGTTCTGCATCCTCGAAATGAATCAGGAAGCAAAACGCAAGAAGTAAGTACTAGTTTTATTTATTGATTCCACCCACTTCCTACAAAACCGTCCCAAATTCCAGCGCCGGCTGGCTAGCTAGGTGGACTGACTGATTCATCAAGGCACATGCAAGATCAGACATTAAATTGAAGATTCCTCAAGTGGAATAAAGGGGCGAGATTTCGGCGATGACGTAGTATTTGATCGGATCGATGCATGCAGGCACACCGACGTCAAACGACGATGTCTAACGTACTACTGTAGCGCCTAGATTCCGCGTCAGTCCACCACTCAATGATGAGCAACTGGTAGATCAAACATTAAGGAAGGGCATTTCTGGGAGAATGGACGCAACGAAACCTGGTGAGCTGATACAGCATTTACATGCAACTAGATGAGCTAGCTAGATTTACATGCAACTGGAGCACTTGAATGGAACTAGCAAGGCTGTTACAGTTCAAAGGATTTGCAACTGGTGAGTAAGTTGGCATACATCTGATGATTCAGCAGGGGGCCAGGGCCTCCCACACTTGTTCACATGGTGCACACGCGCGCGGTGGAAGCCACTGTGCAAGGAAAGGCCGCTGCAAGTTGCAAGTTGGCCCCCACTCATTTGGGATCCGGACTGGTTGTGTTCTCCTCTTTTTTGCACTCAATGGTGAAGTTAAGTTAACTTACCTGTCTTTCAAAGGAAAAAAAAAAGGAAAAAAGTTGCAAGTTGGCTGGTGTCAGGTTCCCGGAATTCGGCGAGGCGGCAACTGCAGTAGACTACTAGAGTGGGCTCGCGGCGTCGGTATCCTGTGTGGATTCGATGTATCAGTGCCTGCCTGCCTTGGTCCACTTGGATCATTCATTAACCCTTTAAGGTTGGATGTCCTAAAACCACCAACTTCAACTTAAGAAATATGGCCTCATTTTAATAAGGTTATTTATGAGAAATATTTTTCGGTCATTTGGGAGAAGATTTCTCACGGAATGCACAAATTTTCGCAATTTAATTCCCAATATTCAAATTGATACAAATTTTCGAAGTGAAAAAGAACTTCATGACCCAAATCAGACCTCTAGGTTTTCCCATGTCTACACCATGTGGTACTAATTTTCACTCGTAATGCTACCCAAAATCACCAACTACTCCTTTGCAATGCTTGGTATGCCATTGGTTTACTTGAATAGTGAAATTGGTGGTTTTGAGTCTCAATTGTGGTGGCCCCAAGAAAACTCTACATGCCATAATTGGGGGAAGTCGTAGTTTTAGGACATCCAACCTTAATCCTTTAGTGCTCAAGTAACCACTTTGTGGTCCCTGATGCGTCGAAAATGCGAATAACGGAAAATTTGTGAAGAATTGAATTTTGAATTGTGAAGTTCAAATTTTGAGTCTTATAATATACATCTTCTAGAAAAAGAAATTTTCAATTTGCAGTTGTGCAACTATCAAAATACCTATGAATAAAACGCGAAAATACTGCAAATACTTGAAAATACAATAAATACTTACAAATACAATACATGTCCTATGCGGTACTTCTTGTGTTTGGAAGTTTGTTATCTTGTTTCATTTTTTTGGACTATGTTCTTTTGTTCATGTTTTATTAGTGTATGTATTTAGATCTTGATCTATGTACCAACTCCTTTCATATTTTAACGTATAAAATTTTGTCCTAAATTGTACATGGATAAGTCACTCTTGCTTATAAAATTCACAATAATTATGTGTGAGTCTTCAAAATCCAATTACCCTTCAAAATCTCATTTTTGAGTGTGCATCATACGGTTCAAAGACATACTATGGTCTTCCAATCCCACCATCAGGTGATTCTCTAATTCTAGCAAAATGTCTCTACTCCAGTTGAGAATACAATTGTACGATTACTTTCTAATTTAATCCATTATATTTTCGGTAGTATCAATCATAGTGGAAAAACCCAATGAAATCCAATGAACCCAACTATAGTACCCAAAGCGTTAAAGGGTTAAGGATCGCACATCCAAATAGTGGATGTTTCTTGGTCTAATTCAATTTCGACCCTGAAGATGAATTTTTTTGCTATTACTTTCACTTAAGAAAAACAAAGTTTATCGAGTTTAGTTTGCACAACACTATTCAGATCTTATAGATTTCAAACATTGAGTATTTTATTTTTGTTGCAACTATGTCGTTCAAGTTTTGAATTACACTGCCTAGGATATTCACCTTTTGAATTTTGAATTTCAAATTTCAAATTTCAAATTTCTATGGAAAATACATCATGTGATTCTCCATTGTAACTTGCACATATCCCCAAAAAAATTCATTTATTGAAGCCTTTCTGTAATTAACATGAATTTTTGGAAGTATTTGACCTAAAAATTTGTGAAAAGTTCATTTTGTACCAGAAAAATTTGAAATTTTAGGACTAATAGGAATCATACAATTTTGTGCATAAAAATATTACAAAATATATCTTGATAAATCTTGAAGGTTGAATTGTGTATGAAAGTGCATTTTGACTGTTCTATAAAGTATAGGGACGTTAAAGGGTTAGTTTCCATGTTGCCCTCCCTCCCTGAGCTTCTTCAATTACTGCCCACTTGGAGAACATCCCTATGAGAGACCAGCGTCTGCTCTACAGAGAGAGAATATTAAACTAATTTTACACCACATATTGGATTAAAGACATGCACTAGAGCGATAGGACGGGTTTGGCACTTCTTCAAGCCAAGGCCGTTGTCTTTCACAGACCTGCTCTCACTTTTATTAAAGCCAGTTTTTTTTCTGGTAATTAAAAACAATGATGACACAGAAGGAGAGTTCCCAAGAAAATTCATGCCAGATAGGAGAGCTTCCAATAAACTCGTTCAAGAGAGGAATGGAATAATTTCATGTTAGGGTTTCACCTTTTATACGAGGACACTAGGTTTAAAAGAGAATCAAAGAAGATTGAACAATGAACCAGTTGTTTATTTTCTACAAAAGCGAGGCTGGGTGCTTTATAAAGTAGTTCTTGGTCACTTGGTTGCTGTAGAGTGTAGACTCTTTAGGCTCAAATCCACTTTACATTTATTAGGGCCCCACCCAAGGATTTTTCTGCAATTTTTTCATTTTTTGAATAGGTGGCACCAATGAAAAAAACATTCGGTAGCATTTTTATGTATGAAGTCGTCATAATTGAACGAGAATTTGCTCAAATGGATAACAATATGTCAACATGGATGAATATTTTGGCGATAAAATAATGAGTTTGGTCCAAATTTAGCAATAAAAGGATGAGCTTTTCTAAAAACATTTTTGCTTTCTAACTATATTTTGCTAGCTAAATAAAGGTTGGCGTCGCCCAATTGTTGACCCAAACCCAATCGATGAGTAATTGAGTCAATGATAGTATGGATGGTAGAGATGTGTGAGAACTCATGGTGATCCTTGTAGTAGGAATTTGGTCCTTTTCAACATTTAATTCTTAAACGGTCGAAAATACTATTTAAAAAAAAATTGAGTCACAAGGGACTATTTACTCATAATATACTTCTATAAAGGTATAATATTCAACTACTTTGACTATTAATATCTTACACATTTTTTCACCAAATGCAGAAACAAACACTTTATCTAATAATGCATCTAAAAAGAATTTCAAAAACCTAAGTTCATTTTTAAATCCAAGAAGTTTGTGCACTATGAACAATGTGCTAATTAGATGGTCCAACAAGTAATTGGAAAGGCCTATGGTTTTTTTTGTTCCCTAGGGTCTCAAGAATCATGCAGTTGGTGTGAACATTTTATGTGAACATAGAAAAATTTGTATATAATTTTTTTCTATGATTGCACAGTAGTGAAATAGTGTAGCAAACTCTTAATATTTTGCTTCAACTCTAAAGTGCTCAAATATTATAGAATTTTGTAAGGTCTGATTAGGATTATCAATGCCAATCTTGATTTTCTTTATGTAAAATTCATAACTTAAAATTCAAAACTTGGAATTTCTTCTAAATTTGATTAAAAAAATACAAAAAGAATTGAGCACACAAACTTTGGACTACAATCTCACTAGGCTCAAAGTTGCTAAATCTGGTGGATTTGTTGTATTTGTTTTCCTACATTCACTTAAGTATATTATTCTTATTTTTACATCCATCATAATAGTTTGTTTATTGTATTATTTTATTTTCTACATTACCCTATATATATATATATATATATATATATTATTGTTATACACCCACATCACATTCTTTTTTGTTGTATTATTTCTTTTTATGTACGATCACCTATACTATTTTTATTTTCTCTATTTATCATTTTATTTATATTTTGTTTTATTATTTCTTTTTAATCTTGGCAAAAACTCAGTGAAAGTAAAAATACAATGAAGGTAGAAACGATGTGAATGTGAAAACACAAAGAAAGTGAAATGTAGGGAAGGTGAAAACACATGGAAGGTAAAACACAAGGAAACGTGAAAACGCAAGGAAGATAAAACAATAGTGTGGAATGGTCATGGAGATGAAACCAAAATGGAATGTCATGACGACGAACGTACCAAATCCTATGCATGCTAAACCGGCTACAACTTAAGTCTTACTCGATAATATGAGGCAATCTAATAGTCTAATTTAACAAAATAACTCTTTAAAAAGTATGTGTAAATGAACACAACGTTGTGAGACGCTTTTAGAAACCTACTTTCTATCAAATTCCACTAATTCGCAGCATATGATTTTTTATTTGATATTTGTCCTTCATAGTGTTTGTCACAATTGTAAGAAGTATAATGTTCTTGAGCTCCTTGATTTCGACCTTTTTCTACATGACAAGTCTTGAATTAAAGTTTACAATGCTACAATTGTCATCATTTCTACTGCTGAAGAATGATGCCCCTATAGTAGTACTAAGAAAAAGACCAAACCAAGGCACTTCAAGAGCATCATAAACCTTGAGGTGCAACAATAGCAACAATAAATTTTGCAAATTTACGAATAAGGATAAATTGTACTACCTCTGTTCTACCAAAAGATCATGATATGAACGTAAAATTTGTCCAAAAATAAACATGTGATTTCCAATTGTACTCATTCACTGCCGACAATTAAGCTTCGCGTGTGCTTAACAAGTTCTTCAGGACATTACAAACAATATTGGTAGCTTAATCCATGGATTTTGATCATACGGATCATGGATTTTGATCATTTATACACTTTCTGGTAGTCAAAATACTCCCTCTATACTCACTTAATCCGTGGATTTGCATCAAAGTCAATAGACTCCCTCTCTAATCACAGGATTAAACTTAATCCATGAATCTCAGTGAAAACAAGGTCTTTTTGTGGGACGAGGGAGTAGAAGATAATCCCAGCCTGCTGTCGTAGTGGATATGAAGAGGCTATGATATTGCAGCTGTTTTAATAGCAGGGTTTCTAAGTTAAAAACATAAATTCAGATGGATTCAACATGATCATTATGCATGCCGTTTTAATTTAATTTTATTTAAAATTATATTAAAATTATATTTAATTTTTAAAAAGCTATTCAAAAAAGAAAACATGATCATTATGCTTGCCGTTTCTTTTTTAAAAAGCTATTCAAACAAGAAAACATGATCATTATGCATTCCCTTGGATGTCACAGAATAGCTGCTCTGAAGTCCCAGACTCTAAATCCCTCGATATTAATGCAAGAGGACAAAAACTGCCCACTATTTTGTGCATGTAAGGGTCCACCTTAACCCCTAACTGCCTAAGCATCCATTTTTTGGACGATGTACAGATTTCATCCATAATTTCTCATCCGTCATGCACTTATAGCAGTGTGGAATTTTTACTGTAGATTCTATGGGAAGTTAGCTTCATGCATACGTGATCCGATTAGAAAGGGGATGATTTGTGAAATTTTTATGCTTCATTTCATGTTGTAGTGATTCACCCAAAATTTTGAAGATTTCAGTGTAAAAGTGCTCTAAAAAAAGTCAACTCATAAAATTAAGCAACCAAAAAATCTCCAAAAATCACTACACTTAGAGTATTACATTTCAACCAATCACAATGAATTTCATCCGTAGATTGTCAATATTTTATTCGTAATTGAACTACAAAATAATTTTGAATTTCACGTTTCAAATTTCATACAAAATTATTGGTAATAGCAATCATAGATCTAACCATATGGATAGAATCTAAAATTCATAATGTACAATTTTTATTCATATATCAAGTTCAAAATATCCCTTTATGTTGCATTTTATAATGCATCTTTGCAAAACTGCCGAATTTGGAGAGGGCTCTAGGCATTTAGGGGTTAAAAAATAACCCTCTCTTCCAAAGGTTTAAATTTTTGAGGGGGTCCTCCTAAACAAAATTGAGACCGTAGGTCCCAAATTTGCAACAATTGCCAAAAAAAGACTCTAGGGTGCCCAAAATGGAAATTTTAGAAAATGGGGCCCATGGGTGAATAGTGCTTGCATTAATGTCGACGGGGGGATTTTGATTCGGGGCTCTGAAGGTTACTTACAAACCTAAGTTTTTTTTTTTGATCCTTGGCTATTCTTTCACTTTACTCATGGCCCATTCACACTAGCCACCCAACGCGAGTGTGGCAAAGAATCTGCGTTCGTCTAGTAAATTTTTGGTAGCTACAGCGTGCTCCTGTAATTTTTATTTTTTAAATTTGACGCATGTAAGAAGCTGCTCCAACGCATTTTGGGTGCCGCATGAAATTTGCGCTCTACCAACGCACATACGTTGGCCAAAAGTAGGAAGGACACAACTTTGACACAATAAGATATTGTATGTTATTTTCGAAATTTACCTTGCAGCATTCCATGAATGCAATGCAAGTGCTGGAGCTTCTTGGTGTGAATGGGACATCAATGAAAGTGTTTGGGTACATTTAGGTACTTTCGAATACCACATACATACATTTTGCATGTTGTATTCAACATAAGGTTCTTTAGTAGTTGGGAGATCACACCCTCCTCGATCTCTGGGACTCTACAATAATTTTTTATAAAGAATCTGGAAATCATTATGGCCCTCTACAATATTCCTTTATAAAAAAACTGAAAAGTGTCAGGGAACATGGACTCAATAGATTATCATTGGCAAGAAGCAACCAACTCAACCTTAGTTGAACTTAACTAATTTGACAAAATCTTGTATTCCGGAATTCCGTATGCTATTCACTGACAAAATATGACCAACTTGGGAGGCAAGTACCACAAAGGCTAAAGAACCTATCGAATAATTGAATTAAAATGATTGCTTGGAGGCGGAGCAAAAAATGTTTACACTTTGGTTGATAAACTTCTATTTTTTGGGTGGAACACTTCATTTCAAAAGCATTACATTCTTGTGCTGCCTTGATTTGGTCTCTTTTACTATAGAGGCATCATTCCTCAATAGTAGAAATGATGTCTCTATAGTACACCAATTATTGCTATTATTGTGAATCACAATAATTCAGTATTCTCACAGTAATTGAGAATTCTCACAGTGAGTAATGAGGATTGTGTATAAAGTCTCATACTAATTAAGGATTGGTGGGAAATCTCACATAAATTTTGTGACGTACAATAATGGCAATAATTGGTGTAGCATTGTAAACCTTTAACTCATGATTTTCGCAAAAGAGATTAAGGTACTTTAGCCTATTACCACCATGTGTCCAATTCCACCTTTATGTACTGGCGGTAAACAATTTTTGATTTGGAATGTATATATACCACCAAAATATGAGGGCACGTGGAATTGGAAATATGATGGTAATAGGTTGGTGTATCTTATTGAAAATAAACCAAGCTAATTGGGTTTAAGAATGCTAAGAGGGAATTTGAGTTGTATTTCTCTATGATGAATCTTCTTTCATTTGTGTTAACAAAATATAATCGAATATACTTCAGTGTAGAAGGACAAATGCTTTGGTTAAAAAACTTGGAAGTTTGGTTTAACCCTTAAACGGATTTCACAGTCCAAGGGGTTGGGATTTTTCATTTTCAAAGTACTTTTACCACAAATATTTAATACTCCCTCCGTCCCATAATAGATGATGGTTTTGAAAAAAATCAAAGAATTAAGCAAACTATAATGATTTCATCTAGTCTCTAAATACAATAAATTTTTATTTCGGAGTAGTTGTCTATCAAAGCACTATCATATTTTTTCAATAATATGTGGTAGCATGGTGATGTCAATTGCATTTTAGCTAGATTGCATATGATGTTTGTGATCCACATATGAGCAAAGACAACCTTTACAGACAAAAAACACTCAGTGTGCACTTGTCTTGTGATTTTTTATTATTAGGATTTGGAAAACAACAACTTCAAATAGAATAAATGATTTGCATCAAGTAATTTGGGACAATTTTTTCTCAAAAGCATCATCTATTATGTGACGGAGGGAGTAATGGAGAAGGATTTTTACGGATTTTCTTTTTCAAACATCACACATAACAAAGATAGTATGTATCTCCCTTTCTAGAATGTAAACAACTTCTCTATTTACAAGTGAAAACTCGAAAATACTCCAAATTTACTATTCTTAGATTTGCCTTTTAATCCCCTAACTGCCTAACCAACCATTTTTTTACCGATGTACCGAATTGAATGCCTTTTTCTCATCCATCATGCACTTTTTGCAAGTAAAAAAATACTACAAAATTCCATGGGAAGCTAGCTTCATGCATGTGTGATCCAATTAGAAAGGGGATGATTTGTGAAATTTTTATGCCTCATTCCATGCCACAAACACGTAATTCGCTATTTACGCACTTGGCCATATAATCATGCACTTAGTCCCCAGAAGCATTAAAAATATTGTCTAAAAATCTGTCTAAAAAACAACCATTTTTGTCGTTCTACAATTACTTTCATTGTAAACAAACAATTATTTAATTTAATTTTTATTCTTATCTTTATCTTTTATCTATATCTTTTATTTTATTTTATCTTTTATCTTTTCTTTATCTTGTTTCATTTATCTTATTTCTTTCTTGTCTTCAATTTCTTTTCTTTCTTGTCTTCCTTCTTGTCTTCTTCATTTTCTTCTATTTTTTTTCATTCCTCTTGTGGCAGCCGCAAATCCTTCGCCCGCACCAAGGACAAAAAAAAAAAAAAAAACAAAAAAACTTTTTTTTTTTTTTTTTGATTTCGTCTTTTTTTTTGTTTGGGGTTCATGAACCCTGAAAATAGAAATTTAAAAAAATAAAAATTTAGGGGTTCAGCCGGCGGCGGCTGAACCCTAAACGGCGGAGGATGCATAGAATTTTTTTAATTTTTTTCTATTTTTAGTCTGCTGTGGGCTAGTGGGTGCGCGGCCGCGCACCCATTGCCTCATTTTCTCCTTTCTTCCTCTCTTCTCTCTCCCTCTCCCTCTCCCTCTTCCCTCTTCTTCTCTCTCCCCTCTCCTCATATATATAGGGGAGAGAGAAGAAGAGGGAGAGAGAAGAAGAGGGAGAGAGAAGAAGAGGGAGAGAGGGAGAGAAGGAGAGGAAGAGAGGAGAAAATGAGGGAATGAGTGAGTGCACAACAAACTAAAAATAGAAAGAAAAAAAAAACTTTTTTTTTTCTATGCATCCTCCGCCGTTTAGGGTTTAGCCGCCGGCGGCTGAACCCCTAAATTTTTATTTTTTAAATTTCTATTTTCAGGGTTCATGAGCCCCAAACAAAAAAAAAGACGAAATCAAAAAAAAAAAAAAAAAAAAAAAAAAAAAAAAAAAAAAAAAAAAAAAAAGTTTTTTTTTTCTTTTTTTTTTTTTTTTTTTTTTGTGGTCTTTGGTGCGGGCGAAGGATTTGCGGCTATCACAAGAGGAATGAAAAAAAATAGAAGAAAATGAAGAAGACAAGAAGGAAGACAAGAAAGAAAAGAAATTGAAGACAAGAAAGAAATATGATAAATGAAACAAGATAAAGAAAAGATAAAAGATAAAATAAAATAAAAGATATAGATAAAAGATAAAGATAAGAATAAAAATTAAATTAAATAATTGTTTGTTTACAATGAAAGTAATTGTAGAACGACAAAATCATTCTTTTTTAGAGAACTTTTTACACAAAAAATTTTAAACAAGATTTGCTCATGAAATGAACGCACTTGACCAAGTGCATAAATAGCGAATTGCGTGTTCACATTGTTCCACCAAAAATTTCTAAGATTTTAGTTCAAAACAAATAAACTCATAAATTAAGCAACCAAAAAATCTCCAAAAATCTCTACAGTTAGAGTATTACATTTCAACCCATTACAACAAAATTCATCCATAAATTATCAATATCTTATTTGTAATCGAATTACAAAAGAATTTTGAATTTTATGTTTCAAATTTTATACAAAAATATTGGTGATTGCAATCATGTGGATAGAATCTAAAATTCATAATGTGCAACTTTTATTCATACATCAAGCTCAAAATATCCCTCTTAATTGCATTATATAATGCCTCTTTACAATTATCTAAATCTGGAGAGGGCTATAGGCATTTAGGGGTTAAGGGTTAATAAATGTGTAAGGATTAATCTTTTAGTGTCCATGTGACCATTCAATGGTCTCTAGGTCATCGATTAATACACACTTCTCTCCTGAACAAAGTAGAGACGCAAGATTCATCCCCCCATTCACAATAATCCCACTCACACATATATCCATAAAAGAATGTAACCCGGGAAAAGACACAATTTCCAATAGATAATAGATAATGAACGCATCCACATATATGAGGACATCGGGAGACACCTTATCACTATACCAACCACCAGACTAAAATGGTTATGGAAACAATATAATAAAGCAATATATAGCTCACATGGCCTAGTACCACAAACACAATCATTTGAAAAGGAAGTAGTATGGCTCTATCAAAGATATAACCATAAAATCTCCAAAAAAGACCCACTAAAAACAACACAACATACTCTACCTACTAGCATCCTTGACTCCATTACCACCACTCTTAATATCTCCCACTCATACTTCTCTTCACCAGTAACATGCTCCACACAAATTTCAGAATTCTACTCCCCATTTGCAAGAGACAAAATCTTTGGATCACTTGGTACAGCCCTTCAATACAAATGGAAAGGTGTAGGTTATGCCCACCCACATAACGAAGAAACAGCCCAACAAGCAATACACTGGGCTAGATTGGCAACTAAAAATGATCCAAAAACCATTACCATAGTAGTAATACTAGACATTAATTGGTACCAAAACTTCTCCCCACACATTGGACCATTCCCAGACACACATGTAATTGCCCATTTTGCTGCAGATACTATCACATATAAAGAACCAACAATCGTCCCAGCACTCCATAAACCACAGACAGAACCACTCGCAATACACATCTTCTGCATTCACCACAAAAATCACAACATTGGCACACTCAACCAAATAAACACGATTAAAAAAACAATTGAAAACTTGCAAATTTCACAATATCATATACAAAGTGCCCCACCCACCCCTCTCAACACACCGGTCAATAAAAACAAAAAATGGAATAAACTCATATATCCGCCCCACATCTATCCAACCACCATGAACACGCTACCACTACCAAACTTTGAAATAATCACTACACTAAAATTCCAACCACAACATAGCTACTATACTAATGGATCCTTCAAACCCCCTGAACAAGCTGAAGATGGACACTGGAAAAAAGAAAAAGCTGGATATAGAATATACAACCCAATAAAAGCAGAAATACAAATATCAAAACGACTACATGGCCTACAAACCAACTTCAAAACTGAACTAATGGCTATACATAAAACACTTCGACTAATCACCACTAAATACCTTGACAAACCTGCACACATATTTATTGACTGACTTAATTGTCTCTACAACCTCAACACACAATTTAAACACCCAACACTACACAACAATCATGCCGACAAAGCAATATTAACTTCCATGGTAGAAATGCTGAAAAGTCGCACACAATCCACTACATTCTATAAAGTCAAAGCACATGCCAACATTGACGGCAATGAACAAGCAGACAAACTCGCAAAATATAGTGCCAAAAAGAAATATTACTTTGCCACAAAAACACATGAATTTGCACACATCACACCACACTATTTCCAAAAAGACACATGGCCTAGACCCAGAAAATGACCTGACAAAGGCCCTGTCAGATGCCTGGAAACATACATAACTAAATACGATCGTGAAAACAACCTAGAACTATTGGCAATACGTTTCTCCAACATCAACAAATGGACAATGAACCCGGAAATAGATAACGAACTATCTAATGCTTTCTGGTCCAACCCTGCTATCACGGACTCACAAGAAATAAACATTTTAAAATTCCGCATCGACCAATACATGGGAAATGCTAGAAAACAACTATTCTTTGGCAGAGAAAGATTCCCATCAATCACATGCCCCATCTGCAACTCCATAGACGCAGACACGTGGTTACATGTACTCTTAAAATGTAACCACCATCACATACACGCCATTAGAGTTAAAAGACATAACAAAGCAGTGTGGGGATTAAGAAAACTAATACTCTCAACACAAAAATCTAGATGTTTCACCCTCATGAACGCAGGAACATTTAACAACAACCCACAAGAAAACACAGTACCCTCATGGTTCCTGCCCTGCACATGTGGACGTCAAAGATGCCATGCCCACTGCAATGCTAGATTTAAGCCAGACATACTATGTGTCAAAGGACTCTCATACAATAATGACCCACCTTCAAATCCAGAAGACAACTTCATAATACAATTTATTGAATTTACATATTGTAACGACAAATTCTCACAAGAGACAATAGTAAATAAAACCCAAAAGCACCAACCACTAATAAACAACATCATTGATCAAGGGTGGAAAGTAGACCCACTTATAGTCATCACAGCAAGGGCTAGAGGAACAACACATGCTCCTTCAATGAAACTCCTTGAAAAAAAACATTAAACTACCAGAAACCTCTATTAAACACATGTTCAAAGAAATAAACACCATCACTAAACCATGCCGACTCAATTATACTACACAAAAGAAAAATAGAAAATAACCAACCACTACTAATAGAATATTAAATGAAAAAAAAAAAAAAAAAAAAAGAGAGAGAAGAAGAAGAAGAAAGAAGGGCGGTAGTGATTAGGATCACTACTTATTTCTTTTTGTATTTTTCCAATTAGCTTTACGTAACCACTTGTCTCAGGAAGGTGAGATGGGGCCGGTTGGCTCGTACAACTTTCCTGCCTATGATAACTCACTAGCAACACCAAATCATGAATATCACAGTAATGCTCAAACGGGCTCAACAGGAATCGAACCCGGACCATATAATTGTAATACAAATGTCCTTCACCAACCAACCTAGGAACCATGACTTGGCGACCACCAACAAAATAAACCCCAAATTATACCGTTGTATTGATTTAAAACACTCGATTGATGGTTACTGTGGGCTACTAGTACTAGTTACTGGTCACTAAAGTGTCTATCCTCGGAAGGGAAGAGTAGTCTTGTACCAATGACCTTTTGCCCAGTGGGCACTACACTAAATAGTGTATTTAGTGTGAGATAATTATAAGATTTGAAAATGTTATAGATTTTTACTCTCGACAAAAAAATTTACCGAAGACATTGATTCCAATACTATTGAAAGATCCCCATCTTGACCAATATAGAGGGTAAAAAAATTGGTCAACAATAAAAACTTACAACATGTTTATGTAAATTAGTGTATCTCACACTAAATACACTATTTAGAGTAGCTCATTGTCAAGACGAACAGACACTTTATTCACGCCGGCCTCGAGAGAGGACTGGAGTTTCTATCTATCTATCTATCTCTAGGTCATCGCAAATGGAATTGGTTCATGATTCTTAATGAATTGGCATTCAATTTTTGAGGTTCAAATTTGCAAGCAATGATTACACACCTTGAGCAAAAATGTGACTATCATTCAAACACTCATAGCTCTTGCAATCCCAAATTTTGTGTACTACATGAATATACACCTATACATGATATACACCACTAATTACAAAGTTTGTATTTTGGAACAATATTTGTAACTTCATTTTCACTTTTATAAATCTTTGATTTTTTGCAATTTTTGATTACTTTAATGGATGTTGTGTATATTGTACTATTCTAAATTTCACCGTATACCAAGAAGTCCACTTCACTTCATAAATCCTCAGTAATTTTAAGACGCTTAGTTTGGCACTTGCAAAGTTTGTATGTTTAAACATTACCATTGGCCCATTGCATGCACTTGAACTAATGTTTTACAATTTATGAAAATGTTCTCTTCATCCTAAAATTAGAAGAACATTGTAAAACAATATATTTCGAGAATGTAGTAGAACGACATAAGATTGTTGTTTTGACGTGTTGAAACAACATTAGAATGTCATTCTAATGCATTAAATCCATTCAAGATCTCCATATAAAAAATGGAACCTGAAGATGACATCATTTTTTTCAAAGCCAGTGAACTCTCTCTTCTTTCCTCTCTAGCACAAGTCTATGAGAAGCTCTCTTGTTTGATGTCATCTTTGGCGGTTACCACTACACCCTAGGTTTAAAACAACATAGTTTGAACGACATATCATTCCAAATGCCGTTCTAAATTTCTCTCCTCACTTTTGATTATATCAAATATCAAATATCAAATAGAATGAAGAAAATCTTAAATGATTCCTTATCAATGAATCCATGTCTCTACAAGTATTGGATGAGCTCAAGATCATGTTCAAAATGAATAGACTGCATTCCGGCATTTTCTTGAATTGATTCCAAGGTATTCAGGCCAGCTTCTCAACATCAGGAACTTCAAGGCATGTGAACATGATGTCATGATAGTGCATTGGAATGCAGTTCAGATAATTTGGTGCCAACCTCCATACCAACCTAGTATGGATAAAATGACACTGAATGACATGTATGCGGCCTTTGGTGTCAAAATGGTACCAAAATAGTCTGGCCCAACTTTTCTATGAAGACTGTTACATTTTGATTTTCATTTTTGAGTCATTTTCATTAGACTTGGTCTGGTTTCCAGTAGGTGGAGTCTGGATCTCCAGCAACGTCTGCAGGATATTTGTTAACCCACCGATAAAACTCTTCGGTCCTTTGGGACTTTTCCTGCAGCGACAGCTTCTGCACCCACTCAGGAGTCAAGTATGGCCAGCTTGTCATTTCACCTGCATAACCTTGCACCTTTGTGCACCGTGGTATACGCGCCTCTTCATACCTGTCAGAAAAATTAAATTAAATTAAATTAAATTAACCTCTGTAGGACCAAGGTCTCATTGTTATATATTTGACGAATTCAATCTATCATATCATAAAAAATATAATTCGGATGGGTCCAAATTTTATATCAACAGAATCATTGAAGAACATTGCATGTATTTGTCAAAAAACAAATCAATTCAAACAGAAGAAAGTCCGCATAGGACCTGCTCAAACCTGCAAAGAAAAACGCGAGGCCTGATTGGGGCTTTAGGGGTTAACCCCTAAAGGACCGGGGTGTTGAACTTAACTCTTGTTTTCTTGACTAGCTCTTGTAACAAGCTCAATTCCTCATTGGTGTGGGGTAATTTTGACGATCGGCACCGTTGAAACTAAAGAAGACTTACGTAGCCTTTTTATGAAAAAAAGATCAACAAAATTGCACAATTTTTGAGAAAATGCCACCGTTGAGAAGATTGATGGAACTTGTTTGGGGTATTTTGTACACATGCTGAAATCGGATTGTTCAAAAGTGCTCCAAAAATTCTGAATTTTTTTCTGAGTAGAAATCATCATTTTAAACGAGTGCAAAAAATTTCAAGTAATTTGGAGGTGTGAGGAGGAAGATATGAGGGTCTGAAGTGACGCCTAGATACCCACCGTGCAACTCAAAAAAATCACCAAAAATTGCTCACTTGATGAATTTCCAATCAAGAAGTACCTACAGATTTGGCTCTCAAAAAGAGCCAGGGCCTCTTTGTTGCTCATCCTACAATTCAAAGCCCAAAAACCCGAATTTCCTCACTTTCTAATTCCAGAAGCCGCTTGGGGGCCTTACGGTCCTTTAGGGGTTAAACAACGGTCAAATACATTACATAGCTCATTACATTTAACACTAAGGGCCGTCTTACATGACAGGCAAAGGCCAATTAAATTTGAAGCCAATTCACAGGAAATGTTGGCTCAAATCAAGAAGCAAGGAAGCTCTAACACGGCCTGAGGGAAGTAAAATTGGGTTTCCATTTTGGTTCAAACCAATTCTCTTCCCTCGAGCCGTGTCAGATTATGTCTTTGGTGCATTAAAATATAATTTCAACACATTAGAATATGAATTTCAAGGAACAGCCTTGACTCCAGTAAAGCCCTTGGGGTTGATTTCGAAAATTCAACAATAAGCTACAAGGATTCAAACATATCAGAAGCTCCAAGTTGGCCTTGGCCCGTCATATAAAGCGGCCCCAAAGCTAGAAGCTAAATGATCTCTTAAGTATCTTTACAATCCTCACAAGCAAATTTCCTTCACTGCCCATAACATTCTTGAGGAGCTCCCTAAACATTCAAGGAATAACTGGATTCAATTCATTGTTGATATAGAGTGTATATGACGTTCCTTACAGGAAAATGCTGCTCAACCGCAAGATGAAGAAAGTGCCCACACTAATAATTAAGTGCAAATAGAAAGATGCGTCTCACATAGTGTGACTTCTGTCTAACTCATTTTATGTGAGCTAGAAATTCTGTCTTTAACACCATGTATATAGTTGCAACCATGGTGCCTATAACACCTTATAATTTTTGTAATTTTCCAATATTTTTTTCTTACCAAAAAGATATTTCTCGAAGATCACACTATTTTTGGAGAGGGGTACCCATATCAGACCATCATCCAGAGCTAACAAAATTGAAAATGCTTACCTCTTGATAGCGTGTGGCAGTGCATTTTCTGGAGTTGGAGAGGAAAAGGCTTCCTGCAGATGCAGAGTTAATTGATGTGCATCCTCAAAAGCCATCCGGGCACCCAGTCCTGGACCAGGATACATCGCATGCGCAGCTGCACTCGATGATATTACACAACAAATAAGAGAATGCATCAGAAATAACTATACCCTTTTTAACCTCTTAGGAACATCCACAAAGTTCATCCCAGAAATTTTTAAATACTAAAACCCACCTCCGCTAGACACTGAGGACTTCCCATCAAATCTTTTCTGCTTTGTTGTTTCCCAGGATTTTAGAGGCAAGTTTTTTTTATTTGACTCAAATGAAAGAAAAGATTACAACACACCTCGATCATCAGTTGTAAAATCAACCAGGTGAATTTTAGAGTTGACATTCTTTAGCTAATGCCATCCAATTTTAAATGGAAACGAACGGATTCCTGAGAGTGATATGCTTGTAATAGTGGAGGGAATCAAAATTAGCCTTAAAACTTCCAGCAGATAAGCTATGACTTTTGCCAACACATAAAAGACAAGGAAAACAAACGTTCTTGCCAATCCGTAAAATAGCGTGCCATTGAAAATCCAATTGACAAATGCGTATTGTTTTCATGGCAGTACACTCAACCCTCTCTAATCACACTACCTCAAGGGAACAAATAGACTTCAAAATGCACTCTCACATATGCTCAGAACTTGACATATGGAAGTTGTCCATCCAATGACAACTTTAGACAACATATGGAAGTTGTCCATCCAATGACAACTTTAGACAACATACACAGAATGAACAATTACAAAGTGTGTTATTACAGAGGATTGAGTATGAATGCACTCTCACATGTGTTCACAACTTGACAGACATGTGGAAGTTGTTCATCAAATGACAAATTTTGACAATATACACGGAATGAACGATTACAAAGTGTGTTATCACAGACGATTGAGTCTAAATTATATAATGCATTCTCACTTGGGTTCATAACTTGACAGACATGTGGAAGTTGTCCAATGAAAAGTTGACAAAATCTGACAATAGACATGATGGAATGTGCTATTAGTTGAGAGGATTGAGTGTACCGTCTCCCAAAAGCACAACGCGACAACTGGAATCACTCCAACTGCTCACAGGCAGGCGATCAAAGACTCGGTCTTCCCGGATTTGAGAGCTTTCTGACCTCTGCATGGCTGTCTTCAAGTTCTGCAACTCCTCGGCGCCCTCAATCCGCTTCAGCACACGCAGTTTCTTTGCCTCTTGGCCATGGACTTTGAGATCGGATGCCAAGGATTTCGTCACCTCTCCACTCTCGTCAGGAACCCGGTAATGCCAAAGAGTTTGTCCAGATCCTGAGCAGCCATCAAACACAATCATCCTCAGGCAAGAAAACACTCGTGCATCATGTGTAAGCAAAAAACATTAAACAATTTGATCATAGGGAGGTTTCATGATTCATGGGGAGGCCTTCCTATGAAGGATTCATGGTTTTAAAATGACAAATTCAATCAATCATGTTGTGAATAGTATAATTTACATGAGACCAACTTTATATCACTGGAATTAGTAAAGAACATTGCATGATTGTGTTTTATTTCAAAGAGCAAGTAAATTCGAACAAAAGGTAGACCACATAGGACCTACTTAAAAAAAACATGAGGCTCAATTGGTGCTTCTTCGTCTTTCAGGGAATAATGTATATATGTTTTGTCTTGTGTATTAAAATATGAGTATGTATTCAAATATGTCGTATACTCAAAGTACAAGAGTGTACTCAAATACGTTGGTGTAGTGAAATACGAAAGCAATCACTTATTTGTACACAAAGATACATGCAAAAATACATGGTCGCAGTGGAACTTCAGGGTACATCTGCAGGTTGGACTTCAGCAAGCCCTTGAATGACTTTCTGATAACATGCTTTGCAAATGGAGCTCTTACCACAATAGCAAAGAATCATGCCTGTTCTCGTGGAAGGGTAAAAAATGAACCTGATCTCATCGTCATCTTGCAAATGCAAATCCCTGCCAGAAAACAGAGATAATATTATGAAGTTTATTAGAGGTTGGGTTACCTCCTTTGTAACAAATCTTGGTTTTGTGTTTAACCTTGAGCTACACATGCCTAGACTTTATTTTAGTTAACCTTTATATGTCTCCTCGTGGTCCCTTTCGTAACTATTCTTGTCTTTTCTTTAAACCCAAGGTGCAATGGTAACCACCGAAGATGACATCACACAACAGAGCTCCCAATCAGCCATATGTGCCAAAAAAAGAAGTAGAATTTGACCCTTTTTTGGCACATACGGCTAATTGGGAGGGGTATTAATTTAAACACTGCTATATGACGTATACATGCAATAAACATATTTAGAGCTGAAAACATTGACGTATACTTACATTCAACATATATTTAGGATGGAATAGATTTGTATACAAAGGTTTTTAGACATATAATCCCTCGTATACATGGAGTTTTTAGAGGGGGTCATGAACGCACATGATTCACAAACATAATGTAGAGTGCACCCCCGCCGGGCAACAAAGTGGGTAGAATTATTCACAAGCCTAGGAACGAAACGATCACTAGATTGAGATTTGCAATGTCACCTTATGGTATGGGTGGGTACAACAGCCAACCAAGTGATCAAGCAAAGATCCCGGGGCTCATCACCCACCACCAGCTTTCGCACTGCGGAAAAAACACCGTCTGCGCCCACTACCAGTTTGGCTTTCACCACTTTGAAAGTAGAGGAATCATCATCCTTCTCAGCTTTCACTCGGAAGCGCGCCTCAACACCCTCCTTCAAGGCACAAGTGTCAGAGATATGACCATGCTAATAGTACAAAATCATCCTAGTTTCCGTTTCTTCGGATGAATTCTTCAACCCTCTTTTAAAAAGATTTAATATTAAAAAATTGTTATTCTTGTTAACCCCTCAAGGACTCAGAAGCCCAAATTGGGCTTCATGTTTTTTAAGTAAGTCCTATTTGGAGTTTCTTTTGTAACTTATATTTATTTTATTTTTGAACAACACATACAATGTTCTTCACTGACTTAAAATTTGGTCTCATCTAAATTATATGTTTCACAATACGATTGATTGAGTTTGACACTTTAAAGCCATGCATCCTTGGTCCTTGAGGGGCTAAAAGAGCACTCAATCTTGAACCTTTCAATATCCTTTGAAGAAACCTAATGTAGAGAGTTAGAAATGGAAGGAGATGGCTGATATAACATTGACACAACAATTGGAATGAGCCTTACAGCTAAACCCTAATAATTAGGGTTGAACGTGCATATATATGTATGTGTATGTGTGCGCGTGTGTGCGCAGACAAGATGGCAGTAATAAAAGATAGTTACCTGGACGAGCTTGTAGTCAACAAACGTGTGATCATAATGCACCACACGAGGGCTCAATGCATCAAGTAGAGTGTCCAGCACAGCCTTCCAAGTGATGGTGAACATTCGATCCGACTCCGTCAGCTGTGGATTTTGCATGGTGAGCTCCTCTTCTCCCCCCGGCCTCCGAATATACTGTGTGAATCGTCCTGTGCGTTGGCCTACTGATTCCATTTTGTCACTCAATCCTGCCTGGATTCCTTCCAGCGCTTGAATGCCTGCTCACATCACTCGCACCAATACGGGGTGTTAAGCCTAAAACGCACAAATAATCCCTTGAGCGGTTAGCAATTATCTCCTCTTGGATTCTCGCCCTCATCTGTTGGAAGGTTGCGATTGGTGCTTGTGAGTAGTCACGATTATGTGTTCTACCCTACCACTACAAGCAAAGGTGTCGTCTCTCACTCTGGAGCATCCTTGCTTTTCACTGTATACGTTTGTCCTATGTGACAAATCGCACTCACCAAGTCCAACCAAAAAATTGGTGAGTGCAAAGTAGTGCCGTTTGACTCCACAGAATGAGTGAAAAGCGACGCCTTCTCCTTGTAGTGTACCATGGGGGTTAGTCACAAAATAAGCATAACGATAATTGAGCGAGGGTTTTTTTCTATGGTGAAGTGGCAAAGGAACAAAGTGAGTGGTTTACCATAGTTAGTGGATTTTTACAATGTTATGACATTCCAGAAGTTTGTGACATCAAAGAGAATGAGGGGTCAAGGTAATAATCCAGGGCCCCATAAGAAGGAGGTCTCAAACCTAATCTCCATTATGACTCGTTATATGTGAGTTGATTATCTTATCATCAAACACAATGGATTATTTCGTAAAGAGGATTGACATCCCTAATGAGATCATGATCAGGCATTACAATGGCAAACATTCACGAGCATAGTAAAGGCTAACTGTTGAGGAACTAGAGCAATTTTAAGTCGATGTTAGTTGCCCAACTGAATACTAGAACACAATAATCCATGCACGTCCTAGATTTTAGAGCTCAAAGGGTTTCAGTGGGTTACGTCAAAACACATTTGAGCACTTGAAAGTCCTCATTAGGAGGTGTCAGAGTGCAAGTATTTGCCCCACTTTTGTGTGCGCTCTACTACAAGTGAGGACATGGCCCCTCTCTCCTCGAAGGGAGGTGGACAGAATCCCACGATTTCAATTTGCGAGAGGAAGGCAATTTGGGTGAGAGTCTCGATTGTGATTCTGATCGTAGATTGCAGTAGGCCCCATGTAAGAGAGTCACACTCTGACACCCCCTATTTTTGAAGCTCAGCTCCAGGCACTTTGAAACTACTAGGGTTGAGAGTTTTTCAAGTTAGAGCAATTTGAGTCAGTCACAGTTTTGGCACTTTCAAGATTCAAGTTGTACTAGTTTTCAGTGAGAGTGAACGCCATTGCAACGAATTTATGACTAGAAAGGGAAGCTATGTACAGTACAGGAGCCAAGTAAACTGTATGAAATTAAAAGTGAGAGTGAGACGTTTGAACGCACTGACCGTTCTGTCCGATGCTCATGCCAGTGCCGAAGTGTTTGCGATTCGGGGCCGATTTCTCAAACACGTGCGCTTGGATACCTCGGTTTTGCAACCCAACTGCCAACGCCAAGCCTCCCAATCCTCCTCCCACGATCGCCACATCCACGGTCTCCATCGCCATCTCTAACTCTTGCACAGACTGCATCTGCTGCACTCTGTGCACTTAGGATCTGAAATCTTTACCAAAAGGGCCTTAGAGCATTCCCACCCATGCACGCTAGGACTAACTCTCTCAAATTATTCATCTATATTTGAAGGGCCCTTGCACTCACACTCCCCCACCCTTGCACGCCCTTCACGTATCAAAAGTGCGCATCAAATAGTCAATGGACCAATCACAAGTAGAATGGGAGGATATAGTCAACTAAATAGTGATTTGAAGGCCCAATTTCTAAGAGCATCCCCACTCCTACACGCTAGAGATGACTCGCTGAAATTATTCATTTACATTTGAAGAGCCCTTGCACTTACACTCCCCCACCCCTTGCACGCCCCTCACACATCAAAGTGCACATCAAATAGTCAGTGGACCAATCACAAGTAGAATGTGGGGGTATAGTCAACTAAATAGTGATTTGAAGGGCCATTTCTTGACACGCTAGGATTGAGAGTCAAGAGGCATTTTGGAAGGGCCCTTGGCACTTTCCATCTAGTTTTGGAGTGTGTGAGAGATTCTCTGAGGGCATGGGTGGCCCTGCTCTTAAGTTTGATGATGCTAGATGGTTGCAAAGGAAAGTGCCCAGGGTGGTTCTGGAGAAACCACTGTTTTTTTAGCGTTATTTTTTTTTTGACTTTCTCTGTTGAAATTAGGGATATGATCAATAGTATTCAACTGTATCAATGTAAGCATAGCTTAATCAAACAAATGTCAGTTAAATCTTGGTAAGATTGGACCGTTGAATTGGAAAATTATAGTATCTCTTTGAACCGTATAATGCACACTCAGAAATGAAATTTTGGGAGGTGTGTGACTTCAAAGTTTTATAGAATTTGGGTTAAATTTTTAAAATGGAAGTGAAGATGTTCAACAACGACATGTCTCAACACCTCTCCATTGCAATCTTTCATGCCAAGAACGGACTCACATAGTTATTGTGAATTTTATAAGTGAGAGTGACGTATCCATATACGGTTTAGGACAATTAAAATAATAAAAAGGAGTTGGTACATTGATCAAGATCAGAATACATACACTAATGGAACATGAACAAGAGAACACAATCCAAAAATAAAAACACAAGATACCAAACTGCCAAACACAAGAAATACCGCATAGTACATGTGTTGTATTTGTAAGTATTTGTTGTATTTTGAAGTATTTGCAATATTTTGGTGTTTTGTAGATAGGTATTTGGATATTTAAGAAAGTCAAATTTAAATTTGAAAAAGTTACACATTTGAACTTCAAACACTAGACTGAGATGGTTCACAGATTTTACAACATTCCATTTTCTAGTGATCTAGTGACCACTTACCAATTACCAGGGCAGTAAAGGGTTAATCTAATCTGTTGGTGAGGGCATTCTCAATTCAATACACCATATGTCAACTTCAAAGTAGAGTTCCGTCACCAGTAGAAAAGGTGACATTGCCAAGGGAGTTGTCCAACATGTGGTGTCCAATTCCATGCATGCACATTGATTTTGCCTGGGAACGCCACCTTTTCTACTAGGCTTAGTGTGTCTGTATTTCAAATTTCAGAGATTCATTCCATCAAGATATTCAGTCAATGAACCAATCACAAACTACTGTACCATATATGTAAAATCTAGGACGAGATTCCTCCACGTCGAATCAAATACAGACAGTAGAAGATTTCATTTACTCGGTAAAGTGTTGACTGAAGTTTTGCGGCAAAGAAGATTATATTTAAATTGTTTGACGCTCCAACTGCAGGTCTTTGTGCATCCTTCTGATGGCCCATTCACACCAGCCTAGTGCCACTGTTGCGTTTGCGTTCCTGAAAGGATGGGAGGTAAAATGAAGAAATAAAAAAATATTCAAAACTTTGTCTTTTCCTGCTGCAGCTACTGTTGAGCACTGTGCAACTACAATACACTACCACAATTATAGTCCCGTTCGTTTTTTGCATTGTGTTGCTTTCTGTCTTGCGGTAGTGTAATTCCTTTCTGCCTATTTTTTATTTTTCTAGTTACCTCATATTCCTTCAAAGTTATATGACGCACGCATGAGTCTCCAATGAGAGATGCTGAACTTGTTTGTCCCTTTTGCAAGCCAATGAAACTTGCTTTGCTCTCATTTTTTGTGGGAAAAATGAGAAAATGGCAGGAGCACTAGAAGCAGAGGCGTCGTTTCTCACTGTACTCGGTTGTCGGGATTGGCAAAAAAGAATTATAAAAAGAGATGCCCAAATCTTCAGGAAATTATTTTCTCAAAAAACCTTTATTTTTATTGTGAAAAATAGAATATTCTAGAATATCCACCAATCTTAGAGAATATTCGAATAACTTTGGCACTTTAATTGATTCTTTGGCAGGAGCTGCACTAGTAGAAAAGGTGGCGCTCCCAGGGACATGCCTAGGCAAAGTTCTTGTGCATATGTGGAATTGGGCACTACTTGCATGGGCATCTCCTTCGGCAGTGCCACCTTTTCTACTAGTGCTGCCAATTTTCATAGCCGAGTATAATATACGTTTGTTGGGAAGTCCTTTTTGGCGTCCCCAAAAAGCGGAACCCCTAGGATATTTAGATTCAAATTTGGTCAACTAATTAGCCCAAAGCCCGGAATGTCAATTGTCAATTGGAAATCATGGTTTTATTTTGGAACAAAATTTAAGTCGATATCATGGTCTTTTTGTGGGACGGAGGAAGTACTTGATTTGATCAGTGCTTTGCTAAACGTATTTTGTTGGCCTTCATTTGATAATATAAAATTTTAACCAATATTGTGCTCACAGACACGTCGTGTCCGATTGTCCGTAGAAGGCTTCCTTGTCAGTAATAGTAAGCCGAGAGAGAGAACTTAATGTCTTCTATGTGAAGAATCTTCAAAGGTCAGTTTTCTTGTTTTTAGAGCATCAGCACTGTGATTGCTAATGGACACGCCATGCTACCTTTGACGCGTCCGCCTGCTTTAGGTTGCCCCACTCACGATTCATGTCACAACTAGCTCGCCAAACATTGGATTCCCCCTTTGGCAATAGAGAAGCTTCCTGGAAGGTGGCGGAGAATATGACTAGGTAGATTTGGAGACAAGGGTGGGACACTCGTAACTTTTAGAGTGAAGGGTCAGTTTGGAGGGTATGAGAGTCTGCCTTTCGAGAACCAGTTACTTGCTCTTGAATAGTGATGCACTTACACTTGCCATTCAGTAGTCTATTTCTCACATTTGTTTTGGCTTTCTAAAGCTAGAATTCACAACTCAACTCCTAATCCCTAAAGACCCATGAAGACGCATTGTGTCCAAGAATAATTTCATTACTTTATTAACTTATTTGGATACCATAATTTTGACTCAATGTCTTTTATAGAATTGTAGATGTTGGTTACGAGAACACAAAAGTCCTTCAAGATATGCAATTACGTTGATCGAACTGTCGAGAATGAATAAAACGCCAACGCAGATGAATTTAGGACATGGTAATCAAGTGATGGTAGTTAGAAAGGTTGATGGTCTGAAGGGCGTTTTCACACTAGGGCGTCAAATTTGTCAAAATTAATAAGTGTACAATATGTAAAACATTTGCCATTATTGCATCATTAACACTGTAAAATAATTTTTAAAAACACTTAAATATATCTAAAATGGAATCTTTTCAAAATCTTTGGAAGCTTTTCTATATATTTTATATTATATTGGAATATTCTAACAATATTTTTGAAATCTTTACACAATTCATGCAATGTAACAATTAATAACATTAAAAAAACTGGCTTAACAAGTCACCAACAAGTCACTTCACCCACACATCAATCTTTCGGAATCAATCATTGTTGTTGTGTTTAGTTTTAGAACATCGTTTTTAAAGAGCACTTAGATACAATACATTTTTGTATGCTCCTGAAATTTCAAACGCCACTCATGATTCTAGAATTTATGAGAATATTTGCAATGAATGATCTAATGATTTTGCTCAAAAACTTTAGAAAAAAAACTCATGATCAAACCATATAATCATGTAATCTACATGGTAGACTGTCCTCAAAATTGATCATACACAATCTCACGACTAAGTCCTCTTTGAGCTTCAACAATGAAGTTTTTTACGTAAACACTAATTGAGAGATACAATTGTGTTCTTGAAAGCATAACAATAAGTGATAAAATTTTAGGAATGAACATGGTCCTTTAGAGGCTAAATGCCCAACCATTCATTTTCTAAATGATGTACAAAATGAAGCACTTTTTGCAATGTGGATTTTTTACTATAGATTTTATAGGAAGTTATCTTCATGCATGTGTGAATCAATTAGAAAGGGGATGATTCGTGAAATTTTTATGCCTCATTTCATATTGCAGTGATTCACCCAAAATTTCTAAGATCTTAGTTCAAAAGTGCTCTTAAAAAAATCAACTCATAAAATTAAATAGCCAAAAAATCTCCAAAATCACAACTCTTTGAGTATTACATTTCAATCCATCACAACAAATTGTCAATGTCTTATTCATAATCAAATTACAAAAACCAATTTGAATTTTCAGTTTCAAATATTATATAAAATATTGGTGATAGCAATCATAGATCTAACCATATGGATAGAATCTAACCCTTAAAGGACATAGGGGTGTATTGGGGACAGTCTCGCATCACATAAATCCAGGACTACCAGCTTCCCTCCATCCGCCACATGGCGCCCAAGTTAGCTAGTTGCTCCAGTCCACGCCCTTGCTGGCTACTCCAACCTTCCACCCCCAAATGGCTCGATGCACTCACAAGTTGTTGTCCGAACATTCACCCCCTACTTCGATGCACTCACAAGAATGTACAATTCTCCAATTCTTGTGCAAGAAGGGAAGTTGGACTCACCAAACGAGTGGCTTCCCAAAGCACCAAAATTCATAATTTATAGTCCACTATATCTAAAGTTTTTTCAGATATTCCCTCAAAACTAAGCCCCTCGGGCTTACAATGTCCTTTAAGGGCTAAATTTCATAATGTACAACTTTTATTCACACATCAAGTTCAAAATATCCTTCTTAGTTGCATTTATAAATGCATCTTTGCAATTCTCCAATTATGAAGAGTGGTGAGAACCATTAGTAGTTAACCTTTAAACATCAACACTAAAGTTACCTGGTCAAACTTCATCAATTTCTCACATTTTACAATATATTACATTTTTTGGAATTTTTTTGCATAACAGTTATTGTTAAACCGATTTACCCTGATTTTTTATAATTATGTAAATAAAAATGAATTTAAAAAAAAAAATTGAAGTTCTTTTCGTGTAAAAATAATAGTAATTACAAATTTTCTTTAAATAGTATTATTATTTTTTAGGAAAAATGTAAATAATAGTGATGAGCAACAAGGTGTAGGTGGCATGCTTTTTGAGCTTACATAAAAAACAAACAATACAAAAACATTTTTTGCAATGTATATTGGAATTTCAAGGCTTTGAGCTATAAAGTGTTGTAAAATACAAAATTTTAACAATTTTGAAGAATGGTAAATTGGACTAGAGAGTAGAAGATAGCCCCCACATTTTCTCAGTTGGGATTATTTTCATTTGAAATTAGGAACTAGATGAAAATCAGTATTTGACTAAAAAACTACCAAGTATAGCCCCACGGGGCTCCTTCGACGGTTAGGGGTGAAAGTCTTGAAGTTCAACATTTACCATTGTGCAAACAGCTTGAGCTATGTTTGGATATTGTTGTCACATTGACTACTCTTTTGCAGACAGAGTTATGGAGCACATGGCTCATCATAATAGAGCACATGGCCCATCATAAAGAAGCATCCTTTTGAAAACTAAATCAAAAGAGAATCTTTATTTAGATTCACTTTTCTAAGTATGTCATTTGCACAATATTCGATGAATTTTGGGACTACCATATCATTGTCACGTAAACTTAGTTTTTAATTGTAATTACACTATGATCACATTGCAAAAAGGTATTGACTCCCATTGCTCTATTATGCTATATACGTCACACACCACAAGCCTTGGCTTGGTGGTTAGGGCTCATGGCCCCCAATGAGGAGGTTGTGCCTAGGTAGGAACTAGCATAGTGTGTCACTACAGTGTCCATCCCCGAAAGGGGAGAGTAGTATTGTCCCAATGTCCCCTTGTCCGGTGGGCACTGAGTCATTTACATTACAAACGGACACTTTATTCACGCTGGCCCCTTGAAAAGGGACCGGAGTTTCTATCTATCTATCTGCTATATACGTCTGCAATCCTACTAACCTTTACTTAAGTTACTACACTTGGACCTTTATTGTGCTATCAACAAGATTCAGCTCCTTGGTGTGGTGTTGCTCCTTCCACCTTTTGCATATTGTCCATGCTCTACCTGAATGCCTGCCCTGCCTCTCTCCACTACTGTACAGAAGGGGGATAAAATATTCTCCAGCTTGAGAAAACACTGAAAGATGGCAGATTTGTTTCTTTTCCAAGGTGGAATGTAAAAATGCCAAACATCATTTCCCCCTTCAGTATTGTACAGTACACCAGCAATTTCTGCGGGCTGATTTCTTTGTCCACCACTGTTCTGCAGCCCCTTGCCTGAGTTGCCTCCATTATGTGTTGCCTCTCTTGTGGAATGCCTAGCCCTAGGTTGTGTACAAAACACAACGTCTTCCTCTTCTAAGGACGGGTTTCCATGGAGAACCTAAACCTGCATGTGTGACATCATATCAACAATCATTCAGGTTAACATAAAGGTGTTCTTCTCTTGCATTTCTGGTTGATAAGATCGGTAATAGCTGAAACTCTATCTTGAAGGGCTTGCTACACGAAACATGGGATGCTACATGGTAGAAGTATTAACTAAGGACCTTGAATTTTGGGCAAATCATGCTCTGCATAACGTCAGCCTGTGGGTTCGAGCTCATAGAACCGTCCAAAATCCTGAACACTACCGGTACTGCCGTGATTTTCTTCACTGCAATCATCTTCACTCTCATTATTATTGTCTGACCCATACACCAAAATTTCCCCTTCTCAGCGTATATCTGCTCTTTGCCAAGGCACTCAAACCACATTTCGTGGACATCATGAAGGCATAACTTGGATGGACCTCTGTCGCTATTTGGACATTGGCATTCTTGCCCACCTTCCAAGTGGGCTTTGGATGCGCAATATCCGATGTGAGTCTTCTCTCCTCCGTTCCCTTCAAATATGAACCCCTGGCCAAGATTTAACGGTTTAAAAACTGACCATATTGTGAAACTTATAATTCAGAAACAATGCGGAAGAGGATAATCCCCCAAAGAACCAAGGCACATTTCGGGATACTTGGTCCTTTGGGGGTTTATCCCCTACCATATTGAGCTGAGCTTGCCGGAAAGAGGCGCAGGACAATAGGACCTCAGCTAGGACCAAACCATAATCATTTTCTTATGATGATAAGCTGCTCAGGAAACCCACGTTTTCCGCTTTGCAAATACTCGTTGTGATTGGCTACATTTGGCTACAAGAGCCGGGATTCCCCTCTTCCAGCAGTTGCAAGGTTTCGGTTTCTCAATGATACAGTAACTTTGTCGCCTCCCTAACGATGCCCCGTGACTTTTCAGCTACTGGGGGAGCAACTTTTGATTCAAAAGTTACCATAGGGTACTAAGAAATTCCTTCAAAAGGTCGAGCAAGGACCGTGTCACAGAAAGCAATAGGATGTGGCACCATGGATTGAACCTACTGCCATCAAGAGACAGCGGCTCACCACCTAAAAATGATGCGTTAGTATACCTGTAACTGACGAGAGATCAGCTCATGGGGTATCAATAACCTCTGCTTTTTGTACAGGAAGCAGACAATAAAGCCATCATACAGCACAATATCGTCACCACCCGGAGGTGTACTACGCCCCGAAAGATGGTATTTTGCTGAATATTTTAATCATAGGCCACTAACTAACATCGAAGCAGAATCAAGACTTGATCTAGATGTAAGTAGCATGGTCTGTCCCAAAGAGTAATGGCAGCGACGCTGCTCCCCAGGGCAATGGAATATGCGACCTCAAAACTCAAAGAACTTCCCCCACATCACGAATGAAACGAGGGAAGAACTCGAGAATCCATTGTTCTCTGACGTTAACAAAGGACTCTACGACCACAGATATGGTCGCTCCTCACCGTCGAAGCAACACCCCGCCAAGGATGCTACCTCCGTCAGAACCCTAATACTAGATAGAAGGCTGCCGGTCGGTTTACTCACCACATAGAACACGTCTGTGTTATTTTCAGCCTCGCACAACATTACACATTCTAGAAGCCTCAGTCGAAAGATGGTGATAATTTAAAATCACAGAAATCATAACATATTGGGTAGATAACATCACAGGCTTCCACAAAATGACACCGGAATTGTAACACTTCTAGAAAAAGAACTCGGAGAGAACAAACCTAGGGATCTTCAAGGTCGAGCACAGAGAAGTGGTAAGCAAAGAAGAAAATCACAATGACAGCAGCGGAGCATGGAGGACATAAGTACTGTGTGGAACTAGCGCACCCGCC
Source organism: Pohlia nutans (assembly GCA_022496805.1). NCBI lineage: Eukaryota > Viridiplantae > Streptophyta > Bryopsida > Bryales > Mniaceae > Pohlia > Pohlia nutans. Next base: position 35,517,089 of record CM040085.1, read on the forward strand.
GCAACATGGAAACCCTAAATCGATGCAGATGATGAAACCCTAAATCTGACAGAAGGTACTGTAGGGGTGTCATAGTGCGAGCTTGTGTTGGCCGGTTCACACCGAGCAGTTGAACGTGAGTGCGGCAGGCATCTACGCCACCAGAGATAAATTTGAAGTCAAAATAAGGTTGGATGTCCTAAACCACCAACTTAAGAAATATGGCCTCATTTTAACAAGGTTATTTATGAGAAATATTTTTCGGTCATTTGGAAGAAGATTTCGCATGGAATGCACAAATTTTCACAATCTAATTCCCAATATTAAAATTGATACAAATTTTCAAAGTGAAAAGAACTTCGTGATCCAAATCAGACCTTTAGGTTTACCCATAACCACACCATGTGGTACTATTTTCACTCATAATGATACCCAAAACCACCAACTACTTCTTCGCAATGTTTGGCATGCCATTTGTTTACTTGAATAGTGAAATTGGTGATTTTGAGTCTCAATTGTGGTGGCCCAAAGAAAACTCTACATGTCACAGTTGGGGGAGGTGGTGGTTTTAGGACATCCAACCTTAGTTGAGTTAACCGAAAACAGAAGAGGAGTTGAAGAAGAGTTTCCTCTCTAAAATTATATTTTCTGACAAACATTGTTCATGAATAGTTTCCATGGTCGGGACTCTTGCCTTGGGGGAGCGTGTGGGAACTCTCCTCTAGCTTTGGGGAGGTCACGAGTTCCACACTTTGTGGTGGTGCAGGGCCTTGCTTTAGATTACTCTCCAACTCACTATAGACTAGTTTTACAGTCTTTTTGAACTCAAAACAAGTTTAACCCCTAAATGCCTAGAGCCCTCTCCAAATTCGGTAGTTTTGCAAAGATGCATTATAAAATGCAACTTAGAGGGATATTTTGAACTTGATATATGAATAAAAGTTGTACATTATGAATTTTAGATTCTATCCATACGGTTAGATCTATGATTGCTATTACCAATAATTTTGTATAAAATTTGAAACGTGAAATTCAAAAGTATTTTATAATTCAATTACGAATAAGATATTGACAATCTACGGATGAAATTTTTTGTGATTGGTTGAAATGTAATACTCTAAGTGTAGTGATTTTTGGAGATTTTTTGGTTGCTTAATTTTATGAGTTGACTTTTTTTAGAGCACTTTTACACTGAAATCTTCAAAATTTTGGGTGAATCACTACAACATGAAATGAGGCATAAAAAATTCACAAATCAGCCCCTTTCTAATCGGATCACATATGCGTGAAGCTAACTTCCCATAGAATCTACTGTAAAAATTCCACACTGCAAAAAGTTCATGACGGATGAGAAATTTTGGATGAAATCTGTACATCGTCCAAAAAATGGACACTTGGGCAGTTAGGGGTTAAGGTAAGTTTAGGGTTTCTTTCCACTTTGAGACACTCTTTTCGGTTAACTCTAGTAACATGTTGAAATTCCTACTCCATTTTACAGCAATGCATGTAAGTCCTGACACAAATGTAAAACAAAGAAGAAGGCAGATTTGCGGTGAAGGAAGCACGTTGAACAATTCTCACGTGCATATAAGACAAGTGAGTCAAAGAAGGAGAAATATATTAAGAATTCTTAGTTTACCCTCCCGTGGATGCAAGAACGGACGCACTTGCGTCCGGAAGTGTAGTGTGAATGGCAGATAAGGCGACGCGGTTGCTACGTGTTTGCATGTGCAATCCTTGCTCAAAATTGCGAGACTATCATCAAAACAATTGTCTTCTACTTGCGAATTGAAATCGTAGGGTTCTACCATCTCCTTCCAAGGTGATAAGGGTTATATTCTCGCTCGAAAGCTTATTCTATAAAATGAGTCAAATACTCGCACTTTGACATCCTCTAGTGTATAGTTGGTAGAGACACCTTATTCTATTCCCTTCCGAATCTTGTTTCCATCTTTCAAGCTGTTGTGAAGGTAATATTTGTTGAATTTTTTAATTTTCTTTATAAAAACGTGATTCAACAGTAGCTTCCGTATTAATTTTTACAAGGTTTGGATATTTGGTCTCAAAAATGTGTTTTCTTTTGCAATGAGGTCAATTGAACAACTTTTTATTATTACTTGTTTTTGTTGCATTTTTTTTCATTTATTATTAATTCAGTTATGAAACATACAATCGACCAATCCAAGCTATAAGACACACATTTTACAAGACAAATTTTGAAAGATGTATTACAAAAATAACTCAACCCTTTACAAAAATGTAATTAAACTTTTCTCAATTTTCCTTGTAAAATATATATGTCCTACAACTTCGATTAGTGATTATATTTTCAATTACTTAATTAACAATCAATTGAAGAAATTTTAACTAAATAAAGTTTAAATAAAAAAGCTTTTTAACTACCCCTATTGCAAAAGAAATCACCTTTTGGGATATAATTCTTAAATGAAAGATCCAAATTCTGTAAAAATTAATGTCCTTGAAAGTTAGACAATACTAAACCACATATTCAAAAAACAAATTAAGACAATTATACAAATACTGCTTTTACAATGTCTCGGAGAGGTCACTATGCAAAAAGTAGAAAACCACGTGAGTTAAACTATAAGGTCCTTTTATATATCGGAAGGAAAAAAATCTACCTAATTATAAAATTTTGTATGTAATATAGGACATTTTAGATTCAAGTAAGGAATAATTCGAGAATATATATTTGGAATATATATTATATTATAGAATATACCTCAAATATTTCATTTATGTGATAGCCTTCATTAAAATACCCTCTTAATGCAAGTGGTTACACTAAATACATGCTATTGACCTCCCCGAGTACAATGTCTTGCCCAACTTTTGTATTTTATCCAAAGTTAAAAGGAGCACAAAGTAAAGTACACCAAGGCTTTTTAATACACCGTGTTCCCTTAATGTCACAACTAAGCACTTTAAATGCAAGTGATTTGTAGAAAAACAAGAGGTGTTTATGAAGATAAGAGTTTTACTAATGCAAATGAAATTGGAGTTCTCCACCCAACCGTAGAGGTATGATCAAGATATGATCAAGAGCCTCACCCTTAAGTTCTTAAATAATGGTCTAAGTAACTTAGATCATTCACACGAAGTGTGAACACACGTAGTTAATCACCTACAAGACTACGGCTATTACCACCATAACGGCTATTATTGCTATAATGGCTATGACGACTATGACGGCTACTACGGCAACTACGGCTACGCCGCCTACAACTTGTTAATCAACAACTTTATCAAAGTACATAACTAACACATGTTCTAATAGGAATTATTAACACGATAAATGTACTTTTAACATGATTACATAAAATTTTGTAAAATTGTGACAACAAAATGTTGCATGTAAAAGTACTCGAGATTTTTGTAGTTGAAAAGATGGGTTCAAACCCTTTTCACACTTGTTTGATTCTTTATTATCACATTCATATGCAATTCCTTATGTGTCATGATAGAGTATATTAGTGAAAATAGAGAATTTGATATTGAAAAAAATATATCAAAGAGGGTTGGGAATATTTTTTTAAGTAGCAAAATTGTGTAGAAGTACTAAAAAGAAATTTTACAAAAATGTTATATTTTAAAAAATGCATCATTTAAAAAATTAAAAATCATCCAATATAAATTACATAGTAATACTGGTAGTTGTCATGTCATTGTCATATGGCATTTGATGTGAAACCCTAAACAAACAAACTCACAATACTCAGTAGTTCCAAAAAGGAGTCAAAGGAAGGTTTTATTTTTTTTGGGTTGTTTTTTTTGCAATTCATGATTAATTGTCACACCAAAATAGTGTAAAATAGAAAAAAAAAATTATTCTTTGTTAAATTGTGTACATTGCAACTATGATCAAGAAGCTTTTCAATGAATGGTCACTTAACCTCTAAGTGCCCAAGCCTTTACAAGTGTGTTTTTCCTATGAAAAAATAGATTGGACCAATTGTTATCCCCAATGAGGAAAATTGTCGTTTTCCCAAAATGTGATTGTATAGATGTTTAAAGAGCCTACTTATTAGTGTGCATACCAATTTTTGAGTGTGAAATTCCATGAGTTGTGAAATTTTAACAAGAGAAATGTATACATTCTATTTTTATCGTAGTATATGATTAGCTTTGGCACTAATTATATTATTTTAATGATGGCTGAAATTTTAAGATTTTTTTTCTTTTTTTTCTACAAATTTAAAGAAGATTTTTTTTCAAAAAGTACAAGTGCTAAATCTATTTTAGACAATTAATTAAATATTTGGCACCCAATGGTCAAATCCGATCATACTATCGTAATATGATGCCCCACTTTACAATGTTTGTGAAATATGCACAGAAGAGCTTTTGGTATTGGAGGTGACATGAACAATGAGAAATTGTGTAAGTACACTAAAACTATGAGTTTGAATCAAGAGCTATTAAACTCACCTTGCAATTGTTGAAATGCGTATTTATTTTTTTTACACTTGATAAATAGAAATAACTCCAAATTACTCCTTGTATGTTTAAATTTTCAACGTTAAAATCATGAAATTTCCCTACTCTTTCCATTGAGACTATCCTGAAAACAAATGGATGTTTTATTCATTTTATAATCTTAATTTTTTTAAATTTAACAATTTCCGTGCAAGCATAACAATGTACTTGACTTGCTATCGGTAAAAACCTACACAAAACCAATGCATCAATTTCATGGACGCCGGTCTTCATCAAAATAGTGGAAATGGTGCCCGAGTAGTCCAAAGCTTAAGACTACTATTTAGCAATGGTCTTTTGAAAGACTAAAGCATTAGGAGAAAGGTGGGGTCTCCAAAAGGCCTTTGGTTTTCTCACGTGCAGCAAAATTACAGTGGTGCCCGCACGTTTTTCCCGCTGGCACCAATGGTGCCACGACGCTGCCAGCAGTGCAGTTCCGTGGGTCAAGCCAATCAACGTTGTCAGCACTGCCGACGCTGCCAACACCGCCAACACTGCGGCTTCCGACACTGTCAGTGGGCAGCGACCTTCACCAATGGGAGGGGTGTTTGGGTAGTTTGTTCACCTAATCCGGGCTGCCTTAGAGGGCCTTTTGGGGACCCCATATTTCCCCTAATGTGTTGAGGTTGGATGTCCTAAAACCACCACCTCCCCCAATTATGACATGTAGAGTTTTCTTGGTGCCACCACAGTTGAGACTCAAAACCACCAATCAGTTCACTATTGAAGTAAACCAATGGCACGCCAAACATTGCGAACAAGTAGTTGGTGATTTTGGGTATCATCGTGAGTGAAAATTAGTACCACATGATGTAGACATGGGGAAACCTAAAGGTCTGATTTGGGTCACAAAGTTCTTTTCACTTCGAAAATTTGTATCAATTTGAATATTGGTAATTAAATTGCAAAATTTGTGCATTCTGTGCGAAATCTTCTTCCAAATGACCGAAAAATATTTCTCATAAATAACCTTGTTAAAATGAGACCATATTTCTTAAGTTGGTGGTTTTAGGACATCCAACCTTATTACATGCATGTATGAATTGTGAAAACTCATGAATAAATCAAATCGGTAGTGTCAGGGATTTGATATTGGTAAATTGGATATTGTAGTGATTCAAAAAATTAAAACAAATTCAAAAGCAACCATTATACTAATTAGATGTTTGAATGTTTGACAATAGTGCTGATTCTACGTGCAAATTGTGATTTTTCTGTAACTGAGCTAATATTGGAATTGGTAGGATGCTTTGCCTGAATGGATAGGCATAGTTCATGAACAAAATGGCCTATCACTTTTGGGTGATGCCTTGCACGAAATTGTCTTGAAGAGATTAGGAAACGAATTTAAGGTTTGACAAACTTTTTACTTTGAAAAATTGTACAAAATTATCTATAGGGAATTAAAATATGGAATCAGATCTCATCTTCATGATTTTTTGTTCTCTCTATGAAAAACAAGACCTTGCTCAAACTGCCATTTCTAAGGTGCAAAAATCTTCTTATTCTGTTGGTTTTTAGTATTTCTACCTTAGTTCCAGGAATATACAAAGCCGATGAGAAAATGGCCACGCAGATCTGTGTGGCTTACTGGGCTCCACAATTACAGAACATTACTGTTCCGCACTACCGATATTTTGATAGATTTCTAGATCTCAAGATGTTGATGTTTTGGTTGATCTCATGGTTTCCAGCCAATTTTGACTAAAAATCTTTAGGAGTTCCGACGCTTACTGTTGCCCAACACGTGCCAAAAAAATTACTTACAGATACTTCTCAGGGACTTCCCAATGTGTCTAATAATATATGGGGACTGAGACTTTTTGTACATCTTGTTTGCTTGTTTGCAGTCTAAGTTATGTATGCATCTGAAAACTGACACAAGTGATTTGATCCACACATGCACAATCGACAGTATTTATGCAAGGTAAGATCTAAAAAGTTTCAGAGAACACGCAAGAGATCCACAACAGCATCATGTCAGAATGGTGATCTGTCAAACCAGAATCCAAAAAAGATACTCAAGAATCATGAGTTCATCGACAATCACCAGAAGGTATGAAATGAAATGCAAGCAAGAAATAGTCAGTCACAATGAACACAACTTGATTTCATCAATTTCAAAATTCCGCGACGCCTTCGGCTGTCATGTGAGAATATGCTTCTGCCATACTACACAAATCCCTCGACCCGGCAGCCAAGAAAAACGACACTGCTTTCAGAGGTCAAGAAGAGGTTCCTTCTATGTACATGCTGAGGCTCCTACCATTATGTACATGCTAAGGGAGTATTCACAAAGCAATATGATGTACAACATGCTATGCACAAGGAGGCAACCAACCTCAGAATCAATCAATCAATCTACAAGTTATGATTTACATGGTTGGAGAAATCCAGAGTTCCCGCGCCTTCAAACCCCATCCACTCTTCCCAGTCTTCCCAGGAATCGTCTCCAACTCCCATGAATCCTTCCAAGTTGTCCGACAAGTCATCCTCAAACTCTCCAAACTGCTGCGTGGAGTTGTTAAGCAGTGTCTGCAGAAACAAAACAAACATTAATATCATTACTAAATACACCAATGCATGTGTCCCGGAAAGGTCAAGAAGTGGAAGCATGCATGTAATGTAATGTATTGTACTGACCTCATAAGCGTGATTGATCTGCTGGAAATTGGTGGTGCAGTGATTTCCATCACAGACGTCGGGGTGGTATTGAAGCGCAAGACGGCGGTACGCTTTCTTGATCTCTTGCTTGGTGGCGCCCGGGCTGAGGCCCAGTGTGGAGTAAGGGTCTCGAGTGGTAGTAGCATTACTACTGTACGCCATAGCCACCCCTGTTTTCGGCCTGGGACTGCCAGAGCTTGAAGTATTCAGACTCCGCGGTGAGGACGACATAAGGTAATCACCGTGCTGGAACGACATTTTGGCGCTCGCAATAGGGATAGCTTTGCTGCTCATCATTGTAAAAACAGTTTGACAAACTTTCTCTCGCAAAACACAAGCAAGCGCTACGGAAAACACAAGCAAACGCTTCGGAAAACACAATACGAATGAAAGAATAGCTGCAGAACGAGAACAATATATATCTGTACACCTCACGCAAAGGTTTGTATATACACGAACTAAAACGGCAGGGCAGCGAAATGCAAGAGATACGCAACCAAAAACAGCAGCTAAAATTGCAAACAGGAGCAGCGAATCAAGGAGAGAAATCGCGGCGCAACGCTGGGAGATGGATTGTGGGACACGAGAAGCTGATGTCGGACATGCTGCAACGGAACGGGGCGCTGTGCCTATTATATTGTTGAGCGGGGCCCTCATCGGATAAACTCTCCGAACCTCAGGTTCGGTGGTAGGTTCGGTTCTGGATGAAGTTCGTCACTGGAATTGGCGTTTTACTGTTCATCGATGGCCGGCCAGGGAAAGTTCCGGTGTACGGGATGAAGTTCGTTCGTTTCGCACTGCCTCTCGAATGACACACGGCAGTCTGAAACTCTGTTCCGATATATCCTGAGAATGTGTCCATCTCTGATTGGACAATGTCCACATGTCAAATTCGAATTCCTGTGGCAAGGAACCCATTTGTTCAACTGCTTTCTTTTTAGTGTTGCTTCCTAAATAATGTTGCCTTTAAAATAGATATATAGTTATAGTGTAACAATATCTATTTTGTGCAGACTACACTAAATAGAATGTCGAATGTAACGTGGGACCTTGTACACCGCAGTACAAAGTAGGAACTGAAGTTAGAGCATCCGCACCCATGCCCTCCCGGAGCCTGACACATGCAATAATTACATGAAAATGCTAAAGGTCCTTCAAAAATGCCTCTTGACCCTCAATCCTAGCCTGTTAAGAAATGGCCCTTCAAATCTAAGTTTAGTTGACTATATCCGAGATTCTACTTGTGATTGGTCCATTGACTATTTGATGTGCAATTTTGGTGCTTGAGGGGCGTTCAAGGGTGGGAGAGTGTAAATTCAAGGACTCTTCAAATGTAAATGAATAATTTTAGCGAGTCAACATTAGCGTGCATGGGTACGGATGCTCTTATTTTTCTCATTAGAGAGAGTGGAATGTAAGGGGTTTTTTCAAAAAAATGTCTGGCTTGGGGTTTTGGGAAGGCCACACAAGTGCTAGCCATGGTATTTTTTTCAATTTTCTATCAGCATATCACCTTTTGGGGGGGTTTGTAGCGCTTCTTTAGAGTGGTGGGGTGATTGCTTGAATTTGACATAAAGTTCTCTAGCAGTTAGTGGAGTCCACTCTTATAGGAGCTACAATATTAAATACAATGTCTCACCACCCAATCTTCAGTTAAATATGACGTGGACTTGCCAACGATTCCGAATCTGCTACAGGAGCAGTGGCCAAGATTATGACGTATAAGGGTTATAGAACGACTTTTCGGACAGGAATGAATGTGGCCATGAATTTGAATTTTAGTTTTGGGAGACTTGGATAAGCTTTGTGTCAAAGAGCAGAAGATATGCACACAAGAGAAATCTCAATAGAAGTCCGAGCCACCTGGGGTTCCTAGTACATGTGCATGTGAGTTGGTGGGCCCTTGAAAGAGTGATACCCTCTTGGCCTACCTGTAGCTATTTAATTTAAGGTAGTGTAATCTCCACACTTCTGGGTCTCCTTATTGTGCTGTACAGTAAAAGCAACAGTTCTCCATTCAAACATTCTTGGTTTGCGTGGTCAATCTGGTTGCAAAAGATATATAAGCTCTGCAACAAAAGGAGTAAGTTCAAGGATGATTGTATGCATTTGATGGCTTCAATTGGCACTTTCAAATCCCTTATACAGTATCATCATCTGAAGCATGCATCAGGACCAATGACGGTATAACCGCGAGGTTTTATATTTGTTGTATATTTTTAAACAATTTTCAAAAATAAATTTTTACTGTAGGAGTAATCATGAGGTTCTTTAGCCCTGGCTAGGGTTCACCCTTTTGCTCTCCCTGCATGAAAAATAAAAAATTCAAAACATGTGGTTCTTGAGGCGGATACTATGGACTTCCAATCCTCCATCATCATTTCTTAGTTAAAAAATGGCATGGCATGTCCAATATTCTACGATCCGCTACAAAGATTCTTGTGCAACTATTCTTATTCCAATATACAACTCACAAGGGCTAAAAAACCTGATAATACAAATGTGTGGATTATATATACTACACCGAAATCATTGTATATTGTGGCCCATGGTATTTACGAAAGGCTTTACTAAATATTATTTTTCAATATATTATGGTAAGATTCATCCAAATTGGATGAAATTGTGTTTCAAATGGATTAATTTTGTTTTAATGAATGAATTTTTGTCAAAATGGATGAATGTATCCACAACATTCACCCACCCACATTATTTGGTGATTTCAGTGTACTAGGAGTATAAAATAATACATTTTCTATTAGGATAGTACATTGAATAGGAGGTTTTTAAAGGGGACTCATACTAATTTATCAACTTTTCACACAATATAAATATTTACCATTAGTGTATAATTTTTATTTTTTTTAAATGACGCAAATAGTCAGACAATTACAAATTTTTAAATTTTTTTACCATGCATTAAATTTTATAGGATAAGTCCCTTTAATTTTTGGTTCCTTTAATACTCCGATTCAATGTACATTGCTTGCAAAAAAAAAAATCTTCACTTAGTTAGCATTATATGAAATGGTGTATTTTGAATCATTCTTAAGTGGGCAATGTGAAAAGGAACTCAATGGGAAATGGACTTTGAAAGAGTGGAAATCGTTGGGTAGTCTTTGTTCAAAGGGACAAAGCCAAGAAATCATTTTATACTAGAATGTCCCCACTTGTATTCTGACTATCTTATTCAAAATCATGTGAATGTTATGCATTCTTACTAAATGTTCAATAATGAGTGTTACTAAAAATCAATGTTTATTGTAGGAATATTTTCTTTTGAAAGTAGTCAATTTGGCTACTTCCAATGTTGCTTTCATGTAGCTACTATCATTAGAGGTTTTCCTCACTGTCATATTCCTTGTCACATTCATTGAACCTCATTTTGAATGCCCTTCCAGTGAAGCTAATCGCCTTTCAAGTCCACTAACCTTCTAGCCCTTAGTCAACTCAAATTCTCTAAAGTGTGCATGTCTTGAAGGTTTTGAAGGCTCAAGTCTTCTTCAAAACATTTACAAACTATGGCTAAATTAGCAATTAGTTCAAAGTAGTTCCAACCACAATGTTAAATCTACAAGATTTGTGTTGATTTGTTTTAATTAAACCAAGCCACTATGTAAAAAAATCCAACAATGTTTGAACTTTAAATTGTGCCTCGTTCTTTTTGGAATTGGTCTTCACATTATTTTCATTGTCTCATTGAACCTATGAAGATTTCATAATTGAGCCACACTAATGTATTGGATAAAGTATTATATTATTTTCAATCATTATATGTTGTAATAAAGTATAAAAATGCCCCTAAACTACCATGTTGAACACCATAACCATTCATTACATTCCTCATCCTGCTACCACTGAATGTAGAGTTCATTTTTAAAGACTGCTATCACTATTTTAATCCTTTTATAGGGGCGGTTCTAAAAACAAAGGTGGAATTCAAACAACTACCTTAATAGGAATTATGCCCCCAATGAAAAATTAATTTAAAAGTATGTTAAAGTGGATATTCTAGTTGATAAATTTATAGAATTCTATCTATAAATTGAAATTCTATAGCATGTGGCATCAATTGACTTCATGTTTGGAATGGATTTGTTTTGAGGCAACATGCCATGATATCACTGCATGTCAAAACATAGTCTTTTAGATTTAGTATTTGTATATACCTTCCCGTTTCAAACAAATTCCTCTTAAATGTGGTATTTGTTTACAATGATAACGTAGGCCATATAACTACATTCTATACATCAATCAATGTTGTGATTAAATTTTTATCATTTTGGATTATTAACCAAAAGTATTGATTCGTTCAACAAGATTGAAACTTACAACTTCATTAATGATAATCTTTCCACTTCAAAAGGTATACACTTAGATGTTTTTAATATCATATTCTCCATTCTTACACAAAATTCTAAAGGATGTTATACCTAATTTAAAACTCATTGTATATTTTCAATATAGGGTTGTGTTATATCACAAAAAGTTGGGTATAAAGTATAAATAAAGAATTTGACAAAAAAAACACTTTAAATTTGAATATACTAAGTCTAAAAGATTTATAGATCTAACTATTATAAAACTTCCTCCATGCACCCTAGTTTGTCTACAAGTTTCAAATGGTATTAAGAATAATAACTACAATTGGCTCTATATCCTAGAAGATAATTACCATAGTACCATAGCAAGGTCGCCACCCCGTGAACAAATATTTAATTCTTTTGGAAAAATATCGTTTGCTCCTCAAAAAATGAATTTCTTGATTTTCGTTTATGAGAAAATAATAATTATAAATGGCCCAAAATAGTCCAAAAAGCTTAGAAATAGTCTAAAGTAGCTTAGAGATAGAAAATACAACTCAAAACAATTTATTCTATTTTCGTTCTTTTGTCCTCATAATTTCCGATTTTTTACGTTTGTTTTTTAAATAATTTTCTGGCGAACCTACTATGGTACTACGGTATATGTTTACAAACCAAACCAAAAATTAAAAAAAAGAAAAAGAAAAATAATTAGTAAAAAATATATACTACCATGTCGTTTGTTGATATATATATATATATATATATATATATATATATATATATATATATATATATATATATATATATAAAATTCAACTTGTGTTCAAATTCCATTATTTAGTTGTATTTTCTACTTTTATAATTTTGACGACAAAAATATTGTGAAATTCATTCTTTCAACGTCAATTGGTTTAACCCCTAAAAGCCTGAAGGGTATTGGACACAACATAGATGTATTGTAATATGTGCCTTCCATATGTTTGATGAAGTTTGGTTCAATAAAAAATAAAATGTAGGGCATCTTTCTATAAATTATTCATACATTCAAACTTCCAAATAAAACTTTAGATATATTTGTAATGAATTTAAAAGCATTAACATTTGAAAATTTCTATAAATTATAATTTTCACTTTTAGAGTTTAAAATTTAGCATGATTAGTTAAAATTAGTTTATCTATTGTAAACTTCAAAAAAACAAAAGAAATGATGGAGGGAACAACATAACTTTCTCCAAATAGCAAATTTTATAACACTAAGACAATGTTAAGGTAACCCACTTTGAAAAATTCTCCTTAGTGGAGTTTAACTCGGATTGACATAATTCAAATTGCGTTGGAAAGTAGACTTGATGAAGTATTTTAAAATATATTTTGCTTTTTCAAAAACTTTTTTTTTTTTTTGGGCAATCTGTTAAAAACGGTTAATGACCAAAAATGGTCACTTCGGAGCTTAGGGGTTAAAGTGTGTGAATCAACTTTTTTACACCTTTCCACTTTTTTAAGATCTTTGCTTGTATCGAAAAAATTGTCATCGTCATTGGTAGTGTTAAAAATATACTAAATTTATATTGTGATTATGGACAAAATCAAATAAATTTTCACCTTAATATAGAATAACTTGTTATATATTGTTCCTAAAACTATAACAACTTGACATAAACTAAATTTAATTTTAAACTAGTCCAATTTGGGTATAATTCATAAAATAAATAGGAACACATGTTTTTCATAAAATGCAAAATATATTATATTTGGTGCAAGTATACTACAACGAAATTTGCCTAAGTAAAGTGCCTACTGTGGATACATTAGAAAAATTATGAAGTCTCTAAAGGGCCGTTAGAGGAGCTAGTACCCTCATGCATAGAAATGAATAAATAAACTTAAAAAAGAAGCTATTAAAAAATAATCAAACCATTATTAAATAATTATTTTTATAAATTATTATTAAAAAACATTTAAAAGAAATCCACATTTGACGTGGCTAAATTTTGGCCACATCTAGTCTGATTTTTTAATTTTCATTTTCATTTTCGTTTGATTTTTTGTATGGCATCTTTGGCCAAATTTGCAGCCCTTTAGAGGCCTCAAAACGTTTGTAATGAAATCATACTAATTTGGAAAAATGATAATTTATTTTTTATAAAAAAACAAAAGTTTGCAAAATAATGACAAAAATGAAATGTTTACTCTTTTAAATAACTTTATTCAACACACACTAACACTTTTGAATCATGTTATATATATTTGTATAATTGCTCATGAATAGCAATATGAAAAGTGAAATTATTGAACAAATGTTGCAAAACGATTGAATTTGTGATCAAAATTTGCTAATCTTTATTGTACAAAAATCATGATAATTACAAAAGTTGTCATGCATTAGAGTTAGTTGACAAGAGTGTCTCAAATTAGACTCGTTTTTAGTTCAAAAAGACAGCAAAACTAGTCACTCTATAGTGAGTTGGAGAATAATCAAAGCAAGGCCTGGCACCGCCCGTGGGAGTGGAACTCATGACCTCCTCAATGCTAGAGGAGAGTTCTCACAAGTTCCGCCGAGCATAAGGGACTATTTATGAGGAAACCAAGGAACTACTTATGCACAATCCGTGTCAGATGGTCATAATTTTGGGTGGTAGACTCCTCATAGACTCAATAGAGTTGACTCCCTGTTTTCGGTTACATCAATTATTGCAACCATACATTTGTTTTAGAATATTATGGAGTTCTTAAAAATTACATAATTTGTAATATATCTTTTTCCAATTAATATTTGTTGTGTATTTTTACAATCAATGATGCATCAAAAAAATATTGTAGAAGATTCTTTAGTACGAGAGTAGATAACTATTTCTCCATCAAATTTTGTCATATGCAAATTCTATATTGGTTGAACTTTTCAAAACATGTTTATTGAAATATATTTATGAGAATTAAAATTAAAATTTCATTGAATCTCCTTTTGGTTTGAATTTTGTTTTTACTTTCATATCAACATCCAACACTAATAATATTACACTTATTTGGTTCAAATGCATTTTGAATGAACCATGAAGAATGTAAAAGCAATATGAATGTATTATTCTATGCTTTCTAAGCAACCCACATAAAAAGAGCATGATATTAATTAATTTAAACAGAAGACAACAGAAAAAACAAATTTTTTTCGAAGACAACAGAATGTTAACCACATGTGCACAAAGCTCATGATCATCAATATTGACAAAGTGCATTTCTACAAAGCAAATAGTACAGAGGAAAATGCAATGTGCATCAACCCACCGATTCTGTTCTTTGGGTACCAAGAATGTATAACTCCTGCTCAATCTACATGTCAATTTTTGTGTCAACTGTTACGTTCACCATTCAATTGTGATGGCATGCCAAATTCACCATCTGGGGTGCCCAATGTCAAGCTTACATTCCGTATTACAAGGTAATTCTAAGTAAAAAAAATCTACATCATTCTCGACATAATAAGGGGGTGTCACAGCTTTTCCGAGAAGTTTGATTCTATGAAGATTGAGAACTTGGGGGAGAGAATCGTAGAGCCAATCCTGGCCGTTCTTCATGAAGAAGCTGTGACTCCCTTTGAGGCCGTGTGAAGAATGAGAATGGCCACGGCTTCTTAATCTTCACGCCCATTCTTCACCTATGGAGGAGAAGATGAAGCTTCTCAATCTTCATAGAATGGGTCCTCCACAATAATGGGTGTTGTCACATCTCTTCCGAGAAGATTGATTCTATGGAGATTGAGAACCCTTGGGAGAGAAATGTGGAGCCAATTGTGGCCATTCTCCATGAAGGCGTGACTCCCCTTCTCACCATGTGAAGAATGAGAATGGACGCGGCTTCTCAATCTTCACATCTGTTCTTCACAGAATGAAACTTCTCAATCTTCAAAAAATGGGTCCTCCACAAATGTACCACATATGTATTCTTCGAAGATTGAGAATGGGAAGAAAGAGGTGTGACACCCCCTAGTGCCAAGCACGCATTCTCTCGAATGAGAAGAAAGTGGCATGACACCCCTATGACGAAAATTTTAGGCTTAGAATCGCGTCGAACTCGAAAGGGAAAGAAAGAAAAGAATGTGCACTCGGACACTCTATTGATTGCAAACCCAAAATTGGATTTAGGGTTTGCTTGACTCCCGTTTCGCCATCTCCTGCAGCAACCCATCCACAAGCTCATCCTCAGTGGGACTGGGCGCTTGTCTGCGCAGCAAACCCGGTGACCGCAATAGAGAACTTGATCGAGGCGGTCTGCGCTGCTCGAGTTCCATCCGGCTCCGCAAACTACTTTGAATCTGACTCACAAAATCACCTTGCGGGGTACACGATCGAGACGAAGAATCGACGTTTTCTGCAACGGTACATCAGGAAAGTTATTGTGAGTGGTTTCAGTATAGAAACAATATGGTAACCTTACCGCACTTTTTGCTACGGCAGGTTTTGTCATTCCTGTATAAATTCAGTATAGAAATATAAGAGAATGTATTGAACTTGTATAGTACCCATATCACTTTGTCAATACAATATCTATATTGAATTTTTGTATAAATACAATATCTATACTGAATTCAATACTTTTAGCTGTGATGTTATTGTATTCATTCATTTGCTTGTAATCCATACGGTCTTTGTATCACACCTGTACAATTACCGTATAGTTTCTATCAAGGTTGCCATCGTAAATGTACACAGATTATTGTCATTCGTGCGAGTCATAGAATTAGTGTGAGATTTTACACCAATCCTCACTAATTTCAGTACATACATCTCAAATGTACATTATTGTAAGAATTCTCAAATACTCTCAATTACTCTGACTCACACTTTTGTTCTAATACCACAATTTACTGTGAGAAAACTGAATTACTATGACTCACAGTAATGGCAATAACCGGAGTACTGAAACTGCGCACTTTTACTTACCTGACGTACTTGTGGCTGCTCGCTCTTCGGCTTCAAGGATCCGCCGCACCAAATCGCCATCAGTGTGGGGATCCCGGGGTTGTTGAGGCCGAAAACTGGGTCTCCGAGGGTATGGAAATCGCATGAACCGATTGTCATTGAGAAACGGCTCTGGTTTAGGGCTTAGGGTAACTTCAGGGTTGTGCAATCCGAGGAACTGCTGAGCGCGGAGGAGGCTGTCGCGTTGCAAGCTGCCCGGGGGCGGCATTTGGATTTGCTGCTGCGCCAGGATCTGTTGCAAGCTGCGCATTTGGTGGAACGCGGCCAGCGTGGTGAACTCCGGCGGCAACGGTAAGAGGCTTGAGTTTCGAAACCCTAATCCTAATCCTAATGCTCCTGCTTGGTTGTTGTTGTTGCTTGGCGGCATTGGTGGTCGTTCGGGCGCTGGCCGGTGGATCAATCCGGGTGTGTGATGCGTGTGCGTGCCTTCGTACGTTGTGATCACCATACCTGCGTCCTCGCTTGCTCGCTCCACGCGCTTCCGCACCGGACATTGCGGCGTCGTGCACCTGTAGTAGTTTCTGTTGATTCCACCATATCACTCCATTAGTACTACTCATTCGCTTGTAAATCATATCACGCGCAAACCACATACTACTTGCTATCATGAAAACTGTCTAAACTTCAAATACTGTTGTCGGTCAGCAAGTAAAGAGAGTTCCAATCCACCAAAGGATGATACTGATTTACAATGGTTCAAAGTATTATTCATAAAACTAGTTACACTCGTTTTCATGTTTTCGAAGCATTCTACGTTCTCAAAGTATCAATATGTGCTCGTGCTGCAAACAGTTTGAGACATGTGTTGCGATTCAAAGTCACTTCTGAAACAACTAAATTCTTCTCCCTAAAATGTAAGTACCACTTATCCCCTACAGGGACAAGGATTCACGGTTTTAAAATGACAAATCAACAATAGAAACACCACTTGAGTAGACTAGAGAAGCGTGCCCAAAAAGACCCACAACTAGTCTAGTTCCTCATGTGGATCTTTTCGCTAGCCTACACGAGCGGTGTTCCTACTAGTGGATTCAATTTATCAAAATTTATAACAGTAACCCTGAAAAATGGGACCAAATTTTAGATCATCGGTGAAGAACATTGCCGAAGTGTTGTTAGAAAAACAAATGAAATTTGAACAAATGGAAGCTAGTGCTAAAAAAGACACATGAGGCCGAATTGAATTGGTACCGTGGATGCGGGCTATTCTTGACGGCTTTCTGACCGTATTTGCGCCACTTGAAGCCATCATCCATGATGTCGACGTCGGTGCGCGTTTTGATGGCATACCGAGGCTCCCGCGACCTCTTGGTGCTCTTCTTCT
This sequence comes from Pohlia nutans, assembly GCA_022496805.1. Lineage (NCBI taxonomy): Eukaryota > Viridiplantae > Streptophyta > Bryopsida > Bryales > Mniaceae > Pohlia > Pohlia nutans. The sequence goes on from CM040085.1 coordinate 35,534,836, forward strand.
TCCTGGGCCGGTTGGCGATCCTGATCAGCGAATTTTATTTTGTCAGGAGATAGTTTAGCATTTTGGCTACTTTTCCATGGCTTGAAGAGCAATCCAGGCTTCTTGGATGCTCTTTTCATATTAATATACAGGTAATATCAGGGTATTACACATGTGCTACCTAGGTACTACTCAGGCGATACCTGGGTGTTTTAAAGAGGCTACACATCTTGACTCCATGTAGGAAATCTGACTATTATTCCTTTTTTATTTTCAAAAATCCTATATATGGATTAGCCAACCCAAATTGTATGTAGTAATTTGGCGATAATTAGCCCAAAACATTTTCGCTGCCCAGGCTCGCATGGCATTGCTCTGCAATCTGCATTGATTAGGGTTCAAGAGTGATAGTCAGGAGCTTACTCTGAGCCTGGCGCCGTAGTTGTTTTCTTGACTAGCTCGGTGATCTCTGAACTCGTTCGAGGCTCGTCGTCGTCCTCCAGCTCTCCCGATCCCGCCGGGATTTTCCTCTTCCCAACGCTACTGTCTGGCGCCTCGACGCTAGTATTGTTTCTGGCACTGTACTCAGGCCCGTCGTCACTGTCGTCACCGCCGGATCCCGACGACAACGACGTGTTCGGCGACCCCGCCAACTCCCTAGACTCGACTGCCAACGACGATCCAGGTCCCGAACTTCTGGTATCCATGATCATGTCTGCAGCTAATTCAGACTGTGACGGTGATTCCATGCGGCCAAACGATTTCACATTCGGGTTTGCAGGCTGTGGATTCAGAGATGCATAGTCGTCGTATGAAGAATTGCCCCATCGTTCCTCGCTCGCGTACGCTTGGAGTAGCCCTTCCCACATCCCTTGCGGTGCGTGACCGCTCCGGTACCATGCCGCAGCTAATTCTTCGTACAACATAGCATCGGATGGATCGGGTAGGAGTTGTCCGGATGCCTGAAACAGCGCGGGAGTTACTCGTTGCTGCTCGAGGTCCATCCATGGATTCTCGGATGAAGCCCCGGGTGAATGCGTGAGGTTGTAGAAATCGCGGTGCAGAACTGTGGGCGAGCTTGAGGGGTCCAGGTACTGCCACGGATTGGCGGAGTTCCCGTTCGGCGACAGAACTGGAGCCTCGATGGAGTTCGACGATGGCGAGGCTTCCTGGTCGCTGCTGCTTTCCACCCTTCGCAGAATGTGGTCCAAATAGCTGCTTTCTCCGTTGCCGTCGAGTGCAGCACTCGCAGTAGCTGGCCTTCCAGCCATTGAATTAATTGCCGTATGTTGTCAGAAATCAGTCTCGTACACTTTCTGAACACAGGAACTCGCGCAGGCAATTCTCAGAACCCTCCTCTCAAGTCGGTTCCACAAAAGAAACGAGTTCCTGACAGGCTTTGAATACTATTTAATAATCCCATACTCTGTCAAAGCCGCACAGACTAGCAGGGTACAGTTAACCATACAGACTCACCTCATCCCTCTCTTTGTGCACAACTCAGCTGTTGACTGTGAGAAATTTTGTACCGTGGTGATAAACACTGCTTGCATACGAATTGAATCAACTGAACTCAAGATAAGAATCTGAATATGAATGTACCTCCAGAGGAAATTCCACTGCACTGGGTCAGAAGTTGACGTTGATGGACACCCAAGCGAAACCCCAAGTTAAGTACGACTCCACCTAAATTAATTCTTCTGTCCTTCAGGAGCTTGTGCATACTACGAGTCACGTCGATCAGTGGAAGCAAAGATTTTTCCAAAAAACGGTCACCAATATGAGCAATTTTCTGCTAGCTGAAGGACGATAATCGACTAGCTGTAAGAATTAATTAGCTTCGCTGATGTGACGATCTCATGAGCCTAGTTTTGCTTTTTCCCATCTCAAGACAAACTCGTTGTGCATAACGTTTAATTTAAATTCCCCCAGAGCCACTTGAGATCAATATCATCGATCAAAAATTAATGTAGTCAAGTCGGTCAACTCCTCATCGACGGACAGCTGAAGTCAATTGCGACCTGGCAGTGAACTAGAGCGTAGTACACGGTGACGACTTTGAAGGTCCTCGAGTGAAGCGTTTTGTACAAGCCTACGGACGTCTCGGGGGGGGACGCCCCGGCTCACAATGTCCAAACCTGTCAGACAAGTGGCCACACTGAATCAATCAATCCATCTCACGGTGTCATAAAATTTTCAAATTCTCGAAACTTCTAAACTGAGTCGTCACTCAGATAGCTACAGCCACATCAAGAAACTAAAGTCACAAATTATATCAAATCCACTCTGAAACTTGAAGTCAACAATCTATCAAATTCTCGCTATCTGGTAAGTTACAAAGCCCTCGTGAACCCAGAGTACTTACACAATGGTACGAGTGATCACGCCTCGAACTAAGCTTCTACAAACGGGAAATTAAAGAGTTGGAATTAATAATCCATTACCACAAGTAGTACAGACTATCTCTGTTTTGACACCGAAACGACCTCGACTGATCCTTACCTCATTTCAGACGATCCAAGCGCAGATTCAACGTTCACCCCGTCGACTTCATTGATCAAGTACTCCAACATCTACGACGCAGTAGTTAGTTGCGGAAGTCTATTCATCCGCTAGCTAGCTAGCTGGCCTTAACTTCCCTCCGTGTGAAAGCTTGCTTGGATTCTACGTTCTCGTTTGCACAATCGTGGACCACGAGGACCACATGCTCCACATAAACAAACGCCCAGATAGCTAGCACAGTCCAGCCTGGATCGAAAAATAAAGCCGACTTAATCGATCAACGAACACCAACAAGCAACAAAAACCAGACTCACTCACTCACTCACTCAGTGATTCAGGAGGAATTTTGCGCCTCAAACTTCGGAGCTCTAGAGACAACTAACGAAGCTGGTCCAACACTCCTGCTTCGTCAACTGGGGTCAACTTCGTCAACTCTCGATCGCTGTGCACCCATCGACGACCCTGATAGCTGCAACCCACGCCCACATTCAGCCTCTCATATAGAATATTAACAGTATACACTACAGTGTTTAGTTAGTACGCTCAACACTAACTCTTATATTTGAAATCGCTTGATCAACAAGCACAAGCGTGAGTTGGTGTGTACCAGGCTGTGCGAGGAATGAAACCAAGTGTGAAATGATGCATTTCCAAGGGTGGGCCGTGGGCGTGCAGGTGCTGAGTCAATTCAACGGGAGCTCTGTCACGCTGCCACCACTTGCATGTTTTCTGGGGCTCCGGGTCCCCACCCCCGCCCCCCAGCTGGTCCACGCCGGAATGAGCTGACTTTGGCAATGCCACTTCTGACTGTAACAGAGAAACTCAAGCTGGCTGATGAATCGGTGCAGCCATTTTGTTGTATATATGAGATGAGGAGGAGGACCGAGTTCCAGGGATATGAATGCATGACACTCGTCACTCAAGTTTCGTATCGTCGTCGTCTTCCACCACTGTAGCTTCGTGTTGTGACAGGGCCATTTCTTGCCCTCATGTGTCCTGCCCTCTGGATCATGTAATGACAATCCACCGGGAATTTTGTCAAAGCGCAAACCTGGATTTATCTGACAGCACTCAATCACCAGTGATTAGAAAGAGATCTCAACTTTTCACTTTTCACACTTAGGGCGCACTCTCAGGTCTGTACTGCTTTAATTCCCTTGGCTCCACGGTGCCAATTAATGTTTGTGCTTTTTGTCTGCATGTTTCCCCTAGGTAACCTTCTTCTTATGGCCAAGTCATTTGCACACGTCAAAATCCACTACTTTGAACAAAGCAGTGGTTTTAACATTTTGAACACCCCAAGTCATTTGCACTGGTCAAAATCACCGATGCAAATAAGATAGTGATTTTAACGTTTTAAACACCTCAATAGTTTTGCATGATCGCTTCTGTTTTCTTTTCACTTGTTTAACCCTAAAAGGACATGGCATTTTCAATTCCCACACCCAAAATCTCTTTTAAACTCCATTTTAAGCATGATTTTTTTTTTTAATTCGCTTTGATTTTATTCTAAAGAAGTATAGCTCCCGGTATAAATACCTCATATATGCTCGGTTTGGCCTTTAAGAAAACCCCATTTGGTTAAACGAAGTAGAAGTTATGAGTAAGATTCTCCCAAAATACGAAAAAAAAACCCATGGGCTTGGTATGTCCAAGTTTAACCCCTAAATGATTGATCGACCATTTTCTGGTTGCAGTCCAAACATCAGTGACTGCCCATGGTCAAAAAATGACATTTTTCGAGTTTTGATTTTTTGTCAAAATTGGGGGTAGAGATCATGTTCTAGTGTCGTTTGATGCATTTCATTTGCAATATTAACCCCTAAACGTCCAAGCATCCAGTTTCTGGACGTTTGTTGGTCAAACCCAATTTTGATCTTGAAGACGACTTTTGTTGCTAATACACCCAACTAAGAAAATGAAGTTTATTAAGTCTAGTTTGAACTCCACTTTTCAAATCTTAAAAATTCCAATTATTGAGTATTTTATTGCTTGTGCAAGCTTTGTAGCTCAAGGTTTGAATTACACTACATAGGATGTTCACCTTTCGAATTTCAAAATTTAAATAAAAAATTTCTATGGAAAACATATCATGTGATTCTCCATTGTAATTTGTACCTGCTCCCAAAAAAATATTAAATTTTTAAAGCTCTTTTGTAATAAAAAATATTTTTTGAAGTATTTGACTTAAAAATTTGTTAAAAAGGCCGTATTAAATCAAAAAAATCTGAAAATTTCAAGACTGATAGGAAACATTCAATTCCATGCATGAAAAATATTACAAAATATATTTTGATAAATCTTGAAGGCTAAATTGTGTAGTTTGACTTTCCTACAAAGGAGTGGTACGTTTAAGGGTTAAGGTTCACTATGGGATTTTTCAAAGGCAAACACCTTAAGAACCTCCTAGTGTTATAAACTTTCTATTTGGGAAAGTAATGATGTTTTCTCCTTTGGAATTTTGTTTTTATTTTATTTTAGAATTGAATGTCTAGTTTTAACCAATCTTACCAAATTTCAAATTCTAAAAATAATAATTTGTAATTTTGGTGAATATTAAATGATAAATGCTTTTAAATTCATTAAATGAGTGTCTAAAATATTTTTTGAAAGTTTGACAGTACAAATAATTACTAAAGATCATGCTTTTCATTTTCTCCTTTGGACCAAACTTCATTAAAGTTGTAGAAGTAACATTTTATAACACATCTAGGTTTTACCCTTACCCCCTCTATCATTTAGACGTTAAAGGTTAACCTTTAACCCCTAAACGTCCTCACCTCTCTCCAAATTCGGTAGTTTTGCAAAGATGCATCATAAAATACAACCAAGAGGGATATTTTTGAACTTTATATATTACTTGTTGCATTTTGATCATATAAATATGTTTTGATATATGTTTGTAATAATTAAAAACAAGTTAAAATATTAAAATATGGCCAATGTTTAAAACTCTAGAAGGATTGTATTCCATCAATAGGCTTGTCAATTTTATTTTTTAAGAAACACCGTTAAAAAAATATTGTTGATAATCTTGTCATTTTCAAAAACTAGGAAAAATATTCTTTGTATTTTTAATGATTAGTTAAATTCCAACTTTAAATGAAAAATTTGCTACCATTGATAATCCCATTGGAATGATAGAATACTAATAAATAAACCAAAAACCAGATTTTGATCCTCACAATTGCAATGCATAAAGAAATAATTTTCAGAAACATTTATTGTACAAAAAACTTATTATTTCCTTTGCAAAATAAGTATAAGTTTTGGAAATATATATTTTCAAAATTTGGCTTCAAATCCCTAAATTTTGTTATTCAGTAGTATTACAAACTCACAAAATTACAAGTTTGATATCAAATTAGAGACCTTTATATTTTAGTAATTTTTTTTGAATTTAAAAAAAAAATATATATGGACATTGTTTATAATTGCATAATAAACCTATATTTCAAAATTCTCCTCTATTGTATTAGTACTCTAAATGTAATATTAGAACTTAGCATTAACATACTCTATTATATTTCATAAAATTAGATCATATCAAATTTTGAACTACATACTTATTTAAATATCTTGAGATAATAAATCCAAACACACACGCCTTCTACATTAAGATTTAAACATATTTTTATTGATTAGACAGTTAGTTTAATATTAGTTTGGTGGTGATGAAAGACCTTAGAAGTTGTATACATATAGGTATTACCTCATATATATTTTAAACAATCAATATTATAAGAAGGTAGGGGCTAAAATCTAAAAATTCATATTTTTCTACACAATGGAATGCCAATAAAAGCATTTTACTAAAAGTAACTTATTAAAAAATGGATAACAATATTTTTTTTAAATCCTTGACTCATTATGACGAGTCTTTCTATAATCACGACAGTCATACAAACATTTCCAATCAATTACTATGACCTTTTATAAAGACCTCCATATATATGAATTTTAAGAAAGATGCTTTTTATTACACTATTTAGTTCGTGAAACAATCTAATTTTACTAAGAATTTTTCTCACTAAATGTTGACAAAAAATACACTACAATGGTGGCTTCACAATTACATGTGAAAGTTTACAAAGTTAGAATATAAAATCTATTCTCTATATAGGCATAGTATCTTAAAATCCACTATATTCTATTCAATTATGGTGACACCCTTAGGTAAACTAACACCTTTTCAAACACATAAAAAAACATATTTAAAACCTGAAATAAACATTATTTTCGATATGTACATGAAAGAAAAATAGTAAAAAATATCTTTTGGAAGAATACGTATATTTATAAAGTTTATCACCATTGTCGTATTGACACAAATCAAGAATTTTCTAGAAAAAAACTCCTTTTTTTTACATTCGCTTCAGAAAAATGAGGTGAGCGTACTTTTGTTCTTGCTCACTTAAGTGAATGTTCCTTCCCTACGTGCCAACAAGGCAACAACCTTCTTTTATTCAAAATACTTTTTGGAATTGGTTTCTGTATTTATAGTTTGGTCTCTATATTCTATATTGAAAAGGATTCCATCACAACACATATACATTATGATGTATTATAAACGATTGAAGAATACATGTTCTATCTTATGACCCCCAATGATTTTAAAATGGTTTTTTAATTCTTAAATGTAATGGCAACATGTGTCTAAGATAGTCATTGAGCTTGCTAAAATGATGAAAAAATTTAGTTGAAATTGCTAAAATGGTAATTTTTAAAATACATTATCAAAAAAAATCTTAAAATCCACAAAATATTCATAGTATACAAAAAATTATAGATTTACAAGAATTTTTGGCTCATAAATGCTCATCTTCATGTGGTGTGCCTTGTACTACTTACTAAGTCTACATGTAAAAAACTGGGTTAAAATTACTTCAAAAGGTGCCCAAATTTTCTTTGTTCTTGAAGTTGAACAACAATCTAGTAGAAAATAGAAGAAGATAAATTTAGCCAATTTTATGAACATTGATGACACATTCATGAAGATAACCTTGTTCTTCTAGTATATATACATATATATAGTACCCGACAATTAAAATATGGACACACCCAACATTTGGCAACTAAGAGCAAATCCAACAGCTCCAGACCAAATACGTCCACTAAGCATTAATTTGAGGGCCATTTTTAACTTAGAAGAATGTTAAAGAGTAGCCTAGCAACATTCTTTGTGCGAACATCAACACTGTTTGTTAAAAGGAGATTTTATGAAAGAACTTGATGACCTTGCAGCATGTGCCAGTGAATAGTCTTCAAGCCCATTATCAAATTATCGATTGAGCAAAGATGCTTGTTTGGTGTGAGTAATTTGCTTGCACCAAAGCTTCTGTAAATGGCAAGGACAACTCAAATTTTGGCCCCAAATACCATTTCTTGGCATTGAGTAGACGGTTGTTGTTGGGGCAAACTTTGAAGTAAGTGCATCTGGCTACACCAAATCCTGACGTTAGTCCCTCAAATGCATCTACTACAAGGCATGCTCTAAGACATTATAAACAAATGCAACTTCAAATTAGTGCTAGGGGCTCAAAAGTCAACATGAAAGTTTTTGCACGTGTTATCAACTAAAAAGTAATTTTGTGCCAAAAATTCCATTTTAAAATAACAAATTCCCAACCCTAGAGAGGCAGTCAAAGTTGTGAGACAATTTTCCTCTTTGTTTCTCACAACTACACCTGTTGGTAGATTTGGAATATCATTTTTTTTTTGTGGGTCTTTTGGACTTGAATCTTTTCATATGTGTAAACAACATAAAGATGTTCCTACTCCAAAAATTCCATGGGAAAAAAAAAATTCTTCAATCCTTGGGAGGGTGTCAAAGTTGGCAGTTGTGAAACATTTCTTACAACTACCCCTTGTTAGTAAATCTTGAATATCTTTTTTTGTATCAATCTTCTGGCCTTGAAATTTGGTACACATGTTTTCAACATAATAATAATTTTGTTTCTAAACTTTCATGTTAAAATAACAATTTTCCAGCCCTCGGGAGGGTGTCAAAGTTGGCAGCAGTGTGGGCACTATCCCTGGAATTGCACAATGTGCCAATTTCGGTGTCATCCCACTGTACATCCAATGATCTATATTTGGTCAGAAGGAATTGAGTAGTGCTCTTGTTAGAAGCAAGATTCTTTGGAAATCAAGGCCAAGGGGTTTGAAAGGACATTTAACCCGGGCGGGGCAGCCCGGAAGCCATCTAAATTTTTGGAAGAAAAAAAAAAAAGGGGGCTCTGCTAGCCAGCCACTGCTGTGGCATTGTTTCACTTTTTTAAAAACGACCTCGGCTGCTCAACCTTAACTCCTGTTCAAATTGATTACTTTGATTGCTTGTGGATGATTCCACAATCTCCCAAATGAGGTGTAAGTCGAGAATCTAACTCGCTTTTTTAGTAACTTTCCAAAGCACCAATCCTCGCTTGTTTTGGTTGAGGAAAACTACTTCTTTTTTAGATTATTCTTTCATAAAAAGCCCATGGGGCTTGCTTTGACGTTTGAGGGTTAAGGGTTAACTGCCTGCTACTGTATAATATACAACAGGGTACATACGGTTTTCAAGTTGCAAAGTCGCAGTACATGCATGTAAGCATTGGCTGATGTGGTCTAACCAGCATCAACCACCAATCACGGGGCAGAAAAGCAGGTTCAAGGGGGAAAAAAATGCATTATCCAGGGCAGGGGTAAAACAAAACTTCTTTGGTATGTACAAAACTTCTTCAGAAGAGGGTCATGTCTCCGTCCTGCTGTCCTGCACTTTTAGTTTTTTATTTTTCTTATTTTTCATTTTTTGGGATTTAGCTTTGGTTTTTGAAACCTAAGTCTAGAAATTTGTCTTGTTGCTCACACTATATTGTACATGTGACTTTACTTTAAAAGTTCAAATTCTGAACTTACTTAAGCTAAAGTGGACTGCCTCCGAATGATTGGGTTCATTTTATGAGCTTAATTATTGAGTACCAATTTCCTACAAAGGAGATTGGGTTGTTGAAACCCTGCCCTCCCCTCCACGTTTCAAAATCTGCTTTGAAAGACTTAGTTATGAGATTCACTTTCATAATACTCCCGCAAATAGTGTCAAAGTGGCAGCGTGTTGGGCTTTGTGCTTTAACCCCTAAATGCCCAAACATCCAAATAGTGGATGGTAGTTGGTCAAATTCGATTTCAACCTTAAAGATGATTATTTTTGCTTTCAAGTCCAACTAAGAAAATGGAGCTTATCAAGTCTAGTTTCTACTTCACTTTGTAAATCTGAAAAAATCATAATATTAAGTATTTTATTGCATTTGCAATGTCAAGAGGTCATAATCCAAACTACACTACAAAGCATATGTCATTATCAAATTTCCAAATTTAGAAAATATATTTTAAATTGAATTTTCCCCTATGGTTCTTCATTGTAACTTGAACCCTTTATAATTTTTTTCGGTTATTATGAACAATTTTGTAATTTATATAAATTTCTTTGTGTATTTTACTTCAAAAATCATATTAAATTTAAAACGCATTAAGAAATTTTGAAAATTTGAGGATCAATAGGAAACATATGTTTACATTTATTAAAAATATTTCAAAAAATATATCAAAGGCTATTGATGAGCAAACTCTATATGAAAGAGTTGTTTGACTTTTTTGTGAATGCCCTGGGCATTTAGGGGTTAAACGTACCATACATGCATCATGCAACAACGATCAATGCTCAACGGGTTTTTCTTCTAAGCGGCGATACTATAATCCACAATAACACAATTGACACCTTGCTTGAGGTACTTAGGTAAAGTCTCAGCCCGCAAGTAGTCTCTTTTCCTAACTACATATTTGTGGAGAGTTGTTGGTGCTTCAATTGTGGTGAACGTGAATCGGGAGTTTTGAAGCGATGGCACTCGGGTCACAGAGTAGCGGACAACAGGTTCAGCATGCAGCGCTCATCAGATATTGCTTTCCAATTTGCATTTGTTACTTTTGATTTCTCTTGTGAATTTACAATAACAAGTAGTGGTATGCTGCAGACACCTCGTGTACAATTTAAAATTGACTACCTATTTGTTTTTTGTTATGGATACATGTGAGGCATACCACCTCTTGAGAAATTCTCAAATTTCCAATTCACACACTTGGAGTTGGAGCTTTGTTTGATGCTTTTGTTCTTTTCCTGCAAATCACTCTAGTTTGCTATTATAGATTTCTTTTGGGATTGTTGATCTTCTTCAAGCGATTTGGCGTCTAAGCAATTGTTGAATCACAATCTGTTGGGGGAATTATATTTTTTGATTAGTGGATGCCAAGTAGCAACTTGCACTTAGAGTCTGCAGTATTTACAAAGATGCCTCTGTCGATTGGTTTGAAGTATTGGATTTTGTTTTATTTCTTTGCTTACCATGTAAGCTTAGAACGTGAACAATTTTGTGATGCAATGTGATATTGGATTGTGTTTCAATTCTTTGCTTACCCTTGAAGCTTGGAATGTGAACAATTTTGTGATATTGGATTTTGTTTTAATTCTTTGCTTACCCTATAAGTTTAGAACGTGAACAACTTTGTGATGTTATGTGATTTTACCCAAGGTTTGGAACCCTAATTTAGTAGTGGACACAAGTCTATTTACTAGATTTTTTTTCTTATTAGGTAAGGTCGGCGTTTGATTTTTGAGATTGTTTAGAATATGTTTTGAATTTTCAAAGAAGAAGGAAAAAAAACCCCCTATTTGAATCAAATGAATGCTTTATTTCCATTGCACAACAACAAGTTACAAACATCACAAACACGCAATTCGCTATTTATGCACTTGGCCAAGTGCGTTCCTTTCATGAGCAAATCTTGCTTAAAAAAATTGTCTAAAAAATTGTCTAAAAAACAACCATTTTTGTTGTTCTACAATTACTTTCATTATAAACAAACAATTATTTAATTTATTTTTTATTCTTATCTTTATCTTTTCTTTTATCTTTTCTTTATCTTGTTTCATTTATCTTATTTCTTTCTTGTCTTCAATTTCTTTTCCTTCTTGTCTTCCTTCTTGTCTTCTTCTTTTTTTTTTTTTTTTTTCATTCCTCTTATGGCAGCCGCAAACCCTTCGCGCACACCAAGGAATTTTTATTTTTATTTTTTATTTTTTATTTTATTTTATTTTTTGGTTGGATTTCGTCTTCTTTTTTATTTAGGGCTCATGAACCCTGAAAAATGAAATTAAAAAAAATAAAAATTTAGGGTTCAGCCGGCGGCGGCTGAACCCTAAACGGCGGAGGATGCACCCAAAAAAAAAAAAAAAAAAAAAAAAAAAAAATCTGTTTTTAGTCTGCTGTGGGCTAGTGGGTGCGTGGCCGCGCACCCACTCCCTCATTTTCTCCTCTCTTCCTCTCTTCCTCTCCCTCTCTCCTTCTCTCCCTCTTCCCTCTCCCTCTCTCCTTCTCTCCCTCTTCCCTCTCCCTCTCCCTCTCCCCTCTCCCCTCTCCCCTATATATATGAGGAGAGGGGAGAGGGAGAGAGAAGAGGGAGAGAGGGAGAGAGGGAGAGAGGGAGAGAGGGAGAGAGGGAGAGAGGGAGAGAGGGAGAGAGGGAGAGAGGGAGAGAGGGAGAGAGGGAGAGAGGAGAAAATGAGGGAGTGGGTGCGCGGCCGCGCACCCACTAGACCACAGCAGACTAAAAATAGAAAAAAAAATTAAAAAAAAAACTTTTTTTTTTTTTTTTTTTTTTTTTTTTTTTTTTTTTTTTTTTTTTTTTGTGTGCATCCTCCGCCGTTTAGGGTTCAGCCGCCGCCGGCTGAACCCTAAATTTTTATTTTTTTTAATTTCATTTTTCAGGGTTCGTGAGCCCTAAATAAAAAAGAAGACGAAATCCAACCAAAAAATTAAAATTAAATTAAAAAATTAAAAAAATTAAAAAAATAATAATTTCCTTGGTGTGCGCGAAGGGTTTTGCAGCTGCCATAAGAGGAATGAAAAAAATAGAAGAAAAAGAAGAAGACAAGAAGGAAGACAAGAAGGAAAAGAAATTGAAGACAAGAAAGAAATAAGATAAATGAAACAAGATAAAGAAAAGATAAAAGAAAAGATAAAAGAAAAGATAAAGATAAGAATAAAAAATAAATTAAATAATTGTTTGTTTACAATGAAAGTAATTGTAGAACAACAAAAATGGTTGTTTTTTAGACAATTTTTTTAATGCTTCCGGGGGGCAAGTGCATGATTATATGGCCAAGTGCGTAAATAGCGAATTGCGTGTTCACATTGTGAACGAAGAGAGCACGTTTCCAATACTCTCCCGCAGGTGATTTTTTTGGATTTTTCTTCCTACAATATTTGGACTAGACCCAAAGCTCCTAATCATTTCCTACTAAGAGCGACGCCCCCACTGGAACACAAAGCCCAAGAGTAATCCCCGCCATGCTCGGGGTTCCTATGAAGCAGGGAAGTATTAGCCCTCACAACATGTATCCGACGGGAATCGAACCGCCGCCCTCTTTGGTGCTAATACTCCTAAGGGGAGCCCACCTCCTGGCTATCACCTAGGTAGTTTAAGGTCATTCCGGACCATGTCCTACAAATTACAAGTGAAATATTTGACACGGAAATAATGTGTGATCTATTGTCAGGATATCACTCCGACAGAAAGGGAACATACCCCTTGGCCATCCAGCTCCTTCTCTCGTCAAAGTTTTTTTTTTTCAAATTGATCGAATTCAATTGCAAAAAGGATGAAATACAGAGCCACCACGACAGGTTTGACGTAGAGCAAGAAGGACAAACTAAGGGCCACTTTACACTTAGGAGTCATACATGTTGTTCTGAGGCCTAATTCAAAAACAAATCAGCCGATGTTAGCCTTAGGCCCAGCCTCAAGCACTCAATATAATAAGATTAGAGTTGGGTCCATTTATCCCATAACTATACAAAGGAGTTGGGCCAAGATGGAGTTGGGCCCATTGTATAAAAATCTTGGAAATTACTGGCCCGACTCATAGTATAAAGGCGTTGGTTCTAAGAGTTGGGCCCGTTGTATATATTCCTTGGAAATTTAGCCCATGTTAGCCTTGGAAAAAAGTATTATTAACAAAAAGTTTTTTTTTTAATGAAATGTGCAATTGGGCCTAAACCCAAAGTTTGGGCCTCCATATTTGGTAGATCCAAATATTGAAGTTGGGTTAGTATAAAAGCTTGTCGTTTTTAATGTAAAAAATGTTTTGGTTGCATTGGGCTTAACTCCTAGTATAAAGAGGTTGGGCCCAATTTTAGGCTTTCAATAAAAAGCGAGGATTTCAGCACTTTTACACATCAACACGGGCCCGACTTTTAGTGTAAAGCAGCCTTTACTGATGTAATTGTGAATAGCGAAGGCTGCTTTTAGTGTAAAGCAGCCTTTACTGATGTAAGGCGTGAATAGCGAATAATAGCCTTTACTGATGTTATTCGCTATTCACGCCTTGTATGGCTCATTTGTTGTGTTGTTTTGTTGTGCAACTTTTGAAAATGCCCTTATGCCTCTAGAGTAGGGTTCATTTTTGTACTCATCAATGCGCGTTATACGCTACATGGGTTTTTAACCCATCAAAAAATAAAAATAAAAGACACATAAAATGTTTAACTCGTCAAACAAAAAAATGATTGAAATGTTTCTTGTCAAATGACATGTGAAAATAAAAGTCTACCTATCAAATTCAATACATTGAAAAATAAAGGGCGAATTCTTTTATTTTAAAACCTCCAAAAAAAGTTGCGGAAAAGAACTTGTGTATACATTGCACGTGTATTTCAATAGAAGTCGCATTAATAATTTTTTTGTTGTAGTTTTTAATTAATATTTTAAATTAGTATTTTAATGGATTTGTTTCATTGCAAAATTGGTGTGGTAGAATTACCTATAATCATTCGTGATCCAGAAGGGATCCTTAGATTTTGACCCAAAACAACTTTGATAATTAGATATTCATTACACATAATACATGCAATTAGAATACAAGAGCCTATGAGAATTAAAGATTACACCTATAGGTATCATTTTAAAAATTCATAACTTATTCATACAATATTTAATTATAAATGCTAAAATGCATGGAAATCCCTTTTTAATTACTAAAAAAATCAAGTATATTTTAATTAATTCTAATAATAGAAAATGCATAGTTGCTTATAGGTGTTTATACCTTACAACTACCAAACTCTTAAAGAAAAATTCTACTAATCTCAATTAAATACCAATATATATTTTGCAAATGAGGGTGTTTTTATTAGATATATACGATAAAGATGTGACTGTTTAGGCCCTCTTTACACTAGAGGTGAGAAGCCGTAGAGAAAACCTCACAAGGGTCATGGCTCATCCTTGAGAAGCCAACTTTTGAACTTGACGGCCTCTGGATATAGTGTAAAGTGAGAAGGGGCCACAATATAAAGTGTTGATTTAAAAAAATAAAGTTCTTACATATTTCTTAAAAAATAAAAAATGATTGGTAGTGAGAATTTTGGCCAAACGGCCCCCCGGATTTTGCGTTAGACCCACCTCTTGAGGTGGGCTTGACGCAAAATCCGGAGGCCGTGAAAAATGTGCACTTTTGTTGCCACGAAGGACAAAAGTGTAGTCCATGTCATTTTCTCCTCCTTCCGTCCCTTGGATTGAAAATTTCGGGTGCAAAGTGACATTCTTTGGTCTTCTCGGTTTTTAGGCCTTCCATTGGCTGAAATTTCTCTCCTCACGGCTTCTCGTCTCTAGTGTAAAAAGGCCCTCAGAAACATATACATATAAATGGAACTAATTGCCGACATAATAATTACGATAATTACAATTTCATAGAATTTGCATCCCAAAAAAGGTAAAATAAACTGGAAAAAAAAAACTGGAAAAATAAATTGTGAACATAAAACATGCTCTTAATATTGAAGATACACATTTGAATACAATTAAAGCTTTTCCATTTCATGTTTCAGTTTTTTTGCAATTTTGGTTCACTTTTCTTCCTTAGAAAAAAGAAGAAGCAAATAGATTGATTTACTTAGATATTAGTTTTAGAAAGACACAATATTTGTTGAAAAAGAAAAGTGTAATAAATTTCTCACTTACTATGATAAATATGATAAATGTAGTGATATATGTAGGGAAATCAATGTTGCAAAATTAGCCTGTAATACTATAGTGTAAGAACTACGTGTTTTTATCTAGTGTCATTCATTTCCCTAGGTGGAAGATGATCAAGATATTTTTCTATTTTTCCTTGTTCAATTAACCAACATTATTTTTAGAACTTTTAGAAAATAAATTGTTACTAATAGAGTTATCCATAAAGTCAAGCAAAAAAAATTCACAAGAAGAAAGACAAGGTAGAATTGGTTTTTTAGCTTGAAAGGTGGCGAAAATGAGTTTTAGCTCCTTTTTTTTTGACCAATCACAACGCATTGCATTATCAGAGAGATTCGAACCTTGAACCTCCGCAATACAAGAGTAGCTCCCCCAAACCTAACTTGAGTTCCCACGGAGGAATCTCCACGTACCCCCACACCAACCCCATGCTCCCTCACAGGAAGGAGCTTGGTTGCTTGTATGAGTGAGTGTCAGAAATTCTATATCAAGATCGAAAACACCCTATGGTAGACATGTTACCCGGTTCTCACTTTACGGATAATCCTAACGTAATACTAAACTACATGCAACACTAAACACAAAATGCAAATTTTGATATGTTATTAGAAACTTTATCCCTTTTGTAGTGCAACCACAAAGTTAAAAGAGACTGTGTAGCTTATTTCATAGTGCAGATGCACTACAAATATAGTTTATTTCACATTAGACACCAAAATTAACTTTTTGAACAGCAGAAAACAATAGACATAAGAACCTATTCAAAAAAACCGCTTCACTGTAGGTGTTGCTTGTGTTGATGCAACACCTCTTTTCTTTTACTTTTTGGACGAAAGCCAAAAAAAATACGCGTCCTATTATTAACCCTTTAGTGCCCAAGCCCAAGGTGGTTCTAGAGAAATCACAATTTTTTGGTGATTTTTTTCTGAAATCTCTCTATGTTCAAATTAGGGATAATATTAGTAGTATTTCACTGTATAAATACAAGCATAGCTTATTCCCTAAGTGACCAAACGACCATTTTGTGGTTGCTACCCTTTTTTACGAGTTGCCCAAGATGAATATAATATTCTTACAAAAAATAAAAAATATTTTCAAATAGGAAATCAAGTCGACTTGTCAACCCAATTTGAATCATGTCAATTTGAGTTAAACTCCACCGAGGAGAATTCTTCAAAGACAAACACCTCAACATTGTCCTAGTGTTATAAAACTTACTATTTCGGGAAACTGATGATGTTCTCTCCTTTGGAAATATTGTCTTTTTAAATTTTAGAATATAATGTCTGGTTTTAACCAATCATACCAAATTTCAAATTCTAAAAATAAAAATTGTAATTTTGGTGAATATTCAACGATAAATGCTTCTAAATTCATTAAATGAGTGTCTCAAAACATTTTTGAAAGTTTGACTGTACGGATAATTACTAAACATCATGCTTCTCATTTTCTCTTTTGGACAAAACTTCATCGAAGTTGCAGAATTAAGAGTTTATAGCACATCTAGGTTTTGCTCTTACCCCCTCTGTCATTTAGGGGTTAATCAAACAAGTTCCGGTTAAACCTTGGTAAGATCGGACCATTGGATCGGAAGATTATTGTATGTCTTTGAACTGTATAATGCACACTCAAAAATGAGATTTTGGAGGGTGTGTGACTTCAAAGTTAAATAGAATTTGGGTTAAATTTTCAAAAATGAAAGTAAAAAGGTTCAGCAATGACCCATGTCAACACCTCTTTGTTACAATCTTGCATGTCAAGAACAAACTCATACATAATTATTGAAAATTTTGTAAGTGATAGTGATTTATCCATTGTGCATCTCATTTATATAAATGGACTGTAACTACACTAATTTTTATGTCAATGCAATCAATTAGATACCTTAAAATAAAAACATTTTAAAAAATCGCATGGATGTTTGTTTCTGCATACTTTAATCATTTAAGATTCAAATTCCCCATCATTTCCAACCATCCGATTGTAAAAGCAAATGTTAAAAACAAATTGGAGAGAATTTCATCAAAATGTGACTGCTGATATGTGGTACATCCTACCATGAAACCACTCTATTGCACAATCCATGCATGGTGACTTGTGAGACCATTTCCACTAGCACTCTGGATAGCTTTAAGGCTCTGAAAATTTAGATGTGCATGGGTTGGTCAACGATTTATTTGGAGGGAGACGCTGAAGACAACAACCTAGTTCAGGGCCTGCAAAACAATTCAAGTTAGTATATCTTCTCTTCTTCATCATAACATTTAGTAGCATGCACTGTCCCTGCCTTGACTCTACAGTAGATGGTGTGGAATATTCCACATCCAACAGTACTTCATCAGTAGCTAAAGGGACAAATGGAGGCTCAAGATGATGAGCAGAGTGCATGAAAGGAAGGCACTGGGCATGAAGGCTATTGAATGTAATGATTGCACATCATGATTGCACAATCCATGCGTGACGACTTATGATTGACTTACTTACTAATTTTAGATTTTAACCCTTTAACGTCCCAATTCAACACTGTTTTCAAAGAAGTGTTATAAAATGTTTGATGGAAACCGAAAATGGAGTTGATGTACAAAGAAAATTTGTAAATGCCAATGTGAAGATCACATCTGTACGGTTAGATGTATCATATTTTTTATTAATAATTTTAAAATAATTTTGCAAGGTTTTCTCTTGAAATTCAATTAAAAATCCCGAATTAACACAAAAAAATTGAAAAAATTTGGAATGAAATTGGAATAACATGCACTATGCGATGGTATGGTTTCCATTATTTGATTCTACTTATTTTGGAAAATCATGTCTAAGGTCTCACTTTTTGAACTAAGAATGAAACTTGACATAAACCAATTGTGTTATTTTTCCAAAAATCATGATAACCTATTTTGAAGATCCACACCGTACAAAGGATAGTCAACTTACATAAGAACCCAAAAAAAAAATTGGTGGATGAAAACTGTCCACTTTGGATGGAAATCGAACAGCTTTAATCTGTTCGTCGTCCAATATATGGACGCTCGCGCGCTAAAGGGTTAATTGGGTGATGTTGGTGTTGAACTACATGGTATGCCCTGTACTTTTTGGATGACATTCAGAGTGCAATTCAGAGTTGCTGGTGGAGATGCTCTTATGGGAACCATACTTAGGCTTCTGGAATTCTGGTAAGTTGCTTATGGGTGAAACAGTGATTGTCTGAAAACCCTGCTGAATTGAACTTACCGCCATTTCAGGGCGTTGCCTTGGGGGTAGCAAACATCCTTGTTGGCCCCCTAACTACGCTTCCTTTTCCGTCTCCAGGATAGGAATGGGCTTCAATCATGGAGCTCAAAAGTAACACCCATCCCACTTGCAAAACTGTTATAAATGATAAATTTAATAATAAACTTGTTAACTAAGGGTTGGAATATACTCACGGATGACTCCCAATCTAACAAATGGCTTAAAAGCAGAGAAAGTGCATGGTCCCCTAAATTCATCGAAAACATGCAGAGCCTCTATGGTGGACATACCCATTACCACCCAAAACCCAATTTCGCCCTCATGTCCTAATGGAATACATTCTAGTACACAAATGTACACCTTTGGCACTTGATGGTAGAATTGTTAAAGGATACATCTACCTTAATCCCTAGAGGACCAAGAAGCTCCATCTTTTTTGACAGTTTTGAGTAGGCCCTATTTGAACTTCCTCTTGTTCAAATTTATTTGTTTTTTGATCAACACGTGCCATGATCTTCACTAGTTATGATGGTATAAAATTTGGTCTCATCTTAATTATATTTTTCATGATATAATTATTTGAATTTTTCATTTTAAAGCCATGAATCCTTGGTCCTTTAGGGGTTAAAACAAATGTAAAAAGAGTAAGATCATGAACGATGCACCCATGAAACACGTCACGCATCAATGGTCCATGCATTGAATGAGTTCCTTGATTCACAATCAGCTATGTGGGCTCTATGTAATCCTCTTGAAAAGTCATATGAGCCATCAGTGGACTCCAATTTCAGGGCATAAATTTGATACCCTGTTCACAATTTTTTAACCTCTAAATGACAGAGGGGTAAGGGCAAAACCTAGATGTGTTATAAAATGATACTTCTGCAACTTTGATGAAGTTTGGTCCAAAAGAGAAAATGAGAAGCATGATGTTTAGTATTATCCGTAAGGTGAAACTTCCAAAAAAGTTTTAGATACTCATTTAATGAATTTAGAAGCATTTACCATTTAAAATTCACAAAAATTACAAATTCTATTTTTAGAATTTGAAATTTGGTATGATTGATTAAAACTAGACATTCTATTATAAAATTATAAAACATAAAATGTTCAATTGAAAGAACATCATTAGTTTCCCGAATTAGTAAATTTTATAACACTAGGACAATATTGAGGTTTTTGTCTTTGAAAATTTCCTTAGTAAACCTCAATATTGCAAATGAAATGTATCAAACAACACTAGAACATGATCTCTACCCCCAATTTCGACAAAATATCAAAACTTGAGAAATGTCATTTTCTGCCCATAGGCAATCACTATTGTTTAGGCTGCAACCAGAAAATGGTTGATCGGTCACTTAGTGGTTAAGGACACCCTGCTCTAAGAGTATCGCCACTGTAGTTGCTAATGGATACGCCATGCGCGTTCGCCTCCTTTGGGTTGTTCCAATCCTTGACTTGTCAATAGCTTTTTTGAGCGAGGTCCTTTCAAATGGGAACCCATTCACTTTAAAATGGCGTGTCAGGGGGAAGAGGGTGGGAAGCTTTCTGGAAGGTGGTGGAGGAGATGGCGAGGTGGATCTAAAGATAAGGATGGGGCACTCATGGCTTTTGGAGTGAAGGGCCAATTTGGATGGCATCAAAGTCTGCCTTTTGAGAGCTAGTTACTTGCTCCTAGGTGACGATGCCCTAAGTTTTGGGTGTCAAGAGCATAATCTCTAATTTTTTGGGGCTAACCAAGTCATATTTCTACAAACACTTTAGTTCATTTCAAATTTTCAATTGCACACCAAATGAGTTATAAAATATTGTGATATGAAAATTATACATGTATATGCAAATTTTATTCTTGGCAAGTGAGAAGAAAAAAAAACAATCAACATATATCAATTTTAAATGCAACAACTTTTTATAGCACATCCTTTTATCCATTCCTTTTCGAAATTGATGAACTCTACATTAGATTTAACCATTGCAATTCTCATTTGTGCTCTTAAAATTTGTACAGTCAAATTACACTGTAAAAATGACTTGATGTAATTATGAGCTCAAAAACCTCGCACGTACGAAGTTGTGCTAGCTAGAATTGTTGGCATTGTATGTTATAACTTGGTCATATGACGATATCTTCCACTGGGGGGTGCACCCTTTTATGTGTGTGAGTGCACAAGAGTGTGATTAAGTTGAACACTATTGTACATACAAAAAACATATTTAGGGCTGAAAATGAGGTTGTATATTTACATTATACATATATACATGAACAAATATAAAATTATTCTAACGTATACAAGGGTATTTAAAAGGGGGTCATAAACGCACGTGATTTCAAGGTTTAATAAAGAGTGCACCCCCAGGATCTTCCAACATAGTTCACATTGGAAGAATAAATTGTTAAAGGTTGTAAATTTTGAAGATTTTTGGTACAACAGGGAAAAACAATGTTTGGTGTTTTTACATTCTATCTTGAAAAAATCAAATCTACCATCTTTGAAAAGGCCCCAAAGGCACATAAATGATCCCCTACGCGCCAATTTTGGAACATAGGTTTATTTATGAGTTCATTTCATGTGTGCCAAGTTTCGTGGCCTTAAAAGAATTACCAAAATGTAATTATTGCAAATTTACTAACGGATATGTTTTTTAGAGTCATCAAGTTAATATTGACGGAAATATCACACCTCATGCTTTTATAATCTAATCTTCCATCATGCATAATCCTATAACACAAGTACTTCTCAAAAACATTAGTTGTTTGTCAATATGAAGTTGCACACTTGTTTTATGACCATTTGTTGTTCATGTTTAAAAATCGCACCATTTTGTATACATGTGTATTTGTTAGTAAATTGGTAATATTTCCATTTTGATAAATCTCTAGGTCATGAAACTTGGCACACATGTAACTAACTTCTAAAATAATATTAGCACATATTAATACATGTAATTAATTAATATGTTGAATCTTCATATTTGCACACATGTAATTAACTTGTAGAAGATGTGCAATAAGTTACTTGTTTTTTTTAGAATTATGACTTGTGACTACATTAAGTATTGTATATGATATGACCATAACATTATATATCAGTGCTAGATGTGTACATTTGTTGTCTTTGCTTTAATATTTTTATTTCTAAATATGATTAGTCTTTTTAAATGCTCAACTTTTACCCTGTGTACCAACAATAATAGAAACTCTGGTCCTCTTTCGAGGCCGGCGTGAACAAAGGGTCATTAGAATCCCTACGTACCCGCCAAGAATGCATATCCACTCTAAGTAAAAATATAGGAGAGTGGGTCAAGCAAACACTTTATTCACGCTAGCCTTAAAAAAGGGATCGGAGTTCTTACTACTTCTAAAAATAGAGGTCCTAGGTAGGTACATTTGTCGTCTTTACTTTTAAAAAATTATTTATAGGTATAAATTGGCATCTTTTTAAAGCTCGAGTTTTATCTTTTGTGCCACCAAGAATGCATATTCACTGTAAGTAAAAACAAAGGTGAGTAGGTTGAACAAACACTTTATTCACACTAGCTTTGAAAAAGGACCGGAGTTATTGCTACTACTAAAAATAGAGGTCTTAGGTAGGTACATTTGTTGTCATTGCTTTAACCCCTAAATGCCCACAACCCTCTCTAGATTGGGCAATTTTGCAAAAAATGCATTATAAAATGCAACTAAGAGGGATATTTTGAACTTGATGAAAGAATAAAAGTTGTACATAATGAATTTTAGATTCTATCCATGCGGTTAGATTTATGATTGCTATCACCAATACTTTTATATAAATTTTGAAACTTAAAATTCAAAATTCTTTTGAAATTCGATAACGAATAAGATATTGACAATGTTTGGATGAAATTTGTTATGATGGGTTGGAATGCAATACTCTAAGTGTTGTGATTTTTGAAGATTTTTTGGTTGCTTGATTGTATGAGTTGACTTTTTCAAGAGCACTTTTGAACACTTTTGAACTAAGATTTTAAATTTTTTTGGTGAATCACTGCAACATGAAACGAAGCATAAAAAATTCACAAATCATCCCCTTTCTAATCGGATCACACATGCATGAAGCTAAGTTCCCATAAAATCTATAGTAAAAAATCCACACTACAAAAAGTGCATGACGGATGAGAGAAATTGGATGAAATCTATACATCGTCCAAAAAATGAAGGCTTGGGTAGTTAGGGGTTAATATTTTTATTTTAAAGTACGATTCATCTTTTTACTATTACCAAAAATAAAGGTCCTAGACATCCTACATAACATTCAGTCGCTAATGTGAGGTTTGCCTTTCCATCCATGAGTTGGGATCTTCATGCATGACAAAGATGAATTTACAACACATGGGCTCTCCAACCTCCCTCTTTGTTGCTACCATGCACACATGCTAGTCACCTTGCATGTAATAAGTTTCCACTTGTTTAGAAAAATGGGTAGTTACTGATGAGACATGGATGATGATGATGAGGATATGCTGTACAGTAGGGTGACACCCAAATTGGCACCTTGTGCAATTCCAGGGATAGTGCCCACACTACTGCCAACTTTGACACCCTCTCGAGCGCTGGAAAATTGTTATTTATACATGAAATTTTAGACACAAAATCATTGTTATGTTGACAACATGTGTACCAAATTTCAAAGCTAGAAGATTGATACAAAAAAAAGATATTCAAGATTTACTAACAAGGGGTAACTGTAAGAAATGTTTCACAGCTGCCAACTTTGACACCCTCCCAAGGATTGAAGAATTTTTTTTTCACATGGAATTTTTGGAGTAGGAATATCTTTATGTTGTTTACACATGTGAAAAAATTCAAGTCCAAAAGACCCACAAAAAAAATGATATTCCAAATCTACCAACAGGTGTAGTTGTGAGAAACAAAGGGGAGAATCATTTCACAACTTCCAACTTTGACAACCTCCCTAGGGCTGAGAATCTGTTATTTCAATATGAAATTTTTGTCACATGATCTTTATGATGTTGATCACATGTATGAAAATTCAAGGCCAAAAGATACACACAAAAATAGTTATTCTATATCTACCAACGTGTATGTCCTCCATTAGCATCAATCACTGCTTGTAACCTAGAGGGCATAGAATGACATAATTGAAGGAGCTTTGTTTCACTAATTGACTTCCACTCTCTTTCAAGAACTACCTTCAACCCATCTATGTTTCTAGGACATGCCTTGTTACGTTGTACTGCATCTTTTAGAATCTTCCACAGGTTCTCAATTGGATTGAGATCGGGAGAGTTTGCAGGCCAATTGAGCTTTTCAAGAAGGCGCAGTTGTCTCCATTCTTCACATATTTTGCTACGATGGACGGGTGCGCCATCTTCCATGAGCACTGCATTTGGAACTTTAATCATGAAATGAAATAATTCCCCTTCGTAAACCACTTCCACAAAATCCTTTGCAGAGCGTCGATCTTTAAGCATAAAAACAAGTTTTGACTTTTGGCCTCCAACAAATGCGCCCCAAATCATCAAGGAAGTCCGTCCACTTTTAAAAGTAGGAACTATACAATTTGATGAATACCGCTCATTTGCAGTTCTCCAAACACGAACTTGTCTCGAATTCTTTCCAATTTCAAAGGTAGATTCATCTGTCCAAATAATATGCTCCCAATCTTCTACGCTCCATCCACGGTACTTATGAGCAAAAACCAGCCTTTGATATATGTGACGAGGTGTCAAAAAAAGTTTTTAGACTGCAATTCGACTGAAAATGCCACTTCTATGTAAGAGCCTTTGAATGGTATGTCCACACACTGGAGTAGGGCATACACTAGCAATCTCTGATACTGACGCGCAACAGTTATTTTTTGAGAAACGCAAAATACTACGCACATCTCTATCACTAAGTTTTGTAGTGTGACTTCCACCACAAGGTTCGTGCTTGTAAGTTCCATTTTCTCTAAAATTTTTCACCAACCTCTTAACTGTTCTAACGGAAACTTTGATAGTGGCTGCAATTTGAACTTGAGTACTCCCTCCCTCACTCATACCTATAATACGTCCACGAATTTCATCGGAAATTGCCATCTGAAATATGTTGAGCTTCCTTTACTGGGCTAACAGAACCTTAAACTCTCATTAACAACATTAACAATTTTATACAGAATCAGTCACTCAATCACAGCATTTAGTCCAATAGGCATAACCACATGCACATCATTCAGCCTAGTAAGAATAACCACATACACATCACTCAACATGCATAAGCAAGCATGACTAAATTACTCATGCATCACATCACTCATACAACACATCACTCCATGCCTCACACATAACACATTCTTTCTCTCTGCTCTCACCATTACTCCAACATCCAATGATCACAAATCACATGCAACATTCCCTAAAGTTTACACAATTATAGTGTTCAATTGATATTTAGAGGGGGAAACTTCGTCATGCGTGTATGATGCAAGTGGTTTCTTCTTGATGTGACAACTCCACACTTCTACATTTGGATGTTACTGATTTTTCTTAGATGCATTTATGATTAGGCATTGTGTCAAATGGATAAGTTCAATGAGGAAGCATGAGGTGTCAAAGATATTTCAATATTTTCACCATGTCCTTGAATTGGTTATTGTAATTACACACGTTGGTAGATATAGAATAACTATTTTTGTGTGTATCTTTTGGCCTTGAATTTTCATACATGTGATCAACATCATAAAGATCATGTGACAAAAATTTCATATTGAAATAACAGATTCTCAGCCCTAGGGAGGCTGTCAAAGTTGGAAGTTGTGAAATGATTCTCCCCTTTGTTTCTCACAACTACACCTGTTGGTAGATTTGGAATATCATTTTTTTTGTGGGTCTTTTGGACTTGAATTTTTTCACATGTGTAAACAACATAAAGATATTCCTACTCCAAAAATTCCATGTGAAAAAAAAATTCTTCAATCCTTGGGAGGGTGTCAAAGTTGGCAGCTGTGAAACATTTCTTACATCTACCCCTTGTTAGTAAATCTTGAATATCTTTTTTTTGTATCAATCTTCTAGCTTTGAAATTTGGTACACATGTTGTCAACATAACAATGATTGTGTCTAAAATTTCATGTATAAATAACAATTTTCCAGCGCTCGGGAGGGTGTCAAAGTTGGTAGCAGTGTGGGCACTATCCCTGGAATTGCACAAGGTGCCAATTTGGGTGTCACCCCACAGTACATTCTCCTTGGAAGCAAAGGTAGAGGTAGCACTAGCTACTAAATGTTATGTAGGAAAGCATATTTGTCTTTTCTATGTCTTTGAGAAGGGAAAAATGACCCTAGTGTTAAATGTTACGGCTTGTGACAGGTGACAAGATGTGCAATAAGGGCGTTTTGCTTCATTCATTCATGGCGCATTCACACTAGCCCTTACTATCGCACTTGCATTCCTCATGCAGGTAAAATCATATACACTAAAATATAATTTGCGCAGCTTGTCTTCTCTGAATGCAAGCATTGTTGACTAGTGAATGCATGCACTTCCCTACCGCAAATTTCCAACTGTTCATTTTTTTTGCGTTGCTTCACTTTCTTACACTCTTGCTTCTCCCGGCCACCTTTTCTGGACTTGCCTTTCCGGTACTGCCTGCTGGAAAATTTACCTTTCGGTTATTCCTCACTGGCAAAATGCCTTTCAGGTACTTCTTCGCTGGAAAAAACATCTGACAGGTTCTTCCCTAGGGAATTGCCTTCCACATACTGAAAATGCTGTTTGGGAAATGCCTTTCAGTTGTTCTTTTATTTGGCACCCTTGTGCAATATGCATACACCTCAAGGACAATGACAATCTCCATTATGGCCATGACTATAAAGTAGGAACGTAGGAACCCATTTGCATGCAGTCCCTTTCCCACGGATTGAAATGTGACCCATTTACAATACCGCTAGACTAGCGAAAAGATCCACAAGAAGATCCCATATCTCACATGACGAACTACTGTAGGTGAACAACAGGTTCGGCACTCTCGTGACGAGTATAATTTCAAAGTGGGAAAACAGTGTTGGGACACTGTAAAAATAATTACTCAAAAATTCAACATTTTAAACTTTTGATTTTTAGAGATTTCGGACATTCATCCAAGAAGTCATTAAATTTATTGGATGTTTCATGAATGTGCGATGTGGAGGAGGTAAAGCCTTGTGCTTTATACAAAATTCAGGGCACTAGTGCCAATAATGAATGTGGAATATGTAGAATTCCTCACTTCTTGTTCTCTCTTAATCACTAGTTAAACTCCTTTACAAAAAATGTGCATAACTTAAGTATAAATACTTAAAACCACATAATTCTTTTTGGAGGTGGAATTTTACTTGAATGTACAAGTATTCTTAGTTCAAAAATACTCAAAATAAGTTAATATATTATGCACAATTGAGCCTCTAAAGTCTAATCACAACACATTTTCTTCTCATTCAACTCATGCACATTGTTCACAACATGATTGAATTTTGTCTATATTTCATGCATAAAAATTTCAAATAAAAAAATTCTTTTTGGAGGTGGAAGATGACTTGGACTTCTACATAACATAATAGAGCAGTTCATGAAGTCCCCCTTTTCCATAATTGGCAAGTTACCTACATTCAGGGTCATTGTCTTCATGAGCATCGTTGTGAGAATGGACAGTGTCAACTTCCAACAAGTTAATTACCATAGGGACCTATAGAAATGAGAGGAACTGTAGTTTCATGCATGACTCTTGAAACACTACTAGAGAGTGCATCAAAACCAAGACAAAACCAAGACACATCTGTTGGAACCAACAGAGAATGGGTTTAACGTAGCAAAGCCAAATTCAAATGCACAGAACCAACAAGTTTTCTCTTGGAACCAACAAGTTTTCTCGTTGTTTAGCGTGCATGGCCATTTCAATATAGTGGCTTCGATTACATAATAACTATATGTTGCGTTATGTGCTACTACCAAAAATCAAACTGCATTTTCTGTTCATTGTGATCCTGAATCAACTGTTCCTAACCCGCACAGAACCAACAAAATTTCTGTTGATTTTCTCTTACACTGGAACCCCATTTCTCTAGTAGTGAAAGGAGAACCACCAGCTGCCAGTACTACGACCAATTGTAGAAGGTAAAAACTGGATCTCATTAAAAAAAAATGCTCGTTTGATCCAGTTCCAAAGGTGGGACATCTTGAACTGATCTATTATATTATGTAACTTTTTTTAGTTGAAAACATTTCAAAATATGATCATTGACTATGCTGAGTTGTACACCAAAATCTACTAAAAAGTATGGTGCAGGGAGAAATCACATGGGCTTGCAAGATCTTATCTCATATCATTAGGGAGTGGCTTGGAATGGATTTGATTACAAGATCAACTTTTTCTCCCTTCACAACTCACATTTAATACCCACACATTATTAAGAAATGTGAAAAATGGTAATTTTTCCACATTTCTACTATTTCAAAAAAAATTCATCTGTACTATGGCAAAAACTACTTGTAATTTCCAAAAAAACCGGCATGTTATTTTTTAATTATTTTTGTCCAAACCTGTTGTCCAGCTACGGTAGACTAGTCGTGGGTCTTTCTGGAAATGCTTCTTTAGATTACGTTGGCGGTGTTTCTACTAGAGTAGTGGATGTACGTGTCACTTAATCCCTAAAGAACTAAGAAATCTGAATTGAACATCAAGTTTTTTTAATTACCATAGTTCTAACTCCTAAAGAACCGGGACTTTTTTAGTGAAAAAACATCGTTGCTTTTGATTTGCCATAGGCATGAATTGAAGTGATATATGGAAATCTCAACTATACAATCCTATAGTAGACTTGTTGTAGACGATTCCGATCATTTAAAGCCTCGTAGATTAGAAGATCGTATGTTTTAATATCAAAATCAGTTGGTTCCAAAATTTGATTATTTGCACTTTGGAGTTGAAATGCTATTTCTAAACCTTTTCCAATAAAACTTCTTCCAACTACAAAGTTGTTTAGCATCATTTTAAGAAAACATTGGAACCAAAAAAACTCATGAGAAAACTTTGATGTGTCCAAAAATAGCCATGCAATGTCAAAAAATGGCCCAAGTTTTACAAAGTAATTTTTTCCAAAACCAAACCTACTTGTACTAAAACACTTGCCAAATCTTCACAACACCTTGGATTGAAGCAAGATTTTTATTGCAAAAACTAGACTTGATTTGGAATCCAATCCGTTAATTTTCATTGAATTTCGACAATGGATGAAGAAAAAACGGCTCCTCAAAGTTTCAGTCATACAATGCTGCAAAAAATTACATTTGGCGCGCTTAGGGGTTAGGTAAGTACTATATTATTTATTTTTATTTTTTGTAATCAACACACGCAATTATATTCTTAATTCATTTTCGTGATAGAAAATTTGATCCCATCTAAATGATACGTTGCACAATATGATTGATTGAATTTGTCATTTAAAAACCGTGAACCCTTGGTCCGTTAGGAGTTAACACGTGACTCGTTAGAAATGATCTAACTCTACATTCTATCATTTTCAATAGTTTAAGCTTGTCATTAGAAAATTATTACTTTACACGTCAACAACTTATTACTTATTCGTACATTATTAAAATGATATAATTTATTGCATTGGAATCCTTTTAAAATGGAGTCAAGATTTACAAAATGTTCCATCTTAACCCTTTAACGTCCTGATTGACCACCAATATCAAAGATGTGTCATAGAATGTTTGATGAATCACCAAAATGGAGTTGATATATAAAGAAAAGTTGTAAATCTCAATGTATATCATTCTAATTTTAAAGACTTTCCTATGCTTTAACGCATTGTATACCTATTTTTCAAATTTTACCACAATTCATCTTTTTGCAAAATAAGCATCTATTTTATTATTATTATAATAAACAAGAAAATGAAATGAAATAAAATAAATAAATAAAATAAAATAAAATAAATAAATAAAGTAAAATAAAAATTGGCCACATATTTTTTCTAACTTTGACTACTTTTATGTCACAATAACATACTAAAACATACTTGTATGACAATATTTTTCTCCCTAGAATTCATAAAACATCACCATGTTAGTAAAAAAAAAAATTTAAAAAATTTAAAATTATTGCTAGATAAGAAAGAATTAGATTATAATTCTAATTGCTAAATTGCAATTATAATTAGAATCAAGTCTAGTTTCTATGTTACTTTCTAATTTTGAAAATCACAAAATTGAACATTTTATCGCATTTGCAAACTCAAGAGGTTAAGGTCCACTTATCAAATCTTCAAATTCTAAATAGTTTTTGTATTTTGAGTACACTAGATGGATTCTATATATGTCTAAAATCCCTAAACAAGAATTGAGATTATTTGGAGTATTTTTCTAAGTATTATGATTTGTTATGTATAATAGATCTAAAAAATCATAAGAAACTCATTTTAGTTTTAGAAAGTTTGATAAAATATTGGATGAAAAGAAGACATTTAGTCTCATCTATTAAAATTATTTCAAAAAAAAAAAATTTAAAAAAAATCCGAAAATTTCTCATAACATGGAAGTTTGACCATCCTACAAAGGATCTGGTCTTCAAAGGGTTAACTCAGCCTAAATGCCTACCGCTCTCTCCAAATTGGGTAGTTTTACAAAGATGCAATACAAAATGCAATTAAGAGGGATATTTTGAACTTGATGTATGGATAAAAGTTGTACATTATGAATTTTAGATTCTATCCACATGGTTAAATCTATGATTGCAATCACGATTATTTTTGTATAAAATTTGAAATTTGAAATTCAAGATTCTTTTGTAATTCAATTACAAATAAGATATTGACAATTTTTGAATGAAATTTGTTGTGATGGGTTGAAATATAATACTCTAAGTGTAGTGATTTTGGGAGATTTTTTGGTTGCTTAAATTTATGAGTTGGCTTTTTCAAGAGCACTTTTGATTCGTTTTAAACGAAGATCTTAGAATTTTTGGGTGAATTATTGCAATATGAGACGAGGCATAAAAATTTCACCCCTTTTTAATTGGTTCTCACACGCATGAAGCTAATTTCCCATTAAATCTATAGTAAAAAATGCACACCGCAAAAAGTGCATGACAGGTGAGAAAACGTGGATGCAATTTATACGAAAAGCACTCGGAAGGTTTGCTCCAATAGAAAATGAGGGAGTTCATATAGCATAATTTCCTTAGAGAAAATGGTGGAATGGAATGCCCTTGTGAGAGAGAAAATGGTGGGATGGAATTCCCTCGTTGCTTTATTTAGTAGGAAGTCCGCACGCTTGTGACTACCGCTTAGGAAAAGCCTTCGACCTGTAGCAAACCCTTGCTCTCAGGGTTTTTCTACGCGGTATTCCCTCAAGTGAGGACTTCCTATTATACATTGTTCAAAGAATGAATGCTTAGGCGGCTAAGGGCTAAACCATAACATTCAGTAGCCTTCAAAAAGGTTGCCTTCATCAGAAAGATTCTGAGGCCTCCAAAGGGTCGTGAGTTGAACCAACACCCTCATGCGTAGAAATGAATATAAAAAGAAATAAAAATCTAGGCAAAAATAAAAATAAAAATACAAATTATTATGAATTTTTTTTAAATGTTTTAAAATTATAATTAAACCATTATCAAATTATTATTCTTAAAAATTATTATTTAAAATTTTAAAAATAAAAAATCCAAAAATGACGTGGCCAAATTTTGGCCACCCAGGATTTGATTTTTTAAATATTTTTTATTCAATTAAAAAAAATTGGCCATGCAAGATTCGATTTTTTTAATATTTTTTTTGCATGACATCTTTGGCCAAAGTCGCAGCCCTTTGGAGGCCTCAAAACTTTTGTAATGGAGTGAGTTAGTTTCATCCAACTTTATAGATGGAGTGACCAATGATTTGTAATTGAATGGGTTATTGAATCAAATAAACAATTGCAAGACACTGTTGCATTGTAATTGAGTGAGTGCAATCGATTACTGTTCACTATGGTTAGTTGCTCTTGCTTAATGCCACCTGCCCTCATAGCTACTGATGTGATGTGGAATATTCCACATCATTATGTTGGAGGGAAGACAGGAGTCATAGAGGCTACTGAATGTTATGAACACAAGCACTTTTCATCACGTGGAATCTCAGAGAATCTCTTGCTCTCAGTGGTAGGGTGTCAGCTGACAAATGCATGCAGGGATGGTCCAAAACCACAATTAAATAAATTAGTCTGAAAACTGAAGTGCTCACTGCAGAGCTACATTCTAACTAGATCGAGCTCTCCCGGGTCAATGCCGGATCTAAGCTTAGAGTACCATCTGAACTGTCTGCCATAGGCAAGACTGGAGCTGGTAGATATGCCTGGAATTATTATCAATGGCTTTGTTGACATTCAACATACATACATGGATATTGAGTGGCTTACTCCCTGTCCTCTTCGGACTCTCCATATATTCATATTTATATATATCTATCATCGTGATATATTCCTCTGATCTGTACAACGTAATTTACAAACAACAAGCAGCCGGGACGGACAAGCAAGCAAGCCAGCCCATACTGAGTGATTCGGATCCAATTCTATGAGTCGTCACTACTAAGTTAGTGCGTGGATAATGGGATGGCTCCGGCAGAATGGCGTAAAATGCAAATTACCGCCAGGAATTACTGAAGGGCTGGAACCTTAGAGCATGCACACCCTTCTCCCTTCAATTCCGTAACATTCAGTAGCCTTCATACCCACTGCCTTTCCTTCATGCACTTTGCTCATCACCTTGAGCCTCCATCTGTCCACTTAGCTACTGATGAAGCACTGTTGGGTGTGGAACATTCCACACCATCTACTTACTGTAGAGCCAAGGCAGAAACAATGTGCGCTACTGAATGTTATGTCAGTATAATCACATCCAAAATTTGCTGCCACAAGCTATCCTCTCCAACACCCTATAATCATCCTCTATATAGTGCGTGAATCAATCACAATCACTATACCTTGGTGATGATTATTGTTCATCAATCTAGGATACCAAACCCTACCTTGAATTAGCTATAGAGGGACTATAGAAGCATCACTATATCTTGCTCATATTGTGTCACTCTCATTGGCCATGGATTTTCAACATTAAATGCAAGCATATTTCATCTTCTTTTCAAAGTCCACAGCTCATAGAGGCGTAAGGTGTGCATGCTCTTACAACTTGTGCCTAAGAGCATTCTCAATGGAACTGGTTAACTGGTACACCAACGCTACTTTGCAGGTGGGAAACGTTCTTTTTGACCCAATGCTGCTGGCATTCCACCCTTGATTTCCACGACCTCTCTATTTGTAGCCCCTCACACATCACGTTTGGTGATTCTACTGTGCCCTCCACTGGCCTCTCTTTCTACAGCCGACTTCTCTTAATGATGACTACCAACCAATTTTTATTCCAATTGCTTGTTAATTCCAACAACTATTATATTTCAACCTTTTCTTTTTTTAATATTCACAGTCAAGAGTCAACTTGCGACCCAACTGTTGCCACCTCAGCCATATCCTATTTACACTTGCGCCCCAACGTGAGCAATGATAGTTTTTTAAACAATGATGACGGCTGACATTGGAGTGCATGAACCAACATCTCCCCGCCAAAATCAAGAGCCCGTCACGAGACCCTCCCATTGCCGTTACAGTGGCTATTTACCTTGTGACCATCGAGATACTTTAAGTACCTTGGCTTTTATACATGTACTCACTCTAGGTTTGAACTCTAGCATGCTTGGTTCTTCGATTCATAGGTTTGATCATCCTCGTTGTCTGCAAAAGGTCTGACTGAACTGACGGAACCCATGCCCATGTACAGTACAGGACGTTGCTGCAGAAGTACCAGAAACGGAAGTAGAAGTTCAGCTCCTTCTCTGCCGCCCTGCCTTGGAACTCAATAGCTTGTTGACTCCACTTGATTCAATACTACATTCGGTATTATGTGATCCCCAATCACGCAATCGCACTACTACAGCCTCGCTGTGGTAATTTCTGAACTGTACTAAACTGAATGGCGTATTTAGTGCCTGGGCACTATTTCTCAAATCTTGACATTATTTAATTTTAGGGAGATATAGTGTCCTCATAAGAAAAAATGAATGTAGTGTTCCAATGAGATATGGCAGCTTTATAATAAATATGGCATGACACCTCATGTCACTCTCATTACTTGGAAAGAACATAGCACTTTCATTACTTGAAAAGAACATGACACTCTCAATGAAAGTGGGAATGACAAGTGGCGAACTCCTATGTAGCGTAGTCATCACAAATTTGCCCCTTGTGGAGTTCAACATCTACTCAATGTTAAAACAACCCCTGCGTTATTCAATGTTGCATCCATATATATAAACATCTACTACATGTTGTGTCAATAGTTGTTGATTCAATAGCTATTGACACAACATATAATAGATGTTGTTTATATATGGAGGCAACATTGAACAACGAAGGGATTGTTTTAACATTGAGTAGATGTTGAACTCCACAAGGGGCAAATTTGTGATGGTGTCAAGGGACACTCTTTCTCTGGGTGAAAGCACAAAAAACTGTACCAAAAAGTTAGTCTGCTATACTAAAATCATAATTGTTTTGGTCAAAGGCCATAAATTTATATTCAAATATATTTTATTTTGGTTTTAGTTTCATGAAGCCCTCTAGAGTTCTTATAGGTACTTGAACCCAAATTTTCAGAACAAAATCTTCAAAAAAGTTTACAAAAAGTAGTGTTTGAAAATGAATGCCTAAATCCAATCTCGGTTGCAAAATTGATGGCCTTAAATACACTCAACATAAGTATAATTTTTATGACCTTTGAGATAATGATAGAATTGAGGTCCTTGCCCAAAAAGAAAGTAGAAAAAAATATGTTTTGATATACATTTTGCTTGTTTTATATCAACTTTGTTGATTGTACGTAACTACTTTTTCAATTTTGGCCACTTCTACGTCGATAAAAAAATTATAACTACTTATTGAAGATCATTTTCTCAAATTTTTTTGGTAGACTTTATAAAAGAATAGGTGTTTTATTTTTTATTTTTTTATTTTTATTGTTTACGAAATTCAAATTTATAATGTATTTTTGAACCCTGCATTGTTGAATGGTCATAATAGTTAGAGGTGGTACACTTTTTCGTGCTT
The DNA here is from genome assembly GCA_022496805.1 of Pohlia nutans. Classification (NCBI taxonomy): domain Eukaryota; kingdom Viridiplantae; phylum Streptophyta; class Bryopsida; order Bryales; family Mniaceae; genus Pohlia; species Pohlia nutans. The sequence continues at coordinate 35,569,754 of CM040085.1, forward strand.
TCACCCCTCTTCACCTTTGAACAAATTGTGGTAAAAGACATCAATTATCTTCGGACACTAAAATACGCCATTCAGTGTAGTTCCAGTAGTTCAACGGAATAAAAGCATCTCCACCAAAACTCTGGATAATTCTCTGGCTTTGGAAAACAATAGATGTGCATGGGCCGGTCAACAATTTATTTGGAGTGTGACAGTGAATTGGGTAAGAGCATCTCTACTAGCACTCTAAAGGTCATCCAAAAAGTCATACCTCACCATGTAGTTCCCCACCAACATCACTCAGTTAGACTCTTGAAAATAGTAACCAAGCCACTCACAAGTCACAACGTATGGATTGTGCAATCATGATGTGCAATTAAGAAAAGAAGATAGTTACATTTGTTTGAGTGACTCTGAGGGCCTTGGACTCGCTTACATTTTCCAATGTCATAGTCCAAATAAATTGTTCGCCAACCCATTTTTCATCCATTTTTCCAGAGCCAGAGAGCTATCCATAGTGCTAGTGGAGATGCTCTAACCTAGTTCAGGGCCCTCAAAATGACTCAAGCTAGTATATCTTCTAACATCATGATTGCCCAATCCATGCATGGTGGCTTGTGAGTGGTTTATTTTACTATTTTCAGAGTCTAATTAAGTGATGTTTGTGGGAACTATGTACAGAGTATGCCCTGTAATTTTTGGATGACTTATAATTTTTAAATGACCTTCAAAGTGCAATTCATACTTTAGAGTTGCTAGTGGAGATGCTCGAACATTCTTAGGACGAGCTTCCATGTGAGCATCGACGCAGTGGAGTATGCTAAAGGAAAAAAAATGAGGTCCCAACTTGCACCCATGCTCGGTAAGCGTTGAAAGCGGACTTTGCATTTCACCCACATCACCATGCCAGTTGCTTTGTGGAGAGTTTCTAATTTTATCTATTGGATTGCTCTACCAAGGTGTGCAAAGAAGTGCTATGCAGGTTTTTTTAATTGGTGGCGAGCAAGATTTCAGGACCAGCCCAACTATGCATGAAAGGAGGCCCTCAACCCTTTAGTGCCTAGGGTACTGTAGCAGACAACTCTGGATTTCAGTGGGTTTTTCCACTGTGGTTGAGACTACCAAAAATAGAATGGGTTAAATTAGAAAGTAATCGTACAATTCTATTCTCAACTCGAGAGCACACATTTTATTAAAATTTGAGAATCATCCGATGGTGGGATCGGAAGATTATAGTATGTATTTGAACTGTATAATGCACGCTCAAAAACGAGATTTTGGGGGGTGTGTGACTTCAAAGTTAAATAGAATTTGAGGTAAATTTTCAAAAATAAAAGCAAAGAAGTTCAGCTATGCCCTATGTCAACACCTCTCCGTTGCAATCTTTCATATCAAAAATAGACTCACACATAATTATTGTGAGATTTATAAGTGAAAGTGACTTGTCCATGTACGGTTTAGGACAAAATTTTATACGTTGAAAATTGACAGGAGTGGGTACATTAGTCAAGATCGGATTACACACACTAATGGAAGATGAAGAAGAGAACACAATCCAAAAAAATAAAACAAGATAACAAACTTCCAAACACAAGAAATACTACACAATACATATGTTGTATTTGTAAGTATTTACTGCATTTTCAAGTATTTGCAGTATTTTTGCGTTCTGTTGATAGGTATTTTGATAGTTGTACAATTCCAAATTGAAAATTTCTTTTTCAGGAAGGTGCGTAATGTATGTGCGCAAATCTTAACTTCAAAACTGAAGTTCCAATTCTTCACGGATTCTCTGCTATTTGCATTTCGGATGTTGTAGTGACCATAATGTGGTTTGCTAGGCACTAAAGGGTTAATAGCAAAGGAAGACCCGGGGTGTCTTTGCAATTTGAGCTTTTATTTATTTATAGAAAATGGAAATTCATTCATATAAATTTGTAGCCCATGTGCTAGTCACTACATGCCTGCATACATTGTACTGGACCCAAAAATCCCATATTGGTATCTATAAAAGCAGACTTATTTTCTTAATATTAACTCTTAAACAACAACAACATTTTAGGTCCTCAGTGGGCAGCCCGTGGTATCTCAGAAAGGATACGGATTATATATTTAGGTCAAGCATGGGTGGATGACCAATCACAACAAAGAAACAAGCACACGAGGGATCGATTGAGAACTTGGGCAAAATTCAAATGATCCTCCAAACCCTCTAATGTATCCCATCTCTAAATCCCTGGTGGTCTTGAATGCGGGGCACTATTCATCCACCCCTCCTTTTTCTGAAATTTCCTTTTGGGGCACCTTCGGTGCTTTTTTTGGAATTTTGTTTTGGTAGTTTGGGACCGTAGGCCCCAAATTACTCTAGGGGGACCTACTTGGGAATAAAAAATCATTGGAGGAGGGGGTTGTTTTTTAAGGTGGGGCCTGAACCGGACAAAAATAGGGGGCACTTTTGTCCCCATTCATTCAAGACCACCGGGGGTTCTAGAGAAATCCTCTAATGTACACATTGTGAGCACATACATGAGAATTTGATGTTGCAAGTGAGTGCATTAGATGACCTCTGTCGGATTGCATCGATAGACCCGTGCCTTGGCTACTACAACTACATGACAGTGTTGTACGAAGAAAGATTATGTGAAAATCAAACCTAAGGGGCTGGCAATGACGTTTAACCCTTTAGTGTGCCAACGTCCATTTATTGAACGACGAACAGATTAAAGATGTTCGAATCTCATCCAGATCGGACATTTTTCATCTACCAAAATTACCCTTGGTTCTTGAGCAAGTTGACTATCCCTTGAATAGTTTGGATCTTCAAAATAGGTTATTATGATTTTTAGAAAATCAACAGAATTGGTTTATGTGAAGTTTCATTCTTAGTTCAAAAAGTAAGACCTCAAACATGATTTTCCAAAATAAGGACAATCAAATAATGGAAACCATACCATCTCATAGCGCATGTTATTCCAATTTCAGTACAATTTTTTGAAATTTTTTTGTGTTAATTTGGGATTTTTGATCGAATTTCAAGAGAAAACTTTCAAAAATTACATATAAATAAATAATAAATAATAATATGATAAATCCCAACCATACAGATGTGATCATCACATTGACATTTACAACTTCGCTTTGTACATCAACTCCATTTTTGGTTTTCATCAAACATTTAATAACGCTTCTTTGAAAACAGTGTTGAATCGGGACGTTAAAGGGTTAAGGGTTAAGAAGGAAGGATGCCAAAGCCAAAGAAAACAACTTTTGGATGACTTCTGTTACTGAATAAGAGTGGTGATAGGCTTGTCTTTTTAAGGTTAAGAAAATTCTAGGCTTTTAACCTTTTAGTGCCCAGCAAACCACATTATGGTTACTACAAAGTCCGAAATGCAAATAGCAGAGAATCCGTGAAGAATTGGAACTTCAGTTTTGAAGTTAAGATTTGCGCACATACATTACGCACCTTCCAGAAAAAGAAATTTTCAATTTGGAATTGTACAACTATCAAAATACCTATCAACAGAACGCAAAAATACTGCAAATACTTGAAAATACAGTAAATACTTACAAATACAACATATGTATTGTGTAGTATTTCTTGTGTTTGGAAGTTTGTTATCTTGTTTTATTTTTTTGGATTGTGTTCTCTTCTTCATCTTCCATTAGTGTGTGTAATCCGATCTTGACTAATGTACCCACTCCTGTCAATTTTCAACGTATAAAATTTTGTCCTAAACCGTACATGGACAAGTCACTTTCACTTATAAATCTCACAATAATTATGTGTGAGTCTATTTTTGATATGAAAGATTGCAACGGAGAGGTGTTGACATAGGGCATAGCTGAACTTCTTTGCTTTTATTTTTGAAAATTTACCTCAAATTCTATTTAACTTTGAAGTCACACACCCCCCAAAATCTCGTTTTTGAGCGTGCATTATACAGTTCAAATACATACTATAATCTTCCGATCCCACCATCGGATGATTCTCAAATTTTAATAAAATGTGTGCTCTCGAGTTGAGAATAGAATTGTACGATTACTTTCTAATTTAACCCATTCTATTTTTGGTAGTCTCAACCACAGTGGAAAAACCCACTGAAATCCAGAGTTGTCTGCTACAGTACCCTGGGCACTAAAGGGTTAAATAACATAACATTTAGTAGCCTTCTAAGAGGTTGCCTTTTAGTTTCATCCACCTTTATATATAGGATGAGCAGTGATTTGTAATTGAATGGACTATTGAATCATATAAACAATTACAAAACACTGTTGAATTATGATTGAGTGAGTGCCTTTGATTACTGTTCACCATGGTTGATTGCTCTTGCTTAATGCCACCTGCCCCATAGCTACTGATGTGATGTGGACTATCCCACATCATTCTGTTGGGGGAAGGCAGCTGCAGTCACAGAGACTACTGAATGTTATGAATGTGATGTTTTTTTTTCACACAAATGACTGCGTATTTTGATGTAGAAAATTTTCCCTCTCACTCAGTTGACAAGTCCAAGCTCTTGAGAATGGATGTACAACTCAAGTGAGAAGATGAGAGATTGACTTATTTGAAGAGGAGACCAAGAAGATGTATACATTTTCATATGCCCAAGAAGATGTATACATTTTCATATGCGGGGCACAACAGATCAAAACATGGAATTCCAGTACCACGATAATCATGTATATCATATGTGTATATAAATAATTTCATCTCTTTCTTGGAATCAGGCAGGACTTGCGTAACAAAGATCTCATTTGACCCGCGGGTTTTGTCAAAGTCAAACTCCATGACCATCCTGTCACTGGCGGAGAGGCTGTGCACCACAATCTGAAAAATCAGTACTCTGTTTGCAAATGCTAAAATATTGGATGCAGGACGGACTCCCTCAAAGCGGAATGCAGGTGCACAAAAGTCCTACACACTTGAAAATATCCTCACCCCCCCCCCCCCCCCCCCCCACACCCCCTGGTGTTTTTAAAAAAAAAACAATCTCCACTTCTCCGTCCATGAGAGTTTCATTGACTATTTCAAAAATAATAAGGGAAAAAACTTCGTTGTACTTTTTTTAATCTTTTACCCACAGTTTCCATTCAATGAAGACCTAGTAAGCATCTTTTGTATGTTTTATAGACAATAGAGTTAACCGAAAAGAGTGTCGAAAGTGGAAAGAAATCTTAGACTTGTTTTGAGTTCAAAAAGACTGCTAAGCTAGTCTATAATCATTGTAGTGGTTTTTGAAGATTTTTTGGTTGCTTAATTTTATGAGTTGGCTTTTTCAAAAGCACTCGATTTGATTCGTTTTGAACTAAGGTCTTAGTATTTTTTGGGGAATCACTGCAACATGAAATGAGGCATAAAAAATTCACAAATCATCCCCTTTCTAATTGGTTCTCACATGCATGAAGCTAACTTCCCATTAAATCTATAGTAAAAAATTCACACTACAAAACGTGCATAACATATGAGAAAACATGGATGAAATTTGTACATCATCCAAAAAATGAACGCTTAGGGAAGCAAGGGTTAACGCTCTACAATGATCTTCAAGTGGAATGTTTTTTTTTTTTTTCTTTCAAATGTTGTAGAAGTTTAAGTGTCCTACATTAATTTTTTGGTGCCATAATTTCTCAATTGCCTCAATTTAAAACATGTCTTTTTTTATTCAGAACAAATAATACAAGCTTATTGTACAAAGAGAATATTTGTGGGGTTTAGTCTCCCAAGGCTTAGTCTACATAAAATTTCAATGAAACTTTCATTTCGTTATTTATTTCATATTCTTTTCATATGAAAACATTTAAATAGATATTCAAAAAATCCATCAAAAAACACACACATATATATATATATATAATATATATATAATATATTATATCATATCATATATTATATGATATGAAGTCTTTTTGCTTGAGTTATGCACATCTATGTAAACCAAATTAACCTGTAAGAGTATACATATCCCACATGCATTGTTTGCACTAGTGCATTGCATTTTGTATAAACCACCAGGCTTTTCTAGTAACATAACTCACTTGTGAAATATAATTCACTTGTTGACATCCATGATATATCACTTGATTATGACCAAATTACATATTAAAAGTTGAAATATATCAAAATTTTAATTATTTTATTTTATAATGTTGAAGCAACTTTCTTCTACTTTACTTAACCCCTAAATGCCCAGGGCATTCACAAAAAAGTCAAACAACACTTTCATATGGAGTTTGCTCATCAATAGCCTTTGATATATTTTTTGAAATATTTTTAATAAATGTAAACATATGTTTCCTATTGATCCTCAAATTTTCAAATTTTCTTAATGCGTTATAAATTTAATATGATTTCTGAAGTAAAATACACAAAGAAATTCATATAAATTACAGAATTGTTCCTAGTTACCAAAAAAAATATATAAAAGGTTCAGGTTACAATGAAGAACCATAGGGGAAAATTCAATTTAAAATATATTTTCTAAATTTGGAAATTTGATAATGACATATGCTTTGTAGTGTAGTTTGGATTATGACCTCTTGACATTGCAAGTGCAATAAAATACTTAATATTATGATTTTTTCGAATTTACAAAGTGAAGTAGAAACTAGACTTGATAATCTCCATTTTTTTAGTTGGACTTGAAAGCAAAAATAATCATCTTTAAGGTTGAAATCGAATTTGACCAACCATCATCCACTATTTGGATGCTTGGGCATTTAGAGGTTAAATATTCAACAGACATGTGCCAACCCCACCCTCCACTCTAATAAGAGAATATTAAAAATTTAGTAAAGCCAACACCATGTCACTTGTACAAAGATATGCAAACCCCTGTAGTACAGTGTGTAGAAATCCAGTAAAATATGTGCACCTATAATCAACTCTTATTATGACTACTTAACAAAAGGGCATTTTGGACAAGGTAGTATTGTGTCTTACTTTACAAATTAAAGAGAAAGAATCATGAGTAGAATCAAAAAAGTTCAACCTACAAATGAGAAGATATTCACATTTGAAGATGAATTTAGTGCAACATAAATAAGTGATAAGCATGATCAATCAAAATTGGAGCACAACATAAGCTGAAAAGGATTTGATGAGCATAGAAAATGGCAACCACTACATGACACGACTAACTACATGAGAGCCCAAAGTTTCCATCAATGCCCATTTACCAACCTTTGGTTTGCCATTCCTGGTCCCAACATAGTTCAAGAGGGTCAGAACTGGGTGTACATACCTTAATGGTTTTCAAACTTGAATTCTGTAAGGAGCTCAAGTAAATGAGTTCTGGTTTCTGTTAGAACATTAGTATCTAGAGCTATGATAAACCTTTCTTTCACATGAATTTTTAAGAACTGGAATTTTTGACATTTTCTCAAGAACAAGGGAAATCCTGATTGCTTCACAAAGTAGATTTTATTTAGTACTTATTATTGCAAATTCTATCCAAGGATGAGATAGGACCATAGAAGGGCACATGTTACAAAAAAGCTAGTATTCAAAAGAAAGCAGTACAAATACAAAAATGTGAAATAAAAGTCACTACTGTACCATAGAAAATCCACAGGAAATTTTTATAAAGGTTACACTATTGTAACCCTAAACTATGCTTTTCCCTTCTCAAGAGAGCAATGTACATCATTGCCTCTGGAAGTTTTTCGGTTTTGATTTTCAGCTATCTAAATTTTAATTTTCTTGGATATCAGATGAATATCCACTCTTCAACAAAACAACAAAATCCGCACCTGAAGAAATTCCTTACCCACTAGAGACTCTTAGTTACTTCCCCGTATTCACTATTGCACAGCCCGGAGAGAACTTGGAATTAGAATGCTAATAAATGTGCTACGTGACCCAAAAAAAAAAAAGCATAAAATACCTTGTTGCTGAATCTTGAGAAGTGCACAAACCATCCATGTGTCAAAATGCCACTGGTTCGAGCTTCCAAGGCCAACTAGAGGAGGAGATATATACAGACTCAGAAAGCCAAATTCACCGAATGCTGCACAGATGATGGTGCTGATTGTTGCCTTCCCAATGCAGTGATGTCATCACACAAACTCCTCTTCACTGCTGCACACCAGTCAGTCAAAAATAGGGCGTGTCAGAGGGGAGATTCTGCAACGCAATTCCTACATGTTGGCATCCTGTAATCCACGCCCACAACCACAAGACTCTCACCGAAACACTTGGCTTCTACACGTGAATTGAAACTGCGAGGTTCTGCAACCACCCTTCAGGGAGACAAGGGCCACATCTTCACTCCTCCCTCCATTTCACAGCCCAACAACTCGAATTTCCTCACTTTCTTGTTCCAGAAGCCCCTTGGGGGCCTTATGGTCTTTCAAGGGTTAACCCCTAAATGCCTAGAGCCTTCTCCAAATTCGACAATTTTACAAAGATGCATTATAAAATGCAACTAATCCTAGGTATCACCCTAGGTATCACCCAGGTATTGCCCAAGTAGCATGTAGGTAGCACATGTGTATTACCCTGATATTACCTATATATTAATATGAAAAGAGCATCCAATTGATTTTCAAGCCCATGGTAAAGTAGTAAAAATGCTAGATTGTCTCGTGATCAAAAATCACATCACTGTGTACCACCCTTACTGACAACTAGCTCGCATGAAACGTTAACGATGATTTTACTTCTTCTGTAAGCTCATATTGAAACATACTTCCACTCTGCCAAAAATCAATCAATGACGGATGAGAAAAGCAACTTCATTTGTGTACATCGTCCACTTTCGGGACGGTTGCACGCTTAAAGGTTAAAATGATTATGAAGTGGATTTTAACCAAAGCAAGTCATGCAAAAGGCACTCGTGATAGCATGTACCTGAACATGACAAACAACGCTGGGGTCTGCAATCTCCATCCCCGGATTGGAAACAAGCATCATCGTGGTTGCAACCCTAGCTAGGAGCAACTCCATTCATTCAGGTGGAGAACAGTCGATGAATGAGAGGAAAGGCCATCATGATACCCACCAGCACATAAGCAGATGTCCAGATGAGGCCATGGAAAACAACCTGCCCCCACGGTATGCAATTTCTATCCATGGTTGCCACAAAACCCTACTCGTGATTTTTTTAATAAAAAGGGACACCCACGCAGCTACACCAGCCAGAGTGAGGGTATTTTCAATGCAATGTGATGAAAATCACATCTCACAGCTAGGGTATGCAATTTCTATCCATAGTTGCCACAAAACCCTACTCGTGATTTGTATATTTAAAAACAAAAATAAATCAAAACAAAAACCCACACAGCTACACCAGTATTTTCAATGCAATGTGATGAAAATCACATCTCACAGGCATGTACGAGATCCACAAGCATTTGGATGGATGCCCTCTTCAATACCATCTCAAAATCCCGACACACACTGGAGTTTCTTGGTGTGGAAAACCGAGGCCGGTTGTTTCAATTGAGATCAGGGTATGATGGCGACTGCTCTAAACCTCATCAACAAACTAACTGTTAAAAAAAAACTACCAAAGCACAAACAAAGCTGATTGATGGATGTCGCATATTACAGAAACACAAACGTTTACACGGCACGGCACCCAAAACGTAAGTAAATTCTGAGGAGCTTCTGGAACGAACACTGTTTCTTTCTTCACGGAAGGCAGAGTGAGTATCCACAACTGAAATACCTTGCTCGTGTCACACAAAGAAAAATGGTCAAGCTCATAACTACTGTCACCCTAAATGCAAGAAAGAAATTAACCTAGGGAGTGAGGCTCTGGATCTGGCTTCATAAACTTATCAGACTGAGAAAAAATGATCGAATGTTCAATTCTCCATCACACACGAAACAGTAGCAGCAACACCGGAGAGAGACTGGAAAAAATTAGTAGTGTGAGCCAGGTGGGGGGATTTATGAAAGCCAGTGAGGGATAAGATGCAATGAAGAGGTGATGAAGAGCAAATGAAGCGCTGGCCGGCCTGACGCCCTCAAAACGAGCGACTTGGCAACTGCTGCTCCAGCTCAGCTTCGGCCCCACTGCCAACACGTTGAGTCTCTCTCTCTCTCTCTCCTTGGGCAGCTGCCCTGCCCTGCCCACGGGCAGTTTTGATTTGAACTTTCAGCATAACGTTCAATATCATGCAGTGGCTCTGCCTGGCATGGTGCAACATGTTCCACACTTAACAAGACTTCGTCAGTAGCTATTTGGACATGTGGAGTCCCAAAGTGATGAGCAGAGTATATGGTCACTCTGAAACACTGAACCTGCAACTATGGAGGTCACGTTCAGATTTACAATTGGGAGGTCCAAAATAAATGCATTTTTTTTTGGCGAAATAGTGCTAGATTGCACCAGAAAAAAATAATCTTGCTAAAAAATGGCCAAAAACCATGAGGTTTTTCGTCAGAAAGCCTCAAAATTAAAAAATTAAAAAATTGGATGAAATCGCCAAATTATGGATGAAAATAATATTATGAACATGTGATATCTTCTAATGTGATAATTTCTATTCAATATGTGGATGAATGTTGAAATATGGAACACCGCTATAACATTTTATATCACCACTTTGGCACTTAATGAAAAATGAAAAAGAAATGCCCTGGCTCAAATATGCTAAATTCTTTCTACAACCTGGCCTCTGATCCAGGAAGAGATCAACAACCACAACCACCTTGAAGTGGACCCTATCAAAAGGCTATCCCTTATTTTGAACTTATGTAGACCCGCAAAATTCCATGGAGTGATCCTCGTAGGTAAATTGGGGCCATAGGTCTCAGTTTTGAATTCAAACTTTTCTAAAAATAACCACTGAATAAACATCCAAAAACTGGGCCTCTCCCTTGTAGTAGTAGAAGGATCCAGCAAATTGTTTCGATTGTAGTGTGTCAAAACTGAAATGTACAAGTCTAAATATCAAGATGTTAACCATCCTACCTTGTAAAAAACTCTCCCTTAGTATTTACAGCTTCCTCTACCACACACGTTGATTGAGGTGGATATATTACAACAGCACCATGCACATATAGCTGCAAGTTTCAGCTGGTCGATGTAGCCTTTATCGATGAAGAGACATGTGGAAACGTAAGAGTGGCTAGCTATTTTCGGCACGACATTGATTACTGCCTTCGCATCTTAGCCAGGGCAGTGATAGCCGTGAACCGCTACTGCAAGCCGCACCTTGCAGCTCTTCCAACGAGAACATTGTGCCACTTATACCGATGCTGCGGCTGCAGTCGGCACTTGAGACCGATGTGCGTGGTGCTTTTGATGGCAACCGGAATGGCAACAACAGCTAGTCCCGAGAATGAGAAGACTAGAGCTCACAATTAATGGAATTCTCAACATGATTCAGAGACGGCTTTCCTCAGGCAGCTTCCTCCATAACATGATGATGAGCTCCCTGTGGCCAGGAGAAATAAGGTATATAGTATGGCTCGGGAAGTGTCTTCTCCGTAGCCTGATGATGCATGTCAAAGTGAGCCTGCAACATTTATCAGGCCATATGATCTGTGCAGGAAAACTAAGTTCAAATCACTCTGTTTTTGCTGGTGGTTGATAATATGATGTCGCAGAGCATCTCGTGCCATATATCCGCGTGTTTGATGAGGCCTATCCAGGATCTTTTGTCACGCTCTCCACCATGACCCCGCCAGTCTGTCCCGCCAAGCTCCACCATGGCCAAATTGACATGACACAGGATGCAAATATGGCGCAGGATCCAAGGTTGGACTCTACCCCTGCATCCTGCCAGTTGAGGGAGCATATTTGAAGTGGTTAGAGGCCTCCGCAAGAGAGGCTCACAACACGGAAGGCTGCCCTGAGAGTAAGCGTGAAGCAATTTCTCACAGCCTCATTTCTAGTACGTTGATATTTGGTGGTCCTAGTGAAGGGCTGCGAAGGGCTGTGCATGCCCTGACTTACGTCGTGGGGGCCGGAGTCACGCATGGCGCTCCCGGTGGGTGGGTGGGTCGGTGGCGATGCGATGCGATGCACTCAGTCGGCCAACTTGATAGTGTCTGAAAGGAAGCCTGGAGCATTCAAACTACGCTGGGCAGTGATAACATCTTGCCTGGATTTGAGCTCTTGCAGAGTGGCAGTGACATGGAGCATGGAAGGGCGAAGGCGCGCGTCAGTGGATGTGCAGGACACGGCCAAGGACAAGAATTTCCAGATGGATTCCGAGTCGCCAGTTCGCACCACCACAGGATCATACACCTCGCGATGTCGCCGCGACCTCAAGAGCGTCGTCACCCACGCCACCAGGTTGCCACCCTCCATGCTATGAAACTCCGGCCCTATGGGCCGTTTCCCAGACGCCAGCTCCAGCATCACCACGCCGAAGCTGTACACATCCCCTTTCTGCGTCGCGCGCCACGTCTCCCCGTACTCTGGCGGCACGTACCCGGGCGTCCCGGCCACCACAGTGCTCACATGCGACATCTGCAGGTCCATCAGGCGCGCCAGGCCGAAGTCCGTCACGCACGCATTGAAATTCTCGTCCAGTAGGATGTTGCTGGTCTTCATGTCGCGGTGGATAATCAACGGCTCGCACTGGTGGTGCAGAAACGCGAGCCCCTGCGCGGTGCCCGCCGCGATGCGCAGCCGCAAGGGCCATGTGAGGCTCGCCGCACGTTCCGTGCTCTCATACAACCAGTCATCCACGCTGCCATTCATGAGGCACTTGTACACAAGCAACCGGTCGCGTGACCGGCAGCAGTAGCCCAGCAAAGGCACCAGGTTGGCGTGCTTGATGAGCCCCAAGGTCTCCATCTCGGCTTGGAACTCGCGGTCGCCTTGCGATCCGTCCTGGATAAGGAATACGAAAATGACCATTTCCATTTTAGTACGTGACCCTGGGTCATATGCATATAATATTCCTAACAAGACTCACTGGAATCTTCAGAAGTTGTGCCAAATTCATGCACAACATTCTATCCAGGACAAAACCATGACCATGGGTCGTTTGACCCAGGGTCACATACTAAGATGTAAATGGTCATTTTGGTATTTTGTACCTGGAGAAGCTTCTTGATGGCCACGACGGTGCCGTCGGTGAGCTTCGCCTTGTACACCATGCCGAACCCACCGTCACCGATGATGTTCGCGGCGCTGAAATTGTCCGTGGCGAGCACCAAATCCGAGTACGTGAGCACCTTCAAGGACGACTCCAAGCCTTCCTGAAAGCTCCTCACGGGAACGTGAAAAGTGCCCAGAGGACTGACAGCATCGTACACATCCACATCAACGAATACCGACACTTGCTTCCGGTTGGATTGACACCTCATGGCTACCAGAAGCATGCAACCCACGGCCAGGATCCCACCGAAAACGCCCACGAGTGTGTACGCCAAGGCCAAGTGCGCAGAAAATCCACTTCCTCTTGTCAGAATCTCAACACCCGGTGTCGGACTTGAGGCAAATGTAGTGCTGTTGCACACTTGCATCTCCTGTTCCAATATGTAACATTTAGGTTACTTACATAATAATAAACTAGGGCTTCGCTGTTGTATAGAAAACATTTAGGGCTTCGCTAACATTTAGAACAAATGATATTATAATCCATTGGAAAGTAGAAACCATGAAGACAGAAATTACGATTTGCTGCAGTGATAATCCTTTACTCATATGTAACATGTAGGTTACTCACATAATAAATAAACAATACAATGCTGTAGGGCCTTTGGAGGTAAAAATTATAATTATATAAGTAAGGTTCGAGAAATTATTCATTTACAAAAGATTCTAGAATCAATTCACAATGGAATAATATTTCATGGATCATATATTCTGTATTTTACGGTACAGGTGCCAGTCACCGCACAGGATGATGCTTTGTGAATAACTTCCAAAACCCGCTTGTAATTAAACAAAATGCCACTTGTTCTAATTTTAAAATGATGTATTGCAATCAGAAAACCGAGCTAAAATGAGAAAATGGCACCGTTGCAAAGTTCAGTGATGCAGATGGCCATATTGGGCGTTTTAGACGCTTAGCGGCTTTAGGGGTTAAGGTAAGCCAGGTGCCTATTTGTGTCACAGTTTGGAAATCACATTTTTACTAATTGTGCCACATGATATCAAAATCTTAAATGTAAGACACATGACACAAATAGGCCTGGGTGGTATATAATCCTGCAATAAATAAATAAATAAATGACAGGTTGTAATATTTCGCTAAATAGGAAGTAACTGCGTACCTGCGTTAGTCCACGTCTTTGAGTAGCATCTCCATTCCTGCACAGTTTTGTGTCATTCAGAAAAGCACAGGCGTCGAAGTTCTGAAACGCGGCTTGGTCCGGCACAGTGCCTTCCAGGTCGGGGTTAAACGAGAAGTTGTAGCTCCACAGAAAGCTGAGCTTGTTGAGGGAAGGCGGGAAGAGGCCGGACAGATTGTTGTAGGCAAGATGCAGGCTCTGCAGCGTGGGCGCCAGAGTCTGAAAGATATCAGGAATGGAGCCACTGATGCTGTTGTTGGTGAGATCGATGTTGTAGAGCGGAACAGACGCTAAGTCATCGGGGATAGAGCCAGAAAACTTGTTGTGAGACAAAAGCAGACACGACAAATTGGACGAAGAGCCAGGAATCATCGGCACAGGGATGGGTCCAGTGAAGCTGTTGTGCGAGAGCTGCCAGTACCCCAACGCCGCTCGCTTCCCTGTAAAACACAAGGAGCCCTGACCATATTACCAGGCAGTAATGGGTACAAGAATGATGGTAGATTCTTGATAATCACTTGCTAAATTGAACAACGACTTGAAAAACTTGCAGTTTGACAGTAAATAATGTTTACTTCTCAGTGAATTGGACAAAGTTACCTGTGAAAATATCCAGCCATTGCGTCCGGCACTGCTCGTGTTTCAAGCCCTTGGCCATGTTGTCAAACGGCGCCACTTCCCCGGGAATCCAACTCAACACCAAGGAGCACTCGCCGAAATTCATCAACGGAAAATCATTCAACTGTCGTCTCAACAGAAACGCAGTGTCGGCGTACGAGCCGATGGAAAACAGCCCACTCGGAAGCTGCCCTGAAAATCGATTCCCACGCAAGTTCAGCCACAGCAAGCTCCTGCAGTTCGTGATCTCCTCGGGAATGGCGCCAGTCAACTGATTCTCCGCCAGTTGCAACCACATGAGGCTCTGGAGCTTGCCCAAGGAGGACGGTAATGAGCCGCTCAGTAAATTCCTCGAGAGATCCAGCCCTTGCAATTGCGTCAAGTTCCCAAATTCAAATGGCACCAAGCCCGTCAACTGATTGCTAGCCAACCGCAGGAACCGGAGCGTTGTCAAATTCGCCAGCGCTTCAGGAATTTGGCCACTGATATTGTTGATGCCCACGTCGAAGTGCAACAGTGTCGGTGCTTGTGCGAGCTCCAGCGGAATCGATCCCGAGATCTGGTTGGAATGCGCGGTGAAATAACGAAGATTGGGCATCTGGCTCAACCATTTGGGAACGGCGCCGGAGAGGGAGTTTCGGCTCACATCGATAGCCGAAAGATTTCGGCACTGGAGAAACATTTCGGGAATTGTACCAGTGAATTTGTTCGTGCCTAAGCCCAGAGACTGCAGCCTCTGCAGCTGACCCAGCGATGAAGGTATGTTGCCTGTCAATGCATTGCTTTGGAAGTTGAGGTACGAGAGGTGGCTGCAATTGGCAATGGAGGGTGGGATGATGCCACGGAATTTGTTGAAGGAGAGATCCAGGTGGGTGAGGTTGGTGCTGCAGTTGATCCAGTCCAGGACTTCTGACAAGTTACCAGAAAATGAGTTCTGGTAGAGGTCCAGCGTTTGTAGTTGCCGACTTAGACGACTCCCATTGAAGCTCTGAAAGCCACCAAACGTGAAATTGTTCTTTCTGAGGTAAACCTCTTGGATGCTTGCAGAGCTCCACAGTTCCTCTGGTACTGCCCCTTCTAACTCGTTACATGAGACGCTGAAATACCTTAACTTCTGCGAAGCACCGAAGATCTCCCCTGCCAGGCTCCCCGAAAATGCATTGAACGAGAGATCCAACACCTGCCATGATGGGCATGGCAAAGTTAGTACTAATGTATGCTATTGTTTCAACATGATTCCATATAATAATATCTTAATTAATGAAAAGAATGTTCATAGAAGGTATGCTAAATCAATATCTTGTCAACAATTTGTCATAAGGTACTATTATAAAAACTGTACGAAATCAACACTACAAGAGAGCTATTGTGTAGTTAGTCTAGTACAATATCATTCAACACACATGATTTATAATTAGAATAATACTAAAATACACAAGGAATTTTCTGATATGCCACCCCTCCTCCTTTTAACATGCATACATGATGTCCCTCAAAGACCATGGTTTTAAAATGATCATCGATAATTCCGATGAAACTAAATTTTATATCACCAGAATTAGTGGAGAATATTGTATGTGTTGGTCAATAAAACAATATGTTTGAACAAAAGGAAGTTCATATCGGACCAACTCAAAACTGCTAAACAAATATGAGCCCTAATTTGGGCTTTTAGGGTTTAAGCCCTAAAGGACATGGTTTTAAAGTGACCAATCATATTGTAGGATTGATAATTGAGATGGGATAATTGAGAACATTGCATGTATTGGCCGAAAAACAAAGAAAATTGAACATAGGAAAGTCTCCTTATGAACTACTACTCAAAACTAGCCAAAAAAAACATGAGGCTTAGTTTAGGCTTTTAGGATTAACCCCTAAACGTCCAACCATTTAGAAAGTGAATGATGTACAAAATCAAACACAAATTTCTCATTTGTCATTGACTTATTGCAGCATGGATCTTTTACTATATATCTTATGGGAAATTAGCTTCATGCATGTGATTCAATTAAAAAGGGGACGATTTGTGAAAAATTTATGCCTCATTTCATGTTGTAGTGATTCATCCAAAATTTCGAAGATTTCATTGTAAAAGTGCTCTTTAAAAAGTCAACTCATAAAATAAAGCAACCAAAGAATCTCCAAAAATCACTACACTTAGAGTATTACATTTCAACCAATCACAACGAATTTCATGTACAAATTGTCAATATCTTATTTGTAATCAAATTACAAAAGAATTTCAATTTCAAGTTTCAAATTTTATACAAAAATATCAGTGATAGCAATCGCAGATTTAACCATATGGATAGAATCTAAAACTTATAATGTATAACTTTTATTCATGCATTAAGTTCAAACTATTCCTCTAGGTTGCATTTTATGATGTATCTTTGCAAAACTGCCGAATTTGGAGAGGGGTGAAAACGTTTAGGGGTGAAAGGGCTATTCATAACATTCTTTACCAATACAACTAGAATTTTTTTTAAATGTGTTGTGCATGGGACAATAAAATAATGTGGTAAGTAACACATATTAGGCTATCGTCCAAGATCTCCCTACCGTTTTTTAAGTGTAAAGTTGCAAATCCAGGCATATATGTTTAGCACTCCATTAATTGTTTTAAGTAAGGAACCGATTGCAAACAGTTGAAGCTTGGTAAAGAATGTTAAGTGGATACAATTACTCTCTTATGTCTACTTAGTATTAACAAGGTTCCAAAATAAGGTGGATGCCCTCCCCAACATAAAAACCAACAAGAGTACCAGTATGAATAGTGTTATCATAAAGGCGTTAGAATTTAACCCCTAAAGGACCAAGAAGCCCAAATTGGACTTCATGTTTTTTTAGTAGTTTTGAGTAGGTTCTACATGGACTTCCTTTTATTCAAATTTGTTTGTTTTTTGACCAACACATGCATTGTTCTTCACTGATTCTAGAGATATAAAATTTGGTCCCATTTGAATTATATTTTTCACAATTTAATCAATTGAATTTGTCATTTTAAAACCATGAATCCTTGGTCTTTTAAGGGTTAACTGCTTGATATAAAGAGTGTATAACCCGTAAAGGACCAAAAAGCCTGAATAGGGCATCATATCTTTTTAGCCGATCTTTGAGCAAGTCGCACGTGGACTTCCTTTAGTTCGATCAAATGTATTTGTGTTTTGACCAACGCATACAGTGTTCTTCACTGTTTCCATCTGATATAAAATTTGATCCCATCGGAATTATTGATTTTTCACAATATGATAGATTGAATTTGTCATTGAATCCTTACTCCTTTAGGGAATAGGAGATTTTATTTTATTTATTGCAAATCTTAGGATCGTACAAATTCAAGTGGGTGGGACAACACAGTACCGTACAGTGGCAAACTTTTCAACTGTGAAACCTTGACAACCCTAAATTTTGTACATGCAGATTGCCACCTCCAAGAAGGGTGCGTTTTCTAAATGAGGGTTCACAGTCACTAGTAGAAAAGGTGGCACTGCCGAGGGAGATTTCCAAGAAAGTGGTGCCCAATTCCACGCACGCATAGGATTTTGCTTGGGCATCTCCCTGGGGAGCGCCACCTTTTCTACTAGTGAGTATTCAAAGATGAGAAAGGAAAGGACTAACCTCAAGGTTGATGCATTGGCCAAGGTCAGCGGGAATGGTGCCATTGAACTTGTTGCCAGCCACCACCAAAGAACGAAGGCCGGTGAGGTTTCCGAGGCTTAGGCTCCCCGAAAAAGCATTGAACGAGAGATCCAACACCTGCCATGTCACCCCTCCTCCTTTTACCATGCATGCATTATGTCCCTCAAAGACCAAGACTCCATGGTTTTAAAATGATCATCAATAAGACCAGATTTTATATCACCGGAATTAGCGAAGAACATTGTATGTGTTGGTAAAAAACCAATACATTTGAACAAGAGGAAGTTAGTTCACATAGAACCTACTCAAAACTGTTGAACAAATATAAGGCCTCATTTGGGCTTTTAGGGTTTAACCCTAAAGGGCATGGTTTTAAAGTGACCAATCATATTGTGGAATTGATAATTGAGATGGGGCCAAATTTTATATCACTGAAGAATATTAAATGTATTGGCCAAAAAACAAAGAAAATTGGACAAAGAAAAATCTTCATATGATCTACTACTCAAAACTGGCAAAAAAAAAAACCATGAGGCTTAGTTTAGGCCTTTAGGATTAAAGGGCTACTAATAACATTCTTTACCAATACAATTGGGATCCTTTTTGAAATTTGCCGTGCATGGGACAATAAATGTAGAAAGTAACATTGATATTAGGCTATCTTCCAAGATCTCTCCCGTTTTTAGAGTGTAAAGTTGCAAATCTAGGCATATTTGCCGCTCCATTGTTTTAAGCAAGGAACCGTTTGGAAACATTTGAAGTTTGGTAAAGAATGTTAACTAGATACAATTACACTCAAATTGTCTACTTAGTACAGGGTTCCAAAATAAGGTGCCCTCCCCAAACATAATCATAAAGCCGTTAAGAGTTTAAATAAAGAAAAGTGCTCGATATAAAAGAGTGTATAACCCGTAAAGGACCAAAAAACCTGAATAGGGTAAAAGAGTTCTGTTATTGCAAATCTTCTAAGGGTAAGGTAAGAATACCCAAAATCGTCCCTGACCTTAAATTGTCCCTAGGTCAATCTTGCATAATAAGTAGATTTTGGCACCCTACTAATGATGAGAATATGCACAATCTGAACATGACAGTCTCATGACACTTTGAATATTCATAA
The DNA here is from genome assembly GCA_022496805.1 of Pohlia nutans. NCBI lineage: Eukaryota > Viridiplantae > Streptophyta > Bryopsida > Bryales > Mniaceae > Pohlia > Pohlia nutans. The sequence continues at coordinate 35,589,313 of CM040085.1, forward strand.
CTTATCCATCCAGTGTCCAAATAATACATGCTAAAGTGCGTTGGAATCCTCATTCACTTGCCAATAAGACCCACTAAAAATAAGTTGTGTTTAATGCTAGGAAATAAGATCAGTTGGTTTGCTTGACGCTTTTAGGTGTTCTTACCTTAGTACAAATCCAAGTGGGTAGGACAGGACAGTACAGTACATTAAAGTCGGGCAAACTTTTTCAACTATGAAAACATGACAACCCTAAATTCTGTAAAAGCTTGCCATAGATCTCCAAGAAAGGTGATGAGAAAGGAAACCAAGGACTAACTGACCTCAAGATGGATGCATTGGGTGATGTCAGCAGGAATGGTGTCATTAAAGTCGTTGCTAGCCACCACCAAAGAACGCAGGCCAGTGAGGTTTCCAAGGCCAGGGGGCAAGGCTCCCGCGAGACTGAAATCCGACACGTTGATTCCCGTGATGCGAGACTGTCCTTCCAAAAGCCCACACTCCACACCTTCCCATCCACACGGTGACTGAGAGGCGTTGTTCATCCATTGCTGCAATCTGCTGTTATTCACAACCGCGTGTGCCCACATCTGGAGTGATGCTTGGTCCTGCCATAGCTCCGATGTTGAAGCCTGTACAGATTGCAAACCTATACACACACACACACACACAAGGGACATCATCATCATCATCATCCTGCCATGACTGCAATTCTCCCATGCATACACTGTACCCACCAGTGATTATTTTGTTGCTAATTTTAGCCAAATTGCTACATAAAATTTGGGCTGGCTAATTGATACAAAGGATTTTTGAAAAAAAAAAAGGAATAATAGCCAGCTGTTCTACGATGTGTAGCCTCTTTAAACCTAGGTATCACCCAGGTATTGCCTCGGTAGCACATGTGTATTACCCTAATATTACCTATATATTAATATGAAAAGGGCATCCAAGGAGCCTGGATTGCTCTTCAAGCAAAAATGCTAAACTGTCTCCTGACCGAAAAAAATCAGTGCACTGTACCCACAGGATTCATTCAATTGTGGCTCACCTCTTGCGAGACCCACAGCGGAACCTCCATGATCCCTCCCTTGGACAGATCCAGCAGTGAAGAAACAGAGCCCCAGTCCATAGAAGATCATGCACAGGAATGGCAGCATTCTTCAGCCTGGTGAATGAATTCTCATCGGCAGCCGACCATTTCATCCCACCGTCTATCTACGTACACTCAATTACAAGTTACAAAGAGCCATAGCCCAGGCTCTTTAATTTCATACCACAATTCTAGTTAGTACATGACACGTACAGTCTGGTTGTGTACTCATCCAGCAGTGAGCAGGGATTCACAAGAGAAAACTGAGATTCCAGCAACGAATTTGATCATATGCAAAGCTAGTCTCTACGTGACCTAACAGGATCATTGCAAAAACCTTCACCTCGTGCAAGATTTCCTGGCAGTGAGCTCGAAGCTAGGCGAACTGAACCCCATTTTGTTGACCAGCAGTGCCAAGATTTGACTTCGCTAGCTCGGGAGGGAGGGAGGGAGCCATGAAACAGTGGCTTATCCATGTCCGAATCATTCTCACCATTAATTGACTTGATCACCATCCTGGCTAACTCAGACAGTCCCTCACGCACTCAAACGCAGGTATGCAGGGTGTTGGATTCTGAGCGAGCGCGTGACTTTCTAGCATGTTCACCGCCTTCGACGAACGTTCCATAATCTCAGTCCCAAATGATTAATTAATAATGCACAGCTTTTCCGGCCTCCCGTACACAAAAAAAGGCCACTCACAGAAGCATTGACCAAGACCGAGTGACTCCGGCTTGAGCCGAAAGCAAAAGGAAATAAAACAAGTCTAAAACTGGTCTGACAACAGACACCTTTGAGTGAGATGGATGCAACAGTGACTCACGGCAAAGTGGTCAAAGAGACGATAAGTTAGAAGAAGCCCGGGTGTGGGCAAGGCAACGCAAGGCAAGGCAAGGCAAGGCAAGGGTGGCGCAGTCAACGACGTTACTGTTGGGGATCAATGAGCTTGCTTTTTAACTGACTCACTGTTGTTGTGCTTGCTTGCTTGTTGTTGTGGCAGTTGCTTGAATCATCTGGACTTCTGTGAGTGAGTGTTTGTTTGTTTGCATTGAAGTTTGCATTTTCTACTAGTACACTAAACTTAGTACTATTATTGTGGGATTTGAGGCGAATCGGGTGAACCAAGCTTTTGAGTTTAAAGGGCCAGCTTTTCCTTCCGTGTCCTCGGCCCTTTCTACAGCGAGTTTCGCATCATTACAGAACCTCAGTGCTCCACTGTCCCCTCTGTTTATGGTACGTAGTAGGCCCACTTTACATTAGGGCCCCATTGTTGACTCGACCCAAACTTCACAATAAGGGCCGCTTCACACTATGGCCGTCTAAGTCAAGAGGCCGTGGGATTGAGTGGCCAAACTTTGTTGAGAGTCCAAAGAAATTTACTGAAAATAGGCAATAAAATATAGTTTTCATTTTTTATGAAAAGAAATCGACGGCCTCTCGATCATGGTTTGGGTTTCCATTCCTGTTCGACCCAAACTTCCTTTCGAGAGGTTGTGGCCTTGGTCAAAAAGTGTTGCCATGTAAGTATTTTGGAGGGCAACGGCCTTTGGAATTTGGCCTCTAGTGTGAAGGGTCGAGAGGCCGAACTCTTGGTTTCTTGCAATCCAATTGGTGGAAATTGACGGCCTCTCGACCTTCGGCCATAGTATGAAGCAGCCCTTAGGACTACTTTACATGACAGGCCAAAGCCAATTCACAAAAAAAAAATTAGCTCAAGTCAAAAATGGAGGGAGCTCTTATAGGGCCCGAGGAAAGTGAATCTCATATAAGGATTCACGCATATCAAAGCTCCAGATTGGCCTTCGCCCGCCATGTAAAGCGGCCCTAAGGTGCAATGTCTTTAAACCACCAATTTAACCCCTAAGGACCGCTTTACACTTCAGATTCAGGCCCATTGTTATTGGGCCCAATGCAACAAAAAATCAGCCTATATTAGCCTTAGGCCCAACCTCAAGCACAAAAAATAATATGATCATAGTTTTTAATGAAATGTGCACTCGGGCCCAAGCCCAAAGTTTGTAATTCCATATTTGGTGAACCCAATGAATTGAGTTAGGCCCGTGTAAGAGCTTGTCAGTTTTAATGTAAAAATTGTTTTCATTACATTGGGCTTGACTCCTAGTGTAAAGGGGTTGGGCCCAAAGTTTGGCTTTCGACCAATGAAAAGTGAGGATTTCAGCCCTTTTACACATCACTTTCATGGACCCGACTTTTAGTGTAAAATGGTCCTAGATGCTCAGATACCACAGCCCTCTCCAAATTTGGAGAATTGCAAAAATGCATTATAAAATGCAACTAAGAGGGATTTGATGTATAAATAAAAGTTGTACATTATAAATTTTTGATTCTATCCATTCAGTTAAATCTATGATTGCAATCACCAATATTTTGGAATAAATTTGAAACTTAAAAATCAAAATTATTTTGTAACTCGATTACGAATAAGGTATTGGCAATTTGTGATAAGTTGAAATGTAATACTCTGAGTGTAGTGGTTTTTGTAGATTTTTTGGTTGTTTAATTTTATGAGTTGATTTTTTCGAGAGCACTATTGAATCATTTTGAACTAAGATCTTCAAAAAATTTGGTGAATCATTGCAACACGAAATGAGGCATAAAAATTTCACAAATCGTCCTCTTTCTAATTGGATTGCACATGCATGAAGCTAACTTCCTATAAAATCTACAGTACAAAATCTACACTCCAAAAAGTGCATGACGGATGAGAAAACGGATTTGGATTTTGTACATCATCTAGAATATAGACGTTAGGGTAGTTAGAGCATCCACACCCATGTACGCTAGAGATGACTTTCTAAACTTATTCATCTACATTTAAAGAGCCCTTGAACTTACACTCCCCCATCCTCAAATGCCCCTCAAGCACCAAAAGTGCAAATCAAATAGTTAATGGACCAATCACAAGTAAAATGTAAGATATAGTCAACTAAACTTAGATTTGAAGGGTCATTTCTTAACACACTAGGATTGAGGGTCAAAAGGCATTTTTGAAGGGCCCTTAGCATTTTTCATCTAATTATTGTGTGCGTCAAAGTCTTTGAAGGCATGGGTGCGGATGCTTAGGGGTTAATCCCTACTCGTGCAAAGAGTCCCGTGGGGCCATGTTTGATTGTTTTTTCAACCAAACGCTAATTATCACTAGTTCCTAATTTCAAATGAAATAGTCTCAACTAAAAAATTGTGGAAGCTATCCTAGTCCAATTTATTATTCTTAAAAATTGTTAAAATTGCGTTTTTTATGGCACTTGAAATCTCAGAAACAAGAAATTCCAATATACACTACAGAATTTTTTTTTTCAATCAAATTTCTTTTTATGTAAGCTCAAGAAGCATGCAACCTACACCTTGTTGTTCATTACTATTATTTGGATTTTTCCTAAAAATTTCATACTATTCTAGGCATTTTTGTGATTATTATGACTATTACAAGAGAAAAACTTTGAAAAAACTTTTTAATTTATTTTTTATTTAAATAATTATGAAAAATTCAGTGTAAATCCGCTTAACAATAAATTATATGAGATAATTCCAAAAAATATATAATAAGTTTTAAAATGTGAAAAATTGATGAAGTTTGACCAGGTAAATGTAGTGTGAACGCTTAACTCCTAAACGTCCAACCGTCCAAAAAGTGGGCAATGTACAAAATCCTTGGGGAAGGCACTTAGAGTAATTATTTTTGAACCACGTGCGATAACCATTTATTTTTAAGGAGGCACTATCTCTAAAAATTGGAATATTAGGCGACTTTTAAGTAGAAAGAAATCTATTGAGCATGAATTTTTAATACCCTATAGGTAATTAGAAATCAAGAATGCATTCAATATTAAATACCCTATTTTTTTCTTACAATTTTTTGATAGCCTTTAGTTTTTTTTAGTTTCTATTTTGGAAGGGGGGTGAATTGTGAATTGACGTTTTTGGCAAAGGAATTGCATTGTTGTGGTATGGCAAAAAGGAAAACACAATCAAACAAAAATACACCAACAAAATTATAATGGTAGATGCCAGTAGAATGCAACCTGAAAGTTACAGTTTGAAGAATCACAACTGTCCAACATTGGAAATATGCAATCTTTCATTCATTCAATTTGACCCTCCATGATATTCAACTTAAGATACCCTTATCCAAGGGTTATTTTTAATAAAAATAAAATAAAATAGCATGTATTATATAGTATGGTACCCTTTTTATGAGTCATTTCCAACATTAATTGGCCCCTATATTTTATTTAGAATTTTTCAAAATTTTATCTCAAATGAATATTAATACCTTATATTTTATTGCACGTCGTTTTTAAAATGCCGCCACTGCCCCTCTCGAGACAAAATCAAACACAATTTCTCATCCATCATTGACTTTTTGCAATGTGGTTTTTTTACTATATATTTTATAGGAAGTTGTTAGCTGGGTTTTTCACATGGAAGTCGATGATAACAATAAATGAGCCCCAACAGGAACTAGGTGCGAAGTTGGAAAGGACTTGTTTGGAAAAGGGGAGACTCCTAACTACAGACAAGCTTAGAGGACTGAGGTATTTTCATAAATGGGACGTCCAAGATAGTCAATCCCATTCTTGGGAGTTTGATAACTTGGGGTCTAGCCAGGACTTCAAGAGTCGAATAACTTGGGGGTAGGCGAGAACCAATGTCCAAGTATCATTCTACATGTAGAGACCTATTTGAGTATTAGTCTGGATTCCACAGACAAGGGTGAGAGTGCTATACTTTGGATGACTTAGAGCGTCAGCAGACAACCACAAGACAACTACGAGATCCAAAAAGAACTGACGAGACACAGTTTACTATTTGGTGAGGAAAGTGGCTTAAACACTGGTGTCTATGGCGAAATAGATACGTGGTAGCCAAGGACAGTTTTTAAGTTGCGAATTGTCAAGGAAAGAGAAGATTTCTTGGAGTAAGACAAAGAGTAATACAAGAGCAATGTATGATAAGAGAAACAAACAGTAGGGAAGAACAGTAATAGAGCAAATGAGAGATTGGACAGTCATTCATTTCTTGTTCCCATTGGAAGTAAAAGATACATACGCACCACTGTATACATCAAAGGGCGACCCAGTGTCTAAGCTAAGCTAGACTACAACCCACAGTCCGGGCAAGTGAGCAAGTAAGTCTACTTCTAACTCCTTGCATCCCTTATACTACTTTGCCCTAACTAAGCGCGAGCATTGCCAGTGCCACCGTCTGACGTCCATGCCGTCCTTGGTCACCGCAACTCCTAATGTTACCTTATCCTGCTATGGTGAGAGGTAACAGAAGTTAGCTTCATGTATGTGTGATTTGATTAGAAAAGGGATGATTTGTGAAATTTTTATGCCTCATTTCATGTTGTAGTGATTCACCCAAAATTTTGAAGATTTCAATGTAAAAATGCTCTTAAATAATTCTACTCATAAAATTAATCGAACAAAAAATCTCCAAAAATCACTACACTTGGAGTATTACATTTCAACCAATCACAATAAATTTCATATACAAATTGTCAAAATTTTATTCATAATCAAATTACAAAATAATTTTGATTTTTAAGTTTCAAATTTTATACAAAAATATTGATGCGAGCAATCATAGATCTAATTATATGGAGAGAATCAAAATTTCATAATGTACAACTTTTATTCATATATCAAGTTCAAAATATCCCTCTTAGTTACATTTTATAAGACATCTTTGAAATTCTCCAAATCTGAAAAGAGGTGATGACATCTAGGGGTTAAGAATTAACTCCTAAACGTCATAGCGTCCAGTTTCTGAACAACTAACAGATTCAAGCTCACCCCACGTTCACATCAATGCTTGGATGAAAGTCATCCAATTTTGTGGAGATACTTCACCAAGTTGTTGTCCTATCAATGGTTGAATTTAGTGATACTTGAGTACATTTATTTATTTTAATTACAAATGTAGAAGTATGTCAAGTTGTTGACCAAGCCAAAATTGCATTGACTGTAGTTCAAAAGTGTCCTTGCAAAAATGAGGTCGTAGATTTATGAAACACAAAATTTCAAAGAATCACCACTTTTAAGAGTATCTCATTTCAAATACGTTCCAACAAATGTTACTCAAAAAATATTAAAATTTTGTTTGTAATCAAATTTAGAAGGAATTTTTAATTTTAACTTTCAAGTTTTAGAATTAAATATTGGTGATAGTATTGGTGAATTGAACCATACGGATGGAATCTAAAATTCAAAATCTAAAACTTTCATTTATATATCAATTCCAAAATATTTTCTAAATAGTACTTTATGATGAATTTTCTCAAATTGTCGATTCCAGGGACACCTTGGTACGTTTAGGGGTTAACAGGGGACCATGATTTTGTCAAATTTTGTTAGAGGCTACTAAGACTTGAACAAGTTACTGTTCACATGAACTGTGCACAATGTGTACTGTAACTTACATACGAAGGACTCCATCATGCAGAAGGCACAAAAGTCATGGATCATTGTTCGGGATACTTTTTGAGCCAACCAGTCAATTTCCTTTCTTTTACCAAACTTATCGGTTTTTTAATAATATATCCCGTATATTTCTTTTATAAATACTAAATATAACTATTTTTCAGTCATTGAGTCCGGTCTTTTGCCTCTATTCTTGAGATTCAACCAGTCATTTTGGAAAATCAATTGGCTAATTTGTAACTAACCGCCGGTTCTTCCCGGGCTCTGCATGGATGCCTACTTTACACTCACTCGACTAGAAAGCATTGCGGTATCACATAAAGCTCTAAGGTGGAAATACCTCACCCTATTACCATCCATTTAAGCAAGCTGGATTAGGGAATGCCAAAAGGCCATACTTTCTCTTAAACCCCGGAGCACTAGAAAGATTTTGAATACCATTGGAAAGATTATGAATGCCATTGGAAAGATTCTGAAATCAATGGAAAGATTTGAAACCACTCGAAAGATTTCGAAACCACTAGAAAGATTCTAAATACCACTAGAAAAATGTTGAAATTCTCTTGTAACTAGTGGAAGCACCATTGTCTGACATGACTTTATTTTATTGAGTGTTTACACAAATATAATATAAAAATACGTCAATGTATTACATGTCTCAAGTTGTTTTTAAATGGCACGGGGAGTCGGGTCTCTTGCGCAGGTAGGTGGGCTCCTCTCTCTGCTCTCGGAGCGTCTGTGGCGGAGTGAATCTGTGGTTAGGAATGAGGAATTGTGAAGGATGGAATGATTGCGTTAGGGTTTTTGTGGCGCCATAGCTTGAGCGTTTTCTTTTTAGAGATGGTGTGTGCATTCTTCTATCAGTTGCAAGCAATTGAACGAAAGATCTCGAAAGAATGATCACTACTAGAGAAATGGGGTTCCTAACCCGCACAAAATCATCAGAAATTCTGTTGGTTCTATGCGGGTTAGGAACAGTTGATTCCGGAAAATCAACAGGAACTTGTTGGTTCCAAAAGAAAACTTGTTGGTTCTGTGCAGATGACTAAATGTTGGCTACGTTAAACCCATTCTCTATTGGTTCCAACAGATGTGTGTTGGTTTTGTCTTGGTTTTTACGCACTCTCTAGTAGTGTGATTAGAGGTTTGTCTCTATGTGTGCATCTGAAACCGACATGTTTACTCAGCCTCCTTGATACATCACCAAGGATCTTATCTAGTAAGGTCATCCTTTGTTTGCTCATTTATTTAGTTGTTCATCGCAATTTTGTGTGGTTGTGGATCCTAAAGTGTCCACCCGAAGCTGTTGTTGGTTCTTTGTTAGCAGGTTCACTTGTGAAAGATGGGTGATTTTGGGCAAGTACCGGTTTGTTGTTTCTTGTGATAGTTGACCATATAAAAGTTGATGCAAACTCTTGGTCCCTGTTAGAAGTGCTTGCATGTCATGAAGGTATTACCATATTATTCTGATTGTGATAGTACCCTTGATTGTGCAGTACGATGTAAGCATCATAAGCAACTCTACTTCTTTGACACACATCGTGTTGTATGTGAGTTAAAGAATTTTCTAAGAGAATTTTGGAGAAGCCTTGACATCAATCAGATCAATAGCCTCCAAATTGACATATTTGAATGAAGTTTGTCATTGCCATTCTTAGTAATTGATTATGTCCTGATTTGCATTGGAATTGAAGCTGTACAAAATCCTAGAAAATTTCTAAAATTTGCCCAAATGAATGAATCACCAAACGTTCATTGCAGTAAGTTCAAGCATCATCGATTGATCAGCTCTCTCAAATTCTCTTCTCTTCCTACTACAAAATAAATTACCACAATTGCAATTCAAAGCTCAAAGTTGGTCCACAACCTAGTCATACCAGAGAAGCTTGTAAGGACGTTCTAGAAGATTTTTGCCTGTTCACAAAGAATCCTCAAACTATAGGTGTTTGATTACCAGCTTGTGCAATTTCATCGCACGATCAAAAATGTTTGCTATAAAAATTCCAACCGACCTAGAGCTCATTGACCAATACACACATGTTGCTGAAAATTCATATAATACCACTAAAAATTATAGTACAATATGCACACATATTTTTATATTGTATTTGTATAAACACTCAATAAAATATAGTCACGTCAAACAATGATGCTTCCACTCACTACTAGAGAAATGGGGTTCCTAACCCGCACAAAATCAACAGAAATTCTGTTGGTTCTGTGCGGGTTAGGAACAATTGATTCCGAAAAATCAACAGGAACTTGTTGGTTCCAAGAGAAAACTTGTTGGTTCTGTGCAGATGACTAAATGTTTGCTACGTTAAATCCTTTCTCTGTTGGTTCCAACTGATATGTCTTGGTTTTGTCTTGGTTTTTACGCACTCTCTAGTAGTGACTAGTTACTAGGGAATTTTAGCATTTTTCCAATGGTATTTAGAATCTTTCTATTGGTTTTGGAATCTTTCCAGTGGTATTCAAAATCTTTTTAGTCGTATTCAAAATCTTTCCAATGGTTTTCAAATCTTTCCAGTGGTATTTAGAATCTTTCTAGTGGTCAGGGGTTACGAGAAGTATGGCCTTTTTGGCATTCCCTATTGGACATCTTGGAGGACATACCAAATGTGCCACAAAAAATTGAAGAAAAAATAAATCTTAGTGGAGCTGAATATATCCAAGTGAAATCATAATTTTCTAACAAAACTTGTAATTTTTAAGAATTTTCCAAGTGGTTCACCTTTAAAATACGAAATTGTCCCTAGGTGGGGGGTTATGAGCATCCCAAAAATGCAATACCGGTATAGTCATTCAAAATCAACCTATAGTTGATAGAGAAGTTACCTTAATCCACCCATTTACACCCAAGGAATCTACTTGATTGTTGTGGTAAATTGCTTCCTTCATTGTCTTAATTGCTTAATCATCACTTTGTGATCTCATTTTCATTCATTAAAATACCTTGAACCGCTCTATTTACATCCAATTCCACCTACCACTTATTGCATTTAGTATTCACTTGAAGTGAGGTGGGATTGGGGGTCAATGATAGGTTGTGGAATTGGATCTTGGTTGGTTTTAGGTATGTCCACCTTAAGGAGAGACTTTAGAATTTGGATATAGTGAATGATGACAACAATGTTATATCAGGAGAATACACACTACTAGAGAAATGGGATTCCTAACCCGCACAAAATCATCAGAAATTTTGTTGGTTCTGTGCAGGTTAGGAACAGTTGATTCCGGAAAATCAACAGGAACTTGTTGGTTCCAAGAGAAAACTTGTTGGTTCCAAGAGAAAACTTGTTGGTTCTGTGCAGATGACTAAATGTTTGCTACGTTAAACCCATTCTCTGTTGGTTCCAACAGATGTGTCTTGGTTTTGTCTTGGTTTTTACGCACTCTCTAGTAGTGACATTTTCTGTGCACTCAGTTACCCAACCTGAGGAACCAATGGATCTCTCTATACTACTTCTACTAACATTTTTTTGAGGGAGGCCCTTTTTTATTTTTTTCATTTTGGGGATTGTATAGCTTAATTTTGACAATTTTGAATTGACGCAATTAACCTACAAAGGCCACCCAATGGAATTTTGGGGGCTACACAAGTTCAAATAGTCACATGTTACACATTTTAATACTGTGAAACATTTTTTTAAATATATAGAATTCTCATGAATATTCTTCAAGATTCTATTTTTCACCATAAAAATTTCCCATAGATTTATCATTTCTTTTTAGAAATGTTTCCGTTGAACCTTGCCCTCCATCTATGATATAGAAACTCATCCTGAACACTTGAGTTCCTTGGAAAGGTGCACTCAGATTTTCTTTTGACGGCTGTTCATGTCTCAACCTCAAGACATCATAGTGCAACACCTTTTACATCTGCTTGTATGACCAAAGTTGAAAGTATTAATAATGCCGGAATCTATATTAGGGCCCATTTGTTGTCCCAATTCAAACACCCACTTTATATTAATAACACCCACTTTATATTAGGGTCCATTTGTTGTCCCAATTCAAACGTCACAAATTGCAACCAATAGGATTGCTCAAATTTGGTAAACCAGGTCAAAGGGCTTTACACCACCGAAATCACCATATACTATAGGTGGGTGAATGGCGTGGATACATTCATTCATTTGGACAAATTTTCATCAATTTCAATAAATTTTCATTCACTATAACAAATCTTCATCCACTTTGAATGAATTTTACCACAATATTTTGAAAAAATAATTATTAGTAAAGTCTCTTGTAAATACCGTGGGCCACAATATATGGTGATTTTGGTGTAGGGTTCAACCCGAACTTCTCCTCATCTTATGTGGTTGTTTATATGGCACAGATTTGGCGCCACATTTTTGGGTTTGCCCAAGGAAACTGGGTCAAGACTTTTTTCAATCCCAAGTTCACAACTTGGGCCCAAACACCTCAAATGCACACTTACTGTTGGATCTCAAGCATCTCTATCATCTGTACGATCATTGACCCAATTACTTGTCAATTGGGTTCGGACTTACAATTGGATCAGGTATGATGTATAGTGGGTCTAAAATAGTATTGAGGGCAGAGTGCAAAAACTTGTGTTGTGTTTACATGTTTACTCCCTTGTACATATTTGGAGACAAAAAAACATTGCATAAGGTAGAAATACAATAAATTGAAAAAATAAGATGTTTTGCATCTTAGAAATGAGAGTTTGATCAAGGACTTATTTTATCTAAATATAGAAGAAGAAATCATGAAGAAACAAAGTGATTCCATATTTTTTTCGCCAAATAGAAAACTAGGGCTTTGCTGCTCTCCGCACTACTGTCTAGTGACGAATGATATACCGTATTATGATACATTAGAAAGTAGAAACCATGAAATTATTATATTGATTACCTTGATAATAATCAAAGACGTATAATATTGGCACTAATAATGGTTCCAAAATGAAAACTAGAATAATCATAAATTAAATCTAAAAAAATACTATTTATTCAAGATTATATAATTATATAATTATAAAACATAAAATATAATATAAAAAATTGTGAGTTCTAAATCTCTTCTGACTACTTAACCCTTTAGTGCCTAGGTAACCACTAAGTGCTCACTAGATCACTAGAAAATGAAATGCTGTGAAATCCGTGAACCATCTTAGTTCGATGTCTGAAGTTCAGAAGTGTAACTTTTGATTCTGCATATGATGCAAAAAAGAAAATTTGGAATCTGACTTTCTTAGCTATTCAAATACCTATGTATAAAACACCAAAATACTGCAGATACCTCAAAAGATAGCAAATACTTACAAATACAACATATGTACTATGTGGTATTTTTTGTGTTTGGAAGTTTGTTATCTTGTATTTTTTTTTGGATTGTGTTCTCTTGTTCATGTTCCATTAGTGTATGCAGTCCGATCTTGATCAATGTACTAACTCCTTTATTATTTTAACGTATAAACTTTGTCCTAAACCATACATGGATAAGTCACTCTCACTTATAAAATTCACAATAATTATGTATGAGTCTGTTCTTGACATGAAAGATTGCAATGGAGAGGTGTTAGCACAGGTCATTGCTAAACATCTTCACTTTCATTTTTGAAAATTTAACCCAAATTCTATTTAACCTTGAAGTCACACGCCCCCCAAAATCTCATTTTTGAGTGTACATTATACGGTTCAAAGACATACTATAATCTTCCAATCCAACGGTCTGATCTTACCAAGATTTAACCGACACTTGTTTCATTAAGCTATGTTTACATTTATATGGTTGAATACTATTAACGGTATCCCTAATTTCAGCAGAGAAAGTTTTGAAAAAACATCACCCAAAAAACTGTGGTTTCTTCATAACCACCCTGGGCACTAAAGGGTTAACGATTAGTTTATGAATCGAAATTTTGAGCCTAGCTTGATCTCCAGTTGCCAGGTTCCTAGACTTCTCCTTTTCAGAATAAAAGTCTGAGTGTCCACAACATGCTAAACAATTGAGTTTCTACAAAGGTTGAAGCTGAGGGAAACATTGACCACCAGGAAGGAACAAACATTTGTGGGCTCATCAGAACGAGTGTTGAGACTCATGTAGAATACTGGACCTCAGTGCATTCATAAAAACCAAAGATCAATGTGATCAACTCCTAGCTAGGGGACCCTAAACCCTAAACTACATTATTTGCATGGGTTTTGAGGTGGCCAACGAGAAACCTTGAGCTCTAGAATCTAGGACACGTATAGATCTGAGATTCAATTGTTCAACTCAAAAACAGCTCTAGTTTTCAATGGGCCGAATCAAAACTGCTCTGGCTCCTCAAAACTCAGCCTTTTGCTATTACCACCAATTTTGTGAAATTCCGCCACTTTGACGATCATGAGGTTACTGGCTCCACAAATGCAGGAACCAATCTACTACTGGTACCATCCTTGACGTAAATTTTCTGCCTGCCTGCCTGCCCGCCCGGAAACATGCCAGAAAATAATTAGTAAACTCGATTATGTTCACCGACTGGTCAAAGCTTCTCAGGAATTCAATGGGGAATGATCAGTGAGGTCAAAGCCTCACCTACAAAGCTTGGGAACTCTTCCGAACTTAGTAATTATTCAGCTCTTTTGTTGAGCGAATGTCCGGAGCCTCTGCTGAGTCAAAACCACGTATCAGTTAAATTCAAGCCGCATTTCTGAGTGCCAAAAGCTTTGGCTGGGAGCGTATACTGAGTGGTCATATTTGTTAAAATGACAAATTCCAGATCACTAAATATGTTCAAATCTCGAAAATATATGATCAGTATAGATTTGAAGTTCAGCTAGTTAACTGCTCCAGTGACAGTTGGGGACTCAAAAACTGCACTAGTTCCTTATTGTAAGCCTTGGCCATGAGCACTCACTTTGTGGATTTACGAGTCCAACTTAAAACTCTACCCCGGGAGTATTCCACAAACTTTGTTGAAATCACACCCATACAAGTAGGATGCAAAACGTACCTTCCGGCATCATCCATCACATTCGGAAGGCGATTTCAAGCACTTGCAGCGGATGGCGAATCTCAGCACTACAACAGTGTTGAATGTGCACATCTTAGGCAGCCTTGAAACCTGTGTGGTCATCAAATAAACTTACTCAGATGTTCAGCTCGGACGGTATTGATGATTGTGTACCTTTTGTCAAAGAAGCAAAGTTTAGAACATCTTTAACCCTTTGAAACTTCGATCTTCATATGGTAACCAAATGTCGTATTCTTTCGAGCGTTGGAATCATGCTCAAGAGAAAAAGCGAATCGGATCGAGATTTGCCTTACCTGATGTGGTCACCAAATAGACTTGGGCCCGGATGACGCTGCTACCGACACGGAAACCCGGGTGAGCCATGAGTCCCACGAGTGCTTCAAACGGAAGAGCAGCGCCATCGTCGTCACCAACGGCGCCACTGGAGATCCCCGGCACAGCAGATTCCATATACGTCGGATTGAACTGGGCTACTTGCGCACAGAGATCATCCTCGAGATCATCCTCCCAGGGGGTTGAAATGAAAACGCCAATCGATGGAGCAGCCACACCGACACCGCCAGCCTGCAGTAGCTCTCGTAGAATCGGCTGGACGGCTGCCGACCCGCATAACTGTCATCGCTGTGGTTGCAATCTCCGAAGAACGCTTCCTCTGTAGACTCACTCACAATATGCAGAAACTTCTTGAAACAAAACTCACGCAGTAACCCACTGAAGGCCCATTCACATCCACCAACTCTGCCGCACGCACGCATGCGTCAGATAACTTTTGAAGGAATATGAGGTCAAAAGAAAAATATAAAATATGTAAAGAGGAATTACTCCACCGCATGTTAGGAAGCAATGCAACGCAAAAAATGAACATGACTATAGTTGCGGCACTGTAACGCAGTTGCACAGTGGTTCAACAGTAGTTGCAGCAGGAAAGGACAAACTTGTGAATATTTTTCTGTTTCTTCATTTTACCTCCTATCCTTTCAGGAACGCAAACGCAACAGTGGCAGGGGGCTGGTGTGAATGGGCCATGAGTAGCCAATTGTACCACACTACATGTTCATCCCACGTTGCCCTATCAACAAATCATCCCAGAAATGCATAACATTCAGTAGCCTTCATGCGCAGTGCCTTTACATACATCCCACGGTATAGAAATTCATAAATTCATTCAGAAAAGGGATGGACAGAGCTGGTCTTTGGAATTCGTTGGACTAGAATGAAAAAAAAATGAAAAAAAAGGAGAAAAAAAAACAACCACCAAAATTGGCTGGCGAGTTGCGTTACTGCCGGCATTAATTCACTACAGTGGAGTTAACTGAAAAGAGTGTCTCAAAGTGGAAACTCACCTCATACTCACCTTCAACTCGTTTTCATTTCAAAAAGATGGCAAAACTAGTCTATGGTGAGTTGGAGAATAAACTAAAGCAAGACCCTGCGCCACCACGGCATCAGGAATTTCGGACCCCACTGATTCTGCACTGATTCAGTGCGATTTCCGATATTTCAAGGGTTCGTACGATTTTCGCACTGATTCCGCATCGTTGCGTCATTCATCGCAACTACACTGATATGACACGATGTTCGTACAAGCGGATATAGTACTGATTCGACACGATTGATACATCCATTGAAAACGTATGAATTCAGCACTCTTTATACTCGTCAAATGTCGTGTTTTAATCGTCTTTAAAACTACACTGATTCAGTGCGTTTTTCGTGCGACATCATCTTTTCCATATCTAGATTTTATTTTCTTTCTATATCTAAATTTGATCAAATTAATATTATTAAAAAATATATAATAAAATAAAATAATAATAAAATAATTATTTTCCTGGCTACCCACTTCAACTACACGGAAATTGCCCGAACGCACGGTGGGGCCCACCAGAGCTTCCCAAGCTCTATCGCCAACGGTGGGGTTTGAACTCACAACCTCCCGGTTGCCGATGAAGCTCCAAACCACCAAACCACCTCAAACTCTTCATGCATAGAAAAGGAACTCTTTTGGTAATTATAAAAGAATGAAACCATTGGCTATTTTTTGCCATGTGTATATAATTCTTTTTTCAAATTTTTTTTTTTGCACTACAACATGCAGGGCTTTTCCTACATCTACAAATTTTTTCAGAATATTTTGAGTTTATTTTTTTTTTGCCAAAATTGTGATGGCAGATCATGGCTGTGAGCTGTTTTTTTTTTTTCAGCGGACTTTGAATGTTTTTAACTATGTTAAAAAAACTTTTTTTCCAAATTTTTTTTTTGCATTAGATTATGCAGGACTTTTTCTACATCTAGGGTTTTTTTCATAATATTTTTAATTTTTTAGTTTTTTGCCAAAATCGTGATGGCAGATCATTGCTGTGAGCTGTTTTTTTTTTTTTTTCAGCGGACTTTGAATGTTTTTAACTATGTGAAAAAAACTTTTTTTCCAAAATTTTTTTTTGCACTAGATTATGCAGGACGTTCTCTATATCTAGGATTTTTTTCATAATATTTTGAATTTTTTTATTTTTTGCCAAAATCGTGGTGGTTGTTAGCTATTTTCTTTTGCTCCTATGATGAAAAGTACAATGATAACCAATAATACCAAATTTGAATTCTAAAAATATAAAATGTTATTTCTTTGAAATTTTAATGTGTATTGCTTCTAAACTCTATAAATGTAGATCTAAAAACATTTTGGGAAATTAAACCGTAAGTATAATTTAAAGAAGATTCTTGGAATATTCCAAAATAATATAAAATATTTTGAAATATTCCAAAAGATTCCAAAAGATTCCAAAAGATTCCAAAAATATATTAAAATATTGTACACGGATGTCGTACGAAAATAATTTGCATTATAATAGATACTGAAATCGCACGAATATAGTAAATGGCATTAATATGATACGTATACGATACTGAATCCGCATTAACTAAATCCGCATGTTATCCGTGTCTTATTAGCCATGTAATGTAGATACACGATTAACGCACGGATTCCGTCAAGCACGACTTTCGTGCGGAAACAACACTTTTTTGATAATCATTGAAAAGACACTGCATCGACACTCTAGTAATGCATGTCACTTCCGTACCGTAACGACACTTCTAAATGCACGTATGACGTGCGGAATCAGTGTTTAACGATAAACGCACTGAATCAGTGCAGAATCAGTGGGGTCGGAAATTCCTGATGGGGGTGTGGAACTCTCGATATCTCTAATGCTAGAGGAGAGTTCCCATCCGCTCCCCCAAGCCAAGAGCCCCAACCATGGGGACTTACTATTCATGAACAATGGTTGTCAGAAAATTTAATTATAGAGAGGAAACTCCTCTTCAACTCCCCTTCTATTTTCGGTTAACTCAAGTATCTTCTTTTTTATTATGTGTTTGAAGCTTTGAGATCTTGTTGACCTTCCCCTCCCCTCCTTCAATCCTAACCTCCGCCTTCTTGAAAAATAAGGTAGCTATTCATTTTGCATGGATAGTGATGTCGAATATTCCGCACATTCTCCTCAAGGGTAAGGCAGAGCCAATAAAGGCTAGTGAATGTTATACACCATTGAACACAATCTTCAAGAATTGTAATCAACAACTACCACTATGTAGAATAAGATATCTGACCACTAGCACACGCCATTGATCGGATCCAAACTACGGCAATCAGTTTCATCATCAATCCCATTACAATGAACCCCAATCACAAAAAGAAACACACTACATTTGTCAATCACGAACCTTCAATCCTAACCCTGACCCTACTCTTAAAAAATTGAAATTTTCTACAATTTTTCAAAGTAGAAAGTTTGTCAAACCTCCTACTCGCACCTTAAACTTATCTTAAATCGATAATGGGCTGACCCTAAATCAAAATATAGGTTGCTCCACCACTCTATCCAAAATAGAGCAAACGCAAGAAGCCAATTGGTTGACACTAATCTCTTAAAAAAATGGTTTAAGATCAGTCTACAACACGGTTTTAGTGGCACTCATAGTTCTTGGAGGTCTATTGGTTAATGGTATTTTTACCTTATTGTTGCAGAGATTTCATAATGATCATATTTTCAAACCATGAAACATCCAATATAACAACTTGCATGTATAATTAACCCTTGTAGGACAATATCCAAATTTTCCAAATTTTCCAAATTTTCCAAATTTTTAAAATTTGGACATGTCATATTTGTCAAAAATGTTTGAATTTTTTTTGGTCAATATCAATGTAGTTTAGTACTAACTTCAAGGCACATTGATTTTTACAAAATTTGGATTTTTAGTTTAAGAGTAATGTTCCAAAACGTGTTTTCTTTTGTAATGAAGACAACTTTAAAACTTTATATCTAGAAAAAAAAGATTGGTTGAATTTATTTCTTGCATTATTTCTTAAATTATTTATGAAATATATAATAAACTAACCTAAAGTATAAGACACTCACATTTTATGAAACTAATTTTGAAAGATAAACTTCAAAAATTATTTTAGCCCTTTGCAAAAATATAGTTTATATTTCTCACCCTCCGTGAAAAACTAAACATGCTAAAAATAGAATTTGGGGTGGCTTTCCTAGATCGCTTAGAAATCGAGTTTTATTGTTTTAGGTCAAAAAAGTATATAGGGTCCCGAATGACTACTTTTAGTCAGTTTACTTTTTCCACGGAGGGTGAGATTTCTCAATAAAGCCTTGTCATATAGGGGTTAATTCGTAGCTTGACATCATTCCAAATATGAAGGAAACAACATTGTTGGGGCCGCATCACTAAGGCACGGAATGCTACATGGTTCCAGTCGCCAGTAGGAGTGATTTGGGCCCTTCAATCTCCTTGATGCATCAAAGAGTTGGGTGATATAATATTTGGTCTCATACAAATTATATTTTTCACAATATGATGAATTGAAATTGTTATTTTAAAACCACAGTTGTATAAATTAAGAAAACGGCAGGTACCTCAGAGCATCCTAAAAGTTTATAAAATAATTAAAATGGTTTTCAAAATTTATACAGTATAGAGTTCCTTTGTAGGTGCACTAACAAAAAAACAGTAAAAATATTTCATACCCATGAAAAGAACATCAATGTACAACTTGTTATATTTGCAACTACCAGAATGTGCTAAATTTGCAAGTACTAGTTGAAAATTGAGCTGTATTTGTAAATATCTGAAGGTTATGTGTGTTCAAATCAAGCAAGAATTTTTGCAATACATGCCGATGACAACGATGCCAATCTGAACTTTGGAAATGAAAGTCCAGTTTCAGCCACATTTTGAATTATTCACGTTGCGGTGAGTGGTGACAAAAAAATTAATGACCCAGGCAGTAAAGGGTTAAGATGTTACGACGTAAGCAAAAGAACCGTACCAAATACTCACCATAACTGATACTGACGGTACTCTATACAGCAAATTCTGACCAAGTAGCAGAGGCCTGCATATAAAGACAGAAAAACGTTTGCACTTCGCAACGGAAGGCGTTGACGACTCTGAGCTTCCAGAATGATTCCCCACCTACCTGGTGAGGTCAGAAATCAGAACCAGGTGCTATTATCAATAACTATCAATATCTCCTGACCAGAGACCAGTAAGGCCAGCAATACAAATTTTGAAAATACTGCAAATATTAAATATTAGTTGCTCAATTGGACCTCCTCAAGTGAAGTTTCAATTTAGAACATACCATATTCCTACTACTGGTACCCTAAAGTCGGTCAGTACCCTCACCGTCTGCATTAGGTTAGCAGCATGTGGGTCTTCATTACCAAGTGCTAGACGTGCTAGGTCATGATGTTTCCATCACCTGTTTCATAACGTTCATGTGAAGCGCACAAGTACAACCGCTGGACATCTATCATACCCGATTAGACAATCAAAACAAGAGCGCAAGGCTCCTGTGCAGCTTTTGACTTTAAAAAGGCCTGCTGTAAAGAATAGAAGCCATGCTGACCGAAAAAAGGCTAACTTAATAGCCACATTGAGCAGAAGAAATGTGTCGTTCAACCTTCAGATCACATAAACTACAGGAAAGAGTCCACTAAAGTCCTGTCCCAATGAAACGACCTCCACGAACATTTCCACATCTTGGGAATGAAGGAGAAACAAGATATCAATGTGAAGGTAAGCAATGTAGAATATATTAAATGTGGTGAGAAACACAGGGTGATGGCATTTGCCAGGAGAACCCAAAGAATCTTATGAAATATATCTACATGAAAGAATTAATATCCTTATTGACTGTCAGATATATAAATTCAAATGAGGTGAACGGCAAACCGAACCAAATCCGGGGAAAAACTCCATATCAATCACAGCGCAAACTAAACCTACAATTCAGCGAAGCTCGAATCTCAGAATATGTATGTCGCCTCCACCAGCATTCAAGATGACGAAACGAGGGTCGAATGTTCATTTCTCCTCGGAAGAAAAGAAGAGTCTAGGACAAATCAACGTCTCTCGCGCAGTCGGTTAGAAAGACCTGCGTTACGATTCACATCCACAGTCACTGGCGAGAAAACTCGGCCTCGCAAGAGTTTCCCCTAAAACTCTGAATCCAGAAACTCTTTATTCTCCCCGGAAATTGATTTCCAACTCTCCACCACGTACAAATCCATTAAAAGTAAGGACCTATACATTGCTTCAGAAAACCTCAATCTGATTATACCCTTAAGAGGCGTGCACTCTATTTCTTCCTTGCAAAAAACAGCACGTCTTGTCTGCTCTCAACGCCAATGCAAACACAGAGAAGGCTCACCCGGGCGACGAAAGCTGCTCTAACCCCTGGCGCACCGCGTGATCTGGTAGCATCCGCGCCGGTAAGGCTGTACGGGACCGGAACCGCTATTACAATTGGGCGTGTAGTACGACCTGCCGGAGCGAGCAGGGCAAGGGGCGCGGTTGCCATTCAACGCGCCATAGGAAATGTAGCTCCGCCGGGCGGCCGCCAACATGCGGCGCGAGGGCTCATCGAGAAACTGATCCTCCACATCGTCCTCCACCAACGTGGGGTACATGCTCATGCGGAGATCCTCCATCTCCGCCGCGAGCCCGGGGGTGGCGAAATCCATCATGGCCGTGCCGTCAATGCTCCCGTAGGTCGCTTGCGTCCTCACCACCAGGAGCATCACCAGCATCGCCACCACCACCAGGACGTTGCCTCGCATCGCCATTGCGCTCACTCCCTCCCTCACTCCTGGACCAGATCTACAAACACGGATTACATACAAACCACAACTGCAACTCGCACCGCCACGGTGAACGAAGACCTCGGGAAAGGGGAAGTTCAAACGTGGCCCCCAGAAGACGACGGGCACCAGCCCGAGAAGCTGGCAGAATGCGGGCACGAACTACGCGGGCAATGAAGGAGGCCAAGTGCGAAGGCTCCAACCGTGGACGTTACGGTGCGGGAGCTGCTTGCGACCAGTGGAACCGTGCGTGGGACCGCGCGGCGTTGACGCGCGGTTTGCTTTCGATTTTTCTGCCCGTGATGAGGGCGCTTGGCGGGCAGTGCCGTGGAGCGGAGCGGGAAGTGAGGTGCCTTGCGCGCTGGGCCGTGATGTGGACTTCCTTTTCGCATCAACAATTCTCTCGTTTTCTTCAAGCATGGACTCGTGTCTGTTATGTTATCAATTCTTATGTTATTACTTAAGAATTATTACTGTGGCATGTGTAATGTGTTTTTGAATAGTGCTAGACCGGCAGCCAGTCACTTCAGTTGCATGTGATTGTAGGTGGTGAAATTTATTGTTGTTGATACAGTAATTACACCCATTATCCTCTTTAGTTCAAGCCACACTAAGAGCATCTCCACCCTGCCGCGTTAAAGGGACGCGGCAAGCCCTTTAACGCGGCCTTGCACAAAATCATGCCCCATCCCTCTCCATAAATGCGGCCTTGATGTTCCGGGCTCTTCAAACTTTCCTTTGCACTCGCTATCCTCGCGGGTGAGAGATCAACTTACTGCGCCCGCATTCCGGGTTTTTTTTGGCCTCATCCAAAAGATTCCGTGGATCCTGGCGGCAGCTTCAGAAGGCGTAGCCAAGGAGTGCGTGGACGTGGAACAAGAGCTGCAGATGATGTGCGCAGCCAGGGAGTGCAGAGTCGAGGCAGGTCCACTGCTGCTCCGACATCACTGCGTGCTCCTAGAGATATGCGGGAATATTTCTGACAATTACTAGTTTGGAGAGCCAAAAAATCAACGTGGGTGGGAGACAGTTGCGTGAGAGTTTTGAATCACAAGTTTGGAGCCCGTCAAACAAGCTTTCCAGAGCCTCGGTTCTTGTGCAAGGGTGGAGATGCTCTAACAATTTACTCCAGGCTATAACTTTTTACACAATGCAAACTTTTTTCCAAGATAGAAGATTTAGGTACTACTCATGTAGGAAAACATCCGTAATGGTATAGGTAAAAACAAATCCATAATGGGTGTAAAAATATTCATTCTCCATTGAAATAAAATAAAAAATTAGTCATTTTACAACAATTACACTAAATGGCATATTTAGTGTCCCAAGGACACTATTTCTAAATCCGGACACTATTTAAATTTAAGAAGATATAAGGTAGAGACACCCATTCCCGACCACTTAAGACATGCACTATACTTGGGATAGATGAATCGATATTTTGAGTTATTTCCTCTTTTAGCAATAAGAAATTAAGAAGTTTTCATATTTAATTTAATTTTTTTATAATTATTTCAATAAGTACAAATTTTCAAAGTGGAAGTTGTAGGTTTACCAAAAACTGATCATAGGCTCTAATGTACAAATGAGGTACATCTTCCCTTTCAAAATCTAGAAATTAGGCAAGAATCTAGGGTGGTTGGTTTTGTGTACATGGTCGGGAATGGGTGTCTCAACCTTAGTGTCCTCATAAGAAAAAATTGAATGTAATAGAGTTATCCGTAAAGTGAGTTTGTCCTTTATTGAGAATGGGTCCACTGTTCACCAAAATTTTGAGAAACGCAAAGTCCAGTCCACTTATTCCGGGGCTAATTACACAGGCTCAACCCAGCCTCATGGGTGGTGCAACTATGTAATTTTGGAGTGGTCGTCAAGCATGCAAGCTTATGCAGATTCTCTTCCTCATCTCCCCAGCTAGCCAGCTCATCACTGGATCATTGAGGCAGCTGGACATCTCGGGCGCGCAGGTAAAGGCGAGTGAGAAATTTTTTCTCACCATTTTCGATGCTTGGAAACTTTGTTGCCTGTGTTTTTTTTAGGTTCCGACACCTCTCCCACATTTAGGAGTTGATCCTCTCTTTTGTCAAACCCAGGCCCTAAACCCTCTCTTCACTTGACTTTACGGATAACTCAAATGTTCCAATGACATATGGCAACTTTATAATAAATACGGCATGCCACCTCATGTCACTCTCATTACTTGGAGAGAACATGGCACTCTCAATGAAAGTAAGAATGACAAGTGGCAAACTCCTATGTAATGTTAAGGAACACTATTTTTGTTCACCTTTGAACGAATTGTGGTAAAAAACATCAATTTTCCTCGGACACTAAATACGCCATTGAGCGTAGTGCATCTCAGACTAAATAGGATAAGCGGTGTAGCGTTTTTGATATTTTGAGACCAATTTAGTATCACCTTTCTAATTTCACTCCTCTTCTATATTGTGGGGATTATAGCAATTAAACATATTTTGGAGTTTGTTCAAAACTCAAGAAAATTAGAGTTTACCACAAACTTGTGGGTCTTTAAAGGGTGAGTTTGGGTGAAATTTTGGGAAACTTAAATTCAACCCATAAATTTCAGGGGCAAAGAAATATAATAGAGTTCTTCATTTAGGGAGTTGCCAAGGTCCAAAAAGCACATGCAAGGGAGCTCTTATTTTTTGGTCACGCCCTTCCGTGAGTTCAATTCGCATAACTACTTCGCATGCCCTCACAATCCAAAAAGCTTGAACGTTGATCACATGCGTAATAAGCTCATTATAGATATATTGTGTTAAATATATTGTATACGAACTGGAGCCAAACTCTTTGAGCACCGTTTTTTGAACTACGAAACTTAACAACCCCATTTTATTTTAAGTGTCCGACATGTATACTTTTTATGGGAACTCACCCTTTTTTTTTTGCAAACTAAGGTTCAACACTCTTTGCTACAAGGACTTTACAAATAACTCTACTTTGTTGGAAACTCTCATAAAATTTTAACCTTGCAAAACCTAGAGAAAATCTTTTTTTTTTTTTTTTTTTTTAAATGATCGCTAAAATAATTTTAATACAAATAATTTTGAAGTTAAAAAAAATTAATATCAAATGTTGAACTATACAAACTCTAAAGAGTCTAAAACGTAAACGGTTTTGACACATTTTTAGTGTTAAACCTACCTTCTCCATACAATATTGTCTCACCAAGCAATAGATTTACTCATTGCATCTTCATGATATTAAAAACCTTAAGGTAACTATATCTAAAAGCGACCATTTCTTTAAAGCGTCCATAGCTCAATCTTCCATAATAAGTAAATTCTGACACCCTACTGTTGATGAGAATGTGCACAATTTGAGCATCAGAGTTTAGGGTCGCTTTAAGGTCAACTCGTAGTCAACACTTTGGAAATTCATAACATATTCATACGGTGTCCAAATAATACATGCTAAAGTGCGTTGGAATCCTCTTGAACTTACTATCAAGACCCATTGAAAATATTTTCAGTTTTATGTGTGTAAATAAGCTCAGTTGGTAAGGTGAACGCTTTAAGGTATAGTTACCTTACACCAATAAGTTCTCATTGAGGAGTTAATTTGGACCACAAATTACTTGTATTACTTTGCATGAGTCTCTTTAAATGATATTTTATTTGATAGTGAAATGTAGTCTTGCTCGTGTATAGGAATTCACGTAGATTTGTGCCATGCTTTATAACGATTGCAGAAATTACATATGAATGTAATAATAAGTAGTAATTTTTTTTTAAGGATTTTAGACCACTTTTTTAATTTGTATAATTATAAGTATATTCTTCATTTTATTTCATGTATGATATACTATTTTGTAACTCTATCAAAAAACATTTTGATTGTGAAACAAAATCAATCAGTGTACCTATTGATGAATATCATTTACTAGCTTTGGATTTTGTGTTGGCAAATAACTTGTAAATGTTCAATAATGTGATAATTACAAATGAATTCAATGTTTTTTGCTATGAACATCCAATTCCCTATTTTTGCACTTGGTCATATAATCATGCACTTGGCTTCTGAGCGCACTAAAAATTCGGACCGATAGAAATTGCATGAAAATTTTGGCCAATTTTTTTCTTCTACAGATTTGGTTGCAAAAAGGGTAATTTGGAAATTGTTGACTCATTTTTTTTTTGAAAAATTCATTACTTGTGCTTTGAATATTTTCTAGTTGAATTCTATACACAACAAAACTCTCCTTTGAAATTAATCTTCACACATAGTATAACAGAAAAATACTAGAGGTTAGAGTTCTCAAACAAGAGGTTAAGTGCACATCTTACAAAACCATATAAACATATTGTAAGCAATTGGAAGTAGGCCACAAATAGACGAGTATGTATTAAAAATATGCATTTTAGTATATAAAAACACTTTACTTGTTTACAATTTATAAGAATAGTACAAACTTTTTAAATCAATACCTTGATAACTAAACTAGAAAATAACATACTATATAGTAATGTACTTATCTATTCTAGTAAGCATTTAGCAACCTCTTGTCACCCATGCTTTCAATTTGCATTGCAACATATTCAAGTATGTGCGACTTTGCTTCATTTGGAATAGTGATTCGCTTCATCCACACGTAATCATATAGTGCTATTGTTGCATTTGTTGCTTCCTCCCTCCAAATAGCAACTGTACCATAACATTTCTTTATTGTGTTATCCAAATAGATTGTCCAACCTCTTGGAACAAACTCATTAGAACAACAAACCGAGCAATTCACTCCCCTATACAAAATCCATGAAATTCCACATGACCAACATCATTGTCAACTCCAACGGGGTTTCCAAATGCACTAAGAAAATGACGAAAAAGAATGCGCGACCATGCACACTCAACCACATACACAAAAAATAAAACAAAAAAAATCATTAAACATCTATCTATCTATCTATCAATCTCTCTCTCTCTATATATATATATATATCATTTTTGCGGGTTGCTAATGATACGAGAGAACATATAGATGTTCTCTTGAAGTAGTTGCTTGAGGTGAGAACGAAAGAGGGCCCACGTGCGCGGACCCTGGAAAACCCGGAAAAAAAATAAAAAAATAAAAAAATAAAAAAAATAATTGGGCGTGGCAAATGGACTGAGCATACGCGACAACGCACCCTCTGTCCTCCAGCCCTCAAAAGAACATCAATATGTTCTTCTGTACCCTCTCATAGTTGCCCTCAAGAGTATATAAGGCGGTCATGGGAGAATGGGAGAACATATAGATGTTCTTTTGAGGGAGCCGCTTGAGGTGAGGACGAAAGAGGGCTCGCGGGCACAAACCCTAGGTCTCAAAAAACCCGAATAAATAAATAAATCAAATAAAACTTTGGGGCATGGCAGAAGGGCTGAGGGTACGCGGCAGGGTGACGAAGGACATATACCTCCAAAAGAATGAATAAAAAAATAATAATGGCGTGGCGGAGGGGCCGAGAGTATGCGGCATTTGAATGTTGTTTTGAAAGATGGGGGAAGGAGCCATGCACCCTTATGTACTTTTTAACACACACACACACACACACAAAAAAAAAAAAAAATAATAAAAAAAAAAAATAAAAAAAAATCATGTCTTCTCCCATACACTCTAGCAACGGTATTATAGTGTCTTAATCTATTCACAATTTGTAATAGTTTTTAAACTGTCAATCTTGCAAATTTGAAAAGAAATGAAATTCAAATTTTTGTTATGAATGTTTTGAAATATTAGTGTTTCAACAAAAAAAGAAATCGATGTTTTTTTGTCAATTTTTTTGATAAATTTTCTTTTTTAGCAAAATTAGGCCCCAAAATGATTGCACTTGGGCAAGTGCAAAAATAGGGAATTGCTTGTTTATGATTATCCATGATTTTTTATTTATATCTTAATATGATTTTCAACAAGATCTTTCATATTTTATTTGGCAATTTTTTTGTCTCTATGGCATTCATGAATGGTTCTTAACCCCTAAAAGCCCGAGGGGTATTGGACAAAACATAGATGTGTTATAATATGTGCCTTCCATTTGTTTGATGAAGTTTGGTTCAATAGACAAAATGTAGAGTATCATCTCTACAAATTATCCGTACGGTCAAACTTCCAAAAATAACTTTAGATCAATTTTTAATGAATTTAAAAGCATTAACCTTTGAAAATTTGTATAAATTATATTTTTCAATTTTAGAGTTCAAAATTTAGTATGACTGGTTAAAGTTGGGCTATCTATTGTAAACTTCAAAAAAACAAAAGAAATGATGGAGGGATCATCATTACTTTCCCCAAATAGCAAATTTTATAACACTAAGACAATGTTGAGGTGATCTACTTTGAAAAATTCTCTTGGGTGGAGTTTAACTCTGATTGCCATAATTCAAATTGGGTTGGAAAGTAGACTTGATGTAGTATTTTAAAACTATTTTTATCTTTTCAATTTTTATTTATTTTTGTTCCGAGCAGCCCGTTAGATTCGGGCAGCGACCAGAAAATGGTCGTTTGAGCGCTTAGGGGTTAATGTTGCAAAAATTCTTCCTTAGTTCCAACCTTATAATTTCTTACATAAATTCACCAATAAAAAGAAATCGTTGTTCACAACTTAAAAAAAATTCCTTTCTTGACTTAACATTTCAATTTATCACAATATGGCTTTACTTTTATTTTATCGTTGACGAGTCAACTTGATGTTGATTTTCTATAGGATTTGGTTGACTTAAGACTTCCTCTCAATGCACCTTTTAAACATGCAATTCGCTATTTATGCACTTGGCTAAGTGCGCTCATTTCATAAGCAAATTTGGCTTCAAAAAAAAAATTGGCAAAAAAGTTCTTTAAAAAATAGCAATTGTTATCTTTCTACAATCACTTACATTGTCAACAAACGATTCATTTTTAGTTTTTTATCATTATCTTTATCTTTTCTTTTATCTTGTTTTCTTTCTTGTCTTTTTTCTTGTCTTCCTCTTATCTTCCTCTTGTCTTCCTTATTGTCTTGTCTTTATTCTTGTTTTCTTTCTTGTCTTTTTTTCTAGTATTTTTTCTTCATTCTTTTCTTTCCATTTTTAGCTCTTCTTGTGCAACCGCGGATCCCAAACTCGCACAAAGATTTATTTGTTTTTGTTTTTTGGATAGGGTTTAGCTTGCCATTCATGGCACTAAACCCTATTCAAAAAAAAGTTCAAAAATGATTTAAAAATAAATCAATCAAGGTGGATAAGGATATACATATATATATATATATATATATATATATATATATATATATATATATATATATATATATATATATATATATATATATATATATATATATATATATGTAAATAAATAAATATTTATTTATTTATTTATTCGGCTGTAGGGTGCGCGGCCCTACGTCCCTCTCCCTCCCCTCTCCTCGTATAAGAAAGAAGAAACAAAAGAAGAAGAAAAAACAAAAAAGAAGAAAGGCAACAACAAAAGCCAAGTTACAAGGCTTTGAATTTGTTCGTGATCCAACAGTTGCAATGTTTTTGGACGCTGGGACTTTTAGCCTGGGTTAAATAGCTGCCTCAACATCAACATACACTAAGCTATAAAGATCCAAAACCCTAGTTATCAAATTAAAATCACCAATGAATTTTATTGTAAACTATTTTTGAACCAACAATTTTCTATACGCTACCAGTTCAAATGGTTTTCATTGGTAGAGAAATGAAAACCAGTTGTGTACAGAACTGTCAATGCCACGAGGTACTCATTCTACACTGATTAGTACACAACCAACTAAAATGTTAGGAACATAAACAAAATCAAACACGTATGTAGGTACATACATGAAGCAAGTAGATACACAATAGATACAAAAATAAACTCATGTATTCATATGTATCTTTTGATATTTTGATGAACACGATTACCAATAATTTAGGATATTCATGATGCAAGATTATGCTAGGTTGTGGCGCAACTATTGTAACACGCATATGGATCAAAGTTGCAATCAAAGCATATAAATTGCCTTTTCCTTTTTCTAAACCAAAATGTAGCACACACATTTCACCAAGTGAGGATAGACCCTTGTTTCACAAATACTTACACTTACCGATATGTGAAATGAAATGAATGCCAATAGAAATGCAATTTTTTTGTTACGTTGAAATATACCAACCGTACACCTTGCCAATCGCATTCTTGGTACTGTCGGAAAGCTCTTGACGAGGTAGGATGCACAAAGTTTGTTTTGTTGCGTTTGGACCTACGGTGTGAAAGTTATGGATTTTTAATTGAATTTTATCATAACAAATTGAATTAAATAATGAAAAATGGAATATGGGAGTTTTTGATATCATTCTTGGCATCGTCAAAAAAATCTTGACAAGTAGGGGTGCACTAAAGTTGTTTCATAGCTTTTGGACCTACAGTGTGAAAGTTATCAATTTTCAATCAAATTTCATCACCATAAATTGAATTAAACTGGTGTGGCCCTATGCCATTGGCCTAGATGTTCCCCGTATGTCTGTACATTCTCGTGCTTCTTGTGTGTTCCCCGTGTTCCGTGTACATTTGCTTTTGCTTTTGCTTTATCCATAATTTAATTCAATTCATGGTGACAAAATTTGATTGAAAATCTATAACTTTTCAACCTTGGGGGGGGGGGGGGCACGGTTCGAGAGATCTCAATGTAAAAAACAAAACAAAAAAAACAAACAAACAACCTATCTTAATGTATATACAACAAAAACAAAAATCAAAAGCAAAAGTACACGAAATACGGGAAATGCAAGGAAACATTGGAAGTATGAAAAAGCACGGAACTACAAGGAACACGGGGAACATCTGGGCCAATGGCATAGGACCACATTAGTCTATATATTAAGGAAGGTTGTTTGTTTTGATTTGATTTTTTTGTTACGTCGAGATCTCCCCGACTATGTGTTTGTTGACTACGTTCTTGATGTTTTTGGAAAGCACTTAACGAAAAGGATGCACGGAGTTAGTTTTGTTGCATTTAGACCTACAGTGTGTAAATTATGGATTTTAAATTGAATTTCACCACGATATTTGAATTAAATTGCAAAAAATAGAATACTAGTATGGAAGTTTTTGATGTCATTATTGGCATCATCAAAAAGCTCTCTACAAGTAGGGGTGCACTACAATTGTTTTGTAGATTTTAGACATACGGTGTGAAAGTTATTGATTTTCAATTGAACTTTTTTATGATAAATTGAATCAAATTATGGATAAATTATTCTAAAAAACAAAAGCAAAAGCAAGGGAACACATGAAAATATGGAGAATGCATATGAACACAGGGAGCACAAGGAACATGAGGAACACGGGGAATATGTGAAACACGAGGAACATTTTGACCAACAGCACATGCCACACTAGTCATAGTGCAATATGATACAAATTTTGCCATCGTTCCTAGTAGTAGAGAAATTAAGTATCTTATTTGTATTTTATACATTTTACATTTTTGAACGTATCTAAGTTTAAATTGGCTTTAATCATGTGTAGTTGACGAGGAAGTTGAGAAGAAGACAAATTATTTTACAAGTAAGATTCTTTTTTGATAATGGATGAAAAACCCATCCAAAAATATCAACCAAAAATCATTTGCAATCACACTTTGGTTTTATCATCTATCATTGGTTAATACTTCTCTTTTTGTTTCATTTAGCAAACTAGTGTGACCTTGTGTCATTGGCTCAAATGTTCCCCATGTCTACATGTCCTCCTTGCTCACCGTGTTTCCCGTGTTCCCGTGTGTTCCCTTGTTTTCTTCCTTTGCTTTCTCTTTTTATAATTTATTTAATTTAATTCAATTTATGGTGACAAAATTTGGTTAAAAAATCCATAACTCTCACATAGTAGGTCCAAACATGACGAAACGAGCTTTGTGCACCCCTCTTCGTCGAGATATTTTCGACGGTACCAAAAACGCAGTCAGCGGGCGCGTGGTCGGGGAGATCTCAACATTACATATAAAACAAAACAAACAAACCACCTTCCTTAATAATAAGGTTGAGAATCCTAACCTACAGGAGAAGACTGGTACGTGCTCTCTCCGTTCACAGTGTGATGTTTGTAATCTGTCGAGAGGATTTTTTGGGGGGAACTAGGGAGTTTTTGAGCTTGGCATAACTAGCTTAGATGGCCCTGGACACTTAGAAAAACTTTTGGCCCTCTATGACACCCTTCCACTGTTTTCCCCTTTCTTATGGAGGCTTTCCTTCTCGCCCAGAAGTCCACAACCACCACATAGAGCCCATTGTCTTTAGCTTGTTGCTCACAACAAATTTTATTAGCAACGGTTGTCTTTGCAACAATTTTCACAAATGACGAAACCCATTTTGTGTACAACTTAGATTTGCACCCTTCCTTAGTGGTGGAGACCTCTGGGATAGGGCATCCAATAGACAATATTGTGACTCCCAAATAGGGATTCGAAAGCCATTTGGCTTGATTTCATTCTTGCAATAATTTGCATAAATTATTTCATCTCCTTGGTAACCCTCGGATGCAAAAGCCCTTTTCCTTAAGTCCATTATTGGAATTATTTTCACAAATTATGCCATTTGGTAACCCTCAGGCGCAAAAGCCATTTGACTTAAGTCCATTGTTGCAATAATTTTCACAAATGTTTCCATCTTCTTGGCAGCCCTCAAATTTGAGAATTGTTTTACTCGAGTTTTCTTTTTGTCAATTTATACACATTCTACCATCCACAAGGTAAAAGGATTTTTTCAAAGTGACTCTCGGATCCAAGAAGCGTGTCTTAATGGATCGTTTATGTTCTATTTCAATGTGTCTGTGTACATGGGCCATTAATTTTTATGTATCACCGATTCATCACTTGTTTCAGTTGAAGGAGGAAGCAAAAAACTTAGTACAATTTGATTATAAGTAATGATCAAATCGTAGTACTTGCTAAAAGTATTGACAGTCTAATACATTCAATTGACCTAATTTTCCTCAAGAGATCATATACCATTTGGAAGTGTAGATTCTTAGATATTATCATGTCAAAGGGGAAGTTTACAAAAGAAAAGGAGTATTCCATTTAATCTCACATTGTACAAGCAGCTAAAAAGGCAGTTATACAATATTTTGAGTTAGAGTTGCTTGAGAAGAAGACCATTGACAAGAAAGATATGTTGCTCGATTCATGAAGTGGTTGGATACCTTTAACAACAAATGCATTTTCAATGACTACCGGAGCATCAGGAATTTTTGACCCCACTGATTTTGAACGATTTCAGTGCGATTTATGATATTTCATGAGTTCGTATAGTTTTCGCACTGATTCCGCATCGTTGCGTTATTCATTACAACTGCACTGATATGATATCATGCTCGTACAAGCGGATATAGTATTGATTCAACACGATTGATACATCTATTGAGAACGTATGAATTCTTCACTCTTTATAGCTGTCAAATGTCGTGTCTTAACCGTCTTTAAACCCACACTGATTCAGTGTATTTTCCGTGCGACATCATCTTTTCTATATCTAGATTTTTTTTCTTTCTATATCTAAATTTGGTCAAAATAATTTTATTAAAATAATAAAAATAATAAAATATTTTTTTCTCTACCCGAACATTATTTCGGGCTGCCCGGACTAACTACTCACGCTGCCCGAACCCGCGGTGGGGCCCACCACAATTTCCCAAGCTCTATTGTCGGTGGTAGGAATTGAACTTGAGACCTCCCAACTACAAACCATGCTTTAAACCACCAAACCACCTTAAAGTCTTAATGCAAGCACTTGAACTCTTTTGATAATTATAAAGGAATGAAACCATTGGCAATTTTTTTGCCATGTATATGTAATTCTTTTTTCAATTTTTTTTTTTGCACTACAACACGCAGGCCTTTTTCTATATCTTGATTTTTTTTCAGAATATATATATTTTTTTTTTTTTTTTTTTTTTGACCAAAATCGTGATGGCAGATTATGGTTGTGAACTGTTTTTTTTTTTCAGCGGACTTTGAATGTTTTTAACAATGTGAAAAAAAAACTTTTTTTCCAAATTTTTTTTGCACTATATTATGCAAGACTTTTTCTATATCTAAGATTTTTTTTCAGAATATTATGAATTTTTTTATTTTTTGCCAAAATCGTGGTGGTTGTGAGCTATTTTTTTTTAAGCAGACTTTGGATGCTTTTTTGCAATGTAAAAAAAATTCCAATTTTTTTCAGTAGATCATGCAAGCATTTTTCTATATCTAAAAAAAAAATTCAAATTTTTTTGAACTTTTTTTTTGTTTTGCCAAAATCTTAAAGGCTGTTAGCTGTTTTTTAATTTTCAGTAGACTTTAGATGTTTTTAGCAATGTAAAAAACTCTTTCTATTCCAAATTTTTTTTGCACTCCATTATACAAGCTTTTTTCTATACCTAGAAAAAAAATTCAATGGTTCGAATGTTGTAGCAAACAATTAAAAGCTCTTGCAATTTTATTTTTTGAAAAGTTGCTCAAATTGAGTTCAAAGAAAGTCTGATTTTAAACTCAATTTAACTTGCAATGCTTCGAGAGATCATGTTTTGGTCGATGCCCCCTTATGAGCTGCCCGAGACTAAAAAAAATAAAAAATAAAAAAAATTATAATTATTTTCTAATAGAAAATCAAGTATGCTTTCAAACCCAATTTGAATAGTGCCAATCCAACTGAAGTTAAATTCCGCCTAGGGAAACTTTCAAAAAAACAACACCTCTACATTGTCTCGTGTTACAAATTTTACTATTTTGAAAAAGTATTGTTGTCCTTTTTTGTACAATTTTTTTTCTCCCATGATGAAAAGTACCAATGATAACCAATAATACCAAATTTGAATTCTAAAAATATAAAATGTAATTTCATTGAAATTTTAATGTTCATTGCTTCTAAATTCTATAAATGAAGGTCTAAAAATGTTTTGGGAAATTAGACCGTAAGGATAATTTAAAAATATTCTTGGAATATTCCAAAATATTCCAAACTATTCCAAAATAATATAAGATATTTTAAAGATTCCAAAAGATTCCAAAAGAGAATATTAAAATATTTTTGGTATTTTCTCTATTTATTATATTTCATCAATAAATCAATAGTTTTAAAACACTATAAACTTTTTTTGTCGAGAAGTATGACATGCTACTGTAGTGCGAAAACACATCCTTGATCGCAAGTGGCGTCGAGAAATATAAGTCACTCATTCTCAAATTGAAAACTTGTACTATAACTACACGGATGTCGTACGACAATAATTTGCATTATCATAGATGTTGAAATTGCACGGATGTAATAAAAGGCGTTGATATGATACGTATACGATACTAGATCCGCATTAAAGGCAATCGCATGTCATCCGTGTCTTATTAGCTATGTAATGTAGATACACGATTAACGTATGGATTCCGTCAAGCACGACTTTCGTGCGGAAACAACACTTTTTCCATAATCATTGTAAAGACATTGCATCAACATCCTAGTATTGCATGTCACTTCCGTATCATAATGACACTTCTAAATCCACATATGACGTGTGGAATCAGTGTTTAACGATAAACGCACTGAAGTCGTTCAAAATCAGTAGGGTCCAAAATTCCTGATGAGGGCTTATTTTACTAGACCCCACCTTTTCAAATTCCCTTGGTACATAAAACTCAATTTGGAAGATAAATGTAACAATGCTAACATTGCATTAAGGACTAAATATAAGAAGGAGATTCAAGATATCACTGCAGCTGGCTTGAATGTTGGGGGACCCACTAGTAAAAATTTGGTCTTTTATAACTATTATTATCTGGAATAACTCATCTAAATCAATTTGTTTTTGCAAAAACAACTTGTTTTTGGATTGAGAGAGTTGTTTTCGATAGGTTGCAAAAGACAAAAATTCTGATAGTGATTTCTCATTCCCTTATACAATTGACTCTTAATGAAGTAGTTCAACTTCAAGCATCAAATGTCGAGAAACAACCTCTACTTGAGGACGATGATGAAGCTAAAGTGATGAATGTACACAAGAGCACATATAAAATAAGTCGCTATTACAAGTTTGTAATTATATTTTTTATATCTATTCTTCATTGATTCACTCATTTACATCCACACTTCTTTGTTTTGTAGACAAAAAATAGCTCTGGCAAATAATTGAATAGACAGAAGCCTAAAAAGAAATATCTTTGGCGACATCTAGAGGGTCTTTGTAGCCTAATTCGGCCATTTGATATGTCTATTTGGACTCAACAAGAATCCCATGCCCTTGCTAATGCGCCATCACCTACTCCATTTGAGAGGAGAATTAGACCACAAGCTAAATTATGAATAGAGGTCTTCATGGATACTTCTGTTGATGAAGACCGGAGGATCACTTTGAGTGCTAATGATATATAATAAAACCACTTTTATTTATTTGTTTGATTTTTGAAAATTTACTATTTTGGTTCAAGCCTCCTATCCATACAGTGACTTGTTGTTCGATGCATCAATGAAGTGGTGTAGTTTTGGAGGCTCTATTGAATTTCTCGCCAATGGAGTATATAGAGAAGCTCAGTCCGTCTTACTCTTGGAATTGAGTGGGACGGTGATTGCAAGCTACGGTCTACCAAGTGGGGAGTGCAGCTTGTGCAGCTAAAGGCCATGCAGCTCGTGCACTAGCGTAGTAATGCGCACCTCTGAACTTTCAATTAGATCAAAAATTTCACCATCCCAAATAGGGTTTATGCTAATACTTTCACTTTAGCAATTGTTAAGTTAATTTCAAGTCTTTGGGCATTACTCAATAGCCTTTTCTGTTTTTTACCGAGTAGGGGTAATTAGAGCCTTTTTTACATAACATCCTTAGCTAGGTTTTATGAAAAATGCATTTCATATCCCACCTCTGAAATTGAACCATTATTTCATTTCCAAAAAAAAAAATCCAAAAAAAAGTTTTAACTGCACGAAAATCTAAAAAAACAAAAACATCACAAAACAATTAATTAAAAAATAAGTAAGCGTAATACCAAAAAAAAAAAATATGGTAACTTTTTACACACTTGTGGTATGTTGCTATAAATTTTTGAAGTTCAAATTTGACCCCCTTCTAGCATTTCCCATAAAATAGGTGCACTTTTGACAAGCGACACGCTACCAAATCCAAGTAGAAATGCTTAATTTGGATAGAAAGATTGGAATTTTGCAAAATTTATTGTGGTAGACATCTTAACTTTGAAATTCCAGAAACAATGCAATTTGTTTCGTCACAAAATTCCATTCCAATATTTATTGATGATTTTCCAAAGATTGGGTAAGTGCACAAATTTGCATGCCGCGACAAAAAGTTTGGGTGACCGTAGCTTGCAACCACCCGGGAGGACTTGTTTTAGTCTTTGGATCACTTGTCTTCATTTTGCACATCTTATGATTTCTTGGATACGTCATCCCCTCATCTTGTGTAGTCCAACTCTTTTGCGTTTTTTTTCTTCTACAAGTACTAGGTGGTTGTCTTGCACATGTTTTGGAAATAGATTTAGAATTATGTTGGAAGCACTTGTTTTAGGAAATAGCTTTGGACTACAAAAACCCATTGTATGGTTTACGAAACACACAATTATATATATTAAAATAGTAGATGATACTTACATTTCAAAGGCGAAAACATAAATACTCTGCAATGTTAGCTTCATTTGGCAAATAAATATATGAACTAACATACATCGAGAGTAAGTTGAACGACTTGAATCATTCCATAATGAATGATTTTGCATGTTAGTGGTCATCACCGGTATTGGTCGTCCAGGCCCCACAAAGATTTTCACCATCCAACTCTCAATAAAGTGTGAACTATGGACATTGAATTTAGAAACATAAATTTTAAATCCCATTTCCAATACAAAGCTACCAATGTTTTTCATACCTAATTTATCTAGCTAAATGTACACTAATTTATATGGTTGCTTTCATACCTATTATTTGTCAATATGTACCCTACTTATTTGAGTTTGTATATTAGTTATTGTAAAGGAAACATGTGTTAGTCTTAGCCTTTGCATTTTAGTATTGCTATTTGAGGCTCTTATTTTCTTCAGCCTATTGAATAATTCAATACAATATCATTAAGTTTGTTGACCAAGTACTAATATAAATATTGATAATAAGGGTATCTGTTCCATGAATAGCTAAGTAGGGATATGATTTGCATACTCTCAACCTCTACTATGTTTTGAACAATTCATAAAAGTGGAGTTTTAATAAAATACCCTTACAATCCATATTTCTTTCTTGTGAGGTTTGAAGTTATGTTTAGAAAATAGATTTATCCCATCTTGGTTTTAGATTATCCCCTATAGGACAACAGTTTTTTCCTATTTTTGAGCATCATTTTGACCTCTTTCTATTCATTTTCTTGTGAATATTTTTTTGCTCTTGATAGAAAATACCAAACTAAACATTCAAATAAAATTTAAGAATTTTTTTTACCAATTTAACAATTTTTCCCATGTCTTCAAAGACGGTGAGAAAATATCAAAAAAGACTGCAATTTCATCTTTTCACTTCAAATGCTATAATCTTGCAATCTGTACGGTCAAATTCTATGAAAATTTTACCATGCACTCTCTTGATAATCTAAAACAAGATCCTACGATTAGAATTGAAAAATAATGATTTTTAAGGTTTATTTTGAGCCCTGCCCGCACTGCCCATTCTCCCCCAAAAAGCCCCTTTTGCTCCATAACTTCCATTTAAAAAGTTGAAATAAAAATAAAATTAGATCCCCATTTTTGTATTGATATACCGAGTTCATATATTTTTTTTTCAAAAAATAAAAATAAAAATTGACACCGTGGGAACCTATCCGAACATTGAAATGTCCTAGTTAGGATTTTAGGGGTTATTTTGTACCTCCTTATGACTTTAAGTTAAGAACTATTTATGTCAACTGCCTCTAATTGAAGGTCATTGAACAAGTCCTTCATTTGAAGAGCATGATAAAATCTTGTTGCTTTTGATTCTTAACATGATATTTTTAAAATATACTTGAAGAATTTAAAATCTTCGTTCCATTTATTTTTAAAAATGATTTTTTTCTTCTGTAAATCATGTTTACCTGCATTTGAATATTAGGTAGATTTTAATATTTGTCTAAATTTGAGGCCAATTTCACATTATACACATTGAACCCAATTGAGTTAAGTGTTTAATTTAAATGATCTAAGTGCTGAAATGGTCAAAAGTTACCATTTCTATATTCATAGGAACTGAAATGAATTGAAA
This sequence comes from Pohlia nutans, assembly GCA_022496805.1. NCBI lineage: Eukaryota > Viridiplantae > Streptophyta > Bryopsida > Bryales > Mniaceae > Pohlia > Pohlia nutans. The sequence continues at coordinate 35,628,223 of CM040085.1, forward strand.
TGAATAATGTATGAAAATTTCAAAAACCATTGGAAAATTTTAAAATATAGTTTACATCATTGAAGAATAGGAATATATTTGGTAAGTTATTATACTACTAATTAAATATAGTTTTCTGAAGTGAAATTTGTCTTTCTATGTTTAGTTCGCACACCCATAAGTTAAAATCAATCCAATTGACAAGTAATTTCAAATCAAATTAGTTCACTCCAAAGCCAAGTTCACTTGGGCTTTAGAGATACCGTAGTAAGGTAGAAACACCCAATTTTGTCCTTGCACTCATTCTTGTATTGTATACTTGCTTTGAAGCTATTCAACATTGTCGATGCTTTTGAACTATTCCCTTCCTTAATTTTACAGGACTAGTCTTTCAGACAGTTTAAGTGGTTTAACCCTTTAACGCACCTGTGTTCATATACTAGACGACAAACAAATTGCAACCTTTCAATACTACATCCTGTACAATTTTTTATCCATCCAAATTTCTTTTGGTTCTTGTGCTAATTGATTGTTATTTATATGGTATGGATTTTCAAAATAAGATATTGTGATTTTTTGAAAAACAACACAATTGGCATATGCCAAGTTTGATTCTTAGTTCAAAAAGTGAGACTTTAAACATGATTTTCCAAAATAAGTAGAATTAAATAATGGAAACCATACCATTTCGTAGTGCAATTCCATTACAATATTTTTAATTTTTTTGTGTTAATTTGGGATTTTTAATTGAATTTCAAGAGAAAATCTTGAAAAATTCTCTAAAAAATATCAATAAAAATATGATGAATCCAACCGTACAGATGTGATCTTCACATTGACATTTACAACTTTTCTTTGTACATCAACTCTATTTTTGTTTTTCATCAAACATTTTATAACAAATCTTTGTTGAATTGGGACTTTAAAAGGTTAAGCAACTTACAATTTGAAATTCATAGCAATTACATGGCTTATACTAAAATTCTGTTTTTTTCTTCATAGAATCATCATTTTCAATTTCTAATACTACAAAAATACTTCACCTTAAAAAAAGTGTCCCCAAGTGGCGGGATACTGAATGCTTCCTCTTCATTAACCTGACGTCAACTTCTTCGAATTCAAATATAATAGATTTTGGTTCGGATCTCCCGAGAGCGAACTGCAATTAGGGTTTCAGTTTCTCCGATCTTTTCTCTTGTTCTTGCTGTCGCTCTTGGTATGGTGATCGTCGTGAAATTCTACGAGAATCTTGCTGGAGCTCGCTAGTGTATCGACCGGGATGATCGCGAGAGCTCAGAAAAAATATTTGAACGAAGCTCGTGTCTATTTTTTTTGGGAAACAAGAAGCCCTAACGGAGGTTGCGAGTAGTAGTAGTTGTTGTTGTTTGTAATGGAAATCTGTGAGGGGAGAAGAGACAATGTAGGGTTTAGGAGGGGAAGGATTAATTCTCTGAGGTGAGGCTGTAGGAGTTGCCTGCGATGGAGGAGATAGCGGAAGGGCTTTGGCAGTTGGCTGAACTGCACGAGAAAGCAGGTTGCATTCCGCCAGCTGTGAAATGCCTGGAAGCAATTTGTCAGAGTCAAGTGTCGTTCTTACCCGTGATTGAGGTGAAGACGCGACTTCGAATTGCTACTCTGCTTCTTCAGTACACCGATAACGTTCCGCAGGCCAAGGCTCATCTTGAACGGGCGGTAGGGGTTTCGAATGCCGTCTGTACTCGCTTCATGCAATGTGAGGTTTGAGAGAGAAAATGAAACGCAGAATTTGAATTTGTGGCGAAGACGATATTATTGTCAGAGGATTTTGGAACTGGAAACTTAGTTTTCGTCGGGGTTGAAGGATTACCATTCTTGTTGAACTGTAGTTTAGATTAAAAAAACCTTCGAATTTTTTTGAGCATAATCAGTGCAACGAGTCTATATAATTATTTATTTATTTTTCAATTAAGTTTTGATAGCTAGTTTTTGAGATGGCGTCTTTCAGCACGAAGAAATAAGAGCACTCGACGGTCAGAGTTGCTTGGTGATTGGTGTTTTTCTGCAAATATAAAATTATATGGACCTTACAGGATGTGCTTTTGTTCTGGCTGCAGCAATTGTTGCTGAAACAAATTCCTACTTGTTTTGAGCTGAAATTCCGAGCTTACAGCCTGTTGAGTCGATGCTACCAACTGGTGGGCACTCTTGCGGCTGTGAAGCAGACTTTGAAGAAGGGATTGGAGCTTTCCACCAACGCAGGGGTCGGGTATGTGCTTCAGGCATTCACTGGAGAGTGTTTTCTTAGTTTTTCGGGGAGGGAATGAATGGCTCATTATCTTTGTAATGGCTTAATCATTATAATACTTGTAATGACTTATAATCTTTGTAATCTTTATAGTGGCTTATAATCTTTGTGGTTTAGGGTTTAGGGTCTCTGTATATTATGAACAGTGCTGGTCGCGTGTGAACGTTCCTGATAATGCTTGGGTTTACAGTGACTCGGGGCGACTGTGGGCTTGCAACTTCAGTTTACAACTTGCAAAAGCTCTTACAGCCGAAAGTGATTTTCCTGGCGCACTACGAGTTATAGACAGTGCCTCCAAGTTAGCAGCTGCTATGAATGAGCCTCAACTTGAGGTGAGTTCTTTATTGGTCCCTTGTGATACGATGGCTCTGTGATCTGAGGAAGGTTTTCATGCTTTAGACTTTCAAATTGCTGGTTACCCCTGTGTATCATTATTTCCCTATTACATTTTGTGCTTGTCAAGAAGATTTGGGGTCTGCAAAGTTAGACGTATGCACGGTAGATCGCACTATAGTTTTTCATGGATGAGAATACTGGTGCATCCTTCAGTACTTGTCTGAGAGTGTCTCGATCCAGTGGTTTATTTTATATTTTGTATTTTATATTTTATCCTTTTTGCAAATCACTTTATATCTGATCTTTAAAGAGCTAGGAATGTTAACTTATAACTGACAAAGTATTTGATTAAACAGATGGTATTTGCAATTGCCAGGCTGCACGTTCAGCTTATGCAAAAGGAGGAGCCTGCAGTTATTGAGCAAAGTCTCGCTCTTTGTGATCAGTTGTTTGAGAGAATTCCACAACATCTGGTATGATAATCTTCGTAATTTGCAGAAACTCCCAATACCGCATGCACATTGTTTCCAAGTAATATTTCGAAGGGAGGGATTGAGGAGTGTGGTTCAAACTTTCACACCCACGAAACAATGTTTTTGATCGTCACTTAACTTTAATTTTCCGCAAGTATGTATGAAAAATGTGGTTTCTCGAATGACAACGCCTAATATGTATTGGTTCAGTTTGCGTTTGTAGCGAGTTTACATCTGATCAGCTTTTAGAGATTGTAAGCAATCTATTTACGTTCTTTATTTGAGTTACAAACCATACCGGTCTCTGGCTGTGTGCAGAAACGTGCACATGCTGGTTTGCATGTCCAAAAGGAACTTCTTTACATTTTTTACCTTCTGCGGGCATGTGAGTATAAGGAAGCGCAAGACCGGGTGGCTGATTTGGACTCAACACTAAGGGAATTGGAACAGGCAATACCAGAGCAACAACATGTTTTTGATCCTGTTGTATATCAAGAGCTTCAGAATCAACTTCAGTGGTTAATTAAGGAACTACAAATTCCAGGTGCCCCTCCACAACGGACTGCAGATTTGCAGTATCATTATGGCGTAATTCAGCAGCAGGTTGTCCAGTATGAACAGTTAAGGTATGATTCACTCAGTAGCTTCTACAGTTTCTCTGACGACAGCCATTAGTTTCGTCCAGTAGCGGTACTCATTCTTTTCTGGATGTTCTTTTTAACTGCATTGCTGAAAGTTTGGCCATTTTTCTGTCCTCTTTTCGTCTAAAAAATTTCGTCTGTCACATCGAGTTTACTGTCCATCCTCTTTGGCATAAGAGCTTGGCTACACGTGCAGGAACCTTGAAACTCAATCCCAGGGAGATCGAAATAAGCTACCTTTGGGTCCTGCGCCTTTAGACGAGGAGTGGATTCCGAAGGCTGCAGTCCTCGTTCTTGTCGATCTTATGTCGGTTGTTTGCTCAAGGCCAAAAGGCTTTAAAGACTGTATACCACGAATAAGCTCTGGGTTGGATCGTGTCAATGGTAAGGAGCTCCGAAGTCTTACAAACCAGAAATTCAACATTGCTTGTTAGAACCCCTTTTAAGTACCTTAACAGTATTCTGATAATAGGTGATATTTAGAAGCTATTCAATTCAACTTGATAAAAGAAGTTGCGCATCTCTGCTGATTCTAATTTATTAACATTTTCCTCGTTTGTCTATAAGGTGAACTGAAGAAGCTTGGAATTTCTACTCAAGTTACAGGTGTGCTCACTTTTTGCACTGCCTGTCAGATGACTTGTGCCTTTCAAATAGATTGATGTCTGTGTTGTGTGATTTTTTTTTGGGTTGTAGTTTAGGTGAGTCCTTTTGTCTTTGTTCTATCTGAGTAGTTCCTTCTACTTCAGTTTCTGATGCAAGGATGTGATCTATCACCAGAAAGGATTCCTAGGATTGCTCATATTAGATCCTAGCCATAAGAATATCTACTGTAGCTGACATCTAGTGAAGCAAAATAGGGAGTGACATTCACTGATTGGAATGACAGAGGAAGATTTGCCACACTGGGCATTGTGGACGGGAGGTGTTTATTTGCTATTGTTGACGCAGCTTCTTGAAAACAAAGCAGTCATTGATCTCACTGAAGCTGATTATGTTGAAGCCCAGAAGGTATGCAACTTATAGAATAGAAAGAGGCCCTGGTCTATTGTTCTGCAAGGATATGCAGTTTTTAGAAAGCTTGGCTGTGATTCACACTCGCCAACGTCAGGATTGAAAGGCTTGGTCAATCCTCGAATTCCAGAATCACCTTCAGTTGACTATTTAGATGTGTATGTTAACAATTCTGTTTGTATTGTCTGTATGGAACACCAGTCCTTGGTTCAAATGGTGGAGTGGAAGAGGAGATTCCCAACGATGTTACAAGGCAGTGAAATCAATATTCAGTTACTTCTAGGTCATTATGCTCATTCCTTGGGCTGTTTCCATGAGGCAGCTCTTCATTTCATGCAGGCATCCAAGGTAAATCGTGTTCTAGCTTCCCTCAAGATATCATTTGGTACTTTTTCTGAGTATATTGTCTGGAGTTCTGTGAGTGTAGAGCAGTATTTTGACTTAAAGCTCTTGCCAAAGCAAAATTGCAGGCAGGACATTTCAATATGGAGATTGCTCTGAAATAGGAGTTGCTCTCTCTTTTAACCTTTTAAAATCTAAGCAGTCACATAGTTAGTTGGTTTTGAGGTTATTTTATGTGTGCCTGCAGGTAACAGATAGTGAGGGTTTGCGAGCTATGTGTCAAGTGAATGCTGCAATATCTTATATCTGTCTAGATGACCCAGATTCTTCCTCGAATGTAAGTAAACTACTGTAAAGGAATTTTGTGCACTTGTTATTTTGATTTCTTCCTTCAATGCATAAAATGTATTTAATTGTGCCCTTGCACTTAATGCCTAAATGTGGTTGGAAGGCGTGTATACTCTGAGTTTATTTTGATGGGAGAACACTCCTCATATGCATGAGGCAAATAAGTATCACATCAATGTTTTTCACATCATAAATGTACTCAAGATATTAGTAGGACTGATGCTGAGTGCAATTACAGGCATTGGACCTTGTTGCTCCTGTCTATCGGAATATGGACTCGTACTTAGGGGTACGGGAGAAAACGTTGGTTTTGTTTGCATCGGGTATCTTACAGAAGAAGCAACATAATCTGCAAGAAGCTCGGTACTCTCCTACTTTGTCTCGATTCAGTTAAAATCTTTCTTTCAGCTCTAATACATAGTACATACTGAATGATGACATCCACTGTGGTTGCAGGACACGATTAGCAACTGGTCTAAAAATTACTCACAAACAACTCGGTAACCATCAGTTGGTCTCACAGTATCTGACGGTTCTTGGAAGCCTGGCTATTGCCATGCATGACACAACTCAGGCCCGTGATATTCTCAAGTCCTCATTCACACTCGCAAAGTCTCTTCATGATATACCAACTCAAGTTGCGGTTCTCTCTGAGCTTAGAGGTGAACCTTACGCTTCGTAACTTGAAGGGAATGTTCTGGTGGATGCTAAATCTTTTTTTAATTTAATTTTACAAGCTTGCTTTACTGTCAACCTCGTGTTTATTTTATTTATAATTTATTTATATAATATTTCTCCTAGTGAAGTTCTGGTGGTTTAAGCTGGTTGATGGTTTTCTTGTCTAGCTATGTTCCGAGATTCTGGAGAAGCTGGAAAGGAAGCAGAACATGCAGAAGCCGAGGGTAAGAAGCGTGAGGAGCTTCATCGGCGTATTAAAGAGGCCCAAGCAACCCCTTACCACGCCCCTCTTTTGCAGGTTTGTCCTTGTGTTTAGTGGCAGTTCAGGCAGTGGGATCATTTGTTCTCTTCTGTTATCACCAAGGTGAAGTTGGTGCATACCGTATTCATGCCTTTTGGTCAGGTTTCCTTGGGAGTGATATGTCTTCGTGGACGTTATAAGGACATTACTAGACATGGTTTGAGTGGTTTGTGGATTCTGCTTCCAATCTTTGTTTGTTCTCATGATTTTCTGTTTGTTGAATGCAGTATGGCTTGTAAAGATAGCAATGGATGTCTGATGCCAGGATGTCCACCCCCAGATTAAGCCACTTATGCTTTTGCTGGATATGACAAGACCTGCTACCTCTTTCTGTCTTGTTTGTAAACATTGGTATGTTTATGATCAGGTCTTACTTGCAGTCATATCTTCTGTAAATCACAGAGCCTTCTACTTTGGAGCTCCACTGCATAGTAGGTCTAGTCAATTTACTCAAGAGTGCTGATAGGTTAAGGACTTCGGGTGGGATAGAGCCTCAAGGCAACGCATGTAGTGCAGCAATATTAGTTCATGCGTTGGAGTTCCTTCATTGTGAGGTCACCCTTTACATTCACAATTTGTACAATTTTTTAAACAGTGCCTTCTGACGATTCACAGAGTGCGCAGATTCCAGCTATCATTTCCTAACGCATTTGTAGTCGATTGAGCATGTGGGAATTATCGTTTGATGCTGTGAAATGAATGATAAAGTGTGACCCACATTTTCTGTGTTATAATCTCATCACTATCCAAGCCTTAAATTGTTTTTGGAGACTTGTTGTTGGCCATTAGATGGGGTCTCAAATATGGATTCCTGTGAGCTCAACTTCCGCGTCATCTTCTGGCTTACAAGGAACGTGGGTACGGAAAGGCCTGGCTCAGTTATGGCCTTCGCCAATCTGGGTCGATCTCTTAGCTGGGTACTTCTTAGCTCTCACACGAATGTGTGCAGACCTCATTAGAAGATTCCTTTCAAGAATGTCAATTGAAATCAAACAGGTGCCTAATTTGTATAGATTTTTTTCATCATCTCTGGACCGTTTGCTTGTCATTATTGTCATTCAACTTTTTAAATCTTAATCCCTCCCTTGTAAACGATTGTGGTTGCCCCATTGTGGTTGATGTGAAGTAGCATGACCTGAGGCTACTGAGGGAAAATGTGATGGATTTGCTTGAGTACCGATCAAAAGCAAGAAGTAAAGAAAAGAAAGAGCTAGGATCTATCCATGGCAGCTCGGAAATTTTATTCTGGAGCAGGCTGCTGTTCTCGGCGTACTCTGGTAAGCCAGTTTCCGCATACTTGCATACTCTCGCATTGATGACACTCATGGCTTTTTGGTGAGTCTTTTTGGTCGCCGAGAGCATTAATGTACTTGTTCAATTTCTGAGCCTGAGCAAGAGTAGAGATATGGTCTGTTTATGCAATTGGTTCTGGGCTGGTTAGGAATGCGAGTACCGTCGAGTATGTGCGAGATGCACATAGTTAATGAACTTTGCCCCGTAAACCGAACTTTGATCAATCTCGTTGTAGCATTTGTGTAACTGTTCAACGAGCAGGGTGTGTGTGCCATCGTATCTGGCAGAGGGTGATACCTGTGATGAAAGTAGTGCAAGAAGTGTCCCACACAAAAGGCTTCGATGAGCGGTTACGTTGAGAGATTCTTCACAACGCAAAGAACAGTCAGGATGTTTATTCGCCGTAATACAAACAGGTACAGTGGGGTATTGTAGGCTAGGAACAGGTGTGACGGTATATGGGTTTGCACGCTGTGGCGTTAGTGCAGAATGTCTATGCAGCCAGGGATTCAGGATGGAACTTGACGTGAGTAGTTTGAGATGCCGGCCGGACACGTGGGGCAGAATGGTGTGATTTGGAGTGCGAGGGCTTAGAAATATGGCTTGGGTGTGAGTTGGGCGATTTTAATTGCAGGTGGTGTGTGCTTGAAGTTTGTAGTTGGACAGAGGTAACAACTCTGGCGACACGATCAATGGCATCAGACCATAGTAAACCTCAAGATCGTCACTCGAAGGGGAAGAAGCGACCGTGGGGTTCTTAAGAGCCTTGATCGGCAGCTGGTTTGTTGCCGCTGGCGCCATATGTTGAGCTTTGTGACATGCAGGATTTTTCAAGTAACATCGCATTGCTGGATCCTGTAGTTGGTCCCAATGTCTCCGATCACTTGATTTCAGAAAACTCGTCTACTTCAGCAAACAAATGAGTTCCTGCAATCCAAAGGGGAGTGATCGAGTAACGTCGTGAGTCTAGTATATGAGTAAGTACAACTTGGCAAAAGCTTGAGCACACACTGATGCTTTCGATCCAGATCACAGGTGACAAGAAAAAGTCGTTCTTCTTGCAACTCCCGAGGGCCGTTGGCGCCATTGAATCACGTGCATTGTTGTGCCCTCCGGGCGTCATGCCTGGAATCCAACTAATGGTCCCGGGACATGGAGCCCTAGATAATATTTGCTTTTATTAAGTTAACTTTTCAAGCACGAATCAACCCAGTTTAAGTGAGTACTTCTGGTGGTCATCGTAAATTTTCCAAGTGGCAAACTGGTGGTGTACAAGCCAGTCTGTTGATAGAAAAATGTCACGGTAGGTATTCTAATTCAAGGGTACCGTGACTACCGTCTACCAACAGTTACTGAAGAAGCTATATTTAATCGACAGTATCCTTAAATGCATGCAGATTGGCCGGAGAATGCATGTGGCGTTAAATCCTCCAACTCACCAAGAGAATTACCAGGTGCGTGAATCTTTTCCACGATAGTCTCCATTCCGTCAAGCTTCTGCAGCGCTGTGGACGTCGGTGGCACTTGTACGTTTTGTGATGAACTTCATCGCGGCTCAACTGTCTGTGTAACGAACTAGCACCAATTCTTGCTGATTGAAATAGTATGTTACACGTCTGTTGAGAAAGGATGAAACAGTGGAGCCACCAGACGCTGGTAATTCTGGCAAGGACCCGTGTCTGTGCTCATGTCATGTCAGTCTATATTACTTGGTCCAACGGCGATTCGGGAATGGAGACTAATCTTGGAGAATGTATTAGCTGGCACGTCCAACGATTGGTTCAGGTCTTATTAGTTTTAGACTCCCTCGAGTCCAATTGTTTTTCATCGTGGGCCCACAGTGAGGCTCTGGGTTTAGTGGGGGAACCAGAACAGAATTTAATTTGAATATTCTAGCATGATACTGTACCTGGCTGCTATTCGAAAGGTTGGTTAATGCACTCATCGGTACACAATGTCTGATACAACTGTAAACTTGACGAAGACAATTGATTATAGCGACGGAGACGCCGGGAGATTGCTCACTGCTAGGTGATGAGAATTATGAAACTCACGTGCAAGTAAATATCGTCGCACTCACCTCCACCTCTATAAGAGCCAATCATGTGTAGCCAAGCTGCCAAGGGCACAAGTCATCCATCGGATTGGGTGATTGAAGCAGTAAAGTGAATGGAGCCTGGACGTGTAACGGGTGGGGCGCCGGGAGAATCGGAGTCAGGAGCAGCTGAAGTAGTGCTGCACGACTTGTGCAGGAAGGGGGTCATAAAGGCGGGATATGTGGCTATTTTTGCCTGTTCCTGCAATCCAGATCCACATTACTCTCCCTATGGCCGCTCTTGTCGGCGTTCTTTGAGCTCCGAAATCGAATGAATCCCATGCTCAAACTGACCGGGCTTTCTTGTAGCTCTGGAACGCCTGCAACGTAAGTTTTGTTGGCTGCCTCCGTTGTTGAAGGATCTTGTGATTCTTCTGGTGCTAGCTGGGGTGTAAGAGCAAGAGCATTGTTTGTTCCGGTTAGGGAATGTGGGCTTGGAGCTTTGCTGTGGTGCGCCGGACAGTCATTTCATTATAATGTGGGTTGTGGTGAGACGGAGGAACAATCATGTGACAGTTTGGATTGTGGACCACTCGACAGGTGCCGATCGAGTGATCTGTGATACTGTATCAATTTATTGCGGGTAAGAATGACGTGGGGAGTATTTTTGTGAAGAAGTTCTAGTGGGGAGCCAGCGCAGGAGTACACTTGGACTGATGGAAGATTTATTGGTGATCAACGGATGGCGCTATGGTGATGTCGCCCTCTAATGGAGGGGAGCTCCACCTTACGGAGTCTAGACAGGTACTACCAACCTTACCTGGGAGCTCTGAGTAGAGGATTTTGTACTTTTCTATCATTTTAATTAAAATATCGATCTTGTGCGCGAATGGTGTAATTTCAAATACTTTTATCTACAAGAGACTTGGGTACGACAGATACCTGGAATGCTTTCTTCGTAGCGTCTGTGTGAATCTTATTATTTATTACATGAAGTCGGCAGGTTAGTATGACGTTTGAGAACTTGGAATTCAGGTTTGGGTTGAGCGCGTACGTGCCAGGAGTAACATACGTAGGTTTAGGTTCGTCTTGTTGGCGGGTTTATGAAGTACGAGCGCGGCTGAGGACTCGCTAAGGTCTTTTGCTCTCACTAGTGTTTCCAAAGCTTTTCCAACGTTGTATCGGAACAGGTAAGCAGAAACTGCTTGTTAACAGCTGTAAGGAAGTCACACGGGTATACAAGCATCACCGCGACGGATCACCCCTGTATATCATCAGTAGAAAATCGCTTACAGTGGATTTATGAAGATTTGCGAGTACGAAAATAGGTCTAGGATCTCTGTTGCAGAAATTGGATTAGGTGATGATCGCTAATATACAAGTTCAAGGCTATAGGAATTCAAATCTTTCCTTTTTGGAATCTTAACAACCACGTGTGAAGCAGAGCGTGCTTCTTGTCGAATTCGGTCAAGACCATCCATGGCCTGACGGTTTGGAATCATATACAGTCGGGAACAAATCGTGATGCAGAGAGACAGCGGGATGCAATGTTAAAAAACCTGGTACTGGTGGTCAGGATGTTGTGATTTGGACTATATAGTTACCTGACATGTATCATAGTAAGACTATTGCTCTGGAAGACTGTATATAGAAGTTGTGTTCCATGTCCGCCATGCAAGGAACTGCGGTAAAGACGTGATGGATGACATTCACTGACATCTTTTCCTTTCTTGTGATGCAGCAGACACACATTCTGGCTGTAGAGGTTCTGAACCGAAGGTGTGGTCGACGTTCAAATTTGCCAAGAAAATGACATACGATGGGATAGTGGGATCCTCAATGCACAGAGTATGAGGGATGATGAACTTTCCCTTGAGCAGCCTGGTTGGATGTTCAAAATGGAATCTGACTCGTGCAGCTTCCAATTACAGTGCTTTCGATTCTCGTGTGGCTCCATGTAGGGCGGACACTGTTTTCCTGATATGCCACAATCCTTCCCCGGAAGATTGTCTCATTCTCAAATGAGAGGAAGACCAGCAGATAGCTATTTCTGATTGAACAAGTACCGAAGAAGACAACGGGGGGATGACAGGGCCTAAGGGAAGGGTGGTAACTTTGGTGCTAGTGGCCCTTCTTGTACTACATGGCACCCGTATCGTGTCGGCTCAGACGCTGAGAGACGATGAGCAACATCTCTTCACCTTTCTCCAAAATACCCTTCCAAGTTACCCTTCCCCGTTCAACCTTTCAGTTCCGACATGTCAGTGGGAAGGTCTAGCCTGCATTGGATTAGGCCTTCAACAACGATTTTACCAGCTGTCTCTCACTGGATTGGGGTTGAACGGCACTATACCGTACCAGACCTTGGGTGCCCTCACTGCATTGTCGATCCTTGACCTCTCCAACAATTTCCTCTCTGGCGAAATTCCATACGACATCTACACTCTGCCAAACCTGGTGCAACTCGGGCTTGCCAACAACAGCTTGACTGGGGCCCTGCCTCAGTGGGTGAATCTCTACCAGGTGCAGAAACTGGACCTTTCAGGAAACCTTCTCAGCGGCTCAATATCCGACACATTTGGTTACAATTTGAGGAGCCTTAGTTATTTGAATCTCCACGGCAACAACTTCTCCGGGCCAATTCCTGCGCTTTACACTTCCAAGTTCCTCAATTACCTTGACCTGTCGTCTAACCAGTTTACAGGAGGTCTACCGTTTTCAACGTTCCTCATTACAGAGCTGGGATTCCTGAACGTGAGCTGGAATCTGCTTTCAGGGCCAATCCCGATGGAGTTTAACTGGCTTTGGAAGATGCGTGTTCTAGACCTTTCAGAAAACAACTTCCAGGGGGCTATTCCAGATCTTTACAACTTAGGACAGCTCAGTGGGTTTTATGCGGCTTCGAATAGTTTGAATGGCAGCCTACCTGCCAATTTGACCAGGCTTCCGTATTTGCAGTCTCTCGATGTTCACAACAACTTTCTCTCAGGTTCTCTACCGAGCATAGTATCCCCAATCAGTTACCTGGATTGCAGAAACAACTACTTCAATGGGAGCATCCCGGGGGGATTACTTGCGTCTGCGAGTCTGGCAGTGGTACGACTGGGAAGAAATCAATTCACAGGGTCTATACCGGCAAATCTGACCAGTCAGATTCAGGAGATGGACCTGGCTTCAAATCAGTTCAACGGCAGCATTCCATGGGGTAGTATCACGGAGCTTCTGGCACTGGAGCATTTGAGCTTGGCACAGAACGGGTTTGCGAATGGAGCTCTGCCGATCTTGAGCAAGATGGTGAGCTTCACCTTCCTCAACCTCTCATCATGCAACCTCTATGGCTCCATACCCGATTCCGTTGGTGATCTCCGGAGCTTGGTGCAACTGGATCTGTCTCACAATCAGATGACTGGCAACATCCCTACAAACCTTTCCCGGACCACCAATCTGACATCTCTGGACTTGTCTCACAACAACCTCACGGGAGAGATTCCTGATGAACTGGCTTCACTCCCGAAGTTGAGTAAGGTAGACTTGTCGTTTAATAATCTGAGCGGTGAAGTCCCATTTGAAAATCAGTGGAGGTTTTTTAGCCCGTCTTCATTCGAAGGGAATTCACTCTTGTGTGGAACCATCGTGAATAAACTGTGCGTTGACGGTCTGGCTCCTTCACCTTCAGCTTCAGCTCCGGTGCCTGCTGCTTTCCTATCTCCAGAGACCCCGCCGGTGATTGTGCCTCCAATTCTGCATCGACATGCTGCCAACGGAATGGGAGCAGGTGCCGTGGTGGGGATTTTGATAGGACTGTCCCTGGCTCTCTGTGCTCTCCTCATCACATACATTGTGTTTCACAAGAATCACAAGTATAAGAAGGCACGGGCCATGAAAGAGCACTCCAGCTACTTGACAGGTCCGGTGACGTTCGAGGCCGACCCGTGCGCATGGGCCGGCCAGGTTCCGCAACCGGCATCGATTCCCGTGATCATGTTCGAGAAGCCTCTGCTCAATCTCACGTTTGCTGACCTGCTGCAAGCCACGTCCAAGTTCCACAAAGACTCGCAGATTGCGGACGGGCGCTACGGTCCCACGTTCAAGGGCGTGTTACCCGGGGGCTTCCAAATCCTGGTCAAGGTGCTCTACGATGGCGGCCCTGCCAACGAGCTGGAGAAAGCGGCCCAGTTGGAGGCGCTCGGGAAAATCAGGCATGAAAACCTGGTGTCGTTGGTTGGCTATTGCTTAGTTGGGGAGGAACGGCTCTTGGTTTATGAGTTCATGGAGAATGGCGACGTGCATCAACGCCTTCACGACTCTCTGGAAGGTAACTGCTCAGACTATTCACGAACCAAGGAATAACAACGCTTAAATTCAATTTTTTGTCACGTAACTATCAGCTCTTTCATCATTGTACCTAAGGTCGAGGAAGGATACTGTAATTTGCGTCACTTCAACCCTTAAAGGACCAAGAATCCATGGTTTTCAAATGACAAATTCAATCATTCATATTATGAAAAATATGAACCAGATAGGACCAAATTTATATCACCGGAATAAATGAAGAACATGCATCAAAAACACAAATAAATTTTAACAAAAGAAACTACACATCGAACCTACTCAAAACTGCTACAAAAAGCATGAAGCCCAATATGGGCTTCTTGGTCCTTTAAGGGTTAAGCATGATTTCAACCAATATGTAGTCCGAGTGTGCTTTCATTGGGGGATCACTCAACAGAGAGATCACTTTGGGTACAAGTCTAGCCAAACTCTCTTGAGACCAAATTTTTATCATGAATTTTTCATGCAATAATTCAAATTGGGAGGTTGTAGACCATCATTCAAAGATCAAGAGCCACAGCCAAGTCATGCTGATGTCCACCAAGTGTATGAATAGATTTTGAGTTGTAGAGACTGTCAGTACAGTTGGGATCAGGTCCGTAACGGTTGAGTATCCTCGGAGATATGTGGTGGTGTGTACCGAAAGCTTTGGATCCAAGCAAAGTGTTGTGATTTTGTTCCGGGCATGCATTGGCTGACACGGATTTGGCAACTGTGCAGAAACAATGCACCATCCAGATAACTGGACCAAGGAGACATGGGCGGACGCGAACGAGAAGTTCATCGTGAGCGAGGAGCTGGGATGGCCCGTGCGACACCGCATTGCGGTCGGAGTAGCGCGAGCGCTGGCGTTTCTGCACCACGGGTGTGTCCCCAACGTGGTCCACCGCGACGTGACATCCAAGAACATCCTGCTGGACGCGCATTACGAGCCGCACCTGGCCGACTGTGGCTTAGCCGAGCTCGTGGAGACGGGCAAACGCTACGAGACGCCCGTGATGGGTGGCACCTTGGGCTACGTGCCGCCGGAGTACAGCCAGACGTGGAAGGCCTCTGCGCGTGGCGACGTTTACAGCTTCGGTGTTGTGCTGTTAGAATTGGTGACTGGAAAGAGGCCCACTGGCCAATACTACCATGAGAGCTGTGGTGGCAACTTGGTGGGCTGGGTGAGGACTCTCATTCGCGAGAAGCGCGGCTTCAAGTGCTTGGACCCCAAGCTTCTGAGCTCTGGCGTGGAAAGCGAGATGCTGGAAACGCTCCGAATTGGCTACCTTTGCACCGCGGAGCTCGATTCCAAGCGCCCCACCATGCAGCAGGTGGTTGGCTTGCTCAAGGACATCCACGTTGACGTTGTCACTTGCATGTAAGCATTCTTTAAGGTGATCATTTAATTAGCCATTCTTTTTGTATAGATTTAATTTTGCAGATGAATTATTCACAGCTGCCATCTCAAACAGAGAATCTGTTTTGGGACTTCCTGCAAGTCGTTTTTCTTTCAGAGCCCTCTGCTCGTCTGGTGCTCGCCATGCAATGATTGTTTCTTACTCTGAATGTCCAATTCCGCCCCCAATTGGAGCAGACTCAGGCTTTCCACGTATTGTGACACTTCGGTGTTGATGCCAAGGTGGTCAATCCAATCAAAAGAACTTCAAACTAATACTAGGAACTGCTCTTTCAAAGCAGCACTAATTTTTTAAACCTCATGATTCATCTTCCTCAAGAACCACAAACTGAACTGTTTCTCTTTTCGGTTTGGAAACAGGTAGGTAGGGTTATATAGCCATCGCATAATTATAATAAGTGAAGTACTAAAAAGTGTAAAAAAGCAAACCACGTGCTTGTGAACTGTAAGAAGCTTAAGTTTAAGGGTGAACTAAGGTAGGAGCACCCGATTCCGCCAGTGTACCCAATGCCGATAATTTCTACACAAGGTAGTCTTTTTAGAACGCAAATCTAAGCACGTCGTAGAGCCCTTATTGTTTGTTGACCAATCTAATAAGCTATCTATGGTCTACCTAGATTTACATTCTAGAGCGATTACCATGTCAAGAAATTATCGGCATTGGGTACACTGTCGGAATTAGGTGCTCCTACCTTACAACAAGCTGCATATGAAGTGTAAACAGTCATAATTTTGCAGGCCTGCTGGATTAAAGATTGCACTGAATCATATACTACAGACTATCCATGAACAACTAAGCTGATTGATAGAGTGGCATCATATAGACAGAAACTCCGGTCCTCTTTTGAGGCCGACTTCAATAGTGTCTGTTCATCTTGACAATGAAACAGTGCCCACCGAACAAAGAGCCATTGGTGCAAGATTACTTTCCCCTATAGAGAATAGACACTCTAGAGTTCATAGAAGCTAAGGCTAGTTCATATCAGTCGGAGTTGTCCCGGTGGTTTCCACTGCCAAAACATGAACACTCATAATGAGGCACCGTAGGACGTGAGCTCCGCTTGCCGCCCTTCCTCTTCTTCCGCTTTGGAGCCTGACCAGCAGCCTGCTATTGCTGTGCCTTGCCTTGTTGTGACGACATACCTTGCCATGGCTAAGAACATGCGCACCCTTCTCCCTTCAATTCACCCCACTGCAGAACAATTACATCCAAGCTATAATCACCCTCTATATAATGTTGCGTGAACCAACCACAATCACTATACATGGGTAATCATTATTGTCCATTAATCTAGTGTATTGAGTCCTTCCTTGAATTAGCTATAGAGGGACTATATAAGCATCATTATATTTGACCCAAAAGGCGTGGCTCTCTCACCTGCCTTTCAAAAACATCATTAAATACAAGGATATTACATCCAATTTCCAGAGTTAAGGGTAAGGTGCGCATGCTCTAACCTCCTGTGAATCAAAAGCAAGCCGGAGGAATTAAAATGGATGCCTAATGTATCGACGTTACTACCGACACATATATGCAATGAATCTACTAAGCCTGTAATTTAAGTTGTGGTGAGTAGTCTGATTTGGAGCAGCAGAAATTAAGATCCAGTTATAGCAACGATCGAGACTGAGCAAATTAATTCCAAACAAGTTCAGACTAATTTAAAAGTGTGTTGCAAGACACAGGAGACTGCAGTCAGGAGCTAGCCTTGCAGATCGAGTGACGAAGATTGAATTGAGAAACTGTCATTCAATGGAACCATCATCTCCCCCAAAATTTAAACTCCAAACTGAACAACCAGATGTTGGAAGGAGTTACTTGGGAGTTTCTTCCAGATGTAATTAATACCAGGCCGGTCTTGCCCTGCATTCCTGCAAATATCTTCACGGTAACATCCTGGTAGAAATACCATAAACAAAAGTCAGAATCACAAAAGTTAGACACCGGCCCCAAGGACCGTAAAAAGAGTCAGAGATTGCTCCTAGATTCTCTCTCCACGTCAACTTACCCAGGTTCAACAGTGATTTATGTATGGAGTCCAGTTTGTCATTTTACAGTTTGGAGATTCGTTGCATTGGTGGGGATGCAACCAAACTGCTAGAGTCACACTGGGAGTATTTGAAGTGCCAGATGCAGAGACTGGTGTGCATGCTCTCAAGACAAACTTGCAAGCGTGTACATCGTACACAAGAATTCTGTATACTGCAACCCTATTTGAAAGTTTGTATGGTTTCAGAAACTCAAGAAAATCTCAATATCGTGCAAATGGTGTGGTGGTTTCAGAAATTCAAGAAAATCTCAATATCATTTTCAGGTAAGATTGAAGGCACCACTGTCCCACCATTTTGGCTGTTTGAAAACCTCACGGGCAAAAATGAAAAGCCAACGTTCTGGCACCTTAGTACATACATACAATTCCGCCACCAAGAATCACTCATAATACTAAAAGAGTTGCAATCTTTCAGGGCCCTCAAAACATCACAACAAAGTCATTAGAGGCGTGTTTCAAAGCCGAGCCACTCTGATGCTCACCCTAAGAGACAAGGCAAGGAAACTACTTAACAAAAATTATATGCAAGGAGGGGAAAAAAATTGTGTATCACCTGCTCATTGCAACGAGCCTAACATACACTAAATATCATGAATATCACAGATAATAGAGTTATCCCTTCAACTCCAAAACTTTCACGAACTTCAGTCTGTGCATGGCTTCCCCGAAAAACAAAGACTTCGGGGATAAAAAGAATAACTCTAAGACCCTTTCCTTCACCAAAAATGGCCGAAGCCATCAGGGAGAAAGAAAAAAGGCCTCACCAAGACCATCACTTGTTCTACACAATTCAACCCTATAAACACTCCCTTGTTCCACAGAGCCCTGTTAGGCTTAACTTGCCAGACACACGTACTATGGCCGTTTCAATCGCTCGAACCAGAATGATGTGTCTAGGGAGTGTTGAACGTCGATTTATGAAATCAAATCCTCACAAGAGTTGAAGTGGGACAAAAAATTCAAACTGGGACAGGCCTCATTGCATACTATTGTACTTCATCGTCTGGTCGAAACCATCAAAAGTAGCTGGTTATTGATGTTAATAATCACAGGCCCAGATACATACCGTAGTAATCACAGCACCAAAATGAATGAAGATCCTAACACTTTCTAAACAAAATCCACAACTCAACAAGACAATTGGTTTCCGAAACTGGCTCACTTGCAATAAGTTAAGGAGATTTTAGAGAACTCTGAAAGACTGACCGACCGACCGACTGAGGCAACGTTGTTCTCCCCACTGTTGGAACAGTGTCTTGGAGCCCATCATTTTATGCACCTTTTCATTATTCTGGGATTTTACAGCTTTCCTCTGTTTCAATCACTAATGGTTAGAATGAGCGGCACAACAATTGCAACCTCAGAATTTCCATAGCTCACAAAAAAGAAAGTTCAAAACTTAATGAACATTTTGGAGTTAAAAGGATAACTCTAAGGAAGG
Source organism: Pohlia nutans (assembly GCA_022496805.1). Lineage (NCBI taxonomy): Eukaryota > Viridiplantae > Streptophyta > Bryopsida > Bryales > Mniaceae > Pohlia > Pohlia nutans. The sequence goes on from CM040085.1 coordinate 35,647,173, forward strand.
AGCACCCAAAACCAACAATGTACCCAATTCCGATAATTTCTAGACACGGTAATCATTCTAGAATGTAAATCTAAGTACAATTCTGATAATTTCTAGACACGGTAATCATTCTAGAATGTAAATCTAAGTACAATTCCGATAATTTCTAGACACGGTTATCATTCTAGAATGTAAATCTAAGTACATCATAGAGCCCTTATTGTTTGTTGACCAAAATGATAAGCTATCTATGGTCTGCCTAGATTTACGTTCTAGAATGACTACCGTGTCTAGAAATTATCGGAATTGGGTACACTGTTGGTTTTGGGTGCTCCTACCTTAACCCTTTAACCCCTAAACGTCCCAGCGTCCAGAAATTGGATTACGAACAGATTCAAAGCTTTGTAACTTTCTCATACAATCTCGGATGACTTTCATCCAAGTCATATTTGCAAGCCTATTAGGTTCTCTACGAATTAAAGTAAATCTTTTGTGATGTTGATAATATTACAGAGGTCTCCAAATGCAAGTATGTCAAATTTGTTGGGTAGATTTCATGTTTGCAATGGACCTCTCATGTACACCTCATGTACATCTGAGCCATGCTAATATCTACGTTTAAGGCTAGCATCTACTTCTGTTCAAAGGGACGGTACGTTTAGGGGTTAACGTCCCGATTCAACATTGATTTCGAAGATCATAACATTCAGTAGCCTCTGTGACCGTTGCCTTCCCCCAATAGAATGATGTGGAATATCCCACATCATTTCATCCTCCAATGAAATGATGTGGGATATTCTACATCACATCAGTAGCTATGGGGACAGGTGGCATTAAGCAAGAGCAATTAACCATGGTGAACAGTAATCGAAAGCACTCACTCAGTCACAATTCAACAGCGTCTTGTAATTGTTTATTTGATTCAATATTCCATTCAATTACAAATCATTGGTCACTCCATATATAAAGGTGGATGAAATTAAAAGGCAGCCTTCTTGAACGCTACTGAATGTTATGATGTATAAAATGTTTGATGAATAACAAAATGGAGTTGGTGTTCAAAGCTAAGTTGTAAATGTCAATGTGAAGATCACATCTATACAGTTGGATTTATCATATTTTTTATTAATAAATTGTACTTAAATTTTCAGGATTTTCTTTTGAAATTCAATTAAAAATCCCAAATTAACCAAAAAAATTAACAACTGTTGTAATCAATTTGAAATAACATGCACTATGAGATGGTATAATTTCCATTATTTGATTCTACTTATTTTGGAAAATCATGTTCAAGGTCTCATTTTTTGAACTAAGAATGAAACTTGACATAAACCAATTTTATTATTTAAAAAAAATCAAAATATCTTATTTTGAAGATTCATACTGTACAAATGGTAGTCAACTAGCACAAGAACCAAGAGAAATTTGGAAGGATGAAAACTATCCATGTATGTAGTCAAGAGAATAATCTAAATTTGTTCATCGTCCACTATGTGGACGCAGGCGTGTCAAGGGACTAGTGTTTCAAAAAAAAAAAATTGGGTTACAAAAACACTCCATTCCGTCTTTAACCCTTAAAGGTCCAGATTGGCCATTCTGGTCAGTATTGTACGACCGTATTTCATTGTATTTGGAATGGTTCTCACCTCCTATGAGTTTCATATCAAAAGTGAAATTAAAATTCATGTCTACATGGTCTTAAAAGCTATTGGGATCTCAATTTGGAACTTTCTACTTACAACAAATGTTAAATATACAGCAACGTATCTACTATGCCCTAAAACCTTTAAGGGTTAAAGGAGCTGTGAACACTTTATGCCATATTATGTGAATTAGGGTATCCAAGATGCTCCAATTCTTTGACATCTTTTTCTCTTTGGCATAGATCCTCTCACATCTTAACACCTAACCGTCGGGCCTATGACCATGGAATCTTGCTTTACCTGCCACACTCAATTTTGGCACTATAAATAAGATGAGAATTCAATTTTATTATTTTAGTAGATGAAGCCATGTGTCTATTACAAATCATGAAATTTTCATGTAAAGAAATTCATATCAATTACAAAATGTACTCAAAACTTCCGATTTTTTTACCCAAGGTGTAAATTACAATGAAGAATAGTACAGTAAATAAAAATCATCCATGTATCTAAATTTAGAATAATTCCCTACACCATGGCAATACCCACCAAACTTGTAACTCGAATAAAACACTCAATTTTCAGAGTTTTCCAAAAATTCAAAATGGAGTAGAAACTAGACTTGGTAAGCTTCATTTTGTTAGTTCAACTCAAATGCAATAGAACTCATTTTCATGGCCTAAATTTAGTTTAAACAAGGAAAAGCAGAAAAATCCAAAATACACTACATGGTGAACCGTTTTTACTACCGTACCTTCCAAGCAGCTTCGTCATGCTTCCGACGAATATTTAATATTTTTCAAAAAGTCATGTTCGTTTGCCATTTTTATAGATTTGTTAAATTCGTTTTCTTGCAAAAAACATAGTATTGTAATTTCGTCATTCATCCAAATGGGCCTCACAAGTTAGTACCACTATATGGATCACTTCACTTGTTTGATCTCATTGATTGTGTGTTGTAAAGTCTTGTGCTTTATACAAAATTCAGGACACTAGTGCCAACAATGAATGTGGGATTTGTAGAACTCTCACTACTTGTTCTCTCTTAATCACCAGTTAAACTCCTTCACAAAAATGTGAATAACTTAAGCAAAAATACTTCAAATCTTAAAATTCTTTTTGGAAGTGAAAGATTACTTGAAAACGCAACTATTCTTAGTTGATCAATTCTCAAAATAAGATAGTCTACTATGCACAATTGAGCCTCAAAAGTCTGATCACAACACATGTTCTTCTCATTCAACTCATGCACGTTCTTCACAGCCTTACTGAATTTTGTTCATATATCATGCATAGAAACTTCAAATCACAAAATTCTTTTTGGAGGTGATAGATGACTTGTCCTTCTAAGTTTTCTTAGTTGAAAACATTTCAAAATAAGATCATTTGGTATGCTCAATTGTGCATCAAAATCTACTGAAAATATGGTGTGGTGAGAATTCACATGAGTTTGCAAGTTCTTATCCCATATCATTTGGGAGTGACTTGGAATGAACTTGATTACAAGGTCAGCTCTTTCTTCCCCAACAATTCGCTCTTTCCTCTCAAAATGATGTTAAGATATGTGAAAAATGGTAATATTTCAATATTTCGACTATTTCAAAAAACAATTAATATGATATTCGGCAAAATCTACTTATAATTTCCAAAAGAATTCGTCTTGGCTTTTTTGAATTATTTAAAGACGAAGCTGCTTGGAAGGTACGGTACTCTCTATGTAGTTGGAACCCCATATAAAATCCAAAAATAACTTAAATGACCATAATTTGACTTGAAGAGGTGGTATGACCAACGAAGAGCCTTCAAGAAAAGAATTGGATGAAAAAATCTTCATCTACTCTATGATACTTCAGTTCACTTTGTTTAAGTTACATCCATTTGCCAGTATATGGCTGCAACGACATTTAAGGGTTAAATTCAAACCAATTCTTATAAGCAAGTGCTCCCTCTACAATGACATCCTAGAATATTCTGTACACTTGCCACCCTATCATTGACTAGCACATTTCACTGGAGCACATTTCACACATGAAGACTATTTGACTCTTAATAGTATGTCACCCAAGCATTCAGATTAAGGGAGTTGGAGTGTATTGCCAACCACAATAAAAAGTGCAGGTGGTCAACACTAATCTACAATGTTATGCACATTCTGCGGCCCTGCTATCAGCAAGAATTGGTAAGTATGTACAGAGGTAGGTTTTATAGATAGCTTTAATTTGTTCTGGAACTCAAAATATCGTCGCACAACCCAGGTACTAAACTCGGTGAGAAGCTTACTCACACGTTTTGAAAGGCCCCATGCCAGGGTGGGTTGGGACGACCAGAGCTCAATAACATCAAGGCTCAGTGTCTCTATAGAGAGAAGAATAAGACCCACTATCAACACAGATTAAAGAGGGTGTTCATTGTCAGCTGCGGTTGACGGTGACAACAGATCCTGGACCCATGAACGCACCCGTCTGCTGCAATGCACTGTCAAAGAACCCGCCCATGGGCACGGACTCTGCAATGGGAGGCGCGAAATTCATGAGGAGGTCACGCAGCGTGACCACGCCCGTCACGCGGCCGTCTGTCTCCACAATGAAGCCCCTGTCACTCCGTGCCCTGAAAAGCTTCTGCATGGCTTCTTTCATGGTCTCGCTTGACTTGAACGTCACAGGATCATGCATTGCTGCAGTTTGGATGTTGGCCAGACTCAGCGCCGCCGCCGCGATTGCCGTGCCAAAATCTCCTTGCTCTGGAGTTTCCTGCAACCGCTTGCTCTCCCCATCTCCTCCCCTCATGAACTCCTCAGTGCTCATCTCCCTGCCACACATTCCATCAGTTTGCAAACTCATTGGATCAAATAAAATACATGAACAGGGCTTTCAAAACAATTTGTCTGTTTCAGAAATGTTGAGACAGCCATTTCTGTATGTGTGTCTGTAAACGAGGTCTCAGTCCATAAATATATAATTATTTTTCGAGGCTGTTTTCAGATTCTGTATCTGTTTCTGAAGAATAAATAAATAAAAAATATTCACAGACGAGGACCTCATTTGCAAATAAAATTACCTGAAAGAGAATCTTATCCGTAATTCATGGGGAGGTCAGTGATCATTCAGAGGCCTTCCTATGTATCATGGTGAATATTCTCTTTAGGATGTGGTTTGAAAGCTGTCTAATTTTAGTAAAAGCATTGTTACAAGTTTGAACTAGCAAAAGTGGTTGTCAAAATGAGTAGCAAGGAGAAAACGGGAAACAAACAGACAAGTATGAGGATAGACAAGTAAAATAAATACTAACTTGCGGCGCATGAACACATGTGGCTTGTCCAACAGGATTCGCACATCACAGTAGCGTATGTTGCCAAGGAGGCTCTTGGAAGATCGATCCAGGATGGGAACACCACTGATGCGGTACTTCCACATGGCACGCAATGCTTTCATGAGGGAGTCGTCACTATAAACAAACACCATTTGGCCCGCATTGTGCTCCGTTTCGAACCTGAAAACACCCACACCTTTTTCCTCCATCAGGACATCTTTTAAGAGTTTCAATATCACAAACTTTATGATTTCAAAATAAATAATAAATAAAATAAAATCTCTTAGACATTTCTCTTGATGAATCAAGAGTTATTTTCGTCGGACACTCTCCTGGAGTGCTGAATTAGAATGAATGAATTAGACAACACCTCGCAGAATCTCTCTGTGCCATTGATAATACCCTTTTGATGTGTACATTCCACAAGCAAAGATTCTCACCCTGCATTATGAAGTGTACTCTCAGCAATCGTCTCAAACCAGTGCAGCCCCTCACACTGAAGCAACAGCTGTACCGCAACGTCCTGCGCACCACAAGGAAACGCTCTTTCGTTTCTCAACCTTAAAACAGCAGCAGCAAAAAGTAAAGCAATAAAGCCCAGGGCTTCATTGAGCCAAAGGTAAACAAAATCTTGCCTCTTGTTGATTAGAAAGTCCTTGACTCTGCACTAATTGGAATCATGCCCTAGTACATTTTTGTAACACTAAAAATATATGTTTTGGAAGTTACTATAATTGATCAGGAGCGTCCAAGATGAGCTTTCTATTTTAGTTCAGGCAGTAAGGGATGGATTGTGTGGTAACTCATAGAAACGGATTGATGAAGTGTTATCAAAACAGTTAAGTACATTCCCAGGGCTTCGTTAAGGCCAAAGGAAAACAAACACAGGAAAACACATGGAGCATGGGGTTTTCTATTAATTTGGACCTGTATTTGGTTTCAGAACCATCAATAAATGCAAGGAACCTTGGGTAAGTAATACCTGGGTGATGAAGCCTCTGACGCTCTTAGAGGACTCGGTGTCGACCACAGGAATAGCTTTCAGCCGATGTTTGGAAAGTAGAAGCAAGACATGAAGAAGCGAATCGTCGGGGCGCACTGGCAAAAAGGGACCCCACCGAAATGACCTTGCCATTGCACTCACCTGGACATCACACGGTAGGTAGTCTTTTAAAAATGACGATTCCCGAACGCATACAAAATCAAAATGAAGGATTCATTTCTTACTAAAAGAATAGCATCCATAGCTGAAAAGAGAAAAATCCGGGTACTAAAACAACAGCTGAAGAAACCAAAAACCCGGGTTCATGCATGATGTGTGTTCCAATATCTTCTTCTTTTTATAATAATTGTTATATTTTTATTTGAGCAGGAGCCCTGCTAATGTTCAAGACAAGTAAATGCAAGTGATTAATACCTGTGTAGAGTTCACATTGGGGAGTTTATCCAAGAGACCAAAAAAGCCTTCACGGCTGGGTCGTTGTGTTTGCGAGGTGCCTGGGCTTGCCTCGGTTGATTTCCCCTCCACCACTCTTGCTAATTGCTCCTGCGCCTGTGCTACATGCTCCTCTGCCCGACCCGGGTTTCGGGCTTCCACCGAGGCGGTGGCATTTTGTGGTGCATCGGTGGGGCTCAATACCATGCCGGAAAGCTTTGCATCTGCTTCAGCTCCCTCGAATTCCTTCGCATCAAGTAAAGCAGAAACTCAGATCTGAACAGAGGACCTCAAACAATAACGCTCCAGAGCCCAGACAGCCTCAAGAAACTTAACAAGAGCAGAGTAAGTAAATTTAACCCCAAAATTACAAAAAGACTGAAAATTCAGAGGTGCCACATTTTGTTGATCACTAGAAACAGTGCATATGTTGGTCAAAATTTAAATGAAATTGGACAAAAGAAAGTCTCCATATGACCTAATCAAAAAAAGGAGGGCTTGCTACCAAGAGTACACTCCTAACTCTTTTATTACATCATCCTTTTGGTAACCAACGTACATGAGTTCAGAAATGGACATTTGGAAAGTGTCCAATCACATGTATACACAATAGCAAAGAGTGTGATATTGGAGAGTGGTGATAAAGAGTTCTACCTCAAGGACCCAAAGCACAAGGCTGGCAAAATCAACAAGACCCACGTATCGATCCGCCAATAGCTCGTTGTTGGTTTGCTGAGAATCCCGAACTGGAGCACCCAGCACCTTCTGGACGTACAGCTTCTCAATAGCCGCACTTATGGTGTCCGTCATATTGAGCTCCAACACTGTTGTCAAGACCAAGAACCTGCAGGGTCAGTATTATTTACTACACAAAAACAATTGATCAATACATGATTCCAAACAGGTAGAAAAAAAACTCTAACCAAGATTTTAGGGCCAACAGTCCTATTCATAGTTATAAATCGACTGATCATATTGTGGAAAAACAGAATTCAAATGGGGCAAAATCTTATATCAGCGAAGAACATTGTACGTGCTAGTCAAAAAAGAGTCGATAATTATTTTTTTTAAAAACGTCTTCATGTGACGTACTCAAAATTTGGACCACTTGGTTTAAACATCCTTCCCATCCTCACATTGAGCGTTCTGACAAATCCAATTCTTGTGACCTAAAATAAGATGGATGTGCATGATTAGGGTATGGATGGCTATATGCTCCTGTTTATGGCTATCTGTCATATTCAGCTCCAACACTGATATGAAGTGCTTGCAGGGTGAGTGTTTACACAAAATTGATATCTGATTCCAAACAGATATAGAACTCCAGCGATATCCTTCGCATCCTCAGATCGGCCTTCTGTTTTAGGGTTTTGTTTTACAATCCCATTCTTGTGACCTAAAAGAAGCTGAAAACGCTATGGATGTGCACAAGTAATTGATTGACATCTCATGAGTGTGCACTAATATGCTCCTGTTTTTTGGTATGTCATATTCAGCTCCAACACTAATATGAAGTGCAGGGTGAGTGTTTACACAAAACTGATATAAAACTCCAACAACATCCTTCGCTTCCTCACAATGAGGACACCATTGGCCTTCTGTTTTAGGGTTCTGTTTTACAAATTCCTGCGACCTAAAAGAACTATGGATGTGCACAAGTAATTGATTGACAGTGAGGCTCATGCTGCAAGTTTGAATCTCACCTCCTGCGTGGCCGATACCGGGGACGGAGAAGAGAGGAATCCGGTCGAAGAAACGTTTGAGGGCCTCCGTGGGGGGCAAACCTGCGCCTGGAGGAACAACCACCGCTTGCTCACTGTCGGTCGCCTCGAGCTGCTCATTCTCCTGGTCGATCTTGTGCATGACCACGTGCTTCTTCTCGTGAATGCTGCGCTCTGTGTCCGACACCAATCTCTCCAGCTTGCTCTTGTCCGGCTCCATTGATCAGTGGCTATGGCAGATGGATCCCTGGAACGCAAACTAGGGCTTCGTGTAAGACACGGCAACAGAAACAAACCAAAAAAGAAACAGACAGGCCATATATCTCCCCACACGAAGCCAAAAGAAGAGTGTGGGCATATCCCTCATCACACGCTCCCCCATCACTAAGCATAGAAACTATATTCTCTTCTAGTTGTCTAGTTAGTGCTTTCACCATCTTTTCTACCAGTAAAGAAGGAGATACTTGTGCATATATACCTGAGAGATGGGATGCAGTAGCTTGGTGTGGAAATGGCAACAAATAATGAAAAAGCTGTGGGAATTCTGAATGAGAAGGTGCAATGTAAAAAATAAGAAACGAGGAACAAGGGAGAATGGGTGCGAATTGGTTGGTTGGATCCGTCGTGGCATGAATAATTTCTGAATGAATTGAGTGATTCTGATGGTTCATTCTCTCAGGTCCAGTTTTGAAGGTGGAGTGGAGCTGTGGAGTGGAGTGAGGGGAAGCTGAGTGGGCGTTGGCCACGCGGCGAGAGCATCGGGTCTTGAGAGCATCTCGTGATTTTTTTGTTTTATTTATTTATTTATTTAGATTTATGTTTTATTTTATTTGTTTGTTTTGTTTTGTTTTTTGAGCTCCGGCAGCTGGACGGAGAAAGCCAGGTGGCCTCTCAGTTCATACTATGGCAAGAGGTTGTTGCAGTCCAAACCCAATTCATGCCAGAGTCCAAACCCAATTTATGCCAAAGTCTTGTGCTGAAAATCAACATAATAAACTATAAAATTATAGAAAAAAACCTGACCATCTGTCGAGGAAGAATTGGCCGGTTTTCATTCTCGAGCGACCCGATTCTCCTTTGAGAGTCCATTGCATTAATGCCAAAACTCACGAAAAGTGATGTCATGTAGGTACTTTGGAGGGCAACGACTGTTGGATTTTGGCCTTTAGTCTAGTGTGAAGCCTAAGAGGCTTATTTCCGACTTTTTAGCAATTGGATTAGTGGAATTTGAGAAACTCTTGACCTTCGGCCAAAGTGTGAACCACCTCTAATATTGAAGAGAGGACAAGCCCAAAAAAGGCTCCTAGTTTTGGGGACTTAACCAAGTCCTAAATTAAGGGCTTGCTTACATGCGTCAGTGCATGGATAATCTCGTCTTTGCACTTTCATAAACAAAGGTAGAGGTTTTCTTTGTTTCATTTTCATTTCCACATGACCACATAGCCAATTGATTGGATCATTCAACTTTTTAGAGATCAATGTGTATAGTACATACATATACTAAAATTAGAGTTAACCAAAAAGAGTGTCTCGAAGTGGAAAGGAACCTTAAACTCATCTTAAACTTGTTTTAAGTTCAAAAAGACTGCAAAACTAGTGTATGGTGAGTTGGAGAATAATCTAAAGCAAGGCCCTGCTCTGTCATGGAGTGTGGAACTCATAACTTCTCCAATGCTAAAAGAGAGTTCCCACAAATTCCCCCAAGCTGAGAGACTTGACTATAGGGATTGTTCACGAACAGTGAATGTCATAAATTGTAATTATAGGAAGAGAACTCCACTTGAACTATACTCGTAGAGCAGTTCTATTTTCGGATAACTCTAATGTTTATATACGATGCAAGAAATCTCAATAAATCAATCTAATTGTAAAGAAAGCAATTATAACCCCACAACACAATTTCTGGCTTCTGATTGATTTACTTTTTCTTCATTCTAGGATGTACGGTGTCTGGCAACTAATTCTATGCAAAAGTTGTGCAATTAGAGAAGAGAGCTTGAGAGCTTAACCCTTAAACGTCAAGATGGTCCTGTACGGGCAGCTCAAAAGAATAATTTTTTTTAGAGAGTTGCCTCTAATAGTCACCCATTGAATAATGTGATCAACTAATGAGAATTCCTTAAATCCTTTATGAATGGAGTGAATAGGGATTTCTCTAGAACCCCCGGTGGTTTTGAATGAATGGGGACAAAAGTGCCCCTATTTTTGTCCAGTTCAGGCCCCACCTTAAAAAACAACCCCCTCCTCCAATGGTTTTTTATTCCCTAGTAGGTCTCCCTAGACTAAAATGAGGCCTACGGCCCCAAATTACCAAAAAAAATTGCCAAAAAAAGCACTGAAGGTGCCCAAAATGGAAATTCCAGTAAAAAGGAGGGGTGGATGAATAGTGCCCGCATTCAAGACCACCAGGGGATTTAGAGACGAGGAGTGAATAGTATCACTCTGAAATCAAATTTAAAAAATTCAATGAAATTTCGGCTCTACAGTGAGCTTTACAATTCTAGATTAAAAATTGATAAAAATATATATTTTTTAATATTATAAAATAAAAAATAAAAAATAAAAACATTGTTGACCATCGCTAACATGCGCTGCCAGCTAAAAATCCACTTTTTTCTTCATTATTCTCTCAAAACAAATTCATGGGGTTTTTTTGACGTTTAAAGGTTAATCCCCAAACATCCTCACCCATGTCCAGATTAGGCAAAATTGCCAAGATGCATTATAAATTGCAACTAAGAGGAATATTTTGAACTTGATGTATGAATAAAAGTTGTACATAATGAATTTTGGATTCTATCCATACAGTTAGATTTGGGATTGCTATTACCAATATTTTCTATTAAATTCAAAATTATTTTGTAATTCGATTACGAATAAGATATTGATAATTTGTAGATGAAATTTGTTGTGATAGGTTGAAATATAATATTTTAAATGTAGTGATTTTTAAAGATTTTTTGGTTGCTTAACCCCTAAACATCCTCACAATGTCTAGATTAGACAGTTTTGCAAAGTTGCATTATAAAATGCAACTACAAGAGCTATTTTGAACTTGATGTATGAATAAAAGTTGTACATTATGAATTTTAGAATCTATCCATACAGTTAAGTCTACAATTACTATCACCAATATTTTTCTATAAAATTTGAAACTTCAAATTCAAAATTATTTTATAATTTGATTACAAATAAGATATTGACAATCTGTGAATGAAATTTGTTGTGATGGGTTGAAATGTAATACTTTTAATGTAGTGATTTTTGGAGATTTTTTGGTTGCTTGATTTTATGAGTTGACTTTTTCAAGAGCACTTTTATACTAAAATCTTTGAAAATTTTGGTGAAACACTACAACATGAAACAAGGCATAAAAGTTTCACAAATCATCCCCTTTCTAATCAAATCACACATGCATGAAACTTACTTCCTATAAAAAATTCAGTAAAGAATTCACACTGCAAAAAATGCACAACAGATGAGAAAAGTTTGCTTCTGTACATCATGCAAAATATGCATGGTTGGGCAATTAGGGGTTAATTTTATGAGTTGACTTTTCAAGAGCACCTTTAGACTAAAATCTTCAATTTTTTTTGATAAAACACTACAACATGAAATGAAGCATAAGAGATTCTCATACAAAGTAGAAGCACCAAAACCTACTAGGAACCAATTCCAATCACCTATGCAAGCACCTGTTTCAATTTCGTGAGTTCCCAATCAAATTATCAAAACCATTAGTTGTTGCAGTTTGGTGATCAATTATGAATGCCAAGTTAGGAAATTGATTGGCCTAGAAATGAAAGACAAGTATTGGTTCCCCTACTAACATCAATAGTAGTTTGAGAATTCAGAACAAAATCATACATTGTGACAAAATTAATTAAAAATTGGGCTTGGTTATTAAACCCAAAGTTTTATGTGCTGCAATTTTTTATCATTGAAAACCATCGCTCTAAATAAGTTGAAATCCTTAAACTGACAGGTATTGGTGCCTCCACCTTATGGTTACGTGACATTCAGACATTTGAAATCAATTCCAAGATTCACCACCAAATAAACCACATTATTTGTGCCAATATGTACTATTAGTGTACATATCAAAAGACCAGCACGGCCTGCTCAGCATAATCATGGACTCACGGCCCCTCAACGCAACTTCCATCCTGCATCACCTCTGAGTCAATTTGGAAGCTGGACAAAAAGTCTCAAGACCAAAACCCATTAGATAAAACAACATGCCAGCATACAGTACAAGTCCTTCACAAATTTACTACTAATCAATGGCTTTTTATATATACAAAAGAAACCTGTGAGGAAGTAGAAGAGCCAGGCATTCTAGGGGCATACCAGTCAATGCGTTGCAGCAATATCAAAGTCAAGGCCGGTGGGATCAACCCAGATTGAGCATTCATGCTGCTTATCATCTGTCAAAACCACCAGCTAACCTGCACATACATGCTCTCTGGGAGCTGATACTCTCTCACAAGCAACATGGTACTAATACTGACATGCATATGCCATCCAGAAAACTTCCAGATGCACACCATGACCATGAAACAAAAACTCAAGGATGTATATGCAATGAATTCATTATCAGACAATGCGTCCTCTTTCATTACTACAATCCTTTCCAAGCATCTACCATTTGCGACGAGCACCAAGAGAGAGAAAAGAATTGTCCAATGGCAATGGGATTCGTGTGAATCCACTGCTCAGTGGTCACATAGTAAGTTGTATAAAGAGCACAAGCAAGTGCCAGAACTAACTGCACAGGCTAAAGATATGTGCAGAGAAAAACACTCTACGTCCATCGAGTAGGCCAGAAGGCATGGATCCAGTAGCCAGTTTTCCAGTTATCAAGAGCGATGACCTTCCGCACAGCCACAAAACTAATAGTAATGGCGACAACCATCACGAGGCGTTGCACGACCTTGGATCGAATTTGAGGAGCAAATTGAGTGACAAAGGCTAACAACACGCCCACAATGGTGTACAGAAAGCCCACCACGAATCCCTCCGCTCCCAGTTGCATCCCGGAGCCTTGGTAGAAGAACACCAACTTCTCGGGGTTATTCCGGTCCTGCATGAAGAGCGGCATCTTGCGGATGATGTTGTGCATGCCTCCGGAGACGCTGAAGAAGTAGATCACCAAGGCGCCAAAGCACCAAACCCTAGGCTCCCGGAACGGGGACTCAGGGGCCGCGGCGAGCTTCACAGCGAACGGCGTGGCAATCAAGACCACAATCGCCAGAGCCCACGTCTGCGCTTTCGTGAGAGGCGGCGGCCGCTCGATCGGGCCGCAGGGTTGCTTGGTCTTGGCGGTCACGAAGCTGGCGACCCCTTCGGCGGAACGAGGAAACTCCCCCTGCGCCATCTCTTCGCTCGCCTCGCTTCCTCCGCTCCCGGCTGCCACGTACCGAACGTGAGGGAGCGCTTGCACCTTGAAGAGCTGGAACACGCCCTGCATTTGCTTGAACTCCAAATCGCAGAAGAAAACCTTGGCATCCGTGTCCTGCCCTTTGTGATGCTTGGCGTACGCGGTCGCCACCAGGCCGAAATCCTGCCGAAACTCCACCAATTTCAGCTCCGTATTGGCGTGCAGCTGGCTCGCATCGAAGAAGAGAATGAGCGCGTACGGGCGCGGCTCAAACGTGGACATGAAACGACGGAAGTTGTTCTCGTCCAAGCGAATCACGCCGTCCTTCGACTGCGATTGCATGTGCAACAGATCCGCCACTCGATCCTCATTGGACTCGGCTCCTACCAACACAAAAGCAACCACCAGCATACACAGAACACCGAAATGAAACCGCCCCATTGCGACACACCCTGAGCACAAACCCTAACAAGGGTTTGTTCAAAATGCTCCACAACACGACTTGGCTCGCATATTCTCTACAAAAACGTCTTCACTACCGCGTAGTCTTCACCATCCAGTGACACTGATGATTCTCACAGAACTCGCCGGATTGGGCTCAAAAACTTGGAAGAGCCCGATCGTCGTGAATTCCATCGTCTTGCAAGCGTCTGCAGCAGCGCTTCGCCTGTAGATCGAATGCACTTTGGTCAGCGACGTGGGGAAATGTACGTCCTCTGTACATACACCCAGACCTAATGTCCATTTTAGAGTGTACTGTACACTCCTCTTGAACCCCTCAAGGACAAGGATTCATTGCTCCAAAATCAATACCGGTACTAGTAGTATGGAGTAGTATGAATTCCGGTCTTTTTTACCCCTAAACGTACCTGAACAGAAGTAGATGCTAGCCTCAAAAATAGATACTAGCATGGCTCAAATGTACATGAGGTGTACATGAGAGGACCATTCCAAGCATAAAATCTACTCAACAAATTTGACATACTTTTAGTTGGAGGCCTCTCCAATATTATCAACAGGTTCTCATCACAAGAGATTTATTGTAATTGGTAGAGAATTTAATAGGCTGACAAAGGTGATTTAGATGAAAGTCATCCGAAGTTGTATGAAAAAGTTGCAAGGCTTTGAATCTGTTCGTGATCCAGTTTCTGGACGATGGGACGTTTAGGGGTTAAGCCCGCCTAAATAAAGCAACTCTTGGACCCACCCATGGTTCAATGTTCACCGGACAAAGGACCATAAGTGCTGAAAAATCAATAGTTCAGATGTGACCAAATTTTATATCAGTGGAGTCCATGAAAAATATTGAATGGACCTGTCAGAAAATTAATTTAATTTGAACAAAAGGAAGTCTCCACAAAAACTTGGGTTAACTCCTAAATGCACAAGTCTGTAGAATGTGATTATGAACATCTTTGCATTCACACTCGCTACCATATTAGAATTGAGTATCAAAGTGACGACAAAAAAATTAAAAATTAAAAATTAAGAAAAATTAAAAATTATTGAAATTATTCTTATAATCTCAATGTGCTTTTGTAGAGTCACAAATGTGAATATATTTATTTTGGTGTTTAGTGCTCAAAGGAGAATCCTACATTGTGAGTGAGTTTGTAGTGTCATTAGTAAGAACTCTAGTCCTCTTTCCAAGGCGGCGGGAATAATGTGTCTTTTCAACCCACTTGTGATTCAATGTTCAGGACCAGTGGTGCACAAAGAATTTGTTTGTAGTGTCACCTTCACCAAACATGCATGTTTATGTATAAGTGACCTTTATAGCCAGTTAAAGGCACTTGTCCACATCAAGAATGCACATGGTCATGTGGAATGAACTAAATGAAAATTCCTTGTCACTTTTTAGGTATTCGTTGGATAATGTATATGCCTCTCAACAGTTGCAATCAAATGTGGTTACCTTGATGTATTTGGAACATATCAAGAAGATTGTGAAAGGCAAGAATCCTATTGTAGTGCCTTTCAACTGGTGAGTGTACTTCTTAGTCCTGGTAGTCTAGTTGGCATTGCTTCTCCTAAAAGAGACTTCATTCATAATGGCCCTTTGGGTGAGAGTTACTCGCTCTCTTCCTCTACTTCCTACTATTAGAATGAATCAATTTTTTTACGGGTTCAACCCATTTTCAAAAGGATTCCAATGCACTAAAATGTGTCAACTTATTTACAATGTTCCATTGATGATGCCCTTAGTGTACTATATAAATTTTTATTTTTTGGATAAGTTGGCATACATTAAAAGTTTGTTTGTTTAGAGTCCACATCATTGTATCCCCTCGATGTTTGGATTCAATATGTATGATACATTATTACTTTTGTTGCTTAACCCACAACTAATTGGGCGACCATATATGGTCAATCCAAAATTTCAGCTTGTTTCTATGAGGGTAATTTAATTCCTTTGATCAAGCTGTCAAAAAAATCTCCCTAGGGAAGCTTGTCTCCTCTAGTTTTCGGTGTGTGCAACCTTCATTTATTCAATGTGGTTTCATCCTCTTGTCTCAAAAATAAATAAATAAATAAAAATCCTTCGACCAATTTAAAAAAATAAAATTATGGGCAGTCCTAAAGGTTAAATTTTAGATTTTGTTATTTTCAACCAAAAATAAATTAAAAAACTTATTTTAGGGAAGGGAGCAAAGGCACTTATGTCCCATCACTCCCATGATGTAGGCAATGGGTGGAGATAATGCATGATGGAACTCCCAATTTTGTGCAAACAAATTTACTTGTTTTTGAGATCTAAGAAGTTCTGCTTATCCAATTGTCGAGAATTTGTCGGAGACATATTTACTGACCGAGTTTGTCTTTCTGATGCTGACGTAACAAGCAAAATTTGTGTTTGTTGAATTCTACAAACCGTTACCGTGCTTGACTTCAGATAATTCCATTCTGCCAATGATAGAAAAAGCACAACTTCCAAAACTATTTGTGCTGCTGTGAATAAACAAACCGCCCCAATTGGAAATGCACATTGCAGATTGGACTGCTACCCACTAGATCACACTGAAAGCAATTGTTTGAGTGATACACTTCCAAACCAATTGATGCTCTTCACCCACACCTTACAAACAACGACCAAACCTAATATCTTTGAAACTATCTTTGGTTATATAATCGAAAGCACACTGACACTGCTCATGGATCCACGTAATTCAGGACTGTGAGAGTTCCAATCCCTCTTGATGTTTTGACATCAGTTTTTCCTGCCCTCCGCCAAGATGATATGATACCCATGCCTGCAGAATTCCACGTGAGTTTGTGATCAGAGAGCTTGCAAAACGAGCTACGTGGGATAAAGTTGACACAAATGCAAGACATGTGAGGAAGGTTTTGAATAGAGAATTAATGCAGATGAACGTACGTGGACTTGAAAGGAGCACTTAGTACGCCAGGGGGCGTATTGAAGGCCACCTCCTGGAAGGGACCGGCCATCTTGCCACGGGGAAACCAGCCGAGGTCTCCTCCTTTCTTGCCTGATGGACATTCAGAGTACTCTGCTGCTAGCTGCATGGTCCGACAGGTATACCACAATCAACAAAATAATACTCTACCAACACATAGTCAGCAGTTGGCAAAATAAGGTAGAGGATACTTACCCTGATCCCATTTCCTACGCTGACCCTTGTTACCAAACAACAACTCATCGATTCATACGCTCGGTTGGCCTTCCTTCCATTAGAAAGTGGTTTAAGCATGACTTGGCTAAATGTCTATGCCAGCTGATCTTTGAATGGAAATGGAGTTGTCTACTGTCACTTATAGTGATATACAACCTCCCACTTTGAAATTGCATAAGAAATTCATACATGATAATTAAAACAGATTGGCTCTTGTACCCAAAAGTGATCTACCAAAAATCACACTCCTACATATTGGTTAAAATGCAAGCTTCAAGTGACGCAAAGAGTATCCTCTACCTTAGTATGGAACTCTTTGTCAGTTTTGAGACCTGACAGAACAAGGTTGGTTGTCCAATGTAGAAGATGAGGAATGCTATACAAACCTTGGCGAACTCAGCCGGTGGAACTTTGTCGCCACTGTCTAACCATCCCTCCTGAAGCTTCTTGTAGGCTTCATTGATCTTGCCCTGTTTCTCACATAGAATGTGCCTTGCTACAACAACCACAAACAACAACAATCTCCTCTTCATCACCCGATGATGCTACAATAATGTCTCCCTACAGTCTACACCCCTAAACCCTAACCCTAACTGCCTCGAAAGAAAACAAACCACAGTGAGTTTCAAGAAAAACAGGACGAAGATTGCATATGCAGATAGATGTACAACGGCAGGCAGAGCTTGGCAAACGAAATTACCCTATGATATTTATTTTTCAGGTTCGTGAATTTATCGACACATACTGACCTTTCACATAAGTGCAAGTCCCAAGGTCATCCTTGTTGCCAGCCTTTCCCTTGCCCTTTCCTGCCTTCTCTTCACCTCCGCCTTTGGCCTTACCCCCAGCGTCCTTGGCCTTGCCGGTGTCCTTGGCTTTCCCCTTGTTAGCCGTCGAATCCTTCCCCATCCTCCTGCACCACTACGATACGATCTCCCCACTGCCACAGAAACCACAACACACTCATCGCCATCGTCCTCTTGAAAACTACTTTCATTTGTAAAAACTCTCATACGAGCTCCATAGAAAGGAAAACGAGCTCGTCGAAATCCCATCCCCATCGACAGAAGAGAACGCAGCGCCATCCATGTCAAACTTAACGCAATTGCAATGAAAGTGCAATTCACCAAAAAGCAATAGTGAAGAAGAGAGTGGAATTGGGCTACAAGCTGTGCAGGTGAGTGATTACCGCAAGTAAGGATGAAGAATTGAGAAGAGAGTGCAGATGCTCGCCGTGCAAATTGTCCGGGAAAGAGGAGTGATGGCTGTGGAGACTGACAATGTGCACGCGCGCAACGCGACCTAGGTTGCCAAGGAGTTCGACAAGCATGAACAAAGGATTCTGCGCATTCTTTAATATCACTTTTCCTACAACACACTATATTGTCACAACTCTGTATTATCACGTGCATTCTGCACCCACGATTATATTATTTAGTGTGGTCCACACCAGGATTTTATTTTTATTTTTATTTTTTGCACTATACCATACCGGGAAGGCAGGGTCGGCAAAAAATAATTACAAAAAGAGATGCCCAAATCTTAAGGAAATTATTTTTTCAAAAAAAATATTTTCTCTATGGTGAAAAACAGAATCCAAATGATACTCAAGAATATTTGCATCAATTCGGCAAAAAATGGCAGTTCACCATGCATGCAGTGCTCGGGAGTCACCCTTTGTGTAATTTGGAATATACATGTGTGAAAAGAATATTTAAATGGAGGCTATCACATAATTAGAATATTCTAGGTGTATTTCAAATAGATTCTTGAATTATTTTTTACTTGAATTTAAAGCATCCTATATTACATCTAAAATTTTAGAATTAGGTGGAAATTTTACCTCCCAATGAATAAAATGAACCTTGTATTTTAACTCTATATTTTACGTAGAGTTTATATTTTACATAGTTTTAAATATTTCGATTGTGATACTCCAAGAAGCAATGGAGGGTGGTCTGTCCAAATTTGAACTAAGGTAGAAGCACCAGAAACTGTTAGGTATCAATTGTGATCACCTATAAAAGCACATGTTTCAACTTTAGGAGTTCCCAATCTAGTTATCACAAGCATTAATTATGAAATACCAAGTTAGCAATCTGATTGGACTAGAAATGAAAGACGGTTATTGGTACACCTACTAACATCAATAGTGGTCTATGCAAATTAAGTTTGAAAATTTATAACAAAATCATACATTGTGGAAAAAAAAATTAAAAATTGAGCTTGGTTATTAAACCCAAATGTTACGAGTAGACACTCGTCTGGACTTACTAGTACTTAGCAAAGAGGTAGTTAGGATGGTTAGGATGGTTATGGTGTCTTCCTTATAACAAGTGAGAGGAAGCTTTTCCTCTCACTTGTCATCTTGTTTACTTATGGATATTAATAAAGAATATATTATAAGAAACCTTGAGTTATTATGTAAGAGCGTCAATAGGAATGGATTCCTAACATTATGACAAGTCACGAGTGTTCACGCTCTTAGGAAACATGCAGGATATGAAGGCAAGAGGATGAGATCAAATTCGAGCTTCCTTGCATGGCTCTCATTGGCATCAAAAATTGTTTACAATGATCACCACTGCAGAATGTCATTCTCAACCAAGCAGTAATTACTGACCTATCTATTTCGACTTCTCGGAGTTAAATTGATACAAGAAAATCAAATGGATGAGGTATTGGAGAAACGAGTGTAGCTTTTAAGTATTCTTGGACGCCTGAATTATTTTCGACGTTGCAACCCTAAATACTTTGCATTGAAGACTGTCATTTTGCTGTCATCTTAAATTGCTACAAGTAGCATTCAAAAATGATACAAGCGTAATTGAGTTTGAGTATGATGGGAGACTTGACCTTTGTACTTGCTCACAAATTTGTGAAGCTATACGAGGTGGTGTATCAAATCAAAGATGATCAATTATAGAGGCTGAAATAAATCGCTGAGTTTCTGAAAATCACAAATAGCGAATGAAAAAAATAAAAAATAAAAAAATCACGAACAGCGAGATGCTCAAGAAAAAATGAAATTGGAATAAAATCCATTATCTGCAGTATTTGATTTTGACCATCTTGCCATCAAGGCTGCTCGATGGTGACATTGGATAATGGAGGTGCAATCTTGATACAACATATTACAGAAGATAAAGACCGTAACCATGGATCAAGAAAGACTTAACACGGAAGGTGTTCCGCCTGTGCCAAATGAAGCAGGGCCCGACTGGGCTATGTTTATACAACAACAGGTTCAGAATGTTTTCCAAGCGGCGATTCCTCATATTGTTCAACAAATTTCTGAACGAGCAACTCCTCCTCTCCCTACATCGTTGCATAATGGAGAAACCGCGGTGTCAAATTCCAACTTATATCAAGGGGAACACCACCGCGGCAAGGCACTCAAGGTGGCGAAACCGGATAAGTTCATTGGAAAAAAGGGAGGAGAGGTATACAAGTGGTTCGCTCAACTTCGACTGGTTTTTCGAAGCAACCCTGACACTTATAATTCTGACGAGGATAAGGTAGCGTATGCTCTTTCCTACTTAACAGGGGCAGCTCAGAACTGGGCTATGCCCATCCTTCAAGCCTTGGATGAAGGCAGGTCTCATGATTTACTGCACAATTACGAAGCTTTCCGGAGGGCTCTTGTGGCTGTTTACGGTGAGATAGATCGACGCGGCAATGCTGAGGACCGCCTTGCAAACATTCGACAGACTGGCGCTGTGGCTAATTATATCTCAACATTCAACGAACATGCGGCCCAAGTAGAGTGGAATGAGCCAAGTCTCGTGGCTCGGTTTCGCGCCGGTTTAAAAGACGATCTTCTCGATTCCATCGCAACCGCTGAGACTCAGCCTCGCACTCTCCAATAATGGATGTCTATGGCTTCAAGAATTGACGATAGACTCTGGACGCGACAACAACACCGGCGGCCTACGGGGTCCACTTCAGCACCATGAGAATATGTTGCACGATCCCGGCCACCTTCGATGTCAACCGGTCCCACTCCCATGGAATTAGATGCCACGTACACCGCATCTACAGCTCTTGCTAAGACAGCGGCTGACAGATTGGAGTATCAACGTCAAGGAAGGTGCTAGGGGTGTGGGAAGATGGGTCACATACGTTCACGGTGTCCTACTAATCCTTCCAAGCCCCTTACGTTGGCTGCTACTGACGATGAAGGCTCGGGAAAAGGAGCAGCCCGGGACTGAACACTTGGAGGCAGTACCCGGGTACTAATAATAAGGAGGCACGTCACACGCCTCTACGTCCGAACTCAAATGACTCTGCTACATGTAATAGCTCTTATATAAATAAAGAAAATTATATTTTGGCTTTATGCTCTATGGTAGCATATCTATGGAGAAACATCTGACTATGAATGTGCATATGAACAAAGTGTCGGCCGTGGCACTTGTGGACTCCGGTGCAACAGGAGTGTTCATGCACCCTGACTTTGCCAAGCACTGTAATGCTACTATCAGGTTGAAAGCTACACCACGGGAGGTTCGAGTCATTGATGGCCGAGTTATCAGCTCTGGACTCATCACTCACAAAGCAACCGTAGACTTGACCGTGGGAGATCATCAGGAGAAGTTACTTGCGGACATCACCAACACGGGGCGTTATAACTGTATCCTTGGCATTCCTTGGCTTGTTCGCCATGACCCAACCATCCGATGGTCTCAGCAAAAGGTGTTGTTCGACTCACTCTATTGCTGACATACGTGTTTCAGTGGTTTATCCCGGGAGGAAGGCCACGGGGAGAAACCAGCAAATCACCAACCACGAACGACCGAGCCCAACCGGGTGTCGCAGACAGATTTTCATCAGTTAACACGGGAAGCAGCAATCTATTGCCTGGAGATTTCTAAGGTGACCTCTGTTGAGCCCACACCTATTCCGGCAGTGTATGCAGACTTAAGCGAGGCGTTCAGTGAGGAAGCGGCTAACGAACTTCCAAACCATGGTTCCGCCGACATGAAAATAGAATTTAAGGAAGGCCAGGAACCTCGTAATACAGGATTGCGTCCTATGTCCCCGATTGAATTGGAGGAGCTTCGACGTTATCTCGAGGAAAACTTGGGCAAAGGGTAGATCCAGAGGTCCAAGTCCCCCGTTTCAGCCCCTATTGTTTTCGCTAAGAAGAAAGACGGCTCTATTCGATTTTGTGTAGATTATCGCAACCTCAACAATGTCACGGTGCGAAACCGTTATCCATTGCCCTTGATTCCAGAGCTCACGGACCGCCTCACTGGTGCAAAAATATTTACGAAGTTGGATGTTCGCCAAGCTTATCATAGAATTCGTATGGCTCCTGGGCATGAATTCAAGACCGCTTTTAAAACTTGTTACGGGTTATACGAGTATTTGGTCATGCCATTTGGGTTAACCAATGCCCCGGCACAATTCCAAGCTCACATGCAAAACATTTTCAGCGATCTATTAGACATCTCAGTGGTAGTGTACTTGGATGATATCCTTATTTTTTCTACCAATTTAGAGGATCATCAAGCCGTGGTTCGCGAGGTTTTGCAAAGGTTATGCAAACATGGTCTTTATGCAAAGGCCGCCAAGTGTGAATTTCATAAAGATTCAGTCGAATTTTTGGGCATGACAGTATCTGCGAATGGCCTTCAGATGTGTCAAGACAAAGTTCAAGTTATTAAAGATTGGCCGACTCCAACAACGATAAAAGAACTCCAAGCGTTTTTTGGTTTTACAAATTTTTACAGACGCTTTATAGTCGATTACTCACACGTTGCAGTTCCTTTGACAAATTTAACACAGAAAGGCCACAGTTTTCAGTGGACTCCTACGGCCGATGCTGCATTCACAGATCTTCGGTCCCGGTTTCTCAAGGCTCCGGTATTAATCCATTCCAATTTCGAGAAGCCATTTGTGGTAGAGACAGACGCTTCTGACACAGCCACCGGGGGCATCCCAAAGGGGTGATGATGGACATCTTCATCCCTGTGCATTTTGGAGCTCTAAGATGAACCCCGCTGAAAAGAACTATGATATTTACGACAAAGAACTTCTAAGCATTATGCTAGCATTCCGCAATTGGCGCGTTTACCTCGAGGGTTCTCCTCACCAGGTTCGTGTCATTTCCGATCATAAAAACTTAGAACAATTTCTATCTACAAAACATCTCAACAGACGTCAAGCTCGCTGGTCTGAGATGCTTTCGGCCTTTGATTTGGTCATCCACCACCGGCCAGGCTCTTTGAATGGAAGGGCCGATGTATTATCTCGACGGGTGGATGTTATGGATGGGAGAGATGAGAACCCTCGGCCTTTCTTGCGCCTCGCTTACTTGGAACAAATCGAGCCGGTGTGGACTGACGCGCGCATCTTTACTCAGATAAAGGAAAATCTGAGACAGGACCCCAAGCTCAGGCCAATATTGGCGTTCTTTGAAAACAACCCGGGGGCAGCACCTGCAGACATTCGTCGTCAGTTCCAGGCATACACCTAGGAGGACGGCCTTCTCCGTTTCAAAGGAGCAGTTTTTGTTCCTGACCACGAGGAACTTCGCCGACAGATTTTACGCTCGCGTCACGACGCCCCTGCTGCAGGCCATCAAGGACGTGCTAAGACCCTTGAGCTGGTGTCTCGGGATTTTTATTGGTCATCACTGTGCCGTTATGTTCACCGCTACGTCGATGGCTATGATACATGCCAGCGTTCCAAGCCCACCCACCATGCTCGCTACGGACTTTTGCAACCTATTCCCGCCGCCGACGCTCCTTGGAAAAAAGTAACAGTGGATTTTATTGTTAAACTTCCGATAAGCAGTGGTTATGATTCTATCTTAGTGGTAGTCGACAAAAATACCAAATTGGCTCACTTTATTCCTACGAAAGAAACCATTGGTGCTAATGGCACGGCGTCATTATATTTACAACACATATGGAAGCTTCATGGTACTCCCCAGGATATTATTTCTGACCGAGGGACTGTGTTTATATCAAAGTTCATGCGCCGCTTATGTCAACTCCTCTGTATTAATCCTTCTACAACAACGGCGTTCCATCCTCAATCCAACGGCCAAACAGAAAGAATAAACCAGATTTTGGAACAATATTTGCGTATGTTCACTACTCGTCGTCAGGATGACTGGGCCGACTTACTTCCGTTAGCTGAATTCGCATATAATAATTCCACTCATTCGTCGACTGGCTTTTCCCCGTTTTATGCAACATATAGGTATCATCCTGTATTATCTTTCACTACTCCGACCTCCACCACCGTTCCGGCAGCAGAGGACCGTATAAGGCATCTTCAGGAAGTACACAACGAAGTGAAGACTATGATCGACATCACAAGTGTGCGAGCTCAACGCTATTACAATCAAGGAGTGCAGGTTCAACCCACATTCCAAGTAGGTGAGAAGGTATTCCTACGACATGAGAATATTTCAACGACGGCTCCTTCCAAGAAATTCGCATCATGATTCCTCGGTCCATTTCCAATTATTGCCAGGCTTTCTAACTTGGTTTACAAACTTAAGCTTCCCAAGACCCTTCGAATTCATGATGTGTTTCATGTTAACCTTCTACAGCGGTACCACGAGGACACCATCGAGGGGCGGCGTCGACAACCTCCTCCACCGATTATTACACCCGACGGGAATGTTCAGTGGGAGGTTCATGCTGTCTTGGACTCTCGGCTGCACGGCCGGTGGCGGAAGTTACAGTATTTAATCAGTTGGGAAGGATATGGACCAGAGGAAAATTCCTGGGAACCGGTGGAGAATCTGCGGAATGCGGCTGACGCAGTTCGGGATTTTCACCGTTGGCACCCGGATGCGGTAGGATCAACTTCGCGTAGAAGGAGGGTCCGCACCTTTCAACCTTATAGGGGGAGTAATGTTACGAGTAGACACTCGTCTGGACTTACTAGTACTTAGCAAAGAGGTAGTTAGGATGGTTATGGTGTCTTCCTTATAACAAGTGAGAGGAAGCTTTTCCTCTCACTTGTCATCTTGTTTACTTATGGATATTAATAAAGAATATATTATAAGAAACCTTGAGTTATTATGTAAGAGCGTCAATAGGAATGGATTCCTAACACCAAAGTTTTATGTGCTGCAATTTTTTATCATTGAAAATCAACGCTCCATGTAGGTTGAAATGCTTAAACTGACGGCAACTGTACCCCTTACCTTACTTATTGTGATTGTGCCACGACACTTGTGTCTCTCTCCAAGAAGTCAAGAGCAGAAGGGAAATAAATTAAAATAAAATAAAAAATAAAAAAATAAAACCATGTTCACACTAAATAGTTTCTGTTACACTATTTGGAAAGATGCGTTTGAGTAGGGAGTTAATAATTGTTCTAGTCCATCCAATAGTTGTGGTTCTCCCAAATTCTGTAATTTACATCAGTTTAGGGACAACGTTACTTAAAAAACAACACTAAATAGAGTTATGTTGAATATAGTCTATACTGCTTTTTATTTTATGTTTAATGAACTCCCCATATTAAAACTTTTTTTAATATTAAAAACATTTAAGAAGGTTCACTAACAATATTTGGGGATCTAGAATTCTAATTTCACATTCAAAAGTTTTACAGAAGACTGTTAACCCCTAAACGCCTGAGAGGAATCCCCCACCCAAAATTGCCTCATTTTAGACATTTTCGTTGATGATATCAAAATGATTTTTAAACCTTTTTTCACATTCCAACGTAGGATCTTGTATTCCTAGGCCTTATAAACTCTCCTTGAATTGAAAGAGCCCACAACTCATGGCATGCAACCTATGTGAGCTGAACAAAAGTTTCTTTGAGGTGCCCAATGAATTTCGTTGTCTTAGATTTTTTGGCAAGCCTACCGGAAGTATTGAAGTTGCCTTTCAACATTGAGATGTTTCACTTTGAAAAATTCCCCTAACTGGAGTTTTGATTTCATGGACATAATTCCAATTGGATTGAAAAGAAGACTTGTTTAACTATGACATTATATTTTTAATTTTGAAAAAAAGATATTTTTTTGGGCACGGGCAGTCCATGATAATGGACAGCAACCAAAAAGTGATTTCTTGGGAGCTTAGGGGTTAAAATTGAAAATCCAAAAAATGAAGCTTTCACCTAGTCATGTTGGATTCATCATTTGACATGTCATTTAAGGTGAGGACATTCTAAACTTTTGTGAATATCATCTTTTACAAAAAAATCTAATTTTTTTTTCGAATTTATGCACTCTCTTACCCATTTTCAACACTTATGTTGTGACATTAACCCTCAATGGACATACCAAGCTCCTCGGGCTTAATTTTGAGAGAATGATACAAAAAAACTTTAGATATAATTGTGAATGAAAAAAGAAAAAATTAGTGCTTTGGAAAGTGGCTGGCTTTACGAAGCTAGATTCCCTTGTTGTGTTGGTGTATTGAGGAGAGAGGGGAAGGGGATCAAGCAGTTGCTAGATGTTAGACAAGAGGGAATCGAGGAGCAAAGCCAAGACTGCAAATTTGAGAGAGAGGATTTAAGAGTTGCCAGAGAGGTATGTTAGAGAGGCTAAAGAAGCTCAAAGGCAATGCTCAATCTCTCTAAGCTGCTATGTGTCAAGATATGGGTGGGCCTAGTAGCTTTAATACTTTGGTCCCTTTTAACAAATTGTTGTTTGGTGCACACAGTAGTGGGTGGGTAGAAATAATTAGTGCCGACTTAATTAATCAGAAATGGATAGGCAACCTGAGTATAGAGAAAAATCTTGATTGACATTATTTTGGGTTGTCCACACTTCATTCCTATGTCCTTTAAGGGTTAAAGGAGTATCTTATAGCCCATTTCAAGCGCTAAGTTGTGGCATAAGTTAGGCCCACTTTACATTAGGACCCGATTGTTGACCTGACTCAAATTTCACAAATTTTAACTAATTGGATCGCTTGAATTTGGCAAATATGACCAAAAAGGCTTTACACCAGGGCTTGACCTGAATTTTGCCTCATTTATTAATGTGGCGGTCTACATTACACAAATTTGGCACCAAGAGTTTGGATTGGCCAAAGGAAACCAAGTCAAGGTTTTCTTAATTCTAAGTTCACAACTTCTGAACAACAACTTAAATGCACCTTCACCGTTCACTTGGATCTCACGTATCTCTACCATCCATACAATCATAGACCTAATGACGTCAAGAAAATTCTTGTGATGGAATACAAGATAGAAACTATATAGTAACCTTACTGTAATTTTTGCTATGGAAGGCTTTGTCATTCCCGTATATATTCAATACAAAAATAAGATATCATATCTAATTTGTACATCACCCATATCACTTTGTCAATACAATATCTATATTGAATTTTGTATAAATACAACATCCAAATTGAATTCAATACTTCTAGTTGTAATATTACTATATTGATTCATTTGCTTGTAATCCATACGGTCTTGTATGATACATATACAATTACAGTATAGTTTCAATCAAGGTTGCCATAGTAAATGGTTTTGTGCTGATTTAGTGCACTAGTTATTGCCATTACTGTGAGTCATAAAATTAGTGTGAGATTTTCCACCAATCCACACTACTCACTGTGAGAATTCTCAATTATTGTGAGTCACACTTGTTCTAATACTTCAATGATTATGAGAATATTGAATTATTGTTATTCACAATAATGGCAATAATCGGTGTACTAAAACTGCTTACTATTACTTTCTTGATGGACTCGTCAATGCCAACAATTGGGTCGGGTCCTAATGAAAAAGTAGGCCTTAGGATGCCCGGTGCGCCTAGGTTGTGACATTGTAGAAAGTAGGCTTGGTGCGCTTAAGCTGTGACATTAAAGAGGTTTGAGTGTAATGACATCACAAAAGTACTTGTGGTGGCGTACTTGATAGAAACTGTATGGAAACTATACCACTATTTTATTATGGCATGCGTCGTCATTCCTATATACATTCAATATAGAAACAATAGATCGTATTGAACTTGTACAATAAGAATATCACTTTGTCAATATTATATATATATATATATATATATATATATATATATATATATATATATATATATATATATATATTTGATTGTTCAATAAATATAATATCTATATTGAATTGATTGATTACTTCTAGTGTAATGTTATTGTATCATTAAAAGAAATATGGGATTGTAGAAGGCCCCGAGTCCTTTGGACTGAAGTTTCAAAATGAGGCGCAACTAAAAAAATCATGAAAACTACACCTTTGGGCTTGCTGCAACACCAACATGCCATGTTGTTTTGTGTTTTTCAAAGCCCACTATACCTTAGAACAAACTAGGGACACAAGATATATTCTGCCACCAACAATAATCCCCCATGTTCAAACATCCATAACAGAATGCAACCCAGAAAAAGACATACACAAATAAATGCACCATCCAAATACAAAACAACAAAACCCACATATACAATGACACCGGTAAATATCTCACCACCATTCCAACTACAAGAATAAAATGGCTATGGCAACAATATAACAGAAATAAATACAACACACACAGACTAGTGCCTCTTACACAACCATTTGAAACAGAAATTGTCTGGTTATACCAACGATATGAACAAAAAACCCATAAAAAGAACCAATAAAAAAATCACAACATACCCTACCAACTAATATATTAGATGCGCTTATAACAACATTCAATATAACACATTCCTACTTCTCCTCACTAATAACATGCTCCACAAAAATCACACAATTTTACTCAACATTCACCAGAGACAAGATCTTTGGTTCATTAGGCACAGCCTTCCAGTACAAATAGAAAGGTATTGGATACGCTCACCCAAACGACGCCGAAACTGCACAACATGCAATACACTGGGCGCGCCTAGCAGCAAAACACGACCCAAAAACCATCACCATCTTGACGATACCAGATACCAACTGGTACCAAAACCTCTCACCGAACCTTTTCCGGATACACACGTCATTACACACTTTGTTGCAGACACCATTACATATGAAGAACCGACAATAACACAAGAACCTAATAAAACCTCGAATCGAACCACTTGCAATACACTGTTGGTGTATTCACCACTAGCAATACACTGTTGGTGTATTCACCACTAAAACCACAATATCGACACAACTGACCAAATAAACACAATAAACACAATAATAGAAAATCTACAAATATCGCACACTACATACAAATAGCCCCACCTACACCCCATAATACAACAGTCAACAACAGCATCAAATGGAATAAACTAATATATCCACCATACATCAACACACAAAATATAGACACAATGCCACTACCAAATTATGAAATAAACACCTCACTAGAATTCCCACCACAATACAGCTACTACACCGATGGATCCTTTGTGCCACCAAAAGAAGATAACAACGGACACTGGAAAAAAGAAAAAGCAGGATACAGGATATACAACCCAAAAAAATAGAAGTACAAATATCAAAAAGATTATCATGACTACAAACAGGCT
This sequence comes from Pohlia nutans, assembly GCA_022496805.1. Taxonomy (NCBI): domain Eukaryota; kingdom Viridiplantae; phylum Streptophyta; class Bryopsida; order Bryales; family Mniaceae; genus Pohlia; species Pohlia nutans. Next base: position 35,676,736 of record CM040085.1, read on the forward strand.
TTAGAGCTGAACTAATGGCCATACATGAAACACTTGTAATGATCACCACTAAATACGTAAACGAACCCGCACATATCTTCACAGATTGTCTTAATTGCATACATGTTCTAAACACACAAATAAAACATCCAACCCAACATAACAATCACGCTGATAAAACCATATTAAAAGAAATGGTAGAGATGTTAAAAAAATGAATACAACCTACCACAATATACAAAGTAAAAGCACACGCTAAAATACAAGGTAATGAACAAGCAGATCAACTTGCAAAAGAAGAAACCAAGAAAATAGACTACCAATTTGCCTCCAAACCACACGAATTTGCACATACTACACCCTACTACTTCCAAAAAGACATATGGCCCGGTCCTAGTAAAAGACCTGACAAAGGACCAGTCAGATGTCTGGAAACATACATAAAGAAATATGACCGAGAAAATAACCTAAAAATATTAGCAGAAAACTTCCCCAACATCAACAAATGGACAATGAACCCCATCATAGATAACGAAATATCTAATGATTTTTGGAACAACCCAGAAATAACAGACTCACAAAAAACAAACATACTAAAATTCAGAACATGCCAGTACATGGGAAACGCCAAGAAACAACTAATTTTCGGTATACAAAGATTCCCTTCTAAAACATGTCCAATATGTAACACACAAGACGCAGACACATGGCTACATGTACTTTTACTCTGCAAACAACACCATATACACGCCTTAAGAACCAAAAGACACAACAAAGCAGTATGGGAAATAAGGAAACTAATACTATCCTCGAATAAATCGAGATGCTACACCTTCATGAATGCGGGCACATGTAACAATAATCCACAAGAAAACACAGTACCTCCATGGCTTTTACCATGCACTTGCGAACAACAAAGATGCCAATGTAATGCCAAATTTAAACCATATATCCTATGCATTAAAGGCCTCCTATACCAAAGTGCGCTACCACTAAATCCCGAAGATAACCTGACAGTACAATTTATAGAATTCACATACACCAACGATAGATTTTCACCAGAAACAATCGGCAACAAAATCCTAAAATATCAACCACTAATTAATAATATCATCCAACAAGGATGGAAGGTAGATCCACTCATAGTCATCACAGCTGGAGCTAGAGGAACTACACACGCTCCTTCAATGAAACAACTCGTAACAAAATTTAACATTTGTGAAACCTCCATAAAACACACATTTAAAACAATAAACACTATTGCCATACAATATGCCAGATCAATCCTTCTACACAAAAGACGTATAGAAACAACCAACCAATACCAACATAATAGTTAAAAAAAGAAAGAAAGAAAAGGTAGGGGTAGTGGTGAAAACCACTGCTAGCTACTCTTTCTCAAACACTAGCTCAGCTCAAACACTTGTCTCAGGGGTAAGATAGGGCCGGTTGGTTGGTACAAATTTCTTGCCATGATAATTCACCAGCAGTACCAAGCCAAGTGGATTACACCATTGCTCAAACGGACCCAATGAGAATCGAACCCGAACCACATAAATGCGATACATCATCCTTCACCAACCAACCAAAGAACTCATGACTTGGCGATAATACCTAACTCAAAACATAATTTATATTCAAATTAGTACCCAACCACTAGTACTTGGATACTTTTATCTTATTACTGTTACTATAGTGTCCATTCTCGGAAGGGAAGAGTAGTTTTGTTCCAATGGCCCTTTGCCCGGTGGGCACTGATTCATTGACATTACGAACGGACACTTTATTCACGCCGGCCCCGCTGTGGACTGGTGTTTCTATCTATCTATCTATAAATAAGCACCGGCTCATCAATTTATTGATACAGTACTTACTGTAACAGAGCCAGCTGCCTTGGAGGTGAGATGTGCCCGCCCGCAATCAACCAACTTCGAAAATTCCAGCTTGACGCGGGGAAGCGCGCGGACGGACTCCCAAAGCTCCAGGCTGACGCAGGGAGACGCGTCTTCCAAGAATAACTAAAAACCCGACGCCCAGCCTCACCACCGTAGTGACGAGGAGTGGCGACCCAGCTATGGTACTACGGTACCGTACTGTTTCAATGCTGAAAACCCTCCCTTGTACTTTCCTGGTGGGTGCGCGTGTGGAGACTACGACGATGAAGCTCGATCGTCCGCTTAAGCTTAGAATCGGAAGCAGGAAGAGACGAACCTGGCAATAGTACCTCTCCATTGACTTCAATTATTAGTGTACAGTAGTATTCATGCCTTCAGTTAACAACTTACACTTGAATCAATCTCCATTTAGATTTTTGAATCCGCAGAACTAAGCCATTGCAGAACTAACAATCGTCAGGCTCTCAAGTTGACTAGGTCGCCAACAAAACAATCAGGAGGACAGGACAGGACTACGTTTTGTTATAAATTCAAGCTACAGTAGCTTTTGAGAAATAAAGTGGCCGGAGGAGTACCTTCGGTGTTGTGAGAAAGTGCTCGGGTGTTTTAGGGTTTGGCTTCTGGTCTCGTGGTCCTGCCTGGATCATGGCGTTTGGTGGAATAATGCGTTGAAGCTCTGTTGTGATTGTGCATCGCGATGGCCACGGAAGTTGAGGTTTGTAATTTAACTCTCCACATATTGTTTAAATTTTGATGAGAGAGCATTAGGGTTTGAGAATATAATCTCTTTATCGGTACGTTGAGAAAAGTCTTACTCCATTGTTAGATTTTTAGGTCTTGAGTTAGAGTTTGCTCCAAAACCTCTTAAGGTAACACATCCGAAATGATGCACTTTGTTTCTTCGTGTTTTCTGATTCAAGTTCAAACTGTATATTGATATTCATTACAGGAGCTAATGTTGACACTAGACTATCCCTTACTTAATTGGACATCTTTCAAGCACAAAATTCTCCAACCCTCATTGATTGTTTCAAAGTACTCTTCAACTTCTATCTGTTACTTTGGAGACATTAAATTCTTCAACTCTCATTGATTGTTTCAAAGTACTCTTAAACTTCTATTCGTTACTTTTGAAAGTTTTGGAGACATGAAATTCTTTAACTGTTTCAAAGTACTCTTCTGTTTGTTACTTTAAGGACATCTCTCAAGCATGAAAACTCTTCAACTGTCATGGATTGTTTCAAAGTACTCAGATTCAACTTTCGTGTGTTAGTTTTGCAGACTATGTGCTTCCCCTTGTATCTAGTGCTAAATCTACAGGATTGCATTTTAGAGGATGTAGACCTGTTTTGGCTACACTTTACCTCAAGCCTGCCTGTCAATTTGAATATCACGTCACATTGTCGGAGATGAAGGGCTACTTTGAGACTAAATACTATTACTGTTGAGACTTTTGAGACTAAATACTATTATTGTTGTTGAATGTGTTCCGCTCAGGTTCGTGTGGATGCACGAGACTTGGAAAGTGATAATAACAAATGGGAGACAAAGTGTTGGGGCTGTAACTTGCAATTAACGCTGGCGCGGTTTGAGCCGATTTTCAAGTGCGGCTACTGTGGTGCGGTGACAGTGCACAAAACCACAACGTCTTCGAAACAGGGGCTGCGTTTGAGTTTTCGATGCACCTCCATGTTGGACTATTTCTTGGTCACTTTGGTCTTCATCATCGTCACAGGCATCATTTGTAAGTATATTTCACACTGTCTGATACTCCCTCTGTCCCACTAAAAATACCTGTGGTTTTTTGCGCACGTGTTCTAACTTAATGCTCTTTTTTTTCCCACAAAAAGCTGTCTCAATACTTGAAAAATGGTTTATCTTAAATAGTAGTATGTAGTTTTTGTGTCACTCTCATTGTCCATCCTGTTTGAAAGTGGACAGGGTTCACGTTTGAAGTATAAAATATAGGACAAATATTACCAAAAATAATGCCAAGAACCACAGGTTTTTTAGTGGGACAGAGGGAGTAAGACTCTTCTTCATTCTTTCATATCCAAATAACAGCAAGTAAGGTAAGTTGCAGCAATTTATAAGGACCTGACCAATGTTACTCATGATGAGAAAAAAATAATTTGGTTGTTGCCCAGAGCAAATAGAACCCAGCGCCAGTTGTTTTGTAAATTTTGGAGGTATACTGAATTGGTTATAAATTTTCAAAGTTACTATGGTGTCGTTCTCAAAACTATGCTTATTTTGAGCTTCTTAACCCAATCCCTTGAGGACCAAGAAGCCCTAATTGGGCCTCATGTTTTATTTAGCAATTTTTAGTAGGTCCCATGTGAAGTTTCTTTTGTTTAAACTTATTTGTTTTTGATCAATGTTCTTCACTGATTCCAGTGATATAAAATTCGGTCCCATCTAATTATTGTTTTTTCACAATTCGAATGATTGAGTTTGTCATTTTAAAACCATGAATCCTTGGTCTTTTTGGGGCTAAAGCCTTGTATGAGAAAGGTGAAAACCAAGGCACTTTCCACGAATGGAATCTTAACATGTGGCAGTTATCATTGGTTTGAGGTTGCTATTTGAATGGCATTGATATCTAGATGTATGGTGGAAGGAGCTAGGTGGAATTGGGACACCATCTCTTTAGGGCAAGAACTTTGTGCGAGTAATGAGGGTATGTGAGCTGATTGCAGTAATAAAATATTGTGTGTCGGATTGCAGTAAATAAAAAAATGTTGTGTGCCTGATTGCAGATGGAGGTGTATGGACGGTATTTCCGATTTTGTTCCCGAGTCGTTCATTCGGTTTTTTCTTTCATTCAGCCATCACTGCCCTCCTTGCATTCAACACAATCTTCAACTTTGTGTTCGCCGCCTTCATTCCTGCAGGGCCTGTGCCTCTAATCAAATGGGGTCACGTTGAAGTAGTGAACAGAGGGGGACTAGAGAATTACAAGTTCTGTTCTCATTGTCAGAAACCCAAGCATCCTGCTGCTCACCACTGTCGCACTTGCCGAGCTTGCGTCATGGAAATGGATCATCACTGCCCTTTTGTATGTGAGCATTCTCTTCATACCTCTTCCTTCTTTCCTGCCTTATCATAGTCTTCTACACTTTCCATACAGAAAAATATGAACGGTGTAATCATAATTATAAAAATCCAGCGCTCTCTTTTCCTTTGCCTCGTACCCCCTCTGTCCGGAAATAATTGTCCTAATTTTTGACATTTTTTGGGCAATATTTGTCCTATGTTTTATACTTCAAACGTGAGCCTTTTCCACTTCAAACGGGGCGGACAATGAGAGTGACACAAAAACTACATAATACTATTAAAGATAGACCATTTTTTGAGTATTGAGACGGCTGTTTTTTTGGGAAAAAAAAAGAAGCATTAAGTTAAAACACGCCAAAAACTAGGACAGTTATTTCTGGACAGAGGGAGTACTTGCTAAGGGATCAGTCGTATCACAACCTGTAATGTTAGGATGTGACAGGCATCTCATAAGAACGTCGGAGTAGATATGTTATGAAGCAGTTGCAGTTCTCCAAGTCTTATATGTTTCTTGTATGTCGGTAAGGCGTCTTGACAAATGTCGCAATTGTGAAGTGTGTTTATTGGTGTCAGATTTTATTGCAAAATATTTTAAACCCCCGTTTGTTCCTTCGTCTACAGATTGGAAATTGCGTGGGTGCAAATAATCATGGATACTTTATCCTCTTTCTAGTGTTCACATTGGTCAGCTGTCTTTATGTACTTGGCATGGTTATATACACATACAATTTCTCGAGCTTGATGACTTTTGAAGACGACCCTTCTGAAGGGTCAGCCCTAGACTTGAGTCATTTCTCTGGGGTGCTTGCTCCTGTACTCTTGGACAATCAAACGGCGGTTACCATCCGACAAATTGGGTTGATTTACTTACTCATAACAACGGTGGCATTGCTTATTGGGATCAGCCTCTTACTATATCAGCAGCTGGTGCTCGTGTACCAAGGCCAGACTTATGTGGACTCCCTCTCGGCTGGGGATGACGACAATGCTGGACCTCGTAAGAAAGGCTGTGCAAATCTGCAGCGAGTCCTCGGCAACAGGTATCCTTGGCTGTGGCTTCTCCCGTATATTAGTTCTAAGAAATTCCATGCTCGATAATTCGTATTTTTTACTTTGAGACAAGTAGAGAGTTTAAACATACATATATAGGTTCAAATAATGTTCAGTTTTTGCTACTTCAACAAGAATGGTCCAGGCTCTCAATGTTGCCTGAGAGTCGGTAGTATGACTCTTGCACGACAGCCTTGTACACAATCTCAGGCATGATCAACTAGTTACTCTTCTTACCTGGAGGCTATGTGCCAAAGGGATTCAAGTGAGTGTTGTTCATTATAATGTGCAAATTGCCCAGTTATGTCCATATACCAGCATGATACAAGAATTCTTCGTCTTATTGCAGACAAGTGACTAAAATGTGTCAGACTACTTGTATGGCAGAAGTGGACGTTCTTACTCTAGATCGTTTCGTTGGACCAAGTTAAAAGATACGGCCTGGAAGCTCACTGCTGTGGCTGTCCTTGTGGCGATTCTGATTTGGTGGAATGAGCAGAGTTTCATGCAACCGATGCTCAGACACAAACGGTGAGAGAATTATGAGTTATGTGTTCTTGGGAGCAGCTACAGTACAGTACAGTAGTACACTTTGTTGACAGTGAGCCTGTTGTTCCAATACCAAATTCTGCTATGCATTTTAGCCCTGTTATACATTACATTTTGCCTAGTTGAGAATCACATCAAATCAAAGAGCTCCAGCTCATAGTATGTATATGATTCCTTGTAGAAAAGGACAGAGTTGGTAACTGGTTAAGACATTGTTTTTCAGCGCAGCTGAGTTGACGGATGTTAAAGGTTAGAATCTGAATTTATGCTCTGGAGATTCGACTTTTGGCGATCTCGAGGTTGGATAGAGAGAATTCATCCGGAGAATTCTCATACAGGAAGGACCGCGTGCACCACGAGTGCCCGTAAGTAAAGCTTGTGAAATATTATATAGTTATGAATAGGTCAAAGGCTCTTTTTGCTGGAACGTCCGGTTTGCAGTAGAAAAGTCCATAATCCAGCCATGTACGTGCAATCTGGTTGTAGTAGGAGAAATCAGCCGCCTGCAGAAAATCATCAATTGCTTCAATCAAGGCTATGGACTGGAAAGCTGTCCCTCGACTTCCAGGTTTCCTGCCTGTCTCTTCTGCCTGTCTTTCTCCCTTTTCTGCCTTGTTTTTTCCGACTTTACATTGGATTGTATGTGTAGGGTAAGCAACGACGGCAAGGTGCTTCATGGGAAGAAAGCCCTTGTGACAAGGGTGGTAGCCCCACGGGCTCCAAGCCTGTCACTTGTACAGTCAGGTCTAATATGCTTACGAATTCCCCTTTGTAGGAAAAAAATTCAGAAACTTTGAACAATGCGTGTGTACTCAAAAATGATCCGATTTGGAAACCGTAAAGTGCGTTGCAATCACATTGGAGTGTACTACAATATCAATACAAATTTACACATGTATTAGTGAAAATCATACAAGAAGTTAAAAATATTATATACCTATCTACCATTGAGTGCTCTCGCCCTTTGTTTCAATTACAGTGTCCATACTAGCAAGCATATTTGAAATGAGCATTTGAAATTGTTTTTGAGATACTTGAGCCTATACTTGTTGAATGGTTTGTATCATTTCATCTTTGTCTTTCAGAATCTTTTTGATTCCATGAACTTGTCTCCAATCATCAGGGACCTACTACGGTGTATTGGAGCACTATCGTCCATCAATGTGAGTTGAATAGGTCTATCATGCATAAAATACAAGCCGATCAATGTATTTTCATAAATGAGTTCCACAAAATCAACTAGTGATTGTTTAGTTGGAGGAATCATGACAAGTGAACTTTTGTCAAAACCCATGAAAGCCCCTATACCATTACAAAAGAAGAAATTACAAAGGAGACATATGAAATGATACAAATCATTTAACAAGTATAGGCTCAAGTATCTCAAAAACGATTTCAAATGCTCATTTCAAATATGCTTGCCAGAATGGACACTGTAATTGAAGCAATGGGTGAGAGCACTCAACGGTAGATAGGTATATAATATTTTTAACTTCTTGTATGATTTTCATTAATACATGTGTAAATTTGTATTGATATTGTAGTACACTCCAATGTGATTGCAATGCACTTTACGGTTTCCAAATCGGATCATTTTTGAGTATACACACATTGTTCAAAGTTTTTGAATTTTTTTCCTATAAAGGGGAATTCGTAAGCATATTAGACCTGACTGTACAGTAGGTCCAATAAAGTTACTCCCTCATAATTGTCCTAGTTTTTGGCATTTCTTTTTTGCAATATTTTTCCTATGTTTTAATTTTCTAACGTGAGCCTTGTCCACTTCAGATGGGGTGGACAATGAGATTGACACAAAAATTATATACTACTATTAACCCCTAAATGCTTGGGCCTATGACCATGGAATCATGTTTTACGTGCCACACTCAATTTTGCCACTATAAATAAGATAAATATTCAATTTTATACTTTAGTAGATGAAGCCATGTGTCTACTACAAATCATGAATTTTTCATAAATTTTGGTGAAAATTTGAAATTATTATGATTTTTGGAAGTGATTTGAAAGAGAATTAATATCAATTACAAAATGTACTAAAAAGTTTTGATTTTTTTTTTACCAAAGGTGTAAATTACAATGAAGAACATTCAATAAATGAAAATCATCCATGTATTTAAATTTAGAAATTTTTGCTACACCATGGTAATAAATGTTGAACTTGTAACTCCAATAAAACACTCAATTTTCAAGTTTTCCAAAAATTCAAAGTGGAGTAAAACTAGACTTGGTAAGCTTCATTTTGTTGGTTAAGCTCAAATGCAATAGAACTCATGTTCATGGAATAAATTTAGTTTAAGTAGAAAAAACATAAGAATAAAATATACACTACATGATCAACCATTATTATAGCTCTTATGTAGTTGGGGTTCCATGTAAAATCCAAAAATAGCTTGAATGAAAAGAATTGGATGAAAACAATCTATATAGTCGTTGGAATTGAATAGTGTGTTACATTCATAAGCCAAATTTTGACCTCTCAGGCCTTTAGGGGTTAAAGGTACACGATTTTTCAAGTTATGAGGCAGCTCTTTTTTGGGGAAAAAAAAATAAAAAAATAAAAAAAATAAAAAAAAATAAAAAATTAGGACATTTATTTCTGGACAAAGGGAGTACAAATTTTTCTCCTTTTGTTTTTCACAAAACTATGTGACTGCAACTAGATATCGTGATCTTCACTCTAAAGTAATTTCATGCCGTTACACATGATGGTGTAATTAATTTTTCAACATTCATTTAAAATTGAGAAATGTTTATTTTGCCAAATTTGGGTAGGTGCCACCATATTTTATAGCGTAGATTTTGCATTGTTTTGGCCTATTGGACCATCAACTTTGCATAGAGAGATGCAAGCACTCATATCTCCTACATGTTCACCCTATTCAATTTAAAAAATTCATCATCAATGTTTTCGAATTAATTATCTTGTAAACCAATGAAAAAGAAAGAAAAAATCAATTATAGATGAAGTTATTGTTATTTGTAAATGAAATTTGACTTGACTTATTGAGATTGCACAAAGGAATAATGTTAGTTGTACAGTACATTACATCTCAAAAAGTAAGTATTGTGAAGGGACATTAACACATTTTTTTGAACGGACACATGAAAGAAATTTGTAAGTTTATTAGACTCTATTGTGTAGTACATCTCTTTAAGAAGTGAGTTTGTCAGACTAGTTTTAACCTAAAAGACATTCTTCACTAGTTTAAAAGATGCTTTTTCAAAAAAGGGGGCATCTCAACATTGGACAAATATTTTGTTTACTTGTACCTTGCCAAATGAAAATAAGAAAAAGTGACTTGCCATGTGATTGTCGTAAAGGAATGATTATTCTTGTTTTTATGTTTTAAATTGCAACTTTGGCTTACAAAAGAGCAAAAGATCCCAACAATACAATTCAATAATGTTTTGAAGAAACAACCAACTAAAGGATGGAATTCATGTAAGTCCACTTATAATACTAAGAAATTTTGTAGACTTTTTATGATTTGTTGATATCCATTGCATAATTGATAATTAATAAAGTCAACCTTTTACAAATCTCGGGGTGCACTATACTAAACACGTACAAGTATACGTGAGTGCACACAAAGGGTATTAATTTGAACATTGTCGTATGATGTATACATACAACAAACGGCTAGTTGCGTAGTCTTTGCCTTAGTATTTACCCTAAATTTTCTTTTAAGGCTTGTTAATATTGCTTAGCCATGTAACTTCTTGAAATAAGAAGCATTATTATAATCTCTCCCCTGGTGGGGTAGAGACAATAAACATATTTAGAGCTGAAAATATTGACATGTACTTACATTAAACATATATTTAGAATGGAATAAATTTTTATGCAAAGGTTATTAGACATATAACCCCTCGCATACAAGGGGTTTTTAGAGGGGGTCATCAAGGCACGTGATTCTCAAACATAATGTAGAGTGCACCCCCGGGTTATAAAGACATGGTTGATTCAAAATTCAAACCTGTCATGAACTTCAAGACTCAAAAAATTGTGTCCAACTTCCTAAAATAGTCTTTCCTATTTATAACATATGACTATTTGTAAAATTTACTAAAACTCCCATTCGTGCCATTAACTCATCCTTGTACTAACACTTTAAGAGATTATGCAAAAGGGGTGTCAAAGTGGCCGTTGTGGGTGTAAAAAATGACGGTTTAAGAAGTTGAACTAATTTTGTCATGCCAATTTAGAAAATTATTCAAATCATGTAGTCATTTTCGGTTAAACACATGACCATTTAATATAAGACTTGTGGTAGTTATGAACAAGGACAATGATCATAATGGGGCGCCTTTTTGCCTAATATGGGGGTCCTAATGATGGCACTCTTAGAGTTTCTTGCAATATCCTTCAAGAATTTATAAAAATTACATACTTTGTGGTACAAATGTAATTTTACTTGCTATAACTTTGGGTTTCGATTCACCACATATGATTTTATTTTTTAAAGTCCCCATCACCTTTCTAAGGTACCACATCGGAAATTGTATCACAAAGACGGCAACTTACCTTACTTCAAAAAGTCTCAAAAGCAATTTAACATTGAAAAAGGATATAGTTTTACAATAATCAACCCAATTCCAAAAGTTTTAAAGGGAACATTCTAACATTGAAAAAATATAGCACTAAAGTCTCTAAGATAAAATTTTAACCCCTAACTACCTAACCATGCATAATCGGCTTGATGTACAGAATGACGGCTGCGTAACTTTTCATTCGACACTTTTTATAGAGTGGATTTATTTTACAAGAAATTTTGGATAAATATTGTTGTGGACTCAAAAACGTATATGTAAAATTCACCCTTTTTATTTTTTGGTATGCAATCATGTCTGAAGTGTTTTCATTTCCATCCAAAAACTTGTGAACTTGTGAGATGAGTTTTGGTGCGGGGTGGCCAATTGCTTAGATGAAAGTGCGATGAATTGAAGATTTTGAAAGAACTGTGACGGTGATTGGTAATGAAGTTCATGCAAAATAGTTCCTGCCTGGGGTGATTTGGACTGCTTTTCGCGGCTCCATGACTCAAAATTTCTTCGAATTCAATCCTTGCAACTAATGCGCACAACCTCAATATGTGCAAGATGCATATTTGTCAAACATCCCTATAGTTCGATAGAGACCAGCAAAGACCGGCGAATGAAGATTGAATCTATAGTAAATGTAATTTTTTTGCCTGTGCATACAAATCTAGGTGGAGCTCCAAGTGCGAGTACATAGATAGAACCGGGGAGAGTGCTACAACGCGTTACAATAATAGTCATTGCTCTATTTAGCAGATAGGCCGATTCCAAATCGCAATTTCGAGTGCTGTGAGTGAGGACCAACGACAATTGATTCAAGTGGCGGAAAGGATTTTCGGTTTTTGGGTTCGGGAGGAGGGACATAGTGAAGCAAAATATCAACGTCTCTTGAATTTGTTTGACGAAGATTTGCTAGTGAAATTGTCATTGAAGAAGGGATTGAAGAAAAAAAGCACGCATACACGGCTACGATTTCTTTGGCATATTCATGCAACCAATGCAATTAGGTAGAAGACTTGAGGGTCCGAGGGGAGCTCTAGAGGTTTCCCTACAACAATCAACACCTTCTTTCGCTAAGATTGGTGGCCAAATGTTGTTGCAAACACAAATGTCACTACCAGATCACAAAGCGCAGCTAGAGACACAATCCCAGACGCAATTGCAGGAAGTAGAGATGGAATTGTAGAGGAGAATGCCGGTGGTAGTTCAAACCTTGGAGGGGATGCAAAGGGAAGTCGACGATATTGACACCGGGTTGTCGTCGTCGCAAGAGCCTGACAACTCGGTAGAGGCGGTACTTGGGTGGCTAGAAGGCCAGAGTGGCTCTTTCGACACCAGCGGCAACTTAGATTTTGAATTGGAAATATTGATGGCCATAGAGGGAGAGAGACTGTCTTCAGATACAAACCGAGGGAAGTACAACAGAGATAGGCCGAAAGACCTCAATCAGAGGACGGTTGAAGTGTCTGACGGAGTGAGACAAGAAAATAACGTTCTTGTTGTAGCCCGCATGGACTTGAGCGAGACAATGGTTGAAACAGATGTTCATCCACGGAGGGATGAATCTGAAATCAGAGAGAACTCTTGAGGAGAGTAAAAGAGAATGAGGCAATTGGTAAAGGAATTCGGAATGGCGCGTCATGCAGTCAAGATGGCGGACTAGATCTGGCTCGGCGAGGACCAGTGCGCTGCAAGAATGCAAGGCAAGAGGTCCGGAAGGGGCCGAGCATACAATGGCCGTAGAACAACACCGTCACATCCTGGAATCGCCGCAAGCCCAGTTGGCCTCGTTACTACAGTTCAGAGGAGTGGCCAATGTCAGCATGGGAGAGGGGTGGCTATCGGGCATGCAGTCACTGCAGTTACTACCACGAGGCCGTGGCCAAGGTGCCCAAAAATTGTCAAAGCATTAGGAGAAATTTGGGGTCTCCAAAAGGCCTTGAGGTTTCTCACGTGCCAGAATTTTTGGGGTATGGCTGTCACTTTTTGAGGCTGGCACTAATGGTGCCACGACGCTGCCAACACTGCGGGGAGAGTGGATCGACCCAATCATTGCGAGGAAGCGCGTGTGTGCCGAGAGAGAGACGCTGTCGAGGCTGACAAGAATGCACCTGCGGCGCACAAAGCTCAAATACTTCTAAATGCTGGCAGGAGCATTTGCATTTAAGGGTCACACTTCAGTTCCAGCGAACTTACCGTTGTACCAGCGAACTTCCTTCCCAAGTTCAATTCTAAGTGGGCTGACAAGAATCTAATCTTCCACTTAGTAACTCACTCTGCCAAGATCCTTCATTGCTAGTGCAGAGCAGTAAATACAATGAGAGGGTCGTTCGCCAAACACTGTCGAGACGTCGGTGCCAACAAGGCCCCCGGCTGCCCACACAATTCGCTTCCAATAGTGTCAGTTCACACAATCAACTCTGCGGGCATCGACGGGAACTCACATTTCTTCCATCGGAGGGGCGTTTGGGCAGACAAGTCACCTAACCCGGGCTGTCTTATAGGGCCTTTTGGAGACCCCATATTTCTCCTAATGTGGCAAGAGTTTGCGGAAAGAACATGGACACAAGATTCATCGAATTACACTCATTCCAAATCACATTTATATGTCAGGTGCCTAGTCATACTCATCCTTTCCATGACTTCCCTTTGCCCATGCTTATCTTTGAATGGTTCATTATTCTTATCACGTTGGGTAAAATTTGTAAATAGTCTAACAGATATGCAGCAATATTAAATGGAAATGGAAATCTACATGGAGGGACTGCATGGTGGAGGTTGGATATTGATGAATTGAAAGCATGGATTAAGATATCTATGCTTATGGGAGTCAAGATATTACCATTATCCATCGTGCCTCTTGGAAGTCCTCAGCCCCATTAGGCAGTACTTACCATATAAACCGTGTAAATGGTGGATAAAGGTTTGGTGTATCGCAAGTGCCAGTTGGAAATATGTCTATGATTTCGAAGTTTTATATTGGCTCGACATTGCGGAGTGCCTTGCGAAGTGCGGGTCCGGGCACGGCAAAGACTGGAAATGAGGTGGTGCAAAATTTGATGTCAAGTTTGCATCATCGTGGCCACATGGTATTCATTGTGGATAACTTCTTACTAGTGTCAAGTTATTGGTAGAAATGCTAGAACTTGGCACTTTTGGGACTGGAATGGTGAGGTCACATAGAATAGGATTGCCACAAGCTTTAGTGGATAAGAGTCAATGGCAAAATGAGCCTCAAGGTGCAATCGGTTGGAGGATGTATTGCATTGAGAAAATTGCATGTGTCACATGGGTTGACAAAAAACACGTTCTTTTATTTTCAACCCATGCGAATCCTCTCTCTATTGGTCAATTTCATCCCAAGACAATGCCATGACAACAAAGGAGACAAAGGATGCAGATTCCCACCTCACCAAATCTAAAGGCATATACAAAGTGGATGAGGGGAGTTGACATATCTGACCAATTGAGAGGGGAGTATTCTCGCCAAATGCGCTCTCATAAGTGGTGGCATTGCCTTTTTCTTTCCTCCTAGATACCTCAAGGGTGAATTCATAGATCATCCATAAGTCTTGTAGCCACCAAGGAGCAAAGAAGGCCTTAGAGCATGTGGATTTCACCATGCAACTCGCGGAGGCTCTAATGGCAAATTGGGGATGCGAAGAGGTGCAATTTCAACTTTCAATCGGCGACCAGGTGTTCATTCATTGATGAAAGGTGATAAACGTCATATATGTTGTCATTGCCATGACAAAACTTTGATAAAGTTTTTTGTCCACAATGTGGCAATGTTTCCATGCACTTGGATATTGTTTCTCATGGTGCCACTTTCCACTTTGAAAATAGTGACAATAGTCAAAAGAGGATATAGTAAGAGTTCATTCCTATGCTTGGCACTTTCAATGATTTTCTTTGATACTGGTTTATTCTTGCAAGGTTATTAGTTTATTTTTAGACGCATGCGTTGGCAGGCATTAGAGGAAATTTGAGGCCTCTAGGAGGCTGCGAGTTACTATTCTAAAGAATGAATTATTTAAAAAAAAAATTAAAAATCTATTTATTCTAAAATAAATTTAAAAATATTTAAAAAAAAACTTAAATCTGATGTGGCAGTAGCTTGACCGTTTCAGATTGGATATTGAATTTTTTTAATTTTTTAATTTTAAATTTATTTTTAAATTTATTTTTAATACTAATAATTATTGTAAACATTTTAAAACTTTTCATGTTTTATTTTATTTATTTATTTTATTATTTTATTTTATTTTAAAGAAAATATGATAGAAAATATGATTCTTGCACAAACATCGAAATGACCCTTTTGAGGGTTCATATCTCTTCTAATGGGAGTTACAATTGCCTTGCCGAGGCAAGTAGTAATCAATATGGCATCGGATACATCATAAGCAGTCAGAAATGGCCGAGAGTACAAGCTGTACAGCTAAGCACATCCACTCGCGGCATCATCATGGGTTGGAATCCTGGATTGGTTGGGTTTGACGAAGGCCATCACAACCAAGGACGAAGGCGACCACAAAACTTATTTGGCGTCTAGAGTTCAGGGCGTTCAAACCCTGTTCAGTCAAGGGAGACTTGATTTTTCAACCACCCAGTATTTGCCCTCACAAATGTGCTACTACCTTTGGTAGAGCTCTAAGTGAGGCGCTGAAGGTCGACTCGGATTTAGAATTGGATAGGACTAACCTGGACGGGCGGCTGGAGGCGTTGAAGCTGCGTGAGCGTGGTGACGCACAGGAGATTGGCGTTCCTAGCTCTACCTGCCTTGAATTCAAGTTGAAACAGGCTCTGCAAAGGTGTTGGTATCGACACAACAAAGTTGGCCACACCAACGCATTTAATTCTGTCACATCGGCACAGAAGAGTTGGTGACGACGAAGTGGCGTTGTTGACATTGATGAAGGAACTCCAGTGCTCACTAATGGTCGAGTTGCAGATCTAGAGTGACACCCTTGCACGGAGGGAGGGACAACGCTGTGGGTGAAGGCCTAACTGCTCTTCAACTGAACGATAACGGCTAGCAATTGCAGAGGATAATAGACGCCTGCCCTGGTGCGATTTTCCACACTTCTGATTCTCGGGCAGCAAGTGCATTGATGATTCAACCTCCAACTGCAAATGCAAAACTTTGTGTAATCCACAATTTTACATCCTTGTGGTTAGCGTAGTTGGGGAGCTCGTTCACGCCAAGAACAAAATTCCATTTTGTAACGTAGCAAATGAAAACTTCATATTTTCCATCATAAATATGATTTCATGTAGCAAAAAAATCTCTCTTACAACACACATCATCGGGAACCTCAACATATATTTTTGGAGATTTTACAAAATTCCTGCAAATACTAGCAAAATGCCTCCATGCCCACCCAAAGTCAATGGCAATCCAGCTAATCAAAGCTAAGACCTCTTGATCTACAGCTAGAAAATGAACTTGCTCAATCTCACATGAATCTATCGTCACATTCTCATCAAATCCTACAGTTCGATGTATAAATAGAAAGTTGGACAATCCACAATTTGGAAATGAAATTTTTGACCAAAAGAACATTTTTTACTAATTGGGGAGGGTTGAGGATGTTTAGGGGTTAACATTCAAGAATTATGATGCAATAATCAACCCAATTGTTACATGTGCTAAGTACTGTTATGCGGATAATTTTGATGATATGATTAACTCATGTCATAGGAGTATTTTCCAGATCAGCTTACGAATGATGTTATAGCGTCAAGCAAGGGATGACCATGGGTTAGTTATAGGTGGTTTTGTTTCAGGCACAGTTATTAAGGAAGTTATATTTGCTACAATTCTGGAACTGAATTCTAGGGGTTAAGTACTGGGTGGAGAGAGAGAAAGGGGGTGAGAGTTGAATATTCAAAGTTTGAAAAGTATATCATCTGTGGAGATTCTTGGAACATGCGATCATTAATGAAAATATATCAATTTTATACAAACTGGATTTGAGCAAGTTGTGCAGTTTTGCAAAGATCACCCAGTCAATGTAAGGTCAACATGCTGATGTATTTCCCACATCTCATTGAGCAATATCCAATCACATGTTATGAACATGAGTCTCTGGTTGATTGATCAGACAATGGAATAATATACCCATTGCATTTTGGTTCCGTTGCCGGGACACGAATTGGTAGCATGGAGTGCTGCTGATTACAAGTCGCTTTAATTGAAATATAGTATGAAATGGGTAAGCTTTTTGAGGTTCATGAGACCGAACCTTATGGATTGAATAATCAAAAATATGAAGCTGCAATTCCACCAAATGATTTGTCAGGATTTATCGAAACAATGAGATTCTTAGAAGTCAAATACACACCATTAGTGGATTCTGCCGAAAGTTTTTCTCGATTAATTAATTATCAATCATTACTTAACAATACAAAGATAGCAAAAACTATCGAAGATGTTACTTGTGAAATGGGCTTAATAATTTGGAATGGCAACCAATAAGCTCGGTCATATTACTGTCAGGAAAGTTAATGCGAGCAAGTGGCTGAAACACAAATATAATTAAAGAAGTCTTGACTATCTGGTTGATCATAGCAATGTATCGAATCAATCATGGTGCTCAAGACGCGCATCAGCCCTGTCAACAGTAGTGAATTGGTTGAATTTTTCGAGTTTATCCTGGAGATTGAAGCTCAATATGGCCCATTACCTAACATATCATTACAGTTTGGAAAATTGCTCACGTTTGCATTAGGATCTGAAAAGATATGGACAAACTGTGAAGAATTAATTTACAACAGGATTTGTTCTGAAATAGACCGAGTTATCTTACTCCATAAGTACAAACCCTGCAGAGTTGGCGATCCAACTGTACGATTCGGGAATCATACTGAAAAGCGAGGAGTCTCGTTTGTGAATGCCATTCATCAAAATCGGTTGCCAAAAATTACTTGTGGTTTTTGTTCGAGGGATAATAGGCTATAAAGTGAAACAAAAGAGCCAAATGGACGAGGCATTGGAGAAACGAGTAAAGTTTCTACTCAAGTGTATCCTCGGGCGTCTCAATTATTTCCGACGGTTCAATGTGCATATGGCTGAGCTCCTAGAAATCGACTCAAATTACCTGGAATTAAAGAAGATTACGAACGGCGTGACGCTCAAAGATAAAATTATGATAAAATCAATCGTCCGTGGTATCTGGTCTTGAAAATCCGATGTGCACTGGTATTCCTCTTCAGGTAGCTTGCGATCGTCTCAGAGCTCAATTTCGGGAAGCCTTACGTAGTTTGTCAAATCTGGAGTTGACCTTTGTAACTGGAAATAACACAAACGATTCGGAAGACAAGGCCATTGTAAGAAATATAATCACATGTCATACGAGAGGAGCACTACGACGAGTAATACGCGAAGAAATCGAACTTGATTGGAGACGCAGGCAAACAATTGGCGGACCAATGTTTGAAATTCTGAGACATGATCTTATACGTAGCGCTAGACAAAACAAACGGGTTATTCGTGAAAATTCAACACGTAGACGGACTAATTTATAATAGGAAGCAAATTCAATGAAGAGTTCTATAACTTAATCTATATGTGTTGAAATTGATTCGATGTCGGAAGAGCAAATTTGGACCTTGTACTTCGACGGTTCAAATAGCTCCCAACTCGGCGCTGGAGCCGGAATAGTTCTACAAAACTCGACTACGGAAAGAATACTATACCAGAAAAATTTAGGTCGAGGGCTAACTTGTAATCAAGCCGAATATGCTGCCTTGACGGCGGGGTTACGATTGGCCGACAGGTTACACATCACCAAAATACAAATCCGAGGAGACTCGAAACTTGTTTGTCAACAAGTAAAAGGAGACTGGGAGGTAAAATCAACCGGATTACAAACATTTCACCGAGAGATATTACGCTTGAAAGAAAATTTCAGAATGTTTGAAATTGAGCACGTCCCTCGAAAAGAAAATGCGGTAGCAGATTGTCTCGCCAAGACCGCGTCAGAAGGACATTAACACCCTCAGCGTACATTTTCAAATCAAATGGGTAACTCATGGAAATTGGTGGTGAAGAAGATTTCTCCGAAATATTAGCCGTCAGCTATGGTGACGATATCGACATAACAAGTTCATTTTTAGAAGAAGTATCGACTAAGTTTGAAAGAAGGAGCTCGAAAATGACTGTATTCCCGGTATTCTACGGGGAGGACAAAGAAGACCCCGAAGCTTATTTAAGAGAATTCAGAAGAGCTTGTGTCGCTAATAATGATCGAGACGAAGCAAGTTGGGTTCAATTTTTGCCAGATTTCTTGGAGAAAGCGGCAAGACGGTGGTACCTAAGACAATCTATAGTTATCAAAACCAAGTGGGATCAATTACGCCAGAAATTCATAGCTGAGTTTAAGCCAAGAGAGAGTTATCAAAGTTTGATGCATGCTTTGAGTACAGCAAGCCAACAGCCATATGAAAACCTGAGAGTCTTTTGCGAACAAGTCCGAGAACTACAGACCAGCATTGAGCGCAGTATCGCTCAGATGAGTGGCCCGAATAGTGACGGAAGTTTGAAAGACCACACGACTGAATATGCGGGTGTGGCTAGCTTGGTGCTGCGAAGTTTCACCTTTGGACTCCTCCCGGCAATCCAGGAAGCAGTGTCGTTCGCGAATTTTCCCACACTGGATGAAGATTTTGAGTTAGCACAGCGTAAAGAGGCCAGTCTACTGAATATGGTTCGTCTGCCTATCGCTGCTGAAATCCCAAGTGATATGACAACGGTTGTTCCGATACCTCGAAGTTATACTGCAGCCCAAGCTCAAACTGGAACATCTCCCGCTGTACACGCCCAAGCTCAAACAATGAAGTCGATCTTACCGGAACCAGCTTTATCACGATTGGTAGACGATATGAAAGAACTCAAACTTTATCTTTTGCAAGGAAAAGGAGCCCCACCTAGAAATCAGAATTTTGGCCCAAGAAGACCCACTCCACCATACGTGACTTGTCACGAATGTGGTCAAAAAGGACACTTAAGCTATGATTGCCCAAATTTGAAGCATCCAGGACCTCCTGGAGATACTAAAGGAAAATCAGCTGAAGTTAGTCTTCTAGAATGCACAATACCTGAAATATTAGACTTGGAACGCGAAGTGATGGTGACGAAAAGAAACCGGTCATCAGCAGGTATCGATATGCAACCAGAATTACGAGTACCACAAGCTATAGGTCGTCCATGAAAAAAACCCCACAACGAAGTCATATTTAAATCTCACAAAGAAAATATCACCAGAACTCGAAGAAAAATAGGAATATCCGACTTGATGCTAAGTCATGGGCAACAAGAATATTCATTAGCGGCAGTACTTGGAAGACAAAACGCCAACATCACAGTGGGCCAATTAATTCATCACAAACTTAGGAAGTCATGTTTTTGCAATGTTTTACGTATGTTGTTGAGATGAACAGGGGTGATTACGTTTGACATACGTTTTATGTATGTTTATTGTAGAAAAAACGTACAAAGGACATATTATAAACATGTAAATTTTATCATGATGTGTTTTTTCATGTTTGTAATATGTCGTTCGTATGTTTTTTATACGATAAACATATGTAAAACGTATGTCGAACGTAATCACCCCTATTCATCTCAACAACATACGTAAAACATTGCAAAAACGTGACTTGCCAAGTTTGTGATGTTGCGAAATGTCCTTCGTTACGAAGAGAATTGCGTGCCAGTATATCTTCTAGAAAAAGAAAAAAAATCGCGGCAGTCGAGGCTTACCGAACCGAAAAGATGAGGGGAGATTTACGTTCTCCACAGGTAGAAGCTATAATCAACGGTTGCGTCGTACAAGGTTGCATGATTGATGGAGGTGCAGCTGTAAATGTAATAGCAAGTTGGTTCATGGATGAAGTGGGATTAGTCCCTTCTCTATCATCATCGATAAGATTGAAAGCAGTTGACCAACGTAGTATCCGGTTGTTAGGACAAGTAACAAGTCTACCCGTAACGGTGAACGGCGTTACGGTACCCATCGATTTACAAATCTTGGAAATTTCTGAAGGACATGGTGGCTATCCTATAATTTTAGGTAGACCGTGGTTACGAAAAGTGAAAGCTGTAAGCTATTGGAAAAATGGCCAAATGAAGATCGGTCCGCACATGAACCGAGTAAAAATAGAAGTGATACCGCAAGAATCAGAAGAAAGCAGTAGATGCGAGTCCCCTGAAAATTCTTCCGACTATCAAACTGACTCCTCTTGGAGCTCGGGATCAGCTTCAGAAAGTGATACATCAGATAGCGAAACCGAGGTGGAAGTCTTTGCATTAGAAGGATTTCCACAAATGCTAACTGAGTCATTGTCTATTTCCAAACCAATTGGGAGGATACCTCGAGAATCTTTGCTAAGCATGGTTAAATTCGGACCCACCTTGTCCGAGGAAGAAAAGCACAAACTTGAGGAATTGGTTGTGGAATTTTCAGAGATTTTTGTCAACAAACATATTGACTTACCAGCCATAACAATAGAAGAACACCATATAGATTTGGTAGCAGACGCAGTTCCCGTAAGATGCAGACAAAAACGAATGGCGCCAGACAAAATGAGTATATTGAAAGAAGAATTGGATCGCTTGTTAGCCGGAGGCTTCATCATACCAGTTCATAACACCCAATGGGTAAGTCCGATTGTTATAGTGCCCAAAAAGGGGAATAAATGGCGCGTATGTGTAAATTATAGAGCATTGAATAAAGTAACGAAAAAGGACCGACAACCGGTGCCATTCATAGACCAGCTTTTAGACGAAGTCGCAAGACATGAATTATTATCTTTTTGCGATGGCTATGCAGGGTATCATCAGGTGCAAATTGCCGAAGATGATAGACTAAAAACCACTTTTTTACCTCTCCTTGGGGAACTTTCGCATATATAAGGATGCCGTTCGGGTTGTGCAACGCCGGGGGTACCTTTCAAAGGGTACAAAATAAAATATTTGAACCATATATCGGAAAATTTATCCGAGTTTACTTGGACGATTTCTGCGTTTATGGAGATCGCGTACAACACTTAGAGCAACTACGCTTAATATTCATGCGACTCGCAAAATTTAAAGGAAGTCTAAGCCCCGAGAAATGCAAATTTGGATTTGAAGGACCTTTGCTTGGTCATATTGTTTCTAGATATGGACTTCGCGTTGATGAATCAAAGGTGAAAAGAATATTAGAATTAACTCCGCCTGAAAACCGAGTCGGAGTACGACGATTGTGGGGTATGGTAAATTATCATAACCGTTTTATTGATAACCTAGCTGGAGAAAGTCGACCTATTACTCGTTTAATGGCAACAAAAATCCCGTTTGAGTGGACCATAGAGTGTGATCGGGCGTTAGAATACATTTGTAAAAGCTTAGTTGTAGATCCAGTTATGCGAAACCCTAACTGGTCCCAGCCGTTCATCATAAATCCTTCCGCAAATGCAGTAGCTGTGGCTTGTATTTTGATGCAAAACGACTCAACTAGGAGGGCTCATCCTATATACTACGCCAGTAGGCTACTCACAATCGGCGAAACCAAGTACAACAAACCAGAGAAACTTGCTGTATCGGTGTTGTTCGCATGTTCAAAATTCAAGCATTATTTGCTTTCGAGTTCATTTCCAATTGAGGTTCAATGCGCCCAAGACGGTTTAAAAATGTTTATCCAACAAGCTCATCCAACAGGTAGAGCAGCTAGGTTTATGTCAGAGCTTCAACAATATGATTTAATTGTCAAAGGAATAAAAGGACAAAGAGCTCTCCAATCACAAATATTACTAGAGTTGGGCAGACCCCCAAATACTTCGGAAGGAGCTCTTTCAGACGAACCTGAATGTTGCATTCTTGAGAGCTGAGAATCAGATGATGTTAGCATCTACAAAGACATCATGCGTTATTTACAAGATTTAAGCTTTCCGGAAAATGCTACCGTAGCAACGAGGAAGTTAATACGCAAACAAAGTATTCCATACACCTTAATTGGAGAAAATTTGTATCGAGCGGGTAAAGATCAAGTTTTGAGAAGAGCAATTGAGGGAAACGAAACTCGAGAAGTACTAAAACAATGCCATAAAGGTTTGTGCGGTGGGCACTTCGCAGTAGATACAACCGCGAGGAAAATACTCATGAGTGGATATTATTGGCCGACACTTTTTAAAGATTGCCTGGAATATTGCAAAAGTTGTAACACCTGCCAAGCCTATGGGAGAAGAATTTTCCCCCGTACCGAATTGCATCTAATTCTCCCGACGGGGGCATTTGAAAAATGGGGAGTCGATTTCATTGGCCCACTCCCCAAATCCTCTAAACAAAACAAATATTAAATTGTAGCAATGGACTACTTAACAAAATGGGTTGAAGCGGCCGCGGTAAAGCGATGTGTGCAAGAAACAGCTGCAAATTTTATCTTTCACCAAATAGTTTGCAGATATGGATGCCCATTGGAGATTGTAACAGATCGAGGACAACACTTTGTCAATGAAATGATAACATCATTATTGCAGAAGATGTCTGTAAAACAGAGGCGAGCTAGCCCGTACTACCCTCAATCTAACGGGTTAGTAGAAAGAACTAACGGAATCTTTTGTGATATAATAGGGAAAATTGTGCTAACTAATCGCCGCTTGTGGGATGAACGACTTGGCCAGGCATTGTGGGCATATTGTACCACGTACAAGACCACAACTGGATTCACTCCTTTTCGATTAGCCTACGGTTTCGAAGCAGTGATACCCGTTGAATTAGAAATTGCATCTTTACGAACGACGCTTGTGCATTGGTTGGGAGAACAAGAATCCATTGAAGCGAGATTAGCATTGCTTGAAAAGCTCGACGAAGACCGCTTAGCTGCCTTGCAAAGAAACGAGATTATACAACGTAGGCGTAAAGAATTACACGACGAAAAACACAAAACGACGGAGTTTCAATTGGGAGATCTGGTTATGTTGATTGATAGCTACCTAATAAAGCAACATGGGCAAAAGTTCCGACCGCGTTGGAAAGGGCCTTTCCAAATACGGAAGAAATATAACAACGGATCATACAAATTGGCCAACATGCAGGGCGACCTAATCGACAGCTATGTGAATGGCTCTAAGCTTAAGATTTATAGAAAGCGAGAATCATAACAAATGGCCCGTCCAATTTCCCTGACATGAAACCGCACAGGCCAGGGAGGAGATGTTATGCGGATAATTTTGATGATATGATTAACTCATGTCATAGGAGTATTTTCCAGATCAGCTTACGAATGATGTTATAGCGTCAAGCAAGGGATGACCATGGGTTGGTTATAGGTGGTTTTGTTTTAGGCACAGTTATTAAGGAAGTTATATTTGCTACAATTGTGGAACTGAATTCCAGGGGTTAAGTACTGGGTGGAGAGAGAGAAAAGGGGTGAGAGTTGAATATTCAAAGTATGAAAAGTATATCATCTGTGGAGATTCTTGGAACATGCGATCATTAATGAAAATATATCAATTTTATACAAACTGGATTTGAGCAAGTTGTGCAGTTTTGCAAAGATCACCCAATCAATGTAAGGTCAACATGCTGATGTATTTCCCACATCTCATTGAGCAATATCCAATCACATGTTATGAACATGAGTCTCTGGTTGATTGATCAGACAATGGAATAATATACCCATTGCAGTACATTGTAATTTTGTTTCAAAACCATCATATTGTAATCCAAATATGTTCATTTTGTATGCACTAGTATAAAACCACCACAAATTTATATTTTTTAGGATGAATTTTGAACACTCTTTAGTAGAATTTAACAAAAAATATCTTTTGAATTGTATTAAATCTTGTTAAAATTGTTGGAAAAAACTATCTTGGAAAATCAGTAAGTTGGAGTGGTTTTGTATTATTGATCCAATTATATATTTTAGATCAATTCAAACCAATTAAATATTAAGATAGTTGATGGTACATAATTTGGATAGTTTATCAAAGTACCACAAAATATGTATGTACAATGGAATACAACAAAAATATTCTTGGCTATTTCATCCTTGTCTATACAACTAGTAATTTCTGAGTTTTTAGTGAGAGCCTTTTATACTTGTACTACTTCAAATTATACCTCTCAATATGAATGGATCAAACTTGTGCATTATCTGTACATCAAATAAAGTTGTTTGTTTTGTTTTGTTTGTTTTGTTACGTTGAGATATCTTCGACTGTGCATCCACCGGCCGCATTTTTGGTATTGTTAGAAAGCTCTCAATGGGGAGGGATGCACAGAGTTTTTTTTTTTTTTTGATCACATTTGGACCTACGGTGTGCATAACATTCTTTAGCTAGTACAGCAACACACTATTTTGCTTGTGCCGAGAATCAGCATCTGAGCAAGGCTTTGATGATGTGGAACATGTAGAAACTATTAAAAAACATAAACTTAAGCATTGAGCTGTCAAGGCATCTTTAGCTAAAGATGGCTTTGATTCTCTAAAAGATTACAATTTCTGCAATGATTTTTGGCCTGCAATACTAATTCTCAAGTGTGAACAGTGGGGCTGCTAAAGAATAATATGTGAAAGTTATGGATTTTTAATGGATAATTGAATTAAATTATGAAAAATGGAATATGGGAGCTTTTATGTCATACTTGGCATTGTTGGAAAGCCTCGATGAGTAAGGGTGCACAAAAAATCATTTCAAAACTTTTGGACCTACAGTGTGAAAGTTGTGGATTTTCAATCGAATTTCATCACCATAAATTGAATTAAATTATAAGTAAATTATTCTAGAAAAACAAAAGCAAAAGCATGGGAAACACAAGATGAAAAACAGAACATCTTGGCAAATAGCACAGGACCACACTAATGTACCTTGAAATTGTACACAATAAGCTTTGAGTTCCGACAAACTTCATAAAATAATTGTGGTAGTACACATTGAAGACTAGATTCATGTGCAATTGTGTAACAAACCTCCCACAAGTTTGCCACCAACTCTCACAAGACTTCACAATAATAAACTAATTCATTAGTGAGTTGAAGAAACTCAAACCTAGACCAACAAGATCTTGGTCTAAGATTAGCCACCCAAACATAGAGAAGGGATCTCAACAAAAAAGAGCCTCTACCTTCTCACCCCCGAGCTTTATATCCGAAGTCCCTTCACCATAGGACTAGTAGTCTATCTCTAGTCTTTTTACTTTCTATCTTCAAAATTAGATCTAGTTCATAGATCTTTAAGTCCTTTAACTTTTAAATCTGGAGTGGTCTAACTCCAGTGCACTTCATCTAGAGCTGTCTAACTCTTGTGCACATGTTCTCAATCTGAAGTGATCTAACTCCAATGCACCTCATTTAGAGTTGTCTAACTCTTATGCCCATGTTCTCAATCTGGAGTGGTCTAACTCCAGTGCACTAAATGTGGAGCTGTCTAACTCCAGTGCACATGTTGTCAACTTGAAGTTGTTTAACTCCAGTCCACCATCCTCTGCTTACACACTGTCACATGAGATACATTACAATCCCTAAGGATCTCAACTCTACCCCTCAGGGTATCAACTGTACCACGCCTCACATGGTATCAACTGTACCTCTAAAGGCACATGACAAATTGGATTTCTATAGAAGAAAGACTCTTTAGACTCTTTAGAAACTCTCGCCTGAATCAATTTACAGTAATCTAATAGGATCTAGCATTGTTTTTCAAATCTTGCCTCTCTAGAGCTACATATACACACCTTATGCTCGTGTGTCTACCATTGTCCAATTTAGTCACATGCACAACAAAACTAAGAATACATTTATACAATTCAATCTTTTCAATAGTAAAAAAATTGCTAAAAAAGGCTAAGATCACTAATTCAACATTATTTCTCAAATCTAGCCTTTGAAGAGCAATATATAAGGTGAGTGGGCCAACGGACACCAATCATGAGAAGACACCTATGTTTATTTGATCAATGATACTTCACTATGCCATAAACCAACAATCAACGAAATAGTTTAGTGATTGTTGACGTTGAATCATTACTTGAACTTGTCTTGTTTGTAGGAACTATCTTTATTTTAAGTTTTTTTATGGTCTATCAAGGCATATTCACTCTTGATTTGAGCTCATGTCTACTGCCACAAATAGGCAACCTATACCTTGGACTTTGAAAATTCATAACTTATTCAATATAACTCCAAAAATTATGATTCAACTTGGGATAGATTTAGAATCAATTTGCAAAAAATAACAATGCAATTCAGATTACTATAAATAGGCACACTCACCTTCCACATCTTATGCTTATGCATTCAGTAATCACCATTCGATCATTGTCAAATTTAGTCAGAAAATTACCCAACAAAGTTAGGAATACATCCATAAAGTTGAATCTAAGACGATTCCACCATCAGAACGGTCTTATTGCACCAGAGTCACTCCAGCACCGGCCTACCTAGTCTTTTCAAGAGTAAACAAAAATTGCTAAAAACACCTCCCGGTACACAGACCAGAAAAACTGCATTTCCTCAAGACCTTATCTGGGTCACTTTCATTAAAGTAAAAAGAAAGTGTTTTTAACACCATAAAGGACTTCTGCACTAGAAAAGGACACGTAATTTTGGGACGTAATTTTGGGCAGACTAACAATTTTTGAGAAGGATACTTTATTTAAGATTGCCTTTTTCCGAGTGATGTTGAATTCTGACTTGCCTTTCATTCGTCTGGCGGGTGCAAAATCCAACCCTCAAAGTCAAAACACTACGCATCCAGTCCAGCAGTAGTAGCTATAATAAATCAACTAAGTGATGATCATTTTTTGTCCAACCAGTCCCTCGCACATGCTCCCTGGATGTGTCACGGTATGAATAACAGGAAAGCTATGCTGGAGGTCTTATGTAAAACAGGACTATCATATTAAACAATCGCCTGTGAAGTCCTACAACAATAGAAAGAATAATAAGCTTCTCCTGTGGTCTCGACCCTGAATGAAACATGGAAAAGAAACAGCCAGGTCTTCCTTCTGAATAATACCATCAACTGCAGCATGAACTGCTTTGAACGGGAGGACCACCTCCTTGAGCTCCGGTACCCGCACCTCCAGTTCCTCCATACCCAACCTTGATACCATATGTCTGCCAGCACAGCACGGCAGTTTCATCTCAATACATATTTACTCATTATAGCAAGCAAAGCCAAACACACTCTCAACTCCTTTTTATCACACTCTCTTGTGGTATATTGGATGTTGTGTTCACATGTGATTGGAGAATCTACACGATGTACTGTACATTGGATGCCAAAGGCATGACATAAAAGTGAATAACGACTTGGAAATTGTATACCTGATAAAATGCAACCATGTTGATAGACAATTAATTCCCTCAACCTCTGTTCTTAGATTGGATATCAAACTCAACAAGTACAAACGCAGAGTGCAATTCAGCAAGCACAGACTTTAAGGACTGCATTACACAAGGAGTGGAGAGGCCAAATAGGTGTTAAATCCGTTCTTCAAATTGGTGGAGAAGTTGAGGCCAACTTCAAGGCCTTCACACCAAGAGTCCAGGCCATTCTCTGAAAATTGTATATTTTAATGAACTAAAAACAAGGCCTAGCATGGCCCCATGGGAGAAAATTGGGTCCTCCGTGAATGGAAGGCCAATTCTCTCCCTTGATTGCCTTTCTCTTCTTGGTATTGAAACTAGATTTGCTCGAGTTTTGATGACCCTGACTCCTGGAGTAAAGCGGCCCTAAATGTGATTCAATGATTTCTTAGCATCTCGATTTCAATGACATAGGGTTGTTTCAAGAGAAATAGAAGACATGAACATAGAACAACAGAAGTGATAGCGCACCTCATTAGAAACATCAAAAATTCCCTCCTCAATCTTCTGATAGATCTTGGCCGCAGTGTTGATGAATGCCTGTTTGAAATAAATACTTGGGTGTCAGTTCAATGCCTCAGTAAAATAATATCCAGATCATGAAAAAGTGCTGGGCGTCTACAGGAACTCACATCTTCAACATTATGGGCTGTCTTTGCAGAAGTCTCCATGAATACCAGCCCGTTCTCCTTGGCAAATTGTTCACCTTCTTCCGTGCTAACTGCTCTTCTATGAGCCAAGTCACACTTGTTGCCAATCAGCATAATGGTCATATTGGAATTAGCATGCTGTCTGGCATCTTCCAACCAGCTTGCAAGATGATTAAACGTTTCTCTCCTGCAATAAATAATTTCGACAAGCGTTAGTTAATTATCACCAAAAAAAAAATTAGTTTGATCAGTGAATTCGACGAGCTCCGAAGGATGAATCCCCAACTAGGAAGCTCACAGTAGAGTACCTGGTGATGTCATACACAAGCAAAGCCCCTGCAGCTCCCCGGTAGTACGATCTCGTGATGGACCGGAATGATTCTTGGCCAGCCTGAGCAGCAAAAAAATTCAGCTAGTGACTCACAAAATACCACAAAGTAAGGTAGTGCATTTCTTGTGACGATGTACAACAGCTCAAAAGTAAAAGCCTTCCCACAATTATACTAACCCTCAAAGCAAAGCTTTGAAAATTCATACAATATCCAAATAATATGCATTGGAATCCTCTCCAAAATGGGGAAAAGGTCCACATTAAAAATAAAAATAAAAAACTCATACTAATTACAAAAACCACTTAAAACATGAGAATGGGTTCCCAATCTCATAACATCAAGAAAATTGAATGAATCAAACACGAAGGTAGGGACACCCATAATCACCACTGACCACCCTAAAATCAAGGATGTACACCATTACAACATCTGATCAAGTGGCAGTTTTAGAGCAAAACTTTGACCCGTCTTAACTTCCGTATTCGGTAACCAAACAGCGCATTCGTTGGTACCTTGGAATATTCTTTCCATTTTGCCAACAGGAGCATATCAAATGTTTACCAGTCTAATAATAGATAACTATGCTCAGCAGATTTCGTTGCTAATTTTAGCCAAATTGCAACATAAAAATTGAGCTGGCTAATTGATACAAAGGATTTTTGAAAAAAAAGAAGGAACAATAGCCAGATCTCCTACATGGAGTCGAGATGTGTAGCCTCTTTAACCCTGGGTACCACCCAGGTATTGCCTAAGTAGCACCTAGGTAGCACATGTGAATTACCCTGATATTACCTATATATTAATATGAAAAGAGCATCCAAGGAGCCTGGATTGCTCTTCAAGCCATGGAAAAGTAGCAAAAATGCTAAACTGTCTCCTGACAAAAAAGAAAATCAGCATTGCTCAGCAGCAAACGTGATGTCACTTCAATAATCATGTTGGGATTCGTTAAAGACGGACTCCAATGCACATGATTCAAAAACCTAAACTGATCGACCATACCGTGTCCCATATTTGCAGCTTGATGGGCTTAGTGTCGATCGTCACCATGCGCGCGCCGAATTCAACGCCAATGGTCAGATCATGCACGGGCTGAAACCTCTTGTCGGTGAATTGCAACAGCAGGCAAGACTTCCCCACACCTGCAGAATAAAACTCTCAGCAACAAACGTCACCGACAAACCCTAACCCCAAGCCCTAGCGCGGAAAAAATAAATTAAAAATTAAAAAACCCCAATACATACCTGTGTCGCCGATGATGATGTACTTGAACAAATATGCGTAACTCATGGTGCCCAACTTCACATTCTCCGAGTTCCTCCCCTCTGCAAATCGTCAACCACTTTCAAATCGCACTACTGACTATAAAACGGCAAAGAAGATCTGACAGAGGAGACTACACACATACATACAGAGAGAGGAAAGAGACAAGGCGTGCTGGGCACCTTTGGAAATGGCGGACAATTACAAGTAAAGCTCGGGATCGGAAAATGCAAAAGCACTACTGAGCTGGTGATGCTAATGCCCCAAGCAAAGCAAAGCAAAGCAACAGCAAGGTGGCTGCACTCCGGATCCGGTTCTCTCAGCAGCACACCTGTCATCATGGCTGCTGCCTCGTTTCTTTTCTTTTTCCTCTTGTTTCCTTTTCTTTTGGTGATCGTCGTTTTCCTTTTCATTTTGGGGACAGTCGGTGGTTCCCTTTTCTTTTCGTAACAGTGGTTCTTCTTTTCATTTCGCGACAGTGGTTCTTCTTTTCTTTTGGTGACTGCAGCTTCCTTTTCTTTTCGTGTCAGTGGTTTTTCTTTTCATTTGGTGACAGCGGCTTCCTTTTCTTTTCGTGTCAGTGGCTTCTCTTTCATTTGGTGACAATAAGGTAGGAGCACCTAAAACCAACGCTACACCTAATTGCAACAACATTTAGACTATGCAATCATTTTAGAACGCAAATCTAAGCATATCATAGAGCCCTTATTGGATGTTGACCCAAATGGTAAGCTATTACCGACCCAAACTACTCCAAATCTATAATCTTGAAACTACATTGTTCACTTTTCGTCTCTCTATAAAAGCCCAGGTGGGGGGAGTGAATTCAAAGTGAATCACCTTCCATATTTTCGGATATCTCTAGTGACTTATTTTTCTTTAGGTGAGAATCGGTGGTTTCTTTTTCTCTTCATAGTGGTTTCCTTATCTTTTGGTGAGACTCGGTGGTTTCTATTTCTTTGTAGTGGTTTCGTTTTATTTTGATGACACTAGATTTCTTTCTTTAGTAAGAGTGGTTTCCTTCCCTTTTGTTGACAATGGTTTCTTTTAGTGGAATTGGGTTTCTTTTCTCTAACTAATCTTTTATTAGTTCTTGTATATTGTGGTGTTAACTATTTAGAGTTAAGGTAAAGTAGCTACTTCTATAGCTAAATAGGAGTATTAAGAGGATTGAAAAATTAGGGGGACTTACCTTGTAAAATTACCTCGTGGTGAAATAATTAGTGACAAAATTGATTTTTTTAAAATTAAAAAAACTAATAACTATGATAAAAAAAAGTTGATTGATTATGATAATAATAAAAATTACTCACTATTTGTGTCAATTTTTTTAAGTTTTAAAAATAAAAAAATTGTGTTTTGTACAGGAACATTTTATATAGTGTGAAATATCAATAAATTAGAAACTATAAAATTAGTATGGGTCCTATTTGGTGTAGTTGTATGCACCTTTAGTGATGTCATCTTCATGGCGTCATTTATAGTACTACATCAACAAACTATTTTTGGTTCATCGTGATTTTATTGATGAAATTTGTGAATCTTCTAAGTGCATTTGTAAAGTTGAATACAAACTCTCAATTTTGTTTGCTAATATTTTAACCTTTTCAATGAATAAAACACTATAAAATATAGGGTCCATTTTATTCATCGGGACGTAAAATTTCTACCTAATTATAAAAGGTTTAACCTAATATAGTATGCTTTAAATTCAAATAAGGAAAAATTCAAGGATATTCTAGAATATACTCCAAATATTTCAATTATGTAATAAGCCCCATTTAAATACCCTTTGTATGCACGTGTATCCCAAATTACACAACGGATGACCTCCCGAGGGATTTCTTCAACTTTATATTCAATTTTGTGGCCAACTTCAATTGAGGGTGGAGTTGGAGATTCTTTTTTAGAATGTATGAAACATCCAATTCCCTATTTTTGCACTTGGCCATATAATCATGCACTTAGCTTCCAGGTGCACTAAAAATTCAGACCACTAGAAATTGCATGAATTATTTGGCCAATTTTTTTCTCCCACAGATTTGGTTGCAAAAAGGATAAATTGCAAATTTTTGGAAATTTTTGAGTCTTTTTTTTTTTAAAAGCCATTACTTGTGCTTTGAATATTTTTGAATTGGATTCTATATGCAACAGAACTCTCTTTTGAAATTGATCTTGACACAGTATGTTAGAAAATACAAAAGGTTGGAGTTCTCAAACAACAAGTTAAGTACACGTCTTACAAAACCATATAAACATATTGTAAGCAATTAGAAGTAGGCCACAAATAGACAAATATGTTTTAAATATGCCCATTAGTACACAGAAACACTTTACATGTTTACAATTTATAAGAATAGTACAAACTTTTAAATCAGCACCTTCACAACTAAACCAAAAAACCACATACTATATAGTATTCTACTCATCTACTCTAGTAAGCATCTAGTTCATTCTGCAACCTCTAGTCACCTATGCCTTCAAACTGCATTGCAACATATTCAAGTATGTGTGACTTTGCTTCATTTGTAATAGTAATTTGCTTCATCTACACACAATCATATAGTGCCATTGTTGCAGCTGTTGCTTCCTCTCTCTAAAAAGAAACTCCAACATGATATTTCTTTACTGTGTTATCAAAATAAATTGTCCAACCTCTTGGAACAAACTGCGAGAACAACGAGCCGAGCGATTCACTCCCCTATACAGAGTCCATAGGATTCCACTTGAACAACATCGTTGTCAAGTCCAATTGGGCATTTGGGCTTCCAAATGCACTAAGAAAAGGAGGAAAAAGAATACGCGACCATGAACCCTCAACCACCTGCACAAAAAATAAAACAAAAAAATCATGAAACATCTATCTATCTATCTATCCATTTATCTACTTTTTCCAGGTTGTTAATGATGTATAGCCGCCCCTTTGTTTTCTTCCACGGCCATAGGAGCAAGACAAAAGAGGGTCCTTAGCTTTGGAAATCCCGGGATTTTATTTTTTATTTTTTATGTTTTTTGGGCGTGGCGGAGGGACTGAGGGTACGTGGCAGCGCACCCTCCGTCCTACAGCCCTCAAAAGAACATAAATATGTTCTCCCATACCCTCTAATAGCCGCCTCATGAGTATATAAGGTGGACATGGGAGCATGGGAGAACATATTTGTGATCTCTTGAGGAGAGGATGGAATGGGGTCCGCGTGCGCGGACCCTCAACCCCCGAAATCTCGAAAAACTCGGAAAATCCGGAAAATTAATTAAAAAATAAAATGGGGCGTGTCGGAGGGGTTGAGGATACGCGGTAGCGCACCCTCCGTCCTACAGCCCTCGAAAGAACATAAATATGTTCTTCTATACCCTCTCATAGCCGCCTCATGAGTATATAAGGCGGCTATGGGAGCATGGGAGAACATATTTGTGCTCTCTTGAGGAGAGAATGGAATGGAGTCCACACACGCAGACCCCCAGTCTCCAAAATCCCGGAAAAAACATTTTAAAAAAATTAATTAAAAAAAAAATTAAAATTGGGCGTGGCTGAGGGGCTGAGGGTATGCGGCATTTGAATGTTGTTTTGAAGGATGGAGGAAGGAGCCACGCAGCCTTATGTACTTTTTGGCACACAAAAAATAGAAATAAGAAAAAGGAAAATAAGAAAAAATTAAATAATTTCTTCTCCCATACACTCTGGCAGCGGTGTTATAATGTCTTAATCTATTCATAATTTGTAATAGTTTTTAAATAGTTAATTTTGCAATTT
Source organism: Pohlia nutans (assembly GCA_022496805.1). NCBI lineage: Eukaryota > Viridiplantae > Streptophyta > Bryopsida > Bryales > Mniaceae > Pohlia > Pohlia nutans. The sequence continues at coordinate 35,711,182 of CM040085.1, forward strand.
TAAAAATAAACGAAATTCAAATTATTGTATGAAAAATTTGAAATATTAGTCTTTTATTGCAATATACTACAAGTTTCAACAAAGAAATAAATCAATGTTTTTTCGTCAATTTTTTCTTGAGATTTTTTTTTTAGCACAATTAGGTCCGGAAATGATTGCACTTGGCCAAGTGCAAAAATAGGGGATTGGGTGTTATGATTGAATATTGTGCTCCAATAATGATAAATCAAAAAATTAGATGAATAGTGGATGGAACTTCAAACCAAAAACTAACATGATTTACTTGTTGAGTAATTGTAAATGAAGCCAACTGTTGATAATCCAATTTTTAACCTACAAACTCGGGGGGAGAGGGGGGATAAAAAAAAACTATTGCTTGACATAAGGGGGTCACTCCCCCTTTTGTTATGTAACCATGTGCGTACAAAGGGTGTTATTATAGGGGCTATTTACCTCCTCCTTTGGATTTTAGGGCACTCTATATTAAGCATCGTATAGGTAATTTTGAATGCAAACCAAGACTATTTTAAATGATGCTAAATTACCTATGAAATTTTGATTTATTTGTTCTGTCCGAAAACAAAATTAAATCTCCTATTTAGCCTAGCGTATACCCATATGCATTCTTATGTACTGGTGATAGAAGAGTTTGTACATTATACTCAAAGCATGCCATGCATTTTAGGTAAATGGCATACGTAGGGCATAGATACTACGACTTTAGGTCTTCATCCAAAGTTTGACTGCCTTATTGTACAAATTTTCATCCATTTTGCATATAGGAGTTGTGGATATACTCATTCCGTTTTATTTTTTAAAATTCTTCTCTATTTTTCGTCATACTAAATCTACTCTACCTCAAACCTAAAGTGGGGGCTTTTCTAGTACACTGAAATCACATATTTTGTAATTTAAGTATGCTGCGGCAGATCCAAAGTTTATATAATTTTTTCTTCCAATGAATTAAAAGTACCCTTATAGTTGTTCTCACGTAATTTCTACTTTTTTGCCGATTACACCTCACCTCCCCCCCCCCCCCCCCCCTTTTCCCCTTGAGCAATAGGTTCTTAATAATTTCACTTTGAGACTCACTACTTAGGGTTAATCAACTAACCTCTAAATACCCATAGCCCTCTCCAGATTCGGAGAATTGCAACAATGCATTATAAAATGCAACTAATAGGGATATTTTGAACTTGATGTATGAATAAAAGATTTGCATTATGAATTTTAGATTCTATCCATATGGTTAGATTTGTAATTGCTATCACCAATATTTTTGTATAAAATTTGAAACTTAAAATTTAAAATTCTTTTGTAATTTGATTACGAATACAATAATAGTATTACATTTTGATGACAGGGTTGAAATGTAATACTATCATTGTAATGATTTTTGGAGATTTTTGATTGTTTAATTTTATGAGTTGACTTTTTCAAGAGCATTTTTGAACTCTTCTGAACCAAGATCTTAGAAATTTTTGGTGAATCACTTCAACATGAAATGAGGCATAAAATTTTCACAAATCGTCCCCTTTCTAATCGGTTCACACATGCATGAAGCTAAGTTCCCATAAAATCTATGGAAAAAAATCCACACTGCAAAAACTGCATGACAAATGATATAACATGGATGAAATCTGTACATCGTCCAAGAATTAATGGCCTAATGTGAAGTGTTATATATATATAAACATGTGTCAAAAAGTGTAACCAAGCACCTTACAATACAAAAGACGTTGCAAGGCTCAACACTAGATTCAACCTTTGGAACCATGAGAGAGTGACAATCGATAGAGATTGTCATAGTACTCTTTGTGGTCTTCAACAAGCCCACTATCCATCTTGGTTTAAGACACTTCCTACACACATTTTAGTTATGTAAACCACCTAGTTGCATGCATTGAATCAAAATTCCCCTCAAGGGACTCCAAACTAGCATAATTTTTAGTTCAATTATCCAAATTTCAAAAGCAATATCATTTTGCAAAATATACTTTTTGAATAGAATATTGTGTTTTTTTTCATTTTAGTAAGTATTAAGGCTATCATGGCCTTTCCAAGATTCAAGCGTTTCTGGTTTTCTATCCCTTTGTTGGATCATAACTTCTAAGTCTTTTTTTACTCATGGACTTTAGCAATCTAAAGAGTTCTTATTTTTAGCTTTTCAAGAACATATAACATGTCATATTTCATTGAGAGTATCATTGAAAATTTTGAATCCCACTCTTAATGCCAAATGAATTATGTGTCGTGAATGTTGTAAACTTTGAGGAGCCATTTTTTTTATTCATAACTTTAATTCTCGCATCTGGACTCATGGGTGCATTTCTCTTAAGGTTTTGAACTATGTATGACACTCCTCTATCTTTATTCCACAAAAACCGATATTGTATGTTGTTTGTTTGGGATACCTTTTGGTTTCTTCATTTTGTCTCTTGCAAGGCCCTTGGGGTCCCCCTTGCTAAGCAAGATGTGCGAGTATCCTTTTGAAAGGGATGTGATATAATTGTATTATAACATTAGTTACTCTATATTACAATTCAACAACCAACTGCTATAGTTTGAATAGAAGTAATTACAATGTCATTATGGATTTTGTTAGTGGAAATCAACTAATTAATAAATTTGAATACAATAATGGAACCTTAGGTTTTTATTTTAGTTTTTGAAAGAAAATGATTTTTTATTGCACTTAAAAACACAATTACAACTATGAAACTAAACTACTATATAAAGGTTTACATTTGAGTATCAAGGTATTTTTATTAAATATTAATGTTAGAATGAAGTTATGTACATTAATTTATGATATACTTACAATATTATAATGTAAATGTAAGTGGCAATATATTGATCAAATTTACAAATATGTTTGTAAATAAGGCGTGATTAACATTATGATGCACTTATAAATAGGCGGCTAAGAAAATTATGTTGTTCATACATGTATGTTTAGATTTATGAAAGAATGGCCTCCTCAAGCCTAACAATCATTTAACTAGAGAGAGAAAATAACTTGGGCTGTAGGCTTGCATGAATTAAGTGTCCATTGGAAGATAATGATACTAAGTACGCCTCCAAGACCTACAAAGTGCATGCTATCCTTGATGCCTTTTTTGAAGGTGGACCTTATAACTACTTAGTCTATAGCTGAATATCATTAAGAAGAACGAACACATTCTCCCCCCCCCCCCTCCCCCCCCCCAATGACATTTTAGGGTACCCATACAACAAGGTCGTGAGAGCCCTCCACCATGATTGGGTAGACCATGATGGTAGAGCCACTGGGCAACATTGGGATTCAAACCTCGGTCACCCTATTGGGATGCTAGAGGCTGAACCATTGAGCCAACCCCTAGAGGCTCTTCATTTTACTAAAATTCTATGGCTTCGGTCCTTGCTCGAAGCCTCCACCTTGTAGCAACCTTTTTTTTTTCTTTTAATCAACAAGAAAGTACAACCAATATTTTTTTGATAAATTTTCACTTAAATCTTACCTAATTTTGGGAGTGGCTACTTTTACACCAGAAAAAATGGGCAAAATAGTGGATGAAATTGCCAAAGTCTTTTAAAAACAATACTAAAATCATGACTATTTGGATGAAAATGCCTTATAAATAGATAATTTAATAGATGAGCATATACATATGGATGATTCTATCCATTTTTTCCTTATTTGGCTACATTCGAAGGTCTGTTGGTATTGCTCTACCAAAGGAAAAACAAAAAAAAAAGGCTGCTTATCTGCACCAATTTGTTTAAAATAAAAAGGTTGCCTTGTAGCATGACCTTTGAGGTGCCTGATTTACCAAGAAGCATAACCAAGATTAATCCCTAAATGTCCTCATCCTTTTCTAGATTGAGAGAATTTCGAAGATGTCTTATAAAATGTACCTAAAAGGGATATTTTGAATTTGATATATAAATAAAAGTTGTACAGTATATTATGAATTTTTGGTTCTATCCATACGGTTAAATTTATGATTTCTATCACTAATATTTTTGTATAAAATTCAAAACTCAATTTTCAATTTCTTTTTTGTAATTTGATTATAAATAAGATATCAACAATTTGTGAATGAAATTTGTTGTGATTGGTTGAAATGTAATACTCTAAGTGTAGTGATTTCTGGAGATTTTTTGGTTGTCTAATTTTATAATTCGGCTTTTTTTAGAGCACTTTTACACTGAAAATCTTTGAAATTTTGGGTGAATCACTACAACATGAAATGAGGCATAAAAATTCACAAATCATACTCTTTCTAATCGGGTCACACATGAAGTTTGCTTCTCATAAAATGTAAAGTCAAAAATCCATACTGCAAGAAATCAATGACGAATGAAAAAATTATGTTTGATTATTTACATTGTCCACTTTCTAGGCGGTTGAATGTTTAGGGGTTAAAACCCACATGAATATGAACACGTAAATCTCCCGGGTACGCAACTCCTATATTATACGCAGGGGGCATCGGCATTAAAACGGCTAAGAGGACGGCTTTTGTAAAAAATATATCAAATTATATGAAAATAAAAGGACCAAAAAGTTGGGTGATGAACAAATTAAATAAAATGAGATGTAGAAAAAGTTGGGTTGCAAATTTATTAAAAAAACTCCACAACATATACAAAGAATTAAAACACCTATTTTTTTTTAACCTTGTAGAGTGTCTAAGGGGGGTGTTAGAAGTAGATGTTGGTATAGTATTCACAAATACTAGAGGGCCCTTTGGAGGTCTCCCTCTTTTGGAAGGAGTTGCAGCAATTACAGGTGTAGCACATTCCTTCTTCCTACCTCTACCCCCACTACATGTGCCTCTACGCTTTATTTCGCAATCCACGTGTTTGTCCAAGGCATCACGATCCTCTACAGCCAATGTGTAGACATGGGTGGTTGCAAGCTACGGTCACCCAAACTTTTTGTCGCGGCATGCAAATTTGTGCACTTACCCAATCTTTGGAAAATCATCAATAAATATTGGAATGGAATTTTGTGACAAAACAAATTGCATTGTTTCTAGAATTCTAAAGTTAAGATGTCTACCACAATAAAGTTTGCAAATTTTCAATCTTTCTATCCAAATTAAGCATTTCTACTTAGATTTGGTAGCGTGTCGTTTGTCAAAAGTGCACCTATTTTATGGGAAATGCTAGAAGGGGGTCAAAATTGAACTTCAAAAATTTATAGCAACATACTACAAGTGTGTACAAAGGTACCATATTTTATTTTTTTGGGTACTACGCTTACTTATTTTTTAATCAATTGTTTGGTGATGTTTTTGTTTTTTTCGATTTTCGTGCAGTTAAAACTTTTTTTTGGATTTTTTTTTTGGAAATGAAATAATGGTTCAATTTCAGAGGTGGGATATGAAATGCATTTTTCATAAAACCTAGCTAGGATGTTATGTAAAAAAGGCTCTAATTACCCCTACTCGGTAAAAAACAGAAAAGGCTATTGAGTAATGCCCAAAGACTTGAAATTAACTTAACAATTGCTAAAGTGAAAGTATTAGCATAAACCCTATTTCAGATGGTGAAATTTTTGATCTAATTGAAAGTTGAGAGGTGCGCATTACTACGCTAGTGCACGAGCTGCATGGCCTTTAGCTGCACAAACTGCACTCCCCACTTGGTAGACCGTAGCTTGCAATCACCCACATCCTTATCTACATCAATGACTATTGAAACAATGCATACAACACTCTCTAAGCCAATGAAGTCGCATTCGGCTCCTTCATAACCTCCATGTGTACTGCAATCATGCAATGTGCTTGTAGTACTTCGGCAATACAGTACCTCACAAAACTGTTCCAATGCTGTAAATATCTTCTTTTGGTTGACTGTGGATGCTACATGGCAATTGCAAATGCCCATGTGGCATTGCAATAAGCTTCTAATCTACGTTAGGAAGCCACATGTAAAAACCAATGACATGCATGACTATCTATACGTGACAATTGTAGGGTTCAAAGCCATCTGATTCACTGGAATAGTTTTGTGAGTGCACTCTTCCAAAACTAAATGTTTACAAAAGCTTGTCAATCTTGATGGACCTTCAACTCTTTGTTGTAGAACTTTGTTCCAGTGTGTGTATAGACCATTTTCCTACAGTTTTTTGTACTTTGTTGTTCTTGCTTCCAAGTAGAAAAGATGGTGTCTGCATTATCTTCTCAAAAAAAGTCAGAAGTTCTTTCTATGTTGCAAAGAGGGTGCACTATAAGAGAAGTGTCAAGGAGTTTGCATGTGGGTGTTGGAACTGTGCAGAGGCTCCGACAAAAGTGTGTTTTCAATGTAGAATCATCACATGGAGGTAGACCAAGAAAGATGACTCCTGCAATGGAACGGTCTTGTGTATTGAATATGACTAGAGGTAAGCTTAGTACTGCAGTAGAGGCTACAAAAAATGTGCAAGAGGCATTTGGGATGCAAGTGTGTGTTGAAACAGTGAGACGTGTTTTACGTAGAGGTGGTTTACAATCACAAGTGAAGCAGAAAAAACCACGTCTTTCAATCAAGAATATCAAAGCACGTTTAGACTTTGCAAGAGCCCATCTAGATTGGACTATAGATGATTGGAGTCGTGTCATTTTCTCTGATGAGTCTAAAATCAACTTATTCTGCTCTGATGGAATCTCTTGGTGTTGGAGTCGTGATCCACATGAGTTGTCAACACGCACTGTTACAGAGACAGTAAAGCATGGTGGTGGTGGAATCATGATTTGGGGTAGTATGACCATTTATGGGCCAGGACTAGTGTACAAAGTTGAAGGCCGCCTCAATCAACATGGATTTCGTCAGATTTTAGAGCAGACAATAGATGGTACAATTAGAAAATATGGATTAGATGCTACACAAGTCATTTTTCAGCAAGATAATGCTTCCGTTCACACCACAAAAATGATGCAAGAATGGTTTTCAAGGCAAAGTTTTAGTCTTCTAACGTGGCCTGCCCAATCCCCTGATTTAAATCCAATAGAACATCTATGGGCCATCCTCAAAAGGAGATTGAATCAATATGATTCACCTCCAAAAGGAATGATAGAATTATGGGAACGTGTAGTACAAGTCTTCTCTTCTATTACTGCACATGATTGTAGAAGACTTATAGAAAGTATGCCCAAAAGGATTGAAGCTGTAATAGCTTCAAAAGGAAGATGGACAAAGTATTAGCTAGTTTACTTAGAGCACTCACAAAACTGTACCAATGTATATACTAGTTTTTAACTTTCATTTTTCCTTCAATGATATTTGATTTAGATAGATTTTTTTTACAAATGTGTACTAGATTGGATGTAATATATGCCTCAAACTACTACTTGAAAGTTTGGACATCCATTTATCTTACACATACTTTTGAATCTAGAAGTTCCAATCATTGGAACAGTTTTGTGAGGTACTGTATACTGATTTTCTCATCAGAAAGAGAAACACTCCGGGCGTAATCCATTTGAGCTCCTTTTTCTCCAACAGCCTTGACTATTTTTTGCACCCTTCCAATGTGCCATACCAACTTCCCATTACCCTCATGAAACAAGAGCCCTACATCATCAAACAATCCCACATGTACTTGATCATCATCATGCACATAAGCATCTGGATCTGTGCTCTTATATCTCACACGCCTCAACCTATCTAAGGGCAACTTCTCAAGGGAGTGTATGTTCAGCTCAGAAATTAACCTCATTTTGTACATTTGACCTTTACCTGGTACTTCAATTGTAGAGGAGTGTTTCAAGATACTCTTTGAGTCCACACTCAAAATTGTACCATCTACATCATCACTTTGCTCAGCATGTAACAATGTTGATTGGAAAACTATTGTGGCTTCTCTAAGAGGTCCATCATCAACAACATGATTGTTAGTTCTTTCAATACAATTTTCATGTGTACTATGAGCTAATGATTCATGACTAAAAGAAGGGGGGCAAGGGTCAGTCCATTTCCCTGATGTTTGAAGTACTTCCTTCATGGAAGCTCTTTCAGCCCTATTTTGTGCCATGACAATGCCCTCACGCCAAGCCTTCTTAAGATTCTCGTCAGTCACTGAGGCATAATCACACAAGTTAGCACGTGCCACTTGGGCATTTGATAACCACCATATATTCTTCCTCCTTTGGGATTCAGCAAATGATATTCCATCATCAGAATATTTAATTTGCTCAATTCTGCCAATGTGAGAACATCTTTCAATAGCTTCTCCAACAAAAAATGTATGTTTGTTCTTCACTTGTTGCCCAAAGAGGGAAAAAAAATCCTCACAACAATCCGAACCAATGTTATTTAACGGGCATGGCAAATGGGGGTAGTTATTTCTCATCATTCTAACATAATTAACAGTAGCATGACAAGTAATGTGGCAATCGGTGCGAGTCTCTTTGCTCATCCAATTGCTCCCAATGGTATGACCATGCTTTTGATGGAGGATGTACTCCGTCCCATAATAAAGCATATGAGTAATAGATTATGCAAGCATTACCCTCTCATACATTGTTCCACGTCTATAGAAAATCTCTAAGAATGCTCATAACACTTCTAAGTGAATGATTGTGCCCAACACATATTCTTTCTTGAAGACCCCATTCACAACTATTCCGGCATGTAATTTCTCCAAACATGCTCTAACCCGAGGAAATGAAATACGTTGTATAGCAGGGTAATTTTGTTTGTCCTTTACATTTATATCTTCATCCAACAAACCATGCTCATCTCTAGTAAACAACTCAATGACCAATTGCAAATGATTTTTGTGAGCCAAAAAATGTCCCCAAAATATTGTCCTTCGAGGACTCAACAAAGGGTTTCAAAGTTTTTTACCCACGTGTATCGGGTCTTGTACTATGATTAATGGATGTCCATCAACAACCTCCGACTTCGTCAAGAAGTCATCCTCATTGAGTCCAAATGTGCCCTTGTAAATGCTATCCAACGTCAATTTTCTCTTCCTTGCATCACCATCACTTGCATGCCCCCTGAGAGGACCAACAATCACCTCTATATGTTTCTTGTGCAAAGCTGCGACATGTGTCCACTGCAACTTAACTTGGGTGGCATTAAACTTATTGCACGTGGTTAATATTCCATAGATCAATCTAGGCATTCCTTTCACCAAGGGATTCGCCACTAATACGCGACACATATTGCCAACCTCCATACTTGAAGAAGCATTTGTAATTGACTCAAAGCTATCAGCTGATGGTTTAGGATCAAATGAACATTTGTGAGGAGTTTCAAGAGAACCTTTAGTTCCACAAAACCCATCTATGAAGTCACTGCACCTATTTAGAGTTGCTAGTGTAACACACGTGGTCTCATCTTCGGAGCATTCAAAGGGAATAGGACCTGAAATACCAAGTTTAGCTTTGCACTTTGTTAGTATTGATGACAAGTGAATGAATGTTTCTTCATTCAACCCAACTGTGTAAAAAAAACCCCTCACTTTTATATATCTTTTGGCTGGTGTTCATAATTGGCCCTAATAAATTGGAGGAAAGGAAATTATGTGTGGAAGCCCGACCAAAATTGTGGACTACCTCAAATAATTTCACAGTACTTGGATGGTACCTCTTTCCGCGACCATCCCCACCATGCTTATGAACGGATAGAAAATTGGAGGCCGTGTCAAACAAAAGATTATACAAAGTGGACCTCTTTTTGAAAGCCCCAAAATCTGCAGCCTTCCTAAATAGCTCTGCTATTTCAGGAAGCGAGCCTTCAATCAACGAAGTCTTCAATTTATGCTGAAGATATTGATTGGCGGTTGTGGCTCTAGCTAGTCAAGGCCAAATTCAGCACAAAAACTTGGCCACTACACGCATCAACTCTCCTCTCCCACTCTCTTGCTCAAGTGATCAATTCCTCCCGTTGAAGATATTCGAGATGGGTACCCAGTTGCATGAATCGTTCTCCTCTAGGAACAACCATGTCACTTGAACGCCAAACTCTTTTTTTGAAGTCAAGGGATCAAACTAGTGTTGGGATCAAGGGACACATGTTACAAAACATGATTGAACAATCAACATGCCTAAAAGTCCCTTTAATGTGGAGAGTTCTACCATTTCTCTCTATGCGTTGTGAATAATGCGGGTCAGGATACCATAAGGCTCCAACATGAAGATCATTTAGTAGCAAGCTACAATCTACCACCTCATTATTGATAACTAATGAGTTGTTGTAGAATCCATGACAAACATTATTTTCAATGTAACTCAATAGCACATGATGTGGAATATCAATAGGGTTGGGGATAAATGATGGAGGATACTCAGCTGCTCCTGATTTGATCCCTTTTGCTAGGGAGGCAGCAATGGTAAGTTGGCTACCTCCTGCACCAGCAACATTCTTGTTTTTCATTGATTGTATGTGTGTTGCTCCTTTCATGTGGACACTGATTGTGTCTCCTTGCCCAAACCTGCCCTTGTAGTCACATATTGTGCATCTCCAATTATTCTCATCAATCATTACAGCCCCTAAGACATAACCCCACACATTCGTTAAAACCATATACATCAAATTGAAGTAAACTATGTCCAAAATTGAAGGGAATGATAGAGTTGCCTTGTGAAGAATGCTTTACTATCCAAGACCTCCTCTTTAGTTCGGAAGTTCAATAGTTGTAGCAACTTCCAACTTGGACTCAATCACTCTCCTTTGTTCCAACAAAGCCATCTCATGCTTTGATTTGTTCGTAGGGACTCCATGTTTAAGAGGTAATTTGGGTTGGAGATGTATCTCAAAATTAGACAAGTTAAATGACTTCCCTGGATTAATGGACATCTCCTTTTGACATGGATCGCACCAAATGATCCAGGTTGACAAACCCTTTGTCACATCCTTGGAAAGGCGTGGAACAAACCTACCAAAGTCACATTCTGGATACTTCTTGACTAATAATTCCCAATTCTTATGTAGCTTCTTGGGTATGCCAATCATATCAACATCCAAGCTATCACCAACATCCAAGCTATCACCAACATCCAAGCTATCACCAACATCCAAGCTATCAAAAGCATCCATGTCTGTAATCTCAGAGTTAGTCTCACCCATAGGAAACTCCAATTTAACCTTGACAGAAGGAAGTGGAGAATCATTGACATTGGATACAACATCATTTGACTTCAACCTTTTAGTTATAGGTTCTTTCAAACATTCATCGTCATCATCAATCAACATAATATCTCCCTGCGATGAGGGAGTCGTGCTTACAACTGAATTTCGTGAAACCTTGTGTGAAAATGATGGTGAGGTTGATGATGGAGGCTTATGTAATGATCTGTGGTACCCACAAGCACGACATTTTCGGGCATTGGCTCCATCAGGATAAAACAATTGGCAACCATCAACTCCACTATTGTATTTCTTTACACAAGCACCACTATTTGGAGGTATAGCATAAACTGCATGGTGAAAGCTTCTATGACAAGTGCAACAATCACAAAGCAAGGGGTTTTCATCTGAAGGGTCGAACAACAAACAACCATCTCTGTTGCAGCCCGTGAAGCGCTTGCACTCTAGGAATTTCACACCATCCATAGTCAAATCTTGAAATCCTTTGTTCTAAACAAGAAAGAGATTTGGTATGTTCCAATATGGCCAAGTTCGAAGAGGATCACCAAAACGCAACAGTCCAAAGAGGATCACCAAAGCGCAACACATCAATAGTACCGCCACATCTGCATCATCGAAAACAAATAGATTTGAAATTAATAGCCCCCTTTCCAGCTTTCTTTCAAAACCTCTAGATAATAAGACATGCCTTTCTTGCATCCCAAACCCTGTCAATCTCTATAGCCATTGGCTGGACTTTAACCCCTAAAGGACCAAGGATTCATGTTTTTAAAATGACAAATTCAATGGATCATATTGTAAAAAATACAATTCAGATGAGACCAATTTTTATATCACCAGAATCGATGAAGAATACTGCATGTGTTGGTCCTAAAACAAATAGATTTGAACAAAAAGAAGTCCATATAGGACCTACTCAAAACTGCTAAAAAAACATGAGGCCCAAAGTTAAGATCCAGATATTTCTCATGCAACTAAGAAGCTCTGGATACAAAGAAGAAAAAACCAATTCAAACTTTATTAATCATGGATCAGAGAAACAAAACATGTTTTCATTTTCACATTGGCGTGCATGCTTGACTTCAATCCACAATCGATCTGTAAGCCTACAAATAAAAATGTAACCACGTACAATACAGTATCTACAGTTCAGTACATAGTAAGAGATTTGTATGACTCTACATATTAGCTCAGATTAATTGATTAGTTACATAATGTTTGTTTTTATTCAAATAGTCAATTAATTAGCTACAACATACAACCACCAGCTGTGAAATTGATCGAAAAGGCCATTATATTGTACCTACTTTGTATACTACTCAATCCATTGATTACACTCTGCATTACCTTAAGAGAATAATGAGAGGAATTGGAACTTAATTCGATTAGCAACCTCATCGATCAAGCAAGAGAAATTAATGATCACTTGTAGCTTGTCCAACAGCTCAAGAGCAGAACCCTTGAACGCTACATTGATTCATTTTTAAAGTAGCAACCTCCTCAAACTTGCTTCCTCACATGCATTGTATTCCCTGAGATGAAGATGCAGTAACCCTAAAACCAATGTCTCTGTAGATCGAATCGTACATAGTTTCAATCTTGACCTCTATCTTACTAGCTAGAGGTACTAGCCTCTTTAACAGTTTAATTGTGCATTGAGATCATTGGATCTACAACAAACGTTGGTTTTATGGTTATTGCATTACTGCATTATTTGATCTACAACAGACGTTGGTTTTAGGGTTTTTGCATTACTGAATCATTTGATCTACAACATACGTTGGTTTTAGGGTTACCGCATTACTGCATCGTTTTCAAAAACTAATGCCGACAATGAGCTACCAGATCGACACACCAATCGAGAGATTCAACATCTCCACCTCACATCAATCGATATATACAAAGAAGAAAACAATGAACAGAGAAGAAAGAAGAAAACAACCACTTCAATGATCACCAGCAACCAACCCACAACATCAAACTCATCGCAAAAATCACAGCCAATGCGTTGGAAAACCAATCCAGAGCTTCTGGTCCTGAAATGCCTTAGACTTGGTGTAGCTATCCTTCCCTTTGAAGAAGCTAATAAATCTGTGCTCCCATATTTGATTATGCCAACCTTGGATGTACACATCAATGGTCTTGGGCTTCTCAGGGACCTCCATGTCTATCAGCAAGCCATCTTCCTTGACTGCTTTCGAAAAAAGCTCCACAACACCATCTTCCAGCTGCAACATCAAATGAGGAAGTCATTCAAAATATAAAGGAGCAACTCAAACACTAACCCGACATAGACATGGGTTGAGGTGTATCAAGATTGCTCAGAAAAAAATTTTGAGCTCAAATTGGTTGAGCAGTCATGGATGTTTATGAATGAAAAAAAAACCCTAAGGTTCACGAATGCTTACCCCTCCCAGAAGCAAGCTTTGTTTAGCCAGGACTCAAGGTCCTTGTCAGAAAATCCCTTAGGAGGCAAGTGGACAGCTTGACGAGAGTGGACCCCTGAATTCCAATTCACAAGCCATCTGACTTTGAAATGAGGGGCTGCAACTGCCGTTGCGATGAGCTGTAGCTTATCCAGGGTCATCTCAGGCTTCTCGTTGTTGCTGCAGTGCTTTGTAATCTGAAAGAGGAATTATGAATGTTAATCACAAGCCAATATTGAATGATTTTGAATCGCCAACAAATCAGTTAGCATGCCCTAACCTCTTGAAGAAACTTGTCACCAAACTTTTGGTTGGCAATAGCAAGATGTTTTGTAAACTGGGATCTATAGGACTGTTGTTTGCTCTTGGCAGCAGCCCTCATGAGTGCAGTAACAGCTGTGTCACTCCAATCCTCTTTAGCAGTCTCCTCATAATACTTTCTTGCCGCAACATCAGCGGCCTCTGCAATCTCTTGCTGCAAGGGGCATAGAGCAATTATCATTTGTCTAGATTTAAACATAATGGCACGAGAATGAGCTCCAGAGTGTAAGATACAATGAAAAGAGTTAGGACCCACCCGAAAGAGGAAGGCAATAAAGACATCGGTTGTCATCTTGAACCATGTCTTGGAAATGTGAGGACTGCTAGCACATCTCCTGTAATCCTCCTCACTGAGCATCTCTTTTAGGGTCTCGAGTGGCAAGGAACCCAGTGCCTTAACACGATAGAGAGTGTGTATCATGCTGGTCTTGACATGTGAGTGTTAATTGGACCTACGCAATCATGGACATAGTTAATGGCAAAATCAACAAACAGAAAGACTCTCAGTCATGTAAAGGCATCCAGAACTTTGAAGAGAATAGAGTAGGGGTTCACTTGTTGATATCGTGCATGGCATTCATGAGCAACCCAGCCTTGCCTTTAGTGTCCAAGCAGATGCTATCAACGGAGTAATGCCAGTCTCTTTCATCTCGGTGCAGCCTAAAAATGTAGCATGTCCATGCCTTGAACCGATGGTTTCCATCACATATGAAGAACATTTTGCTACAAAGGAAGCGAAGGTGAGGGTTAGAAGCTAACTTGGACTCAAATTCAGTGTTTACTGAGGTCCAGTGAGGGCCCCAGTCGCTTGTGTCCACATCCTCCAAAAGTGTCTCCTCTCCTTGCTCGTTGGTGATTGAAACATAAAATACCGGAGCACCTGGCCGATATCCATGAGTAAACTCAGCCTCCAATCTCTTGATGTCGTGAGCAAGAGTAGGACGGACAAGTAGCATGTAGATCATTCGGCAAAGTGGGATGTAAAAGCAGGACTCCACCTTTGGCAATATCCTCATACCTTCGATGCATTGATTGGAGTTCGCTTTGTGCAATTCTCGAAGCTGATCCTCATTGAGCTTGAGTAGGGTGTCATCTTGATCGTCATCACTGACAACCTCAGAGCCCTTTGGCTAAGATGTGGCCTCCCCCAATGGTTCAGGCTGCAGAGAGGGCTGTAGAGATGGCTCTGACATGGCCTGCAAGTCAATAACAAGAGTATAGACCGAGCATTAGAAAATGACAATGCATGGCTAACATGCAAAAATGGAATGCAACGTAATGGCTTCAACTTAAATGAAATTTAATGGATCTTGAGTAAAGAATGATACATCATATCCATATTCAGCTCAAATAGAGCTGCCTAATCAAGCCATCCTATAATATTTCTACCACACCATCAAAGCCAAATCCGAACTACTCAATGTCAACGTCACACATGTTTGGGCAGTGACTGCCAAACTCATAAAATGAGGCACAAGAGAGGCATTCAAGTAGTGGCTCCTCATTACTATCACTGCATTGACAGAACTGTATGGAGCTGGGGCTAGAGGTTATGCAATGAGAGTTGAAATCAGTTGAGCCAACTGAACTACAAGTTATTGTGCTACACTCATTGTCTATTTCAATAAACTCTGAGGTGTCAGACTCGTATGCAATCACCAATTGTGAGGCCATGGATGATATTCAACTGCAAGTTCAAATCAATTGAAATTGCTTACACAAGTCAGACTATTGAATGTAATCAAATTGGCCCAAATGAAAGCAACTACTACATTTCAATGATCTTAGTAAATCTCCAAAATAAAATAAGAAGCAGGTAATAACATACAAAAACAATGTTATACTCGATCTGCTTTGGTGATCCTAGAACTTCCTGTAGCTCTTGAATTGTGTGTGTACCTTGCACCTGAAAGAAAGAGAAAAAAGCCGAATCACATACCAAGATCCTCACAGCTAGGAGCCAGCAGTCAGTAGCCAAGAGTCAGCCATTTCATCTCCTGGGCCTTCGTGGTGATAACTTTGGCACCGAAGCTATGTTGAAGCCCCCCCAAGACGTAAAATGCAACATCCTAGACTCCTTTGGAGATAGCTTCGGTGCCGAAGGTACCTTCGAGCACCGCTAGGGAGTGAATTGCATCACTTCCTAGATTCCCTTCGAGATAGCTTTGGTACCGAAGGTACCTTGGACCACCACCAAGGAGTGAACTCCATCACTTCCTAGAGTCCCTTGGAGGTAGCCTCGGTGCCGATGGTACCTTGACATAAAACCTATAAGAGTACCGAATTCCAGAAGTCACAATCCTCGTCATTGGAGAATTGGCATATACCGTGGTGAGTACACAACAATTTCACACATCCAAGGACAAGCACAGTGTATTTAAACAAGTCCATCATGTACTTAAATATCGCTCAGCACAAGCATATTCACTCTAGTAATATTAGCATGATTAGCTGTCTATTGCTTCATTGGAGGCAAGATTTGCGTGCAGGTTCATGGCTATCACAAGGTATGCTGTATTGACTACCCAATTGTCACAACATGAATTAACAAAATTGTGTAATACGAAAAAAAGGACCAGAAAGGTCATTGCTTTGACAATTCAAGCTCCACTGCCATACTACAAAGCCATATTCATTATATTGAGACTTTTTGCAGTCTCATTTTTATCTTCAATTCAAAGATGAACCGTTTTATCTCTTTGCTAGTATCTTTTTTTAAATAGGTAAGAACATCAACTGTTAGAATTTCATTATAAAATCACAATTTAAGCATTATACTTTTCTGGTTTCAAGTACTAGTTTTTAAATAAATTATTGAATAACTAGCATTCTGTCTCAATAGATTCGAAACGTCTCAATATAACAAATAGGGCCTAAGGGCCTTCTACGCTCTGCTTCCATCAACATCAGTCACGCTATTAACCCTTTCAGTTCATGAAAGTTGTGGTATCAGAAAAGCAACTCTATATATAAAGAGAACTAATTGGTGTTACAAGACTGAATGAGGTCAGATCATTTTGTTCGATGGTTATCGATATGTACTTTCACAGTCTGAACTCATTATATTATCGCTCTCTCCAATATGTATCACATTCAAGTATCTTCAAAGAATCTCTGCTATTGTGGTGACAGTTGGTCACCAAGGAGGTGATAAAACAGAGTTGTTCCGTTCATTTGTTATAGGACTCCAGACTGATTTATGTACTCCCTCTTTATCGATCAGAATTTGGTCATATCTGAACTCTAAACCTAATTTTAGTCATGTGCGCTCTTGCAACAACTTGCACATTCAAGTAAATGCAATGCAGCATCACCTACTTAATTAGAACAAAGAAAAAGCAAACGGAGGAGCGGCTAACAACGTTGTCTGTGTTATGGCAGAATTGGTGCTCCCCAGCTATTCTTATTCATTTGCCCTCCCTCCCACCGAGGCTGACGTCAAGTCTCGATTGACCACCTAAACAGAATTAATCAATTCCAGACATCGGATGAAGCTTACCCACCCATCTAGACGCGAGCAAACCTTAATGATTGAAACACTGGCTTCACTGGAGGGCATTACAACCTAGAGCAGTTTCTCCGTGATTTCAGTTTCTCTATTCTAGTTCCATGCAATCCTCATGCACAGTGCTTAGTTCCAAAACATTCAGTCAGAGAAGCTCCGAAACTGGGAAGCTCCGAAACTTTTAGCCACGCTCAGAGAAATGCGGTAAAAGAATCCAAAAACTACTTGTCCAAAGAACGTAAAACAAGAAAAAAAATTTAAAAATGACTAAGTTAAGCCTTAGTTTAATCTGTAGATTCCGTTACAATGCAGCCACTCATGCATCCCCTCAATCAGATTTTCTAATTCGTGTAACTAGAAACATCAATCTCTTTCCTTTAATTGCATCAGTGTCTGTCAGCGCCATGAACGATTCATAAAAGAATCTAGATACATAAAGTAGAAAACAACCTTATATGTAGACTAGTTTGGTTTATTAGTACCTACCTTTACGTTGTGAATCCTGTTCCTAATTTTACTCCTAGCATTGAGATCAGTACCTCATGCGACAAAAAACTAGTTCCAACTGAGATCATGCGTCGGAATCAAAAGCTCAAAGACTGAATCAACTGAGATCATGCGTCGGAATCAAAAGCTCAAAGATTGAATCAACTAAGATCATGCGTCAGAATCAAAAGCTTTGAGTGAATTCAATCAGTGACTCGGACCCAGTGGTGACGGTGTCTAGTTTCTAAACAATTTTTGAACCCTGATTCACCTCTATTGCACTAGCAAATGTTGACCAGTAACAAGATTTCGAGACAAGCTTGAAATATATTCAGATTCACGTACCTGATTTTGCTCAAGCCTGGTTAGCCTGCCGGTCAGCTCCTCTGCGGTTTCATGCTCAAATCTTGAATCCAGCAGCTCCGAAGGACATGTGAAAACAACCTTTAATCCTCCATAAGCAGGCTGGGGCAGAGCAGGCTGGGGCGACGGAGAGATAGGATGCGAAGAGCCAAACGACAAAAGCCAGCAGGGTTCTACATGAGAGATAAGAAGGCTGTGGGGAAGAATACATTAAATAAGGGTAGAGCAGGCTGGGGTGAAGGAATAAGGGTTAGGTTTTCCATACCCAGACCTATTTAATAACACATTCTCTAATATCACATCCTCGGAACAAGAAAACAAAAGGCATATCCAGGTCTGATTCCGTGAACACTTTATTGTTGAAAATCATATGAATGGATGACGTTAACCACTTGAAAGCTAGGTAGATCATAGGATTATATATCACATAGAAAAGGTGCATGGGCTCTACCACATGTCATGACTTGGAACTCTAACTCCATAGCTTCGGTACCGAAGCTACCACAAGGTTGAGAGTAGTTAAAGAAAGACACAGAGTTTTATATGCATACCAAATGACAGCAGACTCTTTTACCCTTCATTTTGAACTTGCAATTGAATCAACTTTAGACTAACTCAAAGTCAATGTTCAATACTAACAACTCAACAATCTAATCACTTTGCTTAGCTGATCTTAGTCGTGTCTGAAATGATCAAACATAGGGAATTTCAAAATAGGATATATCTGATGATACTCACCTTTTTTATGCATCAAACAATCGTGTTGCCAATCTCAATGCTCTCTTCAATCCTCTCTACTTCATTCTCGTCAACGGAGTGAAGAGATGCAGGTCTATTTAAGCAGTCTCCAAGGTCAACCACACCAATCTCATTCAATAGCTCAACTGGATACGATAGGACCTTTGTCACGCTTCCTAACTCTAGAAATCTACCCTTTGATGCCTCCCTCCTCACCCTAGAATGCTGAAGAGCTTTCTTGGTTGAAAATCTAAACCCAGACCCTCTCTTTCGCTTCCGAGTCACCGTGGTTGGGATCGTCCCATCTGCCTTACTCATCTGTTCTATCCCCTGATAACCTCTCCCCCTCCAGCTCAAATGAATGTTACCAAGAAATATTCACTACCTTATAGCTGAGTCCACTGCACCTAGCTACCTAGACCTGTCCATAATATCTTTGGAATACCTGATATTGGAATTTACTAGCAAGTGGCAACATTCAAAATGAAGTAGCTGCCAGTCTACCCACCCTATAATGTCTTTAATGGACTGTGCATAAATTTGAACCAGCACGATCAATCTAAGCATGCTCCATCATTTATAACAAATTTGAATTCATATTACGGCAACTCTTTAATTATCCCATTCAAACAGCGGTCATCCAATTTAATTTGATGATCATGGATACCCTACAATCAGAACTTCATGTATCCAAAGTGCACAACCGTCAATACCTACCTACCACCTTAATATGCATGAGAGCCACCTAACCTCTGACAGCCTCCAGTAATTTAATCATGGACTAGTTTTCCACGACTGGCGCAATTTCAACCAAAATTTGCAAAGAGTTAGCCTCCTGCTTTCTGATTGGCTACATTGCTGAAAATTGTGGAAGATATATATGTTTGTAACTTTAATTATAGAAGATATATATGTCTGTAATAGGATTCAAGCATCTCAATTGATCCAGGAGTCTCTCTATATGACTCATTCGCGGTAATGCTCACTTTCTCCTCTTTGACTTAGTTTAATATGGCTTCTGAAAGCATAGGTCCCTTTTTCTCAAATTTTGCAACTATCCGAGCAGATGGTGATTGTGTTCCAATCTCATTTCCTTTGGGCAGTGATGGATTGGCCTTGGTCTCAGCAGTTCGCTTAGGTCTTTGGTTCCAATTGAATGTGGATTCCCTGCACATTGACGAGGAAGTCTTTGATTTAGCATGTGGTTGTATTACTCATACTATTGGTCAAATTCCCGAGTGTAACGGAGATGACAAGCATTGGCTCTTGAGGCGTGGTAGGTTTAGATTGTATGGTCTTAGTGAACTTACCATGGCAGCATCTACTGAGTTGGCTCCATCTCTTCGGTCCCCTAGCTTCACCACTCGTACCCTTGTATCGTCTATAGTAAAAGAGGAACCTGGAACGGAGTCCGTTACAATTCTCAGCGATGACTCAGATGTGAGCTCACCTCAAGAATCCACACCCAATATATGCGATTTGGGGAATCGCCCTTCCCAGGATGTTCCAACTGATTCCCCTGCCTGCACCAGTCAGACAGTTCTCCGACCTGGTCTTGAATCACAAAGTAGCGTCTTGGACTGTTTGAAGAGACTCTAGTTTACAAAGGGCACTAGGAACGCTCTGAAAAAGGTTGACAATGATAGTGTCCAACATCTTAAAGTGGACTACCTTCCTCCAATCTTTAATGGTGATGTAGTTTTTGAATTTCCTTCGATTCATAGCTTGTCAAAGAGTACTCAAGCTGGACTCATGCACGGTATGGACAAGCAACACGATGGACATGTCTGGACAAGGACATGTACTTCCCATATAAAGAGTGATATAGGCTTGACTTTTCGTTCAGCTTCATGCGTAGGACATCTCCGGTGTGATAATCAAGGTTGTGAGTATTTGAGTCGTGTGCACCGCACTTCCCAGGTGAATGAGATGGAGTGGAAGGGTTTCACTACTACACCCTTTCAAGTTGGATGTCAACTTCCCAGCCAGTCCTCCATCATCTGTAAGATTTGCAAGACGCCACCCACTTGTGTTGCAACCTGTAAGGCCAGAATTTATTATGTCTTTGGTGGTAATCATATGACTCATGCATGTGTGCATCTCGGGGTCCACGAGCATCCAGTGAAGAATGGAGAGTACCAAGACTTTAAGGATCGCAGTCGCACTCTCTTAGCCGAGCAAGTGGAGAGGACTCCGCATGCAACAAACTCTTCAATCGTGTTGGAGGCTACCAAAGAGCTTCTGGGAGAACTGCTGCTACGGCCATAAGGAGCGCCGAAAAAACCTTCCCCTTTTGAGGAACTGGTACCCGCCCTTGACAAGTGCAGGTATATGAGCTCGCCTAGCATCAGGAATGATGTGACTTCATTCAGGTACATACGGAGATATGGGGTCATGGATGGCATCACCATGCTCAGAGGTTGCAACAACTGGCCGTATATCCAGGAGAACTTGTTCCCCGGCCAAGGCTCAAATTCTGACAAGGTTTTTGTTTTCAAGATGTCTGAGATAGGTCCTACAAGCGGGGTAGACTTGGTAAAGCGGATGCAGCCTGGTGGTGATCTCGAAGACGCGTGGATGATGTTCGACCATGTGAAGCGTGTCAAGAAATGGACAACCATGGCTTGCCATGTGTATGACTCCACCTACTGCCGCGTTATGACCATCGTTGTATGCGACATGCAGTCAGAAGATGCCATAGCTCAAAGCGTCCTCTGGAAGAATCTCAATGCAGTTCTAGCAAGGCATGGTATCTCTGAGCCTAAATTCAAAGGATTCATGGCTGACAGTGCACAAGCTAACTGGAATGCTATTCGGGTGATCTACGAGAGTGGAGATGCAGCAATTCCAATGAAGGACCAGGAGAGGACATGCTTGTTCCACTGGGCACAGTCGTTAGAGAAGCATACCAAGGCAGACGTTCGAGCAGACCTACAACATCAACACCGGCTTCTATGCAAGCAATACAAGAACGCCACTGCACTAGATGAGTCCGAGACTCGATATCGCGCCATCAAAGCATAGTGGGTGTCCTCCGGTGCCACAACAACCCAAGGCCAAAATCGGTTGGAGCTGTGGCTAGCATTTTGGCACTTCCGATATCGCCAATAGGATGGATTCATGCAGTTGGTAAGAAATTTTGTCCCCTCTTCTAACTTGCTGTCTTCTACTATAGGGTACGTCTGTTCATCCGGCAATTCAATTTTGTCCATTCATACTTAGCAAACCTTGTCATCTTATCTTTCAATTTTCCATGTTGCTCCATGCAGAACCTCACTGAGGCAGAGTTAGCTGAGATGCCGTCGTGCAATCTTGCTTAAACAAAACACAACGTATGGCTACAGGAATCTGGCAACAAGGGGAATGATCTCTATGTTGCTAGCGTCGATGACTTTGTCAGAGCTCTCATACAAGTATCCAAGTATTACCAATTTTTCAAAGGTGAAGATGTAGGAATAGGCCCAGGGAAGGAAGAATTGATGCTACGGGTTGCCCAACGTTTAGCACAACGATCAGGAAACCCCAAGGCATTGAACATCGCTTCGGCAAAGATGCCAGGAGCAGAGGAGTTTTGCATTCGGGAGCCACACTTTGAAGGTGAGGAGGTGTTTGGCTCACAGAAGCACAAAGCAAGTATACCATTGGGATCTGAACACGAATCTCACAGGCCTAACCGAGTGAACTTCTCCAGCCCACGAGTCAGGACAAGGTCCACTGCAGTTGTTGGTGCTAGTTGCAGTTTGAGTGACATCCCGGAAGAGCCTTCAACTAATTTGGAGGCAATTCCTAATGTCAACAACACGACAACTCATGTGACCGCCATCCACGAGACTGCATGTAAAGAGACAGAGTGGCACGTTGCTAGGCTTCCAAAGACTTCAGCGAAGGCTTGTTTTGCCCAACATGCCATTACAAAGAAGAATTGCAAAGCAAAGATCGTACAAAGCAACACGGCCACGGCAGCCCCCACGTACACTAGGGTTATGGAGCACTACCAGAAGAAAATAGACAAGATTATGGAATTTTTCTTCTGCAATGACGACATCGAGCGCTGCGTCAAAGGCACAAAGCGGAGGTGGGTGAAGGCTAGGCCCGAAGTTCCAAACGTTTGGCCTGTGAAGATTGGTACCAATTTATCAAGGAAGGAGATCCTTGATCTAGAACAAGCTGGCTTTCAACTACCGCAACGTCCTGTCATCTTCCCAAGGAGACTCTTTGGGGTGGAAGAAGTCCCATCCGACCTCTCATCATATCCAGTTCCAACCTCACCAGAGGAATATCCAAAGATCAGGTCAGGTAAGAGAATCCGGAGGATCAAGAACGTGCCCACAACAAAGCAAGGTAACAACATTGCATCCTCTCTCATCTTGAAGGGTCAGATTCGTAAAGTGACGATGATTCCTCATCCAGGATTTGGATGTATTGTTACCCTTGATTCTGGAGCTCCACCAAAAGTTCAGCAGTACTTGATCACTATTGGCACTTTCCCTGAGTGCTCTTGTGAGTACTTCAAAGACATGGCAACAAAGTCTTTGGGCAAACGTGAGGGGTGGGCAAGTTGCAAGCATCTTTATTTTGTCTTTACTGTCATAGGCAGCCTAGACTCCCTAAATGATGCATTCATACATGCACCAAGTTTTAGCTTTAGTGAAGTAAAGCAAATTCTGGAAAGCGGTATCCTAGGAAGCTACATTCCATAGGTTCACCAAATGTTCCCAAATATCATACAGATGTAATGCAACAGTTGTAATCCTCATGGAATTAATTTAAAATTGGTAGTGAGACTAAAAGGGCCACTACCAGCTTCTGGACATCATTTGTAAATCTGGGTTCATTGACATGTGTTAAATATTGGTAACCAAATCTAACTCTGATCTAGAATTACAGCAGGCACATCCCAACAGCAAGTGATTTGTAATAACATCAAGTTCTATTGTGAGCTCTGACATCAAATTAATCATCATCTCCGTGCCGAGAAATATGAAGGTCTAGTAATGGAATCAATACACACTCCATAATATAATGTCGTAGTAATAATATCGGTCACTATATATTTGACATCAAAGGCTCAATTTTCAACACTCACATACACTAAAGAGATATATAGGTACCTGAAGGGTACCATATTGAGTGGTTTATAAACATGTAAATTAAGTTACAATGTTGTACAACTCTCTAGACTAAAAAAATTACAGAGTTTCTTCCATTGAAGAGGGTTAAAGGATCTTCAAAACCCACGGTCATAGGTCATACTTTTCACCAAAAACAAAATTTTTGAAAAAATTAGCCATCCACAATTTCTATTTTTATTAGAATTCCAGTATTTATAAAATTCTGACAGTAATTCCTGCTCCCCGCTCTTAAAATCCCCGCTCCCCGCTCCATGCTCGCACAATAGCCTCGTCCGTGGTAGAGGGAACATCATTATTTTCCCCAAATGACAAATTCTGAAACATTAAGACAATGTTGAAGTGATTTACTTTGACAAGTTCTCCCAAGTGGAGTAAATAAAATAAAATAATATATATATATATATATATATATATATATATATGAATTTAATGAAAAGAGTGAATTTTAATCTATTTGAATTCAAAACAACAGGCTTGGTGTCTATGGTGCTAGTGAAGCCTGTGAGGTCTTCCCATGGTAACAAGGATATTCCGTTATCCAGAGTGGGGCCAATCCACTGTGAGAATTCACCAGGGTGAGAGTTAACAGAATGCACTGTGAGAATAACCAGGGTGAGAATTTAGTGTGGAGCAGTGACATGTTGACCGCGTCATGAAACGGTTAAAGGGAAAGTGCTGCGATGGCAAGTCAACTCCGTAGGCATCTGCAACTGCAGTATTGGATAAATTCATTTTCATACGTGGCAAGACCAGAAGCAATGTACCGTCACCCTTACCAACACACGAACCTTCCATGTACCCACAAGAATTTGAGGGTGTTTGAGAATAGATATTACCATGGCTCAGATGTACAAAAGATAAACATTTCAGCCACGATTGCAAGCCTAAAATGTTCCTAACAAATTTGACAAACTTGCGCTTGGAGGCCTCTACAATATTATATTCATCTCTCTGCAAAGGAGATTTACTTGAAGTGGTAGAGAATTTAATAGGCTTGCAAAGGTGGCTCAGACGAATGTACCCTAAAATGTTTGAAAAAAGTTCAACCCTTGAATGTGTTCGTAATGAAGCCTATGTACGATGGAAAATTTAGGGGTTAACACCAAACATCAAAACAACATATGTACTATGTCCTAAATCCTTTAAGGGTTAAGGAACACAAACATGTTAAAAAATCAGGAACTCCAAGAATACTTCAATTCAAATTCAATGAATTAGTTCAGTAACATGTCATTTCAAATTCTATGAATATCTCATACCTAATTTAGTATTGGTGTAGTTACTAGTAAATCAAATTGAACGGATGCACCCTAAAATAGTTGTTTATATATGGTTTTCTTGAAATGGTCAATTCCAGGGACACCATGGTAGGTGTATGTGTGAACCCCTAAAGGATGGGCCTAAATCTCAGTAACATATGGAAACAACGGGCAAAATCTCAATAACATATGGAAAAATATTTTTCATAAACTAAACAGAAATTGGAGGGTGTTCCTATTGATGTTAGGCACCCAACTGTGCAAATAAAATTTATAATGGAGTCCCGGGACTCATAGCTGCAATTTCCAACTTTTGCAAATCCTAGTCAAAAAGCATAGAGTTAGCAAAATCAGAATATCATTTGGAAAGATATTTCTAATAAATACAAAAAAAAATGGGAGGGTGTTCCCAATGATGTTAGGCACCGAAGTGTGCAACGTTTTTTTAGAATGGAGTCCCGGGACTCATGGCTGCATTTTCCACATTGTGCAAAATCCTATTCAAAAAGCATAGAGTTGGCAAAATCACAATAACAAATGGAAAAATATTTTTCATACATACTAATAAAATTGGATTCGGTGCCTAATGATGTTAGGCACTGAAAAGTGCAAAAATAATTTAAAATGGAGTCCCAGGACTCATGGCTGCATTTTCCACATATTGCAAATCCTAGTCAAAAAGCATAGAGTTAGCAAAATCCCATTAACATATGGAGAAATATTTTTAAAACACACAAAAGAAATTTGAGGGTGTTCATAATGATGTTAGGCACCCAACTGTGCAAAAAAAGTTCTCCAAAATGGAGTCCCGGGACTCATGGCAACATTTTCCACATATTGCAAATCCTAGTCAAAAAGCATAGAGATAGCAAAATCCCAATAACATATTGAGATATGTTTTTCATAAATAAAAAAATGATTGGAGGGTGTTTGAAATGATGTTAGGCACCCAAAAAAAAATCCAAAATGGAGCCCTGGGACTCATGGCTGCATTTTCCAAATATTGCAAATCCTAGTTAAAAAGCATATAGGTAGCAAAATCCGAATATGGCATCTGGAAAAATAGTTTTAATAAATACAACAAAAATTGGAGGGTGTTCCCAAAGATTTTAGGCACCAAAGTGTGCAAAAAGTTTTTAGAATGGAGTCCCAGGACTCATGGCTACATTTTCCACATATTGCAAATCCTAGTCAAAAAGCATAGAGTTGGCAAAATCACAATAACAAATGGATGAATATTTTTCATACATACTAAAAAATTTGGAGGGTGTTCCTAACAATGTTAGGCATCCAACCGTGCAAAAATAATTTAAAATGGAGTCCCGGGACTAATGGCTGCATTTTGCACATAGTGCAAATCCTAGTCAAAAAGCTCAGAGTGAGCAAAATCTTAGAAACAAATGGAAAAACATTTTGCATACATCCTTAAAATACTTGAGGGTGTTTCTAATGATGTTAGGCACCCAATGTGCAAAAATAATTACAGATGGAGTCCCGGGACTCACGGCTGCATTTTCTAAATATTGCAAATCCTAGTCAAAAAGCATATAGGTAGCAAAATCCGAATATCATCTGGAAAAATATTTTTAATAAATACAAAAAAAAATTGGAGGGTGTTCCCTATGATATTAGGCACCGAAGTGTGCAAACAAATTTTAGAATGGAGTCCCGGGACTCATGGCTGCATTTTCCAAATATAGCAAATCCTAGACAGAAAGCATAGAGTTAGCAAAATCCGAATATCATCTGGAAAAATATTTTTAAAAAATACAAAAAAATAGGAGGGTGTTCCCAATGATGTTAGGCACCGAATTGTGCCAAAAAAAAAAAAAAAAAAAAAAAAAAAAAAAAAAAAAAAAAAAAAAAAAAAAAAAAAAAAAAAAAAAAAAACAGGAGTACGTGTGAACCCCTAAAAGTGAAGCCTATTACCATGGAATCATGTTTTATTTGGCACACTCAATTTTGCTACTAAAACTAAAACCAGAAATTCAAATTTATATATTTATTAGATGAAGTCACAACTCTACTACTAAATATGCCTTTGTGTCATAAATTTTGGTGACAATTTTAAAGTACAATTGTTTTATGAAGTGATTGTAAAGAAAATCTATATCAATTACAAACTTTACTACTAAATTTCAATGTTTGTACCGAAGGTGTAACTTACAATGGAAAAAACTATATCAATGAAATTCACCCGTGTATCTAAATTTACCAATTTGCACTACACCTTGGTTATACATACCAAACTTGTAACTACACTAAAACACAGAATTATCAAATTTTCCCAAAAATAAAAACTGTGCAGTGCAAATTATTATTGACAAACTTCACCCTGTTAGTTAAACTTATATGCAACGGGACTCATTTTCATGGCCTAAATTTAGTTTAAATAGAACAAGTAAAAAAAATTCAAATTACACTACATGCCACTACCGTTTTTATGACTCTTGGTAGTTGGGACCACATGTAAATTCCAAAAATTCATGAATGATTTGAATTTAACTTGAAGGGGTGGCAAGCCCAAGCAAAGCGCTTCACATAAAGAAGTGGATGATAATCATCCACGCAACACTTCGAATTGCACAGTGAACTTCCTTCATAAGCCAGTGTTTGGTCTGGGCATCGTTCGTGGGTTAAGAAACTCTTTTTGTTTCTTGTGAAACAAAAAGCCAATATAAGAAACTACAAATCAACACACCATTTGTAAACCGTTGGGATCCGTTACAACTGGCCTAAACCCTATTTACTATGCTGGTCAAAACCTCTGGCCCTACTGAGCAAGACTAAAGTAACACCCTAAATTAGGAGTTGTTGTAGAGCACCACCTTAAAGCGCTGCAGCGCGGGAACACTGGGAACGCAGGGAGTCCAGTAGAACTCACAGACATTGCTCAAAAATGTCAAAGCCCGCCCTAGCCCCCGTGACAGCAACGTTTGCTCAACCCAGCGGGGCTATTGCCTGAACGTTGCTCGAAAACGTTGTTGTACCCCCTTAATCCTAGTAGTGTAATGATGTATTTCATAACACTAAAATGTACTCCCTTAATCCTAGTAGTGTAATGATATGTTTCATAACACTAAAATGGTGACGTTCAACTATAACTCTAAATACTGGAACTGGTTATAGTCGGGCAACGGAAACTACGCCAATTTCACTGAAGTCCACCATTTTAACCCGTAATGGACCATGGGTTTTTCTTGTTTTTTAGCATCATTTTCTCCTCTTTCTAATCATTTTCTTGTGATTTTTTATTTATTTTGCTTTTGCTTTTGCTTTTGATAGTTGATACCAATTTAAACATTACAAAAAGAATTAAAGATTTTTTTTACCAATTTAACAATTTTTCCCATGTCTCCAGAGACGGTCAAAAAAGGTCAAAAAATATTGCCATTTCATCTTTTCACTTCAAACGCTATAAACTTGCAATTTGTATGGTCAAATTCTATGAAAATTTTACCATGCATTCTTTTGGTAATCTAAAGCAAGATCCTACAATTAAATATGCAAAATAAAATAAATCTAAAGTTTGTTTTAAACCTAGTCTGAACTGCCCATTCTCCCCCAAAATAAACCTCTTTCTCTCTGCAACTTCCAGTTACAAAGTCAAATTCATAAAAAAAAATTGAATACCCGTTTTTGTATTGACATACCAAATTTACACAATTTTTTTCACAAAATAAGGATAAACATTGAAATGTCCTAGTTAGGACACATTGTACTTTAGGGGTGAATGAATATGAGGTACTTTTAGCTCCATTGAAGCCAGGTCCATCACACCGTGTTGAGGGGTTTCAACTCCCCTATAACATGTATGGAATACTTTTTGGACGCTACCATTTACAATGCAAGAATATTGTGCAAATACTTTTTGCCGTTTGATTTTTGAACTTTTAGAGTGTAGAACCCATCTTTTCAACCTTCAAAATCGATGATCGCGGGAGCCTGTTTGTGTACCGTTTGCCCTTGCACATTTGCATCGGCCATGCAATTTTAGGGATTCCAAGGTCTACCCGAACGCTACTGAACAGGTCGACTTTGATGACACTGGGCCAAGGCTGAACGGACACTACCGAACGGGTCAATATCAATTTGACACCAGACCAAGGCCGAACAAGTCGACATCGGCTTGACACCGGACCAAGGCCCAACCGACATTGCCGAATGGGTCGATGTCGACTTACACCGGGGCAACGCAAATAGACGCTACCGAACAGGTTGACGTCGACTGACACCCGCATAACATAACGGGCCGTTTGGTACTCAAGTGGGTGGTTTGCCATGCGGGCTCAAAGGTCAATTTTGATTGATTAATGCACGTTGACTTCCCATAAAATTTTAAAGATTTTGAATAAAACTAATCCTAAAGGACCAAACAACCCAAATTGGACGTCATGTTTGTTTTAGCACTTTTGAATAGGTCCTATATGGACTTCTTTTCGTTAAAATTTATTTTTTCTTTGACTAACGCATACAATGTTCTTCACTAATTTTGACGATATAAATTTTGGTCTCATCTTAATTATATTTTTCACAATGTGATCAATTGAATTTGTTATTTTAAAACCATGAATCTTTGGTCGTTTAGGGTTAACCCCTAAACGTCTTCACTCCTCTCCAAATTTGGAGAATTTCAAACAAGTCTTAGAAAATGCAACTAAAAGGGGGGTACAAGCATGGTAAAGTAGACTTCTCATGTACATTTAAACAAGTACATAATACAAGGTTCAAAAAAGCATATTAAATTTGAACTTTTTTACAAAAATGTAGTATATATGTTGTTTTACAAAGCCAAACAAAAAAAGTGAAAAAAAAATCTTTAATGAATTTACATATGTTTAAACAACTTTTAAAAGTAAAAAAAAGTAGGTGGTTTACAATCAAGAAAGTTCAAAAGTAATAGGCTACAAGAGCATTAAATGATTTTTTTCAAATTTCTTTTTTGTCCGCCCTCAACATTATCATGAATTTCAAGAATATTAAAAAAATAAAAATTGAAAATTCTTAAAGTCATGAAAAGTACGTTTGAAACTATTTTTATACAAATTTTTCAAGCGCTATTTTTAATAAACTTCTTTATAAATCTTTTTGTGAAGACTTTGGATTTAAGTACCTATAATACCAATAGAGGGCTCCATAAAATAAAAAAGGTTAAAAGTCATTTTTGTATTTTTTATATTGCATTTGACCAAAAAGTTTGGATTTCACCATAGCGGAGTACTTTTTTGGTCTACTTTACCATGCTTGTACCCAGGGATATTTTGAACTTGAGATATGAATAAAAGTGGTATATTATGATTTTTAGATTTTATCCATATGATTAGATCTATAATTGCAATCACTAATATATTTGTGTACAATTTGAAACTTAAAATTCAATATTCTTTTGTAGTTTAATTACGAATAAGATATTGAAAATCTGTGGATGAAGTTTGGTGTGATGGGTTGAAATGTAATACTCTAGGTGTTGTGATTTTTGGAGATTTTTTGGTTGCTTAATTCTATGAGTTGACTTGTTTAGGAGCACTTTTACACTAAAATCTTAGAAAATTTTGGTGAATCACTTCAACATGAAATGAGACATAATTTTTTTACAAAATGTCTCCTTTCTAATCGGTTGACACATGCATGAAGTTGTCTTTTCATAAAATCTATAGTAAGAAATTCATACTGCAAATGACAGATGAGAAAACAAAGGTTGATTATGTTCATCATCCATAGAATGAATAGTTGAATGTTTAGAGGTTAAAGGGTATTTGCTTTTATTTTGGGGTCTACCCTTTTATTTTTGAAAAGCTTATCTCATACCAACCCTTCAAACCTCAAAAGTTCTTCATGTCAACCCTTTAATATAAATTTTGGTTTCATCTTAATTATAAATTTCCACAATATGATCAATTGAATTTGTCATTTCAAAAGTATGAGTCCTGGGTCCTTTAGATGTTAAAGGGTATTTGCCTTATACGGGGACTAACCTCTCATTTATCTCTCAAATCTCATACCAACCCTTCTTAAATGAAAGGTAATAATTATTTGAATTCACATTGAAAAGAATTTTCATAACAACCGGTTTGAAAATATTTGTAAAAGCTAGTAGTATACAAAGATCCCATGGAATGAACACACACTTAAATCCTAAAGGACCAAGGATTCATGGTTTTTAAATGGCAAATTCAATTGATTATATTGTAATTTTTTAATTCCAAATTTTATATTACATGATTAATGTGACTAACCTTCAAAAGTAGGATTTAGTCACATGTGACCTACCCATTTTGGAAATCCATAACTTATTGATACATTTAAAGTAAAATGAATGCCAAACACTTAAAGTAAATAGAATATATGATTGCGATATAAGTTCTACATCTATTTAATTTCCTCCAAATTTTCTCACAATATCCCAAGTTACTACAATCCACTCTAGATAAATGTTATGCATGAGAAGAATTTTTTTTCGAGCAGTTAATGTTTCAATGATTAGAGAAGTGCACTTGCATAAAAAATATAAATTTATGACATGTACCGTTTAGCCCCTATTTTACCCTTAACTGCCTAACCATCCAAATCGAATTTACTAGTCACTTGTACATAAGCTCTCTTTTACGTAATTGAAGTCAGTGTAGGAAAAAAAATCAAAATTGAATTTACTAGGTCTTTTTATTCCATGTGAGCTTCCATTTTCACAAATAAAATTCCAAAGTTTTGAGCTTTTGAATGTGTACTAAATCCATTCTCTCATTCATTCTTTGGAGCTACATACAAATGAAAGTTGTATTATGGATGATGACTTTTCCATGACATCCATACAGTTGGATTAACTTATAGTGTCGAAATATGTTTAAATTTGACTTTAGAAGAGATATTGTTTTAAATATATGAAAGACACAAAAAAATCATCATCTTATGAGTTTTGGAATAATTGGTCAAAAGTGCATAATGTACAATGAATCATCTTTTGCATAATGTGCAATATTTCAACTTATAAAATTATCTTATGATTTCTTACAAAGAGGTCTCAAGACACCCCTATGGAACCATGATAAAACTCATGTGAAAAACTTCATCACTATTGAAGCATAATGATTTCAACCAATCAAAATGAATTACAAGATGTGAGTATTAAAATTGTAATTTAAGTGGATTTTCAAAGTTTTTATGTGTAAATTCATTTGAAGAATATCTAGGGATTTTAATACAAATTCAACTGTACAAATGTCTTCTAATAAGGATGTCTTTTATATGCTCTTTAGAGTTGAAGGCCGAAAAAGTTAAACAAACCTCATTTTATACATTGCTCACATACACTTAGATATTTCATCCATCCAAATTTTTCTTAATTCTTGTACTAGTTGGCTACAACTTGAACGGTAGGGATCTTTATATTAGAGTAATTGAATGTCATTTTTAAAACCCCTAAATGCCTTCAAGTTTTGGGCAATACCTAAATGCCTTTAAGTTTTGGGCAATACCTAAATGCCTTTAAGTTTTGGGCAATACCTAAATGAATTGGAAAATGAGGCCTTTTTAACTATATCAAGTTTCTATTCTGAAAAGCATATATAAGACATCCTTATTAGAAGACATCCGTATGTACAATTGTATTTGAAATAAAATGCCTAGATGATTTTCAAATGAATTTACAAGAAAACACTTTGAAAATCCACTAAAACTACAATCTTAATATTCTCATCTTGTAATTCATTTTGATTGGTTGAAATCATTATGCTTCAAATTGTTCATATAATGGTTTGATAGAGGTGTCTTGAGATCTCTTTGTAAACAATCAAAAGATAATTTTATAGTTGAAATATTGCACGTGCGTGTTAAGTTAAATTAGGAAAAAAATCAAAATTGAATTTACTAGGTTCTTCCATTCCATGTGAACTTCTATTTAGACAAAAAAAAAAATTCAAATTTTTAGCTATAAAATGAGCAGTAAAACATTATTTTTCAAATTGTGAATTTTGTCCTAATCTAGTTTCACATACACGCAATATTTCAATGTATAAATTATCTTTTGAATTCCAATTTATTTGTTTTTTTTACCAAAACATGCAATGTAATGTTCTTCATTGATTCATGTAATATAAAATTTGGAATTGAAAAATTACAATATAGACCGTTGAATTTGTCATTTAAAAACCATGGATCTTTGGTGTGTTAGGATTTAACCCCTGAACGCTTGGGAGGCCAAAATCTAGCTTATGTATGTATCTCACTATTCAATTCCCCGTTCAATTCCAACTGCTACACGGGTGATTTGCATCCAATTCATTTCGTGAAGGATTTTTGTTGGTCACACTGTCTCTTCAAGTGAAATTCAAATCATTTAAGCTATTTTTTTATTTTAAAAAGGGTCCTAACTACAAAAGAGTCGTAAAAAAGGTTCACCATATAGAGTATTTTGGATTTTTCTTGTTTTTTCTACCTAAACTAAATTTAGGCCATATAATGAGTTCTATTGCATTGGAGCTTAACTAACAAAATGAAGCTTACCAAGTCTAGTTTCTACTCCATTTTGAATTTTTGGAAAAATTTGAAAATTGAGTGTTTTATTAGAGTTACGAGTTAGACGTGTATTACCACGGTGTAGCAATTTTCTAAATTTAGATACATTGATGATTTTCATTTACTATGATGTTCTTCATTGTAATTTACACCTTTGGTAGAAAAATCGCAATTTTTTTAGTTCATTTTGTAATTGATATGAATTTTCTTTCAAATAACTTCAAAAATCAGAATAATTTCATAATTTCACCAAAATTTATGAAAAAATCATGATTTCTAGGAGACATATGGCTTCATCTATTAACAATATATACTTGAATACTTATCAAACTTATAGTGGCAAAATTGGGTGTGACATGTAAAGCACAATTCCATAGTCATAGGCTTGGGCATTTAGAGGTTAAGTATATGTTCATTACAAAGGATTTTTGTTTACTACTTTTACAAATATTTTCAAATGGGTTGTTATGAAATTGCTTTTCAACGTGGATTCAAATAATTTTTACCTTTCATTTTTGAATGGTTGGTATGAGATTTGAAAGATAAATGAGGGGTTAACCTTTACCCTATGAAGGATCAAGGTTTGTGGTTTTGAAATGACAAATTCAATTTATTATGTTGTGAAAATTTATAATTAAGATGAAACCAAATTTTATATTTAAAGGTTGGTATGCAGACCTTTTCAACTTTCATCTTTGAAGGGTTGGTATGAGATAAGCTTTTCAAAAATGAAAGGATAGACACCAAAATAAAGGCAAATACCCTTTAACCTTAAAGGTTAAAAAGTTCATGGTTTTAAAATAACAAATTCAATTGATCACATTGTGAAAAATATAATTAAGATGAGACCAAAATTTATATTGTCAAGAATTAGTGAAGAACATTGCATGTGTTAGTCAAAGAAAAAATAAATTTTAACAAAAAGAAGTTCATATAGGACCTACTCAAAAGTGCTAAAACAAACATGACGTCCATTTTGGGTTGTTTGGTCCCTTAAGGTTAGTTTTATTCAAAATCTTTCAAATTTTATGGGAAGTCAACATGCATTAATTAATCAAAATCAACCTTTGAGCCCGCGTGGCAAACCACCCGCTCAAGTACCAAACCGCCTGTTACGTTATGCAGGTGTCAGTCAACAATGACCCATTTGGTAGCGTCCATTTGTATTGCCCCGGTATAAGTCAACATCAACCCATTCGGCCTTGCCCCGGTGTCATCGATGTCGACCCATTGGGTAGTGTCCGTTCGGCCTCGGCCCAGTGTTATCAATGTCTGCCCGAAACGGGTGTGCAAATGGTCTACTTAAGATTTGGGCCAAAATATTTAATGATATGCAAAAAGGTAATAGACACTCATATTTTTTGAATCCTCGACTGCCAAATGTTGGTTGCCTACACCTCAAATCGCAAACGGTCAAACTTGCAAAAAGTATTCTATACACATGATGAGCTTGTTATTTTCAGGTCCTCATTCCTCAGATACACACACTTTCCAACAAGCCTTTGGTGTTAGCACTGGGCCTATTGACAGACTTCATACAAAACATAGAGGGCCACTTGCATGCTTCCTTGGGAGGCTATCATGCATGTGTTGAATGGGAATTTGGCTTTATCACTTCCTCCTTTGGTGGTGGAAAATGACAGCAATGGCGTTTGTTTTTTTTTTTTTTTAAACGAATGAAAGGGATTCCTGCAATGGCGTTTCCTCTTCTCTTTGGGCCACAAAACCTATGTAGACTTGCGCACCTGCTTGCACAAGGCAACCATGTCAGATAGAAAAGGACCAATGCTGCCCACATGCATAGCTGCGTCATATACTGCCTGCAAATAACCCCTAAACGTCCTCACCCCTCTCCAAATTCGGCAGTTTTGCAAAGATGCATCATAGAATGCAATCCATAGGGATATTTTGAACTTGATGTATGTTCAATAAAATTTGTACATTATAAATTTTAGATTCTAACCAATTGCTATCACCCATATTTTGTATAAAATTTGAAAATTCAAATTCAAAAATATTGTGTAATTGAAATACAAATAAGATATCGACAATTTGTACATGAAATTTGTCGTGATCGGTTGAAATGTAATACTCTAAGTGTAGTGTGATTTTTGGAGATTTTTTGGTTGCTTAATTTTATGAGTTGACTTTTTTAAGAGCACTTTTACACTGAAATCTTCGAATTTTTGAGTTGCATCACTACAACATGAAATGAGGCATAAAATTTTCACAAATCATCCTCTTTCTAATCGGATCACACATGCATGAACCTAATTTCCCATAAAATATATAGTAAAAATCCACACTACAAAAAGTCAATGACGGATGAGAAAACTATGTTTGATTTTGTACATTGTCCACTTTCTAGACGGTTGGATGTTTAGGGCTTAAATCAATTGCCTTGGAACTACAAAATTATTCAATCAACTCTTTGAATTTTGATCACCTCAAAACTGAGACTCAGTTCCATAACCTACTCTATGGCATTTTTCTTTGGCAAAACATCGCTAGATTGCATCCAAAAAAATTTGGTTAAAAAATTGCCAACGACCATGAAGCTTTTCTGTAGAAAACTTCAAATTAAAAATATATCTTGGATGAAATTGCCAAATTGTGAATGAAGATAATACAAAATTATAGATATGTGATATCTTATATCCAATATGTGGATGAATGTTAAAATATGGAGCACTGCTATTACATTTTATATCGCCACTTTGGCACTTCATGAATTTTTTTTAAAAATGTCTTAACCTACTCCATGAATTGTGGAGCCATGTCTCAATACGCGAGTGGCTACACACTCACAGGTTAGAACTTGTGACTTGTGCCTTCCTCTTTGAACTACTAATACACTACATACAAGTGTTGTAGGACTAACTTTCTTCAGCCTGTGTTAATTCAAAATTGTCAATTCTTAGTCGTAAATTTCGGCTCAGGACTCCCGTCCCTTGTCGGTTATGTAGTCCATAGCCTTCTCACTGCTATCAACATCAATGCCAATGTGGCAAATTTCATAACCACATGCATCCACATTCATAACCGTAATCGGTCTTTTGCATTCATTCAAGGGTTCATATTGGTTGTAGCGTAGAGGGTTATGTCCAATAATTGTCTCAAGCTTGACCCGTTATGTAGTACAGTACCCAACAAATAAGTTACGTTTATTGTACCCACATGGTAGAAAACGAAAATGGATATATAATTTCGAATTGGCAGGATGGACTCAGTTTTGTGTCTAATCACAGATGGCAAATTGCGTTAATGAAGTCTACTTTATTGCCACAAGAAAATTTTACAAAAAACTTGCAAAATCATACAACAATATAAAGCATTTTACCATGAACTAACTACACTAATACCAAGAAAAAAATCGTATTGGATTTCAGCTGCGGTTCTTTAGACCACCTTGAAACACTGCAGTCGAAAACAACTGTAGTATCTTCTTCCGCTTGTAGCGATTGCAATGTTGAGAGTTATAAGGCGTATAATATACCATTGGAAGCGCATTTTCAAGACCTTTCTAACGGCGTATTACACGCCTTGTAATTCTCAATATTGGAGTTGCTACTTATGGGATTTGTTTTGGGCGAAATATTGCCTTATTGCACCAGAAAAAACAATTAGGCTAGAAAATGGGCAAAACCCATGAAGTTTTTCGCCATAAAACTTCAAATTAAAAAATATCTTGGATGAAATTGTCAAATTTTGGATGAAAAGAATACAAAATTATGGATATGTAATATTTTCTATCCAATATGTAGATGAATGTTGAAATATGGAGCATCACTATAACATTTTATATTGCCACTTTAGCACTACATGAAAATTGAAAAAAATGCAAAAGAGGATTCTACTATTGATTTTAATTGTTGTTTTAGGGTGGTCTAATGAGCTACGGTTGAAATCAAGTGCGGTTTTTTTCCCTGATTTATATTAGTGCTACCATCTAATACTACCGACGTTAGCATTGCTTACAACCCTCATAAATGCCTTCCCATGATTGTTCAATGGTTTTGATCAATTCCTCTCAGATTTGTGTTAGCGGCCCATTTTGCACAAAGTCTTTTGCAATCATTTATAGGTTTTCTATAAGGTTCAAGTTCGGCAAGTTTGTGAGCTACTTAAACTTCTTAATGCGATGTGCAAATCTCCAACTCTCCGTACGTCTACTACAATGCACCGGGGTGCCATCCTCCATGAGCGTAAGATTCTTGGGCTCATCATGCAAAAAATAATAGTTGTTGACGCGACTTTCATACACGATATCTACAAAATTACCACTTCAGCATTTGTAAGGTGGCATAACAACAATAGGGCAATTATTAAAACACTAGTAGAAAACATGGTCAAAAAAAACCGTAGCCAAAATCGGCTGCGGTTCTTTTGACCACCCTGATCTGCAGTCGCTAAGTGACTGCAGATTTTTCTTTTTCCGATTTACGACTGCAATTTTAATAATTTATGGGCGTGTAATATACCGTTGGAAAGGTATTTTCAAGACCTTTCCAACGGTATATTACACGCCATAAATTTCCTAAAATTGCAGTCGCAAATTCAAAAAAACAAATCTGCAGTCGTTAAACGACTGCAGATCAGGGTGGTCAAAAGAACCGCAGCCGATTTCGGCTGCGGTTTTTTTTTACCATATTTTCTACTAGTGAAACCACTGAAGGCACCCCAAATCATAACAGAAGTGTGGTCCAACTTGAACATGGAGGCTATGCAATCCAATGAGTAGCATTCATACGCTCGACGCCAAGCCTTGACTTGGTGTGACTTCTTTCCAATTATAAAGCATTTAATATATGGTTGGAAGCTCATTTTCAAGACCTTTCTTATGGTATATTACATACCTCCTAATCCTCAATATTGCAATCACTACAAATAAAATAAGATTTTGAAGTCGTTTTCGACTACAATTTCAGGATTTAAATAAATGCAGTTGAAATCGAGTGCGGTTTTTTCCCCTGATTTGTATTAGTGCAATTTCAAATGGAGTCTCATTTGTATAGGTGATGTTGCGTCAATCTGATAGGGTCCATCTCTTGTGTTCCTTGACAAATGCTAGCCTATCTATTTTGTGGTTCTGTTAATAATCGGCCACATCGCTGCATCACAATTGCTAAAACCCAATCCATTAATATGCATCAACCTTGTATGTTTACATACCTTCACTTGCATCTACTCAATGATACTTGCCACATATAGGCAACAATTGTGGATGAGAATGCACCTAAAGGTCCCTCTTATCACAAATTGAAAGCTTTTGAGGCCTTCCGTTGGGTTTAGCGTCGTTTTGTTCTATACTCACGATAGTTCTTCAAAATAGTGAAAACGGTTGATTGACTCATGTTCAACTCCCTTTCAATACAATAAGTCAACAATCCAGCGCTATGTATTCCCACAATGATCCCTCTTTCTTCCTTGCTCAAAGTCTTTGTCTTCATATCCCTCAAATGATACCACCGCACAACAAACATGCACAGACGACAACATGCATAATGTGCACTTATATGCACAACAATCCCGACCTTCACCAACACTATATTCTCCTACGAACACCCTAGCACTCAAATCCACAATGATTCTTAGAACCCAAGGATACATTTTGTAGTTGCAAGACGGAAAATAATTGCGTCGTGATGGCGTGATCGCCCTAGATGCCGGTGCAAGCTATCATTCTCTACTAACAGCGAGTTGAGTCAATCTCCAAAATCCCGAATTTGAAGTTGTTGATATTTTGCAACACCATGTATTGCCCCAATTACTGCTCTTAGATTCCTGAAACCTAATACTTGAGATCTACACCCAATTTCACTCTATTTCCCTATATCTAATACATCCCCACAAACAAATTGTCCCAATCTACAAAACCTACATCTCCAAACACATGATTTACAACATCCACAGACACAACTAGTCTCCAACAATACATACAAGACTAAAACTAAAACACAACATGCATGATTTTGCCCTTTTGGTACTAGGGGACTTAAATATTGATCATAAAGCTTCAATTGCCATGTACACTAGCCATGTCTTGGCCTCTGCCATCTATACTCCTCACTCCAATATTAACATCTCCACCTCTAACACTAGTAGCACACATCACACACACGAGATCACACATTGAGAATGAAGGGAGTGAGAGCTTCAAGCCCTCACTACCCTCTTTCCCCCCCCCCCCCCCCCCCCCCTTGATTTTAACATAAATGCCAAGATAAATGCTTATGTAACAACATCTTTAGTAAGTTTTGTTAGTGATGACTTGAAACTAAGTTAGTTTCGCGATTTTTGTGACTTTCAACTATTGAGTATGTAAATAGTAATTAGGTAGACAATTTTTTTTGTGGATCTTGTTTATATTTGAAGATAATTCGAACGCTCTAAAAAACTTATTACTTGAATATCTATGAATAAGTTTTGAAATTTTGAAGTTTATTCAAAACCATGGATACGTTTTTCTTCTTCAACTATTGTGCATTCACACAACTCCAAATCTATTTTTATCCCATCCATGGGAATAGAAAAAATTCCTTACAACCAAGGACATCAATTTCTTATTTCTCCTTCTTTATGATGTAATTTGACAAATTCAATGCCCATGTATAGCATTATTCACCAGGCTAAGGAGATGCCTTGCCTTTCTGGAAAAAAATACACCCTTCGTCCCACTAAAAATTTGTAATTTGGACTTTTAATTTGTCCCAAATTAAAGTCGTGATTTCAATCATTAAATAAAAATTCAAGCGTCCAAAAGGTTGCACGTTCAACCCAATTGACATGCCAATTTTTTTTTTTAATCTAGTCTGACATGGTCGAATTTCAACCACGTCATTTTTTTTATTACTTAATTTTATTTTTATTTTTATTTTTTTTTGCATGGTAGTTTGGCTGGATTCATCAACCTTTTGGAGACCTGAAATTTTTATAATGACATTTACAATCTATGAATGGAAAGTCCTCCAAATTGAAAGACAACCTAGGTTTGTGATCGCAAGGAATTGAGTAAGAGAATTAACATGAGTTGACATTGATCTATAATGTGAAAAGATATTTTGTCTCATGTACTGTACTTGTGTGATGGTGCCAATTGCCAAGACACAAATTTTGTATATAGTACAATAGGTAAGTTGTTAGGTAACTTGGATGGCACATTTTGGGGAAAGTAAATCAACATACTTTCATCAAGCTTACACAATGCAAACGCACTAGGTTTTACGTAGACACAAATTTGTATCAACTCTACTTGTAGCGACATTAGATACTGTGAAATGACAAGTTTCCCATGATAAGTCTTTTAGGGTTGCAGACAACCATAATCCTAAAAACTTCCAGGTAGTCTCGTGGTACAATGATCTTTGATTTTGGCACTCCTTGCCCTCTCATGCGATGCGGGGGCTTAATCCCAAAGTTTTAATGAAAACACAACTTTTTAGTGGGACGGAGGGAGTAGCGATTGTTTTTGCAAAATGAATTAATGCACTAACTGAGATCACTATTTCAACAAAACACAATTAAACTGAAGTGCCATTGCATAAATCTTAAAAACTAGTAATAGAATTGAACAATGTT
This sequence comes from Pohlia nutans, assembly GCA_022496805.1. Classification (NCBI taxonomy): domain Eukaryota; kingdom Viridiplantae; phylum Streptophyta; class Bryopsida; order Bryales; family Mniaceae; genus Pohlia; species Pohlia nutans. Next base: position 35,752,568 of record CM040085.1, read on the forward strand.
CAACATACACAATATTATCTACACTAGTAAAAAAACTGAACTTGGACACCCATGGGATAGTATCAGCATATGGTACTCCAAGCCCATGTTGGCACCAAACTAGTGCAAATATGATTGTTGGACAACATGCTCTGGCACAATTCCTTGATGTCCAAAGACACCCTTTCTACTAGTGCTTATCTAAGATTCAAGAAGGATTTGAAAAAACAATAATAATCTCCTCTGTTTCAAAATCATTCAATCATGAATTTAGATGTATCGAATGGTTACATTCATTTTAAAGGTCTAACCAATCAAGACATGACACATGTCACTTTTCATAATAATTTTGGAATATTTTTTTCTTTAAGTGTATTTCCACCGGAACTTTGCAACGAAAGAAAAATGGCCACTTACGATGTGCAATCACTTTCCACTCACACACCAACATTCTACGTCCGGGAACACAAAAGGGGCCCAGGGAAATTAAAACAGACCACAACCAAACACTAATAGAAAAGGTGGCAGTGTCGAAGGAGATGCCTAAGCAAATGTTGGCCAGTTCCACACATGCATGAATCACTTGTCTAGCACCTCTCTCGACAATGCCACCTTTTCTACTAGTAAAAGGCTTTCCTAGTGCTTGTTGGCCAAGCCACCGGTGGAGATGCTCTAATTAAGGTTTTTTTTTTTTTTTTTTTTTGACACAAATGAAAGTAATTTCATTGCAGAAGAGGTGAAATACAACCCCAGCCACAAGGCCTGGGGAAACAATAATCCTAAACTACACGACTGACACGGACTCTAATTAAGGTTTTGAAATTCAACTGCGCAAGGGTCAATTAGATTGGTCAATTTGTAACTTGTGGGTCAATTCTCCCCAGTCATTAATGCAATCTCGGCTTACTAATTTAGATTCACTTTCATAGATTTTTTAAAAAAGATGAAAATTACAGAAAAGCAATTTAAAAATCACATGGGCCCGCCCTATGTAGAGGTCAAGCCGTTATCCAAAAGCCCGAACACAAAAAGATTCAATTTTTTATTTATTTTTTACCCTTTTTTATTTTCATACATCTGGATTGAATTTTCCTCATACACTTTTCCAGTCCAAGGCCCCACTCATTCACAAGTAATGATCAATTGTCAGTTGTTTTGTCCACAGATTTTTTTTTGTTGTATAGTTTGAAAATTGTGCCTCGACACAGGCAGGTAGTGCCAGACCGGTACTACTTCTGCTGCTGCTCTCTTCCCCTTTTACCTTTTCATTATCTTTTTACCGGTAGTAATTTCGTACCTTTCCATAATTGTGACCGGTACTACAACGTGCTCATGAATGGGGTCTTGCTCCAGAAATCCAAAAGTTCAACGTCTTCCGTCCCTTCCCTCCACTGACAGGTTTTTCTTTTTCTTTTTTTCCTTTTTCTTTTCTCTCTCACAACCAAAGAGGATTTTTGTTCTACTTATTATTATTATCATTGCCTGCCGACGTTGGTCCCTGGGCTCCTTTTCCAGTTCCCTCATTATGATTCTATGGGAAAATTCGTCTCTTTCGGTTTTCAAACACAGTGAATGGTACTGTTCCACGTTAGCTCCAAACGTGGACTTCTCACAACGGCAAACCGTGTTCTGATAAGGTTCTGATATATGCGGCTACACTGCGTCCAAGCAGACCATGTTTGCATTTACTCGACCAAGAATTTTTCATGTTGTTATGAATGTTTTTTCATCACTTTTTACAACCTTTTCATGTTTCATCATTTTTAGATATTTTTTTCCCTTTTAAATATATTAACTCTTTCTCTTTTTTATTATAATGAATCTATTCTTGCATTTAATTATCATTTTATGCTTTTGGATAATTTTTTCTTTCTAATCATACTCACTATATGAAAAAGGGCGGAAAGTGATGAGACAAACCCAGTGGGGGGAAAAATCATGTTGGAAAAGCCCGAATGAACGACCTCCCACCAGACATCTTGTAACTTTTTCAGTCTGCATTTAATCACCAATAGGCTGGAGGTCGGTATGATCCAGCAGACAGTCCGTGGAATTTATATTTTTTTCAAATGAAGATTGTAAATCAAGATAAAGTTTCAAGACGTTTCATTCTGTTTTTTGTTGTTTTTTATAATTTTATTTATTTATTTGTGTTGGTTTTTTATTTTTTATTTTATTTTATTTTTTGGAGGATTTTCATGATTCTAGAATCTGACAAATTCAATCAATTAAGCTATGATGGTTTTGTTCTTGTGTTATTGTTTTTTGAAATTTGTTTTTGAGAGAAAAAATACTTTTTGGTTTTTTAAAAGTCAGCATAATGATTTCTCCCACTCAGTGATAGGGGAAGGCCTTTGTCGACGGAGTGCTATTGAAGACTCACCGGTATGGAATTTCAGCCTGATGAGTGCCGTGCATGTCCAACACAGATCTTTTGGAGCTTGGCTGTGGTGGCGCAAACTGGCCGGGCCGGGCCCCCTCGTAGATATCGATTCCAGCCCGGCTCGGCTCATTTCTGTGGGCCTCTATGACCGTAAGGGCAGAGTCGGGCCGGTCCTCATAATCACAGATAAAAAAGAAGCACAGACCACTTCCATGCACACCTCAGTAGAGCAATCCAATAGTTGAAATGAGAACTCTCCTCAAAGCGACCAATCACGTAGCCCACCGATGGCATGGTGATGTGAGTAACTTTGCAAGTCCGCTTTCAACGCTCACCAAGCAGGGGTGGAAGCCGGCTTGATGCTCACATGGAAGCATGCCCTAAGAGCATCACCACCTTTGGTGCCAGCAGTGGCTCCAACTGCCTCTGACGCGGTTCCCCTCTTGCAGGAGAGCCTATCAACGTTTCGCCAATGCCACCTTCCTCCCAAGTCCTTGTAAAATGAAGTCCGCAACCAGCAGACTACAGGGACTTCTGTTTCTTTGAAGGGCGCCTTGTTTCCAAAAATCTTATCATCTTTTTTATCTATTTTGTAGCCAACAAGCTATTTTCATCAAGAGATAAAACAGAATCCTCAACTTCAATGAGTTAAACAAGAGGAAATTTGAAGACAAAGTCAAATGGGTACTCACAGGACCCCTTGACACTTATCGTCCTCTGTTTAGGGTCCTTTACCAATACAACCTCATTGATAGCTAGGTCTGAGTCCTTTGAGTCTTTATCTAGTATGGTCGTGCGTTGAATTCTTGCTCTGGCCAGTTTCTAGCTAGGGGCCGCCTTGTTTCCCTTTTCTTCTCTACAATTGAATTCCTTCGATTTGTTTCAAAAAAAAAATTTAAAAAAAAATTGTTTCACAAATGCCTTGGAGGAAATTTCTTCGGAGGTGATGTGGGGTCGCAATGGCTATAAAAAAACCTATTATGGCATGGTCTGCAGGGGAAGGAACGAGTTGTAGTGGAGAGCTTCATAGTACGGCTGTCAAGTAGTCCTTAGTGGCCAAATTTGCACCCATTGGCACCAATGGGTGGCGATGCTCTAAAACCCATCAAGTTGTTTCCAACCTCGCTCAAATATAGAGAGGGAATTTTCCCCAATTCAAACCTTCAAATTTATACATTTGACAAGTTTATAGCTTAAAGAGATGTACATGTGACAGGCTTAGTGTCTGTCAAAAGAAGCACTAAACACAAACATGTATGCACGAAGAAATTTAGCATCTTAGGAGGCCCTAGTTGGACTGTTGAATTGTGGGTGCCACTTGTAGGATTTGTCGTGGCACTTGGCTTTTTTAACATATAAGAGTATGGTTGCAATAACTGATCAATTCATCAAAGATAGCTACTACATGAATAATAGAAGAAGTTAGAAACTTTTTTTCATGGATTGTGGGCGTTATTTTCACATGTATTTTGATCTTAGGTCTCATCGTAAATTCATGTACTTTGAAACCCACAACACTTGGACGGAGGTCAGAACCATCCGCAATCACAATGGATGTTCGGCCACTACCAGCCCTTGTCAAATCTTTCATTTCCTTTTTTTCCTCATAAGTTTGTCAAAGTCACCGTGACCCTGTTTTCACGCGGCAAAAAACATCCAATTCCCTATTTTTGCACTTGGCCATATAATCACGCATTTGGCTTCCAGGCGCACTAAAAATTCAAATCGGTAGAAATTGCATGAATTATTTGGTCAATTTTTTTTTCCCACAGATTTGGTTACAAAAGGGATAAATTGCAACTTCTTGGAAATTTTTGAGTCTTTTTTTTTTTAAAAGCCATTACTTGTGCTTTGAATATTTTTGAATTGGATTCTATATGCAACAAAACTCTCTTTTAAAATTGATCTTCAGACAGTCTGTTAGAAAATACAAAAGGTTGGAGTTCTCAAACAACAAGTTAAGTACACATCTTACAAAACCATATAAACATATTGTAAGCAATTGGAAGTAGGCCACAAATAGACAAATATGTTTTAAATATGCCCATTAGTACACAGAAACACTTTACATGTTTACAATTTATAAGATTAGTACAAACTTTTAAATCAGTACCTTGACAACTAAACTAAAAAACCACATACTATATAGTATTGTACTCATTTACTCTAGTAAGCATCTAGTTCATTATGCAACCTCTAGTCACCCATGCCTTCAAACTGCATTGCAACATATTCAAGTATGTGCGACTTTGCTTCATTTAGAATAGTGATTTTTTTTCATCCACATGTAATCATATAGCGCCATTGTTGTAGCTATTGCTTCCTCCCTCCAAATAGCAAATCCAACATGACATTTATTTTACTGTGTTATCAAAATAAATTGTTCAACCTCTTGGAACAAACTTGTGAGAACAACGAGCCGAGCAATTCACTCCCCTATACAGAGTCCATGGAATTCCACATGAACAACATCGTTGTCAACTCCAATGGGGCTTCCAAATGCACTAAGAAAAGGAGGAAAAAGAATACGCGACCATGCACCCCCAACCACCTACACAAAAATAAAACAAAAAAAATCATAAAACATTGATCTATCTATCTATTTACTTTTTGGGGGTTGCTAATGATGCATAGCCACCCCTTTGCTTTCTTCCGCGGTCATGGGAGCATGACAACATATTTATGTTCTCTTGAGGAGAGGGCGAACGAAAGAGGGTCCGCACACGCGGACCCTTTGCCCTGGAAAACCCGGAAAATATATATATATATATATATATATATATATATATATATATATATATATATATATATATGTATATATATATATGTATATATATATATATATATTTATTTATTTTATTTATATATTTTTTAATTTTATTTTTGGGGCGTGGCAGAGCGGCTGAGGGTATGCGGCAGCACGTCGTCCATCCTCTAGCCCTCAAGAGAACGTGCATATGTTCTTCCACACCTTTCATAGCCGCCTCACGAGTATATAAGGCGGCCATGGGAGCATGGAAAAACATATTTATGTTCTTTTGAGGAGAGGACAAACGAAAGAGGGTTCGCGCACGGGACCCTCTGCCCCAGAAAACCCGGAAAAAATAATTAAATAAGATTTTTTTTTTTTAAAACAAAAATTAAAATTAAAAATTGGGCGTGGTGGAGGGGCTGAGGATACGCGGCATCACACCCTCCATACATATATACACTCTAGCAACGGTTTTATAGCGTCTTAATCTATTCATAATTTGTAATAGTTTTTGCAATAGTCTATCCTGCAATTCCAAAAGTTAATGAAATTCAAATTTTTGTTATAATTTTTTGAAATATAAGTGTTTTATTGCAACATAGTTCAAGTTTCATCAAAGAAATAAATTGATGTTTTTTCATCAATTTTATTGATAAGTTTTGTTTTTTTAGCACAATTAGGTCCCGAAATGATTGCACTTGGCCAAGTGCAAAAATAGGGAACTGCTTGTTAACCCCTAAAGGACCCGGGAGGGGGGGGGGGGGGGTGAACATAGCTCTTGTTTTCTTGACCAGCTCTTGTAACAAACTGAATTCGTCATTGGTGTGGGGTAATTTTGGCGATCAGCACCGTTGAAATTAAAGAAGAGTTACGTAGCTTTTGTATGAAAAAAGGATCAACAAAATCGAATTTTTTTTGAGAAAATGCCACCGTTGAGAAGATTGATGTAACTTGTTCAGGGTATTTTGTACACATACTAAAATCGGATTAATCAAAAGTACTCCAAAATTTCTGAAAATTTTAGTGTACATAAAAATCATCATTTTAAACATGTGATGAAGTTTTCACGTAATTTGGAGGTGTGAGGAAGAAGATATGAGGGTCTGAAGTAACGCCTACATAGCCTCCTTGCAACTCAAAAAAATCACCAAATATCGTACATGTCATGGATTTCCAATCAGTAAGTACCTACAAATTTAGCTCTCAAAAAGAGCCAGGGTCTCTACGTTGCTCATCCTTCAATTCAAAGCCCAAGAGCCCGAATTTCCTCACGTTCTAGATCCGGAAGCCAAGTGGGGGCCTTACGGACCTTTAGGGGTTAACCCCTAAACGCCCAAACGACCATTTTCTAGTCGTTGCCCGAATCTAATGGGCTGTCCGGAATTTTAAAAAAGTATTTTTTTGAAAAATAAAAATATTTTAAAATACTAAATCAAGTCTACTTTTCAACCCAATTTGGATTATGTCAATCCGAGTTAAACTCCACGCGGGAGAATTTTTCAAAGTGAATCACTTCAACATTGTCTTAGTGTTACAAAATTTACTATTTGGGGAAAGTAATGATGTTCCCTCCATCATTTCTTTTGCTTTTTTGAAGTTTACAATAGATAAACCTAATTCAACCAATCATGCTAAATTTTAAACTCTAAAAGTGAAAATTAGAATTTACACAAACTTTCAAAGGTTAATGCTTTTAAATTCATTAAAAACAGATTTAAAGTTAATCTCAGAAGTTTGACTGTACGGATAATTTGTAAAGATGATGCCCTACATTTTGTCTATTGAACCAAACTTCATCAAACATATGGAAGGCACATATTATAACACATCTATGTTTTGTCCAATACCCCTCGGGCTTTTAGGGGTTAAAAGAAGAATGAAAGTTTTGGAAAGGGTTGGTAGTGGCGCATGTGGTCGGGCCTCTACCGCAACTCTAAATGATTCCGGCCTCCACTATGGTGATGTGAGTGGATGCATGGTAGGGTGCACCTTTTTTTTGTCACGGCGCTATAGAAGGTGCAATTTTCAAATTTACAAAACACCGTAGACAAATATAAAAATTAATTTTAGTTTCAAATTACTTTTAGGTGGTTAAGGATTGTTAATAGACCTTGTGTTATCAATACCAAAAATTTCATAAAATGGTTATTTTACTCTCATAATTACATTAAATTCCTTAAACACTACATGTCACAATGCACAAGTACACCCCAATTTCATTCAAATTTCATGAAAGATATGGTATTTCATGTAATCTTGACCTATAAATTTTTCAAATGCTAGTATTCAAACATGTAAAAATAAACATCCTAAAAAAATTCGGATTTTTTTCAAAATTTTAAGTATTCAAACTAAAATATTGGGTATTTTAGCCTAATTATTTATTTGAATATTTTTTTATTTTTTTATTTATTTTTTATTTTTTATTTTGGGGGGGGGGTTTCTTTCAAATAATATTTTTCAAGTGGGACTTTTAATGAATTTTCAAATTTAGAATTAAACAAGAATATAAATTGACCAAAGCAAAATAAGCGCGGATGATTTTTACAATAGAATTAAACATGGATAGAAATTGACCAAACTATTATTAGAACGGGAGTTTTTAAATTTTAAATTTTTATGATAAATCAAATCTGACAAAGTAAAATTTGATTATACGGTTGATATATAGTTAATGTGTACGCATAGTTCATTTTTTTTCATTGCGCCAATGCTATACATTTTAAAAATTGGTTCGAAAACTAAGATTTTTGATAAAATGCACAATGTTCACAAAATGCACAAAAGTGTACTAAATCTTAACAAAATCACTAGTAGAAATTTCGTCTCATGTGACAGGTCTGGGGACAGGTCTTTAATCATTAAATGTTCGTAACAACGTGTTCATAATGATTATTCAAAGATCATTTTGAGTCATTATGAACATGTTGTCACGGATATTTAGTCATTAAAGACCTATCACAACACACAAGATTTCTACTAGTGAATTTTTGTCCAAGTATTAATTCTTGAACTAACACTTCGGGCCCGACTTTGGACTTTGGATTGATTAGTTGACCAAATTTGAACCTCAAAAACTAGGGGTTGTGCTTTTTGGGGACCCCTTTTGGCATATATACAAGTGACATCTTAAAGCAAATCTTTAACCTTTAACCCTTAGTAAATGTCTACATGTTTTGAGCCATACGTAAATGTATTATAAAATGAGGGTTTTCTAAACTTTTTTGAGCTTCAACTCGAATGAGCATATGTAAGATATCATTATTAAAAGACATGCGTACAATTGAATTTGAAATGATATGCCTATGTATGTTTTAAAGGAATTTACAAGATTTAAGAAAAAATTCACATAAGATGCACTTTTAATACTATCATCTTGTAATTCATTACGATTGGCTAAAATCATTATGCTTCAAAAGTGGCAAGGTTGTTCACATGAGTTTTATTATAGTCTAATAGAGATGTCCTGAGATATCTTTGTAATCAATCAAATGATAATATTATAGATTGAAATATTGCACATCATGCAAAAGATGATACAATGTTGTACATTATGCACTTTTGGCCAGTCGTTCCAAAATTCGTAAGGTAATGAGTATTTTTGTGTTTTTCATATAATTAAAATGATAATTTCTTTTAGCCCCCAAAAGCCTGAGGGGTATTGGACAAAACATAGATGTGTTCGATTATGTGCCTTCCATATGTTTGATGAAGTACAATTCAATAGACAAAACGTAGGGCATTATCTCTACAAATTATCCATACAGTCAAATTTCCAAAAAAGAACCATAAATATTTTTTTAATGAATTTCAAGCATTTACCTTTGAAAAATTGTATAAATTATAATTTTTACTTTTGGACTTTAAAATTTAGCATGATTAGCTAAAATTGGTTTATCTATTGTAAACTTCAAAAAAGCAAAAGAAATGATGGAATGAACATCATAACTTTCTCCAAATAGCAAATTTTATAATACTAAGGCAATGTTGAGGTGATCCACTTTGGAAAATTCCACCTAGTGGAATATAACTTGGATTGATATAATTGAAATTGCGTTGGAAAGTAGACTTGATGTAGTATTTTTCAGTATATCATATTTTTTAAACAACTTTTTTTTTTGTTCCAGGCAACCTGTTAAAAACGGGCAGTGACTAAAAAATGGTCTCTTGGGAGCTTTGGGGTTAAAATCAAATTTAAAAATATTTCGACACTATTATTTGATCCAGCTGTATGGATGTCATGGAAAAGTCATCATCTACATTTTTAATCTGTATGTCAACCTCAAAGAATGAGTTTAGTACACATTTAGCACCTCAAAACCTTAGATTAACTTTTTATCAAAATGAAAGCTCGTATGGAATTGAAGGACCTAGTAAATTCAATTTTGATTTTAGGACCTAATTTGATTTCACTTACGTAAACATAACTACACTGAATGGCGTATTTAGTGTCTCGGGACACTATTTCTCAACCCGGACACTATTTAATTGTAGAGAGATATAGTGTCCTTGTAAGAAAAGAAAAAAAGGAATGCAGTGTTCCAATGACATTTGGCAACTTTTTAATAAATATGGTATGCCACTTGAAGGCACTCTCAATGACAATGGGAATAACAAGTGGCAAACTGCTAAGTAGTTTCAATGGATACTATTTAAATTCTTCACCTTTAAACGAATTATGGTAGAAGACATCGATTCTCCTCGGACATTTAATATGCCATTCGGTATACCTGAAAAATTCATGTAAAAAAACCCAACTGCAAAATCATCACTATGGATAAGAAATTGTACAGTGATTCTCTATATCATCCAAAAAATTGACTCTCATGCAATTAGGGGTTAAAGGACCAAGGATTCATCGTTTTAAAATGACAATTTCTATCAATCATCTTGTAAAAGAATATAATTCAAATGGAACCATATTTTATATCATTAGAATCAACAAAGAATACTGCATGAGTTGGTAAAAAAGGTAAGAAATTTGAATAAAAAGAAGTTTGCATAGGATCTACACAAAACTGTTAAAAAAACCATGAGATCGAATTTGGGCTTCTTGGTCTGCAGAGGCTAATGGTTTGCTCCAACCCAAGCTTAATTATTATGGGATCGATTGAGGCAATGAAATAACTTAGTTTTGGTTTCTAAAGGATGATGATGTTGGATGCAACACTACACTCATTATCCTCTTTAGTCCAACCCACACTATCTATGTACTCAAGGCTATAACTTTTTACGCAAGGAATTTTTTTTACCAAGATTGAATGGAACTATTCGTGTAGGAGAACATCCATAAACATACTTGGTAAAAGTATTCATTCTAAGTAAAAAAACACTCATTATAAAACAACTAGTGCATCTCAAACTAAATAAGATAATGAGTGTAGTAAAAATCATGACCACATAGACCAGAAAAAGGACCCACAAGAACTAAAGACCCTAGATCATGACATTTTTTTGGACGAAACAGTGCCACATTACACCAAGAAAACTAATTTGGGTAAAAAAATGGCCCAAAACCATGAAGCTTTTCGCTCAAATAAAAAATAAAATCTTGGATGAAATCGCCAAATTGTAGATGAAAACAAAATTACGGATATGTGATATCTTCTAATGTGATATTTTCTATCCAATATGTAGATGAATGTTGAAATATGAGCACCACTATAACATTTTATATTCTCGCTTAGGAACTTCAAGAAAAATGAAAAAAATGGCATGCCCCACATGACAAACCAGTTTTATGTCCCTGGGTCTTTTTTAGCACACTTATATGGTCTACGCAGCTAGTGTTCATACTAAGATAACTATACCTTCAAGGGAGCATTTACCTTAAAGCGTGCGTATCTACTGCAGCGTAACATTTCAATAAAATAAGTAGGACAACAATAGATTCGCACGTTTTAAGGTAAATGCTTCCTTTAAGGTATAGTTACATCAGTGCAACTATGTATCAAGCTTGGCAGCTATAAGCTCGGAGGCTTGGATTTTTGCAATCTTGAGGAGTAAGTTGCTTTCGTTCATTCTCCAGCCAAATATTTGTGTACCTGCAACAAGTTAACCTTTAAATGTCAAAAAATGCCCCACGGGCTTGTCTTGAGAGAATAATGAAGAAAAAGTAGATTTCCTCAACTAAAATTGAAATGGATTGGTGTTTTGGAAAGGTGATGAAAAAGTGAGGCTAAATTAAGCAAATACGCATGTTTTGATCAATTGTACATTCCAAAAAAATTGGAAAGAGAATTGGAGGACGGGAGGGAGTTGGGTAGCTTGAGACCTTGATGCATACCAAAGCTGGAAGCGCATGTCATTGTTCAACAATGTTGTTTTTTTATTTTTATTTTTATTTTATTTTTATTTTTATTTTTTTTCCAATTTTTAATCGAGCTCACTGCAGGGCCGGAATCTCATTGAATTTTCTAATTTTTTTTTGGAGCGACACTATTCACTCCATTCACTGTTCATGGAGGATTTGAGGAATTCTCATTAGTTGTTCACGTTACTAAAGGGACGACTATTGGGGGCAGCTCTTCAAATTTTCTTCATTCCTTTGGGCTACCCATCTAGGGCCCTCTTGACGTTTAAGGGCTAACCTTTAAGCGTCCAGGCTACATTTACCCGGTCAAACCTCATCAATTTCTCACATTTTAAAATGTATTATATTTTTCTGGTATTTTTCTCATTTAATTTATTGTTAAACTCATTCACATTGATTTTTTCATAATTATTTAAATAAAAATGAAGTGTATAATATTTTTCAAAGTTTTTCTCACATAATAGTCCTAGTAATCACAAAATGTTTAAAATAGTATGAATTTGTTAGGAAAAATGTAAACAATAGTGATGAACAACAAGGTGTAGGTGTCATGTTTCTGAAGCTTACATAAAAAGAAATTCGATTGAAAAATCTTTTTCTGCAGTGTATATTAGAATTTTAGGGTTGTGAGCTTGAAGGTGTTGTAAAAAACGCAATTTTAACAATTTTGAAGAATAGTGAATTGGACTAGAAAGTAAAAGAAAGCTCCTACACTTTCTTAGTTGGGACCATTTTTCATTTGAAACTAGGAACTAGGTGAAAATCATCGATTGACTAAAAAACGAGCAAACATGGCCCCACGGGGCTCCTTGGCACGCTTAAGGGTTAAGTTCTGGTCCACTAGAATCCAAGGAAATTGGGTAAGCTTGGGCAGGTGGTCCAACCCCTCGTCTGGAAAAGCGAAAAAGAGCACAAGGGTACTACGGAGAGGCATTGATGAGAAGCAGAATATTTTCTACTATTTTCTTCTTCAAGTTGCCTGCGTGCCTGCACCCACTTCGCCGGTCTTTACTTTCCCCTCAACTTTTGCCCTTTTGCTTAATTCACTGCAGCACAAACTGATACAAAAATCCCATTCCATGTGACCTTTACGGCTCTAGAAGAAAAAGTGCCCTGCCTGCCCTTACCCCAAGGTAAATCAAACTGAAATACCCTTCAAATCATTACTTTCCCTTGGGAACTCTCTTCTCACCCAAATCCATACTGTCCCTCCCTTGGAGGTGCTTCCTTTCCTACACCTTTCTTAAAAAACACCACTAGTAGAAACATTGCGACCATTGAAAGACCCCACATAACGAACTAGACCAATTGTGGGTCTTTTTGGGCATGCTAAGGTCGGTGTTTCTATTAGTGAACGTTGTCTCTGTTTTGTGACTAATGTAGTTGGTCATCGGGATTCTAAGGGCGTGTTTCCACATGCTGGGTTGACCCAACATCAACTATAGGTCAAAAAACCTCCCAAAATGAAATTGAGTGCAACCATGTCCACCCTACCCATACATAATCTCTTCATTTAGGAATAGTAACTACACCTTTCTACTAGTGACATGAGTGTGCAAAACAAATATTATGGCATCAAGGCTTGCTTGGAAAGCGCATTTAACTTAAACAACCATTGCATTGATGCACAGATGTGGTCGACATCCCCTTTAAGACACATGACGTAATTTGGCTTCATTTCCGGTCAATGTGGGGTCTTCCAAGCCGTTTTTTTGTTTGAGAGTTGTGACGAAGACTCGTAATGGGACCCAACATGATTTGTGACGGGATGGGTTGTAAAAATTTGCATGGAAGCCATATGTCAATGTCGGATTGGGTTCCACATGGAAACATGCCCTAATTGCATATGAAAGTGTACTTTGGCTTATACAGGAGGCCTCCGTTATGGCTCTTTAATTGAATTAGTATTTTTTCTGGGATGGAATTGGTGCTTTGTAGGTGTGATTTGGTTTTTGGATTTCTTGATGTTTTTTTTTTGAAACTGAGGATAGTGTGATTTGAATGTGCATTTGCCAGTGGAAGATGTTCATGAGTGTGTTGTTTGTTGTGATACTTTTTGATGTTCACCCATTAGTTAAAACCAAGATTTTTTAAATAGAAAAGTGTAACTTTGACTTTCTAGAGAGGATTGGGACATCAAAGGGTTACGCGGCCACTGGTCTTTGCATATATACATCAGGTAACATCTGCTGTGCGAATGGCCAGAACACTTCTCATTTTTCCAGCCCTGATCTAGATAATTTAGTAAAGGGGCTGGGATTGCTGTAAAGTAAAACACTGAACTACAGGAGCAAACAGTGGCAAAAATCCAAGAGTGACAATGATTGTTGCCAATACATGAAATTTCTATATTGCTGCATGCTGACATCAGCCCCAGGGCAAAAATGATTACGTAAGTAGGGTGTGGACATTTGTATGATTATTGGACTAAAGCTCACATTTGGTATCACACAGTTATGGCCTATTCACATGGACCTTCCTGACTGACTTTTTTTTTCATTGAAAGTGTGGTACCTTCCTGACTGACTTGCTCCAGCAACTCACACAAACAAACAGTACAGACAGCCTCTGGATGCATGTGCACAATCTATGTAGCAAAAAAGATGTTTTATTCGGAGAAATCGAAATTTTATTGAGAAGAAGCCAAAAAACTATGCGCAAAAGTTTAAGCCACATCTCCAAAAAGTAATGACTTGTAGTGACCGAACGAGCTTATAATGACAAGTTGGGTCCAGAGATAGGAGGAAGAGTTTGTCAACCCAAACAATTTACGCAAGGTGGAATGCTCCATAACCGCCCACTCCCCATTCATGTCATGTGCATGCCCTCAACAACTGCCACCAACATTCTTTTTTGGAAACAATGTTAGTGCACCGACTTTTCTACTATTGAGTTGCCCATTTGTGAAGGGATGTTGTAATAGTGCCATCCAAACAAGTCAAATTCGCAATATATATTTGCAAAATATAAAATACATTTGGTGACACACACATACAAGAAATCTAAAACCGACCACTTTTGATAAATTTGGGGCCTTTTAACCCCTAAACGTCCAACCGTCCAGAAAGCGGACGATGTACAGAATCAAACACAGATTTTGTATCCATCATTGACTTTTTGCACTGTGGATTTTTTTACTATGTATTTTATGGGAATTTGGCTTCGTGCATGTGTGATCCAATTAGAAAGGGGATGATTTGTGAAATTTTTATGCCTCATTTCATGTTGCAGTGATTCACCAAATCATTTGAAGATCTCAGTTCAAAACAAATCAAAAGTGCTCTTGAAAAGTCAACTCATAAAATTAAGCAACCAAAGAATCTCCAAAAATCACTACACTTGGAGTATTACATTTCAACCAATCACAACAAATTTCATCCACAGATTGTCAATATCTTATTTGTAATCAAATTACAAAAGAATTTTAAGTTTTGAGTTTCAAATTTTATAAAAAAATGTTGGTGATAACAATGACAGATTTAACCATATGCATAGAATCTAAAATTCATAATGTACAACTTTTATTCATTTATCAAGTTCCAAAACATCCCTCTTAGTTGCATTCTATAATGCATCTTTGCAAAACTACCAAATGTGGAGAGGGCCCTAGGCATTTAGGGGGTTAAGGTAACTTCTTTATCAACTATAGGCTCATATTTCAATAATTTTGGAGCATTTTTGGGATGCTCATTGTCCCTACCTATGGGTAGCTTTGTATTTCACGGCAGTTTACTTTGAAAATTCTCATAAATTACAAACTATCGGAAAAATATGGTTTCACTTGGATTTAACTCCAATAAGATTTATCTTTCCCTCAAAAATTTGTGACACACATTGTATGTCCTCCAAGATGTCTAGATTGCTTCAATGAATGGTAATAGATACGTCCAACTTATATGTGGATGGAACTCGAACTTCTAAGATGCAATTCATGATACTTCTGTGTTACAAAAAACAACATCTTTGTGTTGCAAGTGGGATATGACTATCTTTTCACTTTCAAAATTCATGTAACTTAATTTTTAGTTATATTAAAAAAAGTTAATCATGAATCTTATTTCCTTAGCTCCAAAATAATTTGGGCTTGATTTTCAAAATTTTCAAAAATAGCAATGCAAATGAGCAGTTTAACTCCTAAAGGACCATGCTCATCCCAAAAAATTTATCACTTTCTCGTGATGCTTTCAAGAAGGTAGTTGTATCTCTTAATTGGTGTTCATGTAGAAAAATTCACCGTTGAAACTCAAAGAGAATTTAGTCATGAGAGTGTATATCAACTTTCAGAACAATCTACCATATATATTACATGATTATAAGGTTTGATCATGAGTTTTTTTTCTGAAAATTTTGAGCAAAATCAACAAGTCATTCATTGCAAACATTCTCATAAATTCTAGAACAATGATTAGTGTTTGAAATTTCAAAGATGTATTGTATCTAAGTGCTCACAAAAAATGGTGTTCTAAAACTAAATACAACAACAATGACTGATTTTCAAAGATTTATGTTTGGGTGAAGTGATTTGTTGGTGATTCTTTGAGCCAGTGTTTGTGATCGTTATTAATTGTTACATTGCATAAAATGTGTAAAGATTTAAAATTTATTTATGGTATATTCCAAAATATATAAAAATAATATAAAAATATCTAAATTTCTTAAAATATTATATTTAAAATATATTTAAAACAATTTTGTAATTGTAATATAGTGTTAATTATATAGTAATGGAAAATTATTTACATATTGTACACTTGTTTTTTGACAAATGTGACGCCTCAGTGTGAAAATGCACTCCAGGTCATCAACCTCCCTAACTACCATGTCCTAAGTTCACCTACGTTGACGTTTTAGTTTTTTCCCAGTAGATCGATCAACGTAATTGCAAATCTACAAGGATTTTTGTGTTCTCGTAACGGACATTTACAATTTTCTAGTTAACCTTAAATTAAAATTATGAAATCCAAATAAGTTATTAAAGTAATGAAATTATTCTTGAACACAATGCATCCACCTGGTCCTTTAGGGGTTAAGGGCAATACCTTAGAGATTGGATAACATTTTGGGATATCTACAACCCTACTTACCAATTTTTGAAATTTTGAAACACCATAATTTTGAGCGCATATGATCCAATCCAAAGCCCTACAATTGGATCTATAATAACTTACAAAACTAAGTATGTTTGATAATTGTTGCTCATTAAAAGAGACATATTATATTCATTTATGAATAAATTTCAAGTTTGTAAATTCAAAGTTGTAGAATACGACATATTAAACAATGTGAAAAATAATTCAACTCAAAAGCAATCATTGTTTGTAAGTTGGATTTCAAATTTGACTACCAAAATTACTATGTTTTCAAGTTGTTTCGAAAATCACTGAAAAGAATTCCAATTCATGTTTCTTCAAGCTATTGCCACGTTAGCATTTTTGACACATTAACTTCACACCATTTAAAACTTATATTCATCAAAATCATAAATGGTATACCTACATTAAAAAAAAAAATATGCAAAGAATTATTGATTTGAATAGCATTTAATCTCTATAAGTATTTCATTGTTTTTGAGCACAATTGCCAAATAACAATATAAGTTGAAAAGAAGGTGGATTGGAAAATTTTGGGACCTTTTTTACAACTCCTAATTGTAAAAGCTTGTACCTAACTTGTATGTTTACTTCTCCACCAATTTTCAAAACTCAACTCTTCAGCACCTTGAACATTACAATGTTCAAAGTGATGTACTAAGTCTTCTTTCAATCGTGTCCACATAACATAATAGAGCAATTCATGAAGTCCCCCTTTTCTATAATTGGCATGTTACCTACATCCATGTCATTTTCTTTGTGAGCATGGGCGGTGTTAACTTCCAACAAGTGAATTACCATGGGGACCTACGAAAATGGGAGAACTAAAGTTCCAAGCATAGCTCTTGAAAAGAGAACCACCTTCTGCCAGTGGTACGACATGTTGTAGAAGGTGAAAACATGATCTCATTAAAAGATGCTCATTTGATCCAATTCCAAAAGGGGGACATCCTGAAGTGGTTTAATATGTTATTATAAGGGATATATGTGATTGTATATAATTATCAAAATTTTGGAAAATAATTAAAGTTGAAAAAGTTTTTAGCATTCATGTATTGGTATAATATACTATATAAAACTTTTATATAAAATGATATAAAAAGTTTCACAAATTTTATTCAAGAATAAAAGCTTTATAATAGATAACCTTTATACCAAAACAAATAAAATTCATACCTAGCAACCGTAAATTCATATATCACCATTTTTTGTGTAAAAGATAGATATTTTTCTATAGGTATTTTTACATTAAACGTTCTATGAAACTATAAACGATATCCCTATAATCATAATCAAGTTAATTTTGCATTTGTACAATTGCTACTTATATATTTTGTCTTGTATGTTTCTTTAAAGAAATATTTGCATAATAATCATTTCTTTGTGATGCGCAATCAACATAGCATTCTTTTTTACAATCTCAATCAATTATATCAAACCTCACTTTTCTTAGTGGATTTATTTATTTTAAAAAAACATCGATAAAAAATATTTGTGATTATTTTTTAGAATTTGACTGCGCAAACATATAAGAAGCATCAGTGTACATTTTATTTTTTAAGAACAATAAATCTCAAAAATGTTGCAGGCGCGCAATTATATGAATTGATTAATTGACTTAATTTTTCTAAAATAGTTATCTCAAAATTGTAGTTGTGAGGTTTTTAGTTTTAGAACCAACTCAAGAAAACTGGGAAAATATATTTTAATCTTTAAAAAAATTATTTTGAATCCATATCCACAAAATAATTCTATTTATTCTTTATGATTCCATATCTACACAAAAGTATTGATTTGGAATTATTCTATTTTGATTAATGAGATGAATGTTATGAGGATTTTGATTTGTTTTGTGTATTTTCATAGAACCTCTTAGCTCTAACAATATTTGTAGTTTTTTTTTAAAATTTTAAAATTTTTAGTTGAATTTTTTAATTTTAATAAATTTTAGACGAACGGTGGGATTTATTCCACTGCAAAAATGGTCAAAGAACACCACTGCAAAACCAGGGAAGAGAGATTTTTTTTCCTTTCACCATAAACATCCTTTCACTTAATATTTTTTCAAAAATGAATATGAAGTTTTTTTTTGGGTTGAATTTAGTTTTATGTATTCTCAACTCATTTCTCCCACAACATTACATTCTATAATAGTAGGGTTCTGCACCCCCTGTTGCTTTGTTTGATTTTTATAGATACAATAACTTTCCTTGGAATTAGAATGAAAGATGACACTTGCCATTATAAGAGGGAATTTAGTAGGAGTCAAGCAAGTATGACAAACTTAAGATGTGAAAACAAAAAGCATCCAAGATCATCGGAGAGAATCTTGAAAAACTTTAGTAGGGGTACAAAGTCTAGAGCTTAACAATGATATGAGCACATGTTGCTAAAAAAAATTCACCCAAAAATTTGAAAGATGAAAATTCGATTTTGAAACATGCACCCATTCCAGTTGTGCATTGTACATTATTTTAGAGGGGGAAAAACATTCCAAAAAGATCACTCATTAATGCGGTTTCCGATTGATTCAAAATTCTTCCACTAACTTATGATTTTGGAGTTTCTGTTCAAAATGCTGGCTGATTTTGAAAATAAAATCACTTTGGGGTTTACAAAACTGAACAAAAAAAGCCAATTAGGATCGCACGCAATAATATCCCTACTGTTGGGGCCGGGCTTCATGTACCTGACTGAAGGTGGACCACCTTTTGAATCCTTTGAGGAGGTAAAGGTGCCAGGCCTTATTAAGTACTGTTTGAGCAGGGATTCTGTGGCTGCAACTTTGGGGTCATTCTCCAATCACTCGGTTTTCCCATCAGCCCCTTGTGCTTACAAAATGCAATTGAAGGAATGGGAATGGTGGACCACTGGACAACATTGGGTTTCGGGACAGAAAGGCATTGACTTAATTAATAATTTTTTGATAGTTCCTAACGATGCTTCTGTTGAAAGTTGCGGCTGCATGCATGATGATTTGTGACAGGGAGGCCGAAAGTGGACCCAGAACGAGAGCCATTTGCAAGCCGCGATTGTCTCATCGCATATCAAGCTGGAACATGGCCGAATTGCGAATTTGAACTACAGCTGCCATGTGATGTGTTTACCTTATCCCCTTTTACCTGCAACGCACACTTGTGGGGACATGGCAACGCGGCAACATGGCACCATGGCAACATGACATCATGTCGTGCGACATCGAAATCACATGGCCCACGGTATTTACGAGAGATTTTACTAATAATATTTTTTTCCCATAATATCGTGGTACCATTCATCCAAATTGGATGAAATTTTGTTTTAAATGGATGATAATCTTTCGGGATGGATGAATGTACCCACGTCTTTCTCCCAACCATGGTATATGGTGATTTCGATGTACCACTAATCTGAATAACACAAGAATTTGTCTCAAGTTTTTCCACTACACTAAATAGTGCAATTAGGTTGCCCCTCTCCTAATTTATCAACTTTTGACACTATATAAATATTTATCGTTACTATACTAGAATGCACTACTTTTGAATTAGATAATGTTGTAATTGGGACTCACGGATCTTCATGTGTACCAATGGAAATATTTGTTGACTTTGATGGCTTGTGAAGTAACTTTCTTAGGGTAAGGCAACCTAAATTTTCAGGCAACCTAATTGCACTATTTAGTGTAGAAGGTGTACTTGGGCACCAAGCTACAATCATAACATTCTTTAACCCTTAAAGGACATTTCCTAATTTTGAAAGAAAGGAGCATTTTTGAGTTTTAACCTCATAATATAGAAGTAATTTACATTTTTAAACATGTTCGTACATACTATTCTTGTCACAAATGTTGCCTGATTTTATTTTTTTCTTTATAAAATAATTTCTCCAATATCATGATCAAAATGGTTTGAAAACTGAGAAAACTAAGCCCGAGGGGCTTAGTGTATCCTATAAGGGTTAATCAAATTCATTATACCTCCGTAGATATCTTTTGGGAGGGTATATCCTTTTCCGGGGTACTTAGGGGGTTCTTATTTAATTCTTCGGCAGTGAAAAAAATTCAATTCACTCATTTATGGCAGGGTGGGTCAGGTTCAATCTAGTAGTTCCCATGACCAATCAAGTTTTAAATAGTAAACAATGTCCACCTTAAGGGGTTTGCTTTTCGAGGAAGCAAAAGGAAACCCCTCCTCACATTGGTAAAGAATGTTATGGTGCAAGAGGCACATTTGGGCACCAAGAGCAGCTTCCCATGAAGCACTTGGCCCCGCTCTTGGAGAAAATAGACAACTGGTTGGTTCATTGTTCAATCTCCTATGATTCTTTGTTAATAAAAGTGACAGCGGGTTTGTGAAAAACAATGGCCTTGGTTTGTGGAAGTGCCAAGCCTGTTCAATCACTTTAGCACCCATCCTCTAATCCAAAACAAGAACTAAAATTAGTTTATTCTCTTTGCAAATAGCATGCGTGGGTCTCTAATGGGATCTTGGTGGACCTCTATACCATGCTCTTCCACTATAGCTTGGTGCTCCAAGTACCTTTTTTTTTTAATGTTTTTAATTTTTTTTACTAGTGTTCAAATTTCACACGTCTGATGATCATTATTGCCACCAATTACATTGAAGGTGTATACAATATCCTGGTAACATGAATAATATCTTATTAATGAATTTCCCCAGAAACGAGATGTGTATATGAAACTGCAAATAAGGGACATCACACTGGAACCAAAACTTGGTTGGCCCTGATATTTGTTTTGAGTAGGATAGGCTCATTCTTTATTCATTATTTTATTTATGAATAAGCTCATTCTTAATGCACAAACAACAAAAAAGCTGAAAATTATACTGTATAGCTGCGTTCAAAGCACACACTAAGTCAAAGCAAGACCAACATGAGGAATTATATGAGTACATCTAAAGATTCTAAAACAGGGATCTTGCAGCTTCTCATGTCCTCAGTAAAGACTAAACAATAAGCACCTGCCGTGTTTATATATGTATGTTGCTTGTCACTAAAGATATGCTTGATTGATAAAACCCATTTAATATAATTTCCCCAGCTCAAGCACATGAAATCATGTGAGCAAGAAACTACCAAAAGTCGGTCTTTTAGCAACTTGGTCTACTATTCCAAACCATCACAAAAACCCTAACTACTCTAGTATTTTATTTTTATTTTTTGTTTTCCCTAATTCAGTTGCAGCCTGACAGGCAATTCTGTTAACAAAATTTGGAAGAAATGATTAGACTAATAGCAGGAGAGAAAAAGAGATGGAATCAGGTAGAAAAAAAGTTTAAAAATAGCAGCCCAGATTTCAACTATCGAAATATGATAACTTATTGGTGCAGACATTTTTACCTCAACCTCCGAAATGATGGTTTGCAGGGTAGTTATTTATTTATTTAATTTGTTTTTACTGGCTGTGTTTTCCAAAACTGCTACGAAAGCTCAGCTCACTCACCATATTTTCATCCATTCTAGCAAATTTTAATACGTCCTTCGTTCAATTTGTGCCAAAAAATAATTTTTAATTTTTAAAATTTCTTTTCATGCGTCCAACCACACCTTCCATTCATACGATTGATGGAACCAATGTAAGTCATAGAATTTGGGGGACGAATTTCTTGGAGGGACCAAAACAATTTCTACCCTACCACCTCCAACATGTCATCTGAAACACTGTAACAATATCTATTTAGCGTGGATAACACTAAATATAATGAAGAGTGTAGTCAACAAGTGAGCAACGCAAGATCTAAAGGGTGTTCATCACTAATAATTATAGTGATTCCCAAGGGAGTGCACTTAAAGTTAAGATTAGGAATTACATGAGTGCATACTTTTGACCCCGTATGTATATACTAAAAAATTACCTACAAATTGTAAAAACAAGTATGAAGTTGTTAAACAACCTAAGGTTCTTGTTGTATAAATTTCAAAATACAATCACTTGTAAATATTTTTAAATTGCTTTTTTGAAGTGAAAAACAACACATTTTAGTTCAAACTTCTATCATTTTTTAAAAAAGGTTTCAAAAACATTTGGTCCTAAAATATATACCAAATGATATATATATATATATATATATATATATATATATATATATATATATATATATATATATATAATGATTTAGCACCCAAAAAATCTTAATTTAAAAACTATTTGAAGACCAAGTACTTTAGAGGGTATGCTATTAAAACACACTCGCATGTATTCATAATCTTAACTTTAACAAGCAATCTTTGAGTCAACCAAAGAGAGAGTTTGATGGGTGGCTTTCGACATATTGAATCCGAATGTACTTGATCAAACTACCGCTTGGCATGGCCAAAACTTAGCATTTGTGAAACTCATAGCAACTTACAAAACTCCAATCTGATTAGTTGTTTATGAGATTTTTTGGTGAAAGTTTGTCAGGTTAGGCCCATTGGACCTAGAATTTACTACAGTGGTTGTACCTTTGAGAATTAATGAGATATATAAATAGACGCTTTGGTGCATATGGGCATTTGAGGGTTAACCCTTTCACAACCACCCCGTTGGGTCCCGTCAATTAGATCCAACATTCAACAACCCATACAATCTACAAAAATAATAATTTTCCAATGATATTCTTTTGTTGATTCTTCATCGTATTACTCACCTTGTTTGAAAATTTCAGAATCTTCTAAGACATTTTGAAATTTCTATGAATTTTTAAAAAATAGTGTGTATTGGACTTGTTTTGTTTTGGTCTTGAAAGGGTTAAGTGGATGCAAAGATGAAATGAGATTCAAATTTGCATTGAATTGATTCATTGACATGACATGATTTGGCCTAAACTTAGCTTTTGAGGCATGACCCACTCTATAATGTGCTCAACTTTAGAGGACTATATCTATGAATAAAATGGAGCTTTCATTGTATTCCAAACAACTTGCACTCTCTAAATTGGTATATAATCCAATCCTGTAAACCATACTTTGGGTTTACAATTTCCGGATTCAACCAAATTTGTTGGAACCATCAAAATCAGTCATTTATCTTTGGTTGATTCAGAAATTGCTTGTTAAGTGCACTCTCGGGACTAATTCATGATGTTCTTATTGTTTTATAGAATTACAAAATAGTATTACAAAATAGTAAAATAGAACAAAAGCGTAGTTTTGGATTGAATAAAAAATCTTAGTGAGTAAAATGTTCTAACCTTGTGTAAATTTCTAGTAAGAAAGAGATACTTGGAGCATCAAAGCTATAGTGCCACGGGATCATTCGGACACCAAGTTGGTACCCAAATGGTCTTCTGGCATTATAGCTTGGTGCCCCAAAATACACCTTTCTACTCATTAAACATAACATTCAGTAGCTAGTGCTACGTGTGCCTTGTCCCCAAAAGAGAATGACAAGCTGCATAATCTTCATCATCATCCATGGCCCATCAATAGCTACAATTTTTTTTAGATAGGTGAAAATTTAGATGACCGGCATGTGTGCATCATGAAGCAACAAAGAGGGATGTGGAAAACCCATTTGTTGTACATAATTCATCCTTTTTATGCATGAAGAGCCTAATTTGTGGATGGAAAAGTAGACCATACACTGACTACACTAAATGGCGTATTTAGTGTCCGAGGAGAATTGATGTTTTTTACCGCAATTTGTTCAAAGGTGAAGAGAAATAGTATCCCCTCACATTGCATAGGAGTTAGCCACTTGTCATTCCCACTTTCATTGAGAATGCCACATATGGTTCTTTTCAAGTAATGAGAGTGACATGAGGTGGCATGCCATATTTATTTTAAAGTTGCCATATGTAATTGGAACACAACAATCATTTTTTTTCTTACAAGGACACTATATCTTCCTAAAATTAAATAGTGTCCGGGTTTAGAAATAGTGTCCCAGGACACTAAATACGCCATTCAGTGTACTGAATGTTATGAATGCACACTAAACTAAACCACCTATTTGTGTACACCTTTCAATTTAATTACTATGGACCATACTTTTCCAAACTAAGGTAATTCTAATAAGAATTGAAACCTTTTGCTATAAGTAATTTTTTTGTTTGATGAAAAAAAAATCTTGAAAAACATTTATATCATTCTTACTGAAATGGAATTTTCCAATTTAAATGAATAAATTATTCAATGGGCATATATTAAACGTGCTACATACAGTAGGTATGGTAATCAGTGAGTAGAAACATTGTTTGCGTAGGCTAGGGAAACATGCCCAATTAGTCGAGTTTAGTCTGTCACATGCCCAGAGGTGTACTCTTTCTTAAACTTTGGAATCACTTGCGTTCATGACCCCCTTTAAAATACCCTTTGTTCACTTAAAATATTCTTATATTTATTCATGTGTATATGTATAATGTAAATATACAACCCTATTTTAGCCCTAAAATTGTTTCTTGTATGTATACATAGTATGGTAGTGTTCAAATTAATCCCCCTCTCATGCACTCACGTGATTCTTCACACTGTACATAAAAGAATGCACCCTTGGGGTCACGTGGAGTCATTCTTCCGTGAGTCTTTTGCTAGTGTACGCGGATGGTGTTTCGCTAGTCTAGGTGGACGGTGATTCTATGAGTGGAAGTTAATTCAAACGGAGGCTAGGAAAAGGTAAGAAAAAAACATATGATGAGAATTACCGTGGGCCACAGTAAAAGTGGCACGGAAAAGTGAAGGAAAAGTGGGTGAAAAGGGCGGAAGGGGGGATGAGAAACAGGGGTGGGATGAGGGACATCATCCGAAAGCGCAGAGGCGGAAAATGGGCGGAGGAGGGCGGGGCTATTGTCGTTTGTGCAGGCAGGGAGAGAGGGTGCCGGCGGGTTGCAACGTTTTGTTGTTGGTGTTGGTGTAACGTTGATCAATGGTGCCGGTGGAGTTCTTGATGATGTTGGTTGTGGCGAACTGAAGGGCACGCAGGCAGGCAGACTGTTCCGCAGGCAGGCAGGCAGGCAGCCCCGGCAGGCAGGCAGGCAGGCAGGCATCGTCGTCGTCGTCAACAATCTCTCCGCGTCATGCCACTGGACGCGCACCCGACGCGACTGGCAAAGGCCCCGCAACAAGAGTGAGTGACTTAACTTATTACTTTCTTGGAACCCACTTCCTTTTCTCCCTCATTCATTCGGGAACACAATTGCAAGTTTAATCCCAATCATCGCTGTTCCGTCATTTCAGTCACTGGCTTTTAATTTGTTGGTGGTCCGGAGGATGAATGTGGGTGGCTTCCAAAGCCACATGCAGCGAATGCAAGCAACTGGCTGGTTAGCTTACCTGAGCGATTAGCGCTCTTGAAGAGAATGACAGAGCTCATCACAAAAAGTGCAAAAAGCGCACCTCGTCGTCGCCTTGCCTTTGCCAGTGTGGGCCCTGTGTCCATCATCACACCATATCCCTCCCTCTCTTTATATTCTGCTCTCCAATCGCTGTTGGTCACTCACTCATCTCCTCAGCTGGCTCTTTCCTCATCTGGGCAGTTCTCACCCGGCAGTAGGAGTTTATTGATTTCCCCCTCTCGATCACTGGTTACCGCCACCCATTCTTACTTCCTACCGGTGGCCTCCCACCGTACCTGCATGGCCGGGAACTTCTTGCCTTGCCTGCCGCCACCGTTCTCGCACTGACTGGCTGGAGTTTCCGTCGGTGAGCCATGCCATTTGGTCGACCGTAATTAGCCACGTACGTTGCTAGTGCACTTATCTTGTGCAACTTGTGTTACAAGATATTCACTGGTCTCGCTTCTCTCCTTCCTTGTAGGTTTATCATGGATTCATGTAGAGATTTTCTTTCCCACTCTCAGTACGTACGTACGTCTATCCTCTCGTCCGATAGGTTGCGGAATTCGACTGGTTCAAGAATTTTTACTTGCCGAGATGGAGCATGAATCATGTCTGGCAGTAGACAATGGTTTTTGTAGTGCATGCATTGCTTCCAATTGGGTGATACAATTCAGTTGTGTCACGGGATAGGGCTTGAAATTGGCATGACGGATTGTAGGCTCGCTAGCTAGCTGCAATGTAATGTATCTGCATCTGCACCTGCACCGCAGTGTGCCAGTAGCGAGGATACCAGGCCGTGCATTTGCGGTTGAATGTGGACCTGCATTCGTTATCCAGGGAGCTGCTCACATTACGATGGTGCAGTGCTTATGCAGAGGCGTTACATTGTAGCTGCTGTGCACTTAGTACGAGTTCAGCTGATCTTCACTTAGGCCGAAACTAGCTCCAATCATTAAATCCTTTCGATGTCACCGCCTCTAGCTAGCTGCATGTCTCACCTTCCTAGCTGCGACGTCACTTCTCTGCATCTGCACCTGCACCAAAATGCGAGTTTAGTAGTTGATTGGATGGCAGAATTCAATACTCATGCCACAGGCAGGACTCGATATACTTGCCCTCGCATGCTGGTGAGGTGCTTATGCAGAGGTGTGGCGTTGTAGCTGGACACAATGCCCGGGACAAACCGTTCTAGATTAGGCAAAAGGTAGACCGGACCCCCGATGAACCATTTAGGCATGTAGGCAGCAAGTCCTTCAAGATGAAGCAATAAACCCTGGCGTTGATGCCACACCACCTTCTGCATGTCACAACCTTGGTAGCTGCAACGTCACTTCTCTGCATCTGCACCTGCACCAAAATGCGATTTGAGTACCTGATTGCATGATAGAATTCAACACGCATGCCCAGTCAGTGAGAGTCCCTGGACTCGATATTCTTGCCTTCGCATACTGGTGAGGTGCTTATGCAGAGGTGTGGCGTTGTAGCTGAATTCAGGCTCTCTACAATGCCGGACAAATCATTCCACATTTAGGCAACAGGTCGTTGATGAATCATTTAGATAATAGGTCCTTGATGAACCATCAAACCCTTTGCTTCCACAGCACCTTCTGCATGTCACATCAACTTGATTAGCTGCTGCGTCACTTCTCTGCATCTGCACCTGCACCAAAATGCGATTTGAGCTTGAGCTGATTGAAAGGCAGAATTCAACATTCAGGCCCAGTTAGCTACTGGACTTGCCTTCGCATGCTGGTGAGGTGCTTATGCAGAGGTGTGGCGTTGTAGCTGGAATGAGAGCTCTCGACAATGCCGGACAAACCATTCTTCCACACCACCTTCTCATGTCTCAACAACTTGATTAGCTGCTGCGTCACTTCTCTGCATCTGCACCTGCACCAAAATGCGATTTGAGGAGCTGATTGACGGGCAGAATTCAACAGTCAGGCCCAGCTAGCCACTGGACTTGCCTTCGCATGCTGGTGAGGTGCTTATGCAGAGGTGTGGCGTTGTAGCTAGCCTGAACGAGAGCTCTCGACGACAATGCCGGACAAACCATTCTACATTTAGGCAAAAGGTGGACCCTCGATGAATCATTAAACCCTTCGATGTGACCACCGTTACAGACACCTTCTGCATATCACAGCTTCATTAGCTGCTGCGCCACTTCTCTGCATCTGCACCTGCACCAAAATGCGAGTTGAGTGGTTGACTGAATGGAAGAATTGAATACAGTTCATGCCCAGTCAGGCACTGCGCTTGTCTTCGCATACTGGTGAGGTGCTTGTGCAGAGGAATGGCGTTGTAGCTGGATACAATGCCGCACAAACCATTCTAGATTACGGAAACGGTAGACTCGCGATAAGACAGTTAGGCGTGTAGGCAAAAGGTCCTCAATGATGATCTGTAAACCCTTGATGTCACCACCTTCTATATGTCGCAACGACTTGATTAGCTGCTGCATCACTCCTCTGCATCTGCACCTGCACCAAAATGCGATTTGAGCTGATTGAATGGCAGAATTCAATACTCAGGTGCAGTCCTTCGCATACTGGTGAGGTGCTTATGCAGAGGTGTGGCGTTGTAGCTGGATACAATGCGGGACAAGCCGTTCTAGATTAGGGAAAAGGTGAACCGGACCCTCGATGAACCATTTAGGCATGTAGGCAACAAGTCCTTCAAGATGAAGCAATAAACCCTGGCTTTGATGCCACACCACCTCCTGCATGTCAGCACCTTGGAAGCTGCAACGTCACTCCTCTGCATCTGCACCTGCACCAAAATGCGATTTGAGCTGATTGAATGGCAGAATTCAATACTCAGGCGCAGTCCTTCGCATACTGGTGAGGTGCTTATGCAGAGGTGTGGCGTTGTAGCTGGATACAATGCGGGAAAAACCGTTCCAGATTAGGCAAAAGGCGGACCCACGATGAATCATCTAGGCTTGTAGGCAAAAGGTCCTTGATAAATCAATAAACCCTTGGATGCCACAAGTACCAACTACTTGATTAGCTGCAACGTCACTTCTCTGCATCTGCACCTGCACCAAAATGCGATTAGAGTAGCTGATTGAATTGCAGAACGCAATTCACATGCTCGGTTAGCTACCGGACTTGCCTTCGCATACTGGTGAGGTGCTTATGCAGAGGTGTGGCGTCGTAGCTAAAATGAGAGCTATCGACAATAATGCCGGACAAACCATTCTACATTTAGAGAAAAGGTCCTTGATGAATCACTAAACTCTCTTCTGCGACAATCTTCACGAACACCTTCTGCATATCACAGCTTCGATCATTAGCTGCTGCGTCACTTCTCTGCATCTGCACCTGCACCAAAATGCGATTTGAGTAGATGATTGAATGGCAGAATTGAATACAGTTCATGGCCGGTCAAGCACTGGGCTTGCCTTCGCATACTGGTGAGGTGCTTATGCAGAGGAGTGGCGTTGTAGCTGGATACAATGCCGGACAAACCATTCTAGATTACGGAAACGGTAGACCTTTGATGAGACATATCAGTTAGGTTGATGATCTATAAATCCTTTGATGTCACCACCTTCTATATGTCGCAACGACTTGATTAGCTGCTGCGTCACTTCTCTGCATCTGCACCTGCACCAAAATGCGATTTGAGTAGATGATTGAATGGTAGAAATCAATACTCATGCCCAGTCACCCACTGGGCTTGCCTTCACATACTGGTGAGGTGCTTATACAGAGGTGTGGCGTTGTAGCTGGCCGGAATGAGAGCTCTCGCAATGCCGGACAAACCATTCTAGAGATATTTAGGCATAAGGTCCTTGATGATTCATTAAACCCTTCCATGTCACCGCCTGTACAGACACCTGCACAACACAACTTGAGAAGCTGCAACGTCATTTCTCTGCATCTGCACCTGCACCAAAATGCGAGATGAGTAGTTGATCGAATGGCAGAATTCATCAGTCATGCCTGGTCCAGTCAGCCACTGGACTTGATATGAATGACGTGCCTTCAAATTACTCGCGTACTGGTGAGGTGCTTATGCAGAGGTGTGGCGTTGTAGCTGGAACGAGAGCTCTCGTCGGACGACAATGCCGGACAAAACGTTCTACATGTAGGCAAAAGATCCTTGAGGAATCGTTGAGGTGCCCAAGGTCCTTGACGAGTCATTAAGCCCTTTGATGTCATCACTTTTACAGACATCTAGCTACTGCATGTCACGGCTTCATTAAGCTGCGACGTCACTTCTCTGCATCTGCACCTGCACCAAAGTGCGGTTTGAGTAGTTGATTGAATGGCAGAATTCAACAGTCATGCCCAGTCAGGCACTGGACTGGACATGAATCATGTGCCTTCACATACTCGCATACTGGTGAGGTGCTTATGCAGAGGTGTGGCGTTGTAGCTGGAACAAGACCTATCGACTTACAAACCATTCAGATACCGTAACTTTGAAACTTGTCTCGAAGACTAGCTACGGTGTGAGGGCTCTGCGGCGACCAACTGACTGTTTTGTTTTCATTCAAGAGCATGTAGTATGTCATTTCATACATTACATTCGTTGCGGCGCATGCATGTGAGTTTTCCTTCTAATTCAAGGACCTGCAAATCCTTCGGTCAGCAAGCATCATGCAGTGGAGTGCATTTTATTCTCGGTGCGTCACCGTCCGGCGCCAGGAAGGTAATGAGTGCAAGCGAGTACCGCGATGCCTTCCTAAATTACTATAATTCCTATCCACGGAAATTAAACATGTAAGGTAGGAAAACCAAAAACGGTGAAAATAAGGTGATTTGACTAGAAGGAATGGAGTTAGAAATTATGTGAATTTTTTTTGAGATGAAGAATGCAAGTTGTTTCGTATTTTTATTTCCCGTTAATAATTATCTACAATTTCTCAAAGTGGGAAGTTTGTCAAACCCCCTTCTTGTATACTAGACTCTTCCTTTTCTACACATGAAAGCACCAAAAACGGTTAACTAATATCACAGAAAACCGCACACAACCGCACACAAGATTCCAAAAAAATTAGTAATTTTTAGTAAATTTTTGGAATCCTCGTCATGCAAAAATTCTCCATTTTCGGTCTTCCACCTCCCTGCTTTTAAAAAACTCTAGTGCACGCCTTGAGGGCATTAACCGTTTTTGGTTTTCCTACCTTAGTCAATGGTAGGGTTTATTGGCGAAAAGATGTTCTCTGCTAACAAAACGGCTGGTCCTGAAATATCTCCGGATATGATCCTGAAATAACCTCCTCTTCATGTGTTTTAGGTTGTCAACGACGGCCC
Organism: Pohlia nutans; assembly: GCA_022496805.1. Taxonomy (NCBI): domain Eukaryota; kingdom Viridiplantae; phylum Streptophyta; class Bryopsida; order Bryales; family Mniaceae; genus Pohlia; species Pohlia nutans. The sequence continues at coordinate 35,783,609 of CM040085.1, forward strand.
CAGCCACTCAAAATAGTCTCACCAATGTGCGAATACCGGCGACTGTTGAACAGACAGCTCATTGCTGAGCACGGCCTGCATCAGCTTGACGGAAGACCCATGTCTTGGCCGTAGCTAGTACATACGAACTGAGTTCCATCCGACTAGAGGCAATATGGTGTGATCAGAGCGATTATATTATATATATTATATATATATCCTGTGATTGCATTGTTTTAAGAAGTCAGGCTAGCTTCCCGTAGATTGTACATCAGAAACTGTTGCCAACTTTCGCCAATATGCGGAGCATTAGGGCCAGGTTCTATGCGGTGTTTGGACCGACCACTTATAGTATGGCAGTAATTAATAGTATAGAGACTGAGGAACTCGAGGATTAAAAAAATATGCTCAAATTAATTCCGCGGCTCTATTCACCGTTGGCATATAGAAAGAATTGGATGATTGATCAAATCTCCTGGCCGGAGGCAGGCAGAAGCAGTGGTCATGCAGCTTACTGCCCTGCCGGGCTGACTGACTGACAGGCGTGCGGCACCATGCTAATGAGGACATGACCAGCGCTAGCTAGCTCTGCCAGCCATGCATTGTGTTTTGACAGGCTCTGGCTGGGGACCTGCTGTGACAATGAACCCATGTACCCTCCCATGTACACTGTGCAGAGGGACTTGGACAGCACCACTAATCGGTGTCGTCTATTAATTATATATGACAGAGTGCATGCTGACAACAACAGTTATTCATTGCAATTTACAGTGGTTTCTGGTTAGGGTAGAGACTAGAGACTCACTTAGAGAGCCATCGAGGTTAGTGTTGCATTTGTAGGGCAGAGCAGTGGCACTCCGTCTGGAACAGTGAGCTCTGAGCAGTAAGTAATCTTGACTCCTGATATATAATACCGTGTGATCATAGAGTACAAGGGTCCTACCTCCAGCATCATACTATTACCCGGCCTTTTGATAAATTCTGCACCGTTAACGAGGATATATTGCGTACTTGCATGATATCACATAGGTCGGTTAAGTATTGTACAACAGTTTCTCAAGTGAACATTCTCTGCCACGTACTAGTAAGTTCAACCGACCATCTCAGAGCCTGTGTCTTTGTTTGTGGGAGTTGTCTCTGTGATATTGGCCACAACTGGATTTGTGTCTTCTGATATTGGCCCGGCTTGAGAGGACGGCAAGGGACAACGTATATTCAGATCTGGCTCTTTCCAACAAAGTAGCGCTGAGTGAGCACTCAGAAGGAAAGAACAATGCGAGCCTTAACTTATATTATATGAGGAACTGTTAGACTGACTAGTTAGACTTACTGTTTTGTGAGTGTAGATCCTATGTAGAGAACAGATTACAAGTAGTCAAGCACCCACCGTCTAGTGAAGTTGTAATACTATAATCTATGTATATACTATAGAATTTCTCTGAGTTGGGATTTCAGCATTAATCTCGTCACCGACGTTGCAAGCATATTAAGAACCACTGGAACAACAGTGACCTTGGGGAGTGGCTCAGAATGAATCCAACCAACCTTGAACTTTTGTATGTGTCGAATCTAACTGTATGAAATAGTTAAGCGGACTTCAGTTAGGGTAGATGAGATTCTTGTAAGGCCACTAGATCGAATCCAAGGCGGCCGGATCCAACAGGAACCGGTGTAGTCTCCAACAACAACAGTGTTTGATTGATTAGATCGTTCACTGAACAATATCGTGTTCCAGAGATTGCATATAAAGTCCTCGTTTGTTCCTCCTGGAATAGAACAGGCCTTGACAAGTTGGTCGCTACAGTAGTCCTTACCTTCGCTTCAAGTCACCGTTTCATCTGTATCATTGTTTGTCTGTCTGTGTACAGTGAACTTAATGGGCGGTTGGCCACTTGCTCGCTCTGGAGAAGAAAGATCTGATATTCTATTTAATATTTTTTTTCTGAAAATATATGCCTCATGTACGTTACCCGTATAACGGCCTCTTGTTTATGCCCTGCCTAGCCTTTTGAATTGGTCCCTTCCATTGTGGACACTAGCTAGATATTATTCTGTAGTGGTTAATTATTTTCTTGATAATGGAAAGTCTTGTGGAAAGCGGGCTGACGACATTCTCTAGTGTTTTTCTGTAATAGATCGATGGTTCGGAATGATCATGCATTACCATTTTCTGTTCGTTGTTTTCTGGAGCTAGCTAGATCGCACTTGCATGTGTCTATCTTTTAAATATCTTTACTTAATGTTTCAACTTGAGCAAGTAGTCGTTTGAAAATCATGATATACTCCTAATGGTGCCAACTAGGCTCTATTGTTGTCATGAAGAAAGTAAAGTTCGTCTAGTGTTCTCTCCCCTGATGCTGATGTTCTGTGAATGACGGAATGTGCTTAACGGTGACTTGAGTACGAGTGACTCAGTGACCAGACTTAACTTTGGACGCTCCATACTAAAAGCTACTTAGGGCTCACATCCTCAGAGTTTGTGACGTGGAAATATTGCCTCATTCCCCGCCTGGTTGGTTCGCTAGTTGTCACAAGTAAAATGATTACAACTATGACTATGATCTCATGAAGAAAATTAACACTTATTGACCTAAGTCCTTACTAACAGTGGCCCAGAGTCGAATTTTTAATGCAAATATGAAGTTCAGTGTGAAACTTTAAATCGCAGTCTGTCAAAGACCTTAACTGTGAAGTATGTTCCTGTTAATAAGGACTCCTCTTAACATATGTTCTCACTTTGTGTTAAGAGTGGTATTAGCAGTGGTCTTAGAAATGAACTTAGGTGTACCTTTGGACTAAAGTAACTTTGCTAATTAATCATTCCTATTACCAACTGCAAACATATAAAGATACATACACCAGTAGAGGTTGATTTTGTGCAATTCGATTGAGTTAACTAAAAACAAAACATGAGTTTCAAGGCCCAATATTCATGGGAATGGAAGTCTATGCTCTTGTTGAGTGTAATCGAAATGAAAACTCGAGTTCAAAACTTTGCTTTTCTTTAATTTTTGGGGTTGCTATAATCCCCAAATGGAGAAGGATCTGTAAAAACTAGAAAGTGGGGAGGTTAGGTGAAGGATGTTGGAAGCGGCTTGCAGGCTGCTTCTCGAAGCTGTCACCAAAAAGGACCTCGTAAGTGCCTTCCATTTGAGCCAATGCTGCTTTGGCAGCCAAAATACATGTTCAACTAGTTTTGCCGTCTTTTTTACGGCAAAACTAGTTCAAGATGTTATCTATCTATGGATTTAGTGGGAACCATGCTAGTTGACCCTTGACTCACTTCCAACTCACCTAACCTAACATGAGTTTTAGCTTCTTTTCGGTTAACTCTAATACTTTACCAAAGGTGACTTGATTTATTCAAAACATTTGAAGTTTCCTAGCAAAAAACTTCATGGCTTTTGGCCTTTTTAAGCTTGATTTTTTTGGGTGCAATCCGGCAATATTTTGCCCCAAAAAAATGCCCTACTTCCAAATATAAGTTTAGTTGGATTCTTGTAATACCCTATGTCACAGTTAGTTTCAACATAAATCAATTATTTTTTTGTTCAAAAGTGCCACATGTCATCTTGTCATCTTATGATTGGTTCAGGTTGATGTGGACCTCTCAAATTTTGATGTGGAAATTCAAGTTTGACAGGTGTCAACTTGTTAAATTTTTTAATTCACATTTTTTTGTATAAATTTGTTATATAAGTCAACCAAAATGATGCAGCTTATATTTTGGAATGCCAATTCACTCCCTTGGAGCCATGTTGGGGATCATATCATATTATTATTAATAGCAATTCAATGAATAAAAAAAATCCAATTTTAAAATTATACTCCATTAGTCTCTAAAAAAGTTGGCTTTTGCTCCAAGTTTAATTTAAAACTCTATGCATTTCCACCCTTTTGAAGTAACTACGTCATCCATCTATATACTATTGTAAGACTAATGTTACAAGGCGGAATTGAAAATATGGTAGAAACATGGTGGTAACATGTTAGACAAATGACTTAGGACCTCCTTCATAACATTCAGTAGCCTTTGTGAGTGCTACCTTCCCCCAACAGAATGATGTAGAATAATCCACATCATTTCATCCCCCAATGAAATGATGTGGGATATTCTACATCATATCAGTAGCTATGGGGGCACATGGAATTAAGCAAGAGCAATCAACCATGGTGAGCAGTAATCAAAAGCACTCACTCAATCACAATTCAACAGTGTTTTGTAATTGTTTATTTGATTCAATAGTCCATTCAATTACAAAACACTGGTCACTGCATATATAAAGGTGGATGAAACTAAAAGGCAGCCTCTTGGAAGGCTACTGAATGTTATGTTCCATGTATGATCAGTTCCGGTGGAATCATGAAAACAACAAGGACTGAGGTCCCAAACTTCACCGGAAGTCAGAAGAAGGTGAGCAGAGAAGCATGACATTGACTTCCACCCATCATCAGTGGCTATTTTCATTGCCTCTTTTCTATATTTGTTCCTTCTAAATTTAGGTGCATGGCTCGTACGAAAGATGTATAGATTGGTGGGGTCCCTCTCTACCGGTACACATGGCAGATTTTGGTGGTGGCGAAGTCACTGTTTATTGCCGGACGAATCGAAGCATGGATGGAGGCCCTTACAGGAGTGGAGATGCCCTAAGCTAGCTTTGTTGATTTTTTTATTTTTATTTTCCCTTTCTCTGTGAAGATTTCATTGCAAGTAAGAGCATTCCCACCCATGCACGCGAGGACTAACTCGTTGAAATTATTCATTTACATTTGAAGAGCCCTTGCATCTACACTCCCCCATCCTTGCACGCCCCTCACATATCAAAAGTGCACATCAAATAGTCAATGGACCAATCACAAGTAGAATGTGAGGATATAGTCAACTAAATAGTGATTGAAGGCCCATTCTCTAACACGCTAGGATTGAGAGTCAATAGGTATTTTTGAAGGGCCCTTGGCACTTTTCATCTACTTCTTGAGTGTGAGAGACTCTGGGGGGCATGGGTGGCCATGCTCTAACATGCCACAAGGTTCCTCAAGTTACTGCAAGCAAGAATGTTGCCTGAAGTAAGTTTATTGTTATACTGTAGTTGGGTTCCACCAGACAGTGGACAAGTAGGCAAATACATAAAACTTAGTTAAAGCTGCAAGTTGGACTTACATGGTCTGCAACTCTGCAAGTTGCGGATTATTTAGTTTACTTGGACCGCTTGATACACAGAGCCATGGAGTGTGTATCGCGCAGATACTCCTCATCACTCACCCATGATTGCTGCCCCAAAGTTGCTGCCGTGACAAAACCTGCATGCGCTCTCCGGCTGGTGCACCTTTCGATCTCCACTCCCCTCATGCACGCATGCATGCTTCATATCATCCTAGTCAAGCTCATAACATGGAGAGCAGTGCCGAGGTTGCACCTTCAATTCTCTGCTATTCATAATAGCAAACTGTTTTATTCAGAAAGCTTGACGTACACTGTAGACTGTAGAGCTAGTGCAAGTGATGTTCATACTGTATATTAACATTTTTGAGCAGCCTTGGCTTTGTCCCTTTTCTAGAGCTCTTGTAGACGCAGTATTCTTCAATAGTAGATTAGTAGAAATGATGTCTCTACAGTAGCATTGTCAACCTTCAACTCAAGATTTTTCTTGTAAAAAAGGGATTGTAGAAAAGCTTGACATACACTGTAGAGTGCATGTGATGTTCATACATAACATTCTTGAGCAGCCTTGGCTTAGAGCAAGCCCAGCAGTTCCAGAGAAAATATGTCCGCCAAGCATTAATTTGAGGGCCATTTTTAACTTAGAGGAATGTCATACAAGAAGTAACCCAACAACATTCCTGGAGCGAACACCAAGGCAACTTATAAAACAAAGATTTTCTGAAAGTAACTTGATGACCTTGAAGCACGGGCCGGTGAATAGTTTTTGAGTTCGTTATTTAATTGTTGATCGAGCATCTTTGCTTGCTTGGTGTGAGAAATTTGCTTGTGCCAAAGCTTCTGTAGATGGCGGAGAAACCTCAGAGCATGCCTAGCAGCATGTGTTTTGTAGGGACCAACGCCAAGATTTGGTGTAGTTATCTCCACTTACTTCGAAGTTTGGCCCAACAACTACCCACCAACGCTAAATAATAGTTTTTGGAGCCAAAGTTTGAGGTTTCCCCGCCATCTAGAGAAGCTTTGGCGCAAGCAAATTTCTCACACCAAGCAAACAAAGATGCTCAATCAACAATTAAATAACAAGCTTGAAGACTATTCACGGCCCGTGCTTCAAGGTTATCAAGTAACTTTATATAAAATCTTCATTTTATAAGTTGCCTTGGTGTTCGCTCCAGGAATGCTGCTGGGGTACTTCATGTATTACATTCCTCCATATTAAAAATGGCCTTCAAATTGATGCTTGGTGGAAATTTTTCTCTGGAACTGCTGGACTTGCTCTCAAACTTTGGCTCCAAAAACTATATTTTAGCGTTAGTGGGTAGTTGCTGGGCCAAACTTCGAAGCAAGTGGAGATGACTACACCAAATCTTGGCGTTGGTCCCTCCAAAACACCTGTTGCTAGGCATGCTCTTAGTCCCTTTTCTATAGTGCTACTTACTATAGAGGCACCATTCCTCAACAACATAACCCTTTGGTTCAAGATCTTTTTTCTTGTAAAAAGGAGATTGTAGAAAAGAGACGAAGCCAAGGTACTTCAAGAATATTATGTAGATGAATTGAATAAAACTACAGGTATTAACAAAAAAAAGTTTAATTGATATTAGTTCAAGATGTTCTTTTTCATGAGGCTAGGTAGCTCAAGCAAAATGTTGCACTACTCCAAAAGCTCTAAATTTTGGTACGGAAGCAAGTGACATTATACCGTAGTCTACCCCTAGGTTAGGCAAAAAGGTGCCTAAATAATTATTTTAATGTGTTTAGAATTTTAGGCAGATCCATAGAAAACTTTTGATAAACGTAGGCATTCTTTATGAATACCTTTGAAAAATTCAGACATTGCTACAAAAAAGTTGTTGCAAATCATTCATTCAGTGCAACTTGTTGCTCTTCACTTGGAGCATTATCAAAATAGGAAGAAAAGTACGCAGTTGAAAATTTTGGGCGGGTTTTATTTTTCTCACACATTCTCACTTCAAATGTATATGTCTTTTAATCTACAAGGCCAAAAATTGTGAAATTTTTTGTGCACATTCTTTTGGTTTTAAAGGACAAGTTGTTACAGTTGAATTGTGATTTTATATTTTATTTTTGAAATTGTGCCCTAGGGATTAGAAATGGCAGCATTGTAGTGATTTTTGAGCAAAATAGTTCCGGCCCTTTAGGAGTTAAGAATGTTGTCTTCTTGAGCCACTTTTCATACAATACAAGTCTGATGAAGCGATAGAGTGGAGATGTTGTGAGTCATAAAATTTGAGTACATTGATCAAAATCCTTCTTTCTAAATGCAAACACAAACACAAATGTGCAAAGTTTTTTTTTATTATATATAAGGTTTTTTTTATAAATAAGGGTGATTGCAAGGATTTATGGATTTAAAATCCCTCTTTCAAATTGGTTTTAAACCAACTTTTGATTCATAAAGTTAACATTCATAATTCATAGAGATAGTCATACTTACATTCATTACCTTCAAATTTTTAGGCTTCCAAAGATGAGATAGTTGGTTTTAACCCCTAAAATTCCTTGACCGTATTCTCACCAAAAACCATGAAAAATGCAGCATTTGGAAGTTGCAGAAGAAATCATATGTTTTTTTTTTTTTTTTTCATCATTTAACCGTAAGATCTAATACCCAACTTGAATTTTCATGTGAGCACAAAATTTGAGAGCAAAATGACCATTAGATTTTTAGATTATAAGGATCAAAGTTGCAAAAGAAGATTTTTTGGGGTTCAATCCGGTGACAAATTTGAACTTTAGAAATTAATATCTTTTTTTTGAATGGGTTAGAAATTCATTGAATGGCAAGGCCATGTTAACAATTGAGTTAAGTCTTCAAATATAAAATCTTGTAAGAAAAAAGCTCATATTAATTTTTTCATAAAACAATTACTAGAAGTGAGTACAAAGTGAAAGGAAAAAGAAAATCATTAATAAGTTTGACATGGAATTGTAAAATGTCAATCTTAACGGTGAGAATGTTGTACTTGGAAATCTTCACCTAGTGCCTTTTATTTCATTAAAAAATATTGAAAATTGAGTTTAGAAATGAGCTTCAAAGTTTTTTTTGTCCAAACTGCCCAAAAAACAGATCTCCTCGTAACTTTTATCCCATTGCTCAAAATGGGTAGATTTAAAGCTTCATTTGTAGATAAAGATCAACCAATCATGACTCAAAAAAGAAATTTTGAAAAAGAGTAAAAAATAAAAAAATTCTTGTTGCCCGATCTCGCTTCAAAAACTTCAAATGCTTATAACTTTTGCAATACTTATCGGAATGACATGAAACGAAGTGCGACATGTAGAGTGTAGTTTTTGGAAGCTACACTGAAATTTTCATTGAAATTTTTAAAGTATGAGGTCCCTAGAGGCTGCCCAAAACGTGGAACGACCAGAATATGGTCGCTCACAATTTTAGGGGTTAAAAACACAATTGAAAAAGGATGTACTCTTACTACAAGGCTTTTCAACTTTCTTGCAAATTTATGAATTACTCATACATGTGTCAATTTCAATGAAATTTAAACTAAAGTGATTAGTAATGAATCTCTAAAAGCGCTAAAAGCGCCTACATGACGTCCATGCCATAGAAAAATTTCTTATTGTTGCATGTATATGTGATGAAGAATTCATGTGTTGATAAATCTATTCATCATGTGATTTTTTTAATATAGGCGGTTTAATATAGGCGGTTTCTTAAAGAATTAAAGACCAAAATCTTTTAATTTTGGACATAGAATTAAAATGTTGAAAACATTATTCTAAGCTTTTGCAGGGTTTACGGCAAGATCAAATATTCAAATTGTACTAGTAAATCTGTAAATATGAGTTAAATTTTTGTATTTTATATATTTTTTACATATGATTATGATGTGGTTTCTAAATCATAAACTTGGGAATGATCTAAATTTAGTGCATTTGTACACTTATTACAGCTTCTAACTGTATTCACTTTGAAAGACTAAATCATCATATTAACCCCTAAGCGATTGAATGACTATTTTATGGTCACTATCCTTTTTTTACGAGCTCCCTAGGATGAAAAAAAAATTATAAAAAATAAAAGACTCTCAAATAGGAAATCAAGCCTACTTTCCAACCCAATTTAAGTTATGTCAATCTGAGTTAAACTCCACTGAGGAATTTTTTTCAAAAACAAAGACCTCAATATTGTTCTAATGTTATAAAATTTACTATTTTGGAAAATAATGATGTTCTCTACTTTGAAAAAAAAAATTGAATTTTAGAATAGAATGTCTAGTTTTAACCAATTATACCAATTTTTAAACTCTAAAAATAAATTTGTAATTGTGGTGAATATTAAATAGTGAATGCTTCTAAATTCGGTAAATGAGTGTCTAAGACATTTTTTGAAAGTTTGACCATACGGATAATTACCAAACACCATGCTTCTCATTTTCTCTTTTGGACCAAACTTCATTGAAGTTGGAGAAGTAACATTTTATAATACATCTAGGTTTTGCCTTTATACCCTCTATCATTTAGGGGTTAACAATTCCAGTGACGATGTTTAGTCAATAGTCACTACTTTTTTGCAAATCTTAGCATCCATAAGATCCTCTTATTGATTGGATGTTCATCCCAAGAATGTTCCATTTCACCCTTCAAGACCATTCCATTTCGTCCTAGCCTTTCACGTCCTTTCACGTCCTTTGAATGGTCATCCCAAGAATGTTTCATTTCGTATTCCAAGACCATTCCATTTTGTCTTAGCCTTTCACTTCCTTTCACGTTCTTTGAATAGTCATCCTAGGAATGCTCCATTTCTACTTTATCCTCCAAGACCATTCCATTTATTCTTCACCAAAGTCATTCTTTATCCTTTTTGTTGGGTAACCTAGCATTTTATGTCTTTGTCGCCACTAATTCTAGTGATGACCGTAGATCGAAGTTGGTTTAGAAAAATAGTATTGACGACTATAGGTCCAACTTGCGCCTTTCTAACGGTTGTAGGGTTTATAAGTGAGCTGGCAAGCCGGCGATTCACAAGCCGAAAGTCGACATTTCTAGGGCAAGGTTTCTATGATGTAACCTAACTTTTCACATCCTTGGATGGTCTTCCTATGTCTGTTCCATTCCGCCCTCAAATCCCATTGTGTGAAATAACATAACCTTTCACATCTTATTCAATTTTATGACTTTTCACTTTGTCACTGGTAGTGCGGAGAGAAGTGGAGCCCTAGTTATGAATTATATGTATCTTAAGAAATCCTACGTTAGTACTAATATATTTAATTATTATAGTTAAACAAAGAATTATATCTAATCAGAAATAGTAAGTCATTTAAACTACTTTGAATGAAAGAGTTGTTCATTCACATGTTAGGCAGTGCTAAGACTATCCAAATATAGTAGATTTCAAAAGTTTTTCCACACTTCAAAAATTGCAACAAATAATTGAAAAATTGAAAAAATTTAGTAAAAATTGAACATGTAGTAAAATTGTCATATTGAGCATAAAATTAAGTTTAAATTTAAAAAAAATCAAATTTATACCTTTTATGTTTCACTCCATAAATTTCAAAAAAATTATGAAAAATAACATATAGCTATTTACATAATTTCAATATTTTATAAAATTTAGAAAATAAATTAATAGAAAAAAATAAAAAAATAAAAAATAGGGCCATATTTCTATAATATTCAAAAAATTCATAGAATCTTCAAAATACAAGTCTAGAAAGGATGTATATTGTCTCTTATAAAGAATTTAATTAATTATTAATCCGTGCCAAAAGTTAATTAATATGAAAAAGAAATTATTCATTTAAAGACGGGTTTAAATTTCATATTTTTATAATTCAATATTCATTTTTTACACATATTACTCTATGTGTAATATAAAATGTATGATTTTCACTAAAATAATACCAATTTTTCAATTATTTATCACAATTTTCAAGGTCTATAAATGTGTTTGAGAGCTGCTAGCTGTTTAGAGCTATTAGCCTAAGAGAAGTTCCAACAATGCAAAAAATCTTCTTACCAAGCTAAATTTTGAATAAAAAGTGCCCAAATGGTCAGTATATAGTCAATGCCTAACTTTGGGAGACATTTGGGCACAAAATTAGTGCCAACGATGACTTTGAACATCATGTTCTTCAACTATTCTTTGGTACCCAAAAACCCCTCCCTACTAGCAAGTGGGCAAAAACATGGTTGACTTGAGCAAAATGGGCAAAAGATTGGTTGATAGAATTTATAGACAAGGTGTTTTATACGACATTCTTGTCTTTACATTGTACCTTAAACCTTAACCTCTAAGTGCCCAAGGGTTTTCTTAAGAAACTAAACGTGTTATAATGTTCATTGTACTCAACTTTTATGACTTACAAACCTTAAATATATGTAGAGCACAACAATAAGACAACATCCATACAATTTAATTTTGGAAAAATGCTATGAATTATTTAATAATAAATTTATAAGAATTATCTTTGAAAATTCATAAAAAATGCACGTTTAGTCGTTTTGTCTTGGAATCAAGTATGATAGGTCAAAAACATTGGTTTTACATGGTGGTTACCTTGTTCATGTTAGAGCTAATCTTATATGATAAAAAACCTAAAGATTTCATTTCGAGGAAATTTTCAAACTTGTGACAATTTGAGATACTGTCATTTTGAGGGCTTTAGAGGATATCAATAAATATTTTTTAAAGTCTTTTATTTGGAAAGGTTGATCAATTTGAATATCTACAAGGAAAAAAAATCACGCTAAAAAATTGTTATTTTTTCATAAGATATGGACATTTAAAGTTGGCTGAAATTTTGATAATCTTGAAATTTTGATGGACCAAATATGGTCGGTTAGGCAATTAGGGGTTGAGACATAAGTGCCTTTGAGTCTCTCCCTAAATTAAAAAATTTACCTTTTTTGGTTGAAAATAAAAAATTCTAAAATTTAACTCTTAGTACTGCCTGTAAAAAAAATTTAACCGGTCAAGGGAATTATAATGCCCTCACAGATTTGAGTTGAAATTTTTGGGCGACCATATTTGGTCGCTCAGGCAGTTAGGGGTTAAACGTCAAAGGCCCCTTGGAAGGGTAGTCCGAACAACATCCCCCACCCCCCCTTTAAGTTTGTACTTCAATTTTCCAAATCTGGCACAACTTGAGAATTTAGCTTGTTTTTTCAACAGCTTTCTAAAACACCATTTTTTTTTTTTCTATTTTGGTTCACAAATTTTTTATTTTTATTTTATTTTTATTTCTCCATTATTCTCTGATAACTAAGTCCATAGAGCTTAGTTTGATGTTTAAGGGTTAATTAATTACAAGGCTTTGACAAACATCTTCCAATGTTTTGAACATAGTTTTGGCAATTGGGAAAAATACTATTTGTCGTCGTTGCAGAAAAGAATGCTACAATTTTCAAATTTTTATGATTAAATTATATGAATTTTTTTTTGCAACCTCATAATTAGTGAAAATGTCATGGAGTAAAAAACTAATTTTGTCCTTAAAGGGCTAAAACTTGGTTCAAAAACCAAACCTTAGATCATGTAGTAGGTCATCAAGTTGGTATACCAAGCCTAAAAATGTACTATTATGTAGTGAGGCTGCGATGAAAGATATTAGTTTACAATAAATACAATCTTAGTTTTATTTAGTGTATGGTGCGTTATTTCATAATCCTATGAATTTTTCACAAAACTTTCAACAAGATTGTAACTTAATCTTTTAGTGGCCAAGTGACCACTCAATGATCACTAGGTCATTGGAAATGGAAGTAGTTCATGATCCATGATGAATTAGCGTTTAGTTTTTGAAGTTCAAAATTTCAAGCAATGATTAGTTGACACCTTATGCAAAGATCCAAGTGTCATTTATACACTTACACAGGCACTCACAATTCTCACAATTCATAAATATACACCCTTGAATTCCATATAATACATAACATATACTTCCAATAATAAATTTTACTTGTAATTTGAGACCACATAATATTATTATTGATAAAAAAGAATTCCAACGTCTATATCTTTGCCACTTTTGTAAAACTTAATTGCTTATAGATTTTGACTACTTTGATGAATGTCATATGTAATATCTTGGATTTCACTATATTTTAAGAAATCTACTTCACTTCATAAATCCTCAATAATTCTAAGATGCTTTGTCTGGTACTTGCTCAGTTTAAACTTCAACATTGTATTTAATTGAATGGTTGTTTCACAATTTATAAAAGTATTTTTTTCATTTTGTTGATTATTAAATGACACACCCTCCAAAAATCTCATTTTTAAACACAAAGAATATGGCTCAAATCACTTTTATAATCTCAATCAAGCACCATTGGACTTTTGTATGATTTTTTCATATTACTTAAGCACACATGAATTGGAAGTAGATTGGTACAATTGAAACTGTTTTATTTTTTGAATTTTATTCAATATTATTTAGGAAAAAGAAACTTAAAATATAAGAGAAACATAAACATATGCCATATAGGATTATCAAAGAATTACTAAAAGATTGCATAGAAGAGAATCAACTAACAACTTAATCCCTATAAGAGTGAGGGGTTCTAACCAAAACTAGACTTACAATTATATTTGTTTTTTACAAAAGAAAATCAACCCAAACTGCAAAAAGGAATTGTAATATAGAATTGGAGCTTGCCATTTCTACATTTGAATTTCAAAAAATGTTTTGGATTTGTAATTACATATTTTTAAAAGAAAAATCATGAAATCTACATAAAAATATACTATAATTTTTTTAAATTTAAAATTGTAATATGGTATGATAGTATAAAAATATGAGATTTTTAACATGCTCAAATTATGCTACCATAAACTATTTTTCTTACCTATAAATGTCTAAATTTTGGCTTAATGATAATTGAAATATAATTTGAAGGCTATAAATTTGATGAGTATATACTACTTCTCATAACCAAAAATATCCAAAATTATGTTTAAAAAACATGTTTTGTATTTGTAAGTGGATGCATAGTAGCCTAGTAGAGTGCACCTCTTTTTATCCGTCCCAACGCACTAGAAGGTACAATTTTCAAAGTTTCAAAATACCATAGAAAAATATTAAAAATTAAATCTTAGTTTAAAATTAATTTTAAGTAGTTTAGGAATGTTAATCTTGTGTTATCAGCACCAAATTTTTCATAAAATGGTTATTGTATTCTTGTGGATACATTAGTTTCCTTAAAAAACATTGCATGTCTTAGTGCACAAGTGCACCCTACTTTCATTTCAAATTTCATGAAAGATATGGTATTCCATGTAATCTTGAGCTATAAAATTTTCATATATCCAAACATGTAAAATAAACATCCTAAAAATAATTGTTTTTTTTCAAATTTTTAAGTATTTAAACTAAATTATGGTGTATATTTAGCCAAATTTATAGTTTAAAAAATGATTTTGATGCTTTTATTTTTGGGTGTTCTTCCAAAACAAATTCAAGCAGAACTTTTGATGAATTTTCAAATTTTGAATTAAACATGGATTATTTTTACAATCAAAGTTTGGATAGAAATTGCTCAAACTATTATTAAAACGGATGTTTTGAAAATTCAAATTTATGTGATTATTCAGTTTTGTCAAACTAAAATTTGGTTACACAGTAAATATATAGTTGATGTGTACTCATAGTTCATTTTATTTTTCATTGTGTCAGTGATATACATTTTAAGAACTTGTTTGAAAACTAGTGTTTTTAATAAAATGCACATTGTGCACAAAATTTACTGAGGTGTACTCCGTACTAAATCTTAGCAAAATCTTTGTTCAAGAGTTGGTACACCCTACCATGCATTTGCCCTTGTAATAGATCTTGGAAGTTGACGAGGAAGGTGAATGCTTATAAATCTTTTTTTTGGAATTTTATGACATTAATCATAATTTCAACGGTATAGATGTAATCTAAGGCTTTTAGTCTACCAACTTTATTAGCATTTCAATGACAAGAAGTTCAATTTTTCTTTAGTTTATAACAGAATTTACAAAAATGAAAATCAAAGTGTAGTCAAAATCATTGTAAATACCCACACTTAGATTAGTTGAGATTTTCTTTTGATTCAATGCAGCCATACCTTTCATATGGCTTAACTCCTAAATCCTTAGAGCCCTCTCTAAGTTTGGTAGTTTTGCAAAGATGTATTATAAAATGCAACTAAGAGGGATATTTTGAACTTGATGTATGGATAAAAAGTTGTACATTATGAATTTTAGATTCTATCCATACAGCTAGATCTATGATTGCTATCACCAATATTTTTGTATAAAATTTGAAACTCAAATTTCAAAATTATTTTGTAATTTGATTACAAATAAGATATTGACAATCTGTGGATGAAATTTGTTGTGATTGGTTGAAATGTAATACTCCAAGTGTAGTGATTTTTGGAGATTTTTTGGTTGCTTAATTTTATGAGTTGACTTTTTCAAGAGCACTATTGATTTATTTTGGATTAAAATCTTTGAAATTTTTGGTGAATCACTGCAACATGAAATGAGGCATAAAAATTTCACAAATTATCCCCTTTCTAATCGGTTCACACATGCATGAAGCTAATTTCCTATAAAATCTACAATAAAAATCTACGCTGCTAAAAGTGCATAACGGATGAGAAAACATGGATGAAATCTGCACGTCATCCAAATACTGGATGCTCAAGCAATTAGGAGTTAATCCTATCCTATATAATTTTTTTATTCCGCATGCATTGGCGTAGTTAATTCTTTCATACAAGCTACAGATTTTTTACAATTGATGTTTTAGAAAAACCAACAATCATTTTTTTGGTTGCTTAGTACTTTAGGTTTTAACAACTTATGGAGTGCTTAGCTATTGTGGAAATGGAGCTAATTACTCCCTCTCCTTGATTCGCAGAGGATTTGAAAGAACCAGCCACAATCCCCTCTATTTTGAAATTATTTGATCATGGGTTGTAGAAAGATCGATTACTACATTTATTTGAAGGACCTCATGTATCACATTTTATAAGAATTTATCAGTCTATTTTTTTTTCTTTTCCTTTTTTTTTTGAGCTTTGGAAAATTCAATCAATTAAGTGTTAATTTTGATTGGTCAATTTGTAACTAGAGTTTGGTTCTCCCTCCTCATTGCTTCCCCTTTATTAGGATCTTTGTTAAGTCATTAATGGGTGAAAACACGGTAAACTGAACCATTAAAGTCATCCTTAGTGCTGAAATTACAATTTTCTTGGTCATAGGCCATAAATTACAAATAAAAATTCATATAATTAAGTTCTAATTTGGTAGAGCCCTCCATAGTTCTATTAGGTACTTCAATTCAAAGTTTTAAATTAAAATATTTAAAAAAGGTTACTAAAAGTAAAGCTTGAAAATAGATGTCCAAAACAAATTTCGGGAGCAAATCTAATGAATTGAATCGTGTTCAATATGAATATAAATTATATATTCTATAAGTTCATTGTACATTCGAGGGCTTTAAAGAAAAAAATTCTTGAAAAAATAAATATTTAATGCAATTTCAACATGCTTTATATCTACTTTTCAATTTGGTCATAACTACTTTTCCAATTTTAACCGCTTTAACCTTACTATAACACACATAAATACTTATTGAACATGTTTTTTTCAATTTTTTGGTTAGACTTTGTTAAACATTGTATCTTTTATTTTATCCACAAAAAAAATTCACAAAAAAATAAAATTTAATGGATTTTTGGACCCTGCATTGTTGCTTCTTCACAAGGATCACAAGTGGTTCAGTTTACCATGCTTTCACCCTAACATTGTATTGGGATTTTCTATTGCATGGTGATAAGCACATTACATTGAGAACTCTTTATAATCACACTCTCTACAATTACATCTACTTTTAGACTTACAAAACTTTAGGAAATAATTGTACTCGAATCAAACGTGGAATCAAAACTCATTCCTTGAGTCACTCACACCTTCTAATGTCAACATACTATTTGATAATGTAAAAAATTAGCAAATGTGAAGAGGTTAGAGGTATTATCTAATCATTTCAATAATACAATAAAATATTAATAAAATAGTTAAATAAGAGTAAAACACTATTCAAATTAAACTATTATATTTCCAAATAAATTATATTACCCTGTATTAAAATATTTATTAATATTATTTTATAGTTTTTATACAAAGATATAAACATTATATCTGATATTTTTAATAACAATATTAAACTTTTAAAAATTATGGTTTGCAAAGCCTGAATTCTATATTAGCACATTCCTTTGCTATGATCATGTTCTTGTCAATACTGCATAACTCTTTATAATCACGTGCACATTGGTTGCTGAAGGCGTGATAATAAAGAGTTCTGAGTGTACAGTGAAAGAAAGAACATGGGGCTGATTTTGTATTCATGAGCAGAATTATCTGTCCTCATGTACAAATGATATTCTGAAGATACCCATTTACTGCCGGTCATGTTCATGTGCCATGAAGGCATTGACATTGCAAATTTGAGCTTGAAACATTAATATTACAGATTTTGTAGTTACTAGGCATGGTTGTTCTGAGATTTAGCATCACAGTCAGTCCTGTAGTAACTGAGATTTTCTGAGTACTGAGATTTAGCATCACAGTCAGTATTATTGCCTGTTCTTTTAATTTTTAATTTAAAATCAAATGAAAGGTAATTTCATTGCAAGAGGAACACCATCGTAAGGTTCTTTAGCCCTTCTACTATTGACTTCAGAATCTTGGCCACTATTCTCAAATCATGGTAGTAGATTCGGAATCATGGGCAAGTCTGCATCATTTTCAACTAAAGATTGGGTTAGCACATTCGGAATCATGGGCAAGTTCATATCATCTTCAACTAAAGATTGGGTTAGCACATTCGGAATCATGGGCAAGTTCATATCATCTTCAACTAAAGATTGGGTTAGCAAATTTGGAATCATGGGCAAGTCCACATCATCTTCAACTAAAGATTGGATGGTGAGACATTGTGTTTAATGTTAAAGCTTCTAGAGTGCTATTGTTGAAAAGGGTGGACTCCAGTAAGTGCTAAAGAACCTTATGATACAAGCCCCAACCACAAATGGTATGAGGGGAGGATATACATGACAAAACTTATGGACTAAGAGGATAGAGAAGAGAGCCAACCAACACCAAGAGAAGGCATCAGGCCGCTCAAAGGGCCCCAAACTACTTCTAATCTACCACAACGCCCACGGCGGCAAGACGCCTCAGGGCAGGCACAACAGAGTTACGGGCTCAAAAATGAAGCCGGCAACATGACCAGTGGGTTGCCACTTATGTTTGTTGTCGATGACGATAGCGAAGATTTTGTCCCTTCTCCGATGTTCCAGGAAATTCCTCTTGAGCCGAACCACTGTAGAGGGGTGGGTCTTCATCTTGGTCTTCACACGGTCCCACTCGACACACCCATAGAAGCACACCATTCTAGATGGTTTGAGTCATCTTTTCTTAAGGCTGCATGCAGTTGTTGCAGACCTTGTCATTATGCTCGGTCCAAAGCGGGACTACAAGACTACAACGTGCAACTCCATCCAGATACGTTTCACTTGGTTGAACTTGCGGAGAATGCTTTCAGAAATTATTCTTTACTTCCGGTTAAGCATCTGCCACGGGCCATTGGCGTTGCGCTCTATAATCAAAGTGTTCATGATGTAGATGGTCCATTGCTAAGTACACCGGACTAATAGTAATCCCAAAATCAGTGAAGAACCAATTCTTCACAATTTCTCGGGGTATTATTGCCTATTTGAATCTCATATTAACAATGCAATGTATTGTATGTCATCCATGTCCTATTGACCCATAATAAGTTCATTATAGTGATAGAAAACACCTAAGATAGATAGAAGATAGATAGAAACTCCGGTCCTCTTTCGAAGGCCGGCGTGAATAAAGTGTCCGTTCGTAATGTCAATGAGTCAGTGCCCACCGGACAAAGGGCCATTGGGACAAAACTACTCTTCCCTCCCGAGAATGGACACTATAGTAACACTAACACAATAAAAGTAGCGATGCACTGATAGTTGGGTATTTGTTCGGATATAAGTATGTTTTGAGTTTTGTAGTATCACCAAGTCATGAGTTCTTTGGTTGGTTGGTGAAGGGTGATGTATCACATTTATGTGGTCCGGGTTCGATTCTCATTGGGTCCGTTTGAGCAATGGTGTGATATACATGACTTGGTACTGCTGGTGAGGTATCATGGCAGTAAATTTGTACCAACCAACCGGCCCTATCCTGCCCCTGAGACAAGTGTATGTATTAAGTTAGTGTTTGAGAAGAGTAATTAGCAGTGGTTTTCACCACTACCCCCTCCCCTTTTCTTCTTCTTCTCTCTCTCTCTCTGTATATATATATATATATATATATATATATATATATATATATATTTTTTTTTTTTTTTCCTTTGCTGTTGATTGTTTTCTATACGTCTTTTGTGTAGAAGGATTGATCCGGCATATTGTATGGCAGTAGTGTTTATTGTTTTGAATATGTGTTTTATGGAGGTTTCACAAAGATTGAATTTTGTTTCAAGTTGTTTCATTGAGGGGGCATGTGTAGTTCCTCTAGCTCCAGCTGTGATGACTATGAGTGGGTCTACTTTCCATCCTTGTTGAGTGATACTATTAATTAGTGGTTGGTATTTTAGTATTCTGTTACCAATTATTTCTGGTGAAAATCTGTCATTGGTGTAGGTGAATTCAATAAATTGTACTCGGGGTTTAACGGCGGGGCACTTTGGTATGGGAGGCCTTTGATGCATAAGATGTCTAGCTTGAGTCTAGCGTTACAGTGACATCTCTGTTGTTCACATGTGCATGGTAAGAGCCATGAGGGTACTGTATTTTCTTGTGGATTGTTATTAAATGTGTTTGCATTCATCAAGGTGTAACATCTTGATTTTTTTTATTATCTATAATGGGATTCATTGTCCATTTGCTAATGTTGGGGAATTTTTTTGCCAATATTTCTAGGTTGTTTTCACGGTCATATTTAGTAATGTATTTTTCTAAACATCTGACTGGTCCTTTGTCAGGTCTTTTACTGGGTCCGGGCCATACATCTTTTTGGAAGTAGTATGGTGTGGTGTGTGCAAATTCATATGGTTTGGTGGCAAATTGGTAGTCTCTTTTTTGGTACCATCTTTTGCAAGTTGGTATGCTTGTTCATTTCCGTTAATTTTGGCATGTGCTTTTACTTTGTATATTGTGGTGGGTTGTGTTCGTTTTTTTTTATCATCTCTACCATATGTGTTAAAATGGTTTTATCCGCATAATTGTTATGTTGTGTTGGGTGTTTTAGTTGTATGTTTAGAACATATATACAGTTGATGCAGTCTGTGAAGATGTGCGCTGGTTCATTTGAGTATTTGGTAGTAATTAATGTAAGTGTTTCATGTAAGGCCATTAGTTCGGCTCTAAAGCTAGTTTGAAGGCCTGGTAGTCTTTTTGATATTTGTACTTCTATTTTTGATGGGTTGTAAATTCCATAACCTGCTTTTTCTTTTTTCCAATGTCCATCGTCATCTTGTTTTGGTGGTACAAAGGATCCATCTGTGTAGTAGCTATATTGTGGTGGAAATTTTAGTGTAGTGTTAATTTCGTAGTTTGGTAGTGGTAGTGTGTCCATGTCTTCTATGTTGGTGTAGGGTGGATATGTTAGTTTATTCCACTTGGGAAAACACCTAATGAGAAATGGTACATAAAAGCTGTAATGTAGAGGCATCTTAAACCGACCACCCCCATTTTGGTTCTATAGGTGCCCTACCACTACTAGAAAATCCAACTGTTCTGTTGATTCGGTCGCGTTGATGCATGACACTTTTCTGTTGATTTGGACATAAATCTGTTGATTTGGACAAAAACGCGACCGTATCAACGCGACCGAATCAACAGAACAGTTGGATTTTCTAGTAGTGTACTACCGCCACCCAATGAGGGTGATTGCAAGCTACGGTCTACCAAGTGGGGAGTGCAGCTTGTGCAGCTAAAGGCCATGCAGCTCGTGCACTAGCGTAGTAATGCGCACCTCTCAACTTTCAATTAGATCAAAAATTTCACCATCTGAAATAGGGTTTATGCTAATACTTTCACTTTAGCAATTGTTAAGTTAATTTCAAGTCTTTGGGCATTACTCAATAGCCTTTTCTGTTTTTTACCGAGTAGGGGTAATTAGAGCCTTTTTTACATAACATCCTTAGCTAGGTTTTATGAAAAATGCATTTCATATCCCACCTCTGAAATTGAACCATTATTTCATTTCCAAAAAAAAAAATCCAAAAAAAAGTTTTAACTGCACGAAAATCTAAAAAAACAAAAACATCACAAAATAATTAATTAAAAAATAAGTAAGCGTAATACCAAAAAAAATAAAATATGGTAACTTTTTACACACTTGTGGTATGTTGCTATAAATTTTTGAAGTTCAAATTTGACCCCCTTCTAGCATTTCCCATAAAATAGGTGCACTTTTGACAAGCGACACGCTACCAAATCCAAGTAGAAATGCTTAATTTGGATAGAAAGATTGGAATTTTGCAAAATTTATTGTGGTAGACATCTTAACTTTGGAATTCTAGAAACAATGCAATTTGTTTCGTCACAAAATTCCATTCCAATATTTATTGATGATTTTCCAAAGATTGGGTAAGTGCACAAATTTGCATGGCGCGACAAAAAGTTTGGGTGACCGTAGCTTGCAACCACCCATGAACCTAAATTTGACCATTTGTAATCCCCAAGATTCGTCTAAACATTTGACAACACTACTAGAGAAACAATGTCCGAAACAACAGTTTTTCCACAGAAAACAGTTGATTGCCCCTGTCGTTTCGGACACGTTGTCCGGGTCACGAGTCAACAGAAATTTATTGAAAAACTCTGTTAATTTGGACAATGCAAATTAAAAAAATAAAAATCCTCGACTCGAGAAAATCACTAATTTACCATATCAAGTCAAACTGCCACATTGATGAAAGTCAAAATGCCACGGTAACGAAATTCAAACTGCTACATCTAAGTCAACCCGCCACGTCAATGTCAAATTGCCACCTCACAACTAGTAATGCTAGAGGGTTCGAACCCAAAACCTCATGGATAATGGAGAAATCCCCTAACCATCTCCCCTACCTCTCACATGTGCACAAATCATTGAAAACTGCAGTACTAACAATACTCTAAACAAAAGATTGTCTTCCCTTTGTACCACCACCCACAAAATTGCATGTATAGTGATACGAAATTGGTTTGCTAAAAAAATACTCAATCAATACCTTAATAGATAACACTTTCATTCATCATATTATGTTTCACTTTTGAACATTTGATTATTGATTTTTGGTGAATTTTTAAAGAAGTTTTAGAGGCCAAACTTAGAAATTCATTTTAAAAGCATCATTGATAGATTTTACACCTATAACTGAACACATGTATAGATAACCTAGAAATAAACATTTGTCCAGTTAGAAGAAAGTTCCAAAAAAAATGCATTTTCATAAAAATACAGTGACAAAAAGATTATTCACCTACTTCATATGACCAATAAAAATTCTACAACTATTGCATGTAAATTGATACTAAATTGATTTTTTTCTAAAATATTCAATCTAGAATTCATGAAAAAAATATTTTGATCAATCATACAAATTTTCGTTGTCCAAAAATAGAATGTTAATTTTGGTGAACTTTTAAGAAGTTTTGGGTATTCAATCTTAGAACAAAATTTTCAAGGCATCTATACTTAGTTCTTTAAAATAGAAACAACTTAAATTAAGAAAGAATCATGCTAAAATGGAGTTTAAAAGAGATTTCAGATGTAGGTTAAAAGTGAAAAATGATGTTGACTAAACACAATTCACCATTTTGAGGATTAATACTTTTTCAAATTGCATCACAATCAAAACTTCAAAATAGAACTTCAAAATAAGTAAAATAATCTTATATTATTATTATGCTCTTATATTATATATATATTATTACTATATGATTACTATATTATTATATATAATGAACTTGTTGACTCTCTTTTCATAGAATTAATCTAAATTTATATTTTACAATCACTAGAAAGAATCTAAGACCTCCAACAGGCCGTTAGTGCAACCAACACCTTCATGCATAGAAATGAATATTAAAAAAAATGCTGGGAAAAAATTAATTAATTTAAATTTTAAAATAATAACAATAAAATAATTAAAATAATTTAGAATAATTTTTTAAAAAATTAAAATTTAAACCATTATTAAAATATTTTTATTTTAAAATATTACATAAAAACATTAAAAATTAATAAATCTAGGATGACATGGCTAGATTTTGGCCACGTTGGATTTTATTTCATTTTAAAAAAATTATTAATTTTATGTGTCATTTTTTTATTTTTTATTTTTTTTGCATGGCATCTTTCGCCAAATTCGCAGCCCTTTGGAGGCCTCAAAACGTTTGTAATGCTAGTTTTTCATATTGATACTAAATTGCTACTTGATGATGCACTTTTCAACATTTACAGAACTGATAGTTTATTAAAACTTGTTGGATTTCTGTTGATTCGGTCACGATTTTTTTTTAGTGCCTAAACCAACAGAAACTGGGAGAGGTTTGTTGAGCCCTTTACAAGAAACTGTTAAATATGTCAAGTCGTGACTGCAAGTGCCCAGAAGAACAAAGAATTGTTGAATTGTATGAATTCATATGGTTTTGTAGTGAAACTCGAGGCGAAACTATATTCTTTTTTGGTGCCATCTTTTGCAAGTTTGTTTGCTTGTTCATTGCCGTTTATATTAGCATAAGCTGAGACTTTATATAGTGTGGTGGGTTTGTAGTACGACTTTGTAGCATTTCGATCATAGATGTAAATATAATTCTATCAGTGTGGTTAGTGTGTAGGGTTGGATGTTTGAGTTGTGTTTTGAGCACTTATAGATAGTTCAGGCAATCCGTAAATATATTTGTTTTGTGCAGGTTCGTTTGGGTATTTGGTGGTAAGTAGTCATAGTGTCTTGTGTATGATCTTTAATTCGATCAATTCTAAAGCTAGTTTGTAAGCCGAGTAATCTTTTGGATATTTGTGCGTCAATTTTGGTAGGGTTATATACACCGTATCCAGCTTTTTTTGTATCCAATATTCATCTTCATGTAGTTTGGGTGGTATAAAAGAACCATTAGTGAAGTAGCTATGTTGAGGTAGAAATTTTAATTGAATTTGGATTTCATAGTTTGGTAATGGGAGGTATATTTCTATGTGTTTAGTTGTTGTCAAGTGGATAGATGAGCTTATTCCATTTAGTATTTTTGTTTACTGGTGTATTGTTGGGCATAGGAGGGACGCTTGGTATATGATATTGTGGTATTTGTAAGTTTGCGATTACAGTTTTAAATGTGTTCATTTGATTGGGTGGATTGATATTATGATTTTGGTGGTGAACGCAAAATATGTGTATTCCTAGAGATTCTATTTAGATTTGTTTAATTTTGGGGGGGTTATTGGTTCTACATAATTGATAGTGTCTGCAGCAAAGTGGGTAATAACATGTGTGTCTAGAAATGGTCCAATATAAAGGGAGAAATTCTTATACCAATTTATGTTTAGCATAACTATTATGGTGATGGTATTTGATCATATTTTGCTACTAATATGGCTTGTATCCAACACGAGAGATTTAAATTGATATTCTTATATACATCAAATGTGCAATTACAGAGTATGCAATTACATAAGGTTGAATGCAGAATGTGCTAATATGAGCACTTTGACCGTGCGACCGGTCAACACGTTATAATATTGTGCCGAGAGGTGGGGTGATAAATAGACCAAGCAATGGACGCCTATGGAATGGGAGGATGGAATGTACTATTTGATCGTGGCAATGAAATAATAGATGTAAAGCAGAAATCGGCCAATTTGACCCTTGCAAAAGAGGGGCAGCACAAAACCTAGTACTAAAATGAGCCTAACAAGTATAAAATGCCATGGATTCAAATCAAATAGTCCTAGGTACCCGAAGTTCTCCAAATGGGGTCTAAATTGGCAAAGAATGAGCACAAGAGATGAAATTGCAACTTCAACTGAAAATGGCAGTACAAAACATAACACTAAATGAGTCTAGAAAAATGCCAAAATGCCATGAATTCAACACAAACAACTCTCGGTACTAAAAGTTGATTAGGAGTTGATTAGGAGTTGATTGGTCAAAAGTTTAGGATGAAATGAGAAATCTCACCCCTAATGACTACAAAATTATCCATTCGCCTACTCACTTGGAACCAAGCCCGGTGCAATTTCGGCAGCGCTTTCGCACTATGCCAAACACCGGACATTTACACTATTGTGCTTGGATTTTTTGAAAATTGAATTGTGACTATTTTGGCTAATAAATAAATAAGATTCATGAATAAAAATAAAAATTTCAATTAAAATGTAATTTATAAGAATTTTGAAAGTGAAAAGTTAGTCATATCCTACTTGTGACATATAGGTGGTGGTTTTCCTAACACTTAACCCAACCATGCATATTTTGCATGATGTACAGATTTGAAATCCGTTTTCTCATCTATCATGCACTTTTTGCAGTGGATTTTTTACTGAAACTTTTATGGAAAGTTAGCTTCGTGCATGTGTGATTTGATTAGAAAGGAGATGATTTGTGAAAATTTTATGCCTCATTTCATGTTGTAGTGTTCCACGCCAAATTTCAAAGATTTTAGTCTAAAGTGCTCTTGAAAAAGTCAAATACTAAAATTAAGCAACCAAAAAATCTCTAAAAACCACTACACTTAGAGTATTACATTTCAACCCATCACAACAAATTTCATTATTAGATTGTCAATATCTTATTCGTAATCATATTTCAAAAGAGTTTTAAATTTTAAGTTTGATATTTTATACACAAATACTGCTGATAGCAATTGCAAATCTAATCGTATAGATAGAATCTAAAATTCATAATGTACAACTTTATTCATTCATCAAGTTGAAAATATCCCTCTTAGTTGCATTTTATAATGCATCTTCAAAATCTGAAGAGGGTGAGAACGTTTAGGGGTTAACTCCTGAAGGCCCACATGATATTTTGTACTATTTGAAGAAACTAAAATTTGACTGCAATCATCTCTTGTATTGTACTATACAACAAACTTAAGTGAAAATATGATTTGTACTTTAAAAACTTCCCACATCAATATCAACAATACAATGTATTATATATTTATATCTATATCTATATCTATATTAAAATTAATTTTTTCGGGTGTTTGCACAGTACGGGCTACCAAATCTAAGACAATATTTTTTGTGCACTTTGTGTACGTTGTGCATTTTGTTTAAAAGGCTAACTTTAAACCTATTTTTAAAATATGTAGCAATGATACAATGAAAAATGAAGTGAACTGACTTTTTAATTTATTTACGTATTAACCATTGAATAAAAATTTTGTTTGTCAAAATGATTTTATCTTGAAAATTTTGAGTATCAAATCTCCCATTTTAATAACTGTTTGACCAATTTATGATCAAACTTTGAATCAATAAATATAGTCCATGTTTGATTCTATATTTGATTGTTTTTTAAAAAGCATCCCTGCAAAATTTCATTCTCAAACACATTCAAAAAAGAAATCCATCAAAAATGTTTTTTAAATAGAGAAACATTAAACCAAAAATAACACATTCAAAAAAAAAATTGAATAATATTTTTGTTCACATATTTGAACATTGGAAAATTTTATAGCTCAAAAGTCCATCCACAACTCTCTTTTATTCTTCTCTTTTAGAAATTTTGAGTGCACTTTAGCACTGCAACAGGGCAAGTGCTAGTATTACTTTGAGTTGTGTCCTATTAAAAGGTGCATCATATTTTTAGGAATTTCTTATGATGGTCACTTACTATAGGTTGCACGTGCACTAAACTAAAACAAGTCTCAAAACTTCACAACCCTTTGTTGTCTTAATGTCACGAATTTTCAAAAATCTCAATATCTTAAAATGAATGCATTGCGACAAGAAATACTAGATGACTGTACCATGCATTTGCCCATATATATCTTATGTATTTTTGAACAAAATGAATTTAAAAAATGACCTAATGAGCAAGCTAAAGCACATATTATGTCCCTTTGGGCCATAAGGGTTAAAGTATGATGAATTGCGTCCTAAACACCCCAATTCCGCCCACTTGTAAATGCCTTCTGATTGAATAACAAATGGTCACATAAAAAATATGACTTTAAAAACAACTTAGAAACCATGGCACAACATTTCCCCAACATTAATAAATGGACAATGGACCTCGATATAGACAACAAAACCTCCAATGAATTTTGGTCTAATCCCCCAATAACAAACGCACAAAAAACAAGCCTCTTAAAATTCCGCGCTGGCCAATACACGGGAAATGCCAGAATTTTTTTGGCATTGAAAGATTTCCATCCATCACATGCCCCATATGCAACTCCCCAGGTGTAAATACATAGCTTTACTTTCTACTGCAATGTAACCACCACCATATACATGTCCTCATAGTCAAAAGACATACTGTAACAGAGCAGTGGGAACTAAAACAACTAATATTATCATCACAAAAATCAAAATGCTACATTCTCATGAACGCAGGAACATTTAACAACAACCAACAAGAAAACACAGTACTCCCATGGCTCCTCCCTTGTACATGTGGACCACAAAGATGCCACTGCAACGCCATATTCAAACCTGATATACTTTGTAATACCTCTAAATGATAGAGGGGGTAAGGGAAAAACCTAGATGTATTATAAAATGTTACTTTTGCAACTTTTATGAAGTTTGGTTGAAAAGAGAAAATGAGGAGCATGATGTTTGGTAATTATCCGTATGGTCAAACTTCCAAGAATAGTTTCAGATACTCATTTAATGACTTTAAAAGCATTTACCATTTAAAATTCACGAAAATTACAAATTCTATTTTTAGAGTTTGATAGTTGGTATGATGGTTAAAACTAGAGATTTTATTCCAAAATTTAAAAAGGCAAAATTTTCAAATCAGAGAACATTATTAATTTCTCGAAATAGTAAGTTTTATAACACTAGGACAATATTGAGGCCTTTTTCTTTGAAAATTCTTTAGTGAACCTCAATATTGCAAATGAAATGTATCAAACAACACTAAAACATGATTTCTACTCCCAATTTTGACAAAAAATCAAAACTTGAAAAATGTCATTTCCTGACCATGGGCAGTCACTGTTGTTTGGGTTGCGACTAGAAAATGGTAGACTGGTCACTTTAGGGTTAAAGGACTTCCATATCAAAATGCCCCACCACTACATCCAGAAGACAACTTTACCATATAATTTATCAAATTCACATATTGTAACGACAAATTCTCACAAGAAACAATCAACAATAAAATCCAAAAATACCAACCACTAATTAATAGCATCAATAACCACAGTTGGAAAATTCAACCCCTTTGTCCCTCATAGTCATCACTGCTAGAGCTAGAGGTACAACCACTACTAGAAAATCTTGTGACCGAATCAACTGTGAAACATTGATTGCAATAGTTGATTTGGTCATTTTGACCTGTACATTTTCCAACCAAAATTTGTTGTCTCGGAATTGTTGATTTAGTAAAAAATGGCCATATTTGTTAAACTGAGACAATATGTAGTCTCATATTATCTTTGACTTTATATTTAGATGATAAGTAGTGTTTGATATTGAATTTTTTTGGTGAATTGAGACTTCAATATGTTAATACACTCACAAACCTTTGATTTTATAAGGATTGATATGTTCATAAATTTTTGATTTGTTAGAATAGAGGTCTCAAATAATAGGGCTAAAGTCTCAAAATGTTAATTTTGTCTCAGTTTAACGAATATGGCCTTAAAATAACTTTATTTAAAAAATAAATAAATCATTCCACGATGAGATATTTGAAACCTGCCTCGAATTTTTTTTGGCATGCTCAAAGAATATTTTGGACTGTTTGGGAAAAAAACATCACTGTAGGGTGGACAACGGTCTACCCAGGCTCTTTTGATGGTGGACGGAATCGAACTCAAGACCTTCCTACCTCCAAACCAAGCACTACACCATCACACCATGTAGAATTCTTCATGCAAGTCGATGAATTTTTTTGTTAATTATAAATGAACATAACCGTTGGGGATTTTTTTGCCATGTAAATTTAAGTTTCTTTTTCAATTTTTTTTTTCAATTCATCATGCAGGCTTTTTTGAATATGTAGAGAAGCTTAAAAAAAAAACAGAATTTTTTTTTCACGAAATCATGAAGATTGAGAGTTGTTTTTTTTTCTTTTTAAATTATTATTATTATTTATATATTCATTTTTTTACAGCATACTTTGGATATTTTTAGCAATGTCAAAAATCTTTTTTCCAATTTTATTTAGTTGCAACAGATCATGCATGCTTTTTTGTATATATAGAAAAAAAATCAAAAAATTAATTAATTAAATATTTTTTGATGAAATCGTGAAGGCTGAGAGCTGTTTTAAAAAATTTTGCAACGGACTTTGGATATTTTTAATAATGTCAAATACTTTTTTCCAATTTTATTTTGCATTAGGTCATGCAGTTTTTTTTTTTTTTTTTTTTTGTATGTAGAAAAAATTCAAAAGAAATTAAATTTTGTTTTTGGACGAAATCATGATGGCTTGGAGCTTTTTTCTTTTTCTTTTTCTTTTTCTCAGTTTGGATTTTTTAGCAATGTTAAAAACATTTTTTTCCAATTTTTTTAATTAATTTTATGTTTGATTCAACTAAAAAATCATTTTTTTCATTGTAAGTTTTTTTTTAATGTTTTTGCAACTTTTTTCCCACTTTTTGACATTTCATCAAATATGCCTATGTGTTTCAATTGAATTTTTTTGATTGTATGTTAAAGAAATAAGTTTTGGGTCTAATAAAAAATAATATAAAGTAAAACCTTGGATATTAGACTTGAAATGAAGTAATGAAAGAGAGGTATATAGAATGAAAGTAAAAAACTAAATTGGAAAGTGCATAACTTTGGGATTGAATGAAGTCAATTTCAATGGTCAGAATGCAGTAACAAGCAATTAAAAGCTTTTGCAATTTTATTCTTTAAAAGTTTGTTCAAGTTGAGTTCAAAGAAAGTTGGATTTTAAACTCAATTTAGCCTGTAATGCTTCAATAGACCATTTTTTGGCAATGCCCCCTTTTATAAGGTGCCCAAGACTAAAAAGTTAAAAAATTGATTAAATTATAATTACTTTCTAATAAAAAATCAAGTATGCTTTCAAACCCAATTTGAATCATGTCAATCCAAGTTAAACTCCACCTATGGGAACTTTTAGAAAAGCAACACCTCTACATTGTCTTGTATTACAAATTTTACTATTTAGAGAAAGTAATGTTGTTCTTTTCATTAAATTTTTTTTCTGTTTTGCTTCTATGATGAAAATTAGAATTACAACCAATAATACCAAATTTTGAATTCTAAAAATATAATATATATATATATATATATATATATATATATTTATAATATTAATTTCTTATAAATTCTATAAATGAAGATCTAAAACTATTATAGGAAATGAAACCGTAAGAATAATGTAAAAAAGGTTCCAAAAAAATTCTAAAAGATTCCTAAATAATATAGAATATTTTGAAAAGAAAAGAAAAATCAAAAGATTCCATTTTACTATATTAAAATATTTTGGTATTTTCCCTATTTAATATAATACATCATTGAATCAACTGTTTTACAACATTAGAAACCTTTTTTGTTCAAAACTATGACACTTATAGTACAAAAACACCCTTGAAAATAAATAGTGTAATATTATAATATATATAATATTACTTCATAATTATATACAATGAACTTGTTGACTCTATTCTCATAAAAGTAATCTAAAATTTATATTTTCAATCTTATTTTTAATTCTTTTGTAAATTGACGCTTTATAATGCACTTTTCAATATTTTTAAAATGGGTAATTTATGAAATTTGTTGGATTTCTGTGATTTGGTTACGATTTTTTTTGTAGTGCCTAAACCAATAGAAATTAGACGAATTTTTTTGTTGCCTAACATAAACTTTGAAATTCAGTGAAAATGGTCATTCTAGTGCACAAAACAACAAAAAGTTGTTGATTTTTTGTTGATTTGGTCACCATTTTCTAATAGTGAACACACACTCCTTCTAGGAAACTCCTAAAAAACAAACTAATACTATGAGAAACCTCCATTGAAAACACATTTAAAAGAATAAACGCCATTGCTATACACCATGCGGCATCAATTATACTACATAAACAAAAAAAATGAGAATAACCAATCACTGGCACTAAACATAGATCCACCTTGAAAAATCTATCCAAGGGGGAGTAGTGGTCAAGACCACTCTTTATTGTTAGCACAATGTAAGCATTTGTCTCAGTAAAGTAAGACGGGACCAGTTGGTTGGTACAAACATTCATGACTATGATAATTCACTAGCAGCACCAAGCCATGTATATTACAACACTATTCAAACGGACCCATCAGTCATCAAATACGGACCAAACAATTATAATATAGTGCCCCCAACCAACCAACCAAGGAATTCATGACTTGGCAATCACCATCCAAACAAACTCCAAATTATATCCAACAAAATAAATGGCGGTTACTTCTGCTATAGGTTACTTTTGTTACTTGGCTATTGGGTTACCTTTGTCCGGTGGGCACTGGGTCATTGTCATTACAAACGTACAGTTTAATTATTCATGTTGGCCTCAAAAGAGGACCAGAGTTTCCATCTATCTATCTAGGAAACACTGCAACACAGTATATCATATCCTCTTCAATAGAGTCATCCACCTGGCCATTTACTGTACAAATTTTGGCTCATGGACAAAGCTGCAAAGTTATTCCAAATAGGACTTTCATGTCTGAAGGGCCGGGCCACCCCATGTCCCTTAAGAGCAAAAACTAAGCTTAAAAGGACTTGATTGTGCATGTCCCACAGGCTTGATCTTATGAATGATGGCCCATTCATGGCCCATTCACACCAAGCCCCTGCTGCACTTGCATCTACGTTACCAAAATGGAGGAAGGTAAAACCGAGATTTTTTTTTTTTCAAAGCTTTGTCTTTTCTTGTTGCAACTATTGTTCAAGTACAGTGCAAGTACATGACATTTAGTAGCATTTAGCCACTATGCCTTTTCATCCATGTAGTGATATGTAATGCATCATGTGATTTCCATCCATGTAGTGCATTTAGTGAAGCCCTTTATTTTTCATTTTTCAGAGAGTAGGGAGCGTGGAGAAGGAAGCAGGAAGGTCATAAACCATTGTCAATGGAAGGACAAAAGAAGTGGTGCAGTGTTCAAGAATTTTATAATTTTGGTTGCCCCATTTTCTATTGTTTAGCCATGCACCATAACATTCTTGGGTTAAAGTATCATTACTTATAATGTTACTCTCTTTAAAAGTGAGGACATGTGGGGATACAATGTCAACAAAGACCATGCATGGTTACCTTCCCTTCTAGTTTTCCAAAACCTCCATTTGTAAGAAAACATAGGTAGCTACTAATTGTTCTTGGATGAGAATGCATAAGAGCAAGCCCAGCAGTTCCAGAACAAATATGTCCGCCAAGCATTAATTTGAGGGCCATTTTTAACTTAGAGGAATGTTATACAAGAAATAGCCCAACAACATTCCTTGAACAAACACCAAGACAACTTATAAAACAAAGATTTTATGAAAGTAACTTGATGACCTTGAAGCACGGGCCGGTGAATAGTCTTCAAGCTCGTTATTTAATTGTTGATTGAGCATCTTTGCTCGCTTGGTGTGAGAAATTTGCTTGCGCCAAAGCTTTTGTAGATGACTGAGAAACCTCAAACTTTGGGTCCAAAAACTATTTTTTAGCGTTAGTGGGTGGTTGTTGGGCCAAACTTCGAAGCAAGTGGAGATGACTACACCAAATCTTGGCGTTGGTCCCTCCAAAACACCTGCTGCTGGGCATGCTCTAATATGCTGCACTTTCTCCTCAAGAGCAAGGCAGAGCCAATGAAGGCTACTGAATGTTATGTACAGCCATGATCCTTTTTTGCATTACGTTCCTTTCTATCATGCGTTAGAGTAATTTTTAATTGCGTATTTTATAGTTCTTAGTTGACAACAGATTCCCTCAAAGTTACCGAACGCATGCATGCGACAGCATTGCTGTATGTGATGGCCCTTCGTTGACAACATTGGTGTATGTGTATGTTGATATCCATTTTACCATGCAATATGAGAATCTTTGTCCATTTAATAATCTGACATCAATAAAGAAAAAAAATTCCATCTACAAGAGGGATACGAAAATGCCATTCATTTACAAAAGATATATGAGTCAGCTTAACATTCATTAACATAAGTACAAAATCCCGCTCCAGATGACGTGAAAATGTCATTTTGTTTTTGTTATTGATAAGGTAGAGGACCTGATTTCCAACCGGGTCCAATTCCCGACCAGTGCCAGGGCGTACATTTTAGGTTGGACCTCGAAATTCTCATGTAGCCGGTATGGACATTTTAGGGGTGGACGGTTTTTGGCACCTCTACATCTCTAACTTCAAAAATTCATAAGTAATTCAATAATAGTTTGAAAAATATGGTTCAAGTTGGATTGGGCTTGTACAAACTCTGCACATATTTCTGAATCATTTTGATAGCCACTCCAAAAACAGAACTTGCTGAACCTGAAATTCGGACGGGAATTGGGTCCGCTACCTTAACACAGGAAACACAATTTTCATGTTATGTGAAAAATTGTAAACACAAAGAAGTGACATTTTTGCGTCATTTCTAACAGGGTTTTCTACCAGTGTAAGTAGCTCAGTTATTTGCGGCAACCCTCCTCCAAACACCAGTTACCTATTCCATGAAGTTCATGCAAGCAGTCCAGAATGTAATCAGCTCAAGGCAAGATTAGCTAATTCACCACAACCCAAAGAACAAACCGCACTGCTAACATGAATGTGAACATGCATGTATAGCATTTGTATAAACTTTTTGTTGATGTTGCAATTAACCCCTAAAGGACCAAGGATTCATGATTTTAATATCAGAAATTCAATCACTCATATAATGAAAAATATAATTCACACGGGGCCAAATTTTATATCACTACAATCAATGAAGAACATTGCATATGTTGGTAAAAAAAAAAAAATCGAACAAAAGGAAGTTCACATAGGACTTACTCAAAATTGCTGAAAAAATCATGAGGTCAATTTGGACTTCTTGGTCCTTTTGGGGTTAACCCATACAAGCATATTTCAACACTAGTTGATTGAAGCTAATTCTGGAACTAGGCTGTAGCATAAGTACACTGCTCCAGCAAGGTTGCCCACATTACAGTGTTCCCCCTAGCTAATTAATCACTGGTTGCAAACTCTTAATTTGGGTTGATCATGTTTAACCTAACCTGCTGGCTGCACCTTGGTGCTTTACAAATAAGGTGCACTGCTCTAACATGAGATGGTTCATGGTACCTATGAAATGTTGAATGTAAAGGGATTCTTACAAGCTAGTGACAGAAGAAAACTGAAACCATGTTACAGTGTCTTGTCTGAACAGCATATAATTATGTTTCTATGGAGCTCATCTCCTGGAGCGTACCCCATGATATCAGTTCTGCAACTAACTGTGTTGACAAACACAAATTCTTCAATCATATGAGTGTCGAGACATACCTTTCTGTTACACGACCAAACAAACGCAGAAAAATTAGCATTCTTTCTGAAGACCACATCCCATCATGCACAAAGTTCACAATAGGCATGAATCTACACAGAAGAGGAAGCGAGGGCGCACGGGAGGCCATTACCCGTGGGTAACCCTACAGAGCCATAAGTACTTATCCCCCTAAACTTTTTAAACAAGCATGTCAAAGGGAGGTAAGTTCATACGGCTCTGCACGATTTCCTAGGGGTAATGGCCTCCCGGGCTCCCAGCGGGACGTCTAGAGTAGCAATAATTTGCCTAGCATACCTTCAATTTATGAGGGTTGGGAGCTCGCATTACATGCTGCTTCTAATTACACGTCAAGACATCCTGGAGCTTCAACTGATGATCTGTGCAATTCAACAAGTAGCAAAAAATTGGTAAGTATTGATGCATGTTCTGATGGATGATGTGGAATTGCACACATCATCGCCCTATGGTCAAAGTACGCCATTGGCATAATTAGAATAAGGTCAGAATTGAGTACCTGACACGGTTGCTGCAGAGCTTGAAAATCTGAAGTCGTTGAACTCTCGGGGTGTGGACTCTAAATTTTGTGTGTTTGTTTGGTTGTGTAACATGATGTACATTCAATATTGCCCAGCCAACATTGAAACTGATTGTGTAGCTCAACTCTTCAAATCATCAGGAGAGAGCTGTCACTGGCTAATTAATTGGCTGTGCAATGAATGGAATCGTCTTGAATAAAATATAAAAATGGGATGCTGCTACGTGCCCAAGGCCAGCGGTGTGAAGTCCTCCCCAATGTGGATGGAAACTGCTACCAAAATTAAATTTGTTTGAAATTTCCTGCCAAACCATGTTCATAACCAACTCAACATCAGTCATTCCAAACCATAGGGCTCCAGAATACAGTATAACAACTCCATCAGGCTCGTAAACAACCTAATAAATTAGAATCATTGCAATACACCTTAGTTTTTATCTGCATCCTAATGGAACATGATCTACTCACTTGAGATCGACTAAGAAAACTATTGTAATTGCAAACAAATCAGGTGTACACACAAACTTACATGGGCTGAAAACTACTGTGAACTTCAAAATCTCCAAAAACATGCAATATTATCATGACACTCCCTCTGTCTGGAAATAATTGTCCTAGTTTTTGGCATTTTTGTTTCCCTAGTTTTTGTCTTATGTTTTATACTTCAAACGTGAGCCCTCTCCCCTTCAAACAGGGGGGGACAATGAGCATGACACAAAAACTACATATTACTATCAAAGATAAACCATTTTTTAACTACTGAGACGACTTTTTTTGGCAAAAAATAGTGTTAAGTTGAAAAATGCCAAAAACTAGGACGGTTATTTCCAGACAGAGGGAGTATTTGTTTATGAAAATGGTGAAATCCCAAGAACTTGGCACTTTTCCACTTTTCCAGATGCTCATCTGAAACCTGAAATCTATATTGATTGGCACACACAAAACTAAAGACCGATATTGATTTAGTGCCACTGTCGTGAATTAGAGCTCTGTGCACAATTTAAAACACGACATTGGCACTAAATCAATACCAGACCTAGTTTTTGGTCACAATTTTGTGTGCGCCAATCAATATAGATTTAAAGTTTCACATGAGCATCTGGAAAATGAAGACTGACATTGATTTAGTGCCAATGATGTTACTTAGAGCTCTGTGCACAATTTGAAACAAGCCATTTTAACAGATATTCTGACCATGGAAAAAAACAGTATTTGTTTGGTGAAAGATGTGAGTGGGAAAGAGGGGAAGTGGAATGAACCTAGAGAGGAGAGGCTGCAGGGAATGAATTAGTCGGAGTCAATCATGTCACCGTAGTTGAGACCCGAGGACACTGTAGGGACGAGGCTTTTGCGCACGGCGGTGCGGAAGTTCTGCATGGAGTTGAGGGAACCCTGCGAGCCGGCTGAGTTGCCAGCTGACTGGTAGAACTGAGCCGGAGCAGTGGTGCGGATGTTAGACTGGGATGCGCGGCTGCGTCGACACTCGGCCCAGTGCATGAGAGGCCAGTGCATGTCCATGCTCAGCTTGTCTGGCCGCGGTGACTGCCGTTGTGAGGATTGTTTCCGCGTCCCGTTGAACGACGCCTGGGTTTGCAGCGTCGCGGCCAGCGACTGCCGCCCCATCGTGCTCCGCGGCCCCATCTCCGGCGCCACGTTCAACTGCCCCATCATCCACCCGTTCACACTTGTCACGCTTCCCATCTGCTGACCACCGTGGCTGATTCTTTGCCCATCTGCAAACACGCCAGCCACTATGAGAACAGCGCCAACACTCTTTAAATCCAGACCTCTATATTCACACGTCAAAGTACTAACAGTTTCATCCATATATGTGCACCAATCACACTCTTTGTATGTGCACGGTTTATAGTTAATGGACCAGTCACAACCATCACTTGTTTTGAATATAGTACAAGGTTCCATTATTGTATGTGCAATCAAGTACAAAAATCTACTCTTAGAAGGTGGTTTGGAGGGCTCTGAGACATTGAAGTGTCTACTTGAGCTTCACGGTATTTTAAAATGTTTTTCATTCATTTTAGTGAGTGTCAAATGGTTTGCAAGGTTGGATTAAGGATGCCCTAAGTCTACCTAGTATATGCTTCCTTATTTACACCACCAACCCATCTTGTATCCATGTCTTTGGAAACTACTAAATAAACAAGGATTATATACATTGATTGTTACATTTGTTAGCAACATTAGGAGAGTAGCAATAACAACATTACAGTCCCTAAATGTTTCTTACCAAATTGTAACGTTGCGACTTGAGATGTTGCTAACAAACGTAGCACATAATGCGTGATCCTAGTAGTGAGAATCTAATGCCTTGATCACATTCAACAATGTACGTGTTTTTCAAAACGAATACATGTTGGACCCTCTAGTGTGGGCTCTTCGCCTGTCAAATGTTAGAAGGGTTCTTCGTACATTCTCAAATATTAGGATTCAATATTCTCGAAGAATATTAGACCGATTTGAAATATTTACAAAATTTCACAACAAGCCCTGGGGACACAGCAAATAACCCTGTATTGTAAGGTAAATTACCAGATACAGGACCTTGCAGTGCATCTAGTGGTACACCTTTTGTTGTGTCCCTCATGGTGAGATTTTGCCAAAATATAATTTTTGCCACATGCTTGTATGATAGAAAAGGGGTTCTGTTGTACCACAGTGCAAAACTCCTGTTGAAACAACAACAGTAGGGACCGTTTAATCTTCCAATGGATTGTTATGTTTTTTCAATGTTGTTTCAACAGGGGATGGGCACTGATGATCTGTCTGTCAGGGAATTAAGGCAGAGAATGATGTTTGCGTGGTTTCAAGCAGATTGAAGCTGAGTGGAACAATGAACTTACTGCGGGGGGTAAGAGGGCCCTGATCGAAGTCGGACAGGCTGACGGCTGGTTTCCGCAAAGGGTTGACATTCATGTTGTAAAAGTTGTCCGTGCCGGATTCCCGCACAGGCCCGCGCAGGAGGTGAAAGAGATTGGGCGCCGAGGCGGATTTTGATGGTTGCAGGTTTGGCTCCGTGGCCGCGATGCGCAGCATCTTGAGGTCCAGGTCGGGCCCCAGCGGGCGGTCCATGGACTCGCCCGTGCTCGGCGCGGACAGCGGGTCGCCTTCTTGCGCGCTACACTCGTCGCTGGACTCGCCCCCGAGCTCGAACGACGTCGACGACATGGACGACGCGCCGCGATGGCCCGCGCTGCTGGCACCGTCCGACGGGGCTTTGGATCGATGGCCCGGCGGCGTGCCTGCGCCCTGCTTCGGCGTCATCGGCGGTAGCTTGTTGCTCGCAATCGGCACCGCGTACGACCGGATGGTGTCCACCCCGCCGCTGCTCCGGAACCGCGACACGAAGCACGTCAGGTTGTCAATGAAGTACTTGCGGTCCTTCTTCATGTTCCTGACATTGCACAAAACATAAAATCCCGGGTCACACTCTGCTAAGAATCAGGGTCACCGTAGTTCTAGTGACAAACACAATGATTTTTGGCCGGATTACTTTCGAGCTCTCCCCAATTATGCAAATTCAGAGCTTGCATTTCAATTCCCCTGTTTCAAGAGTAGCGCATGCAATTGGTGCTGGATCTTACTTGTCCAGGACGACATGGTAGGCGCCCATAGCTTTGGCTTCGTCCGTCGCTATCACTTTAGGATTGTTGCCGGCTTTCACATCGACCTCCAACTTCACCTGCACTGCCGTTGTTAATAAAATTGTTGAAAGTGGGAGCAGGTGCTCCAAACGACATCCATGGCTCTGACGACATACGAAAGTTGCTCTAATGCTGCATTAATTCAATGACATTCTTGTCGAACGTTTCAAAGCGAAGCGTGACAACCACACTGTTCTTACGACATTCCAATGTTGTTCTGTGCGCACGCACTAGTGTTGGACTGTTGGTAGGTGATCGGAGCAGGAAGCTATGTACAGTGGCTAGCAAACTGACATTCCAGTGCAAGAAATTCGAGGTGGATTCAGAGAAAAGTTAAGTAATCTTCATACCCCTGCTTTCCGGCACCACTCGTTGATGTGATTAGTCCTCCAAATGGACTCCTTCTTGGTGGCGATCTCGAACTGGAGGTCCATGATGTTGGGACTGTTCCGAATCGATTGATCGACTCGCATCATAAACCCCACTGCCACAGGAAAATAATTAAAATTTTGAAACATCGACACAGACTGCTTAGTTAGCCCACCAACCTTAGTGGGTTAATTTCCTAGTCGATCGGAATACATGAACACTGGCAATCACTACTGCGCAATATAATATATTTATGTGAGGAATCTAACTGGAATGCATCAACGGCTATGGACTGAAGAGTCACTTCCTGCCGAATTCTGTGCATTTGAAGCTAGGACATGATCACTAGGACATAAATTTCCAAGGTACGCGTGTCGAATCTCTAGCTTGTAATTTTTCAAAAATGTATCCCCAAGATTATAGCTATGTCCACTTACTGTTGTACAGCATTGCCTAGCAATCAGGAAGTAGGGGTCCGGAATTTCATCAGACTTGGAAGTTCCTCTCAGTTCTCTACATTACTACATGCAATTGATAAAAAGAAAATCTGACTGTAATGGCCATGGTCTTACTGGCATTCGGAATGTGGGTGACGATCCCCAATATCTTGACCGTGTCGTCTTTGCGCACCACATTAGCCAGCGCCCAGTACAGAACCGCAGCATTCACGCTCTTGTTCACGTCCAGGACGACCAGCACGGAGCCCTGGTGCACTCCGGCAGGCCTGGGTGCTGTGGGCTCGCCGATGCTCCGGATTCCGATGCTTTGCAAACTAATCAGATTCTCCATTGTCATAGCTACTAGAATCCAAAAGTACTCGGATCACTAAATTCCTAGTAAAACCCCTTTTCACTCTACAACAACAACTTATCGCAGAATCGAAGCTGCTGCAGTCCGGACATCGCAACGCTCTCCGAAATGTCGTCCCGCATACTGGATGGTTCGATCACAAAATGCTTTTCTCTCACTTGGAATAATTTTGTTTAAAAGCTCATGATCACAATCACAAACTGCTCTTCGTCACATGAATTGTACCGAAAGGCATCACTCGTCGCAATGATCGCAGTCGTCATGCATGAAATGGGAAAGGGTTACTAGGCAAGTAATGACTGCAATAGAAAGGACCGAGCTAGGTTCTGTGTGACGATGGAATCTCTCAGCTAGCTAGTCAGCGCGCGAATGCAAGTACTGTAGAAAGGACTGAAGCTGGACCGGGTCCGATACGTATCAACCGACACGATGCGAGACGGGATGAGCAAAGGAAAAGCTCAGGAGGAGGACTGGGATTCAGAGGACGGGGCGGTTGGAAAGAAGCGATCGAAGGACAGGAAGAGGCGTCTTAGAGAGCTGACGAGCATGGTTGTCGCTGACAGGGGACGCTACGCAGCGACTCGACACAGCCCTTGCACAGGAATGGCTGGAACCCCAGCTCATGCATGGGCACAGACTTGCTTTTTACAAAGTTTTCACCCATCCCATGTCCAAAAGCCTCCAATGAAATGGGCAACTGGGCGAGCAGCCTTGAGCGTGGGCCTTATTCTTTGTTTTTTTCCCTCCGTTTGTTTCGGAGATGCCTGATGAGTCTCCTCGTTCCCGGGACCGAGGCTGGGAACGCTCCCGGAACCCCGGTGCCAACTGCTCAACCGCCCGCCCGACTGTCATCACGCATGCAGTGACGCCCGCCTACCGGGCGGTGAATCCTTTGTAACAAGTTAGGTTCCGCTAGCTTTTACCTTCTGATCGATCGACAACGTCAACGTAACTCCACGGGGTGATCACGGTCCTGCCTATTTCGTCCAGACTGATTTTGCATACCACTGCATACTGGTAGTCTGCAGTCCTGTTTTCAGTACCTTCCTTCTGTTTCTGTGGCACTAGTTAAGGTAGGATGTCCTAAAACCACCAACTTAAGAAATATGGCCTCATTTTAACAAGGTTATTTATGAGAAATATTTTTCGGTCATTTGGAAGAAGATTTCTCACGGAATGCACAAATTTTCACAATTTAATTCCCAATATTCAAATTGATACAAATTTTCGAAGTGAAAAGAACTTCGTGACCCAAATTAGACCTCTAGGTTTCCCCATGTCTACACCATGTGGTACTAATTTTCACTCATAATGATACCCAAAACCACCAACTATTTCTTCGCAATGCTTGGCATGCCATTGGTCTACTTGAATAGTGAAATTGGCGGTTTTGAGTCTCAATTGTGGTGGCCCCAAGAAAGCTCTACATGTCGTAATTGGGGGAGGTGGTGGTTTTAGGACATCCTACCTTAAATGAATAGGAAATCCATGTCAGTTCTGTACTCGGGATCCTGTGATGGCAAGGGTATGTTTCTAAGGGTCATCAAGCTAACTCCTAACTGCCTAATCAAACGTTTTTTTGACCGATGTACAGTGGGGTCCAACATGGAATGGCGTTTTTGGTTTCGCAGTGAGAAATGTTTTAGTACTGCCAACTTTGGAAGCCTCCCGAGAGCTCAAAAATTGGTATCTTACCACGAAATTTTTACCAAAGACTCATCTTTAAGTTAATTATATGTATGCCAAATTTCAAGGCCGAAAGATTCACCCAAAAAAAGTTATTCAGAATCTACCAACATTGGTAGCTGTGGTAATTGTTTCACTGCTGCCAACTTTGACAGCCTCTCGAGAATGGAAATTTTTTTTCCTTACTTTGGTTTTTTTTTTGTAGAAACCAATTTGTGTTAGTAATATATGGTAAAAATCTCAAGTCTAAAATATTAGTAAAAAAAAAGATATTCCCAATCTACCAACATGTGTAGTTGTGGGATACAATGGGGAAACCATTTCATTCCTACCAACTTTGAATACTGCCAACTTTGAAAGCCTCCCGAGAGCTCAGAAATTGGTATTTTACCACGAAAGTTTTACCAAAGAAATATCTTTAAGTGAATTATATGTATGCCAAATTTCAAGGCCAAAAGATTCACCAAAAAGAAGTTATTCCTAATCTACCAACATAGTAGTCAAAGTTGGTAGCAATGAAATGGTTTCCCCCATTGTTTCCCACAACTACACATGTTGGTAGATTGGGAATATCTTTTTTTTTACTAATCTTTTAGACTTGAGATTTTTACCATATATTACTAACACAAATTGGTTTCTACCAAAAAAAAACCAAAGTAAGGAATTTTTTTTTCCATTCTCGGGAGGCTGTCAAAGTTGGCAGCAGTGAAAAAAATTCCACACCTACCAATGTTGGTAGATTCTGAATAACTTTTTTTGGGTGAATCTTTCGGCCTTGAAATTTGTCATACATATAATTAACTTAAAGATGAGTCTCTGGTAAAAATTTCGTGGTAAGATACCAATTTTTGAGCTCTCGGGAGGCTTCCAAAGTTGGCAGTACTAAAACATTTCTCACTGCGAAACCAAAAACGCCATTCCATGTTGGACCCCACTGTACATAATTGGATTTCGTTTTCTCATCTGTAATGCACCGGCTTTTGCAAGTAAAAAAATACTACAGAATTCTATGGAAAGATAGCTTCATGCATGCGTGATCTTATTAGAAAGGGGATGATTTGTGAAGAAATTATGCCTCATTTCATGCCACCATTTTCCACCAAAAAATTCCAAGATCTTAGTTCAAAAATCAAAAGTGCTCTTGAAAAAATAAACTCATAAAATCAAGCAACCAAAAAACCTCCAAAAATCACTACACTTAAAGTATTACATTTCAACCCATCACAACAAATTTCATCCACAGATTGACAATATCTTATTCGTAATCAGATTACAAAAGAATTTAGAATTCTACGTTTCAAATTTTGTACAAAAATATTGGTGATTGCAATCATAAATCCAACTGTATGGATAGAAACTAAAATTCATTATGTACAACTTTTATTGGTACATCAAGTTCGAAATATCCCTTTTAGTTGCATTTTATAATGCATCTTTGCAATTCTCCAAATATAGAGAGGGTTTTAGGCATTTAGGGGTTAATGTTGACTAAAATATAACACCCCATGCTTCTAAAATTTAAAACTCCATCATACATAATCCTCTAACATTAGCACTTCTCAAAAATATCAACAACCTATATTTGTTGCAAACTTTTTTTCATGACCATTTGTTGTCCATGTTTGAAAATTGCAGCATTCTTTAAAAAGGACATATCCATTAGTAAATTTGCAGTGATTTCATTTTGATACATTTCTAGGTCACAAAACTTAGCACACATGTAATTAACTCATAAAAGAGCATGTGTTATCATCAATTAAAAAAGACCACATGTTTGAAAAACACCACACCGTATTTAACGCAAAATCCTTTAATTCATCCCATTTATTTTAAAATGAGAGGCTAAAACAATAGACAAATATACCCAACCTAAAAATACATAACTATAAAATTTCACATCCCCATAGTATATACCTTTTTTTGTACAAAAACCCAAAGTCCACAAATATCAAAACCTGACACATGTAACAACATTTTCTACCACATCCTATTATGAAAAGGCCCCCTAGTTTGAAAGGAATGTGACAGCGCAAGTAGGTTGAAAAGCAGTCTTGAAAATGTAAATGTACCCAACAAGTACATATATAACATTTAATGAATACTAGCGTCCCTTTGTGCCATTGGCCCAAATGTTCTTTGTGTTCCACATGTCCCCCGTGCTCTCCGTGTTCCCTGTTGTCTCCGTGTTCCCGTGTGTTCTCTGTGTTACACGTGCTTTTGCTTTTATTTTTAGATAAAATTTATCCATAATTTAATTTAATTAATGGTGATAAAACTCATAACAAAATTTGGTTAAAAATTCATAATTTTTACACTGTAGCATGTCCAAAAGCTACAAAACAACTTTGGTGCACCCCTATCTGTCGAGAGCTTTTTGATGATGCCAAGAATGACATCAAAAACTCCTATATTTCATTTTTCATAA
Organism: Pohlia nutans; assembly: GCA_022496805.1. Taxonomy (NCBI): domain Eukaryota; kingdom Viridiplantae; phylum Streptophyta; class Bryopsida; order Bryales; family Mniaceae; genus Pohlia; species Pohlia nutans. Next base: position 35,827,940 of record CM040085.1, read on the forward strand.
TTTAATTCAATTTATGATGTCAAAATCACTCCAAAATCCATAACTCTTAAACCATACGTCTAAATCCAACAAAACTATTTTGGTGCATCCCTCCTTGTCGAGAGCTTTCCGACGATACTAAGAATGGGGCTGGAGGATGCCCAGTTTGAGAGATTGAGACCAACATTGCATATAAAAAAACCCGCAAACAAACAAAACAAACAAACTACCTCCCTTAATGTATAGGTGACAATATTTAGTAATTGAAGAATCAAAGCCTAAGTTTAGTTTCACCTATTATATAGAGAAAAATTCATAACTGGGCGTTCTCATGGTACGGGTGAGTGAAAAAAAGTAGTCCAAAGTGATGGATTTTTTGAGAAAATGGACTTTGAAAATGTCTAGTTAATTTTTCGTAAATGATGGATGTACGAGATTTTGAAGGTTTAGGGGTATGAGGGATATCTACACAATGGTATTTTTGATTGGGTTTATTTTTGAGTTAGTGCTACGCTACAACCATATTAGTAAATAATACGATGTAGTGTTTCAACTAAATGCAAGGTAAAATAGACCTTATTAATATAATTAGAACTTCATTATTCAAAATTTTAGGTGGTCCAATGTAATTAGATGTTGAATAGTTACGAAGTTATTTTTTGAAATTAGAATCCTTTCATTTTGTAATAAGCCTCAAAAACCTAAAAATGGAAAAATGTGCAAGATCATAAAACTCATATGAAGGGTTTGTTTCGTAGAACACATGTACATATGGTGATTTAAGTCACTAAAGTGTCTATTCTCGAAAGATGTGAGTAGTCTTGTACCAATGGCCCTTTGTCTGGTGGGCACTGGCTCATTGTCAAGACGAACAGACACTGTATTCACGCCGGCCTCGAAAGAGGACCGGAGTTCATATCTATCTGGTGATTTAATGAAACATGAAATTTGTATCCCAAAAATAGTATGGAAAGGGTAAAAACCATTAAAATATCATTTTTGCGGCAAACAAGTTTTTTACATTGTTACCGTACCTTCCTAGTAGCTTCGTCACACCTCCGACAAATAATTAACATTTTTGAAAAAGTCATGTTTGTCAGCCCAAAATAGAGTTTTATAAAATTCAATTGACAAGAAAATAAATACTTGTATTTTCAACTTTCATCCAAAGCAACGCTTATCCAAATAGTTTCAGTGAATTTATGAACTATTCATTCAAGAGTCATTGTTGAAGGATAGCTTTACTTCCTTGAAATAATTGTATACATGAGGTAAACCCTTGTGGTTATACAAAATTCAGTGCACTAGTGACAACAATGAATGTGGGATATTTAGAACTCTCATTTCTTGTTCTCTTAATCACCGGTTAAACTCCTTTACAAAAATGTGAATAACTTTTGCATAAATACTTCAAATCACAAAATTCTTTTTGGAGGTGAAAGAATACTTGAAAATGAAACTATTCTCAGTTGAACAATACTCAAAACAAGTTAGTCGACTATGCACAATTTAGCCTCGAAAGTCTGATCACAACACATTTTCTTCTCATTCAACTCACACGCATATTCTTCACAACCTTAGTGAATTTTGTTCATATTTCATGTACAAAAACTTCAAATCATAAAATTCTTTTTGGAGGTGATAAAAGACTTTTCCTCCTAACTTTTCTTAGTTGAAAACATTTCAAGATAAGATAGTTTGGTGTGCTCAATTGTGCGCCAAAATCTACTGAAAATATGTTGTGGTGAGAATTCACATGGGATTGCAAGTTCTTATCCCATATCATTTGGGAGTGACTTGGAATGAATTTGAAAAGAAGCTCAGTCCTTTCTTCTTCTACAACTTGCACTTGTTTATACAAGAAATACTAAGAAATGTGAAAATGGTAATATTTCAACATTTCAACTATTTCAAAAAACCAAATTTTGGGAAATTCGACAATAAATACTTATAATTTCCAAAAAAATTGTTTTCTTTATCTTGAATTATTTAAAGACGAAGCTGCTTGGCAGGTACGATATTACAAATCAAATTTAATGCATCACAGATGGATAATTCTAAAAAATTAATTTGTTGAACATCATAATTAGATAAGAAGAAAGTTGTAATTGAAAATATTTTTTTAATTAAAGACATCTTTACCACTACATTCGCTACTTCAGAGAGTATTACTTGATTTTGATACCTTTTAGTCACCCGTACCATGAGAATGCTCAATTTATTCATGTATAGTATCCAATAATACATATTTTAGTGTGTTGCAATCCTTTTGAAAATGGACATTACATTTATAAAAAAGTTGCATTCTAATAATAGAATTTATACTCAATAGTTGAAAGTTACAATAATGGGATTTTTACCTTCATAACATTCTTGGTGTAGTATGAGAACCATCCTTCTGGAGTATGTGGAATATTAAGTAATTTTTTATTTAATAGGGGTTATTTCAATAAAATGAAACATAGAAATTTATAAACATGAAGATTTAAAGAAAGGGACAAAAAAGGATTTAAATAAAAGAGACAAAAAAGATGGTGTAAAATTCTTTGTTTGTCCCCTACACAAAAAAATCTTGCACATTTCTCTCTAGTAAAATCACCACTTGAAATAAAATTATATAATTATACAAGGTGAGATAAAAATCTGGGATCCAATTTGTTTCAAGTTGGAAAGATAGGTATCAGTCTACGGCACATTGGATAATTTTCTTCAAGGATGGAATTTTGTACGAGGAAGAATGTTATGTTACTGTGGGGTTTGCATGCACAAAGCCAAGTTGGGTTGAGAGTTGTTGCATAGCGTGCATATTATAATCCTAGAAACTTGTTACTTGTGAACACAGGGAAAATGTAGGGACATTTACTATGTAGTAAAAGGGCCCTTTCTACTACATATTTTATTACTTGGGGCATGTAAATTGATCATTTTCCTCCATTAATACCTAAAAAACCAAAGATTCATGGCTTTAAAATGACAATTTCAATCAATCGTATTGTGAAATATATAATTTAGATGGAACTTTGTTTTATGTCATTTGAATCGATGAAGAACATTGCACGTATTGGAAAAAAATCAAATTTGAACATAGAATATACTCAAAACTATTTAAAATAATTTGAGGTCCAAAACACACATTTCGTTAAAATTAGGGACCTATCTCTATTAAGAAGGGCAACAATCCCCATTGTTTTTCCAGTCTAGTAGTTTAGTTTAACGAAATGTGTGTTCCAATTTGGACTTCTTGGTCCTTTTGAGGTTAATACACAATGAATTGATCAATTTTCTACATAGTAAATGACCCTACTTTCCTTGGGTCAGGGTGAGAGCCCGTGTCAACTTCGTTGGCCCCGCCTCGCATAGCTTGACTATGCCATATCCCCTATGTCCCTATTTGTTGGCTTTTCTAGTCTAGTGCCTCTTGGTCGCACTCCCCTTTACATTGGACGAATTAAAGACCTATGTTAATGCCACATGAACATCACCACACAATCATGATGAAACTAAGGGCCTCTTTATATATGAAGTCAAGGTCGTTTTTTCTTGGGACTGATTCAACCGAATTTCAGCTTGTATTAGTGTTACGACCAGCCTCAAGTACTCAATATACTAAGATTATAATAAACATTAGAAGAGAAATGAGCCCTCCAAGGGGCTTTTTCGATGTTCGGGCCAAAATCTAATTTTTTATTGGAATTATTTTTTAAATGAAAATATTTTTAAAAATAAAATGTTAATAAAATAAAATAAAAATTATTATTTAAAAATTTAAAAAAATGCTTAAAAAATGTTCAAAGATTATTTGAACCATTTTTAATATTAATATATATTAAAATATATATTTAAAAATTTTAAAAAACTTTTAATATTTAAATATCCAATCTGAAATGTCGAACTCATGCCACATCAGATTTCATTTTTTAAATATTTTTATATTAATTAAATATTTTTAAAAAAATTCAAAAAGTTAAAATAAAAATAAAAACTCGAGGCCTCTTAGAGGGCTCAAATTTCTTGTAATGGGCCATTTCTCCAATGTCTATTGGCATTGGGGTCATAAAGGAAAAGGAAGAAGAGACAAAAAAGAACCATTATTTTAGATTTGCAAACAATCCAATGGTGTTGATTGTAGGAAAAAAATATTTTTTAACAAAAGAATATTTATTTATGAAATATAGAAATGGTCTCAAGGACATGAATTGGCCTTCTAATTTTAGTACAACCAATTCTTTGAATTGGGGCCAAGCTAGATATAGTCGTTTTAATTTTAAAAATCAGTATTGAAATTTCAACCTCGAGTCTTGGTATAAAGGGGTTGGGGTTGATTTGAACCAATGACAGGTGAGGATTTGAGCCCTCTTACACATCAAAACGGCCTTGATTTCATATATAAAACAGCCCTGAGCGTTTACTGCCTTATATAGACTTGATCCTTCATCACTATAACAAGTTTATTTCTCTAAGGTAGAATGTCCATAACAGATAATTTATACTTTCTATGTGCAATAGGATTAGAATGTGAATAGTATTTTCCTTCATAGGGAATTAAAAATCATGAAGAATACAATTTTTTTCCAAAATTTTGTTTTTTTAAATGATTTTTTACAAAATTTTATAGAGAAAGTTAGTCATCACACAAAACCGATAACTAGACTATCCCAAATTTGTGAACATCTTTCCACAAACTAGCCCAAATTCTACAAATTTCATTGGTGGACATAAATTTCTACACAAGTGGCATTGAGTTTGGCTATTGGTTATTATGAATGGGTCTACACGTTTGGTTTCTAAAACCCTAAACTACTTTTGAGCATCTCTTCTACACACACTCCTTTCACAGTGAACAATGGAAAAAAAAAACTTCATATGGCATTGATAGAGGTCCTTAATCCTTAAACGTCAAGAGGAATCTTGGAGGGCATCATATTTTCTAAATTTAGCCTCATTTTTTCATCACCTTTCCAAAGCACCAATCCATTTCAAATTTGGTTGAGAAAATCCACTTTCTCTCTATTATTCTCTCATAAATAAGCCCATGGGGCTTGCTTTGACGTTTAAGGGTTAATCTGTCCAATATAAAACAGAAGGCCGGGGGAGGGGGGACATATAGGGCATGGCGGGAAACATGGCATGGTGAAGGCTATGCGAGGTAGGGCCAACCAAGTTGGCATGAGCTCTAGCCCTAGCCCTTTCCCTCATTACATTCTATAACAATAGGGTTCTGTATCTCTACTCCTTCGTTTGATTTTTATCGATATAGTAACTTTCCTTTGAACTAGAGTGAAAGATGACACTTGCCATTCAATGAGGGAATTTAGTAGGAGTCAAGCAAGTAAGACAAACAAAGTGCATCCAAGAGTATCCAAGAGCATCGGGAGAAATCTTGGAAACTATAGTAGGGGTACAAAGTCTAGGGCTTAACAAAGTTACGTGTGTCAATGAGAAAGGTATAAAATAGTAGTAACCGGACCAGGACCTCAAACGGTACCGGTAGTGAAGAAGTGAGATACAGAAGAAAAGAACTGCCTGAAAGAACTCCAGAACTCCATAAGGTCAGTTACGTACCGGGAGGAGAAACGAGCGGTGGGCAGGTACGGTGCGTGCGCGCCGAGCAGCTAGCATTGTTTTTGGCAGATCCTGTTGGCGCGCTCCTTGCCAACAGGAGCACTTGCCCATTTGCCAGCCTGATCATGGATGGAATATGTATATATGTGTGTATATTTATATATTTATAAACCGGAATATATATATATATATATATATATATAACTTATGTACATGCACGCTGGCTACTGATACATTCCCCCACGGCAGGCTCATTGTAAATTTGGTTTCTAGTTTGATAGAAAATGCGGCTCTTTTCTCACTGGAGAACGTGCTGCTCATGAAATGAGTTCCAATTCCTTCATTCCATCGATCCTCCCATTTGGGCGCGATTCAGATAATGGACCCTACACAAATATATATAGGGTAGTGAGTGACTACAACAGATTAGTGATCCTCAAGCAGTAAAATCTTGAACTAGTAAGAGATTTGCAAATCCATAACATCTTAGCTTGGTCCCTTTTTCTAGAAAAAATCTTTGCAATAATTGAAGGTGTGCAATGCTAGTGTAGAAGGAGGCATCTGTTGAGGAATGTAGCAGTGTAGAAACAAGACTACGCTAAGGCAATTCAAGAATGTTTATGTTTCCAGATGATTTGTTCAACTCATGGGTCGGCCTGTTGCCGCACTTGCGTTTGCATCCATAGAATGCGAGGAGGTGAATTTTGAAAATAATAAATAATTTGAACATGTAATCAAAGCCTTCATAACATTCTTAAGCTCTAGACTTTGTACTCCTACAAAAGTTTCTAAGATTCTCTTCGATGCTCTTCGATGATTTTTGTTTTTACATCTTCAATTTGTCTTACTTGCTTGACTCCTACTAAATTCCTTCATATAATGGCAAGTGTCATCTTTCACTCCAGTTCTAAGGAAAGTTATTGTATCAGTAAAAGATCAACCAAGCAATAGGCGGTGCAGTACCCTACTGCCGAAGAATGTTATATTGTTTCATCTTGCTTTTGATTAACCCCTAGGTGACCGAATGATCATATCATAATTGCTACCCTTTTTACGAACTATTCAGGACGAAAAAATACTTTTATTATATATATATATATATATATATATTTTATTTTTATTTTTATTTTTATTTTTTATTTTTTATTTTTTATTTATTTTTTTATTTTTTATTTTTTTTATTTTTTTTATTTTTTTTATTTTTATTTTTTTTCAAATAGGAAATCAAGTCTACTTTCCAACCCATTTTGAATCATGTCAATCCGAGTAATACTACACCTACAAGAATTTTTCAAAGACAAAGACCTCAACATTGTCCAAGTGTTATAAGATTTACTATTTAGGGAAACTAATGATGTTTTCTCCTTTGAAAAAATTGCTTTAAAAAATCTTAGAATAGAATGTCTAATTTTAACCAACCATTTCAAATTACAAATTCTAAAAATAGAATTTGTAATTATTGTGAATATTAAATGGTAAATGCTTCTAAATTCATTAGAGCATCCGCAGTGGTACTGTAACCCCTTAAGCCTCCATCCAGCTTAGAGGCTTAAGGGTCTGAAACAGGCCCAGTGGCGACCTGTAAGTACCTTTTTCATCCAGGTCGCGGCCTGTAAACAGCCGTCGACATGGAAATTGCAACTCCTTTCAAGCCGGCCGTAAGTGCCGCAAATAGTATCGAAGAGATGCCAATCCATAACACAAAGAAAGAAATCGGTTACAGGTTAACCCCTAAACGTCCCAATGTCCAGAAACTGGACGACGAACAGATTCAAAGCCTTGCAACTTTCTCATACAACCTCGGATGACTTTCATCCAAGTCACCTTTGTAAGCCTATTAAATTCTTTACCAATTACAATAAATCTCTTGTGATGGGGAGCTGTTGATAATATTGGAGACGCCTTCAACTACAAGTATGTCAAATTTGTTGGGTAGATTTCATGCTTGCAATGGTCCTCTCATGTACACCTCATGTACATCTGAGCCATGCTAATATCTATTTTTGAGGCTAAAATCTACTTCTGTTCAAAGGGTTGGTACGTTTAGGGGTTAAAGGTTACAGGTCGACTAGAATTTCACCGCACCTGTAAAGGTACGGGAACTGTTTGTTAAAGCACCTTTAGGGGCTTAAAGGTTATAGTACCACTGGGGATGCTCTTAACCTCTAAAGGACCAAGGCTGATTTTCCAAGTTCGGTCAGCTTAGTATGGAATGAGTATTGATCCTCAATTATTGAGATTTTTTGTGGTGATTCTATTCTTTGTAACGTAGATGGGATGATAATTTGCGTACGTAGATGGTGTTTAGATCAAAAGATACAATCATGCAAAGGTGAAAAACCTAATTGCGGGCAACTCCTGAAAATTTTCATACAATGAGCTATGCATCTGAATTTTTGTACACAATGAGCTAACGCCCCCATATACACAACTGCCAAATTCATTTTAGCAAATTTGAGACTAAACTTTGCATTTTCGGCATTTTTAGAAAGTTTCAAACTTGGGCAATAAGCCAAAAAAAGAGTGCAACCAACTTTGAAGCTTATAATCTTACTATTGAAGAACCCTGAACGGTTGAAATTTTTTAGGTTGTAATAAATTCAAGTTGGTTGAAATATCCTACAGTTGGATTGGTCAAAAAGGTTTTAGATCAAAAACTATTTGTCTTTTTATGAGAAGGGATATTTTGGAGTGTTTGGAGAGAAACATAGTTGTGGTCCTTTAGGGGTTAAGACTAGATTATAGTAGATTCTTGAACTTGATTGCACATGTGATGAGTTCATCCATAAGGAGAGGTATTCATCCATAACCTACTACTTTTTGTCCATGGGCAGCCTGGTTACGTCTTGCTTGCCACTAGTAGAAACGGTTATGGACAGATGCTGGATACTTATCTGGAGAAATCCACTAAACTTTTTGCATACGGTCACAGAATATTTGTGTCACGGTATTTAGGAATCCACACTATTTTTGTAGCTGGTTCCGTCGTTGAAGTTACTTCATGAGCTTAGTTTATTGTTAAGTTGTGAGAGAGTTGCTTCTCGATGGTCTCAATTTTGGGGTTCCTTATTGGCAGATCATTCAGTTGGAAAAGTGCTTCAGTTGTTCATTCTGAGAACAGTAAGTTAGTGAATGTTTAGAAAACCCAGGAAAAGCCAGTGATATTATTATTCCATACTACGTCACGTTCTTGTACGTGGGAGACTTAGATTCTTTTCAATTTAATGGATGCCTGTTGTAACGGTACTAGGAGAGGAAGACTGAAGAATGACATAAGGTGGAATCAGGGTTTTTATGTCATTCTTTTTATGTTGTGCAGAAAGCGATCTTCACTAGAATGATGTAGCTATTTCAATCTATGAATATGGATGAAACATGTAAAATATGAAAGTTTTCATATTCATTCATCCAAAAGCTTATACAATTCATTTATAAACCAGTTTTAGTTTTAGTTCTTTTCTTTTTTTATTTTTTTATTTTTAGCCAAACACCAGTGTAGTGGAACAATTATAGTGGTTTAACCCTTTGACATGTCAACGTCCATATTTTGGATGCTAGATGATTTCTAACACGTCCCTTTACCACATATGGTGAAGTTTTCCATCCATCCAAAATTCTCTTGATTCTTGTGCTAGTTGACTACCATTTGTTCAGTATGGATTTTCAAAATAAGATGTTGTGAATTTTTGAAAAGATAACAAAAGTGGTTTATATCAAGTTTCATTCTTAGTTCAAAAAGTGAGATCTTAAAAATGTTTTTTTCCAAAATAAGTAGAATCAAATAATAGGCATTAGATCATCTCATAGTGCACATTATTCCAAATTCAATAAAAAAAAAAAATTAATCAAAAAATAAATAAAATTGCGATTTTAAATTGAATTTCAAAAGAAATCCTTGAAAGTTTAATTAAAATCTATTAATAAAAAATATGAGGCATTTACAACTTTGCTTTGTATATCAACTCCATTTTTGTTATTCATCAAACATTTTATAACGCATCTTCAAAATCAGTGTTGAATTGGGAAGTCAAAGGGTTAACCCCTAAATGCCTAGAGCCCTCTCCAAATTCGGCAATTTTGCAAATATGCATTATAAAATGCAACTTAGAGGGATATTTTGAACTTGATATATGAATAAAAGTTGTACATTATGAATTTTAGATTCTATCCATACTGTTAGATCTATGATTGCTATTACCAATAATTTTGTATGAAATTTGAAACGTGAAATTCAAAATTATTTTGTAATTCAATTACGAATAAGATATTGACAATCTACGGATGAATTTTTTTGTGATTGGTTGAAATGTAATACTCTAAGTGTAGTGATTTTTGGAGATTTTTTGGTTGCTTAATTTTATGAGTTGACTTTTTTTAGAGCACTTTTACACTAAAATCTTCAAAATTTTGGGTGAATCATTACAACATGAAATGAGGCATAAAATTTTCACAAATCACCCCCTTTCTAATCGGATCACATATGCACGAAGCTAACTTCCCATAGAATTTACAGTAAAAATTCCACACTACTATAAGTGCATGACGGATGAGAAATTGTGGATGAAATCTGTACATCGTCCAAAAAATGGACGCCTAGGCAGTTAGGGGTTAAAGTATTGAAGGACCACCCTCCATTGCTACAATGAAAAACAACCACTGCTATAAACTAGCGATACCATTTCAAAATTTGGAAGGATTTGAGTGATTTCATTGATCCAAAATTAGAGAATATATATTTTAATTATTCCTTGCAAAAAAGTGTATAGCTTTTTAGCAGTAGATTGTCCAAAATTAAATCTGAAATGCCCTATAATTGCCCACTTCCATTCTGGTCATATAGGTGCTTTCAACAATTATCACTCACAACCTAAAACCATTCAGTTGTAATTCCCAAAAAACCAACGACTTGCAATCCTACATGTGGACTGAATTGGAGCTTCTAAGATGCAATTCATGATACTTTCTGTGTTAATAAAAGCATCAATTTAAGTTTATGTTTGTACCAACTATTTGAAGAGCCGCTACTCAAACTCCATTGCATGATGTTTTGGTCAAGACCATCCTCGAAATCAAACCAAATGCTTTAAATTGGAAATTAAATCAATTCGCTTTCCAAATCAAATCGCTTTCCAAATCAAATCCAATGAAACCATATTCAACTTTTATTTTTTTTAATTGTATATTCTACAAGTGATTTAAGATTTTCTTTTAAAATGGTGGGTGTGGTAATAGAAGACTTTAAGCTCACATGCAATGAGGAAGTATTACCTCATTGTTTTCGGCCCAGTTCGTGCAATCAAAGATCATATTGTGATCAATGAAAGCATCAGTGTTTGAAGTTTTGATAATTATGGCAAATTCAAATATTTAACATTATGTTAGAGCTTTTAATTTGATAAATGAAATAGGCTTGTCAAAGCCCCAAATCTTCTTTATAATAGAATTAGTCAAGGGTTTATTATTTTAAACTCTATACTAAAGCTCACAAGAGAATGGCATAGAAAGTAGGTATAGTGTCATGTTTCAAATCACTTGCATCCACCTACCCAAACCATCCTTACAACAATACCAAATTCATGGAACAACAACTCGACTATTGATACAGTATGCATTAGAATTAAAATTTAATTAATATGAATGATTAATTATCCAAATTCATCCAAAGGAATTCAACACTCTTCTATATTTGGATTATTGTAAAAAATAATTTGAATTTATTCATGCATTCATCTCCTTGCTCAAGATTTCATGGCTTCTAGCCTTCGTAACTTCTGGCCCTCACTATTAAAAATGTTTCGAGGAATTGTTGCTATGGGACCAAGCAAGGGGCCACGCTCTAATTGTTGAAAGCAAATAATGGCTTCTTTTCCCCACGAGAATCGCAAAATTGAACCATTTATTGTACACTCACAAACACAATGGTTTATCAAAAAATTGGCATGTCAATAAGATGGGAGCATATAGTACCTAAAGGCCAATAAGCTAGAAGTGCAACAAAGTTTGTTATAGTAGGAAAAACGCATGTTTATTTCAAAACAAAACAAAAATTAACATTCAAAGTTTTAAGAAGGATTAATCGGAATGAATCGTTTAAAAAGTTACCATATTTGAATTCCAAAGGCATTTCAACACATTAAAATAAATTTTGTATAAATATTTTTGAATTAGATATGAAAATTTTGAATATTTTCATGTAAATCATCTAAAAGCAATTCAAACTAAAATATACATATATTTTAGAACTAATAAATCAAGAAGTAACAAATCTTTTAGTAGGTAACAAATCCTTTAGTAGATTAGTAAGAATGGGGAACTACCAAACATGAAAATTTCTACTTCAAGAAATGTCTAAAACTATATGCTACAAAGAAAATTCTAATAAATATACACTTTATTTATTTTTTAAATTATTCAATTTCATTTGCAACCATAGAATCTTGTATTCAACTATGAAAAGCGTGTGAGGATCTTTTTTAAATTTGGATGCTTAGATTGCAAGATTTAATTGTCTAAAATAGAAAACAAAGTTTGCTATGCAGCCTATCCGAGAATTACAATTAACTTTGACAACCTTTGGATAAAAAAAATTGCACTACAAAAAATGAAGGTTTAATATCATGATGTAAAAGATGGTGTCAAATACATTTTCTTTAAGTTTCAAAAATAGTAGAGGTGTAGCATATCCCAAAAAATATTACAGTGGGGTCCAACATGGAATGGCGTTTTTGGTTTCGCAGTGAGAAATGTTTTAGTACTGCCAACTTTGGAAGCCTCCCGAGAGCTCAAAAATTGGTATCTTACCACGAAATTTTTACCAAAGACTCATCTTTAAGTTAATTATATGTATGCCAAATTTCAAGGCCGAAAGATTCACCCAAAAAAAGTTATTCAGAATCTACCAACATTGGTAGCTGTGGTAATTGTTTCACTGCTGCCAACTTTGACAGCCTCTCGAGAATGGAAATTTTTTTTCCTTACTTTGGTTTTTTTTTTGTAGAAACCAATTTGTGTTAGTAATATATGGTAAAAATCTCAAGTCTAAAATATTAGTAAAAAAAAAGATATTCCCAATCTACCAACATGTGTAGTTGTGGGATACAATGGGGAAACCATTTCATTCCTACCAACTTTGAATACTGCCAACTTTGAAAGCCTCCCGAGAGCTCAGAAATTGGTATTTTACCACGAAAGTTTTACCAAAGAAATATCTTTAAGTGAATTATATGTATGCCAAATTTCAAGGCCAAAAGATTCACCAAAAAGAAGTTATTCCTAATCTACCAACATAGTAGTCAAAGTTGGTAGCAATGAAATGGTTTCCCCCATTGTTTCCCACAACTACACATGTTGGTAGATTGGGAATATCTTTTTTTTTACTAATCTTTTAGACTTGAGATTTTTACCATATATTACTAACACAAATTGGTTTCTACCAAAAAAAAACCAAAGTAAGGAATTTTTTTTTCCATTCTCGGGAGGCTGTCAAAGTTGGCAGCAGTGAAAAAAATTCCACACCTACCAATGTTGGTAGATTCTGAATAACTTTTTTTGGGTGAATCTTTCGGCCTTGAAATTTGTCATACATATAATTAACTTAAAGATGAGTCTCTGGTAAAAATTTCGTGGTAAGATACCAATTTTTGAGCTCTCGGGAGGCTTCCAAAGTTGGCAGTACTAAAACATTTCTCACTGCGAAACCAAAAACGCCATTCCATGTTGGACCCCACTGTACAATAGGAGGTACAAAAAATTACAAATACACTAGCTATTTTTGTACGATTTTATATGCAAAAGATCTTTTATAATATAAAAATATAAAAAATACATTTTTAAAAATCCCTTTTCTACAAGCTAAAATCTATATGCATATTTTAAAACAGAATACATAGAAATTCTATTCCTCTTTCAAGGTCGGCGTGAATAAAGAGTTTGTTCGTAATGTCAATGATCTAGTGCCTACCAAACAAAGGGCTATTGGAACAAAACTACTATCCCTTTATATTTTAAAGCACATTTAAGTTTCGTTCAACACCCCTTGGATCATTAAGTTTTAACCCCTAAGTGACCAAACGACCATTTTATGATCGCTACCCTTATTTACGGGGTGCCAAGGATGAGAAAAAGCTTTATAAAAACAAAAATTATTTTCAAATAGGAAATCAAGTCTAGTTTGCTACCCAATTTGAATCATGTCAATCCAAGTTAAACTCCAGCGAGGAGAATTTTTGAAAGACAAAAACGTCAATATTATCCTAGTGTTATAAAGTTTACTATTTAGAAAAACCAATGATGATATCTCCTTTGAATAAATTGCATTTTAAAATTTTAGAATAGAATGTCTGGTTTTAACCAACTATACTGGTACCGAATTTCAAATTTAAAAAATATATTTTGTAATTTTGGTGAATATTAAATGATAAATGCTTATAAATTCATTAAATGAGTATCTAAAACATTTCTTGAAAGTTTGACCGTACGGATAATTATTAAACATCATGTTTCTCATTTTCTCTTTTAGACCAAACTTCATCACAGTAGCAAAAGTAACATTTTATAACACATCTAAGTTTTACCCTTATCCCCCTCTGTCATTTAGGGGTTAAGAGGCCTTCTACAATGACCTTTGCCAAAATCTCATTCAATTTTTTTTACCAAAATCTTATCCAATTTGTTTTTGCCAAAATCTTATCCGAAAATAATAATTAAAAATAATGTGTTATCAATTTCATGATTTTAAATGGATGAGTTTGTCAAATTTTTATAAAAATAAATTAGAGATAAATTTGCTACATTTCAATGGCAGAATCCGTGAAAATATGTAAATACATGTTCTATTCAATTTTTAATTTTTTAATTTATACTTATGACTGTTGTGTTGATACTAAAGTATCACATAGCAAGTTCGACACATGCTCGCCAAATGATTTAGCTTTTTGAAAGATTCTATTTCAGCAAATGTTACATTCTGCAAATATTTTTCAGGATTCTTTTTGCACCATACAAAAGAAATTAAAATTTCTTTTTCGAGTATATATATTTATATTTATTAATTTTTCTAGACCTTGCTCTTATGCATTAGTAGGAAAGGTGGCACTCCCCATGAAGATGCCCATGCAAAATCACTGTGCATGCTTGGAATTGGGCACCACTTGCCTGGGCATCTCCCTCGGCAGTGCCACCTTTTTTACTAGTGTATGGTACGATATTGCAACTCGTGCTACTTCCCAAAAATCAAAATCAAAACTGCTCTTAGGCTAAATTAGGCTAAAATTGACTGTATTTGACCAACTTTCAAAGGAGTGAGCCTCTATTAGTGTCGAGGAAATAAATAATAAATAATAATATCATAAGATTCTTTAGCCCTAGCCATGGTTCACTCTTTTGCTCTCACTGCATGAAAGATAAAAAATTCAAAGCATGTGATTCTTGAGGCGGGGCTACTGTGGACTTCCAACTCTCCACCATCGTTCTTTAGGTAAATAATGACGTGGCATGTTCAATATTCTAAAATCTGCTTCAGAGATACAGAATTCTAGGATTCTTATTCCAAGGTACAGCTCACAAGGGCTAAAGAACCTTATGATCTCATGAGGTTCACAATGCAACTAAACTAATCTCCATGAGATTCACAACAGAATGCCGACCTAACCCACTCTCCCATGAGGTCCACAACCTTGCACTTTTTTCTAGTCACATGATTTAGGTTATGAACTGTTCAGATTCTGCGTCTACAGTAAATGGAATATCAAGTCATTAAAAGATATCTTTGTGGATCCATATCTAGAGAAATCAGGAAATTTTATTTTAAAATTTAAAGTTTATTCCCCTTAGAAAAAAGACATAAAATAAAATAAAATCATTCCATGGTAAAAATTCAAAAAATAATTTGAAATTTGAAAAGTGACCAATAAAGTAACCAAATTTGTGTTAAAATTTGAGATAAAGATATGATTGTTGGTACCATTTTACTTGGCAAGCCATGTACACTCTAAACTTCTCTCATCAATCTCGTGTCACATTCTGATATTGCATGGAATATTAGATGTGTGCACATGGCATTGTAGAATCTCCACATGTCATGTTCTGAAGTGATGTAAGTTGGTTGCCAAAGGCATGACAAAAAGCATTATGCATTGAGTGTACTTCTCATCATTAGGGAAATTTGCAAATTGTTTCAAGAACTTACCATTCAATTCTGAGTACAATGATGGAAGGACTTGGACGGAAGCAATACATAAAATTGTATGAAGTTTAACCCCTAAAGGCCTGAGGGGTATAGAACAAAACTAAGATGTATTATAAAATGGCACCAATGGCCCTTTTTCTAGTGGGTATTGGCTCATTGAACAAACACTATTCACACTGGCCTCGAAAGAGGACTGGAATTTGTATCTATCTATCTATTACAAAATGTGACTTCCATAACTTTGATGTAGTTTGTCCCAACAAAGAAAATTCAAAACACGATGTTTGAAAATTATTCATACAATCTAATTTCCAAAAATAATTTTAGTTTCACCAAAACTACAGTTTATATTTTTTAAATTCAAAATTTGATATTATTAGTTAGGATTGTATTTCTCAATTTAAAAGAAAAGAAAAAGCAAAAGAATTGATGAAAATAACAACATTACTTTCTCCAAATAGTAAATTTTGTAACATTGGACAATGTAGAGGTGTTGTCTACAAAACCACACACCGTCTGGTCCAGAGTTGTGCAAACAATAAGAGATTCTTACTACCATCATCACAACTAATTCGTTAAATGTACACTTGTTGATATTCCCGAGCATGGATAAGTACACTAATATGTTCAGTAATTGAACAACAGTGGTATGGTTTCACAGCCCCTCTGCATACGGCACTGCCACAAGTTTCCCAGCCGTGACCTCCATTAGATCACTTTGTACTGCCTCCCGAATAGCTGACGTGAGTGGGCCTACACTTCCTGCAACACTCCCATAATAATTTTCTGTCATCATTCATCTTCATATATAAACACTGGCAGAAAGAAATTAAAAAAATTCACACTAATAGAAGACAAAATTATGTTAAAAGCACTATCATAGTTGTTGGAATGTTGAAGGTCAGTGGATACTAAAACCGTTCTAAACTGACCAGCAACAACTCATCTATTCATACACTTGGTTGGGCTTGTAAGGAAGTGACTTAATCATGCCTTAGGCCAATACCATAGTTGGTCGTCAAGATCGGGAAAAATAATTATGTGAAGAGAAACCCGAATCTGTAGAAAATTATAATTTAAAAAAAAAAATCCATTTTGTTGGTGAAAAAGAGAATCTTGACAAATATATTCACAGAATTTGGCATTTGTTAAAAGCAATTTTCCCAAAATAAAAAATAAAAAATATATTCAGCATGTCTTGCCAACCTGGGTACGGTAATCGTTGATTGGAAATAATAATAATAATAATGGCTCACAAACCGTCGTCGTGAATAAAGAGTCTGTTGGAGGTAGTTTGTCTATGCATTATGCACGACACAAATTACGTTGAAGCTGATGAACACGGGTCACCAAGACTCAATCGTAATCTAGAAATTGCACAAGGAAAGTAGAGACGTAGTAAAAGTACTACATCTGTCCGGAAAAAACTGTAGTAGTATGTAGTTTTTGTGTCACTCTCATTGTTCGCCCTGTTTGAAGCGGACAAGGCTCAAGTTTGAACTATAAAACATAGGACAATTATGTCCGAAAAAAAATGCCAAAAACTAGGACAATTATTTCTGGACAGAGGGGTTACATAGTTTACTATATGGGGCATGTAAATTGATCATTTTACATGCCGACTGTTCCTTGTGTTGATGCAAAGAGTGGAAGAGGGGAAGAGGATCATGTACCAGTTCCAACAGGCAGGCCGTCCCACTCAACAATGGGCTTGACAAGCACACCGCTACCGATGAGCATCATTTCTGATGCCGCTCTCGCTTCCTGCACAGAAATCCTCTGCACCTTCACGCCACTCAACCCTGCTGCAACCAGCTTGTTCTGCATGACCAATTCAAGCACACGGTGGGCAGTACATCCAGCCAGCACATTGTCAAATGGAGGGACCAGCAACACTCCTTGCTTGCTCACAACTGCAACGTTCATGTTGGGCCCTTCGGCAATGAAGCCCTCGTTGTCTAGCCAGATCGCTGTGAACGCTCCCTGCTCCTCCGCCTCCAACTGCGCCAATACATTGGGCAAGTAATTCACGCTCTTCACAGTGGCCATGTAGGGAGGCTTCATTGGGACCGTGGAGGTGACCACCTGACAATCCCAGTCATTAAATTCATCAGTCATCCTGGGTAGTAATAATTAATATTCATTGACCTTCCTCTGACAAGCAGTAATTCTTTTTAATCAGGAGTCAGTTTAGCATTTTTGCTACTTTTCCATGGCTTGCAGAGTAATCCAGGCTCCTTGGATGCTAATATATTGGTAATACACATGTGCTACCTAGGCAATACCTGGGTGATACTTAGGTTTAAAGAGGCTACACATCTTGACTCCATGTAGGAAATCTGGCTATTATTCCTTCTTTTTCTTTTCAAAAATCCTTTGTATCAATTAGCCAGCCCAAATTTTATGTAGCAATTTGGCTAAAATTAGCAACAACAAAAATCACTGCTGACAAGGTGCCCTGAAACTAACGAAAATGTTATTCAGCCATAAGAAAAAAACGGATGGACACGTTTCTGGAATTTTATAAAAGTCTAAGCCACTTTTCCTACTACGAGAGAGTTGTACCTTGGCTCCCTCTGGACCTTTGTAAGTAACGTTGGACACTATCGCATAAAAGGTTGATGTAAAGCACTCCTGTGACGAAAGTCCGAAGCCTCCCAACCCTGCAGACAGCCAATATCGTAGAGATCCCCGTCTGCATCCTGATGCAGCCACGGTTTGTAGCAGAATGTGTCGCAAGGTCGCTCTATCGAAAGGTGACTTGATCTTGGCTTTTTCTGCTGATCGCAATAAACGATCCAAATGTGAATCAAGCTCATAGAGGAAGCTGCACATCACCTACCACGCACATCTGAGCTCTACTCTTATGACCATAGCTTCACAATCTCAATATCCCCAGATTTACAACAAACTAAGCACCACTGAGTGACATGCCAACACATACAAAGTACTATGCTAACATATATTACAGAAGAAACTCTTTTCCCCCCTCCCCCTCTTACAAGAATCGGAGTAATGCTGCTGCAGGTTTTCTTACAATCTATGGAGGTAGAACTGGAATTCTGCGAATTGAAATATCAAAACTCCTGGAGTTTGTGCAAATATATACGTATATTACCCATTGGAAATGATAGCCGTGTCGAATACTCCGTGACCTCGATGTACCATGTGGTCATCCATAGGAATGACCATGGCAGCTGGATCTGTGGTAATACCCCCTATTGCACTTGAGTACATGGCCCTGAATGCCTCTGGCCGAGTCATTGCCAAGCTCTGCATACGTTCTGCCACCTGGTCACAACATTAAAATGCGTATGAGTGATTATTATGGACCATTTAAATCATGTGGATGATATAGAGTTCCTTCAGCATTGCAGTCTAAAATGAAGCTGTAGCTTAAAGAAGACCCTACTAGTGC
This sequence comes from Pohlia nutans, assembly GCA_022496805.1. Lineage (NCBI taxonomy): Eukaryota > Viridiplantae > Streptophyta > Bryopsida > Bryales > Mniaceae > Pohlia > Pohlia nutans. The sequence goes on from CM040085.1 coordinate 35,847,085, forward strand.
ATGTTATATTTGTGAAGCAGAATCAATTTTAAACGAAGACACCGGCCGTTGTTAGTCCGCATCAACCACTGTTCATAAAGTGTAATTGAATCCTGAGTCGTAACAAAAATTATGACCAACAAAATTTAGCTCTGGAAACCACAAGACTACTTCCAAGACTACTTCCAAGACTACATGTAAAAAGATTGAATTGACTAATTCTTTGCGTTTCCAAAATGGAAGAATCATGAGAATATCGTCACCTCAGAGAAACTCAGCACCGGAATTTGGTTGTTGATACCGCTCGAAACTCCAGCTGTCGCTACATCTACCCTACGCACAGAAATCAATTTTACAAAATGCAACATAGAACAGCTGAAAATGACCGGAATGTAGGAACCTCGGAGCCACTATAAGCCCTGAAGTGGCAAGAAGTCCATATTGTTTTTAGCAGTTTCGAGAAAGTCATATGGGAACTTTTCTGTTGTCCAGTACTGACCAACACATGCAAGGTTCTTCATTGATATAAAAGTTTGGTCTCATCTGAATTATTGCTTTTTCACAATCAAAGTGGTCATGTTAAAACCATGAATCCTTAGTTAACCCCTAAAGGACCAAGAAACCCAAATTGGGCCTCATTTTTTTTTAGCAATTTTTAAGTCCTATGTAGACTTCCTTTTGTTCGAAATTTTTTTTTTTGACCAACACATGCAATGTTCTTCACTGTTCATGGTGATATAAAATTTGGATCCATCTGAATTACATTTTCCACAATATGATTGATTGAATTTGTCATTTAAAAACCACGAATCCTTGGTCCTTTAGGGGTTAAGCATCAGAATAATTAGGAGCATAGCCAGTCATTGAAAAGAGGAAAAAATGCTTTACCTGTTGTAGAAGAGAGTGCACGGCAACTTGTGGTGCAATATCCTGCACTGTTCTTCCGCCACAAAGAGCAACCTAAACACACAACAACGTATCAATGGTTGCAAAACCTAATTGTAGGCATCCTTTCATTGCCGCATCAGAGTTGCAAAACGTAATTGTGATTGATGAAAATAATGAACGAATTAACTAGTACCTGCTGTATTAGACCTTCGTTGCTGAAAGGTGAAAGGTTTAGGGGGGTAGCTTCGGACTTCGAGGAAGCCAAGACGGTGCACATACATCATCGCCATAGCTCACAGAGTGCCTGCAACAACAAGTGATCGATGCGCCCAAATTCAATTAAACACCAACTAAGTAGGGTTTTTCGGTATACCCGTTTCTCCAAATTCACACAAAATACGACGTTTGTATCACAAAACAGGCCCAACCCAACAGAGAAATCGCACGACACCGGCAACATGTGGAAACATACTTGCAAATCAGAGCTCCCTCCACTTGAAAATTCTCTCTCTCTTGCAACAACAATGAAGTTGGATGAATTCATAAGCTGATATATATATGTGAATTTTTAGAGCTCCGACAAGTAAGCGTCGACAGGGAGTGAACATTGAATGACACCTTTCTTTGCATTATCAGAAAAATGATCCTTCTAAGTAGGAGTAGTGAACTGTTCAATAATTATCATACACTGTTATGTCTTGGAATACACTACTACTACTGTCCTGTACTGTACATTACCTGAATACACTACTACTGTACAGGATTAAGTAGTAGTATACGGAATTACAAAAAGGACCATAAAGTAGAGCAATTTACTCCAGTCATTTATCACTTTTTATAGTATTGAGGTAGTTTTTACAATGCTTTTGTTGCATTTACAGTGTTTTTTGTTATCTTTATAGTGCTTTTTGTTGTTTTTAACTGCGCTTTATCTTACTTTTCACGGTGCTTTCTGTTGAGTTTACAATGTTTTTTTATATTACTGTTGAGTTTACTATCAGTATACAGTACAATACCCAACAATATGTCTTGTAATCCTTGGCATTTTCCTTTCACACACAATTTCATGATAACGAAAAATGTTCAATTGTTCAGTGTAGCTTACTCTATTTGGAGTTTGTTGTGCTTGGATTTGAACATATTTATGTGATAATGAAAACAAACAAGGGTTACAAGAGTTATTGCCGGGTATTGTAATGTACAATAGTAGTGAATTTTAGTGAATTCAATACTGTACAATACTCTAATTACATCAAGGGTGTCAGAGTGCGAGCTTCTAAGGCGAGACTCTCTTATACGGTTCCTACATGGTGCCTTCCACAATTCACTCCCATAATCCACACTCACAATTGCGAGACTCTCACCAAAAAAATTATAAAAAAATTCACTTCTCCAAATGGAAAATAAGTGGAAAATGTGCACCCTTGCTATGTCTTACTCCGGAAGAATAAAGACAATAAAATTTCAGGTTTTTGAGACAAGTTAAGATGTTATGAATAATGTTTTCAATACAATATTGAGCAAAAACATTTCTAAAAGTTTCCATAAAACTTCAACATATCTTTTGAAATTTCTTAAGAATTCCAACAATCCCAAACACACTTAATTTATGTTTGAATGTGACCTTCATATAGAATATGCTACAAGAAATTGTGACCCTATAGCATATACACTACAAATCTAGCTTGCTTATCAAGTACGAACCTACTCAAACTTTCTAACTCACTTATTAAGTATAAACCACTTCAAACTTCCTCTTATTCATCGTAGATGTATTTTATATGAATACAAAATCTCCTCTCTTTTGGTCGAGAGTCAATAAATAGAAACACCATGACCAAAGTGGTGCATGCATGCTCCCCACAACGGTTCAGCCATCGGAACGGTCATGCCAGCACATGCCAAACTAATATATTACATAATGTAGAGTAGTGCGTGGACACACGTACACTTTCCACAAAATTCCGTCTCCGGAGAAGTCGTGCCAAAGTGGCTCCAATACGGGCCTACTTAGTCTATTATATAATGCATAGTGGTGCATGCTCTCTTTGACAATTCCGCCATTGGATTGGCCATGCCAAATTTTGGCATAGACCAACCTAGTCTATTATACAACGCAAAATGTGTACGAGTGCATGCATGCTCCCCACGACAGCTCCACCAACATAATGGTTGTATCAGACTTTGGCATGAGCCGCACACAAACATGCTCCCCACGACAATTCCAGTGCTAGAACAATCTTGTTGTACCACCTAGTAGATAAATAATCAATAGGGACTGATGTTGCAAATAGTATTTAATAATCATTGATAGGAGATAATTGACATGCTATAGCTTCCTAGCAACTTGGACAACTTTCTATCTAATAATTAATTAAAGTGAAAAAAAAACTAGGCATCATAAAAAAATAATATATTAAAATCAAACAACATATAAAAAACATTATTAAAATCGTTGGCCTTTTAATACTTTAAATTGAATTTGGACAAACTAGGTCAGAAATTTCCCAGAACTTTAGGTACCCTTTTAATTATTTATTTTCGGACTAAGCTGCTAAAAAGCTACGGTAGTATGATATTATTGGCATGCAAACAATGGTAGTGAAGCAAGCGAACAATAATATATGACAATGAAGGTGAACACAAAACTCATACCATGTCTAATCCTCAACCTCAAGTATTGGCACCAACATCACACTCTCTGGTCAAATATTCTGAATGAGCAAACAAATACAAAGACATTCGATTTCCCCAAAGCAAACTTCAGTCTAAAGAGGAAAAAAATTAGAGCACAGGATGCAACAGAACACTTGCAAGTTAATGCAAGAACGCTTGCAAAGCGAATTATTCAGGATACGTTGATAGCCAACCATTGTTCTCACACTGTCACTGATACCACAGTAGCTAGACTTGGAGGCTCTAGAATCGACTGCACATTTTTTGTATATAGCAACTTGAGCTAGTGCAAAAATGAACCATTTTGGGTTGAAAAGAATTTGATCTGAAAGAGGTTGGAGTTGGAAACACGTGGATTCTTCTTCAGTACAGATGTCTGTCTGGTCCCATTGTCCATCTCTTCTGCACTGCGCTTCGACTTGAACCTGTTACGCCATCATCCCCAGTTTGAAACGCCCTTTAAAGGGCTGTGCGGAGCCTCTTTGTTTCAGGATCTGGCACAGTTAATAGCCCTCCCTCCATCTGCACCTCAACCCCACCAACCAATTAAGGACTGTTTTCTCTCTCTGCTACTCCCTCTGTCCGGAAATAATTGTCCTAGTTTTTGACATTTTTTCTCCCCTATGTTTTATACTTCAACGTGAGCCCTGTCCACTTCAAACGAGGCGAACAATGAGAGTGACAAAAACTACATACTGCTATTAAAGATAGACCGTTTTTCGAGTACTAAGACGACTCTTTTTTAAGTTAAAACACGCCAAAAACTACGACAATTATTTCCGGACAGAGGGAGTATATAAACACAGGTCAATATATAGAGAAAAAGAATAAGAATGCACCACCTACAACATAGACTATCAGATTGACCAGTGCCGAAGTTTGGCACAACAGTTTTAGCGGTGGAACCGTGCATGGTCTATATTATATAATAGATACGCACATGCTCTACATCAAAAAGCACAAAAATGTCTGAGGGCAGGTTCACACTTCTCTGAGGCTATTTGGAAGCCATGGGACAAGGTGATACGACATTAAAAAACGATTAGACTCATTTATCATTAAGTTGTTTTGTCCCATTGACCATTTTGTAGACTGATGGTTTTTTGGAGCGCTCCCCAAAATGGTCAGTAGGACAAGACCACTTGCAAAAATTACTTTGATGTTATTTTTGCGTCCATTGCTAGATTTTTGTCTCATGGGCTTCAAGACAAAATATAAAGCTCTTCCAATTATTGACCAATAAGATATCATGGTTAAAAACATGGCAAAAGGGGAGCAACGGACATGAGATAACTGCAACTAGTTTAATACTCACATGATGAAGCCGGTTGGTGAGTGGACCCATAGTCTCATCAGGTACTACTGCGTATCTCTCGGCAGGTGAGATCCATTTGGAGGCTGTATCAAAGAGATAACAACACTGGTCAGCACAAGAAACACGAGCTCTGTTGGCTAGAAAATGGTTGACTCTGGGTTAGCAAGTTGCAGCAAAGGAGAAAGAGACTGAGGCTTTGAAGACATACTTGCACTGTTCCCAGATGGAGAACTGTCAATATTTTGGCAGGCGAGGCCATCGGCACTTAGAAGCTCTACTCTCTTGGGGACGCACCTAAGGCAAAAGCATCAAAGCCTGGGTTAACAGCAGAAAATCATTGAATTCTTCATCATCCAGGTCAGCAGCTAGGGATAACATAGCCCCAAAAAATAAAGTTGGATGATCGACAGGAAATGAGGTTGAGGTTTCGTAAAAGACAATATGGGTGCACCTATCAATAGCCTCGCCGTGGCCTAGCTGACCACTTGTGCCTCGCCCCCAACTATAAACATTGCCTCTGTCGGTGATTGCCACAGTGTGTCTCCACCCACACGTAACTTGTGTAACTTTCTGCAGTATCAACCCAGTTATAGTAAAGACCATAACTTCAGAATGAAAGTTGATACCATTTGGTGAAAGAAAATGATGAATGGACTACCTGGTTGTCCAGGCCAGTTACTAATTTTGGGGTGTTCTGGTCGTCAGTATTTCCACATCCAACTTGACCAAACTGCACAAACACACAAAGGTGTTTCTGATCAGTTGAGGTGAGCTTCGAAACATCCACGAGACCAAAAGACAATGCAAGATAAATTTCAATAATCAGTTAGAAAATTTCGAAATATGGGAGGAATTTCGACATATGTTGAGTCACCTTGTTCCAACCCCATCCATACAGTTGTCCATCTTCGTCCAATGCAACTGTATGCCGCCATCCACCCGCAACCTGATTGAAAATGAAGGCAGCTTGTCAAGTGGCCGACCCTAATATTAAAAAATTAAATTAAATGAAGCGGCAAAAGACTAGCAACAAGTTGAGATATAGCAAAACCTGTCACAAGGATTCTACTGAAATGGACAATGTGCAGGTGGACTTACAGCTTGAATGCTCTTATTTTTCAAAGCCTGAACTTGAAATGGCACCAGATGATCCTCGAAGTCACCATGGCCCAGTTGCCCATACTTGCTCCATCCAAACGTGTACAAGTTTCCCGAATCGGCAACAGCAATCGTGTGTCGCCATCCACAAGCCACCAAATTCATTTTCTCTCCCTGCAATACACCACAAGTCATGAGTTGACAATCAACTCTACTATTGTTCTCACTCTTAGGAACTATGTGACAAGTTCTAAGTACACAGCTTGCTTCATGTTCAATACCCTCATGAGCAACTACGGGTGAGATAACAAGCTTAAAACAATCCATTGCATTTATGACATTCTTATATAACGCAATTAAGGTAACAAGTGTCCAAGCCACCTAAACAATGTAGCTTGAAATCTTGGTAAGATAGGAACACCCAAAAGCGCCAAGCACCTAAAAGCACCACTAGATCAGATGTTCACTTGCTGTCCATCTTCTTATTCAATATGTACATAGTATTAAAAACGATTTTAAAACATCTACAAAAAAAAGCTTTGATGCATTCCTTGGTAAATTGAAATCGTCTTTCAGTTGCCAATAAGAAAATATAAAACTTAAACCAATCTATTAGTAATAGTACGTTTTCTCAGCGGCCCAAAAGTAGCAATTTTAGGTGTCTCTACCTTATCTCGAATATTTTTAGCATGCCACATAGGAGCCATACGCGACCTCTTCATCCTCATCCTTGCTACTTGGACTAGTGTAAATTCCAGATTGAATAAAATAAGGTAAAACAAATGAAAATAGATTTTTGTACCAATCAATGTGTAGGATTTTTTGTAATCCTAGCCCGTGCAATCTAAAGTGCCTCGTGAGTCGATATTAACAGAAATGGAATGTTGGCCTAGTGAGGTGAACATTTGCGTATCACTGTAAAAAATTGTATAAGAAGTCAATGTAGGAGAGAGAACATACAGGAACAGCACCGACTTCACCAGGAAGAAGGCGGTCATTGCGATCTCCTAAACCAAGGTTGCCATAACGACCCCATCCCCAGCCATATAGTTTCCCATTCCCTGTCACGGCTGCCGTGTGCTCTGCCCCAGCTGCCAGCATCTTCACTGCTATGCCCTGTACACACAATAATACCCATAATGTTTTCCATCAATCGGAATATATATATATATATATATATATATATATATATATATATACATATATATATATATACATATATATTTAAAACTGGACTTGATCAATCTGGATGGACCACGTTCTACGTTATGATACCATGTGATCAAGGTTATTGTCAGTACTGAACATTCATTATGGAAGGCATTCACTAGGGCACAAGTGGCAACATGACATCATGATTTGGTCAGAAACTGGAGCTAAAGAATTAAGGGAGTTGACAGTATGGGGAGTTTTTAACACACCTCAAAAGCGGCCACTTTATTGGGAACTAACACATCCTCCGTGTGCCCAAGACCAAGCTGTCCATTCTGGTTCCGACCCCAGCTACACAAGGTCGCATTTAATCAATGTCACTTCCATTGAAGTGAAGTAAAAAAATATATATGATGAAACTCAATCAATACCTTCTGCTCGTGTGGACCCAAATCTCAATACTTATCATGAAATGTGACCAAGAGACGGAGAACTGGGAAAATACCTATGGACTTCACCATCACCTGTGATAGCAAGACAATGACTGTCACCACAAGCAATCTGTTTGATTTCAAGACCCTTAAGCCCCCTTATATTCCGAGGAACGAATAAATCGCTCGAATTTCCATGCCCAAGTCTTCCAAAATCTCCCCTATAAAGAAAAAGCAATTCCGGTATTTAGAAAACTAGAGACTAGAGACCACAGTTATATCCCTAATATCAAACGTTTGGAAGAAAAAACCGCAATTCTGATCAGATAAATGACCTCATTGCAAGGCATCAAAAATCCGAGTTTAGGGAAGAAATCCAAATCTGTTGCTTCAAGAAACAGAAGAAAGGCAGAGTTGTTGTTTCTTACCAACCCCAACTGTACACGGATTTCGTGGACTCAGATCGGGCAATAGTGTGATCAGCTCCGCAAGTAATGGAGGATATCTCACAGTCATCAAGTGCACTAATGATAAGAGGCAAGTTCCTTTCGTCAGCATCTCCATGGCCGAGCTGCCCATCTTCTCCCCGACCCCATGAACACACCACATCGCCAGCTGCACAAACAACACCCAAGCCACTGTAATTTCAAAAACAGCACAATATGCGTAACTCCTCGTCGTCTCAACCCCGACATTTTAAGAATCTTCCCCTATTATTCACATAAAATCTTGCCCTATTACTCACATAGAATCATGGTTCTGAATTGGCACTTGTCGATACCCAGTGTGTCAATCTCCTTCAAGAACCCTTCCACATGAAAGACAAGGCAAGGTAGGGGATATACTATTTGCGTCACATGTGCAGGAGAGTGATTTTTGAAAGATCACTATAGAGCTGTGGAGAGCAATCTTTGGGTACGAGAGCCAAACATTTATCACTACGTCTGAGTTTCTTATGCAAATTCAAAGTGGGAGATCGTAGACGGTAGAGAACCCCATTTGCATTTAAAGATAAGGAGCCATAGACATTTAGCCAAGTCATGTTGCTAAAACTCCAAACAAGTGTATGAAGAGATTGGTAACAGGGGTCAGTATAGGAGACAGGATTTGGTCCCTAATGGTTTCAGTATCCTCTACCTTAGCTTTAAACTTTGATCTCTTTTATTTAGATCAAGGTGCACCCCTCAGTGAGAACAAGGTCCGCTTGCGTGTAGGTAAAGAAACTTCAGTACTATAATATTCTAGGTCACCTTATGGTTGAAAGTTAGCTTGATTTAACACTTGAGCCAATTTCAGATTGGTGAGCATTATATTATCGTTAGACACATCTAGGTGCAGGAAAGAAACGGTGAAGAAGATCACACTTACAAAGAAGGGCGACAGTGTGGCTGGCGCCTGCAGAAACGGCCAGGACACGCCTCCGTTGTCCTTCACTGCTGAGAGCCTTATCATCCTCCATCCCTAATCCTTACACCACCGGGTTCACCCAAATCCTGGTCTAATCAATGGCTTTGCAGACGTGTGAAGCTCCACCTTGAACAACCACCTCATATGATCCAAGACCACCAAAATTGGCAAACCTCGGTGACGTCGAAAAGCTCTCCAGCTGCAAAGTGAACGAACGCAATGGCTGGAGACCCAGGCTAGAAATGCTAGAAATTTGCACACCTAACCCAACAGACACAGCTTTCAAAAGCCTCACCTAAGTTAGTGGAAATTAAAGGTGCAAAGCTGCATAAGCCAAAACTGAGGAGAAGAATCTACAGGAGCCCACAGTCCACAATGCATTGTACGCATTACACTGTCGTTGTCGATGAAGGAATGAATTCTTCGGCGATGGAAGCTGTGTGAGGATCTCGAAGTCGGAAGGTATCAAAACCGCAGTAATAAGTACGTTAGTTGGTAGCCACTGAGGGAAGAGCCTTATCACCCATATCCTACTTTCATAGGAGTCCTAGATGCTTAAATTAGCTTCCTTTTTACACTGTCCCGCATTCCGGGCTCCAGATAACATTGGCAGAATTTAGTATTCGTCTGGCTCGCCCAGCCCAGTCGGTTTTGGGAGGAACTAACTTAGGGCTCCTGTTCCGTCTTCTGAGGACGCTCCCGGGAGCCATGTGGAAAGGCATTAACTGCTTTTCAGGTACGTCCCGGACTTTGAGGCAGCCACTCAAGTCCCAAGATGCGAACATTGACGGTTCTCAGGCTTTGGACGTTGCCCGTTCTGCAAGGTTCTCAGGGTCTTTTTGCCAGCTGCTTCTGTACTGTACTGACAGAAAATTGCCCAACAGGAAGTTATTAAAAGATTTGTCCTCGTGAAACTGTGGGATGAGTACTCACTCTGCGTTCAGAAAAAGATTTGGAGAGCAGCAGCAGCAGCAGCATCTGCATCAGCAAACTGTAAGAAATTCAAAGGTGAGTGATCTCAGCACTGCTTGAGAAAAAACACATTCTCGTTACGAATTGTAGTTGCATGATCATGTGCACAATAGTTTACAAATCCAGAATTTGGAGCAATCGGTTCTGAGGAGAAGACTTATTCTTTAACTACAAAATTTGAACTTCAGATACAGTTGAAGTCTTCAAGTCTGTGTGTCTAACATATTAAAGTTAAAATGCAGTTGAAGTTGAAAATTTAGAGTTGAAGGGTAACTCTAAGGTGGTTACCCCATTCCCAACTAGCTCCTTATTCCAACGCCTATAGTTTGGCTCCAAATCCCACAGTGGGAAACTCAGAATCCAATGTCACTTCATGGGCAGTTGAAATGGGTTGAGTTTTGGATAGAAATAGTAGTGGGAGTAATGGTTTAGGGGGCGGAGAGGACTAGGATTAAGATGTGTTAATATAAAGTTGAGCAACATTCATGGGAGTGGGAGGAGTGGGTTAATGGCAGATGGTGGTTTAGAGTTTATGGGGTGTTGGAAATGAGTGTCACAAGCAGTGGGACCGTGGCTTAGTGGACATGGTTGACTGCATGGGGGTAAACTGTCGATTCTAATTTGAAGATGGGATTGGGGAATACCTAGGTGGAAATAGGCAATGCATGGTGGAGTATGGGGCAGAAAGCGGCGGAAATAGAGGAGTCTAGGTGTTGGGAATGGAAAGGCCACCTTTGTTCATTCAGAAATTCATAACTAATTTGGAATGACTCCTAAAATTCTCAAACCACTTGCATTGGTTTTTTATGTACTTGGCACATCTGTGTAAATTTGGTCCTCTGGGTTTTGCTAATTTCCCATGCAAGATCAGCTTATTCAGTTGGGAATGGGGTAACCACCTTAATGTGCCTCAAACTAAACAGCGTTTGCAAAGTACTGAATCAGAAAGCAGTGATACTGTGTACACGATGAACAAAACCCAGGTGCCAGTTGTAAAGAAGGTACACCCAATGTACCTGGGTGAAAAATCCATCAAAGAGGCGAAGATTAATATGAGCAAAACACATTCAACCTTTGAGACCTCAATCTTGTCAACGGAACTTAACGTCATAAGTGAGCCAGAGGTTAACCTCCAAAATACGAGGTAGGATTTTTGATGCATGTGTGAATTCATCTGGAACAGTAATGACTTTCACAAAAACTTGTTACAGGTGGAAGCTTCACGTTTGTACAAGTACAAGAGGGTCACTAAAGACCAGCATTGAAACAGAGACTTTTGGACGAGATCAGGTGCAGCTGTTCCGAGGAGCTGAGAGTATTACACACAATACTTCATGAGGAAGTCGATATCTTCATCGACAATGCTGTCATCTTCTTCCCCGTTTTTCTCATCCTCTGTTGAATCACCATCTTCTGACGACCACTCGTCATCTTCAGGAGCAAGTTTCTTACTAGAGAAATTATAAGGATGATCATTGTCATTGTGTATCCGTAATGTGCCTGGCAGTTCTTCAACACTAAATTCATTATCAGAATGATAATCTTCCTCAATCTCCAACCTGTCGTCCTCTCCCCACGTCGCGGAAACCTCAAAATCTTCCGTATCTTCATCTTCAGCACTATCACCTCTGAGGGCACCCCAAATGTTTGTGTCACTTGGAACCAGGGCATTTGTGAGAGTAGGTTTCTGTGCTAACTCTTCGTCGTCAGTTTCTTGTTCAACATCTTGATCTGGTGATATTCCAAGAGCACGCCTTTCAAGTGCGGCTGTGACTCGCTGGTCAAATATTTCGTCATTGCAGGCCAACATGTAGCGAAGATGGAGCATTAGATCGTTTGATTTCAGAATTTGTTGTCTAGGTTTGATTCTTCCCTCCAAAGAGTAGCTGAAATATCTGTGGACGCATACCGCCCAAAACATGAGTAATGCAGCAATGATAAGTAGCAATGGTAATTTAAGTGATATGGAGTCATCATTACAATTCCTCCGTCTTGTTACTGGATCTACCTAACAACTAACTCTGGGTATAACAATATTACCTGCTAAGTTGCCAATGGGTATCCTACGAATCAATACTAACGAATGCAAAGAGCTTGAAATCACAAAACGAAGGTATTCAAAAACACGACATCCAGCATAACTGGTTGTATCTGCGAACTTCTTGCTTCCACCCATGTCTCAAAAATGGTACCAATATTCAAAATGTTTCATCAGAGTCCGACATATAAAAGACAGGCTGTTGTGTTAACTGATCAGGTCCAACCTCATCCAATAATGAAGAAAAGAAGCGCTACGTGGGTTTTGGATTTAAATGAGGATATGGGATTTTGTCTTCGACAGAGGGTTTGGTTAAGGACAATCTGAAAGCATACGATCACATACCGGGGGAAGGAGATAAGGTCTTCAAAAGGACGCTTCATTGCTCGCTTGAAGTACCGAAATTTGGATTCGATGATCGCAAGGTTGTATCTGAGCAGCATTGGAAAGTCAGCCACCATGCGTCCTACATCCTCACGCTTCAGCTGTTGGTTCCGAAAGTACTTTACTAGAGGCTGAAGCCTCAAAGTCAAACCCGTCCCTATCAGCTGTGGTCGTAGAGCGATAACTTTTCCAACATGCTCTTCCTTCACTCCTGCCTCTTCCAAAATAAATCTTACCTGTGTGCCAAATTCTTGGAGTATCAATATTGTTGCCTCACACAAGAAAAAACCATTAACGATTCTAATTAAGACGACAAGAGGTCCAGCCCTCATTGCAATACAAAGAGCAAAGTACTCACCACTGGACGAATCTTTCTGTCCATGCTGTAGCTTAGTAATGCTGGAAAATCAACAAGTACTTGCCCAATGGCGTCCTCACGAATTCCAATTGCACGGAAGAATCGAACCTGTCCCAACCAAACCACTTCAATCAAGAGTACCATTGATCCCGTACCAATCTAAAAGCCCTCGAAAGATTTTCTAACTGCCTGAAACACGGTGAATTGAGGCCAATACTAAAAATCCGACAATTCAAACGTAGGCACTAGCCCTGACTGCAAACCACCACGGGATAGAAATATGGCGTGTGATAATCTTTTACCTTAGGTGCAATATTCTTCTCCAGGCTCATGCAAAACACCGATGGGTGTACACAGAATATACGCTGAATGCCTGCATCTTGAATTCCTAAGAGCTTGAAATACTTCACCAACCGCTGCCATCCATTCTCAATATCGCAAGCAAGTAACTGAGGTCTCATAGAAATCGCTTTACCAATGCTGGCATCCACCAACCCCAGGCGCCTCATATACTCGACCTGCATGTTGGTCATTTTAAGTGAGGTTCCAAGACAACCTTCTCGATGGTCAAAATTACTGCAAAACAAATCTATCCTTCTACAAACAAACTCTTGATCCCAGTGTCCAATAGTGGTCAATCGAAACTTGCACAATAATGTCACTTTAGAGCAGGTCTTGAAGCCAGAGCTAGGAAGCTTAATATGACGCAAGACAACCAGCCATTTAACTTAGCATTCTGGTTGACAGCAAAAATGATGGAGATAATCAGTTCTGCTAGTCCACACCAAGACTTACCTAAACTACAGATAAAGAGTTTTTTCCACCACATTCAAGTGTACAGAACGGTCTAAAGCATAGACAGAATTCTGAAATGTTTTGCAGATGTGGACAGAAAATTATGTTAGCCTCAGATTTCTAATCGTTAAAATGAACGAATGAACCATCAAATTTTCTTAGTCCAAAGAAAAGTTGGAATATAAAGTACATCAGGCTAGTACCTTAGCTTGCATCTCCGCAAGTGGGAATCGCCCAATACTTGCAGGAAAATTAAATGCCATAGGACCGAAGTGCTCCGGTGACACCCCTAACCCTTGGAAGAATGAAATCTTGTCAAGAAGCTCGTCAATACTAAGTGCAAGAACTCCTGGAGATCGGCATATAACAAACCCAACCCAGGCTCTTCGTACTCCAGCATCTTCAAGCAGTTGTATCATATTACAAAGCTCCTCCCGTGGTCTATCAAGAATGACTGGGTGTCTTGTGAGGACTACACCAAGGTCGCGACCTCTCACATAATTCTCCTTCAGAAAACTAATCCGCTCGCGCAGTCTTTCCAAATCTCTCCCTTTCATGTCCACTAACTTTCCAACGCGTGGGTAAGTAATGTGATTGTGCTTCATCCACCTGCGAGGTAGGAAATACTAAAACCCGTTAGGAACCTGATCCCGTCCCCTATACTGACCCTTGTTTCCAACAGCAACTCATCTATTCATACACTCGATTGGCCTTCAAAATGGGGTTGTCTACTGTCACTTACAACCTCCCACTTTGAAACTGCATAAAAAAACGCATGCATATTCATACACTCGATCGACCTTCAAAGAGCAAGAGGTGTAAGCATGACTTGGTTAAATGTCTATGGCCACTGATCTTTGAACACAAAATGCGGTTGTCTAATGTCACTTACAACCTCCCACTTTGAAATTGCATAAAAAAACTCATACGTAGTGATAAAAATTTGAGGTCAACAGATTTTATTCTTATACCCAAAGATCTCTGTAGAGCTATATAGTGATCTCCCGATTATCACACTCCTATATATGTTAAAATGCTGCAAATAATATCCACTGCCTTACACAAGGAGCACAAGCCCATGATGATCAAGGAAATTTTCACACATTTCAGCAAATGGGAAGCCATTGACTTACTTGACAATCTCAGCAACCTTGGTTCCTGCAAGACACGCTTGAACTCGCGCCACAAACGTCGAGGTAACATACCGTTCCTGTGATTTCAGCGCCACGGCTTGAATAAGAATATAATCAACGAAACCAGGCATGCTATCCACCACAAGCTCCGAGTACGTCTTACTCAAGGACGCTTCCATGAAGTGCCTTCTCAAGACTTCCCTCGTTTGTTGCCGCCTTAGCTTCAATGCCTCCCTCAGTGCTTTTTCGTCGTTGCTAATATCTGCACTAACCGTTGCTTCAGGACTGACAGACCTCCTCCTTGCAGCATATGGCAGGCTAGCAACACTCTTGTCATCCTCTTTAGGGGCAGCTTCTTCAATGTAAGGTTTAGGGTTCAATGATCTTGCATTCAGCAACTGCCGCAAGTATGTTTCCTTTCCATATTCCTCGCTGGAGCTTGAAGAAGTCCAGGTACCCTGTTTCTCAACTGGATCCTGATCCCCAACCCTAGTTTGGTCATTGTTGTCTCTAGTCTCGGTCTTTTCAGGATAGAAAGGCATGTTGTTCTTCTTCGGATAAATAGGATTCGGAGCATATCGTAAATTCGAAGGATAAACCTTTCGAGGATTTGGAGGAGGCCAGCGTCGCTCTCGTGGATGGCGCAATCTCTGGTTTCCAGTGTTTGCATACTCCCTTGTATCCTCTATCCTTCAAACACACATGAATTTGTTAATTCTTATAAAGTGGTTTTGAACAAAATTATCATAAAAGACAGTCGTCTACTCGTTCTAACCAGTGGTTTTTTTTTTTTTGGTCAGGAGACGGTTTAGTATTGTTGCTACTTTTCCATGGTTTGAAGAGCAATCCAGGCTCCTTGGATGCTCTTTTCATATTAATATATAGGTGATATCAGGGTAATACACATGTGCTACCTAGGTGCTACTTAGGCAATAGCTGGGTGATACCTAGGTTAAAAGAGGCTACACATCTTGACTCCATAAAGAAAATCTGGCTATTATTCCTTCTTCTTCTTCAAAAATCCTTTGTATCAATTAGCCAGCCCAAATTTATATAGCAATTTGGCTAAAACTAGCAACAAAAAAATTACTGGTTCTAACACTGTTAGAAGCACAATGGATATAATATTGAATGGCAGGAAAAAGTGCGTGAACTAGATGCTCAATAACCATAAAAGGGAGAAAAACAGCCTCGCCAATTCAAATTGCTAATGTCAAGAAATTTCAATTTCATTACCTCGTCCATTCTTATCCTCGTCTCGGAATGGCGCCCTCCCTGACCACCGGAAATTGTCGTCCTCTGTGTTCTTCTTCTCTTCCTCTTTGGAGGAGGCCAGCGTCGCTCTCGTGGATGGCGCAATCTCTGGTTTCCAGTGTTTGCATACTCCCTTGTATCTTCTATCCTTCAAACACCCCGCGGGTGCACTATGTTAAATTTATGAAAGTATACGTTGTACAAAGTATACATACAATAGACATATTTAGAAAATGACTCAAACCAGTGATTTTCGTTGTTGCTAGTTTTAGCCAAATTGCTACATAAAATTTGGGCTGGCTAATTGATACAAAGGATTTTTGAAAAGAAAAAAAAACAGGGAATGCTAGCCAGATTTCCTGCATGGAGTCAAGATGTGTAGCCTCTTTTAACCTAGGTATCACCCAGCTTTTGCCTAAGTAGCACTTAGGTAACACATGTGTATTACCCTGATATCACCTATATATATTAATATGAAAAGAGCATCCAAAGCCTGGATCGCTCTTCAAACCATGGAAAAGTAGCAAAAATGCTGAACTGTCTCCTGACAAAAAATCACTGACTCAAACACACTTAAATTTCACTAAACGAAACAGTCGAGAATTTGAATTTGTACTTTTTGCTTTCCCATTTCGGAAGGACACATAGTCGAACCACCGCAGGATAGTCGCCGCCCTTGCAAAACCGACACTCTACAACTCCAGTTGTGCAACTTGAACACTGTGGTGGAGCCTGTACCTGCAATGGAACGCAGAGTTTAATCACATTCCTTTTACAAGCAACCGTTTGAATTGAACATTTAGCAAGAGAGGCAATACCCGTGATCTGTCGCAAAGGTCCCCCGAACGAAGCAGACGACACCGTGAATCGCCCTGCGGCTACGGCAGCGTCCGCAGAAGCCACGACGAGGAAAGGCCCGCCCCTCGTCATCGTCTTGATTCAGCACTGCAAAGTTAACCCTTACGAAGCTCCCAATACACTTCCAATGAGGCAAATGAAAGACACTTCACGAGGACTACTGTTGGTTTGAATTTGCAGAGTTGCAAACTGCTGTGGGATTGTGTGATGGTGGTAAGGAGCTTGCAGGTGCGGGATCCTCACAACCTTAAACCCTAATTCCTCACTGCAAACTCAAATCCAGCTATGGAGGTTTCATGACGATGGGAATGCTTCACTGTGTGGATAGCGATTGATGCTCTCCGGGTATAAATCCTTAGCGGTTGGCGGGTATCGTGATGAATAGTCCGGATGTCAGAGAGCCCAAACTACTGTAGAGTACAGTGCCCTAATAAAAGATTGTCGCCTCGTCTACTCACCAATGAGATTTAAAGTGACACATAATTGGTATTTTATAAAAATTCAAAGTATACTCTTATTTTAAAATATTATACCAAGTTTTACTGTCTAAAAATAGAATGTTGATTTTTGGTGAATGTTTTAAGTGTTTTTGGTATGTGATCTTATAAATTCATTTTAAAATAGTTTATGATAGATTTTAAAAAGACATGCTAGTCATAAACATAAAAATAATAAAATTCCAGTTTGAAGGAAAAAACTTAATTAAAAAAATTTAAAATTTAAAATCATATAAACCCAGTTGCATATTGCTTGTCTATTACATTTGACTACTTCAAGCTTTACAACTGGTTGATTGTCTATACTCTTCCTACAAAAACAAATGATTTAATGATTACTAAACTTGATCAGTCTACTAACATGTATGTTCACCTTTTGCTTTGATCACTTTTTTCAATCTAAAAACAACTCGAGGAGATTGTTTTCACAAATCAAAGTCCATTGCCATTCAAGAATTTGGTTCAACTCCTCCATATTATGGCAATACTTGGACCCTGTTGAATGAAATCTTTGAGGATTTTCTAAACATTCTCAATTGGGTTAAGATTGGGTGAATTTGCAGTCTAATTCAACTTCTCAAAATATTGTTTATGTGTCTAAATTCACATTATATTTTCTATGGTCATATCAATGAATCACTAATGTTTATGATTAATCAGTAGTCATTTGTACTTGGTAAAGTTAACCACAATTATCTTTAAGAAATTCACTAGATATCATTTCTTGTGATTTTTGAAGTTTAAATGAGATTAAAAAAAAAGTCATTATAACCATAAAATAACTTCAAATAATCTATCTTTTTGGTGGATGGTGAATTTCACAATGGAAAACCATATTGTGCAAAAAGAATACCAAAAAAATTATTTTGAAGATTTGATAGGATTTCTTGTTCTAGGATGAAAGTCTGATTTTATCCCACAAGGTTTTAAAATGCAATAAAGTGCTCAATACTTGGACTTAAACTAGACTTGATATTCTTGAAGTTTGGAAATTTTCGTGAAAATTTCACAAAAAGTTGTGACATGGCTTGTTTTTTAATAAGTACCAATTTTATAGTTGTAAGTGACATGCTACAATGTTATTGTTAGGGCAATGTACAATATCCGCCAATAAGTTTACGTTCATTCAAATTTTCATCAAAGAATTGATTTTTTTAAATAAAATAAATATCTAAAATGTATAAAACCATTGGAAATTTGGAAATTTACTTTTTTGAACAATTTTTGAATCAAACATTAAAATCTACAAAATTTATATTCAAATTGAACATTTATGAACTAAAAACTTCAAAAATTGATATCTTAGTAAATATAATCTCAAAACTCATGATTTTTTCTTCACGTGACTCTACAAAGGATTTGCATTCTTTCCATTGAAAGTTTTATAAACCATAAGTAATAAATTTGTATTTATAGTTGTTTGAATTAACGGTAAAAATAAAGGAATGAATTTCAAATGAAACAAATTTTTAAAAACCATTTATTATCAAAATTCCATTGTATACATGGTTCATCTTATGCTTTTACTCTACAACTTGTTCAAATTTGGCTCAAAGCTTATCATTTTGTAATTTTTATTCGCAGTTCTTTGAAAAGTTGAATGGACATAAAGTTATTGGTGGAAAGTGTACAGTGGGGTCCAAAAGTGAGCATAATTTTTTAATGTCCTTGCCTTCTATAGTTCCCATTTGGACATAAATAGTTGAATGAGCGTGAAATCTTGTACACAACATTGCAACTTCTTGAACAACATATATGTATAAAATTTGGTGAAGTGAAAATATAGGATAAAAAAATAAAAAAATAAAAACACAATTACAATGTTTGATATGTAAAAAGTCGTCATAATTACAAAAATACCTTTTACAATCCAACTTTTTGGTAGAAGGTATATGATATGATAAAGAAAAATATGGTACATTTCAAATATGTCAATGGTGAACTTGCATAGAATGAACTTTGTTCATTTAAATTATGTAGCTAAAATAGGAGTTTAAAATTTATCTATATGTTTCAGCTACTTAAACGAGGGTTTAAATTTAAATGAAGAATAAATCCAAATATATAGATAAATACATATACATACATACATACACACACACACACACACACACACACACACACACACATATATATATATATATATATATATATATATATATATATATATATATATATATATTAAGATCACAATTTAATTGTATGTGTAGTGCATATTGTGTACTACAGGGCGCCTAAGAAAACATTGTCTCCTCTACCAAATCCATAAATTTTGTACTAAAACAGAACAACATCTCTTTATAATTATTCAAGATCTCTCGATAGGATTTTTGTAAGGTAAGATTATCAATTCTAGTTTATAGTCTACTTTTAAATTTAGAAAATTCTAAATATTGTACATTCTATTGCATTTACAAGCCTTGTGGGTCAAAATCTATCATATATTATGTAGCACTTTCACTCACTATATATTTTCCAAAAAATTATAGTTTAATGATTTTTTTTATTGTGTGAATTTTTGTCGGGATTTTTATTTTCTATAAAAATATTGGATTTATTTTAAAAAGATGTTTAATTTTTAAATTATCTATGCATGTATTCAATTATAAGTTTTAAATCTATCAATGATGATTTTGAAATGAATTTCTAAGTACATGAACTCTACAAACGCTTTAAAAATTCACCTAAATTCAACATTCTAATTTTGGAAAGTAAAACTTAGTATGATTGATCAGAATGTTGTCTCTTTCAGGTATTAAGTGAGGATTTTTAAAGAAATTGATTTTGTATCATTGGACAGGGTATTTTCATAGTAGGGCGTCCAAAATGTATAGTGTGACATTGCATAACAAGCAAAATGTGGCGGTAAAATTTTTCTATTAGTCATTGAAATTAGTTTTTCGGCAAAAATTAACTAGAGTGTCATGTGCAAATGGATGATTGGTGATGTGAGTCGGCGCCGTGGGATGCGACGCCAAGTGTGGAGACTAGCCGACGGAGGTGGCGCGTTGCGAGCTGCGAAGAAGCGTGTTACAAGCTGCAAGGAGCAATGACATGGCTAAAGACCTCAAGTCAATCTCTTTTGGTCTTCTAAGTGTTTGTAAACACCGTTGACTTGTTGACTAGAGTTTGAGATATAGTGGTGGTACAGTGATGGAACTCTCATCTTCCTCAAGTTGAGTCTCCCAACATGGGGTGACGGAGCCTTGTGGTCCTATTCCCCCATTGCAACATGCATTCACCTTTCAAAGGTGGTGTTAGGCTCGATTTGAACTACAAGTGTTACGTGTATTCTTGATGTATTTGTACTTTTTATTACTTAAGAAAGATGCATCTATGCATTTAGTGCAAACATAGTTAATCAAGTGCACTTTGTTTAGGTGAAAACGAAGTTTTGGTGGGTGTTTTGGAAATTGATTGTATACTGAAATTGCAAGGCTCTAATACCGTTTGACACCATAACCACTTCCGTTGGCATTTTTGGATGTACGGAAGTGGGCATTTGTCCTATATGCCACTTAGAAAGATTCTATCACGAACTTGACCACTTTTCATCTTGAATATGGAATTTTTCATCCATTGACTCCTCCCTTCTCTCTCCTATAGCTACGGATATGAGATCTGGAATAGTGGAGGCTATTCACACTACGTAGTGTTGCACGAGAACTATGGAGCGTTACCGTTTTCTTTGCGATGGGGAGGGAGTTGTGAGTTCTCGGTTAGAATGCCATATGAGAGAAACTTGGGTCCGTGAGGAGCTTGTGGTTGAACGTGTGGTGATTGTTTAGCGACACTGCTGGTGGGAACGATGGACATTGTTTTCGTTGTTGCAGAGCAGACAGTTTTATGTTGTTGTTGGTTTGGAGAGGAATCTGAGAGTTCACCAAGAATGATTACTGGGTGTAAAACTTGCAGCAGAGCTTGCATTTGTGATTCGTAACTGTTTGCAAGTTATGGCGATTGTCGCCGCGATCATCAACATAGAGATGGAATCGCAAGTCGGAATCAAGTAAGGGCGTATTGACTGCAAGGAACGGAGTTAGAGATTCAATCGCTTGGAGGTGCAACAGGCAAATCAATGGACTACCAACATGTGCGCCCATAGTTGCAGTGGCCTCGTCACGATTGTTGCGTTGAGTAGAATTCAACCAATTTTGAGGGTTTCTACTATGTTGGGTCAAAGCTAGTGACAACAGAGGTGGAAGATTTTGAAAATGTGCCGGAGAGTTGCATTTGGAGCAGGCGAGCGTCGTCGCAAACAGAGCAACGGAGAGAGGTAGACGAACTTCGAAGTCTGGTCTTGCACAGACAGTGGCGTTTGGGGTGCCGGATTCTAGGATCTGCGATGACTTGAGGACCTAATCGAGGTTCTCAGATCCTTAGCCGGCACCTCGATCAAACTGGAGTTTTGTAACTGCCGGGGCAGACAACCTGAGGTGACAGGGATACCTCGTACAGTGTGAATGCGGCGCTGTGGTGACGGGACTCCACAGACTGTGCATGTGTGAATGGAGTTTTGCTTGTATGAACGTGGCTGCGACAGTACGCAGTGAGAACCAGTAGTGAGCTGATTGTGTAGTGACGGGGCCTTGAATCATGAGTACACAGGGCTTACTATAAGCCATAGTCACAATTATCACAGTAACTGCCTAGGGCAGACCCCACGAGCCAGTGTGAACGGAGCCTCAAGGTCAATGGGCTACGATTGTACAACCCATGAGGCAATGTGAACTTGACCGTTGAGTACAACTGGACTCGGTTATTAGAGTAGTAACTGTACTTGATTAAAATGACAATTAACTAGGCGTAGTGGTGTGGCGTTGATTCATTCCATTCAAGTGGCTTGATGACTGGACTACCACTTAGGACTGCCACATAGGACTGATGACGTGACATGGATGATTGTATCTATGACGTGGCATGCTGACTATGTAGGATTAATGTGCCAAGTAGGACTGATGACGAGGTGATTGGGACGTGGCATATTATTGGAAGTGTAATTAGCGATTATCATAGCAACTCCAAAGTATATTACGGGACAAGTGAGCTAATTTTACTGGTAATCCCATGGTAACGCTATTCCACTAAATCCACGAGCATGAGAGAATGATATGAGAGGTGATATGAAAATTGGTGGCTTCAAAGCATGATTTCCAATTTGTTGCTCCCATCATCATAGGAGGAATTAGCCCAATGGATTAGCATTGGGATTTACACTGGGACTGAGCTACTCAACGATAATGCTGGTAGTGTGCCTTGTGCTCGAAACGTCACCAAGAGACTGTGAGGAATTATTTAGAGGCACATGGAACGAGTGACTTTGAGCTATATCCCACGCTATTGCTTCATATTACGTGTGAGTTTCGACGGGTGATAGAAACCACATTGCATGAGTTCGCAAGAGAGCACAGAGACAAGACTTTCTATCGTTGGTTGAAAACAAAGGGAAAGAGTAGGAGGGTATTCTTACACCATGACAATGCAAAGGATCATACTGAGTGAGTATGGAGAACCATGGATTAGAAGAAGTCACATCTAGAATTTAGCGTGTGAGAATTAGAGGAGAGATTGTAGGAGGTACAAAAGCAATATTTATTGGTCAAGAGGTAGACATTGTCATTCATCTGGTAGAGAATGACCACTAATGGACTCAGTTAGTGACTTCGGCTGCTCCGTTAAATGTACAAGGGGATTTATCTTAAACACTTTGACATTCTCACGGTTGGGTATACAAGTATTTTCTGCACCAGGAACCAAAGTACTGGGCTGAAAGACATTCAATATTGAGGGTGTGGCGGTGGGTTTGTTTGTGTGCATAAACTTAAAGAGCAGCAGCAAATGTTTATTTCGCCTAGATCGCATCATCAAGAATTTGTGACGTTTTCGAACTTTATCGTCGAGAGTGATTTTACTGTGATGAGAAATCAAGGTATCCGATCTCGAGCTAAGTGGGTTCGGAAGGCGAGGTCAAATTTTCCCGTTATTTTCACTTATCTTCATCAAGTATTGGTATGAGTCTTATAGTTTCTACATTATTTGGCATAAAGAAAAAAGAGGATGATTGGAGAGAGCAACCACGGTGTGCGATTTTTATACACGACGTCGTATTGATTTTGAGATCGCCATCATTATATATCAACCTTCTCAACCAAGTAAGGGAGACATGTGGCACTTGTATACTCCGTAAGGTTTTGTTTATCACCAGGAGGCGCTATCTAGGAAGGGCTGTGAACCGTCGAGACGGCCCACTTTCGCGATAAACTTTTACCGCGAGATTTTTTATTATTTTCTATCATTTATTTGTCTAAGTACAACGTTTTAGCTGATTAGACATTCTGGCGTATGGTGTGCTCTTTGCTTTTGGTTTTAGTTGGCATTTTTTATTATGCCTTTTTGTCTGAGTAATTTTAGCTGCATATCATTTTCTAACGGATTAACCGTGGGAGTTTTAGTGTTTGTATGGTTTTGTCTATTATTTTAGTAGAATGGTTTTTAAATTACCGGGGTGGAATTTGGGACTTACTCTTGTGTAAACTCCAAGTTCTAAGTTTTAACCCCCAATTTTCTATGAGTAAAGTGAGAGTTTAGATTGCATTAGAGTAGGAGTTATTTTGGACGGATGATAATGGGTGGATGAAAGCCCATTGGATGGATAAAACTTGATGCAAAAGGCACAAAGTGCTTGTTCCTTGGTTATTGTGAAGGCACCAAGGCATATAGGCTGATGTGTTTGGAGACGAAGAAGATCCTCAAGTGTCGTGATGTGGTGTTTGCGGAGGAGGCCACTTGTGAGGATGCAAATGTGGAGATGCATCCATGTGGGAGTTTGGAGCCACCTACGGTGATTATGGTGGATGCACCTCCAATTTCAGCACCCATTGCTCAATGTGCACAAGGGGCTCAAGAGACACAAGATAAGGAGGTGGAGGAAGACACACCACCAACACATGAGGAGATTGGAGAGGGGCAGTGTGCAAATGTTACTCATGTGTGCAAATGTTACTCAGTGTGCAAATGTACTCAAGGTACCCCAGAAGAGAGAGGCGGCCGCCTAGTGAATGGTGGATGAATCACATTCTTCCACCTAGTGAGGTAGAACGTGCAAATGTTGCATGTTTTGATGATCCTCTGAGTTTGGGTGATGCTATGCAAAGTGTGGATGCAAGCAAGTGGGAGTTGGCCTTGAAAGAGGAGTATGCATCTCTAATGACCAATGACACAGGGGAGTTGGCCCCATTGCCAAAAGACTGCAAGAGTGTTGGTTGTAAGTGGGTGTTTAGGACCAAGAGGGATGCATTGGGCAACGTGGTGCGTTACAAGGCAAGATTGGTGGCAAGGGGCTTCTCTCAAGTGGAGGGCGTTGATTTCCATAAGACATTTGCACCGGTTGCCAAGTTTACCACCATTCGTTGCATGTTGGCGATAGTGGCAGCTATGGACTTGGAGATTCACCAAATGGATGTGAAGACGGCGTTCTTGAATGGTGAGTTGGAGGAGGACATCTACATGGACCAGCCCCAAGGCATTGTGGAGGAGGGCACCCAACACCTTGTATACAAGCTCAAGAAGTCGTTGTATGGGCTCAAGCAATCACCAAGGGCGTGGTACCAAAGGATTGACTTGTTCTTCACCAAAGAAGGCTTCTCTAGAAGCCATGCGGATTACTCATTGTATGTGAAGCAAACAAGTGAGTTCTTGTTGATTGTGATCATCTATGTGGATGATTTGATTATCTTGGCTAGTGATGATGCGGTGTTGGGGTGGTTGAAGTCGAAGCTTGAGAAGGAGTTTGAGATGAGTGATCTTGGGCCTTTGGAGTTTTGCCTTGGTGTTGCATTTGAGAGGAATCGCAGCGCACGCACCATCACCATGAGCCAAGGCAAGTACATTGAGGAGGTGCTGAAGCGGTTCAACATGGAGGAGTGCAAATCCATTGGCACTCCTCTTGATGTGAAGGGGTTGTTGTTGAAGCTTTCGGCTGAGAAGTTCAAGGAGGTTGAAGAGGACATGAAGGCCAT
Source organism: Pohlia nutans (assembly GCA_022496805.1). Lineage (NCBI taxonomy): Eukaryota > Viridiplantae > Streptophyta > Bryopsida > Bryales > Mniaceae > Pohlia > Pohlia nutans. The sequence goes on from CM040085.1 coordinate 35,872,338, forward strand.
TCCATACAAGGCAGCAGTGGGGTCGTTGATGTATGCAATGGTGGCCACAAGGGCTGACCTTGCATTTCCAGTGAGCATGGTCAGCCAATTCATGGCAAAGGCTGGGACGTTACTAGGGCATGAGCGTACAATTTCAGATTTGAGAGCGGTTGATTGTTATTATTAGTAAAAAAATTACTAAAAATATAAATAATTTTTAAAAATGGATATTCTCTAGAATATCTGAATATTCTTACCTTATAACCGTGGATTTTAGAGATTAGTTTGTGAATTAAGTGGTCTATATCCAAGTTTGAGAGACAATATGAGACATGTATGAAGAAAATGAATGGGATAGGTATTCAGGTGCATGACAAGTACAAGTATATGAGATATTAAAAATCGGACAAAATTTATAAATATAAATATTTAAATATTTATACTCACTAAGTTGTGAAATCATATTACGTGACGTATGTAAATACACGTCGAACTAGAAGAACATATGAAGAATATCAATCGAGAAAGGGAAGGCCCCTATAATGTAGCATGGTCTAGTATTCCCCTCTCAAGTATCGTTTTCACCTCATTGAAACTGAGGGTAGCCGCGTGTATAAAGAGGTCCATATCAATCTCTAGTTTGCAGACCTGTACGAAGACAAAGTATAGGTGCTTACAAGGTCTATATGGACACCCGCGTCTACCTAACTTAGCGATCATGTCCTTGAACGCCGGACAATTGCATTCCGGGTATGCACTAATTGAAAGTTGATAAACTGACTCCGTGGGAGCTGGTTTTGACTGCAAAGTAACAACACATCCAAAACCGGGCTGAGGTATCATAGTCACCTTGAGAATAGTTGCCTTCATTGCCCGAGTAGAATCAATGTTCTGCATGTGCTTCGAAGAGGCAGCAGTGATGGTACGACGAGTTGACTTCGAGTTTTTTGTTTTTGGATAAACATCCGCATTATCCGGCACTGGAACGTTGGACAAATTGTGTGGCGGGGCAGCATTGTTGAACATGCCGTTGACAGGAACGCGTTGCTTTTGGGGAAGTTGAAATCCCGCATTCTCCAATGCCTCAATTTCAGAACGTGTGAGATCTGTTCCTATCTTCACAGGCCAGACTGAAGGGATAGGCGGTCGTTCCTCGGTCTCGGAGAAAGGCTCAACCCACCTTCGACGATGGCCCTTCAATATCGTCAGCACAGAAAAAGAACTGTTCGACCAATTTCCGGGGAGCATTACTAGGGTGGCTCCAAATTCCTGTGTAAGTTGGAGCTGGGGTGCTCTTCCCATTTTGGGCGATTCGAGATGAACATTTCTTTCAAGTCACAGCCATTTGCGCCCAACAAGCCTTTGCCGAAAGCTTGTTAAGACGAGCAATATGCCATAGCTTCTCGTTCAGTCGAGTCTCCTGCACAGCAGTCACGCGTCGAATATCAGTGCTAGTTGAGGCGGGTGGTTCCAGTGGGCGTTCCTCAAGTTCAACTTCCTCGTGGATGGTACTCAGATTTTGAGCACGAGCACGTGTCACCCTCCTCCCTATTCGAGGACGTGAGAAGTTAACTGTGTCGGGTCTAAGAGTTTCTTCTTCTCCAATTTGAAGATCCGGCTTTCGTTTCTTTGAACCAAAAGCCTCAACACCTTCAAGATGTGCTTCACGAGTACAAAAATCTTGGGCTCCAAGCATGTTCATTACGGAGGCATTAAGGGACGATGGATCGCCGGTTCGATGAGCTCGGCGTTGGGCTGTGCGAAGTCGAAGTTCTTCTCTCGACGGTCCAGAACTAGCCGCTCCACCTTTGGGGTATTGATAGTAAGCCACCACTTGCAGAAAAGCACGAACATAATCATCAACGGCTGCAACGTACAGATCCCCACCCTTATTGCCGGACGCTTGTAACCATTTATTGTGAATGGTCTCGGCAAGGTTACAAGAAGGCATTTCTGCTAATTCCTCTGGTGAATATTTTTTTTCTTGCAATAAGGCAATTCATTAAAACGTGACTCGACATTCCCGAATTCTGAGAGGAACCCTGGTGGGCCATGGTTGCGGCACCGCAACCATCCCCTAAATATAGCCATAATTTTTTTAATTAAAAAATAATAATAATTCAAAAATTTATAAATATTAAAAATTCTAAGATTGAATGTTATATTTTACTTTTACCCCAATAATAAACAAGGAGAGAGAAGTATGTTTTGAGATTGCATAATTTGCGACTGGAAGTACGTACTTACCAGTTCCATGAATCCACCCAATTGCTGTTACCGGACCATGACACGGCCGCCACGGAGGACAAGGAGATAGAAGACGGTGTAACTGGCAGTGCTTTGCTTAGATTACGGACCAGGTTTAAATATAAGAGTAGTGTACAATAGTGACGAGGGACTCTTGGTTTTTGTGACTTATGAGCATTTAGTTATGCTATGGTTTTGCTGTACCGGGAAGTCATTCCTTGCTTATTCCATGTTAAACCTGGATTCCATGGTTGTGAGTTTATGTAATACATGGGTTCATTTCCTCTGTTTAACATAGTTTTGTGGACTTAGTCTCTATACTGTATAAGTGGTTTATTACATCCTTGGAATAAACACACCTTGACCATCTCTATCTCTACTGTTCTGTCTTTGCTATTCATTACACCTCAATGCTATCTGACTTGGAAGGCTGGGAAACATGTTCTTCTTGGCTTGACTAACACTAACACCAGTACTTAGATAAAATGGCTATACTCTAACTATTCCTCCTACCAAGCCGTCCTTGCTCGGTGCTCTGTCTTCAGGCCTATTCGCTCTTATGTCCTGTCTTTCTGCCTTCAAAACACTCATCATCCAAGGACACCAAGGATGTCTAGGGACTGACCCTTACTTACTTAGTTACTCACGGACCTTCTCATCTATCTCTTAGCTTTCTCTGACTTTGTCTAACTCGCTAGGAGTCCAAGTACTCCAAGGAAGTCCAGGACCGTATACCAACGGAGATCCAGCGTATAAGTTGCACATATTAGTGTATACTCTCCTTGGGAACCAACGTACGTCTTGGATCTTGGGGCACTAACCACAAACTAGCTCAACCTGACTCATTAACTGTTACTCCCTTTTTCCCTTGTCTTCCTTGATTAGGCAGCTCTGCTGGCCTAAGACTGGTTTCAGTCATCTCCATACAATTACCCAGACTAACAATTGCCTGAACCGAAAATGCCAAAACGCAAGCCAATGGTTCAAATGATTGAGGCCAACATCAGACGTGGCTCCGGAAGATGTCCACCACGCCCTAATTGCCAAGTAGCGTGTCTCAGCCTCTTCCATGGAACGTGCATCCTTGTACTGCATACAAAGTTTCTTGTGTTGATTCTGCAATTCGTGCACGATGTATTGTTTCGTGTGTTTCTCCGGGGACTGCATCCAATGAAAATAACACGTCCATTTGCGGCCTTCCATCGGGACTTTAGGGTCTCCGGAGCCGTAAATGATGCGAACATCATTCTAATTGGCTTGAGCACTGTCAGCCATGAATCCTTGGAAGTGAGGCTTAGGTACCCCGTGCCTAGCCATGACGTGGTTGAGGTTCTTCCAGAACACGAGTTGAGCTTCTCTATCTTCGGACTGGAAATCACAGCAGCAATAGTTAGTATGCGTTGGTAAGAAGAGTCGTACACGTGGCAGGCCATGGTCGTCCAGTTTGTGACTCGTTTGACATGGTCAAACATCATCCATGCGTGTTGAAGGTCACCATCACGTTGCATACGGCGGACGAGGTCAACACCGCTGCCGGTGCCGATTTCAAACATTTTGAAGATGAAGACTTTATCAGAGTCGTCTCCTTGGCCCGGAAACATGTTACGTTGCACGTAGGCCCAATTGCTAAGCCCTTTGAGCTTCGTGATACCATCCAAGACGCCATACCTGCGTAGATACTTGGAAGCGTAGACACGATTACGCAAGCTAGGAGAGTTGAGCTCTTTACAACTTTCAAAGACTGGTTCTAGCTATTTCAGAGAGAGATGGGTGGTAGGGTCATCCTCTTCACGGAGTAAGTAGTTACCAAGGAGGTCCTTGCTAGTTTCCATGACTATTTTGGAAACCGTAGCTTAGGAGTTACGGTCAACATGTTCTTCTATGAACTCGTCTATTTTCTTCCGTGTGATCTATAGTCTCCGACCTTAACTGGATGTTCATGGTTACCGATATGGACGCAAGCACACTCTTGCGTATCCTCTCCGAAGACGTAAAAGATTTTAGCATTACAGGAGGCAATACAGACAGGAGGTTCCTTACAAATTTTACAGACAATTGTAGAAGTGGGAGGTGGAACTTCTCCCACGGGGAAGGGGTCTTTTGAAGAGCCTTCGAACTCCACTTCGTTCACTCCGGCCGCACGTTCTGGCCATTGCAGAAATGCGCAGTTTGGACAGTGGCATTGAAGATGACCTACACAATATGAAGACCGGAAAGACAACCCCAACGTATTACTGATGTTAGTTGTCATCGTCTTCGTCCACAGATGTCCATCATAATGTTTGTCCATCCCTTCCATAGATTTTGCATTCTTGTGGATAGCAGATGGAAGAGTCGGTGGAAGAATGAAGAAAACATTGCCATTGAAAGATGGAGGCAGAAAATCTACGTTCACAATGCGGATGGAATCGTAGTTCAGTTTTTTGAGGATTGTTTTGCTACTGGGCATACTACCGAGTTTGCGGAGGGAAGGTAGAATGTTTTTGGGTTTTGTGGTTTGTAAAGGGGAAAAAGTAGAAGGGGTTGATCTCAGTGAATTTTGAGAAGTAGAGGAGGGAGAAGGAAGCTTCGGGGAAGGGCGACTAGATGGATGGGATGGCTTTCTCTCGTCATCGGATGAATCTGATAAATCAATACTCTCACGGAGTCCAGGTTCGACCTTGACACGAGAAAGTAACGGAGCGACTGTGGAGAGTGTAGAAGAACTACGGGGAGTTAGAAGCACGGTAGATGCGTTCATGATGGACTCAGACAAGCCGTAGATGCGATACTTTCCAGCCTTGAGCTTCCAAATGCGAGCATTATTCTCTAACAAGACTGGCTCTACGACCATGGCATACTGGACCTCAAGGGTGACAGGATCGAGTACATTGCTCTCTAACCATAAGTTGGAAGCGTTGAAACCGATACGAACGCCTAGTCACTAGGGAGTTATTACTGCGGTTCCATCAGGACCTGGAGGAATGCAAATAGGGGTTGATTAACCAGTGGACTTAATTTCTATCACGTCTAGGACCGGAGGTTGCATGGAAGAGGAAGTCATAGAGAAAGGATATGCAATGGTAGTTTAGAATGGTGGTGCAAAAGAGCGGTCCAATAGATATTCCGGTTTTTATAAGAGAAGAGAGATACTTTGGAAGTGGAATAAAGGGTAAGGGGCCTACAACGTATGTTCTGTCAGAATTTCTTTGGTGGAATTTGAAATTTCCCAGGGCTCTAGGTAGACAAGATATTTAAGAAGAAATTATTGAATAGCGAGCATTAGTGTGCTCTAAATATGTGAATGTGTACTTTTTGAAGCTGGTGATAATTTAGAAAAGTGACGGCGGCCGTCATTGTCAGATTAGTTGCATAAAATTATCTACATTTGAAAAATAGCTTAGAATGGTATGTCAGACACGCAATGTTCATGATCTCAGATGACAAATCACGGGTATTTGATTATGGTATACGAGGAAGCATAACTAGATTAGTAAGTGAGATCTAGAAATGAAATAAAAGGGAGGAGTTTGAGAGATTAATGCCTCTCGAATGTAGTGTGTATGTTCGTGGATTCATCGAGTTGATAGAGATACGCATTTTGAGATCGCAGGAGATATAGAGGCTGTGAGCAACATTTCTGAGAGAGTGAAGGAGGTAGTGCAGAAGAAGAAAAAGAAGAGAGGGGGCATGAAGTTCAGTGGGACTAAGGCGCTCAGACGTAGCGCGTTGCGGAAGAAGGATGCATCCGGTTCTTGCGATGACGAGCGATTAGTAGATGAGCTAGATAGATCCGAAGATGAAGAGTCTGTATCGTTTAGACGGACAGTGAAAATGCGATCGATCAACTTAGATGCAGTTATTGAGAATGTTGAGGGTGAGGATGTAGGAGATGGCGAGGAATGGAAGGACATTCCTGAAGAACAAGAATCTACAAGGCATTTGCCTTCCAGAAGTGATTCTTTGGGGTATGATAATGAGGATGATGATGGGGGATCCTGGAAAATGGTACGCATTTAATTCACGTTATAAATTTTGACGGTTGCACCTTATCAGAAACATTAGTTCATATAATGATTGTTATTGGTGTTTAGTGTGATGCAGGAAAAGAAGATGAAGATGAAGACGAGCAAAGACTTAGTCCAACCGCTGTTGAGAAGACAATGATTCGAGGAGAGCGATTGGAGAGTCAAGATAATGACCAAGAGACTTTGGCCGCGATGGATGCAGAAGTGCCAAGTGGTTGACTTGTAGAGGAGGAGGTAAATGACAAGCCTGAATTTATACTTTTCATGCATCCCAATGGCTATATAGAATGTTATACAACAAAAGACTATTGATTGATAAATAGAAAGTTAATGCATATACCTTTCTATGATAGCACGATTAGCATGGGTCATTGACTACGCAAAAGTATGACTTAGTTATTTATAATGTAATGCAATGCTCGCGTAAAACACTATGTCTTGTTCAAGTATCGAGAATGCATGGTACGGGTGGATGTGGAAGCTAACATGTATTGTTACTGAAGATTAGTATAGCTCCATATATAAAAGAATTTGATTCCGGGTTTGTCCGTCCCCGGTACAGTAATAGAATATACATAATAGTCCTTTGGTCACTTGGACGAGGGGACAAGTGGAGCGGAGGGGAAGAGGGAATTCAATGGGACGAGCGAGACTACTGACGAGGCGCTTGACTAGAACTATACCATGAAGGAGAGTGGTCTACAGTGACTTCCAAACGATCCTTTTTTGAAATCGTTGCACTATTTTTTTTGAAACTTGATTTTGAGAAATCCAACCATAGGATCTTGTTCAGGGCTATCGAATTAGTCTACCCAACAAGAGTTAGCTGTTTGTTGTGGGAAGTTTGAACAATTATAGGACATTTTTTTTTAAATTTCAAGTTTTTAAAATTAAAAATGTGATTCCAATTTCTTTTTTGAAATGTAAAGTTGTGCTAAAAGATATGAGATAGAAGAAATAACAAATCTTCTATAGCTACAAAATTACTCATACAAATTTGCACCAAGATAAAACATTTAGTATATAAGAATCTACCAATTGCAAAGGAATCATTCTTTCAGTAGAGAACCATGGAAGATTTTATAGATTATGACTATTGGACTAATGCCCATCCAAACATACATCATATCACTCACAAGGTATAAAATCTTCTACAATTCAACCTCTTGATTCAAAAAATGTCTAGAATTTTCTAATAATTTTGAAATGGATCCTGCAAAAGCAAAGTATCTTATAAAATTGGAAAACTCAACTCCAATTTCATTTGTTTTTGAATGGGTAGCAAAAACAATCAAAAAATTGCAATTTTTTTAATAAATTCCAATGGTCTCGCAAATTGGCACATACATGTCTTACATAATGTAGTACTTATATATAAATGTTGAGGAAATTTCACTAACCCATACAAAAGTTGTAGCAAATCTACTCAACTGGGACTAATGTGACTACCCCGACTAATGTCCCATTATTTTCAAATTGCCTAAAAACTTCCCAATAGTTGCAATGAACCCTATTGGAACACCCTAATGCATGAAAGTGGACAGCCCAACTCATTGCGTATAAATTTTTGAATTAGTAGCAAAAACAATCAAAAAATTGCAAAAAATTCTGATAATATTCCATGGTCCCAGAAATTGGTAAGTAGGTGCCTTACACTATTTGGACCATATACGCAAATTTTAATGAAGTTCTAGTTGTCCATGCAAAAGTTGTGGCAAATTTGCTTGGTTGTATCAACTGTGACTAATGCTCCTAATGGGCACAGTCACATTTGTCGTAAAATGTGCCAATTTCTTAAAATACTTTCCTTTTGCATTTAGAATTTGATAAAAAAAGCTCCCTATATTTGCAAGGAATCCTTAAAAAGCATCCTAACATACAAAATTAAACAAGCTAGCTCGAATTTCTCTTGATTTTTTAGATTGGCATTAAAAGCAATAAAAAATTGAAAAAAAAACTAAAAGTGTCCAATGGTCCTACAACTTTGTACTTAGATGTTTTTTATTGTACAAAAAATGCATAATTATTCTAAAGAATTTACCCTCCCTTCTAGTCAAAAATTGTAGAAGATTTTGTATATTGGAAATAATTACTTAATTAATGAGCTTGTTGAGCATTAGTCACAATGTACTAAATCCTTTACATCATTGACCTCTTCATTCACATGAATGTCCAATTCACAACACTTACGTCTTCATTCACAAATAGACTCTTGAATGAATTGACCTCTTAAGTTTTCTCATCCTTGATTTTATCCCTAGGAATAACATAAGATATATTTAATTGCCACACATCACAGTGTCTATAAATTTAAATTTTGTTTAGTAATCAAAGGCCCGAAGTTAGGGTGGAGTAACGTCCTTTTCTAATACCCGGACCTTTCCACAACCGGCCGATTCGTCCATACCTGGATTTTATTTCCAATCACCCGGGAGAAATTCGATGAGGCCAACTGGGGTCAAACAGGACCCGGCAGCACGGGACAAGAGAAAGCCCCCTCTCTTCCCCCGAACCGCTAATAACCTAATAACTTCAGAACAACAACAACGTTGAAGAAGCTCGCACTTCCTCCCCTTTCCTCTTCCTCTAACGCCATCGCCATGACCACCATCCCGTCCCAAGCACTCCCCATCCTACTCTTCCGCTCGAAACCTCGTTACAATTTGCACCATTCCTCAAGCAACTCCGTTCCCAATCCACTCTCAGGCACAACAACATTGGCCTTCCACGATCCTCCCTCGCATCGTCCAGCGACTCCCCCGGAAGCCTCATCAGGACTCGAAAGACGTCTGGCACGATTTCTGTATCATCACCAAATCATTGATCGCGCTCTGAAAGGACCTCAGCAGGACACTTTGCTTGCGTCGGTGGAGCAACTGGTGCGTTGCCTGAGGGCAGCGGTTTTTAGGGTTTAGAGTTCTCTGAAAGATCAACTGAAAGGGATTCGAATGGGTCGTGTAGACATGAGTCGATTGGTCCGAAGCCGGAGGAGTACAACGACGAACCAGCATGCCACCATACAGGTATGCAATCACTGCACTTGGGAAATTCCCCTGCCTTGGTTTTTTTTTGTCTGTTGTTGTTTTTGATTAATTGTTAGCATTTAATCGGTTGGAGTAGGGAATCGTGGCGATGGAGGATTATTTCTTAGGTTTTTGGTTTGAAGCTGGATTTTGCTTTTTGGGATGATTGCTCTCTTTTGCAAAATCCAGCCACACTGGGGTTTCCTGCAGTAGCAACTGGGTATGATCGAAAGGCTCGTTGTTGCGATGGTGTGATCATTTTCGCCGTGGGAGTGGTCGTCTTTTTTGAAATGCAAAGAGTACACAGGGAATTGATGAAGGAGCTGGTACTCTCCGGAGAGCAACTTAGGGTTTAGGGTTTCGGCTCCGCTGGACGTGAGGGTTACAATTAGGAGCTCCATTTTGAGCTGATTTTGAGCGTTTCGTTTCAACTGTCTTGTGTTTGTGATTTCGATGCGTTCATCGGTGATATCAAGCATTTGGTAGATGAACTGGAGCAGAATCGAATTATTGAGTTAGGTCGACCTATTGGTTTCATAGGAACGAGTGATGCTTAGGTTACTCCGGGCTTAGGGTAGCGTATGCTCTCGGTACGTTCGCTCCTGAGTAGCGCTCTACCTTTTGAGATGAGAACTTTGGGACCTTGAGGTTAGTTGCAAGTCGTGTTGATGGCGGATGCCCGGGATGGAGGGTGCCATTGTCACCCTCCTCTTAGGGTTGGTCATGTTTGCATTTTTTCTGAGTTTTGGTGGTTTTGGAGGTTAGTTGCATGTTGTGTTCATGGTGGATGCCTAGGATGGAAAGTGCCATTGTCACCCGCCTCTTGGGTTGGTCACGTCTGCAATTTTATTGAGTTTTGGTGGTTTTTGAGGTTAGTTGCATGTTGTGTTCATGGTGGATGCTTGGGATGGAGGGTGCCATTGTCACCCTCTTCTTAGGTTTCCTTTTGGGTTGGTCACGTCTGCAATTTTATTGAGTTTTGGTGGTTTCTTAGGTTATTTGCATGTTGTGTTCATGGTGAATGTCTCGGATGGAGGGTGCATGGGATGGAGGGATGCCTGGGACGGAGCTGTGGGGGAACTGGTTCACCGCATCCCGGAGGCACGGGCTTCGTTTCTATGACTTTGTCCTTGTCATTGTATCGGAGACAACATCGTTGCCAAGAGCCATGTCTTGCGGACGTGATGTTCCATTATCTCTGCCGTGGGCTCCACAATATGCATGGACGGTGTCTGTTTTCTCCTGCAACCTGAATTTCTGTTTACGCAGTTGTGAGCCTACTCCCATCTGCGCAATGATGGAATTTAGGATCGTCAGGGAAAATGCCGACCGTGCACTTTCTTCCGCAAGCCCATGATCTCCAATTTGTCATGCTGTGTGCAATGTGCACCCAGCCTTGCAATGGTGAGGATGGACTTCCGGTCGAAACGCGGACACCTCTTAGTCGAGATGAAGTAGCAAGCTGATGGGGAGTGTCCGGAGCAGCATCGCTTCGGAAGTGACAATTCTGTTGTACGTATTCTTGTGTTGCCGCGGCTCAAATCTCAAGTATGCTGTGCGTTCGTGCAGACATTGGACCGGTTACATCCTCTCGGAATCATGGGTGGGAAGAGGAAACCACGCTCAGTGGAATGGATTCGTTGCGAGCCCTGTCGCAAAGATGTGCGGAACTGTCAGGAGAACCTTCAGATCCACAGGAGCAGCCCCAGCCACATGAGGTACGCGGAGCTGTCGTCAAATGAGGGGTTGCTGGATTGATGGAACGTTGGATGGGCCCCCAATGGACGGGCATTTTTTTGCTACGCATGCAATGTGCCGCTCAGCTGCAGCTTCGAGAAGATTGAGAAGCATTACGCCGACCACCACTTGGGGAGCAATGTCGAGGGAGGTGTCCACAAAGCGCCAGTCATTCGCTCGAAGTGGAAGCCCGATGTTGCTTCCGTGAATGTTGTGGACGGTCGCAGTGGTGTGCGAGAACCTGACCGCATGGAAGGTGTTGCTGCGCCGTCCCGCGGTAACAAGATCCTCTACGTGCCATGTCGGAAGAATGTCCCGAACTGCCCCGACAATATTGAGCGCCACAACCGCAGGAGTGGTCACAAGAGGTTCGTCGAGTTGTTGTGCAAAGTGGAGATGCTAGATCGGTAGAATATTAGCTGGGCGCCCGTGGGCCGGGCTTTCGTTTGTCATCTCTGTGATGTGCTGCTGAGTTGCAGCTTTGCAAAGTTGGAAAGGCACTTTGTGAATCATCACACGCTTCCTGCCAAAGGCGTACCCCAACTCAATGTCTTCAAGGCTTTCCGGTGGAAGAAGTTTTACGAGTCCGATGCCTATGACTTCGACACGGACAAGGGGAGCTTCAGAATTGTCGAGGGACCTTTGCAGCTGAACAAATCTGCTGAGAGCTGCGTTGGATTGATGAGGCATCGGGTTGTCCCCGACGTGTTTGCTTCAAGATTGTATGATGTTGCGTCCCACTTGGAGTCTGGAGGCCGCAAAATTCAGCGGGCGACGAAGAAACGAGGTACAAGGATGGTCATGTACGGCATGTACAATCGTGGCTACACCGGGTGGTAAGAAACGTCCTCCCCATAATCGTGCGCAATTTATTCTAGGGATATAAAGAGAACTTTGTTTTTAGACTGTCGTCTTCTCGGTGTTACGGCTCAGCGTATGTTACCTGGCTCGTGATTCAGGTTCAAGCACGATAAGAAAAGTTTGTATGCAAAGTCTGAGCGGTTTGTCGGGGACGTCGCTCATTTTCTGAGCGTGGCATTTCCATCGCAGATGGCAAGACTATGGAAGAATCTGGAGGTGCAGGGTTTGCCGAAAGGGGAGGGTGGGTTTGCGGGCACGCCGTTCGCAGTACTCGCAATCACCCGGGATTATAACTGTGCTCCCCACGACGATCTCACGGATTATGAGTTTGAGTTTCTTCTGTGGCTGCATCCTGATGAGCGGCAGCCTATACTCCTCCCCGAATTCCGCTTAAATTCCGTGTCTGAGTCTCTCTTTATCCGCCTCTCTGATTCACCTTCTTTGAAAATTTTGTCAGTTTTTGAAAGAATTTTCAATTGTGATTCCTCAGAGCACATCAAAACGGACGAGCTGTCGAGCTTCTGGCTCAACGAATACAAAGGCCGGGGTGCTGGGCCTTGCATTTGTTCAAAAGCGCGACTTCATGATGGGGTTGACGCGGATCATTGCGGATCCCGACGACCCGGTGGCCGTGGGATTCAGGAAGGCCAAAGTTGCGTACGAGCGCGATCGGGTACCTTATTTCCGAAACTATGTGCTGTTGACATATTGCACAATGTTCTATCTATTGTACTTTTTGCACCGCTCTTTGATTGAGGCTGTCCAATTGCTCGCCCTTGTTCCAAGATAGCGCAAAGCCGGAGGGAGTGTACAGTTGGACAGTGCGCGGGATTGCGGGTGACAAAAATTAGATTTGCGCTTCGCTGACTTTCTTTCTGCAAGGTGTGAGTGTCGACGGGCAGAATTTGAGAATCATTTGTTTTTCTTCTCTGGCGGTTCAAATGCTCAAGAAATCTGCGTCACTGACGACTTCCATAAGCGTATGGTGACGCAGCTACATAATGTTGGTCCGCTGAGGACTGCCAAGCGATCGACAAAGAGTATGTCTCTGTCTCTTCCTGGCCTCACCTTGCCGAGGATCACCAAATCTGCGAACAGCAAATCAACGAAAAGGAGGATGTTGCACGAAGCGGACACTTACTTGAAACTAAGACATTGATGATTGCATTTAGTAATTGTCTGCTTCCTGTTGGGCTTGAGGAGGTCCATTATAGAAATTGCGACCATATCCACTGAAAGAGTCGCCATCTTACAAAAGTTGCATGGGAAAGAATAAAGCGCCTACGGTAGAGGGTATGCCGTCTACAGCAGAGGCTGGTTCCAACAGTGGGGCTGGAGAGAGTTTGCATCGGGGGGTTCGCATTCATGGTGATTATTATGTTGCAAAATATGAATCACATAAACAGATTCGGGAGCTCTTGAACGAGTTTATGTCGCGTGAAACTAGAAGCAAGACCAAAAAACCTGGCAAGGACGTATTGAAGGTAGAGAAGATTGCACAAGGCACACACACACAAACACAAGGAATGCGTAGAAAGAGATGATCTTTACTCAAAGGCCTTCCACCTTAAGTAGTGTACACTAGGAGGTCACCATGGACAAACCATATGGGATAACTCATCACAAGGACACTCTAGAGATCAGCCCATGCCTAACCCCTCCTCCCACACACCATTATTTAGCACCCGTACGTCTTTGGCTTCTAGCAATACTACGTTGCATCAATTACCTCAATACTCCCACTTTGCGTAGAGCCAAAGCCTCTAAGTCCAAATGCTATTACTAATCGTTGGTGTCGGTCTCTACAAAGACCCTTTGTGAGCACATCCGCCACCATGTGCTCCGTTGGGCAATACTCCAAATGTATAACTCCCAATTCCAACTTCTCCCGAATGAAGTGGTATTGCACATCAATGTGCTTCGTGCGTGAATGATATGTAGGGTTCTTTGCAAGTGAAATGCACCCTTGGTTGTCACACATAATCGTTGTAGCCTCACCTTGTGTGCAACCCACATCCACCATTAGTTGCCTCAACCAAATGGCCTCCTTCGTGGCATGGCTCGTAGCCATGTACTCGGCCTCCACCGTTGATGTCGCCGTGGTTTGTTGCCGCTTGCTATTCCACGACACCGCTCCCGATCCGACCTTGAACATGTAGCCCGTTGTCGATCTTCGATCGCTCGTGTCTCCCGCGTAGTCCGCGTCACAATAGCCGCTCAACACAATGTCTTTGCCTCCAAGACAATGTCTTTGCCTCCATGCTTCCGCGGGTGTCTTGCACGAACGAATGTGCGCAAGTTGCGAATCCGCGAGGTTGAGTGCCAAAATGGCAAATGCCTTCTTCTCCCTCCTCGTGTACGCTTGCATGATCCTAGGATCCGTAGAAGAGAAAGGAGGTTCCTCACTACCCTCGACAATCTCCCACAACTCCTTCTCGGCCATCACCATCTCCATTTTGAACTTCCACAAGTGGAAATTCACCCCATCGAACTTGTCCACGACCTTGGGACCCTCACCCTCAAAAGATGCCATGATCCTCACTTACGTATGCCTCCCCACACAAATGAAACCTCAAACTCAAACACACAACTTTGTTTTTGTGATTTTTTGCTTTGATATTGCACCTTTGTGCACCCAATGGGTTTAAAACAACCCCAAACACTAGATCAGCACTTTTGTGCTCCACACACGCCTCCCAACACTCAAATGTGAGAACCCTCACCCAAAAATGCAAAGAGGCTCACCAAAACCCCTCAAATCACTCAATGGAGCTCAAAACAACTCCAAATGCTTCAATACGACGCCTTAGTATCCCCAAACACTCAATGCACGTCAATGACACCTTTGTGTCCTTCAAGAGCACTCACTCAATGCACATGAACTCACACAAGTCCCTCAAAACCCCAATCGCATTGAAATTGCTCAAAACCGCACCTTTGTGCACAAACTAGCTCCAAATGAAAATTTGAGCACCCCAAGAGCATGAAACACATGCAACACCTCAAAGCAAGTGCCTAATCACTAGGATCAGATGGTAGACCCTCCACGAGAGTCTTCACACCTCACAAATCACTTGCATTTACTCAAATGCTCACAATTGAACCAAACGAAGTTCCACTCGCAACGAAGAGATAGAAGAAAGAAAAGGAGATCAAGGGAAGAAATTGACCAAAGAGAGTGCTCCAACATGTAACTTCAGCCCATGCACACCTCCAAGAAACACCAACGCTTCAACAAGCTCCAAAACCTCCAACAATGCTCCAAAACCGCCCGTTGCGCACCGACCTCAAAATACTTGCACAAATGCAATCTAATACTCATGAAACACACATGAGTGGGCCCATAACCTATTGAAGGTAGAGAAGATTGCACAAGGCACACACACACAAACACAAGGAATGCGTAGAAAGAGATGATCTTTACTCAAAGGCCTTCCACCTTAAGTAGTGTACACTAGGAGGTCACCATGGACAAACCATATGGGATAACTCATCACAAGGACACTCTAGAGATCAGCCCATGCCTAACCCCTCCTCCCACACACCATTATTTAGCACCCGTACGTCTTTGGCTTCTAGCAATACTACGTTGCATCAATTACCTCAATAGGACGGGAAGACTAGGCGGTATTTTCGATGCTGTTTGTGCATGCATGATGATTTTACCAACAAGTGGGATTTGAATCATCACCGATTCGTGAAGGGTTGCCTTGTTTTGGTTGGAAAGACTACCGCGGCGGTCATGACACGGCGGTCATGACACGGCAACAACGGGTAAACAATCCGCCCCCGGAGACAATCTTCATGGAGAATAGCGTCTCGGAAAAGGCACCGGATATCCCAGCAGTCAATAATTTTCTGAAGGAGCAATTTCTTGAAAAACCTCTCGAACCACCGATAGTGCATCCGTCAATAGGATGCCTATTTAAATCTCTTGAGCGATGAGAAAAAGGACCTTTACCGATTTGTAGAGACCACGAGGTTGAAAAATCACGAGTACTGAGTGCTAAAAGCCCGAGGGTTCCGCGTGTTCAAAATTTGTATCATTTTTACATCATCTTCAACACCTTCCTACTTACTAATATTATACCAAAGTATGCACAAGACCCAATCTTGTTGGATCACAAGACTACGATTAAGACTGGTATTTTGGATATCTATTAAAATTGTGAATTAATTTGAAATATTTTTATATTATACATAGATTCATACATGTGGTGATAATTATAAGATGAATCGCTGAATAAAGTTCCCTATCTCGTATGTATGTATATTGTAAATAATACTCGATTATTTTTAATATAAATCATTGATTTTAACTCAAGTGTTCTAAACATTCCATAAAAATGTTTATTTTGTTTATAAATATTTCAATTATACATTTGTTGTTAGCCGTCGCAATCTTTTTTGTACTTTAAAATTTTTAAGAATGCGGTTTGCCTATATTAAATACCTATTACTTGAAAAAATATTGCAATTGTTTTTTTCAATTCTATATAAATCAAAATCAAAAGTTCGCCTAAAGTCCTATGTAAACTCTTGTAACTTGCCATTGATATAAAAAGGCTCCAATTAGATTCTTCGATAATGCGGTTACTTTAAAAGGAAAATTAATATTAGCCTTTAATTTAGTGCGCACAACCACTCCTCATAAGAAGACATCGTTGTATTCCAATTTGTTCTTATTTTTATGTAGATATGTTATATTGATATAATTTCTTAGCTTACCTGAATTTTTTATTTAAAAAAATTGTGTTGAAATTTTAATATTTAATTGTATGAAGAATTTATAAACATTAAAACTGACATTTACAATTTTTTTGAAAGCAAGCTTCAAAGCAATTCTACATGTTATATTCTAGCACATCAAATTATTGTGAAAATGCATAGGAGTTAGTAATTAAATAAATATTTATAAGTGATTCCTTTTTTGATGAGTTGATAGTCAAAATGCATTCAAAAACTTTGTATTGAAATTTGATTTTCTCAGTGAAAAAAGAATGCATCCGAAAAGTAATGAAGATGTAGTTTAACCCCTAAGCGTCCTAGCGTCCATATTTTGTACGTTTTTGAGGGACGTTCACCTTCGAAAAGCTGTAACTTTTGCAAAACCTGTCTGGTTTTGCTAAAATTTTGAAAAAACTCCCCGCATGATGTATGGAATGTGTGGTAAAAAATTCAGATCAATCCGACATGAACTGAATTTTTGGTGATCATTTGAAAGTAGGTATCTTTTTTTTGGACAGTTTTGTGAATTTTGATGGCAGCAACTTCGGGGCTTGTATCTCCTTCATCCCAAGTCCATTTTCAATAAAACTTGTTGGGTTGAATTTCCCTTGAAGTCTAGTTATCATGGTAAAATTTTCAGGTCAATCCATGTTGTTATGTATGTTTGGGAGTCATTTTAGTGCACGGGTCTAGTTTGAACACTTTCTGCTTTTTGGTTCAAATGGGTCACTTTTTGGGCTACTTTTTGACATTACAAGGCCATTTTAGGGCACATTAAATTTTTTCATAAGGATTTTTTGGTACCAATGTGTTTATATGATGATTTTGAACTACTTTATAGTTGAAAGTTTTTTCATTTGAGTAATTTTGAAAACGAATTTCACCTCTAACTGTGTTGCTAGGAAAATTTCAGCATCCTTTTTTAGCACTAAAACACTATGATCTTGCAATCTATATGGCCAAATGACCCCAAAATTGATCCACATGATCTACAACATGTATGTTACAAGATTGTACAGTTGAGATTTCTATACCTCACTTACATTGGGACCTATAACACATCAAAAACGATGATGATTTTAAGCCCAAAAAAGCTAGGGACCCTTAGGGGTTAAATAATTGTCATGAGTAAATGTATTAACGAATGGATAGAACTGTAAAGGGTTAACAGTGAGCCTAAGTGCATGACAGAAAAAAACCCGAACTTGAATCTTAACTTGGCGTGAAGCACAATAGCCCTGTTCTTGCTTTCTTGATGATTTCTTTTCACTTTTCAAATTTCTGCTGACCATGAGTTTAATTTTTTTGTTATCATGATGAACTCGCAATAACCTGCCTCTCTATGCAAGTATTAGGTGAATGCACTCCCATTAAATCGAAAAAAGTCAAAAGTTTCATACACTTTTGTTGTCTTAACCCTGAAGCGTCCCTAGCTCTTTAGGACTTAAATCATCATTGCTTTTGATGTGTTACAGGTTTAAATGTAAGTGAGGTATAGAAATCTCAACTGTACAATCTTGTAACATACATGTTGAAGATCATGTGGATCAATTTTGGGGTCATTTGGCCATATAGATTGCAAGATCATAGTGTTTTAGTGCTAAAAAAGGATGCTGAAATTTTCCTAGCAACACAGTTAGAGGTGAAATTCGTTTTTCAAAATTACTCGAATGAAAAAACTTTGAACTACAAAGTAGTTCAAAATCATCATATAAACACTTTGGTACCAAAAAAAATTCTTGAAAAAATTCAATGTGCCTTGAAATGGCCTTGCAATGTCAAAAAGTAGCCCGAAAAGTGACCCATTTGACCCAAAAAGCAAAAAGTGTCCAAAATAGACACGTGCACTAAAATGACTCCCAAACATTCAGAACAACATGGATTGAAATGCAAATTTTACCATGATAACTAAACTTCAACGAGAATCCAACCCAATAAAAAAAATTATACTGAAAACAGACATAGGATGAAGGAAATACAAGCCCTCAAAGTTGCAACCATCAAAATGCACATAAATTGTCTAGAAAAAAGATCCCTACTTTCAAATGATCACCATAAATTCAATACATCTCGGATTGATCTAAAATTTTTACAACTCAAAGTATACATCATATGGTCGATTTTTTCAAAATTTCATTGAAATCGAACATTTTTTGCTAAAGTTACAGCTCTTTGAAGGTAAAAGTACTCCAAGAAACGTTCAAAATATGGACGCCGGGACAGTTAGGGGTTAATGTCACATTTTTCAATAATCTCAAAATCTTAAATTGTTAAAATGAGTGCAATTTAGATTGCAATTTCAGTGTGCTGGACCTTACAACGACTCATTTGTACACGTATTTATAAAAAATGGGTTGCTGTAATTCAGTTTCCAAAAAAAGTGTAACTAATATAGGGTATGAGAAAAGAGGGAAATTTTTGAAACATAAATAACATTAGAACCTTCTTTTAACCTTACATAATACCTACATAACTAATATTTGGTATTTGCACATGGATAATTAAAAAATACTATAAGTACTCCCTGAGTGCATGTAGAAGGTTAATAATTTATATGTTATTGATAAATTCTATTGATATTCTGTAATATTAATTATGTATGTATTGTCATTCTGTTTATTCGATTTTCAATTTTTTTTCTTTATTTATTTTTAATTTGTTTTGATTGAATGATTTAAAATATAAACATTTTATTGTGCTTTTGCAGTAGCGGTGGCTTGATGCAAGTATGCGCTATGTGGCATGCTTATCCAGGCTAGACAAAACACGTGTTGTGGAGACCAATATTTGAGATATTAGATTTAATATCCTTCAAGACATACATTACAAGGCTATTCGCGTCGTCGTTGATATTGCAGTACAAAAGCTAGTTGCAGGAGGTAAATTCTCATGTTACTTATATAAATTTGAATATGAATGTTAACTCTTATTTGTATTAGATGTGTCATAGTATGTGACTATGAATAATAATAGGTATTTTTGCTTTTATTTCATACGAATGTGAGTACAATTTTGCATAGTTGTTTGTGTGAATTTGAATGTGAATGAAGTATGAAGAGTTTTAATTTATGTGTAATGTTTATGAACATTAGTGTTTGATGATGTGAATTTTTTATTATGACTTAGGTCATTTGTTGTATTAAGTGAATGTATTATCAAATGCAACTGGCTTTTTGTGAATGTTTATATGTTGTAGTTGTTAATTATTTGTAATTTTTGATTTATTGTGATTTCTTTTAATCTATTTTTAATGACTTGTTAATTTTGTTTAGGTTTGGTTGTTGCCTTCATTCAAAGTGACATCATCACATATGA
Organism: Pohlia nutans; assembly: GCA_022496805.1. NCBI lineage: Eukaryota > Viridiplantae > Streptophyta > Bryopsida > Bryales > Mniaceae > Pohlia > Pohlia nutans. The sequence continues at coordinate 35,892,235 of CM040085.1, forward strand.
AGAGGAGGCTGCAATGTTGAACAAATAGGCCGTTTCAATAAACACGTTGTTAGGGTTGAACATGAGATTTGGTTACTTTCTAAATTACAACTTCCTTGTTAACCCCTAAAGGACCGGAGTGTTTTTCCTCCAAAAACACTCCAATGCTGCCATTTTTACTCCCCCATGCAAAAAATCCAAAAAAATGTTATTTTTTACCTTCTAACCGTAAGATCTTGTCCTAAACTACTTGAAAAACATACACAACAAATTTCGTTGATTTTGACCGCACGGATTGCAAGATAATTGCGTTTGATGGAAAAAAACACCCCAAAAAAACACATGCCCGAAAATTTCAGATGCGTTTGACCATGGCTACATCAAAAAAACCTCACTACTGAAACCCGTCGCACTTCACTTTCACATTCTATATGATGTTACTTAGTTGTGTACCAATTTTCGTTGCGTTTGGAGATGTTTAGGATGTTGAAGAACACCTAGCACTTGTTGGGGGTTTAAAAGTTCAGAAAAGACTATGTTTTTGGAATTGCAATATTTTCGACTTTCTGTATTTAAAATACGAATCCAAGCGGTGAAACACAACTACATTCCACCCTCTATAGAATGGCGAAAAAGAATTTGAAAAAAAAATAAATCTCCAAGTTTTAGAAGACATGTAGCACATTTTCTAAGAATTTTGGGGGTTAGGGGGGAAATAAAGGGTGGAGGAAGGGAATTGAAGTGCCAACCCATTCCAATGTTCATGACCCCACTAACTCTCAAGGTGTACTGCAGTCCTTCATTGGACGATTTTTATTTTTTATTTTTTATTTTAAAAAATGATTTTATTTTCAATTTTTTGAATAATGTTTTTTAATTATAAAAACTGAACTTTTAGTTTAAAATAACAATTTTTAGTTTAAAATAATAATTTTTATTTATAAAAAATTAATTAATTAATTAATTTTTTTTTAAAATGAGTTTGGAAAATGGGGTGGTCTTCTGCCCCCACAGTCTACCCCATTTTCCACACGCCGCCCATCTTGTTGCCCCCCCCTAAAATTCAACTATTTCTCTACTGCCCCGCTGCCCTTTCTCCCGAAAAAAACACATTTCCCCTCATAACTTTCACATATGGTGTCGGAATTCAAAAAAAAAAAAAAAATCCCCATATTCGTGACACATTGGGGAATCTACTATTAAATTTCCTTCAAAATTCGATTAAAAATGTGTTCACCGGAACCTACCCGATTCTCTAAATGTCCTAGTTAGGACACTTGGTCCTTTAGGGGTTAAGGCCACTCAAGAAATGAAGGATCTTAACAATAATAATTTTCAAATTTTAATAGCCGAGTTTGGTGATGAATATGTGAGGTAATTCATCTAGTTTTTTTCAAATTCCTTTTATTTGTGAGCTTGTCTATGATAGAAATTTGATTTATTGTTTATAATTGCAAATTTATTCCGCCTGTTTGTAATAATACCAAGATTAATGCATCCATTGATGTTGCAAAAATTCTTAGAAAGTCGATCATGTGATCAATTCTTGATGTTGTGAATGCTCCCCAGGGAAGTCACTGTCAAGAATTTAAATAATTATGAGAGAACAAATATAGGGTGTCGTTTATTCATTTGAGATAAAAATTATAAATTTATAGAAGTAATATAGGGTATTATAAAACCAATTTGAAGTATTTTAGGAATATTCCTAGAACATATATAGAATACACCCTAAATATACTATAAATAGTAGAATATTCCAATTATTTCATGGTCCCCCATTAAATACCCTTTGTACGCTCATATGTACCCAAAATTTACACTAAGTGACTTCCCCGAGGAATGCTCTCAAGCTAACAGTGGCCCATTGACTTCAATAAAACTGTAGAAGATAATCTATGTCATCCCCTTTTCCTCATTCTAAAAGCCAAATTAAACCCTTTAATAGGGTCTGGTTCAATGCCAAAGGGCCAGTGAATAGAAACAATCTACAAGTGTATACGCGCACTATAAGTTTTGATGAACATTTATGAACTTCATGACAAGTAGATTACCAATAACACAAATCGTTGGGTGGGTATTTCAAGGATGAACTCAACTTTGGTACCTCTTGAGAAGGCTATGGAAACAATTGGGTATAAGAATGTTGAAGCCTATCGAAAATATAGCCAAAAATTAAAACTTTTTTCACAGAGGGCTACACAATGTGTTTTATCTAATGAAATGAAAAATAGCAAGCCTATCTTGTATTAGGATGCGTATAGAGAGGAGTTGCAAAGATAGGAGTTGAAGGTAGTGTTACATTCTATGTAGTCTTGGTTTCATTTGTTTTTAGCAATCTTGTTTTTAACCCTTTTTTATTGTATGTTGTATTTCAATGAAGTTCAAATGGCAATAGAGTCGTCTTAGCAGTGAAGGCTAAATCTGGAAATGCAGAGTAAATTTCTACAATCATTTGGAGTATTTTATTTATTTTTTAATAATTGGTTAAATATTTTGTTCCATAAATTTTTGTTTGAATGTGTTTTTAACCCGTTTTTTTTGTTATGTTTGTTTTGTAGAGTCTTACCTAGTTAGAGGAGTTGTAAAATGCAAACCAAACTTCGTCTCGTTTGAGGAGGGATTATGGAGTAGTAGCTGCTAGCAATGCTCGGTTGGACGTTTCAGTACAAGAGAATCAAGATCTCTCTATGAAGGAGAATTTCAAAGTACAACAAAGAAATTCTAGTAGTTTGAAAGTTAAAAATAAATTTATTGAGGACATGTAGCAAAGGTAGGTTTTTAGATGCATGAAAAATTGTAATATGATTAGTTTGATTGTAAACACTTCTGATTTAGTTAAAACTTGTGCCATTAGCTCAGTTCTTGATTTCATCTAGTATAATTAGTTCATGTTCAGTTCTTGTTTTTTAAGACGAGGAATATGATTGAGATTAGCATTTTCATTTGAGTTTGTAGAGGTACGCTATGGAGAAGTAATCAAGTAAGTTGTAAATTTGATTTGGAGTAAAACTTTTGGAGTTCAAATTCTAATATTGTCATATCAGTTCAAAACTCTTACACAATTGGTTGAATGGTAATACTTCTACAATTTGGAGTTGAAAGTATTCATTGTTGAGAATGTCTGCTATTAGTTGGAAACGTGTGTTATAATTTAGGAACATTGATTTATATGGGAATAAAGTGATGGTACTTTGTATAGAATGGATGAGCACTTAGAATGGATGAAGTTTGATAGCTTGAAACAACTAAATAAAGAAAAGAGAAGATGTAAAGATTTATTTTTGAGTTTTCGAGTGCATGCATCGTATACATTGTTTACGGGTGCAAGCACTGTAACTAATCTAGATTGTAGGATATAAACACACATTGCTTTCATGGAAAATGAGTCTGCCGTGCTTGACGGTCCTATTTGGTTAGCAAAGCATAAGTGAAAGCGACGGAAACAATGATGACTTATTCATACTTTCCAAGATTGGTATTAAGATTGGAAATCTAATGAGGCTCAAAAAGTAATGCTATAAAGAAGAAAGATTCAAAGAACCTTTCAAGGGGATACACTTTTATTCTATATGGTATGTGCTACTTTATAGGAAGATATTTAGACTATTTAAAAGCATCTTTAATAATGTGGGCCACTTAAACTAAAAACCCAAATTAATTAAGCTACTTTTAGACACCCATAGTACTTTATGTATTTTAGGGCTGAACCCTAAATTTTTATTTTTCTTAAATTTCTATTTTCAGGGTTCACGAGCCCTAAAATAAATAAATAAATAAATAATTTCTTTGGTTTTTTTCCCTTGGTGCGGGAGTACACTACTAGAAAATTCAGCGTCCAAATCAACAAAGAAGAGTTGATAGTTTCTGTTGATTTGGTCGCGTTGTTCCGGTCATCCATCAACAGAAATCTGTTGATTTTTTCTGTTGATTTGGTCAAATAAAAAATGAAAACTAAAAAAAAAAAAAACATATTTTTCGCTGCCCCGATTTTTTGGGCAAAAATTCTTTTTTTTGACTGCCCGGCATTTCCGGGCAGCCAAGCTATATACACATGGTTGCCACTCGAGTTTGAACTCAAGACCTCATACTTATGACTCTACTCGCTAACTCATCGTATACGCTTGGTTCCAAGAGGGCAAAGTAAAAACACAAGATGAAAAGCTAAGGATATCTCTATTACCGATATATGCATGTTTCATTACTTGAACTTGGAAGTTTTTTTACCTTTGTGCTTAGCATGAGATTTTGGGCATAAAGTTTAGTTTGAAGATTGATCATTCTCATCCCTATTGAATCTGGTTTGCTGATATTTGCTATCTATAATTTTAGAAAATCACATTAAGAGATCATCCATGAAACGTGAATAAGCATGTGAGCCTGGTGCATCATTTTGCTGGAGTGATGTGATTTCTTTTTTGCAGGTATTTCAATATTCATACAATTTGCAGTATGCTCTACTGATGAATTTTTTTATTTCAACGGTGAGTTTCAAAATCCATTCCATGTAAAATAAAAAACAAATCAATATTCTGCTCACTTTTGTACTCAAATGTTCATCATCTCGTCAAATTTCACTTCCTCTGCATTACTTTCTGTTTAACTCATACAAGACCAATCCACACTAATAGAATGGGTGTGAGATAGTAGGGAAGCCTTGCACAAGAGCTTCAACACTAACATTGTGAACAATAACATGAATTCTAAGCCATTGAAAGAGCATGCACACCCTTCTCCCTTCAATTCATCCAACTGCAGTATAATCACATCCAAGATTTGGTGTCAAAAGCTATTTTCTCTATTGAACCGCTATAATCACCCTCTATATAGTGCACGAACCAATCACAATCACTATACATGGATAATCATTATTATTCATCAATCTAGGATATTGAGGCCTTCCTTAAATTAGCTATAGAGGAACTATAGAGGGATTGTAGAGGCGTCACTATATCTTGCTCATATTGTGTATCCTTCTCATTGGTCTTGAATCTTTAGCATTAAATGCAACCATATTTCATCCAATTTTCATAGTCAAGGGCTCATGCACGCATGGGGTGTGGTATGCTCTAAGGGTGATATTGTTTATTTCCCTTAAAAGTGTGACAATTCAAATGGAATTGTCTCAATTCAAGAGAAATTGGAGGTGACATGGTACCGTAGGACCATAGTTGTGTCGCCAATAAACAATTCAAAAAATAAAAAATGTAAAAAATCTGAAATTATGAGGACAAAAAAATAAAAATAGAATATATTTTTTAAACTATATTTTACGATTTCTAAGCTATTTTGGACCATTTTTAGTCAATTTTTTGCTCAGAAACAAAATCCAAGAAATTCATTTTTTAGGAACGAACCTTATTTTTCAAAAAATATGAAATATTCGTTCGTGGGGTGGCGACCCAGCTACGGTACTACGGTAATACCTGAACTGATCATCGTATTCTGTGGACCCTGTGATTGCCTTTTCAAAAATCTGCAAAGCAAGAATGTTTATTATGCAAATGTGTGATGTATTTAGTCTTGCAAGAATGTATTTAGTATTTCATGCAGAAGTGTCTTCTTCTCGGTGGACAGTATTCCAACATCTGCATATAAACGGGAGAATGATGAACAAACACCAAAGAGAAGTATCAGCATTCCAGAACCTCGCCACTTTGTTCAAAAATTCCTCAACAAACGCAGGACTTCATTAAAAGAGGACCATTTCTTCGCCTCATGTTTGTTCATCAAAATGCATTAAAGTCATCCTTCAAATGAATTTTTTTTCAACTTCCTCATCAGTTCTAATGGAAACAGGTTGAAATTTGACAGACTTTAGAATTTTTTAGAGTTATCTAGAATGATACTCCATGAATGTTGCAAGCTTGAATGCAGATTTGATGAGTAGCTTACTTGGCCAGCTGTGTTCACAGGCACGGATCGGGTGCAGAAAGACGAAGCCTGCATCGATGGCATCATCATCTTCAAGCCCACAAAATCCCCGGAAGCAATTCGACCCGGCTCAAAACTTGTTCCGAGGTTGCTTCCCACTATCGCAGCCGAACAGTGCATCTCGAGACCATCTTACAACCAAAGACTTCATTGACTTTCAAAAAAGACACCCACCTGAAACACAAAACTCCAAAATCTGCTGTAATGCGGAGAGAGGCAATGAGATACTACAGAGTATGGTTGTATGAGAGGAATATAGCGAAGCTTATGTAAGTTAGTACCAAATTGGCTTCGACACACGACTCTTCGCCATGCTCATCCAGATATTTTCTTCAACCCTCTTACCGTTTCGTCGTCGTGTTGGAACCATGTTGTACTGATGAGGTGACGGAGGACTTGCAAGAAGGGTTCGAGAATCATTTAGGATGCTGCAGGTTTGCATGGCGAATTCCTACCCATCTGTTGATCCAGAATGCCTGCGATGTGTGCGGGCATGCACTCTTCATCACTGCTGCTAGAATTCTTTCGATCGCTTTAATCTAGGGTTCAAGGGGAAGCATATATGCATTAATGGCGGTAGCACAGGAGTTTGACCAGGAATTGTGTGATGATTGATCCAGTAATTCTCTTACAATCGATCAACACTACTGTAGTAGTCGCCTTTTGAGATCGATGACTCCATTCCAGTTTGCAGGGCATCTGCAAGGAGCACTATCGTAACCATGCCAATGACAGCTCAGCTAAGGTTGAGCCTAATTTTCTCAATGTGGATATTTCCGAAAGACGAATATTAATTGAAGAAGTATGTAGAGATACGAGTTGACTACATTCCCATGATTGGAAAAATTAAAATCAATAAAGAAATTGTGACCTTTTACGATTTCTTTGACATAGGGTCAATTTGTTTTGCCAGTGCAGATCGAAGATCATTGCCTGGTCCTTGCTTTTTGATCCCATCGATCGACGGCTCCCGGAAGCCTGCCAATCCCTGCACGCGAACACCCTAATGTCTTTCACCAAAAGATGCCTCAACCACAAGCTCACTGAAGATCGGTGATATTGGACAGTGAATTCAAGTCATTTGAGATTAGGTCGCCGTGCTGGTACCAAAAATGACGCTGCAATGCTCTCCCATTCTGTCGTCAAGCTTTTGCCTCAACAACCCCACAAGAGATTTCAGGAGCACTGGAGTGAGATGCAGCGCTATGGCCACGACGAACCCCTCCGATAGGTCTGCAGGACACCATTCCAATTACGGTTTAGGGTTTTCTTTTTCATGGGTCTTTTTCGTTTTCAAGCTGAGAGTATTGCATTCCAAAGTAACCTCATTGGTCACTTTTGATGTTCCAGTTTTGGGCGTTAATGCTGGGATTGTTGTAGACTAGCAGGGAGGTTGTTTGGGCCGGGAGGCGAGGGCGCCAACTGGTGGGACGACAAGTGTGTGCTCCACCCCGTTGTGGTGCGAGACAGTTCATCTTCATGGAGGATGTATTACTACGGCCGCTCGGGCGATGGCTGGGGACTTAATCGCCCCGCTTTGTTATCCACAGGCCGTGTAGGGCTGGCGCTTTCTGACGATGGTGTCCACTGGAATCGTCACCGAGGCCCATTGCCTCACGGCGCTCTTCTCGATCCTGACGACGACGACGACGAAGCTTTCGATTCTGTGCACGTTGGCTGCAGCGACGTCTTCTTCCACGATGGTAAGCTTCGTCCACTGTGTATTTTCAAAATTGGACCCCCTGCTGCAAATCATCTGTTTGTGTGAAAATGACTTCAGTTTCACACAATCGACACTGTTGATCTTGTAGTATAGAACAAGAGCTTTAAAATGATGTATAGCAATCACAAAACCGAGGTCAAATGAGAAAATGCCACCGTTGCAAAGTTCAGTGATGCAGATGGCCATATTGGGCGTTTTAAGCAACTCCTCTTGTCATCAAAAACTCTGTTCACAAGCCATTTGAAACTTCGAAATTCTTAGTAGTGCCTTTGGAATTGAAATCACCTGCTTTTGATTCAAATCGAGTGGGTGGGTTGTAGACAGCCACACCCAAACTTAGAAATAGAACATCACTTATTTGGGCAAAGCAGTTGGGAATTGAGCATGAATGATTCAAGGTTGTCACAAAATGTGAGAGTATCTAAAGTCAACATAACATTTCACCCAATCGTAGCAATTGTGGATCCTGGAATCAACATTACAAATCAGATGACAATTTGGAACATTCGCACGGAAGAAAACGGTTCAAATATTTCTTAAACCACAAATGCTGCAGCATTTCAATAGTCGATGGGCTCAGTAGTTCCTCTCCATTGAACTCGACTCGAGCTAAATGTGTACCAGACTTCAACGTTCTCCACTTGAGACGGATACCAAAAAAGTAATTCAAAAGGAATTCGACATGCATTCACTGTTGAAAACAAACCTGCATGGTGCTTAGTGAGTGGCATGACTTTCATTCTTCAGGGTCGGTGTTGACGTTACTTACCAAAATCTACATTCTTTTTGCAAGGGTGGCAAAGGCAGCTGCTCGATGGTGTTGACGCTGCTAATGGATGATATTCTTTTTGCAAGATTAATTGTGAAAGGCAACTACTGTGCATTTGCTAGAGAACAATTATTATATTCCTTTTGCAAGGATGTTGAAGGCAGCTGATCAAATGCTGCTAATCTATCTATCTTTTGGCAAGGTTGGGAAAACGGTAATTTCAGTGCAGTTTGAATTCCATGCATGTCTCAATGGTGCCGTGACGGTAATGGTTAGATCAATGGTGGATGTTCTACTTCGGCGGATCAACCGAGGAGATGGAGCTCAAACCGGGTGGCAAACCTGTGCAAGGCTTTCGGATGCGGCCAGGGCTGGTGAGATCGAACGACGGCCTGACTTTCCACCGACACGATGATGATACAGGCCAGTGAAAATGTTGTGTGTGAATTTTAGCCAAAAAATTGGGTGCTAAATTTTACTCAATTATTTTTAGGGAATCAGCCACTACTTTTTAGCCAAATGGCTTCTTCCAATATGGTGAAATTAGCCAATTTTATACTATACATAGTAATTTGCTACAAATGTAGAATATTTCGCCAAATTTGGCTATCAAATCTTCACATGTGTGGCAATTTTGCTAAATTCCTCACCGTCACTGATGCAGGCGGCATCAAGCCGTTGCTGAATGTGGGAAAGCAGGGCGACTGGGATGAGCTTTTCGTGGCATGGCCACGAGTGCTGCCTCCTAATTCCATGGCTGGCTCCAGGGAGTGGTTGATGACCTACAGCTCCATTGAAAAACAACAACAACAACAAGAAGCCCCTCCCTTCTCATCCATCGGCCTGGCAGTCTCTCCGGATGGTCTCCACTGGACCAAAGCAGGCAAAGTGTTGACACGAGGACCGCCCGGCTCGTGGGACGAAGGCGGTGTCGGCCGAAGGCATGTGCTCTTCATTGACGGCCAGGTAACCAGTCTAACCACACCTTGTTCAAGCAACACACTTCCGTTTGCTTTTTACACCAAACTGGTAGTCCATTCTCTTCTTATTGTACCATGGACTTTTGGCGTTTACAAACTGAGTTTGTGGAGAGCTTCTGTTTACACAATCAACATACCAATGATAATTATATTCTTTTCAAAATTTTGGAAATTGTAAAACTCGGTTTTCACAACATGATTCTATAGGAGCCTTGTACAACACATCTGCTTTGCTTTACAGTGACAAGAGCTCTCTTTTGTTCTTGCTTTTGTCTGTCTCAAGAACACTATACCGGTAGTTTGATTTTCATGCATGGGGTGGTCATGTGAGGGTGATAGGAGTTTTTCTAGCAAAAAGTGAAGTTCTAGATCTGGTATAGAATGTTATGTTCGTTCACAAAAAAGTTGGAATTTAATAGAATAATATTTTAATTTTCATGCATGGGGTCATAGGTGATTGGAAGTTTCCTACTTTGAAGTCATGGGTGATAGGAAGTTTCTATGTCAATGTAGCAAAGAGTGAAGTCCTAGAAGTGATATAGAATGTTATGTTATAGAATGTCATAACTCTTAGAGCCTTTTTTCCATGGGCTCCTGCAAACAAGTTGCCCGCAGCTGGTAGGCCCCTCCCCCATCCTCCAACTTGATATAGAGTTGTTTTTAGAAAATATTTGTTGCTCATCTGCATGGGCAGATGATCATGTAAACTGGCTCTTATATATCACCCCTTTGGTAACCAACATACATGAGTTTACAACTTTAGAACTTGCCATGTGAAAAGTGGCCAATATCATGTGTACACAAAAGTAAATATTGGAATGTGATATTTGAGTTAACCAAAAAGAAGAAGGGCTTTGTACAGAGTCTTTGCAGAGTCAACAATCTTATATAAGCGATTTCTGACATGACTTACACATGAATAGTCCCTTGATCCTTTCATGAATAGAGCCATAGGCTTGGGGTAACATGTGGGAACTCCCCTTTAGCATTGGGAAGGTTACGAGTTCCACTCCCATGGGTGGTGCAGGGTCTTGCTTTAGATTATTCTTCAACTCACCATAGACTAGTTTTGCCATCTTTTTGAACTGAAAACAAGTTGAAGGTGAGTATGAGGTGAGTTTCCACTGTGAGACACTTTTTTCGGTTAACTCTATTGGAGTGTGATAATAACAAGTTTAGAATGTTTACAAAAAGTTGAAATATAATAGTCAGAATATTTCATGTCTGAAGATGGATTCTTGATCAAGTAAATATTCAACAAGCTCACTTGTGCACAGTTTCTTGTTTCTTGCATAGTTTGCAAAAATCATCTTAGGGTTTAGGGTTTTAGGGTTTAGGGTTTAAGGTGGAGCTGACTACCCTGAGTGGCCTTGACATGAGAATCAATCAGTACGTGATGTTCTACGAGGGCGTGAACATGCATGGCGTGCATGGACTCGGCCTGGCCGTGTCCTCTGATGGAATTCAGTGGCAGAAAGAAGCGCATGGGCCAATCTTCAGTGCGCGCGTGGGCGAGGACACCTGGGACAACGGCACCGTCGCAGCGCCTCATGTTGTCACTATGGACGACGGTCGCTTCCGGCTCTACTATGTGGGCTCCAATTCTTCCAAGACAGCAAGTGCCATGGGTCTGGCAATCAGCCAAGGACACAATTTCAGGTCATGGATTCGCCTCCATCAGGAACTTCAAGGCATGTAAACATGGTGCCATGATGGTGCATTGAAATGCAATTAAGATGATTTGGTGCCAACCTCCATACCAACCTGGTATGGAGAAAATGACACTAAAATGACCTGTATGCAGCCTTTGGTGTCAAAATGGCACCAAAATAGTTTGGCCCAACTTTTCTGATGTCTAACCTGTAACCGAGCAAATTTTTGCGGAATCTCGCTGTCGAAGATTGAGAGTTGGGGATTTCAGTGGAAACAGAAACCAAGTGGAATTCTTTTGTTTGAGTGGTGTTTGCAAAAGTTATAAGACATAAGGTTCTTTAGCTCTTCTATGCAACACCTCAGAATCTAGGCCACTATTTCATGAATCACTGTAGCAGATTCCGAATCATTGCAAGTCCACTCCATCTTTAGCTTAAGAAGTTGGGTGTGGAAACACCGTTGAAGCGTCTACACTGTTATTGTAGAAAGGGAGGACTCCACTAGCTGGTATAGAACCTTATGGAGTTCAAAGATCGATCGATAGATGTTCTAAACCCATGTCCTAATTTTGATGTTTTAGGGTTGGTACATTTTGCACCTATTTATTGTCTAGATGTTTTAGGGCATGCATTTCGGTAGGTGCTTGGTTTTAGCTCACCCTACCTTAACATATACTTCTAAGGTCGTATCACATGTAACCGAGCGATTTTTTGTAACAATCTCAAAATCTAGTTGTTGAAGATTGAAATTTTTACATGAAGTAGGGAATTTCAGTGGAAACGGAAACCAAGTGGAATTCTTTTAGATGAGTGGTGTATGCAAAATTTACAAGAGTTCAAAGATCAATTTGTAGATGTTCTAAATTTGTGCCCTAATTTTGATGTTTTTGAGTTGTACATTCTACATCTATTTAGTCTAGATTTTTTAGAGCATGCATTTCTTGATTTTAGCTCATCCTACCTTAACCCTTAACTGTCCAACCATGCATATTTTGCATGATATACAAAATCAAACTCCGATTTCTCATCCATCATGCACTTTTTGCAATAAAAAAATTTTAGTGAATTTTTTTATGGGAAGTTAGCTTCGTGCATGTGTGATCCGATTAGAAAGGGGATGATTTGTGAAACTTTATGCCTCATTTTATAATGTAGTGTTTTACCAAAAAAATTGAAGATTTTAGTCTAAAAGTGCTCTTGAAAAAAAAAACTCATAAAATTGAGCAACCAAAAAATCTCCAAAAATCACTACATTTAGAGTATTACATTTCAATCCATCACAACAAATTTCATTCACAAATTGTCAATATCTTATTTGTAATCAAATTACAAAATAATTTTGAATTTTATATTCAAAAATTTATAGAAAAATATTGGTGAAAGCAATCGCAGATCTAACCATATGGATAGAATCTAAAATTCATAGTGTACAACTTTTATTCATACATCAAGTTTAAAATATCCATTTTAGTTGCATTTTATGATTCATCTTTTCAAAACTGCCCAAACTGGACAAGGGTGAGGACGTTTAGGGATTAAACATACACATTCATGTCTTTTGCATTTTAAAATGTCCCTTCATTAGATTGACATAGTTGTTAAATACCTAAATGTATTATAAAATGAGGCTTGTTTAACTTTTTGGAGCTTCAAATAGGAAGAGCATATGTAAGACATCCTTATCAAAAGACATCCGTACAATTGAATTTGTCTAAATATTTTTCAAATAAATTTATCCAAAGCAAAATTGAAAATTCACCAAAAATTACAATTTTAATACTCTCATCTCGTAATTCATTATGATTGGTTGAAACCATTATGCTTCAATAGCGGTGAAGTTGTTCATTTGAAATTAATTATGGTTTGATAAAGGTGTCTTAAGATCTCTTTGTAAGCAATCTAAAAATAATTTTATAGATTGAAATTTTGCACATTTTGAAAAATTTGATTCAATGTTGTCCATTATGCACTTTTGGCCAATCATTCCAAAATCCATAAGATAATGAGTATTTTTGTGTTTTTCATATAATTAAAAAAATAATCTCTTTTTAAATTAATATTTCAACACTTTTACTTAATCCAATGACATGGATGTCATGGAAAAATCATCTACAACTTTCCTTTGTATGTCAACCTCAAAGAATGGATTTAGTGCGCATTTAGCAGCTCAAAACCTTAGATAATTTTTTGTCAAAATAGAAGCTCAATGGAAAAAAAGAAAGCTAGTAAATTCAATTACAATCCTTTTCCTTATTCGATTTCACTTATATAAAGGAAATTACCTAAAAAAATCATGTAAAAGAAAACTACACTCCAAAAATCCTTTTCATCTATGAGGAAAGTGGTGGCAATTATGTACATCATGCAAAATTTGCATGGTTAGACAATAATCCTAGGACTCTTAAGTTGAAGCTCAAAAAAGTTAAAGAAGCCTCATTTTATGATACATTTAAGTATTGCCCAAAACTTGTAGGCATTTAGGAATTGAGGGTTAACCCTAAACGTCTTCATCCCTCTTCAGATTCGGAGAATTTCAAAAATGTCTTATAAAATGTAACTAAGAGGGATATTTTTGAACTTGATGTATAAATAAAAGTTTTACATTATAAATTTTAGATCCTATCTATACGGTTAGATCTATTATTGCTATCACCAATATTTCTGTATAAATTTTGAAACTTAAAATTCAAAATTCTTTTGTAATTCAATTATGAATAAGATATTGACAATTTATGAATGAAGTTTGTTGGGATGGGTTGAGATGTAATACTCTAAGTGTAGTGATTTTTGGAGATTTTTTGGTTGCTTAATTTTATGAGTTGACTTTTTCAAGAGCAGTTTAAAACACTTTTGAACTAAGATCTTAGAATTTTTTGTTGAATCACTACAACATGAAATGAGACATAAAAATTTCACAAATCACCCCTTTCTAATCTCTTCTGACATGCATAAAGCTAACTTCCCATAAAATCTATAGTAAAAAATTCACATTGCAGAAAGTGCATGACAGATGAGAAAATATGGATGAAATTTGTACATCGTCCAAAAAATGGACGTTTAGGCAATTAAGGATTAATAGATAGGTGTTTCAATCAACAACCCAATTCAATTAGGTTGTAGAAATTTTGAAGGTGTTGAATCAATTTTGCCAAAAAAAGAATCAAAATTGTGAATTCATGATTTGGATCTGATTCTACAATACTTTACTGGACCAAATTCTTGCGTGCTACTTTTAATGCCTCTTTTCGAGGGTACAGTGGTTCTATCAAAGATAGGAGTCAGAGCACATGTAGAACTTTGGTCAAGGTGAAAAACTTTGACCAAGTAAATAAGACAAATATGGTCTACATATGTCATGCCTCAAAAGTTGTAAACTAAATGAGAAGATAGTTGACAATTGTAACATATGGTCTATTGACATTTGCATGTGTAAATAGCAAGTATTGCAGATAGAATTTTTCCATGATAGTGGCTTTTTAGATGCCGAACATCTATATATGTGTACATAGTAAGTGGTGTACGTTGAATTTTCTAATGATAGTGACATCTTGCCCAAGGTAGAACGTCTTTATTCCACCACCAAACTCAAAACCATGTTGTACGTTTACTGTAGTTCACCACCAACCGAAATGTGCTTCAACTCCATAAATTGATTAGGTGGGAGTTGAAATTGGGATTCACTCCAGTGGTTTGCATATAGTGGAATTAGGAAAGCCTACATGGCAAAGTTGGGTCATGGTGAAAAACTTTGTCCAAATAAACAAGATGAATATAGCCTACATTTGCCATGCCTCAAAAATTGTAGACTAAATGAGTAGTTGTAAATTGTAACATATGGTCCATTGACATGTGTATGTGTAAATAGCAAGTAATGCATGATTGAATTTTTTCATGATAGTGACTTTGTAGATATATAGCAAGTGGTGCATGTTTAATTTTTCATGATATTGTGACTTTTTGCATAATGTAGAAGGTCCTTATTCCACCCACCAACTTCAAAACCATGTTGTAGGTTTACCCTAGGTGACTAACAGTCGAAATGTGGTTCAACTCCATAAATTGATTAGGTAGCAGCTAAAATAGGGCACCAATCCAATGGCCTCCATATAATAGAACTGGAAAAGCCTACAAAACAAAGTTGGTTGGGGGTGACAAACTTTGACCAAGTAATGAAGATAAATATGGCCTACGTGTGCCATGCCTCAAAAAAATTAGATTGAAAAAAAAAGATAGTTGTAATTGCAACATATGGTCCGTTGACATGTGTATGAGTTAATAACAAGTAATGCATGATTGAATTTTTCCATGATAGTGACAAACACCTATTGTGTCTTTTCTAAATCCACTCCGTCTATCCTCAACAGGATTCACTTACCAATCAACTCACGTACAACAACAACAACAAACCGTCCCTTCCAGCAACTCTTCTTCTCGGTCTGTCCTCAAAGGGGTTCACTTACCAATTGATCAACTCACGTACAACAACAATAGCTCCCTTCCACCAACTCTTCTTTCTCCCCACAACAACAGCAAAAAATGATGAGAAAAGAAAGATGCAAAATTTCACTTCTTTGACAAAAAGCAAGAAGGAAGAAGAAGATGATGATGATAAAGATGAAGAAGAAACACCATCAAATTAATCCCTAAACATTAGAGCGTCCAGAAAGTGGACAACTAACAGATTCAAACCCTTCTCACATTCTCATCAATGCTTGGATGAAAGTCATTCAATTTTTTGAAGATTCTTCACCAAGTTGTTGTCCTATCTAACGGTTGGATTTAGTCATACTTGATTACATATTTTTCTAAAATTACAAATGTAGAAGTATGTCAAGTCGTTGACCAAGCCAAAATTGCGTTGACTGTAGTTCAAAAGTGGCCTTGCAAAAATGAGGTCATAGATTTAAGACACACAAAAATTTCAAAGAATCACCACGTTTAAGAGTATCTCATTTCAAATTCATTCCAACAAATTTTACTCAAAAAATATTAATATTTTGTTTGTAATCAAATTTAGAAGGAATTTTAAATTTTAACTTTCAAATTTTATAATTAAATATTGGTGACAGTATTAGTGAATCAAACCGTACGGATGGAATCTAAAATTTAAAATCTTAAACTTTCATTTGTATATCAATTCCAAAAGATTCTTCTAAATAGTACTTTATGATGTTTTTTCTTAAATTATCAATTCCAGGGACACCCTGGTACGTTTAGGGGTTAAAGAGTAGAGATCCCGGCGAAGAAAACTTTCCCAAAAACAAAATTCAATAGACTCACATTGGTAACATTCTATTGTAGTGTACATTCAAACCTTTTTAATCTTATCACCTCTATTCTCGACTTTTTTCACTATAACATAGTTTGAATGTGTGACAAGTGTACTACAATGTGACAAGTATGCAAGTGTGACTAATTATTTGTTTCAAAATTTTTATACTAATCATTTTATTCTTAAGCACTTGTGAGGCAACCCAACTGGCCCCAAAAACAAAATTCAATAGTCTTACATTTGTACCATTCCACTCTACATACATTCAAACCTTTTTAATCTTATCACTTCTACTCTCAACTTTTTCACTATGACATAGTTTGAATGTGTGACAAGTGTACTATAGAGTCACAAGTATACAAGTGTGACTAAATATTTGTTTTTCAATTTATATAACAATCATCACATTCTTAAGCACTTGTGAGGCAACTCCACCCCCCAAGAACAAAATTCAATAGTCTCACATTTGTAGCATTCTACTCTAGAGTACATTCAAACCTTTTTAACCTTATTACCTGTACTTTCAACTTTTCCACTATGACATAGATTGAATATGTGACAAGTGTACTAAATTGTGACAAACTTTTTAACTTGATTACCTCTACTCTCAACTTTTTTCACTATGACATAGATTGAATATGTGACAATGTACTACAGTGTGACAACCTTTTTAACTTTATAACCTCTGCTCTAAAAATTTTGCTATGATATAGATTGAATATGTAACAAGTGTACTACATTGTGACAGTGTACTAAGGTGTGACTAAGTGGGTGGATAGTGATGAGAGGTGTTGCCCACCCGGGGAGGTCACAGTTATCAAAATTTTATTAAACCACGTAAGAAAAAATATAGGGTACTTTTAATTCATTGGAGCAAAAATTTATGCAAATTTGGAAATCCCATAGCCTAGATGAAATGGCCTATACAGTATTATATCCAAAGTAGGGTAGGTGAAATATATAAGTAATATTTCATTTTTATTAATAAAGTAGGGTCTGTAATATTTGGAAGAACGAAGAATTTATGTGAGGTCCAATGAAAATCCTTAGATTAAATGAGAAATGGCCTCAATCGCCTAAACCCTAAACCCTAAACTTTGTTATCTAGACTTTACGTTTTTGTGTATGCAATCCTCAATATTCAATTCTTTGTAATTAAAGGAACTTGGAGGTTCATGTTTAGAGAAAAGGTAGAGTGGCAGTGAGTGCATTGGAAGAGATGGCATTTTTGTGCTTGAACTTTTGCCCCTTGCAGACAATAATGTTGGATATTTGATTCTTTGTCGGACTCATGTTGTTTGTGCATTAGGTTGTGCTTTTAAACACATTACTTGAATGTGAGAACCATCTAAAATCTTAAGACGTATCTCATTTTATCATTTCTCATCGCCTAAACATCTTAAGATGTGAAGAAAAGAGCATCCAAGAGTATTCAAGAGCATTTGAGAGAATCTTGGAAACTTTAGTAGGAATAGAAAGTCTAAGGGCTTAATAATGTAATGTCTCAGAAGTCCATCTAAAAGATTTTGAAGACCTCAACAAGAAAAAAAATAAACAATACTTTTTTTATTTAGAATCACCAAACCTATGCCCTTCAAGCATCCAAGATCCAAGATATAATCACATCCAAGATTTGGTGTCACAAGCTATCTTCTCCACACCCTTAAACCGCTATATGTCCCTCTATATAGTCCGTGAACCAATCACAATCACTATACATAGCTAATCATTATTGTTCATCAATCTAGGATACCGAGTCCTCCTTTAAATTAGCTATAGAGGGACGTATTGTATTCCAATATCACTATATCATGCTCATATTCCTTGGCTCTCTCACAAAACAACATTAAATACAAGCATATTCCATCCAATTTTCAGAGTCAAGGGATCATTCTTTGAAATGGTGTGGATGCTCTCAAAAAAAAGTTGTTCAAACGTTAAGCGTCCACAATACAATTACCCGGTTAAATCTCATCAATTCCTCACATTTTAAAATTTATTATATTTTTCTGATATTTTTTTCATGTAAGGTATTGTTAAACCGATTCACCTTGATTTTTTAATAATTATTAACCCCTAAATGCCTATAGTCCTCTCCAAATTAGGCAATTTTGCAAAGATGCATTATAAAATACAATTAAGAGGGATATTTTGAACTTGATTTATAAATAAAAGTCGTACATTATGAATTTTAGATTCTATCCATACGATTATATCTATAATTGCAATTCACTAATATTTTGTATAAAATTTGAAACTTAAAATTCAAAATTCTTTTGTAATTCAATTACGAATAAGATGTTGACAATCTATGGATGAAATTGTTGTGATGGATTGAAATGTAATGCTCTAAGTGTAGTGATTTTTGGGTATTTTTTGGTTGCTTAATTTTATGAGTTGACTTTTTCAAGAGCACTTTTAAACACTTTTGAACTAAGATCTTAGAAAATTTTGGTGAATCACTGCAACATGAAATGAGGTATAATTTTTTTACAAATCATCCCCTTTTTAATTGGTTTTGACATGCATGAAGCTAACTTCCCATAAAATCTGTAGTAAAAAATTCACGTTGCAAAAAGTGCATGATAGATGAGAAAACGTGGATGAAATTTATACATCGTTCAAAAAATGGACGCTTAGGTAGTTACAGGTTAAATAAAAATTAATTTTATAGGACTTTTCAAAGTTTTTTCATGTAAAAATCATAGTAATTATCAAAATGCTTAGAGTAGTATGAATTTTTTTTAGGGAAAATGCTAGAGTAGTATGAAATTTTTTTAGGGAAAATGTGAATAATAGTAATGAACAATACTTCTAATGTAGTGTAGTTGGCATGCTTCTTGAGCTTACAGAAAAGAAATTTGATAGAAAAGAAATTTCTGCAAATTATATTGGAATTTCAGGGTTTTGAGTTTAAAGTGATGTGAAAAAAACAATTTTGAAGAATGGTAAATGAGACTAGTAAGTAGAAGAGAGCCCCACACTTTCATTGGAAATTAGGAACTAGGTGAAAATCAACATTTGGCTGAAAAACGACCAAACATGACCCCACAGGACTCCTTGCACACTTAGGAGTTAACCCTTTAACGTCCAAATCCTTTGTAGAATATTCAAACTACACTTTCATACACAGTTCAACCTTCGAGATTCACCAAAATATATTTTTAAATATTTTTCATGCATCAAATTGTATGTTTCCTATTAGTCCTAAATTTTTCAGATTTTTTGATACAAAATGAACCTTTTACAAATTTTTAGATCAAATACTTCAAAAAATTCATATTAATTACAAAAATGCTTCAAAAAAATATAATTTTTTTTGAAACATGTGCAAATTACAATGGAGAATCACATGATATATTTTCTATAGAAATTTTTAAGTAAAATTTTGAAATTCAAAAGGTGAACATCCTATGCAATGTTATTCAAACCTTGAGCTACATAGCTTGCAACAAAAATAAAATACTCAATACTCGAAATTTATAAAATTTGAAAAGTAAAGTGCAAACTAAACCCAATGAACTTCATTTTCTTGATTGAAAGTAATAGTAAAAAAATTAATCTTCGGGATCAAAATTGGATTCCACCAACAAACATCTGCTATTTGGATGCGTGGTCTTTAACCCCTAAACGTACCAAGGTGTCCCTGGAATTGACAATTTGAGAAAAATCATCATAAAGTACTATTTAGAAGAATATTTTGGAATTGATATACAAATGAAAGTTCTAGATTTTAAATTTTAGATTCCATCCGTACGGTTCGATTCACTAATACTATCACCAATATTTAATTATAAAACTTGAAAGTTAAAATTAAAAATTCCTTCTAAATTCGATTACAAACAAAATATTAATATTTTTTGAGTAAAATTTGTTGGAATGAATTTGAAATGAGATACTCTTAAACGTGGTGATTCTTTGAAATTTTTGTGTGTCTTAAATCTATGACCTCATTTTTGCAAGGCCACTTTTGAACTACAGTCAACGCAATTTTGGCTTGGTCGACGACTTGACATACTTCTACATTTGTAATTTTAGAAAAATATGTAATCAAGTATGACTAAATCCAACCGTTAGATAGGACAACAACTTGGTGAAGAATCTCCAAAAAATTGAATGACTTTCATCCAAGCATTGATGAGAACGTGAGAAGGGTTTGAATCTGTTAGTCGTCCACTTTCTGGACGCTCTGACGTTTAGGGGTTAAAGGATTAACAATATCCTTATAAAGGCCTTGGGCCGAATTTAGTAGTTGGGCCGATTCCAGCGAAATTTGCAACAATGGGCTGCCAAATGTAAAGTGGGCTTTTAGGGTTTCGGCCTTTCGGGCGTTTCGTGAAGAAGACAGACGTTGAAGAATGTGCAGCTTGCGACGCAGAGCAGAAACCAGTCGAAGACCTGCCGCGACTGTGTTCCACAAGGTTGGTACGTTTTTATCAATCCCTCTGATTCTTTTCGCCTGTGATCAGTTTGGTGAGAAGGCGTTCATTCTCTACGTTGTGGTCAAGGGATGAAGTGGCTAACGTGTACATCAACTTGAAGGTATCCCGGCGTTCTGACAATCTTACGGTTGAATTGACAGACTGGAGTTTGAAGACTGCTAACTGAGCAGGGTCCAATCGAAAGACCGCGAGTTCAAGCTTTTGTTAGCTCAACTCTTAGAGTAAGGCGCCGCGCCCTTCAAAAATTGTTTCAATTGTTTTCTTTCTTTTTTTCTCCATTTGGATGTCTTTTGTGCCATGTACGTGTAACCTACGTTGTCGCAACACAGTGGCTGTGAATACCATGTCAAATATGTACAATTCATCGAAAGGATCAAATCTGAGTGAGTACAGTTTCGTCCCTGGATTATTATGATTTTGCGTGAATTTAGGGTTTGGAGTTGGCATGGTGCAGTAGGTGATGTGATGGTGGAGTGGTGGTGGGGAGTTGTGGGGACTGTGGTCCCTGCATTGGTGGTTCGCCAGGCGATCAAGACCACCCGTGGCCGCGAGGAAGAGCAGCTCCGCGGAAGGGACAACAAAAACTCCACGGACCAATTCGTGTGTGAAAGGGTGTGCACGTCCAAGAGAATGCTCGGGAGGGTGGGCGCTTTCTCCAAAGATCCCACTGCCGACACTTGTGTCACTGTGTGCGGGGTTAGCGAAGTGGACGCTTGTTCCGAAGCTTGTGCCCGTTCTGTGTGTGCCAATGCACACCATGTTCCCAACTGGAATGACATCTGCCTGCGTCGCTGTCAAAGCCAGTGCTTGAAGGCAAGTGCTTGACTGCAACTGAACTTTCTTCTCCATTGTAGTTGTTAGTGCTTTCCAAAGAACTCATGGGATAATATAGATAACAAATTCACGACTGTCATTGTGAACACTCTGCGTGGCTATTATGGCTTTCATAGACAAATGTAATACGTTTTGCCACTTGCACATCAATGAAAACCATACAACGTTTTCTTTGCACACTTCACTTCTGATGGATAATTCTTTAATTATTGGTCATCTAGCATTGTAGCAAATCATCTTCCGTAAGCTTGGGTTCGTACATTATGCAAGGGACTGAATTTTTTTTGACGTATATAAGAATTGCCAGCGTTGAATGTAGGCAGATTGTAGCGTACATTGGGTCAGAGCTATGGACGCTGTATCTGATAACTGGATGGTTGGTGTTCCGCAGGACTCTGACCAGCGCACTGTCGTGGCCAGGAGAGCAGGAAGATTGTCGTAGTAGTTTCACATACCTGTAACTTAGTTGATTGATTTTGGAAAGCCCCCGTTAGTCTGCTGTCTGTCAATCAGGATTGCGTAAAAAAGAATCCAACTGTAAACTGAGCGTACTTCAATTAACTGAATTAAACTGAGCGTACTTCAATTTCTCGCATTCTATTAAAAGCTCGTGTACATCCGACTGTTCATTTGCAAGATTATGTCTCGTATTCATAGCCATACTTGCGCTCTCATTGATTGCCATTTGTGTACACAAACCTCTCTATTGAACTTCATTCTGAGATTTTAATAAAATTGATTAATTTTTTATAAAACTTGGACATGACTCGCAGCTTCAATACCTTCTTGGAACAATTATCCATACCACCTTCCAATGATTACTCAATTTTTCAAAGAATTTCAAAGTCCACAAAGGAGGTACACATATAGTTTTTGTAATCAATTTATACGTTGAAATATGAAAGGAGTTGGTACATTGATCAAGATCGGAACACATACACTAATGGAACATGAACAAGAGAACACAATCCAAAAAACAAAAACCGAGATAACAAACTTTCAAACACAAAGAATACCACGTAGTACATGTGCCGTACTTGTAAGTATTTTCTGTATTTTGAGATATTTGGAGTATTTTGGTATTTTGTACATAGGTATTTTGATAGCTTCACAACTTCAAATCAAAGTATTTTATATAAGATGCACATTGCAGACCCCCTCCATTCTTCAGACAACCAAGTCTCGTTCACAACAGATGTGGTGCTATATCAAGAAAACACCAAGCAGTGACCAAATATTGGTCTCCAGGGCAATAAAGGGTTAAACCATGAATCCTTGGTCATGATGTCCTTTAGGGGTTTAGTGGGCATTCTACATTCTTCTCTCAGTATACCGGTATTTTAGGAACATCATTTGAACTCACACCATATGTTACAGTGCCCAGAGCCAACTTATTCCAAATCATACTGATTTTCTAAACAAGTGCTAGAATTTGCACAGGCAACATAATCAAACACTTCATACACAACACTTCAGGTCAGCTGACAAACAAGTTTAACATCATAAAGTTTAGTTTAGGCCTTTGGAAGGCAAATGAACAATTTTTTGCAGCCTACAAGGAGTACAGCCTCTGCAATTTGAGAAAAATATGAATTCTGTGTCTCATTCAAATTCTACCACCTACACAAAATGATTAGAATAGGGTAAAGCTGAGATTGACCATGATCACCTTCATACACCGCTGACTTTACATATATCTACAACACGTAGAATCTTACAAGGATATTTCCAATCGAACATACCCGAAAAGGATACGAATAATGTAATGACACCTCGGTGGACCACTTAAACCTTCCCGTTTCGAAAATGTTTAGAGAATGTACGAAAACGAACCAGCTCTATAGATTATGTTTCATGCTTAGAAACTGCTAGCCATAGATTCGATAATCAGTTGGTATCCATCTGGTACAGGGCCTTCGATGCGGATAGCCTCCGTCAGCTGTGGGACATCCGTGTTGATGTCCAGGAAGTTGGAAAGTAACAGAAGAAGATGGAAGTCAGAGATCCGTTTGACATAGGGCTTATTCTTGTGGCGCTCCAAATGAGATTTCAAAGCCTGAAGGGTAGCAGGTGGTTCTCGATTCTCAACGGGGAACGTTGTTGTCATGAAACCCTGCAAATCCAGGTCACAGTCAGGGGTTAGCAATCTGCTCGTGAAAAATCTAGGTCAACAAACTATCCAAGCGTCCAGCAAGACCGCACTAAACGACCAAAAGTGCAGACAAGACGAGCACCCAAAGGCCTAATGGAACATGCTTGCACATAACAGGAGTCCATTTAAGAATATTAACACCACAGTTAAATGACACTCTCTAATGACACATTCTGTGATTGCACATTCCCTGTATATCCTCAGAATGTGTACATGCACAGCACAATGTCATGCATTTCATTGATCAAAGACCAAGTTCTAATCTTGACAACTGGCCACCACACCTACGTTTCGCTCTGGTCTCAGTAACTTGACTTCACGTGTACACGTTAACTGGACAGCACATGAAATGTGTGCACACACAATGGAAGAGACGTAACGAATGAAGTGATCTAGAAGTACAATCTGAAGACTGAATACTTCACTCAGACAAGATATTCACTAAAATTAGTCTGCCAATCTAAAGACAAAGTTCTAGGCCCGATTCCAGTGAAAACCAGCCGGAAACTACAAACGTAAATGCAGTTTTTCATCATAAATTGGCCTCTTCAAGATTTACCCAGGCATAAGCGATGGTTTGATACAGCGCATAAGCGAAACAGTCTTGGTTCCATGAAAGAAAACTTTAGGGAAGTGATGATGAACACATACCTCGTGATCAAAAATCTTCACGGGCACTAAGAAAAAGTCGTTGTCGACATCATTGGTATCTTTCTGAAGGAGAATAACCTCTTTCTTCATCCTCGTTAGCTTAGGATCCAGATCCGGCACATTCTCCAGAAACCAACCGTCTTTGAACAGCTTCACGCATTGGTCACTCAACTGAAAAGCCTCAAAATGAACATCAGGACCGCCATCCTCGTTAACTTCGAGCTTCACAATAGCCGTAGCCCAGAATTCAAACTCCGACTCCGCATGAAACTCAGCTGCCTGCCGAATCTCAGCAGTCGACAGTGTATAATCCCGCTTCGCCTGGCTCACGGTTTGCGTGAAAATGAACCCCACTTTCCGTAACCCTAACCCTGCAGCAATCACGTCAGCTCGTTTCTCCTCGTCCATATCTCGCATGAGAAGCAATCCTTCCTCGGAGCCTTGCTGCGGAGGCTCATAAATGATGTCCACCTTCACTTCCCCTGCCTCATTCACGGAGCCATACATGATCCCGCCCCTCTTGATCGAAAACGCCAGGCTCTCATGCACGTAATGCTGGAACGTGTTAGCAGCCTCGCGATCGAACGACAACGCGCTGCAGTGCGGCTTCTCCTGGCGCTCTATCCGCGTCTGCCGCGCAATCAAATCGTCCATGGTCATCTTCTTCCCGAAGGAGCCATGGGGGGTGACCCCGGGCCCCGGAATCACCCGGTTGCCACTGTAAAACAGAAACAGGACGCTGCCGTGCGCAATTCCTAATGAAGACAGCGTCGCCCCGGGGTCCTGCATGTCCGTAAACTCCTTGGGATCCTTGCTCAACAGCAACGCCTGGTCGCGCGACAGCAGCTGGCTGCTCACGGGGACATTGAGAGTCTCTGCTATCACGGCCTGCAAATCCCCAACGGTCGCGTTGTTGCCCACCGTCACCCGCTCCAACCCATCCCGGCTCCTCAGTCGGATCAACATTATGTAAAGGCCGCAATTCCGCACAGATACGCTATCAAAAACAACAAACTCTTGAATGCAAGAGGTGAAAGGAGCGGTTTTCACTGCAAACCTCCAGATCTCAAAATAGCCAAAACTGATCTTCAAACCTTCAAACCTCTCCGCTCGCAACACTCAGACACATCATCGCCTTCTCCACTCAACAAAACCACTCGAGACCCTGCTGTCAACACACCGCCATCAACACAGAGACCCTGCCATCAACACACCGCAATCCCTGCTCCACACTGCTTAGTTACAATGGCCGGATGATTCTCACTTGGCAACAAAAACCTAACACAAAAAGTATCATAAGAATGCTCATCCACTCGTCCCCCTCACTCTGCTTTAGGGTTTACAGCGCTCCGTTCATCCGCATTCGTCACAACACTCCGTTCATTTGTACACGTGGACCCCCTCTGATTTTTCCCTCTTGTACATAATACAACCATGAGAGTTGCATAAAGTGAATATGAAGAAATGAGTTTGTTTCAAATATAAATATTTATCTATTTATATATTTTACTTTTACTTTTACTTTTTATTTTTACTTATTAACTTTTTGCTTTTTTACTTTTTTACTTTTACTTCTTTACTTTTTCTTTTCCCATTTATATTATAACAATTACAAGACAATAAAAGAAACTAGTCCAATACCCACTAATAAGTTTACATACATTCAGCTTTTCAAAGGATTGAATCAAATAATTAAATTTATAAAAAAATATTAATATTAATATATATTAAACCATTTGAAGTGTGAAAATTTACTTCTTTCTTGGATGAGATTTGGACAATTTTTGGATTAGATATTAAAAAAATACAAAATTTATATTCAAATTGAACATTTCTTAATTGAAAACTTCAAACATTGATATTTTAGTAAATATAACCCCCAAAACTCATGATTTTTTTTCACATGATTCTACAAAGGATTTGCATTCTTTCCATTGAAAGTTTTATAAACCATAAGTAACAAAATTTGTATTCATAGTTGTTTGAATTAAAGGTAAATAATGAGGGTTTGAATTCCAAATAAAAATATATTTTTAAACAATCTATTATTATCAAAACTCAATTGTATGTGCGGTTCATCTTGTGCCCTACAACTTGTCCAAGTTAGGCTCAAAGCTTATAATTTTTGTAATTTTTATTGGCAATTCTCTAAACAGTTGAATGAACGTAAACTTGTTGGTGGGTACTGTACAAGAATAATTCAAAGCAGTCTCAACATGTTTTGAGGTTGTTTTAAGATTCACCTAAAAGCAACCTCAAAACAAACTTTTATCTTTAATTTATTAATTCTAATTTTATAATTTAAATTTTTTTTAGTAGTGTAACTTTGTGCCATTGGTCCTAGTGTTCCCCTCCACCAAGTCATACTTTCATTTCATTTTATTTTATAATTCTTATATTTTATTTTCTTGTGACAAAAATCACCCAAGAACCCAAACATGACAAATAATTTAAAGAAAGGACAAAATTTAACAAAATTCAATACAAAATAAAACTAAAGTAAATGGTATTGAATCTAAATAATACCAAAAATTTAAATCCCCAAAGGCCCAAACTGCATGCGTTCAAAGAATGGGAGTCCATGTGTTGAGAGAGTGAGAGTCTGAGTTCAAAGAGTGAGAGCTCACTCTTACAATATTTTTCTTCTTATGTTTCTTTTTTCTCTTTTATTTTTTTTTCACTTAAGTGGTGGATTTTCACAAGGTCCTTGATTGGTCCCATAACATGCCCTTTAAGAATCATTATTTAATGTGGACAAGTTCTTTAAAAAAATCATTCATTTTTGGACATTATAATGAATTTTGTCATGCTGCCAAAATATAATCAAAATTCATTTTATTTAATAAGAAAAAATTGTACAAAATCCATTTGAATGTTTTCTGACCTACAAGAAGTTTCCTACTAAACATGGGAAGGGGAATATCCTTGCAAGGAAACTTGATTTGGGTATGAGAACATCCTTGATATAATCACAGAGGCCTGGAAAAATTATACATACTCACTTATAGCCAATGGCATTAGGGTGAAAGTACGAAAAACTGTACCAAAAAGTTAGTCTGCTATACTAAAATCATAATTGTTTTGGTCAAAGGCCTTAAATTTATATAAAAATATATTGTATTTTGGTTTTAATTTCATGAAACCCTCTAGAGTTCTTATAGGTACTTGAACCCAAATTTTCAGAACAAAATCTTCAAAAAAGTTTACAAAAAGTAGTGTTTGAAAATGAATGCCTGAATCCAATCTTGGTTGCAGAATCGATGGCCTTAAATACACTCAACATAAATATAATTTTTATGACCTTTGAGATAATGATAGAATTGAGGTCCTTGTCCACAAAGAAAGTAGAAAAAATATATGTTTTGATATACATTTTGCTTGTTTTATATCAACTTTGTTGATTGTACGTAACTACTTTTTCAATTTTGGTCACTTCTACGTCAAATTTTTTTGGTAGACTTTACAAAACAATAGGTGTTTTATTTTATTGTTATTTAATTTTTTACGAAATTCAAATTTATAATGTATTTTTGAACCCTGCATTGTTTAATGGTCATAATAGTTAGAGGTGGTACACTTTTTCGTGCTTTCACCCATTAAACAAGACAGAGCAAGAAAATAATAAACTTGAAAATCCAGCCCATCTCGCATGTCGCAAACTGGCCGAAGGAGTTTCATTACGCCTCAGTAACGCGGGTCAGCGCCTCAATATGGATTTGATTGCCGGCCTTTGTTTTCACTAAGGTAAAAAAAATAGCCCGCTTTACATTAGGCCCCACCATTAAGGTAGAAATATCATAAGGTGTTTTTTAGAAAATATTGTAGAAAACATTGTAGAAAATAAGGTGTTTTGCATCTTACATATATAATTTTCATCACAACTTTTACTTTTAGAATTGACCGAAACTCCAAAATTTGAATTCATTGTGACAAAATTCAATTTAAAATCCATGACTTTCACATTATAAATCCAAAAGCGACAAAACAACTTCAGTGCACACCTTCTCATTGGGAACTTTGCACAATACTAAGAAAAAGGGCCCAACAGCTACATGGTTGGGGGGATCTCAACATAACATACAAAAAAAAAATTAAAAAAAAATTGCTTCTTGCAGCCAAACACCAATGTTGTGGCATAGTGGTTTTGTCGTAGCGATAGGGGTTTAGATTTGGAGGAACCACCTTTCATTGCATGCATGATGTACTGCTATAGTGCCAAAAAACCAAAATACAAAAAAAACCCTGATATATAGATTTCTTTCTTAATGTATAGATTGTAGGTCTAACCCAAACTTCACAAATTTCAACCAAGAGGATTGTTTGGATTTGATAAATCGGACCAAGGGCTTTACACTAGGACCTAATCCAAACTTCTTCTCATCCTATGTGGTGGTTTACATGGTACAAATTTAGCGCCAAAACTTTGGGCCGACCCAAAGAAAGTGGATCAAGGTTTCTTTGACCCCAAGTTCACAACTTAGACCCCAAACACCTACATTGTCCCCTCAGGTTGGATCAAATGCATCTCTACCATTCATACAATCATTGACCCTAATTATTTGTTAGCTAGGTTCGGACCAACAATTGAGTTGAATGGGCTTTAATGTAAAGAAGGCCTAAGTGATCAAAAATTGTCCCAATAAGCATTTGAGTATGGTTTCTTTATTAAATTGGTTTAGTGTTTAGTTGTTGGCAGGGTGAAAGCACGGTAAATTGAACCATTAAAGTCATCCTTAGTGCTGAAATTACAATTTTTTTGGTCAAAGGCCATAAATTACAACTAAAAATTCATATATTTAATTTCTAATTTGGTAGAGCCCTCCATAGTTCTATTAGGTACTTCAATCCAAAGTTTCAAATTAAAATATCAAAAAAAGGTTACTAAAAGTAAAGCTTGAAAATAGATGTCTAAAACAAATTTCAGGAGCAAATCTGATGAATTGAATCATGTTCAATATGAATATAAATTATATAATTTATATTTTATAAGTTCATTGTGCATTTGAAGGCTCCAAAGAAAAAAATTCTTGAAAAAATAAATATTTAATGCAATTTCAACATGTTTTATATCTACTTTTCAATTCGGTCAAAACTACTTTTCCAATTTTAACCGCTTTAACTTTACTATAACACACATAAATACTTATTGAACATGTTTTTTTTCAATTTTTTTGGTTAGACTTTGTTAAACCTTGTATTTTTTATTTTATCCACAAAAAAAAAATCACAAAAAAAAAAATTTAATGGATTTTTAGACCCTGCATTGTTGCTTCTTCACAATGATCACAAGTGGTTCAGTTTACGATGCTTTCACCCAGAAATCAAAAAAGGATCCTAATTTTTTTATTTTGAATAAATAAATTATAAATTTCCAAATTGTTGATTAAAAATGTACCCAAAATAGATATTTGGTTCTTATATCCATAAGATTCATGTATATTATAGGTAAGAATCTATAAGAGTTGGTAATTCTTTATTTTATACCAATAAAACTACAAAACTTAATGTGAATGCATCGTATACTAATAACATTGATTTTGAATAATAATCGTGATTTTTTAAACCTGAGCCTTGGATGGAAGGATGAAGTTTTTGGAATTGTACCTTAGTAGAAACTTAGAAAGGGATTGTAAAAACCCATAGATGGAAGAAAGTCAGAGATGAATATATATAATTAAAATTTTATAATTTAAAAAATCTAAAAATTTAAAATATATATATAATTATATATGAAATTCTAGCACAAACCAATCTAATATATTGTGTAATATAGACCATGCACAAGCAGATAATTCCACCATTGGAATTGTTGTGCCATAATTTGATACATAACATCATAGTCAATTATTTATTATGTAACATAGATTGTACACACACATATGCCAAGATGGTTACATTGTTGGAATTGTTGAGCCAAGCTTTGACACAAGTCAATCTAATCTGATAAAAGAATTTAAATGATGCATGCACACACACCAAGATGGTTCCATCTTAGAAATTGTGAGAAGAATTGACATGCCAGAGTCCGACATGAGGCAACTTAGTACTAAAGATGAAGGGATAGAATTTTTTTTATACTAATGATATTTCATAAAGATAGGCATTAGTAAATGTACATTTGAAAATGTGTATAAAAACAAAACATGAAGTAAGAAGGCACATGAACTTTTAGTCGTGGTTGGAAGAATTACTCTTAGTTCAAAACCTCAAGGTTTACCAATGGCTCATGCTTTTATTTTTGTTGTGCATCATGTCGTTGGATCTAGTTGTCTTATGGTTTCACTAGTGGGACCCGTGTCGTTGAGCACATTGATGTTAGCACACAGTGGACAATGAGCAGATTCAAACTATTATCCTGACTGCATTCAAGGACAGTTTCTATCCATCCAATTTCTCTTGGTTCTTGTTCTAGTTGACTATCATTTGTGTAGTACTATAATGTGGATATTCAAAATAAGATATTATGATTTTTGACAAACAACACAATTGGTTTATGTCATGTTTCATTCTTAATTCAAAATCATTTGTACAGTGTAGATATTTAAAATAAGATATTATGATTTTTTGAAAAACAACACAATTGGTATATATCAAGTTTTATTCTTAGTTCAAAAAAAATACCTTAGACATAATTTTCCAAAATATTATAATCAAATAATAGAAACCATACTATCTCGTAGAGCATGTTATTCAAATATTTATTTATTTATTTGTGTTAACTTGGGAGTTTTAATTGAATTTCAAGATAAAACCTTGGAAAATTAATTTAAAATTATTAATAACAGATATAATAAACATTGTCATTTACATTGTTTAATATCATAAACATGTTTTGATATTAACATTGTCATTTACAAATATGTGTTGTACATAAACTCCATTTTTGTTATTCATCAAACATTTTATGACGATTCTTTGAAAATAGTGTTAAATCTATCACTACCTTAAAAGATTAAACATAGAATTTGTAGTACACATAGAATGAGTTACATATAAGTCACACATAGTGAGACACGTCTCATTGGTACCCATATCACACCATCAAAGTAAATGTCTTAGCTAACTTAATCTATAAATTCCTACCAAAAAATTCAAATGAAAATAAAAAATTAGGGCCAAATCACACCACTAAAATTCCAAAGACAAATTATTTTCATCCCTTTTCAAAGCTAAAATTCCATCCCATTCTATTTTTCAAATAATCTCCCCTAACTCCAAAATAAAAATCACGTGACAAACTCATTTTTTCACTCACCACAATGAACAGATTGATGATATCAGATGTAGTGAAAAGTTTGTAATACGGTCGTTTGCGGTCGTCCAAAGGTTTAAAAACCTTCGGTCAACCCAACAACATCCGCAAAACCCACTCCCGGTACCGTCCAAGAGCTCAAATGCAATAAAGCACGAGTCCTAAAGACTAACCAGAAGTGGATTGTACCGTAGTGTACTAGCAGGTTCGGCACCTTGCTGCCTAATAATTAATTAAAGTTCAAAAAGTAGGTTCGGCACCTAAAAATAGTATATTAATAATTTCGGCAATTTTTTCCTTTAATTTTTTCAAATTTCGGCTTGTAGTCAATCCCAACTCTGTTACATTAGTTGACATGTATGAGTTGAGTCTTGAGTGGCAAGAATGCTCTGTGCTTTATACAAATGGAGTGGAGTTGTATCCAACAATGCATATGGGATATGTGAACTTTGAGGTGAACCACCTAGTTAGTCTTTATTTTTATAACACGCATAACTTTTGCATAAAGTCTTCAAATGACATAAAATTTGTTGGAGGTGAAATATTACTTGATTTCTAAACTTTTCTTAGACCAACAAAATTCCAAAAAAGTTGATCTTCTATGCACAAATGAGCTTCGAAAAACTGTTAGGAACACATTTTGATACATTGACGTTTACAATGTTGTGCTGTTTTGTCCATATCTTTTGCATAAAAACTTATTTCGACACAAAACTTGTTGGAGGTGGAAGAAGACTTGATTTCTCAACTTTTGTTAGTTAGACACAATTCTATAAAACTTCATCTTCTATGCTCAATTGGACTCCAAAAATCTGTGTACAACACATTTTCAAAAGCCTCACCTAGAGTCTTGCTACTTAACCCATATTCTTTGTGGACTAATGTAAGTGGGCTTGATTACAAAAGGAGCACCTTCCCTCCCATAAAATTCACTCAAGCCTCTCAACTAAGTAAAAACTTAGAGAAAAGTTAAAAAATTCTCACTTTTTGGCAATTTCGAAATATAAATAATATAATATTCGGCAAAAGATGCCAATAATTTCCCAAAATTTTAGGCATCTATTTTTAGAATTATTTTCCGCCGAATCTGCTAGTAAACTACGGTAGTAACAAATCAATAAATGGATCCCAATTAATCCAACCCAACCGACCGCACGCCAATTGATACAACAACTCCACAAATGTTCGCAATGTACTGCAAAATAACAATGATCAATGAATTAAGATTTCTTCAAAAATACTATTCTTTCATTCAATTCTATTAATCATCATGTTGTCAAATAGGCATATAATGAATTCTTCCATCATATGTATGTTGAAGTTTTTCAGTCTTTACTTTTTGTCTATGAAATGAGTTTTGTGAATAGATGTGTTACATAGAATACATATTTTTAATTAGATAGGGAGGAAACAAAGTTGTTGATAGTGTAGGGCCTCCACATAGGTTTAATCTCTAAGGGACCAAAAAATCCAAATATTCAAATTCAAATATTAAATTGAGATATTTTGTAGTAGTTTTGAGTAGATCGTTTGTAGACTTCTTTTTGTTTTTTTTTTGGTTATTTTCTTACCAATTTATGCAATGTTCTTCATTGATTCTGATGATATAAAATTTGATCCAATTTGTACTATATTAATTTACAATATGATCTATTCAAGTCATCATTTTAAAACCATATAAAATGATTTCAACTAACTTCAAAGTCACTCAACTATCATGCAACTAATTTCAGAATACCTCAAATATCATTCACTAACTGTTTCAAACCCGCTTTCATCAATCCTCACTAACCTTTTGAAAGTAAAACTCTAAAAGAAATCGTTGTCTTGCTCCAAACAAACTCCAATCCAAACCGTAATCCTCAAGTCAATCTGCACAAATCCCCCAAAACGCCGAGGTTACTCAAAAAACGCCCAATATGGCAATCTGCATCACTGAACTTTCCAAACAATGGCTTTTATATTGTTTTTTTGATTGCTATACATCATTTTAAAGGTCTTGTTCTATATTAAAAGATCAATTGCGTCGACCGTATTAAACTACCATGGAACTAAGTCATGCAACATACTATCATTCAACTAATTTCAAAGTCACTCACTTTGACTAACCTTTTGAAAGTAAAACCGAGATGTATTGTCTTGCTTCAAACAAACTCCACTCCAAAACCGTAATCTTCAAGTCAATCTGCACACGTTCTCCACAACGCCAACCAGTTTTAGTCAAAAAAAAATGCAAGGTGACTCAAAAAACGACTATCTACATCACTGCAAAATCAAGTTGAACCCTAAACCCTAAAACCTAAATCAAGATCAAGTTGAAGTCATTTTCACACAAACAGATGATTTGCAGCATAGGGTCCAATTTTCCTACACTACAGAAAATTTAGGGTTAAGATATGAGATTACATATGAGATTGCATTACATTTAATTAGTCTAAATTCCACCTTCTCAATTCCTACACCAACAATTCTATAAAACAATGAGTAACATAAAGAGTGATCCAAATGCTCAACTGTTATCCTCAACTGCAACAATTTTCAATTCAGCTTGATCTTTTTTCCTCAACGACAAAGAAACAGACTCAAACTGAGACAAATTGAGCTTCAACTTTTTCAACAGCAAAGAAACAGACTCAACAATACAACTTGATCTTTTTTTCTTCAACTTTTTTTCTTCAACAACAAAGAAACAAACTCATCCTCAACAATTCAACTTGATCTTTTTACTTCAACAGCAAAGAAATCGACTTTATTTTTTTTCCTCAATAGCAAACAAATTTGATTTTTTTTTCAACTTGATCTTTTTTCTTCAACAGCAAACAAACAAACTCATCCTCAACAATTCGACTTAACAACAACAAATAAACTTGATTTTTTTTTCCGCAACACTTTGCCCTCAGATAAAAGAAACACAACGACGATGCATTGCTCACCTTTCCTACACTAGCAAAGTAACAATAAACCTTTCAACCTTTTCTTCAAACCTTTTATTTCCCCATCACTCCGCCCTAAGAAGATTTGCAGCAAGGAGTCCAACTACATAGTGGACGCTTAGGGTTCAACCTGAAGTTTGGATCGTTGCGGAGGAGAGTCATCAGGGAGAAGAGCACATCAGATACAAAAGCGCCGTGACCAAAAACGCATCAACGCAGAAAGAAGGAACGCCGTGAAAGAAGGAATGCAGATGAAGGACATCCACTTGTTTTTGAGCTTGGGTTGTCTCCTCGACGGATTCCAACGCGAAACGGTCGAGTGAGACAAACCAAACTGTATTGTATTATAGATTTTAGTTTAAGTTTTTAGTTGTGCATTGTAGAAGGTCCATAACAATGAAATTTTTGTAACAAGCCATTTACACCCTATGCACTTTTAGATTTGAAAATTTTAAAAGTTGAGTTTAGAAACAAACCTCAATATAAGTGCTTTTGCAAAATTATTTTAATATCCTAAAAACAATTCTCATATTTTTCACCTCACTTACAAGATGAATCAAAGTTTTTATATAGATATAAGTTTACTCTACAATATACATTTATTTTGATTTTTTAAATTAAAAAATAGGTGTCAAAAAGCTGATTAAAAAAAAAACAATGCCATGATTCTCTAACTTTCAAACTTATTTCTTAGGCAAATTTATTTGTTGAAAAGTTATAAGAAATCTCCATGGCATAAAAAAAATCCAAAAAACACTTTTAAAATTGCATTCACAATGACCTGCTTGAAATCACAAAAAACAATTTTGTTCCACAAGGATAAGAACAACAATGTTTTTGCCACAATGTTCTTTGAATGGTTTAAAATTTATTCTGTAGTTTTTATCAATTCTATAATTTTTCCAAATGCTTAAATTGAATCATTTAATCAAAATTAATTGAATTTAAATGAATTTAAATCAAATGAAACTAAAAACCTTAATAGCAATTGAAGAATTTTTATTCCACTAACGATTGTAGGTAGAAGCTCGTTTAGAAAAATGATATTGACAACTATAAGTTTCATTTGTGACTTTTCAACAGTTGTAGGGTTTGTAAGTGAGCCAACGAGCCACAAGCCGGTAGTTGATAGTTTTAGAGAAGAGTTTTCCATGATGTAACTTTTCCATAATGTAACTTTTTTATAATGTAACTTAGCATTTCACATTCTTAAATGGTCTTCTCATGCCTGTTTCATTTCGCCTTCAAAGATCATTATGTGAAGTAACCTAGCCTTTCATCCCTTATTCAATTTCATAGCCTTTCACTTCGTCAATGACTTAATGGTGGTGTGGAGGGAAGTGGAACCCTAGTGTGTGTGTGTGTGTGTGTATATATATATATATATATATATATATATATATATATATATATATATATATATATATATATATATATATATATATATATATATATATATATATATATATATATATATATCATTGATATATTTGTTTCCATGCAATAAAAATACATACCTCTTCACATCTTGTCTTTTCAACTTGCTTCTTCTATTATACCATTACAATTGTTTCCATTCCAAATCACCACATTAATTATACTTTTGTTTTTATTACTTGTTCCAATGTTCTTAACTTACTAACAACTATTTTTGTTGTTATTTTTTGAATATTTTGAATATTCATTTCTGAAAAGAGTGAAGATGCTAGTTTGCAAAGATGCCAATGAAATAACATGCCATCAAAAGACTATTATCAATTGTGACATGAGTTCTAAAAACAACCTTGTTAATGTTAAATATATAAATAAAAACAAATTTAACAAATCTAATGTTGAATGTGACAATCCAAATTTGATTGAATATTTTGTTGAAGATAATGGCATGATAGTACCTACTTGGACCTTTGGTGGATATCATGATTTGAAATTTGATGTTTCTTTTAAAATATTAGATGAAAAAGATATTACTATTGCTGACCTTGAATCTAATGTAAACAATGATTATGAATCATCAATCCATTTTGAAGAATATAATGCTATGTTAAAAAAATTCAATGAATTCAAAATTGATAAAAGAAACAAATCAAGTGTAAATGATGACAATTAAACAAGAATTAAATATATATATATAGAAAAAATTATGTGAGCATTAAACTTTAAAAAAATCCTAAATATTTCATGAAAGACTAAAGACTTATAGTGCCAATTCAAACATTTGAAATTTTGATATGAAAAAATATCATTAAATACACTTAACAATGTTGGATTTTGATAGCACAATATAACTATCTTTGTAGAAATAAATGATTTTAATAAACATATGCAAAATGTTGGTTTCAATAATTATACTTATGTTATTACCAAATTGAATAAGTTTTTATTTTATTCTTAAATTGTAATTAAATGGAGGCTAAAAATACTTAGAATAGGCTAGAGAGTAAATTTGTACCACATTTATTTTTGTTTTTTATCCTCTTGTTTATAGTTTAATCTTTTTGATGCAAGACATAGAATTGACTAGCCTTAGAAATTGTTTCTTTTAGCCATCTAGCTTTAGTAATCATTTTTTCATTCATTTTAAAATGATTTGATGTGAAAATGAGTATATGGTCCATGGATTAGGTGACATTAGGTGATATTAGGCCAACATCAAAACCTAATGTATTTGACTTGAGACTAATTTCTTATATGCATAAAATCTTTTGTTAAAAAAATGATTTTTGGTTTATTAGTGGTTAGAGATGCAAAAAAAAAAGATAATGCAACCAAAATAATAAAATGAAGTGGTTCAATACAAAAAGAAAACAAGTTTATTTTATTGTACTTAAATTCTAAAATTATCTCCACATTATTTTTGAGTGGATCAACAAAAATTCAACCCAAATGTAATTAATACAAGTGAAAAAGTGCATAGCGGATGAGAAACGAAGTTTGTTTCTGTACATCATGCAAAAGATGCATGGTGGGCAGTTAGGGGTTAAACTTGTTATTATCGCACTCTCCAATATCACCTTGCAAAGACTATTTGCTATTGTATATACACTTTCCACATGGCTTGTTATAAATCTATGTATGTCAAATATAAAATACCAAAGGGATGATCTACACAAGGTTCTTAAATCCCATGGGGATCACGCCCTTTCCCTCGTGTGATAATGTAGTCATGCCGATCTTATAATAATATAAAAACGGAATAACTATGCTCACTAAACATTGCTCATCCACTCTTAAGTTTACGTCTTCTGACAACATCCCTTATTCTCCACTTGGATACTATTCTTTGACATAATTTCAATAAGATTTGGAGGTGAGTAGGAGAGGGTTTTAAGAACCTTATGATAAGAGTTTGGAGTGTAAAATAAAATAATAAGATTCATAAACATTTCTTTGTCATCCATATTTGTAGAATTTTTGGAATATAAGAATCATTCATTGAAGAATAAACTCTTAGCGGATGAATGAAGGCCCGCGGATGAAAAATCTCATCACCAATTTGAATGCAAAGACTGGCTTTTCCCGCCTTTCACGTTGATTTCCTTTTCCTTTGCTTCTGACGGAGCATTCAACGTGTTGCATCGATTAGGGTTACAGCGGCAGCTAGCGCATTTGGACAGTTCGGTTTTAGAATGGGTTCTTGTAGATTGAATCGGTGAGGTAGTATTGCTGACAAAGGAGAATCAGATACAACGAATTGCCGTTGATCGATGTTTGTGTAGTTTGGTGGATTTGGAGAGTTTGGTTTTGGATGTTGGATTTTGCGACTGGTTTGAGGTGTCAGAAGTGGATTTTGACGAGGCTCTGTGGCTGACAAATGAGAAGCAGAAAGAGCAAAGAGTTGTAGCAACTTCCACAGCTTCGGATAGTTTGATTTTTGGAAGTTGGATATTGCGACCGATTTGAAGTTTTGGAGTAGAGTGAGGGCGTGAGGTTTGTGTTGATGACAACCTAACCCCTAAACGCCTGAATGACCAAATTTGGTTGATTTCATTCTTTCATCGTCCATGATTTTCATCTATTTCAATTTTTCTCATCCGTCTTTTCTAATGTTGTATGTTTTTGGTAGATCAACCAAATGGTATATGAAGAATTTCAAATTAAGATGATTATGAATTTTAGTGCCTCATGAAAGCCAAAATGGTCAATATCGTGTAGTGTATTCACAATTTCATCTTTTTTTGCAATTGAAATACAATTTTGACTATCAAAATGATATTTTTTTGAATTCAAGCTTAACTAACAAAATGTAGCTTACAAAGTCACTCCATTTTGAATTTTTGAAAAATTCCTAAAATTGAATGATTTAAAGCAATTACAAGATCAGGTTCTATTGCCATGGTTCCTCAATGGAATTCCATGGTTATAGGTTTTTTCATTGTATTTCCAAATTTAGAAATATTTTTTGAGCACGGTAAACAACTTGATGTTTTCCATTATGATGTACACATTTGATAATTTTTTCATATTTTTTAAAAATATTTTGTAATTGACATGTATTTTCTTACTTTTCTTACTTCAAAAGAGTCTTTTCTCTTGTAATCATAATAATTTCAATTTTGCATTAATAATTTTGAAAAAACTATTACATATTATAGTTGACATTTGGTCACATGTAGGAAAAATATGAAATTTGTTTTCTAATTCAATAATAGTGGTGAAATATAGCATACAGTCTAAAGTTTTTCACCACAGTGATAGGGTCAGGCATTTAGGGGTTAAGTAGAAGTTGAAAGAGAAAAGATTCATAGCAGCTTGTGGATTAGGAGAATTTGGTTTTGGAAGTTGGATTTTGCGATTGGTTTTGAGTTTTGTGGAATAAGGAGATGAGGTTGTGTTGCTGACGAAAGAGAAGCACAATGAACAAAGAGTTGTTGTTTGGTTTAGTGGATTTTGCTCCTACTTTCTTGCCATTTTTGTATGTGTGCACCTTTTTTTTTCTAGATTATGGAGCATCAGGTGCTGGTACGTAATGCCATCTTTGAGTGGTCGTGTGATCTTCAGGTAAACCGTTGGCAATTGAATCAATTTAATTTGGTTAAATTTCGAGATTTTTGAATGTGTTCTACTGTAGAGTAAAGTGACTTTTCGATGATGTTAGAATGAGGAAAATGGCGAACACCTTTGCATTGGATGTGAGAACGGAACTTTTGATTGTGACATTTTTGAGGTCTCTGGTATGGGCGAATTAAAAATTCAAATGTGCGTGTGTTGGCCTTGAGCGTTTACCGTCATGGTATGAAACGAGGGCTAGCAGGTTGTAATGGTGTCTCGTCTTTATAAAAGAAAGACGTTGACCAAACTCCGGGTATAATCCTTTTTTGATGCGCTAATAGTTCACTGCACTCCCAAATTATTTGTTCTTGAATTTTCTAAAACATCACATTGTAGATTGTTGAATACCGGTACATAATGATTATTGTGACATAGGTTTTTCAAATTTATGGAAGGCTGCAGGATTGCAGTGGACAATGGACTCAGGACAAGAATCCATTATTTCTGTAGAAAGGGATTACCCTTCATTTCTAGTTTAGCGGAGGATGCTCAGGCTTAGGTACCAATGATTAAAGGAAGCGTTGCACTTGTGGATCTTAGTCTTAACAGATAACCTGCAAGCAATTTCAATGTACAATTGGCTTGGCCAATCTTCAAGCACAGAATGGTAAGAAAAATGATATCCTGGAGTGTACAAAAACAGCCATGAAGGAACACTCAGGTCTGAAGGCGGTTCTTACAATACTGTACAGCAGTCGCGCCTCTTCTATTGGCAACTTCATTTTGAGAACCAGGTGCGTGTCCTTGCCAAGTTGGTTTGCATCTATAATTATATTGTTGTTACTCTAATCCACGTTTTCTTTTTGTTTTCCAATAGATCATGTACGCAGCATTGTCTCTACATTTTTTGTTACATGCCCAAGTGGAAGGCAAAGTTGGAACGTGAACAACAAAATTGCCAAGCTGTATTGGCGATTTTATATAAGGTAGAAAAATCCTTTGTTGTACTGGTTGTTCTAAAATGAATCTTTCATCTTTTGCAACTGTTTTGTTCTCTGCGTATACACGTGTATCATTGATCTTAGCAGCTAGAAGTGCTCTCAGAGCATTCGTTAGGGTTTTTTTTTATGGAGAATGTGGTTAAGATTAGAGGCGAACTTCCTCTTTGCTCCTTTGTGAATAGGTAGACAGATTTTACTTAAGTTAGGAAAATCCTTTGTGCTGGATTTTTGAAAATGATTCTTTCATCTTTGCAACTGGTATGAGGTATATATGTCTAACCCGTCTATATGTCGAGACTATGAGGTAAAATTTCCTGTGTGTGGATGTTGTTGTGGCAAGATTGTGAGATTGAGGTTAGCCTCTATCAATCAGTTGTTGGCCTTATGTTGTTGGTTGTATGAGTTATATTTGGTTTTGGGGTTTGGTTATGGAAAGCATATGACTGTAGTCGACGCCAATCCAACCATGCGATGCAGTGAATTGTAGTTGGCGTGTGTGGAGACATCTACAAGTAAGAAGGATTTGGTGCCGTTTCAATAGTTTGGGTTTTAGAGGCGTTGGCAGGGTGACGCGAAGTTTCCTCAAGTGAGCTAGGCATACGATTGCAAACATGGAGCAATTTGGGCTAAAGCTTGTGGCAAGAAATTAGTGTCTGTGAACCATTCTATAGAGCGTGGAGGATGGACTTTTGAGACAGAGTAGATGTAGAAGTCATGCAGAGTGATGATGTAGGTGTCATGCAGAGTGATGATGTAGATGTCAAGCAGAGTAATGTAGAATTTTAAAAATGTGCTGATTTGATAGTTTGAAGGATTGGTAACTTGTGACACTCATGTTTAGTTTGAAACTATATCATTATATCGTGCTCATGGTCCGTGGCTCTCTCACCCGTCTTGAATTTTCAGCATTAAATACAGTCACTTCTCATCCAATTTTCAAAGAATCTCTTGCTTTCAGTGCTTTCAGTGGTAGGGTTCTAATGCTCTTAGGGGTCAATGATCACTCGGGCGAGAGAACAGTTCTAGCAGGTAACTGCTAATTTGGTAATGTTTGGGAAGTCATGGTTGTGTCCTTATTTCCTGTTGAGGAAATGTTGTGAACGAAATGTTGCAGTTAGTATATCATAATTTCTGCATTTTGGTTTTTTGTGATGCAGTCTGTGGGTGCATTGCAACATGTGCAGAATTGTAAGTTTTGATGTTCTGTGCCTGGTTTGCATTTTTTAGGGCATGGATGCGGTTGATCACTGCAGTGCTGGTCAGTGGTCTATTGGTCATTAGTCTGATTGTGAGGGTACCCATACTCAGGTCCACTTTACTTTACAGCTTGAACCCAATTGACAAGTAATTGGGTCAATGATTGTATGAATTGCAGAGATGCATGAGATGCTACGGTGGTGGTGCATTTTATATCACTAGTAGAAAAGGTGGCACTGCCGAGGGAGATGCCTAAGAGCAAGCCCAACAGTTCGTCTTTGTGCGCCAAGTCCACATCCAAGATGGTGTGTGAGAATTGAGAATTTCCCCAGCAACAACCACCAAGTGTGCCTAGAATAGAGCACATCAATCAATTTTAAACTTCTAGTTTTGTCATTACTTGGGACAGTCATAATGGTGGAGAATAAATTTACTAAACTAAAGTTCATAAAGTGGGAGCATGGACTTATCAAAGAATGGAACAAATTGCTTGATGCAAGAATCACTTCTCGCCATATGGGCAATATTTGGTGGGCAAATATCAAACTCCACGCCATAAGAGGTACTTTATCATCCATAAATAGCGTTGGTGAGTAGAAAATGGGTGCTGCTGGGCCTGCTCTAAGCAAGTAGTGCCCAATTCCACGCATGCATAGTGATTTTGCCTAGGCATCTCCTTAGAGAGCACCACCTTTTCTACTAGTGTGTGTTCAGGTTCAAGTTGTGAACTCTTGACCCAATTTCCTTGAGCGAAGCCAAAGTTTTGATGCCAAATTTGTGCCACATAGACTGCCATATAGGACT
The DNA here is from genome assembly GCA_022496805.1 of Pohlia nutans. NCBI lineage: Eukaryota > Viridiplantae > Streptophyta > Bryopsida > Bryales > Mniaceae > Pohlia > Pohlia nutans. The sequence goes on from CM040085.1 coordinate 35,934,799, forward strand.
ATGAGGAGAAGTTTGGGTTGGACTTTAGTGTAAAGTCCTTCGGCCTGATTTGCCAAATTCGAGCAATCCTATTGATTAAAATTTGTGAAGTTTGGGTTGAGCCTAAATATAAAGTAAGCCTTAGTAGAGCATGTTTTCATGATGAGGCATGTGATCAAATGTTTCTTGATAAGAAGAGCAAAATGTATGCAATGAGATGATTTCTTGTGGGTTTTTTTTTTGGAAACACTTTTGCATTCAAGGAAGAATTCTTTTCTGATGAACGTGGTTTAAACTGTACTGGTATGGGTGACTGAGATGTGGTCGTAGTTGATTTTTAGCTCCCATTTTCGGATGGATCAATGCTTTAAAAGGCCATCCAATCATGTTTGATTCTAATTTTTAAAACCAAGGGTTTAGGCTTAAAAGGGCTAAAGAATGCTATGTTGATTCAAAGAGGTCATTGAATATCTTCAACCTTTGAGGTTAACATGGTTGTAAATTTTGGTACCATGCGAATTCCTTGACTCTGGTGGGTAGTTTTAAGGCGATTTAAGCCAAAACTACATCAAGAACTTCACTAGTAACGTAAATTATATCCATTATACTACGGGTAACATCAAAGTGCTCAACGGCACGGATCCCACTAATGTATCTACACATGATAAGGGTTTTTTACACATGATAAGGGTTTTTTACACACGATAAGGATTTGTTTAGTATAGTGTGGGGCAAGCTACCGGCAGTTTCAGTAGAGAGGGGCATTGTTTTCTCCCAGAGTACGGTATTCTGACACATTTACCTTTTGTTGGTGATATAGCCTTTTCAAGTTGGTGAGCTTCATTCTTTGCAGCGCCATGCCGTGTAGTGGCTTGTCGTGGATGCTACTTTTGGGTAGAGTTTCGGTATTATTGTAATGGAATCTTCTGTACTTTGGCATACTATTTTAATAAGAATAATATGTACTTCTCAACAAAGCCTCAGTCGGTCAGTCCTTTTCAGAAACCCAGGGAATCGATACACTGACAGTATTCCTTCCAAGCCAGTTGATTGTGTTGATTGTAAACTCCGTTTTCTTTTTCATTGAGTACAACTTAAGGTAGAAGTACCCATAACCCATAAATTAAGCTTTTTAGCATGGGAAATGTTGAACTTTCACTGATGAGATTTTCTTTTTTTTAAATAGAGAAACATAAATACTGTAGAATGGTAATAGAGTTATCCGAAAGCAGAACTGCTCCATGAGTGGAGTTCAAGTGGAGTTCTTTTTCTATAATTATAATTTTTGACATTCATTGTTCATGAATAGTCCCCATGGTCGGGTCAGTTGGTTTGGGGGAACTTGTGGGAACTCTCCTCTAGCTTTGGGGAGGTCATGAGTTCCACGCCCCAAGGTGGTGCAAGGCCTTGCTTTAAATTATTCTTCAACACACCAAAGATTATTTTTGCAGTCTTTTTGAACTCATAATGAGTTTAAGGTGAGTTTAAAGTTTCTTTCTACTTTGAGACATTCTTTTTGGTTAACTCTATTTTTTTCAAAACAATTTATCAAAATTAAATTTATTTTAAAAATAACTGGAAATGTTCTTTATTATGGGACAGAGGAGTAATCAACATGGAGATCAATTTTCGAACACTTGATTCAACACTTGGCTACTGTTGATTAGCGAGCATTGTGTTAGCTTTGGAGTCCATGATATGCACCTTCCAAGAGGTCTACATATTAGTTATGGGGTACTCAGCTATGGGTACTTCTATCTTATAGTAAGTTACGGTACGTTCTTATTTGATGTTAAGAGTGATGTGGATGAGGGTTTTAGGAATGGATCTCTAACATATACCAACCTATTACCACCATGTACAGACAGTCGACATTTTTGGTTTGGAATGTATACCACCAAAACATTTTTTATTCTTTTTTATTTTATTATTTTAATTTAATTTTTTTGGAGGGGGAGGGGATAACGAGGGCTTTCAGTTCTCATTCCTTCATCCTCATGTATGTTGCTAGTGGTTGGAGGTGGAGATTTTGATGTTGGAATTAGGAGTATGGATAGCAAAGGCCATGACAAGGCTAATGTACATTGCAATTGAGGCCTAGTCTAATGTGTGTTGTTGGATACCAATTGTGTGTGTGGTTGTTGTAAATCAAATGTTTGGGGAAGTGGGTTTTGTAGATTGGGACAATTTGCTTGTGGAAATGTATTAGATTTAAGGAAAAGGAGTGAAATTGGGCGTAGATTTGAAGGGTCCACTTCTAGGGGTCCAGGAGCAGAAACTAGGGCAGTGTAGGAACATATTTTTAGATCTCCCTTTTCATGGGATTGCAATAGCAATTATTGAAGGCAATTATCAAAAGGGAGATCTAAAAATCTCCCTTTCACAATGTTGGTGTACATTAAGTAAAAAAGCCTCACTTTAATACCATGCTACAAAGTGTAGTGTCAAAAGTGTCCATTAGAACACTAGTTTAGTGTCCAAATGGACCTTTGACACATGTCAAGTTATGATTTTGAGGAATTCAAAATTTTTAATTTATACATATGACAAGTTTCTAACTAGTCTACATCTGAAAGGGATGTACATCTGGCAAGCACAAAGTGTGTCAAAAATAACATTGCATGACACTCTTGCACTAGAGCATGGTGTCCAAATGCGGCTTTTCAATTACCCTAAAATTGTGATTCATTGTCTAATGAGAATTGATTTCTTTTACCACCTTTTGTTCAAAGGTGAAAAAAACAGTGTCTCTACAACGCGTAGGAGTTTGTCACTTTGTTATTCCTACTTTCACCAAGAATGCCATGTTTCTTTTAGATGATGAGAGTGACATGAGCTAGTATGCAACGTTTATCATAAAGTTGTCATTCATCAGTGAAACACTTCATCCAGAAGGTTACTTGAAGTTTTTATCATTTTAAATTCTGTAGTAAAAGTTTTGCAATGATTGTTGAATTATCTGCAAAGTGAACAAGGAGTTCCATGTGATTTAGCCTTATTTTTTGTTCCTCAAATAGATACAACCCACTACTCATGACACAAGCTAAAAAGCTCTTTCATTTGGGCCGAGCTTGAGGATAGATCGGAGGACGTTGAGATTCCTTCACAGGAACTTGAAAGAGGTTTAGAGGAGCTTCTTTTGCATTCAATAGGTGGTAGGATCGAATCTCCATGACAAAGCAGTGCAATGTTATTGGTTTAAAAAAGGAGGCAAAACACGTTTTCATTGCCCTCAAAGCTAAGAAAACCAATTTTGCCATGCCTTTCATCTTCTAGTAATGTTTTGCTAAACTTTACGGATAACTCTCCTATATCTCCAAAAGTCACACCGTATGCGTATTGAAAAATAGTCTCTCATACACTAAATCATAATTTTAGTATAGTGGATTTAACCCCTAACTGCTTGAGTGTTCATTTTTTGAACGATGTATAGAATCACTATGCAATTTCCCATCCATAGTGATGTTTTTGTAGTTTTTTTTTTTTTTTTTTATAATAAATTTTTTCAGATAGTTACCTTCACGTAGGTTAAATCAGATTAGGAAAAAAATAAATTGAAATTGAATTAATTTACTAGGCCCTTCCATTCCATATGAGCTTCCATTTTGACAATTTTTTTTTTAAGGTTTTGAGCTACTAAATGCACACTAAATCCATTCTTTAAGGTTAACATACAAACGAAAGTTTTAGATGATGACTTTTCCATGACATCCATATGGTTGAATTACATAATAGCGTTGAAAGATGTTCAAATTTGATTTTAAAAGAGATTATTGTTTGGATTATATGAAAAATACAAAAATACTCATTATCTTATGAATTTTGGAATGATTGGCCAAAGGTGCATAATGTACATCATTGAATCATCTTTTGCATAATGTGCAATATTTCAACCTATGAAGTTATTGTTTAATTGCTTAGAATGAGATCTCAAGACACCACTGTTGAACCATAATAAAAACTCATGTGAACAACTTCACCACTATTGAAGCATGATTTCAACCAATCATAGTGAATTACAATATGAGAGTATTAAAATTGTAATTATAGGGAATTTTCAAAGCTTTTTTTTGAGTATATTCATTTGAAATGTCTCTAAGCATTTTATTTAAAATTCAACCATGCGTTTCCAATAAAGATGTCTTACATATGTTTTTTAAAGTTGAAGCTAAAAAAGTTAAAGAATGCGCGGGCCAGAGTGCACAGCTCCCCTCTTTATAATTTTAGTTAGGTGATTAGAGAAATTCGTAAAGTCTCTGGATCACTGATCCAGAGCTCCGTCCTGCATCCTTTATATTTCAGTTATCCGAGAAGTTCATCACACAAGCACAAGAGAGGTGTGCCGGGTTAAGTTTGGAAGCCCATGAGGCTCTTGGGGCCACGAGGTCCAAGGATCAATCCTTGGCGGTGGCTATATTTCAATCTTGTGGTGCATTATTGGGCGAGCTCCGGCGGCGTATCCGGTGGTGCGCCTTGACACGGGAGCAAACTCATTCACCCATGTTTACTTTCCGGAAATATAACTCATTCGGTTTTTATTTTTGGAGCCCGACAGTCCTATTTTTATTGTCTTGTGAGCCAGAATTTTTACTGACACAGTACCGGAAGCCTGAGATTTTAGGACTTTACGAATTTCTCTATTGGCTCTCATGTTAGGTACTAGGTTGGTATTGGTTTGGTTCACTGGCTGGTAAGTTTTCCGGCCCAGTTCAATGTGTATTGATTCTCTTTTGCAATGGCATTGGTGACCTTTGTTTCAAAAGATAAAAAAATAAAAATAAAAATTAACCCCCAAATGTCCTCACCCCTCTCCAAATTTGGCACTTTTACAAAGATGCATTTAAAAATGCGACTAAGAGGGATGTTTTGAACTTGATGTATAAAGAAAAGTTGTACATTATGAGTTTTAGATTATATCCATACGATTAAACTTGCGATTGTATCACCAATATTTTTGTATAAAATTTGAAATTTGAAACTCATAATTATTTTGTAATTCGATTAAAAATAAGATATTGACAATCTGCGGATGAAATTTGTTTTGATGGGTTGAAATGTAATACTCTAAGTGTAGTGAATTTTGGAGATTTTTTGGTTGCTTAACTTAATGAGTTTATTTTTTCAAGAGCACATTTAAATTAAAATCTTAGAAATTTTGGTGAATCACTACAACATGAAATGAGGCATAATTTTCTTACAAATCATCCCCTTTCTAAGTGGATCACACATGCATGAAGCTATCTTGCCATAGACTTTTGTTGTATTTTGTTTCCTTGCAAAAAGTGCATGACGGATGAGAAAATGTGGATGAAATTTGTACATCGTTCAAAATATGAACGGTTGGGCAGTTAGGAGTTAAAGAAGTCTCATTTAATCATGCATTTAAGTATTCTCCAAATCTTGTAGGCGCTTAGGGCATGTTTCTATGTGGAACCCAACCCGACATTGACCAACGTTGGGTGGTTTCCATGCTAAGTTTTACAACCCATCCGGTCATAAATCATGTCAAGTTCCATTATAGGTTTTTGCCACAACTCTCCAACAAAAGAGAGCTTGGAAGATCCAACATTGATTGGAAATGAAACCAAATTGCGCCATGCGTCTTAAAGGTGATTTTCAACCAAATCACTACATCATTGCATAGGTTGTTTAAGTTAAATGCTCTTTCCAAGCAAGCCTTGGTGGCATAATATTTGTTTTGCACACACATGTCAGTAGTAGAAAGGTGTAATTACTATTCCTAATTGAAGAAATTGTGTATGGGTAGGGTGGACATGGTTGCACTCAATTGACTTTTGGAGTTTTTTCTACAACACCAACCTGTACACTAAATAGTGCATTTAGGTTGCCCCTCACTAATTTCTTGAAATTTTACACTATATAAAATATTTACAGCTGTAGTCATTTTCATAAAATAATATACTATTATAATATTGATTAAAAAATATAGTATATTTTTCATTAATAATATATAATAATACAATAATATATCATGATACATCTGATAATACGTTTCAAGAGTAAACTCAGAGAAACACATGGATCTCCACGCGTACAAGTGGTGACTCATGGGGGTAACTTTTTGGGGTTAGGTAACCTAATTTTTTTAGGCAACCTAAATGCAATATTTAGTGCAGTTGATGTTGGGTTGCACATGGAAACAGGCCCTTGGGGGTTAGCACAGTTTTGGATTTCAAGTGAGTGGCTGTGGGTATCAATGTAAAAAATTTATGATTTGGTGCCAGATATTTGTGTTGTGCATGAGTGTACTAGTATATGAAATTATGGGAAAATTTCAACAGGTTCTGGAAGATGGATTGAAATGAACGTATGGTGGAGACAGCATGCAAGGGAATCCATCATGCAACAGACAGTTAAAATGGCGACAACTACACAACAGCATGTGCCACAACACAGGCAACTACTGACAAAGAACAATTCGGGTACATCTGCTTATTAACTTATGAATCCAACTTACAGGTGACGGTATATTACTACGGTACTGTGGATGGGGTTCTAGAACGTTCCTGGAGATCTGGAGCCCTGTCATGTCACCAACTGTGCATTGCATGTGGTGTAGGTAGCTTCCTCGGCTGCTTCTGCTGGAATTTGTCGGACGGACCCCACTGACTAGGCTTCTGATTTTATCATGTTTCCAGTTACTATTAAATTAACATGATTTTCCTTCTGTTTAGGCTTCTGGAACCTGGATGCTACAGGAGCATGTGCTTGCATGATCTGAATTTTAATTTTAATTTTTCTTTGACACAAACAAAGGGGAAGCCTTTGTTGCGAGAAGGGGGAAAAACACAAACCCACCCCACCGAGATCGGCGAGGACGGTGGACCTAAGACTAACCTTTAATCTCACTAAACTGATTTATAATTGATTTATAATATCTCGCTAAACTGATATTGTGTTCAACGGAGACATAAGTGTCCATGCATGATCTGGAGTTTCTTGTCTCTACTATCTTCTTTATAATTAGAAATGTGCTTAAAAAGATTCATTCCCAATAAAATGCATTGTCATTTAAGCATTTTCACTTCAAATTTGATAAAAATTACCCTTTTAGAATGCTAACAGTGGGGGATTTACATTACATTTGTTTTACTAAAAATAAAATGGTTCCAACATTGAGATATTGACATTTGAAAATAATAAGCAGCTCAATTTTTTCTCAATTTTTGGTCATTTTTAACACTCCATTTTTATTCACTCCAACCAATGATTCTTTTTTCCAATCGAGGAAGAGAATTCCTAATCTTAGTATTCTTCAATCCAACTTTTGATTTGAAAATACTTGATTTTTTATGCCTTTTAATTAGAAAATTTGTAAAATTGGTTTTAAAGTTTTAAATGAGAATATTTTCTCAATAAAAGCTTATTTTTCCTTCAAAAAATCAGTAGCTTCATCTTCATTGGTGGACTTTCCAAGTATATAAAATGATTATAGAATTTGAAAAAAATAAGCCTAGTATGAGTCAATTCTTTTGGAAATGGATCTTTTTGAGCCGAACTATATCTTGAATGTTTGTTAAGTTTTTCTTTGCATCTCTCCTAAGGAATGTGCGCTTACATTATTTACGATGTAACCTAAAATCTTTGGTTATAGATTCTACCCTCGGAAGGGGGCATTAATCTTTTAGTGTTCATGGTACTGTAGCTGGATTCACTAGATTGCACTAGGTTTTTCCACCATGATTGATACTACAAAAATAGAATGGATTAAATCAAAAAGTATTGTACAACTGTATTTTCAACCGGAATAGAGACAATTTGCTAAAATTAGAAAACCATCCAATGGTGGGATTGGAAGATAATAGTATGTCTTTGAATTGTATAATGCACACTCAAAAATGAGATTTTGGAGCATGTGTGACTTCAAAGTTAAATAGAATTTGGTTTAAATTTTCTAAAATAAAAGTGAAGAAGCTCAACGATGACCTATGTCAACACCTCTCCATTGCAATCTTTCATGTCAATAATGGAATCACACATACTTATTGTGAATTTTATAAGTGAGAGTGACTTATTCATGTACGGTTTAGGACAAAATTTTATACGTTGAAATATGATAAGAGTTGGTACATAGATTATGATTGGAATACATTCACTAATGGAACATGAACAAGAGAACACAATTCAAAAATATAAAACAAGATAACAAACTTCCAAACACAAGAAATATCGCATAATACATGTGTTTTATTTGTAAGTATTTACTATATTTTAAAGTATTTGCAATATTTTCGCATTTTATTCATAAGTATTTTGATAGTTGCACAACTCCAAATTGAAAATTTCTTTTTCTAGAAGACGTGTATTATAAATCTCAAAATATAAACTTTACAATTCAAAATTCAATTCTTCACGGATTTTCTGTTATTTGCATTTCTGACACTGCAGTGACCATAATTTAGTTTGTTGAGCACTAAAGGGTTAAGGGTAGCAGTTGTAAACTTGGTCTTGGTAACACTTCTCGTAGCAGACTCTTTCAGTCACGTTGGTTTCTAGTGCCAAAGTTACTCTTTCTAATCTTTGGTATCACTCAATATTTTCATGTCGGGCAAATTTTTTATTTTTTAAATTTTGGCTCTTTATATACAACAAATTCTTTTATAGCACCCCTTCGGTAACCAACGTACACAAGTTTGGAAGTTGACATATCACTAATAAAAACACCAATTGCGTAGACTTAATAAGCATGTCCAAAAAGACCTACAACTAGTTTGTCATTTGGGGTCTTCTCGTGGGTTTTCAATTTGCTAGTCTAAACGGATGGTGTTTCTACTTGTGTGTGGAAAATGTCCAACCATATGTGTTCATATTATTCAATATTCTTTGCAGATACTCAAATTGTGATATTAGAGTGTGATAATAATGAGTGAGTTCTCAAAGTGTATTAGATTGTCTCATTTTCCGTCTTTGGTATCTTACAATCTTTACCAGTTGATACATGGACGGGAGACTATTTTGTTTAGCTCAATATGTGGAAAACTAGCTTCAATTTTTGGTTTGAATGACAATGATGTTTGGACTCAATGCCTACATGATCAAGCATAATTCTTCAAAAGGGCCATGCTCATGGCTATGGAGAACTTATCTATTGTTTAGCATTGTGATACTGTGCATCATGCTTGCATTTATAACAAAGTTTCTCCAGAAAAGATGTATATTTGCAAGGGGATGCATCTACAACATTTGACGTCAAGGCAAGTCCCACAACTCTTTGTGTTTTGTGCATTATGACTTGGCGGTTGCATAAATGGCCTTGAACTTTTTGTTATGTGTGTTGTGAGAAGAAAAAGCGGCTAGGAACTATACGAGCTACAATGCTATAGTGTGACCATAGCCAACGTGGATGGCATATGACATGTTTGACGCAACCTCTTTTAACTTTGCCTTCCAGTGTTTGGATTTTCCTTTGTTGTAGTATGTCCTCTAGCAATGTTGCATTTGTCGAGAAGAGTTGAAGATTTGTTGAGAGTTTGCCAAATATTTTGGTGTTCATGCTACCAATCAGTTAGTAGGCACTAGTTTCAAGCTCAATATTCAAGTTTGATGTGAAGATTGACCATGGTATTCGACATAAAAATTGTTAAAGGCGACTATTGATGGGGCTCACATTGCACCCCGCCTAAAGTCTTTTAGTCTTTTCTTTACTTTTTTTCTTGGTTTTTTTGTTTGCCGCAAAATCAACTTGGATGTGTACAATTGTTACTGCAACGTCACCGTGGCATGGAAAATGCTAGCATGTGAGCTTAGAGTAAAGAGCTCGAGAGCCCAAGAGCCTAGAAAAAAAATTATGTTTTTTTTTATTAAAGGACATATGACTGTGTCATTAGAGGTCGGTTTAGGATTCAATAATGAGGAAGTAATTAGGAAACAATTAACAAAGTGAAATTTAGGGTGAAGCGGATTATTTTAGAGGTTAAGGTTGTAACAAGGCTATTTAAAAACGTTTAGGGTCCGAAAATGAACAAGTAATGCTCACTGCGATTCATTTATAAAAAGAAATGTTTAATGATGTCTACTATGAGGAAGCATCATACGAGTCATTGGCCTTAAAAGACAATGTCTTAAATAAAAAACTAAAACTATGTGTGCGTGAGCACTCCGTAGCCTTTATATCCATAAAACGTGAAACACCAGTGTCAACAGCTCCTTATGCCATCTCTACATCATCAAAACCATGCTCTACAAATGCCCTGGCGAAGGGCTCCATATACACAGGGGGCTCAAAGGGTTTTGGTGGACTTGAAAAAAACCGCGGGCAATAAAGAAGGATTTGTATCGAGGAGGGCTCATTCCGATTGAAGATCTACAAAACATTGGAAAGTCATTAGTATTATATATGATGTATATGTTATTGTCATCATCATATGGTGAGCTAATTTCAATTCAAACAAACTTACTTACTCTCACGTCTTCTTTTGATCTGCATCGGAACAATCTCCATGGTGTCTGGATCTTGTGAGCGCTTCAATGCTTGAGCTTGTGGTGAAGATGAACTAGCTTTTGCTCACACAAGAGGAGCAATGAGGGCATCGTATATATCTTTGTCCTCCTCTAAAGCCACAATGTGGCAGTTGACATTCCGCGAAGCATTAATTGAAGCGCCTATGACACAAAAACAGAGTTCATGAGATTAAAGTCTACATATAAGGAATCACATCATCAGAACATGATGAATTCAAAACAATCGGAAGGAATAGAAGTTACCAGTCATAGCATTGCAGTAAAAAACAATGTCCCCTGGATTTGAACAAGCCTCAATGAAAACTTGCCAAAAGCCTTTGTTTTTTCACGTGGTCCTCGTCAGGGCTCGTTTCCGTTCATTGTTTGGTCAGATTTGGTAGTGTAGATTTGATCCGATGTCGACTCCAAACTCATTCATTGACAAAACATGATTAAATCCGATTGAAGCACTGCTTCTTGACCAAAAGACCTTTGCGCCTGAAACATTACAAAACAAAACAAAATCACACTTGAATGTAGTGAATGAAACACCAAAAATTAAACAAAGATTGCAATGTTATGGAGTTTGAATTAAGGTTGAAGAATTAATGTATCGTCAACTACTCATTCGTTCGTAAACATAAATGCAAACGGCTCATGCACACCTAATTCTTCTATTCCTCAAACCTGTATATGTCTGCATATCCTAGAACGGTTGACTTTGCTGCCACATTGTAAGGGTGGATGAACGACAATGGCTCTATTGTCTTGAAGGTGGTTATCTGCGAAGTTGAAAATGGCTATAAAATTGGTGGCCACAAACCTGTTCCAATAAGGGACTACATTCGAAGAGTGTGATATTGTAGGGATGTGTAAGTCCTCTTGGTAGTCCACGAACATGAAGTCAACGGTGCCCTTTGCATTTAGAGGGCCCTTGAACTTGCGATCTTAATATCTATGATGCAGTATCACATACATAAACATACATAAACAAATGTTTGAATGCACTATATAATATTGTGAAGATTTAAGTTTCAGTATAGAAACGAAAAAAGTGTATAAGTACATGTAAATGGTGAAAAACAATACCTTTTGGAGGAATGCGATGATGTCCTGGAAATTAGGATGTGTTGGCCTATCTTGAGGCATTATCGTTTTAAGCACTGAGTTCAAAAAAAGCTCGTTGTTATACAAGTCGCCATTATCGGCAAGCTCGACGATTACTAGACCTTGCGTAAAGCGCTCCTACATGAAGGATATGAGAAGAGAATCTTGATTCTTAGTAACTTTTTTCAACGCGCGGTTGCTTTGAGCTTCATCAACCAGAACAAAGTCATTTGTATTAATAACTGCATCAGCCTTGCGCTTCTTCGCCTTGGGTCAGAAGTTTTTTAGCACCATTTTTTGTGCTTTCAAAGTTATTTTTAGTTCCCGACACAAGTTCCTTTTTGGAGTACAAAGCCACTGTTCACTCAAACTAGTCCACTCACCCCCTTTTGAGTGACTTTGCAGATAACTCTAATAATATTCCAAAAATTTGGCATTTATTTTAAGATTTTCCCTACCAACTTTATTATTTATCAAGGATAATCACTCAAATTTCTTGATGGTTATCCCCAAACGTAGAATATTTAACCAACAATAGAAATTAATCATTCCATGGCATGACATTTTGGTGGCACATAAAATCGTGAATGACTCTAATTAAATAAATGTAATGAATGGAGGAGTTTGAGTTTTTCAAAATGCATTCTCCTTTGTCTCACAAAAAAGTTCTGATTTCATTGAAACTTTGGGATTAACCCTTTAACGTCCCGATTCAACATTGTTTTTAAAGATTCGTTATAAAATGTTTGATGAAAAATAAAAATGGAGTTGATGTACAAAACAAAAGTGTAAATGTCAATGTGAGGATCACATCTCTACGGTTGGATTCATCATATTTATTATTAATAGCTTTTAATTAATTTTGCAAGGTTTTCTCTTGAAATTCAATTTAAAATCCAAAATTAACACAAAAAAATCAAAAAATGTTTAAATGATATTGGAATAACATGCACTACAAGATGGTATGGTTTCCATTATTTGATTTTACTTATTATGGAAAATCATGTTTAAGGTCTCACTTTTTGAACTAAGAATGAAACTTGACATAAACCACTTTTGTTATTTTTCAAAAATTCACATTATTTTATTTTGAAGATCCATACCGTACAAATGGTAGTCAACTAGCACAAAAATCAAGAGAATTTTGAATGGATGAAAAACATCACAATATGTGGTGAAGGGACGTATTAGAAATCATCCAACGTCCAGAATATGAATGCTAGAGCGTCAAAGGGTTAAACCCCACGTTCCATGAAAATATAATTTTCGAGCCAAAATCAAAACTCTTCGAGTCAGGAAACCACCCTTGAAATTTCTAGAGTTACAGTTGCCTACAACCTAAAATACTTGGGGCCAAGACTATCATTTTGCAGTCATTTCAAATTGTCACAGGTAGCCTTCACATGAAAACTGTCTGGTCCAACTTCATATGCACGAGCTCAATCTTGTTATTAGGTCGTCTGCAGAATTTTTGGTAGCTGGTATGAACCATCTGTCATGCCAAATAAATCAATTGTTGTCATTGATACTATATCAAGGCACTATGAAATGAAATGGTTCAGTTCACAAACTATGAACTTGAGAAAATGATTCGAGACATGCAGATTGAAATCACAGTGTGTATTTGTGATCCAGGTCATACATATAATATATATATATATATATATATATATATATATATATATATATATATATATGTATAAATTATTTATTTATTTATTTATTGCTCATTTAGATGATGAGGAATACTCATATATTTCTTTGTCTCATAAATCATGATTTTCATTTGGGACAAATTTTAAGTTCAGATCACGGCTTTTTAGTGGGACGGAGGGAGTATAAGCTTTTAAAAGTTATGAATAAATCTTCTTGTTGTGCCAAAATAAAATAATGAAAAAATAATATAAAGCGCTTTTAAATTTCTAAAGTGAACTTTAAATAGTGTGGATCACATTATTGGAAGAAATCTACATTATTTGAAACACCTATACTATTTGGTGGGTCACTTCAACTAAGATATTTACATCAGAGTTAACCGAAAAGTCAGCCCAAAGAGGAAAGTTTTGGCAAACTCCTGTTGAATTCTTCATGAACTCATATTGAAATATAAATACACCAAAGACTAGTCTATGATGAGTTGGGAGACAATTTAAAGCAAAGCATTGTCATTATTCTCTATACTTTGCTATGACTCCCACACATTCCACCAAAGCTCCAAGCCTATGGCCCACAAATATAGGGGACAATCTATGACACGACACTATTCAATCCAAGTATAGTTCAATAGAGAGGTTAGGAGTAAAGCAAAAAGGGAGGTTAGATGCACTTTTTTCAGCTAACTCTATTAGAGTTATCCAAAAACAGAATTGGTTTTTAAGCGGAGATCATGTAGAGTTCTCTTCCTATAATTATAATTTTTGGCAATCATTGTTCATGAATAGTTTCCATGGTCGGGGCTCTTGACTTGGAGGAACGTGTGGGAACTCTCCTCTAGCCTTGGGGAAGTCACGAGTTCCACATCCTATGGTAGTGCAGGGCCTTGCTTTAGATTACTCTCCAACTCATCATAGATTAGTTTTGCAGTCTTTTTGAACTCAAAATGAGTCTAAGGTGAGTTTAAGGTTTCTTTCCACTTTAAAACACTCTTTTCAATTAACACTATTATTTCACGTATTTCAAACACTCATACTATTTTACATATTGCAAGTGGACAACACCATGAACACAACAATGTTGAATTTTGAAGAATAAAGTTTTGGAAAAATAAATATTAAAGGGTATCTTTTCTTCCAACCTTCTCATCTATATTCAATACTACTATCGTCTTACAAAAGACCATGATATTGCTGAAACCTATGGATTGAGCTTCATCCCATGATTACAAAGGGAGTATGTTGACAATGATGCAAATAAATGAATTAAGTGAGTACAAAGGGAGTATTTTGATTGCTAAAAAGAATATACATTATGAGAATACATGACAATAATCTTTGATCAGCATGATCAATATGATGAAAATTCATGGATTAAGCTGCGAGATTGTCGACTATGCCTTGAAGTAGCTGTCAAGCGCTCTCAATGCTTAATTGCTTGCAGTGAAAATCATGGTTTTATTTGGGACAAAATTTAAGTTGATATCATGGTCTTTTTGTGGGACGGAGAAAGTATTAACTCCTAAGGAGTGACCAACCGACCATTTTATAGTCACTGCCCTTTTTTTTTTTTTTATGGGCTACCCAAGATGAAAAGAAATATTATAAAAAATTAAAATATTTTCAAATATGAAATCAAGTTTACTTTTCAACCCAATTTGAATCATGTCAATCCAAGTTAAACTCCACCAAGGAGATTTTTCCAAAAACAAGCACCTCAACATTGTCCTAGTGTTATAAAACTCACTATTTTATGAAAGTGATGATGTTATCTCCTTTAAAAAAATCCCTTTTTAAATTTTAGAATAGAATGTCTAGATTTAACTAATGAGACCAAATTTCAAATTCCAAAAATAGAAATTGTAATTTTGATGAATATTCAATGATAAGTGCTTCTAATTCATTAAATGAGCATCCAAAACATTTTTTGAAAGTTTGACTGTACGGATAATCACTAAACATCATGCTTGTTATTTTCTCTACTAGACGAAACTTCATCAAAGTTGCAGAAGTAACATTTTATAACTCTTTTGGCCTTATCCCTTTGTCATTTAACCCCTAAAGGAGTGCGTGTTTTTCCTGTTTTTGAGCATCATTTCACCTCTTTCTATTCATTTTCTTGTGAATATTTTTTTTTGCTCTTGATAGAAAATACCAGATTTAAAATTTAAATAAAATTTAAGAATTTTTTTGACCAATTAAATTTTTTTTTCCCATGTCTTCATAGACGGTCATAAAATATTAAAAAAGACTGCAATTTCATCTTTTCACTTCAAACGCTATAATCTTGCAATCCGTAAGATCAAATTCTAATAAAATTTTACCATGCACTCTCGTGGTAATCTAAAACAAGATTCTACGGTCAGAGTTGAAAAATAATAATTTCTAAGGTTTATTTTGAGCCCTGTCCGCACTGCCCTTTTTCCCCAAGAAAACCCCTTTTGCTCGATACTTCCACATAAAAAGTTGGAATCAAAAAAGAATTAGATCCCCATTTTTGTATTGATATACCAAATTCACATCATTTTATTCAGAAAATAAAAATAAAAATTGACACCATAGGAACTCACCCAAACATTGAAATGTCCTAGTTAGAACACTTGGTCCTTTAGAGGTTAAGGGTTAAGCAAAATCAACTCTTTGCAAGTTTACCAAGTTTATCAATGAGTTTTCACAGGGGTTTTCACGAGCCCAAGTTAATTGACAAGCCCACATTATTTGAGATAGTGTGTGTTATCCACATTAAAAATAGTGTGGGCTATTTTAAAAGAAGACTCACGTTATTGGATTACCCACACTGTGTAGAATAAAGGGTGCACTATCCCAATGAGTGATGCTGGAGTGTTGCATAATTTTTTTGTCTGTAGGAGTTGGAAAAGTAGTGACAGCTCATCAGTGAGAATGACCCATTCATTTTGATAGGCTCCATGTAGATAAAAAGATTAATTTGGCAAACTGCCAGGTCCCCCACCTTGTCCACGTGTCAATCTGCGCTGGTATCCGCATCAACAAGTACAAGTACACACCAACCTCGATGTCTGTGTTCATGAATTCCCAGCATCATTTGGAATGCTTTTCACTGCAATTACTGTGGGCCACGCTAATTTTACAAATGTTACGTTTTATGACCTTTTCATTACGGACCTCTGAATAGAATAACGATATTTCAAATCCTTGTAGAATTAGATTTTAGAGAGTATGAGAGCATGCCCAGCAGTTACTCATTGTGCACCAAGTTCACATGCAAGATGGTGTGTGAGAAATGAAAACTTTCCCTGCAACAACCACCAAGTGTGCTTGGAATAAAGTGTATTCCCTAATTACATATTACTACTTTTGTCACTACATAGGACAATCATAATGGCGAAGAGTAAATTTACTAAACTTAACTTCATAAAGTGTGAGCATGGTCTTGTCAGAGAATAGGACAAAATGTTTGATGTGAGAACTACCCGTCACTATATTAACAATATTTGGTGTGCAAATATCAAACTCTACACCATAATAGCAAGTCCAACAGCTCCAGACCAAATGTGTCCACCAAACTTTAATTTGAGGGCCATTTTTAATTTAGAGGAATGTTATACAAGAAGTAGCCCATCAACTCTCCTTGTGCGAACACCAAGGCAACTTATTAAAAGAAGATTTTATGACAAGAACTTGATGGCCTTGAAGCATGAGCCGGTGAATAGTCTTCAAGCTCATTATCTAATTATTGATTGAGCAAAGATACTTGCTTGGTGTGAGTAATTTGCATGCGCCAAAGCTTCTGTAGTTGGCAGGGAAACCTCAAACTTTGGCTCCAAATACTATTTTTAGCGTTAGTGGGTAGTTGTTGGACCAGACTTCGAAGCAAATGAAGCTGACTACACCAAATCTTGGTATTGGTCCTTCAAAAACACCTGCAGTTGGGCATGCTCTAAGAGGTACTTTATCATTCAGAAATAGGTTTGATGAATGGAAAACGTTTATTGTTGGGCCTACTCTAAAAGCAGGCCCAACAGTAGGTGCTTTTGAGGAACCAACGCCAATATTTGGTGTATTCAGCTCCAGTTGCCCCGAAGTTCGGCCCAACAACTACTCACTAAGTGATAACGCCAAAAGATAGTATTTGGGACCAAAATTTGAGTTTTTTCCACCATCTACAGAAGCTTTAGAGTAAGCAAATTACTCACACCAAGTATGCATCTTTGCACAATCAATAATTAGATAATGAACTTGAAGACTATTCACCGGCCCATGCTTCAAGGCATCAAGTTTTTTTTTCATAAAATCTTCTTTTAATAAGTTCCTTTGGTGTTCACACAAGGAGTGTTGTTGGGATACTTCAAGTCTAATATTCATTTAAGTTAAAAATGACCCTCAAATTATCGTTTGGTAGACATATTTAGTCTGGAGTTGATGGACTTGCTCTAAGGATAAGAGCATCTCCAACCATGCATGCTAATAGTGACACGATGACATTACTCATCTATATTTGAAGAGCCCTGCAACTTAAAGTTCCCCACCCTCAAACGTTATTCAATCATCAAAAGTGTACATCAAGTAGAACATGGGATATAGTCAACTAAACTTAGATCTGAAGTGCCGTTTTTTACACATTCTATGATTGAGGGTCAAGAGGTTTTTTGGAAGGACCTTTGGCATTTTTAATCTGCTTTTGAAGTGTATCAGGCTTTTAGCCAGCGCCGTTGGAGATGCTCTTAGTTCCCACCAAAACTTTGTAGGGAAGGCGAGCGGGTGTGTACCATATATGACTACATATGCAATCCACAATGTTTGAATTTTTTTAAAATAGGCTTATGTGATCTAATTTAGAAATGAACTAAATGAGTGAACAAATGTTCCCATTGATTGAAGGTTGATCAATTACAAGAAGACACAAATTTTAGAGACTTAAAATAAATATTGTGGGAACTCACTCAACTGTGTGGACTTGCCTCTCTATGCTCCAAGCCTTTCAAAGATTGTGGGTACCTTCTATCTTCATGACCGATTGGGAAGACATGAAAGTGTATTTCTCACTCACTTCCCACTCAAAATAGTGGGGACATAGAAAGTATGGAATCAAGCCCTAATCCCGGTTCTAAGAACAGCCGTGAATGAAGAGTCTGTTGATGGAATTGTTGCCAATTTGGCCACCAGGATTAGATTCGCGCTTGCTATCCTCAATGCCCTCTTCCGAGGATGAACTCTATTATCACAAAACAAGTAACAAATAGCAAATAAAGCTAGATGTATGATATTTTATTGATAGATATATGATTGGCGGTGGTTGTTTGTTTCTGTATTTCTTGTGCTAAGTATTATGTGTTGTAGGCATTTAATACCATCTATGAGTATAATTTTTAGTGCTTTGTTGATTACCCTTAACCCTTTTGTGCCCAGGGGGATTCTGAAGAAACCAAAGTTTTTTAGCACTTTTTTTCTTAAAACTCTCTCTATTCAAATTATGGATACTATTAATAGAATTTAACCGTATAAATGTATGCATAGCTTAATCATACACATGTCGGATAAATCTTGGTAAGATTGGACCGTTGAATTACAAGATTATAGTAACTATGTCTTTGGACTGTATAATGCACACTCAAAAATGAGATTTTGGAGCGTGTGTGACTTCAAATTTAAATAGAATTTGGGTTAAATTTTCTAAAATAAAAGTGAAAGAGTTCAGCAATGACCTATATCAACACCTCTCCGTTGCAATCTTTCATTCAAAAACGGACTCACACATGATTATTGTGAATTTTATAAGTGATAGTGGCTTATCCATATATTGTTTAGAACAAAAAAATTATACGCCAAAATATGAAAAGAGTTGGTAAATTGATCAAGATCGGAATACATACACTAATGGAACATGAGCAAGAGATCACAATCCAAAAAAATAAAACAAGAAAACAAGCTTCCAAACACAAGAAACACCACATAGTACATGTGTTGTATTTGTAAGTATTCATTGTGTTTTTAAGTATTTGCAATATTTTGGTGTTTTGGTCATAGGTATTTTGATAGTTGCACAACTCCAAATTGAAAGTTTCTTTTTCTAAAAGATGTATATTATAAGTCTCCAACTTTGGACATCACAATTCAAAATCTAATTGTTGATGGATTTTCCGGTATTTGTGTTTTTGACACATTAGTGACCACAATGTTGTCTCCTAGGCACTAAAGGGTTAAATTGATCTTGATATGTAGTTGTTCATTGAGGGTGTGTTTGATGCCTTTGTGTATTGCACCAAGGGCTTTGACAATAATTACAAGTAGAGGGGCTACGATCCATCATTGATTTTCTATGTCTTGCACAACATAACATTCAGTAGCCTTCATGCCCATTGCCTTTCCTTCATGCACTTTGCTCATCACCTTGAACCTCCACATGTCCACTTAGCTATTGTTGAAGTACTATTGGGTGTGGAATATTTCACACTATCTACTATAGAGCCAAAGCAAAGATAGTGCATGCTATTGAATGTTATGAAGGTGTGCATATTTTGTTTCTTTATTGTCTCTGCCCCACCAGGGGAGAGACTACGGAAACGTTTCGTTTTTCAGGAGTTACCAGGAGTTACGTGCCTGGACGGCAAAAAAAAGCTGTAAGTAAATTTGGGGTAAATACTAAGGCAGAGACTCCGCAACTAACTGCTTGTTTGTTATGCTTTCAAGTGAGAATCTGTCATTACAGTGTATGAATTCTATGATTTGTATAAATATGGATGGGTGTGGTTCTGTTGGATGTGGTTCTGTTGAGTGGGGTTCAAATCTCCAAAACAATGAAAACGTGTTGTATAGCACAACTCACTGAAATAATCTAGTAATGACTTCCAAATACAAATTGTAAACTATAATCCATAGATAATATCTATATCCTTTAACCCCTAAACGTCCCGGTGTCCAGTTTCTGGACGTTTGTTGGTCAAACCCAATTTTGATCTTGAAGATGACTTTTGTTGCTAATACACCCAACTAAGAAAATGAAGTTTATTAAGTCTAGTTTGTACTCCACTTTTCAAATCTTAAAAATTCCAATTATTGAGTATTTTATTGCTTGTGCAAGCTTTGTAGCTCAAGGTTTGAATTACACTACATAGGATGTTCACCTTTCGAATTTCAAAATTTAAATAAAAAATTTCTATGGAAAACATATCATGTGATTTTCCATTGTAATTTGTACCTGCTCCCAAAAAAATATTAATTTTTTAAAGCTTTTTTGTAATAAGAATTATTTTTTGAAGTATTTGACTTAAAATTTTGTTAAAAAGGCCGTATTAAATCAAAAAAATCTGAAAATTTCAAGACTGATAGGAAACATTCAATTCCATGCATGAAAAATATTACAAAATATATTTTGATAAATCTTGAAGGCTAAATTGTGTAGTTTGACTTTCCTACAAAGGAGTGGTACGTTTAAGGGTTGATATATCATTGAACAAATCAATATTTATCAAGAAAAAATAAAATCCCAAATCCTCAATTTCTTCTTAAAATGATTATGAATTGAATATCAATGATTTTTAACAAAAAATTTTTACTAAAAATTCAAATGTAAAGTTCTAATTAACCCCTAAATTCTCACAACCTTCTCTAAGTTTAGAGAATTGCAAAGTCGCATTGTAAAATGCGACTAAGAGGGATGTTTTGAACTTGGTGTATCAATAAAGTTGTACATTATCAATTTTAGATTTTACCCATACGGTTAGATATGTGATTGCACTCACCAATATTTTTGTATAAAATTTTGAAATGAAAATTTCAAAATTCTTTTGTAATTCGATTACAAATGAGATATTAACAATTTGTGGATTAAATTTGTTGTGATGGGTTGAAATGTATTACTCTAAGTGTAGTGATTTTTGGAGATTTTTTGGTTGCTTAATTTTATGAGTTGATTTTTTCAAGAGCACTTTTGATTCGTTTTGATCTAAGATCATAGAAATGTTTGGTGGAAATGTGTGGCATGAAATGAGGCATATAATTTTCACAAATCATCCCCTTTCTAATCGGATTACACATGCATGAAGCTAACTTGCCATAGAATTTTGTAGTAGTTCTTTTTACTTGCAAAAAGTGCATGATAGATGAGAAAATGAATTTTGATTTTGTACAAGCGCATGGTTAGACAGGTAGGGACTAGGGTGATTTTTAGAGAAAAAGACATGATGACTCAACAATGCAATGAGTGTAGACAAACTTCTTGTCTCCTATTAAGACTTGTAGAACAATTAACCTTTATTTGAATAAATATTCCCTTCTATAACCTTTGAGGACCAAATATCTAAAGTTGACTATTGATTATAAGATAGGAATTTGGCTTTCAAATACTATCTATGATAGCATAAAATTTTGAAATATCACACACACATCATCCCCTTTCTAATCGGTTCACATGTGTATGAAGCTATCTTGACATAGAGTTTTGTAGTAATTTTTTTACTTGCAAAAAGTGGCTTGATGAATGAAATCACTCACTAGTAGAAATCTTGTCTTATGTGACAAGTCTTTAATGACTCAATGTCGGGAATGACAAGTCCGTAATGACACAAAGTGGGACTTTGTGTCATTACGGACTTGTCATTCCCGACATTGAGTCATTAAAGACTTGTCACATAAGACAAGATTTCTACTAGTGACTCGTCATCACTCATCATCCATAATATGGACACTTGGGCACTTAGGGGTTAAGCTTCTTCTTAACTTATCTAGCCATCAAATTTTCCAAAAACATGGATCTTGGTTGTTGAATTTTTAAACATTAGGGATAAAGTAAGAAAACAAAATTATAGATTGGCCATTGTGTCCAATTCAAAGGGCTGACCAGAGTACTAATTGAATTCTCAGAATTAGTTTTTATATGATGTCCAATACAGAAATAAGGATGTCTACTTTAAGTGCCTTCGCAAGATTCAAAACTCACTATTTTGGACAGATTTTCATATAGCATGTAAACATTCACCACACAACTCTAGAATCCAATTTTTAAGCTTAGCTTTCAAAAATTTAAACTTCAAACTGGTACTAAACCTCAAAATTTTAAAAAATGACATGTGATTGCGCATCCTCATCCCTTGATAGATGCATCTTTTTTGCAAACTAATTATGTCAAAAACTTTGAAATGGGAACTCGTATGAGGTATGGGGGAGCTTCTTTAGCATTGGGGAGGTTCAAGTGTCGAATCTCTATGACAATTCAAAGCGTTGTTATTGATCGAAATTAAAGGAGCCAAAACTTGTTTTTGCCGCTTTTCAAGCTTAAAATCTAGTTTTGCCTTGTCTTTCCTCTTGTGGCTTTATTTTGCTTGACTTTACGGATGACTCTAATGTACAACTTTTATTCATACATCAAGTTAAAAATATCCATCTTAGTTGCATTTTATAACGCATCTTTGCAATTCTTTAAATCTGAAGAGGGTTGTGGGCATTTAGGGGTTAGGTATAGAACATTCTAGAAAGAAACATGTATTGAAAGTAGATACTTTGTAAAAGAAAAATAAATCTAAATGCTATTTTTTGTCATAAAATTAAGAAATGTACATTTTAACGACATCAATGTTTTAGCAAACATTATGCACCCCACAAATTATTATTTTTGAATATAATGTAAACTGAGTTCAAAAATAGTTGCCATGTGTCATTTTTCCTAAAGATGTATTGATTGTCTACAATATAAATCCCTTGTATATTGCACTTTTCTTGTCAAAATAGAATGAATTAAAGCTTAATCCATGATGCTATTTGATTTAAATCTTTTTCTCTTCATGCTGCACGTATTTGGTATTCAATTTTCCAATAAAAAAATACCACGTTCACTTGGATGACCGCTGAGATGATGAAGCCAGGAAGCCATTTGATGGTAGAACCAATCAAACCCTTCTAATTTTTGCAACACTAAATTTGAATTATATGAAACAAAACTTATACTTTAGATATAATTTGTAGAAGCTATTCTAAAAATTTCAATAACAGCTTGAATAAACCAAAAATTACTAAAAACATGCAAAGCAAAATAGTAATAAACTATGCATTTTGTACAATATTCTATTAATTTTACTTTAAAAAATACGAAGTTGTAAACTTGAAATCCTTGAACTTGGTAGATGGATGTTGCATTGTTTAGAAATCTTGTACTCTGCCTCAATTACAGATTCGACAATAGATAAATGTTTCAGGTAATCCTTAATAATTTGTTTTGGTATATAATAAGGTGCATAATTTTCAATTCCAAAGTGCCAACATTTAAAAAAAAACACATTATAATCAAGATTTGTCCAACAATATATATACAATAAGCACTAAAATATTTTTTTCCTTACGTAATTCATAGTTTCAGCTTAAACAATTTGTTGAACTAATGTTGTAACACCTAATGTTAAAATATTGTAATTTTCATTATGATATTTCAATTTTCTTATTCATTTTAACCCCTACACGCCTGAGGAGGGTCACCCATCCAAAACTGCCTCATTTTGGACATTTTCGTTGATGATCTCTGAATGCTTTTCAAAACCTTTCTTTCACATTCCAATTGTAAAATCTTGTGTTCTTAGGCCTTATAAACCATCCCTCAAAATCTCAAAACATTTGACTGTACAGATGTCAAGATAATAGCAAATGCAGTTGAGATTTTGAAATTTCAAGCCCTGAAAATCCGGGCAACCTTGCTTTAATGGGCTCTCAAATCCAAAAAAAAAAAAGTTGGAATGATGAGCCATTTTTGACCATCCTCAAGATGAGGTAGTTAACAAGATGCATGACTCAATTTGACAAGATGTTCAATTCATTAGCATTTTTTCAAAGACCTTGTAATGGGTGGGGGTATGATAGGAAGCAAAAAAATTTGGCTAAATTGGATTATCCCTTCAATTCTCCTCCAATTGGATGAGCGCAAACCACACGGCATACAACCCATGTGGATTGGAGTCAACTTCCTTTGAGGTGCCTTATGAATCTCATTGACTTAAAATTTTGGCCAAGCCCACTCGAAGTGTTGAAGTTGCCTTTCAAAATTGAGGTGTTTTACTTTGAAAAATTCCCTTAAGTATAGTTTTGATTGGATGGACATAATTCTAATTGCGTTGAAAAAAATACTTGTTTACCTATGACATCATACTTTTATTTTGAAAAAAATTAGTTTTTAAAACTTGGACAGCTCGGGAAAATGAACAACGACCAAAAAATGGTCTCTTGGGAGTTTAGGGGTTAATCAAAACAAAAGAGTGAAGTTTAATGGCAATACATATATTATATTTCAAATATATTACTATTAAATAATTAAATAATTATTTTTAAAAAGTTCTATTTGTATCGGAAATTTTACAATTTATTAAATTATTATCTAACTTAAGTCCTCAATGCTAGATTGTCAACTTCAAAAATCGAACATTACTTATAGTAACACATCGTCGTGATGCGGTCATACCAAGGCTACTACACCAGATCCCATCAGAACTCTGAAGTTAAGCGCCTTTGGGCCGGAATAGTACTGGGATGGGTGACCTCCCGGGAAGTCCC
Organism: Pohlia nutans; assembly: GCA_022496805.1. Lineage (NCBI taxonomy): Eukaryota > Viridiplantae > Streptophyta > Bryopsida > Bryales > Mniaceae > Pohlia > Pohlia nutans. Next base: position 35,959,509 of record CM040085.1, read on the forward strand.
GGTGCTGCATCCATTTAAAACAAGATTGCACTTCATCACCTACAACGCGTACATTATTTCTGCTAAAAATAGCAGCTAATATACATTTAAAAAGCAAAGAAGAAAACTTCCAACTTCACATGACTGAATTAGAAAAAGAATGGCGACTTGCAGTCATAAATGAATTTCCACACCTAGACCCAAAACTCTCCACAAAGCTACTATATAAATTAATGGCCCACAAAATTTACAATATACAACAACTAATCTTGCCCAATGGCACAAAGTTAATGTCACCAGAGGAATTTAAAATATACTACCAAAACCCAAATAAACTAGATAAAAGTGCACTAAACATTGCCGAAAAAATCTTCTGCGAACCAAAATGCACCCCAGACTGCACAAACCCATGCCAACTACATTTACCACCCCGTACGCTAAAAGAAAAATATAAAATATATAACCACAGAATAATACCAAGAACACCAACAAATCCTGTACAACTTCCTCAACCACTTCAACCACCAGCTCCGCCACAAAACATAAAAAACAACCCCATAAGATTCCCCATTCGCATAATACTAAACCACAAAACAACTACAACAAAAGACAAATATAACATTTATAAAAAATTTAACACCTACCTATGTCAATGGATAGACTCAGACCACATAACATACAATAAATGGTTACAACAACGCGAACTATTCCCGCTAAACCTACCGACAGTAATACAACATAATCTAAAACTACTTACACAATACTACACAGATCATAAAAACAAACAATATCAAAATATCATAAATACACAATTTACACTCGAACAAAATCGAGACACAAGATACATCCCACCTCCAACAATAACCCCCTACATCAAAACATCCACAATTGAATGTAACCCAGAAAGAGACATAGACACAAATATATGCACTATTCAAACACAAAATGATAAAACCCACATCTATAACGACACCGGTAAATATATCACCACCATTCCCACTCCAAGAATAAAATGGTTATGGCAACAATATAACAACAACAAATACAACACCCATAAACTAATACCAGCTACACAATCATTTGAAACTGAAGTAGTATGGTTATATCAAAGATACAAACACAAAAACCATAAAAACAACACAGTAAAAACACCACACCATACCATTCCATCCGCTATTCTTGACACACTGATAACAACATTTAATATCACACACTCATACTTTTCCTCACCGATTACATGTTCCATGAAAATTATCCAATTCTATTCAACATTCGACAGAGACAAAATCTTTGGCTCACTAGGGACAGCCTTCCAATACAAATGGAAGGGTATCGGATATGCACACCCAAATGACACCGAAACAACACAACAAGCAATACACTGGGCAAGACTAGCAGCAAAACAAGATCCTAAAATTGTCACCTTTTTAGCAATACTAGACACCAACTGGTACCAAAATTTAGAACCATACAATGGACCCTTCCCAGACACGCATGTCACTATACATTTTGCCGCAGACACCATTACATATGACAAGCCAACCATACCACTAGAACCCAACAAAACCCAAAATGAACCACTTGCAATGCACATATGGTGCATTCACCATCAAAATAATAACATTGGCACAACAAACCAAATAGACACCATAGACACAATAATAAAAAAACTACAAATTCCGCAATACCATACACAAACAGCAACACCCACACCACCAAACACAAAAGTTAACAAAAACACAAAATGGAACAAACTCATCTACCACCCCATAACAATCTACAAAACATGTGGATAGATCCCCTTCCAAATTTCGAAATACACACTACATTAAAATTCCTACCACAATACAGTTATTACACAGATGGTTCATTTTTACCACCTAAAAAAGCCGATGATGGCCATTGGAAAAAAGAAAAAGCTGGATATGGAATCTACAACTCATCTAAATCTGATGTACAAATATCAAAAAGACTACCTGGACTCCAAACATGCTTCAGAGCAGAACTAATGGCCATACATGAAACACTCTCTCTGATCACCACCAAATACATAAACGAACCTGCACATATCTTTACTGATTGCCTCAATTGCATACATATTTTAAACACACAACTAAAACACCCAACCCAACAGAACAACCATGCAGATAAAACCATACTACAAGAAATGGTAGAAATGCTAAAAAAACGAACACAACCAACCACAATATACAAAGTTAAAGCACACGCCAAAATCAACGGAAATGAACAAGCAGATCAACTCGCAAAAGAAGGTACCATGAAAAGAAATTATCAATCTGCAATAAATCCACACAAATTTGCACATACCACACCTTACTACTTCCAAAAAAACACATGGCCTGGTCGTATCAAACGACCAGACAAAGGCCCAGTCAGATGCCTGGAAGAATATATAAAGAAATATGACCGTGAAAATAACCTAGAACTACTAGCGGAACATTTCCCCAACATCAACAAATGGACAACAAACTCCATCATAGATAACGAACTATCTAACGACTTTTGGAAGAATCCAGAAATCACGGACGCACAAAAAACAAGCATACTAAAATTCCGAACAGGGCAACATATGGGTAACGCCCGAAAGCAATTAATTTTTGGCATACAAAGATTCCCCTCAAAAACGTGTCCCATATGTAACTCACAAGATGCCGATACTTGGCTACATGTACTTTTACTATGCAAACAACACCATCTACACGCACTAAGAACCAAAAGACACAACAAAGCGGTAGGAGAATTACGAAAACTAATACTATCCTCAAATAAATCAAGATGTTACACACTCATGAATGCGGGCACATTCAACAATAATCCACAAGAAAATACCGTTCCTCCCTGGTTATTACCATGTACTTGTGATCAACGAAGATGTCAATGCAACGCCAGATTCAAACCAGATATATTATGCGTTAAAGGCCTCCCATACCAAAGTCCACCTCCTTTGAACCCAAATAATAACCTAACTATACAATTTATAGAATTCACATACACAAACGACAGATTTTCACCAGAAACAATTGGCCAGAAAATCATGAAATACCAACCTCTCATTACTAACATAATACAACACGGATGGAAAGTAGATCCTATTATAGTTATCACAGCCGGTGCTAGAGGAACCACACACGCCCCCTCAATGAAACAACTAGAAACAAAATTCAACATTTGCGAAACCTCTATAAAACACACATTCAAAGCTATAAATACCATTGCTATACAGTATGCCGGATCTATCCTTTTACATAAAAGACGTATAGAGAATAATCAAACAATACCAATAGACGTAGTACATTAAAAGAGGAAGGGTAGTGGCGTAAACCACTGCTAGCCACTCTTTTCAAACAACTAGCTCAACTTGTCTCAGGGATAGGAAGGGCCGGTTGGTTGGTACAACTTTCCTGCCATGATAACTCACTAGCAGCACCAAGCCATGTGTATCACACCACTGCTCAACGAGCCCAACTGGTTTCGAACCCGGACCACATAATTATGATACAAACGCCCTTAACCAACCAACCAAAGAACTCATGACTTGGTGACAAAACTTAAACACCAAACATACCTTTATTCAACTAACACTCAACCATCATTACTTCGCTTTTCCTTCATCCTATTACGGTTACTTTGTTTTGGTTACTATAGTGTCCATCCTCGAAAGAGGAGAGTAGTATTGTCCCAATGTCCCTTTGTCCAGTGGGCATAGGATCATTGACATTAAGAACGGACACTTTATTCACGCCGGCCCATTTTTGGGTTGGTGTTTCTATTCTATTCTATTCTATTCTATTCTAACACATCGTCATTTGTATGTATGAAAAAACAAGGATTAGTATAGGATACAAAAATCTAATAATCGGGTAAAGACGACTTAAAATATTAGATACAATCTTCTCTCATGACACATCCCTTTGCATGATAATCATGGTTGTTTGAATGCAAAGGTAGCCTAAAAAAATATTGTAGTTTAGTTTAATAACTAGGCAGGCACAAATTAATCCTTAAAGACCATGCATCTAAATAGTGAATGTGTGTTGGTCAAATTCAATTTTGGCTTTGAAGATGATTTTTTTTGCTATAACACCCAACTTAGAAAATGTAGTTTATCAAGTCTAATTTGCACTCCACTTTTCCAATCTTCAAAATTTGAAGTATTGAGTATTTTATTGCTTTTGCAAGCTTTCAAGGCTCAATGTCTAAATTAGGATGCGTAGGATGTTCTCCTTTTGAATTTCAGAATTAATTTTTTTGTAAAGAAGACATATCATGTGATTTTCCACATACTGTTACTTGCACTTGTTCCAAAATATTTATATTTTTTGAAGCTTTTTTGTAATTCATATGAATTTTTGAAGTATTTGACCTAAAAATTTGTGAAGAGTTCATTGTGTATAAAAAAAGACTTTTTTTCAAATAGATAAAATGAAAGTTTAAAAATGTTTGGAAATAGATTTTTCATAAACATTGTTTTAGTCTGGTGATAGAGGGAATCTCGAGGAAAACATTCTCTTTCATAATGAAAAAATCCAAAAAAAATACTCCCTCTATCCTATAATAAGCATCCTCAACCCCTTTTCAGTTTGTTCCATAATAAACTTCATGTTGCTCAAACTAACTACTCCTATTGGTTCTAGGTATATACCATTGGACTACAATGGTGGAGTTAATTTAGGAATTTTCCTTCAACATGAAGCTTATAATGGGACACAGGAGTAATTATTAGCAAGCCTAGTAGTGCTGGACTAGGTACTAGCCTACAATAATCAGTTTTTTAAATACTGTGCCAATGCAAACTTTATCATATATTTTTTATGCGAATTTTGTACTGGACTATACAGTTTGCAATTACAATAGAAACATTGCCCGCATAGACTAGCAAAAAGATCCCACATGACGAACTAAACTAGTTGTGGGTCTGTTTGGACATGCTTTTTTAGTCTACGCATGCGGTGTTTCTACTTCTGCAAGTATATGGACCATGGTGATATTATTCAACAAATTTTGGACTGTATTTACAAATTTCCAAGTATACTAAAAGGGAATCAGACTGTTCTACCAAAGAATCATCACAGTTATTTATATTTTAGACCATGTTGCTGTACAAAATGAACCAAAAGTCAATGGCGGGAGTGGATGCTATACCTCACCAATTGGTTCATTTTACACAAGTCTAGCAACATGATCATATGATGACGGATGTCAATTGCTCAATGTCTGTGCGGTACTCCACAGTCTGCAAGTACATCAACTGTGGTGATTTTGTTTTCCATTATTTAGACAATATTTACAATCTTCAAGGGTTTTGAGACCATGTTGCGGTGCACAAGTCAAATGCAAGATACATCATGACGTGTAGATGTAAGTATTTCCACCTTCTCCTTTTAGATACCCACTTGAAAATTTTGCCAGTTCATCATACTACTGAGAAACGTTGCAAGTTGCAACACACTCCTCCGTCACCTAATCCAAGAGTGATATCAGCTGGACTTCACGAAGTAATTCTGGAATACGATTTTGGCCACGACATAGGTTACAATAATGTCAACAGTCGAGTTGCTATGGCAAAAGATCAAGTGGCCATGGCAAAAACCACACAGTCAATGCAAAAAATTGCAAAGCCAAAGACCAATATGTCAAGTATGTCAAGTATGCCAAGTTGACAAGGTATCCCACCATGTTATGGCTAAAGACCACGTGGCCATCACCAAACCCCGTAAAATCAAAGCAAAATATCAAAATGCTATGTAAGCTAGGTTGCCATAGCTAAAGACTAATTGACCATGGCCAAAGACTGCAAAGTCAAAGCCAAAAACTAAAATGCGAGATATGCCAAACATTTCTGGTATTTGGTTTTGACTTTGTAGTGTTTTGCTTTGGCTATTTAATCTTTTGCCATAGTCACTTTGTTTTTGGCTGTAGCAATTTAGACATCTTATGTCCAAAATAGAATTTTATAAGTAAACATTGAAATTCTAAATTTATGATGTGGAATTAAGGTAGGCGGAAAAAACCAACACCCTTGTATAAGGTAGAGAGATGTTATTCCAATCCTTTTAACAATGTTTGGCCATCCAAACTAATGTAATAAATATGAAATTTTTAGATAACACAAGAAGTTCAAAGTGCTTAACTTTTGCAAAACAAATTCACTTTATTCATTATTTATTTATTTTGAAAAAATACGTAAACAATAAAAATGAGTTGATACCTATATCCTCTGAGATCAGGTAATTGTAACCATGTTGACTACTTAACCCCTAAACGTCCCAGGGTATCCCCAGAATTGACAGTTTGAGAAAAATCATTATAAAATGCTATTTAGAAGAATATTTCGGAATTGTTATTCAAAAGAAAGTTGTAGATATTGAATTTTAGGTTCCATCTGTACGGTTAGATTCACCAACGCCATCACTGATATTTAATTATAAAATTTCAAAGTTATAATTTAAATTTCCTTCTAAATTTAATTACAAACAAAATATTGATATTTTTTGAGTGAAGTTTGTTGGAATGGATTTGAAATGAGATACTCTTGAAATGGTGATTTTTTGAAAATTTGTGTTACTTCAATTTATGACCTCATTTTAGCAAGCTCACTTTTGAACTAAAGTCAATGCAATTTTGGCTTGGTCAACCGCTTGACATACTTCCACATTTGTAATCTAAAAAAAATATGTACACTAGTAACACCAAATCCAACCATTAGATAGGACAATAACTTCATAAAGTATTTTCAAAAAATTGAATGAGTTTCATCCATGAAGTAATGTGAGTGTAGTGTGAGTTGGAATCTGTTCGTCGTCCAGAAACTGGACGCTGGGACGTTTAGGGGTTAAACATGACTAAAAACAATAAGTTGATTAGTGAATGCATGTGAATTATATTTGCGTTTACAACCTTGACAAGACAATGTAAGTGCAATACAATGGCTCTTTTTGTCACTGATGACCAATTTTCAGCAAGTTGGATACAATTTCACACACTTGAATAAGACATGATTTTCTCTGGTGACTTAATGATGAAAATTAATAATTAAGAAAATAATTTTATAATTATAAATATTATAAAAACTACTACCATCTTCTAAATCAGATTCAAATGTATAATGAAAACTTTCAAACCCATGAAGTTTTTTAATTTGCATTTTTGAGCAAACTGGTTGGAAAAAATGTTTACACTGGGGTTACAAAATTTGGATGGAAATAAATGCAGAAAAAGAACATGCGTATTAAGAATCTTCTTCTCAACCCCTAAACGTCCTCAACCCTCCCTCTCCCCGTTTTTTGGAAGCTTTGTCCCATTTTTTCAACCATGATTTTTGGAACATGAGAATCATATTTGAAAAAGTAACTATATGATAATAATTGTGGAATGAAAATGATATGTTGTCATGGAGTTGTTTTTATGGTGAAATTGGAACAAGTGCAACTACCGAATTACTTCTTGTTGTCTGGTTCTATTATTAAAGTTGTGTCTAGGATTTTCCCATTGATTAGGAGGAAAAATTAGAATGTGATTCTCATGTGGTGCACTCCGTGGTTGAGTGAATTGAAATGGTTTTCTTACATTTACAATTATAAAGTTTGGCTTGTTTTTTTACAATGTGTGTAATGGATGGATTAAAATATTTTATTATGTTTTATAATAATTAAGAATCTTAAGCAAATAAGATTCATTGCAAAAAGAAACTCTATCATATGGAAAAATCCTCTGAAAAGAGGAACTTGATGACAAAGAGAGAGTAAAGAAAATAACGCAGGCCTTAGGCCCGCATGAATTAAGTGTCTGTTGGAGGATAGTGAAACTAAATACACCACTAGGACCTACATAATGCATGCTACCTTTGATGCCTTCTTTCGAAGGTGGACCCTATAACTACCTAGTTTACGACTAGGGACCATTAAGAAGAACAAACATGTTCCCCCCCCCCCCCCCCCCCCCTCCAAACCCAATTGAGCCATCCCCAGGAGACTTGATGACAAAAACAAAACTACCAAACAATGTAATGTGTGTTGGGAAAAAATAAAATAAAAATACATTGCCAAACCCTCCCCAAACCATGTCTCCATGAGTTGGAAGGGGCCCGGCTTTTGCGTGGTACGAGATTCGGGTGTCATTAGTAAAAAAAGGTGGCATTGCTGAGGGAGTTGTCCATATATGTGGTGTCCAATTCCACACATGCACGATGATTTTGTTTGGGGAGTGCCACCTTTTCTACTAGTGTACGCGGGTTGCAGGTGCGGAATATTTTGTCATGTTAGCACTGCCATGTGGCATTTTAGGGTTTAGGGTTTAGGGTTTGAGATTTGGAGTTTGGGATTTGAAGTTTGAAGAATATTTTTGTCAATATCGGCGAATATTTAAGGAACATAAGGCACCCGCACCAGGCAGTAGTTGACCCCAGTTGGAAGGAAAGCCCATTGTTGCTGACAGCTGATGCTTGTAATGCCATCTCAAAAAACATTATCCACTGGAGAAATCAATACCAATTGCGGAACAAATCTAGGATTTTTACCAAGGATTTTTAAAAAGGTAAAATTATATAATCATAAACCCAAACAACAAAGAATGGTCATAATTACATTCATTAAATTGACTTTACTTTTACTATTCAATTGTTGAATGACCAAATCCATGACAGCTTCATCTTTGGAAGTCAATAAATTACGATAATTCCTAATTTATTCAATACTTTTGGATTTTCTTAATATACATTGGATCTTATTGAAGTGAAATTTATGTTTTGAAAAATGTTTAATTTAAAAATAAAAATCTTGCATGTTTTAGAGATAACAGATTATAATGAAATACTGTACCAAAGGCCGCCGGCTGATATAGGGTGATTTAATCCTCCTAATTTATAGTTTGACCCACTAAGCTTACTTTGGATATCAGTCAGGTAGATTCAGTGTTTGGCTGGAATACTACTGTATCTGGAATCCGGCCTCAATTACTGCTAAGTTGTCAGGAGCTAATTGTAGTGTCCAAAGATCAGTCTTCAGCACTACATGTCCTTAAAAAAAAAGGAAATTAAAAAGAAATAATGAAATTTCGATTTTTATTAAACTAACATTTAGTCCCAAATGGATGAATTTTTGTTCCAAAGGTTGCATTCATGCACCCAAATCATACGGTGATTACAATGCAGTGATTTTGTTAACACAAATAGTTGATTCTATGCAAGGTTACCAAGTACAGCAATTTATTTATGAATTCACATCTTGAAACCAATTGTTCAAAAGTGGAATACAATAGAGTTAAACGAAAAGAGTGTATGAAAGTGGAAACTCACCTCATAGTCACCTTAGACTCGTTTTGAGTTCAAAAAGATTGCAAAATTAGTTTAGGTGAGTTGAAGAATAATTTAAAGCTAGGCCATGCGCCATCGTGGGGCATGGAACACGTGAGCTCCCCAATGCTAGAGGAGTGTTTCCACAAGTTTTCCCAAGCCTACGAGACTGTTCAAGCCCCTAACCAAGTGATTATTCATGAACAATGCTTATCATAAATTGTAATTACAAGGAGCAAACTCCACTCATGCACCAGTTCTATTTTTGGATTTTTTAAATGATTAGGGGGAATTTTTTATTAGACATTAAAGAGATTTGGAGGGACTTCAAATTTAATTTTAATTTTTGCAAATAAATATTTAGTATATTCAAGAGTCACATAAAAACATACTTGGATTACGTATTTGAATCCATATACCGGTACTTTGTTCTTAAAGCTCCATAAATCCAAAGTGGAACTTTTTTCGATTCAATTTTGGGTACACTCATGAATTTCACCTTCAATCTCTTGAAATGTCCACTTCCATATTAATAAGAATTAAAATCAACCATTTGCCAAAATTAACCTATAAAAAGAATAAACCATGTCAAAGAATTTTCAAATTTAAAAAAATATTTCCCAAATTACAATTCTTACTACAAGACACACTATTGTTATTTGTTCTCTATCACATTTTCTACTAGAATACATTTTATAGTTCATTTTGAAATGACTATAGTTATCTATAAAGTCTAGCAAAATGTTACTAGAAGAAAAAAGACTCTTTCTCTCTTTTCCGCTATTTCACATGACTGTACGGAATTGTGGTAAACTAATAACCAAGGGGGGCACCACTGAGTTTTGATTTAAATGTTACTTTTTAAATTTTTAACACTCCGGGCAGTTTCTCCATGCAAACCTCCAGCATTTGGGCAAGAAAAATCCCAACCCCACCCACTTGATGGAGATTCCGCATCAATCCAGTGCCCTCAAAACTCAAAAGCACCCACACAATGGAAACCCCCAAAAAAGGGGAAAAACAACAAGCACAAAAAGAAACGAAACCCACGTCCTTTATCATATCCCCTCAGTCCAGCTCCTTCCGGGAAGCTTCAGTGTGCCTCGCCATTCTCCGCATGGCGCCGAATCCCCGGCTGTATTTAAAGGGCTGGGTTCCGGGTTTTATGCCGGCCCCGCATCCGCCATTGGTCCCCCAGCGGCCCCCCACGCGCCCCGCATCGTTGCCCAATTGTTCGCCTACTACTCTGAAATTCTATTATACCGTACCTTCCAAGCAGCTTCGTCATGCTTCAAACGAATATTTAATATTTTTCAAAATGTCATGTTCGTTTGCCATTTTTTTAGATTAGTTAAATTCATTTTCTTGAAAAAACATAATATTGTATTTTCGTCATTCATCCAAAAGGGCCTTGCAAGATAGTACCGCAATATGGATTACTTCACTTGCAAGATCTTTACCACTAAGTGTTGTAAAGTCTTGTGCTTTATACAAAATTCAGGACACTAGTGCCAACAATGAATGTGGGATATGTAGAATTCTCACTTCTTGTTCTCTTAATCACCGGTTAAACTCCTTTACAAGAATATGAATAACTTGAGAAAAAATACATCAAATCACAAAATTCTTTCTGGAACTAAAAGATTACATGAAAATGCAACTATTCTTAGTTGAACAATTTTCAAAATAAGATAGTCTACTATGCACAATTGAGCCTCGAAAGTCTGATCACAACACATGTTCTTCTCATTCAACTTATGCACGTTCTTCATACCCTTACTGAATTTTGTTCATAAATTATGCATAAAAACTTCAAATCACAAAATTCTTTTTGGAGGTGATAGAAAACTTGTTCTTCTCACTTTTCCTAGTTGAATTTTTTTCAAAATAAGATCATTTGGTATGCTCAATTGTGCATCAAAATCTACTGAAAATATGGTGTGGTGAGAATTCACATGAGCTTGCAAGTTCTTATCCCATATCATTTGGGAGTGACTTGGAATGAACTTGATTACAAGGTCAGCTCTTTCTTCCCCACCAATTCACATTTTCCTCTCAAAATAATGATTAAATATGTGAAAATGGTAATATTTCAACATTTCGACTATTTCAAAAAACAATAAATATGATATTCGGCAAAATCTACTTATAATTTCCAAAAAAATTCGTCTTGGTTTTTTTGAATTATTTAAACACGAAGCTGCTTGGAAGGTACGGTATCACCTTTCACTCTTCGCCACACTAGTCCCCAGGTCACACTAATACACACGTAGACACCATTTACACGTTATTCTGTAGGAGAGGGCATATCATTTTTTCTACACTAAATAGTGCATTTAGGTTGTGTTATCAAAACAATTATCTCGTAAGTCACCAGTTGTATTCGTGGAGGTGCATGGATCTTTCTAAGATGTTATCCTATAACCAGTAGTACCTTCAGTGAAAAATAGTTCTTAAAATAAATACCAAAAATTTCGAGAAATTAATTTTCAAATTTTCTTGTATGGAGAAAAAACGAATTTAAGATAATATTTGTTTTACTGAATCTGTTTTTAGACAACTAAATATTTGGCAAAAAAGTGCCAACAATGCTACTGGGCTATAGTATAAGATGTATTATAATATATTAGTGATGGAAATTATTGCATCCTTGTGCAATAACAATAAATATTTATACAATGTAAAATGTTGATAAATTAGTGGAGGGCAACCTAAATGGACTATTTAGTGTATAGTACATAGTGTGGGTTATAAAAATAATGTGATGCTCAAATGAAGGTACTCATGAATATAATATTTTGTCATGATAGAACCTACCCTCTTGAAAGGGGGCATTAAAAGTAGCATGTGAGAACTTAGTTTTGGTGGCTTGGTTGGCAACACTTCTGTTAACGGTAAATTAGTAATTACCGGTAGCCTACCGATCTGGATTTTTTACTACTCCGGTAAAATTCCAAGTTACCACAGGAAGTAGATCTAAGAAAACACTTTTTACCGATCTGACCTAATGGTCAGATCTGGTTGTACTTATGTATGTAAGCAATGAAGCCAAACTCATTGGCACGACCCATTTTCCAAGATATGTGATTGTTTTGTTTCAATCCCTTTCCTTTTGATATTTTTCTACCGAGTAAGTTCCTTCTGGATACTTTTGTTTGATGATTCCAGTCCTGATTATATTGTTTTGAGGAATTACCGACCCAGTCCCGGTAATACTTTTCGCTTAGTGTTTTCAGATCCCTTAGTTTCTGTACTTCCTACTAGTTTTTTATTCCTCCCGGTAGTGATTACCGAGCAGACGGTTATAAAGAGTAGCTACCAACTTCCTTCAACAGATTCTTCATTCATGGTGGCCCTTTAGGCCATAGTTACTCTTTATTTCTATTTTTTAGTGGTTTTTTTTTCAATTAATTTTGGTTCGTATTCTTTTTAATCTTAATTGTTTTTAACATAATATGTAAAATATTTAAGGTGAAAATAATAGTGAAACAACTTTAATAACAAAGGGTTATTAATTTAGTGACCCAAATTGGTTAAGGTGTTTTTAAATAATGTAGATTGTTCATGATAATGTGGCGTGTACTAGATATAATAAATATCGTAGTTTTGTAAACAAGGTAGGCATACTAATTTAGACATGGTTGTTGCTAGAGCTCTAAAAATAGTTAGAGGAGCCCAGCCATGTCAATCCACGGTGAGTCACCTAAGGTTTGCATTACTCATGGCCCATTCACACCTGTGTTAGGAACTTGCGTGCGGTGAACCACCGCAAGCCCCACCGCATGCCTATTCACACATAAATACTAAAATAGCCCAAAGGGGCTTGTTCTATGATTGGTGGAGAGTTGCGTTCGTTGTGCTTGTTTGCGGCAACGCGTTTCTTCAAGGGAGAGAAATTTGCGGTGACACAACGTCCGTTCAAGATGTGTGTTCGAGCCTGCCGACGCTAAGCAACAAAAACTTGCGATGGCCAACACACGTTCACAGAACTGATGTGAACGGGCCTTCACTACCATCATTATCATTGCATTTTTATTCTACATAATGAAGATTATTTAATAATGTGGTGCTTAATTAGAAAGGCCTACTTTAGTTATATTTGAAATAACTCATGGTTGTGTTTTTTTCTTTTTTTACAAGTGAACATGTAAGGATTTGTTTGTACTTGATGTGTAAGATAGTGCGATGGTTTGAAGTAGCTTAAATAATATAGTTTTTAATTGAAGTAGTCTATGTTGATATAAATGTTTTCAAATAATGTAAATTGTTCCTAATAATGTAGGCAACACTATTTAAAATAAATGGCGTAGTTCATTTAAATGCATTTACTTATATCCACTAACATGGATAAATACACCAACATGTTCACTAATTGAATGTAATTGGCATAAACTCTTACTATCCACACAACATTGGTTATTGTTTGGACACTAGGACAATCTTTGATGATAAATACACGTTGATAAAAGAAATCTCCTTTACTAGGGTTTTTTTTTCAAGTGTTGAAAAAAATAGACAATTCACTAACTCATACCACGTAGAGAATTAAATATCAAATAATCGACTGGAGGTACTATAATAAATTTTGGAAATCACTTTTTGAAGCTCTCAAGGTAGACATCAAACTCTCCTCTACTTTTCATCCTCAAATTAATGGGTAAACGGAGCGAAATTTGCGATGCACAATCAATTACCAGCAAGATGATAGGATATCTTATTTGTCACTTGCTAAGTTTGCTCACAATAATTCAATCCATGCTTCAACACAACAAACACATATATTAGGAAGCCATAGAAAAAAACATATATTAGGAAGCCCTCACCCGAGGGTATACCGTGCAGAGAAACCCTGAGTGTTTTACGTTCAGACAAAATTGGGCTGAAATGTCACACTGTAGTAGATACGCACGCTTTAAGGTAAATGTTCTCTTTCAGGTGTAGTTACCTTATCAAAGTTCTAAAAATGCTACTTTGGAGAGGATAACAATTCTACGCACACGCATTGACAACCTCCATGATGTAAATTTAAATTTACACCTATTTGTGCTTGAGTAGGTCCTCGGCTCACATTGGCAAACCCATATTCATTACTCCACGTAAAGAATAGAAAGTAGAAAAGATCTTCACTTTGAGTGTACACTGATTAATTTTTATTACTTTCTATCATATTCATTGGATCCATCAATTCAATTCAATCCGCCTCATTGGAATTGCTTTCTATTTCTTTCATTGGATTTCATTCCTGAGGCGGATTGAATTGGACGGAATTAAAAATATCTGATATGGCCAGTGTCAGTAAAAAGAAGAAAGAAAAAGAGAAAACGGCTCCAGTAATAAACGGGCTAATAATGGGGGTAATGGCACCATCCCTGAACCCGACCTGGCCATGATCGTGGGCTCCATGGCCATCCATTAGATTATGCCAAGCCTTGCACGCACTCCAATCGATTTCTGGCCGCCGTTCCTGCTCTCATCTTATAGCCCCCCGGCCTCCATCACGCCAAGCATTAGCAGGCTCACCTTTAGGGATCGATGCTGCATTAGACAGATTCGGAGTAGACAGATTTGCCCAGATTTTGAGCTAAGTAAGTTAACCCACACACAAACTCTAAGTTTTTGAGCTATGGCGGATGCAGTGGCGTGGAACCAGATGATGGAAGCTCGGATCCCAGCCTCCCAATCCGAGGACTGTTTAATCCCGTCACTGCCCGACGATGTGTTCATCCGGTGCTTGATTCGCGTGCCGTTGCAATGGCACGCCAATCTGCACTCTGTTAGCAAGGGCGTGCAGACTTTGATTCAGAGCCGCGCGTTTTACACGATGCGGAAAGACGAAGCAACCAGTTCTTCGTTTGTTTGCATGCTGCAACCTATGCCCATGAGCACTGAGATGCTAGCTGAGAAGAGCTGCTCGTTCATGTGCGCTTCGTTTGATCCCGTTTATGGTGTCACGCTCTTGGACGTGAAATCAGGCGAGTGGGAACGCCTCCCAGCCATCCCGGGGTTGCCCCGCGGCTTACCCACGTTTTGTAAGCTCGCTGTCGTGATGGGGAAACTTGTTGCGATAGGCGGATGGTGGCAAAGCACATGGGAGCCGAGCCGATCTGTGTTTGTGTATGATTTCTCCTCGCAGAGGTGGACTCAGGGCGCTGATATGCTGGGCGTTCGCAACTTCTTTGCTATTGGGGCTGTGGGGAGTAAGGTTGTGGTCGCTGGTGGGCATGATGCCGAGAAAAAAGCGTTAGCGACTGTTGAGGCGTTTGATGTTGAGACCTTAAAGTGGGAAGCGATGGCGCCCATGCGGGAGGAGCGCGATGAATGCGCGGGCGTGGTGATGGACGGGCGATTCTTCGTTGTTTCTGGGTACGGGACGGAGTCGCAGGGGGTGTTTCGGAAGAGCGGGGAGGTTTTTGATCCGGTGACAGGCGAGTGGCGCCTGATTGCCAACATGTGGCCGCTGGTGTCGCGAGATTCGGATGTGGCGAATCCGAGCTCGATCGCGGCGATGGCGGGGCGGTTGTATGCGCTTCACGGGAAGGACGTCGTGATGTACTCTGCGGAGAAAAATGCATGGACGGTCATAGAGAAGCTGCCGGAAGAAGGAGACATGACGCCGTCGTCCATTGCCGCCACTGGCAGCGCGCTTGTCATCACCGGGCTCACCCGGAAGAATGACACCGCCACGTTGAAGACGTTGAGCTTATCGCCTGCCAACACCAAACCTCAATGGCGCACCGTCCCCTCCAATGACCAGTTCTTGAACTTGACGCAAACCTCCTGCTCGTTTGAAATGTAATGGGATCTCCGTCAACGATCCACCTCAGGGCTAAGTTTTTGAAGCGCTGAGTGGCTTGGATGTTCGAACCTTCAGAGGATGCTAGCTATTTTTTGAGCGAAGCTCATTCTTGTTGCTTCTTCATCTTCTTTTAGTTAGCGTAGTAATGCTCTTTGGTAGTCAAGAGCTTCTAGGTGGAAATAGGAAAAGCCCTGCTCATGAATGAGGAGATAAATCTGAGAGAATTGCTCCCTGTGAGGAGGGCTTGTCTGTACACTATGTAGAGGTTTTGGGGACGATCGGGAGCTTCCAATCGGCGTAGTACCATGATAGAGAAAATGTACAGAGACTAAACCAAAAAAAAGGTTGTATAATAGTAGGGACTAGGGAGGGAAATTTTGTAACAGTACAAACGCGAGAGGTGGGGCTTTTGTAAGCTGCTGATCGTTGTTTTTTTTGAATGAGATGACAAGAAGGAATAGATCGGTCACTGGAAGTGACCCGATTGGCTTATCTGAACCCTTTTTTCTGTCCATAAATTGTCTACTTACTGGCATGGCCAGGTCTAAGCGGACGGTGTGTTCTCGGAACCCTTTTTCTCTCCACATTGCCTAAGTAGCTTCTCGATCTGTCTGGCCTGCGTAATGAATTCCAGTGTGTTATTGTGGCGCCACTTTCTTTTCTTCCGGTTTCTTGTTTGTTTGTAATTAAGGTAGAGTCACTACAAGGAAACTGGTCGTTTCTCATTGTCCGATGTGACCAGTTGCACTCAAAATAGCAATGAAAATCTCATGAGACTGCCGTAGACTTGAGTGGTCATTGCCTCCCGAATTGAATGTCGTTTGTGGAAGGCTTTGACACAATGTCCAGTGGCTCGGCCGTCTGAGCAATAGTGCATACAGTATGTGACTTCAACATGGATTGTACTGAAATGTGTGATTGTTGTTGCAGTTCTTGAGTAATGGAGAAGAACATCGGTTGCTATGTGTTGTTGACGAGGTTGGGTTTCTGCAAGTAAGTTGCAGTGCATATGGGCTTTTTCTTCCATAATGTGTTTAGTAGTTTACTGCCTCCTACATTGAAATCTGGCGATGTTTAACTAAAATTTCAGGTACGGTATTTGGCACTTAGGTCCATGATGTTTTGGCAACTGTGTTGAATATATTCGGTGATCACTCCCGTTTGGCAGTTACATGATTACTTTGAGGCAAAGCCCTAATTAACAGGCTGTGCTTTACTAGATCATCAATCATGTACTACGTGGTGAAGAAACAATGAACAAGCCCTCATGAGGATATTCAAATGTGTCATTGTCGCAGAGGAAGCTCTGGACAATAGAATCTGAACCTCAAGATTGACAAAGTGCATGTGATGTACGTTGAGCTTGGGGGTGATATATGGGATTCGATGCTGGATGTGGTTGGCTTCCAGCTGTTAGCAATAATGAGATATGCCCCATAGGTTTAGGCAGGGCTCGCTCGATCAGGAGGCAGTTGATCAGAGGTATATAAGCTCCGAGTGAAGCAGCTCCTCTCACTTACCTGGGCGGGGTGTATCCATGATCAGCAAGGTGGATGGCCTGGGGCAACAGTGTCCATGGCACTTGGGACATGGGAGCTCCAGTATCTTCCCACGGGAGGCATACACGTCATAATTTGTGGCAGCGGGGGCTCGCGTTCGCGCGGCCCTCACCCAACCCAACCCCCTGAAACTGGAAATTAAAGAAAAATACGAAGTAAAAGCACTACTAGAAAACCTCGTAAGAGATGACATTGAAGTGTCTCTCTCCTTGTTGGTGTCGGAGAGAACTCAGACGATGTGTAACTCAGTGATTAGGTGATTTGTGATATGCATCATAACATAAACAAAGTGATATCCTGGTATCACCTCTATGGTAGAAGCACCTAGTTGTGACACACTCTAGGAGTGGTCTTCATATGAAAATGCATATTTCCATGTGAGTTGCAGCAATTAGGTGCTTGTACCTAATTAGATCATGTGATTTGTGATACTCATAACATAAACAAAGTGATATTTTGGTAACATTTTTAAAGGACGTTTCAAATTGGAGATATAAATGAGACCTCGAGTGAGTGATTGTGACATGCACTTTGCAGAACCTAAAAGTGATGGCTTTTACCACACAAACTGAGGCCTGAGAGAGAGTGAGAGAGAGGCCTTTTGCATCCTGAGAGTGAATACTTGTGGCTGTTGAGATGATTGCAGGCTCCTTGAGAACCTCAAGTTTTGGCACTTGCAATGTGTATGGCCTCACTTAACTACACCTCCTGGAGTGCTTTTCTTTCTTTTCCTTTCTTCTTTGCATTGGCATTCCAACTAAATAGAGTTTCTGTAGGGAACTGTGAAATGATGCTCTCTCTCTGTCTCGACAATGTCAGTTTATTATTGATAGCCTTCCACATGAAGGCACATTGCATATGGATTATGCACCTCTCAAAAGTACAGTTGAACATGGTTTTTTTCTTGGGAATGGGTTCTCTCTGTTGTACTCAGTGTTTCTGTTGTTGGCGGAATCACCAAGAAAGGGGTCACTTATATCTGTTTATATTGGAGGGAATGCTCCAGAGTGGTTCTCCTGTAAGTTGTTGGCCAATAAGAGATACACTAATTATACTAAGTAAAAAAAGAAGTCAGACAAATCTGTACTCAACCCTCTCTAATCACACTCCTTCAAAATGCACTGACATATGAAAGTTGTACAATCACATTTGTATGCAATTTGTATACAATATGGGATTCTCTGAATATATGTCTAATGTGCAATTACAGAGTGTGTTGTAATGTGCAATTATAAAGTGTGCAATTAGAGAAGGTTGAGTGTACTGATGATTAGTGCGAGACCTACATGCGTCAACCGTTTATGATTTGCGGCATGTATTTACAACTTGACATGTAGAAATTGTCAAAACATATTTGTATTAGATCTTATTTGTATTATATCATACTTGTATTAGACCATGAGATTTTTTCTGAACATACAAGTAATTTGCATTTATGGAGTGTGCTTGAGGGATATAACCTTTTAACACTAGTAGAAAAGGTGGCGCTCCCTAGAGAGATGCCCACGCAAAATCACATGCGTGGAATTGAGCACTAGTTGCCTGGGCAACTCCCTCGGTAATGCCACCTTTTCTACTAGTGTAACGTCCCGGTTCAACATTGTTTTCAAAAATTCGTTATAAAATGTTTGATGAAAAACAAAAATGGAGTTGATGTTCACAACAAAGTTGTAAATGTCAATGTGAAAATCACATCTACACAGTTGGATTCATCATTTTTTTTTATTAATATTTTAAAATTAATTTTGCAAAGTTTCCTATTGAAATTCAATTAAAATTTCCAAATTAACACAAAAAAATTAGAAAATATTGTAATGAAATTGGAATAACATGCACTACGAGATGGTATGGATTCCATTATTCAATTTTACTTATTTTGGAAAATCATGTTTAAGGTCTTAATTTTTGAACTAAGAATGAAACTTGACATAAACCAATTCTATTGTTTTTCAAAAAATCATAATATCTTATTTTGAAGATCCGCACTATACAAATGATAGTCAACTAGCACAAGAAACAAGAGAAATTTGGATGAATGAAAATTGTCCATATAAAAAAATCCCCATTAGAGATAACATGAAAATTTCATATTGATTATTTTATGGATAAACAAGATAATACAATTTTCATGTTATCTTTTTTATTCATTACACATTGAATGTGACTTTTTCATTTTGTCACTAACGGGGTTATTTACAAGTGCAAAGATGCGAGACTTACTTGCTTCAACCGTTTCTAGTATCTATTCACACCTTGACATGTGGAAGTTGTCCAATCAAAGAAGGTTGAATGTTGTTCAAGATTGTAATAACAAGAAGAGTAAATTTCCTTTGAAGAATGCGAGACCTACACAATTTCTAGTTTGCTCATTGTATGATGAATGACAATTACAAGCACGAGTGTCCAAGTCCAAAATCCTCTAGAAGCAACAACTACCACTAGTTAAAAAAGGCACTAACTTGGGCACCAAGGTATAGTGTTAGAGCATGGTGTACAAGGCCCATATTGGCGCCAAACGAATGCTGACAATATGGACCTTGAACACCACGCTGTGACACTATTCTTTGGTGCCCAAAGACCACCTTTTTACGAGTGTATCCTTCTCTATACCGGTGTATAAAATGTAACATTTGCGCTAAAAGTCCCCTTCAGAGAGGATTGAGACACGGCAAGCAGCTACAAAGAGATTATGACGTACAGATATTGAAATTTATGATGATTTTTATCACACTCTCTTCGAGGTCTTTCTGACAGGGACTGCAAAACTGCTTCCGGCTTGTCAGACGAACAGGTGCACACGCATATGCCCCACCTAAAACTTCTATAAATAGCCAACATTGGCAGGTGTTTTTTTTTCCCATTTTCCAAAGGGAGTAAAAGTAACATTAGCCACAATAAAATTGTGATTTTAATAGAGTTATCTGTAAAGTGGAGCAAAAAATTTCCACAAGAGGAAAGACAAGGTAAAGCTGATATTTGAGCTTGAAAGGCGGCAAAAACGAGTTTTGCCCCCTTTTTTTTTTTGACCAATCACAATGCAATGCGTTGTCATAGAGATTCAAACCTTGCACATTCTCAAAGCTAGAGAAGATAGCCAAGGCACACTCAAGTTCCCATCATGGAATTTTCACGTGTCCTCACACCAACCCACATGCTTGCCCAAAACCAGGGCTTGACTCTTTGTAGCTGACAACCTCTGCGATTTCTATTTGTAAGCTGAAAACATAGTGTAGTAAAGGGGCTACGTCCCCCCCCTCCCCCTTTTTAGCTTTACGAATAACTCTAGTGTCCGGGACACTGTTTCTTAACACAAACGCTATTTAACTTTCTGGAGATATAGTGTTCATGTAAAAATAACTTTTTATTGCAAAAGTTAAAATGATAAAAGCTTTGAGTAAACCTTGTGGATGTAGTATTCAAATAACGAATGAAAAGTTTATAATAAACATGGTATGCTAACTCATGTCACTTTTACACTCTTATCACCTCGAAGGAACATGGCACTTTCAGTGGAAGTGGGAATGACAAATGACAAACTCTTATGTACTGTAGGGACACTAATTTTCCTCACCTTTAAATGAACCATGGTAAAGACATCAATTCTCACTCAACACTAAATCACAATTTTAGTGTATTTGAGAATTAGATTTTAACCCCAAATGGTCAATTGGGGTTCCATTTTTCCAAAAACATGAAGATATTGGTATTGTAAAGTGAGACATAGAAGAATAATTTAATGATTATGTTCAAATGAAAGTTGTACAAAGTTGTGATATTTTTGGAAAAATGTTACGAGATTCTTTTTCATGTTCTTGCTCGGCAATAGTATGATCAGGGTACCCCTTTCTGGACTCTCCGGACTGTAGAAAAATGTCCTTCTAGAAATGAAAAGAATGTTGGAAAATTACAAAAAATACATGGTATTATAGATGGCATGTTGGTCATGTGTTATCTTGGGTGTGTTATATAGGCCAAATTCAAAAATTGATTTTTTTCCTGACTTAATATATTCAACACCTGGTCACAATATAGTAATGAAAGGACTACATATTTAAGGTTTTCTATCAAAACAAATTGTCATGTATTTTATTAAGATTGTATTTAAAAGTATACCGTATGGTTTTTGGACAAATTAAGATGTTATGAAATCATAGTCCTTTTAAATTGTGTAAAAAACATGTGATTTTTGAAGTTCTCATAATTAAGTAAATATAGTAATACATCAAATTAAGAGTTAAAATTAAACACAAATATGATTCAAACATTTTTTATTTAAGTTTTGTCTTTTGGAGATACTTCAATATAAATTGGTACTTCTGATTGTTCTTTACGCCTCAAATCCAGAATTGAGATAGTTTCGGATTTGAAGAATAAATGGATGAAAAAGAATATCAAAATTGTTCGATTTTTCTTGCTCAATAGTATTTTGGATGGAGTATTACAAATTTATGAAGAATTTGTCATTAAATTCATGTAAATTGAAAATATGTAATTTCTAGCATATACTAAATGAGTTGTAAAATGACTTTACATGCCTTCCAACTTTCATGTCTTAAGCGAAACCCAAGAATTGATTTCTACTCTAAGCAAAACCCAATCATATGATTTTGAAATAATGTTGAGACTCATTGCCTCAATATATCGCCATTGCCAAGGAAGTATAACACCGCAAGAGGAGAAACGCGTAAGAACAACCTAAGCTTTGCGGCAAAAGAATCCAAAAAGAAAACTACGCAATTGAAGAAAGGTGGCAAAAGATAGCCCTTCGAAAGACCACGAAGCCCTAGCTGTAGAAGAGCTCAAACCTTTCTTGCGCCTGAATCCAAAGCGCTCGTTCATTGAGTAATCGCAGATGTATAATATTTGTCCATGTCGGCAATCTATCATTGCACCATAGGTATGCTCTGTATGCTCCGAAATTGGGGACCTTCCAAAGGCCACAATTTTTTTTCGATGGGCTATAGGCAATGTGCCTTCATATGGAAGCACACTCTAGGAAGAAAGTTTAACTTAACCAGCTAAAATCCTACATTTACTTGGACCAATAGATTTGTTTGGAGCATTCTTTTAGCTACACCTTAAGAAAATATAGAATATTCTAAGATTCCTTCCAAATGATCAATTTCTTTTCCTAATTTTTTAAACTTGACTAGACAATTCTGAATTTCAACCGGCTACTCTGAATTAAAGGTCGGTCTCCCCGGACAGTAGAGTTAACCAAAAAGAAGTGCATCCAACCTCCTTTTTTGCTCTACTTCTAACCTATTTATTGAACTATACTTGGGTTGAATAATATCGTGTCATAAATTGTCCCCTTATGGGCTATGGGATTGGAGCTTTGGTAGAAGGTGTGGGAGCCATAGTGAAGTATAGAGAATAGTGACAGTGTCTTGTTTAAGATTGTCTCCCACCTCGTCATAGAATAGATTTTGGTATATTTATATTTCAATATGAGTTCAAGAGGAATTCAACATGAGTTTGCCAAAACTTTCTTCTTTGGGTTGACTTTTCGGTTAACCCCTAAGTGACCGATCGACCATTTTCTGATTGCAGCCCAAACAACAGTGACTGCCCATGGTCAGGAAATGACATTTTTCAAGTTTTGATATTTTGTCGAAATTGGGGGTGAGATCATGTTCTAGTGCTGTTTGATAGGTTTCATTGCAATATTGAGGTTTAGTAAAGAATTTCTCAAAAACAAAGACCTCAATATTGTCCTAATGTTATAAAACTTACTATTTCGGGAAACTAATGATCTCTCATTTGAAATTTTTTCCTTTTTAAATTTTAGAATAAAATCTCTAGTTTTAACCAATCATACCAAATTTCAGATTCTAAAAGTTGACTTTATAATTTTGGTGAATATTAAATGGTAAATGTATCTAAATTCATTGAATGAGTATCTGAACTATTTTAAAAAGTTTGACCGTACAAATAATTACTAAACATCATGCTTCTCATTTTCTCTTCTGGACCAAACTTCATCAAAGTTGCAGTAGTAACATTTTATAATAATCTAGGTTTTGCCTTTACCCCTCTGTCATTTAGGAGTTAACCCCTAAATGCCTCCTGCCCTCTCCAAATTCGGCAGTTTTGCAACGATGCATTATGAAATGCAACTAAGAGGGATATTTTGAACTTAATTTATGAATAAAAGTTGTACAATATGAATTTTTGATTCTATCCATACGGTTAGATCTATGATTGCTATCACCAATATTTTTGTATAAAATTTGAAACTCAAAATTCAAAATTCTTTTGTAATTCGATTACGAATAGGATATTGACAATTTGTAGATGAAATTTGTTGTGATTGGTTGAAATGTAATACTCTAAGTGTAGTGATTTTTGGAGATTTTTTGGTTGCTTAGTTTTATGAGTTCACTTTTTCTAAGGCACTTTTACACTGAAATCTTTGAAATTTTGGGTGAATCACTACAACACGAAATGAGGCATAAAAATTTCACAAATCATCCCCTTTCTAATCGGATCACACATGCATGAAGCTAACTTTCCATAGAATCTAAAGTAAAAAATCCACACTGCAAAAATTGCATGACGGATGAGAAAACACAGATGAAATCTGTACATCGTCCAAAAAATGGACGCTCAAAAAATGGACGCTCTGGCAGTTAGGGGTTAACTCTATTGTGCGAAAGGCTATCAATAATAAACTGACATTGTCGAGACAGAGAGAGAGAGCATCATTTCACAGTTCCCTACAGAAACTCTATTTAGTTGGAATGCCAATGCAAAGAAGAAAGGAAAAGAAAGAAAAGCACTCCAGGAGGTGTAGTTAAGTGAGGCCATACACATTGCAAGTGCCAAAACTTGAGGTTCTCAAGGAGCCTGCAATCATCTCAACAGCCACAAGTATTCACTCTCAGGATGCAAAAGGCCTCTCTCTCACTCTCTCTCAGGCCTCAGTTTGTGTGGTAAAAGCCATCACTTTTAGGTTCTGCAAAGTGCATGTCACAATCACTCACTCGAGGTCTCATTTATATCTCCAATTTGAAACGTCCTTTAAAAATGTTACCAAAATATCACTTTGTTTATGTTATGAGTATCACAAATCACATGATCTAATTAGGTACAAGCACCTAATTGCTGCAACTCACATGGAAATATGCATTTTCATATGAAGACCACTCCTAGAGTGTGTCACAACTAGGTGCTTCTACCATAGAGGTGATACCAGGATATCACTTTGTTTATGTTATGATGCATATCACAAATCACCTAATCACTGAGTTACACATCGTCTGAGTTCTCTCCGACACCAACAAGGAGAGAGACACTTCAATGTCATCTCTTACGAGGTTTTCTAGTAGTGCTTTTACTTCGTATTTTTCTTTAATTTCCAGTTTCAGGGGGTTGGGTTGGGTGAGGGCCGCGCGAACGCGAGCCCCCGCTGCCACAAATTATGACGTGTATGCCTCCCGTGGGAAGATACTGGAGCTCCCATGTCCCAAGTGCCATGGACACTGTTGCCCCAGGCCATCCACCTTGCTGATCATGGATACACCCCGCCCAGGTAAGTGAGAGGAGCTGCTTCACTCGGAGCTTATATACCTCTGATCAACTGCCTCCTGATCGAGCGAGCCCTGCCTAAACCTATGGGGCATATCTCATTATTGCTAACAGCTGGAAGCCAACCACATCCAGCATCGAATCCCATATATCACCCCCAAGCTCAACGTACATCACATGCACTTTGTCAATCTTGAGGTTCAGATTCTATTGTCCAGAGCTTCCTCTGCGACAATGACACATTTGAATATCCTCATGAGGGCTTGTTCATTGTTTCTTCACCACGTAGTACATGATTGATGATCTAGTAAAGCACAGCCTGTTAATTAGGGCTTTGCCTCAAAGTAATCATGTAACTGCCAAACGGGAGTGATCACCGAATATATTCAACACAGTTGCCAAAACATCATGGACCTAAGTGCCAAATACCGTACCTGAAATTTTAGTTAAACATCGCCAGATTTCAATGTAGGAGGCAGTAAACTACTAAACACATTATGGAAGAAAAAGCCCATATGCACTGCAACTTACTTGCAGAAACCCAACCTCGTCAACAACACATAGCAACCGATGTTCTTCTCCATTACTCAAGAACTGCAACAACAATCACACATTTCAGTACAATCCATGTTGAAGTCACATACTGTATGCACTATTGCTCAGACGGCCGAGCCACTGGACATTGTGTCAAAGCCTTCCACAAACGACATTCAATTCGGGAGGCAATGACCACTCAAGTCTACGGCAGTCTCATGAGATTTTCATTGCTATTTTGAGTGCAACTGGTCACATCGGACAATGAGAAACGACCAGTTTCCTTGTAGTGACTCTACCTTAATTACAAACAAACAAGAAACCGGAAGAAAAGAAAGTGGCGCCACAATAACACACTGGAATTCATTACGCAGGCCAGACAGATCGAGAAGCTACTTAGGCAATGTGGAGAGAAAAAGGGTTCCGAGAACACACCGTCCGCTTAGACCTGGCCATGCCAGTAAGTAGACAATTTATGGACAGAAAAAAGGGTTCAGATAAGCCAATCGGGTCACTTCCCAGTGATTGTACATTTTCTCCACCATGGTACTACGCGGATTGGAAGCTCCTGATCATCCCCAAAACCTCTTCATGGTAGAGTTAACCGAAAAGTCAGCCTAAAGAGGAAAGTTTTGACAAACTCATGTTGAAATCATATTGAATTATAAATGAATGAAAAATTAGTCTATGACTAATGGGAAGACAATCTATAACAAGGCTTTGTCATTATTCTTCACACATCTTGCTATGGCTCTCAGAGCTTCCACCAAAACTCCAAGTCCATGGCCCACAAAGGGACAATCTATGGCAAGACACTATTTAATCCAAGTATAGTTCAAAAGGGAGGTTAAAAGTAGAGAAGAAAGGGAGGTTAAATGGCTCTCTTTTTTGTTAACTCTAATGTATAAGTCAGGCTATGTGTTTGATGTTCATCGACAGATCATCATGTAGTATCAGCTTCCTCGACAATAGCTCATTGACGAATCATGGTCGACAATTTGCCACTGGTTCATCTTCTATTTGTCTGTTGTTCGTTCTTGCGACTTCAATTCCCAGTTACAGAGCCTTTCAAGGAGCCAAGGGCCTTGTTCAGACTAAAGCCTCAGTCTATATTCCTATATTCATGCAAGTTCGAAGTATAGTTTCAACCATGCTTCAATTTCAAGCGACCCAGTCACACTCTCTATATGGGCACACTATATAGTTAATGAACCAATAAAAAAAATTGTCACGTATGTAGAATATAGGATAAGATTCCATCACATGTGCAATTAAGTACAATTCATGAAAATAAATAGGACTTTGTTTTACGAGAGGGTTGCTATTTAGGCTTCTAACTGCAAAACTCTTGAATTCAAGTGTAAAGCCCTTAAGCCCAAATACAATAAGGGCACAATTTCGTAGTTAGTTATTCTAATTATATGAGTCTTCAACTGTAAAGACCTTGGATCCAAATGTTTTAATTTTCAACTATTTGATGCAATTGGGCCTAAGTTTTGGAATTATGGTCATCATAAACGTTGATTCAATTCCTTCGAGCCGGTCCAAAATTTTGACGTCATATTTGTGCTACATATCTCGGGGAGGTCACTGTCAAAATTTTATTAAATCACGTGAGAAAAAATATAGGGTATTTTTAATTCATTGGAGCAAAAATTTATAGAAATTTTGGAAATTTTGGATTAATATATAATTCTACAACTTTAAAACAAATTTTTACCATAAAGATGTTTATTTCTAAGTTATTTATACATGTGTCCAATTAGCTGTTCAAAATCTATCAATGATGATTTTAAAATGATTTTGTAAGATCGAACACTAAAAAATCTTTAAAAGTTCACCAAAAGTCGACATTCTATTTTTGGAAAGTAAAAAATTGTATAAGTGATTTAAATGTTTTTTTTTCCTAAAGTCTTGATTGAATATTTTAGAAAAAATAATTTAGTATCACATTACATGCAATAGTTATAATAGAGTTTTGATTACTCATTTGTAACACGCGACAATCTTTATTTTATTGGATTTATATGAAAATATATTATTTTTTGGAACTTTTTTCTAACTATAAATATGTTTATTTTTAGATTATCTATCATGTATCCAGTTATAAGTTTAAAATTTATCAATGATGATTTTAAAATGAATTTCTTAGTTTGAACTCTATAAATTCTTCAAAAATTTACCAAATTCAACATTCTAATTTTGGAAAGTAAACTCGGTATGATGAATCAAATTTTTGTTTCCTTGAGGTATTGATTGAGTATTTTTAAAGAAGTCAATTGCGTATCATTGTACATGAAATTTTGTGGGTGGTGGTATAAAGGAATAACAATCTTTTCCTAAGGGCATTGTATAGTAAGTACTTTGTCAATATTATCTCTGCCTTCCATTTTCAAGCTCAATTCAATCTGGTCCGCACGTATAGCAATTTTTCGGGATAAGATCCTAAACTCATGAATCTAAAGTTTCTCCGACTCTTCATGTATAATTGCAATCAACCCACCTAAAATACTTCTAGTTCTTGGAGGAGTGAATGTACACACAAAATACTCTTGATTTTTGCCGAAATTGTACCTAGTGTAGTGTACTTCCACCTTTCAAGTTCTTTTATAGAACAGCGGCTATCACCTAGTGCTACTATCGTGAGTACTAATTACAGCCTTCATGCAGTTGGACATGCTCGCTATGAGGGTGTGAAGAATCTCTATAAACACATCATTCCACACTCTTCAATGACTTGGACCAAATCTTCCTTGTTTCTTGGCCTAGATTGTTTTTGAACAACATCATCAGTAGCAGCCACTACAACCTTCCTTCCTTTCGTTCCATAAATTTTGAAAAATCGGTAGCTTCACTCTACACTTGACCTTACAATGGTGAGAGAGGAAATGGTTGTGATCTTTTTTGTAGTATCCTCAATCAAAATGCAAGTCGTATCATGGCTTGACAAGTGCCGATACACTGGGAACTTTGACTGGTTTAGCCGGGGCTAAACTGGGGTGGTTTAGCCCCCTCTTTAGCCCCCCTTAGCACTATGTGAAAAATGGGGGGGGGGGGGGGGGGGGCTAAATTTTTGTACCATTAGCCCCCATTTTAGCCCCCTTTTTGTACAATTAGCCAGGGCTAAAACACAAATTAGCCGGGGCTAAAATGGAAGATTCGGGTTTAGCCGGGGCTAAACTGGGGTGGTTTAGCCCCTCCAAGCCAGTTTAGCCCCAGGGGCTAAACTCTCCAAAGCTTCCAGTGGATATGAGTAGCTAAACTTTTCAACACTTGTGGGATATTTTCCAAATGTTACAGAGAGGTGATAATGTCTCATGGTTCAAATGACAAGTTGGTGGATTCTAATTAAGGCTGAGGGTTGTAATTAGTTATAAATGCACTTTAAGATCGTATCAACCTCATCAGTTTAGTGTGGTCAATGCATGGGGCCATTGACATTGCAAAAGCAAAAACATGATGAATATTTGGTTCAAAAGCATTCGATGAGTTGTTTGATATTTCTAAAAGGTAGAGTCAATGACCTTTACGGTTCTTGATTTGGATTATTTTTGGGGAAGATATGGCATTTCAAAATTGTTGCAACTACACAATTTTGGGACTTTGCAGCAGAGTAGACGTATCTTTATTGTCCCCTGATGTACAGTACCCACCAATAAGTTTACGTTCATTCAATTTTTCAAAGAATTTAATTAAATAATTAAAATTTGAAATATTAATATTTATTAAACCATTTGAAGTGTAAAAAATTACTTCTTTGGACAATTTTTGGATCAAATATTAAAAAAATACAATATTTATATTCAAATTGAACATTTTTGAACTAAAAACTTCAAACATTGATATTTTAGTACATATGACCCCAAAATTCATGAATTTTTTTTCAACATGACCCTACAAAGAATTTGCATCCATTCCATTGAAAGTTTCATAAACCATAGAGTTATCCTTAAAGTCACCTTGTGTTTGAATAAGATACTGTGAATTTTGCTTTAATGTACTCTTATTTGTTCACTCCAAATAGTTAAAAAGCTTGGAAAAGCTTGGTGGTCTATCATTATTAGGTGTGTAAGAGCTTGGTGGTCTTTAAACTCAAGGGAAACTAGTTTAACCGTCAAAAAAGACGGCTAAACTAGTTTTCCATGAGTTTGAAGACCACCAAGCTCTTACACACCTAATAATGAGAGACCACTAAGTTCTTCCCTACCTTTTAACTATTTAGGATGAACAAATAAGAGTACATTAATGCAAAATTCATGGTATCTTATTCAAACAAAAGGTGACTTTAAGGATAACTCTCATAAGTAACAAAATTTGTATTCAAGTTGTTTGAATTAAGGGTAAAAAATGAAGGTTTGATTTTTAGATAAAAATAGATTTTCAAATTATCATTTATTATCAAAACTCAATTGTATGTGTGATTCATCTTGTGCACCACAACTCGTCCAAATTAGATTCAAAGCTTATAATTTTTGTAAATTTTATTGGCAATGCTTTGAAAAGTTGAATGAACGTAAACTTGTTGGTGGGTACTGTACAAGTCCTCCCCAGAGTCCTCTTACTTCTTGTCATCTCACTCCTAGTTATGGAATAAACGTGTTTTACATAAATATGCAAAACTCAAGAAAAGACATTTTAAATCACAAATTTCTTTACGGAAGTTAAAGATTACTTGATTGTGCAACTTTTTTAGTTAAACATAACTCAAAATAAGTTAGTCTAGTATGCACAATTGAGCTTTGAAATATGATCATAACACATTTTCTTATCATTCACCTGCATATAATCTTCAAATTACAAAATTCTTTTTTGGAGGTAGAAGATGAACTTGTCTTTTAACTTTTTTTAGTTGAAGACTTTTCAAAATAAGATCTTTTGCTATGCTCAATTGTGCATTGAAATATACTTAAAATATAATGTAATAAAAGTTCACATGGGCCTGCAAGAGTCCTTGTCCCATATCATTTGGAAGTTACTTACAATGAATTTGATTACAAGACAAACTCTATCTTCTTTTGAAACTCATACTTGAGTATTCAAAAAATATTTAAGAAATGTGAAGAGTGTTAATTTTGCTATATATCACCTATTTCAAGCATTTACTTTTAGAAATATTTTTTGTGGACCCTGCCCTCCACCTATGATATGTCAAAATACAAACTATATAAAATTGTCAATTTTTTTTTTAAAAATCTTTCATTTTAAAAATATTTTAAAAACATAAGCTAAATATAATTGTTTTTTTCATCTGTTTTGGTAGAAAATTAGACTATTCTAATATTTTTGTAATTAATGTAATTTTCTTTGCTCATTACAATGTTTATTATATATCTCAACAATTTTTTGAAAAGTCAATACTAATACTAAACACTTTTAGTATCTATTAAATTTATCAAAATTTAATCACTCGACCACACAAATGATAAATTAATTGTGATAAAGGAAATTTCATTAAAAGTTAATGGCTAAGAGTGTTTAAGGTGCAAATAATAAATTGTTGTTTGAAAGTTTTAATCCCTGCTCTTTGTACCTAGAGATTTTTTTAAAAACTAATTGGATTTTTAAAATTATATACCAATTTATTTTCATTTTGACTATATAAATTGTAATATTTTTATTTTTAATATTTTTATTTTGAAATT
This sequence comes from Pohlia nutans, assembly GCA_022496805.1. Taxonomy (NCBI): domain Eukaryota; kingdom Viridiplantae; phylum Streptophyta; class Bryopsida; order Bryales; family Mniaceae; genus Pohlia; species Pohlia nutans. The sequence continues at coordinate 35,990,859 of CM040085.1, forward strand.
CTCACACCTATAGAAAATGTATGGTTTCATGCAATAAAATTATAAAATTGGAATTTATCTATAATTCAATTTCTAAATGCTTGAAAGGACATGTATGTGCTTTTCATCCATTTTGATGGTTCTATAAAAACATTTGTTATCTTTAAAATTAAAATCAATATGTTAGCTTTTTATTTTATTTTATAAATGATTGGAAACTCCTCTACAAAAATTTTCAATTGATGAAAAATAAAATTTATTATATATATATAAAATTTTCTTTTATATAAATATTCTATAATTTAAAATACATTAAATTAAAATTTTAGTTCAATTGTTATTGGATGTTGATACTGTTAGCTGATCTTACCAAAATTCATAACTACAACATACTCAGTTGTTAAAGTATTTGAATTGAATGAAGTTACCTTCAGTTAATCCAATTCAAGGCAAGCATTGTGATTATTTTCATAGGCCAAAACAATTCTAACAAGTTCCTTTACTTTTTAGTTAGAGGATTGAATTAATAGTACCACTTTTGGTATTTTAAAAATGAAATATATTAAATAAAGTCTTGTATCATTTAGTCCTTTATATATGCATCAAAAAAATTGTTTTAGGTAAAAATTGCGCTAAAATGTATGTAAATTTCAGTGTCAGTAGCCCACAGTAATTGCTAGGAAAAGTAGACATACGGTACACAAAACCGTAGAGTACCCAAACAGTATATGCTGGTACCGGGCCGGTTTGGCGGGTCTCCCGCAAGAATATACCGGGGCATATTCGGTGCGGGCGAATCCTCCTTTGCAGAACCGAAAGTCCAAGCCACCTCCACGCACTTCGGAGCCTTGGCTTGTGAAGATTCCAATCCCAAATCCAAAACCAGAAGCCAAAAGCACTTCGCATGTGGGTTGCCAGCCAGCTTGCGATCGGAGGAACGAGGTGAAATCGTGGTGACGACGACGATGCTTTGTTTATTGCTTCTGCAGCTGCAGCGTTCCTGGAGTTAGATTCTGGCGTTCTGTGAGTGTGAAGAGTACTCTTTGTATTGTTTTTCTTTGTTGTTTTTTCAGAGAAACTCTGCATTTTTGTATTGTTGCGATGAGCGGGAAGAAGGGGGTGAAGTTCACGCGCCCGACCTCCAGGAATGAGGATTCGGAGGCCGTGTGTGGGGCGTGGGTGCCGCGGGCGGGGAGCGTGACGGATGCGCCGTCCGCGTTTCTTTTGCTGGGCCGCGATCAGGCAGCCAAGGGCGTCGCCGTCCGCGACTACAATTTCGATACTGACACGCTTTCCGATGTTGTAAGCATAATAATTCTTACTTTTGGTTTTTGAAGAGGTTTTTGCATTATGATCGCTGGGCGTTGATTAGGGTTCATGACAAGCGAAAGGAATGACTGATCATATGGTTACTTTGAAAATTCGTATGCGAGATGCCTGGGCTTAGGGTTTTTGGATTTAGCTCTGATATGTGATTTTGCTGCATTTCTTTAGAATGTGAATGTCTTAGACATTTTTTAATTTTTTTTCATGTTTTTTGGTCCGATCATTGATTGTGGAGCACTTGTGTTGGTACAGGTCCATGCAATAGAGACAGAGGATGGTCGTCCTTTGCAGCTTGTTGTGCATCCAACTGGTGCAGGAGTTCTCTGTGCATTTGCAAATAGTTGCAAGTAAGTTTCTGTTGCCTTTGGTTTTCGTAATTTACTGAAGTGAGGAGGCGTTATTTGCATCATGCTGGTGGTTATGCATATGTATGTTTCCTGACATCTCCATTTGAGTAAAATCAGGATTCCAGTTTTTTCCAGTTGATAGGCAAAGCTGTTGATTATTGGCCAAAAGAGAGATGAAATTTAGGGTAGATTGAGGTTATTTGGTTCTGTGAATCAGCCACCCACCGACAAGTTGAGGGCTCTTGCAGGTATTTCGAGATAATAAACCCCAAGGGTCCTGTGGAGCTTAAAGCTTCTGAGCTCGAGCTTTCTCTTCTACAGGGGATTGGAATCCAAAGTTGCATACGTTTTAATTTGGATGGTTCTGTGTTAGTCACCGGTGGCAAGGTACTTAACCCCCAAATGGGCTTCATGTTTTATTTTTTATTTTTAGCACTTTTGAGTGGCTCATATGAGGACTTTCTTTGTTTGATTTTCATTTATTTTTTGACCAACACATGCAATGTTCTTCATTGAGCCTTGTGATAAAATATTGGCCTTCTGCATCATATTTCTCACACTATGATCAAATCTCTATCCTTATGGTAGTGTGCTAAATTTTTAGCAACTGTGATGACGGGCAGGATGGTCACCTTCGAGTTTTTGCTTGGCCTACTTGCGAACTTGCACTAGATGAACCACGCGCACATCGTTCAATTCAAGATCTTGATATCAGGTAACAAGTCGTACTTCTTGCCATACACGTGGTTTTTTCTTGCTGACATCTATTTTAGTAGTCATAACTTGTGCAGAATTAACGCTGAGTGTTTCTTTGGTTACCTTTAGTTGATCAAGGGCACTGTTGCATGCTTCAGTTATGATTCGGCATATGTGGCGACGATGTCTGAGGATAGTGCATGTCGTGTGTGGGACATTGCGAAAGGAGAATCAATAGCTCAATTGCAGAAAGAAAAGGTATGCCTGGCACGCATGGACATAGAACAGTTAGAGTTTCAATCATTAGTGTAATAATAATTCTCTGTTCATTGCAAATTGAGGAGCTTTTGTGTGGCTCCTACATTTTGAGGCATTTAGAAGCAATGAATTTTGTGGGCCTGGTACAGTAATGCGCACACAAATTTATTGCTGGGTTTTGGAATTTGGACACTCGTGACAAGGGCCTTGTGTTTTCTTCTGGATGGGGAGTACACTTACGTTGCCGATTTCTTGTCTGACAGTAACCAATCTTTTATTGCAGGATGAGAAATTTGGTAGCTGCAGATTTTCGCAAGATGGATCACAAGCTTTCTTATTCGTGTCAATTACGAAGGGTAATGCTCTATGAAATTTCTGTTGCCGGAACGATGATCTAACTCATTATCTGTCCTGTCTTTTCCAATGCACTGATCTAGTGTACTGTAACAATTCGTATCAGCTAGTTGGCTTATGGTGTCTGCTTTTGTGTGCAGGTAAAAGGGGTTATATTGGGGTTTGGAATATGGTAGATTGGAGCAGAATCGGCTCTAAAAAGTTATCTAGTAACCCTATATCATCTCTTGCTGTCTCACGAAACGGAAAATTTTTGAGCTTGTAAGTCATCCAGAATTTCCTGCCTCGCTCATTGTTTGTGTTATTACTAATCTGGTCGTCTTCTCTATTACGTCGTTTTCCTTCACCAATATTCCTTTACTTTGTAGATATGTTGGATAGCCGTTTGTTGCAGGCGCATGAAAGTGATGAATTTGAGGTGAATGTGTAGGGGGACAACAGAGGGGGATTTGATTGTAGTAGCAATGAAGAAAATGGAGGCAACTCAACTTATTCGAAGTGCTCACACTAAACCTGTCACGGAGTTGGAGTTTTCTAAACACGGAAGGTAACTTTTAAAATGTTTTTCTGAACATGGGTTGATGCTTGCTCAACGTAAAATGATTTACTCAATTCTGTTCTGCAATAGCGAACATGCTCATAACCCTAGTGTTTAACTTCTAAGTGCCCAAGTGGCCACTTCCATATCTATAGGAGTTGAATTAAATCATTCAACCAATGTAACAAAATGTACCAATAGAAAGAAAATATCATGTTCTACATTTTTGAATCATGGAAGTATGTTTTGATAGTTACTCTAATGGACTATTAGCTTCCAAAATGGACTTTCTACTTCTATCTTGGGGTAATGGAGACACAATCCAACGTCATTTGAGCTCCCAGCTGATAGAATTGGGTTGAATGTATATCAGGTCACTGCTGTCAGTGGGAGCAGATGCAACCGCTCGGGTTAGTCGGCTGCAGAAGTCGGAATGGAGAGGCAAGTACTCTCTTACAAAGATAGCCAAGGCTCAGTGTTTTAACGTAGCATTTTGCATTCTCTGTTTCTGATGTTTCCTGTTTCTAATATGAAACCGACGCCGGAGTTTGAATTTGTGCTTATCAAAATGGAGTCAGTGTACAAATGTTTAGCTCGAATTGTGGGAGATACCGGCTGGTAGAGATGGTAAACAATGCAAGCACTTGGCTCTCCTGCAACTAATTTCATGCTGTTATTGCTGTTGTGGTTTGTGGAACAGAATGGCAGCTGTACGCGTTGCTCATTGGAATGATCTTACTGTCAGGGGTGCTCTTCTTATGTTTCTTTGAGTCATCAATCTCGGACGATTTTTGGCAGTTTCCAATGGGGCGGGCACAACCTGCTCGTCCTCCTCCTGAAGCAGTATTGGGTAGTCCAAGCCACCAAGAGCTCTAGGCAGGTGTTGGCTTCTCGTGTAAACACTTGGTTTTGTAAGCAGCAGAGGATACGATCATTTGATGGTCATATGATTTTTTTCCATCTCAAGGCTTGTTATTTTGTTTTTGTTTTAGGAAGAGAATGAGACAGGATAATATGGTCATCTTGTTTAACTGCACTGCTAATCAGTTGGTTAATTAGTGTTGTCCACTCTACTGTACCCTCTAATCACATTATTGGACTTTTTTATGATTGATGCCGTGCGTTGATTTGCACCAATCACAAAGCAAAAACTCTAGGATAGCAATACAGTATGTCAGCCTGACCAAGCTGTTAACCCTTTAGTGCCTAGGGAACTGTAGCTTCGTGCACTGGATTTCAGTAGTTTTTTCCACTGTGATTGATACTATCAGAAATAGAATGGATTAAATTAGAAAGTAATCGTACAATTGTATTCTCAATTGGAGTGGAGGCATTTTGCCAAAATTAGAGAATCATTCAATGGTGGAATTGCAAGATTATAGTGTCTTTGAATCGTATAATGCACACTCAAAATGAGATTTTGGAGGGTGTGTGACTTCAAAGTTAAATAGAATAGGGGTTAACCCTTTAACGTCTCGATTCAACATTGTTTTTAAAGAAGCGTTATAAAATGTTTGATGAAAACCAAAAATGGGGTTGATGGTCAAAGCAAAGTTGTAAATGTCAATGTGAAGATCACATTTGTATAGTTGAATTTATTCTATTTTTATTTAATATTTTTAAATTAATTTTGCAAGGTTTTCTCTTGAAATTCAATTAAAAATCCCAAATTAGCACAATTTAAATAAATATATGGTAATGAAATTGGAATAACATGCACTATGAGATGGTATGGTTTCCATTATTTGATTCTACGTATTTGAAAAATCATATTTAAGGTCCCACTTTTTGAACTAAGAATGAAACTTGACATAAACCAATTCTGTTGTATTTCTAAAAATCATAATAACCTATCTTGAAGATCCAAACCATACAAAGGATAGTCAACTTGCTCAAAAACCAAGAGAAATTTTGGTGGATGAAAATTGTCCAATTTGGATGAGAATCTAGAAGTTTCAATTTGTGCGTTGTCCACATAGTGGACGCTGGTGAGTTAAAGGGTTAAAGTTTCAAAAATGAACTATGTCAACACCTCTCTATTGCAATCTTTCATATCAAGAACAAACTCACAAATAATTATTATGAATTTTATGAGTGAGAGTGACTTATTCATATACGGCTCAGGACAAAATTTATACATTAAAAATTCTAAGGAGTTCGTACATTAATCAAGATCGGAATACATACACTACTGGAACATGAACAAGAGAACACAATCCAAAAATATAAAACAAGATAACAAACTTCCAAACACAAGAAACACCGCATAGTACATGTGTTGTATTTGTAAGTATTTACTGTATTTTCAAGTATTTGCAGTATTTTGGTGTTTTGTTCATAGGTATTTTGATAGTTGCACAACTCCAAATTGAAATTTTCTTTTTTCTAAAAGATGTGTATTATAAATCTCCAACTCTAAACTTTACAATTCAAAATTCAATTCTTCACAGATTTTTTGTTATTTTCATTTTTGACACTCTAGTGACTAGATTATGGTCAACTAGGTACTAAAGGGTTAACTTATGATTCATTGGTCCTTTAAATTTCTCATGAGAAGGGCACTTGTAATACAAATACTAAGGTAGATGATACTATTTGTGTTATCTTCTAAATTCTTAACCTTTAAAAGTTAGAGCAGTCCTTTCAACCCTGGTGAGTTCCAAAATGACCTCCAAAATGATGTTTTTAGCAAATAAAAGTAAAAACACATCCCCTCTAAAATTTCCCAACTTATCTATTAAAATTGTTTGTTTCTTAAAATATTCAATATTAAGTGAAATATACATGGTCAAAGTTTAGTTAACTTTGTCTAATCATTTTTTAAATTTTTATTATTATTTTAATTTTTACAAATTTTGTTAAATGGTTGGAATCATCATGTTTCAATAGTGGTAAAGTTATTCATTTGAAATTTATTATGGTTTGATAGAGGTGTCTTGAGATCTCTTTGTAAGCAATCAAAGGATAATTTTATAGGTTGAAATATTGCACATTATGCAAAAGATGATTCAGTGTTGTACATTATGCACTTTTGGCCAATCATTCCAAAATTCATAAGATAATGAGTATTTTTGTATTTTTCATATAATTAAAACAATAATCTCTTTAAAATTCAAAGTTAAACATATTTTGGCACTATTACTTAACCCAACCATATGGATGTTATGGAAAAATCATCGTTTACAATTTCCATTTGTATGTCAACTCCAAAGAATGGATTTGGGATTCTGTACATCGTTTAAAAAAGACACTCATGCAGAATGGGTTAAACGTTTCCCGAAATATTGAAATTGGTTACTACCATAACCTTTCAATGTTTAAAACTTGTTTGAGTTCAAGGAAGAGATACTACAAATCAAACAATAATAAGGTTGCATGTTGTATAATGCTCGATATAATGTACAAGTGTTAAAGAATTGTTAGAATATCGCATGTTGTATAATAGACAAGTGTTAGGGAATTGTTAAAAAATCGATGTCTGAACTTTTGTGGACATTAGAGCTATTCTAAAAGTCAAGTTGTGTTTGAATAAGATACCATGTGTTTTGCTTTAACCCTTAAAAGGCCCGTGGGATCCCTCTCTACAACCCGTATTTAGTCATATAATTGTTTAATCGTGGTTTAATACATGAATTGTGATATATTGTTATACACATATTATCATGATTATTGATTTTACTTTGTACTGAAAAGTATTTGGTCATTGTTATTTTGATGAAATACCATTGAATACAGAATATACTATACGGCCGCAAAGGGCTTTCAGGCCGTTCAAGGGTTAATATATTCTTATTTGTTTACTCTAAATAGTTATAAGGTATGGAAGAGCTTATTGGCCTCTCATTATTAGGTGTGTAAGAGCTTGGTGGTCTTCAAACTTACGGAAAACTAACTTACTTGTCAAAAAAACATAAACATAGAATAAATGTTATAATGGCTTATAAGCTAATGAACTAGGAGGCACATCATAAACTAGGGTTATAAGCCATTATAACATTATCTTAGGTGGAGGGTAGGGTCAATAAAAAATATTTCAAAAAATCAATGCCTAACATAAAATAAAATTTGGTATGAAAATATTATTATAAGCTTGTTTAAGAATACCTGTATATTCCTTCGGACGATTTTAGAATGAATTGAGAGAGAAGAAACCACTTCTACTAGTGGAATCACAATGGAATTAGAAATTCATTAATCATTTGGTGAAAACACAGGGGAAATGACTCATCTAAGAGATGAGATAGGCCATTACTCGATCCTCCCTTTGTCATGGTACAAGAGATTATTTGCAACGATTTCGCTAAACTCTATGACAATAGAGGTTCCTGTTGGTAGGAGGCACATCAAAGTGGAGTAGTATTTGTTTGGATGATGATGTTCAATTTTATCCATTAGGAGCGCATAGACATGACGTGTTGGATGATTTACCAAGTTTGAGTGTATAGGAGCTTTGCAAAAGAAGCATGCTTCACTTTTAAAAATAAAATGGGATTGGATATTCATTAATGATTTTATGAAAACATGGAGAAGATGACTCATCTCAAAGATGAGATAGGCCATCACTTATTTGTCTCTTTATCATGGTACACGAGGATATTTGCAATGATTTTTTTGGGCTCCATGGTAGTAGATTTTCCTGTTGGTAAAAGACACATGAGCTAGGAGTAGCAATTGTTTGGCTAGTGATGTTCAGATTTATCCATTAGGAACGCATTGATATGACGTATTGGATGATTTACCAAGTTTGAGTGTATAGGAGCTTTGCATAAGATGCATGCTTCACTTTTAAAAATAAAACAAAATTGAAATTTCATTAATAATTTTGTGACAATACAAAAAAAATTAGTTTAAATACTTAAAAATTGGAAAAAATCCTCAAAAAAATCCTCAAAATATTTGACGATGTTAATTTTTATAAGTTTGAATATAGAAAAAAAATTTAGTTCAAGATTAAATGAAATCCCATCTTGTTCACGAAATTTGGATGAAATTGGGTGCACTTGTTCACTAGGACATGCAATGTTTTGAAGCAATCTAATGTATCTACGAGAATATAATCACCATTTTACGAAATTTTTGGTGGTGATAATACATATTCAACATTTCTAAACTACCTAAAACTAATTTTACACTAACATTAATTCTTTATATTTGTGTATGATTTTTTAAAAATTTGAAAATTCTCACTTTTAGTGCACCGGGACAAAAAAATTGGTTGACCCTATTGCGCATTTGCTTGTAGTAGATCTTCCAGTTGGTAGAGGCCATATGAGCCATGAGTAGTAGTTGTTTCACTAGTGACGAAGAGTTTTATCCATTAGAAATGCATTGATATGCCGTGTTGGATGATTTATCAAGTTTGAGTGTATAGGTGCTTTGCATAAGAAGCATGCTTCACTTTTAGGAATAAAACACGATTTAAAATTCATTAATGATTTGGTGATAACTCACGGCAGTTAACACATATGAGAAATGAAATAAGCCATCACTCGTTCGTTCTTTTGTCATGGTAGAAGAGGATATTTATAACAATTTTGTTGGACCCCATGGTAGTAGATTTTCCGGTAGGTAGAAGGCACGTCAGCATGGAGTAGCATTTGTTTGGTGGTGATGTTTAGTTTTATCCATTAGGAAGGCATTGACATAATGTGTTGTATGATTTACCAAGTTTGAGTGTATAGGAGCTTTGCATAAGAAGCATGCATGATTTTTAAAAATAAAATAGGATTACAAATTCATTAATAATTTTGTGACAATATGAAAAAAAGATGACTCATTTGGGAGATGAGATAGGCAATCACTTGTTTGTTCCTTTGTCATGGTACAACATGATATTTGCGAGGATATTTGCAACAATCTTGCTGGCCACTATGATAGTAGATTTTTCGGTGGTAGAAGGCACATGAGCCAGGAGTAGCAGAAGACAGTGCAAAATGTGCATGATGGATGAGAAAACAAAGTTTATTTCTATTCATTCACGCGAGTCCTTCAAGACTAGAGTTACTCTCTCTCTATTGTGTGACTATTTGTACCACTCTACAGTCACTATGTATTAGTGTCTTATATTTTAAATTTTGATATGTAAACTTTTGATACATAGTGTCACAAATAGGATGACTTCCAAATTGTGACCCAAAAAAGGGGGGGCTATCTTACCAGTTACTTTCATATCATTTTTCCTTGCTGAATTGACTTGATAGCATTCCTACACAATGTTGGCTAGCTTACTAATTTTATTAATTTCTCTTACTAAATTGACAGACTTTCTACAAATTACTAGTTATTACTTTCATCAAGTTTATTTATTTATTGTGTGTGGTACAAATGGAACATTTTTATTCCATTGCAAAGAGAAAGTACAATAATCAGGGGCATGACAAATCGCCAATCACCAACTGTTAGTTTTGTAAATCAAAAGAAAAGCCAAGAGGGGAGGCGACTATAGTTCCAATCTACTTGGCCTAATCCCTCGAAGCTACATGTGTAAAAAACCCAATTACTATCAAACTTTTGTAAAGAACCTATTCCTAATTGTCGTTTCCTAATAACTTGGAATTTCATCCTAGCAGCCTTGCTCGTGTCGATGAGATGCTTCCAAAGGTCCTCATGGAGTTTGGCAGTACACTAGTAGGAAATGTGTCGTTTTCACTTACTATAAATGAAAAATGAATGAAACCTATAGGCACATGGCTTGTGTGAGTGTTGGTGACTTGGTGAATGGTTTTGGTCATAGGAAGACAAAATATAGGCATAATATTCCTCCACTGTTCACTGTTTCCATGTAGTGTGGAATGAAAAACAATAGGTCTGCTACTAGTGGTAGGTCAATTTTCGTAATGAAAGACTTTCACATTTTGTGACTTCCACGTGAGCCACATGATTTCATCAATTTCTTTCATTGAATTGACTTGATGTCATTTGTTGGGGAAGGCACTTAACCCATTAGTGCCCAAGTCCAAAAAAATAACACAAGATAATAAACTTTTCAACATGTACAAGAAATACAGCACAATAGAGTTTTCCGCAAAGTAAACTAGTATTAGAGGGTGAGTTATAAGAAAATCTTGATAAACGTAAAGTCAAGCCCTTTGAGTAAACTCTAGTGAATCAATTTGTAGTATCTAAACTTGGCAAGCAACGACAAGGAATTTTCTATCTAATAATGGTGGGTGGAATGACTGCATTGGCGAAACCTGACAAAGCGCACAAGGGAGCAGGACATAGTTAGGAGATTTGTCACTATTCACATCATTAAAGTGGAGCCTTGAGCATATTAAATTGTTGCTTTATTTTATGACAACTCAACTGCTATATTTGCTAACAACTCAATTGGTGACCAGGGGCGCGAAGTGAATTGGGGTTGAGAAGTTTTTTAGCACCGTTTTTGGACCTTCAAAACTTTGCATCCCCAATTTGTTTTAGACTCCGACCCACTCTTTTTTAGGGGATTTCATCTACTGTTCACTCAAACTACACCCCACTTACCCCCTTTTGAGTGGCTTTGTGGACAATTCTAGTACATGTGTTGTATTTTTAAGTATTTGCTTTGTTTTGAGGTATTCGCAATTTTTTGATAGCACGTCACTTTAGAATGATTTTGTTTTGCCCAACGGGTGTGGTATACAGTTGCACACATATGAACATGGAAACTCAACTTCAGATACCCCATGGATTAAGAGAGATATCAATTGCAAGAGACCCAATGACACTATTGTCATTGGTTAGCTAGGCACTAAAGGGTTAATGTAGAAATTATCCCAGTCGTGTTCAACTACACTTTTACAAGCAACTATTTTGATTTCTTGAAAAAAATTATTCCCTAATCTTCCATAAAATCAAAAGATTGGGTCTTCATAGGGATGTTATATTTATTCAAAAATGTTATATTTTGAGGTTTAACCTAGTAAAGTCCCAAATAAATGCACTTCCTTTGAAGGGGCAAATATTTACGGATTGTGTGTTCATTGCTAGGTACTCTCTACATATCGAAGGAAGAATTGTGCTCCAACACATTTGCTTCAAGTTTATAGAAGGCAATGGAAAAAGAATTGCGCAAACCCCTATGAAGAAGCATATGCAGAAATTGATAGCAACAAGTATGTGAACATTGAAACCCCACACTGAGGGGCATCAAACATGAATAATCCTAATTAAAGATGTTGCCCCTAACCTACTTATGAATTAGTTGAAGAAGCAATGGGTGACAAGAGGAGGTTGTCCCACAATATCGGCAACTTTGAAATGGACAGGTTTGCAATAACACTTCAATCAGAGCATGTAGGGGTCTATGTCGAGAGACACGACTCTGGACTTTGTGTAGGTGATTAGGTGTTGAAGGTGTGGATGTGCGATAGTGCTCAACACCATCCATTCTACTATGTAAAGCCACGACGCTATGTCCATTTATGATAATATCTCAAGTCATAAGACGAAGGGCATGGTACTGTGGGCTACATTCAATCTAAAACCATACCACCCACATACATCCACACAACAAATCAAAACAATCATAATTGAGAAATGACTCACTCTAGAAAACCACCAAATCATACAAACCCGCAAAAAACCAATAAGAACTACACCAATTCCACATCTCTAACATTGACACTTACCACCTTTGGGGAGTATTTGTTCATGCGCTTGCATCCAATCATCACCTTCACCGCATTCTAGTCGATGTCAATGCGGAAGCATTCGTCCTAAAGAGATAGTGCTCGGCTTGCCGTTGTCGTGATGTGGGTTGTTTACAACTCGAAACCAAAATTTATCTATGTTTGTGTTTAAATTTGTATTAAATTATGTATGTTTGTAAATGAGGGTTTAGGTGATGATAATCTTGTGCATGTTCTAGTTAGTTGTGTGAATGAGATCCGGCTATTAAATGGATGGTTGGTGGGTGAGTTAGGATTAGTTGCGGTTAGTTGCTAAGGACTAGGGTTGTTGGGAGGGTACTTAAGGGGTCTTGGTGTCCATTTGAGCTCTCTTGAAATCTTGGAGAGTGGGAGATATTCCTGTGATTTAAAGGTGTGGGTTATGCACTTTGTGCAGCTTGTTGTGGGTGCGACATTAAGTTTTACAAGAAAGTATTATTTGACTTTGGAATTTTTGGTTATTGTGTACAATTGGAGTTTTTATTTGACTTGAGATTTTGGGGTTATGTTTTGGCTAAGAAAAAATAACGGTATGAAGAATTTGAGAGTATTATCACTCACAGATTTGCGGCTATGAGGTGATGAGGTGGAGAAGGTCAAGGTTCTTTTGATCTCAAAAGAACAAAGCTATATCTCAATGACTATATCTCAATGACTTTTAATGATATGATTATGGAACTTAGTGAACACATGGTCGAACCTACTTTTTAACATCTCCAAGAAATTTCAAAAGCATTGAATATAAAAATATTTTATACATAAAAGAGCTCCAAGAACAAGATTATGAGGTAGGATCTGTGGTTGAATAGTCAATTGTGGGAATTTGGTTACCACAAATAGTCAGTAATTTAAATAGAATTGAAATTTTGTATGTAGGTTTTTCACTAGTTATAAGAGTTTGCTTCAAAAATATTAAATCGTTTGGATAGATGGTTTTTGTGTTATGAGGGCTCAAATTTTCTTGGGTTAGTTTGTACGTGGGAAAAGAAGAATTAGAATAGAAAAATTTGGATGGAAAGAGGGTTTAGAATAGATTTAGGACAAATTTAGGAAAAAATTAGGGTATAGGGGTGTTTAAAAAACATCATAAGCAAGTCACTACCACAACAAAGAATCCTGTGTAATTCCAAAACCACACCGAATAATGACGTCCAAGGGATTCATGTCATTCAAGGAAGGCATGGCCTTAACACCTAAGTGACTGATCAACCATTTTCTAGTCGCAGCCCAAATAGTAGTGATTGTCCATAGTCAGGAAATGACATTTTTTGAGTTTTGATTTTTTGTGGAAATTGGGGATAGAGATCATGTTCTACTATTGTTTGATGCATTTCATTTGCAATATTGAGGTTCACTCGGGGGTTCACTAAGGAAATTTTCAAAGACAAAGACCTCAATATTGTCCTAGATTCCTAGTGTTATAAAATTTACTATTTTGGGAAAGTGATGATATTCTCTCCTTTGAAAAAATTTCCTTTTTTAATTTCAGAGTAGAATGTCTAGTTTTAACCAATCATACTAATTTTCAAATTCTAAAAATAAAAATTGCAATTTTGGTGAACATTACATGGTAAATGCTCCTAAATTCATTAAGTGAGTATCTATAATTGATTTTGGAAGTTTGACTGTATGAATAATTACTAGACATCATGCTTCTCATTTTCTCTTTTGGACCAAAATTCATCAAAGTTGCAGAAGTTTGTAACTTTTTATAACACATCTAGGTTTTCCTCTTATCCCCTCTATCATTTAGGGGTTAACTTGGTTGACATCTTCATTTGCACTCTCAACACGACACACAACATCAATAGTAGCTCAAAAGGGAAGACAATGAAAAGAAGGGAAGGCACAATGGATGCAAACACTATGACTGAAGCCAACAGCAGGCCTCCGGCACCTTTGAAGGGGCCCTGGGCGGGCACATCACAAAACAAGTAGACATATGCAAAGAGAGGGGATAGTAGGCGGGGCTCATGGTGAATGGTGAACAAAGTCAAACTTGGACGGAGAGGTGCGAAGATGGTGATAGTAGGCGGACGCGAATTGAGAGCATTCCCACCCATGCACGCTAGGACTAACTCTCTGAAATTATTCATCTATATTTGAAAGGTCCTTGCACTCACACTCCCCCAACCTTGCACGCCCCTCAGATATCAAAAGTGCGCATCAAATAGTCAATGGACCAATCACAAGTAGAATGTGAGGATATAGTCAACTAAATAGTGATTTGAAGGCCCAATTTCTAACACGCTAGGATCCAGAGTCAAGAGGCATTTTGGAAGGGCCCTTGGCACTTTTCATCTACTTCTTGAGTGTGAGAGACTCTGGGAGGGCATGGGTGGCCCTGCTCTGAGAAGGAGGCATGACAAAGCAGGACACGTACAATGCGAGGCAGGTTGACATGCCTACAAAGCGCCAAACACCTAATCTAGAGGGCAATAGGAGACCTTGACAATTTGAACAAGAAAAAAAACGTAATCAGGATACTCGAGGGGGACACTAGGCAAAAATCTAGAAAATACGCGAGATCAAAATTAGGGTATCTTTTTTTTGTTGGAGATAAAATTTAGAATTTTTTTTTATCTGCTATAGGATATTTGAAATATGCAAACCCCATTTATAAGTAGGGACTTATTATATTACTTCAATTTAGGAAAAAATTATATGAACAAGGGTTCAAGATAAGCTCGGGGAGCGCGCTTAGTGGAAAAATGTGTAAGAATTTGAGTTTAATAGGGTATTTGATGTGGGGATATTATGTCGAGGTTTAGGAATAAGTGGGATAGTGATTGTCTTCATTGAAGTAGTTTAACCTGTAATTGCCAAGCTCACTCTCTTTGGATTTTGAATTGCCAGAATTTGCATTTTCATACATCTTACAATAGATTTTTGCTAAATGAAATAATATGAGTAAAAAAGGGATTGGTTTAATAGGGAGATTGAAAAATTATAACTACATATAGTAGGAAAAATTGGGAGAATTTAGGAATTTACATAAACATCGAGTGGTGAAAATTTCATATATGTATATAACTAGGGTAAACTAGCACCTCAACTAATAGGGTGATTGCAAGCTACGGTATACCACATTTTTTGTTGCACTAATTGCTGCACTTTTACAATCTTTGAAAAATCACCAAAAATTATCGAGATGGAATTTTGTGACAAAACAAATTGCATTGTTCCTAGAATTTCAACATTAAGATGTTTACTACAATAAATATTGCAAAATTTCAATATTTCTATCCAAATTAATCATTTATGCTTGGAAATGGTAGCGTGTTGTTTGTCAAAAGTGTATGTGGAGTGCACCTAAAATATGGAAAGTGCTAGAAGGGGGTCAAATTCGAACTTCATAAATTTTTAGTGTACACAACTACCATGTTTTTAATTTTTTTTGATATTACCCTTACTTATTTTTTGATTAATTGTTTCACAAATTTTTGTTTCAATTTTTTTTTCGTGTTGTCAAAACAATTTTTTGGAATTTTTTTGGGAAATGAAGTAATGGTTGAATTCCTGAAGTGGGATATGAAATACATTTTTTATAAAACCTAGCTATGGAGGTTATGTAAAAGAGACTCTAATTGCTCCTCATGTGTAAAAAGAAAAAAATGCTACTGAGCAAAGCCTAGAATCTCGAAATAAACAAACATAATAGTTGCCAGAGATGAAGTGTTAGTAGAAACTTGTCTGGCTATGGCGAAATTTTTGATTTAATTCGAGGTCATGATATGCATACTACTACACCAGTAGCATGAGTTGTACGGATTTTGAGTGCACATGCTACACACACCCCCTCTCCTTCCTTCGTAAAATTATGAATGTTGGCAGTTGAGAATGGGTCTCTGCAAGCTCAAAGAAAGTCGTGCCACCGTTGAATTTCTAAATGGAAATAAAAATAAGAAAAGCGTAATAAAGTAGCAATAAAAATACTCATTGGATTGCTGAGGATGTTATGGTTTCTCAGGGCGATCACACCCCCTTACGTTTTGTAATCACGTGCGATAATGGGGTATTCTATAGGGGGATATTTATGCACCTCTCAATATTTTTTCCCTCCCTATTTGTAGATAAAAAGCTACTTTGACGTATATTTTAGCACCCTATATTTATTTGTAATTGTTTAGAGAGGCTAATTTTTGGCACAATTTTTTTTTTTATAAATTGTACAAATACCAAAGAGTGGACGGAATACTATAGCATTGCAAAATTGAACTCCACGCTTAATCTAATCGTTTATGCGTACCCAAATTCTAAGCAAGCCTTGATCTGAAATCGATCTACCAAAATTTGAGCAAAATCCTAATCACAAAATCAACAAAGAAGAGACGAACCGTGAAAGCTAAACCCTAAACCAAATACAAGCAGAAAACATTGCGAAGGAAGTGGCCACTCTGCAACATCAATCTGCATGAAAGAAACTATAGAAAATGCTCAGAAAAAGCATGAGCTTGACGATCGAGGACTGAGGTTGTGACAAAACCAAAACAGATCGCAGGAAGCAGTTGAGGGTGACGGTGGAGGTTGTCAGGTTCTAAGCATCTAGCAAGGTCCCATATGTTCAGCATTGTTGGAAAACCCAACGGCTGTGGAGGAGCGCCAGCACATTCCTTCCCCCAAAAAATTCCCACGACATTTCCCTCTATACTAACGCACTTGATTCAAATTTGGACAGAATCTACACACTTCTTCATCAAAGTAGTCAAACCCATAATTATTCTATTGATCCTACTACACACTTTTAGAGGGATCCTATGTCTATGACCCTATTTTTTTTGTACTGATTACTAAAATGAAGGAATTATCCACCACCCTATTTTACATATAATCATGTAGGGGACATATTTCCAATGCTATGGTAGATCTAACTTAATTATAAATTTTACCCTAAACAAATTAAATTGGCCCTATTTTTTATTTCACATGGTTTTCTAAAATTCTGATAGTCAGCTCTTTGAGTATGGTTTGTCTTTATGTTGGACTCTATAGAAGTGCAACATGTAGAGTGCATTATTAACTCTCTCTTTGCTCTATGAATTCATTCAAGCTAACATAATCATTACCGTCTAGTGTAAATACTTGTTTCATGGAAAATGCATGTGCCGTATGAAAAATGAACATGCCAAAAAATTGTACGTTTGAAAAAAATAGAGTTATAGTTTAATTTTTTGGCAGCAAATCAATGTACATACATTTTTTTCAAGCATATAATCAATGCTTTCAATATATGCATGTCGATAATGAAAAGCCATCAATTGGATTTCACTTTCATTTGCACACATTTCAGTTCACGTATAATTTATAACAACAAAAAATTATACAACTTCATTGAAGAATTTATAAAACAAAAATTATGAAAATTTGGAATCTTTATTACAATAAATCAATAGCAACATCTTTTATTGAGAGGTTGTGCAACATTTGTCATTTTTGTATAAAAATATCCTACTTGTTGCTACTCTATAACCTTCAAAAGGCGATACATTCAAACTTTTTCGCCCGCTTTTTGGTCATTTAGGATCTTCATCTCTTTTTTTGAACGTAATCTGAGACTTAATCTTGAGATACTTAATACATTCATTATTCCTAAGGCATTCTTCAAAGCTACAAAGATTGACTTGATTGGCACAAATCCGTTAGGTTCCCTTGAAAGCTTCTACAACTGCTATATGCAATTTTTTAATTGCCGGTTTGAAATTTTTTCCTATATCATCTTTCAATTCATTGGACATTTTTGGCTGATATCACATAACTAGAGCATCACCAATGCCAAAAATTGCTTTTGCAACGATTTTCAATACCTTCTCCACAAAAGGTATACAGTTATCTATATCTTTAGCACTAGTTTACATTGCAATAAACGTTCCAATCTTAACCACGCGTCCACAAAGTGGTATATGCGTGGCACTCCCTTTGTGGCAAGTTTTTGAGGTATTTTTTTTCCTTACAAGTGTTTTCACGGTAGGGCATCCAAAATGTGTAGTGTGACATCACATAACAAGCGAAATGTGGTGGTAAACATTTTCTATTGGTCATTGAAATTAGTTTTTTGACAAAAAGTTAATCACAGTGAAAAGGTATTCTAGGATTGTATGTATATTAATAACTTAAAAATAATATAAAACAATACTTGGACCAAAATGTAATACATTGCATTATTTTGGTGACGTTGTAGAATAAATACGTTATTGCCTTAATTGATACATTTCATTGAAGATATAGTGATGGCAATAATTTTCCTCAATTCCTATAACATAAAGGTATTTTATTCAGAAAATATTCCAAAAGATTATGTGAGCAAGGTGAATATTAGAGGTTTATGGCGGCAATTTTTGTTCCTTTACATCAACCCCTAAATGACAGTGGGGATAAGGGCAAACCTAAATGTGTTATAAAATGTTACTTCTGCAACTTTGATGAAGTTTGGTCCAAAAGAGAAAATGAGAAGTATGATGTTTAGTAATTATCTATATGGTCAAACTTTCAAAAAATGTTTTAGACACTCATTTAATGAATTTAGAAGCATTTACCATTTAATATTCACCAAAATTACAATTTTCATGTTTAGAATTTGAAATTTGGTATGATTGGTTAAAACTAGACATTCTATTCTAAAATTTATTTATTTTAAATTCCAAAGGAGAGAATATCATCACTTTCTTGTATAGTAAGAACTATAGTAAGTTTTATAACACTAGGACAAATGGATAATATTGAGGTCTTTGTCTTTGAAAAATTCCTTAGTGCACCTCAATGTTGCAAATGAAATGCACCAAACAACACTAGAACATGATCTCTACCCCCAATTTTGACAAAAAATCAAAACTCGAAAAATGTCATTTATTTACCATGGGCAGTCACTACTATTTGGGTTGCAATCAAAAAATGGTCAATCGGACACTTAGGGGTTAAACGCCCTTTAAAATGGCAAGTTTGCAAAAAAAATTCTTACAAGCTTGGTTGACTAATTAAAACGGAGCTTGTGGTGTGGCTGGAATATGCATTTGATGTGGTTTGCAAGCGGATTAAATGACATCAAAAGGAATATTCAAAAATATTTTGATAATATTCCAAAATATTCCAAATAAATATAAAATATTTTGAAAAGATTCCAAAAGATTCCATTTTTACTATATTAACATATTTTTGGTATTTTCACTATCTATTATATTGCATCATTAATGCAAATGCTTTACAACATTAGAAACTTTTTTTGTTGAGAACTATGACACCCCAGTGTAAAAACACCCTGATGAGTAGTGGACATATGCTAAGCTTGATCTTCAAAAAGAAATTTTAAGAAAAAATATAGGGGGTTAGACATGCACCCAACCCCTTCATGATAAATTTAACATTTTCAAGAGCTTGCCACAAGGGCATTAAACATATGCCCACCTCCTGAAAAAATGGATGTTAAAAAATAAAAGAGGTAGGCAAGTGCTGACTCCCTTTGTAGCAAAATTCACATCGCCGTGGACTTTTTACAAGGGAATTGAACATATGCCCATCCCCTCCTTTAAGAATGTTTTTCAAAAGGTATAGGGGGTTTTGCCTACCTCCTTTATGGTAGATTTCTCATTTTCAAGAACTTGCTTGAGCATGGATGGATATGTGCTGTATACCCCCTCCTTAAAAAAATAGAATCAAAAAGTGATGGGGGTGAACACATCTTCAATAAATTGCCACAAAGGGGGTGGACATATGCACATCTCTTCCTTAAAAAAATATATAAAAAATTAAAGAGGGTAAACGCATCTTCAATAACTTGCCACAAATGGGGTGTTAGGCACATGCCCACCCATTCCTTCAAGAAAACATTTGAATAAATATGGAGGGTAGATACATTCCCATTTGGCCACACTTAGTTTTAGTGAGAGAGTGGGAAAGAGGTAGCAATGCATATTGAGAAAGTTGAAAGCTAATTGGGAGATGAATGGTCTAATTATCTTAAGCCATAAGGAGGTAACTATTCGCATCCAAATTTTCTTTTAATGTTTAGATGTTCAAGAGTAATAAAGTTGTGCCTAAAAAATTCATACATTCTATTAATCCAACAACAATGAACTACCCTCTGATTGAAGACATGAAGTGCTAAACAACTAATTGCAAGGCCTTAGATGCATATTTTCAACCTAAAAGCATCATTTAGAATAAATTTATAATATCATGTGCAAACAACAAATATTTTTTGAATGCTTTCAGTATTATAAATATTCTTAAAACACTCTTAAAATACTATAAAGATATTTTAAAAAATTATCTCAAACATTTTTGAAATTAAATTTTGGAGCTCAATTTCACAAGTAAAAAATTACAATTTTAGTGACAACTTTTAACCTAAAGGACCAAGCAAGTCAAATTGGGCCTCATGTTTTTTATAGCAATTTTGAATGGTTCTATGTGTATTTCCTTTTATTCTAGTGACGAGCTAGTTTACATTTGAAAAATAGTATCGATAGGTTCCACTTGTAGATTTCCAACGCTTTTAGGATATGTAAGCGAGCTGACGAGCTGGTGAGTTGCAAGCCGTTCTAGGGTAGGGTTTTCTATGATGTAACCTTTCTATGATGTAACTAGCCTTTCACATCTTTAGATGGTCTTCCCATAACTGCTCCATTCCATCCTCAAAGACCATTATGTGAAGTAACCTAACCTTTCGCGTCTTTTCAATTTCATGGCCTTTTATATGCGGAGAGAAGCACAATGCTAATTTCTAAAGTGGTAATTCATGTTTAAAATTATGATTTTGAATCATTTTTTTAATAGTTATTAACATTATATAAACAATTGATATTTTCATTACTGGTAGTGTGAAGAGAAGCAGAGCCCTAGTTCAAATTTGTTTGTCTTTTGGTCAACACATGCAATGTTCTTCACTCATTCCAGTGGTATGTAATCTGATCCTATCCAAATTATATTTTTCACAATACGATCAATTGAATTTTCCATTCTAAAATTATGAATCCTTTATTCTTTAAAGGTTAAGTTAGAGTTGGTTAAATAGGCCTTGATGTATATGAGAATATTTGTCAATTTTGGTGTTACTATGGTACCTTTTGTCATTCACCTATGACACTTTTGTGTGTATGTATATATATATATATATATATATATATATATATATATATATATATATATATATATATATATATATATATATATATATATATATATTCTTGAAACATTACATGTTTAGGTTTGTAAAATACTCCATTTACCGTAATATTTCTATAATATTTTATTATGCCTTTTAGCTACATTTATTTTCCGTTTGGAACGAGCCAAAGAAGCTTAAGAAGACAAAGTCAACATTGAACACAAACTCCTTATATGAAAAAATTCCAAGTGAATTGGTAAATGTTATATGAAAACATAGCAAATGGATTAGAATTTATTCATCTTGAGAAAGAAAAAAATAAAAAATAAAATCATAAATAAGTAAAATACAACATAATACTATGAATTATACAAAAAGAGAAATTAAAAATACCAAGACTAGCAGATTAAAATATTTCAAAAAAGTCAAATACTGATATATATTGGATGAAATATTAAAATACTTAAAACATTGAGAATTGACAAACGAGAAGTCCAGAAAGGAGAAATGAGAAATTTGAAATAAAAAAAGAATTTACAAGATTTTTTTCCTAAGAAAACATAAATTGTACAAAAGTAAAAAAACTAGTCATTAATTTAGAAAGAAAATAAAAAGACCATGCATATTCATAAAAATTCACAATATTTTAAATATCAAAATCAAAAGTTTATATATTAAAAACTTGTAAATTTAGAAAATTAGAAAATTAATTATACATTAACCAAAAATTGGAAAACAAAAATCAACAATCAAAAATGGAAAGACAGAAATTGTAAAATCACATTGTAGCTGAAAATTTGACAGAGAATCAAATTGAAAATAGAAAAATGGAAAATCATATACACATTAAATAGCATATTTTTTTGTTAAAAATACAAAATATTAAAATTAAAATTAAAAATATACAAAACTAGCCTTGATGTATTGAAAGTGAAATTTATGAATTTGATTTGTAATTTATTTCTTTAGCAAAATAAAAAGAAAAAAGAAAATCATTGGCTAAATGCATGATTGGACATTTGGTTTATTCTATATGGAACATACAAATCTTAAATGTTTATCATCCTTGATAATGCAGAGAACAACAAAATCCAAGTTTGTACTTGAAAAGAAATATAATCACTCTATTTTAGACTAGTTCATATGTAGGCTTTTCACTGATACAAAGGACTGATGCTTTGATGAATTTCTATGTAGCTACACTGCACTAGTGGAGTAGAGATTAAAGAAAATTAGAACTAAAATTGGCAATTAGTAAAGATATAACCAACATTGATGAAGTTACTAAGACGATATGTCATTTTTTGTGAAGTTGTGTACTAGAGATAAGATGAAAATGTTTAAGTTATGTCTAGATGTGAATGATGCTTTGATAGGGTTTTTTATAAACAACAAAAGTCAAAACAAAAATTAGGTGAAGTTGTGTGGTCGATAAACCATTTTTTTACTTACACAAAAAAATAAAATCAAAATCTGGCCTCAACAAAATCAAGGGGCACAACACAAGCATGTGGGACATTTTAACCCCTTAATGCATAACCAAGGCGTTTTTGGCCTGATGTACATAATTGAAATTTGTTCTTTTTATTCGTCATGCACTTTTTGCAAGTAAAAAAATACTACAAAATTCTATGGCAAGATAGCTTCATGCATGTGTGATATTACGTGATCCAATTAGAAAGGGGATGATTTGTGAAAATTATATGCCTCATTTCATGCCAAACATTTCCACCAAAAATTTCTAAGATCTTAGTTCAAAACAAATCAAAAGTGCTCTTGAAAAAATCAACTCATAAAATTAAGCGACCAAAAAATCTCCAATAATCACTACACTTAGAATAATACATTTCAACCCATCACAACAAATTTCATCCACAAATTTTTAATATCTTATTTGTAATCAAATTAAAAAAGAAAATTTTAATTTTAAGTTTCAAATTTTATACAAAAGTATTGGTGATTGCAATTATAGATTTAACCGTATGAGTAGAATCTAAAACTCATAATGTACAACTTTTATTGATACATCAAGTTCAAAATATTCCTCTTAGTCACATTTTATAATGCATCTTTGCAATTCTCTAAATCTAAAGAGGGCTATATGCATTTAGGGGTTAATTGATTTAAAATAAGTGTAGCCTCCAAACTCATCTATGTGGGTTGAAATAAGTGTAATCTATAATTGCTTTAAAAGACTACATTTGTCTTTTGGCAAAAAAACTAATCTCTAGGAGTTGAAATTGGCGAAATCTTTAGACCGCTACCCATTTGTCTTTTGGAAGCAACATTTGGTCTTGGAAAAAATTAACAATCACATCTTGCAGCAATTCTCACAAAGTACCTCAACTGTGTTGTATGCACGCTTATACAAGTACAATTATTACAAAATGTCTCAATTGTGTCCTTTGCACGCGCATGCTGCTGACCATCCACAATTCTCAGAAAGCATCTAAAACATGTCCATTGTACCCGTGTACCGCCAGCCCGCCGCAATTCTCACAAAGTGTCAAACGTGTCTTTTGCACACGTATACCGACAGCCCGCCGCAATTCCTACAAGGTGTCACAACGGTGTCATACTTTTGTTTGCACGTGTATGTGGCATTACCGCCGGCCCGCCGCAATTCCCACAAAGTATCTCAATCACGTTGTTTTCACACGTACACCACCTGATATTTTATGTTAATGAATCTGGTGTAAGCTTCACATGTGGAAATATCAATGTTTGGATTCCAAAGCCTAACTAACACTACCAGGCTATTACATCACCAAATTCAACGGCTCCATAAAAAGAACTCAAGGAGCTAGCTACTACCTCTTCATTATTACCATGAACTTACCGGCTAAAACTTATACGTTCACTTGTGTATGCGGCATTACCGCCGGCCCGCCGCAATTCCCACAAAGTATCTCAACCGCATCGTTTTCACACGTACACCACCTCATATTTGATGTTAATGAATCTGGTGTAAGCTTTACATGCAAGAATATCAATGTTTGGATTCCAAAGCCTAGCTAACACTACCACGCTATTACATCACCAAATTCAATGGCTTCAAAAAAAGAACTCAAGGAGCTAGCTACTACCGCTTCATTATTACCATGAACCGGCTAGAACTTATACGTTCACTTATGGTCAATCACAAATACCTAAATAATTAAGCACGCCATATTATCCGTTCCTATATTGGAAATCCCTTGGAGTCCACAATGGCATTACTCCTCCTCAAAAGCGTCGTTGGCAACGTTTTGGTCCATCCGACATATTGTGTAGTGACACTGTTCAATCATGGCCGCCCACTACGCAACGTTCATCACGTACAGTACCAAGTGGGTGAGATGTCACAGCACACCAGGTCAGAAGGATTGAATCGCACTTGAGCCATCTCTTCGATCCATTCGCTTTCATTCATTGAGTAATTGCCGCAGGCTCGCTCTGAGCACTTGTCCTTCATTTCTTCCCTGCCGTCGTCGTGTTCCGGCCTTCGATCTCTAAGCAAGCAAGCAAGCAACGCTGTACTGCTGCGCGCACACACACAGTTCCTTCTCCTTGCGCTCTGGTCGGAGTTTTAGTGGAAATCGGGCGTGTAATTATCGTTCTTGGAGGGTTTCCACTTGATGACAATTCATTGAAGGTTACCCACCCAGCTAGCTAGCTGCAGTAAAGTCTTTTGGGAGTCCGAGTACAGAAGGAAACTGTCTGGATTGATTATTATTCTCCGCTTGGTATGTCATTAATTAATTGTTGTGTGTCGTAAGTAGAAAACTAAGGGTTTGGTTTCTTTTCTGTCGATCGTTTGTCATGTGATGAATTATAGTTAATGTGTCGAACAAGTTCTATTAATTATTTTTAGTTCAAAATTTCTAATTTTTATGTATTTGCATTCTCATTACGTTTTATTGACGATGATTGTTTCCCGTTCGCCGCTCTGTTCATCTTGCTTTTCGTTCTAAACAGATGAGCAGTGCACACATCGATCATTATTGCACCATTTAATTTGTTTGTGCCTTAGATCTGAGAGGGGGTTACTTGTGTTGTTACAGAGATTGTGGTGCATCCGATCGAGCTGTGGTGAAGGAGTTCTCGGCAGATACATAGTTGCAAGTAAGCTTCCGCCAGCCCTTTGGTTTTCTTATGCAAATTAATTACCCAAGCGTCAGTTAGGAAGCGTTTTAAAAATAATAATAATAATATTTGTAAGCAGTTTTTAAGGTTATAAATCCTGAAAGGTGAACTTTCTGGTCAGTGACAAGAAATGAAGGTGAAATTTCTATTTCTTGCTCGTGTTAGTAGTGTAATGAAGTTTTCTGCATCCCCTGATTGACTTCGGCTTGAGTTCGTTCTACATGAATTAGAAGTGTGTTTCAGGCCGCCTTATACATGATACTGGTTTAGTCGGGGGTGGATTCACAGTTTGCACGTAACTATGAGCTAGCATAACTTCATTAAACCCCTGAACACTTTGATGTCCAGAACGAGTGATAGCAGAGTGCGGGCAAAACTGATCGACTGCAACACACGCGGGGAGCTTGCTCAACAAAACCGGGTTCTGCTGTCTTCAGGTGACGAAATTTTTTTTATGCAGTAATTTTTTCCTTTTTTAGGGAAATCACAATTCCCGATCGTTTCTGCCTCGTTTTGGCTGCTTCTACCTCACTTGGCTCTTTTTGGCTCCTTTTCTCCACAAATCATGAAAGTGCAGTTTACATCATGATTGTGGAAAATTAAATCATAATTTTTTTTGATAGTTAACAGTAAAATAACCTGCAACGTAAGGCTGGCAGTGGACATGAATATATGCATTAGTATGCCAATAGTATGCATTACTGAAATCATCAACACAGTTCTGTTGTGTCTGTGTACAGACCAGGAGGCATTGAACCAAATGCCTAGAACAAGGATGGACGATCTAGACTCGGAATCAATGGAAATCTCAGTTATTGAAATCTCAGAGATGGAGGAGGCGCCGTCGTCAGAATGGTCAATAGAGGACGAAGACAAGGAGGACATTGAATCGGTGATCATGGACTTGACGGTTTGGAACAACTTCCCACCGGACCTACACGAACACATTCTGCAGTTCCTTCCGATTCCGGACGTCTGTCGCTTCCGAACCGTCTGCCGCGCGTGGAACCAAATCACCACGCAGCTCGCCTTCGCCGTGAAGGCCCGGCCGCAAGTCAATTACATTTTCAAATCGCCCGACGCAATCGGCCTGGGCATGGGCGACGGCTCCGGCTTTACATTCAACAGCGACCGGCACTTCAGATATCTTCTTCGCAGAAGCTGGGAGCTTTATGACACCAGCACACAGAAATTCTTCCCCCTCAGCATGGGGTTTCTGTACGCTGGAGTAAGGAACCGATTCGGCTTTCATGGACCGGTGCCGCACCCTGGCGGCAGACAAGGGCTTCATCTGCGTCATGTGGAGCTCGCAAGACGAAGAGGCCATCCCAGTGGCCAATCCAGTCACGCGTTCCGTGGTGGAGCTTCCACCATTCAACGAAGACACAGAGTACATGAACGCGGTGGCGTCGATGGTGGTCGCAGAGGATTACTCGGCCTTCACGCTGTACGTGTTGTTCGATCAAGAGGATCCGCCGGCACATTGCTCGCGCCGCTTCGACTCGAACGTGGGCGAGTGGCGGGAGTTTGGGCGGGCGCCTGGAGCGCTCACCCCAACGCATGCACTCATGCTGGGCGAGACGCTGTTCGCGCTCTTCTGGGACGGAGTGCTGCAGCAGTTGTTCGCGTTCGACACGGCGCGCGGCGCGTGGAGTAACACGGGCGTGTGGCTGCCTCACGGCGTCGTAATTCCGCAGCTGGCGACGGCGCACGGGCGCCTGTTCTTCGCTGGGTTTGTAGAAGCAGGCGTCATGATCCTGGAGGTGGACGTGGCGTCCAGATTGTGCAATTTCGTGGCATGCATACATGAGGAGGAGGACAACAGAATGTTCGAATTACTGGATTGCTCCACCGTGTACTCACAAGATTGTGGCACGGGCGCTAACGTGGTAGTGCTGGGGTGCGAGGACTTCCTAGTTCTATCATCCACGAATGGCGGGACTATCGCGTTCGACTTGCTGGATCGTGAGTGGGGCGAGTGGGATTTCGACTGCCGGATCTCCAATCAGGCTGATATCAGTGAGGAACGCGCTGGCTTGTATGGGATGACCATGTGCCTCACGCTTTGTCCCGTGCCTCATGTGCAGCTCCATATTGACTTGAACACCTAGATCCATCGATATTCTGAAAACTGATCATAAGGAATTTGCACCCGTTAAGTTATTGGCGACTAAGCATAGTTGCTCTTGGAGAGCATAGTGTTTCTTAGTTTATACCTGTTAGTAGTTTATTACCACTGATTAACGTATCAAGAGTCCCACCCAATTTGT
This sequence comes from Pohlia nutans, assembly GCA_022496805.1. NCBI lineage: Eukaryota > Viridiplantae > Streptophyta > Bryopsida > Bryales > Mniaceae > Pohlia > Pohlia nutans. The sequence continues at coordinate 36,018,503 of CM040085.1, forward strand.
CATTTGAGGATTTGTAAAAATTCATTATAAATTACAACTTGGAGGAGTAATTGAAACTTGAAACATAAAGAAATGCATGTTGTATGTATACTGCAGTGTGTTTGGAAGCTCCAAGGTGGTGGCAGTGGTGCACAGACTCTGCCTGCCTGGAGCGCACCAGGCTGCGGAAGGAGAGAAATCTACTTCGAGCACCTTCACTTGTTTGCAGGCTGTGGCCCAGAATCAAAGTGACATAGATCGACATTGAGAGTATTACTCTGGAAGACTTTCTGGTTGGACCTTACCTCAACACGAAGAGAATGAAGACTCTGAGCTTGAGCTTGAGTTTGATTTGAAGGTCACTTTGCTTTGAAAGTATTGCAAGTCGTTGACCGTTCCCCAAGTGAAGCAATCATGATACCACTTGGAAATGCATCCAGGTCTAATTGTGATATATATATTTTCCAAGCTTGGTAACTACGTTATTTTCGTTATGGGGGAGGAAATCTTGTCTCACCTTGTTATATGTGAGTTTTGGTCCTTCGAGGCTTGGGAGCCATGATCTAGAAGTTCAATTATGACCGGTGTTTGTATGGTACGGTCCACTAAGGTAGACGTACCTAAAACCACCAATACACCTAAAACCACCAACTTCTACACCCCTCTTTCATTTTAGGAAGGAAATGTAAGCTTTCATTACATGACTTATGCATCAATTGCTCAAGAGTTAAGTCATGTACCGACAACTTACATTTCCTCCCTAAAATGAAAAAAGGGTGTAGAAGTTGGTGGTTTTAGGTGTATTGGTGGTTTAAGGTACGCCTACCTTAGAATTCTTCTCACTATGCACTCTTTTTAGGATTTTGAGAATTTGAAAAATCCATTCCAAAGAAAGAATATATTTCTCTGAAATATAAAGTGGTAGAATGGACCATACCAATAAAAGAGAACAACTTTTGATAGAAAATTAAAAAATCAACATCGAGGATGAAACAAAGGGTAAACTAACACACTATCACAAGAAGAATATGCACTCCAAATTCTAAAAGAGAAAGAGAAAAGAGGGTTGTGAATGAAGTTTTGAGTTAATAATTTTTCCAGTGTTCAAATATGGGAAGAAAAATATATTCAATTTTTTTCAATTTTTTTTTAATTGATTAAAGTTTCAAGTTTTAAAATGTGTTATTTTTGTGAGAGATTAATTGTTTCTCTACTTTAATGAAAACATCATCCAGAGATTATTTGTGCTTAGCACCTGTGTAACTTATCCAACCTTGCAAGTGCTGGTGAAGAATGTGAAAAGCTCCCAGTACCCACCACTTTATTTTCACATAGCTGTAGTGGAGAACTCAAATTTGAGACTGTTCCGTGTACTTATAAACCTTGATCTTCTGGAACTCCTGCTAGGTGGAGTTGAAGATCTCAAATTCTCTCCTGGGCAAAGAGCTCAAAGTAGCCTATGCCTGCCGTGGAAGAAGTATAACTCCGAATCTTCAAAGTGCAATAAATGTTTCAACGCATTGTCTGGCTATTGGATCACGAATTGTGCCTACAAATGGTCATCAATAAGGGGTATCAAAGTTGGCCCTAAGAAGAAGGCAATTTTTTAAATTGCCTATCAAAACTTCCTCAAAGTCACTGCGGTTTGGATTATTTGGTTGGGCCGAAACGACTTCGTTTTCTACCAGCAACGTTGGCAGGAGGAAGAATATCAGAGGAGAGTCTTGGACTATGGTCAAATTTCTTGGAAGAAGGTTTTGAAGGAAATATCCAGAAGCCAATCCCCAGATGCAGTCAAAGGCATTCTCAAAAGTTCATAAGGTTCTTTAGCCCTTGTGAGCTGTACCCTGGAATAAGAATCGTTGCACAAGAATCGTTGTTGCAGATTCTAAAGTATTGTAAATTTTGGAGTGTGACACCTTGTAGTTCTATTAAATGTTACAAGACTGTCATGCAAGTCAACGAAGCTTTGGGCATTACGGAGTTGTCAAAGCTCACAATTTCTCCAGCAAGATTTTATTGATTCCTTTCTATTTTTCCTGGGGCCTGGGGGACTAGTATTTTTGGCGAGAATTCAGGACTCAGAATTCTGCAAGGGCCAACAAAGAAGAGAAGAGGAGAATTGCGCAATTGAAGTCAGTCACTCTAATATCTCCTAAATCTTGATACCTCTACTGTCAAAGTGCATGACTTCAATTGCAAATTCTCTTCTTTCTTTCCATGTTAAACCCTATGCAATTTTGAGCCTCGAATTCTTTTCAAAGATTCATGGTTTTAAAATGACAAATTTAACGGATCATGTTGTGAAAAATATAGTTTAGATGAGACCAGTTTTATATCAGTTTTATATTACTGGAATGAGTAAAGAACATTGCATGTGTTCATAAAAACAAACAAAATTTGAACAAAAAGAACTCCACATAGGGCCTACTGAAAAATGCTAAAAACATGAGACCTAATTCAAGCTTCTTGGTCCTTTAAAGATTATTGCGGAATGCAAGTCTTCTGTATACCAAAAATGACAATGATTAGCTGCCATAACAAAGCAACTCCAACGTTGTCTAAGACATATGCTACACTCACGACTGGAACTAGCAATGACAGACAGACATCTTGTTGCAACAGTAACACGGCCGTCTTGGGCAAAACTTACATGAACGTACACGTACTAGTTATGGCGAAGAACTACTTGACAATTAATGTGAATCACTCAACTGTGAATTAGTAGCAATTAAATTGGTTAATTCGATTAGTCCACCTAGTATAATCGTTCAGCATCACGTGCATACATCAAAATAAATTTAATACCCTCACAGTATGTCATTTTTCTATTTTTTATAATTACCCTAACTTATATGTGAATTCATTTTTTCATTTGCTAAAGGTTCCCTTGTATATACATGTTTTCATGCACATGATTGACAATAATGCCCTCGTGTAAAACGCAGGACTGAGAACGTGGAGTCCCCAGGTTCAATTTGTAGAACATCCCGAATTGATCTCAGCTTGTTCAAGCTATCAATCACAAGTGGGAGTGGGAGCAGGTGGTTAGACACTAGGGGAATGGCCTGATATGGGTACCGCTTTAAGACGTCTCACATAGTGTGACTTATGTCTAATTCATTTTATGTGTGCTAGAAATTCCATCTTTAACACCGTGTATATAGTTGCAGTCATGGTGCCTATAACACCCTCTAATTTATGTAATTTTTCAATGTTTTTTTCTTACCAAAAAGATATTTCTTGAAAATCACACTATTTTTGGAAGGGGTACCCGTATCAGGCCATCACCCACTACTAGAAACCTCAATCCATCGCATTTCACCCCTGAAATAGGAAAAAGACGGGGAACTTTTGTCCCATAGTGACCAACTCCACTCAACCAGTCCTGTTTTAGCTAATTGTGTCGCCCTTAAACTGCTTTATGCGGTGAAAAACGACACCATGTTCTACTAGTGAGAACTGACATTGTAAGAATGTCATTAATCATTCGAGAGTGCATGCAGTAGAACGATGTCATTGTGACGTGCTCAAACGACATAATAAGAATGTCGTTCTGACATGCTCTGCGAGCTCAGACGACATAAGAATCATGTCTTTCCAAATATCGTTCTAAATTGTTCTCGCCACTTGTGATACAGTGTGCGAATCACCTATAGCACATCTACATGACAATGAGTATAGACCGAAACTTCATGTGCTACTCACATCTGTTTCCTCATCGAGATATATCCTAATTCTCTTGAATCAAGTCTAACTTTCGAAATCAGGGAGCTGAGGAAATTAAAAAGAAAATGAAAACTGTTTACATCCGTGCATCGAGGAACGGATAGTCAGTGTACCCTCGTCGCGTGTAATCCCCGTAAAACGTGGTAGGAACGGGAGCATTCAGAGGCGCGCCCTTGACAAACCTCGTCACCAAATCCGGATTGGCAATGAAGGAGCGCCCAAACGCGACCAAATCCGCGTACCCAGAGCGCACGGCCTCGTTTCCCGAGTCCCAGGAATGGCCCCCGCTCACCAGCAACGGCGTCGTCCTCCGCTTCGTCACATGCGCGAACTGCGGCGCCCACGTGAAATCGTCGATAATGTACGTAAACTCCGGCTCGGTTAAATGGATGTACGCCAGCCCCAGCTTGTCAAGCTCACCCAGGAGGTAAACGAGGAGCGCTTCCGGGTCGGAATCCGCGCTCGCCGCGTTGTACACACTGAATGGCGAGATTCGGATGCCCGTCCTGTGGGCTCCGATCTCCGCCACGACCGCTTGCGCGACCTCGAGCAAAAGCCTGCACCAGTAAAAAAAAAATTGTCAGGAAACAGTTTAGCAATTTGGCTTCTTTTCTATGGCTTAAAGAGCAATCCAGGATCCTGGGAAGCTCTTTTCACATTAATATCTAGGTAATATCAGGGTAATACCCAGGTGCTACTTAGGCAATACCTGGGTGATACTTAGTTTTAAAAAGGTTACACATCTTGACTCCATAACATTTAGTAGCATGCAATGGCCCCACAGTAGATGGTGTAACATATTCCACATCCAACAGGACTTCATCAATAGCTAATTGGACAGCTTGTGGACGGAGTCCCAAAGTGTTGAGTAGATGCATGAAGGAAAGGTGCATGAATGTTACGTCCATGTCGGAAATCTGGCTATTATTCTTTTTTTCTTTTTCAAAATTCCTTTGTATCAATTAGCCAGCCTAAATTTTATGTAACAATTTGGCTAAAACTTAGCAACAGAAAAAATCACTGGCCTGCATCGATTCGCCATGGATCCGCCGTAGGCATCCGTGCGGTCGTTGATGCTGTCCTTCACAAAGGAGTCGAGCAGGTAGCCGTGCGCGCCGTGGATCTCGCACCCGTCGAACCCGGCCTCCAGCGCGTTGCGAGCGCCCGCTCGGAAGTATTCGATCACGTCGGGAATCTCGTTCGCGTGCAGGGCTCGCGGCGTTGAGTACATTTCCTTGAAGGTCTCTCCGTCGGCTTCGTTGATGAGCGTGACTCGCCATGGCATGGGAATGGGACTGGGCGTGGACGAGATCGGCGCCGCGTTCCCGGGTTGTAGGTCTGTGTGTGACGCGCGCCCGACATGCCAGAGCTGTAGGAAGAACGTCGCGCCCTTGCTGTGCACTGCTTTCGTGATCGGCTTCCATGAGGATACTTGCTCGCTAGTGTAGATCCCCGCCGTGTTCACGAATCTGTCAATCCATCACAGAACAGAAAAAACAAAAATAAATAAATAAATAAAATCAGGCTTGATTCATTTTCATGTAGTGGCCGGGTTTCAACGTCTAATGGCTAATCACTCATTTTCTAAAAGTGGTGTGTGGAAGAACCCCAAATAGCTTACGGAAGAATCCTGACTCGGTTACCAGTTAGAGAGAAAAGAGAGCTGTTGATTCATTCAAAAATCCAAGGGTTTTCGATCAGGCTTTCGATCAACTCGGGATTCATTTTCCTGTAGTGGCCGGGTTTCAACTTCGAATGGCTAATCACCCATCTTCTAAAAGTGGTGTGTGAAAGGACCCCAAAGAGAAACCTGATTCGGTTACCAGTTTAGAGTGAAAAGAGAGCTGTTGATTAATTTTAAAAAGCCAGGGTTTTTAATTCTGGTCAACGAAAACTGCTTCGTTTCGATTGAAAAGAAAAATGGTTCACGAGCTCCTACTCAAATAATCCACTGAAGATGAGCGTGCATGAAACTCACTAATTAGCAATCAATTAATTGCAGGCTGAATCACAAAAACTACTGACGCTTCATGCTCAAAAACCAGAGATCAGAGAGCATATATGCGTACCCATGACCATTTGCAGCCACGCAAACGCCTTCCGAAATGAGAAGCCCGCCTTCGGTCGCTCTCTGGCAGTAGAAATCCTTCATCATGTCGGTAGCCAGCGTGTTCCGAGCTCGGCACCGCGTCATGGGCGCCAACACTACCCTACAATTCGCACACACACGCACACCAATTCAATTGCAAGTTTGTAAATTCGCTGTAAACCATCGCACAGCTTGAATTACTTTGTTTGCACATCTGCTGTTAAGTGACTAGTATTAAATCTATCTGCAAAATCAGTATTGGAAACGTACCTGTGCTTGAGCTGATGAAGCCCAATTTGAATAGGTTTCATGAGCGGCTTGGGCGAGCCTCCCTCCGCCTCCGGTTCGGTGACTGTAACCATTGCTACCATTTCCTCCCGAAACCTCTCCACTGGATATGGCGACGTGTGGAACACACAAAGCTAGAGAGTGGAATCCCAACACGGAGATCGATGCTAACTGAAGTCTATCGAGTAAAACTCGGAGCTCGTTAAGGTGAGGAATGATAGAGATATTCGACTCTAGAGCTGCGTGACACCTTACAAAGCACGATGATATGTTCGTGATTCAACCCAGAAAACACTTCCACTTATATAGATGTATTTATATTCAGCGGCACCTTCGAGGGGGATTATTGTTCGATCTCCCGACAGGCACGCACGTTTCTAAATACGTACGCAGCGACTAGATCGATCAGGTCGTCGAACACATGTGTGTGTCGGAGGATGTAGGAATCTTCCGGACCTCCGTCCATCACACCTTTTTTACTTTTAATTTGTGCACATGGTCCATAAGTCCATTAGTTTCCTGCAGTTTAAAGTTTTTCACACTCTGCTGGTCGCTCATGTGGCGAAGCGGACCTGTGCATTGTCCTATTGCGAATTCCTCCAATGCTTGTAGGCAAGTGTAGCGATAAGCACTAAAATAAATATATAAATAAAGATATGTAGTGTGACCGAGTGGCTAATTGTGTGTGGTCAATTGACAAACTGCAAGCAATTCATTATCGATTCTTTGGCCAAAAAAATAAAATGTTCATGATGTCATTTGGCAAATTACGTTCATTGTAACTAGTAGGGTAAAATGCTCCAGATCGCCAAAAATAATTACACTGGTGCCTTGGCTTGCTTCGGCGTTGAAACTATGCCTTGGGCCCACGCAAGCAAGGAAGAATGTGGGCTTGGCTCCTGTAGCTCTATCGATTCGGCCCCGTTCTCACGAGCACGAGATTGAGGCTGAGTATGAAATCCCGATGGAACTGTTGCTTTGTGTGACCGCATGACTACGTCTGTGGTAACCGACAACTCACGGGATTCGGGATGGCGTACTTCTGCGGTAACCGACCGGTGGCGGGCGACTCTGTTTCAGCTCAAATTAGTGAGGAGGCAATCGAATTAGTGTGGGTGATACCAGAGGAGTCTTGAGTGACATGCTCAGGCGCAGGTGGGAATGGGGCTTTTTCAAGACGGGGTGAGTGACGTGGAGTTCGTTAAACAGGAGCAGGTGAGAATGGGGGTTTTTCTAGACATGGAATTTGTTGATCGGATGTAGGAGGAAATGGGGGTGTATGAGGAAATGGGGGTGTATGAGGAAATGGTGGAGTTCGTTAAACAGGAGCAGGTGAGAATGGGGGTTTTTTGGAAGTGTGCTAATTATAGGTGTGGAGGATGATGTGGAGCAGCAGTCATTATTATTGTGGACTTTGGAAGGCATTTTCATCACATGGCCTATTAACCTGGACTTTGGTGCAGACGTGGCCCTTGGAAGTTTAGTTTCCTGATCACTCTTCACTACTCCTCTGCCCCATATTAACCCCTAAATGACCAAGGGGCGTGGGGTTGTACTTAGTGTTATAAGTCAGGAATAACGTGCGTGCGTCATCTTCAGGTACGCAACTCCCGTATTATATGGTCATGATTATAATCACTTATATTGCATTTTAGTTCAATCTCAAGTGATATAATTTGTTTTAATGTAAGAAAATCTTGTAGCCCTTCTAACAAGGAATCCAAAAATGTAACTATGTATAGAACCTAAATGTTCTTTGAAGACAATAATCGCATTAGAAACCTAATTATATGAGTTTTTTAACCCTTTAACATCCCAATTCAACATTGTTTTCAAAGATGCGCTATAAAATGTTTGATGAAACCCTAAAATGGAGTAGATGTACAAAGAAAACTTGTAAATGTCAATGTGAAGATCACAACTGTACAATTGGATGCATCATTTTTTTATTAATATTTTTTATTTAATTTTGAAAGGTTTTCTCTTGAAATTCAATTAAAAATCCCAAATCAACACAAAGAAATTTCAAAAAATTGTAATGAAATTGGAATAACATGCCCTACGAGATGGTATGGTTTCCATTATTTGATTCTACCTATTTTGGAAAATCATGTTTGAGGTCTCACTTTTTGAACTAAGAATGAAACTTGACATAAACAGATTGTGTTATTTTTCTAAAAATCATAATAACCTATTTTTAAAATCCAAACCGTTCAAAGAATAGTCAACTTGCACAAGAACCAAGAGTAATTTTGGGAAATGAAAACTGTCCAATCTGGATGAGATCCGAACAACTTCAATTTGTTCGTCGTCTAATATATAGACGCTGGCGCGCTAAAGGGTTAAATACATGTAGCTTAGGCAAAGCTACCCAACTTTTGGGCTTTTTAATAAAATATTAAGATTTTTTTATTGTAATTAAACACTACCAATGACTTTTAATTTTAACTGGAGGCAACTTCTCGTATGAATTTTTTCTAGGATTTTTTTGAATAATGCATAGGTGTTTCAATTCTTTATATATGTTGTGGAGCTTTGTTTCTTAATAAATATGCAATCCAAAATTATCTACATCTCATTTTATTTAATTTGGTCCTCACCTAACTTTTAGGTCTTTTTATTTTTATATAATTTGATATAATTTTTTACAAAAGCCGTCCTCTATGTTGTTTTAATGTTGATGCCCCAGCATATAATATGGGAGTTGCATACTCGAGACATCAAGAAAGTAGAAGTGAGGGTTTCCAGTATTGAATCAATACATTTTCATTTGCTTTGGCAACCTTGATTGAAACTATACTGGAATTGTACTAGTGTCATACAAAGACCGTATGGATTTCAAGCAAATGAATTAAGACACTAACATTACACTCAAAGCACTGAATTCAATATAGGTACTATATTTATACAAAATTCAGTGTATATATATACTATATATACATATGTATATATATATATATATATGTGTGTGTGTGTGTGTGTGTGTGTGTGTGAGTGTGTATTGTATTGACAAAATGATGTAGGTCATGTATAAGTTCAATACAATCTCTTATTCTTATACTAAATCTACATAAGAATGTCAAAGCCTGCCGTAGCAAAAAATACGGTAAGATTACCATATAGTTTCTATCATGTACTCGACCACAAGAACTTTGTTGATGTAATTCCAACTCTGACCCAATTCAACACTCTATGAAACCACCCTAATTCCATCTTTCTTCATATCTTTTTTCATCATTCACATTGTGAATGAAATGTGACAAGGTTAAACGAGTTGTGGAAAGGGGTGGCAAGTAACCCATACAAGTCAAGGAATGCATGTATTTTTAAAATATTTTTATAAATGCCTTGATAACCAACAAATATGGAGTTGTAATACAAATCAAAGTGGCAGATATTGATGTGTAGAATACATATGTTTGGTTGGATATACTATATTCATTACCAATATTTTTTAAATTAATTTTCAAAGATTTTTCATTGAAATCCAATAATAATTCAAAAAATAACTTTTTTTTACTTGAATTGTTGTAAATGCAAAGATACTTAGGATGGTAAAAAATTAATGATGACGATAAAGTGCTTCAAGGGAGTCAATTTAGGATATATTTTGGGTGGTTCAAAGATACTCAGAGATGTCTTTGATTATGGATTTTTTTCAAGATGCTCATGGCTTCTATTTATGAACAATTTTGTATTTCCATAGCATGCCACTTTGAAAGTCAAAGAGATTACATTTTTTGATAGAATTTTTTTATTTTATTTAGGTGTCTCCACTGATATTTATCAATACATGAAAAATTGCGTGGCAATAGGAATCTTCTCTAAGGTGTTTAAGATATTTAAATGAATAGTAATATTAAGTACTTCTACTTTAGTCCACGTGGTGAAGGGAGCAAACAAGACCAACATCAGAGCTAGTTTCTACTGCAGTACTACCCAACTCGAACTAGAGGTGTGTCTAGCTCAAACCGAGGTAGGAAGCAAAAAGTTTCACCATGTCTAGGCGTTGTGAACATTTCCTTGATTCTTGGTCCAGTTTATATCTAAGAGCTCCAACTATGCAGTTTGAGTTTTACAGGCCTAGAGGACTAGAATTCTAGCTTGGAGGGGTCCAGCTAGGTGATAGAAATTGGCTCTCACTCAAATGCAGCTACGAAAAATTATATTATTTTTGGGGCACAAATGAAAGTCAATTTCATTGCAAAAAATTATAGGGAGGTCACTTTCAAATATTACGTTACAACGTACAAACAAAGATAGGGTCCAAATAAATCTTTGAATGTAAATTTTATAAATGAATTACATTAATATAGGATTCTCAAATTGATTACAACAATTAAAATGAGAATATTCTCGAAATATTACTAATTATAGTAAGAATTACTTTTAATTTTTAGGATACTTTTAAATACCATTTGTTCACATGTGATACTCAAAGATATAAAGGGTGACCTCCCGGAGAAAAAAAAAGGTACAATTTCCCCTCATTAAAAAATTTAGCCTAGTAGAAGCATTATTTGAAAACACCTTTATCAACTTAGATCACTTCAATTAAGAATTCCACATTATTTTAAATTATTTCCAACACCCACACTATTTTACATATTATGTAAAAACCTTATCCTTGCAAGTTCACTATCACATTAACTCACATCAATTGAACAATCCACATTATTTTAGATTTCAAGTATAGTTAGTGTAGGCTCTTCTATTTACGCATCATATTATTTCATAACCTAGACTATAGAATTAACGGTATAGTGGAGTTGAGTATAAGCGTGGGTTGTTTACAGTATTTTTTTGGAAAGTCATGTTTTATTAGTTCATCCATAGGTACTGATATACAAATCTATAGCAATTAATTATAGACCAGGTTTCAATAGTGACAATTCAGAAATGTTTTTAACAATGGTTGGTCGAAAAAAGTGGGATAAGTTGTAAGGTTGTCTATTCTTAAAAATAGGTAGGTAGTGTTGCAACACAAGTAGACATAAACATATCATGAGTTACAATTTTTGTTTGAATTGCTTCTCTAAAGCCTCTCCTAACTATGCTCTAGTGTGAATTTTTGCAAGACTTGGCATAGAGAAGTTTGCAAGTTCCAATGATTTCAAAAGTTGGATACTTATACTATTAAGTTTAAAAACTATTAGTTCTCTTACAATGTCAAAATCAAGTTTCAAGGCAATTGTGCTCATTCTCTCATTAGCCGGTTAAAAGAGAGAACACAAAAATCTTCTCTTGTTTGTCTCCTCTTTGTAAACCTTTTGATCAACAAAAAGTAAAAATCTAAATTGTTGTAGATTGAAACTTGAACCTGACATTATATCCCATGAACTCACTACTCCTGTGGCTCAACAATTATGTAGTCCGTAATGTTTTCATTACAATAAATAACAAATATTTTGAAAAAAATGACGATATTCCATTGACCAAAAACTTTAGGGTCATGTTGTGCGGTAGCTATATTCGAATACGGCAAGCTATATGACTGCTAGATCGGATCATATCTCGCAACAATCCCTTCTTGATGCCATTTCGCAACAATCTCTATCAATGTTATCTTGGTATTTGGCCATTTCAACGTAATAAGGCTATTCCCCTAACTCTAAATGGATTACTAATTGTCGAACAATCATTTCCTATCAAAACTAGTCACTACACTGAATGGCGTATTTAGTGTCCAAGGAGAATTGATGTCTTTTACCATAATTCGTTCAAAGGTGAAGAGAAATAGTGTCACTTGACACTCCATAGGAGTTTGCCACTTGTCATTCTCACTTCCATTGAGAGTGCCATGTTCTTTCCAACTAATGAGAGTGACATGAGGTGACATGCCATATTTATTATAAGATTGCCATATGTCATTAAAACACTACATCTTTTTTTTTCTTATGAGGACACTATATCTCCCTAAAATGAAATAATGTCTGGGTTTAGAAATAGTGTCCCGGGACACTAAATACGCCATTTAGTGTAGTAGAAAGGGAGGTCTTTGGGCACCAAGATATATTGCCAAAGCATGGTGCTCAATGCCAATATTGACACTAGCTTCGTGTCAATATGGGCATTGGACGCCACGTTCTGATAACATTCCTTGGTAACCAAGTAGAGTGTTTGCATGGTACAATTCACCAACTTTTGTATCGCAATGCACGACTTTGCAATTTTTTTAAAAACTTTTAGAAATTCAAAAATACCCAGGGAGAAATAGAAATTGGTCGTAGAAATTATCAAAAAAATTGAACTACATTAACTAAAGTGATGTTCTCTACTAATGCCAAAAAAAAAGATTGAAAATAACATATATGATTGTAATTTAAATTAACAGTTACCGGTATACAAAAATAAATAAACTAGCACCTCGTCATAGTACATGACATGCACTCAAATTCTCAAAGAGAAAAAGAAAAGAGGGTTGTGGATGGGATTTTGAGCTATAAATTATTATTTTTAATGTTTGGATATGTGAAGAAAAGTATCTTTTAAATCTTAAATTTTAAAAAAATTAAACATGTGCTATTTTTGGTAGATTTGAATTGTTTCTCTATTTTAAATTTTATTTTTGAGGGATTGAATGTGGTTGAGAATGAAATTTTCAAGGCGGGCTTATTTTTTTAAATTGTAATATAGAATCAAACATGGACTCTATTTATATTCAAAGTTTGATCATAAATTGGTCAAAATATTATTAGAATGGGAGTTGGATACTTAAAATCTTCAAGACAAAACAATTTTGACAAACTAAGATTTTATTCTATGATTAATACGTACACAAATTTAAAAGTTGGCTCACTTCATTTTTCCTTGTATGATTGTTACATATTTTTAAATCGGTTTTAAAAGTTAGTTTTCAGAAAAAATACACAATGTGCACCAAAAGACACAATATTGTACAATCCTAAATCCCCTCAATGTGATGAACCGTATCATGCAAACATCCAGTACCCCTTTTGTACAAGTGGGAGGTGAAGGCAATTTTCTTGGCAGACACGGCCATCAGCAGCCCATGGAAACTGTGTGGCCAGCTTCCAAGAAGTTGGTGCTTATGGCCATGGGAGTTTTGAAGTGTGCTTGCAGTCACTCATCCCTTTTTCTTCCACTTGTGAAACAATAATCGCATTCAGTAAGTCGAGCTTTGACAATGATTATCGCCATATTCATTTAATTGGGAATTTTCGCCATATTGGGACTCTTTGAAATCTACAATTGGTATAGGATTTCCCACCAAATCTATGCCAATTGTAGATTTCAAAGAGTCCCAATATGACGAAAATTCCCAATTAAACGAATATGGCGATTGATCGAGGTTCTGGCTCCCATTCATTATCCTGTTGAAGTTCCAGACAGTGTATATTATTTCTTTGCTATTTCAGCATTCACCATTGATGTTCCATTTCACTCTTGCACTCTTGCCGGGACTCTTGCATTTTATACCTGATAATACTCAGTCAGATACATGTATGACCGACCAACTGTTCTCAATTGTCTCAGTGAAGAGCTTACCAAAATATCAGATGAAACAAACATGACATAACAGGTAGTTTTATCAAATCCTTGTGACAACCATACCTCCATTTTCTTATCTGCGATAGTTAATTGAACACATTGTGATATTGCATGTTTACCCTTGCTAATGAGGTACCAAAAGCTACATGAAGAAGGCATGGTCACCATGCATGCTCTCTATAATGAATATCAGACTTTTGAGTTATTGTTTTGGTTGCTATCTACAATGGAGAAGAATGAATTATTACAGCTGCTAAAGAATAAGGAATGTCAAAATTTGCAACTTCAAAATTGCAAGAGGAGGCGATTTGGAAACGAGACTCAAATCTCATGGCTGGAGCTACATGCCATTGTTAGTTTTAGAATCATCACCTTGAGCCTCATTTAGAAAGTAAAACTGAAATCTTGCATCACAATCTCAAACTATGACACCCGTGATGTTATGTTGATGGTCAGTCATGCAGAGTAGATACCGGTGTTGATAGAGCCAAATACTGAGGTTGGAACACTTGAGGTGGATATCATACTTTCACAGTAGCCTGCAATTAAAGGCGTACAAGCCAAGGTCATACAACCGAACCGTACCTGGACCGTAGATGAAGCAGTAAACAAGCAGCATGGACTTATCAATCTGATAACAAGGTGGTCAAGCATTTGCAGAGGAGAGATTTCATTCGTTGTGACAATGTATCGTTCACCCATCTCTGTTGTAACTATAGGGTACTGTGTAATGTCTAAAGCAGGTTTATGGGACACCCAATCTGGGTATATACTTTTTATGTTAAGTTTAAAATACAGCACCGCCTACTTGGTTCTCAAGGAGCTGCCAACAGGGGCTATTGCTAATAAATATTCATTCCTGTTACCCGCAACCATCAACAGTAGCGAGCTGTATACATTGCCATCTCGAAGTAGATGGGGGAGGTGCCGCCCTAGCCCAGTCGGTAGAGCGCAAGGCTTTTAACCTTGTGGTCCAGGGTTCGACCCCCTGGGGCGGCGAGATTAACACAGGTCTCTTTTTGTTTAAAAAATGCACCAACAAAGAAAAGAAAGGCCCAAAGAAAAGTAGAACTTTGGAAGTTTTATATTTATTTGTTCAAATTTTTATAATAACTATTATACCATGTGCTCTACATTGTTTCATAAAAAAATTATGAGCATTGCAAACGATATAAAAGCTTGTGTTTAGTAAGCAACTAAGAAGTATTTTACCAATTTATTTATTTTGAATTTTGAATTTTGAATTTTCTTGCATGGAATTTACTGGCATATATGTAAAAGAATGATTTTATTCATTGTATAATTATTAGCAAGGTAAAATTTTGAACAATTTTGTTTTATGGGTACATAATGTTCTTTAGAGGCCCACCGTTGCACCTGCGAATCTCAAGCATTTGTCAAGGGATCAGAGGTATCGTAGAGAATTTTCTCTAACTTCAGTTGGACCAAGCAAAGAAGGTTGGAGAGTTGAATTATTTTATTAGTAGTTTATACTATAGCAAGCACTTGTAAAGAAAGGGTGCGGTCCAACAAGGACTAAAGAAATTTATGTAATTAAGTAATCTTCGAAAAAAATTACATATGAAATTCGTTTTGAACTCAGTATACAATTTCCAAAAACATAAAATTGCTTACAAATTTTTACAATATAACAGAGTTAGTTTGCTACAACATTTAATCATTGGCATTGGCATGTTTGAATTTCATGTTAAATTTGTCAGAAATTTAGTTTTTTCTTTCATCCTCCTTATACAAAATAATATTCTAAATGATAAAAAAAATTGAATTCTTTTCAAAAATTCTCAACTCAAGTTGTGAAATACCGTTATATGACTTGCAAGTTGTGGAATACCGTTATATACATTTTTTGTTAAAAAGTTTGAACAAGCACGTTTACCTTTTTACATATTGTGAAATAGATTATCATTGTATGTGTGTATTGTAAATTAATGTTAATTATGCACTATTTTTAAAAGAATACAAAAGGTACAACATAATTGCGGTGTTGAAAATTTTCTATTAATCCCTAAAAGATTGGCTCCATAGCGAAATAGTCAAACATCAATTTGAAATTCAATTTGGCCTTTAAAATTGTATATAATTTATATTCTATTTTTTAATTACATGAGACCTTTAAATTTTAATTAGTATGAAATTTTTCAAATGATTTTGTGCAAAGTTGTATTTTTGATAATTTATTAGTGAAAATTTTGAATTGACAATTCTTTTTATAAAAACCTAATTGAATATTTTTATTGATGCAAGTAAAAATGTAATATATCACTAAAGACTTTTATACAATAATTTTATTTTTCACACCCTAAAATGCCCTTGAGTATGAGTTCCAATTCAAATTTCCACTATCATGCTTCGCTTAGTCTTTATATAATTGAATAAGTAAAAATTGATAATTTTAATATTTAAAAACAAAAAATTTAAATGTTGATTTTTTAACATTTATTGATGAAAAGACATAATTATTATATATATTTAAACATAATGTGTAAAGAAAAGTATATTAGTTACAAAATCAATTTGATTACTTTTATATATATATATATATATATATATATATATATATATATATATATATATATAATTTTAAAAATATTCTTAAATGAAAAAGGATACGAAAACTCATAATGTTTTGAAATTTCGATTTTGACACATAAAACTTGCAATTGCAATAATTTACTTAACTTTTGGAATTTTTAAGATCCACTAGAAAGTAAACTTGATAAGATTCATATTGTTGATTAAAACCAAGTATGAAGACCAAAATTGCATTTGACTAAAGCACATTCTCCAAAATACTATTTTGACCTTAGGAAACCAAGGTCATGTTTTTGGTGCCATCAAAAATCTCTCAACGAGAAGGGATGCAATGAAGTCGCTTCATTAAGTTTGGACCTATTGTGTGGGAGTTATGGATTTTTGATTGATTTTTGTGACCAAAAATTGAATTAGTTGAATTAGACTTTGGATTAATTATTCTAAAAACTAATTAAAAAGAAAAAAGCATGGCTAAAGCACAAAGAACATTGGGCCAATGACATTTTTGCCACAATGATTATATCAAATTAAATTAAATTAAATTTGAAAAAAAAAAAAAAAAAAAAAAAAAAAAAAAAAAAAAAAAAAAAAACATCATCAAATCACAAGGAACGCTACACCAACAGCGCAAGGCCACACTAGTCTCTTTTGATGATAGCTTGAAAAAAAGTTATAAAAACATATTTTACAACACATCTAAGTTTTGTGCAAGATCTATTGAATCATTATGGGTTTATTCACTATCTGTCGGAATCCTTCGTTGGAATTAAGTATATGGCTTTTAGTTCATATTTCTAATAGTGTAACATTCAAATATTCCAACATTTGCAAATATTGGATGAAAGGCTTCCAATAAATGTTAGAACCTATCCCAAATTCCTTTCCCCTCCTCCAAATAAGTGATTTTCGTGAGGCTAATAGCTCCTCAAAATGCCATTTTTTTTTAAAAAAAATTGCGTTTAGCTAAATGTCATAATAAACTAGGGCCCTGCTTATCTCCGCACCATCTGTGACGAAGTGAAAGGCCATGAAATTCAATAAGACGTGAAAGGCTAGGTTACTTTACATAATGGTCTTTGAGGGCGAAATGGAACAGTCATGGGAAGACCATTCAAAAATGTGAAAGGCTCGGTTATGTCATAGAAAGGTAACATCATAGAAAACCATGTCTTAGAATTGTCCACTGCCGACTCGCGGCTCGTTGACTCACTTACCAACCCTACAATCGTTGAAAAGCCACCTATGGTTGTTACTGGAATAAAATCTGAACAAACGATACATTTACATGACTTTGCCATGTCAATTGGTTGGTTTTTTTCAAGGCATGATTTACCATGAATTATTATTTATTTATTTATTTTTAATGAGGTGTATCTCCATCATCCAGTTTCCATATTCAATTTCTCTTATGTTTATTCAACATAATTTTGAATGGATTGCACTTCTAATGATAGTAATCTCAAGTTCCAATTCTATGGGAATTGAAAATTATCGTTTTATTTGTAGGCTTGGTTTGCTGTGTGGATTGAGGATGCTCGAAAAACGTCTATAATCTAGCCAAGTAAATCATCTGACACTCAATAAAATGGATGAAAAGCATTCTAAAATATGATCGAGGTGAATTAGACACTTCACATTTGGATAATGTGTTGAACTCTCCAAACCACCTTCTAAGAATAGATTTAGGTAGATTCTTGTATTTGATTGCACATGTTTTCCCTCCCTATTCTAGACTATAGGTGTCTTCATCAACCACTAGCCAATGAACCTAAATCCAACTATTTGTAATCCCCAAGGAACCTAAAACCGACCACCTGTCATTCAATAAGAAGGCTTTTACAAGTGGCAGAAATCGGGGCGTCTAGGATGCAATTCATGACACTTTTTGTTGGGAAAACTACCACCAATACGGCACAAATAGGATATGATTAACTTTTCACTTTCAAAATTCATATAAATTGTATTTTAATTAAGAAAATGAATATTATTTTTCACTTTAATTCATGATTCTTATCTATCAACCAAATAATAGTCCCAATATGATTTTCAAAAAAATCAAAACACAAAAGCTTAACCTTTAAACGTCACGAGGGTCCTTGGAGGGCAGCCCGAAGAGCATCTCCAAAAGTCTACATGAGCTATTGCCAACAAAAAAAATTAAAATTTAAAAAAAAAATTAAAAAATTAAAAAATTAAAAAAATGCTTTGTCTCTCTCCATAGTTGCTACCTGATCATAGTTCCCTCATTCCTCCTATTCCTTCATTTGATTGTGGATTGTTCCACAATTTTCTAATTTAGGCGTATTTGTTAAATTTAGCCTCTGTTTTTCATCACCATTCCAAAGCACCAATCCATTTCAAATTTGGTTGAGAAAATCCACTTTTTTCTCCATTATTCTCTCATAAATAAGCCCATGGGGCTTTTTTGACGTTTAAGGGTTAACCCCTAACTGCCTAAGCGTCCATTTTTTGGACGATGTACAGATTTCATCCATAATTTCTCATCTGTCATGCACTTTTTGTAGTGAGGAATTTTTATTGTAGATTCTATGGGAAGTTAGCTTCATGCATATGTGATCCGGTTAGAAAGGGGATGATTTGCGAATTTTTTATGCCTCGTTTCATTTTGTAGTGATTCACCCAAAATTTTGAAAATTTCAGTGTAAAAGTGCTCTAAAAAAAGTCAACTCATAAAATTAAGCAACCAAAAAATCTCCAAAAATCACTACACTTAGAGTATTACATTTCAACCAATCACAATGAATTTCATCCGTAGATTGTCAATATCTTATTCGTAATTGAACTACAAAATAATTTTGAATTTCACGTTTCAAATTTTATACAAAATTGTTGGTAATAGCAATTATAGATCTAACCGTATGGATAGAATCTAAAATTCATAATGTACAACTTTTATTCATATGTCAAGTTCAAAATATCCCTCTTGGTTGCATTTTATAATGCATCTTTGCAAAACTGCTGAATTTGGAGAGGGTTCTAGACATTTAGGGGTTAAATGAGCGGTTTTAGGTGCCTCCACCTTTGCATGCACATATAGAGACTGTGATTGGGTCACTTAAAATTGAAATATAGATGAAACTGTAGGTACTTTGAAGTGTGAACACAGAGATCTTGAGTATGCGGCGCCGATTTCTAGACCTGAGGCGGGCGTACTTCATGTTCCAGAGAAGAACAGTGATGAAGTTTGCTGACCCTGCCCGGACGGGCTGCGAGTGGAAATGATGGGGTCAGGCCGGTCAGGTCGGTCAGCCGAAATTAAAGTGCCCGACAAGATACTGTTTGAAACCAACATGCTCCCCGGGAAGACGGGATCCTCTCGGAAATGTAGGGATTTCCTTCTCATACTTTCTAATTAAAAAAATCATTCCCTGACCTGACATTCAACGTCCCCATGCAACACCTCACTTGCTAAGGGCCCCGGTCTTTACGCTTTTACATACACCTCACGGTATACTACCACACTAATGTACTCCCTCTGTCCTATATTAACCCTTGAAAGGTTCTTCGGGTCCCTCTCTACAACTCGTATTTAGCCTTATAATTGTTCAATTGTGGTTTAATATATAAATTGTGATATATTTTTTAATATATAAATTGTGATATATTATCATGATTATTAATTTACTTTGTACTGAAAAGTGTTTGGTCATTGTTATTTTGATTAAATACCGCTGGATACAAAATATACTATATGGCCACAAAGGGCTTTCGGGCCGTTCAAGGGTCAAGCTTCATGATTCCCTTATCAATTTGTTCCACAATAAACTTCTTGTTTGCTCAAACTACTATTCCTATTGGCTCAGGGTTCACACTATAGTGCTTAGAGTCCACACCATTGGAAGGATTGAGTCATCCAATTTTAGGATACATGAAGCTTTATATGGGACAAAGTAGTATTGGTTTTTTGGATGAGTGTAGTTTTTATTATTACTTTTTTATTGATGGGTAAATTTTGAAAATAGAAGGTGTGAGAGTTCGAGAACATAGCATAATGGAGCAATGCAATGGAGCACCCTTTAAAAACTAGATCAAAAGACAATCTTCATTTAGATTCACTTTTCTAAGTAATGAAGGAATGTCATTTGTGTTCCATGGATTTTGGGACTATCGTGTCATTGCCACATACATTTAGTTTCTAATTGTAACTAGGCTATGGTCCCATTAGAAAAGGGTGTTGACTACTATTGCTCTATTGTCAAATCAAAAAGTTGGGAAACAAATTACCTAGGAAATTGTATAGTGGGGGTTCTTAATTTTGGGGAAGATCAAATAGTTTGTCATTATGTGATTAAGGTCACTTTTGAAGTAGATTTTTATTATAGTTTGGTTCTTAAGAAAAATAAAGAGGAGTTAATCCTTTGAAATTCTATAAGGATAGGGCACTCATTATCCTATTTCTAGTCTCTGATCAATACTTATGGATGCAACAATACAATTCATAAAGTCACTGTCTTAGACTATTATGTGGAACCAAGGCAAAAGTTTAGCATGAGGAAATGCAAACATTTAGCTTTTAGCATAATGATGATCAAAACATGTTGCAAGGTGTTCAAGGCATAGTCTCACAAGTTTTGCTTAGGCAACACTTTTAAATCTCTTCAAACATTGTTAGTACTTTATAATATTTCTCGTAGCAATGATAGCACAATATTATTAAAATTACAACTATAAACAATCTAAATTTATTCTTCTCGTTTCTATATTATGTTCTTCAATATTTTACAATGCTCGGTATAAGGGATTTATCAAAGCATAAGCAAGCCATACTATGGATTTAATCAATCACAACCATCATCTGTATATGCTTATAGCATAAGACAACGCTTACTTTTTTTTTCTTTCTAGATATCACCTGTGAACACTAAAGTGTTAACCACCATGGCTTTGAATATTACATTCACGCATCCAATACTATCTACTTCTTCTTTGTGCAATTTTTATGTTTATAATTACAATTATTCTACCACACTTAATTTCAGCAACTATTGCTCATTAACTTCCCATTCAGTAATACACATCTAATGCTTTAAGCAACCACTTCACTTAATAACTGCAAATACATATCCTTGCATAAATCGCATGAAGCTTCGCAATAACAACTAGGTTTGCCCAATCACTGGGACTTACAACAAACGCTTTACTAAATCATGCTTAATGAATTCCAATTTTAAGCTTTTGATTACACAATATTCATTACATATTTTCAAACAAGAAAATGATGATGCTTTCCAAAGCCAAAAACCCTGATCAACTTGAAATGGAAGTGAAACTACAAATAAAAACCTGAGAGGCAAATATTACATTTGTTTCCACTCTAAAAAATAAAAACCTGAGAGATAACAAAAAAACCTAAAAGAGAGAAGAAGAAAAAAAACCTGAGATATAAAAGAAGTCCCATACAACAAAATATCCACCATCCTACAACAAGCAATTCTTGAAATCCAAACTAATAATAACCATTCTAACTACTTGGCTTTTAAACAACTTTCTGCATCTATTCCTCAAAAGAAGTTCACACTTCAATCGATTTCCAAAACTAAAAAACAACTAAGTCCTATTTATACATCAAAGTCAAAAAGTTCAAATTTAACTAACTTTTAGCATTTACATCTATTATGCTATGAATGTGATGCAAAATTTCAATTTTACTTTTCAAATCAAACCATTTCAATTTTACTTCATAAATCCTTTCTAATTCTAAAATGTATTGTTTGGCACTCACTAAGCTTGTATGTTTAACCCCTAACCGTCCCGGCGTCCATATTGTGGACGTTTTTTTAATTACTTGCACTTTGAAGAGCTGTAGCTTTTGCATAGTGTTTGATTTCAATGAAATTTTGGACCCTTCCCCTCCCCCCGCGCGCATGATTTCTAGTTTGAGTAGTGAAATTTTTAGATCAATCTGAGATGTATTGAAATTTTGGGAATCATTTGAAAGTAGAGGTCTTTTTTTAAACAATTTTTGTGAATTTTTATGGCTGCAACTTCGGGGGTTTGTATCTCCTTCATCTAATGTTCATTTTCAATAAAAAAACATTGTTAGGTTAGATTTCCCTTGAAGTCTAGTTATCATTGTAAATTTTCATGTCAATCCATGTTTAGGAGTCATTTTAGTGCATGGGTCTATTTTGGACACTTTTTGCTTCTTAGGTCAAATGGGTCACTTTTCATGCTACTTTTTGACATTGCAAGGCCATTTTAAGGCACATCGAATCTTTTCATGAGTTTTTTTGGTACCAATGTGATTATATGATGATTTTGAACCACTTTATAGTTTAAAGTTTTTTCATTTGAGTATTTTAGAAAACGAATTTCACCTCTAATGTGTTGCTAGGAAAATTTCAACATCCTTTATTAACACTAAAACATTAAGATCTTGTAATCTATGAGGCCAAATGACTCCAAATTTGATCCACATCATCTACAACGTGTATACTACAAGATTGTATGGTTGAGATTTCTATACCTCACTTACACGTAGACCTATAACACATCAAAAGCAATGATGTTTTAAATCCCAAAAAAACTAGGGACGCTTAGGGGTTAACCTTTAATTGCCTTAGCGTCCATTTTTTGACAATGTACAAATTTCATCCATGTTTTTTCATTCGTCGTGCACTATTTGCAGTGTGGATTATTTACTATAGATTTTATGGGAAGTTAGCTTCAAGCATGTGTGATCCAATTAGAAAGGAGATGATTTGTGAAATTTTTATGCCTCATTTCATGTTGTAGTAATTCACCCAAATTTTCAAAGATTTTAGTGTAAAAGTGCTCTTAAAAAGTCAACTCATAAAATTAGCAACCAAAAAATCTCCAAAAATCACTACATCTAGAGTATTGCATATCAACCAATCACAACAAATTTCATCCACAAATTGTCAATATCTTATTCTTAATTAAATTACAAAAGAAATTTGAATTTTGAGTTTCAAATTTCATACAAAATATTGGTAATAGCAATCATAGATCTAATTGTATGGATAGAATAAAAAATTCATGATGTACAAATTTTATTCATACATCAAGTTCAAAACATCCCTCTTAGTTGCATTTTATAATGCATCTTTGCAAAACTGATGAATTTGGAGAGGGCTCTAGGTGTTTAGGGGTTAATGTCAACATACTATATAGTTGAATTGTGCCAAGGATGCAAAGTTCATAAGACAAAAGATTGAAGAGTTGCAAGGTTGCTCTCAAGAATACAAAAAGATCTTGGATTGGTAATTATAACACAATACAAGAACAAAGGAACAATATAAATTGTTTCACGACTTAAATGTGATACGACAACCACTACCAACCAACTGTGAAGCTCATGACTTGGCGACCATTAAATGTATAAAAGAAAACTTACACACGCACACGCATTACATTCTATAAAAACCTTTAGTTACTTCGGTCTCTAGTTACTAGTTATCAGAGTGTCTATTCTCAAAAGGAGAGAGTAGTTTTGCATCAATGTCTTTTTATTTGGTGGGCAATGACTCATTGTCAAAACGAACAGACAATTTATTCGCACAAGCTTTGAAAGGAGTCCGGAGTTCTTTTCTATCATCTATCTATATGTTTCACAACTTGTGTTGGTGAGATTGAGGAGCCCCTCGTCTCACCTTCTATTTATAGGAGTGTTTGGGTACTTGATAAAAACTTCTAGAGGTTCTTCATAAGTTCCATGGAGCTTCTATGGAAACATCTCTGTTTGTCTACAAATGTTTAGAAGGTTTTAAAAAATCATAGAAGCTTCCGGAATACAATAGAAGCACTGATAGAAATTAGGGAAAAATAATTGCACTAGATTTCAGCTGCATTCTTTAAACCGCCCTTTAACTGCAATTGAAAACGATTGTAAAATCTTATATTGCTTGTAGCAATTCTAATATCGAGAATTTAGAGGCGTGTGACATACCGTTTGAAAGGTCTTGAAAATGCGCTTCCAACGGTATATTACACTCCACGTAATTCTCAATGTTGCAGTTGCTACAGGCAAAAGAAGATTTTGCAATCGTTTTCAACTGCAGTTTCAAGGTGGTCTAAAGAATTGCACCTAAAATCCAGTGCGGTTTCTTTTCTTGGATTTGTATCAGTAAAGTTTACAAAAGGTTCTAGAAGGCTATAGGAGATTTTAGAAACTCTAAAAGATTCCAAAAGATACTAGAAAACTATCAAAGGTTCTTATATGTCCGTGACAAATTGTTGTTTCACAATCTATGAAAAAAAATTCATCATCTTATTTATGATTAAAGTGAGGCATGCCAAAAAGTTTATCTTCAATGACAAAGAATACGGTTTTAATCAACACTTGTTATAATCTTAGCCATGCATTGTTGAACTCTTTGTCGTTTTTGCACATTATTCACACATGAATTGGCAATGGATTGGTATAGTTGAAAAATATGTTTAGTTTTCCTTTTTTTTTTCAATACCATGTGGAAAAAAAAAAAAAAAAAAACACGAGAATTTACAAGGGCTAGTGAACAATTCCTTAGACATGAAAAGATTAAGCATCACAAAAGAATTGAGGGTATAGAAAGGCCACAAGAGTTGGCTTCTTATATATTCAAGTGTACTCAAGAGACATGTTGGGATTATTAGGGACTACTCAATCGAAGTGGTACAATTTTGTAGACGATGAAGTGTAATTGTATATATAAAATAGAAATAAAGTCATGTGAAGAAGAAATGTTGATTGTGGTTGGGGCCTCAACCATTTGTTTAGCAAAGATCTTAACTTTTACGCATGACTTCTTTTGACAAGGTAAAAGTTGTAGCACTTTTGCTCTTCAACTTAATTAATACTAGTAGTTTACTGGTCAATAGAGTTATCCAAAGAGAGAGCCATCTAACCTCCCTTTTGAACTATACTTGGGTGGAATATTGTCTTATCATAGATTGTCCCCTCGTGGCTCATCTTTGGTGGAAGTTGTGGGAGCTATAGTGAGCTATGGTAAATAATGACAGGGTTTTGTTTTAAATTGTCTCCCAACTTAGCATAGACTAGTTTTTGGTTTATTTTGGTTTCAACATGAGTTTGTCAAATCATTCCTCTCATTAGAAGAAATCTAAGGTTTCTAGAAGGTTGCGAGTTACTATTCCAAATAATAATAATAATAATAATAATAATAATAATGAATAATACAAAATATTAAATCTGACGTGGATATGATGTGGTCACCTCTCGGCCATGTCACACTGGATTTTAATTATAAAATAAAATAAAATAAAAGTTGCTAATAATATTTTGATGATATATATATATATATATATATATATATATATATATATAATAAAATAATTTTTTATTAAAATAAAATTTTCAATAAAACTTTAGATTTTTGACATGAGTTTTGAAATGGCCCTTCGGAGGCTTTAGATCTCTTCTAATAGTTGGGATGACTTTTCGGTTAAAAAATTTATGACTTTTCTGAAAAACTTATGACAATGACTTCCAAAAATCATAATTAATTCGACGTAGCTCCAAAAATTACAAAATAACTTGGGCTGAGCTCGCCTATGACAGAGAAGTTAAATTACAACCAGTTCAATTTTTTTACCACCCAATCTCAGCACTTTTTATTTCAGCGGTTTATTAATACCCAATTCATTTAACCCCTAAACGTTCTCACCGTTCTCACCTTTTTCAGATTTGGCAATTTTCCAAAGATGCATTATAAAATGCAACTAAGAGGGGTATTTTCAAGTTGATGAATGAATAAAAGTTTTACATTATGCATTTTAGATTCTATCCATACAGTTAGATTTGCGATTGCTATCACCAATACTTGTGTATTAAATTTCAAACTTAAAATTCAACACTCTTTTGTACTATGATTATGATTAAGATATTGACAATCCAATAATGATTTTTTTTGTGATGGGTTGAAATGTAATACTCTAAGTGTAGTGATTTTTGGAGATTTTTTGGTTGCTTAATTTTAGTAGTTGACTTTTTCAAGAGCACTTTTAGACTAAAATCTTCATAATTTTGGATGGAACACTACAATATGAAATGAGGCATAAAAATTTCACAAATCATCCCCTTTCTAATCGGATCACACACGCACGGAGCTAACTTCCCACAAAAGTTTCAATAAAAAATCCACACTGCAAAAAGTGCATGATGGATGAGAAAACGGACTTCAAATCTGTACATCATGCAAAATATGCATGGTTGGGCGGTTAGGGGTTAATGTAGACTGTAAATTAATTGATTTCAAAGAAGACCCAGTACTTTCAGTAACTTAACCCTTAAGCGTCCACACTACAATTACTTGGTCAAACCTCATCAATTCCTCACATTTTAAAATATATTATAATTTTTGATATTATTCTTATATAAGGTATTGTTAAACCAATTTATCCAGATTTTTTCAGATTTATTTATATGTAAGATAAATTTTATAATATTTTTCAAAGTTTTTTGCTTGTAAAAATCATTGATAGTAATTACAAAAATGCTTAGAATAGTATGAATTTTTAGGAAAAATGTAAATAATAGTGATGAACATCAAGGTGTAGGTGGAATGCTTCTTGAGCTTACATAAAAAGAAATTCAATAGAAAAACTTTCCTTGCAATGTATATTAAAATTTTAGGGATTTGAGCTTTAAAGTGCTGCAAGAAATACAATTTTAACAATTTTGAAGAATGGTAAATTGAACTAGAAAGTAGAAGATCACCCCCCCCCCCCCCCCCCCCCCCCACCCTTTCATAGTTGGGACCATTTCATTTGAAATTAGGAATTAGGTGAAAGTCAACGTTTGACTGAAAAACGACTAAACACGGCCCCAAAAGGCTCCTTGAACGCTTGGGGGTTAATTAGTACCGGTATCATTCAAATGAAGAGATGATGGCATTGAAATATGCCCCAAGAACATTTTTTTCACAAATGAAAATTTATTTCAATGCAAAATAAACTAGTACAACAAGTCAAGCGGCAAGCCGCTGAGCAAAAACACCTTATCACCAAAGCCATCCAGTAACCAACAAAATGAGAGCCTCAAAATCAAGCTGAAACAAGGAAACTGAGTTGGCGCTGTTGAATGTGCCATTGGACCTTCAACTCATGCCTTGTACAAAGCAATGGGTGACACCACTCTTTGTCAAAGTTCCTCCATATCACACCTTGGTCTCTTGGTCTTGATTTAACCCCTAAACGCCTGAATGACCAATTTTGGTTGATCATCTTTTTCTGCAGCTGAAATGCGATTTAGCCGATCGAGATAATTTTTTTGAATTCAAGCTTAACTAATGAAATGTAGCTTACAAAGTCTAGTTTCCACTCCATTTTGAAATTTTGAAAAATTCCTAAAATTGAATGATTTATAGCAATTACAAGTTCAGGGTGTATTGCCGTGGCTCCTCCACAATGTTCCACGGTTTTAGGTTTTTCCACTGTATTTTTAAATTTAGAAATATTTTTTGAGAACGGTAAACAAACTAATGTTTTCCTTTGTAATTAACACATTTGGTAAAAAAATTATATTTTAAAATTATATTTTATAATTGATATGAATTTTCTTTGCTTTTGTCACTTCGAAAAATCATGATAATTTAAATTTTGCATTAAAAATTTTGAAAAAATTATATATTGTAGTTGACATTTGGTCTCATGTAGGAAAAATATGAAATTTACTTTTTGATTCAATAATAATGGTGAAAGATGGCCTACAGTCTAAAGTTTTCCACCACGGTGATAGGGTCAGGCATTTAGGGGTTAATTCCTTCTTATGCTTTGCGGAGGGCAACTCTGCCGTGATTCAAAATCGCATCCCAGATGGCCTAATGAATCTTTGTTGTTGGCCATCTTTCGTTTTTGAAAACGAAGTAGTTTCTGGCAATTCAAGAGATTCAAAGTGTGGAGCCTCTTATGAGTGACCAAAGTCTAATTTTTGGATCGTACCTCCGCAGTATCTTGTCTTCGAAAATCCTATGTTGTCAGTTGAATGGGGCATGAGGCCCCAAGAACATTCCATTTCTGTAAGTTACATTAAGTGCAACTTAGATTCTTAGACAATCATTTTGAAGGTAAATACCAGTGAACGGGGAGGTTTTGGGAAACTTCAGTATTTATCCTAGCTCTTTTGAAATCTTTGGTCAAGGACCATCGTTGGTCGGTCATGTCCTAAGTCCTTCATTTTGAACCGGTCAATGTCCTAAATTTTTTTTCTTCATCGGTTGTGTGTCCTAAACTTTTCAAAAGCATTCGGTCAACATCCTACATAATAAAATTTCCTTCGGTTCACAACTAAAAATTCAATAAAAAAATTCAAAATAACGCCAAATGAAATTACCATTCAAGTAACCATTCATAACATCACCTTAAATCACTATAGCAACACCTTAAAACACCAAACTTCACCTTGATACACCAAAACAACACCCTCAAACACCAAAACAACAGCTTAAAACACCTAACCAACACCTTAAACCACCAAAACAGCACCCTAAAACACCAAAACAACATCGTAAAACACCAAAATAGCACCTTGAAACACCAAAACAGCACCCTAAAACACCAAAACAGCACCTTAAAACACCAAAACAGCACCCTAAAACACCAAAACAGGCACCTTAAAACACCAAAACAGCACCTTAAAACACCAAAATAGCACCTTTAAACATCAAAACAACACCTTAAAACACCAAAACACCTTCAAATATCAAATTTACACCCCAAAAAAACCAAAACAAAACAACTAACATCCTAATGAACAAGAAGATGATATCCTTGGGAGGAGTTGAACCTCACAAAGTCCTATACCACCTTAGGACCAAGGATCCCCAACCCTTCCAAGACCCTATGCTATAAAGTCTTAGAAGGGTTCTATCTAAACCCATCCCACATACAATGAAGTTAACAAAACACATCAATAGTTAGGAATTTCTTCATGGTCTGCATGCATTTCATTAGTAATGGCATGGTCAATCAAATATTTTTCAGGGTCAGAATACAAATACCTGAACTTGGTGGTGTTTTTCCAAAGTCCAATAGCATCTAGAAGAAGTGAATCACAACCTTCTTGAGGTCCTTCTAAAGCAATACGCATAACGCATTCCAAATGTTGTGTCTTCAATCTATTTCTGAATTTTGATTTAATACAATTTTGTACAGAAAATGCTCTTTCACAAGAAGTTGTACTAACACATTGCACACTTGCAATTTCAGCTAAGATCAAAAGATTAGAATACTTTACTTGAAGTGAAGAATTCCAAGAAATCATACTCCACAAATCTCTAAAATTCTTTTGCATCCAATCAGTTGTAGCTTGAATTTTAAATGAAAAGAATTCACGTTTGACTGCATCGGGGTTAATGAGGGGGCTGAATTTCTTACCATTCAGCTCTTGCTCCTTACCATAGTGAGAACATAAAACCTCTAAATCTACAACACCCCAACTTCCCAACCCCACAGACTTTGATGGCATGTTACAAGGATTGAGGACTTTGAAGGCATTCATGATTCCATTATCTTCAAATCTACTTTCTAAAGCATCAATCACAGCTTGAGCATATGCTTTTTGAAAATCTAAAGCCTCCTCAAGATCACGACCAATTCTATCACGAATCATTTCAACACCATGATACCAATTACCTCTAATTTGAGATGAAAGGCGTTTTAAATAACCTCCTTCGGGTCCAAAATCAGGGATCACGTGATATCCAGAATCCTCATTAAAGGTACAAACATTCAAATCAGACCTTTCTTCTATAAACAACATCCTAATTTGTGTGATTTCAGCCCTAACAATTGATCCAATACTACTAACATCAACAAACTTATATTGAAACAATCTTGACAACAAAGAAAGCATGTGTAAAATGTCAGCCAAAAAGTATAAGCAATAAATCATTTTAAATGACCTTAACTTTTCATACAAATAAGGAGCATCCTTATCATCTTTTTTATGTGGCACATCACGAAAATATGTTATAACACTCTCTAAACTATCACACAAAGAAGTCACGGCTTGCCACCTAGATAGCCACCTTATTTTGTGGTATCTTTTCAATGACTTTTGAGCATCCAGAAGCTGGCTTTGAAAAGCTTGTAAACCAACTCTCCGCTGACATGACTTTTTAAAATAAAAAGCAACTTTGTTTAATACTTTATCAACATCAGATGAAATCACTTTGCAAGAATCATGTTTGGCAGCCTCTAAAGCTGCTAAATTGGTTCTATGTGCCACACAATGAATTGAAGTTAAAAAAGGATTGAGTTTTTTTAACCTCGTAGAAACTCCATTTTTTTTACCAACCATAGTTGCTGCTCCATCAGACCCAAACCCAATGAATTTGTTAAAATCTAATCCACAGTCTTTTACTAAATAATTTGTCAGCCTTTCATACATTACTGCAGCATCCTTATGCCCATCAGCAATGAAAAGAAGGCCTAAAAACACTGAAACTGGTATCCCCTCTTCAAAAAAAGAAGCAAACACTACTAGATGACTAGTTACTGCAATATCAGTAGATTCATCTATCATTATTCCAAAAAATCTTGCATTTTTGACTCTATCAAGTACTTTTGTTTTTATGACTTTAGAAATACAAAAAATCATATCAGCACATGCCTTCTCATCATGGTAAAGCTTCTCAGTAATGCAAGCCTTCACTCTAACAAACAATTCACATAAAGGAGGAAATTTATTAAATGGAATAGTGTTTTTACCAATGTAATAGGCAATTCTGAAAAGATTGAACACTGCCTCATCACAAGTCTTGTTGGCTTGGGCAATTGCCTTAACCATGACTTTCTCTCCAGATTGCATAGCCCATACAAAACTCTTGTGCTCATCAGACCTACCATGGTCTTTGAAAGCAGAAACTTTAATATTAACTGACCCCGTCTTTGCAAAAACAGACCTTCCTCCTTTCTCTCTACAAATTTTACAAAAAACTCTACCTATTGTTGCATTAAATTCCAACCAATCATAATCTAAGTATCAAGAATCTTTCCATTCCCTCTTAGCAGCCTCAATGGCATTTTCAGATTTTTTGGTACATCCTGATGAGGTTAAGGGCAAGACTTCCCTTTCCTCATCATGTATTCCACCTCTAAAAAACATATTACTAAGAATTTTTTGTTTTTTAGCAACCAATGGGAAAATGAGAGCCAAAACAGAAAGTGTAAACCAAAATGAACCAAAACCAAAGATACAAGTGACCATTGCAGCCATGATAATGGATCAAACCAAACAATGCAAGAGGAAAAGGAAAGAAAAATAGAAAATCAATCAATGACACAGAAAGATCAAAACAAAAAGAAAAAGAAAAAAATAAGGTTAGAAATTATAGCTGCAAGTGCAGCGTCTGGAACAAGCTCCTTGAATTTGCATCCAACCTACAAATCGTAGAAAACAACAAAACCAACATCAGAACATTAGATAGAAGAGAGATAGAAACTCCGGACCTTTTTAGAGGTTGGTGTGAATAAAATGTATGTTTCTCTTGAGCTACTGTAAACCAGACAAAGGGCACGGTGTTTGAGAACATTACTGTAAAAATGCAACAAAAGCAACATCAAGGAACCCTAAAACTCAAAAATGAGCAGCAAAAATGCCTACTTACCTCAACTGCAGCCAATGCACCTCAACTGCGGCCAAAGCACCTCAACAGAGCACCGTGAAACAGCAGCAAACTTCAAAGAGGCCGTGAACCACCGAACAGCACCTTCAAGTAGCAAACCCTAAAAGCAAATCCTAAACAGAAAACAGGGTTGCAACAAGCAAAACCGACCACAAAACCGACCTCAAGAGGCAAAGATAAACGCCAACACCAAACCCTAAAGAGAAAACAAGGCTGCAGACCCTCAAACCGACCACAATAGGCAAAGATAAACGGAAGCACCAAACCCTAAAGAGAAAACAAGTTTAAAGCAAGCAAAACCGACCACAAGAGGAAGATAAATGCTAGCACCTTGAAGATAAACGCCAACACCTTCAAAAGAGCAATGCCGCCACCTTCAAGCAATGTCGCAGGAGACTTTCAAAACACCGAAAGAGCAATGGGAATTGGATAAACGCAAACGTCGTCACTCATGAACACAAGTTGTGAGCAAGAACATATTGAGAGCGAGAGCGAGAGTGAACGGGAGGGTTACGGAGCTTGAGAACCAGAGCGGTGAAGTGAGAGAGGCGAGGAACAGGCGGCTCCGTGGCTAGGGCAAGAATGAGCCCGTTCACAACAGAGCCGTTCGAGCCCTCAATGCTCTAGTTGATAACCGACCCCCTAAACACCAATCAGCTGAAATCCGGCCATACCCTCGGGCCATCCTCCAAAATCCGGCCATACCCTCGGGACATCCTCCAAATTTCTGGCTTCATATTTTACATCTAGTGCATTTCCTTCCCTATTTACTTTCTTTCGGTTTTACTGCCGAGTCATTCAAAATGGAATCAGAAATTTTCAATTTCTATCGGACAATATGTAAGCAGCTGCCGGTTCTCGCCGTTCATTGGTAAATACTTCAGCAAACCTGAGGTGCCACCTCACTCGCCGTCAGGCGATTATTCTGTGTCGTAGGCAGTATAAGGTACTATTAAAGAGATTCATGCACCTGGCATTCAGTTCAGTTCACTCACATGCTGGGTAAGAGCATGCCCAGCCGTGAGAGGGAAAACCCTCACCTCAACGTCATCTGATTTGGGATTCAATGAGAATTAGAGGGGGCAGCCAGCATGCTACCCCAGCAGCAAGCTTATTTTCAAAACCCCAAAAAAGGAGCGCATGTGTAAGATCCTCTGCATGAGGGAGTATAATAACAAGTTACTGTAGTTAGCTAATTATTGCAACGCCATGTGTCACATGCTCATTCCGTGCTAGTCCCTCCCCATGTTGTGCTTGTCCCCTTGCTTCATTGGTTCCCATGCTTAACGTCAGAAAATCAAAGCCGCCAAGAGAGGAGTATGTGGCGTCCTGAGAGCAAGCCCAGCAGCTCCAAATCAAATAAGTCCACCAAGCATCAAGTTGAAGGCCATTTTAAACTTAGAGGAATGTTGGAATAGAAGTACCCCAGCAACAATCCTTGTACGAACTCCAAGGCAGTTTGTTAAAAGAGAAAGTAATTCATAACACTTGATGGCCTTGAAGCATGAGCCAATGAATAGGCTTCAAGGCCATTATCTTACCTTTGATTGGCAAAGATTCTTGCTTGGCGTGAACAATTTTCTTCCTCCAAAGCTTCAGTATATGGCGGAGAAAACTCAAATAAAGCCCACTGCCAAGATTTCTTGGTGATTGAGATGAGATTTTCTACTGCTGCTGGGGCCATGTTCATGCCAAACCTCCGCCACGTTGAGGTTTGACTCGTGCTTTTGCATGCTGCTGGACATGCTCTGAACTCAAATAAAAGCCACCACCAAGCTATCTTAGTGTTTGACGGATGCTTTCCTACTGCTTTCCCATTGCTGCTGTTTTACGTCATGTTTACCTCAAACCCCTACTAAATTGGCATTTGACTGGTACTTTTCTCTACTGTTGGGCATGCTCTAAGTGCATTAACCCTTTAGTGCCCAGGGTACTGTAGCTGGAAGCACTGGATTTCAGTGGATTTTTCCACTATGATTGAGACTACCAGAAATAGAATTAATTAAATTAGAAAGTAACCTTACAATTCTATTCTCAACTAGAGATTACACATTTTGCTAAAATTAGAGAATCATCCAATGGTGGGATTGGAAGATTATAGTATGTATTTGAATTGTATAATGCATGCTCAAAAATGAGATTTTGGGGGTGTGTGACTTCAAAGTTAACCCCTAAAGGACCAAGTGTCCTAACTAGGACATTTAGAGAATCGGGTAGGTTCCGGTGAACACATTTTTAATCGAATTTTGAAGGAAATTTAATAGTAGATTCCCCAATGTGCCACGAAAATGGGGATTCTTTTTTTTTTTGAATTCCGACACCGTATGTGAAAGTTATGAAGGGAAATGTGTTTTTTTCGGGAGAAAGGGCAGCGGGGCAGTAGAAAAATAGTTGAATTTTAGGAGGGGCAACAAGATGGGCGGTGTGTGGAAAATGGGGTGGACTGTGGGGGGCAGAAGACCACCCCGTTTCCCAAACTCATAAAAAAATTAAAAAATGATATTTTTTAAAAATTAAAAATTATTATTTTAAAAATTAAAATTATTATTTTAAACTGAAAATTATTATTTTAAATTAAAATTATTATTTTAAACTAAAAGTTCAATTTCATAATTAAAAATATTATTTTAAATTTTGAAAAATAAAATCATTTTTTAAAATAAAAAATAAAAAATAAAAATCGTCCAATGAGGGACTGCCACGTGGCAGCGTACCTTGAGAGTTAGTGGGGTCATGAACATTGGAATGGGTTGGCACTTCAATTCCCTTCCTCCACCCTTTATTTCCCCCCTAACCCCCAAAATTCTTAGAAAATGTGCTACATGTCTTCTAAAACTTGGAGATATATATTTTTTTCAAATTTTTTTTCGCCATTCTGTAGAGGGTGGAATGTACTTGTGTTTCACCGCTCGG
Organism: Pohlia nutans; assembly: GCA_022496805.1. Taxonomy (NCBI): domain Eukaryota; kingdom Viridiplantae; phylum Streptophyta; class Bryopsida; order Bryales; family Mniaceae; genus Pohlia; species Pohlia nutans. The sequence goes on from CM040085.1 coordinate 36,053,174, forward strand.
ATTCGTATTTTAAATAAAGAAAGCCGAAAATATTGCAATTCCAAAAACATATAGTCTATTCTGAACTTTTAAACCCCCAACAAGTGCAAGGTGTTATTCAACATCCTAAACATCTCCAAACGCAACGAAAATTGGTACACAACTAAGTAACATCATATAGAATGTGAAAGTGAAGTGCGACAAGTTTTGGTAGTGAGGTTTTTTTGATGTAGCTGTGGTCAAACGCATCTGAAATTTTCGGGCATATGTTTTTTTGGGGTGTTTTTTTCCATCAAACGCAATTATCTTGCAATCCGTGCGGTCAAAATCAATGAAATTTGTTGTGTATGTTTTTCAAATAGTTTAGGACAAGATCTTGCGGTTAGAAGGTAAAAAATAACATTCTTTTGGATTTTTTGCATGGGGGAGTAAAAATGGCAGCATTGGAGTGTTTTTGGAGGAAAAACACTCCGAACCTTTAGGGGTTAAATAGAATTTGGATTAAATTTTCAAAAATGAAAGTAAAGAAGTTCAGCAATGTCCTGTGTGAACACCTCTCACTTGCAATCTTTCATATCAAGAATAGACTTACACATAATTATTGTGAATTTTATAAGTGAAAGTGACTTATGCATATACGGTTTAGGACAAAATTTTATACGTTGAAAATTGAAAGGAGTGGGTACATTAGTCAAGATCGGATTACACACACTAATGGAAGATGAACAAGAGAACACAATCCAAAAAAATAAAACAAGATAACAAACTTCCAAACACAAGAAATACTGCATCATACATGTGTTGTATTTGTAAGTATTTACTGTATTTTCAAGTATTTGTAATATTTTCGCGTTTTGTTCATAGGTATTTTGATAGTTGCACAACTCCAAATTGAAATTTTCTTTTTGTGGAAGGTGTGTAATGTAAATCTGCAAATCTGAACTTCAAAACTGAAGTTCTAATTCTTCACGGATTCTCTGCTATTTGCATTTCCGACGGTGTAGTGACCATAATGTGGTCAACTGGGCACTAAGGGTTAACCCCCACCGGAGCAAGGATTCATGATTTTAAAATGATTCAAATAGAAACTCTGGTCTCTTTTCAAGGTCTGCGTGAATAATGTGTTTGTTTGTAATGGCAATGACCTAGTGTCCACTGGACAAAAGGATCATTGGAAAAAAACTATTGTCCCCTATTGGGAATAGACACTTTGGCTAATTCAATTGATCATATTGTGAAAGTATAATTGAGACGAGGCCAAATTTTATAGCAGTAAAGAATATCTTCTGTGTTGATTAAAAAACAAAAAACAAAAAACAAAAATTTGAACTAAGAGCATCGTCATTGCTAGCACCAACGGCATGTGGTGCAATGGCCGCTCATCGGTGCTCTCTACCGCACTAGCACAAACGATACAAACCCTAATTTGGTCATTTGAAAAACCAACCCTTAGCCTGGAGGATACAATGAGCTTATGAGCTCTGCGTCCCTCTAAGTGATTTTGAATTCTACGATTCAACCGAATCTTCTTGGACTTGGACTAGTTCATCAGGAGGTGGAAGGCGTCGAACTCTCATTGTAGTAGAGGAAGGAGTCTCCAAATAAAAATAACATCTTTAGTGATTGCCACAGCTCTTCACCGAATCCGAGTGGAGCATACAAGTTGGTGGCGCTAAGCCTTTCTAAAACTGGACATGCCATCATGTGTTTGGCAAGCCCACTTCACGCATAGGCGCTCGCATAGGGGTCGCAATGATCTAAACTTCAAATAAGACCTATTCCAAATGCTAGAAAAACATGACATTCACTTTGGGCTTCTTAGTCCTTTAGGGGTTAAACAATAGTAGCATAAGTAGCACTTTATATGACATTTATAGACCTCTTCTATCATGAACCTAACAGTCACTTTACATTAGGGTATGGGTCCAATTCTCATAAGGTTCAATAAATCCATCTATTGGATTCAAGAAACCTCACTTTTGGAGTCGAGGAGTTGAATGAAATAATTACATGTGAATCCAATGTAAAATGATCCAAGTATATAGCCAGTGGGTCCAATTTGAAAGTTTTTAAAATTGAACCCAATTTTGATTGAACTTGGACTAAAGTGTAAAGCATGGTCCGGTCTATTAGTAGGTTCAATTTTTAAAGTTCATTTCAACAAGAAGTTTAAGGTTTGTACAAATTTCTCGTCTTCATAGGTTGCACATTCTTTTCTTTTTAACCACTTCAACATCTTGCTTCAAGATGGACCCTTGAAGACACAATGTGTTGGCGGTGTTAATCTTTACAATGACAATGCACTACATTATGATGGAGGTTGCCGCAATAAATGCAACGTGCTGTGTTTGTGTATCACTACTTCATGTTGAATGAGGTAGAAGTTGCGGCAATGCATAAACTCATTCGTAGGTGGTAAAATCGAACAATTTGGAAGTATGAGACATTAAGCGGCTATATGGAGCAACATTGATTGGGCAATTAATGTTTAAGGAACAAACAAGTTTAATTCCTAGAGCTTTTAATTTTTGGCTAGTGTTCTTGCTCCCTCACTTTAGAGACAAGACTTTCTCCAATTCAAAGAGTGCATTCTTGTTGAAACTTGTATTGCACTATCTTTGAGTTGTTTGAGTAGTGAGAACACATTGAGAGCGTGTAGAGAGACTTTGGGATTCTAGAGAGTACAATTTCCATAATATTGAGAGAATTTGTACTACAATTAGAGTGCATTTATACCCATTTGTGATTCTTCAACTAACTTCAACAAAAATTGCACATATTAGTGTTGTTTTGACAGACTACACAAAATTCCTAACATAATAGGAGCCATTGGTGGAAACCACATACCAATGGTAGCTCCAACAATTGACCCAAAATTATACAATTGTAGCAAGGCATATTACTCTACTTTGAAAGGGATATTACGGTACTCTACTTTGATTCGAGGCATTGTTGATGCACATTGTTTATTTGGGACTTTGATTACGGTTGGACTTGTAGCATTCATGATTGGTATTTATTTCAAAACAGAGAAATAGGAAAGAAGATGAAGAAAGGATTTATTTTTTCTTAGAAACTCATTGCAGATGTAGTTTATCCTACGCGTCCTTGGTTTACTGTCCTTTCTAGGGTGAAAAAGAAGGGCTACCAAGATATAGACATATTAGAGTTTTCCGCAAACTCGATGCCACTTACAACTTTAGTTTTATTGAAATTTTGGGAAACGTAAATTGAGTGAGGTTCATTAATTAGCAAAAAACAAAGCATGCGCTGGATGAGCCGATGGTGGAGATGGAAGCATTGATTTGGATTTAGCAGAAGCATAAAGCTAATTTGGGGACATCATAGGTGGAGTCAAAGCTTTGGGCTCCCTGAATTAACTAAAATTGGTTGGATCAAGAAAACTGAGGGTCTAAAGTTTTTGGGCACCGTTTTTGGAGTCTTGAAACTTCACACCTCTAGTTTTTAAAAAGCAAATGACATGTCTACTTTTATTGGGTTCCCAACCATAGTTTTTACAAACTTTGGTCCAGTCACCCTCTTTTACAGACTTTGCGGATAACTCTATTTAGTAGAATTTTATCCAATCCACTACTCTCATTGTTGTAGAAAGGGCTTTTGGTATTCTTAACCCTTTATGCCTAAGGTACTCTAGTTGCGTGCACTAGATTTCAATAGTTTTTTCCACTATGATTGATACTATCAGAAATAGAGTGGATTCAATTAGAAAGTAACCGTACAATTGTATTCTCAACTAGAGTGACTAAAGACAATTTGCCAAAATTTGAGAATCACCCAATGGTAGAATTGCAAGATTATAGTTTGTATGTCTTTGAACTGTATAACATTTGCACACTCATAAATGAGATTTTGAAGAGTGTGTGACTTCAAGGTAAATAGAATTTGGGTAACATTTTCTAAAATGAAAGTGACGTGGTTCACCAATGCCCTATATTAACACCTCTCTATTCCACTCTTTCATATCAAGAACAGGCTCACATATAATTATTGTGAATTTATAAGTGAGAGTGACTTATCCGTATACAATTTAGGACAAAAATTTATACGGTTGAAAATTGAAAGAAGTTGGTACATTGATCAAAATCAAAATACATACACTACTAGAACATGAACAATTTTGAAATCACACACTCTTCAAAATCTTGAACATGAACAATCTTGAACAATCATGAACAATCTTGAAGTTAGGAGAAGTGGTGAATACTATTGAAAATAATAGATGTACCTTTGAGATTTACCCATGATTTGATGACATGTATTTGCCTACAGAATCTGTCACAATCAGTATTTGGAAACATGGATGCCGTAGATTTATACAATGTAGTAGAGGAGGCTATAAAAGAGATGAAAAAGCTTCAATTTCCAACTATCAACACAAATGAAAGTGAAGAACTTGGACAACAGTGAAGTTGGTGCAAATTCACCAAAAAGGCAAAAGAAGACATGATTGAAAAATTAATTGCAAATGGTACAAGACAACATGAAATTTTAGCAAAATTATAGTACAGAGCTTCTCTAACCCCCTAAACGTCCTCATCCCTCTCCAGATTTGGAGAATTTCAAAGATGTCTTATAAAATGTAACTAAGAGTGATATTTTGAACTTGATGTATAAATAAAAGTTGTACATTATGAATTTTAGATTCTATTCATACGGTTAGATCTATGATTAGTATCACCAATATTTTTGTATAAAATTTGAAACTTGAAATTCAAAATTCTTTTGTAACTGGATTGTAAATAAGATATTGACAATATGTGGATGAAACTTGTTATGATTGGTTGAAATGTAATACTTTAAGTGTAGTGACTTTTGGAGATTTTTTGGTTGCTTAATTTTATGAGTTGACTTTTTCAAGAGCACTTTTACACTGAAATCTTCGAAATTTTGGGTGAAGCACTACAATATGACATGAGGCATAAAAATTTCACAAATCATCCCCTTTTTAATAGGATCACATATGCATGAAGCTAACTTCCCAGAAAATATATAGTAAAAAATCCACTGTGCAAAAAGTGCATGACAGATGAGAAAACTGTGATTGTTTTTGTACATCGTCCTAAATGTGGACACTTGATCCTTTAGGGGTTAAAACCAAAATTTCCTAGAGCTTTTGGTGGCTCTTCAAATTTTGAAGATGACTCAGAAATGGACTTAGATTAGTGAGTGAAAGACCTAGAACTTATATATGAGGCGTCCATTCCAAAAGACCATTATTTGCTGTAATAAATTCAATGTGTAAAGAAACATTTACCTTGGTTTTTTTGTCTTCAGTAAACTTTCTCATCTGCATTGGTGTATCAAGTGAGTCTTCATTGTAATCGTAGGTGAGTTCAGGTTTATTTCATGTAGGTGTTGTTGTAAAATCATTTGCACTTGCATGAACATTTTTCATAATATTTTCATTAAAATGCCACTAAGGTAGAAGCATCAGAACCTGTTAGGGACCAATTCCAATCACCTATGTAAGTACTTGTTTTAATTTCGTGAGTTCCCTATCAAATTATCACAACCATTAGTTGTAGCAGTTTGGTGATCAATTATGAATGCCAAGTTAGCAAACTAATTGGACTAGAAATGAAAGATGAGTATTGGTTCCCCTACTGACATCAATAGTGGTCTATTCAAATTTAGTTTGAAAATTTAGAACAAAATCATACATTCTGAAAAAATTAATTGAAAATTGGGTTAAACTCAAAGTTTTATGTGCTGCAAATTTTTATCATTGAAAACCATCGCTCCAAATAGGTCAAAATCCTTAAACTGATAGGTATTGGTGCCTCCACTTTAAGTGTCTATGACCTTATAGAATTTGCACGGATGGCAATCATTGCCTGACTAGGGGTTTGCAACTCTGTCATTTCTATATTGCTTGAATGATCCATTGAACTTCCTCTTGCATGCCACAACTAACCTCTTGAATTCAGGAATTTGAGTTACCACTCTTGTATGAAATCGCACCAAAACATCAATATCTATTCATTCAAAATTTACATGTCATTAGTACATGATGATCTAAGTATATAATAAGTAAATACATTTAAAGTACAAATAAAGAAAAAATGAAAAAAAAAGTCATTTCCATCTTCAAAGCAAGGTCCAAATACAAATTCGAGGACTCAATGATGTACAAAATTATTAAATACATTTTATCAACAACAATTCATGAATTTTTTTCCAAGTGTGACCCACAATTGTCATATTATGAGACAATCAAATGATCGTTTGACATATAGTTGTCATACTGAGAGACAATCAAATAAACGTTATATTTGTTATAAATATCATATCTAAATTTTTTCATGCATCACTTTTTGAGACAATATTGAAGATATTTATAATATTTTAAAATATTCATGGAATATTAGGAAATTTTTCAACATATTTATAGGATTTGTCATATAGAACATGTCCTATATAATAGACTATCTTGTCACTAAGTGACAAAAAAATTCCTATATTTGTCAGTTTGGATATCCAACATTCGTCAAACCCTATCCAACCATGTTTAACTCTGTCAAAGCTATGTCAAACCACGTCAAGTCCATGTTAAATTTTACTAAGGCCATGGATGTTGAACCTTGTAAGGTCCATATTAAACGTTGTCAAGGCCATGTCAAACCTTATTAAAAGTTATCTCCAACCTCATAAAATCTATGTCATTAGTACATGATGATCTAAGTATATAATAAATAAATGCATTCAAAGTACAAATAAGAAAAGATGAATAAGAGGTCACTTCAACCTTCAAACCATGGGCCAAATACAAATTCTATTTTTATCAATGGTAATTCATTAACAAACGTCTCTTCAACTTTCAAGCAAAGGGCTAAATACAAGTTCCAACACTTGGTGATGTACAAAACTATTAGATGCATTTTTACCAATGGCAATTCATTAAAAAATTTGCCATATGTGACTTATAATTGTCATTTTGAGAGACAATCAAATAAACGTTTGACAAGATTGTTGTTATACTGAGAGACAATCAAACAGACTTCATGTTTGTTACAAATGTCACATCTGATTTTCATCCCTCACTTCTTGAGACAGTATTGGAGATATTTACAATATTTTAGAATATTCATGGAATATTGGGAATGTTTTCAACATATTTATAGGATTTTTTCATGGGCTATCTTGCCACTGAGTGAGAAAGTAACAAAACATGCCTATATTTGTCATTTTTGATATCCCACATTGATCAAATTTTATCTAGCTATGTTTGACTTTGTCAAGGCCATGTCAAAAATGTCAAAGGTTATCTCTAACTTCATAAAAGCTATGTCATTAGTACAATTTGAGCATTTGGTGATTTACATAATCATTTGATGCATTTTTACCAATGGCCATCATTTATGAAAAAATGCCACTTCAACCTTCAAAGCAAGGACCAAGTACAAACTCCAACACTTAGTGATGTACATAATGATTTGGTGTTTTTTTACCGATGGCCATTCATGAAAAAACATCACTTCAACCTTCAAAGCAAGGGCCAAATACAAATTTGAGTACTTAGTGACGTACATAATAATTAGATGCATTTTTACCAATGAAAATTCATGAAAAAAGGTCACTTCAACTTTCAAAGCAAGGGCCAAATACAAATTATTCAAGCACTTAGTGATGTACAAAATGATTTGATGTTTTTTTTACCAATAGCAATTTATGAAAAAAATCACTTAGTTCAAAACAAGGGTCAAATACAAATTCCAGCATTTGGAGATTTACAAAATGATTAGATGCATATTTACAAATGGAAATTTATGAAAAAAAGGTCACTTTAGCCTTCAAAACCAAGGGCTAAATACAAATTCCAACACTTCAAGAATGATTATATGCATTTTTACAAATGACAATTCATGAAAATACATCACTTTGATCTTTAAAGTAAGGACCAAGTACAAATTCTAGCATTTGATGATGTACATAATGATTTGATGTTTCTTTTTCCAATGGTCATTCATGAAATTGTCACTTCAACCTTCAAAGCAAGGGCCAAATACAAATTTCAACACATGGTGATTTACAAAATCATTTAAATGCATTTTTACCAATGGTCATTCATAAAAAAAAACATCACTTCAACTTTCAAAGCAAGGGGCCAAATTCAAATTCCAACACATGCTTCAATAAGAAATTTGAACAAATACATGCGAACAATCAATGTGTACATCAAGCTCTTTTCCCAAATAGAAAGTTACAAATAGGGTTTCAAAATTTACCTTGTTTTTTTGTATTTCTGACGAACTTTGGATCAATCTTGCCTCTAAATGCAATCAAAGCATGCACTTTATTGTTCGGCCAATTCTTGGGAGCTCCATCTTAGTCCTTCTTTTCTTTTTACAACAACATCAAACTTCCTTGGCCGAACTCCTTTTTTCTTTAGAGGAGGAAGCAAGACTTGTTACTTGTAAACTCTTGTACATCATCCCCGTCTTTCGCATACCCCCCCTCTTACAATCATCCTTTTCAAACCTATATTTGCAACATTCTCTTGAGTAGAAGCTAAATTCAATCCTCTTCTGAATTGATGTTTATTTACTCTTTGTGCAAGCTCTACTAAGAATGGTGTACATTCTACATTATTCCACTCTAGATCCTCCTCCATGCTTTACTCGCAAGAAAGATGTAAAGACAAGAGGAAGAAAAAAAGCAAAAGTACACAAGAGGAGGGAGAAGCAAAGTATTTGTTGGACCTAAATGGAGGAATTGGTTTCTCAAAAAACAATGCTATTCTTTCAAACCTTGAGTCCAATGTTTGGGTCCAAAACTTTCCCTCCCAAAAGTATACCACTTAGGCACCCCATGATTTTGGGACTTCGAGTAGTTCTTGGTTTTGAACCCTAATGTAATGCCCTTGGGTCCAATTTTCAATTCTTGACCAATAGGATTGCTCAATTTCACTCGAACTTGGACCCTAATGTAAAGTGCTCATAACATCACTCATTTTCACTCAACCTCTCACAATGAGAGGAAGACCTACGTTTCTCCTTACATGGCATGCCAACAATACCAGTCTTAGAGAAAATCTGGGATGCTACTTTTTAGCCCACCACAAGATAAGTGATAGCTTACTATTAGTTCAATATCTTCGGAATTCGGACATTTGAGAAAATTTTGGGCGCTCCTATCTACAACAGCTCGTGGTGGCCCATTACATACAAGCGGTCTTTGCTTTTTTGCGCTGTAAACGCAAAGTAGAGCTATAAGCGAATGAGAGAGTCGACGATAGAGCTTCCAAAACTCAATACAAAAGGGAAAAAACGTACCTGCATTTTGCAACCGTGTTGCTCCAAGGTATGTTGCTCGCAAGTTTTTCAATTCCCTGCAGATCCAAGTTTTTATTTTTTAGTTTTTATTTTTAGTTTTATTTTATATATTCTTTAATCAATTTTGTACAATTTTAGTGAAGTTTCCACTTTGGTTTTTTGTTTGTGAGAGATTTGGAATCCCTTGTATTTGGTTAAAGTATTTAGAACGTGAAATTTTAGGTTCCCAACTTGTGATTGCTCAATGTCACTACAATTTTTTCCTACAATGCTCATGCTTGCAGCCACCAATTCCCTTGTTCATTGTACTTGCGGTTTTCAAGCTTTGTTTCATGGAAATAGAACTTGTTGTGGCCTAGTTTTTGTAACCACAACGATTATTGTAGTGTGATTGCAACGCAAGCACAACCTCCCTTCTCAACTCCCTTCTTCATTGTAACTAACTAACTACAGATAGTAGAGAATATTTGAATTCTTTTTTTTAGATCTAGTTGTGGACTAAATTTTGGGTCCCATTTTAGTACAATATTGAAATCAACCCAATGGAGAACCGTCTGGAAGCTCAACAATATGGTGTACCTATTCGACCTATTGCGATGCGTGTGGTTGGTTGTTACAATTCCACACCTGCATTTTTGTTCAATTAATTTAATTCTGCAATCACATACATTCAAGACAAAGTTTCCATTGTTTTTTGATAGTATATAATGGACTTGCAAAAAAAAACAAACAACATTCTGATTGTGAAATGAATACATGTATAATTCAGGTGATCAACATTTACACAAATATGTACATTTCTATACCTGCAGTTTTTTTTTTCAATTTAGTATTGTTCCATATCACGTACATGCAATACAAAGTACATACCTTTTTTTAATTACGTAGAAAATGGACCTGCAATAAAACAAACAACACTCTAATGTTGCAATGAGTGAATGTATGAATCAATCAATAAACATTTACAAAAACATTTACATTTCTATATATGAAGTTTTGTCACATCAATTAATTTTGCTATCACGGATGTTCAATACAAATTTCATATTTATACTTTAGGGTTTAGAAAATGGAATTGCAATAAACAAACAACACTCGGATGCTAAAATGAGTACAACTAAAATTCATGTGATCAACATTTAGACAAACATTAACATTTCCATACTTGCATTATTCTTTAGTTAAGTTCATTTCAATATCTAGTACATTGAATTCAATGATATTTTGTTAACTTTCTTGTTACAAAAATGACATGTAGAAAAGCAAACAACACTTCAATGATTCATGTGAATTATGTTTCATGTGATTATGAACCTGACAAAAATTGACATTGGCAAGTTCTATTTTACTAGCAAACTTTGGACCCAACCGCTCCATCGGTTGTGGTAGAGGCACAATCGGCATGATGCGTGCTGCACCAGTTGCAACTCCTCTCAAACCAAGTCAAACAAAGCGCGCTCGGAAGGATCGAGGCCCAAACTGGTTGCCACGGGAGATTTTTGTTTTGATTGAAGCCAAACGCAACATGTACCTCAAAGAATTGAACACGGTTGACGGCTGAGACCTCATGACACCAGACACGAGTAAGTGGATACACGTCTTCCAATACGTTATGCATGCAGGGTTTTCTCCGTGCTTGCAAGACAAACCAACGCGCAAAACCAAATTGAACCAGTTGATTCCTGATTACAAGCGAATTGCGGACTACTTATACCGCACGAGGAGAAACATACCTGATTACTGGGAACTTTCGTCAATTGTATGCAAAGTTGAAGGCCTCCCATATCAGTTTGCACAAGACATATTTGACTCCAACTACGAGTGGTATGACAACCTCAAATCCAGCCTCCGCACATCCGCAACTTGTTAGTTACAAATGATGCAAATTGTTGACCAACACACCACGAACATCAACAAGATGTCAAGGATCATGCCTCAGGTTATCAGTTCATCTGACAACTTCCAACATGCGGTACATAGACATCCTGGCAACATAGCTGTACGACGGAACAACTTATCTAGCCACATAGTAATTGTTGAGGCAAGAAGAACTATGGGAGCGGTTATGACCTCACACATGCAAGAGATTGCAGATGCGTTACGTGAGTTGGAGCGCTCAAAGATCAAGGTCCACCTACAACTATTTATAGAACAAATGACGTACCAAAGAGAGAAGGATCGGCGCATATACAAAAATGCTGCTATAGCTAACGACAATTCAAGATTGACCATCTTGAAGCAAAGAGAAATGGTTAGTTGTTTGTCGCAACTTTCTATTGTGTTAAGTAGCGGCACATGATTTCAAAGCATGCCACAAGCTGCCCCCCATTGACTGCGCTACACCAAATTTTAACTACTTTGGACTTGGCCAACACTTTGGTCCAACTTTTGTTTCCCCCGAAAACACTCTAGAAGTGGATGGAACTCCAACAAGTCCACCTGTGTAGCACCTGCTAGATGACATGAAATACTTTAATTCAAGTTCAAAATTTTAATTGAATAAATTAACTGTCATGTATTTATGCTCTGTGCCAAAAATTGCCAAAAATTAGCATTTGCAAGCATTGTAGTACAAAATAAATAATATTTTTAATCGTTCAAATCAATCATTTCACATATCGAAATGTACATCATATCAAAAATTGGTACCAAAATTACGTCATTGGATATTTTAAACAAATGTATTGGATTTCTTTAAGCAGTTGGGACAGATTTTGATTTTTGTACAAAACCTCTTCAATGTTTACGTGAATTTTTTTTGTGTACTGCATGAGTGTACGAAATCAAACCACATCCGGTCGATTCATTTTTTATTTTGTTTTAAAGAGGGACTTATTCAAAGTTGACTTAGAGGGTGATTTTAGAGTTCAAAGGGCTTTTTGGGTAAAATAAGGAATCCATTTTCTATACTTGCCCTAGTGTGAAACCAAACAAAGTTAATCACTCAGGTGCTCTTATGCTTGTAATATTAATGTTAACTAGAGCCAAGTGTGAAGGGACCTTTATTCAAATTCATGGTGACTTTAGGGATAACTCTATTATCTCTTTGCAAGAAGTTGAAAACTAAGGTACCGTTTGTTACCCAAAAACCAAAACAAAGAGAAATAGGAAGAAAATCCGAGAGGATCAGGCGGACTAATTTTGAACCAGAAATAGAATTAGGCTATTATCAGCCAAAAAGAAATTCGTTGCTGGAATGGGGGTTCCAGGAAATGAGGAATACCGGTATTGATGAACATAATAATAATGGAACATTCTCTACGTATGGGAGGAAGTATAGACTGTATATCCTCCGTATGAATCGGATCGTACACGGTCTATCTCAAGCATGGGTGTCAGTCAGTGAGTCAGTCAGTTTTCTCCGAGACTTCCTGCAACAACGAATTCTCATCAATGCCTTTCATTATTCTTCCCACCAACATCCTCTCCTTTTTTCCCTTCACCCCTTGCTCTCTTCAGCTCCTCCCTGCCTGGAACAGTTAACTTAGTATGGATTGTCTACTGGAGCTTTAGAAACAGATCCATACTCTCAGTTTTAGCTTTTGAAAAGTTTCTATGTATGTATTTATCTATCTATATATCTATCTATCTGGTGGCCAGTTTCTGAGATCTGCATTGAATCATCAGACCTGGTGTGTGTGCGAGGTGGTGGATCCACACATTTATATGCGCTTTGGACAATATACGAGTGGAAAGGATTTGCAAGTTACCTGGGGTTGAATCAATACGCAGTTGGAGTTTCCTTGAGCTCTCAGGCCAGTAGTAGTAGTAGTAGTAGTAGGAGGAGCCCTGGGGTTGAGGTCGGCACCTTCGACAACGGAACTTTGTGCACAAGTAAAACCAAAGCGTGGACGTAATCTGCAAGTGATCAACTTGCAAGGTCAAAAGGAAAGAAAAAACACAAGAATCTCATTCGGAAGCCGGAGAATCTTGGTGCTGGCTGGGGTTTTAAGTTACAGAAAGCATGCAAGCTGGCCGGCCGCCCGGGGGCCTTGGAATTTCTCAGGTAATAGTGATACTCTTGTTGTGGTGTATTAAACATGGAACGTTGTTTTGCAGACTTTTGAATTTCGAAGAGTGAGATTCTATACGTTCAGGGTTTCTGGAGGTCGCTGATGCTGGTGGGCTTATTTTTTCATGTAGGAAATGGAGGCCGGCCACTTGATTACTCGTCTAGATATGTATCCAATTGTGAGGTACCATCTTTTGGGTCCACTATGTTACCTATGGCATGTCAACACCACCAAACCAGGGACCCCAGGCAGCATGGGCACTACAAGTGCTCCACGAAAGTAAACTACAGTTGCACGAATGACTGTCACTTGAAAAGTGATGTAAACGGAGCTAGCCAGCGCCCTCCCATGCCGTATCTGCCAGCTTTTGAGCTTTTCTACACACCGGATGTGTAGGGACCTAAAATTCAATCAGATGACGGTTTGTCACCGTGCATTAAAAGCTGCACAATGTATATGCATATTGAAGACATGGGCCTCTCAAATCGAATTGACGGCAAATTGGTGAGGCTTGTACCGCTAACCCTAGTATCAAGAGACGGAAGGGTATTAGCTAAGTAGCTTCCTGGCCCACACCCTAGCTCACAGCCCCACATGACAATGGTCTTCTCGATCTAGGGTCTTGGAAAGTATTGGCTCACAATTCTAAACAAGACATAGAGGGTACATAGACATATGTGGGCACCGACATAGAAGCTCACAATTCTAAACGGGATCCGTGTCTTCGAAATTCGAGATCACGGAGTCTGGTTTAGTCAGTGACCTCGCTCTCCGGCCCTGCCAATGAGTTAGTTTTATATTATTGTGTCATGGTTGTAGCGCCGGGTCACCAATCTATGTGATCCGTCATTTACTCTGAATCAACTCAATCAAGTGATAAAAAAAACTGCTAAGTGGTTAATTAGGATCGCACACTGCGGAGTTGAGATCGAACCATGGTCAAGGCTTGAATTGTCTCTCTCTGATTTGAACCTTTTTGCTTGTTTCAGGTATCGTATGAGAGCTGCGAGCTTCGTGCATCACAGGAGAAATGGAGAATTAATTCTTCGACGGTCATGATTAATGTGTGGTACGTTCCTTCGATCTTAGCTTGGCCCTAGCTGAACGGAGGTTTCTGGCATGGAAACTTGCATTAATTTTTCTCTAATCTCAAACTAAGTGGATGCCAAGGTTGAGGCGTCATGTAATTGTAGTTGCCAAGTTTGGATTGATTTGACTTTTTTTGGAACTCACTCGATATGAATGTGTGCATTAATCATTTAATCACAGAGCTGGGAAATTCATTCGATGCATGCATGTGACTTGAGCCTTCTTCTTCAAAACCATGCTACTGTCAAAATCATGTTCTCATGAATGCTTGACAATAACCGAACAAGAATTCTCAAAGGCTCCAAACATCAGTCACAGCGATTTAGGTTGCATCCTGATTAGTAACGCGTTCACAATTTATATCCTCTACGGACAATAATGATGTGGTTGTAAAGTAACCGACACGGTGCTAAATGAAGAAATAAGTAATGTACTTGAAATCTGCAAACAGAATTACTGTCACTCGGTGAAAATTTCAGAAGCTGAAGAGACATAGTTGTTCAACTGTTCTGTTGCACGAATCTCTGATGGACTTTGAACCTTCGGTAGGGTTCTTCACCTTCTTTGTCGGCCGTTTCCTTCTCCAAATTCCAGCTAAAAATAACAATCAAGTCTGTATATATTCTCAGAATATCATGCAATTATATCTCTCAGTTTACCAACATCACCGTGTAAAAGATGGACTGTGTTCCAGTGCCCGTGAAGATCGACCCCTGGTCTTCTGTTCACCTTCCGAAGTTGCTAACTGCTCACATGTGTTTTGCAGTCAACCATAGGACACCTTCAGTTTACTGCAAGAATCAAGTAAATAATTGAATTGCGTTCCTTGAATTGGGGTAGGAGACAGTCGCAACCAACTTCCGGAGATTCATCTCCAACAGGTACTAAGCCACTGGGTTAAGTTTTCAGTCCAGCAATTGATTGATGCGATCCACAGCTTGTGAATCTAAGCAGTAACCAAATCACACTTGTGATACAAGTATTAATACTTGTGATATAAGTATTAATATTCATGTCCTTTTTTCTCTGCCGGTCTGCCCACAGTAGTCCGTCCAAGCTTCCACTTCTAAGGCTCTTCGGAAGGGTGAAGTGCGAGTATCTGGAACATCCACGATTCTGTCGATGTTTCGATCTGACGTGCCCGAGGAAGGACATGCAAAGATCGATGAGGTGGAAACGCATACACGAGAACAGTCAGCGTTACAAGTTCCTGGGTATGTGAACTGTCACTCTAACTATTGTCATTTGCGAGAGTTGAAGAATTTCAGTACTTACTGTAGTCGCAGTCCAGGTGCAGATGCAAGCTGTAAAGAATGACATCATTCTCCTTGTGGAATGATGTCAGGATGATGTGTAGATTATCCTGTGTGGAAGGCTATATACAGTGGTGGTAGGGTTTCCATCCTTTCTGTCATATTCTTCAACCCCAAGCTAAAGAAAGAATATCTACACTTCTACGTATATCATATTGAATCTTGCGAGTGAGGTTGATGATGTTACCAGTACTTAATGTTTTCCACCAGGCGTGCTTTCTAGATGTAGCACCAAATCGGTAAAGCGGATCGTCGATGTCGGCGTTAAGTTCCCTAGCATCCTTCGGTAAGCCAAGCCTCTTACGCGTGCCCAACTTAACTTAGTGGTCCTGGTCATTTATATGGCGTGTTTCAGAGCGCCGTAACTAGAAACTATAAACTAGAGTACTAAAAACTAGCCAGATGTGATCGAGGTTTCAGTCGGCGACTGAAACTGCGCCAATTTCACTGATGTCCGCCATGTCAACGACTATGAGGTAGGTGTTTAGTTCGTTTTCTTCCGAGGTTTGAATTGATGTCTGATTTGCAAAGGTCGTTTAGTGACGTTATTATAGAGACCACGCTTTTGTTGTACTGGACGCTGATCGATCTGTCGTAGGTTTTGGTGGCCAGCTTGACCTAAATAATAAGTCGAATATTGATTCTTTGTTCAACGTCGAAAGAATCTCACTTGCGCTGTTTGAAAAGAATCATGTCGCGACGCACGAGATACTGAACATGGTAGTAATTCTCATGGTTGTCTAGATCTGCGCACCGTTTTGAACTGTGAAACGATCGATCTAATAATAGTCGATGGAAAGTTTTAGCCAGCTCACTGCTGGCTGATCCTCCCACCCACATGTATGAGAATCTTGATCGAGATTCTTATCTGAAAATTGTGACCTGCTGGTTGTGAAAGATTTTTCCTGCGTGTTCGTCTCGAAATCTGCAGAGGTCTAAGTTACAGTTCGGTCTAGGTACATGTATCAGTTTGTCACTTGCATGTGTACGTATTAGGAAAGGAGGAGCATGAGTAGGTTCTAGTTTTGATGCACAGAATCTTCAATCCCTAAAATCAATGTTATGCTGCTGGTTTCTGGTTTGGTTTTGCTGCTCGTTTCTTTCTGACAGAGATCCTTTCATTGCACAGCCTGGAATTAATCCTTAGAGCAGATTGTGGAGGGAGCTATCAGGGAGTCCTGTCAACAACGACACAGGAATTTATTTAGCGTTGTAGACTGTAGCTTTGCTATTAGTCATCATGATAACCTGAAAATTGAAATGTAGTGTCCATCCTTCTCTTCCAGATCATTTGGGATACGCTGTATTAGCACTAGTAGAAACACCGCCCGCATAGACTAACGAAAATACCAATAAGAAGACCCCACATGATGAACTAGACTAGTTGTGGGTTTATATGGGCATGCTTCTCTAGTCCCCTCCTGAATGTGATCCAGTGGTCAATACTATTGTATTGTTCTTCCATGACCTAAACTCAAATTGTTGTGGAATAATACACATTATTGAAGAAAAGCATCTGATGTAGCCTGTAATGTTCGAAAGTTTCATATTATTGCCGAATGATGACCAGTTTTAACAAATTGCAGAAACTCACTTACGAATCTCCAGTGGTAAGTAAGAATTCGAATAATTTTATCAGAGAGACAGATAAGTAATCTCCCTGTGATCGAGAAGCTGTAAATGGTTCACTAGACTGTCATATATATCAGATTAGCAGTAAAGTTCTGAGCTAATTAATGGAGTTCTTTACCTTCTTTTCATGGTCTGGGAGCTAATATCTTACAGCAGTCTATTCTAACCCTGGTGTTATATATATTTTAACTCTGTTCCCATCTTTGCAGGGAGTAGTCTGTAGTGTTATTATTATTCGGAAAGTCTTTTTCTAGATAAGTTCTCAGGGTTGGCTTAAAGTAAACGGAATTTAGAGCACTGGAAACTAAATCTATGAAAGCATGCATTGAAATTCTTTTGTCGCGAGTGCCTGATTTGTTATCTCCTCTTTTCCAGTGTCAGAACATACATCAGCAAGCTCCAACACTCTTCTTCGGCTTGAAAGGAGTCGGGATGCATGCAGACGAGCACCTCAGACATGAGATCAAGGGTTACACAGACTGACTGCCAGGTAAAAAAACAGTCTGATTTTGGTTATTGGAGAGACAACAAACGTTGTTTGCAAGGTTCTAGTTAGTTTGTGTTGGGCATGATGTTTTTAGTCAGCAACTGTTGGACCGACTGATGGTTCAAAGATTGGGACTACGGGCGTTTTAATCAGTTTTCTCACTGCGGCCCTGGAGAAAATTAGTCTGAGCCTCAGGTTGAGATGAAGGTTGAAAGGGGTTTGGTAGTTTCTTCTTTTTCTATCTTAGAGCAAGCAAAAATGAGTATTAGCCAATTCTGTAGCACAGCCGATCAGTCTCGAATTAGAAGGAGCCGCCTTTCATTCTTTTTTAGTAAGCATGCACGCCAGAAGAGACCTACAGTCACCATTCTGATTGATAGGCCCGGCATCAACTTACTTGTCAACAGAGATATACATGCTTTGGTATATCAGTCCTCGTGCAATTCTATGAGATGCTGGAAGTCGGTAGTTCATGTAAGCCTTTCAATCTTGTGCGCATGCATTCCTATTAATTGAAGTAGTAGTTCAAAACGATCATGTGATTGACAGTTCAATGCAGTTTTGGTACACTTAGAAGTCACGATCTAACAATTGTGAAATGTGAATATGTATGGAAGTTTTCAAAGTGATTATTCTATATGCATTAGAGGGTTTTTCTAACAATGATTAGTGTCTCCATACCGGCTACTGGCTGTTGGATCTTGAGTCTTTGTCTGTGACAACAACAGACTATAATTGATTCACGCATTTCTTAGGACCAGAGTTCTTCTTCTTCTTCTTTGCTCTCTTCGTGTTCATAAAAGGGACGGTCACGATCGAATTGCAGTAGCTATGATCCATCTTCTTTTCTTACCATTGTAGTTCAAAATTGATTCTCCTTGCACGACTGTCACTCAGTTTTGGAGATTGACGGCCTTGCAGTAGACAGACTAGTACCTGTGGCCAGAAGGGAGCACCCTGAGCTTGCTGAGAAGATTCTTCAAAAGAACGTGACCAGTCGATTTTCAGCACTATTCTGGAAGCATAATCATGTGAGTATACACGAACTCTTTTCCTACAATACTTGACAAAGGCATTCATGATGGTTGCATTTGTTAAAACGGCGTATAATTTCATTTCAGAGCGTCACTCAGGAGCTTTGAAAACTAGGACTTTTAAACTGTGCACGAAGCTCTAATAACTGGTCTAGATTGGAGGTTTCAGTTGGGCTACTGAAACTGCGCCAACAATTTCACTGAAATCTGCCGTGTTAAGTGTTAACGAATATGAGGTCGTTGTAGAGAGATTTGTTTCTTGTCAAAGGTGGTGATAATATAAGTATTATGGTTTATTAGTAAGACCACAGCATGAAAGATTGCTCTTGCTTCAGGCCACCTGCTCTGTGGAGAAAAATCCTCTAGGACTCACTGGGGAACGGTCTGTCTGTCTGTCCGTCTGTCTGTCAGCGTCCAACCTTGAAAGTGTTTCCAAACCGTTTGAGCTGGCAGTGTTGAAACATTCCATGCCTGGTTTCTATACTTTTTCCTCGGAGGAAAAAGGGTAAAATATACCGTTATTCTGAAGTTTCCTTTGTTTCGGAGCTGCAAGCTAGCTGCCAAATAATGGGTCTAGATTGGGAATGTGCCCCACCTGGTCTTGCCTCCTGCTTTATTAAGAAAAGGCTGTTTTTTTAACTTTCCTTCTTTTCTTTTTGGTTAAGGAATCCTGGCTTTATTCGCGCTAATGGTGGATTAGTCAAGGTGCAATCATATGCATGCTCCAAGAGTGTATCGTCTGGGCCCATGCATTCCTCTAGATACATGCTAGGTTCCTTGTTTGTCGGATTTGTCTGTCAGTAGCTCATGCATCTACTGATTTAGGCCGGAAAACCTACCCTATGCTAGTTTTTTCTTCACATGACAGTTCCAACCACTCACAACTCTTTTATATCACACCCCCACATGAGTTCACAACATCTGGAAAGTGTTCAATCACTTGTCTACACACTCACTAGTAAATATTCTCAGTCCCAGTCATTGAGGATTTTATTTTGAGTTCTCCCAGTAATGAATAAATCTCAATGCAACGGGAATTTATACTCTATATCTATTGGTCAAAAGTAACCATAACATTCTTGAACTGCCATGGCTGAGTCCCTTTTCTACAGTGCGGAATGATGTCTCTACAGTAGCTTTAATTCAAGACTGTAGAAACGAGACCAGGCCAAGGCAGCTCAAGAATGTTTGAACCTCAAATAATTTCCCTAGCTCATGTACATTGTGTGCTGCTCCAGTAGGCCCGCGTTGGCAGATTAATGTTGCTTATAAATGGTGGTATCGTTGATACTGAATCTGAATTTTACTTCAAGATCCTTGCTTTTTTTAACAAAAGAAATCATGTTGATTTAATAAAGTGGAAGATCCAATAACCTGAGTTGGATCAAAATGTTTTAAAACCAGTTTCTAAGGATATTTATAGAGTAAATCGTTTTCAGTATCCTTCTGCTAGCTAGCTATATAAAATTAAAGCAGTCTAGGCTTGTCGTGCAAAAAGACATTTTTTTCCTGGACAACACTGTTATTGAGTCTTGAGACATATATCACCAAATCTGAGGATTCTTCACGAGGGATTGTGGATGTTCCTGTTGTGGAAACTTGGACATATACTAAAATTTTAAATGAGAAAACTTTATTGTTGGAAGGCAAGGAAACCAGGGCTCAGTTTGTGTTGGTGGGATCTCCCTACTTACCTGCTTGTTCTCAGCATTGCTTTGTCCTCTTGTAATAAGTATGATAATAACATCATCCACGGTTCTGTTCACTTAGCGTAGGGTTGGTTGGAACATAACAATTCGCTTACAAGTAAACACTGTACATAGAACCACTGTATCCGGTGTGCTTCAAATTGAGAGCACCGTGTCCGGGACTGTTTTTTCCTGACGGTAATTAATGGCTCATATTAACAGTTTCTTTACTGCATAATTAACAATCCTTGGAGACGACATTTCAGTGTGTATTAAGAATTTGCCCATTTTTCTATTGACAGAGGCTCCTGTGGATCAGTACGAACTGTCTAGGTTCTGATCTACTTGGCAATTCTCTTCCATACAAAGCACTGGCTGGAGGCAAGATTTGAGAATTGAGAGAAGGCTGGAAATCGATCAACGCTACTGAAGCAAGCAGATGGTGGATGAATGGATTGATCCAACCTCTCATCGTCTGCGTTAATTGTTCCTTCAGGTGTTAGTGAGCAATTCTGGGCACATTTTTAAAAATTGTTCACAGGAAAATGACACATGGAGGTCCACAATTGAAATATTTTCTTCTTTTTGCAGAGAGGAACCTGACCACCGCCTTGCAGTCAGCAGAGGTGAATCAGATCAAACGGTGCCAAGATATTGGTTCGAAGATATTGCAAGCTCTTGATAGGATCCACGAAAAAGGTAACATATCAACTTGCTTTTTCCTTATTTGTTCTGGAAGCAAACAAACGGGATCGTAATTTCACTGGAAAAGCTGCTAATATACGAAAGCAACCAATCGATAACAGTCTCTTTGCAACCTTGGTGATTTCTAGCACCTCAAATATACAAGCCTGTTGGTTTCTTTTACTTCAAATGAATTACTATATGGCGTTTGATAGGCTCCAAGGGTTTGACTGGACTGAGGATTGATTCATGGAAGGATTTGCTCATCAATTAGCACGACCTAACGTACTCCTGGCATTCAATGTCCATTTGTCTATCCTGACAAAGCTGAGTAGAAAAAAGCTGCTAGCTGCTGCTCGTTAAATAAGAATATTAGTTATGGATCGCTCAAGGTCTGTACGGCAGTCTGTAGCTCGAAAGTCAATCCACACTTTCCGCTGATGAGGGACACTCGCCGAGGAACAAGAACCAGCCTCGTTTTTATTAGTGGTACGTAACTGCATGGGTGTCCGACGCTGCATGTAACTTAAAGCTTGGATGTACTTCGATGAAGATACAATCAGCTGGAAATGTTTAAAATTTTCATTCTGTGTAGTGTAAAATTGAGAAAATCTTACGTTTGGAAGTGTGGTGGGTCTATAACCTATTGACTTTTCATGCAGTAGATCATACGTGATTATGAATAAACAACTAAATTGCTTCTTCTTATTGATATTTTTATGTGACTATGAATAGACAACTAAATTTATTCTTCTTATTGGTATCTTGCACAATTGTGTGCACACCGCAAAAGAGAGAAGGTATTAGATAGAGGAGCAATTGGATTCTACTCCTTGAAAGGTTTTAGTGAACACAATCATTGTGTAGTGATCAATTGCATCAAATGAAGTGCACATAGCACAATATCAATAAGAAGAATATATTTAGTTGTCTATTTATAATCATATAAGAGTATCAATAAGAAGAAGTAATTTAATTGTTTATTCATAGTCACGCATGATCTCTTGCATGAAAAGTCAACATTTATTCCACGTAGATTGTTTTTATTTTTTATTGATAATTTGATTCACAGTCATGTACGATCTAGTGCATGAAAAGTCAATCGTTATTCTACGGAGCCTGTTTCTATTTTGTTTTAGTGATAATTTGATTCTCATTGAAATAATGTAGGAATGTAGCCCCATCCTGTTGATGTTTTTCTGTTGCATTCATGTACTGAATTTGTAGCTGTCTGCCGTACTAACTTATTTGAGGAGATCGCTGGTTGAATGTCCCCACCCGGCCACAACTTCCAAGAGTACAATTGAATGCCGTTCTGCTGTTCACAATATTCAATTGTCCTGCATTGGAAACTCTCTGCTCACACCACTTGTGTGCACGAAGCTTCCGGTTCTCTGAAACCTAGCTGGGCTATGAAAACGGGCTGTGGTACGGTTCGAAATTTTGAAATATATTTATATGTATATATATAGTTAGTATTCGCTTGCTCCTGAATATGATTAGTAGTATATAATTCTGTAAATCATACATTTTGACATGGTCAACTAAGAAATCATATTCATCGAAATGGCGTGTTTCAGTGCACCAAAAAAAATTCATATCTGCGGGTTCAGTCTGCTTTTGTATCGGATTCTAGATTAAGTTGTGATAAATGGATCTGTCAACTTATACTTGAGTTAATCACTGTCACAGGGTGCAGCAGATCATCCGGAGGGGCCCAGAGGAACCCATTTGCTGCATTAAAATTTGGCAGCTTTCAAATTTATATTCGTGACTGTAATGGACTTGGCTTGCAAAGAGAGTGCATGTAGTGTTTGTTTCATTGCGGCATTCAATAGGTGCTGCACGGCCGTTTTTTTATTTCAGACAAGTGACTTAGTTGCACATGAAGAAATACTCCTCACGTTTGAGCGCTGAAGGTGTTATGACAAGAATGCATACATACAAGTTTGACGAGAATGCATGCATACAAGCTTGTAGTGACAAGAATGCATGCATGTCTTTTAAGTGGTTCATTTTGCAGACAGACGTACAGTGCTGAAGCACACTTAAATGTGACCAATGGCTACAAATGACTGGCTCAGGTGCTGCTGTTTCACTCGCATTGGACACTATGATGACCATATTTAAATCAGTCGCATCATTAGTGATTTTTCATTTAACAGTTCTCTTTAAGCTTCTCTCGTCGTCCAATATCTGGCAAATTCCTTCTTCGTTAATGTCTTTTTCCTTCTGGTACATCATTAATCTGCATAAGTTCACATTATGACACCTTTGCACTTCTTGTAATCAAGAGTCATCTTTTCTACTGTACAATTTTCACAAGGGGTTTCAAATGAACAATGTATGTGCAGGCAATACATGTATCACACGCGACAGTCTATTAGAATGTATTTATTATCATTATCCTCAAGCTGTATGGAAACACATATCCAGTATTCTGGACAGGTCTAGCTATTGCCCAAAAACACTCTACTGTGCAGAACAATTAAAACTAGCAGGTACATAGTGCATACTAAGCGCACTCCCACTTGGTACCACATTGAATAATGCAGTAGGGAACTTGTACTACCGAGACTGCACATGTCCTGAGCCCGTTAAAGCCGTGCTCCAAGCGTACATGCAATCAGCGTCCAACACATTAATTCGCATTCCAGGAGCTGTCACAGAAATCTAGTAACTATGCAGCCTGTTCAAGGGTAACAAGCTAGCTCTGGCCAGTTGCACGAGTTGGCAGAGTCTTGTACCTACTGGGGTTAGCAAGGCTGAGAACTGTACTAGTCTGAGAACTATACAAGAAAGAACTAATGCAAGGGGTATACATCAATGATGTTAATTCTACGCACAAATAAAAGAGGCTGAATCGTTAGCAGGATTGAAAAAACCAAGAAAGTAACCAATGTGAACGTCCTTCGGTAAGGCGACTTTTGAACTTCTAGACAAGGCTACTTGACTAACACGGTGATATAACGAATGACTTGATCTTTTCAATTCATCCAAGTTCCCAAACAACGATCATTTGACATAAAACTCAAAATCTGACTACTATTATGAACCGACTGAATATTACATAGCATCTGATGGAGTCGATGAGAGTAGTCTAGAAAAGAGGTCACCAAAGAGTTACGTTGTAAAGGAAGAGCTTACAAGACTGGCGACAGCGGGAGAGGGCACGCAAGAACACAGCCATGCTTCGTACATGAGAGCATTCCAGCGTGCTCTCTCTCGTTGTCACCCATTTACGTTCTTCGGTAACACGTACCTCTGTCGAGCCTGAACCAAACCAGCACCAGGCACGGGCACACAGGCATCACCATAGCTAGCTAGTAGCCAGGAAGAACCTCACCGAATCAAAGAATACTCAATCAAAGCGTCGAATCGATCGTTACCATGACAGCGTAGGATCGGGAGCACAGATGAGGAGTAGCAACAACCATGAAGCCCGAAGAGCGAGTGGAGTGAGGGCCCCTGAGAGCGGAGAAGTATGAAGCAGAGAATGACCATCTCCGGGGCAGCAGAAGCCATTTATGCTAACTCGAGGCCTGGGCTCTTCATAAAGACAATTTCTGTGACGGTGGGCCCTGTTTCCTTCCTGCCCAGGTGGGACGAGCCTGATAAAAAAAGGGTCTAGCGGTGCTGAGGAAACTCTGGACAATTTAATGGCATCTGCACAACGGTAAAAAGACAATATATTTTGGTTGCTGGCGGAGGGTAAAGAAAGCATAAAAAGAAACCGAATATTTTGAGATGCACAGCTAACCTTTCGCGGATGAGAAAGTCGTCCGGAATTCGGGACCCTGCGGGACCCAAACGGGATCACAACTAAATAAGTTGAAACCAATAAGTTGAGACCACACAACGGTTGACCATAGAACTTCCGGAACTCACCACAGTTCCACGCGGTTTGCATTTTTCTTACCAGCTCGAAAGATCTGCTGCTGTAAAAACTGGTCGTTGGTTTTTCAACAGAAAATCAGAGTAGATCACTCATCACCTCTCGGTCAAAGTGTGGAGAGAGGTAGAAGTTACCCCAGTGGTCAGAGTAAATGGCTGCTGCTGCTGCTGCTGCTGCAGAGCTTAATTTTCTTTACTGCCTCCGAAAATGGTTTTAAAATTTATGGTTCTGAAATTCCCGGGCCGGGGGGAGTTAGTGCAGCCAGATTCTAGAATGTGTACAACTGAACCACAGGGGGAGTACGTCGATCGTGAGCTTACAATTCATCAAGTCAAGCTCCATCGCTGATGAGCTGTTCCAGTGGCAGAACAAGTCGAACCTCATTCACCATCCCTCTCATCATGAGGCAGTCTGGAACATGGGTCCAGAGCTCCCACAAAGTCGACGACGACATTTTACATGACCCACAGCACATCAATCGAACGGCAATGGCCGGCGAAGTCAGTTAGTCAGTCAGTCAGTCAGAAATGAACCCGCTTAACTTAACTAGCACCACGTGAAGAAAGAAAGGAAAAAAAATCGTATTCTAGACTGAATGAGTTCCATTACTTCCCTGTCTCAGTAACTTCATTATTTCCCAATCACCTCAACCCTGTCCATCAATACTTACATGCAAAGCCTAGTGCGCCAGCCCAGCCCCAGCCAGGCCAGAGCGACCTCCATGGAGGGAGGTTCATTCATTCATTTATTCATTCATTTTCACCTTTCACATCGGAATTGAAGCTCCTCCAGTACGTGAGTGACATGATCCAAGCACACTTCACCCACACATGCCATGAAGCAACCAAACTAGACTGAAACGTAAGGTCTAGGGGACAAGAATCTGTGCTCTCCACCAGTAAGTCAAGGACATGCCAGCATTGTAAAACCTCCAACAGCCGGACTCACTTATTCTTGAACTAAAAGCCGTCGCCAGTTTGTTTTTACAAAGCCATACATGTGTGGTCCGGGCTTGATTCACTGTTCAAACAACAAGACAACGTCGAAAGTTCCTCGCAACAACATTGACAGTTCCTTGCAAGCTCTCGTGTTCGTCGTCTTCAATCGTCATCAGCTCACTCTAGCTGGAGCCAAACAAGGCCAAGATGGTATTAATTTGGATGCCGGCCTAGGGCATAGTGAAGAGTGGGGGTCCTCCTGAGCCAGCTCATTTTCATTTTCATTTTCAAGCAGTAAGTTAGATTGAAAACTGTAGTGATCAATATATCACAACCATTGAAGAATGATAGGAGTGGAGTGGAGTCTGAAAAACTCGTATACCAGTCCAGGTCAGACCTAAATTTTGAGAGTCTGGCTAATTCCAAGTTCGAGCAAAAAGGCATCCGAAGTTCAATCGGGACCTTGAGAAATTTGAGGATAGCAGCGATGGGTGGGAATGCTCTTTGTTAACCCCTAAAGGACCAAGGATTTATGATTTTAAAATGGCAAATTTCATTGGTCATAGTGTGAAAATTATAATTCAAATGGGACCAAATTTTATATCATTAGAATCAGTGAAGAACATTGTGTGTGTTGATAAAAAAACAAAAAAAATTGAACAAAAAGAAGTCTACATAGGACCTGCTCAAAACTGCTTAAAAAAACATGAGGTCCAATTTGGGCTTCTTGGTCCTTTAGGGGTTAACCCTTTAGTGCCCATAGTACTATAGTTGGGTTCACTGGATTTCAGTGGGTTTTTTCACTATGATTGATACTACAAGAAATAGAATGAATTACATTAGAAAGTAACTGTACGATCGTATTCTCAATTGGAGTGGAGACATTTTGTTAAAATTAGAGAATCACTCAACTGTGGGATTGGAAGATCATAGTATGTCTTTGAACTATATAATGCTCATTCAAAAATGAGATTTTGGAGGGTGTGTGACTTCAAAGTTAACTAGAATGAAATTTTCTAAAATGAAAGTGAAGACGTTCAGCAATGACCTATGGCAACACCTCTCCGTTGCAATCTTTCATGTAAAGAACGGACTCACACATAATCATTGGGAATTTTATAAGTGAATCCGTATACGGTTTAGGACATAATTTTATACATTAAAAAATGAAAGGAATTGGTACATTGATCAAGATCTGAATACATACACTAATGGAACATGCACAAGAGAACATAATTCAAAGAAAAAAAACGAGATAACAAACTTCCAAACATAAGAAATACCACATAGTACATGTGTTGTATTTGTAAGTATTTACTGTACTTTCAAGTATTTGCAATATTTTAGCATATTGTTCATAGGTATTTTGATAGTTGCAGAACTCCAAATTGAAATATTTTTTCTATTAGATGTGTATTATAAAACTTCAAATCTTCAAAATTCGAACTCTAGTTTTTCACGAATTTTTTGTTATTTGCATTTTCTACACTGCAGTGACCATAATCTGGTTTGCTCAGCACTAAAAGGTGAAATTGAGTAACTTACAATCATCCGGAAATGAAATGAAATGCAGCCAGTGTGGTTGCAATGCTTGCATTCATGCATGAGGAGCTAGCCACCGGTAGTGCCCCACCTTGCAGGTAAGAGATCCCAGTCAGTCCGTAAAGGAGAGCAAAAGGCGTTCTTGGGGGTAACTTGTGAAGCCTGGATGATGTGATTTGGATGCCAAGCTGTTCCAGTGGCGGACTGCCACGTTTGTTCAAGCCGGTTGAAAAGACATGCACCACTCTCTTGTTATTTTTTCCTCTTTGTGTCTTCAGCACGATAATTATCGATCATTTGTCAATCCAAGCGCTACCTTGCATTTTCACTGATTGATTGACGGCGGAGTTTCTTGCATAGAAATGAGGCTACACGAGCAATGAGACTTTATAGTTTCTTAGATTCCTCCCAATCAAGTGCACAATATGTCATTGATCTCTCATTTACCGTTTCGTTTCTAAAGAAGAGTTTATGTAAGAGGCCATTTCAACTAAGGTAACTACCTATACCTTAAAGCGTTCACCTTACCAACTGAGCCTATTTACACACATAAAACAGAAAATATTTTTAGTAGGTCTTAATAGCAAGTTCAAGAGGATTCCATCGCCCTTTAGCATGCATTATTTGGACACTGTATGAATAAGTTATGAATTTCCAAACTGCTCACTGTAGGTTGACCTTAAAGCGACCCTAAACTTTGATGTTCAGATTGTGCACATTCTCATCAACAGTAAGGTGTCAGAATCTACTTATTATGGAAGATTGAGCTATGGACGCTTTAAGGAAATGGTTGCTTTTAGATATAGTTACCTTAGGGGTCTTTTTTATTTTTTTTCAAGTAAATGAAGATTATCATTGCAAAATATTAAGCCTTTTTAATGCCTCTGTTTAATTGGGACTAAAGAAGGATACGTTCGCTAACAACATTAAAAGACTCTAAACAAAGATCACCATCTTGTAAAAAGAACAAAATAGGGGATAGTGAATTTCTTTGTTGGAACTTGGGATTAGTTTGAAAAAATTATGACCTCTATGACCAAGAAACGAAAGACGTGAAAAAGATTTGACATAGCTTTGATGAGGTTTGACGTAACCTTTGACAAGATATGACATGCTAGAATGGAATCCTCCCACTCAAGTGCAAAATATGTCATCTCAATTTTATGTCATCTCTCGTTTACCATTTCGTTTCTTAAGAAGAGTTCATGTAAGGAGTTCAGGTAGGGGCCATTTTGTTTTCTTACAAGTAAATGAAGATTATCATTGCAAAATATTAAGATTTTTTTAATGCCTCTGTTTAATCGGGACTAGAGAAAGATAGGTTCACTAACAACATTAAAAGACTCTGAACAAAGATCACCATCTTATAAAAAGAACAGAATATGGAACAGTGAATTTCTCTGTTAGAACTTGGGATCATTTTGGAAAAAATATGGCCTCTATGACCAAAAAAAGAAAGACCTAGCAAAGATTTGACATAGCTTTGATGAGGTTTGACGTAACCTTTGACAAGATCTGACATGCCAGAATAGAATCCTTCCACTCAAGTGCAGAATATGTCATCTCGGTTTTATGTCATCTCTAGTTTACCATTTTGTTTCTAAACAAGAGTTTACGTAAGGAGTTGAGGACATTTCAACTAGGGCCATTTTGTTTTTTTTCAAGTAAATGAAGATTATCATTGCAAAATATTAAGCTTTTTTGAATGTCTCCATTTAATCTTAGAGAATGATAGGTTCATTAACAACATTAAAGCAATTTAAACAAATATTACCATTTTGTAAAAGGAACACAATAGGGGATAGTGAATTTCTCTGTTGGAACTTGGGATCATTTTTGAAAAAGAAACGACCTCTATGGCCAAGAAAAGAAAGACATGGCAAAGATTTGACATAGTTTTAATGAGGTTTGACATAACCTTTTACAAGATTTGGCATGCCTTGACAAGGTTTGATATGGATCTAACAAGGATTTATATGGACATGACAAGGCTTTATATGGACCTAAAAAGATTGCTTCACATTAATATATCCCCATCACGCTTTTCGAGGGCCTTTCTTTGACAATGCCTAGGAGGCGGGCTGGCCAGCTAAAATTTCAAAGCGGGCCCCTATAAAACACATTGTAGGCCCCTCCTAGAACACATTGAAACACAATGCGAAGGACAAGGCTTTTACTACATTTCTAAGCATCATATTCACAACTTTCCTTTCATTATTTTGGGATTTCTTTTTTTTACATTATAGAGTATACCAAAATGAAGCAAAATATGTAATTTATTACCTCAATTGATCAAGCTAGCAACCCAAAAAAATAAGAGGCAATATGTAAATATTGGAATTTTACTTCTTTAAATAGGCAATATTAAGTGAGATATACACATCAAACCATTCTCATATCCTGTAGTCAAGTCAACTTTGACTATACATAATTGCATGAGGATTTGTTCAATCACGTTGTTTTTTTGAAGTGTGTCAAATGAATATTTCTTTGTACTCGTCTTTTAAATTTCTAATTTTAGGTTCATCTCGTCATCCAAATTGAGGAAAACCCAAAAAATGGTCTCATGAGCATTTTATGATAACCTACTTTGTAACAATGAACAAAATGCTAATTTGTTCAATCAAGGTAATATATAACATATTTTGCTTCATTTTGGTATACAATATAATGTAAAAAAAAATCTCAAAAGAATGAAATGAAAATTGTGAATATGTTGCTAAAAAATCAAGGTTGCTTTCATTGACACATTTTCCGCAATGTATGTCGAGTTGTCTTGTTCGACGTTTTCGAGTTGTTCGACAGGTGTTTAGTACATTAAACAACTTGGATGAAATATTCTCAAATATCCAAGAGATGACGAACATGACAACCATGTCAAAAATGAGGTAAAACCCTTGTCCTTCGTGTTGTATTACAATGTAGTTACAATGTGGTCTACGAGGGACCTACAATGTGTTTTGTGGAGGCCAGCCTTGAAATTTTAGTCAACATGCATGCCTACCAAAGAAAGGGGAAAAGCTCGATTAGGGATGTATTAACATGAAGCTCGACAAGATTTAATATGGACGTGAGAAGGCTCAACATGGCCTTGAGAAAGTATCATGGCCTTGGTAAAGTTTAATATGGACCTAAAAAAATTTAACATGGACTTGACAAGGTTTGACATGGCCTTAAGAAGGTTAAACATGGCTTTCACACATGTGACCAAGGTTGTTTATCAAAACTAACAGACATAGGCAAGTTCTTGTCACTTTGTCACTCAGTGACAAAATCGTCATGTTCGACATGTTCTACATGAACAAAAGCTATAAATATGTTAAAAAAACATTATCAATATTCTATGAATATTCTAAAATATTCTAAATATCTCCAATACTCTCAATAAGTGACGGATGAGAATTCAATGTGACATTTGTAACGAACATGATGTTCATTTGATTGTCTCTCAATATGACAATTGTGGATCAGACGTGACCTTGATAAGGTCTAACATAGCCTTTAAAAGATAAGACATGTCTCTAAGGGTGAAAAATTGACTTTCCATTCTCGTAAAACTCCATTTTTCTCTATGTAGTGGATTTGATTCCAAGAATTATCAACCATATACTCCATGAAATGCAAATTTGTGAGGGGTACCATAGTGACTGCACACCTTGATCTTATATATCATCTCAACTACAGAGTCTTGTCACCATTTAATGGTGGTTTTTTATTGTAATAATTACCAATCATATATTACACATGGGCACTGCACACCTTGATCTTATATATCATCTCAACTACAGAGTCTTGTCACCATTTAATGGTGGTTTTTTATTGTAATAATTACCAATCATATATTACACATGGTTGCCCAGGGGGCACTAAGCAAAAAGATTAAAACAAAGTGAGTTAAAATATAGGGTCATGTTTATTCTTTTGTGGATAAAAGTTGAAACCTTATAGAAATAATATAGGGTCTTAAAATGCAATGTTCAATTTTATAAATAATACAAGGAACATTTTTAATTTATAGAATATTTTGGGAATATACCATGAATATTCTTGTAAATTGTGGAATATTCGTTTATATTCATAGCCCCCAAATAAATACATAGTTAATGCACGCGTATACAAAAAATATCTATAAGTGCCCTCCCTGTGTATGGTTGTCTTCCTCGACCACTAAACAAAGTGTTCAATAAGATGTCAAAAACAAGCATATTCTCAAAATATACTATGTTCAACACTTTGTTTAGCATACATTTGTCCCTGTCTATTATAATATGTTTAGAAAGCCCTAATTTCAAGGTGGCAGGCATAGAGTAGTCACATATGCATTGCTTGAAACAATAATATCATCATATTATAGAATGTCATATTATGGAGGATAGATTGTATTTGACATTTTTCTAATTAAACAATTGAAGTCAGACACCCATACGTCTAATAAGACATCAAATTAGAAAGTAGTGTCACTCGGGGAGTTCTCTCAATGTATTTTATGCGTATCACGTGCAAACAAATCTTTGACCCCCTATATTACATTGTAAATAATCAATCAAATAACTTGAAAATTTTATAGGATGTTTCTTTATGGTGAAAGTTTATATTGTGAAATTTCGGGAATTTTCTTTATTCAAATTGATTACTTAAAAACTTTTGAAGTAAATAAATACACTATACAACTAATTTTTGTGTTTTTAGAGCTAGTTTCAATAGTGTTTTTAAAGCTCCTTTTGAATTTAATTGAAATAAGAGTTTTTTAAAACAAAAGATATAATGATTATGTGACCACACTCAAAAATTTGAAACTAAATCGAAATTTATAAAAAAGTATATGGGGGGTTGAAAATCACTTGTTCACACGTTGTTACGTAATATTTGGAAGTGACCTCCCCGAGTAGTGTTACATATGACAACCCTGATATTATTACTACATGGGTGCATTGTAAAGGGTACTATAGTGAGAGCATACTGGGAATACCCTAGTCTTTCTACTTGAGATATGTTCAATTTAGAAGGGATAGCCACTTCTTTCTCTAATGGTACAATTCGTTAAAATATTATTCCAACCAATCACAAGTCACATAACTAGCAAAAGAAAAAAATAAGCTATCGTTTATTATGACAAATTGCTAATCTTAGAAGAAATTATAGCTTATGGAGGGGCAAAGAGTCCCTCAAAACATTGCAAGGTGAAAAAACTATGTGTGTACACTAGACCGTTGTTTGCTTGCATAGAGAAGGCCGAAAGACAACAGCACAAAAGAATAGAAGGATGGTCCAGTGCTCAAAGTGAGCGAGCACGGATGTCAAGTAATCAATGAAAGAGTCGAAGTAATGATCGAAGGGATGGCTGAAGTGCTTTCCAATCCGTCTAACATGGTCTGCAGTAGTGACTACTCACTTGTTGTACATGATAAAAAGAAGCGTAGTAGGTAGGCATCACATGATGAGATTGAACAGTGTCACTGATGAATCTTTGTCTACTTCACATTATGATCTATCACGTCCTACAACTAGTCCCTCTAATGCTTCCACAGATTTTGACATTGTCATTGTTGTTTTGCATACTCAGTAGAGGTGTCACATATTGGTTTGTCAAGGATTTAGGAGAGAATTCCATGACTATTTATGGTAACCCTCTAATTCTCTAAATCAACCAAAAACTACTCTCTGAGTGTAGTTTTGCTAATACAAGTCATAAGCGCCCAATTTAAGAACTCATTAAAGACTCGTAGTAAGTGCGTAGGCAATGAAATCTTTAAATTATGTAGATTTTAAGCTCCTTTTTAATCCTTTTAAAGATTGGTCACAAGTATTTTTTGTCCTTTATCTATATTTAAAATTAAAATTTACCAAAATCAACAAGTGGACAAAATGAGTGCAATATATAGGATTACTAGTTTGCAATATTGTTACTAGTTTTAAAGTGAAAAGGTACTATTTTGTGAATTTAAGTAAAATCCTAAGGACTACACTCCTCTCTATTCCGAAAGTAAAAGCACTTTTGAGAACTAGAAGCAATGTTCCCACGAGCTTTTCATTTCAAAAGAGAGAGAGTAATACTGGCGGGGCAAAGAGAATTTAGAAGGCAAAAAGAGCATTTATTTCTTACTTTTCATCCAAAACTAAAGGGGCCAAGGTATTCCCAAACTGGCAAGAGATGCTTTGAGGCAATATTCTATTTGTCACTCTATTGTACACCATCTAAACAAAACAACAAAACATGGAATCCATTTTTGGTTCAGCGCTTTATAAAATCATAAGTTCTCATGCTAAAAAACATTGGAAATTTAGAATCATTTTTCACTTGCTAATAAGACTTTGTCAATAAAAATAAAATCAATTTTGTGTAACCATAGGACCATGTCACGTTTGTTTTTGGTGTACTAAAGTATATTATTATTTCATTAACAATATTTTTTTTAAATGGATTTCATTTAATATGAAAACTTTGAGGTTGTTCACAACTTCACTCAACTCTCTCTAATTGTTCACCAAGTTCACACTAAGCCTTCTCTATTTGTACTATCTAAAGAAACAAATGAATTTCAAATTCCATTTTGGCATATAGTAATTTTCCAATTAACTTTGTGTACACATGGGAAATTTTCATGATAATTATACAAGGAATATATAATTGAAGAGAGTTAAATTTACATAAGTCATTTATAAAGCAACTTTGAAGAGCTTAAAAAATATCCAACATGGAACATGCAATCTCAAAGGTTTAAAACATGGACAAGGTTTAACATAGCTTTGACAAGATTTAATATGGAGATAACAAGGTTTGATCATATGGCCTTGAGTTGGTGTTTCATGGCCTTGACAAGGTCAAATCAAGGTCAGTTATCAAAATTGACAAATTTTAGAGTTATCCTAAAAGGGAAGTTGTGTTTGAACAATATACCATGTGTTTTGCTTTAATATACTCTTATTTGTTCACTCTAAATAGTTCAAAGATGTAGAAGAGCTTAGTGGCCTCTGATTATTAATTAGGTGTGTAAGAGCTTGGTGGTCTTCAAACTCATGCACAACTAGTTTAGCCATCAAAAAAGTCGGCTAAACTAGTTTACCATGAATTTGAAGACCACCAAGCTCTTACACACCTAATAGTGAGACCACCAAGCTCTTTCAAACTTCATAACTATTTATAATGAACAAATAAGAGTACATTAAATCGAAACACATGGTATCTTATTCAAACACCACTTGACTTTTAGGATAACTCCATTGTACGAAGATTGTACATATCAAAATTTAAAATGTAAGACACTAATACATAGTGATTGTAGAGTGCTCAGACGCAGATACATGGCTCCATGTACTCCTAAAGTGTAACCAACACCACATACATGCCCTTAAAACCAAAAGACATAATAAAGTTGTATGGGAACTAAGAAAAATAATCATATCTTCAAAAAAATCAAGATGCTACACTCTGATGAATGCAAGCACATTTAACAACAATCCACAAGAAAACACAATACCCCCATGGCTTTTAACATGTACATGCGAACATCAAAGATGCCACTGTAACGCCAGATTTAAACCAGACATTTTATGCATTAAAGGCCTCCCATACCAAAGTACCCCACCACTAAATCCCAAAGACAACCTAACGGTACAATTTATTGAATTCACATACACTAATGACAAATTCTCGCCAGAAACAATTGGAAAAAAAATACTAAAATATCAACCACTAATTAACAATATTACCCAAAATGATGGAAAGCAGACCCACTCATAGTCATCACAATTGGAACTAGGGGAACCACACATGCTCCCTCAATGAAACAACTTGAAACAAAATTCAACCTTTGTGAAACCTCTATAAAACAAACATTCAAAGCAATAAACACTATCGCCATACAGTATGCAGGATCAATCCTCCTACATAAAAAAAGAATAGAAAACAATCAACCAATACCAATGGAGAAAAAATAAAATAAAATAAAATAAAAATAAAAACATCATTTGAGTTATCCGTAATGTCAAGTGAAGAGAGGGTTTAGGGCCTGGGTTTGACAAAAGAGAGGATCAACTCCTAAATGTGGGAGAGGTGTCGGAACCTAAAAAGAAACACAGGCAACAAAGTTTCCAAGCATCGAAAATGGTGAGAAAAAATTTCTCACCCGCCTTTACCTGCGCGCCCCGGATGTCCAGCTGCCTCAATGATCCAATGATGAGCTGGCTAGCTGGGGAGATGAGGAAGAGAATCTACATGAGCTTGCCTGCCTAACGACCACTCCAAAATTACATAGTTGCACCACCCATGAGGTTGGGTTGAGCCTGTGTAATTAGCCCCGGAATAAATGGGCTAGACTTTGCGTTTCTCAAAATTTTGGTGAACAATGCACCCATTTCTCAATAAAAGACAGGCTCACTTTACGGATAACTCTATTATCATCCTCCCCAACCAACCAAAGAACTCATGGTCTGGCATTACTAACTAATTACAAAATCATACCTTATACCCAAAACAAACTCCGCAACCTCAAACCCTGGTTACTTTATTCTGTTACTTGTTACTTGTCTCTAAAGTGTCCATTTTCGAAAGGGGATAGTAGTTTTGTTCCAATGTCCTTTTGTCCGGTGGGCACTGGGGCATTGACATTACGAACGGACACTTTATTCACGCCGGCCCTCAAATGAGGACCGGAGTTTCTATCTATCTATCTGATTGTAGAGTGGTACAAATAGTCACATGGTAAAGAGAGAGTAACTCTAGTCTTGAAGAACCAGCTGAATGAAGAGTTTGTTAGAGGAAGTGCTACAACTAGATCATCAGGACCTAGTCAATGCGTGCTACCCTTAATGCTTCCTTTTGAGAGTACGGTAGATTATATGTCATATAGTAAAAATAGTGTGGTTTACCTTAGTATGTAGAAGGATCATCAAATACAGTCTTTGGGTATTTTTGCACAAGAGTGTCATAGTTCTCAACAAAAAAAAAGTTTATAATGTTATAAAGCAATTGCATTAATGACGTAATATAATAAATAGGAAAAATACCAAAAACATTTGAATATAGTAAAAATGGAATATTTTGAAATCTTTTCAAAACATTCAATATTATTTTTGAATCTTTTGGAATATTCCTGCCGATGTCATTTAATCCGCTTGCAAACCACGTTGAATGCATATTCCTGCTACACGACAGGCTCCGTTTTAATCAACCAAACTCGCAAGAATTTTTTGGGAACTCATCATTTTAAAGGACATTTAATGTAAAGGAACAAAAAATGTTGCCATAAACCTCTAATATCCACTTTCCTCACAGAATCTTTTGGAATTTGTTTTGAATACGATACCTTTATGTTATAGGAATTGAGGAAAATTATTGCCATCACTATATCTTCAATGAAACGTATCAATTAAGGCAATAACGTATTCATTTTACAACGTCACCAAATGCAATGTGTTACATTTTGGTCCAAATACTATTTTATATTATTTTTAAATTATTAATATACATACAATCCTAGAATACATTTTCACCTGTGGTTAACTTTTTGCCAAAAAACTAATTTCAATGACCAATAGAAAATGCTTATCGCCACATTTTGCTTGTTATACGATGTCACACTACACATTTTGGACGCCCTACCGTGAAAACACCCCTTTGGTGAACTCAAAAAATCACTACTATAGCCTAGTAGTACCTTCGGCAGAAAAAAAATCTAAAAATAGATGTCAAAAATTTTGGGAAAAGTTTTTCCGAGAAAAAAATTTGTAAGGAGAAAAACGGATTCCGAAGAATATTCTTTTTTGCTAAAATCTATTTTTTGAATAAAAAAATTCGGCAAAAAAATGCCGAAGGTGCTACTGGGCTACGATAGTTATTACTTTCCCAAAGATTGTACTCCACCTGTTATTGACTAGGTCCTGGTAGTCTAGTTGGTAGCACTCCCTTTGAAAAAGTAATAACTAGTAATTTGTTTGAGTTTACCAAAGACTATACCCCACATGTTATTGAAAGTTGAAGTTGATATGATGGCAAGGTTTGATGGGAGAAATAAGGAGAACCCTTCAAGGACCAAGGATTTATGGTTTTAAAACAACAAATTTAATCAATTGTATTGTAGAAAATATAGACATTTTTGTCATTTTTTCACTCACTAATTAATCATGTAGGATATGTTCTATATAACAAAATCCTAGAAATATGTTGAAAACATTCCTAATATTCACTAAATATTCTAAATATCTACAATACTCTTAATAATCAACGGAAGAGAATTTGATGTGATGTTTGTAACGAACATGATGTCCATTCTATCGTCTCTCAGTATAACAATTGTGGGTTTGACATGGCCTCGAAAAGGTCTAACATTGCCTTTATAAAGTCTGACATACAATGACATGTCTCCACTGCGTAGGCACGCGGCTTACCAACAACATTCCACAGACAAACGGGCATTTAATTCACGCTAGTTTGCTTTAAACCCGAGTCATATATATGTGACATGTCTTCAAGGGTGAAAATTGACTTCCCGTTCTTGTAAAACCCATTTTTTTCCTATAGCTATGTTAAGTTTATTTTTGGTGTACTAAAATATATTATCAATTCATTAGCATACAATTTTTAAAGAATGACTTTCATTTAATATAGAAAATTTGAAGTTGTTCACAAATTTGGCTCAACTCTCATTGATTGTTTCCCAAGTTCACACTCAAACTTCTTTATTAGGAACAAATGAACTTCTAATTGCATTTTGTCACGTAGTAATCTTTTATTTAACTTTATATACACGTGAGAGATTTTCATAATATACAAAGAATGTATAACTAAAGAGGTTTAAGAGGACATGTGTCTTATATAAGGCAACTTGAAGAGCTTAAAAAATAGAACATGGATCATGCAATCTCAACTATATTCTTGTTAACACAATAACACGATTGTTTGAAAACTCAACTAATTTGCACACTGGCAAAAACTTAGTGCAATGCAAAATTCTAAATGACGAATGGCATCAATTATTGAAATTTTGGTTTTAAACATTGAATTTCTCAATTCGACACTATCTATAAGAAAATAATTTGATATTGTAAATGAAGTGGCTTGTACTTGTGAGAATTTTAATCATAAACTACAAAATGTAGCACAAAATGGCATTAAATTGCATAAAATATGTATAGAACTTTTCATTATTAATAGAAATTTGACATAAATAATGTATTTTACATTTTTCTCTATTTGAAAATAGCAATGACAAATTACTATTTTCTTTAACATTGTAAAAGTTGTGTCATTGACAATAGAATTGATCACATAACTTTAAATTTTGACCCCTAAACGAAAGAGGGTGTTCCTAGAATTGACGATTTGAGAAAAATAATCATAATGTAATATTTAGAAGAATCTTTTGGAATTGATATAGTAATGAAAGTTGATTTACTAATGAATTGATATACTAATGATAGTAGATTTTTGAATTCTAGATTCCATCCGTATGTTTAGATTCCCAAGTGCTATCACCGATATTTTATTACAAAATTTGAAGGTTCAAATTAAAAATTCCTTCTAAATTTGATTACAAACTAAATATTAACATTTTTTTAGTAGAATCTACATGAATGGATTTGAAATGAGATATTCTTAAATTGGTGATTCTTTGAGATTTTTGTGCTAATTAAATCTATGACCTCATTTTTGCAAGGCCACTTTTGAACTAAAGTTAATGCAATTTTGGCTTGGTTAAAATTTCTTATACTTCCACATTTGTAAATTTAGAAAAATATGTACTCTAGTAACACCAAATCCAACCATTGGAAAGGACAAAAACTTTATGAAGTATCTCCAAAAAATTGGATGACTTTCATCCAAGAAGTGACGAGAATGTAGGATGAGTTGGAATTTGGTCGTAGTCTAGTTTCTAGATGCTGTGACGTTTAGGGGTTAAACTATGAAAATAGTAATTAAACAATAATTTACATGGTTTGCTATTATTTACTATTATCAAATTGATAATTGGGGGGGGAGAGGGTGGAAAATACTCTAGATGTTGCTCCATACACTGAAAATACAGAAGAACAAGGAGGTAAAAACGTTGTTATCGACTTACGAGGAGACGTAGCTAACAGAGGTACAAACTTTTTGAAATATGTGGCATTTTTATAGGGAACATGGGTGCTTTGGTTCCCATCGGATTTATCATGGGCTTCACATCGGTAATTTTGGTTTGGTAATGTAGATTTTGTCTGTAGTCTCTTAAATGTCAATGGTGAGTGAGCTAAGTCTGCCAAAGAATGTCAGTAGAAGGCCTTATTCATTAAATTGAGACAAAGTGTAGTCTCAATTTTATCGTCGACTCGAGGATAAACCATTATAACTGTTCAGGTTTGCGACTATTCGGTAATTTGAGACTTTAATATATTAATATATATAAAAACCTTTGATTGCCCAAAGGTTACAGTCTCATCTTATCGTCGACTTGACGATAAATGACTATAATTGTTTTAGGGTTGAAGTCTCAAAATGACCGTTTTGTCTCAATTTAACAAATAAGGCCTACTAGGCGAATCACATCATATGTAATACTCCACGCAAGCCCCAAAACGTTGCTACAATAAGCAACACGAACATGGGACGTTGCAACCCCCCTCCCCCCCTTCCTTCCAAGTCTAGTAGTGTGACAAATAACAACTTTGGAATAAATCAAGTTTTTTTAATTGAAACATTTTGAAATTTCAAAATCAAGGAAAAATTAAAAACATCCTCTTTTATACTTCTTTCTAAATACATTGTTATATTTTGAACAAAGAAAACTAAGGTTTTTTTGTAAATGCTGTTAATTTACTTGTTTCAATTTTTAATCTTGTTAAAAAAACTCTAAATTTTGTTTGAGATCTATTGATTTTATGACAAATGAAGTACCATTTTTAAACATAGAACATTCATTTTGAGTAAAGAATCTCATTCAAATTATAATACTTTTGTGCTTTGATTTTCATGCAACATTGATTTTAATACATTGAGATAATAAAAACTATTTATATTATAATAATATTTTGCCTATTTTTATATAGATTAATTTCTAATCGTAGCAATGCATAGTTGAACTTAAAAAACAAACTACAAGATAATCATTACAATTTGACAAAAAGATATCATGAGGGAATCTTGATTTTAGAAAGTCAAAGAATACCTTATCAATTAGCTTGTTTTTATATAGCAATAAAAATCCACATATTTATCTGTGTACAGAAAGTTCCACGAGTCCCTAAATTACCAAGAGACAATGTATTCAACCCTAAATGTTTAGAGCCCTCTCCAAATTTGGCAATTTTGCAAAGATGCATTATAAAATGCAACTAAGAGGGATATTTTGAACTTGATGTATGAATAAAAAGTTGTACATCATGAATTTTAGATTCTATCCATACGATTAAATCTGCAATTGCTATCATCAATATTTTGTATAAAATTTGAAACTCAACATTCAAAATTCTTTTGTAATTCGATTACGAATAAGATATTGACAATTTGTGAATGAAATTTTTTGTGATTGGTTGAAATGTAATACTCTAAGTGTAGTGATTTTTTGCAGAATTTTTAGTTGCTTAATTATATGAGTTCAATTTTTTAAGAGCACTTTTACACTGAAATGTTTGAAATTTTGGGTGAATCACTACAAAGTGAAATGAGGCATAAAATTTCACAAATCATTCCCTTTCTAATCGGATCACTCATGCATGAAGCTAACTTCCTCTAAAATCTATATTAAAAAATCCACACTCCAAAAAGTGCATGATGGATGAGAAAATATGGATGAAATTTGTACATCGTCCAAAAAATGGACGCTCAAGCAGTTAAGGGTTAAAGTGGGCTGAATGCATAGTTGAGTTGCACACTTTTGATGTGACAATGGATTATTCACTATGGTGTCTTCATCAAAAAAACTATAAAAAATAGAATATGAAGAATTTTGATATGAGAATTTGTACACACATGTTAGCCTTGATATTTGTGTATTTGAATATTTTCTTTCGGAGATGCCATCATCATAAAGAAAATAGAGACTTTTTAATTATAGAATAGTAATTGTCACAAGATGTCAACATTTCACACATGGACCTTTTTCTTAATGAAGGTTGTTGTAAAGGTTTGTTAGTGAGTCATTATTGGATGTGTCAAATGATGAGAAACTCAAAAAAAAAAATTTATAGAATAGCACGTAATCTAACATGTACCTATGAACTTTTTTGAGGTAAAAAATAGGTTTTATGAAAGTTAATAGATTTTTTTAAAAGTGGTTGATTTTGAAATACTACAAAGAATTTATGAAAATTGAAACAAAAAATAGTCAAAATTATATATAAAATATGATATGGACTTTTAGGGAGTGTACGTATGCCACTATTGAGCCATTCAATCAAGCATTTACCCAATGATCAAAATTTTAATAAGATTTCTAAATGTATAGGAATTGAATTGAACGGAACTAATTTTTTTGCATACTAAATTGGAATATCTTTTTACTATAGAACTTTGACAATACAACACAATGACCTTGATTTTATGATACATTCTTGCTCAACCAATTTTTTGCAATCTTAAATATCTCTTATGATATGATTGACACTCAATATTTTGACACTTTAGAAACTTTGTTTTGTCATATTATCAAGGTCATATATGCATTATGATTGTATTATCATATCGGGAACAAAATGTGAATTCTCTAAGATTTATCCTTAAAATGTGATAAGCACAAATCGAGGTTTTGATTTTTGCTTATCAAGTGTTCTATATTGACTATAGTTGCTTCATTTCCTTTAGTTGATAATGAATTTGCTTGTGTTTGTTGAATTCCCAATTTCTTGCTACACTATTTCAATTGCATTATGATGCAATCCTTTTAGCTTCAAGTTTCAGATGTTAAGTGTTGTACTTCTTCAAAATTAATTTTTCATGAGAGAAAAAATAAGAGAGAGTAATGCGGACTATAGACTTGCATGAATTAAACATTCATTGGGAGATAGTGATATTAAGTACGTCACCGGGACCTACATAGTGCATGCTACCCTTGATGTTTTTTTTTCGAAGGTGGACCCTATAACTACCTAATTTACGGCCAAGTCCCATTAAGAAGAACGGGCACATTCTCCCTCCCTAGGAATTTTTTAGGGTACCCATACAACAAGGTCATGAGACCCCACCATGATTGGGTAGACCATGGTGTTAAAGCCACCGGGCGACATTGGTATTCAAACCCTGGTCACCCCATTGAGATGCCAGAGGCTGAATCACTGAGCCTGCCCTTGGAGGCTCTCATTTTCATGACACCAAATTTGATTCCAAATTCCAAAATATAATGTGGTTTTGTCCACAATGATTAGTAACAATATCCATGCTTCTTTAATTTTCTTTTTTCAAAAAAGTGCTACAGACAATTTATGTTGACTACTATAGTAGGCAATATCAAAGAATATTGAACTCTTTTTTCACCACTTGATTGTTTTTTAAAATAGTTGCAATGCTATCAACTTCCTTAACGTTGCTTCACAATATATTTTTGGTGCAATTTTTCTTATAGATATATTTTTGGCATTTTAGATTTCAAATTAATTTTATATTTTGATAATAAAATAATTAAGTGAAAGCATCATATCGATAATTATTATGCGGCACCTTGATATATAAAACTTTATGAGTTTTTCAGAGGTATCGTATTATTGAGGTTACATTGTATTTCTATATTTCAAATTAGGATTGCTAAGGTAAAAAATAATTATGCACAAAAGAGCGCAAAAGACCAATATTTTTTTATAATTAAAATTCACTGTTGCAAAAAATAATGAATTTTTTTCTTTTGGTTATTTTATCTATTTTCACCAAATAATGCAACACCAAATTTTAACCAAAAAAATGTTGATTTTTTAAAATAAAAATACATTCATTTGATGACCAAATCTTAAAATTTCAAAATTTTAAAATTTTCTAAATTTTTTACAAATCTATAGAAATTAGATTATATGAATATTTTTAATGACCAACCATGGTTTTTTATTATTATTATTACTTTTATTTTTTTATTGACTCCAACTTCTAAAAAATTGAGGAAAATATAGTTTGTTACACATTTAGATTTTATCGTCAAACTTAGGTATTTAGAAATTAAGATATATTCAATTTGTACTTTCATTAAGAATGTATTAACTACAAGTTTTTCTTCATCTGAATGCAGTATTATAGTTTTCTTTTCTTTTCTTTTAAATTTTACAGTTTTTTTAAATTTTTAAGTTTTTTTTAACATATTTCGTCTTAAATGGTGATATATTATAACACCACAAAATACAATATTTTTATTAGGTTTTTTTTATTTAATATTTGTAAGCTCTCATTTACATCCTCTACATTTTGAAATGAGAAACCCTGATTTTTGGCCTTTAATCAATAGGTACAAACTCATTGTGGCACATCCTTTTCAAAAGGATATTCAAACACCATGGTGAACACATGAGACTTTGAGGTGATGTCTTGAGCTTTGCAAGAGACAAGGTGGGGAAACCAAGAGGTGTCTTGAATGAACAACACACAATATCGTTTTGTGTGAGGTTGAAATGGGGGCGTGCCATACATGGTTAAAAACCTTGTAAGACCACGCTCTAATGGGTTCAAAAAAAGCACAGATAGAAGTTGTGAGGCAAAAGTTAAGGCTTTTTAAAGTTGGCACTATCCTGGGATACTTAAATTGGAATTGAGGGTAGACTCAAGTTTCCCAATAACACTCTCAACAAAGTAAAGCATGTTATATGTTGTTGGAAAGTTAAAGAGAAGAGCTCTCGAGATTGATAAGGGTCACAAGGAGAAAATGAAGGTCTTAGAAGTTATGGCCCAACAAAGAGGAGAGAACCGGAAACACTACCTCTTAAAGACCCGAATCTTTAGGAGGCTATAACTAATTTCTTCAATACATGTCGGAATGAGAAAAGTGAATGCATAATTGTGTTTACTCAAAGAGTAAACCACAAAATGGGCTTCCACTAGAGATTTGAACAACTCGGCTCGAAGTTACTCCAGTTGAAAGTTTGGGGGTCCTTTGAGGGATAATTTTGAAACGGTGACAAGGAAGTGGATGGTCTTCTAAAAACAAAAGTGTGTCTAGGAAGTCCCTTAGATCAAAAGGATGGGGGACTTACCAAATCCCACAGATTGTACTATGAAGAGAGTTGGTCTCCTTAAGTCTCACTCTCGCATGGTGCCAAGGTGAGCCGTGGTGGCTCCTAAAGGTTGAGGCTAGTGTTGGGGCTTTAT
The DNA here is from genome assembly GCA_022496805.1 of Pohlia nutans. NCBI lineage: Eukaryota > Viridiplantae > Streptophyta > Bryopsida > Bryales > Mniaceae > Pohlia > Pohlia nutans. The sequence goes on from CM040085.1 coordinate 36,098,015, forward strand.
TCCTACACTTTTAGCATTTTAAGGTGCTCGGTTGCACCTTCTCACATCGGTTAGGAGATATCCCATCCCACACTAGTAGGCCACTACCAAAGTGTGATGACACTACTAGAAAATCCATTTTTTTTGTTGATTCTGTCGCGTTGATTTGGTTCACTTTTTGTTGATTTGGACAATAGTCTATTGATTTGAACAAAAACGCAATCAAATCAACAAAAAAATGAACCAAATCAACGCGATCCAAACAACATAAAAATTGGATTTTCTATTAGACAGTGTGAGTTGTTTAGTTCCGCATCGTGAGTCCTACAATGAGAATACTAAGGGTCTCGTGGAGAGTTGGTCATCAACTAGAGGTGGTTAGCGTCCGATGTCATGTAATGCTATTACCAAACATTTAGACATTTGTGGAAGTTCCGTCCCACATCATCGAATAACATGCCCGATTGCCTTGTAAGAGACACGAGACAAATTTAAGAGCTAATTTTGTGGGTGCATTGCATGTGCAATGTTAGCAAGTTGTATTCGTTGCTTTTGAAGAAGTAAAGCGCTATTCATACACACAAGTGAGTTTTACTATGACAGAGGAGAAGTAGTAGGGGTGCGATAAGGTTGGATGCCCTAAAACCACCACCTCCTCCAATTATGACATGTAGAGTTTTCTTGAGGCCATCACAATTGAGACTCAAAACCACCAATTTCACTATTCAAGTAAACCAATGGCATGCCAAGCATTGCAAAGAAGTAGTTGGTGCTTTTGGGTATCATTATGAGTGAAAATTAGTACCACATGGTGTGGTCATGGGGAACCTATATGTTGATATTGAGTGCCGGTGTTATTTCCTCTTTTAAAATTTGTATCAATTTCAATATTCAAAATAAAATTGTAGAAAAATATGCATTCCTTGTTAAACCTTCTGTAGAATGAAAGAAAAAGATTTCACCAAACATATCATTTCTAAAAATACACAGAATGCTTAAGTTGGTGGTTTTAGGGCATCTAACCTTACGTTGTTGCAAATCACAAGTTCGAAGAGGTTGAAATTTAATGGCCTCTAAGTAGAGCATTGCTAAGAAATTTGCACAAATTAGTTGTGATAAATTTTTGGTACAAAATTACAAAATAAGTACATTTTTTTCTTGGTATTACTTCTAAAGTATTTTGTAGCATTTTGCCGAGGCATTTTGACTCACAATTTCAATTTCATTTAAATCCTTTAGAACACAAAGTGTTTTTGAAAATAAACCAAAAATATTGAAATTGCAAAAATTATTATTTGACAATATGGAATATCATTAGTGAATTTTAACCATACAAACTCATATTACTTTAAAACAAATTGTTATTATACTTTATACACAAAAGTGATAAAAAGTGTCCTCCTAAGCTCCAAAAGATTAGGATCATATAGTTTCAATCAAAAAGCCACATAACTTGTTTGAAACATATTGCTGAGAGCTATTTATCTGTTTATGTATTTTGGTGGAAAAAATAGACATCGATTTGTAGTGAAAGAATGTTTAGAGGTTCTCTACAAACTATTTATTTTTTGATAAAATTAGAAAATTAAATTAAAATTAAAAATGTGAAGAAAAATCTTTGATTGTATGGCCATCCGGTTACAAAGAATATTTATAATTTTACAAGTATTTCTCTAATCAATTTTTTTTATTTTACCGTAATCTATTGGCATAAATGAAGCATGGTACATTCTAGTTTTATGGGGTTAGGGCCTTTAGTTTTTGAATTGAAATTTGCGTGTCAAATTAATAAGAAACAAAGTACAATGCACCCGATCCAGAGCAAAGGTATTTGGCGAGAAGTGTTTGAAGGAGCTTGATTTGGTATAGGAGCCAAAATTAAAACATGTTCTTGTACCGTATATTAAGCTAGTTTTCTCATTCTTGTGGTTTTAAACAAGTGAGCGTGTTTGCTATTTCTATATTGTTTTTAATTTAATTTTGATTATGTCTCCATCACTGTTCAAAAGGATTCCAATGCACTAGCATATGACTTATACATATACTACATGAATAAGTCATTAATTTTTGAAGTTATATTTATAGCTTCTTCAAAAGCCTAAATAGGTTGTGACTCTTTAGCTCTTATTTTTCAAAATTTATTTTTTGCAACTTCAAATTTATTTTTTCACAGCCATGCTTTTGGAGATATATAAAAGTCATAATTTTACCAAAATGGTTGCACAGGTCATTAGGGGTTAAAAAATAATAGAATAAGCCATAATTTAGAACCCACCTTCTTTTGCTTTTACGACATTTGTGACGAGAAAAAAAAAGGTTCTTTTCTTTTCTTTTCTTTTCTTTTCCAAAGATCATAACAAATGTAGCACCATGCAAATACACTCCTCCGCCAGACTTTGTTGTCATTTTGGGGTTTCGTAGATGACGGATTGCTTCAAATTTCCAGAAATCCAGAAATTTTAGAACAAACTCCTGGAATCGAGTTCCTGGGGGACCCTGGATTTTCATATGGCGGCATGAATTACTCCTCCAGTATTCCAAGAATGCTCCCCATTTCAATTACAAGCCTGCCAAATTCAATCCCACGGTGACACAAGGTCTCATGTGATAAATGGCATGATAAATTCTGCAAAATTACCGGGGCGCGCGTGCGTGCGGCACCCCACTCCTCGGGTCTCGGTTCCAGGCCGTACTTTGTTCCATTGCAACAAAGTTCATTCGTGTAATTTAAAAAGCGTTCAAAAAAAATCTAGTAAACTACAGCCGCTCAGATAACCCTAAAGGACCAAGGATTCATGGCTTTAAAATGACAAATCCAATCAATCATATTGTATAAAACATAATTTATTAGGTGGGACCCAATTTTATATCACCATAGTGAGTGAAGAACATTGTATGTGTTGGTCAAGAAACAAACATATTTGAACAAAAAGAAGACCTCCTGAGACCTACTCAAAATTTCCAAAAAAACCATGAGGCGCAATTTGGACTTCTTGGTGCTTTAGGGGTTGATTTTAAAATAAATAAAAAATTAATACTATAGCTTCCTTGTAGCTTGGTCAATTAGTAAATAATTACAAGGGTGCCTGAATCTATAGGAAATTACTGACCTAGTTTGCCCAAAAATAAATTTAAAAATATTAAGAGGCTAGCGGTTCTTATATGTTTTTTTAATATGTTATTGCTCAAGTTTAATATACTATCTTTTGTGTTGCCTAACTTTCTTTTTGCACTTTAATTAATTGTTAGGCATAAAGTTGCTCAAATTGCTAGGAAGCTACAATATAATTTTTTTTAAAGAGGAGAATTGAATTGAAATCCATTGTGTGAGATGGTGCAAAGGTTTGAATGGTGGAATGGTTTCTATCCTGAGACTAGTCCTAATTTTGTATCACCGTAATCAATGAAGAACATTGCATGTGTTGGTCAAACATATTTGAACAAAAAGAAGTCCACATGAGACCTACTCAAAATTGCTTAAAACAAGAAACACGAGGTTCAATTTGGGTTTCTTGGTGCTTTAAAGATTTATTTATTTATTTATTTATATAATAAAGAAACAAAGGAGAATTGAGCCAAAATCCATTGCGTGAGATGGTGCAAAGGTTTGAATGGTCGAATTCCTATCATGAGACTAGTTCAATGGAATGGTGAGGAAGGAATCAAAAAGTGGCGGAAAAAATGTTCATTTTGTTTGGATGCCTGTGCTAATTGGTCTGCATTCTTCCAATCACTGATTCATAGTCCAATGAGAGCAGAGTTCTTGTGTTTTGTGCAAAGGAGGCAGGGTTGTGTTTTTGTTTTTTTTTTTTCAGTTTCTTGGAGCTAGACTCCAATGTCGTGGCACAGTCACAATGGTCTAAATCTGGAGCGACCATCCTCCACTACATGGAGCACTGCTACAGTGCAAAAAAGAAAACAAACCTGCTGTGTACATGGTCAAGGGACTACAGAAAAAGTATGGTTTTGTCTAACATCATCGCGCTGACTGAATAATCCTTGAATAATTCCCCGCCTGCTAAATGCATGTTCCAGGAGGAATGCCTTGATTCTACAGCTTCCACCAATATTTGGGGACCCGGAAGATCTGGTGGGCGGCCAACAGCAACAGTAAGATAGCCTTTTGCACAAATCAGCATTTTCCTTGACGAGATTAATTATTTTGCACCAGTTCCATGCCGGCACATGTTAATTATTATTGTCCACTTTAGATCCACCCTACCTGCTCCACATTTCGTGGATGTATTTTTTTTGGTTTTTTATTTTCATTTTTAAAACAAATGGATGCTTTGTTTCCATTGCATAACAACAGATTACAAACATCGAACTGTGAACGAAGAGAGCACGTTTCCAATGCTCCACCATAGGTGTTTTTTTTTGGATTTTTTTTCTTCCTACAATATATTAGAGGCATCAAAACCTGTTATGGACCAATCCCAGTCACCTATGCAAGCACACATTTCAACTTCGTGAGTACCCAATCAAATTATCACTTGTAGTAGATGGTGATCAATTGTGCATGCCAAGTCAGCAAACTGATTGGATTAGAAATGAAAGACGAGTATTGGTTCCCCTACTAACATCAAAAGTGGTCTATGCAAATTAAATTTGAAAATTCATAACAAAATCATACAATGTGACAAAATTAATTTAAAATTGGACTTGGTTATTGAACCCAAAGTTTTATGTGCTCCAATTTTTTATCATTGAAAACCATCGCTCTAAATAGGTCAAAATTGTTAAACTGAGAGGTATTGGTGCCTCTACCTTAGACCCAAAGCTCCTAATCATTTCCTACTAAGAGTGACACCCCCATCGTAACATAAGAACTAGGAGCATTTTTTTGGGTTTTTGAAGAAGTAATAAAGTGGCGACATAAAATGAATTGGTGAAGTCAAATATTTTAATATTCAAGTATATTTTGGATAGAACTGTCTTTTCATCCACATATTTGGATGAGTTCCATTTAAGTTTGGCAATTTCATTTGAATCGTTTTCAAAAATTGGAACAATCTAGCATCTTCATCCATTTTTTTTTTCAAAATTTTCTTGAAGGCTTAGTGCAAGCCAATTCTTTTTCTGGTTGCTTTTTGGCTTTTAACCCTTTAACGTCCCGATTCAACATTGCTTTCAAAGATTTGTTATAAAATGGTTGATGAAAAAACCAAAATGGAGTTGATGTACAAAGCTAAGTTGTAAGTTTCAATGTCAAGATCACATTTGTACAGTTGGATTCATTATACTTTTTAGTTAATATTTTAAAATTAATTTTGAAAAGATTTTTCTTGAAATTCAATTAAAAATCCCAAATTTAAATAATTAAAAAAATATTATATGATGAAATTGGAATAACATGCACTACGACTCTACGAGATGGTATGGTTTCCATTATTTGATTTTACTTATTTTGGAAAATCATGTTTAACCCCTAAAAGTTTGAGGGGTATTGGACAAAACATAGATGTGTTATAATATGTGCCTTCCATATGTTTGATGAAGTTTGGTTCAATAGACAAAATGTAGGACATCATCTCTACAAATTATCCGTACGGTCAAACTTCCAAAAAGAACTTTAGATATTTTTTAATGAATTTAAAAACATTAACCTTTGAAATTTTTTATAAATTCTAATTTTCACTTTTAGAGTTTAAAATTTAGCATGATTGGTTAAATTTGGTTTATCTATTGTAAATTTCAAAAAAGCAAAAGAAATGATGGAGGGAACATCATTACTTTCCCCAAATAGCAAATTCTGTAACACTAAGACAACGTTGAAGCGATTCACTTTGAAAAAATCTCCCGGGTGGAGTTTAACTCGGATTGACATAATTCAAATTGGGTTGGAAAGTAGACTTGATGTAGTGTTTTAAAATATTTTTTATTTTTCAATATAATACTTTCTTAATTCGGGCAGCGACCAGAAAATGGTCGTTTGGGTGTTTAGGGGTTAAGGTCTCACTTTTTGAACTAAGAATGAAACTTGACATAAATCAATTATGTTGATTTTCAAAAAATCACAATATCTTATTTTGAAGATCCGTACTGTACAAATGATAGCCAACTAGCACAAGAATCAAGAGAAATTTGGATGGATGAAAAATTGTACATAATGTAGTGTTGAGAGAGATTGCAATCTAATTGTCATCCATTTTTATGGACAGAGGCGTGTCAAAGGGTCAAAAGCCTTTAAAAAAAAACATCACTGTTTGGTACAGGTCACTATGACTAAGTTGTGATGTCAGCATTTCATTTTTACTGAATAATGTTTGGCTCAGCATAACATACCCTTAGGTCAGTTTCCATAGTGTGCCAGACTGTAAGAAATGCCATTTCTCGATTTCCAAAATTTTGGGAATTTTGATTATTATGGCTTTTCAAGAACTTAAAAACTGTTAAATTAAGAAAGATAATGTGCACAAAAGGTAAACAATGTTTATTATATGACTTGCCACCCAACCATAGAAGTGAGATCTTGTCCAATAGACAATGGTATCTCCTTCACCCACCAAGCCACACTTATAGTCCTAGTACCGTCTGTCTACATACTTAGAATATGTACAGACTAACTAGACTATTACTTTGGTGTTCTAACTAACTTGGAGTCATAGACTCTTGGTCTATCAGTTCCCTCATAAATAACTTAATTACCATATGAGTAACTTAGTCATAGACCCTTTAATGATTTTTAATAAAAAGATTCGGATATTGGGTGTACAATTTGGACTTCAAATTTTGCTTAATTATTAACAAAACTAACATGTATGAAGGGTAAACAAAGGAAATTTTTGCTCAGTCCTATACTAGTTAAAAAGAAGTAAATTTGGATACCAATGAATAGAGTCATAGCATGGTGCCCAAGGCCCATATTGGTACAAAGCTAATGTTAATATGGGTTTTGGGCTCCATGCTTTGGCACTATTCCTTGGTGTCCAAAAACCACCCCTTTCTACTAGTGCTATCTAATGGCATTGCCACACAACATTTGATTTTTTTTCGCTATGTATCAAAATTTTGACATGTACACCACTAGTGGGTGTTTTCAAGGTAGGGTGACTACAAATATGTAGTAACATTTAACATTGTTATGGTGTAGTAACTATGTAGTAACGTTTTAGAATTATTATTTTTGACTTATTGAAATGACAAATTTTTGGTGTGAGAAATTAGATTTGAGAGTATTGTAGTTTCCCCCACAATTCTAAAAATGCTATATGATCAAATTTGGAATGTACAATGCAAAATACTATACATATTAAAATTGACCACTACACTTTCATACGTAGTACCAAAGTGTCCACTCTAACTCGAAAACACCCTAGTACATAGTGGCACAAATAGGTGGCTCCCAAACCCGCTCCCAAATTGTGATTCAAATAGGGTGGTTTGCACTAGACTTTCTAGTGACTGTACATGAAGGTCAGTTTGAGATAGTCTAGTGTCAAAATTGAATTTCTACATGCAATGTCCAAACATTATATGCTAAAGTATGTTGGAATCTTCTTTCACTTGTCAATAAGACGCAATAAATGTGATGTATGTTTAATAATAATATCTATTCTCTAATGCTAGTAGCAATATGTTGGTTTAATAATAGTATATTATCTATTTTTAGTAGCAATTACGGGTGCACATACCTTTGGGCAAGCTTCCGTGTGAGCATCAGGCGGGTGGAAGACACTAGAAGACAAGAAGTGAGGTCCCAAGAAGCACCGATTATCCACCCATTTCGGTGAAAATGGAAAACATACTCCATAGTTCAACCCCGTTCATCCATTTTGGTGGTGAATTGGTAGGGTTCCACCTTTTCAGTTTTGATGACCGATACATGGAAGGAGGCCCATAGTCTCTGGCTATGGGTAAAAGACAACAAAAGGTTTTTTTATTAAAAAAAATAATGATGCTTTATTTCCATTGCACAACAACAAATTACAAACATCACACTGAGAACGTTTCCAGTACTCCCCCAGGGATGATTTTTTTGGATTTTTCTTTCAACAATATCTAGACTAGTTCTTATCATTTCCAACTAAGAGCGACGCCCCCATCGTAAACATGAGGCCCGGAAGCAATCCCTATTACATTCGGAGGTTCCTATCAAACAATGAGGTATTCGCCTTCACGATGTACTGATTCGAATCGAACTGCCATCCATGTTGGTGCTAATGAGCATCCCTAAGGGGAGTCCACCTCCAACTAATTATACCTAGGTAGTTTTACCCCTAAATGCCTAGAGCGCTCTCCAAAATTCGGCAGTTTGCAAGGATGCATTATAAAATGCAAGCAAGAGGGATATTTTGAACTTGATGTATGAATAAAAGTTGTACATTATGAATTTTAGATTCTATCCATACGGTTAGATCTATGATTGCAATCACCAATAGTTTTGTATAAAATTTGAAACTTAAAACTCAAAACTCTTTTGTAATTCAATTATGAATGAGGTATTGTTAATAAGTGGATGAAATTTGTTGTGATTGGTTGAAATGCAGTACTCTAAGTGTAATGATTTTTGGAGATTTTTTTGTTGCTTAATTTTATGAGTTGACTTTTTCAAGAGCACTTTTGATTCGTTTTGAACTAAGATCTTTGAAATTTTTGGTGAATCACTCTAACATGAAATGAGGCATAATTTTTTACAAATCATCCCCTTTCTAATTGGTTCACACATGCATGAAGCTAACTTCCCATGAAATCTATTGTAAAAATATCCACATTGCAAAAAGTGCATGACAAATGAGAAAACATGGATGAAATCTGTACATCGTCCAAAAAATGGGCACTCAGGGAGTTAAAGGTTCAGGTCATTCCGGACCAAATAAAAGGTTCTTTCATTTATGTAAAAGTATACATATAGCATTTTTGCACTACTGTATGTACCCTATGCTCACACACAAAGGTCAGTACTTGCATAAAACTGCCAACTGAACCCCATTTATTAGAGTTCTTGTTGTTATTGTTTAATTATTTGAGTTGTGCGTATGTGATGTATATGAGGCAGGAGACAGAAGGGGCAGAGACAGGGGTTGGTCTCCTTTGAAGGAGTGCGGAAGATCGGAGATCTGCTGCTATCAATGATGATGAAATCCCCAGCCAGGCAGTAACTTACATCCGCAGAATCTCATCCAAAAGAGATATGTAAAATCAGTTCTGTCCCTGAGCCTTGCAAATTTAGTATTAAAAATTCCATGGTGTGTCTCGTGCTCCGGTAACTGAACTTTGAGCTAGCGCTTGCATGAGTTCAGTACTGCTTGGCTCAGCCCCTGTGGTTCTGCTCCATTGAACCTTGTGTCTCTACGTCTCTATAACTTAAAAGCCTCCAGACAAAAAAGCTTGTCAATGCAGAGGACATGATCATGCAGACTTCAGAACTGATCCTGTTTTATGAAAGGACTATTTGCAATACTGGAACGACAAACATTGATGTTGTCTTTTGGATCATCTTTTGGAAGCCACTTTATGTATTAGATAACCGACAAGTCGCAGTAATAGTGAATAAGTTATCATACATAACTGGTTGTTCACTTTTCAATCACAACTCTTGATCTTCTAGATCCAAGGGTGTAGGATGCAAGTTGAAAGAAGAGAAGGTTATGAATTGCAACTTGTGATGGCGATGGTGACGGATTGCCAATGGGATGGAGCCATGTTAGCGTTGAAACGCCAACAACTGGTTATGTAAGGTATCAGTGTTTTTCCTATGTTTTTTTTTCTTGAAGCCTAATTGGGGACGTAAAATGAATTGGGAAAGAATACTTGGCAAAATCCTAAGCTTACAACGATATTTTGATAGAATTTCTTCATATTTTGGTAGTTTTCTTCACAAAATCTGGCTATCTTCACAAAAAATATAGAAAAAATTTGGCGAAAAAAATCAATTCTTTCTCATTTTTTCCTTAACTGAAGAGAAATGCCATATTTTGTAGAGAAATCTGGCAAAATATAGCAAGAAAGAAAAACATTGTAAGGTATGTGCACCCATGACCGCCACTAAGAGCAACTAAGCATAGATACTACACTGATTATTGCCATTACAGTGAGACACACTAAAACACGCAATTTGCTATTTATGCACTTGAACATATAATCATGCACTAAACCTCCAACGCATTAAAAAAAATTGTCCTAAAAATTCTCTAAAAACCAACAATTTATGAATTTCTACAATCCCTTACATTGTAAACAAACAATTCTTTTATTTATTTTTTATCCTTATTTTTATATTTTCTTTCATCTTTTCTTTTATCTTGTTTTCTTTCTTGTCATCTTTCTTGTCTTCCTTCTTGTCTTCTTCTTTTTCTTCTATTAGTTCTTCATTCTTTTCTATCCATTTTTTACTCTTTTTGTGAAGCTGCGGATCCCGCACTTGTACCAAAGTTTTATTATTTTCTATTTTTTGCTTCCTTCTCCTTCAGCTTGCCATTTGTGGCGCTTAATCCTAATGAATAAATTCATAAAGTATTTTTTGGCCTTGGAGTGTGTAGCTACGCACCCTATATCACTCTCCTTCTCCCTCCCCTTTATATATATATATATATATATATATATATATATATATATATATATATATATATATATATATATATATATATATATATATATATATATATATATATATATGAGGAGAGAAGGGGAGGAGAGAGGAGAGGGAGAGGGAGAGTATCATACTATAGGATGCACGACTGCACACCCTATGGCCGCAAAATAAAATAAAATTAATTTTAAAATTTTTCCCCCTTTGCGCCGTTGTTTAGAGTTCATCCGGTGGCTATACCCACCTTTAATTTAATATAATTTTTAAATAAAATTGTAGAGTTTAGCGCCGGAAATGGCAAACTGAACCCTAACAAAGAAGAAACAGAAGAAGAACAAAATTTAATTTACCAAAATTAAAATAAAATATGCCTTGGTATGAGTGTGGAATTTGTGGTTGCACAAGAAGAGCCAAAAATGGAAGAAAAAAAAACAAACAAAAAAAAAAACAAACAAAAAAAACAACAACAAGAAAGAGAAGAAGGAAGACAAAAGGAAGACAAGAAAGAAGACAAGAAAGAAAACAAGATAAAAGAAAATATAAAAGAAAAGATAAAGATAAGGATAAAAATTAAATAAAAGAATTGTTTGTTGCATAAATAGCAAATTGAGTGTTACTAAGTGTTTTAAAATGGCTACATCTTTTTACGCAAGGTGAACATTTAAAAAATATATTTTAATAGACATCCTACTTCATCAATATTACCAATATCTTTGACACTGGTAAAAATATTTTCCTTTTGTAAAAATTTATAGCCTTGAATATATAGTTAGTGTCTCACAGTAATGGCAATAATCATTGTACCAATATTATTACACACACATTATTCTTATTGTCTCATTGAATATTGTGGTGAAAAAGGATTTCAACCCACTTTAACCCCTAAAAGTCCGAGGGGTATTGAACAAAACATAGATGCGTTATAATATGTGCCTTCCATATGTTTGATGAAGTTTGATTCAATAGACAAAATGTAGGGCATCATATCTACAAATTATCCATACGGTCAAACTTCTAAAAAAAGCTTTAGATATATTTAGGCATAATTTAGACACCATATAACTAAGTTATGAATTTTTTAGTCTTGCCTATAGGTGTATCCAAAGTTGACTATAGGTTCTTATAGGCTCTTATGTTCTAATTGTGTATTCAATAATTGGTTTTAGTATTTTTTTTCGCTAATTGAAAGGGTAGTAGAGAATAGTGCCACAACATGGTGCCCAAGGCTTGTATTGGTACTAGTTTGGTGCTAATGTAGGCCTTAGACACTACGATCTCACTATTTATTGGTATCCATTCAAGTTCCTCTTTTTTATTAGCGTTTTGACTCCAAGTACACGAGTTGCATTTTGAGATAGGGTCCATTATGGGTACATACCTTAATTATATATTGCAAAAAAATTAAAAATCCACAAGTTCTCCTTGTAGCTTGATACACCAGAAATGGCAATTTTCAGCAGTTTGTTCTGTTTTGTTTTTATGTTTTTTTTGGTGTGGTGAAAAACAGGCTTGATCCTCTAGGGGTTATGAGCATGTGCATCCTGCTAAGGCAATTAGTGTTAGTAAAGGAGGTAGATATCTCTTTCATTGTGCGCAAAGCTCCATCATGCAAGTCCGGACTCGGCCAGATTTGTTAGAGATTTTGTGACGACGTCTTCGTGACTCTCACTGACACTTGCAATGACACCATTGGCCTCCGTATTGATCAATCTCTGGAATGGAAAACGTTGCCCATGGATCAATACTACGCATATAATATTGTAGTTTAATACTGTCAAATGACAATAAACTAGGTTGACGTATTGAGCGTTCAGCACGGTACGAATTTCATGAAAATCATACGGCACATTGGACACGCAAGATTGGCAGTGAGTCCTCCTGCACGGTCGTCTGTCAGTCACACCTTTCTTCCGTCACCGTTGAGGAGTTAGTAGAAGAGTACAAGAGACCGAAAAGAGGCTCTTTGTGTCTGATGATTCCATTCCAGAATCGATCTGGGTATGTCTGGCAGAAATCGGTTTTGGAATTTGGGGAGATTGAGTAAACTTTTTCGCAGAGTATTGATTGATTTCACCGACTTCATCATTTCAAGCCAGCCGCAACTGAGGCTAAGGACATCCTGCAACTTGGACCGTGGACTCCCTGACTGGAATAACACATGCTTTCTGCATAGCTTCTTAAGTATAAATTATGGGACTAAGTAATGTGCAAGCAGCCCCTGCTTATGAGAATTAACCAGTAAACGTCCAACCGTCCAGAAAGTGGGCGATGTACAAAATCAAATACAGTTTTCTCATCTGTCATTGACTTGGGTGTATATTTTAGTGTGGATTCTTTAGTATATATTTTATGGGAAGTTAGCTTCATGCATGTGTGATCTGATTAGAAAGGGGATGATTTGTGAAAATTTTATGCCTCATTTCATGTTGGAGTGATTCACCCAAAATTTCAAAGATTTTAGTGTAAATGTGTTCTAAAGAAAGTCAATTTATAAAATTAAGCAACCAAAAATTCTCCAAAAATCACTACATTTAGAGTATTATATTTACAACAAATTTCATGTATGAATTGTCGATATCTTACTCGTAATCAAATTACAAAAGCATTATGAATTTTGAGTTTCAAATTTTATACATATATATTGGTGATAGCAATCACGGATATAACCAAAATGGATAGAATCAAAATTTTATAATGTACAACTTTTATTCATACATCAAGTTCAAAATATCCCTCTAGGTTGCATTCAATTATGATGCATTTTTGCAAAACTACCAAATTTGGAGAGGAGCAAGGACGTTTAGGGGTTAACCTTGTCGAGCGACAAGAGTGGCGAGACAAGTTATTTTCATAACCACGGGCTGCTTGCACATTATTGGACATAACATCAATGGTTGGATGATCTTTGGTTGGATCTTGTTGAATCTTCTTCAATGATGATTAATCAAGGGTCACAAAAGTAAGGCATCATAACTTCAAAACAACCTTTGGTTATGGAAAATAACCTTGTCCTTCTTATCCTATAGTTTTATGCTACCTCTACAGTTATAGGCTGCATTGACGTTATGTTTTGGTGAACCGATCAATATTTGTCTTATTTGTCATTTTGCGTGGAGCTATACCATCTATGCTACCAAGACAAGGAAGAGTAAGTTGCTAAATGTCCAACCATCCAATCAAACACAATTTTTCTCATTTGTCAATGATTTTTTGCAATGTGGGTTCTTTACTATATATTTTATGGGAAGTTAGCTTCATGCATATGTGATCCGATTAGAAAGGGGATGATTTGTGAAAATTTTGTGCCTCATTTCATTTTGTAGTCATTCACTCAAAAAATTTAAGAGTTTTAGTGTAAAAGTGCTCTTTAAAAAGTTAGCTTATAAAATTAAGCAACCAAGAAATCTCCAAAAATCACTACACTTAGAGTATTACATTTAACCCATCACAACAAATTTCATGTACAAATTTCCAATATCTAATTTGTAATCAAATTACAAAAGAATTTTGAATTTGAAGTTTTAAATCTTACAAAAAAATAATATTAGTAATAGCAATAACAAATTTATCCATATGTATAGAATCTAAAATTCATAATGTACAAATTGTATTCATACATCAAATTCAAAATATCCCTCTTAGTTGCATTTTATGATGCATCTTTGCAAAAACTACCGAATTTGGAGAGGGGTATAAACGCTTAGGGTATAAATTAGCTATAGTGGAACGTATTGAGGTACCACAATATTGTACAAGCACTTTTCATCCAATTTTCAAAGTCAATTGCAAATTCAATGATAGGGTGCAGATGATGTTAGCTCACACCCGGATTGACCTTGCTTCTTTCTTGTTTCATGTTTTGCACTTAACTCCTAAATGTCCTAGGGTGTTCCTAGAATTGACGATTTAAGAAAAATCATAATAAAGTACTATTTAGAAGAATATTTTGGAAGTGATATGCAAATTAAATTTTTAGATTTTGAATTTTAGATTCCATCCTTACGTTTCAATTCACCAATACTATCACCAATATTCCATTATAAGGGGCGGTTTACACTATGGACCAAGAGCCGTGACCAAGGAAAATGGATTAATTCCATGGTCACACTTCAAAAAAATTAAATTTTTAAAGCCCTTGGGCCTCTCACCAAGTGTAAACCGAACTTGGACCGGGACTTAAAAAATAATAAAATGGCATTTCAAGCCCATGGTCTCTTTGTTCGGCAATGAGAGAACCCTTTTTGCCTCTCTCACCACAAAATCCGGGGGACCCTTCAACATTATCTACTAGGTCTATTTCTAGGCCTTTTGAGGACCTCAACTCCTTTGGTCACTTTTCTTTTTTCCTTGTAGTGTAAACCCAAGTCATCCCGGGACAAATTGATGGAGCCAATCACAGATTTTAGAGCTGCATGGGACAAGTTCTAGCTCCGTAGTGTAAACCGCCCCTAAATATCACAAGTTAAAAAAAAAAATTCCTTCTAAATTTGATTACAAACAAAATTTTAATATTTTTTAGCAAAATTTGTTGGAATGGATTTGAAATGAGATACTCTTAAATGTGGTGATTCTTTGATATTTTTGTGTTATTTAAATCTATGACCTCATTTTTGCAAGGCCACTTTTGAACTACAGTCAATGCAATTTTGGCTTAGTTAACAACTTGACATACTTCTACATTTGTAATTTTAGAAAATGATGTACTCAAATATCACCAAATCCAACCATTGGATAGGACAACAAACTAGTGAAGTATCTCTCAAAAATTGGATGACTTTCATCCAAACATTGATGACAACGTAGGGGGAATTTGAATATATAAGTCATCCAGAAACTGGATAGTGTGATCTTTAGGGGTTAATAAATGAGTATTTGTTTCCCTGTTTAATTTTAATTTTAATTAAAAGTACAATTGTCTTGCATCGAGTTTTTACCTGAGTTTGGTGCTCACTAGCAGTGACTTGTTTTGTTTTTAATTTTAGCCAAATTGCTACATAAAATTTGGGCTAGCTAATTGATACAAAGGATTTTTGAAAAAGGATTAATAGCCAGATTCCCTGCATGGAGTCAAGATGTGTACCCTCTTTAAACCTAGGTATCACCTAGGTATTGTCTAAGTAGCACCTAGGTAACACATGTGTATTACCCTGATATTACCTACATATTAATATGAAAAGAACATTTAAGGAGCCTCGATTATTCTTCAAGTCATGGAAAAGTAGCAAGAATGCTAAATTGTCTCCTAAAAATAAAAACAAATAAACTATTTATTTTTTATTTTATTTTTTAAAGTAAAAAAACAATCACTGCTCACCAGTGACATGGAATTTGAGCTGTGGCCATGATCGTAGATTGACATCAGGGTATAGGGCCACGGCAGAGGAGTTATGAGGTGTGAAGATCTAGTCGCAGGCAGGCCTTGAAAGGAAACTATGAGGAAGTGGCCGGACGGAGGGGCGACTTGAATGCATTGCACATGGAGAAAGGCAGGCCATTTGTGGTATATTATCAACTCTGGTGGCGGAGATCTGGCGCAGGCATAAAGGCATCCTGAACTTGAGATCCAATACTTGTGTGAGTACAGAATTAATCCCCGCCATGGCCCTTCCTTCGTACTTTGTACAGCTTCCTCTAACTATAGCATTTTTTATTCACAGGAATCAGGTCCAAAAAGGCTAAACAATTGGGATATCTGGGTACATAACAAGTCCCCAAAAGCATGGTTTTATTATTGTCATGGTACATGAGGGCGCTGAGTGGTTGCAGAGGTTTTATTTTATTGTTTTTTTGGGTAAGCTTATGGGTCTGTCTGAACAAAATCTTACTACATAGAGATACACTTGGCAGATACAGGCAGACCATCCTTCCACTGAGAGGTTTACTCCCCCCCCCCCCCCCCCCTTTTCCCTTTATTTTTTATTTACAAGAAATTGAAAGATTAATTACGAAGTGACCAATTAACCCTTTGGCGCGCCAGCGTCCATATATTGGACGACAACAGATTAATTAAAGTTGTTTGAATTCCATCCAAAGTGGACAGTTTTCATCCACCAATTGCTATTTTTTGGTTCATGTGTAAGTTGACTATCCTTTGTACGGTGTGGATCTTCAAAATAGGTTATTATGATTTTTGAAAAAATAACACAATTGGTTTATGTCAAGTTTCATTCTTAGTTCAAAAAGTGAGACCTTAAACATGATTTTCCAAAATAAGTAGAATCAAATAATGGAAACCATACCATCGCGTAGTGCATGTTATTCCAATTTCATTCCAATTTTTTTTCGATTTTTTGTGTCAATTCGGGATTTTTAATTGAATTCCAAGAGAAAACCTTGCAAAATTATTAATAAAAAAATATGATACACCCAATTGTACAAATGTGATCTCCACATTGGCATTTACAAATTTTCTTTATACATCAATTCCATTTTTGGTTTCCATCAAACATTTTATAACACTTCTTTGAAAAGAGTGTTGAATCGGGACGTTAAAGGGTTAACTAGTCACTTCCGTAACCCAAGATTTGGGTCGGCCAAAATATACTAGGGTTCCGCTCCTCTTCTCTTCGCACTACCAGTGATGAAGTGAAATATAAAGAGGGCGGAATGGAACAGTCATGAGAAGACCATTCAAAGGCTAAGTTACATCATAGAAAACCTTGCCCTTGATAGGTTACATCATAAAAAATCTTGCCCTAGATTGCCAGCTCACTTACAAATCCTACAACTGTTGGAAAGCCACAAGTGAAACATATAGTCGTCAATATCATTTTCTCTAGAATAATAAAAAATAGATACAAAAACTTTAATTTGGGATTTTTTTTGGTATGGTCATAAAAAGAATCTTGACGAATATTCTTAAAACAATATCTACAAAAATGAAATCTTTTGAAAAATTAAATTATTCGAAAAGCATGTGTTAAGATGATAACCAAAGTAGTTTGTCTTGTAATTTAATCATCATGTTAATTATACTCAAACTTAAGAAGGTTGTGAGACACGCTCAACATTAGGCATCCAAATAATGTACTTGTGCTATCAACCTCCCCCCCCCCCCAAAAAAAAAAAAAAAAAAAAAGGTTTTGATGAGTATATATAGTATATCAAATCTGATGTAGATTTACTTTTAAAATAAAAATGAAATGTGTTAATTTTATAAATTTTATAATAATATACAATAAATTACTTTAACATGACAAAGTTTCCAAAAATGATATTTTTTCTTTTTATATAAATTATTTGAAATTTTAGATTTTACTTGAATTATAAAAATAATAATGCTAAAAAAAACACATCAAAAGTGCATTTTAAGCATCATTTGGAAATCGGTGCTCTTAGGCACCTATATCAACTAGTTGGTTTAAAATTAAATAAAAGAGTGAATGCAAATAATATACACCAATTTGTATGAAAAGAGTTTATGGACTTGCACCAATTTTGCATACAAATTACTTTAAGTACGAAGAAAGAGTTGAAATGATGAAATTCTCTTCATCCATCAACTCATTTTGAGCTTTTAAAACATTTTGGAATAGAATTATATACAGTTTTGGATTTTTAAATCAAAATATTTAAATACTAATTTACATTCAATTTTGAAGTTCTTTGTGAAGGTGTTGTACTATGTTGTGAAGGTAGCATTACAACTCCATATTTCTTTGTAGCTCGATGCCATTTTATGGCCATTACCAATGCGTCTCCTTGTGGACCAAGACCCCTTCTACCTACTAGTTTCACTCCAAGCTTTTGATATAAATAGGCTAACTTTCCACAATCACCTCCACGTACTTCTCGTACTTCATAAGCTTGTTGTCTTGTAATTGTAGTGTACAAATGGAATTGTTGTTTTGCCCCAAAAAAATCATTACTTTTGCATTGAGTTTCCAATTCAATATCACTAGTTGCTTTTTTATTTTTGTGCTCACCATATTGAAGCCTTAGTAATGCAATTGATTTTGGATCATTATTTCTATGGTCAAATATGATGGAAATACTTCCAAATTCTAAATCGGGTTCTTTGAAAAGTTCTTCTAGAGTACATGAAAATAATTGCAAATCTTTTTGTATCTTACGTTCATATGTTGGAAATGTTTTCTTTGCACTTGTTGCATTTGTTGCACTTGCAATATTACCAGCTTCTCTAAGACCACTTAAATAAGCTCCATGCATGGTTGCTGGATATCTACACGTTCAAAGAATATTCCATACGAAAAACAAATTAATAATAAAATCTTGAAATTCTAGAATCCAATATATATCATTACGTTTAAAAATAAATTAAAAAGCATATATATATATATATATATATATATATATATATATATTCAATGTTAAAATATAATGTATGTATATGAAAATATTATTGAAAATATTATTATTTGAATAAAGAAATATAAGGTAAATATAAGGAAATATTCAAATCAAAAGTTCAAAAATAATTTCAATAAATAAGTGATAATAAATATGTGTCATTACATCATTTTAATGATGAAGTTTTTTTAAAACACATTTTTTTTTGTATAAAATAAATAAGTCATTTATATTTAATTACATGATATAAATTGGTTTCTCTTAATCTATTATGTGATTTTGATTTTACATGTTTTATTAAGTCTCATTTAAATAAAATAATTATGGATGATTATGTGATTATTTGCATAAAAATTTGTAGAAATCCGTGTTGTAAAAACGTTCTTCAATTAATAAAATAATCAAGATAGATGTTTTTAAATGACAAAAAAACTTCGAGTAATTAAAAATATTTTTCCTGTCAACCAATTTCTTTTGGGACATTTTGACCTTTAGGGTTTACAATTTTTTAGCTTTAAAAACTCACCAAAATTACAAGTTTCATTTTTAGCATTTGAAATTTGATATGATTGAATAAAATTACATATGGTATCATAAAAAGGAATAAAATAATAGCATTTATGTCAAAACATCATTATTTCTTGTATATATATATATAATACTACAATAATTGTCAAAGATACACCAAATTGCAATGCTAAAAAGTTGCAATATGTGTAGCTAAATAACACATAGTTCTTACAATGCTAAGGTTGCAATACATGTCACAAAGTTACAAAGAATGTTATCACCTTTAAGTGAAGGTTGCAATATATGTCAGGAAGTTACCAAAATGTCATCACCTTCAAGTAAAGGTTGCAATACGTGTCACAAAGTTGCAAAAATGTTATCCTAGACTATGCAATAAGTGTTGTTAAGTATTGCACACTATCGAGAACAATATGAGGTAATGCTAAGATTATCTAACACTAATACCAAAAACTAATACCAATTTTTTTTATAACACGTAATTAAACATAATACAAAACTTAAGTAGAGTGATTCAAAACTTGTGTTGGCAAGATCAAGGTTTCCCTCATCATGCCTCCAATATATATACTAACAAATGTATCTTGAAGTTCTTTCAAAAGACACTAGTAGAAATCTTGTGCAATGGGATGCGTTTTTAATGACTAAATGTCCATTGAGGTTTGTCTTTAGTGAGACAAGATCAATTTTGAGTCACTAAAGACAAATCACAACGGACATTTAGTCATTAAAGCCACGTCCCATTGCACAAAATTTCTACTAGTGAGACTCTATGATTGTGCTAGGGTGCATTAAGATATGCTATGGAGCACCAATTTATTCTAGGTGTCACAAGAATACTTCAAGAAGCCGCGTACATAGTTTTAAAGAGGCATTTGAACGTTTCAAGTAGCCACATCGTGTATTCTTGAAGTTACCTAAAGATATTAGATGAATATATTCAAAGTTCTAAAATGATTGACTTCTTGGCAAAAGCCATAGACATCTACTCCTTATGTTTCGGAATAAAAAGCCAATAGGATCATTGCTTCCAGTTTGCAAAGGTGCTTTTTATTTTGGAATAGATGAAGTAGTATAAAGACCTCTGGCCTTCCATGTATCTGTGGCGGATCCTGGAAATTTGGAAGCTACTAATTATACACTGCCAAAATGGGTGAACCTATGAGTAGAGTTTTATTCCAAATGACATGATTTAAACTCAATTTAATAGTAAACTCGATTTTTAATTTTAAAAAATCATGCATGTTTTATCTTAATTTTGAGTAGCACCTTGAGACAAGGCAACAACCATAAAATGCTTGATTGAATTTTTAAAGAATAAAACATAAAATTTTAAAATATTTATAGATAACGTTGTTTAAAAGAAGATATGTAAAATACCATTGGCAACATTCCCAAAAAAAATCTATATATTGATATCATATAAATTTTATAAATTATTTTGGAATATTAAATAAAAACCTGCGAATAGTAGCTTCTCCAGCAAAAAAAACTCGTCCATTTCCAACACTTTCTGCCATGACGTCATAATCATCTCCCGATGCTTCTACTGCTACATTTGAATAAGAGCCATAACTAAGAAAATCACTACCCCACCTTGTACACACCGTTTGAATTGGATTTGGAACATTGATACCTCGAGGTTCATATATGCCTACATATACCAACTCTATAATTTTATTGAAATAAAAAAACAGTGTGCCAAAAAACCATTAAAATTAAAAGAGACATATTAAATTATAAATATTTTGCAACAATAAAGAAATACATTTGAATTATGTTCAGTTGACAAAAATCACACATTATATTGTATATAATTTATTTTTAAAAAGTTTTACAAATATATGTTAAAATATTAGAAAACTATGGAACATGATATTTATTCAATATATAAATTGAGTAGGTAACAAGTCAAAATTGGTCAAATTGGCAATTTGACATTTTTGTGATATATCGAGGGATTTTAAGTTTAGTTTAATCTAAAGTGAAGATGTTAATTTTTTATGTAATATGAAATTTATGGCCTTTTATATTTAATAAGAACTTTTATCATATATTTTTAGTTATACATTTACATCTTAGATCAACACAACAAATACAAGGTAGAATTAACTTGTTTAATGAGTTTTATTATATATTTTTAATTTTAGAATATATAAATTAATAAAAATATTAATGTCATTTCCTAAATTCTTGAGTTTTAAGTAATTGGCTTTTCAAAAGTATACACTAGTGAATAAAAGTTCTAATGCATCCAAATTGCCGAAATTTATAAGTTTGTGATATTACTCTATGTTTTTAACATTGAATCTCAATTTTATTTCGTTTTTGAAAAATATATATTTAAATATAATGCAATCTCAAAAAATATTAAAAGTATCAAATCTCACCCTTCGTGGAAAAACTAAACAAGCTAAAAATAGAATTTTGGGTTGGCTAAAAATAAATGTCACCAAAGTGTAGATCTCATCACACCCGTCAAAACAGTATATATGTTCAAAAATGACTATTTTTAGCATGTTTAGTTTTTCCATGGAGGGTGAGAAATAAGAAGTTGTAATATTGATTTATAAAAGAAGATGAATACATGGTATGGCCATCCTACTTTTATGTGCCATCGATATTAGATTAATTTATGATAAATCAAAAGAATATTTTTAAAATGTGAATATGAATTTTGAGGTGAAAATTTTCTTTCATATTTTAAAAATATGCTCTTAAGTTATTTAAAAATTCATAAGTGGAATAAAAAAAAATGTATGTGACCATACTATGCATTCATTTAAGATAATTTATAAAAAAAGAAAAAAAAGTTCATTTGTTTGATTATAAATAAATAAATTAAAATTACCAACTTAAAATATTAAAAAAAGGCATACCTTTGAGAACATTCATTACATGCAATACTGCTTGTAATGGAGGTGTTTTTTCAAATTCAATAGCCGCTTCTCCCGCAACCAATGCCACTAAAAGTGGTCCCTCGGATATCATAGCATAACTATAAAATAAAAAATGTTCACCTCTCTTTTTTGGGTTTTCTGCTAAATGGCCAAACATGTCAAGTTCTGAGCCCCAAAATATTGTAGGAAAAAGCATCATAACTTTATTCAACAATCCAAATCCCAACCTTTGTATGGCGTTGAGCTTTCTTTGAGGCAATTTTGGCTCAAATTTTAGCATACCCCTTTGTAGAACCCCTAAAGGAATTGTGCAAAGAGCCACATCAGCTTCGTAAATTTCTTCGCCAACAAATACTTTTACACCATCATTTCCATACTTGATTGTATGAACATTTTTACCATACTTGATGGAAATGTCTTCTGCTAATGCATTAATGAGTTTTACATTACCTCCTGGTAAAAAACAATGATCACCACCCATTTCACAAGGGTCATCTTGGTCCCAAAATGCCAAAGATAGTTTTGTAAGAAGACCTGCATTTGCATACTCTAAATTTGCAAGATGCCAATCATATAATTCTCGTTCTTCAGTTGTTTTTCCTACTCCTTCTAATTGACGTAAAGTTTCTAGTGTTGCACCTAAAGAAATGTTGTCAGCTGCTTGCTCCATGTCTTCACGCCACTTGCTTGCACTATCAAGCAATTCATTGAATTGTTTTTCTACTTTGAAATCAACATTTTCTTTGACAGGATGACCATTGGGTTGATATAATGGACATTTATCTCGAATTTTGTGCAAGGGTAAATTTAGTTGTCTAGCCAAAACTCCTAATGGATTACCTTCAATACCAGTTATGACACTTCCTCCCAAATCAGCAAATGCCATAATTCCATCTCCTTCCATTTTTTTAGTATAGACGCGCCCCCCTGGTCGTTGCCTCCCTTCTAATACTAAAATCTTGTGTCCAAAAGCCATTAACTGTCTAGCTGCACCTAAACTTGCCAATCCAGCACCTATAATAATTACTGAAGATTTAGTAGTGTCTAGAGCCTTTATAGCTTTCATACTAGTAGCTACGCCAAAATTGATATAACCATGTATAAGAAGAAATTTGTACGCTGGTTCAACAAAGAATTTGTATTGTGGAAGAACAGATTCTACAATGGTATCTTGTTGAAGGTAAACAAAAACATTTTCCCTCCATTTTGCAAGTATGTGGTTGCGAACAATGATATAATTTGTTTGTTCTAAACCACCAATAACATGTACTACACCAGATTCAATTTCTTCTTCAGTTAAAGATTCTTTTGGAAAACCAATGGCAGCAGCAAGAGTAGCTTCAACATCAAGTGTTTTATCGATTGTTGTTTTTCTTTTTTGATTTTGGGTTTGTGTTAGGGTTTTCCTAATGCGTTGTTTTGTTGTTGAATTGATCAAAGATTCATTAGGTATTGATACTATTTCATGATGCATTTGAGAACGTATTCTTTTGTAAGTTGTTTTTTCAACAATTTCTTGCTTTAATGTTAAATTATCCTCATATTTTTTTCTCTTTTTTGAGATCAAATTAACTTTGGTTTTAGAGTTATTGTCATTTTTTATATCACAACCTACAATTTAAACATTATGTTTGTTATATGGCTTATTAAACATATTTGATATTATCGATGGTTTAAATTGCTAAATTCACATTAAGACAAATTTGAGGTTTTTATTAGAAATAAAAACACATTGATTTATAATTCAATCAATAAAATGACATTGATAAGAATGCATTACCATTAGTAATCACAAGAATAAAAATTTGTATCAAAAACATAAAATCATACAATTATATTTAGTATTGAAATAACCATTAAATTGAAAATGTTGCTGTAATCTTAGGATATAGTTTATGTTTTTTGATTAAATACTTTGCATACCAATGCAAGTTTCTAAAAATTGTGTTCCGATGTTGAATGCTTTGTTGTGATCTCTTTCTTCCTGCTCATTCAATTCTTCATTGTTAACCATTTTTGTGGATTGTAAATTAGTTAAACAACTTGTTGTTGTCATTTTTGTGGATTTTGTGTTTCCTCTTTCAAAGTCTTGTGTACATGTTTCATTATTTGAAATGCATATTCTTTGCTTTTTGACATTAATCATGTCTTTTGGATCAAGGATTGTTTTCATATCCATCTTTGGCATTTTTGGTATTATCAAGGACTTTTTATGTTCTTCTTTATTAACTCTTAGGATTTCTTGAAACTCCTCAATCGGTTCCTCAACATGTACAAGTTTTCTTTTATCACCTTCAAGATGCTCTTGCTTATCATTTTTTTCATTCAACGCTTGATTGTCAAATGATTTTATAGAAATATTGTCTCCTTCAGCTACTACATAGTTATTTTGAAACTTCTTGAATAAATCATTCTTGCCTACTGTTTGTAGTTTTTCAGTGTCTAAAAGAACGGTTGATGGTTTCATATCAGAAGTTGTATTCTTTTGAATCTTTTTGTCTTTAATTGACGTATTCACGTTGCCTGTGTCTTTGTGTTTAACAAAACAATTTGAATATGATCTTTCCGCATTTGAAAATTCTTTAGAGAAACGCTTGTTGTCAAAGGTTGATTCAATATTTTTACTACATTGACAAGAAATCAAATCCTTTGGATTCACTAATATTTGCTTTAATAAAACACTAGTTTGAACTAAATCTACATCTTCACATTTTACGCATATAGAGTCATTAAAGATGTCCACAGAAAGCTCAAGGGCATCTGCATCTATAATTTTACTATTTTTGATAAACTTGTCATAACCAAACTTGATTGTGTCAGCACTTGGATTTTTTTGTGAAGCATCAACCACACGAAGGTTGAAGTTTTTATCTTTGGATTCCATATTCTACAAGTTTCTATTTTTGTTTATTGAACCTTGTTCTAAATCATCCATATTTTGTTTCTCGTTTATTTGCCATTTAGTTAAAAGATGAATTCTTTTATTCATAAATGAAGTTTTTTTGGTATATATATTTTTTTTTCAAAAAACATGAATTTTCTACTTTTCACATTAAGAAGCTCCATTTTTGTCGATAATGAATGCATCCTAAAATGCGTATTTAAGAAGTCTACACCATTTGAAAACAAACAAACCAAAAAAAATAACGTTATGATCATCAAAATATTACCATCAACAATCTCTCATGATGAAACACTAAGCTATAAGATTATCATTTTGACCTTTTGAAAAATGATTAGTATGATTTTCATGCAATAACCTTAAACTATTTTTTCGAACGTGAATTTTATTTCTGAAGAATTAAAATTAGATCGGTTGTATACGTGATAAAAATACGTTATTTTTATGAACTACCTCAATATCAAATGTTGTAAACATGTATAATCCTTACAAAATCAACATACGTTTGTAAATTGTTTTTCTTTGCAAGATTCTAATTTTTCAACTTCCACAATATGTTTTAATGTATGCCAAGTAGGTTTTTTTGAATTTCAATTCTAATTTCCATGAATATTATTAGATATACGTAAATAACGTAATTCATGTTGAAAGTTCTTTTTAGCACAACAATAAATATTTTGAATCATGGAATAGATAAAATGTTGATTCTACAAGAATGAATGAAGACTAATCCATATTGATTTAGTTCATAAAAACTAATTTTATCCTATGAATAATAGTGTGTCACCCCTCTTTTGATTTTCACTTTAAACACATGCAACCAATGAAAATGAAGCTAGTTGCCAAGTGTTTGACTTTGAACATGAAACAACATATAGAAAACAAAAAAATGTCTATATTCCAATAGCAATGCTTTAGGCGCTAAAACAATTTTGGCCCTATGTTTTAGCTTTGGGTTGCAAAAATGTGATCTCGAATGTGATCAAACTCTAAGTTGAGAAGGAAGCCAACTCAATGCTAATACCTATGAATCACATGCAAGTATGAGTTGTTGTCATTCCAAAAAATCACAAACTTATCAATAATTATATGAATGTTTTATGCAATTTTTTTCAATATCAAGAAATTCAACAATAAAATAAAAAAATCATTTGCAAAAACATTGTAGCTATATTTTTTGAGCCTTCTATATTATAATTTCATTTTAATGTGTATCATCCTTTACAGTCATTTTAGCTTGATTTAACTTACATCTTTATTTTCACTGATTCATCACCTAAACTTCAATTTTTTTCACTGCTAAATTTGAATTCAAACTATTTCAAAACTGACACAACATCTAAATTCCTTAAACTTTAAATCAAGATCTAATAATGAAAAAGGAACTAGACATTAAAATTTCATAAAAAAAATAACAAAAAGATTCAAAGAAATAACTATTAGAGTCCAAAGGGTTTAAACGACCTTAAAGACTTGAAAGCATTTTAATTGATCAAATTAAGTAAATGTATTCTAGACTATGCAGGTTATCTTTTTACATTTTTACATTAAAACCTTTTAAAGAACAAATACATCATGAATTCCAAGAGATGTAATACAACAAAAAAATTGATATTATATAATTAACAAAATATTAATGAATATGTAATTTAATTTTTTATTATTTTAAATCTTATTAATATTTGTAGTAATCGAATCACTTTAAGATCCCAAGTTTTAATTTACCATATAGGTAATGTTTAATCACTTTCCTCAGATTTAATGCTCTTTCATAAATGTTTCTTAAAATTGGCTTAAAGATACTACACCTCATTAATGGTGCATTAATAAATCACTAAAAAATCCCAAGTATATTTTTTCACTATTTTTTTTTTCTAACCATTGCTGAATGCTATAAAGCATGAAACCTCTTGATACTTTATGTTTTGATTGAAAACCCTACAATAAGTAACTATGCGTGGTTGTTCTTCTTCAAATTGTAGAATTAAGAGTTGGAAGATATTGAGTTTTAAGTAATTTCAATACAATAAATGCATTGTGATTGAAATTTGAGTTTTACAAAAATTGGAAGGCCAAAGCAATGGACAAGCTCCACAAACTAACTACTAGGTCAATGTATGAAATATAGCATGTATTTAATAATCCTCAATGCTTTGAGAATTGGAGCTTCAAGATAAAATAAAATAAACTTATGGTAGTTAGTATTGGATAAACGTTGATTAAGGGAATAAATTTGGTATTTTAAAATTATTTTAAACCTAAATATAGTACTTCTACAATAAATGGCCACCTCACACCTTTACCACATTCATGGTACTATTGAAAATGAATATTGCTTTTGTTTTATAAAAAAATGGACTTATGAAACAGAAGATAATAAAGATAAGTTAATTAATTAAAAGTATTTAAAAAAAGTATTCATAAAATTAAAGTTCAAATAAACTGATAAAATCTAGATTAAAGTATATAGATCTACAAAATCCTAGACTTAGGCTAGTGAATGATTTTAAACACACCATTTGATGAACAATACCATAATCTACATTGCCCAAAGAACTAATTAACACACATTTTGTTAAAACTCGACCACATTTCGTTAAAAATGGACTACCAAACTAGAAAAGTGATGGGGAGTGTTGCCCTTCTCAATAGAGATAGGTCCCCAATTTTTCTACAGTGCTCTTATTCCATGACCTATCTCTATTAAGAAAGGTAGCACTCCCCATCACTTTTCGAGTCTAATAACCTAGTTTTAACAAAATGTGTGTTAATTTTAGTTTTTGTGAATTGGCTTACTATACGTTAAGGTGAATTTTGTCACCCAAGTGTCGAAATAATATAATTTTGGCATGAATTCATAATGTACGAAATGCCATTTTTAAATTTTATTTTTTTAAGAAACTTTACTAATCACGGCGTTTCAGATTTCACAAAGAACTAAAGACATTCAAATAAAAATTTCTTTGTTTTTCGGATATTGATCTACAAATTTATCAAAATTTGGACATGCTTCAAATTTTGTCTAATTATTTACGAAACTAACCTAAACGTAGGGTATATTATGTATCAATTTGTTCAAGTCTCTAAATCATTCTCTACAAAACAATGGAGGTTATGCTAAAACTACATATTCCTTTATAAGTAAACTCTATGCCACTTACCAACTAGGATACTAAATTAAGATTTGGGTTGACACAAATAGATATGGATACAAGTTGACATTTCAACTATAATGCAATAGAAAACGAAGTGTGTTTTTCTTTTTTTGTTAACCCTTAAATAATTAAGGCCACATTTCACCCAAAACACTAAACAACCCATTTTTAGTGAAATTATATATATATGTATATATATATATATATATATATATATATATATATATATATATATATATATATATATATATATATGTATAAACATTATTTCTACCTCAAATATGTGAGTTTCTAAAAAGCTTCTCACAAAAATATTGTATAGATTGGAAGAGTATAGCATTTGAAGTGGAAATGAAGGATTTTTTGAGGACTTGTTGGACTACATTGGTAGAATTTAAAATTTAATATAAAGTAAAATTTGAAGCCTAAAACCATGTAAGTGAATAAAAATATAAGTAATTGGGTTAAAAAATGAAGGCCCAAAAGTTGAGAAAAACACAAATGCATAACAATTTGGAAGCAAATATTAATAAAAAGATAATATTTGATGAAAAGAAAAACTAAGTTGCTAATATGAAAATGTTTCCATGGGATAGAGAAATGTCAGTGCCAATAGTATGAATGTTGTAGCTAATATCCTACATTGTATGAAATCTTTATTTTGAAAAATTATGAAGATTCAAATTCAAGGATAAACTTCATATGTTATTTTTCCCTAATTTTTTGTAAAATAAAAATCTTCGTGTCATTTACACAAAAAAAAATGATAATGGAATATAAACATTATATTTCAAGGTGAACATAGATTTATCCAACCAAAATCTTTTCCATTTTAAGTTTTCAATCAGAAAACCATTGTGATTTAAAGGTTGGAATTCTATAAAATTTAGGTTTATGATAGATGTGAATTTTATACACGTCTTCAAAAAATTTGTAACAAAATACCAAAAATTAAAATCAAATATCTAGAGCCATCCAAAGTACTTGCACCTATAATTTGATTATGTGAAAATTAGTAGTCGACAAGATTATGAAATATATAAAGTGATCAATAACATTCAACACCTTCATTGAATATCTAACAATAGATAAAAATACATAGGCCTGCTCTACTTAGATACAATGAATCAAGTTTTATTGTCTATCTATGAAATTAAAAAGAATAATGGTGTAAATACACCTACCAATCAATAAAACGCCAATTCAATATTTAAAAAATATAATAACTATTAACCAAAAATAAAGTGTAAGATTTTTCATTAATTTCTCTATCAATCTTCTTTATGATCAAAGTGTTGAAAAAATTACCATATGCTAAGGTTAGTTTCAACACTTGTGTGTCAAAAAAGATTAATTTTAGAGAAATATAGCATTTCAAAAATCACTAATTATGGCATTTCAAATTTCACAAAGAACTAAAGACATCAAAATAAAATTTCTAATATTTTCGAAAATAGTTGTCCAATTTTTTCATACTTAAGACATACTCCAATTTTTGATTAATTATTTACAAAATTGACCTTGACATAGGGTGTATGATAAGTTTTAGTCAAACATCATAGTTTTTTTAGCTAAGTTGATTTAGCAAGTATGCATATAATACATGCTACAAGACAATGCAAAATTATTAATACTTAAATCACATATATTGCTACAAAAATGTATAGTATATAATAGAATGAAGTTGTAGTCAAATTTTGTAAAGATTTCACTTTAAATTCTACGTATGGAAAATACGTGCCTTAAACCATAATTAATTAATTTAATAATAATCATATAGTCATATGCTTTGAAAGTCAATTAAGAAAATCACAAAAATCAACCAACTGATTATAAAATTGTGACAAAATAAAATTATAAACAAAATCTTTGCGTATGGATTCACTCCTCCAAAACTTACTCAGGTCTACATGAAAGAAAAAATAATGGTCAAATTTTAAGAACTAAACATTTACAAAACCATTAAGTAAAATATATTGTACTTGTTAACTATTACAAGATTATAATTAGAGTATATCTAAAACCATGCATCATTTTATAAATTAATTTCTATATTCATTTTACTTCCTAAGATATCAAAAATGAAAGAAGAGTTTTCTACTACTTATTGTTGAATAGAAAATTACAAATACATTGATAAATATGTATAGTTGGGTTTCCGTGTCAATAATAAAGAATTGTCAATTATTCCAAGTCCCATTCCAAACTTATGCATTGTATTTAAAAAATTTAAAAAATACTAATTCGAGAACTAACTTTCAAAAACTATAATATTTAACATTATGATTTAAAATCATTAAGATGAGTTCCATTATCTTCAATTAAATCTTTTTGAACGAAGTCTGTTTTTTGATATACAAAACCAACTACTTATCAAAGCTATCACAAAATTAAAAATTCACTACCTGATTAAATAAATTTATGCATTGAATGAAATAAAACTACACTAATATAATGAAATTAAAACTAAAATTAATTTATTTGTCATCATTTACAAACTATGTATTTCTATTTTTATTATTTTTGGGTTTATTAATTTAATTTATTGATTATAATAAAGATTTTTTTAATATTGAATTTGCGATTCTCTATAAGTTCTATAAATTTTATACTAAAAATTAATTAAATATATTAAATAATCTGCAAACCACAAATTATTTTTAAATTCGTAATTTGTAATAGGACATTTGAGATTGTATATTGTAATTCATTAATAGTAACACTATAAAAATTGAAAACCATACTTACATTCTCAATCAAAATCAAAATCAATTATTGGATAGGTGAATATAAGATAATTTAAAGTATGTAATTATATAATTTTAATCACCAAATTATACATTAAATTAACTCTTTTTAAAATTATTAAATATTGCAATTTTTTTTTTGGTTATTTAAAAAAATTTGCATGTGCAAGTTTTTTATAAAGTCATTTACAACTATTAATTTATTTTAAACCACAAAATATGTGTTGAAATAATTAAATCAACATCCTACAATAAACATAAAATGCAATGTGCAAGTGAAATGGACTTACAAGTAGGCTCTTTGTTTTAGATGCCACCACTTGTTATAAACAACAACAATATTGATGTCATGGACGATGAATAATTATCAAACAATTATAGTGACAAATATAAAAAGGATTCTTTGTTTGGGTGTGAACTTGAAATTGGTTTAAAACTTTGGAAGCAAGACTAAGATTGTTTAACTATTTATAAATTAGGGTATTGCAAACACTAATACTAGTAATGTACTAATTACTCTTGTTATTTTATAATCTTTGTAATGAAAGCATACTTGTCAAAATCTTAAAAGTCTCTTAATTATTATTTGAAAAAATAAAAATAAAAAATATGTTTTTAATAAGAAGAATTCACATGGAATTATTCACAGAATTGTTGATTCTATTCCTATTTTTGATAGGATTTAAACAAATTTTCTCTTCAATACATCAAACATACCTCAATTCCAGTGCAAAAAATCTTATCTAAACCTCTATTAATTTTTTTTATATCTTTTCATACCATGTCATGTATTTATATATTGTATTGAAAAGTGAAATGATAAAACACATTTCTATAACAAAGTATTTTTGTGGTCTAATTATTTTTATTGACATTATATTATTTATGTATAATGTTTATTGTTTTAAATATTATTTTAAGTTAATAATATATCTTGTACCACCAATTACGATGATTCCAATTATTATTTTTAATTAAAAAAATAAAAAATAAAAAATCTAACGTGACTCTCCTTCGTGTTGCCTACGCCAAAATCCATGCTCAAGATGGCAAGACTCTCACCAAAACAATTGCGTTCTTCTTGCAAATTGAAATTGCAGATTCTACCACTGTTCTTCGAGGAAAGAAGGGCCATGTTCTTGCTTAAAAATTTAATGCAAAAGTGCGTGCAAAAAATGGAACAAATACTTGCACTTGACACCCTAACTACACTACTTTTTGTTGATAGTGCGTGTGGTACTATTTCCAAAGGTCAAAATTTACAACTAATCATTTGCTAATACAAGGAACAAGAACCCATTGCACAATAACACACAATGTAAGGTCAAACTATACAAGGACACATTAGAGGAGCACGCACTAAAAACCTACCTTGACTATTAGCAAAAAGTAGTGTAGTGAGATAGTAGAGTGAACTCGCTTGTGCTTCTGCTCACACCTAAATTTAAC
Organism: Pohlia nutans; assembly: GCA_022496805.1. Classification (NCBI taxonomy): domain Eukaryota; kingdom Viridiplantae; phylum Streptophyta; class Bryopsida; order Bryales; family Mniaceae; genus Pohlia; species Pohlia nutans. The sequence goes on from CM040085.1 coordinate 36,130,516, forward strand.
CCCTAAACGCTCAATTGACCATTTTCTGGTCGCTGACCAAATCTAACGGGCTGCTTGGAACTTTTTTATTTTTATTTTTAAAAGTAAAATATATTTTAAAATACTACATCTAGTCTACTTTCCAACGCAATTTGAATTATGTCAATCCTAGTTAAACTCCACCCGGGAGAAATTTTCAAAGTGGATCACCTCAACATTGTCTTAGTGTTCTAAAATTTGCTATTTGGGGAAAGTATCGATGTTCCCTCCATAATTTCTTTTGATTTTTTGAAGTTTACAATAGATAAACCAATTTTAATCAATCATGCTAAATTTTAAACTCTAAAAGTAAAAATTATAATTTATTCAAATTTTCAAAGGTTTATGCTTTTAAATTCATTAAAAAAATATCTAAAGTTATTTTTGGAAGTTTGACTGTATTGATAATTTGCAGAGATGATGCCCTACATTTTGTTTATTGAACCAAACTTCATCAAACACATAGAAGGCATATATTATAAGACATCTATGTTTTGTCCAATACCCCTCGGACTTTTAGGAGTTAAAGAGGTAAAATAAGATAATAAGAATTTAGATTGCATCCACTTATGCCATGTCATAACATTCTTTAACGGTAGGGTATGCACCACGTACTGCTTGGTTGATCTTTTACTGATACAATAACTTTCTTTGGAACTAAAGTGAAAGATGACACTTGCCATTTTATGAGGGAATTTAGTAGGAGTCAAGCAAATAAGACAAACTTAAGATGTGAAAATAAAGAGCATGCAAGAACATCAAAGAGAATCTTGGAAACTTTAGTAGCAGCACAAAGTCTAGGGCTTAACAATGTTACGTAAATGAGCCTTGAGTGACTTGAGAATATTTAACCCCTAAGTGTCCACACTACATTTACCTGGTCAAACCCTACCAATTTCTCACATTTTATAATATATTATATTTTTTTGGAATTTTTTCAGATAGGTTATTGTTGAATAGATTTAACATGATTTTTTTCATAAGTATGTAAATAAAAATGAATTTGATAAGATTTTTCAAATATTTTTTCTTGTAAAAATCATAGTAATTACAAAGAAGCTTAAAATAATATGATTTTTTAAGAAAAAATGTAAATAATAGTGATGAACAACAAGTTCTAGGGGCATGCTTTTTGAGCTTATATAAAAAGAAATTTGATTAAAAGAACATTTTCTGCAGTGTATATTGGAATTTTAGGAGTTTGAGCTTTGAAGTGCTGTAAAAAGTGCAATTTTAACAATTTTGAAGAGTAGCAAATTGGATTAAAAAGTAGAAGATAACCTCCACACTTTCTTTTTTGGGACTATTTTCATTTGAAATTAGGAACTAGGTGAAAATCAGCGTTTGACTAAGTTTGGCCATATTGGGCTCTTTAGATGCTTAGGGGTTAAACTGCCCAAGCACTCAGCTACAGAACACAAGTGCCATGCCACGTCAAATGTCCAACTCACACAAATTCCACGTGACCGTCTTCCTCCAAGCACCGAAAACACAGGCTTGCAGCCAGCTACAGTGACCTTCAAAACTGTCCCAATGTTTCTAATTTGGAAGTTTGGTGAGTCACCAAATAGTGATTGCATGCTAGACTGACATGGCATCAATTTAGTTACATGCTATTATCAGTAAGGTAATTGAGGAGCAAGTCTTGCCACTTGTCTCTACATGCATGTGCATGGATTGAAGCTCTAGATATTTCCTCTTCATTGGGACAGTTTTGAAAGTCCATACGAGTGAGTCTTGTGTGCATAGCAAGTGAAGTGTACATGCATTGTGAATTGCTTGGTTTATGTTCTGTTGTGTGTATCTGTTCTTCTTGCGTCATATATTTGTTTTTTTCGTGTTTAACTTCACAAGTGAAAATGGTGAGACCATTGTCCCAAGGGAAGTAACAGAATGTACTCTCTTTGCTTCAAAAAGGTTGTAGTGTGAGAGAGATAGCAAAGTCTTTGCATGTTGGTAAATCAAGTGTACAAAGGCTCCGTCAGAAGCATTTTCCAGATGCAAAGCTTTCAATTGGAGGTAGACCACGCAAGTTGACAAGTGCAATGGAGCGGTCTTGTGTAACTAGTGTAACTAGAGGGAAGGTGTCTACTGCAAGAGAAGCTACTAAACAGGTGCAAGAAGTTTTTGGAGTACAAGTCAGTGAAGTTACTGTACGTCGTGGACTTTGTAGAGCAGGTTTGCAATCGCATGTGAAAGAAAAGAAACCACATTTGTCAAGCAATAATATTAGGGCTCGCTTAGAATTTGCCAGAAAGTATCAGCACTGGACTATTGATGATTGGAGTCACGTGATATTCTCAGATGAGACTAAAATTAATAGATTTTCTTCAGATGGGAGAGTTTGGTGTTGGGTTCGTGATCCACAAGAACTTTCAGAGCGGACTGTTATTCCGACTGTTAAGCATGGTGGCGGTTCTGTGATGATATGGGGATGTATGTGTATACATGGACCTGGCATGATGTATAGAATTGAAGGTCGCCTCAATCAGTATGGTTATCAAAAAATCTTGGAGGAGCATCTCTATGGTACAATTCAAAAATATAATTTAGATGTATCAGAAGTCATCTTTCAACAGGATAATGCACCTATACATAGCAGTAATAGTATGAAACAATGGTTTTCTAGGCAACCTTTTGGTGTCTTATCTTGGCCTCCTCAGTCTCCAGATTTGAATCCTATAGAAAATCTATGGGCGATTTTGAAAAGGAGATTAAACCGATATGATACACCACCAAAAGGGATACTTGAATTATGGTCTCGTGTAGAAGAAACCTTCCCTTCTATCACTGTTGATGATTGCAAGAGACTTATAGAATCAATGCCCAGACGAATAGCAGCTGTATTAAAATCCAAAGGAAAATGGACAAAGTGGTGAGGGATTTCCATGTTGGACCTTCAAAAGTGTCCCAATATACAGAGTAGCTTTAGGTTTTTTTCCCTTCTCATTGAGTGCTTCAATTTTGTTGGAATTTCTGTAAACAATTAGTACATTGTATGTACTATTTCAGTAAATTTATTACCTTCCATTCCATGAGTTTCTCTTACCTACATTGTTTTTTGAATGTAATATGTACAAACATTGGGACAGTTTTGAAGGTCACTGTATGACTGACTTCGCAACCCAAACCCCGAATTTCGCAATGAATTCCCTCGCGCTCCAGTTTCGCTAATTCGGCAATTGATGTTAGAGAGCAAGCTAGTTCATGAACAACTTTCCAGTCACAACATCATCATCATCATCGTCAACTTTCTGTGGCATCCCAAATCCCTCGCATTCAAATCCACAGCAATCCGCCCTTCGCACTCGCGAACCTGCGCCACCTCAATCAATCGTCACTTGGCAGGAATCATCTTATGGCCGAGAATTTCTGCCATCATTTGAGTTCTGAGGAATTTCGGATTCTCCTTCTGAGCTTAGAACAATTCAGGGATTAATTAGGGCTTGGATGGCGAGCTCCAGCTATGGCGCCCGAATACCGCTTTGTGATGGCTTGGGGTTGCGGAGAGGGATCATCACCACCACGCCGCAATTGGAATTGCCCGGGCGCTACAGGCGGAAATTAGTGTATGAGCTTGCGAATGGGTCGATTAGGGCAAAAGTGACGAATACCGGTAACAGCAGCAGCGACCAGGCATCATCGCCATCGCCGAAGAAGCAGGAGCGGAATTTGTTCAGTCTTCCGGGCGCGATTTGGAGGCAGGCGTTGATGCCGTTGAGCAACTTCGGATTCGGGAAGCGGAGCGTGTGGGAGGGCGGCGTGGGGCTGTTTGTGATGTCCGGCGCGCTCATGCTGGCCGTGACGCTGGTGTGGGCCAAGGGGAAACAGATTCGCGCGCAGACGCGTAAGTATGAGGCTGTGTTCGAGTTTCAGCAGGCGCAGGGGATCACCGTGGGCACGCCCGTGCGCATCCGCGGCGTGGACGTCGGCCAGGTGGTGCAGGTCTGTGCCTTCCTTCCCGGGGGATTGATTTCTCACACCTCCTGAATTCAAGATTCCTCCTGGTCTTCTTTTTCCTCCAAGATTTACATGTCATGCGATCACTTTGTTCTTTCTAAAACCACCGATCGTCGGTGTTTTGGATGTGTTCAATCAATGCAGTGGGGATATCTTCCGGCTTCAGTCATATAAACATAACACTCTTCAGTGTCAAGCTAGCAGAATTATCATTTAGACTGCATACCAGTTTGCCAAACATTACTTGCACTTTGTGCCAGTTTTCCAAGCATTTCTTTGCGTCAGTTTGTCAAGCATTACTTGCATTTTGTTAGTTTTCAGCTAGCAATTTCCATTGATCATTGTGTGCTCATCTTTGAGAATCTAGTGATGGATGCTATTTCATTGGGAAACTCGAGAAGTTGAGTAAGATAGACTCTTCGTTTGCTTCATTTCAGCAAGATAAGTGAGGTATAAGCAACATTCACTACACTATACAAATGAACTTCGGGGTTTCATTGTGTTCAAATGGTTTGACCCAGAATTAGACAAAATTTGATGGGTAAAGTTTGTTGGAAAGCACTCACAAAAGTGAGCAAGATAAACCCCCCATTTCTGTCATTTGAGCAAAATTTGATCATAATATGAACATCGCAAGAATATGAACTTTGGAAGTTTACTCCATTCAAATGGCTGAGTGGAATTGGATGGGTGATGTTCATTGGAAAGATTTTGACAAGCTATACAAAAACAATGCTTCATATGTTTCATTTACTTTCAAGTGGCCGTTGCATGGCTTGAGTTGTTTACCTTGTGATTTGATTGTAAGACCCTGACAAGGGCAGAATGTTTTGCCTCACATATTGGAAGCATAAGAATGTTGTGATCAAATTATTTTGGTGAGGCTTTTTGATGTGATGAGCAAAAGCTGTGTGTGCAGGTGCGGCCGAGCTTGGAACGAATTGACGTCGTGGCGGAGCTTTCGGATGCGGGGATTGTGGTGCCTCGGAACGCGTTGGTGGAGGTCAACCAGAGTGGGCTCATTAGTGAGACGCTCATCGACGTCACGCCGCGGCGACCCATCCCCAAGCCCACGGTTGGGCCCTTGGATCCCGACTGCCCCTCCGAGGGGCTGATTGTGTGTGACAGGTAATCACACCAAATTCCTGTGCCACTTCCCATTCCCACATTCTAAGTGCAAGTATAAACAAAAAAGACTTGAGATGAGCAACCAAAACTTAAACGACCCCTAATGTGAGCCCCGAATCCTTCTTGAGAAGTTGCTTCAGAACAACTCAGACAAAACAAGTCTCTATCTTTGTTCAGAACAAATCAGACAAATCAATTCAGGCAAATCATGCACTTGTCTGTCTCTGTGCAATGCTTAGTGCTTGCAGATGTGCATGCAGTGCTTAAGGGCATTTCCTCCAGTTTTGTATTCTCAAACGTGATAACTCATCAGTTCAGTTCATCTGCCATTCGATTTACAATTTCCAAGTCGGTCATTTTCAGAATACAGAGACAGAACCGGTGGGATGGTAATGAGAGCGAGAAGGGGCAGACGGTTGTACATCTCCTTTTGCAATATCTTTGATGACCATTTTTGTGCACTTGATAAGAATTTATGCGCAGTGATTTCAAAAGTCATGTGCAGTTTTAACGAGTTCATTGTACAGGGAGAGGATCAAGGGCGAGCAGGGCGTGAGCTTGGATGAATTGGTTGGGATTTGTACCAAACTCGCTCGCCAAATTGATGCTTTGGGAGTCGAGCGCATGGCCGACATGGCCAATCGTCTCGGCGACGCTGTTCAAGAGGCCAGGCCCCTGCTCTTGAAGGTAAACAAAACTCTCATATACAATTATATGATCTGCATTGTTTTTTCTCATGGACGATGTTCGATCACTGAGATAACCAGACCTGATTGTTATTAGCAAATCTAAGAGGATATTCCAACGCACCAAAGAATGCATTCTGTGGATATTATATGCAAAAGTTATAAGGGTCCAAAGCTTGTTTGGTAGTTGATCGAAAACCAACATGAGTTTTTGTGGTGTACATTCTCATAATCAATATGGATTCACTGTGCAAGATTTGAATAGGCAATCCTTCCAAACCCCCAAGTCAGGTAGAGAATACTGTTTGTGTCCAATTTTAAGCATTTAAACCAATATGGAGTAGTGAGATTTTGGGGAGATCACTAAACTCTCCTGAGATCAAATTTTCATGAAATTCTCATGTTGTCATTCAAAGTGGGACGTTGTAGATCACTAATAAAGGGACAGTAGACAACTCCATTTCCATTCAAAGATCAGTGGTTATAGACGTTCAGCCAAGTCATGCTTACAGCCAACTTGCTAATTGAAAGCCAACCGAGTGCATGCTTAGACGAGCTGCTATTGGTATCATGGGTCAATATAGGAGACGGGATCGGGTCCTCACGATTTTAGTATCTTCTACTTTAACCTTTAAACATCCCTGGGGCTTGACCAGTGTATATTCGCTCATATAATCCGTTTCTTGTACTGAAATACAATGTACTCAAAATACTTTGTATACTCAAGTCCAAGGGTGTACTCAAAATACGTTGGTGTAGTGAAATGCATCAGCAATCACTTGCTTGTACGCAAAAATACATGGCCACAGTGGAATGACTTCAGGTCGTTTAGGGGTTAAATGACATCATGGAGGTGGGGTGTGCAGGTCCAGTCCATGGCCGGTGACATGGAACCGTTGTTGAAAGAAGTGAGAGAGGGTAGTCTTCTCAAAGACTTTGAGAACTTGACAAAAGTTGCTGCTGAGACCGGGCGTGACTTGAGGTAATTTTGTTGCATGATCTCTTTTTCTCTCCTTCCTTTTGCTACGAGGTACCAATGATTTCATTGTACACATTGTTACATCAGTAGAATAATCAATTCTGGTATTGAATTCTGAGCTTCATCTCTGCAGCAATTTGAACAAAGTAGTGCTGACCTCGGCCAACATGGAGCTACTGCGAGATTCGGTGTCCACGTTAACCAAAACCTTACAACATGCAGAGGTAAGTCTCCATGTTGTTGCATCTTCTTTGCAGCTGGTTTAGGAACCCATTCTCATTCTTATTAGATTGGATTTTTTTTTACTTGCCTCCGTTTTCAAGAGGATTCTAACACACTAAAATATGTGTTATTTGGATATTGTTACAAATTGTTGAAGTTTAAAGTAGTAAGGTCCCAATCATGAGCCTAGACCACTAAGTATTGCATCTACAAGGCATCTCATGGAAACATCTTTGACTGCGATGGAACCTAGAAGTATCTTAGGCCTTTACCACATGAGAGGAAATTCTTGAAAATAGACATTTCCCATTGGTTCACACAAGCAAATGGTTACCACATGGGAGGAAGTCAAGGAAGTGTCAACAATGACATGGAACAACTTTTTTAGTTTTGGGTTTGCTTTGGATGTTGCTTTGGGATCTACATGACAATAAAGTAGAGTGACATGGCAAAATAAATGTAGTTTAATATTACCAGGCACTATTGTTTGGAACTCCACAAAATGGGGAGAGAAACAAGGAAAATAATTTTTTTGAGAAACAAAGTGCCATGCTAGAGGAAGTTCCTGTGCTTGTCGTGTGGTAAGGGGCTCATTTCTTACAAGGTATGTGTTTGGATAACACGTGTAAATTGGGTGACTTTTCCGCCCACAGGAATGGGTTCCCTACCTTGGTTTTTACATCACTCTGTTGATAACAAGAGTTGACTTGTTTTTATCACTAATGCATTGACTTGGCATGTGCAGAGTATTAGCAGAGATGTAAGTGGGGTGACTGGGGATGCAAAAACGAGGAGCAATTTGAAACAACTTATTGAGTCACTAAGTCGGCTCGTTGCTGAATAGTTAAAGAAGGCGAGACATGAAAAGAGAGTTCATTTCCACTTCCATTTTTGAACTTATAAGCAATCACACGATGAGTATATGAGAACATCCTGAAATTAGGTAAGGATCTCAAAAGTCTCTTTGGAAGTTTTGCAACTCTGGTCAATTATTAGGTTCATGTTTAAAAGTGTCCTTGCTCCTCGTGTAACGTGTTGCTTTCATACTTAGTGGCATTGCCACCAAAAAAATATTTTCTTTTTTCTTACACTTTTTGACACTTTAGCAATGTGTCCAAAACAATGTCAAAAAGATGGTCGAAAACAACACCCTTTTTGGTAGTTCATAGCCATACTTGCTAAGCTTTACGTTTGGTGAAGTATTCTAGACTAGGCCTTCTATAAACCTTACAAGATTATAAATGTCCTTCATAGTAGAGAACGCATCAATTAAAGGGAATCAGTGACTTCTGAAGAAGGAACTCAAAGTCCTTCACTTTAAACAAGTAGCCATGTGAGATACCATCCTTTTAGAGCCTAGATAATACCTAGTAGTTTCTTATCTAATGGGGTTATTTTACTAGAGATAAATGTGGAAGTTTAGAGATGAAGGAAACAAGAAAAATTCAAAGAAGTTGACAACAAAGAATTCAAAGAAGACAAAGGTAGTGTATTTCTTGTTTGTCTCCTACACAAAGATTTCTTTCATATTTCTTTCAAATACAATTATAACTTGAGGTAAAATTGTATAAGACAAGATAAAAACATGATATTTTTACATCTAAGAAGATATCTTTATGATGCATTGGGCAATTTTCTACGAGGATCGGATTTTGTAGGATCAAGCATTGTAGGGAGGGGTGTCATTTCTCATTCAATTTTTGAGTGAAACCATAGCACTTCTCATTGTGTCAGCCTCCAGTTTATAATGTCACTTTTCCTAGTTTATAGTGTGTTTATTTCCCTAGTTTATAGTGTCACTTTTCTGGGCTGTTGGAAATGAGACCCTTTTGGACTGTTGGAAATTGACTCCCGAACTGTTTGAATAGTGTCATACCTTGAGTGAGACCGTTTTCCAAACTGTCGGAATGAGTGAAATGAGTGTCATACTTTGAGTGAGACCGTTTCCTGGACTATTGGAATGAGTGTCATACTTTGAATGAGACTGTTCCCGGATTGAGAAGCGACACGATTGTTGGAAATGAATGTTATACCTTGACGGTTGGAAATGAGTCATACTCAAATGGAAATGAGTGTCACAGTACCTTGACTGTTGGAATACCTTGAGTGAGACCGTTTATTGGCTTGTCTAAATGAGTGTCATACCTTGAGTGAGACCGTTTCCTGGAATGTTGGAAACTGATTGAGAAATGAGTGTCATATCTTGAATGAGACCGTGATTGAGAAATGAGTGTCATATCTTGAATGAGACCGTTTTTTGGAATGTCGGAATGAGTCATACTTTGAGTGAGAAGCGACACTTTTCCAATCTCTTTGTAAATGATACAAAGTCTCGGGACTTGTAAATGATACAAACTCTCGGGACTCTTGGGAATGAGAAACCACTGGTTAGCTTGTAGTGGAGTATCATGATTGCATCAAAAAACACAAGGCAAGCACACACATGTCCCAAACTTGCTCTGGTATTTGCTAGAGAGCATGTAGAAGGATGGAACCGTAGGTTTGTTGCTTGTGTGACGTGCTTTAGTAGGTGGACAATGGAAGTCATTGTTTGGATGTTTACGTCCTAAAAGCTCTTGTTTCAGTGCTAGCTCCTGGTACCAGTGGCTCAGTGTTTGTTGACTTTGTCTTGCCAGTAGATGCACATACCATGGAAACTGAAGTACGAACTCTAAAATAAGGTATAAATTTTTAGGTTCACCCCTAAACCCTAAATTTTCATTTTACATTGTATCATTACACACAAAGTGTGAATTGGATTCATTACACATAGTGTGAATTAGGTTCAAAGCATAGAAGGTATGAATTGGGTTTGTTGTGCAAAATGTGTAAAATTACAAAGATTTTTTCAACGAAAACGATAAGATTTTCTTAATTTATTGCCTCTAATTCCAAAAGGACACAGTTGGCATGAAAGAGTTTCACTGATCGACATCCACACTAGTAAACTAAAGCGTCACAATAAATGAAGAAAATGAATTTTGATAGCCTATGGGTGTGTTGATTCGTTGTTAGGATGACCTTTATTATAATATTGTGAAAAGCATTATGCTGGACGCTCCGTATTTGCTGGAATCAATTGTGGCTGTGTTGATTTCATGTTGCGCAATGTGGTTGACTATGATTTTTGTTTGAAAAGGATTTGGAACCCTATTATTTTCACAAATCAACAACCTACATAGGCTCTATGATGGTTTGACACCAAAGAATTAATAAGGCAAGCTTGGAATGAATGAAGAAATCGTTGATGCTCTGAAAGAATGTTCCAAGCCTAGAATTCCTTACGTGTCCAAAAAAAGCAATTAATTTTGCCACAATAATTAATTTTATCCCCACCCTTTGAATCGGTGCACATGAAAAGAATAACTCTTGATGCTACCATGGCCATGTGAAGGAATTGTCATTGCAACAGTTTATTTGCAAGAAGCAACAACTCGAAGCATGTGTATGTATCAATTTTGACAAGCAAGCCTTGTATCAAAATTCTTGCACATGAAAACAAAAGTAAGGCAGAAACTTTGATGTAACCAAGCTTTCTATTGTATAAATCCAAACACAATGACAACATTTAAGAAATTGACCAGACTTTTGTATTTTAGATTTGGAATGCCAACACCCATGCATAAATTAAACTGAAAATCAAAATAAATACCAAAACCAAAGCTTCAATGAATTCATAAAAACTCATACAAAAAATTGTTCTATGTCAAAATTAACTATGTAATGAAAGCGAAAATCATTGCTGAGTATGTTAACAATATTTTGAATCTCTTATACAAATACATTGTTGCATGTCTTATGTATGTAAATTAACAAAATGGCATTGCCTCCTATTTTACAACTGTAACAAGTCCAGCATCCCCGCTTTGAATGAGTTTAAGGATAACTCAAAATTTCAATCCAAATCTTTACAGTATGTTTCTACCAAACTTGATCTCCCTTCATTCTTATCTCTGTGAATAGCAGTATGTACCTTTCTGGCTACAAAACCTATGTCATGACAGCTAAAATCATCGCCGAGCAACTTAATAGTATTCTGAATCTCTTATACAAATACATTGTTGCATGTCATAACATATGTTATATACACTCTATAAATTCAACTCCACTGATGTTATGTATGTGCAACCAACTGCTTTACTCTCGGCACTGCTTTCAGGGATGCCCGGATATATAGCGGTAGTCTGCAACCTTTGAGAAAAAAATACCAATGTGGTTTATAGGAAATCCATCCAAACGGTTGACATGTCATCATCTCTTTGTTAACAGTGCTCTGTAGGCGGCTTTTTCGTTAACAAAGTTTTTTCCATTTAGCTCTTCGTTAACAAAGAGCGGATGAATAATTAATTTCAAATTTCAAATTTTGAATTGCAAATCTACCAATATTCATGTCACATGTGAAATCTACCATTATTGACCAGAATTCTACATTTTTTTATCAAAAAAATACAAAACTAGAGAAATTGAAGATTCACAAAATCTATGAAATACTAATTTTTTTATAAAGCAGTGTATGCTTGACAAAACAGTGTTGGATGACGAAACAATGTTGATTTTCAACAAGTTTTCTGCATGAATCTATTCCCAATAGCTTTCAAACTAATGTTTGACAAAAAATCTATACAAATCTTTTTTGAATTTAGAATGAAAATGTTTTCTAATTTCTCTATTGTAATGTTGATGATGGTAATGTCACAAAGAGATGCATTTGAAAAACAAATGAATGTTAGTGAATTTTTTTGACGCATATAATATTTGTAATAAAAATAAAATAAAATACAAAAAGGAATAAAAAAAAAAAAAAAAAACTTACGTTTGTTTAGGGTGACCGTTTCTTCTTTTTAGCTTTTTGAACTATAGTGTAGTTTACAGAGATGTGAAATGTTCTGTTATTCACATTGTTGAACAAAGATGTAAGTGAAGATAATAGTGCCTTTTTTCAATTCATTTGTCATCTGATTCAGAGAACGTATAAACAACATCCATATTTGAAAGATGATTGACATCCAAAGAGAGAACATTCTCATTGTGTGAATAGTGTTCCAGGGAAGATTTTCCTGTCGATCATGTAGCGGTTTGATATTTAGAGTTTTTATGATTTTTTTTTCTCGATGTCAATGAGAATCATCAGAATTTGTCATATATGTGCCGGCAGATGGATTTCCATACTGTTTGGCACAATCAGAACCACCAGAACCATCTTCGTTACCAAAACATGTCGCATCATTACGATGTGTACTCTAAGTCAAATGTGAATTGCTGGTGTTCATAGAGGCCGTTACAACTACTTTTGAACGATGATACAGAACCCCATCGGGATGTTGTCCACCAGAAAATGTAGACTTGATATCAACATCATGTTCTCACCGTTGAGAAGATCGTGATCTATAAGGAGACTTGTGAATACATTCAATATGAGTGAAATTGTCCCAATCGAATGTCTGGCTTAGATTCAATAGTTTCTCAATAGATTCTGGTTTGTTTTTACTAGATATACCTTGAGTAGGAGGATTGTCACCACATGCATCAAACATTTGTGAAACAAAACTATCATTTTTGTTTGAAACACAAATAGGAGATACGTCTATAACATTGTTTCCAGTACCAGGTAAAAATAAGATGGAAAATGTAGAGGTTGGTCTCGGGAATCATAGAACAACATGCTGGTAAGCCAATAGAACCACCACCTCGTCCCATATCACTAGATGGTAAGCCAATAGAACCACCTCGCCATGTGTTACCATAATGGGATTCTCGTCCCATATCACTGGATGGAAACTCAATAGAACGACCTAGCCTTGTGTTACTATAATGGGATCCTCGTCCCATATCATTAGGTGGAAATCCAATAGAACCACCTTGCCCTGTATTACCATAATAAGTTCTTTATCTGCCATATTGGTTTGATTTATACTCAGGTAGAGGTTGATTACCGTGACCTAAACATTGGTTAACATCAACATATCTACGACCACATCCATTGCCAAAAGATTGCTAACTAGCTGAATTTCCTCGTCCAAGAATATAACTACTAGATGTAGTTGTTCTTCGTCGAATGTTGCGTATATCGACAAATTCTTTACCGACAATACGTTAATTGACGTGTTGACCAACTATATGAGGAGTGTTGCCTGTAAACCTGTACAAAAGGTGTTCAATAATAAAGTAATGTATGAGTACATAAAGAGTTGTTACAGTGTCAAAATAAAATATATATCAACAAAATCAAATGGAAGAAAAAATTGTAATTAAACATCACAAGTCAAAGAGTAAGTCATTACCTTCATGAGTAGTTGCAGGCTGTTGTCTAGGAGGATTAGAGGCAAATCCATTCGTATGAAAAGGCCCTATAAATGAAGGAGGGGCAAAACGACTAATGTCCAAACAAGCATTATAAACATGGGTTACAGAGCCATGATAATTGTCGATGTGGAGGTAAAGGTACAAATGAAAATTTGTTAACATTTCTAACATTTGAAGTAGGTGTAACAATAGGAGAATCTGTAGCAATTTTGCTAATGTTCTCTTCATCGTTGAAATTGGTTGTTGCATTGTTAAATTCAGTGTCAGAAGTGAATTTTGTTGTATCAAAAACTTCAGAATCGGAACACCTGTCCATTCCGCATTCATCATCAATAGAAATGCCATTTAAATCATTAGGATCGTCATCTCCAAAACCTTTAAAACCTTCAGCTAAACCTTCAAGACCTTTGAGATTAGAAGGAATATTGCCGCCTGCCACCTGATTACGATAGTAGTCCTCCATAACTGAGTTATAATGATCTTCAAAAGTTAATTGTACCTTTGTAACTGGATGATACGGTTGACGTAGTAAGTTTTGTGCTGTTTTGGCCTTCAATACTGTCATATCAACCAAGAGTCTTCAAATTTCTATGTCCAGTGATTTTGGCAATTGTATCAGCTAGAACCCTCGCTGCTAACATTTAAATCATTGATGTTACCCGCCCGCTTTTGTTTGTAATGTCTCCCATGATGCCACAGTTTTTTTCCATAGTCTTCATCCACCCACGCATAGTACCAATTCTGCAATCAACTGCTCCTTTAAATCAAATGACAGTACGAGAATCATAAATAGGTGAAAGGAATACGTGATTCTCTTTGTTTATCTCTGGCATATGCGACATTAGAACTTTATACATTTTAAGCACATTTTCATCCACTACTAGAAAATCCAACTATTATGTTGATTCGGTCGTGTTGATCTAGGACACTTTTCTGTTGATTTGGTTGCGTTTTTGTCCTAATCAACAGATTGCTGTCCAAATCAAGAGAAAAGTGAACCAAATCAACGCGACCGAATCAAAAGAACAGTTGGATTTTCTGGTAGTGATCAAAAAATATAATGCTCATCATGGATACGCTCTTGCTCCCAAGTGATTGCATCGACCTTACGACATTTTTTGTTTGCACATGCATTTCTAGAGTTCAACATTGCTATAGTAAATGATTTTTTAGCATCAACGAAGAATGGATGCTTCCTGATGTCAAATTCCACTTTGTGCAGATCGGATCTTCCAATTCTTCTTTTCTGTTCTGTTCGGATTATGCACTGAAATGACATAAGTATGTTCACTAAGGATTTGGTAGGATAATTTTCACCAGATGACTTGTGTACTATCATAAAAAAACACTTTGAGCATCTGACCAAATGTCCATAAGTCAAGAAATTCTAATTTTGGAAATGTAGACACTCCAACAAGAGTTCGCCAAGTATCAAACTTATTCCGTGCCCATTGGTTGTTCTTCCTAATGGTTTTGATATCTTCATTGACCAATCTTTGTCAGAAATAAGAGCAAATTCCTTGCTAACTTGTCCATCGACCAATGGCATTGTAAATGCTTTTGACATAACTTCATCTCCAAGTCGATGTCCAAAACCGCGATTATCAACAATAGGTTCAATAGTGGTACATATAATCTGAACTACATTAGAAGTTGGGAGAATAATTTGAGTCTTAGGAATTGACTCAAGAGGAATACTAGAAGGTGCGGGGCTAGAAGGAGGAGGATTATGAACAATAGGGAGTGGATGCTCCTCACCGATAGAAGAGGGAATGGATAAATTATGATGAATTTCATGACAAACAACAATAGCAGGCTGTGGAATAGCACAAGATCCATCACCATTAATGGCAGCAGAATCATAAGCTAAGATAGGAGTTGGATTAGGGACTAGAGAAAGGTCTAAAGTAGAAAGCTCCACAGGTATGGATTCTGAATCATTTGGGCAAGCTACAGGTGTTGCATCAAAATTTTCTAAATCAGAATCATCAATTAAATTTGTACCTTCAAGATTTGCTATGGCTTCAAACGACGTGGATGATGAAGAAGAAAGGCAAATAGGATTGAGGTTCTGGCTACAATTGCGGGAATCTTTTTTTTTCACAAACATTAGAAATTTTTGGCATGAACACTATTTTAGGGCAATTTTGAACTACTTTCAAAGTGTCAATCAATATAAAATTTGAAAAGATCTAATCAGTGCTATTTTGTTTGGAGGAGGAACGACCTTAACCACCTTTTCTTCCAATGGCTGTGAAGTACACGGGAGTGCCATCGGCATTCACTTGCTGGTGTTTACAACCTCGTTTACAACAGGAATTGGCTCTAAATTCCGCTGTATGATTAACAATAATAACAGAATTTGCATCAGCTCGAGGGTGAAAGCACGAAAAACTATACCAAAAAGTTAGTCTGCTATACTAAAATCATAATTGTTTTGGTCAAAGGCCATAAATTTATATCAAAATATATTGTATTTTGGTTTTAATTTCATGAAGCCCTCTAGAGTTCTTAATAGGTACTTGAATCCAAATTTTCAGAACAAAATCTTCCAAAAAGTTTACAAAAAGTAGTGTTTGAAAATGAATGCCTAAATCCAATCTCGGTTGCAAAATTGATGGCCTTAAATACACTCAACATAAATATAATTTGTATGACCTTTGAGATAATGATAGAATTGAGGTCCTTGTCCAAAAAGAAAGTAGAGAAAAATATGTTTTGATATACATTTTGCTTGTTTTATTTCAACTTTGTTGATTGTACGTAACTACTTTTTCAATTTTGGCGACTTCTACGTCAATAAAAAATTTATAACTACTTATTGAAGATCATTTTCTCAATTTTTTTTGGTAGACTTTATAAAACAATAGGTGTTTTATTTTATTGTTATATAATTTTTTACGAAATTCAAATTTATAATGTATTTTTGAACCCTACATTGTTGAATGGTCATAATAGTTAGAGGTGGTACACTTTTTCGTGCTTTCACCCTCGACTAGAATTAGGCGAGCCATCAATAATTCCAAAGCTAAATAAGTTGTTAGCAGGATAAAGCAATTATGTACATCAAGTGATACCGTAAGCAAAGAATTATGATGTGATAAAACAAAGTTGCCATTGATACCTCTTGGAATGGAGCGCTCCACAAGTCCTGTTGCATCATTGTTTGTAGCATTTATAGAATGCTCAGCGCTTACGACATTTTTTTGTACAAACGTTTATGTATTTGCGAATTGCTTGTCAACCATATTTGCTGAAACCTCCGCAATACCGCTATGGTCTTTGCAATGCGGTATGCATAGTGTGTTCCTGTTTTCAACTGCAAAATCCTTGATAGCCGCAACACCACTGCGCTTCTTCGCTACTATCTTAGTGGCTTTAATCCTTTTTGGTGCTATCATAAAGCGAAATCAAATTAATTATGTACAAAAGTACATCACACTAGAAATCTAAATTCCCTGAACTAAAAGAAATGAAAGATAAGACATAGCGCCATAGCCGTAAAAAACTGTACAATCTAATAGCCTCTAGAAAACTTAAATCTACATTGTGGATCAAAAATTTATGCACTAACGCAATGCACTAAAATTACCGTAAACAAAAAATATATAAACCAATCAAAATTAATGACAAACAAAAATCAAGAAAACCGAAAAAGAATTGAGAGTGCACATTGTCTGAATCAAAAGCGCTTCATGAATCTAATTCCAAATTCTAAATTATTGAGCAAAAAAATCTGAAATGAAAACAAAAAATCCGCAGCGGAAATAAGAGGGAGACAAGCGCGAAAGAAGCGTCCGGATGAGGAACAAAAAAACAAAAATCCGTAGCAAAAATAAGCAGAAATCAACAAAAAACAAGCGAGGAACAAGCGAGATACGGAAAAAAAAACAAAATCCAAAAAAACGCAAATGAGCAACTCACAAAGGTTTGAAAAGAATATATGAGGGAAATTAGAAGGTATGACATCGACCGTCTGGTAGATAGGTAGGAAATGTAAGTAGCGCTTACATCTTGCTTTTTGGCCCAGTCGACTATGCCCCATAACCCCCTCGACGCAAGCAGCTACCGGACGGACAACCATCGCCGCTACCACGGCTCGGTTATAAATGTTCTTCATAGTAGAGAATGCATCAATTAAAGGGAATCAGTGACTTCTGAAGAAGGAACTCAAAGTCCTTCACTTTAAACAAGTAGCCATGTGAGATACCATCCTTTTAGAGCCTAGATAATACCTAGTAGTTTCTTATCTAATGGGGTTATTTTACTAGAGATAAATGTGGAAGTTTAGAGATGAAGGAAACAAGAAAAATTCAAAGAAGTTGACAACAAAGAATTCAAAGAAGACAAAGGTAGTGTATTTCTTGTTTGTCTCCTACACAAAGATTTCTTTCATATTTCTTTCAAATACAATTATAACTTGAGGTAAAATTGTATAAGACAAGATAAAAATCTGATATTTTTATACCTAAGAAGATATCTTTATGATGCATTGGATAATTTTCTACGAGGATGGGATTCTGTAGGATCACCTACAAGCACTATAGAGAGGGGTGTCATTTCTCATTCAATTTTTGAGTGAAACCGTGGCACTTCTCATTGTGTCAGCGTCTCGAGTTTATAATGTTACTTCCCAAATTTATAGTGTCACTTTCTTGGACTGTTGGAAATGAGACCGTTTATGGACGGTTGGAAATTGATTCCCAAATTGTTGGAAATGAGTGTCATACCTTGAGTGAGACTGTTTCCTAGACTGTTGGAATAGAGTATCATACCTTGAGTGAGACCGTTTCTGGACTGTCGGAATGAGTGTCATACCTTAACCCCTAAATGCCCAAGCATCCAAATAGTGGATGGTGGTTGGTCAAATTCAATTTCAACTTTAAAGCTGATTATTTTTGTTTTCAAGTCCAACTAAGAAAATGGAGCTTATCAAGTCTAGTTTCTACTTCACTTTGTAAATCTAAAATAATCATAATATTAAGTATTTTATTGCACTCGCAATGTCAAGAGGTCATAATCCAAACTACACTACAAAGCATATGTCATCATCAAATTTCCACATTTAGAAAATATTTTTTAAATTGAAATTTCCGTATGGTTCTTCATTATAACTTGAACCCTTTTACAATTTTTTTTTTGGTTATTTGGAACAATTTTGTAATTTATATGAATTTCTTTGTGTATTTTACCTCAAAAATCATATTAAATTTATAACGCAGTAAAAAAATTTGAAAAATTAAGGACCAATAGGAAACATATGTTTACATTTATTAAAAATATTTCAAAAATTATCTCAAAAGATATTGATGAGCAAAATCCATATGAAAGTGTTGTTTGACTTTTTTGTGTATGCTCTGGGCATTTAGGGGTTAAGTGAGACTGTTTCTGAACTGTTGATTACTGATTGAGAAGCAAATTGTTGAAAATGAGTGTTTTACCTTGACTGTTGGAAATGAATGTCATACCCGGTGTCATACCTTGAGTGTTAGAAATGAGTGTCATACTCAAATGGAAATGAGTGTCATGACTGTTGGAATACCTTGAGTGAGACCGTTTTCTGGTTTGTTAGAATGAGTGTCATACTTTGAATGAGACAGTCTCTCGGACTATCAAAATGAGTGTCATACCTTAAGTGAGACAGTCTCTCGGACTATCAAAATGAGTGTCATACCTTAAGTGAGAATGTTTTCCGGACTGTTAAAAAACTGATTGAGAAGCGACATAGATTGTTGGAAACGAGTGTCATACTCAAATGGAAATGAATGTCATATTCTGACTGTTGGAATACCTTGAGTGAGACCGTTTTTTGGCCTATCAAAATGAGTGTCATACTTTGAGTGAAACCGTCTCCCGGACTATCAGAATGAGTGTCATACTTTGAGTGAGACTGTTTTCTCGACTATTGAAATCTGATTGAGAAGTGACACACATTGTTGGAAAGGAGTGTTATACCTTGAATGTTTGAAATGAGTGTCACACCTTGACTATTGGAAATGAGTGTCATACTCAAATGGAAATGAGTGTCATATCTTGATTATTGGAAATGAGTATCATACTCAAATGGAAATGAACATTATACCTTGAATGTTGGAATACCTTGAGTGAGACTGTTTCTTGGCTTGTCAAAATAAGTGTCATACCTTAAATGAGACCGTTTCTTGGATTGACGGAATGAGTGTCATACCTTGAGTGAGACTATTTTCTAGAATGTTGAAAACTAATTGAAAAGAGACATAAATTGTTAGAAATGATTGTCATACCTTGACTGCTGGAAATGAGTGTTATACTCAAATGAAAATGAATGTCATACCTTAATTGTTGGAACACCTTGAGTGAGATCGTTTCTTGGCCAGTCGGAATGAGTGTCATCCTTTGAAAGAGACTGTTTCCGGATTGAGAAACGACACAAATTGTTGGAAATGAATGTTATACCTTGATGGTTGGAAACGAGTGTCATACTCAAATAGAAATGAGTGAGACCATTTATTGGCATGTCGGAATGAGTGTCATACCTTGAGTGAGACCATCTTTTGGCTTGTCAGAACGAGTGTCATACCTTGAGTGAGATGTCTCTTAGACTGTTGGTTGGAAATGAATGTCATACCTTGATTGTTGGAATACCTTGAGTGAGACTGTTTCTTGGCTTGTCAAAATGAGTATCATAACGTGAATGAGACCATTTCCTGGACTGTTGGAAATTGATTGAGAAATTAGTGTAAATTAGTGTCATACTTTGAGTAAGACTGTTTCCTGGAATGTAGGAAATGAATGTCATACCTTGGGATTGTTCAAAACTAATTGAGAAATGAGTGATTGAGAAATGAGTTTCCCAAACTGTCCGAATGTGAGATTGTTTCCTGGACTGTTGGAAATGAGTGTCATACCTTTAATGAGAAGTGACACTTTCCTACAATGAGTGTCAGAACCCTTTGTAAATGAGACACCCTCGGGACTCTCTAGAATGAAAAACCATTGGTTAGCTTGTAGTGGAGGTATCATGATTGCACCCTTGTATCAAAAAACAAAGGGTGAATTGGATTCATTACACACAAAGTGTGAATTAGGTTCAAAGCATAGAAGGTATGAATTGGGTTTGTTGTGCAAAATGTGTAAAATTACATAAGATTTTTTCAACGAAAACGATAAGATTTTCTTAATTATTGCCTCTAATTCTAAAAGGACACGAAAGAGTCTCACTGATTGACATCCACAGTAGTAAACTAAAGCGTCACAATAAATGAGGAAAATGAAATTTGATAGCCTATAGGTGTGTTTGTCCTTTGTTAAGATTTCGTTCGTTGTTAAGATGACTTTGCTAGACGCTCCGTATTTGCTGGAATCAATTTTGGCTGTACTGATTTCATGTTGTAACCCTATTATTTCTTGCGAAGCATGAAAATATTTTCACAAATCGACAAGCTACGTAGGTTCTATGATGGTTTGACACCAAAGAATTAAGGAATAAACAAAGGACTCACGCTCTGAAAGAAATATTCCCAGCATAAAACAGAAAGCAATTAATTTTGCCACAATATTTCACCACTCGTGCACATGAAAAGAATAACTCTTGATTCTACCATGGCCATGTGAAATGCATATGGAACTATCACTGCAACAATTTACTTGCAAGAAGCAACAACTCAAAGCATGTGTAAGTATCAGTTTTGACAAGCAAGCCTGTATCAAAATTCTTGCACATGAAAACGAAAGCAAGGCAAAAACTTTGATGTAAACAACTATATAAGTTCAAACACAATCACAATATTTAGGAAACTGACCAAACTTTTGTATTTCAGATTTGTGATTGCCAACACCTATGCATAAACTAAACCGAAAACCAAAATAAATACAAAAACCAAAGCTTCAATAAATTCATAAAAACTCATAAAGAAAATTGTTTCTATGTCAAAATTAACAATATGGCATTCCCTCATATTTTACAACTGAAACAAGGTCAGCATCTCCACTTTGAATGAGTTTAAGGATAACTCTAATTAGCACTACACATTTCAAAACTTCAACCCAAATCTTTACAGTATGTTTCTACAAAACTTGATCTCCCTTCATTCTCATCTCTATGAATAGCAGTATGTACCTTCCGGGCTACAAAAACTATGTAATGACAGCTAAAATCATCGCCGAGCATCTTAACAGTATTCTGAATCTCTTATACAAATACATTATTGCATGTCATATGTATGTAATATACACTCCACAAATCTAACTCCACTGAAGTTATGCATGTGCAACCAATCGCTTTGAAATCAATCTCACCATTGTTGGGGTAATTGACGCAATTCCCTCTATTGTGTCACACTCTCGGCACTGCTTTCAGGGATGAACTCCACTACCCACTTGCCCTTGTGTTTCTCGTAGAGCATGCTTCTTTGGTGCACAATTGCGGTCGTCATATCCACCTGAAGCAAGCATGTTAACCATGTTACTCAATTGTACCCTACCACAATAATAATAGGCTTGGAAATCAAGTCACTTAAACCCTAATGACCCCAGGGATCTCGGATAGAACTAAAATGTGCTATAAAACATCTGTTTTAGACGTTTTCATCAAAGGAGATTATGTTATGTATCATGAGTAGAAATCATCATATTTGTCAAATCAATTTCACCAAAAATATAATTTATATTCCTAGCATATGAATTTCCTTATTTATAATTGGCTAAAATTTCATCTCACAAAAACAAGTCATGAAAACATCATAATTACTTTCTCCTAATAGTAAAATTTTAACACTACAATAATATTATACACTTGATCATAAAAAAAGTTAGTCAATGGTCGTGATACACCCATAGAAAGATTTTTACTATGCATAAAATGATGAAAACAATGAAAAATGAAGAAGCATTTTACCGCCTAAAAATGCTGCCCAAAGTGGGCAGCGACCACAAAATGGTTACAGACACAGACCTGAGGAAGGATAGCAGCTGTGGGATTCTTTCGCCTTGCAGATGGCAGACCGTCAACAACCATTAAGCACTCATCAACAACAGTAGCCGGTGACTGCCCTGTTACAACTGCAAACCAAAGCCGTTCATACTCAGAACTTGCAAGAGAGTTGAGAAATTAGCTGCTAACAGAACGAAAAAGCTCCAAGCCAAATTTCCAAGGCAAGTAAAAAGGAGATTATTGACAAAATAGTGAATCGTCAATAAGAACGCATTCACTAAAAGACAAGTTTTTAGGGCCAAGTTCCATGGGTGAAGTATTTCACTAAAAGACAATTTTTAAGGGACTTTGGGGACCAAGTTCCACATTTCAAGTGAAATTTTGAGAAAAAGTGGTGGAGAAGTTGTAATGAAGTATGGAGGGTTCTCAAGCCCAAGACTTCATGGCAACTTCTCCCTACCCAATCAAATTTGTTCATGTTCAAGTCCATGGAACATGCACCACTTCATGGCCGGGTATGAGACAAAATGTAAATCCACTTTTCCCAAACCCATGGAACCTGGCTCTTAACTATTGTAATTCTTGTTCAAAATTCAAAATCTATTTTCACACTAACTAACTGCCAGTTTTCTGACTTTAACCGTAAAGAAAGCATGGAAACAACTGCAGCCCTGTCTGTTAGATTTTACAGGACAATTAGGGTTTCAATTTACCTGGCTCATTCGTCCGCGGGTCATTGACGATTCTATCAGACGAGCCCGCCCCTGCAGCCATTACACAATAATCAATGAGACCGCGGATCGGATGAACGGCGACAAAGCAATGGGTTCAAAATTTATCAGAGCGGGGCGACGAACTTACCAGAGGTGGTCACAATCCGCGCCATTTTGGCCGCGCCATTAAGGAATTTGCTGCCGACGTCGACGAAAATCTGCTTCTTCACCTGCACCAAGGGAGGGAAAAAACAACAAGAAAGATTACGATTCACAAGTGATGGCACAAATTCCATTCTCAACCTCCACAATGAACAAAAAAACACGCAAGAGCGCCAACACCGCACTTACTTTGTTCCGACTCATGGCTGTAGAGAGATGGATTTCGTCAACAAAAGAAAGAGACGGACGATGATGGTGGTGATTGATGCAAGTGAAGGAGAAGAAGGAATGAGGCAAATGGAAATTGCTCTTCCCATTTTGATGTGCCGAGCTTGCCTGAGCTTGCCCGAGCTTGCCTTGTCTTGCCTCCCAAGGGAGGCAACGGGGGAAGGGGGCCGGGGGCAATGTGGACTCAGTCCGTTTGTGTCTCCGTTTTGCTTGCAGGGGAGCAAGCCCACCAGTGACTGGTACCCTATTTCCGAACCTCATATACTGTAGAGATAGATAGATAAAAACTCCGGACCTCTTTCGAGGCCGGCGTGAATAAAGTGTCTATTAGTCTTAACAATGAACCAATGCCCACTGGACAGAGTCATAGGTGCAAGACTACTCTCCCCTTCCGAGAATAAACACTTTAGTGATCAGTAACAAATACTAGTAACAAATAGTAACCTTAAACGAGTGGATAAATCTAGCTAGGGTATAATTTGGAGTTTGTTTTTTTGGTGGTTGCCAAGTCATGGTTCCT
Organism: Pohlia nutans; assembly: GCA_022496805.1. Lineage (NCBI taxonomy): Eukaryota > Viridiplantae > Streptophyta > Bryopsida > Bryales > Mniaceae > Pohlia > Pohlia nutans. The sequence continues at coordinate 36,154,346 of CM040085.1, forward strand.
AGGTTGGTTGGTGAAGGACGTTGTATTACATTTGTATGGTCCGGGTTCGATTCCCGTTGAGTCCGTTTGAGCAGTAATGTGATATTCATGATTTGGTGTATATACCGTATACATAACATTCAGTAGCCTTCATATCCACTGCCTTTCCTTCATGCACTTTGCTCATCACCTTGAGCCTCCACTTGTTCACTTAGCTACTGATAAAGTACTGTTGGGTGTAGAATATTCCACAACATCTACTGTAGAACTAAGGGAGAGATAGTGCATGCTGCTGAATGTTATGTAGTACATACTCTCTCTGTTTCATAATAAGAGTTCACATCTTTGGCATTTTTTTTCCCTAGTTTTTGTCCTATGTTTTATGCTTCAAAACGTGAGCACTGTCCACTTCAAATAGGGCAGACAATGAGAGTGACACAAAAACTATATACTACAATTAAAGATAGCCCGATTTTTGAGTATTGAGATGATTTTTTAAGCAAAAGAAACATCAAGTTGAAACATGCCAAAAAAAGATGGACTCTTGATATGAAATGGAGGGAATAGCATTGTAGAGCACTGCAATGGAGCACCCTTTTGAAAATTGGATCAAAAGGAAATATCTAGGGCTTTGGATATATAGGAAGTTTCACAAATATACCTATAAATACTAGTTTCTAAGGGATGATAATACCAAACAGGCGCATTTGCAAGTGTAGCACTGATTTTTTTTGATACCACAGGATGTAGGATGTATACAAATGTGTTCCTCTCATCCCATTTTAGGCAATTTGGATACTCTTGACATATTGCATTATCCTTATTGATACTTGTACCAAACCCCATATACCCACATAACACTAATTTGAACTCTAATAATGCTACTAGTCTTATTACGGAGTAAAAAGAAATTAATTTTTTTTATTCATTGCATCTGATTTCAACACATCACATTGTAGGGCCTTCCAAAGGTCCCATTCCCCACCTAATGGATGTTCTACATATCATTGAAATATAAAATTGTGAATCATGTCGTCATCAAGCCATTAGATAAAAAATAGGTGAACTTAACCCCTAAACGTTCTCACCCTTTTCAGATTTGGGAGTTTTTCAAAGATGCATTATAAAATGCAACTAAGAGGGATATTTTCAACTTGATGAATGAATAAAAGTTGTACATTATGAATTTTAGATTCTATCCATACGGTTAGATTTGTGATTGCTATCACCAATATTTGTGTATAAATTTTCAAACTTAAAATTTAGAGCTCTTTTGTAATATGATTACGAATAAGATATTGACAATCTAATAATGAATTTTTTTGGGATGGGTTGAAATGTAATACTCTAAGTGTAGTGATTTTTGGAGATTTTTTGGTTACTTTGTTTTAGTAGTTGACATTTTCAAGAGCACTTTTAGACTAAAATCTTCAGAATTTTGGGTGGAACACTACAACATGAAATGAGGCATAAAAATTTCACAAATCATCCCCTTTCTAATCGGATCACACATGTACAAAGCTAACTTCCCATAAAAGTTTCAATAAAAAATCCACACTGCAAAAAGTGCATGATGGATGAGAAATTAGAGTTCAAATCCGTACATCATGCAAAATATGCATGGTTGGGCGGTTAGGGATTAAGATGATTGGTATAGTGAAAAAAACCGCTTATTATGAAGTTGGCTATTTTGGTCTTGACAATACATTCGTTTCCAGTAAATATAGTGGCCATAATTGATACGTGAGATGACCATCATGATACCACTTATGGATTACTAGGACAAAATGCTTCATAGGTTCATAACAAAATCATAGGAAAATATGATTTCAATTGCTATCACATGCTGAAAAAGTAAAATTGGATTTTTTCAACCGTCTTGATCATTGAGAGAAATTGCAAATTGTGGCCACAAAATAGTGCCATCTACCTTATACAAAATTCTGATCTACTATACAACACATGCACATCTAGCCCTTGCTATTGATTGAGGTACCCACAATCATCCCTAACCCCGTCCCTAACACAAACAGAGCCACTCCTAAACTTGGATCCAAAAGCGTCACTAAAACTAAATATTGATTGTAACATAAGATGTACACAACCAGAACATGAGAACCTAAGGTCATTTCATAAGGTTCTTTAGCCCCTCTTTGGAACACCTAACCATTATTCCCAAATCACTGTAGGAGATATTTGAATCATAGCAAGTCCACGTCATCTTTAACTAAAGATTGGGTGATCAGACATTGTATTTAATGTTAAAACTTCTACAGTGCTACTGTTGAAAAGGTTCATAACGTTCTTAATACCTTACTGAACCACACCTTTTACACTGTAGAGAAACTACTAATAAAATAGTCCAACTCTCCAACCCTCTTTGCTTGGACCAGTTGAAGTTAGAGAAAATTCTCTGTGATTTCCTCCGATCCCCTGACAGATACTCCTGATGCCCACCTGCTTAAGAGCCTTATGGTGAACTCCACTAACTCCTAAAGTACCTTCTGTTTGGACACACCTATAGACAATACCTTAAAAAATTCATAACCTATTCATACGGTGTCCAAATAATGCATATTAAAGTGATTTGGAACCCTCTTTCACTTACCAATAAAGTCAGGATGGATTTGCAACGTGCATCTTATTATTAATTGTGCTCATTTTGCAGCTCATTGAAGAAGGAGACGAGTTTGGTGTTGACTTCCTGAGGGTTTTCTTCTGGCATGAAGTGAGCACCCTTGATGGTATCAACTTTCTTCAGATTGGGCACCACCTGTTTCAAATGGGGTCCCTTGAGGAGAGCAAGAAATCCTGGAAACTGAAGAACTGCATCATCTTCAGCTATGATGAGATAGGCCTTTGTCATCACAGGGCAGTTCACCCATGGAGCTTTCAGGTTCCAATTTCTGCACACATAACCAATTTTTAAATTTTTTTATAGAAAAAAAAAAACAAAAACAAAAACAAAGAAACAAAAGGCTTAGATCGGTCAATGGTAATTCTCAGTTCTGGATTTGAATTTCACTAACCCACAATAATTTTGGATTTCATGACATGGTCATGGGAAAATCACACTTCAAAATTTTTTGAACAGTTAACCCTTAAACGACAACCCCAACCCCACGGGCTTGGTTTAAAGGAATAATTGAGACAGAAGTTTCATTTCTCAACCAAATCAAGCGAGACTTGTTGCGTTGGAAAGCTACTGAAAAAGCGATCTAGATTCCAAATTTTCGCCTCATTTGAGAGATTGTGGAATCGTTGGTAAGCAATCAAAGTTATCAAATTGAACAAGTTTTGAGGTTGGGGCAGCTGAAGTTCAGCAGTGCCGTAGTGCTACAGTGCTACAGTGCTAGCTAGCAGTGCACTGCAAAGCCGTTTTTGAAAAAATTAATTAATTAATAATAATAATAATAATAATAATAATAATAATAATAATAATAATAATAAATTCAAAAAAAATTAGATTCTTTCCGGGCTGCCTACCCAGGACCCAAATTGTCGTTTAAGGGTTAAGGTAGAACGCCCTAAATCTAATGTACTACACCGATTATTGCCATTACTGTGAGTCATAGTAATTAAGTATTCTCACAGAAATTGTGGTATTAGAACAAAGTGTGACTCACAATAATTGAGAATTTTCACAGTGAGTAGTGAGGATTGTGTGTAAAGTCTCACACTAATTAAGATTTCGTGAGAAATTTCACACTAATTTTGTGACTCACAGTAATGGCAATAATCAATGTACTGCTCAAATAGACTAGGTGACCAATGTCTAGAGCAAGGTTAGCACAACTAATTTTGGGTAATCTTGCTCCAGACACTAGTTATTGAATATAACCATCGTTTTGGGAGCGTTGTATCTCTCTTCTAAATGGATGAGGTTTCCATATCCTTCTTGTAAATGGAAGAATATTTTATATTCCTAAGGTGAATGGTAGAGGTTTTCATATTTGTAGAGTAAATGGATAAAAACCAGTTACTGAAGAACCTTAATGAAGGTAGGAAGATATGACACGTAAACGTTCCCCAGGTGACACAATCACAATGAAGCATGTCAATGAAACACTCCCAAATAAGCATCTGAGTATGGTTCCCATTATTAAATTGTCTTAGTATTTGTTGATAATGAAAAAAGATTTCAGATTTTCTTGACATACATTTTTCAGACACCGTATGAATAAACTATGAATGTTCCAAAATGTTGATTACCCAGAAGGCAGAGTCAACATCTCTTGCCAAATATTAATTTTTTTTTGCAGAATTGATTCGACTATTATATGGATATTCTCTAAGATTCTCTTTCTCACCATAGAAAATAGATTTTTTTGAAAAAATAATTTCCTAAAAATTTGGACATCTCTCTTTATAATTATTTTTTGTTGACCCTGCTTTCCAGGTACAGTATACCCAAAATTGACCCTAGGTTTTCATATGCAAATGAGGCCCACGGGGGGTCACTCTGTAATTTTTAGGTACCACTTGATGTAATTTTTAGGTACCACTTGAGATAATAGGATATTTAAAAGTACCTTAAATAATAAAAGCAATTCTTACGATAATTAGAAATATTCTCATTTTTATTCTTGTAATCAATTTTAAGCACCCTGTATTAATTTAAATTATTAAAAAAAGTTACCTTTGAAGATTTATTTGGACCGTATTATTTGTTCGCACGTCATTATGAAATATTTGGAAGTGATCCCCCACCTTTCTATGTTGCGATACCAGTTCAAGGCACCAGTGAATCCTGTTCTCTCAAAGCTCTGGGTGTAGTATTGGAGGTCCTCCGGGGTGAGCCATGGCGCGAGCTCTTTCACAAAAATGCTTGAAAGTTCTTCATCCTCATGAGCCACCATTTTCCCTTTCTTCACATCCCAAAATCCAGACAGGAAGGCTGTCATTGTTTCCGCAGTTCCAAAATTCGCGAAATCGCGCTCGGCTCTACCTGGCTCCTGCAGCAAGGAATTAACCCCTAAATTTTTGAGCGACCATATTCTGGTCGTTCCACTTTTTGGGCAGCCTCCAGGGACCCCATATTTTTTAAAATTTCAATGAAAATTTCAGTGTAGCTTCCAAAAACTACACTCTACATGTCGCACTTCGTTTCATGTCATTCCGATAAGTATTGCAAAAGTTATAAGCATCTGAAGTTTTTGAAGCGAGATCAGGCAGCAAGATTTTTTTTATTTTTTGCTCTTTTTCAAAATTTCTTTTTTGATTCATGATTGGTTGATCTTTATCTACAAATGAAGCTTTAAATGTACCCATTTTGAGCAATGGGATAAAAGTTATGAGGAGATTTGTTTTTTGGGCAGTTTGGACAAAAAAAACTTTGAAGCTCATTTCTAAACTCAATTTTCAATATTTTTTAATGAAATAAAAGGCACTAGGTGAAGATTTCCAAGTACAACATTCTCACCGTTAAGATTGACATTTTACAATTCCATGTCAAACTTATTAATGATTTTCTTTTTCCTTTCACTTTGTACCCACTTCTAGTAATTGTTTTATGAAAAAAAAAATTTGAGCTTTTTTCTTACAAGATTTTATATTTGAAGACTTAACTCAATTGTTAACACGGCCTTGCCATTCATTGAATTTCTAACCCATTCAAAAAAAAGATATTAATTTCTAAAGTTCAAATTTGTCACCGGATTGAACCCCAAAAAATCTTCTTTTGCAACTTTGATCCTTATAATCTAAGAATCTAATGGTCATTTTGCTCTCAAATTTTGTGCTCACATGAAAATTCAAGTTGGGTATTAGATCTTATGGTTAAATGATGAAAAAACTAAAAAACATATGATTTCTTCTGCAACTTCCAAATGCTGCGTTTTTCATGGTTTTTTTGTGAGAATACGATCTTGGTCCTTTAGGGGTTAATTTCACCGGAATGTTGGTTAGTAAATAGGAGTCCATGTCATAGAGTCTACCTCTGAAACAACCCAATTCTTTTTTTGTCAGAATCTTACTTGATTTTGGGAGTGGCCACCTTTACAAAAAAAAAATGGGTGACAAAAGTGACTGAAATTGTCGAAAACCTCTCACAAAAATAAATACTGAAGTTGTCTATATTTGGATGAATGTTCCTTATGATAGACAATTTTTATGGATGAGCATACATATATGGATGATTCAATCCATTTATTTTTTCTTAGCTACATTCTAGGGTGCATGTTGAAAAAACAAATAAATTTGGATGCTCCAAAAGGATGCATCAAGGGTAGCACTCACTACCGTAGTAGAATTACTCTTCATTCACGCTTGTCTTAAATCCATAATTATTCTTCCCTCTTCAACGATGCAATGAGAGTTTGCGCAAAGTGAGTAATTCAATTCCCCTAGGATTTACAATAGTCTAATTTGAGAATGAGGAGTCACTCATTTACAATGCCAGTGTCATCCAAACACGTAACTTGTAAGAAATGAGATCACTTTCTAAGTTCTATCACAATCAAAGATGTTTCAATTGTGAATGGTTCAAGGATAGTCCTAGCTAGGCTTGTAATTAGGACCATACTACTTAAAACCTACTACTAATTGGGATCCTACTACAACTCATTCATAAATATATTACATATTTTAATGCGTTGGAGGATGACAAAACCCTCACAAAAAAAAAATTCCATTCTCAGAATGGAAACCGCTGAAATCATGTAAGTAATCCCCAGCTATCATGCATTACAGGAATTATGTGGAAAATGCCTAAAATGGAGACTTTTAGTGTCTAAGATACAGCATACTGGATGCAGTTTACAAGAGGAAAAAAAGAAAGAAAAAGAGGTTGTTTGTCAAAATGGAGAACCAACTGACCTGAAACCTGCAAATGTAAAAACCTTCTCCAAAGACTGCTTTCTGAATTTGTAATCTGCTTGCACCGTCCCCAGGTGCTCTGGGGCTATAAATAATACCCAATGACACGTAAGCTTTCACTCGGTCAGGCCGAAGCAGACACAATTCCCATCCAACCGATGCCCCAAAATCATGCCCTACTACAAACACCTGCCACCAGAAAATTATAAAAAAATGAAAACAAACAACGATAAATGCACATATTGACTTGGGTAAAAAAAAAAGTTGGGAAATTGTACGATAGAGGGGTTGATGTTTGTGAATCCCCTTCAATTCATAACATAAACTTGCATGATAAAGAAGATTGGCAATTGCCAATAATAATAATAATCATAACAATCAACTCATGACAATCATAATAATTTTGTGTCACATGCACTTTTTTCCCTTCATGTGAACTTTTAGTAGAAGTGGTGTTAAAGGATTAGAATTTACTACATGTTAACAATGAGTTTTTCCGCTCACTCCTAGTTGCTAGTGTACATGACTTGTTCTCTAATTAGTGCATCTAACCACTAAAAGACCAAGGCCATTTGAAATGATCACTTAAATGGAAAAAATAGGATTTAAATGAGGCCAAATGTTACATCATAAAAAAAGATTGCACGTGTTGTTGGACAAAAAGAAAAAAGAAAAAAGACCCCATATGACCTACTCAAAACAAAACAGAAGCATAATTTGAGCATGATTATTATGGTCCTTCCGGGGTTAAGTTAGAAGTAGCTAATTGCAGCAACAATTGAATGCAACACCCTAGAATCTTACATGATAAGTACATATTGATTTTGAAAATGTAAACCGCCTCAATATCGATTTTGTATCATCAGCTTTGAACCCTTATAACTTTTGGGCATTATTATGGTCCTTCACGGGTTAAGATAGAAGTAGCTAATTGCACCAACAATTTAATGCAACACCCTGACTAGAATCGTACATGATAAGTACATAGCCTACTCCAGGAAATCAGGACAAGTTGTGGCAGCTTCAAATTGGTTCTAAGCAGTACAGTTACAACCGTAATGTATTTTCCTATGCACACAATCTTCATAGTGTATTCCAGACCTTTGTAGAGAACTTCTCATCTCTTTCTATTCTCAACTCTCCAAAGTGAACTCCTCAAAATAAGACTCTACTAGTGTGTGACATGTGTCGTAGGCTATGCTAGATAGAGTACTCCATGGGCTCACCACGTCGTGTAGTGGGTGCATGCTACCACCTCGTCTCTTTGCAACTTGGAGATAGAATGCACTCACTACATGCCGTAGCAGAGCCCATGGAGTACTCTGAGTACAAAATGAATTTGAAAATGTAAACTGCATCAAATATCATCAACTTTGAACCCTTATAACTTTTGCAGATGGTATCCAAATGATACATTCTTTGGTGCGTTAGAATCCTCTTTGATGTGCTAACAAAAATGGGACCATTGCACCATACCTGCTGCTCGCCCAGAGCATCGAGGAGTCCAACAATGTCGCCTACCAGATGGAAGAAGGTGTAATCCTCCACAGCCACAGGGGCATCAGTCTGGCCATAGCCGCGTTGATCCGGCGCTATGGCACGGAACCCCGCCTCCGCCAAGGCGGCCATCTGGTGTCGCCACATGTACCATAGCGATGGAAATCCGTGCAGGAGCAGCACCACCGGACCTGCCCATCAATGCAATGCAGGTTACACAAACACTTACTTCAGCTCTTCAATTGTTACAAAAAAATGCAGAAACCTCGTCACATTTCACCCCTGAAATGGGGAAAAGAGGGGGAACTTTTGTCCACAACGACACCAATGACAGTCCCGTTTTAACAAATTTTGGCGCCCTTCTAATGAAAAACGACACCATGTTCTACTGGTGAGTATAACCAAGCAATGCAAAGTGTAACCAAGGTTGTCCAAAAACGTACTTACAGGTTAAGAACAGCACAATCCGATAGAAAAGAATTGCAAAGAATTGCAAAGAGCACAATCTGTATCACCAAGAAAGAAGCTCAAAACCTACTATTCTCGTCCTTGGGCACCCTAAGGTGTCAGTAGTAAAAGACCCACTATTGGAAACGTAAAGCGCAGAAAGCACACGAGAGAATTGAAGCAAATGCACATACCAGAGCCTTGCTCGGCAATGTGCATGTTGATGCCATTAGTTCTGATCACTCGGTGCTTGATGTCGCCCATGCTTGTGTAATGTTCAGAGCTTGATTGTTTGGTTACTCCGAAGCGATCTGTGAGTGCAGCAGGCAACAGCCAAGAGCTGCAGAATGTACCACGGTAACTTAAGGCTGCGAATCTGACATAAATAGTTTGAATGTGTAACGAATTATATAAAGGAGAAACGTGGTTCTCTACTACTGTACTGCACACAACATTGACACAAATAGTTTGAATGTGTAACGAATTATATAAAGGAGAAACGTGGTTCTCTACTACTGTACTGCACATAACATTGACACAAATAGTTTGAATGTGTGACGAATTATATAAAGGAGAAACGTGGTTCTCTACTATACTGCACACAACATTCAGTGGCTCTGCAGTAGATGGTGGAGCATATTCCACACCCACCAGGACTTCATCAGTAGCTAATTGGACAGGTGGAGTTCCAAGGTGATGAGTAGAGTGCATGAAGGAAAGGCAGAGGGCATAAAGGCTACTGAGTGTAATGTAGAGTCTCATTTTGGTCGTGCATTTGGTTACTTTTTTGAATCATCTATGAGAGAATTAAGGGCGGTTCACATGATGGTGAGGGGCCGTCACAGTCCAAACCCAATGTATGCCGGGAGTTCAAAGTCTTGGGCTAAAAATTCATAGTAAAATATACAAATATACAAAAGAAATCAACGGCCTCTTGAGGGAGAATTGGGTTCCCATTCTCGGTCGGCCCAATTCTCCCTCGAGAATTCGTTGCATTGGCGCCAAAACTCACAAAAAGTGCTGCCATGTACACACTTAGGAGGGTGATTGCCTTCGGACTTTGGCCTCTAGTGTGAAGCCTGAGAGGACAATTTCTCACTTTCTTGCAATTTGATTGGTGGAATTCGACAACCTCTTGATCTCCGGCCATAATGTAAACATCCCCTAACTTGAGTTCCTTTTTGTGTTGAAAAATCACTTTTTTCTTGTTTTCCTTGAGTTCTCTAATGGTACTACAATATGAAAAAGAGTTGCTTAAACAACCATGGAGATCACAACATCTGGTAATTTGATTACGGTTTGTGTCATCGCCACATGCAATCAATCTACTGGTGTATTTTCACATGATTGATGATTATGCGGAGCATTGCAAAGCCCTAGTAAGATAATTCTGTTGAAGTGAAACATTCTGCTGAAGTGAAACATACTCAGTCTTTCATTTTTAAAATACTTTTTCAAAAATATTTTAGAAACTATTATAAACGAAAGTTCTTAGCAAAATTTCGGATGATTTCATCCAACATAGAACTGATTTGTACTGTGCTGCTGTGCAAGTTGACATACTTGACAGTGATGCAGGTTTCAAATCATAATGCATGAGCCTCCAGTGATAAATACCAAAGCAATACTGCATTCAAAGAATCTGAATGGATAGAATCTATTCTAGACTTCATCCTGCATGATGCTTGTCCTAATGCAAAGTTCAGCTGTTCTCTTATTCCCTTTAAGTGGCGTTAGAGATAATCAATAGAGGAGCCTCAGAACTGTTTTTGCAATATATCCCAGAGCTGCTTTTCTCCAATGGAGTAAATGAGATGTAGTGACGCAGTCAAGATTCATGTTCTGCGTAAGGACACGAAGTTTTACACTTAAAATTTGTAGACTTGCTCTGGAGTGTACCCAAGCTCCTTGAGAATGCCAATCAACTGCAAGCAAACCAACCATATAATTGAGTAAATTCAGATGAGCATGAAGTCCATCCAGCATAAATGTTTGAATTACCGTTTTGACAGGCCAAAAAATGAAAAAAATTAGCAAATCTAACTGTTGTAAGGAGAGTAAGACCTCATTGTCGAGGCACAAAATTGCTATTTGAGTCAATTGATGCAAATAGGTATGAAATAAATGGGTTTCTGGATACACAAATTACAGAACTTTGATTATTTGGTCCCCTGAGGACACCTAAAAGGAAGTAACAATTACCTCTCCCTGAGACTTGTCTGGAGCTTTATCTCCCGAAACAGCATTCATGAATCCAGGAGGTCCACAAACCTGCAATAAGAATAAGAAAAATGATCATATCTCTCTAGATTTTCATATGTTGAACTCTATTTCTAGTTTACTCACAATAGCAAAAATTCATAAACCCTTCTGGTCTAGACGGCTCCAATACAGGTTCTGCGACCACTTTTTGTCACTCAGACTAGGATCACATATACCCTGAGAAAAGCATTTCCAGTTCATCAGTGATGGAGAACACGAATTACCAAGATGAGAGTATCGTCGGAAGGGGATGGCAGTCCTTTAATGATCGTATCCTTGCTGACACGTCCCTTACCACCCTTCCATCCTTGCGCTTCCTGTGAAACTACATAAAACACCTGCCGCAAGAGGTGCGTGCAGGACATCAGCAACCAACTGTCGAACTGATGGATACATAATGAAGCGATTCTCAATGACGCAAAATGGATACTGAAATCATTCATGCTAGAGGCACAACGACACTATCATTCAGATAGTGCCATGAGATCCAGCATCAAACTTCTGCACAAAGTACTCAGACATACATGTTCATTGATAAATAAATCTGCGTCTATTTGCGCATAGTTGTACAGTTCCTCAGTTCGAATTGAGTTCCAAGGTGTTACTCAGAAAATCAACGCTGGCTGATAGAAATAGAGTTCCAGATTAAAGTTTGAGCTATATGCCGCCCAGACCAAAATCTGGCTTATGAATGTAACTCACTATTCAATTCCACCTGTTACATGGACGATTTTCATCTAATTCTTTTTGTGAAGGATTTTTGTTGGTCATGCCACCTCTTCAAGTTAAATTCAGATCATTCAAACTATGTTTGAATTTTATATGGGATTCCAACTACAAAAAGAGTCATAAAAACAGTTCACCGTGTAGTGGATTTTGGATTTCTCTGTTCTCTACTTAAACTAAATTTAGGCCATGAAAATGAGTTCTATTGCATTTGAGCTTAACTAACAAATTGAAGCTTACCAAGTCTAGTTTCTACTCCACTTAGAATTTTTGGAAAACTCTGAAAATTGAGTGTTTTAGTGGAGTTACAAGTTCAACATGTATTACCATGGTGTAGGGGGGAATCTAAATTTAGATACATGGATGATTTTCATTTATTATAATGTTCTTCATTGTAATCTACACCTTAAAAAAATTGGACTTTTTGAGTACATTTTGTAATTGATATGAATTTTCTTTCAAATCACTTCAAAAAATCATAGTAATTTCAAATTTTCACCAAATGTTTTGAAAAATTCATGATTTGTAGTAGACACATGGCTTCATCTACTAAAAATATAGAATTGAATTCTTATCTTATTTATAGTGGCAAAATTGAGTGTGACAGGTGAAGCATGATTTCATGGTCATAGACCCAGGCATTTAGGGGTTAACTTACCAACTACTGAAATACAGCCATAGCATAACTACAAAAGGAAAGATATAACCAACCGGCCCATGAAATCCAAAATAGTAGTAATTTTAGATTCTCTTTCATAAAATATACCTTGAAATTAGGATGAGCAAACGAGAGAGCATCCAACTTCGATTTCAGCAAAATATCGGCAGGTGATGTGTTAGCGAAAACAAGAGAGACCTGGAAATAGACACTCCACAGTTATATACTAGAAATTGGATTAAAGAAAAACCTCTTGCCATATTCCTGACCACTTGACAAGACCCCAAGATAACTACGTTCTGCTTGAAATATCAAGAAACCCCAACCCTCTACAGTCAAGAAAGAGCCATCTCATTCCTGCAAACCAGGATGACATCCAGAAGAATCGAGATCTAGAGAATAGAAAAGTTCAGTCAGTGGACCTGTGTATTATCCTCGGGATTGGAAACAATGGCATCAATGACCTGTAACATGGGGGTTATCCCTGTACCTCCAGCAAGCTGCAAAACCGACACATTCATTCATCAACTCGAGAGACTAGTCTGAATCACAACAGTCCACGAAGTACTGCACAAAATTTAATGCCAACTTGCGTTTTCACCGCAACGCAGACACTTAAGAATCCTCGTTTTCATCCAAAGATGTGCCGTTAATATCCAATATTCTTGACATGTTTACCAACAAATAGGTGGTCTATAGGAAACCAGCACACCATTCCGATTTGTTTCTTCATGTTAGGCGTATACGCGAGTTTGGGGATAGGCCTAACAAAACAACAAAAATCGTTACTTTAGGGATATTTGTGGAATAGAATGAAGTGCAAATATGAATGAATAGATTGAATTCGATATGTTATGCATCATCGATCTTTCAGCAAACATTTCAAGCACGCAGCTAACTGTGAGATCTGCAGACTGTTTTAGAAATTCACCCTTTAACTTCTAAGGTATCTCCTGGTCCAAGGTGCGCCAAGTGCTGAGTCATGTTGCCTTGTGGGTAAATCTGCACAAATGTACTCAGAATTTAAGGGATGCAACAAGATAACTAGGCAGAAAACATTCTAACCCTCCACACACCTGCACGTAGATGCCTCTCACCTTAATCATCAAATCAAAATAACCCTTTGAATCCGGGGGTGAAATAGGCGTGTACCTGCACAAATGTATCATGAGAAAGTGAAGCTGCTTTCGATTTAAGTTTGAAGAGAAATCTAGGTCGTTGTCCACCGCAAATTTGAATGCAATCATATAAATTGCCTCCTTGACTCTCTAACTTATGGTCGCAAAGTAAATCCACTCATTTACCAGATAACATCTGAAGAAAATCACTAAGAAGGAGATCGCATCCCATGCAACTATGTGAATCTGATCAACATGCTAATTCTAAAGGAGCAATAACCTCGCATGACTAATAATAAAGACCTCAGGCAAAATAAATACTCACGGACGAATGACATAGTTCGGACTTCCATCTTTCTTCTTGCCAATTTCAGCTCTGCCAAAAGGAACACATTAACCGAAAGATCCTTAATATGTTTTTCATGCGTAACTATACCTTCAAAAAATAAAGTCTCTAAGGAAATTTAAAAAGACACTGTTCGCTGTGATGACAGTTTGTTCCTGCAATAAAAATGCAAGGTAGATATCTGTCCCTTTCAGTCAACATGTATAGTTGTGCACGGCAAAAAGTTAAAGTCTTACTTCGTGATCAGACAGGAAGCAACGTGAAGGCCAAGTGCCTCCTGAGGATTAAATGCAAATCTGTTCCACCACCAAAACATGTGTAATAAATAACGTAAAGAGACCATCAAAGCTGGGAGTAGATACAAATGACTTCGCAAACATAATCACAACAGCGATTTGTGCACGTCTTCAGCACATCGGTAAGAATTCAACATAGAGAACTGCAACGCAAGAGAGTAGTCAAAAAAGGAACTCGAAGTAGAGAACAAAACTAGACTCAGGACATACTGCATGCTTATCCACAATTCCGTCCTGAACGCTTACCTGTACACTTTGGTATTGTGATTGACATCGCGGACTTCAGCCAACTTGAACTTCACGAACTCATTCGGATTTAATGCTGCAACGTTGATTCCAGTATTCACATTCAGCCAAATTCCCAGTATTTATTGTATTTCAAGGATCAATAACTTATCCGCAACCATAAACCTCAGACAAGCCATCTTAGGTATTCACATTCATGTCTACCGTACGCTGATTTAAGTGATCAGTCACGATTTAACCCCAAAAGGACCAAAGATTCATGGTTTTAAAATGACAAAATCACTAGAATCAGTGAAGAACATTGCATGTGTTGGTCAAACAACAAATAATTTTGAACTAAAATAAGTCCACATAGGACCAACTTTTAAATGCTAAAAAAAGTAAGACCCAATTTGGGCTTCTTGGTCGTTTAGGGGTTAAGGGATAGATAATCGTTGGGAAGAAAGGCCTACCCGTCTTTGGTTTACATTCTTGAGGCATATCACGGGTGGCTTCCGCAGCAGCTGGTTCGGATTTTATCTGTTTGAAAAGGAACATCAGATCCCGCATGCATGACGAATACTGACAGCAAGACCAACTGCAATTTTTCTTTCAGAGTTATTGCTCGACCACTGCCCGGAAAATAAAACTGCCACATCCGTATATATCCTGTCAAATTTGAATATATCACTACAAACATTGCTTTCGATAAACGGGAGTTACAGCTACTATAAAATAACGGAATCCCTCATCCGCATAGCCAATCTGATAACTACTTTTAGACGTTGTATGAGGTAGCTCAGCAAGAATTGAATGGCTCAAGCAGGAAAAAAGTACGCAAGCCAAAGTATTGCATAATCAGTGCAGAGGTTAGCAATTTTCCACGGTTATTTACACAATTTTCGAATCCAATAGACCAAAAGCAACGGAACGGTTTCATAATGTGGAAAAAAACCACTCTCACTCGCACCAATATTAAACGAGAACTCTGGACAATTTCCTCAAAGAAAATTCCTCCATTCTAAATCTCCACGAAATCGATTCCAAAATCTAAGTTCAAGAAACACATCAACGCTCTCTGAAAGTATACGTTCAAAAAATGGCTCAAAACAAGAATTGAATGGCTCAAGCAGGGAAAAAGTACGCCAGCTACAGACTTCGTATAAACAGTCAAGAGATTAGCAAATTTCCATGGTTATTACACAATTTTCGAATCCAAGCAACTGAACAGTTTCGCAATGAGGAAAAAAATTAATTAAAAATCACTCTAACTCTTGTCAATATTAATTGAAAAAAATCCTTCATTCAAAAGATACATTAATCTCCTCGAAATCAACTCACCGAGACAAGTTCAAGAAACACATCAACGCTGTCTAAAAGAATGTAATTTAAGGCGGATAAAGATTTACCGTTCGCTGGCAAGAAGTGTAGACTGTGCCAGCTCCTAAAAGAGCACTAAACGCTGCCAATGTACGTCCGGAAGATGACGATGACGACGACGCGTCATCGTCCCCGCGCACAGCGGTGGCCAAGTAACGAGCACCTCCACCAGTACTGCTACACCATTCCGTCCCGCGCATCACAATCCCCGCTCCCCTGCGCATCGCCATCGCCATCGCCATCGCCATGGAATACCAACACCGTACCGCGATCCTCCTCAAAAACTGCTCACCAAAATAGTTAAGAAAATACTCTCTGAAATCGCACAACGCAATATGAAATCGCACTGAAAGGCACACTCCTTTCTGGAGCCTTTCAAGAACCAAAACGGGTCCGCAAAAACAGAGCAGCCCCGATCTCTGAAGCTCAAAAGCAACGCAATGGGCTCCTAAGGCGCAGTTCCCTTCCGTGCACAGTGACTATGGAGGGCTTTCGATTAATCTATCAAATGATTCTAATTTTATAGATGTCGTTTCAGTTTCAATATCGGAGTAGATTTTGGGTATTTCATGTTGGTAGATTTCCAACTGCTGAGGAGTATTTCCTTCGCCGCCACTTGGGACTATTGTACTGGCGGGCTTGACAATAGTGTTAACCGAAAAGAGTGCCTCAAAGTGGAAAGAAACCTTAAATTCATCTTAAACTCGTTTTGAGTTCAAAAAGACTGCAAAATTAGTCTATGATGAGTTGAAGAATAATCTAAAGCAAGGTCCTCTGCTAAGGTAGTAACATCTAAAATCGCCACTTTAACTGTTGTGCCTACTTGCTATTGTTAGAATTGTCAAATTTCTTAATGTTATTGTGAGCAAGTTCAAGAGGATTCCAACGCACCAAAGAATGCGTGATTTGGATATTGTATACAAAAGTTATAAAGGGTCAAAGTTTCATTGGTAGATGATCTAAGATTGCCATCTAGTCCAGCAATTGATGGTCAAAAAGTACAATCTAGAACTGGGCAGGAAACGATTTTGGGTCAGGTGCGATTTTAGGTGTTACTACCTTATCACAGGGTGTGGAACTCGTGACCTCCTCAATGTTTGAGGAGAGTTCCCACACACTCCCCCAAACCAAGAGCCCCGACCATGGGCATTATTCATGAACAATGATTGTCAAAAAATATAATTATAGAGAGGAAACTCGTCTTCAACTCCTCTTCTGTTTGCGGTTAACTCAAATGAGAGATCTGAGGTGAACACTAGGGGTTGTCAGACTGCAAGTTTTTGAAGCAAGACTCTCCTACAAGGTTGCTATGTGTTGGCATCTGTAATTCATGCTCATAGTCGCAAGACTCTCACCAGAATAGTTGTGCAAATTGAAATTGTAAGGTTCTATCATCACCCTTCTTGGAAATAGGAGCTATGTCTTCATTTGAAAGCTCGTTGCAGAAGCACATGCAAAAACTGGGACAAATTTTTGTACTCTAATACCCCTACTTTTGGATACCATTAAAGAGTCTAGAACCATTGAAAATTTTTGCAAAAAAATGTGTCAAAATAAATATTTTTTATTTTTTATTTTTTATTATTTTTTATTTTTTATTTTTTATTTTTTATTTTTTATTTTATTTATTTATTTATTTATTTATTTATTAAAAATCCTTTAGGAAATTTCAGACGACGTGGGCATATTATTATTTGACGAATCCATCAGAGTTGTTTGAAACATAGATCTCTTTAATGTCATAGTCTCGATACGTCTCATGATTACAATACATAACTTAGAGGAAAAGATTTGTATTGTAATAAAATAGCATTGCAAGTGAAAGACATATCAAAGAAATGTTTTTATGTGCAAAGACTTGTGAAGGTGGTTTAGAACCTTTTACACTTATTAAAAAGATTAATATTATATTTGCATATAACTTCCTGTGACATAATAGAATACAATAGTGATTGAATGTAGAGGAGCTTTGAAGTAGGTATGTCTTTTCTTTAAAATATTGTGAGAGGACAAAAGATGTGATATTAGATGAGGTGATATTAAAGAGATCTATTTGTAGACCATAAAATACAGATTTTGTAGTGTTGTAATTAGTTGCAAACTTCTGGTGTAACAGAGGCTTTTACTTATTTCTGAATATGAAAATGATTTGATTTCATATGTAGATTGGAAATATGTTTCTTTTGGCTTTCAAAATCAGTGCTACAAATTGTACTAGAACAATTGAGTTATCCGAACTGTAACACAAGTCTTGGCATGCCTTCTCTCTAGAACCTGGAGTCTCAAGCTTGAAATAAATGTGACTATCAAAGTCCAACATGAACAACAAGAGTCAACTACGGAGCATCATAGGGTCAAAGTGGGGACACTTTGAGGTTCCACTATGGGATTTCATGTGTGGATTGGGGGAGCTTCTCTTGTATTGGAAAGGTACAGGGTTTGAATCTCTCTTAACAACACAAAGCGCAGTAATTGGTCTAAAAAATACAGAGGCAAAACTCATTTTTGTTGTCTTTGAAGCTAAAAACTGACTTTGCCTTATCTTTCCTCTTCTAGTAAAATTTTGCTTCTAGACTTTACGGATAACTCTAATAAGGAAACTTTATGTAGACTAACTCTCGACAAATCCTCATCTAATGGAACCAAACATTTAGGAGTCTTAATATTGGGTTAGTGGTTTAGTAAATGAAATATTTTAAATTTTAATGACTCCTACAAACGTTGAAAAAAAAAATTAGAAAGAAGGAGAGAGAGCCATATCCTCTTAATCACCAACCAATTTTGTATCTCAAGAGGTACCAAAAGATACTACCGGTCGCTTTCACTACTATAGTTATTGGTACAATGTCAAATTCTTTAACCCCTAAACGTACCGACCCTTTGAACAGAAGTAGATGCTAGCCTTAAAAATAGATATTAGCATGGCTCAAATGTACATGAAGTGTACATCAGAGGTCCATTGCAAGCATAAAATCTACCCAACAAATTTGACATACCTGCATTTGGAGGCCTCTCCAATATTATCAACATCTCCTCATCACATGAGATTTACTTTGATCGGTAGAGAACCTGATAGGCTTGCAAAAAAGACTTGAATGAAAGTCATCCGAGATTGTATGAGAAAGCTACAAGGCTTTGAATCTGTTCATGAAATAGTTTGTGGACGCTGGGATGTTTAGGGGTTAAATTCAATAAAAATAAATCATAATTCTAATGTTTAGTTTTTGCTGTACCCCATTCTGAAACCCAGTAACAATCAATATTTATCCTACTGAACATGCTTATAAATTGAATCACAAAGACACAAGAAAACAAACTAGACACACACGTGAAACTGAGGCTTTGTGCAAGAAGACCCTCTGGGATTTGTTGCTAGCTTCCATTTAATCCCTAAAGCAGCGTTTTTTTTTTTCTGGCGATAAAAAGTTGCTGGCAGCTGCTTCGAAGGAGCTACCAGTAACTTTTTGTTGCTAGAAAAAAAAAACGTTGCCTTAAAGGACCAAGGCTGATTTTCCAAGTTCGGTCAATTGGGTGAGGAATGAGTATTGATCCTCAATTTTTGAGATTTTTTGTGGTGATTCTACTCTTTGTATCGAAGATGGGATGGTAATTTGCGTACGTAGGTGATGTATAGATCAAAAATTATAATCATGCAAAGGTGAAAAACCTAATTGCCGGCAGCTCTTAAATTTTTTTCAAACAATGAGCTATGCATCTGAATTTTTGCACACAATGAGCTAACACCCCCATATACACAATTGCCAAATTCATTTTACCAAATCTGATATTAAACTTTGCATTTTAGACATTTTCAGAAAGTTTCAAACTCGGGCAACAAGCGAAAAAAAAAGTGCAACCGACTTTGAAGCTTATAATTTTACTATTGAAGAACCCTGAACGGTTGAAAATTTGTAGGTTGTAATAAATTCAAGTTGGTTGAAATATCCTACGGTTGAATCGGTCAAAAAGGTTTTCTGATCAAAAACTATTTGTCTTTTTATGAGAAGGGTACTTTGGGAGAAACATAGTTGTGGTCCTTTACGGGTTAAAACCCTAATTAGCATCCAGATTGGAAACTGTTTACCTCAACAAGGGTGTCAGAGCTGGCCTGCAGAAGAAGGCAATTTCAAAATTGCATTCTAAAAGGAGTGTAAAGCTAGCCCATACGGGAAAAGAAAAAGAAAAAGAAAAAAGCAATCGCATTCAAAACTCTACTAGGGAGCGAGTACTTTGGAGAAAGAAAAATTGCGTTGTGCCCCCGACACTCTTTATGACACTTTAGTAAAAACACTATTTTGACACAACAATGTCAAAAACAACATCCTTTTTTGGTAGAACCCAAATCTGCAAATCCCGGAGGTCTGACACCCCTAATTAGAGCGTGCTATATTTCATGCACTAATGATTGAACTCACAGACACACATGATTTGCAGATTGTGAAATGTGGAAACTGATGACATTTGAAATGAGCAAACTCAAGGTAAACATGGACAATACATAGAACAGCAGGAATGCAACATGGACAGCTGGTAAGTTTCTAGAACTCACGAAGCTGGAGTCAAACATCAAAGTTTACATGAAGTCCGATACATCATCGGCTTCGAAAAGCTCCTGCAAGTTGATTGTTATCAACCCTAGTAGACCACCTGACAAGAAACCTTTGGAAATGAATGCAAACGATGATCAATCGAAGCGTTGAAGCTTGCCTAGAAGATTCGCTTGGCAAACACATAGATTGCCAAGACGAGGACGGTTGTGATGAGCCCCGCCACCAAGCCGGAGAAGAAGCGACGCCGATCTGCCAGATCTTCCTCCGGCAAGAACAAATCGTTCTTACTACTCTTGGACTTCATCGTTGTTCACACCCGTCCACAGTAACTAACTGCGCATTCTTCCAATCCCCAAACCTACCATGTCACATCCATACCACCTGTCCATTTCCACATCTCACCAGCTGAGTTTCGGCAAGAAAGAAGAATGTATTGTAACGAAAAGAAAAACAAGCCATAGCTCACTCACCACCAGTCAGTACAGTAGCCGCTCCAGTGCAAGCAATCGCCGTGCCTCTTAATAGGAAACCCCACAAGCAGATGCGAATGGAGTTATCTATCGCTCTGCCAGTGCGTTGAATGGAAGACACGAAGCAATTGCCCAGGAAAATTCTCAGAAACCTCTGCACAGATACACCCGCTCAGTTGACGACCACGGGCGTCGACAAAACAGGCACGACAAGGAAACTCGGAATTCAGGAAACAGGCAGCCAGGGCAACGAAATGCAAAAAGGAACGATAATCGTTAGAAGGAATTACTTGACAGTGCGAGCCGAAGTGGTGAGCATATTGATATCCACGAGTCGATCGAAACAAGGTTGCAAGTTATATTCTATCTGAATGAACTAAAGGTGGCTATGGATGCGTCCTTCAATTCCTTCGCTGCGATGACAGAAGCAATTGGAGGAGCCCTTCCTGATCGGTCGAAACAGTCTGCTGGACTGACGCCTCGAAAGGTAAGTGCACTCACAGAACCGAAAGCTTGGGATTTGGAGCCTGCCACAAGCATCCGTCACCAGCTCGGTCCGTCTCCAGCCGGCACGGCAGTCTCTCTCCGGTAACTTTACCATCACATGAACTTTTACTTTCTCTGTCAGACCTTTCCAAACGAGGTACTCTGTACTGCTTTGTTCACCCCTCGTCAGTGGACTGTGCTTAACCCCCTAAATGCCCACAGCCTTCACAAGATTTGGAGAATTGCAAAGATGCATTATAAAATGCAACTAAGAGGGATATTTTGAACTGGATGTATGAATGAGAATTGTACATTATGAATTTTAGATTCTATCCATATTGTTAAATCTATGACTGCTCTCACCAATATTTTTGTATAAATTTTGAAACTTAAAATTCAAAATCCTTTTATAATTCGATTACAAATAAGATATTGACAATATGTGAATGAAATTTGTTGTGATAGGTTGAAATGTAATACTCTAAGTGTAGTGATTTTTGGAGATTTTTTGGTTGCTTAATTTAATGAGTTGACTTTTTCAATAGCACTTTTGAACTAATTTGATCTAAGATCTTAGAAATTTTTGGTGAATCAGTCCAACATAAAATGAGGTATTAAAATTTCACAAAGCATTCCCTTTCTAATTAGTTCATACATGCATAACCTAAATTTCCATAGAATTTATTGTAAAAAATCCACACCACAAAAAGTGCATGACAAATTAAAAAAACGTGAATGAAATATGTACATCGTCCAAAAAATGAATGCATGGGCAGTTAAGGGTTAACCCTTAAAGAAAGGAGTATTTTTTAGTTTTCACCTCAAAATATAGAAGTAATTTACATTCTAAAAATGTAGGTACATATCATAGCATAATAGAGCAATGGGAGCTAATACCCTTTTGCAATGGGACTATAGTCTAATTACGAGTAGAAACTTAGTTTACGTGGCAATGACACAATAGTCCCAAAATTCATGCAATTCAAATGGCATTCCTTCATTACTTTAAAAAGTGAATCTAAGTGATGATTATGTTTTGATCCAGTTTTTAAAAGAGTGCTCTATTGCACTGCATCACAAACTTAGGAAGTCATGTTTTTCAATGTTTTACGTATGTTGTTGAGATGAACAGGGGTGATTACGTTCGACATACGTTTTATGTATGTTTATCATACAAAGGACGTACAAAGGATAAAGGACAAAGGACATATTACAAACATGTAAATTTTATCATGATGTGTTTTTTCATGTTTGTAATATGTCGTTTGTAGGTTTTTTATACGACAAACATATGTAAAACGTATATCAAACGTAATCACCCATGTTCATCTCAACAACATACGTTAAATATTACAAAAACATGACTCTCCAAGTTTGTGATGTGCTCTATTACGCTATGATTGTTCTTGTCACTCATGATGCCTGAAAAAATAATTCATAAAAACATTCTTCAATAGTGAGCAATTCATGGTCAAAGTAGTTTGAAAACTGAGAAAACTAAAACCAAGGGGATTAGTATTGGTATGTCTTTTAACCCCTAACCGCCCAACCATGCATATTTTGCATGATGTACATATTTGAACTCCGATTTCTCATTCATCATGCACTTTTTGGAGTGTGGATTTTTTACTGAAACTTTTATAGGAAGTTAGCTTCATGCACGTATGATCTGATTAGAAAGGGGATGATTTGTGAAATTTTTATGCCTCATTTCATGTTGTAGTGTTCCACCCAAAATTTCGAAGATTTTAATCTAAAAGGGCTCTTGAAAAAGTCAACTACTAAAAATAAGCAACCAAAAAATCTCCAAAAATCACTACACTTAGAGTATTACATTTCAACCCATCCCAACAAATCTCATTATTAGATTGTCAATATCTTATTCGTAATCATATTACAAAAGAACTCTAAATTTTAAGTTTGAAAATTTATACACAAATATTGGTGATAGCAATCGCAAATCTAACTATATGGATAGAATCTAAAATTCATAATGTACAACTTTTATTCATTCATCAAGTTGAAAATATCCCTCTTAGTTGCATTTTATAATGCATCTTTGAAATTCGGCAGTTTTACAAAGATGCATTATAAAATACAACTAAAAGGGATACTTTGAACTTGATGTATGAATAAAAGTTGTACATTATAGAATTTAGATTCTATCCATATGGTTAGATTTGTGATTTCTATCACCTAGGGAAGTCACTGTCAAAAATTTAGATAACTATGAGAGAACAAATATAGGGTGTCTTTTATTCATTTGAGATAAAATTTATAAATTTTTAGAGGTAATATAGGGTGTTTTAAAACTAATTTGAGAATATTTTATGAATATTCCTAGAAATTACTATGAATATGCCATAAATATATTCTAAATAGTATAATATTCCAATTATTTTATAGCCCCCCATTAAATACCTTCTGTTTGCTCATGTATCCCAAAATTCACAGTAGGTGACATCCTTGAGTGCTAACACCAATATTTTGTATAAAATTTGAAATTTGAAATTCAAAATTATTTTGTAATTCGATTACAAATAAGATATTGACAATTTGTAGATGAAATTTGTTGTGATGGGTCGAAATGTAATACTCTAAGTGTAGTGAAATTTTTGGTGAATCACTGCAACATGAAATGAGGCATAAAACTTTCACAAAATCATTCCCTTTTTAATTGGATCACACATGCATGAAGCTACCTTGCCATAATTTTTTGTGGTATTTTTATTCCTTGCAAAAAATGCATGACAGATGAAAAAACGTGGATGAAATCTATACATTGTCCAAAAAAATGGACTGTTGGGTAATTAGGGGTTAAGGATTAAAACAAGAAGCTTACAAAGCCACACAAAATAGTACACTCTAAAAACTTTTTTATATCATCCCTTATAACTAACGTAAGGTAGAAGGTTAAACACCTATTTTCAAAAAACGGTTTAAAAACTATTTAAATAACAATTTTGGTATTAGGGTCACCTTTTAAGTCCTTTAAAATAAAATAAAAATTTAATCATTACTTTAATTGTATTTTTAATCACTTCCATGCTCCCTCTATCCCATAATAATCTTCTTGAATGTTCAAACTATTTGTCCCGTAATAAACTTCATGTTTGCTTAAACTACTATTCCTACTAGCTAAGGGTTCATACCATTGTGCTCACAACCCACACCATTGGACTAGTTAATTCTTCTATTTTGAAGGTTGAGGAAATTTATTATGGGAGAAAGGAATATATGTTTATATTAAAAAAACATACTTTCAATTACTTCCAAATTGATTGGTGTCTAGTATAGGTGAAACAAATATACTATTTACTATAAATAAAATAATTACAAAAAACTACAATAATTTTTTTACCACCTCTTGCAAGTAACTACAAATTAGAACATTTCTACTGATAGTTACTGATAGTTACAATAGTTTGCTAAAAATTGAGGTCCCAATTTGACTTGGGAAGATGTTTTGCTAGCAATACCACTCTTGGTTGTTTGGATACCAACCAAACTCCTCTTAACTAGCAAAATTTAGGTTTAGGATTGTATACAAGGTTTAGAAATACATCTTACCCTCCATACAATAACACTCCTTAACCCCTAAATGACCAAACGACCATTTTTTAGTCACCGCCCTTTTTTATGGGCTGTCCAAGATGAATTTTTTTATTTTATAAAAGAATAAAAAATATTTTTAAATAGAAAATCAAGTTACTTTCCAACCCAATTTGAATCATGTCAATCCGAGTTAAACTTCACTGAAGAGAACTTTTCAAAGACAAACACCTCAATATTGTTCTAATGTTATGAAATTTATTATTTGGGGAAACTAATGATATTCTCTCTTTTGAAGATTTTTATTTTTTAATAATAGAATGTCTATTTTTAGCCAATCATTCCAAATTCCAAATTCTAAAAATAAAAATAAAAATTGTAATTTTGGTGATTATTAGATGTTAAATGCTTTTAAATTCATTAAATAAGTGTCTAAAACCCTTTTTGAAAGTTTGACCGTACAAATAATTACCAAACATCATGCTCTTCATTTTCTCTTTTTGACTAAGCTTCATCAATTGGCACCTTGAAGGTAGGGCTTTCGAAACATGTCATAATAGAGGGACAACTGTAGAGATACTAGCCTCGCCAGTGGGCTTGCTCTTACAACCTCGTTAGTAGTACAGATTTGTATAGCAGTCCCACATTAATTTATTCACCCACAGCAATTAAACACGCACAGTATTTGGATACTCTCCCAAGTCACCTTGTAGGGTTTGCTCCCAACGAACTCTGTGTCGCGTGAAGACCCTGGCTATGGCGTGTAAGCGACGGGCACAGGTCGCTGTAGAAGAAAGGAAGATGGCTAAGAAGGATGTGAAGCGTGCCAAGCCTCGCCGCAAATCATCAGGTAGAGCAGAACCGATGACAATTTCTTCAGGGTTAAATTCTTCAGGGCAGGGAATGGGAATCATCGAGACAGAACCATCGCACAAGGACTTTAGTCGAGTTTCTCTCAATTCCGCGGATGCGTCGCCGCAGAACGAAAAGAAAACGAAAAAACACGGTGGATCGAAGAAGCATGAAACAACGACGATTCCGTTGCCGCTGGAAGTTGGCACTAGGGTTTTGTGCCGATGGCGCGACGGAGAATTTCATCCGGTGAAGGTCGTGGAGCGTCGCAAGGTTGATTCCGATTGTTACGAGTATTACGTGCATTACGACGAGTTCGATAAGCGTCTGGATGAGTGGGTGCAGTTGGAGCAGCTTGAGATTGCGCAAACTGTGGGATCCGTGGAGAAAACAGAGGAGAACAAGAAGCTGACTCGAAGTCGGAGGCGGAAATCCGAGGTCCTGGAGGATCCAACCTATGAGGAGGGAACGATGCGGGTAAAGAACATCAGCAAGATCGAGCTCGGAAGATTTGAAATCGACGCTTGGTATTTCTCGCCCTTTCCGCCGGAGTACAGCGATTGCTGCAAGCTTTTCTTCTGCGAGTTTTGTCTCACATTCGTAAAACGGAAGGAGCAGCTGGCGCGGCACACGAGGAAATGCGTCTTGAAGCATCCGCCCGGGGACGAGATTTACAGGAAGGGCTCATTGTCGATGTTCGAAGTCGATGGGAAGAACAACAAGGTTTATGCACAGAATTTGTGTTACCTGGCGAAGTTGTTTCTCGAACATAAAACGTTGTATTACGATGTGGATTATTTTTTGTTTTATATTCTCTGTGAGTGCGATGACCGAGGCTGCCACATCGTGGGCTACTTTTCCAAGGAGAAGCATTCGGAGGAAGGGTACAATCTGGCTTGTATTTTGACTCTTCCCCCTTTTCAGTGCAAGGGATATGGCAAGTTTCTTATTGCGTTTTCGTATGAGCTGTCGAAGAAAGAAGGCAAAGTAGGGAGTCCTGAAAGACCCCTTTCTGATCTGGGTATTCTTAGTTACAGGGCCTACTGGACAAGGGTTTTGCTCGCCATTCTAAAAAAATCCCGAGGGAATGTGTCTATTAAGGAGTTGAGTGACATGACCTCCATCAGGACGGATGACGTCATCTCCACTCTGAATTTCCTTGAGCTCATTCAGTACCATAAAGGCGCCCATATTATCGTTGCCGACCCCAAGATTTTGGACGACCATTTGAAAACTGCAGGAAGATGTAGCCTGGATGTGGACACCTCCAAATTACTATGGACTCCTCACCCTTGACAAGGAGCTTTGGGTGCCACTCTGTATGATTTTTTTTATGGTTGGGAAATCTGCTGGAGACTACGAATTAGTCACCGCATTTTCTGGTTGTCTACCCCCTTAAATCTGGGATGATAGGAGTGAGAATTCCATCAAGTACAGCAGGCAAATTTTGGGGAGAAATACTTGATCATGTCGCAGTCAAGAAGAGGATGAAGTTCTGCTTGATTAGCTGCCACTCTTTTTGACCTTGATAGACTTCCTTACACACTTAATGATTTCCCTTGTAGTGATTGTCAGTCTTTAAGGTGTACATAACCTCCATGACGTAGATGGCAATTACGGGATGTAAGCACACGGTTTGAGACATATAGTTATTACTTGTACATTATGCAACTTTTTTCTTATTGAATTGAAACAGGTCACTCATTTGGTTTCACACTTGTCCTGTGATTCTATCTTTTTGTTTTTGTAGTACTAGTTTGTCCTTCGTACGTAGATTGCACCGGAATAGGTCACGATATTCTGAAGTGTTCGTATTGAAAGAGTGGTTTCTACAGGTGGTCCTTCCTCAACAACCATGGAGCAGTTTTTCTCCAGATTTGAAATGATGTGCCTTATCATGCATGCAAAGACGAAGCCGATGACCCTTCA
Source organism: Pohlia nutans (assembly GCA_022496805.1). NCBI lineage: Eukaryota > Viridiplantae > Streptophyta > Bryopsida > Bryales > Mniaceae > Pohlia > Pohlia nutans. The sequence continues at coordinate 36,181,935 of CM040085.1, forward strand.
GTGTGAACCAAATATCTGCTTTGGAGTTGGAACGTTTGAACATGGTTGTGTTAGCTAACTGGAAAGTTCTAAGTTCTAGGGAGAATTAAGTGCAGACCTTGGCAAGTTGTTGCAGCTGGCGGTATTGTGAAGAAGGAACTTTCGTTTTGGCAGAAAGCAGAGTATGGTGAGTTCATGGATATTTTTTGTGGTGGGATTGGTGTGGCTAGGCACTGCTGCAGAGGCGATCAGGTTTGAGTTGGACAGAAGAGAGTGTTTGGTGCACGAGGTGCCTTCTGATGGGGAGCTTATGCATGTTTCCTTTGTGGTCATCAAGGTGCACAATCCTTGGGGTTTACATCATCACCGTAGAGCAGCCACTGTAGGAGTGGATGTATCTGTAAGTTCCTCATTGCCCAGCCTTTTCTTTTTCACAGTACTCTTGTCGCTGTTGCTTAAATTATAGTTCAAGTTTGCTTTCCTTACCACTTTCATTCGGAGCTTGAAGGTTCCGCAGTCAGTCATTGATGACGTAGAGTCACGACTTTTGCAATAGAAAATTGGACGCCCTGAGATAATTAGTGAGATATTGATGTTGAAGATGTCAAAGTCTTAGGGATCACGATATATTGCTAGCTTCGTACAACTTTTATTTATGGTAGAAAGACTTCATGTTGTTGGCTGCCACGGTTGGCCTCCCCAACATTGAATGTTACTGAAAGTATAGCTTTAATAATGCCAGCGACCTAACTTGAATTTGAATTGCTAGTTCAGTGATTCAACTTACATCTCTGTTACCAACTAAGGTAGAAGGTCACATCGTCGCCACATTTTCTTTTGTGACCATCTACTTCAATGTATAATTTGGCAACAAGAGGTGAGTGAAATAAGGGGTGAGAATAGGGGTGTCACACCTCTTTCTTCCCATTCTCAATCTTAAGAGAATGCGTATGTGGCACTTTCTCCTTGAATTGTGGAGGACCCATTCTCTGAAGATTGAGAAGTTTCATTCTTCATCTCCGGAGATGAAGAATGGGCGTGAAAATTTGAGAAGCCTTGGAGATTGAGAAGCCGTGGCCATACTCATTCTTCACACGGCCTCAAGATGGAGAATGGCCAAGATTGGCTCCACGATTCTCTCCCCTTTCTCTTTCTTCAGAGAATCAAACTTTTCGGACGAGGTGTGACACCCCCTAATTATAGATTGGGGCTCAGGAAATAATTTTAAAAATCTGTGAGATTCCTATATTTACTTAAATTAACCGGCAACCAAGTGATATCTTCTTGCTATTCCCTCTTTTAATTTTAATTTTATTGCAAATAGAAGTTTTTCTCAATTTCAAATTGGTTTTTTTTGCTTGTAGCTTCTAATTTTAAATTTCTACTAAGGCACTTCAACCTGCTAGACTTGTACTACCGTAGGTGGAGGGTAGGGTTGATAGAAATTATTTCTACAAATAAGTGTTGAAAATTTTATTCTTGCAGATATATGGTGAAAAATAAAATCTTGAATATAGTAATATTAAAAAAATATTCCATTTGTCAAACCTTAGTTTTTGAAAAAAAATCATATATTTGTCACTCATGTGTCAACTTTGCCCTCGCCCTCCAACTACGGTAGGTGCTTGCTTTTCTCAACCATTGTTATAGATTCATTACTTGCTAGTTTTGGTTGTGACATATAGGCTAGTAGGGCAATACACTTCCAAAACTCATAACAAATCTATACTTTATTGAAAAAACATAGTTTGACTTCCCAATCCTTCTCGTTTTCATTTGCCTTGTTAGAAAAATCATTGATGGCTTCTCTAAGTAAATGAAATCATCCATTTAGAGCATATTAGACATTCTTACCTGAGGTATGGCAGATTGCAAACCCCAGTGGTCAAGAAATACACAGCATAAAACAAAGAACACAAGGGAAGTACAATGTGACAGCCACTCAAAAGGGACCATACAAATTTTGCTTCCAAAATAGAGTTTCCATGGTGCAAACCATCGATTTCAATGTGCACATTGGCCACTTGCCTCATGATGAGCCTATCAAAGATGGTGAGTCATTTATATCACTTCAAGCTAGGTTGTAATATTATGGTACTCATGTACAAAATCAAAGAGAGTGAGTCTAGCTTGTTCAAAGGGCTAGTATGAATGAAGAGTTTGTTGGGAGAAATGCTGCCGATTTAGTCACCAGAACCAAGTTTGCGTATGCTACCCTCTTTTGAGGGAAGACTCTAGTAAAAAATCACTTAACATCTAAAACTCAACTATGTTATCTTTCAATGGAATAAAGCATCCATTTGTTAATTTCTCTATTAACCTCTAAAGGACCAAGGATTCATGGATCTAAAATCCCAAATTCAATTGATCATATTGTGAAAAATATGATTAAGATGTGATCAAATTTTATACCACCATAATTAGTGAAATGCAATAGTCAAAAAAAAAAAACAAAAGGAAGTCCATTTAGGACCTACTCAAAAGTTCTAAAAAAAAACATGACACCCAATTTGGGCTTCTTAGTCTTTTAGAGGTTACATCTTATTTTTATATTAAAATTTATTAAAAATCAAGCAAATTCAAAAAAACTCAACTATGGTACGGATTTGGGGTATGTATGAATTGGGATGGCAGAGCATCTGTACGTGCTGATGGCGCAAATTGCAAGGGTAGAAGATGCCCTCTTTGATGTACAGTTTGAGCAGCACTGGCTTCACTCCCAGACTGCTCAACAAGCCCAGGGTATGTATACCGTAAACCTTAGTAGCTTGGTAGCAGATTCAACACTCATCCTTCAAATTGAAAAATAATAAATACATATGATGTGAACATTTTCCAATTTGACGGATGAGTGTTAAATATTATGGAATGTCATTGTATGGACGGAGGGTAGACTGTACATTCAAGCTGACTGAATTCGTTGACTGAATTCGTGCAGTGGCTAGCGGTACAAGCAGGCGCGTTCTATACAAGGCTGCTGTGGAGGCTCTGTCGTTGGTCGCCTGCAGTGTTCTCCAAATCGTGCTATTGCAGCGTCTTTTTGAGAAAACGCTTATTGGTGTGTGCCCTCCACGGGTGTGATATCCTCTTCGGCTGCAACAAGAGTCCAAAAATGATTTAATGTTGTATATTCCAAACCAAAAATGTCTTACGGTCCATACATGAGAACGGAATTGGAAACATGGTGGACATAGGTTGGTGTACCTTAGCGCATTCGTCTTTGGAAGATTTGGTTTCCCTGCAAACAAGCTCCTACCGTGTGACCCTAATTGTGCCAATTGTGTACATATCAAAATTTTAAATGTAAGACACTGATATTCAAGTTGCGATTATCAAATTTTAAATGTAAGTTCATATTTGATCATCCCAACATTCAAAAAGTTACTGACTGGTCCAAACAAGAGTCATGGATTCTCTTATTCAGGAACAGCTCTACAAAACCGCCATTTCCACATGAAGAATCATTCAAAATACCACAGAAAAATAGAGCTCAAATCCTCTCAGCCTCTTCATATCGATCTTCTGGTTCATACCACAAAAGTCTGTGAGGAAATTGTTTCCACAATAATCACGGCGAGAAATGACTCAGGTTGCTTGAACAGGTTCAAAGAAATGATGCAGTTAAAGAACGCACCTACTTTGAATGCAAAATTTTATCACTCTTGTACTCCAACTGACGATCCTATAACTCACTGGCTACGTGCTAATTTTTCCAGATTCCTTGTTCATGTCCTGAGAGCTCAATTCCCGAATCGTCTGCACGCATAGGTGAAACTGTGAGAAACAGACTCGCCGAAACGATCTTATAATATAAAATTAAATAAATAATCACGACTGATCTCTCTGCGGAAGTAAATAGCACAGCCGGAGCAAATTAGGGTATAAGATTATGGATTACTCTGATTAGTAGCAAATCACTGTGATTAGTAGAAACTCCGGGAGTCCAAAGGGACAAAAATTCCACAAAGTTTTCAGTAATCAATAATCAGAGCTCGCAACATCGATTGAAACGGAATCCAGAGAAAAAGGAGAAATTCCTACAAGTGCAACCAAGCCGAAAGAGAAAGAGAAATTTCTCACCAAATCAGGCTTGAAAATGTTGTGCACCACCGCCGCGCCGGTGAGAAGAGAAGAGAAGGCGACCAAGTACGAGAGCGCCATGCTGGGGCTCTTGATCACTTGTTTCGGCACCGCTGCGACAGCCATCGCTGTTGTTCAGCTCTGGCCTTAAACCCTAAACCCTCGAAGCCTCCAAAGGAAGGAGATGACAAAACTCATTCATCCAGTTTTCATCCACTGTTCGTTCATTCATTCGTCCATGATTCATCCAACAACAGGACTTGTCCATTGGTAACCCTAAATATCGTTTGTTATGGGAAGGAATTATTTGTAAGAAACGTGATTGTTGATCAATTTGACGATTAATATGGACACTAGAGTTATCCTTTAACTGTAAAAAAAAAAAAAAAAATTTAACACTTGGTTTGACATGTTGCTATATTTGAGATGCACATAAGCTTTTATAGATTTTTTGATTTTTTTGAGTTAAAGAATAACTCTACTTTGTTGATGATTAGTGCAAGTTTTTGTAAACTTATAATTTTGAATGATAGAGTTATTTTTTAATTGTGCCAAAATCACGGATTGATCTTGTATCGGTAAAATAACATGGATCAATCTAAAAAATTTGGAGTGAGTTTGCGAGTTGTAAAAAGTATTTTTTGATAAATTTGTTAGGTTCTTTTTATTTGTAGCAAATTTTGTCGATACAATAGTATGTTTTTGATCTTGCATATGCTAGTTCTTATATAATCTTAAATAGCAAAATAGCAATACAAGTGTTGTGCAATTTGATTCATGGGAAACAAAATCACTCGTAAGTGCTCAACTATTGATGAAAGCTACACTCGTCCCCAAGGCTTGTATTCTCAATGCAATATTGATAAAAGAAAATTGCGACGCTTAATTCTTAATTCTAATCTTGCCCCTTGTTTTCCTGGTAAAGAAGAAACAAACGCAGATTTTGAAGAATGTCCAATTTGTTTCTTGGTGGGCAAAAATTCTATTTTAAAAAAATATATACACTATTATGTATTTTATTTAATATTTAATTTTTTTTCCAATAAAACAAGTATTTTTATTGCATACTTTTGCAGTATTATCCGAGCTTAAATCGATCAAAATGTTGTTCAAAAGGCGTGTGTACAGGTGGATGGTTTTTTCATTTTCTCAATTATTCTACTGTGATTGATATTGACATGCACACTTCTTTGATAAATTTTAGCTTAATTTAAACAAATTAAACCTATATATCTATTTATAAAATCTATAAAATCTTGTTTTAGGTCTAATTTAATATGATTTTATTTTTTCAGAATGTTTTCTACAAATGAAGCCACCACGCTCAACTCAATCAACTCAGTGAGGAATATACTATTTTTATATTACTTAAATTACTGCATGATGTTTTTTTCCAATCAATTGTATGTTAAGTTGTTTTCTTTTTCACATCTGAATTTTTAATCTTATTGTTTATAACCTTGATATTTGATAGGTGCCCTTTTTGCAAATTTCACAATTATGTTGTTGAATATCGAGGTAGCAAGACAATCGAGGAAAAGGGCATGGAAGTCGTGGTACTAAGTATTTCCTTGCAACTTTGTTTTGTACTAAAATTTTATAAAAAAATCACACTGATAAATTATAAAATTCAAAATTTGTATATTTGCAAATAAACCAAGAAATTGATGTTCAACTAAGAATAAATCTCTCAAACTTAAAGAAATTTGTAGTATTAATACAAAATAATATGATTATGGTTTTAGGAAGAACAAAAGTTTATAGAAGCCAAGATACGAATGCAAAAACAAGAATTGTTGAATAATGAAGAAAGAGAACGATACGTTAAACCAAAAGTTTACAAAGATGAATTCATGGGTAGACATTCAATAGAATTTTCCGACTTTCAATCCAATCAAACTTTAAATATTGAAATGCCACAACAGGTGAAGTTTACATTTAATGTTGAAAAACAGAAACGAAATCTATGTGAACCCATTCATTGTTATAATAAAGAATGGTTACGCAAGCCTTGTGGTCCATGCCTTAGTGACGAACCCTTGAACTTTAGCACATGTGGCCCCCACTGTGAATTGAATTGTTCCAAGTGTGTAATGACATTTTACAAAAGAAGAATTTATGATATGTTGGATGTCACCACCCCTCAATCAAAAGTGTTAAATGAAAATCAAATTAAACCTTTTGTAGGAAGGTGCCAATCAATTTGGGGTTACAACCAATTTCCATTGTCTCAAAGCTTTCCATTGCCAACCAACATGTCAGAGTATCATTATCGTTATACTAAAACACTTAAACCTAAAACCTTGGAACACCTTCCCCATGATGTATCATCACTTTCTCATGGCATGTTTGTATGTGAAGACCCCAAGATCCAAAATGGTAGTAATCTTAAACAAGTAAGATATAGAATTTACCTAAGTAATCACAAAATTGAATGCACAATTCTATAGTTTAAATGTGTCAAAATCATGGATCTCAAATGAATGAAGCTTATAAAGCACTGCATCATTAAGATCATAGTTACAAAATATGAATGTTCATAAGAATCTCAATATTTTTGAAAATTGAAGTATTAATATATAATGTGAATTGAACAGGATTTTATGACATCAAGTATGTTCAATAAATTTAATTCATTTGATGATATAGACTCATCATGGATTTGTAAGGAGTATGGAAGTGAAGGAAGTTTGGTCCCTACTCCCACCCTTCACCAAAATGAACAAACAACGATGTCTTTATCACCTACCAACCAAGTAGGCAAGAATATGGAACCTACAATGTTTTTGTATGAAGAAAGATCAACTCCAACCGATAGCATTTGGCAAAAACCTAGACAAAAGTATGGTTTATATAATTAAATTTTAATTAAGATGGTTTTCATTTTTTAGGAATTTTTACTCAAGTGCATCCATAAATTATAAGTAATGAAAGCATATCTTTGAAAGTTTAATTTTTGTCACTATAAAGGATTTCATATTCATGATATTCATTATATTTCCATTGCATTTAGTTGACATTAATTTTCATTGCATTGATTTGAACAGGAATGATGATTTTGATTTGGATTTGGAAGACATTATGGTGATGGAAGCAATTTGGCAATCCATTCAAGTATGCACACTTTTTTTTAGCACTTAAAAAATTAGTTAATTTTTTTCAGTTAGATGTTTGTTATTTGAATGAAACATATATTACCAATTCACCCTACAACTCTATGATTTTTAGGGATAAACATTGTTGTCATCTAATTTTTTACTAAAATTCTCAAAACACAATTTGGATTTAGGACCAAGGAACAAGCCAAAAGCACGACACATACAACCTTCAACTCAACTCAAATCAACATATAGATTTGGATGGTGAATTTCAAATAAATAATGATTTACAAAAAAAATCTAAAACTCAATGTCAACTATTTGATTCAAAAAGTAATGATCAACATCATTATCAAAATAATAGAAAAACAAGGGGATTAGCATGTGCTATTGCAACTTTAGCAGAGCAACAATTTGTTATAAAAGAAACGACATTTGTGTCACATGAATTTAACAATGAAGCTTCCATATGTGAATTTGAACCAAAGAATGAAGTAGGAGAATTACACAATACGATGAATGTAAACAATGATCCTATAATTTTGTTTAAAGATTTTCTTTGTAATGATTGTGACAAAAATGAATTATTAAGAGATAGTGATCCACATGCTATTGCAATCAATGTACCAACCACATTTAAAAGCAAAGATTGTTAAGGGACTTTAAGTAGTGAAACTAAATATAGTAAGTTTTTAATAAATAGTTGCCAAAATGATTTACAACAAGTTGAGGATGGAACAAGTACCTCAACTCATAGTGCACGTTTAAATAGTGGCATATATGTGAAGTGTGCAAATTTTCTAGTAGTTAAAATAAATAGTGACACGTGTAATACAAACAAACACATAATGTCACCCAAAAGTTTTGAAGTTTGAAGAACCCATTATTTTGTCAATTCACAATGCCCATTGAAGAACTATTGTACAAAATAACGATAATTTATAACCATTTTTGAAACAAATTGGATCTTTGAGTGATGAATAAGTATATTTTTTTCCTTTTACAATTGTTTTTACAAATTATTATATCATAACTCAAAGTACTGATAAAGGGTTTCACAAATAAAAATAAAAAACAACAAACTAAACTATCGTAGTTTACTAGCAAGTTTGGCAGAAAATAATTTTAAAAGCAGATGCCTAAATTTTATGGAAATTTTGGCATCTTTTGCCGATTACAATATAAATTATAATTCAAAATTGCCTAAAAAGTGAGAAATTTTTACTTTCCATTAGGTTTTCACTTAGTTTGGAGGCATTTGTGAATTTCAATGGAGAGAAGGTGTTGTTCTTGTAATCAAGTTCATTTACATTAGTCCACAAAGAATATGGGTTAAGAAGTAGCAAGACTCTAGGTGAGGCTTTTGAAATGTGTCCTACACAGATTTTTGGAGTCCAATTGATCATAGAAGATGAAGTTTTATAGAATTGAGTCTAACTAACAAAAGTTGAGAAATCAAGTCTTCTTCCACCTCCAACAAGTTTTGTGTCAAAATAAGTCTTTATGCAAAAGATATAGACAAAACAACGCAACCGTGTAAAGGTCAAAAAATCAAAATGTGTTCCTAACAGTTTTTCGAAGCTCATTTGTGCATAGAAGATCAACTTTTTTGGAATTTTTTTGGTTTAAGAAAAGTTTAGAAATCAGGTAATCTTTCACCTCCAACAAATTTTATGTCATTTGAAAACTTTATGCAAAAACTATGCGTGTTATAAAAATGAAGACTAACTAGGTGCTTCACCTCAAAGTTTACATATCCCACATGCATTGTTGGATACAACTCCACTCCACTTGTATAAAGCACAGAGCATTCTTGACTCTCTACTCAAATCAAACTTGCCAACCAATGAAAGAGAGTTGGACTTGACAACAAGCTGAATTTTAAAAAATTAAAGAGAAAACTACCGAAATTATTAATATATTATTTTAAAGTGCCAAACCTATTTTTTGAGCTTTAATTAATTATTGTGCAGCAAGGTGCCAAACCTGCTAGTAAACTACAATAATACGCTCTAAACATTTGAATTCCATTTGAATTCCATTTAAGTTTGAAAATGTGAACATACAATCAATTTTTTTTTTAAATTGTGATTATTTGAATAATTTGGCTTTGAATTTCATGATCAAGATGCCTAGTGTTCCCTTTGTCCCGCTAATGATCATGCTATCGACTTAAATTTTGTCCCAAAATAAAACCTGGATTTCCAGTCTTACGTAGTTCTAATTATATCACACAATTAGTGACACGCTTCTAATTAAAATCACAGCAGGTGGATGGCAACACATGTGAATTTCCCATCGTACATTGCGATGAAATTTGTTAGAAAAGAAAGTGTTGGTGTACCAACGATTTTTTTAAGTCCTCAAATTTTGGATAAGTGCACAAAACTTCAATCACATTAGTCAGTGTTTGTTAAGGTACTAGTAGAACTCTCTTTCATCTTCTTATTAACTACTCCCTCTATTATATTGTCCCGCTAAAAGACCTAATTTCCTAATCCATGCTAACATCGCTTAATTCATGGATTTCAGCGATATCATGGTCTTTTAGTGAACCTAAGGGAATATATAGTATTTGGACTTATCGTTTGGACAACGTAAGTCCCTCTTAACCCCTAAAGGACCAAGTGTCCTAACTAGGACATTTAGAGAATCGGGTAGGTTCTGATGAAAACATTTTTAATCGAATTTTGAAGGAAATTTAATAGTAGACTCCCCAATGTGCCACGAAAATGGGGGTTCTTTTTTTTTTTGAATTCCGACACTGTATGTGAAAGTTATGAGGGGAAATGTGTTTTTTTTGGGAGAAAGGACAGCGGGGCAGTAGAGAAATAGTTGAATTTTAAGGGGGGGCAACAAGATGGGCGGCGTGTGGAAAATGGGGTGGACTGTGGGGGACAGAAGACCACCTCATTTTCCAAACTCAATAAAAAAATTAAAAATAATATTTTTAAATTTAAAAATAATTTTTTTATAAATAAAATTTATTATTTTAAACTGAAAATTATTATTTTAAATTAAATTTTACTTTTCAAAATTAAAATTTATTATTTTAAACTAAAAGTTCAAATTTATAATTAAAAATTTTATTTAAAAATTAAAAAAATTAAATCATTTTTAAAAATAAAAAATAAAAAATAAAAAATGTCCAATGAGGGACTGCCACGTGGCAGCACACCTTGAGAGTTAGTGGGGTCATGAACATTGGAATGGGTTGGCACTTCAATTCCCTTCCTCCACCCTTTATTTCCCCCCTAACCCCCAAAATTTTTAGAAAATGTGCTACATGTCTTCTAAAACTTGGAGATTTTTTTTTTTTTCAAATTTTTTTTCGCCATTCTATAGAGGGTGGAATGTACTTGTGTTTCACCGCTCGGATTCGTATTATAAATAAAGAAAGTCGAAAATATTGCAATTCCAAAAACATGTAGTCTTTGCTGAACTTTTAAACCCTCAACAAGTGCAAGGTGTTCTTCAACATCCTAAACATCTCCAAACGCAACGAAAATTGGTACACAACTAAGTAACATCATATAGAATGTGAAAGTGAAGTGCGACAGGTTTTGGTAGTGAGGTTTTTTTGATGTAGCCATGGTCAAACGCATCTGAAATTTTCGGGCATGTGTTTTTTTGGGGTGTTTTTTTCCATCAAACGCAATTATCTTGCAATCCGTGCGGTCAAAATCAACGAAATTTGTTGTGTATGTTTTTCAAATAGTTCAGGACAAGATCTTATGGTTAGAAGGTAAAAAATAACATTTTTTTGGATTTTTTGCATGGGGGAGTAAAAATGGCAGCATTGGAGTGTTTTTGGAGGAAAAACACTCCGGTCCTTTAGGGGTTAAAGTTTGAATTTTTTGAGTGGCATATTTTTATCATAATTTTTATTTACAACACTGTTAAATCATGAAGGTAAGATCACATTAACGCTTACACTTACTTGTGTACCTTTATTGTCTATATGTTCAATCTTCACTTGATAAAAATGAGTTATGATTTCTCATGCAATCTCTATTTATACTTGAGTCACTGTTCATTTTTTATCTTCCTTACTAGTGTACAATTGCTGAGTTTAAATTTAAGTTTATATTCAAAATAAAAGAATCTTCAAATTTTACTTGATATTGTTCAAAATAATCTGTTAAAGGTTAATTAAAATGCAAATTTTTATTTTGTTGGATATTACTACAAATTTTGTAAAAACAAAATATTGAAAAACATCTTTTTAGTTTTTAAACGTATAAATATTAATAGTCGTGAATCTAAATTTAAATGTTGTCTTTTATTGCCAAATATTTCATTGAATCAACATTTCAAGATTCAACAAATTTTAAAAATCTACTATAAATCAACCCGTAAATCAATTGTAGCAGTTGTAGAAATCTCATGAAATGTGACTTGTCTTTAATGACTAAATTCTAGTTATGACTTGTCCATAGTGACTAAAATTGTGATTTTCAATTTCTATAGTAAGACAAGTCACAACTAACATTTAGTCATTACTATTTGTGTACGCATATTATTTATCCATATGCCAAATCTCTAGATAATCAAATATAAACGACAAGCTCTCAAAAAGTCTTTGTCATTATTAATTACGGGTAACAATAATTTAGTATTCTCAAAGTAATTGTGGTATTAGAACAAAAGTGTGAGTCATAGTAATTGAGAGTATTTGAGAACTCTTACCATAATGTACATTTGAAATGTATATACTGAAATTATTGTAAAGATTGGTATAAAGTCTCACACTAATTCAGTGACTCACAGTAATGGCAATAATTGGTGTAGCTAGTGTATAAATGTTGGTATTAGATTGAATGAACCTTAAAAATTTGCCTATTATTGTGATTTAAATTTTGTCTTCAAAGTGTTTAACCCTTAACCCTTTGACGCGCATGTGAATCAAAGATTCGCTCTTTGAGTCACAACAGGTTCTTTAGTGTGAATGGTAGACATGTAGGGTTACTTTGCAAGTTATTTCTAGTCTTTTCTAATGATAATTTTATGACATGTTCTTTCCTAACCTTCCAAGCAATGGATACCTTAGTTGTTTTTTATAATTCTAATTTTTTTCACATAATGTAAAAGTATGCCTCCTAATGTTTTCAAAAAGCCAAAATACGATGAAATTGGATTTACTATGCAAAAGATATGGATAAACAAAGTTTTGGATGATTTTTAAGTCCAATTCAACATTTTTATTTTTATCCCTGGATTTTAACATACAAATTTTTGCTATGTAAATTAATCTAGAAAACAAACTTCACTACGCTCTTTTACTTTTCATGCGAATTCCAAAAATATAAAATTTGCTCAATTTGGATGTACGGTTGAAAAGTTATGGGTGGATGAACTTACCATGGCGGCGGATGAATCTGCGGTGAATGAAATTGCGGTAGATGAAACTGCGGCGGATGAAACTGTGGCGGATGAACCTACAGCGGATGAAACTGCGAGCATTTTTTGGGGTTTTTCTTTAAAGTTTATTTTCACACTAATTTGTCTAATTAAGCCTTCTAATCAATTAACATAACAATTTTTAAGGGAAAAAAAAACATCTATAGAGTAGTAAGATATTAAATTATTTGCGCTAATTGGAAAAAATCAAGAGGAAATTAAACACTAATTTCTTCATAAAGGATGTAAAACATTAAAACAAGAATTTAAACTAAAATTTAAAGGAAAAAAAGAAGAGTGAATTAAAAGAAAGGTGCATTGTATATATTTAAACGTGTATACATAATTGAGAGCTTGTATCATTGCAAAGTACTATCGTGATCTAAATGTCGTGATTTTTAAAGAAAATGAATCTCCTTATATGCTAAAATCCAAGTTTTTACGCCACCTACTAATTGTAAAAATTAATCTAACTAATTTAATTTATTTCTATTGAAGGTAAGAGATGAGAGCACAAGGCACACACACACACACAAGGAATGCGTAGAAAGAGATGATCTTTACTCAAAGGCCTTCCACCTTAAGTAGTGTACACTAGAGGGTCACCATGGACAAACCATATGGGATAACTCATCACAAGGACACTCTAGAGATCAGCCCATGCTTAACCCCTCTTCCCACACACCATTATTTAGCACCCGAACCTCTTTGGCTCCTAGCAATACTACCGTACATCAATTACCTCAATACTCCCACTTTGCGTAGAGCCAAAACCTCTAAGTCCAAATGCTATTACTAATCATTGGTGTCGGTCTCTACAAAGACCCTTTGTGAGCACATCCGCCACCATGTGCTCCGTTGGACAATACTCCAACCGTATAACTCTCAATTCCAACTTCTCCCGAATGAAGTGGTATTGCACATCAATGTGCTTCGTGCGTGAATGATGTGTAGGGTTCTTTGCAAGTGAAATGCACCCTTGGTTGTCACACATGATCGTTGTAGCCACACCTTGTGTGCAACCCACATCCACCATTAGTTGCCTCAACCAAATGGCCTCCTTCGTGGCATGGCTCGTAGCCATGTACTCGGCCTCCACCGTTGATGTCGCCGTGGTTTGTTGCCGCTTGCTATTCCACGATACCGCTCCCGATCCGACCTTGAACATGTAGCCCGTTGTCGATCTTCCATTGCTCGTGTCTCCCGCGTAGTCCGCGTCGCAATAGCCGCTCAACACAATGTCTTTGCCGCCAAGACACAACTTGACATCGCTTGTGCCGTTCAAGTAGCGCATGATCCTCTTGACCACCATCCAATGCATTGAGCCCGGTCTCGCCATGTGTTGACTCACCACGCTAATTGGATACGCGAGGTCGGACCGTGTCGCAATCATCGCATACATCAACGACCCCACCGCTTGCTTGTATGGCACCTCCGCCATGGATTTGGCCTCCGCCGCATACTCCTCCTCCGAAAGCTTGACGAGCTTGGAGTTTGCATCCAATGGTGTTGCCACGGGCTTACAATCCTCCATCCCGAATCTTTTGAGCACGTCCATCACATACTTGCCTTGACTCATGGTGATAGTGAGTGTAGCCCTATCTCGCACAAACTCAACACCAAGACAAAAGTGCAATTCTCCAAGATCACTCATCTCGTACTCTCTCTCAAGCATGCCTTTTAATGCATTCATTGAACTCATGAGGCTTGCAAGAATGATCAAATCATCAACATATATGATCACAATCACCACATGTTGTCCCTCTTGCATGAAGTAGAGACTATGATCCGCAATGCTCCTAGTAAACCCGTGTGCAAGCAAGAACGTGTCAATCTTTTGGTACCACGCTCTTGGAGATTGTTTCAACCCATACAATGATTTTTGCAACTTACAAACAAGGTGCTCATTACCTTGTTGCACAAAGCCCTCGGGTTGCACCATATAGATGTCCTCCTCCAAATCGCCATTCAAAAATGCGGTTTTCACATCCATTTGATGCATTTCCAAGTCCATGGCCGCTCCAATCGCAAGAATGCATCGAATGGTGGTGAACTTGGCCACAGGAGCAAACGTCTCGTGAAAGTCTACCCCTTGCACTTGCGCGAACCCCTTGGCTACTAGTCTTGCCTTGTGACGCACCACATTACCCGAAACATCCCTCTTTGTCCGAAACACCCATTTGCAACCAATGGGGTTGCGATCCTTTAGATTGGGAGTTAATCGCCACGTATCATTAGCAATTAGAGAGTCGTACTCCTCTTGCATGGCGCGCTCCCATTTGACCGCATCCTCACCTTGCATGGCTTCACGAATGGTCAATGGACCATCCGATAATGCCACATTCGTATGCTCGTCATCCTCTTGAGGGAAGATGTGATTCTTCCACCATTCTCCAGGTGGCTTGCGCAATCTTTCGGGGTACCGTCGCTCGCTTGAAGAAATTTGCTCCTCTTGCGCGTCCTTTGCGCTATTCTTGGCCTATGAGCTCGATGGCGCTTGAACAACCTCCGTGTCACCATCTTCGTCATCACCGTCCTCATCACCTACATCAACAACACTAGGAGACTTGGAGGGTGTGTCCACCAACACGTCTCCACTACTCCCACTTGGACCAACCTCCAAAGGAGCCTCCATCGTAGACTCCTCACAAAACGTCACATCACGTGACCGAATGATCTTCCTCGTGTCCACCGACATGAGTCTATACGCCTTGGTACCTTCACAATACCCAAGAAACACACACTTTAAGGCCTTAGTCTCGAGTTTAGTCCTCCGTTCGTCGGGAACCTTTGCGTATGCAATGCATCCGAAGATGCGCATGTGTGCAACACATGGTTGCCTCCCACTCCACGCTTGCTCCGGTGTCATGCCTTCAACCGCGCTTGTTGGACACCGATTGCGAGTGTACACCGTATTCACCACCGCTTCCGCCCAAAGGTCCAACTTCAAATTTTGAGCGTGCAACATGCTCCTCGCCATCTCTACAATGGTGCGATTTGCGCGCTCCGCAACTCCATTTTGTTGAGGCGTGTACGGGGCCGAAGTTTGGCGTGCGATGCCTTCTTTCTTCAATAGCTCGTCAAACTTCTTGGACATGTACTCGCCGCCATTGTCCGATCGAAACACCTTGATCTTCATCTCGGATTGGTTCTCCACCAATGTCTTGAACTCCTTGAACTTGTCGAAGCACTCACTCTTGGCCTTGATTGGGTAGAGCCAAATCTTCCTTGAAAAGTCATTGATGAAGGTCACAAAGTACTTGCAACCTCCTATCGACGTGGTCTTCATTGGGCCACACACATCCGAATGCACGATCTCCAAAACCTTCGTGGCCCGAGTCGCCGCTTCACCCGCAAATGGCAACCGTTGTTGCTTGCCTTCAATGCAACCTTCACAAGTGAATGAAGAAGCATCCACTTTCAATTGATGAAGGTCCATGCTACTTACCATGCCGCGTAGTGTCTTCACACTCTTGATGTTCAAATGGCCGAGTCGACGATGCCACAACGCCAACTTGTCGTCCTTCAAGTTTGAATGCGCCAACGCCGCCGATTCTTTGGAATGCACCTTCGAGAAGTTGATGTGGTACAAGCCCTCGTGTTCTTCAATGATGGCCACCTCATCTCGACTCGGTGACAACACATAACACCCCTTATCACTAAACTCAACCCTCAAGTGCTTTGCCACTAATTGCCGCACCGATAGTAAATTTGCCGTTAATTTGGGAACGTGGAGGACATTTTGGATAGTGATTGTCTTCACACGACCCCTCACCTTGGTGTCTACAAGAAGTTGGCCTTTGCCAATAGCCTCAAGCACCGTATCATCTCCCAAAATCACCCTCTTTGGGTTAATGAGAGCATACGAATGAAAACAAGTTTTATGCGGTGACATGTGGCTTGTAGCCCCCGAATCAACAATCCAATCACTCGTACTACCATTGCACGATATATTGCTTGCCATCATTGCATACTCGTCTTTGCCATCACTCATGCTTGCATCCCAAGAGACATACCGCGTAGTAAACGCATACTCATCATCATCATCATGAGTTTTAGTGTTGTTTGCACTCTCCCCCTTCTCATCCCTCTTGCGTTTGTAACAAAACTTGGCAATGTGGCCCTTCTTACCGCAATAGAAGCACGCCTTATCGCTAGAGCTCCCACCGCCTCCATTCTTGAATTGCTTTGCGCATTCCATGAGAGCCGCACTATCTCCACGAGACTCATTCTCCTTTCGCCGCGAGAGCTCGTGCAACAACCACGAGGTCACATAGTCCAATGTAAGCTCCGAAATGGGCCTTGACTCCATGGCCACGATGAGATACTCGTACAAGGGTGGTAGGCTTTCCAAAAGGGTCATCACAACATCCCCATCGAAAATGGTCACGTCCGCACCGTTGAGTTAATCCGCGAGTGCCTTGACTTTGTTGATGTGCGCCAACATGTCGTCTTCTTCCTCTATCTTGATGGTGAAGAACTTGCGCCGCAAATACAATATGTTGGCCAAACTCTTTGCTTCGTGAATGTTGCAAAGCTTGGCCCATGCCTCGCGAGGTGTCTTGCACGAACGAATGTGCGCGAGTTGGGAATCCGAAAGATTGAGAGCCAAGATGGCAAATGCCTTCTTCTCGCGCCTCAAATATGCTTGCATCACGCCCGGGTCGGTAGTAGATTGAGGGGGCTCCTCACTACCATCGACAATGTCCCACAACTCCTTCTCCGCCATGACCATCTCCATTTTGAACTTCCACAAGTGGAAATTCACGCCATCGAACTTGTCCACCACTTTGGGACCCTCACCCTCATAAGATGCCATGATCCTTACTCACAAATGCCTCCTCACTCAATTAAACCCTCAAACTCAATAACCACACTCGTTTTTTATGATTTTTTTGATAGAAAGTAGCACCTTTGTGCTTCCGATGCCTCTAGTTCAACCCTAAACAACAAATCAACACCTTTGTGCTCCACACACACCTTCCAACACTCAAATGCGAAGGTAGCTCACCCAAATTGCAAAGATGTTAACCAAATCACCTCAAATCACTCAATGGAGCTCCCACTACTCCGATTGACCCAAATCAACACCTTAGTGTTCCCAATCACTCAATGCACGTAATCAACACCTTTGTGTCCCTCAATAGCACTATATCAATGCTCATGGACTCACATAAGCCCCTTGAAACCCTAAATGCATTGAAATTGCTCAAAACCGCACCTTTGTGCGCCCAAGTGCATAAAGTAACCCCAAATGAAAATTTGAGCACTCCAAGGCTATGAAACACATGCAACACCTCAATGCAAGTGTCCAATCACTTAGATCAGACCATAGACCCTCCCTTAGAGCCTCAACACCTCACAAATCACTTGTATGACCACAAGTGCATCAAATTGAACGAAACGACGTTCCACTTACAAAAGAGGCTTGGAATGAAAAACTTGGAAATCCAAAGGAAGAGATCGACCAAGAAGAGTGCTCCCACGTGTAACTTCAGCCCGTGCACACCTCCAAGAGAGACGACTCCTCCAAAACGCTCCAAAATGCTCCCAAAAGCTCCAAATCAACCCCTTCCGCAACGACCTCGAACTAATTGCCTCAATGCAATCAAAGACTCATGCAACACACATGAGTGGGCCCATAACCTATTGAAGGTAAGAGATGAGAGCACAAGGCACACACACACATACAAGGAATGCGTAGAAAGAGATGATCTTTACTCAAAGGCCTTCCACCTTAAGTAGTGTACACTAGGGGGTCACCATGGACAAACCATATGGGATAACTCATCACAAGGACACTCTAGAGATCAGCTCATGCCTAACCCCTCTTCCCACACACCATTATTTAGCACCCGAACCTCTTTGGCTCCTAGCAATACTACCGTACATCAATTACCTCAATAATTTCTACCTTTGAAAAAATCAATGAACCAAAAATCTAAACCTTCTAATTTTGATTCATGCATCTTCGTCATTTTGCAAAGTAATTGCAAAAAATTAATTTACTTTTTTACTTTTACCCTAATTTGATAATATCCATTTTGTCTTTGATCAAAACCTCATATTCATGAGCAACAACCGTGGTTGTCCGTAAATCCAACGGTTGTGTCCCACGTCATTTATTGCAGGATGTAATGGATACGTGTTCATTCCCCAGTAATTGTCAAAGTTGTCGCCCTCATGCGTCAACTCAAACATTACTATGGGACCCCCTTCTTCGATCCTTCCTCTTAATAAGAGGTGAATCAATACCTGCGATTCACCACAAATAAGTGATCCAAGCCAAGGAAGGTTAGGGTTTTCTTGCGAAGGTGCAGGGCGATCTGACACTCTGGTTGGTAGTTCTGGATAGATAGGCAGTGACGGATAACGTGGACCAGACCCTGGCTGTGCTGATGCATATCGATCGACGTTGCGATGGGTACGTCGAGCTGGAGAATGAGAAGTAGCCAAGGGTTCTTCCCTTACTTCTGTTATCTGCTGCCGTGATGTAGATGGTTGTGCTGATGTTGACGGTTGAGTTGATGGTGGCTGTTAATTTGATGGTGGATTAGCCCGTAAGTACGTTCTCCGGATCCCCAATAGTAGTTCATCTGGTCGCAGTTGTTGAGGTTGTACATCATACATGGGCTCTTTCCCTCCTCCAGGTTGAGTCAGCGGAAGGTGATCTTCTAAAAACTCGCCTTGAGAAGTGTCATTGTCGATTGACTGTGTGTTGAGATCATGACCGACAATTTCCTATGTACCCTCAAGTAAACCCCATACGTTTGACATGTTTCCTACGAATTTTTGGTAGACTTTGGGGTACGCGAGAGGACCATAGACAAGAGAAGTAAAGAACTACAAGAAAAGAAGAACAAAACCAATAAGTTTTGGAAGGTGAGTTGAAACGAAATAACCTGCAAGCGAGAGAGCCTAAGAGAGAGAGCTTGAGAGCTAAAGGGAGAGCGCTTGAGAGCTAAAGGAAGAGAGCCTGAGAGCCTGAGAAAGCTTTGAGAGAGAAAAGATAGAATGTGTTGTACAACTATGGTCCTTATATAAGGCTCTTAGCTTGTTGCCCTTAAGTCTAGGAAGCTTATCGCACAAGTTCCCTTAACCTACAGTAACTTTAGAAAACTTCTAATTAATTAATTTGTTTTTTGAACTAAATATTGAGGTTGAGTGTGGTCTGGAACTTAGCAACTATTTTTTTGTTATGGGTTATAGAATGATTTTCAACAAATCTACCATAACAAGCACTTTGTGGTTGTAAGTTGACTATTCTACCTCCTTTTAGCGTAGATGTTGAATTCTAATGGTAATTAACCACTTATATTGAGATTACTCTTGTCACACTCTATACTCCTTACACCGTCCTCCATTAGTATGGGTAGGGAAATCCAATCCATCAATTTTCTTCAATTGTATGGAATTGTTAGGAAAGACTTCTTTGATCACATATGGCCAAGTCCATAGTGCATCAAATTTAGCCGGAAAATCTAATTTCCGTGCATCTTGTAGCATTACCCACATGTTGGGTTTGAGAACACGGACCTTCTTGCTTTTGTTAAAGGCCACCTTACGTCGTCTTTGAACTACTTCCATATGTTGAGAAGCCAATTGTCTGCTTTCACTGAGTGCCTCCAAATCGGTTAATCGACTCTTCAGTGATTGAGATGTATCCAACCTTTCACTGATAACCAAACGTAGTGATGGAATCTCGAATTCAATGGGTAGAACTGCTTCCAATCCGTACATCAGTGCAAAAGGTGTCATCTGTGTGGTGACATTGTAAGTTATTCAATACACCCATAATGCAACAGTCAGCTTGGTATCCCAATCGCGCTTTGAATCTATCGTATAATGCGCAACAGTGTTCCGTATAATGCGCAACAGTGTCTGATTTACTCGCTCTGCCAACCCATTTGTCTGAAGATGATACGATGTCGTCTTTCGATGGTTGATGTGGAATAGCATCGTCATTTCTGCAATTGCTTCATTCAGAAAATGTGTACCTCGATCGCTAACAAGAATCTTTCGACAACCAAACCGTGAGATGACATTTTCATAGAGGAAAATGGCGGTTTGTATGGCATCCGCGGATTTCACAACCTTGACTCCAGCCCACTTCGTCAAGTACTCAACTGCAATGATGATGTATTCGTTTCGCCGAGACGAAGTCGGGCAATAGGTCTAATGTAATCATTGCCCCATCTCTCTAATGGTGCAATGGACAACGTCGGATGCAAAGGTAAATCCATGTGAAGATCGTTCCTTGCATACCTTTGACAAGCATCACACTTCTTAGTGTGCG
Source organism: Pohlia nutans (assembly GCA_022496805.1). Classification (NCBI taxonomy): domain Eukaryota; kingdom Viridiplantae; phylum Streptophyta; class Bryopsida; order Bryales; family Mniaceae; genus Pohlia; species Pohlia nutans. Next base: position 36,202,788 of record CM040085.1, read on the forward strand.
CCTCTGTATCTGCAAAAAGTGTTGGCCAAAAATATCCTGCAGAAGGATTTTTTGCCCGGTCAATCTTTCGGAGAAGTGTCCTCCGCATGCACTATCATCATATGCCTCCAAAATGGCTGGGACTTCTGTATAGTCTATACATCGACGAAGAATACCATCGACACCTCACCGATACAATTTGTGAGCGATGATGAGGAAATGAGTACTGTTGACTCGAATCTTGCAACGTTTGTGTACTCAAGAACTTTGAAATGTGTCCATACCAAGTAGGCACCTTCCGAACTGCGAATAACTGACTATCAGGAAATTTGTCGTTGATATCTTCGGTCCCCAACTCTGTAGATAGACGAGACAAATGATCGGCTTGTAGATGCATCTTCCCCGGCTTGTACTGAACAGTGTAATCAAATTCTGTGAGTAACAGAATCCAACGAGCTAATCTTCCGCTTAAGTCTGGTTTGTTTACCAAACAGCGAAGAGCCATGTGGTCTACAAAAAATATTACTTGTTCATCAGAAGATAATGTCGATACTTCTTCACTGAGAACACCATAGCCAAGGTTTCTCATTCCGTGGTCATATAGTTTTGTTCTGCAGCAGACAATTGTTTGCTTGCAAATGCAATTGGATGATCCTTCCCTCCATCTTTTGCCGATTGGTACAAGGCACTTCCAACTGCAACTGCTGATACGTCGCGATAGACATGGAACGGTTGATCGTAATCGGGAGGTCTCAGTACCGGATAAGTAGTTAGTCGGTGCTTGAGCTCATCGAACCCCTTTTGGCATTCTTAAGTCCACTGGTACTTGACCTCCTTCTTTGTAAGATTCGTCAAAGGGAGGGCAGCGGTTGCGTAATTGTCGATTCTGTTGCGGTACCAACCGATGTGGCCTAACACCCTTTGCATCCCCTTCACATCCGTTGATGGCTTTAATTCGGTGATGATGTCCACCTTTGCCGAATCTGGCTCAGTACCTTCTTGTGATACAATGTGACCTAGAAGCACTCCCCTCTTCACTGCCAGATAGAATTTATCTGGATTGACAGCAATGCCCATCCTACGGCAACGAATAAGACATTCATTTACCGAATGTAATTGATCAACAGCCTTTGAATGGATGCTGAAGTCATTGACGAAGACTGTCATCGTCTTGTGCAATAGATCGGAAAAAGCATATGACATTGCCCATTGAAATGCAGCCGGAGCATTACACAGTCCGAATGGCATCACGACGTAGATGAAAGTGATCCACGGAGTAGTGAATGTTGTTTTATATTGATCTTCTGGACCAATCGATATTTGATTATAACCAGAGTACCCATCCACGAAGGTGTAAAGTTCGTGACCAGCAACCTCATCCAATATGATATTAATGAACGATAAAGGAAAATGATCCCTTAGGGTGCGTTTCTTTAGCGCCCTATAGTTAATGCAAACTCGGATCTTTTCGTTCTTCTTTTTTACTAACACCATTGGCGACACCCAATCGGTGATCTCTATAGGTCGGATAAATCCAGCTTGCAACAATCTTTCCAACTCTGACTTCACAACCAGCTACATTCTTGAATTCATGCGTCGTTTCATTTGCCTAATTGGTTTAGAGTTAGGAAAAAGAGGAATAGTGTGTTGCACAACTTCAGGAGACATACCTTTGAGGTCTGTGTATGACCATGCGAATACATCGATATATTCTATCACCAGCTTTTTATATTGCATAACTTCTTCATCCGTTAGCTGCACCCCGACCTTGATCATCTTCGGCTCATCCTCTGCTGAAGATAAATTAATCTCCTCCCAATCTGCCGGATGAACATGAACAGTTTCGGTGGGCCCATGATACCAATCGTGTGGCACCGGTGGATAGATGGGCAAGTCATGACCAACCTGCATGGCATTAGAAGTTTGTCGGAAATGAAGTGGAGGAGGCAAATCTTCTATTATGACGTCTTTCATAAGGACATCCCAAACTGTGTTCCGCCGACTTCTAATCGGAACACGTCCTGGGCCATGATGTTCAACACTGTCGATTCTGCTATTTCATGTGAGTCTTCCGGATTAATTTGAATCTTCTCCATGAACCTTACTGTTGGAATAGTTCATGGTTTAGGATTTAGGATTTAGGTTGTCCATAGCAGTCTTGGACGTAGGTGTTTCGGAAAGTTCGACATCTGGTACAATGTTCAACACCTTTCTTACTAGTGCATCAGTCGAGATAGACTCATCATCTGAATAAAGATTTTCTACCAGCCATTGGGCAAAAGATCCATCATCGTCAGAGAAGTCGTAGAGACCTGGTCCGATGCACTTGATCTTGGAAATTGATTCAGTTACTTTTGGAATCTTGGCTAGTGTATGAATCTTGAGGAAATCTCGGGGAGCATTTGATGTAGATGCGACGGGGATCAAATTTCTCTCGTCCCATCCAGGCTTTGACTCAATCAAAAGCTTCGTCCTATTGTTCAAAGTATCATATGTAAAGGTGGGTTTCTTGGTAAGCCAATCAATTACACCTCCACATTGCTTGAGATTTGGAGTAAAGGATACCCCTCATCTATCATGATTGACGAGAGACTTCCTTTCAAGGGGAGTACTTCAAAGTTTATCTGATAATACTCGCCCCCGATCGGATTCTCAGATCTTTGATTCGTCCCATAGGTGTCACTAACGCTTGATCTACAATTCTGATGTTGTATATGGACGATGAGTGATAGATAAGCCCAACTGCTTCATGGTAAATTCTGGCATGATATTGATGTTTGGCCAATCATCAATAACAGGATGTGGAATTTGTTTGTCCACAATCTCTACCACTATTTCCACTGATCTATAGTCATCCTCCACTCGATCGAATCTGAAATGGATACCGATTTCTCTTGCATCTTTCAACTGATTGAGTTGTCCCAAACGAGTAGGTCTGCGTGTGATGGCGCTTTCCCGCATTTTTTTTTCATAACGAAGGAGCCAATTGTATCAATTGTCCAAACGAAATACTTGCCTTAGCGCGAGACAAATCCTCCCAGATGTCATATAAATCTGAGGGATTACTAGCCTTAATGACTCGTGGCTTGACAACGTAAGTAGATGGTCGGTTTACAAATTGATACTCGTCTTCATCTGGTTCAACGGTTATAAGAGGCTCTTCATCCAATTGTACTACCTTTGTAGCATTCTTTGTTGCGAGATTCAGTTTTTCAAAATCAGGTTCATCATCTGAAAAATCTTCTGAATCTTCTTCTACATCGACCTTTTCTCTCGATAGACTCAAGCGGTTGAGTTCCAATATCTTCACCAGTCTTCCGGCCACTCTTCAACACTACAAAAGCTACATCTTCTCGCTTCTTTTGTGTTGACTCGTTTAATACAACATCAATGTATCTTGCATCTTGAGTGTTTGGCAATAGAATTGTACCTTTATTTGTCTGTAAGTTTGCTGGAGCATTCTGCGTTTGTCTGTTGTTTAAGCGATCGTAATAGAAGTTGGATAGTCCTGCAGTTGATGACATCTCCGGTTGTCGTATTCCTTGTATGTTGGCTTGGACTTGTTGGCTGTAATTCCCTAGCGGAAGGTTCATGACTTTTACTTTGTTAGGCCTGCGGCATTGATCGGTTGAATGTTGACGTTCACAATTTCCACAAATGATATTGTGTTCAATCCAACATTGTCCTGGAACATGCCGATTTCTTCATAGAGCATGGATAGGATGTGGTGACCTCGTATTTGGAGGAGCATTTGATCTAACTTGACCCGTTCGGTGAGGGGGTTAATACAGCTGCGGAGCCGACTGTTGTTGGTTATACTACAACTGTAGATTCATGTTTTGTCCTTGTTGTAGTAACAAGGGACAAAATTGATTGTTGAGTCCCGCCGGTTGAGGGCAGCCTGGTACACTGCACCATATACCGATCGAATGTCGTCCGAACTCATGATACATTGGTAGTCTTGGATTTTGACCTCTAGCTAAATAAGAAACTTGATCAGTTAATGATTTCACTGAACGTGTCATTTTGTCACGGATACCATCCGTTGTTTGTCGTATGACGATTTGAAGCTGATCCATGCTAGTTGTCAACAAATGTGTTGGCTCCCGAGTAGCTAGCGGAGTTGGTTGTACATATCCTTCGCTGGTTGAGTAGTGTTCTCTTACTTCCTGATGTCGTGTCGTATCATTCGGTTGATGAATAGGTATGAACGTTGGGATGAGTTCTTCAGTCCTTCTCTCCATTCGTTCGTGCTCTTTGTCGACGACTTCGACTTCTAATGCAGCCTCAATAGCATCCTCGAGGGTGATAGGCCGACGGGTCGAAACATACGCGTCTCGTAGCATTACCTTCTAGCCCTTGGATGAAGTAATGTCGAATCGTGTCGGATCGTGCCGTCATTCAACATATTTCCTACGTACCTCGTGCAAAATGCTTGGAATCTTCTGACATAAGTGGTAATGTCTTTGGTTCGTCCTTGCCGTATGCTAGTTAATGCTGCAAGTGTCTATTGTTGACCGGTTTCTGGTCGGAATTGTGTCAAGAAGGCTACTTGCAATTGATCTCACGTTTTAAAGGTTCGTGGAGAGTGAGATCGATACCAGGAATAGGCTCAATTAGGGTGTTAAGAAACCAAATCAAATAATGACCAAGATCCGTCATCAAGCTAGAGACTAACAATTCCTCAAATGTCTCCACGGGGGCCGTAGGATCTTCATTTCGTGACCCCGAGAATTTAGGTAGGTGTGTGGGAATCGGAATTTCCCTTAAGTTTGGCGGAATCACTATAGGTAGTCCTCGAGGACGCATCATAAGATCTATAGGAGGGTGGGGAGGTGGATCCATCGTGATATGAGTGTTTATCTTATCTACTGGACTAAAATCGAAAGTTTGACTACTGTTGATTGTTTCTAATCTGATTATTTCTACGACAAAGTCTACTATTTGTTGAACATTATTCACTCGACTAGCTAAAGGTCTTAATACTCTATTACATTGAGGATAAACCCTTTTAAACCCTCTTTTAGGTGGCATACAGCATAAATTACTATGTAAGATTTAGAAATCTATTTTTAATGTACTCAGGATAGATCGACGCACTTTGATATACTTCAATCCAATCAAATATAGAATTTACACTGTAAAAATTCACACTGTGCCTATTGGTCATTTCTCAATCTATATTTTTATTTTTATTTTTATTTTTATTTTTATTTTCTTTTCTTTTCTTTTCTTATTTTATTTATTTATTATATACTACACTTATTTATATGTTCACATCCATTCTTCGCTTGCGATGAACACGTTGGATTTTGTTGAACAAAATCTCATTACAACTAGTCATATGATACGGAACACCATCATATAAACCTCAACCGTCAATCTTAGGTTCATGACACACATAAGTACCGATCAACTGTTGCTCGGTGATGTGTTAAACGAACTTCGTCTTAGTTGGTCGTTGCTCGTACCACTGCTTGATACCGTGACGTTGAGCGCATACTTCGTGAGGGTTGTAAAACTTGATTCATCAGATCTCTTGCCACAATGCACGGAACTGCCCGTCGTACTTGCAATAGAGTGGATGAAATTGTGGTCGGTGGTGTATGGTCAGTTTCTTTTCAAACTCAGATGATTTCGACAGGAGTCTTCATTTCAGGGAACGAAAACAGGACAGGATATTGATACCCAAAACCTCCCCTGGACATTGACAAGAGTGCAAAGTCAATAATTCCATACAACGACGTGTTTGATGTATAAATTTTGAACAGAAAACACCAACGATAAAAAAATAAAAAAATCTCACTTTCTTGCAGCCATATGACGAACCCCAGGTTATAATCATCATGATCCAAATGCAGTCGACAATTGAAATCCTAGATTATAGTGAAAGTAGTGAACGGGGAGTTCTCAATACAAGCATTCCTACGACCAAAACCTTTCATTTCTTTGATCTTGTCTAATTGATCAAAAACATTTTTATAAATTTTCCGCAACTTCGTAGTCACAAATTGGACAAACTCCTCTGAAAGTTTCAAACAATCTTTTTTGAAATGGTGATACCAGCCGATGTCTCCCCTAGCCTATCGCATTCTAAACCCACACAACGGGAAACTCTCTTTCGCTTTAGCACGTGAGATTTTATCACCATTCTGTTCTAAATAACCGGCAATATTTTTCATCATCGATAGTTCCTCTGCCGTAAAAGCATTATTTCTTAAATCACAAATAGTTTTAGGATGGGGACCCGTTTCCACAAGTACACAAGGACTACTGAATTTCTCGTACGCATTCAATTGCGCAGTCAACCCATCATTTGTTGTAGCAAAATCAGTCAACCAAACCTTACTCCAAAATTTCTCCAAAACATTATCACTATTAAATTTCAGTAAATCAATCAGCTTCGCAGTTTTTGAAGCTCCCTCTAAGTGATATTTTTCAACATGTTTCATCAATTTTTTAGCATCAACTACCAAAGTCATTTGACACGACAGATAAACATATTACTTGCCATCATTGGCTCAGTCCAATGAGTGACTCAAGAAAAACGAGTGCAAGAGACTGACTTCGAGTTTTCTCAAGTGATTCGGAAAATTATAGTGTTCTTCCTGGGAATTGCGATTTATTGGGACTTGTACGATGCAAGTTTCACACAAACTCAATTTGGACTTCGTTTCAAATTTTTTCCCATCATTTTTTGACCTCTTTTCAAAACTTCCGTTTCTCACAGGACTACCTACAAAACAAATAAACAAACAAACAAACAAAGATACTCACATGATTTTCAAATCAAAGCGATCTCTTTTCAAACTCAGATGATTATCAAATAAAAGCGATGCCTTTGCAAACTCTGCTACTATCTCGTCTGCTTCTTCCTGACAATGAATGCACGCATTAGCATGGTTTGTGATCCACTTCAAATGGAAAGCGTAGTGAACCTTGATTGACAGACGTCGGGTACTAATCCCTTGGCAGGACAACAACGTCAACTCTTCATCACTCTTGTGAAATCTCCGAGGCAACTTGGGTTCGTGAAAAGTACAGCTGCCTAAGGCGTAGAATTCTCTACGGTCTTGTATCTCAGCAAAAATCATGAAGTCTGTACGTTCTTGAACGAATTCGGGGTCGACAGTCGCAAAACGTCGTGTTGGGTAGGGCTGAGCGTCTACGTAGTCTCGTTCGTCTTCATGCCACGGCTCGAACCTATTTTCAAGGCCCTTTTTAAAAAAGATCCAATCCTCTCTTCTTAATATTGAAGTTAGTGTTAAGTAAAGAGTTTCTCTATCGGTAAAACGGTTCTACCCTAAGCCACCGATCGAAGTTGATTGCGCCAGTCGAATTTCCGGATGGTAGAAATTTGGTTTAAGCAGGTATCGTAAAACCAGATTTTTCCAAAACTCAAAAGAGATTTCGAGGGTGTCTGGTTCAACTAGCAGCTCGTCAGCAGACTATAATTTTACCTCTCGAGGTAAATTTTCGCCAATGTAATTCTCTCCTACTAGTACGAAACTTCTTGCAACACGTTCCTCATTAATTTGTGAATCCTAAAAAACAGTTAGATGACATTAAATTCGTTGAACTTAAGGACAATATTAATTCTAATAACTTTCTTTATAATATGTTAGTTTTAAATTATTTAAGTAATACATAAATATACATGAAAAAAATTATTAATTTTGTTTTTTTTAATTTTTAATTTTTTTGTCTTTTTTCTACTTTCTATTTCAACATAAGCTTAGTGACTACAATCTACATCATACTATAGTTTACTATCGATCAAACTTAGCAAACTAACGATCCGTCTTGACCAATGACGATTCGCTAAATGATGAATCTTTGTCTTCTACTGTACTCTTTTGATCGCGCGTTAATCCCTCCGTAGCGCGTCGTCTAGAATCCACATTTCCAGAAGATGACCAATTTTGCGTACCTCATTTCTCCTACTATTAAGACAAGATCCAAGTATGGATCGTCCCTAATAGCGATGGGTCCTAAAATATTCAATTTTACAACGACATCCCTCGGAATGTCCTTAGCACATTCCTTCGTAGTAATATAATCCTTATAAAATTCCTCTCGACTATGATTCATAGGCTTTCGGATTAAAAAACTTTTTTCGGCACACACTGGAAAGTTAACAGTACCGTGAATGTCCTCCTCATCATCAAGGTTGATGACCTCGACCTCCACATTATCTATGCGTGGGAAAGGAGGAATTTCCTCCCCATACACATTACAAGTAATCTGAAAAATGAGTATCGTACCACTCCCGGCAGACGTGCAATTATGTGAGCAAAAGATTCGCTCTTTGAGTCACAACAAGTTCTTTAGTGTGAATGGTAAACATGAAGAGTTTTTTTGCAAGTTTTTTCTAGTCTTTTCTAATGATAATTCTATGACATGTTCTTTCCTAGCCTTCCAAGCAATGAATACCTGAGTTGTTTTTTATAATTCTATTTTTTTTTTCACATAATGTAAAAGTATGCCTCCTAATGTTTTCAAAAAGTCAAAATACGATGAAATTGAATTTACTATGCAAAAGTTATGGATAAACAAAGTTTTGGATGATTTTTAAATCCAATTCAACATTCTTATTTTTATCCCTGGATTTTAACATACAAATTTTTGCTATGTAAATTAATCTAGAAAACAAACTTCACTACGCTCTTTTACTTTTTATGCGAATTCCAAAAATATAAAATTTGCTCAATTTGGATGTACGGTTGAAAAGTTATGGGTGGATGTACTTACCATGGCGGCGGATGAATCTGCGGTGAATGAAACTGCGGCGGATGAAACTGTGGCGGATGAACTTACGACGGATGAAACTGCGAGCATTTTTTGGGGTTGTTTTTAAAGTTTATTTTCACACTAATTTGTCTAATTAAGCCTTCTAATCAATTAACATCTCTAACAATTTTAAGGGAAAAAAAAACATCTATAGAGTAGTAAGATATTAAATTGTTTGCGCTAATTGAAAAAAATCAAGAGGAAATCAAATACTAATTTCTTCATATAGGATGTGAAACATTAAAACAAGAATTTAAACTAAAATTTAAAGAAAAAAAAGAAGAGCTAATTAAAAAAAAGGTACATTGTATATATTTAAACGTGTATACATAAATGAGAGCTTGTATCATTGCAAAGTACTATCGTGATCTAAATGTCCTGATTTTTAAAGAAAATGAATCTCCTTATATGCTAAAATCCAAGTTTTTACGCCACCTACTAATTGTAAAAATTAATCTAACTAATTTAATTTATTTCTACCTTTGAAAAAATCAATGAACCAAAAATCTAAACCTTCTAATTTTGAATCATGCATCTTCGTCATTTTGCAAAGTAATTGCAAAAAAATTAATTTACTTTTTACTTTTAACCTAATTTGATAATATCCATTTATTTTTTGATCAAAAAGATCTAATTGATTTCTAACTGAATTTGATGCACTCTTGTCATTTCGCAAGATTGATGCTAAAAATATCTAATTTATTTTTTTACTTTTACCTCTAAAAAAGTCTTTTAAAAAACTAATAAATAGTAATTTTTTAATGTTTTAAACTGTAATAGCTAAATTGGGTGTTCCATATGTCTCATGAAGGGATGATCACTGTGACTTTTAGTTAAAAGAAGATGAAATTTAAGAAGGACATAAGTTCTAGCCAGATCTTGAAGTGTATGGCTCAATTGTTTTCTCCTCAAAGATCGTTGCTCCATGTGGGAGAAGAAAACCTCATTATGACATCGCAAGAGGAGACTTTATTGCAGACCGAGTACATTTAACAACATCCTGATGTGGCGAGCACAATTATTGCAGGATTAGATATATAAATGCTTCAAGCAGTCTTGAAGTTGTAGGTAGTAAAGAAAAGGAATTGGTCACTTATGATACAACTGTGGTTTGTAGCAAAGGAGGGATGTGCCTAAGTGCGAATCAATATTTGGAAGCTGCAGGGATTAGAGCGAAAAACAGACGTTTAAGAATTGGTGGTCACTGAGTGGAGATGATTGCCCGAGCTGTTGATCTGGATATTGCATGTTTACATATAACAGATGGTGAAGGCATTGATTTTGATTTTGTTTCTTTGGATTACGTGTTGGTGCCACAAATGAAGATACAGTTGATTTCGTATCCACTTATGCTCGAGGAAGAATTCATGATGAGTACTCTAACCGTCACTCATGGTCAAGTAGCAGATGTTTTGAACCAAATTCAGTATACATGGGATTACTCATATTTCCCCAATAGTTTCAAGTGTGCAGTTATCTTTAACAACAAACTTATTAACATTCACACTGAAACAACTTACTTTGAGGGCATAAAGAAAAAAAAAAATCATTGAATCATGGAAAATTGTTGGATCTTCTTATGCCTTCTTCCGCCGATAAGGGCTTCTAGGACTGTGGCTGTAAATGTGGATGTGTGTGCGTGAATTGGAGCATCATCTTCAAAAGCTTCGTTGTTCAGTCGGAGCGTCAGCATTTTGATTTCGCTGATTTACGAAAACGCTGTAAGGTTCTGTAGTTCAAGTTGTGTTCACTTCAACTATAACTTTTTTACTATAACTTTACAATCTTACGAGAAAAACATCAAAATTGGTAAAATAAAAAACCATTATTTACACTTCTCAATTTTTTTCTCATATTTGTTTATTTTTTTCATCTGTTTTCATAAACACATTTATATTTACAAAAAAAATTAAAATTTGCAATTATACGCATTAAGTGTCGACTTGGCAGCTTAAAATATGATTCTAAATGATATTAATTCTTTTGGTTGCAAATTTAATAGTGTAATATTACAGGCCTCGGTCTTGTAGTATCACAAGTATAAATCTTGTGCATTATATATATAAATTGTTAAGAATAAATGAATTAAGACAAATTAATTGCTTTTAAAAATTAAAAATTTATATATTATATTTATTTTTAAGTGTAATACTTAAAGAAAAATCTTCTATGTATCATTTATTAATGAGACTTTCGTATTTAGCTGTTTATTTATTCAGTTGTTGATATTAATCTTACATATCATGTTTTGTAGTACATATAAAAATCTAATATTTTAGTATTTATTATATTAGGTAATATTTATATAGTTAATAAAATAATCAATATTGATATTAGTTAAAACAGAAAAGTATTGTAATTTACAAAATATTTTATAAAATTTTACAAAATATAGAATTATAAAACCTTTAATGTATTTAAAGTTGATAAGATCCGCTCCCTCTTTATCATTTATTTAATTATGATTCAATATGTTGTTACTGTTTTTAGGTATGATTGTAAATGAGTGAAAGAGTTTTTTTATTTTATATGTAAGTGATGTGAGACTTATTTGTCGCACTATAATTTGTGATATATAATTTTTACATGATACAAAGTAATAAGTTTTTTAAACTTTTAAAGTCACTATTTATCAATCTTAATTTGTCCATACTCGTCAAAGTAAAAATGATTCTAATTAAGTTGTTAATATGTAATTTTATTATTGATCTCTTTTACATGAACATTCTTTTAATTCTTTCGTTGAAAACACAAATATATTATATAACAACTTGATTATAACGTTGCACAACAAAGGTTCTTTGTTGTTTTTACTATATAAATTTGTGAAACACTTGTTAAGATGTAATAAACAAGCTGTTCAAGTTGATATACTCAAATATTATTTAGATAAAAAAAATTATTCTTTGTAATTAGAGAAAAGTTTAATGACTTCGTTGATTATTTTAAGTCTTTAATTAGTAAATTAGTGTCGATGTTAATCAACTGGCTTATTTTAAACTTTTTAAACACAGTCACTTATTTCTTCCCTTTGTTTCGAAGTATGATGTGGATTTTTCTCTCATCACGTTTTTCCCATTCTATCTTAATTGTAACATTTTCACTCTTTTATTTCAAAGTGGCACTTAATAATTGACATATATTAACCCTAAACATGCCTATTAATAAGAAAAATTCAATTACATCAATTACTTCAAATTAAATTCTTTTAAAATTTGTTTTGTAAGAGTTTAAGAGTAATTGATGTTTTTGAAATATTCATACAACTTTGCGAAAAGAAATAAACAAAGTTTTCGATCACAAACAGATATAATAGGTCTTTGCAAAATTTAATATTGTAAATTTGTAAATTACAATAACAATTAGTGAGGTAAATTATAACAATTCGAAGTTATTGAGGTAATACAATAACAATTCGAAGTTATTGAGGTAATTCAAAAATAAAATTTGAAATTAATGAAAAAGTAACTTAAATAATTATTGATAGTTACTTTTAAAATTAGTAAAGTTAATTTTAAAATTACTTAAATTTTGTTTTATTGTCGTTTTTGTAATGATCACTTACCAATTTAAGGTGTTTATCATTCAACAAAAATCACATCCGTTGCATAATAGCTAACAAATCTTTAACGTTTATTCATGTGTTTTGACAAATGAAATTCGAATAACAAAACTTCATCCCATCATAACATCTTCATATAATAATTGTTTCAACTTATTTTTATAGATTTGGAAATAGCATGAAATATTTTAAAGCTTACTAAATTTTAATTTTTTATAATCATAATTATACAAATATTTAGTAGTCAAAATCCATCGATATACCTCAAAATGCTAAAATTCAACTGAATAAATTAAGAAACTTTATAAAAAAAACTCTACATTGTTTGTTTTCTATGTATTTTAGCATTGTGAATTCTTTTTGCCAAGTATTTTGACAGACTATGGACTGTTACTTAAAGAAATTTTAAAAAAATAAAATTAGAAGTGTCTATTCCTCAATAGATATGCATAGTTTATTATTGACATTTTTATGTTTTTGTTGTTTCCCTATTACTAAAATTATTGATATACTGATTTTTTCAATTTAGAAACATAACTCAAAATATCAAATTCGAACTCTGGGGACACAATTCAAATAGGTGAATGTAATATGTCAAGTGATCATAACAAATCCAATAGGCTTAAAATACAAAATGAAGGAATAATCTCCAATTTAGCACAAATATAAATATTCCCAAAGTCAAATAAATGACTCAATAATTCAAATACAACCATCTAATTTGAAATTCACTTTCAAATTTCACTATTCTAATTTATTTATTTAATTTAAGTTTAACACATAAGTCTAACAAATACCACTTGGATGCCACTTACAAATTAAGAATTAAGAATTACACATACAAGATTAAACTTTGATCGAAATAAAAATTTGTTTATATTAATGTTGTCTGTCATTCCAAATAGGTACATGGATTTACACACAAACACAATTTTCACTACAAATCTAAACACCTCATGAACACCAAAAGTTGATATTGGTTAGCCCTGGTAAGTTCAGTATATTGAATTCTCAATTTTGTGATGGACATCATTTTCAATAATTTCGTTTGTTCTTTCATGGTCTACAGTTGCTTTTGAAAGAAAAATTATCTCTATACATAAAAGTTGTATTCCTATCCATTTTAGAGCATCCCAGATCAATATATTTTTTTATTCCTACAACTTGCAATGTACAATGTATTCTGGACGCTGGATGATTTCTGGCATGTCCCTTCACCACATACTATGATGTTTTTCATTCATCCAAAATTCTCTTGATTCTTGTGCTAGTTGACTACCATTTGTATGGTATGGATCTTCAAAATAAGATAATGTGAATTTTTGAAAAATAACAAAAGTGGTTTATGTCAAGTTTCATTCTTAATCCAAAATATGAGACCTTTAACATGATTTTCCATAATAAGTAGAATCAAATAATGGAAACCATACCATCTTGTAGTTCATGTTATTCCAATTTCATTAAAATATTTTTTATTTTTTTGTGTTAATTTTGGATTTTAAATTGAATTTCATAAGAAAACCTTGCAAAATTAATTAAAAAATATTAATAATAAATATGATGAATCCAACCATACAGATGTTATGTTCACATTGACATTTACAACTTTGCTTCGTACATCAACTCCATTTTTATTTTTCGTCAAACATTTTATAACGAATCTTTGAAAACAATGTTGAATCGGGACATTAAAGGGTTAACTGCATGAGCGTCCAATTTTCTCGACGATATACTAATTTCATCCATGTTTTTATCATTCGTCATGCACTTTTGTAGTGTGAATATTATACTGTAGGTTTATAAGAAGCTAACTTCATGCATGTGAAAACCGATTAGAAAGGGGATGATTTGTGAAATTTTTATGCCTCGTTTTATGTTGTAGTGATTCACCAAAAATTTCAAAGATATTAGTTCAAAACAAATCAAAAGTGCTCTTGAAAGAGTCAACTCATAAAACTAAGCAACCAAAAATCTCCACAAATCACTACAGTTAGAGTATTACATTTCAACCAATCACAACAAATTTAATCTACAAATCGTCAATATCTTATTCGTAATTGAATTACAAAAGAATTTTAAATTTTCAGTTTCAAATTTTTATACAAAATTATTGGTGATAGCAATCATAGATCTAACCGTATGGATAGAATTTAAAATTCACAATGTACAACTTTTATTTTTACATTAAGTTCAAAATATCCCTCTTAGTTGCATTTTTATGATGCATCTTTGCAAAACTGCCAAATTGGAGAGGGCTCTAGGCATTTAGGGGTTAATAACATTACCTCTCCTTTCCTATGGGGAGCTTATCCTTGCCATTGACTTCTCTAACATGGGCAAAGACTAGTCAAGAAACTATCTACTTTAGGATTAATTTCATGGGCTTCAATGTGTTTCAAAGCAATTTGTAGAGTGAGGTCTTCACATGCTAGCTTCTATCATGAGAAACATTACCAAAGGGTTTGACCCTATGGCAATGATATGCTTTTTCGTGAGCAGTCTACTCAAATGAGAGTATGAGACATTCAATATTGTCTTGTTTAGGAACAATTATGCTATGAGAGGTTCTATCTTGTAGAAATGGTTTAGTTGGTTCCCTTTTCAAGCAAAAATCTATTAAAAAAACTACACTTTGTTTCTAAATTACTTATTTTTGAAAACAAAAGGCATTATGCTTGAATGAGACATCAATTTATGGGATCAATCCATGAATACTACCTCATATCTTCCTCAAGCTCATGCATGATTATATATCGCCAAGGTTTTCAATGACCAATCACTCAAGAGATCTACAATGTAGCGGCAACCCGTGTAGCAATAATGCTCACCCGAATGTTCATCATTCAATTCTACTATTTCAAAGTACTATAAAATAGTGTGTCATATACTAACTAAAATAAAGAGTGTAACTACCACCCGGCTTGTTCTTTCTCGTATCTTAAAATTGTTTTTAACTCTTTAATGCTTGAACCCTCTCCAATTCGGCAGTTTTGCAAAGATGCATTATAAAATGCAACTAAGAGGGATATTTTGAACTTGACATATGAATAAAAGTTGTACATTGTGAATTTTAGATTCTATCCATACGGCCAGATTTATGATTGCTATCACCGATATTTTTGTATAAAATTTGAAACTCAAACTTCAAAATTCTATTGTAATTTGATTACGAATAAGATATTGACAATCTTGTGAATGAAATTTGTTGTGATTGGTTGAAATGTAATACCTTTAAGTATAGTGATTTTTGGAGGTTTTTTGGTTGCTTAATTTTATGAGTTGACTTTTTCAAAGCTCATTTAGACTAAAATCACATGCTAAAGTTTATTATAAGGAACTATCTACGTCTTGTTATCAATTGATTATGGAAGACTGTCTAGCTAGGTTTCATCATGATATGCCACATTTGATTACAAAATATCGTTTATTGATGTGTGACAAATTGTTTTCACTAACATGTGTAGCAAATTGTATTCATTGCACTCAAAAAACCCCGTGTTTTTTATGACGGATTTTTTGGACGTCCAACTATTTGTATTGTTTTTCCAAAAGTCTTGATGTTACGTTTGATGTTATTGATGACATAAAAACGTTGGATGTCCAAAAAAATCCGTCATAAAAAGCACGAGTTTCTCATAGTGTTGACGTGTGTAACAAACTCTCTTCACTCACATGTGTGACAAACATTCTTCAGTGACAAGTGTCACAAGTTCTTTTTGTTAATACGTGTAACAAGCTCTTTTTATTCTCCCTTTTACCTTATGTTTTAACTTTTTTTTACTTTGTTGTATACCTATGTGTAATGTACGTTCACATTTTTTTTGGAACATAAGATTAATGTTAAATTGGTATGTAATTTTAGTCATGAAATTTTTACACTTAACGTTTGGGATGTACTTTTGTACTTTGACTTTTTTCTATAGTGATTTGTACTTCTTTCTCGTATATCTTTCATTTCTAACAATATTTCCTACTTTTATTATCCACTCAAGATTTTCAAATACATATGAATTAAATTATTATTTAATTTATGCATCTGAGTATTTTTTACAACTAATGAAAATGTACATTTTTATCTTACATTATGTGAAGGGTAACCTCTTGAGTGAGGGGATTACAAAAATGAGGTCTCATCAAGAGGTGGTAGTCGAGTGTTAGACCAAAGTGGAGGTAAGACCTGGATGAAGGGGCTTATTCTAAATGAAGAATGATTAAATTTTTAAACCACTTGAAAGGATGTAAACTACCTAATGACTATTCAATGGTTTACACTTGCTTGTAATCTACAATACAACTATAAAACTTCACGAATAAGCCCATTATGCTTCTTTAGAAAGATAACTTAATCCTTGTTTCACTACTAGAAAATATGTGTCCAGAACAACAAAAAATCAACAGAGAATGGTTGATAGTTGGAGTTGATTTGGACAAGTTGATCTGGACATTTTTCAACAGAGATATGTTGTTTGATTCTTGTTGTTCTGGTCCAAAAAATTCAATTACTCAAAAATAATAATTCTACTACCCGAATTAAAAAATTTAGCTTTGCTGAAAACAAAATTTGTGCTGCCCGACCTAAAAATTGCAGCCTCCTAGACAATAAATTTCCTGCTGCCCGGGGGAAAATTCCTGCTGCTCGGAGGAAAATTCCTGCTGCCCAGACTGTAATTTTCAACTGACCGGCCCACAGTCTCCAACTGCCCAGACCATAGTTTCGGGCTGCCCGGACCACAATACCCCACAACACCTCCACCATCCGGATTTGAACCCGAGACCTCCTACATTTTAACCAAGAGATCTTACCAACTCACCAATGGTAAGTTACTTTGTGCTACTACGGTTTACTTATTGTTACTTATAAATGCCGACATCAAAAATTTGGGCTTTTGACAATTTTAGTGAACTTTGAAGGCTTGTTTCTCCTCCATACAGAGTCCGATTTTAGTAAAAATTGTTGGAAAAGTTGCGTTCTAAAGTCTAGTATTAGTGGTAAAAATTTCACTTTGATCCAATATGTTGTGAAGCTTCTACATACATTTTAGTAGAAGGGGGTTCAACTAAAAAATATTTTTTATCTTTGATACCCAAAAAAATATTTTTTTAGAAATTCTTGAAATTTTTTATAGATATAGATAAAAACCTGCCTAATCCACTACAAAAAAAAATTTGAAAAAAAAGTAGTTTTTGACATCGTTAAAAATATCCAAAGTCTGCTATGGAAAAAAAAACAGCTCACAGCCATTAAAATTTCGTCGAAAAAAAAATATTTTTGGAATTTTTTGAAACTTTTTGTAGGTAGAGAAAAAAGCCTGCCTGATCTAATGAAAAAAAAAATTGAAAAAAAAAAGTTTTTGACTTCGCTAAAAATATGCAAAGTCTGCTGTGGAAAAAAAACCGCTCCTAGCAATCAAAATTTCGTTCAAAAAAAAATATTTTTGGAATTTTTTGAAACTTTTAGTAACTATATAGAAAAGTCTGCCACATCCACTCCCAAATTTTTTTTTGACGAAAACAATTTTTATTTTTTATTTTTTTGTAATTAAAATTAATTTTAAATTTTTATAAATTTTTAATAAAATAATAATATTAATTATTACAGAAATGTTTAAAAAGTGTTTTTATAATGTTTAAAAATGTTTTTAAAAATGTTTTATTTTTATTTTATTTTATTTTATATTAAGAATATATTAAAAATTTATTTTAAAATTTATTAATAAAATATTATCCAACTTGATGTGGCCGAAATGCTGCCACATATCCACGTGAGATTTCAATTTATATTTTATATTTTATATATATTTTTTAAAATTATTCAATTTTTTTTAATATATATATATTTTTAATTAATTTATGTGCATGAGAACTCGCAGTTTTGATGAGGCTTCAGATTTCCTTTTATGTTATAGAAAGTTAAAAATTTGTGAAAATGGCACTTATAGTACACAGACCAACACAAATCAGTGAAAAAGGCACTTACAGTGCACGGACCAACAGAAATGAGTTGATTTTCTGTTGTTTTGGTCGTGATTTTCAAGTAGTGTTTACGTTTTTTGTCTTCCTTTGTTGTATACACTAAGTCTTTGTCGTGTCCAAATGGAATTTGAATCTTTTCTATTAATGACCCTTTAACAACTACTATATACAAGAAAATCACTTCATTGGCAATGGTGGATCGCTTTACTATTTTAAGTGAAAGTATGACATGGCTAGAATAGAACATACGTAACATAAACTACATGTCTACTTATGCCAAAACTACATTATAATACAAATATAAATGATAGCTCGTATCAAAGTAAAAAAATATTACAAATTGAAAGTAGAAGTTCACTATATATTAAAAATAAGACTCACAACAATATTCAAGATGGATATATTGCATATCCATCTTAAATATTTCAAGATAAAAAATCTGCAAGATCTCTAGAACTATACAACATATGCAATTCAAAGGCAATTTAGAAAATCGGATAGAATTGTACCTTTGCCTCAAGGCGACAAGTGAACCTTCACAAAAGCATACTCGTCCTTCGCAAAGGAGCTTCAAACCACCATTCACTTGGCCAATTTTGTTTCTAGTAAAATTGATTTCAAATGCAAAAGTGCTTCACGAAGCTGCATAGCTTTACTCACATGATCCAAATAAAGACATATTCAGGTGAAATGGCCTGGTATTCGTTTAGGTGATGGAATCTACAGGAATTGGATTGGAGAGAGAGGTGTTGCAGGTGGGTAGAGAGGCACTACCAAACTTTCAATTGTTTGGTGAGCAAATATGTAATGACGCAGTGACGTGCTCAAGTCCCATCGGCCTACCCCACACCTCTCCATCGACAGTCATGCGACGTTGACGTCCGTGAGTGGACCTATTTGAAGAAACAACTTGCTCTTGGATGGAAGCATAGTAAATTTGACAAATTTTTGCTGTTACATACCTTATTAAGTTATAACTTGAAATAAATTCAAATTAAATGATTAGAGAATGAAGTTATAGAAGACTTTTATTGAAGATGATCAATAAAATATCATTTTGATATACTATTACCATTGATTGAGTGATTTAATGTTAAAAAAATTACTCTTTTGAAAAATTAAAAATATGGATTGTAGAATACAATAATATGATTGTATTATCAAATTTTGAACAAAACATATATATTTTTTAACCTTCAAACTATTGACAAAGAACTACTTTTTTACACTATCCTTAACCTTTGAGCAAAAAAGCTGAAAAAATTGCTTTTTTGGTTTATTATTTGAAAGGTCCAAACAAACATTTTTTTGTTCAATTTTTAAGAATACACTCACACTATTGTAATCTATGAACGGGGTTTTTTAGTTTCTATGAATAATAATATTTTTTAACATTAGATCATAGAATCATGGATAATAACTTATCAAAATAGTATTTCTTTAAATTATCAATCATAATAGTCTAAGTTAACTTTATTTTGAAAAAAATTATATAAAAAATAAAAATAAAAATAAAATTTTTATTTAATACTTTAGATTCGATGAGTGAATGTTCAATTTAGCTTACTTCCATTCTCTTTTTAGTTTTTATTGTGCCTAATTTTTACTATGCCTCTTTCTCGTTGTTTTACTATTCTTATATAAATTTATGGTACAATGTTGTAAATTTCATTTGAGATTGATGTAAGATTTATGTGTGAATTTCGTCATGATGTTTTCATAACACAAAAAAATAGAATGTACTTTTGAACCTTGACTTCTTCTTAAAATAATTTGTAGTACTATTTTTTAAATCTTTTCTTTAGTTGATTTGTACACCGTTTTTCCTCCTCAATTCAATTTTTGTTAAAAAAATTTAAATTGATATATAATTCATTCATAATGTCTTTTACACCTAATGAAAATGTATCATTGGGTGAAAGCATAGTAAAATCTTGTCCTGGTACGTAGTAGCTTCCACTTGGGAAAGTGAGTGTGAATTTTGGGATACATGAGTGACAAAGGGTATTTAATGGAGGACTATAAATCAATTGGAATATGATACTATTTATAGAATTTAGGGTATATTCATGGTATATTATGGGATTATTAATAAAATATTCTCAAATTGGTTTTAAAACACCCTATTTTATTTCTAAAAAATTATAAATTTTATCTCAAATGAACAAAAGACACCCTATTTTTGTTCTCATAGTTATTAATTTTTTTGACATTGACTTCTTTGGAAGCATGCATAACTTCTTTATTCATCCAAAACAACTACAATAAAATATTGTGTACAAGACGACCCTACCTTGCATATCAGTCCCTTCTTAGACATGGGATAGTCCCTTTGAAGGCTAATAAATTTTATGGAATAATCTACCCTTTTACCTTATGTTTGAATTAATTAATTTTTTACTTTGTTGTATATCCGCTAGTAGAACTCTTGTCTAATGTGACATGTTCTTAACGATTAAATTTCTCTTACAGCATGTCCATAGTGACTCAAAGTGGTCTTTGAGTCACTATGGATATGTTGTTTCAGACATTTAGTCTTTAAAGACATGTCACATTAGTCAAGATTTCTACTAGTGACCTATGTGTAATGCACATTCACATTTTTGTTTGAAAAATAAGATCAATGTTAAATTGATGTGTAATTTTTATGATGACTTTTTTACACTTAATGTTTGGAATGTACTTTTGTACTTGGACTTTTCCCTATAGTAATTTGTACTTCTATCTTGTATGTCTTTTTTCTAACTATTTTTCCTACTTCTTTTGCCCACCTTGTTTTCCCACTCAAGATTTTCAAATACATATATAAATTTATTTTATGTGTAGGATAAACCCTTTGATTGAGGGTGTTACCAAAGCACGGCCTCACCACGAGTATAGAATACGAAAAGGGTCAATCCTTAAGCCTACGAAGGAAATTTAGGTCAAGCCTAGCTAAGCTAGAAAAAGCCAACTAAACTAGGGTTTGTATCAATCATAGAACTCATATATAAAAGAATACATACATATATATTTATAAACGTGATGAGTAATTTTAAAAAATAAATTAAAAAACCGCGTACAATACTTCATCATATATTATGTACACGCACATTTGTTTAGTTTTGTTTCCAAGGGGAATTCAATAAGGAAAAAAGCACAAAAAAATCCTATTTTTTTGAAGCAAGATGGGATTCAAGCACATTCAATATACCATTATAAGAGAATTGTATGCTCACAAATACATGTTACATTATCTAACTTAGACCGTTTAATTTAGGTTATTTATGAATGTTTTTTTTCAAGAATATTTACTTGTTTTTATTTTTTATGGTTAGATCCTTTATTTAGCCTTTGAGAGTATCATAAGAGGAGCAACAATGTGCAAGGGTATGAAATAACTCATTTTGCTAAAAACGTGTATGGGCACTAAAGAGTTAAACATTGATTTAGGTGGTACTAACTAAATCAGTGGGCTACCATATCACACATAATTATACTAATACCTTTAAAATTGAATTATTATTATATTCTCCCTAAGAATTGGGGGAATTTTGAATGTTATGAATCATTTATGCAATAAAATGTGAGTTTGATACGTGGAGTGAATAGTTTATAAAATCCCTTTTCAACAAATTTTTTGGTGAGACAAGACTATGATAGCATTTGTAGTTTGGGATGTATTAACTACGCTAAATAGTGTAATTAGGTTGCCTAAAAATTTAGGTTGCCTTACCCCAAGAAAATTACTTCACAAGCCGTCAAAGTCAAAAAGTTCCATTTATACACACGGAGGTTCATGAGTCCCAATTACAACAATATCTTATTCAAAAGTAGTGCATTCTTATACATGAACAATAAATGTTTTTATAGTATCAAATGTCGAGAAATTAGTAAGGGCAACCTAATCGCACTTTTTGATGTAGTTAGTGCACCTTGAAATTGTTATTAAATGACATGTTAAAAAATTCAAAAAAATTCAACAAATATTACCTTCACATCGAGGTACTCAAACTTCAAATATGGTATGAAAATTTGGTTTTTCCTTTAGGGGTTCAAATACACACATTCCATTTTGTCTTCTACAAAAATCACATCAAATTTTAGCCTTGTTCTAATCCTTTTCCATCAAAGTGACAATGACGAGAGATACCGTAGTACCATAGTTGGGTCGCCACCCCACGAAAAAATATTTAATATTTTTTGAAAAATAAGGTTTTTTCCTCAAAAAATGAATGTCTTGATTTTCATTTTTGAGCAAAAGATGATTAAAAAATGATCCAAAATGGCCCAAAATAGCTTAGAAATAGAAAAATACAACTTTAAATAATTTATTCTATTTTTGTTTTTTGGTTCTCATAATTTCCAATTTTTCGCGTTTTTTATTTTTTGAATTATTTTTTGGCGACCCAGCTGTGGTACTACGGTATTCCTCTTAGCGCAGTTTACAGAATAATCAATATTGGATACCCACCATTGGGACCAGATGGACCACAGGGAGACATGTGGCAAGTTGTAATTGAACCTGACTTGGCCTTGTTGCCACGTACGCTCCACCCAATTGCTGATTCCCTGGTAGAAGGGCTACTACTAAGTATTATAGTAGGTGCAGTTTTATACACGCCTAACAGTAGCCCCAGCCAAAACAAATTGGCAAATTGTCTCCAGAATCTTACCTGATGTTGGGGTTTACACTAGAAAAAATGGGGAAAAAGTTTATGAAATTGTCAAAATCTTCTGAAACAATATTAATATCATTCCTATTCGGATAAAAGTCTCTTTTAATAGATAATTTTATGTATGGATGAAAAAAAATTTAAATTTAAATTTTAGATTTTAAAAATGAATAGTGTGTAGATGATTCTATCTGTTTTTTCTTATGTGGTTACATTTCAAGGTGTGTGTCGCTCTACCAATGGAAAAAACAAAAAGAATTGCTTGCATAGTCCACACTAATCACATGATCGATATGCTTAGATTGGACTCAAAGTGGCGGTGAACGATGATATACACAAGGGTATTGATGTATAATACACACTAACTAAAGGGCTTGCTCACATACAAGCCCGGTCCGGTGTTCTAAGCTAATTGAAATAATAAGACACAATAGCCTCCTCCGATTCCCTTGTCGAAGTGGGTGAGGGGCGAAGCATGATTGTGTGTGTTACGAAAATCAGTGGGTAGTTCTATTGGTGGAGACTCACTACTCCTGAGGGAATCAATATGTGTGAAGTTCTTATTGTTTCCCTCTCCACCCACCAGGTCGATATGAAAGTGGACTTGCTCTGAAGAACCCTGTAGCACCCTTTGTGAAGTTTGCCCATCCACCGAACATGTAGGAAGGCTCTAAAGAGCAAACGCACAAGTGAGGTTGGTATCTCTATTTTCAACTTTGTATAGCAACCTAGACATAAATTTTGTTAGTCAAGAGGAGAGGAGTTTGGGTGGTATCCACAAGCAAACTACCAACCTTGAGTGCTCTCGCTGGAAAGAAATTTATTAAGTCAAATCAAGACCTCAATTTTTAACAAGAAATTTGAAGATAGCAACCACTAGTGGGCATGCTCTAACATCCATATGTAGTTCTACACACTCAACTACTCTGATGACAATGACACTGCTTTAGTTGTACAAATGGTTCAGAATTTGACATGAGGATGTTGTTCAATGAAAAGTATTTACAACATGAAAGATTCTTGAAATACTTGTATACAAGATATGTACAATTTTCAAATAGTTTCATTAGAGAAAATTGGGTGTATTAACCCCTAGAAGATAGATAGATATGAACTCCGGTCCTCTTTCGAGGCCGGCGTGAATAAAGTATCTGTTCGTCTCGACAATGAGTGCCCACCGGACAAAGGGTCATTGGTGCAAGACTACTCTCCCCTTTCGGGAATAGACACTTTAGTGACCAGAGATAAGTACTAGTAACACTAATAACATTGGTTAGTTAGATCCCGTGTGGGTATAAATTGGTAATTATTTTGTTGGTGGTCGCCAAGTCATGGTTCCAAGGTTGGTTGGAGAGGGACATTTGTATTACAATTAGACGGTCCGCGTTCGATTCCCGTTGAGTCTGTTTGAGTGTTATAGTGAAAACCCCTAGAATCCTAGATACATAGATAAGAACTCTAATCCTCTTTCAAGATCGGCGCGAATGCAATGTTTGTTTGTCATGACAATGACTCAGTGTCTACCGGACAAAGGGCCATTGGTGCAAGACTACTCTTCCGTTTTGAGAATAGACACTCTAGTGACCAAAATGTATTATTAACCTCTAAGTGACCGATTGACCATTTTTAGATCGCAACCCAAACAGTAGTAACTGCCCATGGTCAAGAAATGACATTTTTCAAGTTTTGATTTTTTGTCGAAATTGGGGAAAGAGATCTTGTTCTAGAGTTGTTTGATACATTTCATTTGCAATATTGAGGTTCACTAAGGAATTTTTCAAAGACAAAGACCTCAATATTGTCCTAGTGTTATAAAATTTACTATTTCGGGAAACTAATGATGTTATCTTATTTGAAAAAAAAATCTTTTAAAATTTTAGAATAGAATGTCTATTTTTAACCAATCATACCAAATTTCAAATTTTAAAAATAAAATTTGTAATTTTGCTGAATTTTAAATGGTGAATGCTTCAAAATTCATTAAATGAGTATCGAAAACTTTTTTTGGAAGTTTGGTTGGACCGGTAATTACTAAACATCATGCTTTTCATTTTCTCTTTTGAACTAAACTTCATCAAAGTTGCAAAAGTAACATTTTATAACACATCTAGGTTTTGCCCTTACCCCTCTGTTATTTATGGGTTAACGCCTAATAAAGAATGGAACCCTTTCTAGACGTATGTACTGTACTTTTTCTTATTTCTTTCTGTCTTCTAACTGAAGCTTATGAGAGATTCAATGTAAAAAAAACCAAAAAAAGAGCGAAAGAAAAATTATATAATTTCACTACACTGAAATTGTGATTGATTTAGTGTCCAATGGGAATTGATGTCTTTTACCATAATTCATTCAAAAGTGAGGAGAAATAATGTTCCTACAATTCATAGGAGTTTGATACTTATCATTCTGAGTTGTCATCATGTTTGATACTTCCACTTGACATTCGTAGTTTTGACTTACAAAAGTTGTCAATAATTCTGAGTTTGCTATATGTTATTTCTACAATCGAAGCTGACCCTCATTTACATTCCATTTGTCATTGAAACACCACATGCATCTAGAAGGTTTATTTGAATATTTTATCTTTTTAAATTTTATGGTAACTTTTTACAAAGGAAGGTATATCTTTAGAAAGTCAAATAGTGTTCGTGTTGAGAAGTGTTTGGGTGAAGTACTTCATTTTGTGTGAACACTCATCACAAAGGTATTTTTTTGGGTGAAATACTGCCAAATTGTACCTGAAAAAATTAATCTAGCTAAAAATCGGCCAAAATCCATGAAGTTTTTTTGCCTCAAAACGTCAAATTAAAAAAGTATCTTGGATGAAATCACCAGATTGTGAATGAAAATAATACAAAATTATTGATATGTGATATTTCTATTCAATATTTGGATGACCGTTATAATATGGAGCACTACTATAACATTTTATATTGTCACTTTGGCACTTGATGAGAATTGGAAATAAATGCCTTGAGTCTCATCATCGTACACCGGTTATTGTCATTACTAACACCCAATTCCCTATTTTTGCATTTGGCCATATAATCATGCACTTGGCTTCCCGGCGCACTAAAAACTTAGTTCAGAAGAAATTGCATGAAAATTTTGGTCAAATTTTTATTCTGTCAACTTTAATTGCAAAAATGATATTTTGCAAATTCTTGGAAATTGTTGTGTTTCTTTATTTTGGAAAATGTTTTACTTGTACGTAGAGTATTTCATGATTTGATTCTATTTGCAACGCATCTCTATCGTGAAATCGGGAGGTTAGAGTTATCAAACACCAATTTCGGTATTCATTTCACAAAACCATACAAGTACAGTGGGGTGACACCGAAATTGGCACCTTGTGCAATTCCAGGGATAGTGCCCACACTGCTGCCAACTTTGACACCCTCCCGAAGGCTGGAAAATTGTTATTTTAATATGAAATTTTAGAAACAAAATCACTATTATGTTGAAAACATGTGTACCAAATTTCAAGGCCAGAAGATTGATACAAAAAAATATATTCAAGATTTACTAACAAGGGGTAGCTGTAAGAAATGTTTCACTACTGCCAACTTTGACACCCTCCCAAAGATTGAAGAATTTTTTTTTCCCATGGAATTTTTGGAGTAGGAATATCTTTATGTTGTTTACACATTTGAAAAAATTCAAGTCCAAAAGACCCACAAATTTGTACCAAAAATTCCATTTTAAAATATCAAATTCCCAACCCTAGAGAGGCAGTCAAAGTTGTGAGACAATTTTCCTCATTGTTTCTCACAACTACAACTGTTGGTAGATTTGGAATATCAATTTTTTTGTGGGTCTTTTGGACTTGAATTTTTTCAAATGTGTAAACAACATAAAGATATTCCTACTCCAAAAATTCCATGGGAAAAAAAAAATTCTTCAATCCTTGGGAGGGTGTCAAAGTTGGTAGTAGTGAAACATTTCTTACAGCTACCCCTTGTTAGTAAATCTTGAATATATTTTTTTGTATCAATCTTCTGGCCTTGAAATTTAGTACACATGTTTTCAACATAATAGTGATTTTGTTTCTAAAATTTCATGTTAAAATAACAATTTTCCAGCCTTCGGGAGGGTGTCAAAGTTGACAGCAGTGTGGGCACTATCCCTGGAATTGCACAAGGTGCCAATTTCGGTGTCACCCCACTGTACATTGTATGCAATTGGAAGTGGGACACAAATAGATGAAAATGCTTTCATTATGCCTTTTTGTACATTACAACAATTTACAAATTCAAACTATTTAGTAATAGTACCAACTTTTCCCTCAAAATCTCTACACCTATGTTTCAAAAACATATACAATAGGTAATGTACTCTTCTATACTAATAAGCATCTAAATCATTCTGCAACCTCTCGTCATCCATGCCTTCCATCTACAACACGCAATTCGCTATTTGTGCACTTGACGAAGTGCGCTCATTTCATAAGCATATTTGACTTTAAAAAAATTGGTTAAAAAGTTCTCTATAAAACATCAATGTTTTTTTTCTACAATCACTTACATTGTAAACAAACAATTATTTTAATTATTTTTTACTCAAATCTTTATCTTTTCTTTTATCCTTTTTTTATCATTTCTTTTTTATCTTGATTTCTTTCTTGTCTTCTTTCTTGTCTTCCTCTTGTCTTTCTTCTTGTCTTCCTTTTTGTCTTTTTTTTTGTCTTTTTTTTTCTTCTACATTTTTTTTAGCTGTGGCTGCTGAACCCTAAACAATAGGAGCAAAGTAAAAAATAAATAAAAAAATAAATAAAATTAAAAAAAAAATTGGCCCATGGCGTGCTACTGAACCCTACACTGCGGCTGCCCAAAAAATATATCTATTTTTAGCCGCTGGGGTGCGCAGCTGCGCACCCAAAGACCGTCCCATCTCTCTTCTCCCTCTTCATCTCCTTCTCCTCTCCTCATATATATAGGGGATAGGAGAGAAGAGAAGGAAAGGGAGTGGGAGAGTGAATGGAAGAGACCCTCTCCTCTCTCCTATATATATGAGGAGAGGGGAGGGAGATGGAGATGGAGAGGGAAATGAACATGGAGAGGGAGAGGGAGATGAAGATGGAGATGGAGAGGGAGATGAAGATGGAGATGGAGAGGGAGATGAAGATGGAGATGGAGAGGAAGATGAAGATGGAGATGGAGAGGGAGATGAAGATGGAGAGGGAATTGGAGATGAAGATGGAAAGGGAAATGGAGATGAGGGAGATGGGAGGATCTTTGGATGTGCGGCCGCGCACCCCAGCGGCTAAAAATAGAAAATTTTCAACCAAAAGAAAAGTTTTTATTTTTATTTATTTTTATTTTTAGGGGGGGGCGGCCGCCATTTAGGGTTCAGCTGCACCCCACGGCCAAACAAAAAAAAAAAAAAATTAAAAAAAAAGATAAAGATAAGAATAAAAAATAATTAAAATAATTGTTTGTTTACAATGTAAGGGATTGAAGAAAGACAATAATCGTCGGTTTAAGAAAAAAAAAATTAGACAAATTTTTTTATGCGCTTGGGAACTAAGTGCATGATTATATGGCCAAGTGCGTAAATAGCGAATTGTGTGTTCTACATTGCAATATATTCAAGTATATGCGGCTTTGCTTCGTCGGGAATAGTGATTTGGCTCTCTGTTTGTACTTCATGGATAGTAATAAACTTGAACTTCAAGTGTCCATTTCTCGTTCTTGTTGGCACATCTATCCACAAAAATACAGCAGCTTCTTGATCCATCCAGCCATGTCTCTCACCAGACGGCTCCCAAGATGTTTGAATGCAATTCATGTACCGTTGTACTTCTGAACCCGGTTCATCATGCACGCTAGCCTTCATAATAGGCCAATACCATATTACTTTCACGTTCATTGCCCACTTGCGTTGTCTAAATTCTATTACCTTCCCCACATAGAAAGGTTCTCCGGCCCGTACTTCTTTCCGCTCTACTGTCAAAACAACAAAGTGCCATATTTGCAAATCCCTCTCTGGATTAAACGCTAGAAAATGGTCATCTATTGATGATGTTTGACTACTGCTATTGCCCTCCTTCTTCTAGGAGCTCCCGTCACTGCTGCTTGTGAAGGTCTGTCCCTGTAAGGGCCGAAGTATCCTCGAGGCTCTAGATCAGGCATTGTTGCAATGATCAAGTCGACAATCGCGTTCCTATTACTAAGTATATTTGAGTCATCGTTCTCTGTTGTCATCTCCATCCTGACATCGTCTCCTGCTGCATGAACATATGTTTCATTAGGCCAGAACGGTAGCCTTGCGTTCTCACTTCTATCTTTCATGGAGAATTCCTTCAAATATTTTACCAACCACCGTGCTTCCTCAATTGCATGCAGGTTCTGTTCCAAATTATGTACTCTATCCACACACCTCTCCTTACACGCAATAAATTCACCCAGTGCTTTCAACTCCCGATCGTCCGCACTAAATACCTCTACAAGATTTGGCTTCTCTTCTCTTGTTGGTAGAGACCGCAAATACAAATGCGCCTCCACAGAACCCCATTTGGAAGCCTAGAAAAATTCAGCACTAAACAAAGCCCCTTTGGAAGCCCTAAACACATTTGGGGCCCAAATGGGGCCCACAATGATAACCCGGGCGCATATCATGCCCGCGGGATCTCCTTTGGGGATTCCAAAAAATTTCAGCCCTAAACAAGGCCCTATTTGGACGCCCCAAAGGCATTTGGGGTCCAAATGGGGCCCACGGCATTAACCCAGGCCATAACTCCTAAAGAACCAAATATCCTAACTAGGACATTTCAACGTTTGGGTAGGTTCCTACAATGTCAATTTTTATTTTTCTTGTTTACAATAAATAATGTGAATTTGGTATATGAATACAAAAACGGGGATCTAATTTTTAAGTGGTTGTTATGGAGCAAAAGAGGTTTTTTTCGAAAGAATGGGCAATGCGGGCAAGGCTCAAAATAAACCTTAGAAATTATTAGTTTTCAACTCTAACCATAGGATTTTGTAGTAGATTCTCAGGAGAGTGCATGGTAAAAGTTTCATAGAATTTGACCGTACAGATTGCAAGATTATAACGTTTGAAATGAAATGATAAAATTACTGTCTTTTTTTATATTTTCATACTATCTTTGAGGACAAGGGATTAATTGTTGAATTGGTCAAAGAAATTCTTAAATTTTATTTAAATGTTTAATTTGGTATTTTCTATCAAGAGCGAAAAAAATATTTACAAGAAAATGAATAGAAAGAAGTGAAAATGATGCTCAAAAACAAGGAAAGCCCGCGGTCCTTTAGGGGCTAAACGAATTTTAAATACAAGATTTGAGTTTTAGGTGAATGAAATTACTTACCAAAAGGTTTGAATTCATTTTTTGTATATAATGAAAACACCCACTGCTTCTCTCCAAGTTCTATGGCCTCCAAATCGTCAAACACCAATTTATAAATTTACAAGTACAAATTGTTAGAATCTTAGTTGAAAAGAGAAGGGGACTTTGGTATCATGCATGCACAAAAAATGCATATGAAAGCGCCATTCCAAGCATAAAATCTACCCACCAAATTTCACATGCGTATAGTTCAAAAGTAAAAGAAAAGAAATTTTTTTTTTTTTGGTTTCTTAGAAAAATTAAAAAGCATAAATTAGAAAAGACATTAGAAAATCAAAATAATCATACTACCAAAAACTTTTTAAAATTAAACATATTTTCACACACTAAAATACAAAGAGTTTAAAGCTAATTCAAGAAAAACTTAAGGAGAAATAAAAGTTTAAACGAAGAAGGAAAAGCCAAAAAATACATAACAAGAATAAAATTAAAAATATGGCTAAAATCAACACTAATACCGTAGTAGGAAGGCAGGGTCGGCACTTTGGTGTCGAATAATTAATAAAAGTTCAAAAAGTAGGGGTCAGCACTTTCAAAAATAATTATTAAAAATTCGGCTATTAATAACTAACATTAAATTTTACTAGCAGCTAAACATTCTCCTTTGTTTTTTGTCTACAATTTTTGTTGACTTTATTTTTGTTGATTTCGACAAAACACTTGATAAATTTATTTATTTTTCCGGCATTTTTTTGGGGAATTATTTTCTGCCGACCCTGCCTTCCTACTACAGTAAGTATTATATAAAAATCACTAAAAAAACTAAAAAATCTACAAAACATAAAAAATAAAAAATAAAAACAACAACAAATTTTTTTTAAAAAAAAATTCACAAACCTTTAAAAAATTTAGTAACTGTGAATCATAGTAATTCGGTATTCTCACAATAATTGTGGTATTAGAACAAAATTCAAAGTCACAGTAATTGAGAATATTTGAGAATTCTTACAATAATGTACATTTGAGATGTATATACTAAAATTAGTGTGAGGATTGGTGTAAAGTTTCACACTAATTTTGTGACTCACAATAATAGCAGTAATCAGTGTACTCAACTATAGTACACCAAAATCACCGTATACTGTGGGTGAGTGAATGATGTGGGTACATTCATCCATTTGGAAAAAATCTCATCCATTTGAACAAAGATGCATCTAATTTGAACAAATTTTCATCCAATATGGATGAATTTTACCACAATATTTTGATTTTTTTTTTATTAGTAAAGCCTCTCATAAATACCGTGAGCCACAGTATATGGTAATTTCCCCGATTCTAAACCCTCCCCCCGGACGTTAATGCGCCTGCCATGTGGGGCCTTTTTTGTTGCAAGTCTCGGGGCGTGTGATCCATTTGGCTTCCACATTTCTTTCACGTTCTTGTTTTCTTTTTTTGTCGTCGGCCTTCCAAAAAGCCATTCTTTGCCATCCATTGTCCACCGTGGTGCTTTTTGCCCAAGAATGCCCACCTTCCATGTCACCTTTTCTTGGCTAAAGGCCACCCAATTCCACGTAGCAGGTCGAGAGTCAACTAACTCTTGATGGATGAAAGGTAATTCATCCTAGTTCCTTCATCCAAATGTTACATCATCCATGAGTTGACAAAGAGGATCTGATACGATGATTCAAAGTTTTTGTATGGGTTTGTGAAGTGATAGTTGTCGAGAACCAACCCTTCTCATGTACATCGCAATCAATTGAATATGGTGTGAATGGCGGTTTTTGGTTTCAAAATCAGAAGCATGGGAAGGAGTGGGATATGGACAATGATGATAGTGCGTAGAGGGGTACTCAAGAGTGCAGTTTCAACCTGCCCTCGAGATGGTTCAAGGGTTTTCCATTTCCTTCCTACATTGTTTTGTAAGGCATTTGTCTGCTTTGGGGTGGCTTCAATTTGTTCTACCTTGGGCATCAATATTGTATCCCTGCATGCTTTTGGGTTTGAAGAAGTTTACCTTCCTTGCGCGGCAGGCTTTGGCGATTAAAAGAATGGGGCGCGTCACGGAACATACATCGACATTTTAAACGTGCACTAAGGTCATATAACATTTCCTTTAATCCCCCAGTCAGTTTAGGGTTTAGGTGTTGTCGCGTGGGATTTGGTTCTTGATTTTGGATTTTGTATCCATGTTATGGTATCCAAATTTAGGGTTTAGGGTTGAGTATCCTTTACTGCTCCCTATTGCTTGTTTGTATTTAAGGTTTACGATTCTTGGGCTCAGTATGCTTTACTGTTCCTACTACTTGTTCGTATTTAGATTTTAGAGTTCACAGGCTTTTGGTTGATTGGTTTGGGGTTTAGGTTGTGTAAGGTTCAAATTTTTAAACTTCTGCGCCACTTCAATCAAGCTGGGTTTAGGATTAAGGACGGTTAGGATGATAGATGACGGCTCGTGTTCACTCTCTTTTAGAAAATCGGTCCCATGACTTGTTGACGGAATCTTGGGACTCAAACACTAATGCCGACTCGCATCTCGATTGTATCAAATTTAGAGTCCTAAGTTCTTTTATAGCGCCTGTGTGTTGTTGGATGGAGGGCCAGTCGTTGAGACTATTGTTGCACAACAACGTTCAACACACACAACAATGTTCTTTTGAGGAGTGGCCTGATCTCCTTATTGAATGCCATACGGCGCCCGTGTTTACAGGATCACAAGAACAATTTAGAAATAATCTTTGTAAAGGTGCAAAGGCGAAAAAGTTGTATCAGAAGCAACATCTAAACACTTTAAGAAAATTTGGTAAAAAAAAAACTGCAGCTGAATTCAGCTACGGTTTTTTTTTACCAAACTTTCTTATAGTGAAACAAGCATCAATTAACCTATCACCATGTGCAGCTGTTGTACCCCAAAATCACGATGAACGGTTTTCTCAACGAGCTCAACCCAAATGGCACTCTGATTCATAGGGAAGAGCTTTCATGAAAAAGATCCTGCTAGTGAAGACAAGCCCAAAAAAGGAGACTCCAGGTATATGCGAGCCTTCAAGGATGTCCACGCAAGCAAGAATCCAGTTTGGGAGGGGAGAGGAGGGGGGAGGGGAAGCAGAAAGCAAGCGCTCGTGTAAAACGATCGGCCGAAATAGACGACGATCTAGGTAAAGTCTCGAAACCTAAGAACGCGCCTCCTATAAAGGAGCACAAAGAGGAGGTGGAAGAGGACAAAGAGGAAGTGGAGGAGGACAAGGAGGAGGAGGGGGACAATGAAGGCAAGAAGGAAGACAAGGACGATGTGGATGAGAAAGAGGACGAGGAGAGCCAGATCCTACCAAGTCGGCCCCCACAAGAGGGAAACGCAAGAAGAACATCTTGCCAGCTTCTAGTACCGAAGAGAGCACAAAGGACGATGACCTTGAGAGCGCACGGGACATCGACAAGAAAATGGACAACACGGACCAAACGGCTGAGAGAGATGCTATCGACGCAGCCGAGAAGCAGCAAAGAGCGCGTAACAAGAAACTTCTTTCGGACAAGCTCGTGGAAGTTAAGGCAAGAGATCGAGTATGCTCGTTTGGAGCGCATCCACTAGTAGAAATCACGGTAAAAATAAACTGCAGCCAAAATTGGCTGCAGTTCTTTTGACCAACCTGATTTGCAGTCGCTAAACAACTGCAGATTTGTTTTTTTGGATTTGCAACTGCAATTCTAGGAATTTCAAGGCTTGTAATATACCGTTGGAAAGGTCTTAAAAATAAGTTAACTTTCCAACAATATGTTACAAGCCCCCAAATTATTAAAATTGCAGTTGTAAATCAAAAAAGAAAAAGAACAAGCTAGTCAAAAGAACCGCAGCCAATTTTGGCTACGGTTTTTTTTACCATGTTTTCTACTAGTGATCGCACTCTTGAGATTGAGTTAGTCAAGTTTGGATAGAACGGGCATACCGTAGATTGTATAGAATTCTCCCATATGTGGAACATGGCCAAATATACAATAAATAAACTACATTGGAATATAAGATAACTGTTAACCACAAACTTTAAGTTCTGTGTTATTGCGCTCGAAGGTTGCTGTATGTATTGTGACTCATGATTTTGATTTCTGGATGTACAGTCTCTCGAGTCATCGCGGAAGAATGTGATTAGTCAAGACATTGCTACAGTAGTAGAAGATAATGTCACAATTGGTTTGCAACCATAGCCGAATGGACTCAACATCATCATCACAAACTTGGCAAGTCATGTTTTTGCAATGTTTTATGTATGTTGTTGAGATGAACATGGGTGATTACGTTCGACGTACGTTTTATGTTTGTTTATTGTACAAAAAACGCACGATCAACATATTACAAACATGAAAAAACACATCATCATAAAATTTACATGTTTGTAATATGTCCTTTGTACGTTTTTTCTACAGCAAACATATGTAAAACGTATGTCGAATGTAATCACCCCTGTTCATCTCAACAACATACGTAAAACATTGCAAAACATTACTTCCTAAGTTTGTGATGATTGGTGTGTTTCCTGAATATGCGTTGGCCGACATTCCCTGCAATATTTTTCACATTAGCCTCTTTCATGAAGTGGTCTCGATTTGGGGCAACTCCCTTCCGCTTCAACTCCAGGACAAGTTGGACATGCATGCTCATGATTTTTGCAATTGGAACCTTTGCCCGCAACTTGTCCTCGACAAAGAGCTTGGCCTCGGGAGACAGGCGAGACGTAAACTGCGAGCGCTCCGCCAATTTGACAACTCCGTGCGCAACGATTATGTCTACATTGGTGTGCCTCGAACAACGGTGCGTTATCTAAATGACATCTCTGAGAAAATACAGTTGCCTCACTTTAATGGCTACCGGGCACCTCCTCTTGATTGTACCTCCGTTTTGGCCTTATGATGTAAGGTTCATTACAAGAACGTCTGTTGCGTACATTTTTTCCTTATTTGGTGTACCGTTGAGGTTTCCTCTTCACGAGAGATGTTATTTGGATTGTCTTGTCCAAAGCGTTTTCCGGACCGTACTGGCACTTGAACCTAGCGCAACAGAACAAAGGAATATCTGTTTGTCATTGACAATGCATGCGTCGACAAGCATTCTCGTGATTTGAGACTGGATAGTGCAGTGCAATGTACCTCAATGTTATGATTGCGGTGACATCTCGGGCCTCTTTACCGGAATAGAGTTCTCGGTCCCGGGTTAGAAAGATACATTGAATATAGGATCTAAATCTTCTGTCGTCTTTGATGAAATTCTCGTACCTATTCTAAGGGATATGAGAAATCCAGGTGACACCAATCGAGGGGAATGGATCACCATCTATGGTCTTACTAAATATCTTTCCATGTGAATGGACCAGGTGGGCATGGCTGAACCTTGTCTCATATGGTTTGTATGATCAGATCATGAGTCTGGAGGCATGAGTGCTCATAGTCACCGATCCAAGAGTTGTCCAAATTGGGATCGAGAACCTTCGACAAAATCTCTCTCTTGACCGTTGACACGCCTGCGCCGAGGGGGCGCCACTTCGGTGCGAACGAACTCTCGGGCCTCCGCCACTGCTCACCACTTTGTGTCAACCACGGTTTCTCCTAAATTCTTGATTACCACCTAAATCCCTAGCCACATTACCAAAACCGCCTAGAGAAAGCATAGCATATCAAATCTTAATCCTGAACTGCACATCTTATTCCATGGAGTAGGAGAAATCAAATTCCCCTTCTCCCCCCCCTCCCAAATCCCCCAACGACTACCTTTTATCCATCAAGAGTCGATTGACTCTCGAACTTGACTCTCAACCTACTGCATGGGACTGGGATGGCCCTCGGTCGAGAGAGGGTGATGTGGAAGGTAGGCGATTATCGGGTAGAGAGCGCTATAGTAGACAGTAGATGGCAGAGAGTGCCACTGTGGAAGGCCGATGGTAGAGAAAGGAAAACAGGAACACGAAAGAAATGTAGAAGCTAAATGGACAGTGTGCCCTGAGACTAGCGCCAGAACAGGCCCCAAATGGCAGGTGCATTAACGTCGACCGGGGGGGGGGGAGAGGGATTAGAGTCGGGGTGGTGATTTTAGTGTACTATGTACCCAATGAAAAATAGAGTTAGCCCTTTGACGCGTCCGCGTCCATATAATGGACGACTAACACATTGCAATTGTTCTTTTGACTACATCTTGTACAATTTTTCATCCATCCAAATTTCTCTTGGTTCTTGTGCTAGTTGACTATCATTTGTACAATATGGATTTTCAAAATAAGATATTGTGAATTTTTGAAAAACAACACAATTGGTTTATGTCAAGTTTCATTCTTAGTTTCAAAAAGTGAGACCTTAAACATGATTTTCCAAAACAAGTAGAATCAAATAATGGAAACAATACCATCTCGTAGTGCATGTTATTCCAATTTCATTACAATAAATTTTAATTATTATGTGTTGATTTGGGATTTTTAATTGAATTTCATGAGAGAACCTTGCAAACTTAATTGAAAAATATTAATAAAAAATATGATGAATCCAACCATACAGATGTGATCTTCACATTGACATTTACAACTTAACTCTGTACATCAACAGTCCATTTTTGTTTTTCACCAAACATATTATAACGATCTTTGAAAACAGTGTTGAATCGGGACGGTAAAGGATTAACTTAGATCACACTGATGAATTTTCACTGACCCGCAAATCAAGTTGTGCAAAAAGCCTGAAGAAAGGGTCGCCAAGACACCTAGTCCCTGCTCCCTCTGCCACCTGTCTGCCACATCACATAAGTAGGCCTGCTCTGCTCTCACACGCCCCAAATAGAAAACCGTCTCTGATATCGCCAGCTCCAGGGGCTTCCACTCTCTTGCAGATCCTAACCTTCCACGTTGCACAATCGTGTCCGTCCATGCGATCCCAGCACCCACTCTTATATACAAGCTTCCGCCCTTTTCCAAATGTACAACCTCCAGATCTCACCTTCTCCTCCGTACTGCATCAATAGTGACAACTCTCCAGCTTCTCCGACTAGCTCAGCTTGATTTGAACAGTGTTCAAGGCCGGACTGCATTCACTTGAATCGATTATTGAGTCCTCAGACAGTGGATTAATTTCTTACTACTGTGCCAGTTAGAAGTTGCTGCAATGGAAGAGTTGCGACACACTGATGCCAAAGTGTACGCAGCTACTCACCCTGGAGTTCGAGCCAGAGGCCACGTCAACAGGTACCTTAACTCTTTTCTGAGTTCCCACTCTCATCAAGCTTCACGAGCATTGATTCTCTTTCCGTCACTTTAACCCAATATGTAGGAAACACTACTTGAGTGTCCGGTTGCACACTGCCTTTGAGCTCTCGCACTGTACCCATTCTAATAGTGAGATCACTCTAGTGCTCATGAGATCAGATTTACATCATGATTTCTTGTGCATAATTTCTTCAAAGTGGGATCCCTATTGAAGAAACAGGATACAACCCAATTTCCACTGAACTGTTTACTGATCGTACACATTTAGTCAGTAAAGTTCAA
This sequence comes from Pohlia nutans, assembly GCA_022496805.1. Lineage (NCBI taxonomy): Eukaryota > Viridiplantae > Streptophyta > Bryopsida > Bryales > Mniaceae > Pohlia > Pohlia nutans. The sequence goes on from CM040085.1 coordinate 36,240,570, forward strand.
TGAAGTGTATGAATAGATGAGTTGCTGTTGACAACAGGGATCAATACATACTACCTCTAGTATCGAGAGAGAATATTTGCTATTGTATACACGTGATTTGACATTTTCCACATGCCAAGTTTTGAATTCGATCATGTAGGTTACCGGGTCATATAAAAGAGTTGTGTGTTATTAATGATCATACGCATATAGTCAGTATGTTCGATGAAGTGTATGAATTCATAGATGAGTTGTTGTTGGTAACAGGGATCAATACATGCTACCTCATTATTATCACGCTTTAGTATCGAGAGAGAATATTTGGCATTGTGTGCACGTGATTGGACTTCTTCAATGTGCCAAAGGGCCTGGTGATATAAAAGGGTTATTTATTGATGAGACGGGGATTGTTAAATTGTGCAGATACAACCCACGGTTGAGGTGGAAGCTGAGCAGATACAACCCCATGAACAGGTTTCGGCTGGCCAAGTACAAAACCACGCACCCTGTAAAGTTTCAGGAAGCCCGAGCAAGGAGCCGGTTCAACTACATGAACCCTCTGTTTTACATCCGCCGTATTAAGTACAACCTCACTCACGTTGGCCGCCGTCACCACACCACCACCAGCACTGTCTACTGATGAGTACTGGATCATCATCTGCTTCTATTAATTGTAAGGATTAATTAAGCTGGAGGTCTCCGATAATCCTATGGCTAGTGTGTTAATTAATTACTTAGTGCGTTACTACTGTGTACATGGATCTTGTGTACCATATTCGGGTTGGGTGAACTCAGGCTTAGTTTTCGTAGCTTTTGGGACTGTACTGGTCGTTCAATGCTGTACAGTAAGCATATTAATGTGAATTAAGGTTTTTTGAATGCAATCCTTTGCTTCACGGTTTCCATCTTGCTTGCTGTGATGAGGTTTAAGACCAATGCTTTCATGACTGGAGTGATCTTTAAATTCCAAGATGTACGAATGCATGATGTGTTTTCTTCTTTTATTTTACTAATAAGGTCGTTATCTTTCCTTTTATACCAAGAGAACGTTAGTACCAATGTTGTATTGGTAATATATGAAATCAATGAAAGTAGCGGACTTCAAATGGGTATTTAGAATGATCCATTGTTCAAAGTTTCAATGTAGAAAGATGTGGAACCGATCTAATGTTGATTTGTTGCCTCTTTTGCACTCATTTAAGGATGATTGAAAGTTTTACCAAGGGAAAAAGGAGTCACAGTATTCATGATGTTTTTAAGTATTCTTGAGAATTTCAATAGTACCAGTGCATTTTAAACCAATGTAGTGGGTAGAACGTTCAATGTTGAATGTTCAACATTGGAATGAAAGAAATAATAGGAATGGGCAAAATTGTAATGTACAGTGACAGCTTTTAACCCCTAAATGCAAGAGCCCTCTCCAAATTCGGCAGTTTTGCAAAGATGCATTATAAAATGCAATTAAGAGGGGTATTTTGAACTTGATGTATGAATAAAAGATGTGCACCCGGGGAAGTCACTGTCAAGAATTTAGATAACTATGAGAGAACAAATATAGGGTGTCTTTTATTCATTTGAAATAAAAATTATAAATTTCTAGAAGTAATATAGGGTGTTTTAAAACCAATTTGGGAATATGTAAGAATATTCTTAGAATATATGGAATGTACCCTAAATATACTATAAATAGTAGAATATTCCAATTATTTCATAGCCCCCCATTAAATTCCATTTGTTCGCTCATATGTACCCAAAATTTACACTAAGTGACTTCCCTAAGGATATACATGATAAATTTTAGATTCTATCCATATGGTTAGATCTATGATTGCAATCACCAATATTTTTGTATAAAATTGGAAGCTTAAAATTCAAAATTCTTTTATAAATCAATTATGAATAAGATATTGAGAATCTATTGATGAAATTTGTTGTAACCGGTTGAAATGTAATACTCTAATTGTAGTGTTTTTTGGGGATTTTATAGTTGCTTACTTTTATGAGTTGACTTTTTTAGGAGCACTTTGGAACACTTCTGAACTAAAATCTTAAATTTTTTTTGGTGAATCCCTGCAACATGAAATGAAGCATAAATTTTCACAAATCATCGTGTTTCTAATCGGTTCTCACATGCATGTAGCTAACTTCCCATACAATCTATAGAAAAAAATTTACACTGTTAAAAGTGCATGATGGATGAGAAAACATGGATGAAATATGCACATCGTCAAAAACATGGAGGCTTAGGCAATTAAGGGTTAAAGTGACACTTATTAAGTATATGACCAAGGTTATGTTCCACTGGCCTTTTGTCCGGTAGACACTGGGTTATTAACATTACAAACAGACACTTTATTCACGCCGGCCTCGAAAGAGGACCAAAGTTTCTATCTATCTATAACCAAGGTTGTTATACTCAATGGGTTTGGGTCTTGAAAGGTGGATAGGATGGGCAAATTCGACTAGACGGGAATGCGGTCCATTGGACGTCGTAACAACCATATAATAGACATTATCAGTACTTCTACTATTGAACATTGGTATTTTGATTTTGAGAAGGATGATTTTATAAAATCTTTACATTAGGGTTTTTCAATTATGTCACAAGAGAGGTGAGATTGTCCTTTGCAACGTCGTTTTCTCTCATTTTTTTCTAATTGGCCTTCAATCACAAAACATAATGTGTTGTCCACCTTAAGATGGATGATAACACTTAACAATGGAAGAATTGTCAAAGAATGTGAGAGCACTACACACGGAGTGTTGTCCAATGATGAGAATTGGCAATGATGGAAGTGGCTACTCTAAAACCTCCTAAGGCCAACTTTACACAAGAAGCAATTACACCAAAACTTCTCTAATTTGACACAATGTACAAGAAAAAAAACTAGGTTTTGGATCATTTAAGTCACAAGGGTCGAGATTAAAAGGACCAAATTCCTACTACACCAATTACTGCCATTACTGTGAGTCATAGTAATTCAGTATTCTCACAGTAAGTGTGGTATTAGAACGTGTGATTCACACTAATTGAAAATTCTCACAGTGAGTAGGGATGATTGTGTGTAAAGTTTAACACTAAATGAGGGTTGGTGGGAAATCTCACACTGATTCTGTGACTCACAATAATGGCAATAACCGGTGTAGTGTTTCTAGCTTCTAAGGTCTAGTACAATTCTTTGATTCGTGTGAAGTGCCGCTACTATGACACCAGCCTAATGACCGAGTAGAAAAGGAAGTGACCAGTAGGCATTCGACGTCGTTGGAATTTGGTATAAACGGTATGCATGTAGGGCCATGGTGGTGAAATCGGGACCTCAAGGTTTCAGCAAGAAATTTGAGGATACCAGCGACTGGTGGGATTGCTCTGGAACGAATAATGAACATTCAAACTGCTGCAAGCATGCTTTGTGGTAAAAATGTAATTTTACAATATTCTTACAAATGAATTTGCACATACTATTCTATACGTTACAGCTGCTAAATCTTTCCTACACAACAAAAGTGTAGCCAGAATTTGTGTCGTATCTACTCTATACTAGTGTAGCAGACAGTATCACATATACCGTGGTACTGTGATAATGTGTAAGCAGACAGGTACACAGAACAGTCCCGAGGCTTATCTCGCTTCACAAGGCCAATTTGTTCTCGACACAGGAGCGAATTCGAATGGTAGCAAACGATAGAAGTATGCTGAACTTCTGCCCCGAATCAGCAGGAATTAGATCCTACATGATGCAACAACGTGATGCTAGCTCAATTACCGCCTCACAATCGGCGTCTCCAATACACAATCCATGTTGGATGGCAGACGTTTCTGAAAGACAGCAACAATAACAATTCCTTCAATCCCAGTTCGGGTGGCCAGCATTTATCAGATATAATGTACGGGGAGCTACGCTGTGATGATATGGTTCCACGAGAAGTGTTGAAGAACACTAAACTAAGATTAAAGATTCACTTAACAAGAGAACTTCATGATTACTCTTGAAAAATTGAACTAATTGCAAATGCCGTGTACAGCAACTTTTCTTTTGAAGTCCCTGACAATGGCGTGGCTAAAATGCTGGAGATCAGGGTTTCTATTCTGAGGCCATTGAGGGACTTGAAAAGAAAAGCTGTACAACAAAGAAAAATTCAATGTGGTGGGCAACAGGAACCAACAGTAAAAGCTATGATTTGAATCCTAGGAATGAGCATCAGGGCTTGCTGACAGAAGATGACGAGAGCTAAGTAAGGGCACAAGAGAAAAAGGTTCTATCCATGATGACATCTGGTGTGGGTTAAGTTCATACGCAGCGGAGTGACTCGAGTGAGTGTGCTCCGTGCAGCTCCTACAGCTCCTAGTGGTAAAGTTTCATTTCCGTCTCCTGCAAGTTCATCCTGAAGTTTTCCGTTTGTCAGCTTATTCTGCCAACCACACACTCAAATGTGTAAGTATACAGCATTTTCGTAGGAAATTCACGAACACAAACCAAAACATCGAGGTCTATTGCAAGACTAAATAGCTACGTGAAAGCTGCTCTTCGGTGGGAAGTTGGATTACACTCATCCATTCATCGTGGCAATGAATACTAACGAGTGCCGTCTAAAAAACCCGTCTGCACATGGCCTGTAAATCCCAGCGATGCTCGATACATTTGCTAAAAAAACGCGAGCACAACGGAACATCAAGACTTGAAATACAAGGAAAGGGTACTCGAGGAGAGTACACACCCAGGGGTTGGAAGCACAGATGCCATGCATGCAGAGTGGTTCTAAACCTTACTCCTCTGGTAACGAAGGGCGATTTTGTGTAGCCCAGATACGAATTGCGTTTGAGCTTCAATAGCAAACGAAGCTCCTTATTTTCTTCTGCTAACAAGTATATCTACAAACCACATACAGTAGAAGTTAAAATTCCGTATTAGTAAGTTTATCACTTACAAGACAACGGGATGTAACATCGCCGGTTACACATTCAGATCCGTGCAATACGCAATATCATTTCACATTCGTCTAAGAACTTGTAATACAAGCAACCGCATCTCACAGCACTGACCCTTCAGATAGGAAGGAAAAACGTTAAACCTTTTCACAACAGCAACATCAGGAGAGAGCTTATTTAGTATGTAATGCATGTCTGTAATCCAATGGAAAGCTGTATAGCAGAAGTACCTGCTCTTGGGCTTTTTCAAGATTGCTCTTACAAATTGCCACTTCCTGCCTCAAGGCGTCTGCCTCCATAAGCAAAGATTTCATACCTTTCTCGTACACCTTCATCCTGTGTCCAAGGTTTCAACCACCTGGTCAACAAGCAGTTATAAGAACTTGGAATGTATAGGTATTGATGCACTGTGAAAGAACCTTAAGAGAACCCAACTGCACACTGGCCGCAAACCACAAATGAAAAATGATGAATTAAAATGAACGTGCCAGCCTAAAACAAAGTCCCCTTGAAAGGCCACGCATACCTTTCACGACTCCCTTCACCTTCAGTCCATTTCTTTAAGAGCCTGAGGATCAACATAATCATGGGATGCACAAGAAGCGAACTTAGCATTGTCTAGTGAAATGACTTCTAAGGTTGGAAAAATGAGATTTTGGGAAGGCACACAGAAACCACTTTCGACGGACAATTGATCTACTGGTGATTGCTTCAAGAATGCATGTTCTCTTTAACGTATAGTGACCATTATGGCGCAGGAATGTACCATACCCTAAAACTACCTCCCGTACTGGCATGCAGATGAAAATTTCAAAACAACTAAATATTAGATATGAACAGTAAGACGAGATTTCCCTGAATCATGGAAAAGAATCAGGACTCACCTTTCACGACTTGACCGGAACTCCCCTTGCATACGTTTTAAGATGGCCTTAAACTGGAGGTTAAGGGATGAAATGGCTTCGTCTCTTTCCTGCTCGAGTGCTCTTATCACTCCAGCCGATACGGCAGATGACACCATTCTGGAAACACTGACCTCATCTCTAGCAGTTTCCATGGCTGAACAGGCTTCCTGTATTCTTTTGAGCTCTGTCGATGTTTCCTCGTAACGCTGCACGGCCATGCCCAAAACCAACGATGTGTTATTATCGACCTCCCCCGATTGGATCACAGCCCAGTAGTATGCCAGATAACCAGTGAGAAAAGAGCTAATTTCTCTCGCATCTAAGAGATCCAAAAGAATGATGCACAATAGAGTTCTGATCCGCCCATTAACCAGTACGAAAGTGTTTTAGATCAACATGTGTTACGAGAAGGTGCAGTCATTGTAAACTCGAGGAGAGTCATCGCCAACATAAAAAGTTTAACATCAACCCGTTATACCTGGTTTGCTTCAGTAAGCAGAATCTCCAGCTGCAAGTTACGCTCCCTTACAAGCTCCTCCGCGTTGTTGTGCTCTACTTTAACACAGGAACTGACAGCGTCTGCCTCATCTTGAAGTCTGCAGCCCGGGAAAGACGAGTTATAGATCAAACGAAGTCTCTATCAATTACGAAGAACTTGAGAATATGTTCAAACACGTGATGCGCTGGATCTTTCATACTTTGGAAAGCAGTCAGATTTTGATACTACATTTATTTACCTCAGTAATTTCGATTCCAAATCTGCGAGCTTCAGTCTCAAGGCAGGTACATCTTCCTCATCAAGGATCTGAAAAAATCATTGAAGTTCAACCTCCTCATGCATAATATTCATCAAAGGCATATACTGTCAAGAAACTAACCCCCGCAAGCATATCAATCGACAGGCATGTAAAACGTGCTATAAATGACGTTCCACGATCTCATACAGAATTAGCTAAGATACGGCATCTGAACATGGGCCTGATTACGCGCTCAGCAGTCCTATACAATCACGATTCTCTAAGGGTGAGAGATGTCAAGAAGCACCTCTGCAGGTAAAGGATGTACTGCTGCGGTGCAACCTCTGATATTTTCGAGTTCCTGCAGCAATTCTTCCATCCTTCGATTGGCCTCATCAGCTCTGTCCTCGGCTTGGGCTGCCCGTTCCTCGGCTTCGTCGGCAACTTCCATGAATACTTCGCGGTCATTGTGATACAGATTGCACTCATTTTCTAAGCGAGTACATTCTTGAGTTAGCGCCTCGCAATCTAGGGTCAGCGACTTACATTCGGCCGCAAGTCTCTGGGTCTCAGCCACTTGTCTCTTCAAAGCTTGCGCATTCAGAGAAGCCTCTTCCTGCGATATCAGAAGCACGCTTAGTCCGCGACAACTCGGACTCGTTGTATCACATTCATCAGGCACTTCATACTTCAGCTTGTTCCAAACCAATCTAGTGGCTGCTTTCGCAGCATAAACTATTCGATATTGAAAAAGAAAATATTGACCAAAAGAGCAGGGAATCTGAAAAATATACTAAAAGAGAAGCCTCCGAAGTTCTAGTCAATCAGTGATGACTTCTCCACCAGCTCTTTCCCCCGTTTATTCAGAATTATTACGACTGCCGATAACGTAGATTTTTCAGTCACCCGAGAAAATTTAAGCAAGGCAAGAAAAGATGACACGACAGCACTTCTAACACCACAGAGCTTACGATGAGAAACGAGTTTTGATATTCCTCTTCAGTAGCGAGATTAAGTGACGAGGTCGAGTAATCCTCTCCAATTTCGAGACTGCTAACTACTGAGAATCAGGCATTGTCAACCATGCTAAAGGACATTGTTAACCAGGCCGAGAAGTATAGCGAAGTGCGTGGATATATAGTCGATCCTCGATTAAAGGAGGTACCGATCCTGTGCATTCCTAAGCCTTACCAACATCTACTGACCAATCGTTATAATTCCAGACGAGCGATTGAGGCATTTCAAGTGAGATGGCAGTCCTTTAGGTACGTTTCTTTCGTTTCTCCACATAATCGTTCGACTCTAATGCCCGACCACGTACTCTAGTATGAGTTAATTCTCACCGCAGGAGGAGCAATGACATTAGGAGAACTCGAGGTCTTAGAAGGCCAAAACTCTTGAGATTAGAATCAAAGATACGTTTACACGAAGACAAATGCTGTTTCCCTTACGCTGCTGATTGGACTAGTGCAAGATCAGCATACACGACAGCGAAAAATAAAATACGCTTACCCTGGATTTCGTACATCTCATATCTGCCTCCTCCAAGCGCTGTAGAAGCACATACACTTGTTCCTGGAGTTGTCTCTGAGAATCCACTGCTTCCGAAAACTTCACCTCCCAGTAATCTTGACAACTGCAAGGCTCAAGTATATTGCAAACAGTTTCTTGCACATACTTCTCTACCTCAGCCGGCAAGGTCGTTGAAACATCTTTGTCGAACCTCTCCATGTCTGATGTTTCACGAAATGCAATTACTATGATCAAAATAATAAGGAGCTTCAAGAGATCTCGCTACTACTCCCTCTTGAAATTCTCTTCCGTCTTTCTTATCAGCCGGCAGCTCTTCTCCTCCATAAGCAAGTAAGGCAGCCGTGGAGAACTCGTAAAACAGGAACACAAAAATCAAGAAGCCGATCAAACGATAGCCGCACTCCGATTTTTTTCAAGAAACGGCAAAATCTCGTGGCCGTTAACTGCACAATGTAGTCCTCCAATTGCTCAACCAATTCGTTCACACGCTCGAGGTGCAAACATCATATCCGCGTGTACAAACGAGTCCAGCGCCTCTTTCAATGCCGAAAAGTGATCGCACGGCGCCACGAGAGTGTTAGGAAAACGACACAGGCAATGCGGGACGCCGAGCTGCAAGAGGCCGATTCTCGGAATTCTTGCAAATGGCAGAGGCAGAGTACGAAGAAAACCTAAACTGTGATCGCAATCGCAATTTGTACTGAATTTTTTTGCAATCAACGAGGTGATGTAATGCGATCGCTCGTGCGCGTGAGTAAAACAATCTAGTTGATGTAATGCGGAGGTTGAGTGATGAGGTAGCTGTTGTAACGAGCGGCGTTTGTCCAACGGTAGGATATGGTGGACAACGGTCGGATGCCAGCAACGAGGCGGCTATAGTTGGGGTCCAAAGCAAGGCAGCCGGCTACAGCGGACGACGACAAGCCAGCATCTCCAGGGCCAGGCAGATTCTGCGTCGAATCTGTCCTGCCAGTCAGCTGGCTCACAGAAAAAGGTGAATTCTGAATCACGTTCTCAGGCAGTGTTCCCAGGCAGTGTTCACCGGGAGTGTTCCCATGCAGTGTTCCCAGGCAGTGTTCGGATTCTTGGCAAATTTTCATTACCATCCCAGTCCACCTGTTTTTTCCAGCCCTTTTGTAAGGGATTAAGCATCCACCTGAGTGCACAACGCAGAATTACAGCGTGAGTGGCAGGAGCATGAGTGAGGTTGTGCAAGAGAGCGGGATGTATAATTTGTCGTTAAGTCCAATGGGTGTATTGTGAAGTTGTCTCCGAGATTTGCGGTTTAGGGTTTGCAACGAGAGTACAATTCCGTTACGTTTCTTACCCTTTAGTGCCCAGGGTATTGTAGCTGAACGCCCTGGATTTCAGTGGGTTTTTCACCGTAATTGATACTATCAGAAATAGAATGGATTAACTTGGAAAGTAACTATACAATTGTATTTTCAACTAGAGTGAAGACATTTTGCCAAAATTAAAGAATCATCGTATTGTTGGATTGGAAGATTATAGTATGTCTTTGAAATGTATAATGCACACTCAAAAATGAGATTTTGAAGGGTGTGTGACTTCAGAATTAAATAGAATTTGGGTTAAATTTTCAAAAATAAAAGTAGAGATGTTCAGCAATGACCTATGTCAAACCCTCTCCGTAACAATCTTTCATGTCAAGAACAGACTCACACATAATTATCGTGAATCTTATGAGATGAGAGTGACTTATCCATATATAGCTTAGGACAAAAATATATACGTATAAATATGAAAGGAGTTGGAACTTTGATCAAGATTGGAATACATACACTAATGGAACATGAACAAGAGAACACATTGGTCTTACAATAGGCCTCAAGTTTGGAATAAATAATGTGTGTAAATTGGTTGGAGCCTAAGATACCAATTACAACGTGTTTTGAATCAAACAAAAGGAGTCAATTCACTTGCAAATTTTCATTACATATATAAATTAAAGCTCAAAGAATGCACATGCTATTTCTGCATAAATAGTCGTCTAAATTGGGTGCTCTATTTTGCAAATCACTTCTAATCTAAATTTGTAAAGCATAGCACTCATTTCGGGACCTAATTGTGCTAAAAAATAATTATCAGAAAAATTTGCAAAAAAAATATTGTTTTTGTCTTTGTTGAAATGTAAAAAGTATTGCAATAAAACATGAATATTTATAAAAAATCATAACAAAAATTTGAATTTCATTCATTTTTATGAAAAAGCCTCAAAAATGGGACACAAACCGAAAGAAAAGGTGCGTTAGGGATGTTGCAACATGGGGGATATGCGAGGGCTAACTCAGCGGAAGGTAAGAAGAAAAGAAGTACAACAAAGATTTTTAATTTTTAATTCTTTTTCTTTTTCTTTTTCATACATCCTAAAGGGTGGAGGATGCACGACCACAAGGCCAAGGCCTTGCTCTGGCTTGGCCAGGGCCATCAAAGAAGATGTGTTCATCAAAGCTAAAATGAAAACACCAAGTCCATCAAAGCTAAAATACTTCCAAAAATCAAGCATAATATGGTTGATCAGGCACTTAGGGATTAAGATACATGCACTTATAATCATTCATGACACAAAAGTAATCCCTCGCAATTAGACATGGGCAAAAACAACACTATAACTTTACACAAGATATATGCGATTGGAATATAAGAGCCTATGAGAGTCTAGGATCGATTTTGGATACATATGTATGCAATATTTTGAAAGTTCATACACGGTGTCCAAATAATGCATGCTAAAGTGTATTAGAGTACTATTTTACTTGTGAATAAATTCCAATAAGATTAATGTTTTGTAATAGTAGTAACTGCACTTAGATGTTATTACTAATGATTATAGATGCACATACTTTAGCTAAATGAAACATTCTAAAATCATGTACAGTCAGGTCTAATATGCTTACGAATTCCCCTCTGCAAGGAAAAAAATTCAGAAACTTTGAACAATGCATGTGTACTCAAAAATGATCCGATTTGGAAACCGTAAAGTGCGTTGCAATCACATTGAAGTGTACTACTATATCATTACAAATTTACACATGCATTAGTGAAAATCATACAACAAGTTAAAAATATTATATACACTATCTACCATTGAGTGCTCTCACCCTTTGCTTTAATTATAGTGTCCATTTTCGCAAGTATATTTGAAATGAGTGTTTGAAATTGGTTTTGAGATACTAGAGCTCATACTTATTGAATGATTTGTATCATTTCATCTTTGTCCTTCATAATCTTTTTGATTCCATGGGCTTGTCTCCAATCATCAGGGTATCTACTACGATGTATTGGAGCACCATCCTCCATCAATGTGAGTTGAATAGGTCTATCATGCATAAAATAGAAGCCGATCAATGTATTTTCATAAATAAGTTCCACAAAATCAACTACTGATTGTTTAGTTGGAGGAATGATGACAAGTGGACTTTTGTCAAAACCCGTGAAAGTCCCTACACCATTACAAAAGAAGAAATTTCAAAGGAGACAAATGAAATGATACAAACCATCCAACAAATATAGGCTCAAGTATCTCAAAAACAATTTCAAACACTCATTTCAAATCTGCTTGCTAAATGGACACTATAATTGAAGCAAAGGGTGAGAGCACTCAATGGTAGATAGTGTATATAATATTTTAACTTTTTGTATGATTTTCACTAATGCATGTGTAAATTTGTAATGATATTGTAGTACACTCCAATGTGATTGCAACGCACTTTACGGTTTCCAAATCGGATCATTTTTGAGTACACATGCATTGTTCACAGTTTCTGAATTTTTTTCCTTGCAGAGGGGAATTCGTAAGCATATTGGACCTGACTGTACAATGAGTGCATATTTATTTTGAAAATAGAGTTAACCGAAAAGAGTGTCTCAAAGTGGAAACTCACCTCATACTCACCTTCAACTCGTTTTCAATTCAAAAAAACGGCAAAACTAGTCTATGGTGAGTTAAGGAATAATCTAAAGCAAGACCCTGCGCCACCACGCAACGTGGAACTCGTGACCTCCCCAATGCTAGAGAAGAGTTCCCATCCGCTCCCCCAAGCCAAGAGCCCCGACCATGGGGACTATTTACAAAAAAAAAAGTGTTTTAATTTTTATAACTGGCATCCAAATAATGAGTTTACTAATAGTGAGTTGAAACATTCTTTGATTTACTAATAGTGTCATCCAAATTTTTGACTATTAGAAATTGGACTAAGTAGCGCTTCACCAAAAATTCTGTGACTGTCCATTGCATGAGTTCATTACCTTGAATCGAAGAGGACCAGGTAATGAAGCTCTGAACTGAGTGTTTGGAAATTAATAAAATTTGTATTGAGGTAAATCTGAAGGCCTAAAATTTTGCTAGACCACACTTTTTACAATGTAGCAACACTATAGAGAAACTGCCAATAAAATAATTCACTCTCCAACCCTCTTCACTCTCAAAATTTGTTACAAAAATGGACTTGCATTTGAGATTTTGGTAACCAAACTAAAAGTTATTCCAATTAGAAGTTTTTTGAGTCCTTTGAGGGACAATTTTGCAAGTAAGACATAGAAGTGGATGTGTTTAAAAAGTTTATTTATTTTTAAATCGGTAGAATGTTTGTCAAAGATTGTAGAGAGTACTATGAGCTAGGGTAATCTCCATCTCCACTCTTGCATGGTGCTAAAGTAAATTGTAGTGGTTTAGAAAGGATGAAGCTAGTGTTGGAGCATCATTCCCACACCTTTAACCTCGTAAAATATTCGGTTGCACTTCTTGATATTGGTTAGAAGATGTCCCATCTCATAAATTAGACATGCCCAATATACCACATAACACTCAATTTTGACTTCACGTACTATTTGAAGCCTACATTCTAAAACACAAATGTACATCCCAAGTACTGTACATGAGGTCAAATTTTTTAAATGGGTGTTAAGAAATATGTCTACCTTACTATCCTACTACTAGTGTGCATTCACAGTATAATTAGCCACAACTGTAATCATTGTTCAAATTTTACTAATTTAATTCACACCAAAATTACCCTTCTATCTAATTTCATCTCATTTTTTTTTACATAACATGTCTTGATGTGAAATTTATTCTTCTCAATTATTATTTTCCCAAAATTCCAATTTTAAGCATAAGTTAACCCTTTGATGCACTTGTGTCCATATAATGGACGACGAACAAATTGCAACCTTTCTCAATACTACATCCTGTACAATTTTTCATCCATCCAAAATTTGGCCTACCACATTGATTTTTTGAGATGTCACAGCCAATTAGAAAGTGACACATGGCAAATTCATAAAATTTTGAATTAATTTTTACCATAACTCCTATCAACATATGATAAATGTATTTAATTCTTTTGAATTATAGACATATTCATTGTTAACCTTGCAAATCTTGTTAATAAACGTATAAATCATTCAATCTTGATTGACAAACATAAAAAGCATATGAAAGACAACATCTAATATTTTGTATATAATATCTATAAATGTATATAAATTATTTTTTAAGATTGATTGGATTTTTTATTCTTGATTTTCTATTTATTTTTCCTCTTTACTATAAAATTTTATTTGAATTTTGGCCATCTTCATTGTCATTCATTGTTATATATTACGCAATTGAAGATGTAATGAATTCCACCTTAGTCCACAAATATATAGAAAATAAAATCTGGAAAAATTAATATTCAAAGTTTAATATTTAAAACGTACCAATTTTTAGGATTCATTATTTAATTGTTTTAATTATTTTAATTATTTTTCCTTAATGGGACATAGATGTTAAATGTCATTATTTTTGCTTGAATTTATTTTTTACTATAATTATCTATGATTGTCTTCATATAGCTATAGCACTCATTCAACTACTGCAGAATATCATGATTGAGTTAAAGAATGTTTCATTCAATGCAGGTGGACAAGGATTGCCCTCAACTTCAGAAGTTGTACATCATTGTAAAAAGGGACATTCATTTGGGACCTATTCTTTCCAAGACTAATAAAGAATTTGACCCTAAAAAAGGTTGAAGTCATTTTTAATTTGAGACATGGACAAATGTAAAAATAATACAAAGCATGTTGGGTTATATTGATTGGTATCGTGATAGAGTGAAAGATTTTACTACTACCGCTATTGTTTTGACTAACTTCATCAGAAAAGCGTCAAATTTGAATAGACCGTTGAGAGTCAAGAGAGCTTTGACAAACTCAAGCATCAAGTAACGGCATACCCAGTAATGCAACCACTTAATTGGAACCAATCGTTCCACTTGTATTGCAATGCCTCCATTGTTGTTGTGGGGCCAATCTGCAATCGATGGAGGTAAGTCATACAACGATTACTTCATTGTATTTGTTAGCAAGCAGGTATCATCAACGGAGTATAATTATACTACCACTAAATGAAAGTGTATGGCTATGGTCTTTGGAGTAATTTTTTTTTCCACCACTTGTTGATAAACAAGGTGATGTTATTTATGGATTATATGGCAACCTAATATGTCGTTAACAAATTTTAACTCAATGAAGTGTAATTATATTATCATCAAAAGAAAATGTTTGACCATAATCTTTGGATTAAAAAAAATTCCTCATTACTTGTTGATCAACAATGCGGTGTTTATTATTAATCATATGAAGATCTAATATGTTGTTCACAAATATGAACTCAATTCTTGATTATTTCGTTAGGTGCTTATTCTCTTAGAGTTTGACTACACAATTTCGTATAACTCTGGTAAGGTGCATTGTCGAGCTTACCATTTATGTTGATTGCCAAGTCTAAACAAAGTTAACGATGACTCGCGATGACTTCCCAGATGCTATATTGTTTGTAGTGAAGAGCGTGTCGTCGTGGTACGCACATCAAGTTATTGAATACTCAGCATTTTCTGGGCGGTAAGGACAAAAACTAGAGGAAGGAGATTCAAGTTAATAATACTCACTTTGTTTTGATTTTTGACAAGTTGTTTCGTTGGGGAGTTGATGGTATATTTTGCAGATGCGTAGACTACATTGAGGTATCATTTATTTTAGAGACATGCCATGTTAGTGCTTGTGAAGGTCATTTTTTGGCCCAGTTGACTGCTGAGAAGGCGATTCGTGCGGGATAATGCTCTTCGTTGATGCCAAAGTTCATGTAAAGATCTGCAATGATTGGTAACCCCTAAAGGACCGGGGGAGGGGGGGGGGGGGGGGGGTTTGTTGAACTTAGCTCTTGTTTTTTTGACTAGCTCTTGTAGCAAGCTCAATTCCTCATTGGTGTGGGGTAATTTTGACGATCGGCACTGTTGAATTTAAAGAAGACTTACGTAGCTTTTTTATGAAAAAAGGATCAACAAAATTGCACAATTTTTGAAAAAATGCCACCGTTGAGAAAATTGATGGAACTTGTTCGGGGTATTTTGTACACATGATGAAATCGGATTGTTCAAAAGTGCTCCAAAAATTCTGAAATTTTTATTGTGAGTAGAGATCATCATTCTAAACATGTGATAAAAATTTCAAGTAAGTTAGAGATGTGAGGAGGAAGATATGAGGGTCTGAAGTGACACCTAAATACCCTCCTTGCAACTTAAAAAAATCATCAAAAATCGCTCACTTGATGAATTTTTGATCAAGAAGTACCTATAGATTTAGCTCTCAAAAAGAGCTAGGGTCTCCTTGTTGCTCATCCTATAATTCAAAGCCCAAGAACCCGAATTTTCTCACTTTCTAGTTCCAGAAGCCGCGTGGGGGCCTTACGGTCCTTTAGGGGTTAAAGGTATGTGTAAAACGATCTCCATATGGATTTGCTCTTACATCTTTCTTTGCCATTAGTATCTTTAGATAAGTAGGGAATCGACTATATTGGTTCGATTTCTTCAATTTATTTAAGACGGAACAAGTATATTATTGTGATCACGTAATATTTAACAAAGTGAGTAGAGATCAACGTAGTGAAGATAAAACAGACTTACAAATCGCAATCTTCTTGTACTGTACATACAAAAATGTCACTTCACATTTTGACTTTTCAAAAATCTTAATCAATGATTGTGACACATAGCTTCTAAATAAGACAAATGCAGTTTTGACTGAAGTATTTTAAATCATTCATTGACAAACCACTCTATATTATTCTTAGAATAACGAAATAAATCATACTTTGTTTTGTATTTTGCAATTTTTTTTGTAAATAACAAAAGCAACTAGAACACCAAATTATCATCAAAGGTTAAAGTTTTCTTGGTGAGTACTTAAAAACCGGCTTGCTGTCCATTTAATTCTTTTGGAGCTTAGGATGACGGGGGCATGCCCTTGTAGTTTAGAAGTGAGCATTGCACTATTTGTAAGTTATAAAGGGTGAGCGTAAACGTTATTCATTAAGCTAGTGTTTAGGCAAGAAACATTTTAGAAAAAGAAACCGAAAATATAAGTTTAGATCGCTTTTTTTTTTATTGTTTATTTATTTCTTGAGTTTTTTGTTTTTAGATGCTCCGTCAAGGGCAGATATAAAATCTATATTCTACCTCTCTCTTAGTCCAAACTCGCTCCATCTGGGGATGAAAGATGGTTCTATTAATTTTTTATCTACAAGTCCAAGTTAATTCCAATTTGAAGCTAACCAATCATTCTGTAAAGTTGTTTTACTGTAATGCACTTTAATTACGTCTTTGTCCATGTGGCAAGAGTTATGATTTTGTTATGATTTTGAGAAAACCAACCCACAATGGTTGTCATAAGTAAGCTTTTAAGCCGCACATGGTGCTCAAAATATATATTTTTGAATTTTTACTGAATATTAATATGTTTTTAATATTAATATAAATAAATAGGGTGTATAGTAAAAAATTAATGGGAAAAACAATTAAGGAGTCTAATTATTTATTTTTTACCTATTTTTATTTCATTTTGTAAAACTGTGAAGTTATAATAAAAAAATTAGCTAGTTTAGTAGATTTTTATGTAAAAAAACAATAATTATGCAATTGTGATGTAGATACTTTAAAATGTGGCTAAGCTTAATCTATTTGGAGTCCTAAATAGAGATAATGTCATCTTTAGTGACATTGTAATATGAATTAAGAGATTAGATGAAGTTAGTGACTAATTACCATTTTAACTAGTTGTTAATTAAGTTAATGAATGTTGGAAGAAGTAAAATCTCTCATAAGATTTTCAAAAAACTTTTGAATCTTTAAAGACTGTCAAAAAAGTTGTAGTGTTTTCACATAACTATGGAGGGGTAAATGTAAATATCATAAATTTGTACATAGATTTTGTAAGTTCCTTGAAAAGTAACATATAGGACTAAATTGACTACAAAATTTATACAAAGATCATAAAGTTCATTCGGTTGGCCAAATTTGAGAATAATCTGAGTTACGGAAAATTTCTTTTTAAATGTGATTACCTTACTTTAAATTTCACAAAAAATTGCACAAGACAAACCGAGAATCCGATTTGAGGTTTATAAAAGAACATTTCTTTCTACAAGAAGCCTTAGGAATTTGATGATGAAATTAATTGAAGTAAAAGATGCTTTTAATCTTTTACAAATCGATGGTAAATTCTGTAGTAACGATGGGCCAAAACGGGATGAAATTGAAGATATTTTGCTAGTGTAAGTATAAACAGGATTGCATCACAAAAAGAAATTGTGTTTCGAAATCATTAATGAAATTTGTTTGCTAATGTGATATATATTTAAACAGTTAAAAATATGTTTTAACAGTAAAATTAGGTTTTTGAATTAATTGTGTTTTTCTCTGTTGACTTTTGAAGGTCCTTGTA
Source organism: Pohlia nutans (assembly GCA_022496805.1). NCBI lineage: Eukaryota > Viridiplantae > Streptophyta > Bryopsida > Bryales > Mniaceae > Pohlia > Pohlia nutans. Next base: position 36,258,437 of record CM040085.1, read on the forward strand.
TTAATTAAAAGAAATTCTTTAGCTTAAAATGTATAAAAATCTAAAATATCATAATAGTGAGCGATAATTGCAAGTTTAAAGAAACAAATTGATTATATGAAAACAAATAGATTCATTCATGTTATAAAAAATTGCATCTTTATTGATACAAAGAGGTTACTAAATTTAATGATTTGTTATAAATTAATACTTTTGAAAGTTTTAAATTAAAAATTATTTTTTATAATTTATTCAAAACATCTAATTTATTGATTTTGAAAATACATATAATTTGTGGAGAACTCTTCAATAATTATAAGCACTTTAATACAACATATGTAAGATATATTTTAAATTAATATGGAAAATATGATAATGTATATTAAAGTAAAGATTAAAAAATATCCATTTTTCAATAATCCTAATTTATTAAAAAAATATAATTGTATATAAGTAAACAACCTACTAGTTCTAAACATTAATATCTATTTATTTTGTGTGGCCTCGAAGGTTTGTGGTGGCACAAGACTAGGGCTTATGGTTATATTGAATTAAGACTTATGATTGCACTAATATGAGTTTGTCATCGCATTTTATTAGATTCTTTTATTGTAAGAACTTTTACATTGTGCTTCGTGACGCTTTAGTACGATAACATATTGCTCAAAACTTAAATTTAAAAACTTTTTGATAATTTTAAAGAACTTTTTATTCATTTATCCTAGTTTAGTAACTTACTTCGGATTCAAAATGAAAAAATCAATAAAGAATTTCTACCTATTTACTAATAATAATATATGAATATTTCAACAATGCAAGTTAAATAATAATATCGTGAGTAAATTATTATGAGCAAATTCTAGGTTAATAGTAAAAAATAGTGGTAGAATTTTGAAAAAAGGAAATTGTCCTTTGTAAGACAAAGAATCACTCATTAGTTCATAACGAGTTCTATGTAATGCGCGATATGCACTCAAATTTATTAATGGTTTTTTTTACAATTTTTTATAATAGATTTATTCATGATTTGGAGATAGGATTATGTCAAATCAAAGTTTCTTACTATGTACTGGAAATGTTAAATATAAAAAAATTCTATGAATTTTAATGTGATTTAGATTAACATATTATGATTAGTAGTGTTTAATAAGTTTTAGCAACGATCGTGTTTGTGAACATGATTCAATAATCGGTTGGCTACTTGGAGTTGCCATTTAGGAGATATGACAAGCGAAATAATGGCCATCTATTTATAATCTAATTAATACATTTAATATGAAAATGACACTTAAGGACCATTCGAGTAGATTGATTTGATTGTAAGACCTCATCTGACTTTATCAAAATGAACTTTTTCCTTCCTAACCAAACCTCTTATCTCTTATTATTTTATTATTCATTTCTTCTTCTTCCTTTCTCTCTTTTTAGCTCTCTCTTGCTACCTTATTATTGCTCACCTACAGTGGAGTGATCTAAGCGCTTTGTGAAGTGCTAACTTTGAATGCTAAGTTTGCTAAGTGTGAGGGTCCAATTCAACAAAACATAAAATTATTATTTTAAAAAATATTTTTTAAAGATTTTTTAAATCTATTTATCCAAATTAGTAGCTTATTAAAAAATAAAATTGGCAAAACAAATAACGAATTTCTATCTATTTAATAATCATGACATCTTTGAAGATCAATTACATAAATAATGTCGTTAACACAACGTTTTTGGTTAGATTGTAATTAATTGAAAAGAAATAGCTAATAGAAATCGCTAGTAAAAACATAGATGATAAAACAATTGATAAAAACGAAGGATAAAAATAACCAGAAATCATAGTAAATAAATGAACTAGTTAAGTTAACTGAAAATACCAAATAGTACAATTAAGGTGTTTTACAATTTTATAACAAAAATTATTATTAATAGTGTAAGTTTGATGTGGCATTTAGAAATTTACATTCTTACCTCTTATTTTACTTTCTTCTCCCCTTCTTTACTTAAATAGAAGAGAAATTTACAATTTGTGTAAATCCTCAAAATTCACTGAAAATCCTTAAAAATTATAGGAGACTTCTAAAAAATCTACAGATTCGGCCTATAAAATTCGAACAGTATACACAATTGTTGTCTCAGTAAAGAAAACTCAAAAATTTCTAAATATCAAACAAATGATGTTAATTAACTACAAAAATTATATAAGGACCTTAGAATACCTTGAATGTGATAGAGAATTTGGGATCATTCAAAATTAGAAAACTCTCTTGGTTTAAAGGACAAACTTATCATAGATTTCGCAGAGAAATGAAAAATTTACCACACTAGCGTGCAAAGCAAACCGAGAGGCCACTTAGAGGTTTAGAACATTTGGTTTGTACTTTTAAAAAAACCCTTAAAAATCAATGATGAAGTCAAATTAAACAAATTTTACAATTACAAACTAATAGTAATTTCTGTCACAAGTAAAAGATCAAGACGGAAAGAAATTAAGTAAGAAGATTATCTTAAATTCTTTTCGTCTTTTGGTAAACAAGTTATTTAAAGCAAATTTGAATTTTTAAAGCTATTGTTAGAATCCGTTTGTCAATCCGAGCTATTTTTTAAAAGTTGCTAGTTCGCCCACCAGTAAATTCGAGACTTTTTAGGAATTTCATTTTTTTCAATAAGGATGTACAAAATAATGTAACTTAAGATATTTCTTAAATCTTGCAAACACGCGACAATCCTTTTGTAGCGCAGCTTTCAAAGTCCACCATTTTAGAAAATAATTGTTGTGTTTTGATGCTTTTTATCTTGAAGATAGCGCGAGATAACAGTGGGTTTAGGGTTTAGTTCGTAAGTGAACCCATTTGGTTTGAATTCATGACATTTTGTCATTTCTTTAGACTCATTTAGTGTTATGTTTTGTGATGCCCCTCTTTTGCAAATGATCAAATTGGCTGATTTTTGCTTTACATCAACTCATTCATTGCTATGACCAAATATTACATTCAATTCTCGCATTTCATAGGCGTTCATTTCTTAGTTTATTTATCACTCCACCCCTCGGCCCAATATTATAATGTGTCGACCGGTCGCACGGTCAAAGTCCTCATGCTTGTGTTTTTTTTTTTCACATTATGATAAAATATGCTTTGTTATTTTTCTAAAAGGTTAAAATATGCTGAAATTGGATTTACTATGCAAAGATAACATATCCAAATGAAGTTTCGGTTGTTTTTTAAATCAAAATTAATATTTTTAAATTTATCTCTTGATTGTAACATGCAATCTTTTGCTATGTAAAATAACAAACTTCACTACGCTCTTCTACTTTTATAAGAGTTTCATTAATACAAAATTCGTTCGATTTGGATATATGGTTCAAAAATTATAGACAGATGAATTTATCATGGCGTCAAATGAGAAACTGCTGTATGGATGAAAACTAATTTTGAACATTAATTGAGGGGAGAGAGAAGAGAAATATCGTGATCATTAACACGGAACTAATATCTTCTACTAATTTGATAACAAAAACACTTTACTAACCACTAATTTAAACATTAATTTAGAATCGAAAATAAAATTAAACATTAAATTTGTATCACTAATGTAAGCATGAAAAAGAGTTAAATTCGAATTGGACCTTCTAAAATGTAGATTAAAATAGAAAGATAGTAGTTAAAAGTAGTGTAAATGATGTATTCAACCGCGTATAAAAAGTAAAGAGTTAGTATCAATTGAATAGTACTATTGTGATCTAAATGTCGTGTTTTGAAAAAGAATTGAGCTCGTTTTATATACTAAAAATTCTAGTTTTTACTAATTGTGTAAAATGCTAATTTACCTTGTTTGATTTATCCCTATTTACTTTAATTTGATTTTACTAAATCTACATGCATTTTTGTTTTGGAACAAACATATTTATTGACTTCATGCACATTTGTCATTTTTGCAAAGTCAATGAATAAAATTTAATTTACTTTTTACTTCTACCCTAAAAGTTACTTTTATTCCTAATTTGATACATTTATTTTGTCATGTATCAAAAATATAATTGATTCCTATCTTTGACTTCATGCATTCTTGTTATGTTGCAAAATCAATGAAAAAAAAATCTAAATATTAATTTTTATCAATTGATTTTCACTTCCACCTTTCCTATCTTCATTTTTTTTACTTTTTGCTAATATTTAATTTATTTTGTTTGGAAAAGATTCAATTTGATTTTTACTTTTATTTTATTTATTTGATTTTTGATGGAAAAAAATTAATTTACAAAAATACTCGAAGTACTGCCAAACATATGAATAACTTTCTTAATATAACTCGGATTGACAAACGGATTTCACCAATAGCTTTAGAAAACCAAAAGTAGCCAAAAGCGACTCATTCCTTATTAAATGTATCATATCTTGTCGAATTCTTGTTGTTTTGGCCTTTCGCTGCGAGCAGAACTTATTATTGGTTATTAAATGTAAAATTTGCCTACTTTTGACTTTATCAGTGATCCTCAAAGATCTCTTTATATAGGAAATAAATATTCATTGAAATAAATATTCATTGGTCTCGCGAATTGTCTTGTGCGGTATTGTGGTAATGTTTTCACGCTTATGCAAAATCTACGTTAAACTTATTTTAAAAAAACTAGTGGCTCCTTATTTTGGATCATTCCAAAATTTGCCAACATAGTCACAATACTTTGAGTTCTGTGTTTAGATTTTTTGGATTATTTTAGCATTATTCATTTAATATCTAAGAATTTATGAGTTCTTTTTACCGAAATCAACATTTGCGTTTATTACTTTAATTTCACTCGCTAATTCTACTGATTTTTTGAGATCCTTCTACATATGATATTTTTGGTGATTTTTTGTGATTTACTAAAATCATAACTTCTCGTTTATTGTCCTAATAACTGTTTGTTTAATTCTTAATTTTACTAATTTTTTTCATTAATTGAATTAACTAGTTATTTTTTACGAGTCGTGTTTCTTAGTAAATTTTTACCTTTTATGTATATCTACCATATTTTATTTTTTAATCACTATTTAAGCTAAAATGTTGTATTAACAACATTCTAAAGATATATATATATATATATATATATATATATATATATATATTCTTAATTAGACAAAATTTTGTTATTAGTTTTACCATTTTTATTTCTAAATAAGCTACTAATTTGGAATTAAAAAAAATCTTTAAAAACTAACAAATAGATGTTTATTAATATTCAAAACACTTACTGTTGATTTGGCCTCTTACAAAAGCAGTTTTCACAAGGTACGTTGGTAATTTGTTTAATGACAAGAGTATTTGACATTAATTCATCCAAGGGTTGGTGAAAAGCACTACGAGACACGACGTTTTGACCCATCGACTAATAACTTTGGGGGCCGCTATCAAGGCAGTTTTGGTTGTCGGAGAGAGAGGAAGATAATGACAATGAAAGAAAGAACCTAGCTCTTTCGGATACTACACTGGAAAGGTAAACTTTGGAATTACCTTAGTGTTTAAACATGTTGAAAATAATTCGGTCATTTTCTGGAGGAATTGACCTTAAAAAATCAACTCATCTGGATGATCAAGAGGAACAGTCTCCTTCCTCACGTTAACAACATCCAAAATACACGAAGAAAGAACAAAGAAGACCCGTAAGCTGACTTAGTGGGACAAAATCAAGTGCTACCGCAACTGAAATGAGTGGATGAACGTCGCAAGTTTAGGGGCTATTCTACAGAGTCCCTAGACACCAACCTGCGAAATACAGACGAGGAGATTGTCTCAAAATTAAAAACAACTTCTTAAAGTAAAATGGAAAGTTAAGTGAAAATGACCTTTAGATGAACAGGACGTGAGAGAAGGACAATAAAAAAGACGAGGAAGAGAGTCCCCATACATGAATTGAATTTGGAATTTTATTCACTTTAGTAGTTATAAGACAAAGAGGTAGGTCAGCTTGAAGAAGGATCAAAGTAGTATGGTCAGAATGAAGTCGGGGAGCAAGAGGTGCAAAGAGAAGCAGATGAGGGTTACTCGGAAATATCCTTCGGAATGAACAATATAATCCATTCAAGCAAGAGAGGGACCAATGAAGTAGCGGAGCGATTGGATCTCATTTTTCAAAATATTCAGTATCTGGCAACCGAGACAGCGACTGTGCGGAAGTGATACTATGAGCAAAAAGATATTCGCCCTAATTATTAAGTTTTAGCGCAAGTCCATGTCGAGCAGTAGCACTTAGCGGAACGCGTCAAATTCTTGAACCACGAACTGAATTATGAACACTTGAAGTAAGTCGAGATGAAAGAGTACTAGATGATGAATTGTATTATGCTCAAGACAAATTAAAGGAAATAGAAAAACAATTGAGAGAGGTGCATGAACAGTTGAAAACCCTCAAGATAATCAACGAGCAAGAGTAGGTTAAGTCAATCAAGAAGATGATCATGGTGGAGGAGACGAGAACCCATCACTTGGTCTTAGAAGGCAAAGTAGCGCGCGGTTCCATGATTTTAGTTGGTTGGCGTTGGAAAACTAGTTGTTGAAGTGTCGGGTGGAGATAGCCGTGGACAATTCTACCATTGCAAATCGAGGTTGGCCTAACACGTGCTAATTACGAACAAAAATAAGTGGTAGGAAATCGCAACGTACAAGGAGGATCATGGGCAGCAAACGAAGTATTTGATGAGGTTTGTCGAGGCTCATCCTTCATTCGTGTATTAGTTAAATGAAGTACCTGAAGATCACCTAAAATATCTCTTGTTTTTTGTGTTGTTGTTTATGATGTATTGTGGCGGAACATTTCATGTGAAAATAAAAGTTTATCAACTGCGGTTGATTCGTATTCGATCCGCAAAGCGAGAAGTTTGAGTACGTATTGCGAGTACTAATTAGGAGTGCATTCTTATTGAATTAAAATTTGAATTTTAAAACAATAAATTAGACCAGACTATGTGTATTAATTTAAGTTCAGAGTGTATAATAAATTTTAATGATAAAAGAAGAATAAACATTGTGATTATTTTTTTAAGAAGGTAATCTGGTAATGAGTGTTGAATTGAATGCTTAAGGTATGAGAAAGAGAATTGTAAGTGTGAGAGAATTGGAATGAGTACATGAGTTTATGAATAAAATTTAAAAATGTGATTTTTGACTTAAAAATTGTCTAAAACTTTAAAACTTATCATTTTAGCATATTTTGTTCAAATTTAATATATCTTTGGTTTTCAAAAAATTCATGAATTATACTTTAATATTATTTGAAAAAATTGAAATATTCATGGTAGTAAAAGAAATCATTGCTTGAAAAATATACTACAAATCTATTGTTAGCATTGATTTTTAAATTTATTAAAAAATTCACCATAACTATGTTAACCCCTAAAGGACCACGAGGCCACCACGCGACTTCTGGAACTAGAAAGTGAGGAAATTCGAGTTGTTGGGCCGTGAATTGTAAGGTGAGCAACAAAGAGACCCTAGTTCTTTTTGAGAGCTGAATCCGTGGGTACTTCTTGATCGAAATTTCATGAAGCGTGCAATTTTTGGTGATTTTTTTGAGCTGCAAGGAGGCTATTTGGGCGTCACTTGAGACCCTCATATCTTCTTCCTCACACCTCCAAATTATGTGAATTTTTTTGCACATGCTCAAAATGATGATCATTATCCATGGTAGAAATTTCAGAATTTTTGGAGCACTTTTGATCAATCCGATTTTAGCATATGTACAAAATACCCTGAACGAGTTCCATCAATCTTCTCAACGGTGGCATTTTCTCAAAAATTGTGCGATTTTGTCGATCCTTTTTTCATACAAAAGCTATGTAAGTCTTCCTTAAATTCAACGGTGCCGATCGTCAAAATTAACCCACACCAATGAGGAATTGAGCTTGTTATAAGAGCTAGTCAAGAAAACAAGAGCTAAGCTAAAACCCCCCGGTCCTTTAGGGGTTAATAGTCACTAGTCCCACTCAAGAACTCATATGTGACATCCGGGTGAAACACTATTTTTTTTGATTTTGTATGTGACTTTCTTGACTATCAAACCTAACAAACAAATCCTAAACCTGGACGTTTGAGTGTGCAAAGTACTTAATTTCAGAAGTCTTTTGTTAGGACATAATTACTTTGAAGTTTTGTTTGTGTTTTAAACATCTTGTGATAAGATTCTCGCGAGATTTAAATATGCATTTCTGTTAATTAGACAAGTAATTGTTAAAAGTGAAGATGTAATATTTTGTGAGATAATCAAGTGTCTCAACTTCTATTCCATTATAATTTGTTCATAATTTGATCACGAGGTTAAGTTTAAGAGAAATTTTCAGGAAATCATTTTGTTTATAACTTGTATCTCCGTAATTTCGACGTATCGGACGCGTTTAATTTTAATACTAGTTTTGAAAACATATTGTTTCTAAAACACACAAAACATTAAATTGAATGGGTAGACTTATTAACGTAATGAATGTTATATTTTTTTGCAAATATAATTGAAGATATAGCAGAAGTCCATTATTGAATCATGAGGGCAAATTCTATGATGCTTTAGACGAATAGTATCACTGAGCCGGATATGTGATGAAACATGTCTTGACTATTACCACAGATAACATGGAGGTCCAGACAAAATGTTGTGAGTGCACCGACATCATCAACCATGAGAATACCAATGTCAAAAGATAAGTAGAACTTTCACGATGGAGCCATTGATAGCTTTCAAAAAACGACAGAAACTAGTTCAGACTGCTAGAAAGGGTAGACTACCCATTTGACCGTTTGATCAATAAGCTGTAGAGTTCTATATGTTACTCTTCATCTGAGCTATAGTCATAGTCATAGTCATCGTACATACAACTTTCAAACTGAAAATTTGATTTTCTTTCCAAATGATTTTTGTAAAAGCTCTTTGCTAATAATAGATGAGCCCATGTTAAATCTACAAACATGCGTTTCATCTTCTGTGGTCACTTTTTTTTTGTTTCTTCACATGTACCATTCTCTTTCTCTAGATCTTCTTCTTCTCCCGGTTCTATAAATGACGTTTCTTCCGCTTCTATATTCGCTTTCTGCAGTTCCCTCATTTCCCTCAATGATGATTCCAGAGCATGAAACATACCTATTTGTTGCATTTTTTGTAGTAACATATTGGCTTCGGCTTACTACTCTTTCTCAGCTTCTTTAGCCCAGTCTATGGAGAATTCATCATTCTCTATAATACATAAATTGTAAAGACATAAACATGTAGTAACTATGTCAAACAAATTACGGAGTGACATGTCAATCCTCTTCAGTAATATATGTCATCTTCCTTTTAGAATCCCAAATATTCTTTCCATAGTCATACGAATGTTTGATTGAATAAAATTCCAATAAACTTTTCTTCTAGACAATCCTTATCTTTCTTCCTTGAATGGTGACAAAACATGACCTCATAGGATATGCAACATCACCAATGAATTTGTAAGGTAAAAATGCACCTTTCATAGTTTTCTTCTCAATTTCAGATTTATGAAATAATGCCTAAAAGCATGGCCACCCATGCCTTTTGAATGTGGCCTTGGAAACTAATTAAAAGGGCCCTGTTGCAGTTCAAGTGGCCTTGAAAATTCTGCAGATCCACTGTGGAGTCTCATTGGAATTCAGAACTTGCATAATCAAGAAGGCCAGGGTGAATAGGAGCCCCCGATATGCATGTGAGTAGGCCAAGTTTGATCTCATTGATATTTGAACACCTACAAGCCATATCATAGGCCGGCCATACTCTGAAGTAGCATTTCCAAATGCAAAAGCATGTCCAGGCCATGCTCTAGAGAGATTTTTTTTGTTTTTTTGTTTTTGTTGTATTGTTCCTGTTGTTTGGTGAAATTTTTTATTTTTTATTTTTTATTTTAAAAAAGGACATATATTCCATTACAAAGAAACAAGACAAACATCATTGAACTAAGAGGCAGCGCTTTGTGGCGATAATTGATGTTCGGTGTTTGAGTTTCGTGTAGTTTGGTGTTTGTGTTTCATATTTAGGGTGTTTGATTTTTGTGTAGTTCGGTGTTTGAGTTTAATGGAGTCCGTGACTTGAGGCGTGGATTTTTGGCGTGCCCAACTGCCCATATGAAGAGAGCTCGCAAACAATTTTTAAGAGATGAGGAAGAAGATGAACATATGATACACTATGTTATGGACTTAGCATTTGCCGATGCCGCTCCTATTTTGTCTGTTTATATGAGGGGGATCTCGTCCCGAGAAGGCCCGAAACATCAATAGATTTAGGTATGACATGCACGAACGTATGATGGCAGATTATTTCTGTGACCAATTTGTGTATAGGCCTGTGAGACACCAATTCGGCCCTTGGTGTTCACAGTGGTTAATTGTTAGGTTTTTTCGATTTTTTATGTGTTTATTATTCTAAAATAGAAGATTAATAGAAATAGTGGAATTTACGATGGAATAACCAAATATATTTTTTATTTTTTATTTTTTTTAGTTAATTGGTAAAAATACCATAATATAGGTAATCTTCTATGTGAAAAACTATTAATAATCGTTGAAAGGGTTCAAGTTGCAGGAAAACCAAGATATATTATTGTATGGGGGGATGCCCTCTAAGATCACTATGTAATAGGAATTAAAATATAGAAGGAAATAGATAGTAAAGACTATTTTAGTTTGGTAATAAGTAGGTCAGTAAATTATATAAATAATTATAGTATTAAAAAAATTCTCAAAAGAACTCACAAAAGTATTTTGAGTCTTAGGAAGACTCCAAAAAAATTATAGATGTCTTCAACAATTTGTCAATAGGTATTTTAGATCCTATATGTAGTGATTAGGACTTACAAAATTGTAAAAAATAATTGAAAAAATCTAAAATTACCACAAAAATTGGGAAGGGTCTCTAGAGCACCTTATACATTGTAGTAAAATTTGAAGATTATTGGAGTTAAGGAGCTACTTTAATTTTTTTAAATGAAGAATTTATCATTATTCGATCAAACGGTGAAATTTATCAGGCGTGCCCAAGACGATTTAGGAGTTTGAATCAGATGTTCCTAAAGGCTATTTTAGCTATTTGAACCTCAAGGATTCCAATGGTGAAGTCAAGTAAGTCAAAAGTACTTTTTACCGGACGGCGTAAATTCGGCCCGTAACTTCATTAAAGTAAAAATGTAAGTTTTATCGTTTTGATCAAAGAAGGGTCTCCGTAGGCTAATTTAGACCTTCTGAAGTCACTGGTGAAGTTAAAATTTCAATTGAATCTATATTTTGTATGTTATTAAAGATCAACAATAAATAAGGATAAAAATAGACTTACCGTTGACTTTTTCGGCATTTGACCACCAACCGGTCGTATTATTGAAGGGGTTGGTGGAAGGAGCTAAATGAGCTTGGCTCTATTATATAGATACATTCATAAATAGATGAATGACATTATTAGTCTCTACAACTACACTAAATAGTATATTTAGTGTGAGGCACATTAATTGCGAACATCACTCTAAATATCAAAAAACCTACTTTTGTAAAAACACTAATTGTGAATTCTCACACTATTTATGAAGAATAGTAACATTTTAACATTGTGATCTTTTGAGATATGGATATTTAGTGTGAGTAAGGAATGAAACTTGAGATGAAAGTTTAGATGGAAAAACTGAAATTTTAGAAATGGAATGAATCGAATTGGATGATAACTGAAATTGGATGATAAGTATGATTATCATCCAACACTAATTATCCACAAATTGACAATTAGTGTTAGACAAGGAGTAGGGGTAAGCACATTATTCATCACCTCACACTAAATATACTATTTAGTGTAGTTAAATAAAAGTTAGTCAAACTAAGTGTAGAATAAATTAATTTTTATTAGTTTAGAATAGAAGGTAAAACAAAAGGGTTTTATAAAAAGGAGTAGGGCCTCACATGATGGATGGTATTAATTACCCTACAACTAAGCAAAACAAAAAATATATATATAAAAAACTAGAAGTAGTTGTGGAATAAAACAAATTCTATTAATAATAGTTCGTAGGTGAAACAAAGGTTTATTAGAGTTGGTAGGGAGGAATAGTACCTCCAATTATTAGTTTAGTATATAAAGAGAGGCCTTGTGCCTCTCAAAACACCACATTGTTGATAGTCACACGCTTGTATGTGGTTTTAGTGTAGAATTGAAGCTCTCTTTCTTTTGCTCCATTAGAGAAATTCGTAAACTCTTCAAATCTCCTTGTTCCGGTCCCGTGTCAGTTAATATTCCGGCCTGGTGGACAAGAAAAGGAGGGAGCGTCAGGCTCTAAAATTAAAAGGCGGACGAGTTATATTTCGGGTAAGAAAAGAAGGATGACCCAGTTTGCTACTGGAATCACTGCGCTCCGCGGACCTCAAGTCGACACAACAAATGTGAAACTCGTGTGTCTAAAATTAAATTTGCAAGTTGTGCTAGCCGTGTGGGTTGTCCAATGCAACGAGCCGTTTGAGAAAGGTTGTCTAGTGCAAGGAGCCGGACTGGAGTTGCAAAAAGTAGCAAGGAGCTGAAGTCAAGTTGCATCAGACTTCAGTTCCAAAAAATTCTTAAGTGGTAATTAAACTGAAGTTAAGCTGAAGTTGATAGCACTGAGGTTGATCGGCACTCAAGTTGACTGCTGATCGGAGCTGGTGTAGTTGCCGTGTTTTGGATCGGTGTTCCAATCGTTTAGAAGATCGGTGTTCTAGATGTTTTGAAGTTCCGTGATCTAATCGGTGTTGATCGGTGTTTAGGAGTTCTTGAACTGAAGTTTAATGTGTTGTTGAAGTTCCGGACCCGATCGGTGTTTTGACCTCTGTCGCTGTAGCCGGACGCAGTGCATAGGCTCTCCTGACTTCCCTCTTTGCTCCTTCTGGATCGTGTATTGGTAGCTCGCAAGAGAAGGGGAGAGAGTGATCGACTAGCTTGGGGTCAAGATAAGAGAGATTTTGCACATCCATGGAGAGCAGTGCGGCAACCAGATCAGTGCCAAGTTTTGATCTGAAGTTGGTCAAAGTTTCCGAAGTAGAGATCAATGGCGTGGTCATGGAGAGATGCTGCAAATGCGTACAGTAATCAAGGACAGGCCCCGCCTGCATTTCGAAATCTGAGCGGATTGCCGGCCTTTATTGACCCTGGAGGGCTGCCTCCTCTTCCAGCGCAAGTTCAACCATAGCATTCAACTCAACCACAACATCAACATATCCAGGTGAGAAATCTTACTATGTTTCAAATTACTGTATTTTCAATGTGTATTTTGTTTTCATTGTGTTATTATTGCGATTTCACTGCGTTTTCACTGTGTTTTTTTGTTTTTACTGCATTTTTGCTGCGTTTTCACTAAATTACCATTTTTCACTGCGTTTTCACTTTTCACTGCGTTTTCACTTTTCACTGCGTTCTCATTGCATTATTCACTGCATTTTTCACTACATTTTTTACTGCATTTTTGCCGTGTTATTGGGTTTAATGAATTTACAGCAATTTAGATGTATTTATTGTGTGAATATTATTGTCCAATTTCAGGGTATGCTACAAGAGCAAAATGTTGCATTTTCAAACATTCCCTCATTAAATTCATTACCAATACAATCACCTAATAGCTCATATGATATTTTACCTATTTTTTCACGGGGTGCATCTCCTCTACCCACTTTGCTTGAAGAGGATTGTGAGATTTTTGAAAATCTTCCTCCAACTAAGAAACAAAAATCCTAGTTGTCTAGTGTACCATCTAGGTCTTCTAGACAAATCATTGAATCACAACAATTGGCATGCATGGTATCATCGTATAATATTCATTTTGGAGAATATAGTAAGGGTAGAAAAAAAGTGGTAAATCAATTGGTCCCCGCTATGGTATGGAAACTAGTGTATCAAGATTTCATACAAGCACATCCACATCAGACTTTCCAAGAAGAGACCTTAAAAGAACGTTTACGGGATACTTTAAAAGAAATAAAAACTGGAACTAGCAACGAAGAAGGAATTGAAAAAGCCACGTTGCAACCGGACGACATTTTAGAGCAAATTAGAGCAACTGATGGACATGCTGCTAGAAATGTACTCCGTGTTCGCCAAACTGTCATTGATCGTCAAAGCCCGGGATTGACCACATCAGAAATCAACACTGCTTCACCAAGTTCTCATCAACATCAACCTAGCGGCAATACAACACTAACATCTAGAGCTTCACAAGAGAAAGAAAAGACACCCTCAAAGGCAATGATTTTCAATGAACAAGCGAAGGGCATCAACGCAATGGCAACATCTTATAAAAACGGAGAACCTCACCGAGAGGCATTCATGATGGCAAAAACTAAAGAAGCTCAAGCCAAGCTAGACTTGGAGGCCCAAAAAGCCAATTTCTACTCCGCAAGGGCTCGTAGTGTGAAGTTAGCCGACCTCTTCAAGTTAAGAGAAGCAGGTGTATATACAGAAGAAGAGTTCCGTTTAGAAACTAGAAAGGTCATGGATTCCTGACTATAAAATTATTGTACTACTTTTAAATAAAATAAAGTGATATTATTACTATAAAATTTTTACCTCATGGTAGAAGTATAAACTCATGTCTACAACCAAAATTTAAGGAATACACTAAAAGAACTACTGAAAGATAAAACAAAACAACTCTACAAGCAAATTAGGCTTTAAATGTTAAAACAAGGATAAATTATTTTAATTCACACCTTAAAAACACTCAACATGCATGACAGTAAAATCAATTTTATTAAAATTCTAGAATTAAAGCAATGCATTTATAATTCAATTTTATCACAAGTAAATGTTAAAAATAAAAGTGTGTTGAGGTAGGCTTGAGGTAGACCTCAAACCTACCTCAATACACTTTTATTTTTAACATTATTTATTAAAAATTTAAAAATAGGGATCAATTTATAAGAAAAAATAAAAGTGTGTTGAGGTAGGCTTGAGGTAGACCTCAAGCCTACCTCAACACACTTTTATTTTTAACATTAAATAGGGATCAAATTGAAAAGTAAAAACATGGGATCAATTTAAAAGTAGGAATCAATTTAATGTTAAAAATAAAAGTATGTTAAGGTAGGCTTGTATGTATCACAATGTAGTTTTATTACATTAATATATCTTATTGTTGTCTCTTCTTTTGTTTTCTAGTTTGTCTATAGATAACATTATCTAATTAACAAGATTGCATATTATCTTTCTAGGCTACAGTATGGCATCAACTGCAAAAAGTTCTGGGGCTGAGATCAAAAGTGTGAGGTTTATTGAGGATAGAAATGTTTTAGAACTTGACTATGGAGAGGAAATGGCTAAGGGTTGTGTGTTTGGTAGTTATACGAGACGAGTCATTTCAAAAGCTATTTGTAGTAGCATGCCCTTATACTTTACAACTTCAATATTTTAGAAACATTTTTGACCAAAAACCTAAAGAACATCAAAGTCCTAGCCCACATAAGAATTATTATCGAACACATTGTCATAAAATATGCAATTCGTGTTTGATAAAATTCTCAAATGTTCAAATTGAATGTAAAAGATGTGTTGCACCTAATAGTGAGTTTGAAGTAGGCAAGTTCTGTAGAAGAGAGATGAACTTGTGTATATGTGGTGTGGTGCCCATCAAAAATTTAGAACAATTCTCTAGTATTGTTGAGGAGTCCTCTGAATATATCATACGTGAAAAAAAAGTAAACAATATATCATTAAATGTAAAATAGAAGATAGTGATGTTGCAAATGCTATATTGCAACACTTTGGAATTAGAAAAAAAATTTGTATTCATATATGTTTTACTACATTATCAACAAAATGTAAAGTTGTTGATAACATAGTAGAAAGAAAAAGGAAAAAAACACATGAGGAAACAGAAAATGAATTAAAAGATCCTTTCTGGATTCATTCTAATTATGTAGATACTTGGCAGCAGCAATACTCATATGAAAACACAATAAGTACTACTGATAAACCTTTATTGGTTTTAGATGGAGGATTGATCTTAAAAAACAAAATTTTCCATCATAGTAATTTAACACAAAATTGTATTTCTTTACTATATATACCATGGTTATTAGAAAAACCAATTTATAGAAGTACATTAGTGTTAGTAAACACTTATTATGAAAATTGTCCATACAAAGGCAAAAGCGGAAAAGACGAAAAAAGAGGCAAGTATTTATCAATTAGCCGCGGATATGGCTCTCATGGTGGTCCTAACGTAGGTGGTAATGTGATTGAATACCATATGACAAAAGAATCACATTCCAAGGAGTATTCGTGGAGGGCACTAGGTGATTTAATCGCCAGTAACATATGGAAACATATGTACAAATTTGGAGATTCTATTAACAACATTTTTTCAGATCAATTTGCTGAACTTAAATGCATTGCCATTGGAAAAGAAGATTGTTTAACAAATGTGCATTCTATGCACATTTCCAAGAATTCCAAGATTAAACCACATGTAGATGCAAATGATAAGGAGACTTCTATCATCACCTAGTTTAATAATAGTGTTATTAAAGGAGGCGATTTTGCTGTACAACAAATGTGGTGTAAATTTTCCACATCCAATGGTCCTGGACTTTTTATTAGATCTGAAAATTTAGTTCATGGAACTTTGCCTTTCAATTGTTCAGGAGTAGAGCTGCATTCAAATTTTAAATTGGATGTAGCACTAGTTAACAAGAAAGGAATTTCCACTAGGTTGATAAATCAAAAAATAGAAGGACAACCACTTACATTTTCTAAAGATTATTGGTCTTCCATCACTTCTGAATATGGCAAAGATTTTTAAAATTATATTTATAAATGTATTTTTCACATATTTTTATTTTGATTTTTTTTCAATAAATGTATTTTTAAAATATTGTCAATATGGCAATCGCTGATTCTCACATCACAGCAAGCATTTTTTCCTGATTTCTGACAAGACCATGGTCTCATTTTATGCAAATTAGTTTAGTACATTTATTCTCATCCATTAAAGTTTTCAATTAAAATTTTCAATCAAAGTTTTTAAAGGTTTTAATGAAAGTTTTCAATTAAAGTTTTTAATAAATCCCTTTAAAATACAACATAAGACACCAACCTAAAATATCACTTGTAATTAATTTTTTAAACAAAATGTAATCAATGTAGCAAAAGTGTGGGTAAGGGATTGAAACATGTTGCACATTTTATAATTGCATTTATTAACAAGTTGAGAAATTGGAAAATTTCTACAAGAAATACATAGCGGTGAAGGAAATTCTATTCAACTCCAACAATGAGGAATCTATAAACCCTTCAACTTCCAAGATGAAAACTATAAAACTTAAAACATACTTATAATAAATTCGAAAGAGGTAATATATGGAGAACCATTTTTAGTAATCACCTTCCCACCCGTGAGCATTGATATCATCATTCCTTTCACCTACAACCTCTAAATTAAAGTCCATGCGCCTTCGCTGTAGGAAATTAGTCAAAATGGCAGCAGATTTGAACAATGGGGAAATTTTGGCTTGGTCGAATCAATGTGCTTCATCATGCGTCTCCATTTTTGTTTTAGGCCTCCGATTCCCCACTCCACGCGAACTCTATAACCAACATGCATTTTATTGAACGCATTAATGGCAGCCTCATCGTGTCCTTCAGCAACCTCTCGTGAACCAACACGTCTCATAATAATCTGTTCTGCTCCAGTATAACTAGGATCACCAAGCAAGTATTCAAAATAATTGTCTGAGTGCGTAAAATACTCCCGCCAATTCAAACTAAGATCTGTGTGTCGTAGAACGTTTACATCATGGAAAGATCATGGAAATCCAGCTTCTACAGAAATGAAGAGACCATTGTGATCTACCACAACAAGATTGTTCAAACTATAAATTTTTTTCCTCCCATTAAAATAACTCCTGTGGCTAGGATCATTCCATGGCTTCCTAATTTTCACAAGCGTTCTATCAATTATACCAATGCAACCCGGAAACTCTCGATGATGTTGGCCTAATTCTAACCTCTCTACTTCATTTGGCCATCGGATCTCATGATGTAACGCTTCATTGATGCACGAAGCTACAAAAATACTATCGTCACACGCAACTGACTTTGACCAGTTCCAGAGCAGGGTGTCAAAAACATGGATGTTGTCATGCTTCAAATAGAGAAGAAAGTTCAAAATACGTTGTTCGGGAGAGAGTTTGTTGGGTCGACCTTGCACGATACGCCCCTCTCCAGTACTTCGAGCATGTGATCGTATAACTGGTGCAACAAAAGAGCAAAGCTCGTCAAATTCCTCAATCGTGAAATTTGTGTTCAATTTGAACAAGACCGGAGTTACTCGCATGGTGCCCAAAACATCACGAACACCTTCATGCGGATTAACTATATGATATCCACCTTCCTCCCACTCGCTTGAAACAAAGTATTCTGTCGAAGTACTTGCAGCCACCGCAGAAAAAAATAACATTTGATACTCGTCCTCCATCTCTTGCATCACATCACCGTCGCTACTACTACTAGATATGGAATCTAAGTAATCGCTTTCTTCATCATTGTGATCATAATCATGGTCAGCCATGGTAAAGGATAAAGAGAAATCACCTGCACAATGTTTACACAATCTAAAAATAAATAAAAAAGGTGGGAGAAAATTGTGTCAATGAGATCTAAAAAGTACACCTGTAAACAAATCACACGAGCTACAAATAGTGATAAGAGGTGGAAGAAAATGAACTAATGAGATCTCAAAAACACACCTGCAAAATATCACACAGAAGACAGAGAGAAGTGGGATAGAATTGTGGTTCAAAAGTACACTTGCAAAAAAGTTGCAAGAGCTACAAACAGGTGGTAGAAGATGAAGCCTAATAAGATCTCAGAAATACACCTGCAAAATGTCACACGCTATAGACAAAGAGAAGAGGCGGGAGAAATTTGTGCCGATGAGATCTCAAAAATACACCAAAAATGTCACATGTGCTAAAGAGAAAGATAAGAGATGGGAGAAAATTGTGGCAATGAGACCAAATAAACCACTTGCAAAGCTATAACACGTTCTAGAGGTGGAGGAAGATTGTGGCAATGATATTGAAGAATGGAACATATAAGATGAATTTGAATGACGCATCTTGACACGAAATCCAATTTCTACCATCCACTTTTTCTAATAAGTTTAATTTCCACCGTCCAACTTTCCTAATAAGCCACATTTCCACTGTCCAATTTTCCTAATAAGTCACATTTCCATCGTCCAATTTTCCAATTTAGTATAATTTCCACCGTCCAAATTCAATAATTAGTCCAATGCCTACCATCTAATAGTGAATTTAGTCTTATTTTGATTAGCAAATAATTAAATAATTAAACAAAATTGGTTTACAAATCTTTGAAATGCAGATCAGACCAAGCGGCATGGACCTGGCCCTAAAGCGGATCCGGCCCCGGCCCTGGCTGAGACCCGGCCCAGGCGGGGACCAGGTCCTCACGGGGACCCGGCCACGGCCCTGGTTGGGACCCGACCCTGGCCAAGGCGGAGTCCCGGCTCCGGCCCTGACCCGGCCCAGACCCCGGCCCCGGCCCGGGCAGTGACCCAGCCAGCGCTGGCTCTGCTGCCGCCGGCGTGGGTCAGCTGTCCCCGTCTTTTTTTATAAAAAATTCTCCTCGTGTTGTGCGTATACACTATTTCCAACCCGACAATTAGAAACCATCTGGAATCTTTTTGCTCCCTTTACTTTTCGTTTCTCTTTAAAATTAGAGGATGAGGGATCAAATGCAGGAGTCGTAGGGAGACTTTATGAATTTCTCTATTGTGTCCATTTAGTTTTGAAATAGTGGAAGTAGGTGAGTAGAAGTTTTATATCAAAAAGTTAGTGTGTTATTGTGGAGTTAGTACGTCAAAATTGTATGAATTAGCAAGTGAAAGTGGATGTTTTATTTTCTGTAGAAGGGTTTGGATTCTATTTGTATAGAGAAAGTACAAATTAACAAAGAGGTGTAGGAAAAGAGGAAGTCGAATTACCTCACAGTTTTTTGCTCTAAAAAAATCGCAGTTTCATCCATAGGCGAACAATGCAGAGTTTTCATCCGATAAGAAACTCATTTTTCATCCGTTTATAACTTTTGCATAAATGGTCCAAATTAGAATTTTTTTTATAGTTTCAGAATACGGAAATAAAAATCTAGACCGTAGTGTGGTTATATTTTTAATAAAGTCTATGTAGAAAAAAACAAAAAGTGAGAATCTAGGGATAAATTTAGAATGCTGTTTTTTTGGTTTAAAACCACCTTAACTTCAAAATTCAATAACTTTTGCATACTTTGTCTATCCTTAACGTATTTTAACAATTTGGAAACTGTAGAGCATGTGGTTTAGCATAATATTAAGAGTTTCTTAGAATAAAATAGTTAGTAAAAGTGTCCGTTGCTTGGAAGGCTACGATATAATTTATCATAAAAATATTATTAAGCAACCATGAAAACATAAAAGTAGTGATACACCACAAAAGTTTATAATTGATATCTCCACTTAGGAAATGTTGTGGCTAAAGGGACAACCTTTAGCTCATAAAGCCAAAAATAACCCTCTTGTGATAAGCAATCACGAATTTCGGGGAGGTTGCATGCGATTGTTGATCACAAGAGGGCGATTTTTGTTTGGATGGCGTGCTTTAACAGGAGGGGCTTCCACCATCAGCCCATTTTGGGAAATTTTTCACCAATTGCCAACAATGCTCAAACATAAAGTTCGTGCACTTTGCACTCTTGGTGCGGAACAATTCCTTGCCTATTACTATTATATCCGCTTCTGTTTTTCTACTATGATGCATACTCTTTATTTGTCAATAATTCCAAATAAATTGTTTACAACATGTTTTATTATTCCCCATTTGGACTCTAGCGATCATGGTCCTCCATATCCTCCCGGCTTTAATGCATTATAATGAACAAAGATTCATTCCCAAAACGCACTACTTTTCTACTAGTTGCTGGTGATAGGGTCTTAGGAAATAGCCAAAAAACTGCGTGTCAATTGGCGTTCATTTTCAGGAATAAAATTCTTTCCTTTGGAAGAATTGGGTTCACTCAATGCACGACCCCCTCGACCACGATTACCAACCCAACTTCCCCGTTCTCCTACACAACCAAAATTTCTCCCAGAACCCCCAAAATTTTGAAATGCAAATTAGGGTTATTTTGGCTCACCCCACACTCAAACTCGAAATTCTGACCTCGGGGTTGTAAAATGGAAGATCCCAAGGTCCATCGCTCCTCTGGTTTGGGTGATGAAGCATTTGCTCCAAGTTGGGATGCCATGCCTTTGGTTGTGTACTTGGCGAGGTCAGTGGAGATTGAAATCTCGTGTATGTAGGGAATCGTCGGCACAAATCCAGCTGCCAACCCTGCCTCTGACGCCGACCGATTCCGCTGCAAACATTCGCCTTGATGCTGCGCCGACTTCTTTGAGGCTGGTCTTTGATTGCCCTGCAGGCTGTAGCTGCTACCGGAGTCGCCGCATTCCTTGTTGATGCTACGCCGCCTTCACTGAAGGCCGACTCCCCTACAACTGCCGCCCTCCAAATCTCCTGAGGCGCGCTAACTCCTCCGATCCTTGCTGCCCCATGCAACTCGGAAGCTGCGTCGCGCCTCCTACGTGGGCTGCGCCTCCCCGCCCCTCCGCTCCCTCGTCCATCACCGCGCCTCCCTACCGCTCTGCTCTCCCGACCATTGCAATGTCTTCCCTGCCGACCCTCCATTGATGAGCAAAAAATAAAGACTCCGTATGACCCGCCACGGATACTAAACTTTATGATTATTGCAATTAATGGAGATGATTATCTCCCACATATAGCCCGGCTTTCAAGCTCAAGAGGGAAATACAAGACTCCATAGCCTAGCGTGCCAAAACTCATTTGTAAGAGAGAGGCCCCTTGGGAGAGAGGCCCCTTGCAGACCATGAGGTGGGAAGAAAAAAGGTGGGCGGGCCCTCTACATTTGCAAAAGGCCACCTGTTGAGGGCATGGGTGGCCATGCTCTAATCATGAATTCGTTCAACCCATCCAAAATTGTAGTCCTAAAATTTGCAATCCGCATTTACAACTCCTTGTAGTAAACATGAATAAATGCATCATTTATCTAGTTCTGGAAAAAGGGCTCAAATATGGACTGTCTAATTCTGGACAAAAATCAAAATAAGACGGGCGACTCTGGCTGAATTTTGGACCACGGGGGGATTACAGTCAGATCCTATATGAGGATCCTCCGATAGAACGGGAGAACTTGGATGAATTCTGAAATCAACAGGAGATCCCCCGATAGAACGCCATCCCTGACGGGAGAACTTGGATGATTTCTAACTTCGGGAGAGTCGGGACCCCTGTAAGCTGAAATCAACAGGAGATCCCCCGATAGAACACCTTCCCTAATGGGAGAACTTGGATGATTTCTAACTTCGGAAGAATCAGGACCCCTGTAAACTGAAATCAACAGGGGATCCCCCGATAGAACGCCATCTAGGAGTAGCAACTCCCAGAAGATTGACCCCCCGTCCTCTGACGATACAGGCTGAGCCAACTAATCAAATCATCAAGTACTGCCAGTACAACTAAGTGATGAGGCCTCCAATCGAATCTACAATCTATCATGTGCAATTTCCTCAAGGAGTGACTCTACTAAACTGTAACTAAACTGAGGAAGAATTCAATTGAAACTTACAAGCACCATCTTATCAAGGGATCCTCCGATGGGTCCAGATCGGAGGTAGATAAAGTATATGGAACAATCTTTTATTACACAGAATGAATCATACAATGTACAACGCTGCACTCAAGGCTGCGTCAACCATTCTTCACATCATGTACAGGGAGTCCAACTAAATGATCAGACCTAATGCAAACCCGCCTAATGTGCCACCGCTTTAAGAACTTCTGCTTGAATTTTCCATCCAACTCATTCTCCTCAAGAAATCTTCTCACTGAGCTATATCTTCGAAGGCCAAAGATGAAAGGAAGTAATGCGGTACAAATATTGGGAATAACATTACATTGATTGGGTAGCGATCTCTCCCCCATCCATGAAGTAGGAAAGTAACATGCCAAGTCACCATTATATACATTCCTGTGCCTACAATCGTCTACCATGAGAACTTTATCTGGTAAACAGTACTCCTTTGCATTTCGTTGGCGTAGGAGATCTCTGAGCTTCTTAAAGCAATAGGGATAGCTCTCGGGCTGCCCACACTTGTTCCTTCCGTTTACAAATAATAATTGCCTCCTCATGTCTTCAGGTAGGATATATTGCATGACCTTTCTCAGACGGATTGGAAGCATGGAAGACCAAATTCCAACATGGAAGAATTGAAACAAAAGACGAAAGAATTGTATTAGCCCAGGTCGAACTTTGATGTTGTTCGGATTAAAAGGGGGTGGCGTGAACTTGTCGTATTCCTCATAACATAGCAATCCATTCACTGATAGAACGATCACCATCTTCACGTTACTGCCGACATCCTCCTTGACCTCATCCACAACATTGTCCTTGAGCTTTCCCACCGAATGCTGCTTAATGAAAAACAACACTACACACATCAACGGGGGATCCTCCGATAGGAACCAATGAACCATATCATCCAACAACAAATAAAGACAAAAGCTACAAACAAAGAAATATTTCGTAAAAATATTAAGGGAGTATCCTGGAAGGAAGTTCATGCACGGATACTGTGAATCTGTGATGTTCAGTTAAATCGGTAACAATCTAGAATGCATTCCCTTTGCCAATGTGTTTGGGATAATGTGTTGTCCTTCCCCATGCAACGCTGACGGGGGATCCTCCGATACGAACCAATGACCCATATTACATCCGAAAACAAATCACTGACAAGGCTACAAACAATCAAATCTGTCATGAGTAGTTAACTTTCCAGGAAGGGAGTATCCTGGTTGAGGGTGTCGATTGTAATGTATGGCCAACCTAAGATGATATCCAATTGAAGACGTGATTGGAGTAATGTGCTGTCTTCCCCCATGGGACTCTAACGGGGGATCCTTTGATAGGAACCAATGACCCATATCACATCAAACAACACATAAACTCTAGGGCTAGAAATTACCCGGAACGAAGACAATGAGCGGTGATTGCAATGTATGTCCAACCTAAGATGCTATCCAATTGAAGACGTGATTGGAGTAATGTGCTGTCTTCCCCCATGGGACTCTAACGGGGGATCCTCCGCTAGGAACCAATGAACCATATCACATCAAACAAAACATAAATTCGGTACTACTTAGAAACAAACAAATGTGTCATGAAAAGTAAATTCTTCTAGGAAAGATTATCCCGGAAGGTAGTCTATGCACAGTTATTTCTTTGTTCAGTAAAATTTAAACTAACCTAAGATGCTATCCCTGTAAGGATGTGTTGGGCTAACGGGCTGTCCTTTCCTATGGGACACTGACGCCGGGCAGGGGGTTGGCTTCCACATACGTTGGCACAACCTGGGCAGACGAGAAGAGGCCTTGCAGCCAAGGTTTTAGGACAGCACTAAGAAACTTGTCCTTAACGTCTCCAGACCACGTGGAAGGGTGAATGGCTTGGAATTCAGAATTCAAAAGATTTTTCTCTGGGCTGTCATCAATAAGTAGGATATAATCCGTGCTCTCTAGTCCAATTTGCCTTGCGACCTTCTGAACATCCTTCAAGAAGTATGGCTTATGTTGATTGCTCTGACGTTTCGCCGATGACACCGTACAAGCTTCTTGACTCATTACATGAATTTTACCCCTCTCTACTCTAATATTCCAGATAAGGTGGTTTACCATGTCTTCAACCTTCTTCGTTTGTGCCGCACTCCAAATTGTGATAGAGTGAACAATCTCATGCAGCCAGTTTAAGAATTCTACATAGCCAGGCCTGTATTGGGTTTCCTCTCTAAAAACCCTGTGAACTAATAGGCCATTCAAATCAAGCACAACTGAGTACTTAGGATGTACCTTTTGACTCCGCAATGTCCGCGTATTAGGAACAACCGTCTTCGGCTTCTCTGCGAACAATCAGTGCACATGAGTTAGGACTAAGGTAGCTAATTATCGGACCCATACCGCAAACTATGTGGATGGCTTGTAGAGTAAAAATACCCTATCGGGGGATCCCCCGATAGAGCATTGTACAATGGGCGTTCCTTGTATTCATTGAACAGATGGACTCACATACAATGAGACATTCCGTGTTAGTCATAAAGAAAGAGAATGACTACGTCCGATGAATTTCTTAAAATTAAACATATGAACTGTCAATGGTGTCTTCAAACCCACATCAACAGTTCGGGTACAGATTGGCTATTAGTTCGGGTACTACCCACTAGAACACTATTGACTAGTACCTCTTTTTGGACTCAATGCACCAAGATCAGTAGCTGCATCCTGAAGAATGGCCTCCACGCCTTCACCGTAGTTTGGGACTCCGACTTGCACGGCCTGACTTGGTGAAGCCTGTGTCAATAAGTGAACCTCTGGAGTGGGGACGACATCTGGCGTAACAGCTGCCAATGCCGTCATCACCTCGCTTACGTTGGACTCCTCCGCAACGTGATCAGGAAACTCAAATCCACCAGACAGACTGACGCACTCTGGTGGTTCCTGTGGTTGGGGCGTTGCACATCCCACCAATCGCGCAGTCTTCATCACCTTGTTGCCACCTTTCGTTCGGAAGACTCCAGTCACCACACTTCTACCACCTTGGACTACAGTAGGGCCAACAGAAAGCCCAGCCTTAAAGACTGCGGGCGCACATGCGTCACGGAAGTCAAGAAGTGATGGGCGCGCCTTCCTTACACTGGTTAATATGCTCGCTGCTTTCATAAGATCATCGGAGGCCTCATTCAAAAACTCGGGCTGTTGCTCCATAAACCCCGATCCTGGAAGCTGCGAGTAGGAACATTCATCAGTCAATTGAGGAGTCCACCTTGGATTTATATATGGAGATGTGTTAGACCCCTTCAACACCGGGAAATACTCCACTGATCAGAGGAACCGCGGATCGTTGGAGACGTACTGGTTGTTAGATACTTGTGTACCCTGAAATGAACACAGACTAGAGAATTCAAAATATCTTCAGAGGCATTAGACATGGCATCTTATCGGGGGATCCTCCGATAGAACACATCAACTGCATCCTAGAGTATGCTTTGGTCACTGCAATATTAAGCGTTTACTAAGGGAAGACAATGAATTATTAGAATTCTCATACCTTGTTCGCAAGTAAACTAATTTACATACACTACACTGTAGTGTTCAAATGATTCATTTACTGTACATGCTACCTACATATCAGTATCGGACGCCTGCATGATGGGGAAAACATGCATGTGAAGCTTACAAATATCACACAACAGACCTGTCCATCCACAATTTACAAGTCACGCCTGATGTCTTGGGTAACCGCTAGTTATGACCTACCTTGCCCTCACAATCATGACCAGGACCCTTGTGATCATTGTCCTCCTTCGTGCCCATGCCACCAACGGAGGATCCTCCGATAGAGCTCACGCCATACTCCGCTCGGCTTTGCAGCACCCCAACCTCGATATGTTGAACTGGACTTAAACCAGAGACATCCTGGATTTTGAGCGCGTCAATGTCGGAAGAGCCCTCCTCGGCTTGTCCTATGTCCATCGGATCTGCCTCGAGGTCCTCATCTTGCGCACCCATATCCTGCGCACCCACAACCTGCGCACCCTCATCTTGGACACCCTCTTCCTGCGCACCCTCATCTTGCCCACCCTCAACTTGCCCACCCTCGTTTTGCACACCCTCATCCTGCGCAACGTTATCTTGCCCACCCTCATCTTGCACACCATCAACCTGCGCAACCTCATCTTGCCCACCCTCATCTTGTCCACCCTCATCTTGCCCATCCTCATCTTGCACACCCTCATCCTGCCCACCCACGCTGACACTTACAATGGGCTCCATGCCTAGCTCCCTATCAAGTTCGGCACTCTTCTCATCGAAATCATCTTGTGTATCTCGTGAGCTACGATGTCCCCTTAATATGTCATCATCCTCACCCTGATCACCCTCACCCTCATCCTCACCCCAACCCGTGATGTGCTGATCTTCTCCTGTGTCAACCTCATCGTCATCACCCTCGCCCTCCTTTTCGTAGCGGATCGAGGGTATGTCATCAAGAATTTCCTGCGACACTTCTGGAGTCTTATTCCTCTTCGCCTTCTTCTTCTTCTTCTTCTTCTTCTTAGTCTCAGCCTCAGTCCCAAGAGCCTCAGCCTCAGTCCCAAGAGCCTCAGCCTCAGTCCCAGGAGCCTGAGCCTGAGTGCCAGGAGTCGACTTCTTCTTCTTTTTACGCGGTTCGTTAGCCCCGCTCCCACGATCCGCACTTGCTTTCTGCTGCATTCCACGCTCACCTTTAGGCCCAGACGGAGGACCAACTGTCGACTTCTTCTTTGTGTTCTTCTTAACAGAATCCATCTGAGGAACAACTGTTGGCTTCTCCTTCTTTGAAGGCCTCTTAGCGGTCCCAGCATCAGGTTGAATTGAAGAACCTGGCACGTCCTGAAGCTCTCCTACATCTGGAGACAACTCCACAACCTTCTGCTTCTTGAGCTTCTTAGGGGGATCATGAAGGACTCCAGCGAAGGACAAAGTCTTCTTTGCTCGTACTTGAGCGGATGACCCCGCTATATCCTCCTGCCCATCCGAATCGCTGCTTGGTTCTTCCGTGTCATCAAGAACACAGTCGACGTCTCCGCTAGCCCATATGAGCTTAGCAGTCTTCTGGGCTGAATCAAGAAGTCCTTCATCTCCCACCACCTCCAGCACTTTGGATCCCCGAGTCTGTCACAGGCAATGAACCAGTCATATAATGTCGTAATAACAATCAATGCAGGCATGGCGACATCCTATCGGGGGATCCACCGATAGCAACATCCTATCGGGGGATCCTGCGATAGCAACATCCTACTAGGGGATCCTCCGATAAGATCAACCCATCACAATGACTCCGCAGTGAGTAATAACTGACATGAAACAAATGGGCACCATCTGATCTAATGAACGAAAACGACTATAACAAAATTGGGCGGATAAGAGGGGATTCAAACGTACCAACCCAAGATGTGTGAATGTGGGTCCTCCATAGATGTTGACGAAGACTGTTGCATCATTGAAGACGAATCCCAATGCGTGCGCTATGGCCTCCATGTTCAGATCAACCTTATCTGGGTCAAGGAACTGGCGGGTTGAATCTGGGAAGTCCTCAGCGTCAATTACATTCGGCAGTGGAAATGGAACTGCGTCACCGAAGTAGTGTTTAAATCTTGCCCATTGTGTCCGATCCTTCTCCTACCCAAACAAGAACATTATGTATAGCGCCGTCGTCTTGTGCATAGCGTCATCGCAGAATTTGTCATTCGCTGCACACAGATAGATGACGGACACAACGTCCCACACAAGTAACCCCAGATGTTTAGCTCGCCAATTCAAGTAAGTGTGGATACTCAGGTATCCCTCCTCGTTTGCGATAAAAACTCCTGGGTTATGGGCCATTCGAGAATTGCCCTCTCCGCTTTCCATGGCGCTAAGCAGCGTGTTCAGATACGCAGATTCCACAACTATAGGACTCTGGCGCTCTCTGTCAATGAAGGGACAGACTATAACAACTTTCCGCTCCTGCCCTCTCCAAGATTTTACGTCCACATCATAGAGGACGTCGCCAATGGTTCCTGTGCCCCTTCCCAAAGCTTTGAGAAAATAGTTCTCTGATAAGGAATCTGCACTACCCTGACCCATCCTCACATTTGCCGTAGCACTTTCTTTGGCATCCCAAAGATGGTGTAGTAGTTGCGGGCAATCCTTTGGGTTAGTGGACTTGTTAAGGTTTCGTCCACGCGCAGCGAAAAAGCTCCTTCCACCGTCAGTTTTAATAAGTCTGCCATGCCACAAATTCAGATCCGCTTCCGTGATATTCAGCCTCTGAGTAAGAGCGTTGTACTCATCATCCGAGTATGGGATGTAAGATCCCTCCTTGCTTGGGAGAGGATGATTGCCCTTCCAAAACATCAGCTCGTTCTTCAGCAGTCTCCTTGACGTGAGCCGATGCATCCTTCAAGCTCCTTCGTGAGGGGACCCGCCTTCTTGGATGTACGTACGACGGCATGATCACCTGAGGCTGAGGCTGCAGTCGGCGTCCCGTCCCCAAGGCTTGTCTTAAGCGGAGGGTATTTGCCAAAACAATCCGGAAGATGGCCCTCCAACCAATCGTCCTGAATGTGCACCCATACTTGATACTCCTTGTCGCCCGCGTGTAGCAAGGGGATCTTAGGAGCATCCTCGGTCAGGCCCACGGATTTCACTTTCGTGTCGGTCATTATCGACACCAACGCATCGACGAAATTCTGCAAGAGTATTATCCTCGTTATTCAACTGTCAAAGGTGCAGTAGAATACCAACATAAAAAATGAGCACGCACTCCCTATCGGAGGATCCTCCGATACAGCATTCACACATGACTACTAGAACTGTGGACTGCAACTATTCAATGACATCCGGGATCCGAATCATACCAGGTACTCATGTGTATGTTTTTGCCCGTGCAAAGCCGACTGTGGCGAGCCCATTTCCTTCCATTTTCT
This sequence comes from Pohlia nutans, assembly GCA_022496805.1. Lineage (NCBI taxonomy): Eukaryota > Viridiplantae > Streptophyta > Bryopsida > Bryales > Mniaceae > Pohlia > Pohlia nutans. The sequence continues at coordinate 36,288,007 of CM040085.1, forward strand.
GCGCGCGGTGCCTAGTTGCCCAAGGAAGGTCAATTCGGTGCGGTTACCGGCGATATCCTGATTCAGCACCCTCGACAAATGCAGCAAGGTGTTGTGCCTCGACGGCGGTGCCCAAACAAGAGTAAACTTGAATTGGGCAGCTGCTTCCAAATCAGGCTTCGAGAGGCACCCCTCCGCTATGAGTCGTCTGTGAGCTTCAACGCTATGCTGCCCTCCAATTATGTAGAAACTCGTCTCCGCATTGATCTTGTGCCTCTGTGGAGGCAACTCAAAAAATGTGGCCGGTGGGAATTCCTCTTTCTTCCCCTGCCTGTTGATGGGCTTCTTTTTCAATGGTAGCAAGTACAAGTGTTGCCTACCCATCTCGAATGACGGCATAAGCCGCTTCTGTGCTTGTAATGCCTCCACCCGCTCTTCGAGAATTGGCCTATATACAATTTCCCCCGGAGGTGCCCTGTACAGTTTACTGATGTCTACTAGCATCTCTTTACCAGACTTGGGATCCGATTGGAAAGGATTTCTACCAAATATGTACACGGGGTTGAAGGAAGTCTCGTACAGCTTTCTGATAGCCAGCTGTTTCTCCGTGCTTAGCGATTCTCGATTTGTCGATTTTAGGTGTACAACATCACCCAACGTCAACACGTCAGACTTCCGCCTCTTCTTCTTATCAGGCTCCTGTCCCGACTCGACGACATCTAAGGGTGCATCCTTCATGGCTCTTGCCTTCCTTTTCTTTGGGGGCGTCTTGGGTGTTGGAGCAATAACCCGTACCAGCGCCTGGAGCTGCGCATCAATATCATCCCTTTCCTTACTCAGAGCCTGCCACATTCTATGCACAGTACTTGCGTCAGGCTCCGACTTCCCAAGGAAGAACCCATGACCGGCAACATTCTTGTACAATCTTCTAGACAATGTCTTTGATGACATAAGAAGACCGTATGCGAGGGGCACATCGCCTCTCTCTTTCACGAGAAGAAGGACACGGGACGGATTCACACACTCCATGTCCAAGACATCGATCCCATTGCTTAGGTGGGGTCTGGCTAACAACCCCATCATCGTCCAAATAAGTAGCAACAAGGCAGATCTCTGGATGCTCGCCGTCCATTTTGTTCCAATGAAGTCCCCAGTTCAACGCCTCACCGCCATCAAAAACTTCAGGAACAGGTTTCTGCTCAAATTCTGCGGATTTCTTAAAGGGGCTGTCGTATGCCTCCAACCAAGTGCTCACAATACAGTCTAATCGCAGTGGGCTCTTGTCAATGGGGCAATCCGATAGCTTAGCAGCCGGCTTCTTGGAACATCCAAGAGGATCAACAGGTTAGGCTCCCTGATGGATAACAATCAGGCTAAACACTTCTAAACTATCTAACGGGGGATCCTCCGATAGGGAAAATCCCCGCAGCACGTATGAAAATCCATCCTATCGAGGGATCCCCCTTTAGAAAACGCCCTTTTTGCATACCAAACGCGTATGCTGCAAACATCTAACATCTCTATCGAGGGATCCCCCGATAGGATTAATCCTCACAACACGTAGTAGGAATTGGTCCTATCGGAGGATCCCCCGATAGAAGATGCGCTGCCAACTTACAGGTGACAGGAGCGCATTCGTTGTATACATCTATCATGTCTAACGGGGGATCCTCCGATAGGACCTGTCCCCCAAGCACGTATGCCATTCCATCCTATCGGGGGATCCCCCGTTAGAAAACGCCCTGTCTGCTTAGCAGTCGCGATCACTGCAGACATTTACAATCTCTATTGAGGGATCCACCGATAGGTAGAATATCCACAACACGTTGGGGGAATTGGTCCTATCAAGGGATCCCCCGATAGAAGTTGCGAAACCCACGTAAAGGTGACAGGAGCGCGTTTGCTCCATACATCTACATTGTCTATCGGGGGATCCTCCGATAGGAACAATCCCCCAGCACCTATGCCAATCCATCCTATCGGGGGATCCCCCGATAGAACACGCCCTGTCTACTTAGCAAACCAAAACCGCTGCAACCATTCTTCATCTCTATTGGGGGATTCTTCGATTGGAGAGGTCCCCATGAAACCCTAAGCCGTACAACCGCAGAGACTAAACCTTGAACCTCATACCGCATTCACTAAAACCCTAATCCTCACTACATACTTCTAATTAGTGGCGATTTGGTTTAATTAGCGTTAATTAGGTTTAGTGTCTGAGAGCTAATTTCAGTCTCCAGGGATTTGTTTACTCACTTGCCCGGCCGTTGCGACGTTGTCTCCTCCGGGGCTGCGTCAGTAGGCGCTTCCATTTCTTGTGGGGATCAAGACCTGTGGATCAAGACCAAAAGATTTAGTGAACCTGATGCACAATAAATATCTAGCGTGCACCATAGCAGTGCTTAACCTAAATTGGTTCGACCTAAATTACCTGGTATTTCGATCCAGAAGCATGAAAACGCACTTACACTACGCACATTCAGATCGAGACGACCTCAAATGCCCTAAATGGCTTACAGTGCAGAATAAATTGAAGCTAGGACCAAAACTTGCTCTATCAGTAAGCAGTACAGAAAGATGGCAAGAATGATCCAGAAACTAACAAACTAAGCTTCTAAGAGAATAATTTAGGTCCTGTTAAAAATTTCAGGTACTGTTCAAGATGAGAGAGTACTACGCAATAAGATACCCAGCATGCAGCTCTCCCCGTAGCTAACAAACTAATCTAGTAAGAAATTTAGGTCCTGTTAAAAAATTCAGGTACTGTTCAAGATGAGAGAGTACTACAATTTCAGATACCCAGCTAGTTACAAACACCAAGCAGGTCTAACAAACACCAAGCAGCTCTCCCCATAGCTAGTTACAAACACCAAGCAGGTCTAACGTGCACAAAACAGAGAATACTTGTGCACTGGAGAATTACGCGCACCAAACAAGGATTGTGCAAGTACCAAGTCTAATAGTTATTGAGGTAATTGATGCAACGTAGTATTGCTAGAAGCCAAAGACGTACGGGTGCTAAATAATGGTGTGTGGGAGGAGGGGTTAGGCATGGGCTGATCTCTAGAGTGTCCTTGTGATGAGTTATCCCATATGGTTTGTCCATGGTGACCTCCTAGTGTACACTACTTAAGGTGGAAGGCCTTTGAGTAAAGATCATCTCTTTCTACGCATTCCTTGTGTTTGTGTGTGTGTGCCTTGTGCAATCTTCTCTACCTTCAATAGGTTATGGGCCCACTCATGTGTGTTTCATGAGTATTAGATTGCATTTGTGCAAGTATTTTGAGGTCGGTGCGCAACGGGCGGTTTTGGAGCATTGTTGGAGGTTTTGGAGCTTTTTGAAGCGTTGGTGTTTCTTGGAGGTGTGCATGGGCTGAAGTTACATGTTGGAGCACTCTCTTTGGTCAATTTCTTCCCTTGATCTCCTTCTTTTCTTTCTTCTATCTCTTTGTTGCGAGTGGAACTTCGTTTGGTTCAATTGTGAGCATTTGAGTAAATGCAAGTGATTTGTGAGGTGTGAAGACTCTCGTGGAGGGTCTACCATCTGATCCTAGTGATTAGGCACTTGCTTTGAGGTGTTGCATGTGTTTCATGCTCTTGGGGTGCTCAAATTTTCATTTGGAGCTAGTTTGTGCACAAAGGTGCGGTTTTGAGCAATTTCAATGCGATTGGGGTTTTGAGGGACTTGTGTGAGTTCATGTGCATTGAGTGAGTGCTCTTGAAGGACACAAAGGTGTCATTGACGTGCATTGAGTGTTTGGGGACACTAAGGCGTCGTATTGAAGCATTTGGAGTTGTTTTGAGCTCCATTGAGTGATTTGAGGGGTTTTGGTGAGCCTCTTTGCATTTTTGGGTGAGGGTTCTCACATTTGAGTGTTGGGAGGCGTGTGTGGAGCACAAAAGTGCTGATCTAGTGTTTGGGGTTGTTTTAAACCCATTGGGTGCACAAAGGTGCAATATCAAAGCAAAAAATCACAAAAACAAAGTTGTGTGTTTGAGTTTGAGGTTTCATTTGTGTGGGGAGGCATACGTAAGTGAGGATCATGGCATCTTTTGAGGGTGAGGGTCCCAAGGTCGTGGACAAGTTCGATGGGGTGAATTTCCACTTGTGGAAGTTCAAAATGGAGATGGTGATGGCCGAGAAGGAGTTGTGGGAGATTGTCGAGGGTAGTGAGGAACCTCCTTTCTCTTCTACGGATCCTAGGATCATGCAAGCGTACACGAGGAGGGAGAAGAAGGCATTTGCCATTTTGGCACTCAACCTCGCGGATTCGCAACTTGCGCACATTCGTTCGTGCAAGACACCTGCGGAAGCATGGTCCAAGCTTTGCAACATTCACGAAGCGAAAACATTGGCCAACATTTTGTTTTTGAGGCGCAAGTTCTTCACCATCAAGATGGGCGAAGAAGATGACATGTTGGCGCACATCAACAAGGTCAAAGCTCTCGCGGATCAACTCAACGGTTGCGACGTGTCGGTTACGGATGGTGACATCGTGATGACACTTTTGGAGAGCCTTCCATCATCATACGAGTACCTCATCGTGGCGATGGAGTCAAGACCCATTACGGAGCTCACATTGGACTATGTGACCTCACGGTTGTTGCACGAGCTTTCGCGGCGAAAGGAGAACGAGTCTCGAGAAGATGGAGCGGCACTCGTGGCGAAGCAATCCAAGAATGGAGGCGGTGGGAGCTCAAGCGACAAGGTGTGCTTCTATTGTGATAAGAAGGGCCACATTGCCAAATTTTGCTTCAAACGCAAGAGGGATGAAAAAGGGGAGAGTGCAAACAACACTAAAACTCGTGACGATGATGAGTACGCATTTACGGCTAGATATGAGGCAAGCATGAGCGATGGCATCGAGGGTGATGCAAGCATGAGTGATGGTATCGAGGGTGATGCAAGCATGAGTGATTGGATTGAGGTTGGTGATGAGTATGCAAACATGGCAAGCAATGTATCGTGCAATGGTAGTACGAGTGATTGGATGAGTATGCAAACATTGGCAAAGCACTTGAGAGTAGAGTTTAGTGATAAGGGGTGTTATGTGTTGTCACCGAGTCGAGATGAGGTGGCCATCATTGAAGAACACGAGGGCTTGTACCACATCAAGTTCTCCAAGGTGCATTCGAAGGAATCGGCGGCGTTGGCGCATTCAAACTTGAAGGACGACAAGTTGGCGTTGTGGCATCGTCGACTTGGCCATCTGAACATCAAGAGTGTGAAGACACTACGCGGCATCGTAAGCGGTATGGATCTTCATCAATTGAAAGTGGATGCTTCTACATTCACGTGTGAAGGTTGCATTGAAGGCAAGCAACAACGGTTGCCATTTGCGGGTGAAGGGGCGACACGGGCCACAAAAGTTTTGGAGATCGTGCATTCGGATGTGTGTGGCCCCATGAAGACCACATCGATGGGAGGTTGCAAGTACTTTGTGACCTTCATCGATGATTTTTCAAGGAAGATATGGCTCTACCCTATCAAAGCCAAGAGTGAGTGCTTTGAGAAGTTCAAGGAGTTCAAGACATTGGTGGAGAACCAATCCGAGTTGAAGATCAAGGTGTTTCGGTCGGACAATGGCGGCGAGTACATGTCCAAGAAATTTGACGAGCTTTTGAAGAATGAAGGCATCGCACGCCAAACTTCGGCCCCGTACACGCCTCAACAAAATGGAGTTGCGGAGCGCGCAAATCGCACCATTGTAGAGATGGCGAGGAGCATGTTGCACGCTCAAAACTTGAAGTTGGACCTTTGGGCGGAAGCGGTGGTGAATGCGGTATACACACGCAATCGGTGTCCAACAAGCGCGGTTGAAGGCATGACGCCGGAGCAAGCGTGGAGTGGGAGGCAACCATGTGTTGCACACATGCGCATCTTCGGATGCATTGCATATGCGAAGGTTCCCGACGAACGGAGGACGAAACTCGAGGCTAAGGCCTTGAAATGTGTGTTTCTTGGGTATTGTGAAGGTACCAAGGCGTATAGACTCATGTCGGTGGACACGAGGAAGATCATTCGGTCACGTGATGTGACGTTTTGTGAGGAGTCTACGATGGAGGCTCCTTTGGAGGTTGGTCCAAGTGGGAGTAGTGGAGACGTTTTGGTGGACACACCCTCCAAGTCTCCTAGTGTTGTTGATGTAGGTGATGAGGACGGTGATGACGAAGCTGGCGACACGGAGGTTGTTGAAGCGCCATCGAGCTCAAAGGCCAAGAATGGCGCAAAGAGCACGCAAGAGGAGCAAGTTTCTTCAAGCGAGCGGCGGTACCCCGAGAGATCGCGCAAGCCACCTGGAGAATGGTGGAAGAACCACATCTTCCCTCAAGTGGAGGACGAGCATGCGAATGTGGCATTATCGGATGGTCCATTGACCATTCGAGAAGCCATGCAAGGTGAGGATGCGGTCAAGTGGGAGCGCGCCATGCAAGAGGAGTACGACTCTCTAATTGCTAACGGTACGTGGCAATTAACTCCCATTCCAAAGGATCGCAACCCCATTGGTTGCAAATGGGTGTTTCGGACAAAGAGGGATGTTTCGGGTATTGTTGTGCGTCACAAGGCAAGATTAGTAGCCAAGGGGTTCGCGCAAGTGCATGGGGTGGACTTTCACGAGACATTTGCTCCCGTGGCCAAGTTCACCACCATTCGATGCATTCTTGCCATTGGAGCGGCCTTGGACTTGGAGATGCATCAAATGGATGTGAAGACCGCATTTTTGAATGGCGATTTGGAGGAGGACATCTACATGGTGCAACCTGAGGGGTTTGTGCAACAAGGTAATGAGCACCTTGTTTGTAAGTTGCAAAAATCATTGTATGGGTTGAAACAATCTCCAAGAGCGTGGTACCAAAAGATTGACAGGTTCTTGGTTGCACACGAGTTTACTAGGAGCATTGCGGATCATAGTCTCTACTTCATGCAAGAGGGGCAACATGTGGTGATTGTGATCATATATGTTGATGATTTGATCATTCTTGCAAGCCTCATGAGTTTAATGAATGCATTAAAAGGCATGCTTGAGAGAGAGTACGAGATGAGTGATCTTGGAGAATTGCACTTTTGTCTTGGTGTTGAGTTTGTGCGTGATAGGGCTACACGCACTATCACCATGAGTCAAGGCAAGTATGTGATGGACGTGCTCAAGAGATTCGGGATGGAGGATTGTAAGCCCGTGGCAACACCATTGGATGCAAACTCCAAGCTCGTCAAGCTTTCGGAGGAGGAGTATGCGATGGAGGCGAAATCGATGGCGGAGGTGCCATACAAGCAAGCGGTGGGGTCGTTGATGTATGCGATGATTGCGACACGGCCCGACCTTGCGTATCCAATTAGCGTGGTGAGTCAACACATGGCGAGACCGGGCTCGATGCATTGGATGACGGTCAAGAGGATCATGCGTTATTTGAGGGGCACAAGCGATGTGAAGTTGTGTCTTGGAGGCAAAGACATTGTGTTGAGCGGCTATTGTGACGCGGACTACGCGGGAGACACGAGCGATCGAAGATCGACAACGGGCTACATGTTCAAGGTCGGATCGGGAGCGGTGTCGTGGAATAGCAAGCGGCAACAAACCACGGCGACATCAACGGTGGAGGCCGAGTACATGGCTACGAGCCATGCCACGAAGGAGGCCATTTGGTTGAGGCAACTAATGGTGGATGTGGGTTGCACACAAGGTGAGGCTACAACGATTATGTGTGACAACCAAGGGTGCATTTCACTTGCAAAGAACCCTACACATCATTCACGCACGAAGCACATTGATGTGCAATACCACTTCATTCGGGAGAAGTTGGAATTGGGAGTTATACATTTGGAGTATTGCCCAACGGAGCACATGGTGGCGGATGTGCTCACAAAGGGTCTTTGTAGAGACCGACACCAACGATTAGTAATAGCATTTGGACTTAGAGGCTTTGGCTCTACGCAAAGTGGGAGTATTGAGGTAATTGATGCAACGTAGTATTGCTAGAAGCCAAAGACGTACGGGTGCTAAATAATGGTGTGTGGGAGGAGGGGTTAGGCATGGGCTGATCTCTAGAGTGTCCTTGTGATGAGTTATCCCATATGGTTTGTCCATGGTGACCTCCTAGTGTACACTACTTAAGGTGGAAGGCCTTTGAGTAAAGATCATCTCTTTCTACGCATTCCTTCTGCTTGTGTGTGTGTGCCTTGTGCAATCTTCTCTACCTTCAATAATAGTCTATGTGTTTTTAGAACATACCAAAGCTTCAGTTAAAGATGAATTGGTGCAGCGGCCGAGCAGGTTCTGCACAGGGATCTCGCAAATGCCAAGGATCGCACACGCAGCACACACACAAGCGCAAAAGCCAAGGATCGCGCAAACGCAGCACACAACAGACACAGCAAACGCAGCACACGCACACGGAAGAGAGCGGGGGGAAGGCAGAAGAGAGCAGCGGAAGAAAGGCAACGCAGCGGAATAGAGCAGGCGGAAGGCGCGCGCGGAAAGAGAAGCAAGTGAAAAAAAATTTGCACCACTACCCCCCTCCTAGGCTGGGCAAATCCCGGCTGAGGCCACCCGACCCATTGACGGAGACGGGTTGGGGGTACAATTATGAATGCGTGCGCCGCCAAGGTAATTCACCATTGACATGACTTGTAGGTACTTGTCAATTGACATGACCTGCATTCATCATCCATCCATGCATGGCATGATTTAGAGATTTTGTTGGCAGATTTCGTTCCCTAAACCCTAAACCCTAAACCCTAAACCCTAAACCCTATACCCTCCTAAACCACCGGTAAATAATATTAATTGCGAAACGAACCTTGCCTTTGGAATATAATACTAATTCTAATTTTTGAATATATTTTTTATTCTAATTGATATTCATACTAATATATTAGAATAATGCTAGTTCATACTAAACTAAATAGGTAGATTAGTGTTAGATACAGTAATTTACGTAAACATGTTGTAAGGTTTTACTATCGACCAATTTTTTTACCCTCTATATTGGTCAAAATGGCCCGATCTTTCAATAGTATTGGAATCAATGTCTCTGGAAAAAAAAATTCGAGAGTAAAAATCTATAATGTTTTCAAATCTTATAATTATCTGACACTAATCTACCTATTTTTTCTCTCATAGTTAACCCTTTAAGGTCCCCATTCAACACTGTTTTCAAAGATTCGTTATAAAATGTTTGATAAAAAATTAAAATGGAGTTGATGTACAAAGCAAAGTTATAAATGCCAATGTGAAGATAACATCTATACAGTCGGATTCATCATATTTATTATTAATATTTTTTAATTAATTTTGCAAGGTTTTCTCTTGAAATTCAATTAAAAATCCATAATTAACATTAAAAATTTTAAAAATATTGTAATGAAATTGGAATAACATGTACTACAAGATGGTATAGTTTTCACTATTTGATTCTTCTTGTTATGGAAAATCATGTTTAAGGTCTCACTTTTTGAACTAAGAATGAAACTTGACATAAACCACTTTTGCTATTTTTCAAAAACTCTCAATATCTTATCTTGAAGATCCATACCGTACAAATGGTAACCGACTAGCACAAGAATTTAAATAACAATTGAATGGATGAAAAACATCCCCTGCGTGGTAAAGGGACGCGTCCAGAATCATCCATCGTCCAGATTCTGGACGCAGACGCGTCTAAAGGTTAATTAAATTTTTGACCATGACTTCCCTGGGACTAAATCCAATTAGTCAATATACGTGTACGTATATATACGTGGTTTAATATATATATACTAATTTTAACATATCAACAAATTTACTACATATATATATATATATACATATACATATACATACGTATATATATATATATATATATATATATATATATATATATATATATATATATATATATATATATATATATATATATATATATATGTATAATTTAAAATAATTTTGTTATACATAATTATACATACAATACAATTAGGTTATATTATTATTTATTATAAATAATAAACATATTAGGTTATACAATGCAATAATAGTATATATCTGGATCAATTACAATTGTATAATATATATTTGTATATATATTTGTTTCATACAATACAATTATATACAATTATACAATTGAATATAGGTTATATTATACAATTAATATAAATGTGTATATATATATATACATATATAATTGTGTATATATATATATTATATACGTATATATACATATATATACACATATATATACGTACTAGCAAATCTTGTGTTGCAATGCATTATAAAACTAAATAAACATGATAAAAAACATGGAGTCCATTGCAAAGATTGATCGAAAGAAATTGAAAAATTTCAGTATAGATGAAAATAGTCTTATAATACAGGCGAATGGATAAAAATGGATGAAATGATATATGATGAGATATTGGATGATAAGGGATGGATGGAAGACTTGGATGAAAACGTGACGGATTTCGTGACATAGGAGTCGTGACACTCTGCATTTAATATAAGAGATATACAATTGTACATATAATTATGTATGATGCATATGTATATAACTGTATATATAGGTATATATTTGTCTATTCCAATATACATACATATATATGTATATATAGTTGTATATCTATTATATTAAATACACAGTATCACGACCCCTGTCACGAAATCTGTCTCGTTTTCATCCAAGTCTTTCATCCATCGAGTATCTTCCAACATCTCAGTATGTATCATTTTCATCCAGTTTCACTCATTTGCCTGTTTTGTAAACTATTTTAATCTATACTCAAAATTTTCAATTTTTTTCGATCAATATTCTTTGCATTGGAGTCCATGTTTCTTATTATGTTTATTTAGTTTTGTGTTGCATTGCAACATGAGATTTGCTAGTATATATATATATATATATTATATATACCTATAATTAATTGTATGTATATATTATATAAATTTTATATACCTATACATACAATAAATATTTAAGGTTATACAAGTATATATATACATAATAATAAATATACCCTAATATACATAATTGTATTATATATATATATATATGCATATACATATACATACAGACATATAAATGTTTATATGTATGTACATATATATAACCTAACTGTGTAATAGTTGTATATATATAGTAAGGTAATTATATAAACATGTATATGTACATATATATTACATATAATTATATGATTTACATATATTTACATATATAATTTGATATCACTATGTATATATCACATATATATGACATGTATTTGACATATATATATAAGTACTATACAATTATGTTATAGATATGTACATACATATAAACATATATATGTATGTATGTATATGTATATGCATATATATATATATATGTATGTATACAGTTAGGTTATATTATACAATTATGTATATTAGGCTATATTTGTTATTATGTATATATATACTTGTATAACCTCATATATTTATTGTATGGATAGGTATATAAAAATTATATATAATATACATACAATTAATTATAGGTATATATGTATATATTTATGTATTTATGTATATCGCATCTCAAAAATGTAAAAGTGTAACTTTCATGTAACATCTACATAATTTACACATTGTAACTTGCAACATTGCGTGTTATGTAAAAGTTACATGAATGTTACACTTGTAACTTTCATGTGTGCTTTCCATTGTAATTTACTTATAAATGTTTTGAATATAAATGTTACAAAAATTTTAGGAATATTTTATATAATTTTTACATAATGTTCATGTAGATGTTCTATGAAAACAATTGTAAGATTGTTACATGAAATTTATGTTGATGTTTCAACAAGATTATGATAAACAATCAAAATTGTTATATGATATTTACATTTGAACGATTTATGTAGATGTCATATAAAGTATACAAGCAAAAGTTTGCATAAAAAACATGTGCAAAGTCCATTTATAAATTCTACACAAAAAATCTATACTTTTTATATAAGAGTTACATATTTTTTCCAATTGTAACATATTTGTAACATTTACATGATTTGGGAGTAGATTGCACATTCCTAAATAGTATATGCAAATCACAATGGAGATTTCATGTAGATGTTACATGATTTATATATTGTTTTGTTGTAAATGTTACAACTTGTAACATCTACATGCTTTCCATATTGCATGTTACACTTCTACTTTTTTGAGATGTAGTTATGTATATACTTATATATTTATGTATATATTTAATATGTATTCATTTATATATGTATGTATGTATGTATATATTTATTGTAGATATAGGTATATATATGTATATCTTTGATTGTATAATCTTTAGTCAATACATATATCTAAACTAATAGTAGTTAACCCCTAAACGTCTGAACGTGTCTTTGCAACCAATAGGATACGTTGTATTTTGAATCCACACTGACCTTTATGGGTTTCAGTTTAAATCATAAGCTGAAATTTAAATTGCTACGGTTTTAGTCAACTATTGAGATTCCAATTTACAGTTTCTCGTTGATAGCAAATCCCGGTTTTATGACAATGTCTATACTATCCTTAATATGGGACGTTTAGGGGTTAATACGTGCTAAAACATACAGATACAAATATATACATATATACACTTTTTTGATGTAATTAATTTTATATGAACTTTTATAAGTTCACAAGTATATACACATAGGAACTCCAGTTAATTATAAATTTATAGTTTATTATAATTATTTATATATAAGAACTATAGATAAAAGAACTTTATTCTGCAACCTCGTATATAAATATATACATATACATTTATATAATTATGGTATAATTACTTTTTTGTACAGTTAATATGCAATCATATATGTTATACAATTAATATATACATTTAACACATTAATTTGAAATATATTTTGTACCAATAATATATAGAATTAATATATAATATATGTATTTGTATATGAACTATTATTAATTCACAATTGTATATACAATCATATTAACTATATATAATATATATGTAATATATACACTTAATACATATGATCTATATATGAAATAAAGTTAATATACACGGTTAATATATATGAAACATGTATAAATATGAACGATCTATGGTTTAGTGTATATAGGTAAATAAATAAATTAGTTTTAGTATATTATTTAATTAATATAGTACTATAATTAATTTTATACTTAGGTGCTAGAATCCATCTAAACATGATTATATATATTCTTATTTAGTTTACTGCACATAAATTCAATTAGTTACTATATAATCAATATATATTACACAGGAAAATATATAGTAAATATATGGAAAATATATAGTAAATATATATTATATTACTATATAGGAATTGTATTATACAATTATATATGAATGATTCTATAATTATATATTTCTAGAGATTAACCTTCACTTTATACATAGTATGATACTATTAGATATTAGAATCATTATTCAAACACTATATAAGAATTATGAATAGTTAGTAAGTGCTAAAATATATATAAATAAAATTTCATATAAATAGTTTACTGATTAGATTATATAATTATGAAATATTATAAGTTCATTCGTATTTGAACATATGAACTCTCTATATAAAAATATAAACATAAATATATATAATACAAATATATACAACACTATGTGTTTTAACTATTTGATATATATGTTTTAGCACTATCTATTACAAAATAATTCACAAATGTGTACACTCTGTGAACTAATTATAGGTATATAAACTACTAAAATAATAGTATAATTATGACTGTTTATACATAAAAAGTTCATCTATTATAAAGTTTTTACGCAGTTATATCCAAGCACAAAGTGGATACATCAATTTGAACTATATATATAATAATCGTATAGTGAATTTATTATTGTATAGTTTAATAGAATTAAATATAGGAGTCGTTTTTGACGGTCTATAATTATATATTAACTTTTAGTAAACAATTAATAATTTATATATAATATAGTGTATGTATGTATGTATATATATATATATATATATATATAAACTTTTAGAAGACAATTAATAAGTGCTACTAATATTATATATATATATATATATATATATATATATATATATATATACCGAAATCCTAAACTTTGGAGGATTTGAGTATATTTTTGGTATTGGGAAATCCCCCGATTTACATGTCCAATTGGGTTTTTATTTTGTTCACAAAGCTATGGGGGGAGCCATCGATATGTTATTTGTGGACTACTTCGATTACAACATTGGTTAAATGTAGCATAATATTCCCTCCTAACCCTAAGATTCTCCTAGTACTATGGATATTCCCTCCAAACCCTACAGATTCTCTTCTAACCCTAGATACTCTCTTCAAACCCTAGAGATTCTATTTTATCCTTGGATACGCTCCCCAAACCCTATGGTACTTCAATCCTCAAGTGGTTCTCACGCTATTATGGTACTGCCATATTGAAGGGCCACTCACTACTCCCCACTCGGTGTACTACTGAGATCCCACCACTAAGTTAGAGTAACACCCTCATCACTCCCCACTCCGTGTAGTACTGTCCTCCCACCACTAAGTTAGAATAAAACCCTCGTCACCCCATGTACTTAGGCACCTATGCTTATTATGATTACGTCCTTTTTGATCCTGTCCCTCCCATTCTTAGAACCCGGCCTTGATTTTCCCTCCCAAACGGCTCCCTCCTTCATTCAAAAATTTCCCCCCTCCTCCTCACATGTTCAATATGCTCCATCCTCTCTAATCCTTTTCTCTTTCATTTCAATCTGTGGTTCTTGGAGCGGATGAAGGATTCTTGGAGCATTGGAGGGGAGCACTGTCTGGAGGAGAGCACTTGGAAGACAGCAATCTCTTGTAAGTATTCTGTCCTTACATAGTGTTAAGTTCCCTTTCAATTAAATACAATGGTTTACAGTGAATTAAAGTGAATTGAAGTAAATCGCAGTGATTTAGAGTTAGTATGAGGTTAGTATGTGAACTGGAGTAAATCACAGTGAATTAGAGTGAATTGGAGTAAATCACAGTGAATTAGAGTGAATTGGAGTAAATCACAGTGAATTAGAGTGAATTGGAGTAAATCACAGTGAATTAGAGTGAACTGGAGTAAATCACAATGAATTAGAGTGAATTGGAGTAAATCACAGTGAATTAGAGTGAACTGGAGTAAATCACAGTGAATTAGAGTTAGTTACAATTATTTATATCAGAGTCATGTTGATTAGAATTATTTAGGATACATTGGTGTTAATGAGAGGTAATAACAAGTCATTAAAGTTAAATAATTAAGAGTTATTAGAGTTAATTACGAGTAATTAAAATTAATTACACGTGGATATTATTAATTACACGTAATTACAGTTCATTACGCGTATTTGAAATTAATTACAGGTGGATATTATTATTTACACGTACTTAAAGATTAGTACGGCTAATTAATTGTACTAATGAATTAGCTTGAGTGCCTTCTATCGGAGGATCCTCCGATAGGGCAAGTGTCTAGTATTGGAGGAACCTCTATCGGAGGATCCTCCGATAGAACTCGTGTCGTGCATTGTAGGACGTTCTATCGGAGGATCCTCCGATAGAACTGGTGCATTGTAGTTTAGGCATGCTCTATCGGAGGATCCTCCGATAGAGCTCGTGTCGTGCACTGCAGGGCCTTCTATCGGAGGATCCTCCGATAGAACTAGTGCATTGCAATTTAGGCGTGCTCTATCGGAGGATCCTCCGATAGAAGTACTGCGTTGCAACTAAGTTGCGCTCTATCGGAGGATCCCCTGATACAGCTCGTGTCTTGCACTGCAGGGCCTTCTATTGGAGGATCCTCCGATAGAAGTAGTGGACTAAAATCAGGCGAGCTGTACCGGAGGATACTCGGATGGTGCTAGTGACTTGAACTGGATGCGTCGTCCATCGGAGGATCCCTTGATGGAGCTATTGCCCTGCATTGATGGTGGTCTCTATTGGAGGATCCTCCGTTAGAACAAGTGTCTTGTAATTGAGCTGTTTTCAGTTGGATAATTATCTTACTTGTTTTATGTGGGCAGTTATTCGGACATGGATTACTTCCAGAGGGACTCCGCATCGAGGTGGGACCACAGGACGACACCTTTGGACACCAGGCATGGTTCTTGTGAGCGTCGCATCTCGTTTGAAGCCGGTGCAACTGTGTCCCTACATCGCCGTGGATTTGGAGTCGTTGGAAAGGGAATCATTATTGAATCCTCTCCAGTGGGACACTGGCTTGGAGTGGATATTGCGCGCACCATGACTTCGCTTATTCTAGTGAGGCCTACAGACATCAAACTGTCGGCATTGACTCTACCGGTTATTCCATCCCAAACAGGAATTATTGTTTTGGGAGACGTTTATAGGACACTACTCTGGCCTGTCGAAGATGTCCCGGATCCAATAGGGGAGCATCCGATGCCTGATGCCAATGACGAGACTATTGATGCTGCAAACAACGAAGCACCCTACATCCCTGTGGAGGAGTGGATTGGGATGGCCATTGAGCGCTGCAGCGCTGATGGAGCTGTGTTAGCAATTGGTAGGATCAATTGTGCTTCTCCGGACGAACCATTTAAGGACGGCCTTCTTGGAGAAGGATGTGTGGGCGTGACCGTCCTTGATATCTTTGAAGGAGACGCACATGACTTAATGACCCACCAGCGGTGATCCACACTGGAATGTCGATTTCCGAACGGGCGCTCACTCAGCGGAACAATTGAGTACCTCTCCATGATCCCTGATGAATGCGACCCAGATGCACACCTTGGTGGGAGAAAGAAGGCTCCGTATAGGTTCATCCATAGGAAGCCAATGGTGGAGCAGAAATTATCAAAGTATGCACTGAAGACCACTGATACAGCCATTCACGCAATGACATTAATCAAGTGTTGTGAGCTTCATTGTTGCCGTTACTTCAAGCCAGAGGATACCTTGGCTTTGAAGAAGAAATTCTACCTCAAATCATTTGATGAACGCCGAGAGTATGGGATAAGCGTAGGGGGGCAACTTCACTCTTTAGATCTCATTGGCGGAAAGAGGAAGTATGTGACGCTCGTTGGTACCGAGGTTTGCAGTGTTGCGTGGTATATGATTCATGGTATCCCGTCCTCAACATTCTTTTCGTACCTGAGCCTGTTCAAGGAGGGAGTACAATCATCAACACATGGAAACAAAGGGATCAAACGTCCTCGCCTAGGCACAGTTCAAGCCATGGACAAAATTGCTGCTATTGTGAAGGAGAATGCTGATCTCATGCCTCACCAAATGCGGGGCACGGTCCCCGGAAGAATGGATACCTTGAAATTCGTTCTGGCTGGCCACAACTGGAAACGAATTCAAGCCAAGGCCACAGAGGTAAGGATATAGTGCAGTGTAAAGATTTGTTTCAACCTCAGTTATTACTTTGGACTTGAATCCCAACGGGGGATCCTCCGATATATTTCAGAAAGACATTTATTTTTTATGGTGATGTGTGCAGATGAATCTAAGTTGTGGTTTGCCGGCGGTATCCCAATCGGCGGTCAACAGGATTAAGAAGGAATTGTTTAACAACGTAGCCATCAAACCAGTTGGGAGTTCGTTTGCAGAGTGCACAGTTTGCGACCAGCTTCAACAATTCATCGGCAAATCCGTCAAAGGTAGCGCCAAGTACGTGGGATTTGTGAAGCAGAGGACAGCTCATTTAAGCCACCAGAGTTCATGCCGTTGAATCTATCATTCTAAGAGAGAAGAATCAAAACGTAACAAGGCGGAGATTCTTTGTATCATTCACGATAAGATGGATACTGCTAAGACTGCCATTCCTCGAATGCGTGTGACCACGAAGTATACCGCGTCTCTTGGGCAACTTCCAATCAACGTCACCGGTATGGTCACACACGGTCATGGTGATGGAGCGTATGCGCACTACTCGACGGACTGTTGGCCAGCAGATTCGAATTACACGATATCATCCGTTGCAAGACTCCTGCGAAGGTTGGAGGGACAACCTATTAGAGAGAGCAGGGGTCTTTTCCCATACCCTCCGGCAAATTCACTTTTTGAGGCAATGCTTCGAGGGAAATCGAGATGCTTGGACGTTTTGCCCCCTGTATCGGAGGATCCTCCGATAGCTCCAATTCCATTGACCACGAATTTGTTTTTGCAGCTAGACAACTCAGCAAAGGATAACAAGAACCAATTTTTGATGGCATTCCTCTCCTTGCTTACACATCGTGGAGTGTTCAAAGAGATTCAAGTTGGATTCTTGTTGGTTGGACACACGCACGAGGATATTGATGCGTACTTCAGTCATCTCTCGAAAACTTTGAAGAGTAAGAACACATTTGTGTTGGCAGATTTGATGAAATCCTTCATGGAATTGCAGGAGATGAGGTTTATGCCGGAGTTTATACAAGAGGTGGCTGATTTTAAATCCTATACTTCTGGGTATTTGTGTGACGGTGCAACACGACTGATAGGCCTTGGGGAGATGCACCTCTTTAAATTCTACGTGGACTCAGACGGATGGCCAGTGATGAAGTACAAAGAGTCCGCAACTGATGAACATTGGTGCCCTCGTAACAAGCCTCCCTTGCGCCTCTGGAAAGAAGACGGAAGTGGACGCCCTCTTCTTCCGACAGATGATCCTCGTCCTGTTCCGTTCAAGCGCGTATGGGGTGATGAGGTTGCTTTGCCCGTCGGTAATCAAGACAAGGCTCAAGAGAAGGTGAAGAAAGCGCTCGAGAAACGGTCATTCATCAAAACTGGCCTACAGAAGTATATTGAATTTTGGGAGCACGGAATGACCAAGTGCGAGGGATTTGCAAAGCAGTTCGGTCCGTATGTGGATTATTGGAAAGTCCTGCTTGGAGAACTTGACAAGCCATTGCCCACTACGCCGTCCAGGTTAATAGAAGGCTTCTGGCCTACCCACAACTTAGGCAATGTCCCAGTCCTTCAACTTGTAGGTACAGAAGGTGACACCACTCCTGAAGACGAGGTCCTTGAACCATACAGTGGACCATACAATGAAAGGCCCAAACATGCATTTAATCCATGGAGAGATGTTAAAGAGGGATCTTGGGTCCTTCTCAGGCCTTCTGACCCAGACGTATACCCTGTCTGGTTAGGGAGGGCACTGACTGTTGTATGCAGAGATGTTGCGGATCCAAACTTCGAGAATTTCTTGCTGCAATTTTGGGAATCGATGAACTATGCGCGAACCCCCGCTGCAAAGTATAAGGATTGCTGGTCTGCGACGTGGGTCCCAGAACGAAGTGCTCCACGTTGGGAGCGTTATAGCAGTGTACTGTTTGCATCGTGGTCGAAATTGAAGAGTCCTGCAACTCGCAAAATTCCAAAGGTGGATAGAACTGCAGCTTTAGCCAATCTTGTTGAAGCCAACAAGCAGGATCCTTAATCTTGAACCTCCCTAAGAGCTGTTCTATGTTTCTTCAATGAATGGTTTGTAATGAGGAGCGAGCACGTCATACTCTATCGGAGGATCCTCCGTCAGACTTCTTAGGGCGTAAATGTTTAGAAGTCTTGTGAAGTAGTGGATCTAGCATGATCTGTGGGTTAGGAGGCCTTAGAGAAATTACTTGTTCATGTGACATCGGAGGATCCTCCGATATCAATATGTTAGGTCCTTTAGTTAGTTAGTATATGTGAACTCCTTAGTGAATATAGTTAGTGATGAAGAGTCAGCACATCATACTTCATCAGAGGATCCCCCGTCAAATAATATACTTACTACTTAGGAAGTCACTTGTCTATTTAGAAGTCTAGTGAAGGAGTGGATTTAGCATGATAGTTAGGTGCAAATAGAGGCCTACGAGCACTTAGCACTTCATGTGTCATCGGGGGATCTCTCGACACAATCGTAGGTCCTCAGTATTCAGCTTTGTGCATATGAGAAGTCCTTACTGTTTTTCTAATATGTTGGCAGTCGCTAAATAAAGAGGTACTTGTTTTTGGGGACTATTGACAAAGTTTACTTACTATGCAAAGAGCATTGTATGTGTTGAACACTGTATGTGGAACATAATGGAGCACATCGGAGGATCCTCCATAGGCGGAAAGTATGGTGATTTCTATCGGAGGATCCTTCGTTGGCCAAAATCCTTCTATATCCTCCGTTAGAAATTTTCGCTGATTTCTGGAGTTTGTGAATTCTATAGTAGGGTCATTCCAGAAATAGATAAATGATGCATATAATATCCCTTTCAGCAATAATATGCTACGGGGTCATGAGATGATGCTAGAATAGAGATGTGGCTACCATCTATTGCTCCTACAATAAACGAAATGCCATGAAGTGCTTCAAAACCCTTTGCTATTTGTTTCATCCAATCAAGAATTGGTTTTTTAAAAACCAATGGTCTCAAATGAATCTTAATAACTTTACAACACTCTCTCACAATGATAGAAGTTGTACTCAATCCTAATCCAAATAAATCACCAATCATTTGTAATGAATTACCACTTGCTAATCAAGAAAGAGTAATTGCAATCCTACGCTCCACACTAATACTGTCTCTGAAATGTGTATCCTTCTTCTTCAAAAGAGGCCCTAATAGAGTACATAAATATTAAAATGTAGATGTACTCACCTTCATCTGCTTCCAAAAATCACTATTTGAAAATGACCCCATAAGCGTGTGTTCCAAAAAACCTCCATATTTTTGAAAATGCCAACATATCCTTTGATAATTCACTTGTGCAATATAAACTGCCATCATCATCATCTGAACATTTTGTTGAAAAATTGCAAGTTTTTGCAATGCCAAAATGCCCACAATGACATACTTTATGATCATGAAAATTGAAAGTAGAATAAGAATGCGTTCAGTTCTAGGATCCATGACTAAAGAAGGTGTGAGGAAAAATTCAGAAATTGGATGAATTGATGAGGAGAGAAATAAATAGAAGCCGGACAAATGATATGGGTTTGGACTTTGGGCTTGGCCTTTGGAGGCTTCACACTATGGCTCTCTAAGTTGAGAGGCCGTGGGAGTTCATGGCCAAAACTTTGCTACTGAATGTTATAGTCTAGCACCATTGCTGACTATCGCTTGTCCGGGTAGGTAATTATTTGTCGTAAATATTTTTTCTTCTCTTTTCATTTTGGTTGAGAAGACTTTAGAGTTATCTGCAAAGTCCTTCAAAGTTTGAAGAAGATACCTAGAATTTTGCTATTATATAATTTTATTTGGTTACTCCAAATAGTTAAAAGGTATGAAAGAACTTGGTGGTCTTCAAAGTCATGTGAAACTTTTTTGAGCTCCTCTGTTGCGATTCAATGTTACAACTAAGTTCAATACTATTGAAGAAGCTCTTAACACGCAATTTAAGTAAAAATAGACAAACTATTAAATCCGGACATTGGAAAAGTGATGGGGAATCTCCCCATCTCAACAGAGATTGGTCCCCATTTTTTCTACATTGCTCTTATTTGACTTGTTGTGGTACAATGATACATCCTTGAGTATCAAAAAGGCACCACAACCAGTACCATATGATCGCAAGGGGTGTAAGACTAAATACTACTCCTCCTATCCAACTTAACCCCTAAAGGACCAAGGATTCATGGTTTTAAAATGACAAATACAATTGATCATATCATGAAATATATAATGCAGATGAAATTGGATTTCATATCACGGGAATCAGTAATGCACAATGCATATGTTGTCAAAAAGCAAACAAATTTGAACGAAAGGAAGTCCACATAGAACATAGTATACTTAAAAATGCTGATAAAAATATTCAGGCTTTTTGGTCCTTTAGAGGTTAATTCTGTTCTCGTCAACTACTAAGGGTTCAAGGTTTTGGAAGAGTTTAGAAGCTGATCTCTTAGCACATGCATGACTTGATCGTGCCAATGACATATGACCAGTGATTTGTTTTGTTGCTAATTTGAGCCAAATTGCTACATTAACCCCTACAGGCTCAAACGACCATTTTCTGGTCGCTGCTTGAATTTGACGGGCTGTCCGGAAAAAATAAAAATAAAAGTTTTTGAAAAAATATAAACTAATTTAAATGCTACATCAAGTCTTCTTTCTAATGCAATTTGAATTATGTCAATCTGAGTTAAACTCCACCTGAGAGAAATTTCAAAGTGGATCACTTCAACATTGTCTTAGTGTTATGAAATTTGCTATTTGGGAAAAGTAATAAATAATGTTCCCTCCATCATTTCAATTTCTTTTTTGAAGTTTACAATAAATAAACCAACATTAACCAATCATGCTAAAATTTAAACTCTAAAAGTGAAAACTATAATTTATACAAATTTTCAGAGATTAATGCTTTTAAATTCATTAAAAAAAGTATAAAGTCATATTTAGAAATTTGACCGTACAGATAATTTGCAGAGATGATTCTCTACATTTTGTCTATTGAACAAAACTTCATCAAACATATGGAAGGCACATATTATAACACACATCTATGTTTTTCCCAATACCCCTCAGGTCTTTAAAGGGGTTAAATTTGGGCTAGCTAATTGATACAAAGGATTTTTGAATAATAATAATAATAATAATAATAATAATAATAGCCAACTTTTCTACAATGTGTAGCCTCTTTAACCCCTAAAGGACCGCAGCTATGTTCCTCTCCAAACACTCAAAAGTACCCCTTTTCATAAAAAGACAAATATTTTTTGATCTATGACCTTTTTGACCAATCCAACCGTAGGATATTTCAAGCAACTTGAATTTATTACAACCTACAAATTTTCAACCGTTCAAGATTCTTCAATAGTAAGATTATAAGCTTCAAAGTTGGTTGCACCTTCTTTTTTTGGCATGTTGCCCATATTTGAAACTTTCTAAAAATGCCAAAAATGCAAAGTTTAGTCTAAAATTTGGTAAAATGAATTTAGCAATTGTGTGCATGAGGGTGTTAGCTCATTGTGTGCAAAAATTCAGATGCATAGCTTATTGTATGAAAATTTTCAGGAGCTGCCTGCAGTTAGGTTTTTCACCTTTGCATGATTGTATCTTTTGATTTATACATCACCTACGTACGCAAATTACCATCCCATCTTCGTTACAAAGAGTAGAATCACCACAAAAAATCTCAAGAATTGAGGATCAATACTCATTCCATAGTGAGCTAACCGAACTTGGAAAATCAGCCTTAGTCCTTGAGGGGTTAAACAAACGTATCACCCAGGTATAGCCTAAGTAGCAACTAGGTAGCAAAATAATGTGTATTACCCTGATACTTTACCTATGTATTAATATGAAAAGAGCATCCAAGGAACCTGGATTGCTCTTCAAGCCATGGAAAAGTTGCAAAAATGCTAAACTGTCTCCTTACAAAAAAAAAATTAAAAATTAAAAAAAATTAAAAAATCACTGCATACGACATACGATGGGCACTGTCGTAACTTAATCTACCGTGCTGTAGTTTGCAATCTGCATGCTGAAAGACAGGTTTCAGGTTCATGCTGAAAATCCAAGGGTGGAGCTGTCGGTCAGCTGGGTACGTACCTTTTCTTCAGTCAAAAAGGAAAACTCAAACTCTTTGCTTGTGAATTAGCGGCTTCTATCAGGTACACTACCGGACTACTTCATATCCAAAGGACGTTGTCGTGCATAAGAAAAAGTTTAGTTCGATTGCAAAGGTTCTTTTACCTCCAAACTGCCATATGTAACGTGCGCATTGGCCCAAGGTCCCCTCTATTATTGAGTAGAAAATGATGAAATACCTTTGACACGCCACTGACTTCCACGTATACTTGATGGAATTTAACGTCCTTGTGCTGCAACAACAACAACAAAGACAACAACTGGAGGAAAGGTCTTCGTGTCTTCACCGTAAAATTCAGCATCTCAAAATGAAGAACTACAATACTCTAGGTTGCAGAATTAATTTTAGATTTTCCTCAGAATCAGAATTTGATATAAGCCATTTAAAAAGACTGCTTTTGCACCTCAGTGACCTGTTTCTCTATCCTCAAATGTCTTTATGCATGTACACTACTTGAAGCCAAAGTGACGCCACGGCTTCTTTAACAAAGAGGAAAAAAGAAGACAAGAACTTAAGGCACTGAGAAAGCTAAACTTTGCAAGAAGGAAGTTCATCACCTGGAGTTGGAGGTTTCAAGTGGTTGGCGACTTCAAGTCCACGCCCCTCAGTCAACGCAGAGTAAGTCAACGTGTGCAGGTTGAGCCTCTGGACTACGCAAACCTCATGGGAATCTGAGGCAAAATACTGGTGACCGAATTAGTTTTTTACAATTCAACCACTTGAAATGCACGGGGAAAAATTTGATGCTGGCCATCTAACAACTCAATTGCCGTGACGGTGACAGATATCTTGGTATAAATTATCTTTTCATTTAATTAATTTAAAAATTTACCCACTAATTGATAACTGATTATCACAAGGGCAGTCCCCAGATCATGGTGAGTTGGTGACAGTGAAAACTGTCTTGAAGCAAACATGGCAATTGGGAGAGTTGCCATGTCTCCATCAGCAGGAAAGCATTCATGTACGAAGAAAACATGAAACTTTAATTTCGGCCCTAGCTCTCAACTTTCCTGTTAGTACAACTATACAAAAAATTACCATCTTTGTGTCATAATCCCTCAAAAAATGTGTGACTCAAACGCAACTTCGTCGGCTGGACCACAAAACATGTGATGGCAGACTATCTTACAAATTCACGGTCTAGTGAAACGGAGGTCATGTGAAAATGTACCCGAGGAGGGTTTGCAATCTGTTTCCTCGCAATGAATTTTCTTTCACCTGTGTCAAAAATAAATTAAAAATTAAAATTGTACCCTGGTTCCACGTAGTACTGCAGTGGGAATTAAGAGGAAAAAGGTTTGGGCAGGGAAAGGTGGCAGCTGACTTCTGGTCAAAGTGTTCCAATAATTGAGGAGTACTGGAGCATCTTAGTTGTTCGGCATCTGAAGTAGTTCAGCTGTTTCAGGTCCCAGGATTGGAAGCAGCCTTACTTTACCTTACCTTGCAATATGCAGCTGGCCGGTCCTTAAGCGTGTCCTCCACATCAATCTGCATGCAGCCCGGCACCAAACGATTAAAGCGTACAAACTACAGTGATTTACTTTCATACAATGACTGTAATCCACGTCGTCACCACTCTTTATCCTGGGAAATATTGGTTCCCACGTTTTCACTTGCACTTGAGAACAAATTGACAAGCTGATGAGGAGGATTGCACGAAACTAAAGTAATTCACATCCATAAGCAATCTAAATTCTAAAAACGGGTGCAGAATCAATCAATAAATATATTTTCTCTGCACCCAAGATTTGTGTGCAGCCAGGGCTAATTAATAAAATCAGGTGCCGGACTGTAGAACCTTATGTCCCTCATGCTTGCAGCGATTATTAAAATGTACATAACCAGTCTTCTGGATAATTGTACAGATGCCGGCGTCGATCAGCACGTATAGCATGTCAATGTGAGGAAATGAATTTGTACCACAATTGGCCTTCTTTTGCCCATGATCGGCCCACTCTAATTCACTGACAAAGCAACGCAAGATGCGGTGATTAATAACGACGGGACCCAGATACAATGTCAGAATTCTATTACTTCCATTTACTGAAAGTTGTACCTCATGGACGTGTGGTAGTGCGCAAATTACTGTAGTTGTGTCCTGCACAGATAGTAAGGTTGTCTGTCTCCATGCCTTTATTTCTTTTCCTTTGTTGCAAATACGGACCCACACAAACGACATATATCCAGTGTAAAGTCAGCTTGATCGAGATCCCACTATGGAGTTCGTTCTGGTGCTGTTAAACTGCCATGGCTAGCGCCGGATGTCAACAGTCAAAGCTCAGTTCTGCTTCCCAGCACTTTAGTTGAATTCGATCTGTGAGGGACTGAAGCCTAGGAGAACCGTGCAGGACAAAAAAAACACTCACTGCATGCCTCGTGATCGCAAAACCATTGCGTAGGTACACAACTCTAGATTATATCATGACTCTTATTAGCTAGACAAATGAATTTTAAGCACCCATACCTGAGCCCGGGCTACTTAAAGCAGTAGTAGCCATTCTTGCCCTGATCACTGATCTCTTCCCAATCTCGCCCTCGTCGTTTTCCTTCTGCTAGTGATCTTCGCTCTGATCCCCCCCCCTGAGAACTTTCTTGTAGAACCTCTATAGATAGTTTTCTGAACAATTTCAGTTAGTACAATCTACTTGCTCCTGTATAGCTCTTACATGAACCATTTGTCGTTGAAAACATACAAGGTAGGAAGTTCTCTATCTTGGAAGGATTTAGATTCTTGGAAGGATTTAGCTTCTTGGAAACCCATCTTCTAGCAACTACCTAGTAGAATTTGAAAGAAAGATAACTGCAGCTAGAATTTAGCACTGTGAATGACAATTATAATGTGGCATATGTATACCTCTGGAGGTGATCAGATGTATAGTTCGGCAACTGGTGTGCAGAAGCAGTGATATGGTCTTGTGTGATATTACCCTCACCACCATTTCGAAGCTGTGAGATCGATTCCCAGTGAGGAAATTCTATTTCGGTATTAGCTGTGTCAAGATGCAGGCTCAAGCAATCTGGATAGCCCTGGTAACGACACTGGTACAAGTTGTGAGCTTCACAGATGCGCAAGGAGGAACGTGGGAGCAGCTGCTGGAGAACGCAGGGATTGCATCAATGCACACAGCAATCACACACTACGACACAGCCATTTTTCTGGACAGGACCAACATCGGAGCATCGGAGATTGCATTACCGAATGGCAATTGCCGCCGCAACAACGACGAGCTCGCTTTGAAGCGCGACTGCACGGCGCACTCGGTCATGTTCGATCCGACCAGCAACGAAGTCCGCGCTCTGTTCGTGCAGACAGACACTTGGTGCTCCTCAGGGCAGTTCGACGCCGACGGCGTGATGATCCAGACGGGCGGCGATTACGAGGGCATCAAGAAGATCCGCAGCTTCACGCCCTGTGGGTTGAACGGCGATTGCGACTGGGTGGAAACCGACACAGAGCTTGAAGAAGGCCGGTGGTATGCAACTAACCAGATCCTCCCTGACGGCAAAATGCAAATCGTCATCGGAGGACGGGAAGCTTTCTCATACGAATTTGTACCGAAACGAAACGAGAACGAAGGTGTTTTTTACCTGCAGCTCCTTCAAGACACAAACTCTGAATCCGGCGACAACATGTACCCGTTTGTGCATTTGCTGCCCAGTGGGGATGTTTATATCTTCGCAAATCGTGACTCCATCATCCTCAACTACAAAGACGACAAGGTAGTGTAATTTTTTGTGGCTATATTCATCGCCAACTTGCTATTATGTTGCTATAAGAAAAATTGGGTAAAAAACTAGAGTAAATCGCCATAATCTTCCCTTATTAATCATTGGTATGTATACGGTAGCCAAAAAATCTACAGAATGCTATGTCTTTGTAGAAAAGAAAAATTTGTAAATTGCCAAAAAATGCTTTCTAAATTTTCAAAATCGCCAAAAACATCGCAGGTTGTGAAAACGTTTCCGAAAATTCCTGGGGAGCCGCGAAACTACCCATCAGCAGGCGGCTCCGTGATGCTTCCGTTAGTAGCCGACGATTACGAAACCGTGGAGGTTTTGGTCTGCGGCGGGGCGAGAGATGGCGCCTTCAAGGACTACCGGGAGCAGTACCCTGCGTCCAAGACGTGCGGGAGAATTGTCGTCACGGATGACGACCCCGACTGGGCCATGGAAGACATGCCCATGCGACGCACCATGGGCGACATGTTACTGTTGCCGAATGGCGAGGTCTTGATTATTAATGGCGCTGAGAAAGGCTCCCAGGGATGGGGGAAAGCCTCGGATCCGGTTTATAGTCCGATTAAATACGCTACCTATGATGCGGATAACCGATTCCGAACGCTTGCTGCGAGTGACATTCCGAGAGTGTATCATTCCACTGCGAATTTACTTGTTGATGGGAGAATTCTGGTGGCGGGAAGTAATACGCATCAGTACTACACGTTTAACAGCGAGTTTCCCACTGAGCTCAGAATCGAAGCCTTCTCACCGCCATATCTCGACACCGGGTAAGCAACCATCGCCTCTTGATCTCCCATTTGAACCATACCACATTACAACCTAATTTCAATTTCCCGTGACCTAATAGGGGTGTCACACTCCTTCCCATTCATTCTCAATCTTCAGAGAATGCATACGTGGCACTTTCTCCTTGATTTGTGGAGGACTCATTCTCTGAAGATTGAGAAGTTTCATTCTTCTCCTCCGGAGGTGAAGAATAAGTTAGGGGTGTCACATCTCTTTCTTCCCATCTTAAGAATGTGTACGTGGCACTTTCTCCTTGATTTGTGAAGGACCCATTCTCTAAAAATTCAAAAGTTTCATTCTTCTCCTCCGGAGGTGAAGGATGGGCTTGAAGATTGCAAAACCGTGAAGATTGAGAAACTGTGAAAATTGAGAAGCCGTGGAGAAGATTAACAAGCCGTGTCCATTCGATTGAAGGGGAGTCACACCTTCTTCACGGAGAATGGCCACAATAGGCTCCACGTCTCTCTCCCAAGGTTCTTAATCTCCATAGAATCAATCAATCTTCTCGGAAGGGGTGTGACAACCCCTAGTATTACTGGAAAAACGAATTGAAACTGTTTTATTCCCGTTTGTTCCGTAATCCGGGAATTTGGCCGTTGCTTCACGGTTTTCCAATTTTTTGTTTGCGTACTTGAACAGAATTTTTCAAATCAAAAGTGGAAAAATCGCAGAATAGAGTATTTGAAAATAGAATCGGGGAAACGCAACTTTGATTCTGGTACCCTGTAACCCTAATTATTTGTTTCGTACCTCTGTTCGCAGATACGACAACATCCGGCCGACGATAACCGACGCGCCCGGCACGATCGGCTACGGCGACACGTTCACGATCACGTTCACAGCCGCGGAGCGGCAAGGAGGCTTCGAATTGAACATGGAGAGTTCGCCGTTCGTGACGCACTCGTACGCCATGGGACAAAGATTGCTGAAGCTCAAAGTGACGGACCCCGTTGCGACAGGGGACTCGTTCACGGTGGACGCGACGGCGCCTCCTTACGCCGAATTGGCTCCCGCAGGCTACTACATGCTTTTCGCCGTGCAAGACTGGATTCCGGGCTCCGCAGTATGGGTGAAGATTGGGTGAAGATCCTTGCAGCAATTAGTTACTTCCGATTTAAATTTCTCATGGTTTGTTCAGCTAGACGAGATTCGTTGGAATAATAAACGCCTCACAAGAGCAGCGTGAAACTCCTCCACGACAAGTGCGACTCTGGTGATGTCAGCATTAGGGCTACATCCATCCTATTGGGGTTCATTGATCCTGTGTGAATAAGGAGTCAGGACGGTCAACATATGCACAAAAAGTGTTCAGTTTCCAAACGACTGTAGAATACTGTTGGGGGATTCGTGTTCTGAACTTTTTGCAGTTTGTTCAGGGTTCTGTAGAGCCAATAATTCAAGAGGTTGTTTCCTTGATAGCACTGAATCCCGCAACGGAAAGCGCTTCCATGAGATTCACAGCAGTCAGGTGGTAGACTTTAGAGCTTTCTGTTGATAGATCATTATAGGAGTCTCTAACGGTTTATTTTTGCCTCCTAGACGGACATCGTAATGTTGCGTTAATTGGTGTGTTGGTGCTATTGCACATACAGAAATTTAAAAACATCCATTACAAGTGTCTCTGCGTGAAGCAGGAAGAGGATAGCAGATCTCTGTATTTACCATTTTTCCCCCTATTTTGTACTTCAGACCCTAACCAGAGGAACATAGCCATTTCCAAACACCCGCAGAAAAGATTGCAAACCCCAAGCGGAGGTGTACGGGATTGCAAACTTTAAATATCTGATGCCGTAACATCCCTGGGTTGAAAGGACACGTTTTTTCCAAAATCATTTTCGGGTTACCTTTCCCGATTTCCGATGATGAACTTAGATCTGAAGTTCGTCTACGTTCACTGCCGGGACAGAGGAAGACTGTCATATACAACACCTACATCTTTGTCAAAGTTACAAAACGACCAAGGTCTCTCTGCAAAAGTAACTTATCAAGTCAGGGAACAATCAAAGTGGGCAGGGCAAAGTGTATCAGATTTAAAAAGCTCGATTAGATTAATCCTCACTGACATTAGGCGTTGGATCTAGGTTTCGCATCATTTACGTTTGCCCAGCACCACTCTGCAGTCCAATGAGACTCAAAACATGAAGGAAAGAGCGTCAACAGTATTACAGAACCAAATAGACACCGCCAAGCAATAACACCACAAACTCAGGTATATGACTATCAACTGTAAAAAACCAACACTTGCCAGGATTAATTGACAGAAGACACGCAGCGTGTTGTGCATCAGATTTAAAAAGCTCGATTAGGTATATCCTCACTGACAGTAGGCGTTGGATCTAGGTTTCGCATCACTTGCACAACAACGTCGACAGCTACAGAAACACACTCACACACACAACTAAGGCAGCAGACATCATTCATTGCGAGTGCCCAGGACTATATAGCCTGGCAGCGGCGGCCAAATGGGAAACCCTAAAGCAAGTTCTCTGTCGAAGTTAGGGTTTCGAATGCGATACACTGTAATAGAGGATGGATGCATCCGTACGACCAGGATGTGTATCAAATCATGATACACTCTTTAATGTCACAGCCTTGGCGCGCTCGGAATCACGTGATAATATGGAGTTATATAGTATTGTAGTGTCGGATGTAAGAGTGGCATTAACCCTTTAACCCCTAAATGCCTAGAGCCCTCTCCAAATTCTGCAGTTTTGCAAAGATGCATTTTAAAATGCAACTAAAAAGGATATTTTGAATTTGTTGTGTGAATAAAATTTGTACATTATGAATTTTTGATTCTATCCATACAGTTAGCTCTATGATTGCTATCACCAATATTTTTGTATAAAATTTGAAACTCAAAATTCAAAATTCTTTTGTAATTTGATTACGAATAAGATATTGACAATCTATGTATGAAATTTGTTGTGATTGGTTGAAATGCAACACTTTAAGTGTAGTGATTTTTGGAGATTTTTTGGTTGCTTAAATTTATGAGTTGACTATTTTAAGAGCACTTTTACACTAAAATCTTCGAAATTTTGGGTGAATCACTACAACATGAATTGAGGCATAGAAATTTCACAAATCATCGTGTTTCTAATCGAATCACACATGCATGAAGCTAACTTCCCATAAAATTTATAGTAAAAAATCCACACTAGAAAAAGTGCATGACGGATGAGAAAAAATGGATGAAATTTGTACATCGTCTAAAAAATGGACGCTCAGGCAGTTAGGGGTTAACTCATGTGTCAGATGTAAGAGTGGCATCAACCGCTAAACGCCCACAATAACGCATTGTGTCCAAAAATAATTTTCTTACTTTAGTAATTTGTTTGGATCCATAATTTTTAACTCTATGTTAATTAGAGAATTGTAGATGTTTGTTACAAGAATATGAAAATTCTTCAAGATGTGCAATTACATTGATCGATCTGCCAGGAAAACGTTAAAATGTCAACACATGTGAATTTGGGACATGGTAGTTAGGGAGGTTGATGACTTGTATACCGCCCTTCTCGATTCATGCATATTGGGTCAACAAGGCTATAGGTTCTGCTGCGGCAAGTGCAACTTCAACATCTATCCCAAGTACCTCAAATTATGCTTCCTTTCAGATACCAAAAACTTCACAATCCCTCCATCCTTGATTGAATCAATGGTGCATCATCAAAGGAGTTTTGGGTGCTTTGGATGCTGAAGGAACCTTAGCATGTTTTGGAGTTTTTATGACAAAAGTAGGGTACCATTTCCTTTCTCTCGTTTCTATGGTGCAAATACGTGCAGATACGTGAACTTTATCTTGCGATTTACAAAAGCCTAGAAATGCAACAATCTCTTTAGAGTTTAGAGAGTAGAGTATAATCATGTGCATATTGGATGCCTAGACTATGACAATAAACCGGATTGGTGTCTACATCAAATTGGCGAATAGCAATAATTAGGACTGTGCAAATTTGTTTTCAAGGGGCATGAGGATCGGTGGATCTTCCTCTTTGGTTAGCTCAAGACCTAGTTCAACAATAAATTGTACATGTCAGAAGTTACCCGGTTTCTTTAACCCCTAAACGCTCAAACGACCATTTTCTGGTTGCTGCCCGAATCTCACGGGCTGCCCAGTACAAAAAATTAATTTTTGAAAAAATAAAAAATATTTTAAAATACTACATCAAGTCTACTTTCCAACGCAATTTGAATTATGGCAATCCGAGTTAAACTCCACCCAGGAGAATTTTTCAAAGTCGATCACCTCAACATTGTCTTAGTGTTATAAAATTTGCTATTTGGAGAAAGTAATGATGTTCCTGCCATCATTTCTTTTGCTTTTTTGAAGTTTACAATACATAACCCAACTTTAACCAATCATACTAAATTTTAAACTTTAAAATTGAAAATTATAATTTATACAAATTTTCAAAGGTTAATGCTTTTAAATTCATTAGAAAATGATCCAAAGTTATTTTTGGAAGTTTGACCGTACAGATAATTTGTAGAGATGATGCTCTACATTTCGTCTATTGAACCAAATTTCATCAAACATATGGAAGGCACATATTATAACACATCTATGTTTTGTCCAATATCCCTCGGGCTTTTAGGGGTTAACACAATGTATGTTGTTTGTTTAGGATTGAGATATCCTAAGAATAGGATATTGCCGTCCCTTTCTATGATTTGTACCTGGTGATGTTGTGACAAATGGATGTTGGAAGCGAGTTGTTGGTATAAGTAACCAGTTGGTCCAGTCATCTACAATTTTTGCACCCGAACATCAATCTTTTGAAATCAATCATTGTTGTTGTGTTTAGTTTTAGAACACCATTTTTTGTGAGCACCTAGATACAAGACATCTTGTGTGCCTCTGAAATTTCAAATGCTAATCATGGTTCTAAAATTTATGAGAATTTTTGTAGTGAATGACATGATGATTTTGCTCAATTTTTTTAGAAATCAACTCATGATCGAACATTATAATTATGTGATCTATACGATAGATTGTCCTGAAAATTAATACACAATCTAATGACTAAGTCCTCTTTGAGCTTCAACGGTGAAATTTTCTACATGAACACCAATTAAGGTATACAAATGCGTTTTTGAAAGCATCACGAGAAGTGAAAGTATTTCATAGATGAGCATGGTCATTTAGGGATTAAAGTCCAAATGATGCACGGATTTCAAAGATGCTTTATAAAATGTTTGATGAATAACAAAAATGGAGTTGATGTACAAAGCAAAGTTGTAAATGTCAATGTAGAGATCACATCTGTGCAATTGGATTTATCATATGTTTATTGATATTTTAATTTTTTTTTTTTAAGGTTTTCTTTTGAAAGTCAATTAAAAATCTCAAATTATTTTTCTTTTATTAATTTCTTTTGTAAGAAATTTGGAATAATATGCACTATGAGATGGTATAATTTCTATTATTTGATTCTACTTATATTGGAGAATCATATTTAAGATCTCACTTTTTGAACTAAGAATGAAACTTGACATGAACCAATTTTGTTGTTTTAAAATAAAACGCAATATCTTATTTTGAAGATCCATATTGTACAAATGGTAGTCAACTAGCACAAGAAACAAGATTAATTTGGATGGATGAAAAATGTGGTTGTTCGTCGTCCAGAAAATGGTTCACAACTGTTCAGCGTCCACTATACAAATGCAGGCGCGCTAAAGGGTTAATCTTATAGTTATTTGAGTGGTTTATGAAAATCACATTTTTTCATGCAATTTAGATTCTTTTTTCTTTTCTTTTTTAATTTTATATATATATTCATATCTTGTAAATTATTAAACCTTCAAAATTCAATGTTATGTATAAAATCTTGTGAGAATATTAAATTAAATCTTAACACCTAAAGGTCCTCATATGTTTTGTAAAAGTCAAAGCTTGAAAATCTGCATACTTGCAATATCACATTGTATGATTTATAAATTTCATAGATAGTCATCAACATTATGGAGGTATGACAAAAATTTCAACATGATTAGAAGATATTTGAAATATTTACCAATTTTATCATGTAAACAAGACAAAAATTCAAAATTAATGTATTTTTCACAAATTTAATATCAAAAATTATATATAAAGTAGATAAAAGTTGTGTTTACAAGTAGTTAAAAACGAAAGTAAAAAAAGTAAAAGAGACTCATAATTGGAGCATCTTTAAAAAAAGCCCTTTGTATTTTGAACATTCAAATTACAAATTTCTTGACATATAAAATCTTCAAGTGAAGTCTATTTTCCAATTCCAATAGTCAAAAGATGTATCATAACTTAACTTAAAAATCTATTGAAATCACCAACTCCAACAAAACTAAAACACTTGATTTTTTTGGGCCTTTGACCAAAAACCATTCAAAAAATGGATAGTTGGACCACTACTAGAGAGTGCGTCAAAACCAAGACAAAACCAAGACACATCTGTTGGAACCAACATAGAATGGGTTTAACGTAGCAAAGCCGAATTCATTGCACAGAAATCAACAAGTTTTCTCTTGGAACCAACAAGTTTTCTCGTTGTTTAGCGTGCATGGCCATTTCAATATAGTGGCTTCGATTACATAATAACTATATGTTGCGTTATGTGCTACTACCAAAAATCAAACTGCATTTTATGTTCATTGTGATCCGGAATCAACTATTCCCAACCCGCACAGAACCAACAGAATTTCTGTTGATTTTCTCTTACACTGGAACCCCATTTCTCTAGTAGTGGACGTTTCGGGCTTAAACATAAAATTTATCAAATTGGAAACCATATTTCTTGCAAAATGACTAAAATTGAAATGAGTAGCGTAAAATGTCCCTCAATACTTCCTTTAGTGTTCCTTAGTGCTTGTCTTAGTATCCATTACACTGAATGGCATGTTTAGCGTCCGGAGATAATTGATGTCTTTTACCACAATTCGTTCAAAGGTGAAGAGAAATAGTCGGTGTCCCTTGACACAATAGAGGAGTTTGCCGCTTGTCATTCTGACTTTCATTGAGAGTGCCTTGTTCTTTCCAAGTAACGAGAGTGACATGAGGTGGCATGCCATATGTCATTGAAACACTACATTCCATTTTTTCTTACGGGGACACATCTCCCTAAAATTAAATAGTGTCCGGGTTTGAGAAATATAGTGTTTGTCTCAGTGTCCCTCCATACTTGCCCCAATGCTTTTCCTCAATGTTTCCCTCCATGCTTGTCCCAATGCTTCCCTCAATGTCCTTCAGTGCTTGCCTCAATATCCCTCAATGTTCCTTATTGCTTGCCTCAAGTTCCTTCAATGTTTCCCTCACTGCTTGCTTCAGTTTCTTTCCACTATAAGGAGAAGGCATCGCTTTTCACTCAGTAGGTGAGTCAAATGGTACCACTTCGCACTCACTGCCCAGGCGCTCAAGACTTGGTGAGTGCAATTCGTCATGTAGGACAAGTGTGTATAGTGAACTCTGACACTGTTTTGAGTGAGAAGCGACGCCTTTGCTAGTAGTGTTCAATGTTTACCTTAGTGCTTGCCTTAGTAGATGAGACAATTGAATAGTTATACAGTACTTCGTTCACCAACAGTGTTGGGTTCAAATAGGGTTCAAATAGGGTTCAAATTCCAATGTTGGGTTATTGGTCTGCTTTTGCCACTACCACTGCACGAATCATGTTATGACATTTGCGTTAATGCCCATTAATTCATGGATAGCGGAATCGCAACAAAAAATTGGATTTTTTGTTATTTATGCTTGTGCTCCTTTCCACTCATGCATGCAAATGAGTCCGTTCTTGCACAAAAGTAAGTCAACAAAACGGAAATTGAAATTGCCACTGTTTGAGGGAATTCTTAACGAGGTTCAAATTTCTAATGCAAAAGCATGAACGTCAACGCAGGTGTAAATTGCAGGAGCTGAATTTATGCTCTTTTGATCTGCATAGTTTTTCGGGCATAAATTCAGCTATTTCTCCATTCATCGGACCTTCTATGGCAACTGAGTGCACAGCCTATCAATCTGTAAACTTGTCTATGTGGATTGTTTTTCAGGTCGTGTTTTACATTATAGCACTCAATGAGTTGAACTATATTGACCTGTTTGCAGAAAATTTCGAGTCGTGTTATGACGACTATGCAAAAGCCCTGGAAATGCTGAAGAAAGTTGTGGAACCAGATTCACGCATACTAGCTGAACTGTAATGCTTCACCCTGTCGGACACTCTGTACTGTACTGTACTGTACTGACAGTTCGTAACACCAGTTACTTTAGCTACTCTTTCATGACCTGATTTATAATACCGATAGTGAACTGCTGTGTTTAGGTGTCTGTTGGCTAATCTGTTGGCTGCTGATATGACGGGTACTTCAAGATCGCCATTGCTCATCAACTAGATTTAAAACCAAAGGAGGCTCTCAGTTATTACAGCAATGCGCAAGGCTCGTGTACAAAGGCTTGAAGCTTGAAATTTGCATCATGGACACTGGCGGCAGTGGTTTTTTCTTGAAGATAATTCCTCAGCTGGGTAAAATCTTGCACAGACGTGCTCGGAGCTCAGTGTAGAGTATTCAGTGCTCCTGAAGGACCAAGAAACCATTGTATGAGTGCTGTGCACTTTCATCAAGGAATATTGGTATTAAATACTATACCAGCATTGTATGAATTTCTTGATATACAAGTTGTATGTATCCCCATTCAATGGACTCATATATCCCCCATCTCAATGCCAAGTGGCACCTCAGTACGTGCACTCAAATTCTGTCAAGCACAACTCTTTGACAACTGAAATGACCCAACAATACCACAATTGGTGGGTAGAGAAAAGTATAAGCTTAGCAAGACCATTTGGCCCATAAGCTTAGCAAGACCATTTGGCATAGCTGGGATATATTACCACCAAAGTTCTGCATGGAAGGCATACCTTTCTCGGCCTTTTGGCTAAGATCAAGTGTAGTATCTGTTCTTATCAGTTTAATATCTGATACGAGGCTCAACGAGTCTCATGATATTAATCTAATTTTTCTGGGGTGCGAGTCCATCCGGCAGCTTGCTGCCCGGACTCGCGCGCGTCGCCTTGGTCTTGCACTACCTCCTTGGCTGGCGCAGCCCTCTCTCCTCTCCCGAGGGGTCCAATTCAAACCCTAAACTGGAACGACTGCTCACAGCCAGGTTCAGGGGTCTGCCATCTTCAATTGGAATTCTTTGCTCCTCAAATCGGCAGGATTCAGGGCACTACATTGTTCCGCAATATATCTGATCTGTACAATACCATGAAAGCGAGAACAAAGCAACTGAATCATTTACCCTAACCCTAATTCATCGGCAATTTTGTGAACGACCAGATTCATACGATGTGCTCATAAATGGACACAAACCCTAATATGATTTAAGCCTTTTCTTGAGTCTCTTACAGTTTAGAATTTGTGACTATGCATTGATGTTGAGGGTCACATCCGAAGCCTCTCCTGCGGGGTACTCCTCTCCATGGCCATGGGAATCTCCCTTCTCATGCATTGCACACACCGCCAATGCGTACTGAACCGTGGTTTTGCCGAGGTTAATATCAGGGCACTGCCACTTGGATGATCCAATGGCGAAGAATCCATATCTTGAAAAATTGAGTGTTAGAATGAAACCAGACTCCTTTGCTCGAATGGCACAGTTTCAAGCTAATTGTTATTGTGTTTGAGACGTACGGTACAG
The DNA here is from genome assembly GCA_022496805.1 of Pohlia nutans. NCBI lineage: Eukaryota > Viridiplantae > Streptophyta > Bryopsida > Bryales > Mniaceae > Pohlia > Pohlia nutans. The sequence goes on from CM040085.1 coordinate 36,325,687, forward strand.
GGGCAGGATTGAACACTCAGTGGGCACCAGGAGAAGCAAGAGGCCAGGGCTAACCAAATTGGGGGTTTGGTTATGTTATAGAAATTATGGAGTCATTTGAAATGATAGACAGACAAACTCTACATGAAAAGCAAATGGTGCTAACATAATGTTATACTACTATTCTTGGCATTCATTTTGTTTCATGCTTTCCTGTGGAATAGTGTTAGACATTATAAAATAGATTTAACCGAAAAGAGACTCCGTTTTTAGTTCAAAAGGACAGCATCTATATATCTTGTTACACATTAGTCCAAGAATTATCATGTTAACGTTAATTCAACATCAGATCTAATGTTCTACTGCATAATTTACCATTAATAACTTTCTGAATCTAATAGCGTACCTCTTAATATGATGTGCGTAATTGTGCATTAACAAGATGCATTTGCATGATTTCACAGCAGCCTTGAAAGAGCCCCGGAGTTTTGTTTTTTGTTTTTTTTTTTTTTTTGTTTTCATCTTTTTGCATTTGCATGACGACGACCATAGTAACCTCATTTCATAGAATGCAGTTTAATACTCAGCCCTTAATTTACAAAGACAATGTCTTGAGTAAGCTCATTGAGCATCAATCATCAACACAGATCAGAAACTCAATGCAGGTTGATTCAAATTCCAAAGTTTACATAAATATCCAACGGCAAAAGCTCCAACAGAGATCGAATGCACAGCTCTCTATCTTTCTCTGTAAATCACAGGAAAATCAATCAATAACTCTACTCTTTCGATTGATAGGTTTCGTAACGGTTAGCCTTGTCCAGGGCATCGTATACTTTCGATGCTGCCTCCTGCACCTTCCCGCCAGCCTGCCATGCAAACCAAATCATAAATCAGTGCAATTCAAAACACAATCAGACAGAATGGTGTCAAAACTTAATTTCCACGCCATATTTTGAGATGTCCACGTCATCCTAAACCAATCATAAGATTACATGTGGCACATCTTGGACAAAAATGAATTGGATTCTGTTGAAACTGACGGGTACATAGCATGATATTTCAAAAGAATGAAGAATGTATTAATGATTTTATTGACATACCTGCTGGAGCATACTGGCACTCTCATCCTTAGCGGCACCGGCTTTCTCCTTGGTGGCTTCGGCAGCATCAGATGTACCCTGTTTCGTAGACTCCCAGGCTTTGCCAGTACTGTCCTTCGTCTTCTCGGTCGCATCAGCAGTGCCTTGCTTTGCAGATTCCCATGCAGATCCCGTTTGCTCCTTGGCCTGCTCAGTAGCATCGGATGCTTTCTCGCCCATGCTGGGATCGTTACCGCCCTTGGCACCTTGCTCAACTCCAGACAAGGCTTCGTCGGCCTTCTTGTCTGCCGTACTCAAAATGTTCTGCAGATCCTCAAACGTTCACGAGGTCAGTTTCAAGGCTGTCAAGAGCAGAACCAATCCTCGCCTTTACAACTAAGAACTTTAGTTAGAACAAAGCGGATGAAAGTCAGTGTCCTGATTCCAAAACCCTAATATCATTTAGGGAATGAGTACATATTGAATATGAGGAAGTGCACCGCCTAAACATCAAATCCTGATTTGGTTTTAGATCATCTGCCAGTAAAGGATTGAGCTCTTGAATTTTTTGCACACAAAATCCAAATAACACATGCTTTGGTGCGTCGAAATCCCCTTTCAAGAGGATTAATCACCAAGGAGCTTAAAAGACTTGAGTAGAAAATGAATACTGTACCGAAGCATCCTCGTGAGCCTTGTTCTTGGCGCCTTCAACGTCAGCCATTTTTTCGCAACGAAAGGTAATCAAAGGAGATTGATGATCTGCCACAGAACTTGCACACAAGTTTAGCTCGATGGATCAAAGCTGTTCTCAAACAGCAAAATCTGGCAACATAGAAGTCGACACAAGCAAGCATGTGAGCTCCAAAAACAAGGAAAAGTGGAGCAGGAAAACCATTAGCAAATGCGCATAGCCTAATCACTCACCTGAAAGGAAAATCACCGCAAGCACAAGATCGAATTACAAGCGTATCTCGTCAGAGTGAAGGGAATATGAACTGAAAGATGACGAGCGTGGGGACTTATGTAGAGCTTGAAAAGATCAGTCGTACAGACACTTGGGGCCCTGCGGGGCTGCCACGTGGTGAATGTCTGGTCAGCAATCTTGCCAGCTGGACTTAGTCTGCGTGGAGCGCTACAACAGCTGGAGAACTGTTTGTCGTCCGCCTGACAAAATTACAGTCCCCGGGGAAATTAGGTGTCATAGTGCGAGTATTTTGCACATGCTCCGGCACTGAGAGCATTGAGGGCCCTTAACCCTTTAGCGCGCCAGTGTCCATATATTGAACGTCGAACAGATTACAGTTGTCCAAATCTCATCCAGATTGAACACTTTTCATCTACAAAAATTATCCTTGGTTCTTGAGTAAGTTGACTATCCTTTGAACAGTTTGGATCTTCAAAATAGTTTATTATGATTTTTAGAAAAATAACACAATCGGTTTATGTCAAGTTTCATTTTTAGTTCAAAAAGTGAGACCGATCTGGCCTCATTCACAAGCTCTTAAGCACACTTCCATCGAGACGTACAAGAGCAGATATCCACTCCGAACCTACCGCACAACCGCATACCATCAACAGTTACCTATCCACAACACCAACAACCACATCAGGTACACCACTGTCCTCCTATTTGTTTTTGTCCATTTTGTGGCAATACCGACCATCCTCCCATGGAGTGTCCCCATTACTATCCACAACCCCGACGGATCGTGGCGCCCGGAGTACCGACCCCTGTCTACCGACCTCACCTGGAACCAGGGAATATACCGCAGCATCCCGGCCATCGCACCAGTCTCACGACTAGGAAAGCCGTACTGTATCCCGAATACAAGACAGGTAAGTGCCTAGAAATCCACTGCCGGAAATTCGGAGCAGCCTTATTACTGAATGGCGAGCATCAAACGTTCGTTCAGCTTGAATTGTTCGGTAATTCTTTAACCGAAAAGGAATCCAATTGGTTTGCGTATCACATGAAACTCAATCCGACTACCACACTCCAAGAAGTCTTCACCGCGTTCAAATGACGTTACCGAACCATCAAAACCGATGACCAGACATACATTCAATTCCGAACCCTCATTCAGCTACCGAATGAATCCGTAGATGACTATGCCGAACGTTTACAACAACTAGCGGAAAACCTAACAGTCCCTCCTGACGATATGTTTATGTTGAGTAACTTCCGTGCAGGATTACTTGAATACCTTCAAGTGGCCACTGTCGGTTTAAATCGCCAGACGTTTTTGGAAGCTGTAGATTCGGCCCAAACAGCTGAAAAAGGACTCCCGAGGCCGGCACGACATGATAACTCTCTACCAAGTACCAGAGAAAACCCCCGGCGAAAAATGAAGTGCTCCGGTTGTGGACGAATGGGACACGAATGGGTAACCTGTTTTCGGAACCCAGCTAGCGAGTACGGAAAGAGAACCGACGCGGCAACAGTCCATCAGATTCAACCACAATCCACGCCCAACCAGGTAAGCAACGACACCCGACGACATTTCCGCCCCAACACACCGGTCCAAAGGTATCCATGCAACATTTGTGGATCGATGGAGCATCCGGGGCATAAATGCCCTTTATTACTTGATGACGACGTGAAGAATGCAATTCAGAAGAAACTACCACAACCAGCAGTATCCTCGGTAGACATTATCGATGTGCATACTATCGATGCATCCTATATACGCCCTCGGACACCGAGCCAAGCTCACCGACCAAACAACATCACTACTAGGAAAACAGTCGAAATATGACTACGGCCATATGACTAGATATGACTATCGGGAGGATATGACTCACCAGTAACTACTTTGGTGACTAGAGCAGTCCATAGTCATATCTAGTCATTGATTCTAGTCATATTTCCACGGGACCTCAATGGGAACGTAGTTGGGAACGTATTCTTCCGTGGGCAGCCATATAACTTTCTGCATGGGCAGCGATATGACTAGATTTAGTAGTTATGTGACTATAGTTTCGGGCAGCCATTTGTAAGTGGGTTTTTGAGTGTGGCCTTCATGGTTTTAATTCAAATTTATATCCTTTGTTTAATGATCTATTTATACCCACTCGATTTGACTTTCCTTCCTTCTGATTAGGGTTTTCTTTCGAATTTATTTTGTTCCTTTGAGGTTTTAACATTTTATATATTGTATTTTTTAACTTTTTATTCAAAAACAAGCTGGCATGTTTTGCTTTTGTCTTTTATATTTTTTCATTCCATAATTTTTTTGGAAGTCATACATTTTTATATCATTTTTGCAATTCATCTGTCATGGATATTTTTTCCAGATACCCTTCTTACTGTCTACAGTCTTTGCAGTTCTCTTTGCACCTTGTTCAAATACTTGTCATTTATCGATTTTGCATTGATGTATTGTTTTTCTCATTTTGACTAGGATAGTTTTATTTTGACTACAGCGCTTCTTCCCCTCATGTATTCTTTCCACTTTTCTTTACTCTACCTCTCCTTCTTTTTTATCAGCTTTTTCTTTCAATTTGTGCCCGTTTCACGTCCATGCTGACTTTTTTCTCAATCATTGGTTTAGTGTTGCTTTGGTATTCATCTTGAATTATAATTTGAGGTAGTGCCTTGGAAAGTGCACTCTACATTATGTTTGAGAATCACGTGCGTTCATGACCCCTTCTAAAAACCCCCTCGTATACGAGAGGTTATATGTCTAAATACCTTTATATACAGATGTATTTTGTTTTAAATATATGTTTAGTATAAGTATACGTGAATATTTTCAGTTCTAAATGTGTTTATTGTATGTATATGTAATACGGCAATGTTCAAATTAATACCCCTTTTGTGCACTCACGTATACTCGTACATGTTTAGTACAGTGCACCCCACAAGGGTAGTGCGCATGCAGGTTCTAGCGTCAATCAGTGATGTTGAAGATATTTATAGGGCAAATCCTTTTGTATACCATGGCAATGTAGAATTAGCAATGTGCAATTAGCAATGTGGAATTGGCCATTTGCTGCAGTTCAAAAAATACTCTTAGACACTATAGACAGTAATGTCGAGCGAGTGACTCATATTAGTCGTGCATGTAGAATCACTGACTAAGTGTAGTCATCAAGATTACCGAGACCAAAGCTACTGCATATCATAGTATGTTTCGTACTTGGTCTACTAATACAATGGACTATGCCATGCATTTGACTTCATTTCCTATTGTGATAGCACATTATGTCCCTCCTCTTGATCCTCCTCTGCAGCGACCAAAGCTTGGTTTACATCTTCTGTGGTTAGTCTCCTACATCCTCTCGAATCAGGAGTGTCCAGTTTCCTTTCCACCGTAGTGTATTCAGGCCGTAGGTCTACATGCTCCTCGTCTCTACCTAACTGCACACTCTGCAGATCATGTCTTCCGCCATCACTTGACTCGACTTTTGCGCCACGCGGCTGTTGTCGTAACACAATCTTCCATCCACTGTTGTCCTCATCGTCTATATAAAAAACTTGTTGTACGTGAAGAGGAAATGCAAAGAAGTCCGCTGAATATGGAATCAATCGATCAAATCTGAACAATGTGAATCCATATTCGTCACATTTCATTGTAGCCCGAGCTCCCCTCTTGTTTGCTTGGGCCCATGTGCAATACAACACCACCATTTCAAATTTCCCGTAGTCTACGCTGATAATTTTGTCCACCCACCCCACATACTCCAGATTTGTTGTCCTCATGTTCTATCACTAGAACTAGCGCGACAAGATTGCAAAAACGTAGCCACAACTCCATTATCATATGTCGACATATCTCCTTCTGCTCCGCGTACTCGTATATGATTGCCGTATGCATACATCGCCTTGTATCCCTTCGCTTCTCGTCTAGGAGGCAGTAACAGTGCGAGTATATCCCCAGAGACATCATTCCCTATCGCAACATCTTCAGATGCAGCATTTTTTAACCACGTATTGAAAGATTCCTTCGTATATCCATGGGATAATCTAGAAGTCTTCTCCTGCTTTGTCTTCGGAATTCTTTTCAGGCCTCTTCTCGTTGACTCATTTCACTTGCATACCGCATGCAGTATACACATTACTTTGAGTCCGTTATTTTTCCTAAACTGTTAGAATACAACCTCATGTGTAGCTCTGTTAGTCAACTTTTCCAGAATGGTGACTATACTTAGTCATTTTATTCACTTTCCTGATTGTTCCGTCTGTCTCGTGCTAATAGCTAGTCCTTAAATCTAAAATGATGACCAGACGTAGTGCTTAGTTTATCTTATATTACTATGTAAGAATTATATTGCTTGGGTGCATACTCTCTGTAATCTTGAAGGATTACATGCAATGTTCCTCTCTTGTTTTGGTGATGCCCTCATCTAAATTAGGTTCTATACAATACGATTGATACAATTGGACATGAACTCTTTGCGAGTTGTGGATGGCAAATTCACGAAGAGTGAGAAATACTGCACTCTTTCTTAATTTGCAGGCGAAGGTCTGAGCCATGAGACCTTACAGCTTTTAGTAAAGATGTCACTGACAGAGGAAGAAGTGTCCAAGTTTCAAGAGTATAAGGGCGACTCAGTTTTGTTTGGTCCAGCATATCGCTTCATTCTAGAAATACTTAAGATTCCTAATGTGTTTGAGCGCCTTGACGCGTTGCTTTATAGGGCATCGTTTGAGGAAGAGCTAAGTATACTAACTCAAGCACTATTTCAAAATCATCAATGACGTGCGTACATCTAGTCATGGATGTAGAACTCTTGACTACAAATAGTCAACGAAGCAGATTGGGTGACTAAATCTAGTCATTGATGGATAACAATGAACTATTAATAGCACTGCACTGGCTACAAACACGTGGCGGCAGCAGCGATAATTCCGCACCCTAAACACAGCCGCCACCCATTGCTAACGAAACCCTAAGTGGTTTGAATTTCACTTTCACTCCACAGCTCCACTTCCCCACTCCCTCAGCCAACCTCTTCAATCATCATTGCATAGGATTGTTGTACTTAGATTGACCTTATCCTTGCTGGAATTTTAAAAATAGAGACGACTGCTCAAAATTCACTTGCATCTCGTCGTCGCATTTGGAAGCTCTGTCGCCATGGCAAAATCGAAGAAGCCCACGGTGCTGGAAAGCGAGCCGTCGAAGGAGGAAGAATCGAATGAAGAAGAGTCTCAGGAGGAATAGTTGAAGGAGGAAGAGTCTGATGAGGAGCAGGAAAGCAGCAGCAGCGAGGAATCCGAAGCGGAGGCAAAGGCGGCGAAGTCCTCACCGAAATTAGATCTCAATAGCGCGTTGTCGTCTACGGCGGAGGAGCCTGATGCAGAGGAAGACAACAAGGAGGAAGTAGTCAGTGACAGCGGAGAAAGCGATGTGGAGGCGGAGGTGGCGGAGAAATCGATAGCTGCGAAGACAACGGCCTCGTCGACAGCAGCTGCGAGGGTGGTTTTAGGGTTTAGGGTTTAGGGTCGAAATGCCTTGTGCTAGTCATGCTTATGGAATTTATGACTAAAGTTAGTCACGTTTTTTACATTGCTCACTAGAATTAGTCAAGAAGTCCCCTTTAACTCTACATGTTTTCATGACTGACTATGGTTGTTTATACTGGGGTAAACAGGAGTCTGAAGGAAGAGACGATGTGCAGATGGAAGAAGTTAGTAAAAGGAAGGAAGTCGAGGCGGACACTGCCTTGTTATCGCCCCCCAAAGCATCGTCCAGCTGGTGAGAAGAAGAAGAGGATTACTGAGGTATAGAAGCTTGAAATCAACAGGGGTGAGCAGAAGATACCCCGAATAGAGAAGGGTACCGCCAGCATTTACAAGAGGAGAGAAAAAGGGTCCCCTAATGAGCGGGAGCAGATGAGGACAGAGAAGGGATCCCCCGTAGCTCAGGAGAGGAAGACACGGGGAAAGGGTGGGAAACAAAAGAAATCAAGGAATCCTGTTGTCGTGGCAAAAGATAGTAAGGAAAACAAAGTAGAGCTCATCAGGACAAGAGCACATCAAAGGTAAGGAAAGCCGAAGCACTACCCACTTGGTTCTTTCTTGAACTGCATGCTTAGTTTTCGTGGCAGTCCTCATTCCATTATTTACAAGTGTTCGTGGCATTGCAGACAAGTGGACAAATGGACGAAGGCTCATCGCCTTCGGAATTTAGCAAAGGCGATGTTGTGGAAATCATAGGTGTTGCAGACGGGAAAGAACAAGTGGTTGGTATTGGGAAGGTGATTAACTTTGAAGGAGCCAGATTGCATGGGGTCACAATTCCAGAAGGGTGTGTCTCCTTGGAGGTGCAGAAGTGCAACAACGACGACTACCTTTTCTATTCCAGTGTAGAATTGGACGACCCTTCTATCACGAAGATGGGACAAGTAGTAGATAGCTTTATATTGTGGCCCACCCAATTTTTAAAGCATCCATGAGCAATTGCGTTGGCTAAAATATGGCACTGTTCAATGCGGTTAGAACAGTATGGATATTAGACATTGTCCCTGATTGTAGTCATTGATTTCTATCAGCGGACTATATTTAGTCACTTAGTCTCCTTAACTTTTTGGATCTCATAACTTTTTGGATCTCATGACTATGTAAAGTCATTACCTGTAGTCACGTGCTTGAAAGCAATGACTACATAGTCAGTTTCTGAGCAATTTTGTTCAAAAATAAAGCTTTTATTCAGTCATATCGTTGGGCGTAAACTTGAATGTATCTAAAGTTCTGACTACAACTAGTCATACAGATGTGAATGACTGACGAGCCTTCACGAATATCTAAACCGAAATGATGACTAAATCTAGTCATCATTACCATATTTTGCAACCAATGATAGTCATATTATGACGTCACAAAATTATGCCATTTTAGTCATTAGGTTGACATCTATGACTAAATCTAGTCAGATTTTTCCGACTATTCCTAGTCATATATATGACTAAAAATAGTCACATTTATCGGGCTGCCCATAATCGAGGTCCCAAAAAAAAATTGGGAACGCGCCACAGCGAACATATGACCGCAGATATGACTAGAGTATTTTTAGTAAAAATCGTTGTCCGCTATGACTGGGTTGCTGACTGAAATTGGTATTAGTCATATGGTCAATTTATGCCCGATTTTAGTCATAAAACCCAGTCATATTTCGACTGTTTTCCTAGTAGTGCATGACGACCACTACCGATGCACCACGCACCTCGAAGACGTTTGATTGGCAAACCAAAGAAAAACTGCGGAATAAAATGATCCAAACGGTACGGGAGTTACAAGAACTCTCTCCCACGGAGCCCCCAACCGGAGACAACGATCAACACTCGTACCAGAGACAACCGGAGACAATGATCAACAACCATACCACCATCGACCTATGCGACAACATTCTGCAACAAATGGAGTCGCAAACTATCCAGGTATCCCTAAAAAACCTTATGTCTATTGCTCCTATTATTTCCGAGCACATCCAATGACACCTCTACCAGAAATGTACTTCATTTCTACCAGTCCCAGAGGAGACACCCGTTGATGTTCACTCGGTAGTCGCTATCGATCGGCACATACCCATTATCTCGGTAAAAATCGGTAACAACGAGATTCACGACGTACTTCTTGATGGGGGATCCGAAGTCAATGTCATCACCGAATCAGAACGCTGTCAACTTGGACTACCGGAGTCAACACCGGCCCACTTCAAATTACGCATGGCAGATAGCTCCCTAATACAACCGACAGGACTCCTCCGCGACGTAACAATTTCTATACACGGTATATCCTACACCATTATTCTTACAGTCATTTCATGTAAAGATGTGAATTCTACCTATACAGTACTTCTCGGTAGACCTTGGCTCCGAGATGCTCGTGTCATTCACAATTGGGCCAACGATCATATCCAAATCATGGGCAATGGCACAATTCGCACCATCCGCATCAACCGTGAATTAGGTGTCAAAGCAACCTCCCCGGCAGCACTGGTCTGCTACAACCATGTGGAAGACATTACCGAAGATGAAGAAACAATCCTCGGGCGGACCGAAGAATTCATTCACCCCAGTAAAACATTGGTGATAGAAGACATATGCCCGGTACGAACTTCCGAACCTCCTTTCTTTGTTTCACACCCAGTAAATTCACCTACCGAACGTAGTATGCCGGTAACCGAAGTATCAAGCTGGAAAACCGTAGCCGTAGCAAAACGATCCTAGGCTGACAACGAGCAATTACGAGATGTCAACCTCGGAAACCCTCATGTACCCAATAGTATTTGCATCGGTACTACCGTACCGACATACCACTTTGGCAGGACGAAGGCATTATTCCACGCATTCAAACCCGCTTTTGAGGGGTCTTACCCTAACTACCGGGGTATTTCGGACCATATCGTCAACAACATGATCAACTTCGCCACCAGCATTCCCGAACACCTCGGGGGGTGTAGTGATATGTTGGAGTAGCAATATACGTGCGAACAAATGATAGGGTATTTTAAAAACATGAGAACAAAAAATTATAAATGGACTTAGAGGTAATATAGGGTATCAAAAATGGCACTGGACATCTTTAAAGTACTATAGGGTATGGAATAATAGGTAATTTGGAATTATAAGTAATGCAAGCCCCTTTTCTATGAACTCAAAGTAGAAAATTACATAATGATAGCATGTGAAAAAAAAACCAAAAAAACAAGTAATACCCCCTTATAAAATAGTTGTTGTTCGCACCTATATCCTTAACTTTTTAACACACTGACCCCCCCGAGCCGAACACCAAGCACGCTACCGGAAGAATCTACACCCGCCCACTTCAGAAGACCGACCAACAACACCGATCCAAACACTGCACCGACCGACAGCACCAGGAAAACCAGACCTCCCACCAAACCAAGAAGTACTAGGTACGGCACCTAGCAAAATTACTACGCCGCCACTTTATGACCTCGTGTCACAAACTCACTGGGTATTCTTTTATACTGCACCTATCTTAACACCGCCGTCACTAATTACTCACTCATTCATTTTGTTTCGTCCCCCTCTTCCTATTTATCCGCCTGCTGCTATGACTTCTTTTCCCACCACGGTACTCTCCCCTTCCCGGTTGGTTCTCCGTCTCCGCCCTCCCTTTCCCAGCTCTTCTCCTATTCACCATCTCCGGACTCCGAGGTCGGTAGCCGTTAGTTTCCAACAGCTTCACGGTAGGAATACTTTTCGACCGAGGCGAATAGCGCGGTTTAGAAATCTCCCTTCCCGTAGCCTGATAGCACTCCAAATGAAGAAGAAAGTATCGCACCGTGTTCGTTTTTGCAGGATGGCTAAACAGAAACAACTCGCTATCACTCCACGCGTACAAGCCACGGATACACCGATCACCGGGACCTGGAGAACGATTATATCACACCCGATGACACACATGGCCAAATGGCGGGAGTACGCAGCCCAGAGTTCCTTTGAACTCGACTGGGTCCGTCAAGTAGGCCTACGAGGGTACGTCAACCTTCCCTGGACTACCACACCCATCCGAACCGATGTCGTGGAGCGCTTCATCAACACCGCCTCCATCGATACCGAGGACATAATCATCGGCCAAGTCAACGGCAAAATCCACACTATTACCGCAGCCACTATCACCTAGGTACTGAAGCTGCCCGCCGGATCCACAAAATTGGTCAACCCTAACCCGGATCCAGCGGAATACGACTACTACACCGGTACCGAAGACGCGCTCAACATCTATCCCACACTTGACGACGGATGGAGTGTAAGCAAGGGACCGAGCGAACTCCGACATCGAAAGTACGGGATACTGCAAGGCATCTTTCTCAAGAGGAAGCAGACGTACACCTCTCACAACTGCATCCTCATGTTCCTGACTCTGGAAGAACTGGCCAAGAACGGGACCGGCTCGTGGATTTGGAGCCACATGTTGCTACAGCATCTCCGAACCGAGCTTCAAACGCTATAGTCCAGTAAATCAAACCTATGCTACTCTGCCGAAGTATCGAACATGCTCCTCCGCCCAACCAACGTGCGACGGCAGCAACCTACCGCACCCTCCCCGACTCCCGCATCACGACCGAGACGCAGTTCGCTACCCGACATGACCGCACCGAACCCTACTCCGAGCACTGAACCACGTCGGCAATCGCCACCGATGACTGACCCAACACCAGACGCGCCCTACACTGGCCCCGATATTCGGACACGTTCACGGACACAGCAAGATCCTTCTTCATCGATACCAAAGCGGAAGCCTGGTACCTCAACATACATGGCGGCCGATTTGGCATTACAGGAATTTGGTAGGGGAAGACCACGTCAGCTACGATCACCACCGCATGGAGATAGCTCGTCCTCAACACGACTTTTGCTAACCGAACCACCACTCATCCGACAACGCCCTCGGCCGACCGACCCAATTCCGGGCATATCAGCACCACAGCCAACACCAACTCAACCGGTACCTGTAACTACCGCGACCACATCAACACCGACCATCTCGCATCCAACAACCACAACATCTACTCCAGCTTCACCAGCACCGGTACCAGCCACCCACACTACACCAACAACCGGCCTACCGTCACCACCGAAAACGATCGACCCAACTCCGCTTTTGTCACCTCCGACTACCCGGGTACCCGACACCACCGTACCGGAGATATATTATCGGCTACCTCGGACCCTCCAGCAGAACATCGCGGTCTTTCGTTCTACTACAACTCAGCTCTTACACCTACTGGACAATGTATCGGTACAGGCCCAGTCCACCCTCGAGACGCAAAGGAGAGAAGAGACTCTCCAACACACGCTTGCCACTACCGAAAGGAGGGTTACCGAGTTAGTAGGACAGTTCACAACGGCTACGACATACCTTCAGCAATGCCGAACCGAAGTAGCTCACCTTCGGAGTGAACGTGATCACTACCGCACTGAGTCCCAAGCCGCGGCCGAACAGCTCCAAGCGCAAAGCACCACAATATCTTTACTAACGGAAGAGCACGACCGGACAGCAAGACTCAACTCCACCAACAACGACTTACTAGCGACTCTTCGGCAGCAACTCGAAGAACAGACCACCCGGAACGCCCAACTATCAGCGGAAATAGCCGTCATCACTACCGAGACTGAGGCTGCCCAAGAGGAAGCCAGCGAATACGCATTTGCATTAGACCAAGCCTACCGGTTGCTTCAACAATACCGAAGAGCATTCCCGACCTGGGAGGTGGCCCAAGCTCCTGCTCCAAATTCCACCGCCAGCATTCAGACCACAGAAGCCGGACTTGTTCAAGCCCCCAGTTTACCGGGTGAAGGCTTTAGTCCACCGTTTGAACAGCCATTACCGAGCAACATTCTCAGCTCATCGACTACCCCCCGCGAAACAATACGACTAGAGGATTCCGAAGATACACTGGACATACCGCGACAACCCAACACCACTCCAACATCCAACCACACCTCAGAAACCAATGACATCATCGACACCGCAGTTGAGAAGCTCATGACCCGCATGGTAAGCCGCATTCAACCATGAACCGCTGCACAACCAGGTAGATTACCATCAATTTTTGACAAGTTCCAGGAGTGAACTTGGTTTAGAACGGGGATAGTGTTAACGGTACATTAGTAATTACCGGTAGCCTACCGATCTGGATTTTTTACTACTTTGGTAAAATTCCAAGTTACCACAGGAAGTAGATCTAAGAAAACACTTTTTTACTGATCTGACCTAACGGTCAGATCTAGTTGTACTTATGTATATAAGCAATGAAGCCAAACTCATTGGCACAACCCATTTTCCAAGATATATGATTGTTTTGTTTCAATTCCTTTCCTTTTGATCTTTTTTACCGATTAAGTTCCTTCCGAATACTTTTGTTTGATGATTCCAGCTCTAAGTATATTGTTTTGAGGAATTACCGACCCAGTCCCGGTAATGTTTTTCGCTTAGTATTTTCAGATCCCTTAGTTGTTGTGCTTCCTACTAGTTGTTTATACCTCCCGGTAGTGATTACCGAGCTGACGGTTATAAAGAGTAGCTACCAGTCCCCAACTACAATCGCGAGACTCTCACCAAATTGTTTGTTTTCTACACGCAAATTGCAACCGCAATATTCTCCAACAACCCTTAAGGAAACAAGGGCTATGTCGTTGCTCCAAAAGCTTGTGCAAAAATCAACACTTTGTCACCCCTATTACGGTGCATTATAATCGTAGCTGCATAATGTGTTTTGAAACACCGATAATTGTTTGAAATAGACAAATTTCATAAAAAAATTAAAATTCTCAAAAATTTTGTTTCTTGAAGTTCTTGTGCCGTCAATTTGTTGATCATAGCCACCTAAATCTTAATGGCAACAACTTTGTTCAAGGAACCTTTTCAATCGGAGTTGTGAGACAATTTTTTCCCAACATTTATGTTAATTGAAAAGGCTTGGGGGACAAACCACCCAAGGAAACGTATAGTGGAGGTTCTTTAGTTAAAGGAAGATCAGATACTCTATTGTAACGTAATTAAGGTCACTTTTAAGGTAGTTTTCTATTGTAGTTTGATTATTGCGAGAAATAAAGATAAATAAACCTATTGGATATAGGTATAGGGTACACTCTTTATCCTATCTCTAGTTTCTGTCCATGACTTATGGATGCAACAATACAAATATGCAGTCACCGTCTTATACTAGTGTGTTGGCTTATAAACAAAGGCAGCTTTTAGCATGAAGGGATTACAAAACATATAGCTCAAGGCACAATGATAACAATTTTCCTGTTGCAATTGCTCAAGGCATAGTCTCACAGTGTTTGCTTATAGCATCACTCATTCATCATTCAACCACATGTTAGTATTAAAATATTTCTTATAACATTAGGTCATCACTTTGCTCTGGGCATTTGTTCATTCAGATAGATAGATAGAAACTCCGATCCTCATTCGAGGCCGGCATGAATAAAGTGTCTGTTCGTCTTGACAATGAGCCAATGCCCACCGGGCAAAGGGTTTGTTCATTCATTTGCTTATAGCAATTAACCAGGTATTGATTTGCTCAAGGCAATGTTTTTCAACTACATAGCTTTTACGCTTGGAATATCGCTTTTAGCGTTATGATTCTCATATTGCTCTAGACAATTCTCGTGTTGATTTGCTTATAGCATTCTTCTTATTCAATTGCTCAAGGCATTACAACATCAGGTCACAGTTCTTAATACTCTTCAACTATCTGTACAAATTTCTTTGAGCATACATAGAGACTCAATTGCTTTAAGCCTGGACAAATCGCTTATAGCGAATATATATCAACACAAACAGTTGCTTACAGCATTGACAAACCACAATTAGCTTTAAGCATTATAAACTCACCAAACTATCTCACAAGTGATCTCTCATTCTCAATCTATCACAACTTTGGAATTTGTAAATATCTGCAATTTTTATTGCTCTCACTGCTCTCATCAAGTATTTCTTAAAGCAGTTACAACATCACTAATTGCTTCAAAGCTTAATCAATTCCTCACACAGGCTCAACCAATAACTACATGCACGCAATTTCTAACAACTTAAATAATTGCTATAAGCACACACATCCATAAACTTTGTTTCAGAGCTATTACAATTGCTTTAAGCAAATAAACATTGAATCGCTTTAAGCACATGCATTCACAGACTTCGCTTCAAGCTAACCATAATTGCTTCAAGCACATAGACACTATATTGCTTTAACCCCTAAACGCTCAAACGACCATTTTCAGGTCGATGCCCAAATTTTACAGGCTTCTCGGAACAAAAAAATGTTTTTTTGAAAAAATAAAAAATATTTCAAAATACTACATCAAGTCTACTTTCCAGCGCAATTTGAATTATGTCAATCCGAGTTAAACTCCACCCGCGAGAATTTTTCAAAGTGGATCACCTCAACATTGTCCTAGTGTTATAAAATTTGCTATTTGGGGAAACTAATGATGTTCCCTCCAACATTTCTTTTGTTTTTTTGAAATTTACAATGGATAAACAAACTTTACCTAATCATGCTAAATTTTAAACTCTAAAAGTGAAAATTATAATTTATACAAATTTTCAAAGGTTAATGTTTTTAAATTCATTGTAAAAAAATTTAAAGTTATTTTTGGAAATTTGACTGTACGGATAATTTGTAGAGATGATGTCCTATATTTTGTCTATTGAACCAAACTTCATCAAACATAAGGAAGGCATATATTATAACACATCTTTGTAATGTCCAATACCCCTCGGGCTTTTAGGGGTTAAGCATTGATATAGCATAATAGCTTTAAGCTGTGACGACCGGATGTTTCCTCTTACAGGAAATCAAAAACAACTACCCAATCACTGGGACTTACAAACTCCACAAACACAAAACACATTGTATCAAAATAATCGCTTTAAGCGTTCTATTACAAATAATTGTTTTACACACTCAAATCAAGTATATGTTTGCACTAAGAATTGGAGCCAGATCTCACATCTGCTACTGCTCTAAGCTCAAAAAATAATGAGAGAGAGAAAAGAAAACATAACAACTTAAATACCCTCCTTCAAGCTTTAAGAAACTCTTCAAATCAAAACCGGTCTAACCGTCTTAACTTCCTAATCGCCTTTTAAACTACTTTGAGATTTGATACGAAAAACTTCAAAACAGTTCACACTATAACTAAATTTAAAAGTGTTTAGAACCCTATTTACACTAAAGGAACCAAAAATGAAAATTCTTACTAACTTTTTGCGTTCACAATTTATAACTACACAAATTTTGATCGATTTGTACTGGAATAGTATTACAAGAATTGTAAGAAGCAAGTAAAGAAGGAAATGTGGATGAGGGAAAGTGATGTAGAATTTAATATGAATGAATAGCAGAGAAATGAAGAAAAGAGGAGGTATGCATGAATGAGATGTGAAATAAACCTAAACCCAAATTTATTTCAAGATGAGATGTGAAATAAAAGTTTCAAAACGTGTTTCACTAGTTTGATTTAATTGTGATCACCCCTAAAAGCCCGAGGGGTATTGGACAAACCATAGATGTGTTATAATATGTGCCTTCCATATGTTTGATGAAGTTTGGTTCAATGAACAAAATGTAGGGCATTCTCTCTACAAATTATCCGTATGGTCAAACTTCCAAAAATAACTTTAGATATTTTTTTTTAATGAATTTAAAAGCATTAATCTTTGAAATTTTGTATAAATTATAATTTTTTAGAGTTTAGTATTTAGCATGATTGGTTAAAGTTTGCTTATCTATTGTAAGCTTCAAAAAGCAAAAGAAATGATGAAAGGAACATCATTACTTTCTCCAAATAGCAAATTTTATAACACAAAGATAATGTTGAGGTGATACACTTGAAAAATTCTCCCAAGTGGAGTTTGACTTGGATTGACATAATTCAAATTACATTAGAAAGTAATGTAGGATTTTAAAATATTTCTTATTTTTTCAAAAACATACTTCTTTGTTTTCAGTAGCCCGTTAAATTCGGAAAATAGGCATTTGAGCATTTAGGGGCTAACCACCCACACAAATGTCCTTATAAGTGTGTGTAGGTAATAGGATTGTTAATTTAAAAAACGAAAAGAGAATAAAATAAATACAAATAGCCTCCTTCAAATCCTTGCCGGGATCCTTGCCTTAAATGAAGGCCGGCTTTACACCCTGAATTAAAAAAATTAATTAAAAATTTTAATTTAATTTAATTTTAAAAAATTTAAAATTTAAATCCTCTCCTTTAAATTGATGAAATGAATCTAAAGCATAGGATTTTAAATAAATGAAGCAATTAAAAAAATTAAAATCCTCCTTCAATTCTAACTTGCTTTAGAATCGTTCAACTTAACTTGTCCTTGAAGCTTCCATCTCCTAAATTACAAATTTACTTTTTCTTTTAAATTTCTTTTTACTCCTAAACTCCTAAGAGACCAATTTTTGGTCGTTGCCCGTTTTTAACAGGCTGCTCAATTTTCATTTTTTTTAATTTATCAAATAAAATATTTAAAATACTACATCAAGTCTACTTTCCAACACAATTGTGTCAATCCAGTTAAACTCTACCGAAGAGAACTTTTCAAAGATGATCACCTCAATATTGTCTTTGTATTATAAAATTTTCTATTTGGAGAAAGTAGTGGTTTTCCCTCCATCCTTTCTTTTGTTTTTTTAAAGTTTACAATAGATAAACCAATTTGAACTAATCAAGCTAAATTTTAAACTCTAAAAGTAAAAAATATAATTTATACAATTTTTCAAAGGTTAATGCATTTAAATAAATTTAAAAAATATCTAAAGCTTTTTTTGAAAGTTTGACCATACGGATAATTTTTAGAGATGATACCCTACATTTTTTCTATTGAACCAAACTTCATCAAACATATGGAAGGCACATATTATAACACATTCATGTTTTGTCCAATACCTCTCGGGGTTTTAGGGGTTAACTCTTGAGGGTTAACTACTTGCTACAATCAAGCAGGCAAAGAGTGAAAATAATGCATTATTTGATGTACAAGAATCATCATTTATAGCATAATAAAGCAATCCAATGGAGCACCCTTTTGAAAACTGAATCAAAAAAAAAATTCACTTAAATTCATTTTTTAAAGTAATGAAGGAATGTCATTTGTATTCCATGAATTTTGGGACTACCATGTCATTACCATGTAAACTAAGTTTCCAATTGTAACTAGATTGTGGTCACATTGCAAAAGGATATTGGCTTCCATTGCTCTATTATACTATGACCAATTCACAAATGTAATGAAGAAATTTAATTTATTTCTTTGCTACAAAAACTCTCATGCACCATCTCATCATTGCAACATAGTTTTTACAGCACCTAGACCCCTCTACTTTAAAATTACCAAACACAAATAATTGACATTGATTTCACAACCTACTCTATAGGGAATGTGTCAATTTCCCCTTCTCCACAATAATCTTCCAACTAGTAGAGTAGCATCCGGAGACTCAAATTAACAACATAAAAACTTGAAATAGATAATTTAAATGGAATTCTCTCAATTTTATGAAGTGGTACTGTAAAAGGAGGGAAAACGAGAACAATGAGAGAGTTTTAGATGGATTGGACATGTTCTAAGGTGGTTACCCCATTCCCAACTGAATAAGAAATACGGATATGAGGCATTGATATTATTTAGTATTATTATTTTTTTAGAGGTAAGCAAGAAGAAATAGATTCCAACACAAGTTGAAACATAATTTTTGGATGAAGAATGAATTAGTTATAAATTTTCAAAGTTGAAGTATAACGCATCCCATTCACGTCATATAGGTACACCTCTTTCTGTCTAGAGAAGATTTGTATTGCACACACTAAAGATGCTTAAACCAACAACAACGAATCCATAACCACACTTACATATACTAAAACCAACAAGAGAGAACCCATTGCCAACTGTAACTCAAGCTACAACTAACATCATTGCAGCATTGATTGTGGATAATGCCACTAGCTGTTGGTGAAAGGAGCCAGTTGGTAATGGGGTAACCACCTTACAGTGGAACAATTTTAGGCAAAGTGCTTGTGTGCATCCAGTCTTCCTTATATATTTAATTGCAATTATGATCATAACATTTTTGAATGCCTTATACATTGAACCCTTTTTAATTGCATATTTGCATTGAACCCTTTTTAATGCCATATACATTGAACCCTTTTTAATTGCATATTTTCATTTTAATTGCATATTTGCATTGAACCCTTTTTAAATGCATTATGATATGTATTCACAACTTGACATGTCAAAGTTGTCAAATCAAAATTGTACACAATACAAAAGAATCTCAAAATATATTAAAATGTGCAATTAGTTAAGGGAAATCTAGTGTAGACCATCTTCTACAACAAATGGTTATTTTTTACACACATAAATACTTATTTCACTCATCAAGATAAACAATTGACTCATGCAAGTTCTACAACCTCTATTCATGTTGGAGCTTTCACATTGGCCACAACTAAGGTGGGGTCACTCACCTAGTTAGATCCAGCTCCACACATCAAAAGGCCTTCCTCATGATCTGTGCACCTAGCCACAATTGCTTCACCATAACTGGCTATTCACTACCTTTTTAAAGTGAACAAATGAGAGACTCACTATTATTACTACAAGGAATGTCAATTGGGAATAACAATTGGGGACGTCAAGTGGCAAACTCGTATGTATTGTAGGAACACCAACTATATCTCCTCACCTTTAAACGAATTGTGGTAAAAAACATCAATTCTCATGTGAGAGTCCCCTAAATTATTACAAGGAATGTCAACTCGGAATGACAAGTGGCAAACTTCTTTATATTGTATGGACACTATTTCTCCTCACCTTTGAACAACCTGAACTGTGGTAAAAGACATCAATTTTAATTGTGATTTCGTTGGGCACTAAATCACAATTTTAGGGTAGTCATTTGACTCGACTCTAAATCCCCCCTAGGAATTCCCTCGACTCTAAATCCCCCTTGGAACATTAATGCAAGCATTGTTCATCCATGAGGCCCATTTTCTGAAATTTCCATTTTGAGTCTTCTAGGGTCTTTTTTGGCAATTTGTTTTTGCAAATTTGTGCCCTACGGCTCAATTTTGGTTTAGGGGGACCCCCTTGGGAATTTTAAACCCTTGGAAGAGGGGGTTATTTTTTAAGGTGGGCCCCTATACGTTCAAAATAGGGGGCAGTTTTTGTCCTCTTGCATTAACGTCGGGGATTTAACCCTTAAACGTCAAGAGGGCTTGGGCGGGGCAGCCCGGAAGGCATTTAAATTTTCGGAGGCGAAAAAAAAAAAAAAAAAAAAAACGAAAAAATGAACAAACGGGTCTGCTGGCCAGCAGTGTTGCGGCACTGTAGCATTGCGGCACTTTTCAAGAAACGACCTCTGCTACCCAACCTCAACTCCTGTTCATTTAGATAACTTTGATTGCTTGTCAATGACTCCACAATCTCCCAAATGAGGCGCAAATTTGCAATCTAGATCGCTTTCTTAGTAGCTTTCCAACACACCAATCCTCGCTTGATTTGGTTGAGAAAATCTACTTTTTTCCTCAATTATTCCTTTATAACAAGCTCGTGGGGCTTGCTTTGACATTTAAGGGTTAAAGTCTTCCGTGGAATTCTGGCAAGGAAGCGAGTCAGGTGCCTGCATGGCTGCCTGCTCTTCAGTTCACAATCCAGCAATTGAAAAAATGAAAGCCCCTCCATGCATTGGGCCCATAGTCCAAGAAACACATCCGAGGTATCCGTGGCTCTTTTGGGTAGGTGTTGCAATTATTGGGTAGGAGTAAGTGTACTCAGTATTTTTTTCTTTTTTTTTTTCCTTTTTTTTTTGGGTACAGATGGAACAATTTTATTCTACTCCAAGTGTACTCAAATTTTTATTTTTATTTTTTTCTTGAAACAAATGGATGCTTTATTTCCACTGCACAATAAAAAATTACAAACATCACACTCTGAACGACGAGAACACATTCATAACGTTCAGTAGCCTCTATGACTGCTGCCTTCCCCCAATGAAATGATGTGGGATATTCCACATCACATCAGTAACTATGGGGGCAGGTGGCATTAAGCAAGAGCAATCAACCATGGTGAATAGTAATCAAAAGCACTCACTCAATTACAATTCTACAATGTTTTGTAATTGTTTATCTGATTCAATAGTCCATTGAGTTACAAATCACTGGTCACTCCATATATAAAGGCAGATGAAACCAAAAGGCACCCTCTTGGAAGGCTACTAAATGTTATGTTTCTAGTGCTCCTCTGCAGGTGATTTTTTTTGGAATTTTTCTTCTTGCAATATATGGACTAGACCTAATGCTTCTAATCATTTCCAACTAAAAGCAACACCCCCACCGTAAACATGAGGCCCATGAACAATCCTCGTCCAGCACGGGGTTTCTATTAAGCAAGGATGTATTAGCCCTCACGTTTGTATTCAAAATATGAATACTAATAATGGTGAGTTATGTTTCTTTGGGAGCATGGGTTTGAAGGTTGCCTCAAGCTTTGGTTCTACTGTAGTTTTCAAACATGGTGCTTTTTACAGAGGGTCTTAAGGAGAATCTAGTTGAGTTTTGCCAAACAAAGAAGCATTGACAAATATATGAACGAGCTTCTAAATGCAAGTACACAAATTTTTCTTTATTATCATTTGTGTATGCAACAAGTCTCAAGAGGTCACTCTTTGTATCTTTTGAGTATCATGTGTGAACATAGGGTATTTAAAAGTACCCTAAAAACTAAAATTAATTATTACTATAATTGGTAATATTTTGATAATATTTTCATTTTATTCTTGTAATCAATTATGAGCATCCTTTATCAATGTAAATCATTTATAAAATTTACTTTTAAAGATTTATTTGGACCATGTCTTTGTTTGCACATTCTTATGTAAAATTTGGAAGTGACCTCCAAGCAACAAGTGTCTAGTATACATAAGGATGTAGAGTATGGGTGCATTCAAGTTCAATACACATTATTTTAGCTTCAAGAACATGATACTTTGTAACTCTAGTTATAATTGTCGGTGTTGCATTCAAGTATAAACATCTTTAAGCATTTAATTTAATCCTTTTTTACTTGTAAAAGCACAAAGAACTATAATTGTATCCAAATTCTTGCCAACGTCACGCTAGTAAAAACTAGTGTTAGATCATTTGTTCATTAGTAAAAGAAATTTTGTATTGCTAATTAATAAACATGATAAACAGTTTCATTGGTTCAGACCATTCCTACTTAATACATCTGTTAACCCCTAATTGCCTAATCAAGCCTTTTTGGCATGATGTACATAATTGAAATTTGTTTTCTCATCCGTCATGCACTTTTTGCAAGTAAAATACTACAAAAGTCTATGGCAAGATGGTTTCGTGCATGCGTGATCTGATTAGAAAGGGAATGATTTGTGAAATTTATATGCCTCATTTCATGCCACACATTTCTATCAAAATTTTCTAAGACCTTTAGTTCCAAAAAAAATCAAAGTGTCATAAAATTAAGCAACCAAAATATCTCCAAAAATCACTACACTTAGAGTATTACATTTCAACCCATCACAACAAATTTCATCCACAAATTGTCAATATCTTATTCGAAATCAAATTACAAAAGAAATTTGAATTTTGCTTTTCAATTTTATACAAGAATATTTGTGATTGCAACTATAGATCTAAACGTATTGATAGAATCTAAAATTGATAATGTACAACTTTTATTCGTACATCAAGTTCAAAATATCATAATGCATATTCCAAAACTATAAAAAAAACCTCTAATTTGAACAATTTATGCAAAAGTTATAGATGGATAAAAATAATAATTGATTTTTCATCCGGTTTCACATGGATGAAACCGTGATTTTTTGAAGCAAACAAAAAAATTGCAAGCTGATTTTGGTTTTTTTTTCATTCATTTCTTTACCAATTTAGACACTTTCCTAACACAACTAAAATACCACTTCCTACTCACTAAATTTCAAACATCTTCTTCACTAATTTAAACTTCTCACGTACTACTTTTCGATTACTGCACACTAACTTCAATAATTGAAATTCTCACATATACTAGTTTCCTACGCAAGCTATTAAACTGCTTTTTCTATTCACTAATTTGCAATCGATTAATTGTCTTTAACAATTCAAAACTACCAAAAGAAACACAAACAAAAGATAAGAGTGAGAGATGAGAGCTTTGTATTCTCACAAAAAATCACCTACAACATATGACCATCACGAAAATGTGGTGGTTTGAGAGGCACAAAGTCCCCCAATATATACTAAACCAATAATCTGGGGTGAATTTCTACCCACTAACTCAATTTAACTACCTTGTTTTATTCAACACCTACCACCACTAATTTTTATGTCTACTCCTGCAAGATTTTTTCTAATTTTGTTTTATTAGTTGAACACCATTATAACCTTGGTTTTATCCATGAGGCATCTATCTAGTACGGACAAGAAGCTTCACACTTCTTCATTTCTTCCACCTACAGTAATAAATTTTGTTTTCTTTTATAAGACTTTTAACTAAAATTTGTTTTATTGGTTGAATAACTATTAATGCCCTTGTATTATCCACGAGGTATCTAGCTAATGAGGATGATAGAATTCAAAAAGCCCACCAACTCCTTTAACCCCTAACTGCCTGAGCGTCCATTTTTTGGACAATGTACAGATTTCATCCATAATTTCTCATCCGTCATGCACTTTTTGCAGTGTGGAATTTTTACTGTAGATTTTATAGGAAGTTAGCTTCATGCATATGTGATCCGATTACAAAGGGGATGATTTGTGAAATTTTTATGCCTCAATTCGTGTTGTAGTGATTCACCCAAAATTTTGAAGATTTCAATGTAAAAGTGCTCTAAAAAAAGTCAACTCATAAAATTAAGCAACCAAAAAATCTCCAAAAATCACTACACTTAGAGTATTACATTTCAACTAATCACAAAAAAAATTATCCGTAGATTATCAATATCTTATTCGTAATTAAATTACAAAATAATTCTGAATTTCACGTTTCAAATTTTATACATAATTATTGGTAATCGCAATCATAGATCTAACCGTATGGATAGAATCTAAAATTCATAATGTACAACTTTTATTCATATATCAAGTTCAAAATATCCCTCTAGGTTGCATTTTATAATGCATCTTTACAAAACTGCCGAATTTGGAGAGGGCTCTAAGCATTTAGGGGTTAATCATGCACCCGATTGACGGTCTAACGTCAAAGGTAGTCAACGGTAGGTCTTTTTTCACCCATTTTACTGTTGAACCTCAAAACTTAATAAACGTAGCTCTAATGAAGAATTTAACTTCACCAATGGCTTCAGAAGGGCCAAATTAGCCTTGGGAGAGCCTATGTCGCGAAAATAGTGAATCTTCCGGTTTTGCTTTGGTGGAGTTACTGGCCGGTTTTACCCTGCCCGGTAATAAGTAAATTTGACTCCATTTGACTTCACTATTTAGATACTTGGACTTCAAATAGTTGGAATCGTATTTTGAAACACCCAATTTGAACTCCTAAATTGTTTTGTGCATGCCGATAACTTCGGACGATTTAGTAGAATTATGGTAAGTTTCTTTGATTTTAGGAACTAATAGTTTTCTAACTCCAACGATCTCCAAATTTTTCCACAAGGATTGCGTTACCCTAATTTTTACAATTTTTGTGGTAATTTTAGAATCCTTCAATTACTTCATATGACTTGTTGAATCTCAATTATAGCCTACGGTATTAAAATACTCACTAAAAATTTACTAATAAATTCTATATTTTTTTGAGAGTCTTGTAAAGACCCAAAATACCTTTATGAATTTTTTGGGAATTTTTCGATACTATAATTATTCCTACCATTTAATGACGTATTTACTACTTAATTTTAAATAGATATTAGTCTCTACTTATTCTAACTTCTAATCTTTATTACATAGTTGTAGTAGAAGGCATTCCCCCTTAGAGTACAACCTTGGTAGTCTTGTAATAATGTCCCTTTGTCCGGTGGGCATCGACTCATTATCAAGACGAACAGACATTTTATTCACGCCGGCCTCGAAAGAGGACCGGAGTTTCTATCTATCTACAACCTTGGTAAACATGTCTTGGATTGATTGCAATTCTTACCCCTTCAATGGCTAATTGTAGAACCAACAGCTTTTACGTGAAAAAGTTACTAGAGAACTTCTCTTTTTATTCTAATTTTACATTTTGACTAATTCACTAAAATTTGATTAAAATTATTTATTTGGTTGTTCCACCATGAATTCTAATATTTTCACTGATTTTCCCTTTCAAAATAATAAATACTTTAAAATTTGACAAAAAGCAAAAAATTAACTACCGTGAGCACTGGGACAAATTGGTGTCTCGCATCTATCATAGATTTGGTGATTTCTAATTCACTTGAAATTTTCAAAGAGTATTCAAGTTCATTTGCCACCATGTGAGAATTCTTTTTAATTACAAATTGAGTACTTTCATATTTATTTCACGTTGTTGCTTATATTAGAGTTATCTTTTTACTCAAAGATTTTGTAAACTTTGACAAACTTCAGCAAACTTCATCAAACTTTGCATTGAAAAAAAAAATTAAAATTTTTTTGAGTTGAAGGATAGTTCTCTTATAATGAGATTGTGTCACAAATAGATTTTCTAATTTCTTCATATGAATAATGAGATTTAGTTTATACAATTGTATAACGTTTTAGAGCATGCACACCCAACTCTTGAATCCACTCTTGTATCCACTCTTTTACGAAATATTTTGGATGAAAAGTTTTTGACAACACTTATAGATGCTCTTTAGGACGACAAATCTGCAAGATATATTGATGTCACAATAAACCCCTCTATTACAAATTGTGATTATGATTAGAAACGCTTACAATGATTAATAGCTTGAAGACATCAGTTGGAACACATGGAAAACTGGCATTTGTTTAGAATTGTACAACAAGGTGAGATAAAATATTTGTATGTGGGGGAAGAATAAATTAATGGGATGAAATTTCCCGCAATGAGGAATTTTTTTCCGGAGAAGGGTGCGCACTAGTAGAAAAGGTGGCATTGCCGAGGGAGTTGCCCAAGCATGTGGTGCCCAATTCCACGCATGCATAGTGATTTTGCCTTGGCATCTCTATGGGGAGCCCCACCTTTTCTCATGTAGTTTTGTGACGCACTACGAGAGGGCAAAATGAAACATAAGATGGAAAGTTGAGGTGAGATCCACTTATGGCTTAATCCCTAAACGTCCGAGCGTCCAGTTTCTGGACGACGAACAGATTCCAACTCACACAACACTCACATTACTTCATGGATGAAACTCATTTAGTTTTTTGAAAATACTTTATGAAGTTGTTGTCCTCTCTAATGGTTGGATTTGGTGTTTCTAGGGTACATTTTTTTTAGATTACAAATGTGGAAGTATGTCAAACAGTTGACCAAGCCAAAATTGCATTGACTTTAGTTCAAAAGTGGGCTTGCTAAAATGAGGTCATAAATTGAAGTAACACAAAATTTTCAAAAAAACATCATTTCAAGAGTATCTCATTTTAAATCCATTCCAACAAATTTTGCTCAATATTTTGTTTGTAATCAAATTTAGAAGAAAATTTTAATTATAATTTTGAAATTTTAAAATAAAATATTAGTGATGGCATTGATGAATTTAACCGTATAGATGGAACC
The DNA here is from genome assembly GCA_022496805.1 of Pohlia nutans. NCBI lineage: Eukaryota > Viridiplantae > Streptophyta > Bryopsida > Bryales > Mniaceae > Pohlia > Pohlia nutans. Next base: position 36,352,933 of record CM040085.1, read on the forward strand.
TAAAATTCAATATCAGCAACTTTCATTTGTATAACAATTCCAAAATATTCTTCTAAATAGCACTTTATAGTGATTTTTCTCAAACTGTCAATTTTGGGGATACCCTGGGACGTTTAGAGGTTAATAGTGTAAGAACAATTCTTCTCTTTTTCAATTGATTTCCCACTTGATTTTTGATTCTCTCATTTCTTAGGGGCGGTTTACACTACAAACCAAGAGCCGTGACCAAGGAAAATGGATTAATTCCATGGTCACACTTCATGGTCACACTTCAGAAAAATGTAATTTTTAAAGCCTTTGGGCCTCTCACTAAGTGTAAACCGAATTTGGACCGGGACTTAAAAAATAATAAAACGGCATTTCAAGCCCATGGTCTCCTCGTTCGGCAATGAGAGAACCCTTTTTGCCTCTCTCACCACAAAATCCGGGGGACCCTTCAACATTATCCACTAGGCCTATTTCTAGGCCTTTTTAGGACCTCAACTCCTTTGGTCACTTTTCTTTTTTCCTTGTAGTGTAAACCCACATCAGGAACTTCAAGGCATGTGAACATGGTGTCATGATGGTGCATTGAAATGCAATTAAGATAATTTGGTGTCAACCTCCATACCAACCTAGTATAAATAAAATGACACTAAAATGACCTAGATGCGGCCTTTGATGTCAAAATGACACCAAAATAGTCTAGCCCAACTTTTGTGATGCAAGTCATCCCTGGACGAGTTGATGGAGCCAATCACAGATTTTAGAGCTCCATGGGACGAGTTCTTGGTCTGTAGTGTAAACCGCCCCTTACGCTACTGTAATTGATTTGAGCACTCCATCTATCAGTCATCTTTGTTATGTTAATGCATTTTACGTGACAGTGTGAGTAGTGTGAACATACTAATGTCAGTCACAATGTGCACATGAGAAGGGAATAATGACACAGCCACAGCCAGACCTGGGTAAGGTACTCACCAAGACACCATGAGTGTGCAGTTACTTCGCATTCAAGTGCCGGGAGCTGTCCGAACCAGCACCATCAATTTCTAATAATAAAAGCGGTGCCGCAAAGTAGGCGCCTCTTCAAATGTCACAGACTCAAAGCGGTGCACAAACTGGGCACCCTTTGATGTCACAGACTACCGTAACACCATAGCAGGTTCGCCACCTGGCGAACGAATATTTAAAAATAAATAAAAATAAGGTTCGCCTCTCAAAAACTGAATTTCTTAATTTTCGTTTTTAAGCAAAAAATCAGTAAAAATGACCTTAAATAGCTTAGAAATAACAAAATATTGCAAAAACTAATTTATTCTATTTTCGTTCTTCTGTCTTCAGAATTTTCTAATTTTTACGTTTTTTATTTTTAGAATTATTTTTGGACGAACCTCCTATGGTACTACGGTACCGTGCTCGGCTCTCAGGATCAGCTGTCAGGTTCGGCTATCAAGTACAGCTATCAAGTACAACACTTGTCAAATATTTAATTAACCCCTAAAGGACCACAAGGCCACCACGTGGCTTCTGGAACTAGAAAGTGAGGAATTTCGAGTTGCTGGATCATGAATTGTAAAGTGAGAAACAAAGAGACCCTAGTTCTTTTTGAGAGCTGAATCCGTGGGTAATTCTCGATCGAAATTTCATGAAGTGTGCGATTTTTGGTGATTTTTTTGAGCTGCAAAGAGGTTATTTGGGCGTCACTTGAGACCCTCATATCTTTCTCCTCACACCTCCAAATTTTTTTGAAATTTTTTGCACATGTTCAAAATGATGATCAGTATGCATGGTAGAAATTTCAGAATTTTTGGAGCACTTTTGATCAATCCGATTTCAGCATATGTACAAAATACCCTGAACAAGTTCCATCAATCTTCTCAACGGTGGCATTTTTTCAAAAATTGTGCGATTTTGTTGATCCTTTTTTCATACAAGAGCTATGTAAGTCTTCTTTAATTTCAACGGTGTCGATCGTCAAAATTAACCCACACCAATGAGGAATTGAGCTTGTTATAAGAGTTAGTCAAGAAAACAAGAGCTAAGCTAAAAACCCCCCCGGTCCTTTAGGGGTTAAAGTGCTGAAATGATGCTAATGCTATCCGAGATTTGGTGGATATTCTTGAAGATTCTCGTTTTCACCACAGAAAATATATTAGAGTTATTCGCAAAGGCACTCAAAAGGGGATGAGTGGGGTGCAATTTGAGTGAAACAGTAGATGAAATCCTCCCAAAAAGAGTGTGTCGGAGTTAAAAACAAATTAGGGATGCAAAGTTTTGAAGGTTAAAAAAAAAGTGCTAAAAAAATTTCTCAACCCGTATTCACTCCAAACCCCTGGTCAACAGTTGAGTTGTTAGCAAATATAGCAGTTGAGTTGTCATAAAATGAAGCAACAATTTAATATGCTCACGGTCCAACTTTAATGACGTGAATAGTGACAGATCTCCTCACTATATCCTGCACCCTTGTGCACTTTGTCAGGTCTCGTCAATGCAGTTATTCCATCCACCATTATTTGATAGAAAACTCCCTGTTGTTGTTTGCGAATTTTAGATACTGCAAATTGAATCACTGGAATTTACTCAAAGGTCATGACTTCACGCTTATCAAAATTTTCTTATAGCTCACCCTCTAACACCAATTTATTTTGCGGAAAACTCTATTTTTTTTTTGAAAAAATAATTTCTTGAAATTTGGGTGTTTCTTTTTGTAATTATTTTTTGCCAACTATGACGACCGAGTATAGTAGAGGGCATTGGGATCGGCAAAAATGATTTTTAAAACAAAGTATCAGTAGATACAAAGGATTCTAGTAGTATTTATGTTTTTCCTCACAATTTTATTTTTTCCAAACTCAAAAACAGATTATTCTTAAAAAGTCAACAGTTTGGAAATGAACCAAGTAAAACACCGAAATCCTAAATCCAAATGTAATAGTGTAAAAAGGGTTATATTAGCAAAAATGTTGTTTTTGGAATATAATGGATAGTCCTTGCCTGAAAGGCATAAGGCATGGCCCAATAAATATCAAAGTTATTATAAATTAGAGTTATTTGTCAAAGCGGATAGTTTAGTTGATGTTGAGTCCTAACTGTAGCTTGATCTCGATTTAATTTGTTTCGGTTCACTCTTGCAATTATGAGATGTCAACTCATTCTCCCTACTTTGGTGCGAGTTTTCGTGAGAGTGTGAATTGAAAGGCAAGTCACTTTTGCACATATAAGGTTCAAAGTTGTAATCCTCGTGGGTGAATAGTAGATGATTGGATCATTTTCACGTGATCATTTTTCACTCCCAGAGTCTTGAAATTTGTGGCGCGTAGGTGAATATGATTCATACATGGTTCTTGGTCTAGTATTAAAGGGGTCTCATTGGTTGTTTCGTTAATATCCAAACTGAAAGTGAAACTCTAATGTGTTCTTTTACAATGATTTAAAAAAGAATCTCCTTCATTTTTTTAAATTTTAATTTTGGCAACCTTTGACGGATAACTCTATTATTCATAATTTTAAAAGAAATGAAAAAAATACTAACCAAGGATACTACTGACTATGTTAAGTTGCTATAAATGGCCATTATGGGCATACATATCAAAAATTGAATGCATTTAGATCATTTTCATTGAAAGAGCTATTTAATGATTATATATGAATAAAATCCAAAAGTGTGAACACTAAAGGTTTAGTGTGCAATGTATTGCACATTTTGAAAAAAATCATTTCAAATAATGTTAATGTTTGTAAATAAATGAATTTCAAACTTGGCCATCCCAGTGACTAAGTTTTGATTATGTTTTAACAATATAGCTAATATTTTTATCAAAGCCTATTTTTAAAAACCACAACTATTCTAATTTCTCTTGAGATGTTATACATCAAGGTTTTTTTTCTGCACAATAGCAGTGCACCATGCATGCAGTGGAGAGTGATCCCTCCAAATTTAGACCATTGTGATTGTACCACAACATTGGAGTGTGGCTCCAAGAAGCTAGAAGAAACCCTTTTATACATAATTTAAGATCTAACATCGTCAAAATTTAAAAAAGACAATCACCATATTTAAAAAAAAGAATTAAATATTAATATAATGTAAAAGACACTATGGGGTGTAGTTTTGCTAACCCGAGCCATAAGCACCTAATTTAGGGACTCGTAATAGGTGCTTAGGCAATGAAATATTTAAATTATGTAGATTTTAAGCTCTATTCTAGTCCTTTTAAGAACTGGTTACAAACACCTTCTAGTCTTTAATCCATACATAAAATTGAAATTTACCAAAATCAACAAGTAGACAAAATGAATGAACTAAACATGGTTACTAGTTTGCAATATTGTTACTAGTTCTAAAGTGAAAAGGTACCATTTGCGTGAATTTAAGTAGAATCCTAAGGACTGGTTACACTTAGCACAGGTCGTGTTAGCAAACTACACCCCACAACAGCTTAAATGGTATTGAAGATTTGTACTCGGGATCCCCTTGCTCATCAATGTATTCCACCTTGCTCACCACGGACTTCCACCGAGTTTCTTACAAGGCTTGCTTTTGCTCACCAAGGACTTTCACCATGTCTCTTGCAAGGTCTCTCTTGCTCATTATGGACTTCAATCGTATCTCTTGCAAGGTTTGGGCATTCATTCAAAAGGGATGTGATAGTTTGTTTGTTTTGTTTGTATGTTATGTTGAGATCTCGCGGATCATGCACCAGTCAGCTTCGTACTTGGTACTGTTGAAAAGCTTTGGAGGAGAAGGGTGCATCAAAGTTGTTTTGTGACTTTTGAACCTACGGTGAATTTGATGTATGAACAAAAGTTTTACATTATAAATTTTAGATTCTAGCCATATGGTTAGATCTGCGATTGCTATCACCAATATTTTGTATAAAATTTGAAATTTGAAATCCAAAAATATTTCGTAATACAATTACAAATAAGATATTGCCAATTTGTGAATGAAATTTGTTGTGATGGGTTGGAATGTAATACTCTAAATGTTGTGATTTTTGGAATTTTTTTGTTGCTTAAATTTATGAGTTTATTTTTTCAAGAGCACATTTAGACTATAATCTTCAAAAAATTTGGTTAACTATTGCAACATGAAACGAGGCATAATTTTTTTCACAAATCATCCCCTTTCTAATTGAATCACACATGTATGAAGCTATCTTGCCATAGGATTTTGTAGGTATTTTTTCTTTGCAAAAAGTGCATGATGGGTGAAAAAACGTGGATGAAATCTGTACATCATTCCAAAAATGGATAGTTGGGCAAATAGTAGTTAATTGAATTTCATCACCATAGATTGAATTACATTATGAAGAAATCATTCAAAAATTAACAAACAGTAAAAAGTAAAAACACGGCGAACAATGGGCTAACAACACAAAGCCACACTAGTATAGTGTAAAAAGTATAGGGGTTCCTTGATTTGAAGGCATCGGACTAAGGCCAAAGCATGTGGATAGGTGCCTGAAAATCAAGTGATCCCCTCTATTCGGTCCCTTTCTTTTGCATAAAGTAGTTTAAATAATTTAAATGGTACATTTCAATGGGGAAATGTGTGTTTCGTTGAGAATATGCATAGAACTTTAGAGAATATATATAACATTTGGGCAAAAAATCAAATATTTGGACTGAACTATTGACCTTGACGACTCAGTACGGTATTCAACTTCACTCCCTGCCATAGTGTGTAATTTTGTTGGCTAGGGTGAAACTACACCCATACTCATACCAACCATTTTTCTGGTTTTCTCATTTTGGGGGTCTAGGTGTTTTTTTGGAAATTTTAATTCTATATTTGGGGTCGTAAATACATAACGTTCTTTAGCCCTTGTTGGACCACTTCTTTATATTGTAACAACAATGTGGAGAATATACTAATAAAATAATCAAACTCTCCAACTCTCTTTGCGTGGACCAGTTAGAGAAAAATCTTTGTGATTCCTCTTATCTATGACAGATGCTTCAAATTTTATAAGTGTGACAATGGGCCTCTAAAGAATGTTATGTAGACTCGCAAGCTTTTGTTTCTTTTTTCTTCCTCCGGTACGAGTACGGGTGTAGGTTCCATAGCATAATAGAGCAGTGCAATGGAGCACCCTTTTGAAAAATGAATCAAAAGAAAATCTTCACTTAGATCCACTTTCCTAAGTATTGAAGGAATGCCGTTTGTATTCCATGAAATTTGGGACTACCGTGTCATTGCCACGTAATCTTAGTTTGTAATTGTAACTAAGGTAATTATACTTTAAAAAGGAGCATTTACCTTAACGCATGCGTATCTACTACAGTGTGACATTTCAGCTGTGAAATATCACACCGCAATAAATACGCACGTCTTAAGGTAAATGCTCTTTTTAAGGTATAGTTAGGGAGGATCCCCATAAGAGAACCGCATTCGCTTTGCAAAGAGAGAATAAACTAATTTTATACCATGCATTGGATTAGAAGACGGGTGCTAGTGCGATTGAACGAGCTTTGGCACTTCCTCAAACCAAGGCCGCCGACTTTCACAAACCCGCTCTCACTTTTATCAGAGTAGAATTAGAGGAGATTGAACAATGGACCGGTTGTTTATTTTCTGCAAGAGCAGGGCCGGGTGCTTCATGGGGAGCAGCTGTTACCTTAGTCTGTGGTCCCATTGCAAAAGGGTGTTGGTTCCCATTGCTCTATTATGCTATGTTTGCCTCAGTTACATTTGTTATTGGTCTCATTGTTTATGTTACTGGGTAACTAGAGTGTTAATTCTCGACATGGAAGAGTAGTTTTGTTCCAACGGCCCTTGGGCACTGGGTCATTGTTAGTTACGAACATACACTTTATTCACGCCCGCCTTGAAAGAGACCGGAGTTTCTATCTATCTGTTCGCCTCAGCGAATTCTGTTAAGGGAGAATCCGATTCTAACAAAGAGAATATTCTTAAAGCTCCTTTATGACTGACTCTACGCCCTGATAACAAGTCAATGCAGGCCGCCCCATGCGCAACTCGTGATACGGGTAACCGGGCGCAGCGAACCCAACATCGCGCAGGTCTGCTGGCGACGCGCCCCCTGTCTATTCTTTTCTGTCTATTTTATCTGCTCATTTGTTTTCAGGCAAGCTTGCCTTTGCAGACGAGCTCTGCCGATTTTTCCGTTAATTTGTCCTCATCAGTTTTACGTCGCTCGCAATTTCAGCCTCTGCTCCAGCCCGGGACACGGAATCGGACCTCTTCAATTCAAGCTCTGCAACAACATGCAATAACCGTTGTGGCTCCTATTTACTCCTCATCTTTTTCAGCGCTGCCGGCATCCCGCAATTGCGCTCCCATGGCTTCGTCCAATTTGCGGTCACGTGAGTGCTCCTCTTCATCTCCTTGTGTGTGTGCTTTTGGCCGTTCGCGAATGGCCGGGATTGGCCATGATTAGAAACTATTGGAATGTGCATTGTGTGGAATTTTTAATTTTGTAACATTTCCGAAGGTTTCATGTCCAGTGAGTGCTCCTCTTGATCTTGATGTTTCGTGAGGTTTTAGGTTTAGTTATTCATGGCGGGATTTGGCCGTGATTAGACGCTACAGGAGTGCGGATTGCGTGGTTTTTTTTTTTAGTTTTTATTATTTTGGATGTTTTCGCTCTTTTCAGAATTGAGAACAATTTTAGTGTGTTTTTGCTTGTATACTTAGTGTTAATTGTATTAATTTGTGAGTTTTGTGGCGGTGAGTTCTTTCGAATTTAAAATGGCGAGCTAGAAACGTGTAATTAGGAGTTCGGAATGGAATTGATAGTCAGGGTTTAGCTCGGGCTTTGGCAAGTATTGATGTAGCTGGTATTTTTCGAGTTCGTATGAGATCTGTACGTCTTTTTTCGAAAGAGAGGCAGTCTTTTCTTGGTCATTGTTTTCCTTCTTGGTTTTACAACGATTCAACGGTTGTCAGTCACATTATTTGATTGTGTGAGATTTTTTATTTTGCTTTTTGCTTTTTGCAGTGCCGCAAATGTGGACCGTTTTTTGTCACTTTGGCGATCCCGGATCGCCACCGCCACCGCCATGCAGTGGCAAATTCCTTGACGCATTCACTAGCAGTTCCTCCACTTGGTCGTGGCTTACATTGTATCTCCTGAAGCCTTGTCCTCAACGGGCGCTCGTTTCTATTTTCCACCTCTTTTTCCTGTCGCTGTATATCATTCTTTATATTTGTCAAAGATTAGGTCGGAAGCCACACCGCCTGCCATTTAGGCATGGCGTTGGCGTGCATTTCACAGTGGTACAAAGTTGCTGTGTTTATCTGTGCTGTATCAATCTTGGAGTCCTTTTTTTTTGGATTGCGGACGGGTACGGGAACGGGTGGTCTGGTTTTCCAGTGGACATTGCTGTGGCGGCAGGTGCGCAGAGCGTCGCATGGGGTGCCATGTACATGTGCACGGAGGAAGCCAGGAAAGATCGGCAGCCATTCTTCTCCTCGCTCTTACGGGTGTGGTGGATCTCCGCTTTTCTTCTTTCCACGCTCACATGCCTCTCTGCAATTCTGTTTAAGGGGGCATATCTCTGGAACATCATTGTTGAGGTTATGATTTACCCTGCAGCCCTGTTTGTTGCTTATGTTGGTCTCCGGGGCCGAACTGGCATCGAGGTGATGAGTGATGAAAAAATTGAGGAGCCTCTGTTAAGTGGAGCAGCCATTGGAAGTACAGGAGATGATCATGAGCACTTCGAATTATACGAGAATGCAGGGCTTTTCAGTTTGGCTACATTTAGTTGGTTGAGCGATATTCTTCGTTTAGGTAGGAGGAAACCTTTGGAGCTTGAAGATATGCCTCCATTGCCCGCTGAAGACAGCACGGAGGCTATGTTCCAGACGTTCAATTCCAGTTGGGATGCTTTGAAACAGAAAAACCCGGAAGAAACTCCATCGATTTGCTTGACACTTTGGAAATCGTTCATGCCCATTTTGTTCGTAAATGCCATGTTTGCATTCGTTAATGTTGTGACCGGTTACGTTGGACCCTTTCTTATCAACGACTTTGTTGAGTATCTGAGCGGGAGACGGAGGTTTGAACATGAAGGCTTGACTCTAGTCCTGATATTTTCAATTTCGAAAGTGATCGAGAATGCAACGCAAAGGCAGTGGTATTACGGAATCCAGTACATCTGTATGAAGGTCAAGGCATCACTGACAGTGGTGGTGTACCGGAAAGCGTTGCGGCTGTCAAACTCTGCGCGGCAGAGTCATTCAAGCGGTGAAATCATCAACTACATGTCGGTGGACGTGCAACGAGTCTCTGATTTTGGATGGTATCTTCACCAAGTGTGGATTTTGCCCCTGGAAGTGGCACTTGCCCTGGCTATCCTGTATAGAGTTGTAGGGATGGCATGGGTGGCGGGTTTGATATCTGCTGCATTCACTCTTTTACTGAACACTCCATTGGAGCATTTGCAAGAGAAATACCAAGCCGGCGTGATGGAAGCGAAAGACAAACGCATGAAAGCCTTGTCGGAGTGCCTGCGTAACATGCGTGTTTTGAAATTGCAATCCTGGGAGCAGAGGTTTCTCATGAGAATTGAGGAGTTGCGGCAAGACGAATATAAATGGCTGTTCAAGGGTTGCATTGCAAGTGCGCTTGGAATCTACTTATTCTGGTTGGCTCCTATTGTGATATCGGTGGCCACGTTTGGAACGTGCGTGCTATTTGGCATTCCTTTGACTGCCGGCAGGATTCTGTCTGCCATCGCTACTTTCCGAGTACTACAGGACGCACTAAGTTCATTCCCAGAGCTAGTGTCTTTTTACGCTCAGACCAGGGTATGGTAACTTGACTTCAAGTCACAGATTTCGTTTCGTTGCCTTGAGTTTGCTGCTAGTGCCTGGAGTTGGACGATCTTGTACTTGCTTCCAATTTCCACTTGTTGACTCAGATCTAGACAGGACCAAATTTTTAATATTTTCATTCCAAGGCATATCACTCAGCTTTGGCAGTTGATATGATATGTTTTAAGGAAAAAACAGATCGTATGCATCACTCTCTTTTATTATCTTTCAGGTCTGATGTATTTCTGAGGTCTTATAACAGGTATCACTGGATCGCATATGGAATTTTTTGCAAGAGGAAGAACTGCCCAGTGATGCGGTGATTCACTTATCAACGGAAGAGAGTGGAGGCATTGCCGTTGAAATTGAAGATGGTGAATTCAACTGGCACACATCAGACACGGAACTCCGGACCCTAACAGGAATTAACTTGCGCGTTAAACGAGGGTCCCGTGTTGCAGTATGTGGGACTGTGGGATCCGGAAAAACTAGCCTTCTTTCATCCGTTCTTGGAGAAATTCCAAAACTAGCCGGCACAGTAAGTCCCTTTCGATTGCCTAATGGTAGTCAGGGTTGACCGACTCTTTTTGGATGAAACAGTCTTATGTTGGGTTAGCATGGTATTGGGTGAGGATCGGCAGGAATCATGTTTCCCAGGTTTGTCTACCGTTTTGCAATCACGATTTTTTAAACCGTTTCCTTTAAACTCGTACTTTTTAAACAGTTTCCTTAGAGAAGCCTTGGGACATTGGCTTGCTGTAATTTTATTATCGACTTGTTTTTGTTTCAGGTCAAAGTGAGTGGTTCAACTGCCTATGTCGCACAGTCCGCATGGATTCAGACTGGCAAAGTCGAGGACAATATACGTTTTGGTAAACCTATGGATCGGAACCGGTATGAGTCGATCTTAAACGCGTGTTCATTGAGAAAAGACTTGGAGCTTTGGGCTTTTGGAGATCAGACTGAAATCGGGGAACATGGTATCAACATGAGTGGTGGTCAAAAACAACGAATTCAGCTAGCGCGGGCTCTATACCAAGACTCTGATATCTATCTTTTGGATGATCCATTTAGTGCTGTTGATGCTCACACTGGTGCTCAGCTCTTCCAGGTTGGTCTTTTGCAACCTCTGTGTCACACGGTGCATTATTCTCTTTGACGGATGTTCTGTTAGTAGTTCGCGTCTCTACAAACAGATTTTTGGATGCATTATATAAAATAGAAAATCCCAGTTTTACGAACGCTATGTTGTTCACAGGAATGCATAATGGGTATGTTGGCATCCAAGACAGTGGTGTATGTGACTCATCAGATTGAATTTCTACCTGCAGCAGATATTATTTTGGTACGTCACTTTCATCCTCGATTCACGTTTTATGAGTACACTAGTAATCGTTCTAGAGTCATTTGCTGGCCGGTAAAATCTCTTGAAAAATAATAAATTAATACTCCTTCCTTTTATCATCAACTTAAAAGTGAGGAAGATTTTTATGTTAGAAGAATAACTGACTGGTCATGGAGCAGGTGCTTGACAAGGGCGCGATTGTGCAAGCTGGAAAGTATGAGGACTTGCTCCAGGCTGGTACTAATTTCCAAAGCTTGGTAAATGCTCATAACGAAGCAATTGACGGAATGGATGTTCATGAGCATTCACAAGGTGTGTTATCCAGTGAAATTGTCTTAATTATGATGTGCACGAATGTTTACAGTCATACGAGACTTGCCTAGGGGGTTAATCTCCAGTCATCGTCATTTAAGTATTGTGGGTCCTGTATATTTCTGTCTGGAATCTAAAATTTAAAATTTGTTTGAATCTCAGTATCTGTGATATTCTTCGGTTACTTCCATTTGTGGACCTCTTTTGACTACTTGAAAGTTGAAGTAACTAATGGATCGCCTCTTAGGTAGACCTAGTACCTTCTGATCGTCTGTACCAAATCCCGGACTTTATCATCGCTTAATGACAATCTACCGGAATGTTTTGTATTTCACCAAGTGTCTTGCCTTCCTCGATGCGTTTTTGCAGATGAGGTTATAGCAACAGAAGAGAAAAATGGCGTTTCAGAAGCATACCGCATGGGCAGTGAGTTGCAGAAATCCGGTAGTCTTCGAAAGTCCAATTCAGTTGTCATACGCACGCAAACGAGCACGAAGGAAGGGGATAAGAATGAGATAATTAAGCGCCAACTCATTGAAGAGGAAGAGCGGGAGAGAGGCAGCGTAAGCTTTAGTGTGTACTGGACTTACGCAACCTCGGTATACAAGGGCGCTCTTGTTGTTATAGCTATACTGTGCCAGTTGAGTTTCATGGTAAGCTTTAGTACTCACTTCTTGGGTCAACTATATTGTGCTCTCTTTTCTTTGGAAATATTTTGACCCACGTACAATAGATGCGATCTCCACCTGGATGACTTAGTTCACTAGCATTGCGTGCTGAGTATTTGCAGCTTCTTCAAGTGGGAAGCAATTATTGGATGGCATGGGCTGCACCAAGCAGAGAAGGAGAGCAGGGGAAGGCGAGCAATACTAAGCTGATACTCATCTATACTGGATTATCTTGCGCGAGTTCTGTGTTTGTTGTAGTGCGCTCTTTGCTGAGCTCAATTGCTGGGCTATTCACTGCCCAGAAATTTTTCCTCAACATGATTCGGTGCATCTTTCGGGCCCCAATGTCTTTCTTTGATTCAACACCTGCTGGACGTATTTTGAATCGAGTATGTGAAATTCTCAAGCCCATGCAACTCTCAATAAATTTTTTTTCAACAGTCATCGAATTGGCGATCAATGTCATGTGCTTAATTCATATACGTTGGGCCCTGAAACTGTCTGAGAGTACATGAATGTTTGATCTTCTCATTTGTGCGGTTAACAAACTTTACACATCTTGTATGAAATCAGGCATCCTCAGACCAGAGCATGTTGGACTTGGAGATTCAGTATTTTTTGAGCTCTTTGATGACGGTCGCCATCCAACTTCTGGGAGTAGTGGTAGTGATGTCGGCAATCAGTTGGACGGTCTTTCTTTTCTTCATTCCCGTCACCGTATCGGTTTTTTGCTTACAAGTAAGTCTTCCCTTCGAATTTTTTTCACTTGTCTTATTCACTCTTTTGTTTCCAGGAGGTGTAAGTGGGAAGCTCAAAAATTTGTAGCATTCATGTTAAGACAAAGTAGGGTATAATAGATATACTGGTAATCAGCTTGTATGTTAATGCAGCGCTACTACATGACATCAGCAAGAGAAGTTGCTAGGGTGATGGGTGTTGAGAAGTCGCCAATATTGAATCACTACGGTGAATCTATCGCTGGTGCAACAACGATTCGCGGCTTTGGCCAAAGTGAGCGTTTCCTGGAGACCAACATACAGCTATTCGATAATTACTCGCGGCCTACTTTTCTTCAATTTGCATTGATAGAATGGCTCATCTTCCGAATGGAACTGCTGTGTACAATCGCCTTTTCTTTCTGTTTGATTATCGTGTTAACACTTCCGGACAGTGTCCTTGATCCAAGTAAGTTTTGACCCCAACCTTGGTAACATGTGATTACGTAGACCGAGGCATATTTGGCATCGTTGAACAATTATTTCCGTTTTTTTAGCATGCCATTCTATAATATCCTGTTTTTGTCATACTAGTCATTGGATGCTAGACATCACTTGCCAAGCAAACTAATCTGTGACCTGGCTCTTTGTCCCTTGATATTATGGTGTAGGTATATCGGGGCTAGCCGTTACATACGGTTTGAATTTGAATGTACTCATCGCATGGGGCGTATGGAACCTTTGCAACGTGGAGACAAAGATCATCTCTGTGGAACGTATTCAGCAATACACCCGGATTCAAAGTGAAGCCCCTCTGGTGATTGAGGAGAAGCGGCCCTCCACATCCTGGCCTAGTGAAGGAACCATTGAACTTAAGCAATTGCAGGTCTGCTCAATAATTCATGCTCTCATTTTAAAATGTTTGAGCGAGAGCTGGATCATGTACATCACTAGTCATGTTTGTCTCAGGATCTAGCGAATTTGTCTAATCACCGTAGCTTTGCCAAATACGGTATCTACTTCTGTAAGATTACTTTGACTCTAATTTCCTTTTTATGATGAGTACTTCGTTTGCAGATCCGCTATAGCGAGCACTCGCCACTTGTTCTCCATGGTATCACGTGCACGTTTCGAGGGGGTAAAAAAATCGGAGTTGTTGGCCGAACCGGTAGTGGGAAGGTACTGTGATGTATTATATTTCACAGGCACGAACTATGGCTTAGGATGGTAACATGCAATTAAGCTGCTTGCATTCTGATAAATTTCTCCACCGTTGTTTAGGGCCTTGTAAGCTAAGGATTTTTTTGCAGTGGGGTCATTTCTATCATGTATGTTTTGAGCTAAAAGACTCATGTCTAAGAATCAAAAGTTGTGGATACAGACGACCCTTATTCAAGCCCTATTCCGGTTGGTCGAGCCAGCAGGAGGAAAAATAATTATCGATGGTTTGGACATTACAACCATTGGTTTGCAAGATTTGCGATCACGCTTGAGTATCATCCCTCAGGACCCTACTCTTTTCGAAGGCACGATGCGTACAAACCTTGACCCTCTTCACGAGCATACAGGCATGGAAATTTGGGAGGTGAGTATCAGCAATTTTCCTTCAGAGAGCACCCTGTTAGTCTGGAACGTGCTGGATATGCTCTCTGCCATCTTTTTCTTCAAAAAAATTAATTTATTTGATCACCGTGCTTCAGATTTTTACAGTGCTCCAGAAACATAATGAGTGTGTGGATACTTGAGCAAGAATGTCTTGCTTTTCTAACTTGTGCTTTGCGTAGGCACTTGATAAGTGTCAGCTGGCAGATGTTGTGCGTGGCAAGGATGGAAAGCTTGATTGCGTAGGTATGTATCATTTTCATTGTTTGATTCATCTTGCCACTTTCTCCCACCAGCAACTTAAAACTTAGATTTATTATTTTGGATTCGAGTACATGAAATACATCATTTGAATCGTTGTTGTTTTATTACCTTGAGTTCATGATGACATCAGACTCTTTTAAGATAAAATCCCCTATGCTAAGATCAATCAATTTTGGAGATGTATCAAGTTATTTAGAGCACTGGTGGGATATGAGCCTTTTCTCAGAACCTATTGCTGAGGTACGTGATTGGCATAATTGTGGTCCAGTTGGGGAGAATGCCGACAACTGGAGTGTTGGCCAAAGGCAATTAGTTTGCTTAGGGCGGGCATTGCTCAAGAGAACGTGTATATTGGTCTTGGACGAGGCAACTGCGTCCGTTGACAGTGCCACTGATGTTGTCATTCAACGCACTCTGCGCAAAGAGTTTAAGGACTGCACCGTTGTGACTATCGCCCATCGAATCCCAACTGTTGTTGACAGCGACAAGGTGTTGGTCCTAAGTGACGGTAAGTGCCTTCCTTCTGACTGAGCGTTTTGAATTCATTAGATCGATCATAGAGAAGAAAGTAACCATGATAATACAAAAGAAAATTTAACACACGAAGATGGTCAATCCTCAACATGATACCGTATAAGGTCTATGAATTATTTAATTTAGTCTGTTTAGCACTGAGGTAACGTTACAATCCTTTTAAGCTTGTTGGGGGTTATGTAGAAGCTTCCTTGTTCTTATTGACTTTTCTGCACTTGCAGGACGGATAGCAGAATATGAAACACCAATGGTATTGCTAGAGAACAAAAACTCTCTCTTTGCAAAACTCGTTGCTGAATATTCAATTCGATCGACAAAGCAGTGAGTTAAGTCTGTAGTTAGCCCTGTTATTATTGATCGTTGAGATACTTCAGAAAAATACGATTTTTTGCACTTGTAACTTGGGTGTACATTTAAATGCCTGGAGGGGCAGCCTAAAAATGTCCTATGATAGGCATACCGTTTTTTACCACCAATGGGTGACACCCTGGAATCAGAATCTATGATTTAGGGCGTGCTAAGATTTATATAAATCTTTGCTCAACGATGCCACCTAACTTTGAAGGTTTTTCTGGTGTAGATTCACTGTTGAAGGCGAATCAGAGATGTTCTTTCTTTCCGCAGAAAAAGAAAGATTCAGTGTCAAGACTACCAGCTCTTAATAAATATACAAGTCTCTTGTAATGGGAACTGTAATATGTATTATTGAGCGTCTTAACTTAATGTATATTATTCATGATTTGCAAGCAACCTTCAATGAACTCTCCGTTCAGTCTCACACATGTTTCTCTTTCAGTGAACAATGTGGAAAGTGGGACTGTTGTCACAAATGAAGAAAATTACAAACGTCATGAATCATCATTCGTTAACCTCAGGAATGCACCTGGAAGTATGGAAAAGGGGGATACTTGTTCATCATCAACCCTTTGACGTGCCAGCGTCCATATTCTGGACGCTGGATGATTTCTGACGCGTCCCTTTACCACATACGGTGATGTTTTTCATCCATCCATCCAAAATTCTCTTGATTCTTGTGCTAGTTGACTACCATTTGGACGGTATGGATCTTCAAAATAAGATAATGTGAATTTTTGAAAAATAACAAAAGTGGTTTATGTCAAGTTTCATTCTTAGTTCAAAAAGTGAGACCTTAAACATGATTTTCCAGAATAAGTAGAATCAAATACCATCTTATAGTGCATGTTATTCCACTTTCATTACAATATTTTTTAATTTTTTTGTGTTAATTTTGGATTTTAAGTTGAATTTCAAGAAAAAACCTTGCAAAATTAATTTAAATATTAATAACAAGCGGCTAATTGCATATTCTCTGTCTTTGTATTTATCCTAGATTTACTTTTACACCTTGTTTGTACTGTTCAGCCATGCAACTCCTTAAAAACAAAGCGTTTCCGTAGTCTCTCCCCTGGTGGGGCAGAGACAACAAATATGATGAATCCAACCGTACAGATGTTATCTTCACATTGACATTTACAACTTTGCTTTGTACATCAACTCCATTTCTATTATTCATCAAACATTTTATAACAAATCTTTAAAAACAGTGTTGAATCGGGACGTTAAAGAGTTAACCTCTTGTAATGTTTCAAGTTTTCTTCAACTAACTTTCAGTACCTTCTATCAGCATGAGCTTTTTTTCTATCATGGCATGAGATCCTCAATATGAAGATACTGTACCACCTGAATGAATAGTGTAGTTCAACTACACGAACAAATCTGTTGTAAAGAATGACCAAATGTACAACCTCTAGTTGCATGGTGGCAACCGATCCAACCCATCTTGAATAGCCTTTTGAAACGTCTTATTGTGCAATATGAAAGAGGAGACGTGACCTCCTCTTACCCACCTAACTTCTGACCCTGGCCATGCTTTCTGCAATTTCAGCACAGAATGGTCCGGCACATATCCATCATCCTGATAAGCAACATAACCACAAATTCAGTAACTCGGGAGAAACCAGGAGAAAGAAGAAAAAAGGAACCTCAAAGTGGTAGCAGCATAGAGTTATGGCATGTTTGCATTTGTGGAAATCATGTCCTGTTCTTCCAATTCCAGCCAAATTGACTAGACTCCTTGGCAAGAACAAGACATAATTTGCACTACACTAAAATTGTGATTTGATGTCCAGGACAATGGTGTCCCTAATTAATTTTAAAATGATAAAAGCTTCAAGTAAATGAATGGCAACTTTGTAATAAGCATGGCATGCTGGCTCATGTCACTCTCAATGGAAGTGGGAATGACAAGTGGCACTTGGAAGGAACATGACACTCTCAATGGAAGTGGGAATGACAAGTGGCAAACTGCTATGTAATGTAGGGACATTATTTCTCCTCACATTTGAACGAATTGTGGTAAAAAAATATCAATTCTTGATGGACACTATTTTACACTACATCACAATTTTAGTGTAGTTTTAAAGAAGCCCTAACTTCATGGTGGCAAGCATGAATCAATGACGGAAACAGCTTGTCACATGCTCATGCCTTAAAATGATAATATTGTCAAAATATAGAGCATTATAATATGAAGGCTAGACTGCAATATGGTACAAACTTCACAAGAATGGACAACAGCGTTACCGTGGCAGCCACAAAGATGACAGACTTGGGGTTTTGTGGAACAGGAAATTGAGTAACATCTGTGAGAGATAGAACAGTCCGCATGCGCTCAACCACTTGCTCGCGCGTCATGGACCCAGAGAGCAGCTCATCACGCATGAGAACATCCCAGGCAGTCCCATGCTGCAGTATGCCCTCACAGAATGCCACTGCTGCAGAATGGGGCGTCAAGAAGGGCAAAATGGCCACAGGTGATCTATGCAATGACCCTACCATTGCAGCATGTATGCCTCCTGTAAACGCACACACATGCAAACTTTCAGCCGCCCATTGACAACACCAGAAAATGCACAACCTGCAATGTAGGTCACAAAGGTGAATGCACACTAGGGTCTACCAACTTTTTTGTCGCAGTGCATCTTTTGAAATCAATTGAGACAACTGTAACAAAGATTTTAAAGAAATTTTAATTTTCTGGGATTCTTTAGTGTGCATATAGTTCTAGAAAATTAAATATCTTTCAAAAGATTTGTTACATTCGTCTTAATTAATTTCAAAAGATTAGGCACTAGTGCACTGCGACAAAAAAGTTGGTTGACCGAAGTGTGCATCCACCCAGAAATATTCTATACCCCACAAACATTACAACATACATAACCATTTCATTAGGTCTTCTGCGACATCTCACCAGAAGGGCGAGGGATTTTAATTTGATTGGCCACTGAGAGTGGAGTCCCTATTTTCGTGGGAGGCAAAGGGACCTTGCTAAACTAATTAATGATGTTAGGCATAATCAAAAATTGGGCCACCAAACCTTGGGAATGGTAATAGTTAGGCTCAATATCTACAGGTGAGAGGACAAATTGTAAAAGCCCACGTACCCATGCTAAGCCCGCAAATTCCCAGCTTCTTGTATCCTTCCGCTATCTCCAACCAATACAAAAGAGACCGTGCTTCTTCAATGGTTGTCCTTCCCAACAATAACAAATCACTCACACACAGCAACCTTGCTCCCCGCTGTAAAGGCGGTCGCCGTTTCCCATAATAAGGACTGCAACCACCATTCTAAAACGGCTTACAAACTGCCAACTAACCTCTAGATAACATGAAGCATTCAAATGAATAATTGTTCCTTCAAGACAGACGCATGCAAAAAGGTGTCATTTTAGGTCCTTGCACTAATGACGAGAGTTATTTATCTGGACATCTAGTGTAGCAGCTTGAAACCTGATTTTAGAATTGTAACAGCATATTCTACCAAGCCTGGGCCCTTGTCAGCTTCATTCTTCTATGAAATGTAAGCCTTATCAATCTTTGTTACCTCGAATGGGCGCACCTGCGTGGGATAGGCTTTTGACTTATACTGGATGCTTAAATATGTACCTTCGAGGTGATGAATTAACAGGGGTTTGTATACGACTTCATTCTCAACATCAAATCAACTCCATATTATCTTCCCATATGGTGATAGATCAAACAATTACGCAGGGGAGTTCACCAGATATTCACCTTTCCAGCACCAGAGTAGCAATGTTCTTCTCCAACAACGGACCACCTAATCGCAAACGTCGATCAAACCCATGGTCTCCTGTGCCTGCAAATCATCATTCCTCTACAGTAAAAAATAAATCCTTGACCACTTTCAAAAACAGGACTTCAAGGTACCAACCACTTTTCAGAATCAAATTTACTCGAACACTGTTTTTTGAACCAAGGATTCACGGTTTAAAAATGACCAATTTGATTGATCATACATAATTCGGATGGGGCCAAATTTCAGAGCAGTGCATGTGTTGGTCAAAAAATGAATCAAAATTCATCAAAAAAACAGTCCCATGTGACCCACTCAAAACTGCCAAAGGCTCTTCCCTTCAAAGAGGGGAGAAAGTGCTGGAAGACACGCTTATAGCAGCGTAAGAGCACAAAATTGCCAATCCCCTTCAACTCACAACATAAATTTCAAAAACTGAGCCGATCCTTATTTACCCGAGATCATGTAAGTGACAGTCAGGATTTCCTTAACCCCTAAGCGTCTAAAACGAACAATTTGCATTACTGAACTTTGCAACGGTGGCATTTTCTCATTTACCTCGGTTTTCTGATTGCAATACATCATTTTAAAACTCTTTTTCCATACTACAAGATCGACAGTGCCGATCATGTCAAACTGAAGTCATTTTCACACAAACAGATGATTTGCAGCAGTGGGTCCAATTTTCCTACACTACAGAAAATACACAGTGGACGCTTAGGGGTTAAACTATCATTTGCACTCTTTGGTGGAAGGGCTAGTGAACAAAATATCAGATAATTTCGTGATCATCCTGAGCATTCAGCAGCAGAACAGGAGTTGCAGAAAGTATACCAGCCAGATGCACCACACAGGATGTCTCGTGGGTAGGAACATGGCGAGGGCTAAGCAGTCGAACACGGGCAGTCTGACTCTCAATCGGCAGTACCTGCTTCAGCATCTCCTCACACGGCGTGGTGAAAACGCCTTCCTGCAGACGGGCAGTCCGGGACTCCCACACCGTTCTCCACACGGGGTTGATAATGGGAGGCGGCCAATGCTGCAGCGACACTTGCGCCAGCCCCTGCGCGATCAGCTGCCTGGACATCTGCTCCAGCAGCTCCAGCTTCGGCCCGCCCCACCCGCCCGAGAAGAAGGGCGGGGCCAGCCGCATCCGGTGCATGATCGCCCCATAGATGTGGTCCAGCCAATAGTGCGCCGCACCTAAGTTCACCACCACCATCGTCTTCCCTGCACTCCCTTCAACCGTTCCAAACAAAACAATGAGGATCTGACCTAAGCTTATGAAACGTTATGTGGATTTTACATCTGTTTGGGTGTTGCATCATCACTTCCAAAATGCAAAATATTTGTTTAAAATTATCAATTGCACGTGACGAGAATTCATTGCCAAGAGAAAATGGACACAAGCCTTTTCATAATACTTTGAATTATATTGAATAACTCATGAATCTTCACTGTGTCTTTCCCAGAATCATACACTAATCCAACCTTCTCCATAAGAAATTTAACCCCTAAGCGTCCACTGTGTGTTCTGTAGTGTAGGAAAATTGGACCCCCTGCTGCCAATCATCTGTGTGAAAATGACTTCAGTTTGACACCGATCGACACTGTTGATCTTGCAGTATAGAACAAGAGCTTTAAAATGATGTATTGCAATCAGAAAATCGAGGTAAAATGAGAAAATGCCACCGTTGATGCAGATGGCCACAGTAGACGCTTAGGGGTTAAAACCAAACCAAGATACTTTTCACAAATGAAATCAGAGCATATGGTTATTGCTACACAAATGACATCAGAGACGTATGGTTACATTCACCTTGATCGCGATTCTTCAACTTGCGGTGTCGTCACTCTTCATTCTAAACACAAAAAAATCTCTCTTCCCGAGAATCAGCATTGGTTGTCACGCCCAAAGAGGCATTGATTTTCAGCTGTTTCGCTTGCTATATATCTGATGAAAACTAAAGGGGCGTCAGACAGAGCAAATTGTATGTATAGCGCTCAATTACACAATCCTTGCGCAATCAATCAATGCGGGGATTGACAAACACATACATTCAAGCAGTTAGGGTTGCGAGAGTCAGAATCAACATCAACGTTACGGTTTCGGGGAGATGAAGTCCAAGGGGGAGCGCCAAACCCTAAAACCCATTAATTGTGAGAGTGATGGATCGGAAAAAACGTGGAGAAAATCACAAACCGGGCAAGCGCCGAAGAGAAGAATGTGAAATTGATATAAGAAAAAAAAAAAAAAGATTAAATGAAAGCAGATCATCGTACATGGGTCGCTGCGCAATTTGCGAGGGCGGGGAAAGTGAAAGCCAAAGGAACGGAAAGCAAGGCAGGAAGAAAGGAACTGAAGGGGCCGGGTGCCTGATGCCTTATCCTTCGAACCGTCATACGCTGACTCTTTCTTGTACTGTACAGTACTTCGGTGACTCCTCATCATTCATTCATTCCTTCCCACACGTTTCATTCTCATTTGGCCCCACCCAAAGTTTACAAATTTTTCCCAACTCAAATTTTCTTAACCATTAACCCCTAAACGTACCGACCTTTTGAACACAAGTAGATGCTAGTCTCAAAAATAGTTATTAGCATGGCTCAGATGTACATAATATGTACATGAGAGGACCATTGCAAGCGTAAAATCTACTCAACAAATTTGACGAACTTGCTTTTGGAGGCATCTCCAATATTATCAACATCTCCCCATCACAAGAGATTTCCTTTAATTGATAGAGAATTTAATAGGTTTGCAAAGGTGACTTGGATGAAAGTCATCCGAGATTGTATGAGAAAGTTGCAAGGCTTTGAATCTGTTCATGATCCAGTTTCTGGACGCTGGGACATTTAGGGGTTAAAGGTCCAGAAAGCCCGTTCCGACTATTATTATACAACAGTATTCCATTGTATTTGGCATGATTTTACACCTCCTTTGGGTTTAAGATAAAAAAAAAAAAATGAAGTTAAAATTCGTGTCGATATGGTTTTAATGAGCTATTGGGGTCTCAATTTGAAACTTTCTACTTACAACAAATGCCAAATATATGTCAACGTATCTACTATCCCCAAAGAACCTTTAATAATTAAACACATAACATTCTTCAGTCCCCTTACTCTTCACTTGTGAACGCAAAAAGTTAGTGAGAATTTTGATTTTTTGTTCTTTTAGTGTAAATGAGATTTTAAACACTTTTAGATTTAGTTTTAGTGTGAACTCTTTTGAAGTTTTTCATGTCAAACCTCAAAGTAGTTTAAAAGCGGTTAGGAAGTTAAGACGGTTAGACCGGTTGTGATTTAAGGAGTTGCTTTGAGCTTGTAGATGGGTACTAAAGCTGTTATGTTTTTTTTTCTCTCTCTCATTATTTTTGAGCTTGGAGCAGGAGCAGATGTGAGATCTGGCTCCAATTTTTAGTGCAAGTATACTTTGCTTAAATCTGTGTAAAGACCATTATTTTGTAATAGAAAACTTAAAGCAGTTTGCTTGATACAATTTGTTTGTGTTTGTGAAGTGTGTAAGTCCCAGTGATTGGGAAATTGATTGTGATTTCCTATGAGAGGAATTATTTGGTTGTCAGTGCTTAAAGCTACTTTGTCATTTCAGTACTTAAAGCAATTTAGTGTCTATGTGCTTGAAAGCAATTAAGATTAGCTGAAGTAAATCAGTGAGTGCATGTACTTAAAGCTATCCAGTGTTTACTTGCTTCAAACAATTGTAGTAGCTCTGAAGCAGCATTTATGAATGTGTGTGTACTTAAAGCAATTCTTTAAGTTATTAGAAATTGCGTGTATGCAGTTATAGGTTGAACCTGTGTGAGGAAATTGATTGAGCTTTGAAGCAATTAGTGATTGCAAGTGCTTAAAGCAATTGTTTAGTATGATCAGAGTGCAAGCCTTTGAGTGATAATTGGTGTGAATAAGTGAGTGAGTGCAATAGTAATTGCAGTGATTTTATAAATTTCAGAGTTGAGACAGCCGAGGAAGAGAAATTAATTGTGAGAGAGTCTGTTGAATTAAAAAAGCTTAAAGTTGTTTATGGTCTGTTAACCCCTCAAGGACCAAGGCTGATTTTCCAAGTTCGGTCAGCTCACTGTGGAATGAGTATTGATCCTCAATTCTTGAGATTTTTTGTGGTAATTCTACTCTTTGTAACGAAGATGGGATGGTAATTTGCGTACGTAGGTGATGTATAAATCAAAAGATACAATCATGCAAAGGTGAAAAACCTAACTGCGGGCAGCTCCTGAAATTTTTCATACAATGAGCTATGCATCTGAATTTTTCATACAATTAGCTATGCATCTGAATTTTTGTACACAATGAGCTAACACCCTCATGCACACAATTGCCAGATTCATTTTACCAAATTTGAGACTAAACTTTGCATTTTCGGCATTTTTAGAAAGTTTCAAATATGGACAGTATGCTAAAAAAAAAGATGCAACCAGCTTTGAAGCTTATAATCTTACTATTGAAGAACCCTAAACGGTTGAAAATTTGTAGGTTGTAATAAATTCAAGTTGCTTGAAATATCCTACGGTTGGATTGGTCAAAAAGGTCATAGATCAAAAACTATTTGTCTTTTTATGAGAAGGGGTACTTTAGAGTGTTTGGAGAGGAACATAGTTGTGGTCCTTTAGAGGTTAATGCTGTAAGCAACAATTTGTGTTGATGTACTTTTGCTATAAGCAAATTGATCAGGCTTAAAGCAATTGAATCTTTTGTGTATGCTATAGGCAACGTGTGCAGGTGGTTGAGAATATTAAAGACAGTGTCTTGGTGTTGTAAAGCCTTGAGTAATTGAATAAGAAGACTGCTATAAGCAAATTAACACAAGAACTGCCTAGAGCAATATGGAAATTGTAACTCTAAAAGCGATATTACAAGCGTAAAGCTATACAGTTGGAATACATTGCGTTGAGCAAATCAATACCTGGTTTAATACTATAAGCAATATTTTAAGAACTAGCATGTGGTTGAGTAATGAATGAGTGATGCTATAAGCAAACATTGTGAGACTATGCCTCGAGCAATTGCAACAAGAAATTGTTATCATTGTGCCTTGAGCTATATGTTTTGTAATCCCTTCAAGCTAAAAGCTGCCTTTGTTTATAAGCCAACACACTAGGATAAGACAGGGACTGCATATTTGTATTGTTGCATTCATAAGTCATGGACAGAACCTAGAGATAGGATAAAGAGTGTTTCCTATACCTATATCCAATAGGTTAATTTATCTTTATTTCTCACAATAATCAAACTACAATAGAAAACTACCTTAAAAGTGACCTTAATTACGTTACAATAGACTATCTGACCTTCCTTAAACCAAGGAACCTCCACTATACATTTCCTTGGGTGGTTTGTCCTCCAGGTTTTGTTTCGATTAACATCACCTTCGAATCTCAAGCATCTCTCAACGGATTGGAAGAATTGCAAAGAATTTTTTCTAACTTCAGTTGGGCCAAGCATTGGAGAGTTGAATTTTTTTATTAGTAGTTTCTCTATAGTGTTGCTACATTGTAAAGGATGTGGTCTAGCAAGGTATGAAGAACGTTATGCGGCCTTCAAGTCCTTTGTTAGGCACCGTATAGTATATTCTGTATTTAGTAGTATTTGATCAAAATAACAATGACCAAAAACTTTTCAGTACAAAGCAAAATTGATAATCGTGATAATATGTATTTAACAATATATCACAATTCATATAGTAAACCACAATTGAGCAATTATAAGGCAACAGGTTGTAGAAAGGGACTCTAAGGGCCTTTTAAAGATTAACCGGCTCTAGGATTCTTTTTTTATTTTTAAGATAATGCCCATATGGCTACTATATCTTTAAACATCAATGTTGTTGTGGTGATTTTGTGATTTTTGGGGGTTAAATTAGTTGGCTACATTGGTCTAAATTTAGTTAGATTTGTGTTGTACTATGGCGATCTAAAATTTCCAAAGAGTGCATTTCGCGGCAATTGTATTAATAAGAAGTAATTAATCAATACATGAACAAAATTGGTTAATAGTTGGAGCTCTGATACAAAAATTACAAGACATTTGGCTAAATAAGCAACATCGAATGATTTTAGTCTTCCCCTTGAATGCTCATTCAACCAGTATTCAAAGTTCAACAACAACGTCTTTCATATATTCCATTAATTTGGCATCAAACAAAGAATGTCAAGGTGACATATGGAGATGCAAAAAGTTACTCCCTTTGTTTTATAATAAGAGTCCACTTTGCAGAAAAATTGAGATCTAAAATAGAAATAGAGCCCATGTTAAAAGGAATGAAAAGCAATATATTTTTTTGAACCGTGTGTCTCAATGGAAAGGGATGAAAAACGTAATAAGTGAATGTAGGAAGGCAACACAATGAATGAATATGAGGCACAATGAATGAGTAGGAGTCAATGTAGGAAGGTAACACAATGAATGTGGACTTTTAAAATGACGCAAAAAATATGTGGTTTTGAACTCTTGTTATGAAACGGAGGGAGTATCTAGTTCCATTGAACATTTTTACGTTGAATATCTAGCTACAATCATTGATTTTTACACCCAAATTTTGTAAGGAGAAAATTCTAGTGCAATTTAGGTTTGGATAGCCTAAAAGGATTGGGACTACTTAACCTTTAACTGCCTAACGATCCAAAGTTTGGATGATGTACAAAATAGCTGTCACTTTCCTCATGGATGAAAGAGTTTTTGCAGTGTGATTTTTTTTTTACTTGAATTTTTTAGGTAGTTACCTTTGCTTAAGT
This sequence comes from Pohlia nutans, assembly GCA_022496805.1. Classification (NCBI taxonomy): domain Eukaryota; kingdom Viridiplantae; phylum Streptophyta; class Bryopsida; order Bryales; family Mniaceae; genus Pohlia; species Pohlia nutans. The sequence continues at coordinate 36,379,021 of CM040085.1, forward strand.
GAAGTCAAATTAGGAAAAATGGAATTGAATTTACTAGGTCTTTACATTCTATGTGAGCTTCCATTTTGACCAAAAAAACTCCAAAGTTTTGAGCTATGAAATGCGCACTATATCCATTCTTTAGAGCTGACATAAAAATGAGAGTTGTAGATGATGATTTTTCCATGCTATTCATACAATTGGATTAAGTAATATTGTAGAAATATGTTTAAACTTTATTTTAAAAAAGGTTGTTGTTTTAGTTATATGAAAAATACAAAAATACTCATTATCTTATGAATTTTGGAATGATTGGCCAAAAGTGCATAATGTACAACATTAATGAATCATCTTTTCCATGATGTGCAATATTTCAATCTATAAAATTATCTTTTCATTACTTACAAAGAGATCTCAAGACACCTCTGTTGAACCATAATAAAACTTATGTAAACAACTTCACCACTATTGAATCATTATGATTTCAACCAATCATAATGAATTACAAGATAAGAGTATTAAAATTGTAATTTTAGCGAATTTGAAAAGTTTTTCCTTGTAAATTCATTTGAAAATATCTAGTCATTTTATTTCAAATTCTAATAAGGATATCTTACGTATGCTCTTGAGAGTTGAAGCTCAAAAAAGTTAAAGAAGCCTCATTTTACAATACATTTAGGTATTGCCCAAAACCTCAAGGCATTTAGGGATTAAAGGACATGGCTTTGAATTCCTGATTTCCAAACACAAAATCTCTTTTAAGTCCATTTGAAGCATGATTCTTTTTATAATATACTTTGGTTCTATTCTAAAGAAGTATGGATATCTTAAATATGTTCGGTTTGGCATTTAATAAACGTCATTTGGTTCAATAGAGTGGAAGTTATGAGCAAGATTCTTCCAAAATACCAAAAGACCCTGGGACATGGTATATCTTTTAAGGGTTAAATTACCTCGGGTGATAATAAGGGGTATCAGATTGTGATGTGAGATTTTTGTTTTTCGTTCTAAATGAGGCCCATTGTGATTCTAGAGCCAACAATCGCTTGCAAATTTAGTCGCTCCAGCTGTGTAATTTGATTCTCGTTTCCAAATCGTCTCTTTTTGTGGAATAGAGGTCGCGAGCTCCGACACCTACTAATTTTGTTCGAGGTTTTGGAAGAACCAACAATGATCCTCTCTTTTCTAAAGTCATCCGATTAAAGCTTCTATATAGGCGGTCATAAATTATTCTTTAAATTACTTTAGATGATAATAGGAGGTGTGAGATTGTAATGTGAGATTTTAGTTTTCCTTTCCAAATTAAGCCCAATGTGATTCTAATACCAACAATCGCGCGCAAAAGTAGTCGCCCTAATCGTGAGATTTGTGTCTTATTTCCAAATCGCCTCTTTTTGTGGGATAGAAGTCGCACATTTTGGCACCCCTAATCTTGCTTGAGGTTTTTGGGAGGAACCAGCAAAAATCCTCTCCCTTTTACAATCATCCAATTGTGGCTTCTTTGTAGTGAGTCATAAAATTAATTTGAGGAATCTTATCCAATCATGATGTGACATGTGTCGCTCTTTCTAAAGATCTACCCATAAGGTTCTTTAACCCCTCTCTGCAACACCTTACAATCTATGCTATCATTTCCGAATCACTCTAGCAAATACTCGAATCATGGCAAGTCCACATTAGATTTAGCTGGAAATTGGATGGTAAGACATTGCATTTAGTGTAAGACTATCTACAATGCTATTGTTGAAAAGGAAGAACTCCACCAATTAGTTAAGAATGTTGTAGGATTTTCACTTTTCTAAGACTTTGAAAATTCAGCTGGTAAAGTAAAATTTCAATCTATTGAAGATAGATAGATAGAAACTCTAGTCCTCTTTCGAGGCCAACATAGATAAAGTATTTGTTTGTAATGACAACAATCCAATGCCCATCGGACAAAGGGCCATTGGAACAAAACTACTCTCCCATGTCGGAAATAGACTTAATCTATTGAAATTTTAACTCAGTGTCGATTCTTATTATTCATTGATTTTGTTGGCAGTACATGTTGAACTTACATTAGAGTTGTCTAAAAACAGAATTGCTCTATGAGTGGTGTTTAAGTGGAGTTGCTCGATGAGTGGAGTTTAATCCCTAAGCGTCCCTAGTTTTTTTGGGCTTAAAAACATCATCACTTTTGATGTGTTATAGGTCTAAATGTAAGTGAGGTATAGAAATCTCAACCATGCAATCTTGTAATATACATGTTGTAGATGATGTGGATCAAATTTGAAGTCATTTGGCCATATAGATTGCAAGATCATAGTGTTTTAGTGTTAAAAAAGGATGCTGAAATTTTCCTAGCAACACAGTTAGAGGTGAAATTCGTTATCAAAATTACTCAAATGAAAAAACTTTCAACTATAAAGTAGTTCAAAATCATCATATAAACACATTGGTACAAATAAAAAAACCATGAAAAGATTTCATGTGCCCTAAAATGGCCTTGCAATGTCAAAAAGTAGCCCGAAAAGTGACCCATTTGACCCAAAAAGCAAAAAGTGACCCGTGCAAAATAAACCCGTGCACTAAAATGACTCCCAAACATTCAGAACAACATGGTTTGACATGAAAATTTTACCATGATAACTAGACTTCAAGGGGAATCCAACCCAATAACTGTTTTTAAAAATGGACATGGGATGAAGGAGATACAAGCTCCCGAAGTTGCAGCCATCAAAATGCACAAAAACTGTCCAAAAAAAAGACCCCTACTTTCAAATGATCATCAAAAATTGAAAACATCTTGGATTGATCTGAAATTTTTACCACTCAAACTATACATCATGCGGTTTGTTTTTCTCAAATTTCATTGAAATCGGACACTTTTTGCAAAAGTCACAGCTCTTCAAAGGTGAATGTACCCCAAAAACAATCAAAATATTGACGCCAGGACGGTTAGGGGTTAAGTGGAGTTCTCTTCCTACGATTACAATTTCTAACATTCGTTGTTCGTGAATAGCCCTCATGGTTGGGTCTCTTGGCTTGAAGGAACTTGTGGGAACTCTCCTCTAGCATTGGGGAGGTCACGAGTTCCACGCCGCATGGCAGTGCAAGGCTTTAGATTATTCTCCAACTCGGCATAAACTAGTTTTTCCAACTCAAAACGAGTCTAAAGTGAGTTGAAGGTCTCTTTTCACTTTGTAACACTCTTTTCGGTTAACTCTATTGTAGCCAAGAGATTCATTGGCAGTTCAATTCCTACTAGCAATTGTAACTTTTAAATCAAGTGATTATTTAACAGTGCAAGAATGTTGCACGCTTTGATATTTTACTTTAACAAAAACGTTTGTTTATAACAATTTATACATCCATCCAAATGTTTCCATTTGTTTTTGCACAAGAAGAAAAAAAATTAGAAAAAGAAAAGAAAAAGAAGATATTACTAGAAAATGTTGTTCCAAAATGAGCAGTGATCACCAAATGGTTCCATGAGTCGTTAAGGATTAACAGCCAATAAAAGTATTAAAAGAAATTTATGATGATAAAATCCTGAAAATTCTAGACATTTCAAATATGAACTTTTATTGTATTACAATTTTTGTTCATTCACTAAATCTTAGAGACCATATTAACCCCTAAAATTCCTTGACCGTATTCTCACAAAAAATCATGAAAAACGCAGCATTTGGAAGTTGCAGAAGAAATCATATGTTTTTAATTTTTTTCATCATTTAACCGTAAGATCTAATACCCAACTTGAATTTTCATGTGAGCACAAAATTTGAGAGCAAAATGACCATTAGATTCTTAGATTATAAGGATCAAAGTTGCAAAAGAAGATTTTTTGGGGTTCAATCCGGTGACAAATTTGAACTTTAGAAATTAATATCTTTTTTTTGAATGGATTAGAAATTCATTGAATGGCAAGGCCATGTTAAAAATTGAGTTAAGTCTTCAAATATAAAATCTTGTAAGAAAAAAGCTCATATTAATTTTTTCATAAAACAATTACTAGAAGTGGGTACAAAGTGAAAGGAAAAAGAAAATCATTAATAAGTTTGACATAGAATTGTAAAATGTCAATCTTAACGGTGAGAATGTTGTACTTGGAAATCTTCACCCAACTGAAGGCCTTTTATTTCATTAAAAAATATTGAAAATTGAGTTTAGAAATGAGCTTCAAAGTTTTTTTTGTCCAAACTGCCCAAAAAACAGATCTCCTCATAACTTTTATCCCATTGCTCAAAATGGGTAGATTTAAAGCTTCATTTGTAGATAAAGATAAACCAATCATGAATCAAAAAAGAAATTTTGAAAAAGAGTAAAAAATAAGAAAATTCTTGCTGCCCGATCTCGCTTCAAAAACTTTAAATGCTTATAACTTTTGCAATACTTATCGGAATGACATGAAACGAAGTGCGACATGTAGAGTGTAGTTTTTGGAAGCTACACTGAAATTTTCATTGAAAATTTTAAAAGTATGAGGTCCCTAGAGGCTGCCCAAAAAGTGGAACGACCAGAATATGGTCGCTCAGAATTTTAGGGGTTAATCCCTCAAAGACCAAGGCTGATTTTCCAAGTTCGGTAAGCTCACTGTGGAATGAGTATTGATCCTCAATTCTTGAGATTTTTTGTGGTGATTCTACTCTTTGTAACGAAGATGGAATGGTAATTTGTGTACGTAGGTGATGTATAAATCAAAAGATACAATCATGCAAAGGTGAAAAACCTAACTGCGGGCAGCTCCTGAAATTTTTCATACAATGAGCTATGCATCTGAATTTTTGTACACAATGAGCTAACACCCTCATGCACACAATTGCCAAATTCATTTTACCAAATTTGAGACTAAACTTTTCATTTTGGGCATTTTCAGAAAGTTTCAACTATGGGCAGCAAGCCAAAAAAAAGGTGCAACCAACTTTGAAGCTTATAATCTTATTATTGAAAAACCCTGAACGGTTGAAAAATTGTAGGTTGTAATAAATTCAAGTTGCTTGAAATATCCTACGGTTGGATTGGTCAAAAAGGTCATAGATCAAAAACTATTTGTCTTTTTATGAGAAGGGGTACTTTAGAGTGTTTGGAGAGGAACATAGTTGTGGTCCTTTAGGGGTTAACGTAGTTAAAAATTCACAAGGTACTTTCACTGTTATTTTTTCTTATATCACAAGATGTTGCATTCAGTCTCATAGCTTCAAGTTCATCAAGTCACTGTTAACCCTTAACCCCTAAAAGCCCGAGGGGTATTGGACAAAACATAGATGTGTTATAATATGTGCCTTCCATATGTTTGATGAAGGTTGGTTCAATAGACAAAATGTAGAGTATCATCTTTACAAATTATCCGTACGGTCAAACTTCCTAAATAATCTTTAGATCATTTTTTAATGAATTTAAAAGAATTAACCTTCGAAAATTTGTATAAATTATAATTTTCAATTTTAGAGTTCAAAATTTAGTACGATTGGTTAAAGTTGGGCTATCTATCGTAAACTTCAAAAAAGCAAGAGAAACGATGGAGGAATCATCATTACTTTCCCCAAATAGCAAATTTTGTAACACTAAGACAATGTTGAGGTGATCTACTTTGAAAAATTCTCCCGGGTGGAGTTTAACTCGGATTGCCATAATTCAAATTGGGTTGGAAAGTAGACTTGATGTAGTATTTTAAAATATTTTTTATTTTTTCAAAAAAATATTTTTTTGTTCCGGGCAGCCCGTTTTTTCCGGGCAGCGACCAGAAAATGGTCGCTCGGGAGCTTAGGGGTTAAACGTCAAAGCAAGCCCCACAGGCTTATTATAAAGGAATAATTGAGGAAAAGAGTAGTTTTTCTCAACCAAATCAAGAAAGAATTGGTGCATTGGAAGGTTATTGAATAAGAGATTTAGATTCTTAATTTACGCCTCATTTGAGAGCTTGTGGAATCATCCACAAGCAATCGAAGTAGTCGGAGTGAACAGGAGTTGAAGTTGGGCAGTACAGGTTGTTTTTGAAAAAGTGCCGCAGTGCAACAATGCCGCAGCAGTGGCTGGCCAGCACAGCCGTTCTTTTTTTTTCTTTTCTTTTTCCACCAAAAATATTTAGATGCCTTCCGGGCTGCCCCACCCAGGCCCTCTTGACGTTTAACCCCTAAACGTACTAGGGTGTCCCTGGAATTGACAATTTGAGAAAAATCATCATAAAGTACTATTTAGAAGAATATTTTGGAATTGATATACAAATGAAAGTTTTAGATTTTGAATTTTAGATTCCATCCATATGGTTTGATTCACTAATACTATCACCAATATTTAATTATAAAATTTGAAAGTTAAAATTAAAAATTCCTTCTAATTTCGATTACAAACAAAATTTTAATATTTTTTGAGTGAAATTTGTTGGAATGAATTTGAAATGAGATACTCTTAATCGCGGTAATTCTTTGAAATTTTTGTGTTTCTTAAATCTATGACCTCATTTTTGCAAGGCCACTTTTGAACTACAGTCAATGCAATTTTGGCTTGGTCAACGACTTGACATACTTTCTACACTTTTAATTTCAGAAAAATATGTAATCAAGTATGCCTAATTTAACCATTAGATAGGACAACAACTTGGTCAAGAATCTCCAAAAAATTGGATGACTTTCATCTAAGCATTGATGAGAACGTGAGAAGGGTTTGAATCTGTTAGTCGTCCACTTTCTGGACGCTTTGACGTTTAGGGGTTAACTTAGAGTAAGTCCACTTTGCTTTGGGCGGATATAAAAACATAAGCTTTTTTTTGCCTTGGGTGGATATAGAAACTACAGATCAGTTGACTGGGACTGCTAGTTAACTGCTGGTTACCATGCAGTACCCAGGTGTGATCACCCAGTCGACTTTTACTTTAACAACTACTATAAATTCCCTCATTCTGGGCTCATTTGCTCATTTCGGTGCCCCAAAATTCCAAAAGTCTTTTCCTTTCCTTTCTTCTCTTTCCGTATCTTACTTCATTTCTTCTAATTTCTATTGTTTTCATTTCATTAGGTTTGTGTTTTGTATATTTTTGTTTTGTTTTCGCTTTTCTGTGTATCATTCTGAGAGTCAATGTTTGTTATCAGTTTATCACTGTTCGGAAAGCCAAGTGCCCGATCGGTGTTTGTTATTGATTTATCGCTGTTCGGAAAGCCAAGTGCCCATTCGGTGAAATGACGATCGGTAAGCCAAGAGCCCGTTCGCCAAACATGTCCTCGCTTCTTAAAAAGGCCTGGAAAGCAAAAACGCTCAAGGCTGGAAAGGGGCCGGGGCCTGCGAAAATGAGAGGTCCTGCAAAACAGCAGCAGCAGGTCAAAGAGATTATTACAAAGAAATTGCAAATGGCCAAAGAGAAGCCTAATTACTCACCTCTGCTGTCGAGGAGGCTCAAACGAAGAGTCTTGATGACCGTAAAGATTCCATCAAAACAGCCACTTCCTCCACCCCTCCCTGTGTGGACGAAACCCCTCCCAGTGTAAAATCAAATCAAATAGAGCAGTCAATGATCGAATCTTGTGACCAGTGGGGCTTCCCTACTTGGCTCTTGTATTCTTCTTCTGCAATGGAATAGAACTATTTCCATTTGTACCAAAGAATGATACAAGAAAAGAATGTTGTCGCCCCACTCATACGCATGCTAATCCTTAACGAATCTACTTTGTCTCGCCTTTGGAACCACTGGCACATGATCTTTTGCACTCTCAAGATAAGCCATGTATGTACAGTAATCATCTCCTTCCATAAACTCCCGACCAACAACTCGCAAAAATAATGAACTACACATGTGTCACCAGGGTAAAGGATTATAACATTATTGTTGAAAAATCCTCCTTCATTCGATTCTCATTTACTTCAGTCACCTCCGGATCGTAACCCCTGCAAGTTGGGCACCAAACAGGCCTCCTCAATCAATTCTCTATTGAATCTCTCACCAACATTTTGCACGACAAACTCCAGTGCCTCGATTCACCAAGCTTGCCATTCTCCAGCTATCACGTTGTTACATCCAGTTTTTCCCGTCACCTACTGACATATTTTGCCAACCGACAAACACAACTACGCAACATAAGAGTGAAAAGGACAAAGCCAACGTACACTCTCTTTCACAGTTTTGGTGATAGCTTCTAGCTCTGGTCTCGTCAGATGCAGCAAACAAAACCTCAGTCAGCATGGCACGCACAGATACGCGCACAGCTAACACGTCTGCAATCCCTACAAGGAATCTGGAACACCAAGACACCAAATTAAGCTCAAAGCAGATATCTGGATCTGTATGGAACCAGAGTACATGCTCTCACTGTCAGTCGGGCTGTGGCTATTCATTTGAAACACAAGAACAGGCAACACCATGACCCTGATTGCCACAGTTGTAGCAGCTATCGACAACCACATGCAACCTCAAATACCACGGAATTTTCAGTTCCCCCCCAGACTCCACACAATACACATTCCATGTATTCGGTCCTCCAAACTGTGCACACTTCGCGTAACAGTAGGCCATCTCAATCACTGAAAGAACTGCATATTACTCCAATTCAAGGAAGGGACACCCAAAAACCGCTAGACCCAAAATCATGAACCTAAAATCTAAAACAGTGCCAGGGTACATGTTGACTTAGAGGATGTAGACCACCTAAACATCTGTTTTGTTGCACATTTACCCATAAAACTTCGAACCTTCATCACTTTTGCATTAGGTATCCAGATATCGGATTCTTTGATGCATCGGAATCCCCCCTCGTTTGCTAACGAGAAGATTTAGCATTCGACCAGTCTAAGAATAGGAACGACGCTCACCACTAAAAGTGTCTACCCCCTGCCTTGTTATTCACAATCATCGTAACTGCACGAGCAGATAAATCGGGAACATGTGACCTTTAAAACCCCTACAACCGTAGCACAAACTGTGACTGTAACTCGCTCGTGGGCTGGCTTTATGCTCGACGATAATCCAATTTCTCTCACACGACCACTCCAATTACAAGCTCCATTTCCGGTCAGAGAATTTAAACGAACCCTCGTGGACACGGTCATTCAACCCACGGCCCTCAACCCTCTCCCAATGCCAGGAAAGAGACATTGACCTGACGTTAGTAGTTACTGTAAATTTGGACTGACGACCAGAAGGACTGTAACGAGAAATTCAACATACTCACCAAGGCAAGCCGCCCTGCGTAGGAACAAAGTCGATGGGATGCTGCAAAGCCGCGGTCGGGGCTGAACAATCAGCAGCGGCAGCGGCCACTGCCCTAATCCCGCTCCTGCACTCACCACCCGATCAGAAACAACTTCCGCAGCCTGCACTATAATGTCTCCTGTAGTCTCGCCTGATTCCACGAAATGCAATCCAGCCACGGTATCGGTACTGCCATTTCGCAGTGTGTCGTTACTCCAGGGCCGCAAACCTCCCCTGGATCCGAACCTGCCGCTGGACTGAAACCCAACTCCTCCGATCGCAGATCTCGGCGGGCTCCAATTCACCGATCCCGTGAACAATCGGCTCGAAACGGGCGCCTCATCGTCCTTGCGGCAATAATGCGCACCCAGGCAGCCATGGCGCAATGAAACCCTAATGTGGAGTTCATTACATCAATGGGATCGACAATGTGATGATGAGCTCCATCGGCTTGGAAATCCTGCTTCCGTCCGGATGTGGCCGATCAGCACCTTTTCTTTTCCTTTTTTCTTTGGCTTTTCAGTGCCAATATTCAAATAGTATGGCCTCAAATTACTTGATATTAGATGACGAGAATGTCTTTGACCCCGTGTTAAATATTGGGTGTAATCGAAATATCTAGATAAAACCAATATTCAAACATGCTTGAAACGTAATTTGTATCCAAAATATGGATGAATGTAGAAATATGGGGTTTTACCATACCATAGTACACTATTGCATTCGGATGTAGGGCGGTGAGTATTTAATTGTTTTGTTAAAAATAGATTTCACACTTGTTTTTTTTGGAAACTTCCTTCTTTAGCCGCTAAATCACTGATGGACCATTTTTCTGGTGGTAGCCCAAACGGTTGTGACTACTCATAGTCAAGAAATGACATTTTCCGAGTTTTTGTTTTTTATGGACTTTTACAAGAACAAAGACCTCAACATTGTCCTAGTGTTATAGAACTTACTATTTCTGGAAAGTGATAATATTCTTTGCTTTGAAAAGTTTGCCATCGAACATTTTAGAGTATAGTTTTTCTAATTTTAACCAATCATACCAAATTTCAAATTCTAACAATAGAATTTGTAATTCTATTGAATATTCAAGGATAAATGCTTCTAGATTCATTATATGAGTATCTTAAACATTTTTTGAAAGTTTGGCTATATGGATAATTACTAATCGTTATGCTTTTCATTTTTTCTTTTGGACTAAACTTCATTAATGTTGCTGAAGTGACATTTTTTAACCCCTAAAAGCCCGAGGGGTATTGGACAAAACATAGATGTGTTATAATATGTGCCTTCTATATGTTTGATGAAGTTTGGTTCAATAGACAAAATGTAGGGCGTCATCTCTACAAATTATCCACATGGTTAAACTTCCAAAAATAACTTTAGTTTTTTTTAATGAATTTAAAAGTATTAACCTTTGAAAATCAATATTGAAAATTATCTTCAATGCCTTAGTTTTTAAATTAAGAGACTCACCATCTTGACATTAATATATTATGTATGTGATTTTTTAAATGACATTAATCCGATTTGAAGATCCACGTCATATTGATTGTAGCTGACTAGTACAAGAGTCGAGAGGAATTTGGATGGATGAAAAATGTAAGTGTATGTGAAAAATAGAGGTTAACACAATATAATTAGTGAGGAGACTAATCATGTACTGTACTACATTATTATTTTGTGTTGTGAGGTTAGCATTATTTGATAAATGAAAAAAATAAAATAAATGTTTGGTCGCTATTAGAACTAAACGTTCATGTCCAATCTCAACCGTTCATCTTGCCCCCGTGCCGTCACAAGGTGCATAGAGGCTAAGCTGGTGGAGAGTTGGCTTTGGCGGGCTCACGGCGAGGACGAGGAGCTAAAAAACCAAGCAGGTGAGGTTCGAGGGACTGCTAGATGGTAGGGGCTAAAAAGCCTCCATTGATATTCCTACATGTAAACATTGATTCTTGAATAATCTTCAATGTCCAAAAGTCTCCTAGTTATAAGAGCATCATTCTTGAGGTTTGTGTGTGGTTTGCCTTTCACTCCATTATTCCACACACAAACCTCAAGAATGATGCTCTTATAACTAGGAGACTTTTGGATTTGAAAATTAAAACTTGAAAAATAGAAAGCCAATGATTTGAAAATTAAAACCAAGTCTCCAAGTTTTTAAAGTTTTAATTTTCAAATCATTGAATTAAAACTTGAAAAATAGAAAGCACATTTGGCAATTTTCAATATTTTTTACTACAAATATATAGCTTTCTATACATTTCTTGGCTATAATACATACCAATGATAATGGAAGATTATTGCAATATACTCTATTTTTTTAATCAGTTTTTCTTATAGCAACATAGCAAGCTCATTTTCCAAATAGCAAGTTCGTGATATATAGCCTCAAAAAAATTTGTTCGTTGAATTCCTAATCTGAAGAATCAGAAAATGGCCAATCGAAACCCCATGATGTTATTATTAGTTGTTCAAAATTTAATATTTGGATATTGATCAAACATGTACAATAATCTACACTAATACTATTGATTTAAAATTTGGTTGTGTCCGAATTATGTTATTTCACAATATGATCAATTGCACCTGTCAATTTTAACCAATGAATCTTTAATCCTTTATAGATTAATTTGATTCCACAATAAACTTAACACATGGACCATGTACAAAAAAAGAACGTTCCATGTTATTGAAACGATGAACCTTTTTGTACACGATTTGGAAACAGAGTTCAACACGCTTATCCAAAAGCAGACCAAATCTAGGTTCATGGCATAGGTAAGTAATTTAAGCTCTAAAGGACCAAAAAGCCCAAATTGGGCCTCATTATTTTTAGCAATTTTGAGTATGTCAAACGTATATTTTTTTTAATCCAAAACTTTATTTTCTTTTTGATCAAACACATACAATGTTCTTTGCTACTCTTGGTGATGTAAGATTTAGTTCCATCTAATTAATTTTTTCACAAGACGATCAATTTGAATTTGACTTTAAAAAAAATGAATCTTCGGTCCTTTTCGGGTTAATTTGATTCCAAAAATAAACTTTAGTTAACTTTTGGACCATGTACAAAAAATGTTCCATATGTCTCGACGTCCTTGAAATGGTAAACTTTGTGATGATTGGAACTGAGCTATTTGGCCTCGATTGATAGGGAAAAGAATGGTTATAAAGTTTGAGGATTGATGCTCCTTCACTCATCTTGTAAGCCATTAGAAGAAATATGAGGCTTTCAAAAGGTTGCATGAACCTCATGCAAAGATTTATTTATTTATTTATTTTATTTTTAATTATATAGATATTTGCATATGTATATATACGTATATTTTAATAACATATAAATAGTTGTTAAAAATTTACAATCTAATATGACATGTCCAAACTTTAGCCACATCATTTTTAAGATTTTAAATAATTTTTATAGTTTTTAGATTTTATTACTTTTTAAATTATTATTTTTACACGAGAACTTGCAGCCCTTTAGAGGCGTCGGATTTCCTTTAAAGTTTGCTTTTTACAAACACATAAGAATTTTGAATTCATGAGTTTTTGTTAAGGGATATTTGCTTTTGATAGGAGCAAGAGTTCATACTTCAAGAGTTCTTGTGAAGGCATATACACTAGAGAATGATTAAAGGGTTGTACATGTATAGGTCCAAACTTCTCGAAGAATGCAATTAGCTTAGTAGAGAGAATTTAGTGTAGAACACAATGTAAGCCAAATTGGTCAAAGAAATAAGGATGCTTCATTTTTATCCATTTGGAAATTTTTTACAGTAATCTATGATTGAACACAAGAATTCACAAAAAAAACGTTTAACTGTAATCCAAGAGCTAATAACAATCTAGAAGAAAATATGTACATAACAACATCTGCCACCTCCGTGCACATCTAACTAACAACGATGCCATTAAAAAAATTAAAAGTTTGTTGTGGTTATTTTAAAGATTGCCTCAAACTAGTCTCAACTCAAATTAAAACCAATACTAAAGGTTGAGAGTTGCTTTGACGTCTGCCTTAAAGCAACCTCAACACAAATTTGATACTTTTAGAAATTAAAAATAAATACACGTTCAAGTTGTTATGAAGCTTGCCTCAAAACAATCTCAATACACTTTTCTATGTCAAATGTTTCTTAGAGGAATGATTTTTGAAATAAATTTTGTGATATGCATTCAAATGACTTTGAATTCATAGCGAAGGTTAAATAAGATTGTCTTCTACTTAAATTAATATTTTTTGTATTTTCAAATTATATTTCACAATATATAAATAGCCCTTAATTAGTTTTTGGAATAATACTAGGGATTTTTATCAATATTATTTGCTTTAAAAATTATAAAATATGAGAATTGAGTTTGATTACTAGTAACTATCATTCAACAATACAAAGGGAATTTTTATAAATAATGGAACTCTATCTTATACTTGAATTCAAAGTGTGCTATTTTTGCTACAACTCAAGAATAATGGAAATTTCTCCTTTTGAGATGCAATCATAGAATCAAAAATCCCTTTAAATTGGAAAATGGCCAAACTTTGTTGTATTATGTTGAATATTTTTGCAAGTTTCTGAAACCAAAAGTATTAAAATTCTTATTTCCTCAAAAGGTTTTATTTATCGATTATGTTCATAAAATTTAGATAAATAAATAGATTATAATTTTTGGGAATGCATCTTTTGTAGTGTTTTAGTCATTTCTCAAATCTTTGTTTTATTATGTTTCCAAAAACTCTAGTGGTACAAGTAGCTACTACTTTAACCGCTAAAGCACCGGCTCTATAATCAGAAAGTTAAGGATTAAAAAAATAAAATTCCATTAAAATCGTATGAAAATTTATATTTTATATTTTGTAATACAAATCTATATGTTTTTTCTAAATTTAAATAAATTCTCAAAATCTTGTCAAAAAGGAAACTTTTACAATTTTTATAGTAAAGATTAAAAAATATTTCAATTTATATAATTATAAAAATTTAATCAATTTTTAATGTCATCCATCGGTACAAGTAATAATGAAATATGGAGATAAACATTTTCAAGCAACATTTTTATTTTTCGCATTTCAAATCACACTTGAGTACGACCTTAAGTCAAATTACCAACATTGTGTTCAATATAACATTTATATGATTAATAAGTAAATATTGATAAGTTTGTATTTAAAAATAATTATTTGTTGTGAGTGTATATTTTTCCAAATTTCTTGGTGAAAAAGTATGATCACATAAATTTATAAACAATGTAATGTGTGCGATAGATTATTTCAATTAAAAATTAAACTTAAACAATTTGAAATAAGACACCACTTGTTTTAATCCTAAATGTCCGAGGGGACCTCCACCCAAAACTGCTTCATTTTGGTTATTTGAGTTGATGATTTATAAATGCTTTTCGAAACCTTCTTTTTCATATTCCAACCATAAAATCTTGTACTCCTAGGCCTTATAAACCATTCTTCAAATTTTAAAAATAGATGACTATACGGATATCAAGATTATAGCAAGAGAGATTTTGAGATTTTGAAAATTTAGGCCCTGAAAATTTTAGGCAGCCTTGCTTTGATGGGCTCTCAAATCAAAAAATAAATTGAAATGATGTACCATATTTTACCATCCTCGAGATGAGGTAGTTAACAAGATGCATGACTCAATTTGAAGATGTTTAATTCATCAACATTTTCTAAAGTCCTTGTAATGGATTGGGGTATGATAGAAAGCAATAGATTTTGGCTAAATTAGATTATCCCTTCAACTCTTGGCCAATTGGAGGAGCCAACAATTCAAATCTCAAATTTCAGCGGTGGGCAACTATCCCCTTTTTGTTGTAGAAGCTAACTTTAGCTTCTATGCTGGTGATGTCTCATGGCTTCCCCATTGGTCTGTCACTGGACCTCCCGGCAGTGCGGGATTTACCTCCTGGCTGTGCCACTGGTTTGCCAAGGTGATGGCCTGATATGGGTACCCCCTAAAAAATAGTGTGATTTTTGAGAAATATCTTTTTGGTAAGCAAAAAACATTGGAAAATTACAAAAATTAGAGGGTATTATAGGCACCGTGGCTGCAACTATATACATTGTGTTAAAGACGGAATTTCTAGCACGTATAAAATGAATTAGACATAAGTCACACTATGTGAGACGCGTAAAAGTGGTACCCGTATTAGGCCATTCCCCGCCACTGGACTTGTTCCACGCCAGATTACTCCTCCAACAATTGTGACCTAGCTAGTGTGGAAAAAGCTACATAATTTGAACTTGTGTATGGTTGTCAATGTGAAAGAGAGGGTTTTACCACCTTAAAAGGGAGGAAAAACCTCTCTTTCAAAAATCATAATCATAGTTTACTAATTATGCTTCTAATTGTCAATGTTGTGGACACAAGCTGAGTCTGGGACTGAAACCAAACTAAAATTTTGATTGAATGTGCATGTGCACAAGACACTATGTATGTTGCGGTGTATGCCTTCAATCTTACACTAAGGCCAAGCTGGATCACCACGTTCTCGTGTTTCCTCGTCTTGAGTCTAATGCAGGAACTCATATTCTACATCATAAGCAAAACCAAGCCCATCTGGGTGGTTAAAATCTTATTTTCACTTAACGACGTGGCCACAATACTAGATGGTGGCGAATTTGATTAATTCAGCAGACTCTTCATACATAATGACCAAATGAGTGGTAATAAAAAATTACAAAATGTCCAATCCGAATTTGGAACATCAGTATGAATAAGGGTATGATTAATTTTCTTGCTTTTAGTTCCTAATCTATGTACCAAGCACGAAGCGCGAGAATGCTAGAACTACATTGTCCATAGTTAGGCATTTTAAGTGGAATTATATGCAAGGAAAATTCTCACTCTATATTTCCCACTGTTCATCACTTTGGTTTGTCGGTTGTGTGTACAAATTGTAAAAAAATAGTAAAATAGAGTATTTATGAAGCCGTGTAACCGTGTTTGCTATGTTTCAAGCATATTGCTTCTTGGTTTCCCGCTTCATTTATACTTGTGTATGTAGTTGGATGACATGAAAGTCTTGGTGTCAAGTGTTTAAGATGGATCATGGCATATTATGAAAGAAGGTAGTAAAACATGGTTTTGGTAAGCTTCCGGGAGACCATTTTTTTGGGGTAAGTGCTCATTTTGTTTTTGGACTACCCAAGTCCAAAAATATAATGAGTAATTATGAATAAAAATAAGATTTCTTGGGTAAACAAGTCCTTTTTCCAATGCAATTTGAAAAATGTCTATACGATCAAAACTTCACTTAGGGATTGTTTTAATAGTGAAACAACTCAATGTTGAAATCAACCTTAACACTTTGGTTAGGTATGCCAAACAATCTAAGCTAATGAGATTCATTGGGCACTTTAGAAGAACTTTTGTCCTGCTCCCATGGGTTGCTTGCCATGAGTTGTGGGCTCTTCCGATTAGAGGAGAGTAGAAGGGATAATCTAATTTGGCCAAAATCTCTTGCTTTCTTTTATACCCCGAGCCATTACAGAGTCTCTGGAAAATGTTGATGAATTGAACATCTTATGAAATTGAGTCATGCATCTTGTTAAGCATCATATCTTGAGGATGGTAAAAAATGGCACATCATTTCAATTTAATTTTTGGTTTAGAAGCCCATTGATGCAATACTACCCGGATTTTTTAGGGATTGAATTTAGAAAATCTTGACTTTATTTGTTATGATCTTGGCATCCGTACAATTATATGTTTTGGAAATTTGTCTAGGTAGGCATAAAACAATTATAAAAAGAAAAACCCAAATCTCAAGTTATAGAATATTTACTATTTCAAGATATTGATGTATGTGCCATATCATGATGCAATATGTAATTTTAGTCAATTATATTAAAAATTAAAATGCTAAAATTTAAAAGTGCATTTTTGAACAAAATATATGAAATGGTTAAACGTTCATTAAATTAAAAACTAATAATTTGTATTTTTAAATTTGGCCATATTGATAATCTTTAAACATCAAACTTTGAATGATTACAAGAATGACCTATCTTGTTTGTTGCATTTTTATTTCCTCCAAGACATTTTTTTGGGGACAGCTTAAGAATAGAAAACCAATTACTTTTTAAAATTAAATTCAAAATTAAGCATGATTTTGTAAAAAATCATGCTTTGAAACTATAATTACGGTAGATATTTGTTCTTAGAATTGAATGAGGAATTTACCGATGGTGGTTTACGATTATTAATAGAAATTCCTATGCCATATTCGTGGCAACAAAGCGAGTTTAGGGACTACTAACATGACTATTTACCAAAGTAGTGTAATGACATTTCAATTTACCTACCTTAACACTTGAAGAACCAAGAATTCATGGTTTTAAAATGACAAATTCAATCATTTATATTATGAAAAGTATAATTTAGATGAGACCAAATTTGATATCATCCAAATTAGTGAAGAACATTGCACGTTGGTAAAAGACAAGAGTTGATTTGAACAAAAAATACTCCACATAGGACCTACTCAAAACTACTTAGGAAACATGAAGTCTAGTTTTTTAAGAATTAACCTTTAGCCCTTAAAGGCCCAATCGACCCATGTGGAGTTGATGGATAATTGTTTTCATCCATATCTCCTTCCTCGTGAATCTCTTCACCATGAAACATTTTTTAGAGATACTTCATCAAGTTATTGTTCTATCCAACGGTTGGATTTGGTGTTATTAGAGCACATGCTTCTCTAAAATTACAAACGTATAAGTATGTGAAATGTTGACCAAGCCAAAAATGCATTGGCTTTAGTTCAAAAGTGGTCATGCAAAAATGAGGTCATAGATTTAAAAACACAAAAACTTAAAAAAATCACCATATCAAGAGTATCTCATTTCAAATCCGATTCAACATTTTTTACTCAAAAATTATAATATTTTGTTTGTAATCAAATTTAGAAGGACTTTTTAATTTTTACGTTTAAATTTTATGATAAAATATTGCTGATAACAATGGTGAATCTAACCATACGGATGGAATCTAAAATTCAAAATCTACAACTTTCATTTGTATATCAAATCCAAAATATTCCTCCAAACAATACTTTAGAATGGTTTTCTCAAATTGTCAATTCCAGGGACACCTTGTGACCTTTTAGGGGTTAAGGACCAAGAAGTCCAAATTGTGCTTCATGTTTTTTAGCAGTTTTTTGAGCAGGTCAAATGTGCAGTTCTTTTGTTCAATTTCACTTTTGTTTTTGATCAACACATGCAATATTCTTCACTAAATTCCGGTGATATAAAATTTGGTCTCATCTAAATTATATTTTTCATAATATGAATGATTGAATTTGTCATTTTAGAACCATGAATTCCAGGTCCTTGAAGGGGTAAAGATTTTACTAAGGAAAATGGGAAAGGAAAAAGAAAATGGCTGGGGTTCCTGGGGTCATGGTCATCGTCGTCTTGGAAGAGAAGTTGTTCATCCGCCTGACTGCCAAAGAGTGTCTGTCTGTCTGTCTGTGGATGCCCAAACCTCATCACCTGCCTTGCCCTCCTTTCTCTCTCTCTCTCCCTCAGGCCTTCCTTGTTTCCCAATTCATTCTCATCTTGCTCTTCTTCTCTCTTCCCTTTGCCCTTGCCCTTGCTCTTCTCGTCCCTTGCTCTCGCCTTCCTCGCCTCCAGCCTCACAACATCAACAAGAGTTTCTGCTTTTGCCTCGTTTGTTGTTCCTAACTTCCTTTTCCTTCTCCTTGTTGCTCGAGCACCCTCACTGTTTGGTGGACATGGGACGGGCAATTGCTACAACTTCCTTGGTCTTCGCTGCATCGTGAGTCTACACTGGCTATGGTTACAGTCGGACATGGCGATGGATCCTTTTGGATTGTGGTTCGGATCCCGTAATTCGGGTTGCTTGCGTGTGGTTTGGTTTGGTTTGTTTGTTGGTTGGTTGTCGGGATTCGTGTGGCGTTTCTGGCTATGGCGGTAGTGGGTGGTGGTTGTTCTCATTCGGTAGCGTAGCGTGCTTGTCTCAGAGGTCTTGGTAGCGTGGCTTAGGCGCATAGAATTGCCTATTTCAGCTTCGCATTAGGGGAAGCGGAAACTAACTATCGGTGGGTAGCGTGAATTCGTGAAGCTCTTTCCTCGATTCATCAGGGTTAGCTCCGTGCGTTCCAAATTTGTAACAGTAATAACCACCGCGACTTTGTAGGAAATCGAACAGTTGACAATTCACAAGTAGGATTCCTCGTCTCGTCGCTTGGTTTTTCTTCACTCAATTTTGTTTTGTTTTGTTTTGTTTGAGTGTGCTCATCTTTGGTTGTGGATCTTGTTTCTATGTGTCAATGACATGTTTCACATAGCAGTTTTTATCTTCTTACTTTTCGCGTTGAATATTCATTCGGCTTTAGTCTCTTTCAGTTTCGTGGACTGCTTTTTCTTTTTATAATCTTTTTTTGTTGGTGAAGACTCTCTGATGTGCTTTAACCGGCACATGATGATGGTGGTGTCTTACGTTATGATTTTCTCATTTTAGCAGGAGGGTTTTGTTTTTGGCTGGGTGAATTGAGGCGTCTAGGTGTCAATGTTGAATGTGTGAAATTGAAATGTAGCAACTAATTGGTGGATTTCATTGTTATGCCACATTATTCTGAGACCATTGCTTGAATTATTATTTCCAGCAGGTGACAGGGATGGGATTTCGATAGTGAGGATTATATTGGGAGCGTGGTATTTTGGTAATAGAAAACGTATACAAACAAGAGGACGAGAGCGAGGAGCACACAACATGGGCAGATTATACTTGATACAGTTGGACGGGCGGATCTACAGCTGCAAGCATTGCCGGAGCCACTTGGCTCAGTGTGATGAGCTTGTCTCCAAGGTGTGTACCTTCGAATTGGAGTTTTCATTATATGCTCTCTTTTAATTGAATGTGAAACATGAGAGGGTTTTATTTTATTATTACTATTATACTACCTGACCACGCTCTTGTTGTTGTTGTGTGTAGTCGTTCCACTCTCGAAACGGAAAGGCCTACCTATTCAATACTGTGTAATTGCCTACCCTGTCTTCTTTTTCTCTCATGCTCAAATTCTGGTTCAATTCTAGTGAACATGAAAAATTATGTCGAACGTATGACGGTTGGTGCTTTTGAAATGCCTATGGAAAGGTGAATCAGGGGCAATTCATTATGCCCTTCAAGATGCTTAAGAATAACACTGATCTTAGAAGCTTGTGGAAGGTACACGTTCAAATTTCATACCATCCTATCTGAATGGAAAAAAACAAAAGAAGAAAAGACAAAACAAGTGAACATAATATTTTTTATTAAACCGGGTTACCGCAGTCTGAGTTAGCGCGTCTTGAATACAGGGTGAACGTCTCTGTCGGCCCACTAGAGGATCGGATGATGACTACAGGCAAACACACGGTGGCTGACATCTTCTGCAACAGTTGCCAGCAGGTTGTGGGCTGGAAATATGTAATGCTTCTCAGCCACACTCCCTCCATCTTTGTTCCTGCAAGTGACGATTCCCCTGTTATGCCAATGTTCACATTACCCGCTAGCCTTTCGAAACGTTAATAATAATCAATAATTATCATCATCGTTGTCATCATCGTTGTCATATTGATGGTTCCTAGTTGAGACCTTCCGGACAATTACTGGTATTGTAACCTGGTTTTGTCAAATGATATTTTAAGAAAGAACGCTGAAGGGAATTCAAGAGGCTCCATGTTTGATTGTTTGTTTGTCAAGAGGCTAAACTTGATGATTTTCATGTCAGAGTTTAACGAGAATTCTCGTTTCATGTGAGCAGGAAGTGGCTTATGAGAAGAGGGAGAAGTACAAAGAGGGCAAGTTCATTCTTGAGCGGTATGCCCTGTTTCCCTAGTTAGCAAATACCCCCATGGCGATGAATCCATGTAGGAATCTACTACTACTAGTACTACTACTGCCCATGAATGTGAACACTGAGATGGAAGAAAAACATGCTTTGTGAAGGCATAGAGAAAAGAGTGGTGTTGTTGTGGTTCTTGGTTGGAGCACCTGTCAATCGTTCTCTTTACTGAAACAGAGCGAAGATGATTGATGGGGACGGCGGCGACCAGTTTCCAATCAGCGATGGAGATGATGAGTGACAACCATCATGCACAATTGGTTCTCTTTTCAAGTGGCGGCTGCTGCTGCTGTTGCTTCTGCTGCTGCTGCTGGTGTTCGGCAAAACCGGGCCAGAGAGAACTTGGATCACTGATCATCTCTTCATCTTATTATTCATCAATTGCGGCTTTTGTGGTTCCTCACTTTCCTTCCTGTTTATTTGTATAGTCCAATAATCCATTGATCGTAGACATGACCTACCCAGCGCAAACCAAGCGCTGAATTGATCTGGAGAAAATTAAAATTCTTGTGGCATACTTGTACAAACTTTACAATGGCCAATGTGCGGCAGCTCTTGCAGCAGCAGCACTAACATTGATGTACATAACTTCTTTTTTTAAAGTTCCTGCTCTTGCAAAAAAATTATTATTGTTTTTCCGCTTTCCTTTTTTTGATTGATAGCTACGTAACAGTGGTCATTGTTGTGCCAGCATGTTGTTGTTGTTGTTGTTGTTGTTTAGAGGAGTGTGACGTTTTGAGGTCAGAGTCATTGGCTTGCTGGATCCAGTGGTGCTCTGCCTCAGTCAGTGGCTGACTCTTCAATCATATTAGCTATTGATTTCTAGCGACTTGTGGAACAGTGTACATTATTGGCTACTTGTCTAGCTGTGGGAGGTTGCATGCCTTTGAGTGCTCTTCTTCACTTTGCCTGATCAAACCTACTCCTCAAACTGGACATTGAATGCCAACTTTGACGCTTCCAGCAGTAGGATTAGGGTCATGATGTTTGAATGCATTTTAATAAGGTCATGACACGTAGACCCCAAATCACCACTCTCAAATCTTATCTTAGGCTATGGGTACAAATTGATTTAGACCTAAGATCCTCACCCTAATATCTTATCTCAGGCTACGGGTACAGATTGATGAAGAGGATGTAGGCCACATCTGTTCAAGTTTAGTTTGAGGTCATCCAGAAATGAAACTTTGCATCGTTCCATGTGAAGGTGAGAAGGACCCAATGAAGAAGCAAATTCCCGGCACACAACAAAAGGAAACATGACTGCTAATTTTGGTGAGTACAATTTAACAGAGTGCGCTAGGGAAAGTGCTACTACTGAGGTAGAAGAACCTAAAAGCAAGCTACCTAGACTATTTATGGACCACCCATTAGTACAGAGAAAATTTTCTGATGTGAGATAATTTCTTATGTTGGAAGTTAGTTTTTGCTAGGAATGCAAAAAAAAAACTCAATTTATTTCCCAATATTGAAAATAGTACAATTTTTGAAAGTGGAAAGTACTTCGTGATCCACTTTGATCAATAGTTCAACGTATGTGGTACTTATTTTCACTCATGACAATACCCAAAACCAATCACTAATAGCCTCTTTAGGATTCTCAATGCTTGAATATCATTGGTAGGTTGCTTCCATGTGAATAGTGCAATTTATCACTTTAGGTCAAGTGATGGGTGGTTGTGACACAAGTCCCTTGATCATTTTTGGGGCACTCGTCACTTTAAGGTTCTTCTACTTTATATCTTTCAATCATATGCATTCATGAAGCTAAAGGTATGTTCGCACCTGGCCTTAGAGGTGGTCTTACAAGGGGGTCTTACACCCTTAAAAAAGTGTGTGTTCCCACCTACATTCTTTAGTAATTACCAATCCTACATGGATGTACACATGGCACACTTTTAAGAATGGGTATTAGCTAACATTTAGGAGGACAAAAAATATTTGAGCAATAGTAGGCAATTGTTAAGGGAGCACCAAAATAAGAAATATTCCCTAGTTTTGAACACTAAAGAATGGTCTTAGCTAATGTGGCACTTGAGGGGCCATTATGTAATCCCCCTACTATTGCTAACACTTTTCCAAACCTCATTGATGACACCTTTCCTACAAAGAAGATATTTTTCCCAAAATTGTGGGGGTGTTAAATTTTTATCCACGGTCTTTGCAAAGGCCAAGTGCGAACGGGCCTTAAGCTTTGTAGTTTGGGGCTTAACATTCTACTAAATTTTGTAAAGAGAAGGTTAGATTTTGCGGAGAGAATACTAAATTTTGTCAAGAGAAGGCTAAAGAGAAGGTTAAATTTTGCCAAGAGAAGGCCAAATTTTGTTGAGCCTTCCAAAATGTTGAACTTGATATTGTGTGTGTGCTGAGGCAAGATTTCCGATGCCATTGTCAAATTTTTGTTGTTGAATTACTCTACTAAGTTCATTGAGGATGCTCTAACAAGGTCTTGAAAGAATTTGATCGCCTCAATAAACAAGACTATGCTCAATGTTGAAAGTGACAATTTTGGTTGTTTTTACCTTCATTTGAAACTTTGAACAATCGTAACTTTTACATACCATATCCAAATAACACATTCTTTGATGCATATGAAGCTTTATTTTATTTTATTAGGGAACAAGAATGTATAATAATTTGATAAGACTAACAATAGAAAAATCTGCTCAACACTAAACATGGGAGTCCATCCCTACCTTATTGCCGGAGTGTAGCATACAGTATTTGCATTTCATAGTGATTAAAGTACAGTCCAAGCCACATTTGTCATGAGAATCTATTCATGTAATGTCAGGATTCCATGTGAAGATTGCTGAATAAAGCCACAAAAAAAGTGCACAAATACACAGCAATTTGCATGCAAAGGTGGCGCCATGTTGTGAGGTGTGCACTGCATTGAAGTGATGTGATAAAGCTTTGACAAACCTCACAACATGGCACTCTTAATGGAAGTAAGAATGACAAGTGGCAAACTCCTATGTAGTGTCAAGGTACACTACTTTTCTTCACTTTTGAACGAAATGTGATAAAAGACATCAGAGCATTCCCATCCATGCACGCTAGGATTAACTTGCTGAAATTATTCATCTACATTTGAAGGGCCCTTGCACTCACACTCCCCCACCCTTGCACGCCCTTCACGTATCAAAAGTGCGCATCAAATAGTCAATGGACCAATCACAAGTAGAATGTGAGGATATAGTCAACTAAATAGTGATTTGAAGGTTCAATTTCTAACACGCTAGGATCCAGAGTCAAGAGGCATTTTGGAAGGGCCCTTGGCACTTTTCATCTACTTCTTGAGTGTGAGAGACTCTGGGAGGGCATGGGTGGCCCTGCTCTCAATTATCTCCGGACACTAAATACGCCATTCAATATAGCTTTGAGTTGTTTTAATGGCATGAACTGAGTTACACTATTTAGTGTTTCCTTCCAAATAAATTGTTGACCAACCCATGCACATACATTTTCCCATAGTCAAAGAGTTATCCAAAGTGCTAGTCATTTAATATTTTAAATTGCTTTTGGGCAAACTAGGTCAATAATTTCCCATAAATTTAGGCATCCTTTTAATTCTTTATTTTCTAACCATGTTGACCACGTTACTAGGAAGCTACGGTAGTTGCAATTGTGTACACACTTTCCACATGGTCAGTTTTGAACTCATGAACATTGGTTACCAAACATGTGATATAAAAGAGTTTGTACTATCATGTCAAAAATAGCTACTGTACAGGATCCATTTGTGTGAAGAAAGAAAAGGAAAGAAAGACAAAATGGTCAACTAATCTGCTTGCACTACCTGAACCACCACTTGCAGCCAGGCAGAGTGAGGCTGATAATGTGAGGAATAGTGTGATAAGAAAAATAGTATGATAAGAAAAAAGGGGGCCACGATGCCACTAACTTATCGCCGGTCACTTGATTGTGTGCTGCACAGTGCCATGGCATTCAGCCACTCTGCCTTTTCATCCATATAGTGATTTGTAATGTATCATGTGATTTCCATCCATGTAGTGCATTTAGTGTAGCCCTTCATTTTTCATTTTATTAGAGAGTGGGGAAGGAAGTAGAAAGGTCATAAACTATTGTCAATGGAGGGACAAAAGAAGTGGCGCAGTGTTCGAGGAATTTTTTTTATTCAAGTTGCCCATTTTTTTTATTAGTTACCCATGCACCATAATATTATTGGGTTAAAGTATTGTTACTTATAATGTTGCTCTCTTTGAAAAGTGAGGGACATGTGGAGATACATTGTCAGCAAAGACCAGGGTATTTTTTTTGCACTGGAGCAGTGTTCCATGAATGCAATGGAGAGTGGTCCCTCCAAATTTAGACCATTGTGACTGTGCCACAACATTGGAGTTTGGCACCATGGTGCCAAAAAAAAAACCCTGGGAAAGACCATGCATGGTTACCTTTCCTTTTAGTTTTCCAAAACCTCCATTTGTGAGAAAACATAGGTAGCTACTGATTGTTATTGGATGATAATGTAGAACATGATGTACAGTGGGATGACACCGAAATTGGCACCTTGTGCAATTCCAGGGATAGTGCCCACACTGCTGCCAACTTTGACACCCTCTCGAGGGCTGGAAAATTGTTATTTTAACATGAAATTTTAGAAACAAAGTCACTATTATGTTGAAAATATGTGTACCAAATTTCAAGGCCAGAAGATTGATACAAAAAAAGATATTCAAGATTTACTAACAAGGGGTAGCTGTAAAAAATGTTTCACAACTGCCAACTTTGACACCCTCCCAAGGATTGAAGAATTTTTTTTTTCCCATGGAATTTTTGGAGTAGGAATGTCTTTATGTTGATTACACATATGAAAAGATTCGAGTCCAAAAGACCCACAAAAAAAATGATATTCCAAATCTACCAACAGGTGTAGTTGTGAGAAACAAAGAGGAAAATCGTCTCACAACTTTGACAGCCTCCCTAGAGTTGAGTATTTGTTATTTCAACATGAAAGTTTTTGCACGTGTTATCAACTTAAAAGTGATTTTGTTCCAAAAATTCCATTTTAAAATAACAAATTCCCAACCCTAGAGAGGCAGTCAAAGTTGTGAGACAATTTTCCTCTTTGTTTCTCACAACTACACCTGTTGGTAGATTTGGAATATCATTTTTTTTGTGGGTCTTTTGGACTTGAATCTTTTCATATGTGTAATCAACATAAAGATATTCCTACTCCAAAAATTCCATGGGAAAAAAAAAATTCTTCAATCTTTGGGAGGGTGTTAAAGTTGGCAGTTGTGAAACATTTCTTACAGCTACCCCTTGTTAGTAAATCTTGAATATCTTTTTTTTTATCAATCTTCTAGCTTTTAATTATGGTACACATGTTGTCAACATAACAATGATTTTGTGTCTAAAATTTCATGTATAAATAACAATTTTCCAGCGCTCGGGAGGGTGTCAAAGTTGGCAGCAGTGTGGGCACTATCCCTGGAATTGCACAAGGTGCCAATTTCGGTGTCACCCCACTGTACATTCTCCTCAAGAACAAGGCAAAGCAAGTGAAAGCTACTGAACATGGTTTTTTTTTTTTCTGGCTTTTTATAGCCAATTTGCTACAAAAATCTACTAGGAGAATCACCATGTGGGAACATAATGAGAAAAATGTCACCTCATGTAGCCACCAAGACAATGGGATTGCACCGGTCGCAAGCTAGGCTGGGACTTTGTGTGCTACACACAGTGGATGAAAAGGCCAAGATATTGAATGAAAATGACAAGAGGTATGAAGGGTTTTGCGAAAGACCAATATATTAGATGAAAAAGGATAGGATGTATGAAAAAACAGAGATCCGTCATCAGGTTTTTCAAATAAAAATATAAAAAATAAGGGATCAAAAAGTCACCTCATTCACTTGCATGTGTGCTTTGTAGCCTAAAGTTAGATGACCCGAAAACCAAAAAAAAACCCTGATACTGAATGTTATGTGAGGCTCTCAGCAGCTCAGTCAACAAAAGAGGCCAATCCTGACTTCCTTTTGTATGCTATTCCTAGAAGGGCCATGAATGGAAAAAAAATCTAGCAGCTGAGATTCATTGTTGAAATGTGGGAAAGGGTTTTCGGTGATAGAGTACTAGGATACATTTTTCTGTGCAGGGCATCGTGGGGGGTTCAGGATTTATTTTTTGTCTACTGATCATATGCACCCACCCAGACTGACGGTTTGCCAAAAAATAATTTAAAAAAAAAACGTAAAAAACCTGGAAATTATGAGGACAAAAGAATGAAAATAAAATACATGATCATTTAAAACTATATTTTGCTATTTCTAAGCTATTTAGGGCTATTTAGGACCATTTTTAATCATTTTAAAAATAAAATAAAAATCGAGATTCTTTTTTAGGAATGAACCTTATTTTTCAAAAAATATTAAAATATTAGTTTACGGAGTGGCGACTCTACTATAGTACTACGGTAATCCAACAATGGGATCATACCTTGCTCACATGTGACCACCAACGTGAAAAGAGAGTTGTGAGTTGAGCTTTATGGATTTCAACAAGTCATTTATGTAAGGGAGGAAATGGATATGAGAGGAAAGTGAATGTGAAAGGGAAGGTATTGATTCGTCTTCTTCTCAAGCGATGGACTATCATATCATCACAAACTTGACAAGTCATGTTTTTGCAATGTTTTTCGTATGTTGTTGAGATGAATAGGGGTGATTACGTTCAACACATGATAATAGTATGTTAAATGTAAAAACATTGTACGAAGGACGTACTACAAACATCCAATTTTCATCCAATGTCTTTTACATGTTTGTAATACATCCTCTATACATTATTTCTACAACAAATATATTGTTATCGTGTGCCAAATGTAATCATCCTTGCTCATCTCAACAACATACGAAAAACACCGCAAAAACATGACTTGCCAAGCTGGTGATGATGAAAGGATACACTAGTAGGAAGAGTGGTCTTTGGTTCACCAAGAAATAGTGCCAGAGCTAGAGCATCGTGCCCAAGGTCCATATTGGCATTGTTTAGTTTGATGCCAATAAGGTAAAAGCACCTCATTGTGACATTTTATCTTGAAAATTAGAATTTATGATTCATATAGAAATATATTTTGAAATGAAGACCGTTCCTAAAGTGTGTCACATTTAAGTGAGTGTAACAATTAGATGCTTTTTACTTCATGGGCCTTGGGTACCACGCTCTGACACTATTCCTTGATGCCCAAGTACTTCTTTTCTATTAGTGATAGGAAGTAACCTTCAAGGATGATTTGTACCAATTTCTAAATTAGAATAAGTTTTACAAATCAGTAATAATAATAATAATAATAATAGAAACTCTGGTCCTCTTGCGAGGCCGGCGTGATTGCGTGAATATAGTGTCTGTTCGTCTTGACAATGAGCCAATGCCCGTTTTACAAATCACATTATTGTAGTATTGTTTGAATGATATGGTAGGAGAGAAAGTTATGGAACTTTTAAAGTACTTCCTCGAAGTAAACGAAAATGACAAAAGAAAGGAAGGACGGTACACCCATTATCTTGTTTACTCCGACTTGGACTAATAACAAAAACTCAAATTAATTGTGGAATTAAAAGAAAGTTCGAGTCGAAGTAATTGAGATAACTTGTAGTAATTGTGGTAATGTAGGTATAGTGTAGCCCACACTATTTTTTTAAAATCCAAATTACCATGAATTTACCATGCCAAATATGAATAAAATAGTCTTACATACTATTTTTAGATTGTGTAAAATAAAGTGTGATAATCTAAATATTATAATAATATATTATTATGATATTCTCAAACTAATTTAGATAGTACATACTAGAATTAGTCCAAATATTTGTCAAACAACTCGGACTATTTGTGACTCTCAAAGTAAACAAGATACCGGTAATAGGTGTAGCCGACATAACATTCTTGAATAGAATAACTAGGGTCCATAACATGGAATTTCATCAATAAAACAAACTCTCTATTTCCCAACATGATCTTTCATGGCAACATCCTATTTACCATTTTTTTGTCTTCACTTGTCTAGCTATAAGAACATCTTGCATTAAATCCTTAAGGGGTAATGCAAAGGAATATTCTTTTGGATTAAAAGAGATGTCAATTGCTCATTTCAAGAATATTATAGAGAAATACGGCCTTCATTTGGCTGATGTTAAATTGATGGAACTTTACATAAGGTTCTTTAAAGCCCCCGTGCTCACCTTCGAATCTCACTGAGATCTTGTAAGGGAATAACATCCAAGTAGAGAATAAGGGATTACATCAAAGAACTTAAGCTTAAGAGTGGATGAGTAGTGCTTGGATGAACATAGTTATATTGTTTTTATAATATTATAAAGTTGGCCCATGTACATTCACCTAAATTTAAAGATTGGTTTAGCATGTGTCCACAACAGAGGGCCCTTATTGGGTGATATATTAAGGTTATTACACCTTAAATAAATAAAATCTTATGCGGACACTAAGATAATATTTGATGATGAAGTTGAGAATATATATATATATATATATATATATATATATATATATATATATATATATATATATATATATATATATATATATATATATATATATATATTACCATTAACCCCTAAGTGCCCAACCAAGCAGAAAACGCTTGATGTACAGAACCACTTGCCGTTTTCTCATCCGTTGTGATTTTTTTGCGGCGTGAAATTTTTATGGTAGATTTTATGGGAAGTTAGCTTCATGCATGTGTGATCCGATTAGAAAGGGGATGATTTGTGAAATTTTCATGCCTCATTTCATGTTGAGTGATTCACCAAAAAAATTGAAGATTTTAGTCTAAATGTGCACTTGAAAAAATAAACTCATCAAATTAAGCAACCAAAAAATCTATAAAAATCACTGCGCTTAGAGTACTACATTTCAACCCATTACAACAAATTTCATTCACAGATTGTCAATATCTTTTTTGTAATTGAATTACAAAATAATTTTGAATTTCAAGTTTCAAATTTTATACAAAAATATTGGTGATAGCAAACACAAATCTAACTGTGTGGATAGAATCTAAAATTCATAATGTACTACTTTTATTCATGCACTAAGTTCAAAATATCCCTTTTAGTTGCATTTTATAATACATCTTTGCAAAACTGCCGAATTTGGAGAGGGGTGAGGACGTTTAGGGGTTGAGTAATTTGAGAAGATATATATTGAATTTGAAGATTGTATATATCATTAACATTAGAACTTGTGTTTGTTGTAGGCCATTTACCAAAAAACAATACAACCCTTCTAACTTTTGCATACAAAGTCTAAATACAACATGTTTGATTGCGCTAAAATCTTCTTGTAATTGATAGCAAGATTGTTTTTTAAATTAGGGAAAGTCTATAATCTAGTAACGGTATAATGTGCAAATTTTAAAGTGTTCAAATTAGATGAAGCTATCTTACTATTGTAAGAACCTTGTTCTGTGGATTGACGATTGACGTTTGATATGGTCCAATGCATAATAATAATCATAATATTAGCTTGAAGACCATCATAAATAAAAAGTTTGTTTAGAGTAATTTGTCTAGCTATAACTCAAGGGTATGGGTAGCAAGGTTTATCTGTAGTGTTTCTTCTCAAAAGAGACTATGATTTGAAATAGCAACCAATACACTGAATGGCTTATTTAGGGTTCGAGGAGAGTTGATGTCTTTTACTACAATTTGTTCAAAGGTGATGAGAAATAATGTCCCTTGACACTACATAGGAGTTTGCCACTTCTCATTCTCACTTTCATTGAGAAAGTCATGTTCTTTCCAAGTAATGAGAGTGATATGAGGTGTTATGCCATATTTATTATAAAGTTGCCGTATGTCATTGGAATACTACATCCATTTTTTTCTTAAGAGGACACTATATCTCTCTAAAATTAACCCCTAAAGGACC
Organism: Pohlia nutans; assembly: GCA_022496805.1. Lineage (NCBI taxonomy): Eukaryota > Viridiplantae > Streptophyta > Bryopsida > Bryales > Mniaceae > Pohlia > Pohlia nutans. Next base: position 36,409,952 of record CM040085.1, read on the forward strand.
AGAGTGTTTTTCCTCCAAAAATACTCCAATGCTGCCATTTTCACTCCCCCATGCAAAAAATCCAAAAAAATGTTATTTTTTTTACCTTCTAACCGTAAGATCTTGTCCTAAACTATTTGAAAAACATACACAACAAATTTCGTTGATTTTGAACACACGGATTGCAAGATAATTGCGTTTGATGGAAAAGAACATCCCAAAAAAACACATGCCCGAAAATTTCAGATGCGTTTGACCATGGCTACATCAAAAAAAACCTCACTACCGTAACATGTTGCACTTCACTTTCACATTTTATATGATGTTACTTAGTTGTGTACCAATTTTCGTTGCGTTTGGAGATGTTTAGGATGTTGAAGAACACCTTGCACTTGTTGGGGGTTTAAAAGTTCAGAAAAGACTATATGTTTTTGGAATTGCAATATTTTCGACTTTCTTTATTTAAAATACGAATCCGAGCGGTGAAACACAAGTACATTCCACCCTCTATAGAATGCCAAAAAAAAATATGAAAAAAAATTAAATCTCCAAGTTTTAGAAGACATGTAACACATTTTCTAAGAATTTTGGGGGTTAGGGGGAAAATAAAGGGTGGAGGAAGGGAATTGAAGTGCCAACTCATTCCAATGTTCATGACCCCACTAACTCTCAAGGTGTGTTGCCACGTGGCAGTCCCTCATTGGACGATTTTAATTTTAAATTTTAAAAAATGATTTAAATTTTCAAAATTTTAAATAATATTTTTAATTATAAATTTAAACTTTTAGTTAAAAATAATATTTTAAATACAAAATAGTACATCTCAGTTTAAAATAATATTTTTTATTTATAAAAAAATAATTTTAATTTTTTTAAAAAATAATATATATATTTTTTAAATTAATATTATTTTTCTAATTTTTTGATGAGTTTGGGAAACGGGGTGGTCTTCTGCCCCCCACAGTCCACCCCATTTTCCACACGCCGCCCATCTTGCTGCCCCCCTCTAAAATTCAACTATTTCTCTACTGCCCTGCTGCCCTTTCTCCCGAAAAAAACACATTTTCCCTCATAACTTTCACATACGGTGTCGGAATTCAAAAAAAAAAAAATCTCCATTTTCGTGGCACATTGGGGAATCTACTATTAAATTTCCTTTTAAATTCAATTAAAAATGTGTTCACCGGAACCTACCCGATTCTTTAAATGTCGTAGTTAGGACACTTGGTCCTTTAGAGGTTAAATAGTGTCCGGGTTTAAAAATAGTGTCCCATGACACTAAATAACCCGGACATTTAGTGTAGTCAATAACCACTAACCAATAAACAAAAATCATTATTGGATTTATGTTTATTTTGTGGTATATGATTTTTGTATACCTTTTAGATGAATACTCTTTTAGGTTGGAATGTAATTTAGGCGAGAGGTTAATGAGTATGTAGCTGAAGGTCTGGGTTCAAATGTTGTGTTTAAGCTAAAATTCTATAAAATGTTGAGTGCAAATTCTTAGCGACACTGAAATCACCATATACTGTGGCCCACGGTATTTACGAGAGGCTTTATCAATAATTATTTTTCCAAAATATTGCGGTAAAATTCATCCAAATATGATGGAAAATTGTTCAAAAATATGAAAAACTGTCCAAATGGATGAATGTATCTAGGCTATTCACCCACCCATAGTATATGGTGATTTTAGTGTAGTAAGTGTAAATTATTTTTCACTTGGTTGGCCCATGTCAGAGTGTGGCACGACATTTCCAAAGGCGGAACCATCGTGGAGAGCGTGCGTGCATGAATGCACCATTGTGAGTTATATAATAAACTAGGTGGATCCATGCCGATGTCCGATGCAACTGTTCTAGGGACAAAATTATATTGGGGAGCATGCGTGTGTGCACCATTGTGCCATACCTAATAGTAATATTGATTTTTAACAAACAATCTCTGAGTCAGCCAAAGATAAATGACTGATTTTGATGGTTCCAACAAACTTGGTTGAATCCGGAAATTGAAAACCCAAAGAGTGGTTTACGTAATTGGATTATATACGAGATCAGAAAGTGCAAGCAATTTGGAATACAATGAATGCTTCATTTTATTCATAGATATAGCCCTCCAAAATTGAGCATATTATAGAGTGGGTCATGCCTCAAAAGCTGAGTTTAGGCCGAATCATTTCGTGTCAATGACTCAATTCAATGCAAATTGAAATGTCATGTAGATTGTATAGCTTGCTGAATGTTGGGTCTAGTTGAGGGACGGACGGGGCAGTTGTGAAAAGGGTGTTCACGGTAGGGTGACGATTTTGCACGAAAGGCAAACGTACAATATGTAAAGCACTTGCCATTACTGCGTCATTACTATGTCAATATTTATATTCAATAATTACGGAAAATGATTTAAATATGGAATCTTTTAGGAATATCTAGAATATTTAAACAATCTTTGTAATACTTTGGAATATTCTTGGAATATCTTTGAACCTCATTAGAGAAAAAATGAACCCTCACATGGGCCCTCCGAACTCTCCTTATGGGACCCCTCCATTGTATTTAAATTGTACTTTTGTAGCGACCATTCCCCTATTTACGCTCACCCTGTGATGTCAAGGGTGACAGAGGGGGTCGAATGTAATTGGAGCACGTAGTGTATGTACTGAAGTAGGCTAGGGCCTGAGGTACAAGAGGGAGCCCTTCATGATGTGGTACCTTGAGATTCTATCTTTTTTTAATTCAAGCACTATAGTGACATGTGTGAGTATTGTAGTTGAAAACACATGACCGAGACGCAATCATTCCTCCCACATGTGATCAAGTAATAAATATATGGATTACAAGGCTCCACTACGCACTTGTCGCTGGTACTAGTAGAGTAGAAAATTCAATTAAAAGTAATGAGCCCTACATGTATTGCATGTACCCTTCACCCAAGATACAAACATGTTTTTGTGTCTTTGCCCTACCCCATCTAGCTCCAAAGAAATAGGTGCCAATGTCCAAGCTTAGAGGCCCATTCGAGGGTTCATTTTTTCTCTAAAGTTTGTTTATGCGTAATGTGTGTCCTGTGCATAGAACGGGGATGTGTCCAGGCTAGAGTTTCCAGCAATGGTGTTCTAGTTGTATGTGTACTCTGGTACTAAGCATTAGTATAGAGCATGTAAGTGGCTACTTACGAAATACATTGTGATTGCTTGTAAACGTATGAGAGAGTCAGTTGAAATCTATGCATGGTTATGCTTGCATTTACTGTAGTATGCTATTACAATAAAATTATTGAGTATTTTCAATATACACCTTGTCTGACCTCCGTGCTTGTGCATATGATTCGAGAATTGTGCGCAAGCACATGATGCATGTCGTTATGTTGTTGGCGTCTTGATGCTTTAACCCTTTCACGCACCTGCGTCCATATAATGGATGACGAACTTACAGATTGTAACCTTCCTCTCAACTACATCATGTACAGTTTTTCAACCATCCAAATTTCTCTTGGTTCTTATTCTAGTTGACTATTAGTTGCACAATATCAAAAGTGAGACCTTAAACATGATTTTCCAAAATAAGTAGAATCAAATAATGGAAATCATACCATCTCGTAGTGAATGTTATTCCAAATTCATTACAAAAATAATTATTTTAATTTTTGTTAATTTGGGATTTTTAATTGAATTTCAAAAGAAAAGCTTGAAAATTTAATAACAATTTATCAATAAAAAAAATGATAAATCCAACTGTACAGATGCGATCTTCACATTGACATTTACAACTTAGCTTTGTACATCAACTTCATTTTTGTTATTTATCAAACATTAAATAACGCATCTTTGAAATCAGTGTTGAATCGGGACGTTAAAGGGTTAAACTTACTGGAAATATATTGGAAATACAGTATTTTGCTACCGTATCAAGGAAATAATGTGGAAAACAAATTGTAAAATAATTTTCACCTTAGATTGATGAGCTGCGCATTTCTCTCAAAAAGAACAAAATGGCCTGTCCTTTACGGAGTGCGGTCGACCGGTGCGCCACTTCCGGTTTAAGCGCAGTACGAATTGTGGGTTCCACAGGAATCGATCCCCAGACCTTGCGGCCTAGGATACCGACGCCTGCCTGCAGCCAACCGGGCGTCAATTCCGGTGAGTGTCTATGACAACGCGTTCTGATCATACATGAAGTAATTGGAATTATATAGAGAAGCTGACCTAGAATTTGTTTCAAGCATCCAGCACGAATTGAAGAGAATCAACTCTTGATGATACAGAAAAAGAGATATTACAAAACTGAGAGCACAAGGCTCTTATTCAGCAGGTTCAAGGTAGTCCCACTACTACAGCATTAATCACACTTATTGACTCAAAGTGGGCCGCTGTAAACTACACAAATTGTGATTAACCAATCACTAAATTCACCTCGTGGTACTAGGATTCTCTGAATCTATGACAATGGGTCAAAGATACAGAGATCCTTCACTTGATCTGTATCCTGAACATTGTACGTTACCTGCAAGATCTAGAATACCTAGGAAAATAACGAAGCTACTATCGATTCATCTCTCTGTCTTGCGCCACCGTTCCAACTTCGGATACAGGCTCAAGGATGTCATCGTTGTGCAGTGGAAGGGGGTGCAAAGGTTGCCGAGACCGTGTTTTTTGCATGCTGTTCATTTCGTTTACATGATCACCCGCTCTTTGAATGTATTATAATTTTATTTAATTAATTTAGCTATATATATTTCCTCATTCATGCAGTTGACAAGAGCCTGATTTAGAAGCTTTTAAATTTTGAAGAGCTGTGATCAGCCTCTGTCACTTTGTACATATTAACTCTATACATGTTGAGGACTGCTTACGATCTCCTCGTGAAAAGCTGAATCCCAGTCGAGTGCAGAGGTGGATTTAGTGGACTCATTTGTGTCGACCACCCGCGCTAGCTGTGACCTTGATCTCTTTCCCATAAATTCGTAACTGATTGTAGTGCATAAGCGTGCTGTTTTATTATATTTCCTGCTATTAAATTACGCTACTTCACTGTCTTTCTTCTTGACTGTACAGTACGTACATTGGTCATTCATATGTAAACACTGAATTTGCTTTCGATTTCTGGAATAAGAACTGTAATATATTTCAGGGAACGCCTGTCAGATTGGTTCTTTGGCAATGTCTTGCATGGTAAAAGTCCGTACAAATATTTCACAGCAAGTCAATGTTTAGAAAAATGCTTACTTAGCCGAGAATGTATACTTAACGTCGTAGTGCCCAGAAATAATTAATATACTTCTCTTAGTGAATTCTCCCTCTCTCCAAAAACAATTGTCCTAGTTCTTGTCCTAGTTCTTGTCCTATTCTTTTTACTTTCAAGGTTTCAATGTGAGCCCTATCCACTTCAAATGGGGTGGACAATGAGAGTGACATAAAAACTATTGACAACATACTACTATTAAAGATAAACCATTTTTTGAGTACTCTTTAGACGGCATTCTTTGACAAAATAAAGGGCAATGACACAATATAGGTATCCCAAAAAGGACTCTCAAAACTTTAGAAAAACGTCCTTTTGAAAATGAAAAAAACATTGGAAAATTATAAAAATTGCATGGTGTTATAGAAGACATGTTGGTACACTACAATCATATGCTCTATAGGTCAAATTCAAAAACTGAATTTTTCCTATTTTAACATATTCAACACTTGGTCACATTATAATAGTGAAAGGACTACGTATTAAAGGTTTTCTATTAAAACAAATAGTCGTGCACTTTATTAATTTATATTTAAGTGTATCATATGGTTTTAGGACAAAGATATTATGAAACCATAATCCTTTTAAAATGTGTAAAAATATCCGATTTTTGAAAGTTCTCATAAATAAGTTAGGAAATATTAATAGTAATACATCAAATTAAGTGTTAAAATTAAACATAGATATGACTCAAACATTGTTTTAGCTGAATTTCATGTTTATAAACAACTTTGCTATAAATTGGTATTCCGGATTGTTCCTCTTGCTTGAAATGTGAATTGGGACAATTCCAAATTTGAAAACAAAGGAATGAAAAAAATATCAAAATTGTTCAATTTTTCTTACTCAATAGTATTTTGAATGGAATAATACAACTTTCTCATGAATTTTTCATCAAATTAATATAAATTGAAAATGTATAATTTCTAGCACACGTTAAATGAGTCAAAATACAAATCTAAGGCTTTACAAATCTAAGGCATAACAATGCACCTTTTTTACACATTTGGATCCAAATGCTATGAATAATTGTTCGTAATAATTCCTATCAAAAGTTTTCTATATTCCTATAATTCATATTTCAAAAATTATTTTTATTTTTATTTTAATGACCACCATAATTTATGGAATGAATTTTTTTAATTGTAAGCCCTACTTCAAGATGAGTTTGAATATTGCTTTTGCGATCACACATAATCAATCATGCCATGAAGCGCAATGGAAATTCAAAACCAATTCAAATTCATTATCTTTTTGGTTGAATTTTGAAACTCAACCGCCACTTGTACAAAACCCAATTCAATTTTGCTTGCATGTGGTTGAATTTCCATACTCGACTAGATTTTTTAGCTTAAATGACATGCAAGGAGGATTCTTGATTGGCTTGTCAACGGGAGTTATTTGGTGGAACAATGAGCTATGATTTCTAAATTGGTCCACTGAATATGTTATATATGTGGTGGATGATTTTTCTTTTGTAGTATAGACTGAAACAAGTTTTGGCTTTGTTTTTTCTATTGCAGGAGAAGAAAAAAATATAGCTTTGGTTTTAAGACTAATGTGGATGAAGAGTTCGTTGAAAGAAATTTTAGTTACAGAAAAAAAACTCATTTATTTTTGAACCAACCAAACATTAAAAGTATGTTTATTTAAAATCCCACACCATTAGGATGTACCAGGGAGAGTGAAAAAAAACTATATACCTAGTTTAAACTCTATTTTCTCACTAGTAAAAAAAATGCTCATTGAGTATCAAGAAATATCAAAATATGGTACCCAAGGCCACTATTGGCACTAGCTTTGTGCTCGAGGATATCTCTCTGTACTATTTAGAGCATTTATCTATACTAAATCGAATGTGCTCAAATTGAATTTATTTTGCACTTGTGCGACTGAAGACTCTAAGCTAACATAGTAGATCAAGGCAGTAAACAAAAAGAAATTTTGAGCAACATCTTTTCAACCCTTGATTGTATAATCCACAAATGAAGTACAGCAGTTCACGTAACACAATAAAGCAACAGTAAAAAGATGTTGAACACTTCCATTCAAGGAAGCCTCTAGATTTACGTTAACCAAATTGTACACAATTGCACATATGTACACTAAAATCGAATTGATCAAAATGTGTTATGCAACTGAGTTGTCTAAGCTACCATAGTGTAGGGCTCCTTGGCTTTCCTCTTCACGGCCAACATCTCCTCCACTTTGTTGGCCAGAGACTCATCACACTTCCGGAACACACCGAGTTGACGTTGAATGATCATGTCCTTGGCACCCATGATGTGGCCTGCGATGTTTTTGGCCGTCTGCTCTTGTTCCTCAGCTGACATGTGCTGCCACAACGACCTGGGTTGTGCATAGTCGTCTTGCTCACTCCACTTCCTGGGAGGTGATCGACTCACAACTCCACCATCGTGTCTACATCCCCCCCAAAACAGAAAGTCAGCACAATGCAGAAAGAGAATTCATATATATCATAACTTTCGTGAATACTAGTACCATGACATCTTTTGAAAACAATGTCACAAGGTCGTGGTGAAATTGAAGTTGACGTACTATCGTATTCGAAGAGAATATGTCATTGACATGAGAAACTGTAACTTGTTCAAAGTATGCTAAAAATTTCCTTTCTATATCTCAAGGATTCCTTTTCGTAGGGAAGATTTTCCGCAATGGTATACGGGAAAGCAAAAGAATGGAGAATGTAGAAATTTTGGAGACAGGTGTAGGGTGTTTACTTGTAAGGATGCACATCAGGTTGAGCGGGATCCGGTCGCGGCAGATCTTCAAACGAATTGGGGTAATAATTTGGCTTGCTACCACCATTGTCACTCACGTTCATTAATCCATCGCGAGCATAAGTTTGTACCTTTGCAAATGGGCACCGGTTGATTGGAATCTGCATTATACCAACGTTAGAATCATGACTTTATTCACTTGCTATTATGTTGTCAAGCTTCTGGAACTAACACAGTAAACTAATCTCTTCATTCTACATAGAAGAATCTCCCTTCCAAAAAAGGAGTTGCTGGATATTGAAAGAGCAAGGAGTTTAGTGTATTCAGCCCCAAGTCATACCTGCAAGTAATTTGGTCCAAGACGATATCGACTGGCATCATCATAAGCGAAGAGTCGAGCTTGAAGTACACGATCTGGTGAAGCTTCAATCCCAGGCACCATGTGTGCAGGGGAGAATGAAGCTTGCTCTACTTCCGAAAAATAGTTTGTAACGTTCCTGTCGAATTTCAGCTTTCCTACTTCACGCAAAGGATAATCCTTGTGTGACCACACCTGCAGGCCGAGATCATCACCACCACAGATTGTCAACATTGACACTCAAACCCTAAAACCTTAGACTCTGAAATGACATTGAGCAAGCTCACGATTGAATCAGATGAGCAACACAAGTATCATGTAAAGATTTTCAACCTCAGATTTTGTGCAAACTGAATGGAATGAATTTCAAAGAAAAAGGATTGTAGGTGGCAATACTGACCTTGGTCAAATCGAAAGGGTCGAAACGGTAGGAGGCCGCATCCTCCAGGGGCATGATTTGCACCTTGAAAGTCCACGAGGGGCCATTCCCGTTCTGAATGTTTTGCAACAAATCCTCGGTGGCGTAATCAGGGTTAATGCCTGCGATTTCCACAGCTTGCTCATGCGTGAGATTCTTGATCCCTTGGTCACTGAGAAAATGGAACTTCACCCAATGCGCCTTGCCTTCTTTATTCACCCACTTGAAAGTGTGCGAGCCATAGCCGTGCATGTGACGGAACCCATCCGGAACACCACGCGGGGAAAACGTAATCAACACCTGCACACGCACCCAACCCAACTCAAATCAGGTCCAAAATCACATGTAAAGCAGCATCTGAATGTTTCACAGCAATTACTTTTTTGTTAGTAATCTTTGACATAAAATAGCCTGGATTGCTCTTCCAGGCTCGAGCCATGGAAAAGTAGCAAAAATGCTAAACTATCTCCTGACAAGAAAAAATCACTGGTTTCTACCTCACGAGGAAGCGAAACAAAATTATGGTTTAGGGTTTGGAGCTTGGATCGGCCATACCTGGTGGAGGGATTCCGGGACCAGGCTGAGGAAGTCCCAGAAGGCGTTGGGATCCTTCATGTGCGTGGCGGGGTTGCGCTTCTGCGAGTGAATGAGGTCGGGGAACTTGAGCGCGTCCCGGACGAAGAACACGGGCGTGTTATTGCCCACCATGTCCCAATTGCCATCCTCCGTGTAAAATTTGATGGAGAATCCTCGCGGATCCCGCGCCGTGTCAGGAAACCCCGACTCTCCCGTCACCGTCGACCACCGACCCAGCACGGGCGTCCTCTTGCCCACTTCGCTCAAAAACGCCGCAGAGCATAAATCAGTCACATCGCTGCACATCACCCACACAACCATCAACACCTAGACTCACAGAATTCAATCTACAGCCAATCTCATTGTCGACAGTGTCCCGCTATCGATCAGTGTCCAGCGCGCATTTGATAAACTCTAAAGGCGTACAAGTTCAGAATGTGAAAATTGTGATGTTCAAATGCCCAAAGCCCTAAAAACTCAGTGAAATCGATGTTGCTAACTGTACAGACTACAGAACAGTGATTCGATTGAGGCTGGCTATAGAAGAATACTTAAAGAAGAAGATCAACACCCGGCCAACTACAGCCAATCTCATTGTCGACAGATTTCCGCTATCAGTGTATTTGGTACTTTCAGGATGTGAAATTGTGATGTTCAAATGCCAATGCTCTGAAAACTAGGACTGGGTTCAATGAAATCCGCCATATATGAGGTGTTACCCGACTAGAAACAGTTTTTCGATTGAAGCTGACTATGAAAGAGTGCTTGAATCTGAAGAAGGTGACTCTTACTGGGTGACTTCGAAGTAACCGTGAGCACCAGCGCCTTTGGCATGCACCACACGCTCAGGGATGCGCTCCCGATTGAAATGCGCATTCTTCTCAAACAAGTGAAGGTCTTCAAATAATGTGTTCCCGCTTTCACCCACTGTCAAACTGCAACAGGTACACGAACGGATCGATCAACTCCAGATTTATATATATTATGCAGGGATCGATGTGTAACCAACCAAACGTACCTCTATACTTGAGATCGAATTACGCAATAACATAGTGGCCATGCATTCCTCTATGTAATAGAACAGTACTGTCAATGTTAATTACTCACCTGTTGTTGTCGTCGGAGATAGGATGGCCGACGAGATTGGTGTACAATGGCTGCTTACTCACACCTTCTCGCACAACTCCACCATTCTGATCCTGAGGCGGTGCCATGATATATTCCTGCTTCTGTTTTCGTAATGCGTAACACTAGTAATGAATGTACAAAGTGTTGTGTATTCGATCCGGTACTATCGATCAAATTCTATCGATCAGGTGCTAGCTTTCTGCAAGTGCTGCTAGTTAGAGTCACTTCTGATTACAGAGTGTGGAATGCACAGGAGTATATATACACTAGGGTGGCCAGTACAAGTGTCAAGCCACGAGGTGAGGGATGAAATTCGTGGTTTTGCGTTTGGACACCAAATTGTAGTGGAATAACTTTGTAGTGCCACTTTGCAGTATTATGTGCAGTCCACGTCTGCATCCAGGGAGTAGCTGGAATTGTGCAGAAAATGGTCGCAGGCTGTGATTCATTGTGTTGTCGTGATGGTGGAAATAGCACCGGAAGCTGCACAACACCGAAGACTGTAAGTTAATATCTAGCAGCGCTCAGGTTTTCATTATAAAGGATGCGTGTGCACATGCCACACTTTGAAGAGTGAAGAGGTGAGTGGATTTTGCAGCTGCCAAGTGGCGAGTGAATTGGCTTTTTCCAAATTCTGGAGCGTGGCTGGAGAGTGATCCAAGTAGACCGTGCCTAGTCATTAGAGAAAAGTCTCCTTTTGGCTTTTGTCAATTAGTGCACCCAGACCTCTTTACTGTCACGCCCGAAACGCACGTGATAATATGGAGTTCTGTAACAATGACACGATAGGGCCCCGGGCGAACCGTAAGAGAAGGTGGTTTTGGAATTGCAGTTCAAAACTTTACAAAAGGTTAGTATTTTGGGGAAAGAAGAATTGTGTTATATCTAATCTGAAAATTGTAAAGCAAGACCTATGAAACTTAGTATATTTTATTATAATATTATGTATGAAATTGATATTGAAGACGTATTTGGGGGACAACCTTGTTTATTTCTTCGTTATCACATTTGTATGCAATTTTTTGTGACATAACCTAGGGTGACTGTGAGAGTATAAAGTGGCTTTGAACTCATTGTATTGTAATTCTCTTCTGTGGGGTTTGGTGTGTGAGAACAAAGGATGTGGTATTATAAGAGGTGACACCAAATAGGTTCAGGTGTTCAACATTGGAGCTATAAGATTTTAGAGCATGGCCAGTAGCATCCAATTTGACACACCAAATGCTACCTTGGGATGATAAAGGTATGTTTAGAGAGTGTGGAGCTTGATTTTAACTCACCAAACATTTGCTCCTTGGAGAGCTTGATTCTAGCACATCAAATAGTTTGTTTACAAGACCATGTTCTAACTTTATGAAGCTAAAAGTTAGGAAAATTCTTCTTGTAAATTGATGGCTAAAATTTGGTGTCCAAGTGATATGTAATTCGTTCACGAAATTGTATTTGGACAAAATTATAGAGCGTGGGTCATATTTGGTGCTTGTTGCTAGGGATGTGAGAGCTTCTCATCTTGGACGTGAGTTTGGAATGTTGGCCAATGGTCTTAGTGCTTTCGATCGCGCATATTCAAGTTCCATCTGATGTGAGCAACATGCTTTTGAGCTAATTCACGGTTGTCAACTCTTTGATTCACGAGATGTCACCAAAGATTTGGCAACTATACCTCAATTGCAAATACTCCAACTTTACAACATCTGGTACAATAGATCCAAATCTAGGTTTGAGTTCATACTGGAGAGGATGATACATCAACTGAAAAAACAGGAAATTCGCTATTTATGCACCTAACCATATAATCATGCACTTGGCCCCCGGAAGCATTAAAAAAATTATCTAAAAATTGTCTAAAAAACAACAATTTTTATCTTTCTACAATTACTTTCATTGTAAACAAACAATTATTTAATTTATTTTTTATTCTTATCTTTATTTTTTCTTTTATCTTTTCTTTATCGTGTTTCATTTATCTTATTTCTTTCTTGTCTTCATTTCTTTTCCTTCTTGTCTTCCTTCTTTGGTGCGGGTGTAGGGTTTGCGGCTGCCAAAAGAGGAATGAAAAAAAATAGAAGAAAAAGAAGAAGACAAGAAGGAAGACAAGAAGGAAAAGAAATGAAGACAAGAAAGAAATAAGAAAATTGAAACAAGATAAAGAAAAGATAAAAGGAAAGATAAAAGAAAAGATAAAAGAAAATATAAAGATAAGAATAAAAATTAAATTAAATAATTGTTTGTTTACAATGAAAGTAATTGTAAAAAAAAAAAATCGTTGCTTTTTAGACAGTTTTTTACTCAAGTTTTATTTAAGCAAGATTTGCTCATGAAATGAACGCACTTGGCCAAGTGTATAAATAGCGAATTGCGTGTTAAAAGAGAACGAAAGATTATATGAGCTCTGAAAGATACAATAGGAATTGTCACACCTCTTCCGAGAAGATTGATTCTATGGAGATTGAGAATCTTGGGGGGAAAATGTAGAGCCAATTGTAGCCATTCTCCATGAAGAAGTGGTGTGACTCTCCTTTTCACCTTGTGAAGAATGAGAATAGACACGGCTTGTTAATCTTCACGTCCATTCTTCAGCTCCAAAGGAGAAGAATGAAACTTCTCATTCTTCGGAGAATGAGTCCTCCACAAGTCAAGGAGAAAGTGTCACATATGCAATAGGGCACTTTTTTTTTCTTCATTTCTCATGAAGTGCCAAAGTGGCGATATAAAATGTTATAGTGGTGCTCCATATTTCAACATTCATTCACATATTGGATAGAAATATGACATATCTATAATATTTTTATTATTTTTATTTACAATCTGGCAATTTCGTCCAAGACATTTTTATTTATTTTTAATTTGAAAATTTCAAGCGAAAAACTTTATAATTTTTTACCATGTTTTACCATTTTTTCTTTTTTCTTTCTTTCTTACTTTTCTTTCTTTTCTTTCAGTAGCAGTTTGGTGGAGTCTGGTGATATTTGGCCCAAGAAAAACCTGTGAATTGAACTAAAGATTGAGAATGGGAAGAACGAGGTGTGACACCCCTAATGAAGGTGCCAAAGTGAAAACTTATAGCTCCTTGAGACTTTTATGAGAATCGTTCGGTTTAATTTTACTAGGGCACATCCCTTCGAGACCTACTAATAAGGTTTTTTTTACAAAGCATGGGTCCTCAAATGTTGATCTCATTTACCTTTGGTTTTGTAAATTGCTATTCACATGCTATAAGGTTTTTTTCCTTGTGTTCCAAAGATTGACAGACAATTTTAATTTTCATTACAACATTGCGGTCATTCAACTTGGTTGTGGCAATTCACTCGCTATTTGAAGGCAAAGTCAGATATGGTATGAAAGAAGTATCAAAATACGGAGACAATTTTCATTACAACATTGCGGTCATTACAACATTGCGGTCATTCAATATTTTTCAACTAATTTTGCAAGGTTTTCTCTTTAAATTCAATTAAAAATCCCAAATTAACACAATTTTTTTAAAAAATATTGTAATGAAATTGGAATAACATGCACTATGAGATGATATGATTTCCATTATTTGATTTTACTTATTTTAGAAAATCATGTTTAACCCCTAAGTGCCCAAGGGTTTTCTTAAGAAACTAGACGTGTTATAATGTCCATCGTACTCAACTTTTATGACTTACAAACTTTAAATATATGTAGAACACAACAATAAGACAACATCCATATAATTTAATTTTGGAAAAATGCTATGAACTATTTAATAATCAATTTATAAGAATTATCTTTGAAAATTCATAAAAAATGCACATTTAGTCATTTTGACTTGGAATCAAGTATGATAGGTCAAAAACATTGGTTTTACATGATGGTTACTTTGTTCATGTTAGAGCTAATCTTGTTTGATAAAAAACCTAAAGATTTCATTCCGAGCAAATTTTCAAATTTGTGACAATTTGAGATACTGTCACTTTGAGGGCTTTAGAGGATATCAATAAATATTTTTTAAAGTCTTTTATTTGGAAAGGTTGATCAATTTGAATATCTACAAGGAAAAAAAAAATCACGCTTAAAAATTGTTATTTTTGCATAAGATATGGACATTTAAAGTTGGCTGAAATTTTGGTAATCTTGAAATTTTGATGGACCAAATATAGTTGGTTAGGCATTTAGGGGCAAAATCTAAATTCAACTCTTAGTACTGCCCGCAAAAGAATTTAAACCGGTCAGGGGAATTAAACCGCCCTCACATATTTGAGCTGAAACTTTTGGGCGACCATATTTGGTCGCTCAGGCAATTAGGGATTAAGGTCTCACTTTTTGAACTAACAATGAAACTTGACATAAACCGATTGTGTTGTTTTTCAAAAAATCATATATCTTATTTTGAAGATCCGTACTATACAAATGATAGTCAATTAGCACAAGAACCAAGAGAAATTTAGATGGATGAAAACTATCCATGTTTGTAGTCAGGAAAATAGTTTGAATTTGTTTATTGTCCACTATGTGGATGCAGGCGCCTCAAAGGGTTAAAATTGAAGTTCAATTACAAATATCCAAAAAAGAAAATACTATTCCCAAGTATCTACATTGAATTACATTGAATATAGGTACGAGGGACACCCATACTAATTTATCGACATTTTGCACTATATAAATATTTACCATTACTGTACAAAAACACAACAATATAACAACTATTGTATATTTGTGTTTATCACAAGGTAATTTTTACAAAGTAAGTTTCTCTAAAAAATTATCCCTCTAATACCCCTATTTAGTGTAGAAGGGGTGAAAATCAATGCTATATACTTTCTACTACAAATATTTACGTGCATAAGAAACTATTGTGATTTGAAGATTTTGCAAGCTACAATATTGGTGTATTTGTGGCCCACTAATTTTGAATTACAATATTTGATGTACTAGTGATACCGTACCCACATAATCTATACATTAAAGAGGTTGATTAGTTATTTTCTTTGTTATATTGAGATCTCCCAAACCGTGTGGCCACCAACCGCGTTCTTGGCATCGTTGAAAATCTGTCAAGAAGAGATGCACAAAAGTTGTTTTGTGACTTTTGGACCTACAGTGTGAAAGTTATGGGATTTTAATGGAATTTCCTCACCATAAATTGAGTTAAATTATAAATAAATTATTTTAAAAATACATGAAAAAATTTAAAAGCACGACTAAATCATGGGAACATTGGGCCAACAACATAGGGCCACACTAGTAGGTTTAGTAGGTTTATATAGACCATGACAAATAACGTAATTATTTAATGGCACCTAGATTATTTTATGGGTTATAGCCGATGCCTAGTATGTGATAATAAATTTCAATCAACTAAAAAAAAATATTATTTTTATTTTTATTTGTGAACGTACATGTTGCGCAGGGAAGGCCACCGACCGACGGACGGGGAAGAAGGATGACCGACCAACGGACGGAGTGTGAGTGAAAGGCGGAGAAGACGGAGTCAGTGTCTCCGACCTTTTCTTTCTTTAGGGTTTGCTTTGGCGTGTGTGTGACGGGGCTTGGATCATCCGTCGCTCCACTGATCTATTGTGCTTTTAGGGTTTGACAAGAGGTAGCGGAGCGTGCGGTTCGGCAGGAGCATCAGCATCAGCACTGCAGCTGCACTGCAGACAGTGAGCAACCTCATCATCGTCATCATCATCATCCACCGAACCGAACGAAACGAGCGGTAGATTGTTGGCTGCCGTGGCCGGGCTGCCGTGGGCGGGCATGGCCGCGCTGCCGCCGTCGCCCGCTGCGTCGTCCC
Source organism: Pohlia nutans (assembly GCA_022496805.1). NCBI lineage: Eukaryota > Viridiplantae > Streptophyta > Bryopsida > Bryales > Mniaceae > Pohlia > Pohlia nutans. The sequence continues at coordinate 36,426,156 of CM040085.1, forward strand.
ACCAGATCCCGGCGTCAGGGTCCACCACCAGCGCTGCATCCAGCGGCGGCTTTGCCACAGCGCAGTCACACTCCAAACGCAACAAACGCCGTCTCCACGACCTCTCGCCCGATGAGGTAAACCTCTTCCTGTGGATGTATGAATTCGAATCAAAGGAATCAATTAACTGAAAAGCTCCTGTTCTGTCCGTCAATTCAATGGATTGGTTTCCTCTGGGGTTCATCAATAATCTTTTCTTCGATGAGTCGGTCTTTTAGAGAACAGCATCATGTCATTCGAACCGACCTCAGTGGATTATTTGATCAATTCGTGATAGACGCTTGTTAAGTATTCTTGGGAAGGGGGTCGTGTTAATTTTGTGATTGAGATTTCCAGCTAAGAGCACGTTTTTATTTACTGACAGCGTGAGTGTACTAAATTCTTCCTCCTCGATCTTGTTAGGACGTTGTTCTTGGGAAGGGGGATAATGTTTTAATAATTTTGTGATTGGTGAGTGGTTTGGACAGAGTGTTTTTCTCTTCGAATATGATCACGTTGTTTTGACAGAGTTGTTGACGCTGAACACGGTTTTCGACGACTCGGTGGTGATGAGCCTGAGAGTTCGTTCAGACTGAAGTGACAGAGAGAATTGGTTTGGTTAATTAAGGGTTGCAGTGCTGATGGAATAATACAGTGTTTCGGTCGTATGTATGTATGTATGTACGTAGATCAACGAAATAGTGGCCCTTCGGGGGAAGATGTCCCAAGCTGTCGTGGGGAAGAAATACGGAATTGAGCAAACGGAAGTGAGCGCTATTCAACGGATGCAGCGTGTTAAAATTGCCCGCCTGGTGGATGATAACGACAAGAAGGTAAGCACATGAGCTATGTTTCCTCGATCTCTCTATAGCGCCTTGCAATCTTTGAATCAATCCTTCTGCAATATATCTGTAAGTTACTTCTGCATTTCCGAATCTGCACCTTGTTTCGAAGAACATGGACGTCGGAGCCAGACCGCTGCTGCGTCCAAAAAATATTTCTAGGGTACCTTCTTATTACGTGCTGGATTTCATGTATTGGTCATCTACTTTGGCGAGACGAACGTTGTTGGGAGGTCTTTGTAGGGCTCTTTTAATCGTCTTCTTACTCGTTCTGCAGCCTGTGGTTAGAAGAGTCAAAGGGGTGGATATTACGGTCCCAATTGTATATGGCTCCATTGCCTTTTGGCTTGGGAAGAAGGCGGCTGAGTAAGTAAAAGCTCACTTTGTGATGTATTTCTACTATACAGTGTCGATCCTTTCTTCACCAGTTTGATAGCTTCCCACGGTTTAAGGTATTGCGGTGTGCTTCATAATGATGGGCTGTTTCGATACTGTGGAAATTATTGTCGGATGTCGGTTTGATCTTATGATTGGCGACTGCAGAAGCACACACAAGTGGACAACATATGTTCGGAGTGCCACTAATGAAGACCTGAGTGTTTTGATCAAGAAGGTTGTCTTCCAGCTACATCCGAGCTTCGAGAAACCAACAAGGACAATAGAAGCAGCTCCATTTGAGCTTTCAGAATCGGGATGGGGCGAGTTTGAAATTGGAATTACCATCCATTTTCATCCCGACGTTGGAGAGAAACCTTTGGAGCTGTACGGTGATTTTCCCTCTCTGTAATTTTAATGCACGTAATGTGTACGCCTTTGTGGATGATGGCGGAAGAACAAGCCTACCTTGTACCAACAGACGTACCCAGTTCCTTTCATTATTCCCCACCCAAAATTTGTGTGTGAAGCAGAGATTTTTGAACTTCTGCATTCATGTCGAACTTTAAGTTTGATTGTGGAAAGGGGTAGGCGATAAATTTTTGAGATGTCAAATAACTAAAGAGTCATTAAAGAATGAATTCGGATGTCATAGATATAAAATTGTTCAGATGTTTCACCTCCTTTTCAAGAGTTTGTCAATATTATATTACACCTAAAGTGCGTGCTGGTACACCTAGAGACCATCAATTGTACTTAAGCATTTTTGACCTGTTCCGTTGTAGGACCTAACCGCTGAGGGTGATCCAAACAGGTATCACCATCTGAAGTTGTATGCCGATGACGAGAGCATTCCCCAGACAACAAAGAAGCCTGTTGTTGTGGAATCCTACGATGAAATAGTGCTTTCAGAGCCCATGGAGGCCTCGTTTGGACGCTTACGTAATCATCCTGCTGTTCGAGTCTCAGGGAATCCAACCTCTCCACTCGTATTTCCAGGTTCGTCAATGTTGCTGCTTGGTCATCTCTTCTGTTTGCTTGTAAGCGAGCACTAATTCTGCAAAATTGCAAGCCACCCAGTATTCTCCATTGTACTTTGTTTTATTGGGCTGGTCTTCCATGTTTTGCGCCTTCTCAACAATTTGAACTTTTTTGATGTGCTTTGCACGAAACAAAACGGCATTTTGTATACGTTGAACGTATGATGTACTATCCTTGTAGCAGTCCGCTGTTCCATTTGACTTGTTTGGTGTTGGAGAGACTCTAAGCTAGAAGTTGCTTTTCTTTTTCCATTTGAAAGACTATCAATGTGTCACTGACTTTGTTATACGGATTGCTACAGTTGGAGAAAGCTTTTTAGAAAGGAAAGGAGGAGATACAAAGGATCATCCACTAGGGCAGTGGTTTATGAAGCATTCCGAAGCTGAGGATTTGAACTTACTCGCAACTGCTCGTCAACAGGTAGGCCTCATCAGAGCCTTCGAGAAGAAGCTCTGATATTGAGCTGTAGAATTATCTTGCTGGAAGCATTTTTCACCCGTGCTAGGAATTTTCACAGGCAAGAGAGCACATCATGGGTTATTGTGATGCACGTCTTTGTTATTACCTTTACGTGTTCCTAGTTTCAAGAATGAGGACATGTTTCGACCTTCTGGATAACAAGCGGCTGCGAGGAACTCATGGTTGAATTCTCTGTCACAGGTGTGGGCAGCTGCTGCGAAGTTGAAGAAAGATCTTAGTGCATTAGAGGATGCGGTTTTACGTGTAAAAGCCACTACACATTAACATGTATATATGTATATGTATGCAAACTTGAGGTCTGGTGAGGCAAAGTGTGTCCAGGCATGCATTGTGCATTGACATCAGGTATGAACTCGTCGTATTTGCATTTCAAGGCGTGTTCAAATTGATATGGTAGATAGAAGTTGGTTGTGTCTGGCAGATAAATCGTGGTCCTTCGCTTCTTCTTGCTGCTTTCGAGGTTGGTCTTCATGAGAAGCGTAGATTCAGATTGTGCATAGAGTAGTAGTGAGAAGAAGAGAACCACTTGTTAGGGATGTTGATTGTGGCTTGTCTGTTGCAGCATATCTTGAGAGTAGGTGGTGGAACAGCGAATACCAAGTGGGCTTTGAATAGGATACAAGATTTTGTTGACAGATAAACAAGCTATATTTCTGTAACCTGCAACAAGGTTATTAGGAGGTATTCTCATCTTTTCCTTTCAAAGAATTTTTTTGGAGAACTGTAGTATGCTAGTAGAAAGGACATATCGGTTGTTGTAGGTGTATACTCCTGTCCAAAATGTAAGAATTATAAAGCAAGCTAACTTGACATTTGCAAGACATAACACTTGATGACTAACATAACAAGCGTTTGTAAGGTGATAGAATAACTTAATTATAAGTTCACCAAGAACTCCTTAAATACATAGAAGAATGTGTCCCTTGGACTAGGACGATGCTCTTTAAAAGAGTCATGTCCTTTCACATATCCTTTCATAGAAAGATATGACTGTAAAACTATTGATACTAAGGTTCTATGTTACTTATGTTGATATACTTCTAACACTCCCACTTAACATAGAACCCTTATTGTACTTATTTGGAATCTCCCACTCCTAAACCCAACTAACGTGGTACACATCATGTGCTTTTGTTTGGGCAATCCTTTCGTGAGAAAATCTGCAACCATTTCTTCAATCTTGCAATATATAAGCTCCACTGCTTTATTCTTGACTTGATCTCGAATAAAGTGAAGTTGAATATCAATGTGTTTTGTTCTTGAGTGATATTTTGGATTTAATGTTAGTGCTATTGCACTTTGATTATCACAATTGACTTCTGTTGGTGTCTTCTGATCTTCACCAATGTCTTTGAGTAAAGCTCGAAGCCAAAGAGCTTCTTTAACAGAGAAGCCGCAATGTACTCTGCTTCTGTTGAAGAGAGTGCAACACTTGTTTGTCTTTTACTTTTCCAAGTTACAACGCCTCCAGATAGCATGAAACAATATCCAGAAGTTGATCTTCTTGACTCTATGTCTTGTCCAGTCAGCGCCTAAAAATCCGATCAACTTGAAAGTATTATTTTCATTTGAGGGTCCAGCATAGGAAATCCTAAATCTTGAAGTGCCTTTTAAGTACCGAAATATTCTTTTGACATTAGTCCAATGACAGCGTCTAGGATTGGAAAGGTGGCTTGAAACCCTTCCAACCGCAAAAGAAATATTTGGTCTTGTACACACCATAGTGTGCATCAAGCAACCAATAGCTTCTCGAAATGGAACATTCTTCATTTCTTCTTGCTCTGTTGGTGTTAGTGGACTTGAATCCAGTGTTGGATTTTTACAATATGCATCAACAGGTGTTGCTATTGACTTACAACTCTCCATGTTAAATCTCTTTAAAATTTCTTGATGTAGGTGAATCTTACCTGACACTTTATCTATTATTACTTGGATTCCAAGAATATGTGATAATTCACCTATGTCAGTTATTCTAAATTTAGTTTTTAATTATTCTTTGGTTGCTAATAACAAACCTTCAAGATCATTTGTAATTAATGTGGTATCGTCTACATACAAAGCTAGTACAACAAACTTGTCTTTTTGCCTTTTAACCCTTTAACGTCTCAATTCATTGGTTTCTTGATAGAACGCAGAAAGGCGCAGAAATTCATTTGAAGCATTTTTTATGCAGATGAGCGCGTTTTTGTAGAAGTAATCGTAGGATCTCTTCAATTGAGGTGACTTGTACAGATTGTTGGGATAGGAAACGGTTGCATCGACATAGATGCAGAGATCAAGTGGATTGATCGAGAGAATCTTTCATCAAAGTAGCCGGTCAGTCCTGGTTTTCTGAACTTTGTCAATGTGTATGAATTTTTGAGATGCCCAATAATATGGTAGCATTGCGACATATCATGCTTGCCATACTTCTGACGGCAGGAGATGCTTTGGAGAGGAGAAAAAAAATTGTGGTGCATACAAATCGGCCTTGCAATGAATGTATGCACAAATAACCGGTCAGCAGCAGAAAATACGCGTACTGCAAAGCAAAGCAAATCGAAGCACCAAATGTAACAAAAACTTGAATCACAGAGTATTCGAAGATGGTTTGCACAGAAATGAGGCTTAAATTTCATGCCCGACAGAAATCCATGTACAAAACAGCATAATCGTTACTAATATGCCGCTTATTCCTGTGCATTATACGGGCAGTTCGAGAAGCAAGTTGAAAGTTCTGTTACAGTGGCGGGCTACTTCATGAATCTACGAGCCGTCCTGCCCAACTGACGTCAACTGCTCCCTGTACATTCAAAACTCTGCCCGAGTGTCTGTATGGGCTGGGCCCGCTTCACCAACACCTCCGAGTCACTAGACGCTGACCATACCGGTCATAACTGCCAGGTACACACCATAGCACAATACGTCCATAAATCCGCTATGACAATATACATACAAATGCTACGACGAGAATCGCACAAGTGCACATTCTCAGGACCGCTATGTATAAGTTATAAACCGCATCAAGACTGTGGTTTTGCATACTCCCAGAACTTCACTCACCTCGATCTTCTGAACCCACCACCGCCCTTCAGAACTCTCGATCTTCAGCACCCAACACTCTCGATGTTCTGAACCCAGCACTCTCGACCAGCGGTGGTCGCCTTTGAAGTGTACCTTGAACTTGATCGTAACTTCCGAATGACTGTACCTTCAGAATGATCGTACCTTCATAATGATCAGACCTTCAACTTCACCGTAACTTCAGAAGGACCATCCCTTCAGAATGACCGCCCTTCAAAATGACCGTAACAGTGCTAGTCGGTGCTTCGGCATATTGTCCCTACCTGCCTTGAAACAACACCAGAAGGATTGAGTGCAGCATTCATCCACCTCCAGAGGATGCTGAGAACTCCATGCCCATCTTCAGATTCACCAATGATACACAGTCGTAGTGCAGATTCAGAGGACCATGTGAGCCATGTACATGCATGACTCCGCTATGACACTAAAACTAGAGTTCCTAATACGAGAATCCCATAACTGCAGAGTCAAGGGACCGCTATCTACAAGTTCAAAATGGCATTACAACTGCATATTTGCAAACCTCCATCACTTCAGATACCGGCACACCGCGTACAGAGAGAACCATCGCCTGCAAAGCCAGAAGTCCTCACTGCTACGCATACTACACCGCATCATCAACTTATAAATCACTGCAAGGTTCATCGCATCATCAACTTATAAACCACTGCAAGGTTCTTCAACAACGCAGTACAGCTCCCACAGCTTCGTGCACACAGCTTCCGTCGTGCACACAACTTCGACACATGATGCCTCCCTGCAGTGAATGAACATGCATCAAGGTCACGGGTTCAGATAAGCCACCCATCATGGCTTGGTTAGACCTCCGACTTCTACATCGCCATGTACTTCCTAGACAACGTCCAAGCACCCCCCCACCTCCTTCTAAAATGGATACTGCTTTCCTGTCATCATGAACGGCCCAAAATCAGTGACAACCACATGTACAATAAAAAGTGAACAGTGTACGCGTTATTCACGAACTGGCACACATGACCTGTTGCACAGAATCTGCATTCCCAAATAGAAAAGTCAAAGACAAGTGGTCCTCATTTTTTGACTTTACATGTTGCACAGGAGCTACTTCTTTTCTTCCATGGCTGGACAATCATCGCCGCACAGGATAATGAGAACCAAAAAAGCAATGTCCCTCGTGTAGAAAAATGCCGCCACACTGGATGCACATCCTGGAAGTTCTCGGATTGACACCACAATATTGGCATTTCCTTCTTCTCTTCGTAACTGTGAGGCCATGCACAGCTGGCTGTGAAAGTCTCCATTGCGATAGGCATCCCCGCCGAGATTTCCATGCTGCACATAAATCGTCAACAAGCTTCATCTGGAAGTGCAAGTGACTTTTCGGTCTTTTGTGAAGCGTCGAACACATGCTTTTGTATAGAACATAGGAATTAACGGCCGCGGTATCCAACAGGAAGTAAAAAAGGCGATGCCACCATTTTTTCGACCGCACTTGTGATGTGTAGCTCCCTCGCATTTGATCTGCGACATCGACCCCCCTCATCCACTTGGAGTATGCTTTGTAGATGGGGGACGTGTCTAGAACATGCTCCACGCCATGCACCCGACGCCGCACTGTGCACTGTACTCCCGGTAGTGGAATGGGCCGGAAAAAAGAGGAAATCAGGGTCACCGGTTTTTTATCAACCCAGGTGACAGTGGCAATCTTTCGAGAGGAATGCATACGCCATTCAAGGGTACCTTGAGGACACTTTGCAAACAATTTTATGGACTTTGGAAGCCCAATGCGGTTCCCACGAACGGTACCACAACCATACGTACCTTGCAATGCGAGGTCCACCAAAATCTTTGGAGAGGTGAAGAAATTATCGGTGAACACAATGTGATGTTTACTATGTAGTCCTTGCATCAAGTTGCAAACCACGTCATAGCCCGTCTTCGCTTTGCCACGTGCTGAGCCTCGCAAAGATGCCATAATGGTAGCCCTTATGTACACTTCGAACGAGTATACATACTTCAACACCGCATCAGCCAAGCACCACACTTTAACACCCCACTTCGTTGGCTTACTTGGCAGGTATTGTCGAATAGGGTAGAAACGACCTTTGTATCGGACCATGAGTTCGTCCACGGCTACCTCCTGGTGCAAATTCCAATTACCTTTGCAGCTTTCTCGCAATTTGTCCAGAAGCCAGCGCAGCTTACACAATTTGTCTTCCGTCCTCTCCCGCGTCAATACCGTGTCATCAACAACATGTAGGCAACGACTAATATCCTCAAACCGCCTTCTAGACATGACACTAGCAGTGAATAGGCAATGTAGTGAGGGGATCTTACTTGACCAATAACATCGATGGTTGGATAATTTCTTGATGCCCATAAGCAAACTTAGTCCGATGAAGGCCTTCAACTCGTCCCGTTGTAGTGGCCACTACTTTGGGCCCTCCATCGCATAGCCCTTTGCTGTAACTTCTTCACTGGCATACCAATTTGTCTCGTGGCAGATTTTATCTAGCGTGCGATGCGACCAAAAGCGGCGAAATAAACTCTTATAGCTGTGAGGCAGTCGAGCAAAAGCAAATCTGGAGCCACTCGGAGTGCGGCTCGAAATGTCATATCATCGTGTGAATAATCAGTGTTGTCGCAGTTCCACGTCGAATGAGCGTATAACTCAGCAAACGTTGCAGGCTTGAGCTTCACAGGTGCCACTCGTGGTTGTCGTGGGCGCCGCACTGGCTTTGCACTGGAACTTGGCCCCACACTGTTAATGGCACTTCGCATTCCAGAAACTTTGGCGTTGGGCTTTACCTTCTGATGCACATGGGAATCGCATGCTCTGTGCTGCATGGTCGAATACACAGAATCAATACAAAAATTTATCTGACAGTTTGCGAATTTCAAACCTCGACGTCAGCCAGTTTCTCAACTGCAGTCAATCCAACACTTCTTTTAAACTGGAGATTTGACTTGTCTTGCTTAGATTTCTCTTGCTTAGATTTGACTTGCTTAGATTTGTCTTCCTTAGATTTGTCTTGTCTTGCTTAGATTTGAATCTAGAATCTGGCTTACAAACACTCCTATTTTTTGTTTTGTCAATTTGAAGGAAAATCAGATTTTTACTTTAGACTGTGTGTGTATCTTCCGTCATGAGGAATACTTGTCTTGCTTAGATTTGACTTGCCTAGATTTGACTTGCCTAGATTCGACTTGCTTAAACTGAAGACAGACTTTTACTTTACACTTGCTTGGACTGAAACAGATTTTTACTGTAGACTCACTTCGAGAAAAGCAGATTTTGACTTGACACTTGCTTATATTAAACTTGATTAGATTTGTCTTCCTTAGATTTGTCTTGCTTAGATTTGACATAAAATGGAGCACATTTTTACTTTTGATGTCTTATATACACTTTAGATTTTTACTTGACACTTGCTTGGACTGAAGCAGATTTTTACTGCAGACTCACTTCGAGAAAAGCAGATTTTTACTTGACAGTTGCTTAGATTTGTCTTTCTTAGATTTGTCTTGCTTAGATTTGTCTTTCTTAGATTTGTCTTGCTTAGATTTGACATAAAATGGAGCACATTTTTACTTTTGATGTCTTACATACACTTTAGATTTTTTACTTTAGATTTTTTACATACAGTAAAGCAGATTTGTATTTTAGACTGTGTGTTTGTCTGTAGTCATGACGAATACTTTTCTTGCTTCGATTTGACTTGCTTAGATTCGACTTGCTTAGACTGAAGACCGACTTTTACTATAGACTTGATTACACTGAAGGAGATTTTTACTTTAGACTTACTTCGAGAAAAGCAGATTTGTACTGTACACTTGCGTAGATTGAAGACAAAATAAACTGAAGCAGTTTTTTACTGTCGATGTCTTACAGAAACTGAAGCCAATTTTTACTTTACACTGTCTGTCTGTCTTCAGTCATGAGAAAAAGTGCAATGAGAAAATTGTTTGCCAGAATACTACAAAATAATACATACAGTGATTCTTGGAGGCTATACTAATAACAGTGATACTGAAAAGTTTTATTGTCGATGTCTTACATGAACTGCCGTGGGAGGCGGAACAGGAAGTGACGTGGGAGGCGGATGTGCGTGGAAATTGTCTCTGAGTCCGGAGCCGGCGGTCCCGGCGGTGTCTGGCCTTGTCTACTTCTGTGGGCCACAGCCTGCAACACGCTGGCCCCTGCCATGGACACGCTGGTCTTGGCCTTCTACAGTGTTGCCCACTGCCTGCGACTGGTGGCGGCCACTGCAGTGCACAGGCTGGCCGGTCCCGGTGCATCCGGCTCCTCGAAGACCGCCACTGTCTTCGCCAGGGTGGCCACATGCAATTGTTTGTGCACGCACTGTGTGGGGGTGACACATCGATGTCGATGCGGAATCTACGGGCTTAAAGTCCATGTCGAGTTCCATAATCTCGTGAAGTTTGTCAACGTCGAAGTCGTCACTCATACAATACGAAGACTCATGACCTTCGCCATCAGTTGCATCTCCATCTTCTAAGCCATCCCCTTCCTCTCCACCATTGTCTTCCCTCCCTAACGCAGTAATGACTTCTAATACACCAAACGGCAAGTGCCGTATCTCTCCATCATCGCACTGGACAACATACAGTATCTGTCGAGAACCACTTGCTTGGTACGAGTGCAACGCCAAGCCCAACAAGTAGTCCAGGGATCGCGGATCATCAGAGTTGTATTGCATTAGAACGGCACATGGAATACGTACCGGTAATGGTCTTGTGATGGTGCGAGGCAGTCGTTGAATCTCTGCAGGCGGACCCATCATTGCAGCGGTAAAGAAACTGTGCACGGGCAATCGTTCTCCTTCTACAGGTTCGCATTCTGGGACTGCTGAAACGACGTCATGGGACTGCCGACTATTCTCTTGAAGAGGACGTCCGTAACCCGAGGCTCTGGAGGTTGCTTGTTGCGGGCAAGGCGGCGCTACTGCCTCTCCTGGGACTGCTGGCTCCGATGTTGCATGAGTTGAGTACTGCGCTGTTGTTGCTGCAATCGGGATGTTGGGAGTTCGTGCTTCTGTTGTTGGCTACAGAGGTGGATGGCGTCGTCGTTTCTGCTGCCGGGAACTGCGTGGGTGTTGGCTGCTCTGCAGCGAGCTCTGGCCGGCTGTAAGCGCGGCCTCTGCGTGTGCGGGAGGCGGATCGTACAAAGCGGGCCGCTTCTTCTTCAAAGCTTTGTGACGAACTCCTTTTCGGTGCTCCACGCCTGATAGATCTTCTGGTGCTTGCATTGACATCATGCCACACTTCTTCTCGAAGTATGCGATATACAAGGTCGGAGAAACCACGAGGATGGGCTTCTGGATGTCTCGCACGCCAACGTAGAATGTGAGCCGTGTGATGGTAGAAAAGATATCGGAGACCCTCGGGAGTGTTCGATCGTGTAATTCCTGGCCTCACTCGTTTTTCTAGAAGATACCTATCATGCAATAGCCGTAGAATTTGTGAGACTTGAGATGGTGATGCTTCCTGACTTTGGATCGCCCAATCTACAATGATAGCGCGTGCTCTCTCAAGGACACTGAAACATCTAGCACGATCCGGATGTGCCATGCTTGTATGCTCATGTTTGACAACAGGAGTGCTAATATAGGCAGTAGTTTGGGTTTTTTTTTTTTCTTCAAAGCCGCAATTTTTTATTACAGCTATGAATGTTTCCGTGCTAGTGGCAAGATTTTTCAAGCTCCATGACGTTTGCAAGTCTAATTCATGATGAACAATAGCAACATTTCCCTATTACTAGCTACGTTGAAGAATCGGTAGTCCTAGAATTGCCTCATACACTTCAATGTTGTCTTTGTGAATTGCCGCCACTTTGTTTGAAATTTGAATATATGTTCTCTTACAAGTCACACTTTGCCCAGTGGCAGTACGTGCGAGGCCACAATGGCAGATTTATACTATCTTATAGCATACATTATTATTGTCATGAACACTGTACTGTTCCTCATAACAGTCATGAAAAAATTATCAATTCAAGGGTAGCAACATAACCGCCACATGGCAAGGCAAAAATATTTTTATTCTTGCTTCACCAACACACTCCCACATCTACCCGAAACAAGCTTGGGTACACAAAAATTTCTCTCAAACTTTACATGTGTGCAATCATCTCAAATTCAGAAATTCTGAGGTTCACAACTATGCATGAACTCACACGCCTAGCACGCAGAACTGTCTCAAGAAGTTACAGTAAATGGGATGAACAGAAATATGCACGTCCGACAGAGTTTTACATTCCGCAGATCATCCATCGTCCAATATATGGACGCGAGCGCGTCTAAAGGTTAATGTAGATGTTAGAATCAGCTATACATTTATTAAACCCTATTGATATTAAATAATTGTTCATTCTATGATACCATGAACGGGAACTTTGCTTAATACCGTATATTGTCTTATTTAATTTGCACACTAAATCTTTGTATTTTGTGTTGACATATCCCTCTGGTTGAGACATGTATATATCTTCTTCTAGTAAACTATTAAGAAATGCACTTTTAACATCCATTTGATGGATGGTTAATTTTCTAAATGCAGCCCATGCAAGTAGAACTCTAATCAATGAAATTTTAACCACGGGAGAAAATGTCTCATTATAATCAATGCCCTTAATTTGAGAGTACCCTTTCGCCACTAGCCTAGCCTTGTATCTATCAATTTGACCATTCGGCTTAAGTTTGATTTATAAACCCACTTGCAACCGACTGGACGTCTATCATCAGGCAACTTTGTTAATGACCATGTTTTATTATGCATTAATGAGTCATATTCTTCATCCATGGCGATTTGCCAGTTCTTTGCCTCCTTACTTGTTATAGCCTCTTTGTAGTTTTTGGGTTCCTCTGTATATGATACAAAATCATTTTCAACCAAATTTAACGAATCAATTAGTTTTTGTGAAGGTCGCCTTACTCTTGTAGAACGTCTTAGTGGTGTCATTTCCAACTCCTCAACATCTTGCTCTTCAAATTCGGTGCCAGAGTCATAGAACTCTTCACCCGACTCAACGTTCTCTGCAACATCTTGTTGATTGTTTACTTGTGAAGAACTTCTTCGATATATTATTTGAGGTGTTGAGTTTACTGTTTGATTGTGGGAAGTTTCTAAACTTTCCTCACTTAACTCATCTTTTGAAATTTCAATCATCGGGAATTCATAATTTTGACGTGTCCCAGAATCAGCAAGCTTTTGATCTTTTGAGATCACGAAATCATTATCTCCCATTGTCTCATTTACCCCTTCATCAAAAACAACATCTCTACTGATATAGACCTTTCTAGTTTGTTGATTATATAACTTGTACCCTTTCGTACTCTCATTGTAACCAAAAAAGACATTTTCTGTACTTTTACTATCCCATTGTCTTCTTTTTGCTACTGGAACTTGGCTATAAATTTTACTTCCAAAAATTCGTAGATGAGAAATAGTGGGTTTTTGACCACTCCATACTTCTTCTGTAGTTATGTCTTTAAGTGCAATTGTAGGGACTCTATTTTGAATGTATGCTGCAGTAGCTATGGCTTCTGCCCAAAATATTGTACTAAGCCCCGCATCATATAACATACTTTTTGCACTTTCTACTAAAGTAAGGTTTTTCCTCTCAGCAACTCCATTTTGTTGTGGGGAATATGGAACTGTGAGCTGTCGTAGAATACCATTTTCTACACAAAAATGATCAAATTTTCTAGACGTAAACTCACCTCCATTGTCTGTTCTAAGAGTTTTTAGCTTATATCCTGTTTGGACTTCTGCCATTGTTTTAAACTCTATAAATTTCTCAAGAGTTTCACTCTTTTGTTTCATGAAATTTACTGCAATCCGTCTTGAGTAATCATCTATAAACGTCACAAAATATTGGGATCCTCCTAATGAAATTGTTTGCATCGGACCGCAAAGGTCGGAATGTATTAACTTAAGTAATTGAGTTGCTCTCTTTCCTTTTTCGGTAGGAAACTTATTCCTTTGTTGTTTCCCTTGTAAGCATTTGGTGCATAAATCTATTTTAAGTTCATTGGTTTTTAGATTTAAACCATGAACAAGTGATTTTTCATGCATTAATTTTAGTTTTTGAATTCCTATATGGCCCAACCTTCTATGCCATAACTCTACTTCACTCATTTTCTTCATTGTATTGGAAGGCACTACAGTAGCCAAGAGTTTTTCTTCTTTGACTAGACCTTCTGCACTCATGTTTTCCGAAATTCCTAATTTATACAGGTTTCCTTCTCTTTTTCCAGTGACAACTAATAGATTACTCAATTTGTCTCTTATGAGACATGAATTGCAATTGAATTCTAGTTTATATCCTGCATCAATTATTTTACTTACTGACACCAGATTTTTCTTTAAACCTGGTATATGATACACATTCTCTATGTGTCTCTTTGAACCATCTTCTAGTTCAACGGCGACTGTTCCTCGCTCTTCTATTGCATGACTTGTGTCATCACCAAGAAAGACTCTCATTGGACAAAACTTTTGAATAAGTAATGAACCAATTTTTATGCGGAGTCATATGTTGTGTTGCTCCGGAGTCTAAATACCATTTATTGTTTTCGGTGTCTTGAACTGAAAAACCTGCAATGAATAACTTAGTGTTTATAACACTATTGGCTTGATTGGCGTCTCCTTGTTCAGCAATTCTTTTCCGGCAATCCTTTATATGATGACCTGGTTTCTTGCAGTAGAAACATTTTCCGAGTTTCTTTGTATTACTGGAAAATTCTCTTTTCTTCTTAAAAAATTGATTTCCCGACTTCCTTTTTGTAGTGAATAAGGCTATTGATTTACCCGATCCAAAAGTCTTTCCAAGCGACTTTCTTCTCACTTCCTCTTGCAGAAGTAGACCTATGATTGTTTGAAGGGAAAGATTGTTTTGTCCACTTAAAGACACAACCAATCCTTCAAATGACTCTAGTAACGTACCTAACAATGCTACAGTACTATCTTCATCAGATAAGGTTACCCCAGCAGTAGCTAACTGCTCTATCATCGACTTAAAATTATTAACATGATCTGCTACTGAATTTTCTTCAAACATTTTCATGCTATAAATTTTTTGATTCAAATACATTTTGGTCGTTGCATGTTTGGTTTCAAACATGTTACTTAAACCATCCCACATTTCTTTAGATGTTTTTAAGCTATTGACCAAAAGTAATTGTGAATCTTTTAAGTGTAAGAGAATGTTGGCTCTTGCCTTTCCATCTCTCTTATCCCAATCGGATTGATCTGCAATTGTTGTAGGTCTGGTTTCAGAACCATCAACAATTCTCCATAAATCTTTGTCATGAAAGGTACATCTGCATCCTCACTTTCCACAAATGGAAATTAGTTCCATCGAACTTGTCGACAAGACGAGATTCAGAGAACTTGGATGCCATGATGACCTTTTGAACTATGTTACAGCTCGCTCTGATACCATGTAAGAATTATAAAGCAAGCTAACTTGACATTTGCAAGACATAACACTTGATGACTAACATAACAAGCGTTTGTAAGGTGATAGAATAACTTAATTATAAGTTCACCAAGAACTCCTTAAATACATAGAAGAATGTGTCCCTTGGACTAGGACGATGCTCTTTAAAAGAGTCATGTCCTTTCACATATCCTTTCATAGAAAGATATGACTGTAAAACTATTGATACTAAGGTTCTATGTTACTTATGTTGATATACTTCTAACACAAAAAGGGTGAAATTTTAGGAGGCTTCTTGTAAAATTCTCATTAGTTGTTTAGCATAGAAGTTACATAATTTACATTATACTGGAATGTCTACCCAGTCCCTAATATCACAACATAAATACTAACGGACACCCACATCATGTGACACTTTTTGAAACTGCACTGTGGAAAAATGTTGTATGTTGAGGAAGAAGGTTGAGGAAGTTCATTTCAAATATTTTGTTACAAAACTAATGAAGTTGCTGAGCCCGAATGTGCACTAATTTGTAAGTTACACAAAAGACCACATGTGTCTCCACACTGAACCGCTCCTTTCAAGTCTCGTGTTATAACACACCTAAGTTTTGTTTAAGAGTCCGAGTGATTTTGTTTGTTGCTAATTTAGGCAAATTGCTACATAATGAGAAAGATTGCCTTGAAACTGTAATAAATTAAATGTTGGATAGTTACAACAAAATGAACATACATATGTGCAAGAATGAATAAAATAATGCTATATATATTTATGTTGCAATTGGGGTTGCATCCAATTTGTACAATTTTAGGGACCTATATGATAAGTAAATAAACTTCAAAATTTTGAGAAATAAATTCAAAAAGTTGAAGGAACTTCCAACTTTCATGTACAAGTATAATATAGTATATTTGATGATTAAATTATTGGTTACCTTTCATTTATCAATTCAATCTTCTCATGGCTGTCAGATGCGATGGATGGTTTCTAGGTCTTTGTTCGAGATTGTTCCTTTGGGCAGACTATATATAAATGTCATCCGTTCTATTACATGGATGTAAAACATCTAATTGTTTCATTATCAATTCAAGTGGTTGTTGTTGGCTAAACGAAACGAAAGCAATCTGTAGATTTATGAAGTAATGTGAAGAATCTATAGAACTATGCATTTATTGTAGAATTTTTAAAGCCCTTGTTACAATTATGAGATAAGCTAAGACATAAATAATTGTCATTTTTATAAAATAATTAACCAAACAAGCCCCCATTGAAATCAACAGAAATTAAGTGAGCTAGACCTTAACCCCTATCTGTCGGCAAGACTAAAAACTCACTTTTGTGACTTTTGGATGATGTGATGAAGTCTTTGGATGAAGAAGGAATGATGAATTTCATCCCACTCTGATTTTCATTGGTCATGCTACTTCTTCAAGTTAAATTCAAGTCAATCAAGTTATTTTTGAATTTTACACGGGGTCCCAACTACAAAAAGAGTAGTAAAAACCGTTGATGTTGTGTATTTTGGAATTTTATGCTTAAACTAAATTTAGTTCATGAAAATGAGTTCTATTGCATTTGAGCCTAACTTACAAAATGAAGCTTACCAATATTTTCTTGATTTAGACACATGGATGATTTTCATTTGTTGTAATGCTCTTTACTGTAAATTACACCTTTGGTTAGAAAATCAAAAAAATTGAGCATATTTTGGAAATGATATGAATTTACTTTACAATCACTTCAAAAAGTCATAGTAATTTCAAATTTTTACCAAAATTTATGAAAAAATCATGATTTGTAGTAGACACATAGCTTCATCCACTAAAAATATAAAGTTGAATTCTTATCTTATTTATAGTGGCAGAATTGAGTTTCACATATAAAGTATGATTCCATGGTCATAGGCTCAGGAGTTAATTTGAAAACTTGGATCACTTATTGGAGAGCATAAAAGGAATGTACTACTGAATAACAGCTGAACCAAAACCTCAAATTAATCACCACTGCTAACTGTAAAACAAGTCGAAAACTCAGGTTTACTAAAAAAAAAAAATACATAGCACATACGGAAAACATACATCACATACCACAAGAAATAAAATTTCGAGCACGACAACAACACCGTCTCGTGCACCCGCCTCCTCCATATGTATTTTCTTGTGGATTATAGGTTGCTTATGGATTACTGTTTGCTTATGGATTATAATTGATAAATAATTTCTTGTGGATTCTTGTGGTTCCTTGTAGATTGTTGTCAAATATTCCAACATTCATAAGAATGTAGCATCTTTATTTCTATAATTGATGGCATACATTGTGTTCTACCCTAGATTCTATGTACTAAACTAATTGCACTCTTTAACAAATTCGGACCTATTCGTGCATGACCTTTCAATCATTCCAAAGTGAATAGCCCTCAACAAGAACTCTTGTGTGCTTGTAAAAAGTGAGCTTAGAAGATGAGTGAAGGAGCATCAACTCCTTAGGCTTTATATCCAAAACATTTCCCACCTACCAAGGTCAAATACCTCAGTCCCATTCAGCCCAAAGTTAATCGTTTCAAGGACGGAAAGATGCGTGGAATTTTTTTGGAATCAAATTAACCTCTAAAGGACAAAAACTCATTGTTTTAAAATGCCAACTACAAATCAATCCTATTGTGATAAATATAATTCAGATGCCTTGGGACCAAATTTTATTTCACCGTGAAGAACATTGTATGTGTTTGGTCAAAAAGAAAATAAATCCTGAATAAAAAAAGTCTACATATGACGTACTCAAAAATGTTGACAATAATGAGACTATATTTGGGCTTCTTGGTCCTTTAGGGGTTAAATTACTTTCCTATGCCGTAAATCGAGATTTGGGTTGTTTAACCCCTAAAATTCTGAGCGACCATATTATGGTCGTTCCACTTTTTGGGCAGCCTCCAGGGACCTCATATTTTTAAAAATTTCAATGAAAATTTTAGTGTAGCTTCCAAAAACTACACTCTACATGTTGCACTTTGTTTTATGTCATTCTGATAAGTGTTGCAAAAGTTATAAGCATTCGAAGTTTTTGAAGCGAGATCGGGCAGCAAGATTTTTTTAATTTTTTTACTCTTTTTCGAAATTTCTTTTTTGATTCATGATTGGTTGATCTTTATCTACAAATGAAGCTTTAAATCTACCCATTTTGAGCAATGGGATAAAAGTTATGAGGAAATCTGTTTTTTGGGCAGTTTGGACAAAAAAAACTTTGAAGCTCATTTCTAAACTCAATTTTCAATATTTTTTAATGAAATAAAAGGCACTAGGTGAAGATTTCCAAGTACAACATTCTCACCGTTAAGATTGACATTTTACAATTCCATGTCAAACTTATTAATGATTTTCTTTTTCCTTTCACTTTGTACCCACTTCTAGTAATTGTTTTATGAAAAAATTAATATGAGCTTTTTTCTTACAAGATTTTATATTTAAAAACCTAACTCAATTGTTAACATGGCCTTGCCATTCAATGAATTTCTAACCCTTTCAAAAAAAAGATATTAATTTCTAAAGTTCAAATTTGTCACCGGATTGAACCGCAAAAAACTTCTTTTGCAACTTTGATCCTTATAATCTAAGAATCTAATGGTCATTTTGCTCTCAAATTTTGTGCTCACATGAAAATTCAAGTTGGGTATTAGATCTTACGGTTAAATGATGAAAAAACTAAAAAACATATGATTTCTTCTGCAACTTCCAAATGCTGCGTTTTTCATGGTTTTTTTGTGAGAATATGGTCAAGGAATTTTAGGGGTTAAGATAAGTATGTTGAACTATATTATAAATCATGTAAAAAAATTCATTGTTTCAAGGACATGCAACATTTTTTTCTTGTACATGATCCATATGTTAAGATTATTGTTGGAATCAAATTAATCCCTAAGGGACCAAAGATTCAATGATTTAAAATGACAAATTCAATTGATCATATTGTAGAAAACGTAATTCAGATGGGACCAAATTTCAAATCACTAGAATCAGTGAAGAGCATTGTATGTGTTTGGTCAATATCCAAATAAATTTTGAACAACTAATACTAGCATCTTGGAGTTTTGGTTGGCCTTTCTCTGATTCTTCAAATTAGGAATTGAACGAACAAGTTTTTTTGTGACTGTATATCACCAACTTGCTATTTGAAAAATGAGCTTGCTATAAGAAAAATTGGGTAAAAAAATAGAGTACATCGCCATAATCTTCCCTTATCATTGGTATGTATTATAGTCAAGAACTCTATAAAAAGCTATATATTTGTAGTAAAAAAAATTTGAAAATCATCAAAAAAAAAAACGCTTTTTATTTTTCAAGTTTCAATCAGTTTCAAATCGCCAATGGGACTGGCTTTAGAAATTGAAAAGAAAAATCACTAAATTAAACAATATAGTGAAAGGCTACCAATGCATAAACTGCAAGAATGATGCTCTTGTAACTCATAATTTTTTATAATAGTAGGGTTCTAAATCCCATACTGTTTGGATTGAATTTTACAGACAGTGTAGCTTTTCTTGGAACTATGGTGAGAGAAGACAGTTGGCATAGTATGAGGGAATTTAGTACTCCTTCCGTTGAGCAAAAACACCTTGCTTTCATTGAAATCCATGGATTAAGCGTTGTTTTCACTGAAATTAATGGATTAAGTTTAATCCTAAGATTACAGAGGGAGCATGTTGATTGTGATGCAAATTCATGGATTAAGTGAGTACAGAAGGAATATTTTTACTACTAGAAAGTGTATACATGACCAAAATCCATGACAATAATCCATGATCAACATGATTAAAATCCACAGATTAAAGTGCTAGATTGTCTGCAATGCCGTGAAACAATTGTCAAGCGCATATGAAGCTTAATTACCAACGGTGAATGAGTACAATTGGAAATCATGGTTTTATTTGGTGACAAAATTTAAGTTGATATCATGGTCTTTTTGTGGGACGGAGGGAATACGAATCTACCAAGGAAAACTTAGGAGTAAAAAGTCTTGGGTCTAGCCCTTAAACGTCCACATTGTACTTACCATGTCAAACTCATCAATTCCTCACATTTTTAGATATATTATGTTTTTCTCGTATTTTTCTCATATAAGTTATTCTTATACAGATTTACTCTGATTTTTTCCACAAATATTTAGATAAAAATGAATTTTATAAGAATTTTCAAAGTTTTTTTCTTGTAAAAATCATAGTAATTACAAAATGTTTTAAATAGTATAAATTTTAAAGGAAACATGTAAATAATAGTGATGAACGATAGGGTGTAGATGACATGCTTCTAGAGCTTACATAAAAAGAAACTCGATAGAATTTTTTTTGGTACAATGTATATTGGAATTTTAAGGTTTTGAGATTTAAAGTGCTGTAAACAAACGTAATTTTAACAATTTTGATGAATGGTAAATTGAACTAAAAAGTAGAAAATAACCCCCACACTTTATTAGTTGGGACCATTTTCATTTAAAATTAGAAATTAAGTGAAATTCAGTGTTTGACTGAAACACAACCAAATATGGTCCTAGGCTCCTTGGACGCTTACATCAGGAACTTCAAGGCATGTGAACATGGTGCATTGAAATGCAATTAAGATAATTTGATGCCAACCTCCATACCAACCTAGTATGGATAAAATGACACTAAAATGACCTGTATGCAGCCTTTGGTGTCAAAATGACACCCACAATAGTCTGGCCCAACTTTTCTGGTGTAGGGGTTAAGGTTGAGACACCCATTCCCGACCAGGGACACAAAACCGATCAGGCCTAATTTATAGATTTTGAAAGGGAAGATGTACCTCATTTGTACATTAGAGCATATGATCGGTTTTGGGTACACCTACAACTTCGCACTTTAAAAATTTGTACTTAATCAAATAATTATCAATTTTTTTTAATTAAATATGAAAACTTCTTAACTTTTGTAGTGCTAAAAGAGAAAAATAATCAAAATATCAATTCATCTATCCCAAGTATAGTACATGTCTTATTTGATCGGTTTTAGGTGTCTCGACCTTAGTAACTATAAGGATTTTTCCAAGAGCCAGTGCTGACAGGTAGGAGTACCTTTTTGCCCCTGCCCGGTCGGCCGCCCTGCAGCTGCCCGCCCCCGCCCCCGCCCCCGCCCCCGCCCCCAGCCCGCCTGCGCCAGCTCGGCCTCCGTGCGCCCTTGGATGGCGTGGGCAAGGCGGACGGCTCCGATTGTCCCTAAACTTCTCAGGCTTATTGCGCCTCAGTGACGCGGACGCTCGTCACCGTCTCCGGCTTCGGCCTCTTCCAGAAGCAGGTTTTCCAAGCCGATGGTGCTTTGCTTACATTGTTGATTCCATGTAAGGAATTCCACATTAGGGTTTGCGCCATGGCTGCCTTGGTGCGGCGTTTGCACCGCAGCAACACCGCCTCGTTTATCCGCTTCCTCCGCACCAGGTCAGTTCTCCAATTCCTGCATTTATTTTTCCTTCTCTATTTTCCATAGTTTGATATTCAGGTGTCTTACCACTCTGTCTTCTGTCGCTCATCTTCAGAGCCATGACTCTCCGCCTGCCTGCAGCGGTGCCTGCTTGCCTCCCCAGGAAACTCCGCATTATTGCCGCAAGGACGATGAGGCGCCCGTTTCGAGCCGATCGTTCACGGGATCGGTGAATTGGGCCCCCCCGAGTTATGCGATCGGAGGACTTGGGTTTCAGTCCAGGGGCAGGTTCGGATCCAGGGGAGGTTTGGGGCCCTGGAGTAATTATACAGTGCGTTATGCCAGTACCGATACCGCAGCTGCTGTGACGGGATTGCATTTCGTGGAATCAGGCGAGACTACAGGGGACATTGCAGGGCAAGCTGGTGGAGTTGTTTCTGATCAGGTGGTGAGTGCAGGAGCGGGATTAGGGGAAGTGGCCACCGCCGCTGCTGATTGTTCAGCCCCGACCGCGGCGTTGCAGCATCTCATCGACTTTGTTCATACGCAGGGTGGCTTGCCTTGGTATGTATGTTTGTTCAATTTCTCTTTGTCATTCTGCTCGTCAGTCCAAATTTCTAACTACTACCGTCAGGTCAATGTTTCTGAGAGGGTTTAGGGTTTAGGGGTTTAGGGCCGTGGTTTGAATGGTGTCTACGAGGATTCGTCTTTCTCTCACCGGAAATTAAGCTTGTAAATGGAGTGCTCGTGTGAGAGAAATTGGATTACCATCGTGCATTTGCCCAGCCCACGAGCGAGTTGTCACTGGTTGTGCTACGTTTTTAGGGGTTTTAAAGCTGACATGAGCCCCTTCTATCCCTTCGTACAGTTACGATTATTGTGAGGCATAAGGCAGGGATAGCCAAAATCGCCACTTTTAGTGCTGAGCGTAGTTCCTGTTATTAGACTGGTCTATTGCTATATCTTCTCGTTAGCAAATGAGAGGGGATTCCGATGCACCAAAGAATCCGTTATTGGGATACGTAATGCAAAAATATGAAGGTTCGAAGTTTTATGGGTAAATGAGCAACAAAACAGGTGTTTAGGTGGTCTACATCCTCTAAATCAATATGTACCCAGGCACTGTTTAAGATTTTAGGGTCATGATTTTGGGTCTAGCGATTATTGGTGGTCCTACCTTGAATTGGAGTAATATGCAGTTCTTTTAGTGATTGAGATGGCCCACTGTTACGCGGCAGTCTGTGCAGTTTCGAGGATCGATCGCATGGAATGTGTATAATTGTGTGGTGTCTGGGGGGGAGTGACAATTCCGTGATATTTGAGCCGGTTGCAGGTGGTTGTCGATAGCTGCTACAACAGTGGCAATCAGGGTCATGGTGTTGCCTGTCCTTGTGTTTCAAATGAAAGCCACAGCGCGACTGACGGTGAGAGCATGTCCTCTGGTTCCATGTCCATTTCTACTTTCAGCATTATTGCCCTGGTGTTCCAGATTCCTTGTAGCGATTGCAGACGTCTTAACTGTGCGTGTATGTGTACGTTTCATGCTTACTGAGGTTTTGTTTGCTGCAGCTGATGAGACCAGAGCTAGAAGCTATTACCAAAACTATCAAAGAAAGTGTACGTTTGCTCTGTCCTTTTTAGTCGTATATTGCGTAGTTGTGTTTGTTGGTTGGCAAAATATGTCAGTAGGCGACAGGAAAAAATGGATGTAACAACGTGCTAGCTTGAGAATGGCAAGCTTGGTGAATCGAAGCAATGGAATTTGTCGTGCTAAATTTACGTGACAGATTCAATAGAGAATTCATTGAGGAGACCTGCTTTCTGCCCTACTTGCAGGGTTACGATCCCAAGGTGACCGAAGTTAATCAGAAACGAATGAAGGAGCTTTTTCAACAGTAATATTTTAATCTTTTTCCCTGGTCAAACATGTGTACTATATTGTTTTTGCTAGTTTTTGGTGGAGAGTTTATAGAAGGAGATGATTTCTGTACATACGTGGTGCGAAAGATTATGTGCCAGTGGTTTCACAGGCTAGACAAAGTTGATTCTTTAATTATTACCATGCGTATCACTGTGCAGACACAAAACAAATCCGTT
Source organism: Pohlia nutans (assembly GCA_022496805.1). Classification (NCBI taxonomy): domain Eukaryota; kingdom Viridiplantae; phylum Streptophyta; class Bryopsida; order Bryales; family Mniaceae; genus Pohlia; species Pohlia nutans. The sequence goes on from CM040085.1 coordinate 36,449,942, forward strand.
TATGCCGTTGATGGGAGCATTTATACAAGCTCCCCTTTTCATCAGTTTTTTCTTTGCGGTGAGCAAAATTTATTATTGTTTTGACATCGTGCATTAGTGTTCTTTGAAATGTAGAAAGAACTTGAGACGCTGTTTTAGAGGTTTCTTTATGGATCAGATAACGTTTTAAATGTTTTGGTCTAGTGACAGCATTGTGGTTGATGATTTGAGTTTTATATGGCTGCTCGCAGATACGGAACATGGCTGAAAAAGTTCCCTCATTTAAAGAGGGAGGTGCCTTATGGTTTACTGATCTAACTACATCTGATCCTTACTTCATCCTGCCAGTCATGAGTGGCCTTTGCACTCTTGCAACAATAGAGGTGATCCTTCCTGACTTTTGATGACTATCTTCTGCCATGGCTTGCATCCTTGTTACTTACGACCTTGTTTGTATACTAATGATCCTATTTTGAGTTGCAGCTGGGAGCCATGGATGGCATGCAAGGTCAGCCAATGATAGGCAAGATGAAGATGTTCTTTAGGGGATTTGCAGTCCTTATTGTTCCTTTGACAGCCTCGTTTCCTAAGGTACAGTGTCTCGAGTCAAATTCGTCTACTCCGTCATATAATGCAGTCGTTGGTCAAGTTATGAGCATCAAGTTGGTTATCATCTACTTAATCTGTCAAATTTTATTATTCGTTGACTTTGGGAATGGACATTACACTTGTGATGAAGTGTGCTCACACTCTGTCCTTCCCCATTTTTACAGGCCTCACGCCCTTTGATGATAGTCTTTTTACGTTTGTCCAATTATTTGTTTTTCAGTTTTGATGAGGGTTCCGTTTATGTTTGTTTACAGGCTCTCTTCTGTTACTGGCTCACTACAAATCTGTGCTCATTAGTCCAGACCACAGGCAAGAACTTGAACCCCTTGATCACCCTGTGATAGCATGTTTCTCTCCTGATTTTGATACCTATTTAGTTCTATTGCAATGCATGGAAATAGCAATATCTATGGCAAAGCTACTTAATTGGATAGTCATAAAAGAAACTCGTCTGCTAGGCAAGATACAACACATCTGAAATGCATTATTATCACACTCCAATATCGCATTCCAGTATCTGCACAGAATATTTGCTTTTGTGTACACATGTGCCAAGTCCTGAACTGGTTATCACAGGGGTGATATAAAAGAGTTCCGAGTGTATTTTCGCTTCTCCTGATGTATTAACATTGTAACTGTTTTGACAGTTCTACGCCAACCGGGAGTTAAGCGGGCTGTTGGCATTCCTGAGACGGCACACTTGGTAGCTCCGGTGACACCTGCGTCTTTGGCTACAGCTGTGACCCTGCCCCACCCTCCTAAAAGAGCAAAGAAGTCAAAAAGATAGTTCTCTTTTATTTGATTTTATTGTAGGGTGGGAGCACAGTAACCCAAAGAGACGTTCCAAGTCTATGTCTCAATATTTTTTTGAATAGTTCCACAATCCATATAGGTGATCCCACACTTCAGAATAGTGCTGTTTTTTAAGCTCAATTACCAACGGAGCCAGTTTATTTCGGTAAAGTCCCATGAAGCCTCTGTGCATTCATCTTGACTGAGTTATAATTATCCTTTGTTTTAAGGCTATCAATTTCCTGTACTGCCCTTTTTTTTTAAGACGACATTCATATTTTATACATTATCAATTAAGTTCTAAATCATGCGACATCCGACTAACAATTTACTAAATGGTCGAATATGTATGAATTTCTTTGAAGTTTTTAAAGCTTTGTTGATGATATGTTTCAAAAAGAATGACATTGTGTACCGGGAGTGTATTTAAGCATTTTTGATTTTTTTCTTAAAACTTGATTTTTGACCTTCAAAATGATTTTTTTGGTATGTGAACAAATAAACATAACATTGGTTGGAGGACCGTTCTGAAGAGAGAGTTAGTTGAAGGTAGTTTTTCTATCCATGCCTCAAAGATGAATATACCAAGAAATTGAGTCAAGTTCTATTCTATTGGTTTGAGGACCATCGTTAACCCCTAAAGATCCTCACCTATTTTGTAAAAGTCAAAGCCCTAAAAGTCAAAGCCTCACAATTTGCATACTTGAAATATCACATGGTATGATTTATAAATTTTCATAGATAGTCATTAATGTTATAGAGGTACCCTACGTCGTGGTCGGTTTCGACATTAATTAATTACTTTTTGTCCCAAAGTGCCACATGTCATCTTGTGATTGGTTAAGGGGTGAAGTGGACCTCTTAAAATATGATGTGGAAATTCAATTTTGACACCTGTTGTCCGAAACCGACCACAACGTACGGTATGACAAAAATTTCAACATGATTGGAAGATATTTGAAATATTTACAAATCTTTTCATGTAAATGAGATAAAAATTCAAAAGAAACGTATTTTTGACAAACTTAGTAGAAAAAATTATATTTGAAGGTAGACAAAAGTTATGTTTACAAGTAGGTAACCCTTTGAGGCACCTGTGGACAAATGAACAGATTCAAACTATTCTCCTGACTACATACATGGACAGATTTCATCTATCCAAATTTCTCTTGGTTTTTGTGCTAGTTGACTATCATTTGTATGGTACGAATCTTCAAAATAAGATATTATGATTTTTTGAAAAACAACACAATTGATTTATGTCAAGTTTCATTCTAGTTCAAAAAGTGAGGCTTTAAACATTATTTTCCAAAATAAGTAGAATCAAACTAAGGCTACACGATTCTACGTACAACCATTGACGAATTCATAAAATTGAAAATAGATTTGTAAAATTGAACAAAGTTCTACAATTTTTTTTTTTTTTTTTTTTTTGTCAATTATAAAAAAGGTTGTAAAATTACAAAGAAAGTTCTAGAATTATAGAATCTAAAATTATAAATTTAAATAAAAGATATAAAGTAAATTTATAAAATTAACAATAAAATTTTGAAATTAAAAATAAAGTTCTAATATATATATATATATATATATATATATATATATATATATATATATATATATATATATATATATATATATATATATAAAATAAAAATATTTTAATACAAATTGGTCCAAAAATTGATTAAAGTAAAAGAAAAAGAAAAAGCGAACATCCATATAAAAGGGTATGATGATGAAGTATAGCATTATGTATTAGCTCGTGTTGTATTTTGTATCTTTTAAGTTATTTTAAATATTATTTTGTAATTTTGGTTTGTGGTTTTGATCAATATGTAGCATATGAGAATCATGAGTTTCATTTCTTAAAAACTTCAAGATTCAATACAAAATTTAACATTTGAGCACATACCTATTGGATCTGGGTTTTATTCCACTCTATGGAATAAACAGACCAATAAGGAGGTGTTCTTTTTGATAATAGGAGTAGTTAACTATGTTAAGCTTGGTGAAAGACATAACATAGGTGATACTGAGTTTGGTAAAATTGTAGATGAGTTTAATGGTCAATTTAAATTGTCAATAGTGGAAAGTAGTTATCTATCTTCCTATAGACAATTACTGATTCGTTTTATTCAACTATTGGACTTTCAAGGCAAAGAAATTGGACTTTCAAGGTTTTTATTCTTATTTATGGTTGGGATGTTGAAACTTCGCATATATAGTGAGTGTGCTGTGAGTTGTTGCGATATTCTATAAGCTAGAAGGTTCTGAATAACGCATTATATATTTTCTAGTTAATATTTTTAGTTCATTTATTGCTGTTGTAATGTACTTGGAATTTTTTTTTAGTCTAAAGTTTCAAAAATGCCGATTTGTGATACATGTGAAATGAGTTGTAGAACTAAAGTTGCATTGAGAGAACATAGAAAAAGATGTGAAATTATTCCACGTGGTGAAATATCAGTGTTGTCTACTCATCTCAATGTTAGTAGGAATGTTAGAGGAAGACCATTAAATCCAGTTGTTCAAAGAGGAGATCTAAACCAATCTTTAAGAATGGATATCACTACCCATAATCAATCTAAATAATATAGGAGCAAGTCAACAACAATCTGGAACTTTCATTCCACTATGGTGGATACTTGATCCTCTAACAGAACAAGTTGAAGAAAAAGGTGTTGTACATCATTTATCAGATGAATCGTTTTATTCAACTTTCCATATTGTAAATGCGTTCTGAAGTTGTAGGAACAATGAAGGCTTATCTAATGCAGATATAGATTCAATCTTGGACACAATTTTCAATCCAAATGTGGATTTAAATAAAGTTGCTATAAGAAGTGCTTATGATGTGCAAAAGTGGGAAGAAAAGTTATATTCTAAAGAAGATGTAAGTTTCATTTTTGAATATTCATGACAGCTTTGCAAATTTTTAGTATAAAATTTGACTTTATTTAAAATATAAAATCTTACTTTAAAATTTGACTTTATTTAAAATATAAATCTTACTTTAAAATTTGACTTTATTTAAAATATAAAATCTTACTTTAAAATTTGACTTTATTTAAAATATAAATCTTACTTTAAAATTTGACTTTATTTAAAATATAAAATCTTACTTTAAAATTTGACTTTATCCATCGCAATCGTATATTTGTATCAAATATTGTTTTGGTCAAATAAATATTCAAGATGAAAGTTAGAAGATGCTTAGAATATATAACTATTTAACCAAATGATGTAAATTCGTTAGTATGTATGAGCATTGTTCATACATGTTGTTATACATTGTATGAACATACATGTTGTCATATTTTATATAAAGTCAGATTTTATACTAAAAATTTGCAATGCTGTCATAGATATTAAAAAATGAAACTTACATCTTCTTTGGAATATAACTTTTCTTCCCACTTTTGGACATCATAAGAACTTCTTATAGCAACTTTATTAAAATCCACATTTGGATTGAAAAGTGTGTCCAAGATTCAATCTATATTTGCAGGTCCAAACGAGGTAAAGCGCTCCACTAAGCACGTCATCAATGCTTTTTTTTAAGAATCTTTATCATAACAATTGAGAATATATATAAACTACTAAAAAAGATTATAGTCCAATGTTCTATACTTATAAATGTATCATATAAACACAAAAATATTTTTGTGAAAATTATAAGTATAATAAGGACAATTATGTCTTTGTCATCACTCCTTAGTATTCTTTGATTAAGGAATATTTTGGATGACTTAACGACTATTTTGGATGCATTATCCAATATTTTTAATAGAATATGCAATTAAGGACTTCACTAAAGACTTGCTAAGTGTGCACGGTTGGCTTATTTTACATCACTTCAATCCCTGCATTTATCGTTGTGCCTACAACTTCGGAATGCATTTACAATATGGAAAGTTGAATAAAACGATTCATCTGATAAATGATGTACAACACCTTTTTCTTCAACGTGTTCTGTTAGAGGATCAAGTATCCACCATAGTGGAATGAAAGTTCCAGATTGTTGTTGACTTGCTCCTATATTATTTAGATTGATTATGGGTAGTGATATCCATTCTTAAAGATTGGTTTAGATCTCCTCTTTGAACAACTGGATTTAATGGTCTTCCTCTAACATTCCTACTAACATTGAGACAAGTAGACAACACTGATATTTCACCACGTGGAATAATTTCACATCTTTTTCTATGTTCTCTCAATGCAGCTTTAGTTCTACAACTCATTTCACATGTATCACAAATCGGCATTTTTGAAACTTTAGACTAAGAAAAAAATTCCAAGTACATTACAACAGCAATAAATGAACTAAAAATATTAACTAGAAAATATATAATGTGTTATTCAGAACCTTCTAGCTTATAGAATATAGTAACAACTCAAAGCACACTCACTATATATGCAAAGTTTCAACATCCCAACCATAAATAAGAATAAAAATCTTGAAAGTCCAATTTCTTCGCCAATACTTAAGCTTTAGAAACCTAACATCATGTGAACTCTATGTTTGTACTCTATTCATGGAATTTTTTACTTTATCACTTGGGTATTGGCTACGAGAGGATTGTGTAAACCATCTTATGAGATCACCTTTTTTGAAGTTATCTAGAGTGACACTTGTACTAATAGAGTACAAGAAGATTGTGTAACTCATCTCATGAAATCACCTTTTCTAACTTAAGTAGAGTGACACTTGTACTAATGGAGTACAAAGGATAGTGTAACTCATCTTATGTAATCACATGTTCTAACTTAACTAGAGGCTATGTCATTCATCCACTTTCATGACATAGCTAGAGACCATCTAGATATTAATAAATTCTTCTTGTAGGAATTCTTTACTTAGAATTTTTTTGACATCATTTATGTCATATCTCCAGTAAATAGTATTAAAGTCCAGAAGTTTATACATGTTAAGAAAATCATTAGGGATGAAACTTTCACTCATAGTGACTCTTATGTTGAGTTTAACAAGAATAGAAAATCAATTCAGACATACCACAATAATTTAGAGAATACCGTCACCATAGGGACTCCAAACTCCAGAAACCGGCCATTTCTACAGTAGCATGTAACCAAAGGATTTGAATTTGTTTTACTACTATATACAATAAATATGTGAATAGAAAATATATGTTAATAGTAAAAAATAATTGCATAAACTATAAGTGAATTAGATATTTTGGTTAATAAATTGTTACATTTGGGCTATTATTTTTAGATCACATGTACGTATGATTCAAACAAGAGCTAATATCCATGTAGAATGTGTTGGTGCAAATTAAGAAATCTGGGCAAAGTTAATGAGGTAAATGAAGCTTAAACTCTTGAAAAAATGAAACGCATCTTCCATCAAATGCACGTAGCACACATTGAAAGAATTCAAAAATCTATTTCAAAGCAATGGTCTGTGCATCCTGTAGAGGTAAGTGACATTATTTTATATATGTATATATCTATATATATCTATATATATATATATATAATAAAAATTATTAAAATAAGTCAATGGCATGATATTATATAATTTGTATGTTTAAGTTTTTGTAAATATGTTTATACATGAAATCTTAATATTGGAGAGGTTGTTTTTGTTTCCAAAATGCATTGTGGGGATTCAATGGGAAAAACAATGCTATAGGTAATCCATATCTTGCTTTGCATGTGGATATTCTCCATCAAAGTGATTTGGATATTTTTAAAATGTCGGTGAACATTGTTAGGGACATGTCATCAAAAGCTGCTCTTGAAGAAATGGACAGACGTCTTCTTATTATCAAAGAAAAATCTAGGTTCTCTTCTTTTCGTATCCATGGTACTCTAAGAGCCTGATATTTCTCTGACTAAGTGAATTTTGCTAGATTTGAGCATTGATTTGTTATGCACGTACGTTGTATCTTTCATAATTCTTAAACAATGTATGGTTTTATTGATAGTATTTATCTTTTATTTTTATCTTTGTTGAAAAATCCAATATGTTTCATATATCAACTTTTGTGTGTGTTTATATATGTGTATATATATACATACATGATAAAAAAATTTGATATAGAATGAAACCAAAGTTGTGACATTGTAACGTGCTAGTGCAAGTGATTGTGCTTTGTATGATTGGATTGGTTCCAATAAACGTCATCAAATGTTTTACAACATTTTTGGAGTGGTATATGTGTGCTACTAGAAATGCTCCTCACACAAACAAAAGCTTGGATACAATGAACACATTAATGAGAAGGTAAACTTTTGTGATTAGTAAAACGTTAGTTTCAGCACAATAAATATCATTATTAGGACAGCGAGCAAAAGTTGTAGAATTCTTATTTTTATTTATATGTATTAATCAATAGTGATGGAAAATGTGAACATGACTTTGGTGGAATTTAAAGACCATTTACTGCAGTGGCAAAAATCTGGTTTTAATACTGTAAAAATTCACTCCATGGTTCATTTTAGTTCATCTTTTGAAAGGGCAGGTGTATCTTGGGAGTATACGTCAAATATGTTTGAGCAGATGCACATTGCTTTGATGAAAAAGTCGTATCGGTCTAGTAACAAAAGAAATGGAGATGAACAAATAGTGAAATACAACTGTAGATTAGAAGCATTAAGAGCGGCCGAAAAAGATATTGAAGCTTTGGAGAATCAAATAGCAAGCAAAGACACCGCAATTAAAAAGGTGAGAGTTTCAATTCAATAAAAAAATTAACTTAAATTTATGAAATATGAATATTTACTATTATCTAGATTATTACATATTTATATAGTTTACAAAGTCTTGAATATGTTAAAGAGAATGGAGGCTTTGCATTTTAAATTGTAGAAGCTTTAGGAGACAATAATTGATTTAAATTGTCATTGTGCAGGCCATCAAAGAAAGCAAGAACGTGCTTGCACGGGTGGATTTTAATGTACACAAGTTGTGGCTACGAAATGAAATTCCAAGTTCAATTCCTATAGCAATACAAGAAAGAAGATCTTATTCAAAGGCCGTGATCCCCAAAAAAATTCAAATTTTGCTAAAGACATAACCAAAAATCAATGACCATCTGATCACAACTATTGCTACCTATGAAGCAGACTACAACATAACTATTGGAGAGGTAAGTCTATGTCTACTTTGAAATGCTTATCATAATAATTCCCTATATTGTTCTTAAGTCAATTAACAATTTAGTGAAAAACATTTTGGGAAAGAAATTATGTCTATAAGTAATATACATAAATTACGAATATCATTAATATTATATTTATGTTTTTATATATTAAATATACATAAAACTAATACTATAAATTACATTGAGTGTGTGGAATAAAAAATAAGTACTAATTATAAAATCACATTCAGATTATGGGAATATGTACAACAGTTGCTATTCCAGGTGGCCAAATGATGAATGGCCAATGTAGGCTCGTGCAACACATAAGTTTTTTGACTCACCTTGGTACAACAGTGTAGCATTGGACACCTTGGAGGTGGTACAATTTTCCAATGTCAAGTATGGTGAGATCAGATTATTATTACATTGCATAGGATGTTCTTACTTTGAAGTGGATGGATCACAAGTACGAGATCATACTCCCGAGCTTGCATTCATTCCTCCCTATTATGAGCTAGAATCCGACGGCAATACGGATATTACTCAGTGCACACTGTTATCATAGAATAGACCTACAAACAACACGCGTAGTACTCATGCTAGTAGTAGCTCCCAGTTGCATTGCATGCCTAATTACTTGTTGGTAGATGTTTAGAAGATCTTGAAAGTGATTCATGTGGTCCCATATTTTGGAGATGTTGATGGGAACAAGGTTTTCATGAACAAATGGAAGTTTTAAAATTTTAAACTCTTAAATTCAACTTAGAAATCCTTGAATGTCACTTGCTTATGTATATTTTTTTTGGAGTATAAAATTGTCAATGTTTGGTTGCTGGGTGGCCAAGGTGACAAGAACTTAGGGAGGGAGATTTTTCATTGCACATTCTTTAACCCTTAACTGCCTGAGCGTCCATTTTTTGAACGATGTACAGATTTCATCGATAATTTCTCATCCGTCATGCACTTTTTGCAGTGTGGAATTTTTATTGTAGATTCTATGGAAAGTTAGCTTCATGCATATGTGATCCGATTAGAAAGGGGATGATTTGTGAAAAATTTATGTCTCATTTCATGTTGTAGTGATTCACCCAAAATTTTGAAGATTTCAGTGTAAAAGTGCTCTAAAAAAAGTCAACTCATAAAATTAAGCAACCAAAAAATCTCCAAAAATCACTACACTTAGAGTATTACATTTCAACCAATCACAAAAAAAATTATCCGTAGATTGTCAATATCTTATTCGTAATTGAATTACATAATAATTTTGAATTTCATGTTTCAAATTTTATACAAAATTATTGGTAATAGCAATCATAGATCTAACCGTATGGATAGAATCTAAAATTCATAATGTACAACTTTTATTCATATATCAAGTTCAAAATATCCCTCTAAGTTGCATTTTATAATGCATCTTTACAAAACTGCCGAATTCGGAGAGGGCTCTAGGCATTTAGGGGTTAACTCTTTACTGTTGTTTGTTTTCGTAACCTTGTCTGTTAATTTCCACTCTCGTGCATTCAATTGGTTGGTGTTGTTCACTGCCTGTCCAAGCACTATTTCTGAGAAGGTGATGATCCCTTTTCTGCACAGGTTTCTCAGTACACTAGTAGAAAAGGTGGCACTGCCGAGGGAGATGCCCAGGCAAGTAGTACCCAATTCCACGCATGCACAGTGATTTTGCCTCGGCATGTCCCTGGAGAGCGCCACCTTTTCTACTAGTGGTATAGTCAATTGCATTCAAGGCTCCTGCCTATTGCATCCAGGTAGACATTTAACACTGAATTTGTTGTGTTCATTGGGGAGGCTGGAATTGTGATCTTTTCATATTCTAGAAATGCTGACATAAAACGAGTAGTACATGTATGGGTGCTCAACTGACGGAAGTTGCCATAGCATCAAGTAAGTTTGCACTTGGCTCCGTTGGAGTTTTTGATGTGACAGTTTTTGTGAACAACGCACTTGGTATTTATATCTGTACATTTTCATGAATGGCAGGATTTTTGTAACTTGCAACGATCTACATTTGTGCTTAGTATTAAGTAGAGTGTGTGGAACCTAGTCGGTGAGCAGAACGGAACCACATAATTTTTCTTTTTTCGATTCATTTATGTAGCACCTACATGATTTTTCTATTGTAACTTTATGTAACATCTACATGATTCTTCCAAGTGAAAAGTGTATGTAATATCTATGTAAACTTTATACAAATCTTATTTGAAACTCATATTTAATTATGCTACAAATATCATGTAACTTTTTTATGCATGGTATGTACATGTGCATATCTTACAGTTTAATACAATCAACATAAAGATCATGTATTAACAAGAATATGCTAACCAATCAAAATTGTTATATAATATTTACATTTGAACGGTTTATGTAGATGTTATACAAAGTATACAAGAGAAAGTTTGAATTAAAAACATGTGCGAAGTTCATTTATTAATCCTACACAAAAAAATTATATTTTTAATATAAGAGTTACATATCTTTTCCAATCATAAAATATTTTAAAGATTTACATGATTTGTGTGCAGATTGCACATTCCTAAATATTATATGCAAATTACAATGGAGATTTCATGTAGATGTTACATGATCTGTATATTGTATTGTTGTAAATGTTATAAATTGTAGCATCTACATGATTTCCATAGTGCAAGTTACATGGATTTTTGAGATGTAACAAAGAAATGGAACACTTCCTTGTTAACCCCTAAACGTACCAGGGTGTCCCTGGAATTGACAATTTGAGAAAATTCATCATAAAGTACTATTTAGAAGAATATTTTGGAATTGATATACAAATGAAAGTTCTAGATTTTGAATTTTAGATTCCATCCATACGGTTCGATTCACTAATACTATCACCAATATTTAATTATCAATTTTGAAAGTTAAAATTAAACATTCCTTCTAAATTCGATTACAAACAAAATTTTAATATTTTTTGAGTAAAATTTGTTGGAATGAATTTGAAATGAGATACTCTTGAACGTGGTGATTCTTTGAAATTTTTGTGTTTCTTAAATCTATGACCTCATTTTTGCAAGACCACTTTTGAACTACAGTTAATGCAATTTTGGCTTGGTCAACGACTTGACATACTTCTACATTTGTAATTTTAGAAAAATATGTAATCAAGTATGACTAAATCCAACCATTAGATAGGACAACAACTTGGTGAAGAATCTCCAAAAAATTGAATGACTTTCATCCAAGCATTGATGAGAACGTGAGAAGGGTTTGAATCTGTTAGTTGTTCAGTTTCTGGACGCTGTGATGTTTAGGGGTTAACCCCTGAACGGCGGTTGGGAACCGTAGGCGCTGTGACCGTATAGGGCCGTCTATCAGCTTCAATATTTTTTGTGTGACGTTGTAATGAAATCCAAGAATCTCAGCCGCATTGGAACCTCAACCCTGATGGTACCTTGCTCAAGAATTTTTTTAGCACCAATTCACCATGGGATTCCATAGATCACAGCACAAATCTCGTGTATTCAGGGCGCTGCAGTGTTTTGAAAAAGCGTCAAAATTCCGGCATAAATTGTTGATGGTGCGTTTGAAGATCGCACCGGTGTAAGAGCCCCATATGCAATTTTTTAGCCGTGTAATTTTTGGCAGTGCAATCTAACCTTCACAAGAGAAGTCCTCAAGATTCAGCGCTTCTGTATACGGAAGGAGCTGCAGCGTAGCTTTGAGAATTGGGTCGCCCAGAGCATCGTCGGGTCTTGGGTACGAGAGACTGCCTCGCAATGACGTGGACAACGATGTCCTTGTCCGTAGGCAAGGGATGTGTGCCATGTGGAGAAATGGATGGCGCTGTGATGGCGGGTACTATTGTGGACCGCACCCAATGCTGACTACACAATACAAGTGGCGTTCCAGCGAGGGAACCATGCACAGTTCGTTGGGGCGGGAAATAGGACGTGGACATGACACAACAACACATCCAAGACTTACCACTACCAATATTCACTGTGCAATGTGTTTTCTCATGGCCCATAAGCCCATTCACACCAAGCCTCTACTGCACTTGCATTCGCGTTCCCGAAATGGAGGAAGGTAAAACCCAAAAACAAAAAATATTGAAAGCCTTGTCTTTTCTTGCTGCAACTACTGTGCAACTACAATTCACTACCGCAAGTTGGGCCATGCTCCTTTTTTGCGTTGCATTCCTTCTTGTCATGCGTTCGAGTAATTTCTCATTTCATATTTTATATTTCTTGTTTCCCAACAGATTCCCTCAAAGTTACCTGACGTACGCATGGATGTTGAAGCTCTGCTATATGTGAATGGGCCATCACTCCTCGACCACCGCTCTCCTACTGCATCCAATTGGTGTGGTCCTCCTCTATCTATATATGTCTTCATCAATACTATTATCTTTACTATAATTATATAATTATTATCTAACTAACTTAGAACCATAGACTCTTGGTCAATCGGTTCTCTTCTAGGTAAGAATCTTGACAGATGAGAAACTTAGTCATAGACACTTATTTATGATGAAACTAATAGACCAAAAGTCTATGGCTCTAAGATAGTTAGAACACGTTAGTAGTCTATACATATTCTAAGTATGTAGACAAATAGTACTAGGACTATAAATGTAGTTTGATAGATGAAAGAAATAACATTGTCTAATTGACAAGATCTCACTTCCACAGTTCAATGGAGATGAACATTATTTACCTTTTGTGCAAATTATCTTTCTTCATTTCATATGGTATCAACAGTAGATTATTGGCATAAAGCCTATTATCACTACTTGCACTTGAATTTAGCTGAATTGAAGCATTCAAAGATACAGTTTTCTGGATTTGATTTTGCATAATTATATCACCTTGCATTGGATTGTATTATTCAAAAGCAAAAGTGTGTTGAGGTAGACTTGAGGTGTACCTCAAGCCTACCTCAACACACTTTTACTTTTTCATTTTGATTTGCATTGTGTTTTTAAAAAGTAAAAGTGAGTTGAGGTAGGTTTGTACCTCAACACACTTTTATTTTTTCATTTGATATGCATCGTGTTCTTCAAAAGTAAAAGTGTGTTGAGGTAGGTTTGAAGTGTACCTCAAACCTACCTCAACACACTTTAATTTTTTCATTTGATATGCATCGTGCTCTTCAAAAGTAAAAGTGTGTTGAGATAGGTTCGAGGTGTACCTCAAACCTCCCTCAACACACTTTTACTTTTTCATTTGATTTGCATTGTGTTCTTCAAAAGTAAAAGTGTGTTGGGGTAGGCTTGAGGTGTACCTCAAACCTACCTCAACACACTTTTACTTTTTCACTTGATTTGCATTGTGTTTTTCAAAAGTAAAAGTGTATTGAGGTAGGCTTGAGGTGTACCTCAAACCAACCTCAACACACTTTTACTTTTTCATTTGATTTGCATCGTGTTCTTCAAAAGTAAAAGTGAGTTGAGGTAGGCTTGAGGTGTACCTCAAACCAACCTCAACACATTTTTACTTTTTCATTTGATTTGCATGGTGTTCTTCAAAAGTAAAAGTGTGTTGAGGTAGGCTTGAGGTGTACATCAAACCTACCTCAACACACTTTTACTTTTTCATTTGATTTGCATTGTGTTCTTCAAAAGTAAAAGTGTGTTGAGGTAGGCTTGAGGTGTACCTCAAACCTACCCCAACACACTTTTACTTTTTTGTTTGATTTGCATTGTATTCTTCAAAAGTAAAAGTGTGTTGAGGTAGGCTTGAGGTGTACCTCAAACCTACCGCAACACACTTTTACTTTTTCATTTGATTTGCATTGTGTTCTTCAAAAGTAAAAGTGTGTTGAGGTAGGTTTGAAGTGTACCTCAAACCAACCTCAACACACTTTTATTTTTTCATTTGATTTGCATGGTGTTTTTCAAAAGTAAAAGTGAGTTGAGGTAGGCTTGAGGTGTACCTCAAACCAACCTCAACACACTTTTACTTTTTTGTTTGATTTGCATCATGTTCTTCAAAAGTAAAAGTGAGTTGAGGTAGGCTTGAGGTGTACCTCAAACCAACCTCAACACACTTTTATTTTTTCATTTGATTTGCATCATGTTCTTCAAAAGTAAAAGTGAGTTGAGGTAGGCTTGAGGTGTACCTCAAACCAACCTCAACACACTTTTACTTTTTTGTTTGATTTGCATCATGTTCTTCAAAAGTAAAAGTGAGTTGAGGTAGGCTTGAGGTGTACCTCAAACCAACCTCAACACACTTTTATTTTTTCATTTGATTTGCATCATGTTCTTCAAAAGTAAAAGTGAGTTGAGGTAGGCTTGAGGTGTACCTCAAATCTACCGCAACACACTTTTACTTTTCCATTTGATTTGCATTGTGTTCTTCAAAAGTAAGTGTGTTGAGGTGGGCTTAAGGAGTACCTCAAACCTACCTCAACACGCTTATACTTTTTTATTTGATCTAAATTGTGTTCCTAAAAAGTAAATACATTTTGAAGTTGGCTTGAAGTGTACTATAAAATTCATGCACAAGAATAATGAACAGAGTCATGCAGTAGGGGATTGTTGTGTTGTGTGATTGAACGCATGATTGAACGCATGCTTGTATCAAAATAATGAAATTTGTGCATATGAATAATGAACAAATTCAACGCTTGATTGTTGTGTTGTGTGAGATACTTTCTTGCCGCAAAAATACTTCAAAATCTATTATATTTTCCAGGAAAATTGAGCTCAAGGTCATATGAAAATTGAGCTCGAAGGCCTAACAAAACTACAAGCAAGTCCAGATGGCATCGCTGATAAACTACAATCCAAAAACAAAATTGCGATCCCGCCATTAGAAACACCACTACAACTCCGCCAAAATGTGTCACGATGCTTGTTTTGGCCACCTCCCAAGATGATTTGGCGGAGTCACAAGGCTAGTTCGCGATCCATGCAAGAAATGAGACTATGCCGCTATCCCATTCTCCGTCGAGTCCGCTGCCTGCAATTCCCCAAGACGACCCCCACAGAGGTCAGCCACAATTTATCGTAAAGGGAGAATTGCGTGGTTGGGCTGCTGTCAGGGACACAAGAACTCAAGAACAAGAGAACAAGAGCAAGAACATGAACAAGGACCCAAGAACAAGAAGTGCAATAGTACACAAGAGTGGTTCTCAAGAAAGTATATTGAACTAATCGATAGTTGAACAAGATACAAGACAAGGCACACTCAAGAGTGCTCCTAAACTTGTGTTGACGAGAGTGAGGAGTCCTTCATCTCGTCCCCTAGATATACTAGTACTAAGGAAGCTTCTGAAGGGGCTTCCTAGAGACTATGAGAGTCCCTAGGAAGTATCTAGAAAGATCCTAAAAGTCAAAGGACCTATAGAACTTCTAGAAGTATTCTAGAAGGTTCTATGTCGGTGGCAATACCCATCACGAACTAGTTTGGACAATAACTTATCACTGGACAATACGGCAATACCCATCACGAACTAGTTTGGACAATAACTTATCTCTGGACAACTACGGCAATACCCATCACGAACTAGTCTTGAACAATAACATATCTCTGGCTTCAAGGCCTAGTCTTTGCAATACCCATCTCAAGGTTCTATGTCCGTGACATCACCTCCCTCTCTAGCGACGAGTCTTCACGAGGAGTGTTGTTGTGGACTCTCGATCAGAGGCGAAGAAAATCAAAAATATGTCTCATGGTTTCTCCGACATACTCAAGTTGTCTAGCGCGAGTTAAGTGGTTTAAGGGCCCTTGCAACCAGCGATAGTGACCGACGCCCGCTACTTGAGACCATGCTTGGACTTCTGTGTCTTCGTTGCAAAAAAGTCCTTCAAATACTGCTTCCGGGCGACCTTCAAAAGCAGGTTCTACTTCGATGACAATCACCAACGATCTGCTACTGGGTATTTTTCGACGTTGCCGTGGTTCAAGAGGTTCTTCATTTCGAGGCCGTCTTCGTTGTTGAGAAGGTCCAGCTTCGTTTCGAGGCTCTTGTGGTGGCAAAGGATCTACAGGCTGGTTCGGCAATTGTGATAAAGACAGCTCACGCTCAGACTCCGGTTGCGATTCAGAATCTAAAGAGTCTTGGAATACCTTCCAATTAGACATATTGAGAAGAAAAGAAGTACAAGAGAAGATGTTTCTGAGGTTGAGAGCTGTGTTGCTCTTTGATTGCTCTCCCCTCTTTATATACAACTCTCAACGGAAGAGCTTCTTGTTGAAGTTATCATCGAATAGGTCGTGGCTTATCAGGATAACGTTGATGAAATTCCTGTACCTTTTGAGGCGCGCCAACGACATTTATTGCTGGTTCCCACGTCCGTTCATTGATGTCGTAACCACGCCAGTGTATAAGATATTCTAATTTGCCTCGTCTTCGCCGCGAATCAAGTACTTTTTCAACTTCATATTCCTCGTGGGTATCAACTTCAATGCTGGGCGGTGGTGGTTGCTTTCTTCCTGGTATATTCGATTCTTTGTATGGTTCTAACAGTGACACATGAAAAACAGGATGTACCTTCATAGATGCTGGTAGGTCCAACCGAAAAGCCACCGGATTGACTTGTTGCTGAATAAGGAATGGTCCTAATCGACGATAGTCCAACTTATCACATGGTCTTGTAGTCTTGATATTGCGCCGAATAAGCCATACTTTGTCGCCAATTAGGAATGACGGTGATTCCTTTCTAAGTTTATCTGCGGCGCCTTTGTAGCGATCTTGGGCTTCTCCTAAATGAATCTTCATCAACGCATGGAGTTCTGATAATCTTATTGCAAAGTCGACTGCTGCCGGATTCTCATTCTCTATCGGTTTTAACATGTCAAACTTTGGATGATATCCATAGTTGGCATAGAATGGCGTTTGTTGAGTCGATGCATGAACGGTATTATTATATGCAAATTCAGCCAATGGCAAGTGCAAAGTCCAATCGTCTTGTTGATAGTTGATGTTGCAACGCAAATACTGCTCCAATACTTGGTTTACACGCTCCGTTTGGCCATCAGTTTGAGGATGAAAAGCAGAAGAGAGTTTGATTTGCACCTTCAAGATTTCAAAAAGAGATCTCCAAAATTTAGAGACAAATTGCGGTCCACGATCTGAAACGATGTCATCTGGTAATCCATGATATCGATAAATGTTGTCCAAAAATAATCTTGCTGTCTCTTCTCCGGTGATTGTCTTCTTGCAAGGAATGAAATGTGTCATTTTTGTCAATCGGTCAACAACCACGAATATGGTGTCAAATGACTTCGATGGAGGTAAATCGGTGATGAAATCCATAGAAACAGAAGACCATGGCTGCTTTGGAATAGGCAGCGGCTGCAAGAGTCCATACGGACGATGTCGTGGATTTTTCGATCTAGAACAAGTGTCACAAGAAAGGACATAGTCTTTGACAGTCTTCCACATCTGAGGCCACCAAAAATCTCGAGAAATGAGTTCTAACGTCTTGTTGAACCCAAAATGTCCGGCTGCAGGAAAATCATGACGGGCTTGAAGAATTCGAAGGCGTGTAGAACCTTCTGGAATATACAAGCGCTCCTCAAAATACAAGAGGTCATCCACAAACTTGAAATTGTCGCGATCAGTAGCAGGGCGACGCTGAATGTCAAGAACAAGAGGGTCCATTGCTGATATTGCACGAACTTGGTCAAGAAATGATGAGTCAACTGGCATTGCCATAGTCGCTCCGTGAACTCGAAATTGCTCGGTTTTCAAAAGAATTGTTCGTTGTTGGTCATACGCAGCTTCTCCTTCTTTAGGCGCAAGATAGGATCTTCGAGACAAAGCATCTGATAATCCTTGTTGTCTTCCAGGTCGATATGTGATGACAAAGTCAAAACGAGATAATGACATGTTCCAACGAGCTTGCCGACGATTTAATACACGAGCTGACATAAAATATTCAAGATTTTTGTGATCTGTGTATACAGTCACCTGGTGCGAAGCGCCTTCAAGAAAATGACGCCATTCTTGAAACGAGTCCACTATAGCAAGTAGTTCTTTGTCATGGATCTCGTAGTTGATTTCTGCAGCAGAGAATTTTCTAGAATAGAACGCAACTGGATGAAGTTTTGCGTCATCTCCCTTTTGCGATAATACTGCACCTAATGCAAAGTCTGATGCATCAGTCTCCATATAAAATGGTTTTGAGAAGTCTGGATGAATCAAAATTGGAGCCGTTGTAAAAGCAGTCTTCAGATTTTGAAAAGCATTCTCCGCTTCAAGTCCCCAATCGAGCTTGTCTTTGCATGTCAATCGAGTCAATGCAGCAGCAATTTGAGAATAATTATGGATGAAAATTCGATAAAAATAAGCAAATCCGAGAAAACATTGTACATCACGTACCGTTTGGGGAGTTAACCAATTCGTGATAGCTTCAATCTTCTTTGGATCCATAGATAAGCCTTCATTGGAAATAATATACCCAAGAAACTCCACTTGCGGTTGATGAAATACGCACTTTTCTGCTTTTGCGTATAATCCAGCATCTCGTAATTTTTGTAATACAAGCTTCACATGTTCTTCATGTTCTTCAACATTCTTGGAATAGATTAAGATGTCATCCAAATAGCACACGACAAACTTATCCAAAAATTCCCGGAAGACGTCGTTCATCAAATGTTGAAATATGGCAGGTGCATTTGTAAGTCCAAAAGGCATGACATTGTATTCAAAATGACCATACCTTGTTCGAAATGCAGTTTTCCATTCGTCCCCTTCTTTAACGCGTACTAGGTTGTAAGCTCCGCGTAAATCAATCTTCGTATAGATCTTGGCCTGTCCAAGTTGATCTAGAAGTCCAGATATCAACGGCAACGGGTATCGATTCTTCACAGTAATCTTGTTCAGGCCGCGATAATCAACACACATTCGTAAAGAGCCGTCCTTCTTCTTGACAAAGAGTATTGGGGCACCAGCTGGAGACTTCGAGTGACGGATGAAGTTTTTGGCGAGATTTTCTTCAATATATTCCTTCAACGCTACGAGTTCGTTTTGCGAGAGGTTGTAAATCGGGCCAAAAGGTGGTTGCGCGCCGTCTTGCAGATCAATCGCGCAGTCATAAGGTCGATGCTCCGGTAAAATATCAGCATTTTTCTTCTCAAAAACATCTTGAAACTCCTTATACTGATCCGGAATACTCGTAACTATAGTTGCTTCATCACGAGCCGGAGTTGCATAAATAGCAAACGGATTGCTGTGTTTTGCAGCTCTCATAAAAGCCTTTGCTCCAATGAACAATGGTTTAGGGTGACGAATTTTGGACCTAGTTGGTTGTGTTGGGGGAATCGTAGTGCTAGGAAATGACTTGATTTTGAGGGTACTCCAATCTATATTGGGATTGTATTTTCTAAGCCAAGATAGTCCTAGTATGATAGAGCTTGTAGGGGTTTTAATGACATTAAAAACAAGAAAACTATTATGACCTTCTAACTCTATTTCTAAAGGAATAGTTTCGTGGGTGACATGACCTGAGGCTAAGGGTCGTCCATCTATTACTTCTACAGGAACAGGATATGGTTTTTTAACTAAAGAAATATTGTGAAGTTTTACGAAATCCTCATCTATGAAACAAGCAGAGGCTCCTGAATCTATCAAGGCGGATGTTTGAAGGTTCAAACAAATAAAAGATAAAGGTACATTAAAACAACGAGAGGGTTGACCGGAAAGGAAGAGACCTTGTGATTTGAACTTGTCCAACCGCACGGTCTCTATTGTGGCTGGGTCTCTTCGTTTTTTGATTGTTGATGGTCCCCCACAAACGTGCTCCGTGTCTTGAAAGTATGGCGGTGTTGCTTTTTGGAGCAACTGTCAGCTTTATGGCCTGGTTCTCCACAATACAAACATAAACCTTCTTCAAATCGTCGTTTCTTCTCTTGTGGCGTAAGTGGCTTGAATCGTACCGCATCAATTTGCATGTCTTCTACTTCTGAATGACTCCCTGAAATATTTGTTGAAGCAGCCGAGTGAGAAGGACTTCTATATGGTTTTGATGAAGTCCAAGAACGTTGATCTTGACGTCGCTGAAATAATCGATTGTCACACTTCACGGCTTGACTTATTGCCTCATTGAGTGTTTGAGGATCAGACAAAGATAATAACAGGTCCTTGACGTCATCTCGTAGTCCCCAATGAAATTGACTCATGAGTGCTTCTTCGTCCCAATTGATGTCGCATGCTAATTGTCGAAAATCTGATGCATACACAGATGCAGATCGCGATCCTTGTCGCAAAGAACGAATCTTGATTGTTGCCCAACGGATCTTGTCGTGTTCTCCAAAAGCCTCTCCAAATGCAGCTAAGAACATCTCGAAGTTATTCAAGATCAGTGATCTTTTTTCAAATAGAGGAGCAAACCAAGATAGAGCTTGCCCCGTAAGTAAGGTTCCAACTAGACCTACTCGCGATTCGTCTGTCGGATAGCGTTGGGGTTGAAGAAATGTAATAAGTTGGATTTGATTGACAAACCCTCGAAACTTTGAGCGTGTGCCATCGAACTTGTCTGGAAGGCTGATTCGAGGCTCCTTGATCCTCAAAGTCTCGACATGTTGAGTAGATGGATTCTCCTCTTGAATTGGAAGAATTGATGGTTCTCCGGATGGAAAAACTTGAGGCGCAGGACTCGTTTGTGAAGGTCCAGCCCCGAGGTCGTTGTGAAGTCTAGAAACAAAGCTCTCGATCTCATTGGTCCTGATAGACAAGGCTTCGATGGCTTTGAGAACGGTGTCTAGCTTTGATTCAGCTAAGTCTGCTATACTCGTATCTACAACTCCCGACATCTTGAAATCACTCTAGAGAAAGAAACTAAAGAGTTCTATGATGAGTAGACACAATTTAAAGGTGGGTAATCCGCAACCTTCAAAAAATGTTAAAACCCAATCTTGAAAAAGGGGTAATCCGCTCTTGATCAAGAAAGAATTTTACAACATATAACAATACTAGCCTAGAGGAGGGTAATCCGCAACCTCTAGAATGCTCTAGTACTTTCAAGAAAGGGGTAATCCACTCTTATCAAGAAAGACCAAGCTCTAGTATTGTCAATGTCACTCTCGTCAAACTGTCAGGGACACAAGAACTCAAGAACAAGAGAACAAGAGCAAGAACATGAACAAGGACCCAAGAACAAGAAGTGCAATAGTACACAAGAGTGGTTCTCAAGAAAGTATATTGAACTAATCGATAGTTGAACAAGATACAAGACAAGGCACACTCAAGAGTGCTCCTAAACTTGTGTTGACGAGAGTGAGGAGTCCCTCATCTCGTCCCCTAGATATACTAGTACTAAGGAAGCTTCTGAAGGGGCTTCCTAGAGACTATGAGAGTCCCTAGGAAGTATCTAGAAAGATCCTAAAAGTCAAAGGACCTATAGAACTTCTAGAAGTATTCTAGAAGGTTCTATGTCGGTGGCAATACCCATCACGAACTAGTTTGGACAATAACTTATCACTGGACAATACGGCAATACCCATCACGAACTAGTTTGGACAATAACTTATCTCTGGACAACTACGGCAATACCCATCACGAACTAGTCTTGAACAATAACATATCTCTGGCTTCAAGGCCTAGTCTTTGCAATACCCATCTCAAGGTTCTATGTCCGTGACAGCTGCGTGTGAACCCTGATGTAACACGGGGTAGTGCAGATGAAGGCCCCTCTGCACCCTCCACAAAAGTGGCGTGTGCGTCGCCGACAAACAACGCACTGTCGTTGAACGTTGGGGTGGCGCTCGGGTACATGGAATCCTGGAGGTGCTAGGTTCCGCAGCCGGCCTCGTACAATGTTTGGTTGCACATGGAGCCTGATCAAACGCATAGCAAGCTTATAGTGCCACAATACCGGCGCGTGGATCTGCATATCGAACGAGGTGCAATCGGAGCGATATAGAACATACGCGTTGAGAAGGGAAGAATCAACTATGAACATGAATAGACGATGCCACCATTTGTGCGTTTGTAATTGCACTGAGTACTCTGCCCTTTGCTGGTCAACAACATCGACACCGCGCATACAACTCTGGTACTGGAGTAAAATAGGGGAGGCGGGAAAATCGACTCGCTCTCGCCTCACCCATCGTGGCGCCACGCAACCTGGAGCAACTGGATTGCATGCTGTTGATAGAAGCAACACTGACCTCGAATCCACCCAACATATTGCCGCGATTCTCCTGGAGCGATGCATCCGCACCACTAAGGTGCCGCGCTCCAGAAGGAAGCGTTTCGGAAATTCCGCAAGGGATTGTGGAATTCCGCGTCGATTCTTCCTACACGTTCCAGTTGCAAAGAAGTCGCGGTCCAGCAAGGCCATAAAGAGGCGGGTACTTGTAAAGAAATTGTCTGTGACTACGATGTGACCACGATTCTCAATACCACGCACAGCCGACAAAACGGCGTCCTCTCCAACGCTGTCGCCTTCCTCCCGTGCATCAGATGCACCTAAATACACAATCACATTAGAGACGTAGCGGGAATGTGATGATGCAAGAGCCCAACATTTGATACCAAACTTGATAGGTTTTGCCTTCATATACTGCCGAATTGGACAAAATCGCCCCTTGTACTGCACCATCACTTCATCGACAGTCACAACTCGTTCACAATTGTAGTGACGCTGTGACAGTTGCGTGAAAGATTCGATGAGCCATCTCGCTTTGCCAATTTTGTCATGCCAGGGGTTTTTTAGATCCGTCACCAGCGAGTCATTATTGACTAAATGAAGGCAACACCTGATGGCCTCAAAGCGCTCTCTGCTCATGCATGACTTGATGATAGGGCAAGCGTAAAAGGGCCTCTGATCCCAGTAGAGTCGCTTGTCTGGTAAATCTTTCAATTCCATTAAGATGAGGACTCCAAACCAACAAAGGAACTCAGAGGTATTAACTGGAGTCCAATCACGGCGCCCATTTGTCCTCCTTGGATCATCGTGTGAAGGCTGTAGAGCGTACCTATATAGACATCACACAACATCTCAAAACATTGATGTACCCAAGTTGCACAAAAACAAAATGCGGTGGTTAAAAAAACACAAAAAATTTGTCATGAAAAATGCACATAAGATGGAGATAAGCAATACATGTTTGTCTCCACAACAATTCGGAGTAGAACATCAGGGGGCCAATACTTCAGAAAGTAGGACTCGTGGTTGTCAGTTCCAGCCGCATTTTCATCTCCTGTTGGACCGGGCTCTGGGCCTGTAAAATTAGTGCCACTTGCCGGCTGAAGTAACTCCAAGTTCGGGGATTGCCACTGCGAGTCATCCCAAATGTCGTCCCATGTCCAAACAGTAGTATCTTCCTCGTCGTCATAAAGGCCCAACTCCTGTAGTGCATTTTCGGAATAGGAATCGGAAGCGGCAGTGACATTACCTGATATGCTTAGGCTGTGTATGTCGGCCGGTGTGCAGCGCCAGTCGAAGTCATCGTCATCACTCGGCACGAGCGGAGTGACAGGGTGGTGATGATGCAACCCTGCAGTCGCATCTGTGGCCTCGGGAACATGTTCTTCATGCTCGATTCTTCTTGCCTCTGTAGTGACTCGGCTGGAACTGCCTACTTCTCTAGCATTTGAGAAATCAAGGGCACGTTGAGTGAGCCCGGAAAACTGTTTCTGGTGATCTAACTCGGTATCTTTCACGCTCACCTCCCGAATTCCTATTCCGCCACCAAAGTCGACCAAAAATATTGGTTTTCCATCCAGCTCGTGGTAGTATCTCTTTACAAACAACCCACTAAATTGTTGCAAGCCTCCCCACAACGCACTATCCACTCCAAGTATCGTGAGTTTCACGTTCACATGCACAGGCATGGGCCACGTCCTAGGATCAACCCGGACATGGTCTCCTCGGCTTAAAAATCCTTCTAATGGTTGCCTTGCTATGAGGGACTCGTTCCGCAAATCTGCATCCAGTTCTGTGAATGGACAAGTGCGGTTGCCACAGTAATGCATCCAAGGGTAGTACTCGCCCACTGATTGCCGAATGTTTGAATTTGGCGGAGTGGAGCATGGTGCAAAATCTGCAATGGAGTACCGGCATATTCCTCTAAACTTTGGAATGGTGCTACCTCCAGCGTTACCAACTGTTCCATGTTCGTGTCGTGATCTGACAGGTGATGGCGGGGGTGTAAGAAACCCAATGCCGTCTCTCCCATCTTCACCCACGTTGCACGCTTCCACCTCTGAGTTCCCCAAACGCATCGTTTCTTCTTCTTGAACTAAAATTTTAGTAGCAACATGAATTCGGGCTCTATATGTGCGAGGACGCAGCCGCATAAGGCTACGTGGATCTAGAATAATTTCCTCTGGCTGCCACCGGGAGGGTTCGAGGAATTCGACACGCTCACGCACACTCCTCCTTGCGCGTCATCTTCGGCCACGTCTACCGCTAAGCGCATTTTGGCCGGCTCGTCCTCTCGATGCTCCCGCCTCAATCTCGTCCGTGACTGCACCCGGAACCTGGTTTGTGACTGCAATCAATGGTAAACCGTGGCCTCTTTGCGTTGTGCCGCCCCTCTCCCATGGATTGAGTTGTCTTGCCCTGTCCCTCGTCGTTGGACGACGCTCCAGCTGCTGCGGTAGGACTAAGGCGTCTTGACTCAAATGAGGAGGTTCCTCTCTAATGACAGGTACAAGGTAGTTCGGCTGCATGTGCAACGGCTGGAGATGGGCCAAAGGGAATCGTACACTCCCAAATTGGATATTTGTTGTTGTCTCCCAATTGGTGTCGGGAATTAGGGCAGTTGCGTCCGTCACTCCCAACGTTGCTCTCTGGACCGCTACATTCATGCGTCGGCGAAGTCGCCGCTGAGTGCTTGGAGATTAGGATAGAAACCTAGCCCTCGCCTCCTCCCGAGCTGCCTCTCGCATTCGCACCATTGTCGTGTGTTTCCGGAGCTGGAAACAACTTTGTACGTATCACCAAATTCAACCACTCTCCAAATCCGTTGGGGTCCGACTCTGGCCGCTGTTCCTTCCACCGAAGTATGTATTGAATATGCCTTCGAAACAAAAACCTCAGCCAGATATGCTCTGGAACACCAGGGCGCCTTACAGTCCGTGGAGGTAACGGCCTCCTGCACATCCACGCCGTGTCCAACAAGCCGACAATCTTTTCAATCTGCAGAGAATTTGCCCCTCTCGCTTATGCCCAATCTCTCAAGCCGTTTGCAATATATAACAAGTCGGGTGATAGTTTGGGCAGAGTGCGGGTTGTCATTGTAACCATCAATCCACTCTCACTAAGGAGCGCACAAAACAGAGTGCAGGCCGTGACTCTTGTCTCCAAATCCCCACTACATTCCCTCATTTCAAAGACATTGGCGGCGGATTGGCATCCAAGAATTCCGTTGCTCCCCTCTCTATCTTCTTTGCCTCCAACACTCTTCTGCATGATCGAAACAACCTCGTCCATGCATCCACACGTTGTGCTGAAAATGATACAAACGCGCGCTCACACCTCACACCGTCCCTTCCACCCAGTCCCACGTCTCGTACTCTTCCCGCCTCTCCGGCATGCGTCCCGCCCAACTCCCGCCACTACTTGCCAACGGTATCTCCATGTCACCATGGGAGCACCCTGTGAATGACCGGGTACGCTGGGGACTTGTATATTCTACGTGTATACGCCAAAATGAGAGTACAAAGTGCCTCAGAAAATAGGGTTTAGTGCCTAGAGCTACAACCTACATACCATTGGATTTGGCTCATCAATACTACAATTTCTTATTTAGACACCCATGTCATTGGGACCATGTAGGTGGCCAAAATACTGAAAAAACCACCTTACACGGCCAAAATTGGGTTGTTGTGGCGTTCAGGGGTTAACATGTAAAAAAAGCTCACTATCTTGTTTCAAGGCATGCTATTGGGCACCGATCACAAAGTGCTCTCTGCTAGTCCCTTGGGCCAAGGACCTCTTAGTGAATGTTAACAATTCTTTCGTTCATTCCTCTTTTTCATTCATTCCTCTTGAAAACTCAAATTTTTGACAATGGATATTTTATTGCAATTTGAAGTTGAGAGTCTATAACCATATTTTTAAATGTAGAGTGACATAGAAGTTTGGTATGAAATACTTGTATGGAAAATTAAATGTGTATTTATGTGATTGAATGATCTCTTCATGTCACAAATAGAATTTACCGGTACACATTGATCGTCTAAAGTGTGAAACGAGCTTGGAGTGCATGATGTTTCACAATATGGTGAAATATATAATATTTAAATATGGTTGAAACAGTTTGATCAGAAATATTTAAATAGACTTTTTGTCATTCAACGAATTGCACAAGGTTTCATAAAGTTAACTTCTTTTTGCCAAATCAAAATCTATAAATTGAAAAAAAAGCTAAGTTTATACAACTATTTCCAACCCCAAAAATGAGAACGACCAAATATGGTCGCCCAAGCAACTCAAAAGAGCAAGATTCACGGGTCAAGAAATTTGTTAAACAAAATGCAAGAACTCCTGTAAAAATGAGCCTCTTCATAATACTGACACCTTCAAAGCAATAAAAGCTCCTTGAATAATAAAGTCCATTCGTCTAATCCCCATACTAGAGAAGAAAAGTTCCGTTCACTGGAGTTTGCAAAGAAACAGTTCAACTTGACTGAATCTGAAGAACAACCGAGTTCATTCCATTCCCAAATTGCCATTCCAAAGTGGCTTGACATATTTTTATACTTGATTCTTAACCCTCAGAAACACAGAAGAAGGTTTCAGGACGATTGAAGTTGCACAGTTGTTTTAGGTTTTTCGCTATTTCAAACATTGCGGCTACCCAAGCATGTGAATGACTAAACATAATCTACTTCAATGAATGGTTTATAAAGGAAATTGAAACTATTCTCAAACATCTCCTCCTCACAACTGAAGGCTTTGTTCAATGCAAAAAATACTAATGGAAGGAGCTTAAAACACTTGCCAGTGGTGCTGTCTTGGTCTCGTCTTCATGCAAATATGAAACCCTAATATTTCTGATCAAGCTGTTTCAACCGGTCTTCCACCGTGAGAGGACCAGTGGCGGCCTTGCTCGCCTTGCGGTCGGCGGAGGCCATGAGGATGCCAGCCAGAGTGCCCAACGCGCACACCATCAGCAAGCGCATGGATCGCTTGTCAGCGGACGCGCTTGACATGGTGACAGACGACGACCGAGCGCGCCTAGTGTAACACAAGCAACAAAATATCAATAGATACATACGACTAGTAATTCTTTTTTGCAAATTTAAGCCAAATTGCTACATAAAATTTGGGCTGGCTAATTGATACAAAGGATTTATGAAAAAAAAGGAAATAATAGACAGATTTCCTACATGGAACCAAGATGTGTAACCTCTTTAAACCTAGGTATCACCCAGATTTTGCCTAAGTAGCACCTAGGTAGCACATGTGTATTACCCTGATATTACTTATATATCAATATAGGAAGAGCATCCAAGGAGCCTGGATTGCTCGTCAAGCCATGAAAAAGTAACAAAAATGCTAAACTGTCACCTGACCAAAAAAAAAAAATCACTGCATAGGAACTTGGTAATTTATCACACATTTTCCAAAAAAAAACTCTGTTCGAGCAGGGTCCCCAAGGTAGACATATACTTGGTATGGTCAAATTACAAGCTGATCGAAGCACTCTTGTAAGAATCCTTCAAAATTAGGGTTTCAAACAAATTGAGCAGAGAGAGAACAAACACATCCGAATTGAACTCTACATGAAGAAACGCTCAATGCACAAAACCCTAATTGGCCGCAAGAGCAATGCTTTAGACCCCTCACTCCATTTTCGATACAGAAAAACGATTCACATTGAGTGCAATGCCAAAGAGCGGAGGGTCAAGAGTTACAGTGACGAGAATAACAACAACCACAGCGGCAATTCAAACACTGCAAAGTCTGCGACACTCGTGAATTGGTCACCTTCAGTTCCAGAGCGTGTGGCCTCACAAACACGCTTCTAAACTCCACAACAACAAACGCCGTGAACGATCCTCGGTCTCCCCGTCGCCACCTTACTCAGGCAGCCCTCAATTGCGCCAGGTTTATTTTTCCAGCTCTATACTGCACGATTGGATCGGCCAAAACAACAGATCCTAAACGTGATTTGTGTCTGAGGAATCTGAAACTGCAACGAAGGTATTGGTGTTCATGAATCTGTTTCATGCACTGATGGTGTGTCGTCTCCGAGCTGAAGACCGAGAAACAGAGCCCGAGTTAACCAATAAACGAAACCCTAAAACATAAAATATCTCGAACAAGTTACTCGTATCAGTGTGAACAAAGTTGTACGTCGTTTGTGGATCAAGGGTCGATTATAGGTTTGTATATCTTTAACCCCTAAATGGCTGGGCCGATAACCATGGAATCATTCTTTATATGTCACACTTTAGTTTTCATTATAAATAAGATGAGTATTCAATTTTATATTTTTAGTAGATGAAGTCATGTGTCTACTACAAACCATGATTTTTTCATAAATTTTAGTGAAATTTTGAAAGTACTATGGTTTTTGAAGTGATTGTAAAAAAAAAATCTTATCAAGTACAAAATGCAGTACTCAAAAAAATTTATTTTTTTACCAAAGGTGTAAATTACAATGAAGAACATTACAATAAATGAAATTCATTCATGTATTTAAATTTAGATTTTTTTGCTACACCATGGTAATATCCACGGATCTTGTAACTCTAATAAAACTCTCAACTTTCAATTTTTTTCAAAATTCAAAATGGAGCAAATACTAGACTTGGTAAATTTCATTTTGCTAGTTAAGCTCAAATGCAATATGATTCATTTTCATGGCCTAAATTTAGTTTATGCAAAAAAAAAACATAAATAATCCAAAATACTCTACATCATAAACGGTTTTTATGACTCTTTTTGTAGTTGGGTGCCTATGTAAAATTCAAAAATAGCTTGAATGATCTGAATTTAACTTGCCAAGAGGTAGCATGACCAAAAAATATCCTTCACGAAAAGAATTGGATGGAAATCATCCACGTAGCGGTTAGTTACACCGAGAAGCCACATTTTGACCTTGCAGGCATTTAGGGGTTAACCCTTAGACATCCAAAGAGGGGTCCTCCACCAAAAACTACTTCATTTTGGTCATTTTTGATGATGATCTCTTAGTGCTTTTCAAAACCTTTTCTTTTTCACATTCCAACTGTAAGATCTTGTACTTCTAGTCTTTATAAACCATCCCTCAAATTTTCAAAATGTTTGACTGTACGGATGCAATATAATTTTAGCAAATGAAATTGAGATTTTGAAATTTCAAGCCCCAAAAAATCCGAGCCTTGCTTTTATGGGGCTCCCAACCCAAAAATAAAAGTTGAAATGATGTGCCACTTTTTACTATTCTCAAGATGAGGTAGTTAACAAGATACATGACTCATTTTGAGAAGATGTTCAATTCATTTTCATTTTTTCAAAGACCTTGTAACAAGTGGGGAGTATGAAGAAAAAAAAAGAGATTTTGGCCAAATTGGATTATCCCTTCAACTCTCGTATAATTGGAAGAGCTCGTGTCTCAAGGCATATAGCCCTGGGAAAAAGTTCTTTTGAAGTGCCCAATGAATTTCATTGGCTTAGATTGTATGACAAGTGTGTTTGAAATGTTGAAGTTGATTTCAACATTTGAGGTGTTTCACTTTGAAAATTCCCCTAAGTGGAGTTTTGATTGTATGGACATAATTCCAATTGCAATGGAAAGAAGACTCGTTTTCCTATAATATTATATCTTTTATTCTGAAAAAGTTATTGATTAGGCATGTGCAACCCTTAAAAATGGGCAGCAACCAAAAAATGGTCTCTTGAGAGTTTAGGGGCTAACATGTAAGAATGCTAAAGCCAAAAAGTGGCTTATGATGATTAAAAAATTCACACTTATAAGTGGGAACAGATGAATTTCATTCATTGTTTCTCCTAAAGTTTTGTGAATGACATGTTCATATCACATAGTTCAATTTTGTTATTTTCAATTTTTGTATGGGCTTCTATTTTTCAAAAAAATAACATATTGAATATTGTAGTGTATCTAAGCATTTTTAATTTTGGTCTACAACTTGACTTTGACTTACAAAACTATTTTTTTCTTGAAAATGAGCAAGTTCAACTTTTAAACGTCCCATAGGGATAGTAGATACGTTGCCGTATAATTGGGATTTGTTGGCAACAAGAAGCTCTAAATTGGGATCTCAATAGCTCATTAGGACCACATTGATCTAAATTCCAACATCTCTATTGAACTCAAACCCATTAACCCTTAAGCTCTTAAGGGTTTGCCATAAACTAAATGTGTTATAAAATGTGTTATAAAATGTGTCTTGTATGACTTTTTTGAAGCTTTTTAGAATATGAAAGTTGTGATGCACAACATGTAGGTCCTATTTATACAATTTTTATACCACTAAAATACTTTAGAATCATTATAAATCAATATTAAAAGAAAAACTTTGAATATTATTAAAAATGTATAATTAATTTAGTTTTTTTAAAATTTAATTTAGATTGGTTAAAGGTATATTGTTCACATTTTTTCAGACATTTACAAATTTGGAAATATTGTACAGTACACTACTTGAGCACCTTCACTGCCAACTTTTTTTTATTTTTTTTATTTTTTTATAAAATAAATTAAAACATTTTCATTGATCCATATACATGTCTTTATAGCCAACTTGATTCTAAAGATGTTAGACTTTTGAAACACTCAATTCCGACACTTTTAACATGGTTTACAACCTTTTTAAATTTTTGGGGTGACTTATTTTGCGTCGCCCAGGCAGGCACTTAACCTTTAAATGTATACAACCCCGTCTTCAACCCTCTCTAGATTTGGAGAATAGCAAAGATGCATTATAAAATGAAAGTAAGAGGGATATTTTCAACTTGATGTATGAATAAAAAGATGTACATTATGAATTTGAGATTCTATCTATACATTTAAATCTATGATTACCAATATTTGCAATTACCAATATTTTTTTTATTAAATTTGAAATTCAATTCTGTACATCAGGTAGAAAACGAGGGCTTAGGCAGTTAGGGGTTGAGGGTTAAAGATGTGGATCCATTCTAAATACAAGAAAAATACATCATATTCTACTTGCTGCAAAGTGGCATTTTTAGACATTTAGGAGTCAAAGACAATAAAAATATCAAAGAGGATTTAAAGAAGTTTAGAATAAAGAATTCAAAAAAGAAAACAAAAATGTTTCAAAATAAACAAAATAGATACTATAAAACTTCTTGTTTGTCTTTTCGACAAAGATTTCTTCTACATTTTTCTCTAATACTATATCCGGAAGCCAGGGTCGGCAACTCATGCCTAACATTAAAAAAAGAATGCCAAAATGATGCAAATATCCGTTAAGATTTTGTGGATACTCTACGATTTTCCTTTTCACCATAGAAAATAGTTTGTTTTTGAGAAAAGTAATTTCTTAAAAATAGGGCTCCTCTTTTTCTAATTATTTTTTGCCAATCCTAACAGCCACGTACAATAAATTAGAGCTTGAGATAAAACTATAAAAAGTGAGATATAAGTTTCGAAACAAGTTGGTACAAGGTTGCACAAAACAATATGTTTATGTTACATTAGGTGATTTTCCACACATACGGTTCTTTAGCCCTTGTAAGCTATACCCAGGAATAAGAATTGTTACACAAGGATCGATGTATCGATGTAGTGGATTCTAGACTATTGGACATGCCATGTAATTTTTTAGCTAAAGAATGATGGTGGAGAGTTAGAAATGGCAGCAGCCCCGCCTCAAGAATCACATGTTTTGAATTTTTTATCTTTCATGCAGTGAGAGCAAGCAGGGTGAACCCTTGCAAGGTCTAAAGAACCTTATGCAAGGACAGGATTCTGTAGGTTTAAGAATGTTATTATAAATTCTATGGCCGAATTTGAAAGATATATCCTAAATCTTTGGCCAAAAATGACATGACTTGCAAAGCAATTCTCGGCCCTATAGGTAATTGCGCACTTTTGTGCTTAAATACGGGGTCAACCTTTTCAAAAATAGAAAACTCTGGGCTCCATAGCCAACTCTGCGTTTCTCCATTTGTAACACCCCAGCTTGTTGCTTGACTGCCTATGCTCCTTTGACCTCTCATTGTTGTAGCGGAATGTATGATTTCAAAGCTACTCTCATGTTTTTTAATTGTTATATAACGCAATTGTTATATAACGGGCTTTTAACTAAAAAACTGCGAGAACTTTTATGCATCAACAACCAGTAAACACAATTATTACAATCAAGACTTGTGTTATTATTGAGCAGGTAGTGTAATCAATCAATCAACTAATCATCAATGCTTCAAATGTATTAGATCTTACAAGTGACTCAAATCCATAACCAATTGTGATCACTGACATATGACTGTAGGTTATGGCTCACGAAACATCTTTGTGATTCAGCTCTCCTCCTAGAATGGAAAACTCCCATAAATTGAAGTTTGGTCAGAATGCTCTACGCAGGAATACCAATTCTTTCAAAAGACTGGAAGCACCAAGAAAACACAGGACAAGACAGGTGTATAGCATTGGTAGAAGGGTTCAGATGTAAAAACACATCATAAAACCCCCAGACTTTATCAGTCTTGAAAGACAGAAAAATACACATCGATGTAGTAGTTTTCAAAATACTCTTATTTTCTGACAAGGAGAATTGCCACCTAATTTCCTCACATAATGATCCGCAAAAGATGAATCAACCAACCAGATTCTACTTACACCTTGTAACCTGTCAAGGTGCCACCCCGACCGACAATCTCGCCAACACAGAACCACGCGTAGCATTCTCCTGCAAACAATGCGGCAATGCCGAATTCTTCCAACTTCATATCATTCCTATTCCTCAACTTCGCCTTGACGAAGTCCAACTCCTTCCAAAATGCCTCGTACCTCCCGGGTAAACTACAACCAACACAGACCAACCAGTCACTCTATCAATTACTCTGCCACCAAACCATGTGACATACTTCTGAAAATATTGCTGTATACAGAATCTTGGTCTCGAAACATGCATATAATACTAACTGTGACACCAGTTACGCCAAAAATATTTACATTCATACATACAAACATAAAAGTAGATGATCAAGCCAGACAGTCACACCTACTAGTCGGCCTACGGTAATGTTGATGATAATTCGTACATTAATAAATATCCTACACTGAATCCTGCCCCTACACTCATATTCTCGAAAGGGAGCAAGCCATATCAACAAATATGCCGAACAATGACAACGAAGGAGATGCAAACAGGGAACAGATCACGGCTGAATAGGGTGCGTTAAGATCCGGCATCGCAAACGGAAGAAACCTATCCACGATCCAAGAAAATAAAAAATAAAAAATAATTTGAACAATTTCATATGTAAAATATTGTTGTGTCCGTGATCTTAGCCTCGAAACATGCATAGTGACACCAGTTACCTGGGAACCCCACAAAGATGTACAAAAAGTAGACAATCAAGCTAGACAGTCACACTTACCGCTAGACTAACTGGCAATGTTGCAAAGGTGATTTCGCACACTTATAAATCTCCTACACTAAATTCTGTTCCTACACTCGCACATCTACAAATATGTTGGAAAATGAGAATGAAGGCTAGGTCAAATCATGTATTCGGTGTGCGAGAAGATCCGGCATCGCAAAGGAAAGGAAACCTATCCACGATCCAAGAAAACAAGAAAGAAGAAAAAATAATTTGAAGAAAAGGCGATTAGAGCGAGGAGATCTAAAACCCTAGAGTGGGAAAGTTGGGGGTGACAGAAACCTGGCGAGGCGGGTGTAAAAGAGTTGCTTGGAGAGCTCCTGGCACTTCTGGACGGTCGGGGGGTCCACGACGTGGTGCTTGTTGTCCTCCATGAGCTGCTTGTAGAACGCCGTGCCGCGCTTGGTGGCGATGTCCGTGGCCACGGCCGCTTTGCTCTGCAGCTGGCGCATGAGGGACGCCATGGCGGAATCAGCAACACACCTCGGGAACTACACAAGGAAAGAAAGGAGACTAGAAGAAAGACGGAGGCTCTGAAACCCTAATGCAGAGCCCGAGCTCTGGCAAATTCGCAACAGCGGCTCTGCGATGAAAGCGTTGCTGAAAACACCGAGGGGACAAAACGAGAAAAGGAGACGAAGGTAGAGACACCTGTCTCCGAAGGAGCCCCTATAACCGACGGAGGGTTGAGAACCGGAACCCATCAGAAGTCGGATCAGGGTATGTTTAAGTTGTGCAGGAAAGCAATTGTGTTGCGATTCGGAAGTCGCCCTATTTGTCCCACAAATCGGGAGTCACCTTATTTGTGTCATTATTATTGCTAATAGTCTACATATGAAAATTTGAAATATAAGAGTCATATATATAGAGATAGATAGAAACTTTGGTTCTCTTTTGAGGCCAGCGTGAATAAAGTGTCTGTTTGTCTTGACAATAAGTTAGTGTTTAAGGGTAAGGGTCACTTTACATATGAAGTCGAGGCCGCTTTTTCTTGGGTTGATTCAACCAAATTTCAACCCGTATTAACCTTAAGGCCAGCCTTAAATACACAATAAACACCCAATTCCCTAATTTTGCACTTGGCCAAGTGCACTCATTTCATGAGCAAACTTGGCTTTAAAAAAATTTGTTTGAAATTTTTTGTAAAAAACAGGGATTTTTGTCTTTCTACAATCTCTTCATTGTAAAGAAACAATTATTTAATTTATTTTTTATCCTTATCTTTATCTTTTCTTTTTCTTTTATCTTGTTTTTTTTCCTTGTCTTCTTTTTTGTCTTCCTCTTGTCTTCCTTCTTCTTTTTCTTCTAGTCTTCCACTAGTCTTCCTTTTTTTTCTTCACCTTGCCATTTTTGGAGTTTAAACGATAATTTTAAAAATAAATAAATCAGGGAGCAGACTGAATCCAATACAGGCCCTGGAATGAAAAATGAAAAAAAAAAAAAAAAAAAAAAAAAAAAAAAGTTTTTTTTTTTTTTTTTTTTTTTTTTTTTCCGGATTTTCCGGGAAGGGAGGGTCCGCGCACGCGAACCCTACTCTTATTTTGACCCACTCTCCTTTCCTTTTTCTCCCCTCTCTTATATAAACCCTCCCACATTCTTCCTCCCTCACACTTCCTTCCTCCTTTCTCTTCTTCCTTTATATTGAGGAGAAGGGAGAAGGAAGAGAGGGAGAAGAACAAGAGAGGAAAAGGGGTGGAAGGAGAGTGTGAGGGAGGGAGAGTGAGAGAAGGTTTATATAGGGGAGAGGGGGGAGTGAGGGAGGGAGGGTCAAAATAAGAGTAGGGTCCGCGCACGCGGACCTTCCCTGCCCGGAAAATCCAGGAGAAAAAAAAAAAAAAAAAAACTTTTTTTTTTTTTTTCATTTTTTTTTTTCATTTTTTTTTTTCATTTTTCATTTTAGGGCCTGTATTGGATTCAGCCTGCTCCCTGATTTTTTTATTTTTTTTAAATTATTGTTTAAACTCCAAAATGGCAAGGTGAAGGAAAAAAAAGGAAGACAAGTGGAAGACTAGAAGAAAAAGAAGAAGAAAGACAAGAGGAAGACAAGAAAGAAGACAAGAATAAAATACAAGATAAAAGAAAAGATAAGATAAAGATAAAGATAAAATAAAAGATAAAGATAAGGATGAGAAATAAATTAACCCTTTAATGTCCCAGTTCAATACTGTTTTCAAAAATTCGTTATAAAATGTGTGATGAAAGCCGAAAATGGAGTTATGTACAAAGTAAAGTTGTAAATGTCAATGTGAAGATCACATTTGTACGGTTGGACTTATCATATATTTCTTTAATATTTTTTTATTGATTTTGCAAGGTTCTCTCTTGAAAATCAATTAAAAATCATGGATTAACGGAATTTTTTTTATAAAAATTGTGATGAAATTGGAATAACATGCACTACGAGATGGTATGGTTTCTATTATTTGATTTCTACTTATTTTGAAAAATCATCTTTAAGGTCTCATTTTTTGAACTAAGAATGAAATTTGACATAAACCACTTGTGTTGTTTTTCCAAAAATCATAATAACCTATTTTGAAAATCAAAATTGTACAAAGGATAGTCAACTTGTACAAGAATCATGAGAAATTTTGGTGGATGAAAAATGTCCAGTTTGGATAGAATTCGAACAGTCAAAATCTGTTCAGCGTCCAAATATTGGACGCAGGCGCCTGAAAGGGTTAAACAACTGTTTCTTTATAGTGTAGGGGATTGTAAAAAGACAAAAATCTCTGTTTTTAAGAGATTTTTTCAAACTATTTTTTTAATGCGCTTGGGGGCCAAGTGCATGATTATATGGCCAAGTGCAAAATTAGCGAATTGGGTGTTAATATAAGAAGATTATTTTGAAGGTCATTTCTCCCATATCTAATGACGTTGGGGCCAAAGAGTTGGGCTGGTGTATAAATTATTGAAAATTTCAGTCTATATTCCACAATTCAAGAGTGATGATTGTTGTTAGGAATAGACACTTTATTCAGGTTGGCCTCGAAAGAGGACCGAAGTTTCTATTTATTTATCTATCTATCGATCTATCGATTGTTGGAAAAAAAAAATTCTAGAAACGCCCCCCATGCTACGAATTGATTTTCTATTTTTAATGTACCCAGTTATTCGAAATAGGGTGTGTGTTTTTTAATTAAAAGATTGATTTCAAAATTTTAGCCTCAAGTCTTGGTGTAAAAGGGATGAGGCTAATTTCAGGATTTGGACTAATGAGATGTGAGCATTCAAGCCCTCTTATACATCAAAACGACCTTGATTACATATGTAAAGCGGCTCTAAGTCATTAATACATAGTGATCTCAAAATAGCATAAACAGTCACATGATATAACTTTAGTAGAATTTTGATCCTTTATAATTGGTCCTTTGTGATTTAAATGGTCCAAAACGACTTCTTTTCTAAAGAAATGAGTCACAAAGGACCATGTAAGTCACAAAGGACTAGTTATAAAGGACCAAAATCCTACTAGTTATAAATAGGTGGTTTATCTTAGTGAATTCACATCACAGAGCACAGTGGCACAACCACACTACTGTAGTGCACGATTGGATTCAACATTAGGGTGCTAAATATTTAATTATTTTTTAAAAATAGGTTTGGCACTTGTACTTTTTGAAAATTTTCTTCTTTAAATTTGAAAAAAAAGTGAAAAAAATTTCCTAAAATTTTGGCCCTTATTAAAATAATATAATCAGTGCCAAAGTCGATCATGCACTACGGTATGCACTATTATGTACCAATAGTCTACAAATCAAATTTTGAAATATAAGAGCTGCTTTACATTTGAAGTCGAATCGGCCTGAAAAAATGTTGGGCAATGCTCTG
Source organism: Pohlia nutans (assembly GCA_022496805.1). Classification (NCBI taxonomy): domain Eukaryota; kingdom Viridiplantae; phylum Streptophyta; class Bryopsida; order Bryales; family Mniaceae; genus Pohlia; species Pohlia nutans. The sequence goes on from CM040085.1 coordinate 36,487,739, forward strand.
CATGGGTGAGCATAACTTAGCGATTGTGTTTTTAATCTCAATCAATAAAAGGGATATTAGCATTCAATTTTTTGCAAGTAATTTTACACATAGGAAACTCAAAGATCCTACGGTTCCTACATATTCAATTAGTTTAGAATGATGCAATGCACTCCATTGTTGATTAACCCCTAAACGTGCAACCATTCATTATCTAGATGATGTACAAAATCAAATTCCGTTTTCTCATCCATCATGCATTTTTTTGTAGTCTAGATTTTTCACTATAGATTTTATGGACGTTAGCTTCATGCATGTGTGAACTGATTAGAAAGGAGACGATTTGTGAAAATGCCTCATTTCATGTTGCAGTGATTCACCAAAAAATTATAAGTTCTTAGTTCAAAAGAGAATCAACTCATAAAATTAAGCAACCAAAAAATCTCCAAAATTCACTACACTTAATATGTTACATTTCAACCCATTACAACAAATTTCATCCTCAAATTGTCAATATCTTATTTGTAATCAAATTACAAAAGAATTTTGAATTTTAAGTTTCAAATTTTATACAAAAATATTGGTGATTGATATTTCATAGATTTAACCATATGGATAGGATTTAAAAATTCATAATGTACAACTTTTATTCATACATTAAGTCCAAAATATCCTTCTTAGTTGCATTTTATAATGCATCTTTGCAATTCTCCAAATATGAAGAGGGTTGTGGGCATTTAGGGATTAAACACACTTACTTACAAGAGGTCAAAGGAAGAACACAACACGAAAACTAGAGTTGTGGTTTGAAACAACCTTAAACTACCAAATGAAGGAAGAGGGGTACTTGCAAAGATACCCAAAGGTTTGACAGTTTGAATCTGACCGTAAAATTACCACTCTTCCTGATGGAAATTTCCCTGCGATGGGTTGCAAAGAAGAACTAATATATTTACTGTAAATTGCAAAGCAAGATGTAGGTGAAAACAAAAGAAAAAAGAAAAAAAGAAGTTGGAATTTAAAAATTATATCTCTTCTTATGTATAATAGAGCAATGGGACCACAATCTAGTTACAATTAGAAACTAAATTTACATGGCAATGACACGATAATCCCACCAAAATTCATGAAATACAAATGGCATTCCTTCATCACTTAGAAAAGTAGATCTAAGTGAAGATTCTCTTTTGATCCAGTTTTTAAAAGGGTACTCCATTGCACTGCTCTATTATGCTATGTATTTTAGACGGATTAAAAAACATTTTGCTGCAAATTAATTACGGGCATTGATGACGACCCACAACCCCTTGAACGTTGGAATGAATGAATATCACCCGACGACTTTCATCCGCCACATCCTCTGTCAAATGAAATATCGGGCCCACGTCACCATGCCACATCAGCAAGAGACATATCGCCGACCAACCAAAATCCTCCACGTCAGAAATCGAGATACTAGCCTCATCCTTTTCTATCTTGGACACTGAAGCCCCGCCCTCACACCTTCCCTTGAGTTCCCTGCACTTGCAACTCTGTTTTTTCGTTACATCGTGCTTTCACTCTCGTACATGAGGTAATCAGCTTTTCTCTTTCTTTCGTTCAAGCCGTTTGATATCGTGCTCTTGGTCCCCGAAATTTTCCTCACAAAATTCTGTCTCGGTTTGGTACAATTTCTGTCATTACGGTTTGGTAATGCGTTCGCATTCTGCATTTAATGCGGCCTTCATTGTACATGTATTTGCTTGAGCAAGTCAATCGTGCAATCCTCACTGTTGCTGAAATGAGGGACGCATTTGGCCATTTCTCCTGGATCTATCAACTTTGAATTTGCGCTCATGCTAAGAGGGCTTTGCTACTAAGCTCTGTCATTAGGGTTTGGTAACATGTTCGCATTGTATGTGGTCTTCATTGTACAAGAAGGTGCTTGAGCATGTCAATCGTGCAATCTTCACTGGAATGAGGGACGCATTTGGCCAATTCTCTCGGATCTATCAGCTTTGAATTTCTGAATTTGCTCACCTTTGAGGTTTACTGTTGGTGATTTGGATAGGCAGTGATCACCCCCCGAGTAATGGCGATGGCTGCTTGCCAAGCACAAGCGTTCAAGTGTATGCCCCTGGGGTCTTCCGCTCTGGAGATTAGGAACAGGCCGGCCACAGTCAGCTTCACCCGCATTCCAGTATGTCATCTCACTTACATCTTTTTTGCACATATTGATGACTTAGTATGAATCAAAAGGGATCGATGTACACAGTGCTTTTAAAAGTTAGTTTCAGGTATGTCAAGTGTCATGTTCAGTAGAGTTATGAATTCTTTAATTCATGGTATAGATTGCCTCCCTTAGACTCACCCCTCCTTTTCTGTGTTAGCATTTGCTTTTGTCCTTAAAGGATAGCTCTATTTTTGCTGTATACATAATGTATCTTAGAACAGTTGTTGTAAGGGCCACTTTAGATTCAAGCAACAAGCTTCAGATAACAAGAATCCTTTACCTTGATTGGTGAAAAAGTATTTTTTTATTCGTTTTGTTCAATGTTGACTTCTCGTCCACTAACAAGAATGAACATGACATTACATGGTTCCTATGTGGCATGCTAGAAATAGTTGAGATAACAAGATTGACTCTTTTACCTCAAATGCATCAGAAGGTGTCATAAATGTAATGGCTTATTTTCAGCTGGGTATCTCACCCCTAGTTGCACCACATGATGTTAATACAAATCTGTGCAATCTTAAGTGGTCCTAAGATATAATTGCATTGTTTTAGCATTGTCATTAGGAAAATCCTCTTCCCTGCTTGTCAATTCTGATTAGGTTTGGTCCATTTTAGCAGATATTGTGATGCAGCTTAACCCCTAAGCGTCCACAGTGACATTCTACCGAGTGTTTTTGTTAACAGTTTTGAGTAGGTCGTATTTGGACTTCCTCTTGTTCGAATTTATTTGATATTGACCAACACATGCAATGATCTTCCAGCGATATAAAATTTGGTTCCATCTGAATTATATTTTTCACAATATGATCAATTGAATTTTTCATTTTAAAACTGTGAATCCTTGGTCCTTTAAGGGTTAATTGTTTGTGATCCAAACCTAAGAAAGAATTTGTGTACTAAGCCTGAGAGTCCTTGGTGTGCATCAATCAGGTGCAAGGTCTGAGGCACAGAGGCAACCTGGTAATTTGTGCGGCGGAAGGGAGTGGCAGCTGCTGTGGAGGTAGCGAAGGGAATGGCAGCGGCAAACAAAGCTGCAGCAGCCATGGATCCAAAGCACCACCGCCTGGTTTGGCAAATGTCGGCGCTGAATTCGAGAACATGGTGTCTCGCTCCACCATGCAGGAGTTCGAGAAAGAGTACGACTCAGGGGAGGTCAGAAAAACTCTATCAACCGCAAACCCCGAACCCTAAACCCTAACATTCTTCGTACCAAGCAAGTAAGAAGAAGTAGCAATACATATGTTACTTTCTTATACTTCTCTTTCTAGTGAACTCTCACTACTCGATCAATTAGCTAATTGCTCTTAACTAGTAGACATGGGCATGAGGTGGCTAAACTGCTCTTACTCGGTAGGTGCGGGCACATTTTAAGCTAACCGCTTTTAACACTTTCTAGCTACTTCTTCTCACTTGTTTGGTGCGGACGGGGCCTTTGTAATAGTAGTGGCATGACACCTTTGAGAGCAGTGTCAACTAAGAGTTATTTACGGCAAAGACATCCTAAAGCAGAGCAAATCAAGCAGAATTAAAAGCTCTGACATACTCACATGGAAAGACAATGGCTCATTGGCTTGAGGGGCTCAAACAAGGTGTCACGCATTCCTTCTCATGTCAATTCAGAGGGTTCTCAACAAGGGCTCTTCAGGATGTTATGTTCAACCCCCACAAATAGGCTCTACAATTCTGAAAAATCCATCTACAATTTCATTACTGTTTTATTGACGTTGTTGGGGTAATTCTGATCTGGTCGCTGTGGGGATGTCACAGATGCAAGGAACCATCACAAGAGATGTCGTTGCAGACGTCATGAATGAAATCCCTGAGATTCTTGTAAGTCAACTGACATTTTTCTATCAGTATAAGGATATTTTTGAATAGATAATTAACCCTTTAGTGCCTGAAGTAGAAAGTCCACTTTGGAAGCTCATGGCCAACTTCGAAATCATATTTCCACCATTCAAAAATGTAGGCATGGCTTTTTTTCTTTTTTCTTCCCAATGGTATCTTTTGGTAACTTCTTTAATGACTTATTTCAATTCCTAACCATTTAGGGAGATGAATCAAGAGTTCATTGTTTGTCATGTTTGCCTGCAGAGCTCAAGCAACGAGGAGAAGTTTGTGGATGTGGATGCCGTGTTGAGGGAAGCGATGAGCTTAGCCAATGAGGACTTCGTCTTTGATGTTGAATTAGAGGGGACGATCGTTTAGGGTTTCAATGGATTCTGACCCAAAGGGGTTTGTAGTCCGGGCATGGACCAAGCTAGTGTAGTAATAGGACGCAGCAGGATATGGGCAAATTCCACTTGGCATTGGGTATGGAAACTTGCCTGGATTTTGATAGCGGACATGAACTTGAATCTACATCATGATGTTTTTTCTGTACCTGCGTGATTATGAAATGCATGCAAGTTTCAATAATACAATAGTTGCCAATCACAATAGCCGTGTCCTTGCGTGATTTGATTAGTAAGATGCAATTCATTTTTCATACTGTGATGATTGAGCTCTAAGTTCGGAACCATGTGTGGTTTCAGTGCGACACTAGCATATACAAAATGTATAGTTTTTGTAAAAGCATTACTGAGGGAAGAATTCTCAAACAGTCACAATTGAACTGCAACTGAACTACGTGTTGAAAAATGAATCTCCATATCACTCCCCTCCTGGGAAGTGTAAGGAGTGATATGAAGATTCAAACGAAAGCTGCAAAAATGAGTGGGCAATTACAGTGCCCACTCTTTGGAAATCAGTGAGTTTCTAAAATCTATGTACGCATCATCTGTTCGCGTGATTACCTATCCAGTGTTGGAACCCCAAGACTATAGAACATGTCAGTCAGCAATTTGGTTTTGTTTTGCACATTAGTTCAACGGGCATGGTCTTGGTTGAACGCCCATCAGAAACGTGTTACTAGCGCCTGATATCTAGTTCTCCCTTCGCGTTCTTCTATGAGCCGCGCGCACGAAGTCCTCAAAGTGTCACACCACGCTTCAGAATAATGTCTCCATAGGGATCTGCTTGATTGACGATGATCGACTCGTTCGAAGCCAACACTGAAGTTGTAATGCAGAAATGTTAAGTCAGGTATGCAACCGAAGGGGTTTGTCTAGAGGGCAGGGACAGCCTTTCTAACCGTAACGTGCAGGATTTGAAGCAAAGAATGTATATCATTACAACTTCCTTCCATGCATCACTTGGCGAAATTGCATGTTGCTCAGCCAATGCATCCAAAATCATTTTAGAACATGCATCAAGCACACACTAGTCTGACGGAAGAGCTGTTCTAACAAAATTGAAGGATAGTGAGATTCGCTCACCGCAGATTTGATAGAACATCCTGGCTGCGCGGGTCTTATCAAGTCCAGCCGTCAGATTGTTTACGGACGCCTCATAAACGTCAGCTTCATTCAGCTTATTGAAATGCGCCCGCAGGAGTCTGCGACAGTCAATTTATTTAAGTCTAAAACTCTTAGACCGATGCTGAAATCAGTACTTTAGTGCTGTGGGATATGCGTGGCTTATCGCCTTCTCCAGCATTTTAATTACGACCTAATTGTGAGTATGAATGATCTTCTAGCCGTCACCTCATTCTTCAGTCTATGACTGGCCCAATTTTTTCCATAACTACCTAAAATCATCACTGAAGACTTGTACCTAGAATTTTGCAATAATTTGAAGCATTATTAAACCAGCCTATGAAACATTTCATCAAATATTTATTTCTGAAATTCGTACATGTTTGCAAATCAAGATTTGTATGCAAATCATGGTTAAAAGTGATGTCGATGCTATCTCCATGAAAATCATGAGATCGGCAAGGGAATTAGAGTTTGGGGGAGTTGTAATTTACTTGGCTATGACAATAGTCGTGGGATTGATGGAGTCTGCTGGTACTGGTTGAGTGGAACCACTGGTGTCTTCTAGTATCTCTATCAACCCAAATTCCAGAGAAAATATTGAGGATGCAGGTCACCTTAAAAGATAGAAACGTCCTCATGACAATAAAGTAGAGCGTACATGAAGTCAAGTCATGTAATTGGCAACTGAGCTACAACTAAATCAAAACTCTTCGAATACGATTTCTCCGTCAATTTAGCTTGAATGTCGTGGACAAATGTGGCTTGACTTGTAAGTGATAAGCATCTTCGTAGCAAAGTAGAGACTGCAAAGAAGTAGGTGATGGTGTTAAACCTACGTGATTGTGCGAGGATGCCAGCTTGAAAGTCACCGCTAGCAAAGTAGTCGATCATATCTGACTTGCCAGATGCTCTACGAGCTTGTTGAATGTTCAGCTCCGGCAACTCGCCTGAAACAGGAGACATGCTCCTTCCCACGTCCTTCACGGAGCTATCGGTAATCCTCCTTTTTGATCTGTGAACATAAAGGGATTGTCAAATTTGAGAAAAAACGTATAAAATTAATGGTTGAAATCTGCAACTGTACGTGGAGATGCCTCAGAAGTGCTGTTAGTTTGTTCTCTCAGTTTGAGGAAATGAGTTTATGACATCTAATGAAGCGGAAAGTAATTTTTCCCTCCAATGCACTTACTTTCCAGATGTAGGAGGCTCTCCTTCACTATCATAAGACAAGCTTCCTCCATAAGACGCTGACATCGAACGCTTCGAAGATTTTCCGTCCGTGGTAAGAGGGGCTGCATGCAGAAGTTCCTATAATTGATGAGCCTTAGCCATATTCCTCATTATCCAAAGAGGAACATGAGTAATATATAATTATGAATGCGGCATGTATAAAGTATCCCAGCTTGCCATGGATAATATCTGGGCTGTGTATTTTAGGCCAACAACTGTTTAGAAATCTTACCAAAGAGAGCTGGTGTCCGGAGGCCGAATTTATTTCCGAAGATATCCTCTCGGCTGCCAGTACTTGGCGTTTGTAGAGCTTCTCGAAGCTTTTCCACGGATCCTAGGCTGTGGTGATCAGCCTCTACTAGAGGAGAATGAGGAAGCTGGTGTGCCAAATTCCCCATGCCGAGGAACATTGCGAGTGAGTTTTGTAAGCTCGTTTTGATTTATCTCTGTGGAGCATTCTGAGTGACTACCAAAATATTATAAAATCACACTTATTTCTCTACATATATCAATCAGAGGATAAGCGCCAACTCACATTTTCTGGAACTATCTGTACGCCTGTTTCCATTGGAATATCCGTATTGGCAGGGAAATCTGTTTCCAGAGGTTCTGGAACAGGGAAATCTATTTCCATTGGAGAGTTTTGCTTCGAGCCGCTGGAAGTTGGTGATGCGGCTGTGGCATCTGAAAGAGCCAACTTCAAAGATTTATGCGGAGGCAACTTCCGTACTGTTCTAAATAGGACATTCGTTTACATGTACATGCAGTTCTTTTAAATTATATATAACAATGAAACTGTCTGCCGAGTAGTACATGTCAATATATTTCAATCGTAATGGCATCACTCATCTTGTCAGAAATGATCCTAAGAGATCTAAGAGTTACCGTGGGTGTCGAGCGCAGATGATCCCGCACTGCAAAATTCGTCACATGCATGACACAGGATGGAGAAAATTTACCTCCTTTTTTACCGGAGTCAGCTGGTTTGTTTGGGGTCGGAATGACTAAACGTCGCCACATCTCCTGCAGCGGTGGAGCCCAAGTTGGTTCCGGCCGGTATTTCACATTCCATTTCACACAAACCGATGGAAGGTTCCAATTCTCCTGCACTGCTCTGAATCGCTCCTTGTTGATTTCCTTTGCCTGTTTTGGGCGATTTCTTCATGTTAGTCTGCTTGTCATCCGCAATTTATATCAAGTAATGTTTGAACATGCTTTCACGTTTTGTACACACGTACAGTAGATCGGATATTTAGGAATAATGACCATATGCCGTTGCCCAAACATTCAGGGTGCCTGATTCACGTGAGAAATCGAGGCTTGCTTCCTAACTTTATAAGTTGTTTCGAGTCATTCTAAGTAGTTCTGAAGCGTTCTTGGACCGTTTCTAAGCATTTTTAGACCATTTTGAAATATTTTTCGGGTTGTTTTGAGTCAAATTTTGGTCTGTTTGGACTTATTTTTGTTTCCTGTCTCCACAAAACAAAACCCATGCCTTAATTTCTCCAGAATACACGAAATGGCCATTTGAATGGAAATGTGGCCATTATTTCCAAATATCTGTTGTAGGCGATTCATTCATCAGGCTAATATGAAGCGTGGTTTTATGCAGCAAACCTTGCCCGGAACCTTGCTCACGCATTTACGACCGGCAATGTCAGATGTATCCTGAATCCATGCGGCGAAAGTCTTCTTAGAAATTTCTGTTTCGTCATCGTACATTAGCACCCGAGCATTTCTCTTTCGAGTGATACTCCGTGCTGATCGTGTTCCTCGTTTGGGTTGAGAGCTGCCTGCCTCTGGCTGCAGCAGCATTCACATCGATATCCAATGAATTCCGGCCGACACTATCCTTCAAATAAAATTCATTACGAATTGAGAAGGGTTTTTCTGCTGGAATGGGATGGATAGTATAGCTTACCAAGATAACGCTGTTTAGATTGGTTTCCGGCTCAGGCAATTGCTCCTCAAATATCGTGTGCAGTGCACCCGAAAGGTCGGGTGGAAAATCATCTGTGAGAAAAACGCGAAAGTAACTACAGTCATTCGTCGTACGTCGGTCAGGATACGTACCATTACAGATAGTCCAATACATGTATATCGTTGCTCAGCAGCACATACATTGTACGTAGAAGCTTTGTAGAATGCTTCAATACAGAGTGACTCCCAAACGGCTGGAAAAGTCTGTCATAAAAGTATGCCACAGAGAAGCCCAGGAAATATTGGAAGGGTTGCGGAATTCAGCAACCCTTAGTTGAAACAATCATGCGACGATCTCTGACCTGGAATTATAACATCCGGCACGCAGTCCTCCACCGGGCCAACTTCCTGAGAGGGTCTCTGTCCTGGAAGCTGAAATTCTGGCAAGATGTCATCCAGAGGCCCAAGAATGCTGTCCGCAGATATAGATGACCCACTTCTGATTCCCAAGCGGCACACAAGTCACAGAATGCAGTTAGTCGGCAGCATTTTAAACCTGAATCTGACATATCACGAATCAGAACTATCAGTAGTCAAATTAATCTGAGGAGAGAAAAGCATTACTTGCGCTGTCCGCCCACACCATGCGGTGAGTAGGGAGTATTCTCTGGCAAAGTAATATCTTCAATGGCAGCTGTGGAACAGAGATCACAATTTGTCTTAATAAATTTGTAGAGATTCCAACACAGGGACCCCGGAGACACACTATCCCAGGGTAGTAAGCAGGTAAATTGTACGTTATGCAAGTACCTCCGTCTGCAAGTACCTTATGTAAGGAGTCTGGGACGGATGACAATTAGTTCGTTGTATATAATATAATTGTTAGGCAAATTACTTAGAGATAATCCTGTGATTAATATTCTTCAAGTAAACGAGAAATGGTCGATAATCCTTAACCTTGAAATTGATCTCTAGGAGAAGAATTGTCGTCGACATTGACTGCGTCAGGAAAGATAAAGAACATTTCGTCCTGTCGACAAGCAATTGCTATAATTTAGCGACAATTGCAGTTCGCCAAGGACTACTTCGTCAAATTTCTTTCAATCAAATAGTTGCTACATGTTCACATATGCGGGTTCAAGAGTGATTCGGCGCTGATGGTCAATCCCAATCAGACAGTTCAAAAGAAGTTGAAGGGATGCCGCGGCCTCTTCACTAACTCCAAGTCAATTTTGAGATGAAGACAGTGGTAGCTCAAACGAAATCGGTTTCCTATTTGAGGCTTACCAAAGTGTTACCGCCCACTTGCAAAGGAACAGATGGTTCTCTCATAGGCCGTTCAATAGTTTCTGCCACCGGAATTTCCGAGGACCCCATTGTGATTTTCTCATACCTGTACGATACGATAATCAAAGTTACCAGCTGCTAACTCTCTAGTCATCAGTTAGTAGATGTAACAATCTCCAATCAACACTTTTTTGCAAAACTTAAAACTAGTTTTTTACTTATTTTCTTTACGAAGTGAAGCGGTGCGTGTGGAAGGCAAATTTTAACCAGCCCTCTGTACGGTGAACTCGTGTCTGCAAACTCATGTGGACTGTCTGTTTGTCATGACGTTGTACCAATAGCCAGACGTTCAACTCATTCTCTAATCGTGAAAATAGACTTCCACGACAGCAACTCTCAGAGCTCAAGGAAAAAGATCAAATGAGATTCCATCTTACTTAGCACGATTTTTTCGCTTTGGCAGTTTGGTTCGGTCCTCATCCGTTCGTGCCGCTTCTATTTTGATCTTTATCTGTTCCATACAAGCATGCAATGGCGTCACTTCCAATCATTGGTGGGTATATAGAAGTCCAGAGGTGAAATTCTGTAGAAATGCTAACAATATCATGTACTGGAGATCCTGTGCCTCTGTCCTGTGTCAACGGTCACACCGGACTTTGAGGAATTCAGCGGCAAGCCACGGTTTGTATGTCGCACTTCGTTCCCAATTTTTGGAGAGTACTTTGATTCAATATATGTAATTTACTGCTTACATGGCAAAACGAAAATAGTATAATCTAGCGGTTGAGAGGGAACCACACGTACGAGAAATGCGTTCATGTCCTCTGCAGGTTATTAATATCCCGTCGTTTTATCCAAGTATATCACAGAAGAAACGTCATCAGTCAACTGGCGCAGAAATTCAGGGTTCAAGATTGGATGAAATTAAAAATTCGCCATTCCGCCTGTACTAATTCTTTTGATTAAATGATGTGACATATGACCACTTTTCTCAATGAACAAATATCTGCAACCTGAGGAAATATGTCCAATGCAGTATACGACATTTTCAGGAAAAATGAATTCATAGGTAGTTGATTACAATAGAAATGCTGAACCATCAAAATTCTGGTTCTTAGTTCTTACCATACAGGAAAAATACTTTCCGCTTGTAAATTTGTACAATCCCTCCTGGAGGAGTTCAAACATGCATGGTGCACATTTCAGTACATTCTCAAAATCTTTCAATCCGCCTCAACTGATTTTCAGTTCAATGAATTTGCGAGCAATGAGATGCTTCTTTTAGAATTCCCTTGTAAAAACTGCTAAGATATATAACGAAACATCTTTCTCACAGAGCGTCGTGCTTACCCATGAGGATTCCTGAGAGTCGAAGTGCGAGCGGAACTGGAGGATTAAGAATCTGCTTGCTGTAAAGGAGGCAATCATATAAGATGAAATCACTATGGCCACGTCAATTTTTCTGTAGTAGCTATAATGAGGAAGGATCTTGCTATGACAGATATAAATAATACAGAACTGTGAAGACTATTTAATTACCATATCTGTGCGATGTTGATCTTGGCAGCCTTCGTCCTGTTGATGTTCGCACGGATTGTAGCTGCAATCCTGCCAGTGGTAGAAGATATCTATAAATGATACTATTTAAACTGCCGCAACTGCGACAATGGGTGCTCCTTTTACTAAATAAAAACACTTCACATTCACATAGGTTCTTCTACCTACGGAAGACGGGCCACTAAAGTTTTCGATCAATAATTAAGTGACGCTTCCATTCTTGAAAATGGTTTGCTGTCATTCTACTGTCAATGGTGCACATTAGGAAAGTACAGTACAGGGATTTGAAGAGCATTTTTCGGTAGTATATTGATCTCATGGTTGTGGAAAACAATGTAACGATCTTGTGCGCAGTAACACTCACCAAATCTGACCCATCGGGTGCTTCTTGCTGAGGAGTTGGTGTGAATAAAACATGTTGACCTACAGGAAACAAGCGCCACGTTAAAATTTACGTCGCGATGTCATGCATCAATTCTGTGAAGCCCTGCTCAAGCTACTGCACGCGTCTCAGTTCCTTATTTCTTCAAACATCACTTTCATATCTCAGTATTCTTTTCAGTAATTTTTTAAGCGAAGCACGAGGATCCTTTAAAGCAGTACAGCACACTCGCAGGGAGCAATTTCTAAATATTCGCCTCAGAAACGTCGACTACAGAGCCAGACTAAACGATGACTACCTGCTCCAAGTTTCAGTGTTGAAACACCTCAGCACTTAATCACTAAATGTCAAAAGAGCAGCTAAGCTACAGAGCGCAGCTACTGAAAATTAACTACAATTGAAAACACTACGCAGATTTCGCCTGACTGTCTTCCACATGCTGTCCGAGAGCTCTCAATCACGACTTCTGAGTGAAATTCTTTACAAAATCTAATTGGAAAATTGTACTAAAACTTGTAGAAAATAAAGAGATTTCAAGAACCGAAGAAAATCGCCTGCGCAATAAAAACTACGACACAATTTAAAAAGTCAAAGAACCGAAAACTGAAATTCAAAGATCGAAAAGGTTCTTACTGAATCAACGAGAATAACCGATGATTACCACTTATTAATCACTTAATGTCAAAAGAACAGCTAAGCTACAGCTAGAGCGCAGCCGCTGAAAATTTATTACAATTGAGAACACTACGCAGAATTCGCCGGACTCTTCCACGTACTGGAGAGCTCTCACTCACGACTTCTGAATGAAATTCATTGCAAATTCTAATTGAAAAATTGTACTGAAAATTGTAGAAAATGCAGAGATTCAAGAACCAAAGAAAATCGTCTGCGCAATATAAACCAATGTCAAAGAACCGAAGACTGCAAATTCAAAGGTCGAAAAGATGCTTACAGAATCAACGAGCCAGAAGAGAGACAAATGCAGCGCAAGCGTGAGCAAAGAGTTCGCTTAGAAATGGCAATGACCTTCGTCAGAACGGCAGGGAAGACCTTGGTCAGGGCGCCTTGAACACGACTACCCCGAGAAGCAGATGTCTCTGTGACGTTCATTTTGGCCGCATCTCTGTTGATTTGAGGAAGTCATCTGAATTCGTAGATTCGCAACTGCAAGTCGCTGTTAGCCTAACAGAAAAGGTCGCTCTCCTTGAGCGGGGTTGGGCGGGGTTGTAAAACTGGAAGCCAGTAAACGGTAACTTATTCAAGCAAAGGTAACTTACTCAGGCAAAGGTAACTTCTTCAAGCAAAGGTAACTTTATAAGGAAAGTGTAAATTTCTCAGTAAAAGGTAACTGTATAAGGAAAAGGTAACTCAGGCAAACGTAAATTTCTCAAGATAAGGTAACTTTATAAGGCAAAGGTAAGAGCATACCCACCGGTGACGCTAGTATCCGGCTATTTTTTGAACATGATATACTAACGCCAAAGGTTTAGTTACAAGACATATTCAAAGGTACTATACATTACCCAATAATAAAGTTACATCATGGAGCTTTTCAATGTATTGTCAATACAATTGACTAAATGTATAATCTTGGAATCAAATTTGGACAAGTTGTAGTGCACAAGATGAACCACTCATACAATTGAGTTTTGATTTAAAATAAAGAAAATTGAAAAACCTACTTTTATTTGAATTTCAAATCTTCAATTTTTATCCTTAATACAAACGAGTATAAAAACAAATTTTGTTACTTATGGTACACTAAACTTTCAATGGAAAGAATGTAAATCCTCTTTAAAATCACGTGCAAAAAAATCATGAGTTTTGGGTTCATATTAACTAAAATATCAATGTTTGAGGTTTTCAATTCAAAATTGCTCAATTTGAATATAAGTTTAGTATTTTTTAATCTCATCCAAAAATTGTCCAAAATTATCCTTTTTCACACTTCAAAATATTATATATATAAAATTATAATTCAATTCTTTGAAAAGCTGAACAAACGTAACTTTATTGCTGGGTACTGTACATTGTGGGCAGTATGTGTTGCAATTGTAGTCATTTTATTTATCACACAGTACTCTGCGCCACGTACACAAAGCACAGACAGTTGGGCTGCAAAACTAATTCTGAGCTCGCAAAGACGTCCTTCATGTTTCGATCTACCTTACTGAAAACAAACCCCACTTCTGCAAACATGTTGAATTTTCAGCTGCTGTAATGAGTATCCTGTGAAACTATGTGGATTTCTTGATTCCGTGAAGCTGAAGGGTGGCCAACAAAGACGCTCCACTACTGTAGAACCCTGCGAGGCGTGCAAAAGCAAAGCTACTGTAGCAGGCTGTCTAATCTTTCAATCCACACCGTTCCAGAGCTCTACTGCAAGGGAGCACCGATCCAGTCCGATCCCTCGGGTAACGAGTAGTCCATCGGAGGGTTTCCCGTCTGCAAATCTTGAATCCAGGCATCAAAGTCCTCGACAAAGCCGACATCATCTGCACTTGGCATACATTTGTCCAACACTGAAAGCACGCGGAGTGGGTCCTCCTTGGTCAAAGGTTCTGACTTCGTCCGTGATACATGCGCCTGGCATCATGCGTCAGTTAGCTCCACGTGTCACTCAATCACTACAGTGTCGCCTTGTCAATAACAAATTACCGACACCAGAGTTAAAAATAAAAATAAAAACCCGGGTCAGTGGCGCGATTCCAGGCATGATCTCGTTGACCAGGAACCGTGAATCAATGCTGCCGGGCATGATCCCTGGATTCTTTACGCTGGAGTGGAAGAAAGTCTCAATCAGGTCCTTCTCCTCAACTTCAACTTCTCCTCAACTTCAACTTCTCCTCAACTTCTCCACGCTGCGTCCATCCCAGTTGCCAAAGCTCCTTGATTTTGCTCAACGACCACCTTCACCATAATGCGCGCACCTCGTTCCGCTTTGTAAGTTTCCATGATGTGCAGGCCTCGGAGATGACACCAAGATGACATATTACTTGATGAAGGAAGCTTGGCCTTCAAAAAGCCGAAAAAAGAAACCCATAACAACAATGACCCTTTTAGGCATAGACCTGCGTAGGAAAGATAATTCTATTTGAAGCTTCATGCACTAGCATGCAAGCTTATATTTGTGCTCTGAAGACTCCATATCTTGACATTGCACCCATCCACGTAAAAACCAATAGCCAACATCAACAGCCATAGCCAATCATTGTGAAAAAAACATACCGTTGATTCAAATGCTGCCAGTGTTGAATCAATTCCACCAGGAGTTGTGACCACTACATTGTTTGGCCCTGCTTCTGGATGTTGATCACCACGCCCACCAAATGTATTCCCTGTTGTAGTCATGTTTCAGTACTAGAAGATGGAAACAACATCCACTACCTCAAAATTTGAAGGCAATAGTTGGACCCTAAGCCCTAAATCTTGCACAAAGCAGATGAGCAGGATAAGGAGTTTGCATTACCCAACATTAATGTGCATGATCCAAAACCACTGCCCATCTTCCACAGGTTTGGCACACTGTCAGCTACCTCACTCCGTCTCTTCTTTGGTGTCGGTGGGCAGTGATCACGAATCTGGTTGTACCAGTCTTCTTTGAAGCAAGGTGACTGCTTGCGCCCCATAGCTTGGAAGTCCTTCTCCTTTAGCTCCTCAAATTCCTTCTCGTTGGTATCGCAATACTTCTTAATTGAGCGGTATGACCCCTTCAGTGTATCCATCTTGTCTCGACATTCCTTCCATGTCCTTCCGTGCACTTCCTGGGATATGGCCTCCCATTGATACTGGTATAGCATTCCACTGGAAGTACCCTCAATCTTGTGCTTCTGAGAAACTACTTGCAACAGTAAGACATCAGTTTCTTCAGCAGTCCAAGTCTTCGAGCGCTTCTTCTGTTTCTTTTGTTGTGCTTGCCCTCCATCTTCGTTCCCTCCTGCAGCTGGAGACGCCAACGACGAACTACCACCACTTCCTGACTGGTTTACAACAATGACTTTGTCTTCTTTGTTGGCCGGAAGAGCATGCCCCTCTTCTTGAGCAACTTCAGTTTGAGAGCCATCGCCGTTGTGTTCCGTGTTGTGCTGCAGATCAAGTAGTGCAGCCTCCATCTCAACCACTGAAACAAACATCAATCAAATCATACTAGAACCAGTTAGCTTCACATAATAGTTCGCAATGCAATACATATTTTACATCGAGGAATTGATGCATATATGTGTCGTTTCAAGGGAAGGAGACTACATCACATATTCCAACATATTACATCATCACAACATGACCAATAGGGTCTATGCCTCGAGTCTAAGATGCCTTGGATACCGGTAGTTTAAGCTTCCTCCACTCTGAATTTCATTTCAGGAGTCCCATGAACAAGGTTTTCAGGATTTCAATCTATTTTAAACAATTTCACTAAAAGGATTCTCGAAGTGATGCATGGGAAGGTCTCCCTGAGCTCACAATGATTGCGTAGAACAAGACTCAACTTAGTCAAGACACAGCTCTAAAGAAATGTTGAATCCTGTTACTAACTAATTGTACGTTGTGATTCAAAGAGCCTTACCACTGTCGGTAACTTCCATCATGTGACTTGAGGTTGTGATGTCAACAATATTCTCGTGAACACCATCTTCTGGCACAACTTCCTGCATCTCCCGTGCTCGTATTGCCAGAATGTTCTTGTCCAGCGTCTTCGGGTATGGAAGACTGCACTCCAGAGTCATGGGATCATCCAGGAAGCGCATCTTGTAATCCTGCTTCAATTATACAGTAGAGCCGCTAAAACCTGAAATGAATTGCAGACGCAAAGCTCAAATGAGTCATCCAGAGACAAATACACATAACAAATGCAATTGGTGATGAGTCTCAAACTAGATCAAAGACATCCAAGGTCTGCCTACAGGATAATTCTCTACGCCTTTAGTCTTGTAACACAAGTGCAAACCATGACAAGCAAGGAAGCTTTATACACATCCATTGCAAACACTTCCTTTAGGCTTTCCTTCGTTCTTAACCCCTAAGCGTCTTAAACTTTGCATCACTAAACTTTGCAACGGTGGCATTTTCTCATTTTACCTCGGTTTTCTAATTGCAATACTACAAGATCTTGTTCTATACTCCACGATCAACAGTGTCGATTGTGTCAAACTGAAGTCATTTTCACACAAACAAATGATTTGCAACAGGGGATCCAATTTTCCTACACTAAAGAAAATTCACAGTGGACGCTTAGGGGTTAAGACCTTCAATTATTTAGCATGTGGCATCCATGTAGCGATGCTCACGTCTGGATACGAGCACCTCTACGAAATCTAAAATAGGGTTTAGCTGAACATATGCCGGGAGGGGGTGAGCATGAAATTGATGAAGACGCAAGCGCAGGTTCACGAGAATCAAGCAAAGAGGCGCAGAAGATGAGATGGGTGCCTTAAAGTTCGTGCCGACAACAAGCTCCTAGTGTGCCTGATTCACCTGCTTCGCTATCAATTCTTGAACCCTAATTCCTAAACCGATGAGCAGATGTGATGCATCAATTGAGTCAGAATTGCAAGTGCACACTTTGTGGGAGCTTCAGAGTCGTCGCCATGGCTGCTCCGGAATACAGACAATCGCCATCGGAACTCATCCAGCAAAGGAGGGCCATACCGCACCCCACAAGCCAGAACATACAACCGGAACAGCTACAGTGACCTTGGAGTGCGCACGGTCAACTTATTTAATACTTAAATTTGTAAATTTGTCAAAAACATTCATTTTTGCAAGAATCTTTTTCCTTCATGCATTCTACTCATCACCTTGGGACTCCACTTGTCCAATTAGCTACTGACAGTGAAGTCCTGTTGGGTGTAGAATATGCTGTACCATCTACTGTGGGGCCAGGCAGAGCCATTGCATGCTACTGAATGTTAGGAATTCAAGCTTTGTACAAAAATCGTCAAATAATCAAGCCAGTCACACCGTCGAAGAATAGACAAAAGTCATATTTTTAGAATATTTGAGTGAACTACATCCAATTCATAGAACTCCGATTGTAAGTTATGGAAATTGTTTATTATCCAGATGCCGGCTCTCTCTGGGTTAAATGAAACAATTATAGATTCTCCTTGGGCTCTTGCTTCATTTTACATCGATTAGAAAAAAAAAAAGCCAAAGATTTGATAACAGAAGCATCATTACTATCTCTTAATTTGTAATACACCCATACAAATTCAATGCATTATATAAAATAAAAATTTGAAAAAAAAATTGTCGTACAAGAATGTTACCCAAAGATGGGCAGTGACCTCACCCAAAGATGGGCAGTGACCTCAAAATGGTTGTGTGAGTCATTCGGGGTTGAATGGAACAATAGGTCTTCCTTGGGCTCCTGCTTTGTACAAAGTTTGCTAACTCATAAGCTCACTGGAATGGGAGGATCTACATGTACAAAGAAGCTGGTCCCTACAATGAAATAGCATAGCACCAGCATGACACCTTTGAAGTAATTTGCAGTTCCTTCCTGCCAAACACCGTGGCAATGTGTCACTCTCTTAGAACACAACCAAAACTCCCGGGGGTGCACCCTACATTATGTTTGAGAATCACGTGTGTTCATGACCCCTTCTAAAAACCCCATGTATGCGAAGGGGTTTTATGTCTAAAAACCTTTGTATACAGATCTATTCCATTCTAAATATATGTTTAATGTAAGTATACGTCAATATTTTCAGCTCTAAATATGTTTACTATATGTATACATCATACGATAGTGTTCAAATTAATATCCATTCTGTGCACTCACATTATATTTTTACGTGTTTAGTACAGTGCACCCCTGGGCCAAAACTAAATTCCAGGAAAACTTAAACACACCATACTATTTAGAACAAGTTTAAAAAATATGTTGAATGCAAGGCTTGTTGATTTTTAACCTTTAAAGAACATATGCTTCCCAAATTCCACATCCAAAATCACTTTAAACTCCATTTTAAGCATAATTCTCTTTCTACTATTTGGGAATGTTCAATTCTAAAAAAATATGGATCCCTCAAAGGTGCTCAGTTTGACATTAACCAAACCCCATTTGATGCAATGGAGTAGAAGCTACGAGCAAGATTCTCCCAAAATACTATCAAGCCCGTGGAACTTGCAAAGTTGTTTAAGGGTTTTAACCCTGGAAAGGCCCTTGGGGTCCCTCTCTACAACCCGTATTTAGTCCTATAATTGTACAATTATGGTTCAATAAATGAATTGTGATATAGTGTTATATACTGCTGAAAAGTGTTTGGTCATTGTTATTTTAATCAAATACCACCAAATACAAAATATACTATATGGCCGCAAAGGGCTTTTGGGCCGTTCAAAGGTTAACGCAAAAAAATTAAAAAATGAAGTGATGAATCATACCAGCAACATGAATGCCACCACAAGTACAGAGATAAAGAGCACCGCTGTCTCAAACAACTCAAAGTTGAGATCCATGGACACTCCCATAGGCCATCCAAGGAGAACACAGACAGGAATCTGCAGTGTCAAATATGTTTGAAATTAAAACAAGAATAAAAACTTAACCCATAAAGTACTGCTCTACATTTGGGGTACTGCATTTTTCTTTTACTTATAATGCATGGTAACGTAAAACAAAGTTAAGAAAACATGATACTCTTCTTTTGATCCATATTTTGTTATTTGTTCTTACACTGACTCTTTCATAGGTCTATTAAATAGAAGAAAAATACGAAAAAAATACATACGTGCAAAAATGGCTCCTCGGTCTTTTAGAGGTTGAACTGAAAAGAGATGTTCTTTTGGACACGGCTAGAATCTCACATTGAGAAATGTTGATGACCCTCTTATTAGGGTTTGTCACTGAATATTTAACCCCTTAAGGACCAAGGATTCATCGTTTTAAAATGACAGATTACATTGATTGTATTCTGAAAAATACAATTGAGATGAGACTAAATTTTATATCACTGGAATCAGTGAAGAACAGTGCATATGTTGGTAAAAAAACAAACGAATTTGAAGAAAAGGAAGTCTACATAGAACCTACTCAAAACTGCTATAAAAAAACATGAGGTCCAATTTGGGCTTCTTGGTCTTTGGGGGTTAAGGTAGAAATGATGTTCTCACCACAAGCATAGCTATTTGAGTGGAGGAACCAATTGCCACAGCTAAGGAGAGGTCCTGGCATTGCACAAGATATAAAAAAAAAGCCATCAGTTCTGGTTTTGGAATATGGGGACTTAGGCCCACTTTACACTTGGGGCCCATTGTGGGTCCAATTCAAAGTTTTCAAATTTCAACCAATAAGGTTTTTGGAAACTAGCAAATTGGACCCAAAGAGTTCAAATACTAGCCAGCACTTGACCTGTAGTTTTTCTCATCCTACATAGTGGTATATGTGGCACAAATATGGTGGCAAAACTTTGGGCTAGCTCCAAGAAATTGAGTCAAAGTTGAAATCACATGCATTAAGTAATTGTGAAATTGAGACTTCACTCATGTTCAAGGGTCTTACACTTAGAGGCCCAAATATCAACCCACTTGCAAAAAAAAAGTTCATTTGTTCTTATCAATTGGATTGACTCCAATGATGAACGGGTATTGGACAAAGGATCCTTAAATGCAGACTCTTATTGGATTTGGTAAGGGTCGGGTAAAAGTAAGACCTCAAATCCAACAATAGCCTATATTCTAGAAATCTATGGTCAATACTTGTCCATCACTTGTTGGCTCCCAAATGACTAAGTACCACATGTAAAGCAAGCCTTAGCCCAACAATGTAGAGCCCAAGCCAAAAATCACAGCGAGATTTTGAATTTAAAAAAATTATGTTCTCACATTAACTAATAGAATGGGTATGTGAGAGACTATGGGGACGGATCACTTGGAAAACCCATTCCAGTAGTGTCAAATCCACCATCATGTACCGGTGGTGTACATTCTAGACCAAAAATGTACGCCATTGGTACATGAGGCCAAAAGTGTTGACAAGTGCATTGAATGATGGAAAACGCACCAGCTTATCTTTGATTGCAAATATAATAGCACTTGTATGCTCAGTGGCATTCCCCACAATTGGCAAAATGACGACACTGATAAATTCAACAGGTATGTGCCACGCCTCTGAAGCTCCCTGTCAGTAGATCATTAGCTGCAATTTTCTTTTTGAATTACTCCCTCCATCCCATATTACTTGACACTTTTGGGTCAAAGGAAAACATTAAGGATTTGTTGCAAGATTTTACGTGTATGGAGTTCAATTATATCCAATTATGTTCACATAATTTTGCACCAAGTGGACGTTCTCTATGACCTCATCAAAGACAATAACATTGGCCCAAAGACCATCGTGAATAAAAGAGTTTGTTGGGGGTAGATTATCTATTCATGCCTCAAGGTGAGGTCTACCTTTGGTGCCTCCTCTTAAGGCAGATAGATTCTACAATGATCTCATCAGAAAAAAGATTATAGACTTTACTCGACCATCCAAATTGCACAATGTTCATAACACACAAACTGCCTGGAATTAGAAAATGAGCCTAGGGTTTAGAAATACACTCAAGATGCTCTATGAAATAGTGTTTATTTCGTTTGGTGCAAAGATGTGCAAGATATTAAGGATTGAAATTTGGACATTTTCTATTGTCCTGCCATCGTGAAAGTAAATCTTAACTCTCGAAATCTTGCACTTTTTTCACCAAACGAAACAAACACTGTATCTTGTATTACATCTTGAGAGTATTTCATATAGCGTAGGCTCATGTTCTAACTCCTAGCAATTGTGAGCATTTGAAAACTCATTTCATTTAATTTGGAACCCAAAAAATTCCAGAAATTTTCCAGTGACATCGCTTCAGAGAATATTGGTGCACATACCTCAATAGCATTAACGATGAATTTGGAAAGTATAGATATGAAGATAGTCACAACAGCCAACCAGAAAAGACTACTCCATGCGTCGACTTGAGGCTCCTCTGACTCTGCAATCTCGGCAGTCTCCACGTCCTGTTATCACTTGATTTTCAGTAGAATTATGATACTCTCAAGCCCCAAACATAAATCTATCATAACATTCTTGACCCTACAGAATCCCATCCTTGTAGAAAATTACCCAATATTCCATAAAGATATATTTTTGAGCAACTTGATACCAATTTGATTCCAAAGTTTTATTTCACCTTGTACAATTTTATTGTAAGTGGTAATTGTATTAAAGAGAAATGTGGAAAATATCTTTGTGTAGGAGACAAACAAGAAATTTCATACCATCTTCTTTGTTTTTTTTTTGTTTTCTTTGAATCCTTCATTGTCAACTTCTTTGAATCTTTTGCTGATAACTTTTTTGAATCTTCTTTGTCTCCTTCGTTGTCTCTAAATTTCACATTTCTCTCTAGTAAAATAACCCTATTAGATAACTAAACATTACATGGGCTGTAGAAGGATGATTTTCACGGTAAAGCAAGAATGTTATGGTTTTAGGGTTAGGGTTGAGGATACCTGTTGTGGAAGGGAGGGAGGATTGTGGAGCTGGAAAAAAATGTATCCGGCATACGCCACGAGCATGACGCAGCTGGTGATTCTTGACAACGTCAGCTCAGACTGCCCCGAATGAAGCTCCGTCCGTGTGGCGTGAAGGGCCGCAGGGAACAAAGCGCACATCACCGCCATCAACAACAAGCTCGAGTTCAAATGAGCTGCCGCCTGCACATCATTAGTAACCCCACGTTCTCAGGATCCTAACAGCATGGAGATTGTGCCAGCCTAGACTAAGAAGAGACGTACTAGTAAGTAAGTTTGTACATACTTTCATGCATTTTCTTACAACAATCATGGCATTCTTGCTCCGCTCCCATATTACTCGACACTTTTGGGTTTTAAGCATAACGTTCCGGGTTTTCGTGCAGTTGCACTAGAAAGTTTCTATATCCAATATGCCTATGTGCACAAAATTTCACATCTAAAACCTCAATAGGCAAAAGATCAGAGGCTTTTTAGGCCATTGAAACAGCCCATTGTTTGTAAGCACAAACCTCCAAGGAGTTGGAAGATGAACTTAGGTTTATGATGTACTACAAGATAGAGTATTTGTTTCAAATGTGCAAGATATTGACGGCCGTTGATATTGACCTTCAATATCTTGCACACATTTTTACTAAATGGAACAAACAAATACTGATTTCAACATGCTTAGGTTCATCTTCTAACTCCGAGCAGTTTGTGCACTATGAGTACCTATGTACTAGATAGAATACTCCATGAGTTTTGCTACGGCATATAGCAGGTGCATGTTAATATCTTCGAGTCGCGAGTTTGTAAAAAAGCATTCCAAAGTGTCAGGTAATGTGGGACTCGCCTTATTGAATTTCTGTTCTTTCTTTGAAGATGCAAAGCCTCCTAAGAGGAAGGCGCACCCCAACACGAGCAGCATGTTGGATAAAATGGATCCGAGAAGCGAGAGCTGCACCACTCGGACCATGTTGTTTCGGAGTGCAAACACGCAGATGATGAGCTCAGTTGCATTGCCGAATGTTGCATTCAACAGACCTCCCACTGCCAAGAAAGCACATGATCCATCGTTCAATACATTGGCATCAGAGTGACAAACCTCAGTCCTGAAGAATTGCGTTACAAAGCCCCTCATCTGTATGGATGCAAATACATTTTTCAGTGTGTAAGTAAGTACCTGTAGGACCTGTAACGTACGCCAGTTGCCTGATATACACACAGAATGCAAAACAGCAAAGACTTAGAAAAGGAATGAGGTTAACCCTTAAAGGACATACTAAACCCCACGGGCTTACTTGTTTTTTTGGGAGAATCTTGCTCATAACTTCTACTCCGTTGAACCAAATGGGGTTTTTAAATGCCAATACGAACATATTTAAGGCATCTAGGTACTTCTTTACAATAGAACCAAAGTAAATTAAAAAGAGAACCATGCTTGGAATAGAGTTTAGAAGAGATTTTGGGTTTGGGAATCAGGAAAGCCATGTCCATGACTCACTCTGTAACGAATCCGAGCCATATCGCAAATTGTAAACAGGAAAAAGGAAAAAGGAGAAAGAAGAAGAAGGAGCTCACTCTGTAATGAATCCTTGCAAATTGTAAACAAGAGAAAGGAGAAAAGGAGAAGAAGAAGCTCACTCTGTAATGAATCCGAGCCGTTCTGCTAGCGGAACGATTCCTACTAAACTGAGAAGAAAAACCCAGGACTGCAACCAACGAGAGTTACATTGAAATTAGGGTTCAGTAAAGAAAGACAATGGCTACTGTATGATCAACGTATCTTCAATTCACCGAGCAGGCATTATTTACGCACATTTCCGAGTCGGAGGTGATCACTCAGAAGCGCCAAGGGAACACACACTAGCAACACATTCAGAACCGTCCCAAACAGGACCTGTTTCGCACTTTCCACAAATCTTAAACCCTGCGCCATATCCACCATTGTCGTCTTTACAAACCCATGCCCCTGTTTCATCGCCTCCAACTCAGCTGCACATTGAAGAAAAAAATAAGAATGGGTGTCAATCAATGCAAGCACAGTTTCCGCTACTGCTGAAATGCAAGCTTCGAATACTCCACTGGGTTGCAAGCTTCGAATACCCAGTGTGGCAACTTATCGACATGTGGTATGTTCTATCGGTGGCTCCGATTTGTCCACGAGACTCACGTGCAACCGAAAGATTTCTGCGCTGCAATTAATGCCTTTCCTTACGACTGCCATTGTACATCGCTTTTGAAATGCTTGACAAGAAAGAATTGAATTGAATTTCCACCGACGGAATGAATTGAACGTTGGGGCGTCAGGTGTTGTTTGTTTGTTTGACCAGGATCGATCACAGTGTACGTGTGAGTGGAGATTTGAGAGTTTTGTGAGGAATGATTCATTCATGGAGAGGAGGCGCCGTTGTTGTGAAGGCGGAATTTCGAGCATGATTTGGATTGTTTCGGAAGGAAGGAAGAAACCCAGCTGCCAGTGATGGCTGACGAGGGAGGCGTAGAATGCAAGGTGGGATTGTGGTTTGAAAGAGCGATATTGTTATGCAGTGTACAATACGGTGAGTTGACTTGCTTGTACTGTACTATACGGTACTCCATAACATTCTTGAGAGCATATCCACCAGCACTTCTGGACCAGTGATTTTTTTATCATTTTTTTCTAGGGAGGTGCATTTGCTATTTGAAAATTGGAATTTTGAAAATTGATAGCGAATTTTGGTAATTTAACATGAGGTTTTTTTATAGCCCTTCTATTGTTGACCTCAGAATCTAAGGCCATTGTTCTCAAATCATTGTAGCAGATTTGAAATCATGGACAAGTCCACATCATCTTTAGCTAAAGATTGGGTGGTGAGACATTGTATTTAATGTTGAAGCTTCTACAGTGCTACTGTTGAAAAGGATGGACTCCACTAATTGCTAAAGAACCTTGCTGAAGTACCAAATTTATGAAAATGAGTAGTTTCGTATAGAAATTTGGCTATGTGTACTCAATGATAGTGAAGAATGTGGTTGTTTAACAAACAAAAAAAAATTGCCCAAATTTCTTTTGAGGTAAATAGCACGTCAAAATTTCACAATCGCCATTTGGTGATATATCGCCCCCAAAAAAAAAGGTTGCTTTGGATAGCTCTTTGGTTCTGGAAAAATGGATACAGTGGATGGGTTGGTCAACAATTTATTTGGAGGGAGACACTGAATACAACAACCCAAGTCAGGGGCCTCAAAACGACTCAAGCTAGTGTAACTTCTCTTTTTGATTGCACAATTCATGTGTGGTGACTTGTGAGTGGCTTAATTACTATTTTCAGAGTCTAATTGAGTGATGTTGGTAGAGAACTATATAGTATGCCTTGTAATTTTTGAATGACCTTCATAGTTGATGATGGAGATGCTCTGAGCTCCCTTTGCTTGGTCCTTGTTCTGCATGATAAATTTTGAATTGAGGATTTGCAATGCTATTGTAGACGCCTCATTTCTATTGTTGAGGAATGATGTCCCTTTAGTTATAATGTGAAAAAGGGAGTAAGTCAAAGAAGTTTAACCCCTAAAGGACCAGAGCGTTTTTCCTCCAAAAATTATCCAATACTGCCATTTTAACTCCCCCATGCAAACATACCCAAAAAAATGTTATTTTTAATCTTCTAACCGTAAGATCTTGTCCAAAACTACTTTGAAAGCATCCACAACAAATTTCGTTGAATTTGACCACGCGGATTGCAAGATAACTGCATTTGATGGAAAAGAACACCCTAGAAAAACAATCGCCCAAAAATTTCAGATTTGTTTGACCGTGGTTACATCAAAAAAACTTCACTATCGAAACTTGTCGCACTTCATTTTAACATTCTATACGATGTTACTTCGTTGTGTACTAATTTTTGCTGCATAATTTGGAGATGTTTAAGATGTTGAAGAACACCCTGCACTTGTTGGGGGTTTAAAAGCTTAAAAAAAGACTCTTTGTTTTTGAAATTGCAATATTTTGACTTTTGTTATTTAGAATACAAATCCCAGCGGTGAAACATAAGTACATTCCATCCTCTATAGAACGGTGAAAAAAAGTTTGAAAAAAATTAAATCTCCAAGTTTTAGGAGACATGTAGCATATTTTTAAGAATTTTGGAGGTTAGGGGGGAAATAAAGTGGTAGTCCTTCATTGGACGATTTGCTTAAATTTTTTAAATTGTTTTTTAAAAATAATTAATTTTAATTTTAAAAATAATAATCCTTAATTTCAAATTTTAATTCAAAATTTAAAATAATAAGTTCTAATGATAAAAATTTAACTTTCAATTAAAAATAATAAATATTAATTAAAAAAATTAAAATGGTTTTAATTCTTTAAAATGATTTTAAATTTTTTAATGGGCACAGTTTGCTGCCTCCACTCCCCCCCCCTCCTCCAAATTCAACCATTTTTCTACTGCCTCGTTGCCTTTTCTCCCGAAAAAACACATTTCCCCTCATAAATTCCACACACGGTGTCGGAATTCCAATAAAATAAAATAAAAATCCCCTTTTTTGTAGCATGTTGGAGAATCCACTATTAAGTTTCCTCCAAAATTCGATTAAAAATGTGTTCACCGGAACCTACCCGGCTCTCTAAATGTCCTAGTTAGGACACTTGGTTCTTTAGAAGTTAAGAATTTTCTGTCTAACTGTTTACAACCTCATTGGTCCAATCCGTAGTATTTGTGCAGTTTGTGTAGCATAAGCAACTCTTATCATTGGAAAACCACTAAACACGAGAGCGGGAGCTATATATATATATATATATATATATATATATATATATATATATATATATATATATATATATATATATATATATATATATATATATATATATATATATATGTAAAAAGTACAATCTTCATTCTATTTAGTTTAGTCCACACTAAATAGATATTGAATGTTAAATTATTTGAGTTGATGTATTATGGTGATGGGTTAGCAATTATTGTTGTCTTCCAAAAGTTATAACGTTTCCATATTCAATGGTTTACAGTAGTTCTATGATGGAACTAGGGAATGAGAGTGCTTGTACCCTACAATCTGAGTGTGCATACGTAGGACATGGTTCTTGGATATAGGCACTCTGGGTGCATTCACAATAAAACGAGCCAACCCCGCCCAGTTATAACGACTCTTGATGAGTGCTTAGAAAATAACATCTTCAATTTATGTAGATATTAGAAAAATTTAAGGACATTTTGCGACATATTTTGAACATTTTAGCACATTTTAGTCATTATTAACGACTGGTTACGACCATATTTTAGTCGTTTTGGAGTACCAATAACTTCTCAAACATTGTCAAACTTTAGTATATTGTATAATGACATATATTATATGTACTTACTAATTTATACTGCATTATCAATTCAATTCATATGATAAGATTATTGCTTAACAATCCGTTAAATTAATCACTGATTACAGTTTCCTTGGGTTGTGTTACCGTGAATGTACCCCTCTCACATTCATATCCAAGAACCTTGAATATGCAACCTCTCATAAACTTGAGTACGTTCAAGTACCTTTTGTAAAAAATGAAACAAAAAGGTAACAAGTGTTAGATTGAGTTTGAAGTAGTAGGACAATTGTTAGATTGGGTATGTTGTACTTCAAGGCCTATCCTATAAATTTAGTTCCATCAATCTAAGAACAACATCAATTAAGAAACAACATGAAATAGGATAAACAACAATGTTTCTAAAAGTGTAGATATCCCAACAGCATATAGAAGTTAAAGAGCCAAAAGAGGCTCATGCTTTTGGAGAATCTATAAGCAAAACTTCAAAACTTCATAATTTGTTCATACCATATCCAAACATACAACATGAATAAGTAATGAATTTTTCAAAGTGTTGAATATAGGTGCACTATAAATAAACTCCAAATTTCATGTTCAGATGGTGTACATATGCTTATAATGAACTATAGTTGGTTCAATACTAGTATACCAAATAAATTATTTTAGGATTCTTTTTATTTTTTCTATTTTTTTGAGTCAAATGGTGAAATCCATTGCAAATTTGAGAGAACCTAGTTAGGAAGAAGTTTCCACGAAGTCAAGGGCTTGAGAATCCTCTATACTTCATGACAACTTCTCCACTTTTTTTTTAAAAGCTCACTTGAAATGCAAAACTTAGTCCCCGAAGTCCTAAAAAACTTGTCTCTTAGTGAGAAACTTCACCCATGAAAATTGGACCTTGGGGGCGGTTTACAGTCGTGACCAATAAGTCGTCCCATGGACCTCTAAAATGTGCAATTGGTCCCACGAACTCGTCCCCGGACGACTTGGGTTTTTACCACTCTAAAAAATGAACTCAAAGCATGAAAGTTGAAGTTACCAAAAGGGCTATAAAGTGCAACAATGGATAATGTTTCATGGTCCAAGTTCATTTTTGATGGGTCAAGCAAAACACGTTCTCTGTCCTCAAAACCTAAAGACCATGGGGGCTAAAAGAAGCCAAAAACAATTTCAGATTTTTGGGTGCCTATATCTTCCAATCTACAAATTTGAATGCAAAAATTTCAACGGATTTGAGTTTAGAATGGCCACGTTATGCTATCCTGAAATTTTCACATCATTTCGACACTTTTGTGTTTTTGGCTTTCTTTTAGTCTCGATGGTCTCCGGGTTTTTTTATTTTAAAAAAATCAACCCACTCTCTTTTTGGTGCATGGTCACTCCTCCCTGTCCAAGTTCAGTTTACACTATGGATAGTGACCGGTAGCATTTTCATTTCTCTTGGTCACGACTTGCGACCATGAAGAGTGACCATTGATTTTTTTTTCATTTTCCTTGGTCGTAGCTCTTGATCACAAGTGTAAACAGCCTACTTTAATCCATATCGTGATACCCTCTTGGACGATCATTAGATCCCGATTAGCAATCAATGCATCAGAAAAGTTGGGCCAAACTATTTTGGTGCCATTTTGACACTAAAGGCCGCATATAGGTCATTTTAGTGTCATTTGACTCATTTTATCCATACTAGGTTGGTATGGAGGTTGGCATCAAATTATCTTAATTGCATTTCAATGCACCATCATGGCACCATGTTCACATGCCTTGAAGTTCCTGATGTGGTTTGGTACAAGACATGATTCTTGACGTCAAATGTGAAACACAAAAAAGCGAGAGGAAAAGGCAATTCTGCGGTTCTTTCATCGATAGTGTGAGCAAATGTTGTGATCAAGCAATTGTTGTGATGTCCTTCATTCCTGTGAATTAATTCTCTCTCTCCTCTGAAACAATCTCCAGTAAAAGAAACGGCAATAACTGAAGATTAATTTCATGGAGAAACAGAAATAGGTTAGGATTCAAGAAAAGTACACATGCTGAAATTTTGTACATTTGAAGTAAGTATAGTCATATTTTACCTATAAAGTGCCAAAATTGAATGTACATTACATAAAAAATTGTAGTGCGAATTTAAAGGGGGGGGGGGGGGGCCGCCAGGACCTATTCTAAGCTAAAAAGGCAAAAAGAGGGGGAGGGGAAAAAGGAAAAAGGAGGGGGAGGAGGAAAAATGTTAAAATTAGAATTAGGCGTTGAGATCTCCTTGACCGTGCGTCTGCTGGTCACATTTTTAGTATCGTTGGAAAGTTCTCGGTGAGGAGAAGTGCACCAAAGTCATTTCGTTGCTTTTAGATGTACATTGTGAGAGTTTTGGAATTTTGAGTGATTTTTGACATTATAAATTGAAGTAAATTATGAAAAATTAAAATTGGGAGTTTTTGATGTTATTCTTGGCATTGTCAGAAAGCTCTCTATGAGTAGGGATGTAGCAAAGTCATTTTGTAACTTTTGGATCTATCGTGTAAAAGTTATGGATTTTTAATCAAATTTCCTCACCATTAATTAAAATAAAATTATGGATAAATGAATCTAAAAATAAAAATAAAATAAAAAGCATGGTTAAACCACAGGGAGGCCAACAAAACACGGCCGCACTGGTTGTTTTCTATAAGTCGAACATAAAAAAATTACAGTGATCTTTAATTTTAAAAAGAAAATAACAAAAAACGATTATGTAAGTGTTTAAAGTGAAAAATTTGTTTTAAATTGAATTTGTAAATCAAATAAAATTTCCTAAAACAATTAAATTGATCTTGATTAGGATTTCAAAATATCAAAATAAACTTTGATTAATTTTATTTTTCATTTTGACTTTGATTGTTTTTAGGTTTAAGGATATTCTAAAAACAAGAATAAAATATTAAATCATTTAGATTGTTGGAAAAAAATAACATTCAATATTGATCAAATTGATTGTAAATTCTATATAATAAATGAGATCATCTAAATTGAAGTGAAAATAAATGAAATTATGTAGTAAAGTGAAGAATATACAAAATGATTACAATAAGAGTTGTCATTTTATTTACAAAAAAACATGTGTTGAACTTGTAGCTGTGTAATAAAAATGAAAACCAATGCTCTGTAAAATTCATCAATATGACAATTAAAATCCCCCTATCATCATAGTTTTACATAATTATGTGATAAAAACTATATACCGGTATTGAATGAGATGCATAAATAGATCATGCCAAAGTCTTTTGGAATTTTTAAGTAGTTTTTGCTGAATTTTATATAAATTATTTTTTGAAATTGCCAAAATGATGAAAAATTACCAATTTTTACACAGTTTGAGTGATTAAGCGTGAGTTTTGGAGGAAGAAAGAATTGATCTTGTGATCAAATTCATTCTAAGTCACTCCCAAATAATATGGGATAAGCAGATCTTGCAAGCCCATGTGAATTCTCACTACACCATATTTTTAAGTAGATTTTGGTGCACAATTGAGCATAGAAATGATTTTATTTTAAAATGTTTTTAACTAAGAAAGGTTAGAAGGCCAAGTCATCTTCCACGTCCAAAAATAATTTTGTGATTTGAAGTTTTTATGAATGAGATATGAACAAATTTCAGAAAGGTAGTGAAGAATGTGCATGAGTTGAATAATAAGAAAATGTGTTGTGATCAGACTTTCGAGGTTCAATTGTGCATAGTAGACTAACTTATTTTGAATATAAATCAACAAAGAAATTTTTCACAATCATGCAATCTTTCACCCCCAAAAAGAATTTTGTGATTTGGAGTTTTTATGCTTAAGTTATGCACATTTTTGTAAAGGAGTTTAACCGGTTAACTTTAAAGCAATTGTCCTACTTTGTCCTATCCAAGAGGGAGACCCCACAGGGGGGGGTGGGGAAGGGGGGTTTGGGTATGTTCCCACCCCCTCTCCTTAAAATTAAAAGAAATGTAGTGCAAATTTTAGAAGGGGGTGGGTATGTTCCCACCCCCCTCCCTTTAAAATTAAAAGAAATGTACTGAAAATCTTAAAGGGGGGTGGGTGTGTTGCCACCCCCCTCCCCTCTTTAATAAATATAAATGCAATGCACATGACTATGTGCACTTTTAATGAAACAAGTGTTGAAACCTTGTTTTAATCTCATTGAGGTCCCGTCCGGCAAATGATCATCGATCAATAGCTCAAACGAGATTGAGAAATGGCAGGTTGTGCAGCGCATCATATCAATTCAGATAAATTAGTAGAATAACATGTTAATTTTTAGAAATGGCAGGTTGTGCAGCGCATCATATCAATTCAGATAAATTAGTAGAATAACATGTTAATTTTTAGAAATGGCAAAAGATCTTGTTGGTAGGAATTAATTTCAGCTTGAGTAATGTACAGGCGCCATTCAACTCAAAGACACAAAAACATATATTGTTTTGAGTGTCGCAATGTGAGGCTGTAGAGCTGTGAGAGAACGATTGAGAGGTAGCTCTAGTTTAAGATCAATTTCGAAAGCACAATTTGTGTACAAAATTATTCCATGGAGTTTTGCAAATCACGAGATGGCGATGAGTCGCACTGAAGTAGTATACAAAAGATTATTGTAGATATGTTCATAGATACATCCTTGCTCTCTCGATAGAATTAGAGGAATTGGAGAATTGTGCACTGGAAAATTACAATTAAATTGTATTGAAGCATAAGGTTTAATAGGAGGCGAAGAGGTACCGTGAGTGTCGCTTAGTTTCCAGTCGTCTTCCGGTATCTTTGCTCATGTGATAGAAACGAGTTGAGTGTAGATTGTTAGTTGATGTCCCCTTTTTCGCAAGGTCATTGTTATGGCGCCTTGGATAACACAACACTATTCAGTTGTCAGTCCCTTCTTTGATTCCCAAGGACGGCGACGAAATTTCCGTCTACTTCCATGGATCTATTGAAGATCTATCCCGTTGCAAAGAGACAATCTCAAATCGTGCATTTGTATTATGCCAATCCGACTTGTTACATACTTATCAAAGTGATACCAGACACAAAAGCCTAAATGAGGCTTATGGGAGATATAAGATATTTTACAAATGTTGACGAGTGACAAGGTTCACGAGGAGACCTAGAGCAATGACCGTCACAAGACCTAGGTAATGCGCGTAAAGCTCAATCTACTCTGCTCTTTTGCTTCAATGAAGTTTGTGCTAAGTTTTCATAGCTCTCAAGTCTCGCAATAATTCCTACGTTTTGAGGTGGAAGTCGTAGCAGATTAAACTTCTTGTTCAATATGACATCGGTTATTTAGTCACCCTTTTCAATTGAGTGGATTAACAATTCTTGTCGTAGATGAGATGCTGTCAGTATTGGTTGAATGTAGGTTGAAAACTGCACATCTAAGATAGACATTGTTCTGAACCCTAGAAAATGTTGATGATGATTTTCTTTTTGGCTCTTTGCAATGCTGCATCCTTAGTTTTTCATATCTCCCCCCTTGAAGTTTGTGAATGTTGCTAAATTTGAATGTTTAATAGCTTATGAGCCGCCAATGCGTCTTATCTCGTCTATCAACTGTCATCGCGTTTATTTAAGTATTGTGTTCAGCGTTAGGTTTAGATGGTAAAATAGAGCATGACACATTTGGTTAGACATTCTTTAAATTTAATAGATGCCTCACTTTGTATTAGGGAATTAAGAATTCTGGAGGTGGAAGGTCCATAGCCTTTACTAAATTATGAAGTTTGCGGTGAGGATTTTGCGAAGCAATCAAGAAATGTCAACAACGAGTTCTATATAATACCGCAGGTATTGAACAAATTTCTTTATGATGACGAAAATAATTTAAGATTGCTATAACCAGAAGAAAAGAACCCTACCTCTGAAGTTGCACCATGTGTTTTGTTGAAGAAGATGGGACAGGAACGCAGACATTTGAATTTTCTCCGCATTTCAAATTAAAACAATCGCTCTTGTCTTCCATTTGATATGCTCAGCTTGTCTTGTAAACGTCATTTTCTTACACAGTCACACCTAGTCTTGTGACTGCAATTTAATTGAGCTTCATGGTTCTTCTTGAACAGATGACATGTGCGAGGTTTCTCTTCTCAAACGATCATCGACATTCAAATTTTTAGGTTGGTTTGGAAAAGCAAGCCAAAGAGCAATGCACGCTATGAAAAACTTTGTTACTTGTAGTACATTCCTTGAGTCAGATGACAATTTTACTGAGTACTTGGCTAGAATTTTGGGAGAACCTAATATTAGTAATATAGCCTATTTTCAAGATAGCCAAGACTCGTTTTCATCGACTTGCTCGTTTGCACGGGATTTGTGTTCATCCTTTAGATCAGACGTCAATTTTTCCCAATTCTTTGCTAACGCTTTGAGCGATCCCAGTCCATTGTGTTTAGAAGGGGGTGAACACCAAACTCCATCAATTGGTCATGTGCCGCTAAAGGCATGTTCACCCTACAAGTCAGACGATAATTTTGCAGAGTATTTAGCTAATGCAATAAGAGGGCACAACACATTGGATTTTCGAGATAACCAAGACGAGACATTATCAACTTGCTCTATACCGCGAGATGCATGCTCATCCCCCAAGTCAGACATCGGCCATGTCGTTGAACAGTTAGGTTCTACAAAAAGAAGTGTTGACAATTGCGGCAAGAGCTTGGCAACCTGCTCTACCCAAGAAGAGGCAATTCCACCGGTTTGTGTCACTCTGCCAGATGTGTGGTCAAATAGAAATGGTGGAAAGTTTCCAATAGGTTTTGTTGGGAAATTGGATGCAAATACAAGCTCTCGCCTTGCTGCCATCTGTATGTCAGGGAAATCACAAGTTTTTGAAAGGCCACAACACACCACAGAGGTACGTTTTTTCCAGATGGTACTGTGATTGTGTCCCGAGCTTCTCTTCTAGATCAATTATTCCAGTATGAGTCGTCCACATTCTTCGATCTGGAGAAATAAAAGCATGTGCCATCATACTCCTAACAATCAACAATTATGTTTTATATTTCAGTCATAGTGGTTATTCAAATCCATGAGCAATTGACCACTTTAGTGAAATCCAATATCCAACATATGGCTTTTTTATTACAAATTTCTTGAAGATAACATGGTCTTGTAGGGGTCAGAATCGGCCATTACTTCCACATACTTGAAGATAGACCAATGTCAATGCATTGGAGAAAATATGATCTCAAATGTTTTTTCTGCACAGCCCAAGTTGCCAGCCAATTTTTATGATCTGCCTACTAGACTATGACTTCGAGCTGTCAAGCAGGTTAACCTGTTATGGTTCGTAAATATGTCTCAAAGTAATGGTCCAAAAATTTATTGTAAGTAAATCAAAAAGACCACCTGACTATTGATTTAGCATGTTCTATTCCGCGGAATAATCTGTTAGAACCTAAGTGAGATTCTTTAGTGTTGGTGGAACAGTTTCTCTCTAAATTTGAGTATAGACTCAACTCGTTGTCCAATTTCCAGATCAAAAAACAATGGCCTTTATCAGGGCTCATGGCCACTGCAAAACTGGTACATCCATTTGATCTTCTCTATATTTTTCTAAGGATTTTGGAGATCTTTTTTTATTGTAGATCTTCTACTCAGACGATGCATTCTGCATGGAAAAGCTTGTGAATCTGTGTCAAGTCTCTACACAAGAGAATTCATGTATAGATTGCTTAGGATCTTCATTTTGAATTTAATTTGCATTATAGTCTGGTAAAACATCATAACTGTACATGCGTTGATCGTAACTCAATATCACTAGTTACATAACAGATTATCCACCAACTTGAGCCGATCAAGTGTGTGGAGGCTGTATTTGTTGCACTCTATTTGACTGTAAGCTTTCCAATCTTACCAATTTTATTAATTGGAAGTTAGTTGGTATGACAATCTTTAACCCCTACGTGACCGAATGACCATTTTATGGTCGCTAGCATTTTTTTATGGGCTGCCCAGGATGAAAAATATATTTTATAATAAATAAAATATATATTTCAAATAGTGAATCAAGTCTACTTTCCAACTCAATTTGAATCATGTCAATCCGAGTTAAACTCGACCAAGGAAAATTTTTCAAAGACAAAGACCTCAATATTGTCTAAGTGATATAAAATTTACTATTTCGGGAAACTAATGATGTCTTCTCCTTTGAAAAAAAATCTTTTTTGGATTTTTGAATAGAATGTCTAGTTCTAACCAATCATACCAAATTTCAAATTCTATTAATATTTTTTTTAATTTTGTTGAATATTAAATGGTAAATACTTCTAAATTCATTAAATGAGAATCTAAAACATTTTTTGAAAGTTTGGACCAAACTTCATCAAAGTTGCAGAAGTTATAACACATCTAGGTTTTGCCCTTACCCCCTCTGTCATTTAGGGGTTAAGTCAAGTAGGTTCAATGGAAACATGTGAGTTGAATAATCAAGAGACAAATGGTAAACCAGATTGTGTGAATCTTGTCATGCAGGCTGGCCTTCAATCAGTAGAACGCATACCACTTGGATTCAAAACACAATTTGCAAATCAGGTATACTTTCCTTGTGACATTCATAATATACCGCATTGATCTGCTTTTGGTCAACATCTTCTGTTGACATTTATATGTGATATGCATGGGACAAGGGATTGAACAGGTGTTTCAACACATTGTCCTACTAGTGCAGCATAAAGGCAAGTATGGAGCATTTGGAATGAGTAGGAGCCATGATCTTATGAACAAGGACATTTTTTATGACAGGTAGTAGAGAATGTTTACTTGAATATCAAATATAGGTCCTCTTAGCCAATTCCAATCTTGCAATTTTGAAAATCTAAGTGAAACCAAGGTTCTTTATAAAGGCATTTTATCATATTTCATTATAAATTACATTGTACTTGTTGTCATTTTCACCGTGAACATAAGTTACTCATTGGTGAGTGTTCTTTAGCACATTTTTGAGTTTTCCCTCGAAGGTTTAAATCTGAAATTAAAAAAATTCTAATATGAAACCATTACTTGAGCATTTCAGTATGTCAAGCATTGTTGAAGACTTTAAGATAGCATATGAGGAAAGTGACCATACAATCCTCAGTCTTCAAATTGGTCTCCCGGTAAGTAGATAATGCTCTTAGTCATTCTTTGTAGATTGTTACCGTTAAAGTGCATTTAATTCGAGTAGTCATTAATTTAGCATCTGCCAAGCACCTATTGTAGGAGGTCTTATGTGCATTGGTGACGGCTACTTCTTTTTGTCACAATAAACTAACATTGATTTAGTTCATTTGTGAAAGTGAAGCTTAGGCGGTAAACGTGTAGTCATATAATAACTTCCACATCTTGTGACAGGTAGAACATGACATAATGTCGTCAACTTTCATTTGTTGGGAACATCTTTGTCTCTGCCCTGTTGACCAACCATGGCCAGAGGTAATCAACAAATGTTTTTCCTAGAAAACCTTCTAATAATTTTAAAATTTTAGTATTGTTACGTGGTAGCAAATACATAGAAGTTCCATTTCTATATTGTTGCAGTCTCATTGAAGTTTCCTCATCATGGAGAGTACCCTCAGGGGTGAAGAGCATTATATCCAAAATAGATTAAAAATGAAGTCTAACATATTGAAAATAAAGTTTGCATCAGTGTGTGGCAGCAATTGAGAACCATGCATTGCGGATGAAGCACCTATGGAATGTGTAAGCCAATTTTAAACCACTATTGTTCTCTTAGTTCATAAATATTTAGCAGCTATTGATATTCTCTTCTACTAGTCACAAAATGAATCATTCGGTTTTGTAGGTCTACGGTGAATGCAACTAGCATTACAATGTCATAGTTCTCCAAAAAATTCTCTCATAGGCGACATTTTATCGTGAGAACTAGTTAATGGAATATCATTACGTAAATACTTAGAAATCAATTAACCCAAGTTTGGTAGACACATGCTACAAATCAAAGCCATTCAACTTAAATTTGTGCATTGAGAAACATTTTCTTCTACAGGTGGGTGATTTCTGGGCGAGGGGCTGACCCCACAAGAAAGCCGTTGAAGTCCTTGAGGAAAGCCCCACTAAACAATGGACCTAACATAGGAGTCAAGCCAGTGGTACAGAAGGCGTCAGCCTTGCGAAAGAGCTCTGTGTATAGGAAACAGTTTGAGGAGTGCAATGTACTTTCGTGTCATCTAACAACCATCGACACTCCCTCTTATCAATCAACAACAATCAACAACAATCAACAAAACTCATTCCCATCAATCTTATAAGAAACGGAATGCTCGAGTCCCCTCAATCTCCATCAAAAAGTCTCTATTAAAAGGCTTCTTCGACCCTAGAGATTCCACTGGTCCTTGGAAATATACCCAATGTCCCAAACACCAAGATCAAGGAACTATGTGCAGCGGCTTGCATGACAACGAAGAGTATTCTGTAATTCTTACATGTGAGTGTGGGTCAATTGAATCAAATCCATGGGAAGTTTGTAAGCCTTGTGATTGTGGAAACCCGTTATGTAAAGCAGATTCAATGTTGTTTGCTGATGATCCTAAGATTAGGGGATCAGGACCTCTTTACAATATGGTACTTAAGAGATCAAGAGTTGAGTGATGCACCAAAATGAATCATGAAATTTTGAAGCAAGAATAGAGTCTACACCAACACAATAGAATAAAGTGGTTTATCATAAAATAGCAACAGCTTACCCTCAGATTTACAATCTTAGGAAGCAAAGCTCAAGCTATTTAGGGTTGGATCAAGCTACTTTGGTGCTTCCTAGCTCATGGTCCCTGGTGAGGTACACATCTCCTTTGACCTAGTGTTAACTTATTTATTCATGCAATTAAGAGAGTTATCTTTGATATCTTTCCAATTAGGAAAATAATACTTAACATGCCTCATTAGTTAGACATGCAACTTTGAAAGTTGATGGGACCGTCAAGTGAGGTTTCTTTTTATTTCTATCTTGTATGTGCACTAATTAACCAGGTACCAGTATTCTTTTATAGAAAAAAAGTCAAATACTCTAGAAGCAACCATATTGACTCGCATCATCATCACAAACATTTTCATTAGAATTTGATGGCTTGATGACAAAACTTATATGCTCAAATGACATCTACATGTACCTTATTTCTAAAATATGAAATTTAAACTTTGGCATTTAATGCCACTACATTTGAAATAGGGGTGCCATCAACCCTGAATATATTTGGGCAAAAAAAATGCTCTTATCATTACCAAACAAGGGTGTTTCTTTTGACACTTCAATTCTAGAAATTATTCTGAATATTTTATTTTTTGACACTTTTTCAACACTAAAATATAATTTTGACACTAAATTGTCAAAAACTATGTCTGAAACTTTATAGTTGTTTTAGAGCTAAGAAAAAGTGTCAAAAAAACTCTAATATTGAAAAGATTTTCTTTTTTTAAAGTTTTGTAAAAGTGTCAAAAAAAGTGTTGCCAATTTTTAAAATTCTTTGACTTAATTTGGCAATTAAGTGAAAAAAAAATTTTCAAAGATTCAAAATCCAATAATATATTATGGCTACACTTCATTTTCTCTAGCATCATCTTTGCTTTAATATAACGTCAACTCGATAATTTTGTATAAAAATTTCACGTATTCACATATATGTCTGAATAGAAGATTACATTTTTTTTATGTTGTTAGAAAATAATAAAATATCAGTAAAATGATGACTTTTTAAGGATTTATAGTGGAGAGCAGTTTGAATCATTTGAGGTTTATAAATAATTTGGAGGCACCTAAAACCGCCTATATTGGAATTTGACTTGGCTTGCAATTTTTAGAGAATCAAATTGGGACAATTCTTTTGTTGATAGACAGATAACTCATAAACAAAATTGAATATGTTTTTTTTTTTTTTTTTAATTTATTTATACATATGTATAAATTTATAAATTTATATGTTTATATGTATATTATTAAATGAACATAGTCACGAAATGTGTCATGAATTCATCCAAATTGATGTTATCATCTATAAAAATTTCATCCAATAAGATGAAAGTGCTATGCTTCACAATTTCATGCCTCACGGTAATGCAAAGTGGGGTAAAATCAATCAAAGCATGGTATTATAATTTCAATGGGTTTGTTATACGGTAGAGTATATATAAAAGTAATTTATATAAATTTTGGAAGCAAGAAGCTAGTCATACCCAATTTGTGCCAAACAGGTGATGTTTGTCAAAACATAATAGTATCATCACTTGCATCCTAGACACCCCGAATTTCACCCACTCGTAGAAGCTTCTAATTGGGGATTAGATTGATAAGGGCACCGATAAAGTTCATTCTAAAACATCAAAAAAATCAATAGTATTTTGGAGAGCGTTCTCAATATTAAAGGAAATGTTGAAATGCTTCATTCCGTCACGTCATAGTGCTCCAACAGATACTTCAAGCATAGCATTTTATTTGGGCAAAATATCGCTAGATTGCACCAGGAAAAAAAAGTAATTTGGCTAAAAAATGGACTAAACCATGAAGTTTTTCCCCATAAAACTTCAAATTAAAAATACATCTTGGATGAAATCGCCAGATTGTGGATGAAAATGATACAAATTTATACGTGATATCTTCTAATGTGATATTTTCTATCCAATATGTGGATGAATGTTGAAATATAGAACACCACTATAACATTTTATATCACCACTTTGGCACTTCATGAAAAATGAAAAAACCATGCCCTGACTTCAAATGCCCATCACAACAACACTTCCCTGATTGTTTTTTTACTCCAACTCTACAAGCCCACACTGGAAAATACGGTTTTGTGAAACAGGGGCACCGTAGATAAACATCAATGACCTCTGCTTGTTGTATAGGAAAAGCACAAACCAAAAACACAGCAGACCATCATACGAGCACTGTCATCACCACCCGAAGGTGAGCTACGTCCAGAAAGATAATTTAACCTCTAAAGGACCAGGGTGTTGAATTTAGTTCTTGTTTTCTTGACTAGCTCTTGTAACAAGCTCAATTCCTCAATGGTGTGGGGTAATTTTGATGATCAGAAAAATTAAAGAAGACTTACGTAGTTTTTGTATGAAAAAAGGATCAACAAAATCACACAATTTTTGAGAAAATGTCACCGTTGAGAAGGTTGATGGAACTCGTTCGGGGTATTTGTACATATGCTGAAATCGGATTGTTCAATAGTGCTCCAAATGTTTTGAAATTTTTACCATGCGTTGGAATCGTCGTTTCGAACACGTGCAAAAAATCACGAAATTTGGAGGTATGAAGAGGAAGACATGAAAGTTTGAAGCAACGCCGAGATAGCCTTCTTGCAACTCAAAAAAAACCATCAAAAATCGCACACTTCATGAATTTCTAATTAGGAAGTACCCACAGATTCAGCTCTCAAAAGAGTCAGGGTTTTTTTGTTGCTCACCCTACAATTCACAGCCCAACAATTCAAATTTCCTCAAATTTCCGGAAGCCGCATGGGGGCCTTAATGCCTTATGGTCCTTCAGGGTTTAACCCCTAAAGGGCCCTGAGGATGGAATGTCGCCTTGGCTGGGGTTGTACCATGAATTGATGCACCTTGCAATGCATATTACTTGAAACAACCAAAAAGCAAAAGAAAGACCCAAAGATGAAGAAAATTATGAAACCTTCGGAAAAAAAATTGGAATCACTATGTGTATTCTATGGAGTCTATTGTGCACATTTATACGTATTTGCAACATATACAGGCAGTGGTAGAGTTGCTCTAAATTACTCCAAAAATTTTGAAAAACATATATACCATTAATGGTATTGACATTGACGTCTACAAAAGAATTCACCATCTCAACATCATTTTCTAGTCTTCAATATATAAGTACAAATGTAAACCTCTGCAGCAACTTCGTATGCATATCCTTTTAGGGGTTAAGGAATGGTTTATAATCATCGGTCTCTGCACATGAAGTTGCTGCGTCTACACATCCCAGTCCATCAAGGCTAAGCTAAGCAAACAGAGTAGAGTTGCTACAGCTAAAATTATGGCCTGTCCTAAAGAGTATGCTCTCCAGGGCAATGGAATATGCAACCTCACATCCATGAAAGTACGTTCTCCAAGAGAATGACAACTGCAAGTATTTAACTAGCGGATGTCATTCTCAAGAGGAACATCCATGCTATTAAAAGGACACCCTGCCAAGAGTTCTACTCCCGTCCATAGGGGTCCCAGACATTTTTGCTGGGTAAAAAGTGCATAGTTTAGCCTCATTTTTTACCCCATTTAGCATTGTGACAGAAAGTGCAAATTTAGGAGTTGGGGTCAAACTTTGACTCCCTTTTTGGAACCTTTATCAAGGTAAAACCATTGGTGCTTTTGACGGACGTGGGGGCAAAAAAACTGCCCTACAGTAAAAAAATTCCTCATTTTTACCCCACCCAAGTTTGGCCCCGGAGTCAAACTATGAGGGTTCCCTGTGGTCATTCAAAAATAAAACAAATGAATAAGGGTTGTCAGTTGGTAGTGCGTGTTCTATACAACATGAAAGTTCATAATAGTTCTAACTTACAGTGGTCAGTAGAAGTGTTCGGACAGGATGCTTCCACTTCCAATATGAGCTAGTTTTCCTACATAACTCACATTCAAGTTGTAAAAATTTAAACATACGATCACATAGTTACAACAAACATGTAACATAACATTTATAATCAAAAATGTCAATCAAGAAATCAATCAAAAATAAAACACATGATGTGGGTGTCCAATTCTTTATGCAAAAAGTGAAGTGGTTATCTATTTACATTGGAAACAAAGCCATGAGCTACAAAATCAAGCTAAAAACTTGAATGTAGAATCATAATGACTACCTAAAAACTTGAATGTACAATCATAATGACTACCATCGTGTATAGCCACCTTTTGCTTGATAAACATCTACAGCTCTCTCAGGCATAGACATGATCAATTTCCTCACGGTATCAATCTCAATGCTATACCAAATTTCTTGCAATTTCTCCCACAAATCCTTCTTGTTAGTGGGTTTCTTCTCCGACATTCTCATACGACGATATACTTCATTCCAAAGGTGTTCTATAGGATTCAAGTCAGGAGATTGAGCCGGATGCCAAATTAGTTGAAACTCCTGTGCTAACAACCAATCTGTAACATACTTAGAAGTATGTTTGGGATCGTTGTCGTGCTGAAAAATAACATTCTCCTCTCCTAAATCATGCATGTGTATAGTATTCATGAGCTCCATCTCCAAAATTTCACGATACACAAACTTATCCATGTTCCCTTCTATAAGACGAAGGTTGCCAACTCCCTCCCAAGTCATACATCCCCAAACCATAATGTTTCCACCCCCAAATTTGATAGTAGGTTGCACATGCTGATCTAAAAGATGCTCTCCTCTCTTCCTCCAACAATACTGCCTCCCATCTTAGCCAAACAAATTGAATTTTGACTCATCTGAAAAAACCACATAACTCCAATCCATCCAACTTGCATGCCTACACCTCTTTCCCCATGCATATCGACGTGCTTTGTGCTTCTTTGACAAGAATGGCTTCTTAGTTTTCACTCGTGCTCTCAATCCTTGCCTCTGAAGACATCTTCTAATTGTATCATCACTCAAATCCAATCCTTGAGATCGCATTTCTCTACCCACTACTGCAGCTATACCATTAGATGGTGCATTCAACAACCTTACAACCTCACGATCACCACGTTCATCAAGAATTTGAGGTCTCCCTTGTGAAGGAGCATCTCTCAAATGACCTCTCATTGTAAACCTCCGCACAATAGTATGGCAAGTGCTTCGAGAGATGCCTAGAACCGCTGAAATTTCAAAGTACGAATTCCCTCTCTCATGCATCTGAAGAACTAACTCACGTTCAGCAAGAGACCTTCTAGGAGCCATAGCTAATCAAGAGCAATCTTACTCAATCACAATGAATCTTGAAATGCAAGAGGTCTCCATAAATACATGTTGATTGTCAAGATTTTTTAGATGCACAACTTGTGTGCATAATGAATTGGACACTCATGATTGACACATCATGAACTGCTGCCCTTGCAAGTGGCTCAATGTCAATGATGGTACTCTTTCTAGTTTACAAATGGCTCTTTAGTTATAATTAGCTGAAAAAATCAGCACCTACCTACCAAACTTGACAAGTGTTACTACTAAACTGAGATTGACATTATTGTCCGAACACTTTTGCTAACCACTGTATGTATTTATCTGCATCCAGCCAAAACATCAAATTCTATTTGAAAGCCTCGATCGGAAGATGCTATAATGTTTTGAACATCACGAAAATCAATGATTTTTAGACAATGTCTTCATCATCGGCTTCCAAAAACGAATATGAGACCCTAAAAGGTAAAGACCACAGTTTACAGTGGCATACCGAGGAAGTTCTCCTTGTCGGACAAAACAGAAACAAGAAGCCAAAATCATTTAAGTTCTCACATGGAAGTATCCCAAGTCAAAATCGTAGAATGAATACGTCACTAAGATGTCCCGTAACAAGTTCACAGTAGCCTCTGTGACTACTGCCTTCCCCTAATAGTATGATGTGGAATATCCCACATCATTTCATCCTCCAATGAAATGATGTGGG
The DNA here is from genome assembly GCA_022496805.1 of Pohlia nutans. Taxonomy (NCBI): domain Eukaryota; kingdom Viridiplantae; phylum Streptophyta; class Bryopsida; order Bryales; family Mniaceae; genus Pohlia; species Pohlia nutans. The sequence goes on from CM040085.1 coordinate 36,532,067, forward strand.
ATATTCCACATCATACTATTAGGGGAAGGCAGTAGTCACAGAGGCTACTGTGAACAGTAATCGAAAGCACTCACTCAATCACAATTCAACAATGTTTTGTAATTGTCTATTTGATTCAATAGTCCATTCAATTACAAATCATTGGTCACTCCATATATAAAGGCGGATGAAACTAAAAGACACCCTCTTGGAAGGCTACTGAATGTTATGTTGGGATTCTCATCACCTTCATAAAATGGAATTGTTCGATCTGCTCTAACCTGCACAGCAATACCACTTGTGTTCATTTCGGGCATTTAAAAAAAACTTAACTATTGTCACCAAACAACCAGACAATAGAGTTAACCGAAAAGTCAGCTCAAAGAGGAAAGTTTTAGCAAACTCCTGTTGAATTCCTCTTGAACTCATATTGAAATATAAATAAACCAAAAACTAGTTCATGATGAGTTGGGAGACAATCTAAAACAAGCTACTGTCATTATTCTCCACACCTCGCAATGACTCCCACACCTTCTACCAAAGCTCCAAGCCCATGGCCCACAAGGGGACAATCTATGATACGATACTATTCAACCCAAGTATAGCTCAAGAAAGAGGTTAGAAGTAGAGCAAAAAGGGAGGTTAGATGGGCTTCTTTTCGGTTAACTCAAATATGTAAGTAAAACCAGCATAGTATCCATTTATCAGGTAGCAGCGACAATCGAGAAGTATCATTAGATAATAGATGACGTCAGAAAACGTACCACGTCCTTCTCAACCCGGTGTTTTCTTTCCCAAAATTGCTTTGCATGACCCTTAGATATAGACTACAGATCATTCGGTAAAGAAATTCAGAAACAAGATTTGCACTGATCATGGGTCATTTCTGACAACAATTGAATAACAGAAATACCGGCATTGATAGTCTTAGATTCTCTAATCAAGAAGCACAACACCCTATGTGGCTATGTTTATATGCCAAATATACACACACAAACTGATCGTACAATACAACAGAAATTAAGTAAGCCATCGTTCAACCTGATCTAACGATACAGCAGAAATTATCAAACTGATCAAACAATTCACACCCGCTCACTGGAGCTCCTGAATATAGAACCTTCATTACGTAGAATGTAAAGCCAGTGAGCCTATACTAAGTATCATAGAAAAACCATGATAATAACAAGAAAGACTACTAGGTTATAGACTCGCAAGACTGTAGCAAGGCACTCAAGGGCTCTCCTCCAACACTGATTGTACAGTTTCATCTTTCCTCATCGCAAAGGGAGCACTCCTTGCATCATGAATAAGTGTTCAGAAACTAAACATCCTAAGAGCATCTCCACTTGTACACGCTAGAGATGACTCGGTGAAATTATTCATTTACATTCGAAGAGCCCTTGCACTTACACTTCCCCACCCTTGCACGCCGTTCACACATCAAAAGTGCACATCAAATAGTCATTGAACCAATCACAAGTAGAATGTGGAGATATAGTCAACTAAATAATGATTTGAAGGGCCATTTCTTAACAAGAAGCATTTTGAAGAGTCAAGAAGCATTTTTGAAGGGCCTTTGGCACTTTTCATCTAGTTCTGGAGTGTGAGAGACTCTGGGAGGGCAGCGGTGGAGCTGCTCTAAGTTCACGAATATAAAACCACCAACTCTGACAGCACTGAGTGAAATAGTCAAGAATAGAAATAGAAATAAATATTGAATGCAACATGATTCTTAACCAATTAGACATGGTATTACACTAACCCCTAAACGCCCAAACGACTATTTTCTGGTCGCTGCCCGAATCTCACGGGCTGCCCGGAATAAAAAAAGTATTTTCTTGAAAAATAAAAAATATTTTAAAATACTACATCAAGTCTACTTTCCAACCCAATTTAAATTATGTCAATCCGAGTTAAACTCCACCCGGGAGAATTTTTCAAAATGAATCACTTCAACATTGTCTTAGTGTTACAAAATTTGCTATTTGGGGAAAGTAATGATGTTCCCTCCATCGTTTCTTTTGTTTTTTTGAAGTTTACAATAGATAAACCAAATTTAACCAATCATGCTAAATTTCAAACTCTAAAAATTAAAATTAAAATTTATACAAATTTTCAAAGGTTAATGCTTTTAAATTCATTAAAAAATATCTAAAGTTATTTTTGGAAGTTTGACCGTACGGATAATTTGTAGAGATGATGCCCTACATTTTTTCTAGTGAACCAAACTTCATCAAACATATGGAAGGCACATATTATAACACATTTATGTTTTGTCCAATACCCCTCGGGCTTTTAGGGGCTAACTTGGAAGGGATCCGGAAAATCGTTCACAAGGTATAAATTTGACTCATCGTTTGATCTGCAGACGCTCCCAAAAACAAACATACTGTCCTATCAAACGATATCATAAGATGGTCAATTGGTCGTGACCAAGCCAACCTATTTTGCTTCATAAAGATCAGACTTCACAGCCCAGAACCAGGTTGGCATTTTGATCTAAACTCCCATACTTGTTTACCCTTCACGAGAGCAGATCCGAATTACTCCAAGAGTCAAAGTAGAAATTCGAAAATTGATTCAATGAACAGAAAAGTAAGATTCTAATGGGGAAACCACTTGCTTATAACAAAAAGCATAACTAGCAAGACCATCAACAATGTTGCCAATCGGGTGGTGACACTGTGCTTTATGTTGGCCATACAGATGTGCATAGCGACAGAACTACAGGCGGCATAGTCGTTCCCAATGAGTAATTGCAGCGACATTGCTATCTAGGGCAATGGAATATGCAACCTCACATCCATGGGTACATTCCCCAAGAGTATGATAACAGCAAGAAAATGACAACATTAATTTCTTCTTTGGTACAACTGAAAAATAGTTTTATTCCATTGCAGAAGAGTACAAGAGCCTACTAGGGAAGCCCCACTGTTCACAAGATTCCGTCATAAATTTTACTCCATCTTTCTTTACACTGCGAGGGGGTTGAGGAAGTAGCTCTTTTAATGGAACTTTTACGGTCATCAAGACTCGCTTCCTTGGCCTCCTCAACAGCACAGGTGAGTAACTGGGTTCCTCTTTGGCCATTTGTAATTTCCTTCCAATAATATCTTTCACCTGCTGCTTTTAATTTGCAGGACCCCTCATTTTCGCTCGCCCCGGCCTCCTTGTAGCCTTCAGCATTCACTTTCCAGTCAATGACTGATAGTTAGATGGAGTACACATGTCCACCTATACAAAAACATTGAATTAATTAAGCTCCATACATTGAGAGAGTGTTCCATGGACATTTAGAAGGCCCATCAGAGCCTTGAGAACTGATCGACAGAACTTTCGGTTTCCAGAAAATTGTCAGTGTGTCACATACAACAGACCGAAGTTCCTTTCTGAATCACAGCTTGGTACTCCATTCTGCGGCCTCCGATTCCTCCCAAAGGAGATTCGGTTTGCTTAGCGCCGGTACTCTCACAAGAACTATAGTATCCAATCATTACCCTGTAGGACCTACGGATCTAGGACTCCACATTATCTGTACACAGATCCATGTATTACGGCTTACATTTACAAGCCAAATGGATTTTTCTTCAGTAAGAGTAGAGATCAGAACCACAGCCATGGTAAAATAGTTCGTCCACACGTCTTCTTTCAGAGTGGTAACGGATATTATAGTTCATCATTTCTCCAAGCTCATAACAATCCTTCAGAAATACATAACATAGACAATGTAGCACCATGGATTGAACCTGTTGCCACTAAAGAGGCAATGGCTCACCACCTAAAGATGATGCATACACTATACCTGTAACTGACGAGAGATCATTTCACCAAACATCAACGACCTCTGCTTTTTGTACAGGAAAGTTACAAACAGAAATTTTCAGAAGAGACCGTCATACCACACACTATCATCACCACCCGAAGGTGAACTACGTCCCGAAAGATGATTTAAAGACATGTCTATAATCAGTCTCTGAATATGAAATCTCACCATCAAAGTTATGCTAACAATGCAGAACAGGATTGCTACCTAAATATGTAGGCGGCATGGTCTATCCCAAAGAGAAATTGCAGCGACGCTGCTCTCTAGGGCAATGGAATATGCAACCTCAAATCCATGAAGTTGGTCCCCCAGAGAATCATGACGGCGAGAAAACGCCGACACCATTATACGAGGCACTTAACACATGGACGTATCAATCTCTGACGTTGACAAAGGACTCTACGACCACAAGTGCATAGTTAAATGCGGTGGGTCGCTCCATGCTGTCAAAGAAACACCCCGCCAAGAGTGCTACTTCCGTCATTGACCATAAACCCTAAACACTATACACAAAATCCCTTTAGGCTGTCAGTTGGTAGTGCATGTTTTATACAACATAAAAGTTCAGAACAGGTCTATGTATTTATCGTCATCCAGCCAACAAGTCCAACCGTGTTTTCGGAGCCTCGGTCGAAAGATGGTGAATTGTTTTGAACATCACGGAAATCAGTGATTTTTGAACAATGTCTTCATCATCGGCTCCCAAAAAACGAACTTAAAACCCCAAATGACCTCAGTTTACAGTGTCGCGTCACAGAAATGCAGGCGGCATACTGAGGAGGTTCTCCTTGTCAGACAAGGTCTCAGTACCACCCGCAACTAACGCCCGTAGAGGTAACCATCATTGGCCGAAATGCAAAACCCTACAAAAGAAACCCCAAGGAAACTAAAAAAGGGCGATGTGCACAGAACATAAGTAATGGTAGAGGGACATCCCAATCCACGTCGCGTCTGAAACATTTCGTGTAGGCCACGTTAACGAGGCGAAGGTCGTTGCATGCCGAAGCGTGCTCACTACACCAGATACCGGAGGCCAAATGCTCATTGCTGCTCCAAAAGCGCAGAGAGAACAAGGAATAAAATCCATTCACCAAAAGCATCGAGAACCTACCAAGAAAAACTACAAAAGCAAACAGTCAAACAATTGAAACTGTACAAGCAGAACGAAGGGAGATGGTTTGATGAGAAACAGGGGGTGTGAGGACAATAAGTAGGAGAATAGAAGAGCGGCCGAGACACTAAAACCCTAAAACGAACGCGCCGGGGATGTCACTCTTGAGGCCGACGGTAAACTTGGGAACCCTAATTTGAAGAACAGCCCCGTGCGTCAGGGTCCGATTCAGACTGCAAGAATTTCCACGTCAGGTTTTGGAAATGTCCACGTCAGCCTAAACCATTCACGATATGACATGTGGCACTTGTGATTAAAATAAATAAAACTACCGTACTTGGCTACATCGATTATTGCCATTACAGTGAGTCACAGAATTAGAGTGAGATTTCCCACCAATCCTCAGTGAGTGAAACTTTTACACACAATCCTCATTTCTCACTCTCAGAGTTTTCGAATAACTACAGGTCACACTTTGCTCTAATACCACAATTACTGTGAAATTATTGAGTTACTGTGACTCACAGTAATGGCAATAATCGATGTAGCAGGATTGGCACCACCTCCCAAGTATTTAATTATTTTGTCGAAATCATGAAAACATTCTTTGATATTCGGTGGATATTCTCTAAGATTCTCTTTTCACCATAAAATTGAAGTTTTTTGAAAAAAAAAAAGTCTATAAATTTGGGCTTCTCTTTTTATAATTACTTTTTCCGAAACTGATAGCCGGGTTTAGTGTGTCAAAACTGGCCACAATGTAGGGTAGAGTTGTTCTTTGGAATAACTACACTTTTCTTTGCAATTTTTGTAGGTAAAAGTAATTTTCATCAAAAAAAATCATCTTTCATTATAAATTGGAATTGTAAATTTAAAAAATATTATTTAAAACATAATGGGTTATTATAACATCGTATATGATTAGTCTTTAATACATTAAAGATTTTGTTACTAATAAAAAGTTACATCACAATGGAAAGCATGTTGAAAATTGTACTGTGGTTCAAAATAACTGCACCAAAAGGTATACATTGATTTACCTTAATATTAGGATACATGCACACCAAGGGTGATTAAAAGCGGTGTATAAATTTTAGGTTAAAAGAGTTTTAAGTATAATCTACAAAAAGGTATTGAATCTTCTCTCTAAGGTTGAGAGTTTGTTAACGCAAATTAGGGGAGAATGTATAGTTCTAAGGACCTAAGGGTAGCATTTCCTTAATAAATATGATGATTTAACATTCATACAATGGTAACATTTATTCAAAGTAGATTGCACATGGATTTCTTTATTCAACAACGAATTTCATTGACTACCTCTCAACCATGAATATTGCAGCTTATAGAGGATGGCCCATAAACCAATACTTTAAGCTTTTCATGCAAATCTAATACTGGTATAGAATTTGAAGCTTTCAATGAACACCTGTTGAAGATATTGTTGGTTTATAGTACACGTAGGTTTTTGGATCATTCACCTTACATAGTGATGAATTTCAAAGAAGAACGGTTCCAATCATAAGCTTAGACCATCCTTAACTTTTAAACGTCTGGCCTATGACCACAAAATCAAGTTGTACCTGTCCTACTCAAATTTTCCACCATAAATAAGATAAAAATTCAAATTTATATTTTTAGTAGATGAAACCATGTGTCTACTACAAACCATGATTTTTTCACAAGTTTTGGTGAAAATTTGAAATTACGATGATTTTTAAAGTGATTGTAAAGAAATTTCACATCAATTACAAAATATACTCAAAAATTCCAATTTCTTATACCGAAAGTGTAAATTGCAATGAAGAAAAGAACTGTAAATGAAAATCATCCATGTATCTAAATTTTTAAAAATTGTTACACCATGGAAATATCCACCGAACTCGTAACTCCAATAAAACACTCAATTTTTAGAGTTTTCCATAAATTCAAATGAGAGTAGAAACTAGACTTGGTAAGCTTCATTTTATTAGTTAAGCTCAAATGCACTAAAACTCATTTTTACTTGGTTTAAATTTAGGTTAAGTAGGAAAAACCAAAATAATCCAAAATACACTATATAGTAAATTGTTTTTACGACTCGTTGTGTAATTGGGACCTCACGTCAAGTCCAAAATAGCTTAGATTACCTTAATTTAACTTGAAGAGGTGACATGATCAATGAAGAGCCTTCACAAAAAGAATTGGATGAAAAATCCTTCATCTACTATGTGATACATTAGGAGAAATCTGTAGTCACAAAAGAGCCCTTACCTTTGGCACGTGCTGAAAAATTTAGGCAAAACCGTGCACTTTTGACAAAGGCACTAATGGTGCCACCGTGGTTGCCAACAGTGCAGTTCCGTGGGTCGCGCCAATCGGCGCTGCCAACACTGCAGACACTGCCAGCACTGCGGCTTCCGACATTGTCAGCGGGCAGCGACTGCACCAGTGGGTTTACATAAAAGGGGTACTTGGGCAGCCGGTTCACCTACCACGGGTTGTCTTACATGGCCCCTTTGGGACCCCATTTTTCTCCTAAGGCTTCAATTCATTTTAGATCAATTACATCCATCTACTAGCAGATGGCTGGAATGACGTTTAACGATTAACCTCCAAAGATCAAAAGGTGTCACTAGAATTGACAGTTTGAGAAAAACAATATAAAATACTATTTGGAGGAAGATTTTGAAATTGGCAAACAATTGAAAAATGTAGATTAGATTCCATTCATACGGTTAGATTCACCAATGATATCACTAATATTTTATTATAAAATCTTTAAGTTAAAATTAAAATTCCTTCTAAATTTGATTATAGAAAATATTAACATTTCTTTTAAGTAAAATGTGTTGAAATGGATTTGAAATGAGATACTCTTGATGTAGTGGTTTCTTGAAATTTTTGTGTTCAGTGTATGGTCTTATTTTTGCACTTGAGGCTACTTTTTATCTAAAGTCAATGCAATTTTGGCTTGGTATAAAATTTCACATATTTCTACATCTGTAATTTTAGAGAATTGTGTCCTCTAGTGATACCAAATTCAACCGTGGGATAGGACAACAACTTAACCCTTAAACGTACCACTCCTTTGTAGGAAAGTCAAACTACACAATTTAGCCTTCAAGATTTATCAAAATATATTTTGTAATATTTTTCATTCATGGAATTGAATGTTTCCTATCAGTCTTGAAATTTTTCAGAATTTTTTGATTTAATACGGCCTTTTTAATAAATTTTTAAGTCAAATACTTCAATAAAATAATTTTTATTACCAAAAAGCTTTAAAAAATTAATATTTTTTTGGGAGCAGGTACAAATTACAATGGAGAATCACATGATATGTTTTCCATAGAAATTTTTTATTTAAATTTTGAAATTCGAAAGGTGAACATCCTATGTAGTGTAATTCAAACCTTGAGCTACAAAGCTTGCACAAGCAATAAAATACTCTATAATTGAAATTTTTAAGATTTGAAAAGTGGAGTACAAACTAGACTTAATAAACTTCATTTTCTTAGTTGGGTGTATTAGCAACAAAAGTCATCTTCAAGATCAAAATTGGGTTTGACCAACAAACGTCTAGAAACTGGATGCTTGGACGTTTAGGGGTTAATGAAGTATCTCCAAAAAATGTTTCATGGTGAAAAGGTCCATGAGGAAGGAGATATGGAAGAAGAAAAATGCCATCAACCCAATATGGGTTGGTTGGGCCTTTAGGGGTGAAACCATGAACATGGCATCTACGTTTTGATAGAACCTAGAAACAAGTTTCTTTATTTTACAAGTAGCATATTATTTTGGTTAACATTTGTGACTTTTAAATTGGATGTTTCAAAAACTGACTCAAGAAAATTGATTTCCTTACTTTAGTGTACAATAAAGTGGCCCGTTATTTCAAATCAATGAAAACATTTAGAAAGCCAAGGCCATGGACCTTAGTAAAGATCCCCAAGTCCCTTACATATGGATCATAGGTTTTGAGTTTGTTATTTTTAAACCAAAGGGATACACGATTCATTGTGGCCTCAAACTATAACCGCTTTTATCCAATACTAACTCAAATATGTCATTTTAAGTAAGAAAACGATTGCTTAAATGAATAACAATGCAAATTACACATTTAAAAAAGGATGTGAATAGGCCATACACAACCCCTCAATGTCAAAATTGTGAATATGAAAACAAAACAATGTGAACAGTGCTCAATCATAGTCACTTGATTGAAAGATTTATTGGAGAATTTGGATATAATTTGTCTTTCGAATATCATGAATATTCTTAGATGCAAAGAAAATTGATTTACACATTCATCTGTGTCAACTTGACAATTGTTGATTTAACCCCTAACTACTTAAGCATTCATTTTTTGGACGATGTACAGATTTCATCCACATTTTCTCATTTGTCATGCATTTTTTGTAGTGTGAATTTTTTACTAAAGATTTTATGGGAAGTTAGCTTCATGCATGTGAGGACCTATTAGAAAGGGGTTGATTTATGAAATTTCTATGCCTCATTTCATGTTGAAGTGATTCACCAAAAAATTCTAAGATCTTGGTTCAAATTAAATAGTTCAAAAATGCTCTTGAAAAAGTCAACTCATAAAAGTAAGCAACCAAAAAATCTCCAAAAACCACTACACTTAAAGTATTACATTTCAACAAATTTCATTCACAAATTTTCAATATCTTATTCATAATTGAATTACAACAAAATTTTGAATTTTAAGTTTCAAATTTTATACAAAATATTGGTGATAGCAATCATAGATTTAACCGTATGGATAGAATCTAAAATTCATAATGTACAACTTTTACTCATACATCAAGTTCAAAATATCCCTCTTGATTGCATTTTATAATGCATCTTTGCAAAACTACCCAATTTGGAGAGGGTTGTAGGCATTTATGGGTTAAATTTCATGACTTCACCCCTAGAAGACCAAAAAGCCTAAATTGGGCCTCAATGTTTTATGACAATTCTGAAGAGGTCCTATGTGGACTTTTTTTTTGTTGAATTTATTTTCTTTTTGACCAACACCAACATTGTTCTTCACTAACTCGGTAATATAAAATTTAGTCCCATGTGAAGCATATTTTTCACGATACAATCTATTGAATTTGTCCAGTTTTAAAAGCACGAATCCCTACTACTCCTTTAGGGGTTAATCTTCCACAATTACAAGGTTTTGTTGCGTTACTTGAGATTTGCATGTTCTCTCTTCAAAATTCTGTAACATGAAAAATGCATAATCTCCATTAAATTGAGTTCTATGTAAAGTCAAGGAGGGGTAGCTCCTTTGTAACACTGAGTTTTCCAAGTTTCAATTAGAAATCGCAAAGATTGTCAGTTACAAGGAGCCAAGCCCTTGCTTTGGGCAAGCATGTGGGTTGGTGTGGGGGCACGAATGTAGATTCCGTAATGGAAACTTGAGTGTGTATTGGGGGAGCTTCTCTAGCTCTAGGAAGGTGCCATGTTCGAATCTCTTTGACAACGCAATCTGTTTTGATTGGTCGAAAGAAAAGGAGCCAAAACTTGTTTTCGCCACCTTTCAAACTAAAATACCAATTCTACCTTGTTTTTCCTCGTGGAATTTTTTGCTTGACTTTACGGATAACTCTAATAAGTCAATTTTTCCAGTACCCTCACTTTTCAAATTCTGTTACTGCAAATTCGGTTGCATAACAATTCAACAGTGGTAACCGGCTTGTGGGTTCTGCATCTGCACCTCCAACTTCTGCAGCACACTTACCGTATTAAAATTTCTCTAGAAAGCAAAGAATTTCAATCATTTACCAAAGATAACTCAAGAAAAGTCCAAGTTTCGTGTGAATTATGTTCCACGCCAACATAGACTTTTACTCCTTTAGTTTTTTTTAATTTTCTTACAATCATAAATGATCTATCAATAATATAAGATAATAAGAAACTCATCCTCACATGCAGCTCGTTTGTTGACACTCATTTGTTGACTACAAAAATACTCCTTCCCTTTTGATTGCAATATTTGACAACAATATGTACAAGGTACAATTTCTCTCTCTCTCATCATGTGTACAAGAAACGCTCTCCCCAAAAATCCTCGACCCTTCTCAATCCTCAACAGCCATGGCTCTGGCATGACCCTCTACCTAACTCTTGGACTCTCCGCCAACCGAACGGACCACCTCGTCCACTTCTCTCGTTAACGATAAAAAAAACTCCGTTCGGTTCGTTGGACTCTAGGGGACGACTTTCGGACACTCCGCCAGCAAATCCACCATCAGTCGGTACCGCCGCTTATTGCTGGGTCTGCACAGGACGGAGGAGCACGATTCTCGTCCACTACCCTCGGGTTCTGGCGACGAACTACGAATGCCTTCGACGGACGCCAAACGTTCGGGCGACGAACGACAAATGGACGAAGTTATCCGTTCGTTGGACGCCAAACTGAGGAGGGAAGTGGCCGCCTGCACCACAGCCTCCGTGTCTTCGTCTTGATGAGCCTGCAAGTCTAATATCCGGGTTTGCGTGGAATTGTCACGGAAGCATGACGTCGGGGTTTGCTCCAGCGGCTCGGATCTCATCAATGGCGGTGCAATGCAAGCGGGAGGAATTCGTTTCAACCGCTTCCGGCCATGGCTGGTACCGCTCGCTTCACCGTTCCTGATCTCCGCGCTTGCAAGTTCCGGAAATAATCGGCTTGAATCAGGGAAACCTGTCGATCCTTGGTGCGCTGAATACTCGTACTGATCTGGGCATGGTCGACTGTACGCGATCTCCATGTCGCAGGTGGGTGTTTTGGGCGCCGCGGTACCCGATTCCTCAGTTCCTGTCGAAGTGGGCGACAATATCTTCAAAGCTCCCGGTGGGTTTGCCACTTGCAAGCTCCAATGCTCCCCAGCCACCTCTTTTAGCTTCGCCATGATCGGATGCCTGTCAGATGAAGATCTGCAGTGTGGTCCAACATCTCGAAAATTAAACACCATGACGATCGAAACAATGGCCGCCTCAAAACCGAGAGTCTGCAATCTCGATTGGTTCAGTGATCGATCAATGAATCGCTTGATCATAAGTTGGTGCCAGTACATGAATCTAAGCAAAGCCACGATTGTGAACTAACACTACGAACTTCGGAAACGTGACGCGCATAGAATGGACGAAAAGCTTGACTCGGCAAGTCGGCAAATGGCTAACAATAGTATGTCTGCAGGAGGTAATCCGACACTATGGTTAGAAAACCCTATTATTAACGGTGAACAGTGCGCAATGTGAATTTCCCCCGTGTGGAAACGCAACGGTCAATTCGGAACTCGGAATGCTGGCAACCCCACATGGTATCGCGACAACCAACTCTAATGGCGACATCGGTGATTGACGATGTACCCCGGTCCTGACCATAACTATACAAAGGTCTACCCGTTCCTTGCTATATATCTTGCCAATAACAGACAACGAATTGATTGAACTTGAGCTTGACTCTAGAATGCTGGCGTACAAAGTAGCTAACTAGTCCGTGCTTCCAAAGCATTCACGTAAAGAACCACGCACTTCAAAGAGCTTGAAATCCGTACCTGTTGAGTACTACGGCGTCAACCCCACGATGATGATGGGGATCATCGCCATTCCCACCCTTGAAGAAGTCCAGTAGAATGCCTGATGGAGGCTCCGGTTCTCCGTCGGCGATGGCGCGTTCCGCTGGAACGGTAACTTGAGTACTCCATGGATATTCCTGCTTGCGGTCCTGACGTAGCGGCACCTCAGACTTGAAGAAATCTATCAGCTCTGGGACTTCGCTGTCCTCCATGCCCTGATGACCCCACATGTAATCTTCCAATTATCACACCGGCCTCCACTCATTCTAATTGTGTACCCATGCCAGAAGGGTTTAAGATCAATATCGGGGTATTCTAACTGTTGCTGTCTAGTGTAAAAATCGCTCCAACTTCTTGAGGCTGTGCACATATAGACGATAGCGTAATGCGGTAACTTCGATCATGCGAGTAGACTAACTCGATAAGCCAACGCCGCAATTGCCTCGTGAAATTAACCCCTCGTGCATGATACGATATCAACAGTTGAATGATCTAAGATAACGGCAGACTTTCTGACTGTGCTACCAATAGATCAGACTAACTTACGTTTGCTTAAGATGGAGCCCAGGCAGTCCAGAACTGTGTTATTACGTAGTCACAACTGTATGGTTCCGGGTACGTTCCCTTGCGGCCAGTACACGAATCTAAGCAAAGCCGTCATGACCGTGATAATATACTTCCAACGTCTTTCTTTGTGAACACCTCAACCTGCTTGCAAAACACGCAACTTAGGGTTAGCTAGCCTATTAGCTGCGCCGACCACTCGGGGCTGTATCATCAACTTGATTCACCTCGCTCCATAATGTTACTACTGTCTAACCAAAAACTTGGACCATCTGTAGAATTCCACCCACAATGTGATGACATGCAGCACGAACTCAATTGTCCAGCCCCCAAACTATAGCATCCAAACTGTCACAGTTCCAACTCTCCATCGAAACTGCAAAAGAGAGACCCTCAAGCGACACTCACAAGAGACCAAGAAACTGGAAATTCCACGAGCGATGGAACTCATCACCGACCCCCAAGTTTTTTCAAACCCCACTACTAACACAGTGGATGCGCTGCAGTCGGCATTACAAACACTTCACCACGTCGTATAATATGTAGCGGGAATATCGATTTCTCACTGCAAATCCTAATCTATAGTTCATCCTTTTCAATTATGGACAAAGCGAACTTGATGCATCAATATCAGAAGCACATCAACCTGATTTCACCTCGACTTGGCTAGCTTCATAATGTTACTACTGTCTAAATATTAGTGCATACAAACTGCTGGTTCTTTCCACATTTCGAAACTTCAGAAGAGAGACCCTCAAGCGACACTTACAAGCAACCGTGCCACGGGCGACGGAACTCATCACCGACCCCCAAGTATTTTCAAACCCCACTACTACCACAGTTGTTACGCTGCACTCGTCATTACAAACACTCCACCACGTCGTGTAATATGAAATGCGGCGAGAGCCGACAGTACTGTGAATCACTAATTTGCTGTAAGTTGCTATGCGACCGGCATCACCGAGATGGCCATGACCTGCACTATTAGATTGAACGTGAAAATAGTACCAACGTGACCGATCGCGCGCAAACGGGATTGCCACGTTCCAGACTGGATACGAGATGAGTGCCAGAGGGCGCGGCGTGGCGGTGAGCAGCGATGCCGCCCGGGGTTTGGCGTCACGGGCAAAGCGCCTAGAACCGTCTGAGCGCAGGAGTCCTATGACCGTGGGAGACCTATGACCGAGGTCCCTGTGACCGAGGGCTGGGCTGGGGCCCTTGGGGCAAAGAATCCGTAATTTCTACGTCTCCCGGTGTGACAGCTGTCACATCTGGCAGGCTGCGAAATTAAATATCGGCCCGACAGATATTCCCATTGCTCGGGTGACTGGCCCCTTGATTTGGGTGAGTTACGTTTTCCTGCTGGGCTGCACGCTTTTACTTTACTTTCTCGTTCCCTTTTCGCTTTCCGTCCTTTGATTGGCGTTTTTGGTTGGTTCCATGGACGGATGAGCTCTTTCATGAGCTCCCACATTGGTTCAAAGGCTCGGGATTTCTATAGCGGCAGCCAATAGCATTGAAGCTCTGTAGCCTTTCCTTATTGTTCTTCACTAAAGGACGAAGAAGCCAATGTTTTCTTTAGCATATTTGAGTAGGTTCTACGTGAACTTTTTATTTATTTTTTATTTATTTACTTTTGTACCAATACATGCAATGTTCTTTGTTGATTATGATGATATAAAATTTGTGCACAATACAATCAATTGAATTTTTCATTTTAACCCCTAAAGGACCAAGTGTCCTAATTAGGACATTTAGAGAACTGGGTACGTTCCAAGGAACACATTTTTAATCGAATTTTGGAGGAAATTTAATAGTGGAGTCTCCAATGTGCCACAAAAATGTGGATTTTGTTTTTTTTTTTTTAATAATTTGAACACCGTATGTGGAAGTTAGAGGGGAGGGGGAATGTGTTTTTCTCGGGAGAAAAGGCAGCAGAGTAGTAGAAAAATGGTTGAATTTGGGGGGCAATAACTCCAATAAGAAGGGTTGAGTGTGGAAAATGGGGTAGATTGTGGGAGACAGCGGATAGCCCCCATTAAAAAAATTAAAAATTAATACTCTTTAGAATTAATTTTTTTTTAAATTAAAATTTTTATGATCAAAATTTATTATTTTCAATTAGAAATTATTGTTTTAAATTAGGAATTATTATTTTACAATTTGAAATCAAATGATTATAATTAAAGTTTCTTTTTAAAAATTATTATTTAAATAAATAAAAAGGCAAATCGTCTAATGAGGGACTGCCATGTGGCAGTTCACGTTGAGGGTCTTCAACCCCCTCTTGGAAGTTAGTGGGGTCATGAACATTGAAATGGGTTGGGTGAGGTGGCACTTTGATTCCCTTCTTCCACCCTTTATTTCCCCCCTAGCCTCCAAAATTCATAGAAAATATGCTACATGTCTTCTAAAACTTGAAGATTTAATCTATTTTCAATTTTTTTCCGCCATTCTATAGAGGATGGAATGTACTTACGTTTCACCGCTTGGATTCGTATTCTAAACAATGAAAGTCTAAAATATTGCAATTCCAAAAACAAAGATTATTTTCTAAACTTTTAAACCCCTAACAAGTGCAGGGTGTTCTTCAACATCCGAAACATCTCCAAACGCAACAAAAATTGGTACACAACTAAGTAACATTATATGGAATGTGACAGTGAAGTGCGACAGGTTTCGGTAGTGAAGTTTTTTAATGTAGCCACGGTCAAACGCATTTGAAATTTTTGGGCAGGTGTTCTTTTGGGGTGTTTTCTTCCATCAAACTCAATTATCTTGCACTTTGTGCAGTCAAATTGAATGAAATTTGTTGTGGATGTTTTTCAAGTATTTTAGGACAGATCTTATAGTTAGAAGGTCAAAAATAACATTTTTTAGAATATTTGCATGGGGGACTAAAAATGGCAGCATTGGAGTGTTTTTGGAGGAAATACACTCCAGTCCTTTAGGGGTTAAAACCACAAATCTTTGGTCCTTTAGGAATTAAAGTTTCACCTTTTTCAATTTGACAGGCAAAATTTTGAGTATGTTTCATTTTTAGACGTGCTTTAAAGGTAACCCAGACCTCGCTAAATTTAATCCATCATGACCGAAGAGACCCATTGGTCTTATTAACCCCCTTAAAGACCAAGAAATCTAAATTGGATCACATTTTTTTTTGAGCAATTTTTAATAGGTCATATTTTGATTTTTTTTGGTTTAAATTTCTTTTCTTTTTACCAACACATGCAATGTTCTCCATAACACGAATATGGTGATATGAAATTTGGTCCCACATGAATTATATTTTCCAGAGTATAATCAATTGAATTTGTCATTTAAAAACCATGAATCTGCCTTAGTCCTTTATGGGGTTAATGTAAAGTTGAACTCATTGTGATTTTTTTGGAAACGTTGGGCTTGCCGTGATTTTTTTGAAGAACTTTGAAGATATTATTTAGCTGGTTTTTCAAGATTGAAGATGCACCATGCATCGATAGCATTTTGCTTCCGCATAAGATTTTTTGAGCATATTTCTATATATAATACAATTGTAGTATGTTTTTTTAATTTTAATTCTTCCCACAAGTATAGTAGTTGTGAGAAAGGACTTTCAATTCAAAATAATGTTAAAACCTTTGGTGAATGTGTACTAAATATTAGTACCTTGGAGTCATAAAAAAGGAGTGCATTGACCAAATTTCATGTCAAAAGATGTGTTTTTTTATATTAATAGACCTTGTGATTTAGTAATGTTACTATTAATGGCCAAAATGAATCAATGTTTTGTTCAAATTCGTTGTTTGTTTGTAATATTTATTATTTATTCTCTCTAACTTTGTGTCATTATGTCATGATATTTGAACTTGAAGAGATCACTTATGTCCATTTTCCAACTTAGGTTCAAGTTTAATTCAATATGTATCGTGATAAAGCACAAATTATAATAATAAAATTGTATATTAAAAAATGGTATTATATATGAAAACTTTTTTTGACGTAAACCTTTAAAACAAAGGGCTCCCAAATTTGGGTAACTCTTCAAATTTGGGTATATAAAATAGAGTAACTCTTAAAATTTACCCAAATTTGGGAGTTAACTCTTCAAAATTTTACCCAAATTTGGGAGCCCTTCTTTTCTAATAAATAGAGTAACTCTTCAAATTTGTGCATTACAGTTTGAAGGGATCACGGGCACTAAATGCTCTTAGAATGTGAAGAAGCATTTATGCAATCTCGTCCACAAACATGTTTTGGGTGTCCATCTTTTCATTCACCTGTCAAATTCACAACCATGTTCTTTGTAACTCCTTGTATTTCTCACCTCTTTGTCCCTTGTTCCTCTTCCTTTTTGCAATGTGATAAGGTTTAACTCTCTTTAGGTTTGCTTCAGAGGCAAGAAGACTCTCGTTGTGTCATCGCTTGGATTGTAGGTATGACAATGAACGTATCATTAGTAGATTAAAATAAGAACCAATACCTTGCACAATTTTTTAACCCTTAAAGGACCAAGGATTCATGGTTTTAGAATTCCAAATTCAATTGATCACGTTATAAAAAAATATAATTAAAATAAGACTAAATTTTATACCACCAAAATCAGTTGCGAATATTGCATGCATTGGTGAAAAAACAAATTTGAACAAAAGGAATTCCACATAGGACTTATTCAAAATTGCTTTTAAAAACATGATTTCCAATTTGGGTTTTTTGGTTCTATAGGGATGAACAACTAGGGAATTCCATCACTTTAGAGGTTTAGTAAGAAGATGGTTGATGGTTGAAAAGATGTGACTGAATTCTTCTCCTTATTTGTAGGATTTATTTTCCACCCCTATAGGATCTACTCATTAGAAGAGATTTGAAGCCTCAATAGGATTGTTTCAAAATTTGTGCTAGAATCTAATTTTTTATTCAAAATATTACTTTAAAAAAATTATTTTAAAATGTTAAAAATGTTAAAAACAAAAATATTATGAGAAATATAGTAAAAATTTATTAAAAAACTATCGACCTCCTAAACCAACATGTCATGCCATATTGTAGCAAAAGAGACCGTGTGGTAGGCTATTTTTGATGTCAGGTAATGATATTAAAGCAACTGAAAGAGCCTTCAATGAGGCTCAAAGAAGCTTGAAAAGATAAGTGTATTTTGTCATGATCTTCTTTTGTTTGTCCTCATCGGTGCATGACCAATTTGGGCTCAAGTATATTGATGACATTGAATCGTAGCGTCTTCACAAAATGTTTTCCTCTAAGTTATATATTAGAGTTTTGTAGACAAGGATTTTCCTAGTGACTTAAATCTCTAGAAGTTATCACACACATACCATAGGTGAAGGGCATGGTTATCATGAAATGTTTCTAAAAATAAATAACAAATTCTTTTAGAAATTCATTTTTTCAAAAAAAAAAAAGTAATTATAATGGTAAAAATGAGAATCTTGAAAATATTTGTAAATATTTCATCTATAAACCTTATTTTAGAAAAGAATTAAGAATTTGGCATAGATGTCCTGACTGTGCCCTCCATCTATGGTAGTAAAAGCTCCACTATAAAATCCAACTGAAAATCCAAAATTCTAATTAATAATACTATAGTTACAATCATAATGATAAAAATGAAAATGTAGAAGAACCTATTTTCTTTTAATAAAAACACTATCTACATGCATTTTTCAATGTAATTCACCTCAATGACTACATTTATGACTACATTTATGGCTATATCATCGGAGAAGATTCCTATTGTTATTTCATAAGAATTGATTAAGAATTGAATTCTAAATTTCAATTTCGTTTCTTGTACTTAATATCTTTATTGTCTTGGCATCAAAAACTGAAAATTAAGTGGCAATTTTAGTGTATTTTTCCGTGCAAACTTCTTCGTCCTTAATGTTCAACAGATAGAGTTTCAACCAATTCTTTGAATGTATCTTTTAGACAACTGTAAGGATGCAATATCCACTATATATCACGATGGAGGAATGAAGAGCGCAGAACCAGAGTAATCTAAAGTAGGAGCACTGAATAGAAACAAGATTGTGGTTATAGACATCTATATTTGAATCCAAATCAAAATTACACAAGCACCACAAGTTTTCATGAACAACCAATGGGAGTTGAAACGAGGATACTCATTTCAAGGGAATCTATTGTTATATCACCCTGCAATTTCAATTTCAAAAATTTGTAAAATATTTCTACATGTCAAGAAAATCACGAAACAACTTCATAGCATACTAGAGCAACATCAGCACACACCCTTTTCAAATGGGACCACAATCTAGTTATGATTAGAAACTAAGTTTACATGAAAATTACAAGGAAATTCCACAGTTTTATGGGATACAACTTGTGGCATTCATACATCATTTGAAAGAATGAATATTCTCTTTGAAATCCACTTTGAAAAGGGTGCTCCCTTCTTGTGCTCTATTATGCTATGTTGGATTGGACTTTTTTTGAGGTCATTAATCATCTCATCAAAAAAAAAATGTTCATTGTTTGGCCACAAGATAAAACGATCAAAGAAATTAACAAAGTGGCGCTTTTAGATCTGTTTATATTAATGGGAGTCACCATAAAACCCTCATGTAAACACTAGAAGAAAAGAGGGACTTGTACACTCAGCATGGAATGGGATTCTAAGTGAATTTGGCCAAATTTGAGTGCACATGCTTAGTGTACAAGTCCTTCTCTTCTTCTAGTGAAACCATTCAGTCCTTCTGAACTCATCAAATGGAAGAATTCATACATGAGACCACCAAAATATGTAGGCGGAATTGGAAACATGGTGGTAAGGTAGACATGCCAATGACCGCACAAGCAATACTCAAATCCTTCTTCACAAGAATGTAGAAATCCACACCGTCTCAAAATTTTGAGAGATTGTGGTATGTCAATTTGGGATTCACCTTGAAAAAGTCACACTCAAAAATGTTTTGTACAATAACTTTTATTGCACATCAAGCACGTTGGGTATGATTTTTAATGAAAATTTACTTGGAGCCCTTCACCACACGACGTGTGGTGATTGGGCGGTACCTTAAATTTCTATTGGAATTGTGCGGTGAAATTATGCGGTCATTGACATGTCTACTATAATAGGTTGGTGTACTTTTATTAGGATTTAGGAGAGCAACACTTGGAACATGATGTTGTGAATGAGGTGTTATTGTAAATATGTTGGAACAACATTGGAAGTGGGTGAAAGCATGGTATTTTGTACTAAAAAGTTGCGCCGCTATGCTAAAATCGGATTTTTTTGCCAAAGGCTATTAAATTATACCAAATTATCTTTTAATTTGGTTTTTTTTTTCATAGAGCCCTTTATTGATGTTCTATATACTTAAATCCAAAGTTACAAAAGAATATCTTCTAAAAAGTTTACTAAAAGTAGTGTTTGAAAAAAATGTCTAAATCTAGTTTCAAATGCAAATTTGATGACGTTAAGTATTTTCAATTTGATTTTAAAAAAAAAAAATTCTTGAAGTTCATGATGATGTTGAGGGCTCCATATAGAAGAAAATAAATAATAAAATAATTTAATGCACTTTTAGCCTATTTCTTGCAAACTTTCTTGATTGTCACCAAATTCTTTTTCAATTTGTGCTACTTTTTCAAATTGTATAGACATATAAAAATTCATTTGAAGATAATTTTTTCCAAAAAATTGTTTGACTTTGTAAAACAATACATATACTACTTTCTTGGAAAAAAAGAATTCAAAATTTCAAATTTAATATGCATTTTTGAACCCTGCATTGTTGGATCTTCATAATGTAATTTAGTGGTCCACTTTACCATGCTTTCACTGAAGTATATAATTGGTCCGACATAACGTCATGAAAACCATGTCGTTATATGGACACCTGCTCCCACTTGTGATGTCCACTGTGACTCCCTGTATAGTACTGAACTGCACAACTGACATGGAATTCTTGATGCCACAAACTGACCCAACCCATATGATAGACGGGGTTGCTAAAGAGACTGTATGCATGAGCATGGCCAAACACATGCAGCCCTAAAAACAAGGCCTGGAGAATTGATTGCCCAAAAAATCAAAAGCCCTTGTGACTGAGCAGCATATAAGGGCATCCGCACCCTACCACTGCTTAGTGGATGAAAAGCGCTTGTATTTAGTGCTGAAAATTCAAGGTCGGTGAGAGAGCCACAAAATATGGAATCCCCCCTCCCCGACGTTAATGCAAGGGGACAAAAACTGCCCCCTATTTTTATTTATTTTTGGACAAATGGTACCTTTATTACCAATGCAACAAATTACAAAGAACAAAAGCACACACAAAAATCGAGCCAGAGCCCATTAGAGCCCAAGCTGGCGAATGAAGAGAGAAAAACATAGCCTATCTAAAAAAGCCCCTACAGGGCTTTGTTGAATTCCAAGTAATCTTGTCTCCAGTACGCGTGCAGAAAACGTTGTGCGTTTGCCAAATCAAATCAAACTCGGTCATAGCCTGGCAGAGGCGGGTGGGCCGTTGAACCCGGGTTTCCTGGACTTTGTGCCAGACCGTCCTAGCCAGATCCGTGAATACATCCCAAAGTGCCAGATCGAGAGCTTCCTGGTTCCATCTGTTGGTGGTGAAGACGTGAGCGTTACGTCGGATCCAGATAACCCAGATCGTTGAGCCACGCAACAAGGACCACAACTGCTGATACTGTGCCAGTTGTGGGGGTAAGTCCATCCCAAGCAAGCATTGTGCCCATGAGAGACGAGGCCACGGTTGTTGTTGCCTAGCAAGTCCTGCAGCATAATACAAGACGGTTGTTGAGAACTCCCATGCTTGAGCTGCCCCCGGACAGGAGTGGAAGCAGTGTTGGATGGATTCCGCATCTCCGTCATCGCAACAGGGACAGAGCTCTGATGTTTGACGATTGCCACAGTGACGCCATAAGTTGACAGCCACTGCTTTATGCAAAATACTCCAAACGAACCCCGCTTCTTTCTTGGAACGGCCGGGGTGCCATACCTCCTGCCATTTAACTTGGAAACCAGGCGGCCACGTGATGCCACTTTAACGGAATAGGGAATGAGAGGAGGGGGCGAGGTTTGTGCGCTCTTCTGCCCAGTTTGGCTGTATATGCATGCAGCCGGGAATCGTAAGGCCACTTCCATCTGCCCGGGTCGAACGTGAGCATGTTAAGAGGTGCTAGGTATTTTGCCAAGCCCTTCTCTGCAGCTCTGATTGCATCCGCTTGCTTGATGTTCGTGACCACAATGCGAATTCTACGAACTACTCCTAGGAATGCCTGCGGCCGATTAGCAGGCCGTTGAATTGGAGTGAGAAGAGAGGAAATGTGACCAATCTGGAAAACGGGTACCTCAGCGGGGACTTGTGTATTATTCTGCCTGGACAGTTCAGGGCGGAAGTGCTCCGCTGATTGAAACATGACTTGAGGCAGTTCGTCCTGTGCGTGTGCGAAAACTCCCAACCAGTCCCCGGGCGTAGCCAGAGAACGAGTGTTATGACATAAATCGTACCATTGGGCTGGGAAGTGGCAATGGATCATGTCGAAGATATGTCGGTCTATGTGAGGTAGATGGAACTTCTAGCGGATGGCCTCCCATGAGAGCAGGGAGTGCGAATTATGATCCCATATATCCGCAATTTGAGTTATCCCTCGCCTAGCCAGGAAACTGGCTCTGACTGCTGTGGCCCCGAGGTTTTGCCCAAAGAAGTGGTTGGTCCACCAGAGATTGGTGGTCAATACCTCATCATAATTTGATGGTGGGACAGCATCTACCAAAGGGCTTATGACTCTCCACGCTTGGATTACTCGCGTCCATACACCAGAACTCCGTGGTGACGAGAATTTGGCTAGTAAAGGCTAGTGCAGGCTTTGAGGCCAAGTGCCTGCGCAATTTGGTCTAATTCTGCCCAGACGATGCCGTAGCAGAATGTGAAGTGGGGAAGATCCCGGTTCCAATCCTTTGATGATCCATTTGGACATAAGCGATGACAAAGCGTCCTTCGGGTCGATAAGTCCTAGCCTTCCTTGTGCCTTTGCGGCACAGCAATCGTCCCAACGTACACGCACACGAGAGTTTTCTTCTATCCCTATCCATAGATAGTTCCTTAATCTACCACGGATGGTGCGTAGTATTTCCTTCGAGCCTCCCCAGATGCTCAGAAAATACCATAATGTAGATAAGAGAACAAAGTTAACTACTACTGCTCTGGCTGCTAACGATAGATGGATGGATGTCCAATACTGCAGTTTTTTGTGACCTTGTTGATGAAGAATTGGTCAACGTCTAATATGGCAGGGGATAACCCGAACGGAATCCCAAGGAATCTGGTCAACGTATTGTCCTGCACCACTTTACAACCAAAACTTTGCAACCAGGGGAGGAGGCTCATTCCCATACCAATATATAGCACATTTCGACCGGTTGATGTAGAGACCTGATGCAAGGCCAAACTTGTCCATGAGATCTGAGGCAGCTTCTATGTATTAGGCCGATCCATGAAGCGAGTAAGTCGCGTCGTCCGCGAATTGTGTAAAGATCTGTTGAGACTCGCCGTCTGGGAGCAGTATACCTTGTAGAGTTCCGTCACGTAAAGCTGCATGTGTGCCTTCAGCGAGGGCTTCAGCCACGAGAAGAAACACTAGAGGGACCAGGGGGCATCCTTGGCATACTCCGTGGCAAATAGGGAATGGAGCTGATGGAGTCCCATTCACGAGGACAGAAGCGTTGGTTCCCTGAAGGAGCATGCACACCATGACAATGAAGGAATTCGGCAGACCCAAGCGTTCCATAACAGCGTAGAAAAATCGCCATCAGACCATGTCATAGGCCTTACTAAAATTCAATTTCAACATAGCCAATGGTTGCCTTGATTCTTGTGCCCAATTGATTGTCTCATATTGAACCATCACTGCGTCCAGTATATACCTGGACGGTAAGAAGGCCGATTGACCTTCTTGGATGACTTGAAGGAGGAGTTTCTGTAGGCAAAGTTGAAATGTTTTGGCGAAGATCTTGTAGGATGTGTTTAACAATGTGATCGGCCTCCAGTTGGATAGTAATTCCCTGTCGCCATCTTTCGGGAGTAAGACAACCAGTCCCTTATTCATGCCAGCAAGGAGACGTTCGTGAGCAATTGCGGAGGCTAGCATCCGAGTGAACTCATCGCCAATCAAGTCCCAAAATTGGTGATAGAATTCCACCAAAACGCCGTCCGGGCCTGGGCTGCGTCCCTTTGCCATTGCTTTAATTGCCTTTCCTAGTTCGTCCTTACTCGGAACTGCTCCCAGGTTTGCTACCTCTCCGGGTAAGCAATTGAGGGCGAATCTCGGGGGTAGGAGGTACAAGAAATGGGCTTCTGCCTCAGTACGTTCCACCGAAGTTGGATGCGGGGCATATAAGTCCCTGTAGAAATCAGTGATTGTAGATTCCATCTCTTTGGCCTCCGTAATTTGACTACCGTTGGAGAGTTTTAACGCAGTGATAGGAACAGACTAGCGGCGTTCACGCACAGCTGCAAAAAACTCTTTACTGACCGAATCTCCCTTAGCCCACCATCGAACTGCCCCCTATTTTGAACATGTAGGGGGCCACCTTAAAAAATAATCCCCTCTTCCAAGGGTTTAGAATTCCCGAGGGGGTCCCCTTAGACCAAAATTGGACCGTAGGCCTCAAATTTGCAAAATAATTTGCCAAAAAAGACCCTAGGGTATCCAAAATGGAAATTTCAGAAAATAGGGCCCATGGGTGAAACAATGCTTGCATTAACGTCGGGGGGGATTTAGAGTCGGGGCAAAATATGGACACGATATAAGTGCATCTGCTGTACTCCCTTAAATATTGTCCCAGAACTAATTTGCAGTACTGGCAGGGGGGCCGAGTTCCAAACCCATCTCCAACAGTGCAAGGTTTGTACAGAAATTCCTCCGGGGCCCCTGAAATTCTTCATTCCCCCGCTAGATTCCACTCATTCTAGCGGGGTCTAAGAAGAGCCCGCCACATTTCATGAGGCGGAGTTGACTAGGAAGGCAGAGTTTCATTGGAAAATAAGAGCATCCGCATTGTCACGCGCCAAAGGGGCTTGTGATCTTGCTTGGTTTGCCCAGGCTAAATGGCTCCCCTCACCACATGTTTACAAACCGCACTTTTGAGCCAGGCCTCGCTAAAATCGTCTCTTCACTTGCCATTTTCCAGGATTGTGAGAGCTTCACAACACGCTCATGGTATAGACTATTTTTTGTCTTGTCATGAACCGTTTCTATTTTTGTAAGCTCATCCACCAAAAGAACAAGGCAATAGTCATCTAGGTAAACAACCACAAGGATGGCCACGTCACATGAGCCCGCATGCGCGACGAGGGAAGGTGGGATTTGGAATTGTCACGAGTCTGCAGCAAGTGTAACGGTGAGGGACTCTAGATTGACCGTGGCTCAAGGTGGCACATGAGCCCTCAAAAGTACATTTCGTGAGTCAGATTTAAGAAGAAACGTGCAGATGCTCTAAACGCATGCTGAACCGCAAGTTGTGCATAGGATCTTAAACCGCAAGCAAATAGGGCCACGTAGTGCACCGTTAGCCCTTGTGACAGACTAAGGCCGGGTCTTCAGGGCTCTCGACAGTTGTCCTCGCTAAGTCAGCTACGACCTCCCCTCTATAAACTCCTCCCCCCGGATGCCGAATTTGACAGGGCAGAATTGGGCCAACTGCAATAGATCCTTTAAGTTAGAGATATCTCAATACGTCCTTCTATAACTAATTTAAGAAAGGGCTTGGTATCCTAGATTGATAGACAATAATGATCACCCACATATAGTGATTGTGATTGATTCACCAACTATACTGAGGGACACATAGCGGTTCAAGGGTGGAGACGATAGCTTGTGACACCAAACTCTGGATGCAATGATAGTGATCAAAAGGTGAATTTAAAGGAGAAGGGTGTGGATGCTCTAAAGTAGGCTAAAAAGACATGTAAATGTAGGTGAAGAGTCACATAATCAAATACTTTTGAAAAATCTACAAGCAATTTAAAAAAAATTCTGATATAGCATCTGAACAAAATGTATTTTAGTGCATTGATACCATAAGAATGGAAAAACTACCTGAC
The DNA here is from genome assembly GCA_022496805.1 of Pohlia nutans. Classification (NCBI taxonomy): domain Eukaryota; kingdom Viridiplantae; phylum Streptophyta; class Bryopsida; order Bryales; family Mniaceae; genus Pohlia; species Pohlia nutans. Next base: position 36,558,182 of record CM040085.1, read on the forward strand.
AAAGCAATCCATATTGCAAGCACAAACAACGAGAGACGCATTGCCTGGACCTGAATCCAACAGATGAATACAAATCCCAAGTTCATCACATTCCTTCCCGAATCTAGTTATCTTCAACTGATTATCTGAGGTTGTTGAGGATGTCTCACAATGTGGCAAGAACTCATGCACCATTTTCCTTCTTGACAAGGTGGGTTTCTTGAATCAATGACTAGATAGGGCTTTTTACAGTCCCTTTTCTACTGGAAAAATCTTAAATTGAAGGTGTTGAGTGCTACTGTAGAAAAAGGATCAAGCTTGCAGTTCAAGAATGTTATGCTCTTGTAAACTCTCTAATTGAATTTTCACCATTTCACTCTTGAGGTTTCACACCACTGAAAGGTGAGGCAATTGGTATACAGAACTTCACCGACTCCAGACAATCAGCGGTTATTGTGAAATCCACTAACACTACAACATTATAGCAGGGTACCAAACTCTGCAATACCTCTTTTAGGGTTTAGGGACCAGATCCATCAACAATGGAGTATGACAAAGCTCACTCTCGAAATCAATCTCTACCAAAACCACATAATTTCATCCTACGATTACACGCAGCTCACACATGAATTGCAACCACAACGCCCATCGGAAATCAATCGCAAGACCAGATTCATGCAAACCTGAGTCACAACAACAGCATCACTACAACAGCATAACATTCAGTAGCCTTCGTGCTCACTGCCTTTCCTTCATGCATCATCTTGGGACTCCACCTCTCCTATTTGCTACTGATTTGGTATGGAATATGCTGCACCATCTACTGTGGGGCAAGGCAAAGCCATTATCACTGAAAACCAACGTATGTTACCAAAGTGCGCAGTTTACACCCGATTTTCAGTGATAATGGCTAGTGTAAGCGATCAGGGTCTGTTGTATATTGCTTCACACAATCACACCTTGATCTCCAAAAGTCAGCCAGCTTGTGGAACGGAGAACGAAACAGAGAGGCCAGTATATGCGAGGAAAACGATCAATCATTGGCATGCATGATTGAGATGGGTTCACATGGTAGACATGATTCTCTATGCATGGGTTGAATTATTATTGCAGAGGAGGCTTGCATTTCATTTCTCCTTGTCGTCGTCGTTGTCACCGTCATCACTATGACCCCAAAATCTGCAGTTTGATGTGTCTGGAGAAGAGCGGAAAACGTGGACCGCAATTGGAGGCGGAAAAAGCGGAAATGAATTCGAGCAGGTCCACGTGTACCCCGTCACCATTCCACCTCAGACAAATAAACGGTGGCCAATGAGAATCATCCACATCAGCCACCCCGTTGATTCAGCCCTTTGTTCCTTGTGTTCCAAGCTCTAACACCGCTATTTCCTGGTCCTACTTATGAGTCTTTTCAGGCGCAGGAATCAATCGGTGTTTGCATACATCATCGGATCACGATTGGCAAGCAGTCGATCAATTTGTCGCTGGCTGGCTGTTTTTGGAGCTGTGTTTTTTAAAACGTTTTGGTTTGATTTGGAGCATTTGGCACGGCTATGGCGACGTTGCGAGGAGCGGGAACGGCTTGGTCAAGTGAATGAGATCTGAATTTGCACTTATGAGAACTCAGGGACGAATGAAGAGAGAGAAGAAGAGAACTCCTAGCGCAGGGGCCAAATTAGGGTTTGGGATCGATCATCCGTCTCTCTTGAACGCGAATTGTTCATGCTTCATTTCATGTAAATGAGAATGTTTCATGCTTCATTTCATGAAGTGTTGATGTACGATTTTTGTTGAGTAGAGAAGACAACGATGTGTCTGAGTGTTGCGAGCGGAGGAGGTTTGAAGGTTTGAAGATCTGAAGGTTTGAAGGTTTGGCTATTTTGAGATCTAGAGGTTTGCTATGATCTTGAGTTGCTGAAGTTTCTGTGAGGGTGACATTGCGGATTTAGGGTTTACATGAGAATGAAAATGTTTCATGCTTCATTTCATGTAAATGAGAATGTTTGTAAATGCTTCATTTGAAGATTTTGAACTGTTTCATTCGGTTGTGTTTTTCAAGGTTTTCAAAATGGTTTCCACATCTGCAGCCTTGAATAATTTTTTTTATAAATTCAATTTTTGAGCTCATTTTTCAGTATTGGCAAAAAAAATTATTTTTGACACATGGCACCCCCAAAAGGGAGTCCACGTCGCACCAAATTATATTAGGATGAGAAAATTCAAATGTGAATGGCCCAATGTGAGAGAATTGCACAATGTGACACTATGACATGAAACTACGCCATCGAAGACATTGAAGACTCAGGTCTGAGAGCATCTCCATCAGCTGTAACTCTGAAGTGCACTCTGAAGGTCATACAAAATTTCCAGGGCATACCGTGTAGTTCCCCACCAACATTAGGGCCTCTTTACACTAGAGGCGAGAAGCCGTGAGGAGAGAAATTTCAGTCAATGGGAGGCTTAGAAACCAAGAAGACCAATTTCTCATTGGCTGAAATTTCTCTCCTCACGGCTTCTCGCCTCTAGTGTAAAGAGGCCCTCAGATAAATAAGAACTCCGGTCCTCTTTCGAGGCCGGCGTGACTTAAGTGTTTATTCGACCTACCTATGAGTCCAAAGTTCACTGGACAAAGAGCTATTGGTGAAAATCTACTCTCTTTTGAAGGTAAACACTCTAGTAACTAGTGACGAAAAACTAGAAGTAACCAAGGGCCGTTTGTTCAAGGTACAATTTAACCCCTAAATGCTCAAACGAACATTTTCTCGTCGCTGCCCAAATTTAACGGGCTGCCTGGAACAAAAAAATAATTTTTGAAAAAATAAAAATATTTTAAAATACCACATCAAGTCTACTTTCCAATGCATTTTGAATTACGGAAATCCAAGTTAAACTCCACCCGGGAGAATTTTTCAAAGGGGATCACCTCAACATTGTCTTAGTATTATAAATTTTTCTATTTGGGGAAAGTAATGATGTTTCCTCCATCATTTTTTTTTCTTTTTTGAAGTTTAGAATACATAACCCAAATTTAACCAATCTTACTAAATTTTAAACTGTAAAATTGAAAATTATAATGTATACTAATTTTCAAAGGTTAATGCTTTTAAATTCATTAAAACATAATCTAAAGTTATTTTTGGAAGTTTGACCATACAAATAATTTGTAGAGATGATGCTCTACATTTTTTCTACTGAACCAAATTTCATCAAATATATCGAAGGCACATATTATAACACATTATTTTATGTTTTGTCCAATACCCCTCGGGCTTTTAGGGGTTAAGATATCTATACCGAATTTCAACCCTATTTGAATATTGATTGCTATATTGGAACTATAATGGAAAATAATGATTGCTATAACGACAAACCCGAGGTTGATAAATGAACAAAAATGGAAATTGTAGGCTCTCATGCAACTAGTTGTGTGATGCAGATCGACTACTATTTTTACTTCTCATCATATCCTTTTCAGCCTATATTGTATTGTAGTTTTGATTGACTTTACTATCACTTATTTGTGTGACACATAATTCAGCCTCAAATGTAAATACCTTCTCAAGTTAAGTATTAGCGTTTTTTTTTTTTAATTTTAGTTGATGAGGCCTTCGTTTTTTATTTGCAAAGCAAGATATAACATTTCCATCTCCAAAATGCCCTCAATTTAAAGGGATTCGTAATGTATTCAACATTGTAGAATGAAGTTTAAAAAATTTGTATTGTGGTTTTCAACTTATGGTAAATAAGTCCATTGCGAATATTTAGTTCATTGTGGACACCTAATGTTGGCCGCATTCTAGTCATGCATTTGATCTAATATTATCATTTTTGCAAAATAAAATAAAATAGAATCACAATGGAGTAATTTAGTGACCACTGATAATCAAAATTTCAAGGGATTGTAATGAAATAGTTAGTGACTACAATAGAAAATTTAACTTTTTGGTTGAAAATAAATAAATCATAGAATATGGCCATTTTTAGGCTTAAGTTTGATGTTGTGTTTAAATTAGGAGAATATTGTGACTACTTTAAATTAGTACAATGATCATTATAAATGCACTTTTGGTTATTTATGTGGTAGTCTAGGGATCATTTAGGGGATTATGGAAATTCACTTTAAAAATTCTAAACAAATTCATACTTCATTGAAAAAATATCTTAAATTTCTATGTCCATTTCTAATATTTTCCCGTGTGTGAAATATATTTTCAAAATAATATTTTTCTGTAATTTCTCATTCGTGAAATTCAATGAAAACTAGAAATGCAAAGGATGGGCATGCAATGAAGGAAAAAAAATCTACTTAGAGTACATATATTTAGATCTCATAGATGATAATATAGTTGAGGCTAAAAAAAATTCATGCATACAAATGAAAATAAGAAGAATACCCAGAAGAATATTCTCTTGTTTAAATTTTTGGTTTTTATTTTTATTTTTTCAAACACCTCAACCCAAAAGTGATTGTTTTCTATAATAAGTTATTGATCTCAAAATAAAAAGGGATTCAGGAGTTAAGAGGTAAGTGGAAAAACTATACAATGTTAGTTTAAAAAGCCATTGCTCCAAATACATTAGTAGTGAAAATCTAATGCAAAAAATGGAATTCAAGTGATTTTCAACTTTGAATATGCATACATAATTCATACAAAGTTCTTTTAAAACAAAGGCCCAAATTGAGTTAGGATCATTCCATGTTACTATTGCAATGAATCATTTCAACCACATTGCCTCAAGTGAAAAATTAGCAGTTACAAATAATTATGATAATCTTAAGTCTCTTTAAGTTTTTGTGACGTAATTAAAAAAATTATTCCTACCAAGCTCTTCATACGAGCTCCAGAATTTTTTTTTTTATTTTTTTTTATTTTTTTCATACTTAGTTAAACCATATCTAAAATTACTTTCTTTTTTGCTCTTGCTTGGAAAAGAAAAGAGCACCATTTTCAGAGCCAATTAAAAATAATAATTTGATGTTCATTATTCTTTGAGGCAAAAATCACAATTCTATTAAAAGTAAATAAAGTCCTAAGATTTCATTCAATTTTTAAAAAAATATAAGAATATTCTATAAATATATGTACTATTTGTAGTCCCAAAATATTACATTTTTACACGTACCTCCATATTGTGCAAGGGAGTGACGAAATTGTCATATAAATCTTGATGTTAGTTCTCAAACAAGTGAACTTTTCATTCATGTCAATTTCAAAACGAATAAGAAGAATTCTCCTACCAGTACGTAGAATTATAAAATTTAATGAATTGAATGTCAAGAATGGAAGATTAGAAAATTATGCTTTAAAGAAATTGAACTTAAAAAATCAAAATCTACGATTCAAGTGCATACCATGATTTAAATAAATTTTGGACAATTACATTGAGCCATGCTAATTCTAAAATTGAGTATTGTTACTTCCTCTCCAAATTCAAATACAGGAAAAACTATAAAATAATTTCTCTAAAGGTGTGACTATTCCAAAAGCGTGATTGTTCGAAAACTAAATCAACCAATGTCCAAATCCAAATTTTCTTGTACTTTCACTATGCATTTTGAATGCGCTTCTATGATAAATTTTTAATGGTCTAATTCCTTGCTTATTAAAAAATATCTTTTAATATGTTGGGCCTTTTGAAGGGTCTACATGGAGGATGCTCACTGAGTTCACTCATAAACAAATTGTTAACCCCTAAGCATCTAAAGAGTCCAATATGGCCGCACTTGGTCGTTTTTAAATCCAATGTTAATTTCTACCTAGTTCCTTATTTTAAATGAAAATAATCCCAACTAAGAAAGTCTTGGGCTATCTTCTACTTTCTAGCCCAATTTAATATTCAACATGACTTGCCGATTGTGATAGTTGGACCATATAGTAGTAAAAAAGTAATCTTGGAGCACCAAGGTATAGTTCTAGAGTATGGTGCCACAGGACCATTTGAGCACTAGCTTGTTTGGGAGTTTTAATATAAAGTTGCAAGGGGGGAATCGATACTTCAATTTAGGGAAGAAGTCAACTTCATGTTAACCCTTTACAAGTCAAACTCGTTTTTGAAGAGAAGTTTGAATTTGGAAGGTTTTTTTGCAAATTGTTTTATATTTGGCAACTATGAATGCTTTTAACTCCTATGATTGCCTTGGGAGTAAATTTGGAGTTTTTGAGACAAAATAAATTGTTTGAACTTTAACAAGATTTTAGACAAAACAATCTTCATTTTCACAGATTTCTTTATTCTTTCTATTTATCTTAGCATGAATTAACTGAGACCCTAGTACAAAAATTATAAAGCATCAAGTGACCCAACTGATGAAATCACTAAAGAGTATGCAAAAACCATTTTTTCAACATCTTTGGATGAATTTCATCTATCTCATACAGCTGTGGAATTAACCTCCCAAAAATGTTCATCATCCACTGACTTGATGCTGACTCTCTTAGGTGTTAAAAGATCCCAACTATACCCTTCTCTTCTATACATTTGATTGTTCATTTTCTAGTGAAAAATATAAAAGATTCAATTGTGCACGACTTAAAGTATAATGAATATTACTTGGAAGTGCATGCATACTAAAATTGCAAATCTGCAATGAATCCTCTATGATTGCAACAAACATAGAGAAAACTTACATTTTTTGAACCTTTGGATTAACCCCTAAACGTTCAACCGTCCAGAAAGTGAACGATGTACAAAGTCAAATATAGTTTTCCCATCTGTCATTGACTTTTGCAGCGTGGAATTTTTACTACACATTTTATGGGAAGTTAGCTTCATGCATGTGTGATCCAATTAGAAATGGGATGATTTGTGAATTTTTTATGCCTCATTTCATGTTGTAGTGATTCACCCAAAAATTCAAAGATTTTAGTGTAAAAGTGCTCTTAAAAAGTCAACTCATAAAATTAAGCAACCAAAAAATTTCCAAAAATCACTACACTTAGAGTATTACATTTCAACCAATCACAACAAATTTCATGTAAAAATTATCAATATCTTATTCGTAATTGAATTACAAAATATTTTTGAATTTTAAGTTTCAAATTTTATACAAAAATATTAGTCATAGCAATCGCAGATCTAACTGTATGGATAGAATCTAAAATTTATAATGTACAACTTTTATTCATACATCAAGTTCAAATATCTCTCTTGGTTGCATTTTATGATGCATCTTTGCAAAACTGCCGAATTTGGAGAGGGATAAGGGGGTTTAGGGGTTACTATCGAACGCAAACTATTATTCTATTGCTTTCCAAAAACACCTATTGTACACATTGATGACTTTTCCTCACTTTTCACAAATTTTCAAATTTGAGACATTAATTTTTTATATAGTTCCAATATGGTTTTTTTATACATGCTTTGGCCTATGAATATGTTCAGTCATGTCTGATTAGGCACCACATTTTGAAGCCACAACCTTATATAAATATGTATTTCTACTCCAAAAAAAGGTTGATTTTCTCAAATTTAGCAAGAAAATCCTGATAGTTGTATATGTTGGTTTTTGGTGTTCTCAAAACTAAACTTGTTATTTGGAGGCCTTTCTGAACTTCAATTGTAGTGTTTATTTATTTTTTCTTTCAAAGATTCAAAATGGAATTTAAGCACAAAATTCTGTCATTTTGAACAAAATCTCAGATTATTTACAAATCATTTGTTATTACACTTCACATACACAAAGTGACCAAAAAGTGATTACCTAGGCTCAAAAGGTTTAATAGATTGTATGTAGCTACTGTATAACTTGTTATTTCAATAAAGTATAAAGTTGAACAACAATTCAAATACAATTTAGAAAAAGAATTGACATGTGTGTGTTCAATGTAACGAAAGCGGGATTACAAATCAAAACACACTATGACTTTTCAAATACTTCTAATGTAGAGAGCATGCATGACACTCAGTGATTGGCCAGGGCCTGTTCATGCATGTCTTCTTTATCTAATTTTTGTATCTTCGGCTTGATATGAGCTTAAGATTGTGCAAAAAAAAAAAACTTGGATTTTTGTCCAAGGGTGTTGAGGCAAATCCTCAAAAACGCTAAATTGTAGTAGGATTCTTTCAATTGAAGGTTTTTTTTGTTGCACTCCACCAAATCACTTGTAGAAACATTGCCCGCATAGACTACCAAAAAGATCCACGAGAAGACCCCACATAATGAACTAGATTAGTTGCGGACGGTATTTCTACTACACCAAAATCACCATATACTGTGGCCCATAGTATTTACAAGACGCTTTACTAATAATTAAATTTTCAAAATATTGTGATAAAATTCATCCAAATTGGATGATAAATTGTTTAAATGGATGAGGATTTGTCCAAATGGATGAATGTACTCATGCCATTCACCCACCCACAATATATAGTGATGTTGGTGTAGGAAATACACCATAAAGGTAATGCAGGTTGGTCCCTTCAGATTTAAACCACTATGATTGTGCCATGACATTAGTGTCTGGTTCTAAAAAGCCAGGACCAACAAAAAAAAACCTTGGATACTTTTACCAAAGCTGGCTACTAACATGCAAATTAATTCCACTAAGAGCACGCCTAGCAGTTACGCATTGTACACCAAGTTCACATTCAAGATGGTGTATGAGAACTGAAAACTTCCATAGCAACAACCACCAAGTGTACTTGGAACAGAGTGCATCGACCAATTACATACTACTACTTTTGTCACTACTACTTGGGATAATCATAATGACGAAAAATAAATTTATTAAACTTACCTTCATAAAGTGTGAGCATGGTCAGTCTTGTTAGAGAATAGGACATGGATGTTTGATGTGAGAACCACCCCGACTTGCTATATTGACAATATTTGGTGTACAAAGATCAAACTCCACACTATAAGACATCACTTTATCATCAGAAATAGAGTTGGTGAGTGGAAAATGGCTGCTGCTGGTTCAGTTTCTTTTGAACTAACTTACCGAAATGATTGTAAACGCCAGTCAATCAGGAGTCAACTCTCAAGTCCAAGTCTAGTGAAAATCACAGATTCGCTGAAAAAGCACCGCTACTGTAGGCCAGACGAGAGAAACTCAATGCCTCCCACCAGCTTCTTTGAAAACAAGGCCAAAAAGCAACACACATAAATTATGTATCTTTGACTTACATGGACTGGGTACTACCAGTACCTTACCAATCAACTGACTCATATATAGATCTTCGGTTTTCTCTACAGTAGCTGAAGAACGAACAAATTAATCCACCATGCATGCATCTACATAACATTCAGTAGCCTTCATGCCCACTGCCTTTCTTTCATGCACTTTGCTCATCACTTTGAGCCTCCACCTGTCCACTTAGCTACTGATGAAGTACTGTAGGGTGTGAAATATTCCACACCATCTAATGTAGAGCCAAGACAGTGACAGTGCATGCTACTGAATGTTATGTACCTTAGTCACCATAAATTCTTTTGGTGAAAAATTGATCCCATATTTCAACGTTCTACCATGCCTGTCATGTAGTAACGGATCGGACCTTTAACCTTAAAAGACCACATACTGTAGTAGCTGAAAAGTGTCTTAACTGTTTGGAACCTTCTTTGACAAAGATCTGAAAACCTAGACTCACAATTTCAACTGTTGGATATGAAAAAAAAAGACAAGTTAAGAAAACATGTATCCAAAAAATTTCAAATGTAAGTAATCTTCTGATCTATAGTTATATAAAATGTCCTACTGATCCAAAATTTCAATTGAAAGTAGTTCATCTCAAATTTGCCCAAACTTTTACATAATTATAAATGTTTGCGTTTTTGTACTATAGGGTAATTAATTACCACCATTTAAAATCCAATCTTCCCAAAATATTTAAAGTATTTTGTAGACCAACAAGCAATTGAAACTGCAATTCAGCTGTATTTGTGACTTCGCCTTTGCCTCTAGGCAAAAGAGTACGTAGATACGTCCCATTGGGATAGTAGATACGTTGCTGCATAATTGGCATTTTCTACCAATAAGAAGCTCTAAATTGAAATCTGAACAGCTCACTAACATCATATTGATCTAAATTTCAACTTCTCTGTTGAACTCAAATTCATTAAAGGTGTGAATCCATTCCAAATACAAGAAAAATACCCTATATTCTACTAGTTGCAAAGGCATTTTCAGACATTTAGGGATTAATAGGCATGAATGCGGTGATATGCAACCTTTGCTATATCATGTTTCACAATTGAAGAAATTCAGTTAACTTCTTATTTGTTCCATGTATTTTTTGAAGATTGACAAGTGTCCAACATTGTAGCTAAGTATCCTTTCTTCATCATTTTGTGAATTTCATGTTCTTGTCATAACGTGATTTTTATACTTGGGTTCTGATATAATTGAAATTGCATACTAAGGACTGAAGTCCTTTTATAATATTTTGAGATTTAACCCTTAAACGACAATGCCAGCCCCACGGGCTTGGTTTTAGTTTGGGAGAATCTTGCTCATAACTTCTACACCATTGCACCAAATGGGGTTTTTAAAATTCCAAACCGAGCACCTTAGAGAGATCTATACTTCTTTAGAATAAAGCTAAAGCAAATTAAACACATAATCATGCTTAAAATAGAATTGAAGAGGAGATTTTGGGTGTGGTATCAGGAAAGGAATTGTCGTTTAAGGGTTAACAAGGTTTTCATTATGGTTAGACTATTTCAAAAACATTTAGACAAAAACATAAAAAGAATCTTCTTTAAGATTGATGGGGGATCTCCACATATTTATAGACATGTGGAGATAGTATTGTATGATTATTGTGATTATAGAAAAAATTCTAGAACTCAAGGAATTTTTTCCTTTTGACATTGTCACAAAGTTTTTGGAATAATGTTCATTTATCAAACTTGTAGCAAGTATTGGGTCTTTGTAACAATTTAAAAGTTGGAATAAATCTAATGTGATTTCAATTATACATTAGTATTATATGCTTTTACCCTATTTTTAACATGAAAAGTATGTGAGATGGAAAATCCTCTTTTAAATGCCTCTGATTAGTCTTTTACTTTGTCATTTAAATAGTGATTGATCTTCAATTTTTGAATTCTATCAGCCATGACATACATTTGATTATATCATTTAAAATAGGTTTAAATGACATTTGAAGGTGTACTTGAAATGTCATATAAGTTTTAATTAAAATGAGGACCATCAAATATAACAAAATCCCTATAATTTTGAAGAATTACAAAATTATCATCATCCCAAGTCACTACGACATTATGTTTTGTGTTTGAATTTAGCTTCAATTTGCACCTTCGACCTCTAGGATAAGAAAAAAGGTGTTTGCATATTCTCGCAACCATAACATTCTTTAACAATTGTAAGAACTCATCATTTCTATTGCAAATGACCAAAAAAACATTCAAAATTTTGACATTCATTGTAAAGAACATGCATGGCATGCAATATGCAATCAACATCTATTTACTTCCTCTAGCTTTTAGTTTGTGTAATTCTAAAAAGGATGTGAGTTTTTCTTTTTAAGAATATATAATTCTTAAAAGACAAGCCTATCACTGGTATGCTCATGAAGCACCAATAGGACTTGTAACCATTCAAGATAGTGTTATAGTGAACAAAATTCATTAAGTGAACAAAATTCATTAAGTGACAAACAATATGTCATTTAAAAGCTGTTTCATGGCCTCAGTGTGTGCCACTCATTAAGGTTATGACCGTTGTACTGTACATCCAAACCTATGTATTTTACACTCTCTAATATCACATTCCACCTCCTCAATGTTATGACTGTTGTACACATTATGAGCCGACGAGGTCATTATCCTAGAATAAGTGGGTAAGCATGTAGAGCCAAGTGAACTTATCCTTTTCAACATACATGTTTATAAAATTTGAGGGGATAAGTTTCACTTGGCATATTTAGCCCAAGATAATGGCCTCCCGAGCTTCCAGAGACACCCAAGTCAGACAAATCTATGTACAGTTGTCCCTCTCTATAACGACATGTTTGGGAAGCCCTAACTTCAAAGTAGCTAACATGAATTAGTTACAGAAATGACTTGTCACATATACACTAGTAGAAATTTGACTTAAATGGTTACAAAAGACCAGTCACCAAGCCAATCACTTAGGACCAAATTTTTATGTGTATTGCTTGAATTAAACAATAATATTGTCATCTTATGGAGTGTCAAGGTGTCATATTATGAAGGGTACACTTCATTTTCACACTCTCTAATATCACATTCTAAGAATGTCGTGGACGAGATGCACGTGTCACACGTTCTGAACACATGTGATACTTGAGTTTTTGGGGGTGGACCCGCCCTGTGACATTAAAGAGCACATGGCAAGAGTTTCATAATATTGAAAAGAAAGAATCACACAATGATGACTAGACTGACCTGCAAAAAAACTGCCAACGAAAGAAACAAACGATAAAAATTTCTCAGGGACTTGGAAGCACCGGCATGATTGGTTTCCGATGTCAATGGTATTGGTGAGGGAGACTTTGGGACTTTCGGTCCACAGCAAATCCACCGTCGATCGATGGACTAGCTGCATGTCATTCGTCGAGCTAGATCTAGACGAACGACGTCAGTCACCGACGCGGAGTCGCTATAATAATGCGGCCTTCTTCAGTTTTACTACTGCAGTATTATGCAATAGATCGATCTGACAGTCCGTATGATCAATCGATCGATTGCACGTCGTGATCAAGTCACATCTACTCATTCTCCCCGTACTCTCTCAGTTAATTTCCAGTCAGCCAGGATATTGTCACTGTCAGCTTGAAACTAGCAACAATCTTCAAGCTTGTGATTGAACGGTCCGAGGATCGTTCACAACTTGCCAACCACACCGCTGAACTCGTCGAGGTAATGTCACCCTGCTCGTACCCCCTCCGTCCCATAATAGATTTATTGAATCTGAAGTTGTGAACATTACAGATTCTAACAGAGCAATACCACCAGACAATGCAAGTGTAGAGGAAGTGTTTTTTGTTTGCGAAGCTTGTGTGGATCACAAACAACATATGAGCTAGCTAAAATCCATACTAACTTATGTTCGTTGCATTAGAGGACACACTGCAACGAACATCACCATGTTGTCACATGCCACTCGTGCCATGTGCAGTATGATATTGCTCAGAGAGACAGCTGCTCCGAAATAGAAACGTACTTACTATATTTAGAGATTTGATGAAATCATTATAGTTTTGCTTAATTTTAAGGTTTTTTTCAAAAGCATCATCTATTACGATGGGACGGAGGAGTATCACTGGTGTGGTACCAGTGCATCGTTGAATAGAAGCTTGAACCCAGTCCTATGCAGTCGAGTAATTGCAGTCATTTGGTGCATCACTGAACTTCAGTTATTATTATTGTAGTGTATATTTTAGACTGGGTTCAGTAATTAATTGCAGTCATCATTGAATAGTGTGGAACCGGTACCATCAAGTTGAGTAATTGCGGTCATTTGGTCCGTAGAATATTGGTGGTTTCATGAAACAAGCGTCGGCATAGTGAAGAGATGGAATCAATCTACTGATAAGTTCTGTCATATTACACAAGCAGTGTTCTGAAATCTTGATCGAGCCGGCCTGCATATATGAGGCATGACTCGATTGAAGGGAATGTTCAATTTACTGTTACTAACATGCATTATCTCTGTTGCAGATCGAATACTTGTACGATGAAGGGGCTTGGATATATTGAAACTTGCAGTGAGCAATCAACGGCACCATTAGTCATGGATACGGATCAGTCGGTGCACAACATGAAGCCAGGCGGTACAGTCAGCAAGTCCAAATTCAGCGTGGACATGACCAAACCCCTTGTTGCGCAAGTAAGTGACTGTTTTTGATAATTCATAACGCTAGCTGCATGAAACTTAGAAGACTTACTGCAACTGTTCAGTCTGTTACAGCAATTGGATAATTTTTCAACGTGCATGAGCGGTGTTTAATTGTACTAGTGAAAGTGTTGAAAACAGTGTCAAAAGGAACACGAGGATTCAGTAGGAAACGAACCCAGTCCAATACTCGGGTACACTGCAACAATAATGGCTGAAAGTGGAGAATATTCCCCAATTTTATAGAGTTGGGCCCCAGTACTGATATTTGGTTGTCTGTCCATGCCAGGTGGGAAGCCTGGGAGCAGATTATGACGAGTGGGTGCACCAGCCTGTTATGCGCAAGGGGGAATGTCCCAGATTCTTTGAGAGCGATTTGCTGGAGGTGGGACAAGCCCTCCTTTTAAAAAAAATTTAATTCTAGCTTTTCATTTTCCATTTTTATTGTAATTAATTTATCATATATAACTTTTTAGGAGAACTCATACACTGATTAGAGCCTGTCTATGACAATGATAAATTAATAATTGACTTGGGTAAGTCTGTAACTTGTGCTGCAGATGGGGACCAAAGCCAAGTGGTGGATGGTGCCAATGATTTGGGGGCCATTGGTGCTGTATCTGCAAGCAAGGGCAGTTTCCAAAGGACTTGCACAGCATCTAGTGCTTCCTGTCTTCCTAGTGGGAGTGCTGGCTTGGACTTTGATCGAGTATCTCCTGCATCGCTTCTTTTTCCACATGAAAACCTCCAGTTACTGGCAAGTTTTCCACTCCTCATCATTTCCATTAAATTTATGTATCATAAAATTCCTCATACGTAATCCTCCTCTCCTAGTCTATAATACTGTTCCATGCAACTGTGTGAATTTAAAAAAAAATTGTGTCAATGTATTCGTGAGTAATGCTTATTGTGCAATTACACATCATTTGTAACTTTTTAAATGTATCGAGGACTTAATCAAAGATGACTTTATACTAATCCATCTTGTTTTTTAAATATGATACTTTTAATTCAATCTTAAAGTTATTAATTTAAGTGAAAAAAACTTATTATAATTACTTTGGCTCATAACATTGCAACGAAATGAACGCAACCATATGTAATTGAAAGTGATGTGGTGCATCTTGTGGCTTCACTACTGTAAGACAACTAACATGACCCTTATGCACAGTTGCTTTACACCATGTTTTTTATACTTTATTTTGCCCTGGCTCATATTTTGGTGGTGTACATTCTAAACCAAAAATGTCTACATGAGGGTCGAATTGGAAACATGATGGTAATAGGTTGGTGTACTTTAGTCATTTTTGTTTAAAATAATTGAGGACTGCACTAATCAGGGTTAACGTTTGCTAAGTACAGGACAAATATCATTCATTACGTTATCCATGGATTTCACCACAAGCATCCCATGGACGCAGATCGTCTTGTGTTTCCACCACTCTTCACTCTTGGCATTGCCGTCCCAGTAAGTCTCCTGTCCATGATGCAACTTATTATAATCATTCACAGTTTTTGATGAAGAACAGGTTGACCACTCTTTGTAATATGAATTTTCAAGGGGCTGAATTAATAGTTTCCTCCTGAATTTAATTTTCCTTCAAAATTAATGGATTGTTGGACACGACATCTGTGCAGGTGTGGCTTTTGTTGCAAGTCATCATCCCATCTCCAGCTTATTGCTCTTCTATATTTGGAGGAATGTTCATGGGCTACATATTGTATGACATCACTCACTACTTTCTTCATTTTGGCACGGCGTTTACCGATCGTCTCTACAAGATGAAGGTGTGCTACTACCTCCAACTCTACCAAAATTGTAATTACATTGGGTACTACAAATTACGAAGAAGTGACAAATGTCTACATATGTGCGAAAAAATTTGAATATTTTACAAACCACAATATACTTATGGTCCAATGATTCCAAATCTATAGTACTTACAATTTTTGGTGTACTAACAATCATAATTATGGCTTCCTAGCTTCTTATGAACAAAAGAAATTTAGCAACATGGACTGTACTTGAAATTTGGTTGAAGGTCAGGGGGCATTAATTAGACAATTATCAGACTTCGCTCTTTTCTAATTGTGATGTGCTGTGTGGTGATGAAACCGACCGGAGGATGTTATAATGCTAACAATTTTATTACTTTGGATTTCTGTGTCACAGAAAGACCATTCCAACCATCACTTCAAAGCTCAGATGCACAACTACGGCTTTGGAGTGACGAGCCCTTTCTGGGACGTGGTGTTTAACACACTTCCACCCTCAAAACCGAAAAGCGGCCATGGCCCTCACGCAGTCGGAGTCCAGCCTTCCACTTAGAAGTTAATAATACAGTTTGACCTAAAAGTGGGGAGTCAGGTGTCGTAGGAACCACATCATTGTTAATGTTTTTGCAACATGTTAGAACGACATTATTATAATAATGTCAAGAAAATCATGTCGTTGTAAAGCAGCTGTTAGATTATGGATCGTGGATTAGTGGCAGCTATGGTCACCATTTCTGCATAGAGAGATCAGATCATCCAGTGATTTAGCACTTCCCATTCATTATTCTCAATTGCAGTCAAATGATATGCAGTATAGAATATAATGCCTCTACCATTTCGATGGATGTTTTATGTAGTATACAAAAACTTGGAATAACAAAAAATTATTATTACAGAGTTGATCACGACCCTTTGCATGATCCATATCTTGGGCTAATAAGTGCCAAGATGCTCAGTAAGCAAGAACTAAAATGCAATTTATTTGACCTGTCTGAACTATTGAAGCCATTCTCAGAATCCGATCAAGTTCCCCCCTCCACAATGTCAAGTGGGCATGAATGCCATGCGGATTCAATGTCAACAGCCTTTGAGAATTTCCACAGCCACTGCAGGCATTGATTTCTTCTCAGCCACATGAAATCAATTCGTCACTATCCAGAAGGTAAACTACCATCATCTACAAGGACTTCAGGGCTCCTCAAAATATGAGGCTCCAGTTGATCGCCATCCATAGCCATGATAAATGACACCTTCCAAAGCAACAACAACATTTGATGCAACTTACGCACGTTTCTGCAAATGGCTTTATGAAGTTACCTAGAAATAGGCTTCTTGTAGCCATGGATTCAACTATCCATGAACACAATTTTATGCTTACTTGAAAACAACGATGTGCGCCTTGTTTTTTGTGCCCCATTTTTCATGGAGCTAGATCGATGTCCTCGATCAATCCTCCTACTGAAACAACAAATGATTTAACATAAAACGCCATGGTCTGAGGCAGTGTTGCGCCCTTGCGATGGATGCACTAGTGCAAACCCCAGCCTTCTTGTAGCCATGAATTCAACTATCCATGAACACAGTTTTATGCTCACTTGAAAACAACGATGTACAGTCATAGACCAGATATGCCATGAATTGCCCTTCTTGTGCCCCATTTTCATGTCGATCAATCCTCCTGCGGAAACTACATTGAAACAACGAACGATGTAACATAAAACGCCATGGTTTGAGGCAGTAACACGCCGTTTTGATGGATGGATGCACAATTCTATGCTCACTTGAAAACAACGATGTACCGGATACGCCATTGCCCTGTTAGTGCCCCATTTTCATGGAGATCGATGTCCTCGATCAATCCTCAGGCTACTGTTCAAACAACATTGAAACAACGAATGATGTAACATAAAACGCCAGCAGGCTCAGTGGCGATGGCATTTCTTGGTAATCAACTGACCGGCGCGGCCATTCTTGGGCGTGGTGGTCGCAACGTCACAGACTGTTTTCACGCCGAATCCAAACGACCGGTAATTGCCGATGCGGACGCGAGCTCGCACATCCACAAACACCTGCAAGTCGAGGCTGCCGCGTTGAATCTCCGCCTGCAGCGCGTTCGCCAGGATGAACGTCACGGGCACGCTCATGGCCTTCACCTCCGTGCCCACGACGGAGCAGTTCCGCTTCGCCTGCGTGAAGGGCTGCAGCGAGGCCGAGGCGAACACGGCCGTGGCGTACGCCACGCGCATGTCGATCCGGTCGTAAATGACCTCCATGTGGTGGTTGCGGTTGCTGGCTCGCAGGCTCACCACCATGTCCGCGTTCAGCAGAAATGTGGTGATGCCCCAGTTACTGTGCGCTGATTCTGCTTGAGCCTGCAGCAGTTTTCGTGTGCTGGTGGATTGGATGTTGAGTGTGAGGACTTTGACGTCGTCGACTTCCCATGCCGGTCTGTGAATCGGCCGCAGCACCAGCCAGACTATGAATGCTATCAATCCCACCAGAACTATCGCTATCAGTAACACGGCTCCTGCCAAGATGAGGAAACGCCGCAGCGCGTGCTTGCGCCGGTGCCGCCTCTCGTTGTACTCTGGGTTCACCTTGCATTCTCCTGCTTCCTCGCCCATGGCTGGAAAACACAACAATTAGCATTGTTGTAAGCAAACCATTGCAAAAGCATAGAAAAACATGAAAAATTGCAAGTACACCATTGTACAGAAATGCATGGAAAACATGAGCATTGTGGAACTGGCCATTGGAAAAACCATAGATTACATAAGCATTGTGGAACCGGCTATTGTAAACCACTGAAAAGGCACAGAAGACACGAGCATTGAGGAACCACTGCACAAAGGAATGTTAGAGAATCGTCGCAAACATGCACGAGCAAAAAGTATTGCAACTGGTTCAGTGCCGTTCCTCTAGTACGTAGACATAACTATACTGTACATACCTCCGGAAATTTAAAGCAATGCCTGTGGTGAGATAGATCAATTAAGGAGCTAGCGATTCAGTTGAAGGAATTGATGATACTTGGCTACATGCAAACTTATGCAAGGAAGCCATTGCAAAAACCATAGATTACATGAGCATTGTGGAACCGGCTAGCACAAAGTTATGCACAGAAACCATTGTGAAAAACCATTGAAAAGGCACAGAAGACATGAACATTGAGGAACCATTGCAAACCGTAATGTTAGAAAATCATCGCAAACATGCACGAGAGAACCAATGCAAAAAGTATTGCAAATGGTTTGCCGTCCCGGCCTCTGGTACGTAGACTTAAATATAGTACTGTACATACCTCCAGAAAAAGCAATGTCTGTGGTGAGAAAGAAATGCCTGTGTTGAAGGAATCGATGATACGTGGCTACACAGGAAATGGTGCACGTTCGGAATCCATAAGAGCGTATATCATTAATATTGATCACTAGACTTCGAGTGCAAGGAAAACCAGCTCATTATCATGCAGAAAAAGCAAAAGAGTTTTTGATCGAACAACAACGCTGGATTCAACAACACAGTTCCTACGGAACTTTTGAAACGATACAAAAGCGGGCAACAATCACGCAAAGCTTCGAATGATCAATCAGACAATCACGCCAAGTTCAAAGCTGCTGGTCCTGTGTCTGTGAAGGTGAGAGGGGAGGGAGAGAGACGACGGACGACTGGATGAATGTGGTTATGGATGAAAATAATGGATGAAACTGTATTAACCCATGTTCTACATGTGACGTGTAGGTAGTTATCAGCTGACCGGTTAGCATTTATTTAATGCCATTTTACCCTTTCTTTGTTGTCCACATCATGGAAAACATTCAATATTAGATTGCCAGTTTTATCACAGATTGAGGACTTTTTCAATAAAGACTCTTTCAACTCTTTTAGAGTTTAGCCTACGGAGTGATTTAAGTTGAGAACTACAGGAATCAATTCAACCTGTTGAGCATGTCAATGTAATAGTGACATGACCGTCAGGCTCGGTGTCTTTTCATTCAATTGTCCTACAGCTTGGTAATCTGTCCCTTTTACTAGTAAGTTAGGGTCACCCAAAATTATCTTGAAATTGAGCTTGTGTTATTAAAATGACCTAATCTTTAACCCCTAACTGCCTAAGCGTCCATTTTTTGGACGATGTACAGATTTCATCCATAGTTTCTCATCCATCATGCACTTTTAGCAGTGTGGAATTTTTACTGTAGATTCTATGGGAAGTTAGCTTCATGCATATGTGATCTGATTAGAAAGGGGATGATTTGTGAAATTTTTATGCCTCATTTCATGTTGTAGTGATTCACCCAAAATAATGAAGATTTCAGTGTAAAAGTGCTCTAAAAAAAGTCAACTCATAAAATTAAGCAATCAAAAAATCTCCAAAAATCACTACACTTAGAGTATTACATTTCAACCAATCACGAAAAAGTTCATCCATAAATTGTCAATATCTTATTCGTAATTGAATTACAAAATAATTTTGAATTTCACGTTTCAAATTTTATACAAAATTATTGGTAATAGCAATCATAGATCTAATTGTATGGATAGAATCTAAAATTCATAATGTACAACTTTTATTCATATATCAAGTTCAAAATATTCCTCTAAGTTGCATTTTATAATGCATCTTTGCAAAACTGCCAAATTTGGAGAGGGCTCTAGGCATTTAGGGGTTAAATACTGAAAAAGGAGTCCAATTCACTAATAAATGCATTATTTGGATATGACTGTATGCAAAAGTTGTGAAGGTTTAGGGTTTAGGGTAGTGTTTTACATTTGAAGACTGTATTTTTGCACTTTTGATATGATATTTGAGTAATGTGATGAGACAGTGTTCTAGCACAAAATAAAGTTAACTATGAAATCATGATCTTTCTTCAATTGAAATTTTGTTGATTGTTCTTACTATTGAATCTTTCATAGGTTTAGTTGATGAATGGAAAATTCAAAAAAGTACATGTGCTTAAAAAAGACATAACATTCATAAGCCCTTGCTGGATCACACCCTTTACACTGTAAAGAAATTGTAGATAAAATAATTCAACCCTCCAACCCTCGTTCCTTAGCCCAACTGAAATTAGAGAAAAGGCTTTGTGATTCCTCAAATCTCTTAACAGATGCTTGAGATTCAGAGGTGCAATAGTGGGCTTGTAAAGAACGTTATGAACTCCTCACTTCTTTAGGGGTTAAAATTTATTAGTAAATGGTCAATAAAACATATATTTAAGGATTGAATTTATTGGTAAATGACCAATAAGACATACTCCGTTCGACAAAAAGACCATGATATCGACTTAAATATTGTCCCAAAATAAAACCATGATTTCCAATTGTACTCATTCACCACCGGCAATTAAGCTTCAAGTGCGCTTGACAAGTGCTTCAAGGCATTGCAAACAATGTTGACAACTTAATCCATGGATTTTGATCATGTATACACTTTTTGGCAGTCAAAATTATACTCCCTCTATACTCACCTAATACATAGATTTGCATCACAGTCAACATACTCCCTTTGTAATCACCAGATTAACCACTAAATGTCCAACCTTCCGAAAAGTGAACGATGTTCAGAATCAAACACAATTTTCTCATCCATCATTGACTTTTTGCATTGTGGATTTTCTACTATATATTTTATGGGAAGTTAGATTCATGCATGTGTGATCCAATTAGAAAGGGGATGATTTGTGAAATTTTTATACCTCATTTCATGTTGTAGTGATTCACCCAAAATTTCGAAGATTTTAGTGTAAAAGTGCTCTTAAAAAAGTCAACTCATAAAACTAAGCAACCAAAAAATCTCCAAAAATCACTACACAAGTTAGAGTATTTCATTTCAACCAATCACAACAAATTTCATCTGCAGATTGTCAATGTCTTAATTGTAATCAAATTTTATACAAAATATTGGTGATAGCATATGGACAGAACCTAAAATTTATAATGTACAACTTTTATTCATATATCAAGTTCAAAATATTCCTCTAGGTTGCACTTTATAATGCCAAATTTGGAGAGGGATGAGGACATTTAGGAGTTAAGCTTAATTCATGGATTTCACTAAAAACAAGGCCTTTTTGTGGGACGGAGGGAGTATATTCAGATGATGTACATTTGTACATTCTCTCACTGGGTGACTGGCTGTCCTACCTCAGTTCATTTCTTGTAAGACATATGTGGGTTTTGCAACATAATAATGCTTGTGAATTGGATGAACTCTGTTCATTGATTTGGATGTTGGGTGTCCTGCCGAGGGACACTCCATGCTTGAGCCATGATGTACAGCATAGTACAGTACATAGCAAACAGTTCCTGTTCTGTTACGGATCAAGTTGGACAGATAACGGTGAGCAGCTATACAAAACAATTAAGTGGGTGGCTAGTTCTTGTGATTCACGAGGAGAGACACATGGTTTGTGTACGACCCAAGTACGTACAATAGCTAGACTGGGAGTGCTCAATGTGAAAAAAATTCCCTTGCTACAAAATGTATCAAAACTCAAGATGAAATAGTCAAATATCAGTTATTAGGTAATAAAAATTGGGTGATGGCCCGGGGGTGACCTATACTAAACACGTACAAGTATACATGAGTGCACAGAAGGGGTATTAATTTGAACATTGTCATATTATGTATACATACGATAAACATATTTAGAGCTGAAAATATTGACATATACTTACATTAAACATATATTTAGGGCATAATAGATCTATATACAAACTAAGGTTCTTAAACATATAACCCCTCATATACATGGGGGTTTTTAGAGGCGGTCATGAACGCATGTGATTCTCAAACATAATGTAAAGTGCACCCCGAGGGTGATGGAAACTAGACTTGGATGATTGTAGTATTAAAATCGAATGAAAATGATTTTTTTGGTTCAAAATATGGATTAATGCATGAAAATTTAGCCTCATCGTGGAAAATTATGTTGCCACCCTAGCTTTTTCCAATTTTTTTTTTTTTTTTTTTTTTTTAAATCCCTGCTTCCAACCAATACAATTACATCCGTGTGTCACTTATCTCCAGAAGTCCACAAAAATATTGTATACCAAGCCCACTGTGTAGCTATGGTATACCGGTACTCCTAAATACGTAGATTGATGATAAACACTGCCACAAGTTAACCCTTTAGTGCCCAGGTGGAGAAACCACAGTTTTTTGGGTGATGTTTTTTAAAATGCACACTCCAAAATGAGATTTTTTTAATTTTTTAATTTTTTAATTTTTTTTTGGGGGGGGGGGGGGGGGGGGGTCGGTGACTTCAAGGTTAAATAGGAACTGAGTTAAATTTTTAAAAATGAAAGTAAAGATGTTCAGCAATGACATGTACCAACACCTCCATTGCAATCTTTCATGTCAAGAACGGACTCATACATAATTATTGTAAATTTTGTAAGTGAGAGTGACTTATCCATGTACGGTTTAGGACAAAATTTATACGTTAAAATAAGAAAGGAGTTGGTACATTGATCAAGATCGGACTACATACACTAATGGAACATGAACAAGAGAACACAATCCAAAAAAAATACAAGATAACAAACTTCCAAACACAAGAAATACCACATAGTACATGTGTTGTATTTGTAAATATTTGCTGTATTTTGAGGTATTTGCAGTATTTTGGCGTTTTGTACATAGGTATTTGGATAGCTAAGAAAGTCAGATTCCAAATTTTCTTTTTGCATCATCTAAAGAATCAAAAGTTACACATCTGAACTTCAGACACCGGACTAAGATGGGTTCACAGATTTTACAGCATTTCATTTTCTAGTGATCTAGTGACCACTTAGCGGTTACCTGGGCACTAAAGGGTTAAAACCTAACTTTTTCCTTTGCACCCACTCATCCTTGATCACCCACTGCTTGTAAAACATGAAATATTTGAAATTTCTTGGATGATCAGGAAAATGGGAAACTAGCCTCACAACTGACTAAGATGAAGTATTATATTATCATGACAACTGTAATGACATTAAGTAATGACAGGGATTTCTTCAATGCAGTAAGCAAGGTCAGCTGACCAAAACTAGCATTCCAAGTGGAAGGCATTGATAGTTATATTCTAGGTCATCGCCGTTTCTGCAACTTGGCATCTTTGCCCATGTCCACAATGCAAGTTAATTAGTTTGTGACCAGAATGATGCTCATACAATATGTGTGTTACCTATGCGTGACATTCATGTGAAAAATCTAACTATTGTACCATCACGATGGTACTACTGTAATCACAAGTCATGCAAACTGGCCTTGGATCGCTGTACACACCATGTATCATTTCTTTCATCTACAGCATTAATTTGGGTAGAAGCTATGGAGGTAAAAGCCACTTTTTGCATTGAGCACAGTCTGTTATTATTATTATTATTATTATTAGATTGGTCAATTTTGTATATGTTCTTGTAACCAAATAATAGACAATTATTTGGATATGGTATACAGAAGGTTCAATTTTTTTAATGGTACATAAGCTAAGGTCAATTTATATTAGTGAATAACTTTTAAAAGGTCAATTTAATGGAAAAAATGGAGGTTCTTTCCGGTGGCACAAATTGTCAAATGTCTTGAGCTAGTAGGACCAATTATTTAAAACTGACACTTCTGGTGGGTCTACATTCTCTTAATACGGTAACCTAGTAGCAGCTCTGGCACAACATTTTTAGAAAAATCCACGTGTTTCTTTCTTATGTGGATGGCGGGAAAGCTAATGTGGAACTTCAAGAGTGCCGGAGGTTACGGTATATCAATATGTTAGTACCCATTGTCTAAGATTTTAGGGGGCATTTGGTTTGTTCCTGGGAGCAAGGTCTAATGGAGTTCTCTTTCGATTTACTCTGTAATTCAATGGGGGCAGTATTGACAGAGGTATCTGCACATTACTGGAATCGTTAAAACTACGCCTGGGCTTCAATCTGACAGAGTTCTGCACATGGCCAACTTGCGGCTCTTGATGTCTTCACAATTTGTCTGTTATAATGAGTACAATCGTACGTGGGAGTATGTGGCTTAATTTGTGGAAGAGTATTGTGCAAAAAATCAGATGCTTATTTAACTATTTAACTTAAAAAGCAAGTTAAAAACACTCACTCATTGTCACCAGATCACCCCTTCAAATCAATCATGCAAAATGATATGCAGCTCCACAACATGCACAAAGGCAAAGAATTCAATGGCAGCCAGGATGTCATTCCTGTTTTGAAACCCAAGTTTTTTCATTCCGAATTCCGGCCATTCTTGTGGTAGCTTTTGTCATAAAAAAAATTCCATATAAATTACTCCCTGCAATATGTACCTCTTACTGCAACTTCTCCTCAATTGCTTCAATTTTCATGGTCTGCATGTTGAGATTCTTTTGGGTAGTCATTCTCTGTTTGTGGGGTTAGGTTGGAAGCTAAATAAGAAAATTCAGTTGACATTGATCTTTCATTTCTTGCTCACCTAAGTTTAATTTTCCTTTGCATGAAAAATGTCCAAAAGTGGGTTCAAATGCCATGGACTCCATAGCCTGGTTCTCTTTGTCGCTCAAAGTCCCTGAAAGTTATTTGACAAAGGAGGCTTCACGTTCAAGCTATCAATGAGTTGTTTGGATATGGAATGTAAGTTATTGGAGGATCTTTCAGATTGGAATTACAGCAAGGTTTTTGAGTGCCACCTTTGGAAGGCACAGTTCCTGATTCTGGTATGCACTTGACTCTCCAAGATGCAGAAAGAAAATAATGTAGTTAGTTTCTAAGGAGTCTGCATGTCCCGGGCCTTCCCAAGTGACTCCAGGTTTCAGTTGCAAGCTTTGTGAAATTAATTGCTTCATATCTTTTTTGTATTGTTGCTCAAGATGAACTATTAGGCATTAAGAATTTGGTTGCAAAGAGGATCTGCTCGCACAACCCGTGCATTCGTTGGCAAGTCCACTTTTTTATATATTCCAAATGCTTTCCAAAGAGACAGCAGAACGAATCACACACAAACTGAATGGAGTCAATCATATACATGTCAAACTTAACATAATCATCTGGATAACATTAATACATATGTGCTGTACTAGAATTAATGCCTATTTCTGCAACATATATATAACAGAAATTAAGGATATTAGTTTCATATACTTGTAGGGCCTGAAGAAAAACTAACCCTGCTTTAATTTCATTTTTCTTTCCACAAGTTGATGAAGAACCAGTTGGAGAGGTTGCTGCCATGGCCCAAGGCAGGAGAAGCCATGAAGAACCCGTCCTTGGTAACTTTATACAAGCACTTGAAGGACTCGGCGCCGCAATCTTTCTTCGGGTTGGTTTGGACCTTCTCGCCTTTCCACACCGGAAACTCCTGGCTCTTGTTCAGGCCCCACACGAACGAGCACGAATACAGCGTCAGCCCGTCCGGGTTTTCGTAGAACGTGAAGATGTAGTCGGTGTCGTGCGGCATCTCCTGTTGCTCCAAGTCGGTGAATTGGTCGTGGCAGTGGACGAGTATGGGCTCCCCGACATAGTTCCAGATCGTCACCGACGACAGCGGTGTTGCCCCGTCATGTGCCGCCATACAAGCTATCACTAACGCAGCCACAAGAATGCACACAGGCTTCCATATATCCATGGGTACAGTAAATCTCCTTACAAATTGCACGTTCTCTGCTTCACTCTAATCTTCTCTCTAAAATGCACACTTGTCACACTAATCACTCATTGACACATTCAAACTATGTCGTCATAGTGAAAAGTTGGGACCCGATGTGTAATGCTTATCGCAGGGATGATGGTTTAGATCAGAGCAAAGACTTAGGGTTAACTTGTGGTCACATACTTCCAAGTGAACCCAGTTTAGTGCATGAATCGGAAGCAATCTTGACCGTGTTTACAATGGAAAATCGAGAGCGGATTACATTTGACCGATGAAATGGTCGAAAGTTTCGATAAATGTTGAGAGATCGGATCTACGGTAGTAGACTTGCAGGCTAGATCGGATCACGAAAGGGTCAAAAGTTTGAATAAATCATTTTTGAGAGATGGGATCTATGGGAGTAGACTCACATGCTAGATCAGATTTGAGTGAGTGGAAGATCCAACACTCACTGGCAGGGGGTGAGTTGACGGAATGAGTTAACGTTTTATGTAGACAAGAAGGGAATCCTTGATCGTCGCGGGCGGAGCTCCTTGATCGTTGGCAGAGTGGCCGCAAGCAAGTCATCACCAACTTCAATCCCCCACCCATGAGTCACCAACCTAGTTTCCTCCCAGCTAGTACATGGCCGGCAGGGTGCATACTGGCCTCTCATTGGGCCCAGAATACTGCTCAAATCCCATGGGACCATGGAGCTCCACGTAGGACTGCCAGCATGGCATATGACAATTCCGGCTGTAAAAGTTTGCAATTTTGGCCCTTACCACACGACAGTCACAAGCGTAACATTCAGTAGCATGCACTATCTCTGCCTTGGCTCTACTGTATATGGTGTGGAATATTCCACACCCAACATTACTTCATCAGTAGCTAAGTGGACAGGTGGAGTAGCGGCTAATTGGACAAGTGGAGGCTCAAGGTGATGAGCAGAGTGCATGAAAGAAAGGCAGTGGGTATGAAGGCTATTGAATGTTATGAGCGGTGTTTCAAAACTTCCTCCAACATGGCACTTTGTTTCTCAAAAGCTTTCTTTTCTTTGATTTTGTCCCCATTTTTTTTGGAGTTTCACGCAATACCGCGTAGTACCCTGCAATATTGAACTATGTTTATTGTGCCATGTCACTCTACTTTATTGCCATGTGGATCCCAAAGTAACATCCAAAACAAAACCCAAATCTAAAAAGTTGTTTCATGTCATTGTTGCCACTGACTTCCTCGACTTCGTCTGATGTGGTTACCATTTACTTACAGTGTGAACCATCGGTATTTGTCTATTTTCAAGGATTTCTTCTTGTGAAGTAATCGCCTTATTCCTTGGAAGTTCATGAATTGTAGAAGCAGTGCCTATTTATAATGTAATGTGCTAATGCCTTTAATTACTTTGATGAACATCAAGTTGTTCACAAATTCTAAACCAACAATTCACTTGGACCATTTATGTTCTAAAATTCATAATTTTTCATTTTTTGAATATATAATGTAGTTGTGTATATAATAATGGTCAATATTTGGAGTTGTTGCTTTTCCTATTGCATCCATGCAAAATGTGGTTGTAATTGGTTTAGTTTATCCATTAAAATCAGTGAGTGTCAAAGTAATAAGGAAGTTAATATAATTTGTTAATAACAATTTAACATTTTCGTTAGCAATACATATTGGGAGTATAATTTGTTAATAAATGTGATGGTTTAATGTTTATACAAGCGTCATTAGAGAGGGTTGAGTGTACAAGTATAAAAAGTTTGAGATTCTTTGTAGGCTTGGTTTCCTTATGCATTCAAATCTCTCTAGAGCGTTCTCATAAAAAAATTAAAAATTAACAATAAAATTGGGTAGGAATCAAAATAAGAATTATGAACAAAATAATTATGGTATCTTTTTGAGGTTGATTTTAATGAAATGTCTTTTCCACTTCCTCTTTTCTGAAATAAAAAGGCCCGTGGGAACAATGCTTTGAGTCCTTAAAGGTGCTTTTTATTTCGAAAAAGAGAGTAGCTTGGATTTGCTAAACAAAGTCAAAAATAGAAAGATATTTTTTGAGTTGTAGGAGTAGAATTTTATAAAGGTATCCATAGCCCTTAGTAAGCAAAACGGTCCGCAAGGGCAAGCTACATCGACCAATGTGTTTCGTCCCATTGTGATAGAAATTTAAAGCAGATTTAGTACAAGAGAATGCCATGCATGTATGATTCTCTTTAAAAGCATACTTTGTTGCCATTTTCCCTGAATTTTGGACACATACATGGCCAGGGCGTTGAAAGCCACAATAGTCTAACAAATTGGTCCTCATTTTTGCCATCCCTTGTGGCTATAATGTGGAAAATTGCTTCACACTAGCATCATCCTACTTGCTCTCACAGTAGCCTCTTGTGCCATGTGCCTTTGTTGCGGAGGATTGATTCTCTAACAAAAATTCAATGGAGAAACAAATTGTTTATGAAACATTTTACTTTAAACATTATTCTATGAAAAGGTTTTTGGCAATGTGTACTTTTGTTAGGACCAATAGAAAAAAAATTATTGCAGAGTTGTAAAGGTGATTGATAATTGACAATCTTCTTTAATTTTGAATATACTCTTTAAATTTTGCAAGATAAAAGGTAGGTGGTTGCCAATCTCGTGAAATTTATAGTTCAAATTCATAATCATAATTTTGTGTCATCCACTTTCCACATTATGTGTGCACTTTTAGTGGAAGAGGTGTTTATATCCATAATCCATATTATCTTCTAGATTGGTAATTTTTCTACACTTCACCAATTGAAAAAAAAATGTGAAATTTAGAAAAATTAATCATAATTTCCAAAAATGTTTTACTTCTAATTTTAGTAATGTGTAGTGCTACTAACCTACAGTAGATATAAACTACGTGTGTTTTCTTGTATTGTGTCTCTTTGTAAATATATAGGTTTAGTTTGGAGGAATATTTCGGAATTGATATACAATGAAAGTTGTAGATTTTGAATTTTAGATTCCATCCGTATGGTCAGATTCACCAATGCTATCACCAATATTTAATTATAAATTTTGAAAGTAAAAATTAAAAATTCCTTCTGAATTTGATTACAAACAAAATATTAATAATATTTCAGTAAAAAATGTTGAATCGGATTTGAAATGAGATACTCTTGACATGGATATTTTTTGAAGATTTTGTGTTCCTTAAATCTATGATCTCATTTTTGCATGGCCACTTTTGAACTAAAGTCAATGCAATTTTGGCTTGGTCAAAATTTCACATACTTATACGTTTGTAATTTTAAAGAAGTATGTACTTTGATAACACTAAATCCAACCATTGGATAGGACAACAACTTGATGAAGTATCTTTAAAAAATGTTTCATTGTGAAGCGATTCATGAGGAAGAAGATGTGGATGAAAACAATCATCCATCGACCCCACATGGGTCGGTTGGGCTTTAAGGGTTAAGATCTATGTAAAAGAGATACGGAGTATACAATTTGATTAGTGAACTTGGGATCTTCTAGTGCTTCCATAATAGTTTGTAATCATTGAGTAATGTTTTTTCTTGGTGTAAATCCTTTTTGATTGTCTTGTAGTACTTGGTGTATTTCTCATTATGTTGTGAACAGTTTGTATATGGTATTTACTAGTGTCATAGGTCTATTTTTAAGTAGTGCCATTGGGTCCAGGCTTTTTACCTCTACAAACTTCAAACATAAATATAGTACTTTGTATAGTAGGGGATAAACAATGTTTGGCATTTTTACATTCTAGCTTGGAGAAAATCAATCTACCACACATGTAATAAACTTAGAAAAGAAAATATATGCCAAGTTTCGTGGCCTAATGATTTATAAAAATCAAATTATTGCAAAATTACTAACAAATACACAAGTATACAGAATAGTGCCATTTTCAAACATGGACAATATATGGTCCTGAAACAAGCATGCAACCGTTCATAGACACGGTTGATATTTTTGATAAGTACTTATGTTAGAAGCTTATGCATGATAGAAGATTAGATTTTAGAAGCATAACGTGTCATATTTCCATCAACATTAACTTGATGACCTTAAAAAACCAAACTCCTTAGTAAATTTGCAATAATTCCATTTTGGTAAATCTCTGGGCCACAAAAATTGTCACACATGTTATGAACTCATAAATGAACCTATGTTCTAAATTTGATTAATAGGGGACAATATATGTGCCTTTTAAAGATGGCAGATTTGATTTTTCGAAGCTAGAATGTAAAAGTATCAAACATTGTTTCCCCCTACTTTACATGTCATTGAGAAAATAAATACATAGAACTTCAAACTTGATAAATTAACCCCTAAACGTCCAACCATCCAAAAAATGGACGATGTACAGAAACAAAGTTGCTTTTCTCATATGTCATTGACTTTTGGTAGAGTGAATTTTTTACTATAGGTTTTATTAGAAGTTAGCTTCATGCATATGTGATCCGATTAGAAAGGGGTTGATTTGTAAAAAAATTATGCACCATTTTATGTTGCAGTGATTCACTAAAAATTTCAAAGATTTTAGTCTAATTGTGCTCTTTAAAAAGTCAACTTATAAAATCAAGCAACCAAGAGATCTCCAAAAATCAACACTTAATAACTTTACATTTTAACCCATCGCAACAAATTTCATGTACAGATTGTCAATATCTCATTCATAATCAATTTACAAAATAATTTTGAGTTTTAAATTTCAAAATTTATACAAAAATATTGGTGGTAGCAATCATAAATTCAACTATATGGATAGAATCTAAAATTCATAATGTAAAACTTTTATTCGTACATCAAGTTCAAAGTATCCCTCTTTGTTGCATTTTATAATGCATCTTCGTAAAATTGCCCAATCTGGAGAGGAGAGAGGACGTTCAGGGGTTAAAGATTTGTTAGTAGTAGTTTTACAAACTAAACCCCATATACATTAATTATTGAGATTATTGTGTAGCACAATAGAGTTATCTTAAAACAAAAGTTGTGTTTGAATAAGATACCATGTGTTTTTCTATAATATTCTCTTATTTGTTCACTCTAAATAGTTATAAAATGTAAAAGAGTTTATTTGCCTCTCATTATTAGGTGTGTAAGAGCTTTGTGGTCTTCAAACTCATAGAAAACTAATTTAGCCATCAAGAAAGACGGCTAAACTAGTTTTCCATGAGTTTAAAAACCCCCAAGCTCTCACACACCTAATAATGAGAGAATACCAAGTTTTTCCATACCTTATAACTATTTAGAGTGAACAAATAAGAATATATTAAAGCAAAATATATGGTATTTTATTCAAACACAACTTTGTTTTAGGATAACTCTAATATCCCAAATCTTCACTTCCCACTACTTATTATATCCTAAAATACCATAGCCATCCATCATGGTAGATTATGGTTTTTAGAAATTGCTTTTCAACAAGTGCCAAATATTTTTCAAGATTCTCTTTTTCACCATATAAAAAAAAATTCAAAATTATTTTATAACTAGTTTTTGTTGATCCGGATGACCAAATACTGACTACACAACCTTCAACACAATATTAACACTTTTTGAACCAAAATAGTAAGCAATTATGTGATGCAACACTTGCATAGAGAGAAGTGGGAGTCAAAAAGAAAGTCAAGAAGTTATAGAAAACAAACTTTGAATGTGTAGCCACTAATATAGTGAGACATCTGTCACACATTTCCTCACACATTTCTTGGAGTACATTACAGTGGTAATTTTGGCTATTAACTATTTTCAAATCCCCAATAAGTGAACACAATATACTTTCATGCAATCGTAAATATTTACTGTTCACCACAATATTCACTAAAAAGTATTAGAAATCTATTATACAAGACGGTTCCACCCCAGGAAATGTCATGCCATAGGCCAACCTAGTAGACTAAAGGACAGTTTCATTATACTTTTATTGTCGAGAGACTACGGAAACACTTCATTTTCAAGGAGTTACATGGATGAACAGTGTAAACAAATCATAAACGTAAATCTAGGGTAAATACTAAAGCAGAGACTACACGACTAGCCGCTTGTTTTTAACCTTTTAACGTCCCAATTCAACACTATTTTCAAAGAAGTGTTATAAAATGTTTGATGGAAACCAAAAATGGAGTTGATGTACAAAGAAAATTTGTAAATGCCAATGTGAAGATCACATCTGTACGGTTAAATGTATCATATTTTTTATTAATAATTTTAAAATAATTTTGCGAGGTTTTCTCTTGAAATTCAATTAAAAATCCCGAATTAACACAAAAATTTTGAAAAATATTGGAATGAAATTGGAATAACATGTACTATGCGATGGTACGGTTTCCATCATTTGATTCTACTTATTTTGGAAAATCATGTCTAAGGTCTCACTTTTTGAACTAAGAATGAAACTTGACATAAACCAATTGTGTTATTTTTCCAAAAATCATGATAACCTATTTTGAAGATCCACACTGTACAAAGGATAGTCAACTTACATAAGAACCCAAAAAAAAATTGGTGGATGAAAACTGTCCACTTTGGATGGAAATCAAACAGCTTTAATCAGTTCGTCGTCCAATATATGGACGCTGGCGCGCTAAAGGGTTAATGCAATACATGGGAAAAAAGTGTACAGCCCATGCACTTTGAATGTGAAGACTCACTCAATTTAAAGCTGATTTCAATTCCGAAGGCTCTCTTCAATTTGCTAACGATTTCTCACTTCCACATACAATCCAAATGATTGCTCAGAGCTTCAACTGTTACATTTTGGATTGCTCAGAGGTTGAACTATTACATTTTGAATTGCTCAGAGCTTAAACTGTTACATTTTGGTGCAGTTACCTTATACGATGGAATCAACAAAACATCGTCACATTCAATTTCACAAAACCTATATTGTTTTGCACAATCTGTAGTCAAATGAGAGTGACCTGAAAAACCAAAAGATCCATCTCTATGATCTGAAACCTGAGCTCCAAGCTTATGTACGAAACAAGTGTTATAATAACAGAGAGCCAGACATCAAACCTTCCGGAAAAGGCTAGATGAAGACCGAAACACCATTCTTTCGTTGGAGCTACATAACCACTCCAGATGAAATTTGAAAATTGTTCCCGCAAACATGGCAATCTAATGGTGAGAAATTTGAACAACCATTTACAGGAAGAATGACCAAGGTTTGCAGACCTAGTGTATCTTCAATCTACCAAGAGCCCACCGCGCCTGCCGTGGGGTTCTCAAAGGCCTTGAGACTCCAGTTGGTTTGCAGTGCATACGGCTCCGATATTTTGATTCCTGTCTCAGTCACATTTGCAACCTGCAAGTCATTTCCACACAATTAGATACATGCCATGGCAAAGACAGAAAAAGACTATTCTCATATTCAAGAATGGCAGTTATACACAAACCTGAAATTTGTTGATAGCAGATCGGTCCCGGTAGAACAAGACCAGCATGCACTTCTCCAAAAGTGCAATGCCTTCTTCCAATGTCAGATCCTCTCTCCACTCATCCCGAAAGATGGGCCGTGCCAGATGGTTCCCAAACCCAGTAGCCACATGATCATCCACATAATGGACACCAATCATTGTGACCTAACCATATAAACCAAGTCAACAAAATAAGTAATCACAGAAAAAAAAATCTTTAGAGAGAATTGTTTTTTAAACAGACGGTAAGGACACAGTAACAAACGTAATGACATGATCGAAAAATACACGCTCGTGAAAAATGATAATTTTCTAGAAGTATAGACTGCACTGAAAGAAATTTCTATAGACACTAAAGCTTGCACCTAGATCATGATTTAAGTTTTCATACTTCTGTACAAGACACATAAATGATTTCTGGAATGTCATCCATTTATAGTTTTACTTAGTGTGCTGTTACATAACTGAAGAAGAATCTGTGATTTAATCTTTCTGTAGAGTAAGATGTCAATGAGCACTGTTTGATCATTACGAAATGAACTCCTTAATCTGAAAGCGTACTCATCACAGGTAAGTATCAATTACAAAGTAATGCTCACTCAGGATTTGTCCTGGTTAAGTACATAAACCCTAATCTTTCATTTAGGCACCATTTAACAACAAATTTAAATACATGTTAGAAATTCACGAAACATACCACACCCAAGTACTTTTTGCCGTTCTTCACTCCGCCAAGAACAAGGCTATTCCAGAGAGGATCGAACTTGTTGCGACGTTGATACATGATCCGGTTTAAGTAGTTGTGAATCTCCACGGGTCCCAGGTTGTTACCATCGTCCCATATGTAGTCGGTGGTACTGAGGTTCAACACAACACAAATTATCTTAGTCCAAAGAAATCCAATTGAGATCGTTTTGAATGTGTGACAAGTCCATGATGTCATTTTAGAGAACATCATATCAGAGTGCACTAAGGGTTTACAACAACATCCAAACCCTAACAAATGCATCATTAGGTAAAACCCTAACGATTGTCAGCGTCTCATCATCAACTTACATAAGACGCTCTAATATTTGATTGATTGCTTGAAAATCGCTAATCTCGCCACTGGCACCGAGAACGGTAGTTTTGCCCACTGCTTTCAAGCGCTCCACACTTTTGTACCGCACCGTGGAACCATACGATCCTACAAACCAACAGAGTCAGTGAAAATTTTCTTTCCACACAACAAACATTAGAAATTATTCTAGAACGCCGGTAAGAGAGAAGTAAGGCACGCACCGGCTGTATCGGCCGCAATAAGAACGCCATCCTTGTACTTGATTCCCAGCACTGATGTGCCCGTGACGTAAGGATACCTACATGGAAAGGAAACACACTTAACGACTGACCAAGAAACGAAAAACAATCGAAAACCTAACGATGACCGAGAGTGTATTAACGTACTGAGTGTGCTTGGAAGGGGCGTTGGGGGAGGGCATGAGCGTGAAGCTGGAGCTGTGAGGGCCCATGACGGGGTGATCCACGTACGTCTTGTCCGCTTCCTTGTTGGAAGAAGACGACGAGGATTTGTACGGGCTCCACCCCGGCATCGAGGACATCGTCATGTCCGCCATGGATTTTCTAACTTAGAAAAATTGGGGTGTCTGGATCGCGCAATCAATCGAGGAAAAGAAAACAACTGATGCAAAACACAAGCGAGAGCGAGAGAGAGGGAGCTTGGGTGACGGTCACGGTGATGCCCTAGTGAGCGAGCTTCACAAGCTTCGCTTGAATGGCAGACACAAGGCCCGCGACGACGAGCCCCCGTTCCCCACTCCTCAAGCGTTCCCAACTATGTTCCCAACAATCCCAAGGATCCGGTACTAATAGAGTTTTCCTAAAAGAGAAGTTGTGTTTGAATAAGATACCATGTGTTTTGCTTTAATATACTTTTATTTGTTCACTCTAAACAGTTATAAGGTATGAAAGAGCTTAGTGGTCTCTCATTAGGGTCGTTCGCACATACTGTTGCAGGAGCCAAGAACTTTCTTAAAACAGGAAAACACGAGCTCTGATTTCCACTTCACCGTTGTTGTGGCCTGCTCCTGTTGGTGGGAATTTGTAGTCATTTTTTTGCTACAGGAAGTGCAAACTAGCTAATTATTAGGTGTGTAAGAGTTTAGTGGATCTTCAAACACCTGAACAACTAGTTTAGTTGTCATTCAGTAAAGTAACTATATCTAAAAGCGACATTTTCCTTAAATCGCCCCTAGTTCAATCTTCTATAATACGTAGATTCAGACAGTCTACTATTGATTAGAATGTGCACAATCTGCACATCATAGTTTAGGATCGCTTTATGGTCAACCTATAGTCAACACTTTGGAAATTCATAACTACTTCATACAGTGTCCAAATAATGGATGCTAAAATCAGTTGAAATCCTCTTGTACTTGCTATTAATATCCACCAAAAATCTTTTATGTTTTATGTATGTAAATAGGCTCAACTGGTAAAAAAGACGCTTTAAGGTATAGTTACCTTAACAGTGTTCTTTTTGGTTTTTTTGGGAAGTTCTAAAGCGGCACCTTAAAATAAAATGGTGCAGTCAAATATTTTCATATTCATCTATATTTTGGATTGAACTACCTTTTCATCCACACATTTGGATAACTTTCATTAAAAATTGGCGATTTCATCCAATTTATTTTTTTAATTGAAAAAATCTGGTATCTTCATCCATTTTTTCTTCAATTTTTTCATTAAGGCTTGGTGCATGCCAATCATTTTTGGTACTTTTGGCATTTAAATGACAAAAAAAGAAAAATACAAATACATAGGGGACTTGCTGACAAATAATTCCTCTACATTACTACACTGAAATCACAATATACCATACAGTAGTACCATAGCAAGGTCGCCACTCCGCAAACAAATATTTAATCTATTTTGAAAAATAAGATTCGTCCCTAAAAAAATGAATTTCTTGAAAAAACAATGACTAAAAATGGTCCAAAACAGCCCAAATGGCTCAAAATAACTTAGAAATAGCAAAACATAGCTAAAATTTAATTTATTCTATTTTTGTTATTTTTGTCCTCATAATTTCCAGTCTTTTATGTTTTCTTTTTTTTAATTATTTTTTGGCAAACCTGCTATAGTACTACGATACTGTGGCTCACGGTATTTACGAGAGGCTTTATCAATAATTATTTTTCCAAAACATTGTAGTAAAATTCATCCAAATTTGATGAAAAATTGTTCAAAGTGAATGAAGGTTTGTTCAAACATATGAGAATTTGTCCAAATGGATGGCATAATACAAAGAGATACCCTTAGTCTTTATCTATTTCTAATATTCTTAAAAACACTACTAAAGTAACATTATAAAAAAAAAAAGCATCTAATGGTACTACTCAACAATAGACATATGACACTAGTAAACACCATATACAAACTATTCACCAACATGCTCACATCTCTCTTCATGACGTAAAGAGAAACACACCAAATATTTAGATCAGCGATTTTTAAAATGCATTGGGGTCAATAAACCATATCCAACTTCTTGCCATTATGGTTGACCACTGATACTCACTATAATTATGCAATTTACTTTATCAATAATACACACCAACTTTACTGCAATATACACCAGTAGGTAATTACTTTAGAAAAACTACAATTCAAAAATACACACTTAGTTCATATCTATTGTAGATTAGTAGCACATCTCGCACTAAATATTCCTAGAATTAAAAGGTAATTTCATATTTTATCGTATAATTTTTTGGTCCTAAACCGTATATGGATAAATCACTCTTACTTATAAAATTCACAATATTTAAATATGTGAGTATGTTCTTGATATGAAAGATTGCAATGGAGAGGTGTTGACATAGGTCATTGTTGAACCTCTTGACTTTCATTTTTGAAAATTTAATCCAAAGTCTATTTAACCCTTTAGTGCCCAGCTGACCACATTATGGTCACTGCACCATTCGAAATGCAAATAGTAGAGAATCTGTGAAGAATTGGAACTTCAGTTTTGAAGCTCAGATTTTGCCATATACATTACACACCTTCCAGAAAAAGAAAATTTCAATTTGGAATTGTACAACTATCAAAATACCTATCAACAAAACGCGAAAATACTACAAATACTTGGAAATACAGCAAATACTTACGAATACAACACATGTATTATGCAATATTTCTTGTGTTTGGAAGTTTGTTATCTTGTTTTATTTTTTTGGATTGTGTTCTCTTCTTCATCTTCCATCAGTGTGTAATCCGATCTTGACTAATGTACCCACTCCTGTCAATTTTGTCCTAATCGTATATAGATAAGTCACTTTCACTTACAAAATTCACAATAATTATGTGTGAGTCTATTTTTGATATGAAAGATTGCAACAGAGAGGTGTTGACATAGGGCATAGCTGAACTTCTTTACTTTTATTTTTGAAAATTTAACCCAAATTCTATTTAACTTTGAAATCACACACCCCCCAAAATCTCGTTTTTGAGCGTGCATTATACAGTTCAAATACATACTATAATCTTCCAATCCCACCATTGGATGATTCTCAAATTTTAACAAAATGTGTGCTCTCCAGTTGAGAATAGAATTGTACAGCTACTTTCTAATTTAATCCATTCTATTTTAGGTAGTCTCAATCACAGTGGAAAAATCCACTAAAATCCAGTGCTCCCAGGTGCAGTACCCTGGGCACTAAAGGGTTAACTTTGAAGTCACACCCTCCAAAATCTCATTTTTGAACGTGCATTATACAATTCAAAGACATACTATAATCTTGCAATTCCACTATTGAATGATTCTCTAATTTTGGCAAAATGTCTCCACTCCAATTCAAGATACAATTGTACAATTAATTTCTAATTTAATCCATTCTATTTATAATAGTATCAATCATGGTGGAAAAATCGACTGAAAACCAAACTACAATACCCTAGGCACTGAAGGGTTAAAAAGAGGTAGAAGATAATCTATGGATTATGGATATAAACACAACTTCCATTAAAAGTGCACACACAAAGTGGAAAGTGCATGACACAAAATTATGATTATAAATTTGAACTATAAATTCCATGAGATTGGCAATTTATAGTTCAAATTTATAATCATAATAAGAATTTCCATGAGATTGGCAATGATAAAAATTGCATGATTTGAATATTTCTCCATTGAATTTTTGTTAAAAAACCCACAATCCTCCACAACAAAGGCGCACAACACGGGAGGGCGATTGTGAGAGCAAGTAGGATGACTCTAGTGAGAAGCAATTTTCCACACAATAACCACAAGGGACGACGAAAGTGAGTACGTGCACAGTAGACTGTTGTGGCTCTCAACGCTCTAGCCGTGTCCAAAAATCAGGGCAAAAGGCAACAAAGTGTGCTTTTTAAAAAAAGAATCAAACTTGCATCACATTCTCTTGTACTACATGTGCTATAAATTCCTGTCACAATGGGCGGAGGATACCCTTATAAAAATCTACTCCTGGCTATAAATTCTCCCTCTAAATCTGGCTGCTGCAATACACAGCACTGACATCCTGCCAGTTCACAAATCGTTCTCACTTTCAAGATATGCTCTGGCAGGATGTCACATTGTCAAAGAGAAGTGAAGGATTCAGAGGTAGTACCCCCCTTTAAATTGGAGGCAAAAGAGTTACTTCAATCATCCTTGGGAGGGGTGACGGTGTTTTTGTGGAGAGAGCAAGCGCAATTCTCAGGACCAACTTCCTCCACGATGCAGGGGACAACCACATTTCCATCTGGGAATGCACGCTTCCGCACCTCAATCAATTCTTCCACAAAATCATCCAGTTTATCAATAGTCACGCTCGGCATCACGATTGCATGTGCAATTTTACCCTGCAGCCAAAAAAACGTACAAAACACCAACTTAGTAACTGCAGAAACGCATTCAGATATTAACCAGTAAAAAAGCCTAAAACAAAACACTTCTGCCCAGACATGACCAAGGACCTTCCTCTCTCCTAAAGATGTGAAACAGGGTTTCCAGTGAAAACTGATCTATTTTTAGTCGAGGAAATCATGGCAAATATCTCTCTTTATACTCCTCTGTCCCAAAAAAAAGCTTCCGGTTGAAGGAAAATTGAAAAATTAACTCAGATTAGATCCTACTCTACCCCTCACGTGATTGAGCAAACAGGAAGCTGGGTAAGTATGTTATCTGGGATACTCAGATATTGAGCAAACAGGAAGCCGAGTATGTTAGTTTGAGCAAACAGGAAGCTTGTTATGGGACAAAACGAAAAGGGGTACAGGAAGTTTTTTTTGGGACAGAGGGGAGTGACGTCTAAAAGTTCCTGAAACAGTGTACTATTTATTACTCAAAACACAAACACAGTTGTAAATGACATAGTAGGATAAAAACATTTAAAGCTTAGTGAAATTCGCTACACTCTGAACTGGTTATTATCACACTCTCTAATATCGCGTTCCAGTATTGCAGACATGTGATTGGACACTTACCACTTGCCAAGTTCTGAAATCATGTACGTTGGTGATATAAAAGAGTTCTGAGTTGACAATCTCGATTTATGACATGTGAAAGTGAAATGAGCACAAACCTGGCATGCCAGCTGCCATTTGAGGATGAACGTTTCGTCTAACGGCCTTTCAAACACAACTGTGCTACTGAGCTCATTCAACAGCACGCCCATGTTGGCCTCTTTGAGGCGTTCTTTGAGGTAGTGAGCATTTCGAAGACAGCGTTGAACCTCTTTCTGGAAACCCCGGTACCCTTTCCTGTTGAGCGTATACCAAAGAAAAATCGGTGCATGACCATTGCGGCTTCCCATGATGGTTGCATCTCGAGAGGCCAAATACTCCACATTCCGTGATAAGCAGTTGATGTGCTTCATCCTGGTGATCTGGACTCCACACGGCATTGGACATCCCACGAACTTGTGGCCTGATACACTACAACTACCGATGGGTTTCTTGAACGTGACTTTGGGAGCCTGCACAACATCCCCATACTCTTTTGATCAGAAGAGCATATTTTAACCCCAAAAGGACCAAGGATTCATAGTTTTAAAATGACAAATTCAATTGATCATATTGTGAAAAATATAATTCAGATGGGACCAAATTTATATCAATAGAACTAGTGAAGATCATTGTATGTGTTGGTCAAACAAAAAAACATTTGAACAAGAGGAAGTCCAAATAGGACCTACTCAAAACTGCTGAAAAAAAACATGGGGCTTCTTGGTCCTTTAGGGGTTAACAACAAGAGGAAGGTCGGTATTTTCTTGAAACATAGAATGAGAGAGTCGAGAGTGTTGCTTACCCTTTTAACAAAAGGCATCATCAAACCAAACAATGCACCATCAACATGGATGTAAAAACGATCCTCCGTGTAGCCAAGCTTTTCCAAGGTCTTCAATACTAAATCGAGGTCATCCACAGCCCCCTTCACTGTTGTGCCTGTAGAAACAAATCACAATTAGCAAATTGACCAGATACCTGAAGGCGGATATCGAATATTCACACCGCAAATGTTGATCAGGAAGCTCAAAACTTATGTACCATGAAGCACACTTGGAAGGAACATGAGTGAGAAAGAAATTGCAAAAAATAGGGCATACACACCAATATTGACATTCAAAATAGCAGGTTTGTCCTTCCGTTCCGCCAATTTGCGCTCGAAATCAGCACAGTCGATCTCCCCAGATAAGAGGGTGTCAATCTTCACTGCTTCCATGCGATACATGCGAGCAGCTTTGAATACAGAGTAGTGTGAATCTTTAGATGCGTACAGGATCCCATCTGGAAACACTTCTCTCCTGCAAGCATAAGCAGTGCCATTTTGAGATTCAACAATTCATACGATATCAATATAAAAAATATTTTAGTGCATTGGAATACTCTCAAATTGGCACACACACACACACGCAAAATTAAAAATTAAAACCTAATAATAGAAACCAATCAGAAAAGCTGAAAGCTACCGGAATGGGTAACCTTATGTGAGCAAATTCTAAAGAACAGGTAGTACTCACCCTACAAGGATGCCGTGGAGGTTGCCTTCTGTGCCACAATTGGTAATGTAACCCCAGTACTCGTCTTTCTCCAATTCCCACAACCTCGCAAACCAGTCCAACACACCAACTTCAAATTGCCTAGAATGCACACCGTAGTTACTTTCGATGAATGGATCGCCTAAGTTGTTGATGGAAAAGTGTTGCAGCTGCGACAATGCTCCATAATCGAAGTCAAGATTGTACGGGTACCCTGCCAAACACACACAAAAAAAAGAAAAAAAGAAAAAGTGAACACGATTACAAAATAAGAATCAGGGCAGGGAATAAAAGGGAGAAAGAACCAAAGCACAACACAAGAAATCAAACCGCCAAAAACCCTAAAAAATTCATACCGAGAAAGTACATTGCAACAAAGTATATCGATCCTAATCATACATATATCAATTCATGTCAATCCTAATCCTCATAACATTATTTATCTGTATATATCCCTTTTTCCTCTAAATTGTGACTTCTACATTATCTTCATCTTTCTAAAGCCCAACTCTGTTGCTTCGTGAATTCTTTGCTCTCGATCTTTCAGTAAAGATTGGGGCTCGGCAAAGAAATAAGCCTAGAATATAATGATATGTTTTAAGACCCCACGATCAGCAAATAAAACCAGACCTCAGGGTCAATTTCGAGTAGACCTATACTCAACACTTTGAAAATTCATAGTTTATTCATGTAATGTCCAAAAACTGCATGGAAATCCTCTTACGATTACCAACAAGATCGTATGAACCATGCTCAAATGCAGCATACCTCACAGCACAACACAAGAAACCCAAACAACAAAAAGGAGCTGAAAACGAAGCACATTGCAACCAAATCCAGGTTCAGACCCAAGGGAAAGCAGGAAGACACAAACTCTAGGGTTAACCCCTAAGCATCTAAAACGCTCAATATGGCCATCTGCATCACACGGTGGCATTTTCTCATTTTACCTCGGTTTTCTGATTGCAATACATCATTTCAAAGCTCTTACTCTATACTACAAGATGAACAGTGTCGATCGTGTCAAACTGAAGTTACTTTCACACAAACAGATGATTTACACCAGGGGGTCCAAAACAGGGGAAATGCTGACCTAAATGGTACTTGGTCTTCTCGACGAGCGTTTTGCGATAGCGAGCGAGCACACCGGCCATGTACGCATCGCGGTCGCCCGTGACCTCATCGTCGACCTCCGGCTCCGTGATTTCCAAGCATGTCCCGTGCACGTTCTTGCCCAGCACGAAGTCGATGTTCTCGGGGGACTCAGGTGCCCCATCCTGCAAAGGCGGCAGCACCGTCTTCAAGGCGTGGAACGGGATCTCGTCGGGCAGGGGCTCCACTGCGGGCGCTTGCTTGGGGTAGACGGGACTCGTGTGCAGTAGTTCCATGGCTTCCAGCAGTCAGCCCTGGAGCCCACAAAGCGCAATGAAAGATGCGTAAAAGGGAGAATGGGATCTGCTGCCTTGCTGCAAAAGGGAGAATGGGATCTGGTCGCCTTGTGCGAATGCGAGAGAATCACGAGCAAGCGTTAGTTTGTGAGGGGCGGTGGGTGTTGCGAGAGGGAGGAGAATCCGTCCGTCCGTCCGTCGGTGGCTCGTTCGGTGGGTCGGTCGTTGTCAGTGTCCTCGGAAGCTGAAGCGAACATTCTTTTCTAATTTATTTTATTTTTTCATAGCCAGAGCGGTATCCAGAGTGCTAGTGGAGATGCTCTTATGCTCTAATTTATTTTATTCTATTTTTCCTTGCATATGAGACTAGGTTGATGAACAATTTAATTGGCCCTTGACCAATGTATGGGGAGATTCGACAGTTAGTGTAAAATCAGCCAAATGAAATTGCCAAATTACCGGTTGAAACTCATAGTTTTAGGCTAAAATTTGGATAAATTTTGTGATGCTCGGGTGCTACCTAGGTGAGACATAGATAATATTTGGATGTGTTCTTGTCTAAAACCGGTTGCTTTTGTAAAATATTGGATTTTAATTGGTTCCTTTGGAAAACTCCCCGTTCAGTGCCCTTGACACTGGATAATCCACTAAAAACCACGGCCCTCAAAATCACTCTTGCTAGTGTATCTTCTCTTCTTAATTGCACATCATAAGGAAGTCACATCACCAAAGTAGAGCGGAAGACGAGAGGAAGGATGGCGTGCTGAGCTCCGCGATGTGCGGTGTGGAGGGGCTGAGAGGAGGATGGCAGCTCTGCTGCTTGTGCAGGAAGGTTGTGAGTGAGGATGTATTGTAGAATGTGCAGGTAAAGCTATACACAGACAAGCAGGCTGGGCTGCAAGAACAAACATGGAGAAAGTGCGCAAGATCAGATCGTGCACGGCGCAGAAGAGTTGGATCTCGCCGAGTGGTGAATCGTTGGCACCACACCGAGCATTTGCAGATCTAATGGTCACTTGTGTAAGAGGCAGGCTGGGCTGCCTCTAGTTCTGTGGATAGCTCCAACGGCACAGTATGCACTACTCCTCCTCATAACATCCTCACCATGCCCTCTCTCTCTCCACACCGCAGCCAACAGATCAACAATGACTGAACCAAAA
Source organism: Pohlia nutans (assembly GCA_022496805.1). Taxonomy (NCBI): domain Eukaryota; kingdom Viridiplantae; phylum Streptophyta; class Bryopsida; order Bryales; family Mniaceae; genus Pohlia; species Pohlia nutans. The sequence goes on from CM040085.1 coordinate 36,602,383, forward strand.
TCAAGCTTCCGTTTCAGGCTTGCCTTTCTCTCCATTATGTTGTACATGCTGAGTTACACCCATTGCTTGAGGTTTCATGCTTTAGAACGTATAAACACTACTGCACATCATCTAGATCTAGATCTGCACTCGTTTACCACTGCTTGCCGTACTTCTAGAGCTAACTCCTTGCTAAATATGACAAAGATCTGTGGTCCCAAGCAGTACCTTCAAACACCATTCCATCAACAGGACAAAGCTACTAGCACCAAGAACTTCGAACCCCAGCAGGAGAATCCAACAAAGCCGAACGGCTTGCCCAAAATCAGAGGAAGCACCAACCGCATTTGCAACAACCCAAATCCAAGTCTGCATTGCCTGCAAACACAGGTAAACAATCAAAACCTTTCAAATATCTCTTTTCTTATTGTTGATTGCTTTCTGTACAAACAAGTAGACAATGGACAGCATCGACAAAGCACCATCAAAACTTACGGCTGGACAGCTTCGAAATGCGAAGATAGTAGCTGTATCGCATCGCAAACGACAACACTCACCTCGGATGGAGCAAGAATGCAAGCCCACGAAAGTGCTGTGGGAGCACGAATGCAGTACAAAACGGAGCCTTGCGACAGGAAACAACAGAGCTTCAACAAAACGCGCAAGCAGCAAAGGAAGAAGCTAGAGCAAGCAAGCATACCTGCAGGATTCATCACCAATCAACAGATCCGCCAATTGACAACAGAACAAAGCTTGCTGCTGCAGCAACTGGACGATGCTGTTGTCAGCCACACCGACATGAAGCAAATTCAAAACAGATTGTCAGGACAGAAGCATGGAACGCAAATTTACATGCATGCTTACTACTCTCTGCTATGGAAGTCCATGCCAACAAACAAGCTGCATAATAACTGTATCAACACAAGCACTGAGCACAGAGACAAGAGAAAGTACCAGCAATTAGGGGTTAATTTCCGAAGGCCCACACTCTCCTGCACGGCCAAACCCCAATTCTATTTCGGAGTACAGAAGATGCAGTCCCCGCAGCTCCGAATGACCTTCTCCAACAAAAACTTCAGAGCCTGCTCAAATGCTGTCGGCCACAACCTGAAGAAAACTAACCCAGATTCAGCCACTCGGAGTCGCCAGCCAGAATCGTCAAACGCTCGGAGTGGCCAGCACCGCTCAAAGTCGCCAGCTGCGAACTCTCCCGATCGCAGCAGAATCACCAGCCCTGAACTCTCCCGAATGCGCCTGAAGCTCTGCTCGCTGGAGACGCAACGTGAGCACACGCCATTGACTGCATTGAGACAGCAGCCGGCTCCAAGCAGGCTGAGAAGAAATAACCCCAAGGAAGAGAAATCAACACTGCTGCAACCCCTTCCGCGGCCTTTGCTGCGTTACGTCGACGACCTCCTGCAGCCCTCGCTGCGACACCTCAACCCCATCCGCGGCCTTAGCGAGCACAACGTGGATATCTCCGCGCCCCCACATCGCCTCGAAAGGTCAGCCAACCGCCCCCTAAGAAAGAGTCACAGGTACAAACGCTTCCCCGCCAATTACCCTAGAAGCTGCGGCAGAGGCACTCTCTGCAGTTGCGTACGCAGCTCGGCGTTATGCTCAAAGTCGTTGGCTCCAACAAATCGGCCAAATACAAACAGGCAGATCGTGCGCATGAAGATCGTGCGAGTGAGACAAGAGGAAACGCCAAAAAACCCTCCAGTCCTCCCACGAAAATCACCAAAATTATACGACCGCCAATGCCATGACTCCGGCGACAACTGGAAGGGCTACAGCAATTTGACCAAGTTCGCCCGCAATTCGGCCAAAGTCCACGAAGGCCCACATGATCGCCCCCCATGCGAACCACAGGTGGAGGAAAACGACGCTCGAGGCAAAGATAGAATTACCGTAAAGACAAAATTCGACACGGTAAACACCAGCTGCCTCAAAATTACATCCAACAGACACAAGCCGCACCACCACATACTTAAGCAGCACAGGTTCACACCCTCATTTCATCTTCTTGCTCCCCTCGTGAGTTCTCTGCTCCACCCTTCTTCCAATCTCCACAGCTTTGTCGTTCTCTGCCAAACCATTGTAGCTGCCACCTCCCAGCCCATTGATAGCTTGTGCTCCTTCTCCCTGCTACATGAGTTAAGATACCTAAACATTGATCATTTTGTTTCTTGCCTCCCAACGTCTATCCTGTCCTCCCCTCATTTCTTCTCTATCCCCCCACAGCACACACGCAGTAGACAGATTCCTCCCTCTCTGAAGTTTGTAATTAGTGATACCCACACTGGAGCTACAATCTTGGTCACAACACGCAACTGGAGCAGTACTGCGGAGCCAACTGAAGAAGGGACGTCGCATCAACATTCAGCCAGCCCAAGGAAAATCACAGTAAAGAGAAGAAGGAGCAGTTTTCGAAGTTCTGAAGCAGGGAGGCACCTCAACAGACCGTCCACGCAGCCATCAACAACTAGCACGCAAGGTTCTCCTACCTCTACTAACTCTCATCTTAGGACCTGCAGTAACCATGTTAGTTCATTGAATTACTATGCTCAAAATTACCAGGCTTATTATGCAAGCCGTACCATGTGTCTCCCTAATCACTTGAAAGAGGATAAGGCCTTGGTGTGCATGAGTATTTCTTGCATGACCAATCTCTCTAAAACCCTTTGTTTGCATGATCTATGTACGTTCTGTTTGCATAACTATTTAAACGTCAATTGCTACAATTATGATATAATTGTAAACCTTTTAGCCTTTAGTTATGCTCACACTCTTAAGGTGTGGACATATTATTGGAAGAAAGAAATGTATGTCCATGTTAACCCTCCGAGTTTGAATGTTTGGATGGTATTAGACAAAACTCTAAATAACCAGACTTTTAATATGTATAGTATGATTCGTAACAACCATTCTTGTATGTATGCTTTATATGACATTGATCACTTTAAAAAAATTACCACACTTAAATCCATTTACAATACTTCTACCTCCTCAATGATTATGCTCCACTCGGCCCCACAAATTAAGTTGTGGGGAGGAGTAAATCATGAGATTAAAAGGAGAAATTCTACTTCTCATAAAAACCATAGCATTTTAACACAAAACTTTTTCATTTTCAGCATGTCTCAACGACCCACGAGCTCCACATCATCTCAGAGATACAAAGACAAACTTACAGCTTTAGATAATGACACGGATACCGAAATGTTTGTAACTCAAAAACGTAATTCTTCTTCTACTCAAGGTGCTTCAAGCCAAAAGAAGGCTAAGGGCAAATCAAACCCCGGTTTGAAATGCCCTCCCTTTTGGCTTGGGTACCAAGCTATGAATTGGACGAATCGTGGAAAAGGTTACCCCATGGATAGTAATGAACCTGTAGCAACGCTTGTTAAGAACGGGATGAGAGAAAAGGAAACTAAGGAATGTCAATCAGCATCAATTTCCTTCCCGTTTGTCATACAAGAGGAATGGCCCAACTCTCGGGAGGATGGCAAGGATGGCCAACACTTCAACCTCACACAGATTCCATCTGATGTTGAGGTTGATAAGTATGGTTTCTCCTTTGATTACCAAATCGCCATCATCTTCGAGATGGAGGAAAAGGAATGGGAAAAAGAAATTATAATGTCATTAGTAGAGGAGAGACTCAAAGAAATGAACATTATGCTTGGGGATATCATTGGGGAACCCATTGCCATCATGTGCTACCACAAATTCACTAAGTGGAGCGGGGTTATCAAGTTGCACTTGAAAAACCCCGAAATTGATGGAATGGGCCTTCTCCAAGGATTAAGACCATTCATCCTCCAACTTGACAATGAGAAGTTCAAGAGAGGAAAAATTTGTAAAACTTACGACTCTCTTGCTTTGAACAACCTCTTGTCAGTCAAAGTAACAAGTGCAGAACTAGAGCACAAGGAATGGTACGAACTCTATGAGAAAATACTAGTGGAGAGTTTCAAAAGAGGGATGGAGTATGAGATAACAAATGTTCAAAAAAAGAAAGAAAACCTCTTTGCTTGGGTAGTAGCTGCATCTCCCGAACAAGCTCAAAAGATGAAAGAACATAAAATCACATACAACCAGGAGATCTTAGAGGGGAAACTAGCGGATCGTGCAAACACAAAGGATGACATTGCAAGGAAAAACGCACTCATCCTTATCGCCAAGAATCTCAATAAAACGAAGAGTGTTGAAGAAATAGAAGCAAGCATCGAAACTTACATGGGACCAAGAAATGCAGTGAGCTTCTTCTTCAAGCGTGATGAGAAGAATGGTAAACACTTAGGCTCATGCAACATCCAATGTCTCAATGCTACAGTGTACAAAACGTTTGTCAAGAAGTCTGCAAAACTTCTTGGCAAATATGTAGAGTTTACTGCACATCCTAGGAGTCTCGATGGTGCAAACCCTCCCAATGCTGCTGAACTCACAAGGCTAGGGTTCAGTGATGTGAACACTGCCCTAGCAAACACCATAGAAGCAATAGGAAATTCCGCAAAAGAGACACCCCAAAATGACATCATGAAAGAAATAGTCGGAATCAGAGAAGAAATCTCTACCATGAAGAAAGAACTCCGCAGTGAACAACAACAAATCGCAGAGAAAGCAGTGGAGAAGTCATCATCAAGCCTCACAGCGCAAATGACAATCCTTAGAAGACAACTTGCTAGTACTATGCAAGCCTTGGACGAGAAAAGTGGCAACACTCTAGCCATTGAAGATGGCAACATGGACACGTCAAACTGATTTGGACAAACAACGCAGCGGTAAATCTACGAGTATATTTATATACTAAGAAAATAATAATAATAAAAAAAAAGAAAAACAAGAAAAAAAAACACAAAAAAAAATATATATTTATAGTATCTATATATGCTATAAAATATATTAAAAAGAAACACAAAATAAAAAACAAAACGTCACAAAAAAACACCACCAAAAACTACCTCAAAAATAAAAACAAAAAAATAAAAATAAAAATAAAGAAAAAAACAAAAACATATAAACAAAACAAAAATTCATCTAAACAAAAAAGGACATCCATCAATCCATACCATAAAATAAAATTCAATCACCCAAAAAACCACCAAAATATAAACCCTAAGTGGCCTCGGCCTACCGGCCTCGGCCAAAAAAGAGATAGATCAATACCACTTCACAAAACTAATACACCCAAAAAGATATACAAAAACACCCCTTCGAATACCCATCTAAATAATAATAATAATAACAATCGTAATTACAAAAATCGTATTCACCACAATCACATAAAACATACCACTAACAAAACAAATAAAAAGGCCTCAAAACCCCTCAGAAAAAACAAAAAACACCTTCCTAACAAAAACAAAACTAACATCAAACCAAACTTCATCAAGTACCACATCCCAAAACTACTACTACTACTACTCTCTGGTGACATTGAAACTAACCCGGGACCAATGCCAAACTTACTTAAAACACATCCTACATCACATAAAAATAGAAACAAAACATATTTTATACCATGCACAATAAAACTACATCCAGAGTACCAAGATTTAGCAAAAACGTTTGCTCCCTGCTTAAAAACAACACACCCAAACCACCTAGAAGCATCCACAGACTACCCACACCTCTCAAAATACATACTTGAAAACCAACACCACTCACCTCCGCGCATGTTATATGCACTCATTACCACGCTAAGTCCATTACTAGAATCATGCGACCACCAATTAATACAAATACCCGACCCAGACTGGACAACAATACTTCTTGAGAAAATGGCACTTCTTCAAAACCCCCCCGAAAGACACATCTTAAACTCACACCCATACATCAAATTTAAAAACAACAACCAAAATCTAATTAACCCCTCCAATACCATACATAAACAACTTTATGATTTTATCAAACAAAACACTAACCCACCAAGCTTACAAACACTAACAAACAAATTCCCATTCCTACCCGTAAATTTACTAACAGAATCTCTCAAATGCAATGATCCTATAGATGAATATTCACACCCACCTCAACTACCTAATATACCATTACCACAAATCCAAGAGACACAAACAATAAACCACAACACACACATTATTACATGGAACGCGTCATCATTAAACACTGCCCTACCAAGCCTACAAAACCTAATCTCGAACACCACAACAAATCCAGCAATTATCACAATACAAGAAACCAAACTAACCGCAACAAAATCAACAAGATATATACAAAACCTATTCCCACAATACAAACTAATCTTCAACAACACACACGCCTTAACAAGATGCATGCAATAAAGAATGCCATATACCCCTGCTAGAGGCGGACTCCTCACTCTAATAAATAACAAATATGCATACCCGGGAAACATCACCAAAATACCTACCCCGGCTGAAATCTCACCATATTTACAAATTATACAAATAAATAATGCACCACTTCAACCATGGCTAATACTACATATGTACATGCCCTCCCACTTAGAAGATATTCAATACATTACAATAATACAACAACAAATAGAACAACAAATTATAGCACACCCAAACCACACATACATATTATGTGGCGATTTTAACAGAGACATAGCCCTTATCGGCAGACAAAATGAATTCAACATAACACCCCCACAAATAGAAGACATAGAATGGCGTACATTCATAGACACTCTAGATTTAACCTACATACCAACTAATAGCACATTCACCAGACAAGGTGGACAAAATTACACTCAAACAAGTTTAATAGATGGATACTACATTAAAACTCCCAATAATACATTATATACCTCAACCACAAATCATGACTACAACCTCAACTCAGACCATTCACCAGTCACCTTACAAATACCACCAAACACACTTCTAGCTCGCCCCACTCAACCAAAAGCAAATAAACCACCAAGGATTCTAAACCCCATCCCACAAGATAACATTGAAAAATTCAAAACATTATTTTTCGAAGAAAACTCACTTCAAATAAACGAACTCACTACAATATTGATGAATGAACAACTAACAGACAACCAATGGCAAACATCTTGTACAAAATTAGACCACTTAATACAACAAATATCAGAAAAAATTCAAAAAACATGTAGTGCCTCACCCCTACCTTCACTAACACACCGCACAGCTCAACAAGGAGGTTTTTTGCCAAGAAAACTCCAAAAAAATGGAAAAAACACCTATCCACCTACCACTTAATCAGAAAAGCAATACACATAACAAAAACCACACCAGACTGGCACAACCACCCAATAATAGAAGAATTAAAAAACCATAGCCATATTATCATACCACCACCTCCTAACCCAGAATCAAATCCACAAGAATGGATTAAAACTTTAGCAGAACTAGGTAAAAACGCAAACAAGCAAGCACGTAAAATTACCACAAAGTACACACAAGAATGCATTAAAAAAGCTATCACAAAATACAGACAACTATATGAAAAAAGCCCCAAGAAGATAAATAAAAAAGTCTTCAAAAACCATGAAACACCACCATTAGATTGCATTATGGATAGAAACAACAACATACTAACTAGCCCAGACGACATAGCAAATGAAATTTATATTCAACAATCAATTAGTAATAGACCTACAGTCCCAACATGTTACTACCAACCGGAGCACCCATCTAATTGCACATGTGGAGTCAAACAATACCCATGGCATGACCTAGAGGGATTTATAATAGATAAAAGAGGAGACCCTCACACATCACTACATAAATACTTCGACCAAGAAACATACGACTTATGTTTAAAACACCTATCCAATAATAAAACACCAGGCCCGGATAAAATTCCAAACTCAATATTAAAAAATATGCGTGATAGCTTTCACAAACTTCTATTCTTATTTTTCACCCATTGTTATAAACAAAAGAAAATCCCAGCATCATGGAAAACAAGTTTAACCATACTTTTGTACAAAAAAGGAGACCCATCACTACTACCAAACCACAGACCTATAGCACTTGCAAACACAATTTACAAACTATTTACTAGCACATTAACACTAATATTATCAGCATATGGTGAAAAGTTTCAAATACTACACGACAGCCAAGAAGGATTTAGAGCAGAAAGAAGTACATCTAGACAGCTACAACTACTTATAGCAGCCCTAGAAGACGCCAGATTTACAAACCAAAATATTGAGGTAATTGATGCAACGTAGTATTGCTAGAAGCCAAAGACGTACGGGTGCTAAATAATGGTGTGTGGGAGGAGGGGTTAGGCATGGGCTGATCTCTAGAGTGTCCTTGTGATGAGTTATCCCATATGGTTTGTCCATGGTGACCTCCTAGTGTACACTACTTAAGGTGGAAGGCCTTTGAGTAAAGATCATCTCTTTCTACGCATTCCTTGTGTTTGTGTGTGTGTGCCTTGTGCAATCTTCTCTACCTTCAATAGGTTATGGGCCCACTCATGTGTGTTTCATGAGTATTAGATTGCATTTGTGCAAGTATTTTGAGGTCGGTGCGCAACGGGCGGTTTTGGAGCATTGTTGGAGGTTTTGGAGCTTGTTGAAGCGTTGGTGTTTCTTGGAGGTGTGCATGGGCTGAAGTTACATGTTGGAGCACTCTCTTTGGTCAATTTCTTCCCTTGATCTCCTTCTTTTCTTTCTTCTATCTCTTCGTTGCGAGTGGAACTTCGTTTGGTTCAATTGTGAGCATTTGAGTAAATGCAAGTGATTTGTGAGGTGTGAAGACTCTCGTGGAGGGTCTACCATCTGATCCTAGTGATTAGGCACTTGCTTTGAGGTGTTGCATGTGTTTCATGCTCTTGGGGTGCTCAAATTTTCATTTGGAGCTAGTTTGTGCACAAAGGTGCGGTTTTGAGCAATTTCAATGCGATTGGGGTTTTGAGGGACTTGTGTGAGTTCATGTGCATTGAGTGAGTGCTCTTGAAGGACACAAAGGTGTCATTGACGTGCATTGAGTGTTTGGGGACACTAAGGCGTCGTATTGAAGCATTTGGAGTTGTTTTGAGCTCCATTGAGTGATTTGAGGGGTTTTGGTGAGCCTCTTTGCATTTTTGGGTGAGGGTTCTCACATTTGAGTGTTGGGAGGCGTGTGTGGAGCACAAAAGTGCTGATCTAGTGTTTGGGGTTGTTTTAAAGCCATTGGGTGCACAAAGGTGCAATATCAAAGCAAAAAAAAATCACAAAAACAAAGTTGTGTGTTTGAGTTTGAGGTTTCATTTGTGTGGGGAGGCATACGTAAGTGAGGATCATGGCATCTTTTGAGGGTGAGGGTCCCAAGGTCGTGGACAAGTTCGATGGGGTGAATTTCCACTTGTGGAAGTTCAAAATGGAGATGGTGATGGCCGAGAAGGAGTTGTGGGAGATTGTCGAGGGTAGTGAGGAACCTCCTTTCTCTTCTACGGATCCTAGGATCATGCAAGCGTACACGAGGAGGGAGAAGAAGGCATTTGCCATTTTGGCACTCAACCTCGCGGATTCGCAACTTGCGCACATTCGTTCGTGCAAGACACCTGCGGAAGCATGGTCCAAGCTTTGCAACATTCACGAAGCGAAAACATTGGCCAACATTTTGTTTTTGAGGCGCAAGTTCTTCACCATCAAGATGGGCGAAGAAGATGACATGTTGGCGCACATCAACAAGGTCAAAGCTCTCGCGGATCAACTCAACGGTTGCGACGTGTCGGTTACGGATGGTGACATCGTGATGACACTTTTGGAGAGCCTTCCATCATCATACGAGTACCTCATCGTGGCGATGGAGTCAAGACCCATTACGGAGCTCACATTGAACTATGTGACCTCACGGTTGTTGCACGAGCTTTCGCGGCGAAAGGAGAACGAGTCTCGAGAAGATGGAGCGGCACTCGTGGCGAAGCAATCCAAGAATGGAGGCGGTGGGAGCTCAAGCGACAAAGTGTGCTTCTATTGTGGTAAGAAGGGCCACATTGCCAAATTTTGCTTCAAACGCAAGAGGGATGAGAAAGGGGAGAGTGCAAACAACACTAAAACTCGTGACGATGATGAGTACGCATTTACGGCTAGATATGAGGCAAGCATGAGCGATGGCATCGAGGGTGATGCAAGCATGAGTGATGGTATCGAGGGTGATGCAAGCATGAGTGATTGGATTGAGGTTGGTGATGAGTATGCAAACATGGCAAGCAATGTATCGTGCAATGGTAGTACGAGTGATTGGATTGTTGATTCGGGGGCTACAAGCCACATGTCACCACATAAAACTTGTTTTCATTCGTATGCTCTCATTAATCCAAGGAGAGTGATTTTGGGAGATGATACGGTGCTTGAGGCCGTTGGCAAGGGCCAAATTGTTGTAGACACCGAGGTGAGGGGTCGTGTGAAGACAATCACTATCCAAGATGTCCTCCACGTTCCCAAACTAACGGCAAATTTACTATCGGTGAGGCAACTAGTGGCAAAGCACTTGAGAGTAGAGTTTAGTGATAAGGGGTGTTATGTGTTGTCACCGAGTCGAGATGAGGTGGCCATCATTGAAGAACACGAGGGCTTGTACCACATCAAGTTCTCCAAGGTGCATTCGAAGGAATCGGCGGCGTTGGCGCATTCAAACTTGAAGGACGACAAGTTGGCGTTGTGGCATCGTCGACTTGGCCATTTGAACATCAAGAGTGTGAAGACACTACGCGGCATGGTAAGCGGTATGGATCTTCAGCAATTGAAAGTGGATGCTTCTACATTTACGTGTGAAGGTTGCATTGAAGGCAAGCAACAACGGTTGCCATTTGCGGGTGAAGGGGCGACACGGGCCACAAAAGTTTTGGAGATCGTGCATTCGGATGTGTGTGGCCCCATGAAGACCACATCGATGGGAGGTTGCAAGTACTTTGTGACCTTCATCGATGATTTTTCAAGGAAGATATGGCTCTACCCTATCAAAGCCAAGAGTGAGTGCTTTGAGAAGTTCAAGGAGTTCAAGACATTGGTGGAGAACCAATCCGAGATGAAGATCAAGGTGTTTCGGTCGGACAATGGCGGCGAGTACATGTCCAAGAAATTTGACGAGCTTTTGAAGAATGAAGGCATCGCACGCCAAACTTCGGCCCCGTACACGCCTCAACAAAATGGAGTTGCGGAGCGCGTAAATCGCACCGTTGTAGAGATGGCGAGGAGCATGTTGCACGCTCAAAACTTGAAGTTGGACCTTTGGGCGGAAGCGGTGGTGAATGCGGTATACACACGCAATCGGTGTCCAACAAGCGCGGTTGAAGGCATGACGCCGGAGCAAGCGTGGAGTGGGAGGCAACCATGTGTTGCACACATGCGCATCTTCGGATGCATTGCATATGCGAAGGTTCCCGACGAACGGAGGACGAAACTCGAGGCTAAGGCCTTGAAATGTGTGTTTCTTGGGTATTGTGAAGGTACCAAGGCGTATAGACTCATGTCGGTGGACACGAGGAAGATCATTCGGTCACGTGATGTGACATTTTGTGAGGAGTCTACGATGGAGGCTCCTTTGGAGGTTGGTCCAAGTGGGAGTAGTGGAGACGTTTTGGTGGACACACCCTCCAAGTCTCCTAGTGTTGTTGATGTAGGTGATGATGACGGTGATGACGAAGCTGGCGACACGGAGGTTGTTGAAGCGCCATCGAGCTCAAAGGCCAAGAATGGCGCAAAGGGCACGCAAGAGGAGCAAGTTTCTTCAAGCGAGCGGCGGTACCCCGAGAGATCGCGCAAGCCACCTGGAGAATGGTGGAAGAACCACATCTTCCCTCAAGTGGAGGACGAGCATGCCAATGTGGCATTATCGGATGGTCCATTGACCATTCGAGAAGCCATGCAAGGTGAGGATGCGGTCAAGTGGGAGCGCGCCATGCAAGAGGAGTACGACTCTCTAATTGCTAACGGTACGTGGCAATTAACTCCCATTCCAAAGGATCGCAACCCCATTGGTTGCAAATGGGTGTTTCGGACAAAGAGGGATGTTTCGGGTATTGTTGTGCGTCACAAGGCAAGATTAGTAGCCAAGGGGTTCGCGCAAGTGCATGGGGTGGACTTTCACGAGACATTTGCTCCCGTGGCCAAGTTCACCACCATTCGATGCATTCTTGCCATTGGAGCGGCCTTGGACTTGGAGATGCATCAAATGGATGTGAAGACCGCATTTTTGAATGGCGATTTGGAGGAGGACATCTACATGGTGCAACCTGAGGGGTTTGTGCAACAAGGTAAAGAGCACCTTGTTTGTAAGTTGCAAAAATCATTGTATGGATTGAAACAATCTCCAAGAGCGTGGTACCAAAAGATTGACACGTTCTTGGTTGCACACGGGTTTACTAGGAGCATTGCGGATCATAGTCTCTACTTCATGCAAGAGGGGCAAAATGTGGTGATTGTGATCATATATGTTGATGATTTGATCATTCTTGCAAGCCTCATGAGTTTAATGAATGCATTAAAAGGCATACTTGAGAGAGAGTACGAGATGAGTGATCTTGGAGAATTGCACTTTTGTCTTGGTGTTGAGTTTGTGCGTGATAGGGCTACACGCACTATCACCATGAGTCAAGGCAAGTATGTGATGGACGTGCTCAAGAGATTCGGGATGGAGGATTGTAAGCCCGTGGCAACACCATTGGATGCAAACTCCAAGCTCGTCAAGCTTTCGGAGGAGGAGTATGCGATGGAGGCTAAATCGATGGCGGAGGTGTCATACAAGCAAGCGGTGGGGTCGTTGATGTATGCGATGATTGCGACACGGCCCGACCTTGCGTATCCAATTAGCGTGGTGAGTCAACACATGGCGAGACCGGGCTCGATGCATTGGATGACGGTCAAGAGGATCATGCGTTATTTGAGGGGCACAAGCGATGTGAAGTTGTGTCTTGGAGGCAAAGACATTGTGTTGAGCGGCTATTGTGACGCGGACTACGCGGGAGACACGAGCGATCGAAGATCGACAACGGGCTACATGTTCAAGGTCGGATCGGGAGCGGTGTCGTGGAATAGCAAGCGGCAACAAACCACGGCGACATCAACGGTGGAGGCCGAGTACATGGCTACGAGCCATGCCACGAAGGAGGCCATTTGGTTGAGGCAACTAATGGTGGATGTGGGTTGCACACAAGGTGAGGCTACAACGATTATGTGTGACAACCAAGGATGCATTTCACTTGCAAAGAACCCTACACATCATTCACGCACGAAGCACATTGATGTGCAATACCACTTCATTCGGGAGAAGTTGGAATTGGGAGTTATACATTTGGAGTATTGCCCAACGGAGCACATGGTGGCGGATGTGCTCACAAAGGGTCTTTGTAGAGACCGACACCAACGATTAGTAATAGCATTTGGACTTAGAGGCTTTGGCTCTACGCAAAGTGGGAGTATTGAGGTAATTGATGCAACGTAGTATTGCTAGAAGCCAAAGACGTACGGGTGCTAAATAATGGTGTGTGGGAGGAGGGGTTAGGCATGGGCTGATCTCTAGAGTGTCCTTGTGATGAGTTATCCCATATGGTTTGTCCATGGTGACCTCCTAGTGTACACTACTTAAGGTGGAAGGCCTTTGAGTAAAGATCATCTCTTTCTACGCATTCCTTGTGTTTGTGTGTGTGTGCCTTGTGCAATCTTCTCTACCTTCAATACAAAACATATACCTTCTTTACATAGATTTCAAAAATGCATTTGGCTCCCTTGACCACGCTAGACTATTAGCTATAATGAAAGACCTTGGATATCCAACAGATGCAGTAACACTAATCGGAAATATCTACTCACACTCTACCACTATATTCACCGGAGAATACTTCGGCAAAACAAAACCAATACCCATTCAAAGAGGCACCATCCAAGGAGATACACTAAGCCCATACTTATTTCTGATATTCCTTGAACCACTACTCAGATGGCTACAAAGAGGAAATAACGGGTACATCGAAATTTGGTACACATTTGGTACATCGAAATTTACCATTAGCTCTGCAGCATACGCAGACGACCTAGCAGCTATAACAAATAATCTCCAGTCACTACAAACACAATTAAACAAACTAGATAAATTCTGTGAATGGGCTGGAATGGATCTAGGGGTACAAAAATGTGCCATCACTGGATGTCCCAACAAATCCAAACTAAATCCTGAAAAATTTAAAACCCTAATACAAAACCACAACATATCTTATAGAAATCAGCCAATACCAGTTCTACACCAAAACGAACCATATGTATACTTGGGCATCCAACTAGTACCCTCACTAAAATGGAAACTCCAAACGCACATCACCACAAACAAAATAATAGACCAATGTAAACAACTAACCAATTGCCCTGCAACAATTAAACAAAAAATCAGCATGGTTGACACCGTCATTAGAGCAGGCATTGCATACAATTTTTATGCAGTTCCATATTCACTACCAACCATTAAAAAACTAGACAAAAAAATTATAGGTATCCAAAAAACAATATGCGGACTACCAAAATGCACAGCAAACATAATAACCCAATTACCTCACGAACTCTTTGGTCTTGAAGCCTTCTCACTAAAAAATGCATACTTACGATGCATTGGTGAACAACTTCGAAATGCACTTAACGACCAAGGGAGACTAGGTATAATATACAAAGGTCTTATACAGCACATATTAGCAAAATTTGGAGGCGCGGAAGAAATCTCAAGAATAACACAATATGATTGTATTAATTCACCAACCATACGAACATTATTTCTACTAAAAAATGCTGGAGGAATTCACCTCAAAAGTACAAATGAAAATTTCCTACTACATATGACAGAATTGGAACGAGAATGGCGAGCACAATCCACAATTGAACTTCCACTTCTCGACCCCGATCGTTCACTCAAACTTTTACACAAATTACTAATCCATAACATATACGAAATAAAACACATCACCCTTCCCAACGGAACAACCCTTATGACGCCAGAAAACTTCAAAACATACTACAAAACACCAACCAAACTAGAGAGAAGTGTACTTCAAATAGCTGAAAAATTATTTTGCTACCCAAGCTGCACACCAAATTGTCCAAATCCATGTGCACGACACCCTCCCGCCCGGATGCTAAAACCGAGATACATCACATACAATCAAAATTTACTACCTAGAGCACCAGAAACCCCACCTCAACCCCCAGCCCCACATCAACACCTCCACCCAAACCCACCCCCCAACGTCAAAAACAATCCACTAAGACATCCCATCAACATAATACTAGACCATAAAACAAAAACCACAAAAGATAAATACAAAATAACAAAAAAATATAACACATACCTATGTCAATGGACTCTCCAAAACAACATCACATACAACAAATGGTTGCCACAAAGAGAAATCTTCCCCTTCAACCACCCAACAATCATAACACACAACATCAAACTACTAACAGAATACTACACAAAATTACAACACAACCACTACCAAAAAATTATTAACACACAATTCAATCCTGAACAAAGCAGAGATGTGAGATTCATCCCGCCACCCACATCCACCCCGCTCACACATATACACATACAAGAATGCAACCCGGAGAAAGACATTATTTGCAATTACGATACCATACAAATAAATAATGAACAAACCCACCTATATGAAAATACCGGTAGACACCTTATCACTATATCAACCACGAGACTAAAATGGTTATGGCAACAATATAATAAAGCAATTTATAGCTCACACGGCCTAGTACCACAAACACAATCATTTGAAAAAGAAGTAATATGGCTCTATCAAAGATACAACCATAAAATCCCCAAAAAAGACCCACTAAAAGCAGCACAACACACCCTACCAACAAGCATTCTTGACTCCATTACTACCTCCTTTAATATCTCCCACTCTTACTTCTCATCACCAATAACATGTTCCACACAAATTTCAGAATTCTACTCTCCCTTTGCAAGAGATAAAGTCTTTGGATCACTCGGTACCGCCTTTTCATACAAATGGAAAGGCATAGGCTACGCCCACCCACATAATGAAGAAACAGCCCAACAAGCAATTCACTGGGCACGACTGGCAGCCAAAACCGACCCAAATACCATCACTATACTAGTAATACCAGATACAGATTGGTACAAAAAAATTTCCCCACACACGGGGCCTTTCCCAGACACCCATATAATTGCCCACTTCGCCGCAGATTCCATCACATATGTAGAACCAACAACCCCACAAGAACTCCATAAACCAAAGACAGAACCCCTTGCAATCCGCGTCCTATGCATTCATCATCAAGATCACAACATTGGTACACCACACCAATTAAATACAATTAAAGCAGCAATTGAAAACTTACAAATTCCACAATATCACATACAAATTGCTCCAAATACCCCCCACAACACACCGGTCAATAAAAATAAAAAATGGAATAAACTCATATACCCACCTTCCATCAACCCAACCATTTTAAATACGCCACCGCTACCAAACTTTGTGACAAACACCACACCTAAATTCCAACCGCAACATAGCTACTATACCGATGGATCCTTCTTTCCCCCTGAACAAGCTCCCGATGGGCATTGGAAAAAAGAAAAAGCCGGGTACGGGATATACAACCCTACAAAAGCTGACATGCAAATATCAGCAAGACTACCAGGCCTACAAACATGTTTTAGAGCTGAACTAATGGCTATCCATAGAACACTTAGATTGATTACTACTAAATACCCAGACGAACCGGCACATATATTTACAGACTGCCTCAACTGCCTATACAATCTAAACACACACATCAAACATCCAACCACACAGAACAATCACGCGGATAAAACCATACTAACAAGCATGGTAGAAATGTTAAAAACTCGTACTCAACCCACCACATTCTACAAAGTCAAAGCACATATAAACATCAAAGGCAACGAACAAGCGGATAAACTTGCAAAAATGGGAGCCAGAAAAGAATACTTCAGAGCCACAAGTTCATATGAACTTGCACATACTACACCATTTTATTTTCAAAAAGATATATGGCCAGGACCTATAAACGGCCAGATAAAGGCCCCGTCAGATGTCTCCAAACATACCTAACTAAATACGACCAAGAAAATAACCTTGAAGAAATGGCAATCGAATTTCCAAACATTAGCAAATGGACCATGAACCCAAACATCGATAACGAACTATCCAACACATTTTGGTCTAATCCAACAATCACTGACTCACAAAAAACAATCATATTAAAACTCCGTACCGGCCAATACATGGGTAATGCTAGAAAACAACTATTTTTTGGAAGAGAAAGATTCCCCTCAATAACATGTTCTATCTGCAACTCTGCAGATGCAGACACATGGCTACATGCACTTCTAAAATGTAGTCATCACCACATTCACGCCATTAGAGTCAAAAGACACAACAAAGCAGTTTGGGAACTAAGGAAACTAATCCTCTCATCACAAAAATCTAGACGTTACACCCTCATGAACGCAGGAACATTCAACAATAACCCCCAAGAAAATACAGTACCCCCATGGCTACTACCATGTACATGTCAACAACAAAGATGCCATTGCAACGCTAGATTTAAACCAGACATCCTTTGTGTAAAAGAACTCCCATACAAGAATGACCCACCATCACATCCATCAGACAACCTCACAATTCAATTTATTGAATTTACATATTGTAATGACAGATTCCCACAAACAACAATAGATATCAAAAATCAAAAATACCAACCACTTATTAATAATATTATTAATTTAGGATGGAAAGTTGACCCACTCATAGTCATCACGGCAGGAGCTAGAGGCACAACACATATCCCATCAATGAAACTCCTCGAAACAAAATTTAAACTACCAGAAACCGCCATTAAACACACATTCAAAGAAATAAACACCATTGCTATACATCATGCCGGATCAATTATTCTACATAAAAGAAAAATAGAAAATAATCAACCACTCCCAATAGATTACTGATTAAGGCAAAACAAATCATACAAAACGAGGGTAATGGTGAAGACCACTATTTATTCCTTTTTTAATTTTTGTTTAGCTCACAGTACACACTTGTCTCAGGTATATGGGACGGGGCCGGTTGGTTGGTACAAATTTTCCTGCTTATGAATAATTCACTAGCAGCACCAAGTCGTGTATATCACAATAAACGCTCAAACGGACTCCACGGGAATCGAACCCGGACCGTACAATTGTAACATAAACACCTTTCTCCAACCAACCTTGGAACCATGACTTGGCGACCTCCAGCAAAACAAACACCAATTTATACCCGTGCAAGTTATAATCTAACGTATTTTACTAGTGTTACTAGTATTTATCTCTAGTCACTAAAGTGTCTATTCTCGAAAGAGGTGAGTAGTCTTGTACCAATGGACCTTTGTCTGGTGGGCATTGGCTCATTGTCAAGACGAACAGACACTTTATTCACGCCGGCCTCGAAAGAGGCCCGGTGTTCATATCTATCTATCTGCACATCATAATTGCACAATCCATTCGTGGTGACTTGTGAGTGGCTCACTTACTATTTACAATAGTCAAACTGAGTGATGTTAGTGGGGGAACTACATGGTAAAGTCTGACTTTTTGGATGACCTTCATAGTGCAATCCAAAGTGCTAGTGGAGATGTTCTAATAAGGTAAGAGCACCCAAATCCAAGAGTGTACCCAATGCCAATAATTTTTAAACAGAGTATTCATTTTAAAACGCAAATCTAGGTAGACCGTAGATAGCTTATCATTTTTGTCAACAAACAATTATGGCTCTATGATGTGCTTAGATTTGCATTCTAAAATGAATGGCGTGCTTTAAAATCATCGACATTGGATACATTGTCGGAATTGGGTGCTCCTACCTTAGAGCAATGGTGGCCAACAATTAATATCATAATATTAATATTATCATACATTATTTTCGTATATATCTATACCTTGTTTATAATAATAATTAATATTAATTAATATATAATTTAATATTATAATGATTACTAGGTATTATTTCCTATGAATATATCAGTACCTTATATAGTACTTCCTATATTATGTATTAGTACGTAATAATTAAACACATATTAAAAATGTGATTATGTCATTCCATTCAATACCAAAAACTTACAAAACTCGTAGCGGCCATTGACCATCTACTACTGCATAGTCTACACTACTTGCTATGCCTAGTCGTCCTCACTGCTGCTTGTTTTAATTTGACTTTGTTTTAATTTGTTACTATTCTCCAAATGGGTTGGAATTGCAATCATATAAATTGGCCGGTATGTCCCGGGCTCCTTTCTTCTATAAATTAAATTTTGAAGGAACTTCCAAATACAATGCTTCTTTAAAACTACTACGATATAGTGAAATGAATGTTCAATTGTACTAGATGGTGAATCTAATTTTGTATCGTGCATCAATCTTTGTTTATTTTTGTTTTTCAATAATTTTTGAGACTATTGTCAATAGTGGGTTCATTATGCTTTTTTATAAATGTAATTGACTAGTTTGTTTTCGAAGAGTATTTCCAAATAGTTTAGGGGAAACATAAAAATCAATACCATATTTTGTTTGTTTTTAATGGAGTATTTGTGATAAATCCAAATCTAATAGTGATAATTTTTTATATCATAAATATTAAGGTGGCTATGTTGAAGTGCACAAATATCTATTTTAATAAATATTGCAAGCATTCAATAAGACGGCTTTGGTACAACAATTATCTTTTCATATAAATACTTGAAGCTAATTTTGAATATGAAATCGACATGTTCATATATTATTAAAATTGTGATTGAACTATATTTTGTTTTATATAAAATATATAACACATAATATAAGATCATTGACTAATAAACATTTGAACATGAAAGAATTTGGAAACTAAAGCTGTGAATATTCTACTTTTTGATACATGTAGTATAGCTATGTTAATCATAAACCTTCATAGAATGCAATTGTAGTATAAATTTTAATCTTTCAAAGTGTTGGTACTTTGTATATGACATATATCATATGAAATGATGTTGGTTTGGTAACTAAAGCAAAGATTTGTATGTCATAGAGCACATTCTGATATTTTATACAAAATGAGAACTTGTCATACGCTGTATACTTGAAACAACTAATATATAAACAATTTTGAATCAAAACTTTGCATATTGATGTAGCATAGACAAACCAAATACGACGTATAAGTTTTCAATGTTTATGTATACATATTAATTGTACGTAGTGAAAATCAGTATGTTTCACTCATTCAATGATGTTGATAGATTAATCTACATGGTTTTAAAACAAGTAATAGGTTTTATAATCTTTACTGTGTAGACTTTCACTATTCTTAATACAATGCTTCTAATGACTCGATAAATACATAAAATATCAAATAATGTACAAATTTTAAAATCTACAAGAGAAAAATACTCCTATAGCCTAGAAATGTTTGAACAAATATTACAACATGTGTAACAATGGTTTCAAAGTTCATATCCCTTAAATTATGCTTTCTTCCTTCAATTTCTCACTTACATATGTGAATTTCTGTTATAATAGAGCAATACATCTGCAAAATTCCATAACATCATCGATTTTCATCTATACATCAAATAAAGTCCTACATACAAACAAATAAATCATCTGCTCTAGGAATTTAGGGTTTAGGGTTTAGGGTATAGGGTTTAGGTGTAGGATTTAGGGCGCGAGCGGGCCCGTTTAGGGGGGCGAGCAGCTGGGGGGCGAGAGGTTTGGAAAGGGGGCGGTCCCGGCTTGGGAAGGCCTGCAAGCGGCTCTGGGGGCGCGAGCGGCTCTGGGGGCGCGAGCGGCTCTGGGGGCGGGAGCGGCTGAGGGTTTAGACTTTGAGAAGGGGGCTTCGGGCGCCTGGGGGGGCGGGAGCGGCTCGGAGAGGGGCGAACACGTGGGGAGGCGCAGACGGCTCCGGGGGGGGGGGGGGAGGGCGCGAGTGGCTTGGGGGCGCGGACACGGGGGAGGCGTCGACGGCTCGGGAGGGGGGCGCGAGAGGCTTGGGAGGGGGGGTGCGAGAGGCTTGGGAGGGGGGTGCGAGAGGCTTGGGAGGGGGGCGCGAGAGGCTTGGGAGGGGGGCATGAGACAAGAATATGCAGGATGTCATGTGGGAGCTTCGAGACATGACTTGCACACTATGAGTGTATGCAACAGTTACAGTCAGTGGATCAGAGGACGTTGGGTTCATGAGCAACATACAAGTCAGTCTTGAAGAATATCGAGATCGGAAACACGGATCAAGGATGGCGACTGTGGACCCATTTTGGCGAGTAGGGGAGTTGCCACTGGAAGGGAAACAGGAAGGTAGGGCCTTCTAAACCGCCATCTCTTTGGTCTGAGTAGAGCTTTTGAACACTAGAATTCCGATATTGTATGAGAGACTCACCTGAGTCTATGACCTGAATCTTGGATGAGGAAGCTATGAATTTGCCAAGTTGTGGCTCAGGTTCTAGGCCAGAATTGATAAGTTTGTGAAGGCGCCGGTTGCATAGCACTGGAATAATAGTACATTGAGGGGATGATGATGATGAAGGTGGAATTGGCAATCGATAACAAATTCACAACTATCATGAGAAGAAATAGGACTTTTTATTGAATTTCATGGAGCATCATAAGGCTCTCTTATCCAGAAGAAGACAGTGAGCATAACTACTCAACCAAGTCCGTGCTCTATTCGAGCAGAATGCAATCTGCGTCGGCTGGATCGTCTCCCCACGACGATGAAACTGAAAAGCTAACGCCTGTCCCTGAGCTTGAGGAAAACATGAAGGGCCGATCACGATGTCAAAGTCATGCGGAGCATCATACTCAAAGAGATTTCCACTACAAAAGCTCAGCCAGTCTGCATCAGGAAACTGAAACCACCGCACAACAAATGAAGCACCGCCATCTGGGGGAGCTCGATTGCCATGGAGGATGTCGACTGGGACCATAAATGCAAGAACGCTAACTGCATCACCGGCGTACAATTGTGGATGGTTATGGAGCGGATGCTCAAACGCATGACCTAAGTCATTAGACACATAAAACGTCGGCCCAACGGAAAACTCGTTCCTCCTACTCGGTGGAGCAATGCCTTTCTGGCAAAACCTCTCCCATGAAGATGCACGTAGACCATGGTAGAGGGTAACATCCTGAATGCGATCCTCCCAAGGATCATAGTGATGAAATGGAAGATCTAACGCCATCACATGATCAAGAAACATCAATGATCGCTCTCCGATGGTAATCCTCCTCTGAACTCGCTCCTCTCTGGTAGGAAGCTTCTCCGGGATCACAAAGGTTGGGAGTAGAATGTCAACCATCAGAAGTCCCTCAAAAAACACACCCAAAGGTACAACAGGAGCAACCGATCCACCTCGCCGTCCTCCCCGTCCTCGCCACTGTGCTGGGCCTCCTCTAGCACTAGATGTCTCCTCATCACGAGGCCGATGACCAGATCGCAGAGGTGTAACACTAGATGTCCCCTCATCACGAGGCTGATGACCAGATCGTTGAGGTGTAACAGCCCCCATCAAAACACCTGGATTTCGACTGGTGTCACATGCGCAACGCTGATTTATAATATTGATGACATCGTCCAACACCCGCAGACCAAAAATGCCGTAGCCACCACGGAGAAAGTACTGAATGCCCAGTACTGAGTCCTGAACCTCCTCATAGACCTCCATGACCTCCGTAACCACCAAAGTAGAGAAGTACTTTAATAAAAAGTACTTCAAGGCATCCTTTGAAGCATCGAATGAAGTGCGGTCCACGTCTGCATTCAAATCCTGCTCAATGGATTGCAATACAACAGTGGAAGTGGGAGGAGGGTCATCTATGAGGTAAAAGTAGCTAGAAGCCAAGTAGTCCTTGATAAAGGGAAACGGGATCTACACACCACAACACAACAATAAAGAAATCAATTTACTATAATCTGTATCAAGTCTATACGTTAATATCTAAATGTTCTCAATATAAACCTCACAAATCCAAGATGTAATATCATCACATCTTTTTAGGTGTTTGTAATATGATAGAGTCTGTCTATCATAATCCAATCACAACCATCAACACACACAGGGCATAGGGCATAATCCAATCACAAGCATCAGATACACACAGGGCACAGGGCATTGAAATGAATACCTCAGTCAAACCTTCCGCCATCTCTCGATGCTCGACATGTCCAGGCTTAACCACGACACATTCCTCCACTTGCGCTCCAAATACCAAACCCTAAAATCATCAGCACCAATCCTCACCAAAAAACTCCAACATCTTTGCATTTTGATCATAGAACAAAACTTCAAATACAAAGAATTCTTCATTTTCAAAATCGCTTACTTCCTCACGCTGCTCTTTGTCTGTGGAGAGATTGGCCTCCAACTCCTCTAGACTCATCTTGTCACCAACCTGGGAGCACAAACGACATCAAACGCTCCATCCCGCATCCACAACACACGCATCGACCACACGAGCCAAATCGTCCACCCTAACAAACCCCAAAAAATCTGACTTCGGACAACCATCGCATTGCAAACCCCCTCATCACTAGCCCGCCGCAAGTATATCCGCTTCCACTAAGCCCTAAAATACTAAAATACCGACATCTGATCACAGAATCTAATCCCTCTGCTAAATTCCTGAACCAAAATTCACCAAAAGAACAAGAATCTCCAAATCGGAATACCAACAGGTATCATTCAATGCAAGGACGCTTTACATAATCAAAGCCATGACCCCACACAACACAAAAGTACATGTCAAACGGTTTCGTGATGGACTGCCGATCCCAATCAAAACATCTCAGAATCTGATCTCCACGATCTCACATAAACATGCCAGGAAATCAAGACCAAGGTGTACTACCTCCAGGAATCTCCTCCTGTCGTTGTGAAAAAACTGCAGAGTTCCCGCCACCTGGTCACGAAAAAACCTCACATCAACGACTAGGCCAAACACTTGCAAAACTAGCAACGGGTAGCTAATGCTCAATTTGAGCATAAGAAAACGACCAAAGTAGGAAAAAAAGGATGCAAGCACAACCATACCCGCTTCCCGCCACGCCTGGCTAAGATACCAACCCTTGTCTCACTGGCCTACCCTAATCCTTTGAGATCGGTAACCGATGAATCTAAGGAAAAAATTAAGGCTCGAAATTATATTACAGCTCCAAAATTAGAGCTTTGAAAAAACTCCAAAATACTTCAACTAACTTAAAACCTAAATACTACCGACCAGAAAAAAGAAAGTAAAAGAGCGAAGTTTAACACATCATTGACACTCGCACCAACGATCCCGATCCAAGATTATCCCTTCCAACTAAGCATTATATGTAGAGATCCTCTTATATATATTTTTCGCAATCTTTCATATCTTTGTATCTTAGTTTCCAATTTTACATACTCTTCTTATATATACTTTTGTTTTTATGTACTTTTATTTTTACATCTTTTAAAATAAGTATATTTTATATACTTTTATTTTCATACAGTTTTGTTTTTATATACTTTTATTTTTATATGTTTTTATATTTATATACTTTTACTTTTATAATAACTAAAATAAACACAATTTTATTTTTAGTGATTTGTGAATATATAAGAGAAATCCAATGTATTTTTATACCATCTACAAATTCATACAGAACTTCAATGTACATATCATTATTTTATACCTTCTACAAATTCTTTTATTTTATTTTATTAATTATTCTCTTTTATTTTATTATTTATGAAGAGACCTCAATTGCATGTTTCTTTAAGGGAGTTATTGTAAAATAATTAATTAACCCCAAAGTAAAGAATTAATTGATAAAACCAAAAAAATAAGCAAAACTATTACAAGTTAATTGAAAATGTAGAATTTTAATACATTAATAAAAAATGCATCAGAGTTTATTAAAAAAATATACAAAACATCCATGATGTTTTTTAGCTCATTATAAAATGAGTTGGATTTTCTATAACAAGGCTTGCTACTACTTGACACTATTGGCAATATGAACACGGTCATATTCTTGATTTTGATCCGAGTTTTGATCACCACTTGATGGTGTGAATAGGGCCATATTCTTGATCTTGGTTTAGGGATACCGTGAACATGAAGGTCAGGGACGACCTAGAGCATCTAAAAATCTTCTTCCAAAGAATCAAGCTCAATTCCATTGATTAATTCCAAGCAACAGTGACTCAATTGATTGTTGAATCTTCTCTTCTCCTCACTTGCATTCTTTTTCTTCGAAATCCGTTTGACATCGTAGCAGCTGGAGCATTCTCTTAGAGATCAGAGTTTGGAGTTAACGAGGTGAGAATTTCGTGACTAACTCGGATGATCAGATGTGATCAAGCCATTAATTCATTGAGGCCTTCAGACTATGCATTTTGTGTTCTGATTTCTGGTTTGTTCTGATTTCTTGATCAAGAAAATCAAGAAAATGATGTATTTCTAGTCTCAAATGCATCGATAGCCAACAACCAACTAGAAGGGATTAATTAGGGTTACTTGCCATTTGGGTTGGAAGATTTTCGCAAGGGAATTCAACTATATTTAGATACACGTGAAATGTGGGAACGTTTTTAGAACATGCTTGAATCATGCTTGAGGTGGACTTGAGGTGAGAATTTCATGACCAACTCGGACGATCAAATGTGTTCAAGCCATTAATTCAATGAGGCCTTGAGACCATGCATTTTGAGTTCAGGTTTGAGAATATCACAGCTGATAGTAGATAGTAGATAGTAGAATGTTGGCTTGGGTGAAGTAAGGGCGTATTCGAATTCTTATAGCATTGGAAGATCTACTCAATTTCTTAAATCCAGAACACTTGGATGCTAACTTGCTCAGTCTCTCTTCCACCTCTTGAAACCCTACCATTAGAATGTTAGCATGCCTTTTATGGATTAACCCTTTTAGGACCAAGAGGCCAAATATGGCTTCATATTTTTTTAAACAATTTTGAGTGGGTTCTATGTGAAGTTTCTATTGTTCAAATTTATTTATGTTTTTGGTCAATACATGCAATGTTCTTTACTAATTCTGGTGATATAAAATTTGGTCCTATCTGGATCATACTTTTCATTATATGAATGATTGAATTTGTCATTTTTAAACAATGAATTCTTGGTCCTGAAAGGGTTAAGGAATAGGGAGGAATGGGAATTCTAGGACAATGAACAAACACTGATGCACCCTTTGATGGCAACAGTGTCCAACATCGTCATTTACATGGAACCTCAAGAAGAGCCAATGACAAGGATCCGCACGACAGTCTTTCCCATGCCCATTGTCAACAATGCCCAAAATTTTGCATACAATCAAAGATTTGGAGCACCAGGACGAGGAGCACTAGGTCGTGGAGCACCAAGGCATGGGAGAAATTCATCTAGCACAAGGGGCAACAATACCAACAACCAACCACCATCAGCAAAATCAAGTGTTCAACCTCCATCAACATCAAGTTCACGACCTAGTATCACAAGGTCAATCTACATTCTACCACATGATACAATATGGATTGACAAAGGAGGAGACACACTTCCTTTGTAGAGTCTTGGCCACTGGATTCTCCTAGTGTGCTTGTTTCCTTGCCAGGTACAACAAAGTGGGAAGGATTAGTACATCCCTTCCCCACAGATTCAGTAGAGCATGGAATTGCAATGGCATTAGCAAAGGCCTTCGCACAATCTACAACAAATTCATATGCAGGTCTATTCTATAAGAGGACCAAGAAAAGAAAGGGAATGGGAAGTGAGAGAGGATACTACCTCGAGCCCTATTTTAGGGTGAAAGGGGCTTGTTTTGGATCCTTCCCAGCAAATACAAATTTAGTTTATTGCCCTGACTCTACTCTACTACCACAAGGGGCAATAGACACTTACATGAGGAGGTTAGAGGCTGGACAAAGTAGCACTGTCAGGAGTATGCCATTGATTCTATCCATTGATGCTCCAGCCTTTACTGCAGCTCAACAGACTCCACCTCTTGTTCCACAGCCTAGGTAAATCATTTAATTAGTCTTATTCTTCCCTTGTTCATTGATCTCATTTGAATCATCCTTCACACTTTAGACTAAGCTAGGCAGTTGACTTTAGAAACTAAGACATTGTAGAATGAAAAATCTTGCACTCTAAAACTCATTCAATCTTGCATTCTATTAGGGCAAAGTAACTCACTAAAAATGTGGTGCACGCAGTTGGAGTCCAGCTGCAACTCCTCATCCTCCTGCTGCAGCTCAACAGACTCCACCTCATGTTCGACGGTCTAGGTAAGTGATTTAATTAGTCTTATTCTTTCCATATTCATTCATCTCATTTGAATCATCCTTCACACTTTAGACTAAGCTAGGCAATTGACTTTAGAAACTAAGACATCGTAGAATGAAAAATCTTGCATTCTATTAGGGCAAAGTAACTCACTAAAAATGTGGTGCACGCAGTTGGAGTCCAGCTGCAACTCCTCATCAAGATTCAACTTTAGCTCCTGCAGCACTTCAAGGTACCAGGTAAGTCGCTTTATTATGTTTGCTTTCCTTTTTTTTGTTTCCCTTGCTTTGTTTCCCTTGTTTATTTATTTTGTTTATGCTCCCAAAACAATGGCCTATGACAATTAGTCTTGGTTTCAAACTGTAGAGAGGGAGAGCCATCAAGACAATTCATTGACTTGCTATACCAGAATCTAGGAGCCATGAGAGTGCAAAAGATAATCACCTTGAGTATCTTTCGGAGGAATGGATTCGTCTCCATGAAGCGTATTTTGCTGCTTTATACTTGAAAGATAAAAAGATGGGCAGGTCTACTCAGGACACTGAAGATTTGGAGAGAAGCGCGTGATTTTGGCACTCTTTCCATGAACTGGAGAATGAAGTCATACTTGAAGGGAATCCTGCAATCAAGAACATTATATCAAATTTGGTTAGAAGAAAAAATCTTCAAAGAGGCATCACATGCAGTGACGCATACCTAAATAAGATAACATGACATCCAACTATGAGGATGTTTACTGCAGCAGACCTAAGACTGGAATTTGAGCTGAGAGCAACCCCATTTTGGAGGGAGTGGGATGTTTTTGAGAACCTCATCAAGAATGCACCCATTGGTGCAGCATACATTCATTTAGCCAACACCATCCTGTCAACACATGGCAAGGAAGGTTTGGACAAGATTCAGGAGTTAGAAGAGCTATTCAAGGAGAATGCCAACAGTAAACTGTCTTTGGAGCTATTGGAACTCATGTGCAAAGCCTCCTATGATCCAAAGCACATTGAAGAAGAAAAGCTTCTACACATGAGGAAACAGGTGGAAATTGCATTGTTTGACTTCCAATGCTACTTCCTATAGCAGAAAGTCTTCTACTCCTACAATACTTTTATTGATACTACAAGACTAGTACCTACGACGTACATCAAGGTCTACCAAGGAAGGGAATATCAAGCATTTTGTGAGTATTGGAGAGAGGTTGTTCTTACAAACCAGGTATGCAACAAAATCAAGGTCAAATTCACACACTCTTCAGGGATAGAAGAGAAACAAACTCTTGATACTGATGGGCTACGCAATTCCTTGGCTCACAACAACATCCTTGAATATACCAATAATAAGGAAGGGGCAATACTACATCCAATGAAAGACACTGACATTGTGAGACCAGACATGCAACTAGACACGGTATGTTCTTTGATTTACACTATTATACATTTATGAGTAAACTGATTCAAAGTAAGTGTGTGGATGGATTCTAAGTTTCTCCTACTTGAATTATGTAGGGACGTATGATAGGGCACTTGATATGGGAGATTGCATCACGTAATCTAGAGGTGAACAGGCCCTTCACATACTCCACCCTATTGATGATATGTGACCAAGTTCCAAAGTCGGAGGACTTATCTCACGGGGTTGACTTTCAGTTGAGGGGGCATCTTGAAAAGGATTTTCGATTGTGCTTCCCATCCAAATGGAGCATTCTTCAACAGCTGCGACAATCATACATCCATGCAAGTAAGTTAGTTTCTCAACTAGCAAATGATGAAATCAATGACGAATTGGGTTGGACCTTCATAAATTTCAAGATGACAGCAGAGAATTGGGCTACAGAGGTGGAGAAGAAACTAGGGAGCATCATCTGGTGCCATCTGTTTAAGGACAAGGATGAGGTTGGGAAGGCATTGAGAGAAGGCTTCCACCTAGCAATCGAAACAGCACCCATTGGAGAGACAAGAAAAGAAGAATTCAAAAGTGAGATTGCTCTGCTTACCCCTGATTGCTTGAAGATTGCTTTCTCCGGCTCTTGCAGCATTGATCTTGGAAAATTCATGAGCGTAGTTTCTTCTGACGACACAATCGATGAAGTACAACAAGAGTGGTTCACTAAGGCTGTCTACGAGATGTCAAATGCAGAGAGGATGAGACTCACCGTTTTCATCACCGGGCTCGAGTTCTATGGCGGATCCCACATCTCAGTTCTCTTGCTGGATCGGGCAGATGAGCCCTGCCTCCAAGCAAGCATCTGTTTCAGCCAGCTTTTAGTACCACCATACAAATCGTATGAAACCATGGTTAGAATGGTCAAATACTCCACTATGGACACTAGCTATGGTAGAGCTTAACATTTTCTACTGCTGTTCATTAACCTGGGCAAGGAAGAGGGCGTGGGGGTCGGAGGAAGGAGGGGAGGGGGAAGGGGGCGAGTGGTGCAGGGCGTGGCGGGTGGCGAGACAGCGCGCGTGGAAGTGCGAGAGCTCATGCTGGAGGCGCGACAGGCGCAAGCGCAGGGCAGGCGGAGGCGGAGGCAGGGGCGGGGACGCCATGGCGGCGGAACGAGGGGGCGTGGAGTTTGGACGCGCGACAGCCTGCTCAGGCGGGGCTGCCTCCGTCTGTGAGTGAGGGAGCGGCGGAGGGAGGGAGGGAGAGAGAGGGCATGATCATGGGAGGGAGGTAGGGAGAGAGAGGGCATGATCATGCAAGGGAGGGAGGGGAGGGAGGAGAGGGAGGAGGTCGCCCGCAACCCTGCCACCTCCATTCCATTCGCCTTCGTGCGCTCCATTCGTCCGTCCCGCCTTTTCCCACCCCCCATCCTGCCTTCGTCCTCATTCCCCTCCCCCTCAGGCTCCCCTCCTCCTTCCCCTCTCATGTCATCCCCCTCTCCCGTCATCCCTCCCTCCCCCCTCACCTCTCATTTGCCTTGCGCTACAGCCACTCCTCTCACCGGCCCAAGCAAAACCACGAGGAGATTGTGCGCGTGTGTCACAAAATCATTAGTTCTGCTCCAAAAGACCAAGGGAAGCGGAATTTCTTCTACCAAACGCTGGATGGGTATTGGGATGAAAAGAAAAACCGATTCCAATTTGGACAACACCCTCAAGGCCTCATATGGAATAAAGCGGGGAAGCTCATAACAGATGCTCGTGGACAGGCAGACATGGATAATCGAAATGCAGTTCAAATGGATCTTTCTGAGTGGAAGGTTCAATGGAAGAATGATGCTGTCGACTATCTATTGGTGGAGCATAGTCCAGGGACCTTGCGGGCGTTGGAAGAGATGAAGAACTCGCAGATATTGCGAAATCTCACCGAAGTGGATGGTCCATTTCGACGAACTCGAACGCGACGCCAAATTCTTCGCAACGATGGAGCGGGACCAAGCAATACGGCAGGCAAAAATGAGGACGAGTAGGCATAGCAAGTAGTGTAGAGTAAGCAGTAGTAGATGGTCAATGGCCGCTATGAGTTTTGTAAATTTTTGGTATTAAATGGAATGACGAATTTTTTGCTTCACAATTATCGTAAACATTGGTTGTTTCATGATTGAGAACTATGTATTGACTGAATGACAATTGTAGCAATTTATAGAGTAGGTGATGAACTTATAAAAAATGAATGAATGAAAACACAATGCTTCATTTATATAAGTTAACATTGAATGTTTATTTAAACCCCCCGCGAGAAGGTCGCGCCCCCCTACGAGAAGCTCGTGCCCCCCCTCCGCCAGAAGCTCGCGCCCCCTCCCATCAGCTCGCGCTCCCCCCCTCCCAAGAGCACGTGCCCTCCTCCCAGCCGTGCGCGCCCCCCTTCCCAGGAGCTCGCCCCCCCCCCCCCCCCCCCCCAACGCGCTCGCGCCCCTTGTACATGTGGATTTCCACGTATTAAAATGCTTTTCCACGTCACATTGCCATTCTCACTATTGGTATATGGAAAGTAAAATAATGAGGTAAAAAAAATCTACCATGGACCGCTATGTCCGTTATGACGGACGGACCGTCTGGTCCGCTAGATTTGGGCCATGTCCGTCCGATATGACAACCCTGATCCTCTTGTTAAAATGGGAGTCCAGGACCACGTCGAAGCATGTCTCCAACTTCTCATCAATGGCAGCCTCCATAACAGTCTTCCGCTTGAGGTGATACAGACTCTGGAGAAGCTCTTCCTTCACATCTGCGGAGAGCATCTGCTTGTATAGACTCTGCATTTGTGAGGAAGTGGTCCTTGAGTTGCCCAAAGTAGGGCCACCAGCTCTTGCGTCATTTGGACCAGACTCCTCTTGCTTCACGAGGCTCTCTACGATGGTTGGCGCATGAATTGCCCCGAACATGTCCATGGCCAGTGAACTTTTTGTCGGCACCATACACTTGAACTTCTCGAGAAGACGCAACCGACGAATTTTATCCTCTTCATCTTCTTCATCATCATCGAGGAGGATGACACGATCAGGAACCGCCTTCGAGAATTTCTTCTTGAACTCCTCGTTGTCGCGCTCTAACTCCAGGGCAACCTCCTTCCTCTTGGCCTCCCGTTTCTCTTCCTCAATTCTCCAAGCTTCTTCTGCTTGCCTTGCCCTCTCCATGTGCTTCGCTCACTCCTCGTCCTCGCTGTTCGTTGTTGCCCCACCAGATTGCAGCATTGGTACCGCAATGTCTGCGCATTCTTTTGCCACAGCCTCCCGTTGCGCCATGTCTTCCACATCAGATTCCCGGTGTGGGTTCTGTGCAATTGAGGTGTCCATCGCAGATGATGTTGTGGGCATGGACACCTCCGCGACACTCTGGGGGGGAAGACCGTGGGTCGCACTAACAAACACATCCGCGCGCACTTCAAGAGCGGGTTCCTCCTATAGAAATTCCGTCTCTGGAATTACGTCGGCATGTGGTTGCCCCAGCAAGGCCTCGTCCATGACGTTCTGCGGTCCACGAGCCATTTCGACAGCCTCATTTACGGCCAGCAACTCCTCCTCTCTGTTAACCGGGTTAACAATATATTCACTATTCCCTTTCTGGTGCTATTTTTAGTCAGTAGTATTATACGTAATAGATAGTAGCAGTAGATGAAATACAGTCACAGTAACTACCAATAATTACTCGGTAGTGAAAAACAATAAGGTAAAATGTATAAAACCGAATCTACTCGAGGGTAGATCCAAGGACTATAAGTACAAACCTCTTGAAGAGGCGGAACACTCTTTCATTTTCTGACTACTGAAATTCTAGTCATTTTTGTTGTGTCCAAAAGTGTGTGATTTGTAGACTACCAAGTTTGTATGCTACAGTTATAGAGAGTCAGAAGTGGTTGTTAGTCCTTAGATCGGTACACTACCGAGTGTGATTGAGAGCATCATCTGGTAGTGTGGATAACTGACCCCTACTACTAGATCAGTAGACTAGGATCTCGGACTCAACTACCAAGTAGTATCAGGAGATCTAACTATCTAAGTTTGCCGATAGTGCAAACTTTAATTGTAGACCACCAAAGCTACCCTTAACATTTGGAAACCATGCTGTGTTTCAAAAAAAAATTATTTTTTTGCTCATTCTTTGTAGGCATCAGTCTTGACGGGATCAGGAGTTGTGCTGACTATCGAGGTAGCTATCTGTACGATAGATCCAGTACCTGGTAGCTTGACCTGTAATCATCTAATCAAGGTTTGAAATATTGACGACCGATCGATAATGCATCCTTTCGAAGATCCAGATCTCGTACGGTAACAAAGTGGCAGTAGCAGCAACCGTGAAGCAAACAAAAGCCCAATTCAGAACTACCAGATCCAATCGCACCGCGTGACAAGATCCAAGAGCCCGATCACAACCAAGATCTAGATCCAGATCTAGATCTAGATCTCAACTATTGAGGATGACGACCAGACCAAATACCCGCTCTACCGGATTACCAGAAGCACTTCAACTCACACACGATCAGCTCAACGACCTCAACATGCATCGGGTGTTACGACAATTACTCAACACAAGTTTGTCAAGCAGACAGCGACCGACTAGTCATGTACCAAGCCGACCGGCTAGTCATGTACCAAGCCGACCGACTAGTCATGTACCAAGCAGACAGCGATCGACTAGTCATGTACCAAGCACACGGCGACCACACTTACAGGATGTAAGTTTCCTTACCTCCCTTGTCTGAAATTTCGCTGCAGCATTTTATGGAAAGCAGTACCCACCGAGCTACCGCAAGCGCATCGGTAGCACTAGAACAGGTCACCCCGACAATGAGTCACCAAGTAGACTACCGACCATACACCACCACAGGGATACTAAACGACCAGACAGAACGTCTTCATTTAGCTCAGTTTTTTTCCCAACCGAGTAGCCCACATCGACCCTACCGATATGCCATGTCTGACCAACCGTATAGTTCTTAACACCCTCCCCCTTACCAACCTGTGAACCCTACCGTTTCGATCGACAGACTCCCTACCGAAGAACGGCTACGGCAGAGTCAGATGTTAAAAAGTAGCCAAAGAAACATCCAGGACCAGATTGACAGACTAATCGAGCAAACTACTGTAGCCGGATAGAGCAATACCCAACTCGCTACCAAGCTACCGAGTGGTCAACCCAACTCGGCGATTTGTACGGTAGCTACCACCCCTGGTTTTCAGTTGGAACCGGAAATGACAGCCGAACAAGCTGCCTATGTTCGAAAAATGCTACGTTCAAAATATATCCTACCTACCCCAGGAGTGTCGTCGTTGAGTAAGCCGTACAATATGTTCCACCCACCAGAGAGTTTAGGGATTCACCCTCCAAAAATCTCCTAGCCTCAAATTACTGCATTCCATAGTGGTACCTCTTTCCAGCAGACCCATGTACCGGCAATGCCAGTATTGGGTGAGCAGCCTGGAACCTTTACCAACCCTGCTTTTGCAGAATACCGACCGCAGTTTGTTTCTCAGGCCCCGAGTCAAGCCCCTACCGGGCCATTAATCTCGGTACCCACTTGTTCCAATTGTAGTTCTACCGGGCATGATAGGTACGAATGTCCCTATACTGCGTTTGGACTCAGCGCACCACGCTTACTGACGACCGTTCCGGAGGCGATACCCCCCCCCCCTCGGTAGTCCCAATCAGAACCATAACTAGAAAAACCGTGACCCTTCCGGTTTATAAGGAAGGCAGATGTGCAACCACGCACATTCACATGCAAGGTTGTCAGGACGCTGGACGTCTCGGACGTCCGGACGTCCACGGGCATGGACGGAGTTGAGATAAGTATGCCAGATGAACAAAGCCTCTGAGACTCCTCTTTTCAACCTATCATGACATACTAAGGCCATCGCAATCGCAAAGTTCCACCCCGCCCCCTGACTCCAATGCTTCCTAGGAATTTCAGGGACATTGACAGACGCGAACAACTTCTGCATGGCAGGATATTCCGCCATCGGCCTGCCATGCATGAGCATATGCAGGCAGCACTTCATCTGAACTATTTTTCTCCGCCTCTCCTTAGTAACCTCGGCCAAGACCTTCGTGATTATCGTCTGCCCTCCCCTTGCAAACCAAACTCTCTCATTCTTGATGTGCTGATTCTGTCCAAGATAGTAATACTCATTGCTTTTTATTTTCCCCATGTCGACCATCACCCTCCTTCGGCCAGCGTGCTTAAAAAGCCCGTCAATCTTGGGAACCAGTAACTTCTCTCGACTAACAACTTCGGTGCAAATTTTGCACCGAACCTGAGTTATTGTCCCTCCGATGCCCACGACAGACTCCGCCCAGGGAAGCTTTGCGGCCCAACTATCTTGAAAATGCCGCATGGCCTCATAATTCTTCCGCCGTTTTCTTTTGGCCTTTGCCTCTGCGACAGACACCGAGCCAAGGACAACACAATCAGGAGCCGCGGACTTTGCTGGTGTAGACCTCACCTCGTCAACCGCACAGTCCGAATTGGACCGCGTATCCTTGCCGAGGAGCTCCTACTTCACCTGCGAGAAGTTGAAGGAATTATCAGAGTCTGCGTTCTCAAGGGGAGCGCGAGCTCCGTAAAGAAATTTACGGAGCGGGACCTGGATGGTGCACACAGCGGGCGCCATGACGCCTAACCGCAGGCAGCGCAATCAAAGCACAAAAAAGATTTCAACCCACCCCCACCCTAAACCAACGAAGCAAAAACCCCCGCAACCAGCAACCGCTCAAATGAACATCAAATCCCCGCAACCAACATACACCGAAAACCCAAAACCCCGGCTGTGGTATGAAACTCCCTGATCGAGCCGCTGATATACTCGCGGTCTAGGCCTCCTCGCACTCTCCACCCTCCCACAATCGACATCGAGTCCAGCGTAAATTCACAAAAGCCTGCAACTCTCTCTAAATTCACACAACGGAACACTGATTGGAAGCTTATTTCGGAGGTGGTGCCAAGGAAGAAATGGCCACATTGGAGATGGCGATGAGAATCGGAGCGGGAAGAGCGAGGAGGTGGCTCAGATCCGCAGAATGAGGAGCGCAAGAATGGCAAGCTTTGCATAAATGGAGGGGATCCGAGGCGAAAGGATCGTGGGAGACAGGTAGAATCCGGCGCGCGGGGACAGTGAGGGGGAGCCACTACGGCGCACTCCAAGTTTTTCCACATCGTGGAGACGGCGATAAGACCTGGTGTGACCACTTCGATTTGGCCCCCGACGTGGAAATACTCTTGTCTATAACTGGCAGGGTATTCGCAGCACGTCAGGGGGGGGGTCGGTTATGGCGATAATTCGCCACTAAAAATTACGCTGGTATAGATCATGGGGAAGAATAAAAGAAACGAGAAGCAAGCAACCCTTGCAGGTTTTATCAAAAGACCTAGAGTGGATTTGAATGTCGAATGCAACAAGGTGGATGGAGAAAGTAGCCAAATTTCTAAAGAGAGCCACCAAATGGAGAAAGAAAGTGCTACGGTGGTTCAAGGGAGTAGCAATTATGAAACTCTACTAGAGGAGCAAGCACTTATGCATATTCTAGACCATGAGGCAAACTTTGATGGATAAAGGAGCATGAAAGCAAGAAATTATAGAGCGGAATGGAAATTCAACTATCCCTAGGTAAGAGCTATTGATGTTTTGAGTCAAACTTGATTGAAGTGTATTTTTGTGAGAAATTTAGAGTAAGTGGACCTTGGAGGGTGGGAAAAGGATCAATGATTTTGCATTGCTCAAACACAACTTGAGCAATCAACATATCTATGTCCGTACTAGATGGTTGGATTTATAAGGGAAGATTGCAAGATCAATGGAAACATACATATAAGAGGCATTGGAATCTAACAAAGCTAAGATCATTTCTTCCATTGAAATGATTTATTTCTTATCTTTGAATATCATGTTTTTATCTTCTTTCCCTAATCTCATCAAGTTTGGAAGATACATGGAAATGCCAAGCATTAGTGCAGTGAATGACTATGGGACATACGAAAATGTAGTTTCTGGTAGGGAATTTCTACTAACCATTGCTAGTATCCTTGAAGACAAATTGATTGAGGAGGTTAATATTTCTCCATTTTTTTCTATTATGGTGGATGAATCCACTGATAGGACTTTGGAATCACATTTGATTACCTATGTGACTTATTTAGATAGTGATGGTATAGGCCAATCAAAAACAGAATTCCTAAACCTTGAAGGCCTTCCAAATGGAGCATCAATATCCATTTTTCAAGCATAGAAGAAGACTAGTAACAAGTATGATTTGGTTAAAAACCACTTTGTTGGACTTGCTACAAATAAGGTTGCATCTAAACCTGTGTCAAATTTATGGAATGGTGTAACATCTGGGAATAGTATCGAGTATCATGATTCTATAGTTGTCCGCTTCTGTGACTAAGTAATCGTGTAGTTGACAATATTCTCAAAGATTCTTTTGTTTTTTCTACATTTGTTTTTTGTTCTTCTTTGTCTCTTTTTTTTTGAGAGGGGGGAGTTTTTTTTGGTTTATTGAAACAAATGAAGTTGCAATTCCAATATTACTGTAATATCAAATACTTTATTTGACTGTTGCAAAGTGCATCATTTAGAGTCAAGCTCAAATGCATTTAGAGTCAAGCTCAATTCTTTGCTAAGGTAGATGGTGCTAAATCCGTGTGTCTCCCAAACCCGTCCTCCTAGTCTGGTAATAAAATCAACCATATAGAGACTCCAACTCCGTGCACAGTGGCAGTAACTTGATTTAGTGTTCTGACAAAGACGGCGTTGGATGTGTGGTAGGCGAAGTTATTTCATCCCAGGTCGGCTAAAATAGCTAACCTAAGTAGCTTTTACAAGTGTCGTAGCCAAACCTTGGCAACAAGGACGGATATGATTGTTGTTTTCCAAAATCGGTTCTATGCATGAAGATGGACAAATATTTCAACTTGCAAGCATTAATGTCCATACCTCCAAGATCAAGAGAGCCTACAATCTAGGTCAAAATTAGCAGTCTTTCACATGAGTTTGACAGCTCACATGTGCAATTCCTAGACTGGCTTTGTACAACTGCAATGTCTAGCCTTAGCAACAATGTGTTTAGTTTGAGTGGAATTAAGTACATAAATGGTGGGTAGAAGATGTAACCTCACATTGACACTCTAATACCTCACATCGTTTCTAAGTCTCTTCAACTTGTAGTAAGTTTCATGGCGAGTCATGGATTCAATGTAGAGTCTAGTTGCATGCAGTCTAGTGTAGACCAACTTGATTGCTTTGGAGAGGACGATGGTGAGTATGTTGATGTTAATAGCGATAGAGCAAAAAGTGATGTTGATATACCATAATCTGATCAGCTATCATTTGGCATCGATGCAAGAGTGGAAGAGTTCAGTGTTGGAGTTAAAATGCAGGTCAAAGGGAGCACTCGTCGTACCAGTGGTCGACCTATTTAGCAGCAAGCTGATCATGTTGGTAGATGGAGGGTTCACATGCGGAAGAATGGCAATTGGTCCCATATATCTCAACGATCAGAGACATTGACAACGGTGCTCCTATTTGAACAGTTGTTTGTATGCAAGGAACTCCAACCTCAACCTTATGTGGCCACTTGCTAGGACAGACTGTTGAGACATGTCGTGGACGTCGTAGGATTCTCACAGCTAAAAAAGAAACGTTGTTGGTGAATTCAATCATTCGGATGCAGCAAATAGGGCATCTTGTGATCATCACCCAATGTCGCGTGAAGGTAGCAGAGATCACGCAGTTTTGTCCCACGCCATTTATTAATGGTATCTTCAGCTAAGGATGGATGAGGTGGTTCAAGCGTCGACATCCAGAATTGTCATTGCGGCATTCACAAGGACTTGAGGCAAATTGTGCACGAGGTTTGTGTGCGGAGAGCGTCGCATCTTTTTACGCCAATTTAATGCTCCTCTATGAGGCTCAGAATTATGGCCTACATCAAGTGTGGAACTGTAATGAAACCGGAGTCCAAGCAAGTCGCAACGGTGGTGGATTAGTGTTGGCGAAGACTGGTTCACGGAATGTACATATTGTCATGCCAGATGAACGTGAATGGCTTAGCGTGTTTGTATGTATGAATGCAGCAAGGTACTCCATTCCAAACTTTTACATCTTTAAGGGAAAGAGATTTTGTCGTAACTTCATTAAAAAGTGTGAGATGGGTGCAACTATGGCCATGCAACCACATGAATGGTGAAGGTGCCTTCCAGTATTTTGTTGCAGAGATCTCAGATGAAAATGACGTAGTTGAGATTATAGACAAGAGCAATATTGAACCTACCATTGTTGCATTGGAGATCCCAACTCCTCCTAGTATCAAAAGCTTATTGATGCTCTCTGAGCATGTGCATCCAATAGCAAGAGCGCGCGGTGATGAACCATACGTGGATTACAATAAAAACATTTATCTGACCACTAATGAATATTTGCAGATGATGGCAGATAACTCCGCCAAGAGAGCGGTGGTAGATGAAGAGAAAGAAAAGAGACATGATAAAGCTAAAGGCTCGAAGAGCCAACGAGAGCTGGAAAAAAACGGCTGCAAAAATTGAGAAGCGCTGGTGCCATGAAGAGAGAGAAGTAAAGAAGGCTTTCAATGCGCTCTGGACCTCCCAAGCCTGAGGAGAAGCAGTGGAACGCCTGCATCAACTAATAATAGTTGTTCCTTTTCAACACAAATCATTCATTCAACTGCAACGTCGTGCTCTCTCAACATCTGTGTGCAGGCAAAATATGCGTATTGCAGTGGAGCGTTGACGTCGCAAGAAGGCTGGCATTTGCACCACCAACCTTCCGCCGTTAACAGATCCGTTGTGGGTACATCGTAGGTAAATTCAGTGATTTGATAGGTGTCTCGGGCTTAGACATAATTAGATGTACATTATCAAACAGAATGAAATTTTGTTTTATTGTTTGGGATTTCCGCTTGACTTGTGGATGTCAACATATATCATTCATCCAACCACGACCATTAACCTATAATTTGTGTAGGGGTCTTGGGCTTAGGCCTGGTATAAAATAAACCCTGGTAGAGAAATTTGTGCATGTTGAAACATATGAAACCCAAATTTTCTGTAATATCTTAAATCTGAAATACTGCAAAGGTGAAATCCTTGAAATCTCTACAATGCAAAAATGCTGAAATGTCTAAAATCTCTGCAATACTGAAACGCTGAAATGCTGAAATCTTTGAAATCTCTAAAATACTAAAATCTCTGAAATTTGATTCTTTGATTTTCAATTTAAGTTATTATGAGTATGGAGAAAGTGAATGCATGTACTTTGAGGATTTGGGGATTGTGCAAGGGAAACTTGTTTGATTCATAGCGATGGATTTAGAGAAGTAGAAGAACAAATCTGACATTCTCTGTGGACGATCGGTGGTGGTGTTGCCGGTGCTTCCAAACTTGCAATGGAAGAGAGACACAGAGACACAGAGACACAAATATTTTTAAATCCTAAAAAAAAAATGATAGAAGTTTGAACTAAAATGCGTTGTATTTTGCTTCAAAAATCAATTTAAAAATATTTACAATTGATTATTTTTTGAAATTTATACAACAAGAACTTCAGATTGTGTTTAATAGCTTCATTTTTTTTAATAATTTTTAGGTGATTTTTTAGTATATACATACGGGGGGTCAAAAGTATGCATTCACGTGATTCCTAGTCTTAACTTTAAGTGCACTCCCCGGGAAATTCTCTTTTGATCTAGTTTTCAAAACGGTGCTCTATTGCACTGTTCTATTATGCTATGTTGCCCCACAAGGGAAGAGACTATGTAAGCGCTTTGCTTTCAAGAATTACACGGTTGGACGGGAAAAACAAGCCGCAAAAAATTGATACATCCGATAATATTGAGACATCAACTATGTGACTAGCCTTTTTTTTGTTGTAGGTTGAATGGTGAATTTTATTTTTGTTTTTTGGTTTTGAATAAAAGTTCAGGAAGTTTTGGAGCTTTACTTCGATGTCCTATAATAAGCTTCATATAGAAGGAAAATTGAAAAATTAAGCCACCATTGCAGTCTAATGGTGTGAACCTTGAACACAATGATGTAGACCCTCAGCTAATAGGTGTAGCTATTTTGAGTAAAAAAGAAGCTTTTTATAAGGAAAAATAGTTTGAGCAATTAGTAAGCTTATTAAGAGACAAAGGGAGTATGAGAGAATCTCCTTCTTTTACAAGAAAAGGTCAATTTGTCACCAAAAGTCATGCATCCATATTTTTACTAGCAAAATTTCACCAATTTCTTACTTCTTTTCACCCTTGGAAAATTTTACATAGGAAAAATCATAGGAAAATGCTAGATGATTCATGACACCTTCATTCATCCTGCCTCCCATAGCGTCAATGACTAGGGCACCTAGCACGGTAAACAATGTTGGTTTTAGGTTAGGTGCCGCTATGAAAGAGCGGTACAACATGCGGCGGAAAAATTGTGACCTATTTAACTAAAAACCAGCTTCATTGTGTTGTTTTTGACATGTGAAGGTGGTTTTTGGATTATTCGTAATGAATCAAGATGTTATCAATTAATGTGTTGAATTCCTATCAACTCATATCCAAACTTGTAATTTACACAACCGAATCCCAATATGATTACGTTGTTTTAGGCAGTGGGGTGTTTTTATGATTGGGGTGTCCATGTGGTAAAAAAAACCATATACTAGTAGTATGTAAAACATTTGTCATTAATACTAATTATTACTTCGTGAAAATATTTTAAAATATTAAAAATAGGATCTTTTCATGATCTTTTGAATCTTTCTTACATATTTTATATTATTTTAGAATATTCTTAGAATGTTTTAGAAATCTTTTGGATATGATACCTTTATGTAGTAGGAATTGAAGAAAAGATTATCATTACTATATCTTCAATAAATCATATCAATCAAAGCATTAACAAGTCCAATTACAACATGTAATTGTCAAGAAATATTACACATTTGGGTACAAATGCAATTAATAGTTTTAAAAAAAAATCAAATTATTTCAAAATATTTCCCGTCCATTCTGAGAACAATTATTTAACGTGGTGAGGATTTCAAAGGTGATTATACGGAAATCCCTCCATAATTGGGCATTTTAAAAATAAAAAAATTAAATTTTAAATCACAGGTAAGGGATGAAATTAGGCTTCATTTAATTTCCGGACTATGGTTTTAAATTGAGTCACAAGGGACAATTTCAGTTACAAAAGACCAGTCACAAACACAAATAACACAAAGATTCATATTTCTACCAGTGACTTCGTCATAATAATAATAATAATAATAATATAATCATAACTCTGTCTATTGTGAATAAAGAGTCTGTGCGGGGGGCGGCCGGGTTCATCTATCCATGCCTAAAAAACAAAGCTTCACGAACTTGGAATGGCATGGATACGAGGGTTCCAGATGAATGAAAATACACTGTTTTCCCTGAAATCTACCATGTTAACGAAGATGATTGATTCCAAACTACAATTGTGTTACCATAACTACATTTGACAAGTTGTGCAGCTCATCATGTCCTAATTTGCACAGTCAAGCTCCAGATTTGAGTTCCCTAGAGCTTTCCAACATATGAAATGCCGTAATGGTATATCAAAATGCCCACACCTCTGTACACCTTGAGTTTGCAATTTTGGAGTTCTAAACTATGAAAATGCTACACCTCGGTTTTTAACCCCTGAAGAACCGAGAAGCCCAAATAGGGCCTCATGTTTTTTTTTTTTTTTCTCTGCAGTTTTGAGTAGGTCCTATGTGGACTTCTTTTTGTTCAAGTTTATTTGTTTTTTACCAACACATGCAATGTTCTTCACTGATACTGGTGATATAGAGTTTGGTCCCATCTGAATTATATTTTTCACAAAATGATCGATTCAACTTTTCATTTTAAAACCATGAATCCTTGGTCCTTTAGGGGTAAAAAAAAAAAAAAAAAAAAAAGCCTAACTGTGAAGCAAGAAGCACCATTTGTACACCGAATCAGTGACTTTATTTCAGTAGACGAGGCTTCTGTACAGTGGCGTGAAAATTTCTCGGTGAGGTGAGTGCAAAATCTGGGCATCACTCTAAGTACAAGATGTACTGAACAAACACTAAAAACCTTCTCTGCTAGTAGAAGGAAAAGCTACGTGAAATGCACGTCCTCTGCTGCTGGCATGATCACTCCTCTCGCTGAAACTCAGTGAATGAAACGACAAAGCGAATCATCACATAAAAAAATCGATTCATGCCACAAATCTAGCAATAAAGTTCATGCGCCTGAAATTCCACGTACCAACATGTAGCATAAGTTTGACCTCCCATGTGAAAAACTCTTCGCCTGAAGAATCTCAAATGTCGTAGAAATCATATACACAGGAGGTAGCCACGTACAGTGAACAGGTAACGAAGAGAAAAGAGGAGTTTATCTTGCCACCAATGTATGATATGGTCTGCCATCTTGAGTTCGAGATCCGAAAATTTGATCATTCTGTGACAGGAGCAAATCGCTGCACAAAGCTCGAGTCAACGCAGCCACTTGCAGGATTTGGACAAGAGTTTGGCACCTTGGGGAGCTGTAGGAGGACTAGCTCTCAAATTACACGCCACTTGGATA
The DNA here is from genome assembly GCA_022496805.1 of Pohlia nutans. Lineage (NCBI taxonomy): Eukaryota > Viridiplantae > Streptophyta > Bryopsida > Bryales > Mniaceae > Pohlia > Pohlia nutans. The sequence continues at coordinate 36,645,631 of CM040085.1, forward strand.
TGAAGAGGAGGAATCACCCAAGTGCCAACTTGCAGTGCCGCTCCAACTTTCACCTTCGCAAGGAGAGGGATGTCGTTGTTCCCAATCGCAGCCTGCAGCTCCTTCCCTTGGCTCTCAGACAACGGAGCACTGGAGGCATTCAAGTCCGCCACTATCACCGAACTCGTCTTCTTCCCTTGGTAAAACGGCGCCACCACACTGTGCGCAAATTGCGTGCCGTTATAGGAGACCACCACACTCACATCCTTGAAGTGAATCCCCAGCTTCTCATTCGGATTCTCCACCTGCATCACTGAAACTTTTAGCCAGAGCTACAAGGGAAAGTTGTTTGCAATTGCTACCAAAATCAGACAGAAATGTACATACCAGAAATAACTGTAATGGTTTTGGAGCATCACTGACCTGGATTGTGAAGGCAATGTCGGCATTCAGGACGGGGTTTTGGGCTTCGGTCAGAGATGTGATGGCTCCACCATTTCGGTTGGTGACATTAAACTTGGTGATAGCAACGTTGGTGATGTTAGCTTTCGGAAGCTTCGGTTGGAACACGACATAGAAGATTAGTATGGTGAGCCCCGAGAGGACGATGAGGATGACGAGGAAGGAGAGGAAGGCCGAGAGGTAGTAGCAGAAAGAGGAGGAGGATCTTCGCCTTGGCCTGCCGTAAGTAGCAGGCGGCGGTAATGGGGCCTCCGGGATGCCACCCGATTTGTGCCACCCCATGGGTCCTCCTGACGATTCCTTCTTCTGCGTTTTGGAGGGTGTACCTAACGCCGCGGAGGAAGCAGGGGCTGGGTACACCTTGTCGCCCTTTTGATGCCTCATCACCTTGAAATGATCCAGTAAACCCATTGCAGCCCTGCAAAAAGCGCCAGAAATCCATGTGAGATTCATGAAGAGGAGATTAAAACTCTCCCCTATTCATACATTTAGTTGGAGTTTTAGCAAGTCATGACTGTAGCCACTAATCTGGGATTATCGACTGTCCCTTTAACAATCGAAACTGCTGAAGAAATTCATACATGGTGATGAAATGAGAGTTTATCTCTTTCATCCAAAGTGATCTCTCTACAGTTAAATCACACTCCAATATGTTTGAACGGCACGAATAGTATCCCCTACCGGAATAAGAAGAGTCGGAATCGATAAGAGAGAGTCTTACCAAAGCTATGGAAATACATTATGAAGCTCTGAAATCAAACATTCATAGAGGCTATCATCAATCGAAGACAGGTGCAGTAGCTGCTAAATTTGAGCACAGACCCAGAAGCTCAAACTTTCTATCAAGCACCAACCTCAGATGCACCCATCAGAATTCCACCACCATTAAGTAGCGACACACAAGAATTCACACGCGAGAAGAAGACCACTCTGCAAAGCCCGGTGCTCAATGAAACTGAAAATTCAGAAAAGAAAAGGAAGTGTGACCTTGAAAAGTAGGCCACAACTCAACGATAGCCCAACCAACAGAGTCTGTATATCACAGAAGACAGGTGCAGAAGCTGATAAATTTGAGCACAAACCTCAAAAGCTCAGAGTGACGTTCTATCAATATAAACAAGCGTGTGAAACCTCAGATGTACGCATCACACACTCCACCAGCCATTAAGTAGCATCACGCAAGAATTCACACGCGAGAAGGAGACCATGTCAGAGACCGTGCAAAGCCCAGAGCTCAATCAAACTACAGGTTGGGAAAAGAAAAGGAAATATGACCTTGAGAAGTGATTAAGTGGCGGCCACAAATCGACGATGGCCCAGCCAACAGAGTCTGTGCGTCACGAAAGAAATGGACTGTTTCCTGAAAAACTGTGCTGAAGGATCGGTTGCAAGCAGCAAATGAATGAATTCTCTGGAGGATTCTCTGATTTCCGAGTGAGTGGCAAAGGGAGGTGGGAGACAGTGCACAGGGGGGAACAGTGAAGCTGATAGAGTGAAGGGTAGTCCTGCCATAGCTGTAGTTCCGGTTCCAACGGCTTCAATGCCAACGGACACTGCCGGGGTCTAACGGCTATCGGATGAATGATTCTCGTCGAGAGGATGAACGATCCTCGTGGAGACGGATGAAGAGAAGAAACGCTGATTACGGATGAATGAACTGTGGATGACTTTGTGTCCGCTATCTGTTGTGAGCTCGAAGCACGTTCAAGCAAAATTGACAATAAGGCATGAGCACCTAAAACCAACATTGTGCCTAATTGCTACAAAATCTAGACCATATACTCATTTAAGAACGTAAATCTAGGCAAATCATAGAGCCCTTATTGTATGTTGACCAAAATAATAAGTAATCTATGATCTACTTAAATTTACGTTTTAGAATGGCTATCATGCCTAAATTTTGTCGCAATTAGGTCTAGTGTTGGTTTTAGGTGTTCCTACTTCACTACCCAATTGAATATCAATATTATGTAAGGTCACACAAGTGAACGTGAGTTTTGTGTCATAAGTTATTGGAAACTTGGTTGAAGTGCACAGAAGCTGAGTACATGAGCAAGAGTAGGAGCTACAACAAAAGATGGGAAGGTAGTATAGAAGTTAGGGTTTCAAGACATTTGGAGATCGACGAATTTCATCCTATTAGTGAGGTCACATTCATTCAATGAATGAATAGAATGTGGTGGATCCCACCATTCACAACAATTTATGTCCTCTATGATATAACAAATGGGAGGGGGGGGGGGGGTCTCAAAGTGTCAGTCACATTATTGAAGGTCATAGTGGAATTATCGAGGGAGTTTTGAACTAATTTTTTTTGGGAAACAAGCATTAGTGAGGTTGTCATATCAATATTGAGTGTCATATTATCGAGGTTAGATTGCAATGTAACCGCGAGGCTCTATTCCAATTTTCTTTACATTTGTTGTAAATACTTGATCAAATTTTAAAATTGGTTTTTTTAATTATTGGAGTACATGCAGTATAAATGTGTAGGCAATATTCTGTCCCACTAAAACACTAGGATATCCACTTAATCCCTAAATGCGTACAGCCCTCTTTAGATTTGAAGAATTGGAAAGATGCATTATAAAATGCAACTAAAAGTGATATTTTGAACTTGATGTATAAATAAAAGTTATAAATTATGAATTTTAGATTTTATCTATATGGTTTAATCTATGATTGCTATCACCAATATTTTGTATAAAATTTGTAGTTCAAAATTAAAAATTCTTTTGTAATTTGATTACGAATAAGATATTGACAATCTATGGATGAAATTTGTTGTGATTGGTTGAAATGTAATACATTAAGTGTAGTGATTTTTGGAGTTTTTTTGGTTGCTTAATTTTATGAGTTGGCTTTTTCAAGAGCACTTTTGATTTGTTTTGAACTAAGATCTTAGAATTTTTTGGTGAATCACTACAACATGAAATGAGGCATAAAATTTTCACAAATCATCTCCTTTCTAATCGGTTCACACATGCATGAAACTAATTTCCCATAAAATCCATAGTAAAAAAATCCACACTGCAAAAAGTGCATGACGGATGAGAAAACATGGATGAATCTATACATCGTTTAGAAAATGGAGGCTTTGGCAGTTAAGGGTTAAATTTTGTCCCAAAATAAAACCCTGATTTCCAAGTATGACAATATGTACTCATCCAATGCTAGCAATTAAAAGATCACTGGACCCATACGGTGTATCCCATAAGCCGTTGTATGAATCTTGATGGATGCAATGTAAATTTAGACTCATGGTTGATGTAATATGGACTCATGTGGACTCGATTTACCATCGGCTATCAACCCTTAAATGAAAATTCTTTTCCTGATACCACATCCAAAATCTCCTCTTAAATTCCATTTTAAGCATGATTCTGTGTTTAATTTGCTTTAGCTTTATTCTAAAGAAGTATAGATCTCTCTAAGGTGCTCGGTTTGGAATTTTAAAAACCCCATTTGATGCAATGGTGTAGAAGTTATGAGCAAGATTCTCCCAAACTAAAACCAAGCCCGTGGGGCTAGCATTGTCGTTTAAAGGTTAACCCGTCTGAATTCATACATGCAAAATGGAGGTTCTTATGCTTTGTTTTGAACAATAGTACTGAATCCATGCATTTAAGTGAAAACATGGTGCTTTAGTGGGACTGAGGGAATATAAGATACTATATATGTTGTATTATTTAGGATGTTACATTGTTTATTATAAAACAATTAATATGAATCTACTTAAACTGAGAGTATTTTAGACAATGGTTTATTGTGTTGCACTTTACAAATAAAAGAAAAGACCTAATTACGTGAAAAAAAAAATCAGCCTAAAATGAGAAGATATTCACAAATCAAGTTGAATTTAGAAGGAGAAAAACAAATGATAGTAGGATCCATATAATAAAGAAGATATGTGTTTTTTGTGTGTCCATAGTGCCACGACAATTTATACATGGAATAAGTGATTATTTGATGAAATTTCGGATTGGAACATGCGAGGAGGGTTTCTTGACAATGTAACTGAATTCTTGGCAATTCAACTGCGAGTCGTTGTCGTCGTTTCCGCCACGAAGGAGCTTATCGACGATCATCGTGCTCGCTTGCTTTGTTTTAGGTCAATAGAAGAGATTGCCATTTGCGCTCCGACGGCATGAGCTCATCGTCTCAGAGAACAAGATGACAGACGCGCCTCACGGAAATCTGGACTTCAATGATATGCTGCGCTAAGTCTGAGAGTGGACACAACAACAACCTCAACAACACCAAACCGGGCACCTTGAAATTCCTCTCGCCTCGCAAACCGGAGCTTCCCAACTTGTAAGATCTCTGCTTTGTCCTAATTAAGTTTTAATTTGCTATGAAGAAAACAAACTGAACTCACAGGAAAATTTTGAAGCCTAAAATCAGTCAACTGTGTGAAGTAGAGGATTGAATGTGTGAGCATCAAAATGTAGGGGTTCGAAATTTTTGTAGCGGCAGTTTCGTCCCTGCGTTTTAAATGTTATTTTTTTCCATCAAATTTCTACTGGCTTTGGAATCCTTCATTTTTCGTCTGTAGCTTTTGTCACCGTTCGAAGGATCTTAGTCTCTAAGCTGATTTGCACAATATAGTGTTGCCTATTGCATAGTTGAGTGGCTTTCCATGCTATTAAGAAAATATATTCAAAGTAGATACAGGACTTCAAATGTGAGGTTTTCTCAGCAAGTTGAATAAGTTGTCTCTTTCATTCTGTGACGGAATCTTAAATCCTTGTGAGGATATTTTTTCTTTTTCTCTTCAGTAACTGTTCTGCACCATGCACCACCTGTTTTTTTGAAACCCTAGAAATTGGGTGTCGTTGGGTCACCGATCGACAGCGATAAACTCCTCACTGAACTGAAGTTTGTTCATTTTTGTAGTCTTGACTATTGTAGTGTTTCTGGTTTCACTTTTTCATTATTTTGTGTACAGAATGTGCAAAGGACCAAATTAGGTCTCATGTTTTTTAGGTCATATGCAGACTTTTCTTTTCGTTCCATTTTATTTATTTTTTGATGAGCACCTGCAATATTCTTCATTGATATAAAATTTCGTTCTACCTGAATTCTATGATTTTTACAAGAAACCACAAAATCTCGGTTCTTTAGGGGCTAACTCTCATGATGCTATTATGCCCTCTTGATGAGTGCTTGAGCTTTTATCAAGAAACGACTTTTTTATGTATATACATAGTTCATACATATCATAGTCTTCAGCTTCAGCTTCATCCAATTCACTTTCATATTGCATAATAAGGTATTTTTTAAGTAATTATCTTTTAAATTATTGATAGTTATATATATGTACTACTTATAGTTTCTATACATACAAAATATATAGTACAAAATGTACAAATCATGATTTTTATTCTTTAAAATTGTTAATATTTTAAGAATAGTATGACAAAATAGTAGACTTTTAAGTACATCATTGGTGTATATTTTGGAACTTTAATAGAATATAATAGATACTAAGAAATATGTTTATTATGAAAACAATTTCATTAGTTTATAGTTGATACTTTTAAATATAGAATGATTAAATATACATATAAATCATATATTAATAACTATTATATTATTTATTTGATTCATTTACTATTTCAAAATAGTCTCTAGGTCTTCTATGTAACACTTATATGGTTATGCGGGCATGTCCAATTTCACGCTGCACAAGTAGACAAGGGCTTCGGACATCCTACAATTATGGAGATTTCAAAGGCCCTTGCCCCTAGGTCACAAGGACCCAACATAATCCCACCTTTGCATAAGCCTACTTGTTCATATACAACCTTGAGATCATATACAACACTTGAGGAAGTTGGGGATTTATTTTCTAATGGTGGTCTCGGGGGGTGCACTCTACATTATGTTTGAGAATCACGTGCGTTCATGACCCCTTCTAAAAACCCCCTATATACGAGAGGCTATATGTCTAAAATACCTTTGTATATAGATTTATTTCGTTTTAAAAATATGTTTAGTGTAAGTATACGTGAATATTTTCAGTTCTAAATGTGTTTATTGTATGTATACGTAATACGGTACTGTTCAAATTAATACCCCTTCTGTGCACTCACATATACTGGTACATATTTAGTACAGTGCACCCCCCGAGATGGTGGTACCTCACGGTGAAAGGAAAATCGGGCTGATATCTAACTTGCAGGAAAATAAAATACAAAGTATTCTTCAATCTTATGAAGCCCTTGAAATCAAGTTCTAAGACTTGTATTCATGTTAGCCATCAATTGCTCTAAAAGTGAGCCTTGTAGTAGTAGAATCCACAAAAGCTCAATTTGAATAGTTGTTCTAAGTTGTTCATAGATGTAGGAATATGATGATCTTGTGATGTTATCAAGCTATAATGTTTCGTTCAAACATTATCAAGCTAGTTCTACAAATATTCAATTGAGAATGAATGCTATTCTAATTTGCTTACCTCTTTCAAGAACAAAAAGTCGAAATATTCAAGACTATGGCGGTAGAGATGCAACTAAAGTATCTATCAGACATTTTGGAACAGGCTGGCAAATAACATGAAGAAACAAACACCCAACAACAAATGCCATCTTTGTCTCGTGAAGTTTATATCAAAGACAAAGGCAACGTATTTTGATTGTGGATACATTGCCACGTGCATAGATTGTGGCATGCAAAAGCGGAACATGGCGAAGATGTGTCCATTGTGCCAATGTGACACATCTTCACCACTACTCATCTCCTCAATGTTCTTTGGGGAGAAAAAATGACAATTATAAATACATTGATTTTTTTTGAAATTTTGATATTCATTTTAAAATTGTTTATGTTCCGGTGCCCGACACAAGTCAAGCTAGGTAACTGCCCAAAGTTAAAGAACAACATAAGCAGAAAAGGATAAGATGTGTATCAAAAATGGTAGCCTAAGAGCATTGACACCCATGCACGCTAGAATTGACTCTCTGAAATTATTCATCTACACTTGAAGAGCCCTTGCACTTACACTCCCCCACCCTTGCATGTCCCTCACACATCAAAAGTGCACATCAAATAGTCAATGGACCAATCAAAAGTAGAATGTGGGGATATGGTCAACTACATAGTGATTTGAAGGGCCATTTCTTAACACGCTAAGATTGAGAGTCAAGAGGCATTTCTGAAGGGCCCTTGGCACTTTTCATCTAGTTCTTGAGTGTGAGAGACTCTGGGAAGCCATGGGTGGCCATGCTCTAACTACATGACTACACATCTTGCTGCATGAGAGTCCCAAATTTCCATCTTTGTACATGCTTTTCAACCTTTGATTAATTTTCCAATTCACCTCAGAGTGTAGGGGTTGATACTTGATAGTTAGGCAGGGTCAAAATCGTGCATACATAGTACTGTACTTTTTTCAGATTGTGGAATAAGTACCAAGTCAAAGGCAGTTCAAGAATGTTATACTTCACCTTCACTCTAGGGGTCATGATGTCCTTGAGACATGGATAGACAAACTATCCCAGTGCACTCTTTATTCACGATGGTCAGCATTAATCGCCATATTCTTTTAATTGGGAATTTCCGTCATATTGGGACTCTTTGAAATCTACAATTGGTATAAAGTTTCCCATTGAATCTATGCCTATTGTAGATTTCAAAGAGTCCCAATATGGCGGAAATTCCCAATTAAACAAATATGGCAATATTACGATTATTATTATCGTCTTCACTCTAACTATCACACTTCCTCTTAATTTCTTCCATTTTTTTCCCTTCTCATGCTCCGTCGTCAAAGCTGAGCAAAAGCTGTCTAATTGCTCTCTAAGGTAGACGACCTGTTTCCGATCACCTTAAGCAATTCAGCATACTTCCGGTGGAGTAACGAATAGGCAAATAATTTTGCAGTGTAGGGAAATAGATTTGAAGGTCACATATTTTTGAACAAATTTTGTGGCAATATTGAATTTACTACGAATTTTCAAAGTGAAGATTCTCTCCAACCCTTTTCGCAATATAGGCTGACCTATTTTCAAGAACTGTAAAACTAGATTTCGATATTGGTACTACTTCATATCAAGAACACATGATATCATACTAACTCGGTAACAAGTTTCCATTCTCGGCGCCAACCATTCCATATTAAGAGGAAACATCCCAGAAACATGTTTCCGTCACCGTTTACGAATGAATTCGAAAATAATGCAGGCTCATTCACGGAAATACAGTGTCTTGCAAAAGTGAGTCAGAACCTTGGAAAGAGAACCTTGGAATGCATTTTTCTACCAACTCATTAAATGAAATCATGGTTTTCAAGATAGAGGAGATACATCATGGAGTTCATGAACTATTAATAAAGTTTACATTGACACATACATGGGATATAATTAGAGAAAATTGTCCTAATATAAACACATGCCATGACTCAGTTTTGCATGCCATTGAGAACTCATGAGTCAAGACATGTGTTTTGCATGCCAAAAATGTATTGAAAACTCATGAGCCCAAATTGGCTTGGGTATATTGAACTCCAATGTTGCACTACTGATTCAGAGCTTCATACACATCTTGAGTGGATTTTAATTACACACCATGGTGTACTTAGAGGAGCTTTCTGCAAGTGCTCGTACAGATCTTGATAATTCCATTCTGGTGAAGTTGCAAGCTGGTAGGTCCACTAGGGATGTAGGAAATGAATTGCAGGTGTCTCAAAGTCATGTTGCAAGACTGAGAAGGAAGAGATTGTTTGATATTCCTACTAGTAGTAGTGGTAGACCACAAGCATTGACAAATACACAGAAGAGAGCATGCATTAGAGCTGTCACGTCAGGAGGGTTTGAAACAACAACACAGGCTACCAAGTATGTACGTGAGGAATGTCAAGTTACTGTAAGTGTTGATACGGTGAGAAGGGTCTTACGTGCAGCGGGGTTGAAATCAAAGGTGAAGCAGAAGAAACCAAAATTGAACGAGAGGCACATCAAGGATCGACTTGAATTTGCTAGGCGGCATGAGCATTGGACCATTGATGATTGGAAGCACGTCATCTTCTCTGACGAGACAAAGGTAAATCGATTTTGCTCAGATGGTCGCAGTTGGTGTTGGATTCGCGATGAACAGTCTTGTGATTTAAGACAAGTGAAACAGACTGTAAAGTTTGGTGGTGGTTCAATCATGTTGTAGGATTGTATGACATTCCAAGGCTCAGGCATGTTTTGTAGAATTGAAGGAAGAATGGATCAACATCAGTACAAAGAAATCTTACAAAGAGATTTGATGTACACCGTGATGGCATATGATCTTGATCCTTCAAAATTGATTTTTCAGCATGACAATGATCCCAAACATACAGCAAAAAGTGTTAGCCAATGGCTAAAATTACAAAAGTTTGATGTTCTTAAGTGGCCTGCACAATCTCCTGACCTAAATCCAATTGAGCATCTTTGGGCAGGGCTAAAACGTCGACTTAACCAATATGAAAGTGCTCCAAAGGGAATTTTAGAATTGTGGGAACGTATTGAAGAGTGTTGGGCTTCTATAGAATTAGAAGAGTGTAAGAAGTTGTATGAAAGTATGCCACGGCGAATCCAAGCTCTTTTAGCTGCCAAAGGCAAGTGGACAAAATATTAGATTGTTTCTTTGATTGAGGATGCAAAACTGAGTCATGAGACACAGTTTCCTTTTGATGTAATTTTCTTGTACATATTAATGTAAGAAGGATTTTCTTTTGCATCAAATTCTAGCTCACTAAAAGTACTATCATATACAAGTTGTAATTTGTGCAAATCTATCACCAATTTTCCTACATTAGTAACTGTATTCTGATTTACAAGAACTTGACTCAGTTTTGTTTTGCTAGACACTGTAGGTCGCCCTATACTACGTGATTGGGGGCCTGATCGGAAACAGGTCGCCTACCTTAACTGTGCACCAGTGCACCTACAAAGAAGTTTGACTTGTGAGTCACGTCACGTGTCAAATCAGAGTATCGTAAAGTATCATCGAATTTGGCATGGATTAAAGAATTGTAAAGTAATGTATAATATCATCGAGTCTCGCATATATCGAGTAAAATAATGTAAAGTATTGACTAGTATCATCCTGCAAAGTATCGTAAAGTATATGCTCTCTAATATGACCACATAATGCCAATGCAGAATCATCTCAAGTCCCTAATCACAGTACGTATATGCATGCAACTTAAATGGTCCCTAGGAACAAGAATTGAGTGACAAGGGACTACTTAAGTCGCCAATTACCAGTTTAAAATGACAACATTTCCGTGAGTGCAAATTGTATGATTACCTGAGTCTCCCATAGTCCCACGTAGACACCGCTACCATATTGTTATATCTCTTCTCAGGTTTATAATCTGACACTTAATTACCGGCACATATACACAAGAAGCAAGCTGGGTGATGAGAATCACAAGTCATGAACAGGCTTTGAATGTCATTTGAAGCAAACAAAATAACCCTTGGTTTTGACATAGACGCTCCAGGCAATCCCGTGTACTTGGCCTCCGGCTCATGCAATCTCTGAGAGAAAAAAGCTAAATTATGCTGCATTTGATTAATTAGATGTAATCGAACTAGCTCGATCTTGATCCGAGCATAATTAAGCTCAGACAGATCGAACGTGTGGACCAAGTCTTCCTTCCTGGAAAGGAGAGAAATCATGTCACGCGTCAATGAATCCGGATATCTTACCCACGGAGACCCGGGCTGCGCTGTATTGATTTATGGGGCCTTGTGCCGTCTTTTCAATTCCTTTCTAATGGACACGGTACTTCCAAAGAGTAGATACACAAATAACACGAACAGGTATATCTAGATGCAACTGGCGTGGAATTCGTGCAACTTGTCCCACCGATCAAAAAGAACCATGTTCCAACAACGCAAGTGTGCCCACGCTGCGGCATTCGGGGATGTTCATGATTTTCTTTTGTCATTATTATTGTTTTTCCCTTTTCAAATGGCATGAATAAAGTTGAATGATTCTTTCTCATCCTCTTACCGACTGAACTCACTGGAGCACGATATTTTAAATTGCACATTGATCGGGCAAGTTGTTCGAAGGGACAACACGAGCTGCAAAGCTAGCTAGCCTAGCCTAGCTACCATATTTTCCTACGCTACAATATTTTATGTATCATGTACGTGGTTCACAGAGCTCTACAGTATCTTTGCAAAGTTGAGTACATTTAACCAGCTGCGCGTCTACGAGATGATCGAGCGACGTTGTCGCAATCTGGTTGTCGAGTTTGTGAGCTGTTTGCTCATTTTTTGGGAGAGAAACAGAAACGTCGAGATTAATTCCCAGCCCGCGGAAAGATGAAGAATTCTTCAAGTTGATCAACTTGTACGTCGAGACTAGGTCTAGCTAGCTTGTCGTAGTGGAGGACTGAGCTCTTGAATCGACATGCAGGGAGCCAGTCATCCAAAGATTTATACTCCATGACCAGAACAGATTTGAACCCTCTCGACCTACGTTTTAGGTATATCAAACTGTAGATCGACAGGGTTCTGTGTGATCGATCGATCTCAAGCTCTGGGCTTCGTTGAAAAGTAATTCGTCTTCGGACCTGAGCTTGAAAATTTGAATGAATGCAGAAACGGAACTGATGTGACAGCGTTCTCTTGGCAGATCAGATCAACTGGCACAATGAAGACAGTCATAATTTTGCTCGGGATTTGCCTGAGCTTGCTTGGGACATCTTTCTCCAGCCCTGTGGAGTCGGAGGCAAGCGTCAAAGCTGAAAATTATTTAAAGGTCAGTTTGTAGATCTGTGAACGTCTTGAGCAAGACTGTACCTGTTCATAACTGTTGTAATTTTTACAAGTGATTTCACTCTTGTCGGACCTTCTAACAACTGAAGGAGGCTTCAATCAACAAAATTTTGTAACTCTGAAATTCTGGCTCTGAAACAAAATGTTGACAAACGTGTTCTCTCTTAATTAACGAAGCAGGGCTTCGAAGACACGGAACTGTTCTCTGTAAGTACCAGATTCCAGGAAGACAACGTTAGGGAACGCAGAGCTGGCCGAAGGCTACTTCAAGCAAGCAACGCAAACGTCACCGACCTAAATGCGCTCCTGCAGTTCAAGCAAGGAGTTCTAGATCCAAACGGTACTCTCAAGAATTGGGATACGAGGCTGAATGCAAATCACTGTAATTGGACCGGTGTGACTTGTAGTAACACTACAATCCGACGCGTGATTTATTTAAACATAACAGGTATGAAGCATCTACGTATTAAATTACATTCCTTCGATCGGTGACCAGTATCATTTCATCGACTGTCTTGAATGAATTCCGTACAGTTTTGATTACAAAGTATCTACAAAGTATCTACTCAGCTCTAGGCATTCCTCGTTTACATCATTTCGTATTGCTCAGATCCATGGCATCACGATTATAAGCTTATTTTCATTGTAAGAATGGAGAAATTATCTAAGGGTTGGCAACTTGACCTGCTGCAGGCACTGCTAATGCTAGTCTGGTGGGAGAAATCTCACCGAACATCTCGATGCTGTCGGCGCTTGTGAATTTGACTCTATCACAACACGACCTCACCGGTCCAATCCCAGGGTCATTAGGGCAACTTTCCTCTCTGGTGGGTTTAGAGTTGCGGGCAAACAACTTAACCGGCTCTATTCCTCGGGAGTTAAGCAAACTCACCAAACTACGAAGCCTGAACCTGGAAGCAAACGAACTGACTGGCACTATTCCTGCAGAATTTGGGAACCTGACCTCACTCATGGAGCTTGATTTGAAGGGCAACAACTTAACCGGCGGTATTCCTGCAGATCTAGGAAGACTCTCCGCCCTGGAGAGCCTTGTAGTGGAAGGGAACGTTCTTTCAGGGCCACTTACAGTGGCGCTCGTCAATCTGCGCCGACTACGCATCCTGAACCTGCACAGCAACAACTTCACAGGCCCCATTCCCAAAGAGCTTTACCAAAGCTCCTTCTGTGGGAGCCTCGAGCAGTTTGATCTCGGTGCCAACAATCTGTCAGGGACATTGCCACCTCAGCTCGCCACGCAATGTCGAAACTTGACGGAGATCGACGTGACCACGAATAACTTCCAGGGGCAGATTGACCCTGCGTTTGGTTTCTTGCCAAATTTAAAATCGTTTCTGGTGCGGGAGAATCAGTTCACTGGCACCATCCCGGACAGCTTCGGAAACTGCTCCCAGCTCCAAAGCTTCGATATGCGCAACAATCATTTCGAAGGGGAGATTCCGGAGACCTTGTCTAATTGTCCTTTGCTGCAGGGGTTTCTGGTGAGTTTCAATAACCTCACTGGGCCGCTTCCACAGGGGTTTGCAAAGCTGCCGTTTCTGAGCATCGTCTACTTCAATGACAACCATCTGACCGGACGGCTTGATTACCTGGAGAATTGCAGTGGCATGTGGCAAATCCATGGCGAGAATAATCATCTAGTTGGGCCCCTGCCGACGTTTTTCGGGAAGACATGCGAGAATTTGACGCATCTGTTTGTCTCAGGTAACAACTTCACTGGTGGGCTTCCAGCAACTTTGGCGAATTGCCCCAAGCTGGAGAATATTGGCGTGAGCTGGAACAAGCTGAACGGGACCATTCCTGTGGAGTTTAGCAAGTGTGCGCGCATGGAGAATTTTCAAGTAGACCATAATTCATTCACTGGTAACATTCCTGTGGAGTTCAGCAGATGGGGGACGTCGATCAACATCATGTATTTTCAGAACAACAATTTCTCAGGGACGATTCCGAGCTCGTTTTCCAACTTGACGCAGCTGACACAATTGCATTTGATGAATAATCCCTGGCTGTCTGGATCCATTCCCGCGGAGTTTGGAAACTTGACCCAGTTGCAGAATCTGGTCATCTTTAACACGAATGTTTCCGGTGTGATTCCGCCCTCGCTTGGAAACTGCGCCAGCCTCAAGTATCTTGTCCTCAACAACAACACACTGACTGGAACCATACCGACAACCCTCGGCAACTGCTCCAATTTGCTCTACTTGATTCTGTCAGAGAACGCGCTTTCAGGAGGAATCCCTGACACTCTCAGCAAGTGCAATCAGTTAACGACCCTCGATCTGTCCATGAATCAACTCACTGGGCAAATTCCAAGCTCTCTCAAGAACTGTTCCAATTTGAATACCATCGTGCTGAACAATAACCTGCTGTCCGGAGAATTTTCCTTGGACATGAGCACCATGGTGAGCTTGCAATCCGTGTCAGTGCGCAACAACAGCATCACAGGAGATTTATTTCAGTCCCTAGCCACTCTGAGCTCAGCAATCAACGTGACGGGAATCGATTTCTCGTTCAACGAGCTCACTGGAGCTTTTCCTGCCTCCTTCGACGTGACGAAACTGGCGAACTTGAAGGTGCTGGTACTGGGAAACAACAAGCTGCAAGGCTCAATCCCGCAATGGCTATGGAGCCTCCCGAAGCTGCAACTGCTGGATCTCAGGAGCAACAATTTCACGGGAGAGTTGACTGGGAATTTCAGTAATCTCCAGGGATATATCAACATGTCGATTGCAGGTACAGGCCAAAACGTGTCAGATGGATCTTCAGACACGTACTTACCGAGCGTTTCGATTACAGTTAGTGGCTCAGATGTGACGTACACGACGGACATCAAGCTTGTGATTTCCATGTCGTTGTCACACAATCAACTGGACGGACCGATTCCGGTGGAATTGACGGAGCTGGTGAAGATGAAGTTTCTAGATTTGTCATGGAACACCTTCCAAGGCGAGATTCCGTTCAACATCGGCTCCCTGTACGCTCTGCAGTCGCTGGATCTTTCCAACAATCGACTGTCGGGCGCCATTCCGGAGTCCATGACGAATATGACGAGCTTGTCGCAACTGTTTCTAGCCAACAACGATCTCTCGGGTCCGATTCCGCAAGGAGGACAGATGCTCACGTTTACAGACGATTCGGTCTGGCATCCTGGCAATCCCGGTCTTTGTGGCCCGCCTCTGGACACAACCAAATACTCGTGCAACCAGTCGCCTGGAAACTCGTTCTATGACCTCTTCACTGTGCCTAGTTTCGTCGTGGGATTCCTCGTGGGGTTCTTCACGATTGCCATTGTGGTTCTGTCTTGGAAGCCTGCGCGACACTTCGTCTACCCTGCCCGTGAGGAGACTACAAGAGGATTCTATAAAGCCTCCTTAAAGAGAGAGGCTTTGTGATTTTTAAACTAGCTTTTTGAATTTACCTAGGATCAGATGTGCATATGTTGAGGTTCTCTAAACTAGCCTGTAATTTTATCAGTGAGTTTTCCATCGCTGGCTACACATGTTTTCAATTGGGTGGATTTGGATCCAGACGATCTTCTGCCCTAGACAAATCTTGGACAAATTAGGGTTTTAAGAAGAATATTATGTGTATATGCTCATATATTCTGGGAATTATCTCAAATTTGTTCAGATATTTCAAGATCGGGTGGGAGGCTAATCAGGTGGACTGGTTGTCTGTTGGATGCTGCGAATCATGGTTACTTTGGTTGCATTGTTTTGTACAATTGTTTGAGACTTCGAGACGACAGATACGTAATGTGGTTACACAGGGAGAAATAATGACATTCCCACATGGGATTTCATATGGGAAGTGGGACAAAATTTCCACAATTGTAACTTTCTTGCGATGATTGTAGTGTATTTTTGATTTGGGAAAGTTACAATTGTGAGAAATTTGTCCGCGTTTCCCATATGGAAACCTTGAATTTATCTCCCTTTGTTAGTACGTGTTTGCTTAGAGCAAGGCCAATAACGCTTCTTTCCAGCTCGGGAACTACATGTTGCGATTTCCTGTTTCTTTGGAGGTCCAAATGCGTCCCCAACAGCATGCGCCCGCACAGTGGGTTGACGGAGGAGGTGGAGAGACGGACTTCTTGCACGCCTTCTGCAATCTCGTTGGGGTCCTCGCTATTCCTCTACGACACCGGCTTGTGTGGTGTCCCAAAGGTAGCACGATGGATACGAACAAAGCCATTTGAAGTGATTGTAAGTGTCCCAAAACTAGCTGCAAAATGTCCAATGGGATAGTACGTGGCACCGACGTGCCTTGGGTGAAGCTAAGTTGTAGTTGTTGAGAATTTTTTTTGCCATTCAAATAGACGTTTTTTGGGTTTTCCTTGAGTTTTTCCGTGAGTTTTGGAGACCACCAAGCTCTTACATACCTAATAATGAGAGACCACCAAGTTCTTTCATACCTTATAACTATTTAAAGTGAACAAATAAGAGTATATTAAAAAAAAATACATGTTATCTTATTCAAATTGAACGTGAGTTAAAAGATAACTCAATTATATAAAAAAATAAAATAAAAATCTATTTTGAGTTTGTGTAAGCCTTCTATATTCTATGAAGTGGGCCCTCTAGATATTAAAGAGGCTCTAGGGCCCAATTTTGAATTCAAAATTCCCGAAAAACGCCCATGAGACCCCAAAATGTTAAAAACCAAAAATTGAGTCTCTCTAAAACTACTATCTCAAAAACATTTATAGAACGACATAGTAAGGCTTGACAGAGAAGGCATTCTGCAAAATAAAAAAGTTGATCCAAGGGCGAATCCATCAAGGACTATTTTTTTTATTTTGTTTTTCGCGAAATGTAAGATAAAGTGGAGGGAATTACAGTCGAGTATAAACCACAATTGAAAAATTAGAGGAAGTTTGATTTCATCCATCACTTGTACTGGAAAAAAACATAATACCCAACTGTTAGAATGTGGATGTCAGTGCCACAATGAATGTGTGGCCTCTTGGAAGCTTTGTGAAACGTGTGCTTGACTTGCAGAGTTGAAATTAGGTCAAATTCGGTTGTCCAAAACATGTTTTGGATGTTTTTGTTGGTCTTGGACTCTTAGTTAAATAATTAAAACTGGAGTTGCAATGGTCTGGTTTTTAGAGTTGATTGACCTACTAGTGTTTTTCTTCAACTAGCACAAGTTAGTGTACCTCTTGGATACATTTAGTTCCAAGAAGAGGAACACCTTTTCAATTATAGAATGTGTTTGTACAATAACACAAAAGATTTCTAACATTAAATTTCATCATATTCTTCAGTATCATTACTGCAACGAGGAGTTGTAATCCATCATCATGAATATATCAATTGCATTTTTTCTTGAACCTCTTAACCCCTAAACGTTCTCACCCTTTTCAGATTTGGCAGTTTTTCAAAGATGCATTATAAAATGCAACTAAGAGGGATATTTTCAACTTGATGAATAAATAAAAGTTGTACATTATGAATTTTAGATTCTATCCATATGGTTAGATTTGCGATTGCTATCACCAATATTTGTGTATAAATTTTCAAACTTCAAATTTAGAGCTCTTTTGTAATATGATTACGAATAAGATATTGACAATCTAATGATGAAATTTTTTGGGATGGGTTGAAATGTAATACTCTAAGTGTAGTGATTTTTGGAGATTTTTCGGTTGCTTAATTTTAGTAGTTGAATTTTTCAAGAGCACTTTTAGACTAAAATCTTTGAGATTTTGGGTGGAACACTACAACATGAAATGAGGCATAAAAATTTCACAAATCATCCCCTTTCTAATCTGATCACACATGCACGAAGCTAACTTCCCATAAAAGTTTCAATAAAAAATCCACACTGCAAAAAGTGCATGATGGATGAGAAATCGGAGTTCGAATCCGTACATCATGCAAAATATGTATGGTTGGGCGGTTAGGAGTTAATTGTTTATATAAGGTTTTCATTTTTATGTTACCTTGTCAAAGGAGGTTGTTTCTTGGGTTAACAAAAACCTATATGGACATCTCAAATGCTTAAAAGAGGCTCATCCAAGTTCTGTCTCTTATTTCAAAATGTGTACTATTAAAACATGAGATACCCAAGTACTCCACATTCACAAACCAAGATCATCAATGAAGAACTTCTCTTTCTCAAGTGCCTTCAACAATGGCACAAATTCAGGCAAGTCATTGCACAAAAAAATTAAAAACTCTATAAGGGAAAGAAAAGGGTCATTAATTTGGGTAAATTTATAATTTAGAAAAATTGGAAAACTTACAAAGACAAGTTATTTAAAAATAGACCCCATGAAATCCATTTAAAAAACATATCTTTAATATTCTCATGAATTCTTTGTACTCTTTCAATAATTAATGCCTAATGAACAAAATTTGATTTTTAAGTAGCCCATATCTGAAATTGGGGCCGGTCATAGTGAACAGAGCATTAAAAATCATTTTTCCAAACACTTATGTGATCTAGTATTAGTTGTGAGACATCCAAGATTTTGATAATACCATGTTGCAATTTTTTTATTCATTCCTTATTTGTCTTTTAGTTTGTCTCCTACACAAAAAATTATTCCACATGTTTCTTTCATACAATTACCACATTTAGTAAAATTGTACAAGGTGAGAGAAAAAATTAATTGGAATCAAATTGTTATTTTTATGCAAAAAAGATACCTTTGTGGGGACACGATTAGTTCTAAAACGATGAACAGTCGTAAGTTCAAGAATGCTATGGTGCAGAGTTAATTTTCTTCTTGTTAACTCCTAAAGGTTGGGCCTATGACCATGGAATCATGTTTTATCTGTCACACTCAATTTTTCTACTAAAAATAATACAAGAATTCAAATTTATATTTTTAGTATATGAAGTCACATGTCTACTACAAATCATGAATTTTTCATAAATTTTGGTGAAAATTTGAAATTACTATGGTTTTATGAAGGGATTGTAAAGAAAATCTATTTTTAAATTTTACATGGGGTCCCAACTACAAAATGTACTAGAAAATTCCGATTTTTTTACCTAAGGTGTAAATTACAATGAAGAAAAGTTTAGTTAATGAAAATCATCCGTGTATATAAATTTAGAAATTTTGCTACACCTTGGTGATACCTACTGAACTTGTAATTACAATAAAACACTCAATTTTCAAAATTTTCCAAAAATTCAAAGTGGAGTAGAAACTAGACTTGGCAAGCTTCATTTTGTTAGTTAAGCTCAAATGCAATGGAACTCATTTTCATGGCCTAAATTTAGTTTAAGTAGAACAAGCAAAAAAATTGAAAATACACTACACAGTGAACCGTTTTTACGATTCTTTTTGTAGTTGGGACCCCATGTAAAATTTAAAAATAGCTTGAATGATTTGAATTTAACTTGAAAGGCTGGCATCACCAAGCAAAGCCCTTCACATAAAGAATTGGATGGAAATCATCCACACAGCAACTTCATTCATAAGCCATTTTTTGGTCTCGGCGGCGTTCAGGGGTTAACCCTTTAGCGCGCCAGCGTCCATATATTGGACGACAAATAGATTGAAGCTGTTCGGATCTCATCTAGATTGAACAGTTTTCATCCACCAAAATTACTCTTGGTTCTTGTGTAAGTTGACTATTCTTTGAACGGTTTGGATCTTCAAAATAGGTTATTATTATTTTTAGAAAAATAACACAATCGGTTTATGTCAGGTTTCATTCTTAGTTCAAAAAGTGAGACCTCAAACATGATTTTCCAAAATAGGTAGAATCAAATATTGGAAACCATACCATCTTGTAGTGCATGTTATTCCAATTTCATTACAATTTTTTGAAATTTTTTGTGTTGATTTGGGATTTTTAATTGAATTTCAGGAGAAAACCTTGCAAAATTAAATTAAAAATATTAATAAAAATTATGATGAATCCAATTGTATAGATGTGATCTTCACATTGACATTAACAAGTTTTCTTTGTACATCTACTCCATTTTGGGTTTTCATCAAACATTTTATAGCGCATCTTTGAAAACAGTGTTGAATCGGGACGTTAAAGGGTTAATCCTTTAGTGCCCAGGGTACTGTAGCAGACAGCTCTGGATTTCAGTGGGTTTTTCCACTGTGGTTGAGACTACCAAAAATAGAATGGGTTAAATTAGAAAGTAGCCGTACAATTCTATTCTCAACTCGAGAGCACACATTTTATTAAAATTTGAGAATCATCCGATGGTGGGATCGGAAGATTATAGTATGTATTTGAACTATATAATGCACGCTCAAAAACGAGATTTTGGGGGGTGTGTGACTTCAAAGTTAAATAGAATTTGAGGTAAATTTTCAAAAATAAAAGCAAAGAAGTTCAGCTATGCCCTATGTCAACACCTCTCCGTTGCAATCTTTCATATCAAAAATAGACTCACACATAATTATTGTGAGATTTATAAGTGAAAGTGACTTGTCCATGTACGGTTTAGGACAAAATTTTATACGTTGAAAATTGACAGGAGTGGGTACATTAGTCAAGATCGGATTACACACACTAATGGAAGATGAAGAAGAGAACACAATCCAAAAAAATAAAACAAGATAACAAACTTCCAAACACAAGAAATACTACATAATACATATGTTGTATTTGTAAGTATTTACTGTATTTTCAAGTATTTGCAGTATTTTTGCGTTCTGTTGATAGGTATTTTGATAGTTGTACAATTCCAAATTGAAAATTTCTTTTTCTGGAAGGTGCGTAATGTATGTGCGCAAATCTGAACTTCAAAACTGAAGTTCCAATTCTTCACGGATTCTCTGCTATTTGCATTTCGGACATTGTAGTGACCATAATGTGGTTTGCTGGGCACTAAAGGGTTAATGCACATCTAAATGGAAACTTAAATTTTTTCAGCACCTTTTTATGGAGTCAGGGTTGAAGCCCTTAGCAGGCTCAAAACCCTAAATACTCTCTCCGTACAGAAAACTACTGTTTCCGTTGTCGGTAAGAAAAACTGGCTGTGCAATGGGGAAGAGGACGGGTTTGTACTCATCCGAGAGATTCATTCTTCAAACTCCGGCGACCCTTTCCTTGGGTCCAGTGGCATTTCGATTTGCTAAGGTGGAGATCGATCAAGCCGCTTGATCAGGACGCTTCGGGGAGATCCATCGAAGAGCTTCCAAAATTACAAGCGATTTGCAATCCATTCAGGTACATTAAGCTCTGCGTTCCAATCGATCTGCCTTGTTCATTGTCCCTGTCGATTTAATGAGGGTTTATGGAATCCTTTCACACCGTTTTCGCGACTTTGTAATTGGGGTTTGGCGCTTCATTGTCGAGGCCATGTCCAAGTTACTACCGACAGTTTTGTCGAGTCAATTGTGTCAGTTTTCGTGTTGAGATGGGCCTAATTACGAACCATAATCAACCGAATTGAATTAACCTCTCGTTTTTAGCGGAGACAAATGGCCGGTGTGGAATCAATTGTTGTCGATCGCTTCCTGAGCTTGGCGCCACTCATTCGGTAGCATGCACTTGTGCAAACGGAACGTGGTCTGTGTTTCAGGAATTCCATGGATAGTCTTGTAGCTTGACTTGTTAGGTCGACTCGTGGATGTGCACACGGAATTAGCGATTGGAGTACATGTACCCTAACTCACAGGTGGACATGTTGAATGAGCGTCAGTTGTTGTCAGCTTCTTCTCACATGCAGTTCGAGGACAATTCTTAAATGAAACGAATCACTGAAGGTGGCCTTGGACGGGAAGAATAGTGAGAATAGGATGCTCCTCCTGGATCCGCCATAGCCGATATCATTCAAGCATCGTGTAGAATGTAGATTTTTCTAGTAGACAGAGTTCTCATAGGCTGGAAATTCCGAGGTCTGAGTATCCATTTGCACCAGGCTCCCAATTGCCAAATGCCATGACATCACGTGAGCTCCATCTCGGTTATTAGATTTGGAATGATGCACCTCTAAGTTTAGACCGTTAGAAGTTCTACAATATTTTACAGACGTGCTCGTGACATAATACTCCACTGCCTGAACTTTAGGGTCAGAGCTCCTTAAATTTTATATAGTGTACAGTCGTGCTCATGACGTGGAACTCATGAGGATTTGAGAACTAATTTAGGTGTAATAACAGCATTGTGATCTTAGGAATCTTGAACGTTCGTAGCTGTTGTGCCACTTCCTAATCAGGTCCGTTTTCATACCATCGTGGTTGCATGGTTGCTTCCTGATCAAGGTTTATGAGTATGAGGTGTGCTATTGTTGCGACCAAGTTCAAAGTAGCATCAGAGAGCTTGATAGCGGCCAACTTTCTTCACACTGTCGTGATTATTCTCAGAAACAAATACCGATTCTAATTACTTGGCTTTGTCCTTTTGTGCAGAACTTCTAGAATGTTTGAAGTAGAGAGGCTCTATTTGTGAATCTGGGGTGTCAAGAAGGAAGACGTATTCACAAGGGTTTCCCGTTTCTTTACAAGTCTTCTACTGGAGCGATGGTCGACATGAATGAGCAAGATGGGATTTCGGAGTTATTCATGTCCGAGGCTTCATCATCTGTTCCAACACCTGATGCGCAATTTGAGCCGGAGCACAAGGTTGTCGACTCTGGATCACCATATTCCTCAAGGATTGAACGAATGGTCCGTGAACGATCTTTGAGCCATTCAAGCAACATCGACTTCGACACAACGTTTTCCAAGGAGCACTGGGCTGAGCTCGATCCATCATTTGCCTTGACCAAAGAGGCTCTAACTAACCCTGAGGAAACGGATGTGGTGTTCAATCCGGTGGATTTTGCGTTAGGGCCAATGCTTGCAGAAGGTGGGCAGGCCAAAGTCTTCAAAGCTTATGTCGGCAGCAATGCCGCTTTTGCAGTCAAAGTCTTCAAGTTAGATTCTGGGCAATCCCATGCTCTCCGGTCTCAACTCCATGCCAATTTGTTCCGGTGCTCTCACCCAGCTGTGTGCAGGGTGATCAAAGGAGTCGTCCTGGAAAACAACGAATACGCCATCCTCATGGAGATGCACTTGCGGGATTTACGCAAGGCAATGGATGTGATTCTGGAAAAGAGCAACCGAGGACCACCTTTCAAGGA
This sequence comes from Pohlia nutans, assembly GCA_022496805.1. Lineage (NCBI taxonomy): Eukaryota > Viridiplantae > Streptophyta > Bryopsida > Bryales > Mniaceae > Pohlia > Pohlia nutans. The sequence goes on from CM040085.1 coordinate 36,668,904, forward strand.
ACCGGAAGCTTTGTTTTACATGCTCACCATTGCGTGTGGCGTGCAATATTTGCACTCCATGGGCATTCTCCATCGAGACATGAAGGCCGCCAATGTGTTGGTACGTCACCCTTTGCCTGGTGATTACCAATCCCAAGACTACCCCCCTGCTAGTGTGTTTCGGTATGCAGTGGCAGATTATGAGTGCTCAGCAGGGATTCTTGGGTCAGGCTATTGGCGAGCCCCCGAAGTCCTCCAACATCGGCATTCTTTGGGGAAGATAGAGTTCACGAGCAAGATGGATGTGTATAGCTATGGTATGACGTGCTATGAGATCTTGACAGGGCACATCCCTTTTGAAACAAATGAGAATGTCAACGTTGATCGTGTGAGCAATGGGCTAAGGCCTCCATTGCCTTCACATCTTAGTTCCGGTGTACGAGATCTTGTAAACAAATGTTGGCATGGGAATCCTCATGAGAGGCCCGAATTCACAGAGATTGTGGGGGCTCTGGTTAAGATGGTTACGAAGTTGGGGTTTAAGGAGGAAGATGTCGTGGGATATCACCACCAAAAACCTATCTCCACATCTCAGATGATTGAACGGAGACTCAGCAACGTTTCGTCTTTTCCTTCGAGATATGTTACGATTGAAGAATGAGGTCGGATGGATGACCTTGCTCTATGAATGGAGTTACACTATTTTGAAAGGGAAATTTGATGTGTATGAGTTATGGAATGCTCCTTGACTATGAGTGCGGACAACTGAGAAACAGATGTGTGAAAGATACTGACAATACTATGAAGATGAATTCCTCTCTAGGCAGCCAAAATTCCTCTTTTGCTGGCTGAAAAAGATATCCAGAATTCCAAATAGGTCAATCAACTCCTTAGTCACAGGACAGACGGTTTTCTTCCTTACACCATATACGTATATATACGAGGATGTAGGCCGGGTATAGGTGTACACAATTATGTCGTACATGAATATGTTGTATTTTGAGCTTTGAGTACACTATACTCTGACATTGATAAACTCATCGTGAGGCTTTACTCGGCACAATCCTAGTATGGGAACCCCCAGGTCTCTTGTAGAGGAACCCGTGATATCTCAAAATTTTCCCTGGTTTTGTTGCGGCAGATTTGCGGTACATTTGCGGTACATAATGGAGGCACACTTTCAACTCACTTGGGCTGATTTTTCAAGAATTATTGCAACCCCAGAGAGCACCTTACATTTTCTAGAAGAGAGGCGTGTAATCCCTACTGAAAGAAATTGTGAGAAATGTGAGAAGGATGATGAGAGAGAAATTAGAGGCAATAAAGAGGAGTAAAACTTGCAATGTAAACTTTAATTCTCTCCTCTTAAGTGCCGCTCATGTCTCTTTCCTCGCAAGTGCCGCTCAAGTCTATCTCTGCTCATGTAAACTTTAATTCTCTCCTCTTAAGTGCCGCTCATCTCTCTTTCCTCGCAAGTGCCGCCCATCTCTCTTTCCTCGCAAGTGCTGCTCAAGTCTATCTCTGCTAAAGTGTTGCTCAAGTCTTACTCAAGTCTCGCTAATCTCTTTCAATCACTTACTACCCATTATTTTTAAAGGGTCCATTATGAATCTAACTTAAATTCAATAATGGCGAGGGCACATACTAGGATTGTGCCCTTTACTCTCTTTATTCCAGTTTCAATTGCACATCAGGCCTAGCTCGGACAAAATCTACAAAAAAGGTTTGTTGCCTTTGACCCAGCTTTTCTACCGTGTGTAGAAATGTGTGGCATTCCTCCTCTGCAGGTGAGGCACTGTGTTTCACAGGTCTGCCAAGGGGCCACGCAATCGGCTCTGTGGAATAGACATCCATATCTGCAAGTGGCAGTACATAGAACATAAGCAAGGACCTGAAGATGAAATCACTAAACAATGACAGATTGAAGGTGACGAGTATGAACAATTGTGCGAAGTCAGTGCTAAGCTAACCGAGTTGAATATGATCATTGCCAAAAAGAGGTGTTTTTTCGAGACAGTTCATCATGGACAATTCTTTTGCAGTTTGTGCAGAATGATGTGAATTATGAGTAACCTCATTCCAGAGACATGCATCATAATGGGACTATGTTCCCAAGCTTTTCATGCTCTTCAGGTTTCTTCTGAAAGTTCTGTGCAGACATGTCCTCATAGTAGCACTAAAGACCCCTGCAAAGTGAAACGAACAATTCCGTTCAAAACCATGCACTTTGTGTCGACTAGTCTTTCACCTAACTTTCAAGATGAGGACTATGAAAGCAGTTTCCTGCGAGACTAAAATCATACAAGTACCATCCAGCGTCTTGCTTATAAGACTTGACTAACTACTTCTACAGAAGCTAGAGTTTCAATTCTAAGAGCACGAAATACGAGAAGTTCCCTGATGTACTATACGGAGATAGGTCATCGTTCAGAATTTGAACGAACGAGCAAGCTCTCATTCAAATCTACAGTTGTGAGTGCGGACCAAAATTAGGAAATTCCACGGCGTCTGAATTTACAAACTTATCAAAGAACCTCACGCACACACTTTGCATCGCTTTGAACACTAAACACACCTCGCAGAAACTGAAAGAACTCGGCACAACAGCCTTGTGAAGCGGAATAACGGATCAAAATTGTGCAACAGCTCATTAGGAGTGTCTCACAAAACGAAAGGAGCAAACGGCATGTGACAACCTCCAAACTTCAATCCTCAAGCCAATTATTGACTTGACATGCCGCTCTTCACAAATCACGTACTGCACAATGGAACTTACCTCATTTTGAACCCTAATCGAAAAGTCTGGTCACAACCAAATGTCGCAGCCGCAGCCTACCTGTAGAAGAAAACAGCTTGCAGCTGCTGCTCTGTTTCTGTTCACCAAAGCGTCACCAAGGAACCTTTAATCGACAGAACGTCGTAAGTTAATTTAAGGTACAAAGCGCTACACTAAAAAGAAAATCATACCTTATAACAGACGTGCAAATGTTACGTGTCACCATACGGTTACATAATTTCTGCAAATCAACGAATTCTCAGCCAAGCTCAAGGTCTTTTTGGATTCCCGCACTTCTAGTCTTGAAAGTACGAGCAAGAGAAGCTGGTGGCTAGGAGTCTGGGACAAGATGGTGAACAGGACGGACTTCAAAATACTCGAAAGAAATTGCACAACAAAACCCTTTGATCCTAAGAGCCACTAGCAACATTTTCACTCGGAGCCAGAATAACACCTAGCTTCCCAGCGCATTCATGCGTTATCGACACAGAGGGCATGGCTCGTCTGGGAAAAGTTCGGGACTGCACAGCATCTCGACGAATACCCAGGTGGCCAGGCCTCGGCACTAAGAGCATCTCCACCGCTTGGCTCCTGTATCTGGAAAAGGATGAAGGTCATCTGTTTTCTAGGAAAAACCTTCGCACCGGAGTGTTGTAGCGGCAAAAAATTTCAGGAGTGGCCCCCGAATCCGACAAACTTGGTTGGTTTTCCAGGATTCAAACTTTCTATCCGCATCGCTCTTCTTACTACGATTTTTCACTTCTTGCACCTGATTTTCACCTCCGCGGGGTACACCAGGCCCACAACATTGATTTCGGCGATGATTTTCGAAAGGCAGAGAGATCAATTGTCAGTTGTCTGCATGCAGTTTCCAGTTTCACTTTTCTAGGGTTGAATGGTGCAGCCCCGACTGCTATATCTAGAAATCAGGAACAATTTCATCTCTTTCCAGATACAAATACAAGAATCACGATGGCGATGCTCTAAGAGCCCTAACAAATTGGGAATCTGCCTGTGTTGCCAGGCAGGCGTTCTTCTTCAAAACTGCCCCCACATAAATTGGCAGCCCGGGCTTGTGAATTGGAGTCGGGCAGCCTCGGAAGAAGAATCCCTGCCTGGGCACAGGTAGATCCCCTTCACCTTAGGACCTTAGTGCCGAGGGTGGCCAGGTGCGATGTACTCGGTACATGAATATGTTAAATATGATGTACATGAATATGTTGAATATGCTTGACATGAATACTGTACTCGGTTGTCAGGGTCGACAAAACAAATTATAAAACGAGATGCCCAAATTTTCAGGAAATAGTTTTGTTAACCCTTAAGTGCCGAGGCGACTCAAAAGTGGTCGTTCCAAAAATAGAAAGTGTTGTAAAATGAGCTAGGAGTGTCCAAATTGAGTGCTTCTTGGCCTTAACCTATTTAGAATCAAATTTCCGATATAAATATGTTATTGGATCACTAAAAATGTGTTCACAAAAATTCAACAAAAATAAAGAACGTTGGGTGGTGTAGATGTTGGAACAATCTACAAAAGTGTCAAATCTGTAAATGTGTGAAAAAATGCATGATAAAGTATATATTTCATATGGACGTACAAAGATAGATTATAAATTATGAATTTTTAATCAAATCTATGCAAATGGGTTCCTAAAATTCATCATATACAATTATATATATATAATATCTAACTAATAAACTTCTGAAATTCAAAAAAAATACAAAATTAATTATTTATCTTTGATTTTGGGTATGATTGGCTAAAAGCACAAGGTTAATAAGATGCTTAAATACCCATTGGAATTTGTTTCATTTAAACTATTAATTCTATCCTATTCTTACGTAGTGTTGTTTAAATTGACATTTAGACAAATTATAAACTCTAAATCTTGGCAACTTCTATCCATGTGATGAACATTTTTACTATTAAGTAATAATAATTTAATTCAACATAAAATATTGAATAATGTATTTTTTATGAATATTCAAAGTTTTTCTTTTAAAATTTATTTATAAAAAATCTAAATGGTTTTAATGATATTCAACCATATAGATGAAATTTAGAGATTACACATTACAACTTTCATATTTTACAAACTTCAAAAAATTCATATATAACACATATTATAACACATTTAGTTTGTAGCAAAACCCTCAAGAACTTAAGGGTTAAAAGAATCTATTTTCTATGGTGAAAATGAAAATCTTTGAGAATATCCATTGGAATTTTGGAGAATATTTGCATCATTTGGGCACTTTAACCCTTAAGCGTCCATACTACATTTATCCAGTCAAACCTCATCAATTTCTCACATTTTAAAATATATTATATTTTCTGGTATTTTTTCATATAATTTATTGTTAAGCCGATTCACACTGATTTTTTCATAATTATTTAAATAAAAATGAATTTTAAAGATTTTTCAAAAAAAAATTCTTATAATAGTCCTAGTAATTACAAAAGGTCTAAAATAGTATGATTTTTTAAGGAAAAATGGAAATAATAGTGATGAACAACAAGGTGTAGGTGGCATGCTTCTGAAGCTTACATAAAAAGAAATTAAATTGAAAAACTTTTTCTGCAGTGTATATTGGAATTTTAGGGCTCTGAACTTTAAAGTTCTGTAAAGAAACGCAATTTTAACAATTTTGAAGAACAATGAATTGGACTAGAAAGTAGTAGATAGCTCCCACACTTTCTCAGTTGGGACCATTTTCACTTGAAATTAGGAACTAAGTGAAAATCATCGTTTGAAAAACAATCAAACAAGGCCCCACAGGACTACTTGCACGCTTAAGGGTTAATTAAATATTTGGTATGAGCTACCAATCCTAATAGCCGAGTACTGTATCTAGTGACAGATTGGAGGTGACAAGTATGAATGATTGTGTCAAATTGGTACACTAACCAAATTGCATAAGTTCATTGCCAAAATGGGGTACTTTTCCAAGATAGATAATCATGGATAATTCTTTTGCAGTGCGTGCAGAAGGATGTGAATTATCAATAACTTGATTCTAGTAAAGATATCTATATATGCTAATAAGATGGCTCCATGAGATAAAGAAGCCTTCTCATTGGCCAAATTTTTCATTGGTCAAATTCATTGAAACGCCAATAGTTGCGTTTTAAAATGAGAACAATTCAACTTCCCAGTTTGATTAGGTTGGCCCATACCGGGATATGGTAACACAAAATGAGAATGTTCCGAAAATTTTACAATTATTTTTTCAATGCCAACGGCATAGATTTTGCTCTAGTTCATCATAATATGACAATGTTTCTCAACATTTCATACTCTTTAAGATTTCTTCTAAAAGTTCCATGCAAAGATGTTGGTCGTTCAATCTCCTATTTGATTAGGAGGAATTGAATGGTACAACTACAAATGTTCAAGATTCCTAAACTCATCATATTGTCATTTTCCTCTCAAATCATCCGCTAACTGTTCTTTGTGATAAGCATGTCTCTCCTTGTGCATTATCACACATTTTTCTGAGTTAGTTTTGTATACTAAACGCATTTTTGGCAACATATAATGTTAATAATAGATTCTAGCCATACAAATTGGCTAACACTTGATTCGTCAACTTGTGGTGAAAAGATAAAAATAGATCCCAACCATAAAAATTGGTTCCAAACTTGATTTACAATAGAAATGATCAAATATTTGCTAATTGGAAGTTTTCTAAATTAATTTTACAAGTATTTCAAGGCATAGGTTTAGTCGGCCCTTTATCAAAAGGTTGCTTCCTATTTTGAATTTGTGTAGGTCTTCAAAATTCTATGAAGTGGCCCCTCCAGGTAATACGAAAGTTGAAGGACCCGATTTTGAATTCAAAATTCTCAAATATGGCCTATTGGACTCCAAAATGAAAAAAACCAAAAAAATTGTCTTTCTAAACCGTTATCTAAATAGCATTCATAGAAGTATAAAGTAATGCTTGATAAAGAGGGCATTTTGCGAAATAATAAAGTTGACAACGAGGGCAAAGCCCAAGGAGGGCATTACCCGACATATTAAACTACAATTGGGAAATTAAATGAGGTTTGATTTCATTTCTAACTTGTGATTTAAAAAGCATAATGCCCGATTATGTGGGAATTTTTGTATAATGACCTTTGAAACGCTAATTACGGTAAAGAATTGTTCCTAGAAATAAAAGAGAATTTTTGGAAGGTTCTTTAGAGCATCTCCAAAAGCTATTGAACTCCGCTCGGCAATGGAGTTTTTAATTTTTAGAGTGTAGAACGACTACTTAAGTTCACCAATAGAGGCCCTGGATCTTACAAAAGGACAAACTCCCACGCTTTCTCTCAACCTAAGTGCTAAAAGTTGAGCATGCTTTTAGAGCATTGATTATTGTTTGGTAATCATAGACCAACAAAGGCGGAATAAGGCACGAGATGATGAGAATCTGGCGAGACCTGGTTAAGCCCGTTGGAAACTGCCCCGGGTCCCAAAAATCCACGGCATTGCTCCAAATGTAACACTCCCGCGCGCGTAAAAGGCTAGGGCACTAAATCCAAGCCTTCCATTCAATGAACTCGAACGTTCCCTAGTCATCCTTGACTCTTCAAAATTCAATGTTGATCCAATGAGATTGCAGAGTCTCTGCCTATGGAAGTACGACATGTGGCGGATCTCTCCGTGGCTAGGGGTTGATTCGGTGAAGTTGATGGGGCAACTTTCTCTCTAGTTCCACTCTCGCTATCTGGATCAACCACCTAAACCAGCGATTTTTTTTTATCAAAAGACAATTTAGCCTTATTGCTACTTTTCCATGGCTTGAAGAGCAATCCAGGCTCCTTGAATGCTCCTTTCATATTAATATATAGGTAATACACATGTGCTACCTCGGTGCTACTTAGGCAATACCTGGGTGATACCTAGGCGGGTACCTAGGTTTAAAGAGGCCACACGTCTTGACCCCATGTTGGAAATCTGGCATATTCCTTCTTCTTTTTGTCAAAAATCCTTTTTTTCAATTAGCTAGTTCAAATATATGTAGCAATTTGACTAAAATTAACCCTTAAACGACAATGCCAGCCCCACGGGCTTGGTTTTAGTTTGGGAGAATCTTGCTCATAACTTCTACACCATTGCACCAAATGGGGTTTTTAAAATTCCAAACCGAGCACCTTAGAGAGATCTATATTTCTTTAGATTTTAGAATAAAGCTAAAGCAAATTAAACACATGCTTAAAATGGAATTTAAGAAGAGATTTTGGGTGTGGTATCAGGAAAGGAATTGTCGTTTAACCCCTAAAGGTCCCTAGCTTTTTTGGGCTTAAAATCATCATCGCTTTTGATGTGTTATAGGTCTAAATGTCAGTGAGGTATAGAAATCTCAACCGTACAATCTTGTAACATACATGTTGTAGATCATGTGGATCAATTTTGGGGTCATTTGGCCATATAGATTGCAAGATCATAGTGTTTTAGTGCTAAAAAAGGATGCTGAAATATTCCTAGCAACACAGTTAGAGGTGAAATTCGTTTTCAAAATTACTCAAATGAAAAAACGTTGAACTGTAAAGTTGTTCAAAATCATCATATAAACACATTAGTACCAAAAAAGCCTCATGAAAAAATTTAATGTACCCTAAAATGGCCTTGCAATGTCAAAAAGTAGCCCGAAAAGTGACCCATTTGAACCAAAAAGCAAAAAGTGTCCAAACTAGACCCGTACACTAAAATGACTCCCAAACATTCATAACAACATGGATTGACCTGAAAATGTTACCATGATAACTAGACTTCAAGGGGAATTCAACCCAACAAGTTTTATTGAAAACGGACTTGAGATGAAGGAGATACAAGCCCCCGAAGTTGCTGCCATCAAAATTCACAGAACTGTCCAAAAAAAACATACCTACTTTCAAATGATCACCAAAAATTCAATTCATCTCGGATTGATCTGAAATTTTTACCACACATTCCATACATCATGCGGGGAGTTCTTTCAAAATTTCAGAAAAATCGGACACGTTTTGCAAAAGTTACAGCTCTTCGAAGGTGACTGTACCCCAAAAACGTCCAAAATATGGACGCCGGGACGCTTAGGGGTTAAGGGCTAATAACCAAAAAATCACTGACCGAGAACGCCCTATACAGGGTGGGATTCGGTTTGTTCCTGGTGATGCTCTTAGGTTTGAAGGACGATGACCCTGGACAGGTCAACGTAAATAAAGCATCATTTCCTGCAATTTGCCTACGACTGCGGCAGCATCTCCGACGACGCATGCAGTTCCTCCCTTCCAACACAACGAAAATGTCTTCAGTTCTCGCGCGACAGCTTCCGGCACAATTACATCTGCTTCTTGCTTACAGTCTGTCGATGGAGTACCCGTATGCTGGCCTTGGGGACGAATCGTGAGGTGCAGCGGCCACACTCTGCAAGCTCGTATGTATGCTCGACCACCTTCAAGCTTGATCGACACACCGTCGGTAATGGTCTGGTTATTTGCGAGTTACGTCGTTAGACAGTATTAAATGGGAATTGTACGTTTTAAAGAGACGGCCAAATTCCAGCTCGCTAGCTTTCTAAGACTTCATGTCATTTGACTATTTTGGTTGTAGAGTAACGCTGATCACGATGTGCAGCTCCTCGCAAGCCTCGAAGGATTGATACGCTACTTTGTTTCTGCTTTTGCTGCTGGTTGGTTCACTGTTGGCACATTCTTTGTTGACCTTCACATGGTACTTTGACAGCGTGAGACCTTCTTCGTGGGATAGTTTGCAGATTTCGCAACAGAGGTAAATTTAGGGTTTTTTAGGACCTCTGATCATGGATATTCATTCGCGTGGTCACCCATCTCTGAGTGATGGAGGTGCTTTGAGTTTGTCACGGTGAGAGCATGTTTAATTTGGCGCACACAAGCTCTTGAACAAGTGTGGCCATTGATAGTGTTTTCTGCAGCTCAATCATGCGATCCGTGTACTGTAATTCCTTTGGAGATTGTCTTGAAGTAGGGAGGAACTGCTCACAGGAGCTCCAGGCCAACAAGTTGGCTCATCAAGCTATCATACCTTTCACAAGAAGAGTTGACTTCACGACCGGTTGCAAGCCTGAAAACCACGCGATACAGGATGATCATTTATGTCAAAACCTTGACAGGGAGGAAATTGACTTTCGATGTGGAGGATTCCAATCGTGTTGCCGATCTCAAGTTGAGGGTTCAAGATGTGGAAGGTATCCCCCCTGATCAGCAGAGGTTGGTTTTTGATGGAAAACAACTCAAGGATCACATATCCTTAGCTGACTATCGGATCGGTGAAGAATCCACAGTTCATGTAGGGACTTGGCTCAGGGGAGGCGGCTATGACACTCATTTTGTGGACTTGGAAAACAAGGATTCTCTGCAGACGATCGCCTTTACTTACGGTCAAGGGCACCCATGGAGTAAAGTAGCCAGCGGTTTAAACATTGAAGGGAAGTGCACACACATGTCGTGTCGTGCATATGGCAAGAGGGTCATCTGCCCTAAGCAGTTCTACGAATTCAACATCACCACAAGCGAATCACGTTGTCCCGAGTGTTATAACACCGTGGAGGCCATCACTTGTGGCTTTACAGATTGCAAGTGGAAGTACAGAGGTCGCAAGCAAGGATCTGAAGGCGAAATCACTAGCGAGTGGCAGATTGTAGGTGACGAGTATGAGCGATTTCGCGAAGCTGGTAAGCTAACAGACCAAACATTTTAGATTTCTGTCTTGAGCCGCATGTTGCAAGTAACTGATGGAGTGCTGGAAAATGTATATTGCATGATCAGGTAATATGGTTGGCTGGGAGGTCCTCATCATCAACGCAAGGCCGAATCCTTTACCCAGACCGCAATGCCTCATATGTTTGCAGGATATGCAGTTTAGGCAAGAGCAGCAGAGCTTAGAATGTGGATGTCGATTCCATGGTGATTGTGTGGCCTCTTGGAAGCTCCGTGAAACGCAATGCCCGACTTGCAGAGCAGAAATTAAGCCACAAATTGGTAGAGAAGGTAGCCCACAAACAAGAAACATATTTGGGAGAGTTTTGTCTTGGTTAAGCAATTAAAACTGGAGCAACAATGGTCTGGTTCAGGAGTTGATAGACTCATTTGTGTTTTTCTTTAGTGTACCTTTTGGACCTCTTTACTTCCGAAAAGAGGAATGCCTTTCAATTATAGTATGTGTGTACAAAATGTAAATAAAAAGAGCTTTAACATTAAATTTCATTCTTAAATCAAATTAACATTAAATTTGATTCTTGAGTATCACTATATATATATTGCAACCAAGAGTTGTAATCCATCATTCTGAGTAGGGTTTTAGAACCTATTGCTGCGGATCACCTATGATTACGCATCAAGAGTACCTGACTCTGCGCACTTATTTCACTTTCTATCCCTGCGTTACTTCCATCACTTTGAAATGCCAAAATTCTGTCTGTCAACTCAAACTTCTCGTACTCATGGAGTCTCTTCACTCAAATCTTTGGCACTCAGGCATACCCCCCCCGGGATTGATTGTTGCAACGCGGCTGAAGATCAATGTTGTTTCAAGTTAATTGTTTCCTTCTCTATTTAATTTCTTCTTTTGGCTGGACGTTGAATGCGCAGAACCTTTTTAAGTGTTTGGCGATGAATGCACTATCATATTTAGTGTTGGGGAGGATTTTTTTTGCAGTTGATTTTTTGGTTGTAGTGTGAATGTACTAGGGGTTAAAAAATGGTTGTTTGGTCACTTAGGGGTTAATGTAAGAGGACAAAATATGCCCCTTATTTTGTCCTGGTTGGGGCCCACCATAAAAATAACCCCCTCATCCAATGATCTAAAATTCCTTAGGGATACTTCCTAGATTAACTTGGATTTGCAGGCCCCAAATTTGCAAAAACAATTGCCAAAAAGAACCCCTAGGATGCCTAAAATAATCTTTTTTTTTAGAATGGGGCCCGGGCTGAATGATGTTTTCATTAACCCTTAAGCATGCAAGGAGTCCCGTGGGGCCATGCTTGATCGTTTTTAATTCAACCGCTAATTTTCACCTAGTTCCTAATTTCAAATGAAAATGGTCTCAACTAAGAAAGTGTGGGGGTTACCTTCTACTTTCTAGTCCAATTTACCGTTCTTCAAAATTGTTAAAACTGCATTTTTTATAGCACTTTAAAGCTCAAAACCCTAAAATTCCAATATACACTACAGAAAATGTTTTTCTATCGCGTCTCTTTTTTATTTATACTCAAGAAACATACCACCTACACCTTGTTGTTCATCACTATTATTTACATTGTCCCTAAAATTTCCATACTATTCTAAGCTTTTTTGCAATTACTATGATTTTTACAAGAAAAAAACTTTGAACTTTTTTATAATTTTTTTCATTTATTTAAATAATTATGAAAAAAATAAGAGTAAATTGGTTTAACAATTCCTCATATGAGAAAAATACCAAAATAATATAATGTATTTTAAAATATGAGGAATTGATGAGGTATGACTGGGTAATTGTAGTGTGGACACTTAAGGATTAATGTCAAGGAGACTTTAGAGATCAAGTAGCAGCTAGAGTCTAGTGATTTTTTTTTGAGCCTGGATTGCTCTTCAAATCATTGGAATCACTGCTTTTAGGGTCTAAAGGCAAGCTTCCATGTGGGGATCGGTTGGGTGAAAGGCATCAAAAGACAAGAAATGAGGTCTCAAGAACCACCCATATTCCACCCATTTTGGTACAAATGAAATATATACTCTTGAGTTCTCATAGTTTCACCCATTTCAGTAGAGCTTCCTCCTTTTGAAGACCGTCCACCCATACATGGAAGCATGGCCTAAGTCTTCTACTGCCATACGCAGAAGGGCTGCTTGTTGCTCATTTTGAGACCTCATTGGACACGAATAGCGTCATGCCTCACTTAGGACCAGGGGCTTACCCTACTCTCTAATTGTAAGTCGTCCGGAGTAAGCAAATTCTTACATTTAAAGAGGAGTTTCATTTGAAGAAATTACTAAATTTTACAGTAATGATATCAGTAAAAGTGAATCTTACTTGGGTAAAAAAAACTTGCAATCTTATTCATATACTAGCTTGATCCATGTCAGCCACCAGCACATAAAAAGTTTCAGAAAAAACTCAATGTATTAGTGAATTCCAAAGGATTTTGTGCATATATACAACATAATTATACTTCAATACCTAAGTTATGTGCACCCAACGTGCTTAAATATACTATTGTATTTGAGTATATAATATATTTGAGGACATTGTCAAATTTCAATACATCAGATTGATCAACCCTCATACATGGTATACTATATGGAGCCTTAGAGGCGTTTTAAGGGTTACAAGTGTGAAAACCACTATTCTTTGGACAATGGCCAATGTTGCCTCTCCATTTTCAAACACTAACAATCTATGTAATCTCTCTACACTCAGAACTCATTCATGTCACATCTTTGGCTGCATAAAAGGAATTTAATAATTGGGGCACCCAAGCATGTCAGGAACTCCAAACAATTTCCTTGGAATGTACTCTCTAAATAAAATGGTCGGACAGGAACGCGATCTGTTACAGCCGGGACATATGGCCCCATGCCAAAGTTGAGTATCTACTCTGGGAAGCCACACTTGACCACGCTCGAGTGGCATGGCAGAAAACCAAGACATTGGTGGCAAAACACTCAGCCAAAGCTCCCTCTTACCTGAAGAAATTTGACAAGCTCTCGCTGTCTTCCGACCCACTCGACACCCGCACTGGTGATCAAGTGCTTTGGAGTCATGTGAGACCCATTATGGGGAAGTTCAATTAAGTAGGTCGGGGCTGCTGCCCTTGGTTTGCTTTACATTTACTTTGAAAAACTAAAAATTATTGTTGGTCCCTCTGGGGTCCAAGTTCATGTGTTGCTTTTTTTCTCTGCATTGGAACGAAGCTCCCTTTGTGTCAAAATATATAAATAAATAAAATGATCAAACAAACAATAAAAATTTAAAAACAAACAAGTAACAGCATTGGCACATGCTGCCAGGTACTCCCATGCATGGCCAGCATGTTATTTGGGCTCATTCAACCCCATTCAAGTTTTTTTAATTTAATATTTTCGATCATGCAACTCTCATCCCACCTTTCCATCTCACCATCTGTTGCGCGACCCGACCTCAATGCATTCCAGATGCCCGACTCCCTCCCCTCCCTCCCAATCGATTCTCTTTCCAATTTCCTTGGAATGTACAATTTACTAAAACCTGCATATTTACTAAGTTTAGCCTCGCGTTTTCATCACCTTTTCAAAGCATCAATCCATTTCAATTTTGGTTCAGAAAATCCACTTTTTCTTCATTATTCTCTCATAAACAAGCTCAAGGAGCTTGCTTTGACGTTTAAGGGTTAAGACAGGTTGTTTTTTTGTTTTGTTTTGTTATGTTGAGATCTCCCGGACCTTGCATTTTTTGGCCACATTCATGGTACCCTCAAAAAGCTCTTGATGAGGAGGGGTGCATCAAGTTTGTTTCATCGCTTTTGGACCTACGGTGTGAAAGTTATGGATTTTTGAGTGATTTTAGTCATTAAAATTTAATTAAATTATGAAAAATGGAATATCGGAGTTTTGGATGTCATTCTTGGCATTGTCAAAAAGCTCACGGCAAGTAGGGGTGTACCAAAGTCGTTTTGTAGCTTTTGGACCTACGGTGTGGGAGTTATGAATTTTTAATTGAATTTCGTCACCATAGATTGAATTAAATTATGAATAAATTATTCTAGAAACAAAACCACAGGGAACACAAGAAGCACGGAAAAGACAGGGACCACATGGAACACGAAGAGCACGGGGAACACAGGTAACATGGGGGATATGTGGAACACAAAGAACATTTAGGCCAACGGCACATGGCTACACTAGTTAGTATGAAATTAGTAAGGGAATCCACTTTCAGGAACCACAACTTGTTAGCCATTTGTTTGTACGTGTTGTATTGCTTATCTATATCTTTTTGGATGAATACAAAAAATATTGACGTACATTCATCCAAATATTTCATTTAAAGAGGGAGGTTTACAAAGGGGGAGTATGAGACTCTTACAAACAACAAATAACATTTTTTCTTTGTCCCCGCATAACATTCAATAGCAGAGCTTGGCTTTGCCTTGGGCTCCAAGCGAATCTGCAGTATATGCTGCATTTTTGGACAGAGTAAATCAGTAGCTACTCCTGTTTACAGGGAGTTGCAAGTATTGGGAACCTATAGTTGTAAGTGAGTACCACATGTGTCCATCCTCTGATTCACAGGCATGGGAGTACTGTAGCTAGGTTCTTTTCTTGGAAAGCATTGATGTATCATGTGGGTTCTGTGAGGACTACTGATCCTATCTTTGAGTGATGGAGGTGCTTTGAGTTTATCACGGTGAGAGCATTGTCTGGCGCACACAAGCTCTTGAACAAGTGTGGCCATTGATAGTGTTTTCTGCAGCTCAATCGTGCGATCCGCGTACTGTAATTCCTCTGGAGATAGTCTTGAAGAAGGAAGGAATTGCTCACAGCAGCTCCAGGCAGATAAGTGGGCTCATCAACCGCTTGGGAGCTAGCATACCTTTCTCAAGAAGACCTGACTTCACGACCGGTTGCAAGCCTAAATATCACGCGCTACAATATGATCATTTATGTCAAACACTTCACTGGGGCGACATGGAATTTCGATGTGGAGGATTCCAATCGAGTTGCCGACTTCAAGTTGAAGATTCGAAATCGGGACAGTATAAGCCCTCGTGAGCAAAGGTTGATATTTGGTGGAAGACAACTGAAGGATCACAGATCCTTAACTGACTATGGTATCGGTGAACAATCTAAAGGTTTTTTTGAGTTGAAGCTCCGGGGAGGCGGCTGTGATGCTCATTTTGTGGACTTGGAAAACAAGGAAGTTTCTGCAGACGATCGCCTTTACTTACGGTCACGGACACCCATCATGGAGTCAGGTAGGCAGCGGTTTAAACATTGAAGGGAAGTGCACACACTGGTCGTGTCGTGCATATGGCAAGAGGGTCATCTGTCCTATTCGGTACCCCGAGTTCAACATTACCAGAGACGAATCACTAACTTTGTACCTTCTGTGCAATCACTAGTGCAAGACCCCGTTTAAACAACATGTTCAACCAACATTTGGACAAAAATGTTGTTTCAACCAAAATTTGGTTGTATGTTGTTTCAACACCCAGTGTTGAAACAACATTGTTCCAGAAAATGTTGTTTCCACCAACTTGTGGGAACTCATGGAGAACACTAGAACATCGACACATTAGAACGTACATAACTCCTTCACAACCCTAGGGCTACGCTCACCATCGATCAGATTTGACAGCTGAGGATCGTTTTAGGGTTTGGTGTTCGCTAAGTTAAAGCCGACGCAGAGTACAAAGTCGCTCTCT
This sequence comes from Pohlia nutans, assembly GCA_022496805.1. NCBI lineage: Eukaryota > Viridiplantae > Streptophyta > Bryopsida > Bryales > Mniaceae > Pohlia > Pohlia nutans. The sequence continues at coordinate 36,685,052 of CM040085.1, forward strand.
TCTCGAGCTCAGCCGCTGGCACAGCCACAGCTCAGCCACAGCTTCTTCCCTGCAGGCAGGGCTTCTTACCTGCAGACATAGCTTCTTCCCTGCAGGCATAGCTTCTTCCCCTGACTTTTTATTGAGTTTTTGTGGAGAGGAGTTCGTGGAGTAAATTTAGGGTTTGAGGGGCGTAGGGTTTGGGAGCGAAGATGGAGGTCGAGACGACGGACCGGGAGATCGCCAAGGTCCAGGAGGAGCGGCGGAAACATGAATCGGAGCTGCCGCAAGTGACCTCGCTGAGTTTAGACAGGGATTTGTATGAAGCGTCGAACAGGTTCGAGGGTTACAAGCGCTCAATTGCGCTGAACGATGAAGATGATGAGCCGCAGGATGCGACGGAGAGGGAAGTCGCTGCCTCTTCTGTACCTACTGCGTTTTCTGAAAGATAGTAGAATTAACTAGAACTGTGCACCTCAGTTGACAATTGTCCAGAAAATCTGCTGCAGGACGCAGGAGCTGGTGACAAGTAGATTCCCATCCAAACGTTTACTTATTTTACCGTAACAGCGACGAGTTTCTTGCATGCAACGAATCCTTGCCGATTCGCTGCCACTGCTCCCTTGAAACCAGCAAAAAATAAAAGTAAATCCTTCGTCACCTACTTCGCTGGCTGTTGAATCTTCACCGAGACGGTGAGTGGTTGGTGAAGCAGTGAGGTTCCGCCATAGCCGACTTTTCATCCACAAGGACTGAATCCGGAGAAACAGAGCTTCAATAGCAGAGCTTGGCTTTGCTATCCGGAATCAATAGCAGAGCTTGGCTTTGCCTTGGGCTCCAAGCGAATCTGCAGTATATGCTGCATTTTTGGACAGAGTAAATCAGTAGCTACTCCTGTTTACAGGGAGTTGCAAGTATTGGGAACCTATAGTTGTAAGTGAGTACCACATGTGTCCATCCTCTGATTCACAGGCATGGGAGTACTGTAGCTAGGTTCTTTTCTTGGAAAGCATTGATGTATCATGTGGGTTCTGTGAGGACTACTGATCCTATCTTTGAGTGATGGAGGTGCTTTGAGTTTATCACGGTGAGAGCATTGTCTGGCGCACACAAGCTCTTGAACAAGTGTGGCCATTGATAGTGTTTTCTGCAGCTCAATCGTGCGATCCGCGTACTGTAATTCCTCTGGAGATAGTCTTGAAGAAGGAAGGAATTGCTCACAGCAGCTCCAGGCAGATAAGTGGGCTCATCAACCGCTTGGGAGCTAGCATACCTTTCTCAAGAAGACCTGACTTCACGACCGGTTGCAAGCCTAAATATCACGCGCTACAATATGATCATTTATGTCAAACACTTCACTGGGGCGACATGGAATTTCGATGTGGAGGATTCCAATCGAGTTGCCGACTTCAAGTTGAAGATTCGAAATCGGGACAGTATAAGCCCTCGTGAGCAAAGGTTGATATTTGGTGGAAGACAACTGAAGGATCACAGATCCTTAACTGACTATGGTATCGGTGAACAATCTAAAGGTTTTTTTGAGTTGAAGCTCCGGGGAGGCGGCTGTGATGCTCATTTTGTGGACTTGGAAAACAAGGAAGTTTCTGCAGACGATCGCCTTTACTTACGGTCACGGACACCCATCATGGAGTCAGGTAGGCAGCGGTTTAAACATTGAAGGGAAGTGCACACACTGGTCGTGTCGTGCATATGGCAAGAGGGTCATCTGTCCTATTCGGTACCCCGAGTTCAACATTACCAGAGACGAATCACTAACTTTGTACCTTCTGTGCAATCACTAGTGCAAGACCCCGTTTAAACAACATGTTCAACCAACATTTGGACAAAAATGTTGTTTCAACCAAAATTTGGTTGTATGTTGTTTCAACACCCAGTGTTGAAACAACATTGTTCCAGAAAATGTTGTTTCCACCAACTTGTGGGAACTCATGGAGAACACTAGAACATCGACACATTAGAACGTACATAACTCCTTCACAACCCTAGGGCTACGCTCACCATCGATCAGATTTGACAGCTGAGGATCGTTTTAGGGTTTGGTGTTCGCTAAGTTAAAGCCGACGCAGAGTACAAAGTCGCTCTCTTCTCGAGCTCAGCCGCTGGCACAGCCACAGCTCAGCCACAGCTTCTTCCCTGCAGGCAGGGCTTCTTACCTGCAGACATAGCTTCTTCCCTGCAGGCATAGCTTCTTCCCCTGACTTTTTATTGAGTTTTTGTGGAGAGGAGTTCGTGGAGTAAATTTAGGGTTTGAGGGGCGTAGGGTTTGGGAGCGAAGATGGAGGTCGAGACGACGGACCGGGAGATCGCCAAGGTCCAGGAGGAGCGGCGGAAACATGAATCGGAGCTGCCGCAAGTGACCTCGCTGAGTTTAGACAGGGATTTGTATGAAGCGTCGAACAGGTTCGAGGGTTACAAGCGCTCAATTGCGCTGAACGATGAAGATGATGAGCCGCAGGATGCGACGGAGAGGGAAGTCGCTGCCTCTTCTGTACCTACTGCGTTTTCTGAAAGATAGTAGAATTAACTAGAACTGTGCACCTCAGTTGACAATTGTCCAGAAAATCTGCTGCAGGACGCAGGAGCTGGTGACAAGTAGATTCCCATCCAAACGTTTACTTATTTTACCGTAACAGCGACGAGTTTCTTGCATGCAACGAATCCTTGCCGATTCGCTGCCACTGCTCCCTTGAAACCAGCAAAAAATAAAAGTAAATCCTTCGTCACCTACTTCGCTGGCTGTTGAATCTTCACCGAGACGGTGAGTGGTTGGTGAAGCAGTGAGGTTCCGCCATAGCCGACTTTTCATCCACAAGGACTGAATCCGGAGAAACCAAGACGACGTTCATCACAAGAAAAGGATGAGAGTCATCGAGGACTTGGGTTTGCGCACCAAGTTGAAAGGAGCCCTATGAAAACCCAGATTCTACTGCTCTTGCGCCTCTTGCTGGCTCGCCCTTCTGTTGGTTGAATGGTTGCAGGACAGGACAGGAACCCAGAATCTCCGTCTCCGTTGAATCCGAACATTCCGAATCTGCACCCTACCCATCTGAATCTGAATCTCCTCCAGGTAACTGAGGTAAGCTATGAATCTCAATCCTCTCAACTAATCAGGTCGTCTTTGATCATTACTTGCGCAATTCATTCATTCGTTCATTCATTCATTTCGTGTCGAGATCTGTTTTGAGGTTTTAGTTTTGGCTATGGACAAACCAGCCGATTTCTGTTGTTGCGTAAGCATCTGGTTTCTCCTCCTCTTTAAAGTCTTGTTTCTGCACTTCAACAATCGTCAGCTCTTTCTTTTTCGTGGTTTTTCCAAGTCAAGCATTACTTTAGAGTCTTCGTTGTTGCTGGAGTTTCAAACTTGCGTGTGCACTTGTACGATCGTCAGATTTATTTAAACCTTTTTCTTTGTGTGTGGTTTTTCCGAGTTCAGCATTACGTTATAGTCCTCGTTGTTTGTACAGCTGCTTTGTCTTTCTGACAAATTCGTCTTCCTTGTGTTTTTTTATGAGTCTTGTTGTGGATCAGTGATTTCATTTTTTTGTCAGGTGACAGTTTAGCATTTTGGCTACTTTTCTGAGCAATCCAGGCTCCTTGGATGCTCTTTTCTCAGGGTAATATACATGTGCTACCTAGGAGCTACTTAGGCAATACCTGGGTGATACCTAGGTTTAAAGAGATTACACATCTTGACTCCATGTAGGAGATCTGGCTATTATTCCTGGTTTTTTTTTTTTTTTTTTCAAAAATCCTTTGTATCAATTAGCCAGCCCAAATTTTATGTAGCAATTTGGCTAAAATTAGCAAAAAAATTACTGGTTTGGGTGTGTCCCAAGGGCATATCAGTACTGGCAAATAATGTCGAATAAATGCTGTCTGTGTACACAGAGGACATGGGCTATCTTTTTTATTGTTTTTTTTTAACATATGGTTTGGATGAGCAGGTGCGCAGGACGAATATGTCGTACTTTGTGCCGCCGTGCAATTATGGGATGGTGGAATACGATTTGAGCCGGTCAGGGCAGTGCCATCAGCTCAATTTCCCGTTCCTGGAGCGCCACAACCTCAAGAACTGTCATTTACCTCTCTTACGATGAGCCATCCCAACCATTGTAAACAATTTTACTGCTCGACTTTTGCTATTAATCCTGCTTTTTGCAGCAATTTTCCTGCTTTTTTTGCATCAATTTTCATTCATGTGAAAGTCTTTATAATGCTGTTGCTATGGGGGTTTTGTTTGTGCTTAGAATGAGTGTTTGTGATAATTTCAAACTCTTACATGACGTGGCTGCAGCTTAAGTTTTCTGGAGGATCAAGGAATTGACTTGATTCGGCCCTCACCAGAGCTAGCGGAGCTTCAGAGTCAAGCCAGCTCCATGTCAGAGGCGGAAGTGCTTTCTGCCTTGCAGGTGGGCATACTCAGCATTTTATTATGATTCTCCTGCTGTCATAGATTATCCTTTTTGCACCTGTTTCATTTGGTTTCAGAGACTATTGGTAGGGAGTAATAGAATTCCTCATTTGTTTGCACAGGTGATTTTGTCATCGCAGTACTATCCTCTCCATGTAATGTGCAACTTTGGTCATCACCGCACAGGTAGGCTTCGAGTTTCTTACAGAAGAGAAAATTACACCAAATTGAACCTCACGTTTTTCTTAGTAGGTGATATGGGGACTTTCTTTTGTCTAATTTCATGCCATATAAAATTTGGCGCCATCTGAATTATTGATTTTTTCTCAATTGGTCATTTTAAAACCATGAATCCTTGGTCTTGTACGGATTAATAGAACTGTTGGATTTGCTGTGTGGAGCACAAGTTTATTATGCAAGTAGAGAGGTTTCTATGGATCATTTGTAGCTGAGGTTTAGGGTTTAGGGTTTGGGAGTTTCAGGTTGACTATAGTGCATTGGATTTCGACTCATTTGAAGTGCTACTTTTTTCTGTTGCCAATGATCCTCTCTCACAGGCACGGTGATAGGGTGCTTGAGGAAGCTGCAAGGGTGGAATTTGACAGCCAGTTTTGAGGAGTACAGGCGGTACGCCGGCAGCAAGGTTCGCTTCCTCAATGAACAGGTGTCCAAATTTTCTTCCTCTTTTCTCTCTCTGAGTTTCTACGTTTCTACCTTTGAAATCTGAGAATATTACTGTTTTGATTAAACAGAATTTTCAGTAAAGTTCGACTGTCTCAGGGACTTTTAGACTGTCATGGTTAGTTTCAACGTAAATTAATTAACTTTTGTCCAAAAGTGCAACATGTCATCTTGTGGTTGGTTTAGGGTGACGTGGACCGCTCAAAATCTGACGTGGAAATTCCGAGCTGTCTGAATCTGACCCTCAATGGCTAACATTATAAAAATAAAAATAAACCTTCCATTGTCTCAGTTATCAATCCTGTCAGTATTTTGCGAAGAAATACACGGCGCCGAAGAGTATCATGAACGAGTTGTGGTGGGAGTTGTAGGCGGAGTCGTGCTGCTATGGCTGGTCACGTTTGCTCTCGATGGGGTTACAGAGAATCCGCCCCTCACAGCGTGGCTGACGAGTTTCCTCACCACCCTGGCGCAGTCTAAGCCCAGCTTGATGTCCAACTGGCTTTCGCCGTCTCCGCCGAGTACCCGCATCAACGAGTACAAGGACATGCATGGTCTAAGAGCTTTCCTTTCTCGATCCATTAACTGTTGCAACAAATCATGCTTCTCATTTGCCTCAGTCTGAAGCAGTGATTTAATTTTTTTCAGGAGACAATTTAGCAATTGATTTAATCTTTAAATGATACGCTAGTGTAGGAAATAGATTAGTTTAGGAAATTGATCAACTTAGGGCTTAGTTAGTCTGAGGTTATCTTTTTTTGCAATATATCTTGAGTCCATGTGTGTACATAGATTAGAATCTAGAATTGTAGTGTGTAGTTGTAGATAGTAGTGATTGGTTTTAGATTAGAGTGTGCAGGTAAATGTACAATTGTAGTGTGTAGCTTGAAATGAACACAATTCGGACATGATGAAGTCTATGTTGTGAAACATTATGAAATGTACTTCTTAGTAATTGTAAAATGTACTCAATTTGAGAATTTTGAAAGCAAGACAACATCTTGGTTTGAACATTTTGATATCACCTTGGAATCTAAGTTTCTGCAACATTATGAAATCAATTTCTTACTGAATTTGGGACATTTGAGAAATGTTGATTCAACCAGCACGTTCAAACAACATCACTCATAATGTTGTTTCCACATGGAGGTTCAAACAACATATTTTTAACAACATCCTAAACAACATTAGGATGTTGTTTCAACCACCCTCCAAGCAAGGTTGAAACAACATCCTAATGTTGTTTAGGATGTTGTTTCAACAGGGGTTTTGCACTAGTGAATCACCGTGGAGGCCATCACTTGTAAATTTACAGATTGCAAGTGGAAGTACAGAGGACGCAAGCAAGGGTCTGAAGGCGAAATCACTAGCGAGTGGCAGATTGTAGGTGACGAGTTTGAGCGATTTCACGAAGCTGGTAAGCTAACAAACCAGACAGTTAACCCTTAAACGACAATTCCTTTCCTGATACCACACCCAAAATCTCCTCTTAAATTCCATTTTAAGCATGATTATGTGTTTAATTTGCTTTAGCTTTATTCTAAAGAAGTATAGATCTCTCTAAGGTGCTCGGTTTGGAATTTTAAAAACCCCATTTGGTGCAATGGTGTAGAAGTTATGAGCAAGATTCTCCCAAACTAAAACCAAGCCCGTGGGGCTGGCATTGTCGTTTAAGGGTTAACATTTTTGTCTTGAGCCACATGTTGCAAGTCACTGATCGAGTGCTGCAAAATGTATATTGCATGATCAGGTAATATGGTTGGCTGGGAGGTCCTCATCATCAAGGCAATGCCGAATCCTTTACCTAGACCACAATGCCTCATATGTTTGCATGATATGCAGTTTACAGATGAGCACCAGCGCTTAGAATGTGGATGTCGATTCCATGTGGATGTCAATGTGTTGCATACTATGAGCAAAACTATAAGTAAATGCATGCATGCATGCATAAGATAAACACAACTCAAACTCTTATAAGCCTCTTAAGCTAAAACCAATATTGCATTATGATTTTTTTGCTTATAAGGGAGCACAAGTGCCAAAAAGGTTTTGACACAAATGCTTACAATGCTCAACCCTTCAAACTTTGGTGCTATAAGAACTAACAAGCACGAAGGGATACTAGTATACATAGTATGCACAAAGAGCATTTAGATTAGGCTTACTGTATATTGAGTATACATAAGATTCTTAATACCTTGGTGGACCACACCCTTCATACTATAGTAGCACTATAGAGAAACTACTAGTAAAATAATTCAACTTTCCAATCTTCTTTGCTTGGACTCGTTGAAGTTAGAGAACACTCTTTGTGATTCCTTCGATCCCCTAACAAATGTTTGAGATTCGGAGGTGAGTATCACTACTGCTTAAGAACCTTATGTAGTGAGTGGGGAGTTGGCAAAGTGGGGAGTGGAGAGTTACTCATGAACTATCAATGATGTTTTCTACTTTGTTGGATGGTCCTTCACTAATGTCTTAGTATTGTGCTGTACACTTGCATAGTTCACCCTAGAGTAAACACGTACGACAATATGTGTAGGCCAAATAGGTTTTGGAACCTTTTCAATGTCTTTGTCTCCTCTGGTTTTAGGAATTGATTGACCCATTTGTGTTTTTCTTCTACCAACACAAGTTAGTGTACCTGTTGAATATGTTTACTTCCGAGAAGAGGAATGCCTTTTCAATTAAAGACAATAGTAACAACAAAAGAGCTCTAACATTAAATTTCATCATATTTTTCATCATCACTACTGCAACCAAGAGTTGTAATCCATCATTCCAAGTATATATCAATTACATTTTTTCTTGAAGCTACCAACTGTTTATATTGCACAAAAATCGCGCGAGGGAAAGAAAACGGGGTCATTTAATTCAATTGGAGATTAGATTTACAAAAACTTACAGAGACAAGTAATTTCAAAATAATCCCCAAAAAATTCCATTCAATCTACAATGATCTCAAAATTTGTGAATATTTTAAGAATAACCACATCATTTCATAGCCTCCATTTAAATACCCTTTTCCTTGCAAGGATATATAATTTACACCATATAGAAAATGTACGAATTCAAGTAAGAGTCTCCAAAACACCCTATACAAAGGTAACATTCTATCTAAGCTCAACATCTGCATAACATTCAGTAGTCTTCATGTCCACTACCTTTCCTTCATGCACTCTCCTCATCACTTTGAGCCTCCATTAGTCCACTTAGCTACTCATGAAGTATTGTTGGGTGTGGAATATTCCACACGATCTACTATAGAGCCAAAGCAGTGACCCTGCATGCTACTGAATGTTATGTGGGGATCAGAGCTCTTTATGAAGATTCGTTAATTATCCTATAAACATACGTAACTATTCTTTGAGCATTTTAAAAGCTTTTATCTGCTTTCAATTTCATGGATTTTTCATGGCTAACCTGTTTAGAGTATTGATAGTTTTTGTACGTCCAGGCACCCAGAAACAAGGCAAGGCCAACAGTGACTAGTGACCAAAACCAGATCACATGTCTTGGCACTGGATTCGTGAAGAGGCCTGAACACACATTACACATAAAAAGGATACTTAGTACATAAGGTAGAAGCACCAGCACTTGTTAGGGACCAATTCCAGTCACCTATGCAAGCACTTGTTTCAACTTTGTGAGTTCCCAATCAAATCATCATAACCATTAGTTGTAGCAATTTGGTGATCAATTATGAATGCCAAGTTAGCAAACGAATTGGACTAGAAATGAAAGACAAGTGTTGGTTCCCTACTAACATCCATAGTGGTCTATGCAGATTAAGTTTGAAAATTTAGAACAAAATCATTCATTGTGACAAAACAAATCAAAAATTGGACTTGGTTATTAAACCCAAAGTTTTATGTGCTACAATTTTTTATCATTGAAAACTATCGCTCTAAATAGGTTGAAATCCTTAAACTGACAGGTATTGGTGCCTCCATCGTAATGGAAAACTTTGGTGCTTCCCAGTGAAGAAAAAAACATGAAGAGGCCACCGACTTGCACAGTTGAAAGTATCATACCTCGTCCAAATTTCACACAGATGAGAGTCTCCATAGTGGCTATAGAAATAGCCAGCCAGCAGAATGCACCCAGCTTCTTAACAGGCGCCCTACAACCCAAAAAAAAAAAAGTGTCATCTTAGGGTTTCACCTTTTATACGGAGATCCTGGGTTTAATGCTATCCAAGAACGTGATTTTGACGAACTTACACCATACTCAAGAACCTGGTTTTGACGATATGCAACCATTGAGATTCAAGTGCACAAACTTATTTTCCAGTACCCTGTAGTAAGTCTTGTAACCCTTGGCATATTCCTTTCACAAACACAATTTCATGGCCAACAAAAAAATGCTCGATTGTTCAATATAGCTTATTCCATCTAAAGTCTATGATGCTTGGACCGCTCTCTGGCCAAAAAGGTCACAGCTATGTGTTACTGAAATCAAGTAGGGATTACAAGACTTATTGCAGGGAATTGTACAATGGTGAATTGGAAGGATGGTGTTTGGTTGCCTTACCATTTACATTGGCATTATGTTTGTTAATGGCAATCAAGGCCACCATTACCAGTTGCTTGGTATGTACTCACTTGCAAATTAAATTATTTTTGATAATTCTGTCCTTCATTGCCATTACCTCGTCCATTAACCCTCAAATGGGCTTGGTTCTCTCACTTTTCAAACCACTTTGACCATGAATTGCTAATAATGGAGAAACGGTTTAATGAATTGTTTCTATATTTTGAGGTTAAAACTCATAAATACCCCTTTCTTTCTAAATGAGGAAATGACGTTTAAGGGTTAAACAGCATCTCAACGACCAAAACTCATGTTCATCCAAGGACCCAGAATCAGTGTAAATTGCTAGAGCCTCGTATATGAAAACTTTCAAAAGCTAGAGAGGGAGGTAACACCCAAGTTTAACCCCTAAAGGGCCAAGGATTCATGGTTTTAAAATGACAAATTCAATTGATCATATAGTGAAAATTATAATTGAAATTAGACCAAATTTCATATCATCAAAACCAGTGACGAACATTGCATGCATTGATCAAAATATGAATAAAAACGAACAAAAGGAACTCTAGTCAGAAATACTAAAAAAAACATGAGGCCCAATTCAGGTTTCTTGGTCCTTTAGGGGTTAATTCAGGAAGAGCAGAAACAAGGGATGACACTGACCTCGATTGTAGAAATACGTCGTACTCGCGAATGGCAGGGTTTGCAATGAGCCACCATATGGCAAGGCGGTACGAAACAAGCGGGTTCAAGGGGGGAATCCATAAAATGTACTTGAGAAAGAACCCCATAATCTCCACCACCAAAATCACCACCCCCAGCCCCAGCACTTGCACAAACCGCCATGGACCTTGCAGTGCATTCCATTCATCCTTATCCCAGTACGATGGCGTGAACTGCCCCAGCGTTCTCCTTACCTGCACCCCACTTACATCAAATTAATAACCCATACATAATTACCTAGCCTGTTTCTCATTACTACACCGATTATTGCCATATACTGTGGGTGGATAATTGTTGTGGGTACATTCATCCATTTTAACAAAATTTCATCCAATTTACATGAATTTTACCACAGTATTTTGAAACAATAATTATTAGTATATGGTGATTTCAGTGTACCTTGTTTCACCCATACATTGGTTACTGTAACTTTTTCACTTTTTACTTACTAGTTGAGGAACATAATGAGTACTCGTGACACAATAAAAATAAACCCTAAACTCTAAACCCTTGAAGAACCTAAAAGCCCTTTGCGGTCGTATAGTATACTCTGAATTTGGTGATATTTGATCGAATTAACAATTTCCAAACACTTTTCAGTATATCACAATTCATATAATAAACCACAATTGAACAACTATGAGGCTAAATATGGGTTGTAGAGAGGGACCTCAATGGGCCTTTTTAAGGATTAAAAATAAAAATGCATGCAAATCAGAATTTTCTACCTTCTTACTTAAAATAGAAATGTTCCCCAGCAGTGTAAGGGAGATGATGAGAAATTCTGTCTTCTGAACAATTGTGTCTTGAGATGGAATTGAGGCTCGGGGTAAGCGTGTGAGGTAGAATGAATATATGAGGGACGACTGCGTACCTTACCATAAAATGACTTCTGTTGACTCACCCCAACCCAATTGTATGTCTTTCCATCAAAGTATTTTACAGTCTTCATCCCAAACCAGATTCCTGTGCAGTAAAAAAAACGAAAAGAAATGCCTCTTACTTCTTTGCGGTCAAGTTTTTATTAAGTTTCCTCATTTCCATTCAGCCGTACTAATCCTTCTGTGTCACTAAGATATCAGCATCCCATTAGTAGAAGATCTGTCGTTTTTCATTCCCCATTTTGTAAAAACAGTGAAGAATGGTTGAATATTATACTTATATTTTTGTTTTCTTGTGACCAAAACCACTCACCAACATGTTTCATTTATAGTAAGTGAAAAACAACACATTTACTACTAGTGCAAGTGAAGGGTAACAACTAGCAACAAGTCTACGCACTGAGAGAACTCTCAATAAATAAAAGCATGGTATTTTCAATAAGTCCATTAAAGACCTTGAAGCCTACATGTATAATCAGGTGAGAGATCATGATTTAATTAGTAGCCAAAATGCATCACAATGAGGAGAATTGCATGCTTTTTAACTTACCAAACCAGTTGCAAATCAACACATCAAGAACAAAACTGTCCCACCAACACTCCTTGAAGTTTGCAAGCATGTGAATGAGACTTCTCTGCAAATGGTAAGTGCAGAATTTTAGCTTCTGTTTTTTCTCTACTCATGCAATGTGCTCCTTCATCAATAGACCTCCTAGCCAGTGCATTTGTTTAACCCTTAAAAGGACATTTCTTAGTTTAGAAAGAAAGGAGTATTTTTTTTTGAGTTTTAACCTCAAAACATAGAAATAATTTACATTCTAAAATATAGGTACATAGTATTCTTGTCACAAATGATGCTTTGAAATAATATTATAAAAATATTTCTCTTCATTATTAGCAATTCATGGTTAAATTGAGAAAACTAAGCCCGAAGGGCTTGGTATGTCTTTTAAGGGTTAAGGGCAGTTGAGCTCTCATCTCTTTATTCATGGTACATTTTAGGAGGATCTGAATGAGTTTTGCCAGAAAAAAATGCATTGCTCGTAACATGGAGCTCCTTTAAGATACAAAGAGAACAACTCAGCATTGGATATGGAGAGCATAGTTCGATCTCCGATAATCTTCCCTTTATAATCTTTTCTTTTTCTTTTTTACTATTATAGTGTCTATTTTAGACCTTTGATTGAACAAGATCCAACCATTGAGGTTACGTTCAGTGATATGTGGATTTCCCTCACCACTTCCATGACTCAGCATATTATTTCTCATATTATCTCACATTATAAACACATCCTATTGTCAAAGTCTTCAATTATAATTGTATGTATGCATATGTGGAAGTTTGAAAACTGCATACCTCGGCAAATTCAAAAGCAATGGAGAGACACCATAACATGGGCTCATTCCGGATCATTATGGCCTTGGCCCACCATCCAATGGTATGAGCTGCTACGTATTCATCAAATACTGTATTCTGCAGCATACGGAACATATACGTCCCTCAGTCATTTCATTGACCATCCAAAACCTCATACATGTTAAAATGGTGAACCTGGCACAAATTTCAGTTTCCCAACAGAAACCTCAGATCTATACCAGCCCTAGTTTTTACACCTATTGAATGCCACAATTTCAGGACTATGAAACACGCCATTTTAACAAATATGAGCATCCAATTGAACTAAAAACATTTGAGGACAAGAAAAAAAAATCCTAAATCTTAGAAATACATTCAGTGTAGGAAAGAAACGGCATTGTCAATACTTGCATAAAATCATAAAATTGGCACAAAGAGAATTTAGGTGAATACTGACATAGACGTTAGAAAACTTGTTTGGTTGTTCTGGAGTGTAGATTCTGCAGTCCGCGGCGTATGGCCTCTCTTTCAACTCTGCACACATATCCCAAATAGAATTCTAGATTGTGAATATGATTTCTTATATGTGATTCCCTATGTATTCCCTTCTAATCTGTATTCCCTACTAATCTGATGAAGCATAAGAAATAATTAATACATGATAAAGAAAATCAGTTCTTTTTGTTAGATTTGTACCTAATAATTATTATAGTGATAGGGCTATGAAATAAGGTATCATATACACTAAATAAAATGAAGAGTGTAATGACCCGGTTGAAGACTCCCCGACTAGAACAAGACATGGTTTTCACTAGTGAGAGCAATTTAATTTATAAAACCCTAAAACTTTGTTTGATTTATGAAAACAGAATCTGAGAGTTTCGTAGATTACCAACGCCAAGATCCGGATGAACATACTTCAAAAGTTTCCGAGCGTCATCACGGCTCTGGCACACAAGAAAGTGAAACACTTAAAACAAACAATTGTGAAAGCCTGGTTGCAGGGCTACCGAATGACCAGGCAATCAATTTTTCATTCTAGAAATGAGTCACATGCAAGAAAATCAAATGGGCGTCAGACACAGATAATCATTCAATAAAAATATGGCACGAAATACGCAAGATCGAGGTGCCGCCACAAAAGAAAGAAAAAGCCTCGATCGTACATGTACAATGAGATTCTAAAGTCCTGCACACGCAGCAAAGAGTCACTGGTCTAGAAAAACTGACCAAGTAAGTTACTACTAGGAATTGAAAATTGCACCTGAAATAAGAGAAATGTGAGGCAGACAAGATAAATCACTGCTATCCCGTGAATAAAGCGCCAAAACACTGGGTGAGGTCGTACTAAAATCCTGCAAATAGGTCAGATTCAGACAGCCCGGTTATGAAATTGAATTTCCACGTCACCCTAAACCAACCCTCAAGATGACATGTGGCACTTTTTTTGACAAAATTAATCAATTTTATGTCAAAACTGACCAAGTTGTATTGGAACTTACGTGGAGGGTGCTTGAATTAGGCAATAAACAAGGAAAACTGCAATCGTTGCCCACACACCCCTGAAGAACAATTCGAAGCATGTGAGAATTAACCTAATCAAGAGAAATTAGAGGCTGCAGAAATTTAGTGAACTCGCGGAAAAACTGTCAGTAATAAAAGTTGAAATGAAGAAAAAGTATCAGATCAAAAGTTGGCTAATGGCAACTTCAATCATCAGTTGATTTAAACTCACCGTTTTACATTTGTGATTGTGTCCAGATCATGCTCCTCTGTTTGCAATAAACCGCTCGCCCACCTGCACAACAGAATGATACCTCCCTTGAAGCAAGAGTTTCAACCAAAAGTATTGATTGGAAATAAGCTGCCAGCTGACTAATTAATGAAGGAAATAAATTCAAAGCAACATGTTCTCTAAAAGAACCGTTCTCAATAAAAACTCAATTCTGCTTCAAATTTAATATATGCTAATTTCAAATTTCTTGAGAAGAAAGGAAATGGACTACACAACCAACAAGCTGACACACCGAGTAGATTAATGTCACAATGCCAGTTTCAAGTTTCAATCTAGAACTTATACGTTTTGTTGATCAAAAGCGCTCACAAACAGAAGAAGAATCATGGATTCTAACCGTATTCTGAGAGAGTGACACGACATTATGAAAGTGAAGATTCGAAAAAAAAAAACAAAAAGGGGTCAATAAAATTACAACTTTTCAACAGCAACATAAATTTTCGTCATCACAGGCAGATTTTCAAAGTAACATAAAGTAACATTTTATGTTAGTGATCCTGACACGTAATTTACCTCTTGCCACGCACAGGGAGATAAAAACAAGTTTCCCATATGGGAAACGCAGACAAATTTCCCACAATTGTAACTTTCCGAGATCAAAAATACACTACAATCATCCCAGGAAAGTTACAATTGTGGGAATTTTGTCCCACTTCCCATATGAAATCCCATGTGAGAATGTCTTAATCTCTCCTTGTGACGTCGAATTTTGTAAAAAAACATATATATTGAAATGGAATGTAATACTCAGGATTGGATCGGAGGTTGCGCTTAAAGCTTACACAAGAAGGCCGGCTCCAGCGACAGTGACAAGCGCAGTGTGAGGTTTGTACAACCAAGCAGTCCACGGATCCACGTCGTGTAAGATACTGTGCGCGAGGGTTTCACTCCGTGTACGCGCCAAAGGACTAGTATTTCGACTCATCTCTTTCCAATCCTTACTAGCAGAATTAGAATCACCGTTAGATTCCTCCACAGATCCGTCTGCCCTTACCAGCAAACCCATCGATCCTCCCTCCCAATTAATCAAAAACCTCCGAAATTAACCAATTCGATGATCGCAAAGAATCACTGACAGACTAATCACATCCCGCATTAAGTAATCCGATCAAGGCTCCGAACTGATTACGCAACTAAGTAAACCGTGGACAGTGATCGATCGATCGATCGATCAGTCCCGGGCTGGATCGATCGATCAGATGCGAGGGCTGGTGTGCATGGGGAGACAGACAGTGCATGCAAGTGAGTGTGATCGAAGTGAGAATTTCATGCAAGTGAGTGGGAAGTCGAGGACGTGACACGTACGGGAGCAGGTGATGACTGATGAAAGAATAGATATATATTGGCTGGGGTACGGTGCAGGCAGGGACTGCAGGGATCCTTTTCATTTCGATCAGTGGGAATGTACGTTATTGTTGCTGCTGATTCTTCTTGTTGTTGTTGTTGCAATTGCTAGTAAGGTGCTTGCAAAGTTGCAATTGTAGAGTGTGGAATTGTGGGAGGTGCTGTGGCAGAAAGTGATGTGGATGTTGCGAGGGCCGTGGTCCCGTAGTCCGCCACGTACCAGAGCTTGGCCATGGCCGTGGCGTCATGCACAGCTTTTCGGGTTGCGGCCCCAGTACCGTGGAGCTGTGGTCATTGACAAATTTGTTGTCGCCATCTGGACATACGCATCTCTCACGAAGTCATGAACCGGCCTATTCTTAGAACTCTCTATAATCTCAGCCTAGCCCCCTCAAGGACCAGGTTTTCATGAATTTAATATGACAAGTTTGGACCAAGGATTCATGGTTTTAAAAGGATTCATGGTTTTAAAATGATAAATTTGATGAATCATATTGTGAAATATATGATTCAGATGAGACTAAATTTTGTATCATTGGAATCAGTGAAGAATAATGCATATGATGGTTAAGAAACAAACAAACTTGAACAAAAGGAAGTCCACATAGAACCTACTCAAAACTGCTAAAAAACATACGAGGCCCAATTTGGACTTCTTGGTCTTTTAGGGGTTAATCGATCATATTCTGAAAATGTGAGACTGACCCAATTGAGGCAAAATTTTATATCACCGGAATCGATGAAGAAGATTGAATGTGTTGGTCGAAAATCAAATATATTTGAAGTAAAGGAAGTTCATATTGGAGCTACTCAAAAATGCTAAAAAAAAAAAAAAAAAAACATGAGACTCCTGTAAAACAATCAGCCTCTACACATTTGATATGAAATGGGCATGGATACTTATTATATTGATATTCTATTAAATTCTACACATTTCATTTGAAACGGTCTATTAGATTATTATTCTTTTTAATTTACTCATATGAAGAAAAATGCATTGCAAGAAGGCCATTTACCTCATGTTGACGTGATGGTATGGTATCTAAATCCAATTTTTTTAGCATCCATCATCTACGTAAGCATATGCAATTTTGATTTACATTAGATAATTAACCTCTCAAAAGTAAACCCAATTCAAGTAGTTTGCTAATTTTTCAACACTTTGTTTATATGCTAAAAATCATAAGATACCTACCGTCATGACAATAGAGTCTTGAAACGATCATGCTTGAAACATGAAATGCTTCAATTCTCATTGATCCCATCAACTTCCATCGCCCATCGGTAGTAAAAACTTGATGTTGTTTTGCGTCTTGCACTTGGTACATCACGTGCCATTGTTAGATGTCTACATTCGAATCATGTCTCAGTTAGGTTCATCTATCTTAAATGAATCTAATTTAATGCATATACGCTCACATAATGACCCTCTCTACAATAACATTCTAGAATATCTTGTTCAATTATGACAATCATTGAGTGTAGCACACATGTCACACATTCAAACTATGTCATAGTGAAAAAATTGGCACCCGTTGTTTCAACAAACCATATATATATATATATATATATATATATATATATATATATATATATATATATATATATATATATATATATATATATATATATATATATATATATATATATATATTACATATACGTAATATTAAAATACAAATTTATTTATTTTTTATAAAAAAAAAAGTTAGGACTCAAGATGGTTACATATAACATTTAGTTGCCTTCACTGGCTCTACCTTGCTCTTGAGGAGAATGTGCAGCATATTTTGCATTATCATCCAAGAACAATCACTAGCTACCCATGTTTTCTCATAGATGTAGGTTTCGGAAAACTAGAAGGGAAGAAAACCATGCATGGTCTTTGCTAATACATCCCCACATGTCCCTCACTTTTAAAGCAAGCAGCATTATAAGTAATAATACTTTAACCCAAGAATGTTGTGGTGCATGGCTAACCAATAGAAAATGGGCAACCATGATAAATAAAAAATCCTTGAACATTGTGCCACTTCTTTTGTCCCTCTGTTGACAATGGTTTATGACCTTCCTGCTTCTTTCCCCACCCTCACTCTCTGAAAAATGAAAAATAAAGGGCTGCACTTAATGCACTACATGGATGGAAATCACATGATGCACTACAAATCACTAGATGGATGAAAAGGCAAAGTAGCTGAATGCTATTGAATGTTATGCATTAAAAAGGTTTGAGTGTATCCATCACCTATTCCAATTTTCTAACAAGGGAATGTTACTGACAATAAAATTACATTCCAAGACAACCAATATAATTAATTACTTTTCACTTAGGAATTTATTCAAGCCATAATTATAAGAATCAGTGTCATGAAACATGGAGTTTTCAATTTTGGGAATTTGATCCCAAATTTGATTCAAAAGTGTAGAAATGGTCTAGGGATAAATCAACAAGCACAAAAGAAGCAGTCAATATCTTGTTTATCTTGACCCAAGAATGGCCTAAGCCAAAGCCGTGGGCTAATTTTTTTAATTAGTCCCATGCCACTCTGGCAAACAACCACAATCCAGCCTACCTTCACTATGACCCCAAAATTCGTTTTTGGTGGTGGCCCGGGAAATTCGGAGCCCTGGATTTCATGACACGCAAAAATCTGAGGGGGTCCACGTAGGCAGGGGGATTTTCTGGAAAAATGACTGAAGGGGTCCACGTAGGCGATGACAAAATGGGTTCGAGTACAGATGGGTCCACGTAGGCAATGAAATGAGGAAGCGACTGAGGCGAGCCTGTCTCGACCCTGCCTGTCTCAGTCTCTGGCTGTCTCGATGTTGTCTCTGTCTATGGCTGTGGCGATGGCGATGGCTTCGATGAGTGTCTGCATTCTGTGATGCTTCGATGCAGATGGGCGGAGTTCTGAACGTGAATGGCGATGAGTGATGAAGCTCTGGCTCTGGCGGGTCGGCGGGTCTCTTTAAACTTTAAACTATTAAATTTTAAACTTTCTTTTTCATATTTGGGTTTTTTTCACCCACATATTTGGTGTTTGGAAATGTTTTATTTTTTTCAATTTTTTTTCAATTTTGCCTTAATTTTTTTTTTGTGCCATGTGGCACCCCCACAAGGGGGTCCATGTGGCACGAAATGCATTAAAAAAAATCGAATGTGAATATTTCTCTCAATATCTCCGCTGGAGCGCATCGTGACACTATGAGGTATAACTTCACTACTAAGGATTTACTCTTGATTTAACTTACTTTCACTCTTGATTTAACTTACCTTCACTCTTGATTTAACTTACCACCCAAAACCCAAATCCATCTTCATGTACTGGTGGTGTACAGTCAGGTCCAATATGCTTACGAATTTTCCTCTGCAAGAATTTTTTTAGAAACTTTGAACAATGTGTGTGTACTAAAAAATGATCCTATTTGAAAACAATAAAGTGCGTTGCAATCACATTGGAATGTACTATAATGTCATTACAAATTTACACATGTATTAGTGAAAATCATACAACAAGCTACAAATATTGTATACACTATCTACCATTGACTGCTCTCACCCTTTGCTTCAATTACAGTGTCCATTTTAGCAAGCACATTTGAAATAAGCGTTTGAAATTGTTTTTGAGATACTTGAGCCTATACTTGTTAAATGATTTGTATCATTTCATCTGTCTCCTTTGTAATTTCTACATTGTAATGGTGTAGGGGCTTTCACGGGTTTTGACAAAAGTCCATTTGTCATCATTCCTCCAACTAAACAATCAGTAGTTGATTTTGTGGAACTTATTTATGAAAATACATTGATCGGCTTCTATTTTATGCATGATAGACCTATTCAACTCACATTGATGGAGGATGGTGCTCCAATACACTGTAGTAGGTACTCTGATGATAAGAGAGAAGCCCATGGAATCAAAAAGATTATGAAGGAAAAAGATGAAATGATAAAAATCATTCAACTATCTCAAAAACAATTCCAAACGCTCATTTCAAATATGCTTGCTAAAATGGACACTGTAATTGAAGCAAAGGGTGAGAGCAGTCAATGGTAGATAGTGTATACAATATTTGTAGCTTGTTGTATGATTTTCACTAATACATGTGTAAATTTGTAATGACATTATAGTACATTCCAATGTGATTGCAACGCACTTTATTGTTTTCAAATAGGATCATTTTTTAGTACACACGCATTGTTCAAAGTTTCTAAAAAAATTCCTGCAGAGGGGAATCCGTAAGCATATTGGACCTGACTGTACATTCCAGAACATAAATGTACACCTCTAGTACATGATGGCAGAATTGTTAAATGGATGGTAATGGGTATATCCACCTTACTGTTTATGGAACCCTCAAGAAGGCGGGAAGGACATAGAGAAGAGATTCCAAAGCACAAAAGTGAAAAGTCCCTCAATTTTCACACTTCCTCTCAAAACTTTGCACTCTTTAGAAGCTTCTAAATTGGCTCTCCAGTACACATAAAATCTAAACAAAACCTCAGAAGGTGAGATGACTCATCTCTCTCGGAACAAGCAACTTCCACTCATCTGAAACTCTAAATCAGTAAAGAACCAATTATTTTTTGAGAACCCGGCCTAAGATGTGCTTCCAAAACTGAAGCCTGCTTCAATAATTTTTCCTAATTATTGCAAAGCTAAAACTCCAGGGCATTCATTGTATAATATATCCTCCAAAATACGACTATACAGTATTATTGTTTCAAGCAACACACGTGTCAAGTCACTTCCGTGACTAATCCATGCCTGACACTTGGAAGTCGGGGCTTCCAAAACATGCTATAATAGAGAGGGACAACTTCCAAAACATGTTATAATAGAGAGGGACAACTATAGTTATCTCTCCTTCTCTACCAAAAGAGCAATATATTTATTATGAGCTATGAAAGCAAATGCATCTGGAAGCGCATGATCCAACTACGGCCAGCAGCTTCACAATAAGACAAAGAACTATAAGAGTTCAACAAGAAAAGACAATAATACTACTAAATAATGGCCTTCTACATCATCATCAAGCCCCACGATTGCTGCCAAGTGATGGCAGCATCGGCAGCAGCAAGTGAGAACCAAACCCGTATATCACATTCTACTAAAATGTTGTGAATAAACCCTCTCCCTGTTCCCTTTCTTCATCGAGAAGAAATCAATCCTCGGTTCTGAGTCACTGCTAAATCCTACAGCTCGCTAAGGGCTGCATACCAGCAGACAAAACGGAGCTTGTTCTTGTATCCTAATACGACCGAAGTGATTGATAAATAGGGTGATAACTGCTTGCTTACATCAAAGAGATGTCAACACGCACACTAAATAAAAAATTTAAAAAAAAACCGGCTCCGCCAGTCCTGGAGTTTGTCCTTCCTTTCCTCCCCATTGTACATTACAAAGCCCCACATTCAGAGCCTCCAGCTGCACTTGTGCTTGCTGAAGTCCTGACGTCTCCCCTAATACCACCAATTGGTTAAGAGTCTCACTTTGAAGCAGCAAAAACATCCCGCCTATGGATTGCTATGCACATTGCTACTTCAAAACAGGACAAGGTCAGGTCTTCCCTCCACAAAAGCTCAAGATTGGGGTTGAAAAAAGACCACAGAAAAAGCTCAAACCGGAAAATTGTCGCTGTACACATAATAAGCCTCGCGTTTCTCAAATGGAATGTTAAATTGATCCGGGAGAATAGCATCAGTCCCAGAACCTCATGGAAGATTTGGTTTCTGAACCAAACGAGCCTTCGGTGGGCGATTCCTGCCGCTCGTCCACGTTGGTGTTATGAACACCGTTACTTCCACCTCCGTTTCCCAACTCATGAGGCAAGACCGGCGTGTGACCTGCAAACAGCCCAATGTGTCCGAACAGCTTGTCCTTCCGGGAGAACGTCGTGCCGCACGAGCAGAGCCACTTGTCGCGGCCGCAGTGCTTCTCATGAGTCTTCAGATCCGCCACGACAGAGAACTTCTTCGCCATGCACTTCTGGCAGGTCAGCACTTTGGGACAGTGGCTGCGGCGGTAGTGGTTCTTCACGCACAGCATGGTTTTCAGAGGCTGGAACTTGCGGTGCTTCTTGTTCCTCTTGCAGCCCACATAAGGGCAAGAGAATCGCCGCCCACGCGTCACTGTGGTCTCCTGAATCCCCCGGTCCGGCCGGGCAAGCGCCGCAGGGGTCTTGTACTCGTCTCCGTGGCCGCGCATATGCATCCTCAGGTTGGCATCGCGCTTGAACCCCTTGCCACAAATCTCGCAGAAGTGCGTGTGCTCAGCGAGAATCTCCGAGGCGTCGAGCTCCACGAGATCAAAGGACCCGGGAGGCAGATTCTCGCCGTCGCTGTCTTCATCACCAACATGGGAGTCGTTGTCGAGATCCTCCAGGCCAGTACTCATCCCGCCCAAGTCATGAGAGATGAAGTTGTTTGCACTTGACCCTGGTGCAAGTCCTGAATTGTTCAACATATTCGCTGCAGCGTTCACTCCACCACGTCCCTTGCTGCCACCTCCACCAACTCCGTTGTTAGTCATCTGGTGTTGCAGCGACATAGCGCCACCCGAGGGGCTGCTACCAGCAGCTTGTTGCTGTTGTCCACTTAAGTTCTGTTGTCCTGAGAGGTCACCTTCATTGTTCAAGCCCGGGAAAGCATGGCCTCCACCAGAGAACGATCGCAGACCACAGTTGGATCCTCCAACACTTGCATTCACTCCTGGAACGGGAGCTCCTGAGGTACCAAAGATGTTGCTAGCCATCAAGTTCCCAAGGGAGTTGCTGTTGTTGTTGTTGTTGTTTGCTCGCTGAGAAGCCCGTAAAGGGTCGTTTCCGAGGGCATTGCTCTGCTGGAAAAAGTTGGCTGCAGGGCTCACTGCAGCTTGCAGGAGTTGGCTCAGAGGAAGCTCGGTGGATTGGTTTGTTTGTGTGGGGTTGCTAAAGGGCTGCTGCTGTGGGAGGAGGCCGATGGCAGCCATGGCAAGCTGAGAGATGATGCTCACCACCGCAGCACTCGCCGCCTGCTGCTGCGCGACCACGTTGCTGTCGGTCTGGCAGTGCGCCGTCTGCGAGATGAGCGGCACGAGAGCCTGCAGCTGCGTGATCCGCTCCTGCAGCATCGACAGATGGTCCATGATCCCTTGCACATTCTGCTCCACCATGGACTGGCTTGATATCCCCTCCGAGAACGCATTCGCATTCATCATCTGACCACTAAACTGCTGCTGCTGCTGCTCCAGGTTCGCGCCCATGTTATTCCCGTGCTGCTGCAGGTGGTTAAACATCCCTCTACTCCCTCCGTTTCCCTGCCCTCCACCGAGAAGCATTGATTGCTGCTGGTGCTCCTGTGAACATCCAGAACGAAAACATAAGATACATGTATGTCTATGTAAAACAAACCAAAAAAGGTCCACATTGACATCCGTGACATGTCCTTGGGAATACAGTC
The DNA here is from genome assembly GCA_022496805.1 of Pohlia nutans. Classification (NCBI taxonomy): domain Eukaryota; kingdom Viridiplantae; phylum Streptophyta; class Bryopsida; order Bryales; family Mniaceae; genus Pohlia; species Pohlia nutans. The sequence continues at coordinate 36,708,215 of CM040085.1, forward strand.
CACCCTCCATGATATGACGATTTCATTGTTTCAAGCAATACACATGTGACAAGTCATTTCTGTGACTGATCCATGTCTACTACCTTGAAGTTAGGGCTATCATAATAGAGAGGGACAACTGGAGCAGGATTTGGAGTGACAGGACTTGGTGATTCTATACTAACCTGTGCGTTGACTCCCAAGGAGAATCCAAGAGATGAAGGTTGCAACGACTGGTTCGGGTGACGTTGCTGGGGCAGGGAGCTTGAAAATTGCCGCAGTTGTTGACCGAGGAAAGCTAAAGTTGACAGAGACTCATTGGTAACACTTGAAGGAGGCTGCATTGTGTGAACGCTAATGGTCGCTGAACAATTTGCAAACAAGAGCATATTTAGACGAGACTATTGCACAAAGTCTACAATCTTCATATTCACTGTGGAAAGTCTCACTGCTCACAACCATCTTGTACATGAAAGAAGACGAGACATATCAACAAAAAGGCCAAACCTGTACATATGATAACGAATGCATAATTCAGATTCTGCAGCTATGGTACATACTGAAACATTCATCAGACATAAGAGATGAAAGACGGAACTCGTTAAAACAAAATTCGAAATTCCAGTAGATAAATAACCAAACCTCACCTCGTTGAAATCCCTCCAAGAATCCGAGTTAAGTTATGAACCAGTCACCATCATAGGATCCAAGATGGTTGACATCAAAGTCTCCAAAGTCATCCCATTGAATCTGATCTATGCTCCGATTTCCCGTGACGCCAGCTAGAAAATGTGCATGCAATCACAAGCATGTGGGTCGATGACGATGTACTGCAGTCCACAAGAGGGTACATCCTAAACCCGCTCCTGCCACAAACCAAAACACCAAATCGAGACTATATCATTTGCAACAGAGCATCTGAATCTGCACACACCCTAACCCTCCACGAACCTACAAGAATACCTTATAAAAAATAGATACCTACAAATCCACGTATAGGCTCCTGTTCACTAGACCACGGTAACATCACCTCAAAAGATCCGATATTCCAGGACGAACTCCTACGACACCATTACTGCAGTCTACTCTTCGAACAACAAAGCTCCGTAACTGTGGTCTAACAAAGAGCGGCTGTTCCTTCACGAGGCTACGACGCTAAGATCAAGAAATAAACACACAATCAGAAAACAAACCATTCTTCAACAAAAACACACAACACACACACACACCACACACAGAGTGAGAGAGAAGAGATTCAAAAAGTGTTACCCATTTCAAAAGGTAGATGCAAAACGTACCCTAACAACATCAGGTTAACCCGAACTAGGTGCAGCCGGCACTCAACCTAGAGAAAGACCTCAAGCAAGCACTATAATTTACCTGAGGAGCGGCCGCCATCGCCAAAACCTAAGCGCACACAAACACACAACAGAAAGCCTCAACGGCGCCGGACCTCGGCAACGACTGCTGATGTAAACAAGCCGGAGTGAATTGCAAACCTGACCGTGACACCCCACATCCCAGAGACTGAACCTGTCTTCACTGCTTCTTCTCTCACCGCCTCGCAACAACAGTAAGGGCGTGACTGTTTGCGAAAGCAGCTTGCAACTTTGCTCATACAGCACATGACAAGGTGCTTGCCAAGTGCCCCAATCAAAAGCGCAAGCCAAGCGGCTTTGAAAGCAGCCAGGGAAGTGCTTGGAGCTGAGATTCAGCCTGGAACTCTGCAGAGCTGCGACAGTGGATTTAGGGCCCTGACCGGATCTAAAGCTTGATGCTTTGGTGATGCTCCTGTTTATGTCGGGCCCATAGATAACTTCACATCAGTTTTGTGTGATGATGGGAGCGCCATGGCGGTAGTAGAAAAAGCCTGAAAATGACCAAAGTGCCACTTTTGCCATGATATTTTAAAGAAATGAAGGCCAGTGAATGAGACAAAGTGGATTCCCAGAGTTGCGGAGACTTGCGGTGGCCACATGCCCCTTGCTGCGTTTGAGCCTGCGTGGATTCCGTTTCAACGCTGTGTTGACTGACTCTGTGTGTGCTTTGGATGTGATTTTCAAGCTGCGGCCTGCACTAGAAATGTCCTTCATTTTCTCTCGCTCTCCGTCACCATGATACCGTACCAGAAACTATTGGTGGGAGAATTGAATTGGCGTGATATCAGTGAGGAATTTGTGCAGTGCCTCGTTTTTCCTCCTGTACTATTCTTTGTGACATACCATTTTTGCTCTTGTGCGTTTTTCCTCCTTTGCTATTCTTTGTGAGTTGTGACATACCAAGGTTTGAACCGTGCACTCTCGTGGCCCCAAGAGCCTTATTGGCTTTCAATCCTAGCCCGGCACACCCGGCATCTTCTCTCTTGAGCTTGTAACAAAAACTTTGTGGATATTTATAAAATAGCGGATGGGGAGTCCAACTGTGGGTGGGTGATCTAGGGACTTTGCAAATTTCTCTACTGTACCAGAAACTATTCTTGCTCTTGTGCGTTTCTCCTCCTTTGCTATTCTTTGTGACATACCATTCTTGTTCTTGTGTGAGAATCATCCTTCTAGAGGTTGTGTAATATTTTCTAGTTTCTTATCTAAGGGCCACTTTACATGACGGGCTAAGGCGAATTAACCCCTAAAGGACCCTGGGTTTTTTTTGCTTTTGAGCATCATTTTTACCTCTTTCTATTCATTTTCTTGTGAATTTTTTTCTCTTGATAGCTAATACCAATTTGAATATTAAAAGAAAAATTAAAGAATAATTTGACTGATTTGACAATTTTTCACATGTCTCCAAAAGACGGTTGGAAAAGGTCAAAAAATATCATCATTTCATCTTTTCACTTCAAATGCTACAAACTTACAACTTTTACAGTCAAGTTCTATGAGACCTTTACTACACATTCTTTTGGTAGTCTAAAACAAGATCCTACAATTAAAGATGCAAACAAATCATTTCTAAGGCTTATTTTAAGCCCTGCCCAAACTGCCCATTCTCCCCCCAAAAAAATAGTTTTTTTCTCCATAACTTCCACTTATTAAGTCGAAATCAAAAAAATTAAAAAAAAATTAAAAAAAATTAAAAAATCTACATTTTTATATCAACATATCAAATTCACAAAATGTTTTTCAAAAAATTAGGATAAAAATTGACATTGTGAAAACCTACCTAAACTTTGAAATGTCCTAGTTAGGACACATTGTCCTTTAGGGGTAAAATTTTAAGTCAATTCTCAAGAAATATTGGCTCGAGCCAAGAAGGGAGGAAGCTCTGACACAGCCCCAAGGGAAGTAAATTGAATTTTTATTTTGGTTCAACCCAATTCTCTTCTCTAAAGCCGTATTAGATTTTGTCTTTAGAGCATTAGAATATAATTTCAGCTCATTAGAATACGAATTTCAAAAAATGGCCTTAACTCCTTCATGTAAAGCTTTTGGGGTTGATTTCGTGAATTCAATCAATAAGCTACAAGGATTCAAGCATGTCATAGCTCCAAATTGGCCTTGGGGTGTTATGTAAAGTGGCTCTAGTATTCCCTCTATCCAAAAATATTGTCATATTTTATGGTACTTTTTATCTTGAAATATTTGTCTTATGATTTATTTCCTAAAGGCTGTAGTGTCCACTTTTTGGATACTAAACAAAAAAGAAATGTCACTCTATTCACATCCAACCTAAGATGACTTTCATCCAAGACTTGTTAGAACAACCTTGAAGTCCTATGTTTTGTGTAACAATTTTAATTCAAAATTGATCATTCAATAATTGTATGAGTGGAAATGAATCAAAATATGTATGGACTCTTCAAAAAGGAATATTTTTACAATATAGAGATTTCAAAAAAATTGCATGGTAGTATGTTTCTATAATATAGATGCTAAGTTGCTATTTTCAAACTTTAGACGTTTATGGGTTATACTTCAAACGTGAGCCTTGTCGACTTCAAACGGGACAAACCATTTTGCAACTCATACGATTTTCAATTGGGTTATTTCTTGAATTTTCATAATTTTGAAAATCTTATAAGTTGCAATTCATAAATCATAGCTTTTCAGAATTCAAATGGGTTTTATCATGAAATTGTTTCCACAAAGAGACACTCTTTGAAGAGATCACGTTATCAACATCTTGTCCACTTTTGAGTAGTGAGGTGGCTTTTTTGGAGGCAAAAACAAAGTTTTGTTGTCAAACTATTTTTAAAAATATTATAGTCATTTCCAGACATAGGGAATACAATTATTTTACTGAAGAGAAGTGTGGTAGTTTAGAGACAAAAGAAAACTCAAAGAAGCTTACAACAAAGTGTTCCAAGGAGACAAAAGAGGCAAAGAAGATGGTGTCAAATTCCATGTTTGTTTCCTCCATAAAGAAATTTTCAACGTTTCTCTTACCACTCAAGAAACATTTGGAATCAAATTACGCAAAGGGTATTTTTATAGCACACCGAGTAATTTTCTATGAGGATGGACAAATGCAAGATCAACAATTTTTATGGTTGAATCCTTCATCCTAATTTAGTGTCATTTGTTGTTTTAACACCATGTATTTTTGTATTTGTTTTTCCACACAAGCATGTGATTGTTGTCATGTTTCATGAGGCATCAAGCTCTAGATTTGGGGATATATAATAACACTATTCAAAGTTTGTTGCCAAAGTTTTATGCATCAGATGAAATTCATCCAACTGTGCTCGAGATTTAACATATATTTACTCTCAAAGGTTGTGATTGGATTGGCCACTTGATGTGTCATGATTTTTGTGCAAATCATTGAATCAATTCATATCATATCCAAATGGAAAGAAGAAAAAATTGCTCTTACAAGGGTTGAATCAAACCTCTTCACCTAATTTGAGCACTTTAATCCCCTAAAGTAAGTGCCTAGAGGGTTTGAACAATACCTAAATGTATTATAAAATGAGGCTTCATTAACTTTTTTGAGCTTCAACTCTACAGAGCATATGTAAGACATCCTTATTAGAAGACATCAATACGGTTGAATTTGAAATAAAATGCTTGAATATTTTTCAAATTAATTTACACTGAAAAGCTTTGAAAATTCTCTAAAATTATAATTTTAATACTCTTATATTGTAATTCATTGTGATTTGTTGAAATGATTATACTTCAATAGTGGTAAAGTTGATTATTTGAAATTTATTATGGTTCAATAGAGGTGTCTGGAGATTTCTTTGTAAGCAATCAAAAGATAATTTTATAGGTTGAAATATTCCATATTCTGCAAAAGATGGTTCAATGGTGTACATTATGCACTTTTGGCCAATCATTCCAAAATACATAAGATAATGAGTATTTTTGTATTTTTCATATAATTAGAACAATAATCTCTTTTTAAATCAAATTTAAACACATTTTAACACTATTATTTAACCCAACTATATGAATGTCATGGAAAAGTCATCATCTACAACTTTCATTTGTATGTCACCGTCAAAGAATGGATTTTATGCGCATTTTACAGCTCAAAACCTTAAATTACTTTTTTGTCAAAATAAAAGCTCACATGGAATGTAATGACCTAATAAATTCAATTTCAATTTTTTTTCCTAATCCAATTTCACTCACGTGAAGGTAACAACTTGAAAAATCATGTTAAAAAAAACGGATGAAGACATCACCGTGGATGGAAAACGGTACAGTGATTCTATATATCGTCCAAAAACTGAACGCTTGGGCAGTTAGGGGTTAAGGGCAATGCAAGCTTGTTAAATAATTATTTTATTTTGACAAATAAATTATTATTTGGACTCTTAGATTTTCCACGTAAAAGCTTAAGATTTTCTACAAACTAAATTTCAACAATTTCAAGAACAATGATAGAGTAAATGATTTTTTTTTATTGTTGTTAAATTTTGTACTTTAGGACAACCATCAAGAATCTTTCGAGTGATTAGTCATTTAAGAAACAAGTTCTAGTCAACAAGATCCAAAACTGAGGAAGCGGTGTTTGCCAATATCAATGCATGAAGTTTAAAATGCCATGTTTAAATTCAAAAACAATTGTGTCACTCTTTAATTCATTAGCTAGTCAATGACAAATTTAAACCCATACCTCTTCACCTATTTCTCTATTATTTCTCAACCCATTTGATCTACAAATATGGAAATCGTAGATTGAAACTCGAACTTGATACGATGTTGCATAAGCTATCTGTTGCTCATGCAACATGTAGATTATATAATGAACAATACACTACATGCATATTTAATAATGTATCGTACACTAAATATAATAAATGGTATGGTTTTGGATGGATTTGCTTTGCATATCATCTATCTTTTACAAATAATCCACTAAATTTGGATCAACCATAACTAGTGTTGCATTTTTTATACAATATAAAAACTAAATTGTGGTAGGTATAGCTATGAAAAAAATGGAAATGAATATACCATAGCTGGGTCGCCAAAAAATAATTCAAAAAATAAAAAACGTAAAAAATCGGAAATTGTGAGGATCCAAAAATGAAAATAGAACAAATTATTTTTAGCTAGAGTTTGCTATTTCTAAGCTATTTTGGGCTATTTTTAATCATTTTTGACTCAAAAACGAAAACGAGGAAATTCGTTTTTTGAGGAACAAACCTTACTTTTCAAAATAATAAATATTTGTTCGTGGGGTGGCGACCCAGCTATGGTACTACGGTAGTCTCTTTTATTGACATATATTGTTGAGCCATTGTAGAGCATGGTTTGCAACCTCAAACTAAGCTTTTAGGTATAGTTTTTGTGAAAAAAATGAACTCATAGTAGGCATAACGTTCTTTAGCCCTTACTTGACCACTCCTTCTACATTGTAGCAACATCGTAGAGAATCTGCTAATAAAATGATTCAACTCTCCAACCCTCATTGCTTGGCCGAGCTGAAGTTAGAGAAAATGCTCTAAAATTCCTCTGATCCTATGACATATGCTTGAGATACGGAGGTGAATAATAGAGGGGCTGAAGAACATTATAGTATAGAGCCCACTTCTCACAAAAAGGGAATGTAGTTTATGTATTTACTCCCACTATCTTACACACTTTGATGTAAGGTCTTCAACATAATGGACATTTCATTTTTGCCAACCCTACAAAAATGACTAAAGTTATCATTTTTCACAATTATAGGCATTGTTAAAAAAAATTAAAATTAAAATTTTAAAAATAAAATAAAATAAAATAAATAAAATGGAAAGAAATATACAATGGAAGAGTATATTGCTCTTGACAATGCACTTCTCACAAGTTGATACTTAAAAAATAAAATAAATAAATAAAAATAAAAATATATTGAAAAATTCTGCCCAAAATTGATCCTGTCATGCAATAATTGTTTTCACTCATATAGCTTCATCCATCTCCAGGGCACCAGGCTCTCAGTCATAAGGGTGAAAGAGGTCATTGGTGGGGCTAAATCTTGCCTTGCCAGGTGGACATTACCAAGAGCCAAAGTGGAAAGTGGCAACCATGTTCTGATTGTGGGCATTAAAATTAGAATAAAAAAGGCCACCTTTGAATCATCATCTATCATCTATATTATTAAACGAATTCGTCCAAATGGAAGGTCACGTTCTCATCCATACATTATTTTTCATCCAAGAATAAAAATTCACATCAGGTACTATGCTTCACAATTTCATGCCTTACAGTACTGCAAGTAGGAAAAATCAACCCAAGCATCGTACTACCGGAATTACATTGCAAGGGGCTCAGTTCTAGTACAGTACTTAACCCAGTAACGCCGGACTGGTGACCGTGACAGAATACTGTGAACAGTATCTATAACCATGGGTGCTCAGATTGTAGCACTCCCTGGCCTCATGAAAAGAGATATTGGTTCCGGATTTTTTGCAGATAATAGGGAAGGCAGTGAAGTTCCACTTGGGAAGAAAGAAATTGGAATTTCAAGAATCATGACGAGTCCAACTCAATTTGCAAGACAGCTACACCATTCAAACATAGACGGGCAGGTACAGAGAAAGCTAAAAATAAATTTCAAATCGGTTGACACGGATATTTGAAGACTCGTTTTAGCAAATGTAGGTAGTACTGGCCCACACTGCATGATTCCCACAAGAAATTCCACAACCGCTTTTACAGAAACGAACTTGCATTGCATGTATTTAGAAGTTACAAAAACTGGGGAGCAGTCAGATGAAAGTACCCCACAGGTGCATGTGCAACTCGTTTCTACTGATTCCTGCACAATATGATGTTATGGGCCCCAGGAATTCGAGAAAAGAAAAAAAATTAGAATCCGCTGATGTCGATGCAGCTGTGATGCTGCAGCAGGGCTCGCATGCTGTAGGAAGGCCTGGGCAGCAACTGCGAAGTGTGGCGGTCACTGTTCAATGCAGGGACAGTGCTGACCGTCGGAGTCTTCGCCCTGCAGCCCGACAGCTCGCCCTGCAGCCCGGGAGGTGGCCCTCTGAAATTTCTGCCCGCGTCAGTGCCACGTTGGCACGCGAACGGCCGTCCAGTCGCCATGTGTAGAGGACGTTATCCATTGCCATGTCCCCTACGGTCTTCCCGCCAAGGCACTGCAGAAACAGTTGCTCCATGGCCAGTAGACAGAAGCTTACTTTGAGTATCATTCTACACTGCGATTTTTTCCCTCTCTGTACATGACTGTTCTGAAACCCTAACAACAATGTACAGGTAATAGTACTTCTACATTGGAGGACATGTAAGTTTTGGGAAATCCCAAAGTTCGAAAATAAAACATAATAGATGTGGAAACATAGGCAGGAAGAAAATTTATACATAGAAAAGGGAAAAAGTAGAGAACATATGATAATAGAAATGGAAGAAAAATCCCAAGGATGAAAAAATGTACATAAGAAGAAAACTATAGACATGGTAGGAATAATGGAGATGTTCCGAAAAAGTTTACGATAGAAAAACTATACATTGTATTTGGAAAAGCAGAGAGAGTACGGAAAAAAAAACGTAAAATAAAAATTGAGACTATACAGAATATAGACATGATCAGATACATAGACATAAAAAATAAATAAAAATAAAAAAACCCCGCTAGAAGCTAAGACATGTTTTCACCAATGACTATCCCAGTAGCAATCTTTGCACATGTGATATCCATGGCAACCGGGACATGCGCTATTTGTACGGTCACCACAAACTTTGCAATTCTTCCTTGTCTTCCCATGCTCTTAGGGCCATGGGCGGCCGGAATATGAGCTGCAAATATAGAATAGCCATGTTTCCGCCGGGCCCATTTTGCCGAAAGATCCTTTGCCAACTGCAATATGAAAGACAAATGAGTAAGTGGCTCTTGCAAATATCGAAAACTAAGATCACTATGTATTATCCATGCGTTCACTATGACCGTGTCTAACATAAAGAAAAATATGCGGTGCCACCATTTGTGGCTCCTTGTGAGACATGAATATGTGCCTCTAAGTTGATCTGCGGTGTCCACACCCCTCATGTTCTTTGTGTATTGCAGATGCATCGGGCCAATGCTAACTTTTTTTTTTCCCCTCCTATTTTCCTATACACATATTGCTTTGGTCCCGGTGGTGAAATGGCCTCTGCGTTTGTGGAAAGAAGAAGCACTGCTTGCTTGTCTTTCCACACTGCACAACATATTCTCCCTTCTTTGTGCATGCGATAATCCACCCATCCCATGTCTTGTTTGCTAGTGACTTTGTTATCAAACATAGCTCTAGGCACATACTTGCGATTGGCCCTCAAAGTCCCTGTTGCCATAATTCCATCTTCCAATAAATCTAAAAATAACGGGACCGATGTGAAAAAGTTGTCCGTGGTAACAATATGCCCTTTCCCGCGTAAATCCTTCATTAGATGTTTGACCACATTCCGCCCTTGAAGTCCTTCACCTTTTCCACTTTTATCCTTCTCTTCATCTGAAGAGCTTTCACATCCTCCATCTAATGCTATGTCTTCATCATGAGGATTGCCGGCTTTTCCGCAATAAATTTCAAAGTTCCATAAATACTTGGATAGAGCATCCGCCGCCGCCCACACCTTGATTCCAAACCGCACCGGCTTCTTTGGCATATATTGTCGCACGGGACAATATTTACCTTTATACATAATCATGCTCTCATCCACTGTCATCTGTTGGTTTGGTGACCACATACCCTTGCACCGGTCCCGCACTTCATCTAACATCCACCTAATCTTATGCAACTTGTCATAGGTTGGACTAGCACGGTCACTTACACATGGTTCCGCATTCACCACGTGCAAACAACGTGTGATAGCTTCATATCTATCCCGTGTCATGAGCTTAGAAATTATCACACATTGGAATAAAGGCTCATCCCTCGACCAATACAACCGTTGTGAAGGTAATTTTTTTAAGCCCATCAATAAACATATAGAGATGTATGCCCGAAACTCCTCTAACCCTAGAGGAGTCCACTGTATGCCTCCCCTTGTGTTCCCTTCCTCATCCATGGTTTCAGATGCATAGCGATTAGTTTCCCGCACTATTCGCCGTTGTAATTTTAGAGACCAAAACTTCTCGAATAAACCCACGAACGTAGGCACTCTACCATAAGGGTGTGTACAACCTGGCTCTGCTCCCGTGAATTGAAGAGGTGAATTTACATAAGAGTGAGTGCCCTTCGTCCATGTATCAGGACCAAACTTCGTCTCCAAAGGGTCTTCTTTTTTCTGCTTCAATGTGCTCACACCATCAGTGGACTAAGGTGCCCGGGACGCTGTGGATGGCCGGTCCGCTCTGGAGGCCCTCGATGCTCTGGATGCCCGGCCCCGTCGCCCTCTACCTCGAAGTGCACGGGGAACGCTGGCCCGGAGCTTTTTGGCGGGAGGCCTGTACCATGAATCAGAGCTACTGGATGAAATATGGCCAATCTCCCTGGCCTGCCTGCACTTTGCCTGTCGAGGGTCCATGTCCTCATCACAGTCTGCATGTGCATCAGTGATCTCAGAACCACTTCATGACATTTAGAACATTATGCGACCTCCCACATAAATGGTATCTACTTTTACTACCCAGTGCATACAATACTCACAATACCTCTATAATATATGGCAATACCCTTCATAGATGAAGGTGATACCATGATGATATCCACGGGTATCACCTCATGAAGTTGCTACATATTCATATCATGATGAACATTCTCGCTACATTTTCAAAATTTTTTCGTTTTCTTTCTTTGTATGTTTAGCAGCCCCATTTTTGGATACAAATCCAGCTACTGTTAGCCAGTTTTGAGATCACTGATGTACATGGTCCATTTCCTCAGCAGCCGCTGGTCGTCCTTCCTCCATCCCCTGTGCAAAAGCTACAGGGAACCCGTCCTCACCTGTACCCTGCAGCGACGTGGCCTAAATTCCGTTGCCGCAGCTGACACAAGTGCTGGGGGCCATTGCGGAGCCCAGGAAGACTGTGCCACGCACTGGGCCTCGGCGCGCGCCTCTTCCGGCCCTGCCCCTCCCTTTTGTGCTCCGACCTCCCCGGCCTCTGCTGCTCCGCCCGTCGATGCCTCCCGATTCAAAAGGCGCTGCGCTTGCAGGCACTTTCATTTGCAGTGGGTTTCGAGTGCATGCTGCTGCTACAGAGCTGTACAGAGCTGTACAGAGTTGCTGTGGGGTGACCGGATTTTTGATAATCAGACTCCGACATTGTAGATTCTGAGTCCACCGCTGTCCATTCCACATCTTGGAACTTCTGCTTGGGCCGCCGCATTTCCTGTAGTTCAGCATCTGTCTCTGTGGAAACTGAGTGCACTTCACAGGCGTCCTCTTCTGAGCCGCTGCTGCAATCGCTGCACTCATCTGCTGATGAAGGATGCCCGTCATATTGCCGTTCTGGAGATGTAGCGCGGACATGCGACGCCAATGACTTCGGCAATGCTGCAGCGGCGTTCTCACTTCCAGGTACGTTTTTATTTTATTTTATTTTTTATCGTCGTTTCTGAGTTCTATGGACAGCTCCTTCACACACCTCTTCTTCTTCACCATTGGCATAACGAACCCTAATTGTTTTTTCTTTTGTGAGAGGATTGGTTGATTCATGTAGAAAATGCCCTACACTCCATTGCTCTAGATCTTCTGTGTTTTCTGGTATGGCGTCATTGAGTAAGCAGCGCTGAACCCTAACAACTTCTAGCACATCGTTATGAGCTTCTTGAAATTGAGGATGACATGCAGATTGAGGTTGAGATCTAACCTGTAGAGAGTGGTCGCTACAGGACGCTTCCCTGTGTGCAGGAGCAGACTTGGACGTCGCGGGAGCGCGTGAGTCCGGAGTGTTGGACAATTGGCCACCCTCCACAGTTCTTGTGGTCGACGGTGCTGGACTTCGAATGTGCTGCAGCTGCGGCAACAACTGAAGCTCCGGCCGCACTGCTTGCTGCTGCGGGGACGCGGGGGCGCGCGGCGACGGGGCGATTCGTCCACGCTGGCAGGATGCGCCGAGGTCGTGCAGCCCCTGCAGTTTGAGCTGATTTAGCCGCTCCTCCGCTGCCTGAAGACGCGCCTCTGCTGCCGCTTGCTGGGCAGTTCTGTGAAGGGCCGGCGAGATTCGAGATGGACTGTGGACGCTCGGAACGAAGGTCTGGCATACTGCTATTGTGCAGTTTATCGGCAATGGAATTCGGCGTCCTGATTGCCTCTGATTTGCTTGCAATTGTGAGCAAGTGCTTGTAGGCCCATCGTGTGAGTGTGTTTGCAGGATCCGCGGACCAGATGATGTTGTTGTTCTCATCAACGTACCCTTCATCTCGCATGCCTTGGAGCCACCACCGCCAAGAGTCAGATCCGGGGGAATCGGTCTGCTGCAGCCAAACATTGACGTTCCTTCGCTCTGCATGGGAGCTGCCCTCATGTCTATAGGTGCTGGTTGTGAGTGATCGTGCAGGCGGACTTGGATTGCTGCTGCCGGAGGGGCTTCTGTTGTCGGGATCCTGCTTGATTCTGCCCGTTGCTGCAGTCCCCGTGCCCGAGCTTGTTCCTTGAGCTTCATCGTCATTGTTGTGCTCAATCTTTGGGAAGGGATAGATCTTGTTTCTCAAGGCCGTGTACACTTCAACAGAGAAGCCATGAGGATGGCCCTCCTGCCTCCTCTCAGTCCACCCCAGCAGCTTAGCTCCCCAAGTGTACCATAGCCAACGTAGACGTTGTGGAGATGAGTCACCGATGTCACTCGTGTCCTTCTTCAAGCGTGGCAAATTCAACAAATACCTCTCATCTAGCATTCCTAACATGTAATCCACTTGCCATTTTGCAGCATTGTGTTTTCTCTTCAAGTGAGTTGCAATAACCTCTGCCTCCAATGCACACCACGGTGGAGGAGGAGGAGGAGGATAGTCTAGATCATTGATGTAGTGATGTAGATCATTCTGTCTAGATTTCCTCATTGTGCTTACACCTCAACAATGAAAACAAAAATTCTCACAAAAGAAAACAAAAATTCTCACAAATGAAAGTTCCTTTGCAATGTGTTGTGCTACACTGATGTGGTAGACTGTGGTGTTGGAGTGCCGTGTTGGTTTACTACATTTTCATGCATTGGGCTCAGTACAGACGCCATTCTTGCAATTTATGACACATTGTAGCACTCTAGGTGTTCACGGAAGGAGTTCGTAGGAAACTGGTACCAACCGCCAACATACTAAGTTCCCAGCAGTATGAACTGTCCAAACGGTGACATGGCATACGATGGGCTGCCCGTAAAATGACATGGCATACTGCCCACTATTTTTTTTTCAGTTCTTTTGGTACTTCCATGAAAGAATTCCCCTGCCCAACAACAGTGTGCCCATATACAAAATATAAGTTCGGCCAAGGCTCCTCCACCAAGGTACAGTCCTCCTGCCACTGGTTTTATTACAAAGTGCAGAATTATAAAAAAAATACCACCCCCACGAGTGATTTATGAACTGCATGAAGTGCACAAGGGGTTAAGGAAGCGCTAGAAAAATACTTGGATGAAATCTCCTCTCCTATACCCGCTCATTAAAAATTCTGTCCATCCAAAAGCCTCGAAATGGCGCCTCCGGCGTTACTGGGTTAAGTACGTTCAGTCAGTCAGTCTTCATCTGTGAGTGCCTGAGGGAGTGATTTTTCTTTGGTCTTTCCGTCATTCCCGGGCAGGGCAGCCCGGGCAGGGCAACCCGGGAGGGGAGCTACATTGCAACGTGTGCTTTACAGTTACAGTGTGTCCAGGTCAGGTACCCACTTGGGTGGGGGCAGTTTCCAGGGTGGTGCCATTGATAGGATTCTGGACACGCACAAGTACAGTAACCGGACAGAAAAAGACCGTCAGTAAATAATGCTCAATCTACTTATCTTGACGCCCGTCTATATTAGACTACCGGTCTTACCGGCCGGCGGTTGCCCCATGTACGTACGTACCCGTCAGTTTCGTCAAATAATTACTACGGGACGGAGGGAGTAACCTCAAAAGGACAATGTGTACTACCTAAAACGTTTCAATGTTTGGGTAGGTTCCCACCAATGTTTTTGCTGTGTTTTTTTTCCTTGAAGCCTAACTGGTGACGTAAGAAAAATTGGGAAAGAGTATTTGGCGAAATCATAAGCTTACAATCGTATTTTGATAGAATTTTTTTTCATATTTTGGTAATTTTCTTTACAAATTTTCGCTATCTTCACAAAAATTATTGAGAAAATTTGGTGAAAAATATTCAAAATTTTCTCATTTTTCTCCTTAACAAAAGATAAATGCCATATTTTGTAGAGAAATCTGGCAAAATATAGCCAAAAAAAACGATGTTCCCACGGTGTTAGTTTTTATCCTATTTTTTTGAAAAACATGATGCGAATTTGGTATGTTGATACAAAAACGGGATCCAGTTAGTTTATTTTTATTTTTTTTTTTGATTCTGACTTTGTAAAGTGAAAGTTATGGAAAGAAAGAGGTTTTTTTGGGGGAGAATGGACGGTTCGAGTAGGGCTTAAAATAAACTTTATGAATGATTTTTGCATTTTTGCATTTTTTCATTTTTAACCTTAGGATCTTGCTTTAGACTACCAAAAGAATGCATGGTAAAATTTTCATATAACTTGACTGTACAAATTGCAAGTTTACAAGTCTTTGAAGTGAAAAGATGAAACGACAAAAATAAAATAAAAATTGACCTTTTCTTTACTGACTTTGGAGACATGGGAAAATTTGTTAAATTGGTCAAAACATTCTTTAATTTTTTTGTAATGTTCAAATTGTAATGTATCAAGAGAAAATAAATAAACTCACAAGAAAAATGAATAAAAATAGGAGAAAATGCGGATGCTCAAAAACAAGAAAAACCGCAGTCCTTTAGGGGTTAACAAAATTTGAAGCATGTCCAAATTTCGATAAACTTGTAGACCAATAGAGTTATCTGCAAAGTCCATTAAAATTTGAATAAGATACTAAGAATTTTGCTTTGATATACTCTTATTTGTTCACTCCAAATAATTAAAAGATATGGAAGAGCTTGGTAAGGTAGGAGCACCCTAAACCGACAGAATAAGCAGTTTGATACTTTTCGTGCCGATTCCTCATTGAAAACTTATGCAATCAGGTTAGCAAATTCAAGGGGAAGCTCCTGGTTTTGAAATCAGAATTATTGAACGAGGAGGGAATTTCTTATGAATTTACAGAGTTTTAAGTCGTAGGCACCTACAAGTGGTCGTAGTCTCAACACATACAAACCAGAAAGGAGGGAAGAAGTTGCAGGCTGTCAATGCTGCAGAGTGCACGAAAGAAACGATATTCCTTTAATAATATATGGTAAAAGAACAGAAATAACAGTTCTAAACTGAGTAAATTCCTCACGTACTTGGCCATGTGCATATTACTAGTCCAGCATGACGTGGCACCCAAAATCGCCCAATGTGCAGTAAAAGCTGGCAGGCCTGCACCCAAATCTCATGAACATGGACCCTGCAAGTGGGCTGAAAACTGGCAAGCAAGCGCCTTCGTTGCGGGTCAAGAATGCCAGGCGCCACGACTGAAGAGATCAGGGATATATGTGGAATAAACTGCTGGTCCCACCCGTCTCCAACGCAGAGAGCGCCTTCCACGACCTGCAGCCCCACCCGTATCCAACGGCGAGCCACTCGTTCCATGACCTACAGCCGGACCTAACACCGCGCCACTCCTACCATCTTCGTCGGAGCCGTTGCAATGACGGAGACTGCAGCTTTTCAAAACTGTATATAATTACCCTTGTCCTTGCTTGAACTCCCGCACTTGCATCCTAATCTCCTGCTAGTTACGAGTATCCTAATCTCATGCTAGTTACGAGCATCCTAATCTCCTGCTAGAACTCATCGCCGGAATGCAAGATCTGCCGGCAGTAGCTTCTGATTCTGATCTCTCCGGAGTTCATCGATGACCTGATTTGATCTCCTCCATTGTCGACAACCCGCACTTGCATCTTGATCTCCCATGTGCATATTGATTGTGTTGACAGCCTGATCTCCGAACGCCGCTGAGGTTCTACACAGTAGGTCCGATTTGGTCAAGGACCCGGCACTGCTGGAGCTCTCGGTCCGATCTGGTCAAGGACCCGGCACTGCTGGAGCTCTCTGTCCGATCTGGTCAAGGACTCGGCACTGCTGGAGCTCTCTGTCCGATCTGGTCAAGGACCCGGCACTGCTGGAGCTCTCGGCAGTAATCCATGACCCGGTAGTAGTGAACAATTTGCTGAAGGACCCGGCACTGGTCGTGGACCCGGCAGTAGCTCCGACCTCTTCATTTGCCGAGCCCTCTTCTCCCGCAGCATGGCACTCCGACGCCTTTGATTCCAGATGCAAATCTGTGGTACGGCCCCGACATATCGACCAGTGTATGTCCCTGGCTGTGGTGCTACTCCAGATTTGATGCGCTCCCACAGCTTGTCGCCCCAACCGTTGTCTTGCACCTCCTTCCAGTAAGCAGCCAGGGCCCTTTTCTCCGCTCTCTCTGCATTCCGTTCGTTTTTGCGAATCTCCTTCTCAGCTTTTTCCTCGTCACGCTTCCTCTTCCTCTCCTCTGCTAATAATTTCTTCTCATGTTTTGCAGCTGTAGCTGCTTCTTTTTTGGCTGCTAGTTGTTCCAGCGACCTCATGTAGCCATATGATGTTAGCATGATGCTCTTGGACATGTCAATCAATGGTTCAGTGCCACTCCTTTGGGTGTTTGTAACTAGAACCTTAGGAAGAACCAGAAACTGAGAAATGTTTGTAGACTCTATGATGTCATTTCCCACAGTCTCTTGGCTGCAGGGCACCTCCTCCGATAGCCCTAACATCGGACCTTCTCTATCGCTATCTGCTTCTTCTACATAGAAATGTTGTCGTTGTGAGGTGCAAGGCTCCGCTGTCTCTTCCATGACTTCCTGAATGGTGAGAGGAGTATCGATGTACTCATCTGAAGCCACCTCGTCAATGGCACCATCTTCTTCGTCACCTTGCACGTAGGCAGCTGATGGCCCCATCTTTGAGTCCATAGCGTCCGCATTAAATGGATAAATGCCGGTAGTGCGGAATCCAGATTGAATATTGTCAACCGTAAGAGCTCGCTTTAGTGCCTTGGAGACCCACTCAGCTAACACTTCTTTATGTGCGCCGCGTCCTTTGTTGGCCATTGTCCAAACGTCACGATATATGCGGAATGCCGACTTGAATGACTTGAACACGCTCACGTCCAGAGGTTGCATAGCGTGGGAGCAATGGGAAGGCAAAGTCAAGAGATGGAGACCGACATATCGTGCCTTTTGTACAACTTCCATGGTCATGTGGGAGCTATGCCCATCCATGATAAGAAGGTGAGGATTTTCAGGCGAAATGCCACCATGTGCTTGCAAGGCTTGGATAAAATGATCTATCCACGCCTTGAACAAGAATGCGGTCATCCATGCTTTCTTAGACATGGCCATGGTGGCACCTTGCTCACACTTGGCAATGTAATTCCGCCTAAATCTGAATCCACGGAATATGTAGAAATTTGGCACACTTTGACCAGCGGCATTGATGCAGGTTAAAACGCTAAACCACTCGCGCTGGTCAGGGATGACGTGATGCACTGAGCGGGACCCGGTTTTTGCTAAGACATAGGCACCTCCATTTCTGCCCGCTTGTGCGCCGGACTCATCGCAGTTCCACACTTGTGAAGGTCTGTATTCATACTTTTCATAAAGTGATTGTAAGTTGCTATAGAATGACTTGACATTACTAGGACAAAGACCCCTTGCTCGCTTGCCTTCGAGCCCCTGCGCCAAGCGCAATGTAATATCCGGATGCCGTTGTCGAAACCAACGGAGCCACCCTGGGCCAGGGATTCCATTGGTGAACGGATTCACTCTTGTCTGTGTAATAAAAGTTACCTTTAAACGCAATTGCAAAATGCTTACTGGGAATCCTAATGATTGCATACCGAGAATGTAGTCAACAACTTGTTGCTCCTCATCCACTGTCAATACAGGGGCTGCTCCTCTCTTCCTAGATAGTATTGTCCGTGTCAAATGGCCTCGTAATGACGACCGTGGAATGCCATACATTGTAGCAGCAGCATTCAATGGCATTCCACGATCGTAGGCTTCAAGCGCAGCGTTCATAGCCTCGTCACTCCAGTTTCCATTACTGCGGCGTCGTTGCTGTTGTCGTCGAGGAGTTTGACTCTGCCGCTGCTGTGTCGCTTCTGGCATGGGAATCTCCGGCATGGACTGCCTTGCAGTGACTTCATATCTGGACTTGAGTTGACGGACGCAAGCTGCTCCGTCGGTGTGAAGGGCTGAAGCTCCGATCTGATCTGCTGATCTGCTCTGGAACTGCGTCTGGAGGAGGCGTCTGCTGCTGCCTTCGAATCTGATTTTGTGCCGGCTCCCTAGCCTGTGTCTGATCTTCTCGACGTCGCGTGGACAACAATGCGTCGATGGAATCGACCTCCGCTTTTTCCTGGACAAGCTGAGAGGTGTGCATTGTCCATGAGCCATCGCCGTTCCATCTGCCCCCTCTCGCTAGATCACAGTCATCCTCACTTCCGCTGTTGTCGTCACCAGATCCAAAATCGTCCATGACTTGCTCCCGATTCAAGCGAGATGGCCACCCTTTAGTACCGTCATTGTCGTCACTCATGACGTCTCGGCCTGCACTCATCCACGGCACCCCTCTCTGCAAACTGTTGTTCATATCGGATATTCAGATCCCTCCCTCTGATTGTACACACACTGATTGTACACGAAACTTTTGTACCCACACTGATCGAGCTAAGTGAACAGAGATGAGCGCCGTTGTTACTGGATTTGACAAGTCCGGGACTGCAGGCACTGTTCATCCCATGCAAATCAGCAGAAGCTCCTCATAACTGCCAATGACATAATGCATCCGGACCTAAATTAAAATCATGCGCAACTTACTCACACCGATCGAAATCATGCAAATTAACTTCTTATTCACAAATTTTTGACATGTTTTCAAGACAGAGCCGTCATTTTTGAGTCACTCAATGGCCACCGTCAAAGCCCATGAATCACCACTTTGGTTGGTGATTTTTGTTTCCCAAGGTAACTGCCACCAACTTATAATGTATGAAATTGGGGGCTCTTTGTCATTACTGGACGTTGTTCGGTGGGTGTTAATTGAAGGATCATTCATCACACTCAGTGAATCAGGATATGCGCAAAATCAACTTAGCTATGACCCTAAATCACCGCCTTAAATTGCCAAGTACCTAATTCCGACTCCTATGTTTTCTCCCTGTGTGAACACTGCCAGCACCTAAAATCGCCAAACATGCATGCCAGTACTCAAAAGGCTTTGAAATGGGGCATATTAAAGTTGTAAGTGGTCTTTCATTAGAACATGAATTTATTTTTCGCCACCAAGAAAGGAGCTCCAAAAAATATTCCTTGAGTTTAGAAACCACTAAACTCTTCTATACCTTTTTAAATATTTGAAGTGAATGAATAAGATTATATTAAAGCATAATTCTTGGTATCTTATTCAAACTTTGAAGGACTTTACAAATGATTCTAATATCTGAAAAACAAAGAAATTTTTATATGTATGTTTTTAGTTCTTTGTGAAATCCAATACACCATAATCAATAAAATTTTGAAAATTTTGAAAATTAAGGAATGAAATTTCGTACAATTTGAATTCTAAAATTAAACTATTTTGATACACTAGTGTTGAAACTAACCTAAAGGTATGGTAGGCAATTTTTAAAAATAAGACAATAAAAAATAAAAATAAAACAAATGGAGTCCCATTTCGTATTTGACAATTAACCTTTTAAACGTCCTTAGGGTGTTGGATTGGCAGTCCAAAAGAAATAATGTGATTTTTTAGCCTTGAGCATCGGTGGTAGCTCCCAATTTGCTACTCCCCTCCACATGCAATGAGCATTGACACGTGGTGGCTACAGTGCCATGCCTGCAACCCGTTCAGAATCTCTAACATGCTGCTCCATAATCCCTCTCCACAACCCTTATACAAAAAAATTCCCAAAACCTGCCATTCTCTCTCCTTCACACGCATCTTGAAATCTCAAGCTTCCCTTCAGATTGAACCCAATTCACGCCTCCGTGTTTTCTAGAGGAAATCTGTCTAAAGATTTCTCCTTTATTCCCTCGAAACCCAACCCATGGGGCTTGGTTTGACGTTTAAGAGTTAACTTAGTTTCCACAAAAACTTCATTAGGCTAGCTTATGTCCCAAGTCCCCAACTGCTTTGAAGTTGTTTGACCCTATCATACAATAACTTGTTATCAGTAAGTTATGGGGAAACGGCTAGGTCACCATCATGAGACGGATGGTACAGTATTGTTAATGGGGGTGGTACTTTACACTCTTTATTCTATTCAAAGGCAGAGCCAAAAGCAAGATACTTTAGGTCATCGAGGGATGTATTATTTCACCTATTAAAATTTTGCAAACACTACAGTAGCATTAACAATATGTCAGTATTAACAATATTGAAAACTATAAATTAAACTCACTTGCTCTAGGATCTTACATTTAATAGAGTAAAGAGTGTACGGGAAGATGAATGAGGAGACACAGGTGAACTTTAAATTTAATCCGAGCTGATTTCAGCTGTTTCCCAATTTGAAACGATTGCTTCTGAATAACAATGATGTATACCGTACTGAAATTGACAATAAGGACGGCTTGTGCCCTCTGAAGGTTCTTGCATGAATAAGAAAATAGAATATTCCAAGAGTGGGGACTCAGAAGGAACACACCCTTGATTCACGGCGGAATTAATTCTTCAGTGTTCAAGGATGCTGAAACTGCACTTTTCTTTAGGGCTCAGTAGGATATGCTTTGTGACCCAACCACCATCCTTGATAGCATCCAATAG
Organism: Pohlia nutans; assembly: GCA_022496805.1. NCBI lineage: Eukaryota > Viridiplantae > Streptophyta > Bryopsida > Bryales > Mniaceae > Pohlia > Pohlia nutans. Next base: position 36,729,496 of record CM040085.1, read on the forward strand.
GGATTGGAAATCGGCCTCTGCGTTCCGCCTACTCTCAAGGAGAAGATCTCGCCATGTTCCATCCATGTCTCTGTTCTCATATTGTTTACCTACACATTCAAGTAGAGTGCCTGAGAAGAAGGGTTAGCTCAATCATTACACTCAACCCTCTCTAATTGCACACTCTGTAATTGCAAATTCCCAGTATTCACATGTGACAGGAGGGCTTTGTCCCTGTCGAGCCAAATACCGAAAGTGGACATCTAACCTACAGGCTTCTTGCTAATAGCAAAAGGCTATGCAAGCTGAATATTTTAAGTTACTTGAGCGCATCTGAATTTAAAAGAAGATGCATGAACCCCCTATGCACTGTGGAACCAATTAAGTCTTCAGTGCAACAACTAGGTATCCACCCTCATGACACCACACAAGACAAAAGTACTTCAGCGCCTTTCCGTATAATCAGGATCTTCTGATTTCTTGTGTCGAGGGACGCACGATTTTGGTTACTTTTAGTATTCGATACATTGCCAAAGGCCCTACTCGATCATCATAAAATCATTATTTTTGACCTTGCAGTTCAGACTGAGAAAAAAGAGTAGATGGTGTTCCCAAGTTGCTGTAACCTTGCCTTCGACGTGATCTTAGCTCCTATGAGGCATGCCTGAGATGTGAAAACCACCGACTTAATATCCTAAATATTCAGGTCCAATATGTCTGACAGAAGGCACAGCAACAGAGTTCAACCTTCATCAAAGTGTAAATGACAATCAAAGACAACGTCTAAGCACTCTTTGCCAACATCAAATTCAGACGTTTCTGTATCTGCAAATAGGTCCAGAAGAATTTGTGCACCTGAAAAACTCCCATGATGGTATCTTCGGTGCCTGCCTTCTCATGTAGCCACAGGAGAAGCCTCGGCTGGCAACCAATCAGAGAATCTCAGAACTAAGGAGATACAAGCACATAAAACGTCGTACTAGAATCACAATTGATCATCTCAAATCCCATGAAGTATTTCTAGAATAGAAAAGAAAGTAGAACCTACAAACGTGGAAAAGTAATAATTACCTGTGAAGAAGTGATATGGCCACGAAAGGGTGAAGGAGAAAGTGGCTCAAGACACAGAGCATATCGCTGGGATTTATGTAAGTCGAGAATATTCATGAGACCCTCAGGTGTAAGTGACCGCAAGGAAACAGCACCAATCCGCAATGGCAATTGCCGTTCGCAACCTGGTACCAATCCCACCACCATTTGTAAGCTCCGTGTGAACCCAAAGAACTGCAAGTCAAATAAATTCAAATATTGTTCCCTACAGCAGGTGTCAAAGATGATTTGATGTTTGGAGGCAAGATATCTTTCAGGACTCGTATATGAATTGCCGATTAGATCAATCTGCAATAGGTAGTCCTGCTAAACATATTGTCCCTGCCAACTCAGGCAGTAATCATTACGGTCGTAGAGGTTGATAACATAGGTATTTCATAAGCAAAAGGCTTCCAATACTGCTGTTTGTATTGCTCTAATCTCGAGAGATTGTAATGTACAGTTCCCCAGCATTCCCAGCAGTACCAGCAGTAGCTGACTATTATTATTCTTTCACATTTCCCCATGAAATACATATCTTACTGCCATCTCAATCAAATATATCATTTGATGACATCAAGACAATAGCTTACCATTAAAGAAATTGAAAAGCGTGGCGCTTTCAACCTTGCTAACCTCCTCAAAACTTGGAATCCTGCGGTCCTTTACCCAGCTACAGATGACAATCTCCAACCTCTCCTGTGAATGCAAGAAGGAATTCAGTTTCCACAGATGCTTGGACCTAATCAAGTGGACGCCTTCATGCTGTAATCTTTCGCATCTATGCAATCTAAGATTCTGTAACACAACCTACAAAAAAAAATAGTTTCTTTAAATCATACGACCTTGGGTTACTATTGATCTCAACCATTAACATGTGCCATGACTTTCAAGTGTATAAATGTTAATTACTACACCAAGAAATACAATGACAACTAGGCAAGGTTACCTTGTTCAAAGTTTGTAAATGCACAGCCTGAAGTTGCTGATAGATTGCATACAATTCCACCGCTGCCATGAAAGGATACATTTCGAAAGGTAGGATCTTCTCAATTGTAGGATAACGATGAATAAACTGACTCAGACAGATTGCAACAGCTAGTCCTAAATTGTCAGCAACCACTGTTTGTGCCTGCATAGACAGCAAATTTGATTACTTTAAACCTCCATGTCTTGGCATAATAAACGCTGGACATAGTAACTCTGTATTCATTCCACACACCTTTCCAATTCATTATTCACATTACACTCCGGCCAGCTGTAGCACCTTCTCAGGCCTGGAACCTAACATAACAGACGTTCTAAGATGCTTGCTTCGGAGAATCCACAAGGATAGTCTTAGATAACACCCATCCAGAACCAAAATAACAGAAAAATTCTTAGATGCTTGAACAACGAACTATGAATAAAAGAATCTACCTGGCCCTTGGCAGAAATATCCGCATAATTATCCCCCATTGCAAAGCTCCGGTGTATAGCCGACTACAAACCAGACAGTTCACAGTAAGCAGAAAGGAAAACATCCACCTAGGGACTAGTCCGAAGCTTTAGCTATATTCTTAACCGAGTGGTAGAGACCAAAGAGAAACTTTCACATTCTTGGGTGATGATTATTTGATCATTATAAAAATTCACTTAGCATGTACAAAAGAGTGGAAGCATGAGAAACGCACACTTGTAGCGTTGTAAACAAGAGAGCTGATTGACTTTAAAACGTTGGCGAGGGTTGCCAGGAGCAGGAAATGATTAGGAAACAGAGGTGTTATCATCTCCAAGCCTACGCTCACACTGAACAAAGCCGATGTTGAAAAGCGTACTCTCTGCAATGAAACCACCGGAGAAAATAAATCCGGGGCCTCCTAATATGAATTGCTAACTGTCCTCCTAGAAACGGTCCTACAGCATGCTCCCTTAATAACAATCAAACATTAAAAAACTTCAAGGCGCATAACCGCTTGACAAGAACCTCATGGAAACTGAGATTACAAGGATCAGTAGTTCATCTGCATCGTCATTCTACAATATGAGGATAAAGACTACCATTGTATCTGTAGCAACTTCAAGGCATACCTGACAGCTGCAGCACTAAACCTTACACGATTGAACCCTCCATATTACACTGGCAAAAGACTTCGTAGTGCTTTGCAAATCTATTGGAGGAAGCACAGATTTAGAGAGGTCTGACCTTCAGGTTAGAGTCGAAAGTACGGCCAAGACTTGCTGCAAATAGAAGTTTTCCCAACCGACCCAGTCCATCTTTCATCACCCAGTTCAGGGCAGCAGCTGCTGGAAGTCTGCGTTTCGCCCCTACACCAACGGCCCATAGCATAGCCTGTAAAGCATAAGCTAAAAGATGAGGCAGGGTTGACCACACTTAAACCCTCAATGTGCATACTCGCAAGAGCAACTTTCACTCACAATTCGGCTTTCACAAACAACAGTCCACGTATGAATGACTAATACAATGCCACCACAGGCATAACTTCGGAAACAGAAAGAGCGAAATATTGCTATTTAATACCTTTTGTTGGACACTCTTTTCTTGTCCAATAAGTAAATATTAATTAATGTCATTCCAGCAAGTGATAGCCAGGTCTCCACCGCCCCCTCCTCGTGGACAGGCAAAGACAACGAGGAAGCTGATGTAGTCTCGTTTACAACTTGTCTTGTATTCATCTTGTTAAATATTTCTCACGATATTTGTTTCATTCTAGTTTACTGGCCTTAACCCTTTGCTTCCCACTTGACCATTTTTGGTTTCTACTGTATTCTGGTGAATTCACCAAATTACAGAGATGGTTTTTTATGCATCTATATGGTTATTCTATGCCACATGATCACTTGCAAGCTGTGAATTTAATTTAATGTGCAAGCACAGTTTGCTCCCAAGAAGCACCAAAGCATTGCAACCAAGAGGTGTGAAGCAAAGGGGTTAAAGCTATCTTGTGAAGCAAAGGGTTGTACACGTTTGACTATTATTTATTTATTCTCAATTGATTACGATCTCAAAACAATACTTGTTCGTAAGCAGTAAGAGGAAGAGAGATAAACATACCTGAGTACATTGAAAATGGAGAATTGAACTCAAAAAGCGATGGAAAAGTTTCCATTTCAGATACACAAGGTAATGTGGCCGAACTTGGTCTGGGACAAAAATCCGTTGCAAGGTGTGCTTCAGCTTTATAACGTTCTCAGTGATCCGACCATTTACACCATCATTCACTCCGTTTTGGAGCTCCTCCTCATCTACCTCGACAGTTTGTATTCGTTCCCCATCAAAAACGAACTGCCATCGTCGTCCACCCTCAAAAATGACCACGGGGAGCTTCTTCTTCCCATCTTTGTTCCGGTCCCTCCATTCTCGCCACGCATGCGACGCTTCCTCCACAAAACACCGGCACTGCCATCGCTTGTCATCAACAAAGGCAGGCGAGGGTACCTTCAACCTCCTGTTGCCAAGGCGAAGGCGACCGGACAAGCATCGTGACGACCTGATGGAGAGAACCGAGCCTGGCAAGCCAACTGCTGCTGTGAGACAAGTGGTGACCATTTAGGGTTCTGCAAAACCCTAGGCTCCAGGCTGCAATTCTTCACTCCACCCAAGGACTGCAGAAATTTACACCACCAGCTTGCACTTCCCCATTTACTACTTGAAAGCGCCAGGAGGTCGCTTGCCTCGTATAGCCACAACAATATTCATCTTCCGTTTCCTAAAAGATCCACTTCTTATATTGAGACAGAAAGGAACTGCCGAATTGAACTGCCTCTAATTCTTCGAAAACATAAACACCTACACATCCTCATACCAAAAACAAATCACATATCAATAGATCACTGAGATTCGGTTTAGGGTTTATCATATTTCAAACCGAAGAAGCTTTAGCATATTTGAAGAAAACTCACCAAAAAAGAAGGCTCTACATAGCAGCAATTCTATTACGCAGGAATTCTATTACGTAGCAGTAATTACATAGCAGCAATTCTATTACGAAATTCAAGAGAATTGCAGCCATGCATAGAGTATAAAAAAAACGGAGCAGCAGAAGCCATGTGTTCAAGAAATTATAATAACGAAATTCATGATCAAAACAATCGGTCACTTACTGCGTTACACGCATACCAGAAAAGCAAAATTAAAACAACACGTCCGAATGGAAAACGGGAAACAAAAAAACAAGCGACAATCAGATTCTCGTCAAGCAATTTCAAATTCTACAACCAGAATCTAACTTAGCCGTAGGAAGAAATCCATCGAAGCAGTTTAAAGAAATTGAAAGCTCGGTTCAAATCCATAGAAATGACGACTTCATCATCCGTGTCAGAAATCCCCCGAATTGACGCAAGGAAAATTAAAATAACACTGTTGCTGTTGATAGCGGCTAATGTGAAAAATTCCAAAATCACTCTCACCGATCAGAAAAAACCGAAACATAGAGCAATGAAAGTACTCACCAAACAAAAAGCATAATAGTCGCTCAAATTGGAAAAAAAAAACCGTCACGGGAAAAGGAACTCAGGCACTGAACTCACCACCATTGTGATTGTATGCGTGATTCGATTCCTTGCAGATGAGAACTGACGACGTTGAAGGTGGCCAAAGGATCTCCCGCACGCCTCGGAAATGGCTGGGGAAGCGGGAGAACAGTTCCGTCCGGAATTGACCACTCCATTCAAAACATTCTTGTGTAGTGGGAGAACAGTTCCGCCTGGAATCTACCACTCCGTTCAAAACATTCTTGACTTGACTTGAGAGCTTGCAGGCTGTATCCGTATTTCCAAGTATTTCCCGCCCTAACTTTGTTCGTATTCAACCAATTGTGGCTAACACAATCAATTTGGTTATCACTAGAACACCGTGGGCGAGGATCATGGTCGGGGAATGGAGCTCTCGATTTTTCCCACTTTCTTCTTACTTCTTCTATCTTTTTTTCAAGAAAAATAAAAATAATTATAATTATAAGGGATTATACAAATAAAAATAAAATGTTATAATTAATTCTAAATATAATTGACTAGTTATAAAGGAATATAAGAATAAAAGATTGTGGTTATAATTAATCTTAAACGGAATTGGCCATTTCATCTATAAAAATAATTCTTTTCATTCAACACTTTAAATAGATTTAGAGAATTTTCCGGTTCACTTGTAGGATTATTTTCGCCCAATAGAACCCGATAGTCGGGAAAGGGAGCTTTACACTTATCCTTCCTTCCCACTTCCCTTCTTTTTCAAGAAAAATAAAAATAAAAAACAATTATAAAAAGTGATAAAAATAAAAATATTTATAAAAAAAAAATGTTATAGTTATGATTAATTCTAAACAAAATTGGCCAGTCCACCCATAGGATTATTTTTGTCCAACACTCTAGACAAATTTAGATAACGTAATATACTAACCCATGTCTAAATTTTGCAAGACAAGAGGAATATGGTTGGTATCCACAAGCAAATATTAACTTCAAACACTCTCGCTTTCAAAAATCTTCCTAAGTCAAATTGGGACTTCAATTTTTAGTAATAAATTTGAGCATATTTGTCACTAGTGGAAATGCTCTAAGTAGTGTACCCTCTTCCAAAGATTTTTGTAAGTGCACAAAGATAGGGCAATTAGAACCATTCTTGTATTTGCAAACGAGGTTCCAATCCATGAATATAATTTATTATCTTATGTGGAATCAACACATATATATTAAACATTTATTTATTTTAAAAACAAAATTTGACAGAGAAAATAGTTTTAAAATATTTTCAAAATGATCTATTTCATTATACAAAAGTAGCTTCTTCTGAAATGAAATTGTTAGTACTTTTGGCATTTATTTTTAGAATTAATTTTTTTAAATATCCACATACAATTTTATTTTCATTTTTGAAATGAAAGGAATAAACTAACTTCAATAACTATAAAATAACTATAACTTGAATATTTTTCCATGTCTTGATTCCACAATTTAGTAGAATGTGATTTTTGGGCACTAAGGAATAGTGCCAAAAATTGGTGCCTAAAGCCATTATTGGTAATATAATTTTTATTTCAATTGGTGTGTAGTATAGAATAGGGTAGATTATAAATAGAGTGAATCAAATTTAATTAAAAATTGCAACAATTGGAAACTCGAGCGAACAAAGAATTATGTTGTAACTCATACAATACTTTCTAATTTTAGAACTAGAAACAATAATGTTATAAACATTTGATATATGTTAATCATCTGTTGAAAAAAATTGTATTTCATTAAATTTAAAGTAGTCCGCATTAATTTTAAAATGTGAATGTTTAGAAATAATGTGGTCTTTACTATTTTGTTTTTTTAAATGTGAATTGAATTTTATATATATATATATATATGTATATATATATATATATGTATATATATATATGTATATATATATGTATATATATATATATATGTATATATATATATATATATATATATATATATATATATATATATGTGGAGTTAATTCACCATAGTTGTAAGGGCCGATTTACATTCTCGGCCAAACGTCAATTAAATTTGAAGACAATTCACATGAAATATTGGCACAGGTTAAGAAGGGAGGAAATTCAAGGGAAGTGAATTGGGTTTCCATTTTTGATCAACCCAATTTTTTTTTACAAGGTTGTGTCAAATTTTGTTTTTAGTACATTAGAATATAATTTCAGCCCATTAGAATACGAATTTCAAGGAATGGCCTTAACTCCTTCATTGGTGAAGCCTTTGGAATTGATTTCGTGATTTCAACTACAAAGATTCAAGCATGTCAAAGCTCCAAATTATCCTTGGGCTATCACGTAAAGCCACCCTAACATCGTTCGTCCATAGAGTTTAGAATTCAATCAATCCATTGGTACAATATAAACATTATTGATTTTGCTCTGCCTTATTGTATAACATGCATGTTGTAGAAAATAAAAAGAACAATGTTTTAATGACTTTCATTTTGGGAAGGATAAATTCTAAAATAAAATGAGATTTCAAAGAATAAATTTTTAGTGTGAATCCCACCAATTTTTATTTTAAGACACATGAAGAAAATAAATATAGGTAATAGTGTTAACCAAAAAGAAAGCCATATAACCTCTCTTTTTGTTTTAATTTTAATCTCTCTTTTGAACTATTCTTGAATGTAACAATGTCTTGTCATAGATTGTTCCTTTATAAACCATAGATTTAGAGCTTTGGTGGAAGGTGTGGGAACTATAGCGAGATATGATGAATAATAACAAGGGCTTGTTTTAGATTGCTGGTCTCCAAACTCGTCATAAACTAGTTTTTGGTCTATTTATATTTTAATATGAAATCAATATGAGTTCAAGAGGATTTTATCAAACTTTTCTAACTAAAATGAAAAAAACAAGCCTATATCCCTCTGGTGCAGGAAAGGGGTGTTCGCTAAGTGGGACGGTGACCACCCTATGTGGAATCTTATAGGTCCTAGATTTAGCTATATTAGTGATGTCTAGGTGTCCCCGGCCTCGCCGGACCTGGCGGGGTTGGTTTGTATTTGTGCTCCCTTTTCTTTTTGTTGCAGTAAAGGATTCCCTTTATTTGTGTCAAAAAAAAAAAAAAAAAAAAACAAATAAGGCCGATGACTGAACGGGCAGTTAGTTACCTGCAGTTGCGGGTTCAAAAATTAGGGTTAGGGTCGGCGCCGCTTCCCCTGCTCATCACTATGTAAACCTCCATCGCTCGACATCCTCACTTGTCTCTCGTTTTGCTTTCTTCCTCTGCAATTTTTGTCTTACTAGCTCTCTTCTGCCGTTTTCTCATACACAGTGTTTTGCTACTGAATACGCATGATGAATTGCAGTTTCAGTCGGATTCCTTCCGATGCGAAAGCAAGTGACGCTACACTGCCGCTTCTGATGTGTTTATTTTGGAGTCTACGTTTTTTTCTTTTGTTCTAGACTGCTATGAGGATACACGCTCCCTCTACTGAATAATAGTGAGGACATTGCTTGGCATGAATCGAACCTAAAAACATAGCCGACTCTGAGCAGTCTGATATTTTTTTTTCCGGAAAATGTGATGAGGATTTACGCTCCCTCTACTGAATATTAGTGAGGACACTGCTTGGCATGAATCGAACCATAAAACCATGGCCGACTCTGAGCAATTTTCCGGTTTGTTTCTGTGTTCTTAGGTTTATTAGGTGGGATATGAGGATACTTTCCCCGAATGATCGAATCTGATTCTATCTATGCTATTTTGCTCGAAAGAGCCAAGCCAGAAACCTGATCCCTATTATCGAAGACAGTGTCAGAGCCATTGATGATAAATATTTAGGCTTGTTTCTCAAACATTCGCAGTGGCCGCCTAAAGCTTTCGCCCTGCCGGGCTTGAGAGCTAATGCAGCTTCCAAACTTCCTTGGATATCTGAGACTCTGGCATTATTAGTATTTGTATTGTGTAAGCAGCGATGATTAGAAAATACCCGCGCTTCTGAGGGGAAACCCTATGAAGCAAACAGGTTAAAATGGTTGAATTTCTTCAGATGAGCTGCGTATGTTTATTAGTTACTTTAGTTTCCTGAACCGATGACGACAAAAGCGGAGCGAAGCTCTCGAGCTAGTGAGCGCACATTGTTACACACACCGAGGTTTCAGGTCCTCTGTTCTGTTGCGTCTTGATTCTCTCTTCTGCAGTTTGTTGCATCTTGTTTGATTTTATTCTCCTGTTCTGTTCTGAAGCCGAGTGAAGCTTTCAAGCCTTTGATTGTTATTTTGGTACATACTCTGATGTTTCAGTTGCAGAAACCCTTCAATTTGCATGGCTTGTACATTTTATTTCCTGTGTACAAATAAGCTTGATTAATTCAAATATTACTCTTTAGTTAGTGTCGCGAGTCTATTTTGGGGTCATAGACACTGAGTGGTTTTTAATTGATTATTTAGTGCCAGGCTCCAAGTTCAATAAATGAATCGCTTGGGGATCCATGTGGCAACTTGTGGGCACGCCCTTTTTTAAAATACCCTAGAAGTAAAAGAACTCACCAAAATGTAGAATTCGGTGAATACCAATACCAACCCATTTTCTCCTCTCAAGCCCTAACTAACAATCTTCAATCTTCAAACAACAATTTTCAATCAACAATCTTCAATCTGAAATGTTCTGAGAATCAGAGCAGATAGAACCATATGAATCACCTCCCAATTCTTAGAAGGAACCCTAAAACCTGCGAGTATCCATCACAAGATCCCAGCGCCTTGCTGTCCCCGATCACCACGAATGCAGAAAATCGCAACAAAAAGCAACAAAAGACGCTCGCCTGACCTAATTCTTACTTCCAAATCCCATTTCAACTTCACCAGGCTTGAATCACTCCGAAGCTTAAATCACAAGTTCAGAAGCAGAAGCCGCCAATTTAACAGACAGGCACAGAGAGGTCAAACCACGAAAATGAAGGTATTCTTAATCCTAACTTGGTGAAAAGAACTGACTGGCGACGAAGAAGCAAGGCCGATGGAGATGCAGATGTTGTGCATGGTGAGATAGAACTGCAGCTGCTGCGAGCAAGAAGGAAATGAGAGCAAGGACGGAAATTGCAAAGTCGTCGTTCAATGTTCCATAACCTAACACCAGAGACTAGGAAACACAAGAATTGAGCCAGATCAAGTGCAGTCTGAGCACTCAGTGATATGTGCATGAGCACAAGGGTTTGGGCACGTGCATGAGCACAAGGGTTTGGGCATGTGCATGAGCAACCCTAAATCCTTGTCAACATAGAAGCAAAGATAAAAAGACCTAAAACCCTAATTCACGCAAGCAAAAAAAAGTTGCAAGGATATAGACAGAGATCTCATAGTGTGGCTGCTTGTTCATCAATCAAGGAAGTTTGGACAGAGCCTCTCATAGCATGACTGCATCTTCTAATAGAGTGCAATTAGAGAGATTTGGACTGCTTTTTCTATATAGAGTGCAATTAGGGAGGTGTGGGTGTACCTAGCGAGTAGTCTAAACCCTAGAAACATCAGGAGCGCCTCCATCAGCGTGGCCAGTCGTCGTCGGCGACAAGCAAGAATTCCGATTCAGAAACTCAAAATTTTCCTTCCAAATGGGCACGGAGGCTTTCAACTCATTGATAAGAAATGTGCAGGCAAACCCTCAGATCTGCAACAGGGCAAAATTTTAGCATACCTCAGATTTGCATTTGAGAACCCTCTTTTCTTTCTCATCTTCATTCGTCCCCGAGTTTAGTTCTCATTCATCCGAGTTACATGTAGACTAGCTCAATTTTTTCCCAGTTCCGCGTCCCCCTTTTTGCGCCCTGCATTTTGTGCCCCCTCTTCCGGGCACAACAGACTTGCAATTTTGGGGTCATAGTCACAAGAAGTACCTTTGCTCAAATGCGAAGGGTAACCCTAAACAACGTGCCCGACATGTTTTTTTTATATTGGGCTTTCTAGTGCCAAATTGCACCAATAAAAAATAATTTAGCATTAGAACGACCTAAAACTCAATATTAGATTGCCAAAGTGAAATCGGCAAATTTCGATGAGAACATCAATAGAATGTTTATGAATTTTTTTCTATCTAAAAATATGAATGAATGTAAAAACATGTGGTTCTACAATGTTAATTGTGTTGCCAGTAATCTCTGAAAAAGAAAAAGGAAAAGTATGGCATTGCTTAGCCTACCATAAGTTCCAACTCTCTTCCGCTTAAGAGAAATTCAGACATCAAAACTCTTCAGTGTTAGGCCTTGATGTCTAAATTTGACTTGACTTGCGTAACAACCTTGTAGAATGTCATATATTGTCGAGACAGCAATTGCAGATCATTTGCTGAACCCTCTCCAGAGTCTCAACAACAACGAACTTGCTTTGATAGGCGAATACAACTCTTCATTAACCACGCACATCAGCCTCAACCGTCGGCTACAACCGCAACATTGGAATAAGCGGCACAGTGTTGGAAGAGGTGGTAGCGCTCCTAGAGTGTTGAAAACCTGGCAGGTGCTTGCTGTCACTGTTCAAGGTTGTCACAGCCTTAGTTGCTTTGAAGGTGGTATTCAGTGTCTCGCTAGAAATAGTGAGCCCCTCTTAGGCTTTCACATGTATCTTCGTTAACGAAGGCTGTAGTCGGTTGCAACTTGTAGCTACATGTACGTGGTGCTAATGAAGTGTCATCTTTAGTGGGTGTTGTATGCTTAGGGCATCTCCAATGCTGGCTCGATGAACTTGGATGACCCTTCACAATATTCTGAAATATGAAGAGCCTAATATAAAAATCCCCTGCTCAAGACACTTCAAGCATGGCTCTAATAAGATAAGAATGTCTGAATAAGATAAGAATGCTTTTACTACATGAAACTATGTCTACTACAAATCATGACTTTTTCATAAATTTTGGTGAAAACTTGAAATACTTATGATTTTTTGGAGTGATTTGAGTTAACCGAAAACAAGCAGCTTATCCTGTTGAGTCAATGCGGACTCCGACATCCAATATTATCAATTTCTCACAACGCTTATTCATAAATAGTCATTTGGTCCCTTCATGAATAGCCCATTAGACTTGAGGAAACTTGTCGGAACTCTCCTTTAGCATTGGGAGGTCACAAGTTCTACTTTGAACTGAAAATTTCTGAGTTTCCAAAATTCAAATTGAAATAGATACTAGACTCGGTAAGCTTCATTTTATTAATTAATCTCAAATGCAATAGAACTCATTTTCATGGCCTAAATTTATTTTAAGAAGAATTAACAGAAAAATCCAATATACACTACATGGTGAACTATTTTTACGACTCTTTTTGTAGTTGGAACCCCATGTAATATCCAAAAATAGCTTAATTTAACTTGAAGAGATGACATGGCCAAAAAAAATTCTTCACGAAAAGAATTGGATGGAAATCATCCATTTATCAGTTGGAGTTAAAAAGCCACACCTTGGCCCAAGAGACGTTTAAAGGTTAAATCATCCCCAAACTCAATTGTCATAGATTGAGTTTGGATTTTATAAAAGTAGTGAAGATAAAAACAATGTTAGCAACATTTAAAAAAAAATGTGTGTACCTATGGACTACTGTAGTCATTCTTTGTAATTGTCCAATGAACATTTTATATATTCTTATGCAATTTCAATCAATCATGCCAAATTTCACCTTTACCATAATAAATAAACAATCATTGTGACTAGTCAAATTTTTGTAAAAGAAATATTCAAAATTTTAAATAGATTCAAATTTTGATTTAAAGCTTGATGTGCGTATTAAAGCTTGATGTGGTATTAGTATACCTACATATTTTGTAGTCAACTTTTAGAAATCACCATCTACGTTCTTGAATAAATTACCATGTAAATCATGAAAAAATAGAAAAGTATTCACTATAAATGGAATTCTTGTTTTTGAAAAGTGAAATATGGCATGATTTGTTGCAATTGCATGATACTACGGTGTTGATTGTGCCTCACAAAAATGGCTGTAGTAGAGAGAGAAAGAGACAATTCATTGAGAAAACATAATAATGTCCCTATATTAATTGCAAGGTATGGTGCAAATGTAAATATCTTTATTTCTTTTGAAACATTATGATTTTAGACAATCAAGTATTAAAAAATGTATTTTTGGTGAATTTCCATTTTAAAAGATTTAAAATTTGAAATGTTGCTAACTATAGTGAGAATTATTTTTATTTTTAGGATAATTTGAAATATCCTTTTCAATTGGTGATACTTAAAAGATACAAAGAGTGTCCCCCTCAAGTTTACAATTTCTTTTTTGTTAAAACACAAAAAAATTGAGAAACTATATCCTATAATACATTTTATAATACATCTAAATTATGTCTAAATGCCCTAGGCATTTAGGGGCTGAACTATTCAAAAGATTTGAATAGAAACTATTATTTATAAAATCCAAACTCAGTCAACGATAGTTTAGTTAAGAAACAATTTAAAAGCACAACCTTCCTTGTGTGTTAATTTGAAACGTGCACAACCTTCCGTCACCTACATGTGCAAGTAATATATACTTGTAGTTGCCGTTCAAAAATGGTAGATACAGATTGCCTTGTGGATGATGATAGAGGATATTCTTGACATTCCAGGGCAAATCCAACATTGACTACTGAATGGTATACATGAGTGGATGCATGGACAAAATTGGATGTTTTTCCTCCACTTCAAAAATTCATAGCAATAGCATGGATTATATAGAAAATTTATTCTTACTTTGATAAAATCATCATTTTCAATAATCATATACCATAGTCTATCCATAGGTTAGGCAAAAAATAATTCTTTTACCCCATATTCTATCAAGATCATAAATTACATGAAGTTTTTGCCTAATGTCTCGTAAATTTAGGGACTACAATGTTTAGATTCTCATAAATTACTCCACTTCATGAATGTGATCAAGTAAAGTGTTAAGTAAAATTCAAGATTTGCCTTGAACCGTTGTAAGTTGCAACGTATGAATGATTTGCAATAGTTTTCTACAGAAATGCCTAAAATTTTCAAAATTACTTTTTAAATAATGCCCACGTTTTTCAAAAATTTCCCACGGATCTGCTTAAGGTTTTGGACACGTTAAATCTGCTTATTAGGCACTTTTTTGCCCAACCTAGAGGTAGACTAAGGTACTCTGGTAAAATTTCTTATGTTGAAAATGTGTTTTATGATTTTATTTTTAATGCACTCAAAGTTTTATTTTTAGTTTGTTCAATTTGAAGTGAAATAATACTCTTCTAAATTTTTTGGTTTTAAACTTTGTTAAGAAAACATTGTTCAAATAAAAATATTCATATATTGTAATATTTTAGCTTTACAAGTTGAATTTAAATTCCTTTTCAAATTAGAAATAAAAGACTTTGTTTTCTTGACTTTAAAAGCTTGTATTAAAGGACTACATTCCATTTTGAGTTCTGTGTAGGTTTAGGGTTTTAACCCTTTAACGCGCCAGCGTCCACTATGTGGACAACGCACAGATTGAAACTGTTGGATTCTCATCCAAAATTAGGCAATTTTCATCCACCAAAATTTCTTTTGGTTCTTCAGCAAGTTGACTATCCTTTGTACAGTTTGGATCTTCAAAATAGGTTATTGTGATTTTTAGAAAAACAACAGAATTGGTTTATGTCAAGTTTCATTCTTAGTTCAAAAAGTGGGACCTTAAATATGATTTTCCAAAATAAGTAGAATCAAATAATGGAAACCATACCATCTCGTAGTGCATGTTATTCCAATTTCATTACCATATTTTTAAATTTTTTTGTGTTAATTTGGGATTTAAAATTGAATTTCAAAAGAAAACCTTGCAAAATTAATTTAAAAATATTAAATAAAAATAGAATAAATCCAACCGTACAGATGTGATCTTCATATTGACATTTACAACTTTGCTTTGACCATCAACCCCATTTTTGGTTTCCATCAAACATTTTATAACGCTTATTTGAAACAATGTTGAATCGGGACGTTAAAGGGTTAAGTTAATAAAATTTTACCCATTTACAATTTTGTGATTTTTGTGTAATTATGATATTTTCACATTTTATTAGTGCTAAGTATACGTTGTTAATACAAATTCCACAAAATTATTTAGTATAAAATTTATCTCATCATTCCAAACAAAAATACATTTGAAATATGTTTGAACATAAAATTTTGATGATTTACTTTTAACCCCTAAAGGACCAAGTGCCCTAACTAGGACATTTAGAGAACCGGGTAGGTTTTGGTGAACACATTTTAATCAAATTTTGAAGGACATTTGATAGTGGATCCCCCCATGTGCCACAAAAATGAGGATATATATATATTTTTGGATTCTGACACCATATGTGGAAGTTATGAAAGGAAATGTGTTTTTTGAGGAGAAAGTGCAGCGGAGCAATAAAGAAATAGTTGAATTTTGGAGGGGCAACAAGATGGGTGGAGTGTGGAAAATGGGGTGGACTGTGGAAGACTACCCCATTTCCCAAACTCATTAAAAATTTTAGAAATATATATTTTAATTTTAATTTTTTTGATAATAAAAATTATTAATTTACACTGAAAATTATTATTAAACTTTTTGAATTATTATTAAAAAAAATAAATTATTATTTTTAAATAAAAATTCAATTTTTATGATTAAAATATATTCTTTTAAAAATTTGATAATTAAAATCATTTTGTAAAAAGTAAAATAAAAAATAAAAATCGTCCAATGAAGGACTGCCATGTGGCAATCCACTTGGAGAGTTAGTGTCATGAACATTGGAATGGGTTGGGTGAGGTGGCACTTCGATTCCCTTCCTCCACCCTTTATTTCCCCCCTAACCCCCAAAATCCTTAGAAAATATGCTACATGTCTTCAAAAACTTGGAGATTTATTTTTTTTTCAAATTTTTTTTTGCCATTCTATAGAGGGTGGAATGCACTTATGTTTCACCGCTCGGATTTGTATTTTAAATAAAGAAAGTCGAAAATATTGCAATTCCAAAAACAAAGAGTCTTTTCTGAACTTTTAAACCCCCAACAAGTGCAGGGTGTTCTTCAACATCCTGAACATCTCCAAACGCAACGAAAATTGGTACACAACTAAGTAACATCATATAGAATGTGAAGTGTGACAAGTTTTGGTAGGGAGGTTTTGATTAGCCACACTCAAACGCATCTGAAATTTTCGGGCATGTGTTTTTTTGGGGTGTTGTTTTTCCATCAAACACAATTATCTTGCAATCCGTGCGGTCAAAATCAATGAAATTTATTGTGTATGTTTTTCAAGTAATTAAGGACAAGATCTTACGGTTAGAAGGTAAAAAATAACATTTTTTTGGAATTTTTGCATGGGGGAGCCAAATTGGCAGCATTGGAGTGTTTTTGGAGGAAAAACACTTTGGTCCTTTAGGGGAAAAAAAATGAAAAAATGAAAAAATGAAAAAATTCTATTGCTTGTATAATTGAACAAATCTTAAATTACATACTTTAATTTGGCATAAAATATGATATTTAAATTATTTTGGTATTAAAATTAAAAAGCAGATTTAAAATAAACTTCAAAAGATGAGTTTATTTTTAACTTCCATAGTTACAAAGCACAGGGGGTTTGAGGAGGTATTATAATTAATGGGGGGACCAATTAAATAGACCATTTCATTACGTAATTTTTGGATTTGTCATATTTATGGGTACCATACACTTACTTTGAATTCTAGGAAGAGGTCAATTTTTCATGTCGTTACTTCATTATATTCATTTTTTTTTTTTTTTTGAAATGAAGCCATTTGAAGAACATAGCATGTAAAATACCGCAAATTACGTATCAACATTAGTAGGAGCAAATAATGATTGTTCAAGATATACATGAAAGTAGACGATTTTAGAGTTGCCGCTGCAACATAATATAGACATACGAATCAAGGCCTTGAACATAGACATACAAAACTTCACAGACAAATGTTGCTACAGAAACTTACAAAACTAAGCAAACATGATCCTTGACCAAAAAGACACTAAACAAAGACATAACTAAAACATACAAAACATACTACGGGTCTACAATATCACTACTATACAATGGCGACTGAATCAACAAAAAATCAACAACATTTTGTTGTTCCGTGCACTTTAATGACCGTTTTCACTGATTTTCAAACATCCTGTTAGGCAACAAAAACAATTCGTCTTTTTCTGTTGGTTTAGGCACTATAAGAAAAATCGTGACCAAATCAACAAAAATTCAACAAATTTCTTGAATTACCCATTTTAAAAATGTTGAAAAGTGCATTATAAAACGTCAATTTTACAAAAGCATTAAAAATTAGAATGGAAAAATATAAATTTTAGATTAATTCTTTGAAAATAGAGTCAACAAGTTCATTGTATATAATAATGTAATAATATATATATATATATATATAAAGAACATAAAAGCATTATATAATATTATAATACTATACTACTATTTTCAAAAGTGTTTTTGTACAACGGGTGTCATAGTTTTGAACAAAAAAAGTTTCTAATGTTGTAAAACAATTGATTTAATAATTTACTATAATAAATAGGAAAAATACCAAAATATTTTAATATTGTAAAATAGAATCTTTTAGAATCTTTTGGCATCTTTTGAAAATAATTTGTATTATTCTAGAATGTTTTGGAATATTCCTAGAATCTTCATAAAAAGTCCTTACAATTTCGATTCCCAAAATAGTTTTAGATCTTCATTTATAGAATTTAGAAGCAATTAACATTAGAAATTCAATAAACTTACATTTTATATTTTTAGAATTCAAATTTTGGTATTATTGATTATATTTGAACTTTTCATTGTAGAAGCAAAAATATAAAAATAAAAGAAGATGAACTGAAAAGAATAACATCACTTTTCCTAAATAGTAACACAAAACAATGTAGAAGTGTTGGTTTTTTTAAAGTTCCCCTTGGTGGAGTTTAACTTGGATTGGCATGATTCAAATTGGATTTGCAAGCATACTTGATTTCCTATTAGAAAATAATTATAATTTAATCTAATTTCTAATTTATTAGTCTCGTGCAGCTCATGAAAGGGGGCGTCGACCAAAAAATGATCTCTCAAAGCATTACGGGTTAAATTGAGTTTAAAATCAGACTTTCTTTGAACTCAATTTGAGCAAATTTTCAAAAAAAATAATTGCAAAATTTTATCATTGCTTACTACAACATTCTAATCATTGAAGTTTTTTTCAATTAATCCCAAATTTATGCACTTTCGAGTTTAGTTTTTCTACATACCTCTCTTACTTTACTTCATTCCAAGGTGAATATCCAAGGTTTTACTTTATTTATTTATTTTATTAGACCCACAACTAGTTTTTTAACATACAATCAAAACAATTCAATTGAAGTAGAAGCCATATATGATGAAATGTCATAAAGTGTTAAAAAAGTTACAAAAACAAAAAACTTACAATGAAAAAAATAATTTTTGGTTGAATCAAACATAACATGAAAAATAAATTGGGAAAAAATGTTTCTGTAACATAAAATAAAAAATATATATTGGAAAAGAAATGTTTTTAACATCGCTAAGAATATGCAAATTGAACCTAGGGAGTGCACTCTTCAAGTACCGTAATTATACACGTTAGTGCACAACAAGGGTATTATTTAGACTAAAATTAATATATTATATAATTAGACTAAAATTTGGTATTATTTTTCAAAATTTTGAATTGCATGGACACAAAAATACCTAGGAATACCATTATTTTTTATAACACCATATTGTTCCTTATTGCGACTTCTACCTTCTACCAAAAATTTGGATCTTTGGCAGCTATTGGGTACCATATATGATTTTTTTAAACATAGGCTTAAAAGTTAGCAAATTAGCATTATTTTATAAACCGTGCATTTTTAAGGTACCAAATTTGGCCCAAAAATGCTTTATGTCCAAGCAGTGGTACGTGCAAAATTTCATAGTCAACAAACCGTCGTAGTGAGTGTGATAAATGTTTTAGTGTGAGGTTTGAAAGTGGGGTTGCAAGTCATATTGCCGGGGACTGTACATATGGAAATGTATTTTGAGGCTGTGAGATTTGTACATATATTGCTTGTTTTTAGCAAAAATAAAATAAAATGTATACAAGGGTGTTTTAATAAAGGGGATGCAGGCACGTGATTCCTGGCTTTATTGAATAGTGCACTCCCAGAGAAATTGAAAAAAGAAGAAGCTCTCAACCATGATGATTTCCTCAAAAAGAAACAATTCAAAATTAATCTGAATTTTTTTCCAGATAAAGAAAAAAGCCAACATGATGTAGTGCAAAAAAAATTTGGATTTTTTTTCTTTTCATTGCTAAAAATATCCAAAGACTACAAAAAAAAAAAAGCTCCCAGCCTTCACGATTTTGTCAGAAAAAGAATTCAAAAAATTTAGAACTTTTTTTCTAGATACAAAAAAATCCCTGCATGAAATAGTGCAAAATTTTTTTTGAAAAAAAAGTTTTTTTTACATCGCTAAAAATATTCAAAATCCTCTGGGAAAAAAAAACAGCACTAGCCTTTAAGATTTTGTCAAAAACAAAAAATTCAAAAAAATTTAAAATTTTTTCTAGGTATAGAAAAATGTCTACATGATCTAGTGTAAAAAAAAATTTGAAAAAAATAAAAATTTACATGGCAAAAAAATCGCCAATGATTAAGTTCTTTTATGATTAACAAGAAAATTTGTTCACTTGCATGAACGTTTCTATGTGGTGTGGTGGTTTAGTACTTGGTTGGGGGCTAGAAGGTCTTGTGTTCAAATCTGGCCACCGGCAATTAGCTTGGGCAGATCGTGGTGGGCCCTGCGGTGGTGGTTGGGGCTCTAGGCATTGGCCCGGGCTATCAAAGTTTTTTTGGGCAGACAAAAAATTTAGGACAGCTCCTTTTCCTCGGGCAAGCTAGAAATTTTTTTGGGCAGGCTTCATATATTTCATGATGGATCTTTTTTTCTTTTAAAAAATAAAATTATTTTGACCTAAACAACAATCTGGAACAACACATTTCTGTTAGAAAACATCCAGGACAACTCGTCCTAATCAACTGCCGCGATCAACATTTTCTTGTTGATACGGTCGAAGGATTTTCTAATAGTGTATCCACCATGAAATTCACTTTTGCAGCCAGAAAGCATGTGAACCATGGATCAAAGTAAACCATGAATTTGAAGCATTGAAGCATGAACATTTTGATAGCGTACAAGATGCATACCAAATGAACTATGGATTCATGTTACGTGTGTTCACAAACATATGGAACAAAAAAAATTCAAGGACTATATATTTGTTGTTTGCATCAAAAACCAAGTACCTCTTGACTGAAACCTCGTGTGCTTAGGGTTTATGGTCTTGTACAAGAACAACCTAAAAAAACAAAAACCCTACTTTCTTGTTTTGTGATGTCCAGCTAGTTCTTGCATTGCATTGCATGTTCAACACGACGTTTTAGAAAACAAGATAACTTAACACAACGCAAAACTTTTTCTTTATAAGCGTTGGCGAACAATATTAACCCCTAAAGGACCGGGGGGAGTGTTGAACTCAACTCTTGTTTTCTTGACTAGCTCTTGTAGCAAGCTCAATTCCTCATTGATGTAGGATAATTTTGACAATCGGCACTGCTGAAATTAAAAAGGACTTATGTATCTTTTTTATGAAAAAATGATCAATAAAATTGCACAATTTTTGAGAAAATGCCACCGTTGAGAAGATTGATGAAACCCGTTCGGGGTATTTTGTACACATGCTGAAATCGTATTGCTCAAAAGTGCTCCAAAAATTCTGAAATTTTTACTGTGAGTAGAGATCATCATTTTAAACATGCGATAGAAATTTCAAGTAATTTGGAGGTGTGAGGAGGAAGATATGAGGGTCTGAAGTGACACCTAAATACCGTCCTTGCAACTCAAAAAAATCACCAAAAATCGCTCACTTGATGAATTTCTGATCAAGAAGTACCTATAGATACAGCTTTCAAAAAGAGCTAGGGTCTCTTTGTTGCTCATTCTACAATTCAAAACCCAAGAACCTGAATTTCCTTACTTTTTAGTTCTAGAAGCCGCGTGGGGGCCTTACGGTCCTTTAGGGGTTAACTGCATCCAAATGGTCATTTCTAACGACAACAATTACATGCGAAAGTATCAATCATTAATCTTATGATATCTTTTCATAGTCTTTTGTGCATCATTCAACTCTTTTTGAATTCCCTTAAGGGCACATTTTTTCTTTCCGGAATTCTTAAAATAAGCAGCCAAAGAGTTAAGCATAGCATCAATCTCAATAGACAAAGACTTGCATTCTGTAGACTTTGCAGCCTCTAAAACTGCCCAGTTGGTCCTATGAGCAATGCAATGAGTTGATGTGACAAATGGAGTGACTTTCTTAAGTCTAGTTGCCACACTTGATCTTTGCCCCAACATTGTAGCTACCCCATGAGATCCAAAACACACTTTGGCATGTCTAAACCCCACTCTTCAATTGATTTCAGCAAACAATCATAGATAATTTGTGCATTTTTTTTACCACTACATATCTCAAGTAAACCCAAAAGGCAGTTATAGGTATTCCTTCTTCAACAAAAGTAGCAAAGACCACTACATGACCTGTCACACTAACATCAGTAGACTCATCTATCATCAAAGTAGCCAAAGAAATTTGAATCCCTAATCCTATCCAAAATTGATTTTTGGAGGACATTAGAGATGCAAAATAGCATTTCAGCACAAGACTTCTCATCAGAATACTTTGATTCAGTACAATTTGCCTTATTTGCAACTAGAAGTTCACATAGAGTTGGGTATTTGTTGAAAGGAATTGTCTCCGTTCCCAAAAATCATGCAAATCTGAATAGGGTTAGAAGGGCTTCATCACAACATTTAAAAGCTACTTTAATGTGTTTTTCTATGACTTTCTTACCTTGTTGTGCTGCCTAATTCAAATTTTTGTGTTCTTTAGAGTTCTGATGGTCTTGAAAGGTAGAAACTTTGGTGTTACCGAATCCATCTTTACCATATACACTTTTAGCACTTTTATCTCTACAAAGTTTGCAAAAAAATTTGCTCAACTCTGAACTAAATTCTATCCAACTAAAGAGCCCATACCATGCATCTCTCCAAGCCCTCTTTGCTACTTCAACATTAAATAGCTGTTGTTTTGGGTTGGATGAGATTGATTGTGAAGAGTCAACCACCTCTAGGATGAAAGCATGGTAAACTGAACCACTTGTGATCCTTGTGAAGAAGCAACAATGCAGGGTCCAAAAATCCATTAAATTTTTATGTTTTGTGAATTTCTTTTTGTGGATAAAATAAAAGATACAATGTTTAACAAAGTCTAATATTTTTTTGAAAAAAACATGTTTAATAAGTATTTATGTGTGTTATAGTAAGGTTAAAGTGGTTAAAATTGGAAAAGTAGTTCTGACCAAATTGAAAAGTAGATATAAAACATGTTGAAATTGCATTAAATATTTTTTTTTTCAATTTTTTTTTTCTTCAGAGCCCTCCAATGCACAATGAACTTATAGAATATATAATTTATATTCATATTGAACAGGATTCAATTCATCAAATTTGCTCCCGAAATTTGTTTGACATTTATTTTCGAACTTTACTTTTAGTAACCTTTTTTTCGAATTTTAATTTGAAACTTTGGATTGAAGTACTGTTATGTGGGTAATTTTGATGATATGATGAATCCATGTCATAGGAGTATTTTCCAGATCAGTTTACGAGTGATGTTACACTATCAAGCAAGGGTTGACCATGGGAAGTTACTAGTAGCTTAGTTTCAGCTATAGTTACATGAAGGAAGTTATACTTGTGACGGTTCTGGAACCGAATCTTGGGGGATAAGTACTATGTGGAGAGAGAGAAATGTGGTGAGAGTTGAGCATTAAAGACCAAAAATGTATCATCTTTGGAACATAAGATCATGAATGAAAATATATTAATTTTGCATAGATTGCATTTGAGCAAGTCATGCACAGTCTTTCAAAGATCATCCAGTCAATGTAATATACTACTCACACGAATATGATTCTATGGTTACCTAATTAGACAATGGAATAATCCGCCCATTGCAGTACCTAATAGAACTATGGAGGGCTCTACCAAATTAGAACTTAAATATATGATTTTTACTCGTAATTTATGGCCTTTGACCAAGAAAATTGTAATTTCAGCACTAAGGATGACTTTAATGGTTCAGTTTATCGTGCTTTCACCCTCTACCACAACCAGATCAGATTGTCTCTTGCTCAAGAACTTATCCCTCATAGTTCTTTGCCTTTTAGCAGACATTTTTCTATTTTACTGTGAAATGATTCCAATGAAAACAAATACCAAAAGTCTCATAGAAAAAAAACCTTCATGCAAAAAAGAATAAAAATGACACGAAAATTCAAGATCTCAATCAACAAATTACTCAATCAAACACAAATATACCAACAATAGGAAACAACCCACGCAATATACAAGCAAACACAAACATACAAAACCCTAATGCAAGGAACAAGAAAGATAACATTGAAAATTAACCAAAAAGTAGGAGACAACCCACACAATATACAAAGAATATCAAAATTTCTCACCTAACGCAGGTAAGTCTAGTACAATTGTAACACGAAGACTTCCAACACTGGCAAAAAAAAAATATCAAAAATTACAACTCTATATCAAACACACTTCTATAATTATGAAATTAACACATCAAAATGAGAATTTGTGCAAAAAATCCAAGAAGAATATGCAAAACAAGAAGTAAAATGAGCAAAAACTAAAACTATACCCTAAATAAATAAAACTCACTGTTGATGCAAGTTCGAGGTTGGGACGTTGAGGCTGGATATCTTGGCTAGAACGTCGACGTCGAGATCTGGGACGTTGATGCTGAAACGTTGAGACTCAACAAAGCAGATCGGTAAGTGCAGTCTGCGGAAAAGAGAGTCATCGGCGATCGCAATCGGTGATAGCAGACGACGAGAGCTGCAAAAGCGTGAGCAGACAACGGAACTTCAAGCAATAAATCTTCCAGAATAGATGGAAGAACTTCGAGCGAACAGGGGAACTTGCTTGTAGCAAAAAATTGAAAGCGAGCATAAGACTTCGAAACAAGCCCAGCGGCAAAAATTTAGGCGATCAACAAAACTTCAAAAGAGAGTGCGCAACAGAACTTCAAAGGCGAGTGCAACTTTGAGAGCGAGTGATTGTGTGACTTAATTGAGCAAGACTGCAAGAGGAACTGAGAGTGAACCTAAATCAAGCGATTGAGAGAGAAGAGGGCGGAGCAATCATGATAGAAAGATCACGAGAGCGAAATGAATAGAGAATGCAAGTGGCTAAGAGTTCAACTCGACACAGAACGTTATGAAGGTCCCATTTACAGTCCCCATGGTGCCTTCCCGATAGAAGGCTAAGAACCGGATTTCAAACTTGAGAACCGGTTATAATCATTAATCAGAGATACCTTCGGGTGACCCAGCTAAGAACCGGTGGGAGATGGTGTGGAGCAGCTAATATTCGCCCACTCTTGAATGGGAAGGAATGAAAAATCGTCATTAACTTTACAAAAGCGGTTGATTTCCTATACACCTAATTTTTCCTTTGGTTATATGGCCTAAAATAGTGTAATTAAGCCGATAATTTACCAATTTCACTCGGTTGATTTTGCACTAACTACCCGTTCATTGTCCCAGTCCCAACCTAGGATATTTATCCTTGACAGTAAACTAGATCTAAAAAAACCAAATTGGCCATATTATTTATAACCATATATTTATTATAATCCATATTCACATGTTTTCTCTACAATATATTACCTCAAATGTTTTTCAAAATTTTAGATACCATAAATATAAAAAAAATACCATATCATTGGCCGCATGTTGCCATATTAAAAAATTTAAGTCGATCTCCCAGGTTATAAAGACATTAACTGTGAATCTTAATACTTTACAATTTTTTTGTAGTGGTTAATATTTTAGAATTTAAAATCACTTTAAACTTATTTTATTTTCCTTGTATGGTTTAATAATTGAAAATTCACAAAGATAGTTGTTTTGATTAATTCTTCTCAAATAGACTATAAATGTCAATTGAAACTTCACAATCATGCTACATCATGTAAATAATAGAAAAACCAAATATCTTAATAAATACAATCCCTCAATCATATAATGATTTTTTTATAAAATAAGACAAGTGATATAGACTGTATAATGTAGTTAATTGAATTCAATTACGTTTTACAAAAAAAAGCTTTAAATTTTTTTCCATTTTTGTCTTGACTTTGACCTTAAAATTTCAACTCTTCTATACCTTCCTATTCTATCATACTCACAATATTTTTCACTATTATCACTTTTATTAGTTCTTGCACTCAAATTTGAGTTTACATTTACATCACCTTCATCTACATTTCTACAAGTTTGTAAATGACTAGAACAATATTTGCGTGCTTTTCGATGTGCATTTGATTGTTGATGACATTGTTCATTATAAATTGGTATCTTTGATCGGGTTTTTCGCAAAGCACTATACTGGTAGTAGCATTGTTCACCACAAGTCATGCATACCTTTGAATTGTCTAATACACTAGTATTTTTTATCCTAGTTACTTCAGGAGGGACGTAATTCGGAATATATTGATAGCAAGTTGTTGCATGTCCATTAGAAGGATCACAACAACAAGGCTTTCTATATTTACTCTTTTCTTCAAAATTATTTTTATCGATATGTACGAATTCTTCTTCTAACATTTTGATTTTTGTTCTATGGTCGTCTTCAACACTTTTATTTTCATTGATTTCTTTGTAATCATTTCGATGTGGAATACTATGGTTTTCAATTTTTTTTACTTGAATGCCACCTACAACATGTGGAATTTCAAGTTTTGGAGAAATTTGATTTGTTGAATCATTATGCTTTGAATGATTATCGTTATTGTAGGTTGTTGGAATAACAATTGGGTTGAAAAGCTCTTGAGCTTGTGTAAACCGTTCTGGTGTTTGTTCACATTGCAAGCGACTTGTAGAAATCATACAAGTGTCTGGAGTAATTACTACAGTTTTATTCATATCTGATGCAGTTCTTTTGTGTTCTTCACGACAAGAAGCATTTGAAATTTGAAAATTACAACTTTTGCTTGGCATAATAAAGTTTGCATCATCAAACAAAAATGGCATGAAGATATCATTTTTAGCATCTTCATGTTCATTATGTTGAAATTGTATTCTTTTAGAGTGAAAGAAAAATTTATCATCTTCAATGAATTGATGTTTTTTAGAGTATTGAGTTGAATTTGGCATAACATTTTGTAATACACATTTGCTATTACAAACTTGAGTAGAATTTAAATAAGATTCTCTTTTTGGAGATGATATATTTGCATCTTTATTTTTCATTTCAAATAATGGTTGAAAAGCATGTTGTTTTTCAAATTTATATTCAATAGAGTAATCAACAACTTTTGGTTCATTTTTCTTTGATTTATCATTCAATTTTTTTTTGGTGAACTCTTCATTTTTTGGAGGATAAGGATTGCATGGGTATAATGTCTTAATTTTTATCTTATTAGAATCTTGCTTGGAAATGTTGCATGGATACGATGTATTCAAGTTTAAGGAATGTTCTTTTAGATCATATTTAGTTGATGCTGACCATGATCCCATTTGAAAATTTGATGCTTTTGGTGAATTATATGTGTCATATATTTTTTTCATATATAACTTTTTATACGTGCGTGATTTTCTAGACAAAGAATCTAATGATTTTTCAAATCTTTTCAATTTGAATGACTTTTCAATTTGAAAAACTTCATCAGTTCTATGCCTTTTGTTTTTTAAAATTCCCCCGTCTTCTGGTGTAACTGAATAACTTTGAGACAAAGAACTTTCATTTCCATCATTAATTGTAGTTTTAGTATTAAATGTGACATTGTCATTGGTTAGTGTTGTACTTAAAACATTTTTATTTAAATCTTTATTTTCATTCAATGATGAGTAAGATCTAAAACTATTTAATAATTTTTCATCAAAAAGTTTTATTGTTTCTTGAGGAAGAGAGAGATCTTTGAGAGATGTTGTGTCATTTTCCATTGGAAAAATTGGTAGGGGTAAATTGGCTTTAGAATCAATTTTGAATTTTTTATGTTCATTTTGTTTCTCTAAAGACAATATTTGTAGACCATTGTCATTATCACTAGTTTTCACTTGAAGATTTGCAACTTCAGGTGTTTCGTTACTTGTAACAACATTGTCGTTAATTTTTTCACTTAATTTTTTATCATCTATGTCTGATGTATATGTATTTATTTCAAGAGACATTGTATCCACATGTTCATTTATAATATTGATTTTGTCTTCAAAACTTGTATCAGGTAATTCATTAAAATTATGATTAAGGCTCTTTTGTGAAATTTTTGGTACAATGTTTTCATAGTTGTCATTATCATTAAAATTGGTAGGTTGGTTATTACTACAATAAGGAGGTTCTATATTAGATTGTATATCTTTGGGAACATGTTGAAGATCTATCAAGGGTGTGATCAAGGGGGATTTTAAAATATCATACTCCGATTGATGATCTTGGTATGAATCTTCTTTTTTAAATACATTTTCTTCAACAAGAATATTTTGTCTAATAGCTTCACACTTTGTATCAAGATCATGTTTTGTTTCTTCTTCATATTCTACAATTGAATCCTCCGGTTCTTTTGTAAGAATATTTGATGTGATTCCTTCTTGCAATTTTGTTGTCAATATTGAACAATCTTGAGGTTCGATAATGTTGCATTCTTTCATAAACGTTTGCCTAGACATTACATTTGGCAATTCTTTTGAAGAGCATTTGGATTCATTTTCATCATACGCAATACTTGAACATAATAAATCTTTATTATCATTAGTTCTTGCAATCATATCAGAAGTCAATACTTCTTCTAAAATTCTAGCACCAAGAAATTGAGTTGTTGTATTTGAAACATTCATTAATTTATCATCATTGTTCTCTTCATTTTTAAAACACTCAAAATTGAAAAACTTATGGTTTTCAGTGTGATTATCGATGATATCAATGTTAATAGAATCAAAATTTTGTTTATAAATATTTTCCTCACAATTTTCAACACAAGAAGTTGTTTTAATATTTTCAAGTGCACTAGATTGTTGTGGAAAATCTTTTATTAAATTATGACAAATACCGTTAATAAAATTTTCATTCAAAACACTAGTTTGCTTTCTATCAATACACTTATTAGCATTTTCTATAAGTTTTTCATTGTCTTCATTACAAATGTCATTGTGATTATAATTTTTTTGATTTGAACGTCTTTCGTCTACTTGCATATTATGAAAATTATACAAGATTGCAGAATTGTATGTTTGTATAAATTCTTCATTGTTAAGTATTTGATCAGATATCAGAATTTTGTTATTGGTCATTTCAAGGTTGTATTGATTTATATAAGAATTGGTTTTCTCTTCACGTTTCATATTAGCATAAGAATTTTTTGGAGGATCCATCTTTTGAAGTGTGGTTGGAAAATCTATATTCAATCCATCTTCTATATGATTTTTTTTCATTACAGATAATCCTTTTGATAAATGTGAAGCCTACAATGTATTTATCACAATGTATAATTAGTAAATTTCTAAAATAAAAACCATGAAATAAGATGTAAATTTATATTTATTATTGATATAATTGTAATAAAAACTAATTCAACATTGAAATTCAAATTATTGTTGATGCATTAATAATATATATAAATATCAATAGTTTAAACAGATATATACTTTGTATTTAGAACGTCTTTTGACATGTTTTGACCAAGTATTAAATAAACAAAAAACTTGGTCTGCCGTTGTCGTCGGAAAAGTTTCAGCAAATTCTTTTGCTTCATCAATACATATTGCTACACATCCCATTTGTATGAAGTGGCGACGAAAAAAAGATCTTGCTAACCATGGGATCGAACATTCAACTTGTTTTTTCAAATTCTACATAATTTTTGTGAAGTTAACATTTTAATTTAATTTAATTTTCTATTAAATCAAATTATGAAAAAAAAACTTTATATATATATATATATATATATATATATATATATATATATATATATATATATATATGTACACACACACACACACACACACATACATACATATATATATATATATATATTCCAAGATTTTTTTAAATAAATTTCAATATTTAAGATTAAAATGTCTAAATACATTAAATTATTTTCATAAATATGTGTAGTGACTATACTTGAAGTATTGGCATAGCTTCCATTTTCAAACGTACGTATTGAGCAACCATTTCAATATTTAATCCAAGTTTGTCTCGTTTGATGTATAGATTATTTTTACTACCACTTGTATACAATGCAAATATTGTATCATTAAAAGCATTATGTTTTCTTTGCATGGCCTATGGAAATTTTTATTTTTATTTTATTTTTATTTTTTAATATTTAGTGATGAAAATATCCAATTTTAATTCATTATTTATCGTAAAAGATCAAGATTAAAAATTATATAACAAAAAGAAACTTAGGCGTACCATATTTTTTAAGCGGCCAATAGTATACGGTAACATGGATTGAAATTGATGAGCATGAGCTCCTTGTATGTGAATGTAAGGTGTTATGTCTTCACCTAGTGCTTTAGTTGCAAAGTAAAGAAATTCTCTTGCCACCACTGCCAAACTACGTAAGTACAAATAAATATTAGTATATAGTTTTTTATTAATATTTATCAATTAAATACTTGAGGAATTTGTCAATCAATCAAATTCTTGTACCTTTCATCATGTAAAATTGGAGATTGTGAATGGCTCATTTGTTGCAATTTATTGAAACGTCGATAAGCAGCCCACATACGTTTTGTGTAAATAAATACTTCTTGTGTTGGTATTTGCTCCATTACCTTTAATAATAATACAAAATATTTGGTCATTAAAAAAATTGCTTGCCAATACAATGTTTAACCTTTAAACGTCAAAAAAGCCCCACATACTTGTTTTGAGAGAGTAATCAAGAAGAAAGTGGATTTTTTTCAATCAAAATTGAAATGGATTGGTGCTTTAGAAAGGTGATGAAAAAGTGAGGCTAATTTAAGAAAATATGCATGTTTTAGGAAATCGTACATTCCAAGGAAATTGGAAAGAGAATTGGTGGAAAGAGAGGGGAGAGAGACAACCAACTTGAAATCATGATGGATACCAGATCTCAACAGTGTTTTGTTTTTTTAAATTCTTTTTATAATTTTTATTATTATTATATTTTTATAATTTTAAGGTACAAAATTGCAAAGCTCACTACACTGCCAAAATCTCATTTTATTTTTGAAATTTGTTTTTGGAGAGACATTGTTCACTCCATTCATTGTTCATAAAGGATTTGAGGAATTCTCATTGATCGTTTACGTTACTTAATCATGTTACTCTAATGTTGAGGGCAGCTCTCTTAATTTTTTTAATCCCTTTAGAGTGCCCGTTTAGGACTCTCTTAATGTTTAAAAGTTAACAACATTTTTTTGTTATTTTTGTAAAATTCATATTAGTAACATGATTATAAAATGATGCAAAATTTTAAATTTATGACAATTATAACATTAGGAATTCAAAAATGCCATCAAGTTTTTTATTTTAATTCTAATTCTAAAACCATGTATTTTATGTATTAATTTTAGAAGCTCAAACAACAATAAATTGAATCTTAAGTTTTGAAATTATTTTTAAAATATTTAAAAAATATTTAAAAAAATTGTTTTATTTTAATGATATCAACCTCTAAAAGTTTTTCATGATTCTCCAAAATGTGATTTGCTACTTCCATATTAAATTCGTCGTATTTAATGTCTTTGTAGTTGGTACGTTGAAGAGCAGTAATTTCACATTTTATGAGCAATGGTGGACTTGTCATAGCTTGCCATAGATACATAAACCGAGATTGCGCCTCATTGGAAATTTGATCATATTGTTGTGCTTGCATTCCAAGTGTTCTCATCATACGCAAAACAGTGCGCGTGAGAGCATGACGAGCACAATAAACAGTACTCAACGTAGTTCCTGGTGTAAGCTACATTAAAAAATAAAACATAGTTTTTCACCGTAAATAATAATTATATATCTTTTGATAAAACTTTACAAGAGGTATTGATGAATCATTTATTTTTTGACAATGAGTGTTTTACAAGTGTATACTAAAAGTGTTCTTTCAAATTTTAAAGAGCCACATTAAATTTTAATTAAAAATTTTAATATTCATTTCCTATTGATTTACAATATAGGTTGAATCATTTGTTTTTTCCAAATCAATCACTCTATTGTTTTTTAGAAAAGTATGAATGCATATGTATATAAGCTTAATTATAGAATACACCAGTGAAAGATTTTTGTATTTTAATAATATAAATCATGATAGACATGATTTTATTTAAAAAAATGTATCACTCAACTAATTGATTCACTTTGTAGCATGATGTGAAATCAAAATGCAGACACAATGTTTTGCGGGATGTTTTGACATACCTCATACATTCAAAGTTCTTGTAATTATTTCAGAGTTGCTTTTAAATAGATTTTGCAAAGCATATATATTGTTAAATAAATAAAAAATTACTTAAAATTTTAATATTCATGAAAGTTAATGTTTGTAAAAAAATTAAAAAATTCTCACATTGAATCATGTTAAATTTTTGCTAGGATATCCATTTAAAAATACCGGGTTATATTTGTACAATCAGAAATTTGAATTTATTATTTTTAACATTTAAAATAAACTAAAATACAAATGAAAATTAACAAAATCAATCAAATCTCAATTTTTCAAATTGTGTTGAATTACAAAAAAATATTAAAATATTAAAATATATTTGCTTCAAAATGATTTTTTTTAATTACATATATAATAATATATTATTAAGCTTACATAATTTCTACAAGTTACGTTGCTTATTTAGAATGAAATGCACTAATAATAATATTCATACCTTACGCATGTTATGGCGATTCATAGGCCAATGTTGAAACACTATAATAGATTTCAAATCTGGCAAAAACTCTTTTATTTTGTCTTCGGGGTGAAGATCCTCAAGGGAATTATTGAGCTCCTATTTAATTATATAAATTAAAAAATTAAAAGTTGAAATGTATTAAATTATAAAATAATGTTCATAGTTAAGTTTAAGTCATATCATTTATATATATAGAAGTATTTTAATGTATCAATGCATTAAATTGTACTTCACACTTTGAAAAATAATGGATATTCAATAACAAATAAAAAGTAATTTAATTATATTATATTGTAATTATTAAGTACATATTTACATGCATGAACATACCATTAATAATTGGGGCCGCATATGGTAAGTTGAGCTCAAAAGAGCAATGGTATCATTTTCAGAGACATTGTGATTCATAGTTACCATGCATCGAGCTTGACGAGGAACAGTGCACCAAGGACAAAATTGCTCACCGAGAGCGCTTATTTTACCATTACAAACAATTGAACGATAATATGCCATATGATGACATTCAATGAATGTAACATCTAAATGACGGTCTTCAATGTCTAATCCATCTTCACAAATTGCAACAAGTTGACGAAGAAGGTTTTTAGAATCTGTTGTTTTTGCCATGTGGGAAAAGATTTCATCCCAACGTTGATCTTCAGCCTCCCACTTGGCGACACTAATACAAGATAAGGAACTAGGATTGCATAGCAACTCCAACATCACTTCACAAATCGTTCTTTGTTGGTTTTCAATAATATGTGCATCAACGGCAAATTTAATATCAATTGAATTATGTATTTTCACATCACTTTGCGCTTCATGAATGAGTATTAAGGCCACAAGCCAAGCTTGAACCGAATCTACTCGAAATCCAATTTCATTGTCATCAATAGGAACCCATCCAAGTCCTATGCGTTGGGCCTCATTTAACCACCTTTCAATGTTCCGTGGTATAGAATTCATAGTCACTCCTTTCAATACATCATGTTTATCTGCAGCTTCCACAAGTGGAAACTTTTTACTTGAAAAATCTTCCATTTGAAATGCCATTGCAAGGTCTTCATATGTTAAAATTGATGAATCTTGTTTATTGACAATAAACTCATCTTCAAAATTAGTATTGGGACTTTGATCTTGTTGTTCTGCCACTGTTGAACGCAAGCTATCTACTTGTTCTATAATGACTCCATGCATTTCTTCAAGGGAAACAACATTTTGAACCTCTTCTTTTGTAAATAAATGTTTTTGAACTTCATGAGAATCTGATGTTTCATCAAATTGAGAATCAGTAACTAAAATATTATAATTTTTTTGAAAATAAAAATCATATGTATGGCTTGTTTCTAATTCATCAATAAACCTATTTACAACAAATTTTTCACACCTTCAACATTTGTCGGCTCGCACTTGATATAACAATCTTCTACTTGTTGAATTTCATCATACTTTTTACTTTCAATTTCTACTTCCGTTGTCTCTGATTTCCCTGCTTTGAGTTGCTCTATGGAACTATTTATACATTGCTCAAGTGGTTCTTTTCCATCAAGTTTTGGAGAAGGATGTTCTAAATTTGGTTCATTAAAATCTATTGAACATGACCTGCTTACAAAAACCTGTAAAATAAAATTTCCAACATTAAATTAAATTTAAGACAGGATTTCAAAATGTAAAAAAATTGCAATCTAACGAAATTTACAACATTGATAAATCACAAATTTGAAATTGGATTATTATTTTAGAATTTAATATTAAAATAACAATGATTCTATTAAAAATATTGATCACATTATTCAAAAATATTAAAATGTTATTTTGAATCTTTTTCTAGTAATAAACTATTTATCCCAATAAACTTCTAACTTTCTAAATTACAACACTAATAAGCTTTTATTATTTTGAAGAAAATTGGAAATCATAAAAACCATGAAATAAAGCCAACTATACACCACAATATAAATTAAATAATATAATCTCTTAAAACAAATTCAAAACAATACAAATAAATTTTGCATTTATCATCTATTTGATTAAAAAAGAATCCATACACAACACCCTAATAGAAATGTATGATTAAGAAGGAATCCATACATGACATCCTAATAATAGAAATATAGATATAAAAACATGCTTATTTTTTATTACTACATCAAAAGTCACGCGACGAGATGAAAACACATTCATATTAAAAATAATCTACATATGTATACAAAACTTGTCACCATGGCAACATTCCACCTAAACTAATCTCCAATAACATTATTTTTTTACATTATCACCCATTCATATTGAACTCCAATCAATAACAACATACTAGTTTTTTTTGGAACTTTTTGTGCGCATCAAAACATAAACTTATTCTTCTGGACACGTTTATCTTCAATTACAATATATTTACATGAACGACTCCTTGAAAGTAAATGAATATCATCAAATTCGTTAATCTCCTACGACTAGAATCAAATAGAATTACATAGCAACGAATTCAAAGACTTGCAAACTCTTTACTTCTTAAACTGAGGCACCCCAACACGACTTTGTGGAGGCATACATTTGACTGATTTGCTACGTACAACAAAAGCTTCTATCCTACAAAATGACGTCCGCCTTGTCGAATTGCTGGGACTAAAGGATTGAGGGTTGGAAGGTCGCTCAACATAATAAGAAGCAGAAATGAAATTTATGGGTCGAAGTTGGGTCTCAGGAACATCAGGAGCACTACTACCACTGCATTTACTCACTCGGTCTTCGGTTTCTGAAATACAAGCTACTGGTAAAACAATGCTGCTTGGATGCAAAGGCTTCAACTCTGATTCACTAGTGCAAAAAACAGGATCATTCAAGGCATTGTCAGGGCACCCATCTGTGACCTTCCCACTATCAGGAAATTGGACATGAGAGGATTGGCTGACTAAAGAGAAGACCTGGGACTCTGACTTGGGTAAAGATTGGGATTGAGAATTCTTACTACATGGCAAGGAAGAACAGTCCTCTGAACCTGGGGAATGTATCTGAGGATCAGAAAACTTTGACCTGTCAGTACAGTCCTGCCTAGGGATATCAAAACTAAGATTTAATGCAGCATCAAAAGGTGTCTCAGGAGTCACATAAGAAGGGATTTCACAATGCTTAATTCGGACTTCCCTGCTGATCCCGGCTGGAATTTCAAGCTTAGGTCTTCCTGGCAGGGCTGCACATGCATTAATCTGCTCTAGCAATACATCACACGCTTGCAAATGCTGTCTCAATCTGCCGTATTGCAACCAAAATGATGATCTCTGCCATTTCCGAAATCCCCATGACACAAACATTCAGGCTAACCACTCATGTCTTATGCAAAACTGTAAAAAAACTAGAACGGCAGATAAACAGAGAAGACGAACTACAAGTAGAACACTTCGGCGATCAGAAAGGGTAGAACAAAGCGATTACCTCAACGTTAAAGAAAACACACTCACACAATGGAACGGCAACCGAGTGATTGAACGGTGACTAGAAGTTCCAGCTAAGTGGTGCTGTCCACAATCAGGAAAAAGACCATGATTTTAAAGGCTACAGTTCATCGCAGAAGAGCGATCATCATGGGAAACCACTGAATGGCCAAGGAATTAAGATGAATTGTCTTCAATCATCCCAAATAAATAAATGGGAACATCGCAACAGAACCGAAAACCCTACTTGATCTTCCAACTGGACGAGACAAGCTGAAACTGCCTCGAAACTCATTTCAAAGGGTGTGACACCGCAGAAATACCATAATGGCTAGTCAAGAAACAAGTCTCTAAAGGGAGTCGTTCCATCAATCATGACAGACAGCCCCTTGCAGAGGTATACGCTTCTTTATGTGCGTGATTGGCTCTCATCACCTTCAAAAGGAATACCCATCTTCATAGAAAAGATGGAGCATCCTCTTGAATATGAATGATCTAATCTAATCAAAAGAAAAATTGTACACTCTGATAGGCAACTCAGTGAAACATAAGACACATGCCAAAAAGGGAGGAGGAGAAGGATAGTTAATCCACTTGATCAAGCTTCTCCGAAGCAGAACGTTGTATCCTATGTGCCTCCTGCGGTATCCGCAACTCATCGTAGTCTCCAACCACAACCTGCGCACAACAATACGAAGACATGTCAATGGGCATGCAGGATACATAACTTGGTTCAGCAGATTTTGATGTGTGCACAGCCCACAGCCTCCTAAGCACCCAACGAAAATGAAGGCTCCTATGTCCTGACTGCAGGAGGGTGCACCACTCCAAAAGGAAATCCATAAAGCGAGATTTCGTAAAACTCATACGGGCATTATTTCACGTTTTGAAGTTTGCAGCAGGGAACAACAGAAGTATACCTGGTATTGGTGGCCTAAATAGCTATATTCCACCTTCAACTGCTTTGCTTCACCAGGACATGGATCACAAAAGCCCATAAGACCTGCCTTCTTAACTCCTTCATGCAGCTGTTATAGCACCAACACAATAATCATATAGTACAGTACCCAAAGCGAATATACAGATAACTCTCCATAAAATTTAAACCCACAATGCCAAGACATATGTCAAACATAGTTTTCAAAAAGCCAGAGAAGTTAATTTTTATCTGAAAGACCATGCTGATATTAGCAACTACACTATGAGACCACTCAGATTATCTATCGCATGTTAATACAAAAGAAATGGTAGGGAAAAAGGCTGCAAGAACAGCGCATGAGAAACACATACCCGGAGCTGCCCCGAGTCATCGACCAAGAATTGTACAGGTATTGCAACATCTAAATATGGAGGAGGCAGATCTACATCGTCATCTTCAGTACTAGCAGATTTGTCCACAAGATTTGTCCCTCGCTCAAACGCCTTAATATCACCATAAACGGCAGCCAGAATAACTAACCCCTGCCGTTGTGCTTGTTTCTGTTTCTTTCTTTCTGCCACATTCTTTAGTAATAACTGTGACCTCTCTGAAGAAGCCCTTGCCTCAATAACCTGGATGCAAGAAGACAAGAACTCAATTTATAACACATGCAGAGCCCTCAGGTATTGACTCGCCATAAGCTCAAGAATGCTTCACATTAATCTCCCTGAGCTTAGACCCTGAGCTAAAATCTCCCTGAGAGACCGGTAATTCAAACGACATGAGGTTTCCATGATAAGCGAGATGTAACGAAGATTAAAGGAAGCATACGATCTACCTGTGTATATGTTGACCGCCGTAGTTCCAGGCTCTTTCGTCTATTTCTCCGAAGATTATAAGGTTTAAAAACAAAAGTCTGCATTGAAAAATGAAACACAGAATTCTAGCATAAATCAGTTCATATAAATTTCAAAAATGCCATGATGCTATCCATTCACACAGTACAAGATGAAATCACAAGTAGTGGCGACACCGTACTCAAAACGTCAAATGTGATAGCAATTTCAGGAATAAAACTACAGGGTCTGGTTTGAAATGAGATGAAAAGATGACGTACCTTTAGAATAGCATAGATGGATGATGGAATTATTAAAGCTCCAGTAGCTATAAACGGATTCAACGTTGTGCAGAGCATAATCTGGTTGAACACATGGGCAGCTGAACATCAATTCTTCTGCTTGTAATTGGATGTTTCTAGCACAAACCATAATTTGCTTAGGCGAATTTTGCATGATATCATTCACGATGTTACCAAGATAATGCTGCTCAAAGACATTCCACGACATTATCAGGATAGTATTGCAATAAAATTATTTTGCCAAACCCAGCACCAGGTTGCACATCTGGATACTTGACTACTAAGAAACACTCACAGGAATAACAAACTTCTGGCCTCCTCGTGTGAATCGAACTTTCCAAGACACACCCTGCAATAAAGAATAACCACTAGTTGGAGCTTTTGAATATGCACTGCAGACAGATGGATGTGCAGAAAGAATGGCATCTAGCAAATAACTTCATAAGGGAAACCCAAATTTCTGCCAAGGCAAAAAATTTGCCCGTAGTTACATACAATTTCGAACTTTTGTCTTGGCTAACAAAAGATGTCATAAAATGCATAACGTAGGTAAATAGTTTGAAAATGCAGGCAATTCCAAAAACTGATATAAGCAATCAGGAAATAGAGTCAAAACCTGAAGTCCAAGCACGCAGAACATAGCAGCTGAACTATGCTCTGAAAGTCTTCTCTCCCCACCTAGCTCAACCTCTACTCCAGTGCTGAACCACCCACAGACAAAAAATTGGCGTATAGTGCAAGTACAGTAACTAGCATTGACATTGGCATTACTTATGCCTCACCAAAAAATTCTGAACACTCCTACAGCATTATCTCGCTTGCAACATATAAAAGTGAATCATTCAAAAGATACATGACATCATCGCGATATACTGTAGACAATGGATAACTGGGACTCAGCGGTGACAACTAAGTACAAGCCAAACCACCACGAATTTGTACCAACCTGCCAATTTTACCGGTAAGTCGGCCTTGAGACTTTGATGAAAAATGACGAATGTATTGACCTGATACTCCAAACGTGGCAGGTCCTACCTTCAGAATCACCAAAAAAGAAAACTTATCTTAATCACAGAGGTTCCGAGTTGCAGAGTAATGCTGAGCTAAAGAGTGAGGTCGTGACAACAATTGTCTCCCATTCCAGCAGTGATTGAACATCTTGTCCAGTCGTCCAATTCTACAGTTAATGAATACCATCTACAGTTACCTGTGCTGTAAAGCACTTTAAATACAATCTTATTAGTGACTAGCATGATTTCAAAAGCTACTGTGTAATAGTAGTCATCTATATTCACAGATGAATAGAGAAAGTCTCAGAAATTCACACCTTCACATCAGCTGAGCCAGCATTCTTCTTGCCATGCCTTTGCCAACCCACTGAAATTCCGGTATCTGGCCCAATAACTAGTTGTATCTGTACATTATCACCACTGTAACCATGAGTATGAAGAACTCTAACCTCTCGACACATAAAAAACCTGGATTGACAAAGATGAGTAGTTCTAGTCATGATTATTCACGGATTAAGAGCACTACAAAAGAAGAAAAGCACACGTACATTGCCAGTGGTATCCTCTGACAGTTGGCGCGACCAAGTATTTGCTAATGTAACCGAACCATCCATCAACGACACAGACAATCCTAAGGTCCCTGTTGAATGAGTAGAAAGTTGCCTGCAATCACCAACCACAGCAATAAGAACCATGTATTTCCGTACAATAGCTCCTTCGATATCAAAAACCAACAAGAATCTTTGAACATTCTTAGTCCTGCAACTAAGAATTTTGGTGACTTGAATTCGCTAAGGAAAGATAAGTACCTTGAAGTCTGGAGGCTTAAAATCGAGCGGAGCCCAACCATAGCTAGAACTTCTACTGTGGAAATTGGTGAAAGCTGACGCCTCAAAACCATTGTTACAGAACCCCCGCCTAAACCTCTCCTCAAAGCCATATTCCCACCTAACACAACGGTATCCCTTTTTGACACCTGCGCTTGCACTTGCGTGGACATTGCCATGCTGCAAAGAAAACAGCACCACAAAGGCCATTAGTATACAACCACAAAGAGAGAGGAGGAACTCGAGAATGGATGCAAAAATTCTTTCTAATCGTTGGATTTCCAGCCGAAACCAAGCTCCAATCCAGAGATCTTAGAAGATCCCAAATAGAAAATACTGAACATCAGAAACTAGATATAGAATTTCATGGAGTAAAGATCAAGGAACAAACCCGCTCATTCTTGGAGCTTCATATGATTCCAAAAATGGGACTAATGATAAGTTCATAAGCAAAGATCCTCTGTGATGCAGATGAGCTGCCAGTTTCCTCTCCTCCTGGCGCTGCTGTAAGCGCTCAAACTCAGCCCTAACCTCCTCCCTTGATTTCAACTTGGGACCTAACTCTAAACCTGAGGTTAAACCTTCCATTCCGTACAGATCATATATTTGCCGCTTCCTTTCATCACTCAAAATTTCATATGCCTCCCGAATCTTCTGGAAATTCTGGGTTGCAATATCTTGCATCTGTCGATAACCACAAAAATACAGCCAATGAGTCAACTTGTGAGTAATGTCACTTTTCCTCCAATCGTACCAGCAATGCAGATCCAGTCACCTTGTGCTAGCCACATGTTCCACAGTACTCCAGAACTCAAACATTGAGTCGCGCATTAAGCTTCAAACTGCACTCAACTTCGTAGTCGCATGTATAATTAAGAGACCTGTAATAGTTTGGCAAGATACTGAACTGTCCACGCTCAGAAAAGTAA
The DNA here is from genome assembly GCA_022496805.1 of Pohlia nutans. Taxonomy (NCBI): domain Eukaryota; kingdom Viridiplantae; phylum Streptophyta; class Bryopsida; order Bryales; family Mniaceae; genus Pohlia; species Pohlia nutans. Next base: position 36,770,300 of record CM040085.1, read on the forward strand.
CTACAAATGTTCGCAATAAGGTACTTGCGCAGGCAGAGTTTCAGTTTCGAGTGCCAGAAGCCGGATTCAAACCCTAGGTATTCGGAAAGAGAGAAAATTCCAGCAAATAACAAGTAACAAGAACTCCACTATTACCTGCATCACTTGATTATTGGTTTCGCATCACAAATATATAATCAATGATAATTGAACAAAATAGAGTGAACTACATACTGCACTCAAAAGTAGTCCGTATTTGATTGATTCTTCAGGTATCGCACCTGATCCCAAATTCTCACTCCGAATCAAGTCTAGGAAGTATTAGCATGAGACCGTCTCATTAAAATTACAATCTTGAAGCTACAGCCAGACGTCAAATTGCGAATTTTAAGAGCGCCACTAATACCAAGTAACCGGCATTTCATCACTACAAAGCTGTCGATATTCAGATTCACTGGAACAATCTTCGCATATCTCATCGGAATCCTGGAGTTCCAAATCTGACCTAATTACGGAAATTGACGCATTCATTCCAAAATCCGCGACAGCGAAAGCAAGGAAAAAAAGCTTAAAATACAGAAACCGCAGATAATAATCAGACCTGCGGCGTCTGATGCTTGTCAGGGTGATAAACCTGCGCCCACTGCCTATACGCCTTCTTCACATCGTCGTCCGAAGCTTCGGGAGACAAATGCAGGAGCGCGTAGAGCTCCCGGTCGGGAGGTCCGTCGCGCTCCCGCTCCCGCTCCATCGTCTCCATGACCATTTTCGCAACTCGAAAAGAATCCGACGCCTCAACGCAAATAAATTGGCTACCCTAAAAAACAGCGTAGCCGAGGCGTCCCGGCACTGTTTTGGGCCCGGAGAGGCTCAAAAGAAAGCGCAACCGAGAGCGGAAGACGAGGCATGGCGAAATGCAACGCGATCGGGCGGCATGGTGGGTACGGGGCGAAGGGGAATCGATGGAAGGGAGGCGGAGCGTCACGGTGGCATGCTATGGTAAGCTGTCAATCCTTTCTTGCGAGGACTCCAGGGTTACTCGTGTATGACGCAACGTATCGTCAGCCCTCGCTCCCAGAGCCTTGTTCCCCTCTGTTCCCTTCGTTCCCCTCCTTTCGTTGCCCTTCTTTTGAACCCATGATTGCCGTATCCGGGAGGCCAAATTTTTAGGAAATTATTATTTCAGAAAACATATATAAAAAAGAGAATTTTAGAGAATATTCGGGAATATTCAAAACAATTTGCCAAAAAAGTTAAATATCCGGCCGGAGTTGCTGACTGTGCCTTCCGGGTACGGTAGTGGAATTTGGTTTTGGTTTTCCAATCCAAGTTCATTTCATAAAATAATGATAATTAATTAATTAATTAATTAATAAGTGTTGAAGTATAGACATCCAAAAAATTAATCGTCAAGTTGCAAGAAAAACGGGAAGATCAGGAGGTGATAAGAGTAAATAGTGAAAAGATGCCACAAATGTTAAAAAAAAAAATCAAATTTTGGCTCCCTTGGGTTTTTATTTGTTTAACCTCATTTTTTTTTTTTAAATATAACATTCCCCCGTTGATGTCAACTGCCTCAAAATCTCAGAGAGAAACACAGAGAAATGAAAAAAAAAAGAATAAGGAGAAACATTTCTTAAAGCTGTAAAAAGTAACAATTGCATCTCTCTTGGTGCAACAATTAACTTTCTAAAAAGAGAAAAATATTAAATATTGTTCAACTTCTAAATTATTAAAAAACATAATAAAACAAAGACGACCATAAAATATGATTTTTTTAAACATGACCTGTAAACACGGTTTTACACTATAGTAACAACATCAGCAAAAAAAACCTAAAAAAAACATTTCTTACAAACATTAACACATAAAAATACCTTGACCCTTAAATGTTGAGGGGTCCCCCACCCAAATTTGCCTCATTTTGGACATTTTTGTTGACGGTCTCTGAATGTTTTTCAAACCCCTTATTCACATTTCAAACGTATGATCTTGTACTCATAGGCCTCATAATCCATCCCTCAAAATTTCAAAACATTTAACCGTACGAATGTCACAATTATAGCAAATGAAGTTGAGATTTTGAAATTTCAGACCCTAAAACATTTAGGCAGCCTTGCTTTAATGGGCTCCTAAATCCAAAAAAAGAGTTGAAATGATGTTTCATTTTTTACCATCCTCAAAATGAGGTAGTTAACAAGATGCATGACTCAATTTGATAAGATGTTCAATTCATTGGTATTTTTAAAGACCTTGTAATAGGTGGGGTATGAAAGGAAGCAAGAGATTTTGGCTAAATTAGATTATCCCTTCAACTCTCCTTCAATTGAATAAGCTCACAACTCATGGCATGCAGCCCATGTGAGTTGGACAAAAGTTCCTTTGAGGTGCCCAATGAATCTCATTGTCTTAATTTTTTTGGCAAGCCTACACGAAGTTAAAGCTCCCTTTCAACATTCAGGCGTTTCACTTTGAAAAATTCCCCTTAGTAAAGTTTTGATCGGATCGACATAATTCCAATTGCATTAAAAAGAAGACTCGTTCATCTAAGATATCATATTTTTTGTTTTGACAAAAAAATAAAAAATTTGAGGCCTAGGCAACCCGGAAGAATGAGCAGTGACCAAAATATGGTGTCTTGGGAGCTTCAGAGTTAACCCTAAAGGACTGGGACTATTTTGCTCAAAAGACACTACAATGTTGCCATTTCTAACGTTAATCCCTAGGGCATAATTTCAAAAAACAAACTTTTTTTCTTCTTATAATTCAATTGTAGAAACTTGTCCTTTAATACCAAAGGAATGTGCACAAAAAAATTTACAATCTTTTACTCTATAGGTTAGAAGATATATACGTTTGAAGTGAGAATGTGTGAGAAAAATAAAACTCGCTCAAAATTTTGAGCTGCATATTTTTCTTCCTATTTTGAAAATGTTCAACTACCGAAACATGTCACTCTTCACTTTTACAATCTACTCAAAGTTAGTTACTTGCATACCAAATTCGAGAAGTAGGAGAATGATTTAACATATTGAAAAGAATACTGCAAGTGGAAGAGGTGCAAACCACTGCTGAACTAATTATTTTTAATTTTATAGTGAACTTGGTTTTGTTTAATACCTCAATCCAAACGGTAAAACCAAAGATTTTTGTCTCTTTTTGAAGTAGAAATTTTATTTATTTATTTTAAAAACAGAATTTGTAATTTTTATCTCTAAAAGATGCTATTTGCTTTTACCTCGCCCAACCAGGCTAGAAATTTTTTACTCCTCTTGAAATGAAATTTTGAATGAACAAAGGTTTTTTAAATTTATTATTATTATTATTATTATTATTATTTTAACCAACCCAAATAATATCATGTCACTTGCTTCCGTATCAAATTTTATAGCTATTAGAGTAGTGTAGCATTTCTCCGGAGCTGCCCTGCTTCGCGAAAAAACAACTTTAAACAACATAACTTTTTAGTCTACCGATATCTAGCAGGAAAAAATTATATTCCCACGAAGCTCTTGAAATTCCTCATGTTCACTAACAATCTTAGAATATTAAACTCAAAATTGACATCATGGGAACCTGCGTGAATACTGAAATTGTCCCATTTAGGCCATTTCGTCCTTTAGAGGTTAAAAAAGTATTTGAGGCTGATTTCTATTGAAGTTCAAAAAAACATGTATTTCTGCAAGCCAAAAGATTCTCTTTCAAAAAACCACGGCAAGACTATTTTGCTATTCATCCTCCATTGGACTAAAGGTCACCAAGATCCAAGAAGTCATTTAAAAACACAACAAAAAAAAATATCCTTAAGTTAGCTTTAAAATCATAATTATAGCTTTTTAATATTCTATAGTATTCTTCATTTTTACGCTCCTTCAACAATGCCAAAATAAATTTATTCCGTAACATTCTTTGATATCGCTCGTTTTCACTCTCTTTTAATAATATCAAGAGTTCTTTTAAACATAATAAATTAGAAGGGATAGGTGTAAAAAAAAGACATGGACATAGCTCGGGGATATGACTATCGGAATTTTAGAAAACCACGTGAGATAAAAAATAGGATCAATTTAATTTGTTCAGGATAAAATTTAGAATTTTGTTAGATCTACCATAGCATTGGAAATATGTCCCCTACATGATTATATAAAAAATAGGGTGGTGGATAATTCCTCCATTTCAATAATCACTAGAAAAAAAATAGGGTCATAGACATAGGATCCCTCTAAAAGTGTGTAGTAGGATTAGTAGAATAATTATGGGTTTGACTACTTGGATGATGAAGTGTGTTGTTTCTGTCCAAATTTGAATCAAGCGCGTTAGTATGGAGGGAAATGTCGGGGGATTTTTTTTGGAGAAGGAATGTGTTGGCGCTCCTCCACAGCCGTTGGGTTTTGCAACGGCGCTGAGCATGTGGGACCTCGCTGGATGCTTAAAACCTGACAGCCTCTGCAGTCACCCTTAATCGCTTTTTGTGATTGGTTTTGGTTTTGGCACAACCTCAGTCCTTGATCGTCAAGCTCACGCTTTTTCTGAGCATTTTTTAGGATTTCTTTCATGTAGATTGATGCTGCAGAGTGGCCACTTCTTTGCAATGTTTTCCGCGTGTATTTGATTTAGGGTTTAGCTTTCATGGTTCGTCTCTTCTTTGTTGGTTTTGTGATTAGGATTTCGCTCAAGTTTTGGTAGAGCGATTTCAAGGTAAGGCTTGCTTAGGGTTTGGGTAAGCATAGATGGTTAGATGAAGCATGGAGTTCGGTTTCGCAATGCTATAGTATTTCGTTCACTATTTGGTACTTGTACGATTTATAAAAAACATATTGTACCAAAAATTAGCCTCTCTAAACAATTACAAATAAATATAGGGTGCTAAAAAATACGTCAAAGTAGCTTTTTATTTACAAATAGGGAGGGAAAAAATATTGAGAAGTGCATAACTATCTCTCTATTAAATACCCCGTTATCGCACGTGGTTACGAAATGTAAATAGGTGTGATCGCCCCGAGGGACACATCATTCTTTGATTTTATACAAAAATGCCATGTCGATATTCTCTACATCGAGTATAACCCCGAAACGTCCAATCGGCCAGAAAGTGGACAATGTACAAAATCAAACACAATTTTCTCATCCGTCATTGACTTTTTGCAGTGTGGATTTTTTACTATCTATATTTTATGGGAAGTTAGCTTCATGCATTTGTGATCTGATTAGAAATGGGATGATTTGTGAAATTTTTATGCCTCATTTCATGTTGTAGTGATTCACCCAAAATTTCAAAAATTTCAGTGTAAAAGTGTTCTTAAAAAAGTCAACTCATAAAAATTAAGCAACCAATAAATCTTCAAAAATCACTACACTTAGAGTATTACATTTCAACCAATCACAACAAATTTCATGTACAAATTGTCAACATTTTATTCGTAATCAAATTACAAAAGAATATTGAATTTCAAATTTCAAATTTTATACAAAAATATTGGTGATAGCAATTGCAGATATAACCACATGGATAGAATCCACATTTGATAATGTACAACTTTTATTTATACATCAACTTGAAAATATCCCAATGGGTTGCATTTTATGATGCATCTTCGCAAAACCGTTGAATTTGAAGAGGGATGAGGACGCTTGGTTGAGACTTTTATGCCTCACTTACATTTAGACCTATAACACTTCAAAAGCAATGATGTTTTTAAGCCAAAAAAAGCTGGGGACGCTTAGGGGTTAACGTAAAGTAAACTCCAATCAAATGCCTGTCCAAATGCCTGCCTAAAAAGAACTACAAAATAAATAAATACTTCTTGTAGAATGTACAACTATATCTTTTGTGCAATTATAGTGTAATTCTAAAGGTTGTAGACCACATGAACACATAATTTTTAGAGTGTAAAGATATAAACTTTCAACACACAATATAATTGAACACCATTGATATCCTCTCCTATAGTAATTGCACATTCTAAATACATTGTAATAAATTTCTACAGACTTCGGACGCACTCTCCTCCTCTTCCGCGAACTTCGCCTAAGTTTCGGGCACTCTTTCGTCTCTAACTTTACACATAACTCGATGGAAAGATATCAAGATTAGGATTTGGATTTAGAACACGTACCCATGTACTAAAATTATTCCCCAAAGTTCATTACATCTTGGATTCATCTGAAATTTTTATTACACAAACTAAACATTAACATCTAAGCGTCCGCACCTCTCTTCAAATTCAACGGTTTTGCAAAGATGCATCATAAAATGCAACCTAGAAGGATATTTTGAACTTGATGTATGAATAAAAGTTGTACATTATCAAATGTGGAATCTATCCATGTGGTTAGATCTGCGATTGCTATCACTAATATTTTGTATAAAATTCAAAACTTGTAATTCAAAAATATTTTGTAATTTGATTACGAATAAGATATTAGCAATTTGTGGATGAAATTTGTTTTGATCCATTGAAATGTAATACTCTAAGTGTAGTGACTTTTGGAGATTTTTTGGTTACTTAATTTTATGAGTTTATTTTTTCAAGAGCACGTTTAGACTAAGACTGGTGTGGTCATGTGCCGTTGGCCCAAATGTTCTCCATGTTCCGAGTATTTCCATGCGTTCTCGTGCTTCCATGTTCTCGTGTGTTCTTTGTATTTTGTGTACTTTTGCTTTTGCTTTTGCTTTATCCATAATTTAATTCAATTTATGGTGATGAAATTCAATTGAAAATGCATAACTTTCACACTTTAGGTCTAAAAGCTACGAAACAACTCTAGTGCACCCCTACTCATTGAGAGATTTCCGATGATGCCAAAGATGACGTCAAAAACCCCCATGTTCCATTTATCATAATTTAATTCAATTTATTCAAACGAAATTCAATTAAAAATCCATGACTTTCACATCGTAGGTCCAAACGCAACAAAACAAACTCCGTGTAGTCCTCCTCATTGAGAGCTTTTTGATGGTACTAAAAACACGATTGGAAGATGCACAGGTTGGGAAAATCTCAACGTAATGTAACAAAACAAAACAAACAAACAACCTATTTTATTGTATAGATCTTATAATTTTTTGGTGAATCACTGCAACATGAAATGAGGCATAAATTTTTCACAAATCATCCCCTTTCTGATCGGATCACACATGCATGAAGCTACCTTGCTATAGATTTTTGTTGTATTTATTTTCCTTGCAAAAAGTGCATGACGGATGAGAAATGTGGATGAAATATGTACATTGTCCAAAAATTGGACGGTTGGTCTTTTACGAGTTAAGATACATCTTTTTGGAATTTTTCATTGAAATTGGACACTGAATGCAAAATTTACAGCTTTTCAAAGGTGAAAGCAATACAAAAAAGATGTACTAAATATGAATGTCACGACAGTTAGGGGTTAATCTTTGAACTCTCATATCTTTTGAATACTTACTCAATTAAAACAATTATACTTCATATATTCCTAATGAATTTCCCTACTTCCAATAAAATTTCCAATCTTCCATAGCCAAATTTTGAGATTTTTCCAATTATATGTGATACAACCTTAGACAGGGTTGAGTGCAAGGTGTAGACACCCAAAGGCTTCATCTCGAATACCTACATGTGCTCAAAAAGCAGCTTTAGAACATTTATTAAAAACAACTTTAACCCTCCATAATTTTCACATATAATAGAGTTATTCGTAAAGTCCATCAAATTTTGAAGAAGATACCATGAAATTTTCTTTATTATACTTTTATATGTTCACTCCAAATAGTTAAAAGGTGCGGAAGATCTTGGTGGTTTATCATTATTAGGTGTGTAAGAGGTGTGCAAGAGCTCGGTGGTCTTCAAAAGTTTTTTAGCATCAAGAAAGGAGCTAATTTTTTTTTGAAGACCACCCAACTCTTACACACCTCTTACACACCTAATAATGATAGACCACCAAAATCTTTCACACCTTTTAACTATTTGGAGGAACAAATAAGAGTATAATAAAGCAAAATTCTTTGTAGATTCATCAAATTCAAGGTGACTTTACTGATAACTCAAATATCTATATGATATAATCTTTAGTGTGCTGAAACCTTATTTAACCCCTAAACGTCCAACCGTCCAGAATGTGGACGATGGACAAAAGCAAACATAGATTTCTCATCCATCATTGATTTTTTGCAGTGTGGAATTTTTATTCTATATTTTATGAGAAGTTAGCTTCATGCATGTGTGATCCGATTAGAAAGGGGATGATTTGTGAAATTTCTATGTCTCATTTCATGTTGTAGTGATTCACCCAAAATTTGGAAGATTTCAGTGTAAAAGTGATCTTAAAAAAGTCAACTCATAAAATTAAGCAAACAAAAAATCTCCAAAAATCACTACACTTAGAGTATTACATTTCAACCAATCACAACAAATTTCATGTACAAATTGTCAATATCTTATTTGTAATCAAATTACAAAAGAATTTTCAATTTCAAGTTTCAAAATTCATACAAAAATATTGGTGATAGCAATCGCAGATCCAACCGTATGGATAGAATCTAAAATTTATAATGTACAACTTTTATTCATACATCAAGTTCAAAATATCCCTCTGCGTTGCATTTTATGATGCATCTTTGCAAAACTGTCGAATTTGGAGAGGGGTGAGGACGTTTAGGGGTTAAGCTATCAACTATCAACAATTTATACATTAAAGAGGGTAGTTTTGTTTGTTTGTTATGTATTTTAGGTTGAACCGTGCATTCGTCAGCCATGTTCTTGGTATCATGAGAAAGCTCTTTACGAGAAGGGGTGTATTGAAGTCATTTTGTCGCTTTTGAACTTATGGTGTGGAGGTTATGAATTTTTAATCAAATTTCATCACCATAAATTGTTCTAAAAATAAAATAAAAAAATGGCTAAATCATGAAGAACACCTGGGCCAACGGCGCTGGCCCATAGTCACACCAATGACATATGGAAACTTTGACTAATTTAATAATAGTAAGTGTGCTCTGTAGCGAGAAGTGGCAATTTGGATGTCCCCATGCAAAAAGGGCAGTCGACTTTCATTGCAAAAGTGGCAATTTTGGATCACCAGGACGGCACGCAAAGGGCAGTCGATTTCTGCCCGCTGTCGCTGACTGGATAAGTTTGGTGCGGACGGGTTTCACGGGCACCCACCACAAATTTCCAATCTGCCCGGGAAGGGGGAGAAGAAATCCCGTGTCCGGCAGTTCGCCATCTGAACCCCATCCACCGCACAGTTGCAGTTGCACTGTCCACCACACTTTCGGGTGCCAGATTCATCGCCACCTCGCAGCATTCTTCCCTTTCCCGTCAAATATTTTCCTGCAATTTCTCTTGCTTCGATCGAGCCATTTCTCGCTGTTTTTGGTGGCGATTTGCGTTTTCGCAGCTTCAGCTATGGCCTCTCTCACCATGGCCATGTCGTCCGCGGCCGTCTTGGCTGCTCCCGCTGCTGCCTCCGTGACCTCGTTCTCCACCTCCACTACTGTCCGGGTGGCGCCCGTCAAGGCGAACCGCCGCTTGTCCGTTGTCGCCATGGCCACTCCCCAGAACAAGGAGGACGTGAAGGATAAGGTGCGTTTCTTGAACCACAATCTTTTTGTTTCCACGCGCCGTTAATTATCTTTCTTGAATCACCAGTATTTCTTCGAGTGCTATGTCTCTTGTCTTTGAAGTGAGTTTGCTGCTGTACGTTTAAAATAATACAATGTCATAGTACCTCTGTTTTTAAAATTTTGTATTTTCTCAAAAATCTTACTTAGAAAAATATTCCAAGCGTGATCTTCCCTTCTATTTTTATAGATTCAGATGTTAAACATGTTTATTTATTTTCTTGTGCTATGTCGACGTTTCGATTTTCTACACACTTTGGAAATTCGCAGATTGCAGATTTGTGATGATACATGTGGTTGAGGTTCTGTAATTCACGATCCTATATGCTTTAGCGTTCCTCGTAACCTCCCCTGATGATGGTTGTGCAACGTCCACGTTTAGTATATTTCAGACATTTTTAGCTATCGAAACTCGCAGATTTTCTAGGCCATTAAGGATTTAAAAAAATAGTCCTATTTTAAAAATCGACCATTCGAAATTGTACTTTAATTGTACTTTTGTAGAAGTCTATGAAGATGTCTTTTCTTACTATATCTCTTGTCATTAAAGTGATTTTGTGCATTTCCCTCTTTGTACTACGTCCACGTTTAGAATGTTTCTGACAGTTTCAGTTATCGAATTCTGCAGATGTCAGATTTGTAGAATTATATAATTCCCTTGTTGATGTACATAAAGTTTTTTTGAGTACTATATTTCTTGTCTTTAAGGTGATTATGCTGCAAGACATTTTCCGTTTGCGACAACGGTTATGCTATGTCCTCGTTTAGTATGTTGCAGACACTTTCAAAATTCACATGTTCCAGATTTTGTAGGAAGTGTGATGATACATGCGGTTGAGGTTCTGTTATTGAAGACCCTCTGTTTGTACGTACTGTATGTTTGAACGTTCTTAGTTGAATTTTCGTGGTTTAAGCATACTTAGTTTCTTGAGAAGGATATCCTTTTTTGTAAGGCGATTTGCTACAAGACATTTTCAAGGTTTTGCTTTGTCCACGTCTAGTATATTTCAGTTGTCCAAATTCGCTGATTATAGATTTGTAGGAATCGTGATGACATTCTGATCAAAAATCTAAGGCTCGGTTTCTGTACCTTGATTGGAACTGGTTTCTCGGTTTTATTTCTACTAGGCATAGCTTCAAAGAATACTCTATGTTACACATGTTCCTGATAGCTACATTCTTAGCCTTATATCCAGAGTCTCTAATCTTTACGATTTCAACTAGAAGATTATTTATGTCTGTAGACGTGAGTGAAAATAGTTTGCGTCTAGCTGCAGAATGGCTAGGTTTTTTTTCCTATGCCCATGTATCTTACATAGATCTTTATGATTGCAGATCCCTAATGCCATCGCTGAAGCCCAGAAGACCTGCGAAGAAGATCCCACTTCCGCACCATGCGCCGTCGCATGGGACGAGGTTGAGGAGCTGACTGCTGAGGCTGCTCACCAGCGCGACCGCAAGAAATCCCCCAGCAGCGACCCCCTCGAGGTCTACTGCGCTGATAACCCCGAGACTGATGAGTGCCGAACATACGAAGATTAGGTCACATTCTGCTGCCTTAAATTGCAAATTTGCAGTGGAAGGCGCAGTAATAGAACGGGTGCTTAGTAGGCTGTATACCACATACGGTTCCTGTCGCTGTACAGAAGTATTGGAATTCTTTGGGGAATTTGACGGAATTCAATTTTATCTGCAATTTTATTATTTCACTCCAGTCCTCGTTATCATGCATGAATCGACCTCCTTTGTTTCTTGTGGTACATGCGTCTGCTGGATCGCCCTTTTGTACCTCCCCTGTTTGAAACGTTACCATTGAGGAATGCGGATTTAACGTTGTTTACTGATTGCAGAACACGCTCTAAAATCAAACAAGCTTGTGTGCTCAGTGCTCAGAAATGCTATTGGTTATTGATAACCACAAATGGACTATTGATAATCCCACCATGAGAGAGTTGCTGGAACCTCGGGTGGCGGGCACGTAACAGCCAGCAGGAACACCGACATCGTCTCGCCTGCAATGGGTTCCTTGTTGCACTGAGAGTATTTGTCACAGGCAACGTTCGAGAACAATCGTTGCTTTGACAAGATCCCATCCCTTTGACAGAATGGGAAACTCTCGAGACAAATTAAAGTCCCAAAAATCAATATACCCTAATATGATTTTCATGCGCGCATAATGGAGGGTAAGACGACAGTGCCAGCTTGGGAGGCTCGCACCCTCCATTGTGGTCGACGAAGATCATTGTGCGTTGATGTTGATGTACTCCTTTCAAGATTATTTTGAAATCTGGATGGAAATTGAGATTCTACACTTCACTAGTAGTGTAGATTGCAGGCTGCATAATCTTCTGCATCTTACTCAGAATAAGCCATAACATTCAATAGCCTTCATGCACTTTACTCATCACCTTGGGACTCCACCTGTCCAATTAGCTAGTGATGAAGTCCTGTTGGGTGTGGAATATGTTGGGTGTGGAATATGCAGCACCATCTAGTGTGGGGTGCAGCATCTACTGTGGGGCAAGGCAGAGCCACTGCATGCTACTGAAAGTTATGGCATAATGCACTTTGGACTAGACAAGTTTTGCTTCTAATTCACCCGTAAACTTGCAAGACAGACTACCTCAGACAGACCAAGGTTAAGTTATAGCTCCTAATTGCCTTTTTATCAACACCACCATTCCAGGCTTTTATCCATGCTACTATAATTTGCAAGACGAATTTTTAGATAACCTTATAATGCACGACTTTGAGCCTGGTGAGAAGTTGCATTAAGCTTAGATTCGTCTCTGAAGACCCTTCAATTTTGATAAGCTTACTGACCTCTCGATCACTTGAACATCCTCCTCCTTACAAGAGAGAGTGTTGCAACCATTCAGACTACTGTCGACGTCGTGAATTCGGGAGCTGCGGGTGAGGCAAGTCTGCACAAGCAAGCCAGGAAACTCTTCTGCAGGTTTTGCCAATTGACAGAGCTCTTGTCTTGGAGGAAGTGCATCGTTTCACGGTTTAGGGTTCAGGGTTTAGTACAGGGAGTTTCATTGCGCAAGCACATTGGTGTGTGTGGGGAGCCATGAATCGCCTCATCTTCCTCCGACCTGCTTCCGTTCTCCAAGCCCCGCGCCGTCTCCCATCGATCACGCATTCCGCTTCTCGCACAATTCGTTCATTGCAAGTTACGAACTCTGCTGCGGATGTGACGTTGGCTGTCGGGGCGAAGAATTCTTCCGAACATACAACGGTCCTGCCTTCCTCAGTGTACGTGCACATCCCGTTCTGCAAGCGCCGATGCTTCTACTGCGACTTCCCGATCGTAGCAGTTGGAGAAAGAACAGATTCCAACAAGGATCACATGGACACCACCATGACGGACTACGTCGACTTAATCTGCCGCGAGATTCGTGTCGCGGCGAAAGCAAACCCTAGCAAACCTCTGCAAACAATCTTCTTCGGGGGCGGTACTCCATCCCTCCTCCCTCCGCCGCTCCTCCTCCGCATCCTGTCCACTCTCGACGCCAATTTCGGCATCAACGCAGGCGCCGAAGTCTCCATGGAAATGGATCCGGGTACATTCAACACCCATTCTCTAAACCAATTGATCTCCGGGGGGTTAACTAGGGTTTCCATGGGCGTGCAGTCGTTCTCCTCTTCGCATCTCCAATCTTGCGGCCGCTCTCACGCGCTTCCTGACGTTTACTCCGCCATTGATGCCATTCACGCCACGGGTCTTGCCAATTGGAGCCTGGATTTAATTTCTTCCTTACCGCACCAAACCCTAATCGACTGGGAGCATTCGCTTCAGCAAGCCGTGGCTGCTTCCCCGACTCATATCTCAGTGTACGGTCCTTCTTGTTCACATTTTTAGATTTTTTTGACCTTTAAACGTCACATTTTTCCAAAACACATTGTAAAGAGATCGGCTATGTTTGTAACGTTTAAGCCTTAACCTTCAATTGATCATATTGTGAAAAATATATAATTCAGACGGGACCAAATTTTATTGATGACCAAAACTACTTAGTGGAGATCATTGTATATGTTGGTCAAAACAGAAGAAGTTTGAACAAGAGGAAGTCCAAATAGGACCTATTCAAAACTGTTAAGAAAAACATGGAACCCAATTTGGGCTTCTTGGTCCTTTAGGGGTTAAGGTTCAAAGTAAGCACATAGAATAGAATAAGGTGTGAAGGTAGAGTGTGAAACCTTCACCATTAAAACCTCATTCTTCTTTACATTTAATTTTGTTCATATTTTTTTCAATGCAACCAGGTATGATCTTCAAATCGAGGAAGGGACTCTATTCAACAAATGGTACAAACCAGGCCAGTCGCCTCTTCCGAGCAACGACAAAGCTGCAGAGTTTTATCAAACGGCATCAACGAAGCTGCAGGAGGCCGGTTTTTCACATTACGAAATCAGCAACTACGCGAAACCAGGTTTTCAGTGCCGACACAACCTTGTGTATTGGAATTCTCTCCCCTATTTTGCATTTGGATTGGGATCCACGAGCTACTTGGGATTGCAACGATTTTCACGACCTAAAAAGCTCAAGCGGTATCGAGAGTTTGTGGACAATTTTGAAAGCTTGGAAGGCCGGATTTCGTGGCCACAAGATAGCAAGGAGGAGAGAGCTTTGGATGCTGTGATGCTTTCGTTGCGATTAGCGAGGGGTTTGGATTTGCAAGAATTTCAAGCCATGTTTGGTGGTGAATTTACTGGTCTTGTGTGTGAAGCGATGTTGCCTTTTGTTTCCAGTGGTCATGTTGCGTTTTTGAACGTGGAGAGGGAGATTATTGTAGACATGGAGGTTGTCAAAGAAGAGATCCGGGGTTTAGGGTTCAGGGTTTTAGAGCAGAGAGAGTTAGCTTTTGTGCGTCTTACTGACCCTCATGGGTTTTTGCTTTCTAACGAAGTGATTGCGTCCATCTTCTCCGCTTTGCCTGGCGGGGAGAATTCCCAATATCGGTTGTGTACTGATGAGTTTGAGGTTTCACCAAAATAGGTAAGCCACCCTAGTTAGGCCACAATTCGGAAGTCGCCCCCATATCAAAATTTTAAATGCAAGACACTAATACATAGTGACACAAATAGTCACATGGCACAAATGTAGAGTACTTTACCTGAACTCTCAGGTTCCAACCAACCAATCAATGACACACATTATTTGTTTTAAAATTAATTGTTTTGGGACAAACTTACTATGTAGTCAGAATTGAGTTTTTAGGAAGACATGCTTTGTGAGGACTCTTGAATTTTTTTGGTGATGAGAGATCTTACATTAGAGCATTCTCGTCAGAAGTTGCTATCTTCAAATTTTTAGTTAAAACTTGAGGTCTACAAAATGCTTTTTGCCAACCAGAGCGCTCAAGGCTATTATTTTGCTTCTGGATACCAGACAAACTCTTCTTGGATGGAAAAATGTAAGTTTGGGTTGGTATTCAAGGTTTGGAAATGGAGATACCAGCCTCATTTGTGAGCTTGCTATTATGTTGAACAAGCAGCTACAAGAGGTTTTGTCCATGTACCAAATACACTGTAAAATTGGCTCATTTATTAAGTAAGAACCTCAGGACATTCTTAAGCAAGAAACTGTCACACCTGTGGCATTTGGAGAATCTGTATCTACAATGCCTTGGAATCACAAGCATCTTGGAGGATCTACAATAACTTCAATTGGGTCAAGCAACGAGGGTTGGAGAGTTGAATTATTTTATTGGTACTATACATTGTAGCGGCATTGTAGAGAAAGGGTGTGGTATAGCAAGCTGAAGAATGTTATGCTAGTCAGACTTCCATTCATTGGAAATGTAGCTTTTGTGAATACTAACTATTTGATTATTTAACCCTTTGACTTGCATATAATGAACGACGAACAAATTGCAACTTTTCTCTTGACTACATCTTGTACAATTTTTCACCATCCAAATTTCTCATGGTTCTTGTGCTAATTGACTATCATTTGTACGATATAGATCTTCAAAATAAGATATTGTGATTTTTTGAAAAACAACACAATTGGTTTGTGTCAAGTTTCATTCTTAGTTCAAAAAGTGAGACCTTAAACATGATTTTCCAAAGTAAGTAGAATCAAATAATAGAAACCATACCATCTTGTAGTGCATGGTTTTCCAATTTCATTACAATATTTTTAAATTTTTGTGTTAATTTGGGATTTTTATTTGAACTTCAAGAGAAAACCTTGCAAAATTAATTAAAAAAATAAAAATAAAAAATGATGAATCCAACTGTATAGATGTGATCTTCACATTGACATTTACAACTTAGCTTTGTACCAATGGTGGACGTGTGGCATCTTTTGCATGAAATGAACCCAGCCTGAACAGTGCCCTACAATTACTTATTTATATTAGATACACGCCCAACTCTGCTTCGTACATCAACTCCATTCTTGTTTTTCATCAGACGTTATATAACGTATCTTTGAAAACAGTGTTGAATCGAGACGTTAAAGGGTTAAAGCAATTTCAAAACACCACATTGAAACTTTTTGAAGATTATATAACAGGGCTGAACATGCTAAACCTCCAAATTTTGGAGCCAATTTTCGTTCAAAAATAGCAGTACTTCTTCGTACCAAGTGCTTCCTATGAAACACATACGTTCTTCAATTCTTCTAAGTCACTCGGTCACCTTTGCAGACTTGTTTCAGAGTGATTGGCCATGATTTTGACAAATATCAAAGGAGTTGAGTAAGATGACTTCCTTGCAACAAGCAGCAAAGAGAAGGGGTTAGCCCCACCCGAGCTGCTCGTAATGAGCTTTTGAGGCCAGTATCCTATATCACCAGCCCTTCATGACTAAACTGCCTAGAATAATATTTGGTGTAAGAAAAGAAAATGATTGATTCCGGGAAGCTGCTTAGTTGTTGATGTCCTCCAACTCTGGAATTGTAATGCCCTCACAGCTTTGGTCGCCAATTATCACCTGCATATACAGCTTTGTCGCCGAGTTCTTCTTCGATTCTCAAAAGCTGCTCACAAAACATGTGGCCACACGAGTAAACAAACGGGTGATTACAAGTATTTCTACCCCAAATAGAAATTAATAATTTTTACGTGACACAGCTTTATTTAAAAGTGACACCAATTTTGCACTTTAGAAAACAAAATTGCAAAGTTGCACAATAAGGAGGTTGATGATCACCAATCTCCTTCATCTCACAGCATAAACTTCATAGACTGTATGACAAGAGGGTTGACACTTTATGAATCCTCAACACTATGTATGGTTAAGTATTGATAGACATACCTGGTTATATTTAGCAAGGCGCTCGCTTCGGCAAGGAGCTCCTGTTTTGATCTGGCCAGTGGAAAGCCCAACAGCCAAATCGGCGATAAATGAATCTTCAGTCTCTCCACTGCGATGTGATGCCATAACTCCCCAGCCAGCTTTCTTTGACATATTGACAGCTTCAATGGATTCTGTGATTGTTCCGATCTGATTCACCTGTATAATGAAATTCAAGACACGAGGACACAAAAAACAAACGTCAGAAAAGCATGACCATCAGGCATATGGATCTTAGAGCTAAATGAAATTCACCAGAGCCATCCTAAACAGGAGAATCTAATAATAAGAGACCCAAGTGGGCTATTAAAAGCCACGTGAAAAAATAGCATGTAGACTCTGTAAAAGCACACAGGAAAGTCAACATAGTTGATAAAAAAATCACTCTTCATGGCAGGGGTAAGGTGTCTTGAACCTTGAGAAGCAGTGCATTGCAGGTATTTTCGTCAATGGCCTTGGCAACACGCTTCGGATTGGTGACGAGAAGATCATCTCCTACAACCTAACCACAGGCGAATCGCATTAAGGATATTCCTGAATAATTGGACAGACCACGACATAGCAACGGCTACTCTTACATCCCATCAGACTAATAAACAATTCATTGGTCATCCTCAACAAGATGAAAAAGATGGGCCAAATTATAAAAAATACCCTACCTGACAAATTTTTAGGTCTGTCAGTTTCTTAGTATGCTCCCAATCGTCTTGTTCAAATGGATCCTCAATAGAGATGATAGGGTAATCTGCAATTGAACACAACATTTTACATCTTTGTAAATCTTTTTACATTTTACATCTTGTAACACGTTACATTTTTCTTGAAAAGAGAGATGAAAATTTGACTTCCTATACAGCTTTTATCTAAAGGAATATAATAAAGAGAAGATGTAACCAGGCCATTTGCAGTAATGAACTGTTGAAAAACTAACTTCGAATGTGTACCTTTACAAAAGGATTTGTACAGCTCAATCATTTCATCTCCACTCTTCACCTCGGCTCCTGAATTGTTGGGTGTTTTGAAATCCAGATCATACCTCTTGTCCGCTGCACAAACGGTGGCCATCTTGTCAAATAATAATCAGGCAGATATATTATCATCATCCATGCCTGCGATGGTCCTTTCAGATGTGTCAAGTCTTCTCAACTGGCCTCTCAATGATCTCGTTGCGTTGTCTTTATTCATTCATATACATC
Source organism: Pohlia nutans (assembly GCA_022496805.1). NCBI lineage: Eukaryota > Viridiplantae > Streptophyta > Bryopsida > Bryales > Mniaceae > Pohlia > Pohlia nutans. Next base: position 36,788,384 of record CM040085.1, read on the forward strand.
AACTGCTTGCAAATTCCGTTGTGGTCAAAAGCTGGATCCTACCTGTGTTCTTCTACAACTAAATACTATAACAGAAAAAGAGATGATTGAATAAGGGCACACTTACGAGTGAAAAATTCACTAGCAGCAACATCCATACCAATCTTCACTTTCCCTGTGTACCCAGCTTTCTCAATGGCTTCTTTCACGAGGTCCAGGCCCTCCTTATTACTGCCATCCAGGAATTCCTCGTTAGATTTCACTACAAGGAAAGGAGTAGTGGGATACATCAACATGGGAGAATAAAAAATCTAAAACAAACTGAAGCCTTGCCTGGCAATACTAGGGGCGAAACCGCCTTCATCTCCCACGTTGCATGCATCGATACCATACTTGCCCTTGATCACAGACTGCACAATGAAGAAAGACCTGGCTTAAGCAGCCAAAAATTAATGCCAGACTCTAGGTGCCCAAATGGCGAAGAGAGTGACGGCATGCATATCTATAGGAGTTGAAACAAATCATTTAGGAAGCTTCAAGGTAGCAAAATGTACCAACAGAGCAAAGAAATCATGCCCTATAGACGTATGTTTTGAAAGTTACTATAATCAAGTATTAGCTTCCAAAGTGAACTTTCTATTTATCAGTGAACGGTGAACCACACATTGAGTAAACTTGTGAAAGAACCAAGAAAAACCAAGAGTTTGGATTAGGTGTCAACACTAAATAGTGTGGGCGTTCGAGTGTTGAAAGCAAACCTTCAAGTGGTGATAAACTTCAGCTCCATATCGCATGGCTTCTGAGAATGTAGGAGCACCGACAGGTAGAATCATGAATTCCTACAATGCCAAAGTCACCATGAGATTGCCACCGTGAGAATGAATTCTGTTTTAATATCCAGTGTTTCCTGATTGACTACAAACAGAGTCCTCACTCCAACGTACCTGCATAGCCAGCTTGTCGCCGGCATGACTCCCACCGTTGATGATATTAAACGCAGGTACTGGCAGTACCAGCTTCGGATTACCAGCGAGATCTGCAATGTGCTGATACAAGGGAACCTGGCAGACATGCACCACTGTCAGGTTGCATCAAAAACACGAGATCAAGTTTCAGTTGTAAATTCATATAGGGTGTACAGAGAATCAAAATTACGTAAGGCCTCCAGGATACTTGAACCAATATACATGACATCTAAATCACAATGCCGTTACATATCAAGGAAGAAAAAGGGATACCAAGGGGAATGGAAACTTATACCCCTTTCTCGCAAGCTCCGGCTTTGCATACAGCCATTGACACTGCCAAAATAGCATTAGCTCCCAAATTTCCCTGTTATCAAAGGACCCCCATGCTAGTAATGTGAACACATACAAACGTCATTCATGAAATCTATTTTGTTAAATTGCTTACTCTCCTACACATCAAGGGCGTTTTCAATAGAGCAACATCAATCTTATGATGCACACCTTATTCTCCGTCTTATCCACTTCCATCATCGTTCTATCAATCTTGGCTTGTTGTGTGGGATCCATGCCCATAATAGCCGGAGCGATCTTGTCATTGACATTTGCAACGGCTTTCAACACTCCTTTCCCCATGTAGACGCCTTTGTCATCATCTCGAAGCTCAACAGCCTCGTGACTGCCATGCAGATAATTCAACATCAGAAAGACATGGCTATGGATACATACGTAACAAAGACCCACATATAGAAGAGCACAACTGAAGCATGAGATTGACCTGCACACTAAACATTGTCATCTCTTTTCGAAATCAAAATAAAACCGATGTTCTGCTGAGCTGCATAACATTCTAGAGTAGTATACAGCTTGCACCTTTTCCATAAGAAAAATCTGGAGCTGAAGAACTGGCCCCCTTTTCAAGCAATTTATACCATTACCAGGCATGAAATCAATGTCAACAAAGGAAATAAACAATTCTAAGGTGAGCCACACCTGCCTTCGCAAACATAACATGAGATCAAGAAGAATCTGGAACCATTTTCTTGGCTCACTGTTCATTGAGTTCAGGCACCTAATTGCGACACCTACCTAAATGCGACACTCCAGAATCTTGCACAGTGAGTACATATTGATTTTGAGAATGTACACCACCTCAATCTCAGAACCCATGTCATCTACCAATAAAATTTCATATGGTATCCAAATAATGCATTCTCCAGTGCGTTGGAATTCACTTTGATTTGCTTTGCTAACAAGAATATATAAAAATATGACCATTCAGCGCTTAAACTGTATCTTTCAGGTGTGGTTTCCAGCGTTGTGGAAAGAGGATTTGCATGTAGATAAACCCTAGGTTAACAAAGTCAAAATCTTTAAAAAAAAGTTGGTGAGATGAGAATTGATGTTACGCACATTCCTGTAGAAGCGCCGCTAGGGACGGCGGCACGAAACATGCCCTTGCCTGTCCAAACATCCACCTCCACTGTGGGGTTCCCACGGCTGTCAATAATTTGCCGAGCATGGCATTTGGTGAGGACTCCAGGCACAGCTTTCTTCAAGTGATCAGCCTAATCACGCACAAATCAATTCACATACCACATTAACCCTAAAGGACCAAGGATTCATGGTTCCAAAGTGACCGCACATATCGTAAAATGTACAATTCAGATAGAGCCAATTTTCTTGATCAGCAAAGCACATTGCATGTGTTCATCAAATGAAAGAAATAAAATTGAACAAAAAAAGTCCTCTTATGACCTACTCAAAACTGCTTAAAAAAACATGAGACCTGTTGAGCCTTTAGTAGAGGTCAATACCGAAACATCGATTCGCTTCATTAACCCTAAAAGACCAAGGATTCATGGATCAAAAGTGACGAATTCAATTGATTGTGAAAAAATCAATAATTCAGATTTTATTGATCAGCAAAGAGAAATTCATGTGTTGGTCAAAATAAAATTGGAGAAAAAGAATGTCGCTGTATGACCTACTAAAAAGTGCTTAAAAAGAGCCTTTAGTAGGGGTCAATACCGAAACATCAAGACCAGCGATTGCGCTTCATTAACCCTAAAGACCAAGGATTCATGGTTCAAAAGTGACGAATTCAATTGATTGTGAAAGATCAATAATTCAGATTTTATTGATCAGCAAAGAGAATTGCTCAAAATAAAATTGGAGAAAAAAAAAAGTGTCGCCGTATGACCTACTAAAAACTGCTTAAAAAAACATGAGACGAGCCTTTCGTAACGAAACATCATGAATGAGAGGCGAATACATTAGGGCTCAAGAAAGAAAGTCTTAATTTCCGACCTAATGCCCGGGATCCAGCCAAAATTGAATGGAAAATAAATGGATGGACATACGATGAAGATGACGGGGTCGGGGCTCTTGGCGCGGACCGCCGCATTGACGGCGTCTTCGATGCGGCTGGACAGCTTGTGCTTCTCCAGATACTCTTGGACCGACATGGCTGGCGAAGAATCCTGTGAATCTGTGACGAGTGATCTGTTGTTGGAGAAGTAAAGTTTGTGAGAATTGTTTTGTGTGAGAGCCAGGGGAAAGGAAAAGAAAAGGGAGGTTTGAAGAGACTGAGGAATAATCGGAGCGAGAGAGGGAGAGACGATGGTTGAAGTGCAGATGGTTGAGGGCGCTGCGCTGCCTTCGCGTCCCCGCAAACTGATGAATGGAAAAGATGGCCGCGCTCACTGCCCCTCTGCCAGCGCTCGGACGGACGAACGTCCACGGACGTAAAACGATCCCAGCGCCTCAGTTGCACGGACGGACGTCGACGGACGTAAAACGATCCCGGTGCCTTGGACGGACGTCGGTCCCTCGACGGTTGGGGGCGAGGTTGGCAGACGATGGTCACTTGGATCTCAGGTGAAAATTCAATGGGTCACGGGCAGCCGGGGATAGGATCCGATCTGCCCGGAAAAAAAAAAAAAATCATCTACTGTCTCATTTTCATCCATACCGTACCTTCGTAGCAGCTTCGCTTTTAACCCCTAACTGCCTGAGCGTCCATTTTTTGAACGATGTACAGATTTCATCCATAATTTCTCATCCGTCATGCATTTTTAGCAGTGTGGAATTTTTACTGTAGATTCTGTGGGAAGTTAGCTTCATGCATATGTGATCCGATTAGAAAGGGGATGATTTGTGAAATTTTTATGCCTCATTTCATGTTGTAGTGATTCACCCAAAATTTCGAAGATTTCATTGTAAAAGTGCTCTTAAAAAGGTCAACTCATAAACTTAAGCAACCAAAAAATCTCCAAAAATCACTACACTTAGAGTATTACATTTCAACCAATCACAACAAATTTCATGTACAAATTGTCAATATCTTATTTGTAATCAAATTACAAAAGAATTTTCAATTTCAAGTTTCAAATTTTATACAAAAAAATTGGTAAGAGCAATTGCAGATCTAAGTGTATGAATAGAATCTAAAATTGATAATGTACAACTTTTATTCATACATCAAGTTCAAATATCCCCCTAGGTTGCATTTTATGATGCATTTTTGCAAAACTGCTGAATTTGGAGAGGGATGAGGACGTTTAGGGGTTAAAATTCCCATTTCTAGTGCAATGAGTATAAAATGAAAATAAAAATAAAAAATCTTTCCCATTTTGAGTGTACAATAGAGCAAATGGGAGTCAACACCCTTTTGCAATGGGACCACAATCTAGTTACAATTAGAAACTAAGTTTACAGGGGAATGGCTTGATATGGGTACCACTTTTACGCGTCTCACATAGTGTGACTTGTGTCTAACTCATTTTATGTGTGTTAGAAATTCCGTCTTTAACACCATGTATATAGTTGCAATCATGGTGCCTATAACACCCTCTAATTTTTGTAATTTTCCAATGTTTTTCTCTTACCAAAAAGATAGTTCTCAAAAATCACACTATTTTTGGAGGGGATACCCACATCAGGGCATCACCCTACATAGCAATGGCACAGTAGTCCCAAAATTCATGGATTACAAATGGCATTCCTTCATTACTTAAAAATGTGGATCTAAGTGGAGATTCTCTTTCAATCCAGTTTTCAAAGGGGTGCTCCATAGCACTGCTATATTATACTGTGTTTCCCTACACTGGTCCAAGAAATTAAACTCTAAGGATGGCGCTGATCTTATGAAGGTGCTTAGAGAGTGCATAAGATGTGCAGACACTTATCTCTACCGGTATTCATGGAGATGATTTGACAAGCAAAACAGAAGATGCGTTCAATTCTAATTAATCTCACTAAAGAATTAACAGTGATATACATCCATGTTGCTGCATCACAAGATGCCCAGAACAAGCTTGTGAGCTTGTTTTTGACAACTCCAAGGTCAATGTCGTCTTCAATGTTGTGTGCACAGACTTATATACCACAAGTACAGGGAGAAAGTCTGATGACTTTACTAGCATGCTGGTAGCGGAGTTCCGCAAAGCCCCAGGTTGCCGGGTCGAAATACAGCAGCTCGCAGATTACTCATAGACTGCGGGATTGGACCTGCACAGACAGACAAAGAGCCACCATCAATTCACATAATTATTATGTCAAATCATACAGAGCCATAAGGATCACTCATCTTTGCCAACATAAGTCTGCGTTGTTTCAGTTGGTCATAGGTTCGTGTTTCCATGACACAAAAACAACACAATATGGTCATTGATTCAGTGCTATAACAAGAATGACTGAATCAGTGACCACTGATGTAGTGCACTTCTGGAACCCTTGAGGCATTCCTGAAGCTGACGTTATCAATATCAATGAAATTTTATATCAATGCTTAAATAAAATTGGACAAAAAAGAGTTCTCATGCAACATACTCAAAATTGCGGAAAATACATGAGGCCCAATTTGGGCTTCTTGGTCTAGAAGAGGTTAACCCTTAAAGAACATAGCTTTCTTGATTCTCACACCCAAAATCTCTTTTAAACTCCATTTTAAGTATAATTCTCTTTTTAATTTCATTTGGTTCATTTCAAAGAAGTATAGATGCCTTAAATATATATTTTTTGACATTTAAGAAACTCCATTTGATTCAACGGAGTAGAAGTTATGAGCAAAATTTTCCCAAAAAAAAGGTAACCCCGTGAGGCTTAGTATGTCCTTTAAGGGTTAAGTAAAACTGTGCTTCATTCGTGAACAATCCAAGCAATTGTTTTCATAGGAGAAATCAGATTACCTGGGAAATGCAAAAAAGAATTTAAGTAGCTGATACATGGAACATTAATCACAAAGGGACACGTGCACCGTGTGTGTAGTTTTAATTCTTGTATGTTTGCATAAAAAAGATTAGAGGTCTAGCAATACCTGACAACTGGTTTCTGCTGAGATCCGTGAACGACACGAACTCGTCATCCTGGAAGGGGCCGTAGTTAGCAGGGATGACTCCGGAGAATTTGTTGTTACCAATGTTGAAATCCTGGAGCTGAAGAAGGTCGCCGAGCGCAGGAGGCAAACTGCCAGACATCAAGTTCCCAGACACATCAAGCTTGAACAGGCTGGAGCATTTGCCCAGCTCCTTGGGGATGGAGCCTCGGATCATGTTGTTGGGAAGCTCCAGCTCCGTGAGCATCGCGCAGTTGCCAATCTGGGGCGGAATGGCGGACACCTGCGTGTTTTCGCGCTAGGGTGTTAGATTTATCCAAAAAGGAAAAGAAAAATCGTATATTATGTAAAACATTTGCCATTCGTAACATTCTTTAGTAGCCCCAGTGTTCACCCTTGGGAATCAACATCGCAGGCCAAAATCATTACAAGAATCGTAATCTTCTGGAGAATCAAAGTCATCTTTAGCTAATGATGGCTTAGCAACTCAACAAACTTCAATTTTTTAATAGTTTCTACATGTTCCACATCATCAATTCCATGTTCAGATGTTCATTCTTTGTACAAGCAAAAGGGTGTGTTGTACATAATACTAGCTAAAGAATGTTATGATTATTGCGTCATTGACACAATAAAATAATTACAGAATTTAATGTTTAAATATATTTAAAATGGGATATTTCAGAATATTTAGAATATTTTCTATATGTTTTATATTACTTTGAAATCTTTTTGGAATATTTGGTGATTTCACCCACCTTGGTGTTGAAAATGATGATGCGTTGGAGGCCTCGGATGTTGCAAAGTTCGCCAGGGATTGGACCTGTGAAGGCGTTCTGACCAAGCTGGATGTCATCAGCGATCGTGAGCTTGCCCAACCACTTGGGAATCGATCCAGAAAGCTTATTGTTACTGAGGACGAAGCTCTGCAGATTCTCCAGCAACGTGATGCGCTGGGATCCTGTCCAACCCAGGCATATTGTTTTCTGTTGAATGTATGCTTAGGTACAACATTACAAAACAATGGCCTACTCTAGGAAATCAGGACCAAAGTCTGTGGCAGCTTCAAATTGGTTCTAAGCATTAACGTTACAACCAATACTGAATTTTCCTATGCACACAATCTTCATAATGTATTCCAAATCTTTGTAGAGAACTCCTCTTCATCTCTATTTATTCTCAACTCTTCATGGTGTACTTCTCAAAATAATTAAGAAGTCCTCTACTAATGTGTGACATGTGTCGTAGGCTATGCTAGATAGACTGTACTCCATGGGTTCACCACGTCTTGTAGTGGGTGCATGCTACCACCTCGTCGCTTCGCGACTCAGAGATCTAACATGCACCCAATACATGTTGTAGAAGAGCCCATGGAGTACTCTATCTAGTACAAAGGACTCATCTTTTCGCTACAAACCGAGAAAATAAATCAGACCCACTCGATCACCAGTGGGCTTGATCCCATGGTACTGATTATGGGAATTAGAACAAGTTCCCAAAGATCAATTTTCATTTTTATTTTTGGATCAACTAGACATTTACAACTTCCCATCAAATTCATCGATAATATTATGGTAGCTTGTCTGGGTAGGTTTTAGTATCAATTCTCGAACTAGACTACTGCATGTCAATATGCTTTTCCAATCACTTAGGCCTGAACGAAGTTCAATGGGGGAACTGTCACATGGAGATAAAAACAAGATTCCCATATGCAAAACGCAGACAAATTTCCCACAATTGTAACTTTCCCAGATCAAAAAGACACTACAATCATCCCAGGAAAGTTACAATTGTGGGAATTTTGTCCCACTTCCCATATGAAATCCCATGTGGGAATTCATGTCTTTATCTCTCCCTGTGATATGTTGGTATGATCATATATATTTCAATGTTACCAAGTGTTAGGAAAATGGGGATTGAGTACCTACCAATCGTTTTGAGCTCGTTGTTCGAGAGGATCAAGCGCATGAGCGCCTTCAGATTTCCGAACGAGTCCGGGATTCCACCCATGAATCGGTTGCCTGCAAGTAAGAGGTCTGTGAGCTTGACGAGCTTGCCGAGATCTGTGGGGATGGCGCCGCTGAACTGCGTCTGGTACATGGTCAAGGAGATGAGTTTCTTCAGGTTGCCGAACTGCGGAGGAATCGGGTGCAAGAATGCAAACTGCACCCCATCGAAGAAGGTGAGATCTGTGAGTTCTGTTAAAGCTCCCAGAACTCCTGCTGGGACTTTCACACCCGCCTTCACCTTCAGCTTGAAATTGTTACTGCCTCCAACATAGAGCCTCGTCACTCGTCCTGCGCCGTTGCAAGTGACCCCCTGCATACACACACCGCTCCTCAGTTTCTCAATTACAGCTTCTACCAATTTTATTTCACGGTCATGAAGATGGACCGTCTCTAATCAGAAAGCATGAAAATCGTCACCCAGAAGAAGAAGAACTCCGGTCCTCTTTAGAGGCTGGCGTGAATAAAGTGTCTATTCGACCTACTCATGGTATAGAGTCCACCGGACAAAGGACCAGTGATTAAAACATGAAGAGTAACCGGGGATGTCAGAGTGCAAGCTCGTGAGGCAAGACTATGTGAATCCATGCTCAGAGAATTGGGAGACAGTTACCTTCTACTCGTGAATTGAAATTGTGGGATTTTGTCACTGCCCGTCAAGGAGATGTGGGCCATGTTCTCGCTTGACAGCTCTTTGCAGAAGCACACACAAATGCTGGGGCAACTACTTGCATTCTGAGACCCCCTGATAAAGAATTCTTGACCTAAAACTTGGACCAAAGTTAGAGATGCTGACCTGCCAAGTGCAGCAATCGGAGGTGGATTTCCAGGAACCCAAAAGCTTGCCGTCGTCAGAGAACTGGCTCTTGAATGTGAGCAGAGCTTGCTTGTCACCGGCGTTGCAAACTGCTGCACTAGCGGCAGATGTGAATCCCCACAACACCAGCGTTAGAGCCACCAGAAGAATCCTCAAGGAGCTCTGAATCATCTTCATCTTCAAATCTTCCACCAAGTTTAATTTCTCACCTCAACTTTAATGAAATACAATACCAGTCAACTCAACTAAACCATATGCCTGCAGAAACTCGTGAATGCTCGGGCTTTTGTACGCATTTTGTACTCGTGCTTGTTGTACTGTACATGTTTGTCAACGCGCCTCGCAGCTGAAGGCAACTTGCCATTGTTCCGAATGTTGTGGGAGTTGACTTTGGAGGCGTTGACATTTTTGTGTCCACCTTGTTGCAGAGTCCGGATTGGTCACTGCTGGGTGCTGGCCCATTCACATACATCAATGCTGCTGCATATAACTTTGAGGGAATCTGTTGTCAACCAAGAAATATAAAATACGCAATTAGAAATTACAGTAACGCATGACAAAAAGGAACGCAACGCAAAAAAGGAGCATGGCTCTACTTGCGGCACTGTAATGCAGTTGCACAGTGCTTGAGCAGTAGTTGCAGCAAGAAAAGACAAGGCTTCGAATATTTTTTTTGTTTCTTGATTTTACCTTCCTCCATTTTCGGGAACGCAGATGCAAGTGCGACAGGGGCTTGATGTAAATGGGCCATGCGGGGCTAAGAGCATTGCCACCGTTAGCAGCAACGGACACGCTGAAGGTGACTTGGCCAGCCCCCCTCCCTCGCACAACCACACCCACGACTCGCCAACAGAAAATCCACTAAGGGATCTTCAAATGGGAGCTCCTACACGGTAGAATAGCGCAACTTGCTTAGCTCTATCTCCAAACTTAGATTTTCACTTGACTATTGTTGCTTTGAAGTTGTAGCAAAAATGTCACCAACCAAAAGAGAAAGAACAAGGTTGTGACGAAGTTTATGGCCTCCTCACATGTTGACTGGGTGGGCAAAGATAGCATGCGTTCACCGATGCCGGAATCTCCAAAGCACTTTCTTGTGCCTCTCAACAGTGTATTTCAAGTACACTTCAACATATTTTTATTTTTAAATCAACCAATAAATGAAAGCATTGATGCTATACCAATATCGGCAAAGAGCTTTGCCCAATTTTTGTGCTCATCGATGATCGATAGAAGAATTCTTGTTCATTCTTGTCTTTTGGCGCTATCTTTGTCAACCAATCAACATGTAAGGAGGCCCTTAGCGGAATGAAGGGTGGAGATGTTGAGGTGGATGACGAGTGGTGGTAGAGATCATAGCTAGAAATCTAGCAAGGGTCAATTTGGAGGACCGGTATATCATTGGATGGCGATCCAACATGGACTTGTAGGTGTCAATGCTCATAATATTGTAAAGATGGTTGTTCATTGTAGAATAATATTTTCTAGGTTTGTTTTATTTAGGTTGGAGTGACTTTTGATAACATTCTTGTCCTAGTGTGAGAATTGTTCTTCTAAAGCTTATGTAATACCTAGTGATCTCTTATCTAATAGGGTTATTTTGCTAGGGAGAAATGTGAAAGTTTAGAGACAAAACAAAGACAAAGAAAATGCAATGAAATTGACAATATAAACTTCAAAAAAGAAGAAAACAATGAATTCAAAAAGAAAACAAAAATAAACAAGATGGTGTGAGATTTCTTATTTGTCTCCTATACAAAAAAATCTTTAATGTTTCTCTCTAATACAATTACCACTTGAGATAAATTTGTACAAAGTACGATAATTTTTTTGATTCAAATTGGTATCAAGGTGTGCAAAGGTATCTTTATAAAGATCTAAGATTTTTTTAAATGTTCTTTAAATGTTTTAAATTTTTTTTATAAATCGAATCTTTGATCTTTTTAAATCTTTTCAAAATCTTTTTTAGTTTTTTTAAATCTTTTTTAAATCTTTTTTAAATTTTATATATATATATATATATATATATATATATCAAGCCATGCCGCTGCAGCGGGCACAGTTAGATTTTTCTTTTCTTTTCTTTCTTTATGGATTCAATTTTCACTGTAGCATTGTTTATGAATTTGAACATGACAACTCATTTTTGGCCATGCTCATGGGCACCATGGGCAAAACGTGGTCATTTTGAGGGCCTCTTGCAAGCCCATATTTCCTCTAATGTAAGCTGTAGAGAAGACTTCCACAAATAACACTACTCTGTAAATAATTAAAAATAAATAAAACATTCATGGTAATAGTTTCAAATTAAGTAAATGTGAATGTGAAGAGGCATTGGTCCCCACAATCCCACAATCAAAGATCTGATAATTGGCTCTTAGACAACTTCAGACCACCACAATTGTTGTATATCTCGATCATTGATTTGATTTTGTTATTTTTTTAAATGCAACTTGATTTAAATAGTTATTTAGATTTACTATATCTAAGAATTTGTCAAATTTTTGTTGTGAAATTTTTATCATACATTTATTATTATTAATCTTCCAACTTGGAATTGCACCTAAAGGACTAGTAGATGATTGTGTCACATTGAACAAAAACATAAAATATAATATCTTTAAACCACCCATTTAAGTTGAGAAACATAATGTTCTTGAGCAACAATCATGCTTAAATTGTAAGCATCTGTTAGGGATTGGAGGAATCACAAAAAAAAGTCCTCTAACTTCAATTGGTCCAAGCAAAGAGGGTTGGAAAGTTGAATTATTTTATTAGCTATTTCTCTACAGTGTAAAGGGTGTAGTTCAACACATATTAACCTTTAAACGTCAAAAAAATCCCACGGGCTTGTTTTGAGAGAATAATCAAGAAAAAAGTGGATTTGCTCAATCAAAATTGAAATGGATTGGTGCTTTGGAAAGGTGATGAAAAACTGGTGCTAAATTTAGCAAATATGCATGTTTTAGTAAATTGTAAATTTCAAGGAAATTGAAAAGAGAATCGGTGGGGAGGTAGTAGAGGGAGTCGGGCAATTTGAGATCTTGATGAATACCAAAGCTGCCAATGTTGTTCAACGATGTGTATATATATATATATATATATATATATATATATATATATATATATATGTGTGTGTGTGTGTGTGTGTGTGTGTGTGTGTGTATATATATATTTTTTGAAATAAATCTTAAATCCAAAATTGCAAAGCTCATTGTATTTTTAAATTGTTTTTTTGGAGTGACATTGTTCACTCCATTCACTGTTCATAGAGGATTCAAAGAATTATCATTAGTTGTTCACGTTACGCAAGGGGCTATTGTTGGGGGCAACTCTCTTAATTTATTTTTATTCGTTTGGGTTGCCCGTCCAGGACCCTCTTGACATTTAAGGGTTGACCCCTAAAAGTCCGAGGGGTATTGAACAAAACATATATGTGTTACAATATGTGCCTTCCATATGTTCGATGAAGTTGATTCAATAAAAAAAAATTTAGGGCATCATCTCCAAAAATTATCCATATGGTCAAAATTCCAAAAAAATCTTTAAACATTTTTTTAGTAAACTTTGAAAATTTGCATAAATTATTCTTTTCAGTTTTAGAGTTTAAAATTTAGCATGATTAGTTAAAATTGGTTTATCTCTTGTAAACTTTTAAAAAGCAAAAGAAATGATGGAGGAGACATCATTACCTTCTCTAAATAGAAAATTTTATAAACTAAGACAATGTTGAGGTGATTCACTTTGAAAAATTATCCTCGGTGGAGTTTAATTCGGATTGACATAATTCAAATCTCATTGGAAAGCAAACTTGATGTAATATTTTTAAGTATATTTTATTTTTCAAAAACTTTTTTTTTTTCCGAACAGCCCCTTAAAAGTGAGCATCAATCAAAAAATGGTCTCTTGGGAGCTTAGGGGTTAAGATTAGTCTAGTGTCAAAAATAGGGGTATGAAGGGGACTGAAAAAATAGGGAGACTTACCTTGCAAAAATTAATTGTGATGAAGAATGTTATGAAGAAAATTGATCTGAAAACAAGATTACTTAAGTTAATAAGCTCATTACACTTTGTTAATTAAGTTATTTATTTATTTATGTGAATTTTGAAAGTAAAACTTAGTCATTAGTGACGACTCTCTAATAAGTATGATACGTAAGACACCTTCAAAAAGTGTCATTCAATGAATCTAAAATTGCCTATTTGTAATCCAATTGTGAACAAATGAAAGGCTTCTATTGGTGAGTAGAATTGTGGCTTCTACATAGAAATTTATGACTATGACCCCAAAATTTGTTTCTGCGCTGGCCCGGAAAACACGGGGACGAATAATGCGGAATTAATTTTTTTGAATTTTTTTGGAGGGATCCACGTAGGCAGCAGGGGGTCCAGGTATACACGTAGAAAATGGGTCCACGTAGCGAGCACGCAGGCAGCCTTCGTCACTCCCTCTGCAAAGGCCTTGTGCTGGCTACCCTGCCTTGTTCATTCATTTCGGAACTAAGTGCCTCACCAAGCCTGCCTGCTTCATTGACTGCCGGAGAGGAGAGGAGAGTAAGCAGCTATGGTGTCCCCCGGAGGAGCTCCCAAGGCAACGGTAATTGAATCCTCTGCTCGGAATTCGGGACGGTGAGATTGCTTTTGATTGCTATTCGCCAAATTAGGGCTATTAAGATTTACGTTTCAGTCGGAATTCCGTGTGTGCTTGACTAATTTAGGTTTCACGTTTTTAGGGTAGAGCTACCAATAATGCAATCGATGCCAATTTGAAAGTTCGAATTCAATAAGGTGTTGACAAAAGGAAACGAATTTTGTTAGGTATGACGAAGCGGGTGTTTGCACTACGGCAGATCGGTACTTTTATGACTGGGAGAATGTGACTGGGGATGACAGGCCACTGCCGGCAGTCACGTTCTGCGAGGGCAAAATTGTCGGTGGCGGTCAAATTTGACAATGTGACTAGCAGTCATATTCTGCAGTCATATTTGCCAGCTGTACCGTATAAAGTGGGTGGGAGGGTCGTATATCTTCGTAGGGAACGAATGGGAACGTTCCTGGAGAACGCCCAGTCATATTTGGCAGTCACATTTTTCTCCTAGTCATATTTTGCAGTCACATTTTCCCTACAATCATATATATTTTTTTTGGGCAACCCAAGATTATAAACACTGCCCGGGACAGTTTACATGTATTTTGGCCCTCTCAATCACTGTATAGTATGAGGGTTTAGGTTATTTATTTTATAGTGAGAATTTGTGTCCAAAATTGAGTAGTTTTTCATTTAGCTTACGGTAATTAGGATTTGGCCATGTATATTATTTTAATAATTGTGCAAATAAATTATTGATTTACTCGATTAAGTGGGGAAGGAAGCGGGTTACATTGGCAAGAAATATGGGAAAGAGTTATTGCCGGTTTTATAATTGTGACCGTGCATGTAGTAGTAGTTTGCAACTAACGTGAGAAGTGTGCAAATTATCGGTTTGAGAGGTTGAAATGAATGTGTGTTATGAGGCCAAGACATGAGGGTGCTAATTAAACATGTACGTGTGAATATATGTATATATAGATATATCCATCGAATGGAATGTTCACAACTGTATGTGATTGAACGGGGACTCGATCAATCCTCCTCTGAGTCACAATACTCTAAATCATCTACCGATGTGTCGTCTTGTCTGAGGCGTTCTAATGCTTTAGCAACCACCTCCATTGTGGCTGCTCGCGGCCCATTGTGGCTGTGTATATATAGCCCATTGTGGCTGCTCGTGGAAACCACTGCATCACTGGGTGCAGATCTAGTGGTCTCACTGGAGGCAGTCACTAACATCTCCGGGGCAGTCACTAACATCTCTGGGGGCAGTCATTGATATCACGAGCGGCCGTTGCGGAAGACATTGGGGGCAGTCACGGATATCATTGCCATCACTGAGGGTAGTCACATTGTATACAACAACATTCATATTCTACGCCGGCCCTGGTGATGTGAATTCACCTCCTCCAATCTTCCAATGGTGCCGCATTGGTCACCACGAACTCGTGCATCCATCTACGGAGGTTAGGTGACAGATAGCGAGGGCGCTCGTTGCCTTCGAGGATCTTGTCGTACATTGAAGGGTCTTCTTTATCGTCCCACACTCTTCGAGTAGTAGTCGTATACTCTTGCATATACTCGGTGCAGAACCCCAATGCCTCAACTACAGCATAGCCATCGGCCATGCTACTTTCTGGTTTAGCTCGATTTCGAACGTAGCCTTTGAGTGTCTTCAAATATCTCTCAATAGGGTACATCCATCGTGTATGAACGGGACCACAGATTTCCACTTCCTCCACGAGGTGCAACACCAAGTGGCTCATAATATCAAAGAATGACGGTGTGAACTCCTTCTCCAACATGCATAATGCATACCTTGCCCACTGCTTGGTGCATTAGGGGTAAAGTTCAAGGGGCTGTATGCGTCCTGCAATTCCAGGGACAACACATTGGATGTCACATTCCACTTTCTGATGATACACTATTTCATGCATTTTCTATTGAGGGTTCTCATTGTTATTGCATCCACCTGCGCCCCAAGTGTGTCCATGTCGTTTAGTCTTGTCCACACATGGAGTGACTCATTGTAGACATGATACGCAACATATGACTGGCTGGACTTGTATTACAGTGATAAGCAGTGACTGACTGTAGTCATTTTGAACAAACGTGACTGACACTAATCACATTATAGTAATAAGCACTGACTGTCTGTAGTCATTTTGGACAATAAGTATACGTTCACAATTCACATTATAGTGATAAGCACTGACTGTCTGTAATCATTTTGAAGAAAATATGACTGACACTAGACATATTACAAAGACAGTCACTGACTGTAGTCCTGCCGTTTAGGCCGCAGCTAGTGTTTTATTGCTTTTAGTCATTTACCATACACTGCTCAGATTAAGAGGGTAATGCGCATGGAGTTCTTCTCCGGCCATGATGTCCCTTGTTGCTATGGTAATTACATATCCCCATTCTTTGGGGTTCCACGGTTTAGGCAACATGCGATACTCCCACACGACATTGCCTATTTCAGAGCGCCCGATGGAACTATTAATAAATCCAGCGACATT
This sequence comes from Pohlia nutans, assembly GCA_022496805.1. Taxonomy (NCBI): domain Eukaryota; kingdom Viridiplantae; phylum Streptophyta; class Bryopsida; order Bryales; family Mniaceae; genus Pohlia; species Pohlia nutans. The sequence goes on from CM040085.1 coordinate 36,804,602, forward strand.
CCCTTTCTCTACATCTCCGTCGATGTACATGTCCGACTCCGCGCGCATCACATACGATTTCATTCGAGGTTGTGCCTTGCTCAAGATTTTGTATTCCGCCGAGGTGTACTGTGTTCCTACAAAAGGAAGCACTTCCTCACCCTCTTTGACGGGTTGCATTGCAAATAGACCCCAACCCATGAAGCGGTATTTGGACACTTTCACTTGTCACTCTCTTTTCCAATATACGAATGAAGTTAGCTTTGGAATGGGCCCGTCGCACCATTATCCATCACTGCCACTTCTGCAATCGAGTAACTCTCGCGGATGTTACTGTGGGTATGGCGTTCTCGGAGGATTGTGTTTGACTTAGAAACGTTGTCAGTGATGTCAAACATGCGGCTCTTACTATCGGTCTCCAGCGGGCCTACATAATTCATGAACACAGATTTTTAAACCCTGACATCGTATGTAGGACCACGCCGCTTTGCTTACTGAGGAATGGGTGGTTGAAATCACTTACCAAAATCGAAGCTGTGAAAACCGGGTCCCTTCTTCTAGTGCGAAGATGCTTCGGAATCGTGGCTCGATCGAGGACTTTCCCTCTTGCACATTCCATGCATGGTCATGGGTACTTCGTTAATCGCATGGAGTCCGCTTGAATCTCTTCCTCTTGCCATAATTGTAGATGCTTCAAGCGCTCCTGCTCCCCTTGTTCCATCCTATGGAAAGAACTCGAGCACACCTTTAGGGTGATATGGTGCTTTGAGGCATATACAATACTATTATGATACACACTAAAGGGCGGTGCTATCAATATACTCATGCATACCACTGTGCGTAGGAAATATTACAGGAGGGAGTCATTCAAGACTACAGAGTCATATAGATGACTAGAGGGCGTCATGTTGATGACTCTATAGTGTTGTATAACTCTAGAGTGTTGTATAACTCCTGAATGTCACATACATCACTCCACTTAGTCATTTTAGGAAAAAATTGGTTTGCTTTATTCCTTGTTTTATATAACAATTGATTGAAAAATATTGGTGATGGATTTTTTAAATTGATTGTGCATATATGAAGAAAACAGTAGTGGGCACCCCGAGTTACAATCACACATTAATATAGGGCTGCTCAATCCTTTAGAGGATGAAGTTCTATTTACAACCTTATTAAAAATTGTTAATCAAGTTTTTTTTTGCACAATGCGTTTGATTGATTGTATCTCCATCGGATACAAATATTGTGAGCCATCGAGATGGCTCACACCCCAAGCTATTCCTTTTTATTATTAAATCGATCTTTTTAGTGTTTGCATTGAGCCTAAAAAGCATTGATTGTAGTATTTGGATGTTTTCGTATATTTTATGATTGCTTTAGTATTAAATTGAGTATTATTTAGTTAGTGCAAAATAAGGAGAAATTCCCATAAATTAGATTGTTAATTGATGTGAAATTATAGAAATTAGGGTAATTAGAGTGTTAGTTGTTGAATTAGTGTAGGCAATGCCAAATCAGTGTGGGCAGCGCGTAGATGAAGATGAAGATGAAGATGAAGATTTTGGATGAAGGCCATGGTTGAGACCCTAGGGGGTCGTTCAAACCATGAGGGTAGAGTTTTTTTTGTGTGTGAGTTTCTCTCCCCGTTTTTTGGAGCTTAGGATTAGGTGGAGATCATTTCCTAAATATCTGGGGGTAGGAAGAGAGTTAGGGGCTGAGATTTTGAGGGGTAGTAGATCTTCCTGTAGGCTTTCCAAAGACCCAAGACTCAATCAAATTGGAGCAAGGACGAGGATGGGACGGCCGTTTTAGTGCGAGGATGTCAATTGCCGCCTCTGATTGAGACTGCCAACTTCAACGGACGAGATCAAGAAAGTGGTGAAGCCAACGATGCTGAAATTTTGAGGATTGGTAGATCATCTTGTAGGCTTTCTAAAGACCTAAGACTCGATCAAATTGGAGCAAGGACGAAGATGGGACGGCCATTTTAGTGCAAGGATGTCTACTGCCTTGTTGGTGGGGAGGGATTGGAACCCTCATCAAGGTGTCCTCAACTCCATCTTGTTTGTATTCAATTTTTAGTGTGATTTTGATTGCATAAAAGACTATCGCATTGTGGATTGGTGCTTGTTAGGAGAGTGTGATTTATATTGATCATTTGTGTGATTGAATGCTTAATTAATTGTTGCATGATCCTTTGTTTGCGTGCTCTTTTGTTATTGCAATTTCCGGTGGTTTTGGGGGTACGCGGAAGCGCTGCCCAAATTTTCCCAACAAATCCTAATTTGTTTGGAATTGTGTTGTTTAAAGTGCAAAGGTTCTTTATAAAGTTTAGGGTGTTTTTGCTCCAAAGAACCTAGTTTACATCTTCATGGTACAAGTGAATGTCATGCACAAAGAGGCGAAGATTTAGGGTCCAGTTCTACCATTTGTAACATCAACGCAGGCTGAATTCCATCGCTTGCTTGACACCATGTTCGTCTCTTGTAGGGGGGGGGGGGAGGGGGCGTGATTCTTCTGATAAGCCTAGGTCGTGGGCGGTGGACCCTCCTCGAAGGAAGAGCAAAATGTCTTCACAGGAATTAGTAACTTACACAGTGAGAATGTCACATGGTTCAGTAATGTATGCAGTGAGAATGTCACAGGGATCAGTAATGTACACAGTGAGAATGTCACACGGTTCAGTAATGTATCCTGAGAAGGTCACATGGACTAGTCACAATCCAACTGAATATAACAGATTATAGTCATGAATGCGCAGCATCTGTATTACAGAATCCTGTAGTGAATTAATGAGGTTTGTGCAAAATAGTTGTGTAACCCAGTGTGATTGAGGTGGTGCACACAGGATGACGAAGAGAAGCACGAGGAGTCTACAGCAAAGAAGAAGCGGGAAGACAAAGCTAATGGATGTTGGATGAATATATTGGTGAAGTATGAGACTGGTTTAGCTAGATAGAAACTATGTTTAAGATTGAACGGTCTTTGGTTTTGTATGGAGAGTTTCACTACCAAATACAAATGAACCTTGATGCATTTCTCTAATCCCACGTATGTGTCCTCCATTGTATGATTCTGATATATAGTACTAATGTGACTCTTAGTAAGCCAAAACATCACTCTACGCAGTCATAGGACCACATACATGGCAACAACATTGTCACTACTGCGAGTCATGTAATGTTTTCACTCCCTCCAATACTGTGACTGAAACCAGTCATCTACCCTTCGCACTCTTGTCGAATATTACTGGAGGTCTTGAATACACGACTGCCAGCAGTCACAGCGTTAGCTCAAAATACGACTATGCACAGTCATATTCCACGTCAGCCAAAAACATAACTACTAGTCACATTCCACGTCAGCGACATTATGAGCCAAAATATGACTCCACAGAGTCACATTCCACATCAGCCGAAAATATGACAGGCAGTCACATTCCACGTGGAGGTGCCACGTCAGCAAGAATATAACTCCACAGAATCACATTCCACGTCAGCAGAAAATATGACTCCACAGAGTCACATGCCACGACGGATTTTAGCCTCGGCTGCCCGGGCAGACCACGAAAAGTCAAGGACAAAGGGCCGGTCAAGTTGGCGGTTGGAGATGCTGACGTGGCACGTACATGGAGCCCAAGTATACGTTTTCAATTGTATTTATTCATATGACTAGGTGTCCGAAGCGACTCGTCGGTAATGAGCCCGCTTTGTCACCGTGCGCGTCACATTCCACGTCAGCAGAAAATATGACGCACAGTCACAAAACCTGATATTATGACTGCGCGCAGTCATAAACGGAGTCATTCTCGTAGTCATAAGAGTCCCGATTTGACGTAGTGTTGATGTTCGTCATTTCACGTAAGAAGGAAGCGAAAACAACGGAGAGTTGATTGATTGGGAGAGGTCTTTTGGAGGAGGAGCTATGGCACAGCCGAAAGCAGGGAGGACGTTAGCCGATCTTGAAGACGCCGTGCTGGTGACGGACGTTAGCCGATCTGGTGACAGTGCGAGCTAGGAGTAAGTACGCCCTCTCTCTCTCTTTTTCTTCCTCCCCGGCTCATCGTGTATGTTCTGCTCTGTAGTCTCTTCCGCGACAACTGTGATTTCCCAATTTTTCATTGTTGTCCATTGCGATCTTTCGTTTCACTGTCAGTATCGGTGTAGTATTAGTGTTGGAATTCGGTACTATGTGCAGTTGACGCATGGTCAAAGAAAGAATTGCGAAAATTAGGTTTAGAGTTTGCTAGGAGCGAGAGAGTGGTTGATTGTTGTGTGTTGTTCAGGAGAATGTACCAGAGTAGGTGTAGATTTTCAGGGGGTGGTCGCTGAGTATCACTCGTGCTTCACATTATTGGAGTTAGAACCGCAGAGGCAATTTATTTGCCTTGCAGGGAATGGCCACTCATCGTGATGAATTGAATTGGTTGGGCAGGTACCGTGGTACTGGCGAACAAGACCAAAGACGTAACTATCAAGCTTGGGAATGTTCAATTGCATTTTGTGATTTTTGTGAATTATTGTGCATTTTGGGGTATTTTTTGAAATTTTTAGTATTTTACATGTGGATGTGCCCATAATTTGCCACCTGGACCCCTATAGGCACCTTGAATTAATTAATTCATGACAAGTATGTACACTCGTGACACTATGAGGCCAAAACTCAAATTTATGATATTTTCTTATGTTAAAAAAACACCACCTATATACCATTAGAGAGTCATCTTTAAAGGACAAAGAGTTGAATTATTTAATCACTAATTCTTGAAGTTGTCTAAGAGTCATTCATCAAATGTTTATATGGTTCATAATTATTTAAAAATCATTTGTCATTTTTTGGGTTGACACTTTTCTATATATTAATTTCTATTATTAAATATTCCAATTTTCAATTAGTCCATTTTTATGCATTATATAGGTAAGAATGTAAGATTACAGTTTCCTTTTCAGTTCCTATATATCAGATGATTCGAGAAATGAACTACATCAGAAAAGTTGGGCCAGACTATTTTGGTGTCATTTTGACACCAAAGGCCGCATACATGTCATTTTAGTGTCATTTTATACTAGGTTGGTATGGAGGTTGGCACCAAATTATCTTAATTGCATTTCAGTGTACCATAATGGCGCCATATTCACAGGCCTTGAAGTTCCTGATGTAGGTCATTGATTTTGTGAAAATGAGTATGAAAAATGCTCAAAATAGAGCTAAACATTATGTTGATAATAAAAAGTTTTAAAAAATTTGAAGTGGATGATATGATTTTTTTGAAGGTCACTCCAAAAATATTTGGATTAAAGTTCGGAAAGTCAAAGAAATTGTCACCAAGATTTTGTGGTCAAGTTAAAATTGTTAAATATGATTTGTGGCATACGAGTTAACCCTTAAAGGACATGGGCTCAAATGGCAGGCAACCAAAGGAATCAAATCAATATTTTCACCCTACGGGCATCCGTGCCAAGGTTGCGTGCCAAGGTTGCCCTGATGTTGTGATAAGGCATAATTTTTTTTTAAAAAGGTCTATTGGCGAGATCATGACGGGGCAAGGGTGAGTCAGGTCGGGCCGGGTTGGCGGGGTCGAGCCGAGTTGGAGGGGATCAACTCGGATTGACACATTGCCGACGGTTTCATTTACATTAGTATATACATTAAAATATATTAGTTATTTTTACACAAAAATAAACATAAAATAAACACTTTGAACAAGGAGATGATTTGACACAAAGTTTTTGGTCATTACACATCAATAAGCCTCAATCAAAGAGTTTTATTTTGAAAAAATAAATATCATGTGTGACTAACTTTACTAACCTCTATTTTTGGGATTAGTGACGTTAGTGACACATGATATTTACTTTAAAGTGAAGTGCTTAGATTTTTTTTTAAATTTTTATTTTTAGAAATATGTAGGCACTTTATTTTTAAGAATATGTAGGCATTTTACTTTAAAGTAAATATCATGTGTTACTAATGTCACTAACCCCAGAAATAGAGGTTAGTGACGTTAGTGATACATGATATTTAAGTGTTCAAAATAAAACTCCTCCATTGAGGTTTTATTGATGTGTAAAAACTTTGTGTAAAATCATTTGGGATTTTAATAGACGTTTTTGGGATTTTGTGTTTTTTCATTTGAATAAATATACAAATGTGTAGAAATAAATTTAATGAAGTATGATGTGCAGTTTATGAGAAATTCAAGAACATTATATGCCAGCCTGGCCAACCTGATCCCCGCCAACCCGTCCCGACTCCACCGAGCCTCGCTCCCGACCTCATGCTAAAACAGGCCTACGCACATGCCCTGCTCACTCCGGCTGGCATGAAATTAGCAGCCCAAAAATATCCCTCACTTTCCCAATGCACTCTTTCAATCACTGTGAGCTCCATGGTTCATCAAATTAGGCGCAAGTCGGGAATCTACTCTCGCATTTTCAATACCTTTCTGAAGCACCAATCTTTTTATTTTTTGGTTGAGGAAAAGTAAAATTTTCTTCTATATTCCCTCGAAACTAAGCCCGAGGGGCTTAGTATGTTCTTTAAGGAACATTCACAATGTATTTCATGTGGTTTTGTTGAAGAAGTGTATTTCATATCCTGACTATGTATTGCCATACCTTCCTTAAGTTGTTTTCGAGGGAGAGAGACTTGTGAAACCTAAGAAGACTCGAAAGGCTGATATGCAACATTTGAGGAATAAATCATTATGAAGAATTTTAATTGGAAAAATGGAAAAGTATCTAGAAGATGAAGCCTCCAAGGAAGGAGATATTGACTTTAGAAAGGATAATCCCAATTTTGTCATTAACCCTTAATATTTAATTTAACCCTTTAGAATATTTAATTTTGTTGTTGAATTGATGAATATTCTCTAAGATTTTATTTTTCACCATAAAAAGTAGGTTTTCTTTTGAAAAAACAATTTCCTAATAATTTGATCTTCTCTCACTACTAGGAAAACAGTTGAAATATGACTGGGTTTTATGACTAAAATCGGGCATAAAGTGACCATATGACTAATACCAATTTCAGTCAGCAACCCAGTCATAGCGGACAACGATTTTTACTAAAAATACTCTAGTCATATCTGCGGTCATACGTTCGCTGTGGCGCGTTCCCAAATTTTTTTTGGGACCTCGATTATGGGCAGCCCGATAAATGTGACTATTTTTAGTCATATATGTGACTAGGAATAGTCAGAAAAATCTGACTAGATTTAGTCATAGATGTCAACCTAATGACTAAAATGGCATAATTTTATGACGTCATAATATGACTATCATTGGTTGCAAAATATGGTAGTGATGACTAGATTTAGTCATCATTTCGGTTTAGATATTTGTGAAGGCTCGTCAGTCATTCACATCCACTAGTCATGGATGACTAAAATTGGTCATATGTAAAAACAAACGACTGGTTTCAAACCAATTCTCCACAGTTTTCATTTATGAAAAATGACTAATTCTAGTCATCAACTTAAAACACTCCACTACGGTTTCTGATCACTGGTAGTTATCGTTCCCAGATACCTTATTACTTCGTATGAGTAGCTGTAGTCAGAACTTTAGATACTTTCAAACTTTTGCCCAAGGATATGACTAGAAAAAAACTTTATTTTCGCACAAAATTGTACAAAAATTGACTATGCATAGTCATTGCTTTCAAACACGTGACTGCAGCTAATGACTACGTATAGTCATTTTGGTTCAGATATCATAGTCATGAGATCCAGAAAAATTTAGGATACTCTAAAACTAAATATAGTCCACTGACTAACAGTGGATGACTACAATTTGCGTCTATGTCTAATATCCATACTGTTCTAAGCGCATTGAACTGTGCCCTACTCTAGCCAACTGAATTGCTCATTTATGCTTTAAGAATTGGGTGGGCCACAATATAAAGCTCTTTACTGCACGTCCCATCGTACTGATGGGAGGGTCGTCCAAATCTACGCTCTTATAGATTTGGTATTATTTCTCGTTGTTGCTCTTCTGTACCTCCACGGAGACGCACCCTTCTGGAATTGTTTCCCCATGCAATTTGGCCCCTTCCAAGTTCATCACCTTCCCAATACCAACCGCCAGTTCTTCTTCCCCGTCTGCAACACTCATGATTTCCACAACATCGAACATCTTGAATTCCGGAGGCGATGAGGCTTCCTCCTTTTCTCCACTTATCTGCAATTCCACAAACACTAGTAAATAATGGAATGAGGACTGCCACGAATTATAAGCATGAACATTAAGGAAGAACCGAGTGGGTAGTGCTTTGGCTTTCCTTACCTTTGATGAGCTCTTGTCCTGATGAGCCCCCACTTTGTCTTCCTTGCTATCTTTTGCTACGACAGCCTGATTCCTTGAATTCTTCTGTTTTCCACCCTTTCCCCGTGCCTTCCTTTTTTGAGGAATGGAAGGCTCCTTCTCTGCCACTGGCTGCTCCCGCTCATCAGAGGACCCCTTCTCTCTTCTTTTGTAAACGTTGTCGGTACCCTTCTTTGTCCGGGGTACCTTCTGCGATCTCCCGCTGATTTCGAGCTTCTGTACCTCAGTAACCCTCTTCCTCTTCTCAGCAGCTGGACGATGCTTCCGCGGCGATGACAAGGCACTGTCTGCCTCGACTTCCTTCCCTGTGCTTACTTCTACCATCTGCACATCGTCTCTTCCTTCAGACTCATGTTTATCCCAGTATAAACAACCACAGTCAGTCATGAAAACATGTAGAGTTAAAGGGGACTTCCTGACTAATTCTAGTCAACAATGTAAAGAACGTGACTAACTTTAGTCATAAATTCCATAAGCATGACTAGCACTAGTCATTTCAACCCTAAACCCTAAACTCTAAAACCGCCCTCGCAGCTGCTGTCGACGGGGCCGCTGTCTTCGCAGCTATCGATTTCTCCGCGACCTCCGCCTCCACGTCGCTTTCTCCACTGTCATTGACTGCTTCCTCCTTGTTGTCTTCCTCTGCATCAGGCTCCTCCGCCGTAGACGACAGCGCGCTATTGAGATCTAACTTTGGTGAGGACTTCGCCGCCTCTGCCTCCGCTTCGGATTCCTCGCTGCTGCTGCTTTCCTGCTCCTCATCAGACTCTTCCTCCTTCGACTCTTCTTCCTGAGACTCTTCTTCATTTGATTCTTCCTCCTTCGACGGCTCGCTTTCCGGCACCGTGGGCTTCTTCGATTTTGCCATGGCGACAGATCTTCCAAGTGCGACGACGAGATACTATCTTCTAAGTACAACAATACTATGCAATGATGATTGAAGAGGTTGGCTGAGGGAGTGGGGAAGTGGAGTGAAAGTGAAATTCAAACCACTTAGGGTTTCGTTATCAATGCGTGGCGGCTGCGTTTAGGGTGCGGAATTATTGCCGCCGCCGCCACGTGTTTGTAGTAATTGCAATGCTATTAATAGTTCACCGTTATCCATCGATGACTAGGTTTAGTCACCTCGTCTGCTTCGCTGACTATTCATAGTCAGAAGTTCTACATCCATGACTAGATGTACGCACGTCATTGACGATTTTGAAATAGTGCTAGAATGAATATACTTAGCTCTTCCTCAAACGATGCCCTATAAAGCAACGCGTCAAGGCGCTCAGACACATTAGGAATCTGAAGTATTTCTAGAATGATGCGATCTGCTGGACTCAACAAAACTGAGTCGCCCTTGTACTCTTGAAACTTGGACACTTCTTCCTCTGTCTGTGACATCTTTACTAAAAGCGGTAAGGTCTCTTGGCTCAGACCCTCGCCTGCAAATTAAGAACGAGTGCAGTATTTCTCACTCTTCGTGAATTCGCCATCCATAACTCGCAAAGAGTTCATGTCCAATTGTATTGATTGAATTGTATAGAACCTAATTTAGATGAGGGCATCACCAAAACAAGAGAGGAACATTGCATGAAATCCTTCAAGATTACAGAGAGTATGCACCCAAACAATATAATTCTTACATAGTAATATAAGATAAACTAAGCACTTTGTCTGGTCATCATTTTAGATTTAAGGACTAGCTATTAGCACGAGACAGACGGAACAGTCAGGAAAGTGAATAAAACGACTAAGTATAGTCACCATTCTAGAAAAGCTGACTAACAGAGATACACATGAGGTTGTCTTCTAAAAATTTAGGAAAAATAACGGAATGGAGGTGATGTGTATATTGCAGGCGGTACGCGAGTGAAATGAGTCGACGAGAAGAGGCCAGAAAAGAATTCGGATTATCCCATGGATATATGACAGGAATCCTTCAATACGTGGTTCAAAAATGCTGCATCTGAAGACGTTGCAATGGAGAATGATGTCTCTGGAGATATACTCGCACTGTTACTGCCTCCTAGACGAGAAGCGAAGGGATACAAGGCGATGTATGCATACGGCAATCATATACGAGTACGCGGAGCAGAAGTAGATATGTCGACATGTGACAGTGGAGTAGCGGCTACGTTTCTACAATCTTGTCGCGCTAGTTCTAGTGACAGGAACATGAGGACAGCAAATCTGGAGTATGTGGGGTGGGTGGACAAAATTATCAGCGTAGACTACGGCAAATTGGTGGTGTTGTATTGCACATGGGCCCAAGCAAACAAGAGGGGAGCTCGCGCTACAATAAAATGTGACGAATATAGATTCACATTGTTCAGATTTGATCGATTGATTCCATATTCAGCGGACTCCTTTGCATTTCCTCTTCACGTACAGCAAGTTTTTTATGTAGATGACGAGGACAACAGTGGATGGAAGATTACGTTACGACGACAGCCGCGTGGCGCAAGAGTCGAATCAAGTGATGGCGGAAGAGATGATCTGCAGAGTGTGCAATTAGGTAGAGACGAGGAGCATGTAGGCCTACGACCTGAATACACTACCGTGGAAAGGGAACTGGACACTCCTGATTTGAGAAGATGTAGGAGACTAACCACAGAAGATGTAAACCAAGCTTTGGTCGCTGCAGAGGAGGATCTAGAGGTGGGACATGATGTGCCATCACAGTAGGAAATGAGGTCAAATGCATGGCATAGCCCATTGTATTAGCAAACCAAGTACGAAACATGATATGCAGTAGTTGTGGTCTCGGTAATCTTGATGACTACACTTAGTCAGTGATTCTACATGCACGACTAATATGAGTCAGTCGCTCGACATTACTGTCTACAGTGCGTAAGAGTATTTTTTGAACTGCAGCAAATGGCCAATTGCACATTGCTAATTCTACATTGCCATGGTATACAAAGGGATCTGCCATATAAATATCTTCAATATCACTGATTGACGCTAGAACATGCATGCGCACTACCCTTGTGGGGTGCACTGTACTAAACATGTACGAGTATACGTGAGTGCACAAAAGGGGTATTAATTTGAACATTGCTGTATAACGTATACATACAATAAACACATTCAGAACTGAAAATATTCACGTATACTTACACTAAACATATATTTAGAACAAAATACATCTGTATATAAAGGTATTTAGACATATAACCTCTCGTATACGAGGGGGTTTTTAGAAGGGGTCATGAACGCACGTGATTCTCAAACATAATGTAGAGTGCACTTTCCAAGGCACTACCTCAAATTATAATTCAAGATGAATACCAAAGCAACACTAAACCAATGATTGAGAAAAAAGTCAGCATGGACGTGAAACGGGCACAAATTGAAAGAAAAAGCTGATAAAAAGAAGGAGAGGTAGAGTAAACAAAAGTGGAAAGAATACATGAGGGGAAGAAGCGCTGTAGTCAAAATAAAACTATCATAGTCAAAATGAGAAAAACAATACATCAATGCAAAATCGATAAATGACAAGTATTTGAACAAGGTGCAAAGAGAACTGCAAAGACTGTAGACAGTAAGAAGGGTATCTGGAAAAAATATCCATGACAGATGAATTGCAAAAATGATATAAAAATGTATGACTTCCAAAAAAATTATGGAATGAAAAAATATAAAAAACAAAAGCAAAACATGCCAGCTTGTTTTTGAATAAAAAGTTAAAAAATACAATATATAAAATGTTAAAACCTCGAAGGAACAAAATAAATTCGAAAGAAAACCCTAATTAGAAGGAAGGAAAGTCAAATTGAAATAATAAATAGATCATTAAACAAAGGATATAAATTTGAATTAAAACCATATAGGCCACACTCAAAAACCCACTTACAAATGGCTGCCCGAAACTATAGTCACATAACTACTAAATCTAGTCATATCGCTGCCCATGCAAAAGTCATATGGCTATCCACGGAAGAATACGTTCCCAACTACGTTTCCATTGAGGTCCTGTGGAAATATGACTAAAATCATAGTCATGTGATGACTATAGACTGCTCTAGTCACCAAAGTAGTTGCTGGTGAGTCATATCCTCCCGATAGTCATATCTAGTCATATGGCCGTAGTCATATTTCGACTGTTTTCCTAGTAGTGTCTTGTTATAATCATTTTTTTGCCGATCCAGACGATCATTTTTTGTCTCTCTACCTTTCCCATATCTTCTCATATTTATTACTGAAAGACCCAAGTGAGTTTACTAGTACCATAGCCTGGTCGCCAAAAATTAATTAAAAAAAATAAAAACGTAAAAAAAGCGGAAATTACGAGGGCCAAAAAAAGAAAAAAGAAAAAAAAATTATTTTAGCTATATTTTGATGTTTCTAAGCTATTTTGGGCTATTTTGGACCATTTGTAATCATTTTTTTTTCGCTCATAAACGAAAACCAAGATATTCATTTTTTGAAAAACAAACCTTATTTTAAAATAAACCATAAAATATTCGTTTGTAGGGTGGCGACCCAGTTATGGTACTACGGTACCCAAATTTCTACAACAATGAGTTCTGAACCGAATTACCCATTTTAAAAAAAACAATTAAATTTCATTTCATCACGTCCCACCATGGTTGTGGACCCTATATTCCGAACTATCAAGCTGTCCACATAAGCAGGCAACTGTCATGGAATGCATGCTCCACAATAGCCCACCAAATAGCTTCTCATTCCATTCAATAATTTAGTGTCGAACTCATCAATACATGAACCCGTCACTTCAAACCTCCAAAACCCAATCAATAGATTTACACAAAACCTGCACTAGCTTACCATGTACCTGCAATGATTGTTCACCACCGTACAAAATACATATACCAATCGTATACATACCACCAGGAAGGAAAAAGAAAAACCCGCGCAACCCGCCTTTTCAAAAACCAATCGCCGCAACCGCGCGGCAACGACAGAAACCATAATGAACGTCCACACGCCCACCCACCTACCATGCAGCGCGCACGTGCGGCAACGGCGGGCCGCCCGGGAGACGTGCCGAACGCCGCGTCTCCGTCCGTCAACGACCGCGGCGAACCTCGCGTCTGCGTCTGTCAACGGCGGAATCGAAGAGCCCTGAGCAGCGTGGGGTTCCAAGGGCCCGACGTGGTGGCCGCGCGTTGGCGGCCGTCAGCGACCGCGGCGAGCGGTCAAGCATCACCCCACCAGCAGCACCATCGCTGCGACAAGACGACGACGATGCGACCCGATGCTGCAAAACCCACCTCCGACGCGAGAGATTGACGCAACACCCGGCGAGATCACTGACATCACCACAACATCAATCACCGCTTCGGGTAAGTTACTGTACACTTCGGTGTTTGTGTGAGTGTTTCTGTCTGTCTGTCCTTTGCGGCACCGGAAGCAAGCAAGCAAACGTTTGTTCTTTTCTGTTTTCTAAGTTGCATGAGTTTCCATTCTGAGCCGAGGGCTGGCCAGGGGCCGTGATGTAGCCCTATAAAGCGTGTCAGTGATGACGTTGAGTGATTGACGTGCTACGTCCGTGCCATGTCTTCTGTCCCCTCCCTTTTGTGAACGTTTTGTTGCTCTCTGTTGCTGTTGCTCTCTGTTGCTGTTGCTCTCTGTTGCTGTTGCTCTCCCGCTTCTTTTTTCTTGTCAGTCTATACATCCCCTCCGCACTTTTCCCTGTTTCCCGTGTTTTTTTTTCGGTCTTTTGAGGTGTTTGACGTTGTTGTTCGTTTAGGTTTTGTACAGTTTGCTGCGTTTGGGGTTTTAAACTGGCCGGAGCGATGCAGGAGGCGAAGGAGCAGGAGCAGAATGATGTGTGAGTAGTTGTTGTAACTATTATTGCGTTGTAATGAGAGTGGCGTTGCGGGAGACGAGGCGAAAGAGGGAAGTAGGTTAGGGTAGGGTAGGGTAGAAGGGAGCCAGGGTTCTGGATATGCACCTGCGGGTTGATGAAGGAGTGACTAAGAAGAGCAGCGTGAGAGAGGGGAAGCTTATCTTGCTTGTGGCAGGGTCGGGCGATGCTACCCTTCTGTGTGGCGCCTCCGCGTGTGGGGCCTGACAGTAGAAGGATTGAGGTGCTGCACCACACATGGCTTGTTCGTCCCTTCTGCCACCTCTCCATGTCACTTGGCAGGCTGCCCCAGTTCTGCGACGAAAGGGGGCGCCTCTGGGCCTGAAGAATCTGGGAAACACATGCTACCTTAATAGTGTGTTGCAATGTCTCACGTATACGCCTCCGCTGGCCAATTTTTGCGTCCTCAACCTTCACTCGAATCTTTGTACGTGCCCCTTTGAGTTCTGTTCGTTTGTTTTTGTTTTCTTTTTTCTTTTTTGGGGAAGTTATTTATCACTGAGTGAGTGAGGTGTGCTTGCAGGTAATCAGTTGAACGGAAAGAATAACAGTAATTGCCCCTTCTGCTTCTTGGAGAAACGCATTCAACGGTCCTTGACAGTGGAATGTGCCATTGATGCCCCCGTAAAAATACACAATAGGTTGCAGTATTTTGCCAAGCATTTTCGAAATGGCCAGCAGGAGGACGCGCATGAGCTCCTTCGATATGCAATGGAAGCATGCAATCATGTCTGTGTGCAGCTACACAAGATTGTGCATGGGAGTAAACAAGTTCCTGTCAAGCAGCAGGGAGTTGTGGCAACGAAGGGTGGTTCCAAGGAAGAACCGAATACAGTCGTGAAGGAGATTTTTGGAGGTCTTTTGCAAAGTCAAGTGAAATGTCTCTCATGTAGCACGGAGTCGAATAAGCTTGATGACATCATGGACCTCAGTCTTGATATTGTGCGCTTGGGCTCTCTTAATGAGGCCCTCTGCCGTTTCTTTCAGCCGGAGGTCTTGGATGGTGAAAACAAGTACCGCTGCGACCAGTATGTTTGGACTTTCTCCTCTCACTTTCTATTCTCTTCTTTGAAGTCCTTTGGTCAGCAGCAACACTGCTTTCTTGTTTTCAATTTTAATTTTAATTTTTACCACCGGCAATACCAAGGTTTCTTGTGACGCCCGTGTTTCCTTTGTCCATACGTGTGCGACAATCTTCTGAAGGGTAAAACTTTATGGTAGAATCGATATGAACCAGTTCGCTCACTTCTGTTCATTTGCAGGTGTAAGAAGCTTTCTCCTGCTCGTAAGCAAATGTCTGTTTATCGGGCACCCAACGTACTTGTCATTCAGATGAAGGTGCGACTCGTCAGTAATTTCTCTATGAAATATTTTCACCGTGTTAAGACTATGTGCTATCACTCATATGTCCATTCTTAAGGGAAAAAAATTGTATGCTTTTACCGGTACTCACATTGGCTGTAAATAATTATGTATGATCATTTCACATGATTCATAAATTTTGTTGTTTGATATCAGGCTATGACACTTATCTCTTTCTGCTTGCAGAGATTTGAAAACATTTATGGAGGCAAGATAGACCGCCGTGTGCATTTCGAAGAACGCTTGTGTCTTGCAGGTTACATGTGCAGGGCAGGCAAGGTATGTCTCTCGTATTGTATCATGTAGTGCTTCTTGTGTATGGTATGGGTGTAGTTGTCAGTCAGAGTTGTTGCGTGAATTTGTCAAATACCTCATGGTTTTGGATTCGTTCTTGCACAATGGTCATACACATTTATTTGATCAGTAAATCTTGAACTGATGTTTGCGGAGGCATGACCGTGGATTTTCTGCGTCTGACATGGAGGCGTATGCTTGGCAGGATGCACGTCCAGAGTACACTCTTTATGGTGTTGTAGTCCACGCAGGCGGTTCACAAGACTCTGGACATTATTATTCTTATGTCAAGGTATTTTCTTTTCTTGTGTGAAGGGGCTGGCAAATTTGAGAAGCTATGGTTGACATTCAATTCTTTTTACTTGTTTATGAGCACGTGATTATCGATAAGTGTTTTCTTTCAAGCAAGGTGTTTGATATTTTGGGGTAAATGTCAAAAGATGAGTGTCACTCTGTGCACTCTCTGCACCATTCTTCCAAAGAACTATGTTCTGCACTTCCTATGCTCATTAGCCTTGTGATGCGTGACAGGAATCTGGCGGGAAATGGTATTGCTGTGATGATGCCAGTGTCTCGCAAGTCAATGCCCAGACAGTCCTGGCAGAGAAGGCTTATATGCTCTTTTATGTTCGGAGTACCCTGAGTCCGAAGATTCCGAAGGACTTATGTGGTGCTTCCGTTACCCCACAGCCAGCGTCTTCAGACACCCAACTTTCAACAACACTTTCAGGATCCACAGTTGGGCATAGCAACGGCACAAACGGCAGTTTCAATAGAGTTGTATCCAAGCCCCATTTGAAGTTTGGGAGCATCGCAGCGTTCAATGGGCGTTCTACTTCTTTAGTTACCAACAACGGCGCTGAGCACTCTGTCAATGGGAAATCCGAGATCAAAGCCCGACTTCACAATAGTGAGTCTCCGGAAAGCACCGGCCTTTCAGGAAGTGACCAGGTGTCCTCAGCAACGACAAAGTTTGAAGCCACTGATATGCCTGTGTATGGACCCCAACCTCGACCGAGTCTTGGTACAAGTCTCACACAAGGTGGAAGAGCTACAGTATCAAGCTTACCAGTGTCATCAATCTCGACAAATGGTGTCTCGGCTGTTTCTGGTCAGACCCAGCTCACAGTGCATGATCCTGTTGGGGATACTTCTGTGGCTAACTTGAGGCAGAATGGTGTCTCCTCTGAAGAAACAAGTTCCTGCGTTTTGGTAAAATTTCACTCTGTGATTGGCTCAATTTGTATGGTTAGTTAATTACGTTTGATTCCAGAAGCTTAGTTACAATTGTATGTGAGTCTATTGAAGTGTGATGATATTGTCCACAATATCGGTTTCAACTAGTGGTCTTTTTATTGCCAGGAGGACGTAGTATCTTTTGCCTGGATGCATACCCTTTGGTTTCTCATTAATGCGTGTGTTTGTGCTGTGCTGCTCAGGGAAACCACGGAATTAGAAAAAGGAAGAGCCTGTCAGACGAGCAAGACAAGGTTCCTCTAGAGGATAGGAAATCAGGCCAGAAAAGGGTGCGTGAAGAAGGTTGTGGTTCTTCGTCGGCAGTAACTGACGTAAAAGGTGTGGGTGCCGTAGGAGACGTGATTGAGAAGCCGCCTTCAACAAGTACAGAGCACTTGACTGAGCTTGAAAAGTTGAAAATGGTGTAAGTTATACGCATCTCTGCTTTTTATTGACGAAGTATAAATTGTGCCATTGACAGATAGTCATAGTTTTAGTGCCATTGATGGATAGCAACAGTTAAAAGCTGGTTAAGCATTGCTTCTCCCATTCGTTGTTCAGGTTTTATTTTGATCAGCTGATGGTGATTCTTTCCTTCCAAATTTAGTGTCGCATTATGTGGTTGTGTTAATTATTTGGGGCTTTGGTTTTGTTAACAGGCTAGCCAAGGAAGGCCGAGAACAGCTGCAACGATCTGGATGGTGTGAGAAGCTGAAAGAATCGATGCGGGCTGCCAAAAAGCAAAAAGGAATTGGTGAACAGATGTGCTCTAAAGAGATCGACAAGGCGATGATAAGGTACTTTTTTGACCACATTTCATGGAGGTCATTCTCATCTTCAATTAATCAAAACTTTGAGATTCTGGTGTTACAAAGGTCTGATGTACCGGTATCTTGGAAGAGGTTATGTTTCATGTAGAAGTTGATGTTGTTGCAAGAAGCGATGTGCAGAAGCTCTGAAATGTGAGGATTGTGCTGTCGCATGTTTAGTAAGTGATTACTTCGTTGAGATAGGCTAGTACTGATGTTTTTATCCTGTGCCATGTAGGAAGCAATTGATCGTGGAAGTTCAAGAAAAGTTCAAACTTCAGGTTCCCAGAGCTTTGAAAGAGCACCTCGTGGGGCAACTGCGTACCTTTTTCATGCCTAAAGAGAGCTAGACTATGTAATGTTCAGTTGCAACCTGACATATGCAAGCCGCTTCAAGATTATGGGTTGTGTTTCAGCCACATTTTTCTCTGAGATTTTATTGAGAAGATGAGAGCTTGATCGCTTGAATTGCATTTTCTTTCGGTTCTTACATGCAGCATGTGCATTCTTGCGCACTTGGTGGCGAGGGGGTTGTAGATTAGCAGCTGCTAAAGGGATGCAGAATCTTGTTCGGTTTCTTCCCCTCCTTATGTCCGGGGCCTTGGCAAAGCTTTCTCGAGTAGCGGATGTAGTCAGATTCATTGGAGTGTAGCTGAGTTGAATGAGATAATGTCACGAGGAGGGAATAAGGCTCTTACTCGTAGATGATGGAGAGTACTAGTAGAAATTGGCCCCTGTTCTAGAAATTTCGTTACCATCTACATTTTGAAGCAGCTATTGTGTACAAAAGGCCAGTGAGACAGTCAAACGCAGGCAGCCTCCTTAACTGTTGAACCTGCTTTGGAGTGAGATGACATTCTAAGAAATTTACTTCAATCATTTTATTGACCGAGTCTTGGTTTTGAGTCTACATGTTGCAGGTTAGAAAATTTGCTCCACTGCACAAATGAAGTTGAGAGTACTGCTGGAGGCATCTTAGTCACCGTTTCTGCCACGTTACTTAACAAGAACGTACCAGCTTGGGCTAGGCAGAAGGTACTTGACTTGAATAGTCTTGTAGATTTTTATCAGGAATGAATTAGCTTCAATTTTATGATATTTGTTGTTGTGTGGGGCTGGTCATTGGATGTATGGAGTCTAGACATAATTTGCTGCGCTGTCTATTGATTGAAACTTGGGCAATACAACTTGCCACCGTTTATTGGGGAGTTGGATCATACCCTGATCTATATCGTCTGTCCTTGGTTCTTCAAAGCGTTTTGTCGGTCTAATTAGATACTTCATTCTTTGGCAGTGTTCAAGGACGTGTTATGAGCAAGTTCTATCCTGAGTACCAGTTTTTTCCCTGTTACTGCAGAGATCAGAAGTACGTTTGATGAGTTAGGTAGTGGGAACAATCGTGAATGGATCCAAAATTGTCGAAAGAAACTTGATATTGAATCAAATCATTCAATTCCTCTAGTGGTGCATATACCACAACTGAATCTGCACCTCTAGGAATGAGTTGAGTCCCTCGCAATCTGGATGTCCTCATAAGTTGTATTTTCTTCGAAGTTGTGTTGTAATTAATCCTCCAGAGTCCTCATGCTTTCATGTATTGTGGAGATTTGTGTAACAGCAGGCTACCGTATCTCTGTGGCTTAGGACCAAGTCCTACATGGCTACTACACAACACTGACTTTCCTCTTTTCTGTGAATGAGTTCATTTCTTATCATTCTTTTGCTTTGCCTTTTGAATAAGAAGAGCAGCAATTTGCTTCTTAGTGACTGCATTTGGTTGTGCTTCTATCATGCGGGATGGCCTTGAACCAATAGCTGGGCTGTTGCCACCAATGCCACCCCAGTATAACATGGTGCCTACCAATAGGCAACTTGTTGCCAGTCCAAGTCCCCAGAAAGTGAACGTATCTGAAAAGTGGATATGCCTCCTTCCTGTGGACACAAAATATATTTCTTTACGTCAGAATGTGAGGTACCTTGGTACCATAGCTGAGTCGATAAAAACAAAACATAAAGAACCGGAAATTATGAGGAAAAAAACGAAAATATAATAAATTTATTTTAACTATACTTTGCTATTTCTAAGCTATATTCGGCCATATTGGGCCATTTTTAATCATCTTCTGCTCAAAAACCAAGAAATTCATTATTTGAGCAATGAACGTTATTTTTCAAAAAAGTATTAAATATTTGTTTGTTGGGTGGCGACCCAACTATGGTACTACGATATTTGGCAATGCTGAGCCGGTAGGATACACCGATGGAGGTATTGGTAGATACAAAGGGCCCTGGTAGTATTTTTATTTTTTTTGCTTTTTCTCCACAATTTTCTCTCCAAAATTATTTTAAAACTATTCCAAAATATCCCAAACCAGAACCTAATAGTGTAAAAGGAGTTATATTAGCAGAAGGTATCATTTTCTGACACGATGGATAGTCTTTGTCTATAAGATAGTGAAGTGTGCATTTTGAATACCTATTTATTTGTGCCAAAATGAACCACTTTAAGGTAAACATACCCATTACCATCCATTTAACAACTATGCCCTCATGTACAAGACAAACACATTTGTGTACCAAAGATGTACAATCACCTATAGAAAGTATGGTAACCCCACAATCCTCCATTCTCTAAAACACTTATCAAACTCACTACAATGATTTGCCAATCACCAAAATTTTCCCATAATACAATTTGTGTATGATGCAATTTTGTGTCAAATTTGGTGCAAGGAAGATGACCGGAAGTTGCAATAATGTCAATTTATCAACTTTTTGTCTAATGTGAAAAGAAGTGCATATCAATTACGCAAAAGCTTCCAAAGATCCAATTTTTTTATAGAAGGTAGAATTTGCAGTAAGGAACAATATGGTGTTATAAAAAAGAATGGTATTCCTAGGTATTTTTAAATTAAATGGTGTCTACGTGCAATTCAAAATAAAAAAATTAAGGCCAAATTTTAGTTTAATTATATAATAAAGTAATTAGCCTACTTTTGTCACTTTTTTTTGTGAAACCGTATTGTCATAGTCAAGAACAATATAATGTCATAAAAAAAGTTACAAAAATAGAAAAATTACTTTATTATATAATTAAACTAAAATTTGGCTTTATGTTTAAAATTTTGAATTGCATGCGGACACCATTTAATTTTAAAATACCTAGGAATACCATTCTTTTTTATAACACCATATTGTTCCTTACTGTGGCTTCTACCTTTTACGAAAAATTTGGATCCTTGGAAGCTTTTGTGTAATTGATATGCATTTTTTTCACATCAAAGATAAAAGTTGGTAAATCGACACTAATGCAATTTCCGTTCATCTTCCATGTACCAAATTTGGCACAAAAGTGAGTCATACACAAGCTGTATTGTAGGAAAATTTTGGTGATCGGCAAACCATCGTAATGAGTTTGGGAAGCGTTTTAGTGAATGGTGGATTGTGGGGTTACCTTACTTTCTATAGGTGATTGTACATTCATGTACCAGAGATCTACATTTGTGAATGTACGCTTCTGGTACATGAGGGTGGACTTGAGTGGTGGGTCGTAATAAACATGTCCACCTAAGTAACACGTTACAACCAGCTCAACATTGGTGTTAGGGGACTCAATGAGGGCTTCTTTTAAAAAAAATCTTGTTGGGGTGGCTCCTTGTTCTGGGAAATTTTGCATAATCATCTTGTAGTTGAGTAGCTAAAATACAAAATTTGATTAAACATGTCTATATAATTTCTTTTTTTGGTTGAAATTGTGGCTGTGATTGCATTTCTTCGAATATCCGTTTATAGGGTTGGAACTAAATGCCCTCATGTCAAAAATTGTCAAAATTCAGGGATATATTGGTCCCAAAACAATCATTAATGCTATGAATATAAAAACTCTTCAACTTCATGTCAACCCTACTCAATAAGGGTGTTGTTTTCGATACTCTTTTCAACATTTATTGTCTACCCCACCGGGGAGAGACTACGGAAACACTTTATTTTTGAGGAGTTATGAGGAGTTACATGCCTGGACAGTAAAAAGAAGCCGTAAAAGTAAATCTGGAGTAAATATTAAGGTAGAGACTCTGCGACTAGCTGCTTGTTTTTGACAATTTTTTGACACTTAAGTGTTTAAAAAAAAATGCTGAAAGGAGTATTAAAAAAACACCTTTTTGGAAGTGCAATGATAGATAGTTCTTATTAGAGAAAACTACAACCTGGTTTGTGTGGAGCAGGAAAGAAATAAACTGATACATTCACAGAGAGGACTTGAGTTTCGGGAATCCTTACTGTTGTGGGTCATGACATTTTAAAGATGTTCAGCAAGTGCACCCATCTTACTATAATTTCTAGTGATATAAAATTTGGTCCCATCTTAATTATATTTTCACAATACGATAGATTGAATTTGTCAATTTAAAATCATGAATCTTTGGTCCTTAAGGGGTTAAAAGAAAGAAGATGTTGAAGGATTGGAATATCTTAAATACCATGATATTTTTTTTTATTGAATTATAAGATGGTTCCAAGGTGTCAGGGTCTCCTTTCAAAAATGGTACTCCCTGTGTCCCGCAAAAGACCATGATATCGACTTAAATTTTGTCCCAAAACAAAACCATGATTTCCAACTATACTCATTCACCGCCGGCAATTAATCCTTTAACGTCCTGATTCAACACTGTTTTCAAAGATTTGTTATGAAATGTTTGATGAAAAACAAAAATGTAGTTGATGTTCAAAGCAATGTTGTAAATGTCAATGTGAAGATCACAATTGTACGGTTGGATTCATCATTTTATTTTTATTAATACTTTTAAAATAATTTTGCAAGTTTTTCTCTTAAAATTCAATTAAAAATCCTAAATTAACACAAAATATTAAAAATATTGTAATGAAATTGGAATAACATGCACTACGAGATGGTATGGTTTCCATTATTTGATTCTACTTATTTTGGAAAATCATGTTTAAGGTCTCACTTTTGGAACTAAGAATGAAACTTGACATAAGCCAATTGTGTTGTTTTTCAAAAAATCACAATATCTTATTTTGAAAATCCATACCGTACAAATGATAGTCAACTAGCACAAGAACCAAGAGAAATTTGGATGGATGAAAAATTGTACGGGATGTAGTGTTGAGAAAAGTTGCAATCTGTTCGTCGTCCAATATATGGACGCATGTGCGTCAAAGGGTTAAGCTTCATGCACTCTTGATAATTGCTTCATAGCATTGCAGAGAATTTGGCACCTTAATTCATGGATTTTGATCATGTTGATCATGGATTATTGTCAAAGTTTGGTCATGTATACACTTTCTAACATTCAAAATACTACCTCTATACTCACTTAATCCATGGATTTGCATCATAGTCAACATTCTCCCTCCGTAATTATGGGATTAAGCTTAATCCATGATTTTCAGAGAAAACATGCTTAATCTATGGATTTTGGTGAAAACAAGGTCTTTTTGCGAGACGGAGGGAGTATGTTATAATCAATGACATAGCTAATAGAATCACCCTAAACACACTCTTCATTCATGTGGGGTGTAAAACCTACGTGATTCTTCTTTGCTTTATATAATTAATCAGTTACCACTTTTGCATTCAAGAGATTTTGAACTTGTTATTGTAATCACACAATTTTGCCAATCCTTTTGAAATGGATTTTGTTAAGTATTGTTCAAACCTCTATAAGTGCGAATGTTTGTTGTGCGTCGTAGACCATGAGCTTGAGTGATTTTCTCTGGACCTCTATTTATGATAAGCTCATAAGCAGCCTTGACTCGTAGGAACTCGGTTGCACCCTTTGGATGCACGTCTGGATGGCTGTCTATTAATTAGGTGATGCCTAGAAATAATGACTTCACTATTCTTTTTATAGTACGTCAAATTATAATCAACATTATTTAACCATATATGCATATAATATCTATATCAGTCAATCATGTTTGTCATATAAACCAATGCCTATAAATTCTCATAAAAAAATCCCACTCATGTTGTTTATTCAACCATGCATTTCAACAATTATCATTCTAGGAAAAAAATAAAAAAATTAAAAATAAAAAAATAAAAAAATAAAAAATATAAATATAAATATAAATATAAATATATTTTATATATTTTCTATTTTGCAAGGCTTGTGAAAGACATACTATTTTAAAGCCAATCGTCGATATGCTGCCTTTACTTCAATTAATTTTGCATTATTCTTCAATCCCAACACTTTATAAGCTGCACAAACTGCATCTTGAGTGTAGTTTTGATGTTGTGTGTTTATAATGTAGTTCGTCTTCAATCGTTGCAATAAAAAACTAACCTATGTGTACATAGTGGGAATTAGTATTATGATTTTGAAGTTATACACAAATTAAAATAGAACTCAATACAAGTTACTTTGTGAATAAATTAAACCTTGTTAGATGAGAAGTAATAGCCAATTTGAGAATCCCATTTACAACTTATTTTTTTGGATATTCAATTTCTTTTTGTTGAGATTGTTACATGTTGGAAAGCCATCAATGATTACATTGATATTCCATAGCTACAATCTTGAGTGAGATTTGGATTTGTTTGATTGTACATTCTTCACATTTTTCTTTTAATTTTTTGTCATTTAATATTGCAATTTTATCAATGGCATGGCTACAACATTGAGTTAATTTTGGAAGAGAAATCTACTTTATTATAATGGTCATTTTGTATTTTCAATAGATGGCTTTTGGTTATTGACAATTGTATAAAGAATCATATATAAAAAAATTTATTTCAAATTCAACAAACTTACTATACATAATAGGTGTATAAACTATAAACAAAGAAAATGTAGAATACCTAATTTTTCAAAAAATAAAATGTAAATCAAATTAATGTGCCCAATAAAATCTTTCTTTTTAGGGTTGGTTATAATTTTTTGTATTTTCAAGTGTATTATTGTTTGATTGGTAGGTTGTTGATAGTATTTAAAGCAACATTACATAAGACCTAAGCCACATTACATAAGACCTAAAGCCATTGTAATTACAAATTGATGATGCTACACAAATTAGTTCAACTACTGCCTCTCCCTTATCATTGCCATCGATGACATTACTTTGTGTTACAAAGTTTGATGATTGGAATTTTATTGTTGCTATTTGAAACATGTCAATTAAGTTTTGTTTTTCGAGTTGTTTTCTCGTAAATACATATATAAATTTGATTACATGAAATTACATTCGTATTTAATTTGTATATGAATCAAATAATCTTATTAATTCACACACTCGGATGTTGTGTATAAAAATTTATAACATTATTGGTTTAAATCTTTAATATAAATTTGTTGGGGGGCTATTTACTTCATTTCTTGTGTTTTAGTGGACCCTATATTTTTAAATAATTCTACTTTCTTCAATTTCTTGCCACTGTATGTGCAATTATAAATTAAAATCTCCATAATATTTCAAACCCTACATTATTTATAATTTTTATAATTTTCTTTGAACTACCTTAGCATTGTACTACAGCATTAGGAATGGAATTCATTAAACAACAAGATTTATGCCGTGTATACAAGAAACAACATGTTATTTATAGAATTGTTTACATTTCTAAGCCCATTGGTAATGGCATATTTAATTGTTTCACCAAAACATTGAAAGAAGTCGACAAACCCCAAAACAAACCATTTCAACATTACAAAAGCTTCCATAATGTGTTCACTAACACAATTGCACATGTTCTCAATCAATGCGTGAAGATAGTCTGAAATGCCTACTTATGAGTCCTATGTCAAAATTGAGAGACGGTCATCACAGAGGATGCTACAGCCTCTGTAATCTAGATTAAATTTTGCAGGAATCGCTTGCAATCCAGAATTGAAACGGCCACTCCGTACCACCCAACTCTTCTTGTTTTACTCGTAGTTGCGCAAAAGACTTTCCTTTGTTAACGACTAATTATTTGTCTCCTTTATTTGCCAACAAAAACAACTTCATCTTTGTTGTCAACAAAAACAACTTCATCTAGGTAGCTGTTCAATGGCTTCTAATCTAATACCAGTGGAAAAGTTACCTGATGTATGTCTATTTCTCCTATGCTTTCCAATCTCTTTAAGTAACCATCCTTTTCCTTATGGGAAGCTAGGTTGAATCCAAAAGAGTAAAGTTTCAAAGAAACATATAAAAACTATTTAACTTATATAAAACTAAAATTTTCTATATAAAATTTATATAAAAGTAAAAGACTAAAAGTAACCATGAATTACATGTAGAACCGTCTTTGTGATCACAAATATACATACATACACCAAATAAATACCCTCTTCTAATATATAAGTAGAATAATTACCTGAAATTCAAAGCTATAAGCATAAGATTGAAGCTTATAAGGTCATAAGATTCAATAATATATAAGTCATAAAGTAATGTAATTTAATTTAATTAATATAACTAATGTATTTAAATCCATCAAGTTATATATTTCAAAACAAAAATATTCACAAAATTTCACATGTATATGAAAACACACATCTATGTTTAAGTATATACAACTATATATATAATTATACTTACATAAAAATGTATGAATACTTAGAGCATTGCCACCGTGAATTTTGTATCTGTATCTGGAAAAGGATGAAACTGTCCCTAATTTTCAAATATAGTAGTTGAGGTTGCACCGTTCAATCCTAGAAAAGTGAAAGTGGAAACCGCATACAGACAGCCGAAAACTGATCTCTCTACCTTTTGAAAACCATCGCCGAAATGGGGGCCAAGTGCACCTTGTGGAGGTAAAAATCAGGTGCAAGAAGTGAAAAAATCGTAATAAGAAGAGCGATGCGGATAGAAAGTTTGAATCTTGGAAAACCAACCAAGTTTGCCGGATTTGGGGGCCATTCTTGGAAAATGTTGCCGTTATAGCACTTTGGTGCGAAGGTTTTTCCTGGTAAACGGATGACCTTTATCCTTTTTCAAATACAGGAACCATGCGGTGGAGATGCTCTTATATATATACACATATATGTATCAACAGATTCACTAATTCATAGTATTGTTAACATTTCATATGATTTCAAAACTATACAAATTTAATACAAGTACAATGCTTGATACAAAAACGAGAGTGCAAGTTGAAATAATTGAAAACGCATGGTCGTGGTGAACTGCTCGTGGTGACTCTAATTTTTTGCTGCATTGACTGAGGATGTTGGCTCGGATCTTTTTGTTGATGGACTGCTATAGTGGCTTGGGTTTTTTTTTTTTTTTTTGTTTTGTTTTGTTTTGTATTGTAGTAACTATTGTTGTTGGTTTGTTTAATTTTTTTATAGATTGTATGTTTTGGCAGGGGACTAACGAAATGGCGTTTGTGGTGATAGAAAGGGCTTATAATGAAGTGTTGATGGGGAGGCTTTCCAACACCCCTTCCAGAACGTCAACGTCTCGTCATCCCTGAAATGGAGTAACCAGGTGGTGCACTTTTCATGTAACTCATATTATCATTGATAAAGTACATGTTCAACATACGTCATCTCTCCTAATTTTCTACAAATTCTTTTTAAGGTCATTGCACAAAGAAAAATGACTTTGTGTGCTCTCATTTTCCCGAGTACATACATTAAATTTACAAAACTTGAAATATTGTTGCATGCACCCATCCCCAAGTTTGTGGTCAAAAATTAGCTCCAAGTCCTTGTTCCTCTTAAATGACCATATTATGTAAAATGATACAACACAACATAATGTTGTTGGTCTCCGTTTCCTACTGACGACATGGGTTCTTCGTAATTTCCCACTAGGCTTGCAAAACACCAAATTCCCTCTCAACACCCTTCCAGATTGCGGTTTGCGTTGTCGCAAGATGCTCATAAATGAGTTGTACAAAACAACTCCATTCACTTGTTCACAGATGGTATATGTGTGAACAAGTAGTAGCAAGGATATGTGTGGCCATTCACCTCAAAGTCTAGATCACTTCTATCACCTTGCAACATGTTAGTCACAATAGGGGATTGATCCAAGACATTCAAGTCATGATTGCTTTCAAATAATCCAAAAAAGGCGTGTCAAATCCACAAAGATTGATCGGCAATGGCCTCCAAGATAATACTCAGTACACCATTCTTGTTCTAAAACTGCCCTTGCTATGCAACTAGATAGTTCTTCCATTCCCAATGCACACAATCAAGTCTTCCAAATTAAATTCCAAACATACTCGGGAAACCTCGAGCCCTGTTAATGTCCACTTGCTTCGGGAAATCGTCACAGGTGGCTTGCAACAAAAATTAAAACTGAAAACAACCCCGGATTGCAAACACAAATCGCTTCATGAACTCAATGGCCGTGCTCTCATCCAATATACCGACAATATTCATCAGTTGCATCCGTTGGAATACCATATGAAAACATCCGCATTGTAGTGGTGCATTTTGCAAACTAGAAAGACCCATCACACCTTTGGACAAACCAAGAATCATATGCACGTGACACTTAATGAACGTTGTGCAAAAATAATTCCTTCCTCATTCTAAACCATCTACAAAACTTTACATTGTCAAAAACTGGTGACTTAGAGAAGTAGTCTCGAGACAATCGAGCATGGAAATATTCTCTATTGTAGAGAATATACTTCCGTCTAATGCGACTACCATTATGGATAAGGTGGAAGATACACTAAACATTAAAGACTGGTACATAAAATCTTTTAGATTTAGAACTTGATGAATATATTAATTTTGTTCATTCAATTGAAAAGGTCTACGTAGGGATTTATATATGGATAAAATTTGTTGATTTATTAAATTTGAGTTTCAAATTCTATAACCTTGAAATCCTTAAATGACATTGAGTCAAAAGTTTTACTTTATAAATCCTATGATTGTTCATTGTTAAGGGAGGAAAAAACTCCACTCCAAAAATTTCATATATTGAATGCAATTAAAATTATTAGAATGAAAATTTAAAAATGCAAATAATTTGAATATTTTGAAGCTTTTCAAGAGGATTCCAATATATAATTGTTTTAGTTTTTTTGACAAATAGATCCCCATTACCATTAATTAGTTTTAAATCTTCAATTGTACAACATTATGATATCACTAGGTTCTTAATATCCTTAAACTAGAATAGGTTCTCAATATACTTAGCCCCTAAACAACATAGGGGCATGGGAAAAAAACATAGATAACATGCAATTCCCTATTTTTGCACTTGGCCAAGTGCAATCATTCCGGGACCTAATTGTGCTAAAAAAAACTTATCAAAAAAATTGACAAAAAAACATCAATTTCTTTCTTCGTTGAAACTTGTAGTATATTGCAATAAAACACTAATATTTCAAATTTTTCATAACAAACATTCGAATTTCATTTTATTTTAAAATTGCAAGATTGACTATTTCAAAAATATTACAAATTATGAATAGATTAAGACACTACAACACCGCTGCCAGAGTGTATGGGAGAAAACATTTTCTTTTTTCTTATTTCTTATTTTGTGTGCCAAAAAGTACATAAGGGTACAAGGCTCCTTCCTCCAACCTTCAAAACAACATTCAAATGCCGTATACCCTCAGCCCCTCGGCCCCGCTCAAAATTTAATTTTTATTTATTTATTTATAAATCTTCCAGGGTTTTCCGAGGCTAAAGGTCCGCGCGCGCGGACCATCTTTTGTCCTCTCTTCAAGAGAATATAAACTCCCATACTCCCATGCTCTCCCATGCTTCCATGGAGGATGGAGGGTGTACTACCGCATACCCTCAGCCCCTCCCCCACGCCCAATAAAAAAATTTAAATTTAAAAAAAAAAATCCGGGTTTTCCGGGGTAGAGGGTCCGCGCGCGCCGATCCTCTTTTGTTCGTCTTCTCCTCTCCTTAAGAGAACATAAATATGTTCTCCCATGCTCCCATGGCTACCTTATATACTAGTGAGGCGACTATGCGAGGGTGTAGAAGAACATATGTATGTTCTCGTGAAAGCTAGGTGTGCTACCGCATACCCTCAGCCCCTCCCCCACGTCCAAAAATAATAATAATAATAATAATTCCGGGTTTTTCGGGATAAAGAATCCGCGCGCGGACCCTCTTACGTTCGTCCTTTCCTCAAGAGAACATCAATATGTTTTCCCATATTCCCATAGCCGCGGAAGAAAGCAAAAGAGCTGCTATGCATCATTAGCGACCCGCAAAAAGTAGTTAGATAGATAGATCGATGTTTTATGATTTTTTTGTTTTGTTTTTTGTGCAAATGGTTGGGAGTGCATGGTCGCGCATTCTTTTTCTTCCTTTTTTTTGTGCATTTGGAAGCCCCCTTGAAGTTGACAGTGATGTTGTTCATGTGGAATCCCATGGACTCTGTATAGGGGAGTGAATCGCTCAGCTCGTTGTTCTCTGAAGTTTGTTCCAAGAGGTTGGACAATCTATTTTGATAACTCAGTAAAAAAATGTTATGGTGGAGTTGCTATTTGGAGGGAGGAAGCAACAACTACAATAATGGCGCTATATGATTATGTGTGGATGAAGCAAATCACTATTCCAAATGAAGCAAAATCGCACATACTTGAATAACCTAAACCTATGATGGGTCCTATATACCCTAAACCCTAAACCTCTGCAGACTGCGTAATCGAAGAACTTAGTACACTTTACGTGCTTCTTAGGAAAGAAAGAAAACAAACTACATAACTTCCAAATGCGAGTATATAGTATGGATCTAAGGTTCACTGAAAAATCAACGCAAGTGAATTTGGGACATGGAAGTTAGGGAGGTTGATGACCTAAAGGGCGTTTTCACACCAGGGTGTCACATTTGTCAAAAAAATAAGTGTATAATATGTAAACATTTGCCATTACTGCGTCATTAACACTATATAATAGTTACTGAAAATGTTTAAATATATTTAAAATGGAATCTTTTTAGTATATATGGAATTTGTAATATTTTATACTATTTTGGAGAATTTTGGAATATTCTAAAATAAATTTGAAATCTTTACACATTTTATGCAATGTAACAATTAATAACAATCACAAACACGGGCTCAACCAGTCAAATAGATAGAAACTCCGACCTCTTTCAAGGCCGACGTGAATAAAGTGTCTGTTTGTATTGTTAATGGCCCAATGTCTACCGGAAAAAGGGCCATTGGAACAAAACTACTCTCCTCTGCCGAGAATAAACACTTTAGTGACCGGCAACCAGTAAAAGTAACCAGAAGCTGTTGGTTAGGTAATTGTTTGAATATAAGTTGGTTTTTGGTATGTTGTAAGATTGCCAAGTCATGAGTTATGCGGTTGGTTGGTGAAGGGCTATGAATCATACTATGTGGTCCTGGTTCGATTTCTGTTGGGTTTGTTTGAGCAGTAGTGTGATATACATGACTTGGTGCTACTAGTGAGTTTATCATAGGCAGGAAAGTTTTGCCCTAAACCAGTCACCAATAAGTCACTTCACCCAAACATAAATCTTTGAGAATCAATCATTGTTGTTGTATTTAGTTTTAAAACATCATTTTTCTGAGCAACTAGATACTATACATCTTTGCATGTTCTTGAAATTTCAAATGTTAATTCTGGTTTTAGAATTTATGAGAATGTTTGCAGTGTATGACCTCTTGATTTTGTCCAAAATTTTCAAAAAACAACTGTGATCAAACCTTATAATCATATAATATATTCGGTAGATTGTTTTGAAAATTGATATACAGTCTCATGGCTAAGTCCTCTTTGAGCTTCAACAGTGAAGTTTTCTACATAAACACCAATTAAGAGATACAACTGCCTTCTTAAAAGCATCACGAGAAGTGATAAAATTTTAGGGATGAGCATGGTCATTAAGAGGTTAACCTTTAATCCCTAAATGTCCGCACCCCTCTCCAAATTCAGCAGTTTTGCAAAGATGCATTATTAAATGCAACTAAGAGGGATAATTTGAATTTGATGTACAATAAAAGTTGTACATTATAAATTTTGTATTCTATACATATGGTTAGATTCGCGATTGCTATCATTTATTATTTTGTATAAAATTTGAAATTTGAAATTTAAAACTATTTTGTAATTCAATTATGGATAAGATATTGACAATTTGTGGATGAAATTGTTGTGATGGGTTGAAATGTAATACTCTAAATGTAGTGATTTTTGGAGATTTTTTGGTTGCTTAATTTTATGAGTTTATTTCTTGAAGAGCACATTTAGCCTAAAATCTTTGAAATTTTTGGTGAATCACTACAACATGAAATGAAGCATGAGATTTTCACAAATCATCCCTTTTCAAATCGATCACACATGCATGGAGCTATCTTGCCATAGAATTTTGTAGTATTTTCTTTTTTCTTTTTTTTAACCAGAAGTGCATGATGGTTGAGAAAACATGGATGAAATTTGTACATCATTCAAAAAATGGACAGTTGGGCAGTTAGGGGTTCATGGGCAAGCCGGCCCTTTCAGGATCAGCCCTGATCAGGGCCGGTGGGTACTAAAATGAGATCCAAAATGATGTTTTTAGCAATTGAAAAAAATACATGCCCCTCCAAAATTTTCCAATTGGAACAGTTTATTTCTTAAAATAGTTCATATTAACCCCTAAGTGACCGATCAACCATTTTTTGATCGCAACCCAAAGGGCAGTGACTGTCCATGGTTAGGGAATGACATTTTTCAAGTTTTTATTTTTTGTCGAAATTGGGGATAGAGATCATGTGCTAGTGTTGTTTGATGCATTTCATTTGCAATATTGAGGTTCACTAAGGAATTTTTCAAAAACAAACACCTCAACATTGTCCTAGTGTTATAAACTTTCTATTTTGGGAAAGTAATGATGTTCTCTCATTTGAAAAAATTTCTTTTTTGGATTTTAGAATAGAATGTCTAATTTTAACCAATTATACCAAATTTCAAATTCTAAAAATAAAAATTGTAATTTTGTTGAATACTAAATGGTAAAGCTTCTAAATTCATTAAATGAGTGTCCAAAACATTTTTTGAAAGTTTGACCGTACACATAATTACTAAACATCATGCTTCTCATTTTCTCTTTTGGACCAAACTTCATCAAAGTTGCAGAAGCAACATTTTATAACACATCTAGGTTTTTGCCCTTACCCCCTCTGTCATTTAGGGGTTAAGTGAAATATACACGTCTTTTAACTCTTTATATCCTAAAATCAACAAAACTTTGACCATGCATAAGTCCATGTGGTTGCCCTATCATGTTATTTTTTTTCGAAGTGTTAAAAGAATATTTCTTTGTTTGGTCTTTTAAATTTCTAATTTTAGGTTCATCTCGTCATCTAAATTGAGGGGAAAAAAAATGGCCTTATTAACACTTTTTGATGACTGACTAATTTGATCAATTAAGGTAATAAATTACATTTTTTTTGCTTCATTTTGATATCCACTATAATCATGTACTGTACAAAAAAAGAAAATTTCTCAAAAGATTGAAAGGAAACTTGTGAAAATGACCTTCAAAAATGAGAAAACCTACATGTTCTTTAACCCCTAAAGGACCACAGCTATGTTCCTCTCCAAACACTCCAAAGCACCCCTTCTCATAAAAAGACAAATATTTTTTTATCTATGACCTTTTTTACCAATTTAACTGTAGGATATTTCAAGCAACTTGAATTTATTACAACCTACAAATTTTCAACCGTTCAGGGTTCTTCAATAGTAAGATTATAAGCTTCAAAGTTGGTTGCACCTTTCTTTTTGGCATGCTGCCCATATTTGAAACTTTCTGAAAATGCCGAAAATGCAAAGTTTAGTCTCAAATTTGATAAAATGAATTTGGCAATTGTGTGCATGAGGTGTTAGCTTATTGTGTGCAAAAATTCAGATGCATAGCTCATTGTATGAAAATTTTCAGGAGCTGCCCGCAGTTAGATTTTTCACCTTTGCATGATTGTATCTTTTGATTTATACATCACCTACGTACGCAAATTACCATCCCATCTTCGTTACAAAGAGTAGAATCACTCACAAAAAGTCTCAAGAATTGAGGATCAATACTCATTGCACAGTGAGTTGACCGAACTTGGAAAATCAGCCTTGGTCCTTGAGGGGTTAAGGGTTAAGAACAATCTCATCTACACCACTCTAAAACCCGTGGTAATTTAAAAAATAAAAATTACTAACTACTTTGTAGAGACAAATGTATGTTCAATGTGGTGTGAGATCATCGCTTGTTTCTGCTTAGGGTTTCTGCTATGATTGTGGTGGGAGGAGAAAAACCTTGATACACGAGGCAGGATTCTGAGAAACTAATCTCAGAGGTTGCTTGGTTGCAGAAGCTCAAGGAAGCAGTTGAAGATGCTACAAATGAAATGAACAAGTATAACAAAACCAGCAAAATCGAACGCCTGCTCACGAGTTACAATCTGTCTCAGGAGTTCACAAAACATTAAAATAAGATAACAAAGATTGCGGATCAATGGGTGACTATATGCGCTACACTCGATATCTTGTAGTCCAAGGTCTGAATTTGGTGGACGGGGATAACGTCAAATTCGTAGAGAGAATGGAATGGGGAAGATCATGGTGGCACGTGTACGTTGGGGAGTGTCCTCAAGTTTAAGAGGAGCTTGGAGTGAGATAGAGATAAAACAAATTTCACTGGATGGGGGTGCATCCCATGTGTTGATGATCTAAGAGGGTAATGTATTCCGAGCAATGTTAAGTGGATGGAGAGAATCCTCATCTAGAGAGATGCTTGATGGGGAGTGCACTCAATTCCCAAAACGTCTTTCTAATTACAAGAGCCATGAAGCTTCTAGATCGACCAAGTTAGAATCAATACTACAACCCATCATAGGTATGACACCCGATTGCCCTCTATCACAATCCCTATCGCCCAGATTTCAAAACCGAATTGAACCCAATAAGCTTATAGTTAAAAGTCTGTTTAGTGTAAAGAAAGTAGATAGGATTCAGGTACTTTGATAGACCGAGGTAGAACAAGCATGGGCAATTGGCACAATTAGCATGTATAATTAATTAGGCCATATACAGTGATGCTACGTCCATTCTTTGATAGCCAACGGGAGCCAGGTTCGCCGTGTTCGGAGAATATGTTTTTGCAGCAGTAATGAAACTGTTGCATTCTTGATTCCGAAATGAAATTTAGAAGCAAAAAATTGCAATACTATGGGAGCTGTTCCTCTATTGACAAATGCAACGGCTACCTCAGATATTGACGGAAACACCCATGCGAATCGCTGTTTGAATTCTATAAAAATGCGTTGTGCTTAACTTAATTGCACTCAAAACTCGCACTGCACAGCCAGTCGCAGTGGATGAAGAGTAATTCCGTCATTGTAGTCTCCGTCCACGTCCTTTTGAAATGTGGATGAAAGCTTCTTGAAGAAGGAATCTCCGAAGTTGTTGTCGCTTTTTGGAGG
The DNA here is from genome assembly GCA_022496805.1 of Pohlia nutans. Classification (NCBI taxonomy): domain Eukaryota; kingdom Viridiplantae; phylum Streptophyta; class Bryopsida; order Bryales; family Mniaceae; genus Pohlia; species Pohlia nutans. The sequence goes on from CM040085.1 coordinate 36,839,801, forward strand.
TTAGTGTAACGCTTCTTCACAAATGAAAATTCCGTTACACTATTGTTAGTAGAGATCCATAAATGATCGAGCAACCAGCGCCGGCCGGCGGAGTTGAATTTAAATACCACCGTCGGTCTTTCATTTGCAGCAGCATCTTTGGATCGGGTGTGCATTGTTGTTCGCAGAGGGAGGGATCAAGAGTAGTGCGTGATTTCGTAGTGTCCTGGTTTGTATAGCGAGAGCTAAAGAGTTTCATGAGAGTCTACGTTCAAGCATTCCCAGTTGTTCGAGGCATAATTTGTGCAGTAGCCGTGTTGCGTGCTTCGCGCGAGAGCTTCTTTGGCTTTGAAACAATTGTCACGTAAGATCAATTTGACTCAATTTAATTTCTCTTTGTACATGTTTCTTGATTTGAGCATCCGGGAGCTTTGAAAACTCTGTTTTCGAACCTTGTTGCAGTACAGTACATTTTGCAGCTCTTTAGTTTGTTCTTGGTTGGAACCTGATTAGTTGCATCTAGAATTAAACTCGGTTCTCTTCTTAGGCTCCTTGAACTACGACTTCTTGATTTTGGAGCATTCTTTCTCTCATCTCTCTTTTCTTCAATTGCATTCTCTCATTTGGCATTATTTGAAGAGATTTGAAGAGTTTATTGAACTCCGTAGAGTAAGAAAATTATATTAACCACTTTGTACAGACAAATTCATGCGCAATTGTTCAATGTGGTGTGAGCTTGTCGCTTATTTCTGCTTAGGGTTCCTACTTGGATTGTAGTGGCACGAGAAAAGCTGGATACCTTCTGAGAGACTAATCTCATAGTTGCTACAGGTTTGGTTCTCAACCGATATCGAGGAGGTTGTGTCTTAGAGACCGTTTAAGACTTGCGCTGAGGTTACTGTTTTCTTTTGGCCATGGATTCTCTTCCTACTCTCCATCCTATCGTCCTCCAGCGCATCTCTTCTCCTCCGTTCCAATACTCTCCGGACGGGCTCACATTCAGTAACCACCGGCGAGAATCCATTGCTGACCTGAAACAGTGGCTCTTTCCCAAGCGCAAAAATGCTGCACCTCTGAACAAGACTAAAGAGTGGTGGTTGGCTCAATTGCGTCTCTACGGCTTCAACAACGTCAAAGCATCGATGAAGAAACCAGATTTGATGGAGGCTCTCATAGGCGCGCTTAGGAGCGGGCTCCAAAGACCTCTGAAGGAGATTCTGCAACTTGAGCAAGAATTGGAGCGGGTGTTTTTGCTTCAAAATGCAGAGGCGAGGGAGAAGGAATACGCAACCCTAAGCGAGGAGAAACGAGCAGAGAAGTACAACGAGCGTTATCTGAAGGAGAAATTCTTCAACGGTGTAAACAATAAGAAGTTGTTGACTTTAGATATGGCGAATCAATTCGCAGTGCATCGCGTGGCTGCAAAGCTGGGGTTGCATTCCGAAAGCGCATTAGGTTCTCAAGGACACAGATGGATTATCATTGGCAATGACAAGCGTGATGTTCTGAAGCGGAAATTTGTGTTTGAGAAAGAATTTCAGGACTGGGAAGCGGAAGAGAGAGATGCAAAGCGGCGAAAGGTCGAAATGCATCGCCAGGAATTGGAGGCCGGTGGAAAAGGGAGCTTCAAAGATGTGGAAGGAGAGTGAAGCATTGAATGCCCTAAAATGGACAAAGAGTACCGAAAAGCTCATCGAAGTATGTCCATCTTCTTCCACAAACCTTCCACGAAGAAAATTCGCAGTTGTGATGAGGAGGGTTATCCTTATGAAGACTCTGAGGACGATGACGAAGCTGAAGAGTGTAATGTCACTCCCGATAAAAGTCTTTCTCCAATTCTGTGTGCCAACTTCAAGATGGGCATCTTGGAAGGAATTCTGCGCTCAAAAGTGAATCTCCCTGCTCAGTCCAAAAAATTTCCGGTGCCGCATGTGCCGTTCACTTGGCGAGGCGAAGAAACTGGCGAAGGTGAGATCCAACTTGACTATGAAGGGGATGTAAACGTTGGTTCTTTCAGTTTTGTCAGCAAGACACAATTGCAGGGCGTTATCAAAGCCAGTTTGGGTAAATGGCCCTTCACGGGATGCAAAGTGAGCAAAACGCCAGCTGATACTGAAGATAAGTGGGAGGATTTCAGTGAGGAAGTATACGAACGTAGGAGGGTTGGTAGATGGCGGTAGATGATATGAGAGGAAATTTACTTCATCACCTTGTACAAATTAGGTTTGGGCTGTCCATGAATGAAAGCGGCCCTTCAATCTCCATTTTTCAGTGAACCTTAGATCCATACTACATACTCGCATTTGGAAGTTATGTAGTTTGTTTTCTTTCTTTTCTAAGAAGCACGTAGAGTGTACTAAGTTCTTCGATTACGCAGTCTGTAGAGGTTATGTTACAAGTAACCTCTCACTTTAGTGAACAAAACTTTGTCCTGGTAGCAAATGGAAGTAGTTGACAAGTGCAGGTTCTTCTGTGACAAATATAAGTTTTGCTTCCCTTTTGCGTTTGAGAATCCTGCTTCCGCTTTGCACTGCTGTACTCTTATCAAACTATGTTTGTGATTGTAATGGGTAGATGCTAATTAAGAAGTTGCCTTCTCCATGATTTATTTTCCAGTGATTGGCTTCAAATATTGGAGCATGATTTAGAGCTTCCAGGGATCAATTTCTGTGCAGGAAGAAGTAGAAATGCTGCTAATCATGCCCTCACACTTTCGATGTCTTGCTTCGTTTGAAGTTGTGAAGGAAAGTTTGCTTCTATCACTGGAAAGCGTGTGTTGTGAGGGATTGGAATGCAGGAAAGCTGGTCATGTCAATCCCATACTGGTTGCCAGGTCCAGTGCACTTCTGATGTACAAAACGGGGTGTAGGACTGAGCAATCGTGAAGTCGGGTGCTCAGCACAGAGCGAACTATTCTTTCGCCTTTTACTAAAGAATACCGTGCGCTGGGTACACAGACCGGCATATCTGATTTTTTGTAAAGCTCCTCACGGAGCCCACCAATCTAAACCCGAAATTGGATAATTCCTTACCGGAGCACTCTGCAGCAGGAGCTCATGTAAAATGGCTCATGTACTCCTGGTTACTACTGAAGTGGAATTTGTTAATTAGGGCTGACGCGGAACTCCATTCAAACTACTCCGCAACTTTTAACTGCGCCAATAACATAAATGGAAACCAGATTTACCGGTAACACGGTTAATTTAGCCAATGGATAAACAATTATTGGTTTCGTCTTTAAGGGTATAGCACAGGTAAAATCCGCTTTTGACTTTTACCAGAAGCAAGAAAAGGTGCTAATGTGGATGAAATTTGAATCAGGTTTGTCTTCATTCCTCGATAGGACAAATGGATGGAAATCCGATTAACACTACACTTATTTTGCTCATAGTGCCACCCACACTAACTATTTACTTGAGGCTATAACATTTCAAACAACATGAATATTTTTACTGAGAGGAAAGATATTGAAACTATACATGTAGGAGGAACTCTCTAAACATAGTTGGTAAAAATATTCATGTTGCTTAACCCCTAAACGTCCTGACCCCTTTTCAAATTTGGCACTTTTGCAAATATGCATCATAAAATGCAACCCAAAGGGATATTTTGAACTTGGTGTATGTATAAAAGTTGTACATTATCAAATTGAGATTCTATCCATATGGTTAGATCTGCAATTGCTATCACCAATATTTTTGTATAAAATTTGAAACTTGAAATTAAAAATTCATGTTTAATTTGATAACGAATAAGATATTGAGAATTTGTACATGAAATTTGTTTTGATTTGTCGAAATGTAATACTCTAAGTGTAGTGATTTTTGGAGATGTTTTGGTTGCTTAATTTTATGAGTTGATCTTTTTAAGAGCACTTTTACACTGAAATCTCTGAAATTTTGGGTGAATCACTACAACATGATATGGGGCATAAAAATTTCACAAATCATCCACTTTCTAATCGGTTCACACGTGCATGAAGCTAACTTCCTATAAAATATATAGTAAAAAATCCATACTGCAAAAAGTCAATGACGCATGAGAAAAATGTCTTGATTTTGTACATCGTCCACTTTTTGTACATCGTCCACTTTCTAGATGTTTAGAGGTTAACCCCTTAACGTCCAAATTCTCCACCGATTTCAAAGATGTTTTATAAGATGTTTGATGAATCACAAAAGTGGAGTTGATATACAAAGAAAGTTGTTAATCTCAATGTGTAGATCACATTTGTACGGTTGGATTCATTATATATTTTTTTATTAATATTTCAATTATATTTTCAAAGTTTTCTTTTGAAATTCAATTAGGAATTGAAAATTAACAGTTTGTAATAAAAAAAACTTGGTAATGAATTTGGAACAATGTGCACTATGTGATGATACATTGTCTATTATTTGATTCTACTTATTTTGGAAAATCGTTTTTAAGATCTCACTTTTTGAACTAAGAATGAACATTGACATTAACCACTTTTTTTATTTTAAAAATTCACAATATCTTATTTTGTAGATCCATATCGTATAAATGGTAGTCAACTAGCACAAGAATCAAGAGAATTTTGGATAGATGAAAAGCATCACCGATTGTGGTGAAGGGTCACATGAGATATCATCTAGCATCCAAAATATGAACGTTGGCACATCAAAAGGTTAAAACTTTAATAGCTTTTGAAATCAATTAGTGTAGGTGGCACCATTAGCAAAAGTAGTGTACATATAAGGTAACTATACCTTAAAGCATCCACCTTACCAAGAGAGTCTATTTACACACATAAAACTGAAATATTTTCAGTGGGTCTTAATAGAAAGTTCAAGAGGATTCCAACGCACTTTAGCATGCATTATTTGGACACTGTATGAATAAGTTATGAATTTCCAAAGTGTTGACTACTGTAGTTTACTAGCAGGTTCAGCAGAAAATAATTCTAAAAATAGACGCCTAAAATTTCGGGAAATTATTTTTCAAAAAAATAACTTTTTTGTATGGAGAATAAACAGATTTTCAAGAAAATTTGTTTTGCCTAAATCTATTTTTAAAATTAATTATATATTAGGCAGAAAGGTACCTAACTTGTTAGTAAACTATAGTATAGGTTGACCTTAAAGCGACCCTAAACTCTGATGTTCAGATTGTGCACATTCTCATCAATAGTAGGGTGTTAGAATCTACTTATTATAAAAGATTGAGCTAGGGACGCTTTAAGGAAAGGGTCGCTTTTAGATATAGTTACCTTAGATGAACAAGTTTCCGGTATACGTTGGTCTGGAGCGTACATAATTGTAAAGAAGAGGGTACGACGATTAATATTTGGTTGAATACGCCCAAATTAGTGCCCTATCCCCAAGGTGATCCCAAGACCGAGCAAATAAATCATACAAATTTTATTGGTTTACAGATTCTCTGTTTTTATGTTTTTATTTTCCTGTTTATTTTTCTAATTTTTCCTTTTCTTTTCCTTTTTAGTTCTGATTATTATTATCATTTTTCATTTTTATTTATTTAAACACTTCTCTAGTTTTTTTTTTTTTTTTTTTTTTTTTTGATTTTTTTGAATTTTTTTGGTTTGAATACAGGTAAATGTTTGTTTTCTATTCTAAGCCCATATTTGTTATATTGAGACTTTTCACAATCTAATTTTTATCATTGACTCAAAGATAAAACCGTTTTTATCTCTTTATTGGTATTTTTTAATAAATAGGTAACAACACCAACTTTTAGAAATTAATTATAGAATCACTATTTGAGCATTATTATTATTTTTTGGTTTCAATTACAATCTTTAATTTACAAAATGAATTGTTGAATAACTAGCATTCCGTCTCAAAATTTGGGAATCGTCTCAATATAACGAATATGGCCTTTTCTAAGATTTTTATACTATATTTTTTCAATATTTTTATATATTTTTAAATTTCTGATTATTTCTGTTTATTGTTTAATTTTGTTTTTCTATATATTTCATATTCGATTTAAAACTGTATTTGTGGGAAGGATAATCCGGATTTGGAGCCTCTCTCTTGTGGAGGGTTTGAATCCCCTAATGGTCGAAGCTGCCAATGTCATGAAGGGTTGCCCATATCACGTGGGTCCCCTGAGCGTAATTTGACAGGCCGCGTAGCGCAGTGGATTAGCGCGTCAGACTTCGGATCTGAAGGTCGAGGGTTCGAATCCCCCCGTGGTCGTAGCGGAGTGTTTTTAATCTTTGGGAAGTACGGAGTAATACAGTAGTAATGCCCGGTTTCAACCTAAGTCACTTAGGGAGGGAGCATCCCGATGGTTTTATTAAAAAAATATTTATTTCATTTAATGTCAAAAAACCACACAATTGATAAAAACAAAAATAAAAATAATTTTTCTGAAACAAATAGATGCTTTAACATTGCACAACAACATATAACAATCATCACACTGAACGAAGAGAGCACATTTCGGGTGATTTTGTTTTTGGGATTTTACGTTTTTCAATATTTGGATTATACCCAAAGCTCCTAATCATTTCCTACTAAGAGTGACACCCCCACCATAACATGAGGCCCGGGAGCAATCCCCGTCATGCTTGGGTTCCTATCAAGTAGGGAAGTATTAGCCCTCACGACATGCATCCATCCAGAACCCTAAACCACCACCCTTTTTCAAATGAGAGAACATCATTACTTTCCCAAAATAATAAGTTTTATAACACTAGGACAATGTTGAGGTGTTTGTCTTTGGAAAATTCCTTATTGAACCTCAATATTGTAAATGAAATGTCTCAAACAACACTAGAAGATGATCTCTACCCCTAACTTTGACAATTTATCAAAACTTGAAAAATGTCATTTCCTGACCGTGGGCAGTCACTGCTGTTTGGGCTGCAACCAGAAAATGATCGATCGATCACTTAGGGGTTAAAAGTTCAGAAAAGACTCTTTGTTTTTGAAATTGCAATATTTTCAACTTTATTCATTTAAAATACAAATCCGAGCGGCGAAACATAAGTACATTCCACCCTCTATAGAATGGCAAAAAAAATTTTGAAAAAAAATAAACCTTCAAGTTTTAGAAGACATGTAGCATATTTTCTAAAAATTTGGGGGTTAGGGGGAAATAAAGGGTGGGGGAAGGGAATCGAAGTGCCACCTCACCCAACCCATTCCAATGTTCATGACCCCACTAGCTCTCAAGATGGACTGCCACGTGGCAGTCTTTCATTGGACGATTTTGTTAAAAATTAATTAATTTTCAAAATTTTAAAATAATATTTTTTAATTATAAAAATTGAACTTTTAATTTAAAATAATAATTTTAATTTGAAAATAATAATTTTTATATTTGAAAATTTAAATTTTGAAATTTGAAAATTAATTTTTTTTTTTAATGATCTTGGAAAATGGGGTGGAGTTCTACCCCCCAATCACTGTCCCCAATAGTCCACCCCATTTTCCACACTCCGCCCATCTTGTTGCCCCCCCCCCCCATCCAAAAAAAAAAGAAAAGAAAAGAAAAAAGAAAAAAGAAAACACATTTCCCCTCATAACTTCTACATACGGTGTCGGAATTCAAAAAAAAATGAATCCCCATTTTCGTGGCACATTGGGGAATTCACTATTAAATTTCCTTCAAAATTCGATTAAAAATGTGTTCACTGGAACTTACCCAGTTCTCTAAATGTCCTAGTTAGGACACTTAGTCCTTTAGGGGTTAAGAGGAGCCCACCTCGTGGCTATCACCCAGGTAGTTTGAGGTCATTCTTGACATAAATTTTAACTTATCAAGGCTGCGAGAAGATATGATGTTTGTTTTTGCAAGAAGATATGATGTTTGTTTTTGAGATTGAGAAACAGACACTTGATTCAGGCAGGTGTAAGAAGTAGCTGAATTAATGGGTTACAAAATTAGCAAACCAATTTATTATCAATTTAAAGCAATGCTCAAAACACAATATCTTATTCCTAATCAAATTACAAAATATTTGTGGGTGTAATTTTTTGTGGATGTAATTTTTTTGTAGGTGTAAATATTTTGTAAATTATAAATAATTTGTGGGTGAAATTTTTTGTGATGGGTTGAAATGCAATACTCTAAGTGTAGTGGTTTTTGGAGATTTTTTGGTTGCTTAATATTATGAGTTGACTTTTTCAAGAGCACTTTTAAACTAAATTTTTTGAAATTTTGGGTGAATCACTGCAACATGAAATGAGGCATAAAAGTTTCACACAACATCAACTTTCTAATCGGATCACGCATGCATGAAGCTAACTTCCCATAAAAAATTTAGTAAAAAATTCGCACTGCAAAAAGTGCATGACAGATGAGCTAACGAAGTTTGCTTTTATACAACATGCAAAATATGCATGGTTGGGTAGTTAGGGGTTAAAATCATGAGATAGCTCTCAACGAACTCCTTATGTGAGATCAGCGTACAATGTGCTCTCTCTAATTGTAACCCCTATAAATGTAATAATTGTTCTACTGACTCCGAACTCAGGGACAAAGAAAAAAATGTGATTTATTATTTGTAAGAGTTTCATACTTTCCCCTTTGTAAACCTCCCTCGTTAAATGAAATGTTTGGATGAATGTGTGTCAATATTTTGTATATTCATCCAAAAAGATATGGATAAGCAATACAACACATACAATGGTGTGCAAACAAGTGGTTGTGGTTCCGGAAAGTGGATTCCCTTACTAATTTCATATTGTTCTAGGATTCTACTATAGTATTACTTTGTTTTTTTATACCCAAGTAAGGTTCATTTTACTAATGTTCTTACTGAAATTTTTGGTAATTTTCTTCAAATGAAATACCTCTCTAAATATAAGAATCTACTCACTCAAGAGAACTTGCAATTAGAGAGGGCACACTATAGTGAATTTGCAATAACTCATTGTTACCAAAAGTAGAACAACGGGCTTCCCCCGTCTCTATTCACCCCGGTCCCCCATTTTCTGAAATTTCATTTTGGACATCCTATATGCTTTTTTTGGAAGAAAAAAAATAATCCGAATTTGGAGCTTGCGGCCCCTAATTAGTTTGGGGGATCCACTTGGGAAGTTTAAATCATGAGAAGAGGGAGTTAGTATTTTAGGTAAGCCGTAAGGGCACAAAACAGGGGACAGATTTCGTCCCCACATGCTAATGTCCAGGGGATTTAAAGTCTTTCAAGAGCTTCCAACAATGTCGACAACAAAGTTTTCACTACCTTCAATCATGATGCCCCTGTTCTATGTCTTGTGGACATAGACCTAGTGGTAGATCGAATAAACACTTTATTCACACCGGTTCTCTTCGAGGACCGAAGTTCTTCTTCTTACCTTCAGTCGTGAAGAGGAAGAAAATTATCAATGTGACTCATGATGCTGAAAGTGGTATGATACATGAAATTGAACATATGGCTAGAAGGTTGAACTAAATTTTGTGTAAAAGTGGATTAAGCTCAGAGTCAAGTTAAACCTTGCAGGTTTAGGGTTTTGGGTCTTGGGTGGTAAGTAGCCGTTTCATTCACATCGTGGTGGTGGTGGTGTTAATTTCTTCTCCATGCCATCAAGACCACTCATTGCACGAATAGAACCATGTTAAGTGCATAATGACACTGATATAGAACAATAGAAAAATCACTAAGAAAATAATAGTCACCATGGTTGAGTACAAATTACTGGAAATACAATCCTGCAATCCAAGTAGAAGTTTGAAGTTTGAGTTATTAGAGGTACTTGTCGAGAATTGCAGCCTGCAGAAGATAGGGATTCACAGCGCTTTCTGCCAGCCTCAACTCAAATCGCCCTTCGTCTGGAATCATGTGATGTTGTAAATGAATGGAAATTTCAAAACCGCAGCACATCTGCTCTATACTTTCTGTCCCATTACACACAAGATGGTAATGCTACAACTGAAGCTTGATGAGTGATGGGGGCTCTCAATAGCATTTGATGGAGGTAATCATTCTTCCAACCAACTATTGTAAGGTAGAAGTACCCATAGCCAACACAATAATGCTTTTAGCATGGAGAGTGTTGATGTTTCAGTGATGAGATATTTTTCTTTCATAGGAGAATAGAGATACTCTAGAATGGTAATTTCTTTGAAAAACAAAAATTCTCAAAATTAAATTTAAATATAAATAAATAAGTGAAAAGTTCTTTGAAACCCATGACTAATGTATAGGTTCACCTATAACTGACAACAATGAGATCACCTCTGGAACATAAAGTTGCTGTGTGTTGATAATTCTTGATTGGCCCGCAGTATGTTGACTTTTGGGTTTATGAAACGCAGCTTCTAGGAGGCCTACAAATTAGTGATGGTGCACTTATCGGAAGCAGTGATGAGAATGCATGTTGAGGAGACTGCGAATCAAGTACGAAGGCCACGAGAGCGTGGGGGAAGTGATCATCACCATCTCAGCAATACGGACTTGGTTGAAGGCTACCCAGGGTGCTCCTGAAAATTAAAGCAAGAAATGAGCAGTGGAGACGATCTCCCTGTCATGCCAAGCGGATTCGTTAGTAAGATCCAAACAAAGGCTTTCACATTATTCTTTGCGAGCTGTTGAAAATGCTCCAGTAGTGTAGAATGTGGGTCACATGTAGTATCGGGAACCTCGCCTCGGCAAATGTAACCCCCTGGCTACATTCTACAGGGGAGAATACACGGGAGATTCCCGATACTACATTCTAGCCGTAGAATGTTAAGATTGACTTGGGAGATTTTGGGTCTTGATCCATTGATCTTATCACTGGAAGTTGACACATCAATGTGCACAGGAGAACACCTCGTTGCTCACCATTCATGCTTCACATGCATGTATACTTCTTGTGCGCAAATGTAGTCCAATGAACATGCTTGGCCTAGGGTTAGTGCGTTTTGTTACCGCCAAGGGGCTAGAATGTATTATCGAGAACCTCCCGTGGGGCACCCTGGAGAATGTCGCCAGGGGGGACATTTGCCGAGGTGAGGTTCCCGATACTACATGTGACCCCCGGCAAGGACTGGATTGGGTGTCTCTGAACTTCAGAGAATGGTTCCAGTCCTACGTCATGTTTCATTGACACACATACCATTATATTATTTGACTTGCAAATGGTGAGATTGAACATACGTTTATTAAATGCACAGAGGTGCTGAAATTGAGATCGAATGTTCGAATGCACATGCTTCTGTCTTACAAAAATTTAGGGCATTTGATTCAAGTGAGATATCAACTCACGTGCCTTGATCTTTTCAGGGTCATTTTTGCGTCATTTTTGAAGCATTTGCTAGATTATTTTTAAGCATTTCATAACATATTTGGGTTGTTTTGAGTCATATTCAACTTAATTCACTATGCTCCTTGTCTCCAGAAATCAAGACACATGCCAGAAAAAAATCCACAAGACACAATAATGACCATTTCAAGGATTATTTCCAAGTTGACGTAGAATAATTATTGGACACACATGTAATAAGGATGCTTCATTTTATTTAAGGAAACAAGAGTACATGTCAAGCATGAGGTGGAAACAAGATAGTGGCAATGACTCTCATCACGACACAAATCAGAGACACTACCTTCATCACGACACTAAACAGACTCAAAGTCAACTCTCAATATATACATGTCATTGTGATGTCCTCCGACGCAAGTTTTCGAGTTCCAATTCAGAAATCCTTCTGTCCCTGGCTTCGAGCATCTGCTTCATTGCTTGGATCGTCTGGTCTCTGTCAAGGACCTTTTGCTGCAATTCTGTTATCATGTCCATCAGTACTGCCTCTGCATCCGATCTTTGTTGAGGACTAGGAGGAATCGAGCTTTCAGTTGGCAACTTACTAGCCTCAAAATCATGTTGTGCACTTCTATCAACCATGCATGCGTTCACAGGATCACCAGACGTGAGCGTTGCAGTTGCTCGGCCTTGAGGAATATCAGGAAACGTCTCCAAAGAAAAAACTTGAACACCTGCGAGTGCTGCCAATTGATCCATTCCTGGATGTGCAGTGGATATAGAGCTCTCCATTGGGAATTCACAATTCGAAGATTTCTGTGGTGCACAATGCTCGACTGTTAGTGCACCCACGCCTACTTCACAGTAGTTTCCAATTGAAGTTTCGGCAACATCCCATGAGCCCCACGAGTATGCGGTTTCAAGCGGCTCTGCATGGAAGGGACTATCACCTTGCTTTTCAAATATTGGCACAACCATTGCTGAAGATTGAACTTGATCATCTTGCACATGTTGTTGTTGAGGGTCACTATCAAACATCATGTCAGGTGGAGATTCCAGAAGGAAACTCTCCAAGAACGTACAGAAGTCACCAGCGTCGTCTTCAACAGGATGATGAGGAGCTCTAAGAATGGCCTTCTGCTTCTCGAAGGATTTATAGACCACCCTCACTTTGTCTCGGACCCATTCTCTCTTCCCCTTCACAGAAAGGCTCCGCTCTTGCTCCATCTGCACCGATGGAATCTGAAAGTGGTGGCCATGTCCAAGATCCAACGTGCCTTCACCCTGTCCATAATAAAACGCAGCTATCTGCTTCTTGATCTGAGCCTCATCATCGGTAGCGCACACACCGAGATAAAGATGGTTTCCAGCTTGCCCAGGCGGTGTGTACCTCGCTTCAGGTTTGGAGAGTTTGATGGTCCCCGACAGCTTGTCCTTTATACGTCTACGGTACCCTCCTCTGGAAGCTACTACATCTCTGAACTTGATCCAGACATAGGCCCCTTCAAAAAGCACAATGGAGATGAAGGTGGCTCTGAATTGAAAAGAACCCGTAGAACAAGTTAAGGTGCCACCCTTGTCAACGTGGCCCTCCTCTTGTGGTGCCCATTCAAAATTCAATATCGACTCCCGTCTTTCTCTTACCAAGTCCATGAGGTCCATGATATCCTGGATTACATACATGGGCAGCGATACAGCCGACACCACCACGGCGTCGAAGACCTCGGATACACGAGCTGACTCCATCACGGCCTCGTTGTGCATGTCGGCGTCCGTATCCCAATCTATGTGGGCGTTCATGTGGACGTCCGTGCCCACTGGTGCCCGCAGAGATGACTCCCAAATAGAATAATCTTGTATCGATATGGTTGGAATCTCCATGTCGGCGTGCATGCCCATTGCGTACTCAGTACCCACTATCGTAGACATGCTATAACCGTACACTATCAATCACCGTGCATTTCAATGCAAATAAAACGATGAACAAGGTGCACAGTGATTGGCGTGTCTACAATATTACTAAAAATATATTATAGCCTCCTTCACTGCTTCTTAGTGTAACTAGACTCATCGACTCTATCCCCCTACGAAGCTGAATCTATTCTAGAACAGACACGAAAGTCTTTGTGCTACGACGCATATATAATTATGCAAGATTCTCAAACCACAGTAATTCCTTGAACCAGTTTCCGTTAGTATCATTCTAGGTTAAGAAGCGGCAGCTTCAATGCGAGCTTCAATCTCCAGAGCTGCACCTAAGTTCCCTTCACTAAAAATCTGATTTCTTAAGTAAACGGACGGTTTCAGACACAACGTAATACAAGTACAACTCCCCACTCAGGCACTCACTGGATGTCCTAGTACTGCACATGCACACAATGACTGAATCTGAACTAGTGAGAGAGAACAACCCTTAAACCCCCCTTCCAACTCGACGAATGATTTCTAAACCTGGTTTGCCGGGGAAGAAATTTGTTCGGACCCCCACAACATCACAACCAGGATTCATGATCTAAACCGTAAAATAATCCTAAGTGGAAAGGAAAGATTATCGATCAATGCCCAGTAACATGCACGACGACACAGACTTACATACGTGCACCTCCTCATCGAATGTTGGAATGATCGTGCGTAGCTGTAACTCGCAGTCCATCAGCCAGGCGGCCCTTGTCCTGCATCTCAGTAGCAGCGACGTACAGGCCACACATGGTCAAAGAGAAAACGTCGTTCAAAGAGAGAAGAGAAAAGAGAAAACATGGCTGTTGTGAAGCTAGGCAGGTTGTTTAACCCCTAAACGTCCCAGCGTCCAGTTTCTGGACGTTTGTTGGTCAAACCCAATTTTGATCTTGAAGATGACTTTTGTTGCTAATACACCCAACCAAGAAAATGAAGTTTATTAAGTCTAGTTTGAACTTCACTTTTCAAATCTTAAAAATTCCAATTATTGAGTATTTTATTGCTTGTGCAAGCTTTGTAGCTCAAGGTTTGAATTACACTACATAGGATGTTCACCTTTCGAATTTCAAAATTTAAATAAAAAATTTCTATGGAAAACATATCATGTGATTCTCCATTGTAATTTGTACCTGCTCCCAAAAAATATTAATTTTTTAAAGCTTTTTTGTAATAAAATTTGATTTTTGAAGTATTTGACTTAAAAATTTGTTAAAAAGGCCGTATTAAATCAAAAAAATCTGAAAATTTCAAGACTGATAGGAAACATTCAATTCCATGCATGAAAAATATTACAAAATATATTTTGATAAATCTTGAAGGCTAAATTGTGTAGTTTGACTTTCCTACAAAGGATTGGTACGTTTAAGGGTTAAGTAGCCGTGTTGTGTACAAGGCAAGACCGCTAGGAAGGGGGGAAGGAGTAGTGTTGGCTGGGGGACAAGGGGTAGTAGGGGTAATGAGGTGCTCAAATTCTGCAGAAAATTCTGCATTCAGTTGACCTCTCTCGGCACTGCATACAATATTTAATGATTGTGGAGCCTTTCCAAGCTCCTTCGTCCACTGTTGTCTGTACTCCGATACTTTCAGGCTTTTGCCAATCGCTGATTTTCACACTTATTAGTTGCACAAGTCTTAACCCCTAAACGTCCTCACCCTGTCCAAATTGGGCAGTTTTGCAAAGATGCATCATAAAATGCAACACAAGGGATATTTTGAACTTGATGTATGAATTAAAGTTATACATTATGGATTTTAAATTCTATCCATACAATTAGATCTATGATTGCTATCACCAATATTTTTGTATAAAATTTGAAACTCAAAATTCAAAATTCATTTATAATTCAATTACAAATAAGATATTGACAATTTGTGGATGAATTTTTTGCTGATGGGTTGAAATGTAATACTCTAAGTGTAGTGATTTTTGGAGATTTTTTGGTTGCTTAATTTTATGAGTTGACTTTTTCAAACTCACTTTTACACTAAAATCTTCAAAAAAATTGAAGGAACAAT
The DNA here is from genome assembly GCA_022496805.1 of Pohlia nutans. Lineage (NCBI taxonomy): Eukaryota > Viridiplantae > Streptophyta > Bryopsida > Bryales > Mniaceae > Pohlia > Pohlia nutans. The sequence continues at coordinate 36,854,935 of CM040085.1, forward strand.
GTGGCATGAGATGAGGCATAATTTTTTCACAAATCATCCCTTTTCTAATTGGATCACGCATGCATGAAGCTAACTTCCCATAAAAAATTCAGTAGAAAATCCACACTGCAAAAAATGCATGATGAATGAAAAATTGAAGTTTGAAATCTGTTCATCGTCCAAAATCTAAACAGTTGGACGTTTAGGGGTTAAGGGTTGTGTATCCATAACCTACTCCATGAATTATGGAGCAGATGTGTCAACACATGAGTGGCTACACACTCACAATTTAGAACTCATAACTCTTCTCTTCCTCTTTGAACTACTAGTTCACTCCATGCAAGTATCGTAGGACTAGCTTTCTTTCTATATTAGTTCAAAAGTGCCAATTCTTAGTCGTATGTTATGTCCTATAACCACCTCGGGACTTCCATCCCTCGCCAGTTATGTAGTCCATATCCTACTTGGGGATGCAGTCTTTGAGAATCACGTGCGTTCATGACCCCTCTGAAAACCCCCTTGTATACGACGGGTTATATATCTAAAACTTTTGTGTACATATCTATTCTATCATAAATATATGTTTAATGTATGTACACGTCAATATTTTCAGCTCTAAATATGTTTATTGTATGTATATGTAATACGGCAACGTTCAAATTAATATCCCATCTTGCGCACTCACGTATACTCATACATGTTTAGTACAGTGCACCCCTCGGGTGTCATATATGAGATTTTCAAGTTTGGAAGTACTATTTGGTGCCTATATAGTGTAATTCAGAGTTGGAATTTGGAAGGTATAAATTCTTTGAAAATTGATTGTATAAGGGATTGTATAAAACATCATTTTTCATTTTGTAGGCTTTTGCAAAATAGGCTTCCTTGTCCATATAGCATTTCAATGCAAAATTTTATTTTCATAATTTTATAGTAAAAATATATCCTAATAGATTTGGCAAAAATGACATTGTTTTATTTCATTTTTTGAATTTTGAAATTCTTTACAAATATTGATGTTGAAGTATTTATTTTTGAGTTTCTATACTTTCTTAATTCTCCCACATAGGTAATTATTGTTGATCTTCCTAGTATACAATATTTTTAAGGGTTTCAAAATTAGCCTTAGATTTTAAATTATTTTAAAATTTTAAAATACTCTAGAAAAAATCACATTAGTTCTTTGAAATTAATTACCAAAATTTTTAAACAACATTATGGTCCAAAGTCAAATTTGACCCCAGTATCTATTATCACTAAGATATACTCCCTCCGTTTCACAATAAGAGTCCAAAACCACATATTTTTTTTGCGTCATTTTAAAAGTCCACATTCATTGTGTTGTTTTCCAATATAGAACACACATTTTGTCAAAACTAAACTACCAGACTGGAAAAGTAATGAGGAGTGCTCCCCTTCTCAATAGAGATAGGTCTCCAATTTTTCTACAGTGCTATTTTATACATTTGGAACCTATCTCTATTGAGAAGGGGAGCACTCCCTATCACTTTTCTAATCCGATAGTTCAAATTTAACGAAATGTTATTGACTCCTATTCATTCATTGTGTTGTTTTCCAATATTGACTTTTTATGTTTTTATCCTTTTCCATCGAAACACACGGTTCTAAAAGTTGCCATTGCGTTTCATCCCACTACTAGAAAATCACGACTAAATCAACAGAAAATCAACTCATTTCTGTTGGTCCGTGCACTGTAAGTGCCTTTTTCACTTATTTCTAACTATCTGTAAATGCAACAACAGAAGTCGCCTGATTTCTGTTGGTCCGTGCACTGTAAGTGCCTTTTTCACTGATTTCTAATAATTTGTGCACTATAAGTGCTTTTTTCACAAATTTTTAACTTTCTGTAACACTAGAGGAAATCTAAAGCCTCATCAAAACCGCGAATTCTCATGCATATAAATTAATAAAATAAAATAAAATAAAAAATCAAATAATTTTAAAAATAAAATAAAAAATAAAAATAAAAAATAAAATCTCATGTGGATCTCTGGCAGCATATCGGCCACATCAGGTTGGATAATAATTCTTTAATATTTTTTTAATATATTCTTAATATAAAACAAAATAAAAATAAATTAAACAGTTTTAAAATAATTTTTGAGCATTATAAAAACATTTTTAAAACATTTTTGTAATACTTTATATTATTATATTATTAAAAATTTATAAAAATTTCGAATTAATTTTATTTACAAAAATAACAAAAAAAAAATGTTTTTTCAATTTCTTTTTTGGGAGTGGATCAGGTAGGCTTTTATTTGTACTTACAAAAAGTTTCAACAAATTCCAGAAATTTTCTTTTTTCAACGAAATTTTGATGGCTGGGAGTTGTTTTTTTTTCTATAGTAGACTTCGGATATTTTTAGCGATGTCAAAAACATTTTTTTCTTCAAATTTTTTTTTGCATTGGATCAGGCAGGCTTTTTTCTGTACCTAGAAAAAGTTTCGGAAAATTCAAAAAATATTTTCTTTTCGACTAAATTTTGATGGCTGGTAGCTGTTTTTTTTCCACAGCAGACTTTGGATATTTTTAGCGATGTCAAAAATTATTTTTTTTCAATTTTTCTTTTTGTAGTGGATCAGGCAGGCTTTTTTCTATATGTACAAAAAGTTTCAAAAAATTCCAAAAATATTTTTTTTTCGACGAAATTTTGATGGCTGGGAGCTGTTTTTTTTTCCACAGCAGACTTTGAATATTTTTAGCGATGTCAAAAACTTTTTTTTTTCAAATTTTTTTTTTGAAGTGGATTAGGCAGGCTTGTTTCTATATCTATAAAAAAAATTAAAATTTTCTAAAAACATACTTTTTGGATATCCAAGACAAAAGTTATTTTTTGTTGAACCCCCTTCTACTAAAATGTCTATAAAAACTTCACAACATATTGGATCAAAGTAAAAACTTTACCACTAATACTAGACTTTAAAACGCAACTTTTTCAATAATTTTTTATTAAAATCGGACACCGTATGAAGGAGAAACAAGCCTTCAAAGTTTACTGAAATTGTCAAAAGTCCAAATTTTTGATGTGGGCATTTATAAGTAACAATAAGTAACCGGTTGTGGCACAAAGCAACTCACCAATGGTGTGTTGGTAAGATCTTGTAGTCATCATGTAGGAGGTCACGTGATCAAACCCTGTGGGTGGGGAGATGTTAGGATATGGTAGTCTTGGCAACCGGAAATTGTGGCTCGGGCAGTTGAATATTAGGGCCCGGGCAGTTGAAAGCTACCGCCCGGGCAGTGGGAATTTTTTTCGGGCAGTTGAAGTTTTCGTCCGGGCAGTCAAAAAATTTCGTCCGGGCAGCCGGAAAATTATGGTATGGGAAGCTGAAATTTTTATTTCGAGTAGTAGAATTATTATTTTTGTGTAGTTGAATTTTTTTGACCAAAACAACAAAAATCAAACAACATATCTCTGTTGAAAGATGTCCAGATCAACTTGTCCAAATCAACTCCCATTATCAACAATTCTCTGTTGATTTTTTGTTGTTTTGGACACATATTTTCTAGTAGTGTCCCTTTCAACACGGGCTTTATTTCCATCTTAAATGTCAATTTTTACTACAAAGTGGACTCTTATTATGAAACGGAGGGAATAACTTGGAAGCAACCAGAAGGTGATTTCTAATTGGATCTATATAACAAGATTTTTTTTTAAATTAATTGATAGAATTTTTATTTTGATATAAGCATTTATTAATTATCATTTTAATTAAAACTTTAAAAACTTATGTAAATTTATATATATATATATATATATATATATATATATATATATATATATATATAATTAATTGTTCCTTAAATTATTAAAGATAAATTTCATTTTTTATTGACAATATTAAATATCGTACATCGTAATCAATTCCAACATAAATTAATCAATTTATCACAAAAGAAAATGTAACATGCCATCTTATAATGAGTTTAGGTTGACGTGGAACTCTCAAAATGTGATATGGAAATCCAATTTCGATATAAGGTTATTTGAATTTAACACTCATATGGTAGATTGCTTATGAGCATCTCTCAGTAGAATATATTGTATATCAAACACTTTATGCATATTGGAGTATATACCATAAATATATATATGATGAATTTAGAAAGATGTTTATTAAAATATTCAATCCTAAAGTGTATATGCAACTATATTTTGGTTGCAACAAAATTAAAACAAAATTGAAGAGTGAAAAGTAATCCAATTGAAACATTTTTAGTGTCATCATTTAAAAATTTAATGATACACTTAAATTTTTAAATCTTCAATGATATACCTCCCGATAAATAAGATGAACCCTATATTTAAACTCAAGTATTTTTTTAATTTCTCGATAGTAACCCCCTCAACAACATAGCATAATAGAGCAATGCAATGAAGCACCCTTTTGAAAACTGAATCAAAAGTGAATCTTCACTTAAATCCACGTTTTTGAGTAATGGAGGAATGCCATTTGTATTCCATGAATTTTGAGACTACCGTATCATTGCCAGGTAAACTCAGTTTCTAATTGTGATTGATTAGATTGTTGTCCCATTACAAAAGGGAGATGGTTCCCATTGCTCTATTATGCTATGGAGAATTGCACCCTACATATGATAGGTATTCATAGCCCTTTCTGCCACAGCCTCAACTCAAATCGCCCTTCGTCTGGTATCCTGTGATGTTGTAAATGAATGGTAATTTCAAAACCACAACACATCATGACTTGCTCTATACTTTCTGTCCATTACCTCGGGGATGCACTATATGTTACATTAGTGAATCACGTACATTCAAAGGGTGTTTTTTGTAAGGGGGCTATGAAGTAATGCAAATATTTTATGATATAAAAGAACATCTATTATATATTCTATGAATATTTCTTTAAATTGTTTTTTAAGCACCCTTTGCTATTTATAATGAAAATTTTCACATTTGAATTATGCTATTTTATATCAAAGATTTTTCAAAATTTTCTCTTAAATGAATTAAAATACACCTACTTTTGAATTTCAATAGCACATTTGCCAACAAAAACTTGGAGAGTGCATCCCAGGTCCATTACACACAATGAGAATGTTCATGCTACAACTGAAGTTTGATGAGTGACGGGGTCTCAATTGATTACATGCAAAATTTCAGCACATAATGCTCATTGCCCCCAAATTAATTCATATGCCAATCAGGGGGAATTGCATCCAAGGGCATCAGGATACAATAATTTTGGGGTTACTATCATGATATAACACAATCATCAGCAAATACAATTGTGTTGAACATCTCGTCTAAACCCTTGATGTTAAATCACAGACATTTGGAGTAAGGTCAGGTCATGTCGACATGAATTTCAAATCATATTGTTCTTGTACATTGTATAGACAACGAATATATAAGTTTCATCAGGTTTAGTACCGTACTCGGCTGTTAGGGTCAGAAAAAATAATTATAAAAAAAGAAGCCCAAATCTTTAGGAAATTTTTTTTTTCAAAAAAATCTATTTTCTATGGTGAAAAAGAAAATTTTGGAAAATTTTGGAGAATATTCATATAATCTTAAAGAATATTCGTATAATTTGGATAATAAATGCTGACTTTGACGTATAGGTACAATAATTAATGGGGAGTTACTCTTTGGACATAAATTGAAGTAGATTCAAACTAATTTCGTCATCTAATTTCACCATCCTAGTTTATACCCTACAATAGAGGTAAGAAACCCATTTCCATTGTTTTCACTTATTTTGATTAGTTTCTCTTGTCAAAATGGAATTTTGTAATGTGGGTTTAGTTTCTATTTTAAAAATATTTTAATGCATTAAAACATGTGTTATTTGGATATTGTATGAATAAATTATACATTTTAAAAGTTTTGTTCATATACTAAATAAAATTATGGATATTTTCTTACTCATTATAGAGAAACCTGGCACGGGTGAAAGAACTTTATAAAGATACACGCCACTAGACAAAAGACGACCAAAGGCAAAAGGACAAAGGCCCGAGCAACCAGGTGGCGAACGCGAGGGCAGTCTCACTCAAAGGCAAGTGGAACAACAAGAAATAACACCCAAAGCCCAAAGCAACTACGCCTGAGTTTAGAGGGAAAACTAAGGCTAATCGTCATTATTTAACCAAAAACGGGTCATACTCCTAATAGTATCATGACTTAGAATATTTTATTGCTCATCAACTATAAACAGTTTATAGTACATTGCCACATTCACTAGATTTTAAATTAGTACTATTGGATTGATACATGCATAATATTCCTAATATACAGTAGGAAGAAACAATGTTTGGCGTTTTTGCATTCTCCCTTGAAAAAATCAACTTCGCCATTTTTGAAAAGGCCCCAAAGGCACATAAATGGTCCCCCTACCCACCAAATTTGGAATATAGGTTTTTTTATGAGTTAATTTCATGTGTACCAAATTTCATTGCCTAAAGATTTACTAAAATAAAATTATTGCAAATTTACTAACGAGTATATTTTTTTAGGGTCATTAAATTAATGTTGATGGAAATATGACACCTCGTGCTGTTAATCTTCCATTATGAATAATCCTTGAACATAAGTACTTCTCAAATATATCACCAACCTTTTTTCATGAGCATTTGTTGTTCAAGTTTGAGAATCACATCATTTTGTATACATGTGTATTTATTAGTGAATTTGCAATAATTTCATTTTGATAAATCTCTACACCATAAAACTTGGAACACGTGTTTTCTTATGAGTTATTTACATGTGCACCAAGTTTCATTCAATGAAATCTTGTCCTTAATCTAAGTTACTTCAGCTTAATTCATGATTTCAGGGTTACGTCATGTTATAGCAGATCAATGTCGCTTTCAACTCAATTTATTATTTTTAAATTTCATGGTTTCTTGCATGCCAGTAGTAACTTGTTGGTTGTATGGTTTAGGATTGTGTAAAACCATGGCTGGTACTGTAAATGTGAAGGACGGTAGTGATTGATGAAGCTCACGGCCATCGAAAAGCAAGCGAGGGTCCCAAAACAATCCTTGGCGAGACGCTTCGAAGCAGACCAAGATGCAAGTTGTCGAGGTGCAGTCACTGATGCTTATTCTCTTCCTTTCAACATTATACCCCCAAAAATTAAACCTCCTGTCAGGCTGGGTACTAAGCTATAAATACTACTAGATACTAAAGCGTATTCTTGGGAATAACAACTCGGAAGAGTTTATGACAGCAACAAAGGGAAGATGCAAACGTAATCAATATCAGCCTACTTCGCCAATATATGTCAGACAGGAAAGTGATAATCTAGGAGCAGTAGTAATAATCTATTGAGTAAAAGGTACATACTCCACAAAACTTGGGAGGAAGCAGGTGCAGGTTGTACACTCGTCCAGGATGAACGTGATCATCCAAGAAACTTGTCCAGTGAGCGTCACAAATGCCATTGAGATCACCTGTCCGCTTGAAATCACCTGTTCGCTTGGAGATCAACGTAGCGTCCCAGAAAATCTCATACGGAAGTAACATAACATAAGAGGTATGCAGTACCGATACAATGCTGAGGTGCAGGGAACACAACTACTGTACCTATTAATCTATGACATGGTATCAATGAGAGAAGCCCGCATTTCGTTGACGATGTTACTGGGCTGGGCGTCACGCAGTTTGAACACACTCTCGATCACTGAGAGCTCGGTAGCAGTGGTGTCCAATCCACAGAAAGCAGTCCAGTCATTCACCACCAACCCAGCGCCAATGACTTCACTTCCTCTGTTTACGGTACCCGCCACAAGTGGGACTTGAAGTAGTGATGACAACTCATCCAGGTCTTCTATTGACGTGTGTGGGTGCACCTGCACATACAACATCAACTCAGATTCTGAACAAGATGTTACTTAGACTCAGAGCCAAGTTCCATGGGTTTGAGAAATTGCCCACGGAAGTAGGCAAGAGGAGGGGATAAGTGGAACTTGGGTTTGCCTCAAACCCAAACATGAAGTTGTGCCCATTCCATAGACTTGCTTGAGGTGAAACATGAACAAATTTGATTGGGTGAGGTGAAACACGAACGAATTTGATTGGTTAGGGAGAAGTTGCTACGAAGTCTTGGGCTTGAGAACCCTCCATACTTCCCAACAACTACTCCACTTTTTATCTCAAAAGCTCACTTGAAATGTGGAACTTGGTCCCCGAAGTCCCTAAAAACTTGTCTTTTAGTGAGATACTTCACCCATAGAACTTGGCTCTCAGTCTAGTTTACTACCGGGAGTTTCCTACATGTAGCTTGAATTGCATTTTGTGTTTGAGTGTAAACAAGGACGTCAAAGTTGTGGACGCTTACCAATCCACCACGATTAGTAAATTGACTGTAGCTCCCTACAAGGATGTTGCCTGCAATAGTTTGCCTGAATACTTCGACTCCCAGAACATCGGCTACAAGTTCTTCTGTTTCCTGTACAGCAAAATTTGACAGCCACCAATCAAATTCAGAGCTTTGTATTTACGGTGCCTCCTAGGGTAACAGAATATACCTTACGACATACTACCCAACTACACTACATTTGAGAGTGGACACATAAATTTTAGGACCTCGGTTTAAAATAGATCGTACCCTATCCAGATCGGTGTGGATGAGCGACACATAATCGTTACATGCAATACAGTTGCCAAGCGCAGAAAGACGCTCGTCCACTCTTTGAACCACCACACTGTCTGGTAAGCAATTTCTGATGTGCAGTAGCTCTGTCATTAAAAAATAACCACGATGCTTGTCAGCGTATTTATCCTTGTATCCTCACATATTAGCAACATACGAGAAGACATAATATACAGGAGCCACCCGTACACATACATCTAGAGGTTCACAAATATCAACAAGTAGCTATAAAATACCGCTAGCCAATTTGAAAGGTCCCAGAGTATACTTCGGATAGTGCTCAAAATATAACAGTTGTACCTTGATCAGTGGTCGCTTGTGGAAGGAGTAAACCATTTTTGTTCCCTGAAGCAACAGAGAGCCAACAAAACATAATTGTCATATATTCACGATTACCGACTTGTCTCGTAAAATTCAATTTCCAATACAACAGGCATTGACTTGTGACTCCAGGTGCTCGACAAAATGAAGCAGTTCTAGATTATAACTTCTGCATGAGACCTGAAATATCATCAACACTGTAGAGAAGGTTTTCAAAAAGTACTCAGAGACCGATGACAACACTTACCGACACACATGCGGCCAATCACTCGAGTACCAGCAATAGACGCCTTCACAACGGGAATAACGTCTGCTAACTCTGATTCGAATGTGCTGCAGTCAAAGTAAAGGCCCACTAGTGTCAAAATCTGTCAGAGGGGAGTATAGTTCCGAAAACAAATTGACCATAATTCCTTCTGCAAATTGACCATCAGTGAGCGGAACTAACAAGAAATTCCATAATGGTAGATTATAGCACCTGTAGAAGTTCTCAGAACCACCTATCGCCACCAAGCAGTATGCATTTGTGAGCTTTGAGAAAACTCCAATCTCATTGCTATTCTCAAACTGAGCCCCTGCAAACAGTAACAGAGATATCAAAACAGTAGAACGCATATACCAACTGCATGCCAAAAGCTGCGTTACAGTTTGGCACTTCTCGTGACCTAGTGTCGGAAATCGTATCGTCTTCTTAAAAAAATGCAACTAACGCCAAGACTCTAAGCCTATACAGATAAGGCTGTGACATCAAAGTACCACCACCCAGTGATTTTTTTGTTGCTAATTTTGGGCTGAATAACTGATGCAAAGGATTTTTTTTTAAAAAGAAGGAATAATAGCCAGATTTCCCACATGGAGTCAAGATGTGTAGCCTCTTTAAACCTAGGTGTCACCCAGGTATTGCCTAAGTAGCACCTAGGTAGCACATGTGTGTTACTCTGATGTTACCTATATATTAATATGAAAAGAGCATCCAAGGAGCCTCGATTTGACAAATACAATAGAGAGACTGCAGTACACTGACTCTATACTCAACAGCTTCAGAACCAAAACTACTCTCAAACCACTGACTACAAACCCATGCTACACCTAAAACCCTAACCACAGAAACCGAAACCACCCACCCACGATACAAAAATGGCTGAATCCCACTGCAACCCACTCAGTGTAAGAAGAAAAAAACGCAATCGACTTGTGATACTCTCACAATTTGAAACATAACTTCGTTAACCAACCCTAGAATCTAACAAACAGCACATCAATCACCCGCCCCTTCCCAAGCAAAGCAACAAATTGAAGGATCTCTTACTCGTCGCCATTTTGAAAAATCCACTCGACAATTCGCAAGTAGTACCGCTCAACAAATTCGAGCAGGCACAAGCACACACAGGTGAGCGAAAGTCGCACTCCAATTTTTTTCAAAACAGCAGCTGCAAATTCCAAATCGCTTGAGACTAACGCGAATGAAGAGGATGAAGTTCTAGGTTTAGGGTTTAGCAGATGTTAATATAAATGTTCCCTAAGCCTCCTTTCGTGTTCCCCACGTTGTCGCCTGCAGTTGCTGCGAAACTTCGGGTTCTGGCGGTCTGGATTCTCTGCGTCCGTGTGAATGGAGTCGAGTCAAAGCCGAGGACGTGTTCCCCAAGTCTTGGAGTTCCCCATGCGTACCCTAGGGTTCCCTTCCACGCCATACTCTTGAGCCTTAGGCTAAAAGTCATAAGTGCCACATTATTTTTTATTATTTGCGGATGGTTCTTTTAGTTTTTAGTCAAAGGTTTTTGGGTCTGGAGGTATCAATGGGGTTTTCAGGTTTTGTAATAGGGGGATGACCCAATAACCGACATGTACTATAAATCAACAATAGAGTTAACCGAAAAGAGTGTCTCAAAGTGGAAACTCACCTCATATTCACCTTCAACTCGATTTCAATTCAAAAAACGGCAAAACTAGTCTATGGTGAGTTGGAGAATAATCTAAAGCAGGACCCTGCGCCACCATGGGGCGTGGAACTCGTGACCTCCCCAATGCTAGAGGAGAGTTTCCATCCGCTCCCCCAAGCCAAGAGCCCTAACCATGGGGACTATTCATGAACAATGAATATCAGAAAGTTTAATTATAGAGAGGAAACTCCTTTTCAACTCCTCCCCAACTCCTCTTCTGTTTTCGGTTAACTTAAATATCTCCAACAGGTGTTCATTGAAAGTTTTGAATTCTACATCAGTATTAGATTTGCGTGAAAAGCTTAAAATGTTGGTTTATAAGCCATCCACTATATGAGGGTATCAGCCATAAGGTTCTTTAGTCTCTCTACAACACTTTAGAATTTGTCCTACTATTCTAGAATCACTGTAGCAAATACCCCGAATCATGGCAAGTTCATGTCATATTTAGTTGGAAATTGGGTGGTGAGACATTGCATCTGGTGTTAGACTATCTACAGTGCTATTGTTGAAAAGGGAGAACTCCACCAACTAGGTAAGAACTTTATGACATAAAAGTATTTAAAAGATATGTATGCGTGAGAATTGATGTAAGTGTGGCGTTAAGTTTTGGTTTGATATAATTAGTATGGAGTATTTGTAGAGTACAGTGGACCACATTGAGGGAATTTTGGGTTGTGCTCCATCTTGACTTTTTGTTCACGTTTGTACACATTATGCATTTTGTTTAAAAAAAACTAATTTTTAAACTGATTTGAAAAATATGTAGCAATAATACAATGAAAAATGAAGTGAACCAACTTTTAATTTTTTTATCGTGCTAACCAAAGAATAAAATTTTAGTTTGTCAAAATGATTTTATCTTGAAGATTTTAAATATCAAAACTGTCCAACCCAACTGTATCGTTTTAAATGTTTCCTGCAGTGTCTTGTATGAGGTTTGCCTGAGAATTGCTAAGTAGATTGTAGTTGCAAGTAGTGTCAAAAACGGTGGACGACACTCAAGACGACACTTTTGACCTCTCCAATGTCATATGAGGGGCAAATTTTGTCAATTTGGTCCAAAATCCACTTTTCCACTCATTCACTACAACAGCCTTATACATAATTTTCCTAATCAAGCTTGCTTCGTTTTTGTTCTTTTGTTGTCCCATACGTTCATCCATTTGAAGTTAAATGACAAGTATAGCTCTTCCTACCATCTAGTTTGTATTATGTTAAGTAGGGCCTATCGACGGCTAAACATTTGTCAATCTCTATGCATTGTGAAGTCTATAAAGTAAGACTTGTCCAACCATCGAAGTCAACTCAGGTCCTAGATAAGCTCTTATTTCACCGTAAAAGAGCACAATCCTTCTCTTTTGGGACACCTAATAATAGATGATATCCTCACAATTGACAGAGTACCTCAAATAGCGGGCTAGCAACCTCCACTTCGTCACCTCCTCCTCCACTAAAACGAGTAAAATTGTAGGTGCCAAAACCAATGTCCTAGAGAAAAGTGCCACCGTAAACCATACTTGTCTTATTTTAATGACGATTGATTGGACGTCCTTTACCGTGGAAAATTGATTTGACACCTTTACCTTGGAAAATCATTGAAGGCAAACTAGCCTCAGGTGAATCATACATATTGATCCTATTATGTCACTTCAAATTTTCAATTCTTTTAATAGTTTTAAGAAAATTCTTGAGCATATTCCTCTCAAAACATTAAAGCTAATTGTTTTCAAGCAATTGTAGGTTAGGAGTAAGGATTTCAACAAGTGTCAATTTTAGGTAATCAACCAAAGTTAGAATTCAAACTAGTGTTAACCCTTAACTGCCCAACCATGCATAATTTGCATGATGTACAAAATCAAACTCCGATTTCTCATCCATCATGCACTTTTTGCAGTAAATTTTTTTAGTGAATTTTTTTATGGGAAGTTAGCTTTGTGCATGTGTGATCCGATTAGAAAGGGGATGATTTGAGAAACTTTATGCCTCATTTTATGTTGTAGTGTTTCACCAAAAAAATTGAAGATTTTAGTCTAAAAGTGCTCTTAAAAAAAACTCATAAAATTAAGCAACCAAAATAATCTCCAAAAATCACTACACTTAGAGTATTACATTTTAACCCATCACAACAAATTTCATCCACAAATTGTCAATATCGTATTCGTACTCAAATTACAAAATAATTTTGAATTTTATATTCCAAAATTTATAGAAAAATATTGGTGAAAGCAATCGCAAATCTAACCATGTAGATAGAATCTAAAATTCATAGTGTACAACTTTTATTCATACATCAAGTTCAAACTATTCATCTTAGTTGCATTTTATGATTCATCTTTTCAAAACTGCCCAAACTGGACAAGGGTGAGGACGTTTAGGGGTTAATTTTACATGACTAAGGAGGAAATGGCCTAAATGTAAGGTCCATGCAACATGTTAAGGAGATGAAGTTTTGAAAACAGCTTGGACTATTTAACCCCTAAGTGTGCAAGAAGCCCCATGGGGTTATATTTGGTTGCTTTTCAATCAAATGCTGATTTTCAACCAATTTCAAATGAAAATGGTTTCAACTAAGAAATTGTGGGGGCTATCTTCTACTTTCTAGTTCAATTTTCTATTCTTCAAAATTATTAAAATTGCATATTTTACATCATTTTAAAGCTCAAAACCCTAAAATTCTAATATACACCACAAAAAAGTTTTTCTATCAAATTTCTTTTTATGTAAGCTCAAGAAGCATGCCACATACACCTTGTTGTTAATCACTATTATTTACATTTCCCCTTAAAAATGCATACTATTTAAAGCATTTTGTAATTACTATAATTTTTTCAAAAAAAAACTATGGAAAATATTATAAAAATCATCATTACTTACATAATTATTACAAAATCAGGGTAAACTGGTTTAACAACAACTTATATGAGAAAAATACAAGAAAAATATAATAAATTTTGAAATGTGAAGAATTGATGAGGTTTGACCAGGTAACTATAGTGTGGACGTTTAAGGGTTAACATAGGTATAAAAAAAAATTCCGAAATCTTGCAAGCCAACATAATTCTTGTTCCAAGAAGTTGCGACTCATTGACTAGGGTTTAATCTTTGTCTTCTATCCCTTTGCCTTGTCATCAATTCTTTTGCCATATAAAATTTTCAAAGTTAAATCTATGCCCACGGAGTATTTTTGACTCATCTTACCTTTAGTTCATTCTTACTACCTCCCAAATTGTACACCCTAGTCTTTATGAAGTTTACACCGAATTTAATTTTCAAAACAAGTCATTAATCACCTCAACTCTCATGCTATCCAACCACATTTGTGACGTCACTGCTTTTGAGAAGACATGTATCCAATGACCTGTTTTTTTTGCAGATTCTAGAAGACCAAATTCTTGGCTATTTTTCCATCAACCCTATAAAGACACTAAAGCCACATATCAAGGCCTTTGGATGACATTTTTCCCTTTTTTTGAGTGAATCTTTCTTTCTTATCAGATGACTTTTGTGTATTGGGTGCAATCACAATCAAAGAACAATATATAGATCGCTTGAAATTAAGGACTCATGACAAGTGCTTAGATAATGAATTTTTAAATTATGTAGATTTTAGAAGGAATCTAAGGGAATTTATAAGGAATCTAAGGGAATTTATGTGCTTATTGAGCTCTTTTAATCCCTTATTAAAAATTGGTTACAAGCACTTTTTGTCCTTAATCCATACCTAAAATTGATATTCACAAAAAAAAAAAAAAAAGTGGACAATGTAACATAACCATAGGGTTGTATTGGTATACAATATTTTTATTAAATAATTTAATAGTCAAAGGTATTTTTTGAATGAATCTAAATAAAATTTAAACATTGATCACACATTGTATGAGACCTTTGATCGAGAATGTACCATATTGTTGCTTGATGACCACAATGACAAAGCATGTCCTTTTAAAAGCTTCTTTAGAAGCTTTTGGAGGCATTGGCCAAAAGTTTAAGATATGCTACAATATTTTAACAAATTGCTCGAAATGGTTATAAAAATTTGATATGTTGCAAATTTTTACTGTGCTTTTTTAACAAACTGTCCAAAATTGGTAGATTTTGTTTTTAAGAGTTGTACTAAATTGTGCTGATGTTAAAAATTCACACAACAAAGACTAAATTAGGATCATATACCGTAGGTTGGTAGCACCTCGGACAAAAATTAATTGCTGATATTTATGCCCAATTTTAAGGAAATTCTAGCACATGTTTGCCCAAATAAACAATACTTAAATTTGGAAATGCCCAAATCATGGAAATTTATAGAATTTTTTTTGAACCCAATCATGAAAATTTATGACCAAAATCATGAAAATCTATGGCCCAAATCATGAAAATCTATAGAAAATTTATGAATTTTTTCATGTTATTGATCATATTTAGCATTACACTATGATGTGCCCAATCTTTTTAAAATTAAATTTGAGAATGCCCAACTATGGGAAATCCCTTTTTTTTTGCCCAACACATCTTTCCAACTTTTACTAATTGTTGGGCATCGAGGTGTCCAAGGTGCTACCAACCTATAGTAGATAGTGTGCACTACCAAAAATAGGGAGTTATTTTCAACATTGTGTTCTTCACTTTAGTATTAAAAAGTGTTATTCAGTATAAAAATGTTGAAAATAATATCAAAAAGAGTGTTGAAAACGATATCGAAAAGAGTGTAAAAAACAACACGGTTTTTTCATTAGTGGTATTGTAGATATATATCAAAAGTTGTGGTAAATAATTTAATTATTTTGTTGCTGCCTAGACTCTTTTGTGGGTTACAACCAACGCCTCTATTATTTTGTTGTCACCTAGACTATTTTGCGGGTTGCATCCAACAACTATATTATTTTTCTTCCTTCTAGACTATTTGGTGGGTACAACTAACACTTATATTATTTTGTTGCAACCACCTAAACTATTTTGTGGGTTACAGCCAACGCCCTTTTTTCCACCTAGACTATTTTGCGGGTTGCAACCAACACCTATATTATGTTTTTGCCTTCTAAACTATTTTATGGGGTCCAATCAATGCCTAATTTTTTTGTTGCCACCTAGATTATTATGTGAGTAATAGACAACGCCTATGCAACAAACAAGTGGCAAAATAAATTTCCTCAATTCCTCAATTCCTCAATAATTCAAATATACTACTCCCTCTGTCCGCAAATGATTTTCCTAGTTTTTGGCATCTGTTTTCCGACATATTTTTCCAATGTTTTATACTTCAAAAATGAGCCATGTCTATTTCAAACAGGGTGGAGAATGACAATGACATTCTAAAAACTACATACTACTATGAAAGATAAACCGTTTTTTCAAATATTGAGAGACTGTTTTTGGCAAAAACATATGAAGTTGAAAAATGACAAAAGCTAGGATGTTTAGTTAGAACATGCACACTCTTCACCCTTAGTTCACTCCACTGCAATATACTCACATCTTAGATTTTGTGTCAAAAGTTATGATGTCCACCTTTGGTGTCAAAATCTATTGTGTCCACATTCTTCAAGTGGTGTCACAACGTATTATCTCTTCACTCTTCAAGTGATGTTCAGAGCTTATTGTGTCCTCACTCTTCAGATGGTGTGAGAACCTATTGTGTCCTCACTTTTCAAATGGTGTCACGTCTTTCAAGGGTAATGAAGAGCAGAGGTAGGTGAAAAATCACATATTTGTGGTTGGGTAAGGCAAGCAGTCAATCTCATCTTCCTATCTTGTCCTCACCAGATGGTGTCATAACCTATCGTGTCCTCACTCTTCACGTGATGTCAAAACCTATCATGTCCACACTCTTCAAGTGGTGTTAGAACCTATCGTGTCCTCACTCTTGGTGTCAAACCTAAACTCTCCACGCTCTTCAAGTGGTGTCAAAACTTATCGTGTCCTTATTCTTGGTGTCAAAATCTAAACTTCCCACACTGCTTTGAACCGCTATACTGGTAATCACCTACCATATAGGGATTGGATTGGATTGATTGACCTCTTTGCTCGTACCAGAGGTAAAAAAACAAAAACAAAAGGTGGTCCTTATTTTTTAAGATGTTGAGTCATCTTAATCTAATTTGGAGTTGCAAATTCCAAATATAGAATTAAAATTTCCAAAACAAACACCTATATCCCAAAAATGAGAAAACCAATCTCGGGGAAGTCACTGTTAAAAATTTAGAAACCATGAGAGAACAAATATAGGGTGTCTTTTATTCATTTGAGACAAAAACTTTAATTTTTAGAAGTAATATAGGGTGTTTTAAAACCAATTTGGGAATATTTTATGAATATTCCTAAAATATGCTCTAAATATACTATAAATAGTAAAATATTCCAATTATTTAACAACTCCCCCATTGAATACCCTTTGTTCACTCATGTTTACCAAAATTTACACTAAGAGACTTCCCTGAGAAACCAATGCAAAAAAATTATTCGTATGAACGAGGGAGTCAATTCATCCTCCCCCTATATAGTGCGTGAAGCAATGACAATGACTTTACATGGGTAATCATTATTGTTCATCAATTTAGGATACCAAGCCGTTCTTTGAATTAGCTATAGAGGGACTATAGAGGCATCACTGTATTTTGCTCATATTGTGTATCACTCTGATTGGTCCTAAATTTTAGCATTAAATTAAAAAAATTCATTCAGTTTTCAAAGTACAGAGGGAGAGGGAGTACATTACACAATAGTAGAAGACGAAAAGAGAAAATAATTTATATATACAAGTGTAAACGACTGATGAGAAGAATGAAATCAGTGAATATAATTTGTGCAAATTTTAGCCAAGTGGCTACTAAAAGAATTTGATGCTAATATTTACTCGTTTTTAAGGAATTAGCCACGACACTACTTTTTGCTAATAGTGAGAGAGGGTAATTAGTGAAGGTGACAATAGAAATGTGAAATCAATGCAAAATGAAGATTCAACCACTTAGTAAAAAATTTAGCCCTCTCCAATTTCATGATTTTGCAAAATAGAGCATGTCTTTGGAATTATTACCACACGCACTATTAGCAAAAAGTAGTGTATTTTTTAGCCAATTGGCTTCTCCCAATATGGTGAAATTAGCCAATTTTATATCAGAATATATATA
The DNA here is from genome assembly GCA_022496805.1 of Pohlia nutans. NCBI lineage: Eukaryota > Viridiplantae > Streptophyta > Bryopsida > Bryales > Mniaceae > Pohlia > Pohlia nutans. The sequence goes on from CM040085.1 coordinate 36,872,945, forward strand.
ATAATTTGCTACAAATGTATTAAGAATTTTGCCAAATTTTGCTATCAAATCTTCACTCCATCCATGATAATTTTGCTAAAGAGGCTAAAATTCCTCACCTTCATTCACTAGAAAGAAATGGGTCCATGTAGAGCCCCAATTGTAAATGCCCCCTTGACATTAATGCAAGCACTATTCACCGTGGGCCCCGTTTCTTAAAAAATTTCATTTTGGGCATCCTACATGCTTCTTTGGAGATATATTTTTTTCAAATTTGGGACCTACAACCCGAATTAGTTTAAGAGGACCCTCTATGAAATTTTAAACCCTTGGAAGAGGGAATTATTTTTAAGAGGGCCCCAAAATAGGGAAATTTTGTCCTCATGCATTAACGTTCCGGGGATTTACATGTAGAGGACAAGCTAAGCTTAGACAAGCTAAGCTTAGACAAGCTAAGCTTAGACAAGAGCTGCAAGTGATTGGAGTGGTGCCGCAGACACAGACTGAGAGAGTGTCATGAATGGCAGACGGCGGCGCTGTCATGTCGAACACATCACTTGTTACTGAGTGAGCTGAGTAATGACCCTGTCATTCTCCTCTCGCCCTTCCGCAATCGATTCCACCGGCTGGTTTCTAGTTTTGCTTGACTGTGGGACTTCGTGACTGGTATAACTGAATTCTGCGTTCGCAATCCATTCATTCTTCTTCTAACGAGTTCGTCGATCGAGCTTGCAATTGCTAGCAACCCACAGTTTTCATTTCTGAAGCTTTAATTGTGCGCTGTTCAATTTGCATATGGGGTACCTTGTTGCATGATCTTATTCCCTTCGCCATGGCCACTGGGTCTTGAAACTGTCGATTTTCTTTGCAGCTGAGGCGCATGATCATCTTGACAATTAGTCTTCTTGACACAGCTTGAGGTGAATTTTGGGTTGAATCATCGACGGGGATTCTGATTAAGCAGTGATTCATTCCGGAGGCCAAGCTGGATCCTTCAACAGTTCGACGAGGCCTGGTATGTCTGTCTGTGTGAGTTGCAGAGGTTTCAAGGGTAGTTTTTGATCCATGGACGGATTGGTTTTTGAGAATTGACTGCGCAGGTGAAGCGGAGCAAGAGAATGGCTCAGGACGAGGAGCCGGAGAATGACGAGGAGCAGGAGCAGAGAGAACTTATCGATCGACAAATCCGAACGCACAAGGCGCTTCAGCATATGGAGCGGGAGCTTCAATTGCCGACCACCACCGTCATGCCCGTCTTGCTCAAGCTCATGAAGGTCAGGACAATTCTCCACACCTTAATTGCGTTCCACACTTCTCCATTTTCTCCATTTTTTGTTTTCTAACTGGTGATCGATGATTTTTTTGTGCCTGCAGGCGTATGACGGGAAATGGGAGTTTATTGAAGCAGACAATTACCATGTGCTGGTGGACACGTTCTTCTCCATACAGGAATCCGACGTGAGTAATTGCGGCCTTTTGTGTTGATTCAATGGTTGGGGTGCTTGTGGTGATTGATTGATTTGTGGGTTGATTGATTTGTGGGTTGATTGATTTGTGGGTTGATTGATTTGTCAGGAGGCGGAGAAGGCGCCGGGGTCGTCGAGTGGGAGTGGCGTGAGGAAGAAGAGGGAGAAGAAATTGACGCGAGGAGGTACCGCGACGCCGAGCAGACGCGGAGCACGAAACTCCAAGCGCGCGGAGAGTGAGGAATCCGATGAGAACGATGGCTCGCACGACCTCGTGCGAAGAATCCGAGCGCGCGCGCCCCCCGTCCCCGCCCGGCCCATTGCGAGCAGCGCGGAGAACAAACGTAAAGCGCTCGTCGTTGTCAATGGCGACGACGACAACGACGACGACAGTGATCATGCTCCGCCTTGGGAGCCTCAACCTTTGCTTGCTCTTCCTGCGCCATTGCGCAGTGCTGTCCCTCAGGTTTTCTTTTTTCCCTCCATGTATTCTTGATCAGCTTGTCTCTTAGTGTGCTTATTCTGAAGCAGGAGACAGCAGGGTTTTGTCTTCTTTCTCCTGCTTCACAATGGGTACCCTAAGCGTCTACTGTGTATTTTCTGTAGTGTAGGAAAATTGGACCCCCTGCTGCAAATCATCTGTTTGTGTGAAAATGACTTCAGTTTGACACGATCGACACTGTTGTTCTTGTAGTGTAGAACAAGAGCTTTGAAATGATGTATTGCAATCAGAAAACCGAGGTAAAATGAGAAAATGCCACCGCTGCAAAGTTCAGTGATGCAGATGGCCATATTGGGCGTTTTAGATGCTTTGGGGCTTGAGCTCCGCTGTAGAACCATTTCCTTGGCAGCAGATTCATTGTGGTTTGAACTTACCAGAGGTTTTTTAGTTCTTATTTCCTCTATGCATTTGTGAATGGGGTGTTTTAGGGTTTTGGGCTTGAACTATGGGTAAAGCTATCTGCACAGGTTCATCGGCCATCGTCATTCTCTCGTTTTTGACATAGATCTTGTATGGGAAGCAGGAGATCGGGAGCTTGAGTCTCCTGCCCCGCTTTTTGCTGTCATTTTTGACGACACAGTACTTATAAGTTTACTTCCAAAAAGTACTGCGAGAGCCTCACAAATGTAGCACTGAATCGCTCACCTCCATCTTGGTAATTTTGTTAAGAAATTTGGCAATGTGCTGAGGTATACAAGATTAACAGATCGTTTGACAGCAACTTCATTACTGCGGTCTAATTGATGTGGCGCAGTGTCAATTGGAGCTTCCAAGTGGAGGTGAGCGACGGCCATATTCAAGAGTTGAATCGCCGACTGCCGTGAGCAAAGAGACGCAAACCGAGGCCTCATGTTTCCATGGACCGGAGCTGGAGCCGATTCAACCCACGGCGCTCATATGCTACGAAGGGAAGACTCAGGAGCCGATTCAGGAGCCAATTCAGGCCTCATTGGAGAAGAAGAAGGCGCGTGCGAAGCCCATTGTGAAGCGGGAGAAAGAAAACGACGACGACGAGGTAGATCCCGTGCCGTTCTTGTCCGATTTCGAAGTGCGCAGACAGATCCTCAACCAATCCGCAGCTCCTGAGATCTGCAAGACATGTGACAAGCCCCGCGTGAATTCGAATACTGCGGTGCGTTTCGATCCTTCCATAGTGAAAGTGGAAGGTGCAGCGCAAGGATCCGGAACCGATCGTGAACTGTCTCCTCCAGGCTCCATGGTCTGCTTGAACCCTGAACCTCTGCAAGCCGTGGTGCCCTTACTCTTGCCTGCAGCAGAGAATTCGGAGCCCATGGAGCATGAGAGTCCCATGGAGTTTCGTGATCCCGAGCCTTTGTATTTGACGTTTCCTGCAACAACGGACCCGATTCCAGCCAAACCAATTCCCGAACCAGTTGCTGCAACCACACATGGCGTGCAACCGGTAAGACCTTGATTGCTTTGACTATATACACTTGATTTTCAAACCAAACTGTCTGGTGTTCCAATCCGAATTCGTGTACCATGAAGCTGCATTTGCAAACTGAGTTTCCTAACTGATGGAGAGGTTATGTGAGGCTATCAACATGTGCACAGTTTCTTGTTGCAATTTTTTTTATTTCTTACCTGTTCATTGTCTACTAGTTCAGCTCACTTACTTGTGTGTCATGAGCAGATGCAGGGGTTCAGCTCAATTCCTGAACCAGTTGCTGCTATTGAAGGCCCAACCACACATGGCGTGCAACCGGTGAGACCTGGATAGCTTTGACTATATACACCTGATTTTCAAACTAAGCTGTCCGAATTGGTGTACACATTTGCAAACTGAGTTTCTTAACTGATGGAGAGGTTATGTTAGGCTATCAACATGTGCAGAGATTCTTGTTGCAAAAAAGTATTTCTTACCTGTCCATTGTGTACTAGTTCAGCTCACTTGCTTGTGTGTTGAGCAGATGCAGGGGTTGGTTTCCTGTTCGGAGAATCCTGCAATCGAAGAGGCTGCAATCGACACTACACATGGCGTGCAACCGGTGAGACCTGGATAGCTTTGACTATAGACACTTTCTTTTCAAACCAAACTGTCTGGTATTCCATTCCGAATTGGTGTAAACTGAGTTTCTTAACTGATGGAGAGGTTATGTTAGGCTATCAACATGTGTACAGTTTCTTGTTGCAAAAAATGATTTCTTACGTGTTCATTGTCTACTGGTTTAGCTCACTTTCTTGTGTGACATGAGCAGATGCAGGGGTTGGTTTCATCTGCAATCGAAGAGGCTGCAAACGACATCACTATGGAAATGGATTGCCAACCGGTCTTGGTGCCCATCGTCGAGAATCCATTGGAATTTTCAAGCAAGGTGGAAGTGAAGGAGGTTCTAAAGACATTGGAATTTTCAAGCAAGGTGGAAATGAAGGAGGTTCTGAAGACATTGGAATTTTCAAGCAAGGTTGAAGTGAAGGAGGTTCTAAAGACTGAAGAGACCTTGACAAACGTTGCGGAGCTTCAACCAAGTGGCGCTGGATGTGAGAATTCGACAACTGGTATGATCACAACCATGCTTCAGTGAGCCTTGAATGTGACAGCAATCAAGGAGTGCCAGTAAATAACCTGATCTACTGGTTGTGCTTGTGATTCAGACGGCGCGCTGGCAGCACTTGCAAGTTATATTGACAGTGAGTCTGATCATTCGGATGCGGAAATGCTACCCAAACAGCAGCTTGAATTACCGAGTAGTGCACCAGTAGGAGAGGTGATCAACACATCTTCGTGTTGCCCCAATGGAGCTGTGGAGCAAGCGAAAGCTGATGCGCTTGAAGTCCCCATCGGAATCCTGCCCCTTGCAAATGCATCTTCCATGGCGGAGCTTCATGAACAGTCAAAGAACGTCATCCAAACTGCACATAATGTGGTATGATAATTCCACATTCTGATTTCCTACTAGGATCATACGTTTGTTAGCAGCAGTAGGGGAGTAGCTATAACAACATCACGGTTCCTAAATGTTGCTATAACGATGCTTGAGTTCCTCCCCAACGTTGCTAACAAACAGTGTATGATCCTCGTAGTGCTGTGAGTCACTACTATGTATTGTAGATGATGCAGTGTTTCCGATTTTCAGTGCAGTTTTTAAGAAAATGGTGTTGAATCAATGTTTTCCAGAGCCCGGGAGTGGAAAGTCGAACAGTCGAAAGTTTTCTAGAGCCGAGTAGAGACGCCTGGGTGGTTGTGGAAGTGAAACAGACAACGGTGTCGCCAGTTATAACACAATATGAGGAAGCCTCAACAGGGAGCTTGAAAGATACAGAGATGGCGACCCCAAACGAAGAGGAGAGAAAGCAGTCATCATCGGGACGCACGAGTTCAGAGTCCAGCAAGAAACGGAAGAGAACGCTGATGAAGCTCAAACATCTGGGGGAAGAAGAACAGTCTCGCCCTGAGGATGATAACATAATTATTCCTTCTAGGCAACAATCGCGCCATGATCCGCAAGACATCAGCCGAGGGAAGGAGAAGGTGCCGATCTCGCTCGGCAGGGATGCCGCGGGAACCAAGGACCTGCCTGCCGAGTTTTTCTACATCAATGCCAGTGTGGTGTTCCAAAGCGCGCATGTGGGGATTTCGCTGGCCCGGATCGCGGAGGACGATCGGTGCAGTGGCTGCGTGGGCAACTGCTTGGACAATCGAGTTCCGTGCGAGTGCACTCGATTAACAGATGGCGAGTATGCCTACACAGTGGAAGGCTGCTTGTACCCCCACTTTCTGCAGCAAGAGCTCGAAAAGAAAACCGACATGAATCAGCTCTCGTATTGTCAGCCTGGAGCTTGCCCTGTGGAGCGAAACACCGACGAGGTTTGCAAAGGCCACATTCAGCGGCGTTTCATCAAAGAGTGCTGGGAGAAGTGTGGGTGCACCCAACTGTGTGGGAACCGCATTGTGCAACGTGGGATTGTGCACAGATTGCAGGTGAGATTGATCACTCATTTTCTATGTTTCTTTCTCTTGATATTGACCATGAAGTCATGTTTTTTTTAGTTGTTTTGAGTAGGTCCTATGTGTTCAAATTTGTTTGTTTTTTGAACCAACAGATGCACTGTTCTTCATTGATTCAGGTGATACAAAATTTGGTCCCATCTGAATTATATCTTTCATATTATGATCAATTGAATTTGTCACTTTAAAACCATGAATTCTTTGTCCATCATTGTTTTGTTGGCACGTACAATCTATGACCTTGATCTATGTTTCTATGTTTTCATTCTCTTTGATATTGACCTCATGTTTTTTCAGTTCTATTGAGTAGGTCCTATGTTCAAATTTGTTTGTTTTTTAACCAACAGATGTAATATTCTTCATTGATTCAGGTGGTACAAAATTTGGTCCCATCTGAATTATATTTTTCATATTACGATCAATTGAATTTGTCACTTTAAAACCATGAATTCTTGGTCCTTTGTATTAGGCATCATGTTTTGTTTTCATTGATTCTGGTGATACAAAATTTGAATTCTGTTCTTTTCAATATGATCAATTGAATTGGTGAATTAAAGAATAGGAATCCTTGGTTTTTTGTTGCAGGTGTTTTGGACCGAGGATGGAAAAGGCTGGGGTCTTCGAACCTTGGAGCCTCTGCGAGCTGGCACATTTGTGTGCGAGTATGTAGGGGAAATATTGAGCAATACCGAGATGTGGGAACGCAACAACGATGTTCATGGCAAAGCCAAGCATCACTTCTCCTTGCAGCTCGACGCAGATTGGAAATCGGAACATTACCTCAAGGATGAGGAAGCGCTTTGCCTGGATGGGACCTGCTTTGGGAATGTCGCTCGTTTCATCAATCACAGGTGATAATAATAATAAGAATCAAATTGATTGCTTTTAATTGGAACGAAATTGTACATCGTGTAATGTTCTACTCGTCAAAAGCTTTTGTGCCATTTCAGTTGATTATAGAACCCCCAGGAAGAGCCATGCTCACGTTCTACATGTAGATAGAGCACTACCCAAGCTTGATTTTTCATCAATATTTTGTCAAAATCATGATTAGTGAATTGTATTTTGTTGGTACATGGAACGTGCCTACAATGACCGATTTTGATTTCATGCCAAGGGCGATTAGTTAATTGTCAAATTGGTGGCATTCATTATGATAGTGATCATGATTGTAATTAGTATTACTTTGTATTTGACAGCTAGTTGCAATGAAGAGTTTCACTTCAACGTCATATCACTCATTATTTGAGTTACAGATATTTCTAATCAGCAGTAAATTCTGCTCTGGAATCAAATAATAATGATGTTCTTACATCACAAATGTAAATAAGTTAATTCATCCAGTCAAGTTTGGAACTTCAGTTTAATTGGAACGAAATTGCTTTTTGTTTATCACATCAGCTGGCTATATTTATTTATATATGTGCGGCTCTGCCTGGGACTTCATTTTCTATTGCAGCTAGACTGGGACTTCAAACCTTTTGTTATTATTCATTGTTGGACAGATGCGAAGACACCAATTTGATCGAGATCCCTGTTGAGATTGAGAGCCCAGACCATCACTACTACCATGTACGTAATAAGTTTTCTCTTGCCTTTTGGTTTGTAATAAGTTGCTCTCTGATATTGTGTACTCAACTTCCACATAACATGTTTTGGTAGACAATTATGCATGGTTTTTAGTATGTAGCTTTCTCAAAGTTTCACCCTTAATAAGATAATGCTTGTGGCCTGTGTGCAGCTGGCGTTTTTCACGAGTAAAGATGTGAAGGAAAATGAAGAGCTTACATGGGTATGTCACTCAAATCTCTGGCCTTTTGTTCTCTTATGAAGAAGCTTGAGCTTATGGGGTTGCTAACAACTATTTTTATTTTTTTAATCTACTTTCCAGGACTATGGTCTAGATTTCAACGACAAGGATCATCAGATTCGAGCCTTTGAATGTTTGTGTGGAAGTTCCTTGTGTCGAGGGAAAATGGAGGGGAAACCATGGGTGTAAATATTCCGCCAAAGGGATTGATTCTATAAGCTGATTTTGTTTCAAAACTCACAGAATCCAGAGTGACCGACTGACTAGGAAGCTCCAAGGCTGAAATCAGTTCTCCTTTTGGCCTGCTTTGTTTAATTAATAGCAGGTTTTAGCATTTTGCAACCACATGTTGGAACAGTGTTTAGTAGTAAGGCACTCACTTGAAACCAAGGCTGCTATATATGTACTGTAGAGAGAACCTGGACGAAGTTTTTTGTATAGGAATGTCGACGTCAGTGGAACTTCAGAAACACTTTGTTTCTCGTCTCTCAACTCATCATCTTAATGAGATACACTCTGAACTCGTTATTATCACACTCTCCAATATCACCACATTCCAAGTCTGCAGGAAATATTTGCTTTTATGTACACTTGTGATTAGACACTTTCCACATGTAAGTTGTGAACTCATTTATGTTGCTTACCAAAGGGGTGATATAAAGGAGCCTTGCTTTTCCAATGGAACTCTGATGCTGACAATGAGGTAATCTAACCTAAACCCTAAACCTAAAGTGCAACTTAAAGCACAACCTTCTTGTCATTTGTATTTCTTGATAGTGTCGAAGCCAGTAAGATTCTTAGCAATGGCTGTTCCGGAGGACGTTGGCAGCCGTTTGCAGAGTCGTAGTACGAATGGAGGAGCGGAGGACGGTGCAGGAGATTATTCTTTGCGAGAAACAAAACCGTAACATTCAATAGCATGTAGTGGCTCTGCTTGGCCCCTCAATAAGACTTCATCAATAGCTAATTGGACAGGCAGAGTCCGAAGGTGATGAGCAGAGTGCATGAAGGAAAGACAGAGTGAATGTTGTGAAGGTGATGAGCAGAGTGCATGAAGGAAAGACAGAGTGAATGTTGTGAAGGTGATGAGCAGAGTGCATGAAGGAAAGACAGAGTGAATGTTGTGACTGTACAATCTATAATAAAATATTGACGTTTGGTAGATCGAGAGGAAGTGTCGGCGATGAGTATTACGTTACCATACATCGGAGAAGTGACGAAGGAAAATCTCAAGGAATGGCTACGAAACCCTAAGAACATCTTGCTTCTGCTATGGATGATTGCAGTGGTGATCTCCGGAGCGATTCTCTTCCTGTGTCTGGTGAAGGCGATCAAAACCGACCGAGATTTATATTTTGAAGTTAACAACCAAATTCTCAACGTGCTTTTCGTGGCTATCACGTTGTACGTCCATCCTATTCGAACCCTGCATCTCTTCTACTTGATCCGTAATTCTCCGGAGGATGTTCTGAAGCTGCGGGCCTATCATTGTAAGAATGGAATGGAAAAGCCTAATGAACGGAAGCATATACTTGTAGTTGTGATTCTTCAGCAGCTCAACTGTATTGCTACTTATGCTCTCGCTGGACTCAATTGGGGACTCCGAAGAGGGCATCGTCCGGGATATGCGATAGCACTTTGCTTGACCGTTGCTCTCGGGGCGGGGTTTGCAGCGGAGGTTTACAACTGTCTTAGTCCTCTCGGGAAAGAATGACGGAGGTAGCACAACCTACAGTGCACGGAATGGAAAAACAGTCAAACTAAAAAGTAACGTTCTTGAAAGTAAAAGTATGAGGGAAAGTTTTAAAGTAATTGCAATCTTTTAATACTCCAGGTTGACACAAAGTGTAGCAATAAAAAAAATATGGTTTGGATCAAATGAGATATGGATCCATGTCTCCAACTTTATGGATTTATATTGGAGACATTGCATGGTCTATTTGCATACATTTCTAGTTAGCCATACATTCCCTTTGTCCTATATTAAGCTTCCTGATTCCCTTGTGAATTTGTCCCATAATAAGCTTCATGTTTGCTTGGGTCCACACCATTTTGAGGGTTGAGGAAGCTTAATATGGGACAGAGTTAAGCGGACCTGCTATGTTATGGTTTCATAGGAAGCACAGGTATGGATTAAGGTCGAGGCACCTAAAACCGACCAGGTACCCAAAACCAACCACCCTAGATTCTTGCCTAATTTCTAGATTTTCAAAGGGAAGATGTACCTCATTTGTACATTAGAGCATGTGATTGGTTTTAGGTAAACCTATGACTTTCACTTTGAAAAATTGTACTTATTCAAACAATTATCAAAAAAATTAAATTAAATATGAAAACTTCTTAATTTCTTATTGCTAAAAGAGGAAAATACTTAAAATATCGATTCATCTATCCCATGTATAGTGAATGTCTTAACTGATCGGTTTTAGGTGCCTCGACCTTAAATTCTTGGCATCCAGAGGGCTAATAACAAGAAAGGCAAGAGACTGGTGAATTCAGAGTGTGTGGATCAAGAATAAGGAGTATTTTTCTTGGCGTTTCCTTGACTTTATACCAGATTTAATTATCTGGAACCGGGCCTAGATGCTGGTTATATCAAGCAACTTTTCCAGTCCTGTCTTGAACTGAAGTGTAGTCTCCGACAGTTCAGATTTTACATGTGCCACGTGTTATCTTGTGATTGGTTTAGGGTGGCGTGGACCTGATCAAAATCTGGTTTGGAAATCAAATTTTGACACCAGGCTGTACGAATCTGACCCTCGTTTACAGTACACTAACTGAATTGAGTTTGGAGTCCATCGAAACTAATGAGAACACACTTTTTTTCGTCACACTAAATACCCTACATAGTAGCTAGTTTCAGCATAAATGAATTAAATTTTATCAAAAATGCCACATGTCATCTTGTGATTAGTTTGGGGTGACGTGGATCCCTCAAAGTCCAACATGGAAATCAACTTCTACAGCAGGCTGTCTGAATCTGACCCCCACGAAAATTTAAAACACAGTAAAAATGAATTAGTTCAAAGAATTTTGAAAGACCATAAAAAAAACGAATTTGCCCAACTTATTATTACTTCAAAGAATTTTGTACCACAACCCTAGTTTTCAGACTGATCTCTGAGCACTTGAACGTTACAATTTTGGCACTGAACATCCAAATTTGACTGGATGGATTAACTTATTTTTACATTTGTGATCTAAGGACATTATTATTACTCAAATGATGAGTGATATGAAGTGTGAAGTGAAACTCAAATGATGAATGATATGGCGTTGAAGTGAAACTCTTCGTTGCAACTAGCTGACAAATACTAATAGCTGACAAAGTAATACTAATCACTATTATAATGACTGCCACCGATTTGACAATTAACCTGACAATTAACTAACCGCCCTTGGCATGAAATCAAAATCGGTCATTGTAGGCACGTTTCGCGTACCAACAAAATACAATTCGCTAATCATGATTTTGACAAGATATTGATGAAAAATCAAGCTTGGGTAGTGCTCTATCTACATGTACTACCTGTAGAACGTAAGCATGGCTCTTCCCGTGGCTTCTATACTAGCACAGGTAAACTGAAACGGCACAAAAGCTTTTTACAAGTAGAAAATTACACGATTCACAAGCGAAATACTCACAGATCATAATGAACGACATGCTTTCTGCATACGGTACTTCTCTTCATGCAAAGGTCTGTTGGCACGAAAAGGCGGTTGGATAAAAGAAAACAGTGCTAAAACCTTGTCTGTACCAATCAGTCAGGTTTTGGAGGTTTCAGACCGGTGCCAAGGGATCCTGAGATTCAAATCTCCAGGGGACTATTTATGCATTTTCTTAGTAGCAATGACATTGTTATATGACAATTAGCCACAGAGCTATCACTTTGATATAAGATTGGAGACTCTGTATCCCTTAAGAGAAAGGATCACAGTATAATTCCCGTGAACAAACAACCAGAAGGTCAGTTTCAAGGCCATTTAGATGAAACGACAGGCCCACAAATTCTGGCAGGTGTAGTTCACTCCCACTATTGACAAGCTCGTCTGGACAGCCACCATTGCAAAGTGCGCCACTACCGTTTGGAACAGGAGCAGAGCGGTATGTTTCCAATATAGCTGGTTGCAAATCTCAAAGCACGTATGTTTTTGCCAGGTTCTCGCGTAATTTTCCATCCAGAGCTCCAAAATACTGTTCCCACAAGTTGGATTGAGAAAGCATCTGCAACACAGTGGTCTTTCATTATGCTAATCTCAAATAGAATACACATATATGCAAGCTTGACCATGTTGGAAGTATCAAGAATGAACATGTGTCAAAGTACTACAGAGAATGATTCTACTAAGGACCAGCTTGACCCACAGTAAAAGGTTCAGAGAAATCCGTAGCATAACTAGGGTAGCCCCGCGAATTAACCACAAGACTAGAATGTGCTAACCACAAAGCTAGAAGAATAAAAAAATACCTGCTTATAACCACGTAATACTTGCGCAATCTCTACAGAAAGCTCCTTGTTTCGTATTTCCTGTATCGAAAAAGAAAAGAAAGAATAAATCAGTTGCATGATCCATTCACAATTACATTGCATTGGCCTCAGGAGCTCTGAAAAGAACATTTTCAAGAAAAAATCTCATTGTGACCCATATCAGCTGAAGCAGCGTCATCATAGTCGGTCACAGCACTGACAGCAGCTCTGACCATAAATTGCTCCACAGCCTTTGTTGACTGATTGACAGGACAGAAATTCTTGATGTACAGTAAGAGAAATTAAAATTAAGACTTATAGAGCCCATCGGTGAGAAAAAACTTACATTCCAACTTCCAATGGCTCCACACATTGGAGGAAATGAGTTTACGGCACCTCCTGGATTCAACCGTACCTATCAACCCAAACAGCAAGTTCAACGATGTAGAAGGCCAGTATCAGGATGGCTCGAACACCCACCGTAAGTTCAGTGACAGGATCAGGATTTCAAACATAACAGTGAGAGAGGCCCACATTCATAAATGTAATAACTCCGATTCAGGTTTGATTCGCTGCAAAGACCCCACACAAAGCAAGCGTACCATGGCACACAAACCCCGGAATGCATCTTCCTTCTTGAGGTCATCTCGTATCCTGCAGCAAGAGATTGTTAAGAACCGAATACGGTAAGCACAAGGAGAACAAATCTTCAGCACTATCATACAGCCACGATCATTGCAAAGTTTCAAGAGTACATGTCTTTAAAGTAAAATGAGCTAGAAGAATTTCAGGGGATTGGGGAGGGACGTTTACATGCAGAGTGCGCGACACCAAGGCTGCATAAAATGCTCCATGTGGGGAGCCACAAGCTCAGGACAAACCCATCCCAGTCTGCCTAAGGTGATGGCACTGTTCTCCAAAAGTGACTTGTTTAGACCCTGCACATTTATCCCTGTCCTCAATCATTGCTTTCCAGTGTGATCAGCTGTAGTAGTACACAACTTAGGGATTATCTAGAGATAACCACATTCCCAACTTTATCACTTTGCATCAATATTCATTTTGACAACCTCAACATACCTCATACCTCAGTGTTTGAAAGGATAGGCACCAGTGATGAGATAACTGTCGTCACAATAGGTGAAATTTCTTTCCCAACCTGCATTAGCCAATAACACACCCTGAGGGTAGCAGTCAAGTGCAAAAATGTATGAAACCAAACCTCGTACATGAAATTAACGCCAGGCTCCCAATCGAGCAAAAGGTGTCACTATCAAACAAAGAGCATGGGACAACAAATGGATTGTGAAGAGATGGGCCAAAAAATATTCAGTAGAGGAAAAGACTATTTTTTAGCACTAGGCCATCAATTTCTATTTCTAACTTGATATACTTGATAAACCTTCAAACTTGTTGGATCAACGTAGCAGAAAAGATGAGACACACCTTGATGGCGACTTCACCAATGGCCCAGCAAGCATTGTTAGCAACTGAAACATTTTCTTTGACATCTTGTCTCTGCCATACCACCGTACAACTCGTTAGTATGATAGCTGTTGCAAAAGCTGACTACTAATAAAGAATCAGCGAAGAACTTAATGGATATCAGATTTGTACACCTACCAGCTGCTTGGCCGCAACATTTAAAAACTCTGCAAGACGGGGCTGTAGATGAATTGCACGTGCCTGCTTAGGACCACAAGTCAGTGTTGGTACAAAAATGGTCCACTTGAAGTATAGATGAAGAAAGGAGCCCAAGCTTTTATAACTCATCACAAAAAATAACAAACAGCAAGAGGGCCAAAACCACCCACTAGATATAATACCTTAACAAGGTCTCCTAATAGAGCCAAAGCACTCTGACGCACATCCAGGGCGTCATCGGCACAACACTGAAGCAAAAGTTCCCGCAGATCACTTCTCGAGACCTAAACCACACACAACAACAAAATTTGACTAAGATAACGAGCTTTTCCAGAGATTGTATCTAGCCACGAAGTGCTCACTACACTCAATGTTCTAAAGCACTGTAGGCTAAATATATTCTTATGAATGCTTTTATATTAGGCAATAAGCATTTACTGGAAATTCTGTTTTTACTAATTCAGGGAAAAACGATAGTATGCAACCTCTTTAACTAATGATACTTATTTGATTACAAAATTACTATATTCTTGGTGGAATAACATAGCAGGATGTATTCTCTTATGAGCTAATGCAGGTTGAAATATTACCAAACTTTCAATGCTAGTGCCAAGGCCCTCTGCAAGACCAGATAGTAGATCCAAGGAGCAGACTATAAACTCTTTGTCGTAATCTACACCAGCCCTCTGAGGATCCGTCTGCACGCACGTGAAGGCACAAACATAAATTCTTGATTACGTCCTTAACAAAATAGCATTCAGTGAAAAGCAGCAACTTTACGATTAAAACATAAATACATACTAAAAACAGTCACGGCTGTGACAAGAGACGTCTAAATACCTTTGCAACTTGATGTGTATGAATGAGATTAATGCAACTAAGAAACACGGGTTCCACATACTGGGTAAAACCTGGACCAATGGCCTGCCAGCACCCACACGTGATGATGATTTCATACATTTTCTGATTGTTTCATTATGGTTCCGTTGGAAGTAAATGCAAATTTATAACTTGCACCAAGACTTTATCCAAGTAGAAAACAAACAAAATCTCCTGCTGTGAACACAAAGACATCCATATATAGTATATACATATATATACATATATTTACTTATATGTACATATATGTATATGTATATGTATACACAAGTATATATAAGGGGCCAACCCTAGTGCTAGAAATGACTAATAAATAAATTAAAGAGATCTTGATTACGGAAAAGGGGAGCAGAAGGAGAGAAGAAGAAGAAAAACGATAACCCCATAAATAAAGCGTAAATGAGGAGTCATCCTAAATAATGCTACTACTTCCAATGCCTCACTATGACCATAGGTCTTAGGGTAGGAAAAAGGGAGAGTAACAATATGTGAGAGTACCTGCGCTATTGAAATAAAACACTCAAGCAAGGGAAACAAATCCCTATGAGAGTCTGGCAGTTGCTGCCACTTGGAAATTAATGGAGGCATTAGGATTTCCAAGAATTTCGGCTGCAGATTCAAACAATCAATTTAGGGTTGAAAATGTCGCCTTTAGAAGGTACAGTCACGATCGCTTAGTGCAAGCATCCACTTCATTCCGCATGGTCGCCACCATGGTGCCCCTAAACAGAGACCTCAGTCTTCTGCGACAGCACAGAACTCTCGACAAATGCTCAACCACTGAAAAGTAACATAACCATGAGGAAGAAAAGAGGAGACCCGCACATTGTTCAGTTCACTGCCGACAGCATCGGCTAACGTACCAACAGCATCATATAAAATATGAAGATTTCGCCTCTGTTCTCAACAAGAAAGACCATCAAACTTAAGGCCACTTGTAAAACACAGTCGATGAACTCATAACTGGTTCATTAAACATATTTGTCATTTATTTGTATCCCTTCTTTTCAGGCTCTTGAAGTTGATACATGGTTGAATACAAAAGCAGCCTCCATAAGTAGCATAATTCTATCACGTGGCAAGGTGTGACAGAAATACGAGAATATATGAATGTCACCAAAAATCAAAATTCCAACCTCCAGGTTTTAGAAATGAGATCTCATCGTACCAAGCAGCATGTTTCTACCAGAGAGTTGGATCAATTAAACTTGGGCAGAACATTTATTGCTTTTAGCTATTTAAACAATTCAAGTGTGCATTGAAATGAGTATGGTGGAGTCCTGCATGCATATATCTTGCTTTCGTACAACGTACCTGGTAAATTCCAAAGGCATACATAATATGCTGCAATATGATTTCTAACCAAGGTGCTAGGACTTCAGCAGCTTCCTGCACATGTAAAAATGAACCGTTGTCAAATTCTGAACGAAAGGATGGATACTTGTGCATGGCAAGAAAACGTCGGTGAATTTCCAAACTAAACATGTAACCTTCCAACGACTTAAATATTTCAGGAATCATTGAATCCCAATTAAAAAACTTGTGGCAAATGACTAAGCTGAAGGTGACCGAAAATACCTCTCCAAGGGTGGCAAATGCAGAGCACGCAGCCTCCTGAACACACTTCTTGCTATCGAGAATACGCCTAAGCAACCCAATGAGTACTGCATCAAATTGCGGTCGACCTTCTGGAGATTGTCCGACCTATCCATATAAGATTTTAGTTGACAGTTATAGACAAATACCAGACGTTAGTGGAAATATCGAAATATGAATTGTAAGGCACCTGCATCAAAGCTCTCCTCAATGATAATATTCAATAACTCTGAAAAACCTAGAGCACGTAAGCGAGCTCTATCAACTTTGAGCTTATAATATACCTGGACAATCCATTTTTTATAACGTGATAAAGTCCAACATGATATACTTCGCACAAGTGGCCGTACATCCTCCATGAAGGAAATTAGATATGCGACAATCTGAATAGTCAACGAGTCAATTCATAAGTAGAATTCAATGACCAATGAACACAATCACTTAATGATCACCCCTCCCCCTAACACAATTGGCAAGAGGCAGATAATTGGCAGCCTTCTCAGGCAGGCTTCAGACATAAGACAGTAAGAGCGACCATAAAATCTAGATAATTGAGCAAGACCATATCTATATGACTTCTTGAGATGTTTTCAAGACATGTACGTGGGTTGTGACATAGGTCTCTAAGCACCACATGTTAACCAAGGATAATTGTGAAGAGTTACAAACATTGAACCTGTTCAAGATGGGGTAACAGTCCAGATATGCAGCCTTCTGCAACAGCTCCTAGAGCCAAAATAGCTGCCTCTTTCTCCTTCCAACGGGTGTCCTCTATAAGAGCAAGTCTCATCTGCAACTTTAAATGACTTTGTGAGTAAAGACAGAAATAAAACTTAAAACTTCTCTCTTAAAGCAAGGCATAGCATGCCGACCCCAGCAATTGTGAACAAGGTCACCAACTATTGAAGATACAAGAACTTATTCTGAGCGCAATGTTGTTTAGCATAACCGTAGTCTTCTATGAGAAACAAAAGAAAACTAGTATGAGAATGACTTGATTCAGAACAATGCAACAGCCACTATTAGGAAAATAATTTACACGACGACCAAATAAAAATCAGCGCCACTATTTGGCCTGCTCAGTATCAAGGCATATACCTGCACAAGAGGAAAAAGAACTGGAAGAATCTCATCTCCAAACACAGTTGACAAGATATCAAGTCCGGCAGCACTACATTTTCGCAAGTTCCAGGAGTTTATGATATCGTCATTTTCCTACAGAGAGGAAATATCAAATGAGAACACCAAAAACTGAGAAATCCTCTTGGAAATTGAATTTAAAAGAGCTGAAGAAAAATACTTGTCTTTGAAACTGAACTATCACATGTAGAGCCTTATTAAGCTTGTTTTTCTGAGTAACACGAAGCAAGAAATCTCCTTTTCATTATTTCTACAGATAAAAAATCAAAAGGAACATCATTCTTTCACCTGACTTTAAGTATTTGTTCAGAACTCATCAAATAATCAGCAGTTGAGAATTGACCCCAGGGATGAAAGAGTTGGCCAGCATTGATAAGTTGCACTCCAAAAACACCACCTCGTCGTCCTCAGCTCCGTTGACCCCATGAAAGCGTGATTGATGAAACCTTGGTTTAATATCCTGTTTGGTGTTTCGCACAATTATTGCTACGAGTTAGCGAGATTGCTATAGAGTGTAAGTTAAATAACAATAATAATTCAGATACCAGACATATCCGTTTAATAATATGAACATAGCAGACTCCCAACTATTTGACCCTAATACGACCAGTTGAACTTGATCAGTGTCCAAAACCGTCACAGCACACTGAAGTTACCTGTTCTCTGTCTGGTACATCGTCATCCTCCTGCACAATCTCAGAAAGGGCATATTAATAATTACTACAGCCATATTACAAATAAATCTAGATATATGAAGTTGAACGAAACTAAATCATAAGAAACAAGAAATTTCCGACTTAACAAATTAAAAACCAGAAAAAATCATGGACTGAAAATATCTAAATCAACTTGGCACATAGGTTTTTACAGGATAACAAAACACAATAAAATTCTTACATCATCTTGCAAAGCCTCATCATCCTCAGCGAATGCCATATTGTCCAACAAGATCTGAGTATATGAGTTCACGAGAAGGTTATGATGTGCAGATGAACAAAACTCATATAAGCTAAGAGACGCATACAGCTTCAGTTCATTTGAGGCAGTGTTGACCGACTGGAAACTGTTGGAAGAACAAAATCTTATGCATATAGAAAATTGATCATTGCTGCAAATAACGAATCTCAACATAATTCACTCTCCTCACGGTAATAAATTTGTAACCAAATTTTCAGTGATCCAAAATTCCTACAACTCACATCTATAAGACGAGGCAAAAACTCCAGGAGCAAGTCAGTAGGTAGTTGAATTTCACAAAATGCAGACCTGCAAAACTAACCTTTTCGATTTATCTCCATACATGTTAGCATTCATGTTTTAAACTAGATCCAAAAAAGAACCACAATGCAAAATCAATAACACAATGATTTGTTAGGTTTTAACTCACCAGAATTCGCAGGCCTCCAAAGCCACGTCTTTATCAGAATCCTTATTGGCTTGCAGGATATACTCAATAACATTCCGCATGTGAGGCTGCATTCATAATTTGAAATTCAAAACAAACTCTATTCAGCAAAACCAACAGTTTATCTAATCCCAGCTAATAGCAAGTTGTGCATACATCACACCCATTGTTTATGATTTGGCATTTACCTGCAAGACATCAGGCTGTACTTCGAGCAATTGCACAAGAGCAGAACAAACCTATTTTCTCCATCCAGAGACACCTGATGTTAGAAAAGATTAACCTGACAAGCTTGGGCAATGAGTATCATGAGTGGCACTTTCAATTGAATGATCTACAAAAAACTCTAACATAAATTTCGATGTTAAATTGTAACAGGTTCTTCAAAGAAAATTCATTTCTGGCATCCCAAATGAGATCACAACTTCAGATTACACGAAGTGTAGCTACGTGATGAGTAGTTACCATTAGGCTACTTACACGTTAGAGATGCTTACCAATTTCCGAACTTCTGGTGAGGTATCATTAGCTAGTGAGAACATGCTTTGTAAATAAGTGTCCATATGCATACATAGTGCCTGAACAATGCACATTCCAGAGCATTCATGGTTGTGAGCCTTGGTAAGCCGCGTTTCATAAATAGACCATTTCTTAGTTTAGATACAAGTGAAGACTTCTTGTTGACATTGATACTTTATGAAATAGTGCATTGATGTCACTGCTATGTCGTGAGTTCTGTACTGACGACACTAAAACCAAGTGATTGCAATGACAAAAATTAAGACAGCATCCGACTTACATCATACATCAAAAAAATAACCAGTTGTTAACCACAATCCTGAAGAGAGCCACAACTTACAGTTGGCATGAGAACGATAAATTGATTGATCGTACCGAATGCTAGTCTCCGCAACACGGCGTATTCTGAAGTGAAAAACTGCAGAATACATGAGATGGTCAAAGGTGCACACTCAAATCCAACATGTCATACAATTCTAGAAGAACCATTTTATTATCGCCATTTCCTCCAAACGAAAGTAGCAGCTCAGAATATGTGGTAATCTCAGCTTCAAAGTCTAATACATACCTTGAGCAATCTAGGAAGAAAAACCGTAATAGGACGTTCTGATAATCCAACAACATCCATGTCCAGTATTTCCGGCATTTCTTCAGAAATCTGTACTCTTAGAAGATACGATGTCAATTAGAGAATGATTTGCAAATTACAAAAGCGAGAACTACCGTGCCTTCTTTATAGAATAATGATGACCTTCCCTATCAAACGATGAAATTGCTAGCTTCTACAGTAAGCTCGAGCAAGCACTTCAATTATCCACCTAAACTCAGGCGCTCAGTGTTAGAGATATGAAGTACAGGACAGGTTGACACGCTGCAAAAACATACTACAAAGGCAGCTGAGGTATGCTCGACTCCACTAGTCGCATGTTGGTTGAGGAACATAGCACTAAATATTAAGTAATCAGCTCTGCTCTGCTTCATGTGTCTCTAATCGGCCTGTATGACGATGAACAGCCACAGAACGATACGCATAATCGAATTGACAGAGACTAAGAATTCATTTGCAAAGCTGCATAATCATGTGCGTGCAGTTCTGAACTTCGGAAGCTAAAGAATCCACGAATTAAAGAAATGAAAAGTTAGGTCATGCAACGCCAGGTCAAGCTATGCATCCACTAATTATGAAATGCTGAGTTAACTAGAGAAAGATAAATAAACCTTGAAAAGAGCGCCCAACGCTCCCTCCATATGGTTGTACTCATTGCTGTCCAGGCATTGAACTAGTGCCTGAAGAACTTCCAGCCAGTTTTGGAAATCCCCTTGCTGCACCACAACACTCACTAAAGAACCAACAGTGGTTCGAACACCAAAGTCTGGAGATCCAAGGCATGGTAACACTTCGGCCTTGATATACTGAATGTGTTGAGGATGGATCAGAGAGTAACTGCTTTTCAAGTTGTTTTTCAACAACAACCCTGCTGCTTGTCGAATGTTGATAGCATTTCCCTGCAATCAGGCGGCCGATTAGAAGTCAAAGCAAATTTCCTTGCAATTAACGTGATACACAATCAGTTCTGAATTAATTAAAGAGCTAGGGACGAATCAATGCGGTAAAAAAGTATTTTCGACAGTAACCAGCTGCGCCCGAACGTGTAGACTAAAACAAGTGTGATTAACATTAGCTACAATATGGCAATCAAAACTCGTCCTTCACTGGCTCGATCGTTCTAATTGCACATCAAGAATGCAACCTAAATAATTAAAGAACGAGTTTATAGGATTGCAGAGAATTTTGGAAATTCCACCGTCCTTGTGAGAATCAAATCAAGATAGTCGTGAAAAACACCCATCGCACAAGCGCTTTGAACCAGAAAAACACCTAAAAAGGTTACCATCGGGCGTCTGCCTTGCGAGAAAATCAATAGACGGATTCGTGACTCTGAACTATCTTGAAATCTTGGTTACGGGGAAACGGATTATTCTCGTTCTCCGTTTTCTAAAAATTTGAAA
Organism: Pohlia nutans; assembly: GCA_022496805.1. NCBI lineage: Eukaryota > Viridiplantae > Streptophyta > Bryopsida > Bryales > Mniaceae > Pohlia > Pohlia nutans. Next base: position 36,894,334 of record CM040085.1, read on the forward strand.
GGTTATTAACTGTTTTCGTTCTTTGTATGTGCACTTTCAGCTTTAGAACAGTGTCTTTAAAAACAGAATGAAAAAACGCAATAAAAAATTTGTGAGAACAAGAACATTTCATTTTCCAGTAAATAAGCTCGAAATGCCCCAAAATATTGCCTTCTACTATCAAGACGCTGTCGCAAAGATCAATAATGAATTTGAATAGTACGCAGGCAAAGCAAGAGAATAACACGCACACGGAAACTGCGAAAAATTCACGAGAGGGCGAAGTGGACGCAAATGGCCATAAAGACAGTATGCAAATCAAGTTAGACCTACAGCAGGGGAGACAAGTGTTAAGAACCTCAGCACGACACAGAATGAAGGCAAGATAATTGTTGAAATCAGGCAGCTGGCTGCAGCGTTGGTGCTGCTGCCAAATTCTTGACTGGTCGACCGTCGGCAAGCGATAGTGCTCCAGCAATTCGCAAATCTCCTTCAGCTTCCCTTCTTGCGGCTGCCAATCAGGCGTCGCCATCGTTAGTCCAAATTCCAATACTCAATCTCACCACCACAATCCGAGAAGCCTTCACTCTTCCACAAATTCACTGCAACATTCAAAACTCAAATCCGGCCGTGACGAACATCCTCAATCCCGCTCAATCCTAAATCTTTTCAAAACACGACCTCGCATGTGCAGCGGGATACATTCAAACACGAACTCGCATGCAAAGCTGGGAACATTCTAGTCAGCGGATGTACGCATGAGGTACATTTCATGGTCTACCCATCTCCGAATTCGAAGAATTACAAAGATCCATTATAAAACCTAAATTGAAGGAACAATTTGAAGATATGTAGGAACCAAAGTTGTAGATTTTGAATTTTAGATCATATCCCTACACTCAAATTTATGGTTTCTATCATAGATAATTTTTTATAAATTTTCTACCTTAAATTTCAAAAAAAAATAAAATCTTAATTATAAACAAAGTAACAATTATTGAGCAGGAATTCGTTTAAAATATGAAAATTTTAATGTTGTGAATTTTTGAAATTTTTATGTTCCTTAACTCATTTTTTTTAAAGGATCACTTTTGAACTACATTGAATGGCGTATTTAGTGTCCAAAGAGAATTGATGTCTTTTACCACAATTTGCTCAAAGGTGAAGAGAAATAGTGTCCCTTGACACTACATAGGAGTTAGTCACTTGTCACTCCCAATTTCATTGAGAGTGCCACATTCTTTCCAAGTAATGAGAGTGACATGAGGTGACATGCCATATTTATTATAAAGTTGCCATATATCATTGGAACACTACATTCATTTTTTTTTTATGAGGACACTATATCTCCCTAAAATTAAATGGTGTTCGGGTTGAGAAATAGTGTCCGGATTTAAAAATAGTGTCTTGGGACACTAAATACGCCATTCACTGTAGAATAGGATTTTATTTTTTAAATTGAATGAACAAAAATATCAACCATTGGAGGCCAAGCAAAAAATATTATTTTTTACATGATGCTAAAAACGCATGAAGGCAACCAAATTTTCAACTTTTAATAACAATCAAATATCAAGCATGGGATGGAGTACAAGAGGATAAATTAATAGAAATATTGAATATGATATACAAATATAGTATTTTACATGGAAAGATAAAGAGGTTTGAGTGTAATAGGTCTATTAGTATAGCATTGTAAAGAGGTTTCTCAAACACTATCTACAAGCATGACATTCTAGAATGTCATTGTAAAGAGGGTATTATAGTATTGTAAAGAGGTCTAAATGTAACAGGTCTATTGGTATAGCAACAACATTGAGAGTTGGAATGTTTGTCTTTGTGAACAAGATGAAACAACATCCGCAAGCACTACAAACTAACCCGTCGTCTCTCATTGCCAAGAGTATGTTTGCTACAAACTGTAAACGCTTGTTCTATATGACGTTCCGCACTCATCTCCTCTCACACAGTGAGAAGTGGCGAGGTTTCACTCAAAAATCAAATGAGAAACAACACCCCCTCCCTGTAGTGTAGTCAGATGCAAGATCAACTACTATAAGCTAAATTTTTTAAATTGTTACCGTACTTCTATCATACAATTCTATCATACATTTTATCAATCTATCATGTTATCAATCTATCATATGAATATGTTAAGCATTTACTTAAGCAGAGATACAGTATAAGTTTCCATATGTGTCACCCGAGATTTGGAAGCAGCGTGTGTTGCTTGACAGGCTGCAGGAAGCTCTCGGCACATATCAAAATGCAAGCACGCAACGATCAAGTCCCGGTTATGGCGAAAGGTACAGATCGGAGTTGAGACGAGGAGTTGCGTGCAGGAAGAGCGTGTTGACTCTGGGTGTCGTAATGCCGAACTCTTTCGTCATGTCCAAATCCTTGAAGCTTTCCCCCTCGGGGAGAGACCAGTCGAACGCATGCACCAGCACGGCCATGGTCCACTGCACAGACACGGTGCCGAGAGTGATGGCGGGGCAAGCTCGCCGCCCGGATCCGAACGGAAGGAGACCGAAGTCTTGGCCCTTCACGTCAATGTCCGGCTGGCGCATGAACCTCTCCGGGTCGAAACGCAAGGGATTGTCCCACGCTTTTGGGTTCCGACCGATGGCGTGCGCGTGCACGAGTAAGCGTGTGCCTGCGGGGACGAAATAGTCCGCCAGCTTGCAATCGTGCGTTGATTCGTGCGGGATTAGCAACGGGGCGGGCGGGTGCAGACGGAAAACCTCCTTGATGAATGCTTGCAGGTACTTGAGATTCGGAATGTCCGCCTCTTGCACCATCCGGTCTCTCCCGACGACGATGTCGAGCTCGGATGTTAGCGCTTGGAGGACGTCAGGGTTCCGGATTAGCTCTGCCATCCCCCATTCCACTGTCACCGAGGACGTGTCCACACCCGCAGCAATCATACTCTATTCCACCATGGCCACAATCAGGGAGCTAGTATCAGTCATCTGCTTGCAATTGAAATCAACACATGATTGCAAGCTGTGTTATTGGGAAATGAAAACATTGCATTTTGTCTTTCCTTACACTGCGTTTTTACAATTCTGTTTTTAAAGACTTTGTTCTTAAAACTGTGCAAAGATTTTAAACGTCCAAATTGTTACTGAATTAGAAGCCGAAAAACGAGAATATTCAAGTGTTGCATGATTATAACCATGACAGTTGCCTTGATGCACTCCACATCTAGCTTCAAGGTTTCGTTCTGGTCTTGTTCATGCATAGTGCGCAAGAGCACGTCCACCATGTCCTTGTCCGTCTCCGTGATCGGCCCGTTCCGCCATTTGGCCTCGTGGTCTTCCACCACTTTGTTCAAGAACGTGTCGAGGCGCCCTTGCACTGCCTTCATCCGCTTCTCGATGCCGCCGATGTCCAAGGGGCGCAACCACGGCACAAAGTCTCCGAACATGAACAAGCCTTTCAGCTGCTGAAGCTCGTCGATCACGTCCTTGAACTCGCGCCCTTCCGCGTCCTCCTCCGCTTGCACAGCACCAATCGACGGTCCGGAGAACCGGTGCCCTAACACCATCCGGAAAATCTCGTTCGCCACTTTGATGTTCAGCCTCAGCTTCACGTCCACAAGCTTATTCCCTGCCTTCGCTATATCTTGCATTATCAACCTGCCAAACGAACATGTCAACAAGTGTTACAAATCCGCTCCGATTCACAATCGACAGAAAATTCTCACGTAATTTAAAGCACTCCTGTGAATATGTCTTAATGAATAGTGTCCAAAAGGATAAAACGTACACACCTGCATGTACAAAGTGATTCAATAAATTCAGAGGCATACGATGCCAAATAATTTAATTCGAGTTAAGACTTTAACAAACGAATTAGTTTTTTTTTTGTAACTTCAGATATTCTGTGACAAGGACTGTAGCGCCATTACCGGATCATTTCCTGCATTTCTTCGACACGCACTGGCTGTGCGGCTTCCAACCTCTTCGTCGTCAGCAACTCCAACGTCGCAATTTTCCGAAGCTGGCGCCACATAGGCGTATACTGAGCAAACGCGATGCCTAATTATCCCAGCCGAAGAGCATTAGAAAAACGCATAAAAACATTCTAGAGTCGATCACTGAAATTTCAAATGGAATGCACTGACGTACCTCGGTAGTCGTAGGAAAAGTAGAACGCGGAGATTTTTCGTTTCGGGCGGGACGCCCAGGTCTTGTCTTGAGTAAGCAACACCTCTCTCGCCATCACCGGTGAGGAGACGACGATTGTCGGAACTGATCCCAATCGAAGCAGAAACACGTCGCCGAACTCGTCGGCCCAGTTCTCCATGGTAATGTGTGGCTGCTTCCCCAGCAGGGGCAAGTGGCCCACGATCGGCCAAGCACCCGGAGGCGATGGTGGCAAGTTGTTCGGCTGGCGCCATTTCATGAACAGAAGCACCATGGCGACCAGAGCTGCATAAAATGCGACTTCTGGTGTGTAGCTCATGAGGGATAACAGCAATTTCTTCACGTACTCCATGGCGTCCAACTGAGATTACTCGTGACTTTTGAACGTCCAGTGACTTCCACTATCAAGTGCAAACTCGATCTCTTGTCACAAGCCAACTATCTGCATGAAAGACAGCTAGTTCATTATTGTTGACGTTCATGCATGCCAGATCAAAGCTCTGCCGTTCACGAAACTCACACTACCAGCAAAGGCGTTGCTTCTCACTTAGAACAGTGTCAGAGTTCACTGTAAACACTTGTCCTACGTGACGAATCGCATTCACCAAGTCTTGTGCGCTTGAGCAGTGAGTGCAAAGTGGCGCCGTTTGACTCACCTAATGAGTGAAAAGCGACGCCTTCTCCTTGTAATGTCAAGTTGAAGAACCTAATGAATATGTTGTCAGTATACATACACTTTGGATCTCAAAAATCCATCACGATAGATTGAAAAAGCCAAGGCACAATGGAATTCGAGATTCAAATTAGTGCAGACTAACTTTAAAACATAAAATAAAACGCGAAGCAATGCAAAAGTAGATGAAATCGGCTCACACCAAGTGACTTACTTGCATATAATGAATTCTGAGTACACCTCCTTGATCTTTTGAACGCGAAATTGTGCCTTCCTGCAAAGTGATGAAACATGCTAACAACGGTGGGCACTGATTCATGGGCGTGTCGAACAGACACTTTATTCACTCCGGCCTCGAAAGGGGACCGGAGTCTCTAATCTATCTATGCTAACAACGGTACCGAGCTATTCAACTGATGATTACACCACCCGGAGAAGGCAAACATATAGTAATAGAGTCTCAGAACTTGCTCTTTATACTGAGACCAAAACCTTCTAACTCCAAAACCTGAACCCGCCCGCTGACACCGGCCATTATCCCTGAAAACCGGCCAAATCCGGCGTATGTCACAAATGTGGGCCGCTTACACCCAGTTAGTTTTCAGTGATAATGGTCGGTGTAAGCGACTGGGATATGTTGTAGCATGGTTAGATTGAGGCTCATTTAGTTTCAACTGCTAATTTAATGAAACAATTGTTACTGAAGATAATTGTCGCATCACTTATTGTGTAGCAATAGGGTCACACGTTACACAATTTCGTACCGTGAGATACAAGTGACATTAATTGCATGAGTTGGATTGGGAAGATAATTGTTGTTGATCCAGTTTTTCATGCTGCTTTTGTGTCGAATCCTTTGATCTCAGTCAAGCTGAACAGTGAAAGTGGTCTGCACCGTTGAGGGTTCCATACACGTCGCAGGTGTTTGGGTCCCTGGAGGAGACCTGGTCGTGTAAATCAGGCTCACGGTTGTTGGAAGAGGTCGATCAAGAGGTTCAGGGTATATGGGAGAAGGTGAACCAACCCCACACTCGTATCGAAGGGAAAAATAAAAACAAAACAAAAGCTTGTCCCTATTTTTGGACATTTTGGGTACTTAGACGAACTTGCGATTGCAGACCTCATATATAGAATTAAAATTTTCAAAAAGAGCACCTAAACCCCAAAAAATAGAGAAACCAAAAAAAGTGACTGGTACGAGTGTGGGGGTTGGTTCTCCCTCTCCATGCATATGGGACCACTTGAAGCATGAAGAGGTGTTGTTTTTAAAAAACATCTTCCTTTTGAATTCAAAGAGCTTAACCCCTAAAAGCCCAAGGGGTATTGAACAAAACATAGATGTGTTATAATATGTGCCTTTCATATGTTTGATGAAGTTTGGTTCAATAGACAAAATGTAGGGCATCATCTCTACAAATTTAAAAGCATTAACCTTTGAAAAGTTTTATATATTATAATTTTTACTTTTTGAGTTTAAAATTTAGCATGATTAGTTAAAATTGGCTTATCTATTGTAAAATTCCAAAAAGAAAAAGAAATGATGAAGGGAGCATCATTATTTTCTCCAAATAGCAAATTTTAAAACACTAAGACAATGTTGAGGTGATTCACTTTGAAAAATTCTCCCCATTGTAGTTTAACTCGGATTGACATAATTCAAATTGCATTGGAAAATAGACTTGATTTAGTATTTTTTTTATTTTATTTTTTTTTCAAAGATTTATTTTTTGTTCCGGGAAGCCCATTAAAAAAGGGCAGCGACCAAAATATGGTCTCTTGGGAGCTTTGGGGTTAATATTGTGTATTGAGTAACTTCCTATACTACTTTCATTGGTTGATTATAGTCAAATGTAAGGTGTGGATGAATGGGTTGCTTAAAGAGATTGATTTTCTTCTATGGGCTTTTGAAACACTATTATAATTGCATTGAATAGAAGTGTCTAAAGGTTATTGAAATTGATGATGCCTTTGATTTAACTAAGCTAGGCTAAAGGAATGCGAAGCCTAAATTGACCTCATGTTTTTTTTGGCATTTTTTCGCAAGTCCTATGTGGTATCCTTTTAGTTCAAATTTATTTGTGTTTTAATTGACTAACACACACAATGTTCTTCACATGAAATTTGACCCTATTTGAATTATATTTTTTACAATATGATCAATTTTGAATTACCATTTTGAAACCATTAATTTTTGGTCTGTTAGGAATTAGCCCTTAAAAGTTAAGGACGCCTTGAGAGGACTTTTGGGTCAAAAAAATGGTATTTAGAGCTCCAAAATTATTTTTTGAGCAATAAATAGAAATAATAATTCCCCTCCAAACTTCCCAACCTCTTTATTGGAGTTGTTTATTTCTTAAAATAATCATATTAAGTGAGATAAACACATCAAAAATTGCATATCCTAAAGTCAACTAAACTTTGACCTAGGCTTTGACCATGCATGATTTCATCACTTGTCTAATCAAGTTTCTTTTTTCAAAAAGTATCAAATGAATATTTCTTTTTTTAATCTTTTTAAATTCTAATTTTAGGTCATCCATTGGGGTTGTTTATTTCTTAAAATTTTCAATATTAAGTGAGATAATCACATCAAAAAATTGCATATTATGAAATAAACTAAACTTTTGACCATGCATAATTCCATAAGGTTATGTCCAATCATATTATTTGTTCTTTCCAAATTGTGTCAAATAAATATCTCTTTGTTTTGGTCTTTTGGATTTATAATTTTAGATTCATCTCCTCATCCAAATTGAGGAAAACCCCAAAAATGGTCTCAGGCGCACTTTATGATGACCTACTTTGGAGCAATGAAAATAATTGGTAATTTTATTGATTAAGGTAATGTATTATATATTTTTCTTCATTTTGGTTTATACTATAATGAACAAAAAGGAGTTTCTCAAAAGAATGAAAGGAAAGCTGTGAAAATGACCCTCAAAATGAGAAAAATTGCATGTCCTTTTAGGGTTAAGATGGGAGACAAGTACAATGTCATTTAATTGTTTATACTCATGCTAAACATAAGAAATAAACTACATCCTAAGACCAAAGTTTAAATAATCTTGAGTTTGAAAAAAATTGGTTTATGACCTTGAGATAATGTAGATGTTAGAATTAGAGACTAATACAAAGTGCTCGCAAAAACTACACTCCGTAGATTCAAAAACATCTCAAGCTTAAGTACCAATGACTCTAAACCAATATGAACCCTAATGCAATATGGGCCTCATGATAGTATAGACCCTAGGAAAATATACACTTCAAGATAATGTATACCCTACAATCCAATGAACTTTAGAATATTATTATGGATCCTAAAACAATATACTTTGAGATAATATGAATCATAAGACAATATAAACACTAGTAGACTATAGAACATCAACAATGTTTTTTGAAAATACTAACAAGGTGTTTTCAAGTTATGGTGTTACAGATTTGTAGTAACAATGCCTTAGATTTTGGACACTACATGCATTAAATGATTTTTTGGGTTAACTAATCAATGAACATCTTTTTTATTTTTAACATATCAAAATTGGAATATTGTTCAAGTTTAAAGGATGTTTAATCACAAAACTCATAAAGTAAAAAGTCAAGGACCATCATTTGTGTATTACATTTCACATGGTTTTTAATACATTTATATGCATTCAATACATCTTTTATTCAAGTTACAAAATATAACATTATTATTTTTGGATAATCTCAACACCTATCAACCTATCGATACAATGTTAAAACATTAGAATTAACCGAAAAGTCAGCCCAAAGAGGAAAGTTTTGGCAAACTCGTGTTGAATTCCTCTTGAACTCATATTGAAATATAAGTAGACCAAAAGCTAGTCTATGACAAGTTGGGAAACAATCTATAACAAAGCACTATGATAATCATACCTCGCTATAACTTCCACACCTTTCACCAAAGCTCCAAGCCCATGGCCCACAACATAACAATATATGACACGACACTATTGAACTCAACTATAGTTCAATAGAGAGGTTAGAAGTAGAGCAAAAAGAGAGGTTAAATGTACTTTTTCGGTTAACTCTATTAAATAGGCACCCAGTTCAAAGTGATGGATTACAACTATATAAAATGTTGACTTTGAGTGCATTCTTAAATTTAAAATACTTTGTGCATATGCTCATTGGATTAATAATTAACATTTTCATAATAATATATTGTGAAATTAACTAAATCATAGTTGAAATTATTTTGACTTAACCATAAAGGCTTTAGTCATTTCAAAATTTCTTTGGTGAACCTTTAATGTTTTTTTTTACTAAATGTATTATAAGCAAAGGATATATTTAATTTTTGTGGTTAACATCTGAACAAAAACTATAATTTTCTAGTACTAAATTAGATCCCACAAGGAATACAAGGTTGTTTATTTTTATTCAAATTTTGGAGTGAATCTTTGGAGATAAAAAAAGTATCTCATCAAATTAAGTAAAATATAATGTCATTAGTAGTTTGGTACATTGTACAATATTGAATGAGTTGTGAACACACAATTTGCTATTTACGCATTTGGCCATATAATCATGCATTTGGCCCCTGAATGCATTAAAAGATTTGTCTAAAAATTCTCCAAAAGACAACAATTTTTGTTTTTCTACAATTACTTTCATTGTAAACAAACAATTCTTTTATTTATTTATTAATCTTATCTTTATCTCTTTTTTTATCTTTTCTTTTTTTGTTTCTTTTATCTTGTTTCTTTTTTGTCTTCTTTCTTGTCTTCATTTTCTTTTCCTTCTTGTCTTCTTCCTTTTCTTCTATTTTTTCTTCATTCCTCTTGTGGCAGCTGCAAATCCTACACCTGCACTGAGGAAAAAAAACCGGAAAAAAAGAAAAAAAAAATTGGTTTTTTTTAATTGGTGCGGGTGTAGGGTTTGTGGCTACCGCAAGACGAATGAAGAACAAATAGAAGAAAAAGAAGAAGAGAAGAAGGAAAACAAGAAGAAAAAGAAAAAGAAGACATGAAAGAAGACAAAGAAGAAACAAGATAAAGGAAACAAGATAAAGAAAAGATAAAGATGAATAAAAGAATTGTTTGTTTACAATGTAAGTGATTTGTAGAAAGACAAAATCATTGTTTTTTACAGAGAACTGTTTACACACAAAAATTTAAGCAAGATTTTCTCATGAATTGAACACACTTGGCCAAATGCATAAATAGCAAATTGCATGTTTGTGGTTAATGTATGAGTCATAGTTGACGTAATGCAAAAAACTTAGGGATATTTGTCATGTTTGTTTTTTGCAATGTAGTAGTACACCATGTAGGCAATAGAGGGTGGTCCCTTCATATTTGAACCATTGTAATTGTGCCATCATACTAGTGCATTAGGAGAAAAATGGGGACCCAAAGGGGCCCCGTAAGGCAGCCCGTGTTAGGTGAACCGGCTGCCCAAACTCCCCTCTGCTAGTGCCAGCGGCGGTCCAAAACGCTGCCCACAGAGTTATGGCACTTCCTTGACGATGTCAGAACGGAGTCGCGTGGCGTGGAGGCCGGCTTGCTGGCGCCGACTTGGGCGGGGTGTTTGGCCAACGACCGGAGAAGAGCATTTACTGCTCTGCATAGCCTTGACACAAAGGAGGGATCGTTGCCAACGGTTTTCGAAGCCGGCCGATGGAAGTTTGTTGGCACAACGGCTTCATGGTGGAGTGCGGCCGGCGCCTACGCCGTTCCCTACCTAGGAAACGCAGCGATGAATTTTGGTGCGTACAATTTGAGCTCTCCACAATGGCTGGTCCAAATTACGGTGAATTCTTGCCAAATTCATGAAACACACGGGCGCCCCAGGTTTATGGTAGGAGCACGAATTTTCATTTTCGTGCCAGAAGCGTCTGCTGGCACCAACGGCTTAGGAGGTCCGGCCAGCAAGAGGACGCCGGTGGTTCGTGTCAGCCCCGACATCGTCAGATTCATGCGAAGGTAAGTTGCCACAGCCAGTAGCCGTAGCTAGTTTTTCGATGGCAATCGGGGATTGTAAATTCTGCAACCATCAGAGTTTGCTGGCACAATGGCTTCCTCCGACTTCCGCAAATCCCACGCCCAGGGCTTTCCATATCGGTTTTAGGAATTATGGCGCTTGGGTAGATACAAGGGAGTTCCTAAAACTCCTACCTCGATGGACACGATGCATGCTGTAAGCAGCATTTTCTCCACCGTGCTAGGGTAGGAATTGTGGAAGGGGAGGTTTTGCTTCCAGCAACGATGATTAGGGTTTAGGGCTACTTGTTGACAGCGATTGGGTTTAGGGTAATTGGAAACCATATCAAGGTTTGTCTACACAACGTCAGGACCGTTCAGTAGCATTGGGAGATTCAATCACTGCTTTGGATTTTTGGATTCTCGATGGCAGCAAGGCGCCCACCTAGTGCTTCGTATGTTCCCCAAGTTTCGCTTGATGCGTGCTATGCACCAATTATTAGGCGAGGTTCTCTGCGATCTGAACGGCCGTATCCATCAACGTTTCCAGCACGGAGGGCAGCTGGGGATACAAACATTGACTTGTGGACCGATGGCAGCGTTTACCCGGTTGATCCAGTAACGGGGGAGCCACCTCCATTCAGAACTCTTAAGAAATGCCTCCAATTCATATGCCATGGAGAGCTGGGCTTGTATGGTTATACATGCCGATTGGAGCTGGGCCCCCAAGGAGGTCCACACCGAAGTGTGTTGGAGATGCAATGCAGACTTCTGCAAGAAGAAGTGATTGAGGGTATAGGCGAAGCTGCTGTCAGCATCGAACGGCTGGACCGTTGCAGAGACTTAGAGAATACATGCATGGAATTGCGGGCTGAATTGCAGGCTATACGTGAAGAGATGGACGACAAAGAGAAAACTTATAACATGAGGGTGCAGCATCTGGAGTCCGAGGTGCACCGTTGGCAGCAAGAATCAGAGCGCCTCCAGCAGAAAGCCTGTGCAATGAAAGACACGCCTGTGGGAATGCGACGTAGGGCTCGGTTGCTTAGAGGGATTCATGAGTTGAATCTTGGTACAGGTGGTGCAAAACGCAGAGTAAAGCTCATTAGAAGCGTGTTGCAACCACATCTCATGCAAACTATCAATGAGCGCAATCGGGTCGAGCGTGAGAGCCAACGACTTCATAGGGATAAAGAGTCACAAACCAGAACCGCTGTAGCTCTAGCCAAGATACTATCTAGGCACGAAGGTCTAGCCCTCGCGAGTCACCCTGCTACGGGACATGTTGAGACCAAGATTGCCAACAACGTTCTCAAATCAATTGGAAAGCGTGTAGGACCGGATAAAATTCTTGCTGCGTGCGACCAAGCAGGGGTGTCCCATCGGGGATATGGTGCTATTTACAAAGCCGTGAGGGGTCCAATTGCTGTTTTGAACAAGGACATAAAAGCGAGCATTCTACCCAGCCCCTATCACGTGAAATTGCTTCGGCATGAGTTTAATGCCAACTTGCCACAGTTTATTGGCGAATTCTACCACGTTGAAGGTCGAATGGAGCTGCCCACGACGTCCAAGAAAACCAAGAAATCCGACGACACACAGAAGGATGTACTCTTGACTGACAAGAATTCATTATTCACTGACCTAGAGGTGGTCCAACAAAGCATGGTGATCTTCTACGGCATCACGGAAATAGGTATGGTTCCCCCTTCGATCATGTTCGTGGCTCACTGTTTGTCCGTTTGGTGTCAGCAACCACATTGACTGCGTACAACAAAGAGAAGAGCTTGTTGTTACATTGAATGTGCCCTCACTCCCACTTACAATGGTTGTGCAGAGTTGAGAGGGGCACCCCTGATCTTTGTCCTGAAACTCAACGAGGCAGAGATTGTTAATGGAAAAAAATTCGAACGTGTTAGTATCACATTGATGAACAGGGCATTGGACACTGACATTCAGACGGACCATGAGAAGTACTTCTCAGTACAGTCCGAGCAAGAAATCTGGCCAGTTGCAACCTTCCAGGTGGAGAAGGAGTCCTACGATGTTCTGTCTTGGATATTTGCACGATCCAAGTTCCCAGCTGTGATTGCAACACAATCAAGTGGCCAAAAATTGCAAGTCCCCCGAGTTGGTGAATTCCATGTGGAGTGGCACCTCGCAACGGATATGAAGACTATTAAGTGTATGTACGGGCTTCAATATGGGCCTGCATGCGCAATGAACTGCATATATTGCGAGCAAAAGAGGATTAAGCCTACAGTGGGGACAACAAGTCAGGCAAGTGCTGCCATCAGGGGCCGTGCTAAGGCAAACTGGACGGGAGGACTGTTTGCGAGCAGTGTGGCAGCAGAACCTTGTGACATGATAGCATCTGCCAGGTGGAGGCCTATCTTGCCAATTCCTTTGTCCAGAGTGCACATTTGTACACTGCATGCCCAGGTTCGATTAACGGAGAAGATTGTGCACATGCATATCATGTATGTTTGGAACATACAGGATCAAAAACTTAGGGCTACTGCAATCGAGCAGATGGAGAAGTCATTGTCAGCGATCGGGGCTCATGGTGGGAACGTGGAGATTAGAAAAGACCCGAAGCTCAGTGGTAACACTGGAAACGTGCCACAAAAACCATCTCTCAATGGTGTTGTTGCCAGCAGGCTTTTCAAGCCGAGCATTTGGTCTAGCAACGATAAAGCTTGGAAAGATGTTTGTCAAGCCGAGAATAATAATACTCGCGGTGGTGCGGACCGCATTGCCAAGGCTGCTATGTGGCAAACCTTTGAGGAGGTCCTACCATATTTGACCGGATTGGTGTTGACAACAGAACAACGACTGCAGTTCAAACAGAAGATCGAACATTGGGGAAGGGCGTATTTAAAGGCCTTTGGGGAGGAGCATGTTTCCAATTACATGGTAATTATGTTCTTTAATCCGTTTGTCAAAATCCAATTCCTTTCTTGACGGGCCACTTATTTCATCGGGGCAACAAGTTTTAACTTTCATCTTCTTGGTGACAGCACGTACTTGTGAGGCACTCAAGTTGGTTTGTAGAACAATATGGTAGCCTTGGAGTCTGGAGTTGCCAGGGTATGGAGAAATCTCACCATCAAGCGAAGGCAGCAAATCAAGCACATACAGCTCATGGTGGTGGCAAGGCGCGCATCAGTGTCCTTTTGCAACAATTCCAGCATTGGTACCGAAATATACAGCATCGATACAACAAGAAATTGGAGTGCTTAAGAGTCGTCCATACCCCTGATGATGAAGCAAGAGGAGCAGCTGCGTGCAGAAGACGCGAGCGGTGGCATCAATCAAATGCTGCCAACGCTTTGGAGAACTGGCGGTCAAGGCGACGGCGTGTTGGCAAAGCGTGGGTTACTGAAGCCTCCGTAAGAGGTGGAGGGGATGGCTTTAGGGAGGGCGAGCTAGAATGGAATTGCGATGGGGACATGGTTGGAAATGGGGACGACAACGAAGAAGAAATGGGATGCTGCCAACGATGTGGACATTGAGGATGTTGCCAACGATGTGGACATCGAGGATGTTGCCCACAGTGTCGACATTGAAGATGTTGAGAGCGAATGAGGAAAATACATTAAAATTTGACATTTCGGATGTACGGGATATGGTTGAAGTATATTGTTCTAATTTCAACAATGTTTGTCCATTTGTACAGTACCCTATAGAACGGTAAAACTTGGCATTTGACTTGTAAGAAGCTCTTTTGAAAATTACATTTTTTTTATATTTGATCTATAGATTTTAACTGCTGCAATAATTTGGGCAGTCCAATCATAAAACCGCAGGCCATGATGAGGGATGCCACAAAAAATCTTACTAATCATGTTGACGAGTCACCCTAATACCCCGAATTTCAATTTATGACATGTTGTGCACCCCATCAAATATTCACCTTCATTTGCAAATCCAAGAATCCTCAACAATTATGCACCTTAATTTGCAAATCCATGAATCCTCATCATTGATAATGACACGTAGCCAATAGTACGTTGCTACCAACCCTTAAATGACCGTGTTTCAAGGGCTTCATACGTGAGTCACCATGCATACGTGAGGAGTGATGTTTAGGGTGAAGGGCTCTACTTCCCTTCGTTCATAATGAAGGGCTTCATTGAAAGAGCCACCACCCCATTTTTCCTCTCCCTAAAGCCACTTAAAGGCTCATGCTGTATGTATGGTCCTCACATTTCTCAATTTCAATTTCATTTCTCATACACTCACTGTAGACTTCTCTCCAATTTCTCATACGCTCTCTGTCCATTTTTTATGTTCTCCTACGCCCCCCTGATCCCACTCTGCCCTCAGTCACTGTGAGTTGATGCCAGCAGACCACAGCCGCGACGCCAACGACGTAGTCTCACTGACAGGCCACCTGCTGCAACGACAGGCTCTCACAAGCGCGTGCAAAGGGCGAGCGACTTCGCGGGCAAGCGGAGCGCGAGCAAAGCTGTATGTTGGTTGGCGAGCCCAGATATTTGTGGAGGCGTAGTGTAGACGCGGAGGAGGAAGAAAGCTTGCGGGCGCAGCAGCGACGAGGTAAGATTGCTTTGATTTGCCGTTGTAGCTTTTTTTTGGACTAACTCCGCTTTGGGTTAGAGGTGGATGACGTTCCTAAACCCTATGCATTGAGGCCATGACTGTATTGCCACATTTCTTCAGCCATGGCAGTTGAATTTTTGTCCACCCTGAAGACTTGGCCCGTCTTGGTAGGAATGGCGCAGCGCAAAAAATGCCCTACCGCTGTGACGCCAGAGGTGAAGCCAGAGGTGAAGCCGGAGGTGAAGTCCGAGATGAAGGCATTGGTGAAGCCAGAGGAGCACGAAGACGAGGAGGTGGAAGTGGTTGCTGCCAGCAAAGACGCAGACATAGTTTATACGCAGTGGGACCAGCCGTTTGACCTGAAGGCCTTGCCCGATTCTGTGGCGTCTAAGCTCAGGTTTATGGCACCCTTTCTTTTTGGTAGAAAGAAGGTAAATTATGATGCTGAATTCTTCCACCGGACCCTCGGTCTATGCATGGCGGGAACCTCGTTTGCCCAGCTCAGCAATGACAAGGTCTTACATAAGAACAAGTTTTTGGAGCGGTGGCCAGAGCGGTCATCTGGACGGCATTACATTGCGGATTGCAGTGACGAACAAGCCATCGAGGCTTACACCTCCATGCACAACAAGGTGTATGGAGGTGATCCAGACAATGGAACATTTGGTACATCATTTCTTCGTGCATGCTATTTGAGCTTTGAGAAGGGCATAGAGGTGAACTGGGCCCAGAAAAGCGAAGTCGCTGCAGAAGGCGCGTGAGAAGCAGGCTTCACGCAATCCCCTGAAACTTTCACCCCCAGCTTTGAGAGAGCAGATTCAGGCCATCATTGAGATCCTTGCGGGCCACATTGAGGACAAGCCAGCTCGTGCGATCATAGCCTCCACACCGGCACTGGGCGCTGTAGTTGACAACACCGTCAATGTTACCGGCAGCACCAGCAAGGAGGGCATTGATGTCAGCAGACCTAGGTCTTCCCCTGATGGCAGCATACATGAGGTCGGGGTCACTTCGGATCCCAAGGCAAAATTAGACCAAGCGAGGAGGAAGAAAGCTGAAGTTGATGCAAAACTCGAGAAGCTGGAGGCAAAACATGAACGCTTTGAGGGCGATTTGCGTAACCAGCGTGCCTTTTTAGCGGAGAAGGATGATGAAGAAAACAAGTGTCATGAGGACATTGTTGCCCACCGTGCTGCCAGTAAGAAAGCGGGGGCCGTTGGCAACGATGCAGAGAAAAGACGCTTTGCAGACTTGGCCCGTCTTGGTGGTGATCAACTGTCCCTTGCAAGCAAAGGTGCCCAAGATTGCCAAGAGCGCATTGGCACAAAGGAGGCTTCAATGAGGGATCTGGAGAAAGACATAGAGAAGTGCAAAGATGAGGTTGGAGTTCTCCGTGAAGAGATCTTATCCCTCGAGCTGGCAACAGCTTTCATACAATCCAAGAATGTGTTGTCACGCTTTCCATCCGAGTTCCGAGCCCTGCCCATCCAAGTTTCAGACCCATGCCCCTTTTGCGGCCGATACTTTGTTGACACAGCTTGCGTACCCTTAACGTGCGGTTGCTTAGCACACCCACATTGCATGTTTCAGCTTGTTTTCTCGCTTGATGCGAAGTGTAGACGATGCGAGCGCGCTGTGACCGGAGGTTCGCTTGGACAGTGGGGATTTCCACTCAATGAAGTGGCTCAGGCGTAACTGCACCTACTTCAAGAGATTTTTAAGTCCCCTGCGCGGGTTTCACCACGTCTCCAGCGAACTTCTAGTGGCAGCAAGAGACCCGCTGAGCTTATAATGTTGCCTTCTGAGGATGAAGGTTGGACCAAGAAGAAGACCCGCATCGAGGGCCCCGGGGGGACGTCAAAACCTCCAGTCGCTGCACGTAGGAAGGTGAGTCTCGAAGCTTTGTTGCCAGCAGCCGCAAGGGAGGTAAAGGACGTTGCCACCACTGACGTGAAGGACGAACGCGACATTGTACAGTGCACGCCAGAAGTTGCACCGGAGAAGGTCGAGGGCACAGACCGAGATGCGAGTGATGTGGAGCGTGAGTGGCTCGAGGAGCCCGAAGGAGATGGTGGCGATACGGAGAACTCTGCAAATCTCGACGCCCTTGTTGACGCGATTGGAATTGCAGACGTGGAGTAGGTTTGAGGTGTTGTTGTACATAGTGCTATAATAGACTAACATTATGGGCAGAGTGCTATCGTACTCTTTGTTGTCAATTGCGGTCGAGGACACTAGTTGCTGTCAACAATATGTAAGTAGTTCGTTTCTGTGAGTGACAGCTGAGACGTTGTAAAACGCTAACCCCCTTTTTTTTGCGAACTCATGGTAAAGAAATGCATCGTTGTAATTGTATCGTGAACATGTGCCTGGAACTTTGTCCCAATGTTTCGTGGAAGTTGCCCATGTCATGGGCAGGTGAAGTTTGCTAGCATCATCATTTTTGACTAGGATTTGCATTGATTAGGGGAAAATGCAGCCATGAGGCCCAGGGGAGGACAACATACATACAAGAAGAGCATTTAATCCGTGTATGGTAGATAATTTCCGGTGCTTGCAAAAATTCACAAGTGCATCGGATTAGGGCGACGCCCCGATCAAAGTGTATGGACCAAATGGTCAGTGTGGGGAACCCTAAACCTGAATGACTTATATCGTAGGCGGACTTGTGAAGACCCTAATAGAATTACTCCAAAAAAAAATCTTTCATCCTACACTTCTACAATCTTGATGGTTTTGGGAACCGCGACCTCAGCAGCAAGTAGATGTCTCTCATGGCGTTTGTTGATCTGCATCAAGGCATCAAACTTGGTACGTTAGCTTTGTTTGCTTCCAACAAGTAGCTCCAGCATTGGGTCCCAAAATCCGAGAGAATGGTGCGACCAACAGGTACCTTTTTTTCGCGATTACCGGTTGCCTCCAGCACAACCATGTTGTACTCTTCAGGAACGCCATCTCCGAGTGTCATTGCAATTTCGTGGCGTAAGTGGGATACTGGCCATGCCTTGCCCACTTGAAATGTTGGCATCGCGCTTCCTCTGAATAGACAACACACTTCCACCATCTCCACGTCCGGTAGGTGGTCAATCGCATCCCACTTGTTGTTGGCAGCACCCGTGAACCTTGTATACTGGAACCTCGTGTACAGTGTTTGCCTACCCACATGATAGCGGAAGACAATGCTGGACCTATTCACAACACATTTGATAACATCCTAGCCAATGTGAAACTTCTCGCTCCACCTCGGATTCATCAAACTGCTTAGGAGAGCCTCGGATGGAATGTGGAGAACGAAGAGCGTAGGTGTCCGCCAAATGTTGTCACATGCTACAACAAACAAATCAACCATAACATGGATAGGCATAAACCATTGCTGGTGGGCAAAACTACTACCAGTCGACGCTTCTCATGTCCAAGACGTTTGAAAAATCGACAATATACAATTACCAAAAAAATTCAGCAATTTACATTGTTTTGTAAAATTTTCAAACGGTCATAACTTTTGCAATACAATAAATTTTTGAACGTTTTTTTTTTCAAAGGTAGATGTTGTAATGAGGAATTTACTCCAATAAAAAAA
This sequence comes from Pohlia nutans, assembly GCA_022496805.1. Taxonomy (NCBI): domain Eukaryota; kingdom Viridiplantae; phylum Streptophyta; class Bryopsida; order Bryales; family Mniaceae; genus Pohlia; species Pohlia nutans. The sequence goes on from CM040085.1 coordinate 36,913,228, forward strand.
ATTGGCTAAAAATTTAAGAGTTTTTCTCTATTCAATTTAAAGTGACAGCAGAGTTAGAAAAACATGTAGTAATTTTTAAACCTTTATAACTTTTGCAATACAATACATTCTTGATCGTGTTTTTTTTTCATGGGTAGGTATTGTAATGAGGCATGTACGCCAATAAAAAAATTTGGCAAAAAATTTATGAGATTTTCTCTATTCAATTTAAAGTGACAGTAGAGTTAGCAAAACATGTAGTAATTTTTAAACCTTTATAACTTTTGCAATACAATACATTTTTGATCGTGTTTTTTTTTCATGGGTAGGTATTGTAATGAGGAATGTACGTCAATAAAAAAAATTGGCAAAAAATTTATGATATTTTCTCTTTTCAATTTAAAGTGACAGCAGAGTTAGAAAAACATATAGTAATTTTTAAACCTTCATAACTTTTGCAATACAAAACATTTTTGAACATTTTTTTTTTCATGTGTAGATGTTGTAAAGTGTTTGATGAGGAGCTCTTGTATTTTACTAATAAGAGGATTTTTTCTTGAAATTCACGTAGGACATAATTCACGTATTTCTCAAATTCACGTAGGCCATAATTCATGTATTTCTTGAAATTTACGTAGGACATAATTCATTTATTTCTTGTGGTATGTGCTATTTGTCACTAACTGAAAGATGACGTGAATATAAATTATGATACTTTGTTGAACCATTCTTATGTATGTTCTTGTATATAAGAATCCCTTGATAAAAATATGCAACATATCCTAAACGTAAGTTTAATACATACATGAATAACGCAATCTTGAATACATGATATCATCAAATGAAAGTTTATTTTTTCAACAATGACAAATTATTAAACTATGAAAAATCGGAGTACAAATAAGACGTGAAAAAAAATAAAAATAAAAAATTAATTGGTTATGTGCTTCAATTGGCTTTAAAATCCAACAATATACGAATAATAGACATCGCATTGTTAAAACTGTCAAATCCATGTAAATTTCACATACAAACATGAATGGCCGTGAGAATGTATTTTTGTCACCAACATTGGTGCTACATAGCACCAACATATGAGTTTGGTGTTTTTTGCAAAATTCGATTGGTGGCAAAATACCATGGTTTGTGCTAGTGTGTACCTGTGTCCAACAAGTCCACGTGACTTCGACCATTCCGGGTTGCCTCCCCAATCTCTGCATGGAGCATAAGAATGGGACCAATGATAGACGCGGGGTGCACCCAATCCTCAGAATGCGACGCGTACAGGTAGTTTGCCATACATGGCCCATTTGTTGCCAACACTGGATCCAAACGTAGATGGCGAGGCTGGTACGCATGTCGCACAAGCACTTTATCCAGGTTGATTGCTCCACGCACACCGTGTGTCCACGAGAAATCGATGATCTGCGCTTTGAAGGCGCCTCGAAAATTATCTCTACCATGCCGCCTCTACCTCAAGGCCCCTCCGACGTTGGTTGCTGCATAACCCATGAATCACGGTCCAACCTCATTGGGATCCACTTGCCCTCTCCGTCTTGATTGTTATGCAGCATAACGCTCTGCACTTGGGAATTTGGCCGTCTAGCCATACCAGTACAATGACAAAATAGTGGAAGACACCCTAAAACTACAAGTTCTGCCTTTGATGCTAGCAAGCGCCAGGTAATGTGATGTCAACACATCCAAGAAAACCACACGAGTACAAGTTATGCCCTCGATGGCAGCAAACGCCAGAGTATGTAACGAAAGTTCTAGTATTGGATAAACCCGTATACGAACAGGTCGACCCTTTGAAGGCAAGGCTACTCCACATTATGTCATGGCAGAATATAGGAAAAAACCAAAAAAACTACAAGTTCTGCAGGCCACTGGCAGCGAACGGACTATTATGTTGCCAGCGATCGGAGAACGCCACATTTCCACCCATAATCCTGATACATACCAGATTCATGCAAATTTGCTGTCCAAACCCCAACCTAACTCCCAATCACATGGGCACCTCGCAGCTCTGACCAACTAGAGCGACCCCAAACCAATGTTTCCATGAGTCGACCCTAATCGCCAACGCCATCGCCATCGCGCACGCCAACGCCATCTCCATCGCCCGCGCCACCACCATCGTCCCACGAATCGACACTCCGAGCACCACAAACCATTCCAACGTAGCTTCTTCATCGAGGTAACCGTTGGTAGCATGTCGCCCTCTCCAGAACTCAAAATCCAAGGTGGAGCAACACTGACGTTTTCGGAAAAGGTAGGTGGCTCGACTCATGACTCTCTTCAGAAATCCACACCTGAATCCCTACTGACAGCACTCGACCGGCTCGAGATTTGTGCGCAGCAGCGGTGCTTGGTGTCAGCCCCGACACCGTCTCCCCGTCTAAACACACGTGCTTGTTCTGCGCGATTGGCTCGACCCCTTGGAACCCGCAGCGCTGGCATCACGGTGGCACCATTGGTGCCCTTGTCAAAAGTGCACGGGCATGCCCAAATTTTGCTCCCACGTGACAGTCCCCAAGGCCCCTTTGCGACCACAGTTTTCTCCTAATGTCTGATAGAAAAAAAATTGTTTGTAATAGAGCATAATGCTAAATTTAGAAATATGTTTCAACGCTTGTATTGCCTTTATATAGATGAACTTTAAAAAATGAGAGCTAAATTTTTTAATATAGTATATTTGTAATTGCTCAATTTCATCCTATATATCCATAATGAACAAACATAGTTAGCACTATGACATTTTAGCATTAGACATTCAAATGAATTCATGAATTTATGACATTTTGGTGCAATATTTCTACAAAAAGGAAATACAAAATGCTACAATGTCCCTTTATTTCCCTTCAATTTACATACTTCTTTTAATTTAAGTTACATGAATTGAAAAATGACATTTAATGAATGGCATTATTTGGACAAGCTAACGGTTGACCTTAGATAGCAATCTATATTAGTGAATGGTCTTGAACCATTAATTTGATAAGTAAGCATATATGCAAGTTTATTTAGTCAATTTGTTAAAAAAACAAATGTTAAGATTTTAAATTTTCTATTGAAGCTTACTTTATATTATCATTTCATTTTAATTGCTTATGCATTGGAGCTACATTCAAAGTCCATACAAACAACTTTGGATGAAAATAAATCATATACATAGCTTCTCATTAAAAAAAACTAAAAATCTAATGTGGCTTGCATTGGTTTGCTACTAGCATTAAATGACTCCCAACATAAATACCAAAGGTTTTTTTTATCAAAATGGAGGCAAAACAACAATTATAAAAAGAGCTTGGTCTATATGAGGAATTCACAAAGAAATGAAAAGTTTTTTTCTTTTTTCTTCTAATTATTCATACTAAAAAATTGTTATGAAGAATCTACAACTTCTTTCATGGTATGGATCTTGTAATAGTTGAAGCCCCCATTCAAAAGGTTGCCCCTATTTTGTAATTGTTGAAGCCTGCATTCCTCCAAGTGGGTTCCCATTTGATAAATTGAAGCCTCTAGCTTCAACTTTGAATTCAAAATGTACAAAAAAAGAGTTTGAAACACTGGATGAATAAAATTAAAAAATATACTTTCCAAAGTCTATGTCAAAAGAACTCGTAAACCCTTGATAATGTTCTCCATCTACTCTTTTTACTCCTATTCTTCATTTTGAAGTGATATGTCTATAAAGATTTTATGAATAAACAATGGATAGGTAAAAAAATCAAGGGATAAATCAGTAGTTCATGTGTCACTCTTGCGTGTGACTTAAAATCTTGTAAACCTTTGACAATATTCTCCATATACACTTCTTACTTCTATTCTCCATCCTGAAGTAATTTGTTTGTAAAAAATTCATGCAAAACAAGGGATAATTAATTTGTTCATGTGTCACTCTAGCGTGTAACCTTGAAATGGGATCCTTTCAAAGGGATTAGAATCGATTTAAAGTTTTCAAAAAGAGGTCTACATGAAATCTACTCTAAGTGTAGATATGGAAATAAAATAAATTATTGGTTTAATAAGTTTTTTTTTTGAAGTCTATTCTTGCCATATTTATTTTTCTTTCTATCTCAATATAAATTGGTTTAGAAATTTATACAAAAATCATGACTACCAATTGATCAAGCTAGTCAAATTTTTGAAGAATAGACATAAATCACATTTTCATCATATTTTCGGATGAAATTCATCTTATTCATACAATCCCTAGTATGTTCTTGAAAAATTAATGTTCATCATTTATCCTTTGGATCCCTATTCTTTTAGGAGCTAACCCTAAGAACTTATGCAACCATTTTGAGATCGTTGCTTTCCTTCAACTAAATTAATTTCTTTTCAATTTTTATTTTTATTGAAATATTACCCATATTGCAAATGTGGCAAGTACCCATAGTGGGCCATGCTTTTTAAAATAGAGTAAACTACAAGTCTAGTCCAAATTAACACAAATTGTGTTTGTTTATTTTGAAGTGTTGTTCAGATTTATCTAGCCAATACGAGAGCCAATATATACAATGTTCAAACCAACACAAATGAGCCAATTTTGTGTTGATTCGGTCAATTTTTCTACTAGTGAGAGGCTAGGCCTAATTGGCCTTGTGCCCTATATTGCTCTATTAATTGGGCAATAGGAATGAATTGGTGTGATACTTCAATCTCCAAGCTTCCAATTGTCCAAGGGTATTGGGCCTTGAGGTAACTAACACAAGGTCACATGTTTTATATGCATAGTTCAATTACTTAAGAAGGGAGGTACGTTGAGCACCCTAGGAAATATTTGGGGTATCAAAAGAACGTTCTGTGAATAATTTTGGAAGGGACGCATTATTTGAAATTGGGTATCATAGAATGTCTTAAACCACAAAAGAAAGTACACATCGTGTCAATTTCATGCCAAAGTGTCTTTTGAATGACAATGGTTATTAAATTCCTAGTATCAGAAATGAACAATTTTCATTCAATTTTAATTTGTTATGCATGTTATTTGGTTGTTTCACTATTTCTTAATTTTTATTTTCAGTCGCTCAAGGTAATTTTGGATTTGATACAACGTTTTGAATTCGAAAATGTAATGAAAATGGATCACCGTGTATTGTCTATTGATTTTTCTATATTATTAGAATGGTGTGCTTTACATCACAACCACCAATTTGTGCAACTAAAACTTAAAAAGTTACATAGCTTTGTTTTATATTGTTGAATGAATTTAACCTAAACCAATGTTTTTAGGATTAAAAGCATTCGTTATGAACTAAGTTTGATGAATGAGAGTTCTTACATTTACAAATGGCCTAACATTTTTGGTCTTAGATCTTTATCATGTTTAAACATCACCACCGTGCCTGCCATCCCAACCATTAATAAATTTTAATGTTTTCTTGTTCGTAAATAAAATGGTTTCCAAAGCACTCAAGAAATCAATGCAAAATTTACAAGGGTTCATAATTTTGTTGGTAGATGACCTAAAACCGACACTAAATCTCGGGGAGGTCACTCTTTGTATTTTTTGAGTATCACGTGTGAACAAGGGGTATTTAAAAGTACCCTAAAAATTAAAATTAATTCTTATTATAATTAGTAATATTTTGAGAATATTCTCGTTTTAATGCTTGTAATCAATTGTGAGCATCCTATATTAATGTAAATCATTTATAAATTTTACTTTCAAAGATTTATTTGGACCTTATCTTTGTTCGCACGTTGTTACGTAATATTTGGAAGTGACCTCCCCAAACACTAAATTAAATGTTTAAAAATCAATATGGACCCAATGTCTAAAAAATTTAGAGTGTTGGTTTTAATGAAGTATTGGTTTTGGGTATACATACCTTAGAACCCATAGCTTCTGTGATCTATAGAACCCATAATCTACCCCTACAACATTTATAACTTAAAGTAAACGATACTACAAATATTTGGAAATTGATTCTATCTCCAATATTAATGGCAAAAGGTACTAAAATCATTTTGGACTTGATTCCATCTCCAATACTAGGCTCCATTCCCATTAACAACTCATTCAAGGAACCTGACTTGTGCATCGCTACAAAAGGAGAATTGCATTGGAAAAAGAAATGGATTCTCTCAATTTAATGTGAAGTCAATTCAAGCAATTTTCTAAGCCATGTTGACGTTTGGTGAATATTTATTATTTAATTTGGGCACATACAACCCATATGATGAAGCTCTTGGCATATCACTCCAATGGCCAAAGGCCATAACCATCACAAAGAGTCAAATTGATAATCTTATGGGTTCCAACCATGAGTCCTACCACAAATCTCATCATTAGGGTAGTTTTAGGTCATTTCAGACTAGAAGCAATATGTGTATTTTAAAAATGACTATGCCCTACTACATGATTAATGCGTGGCATCAAATTTGATCTCCATACATACTTCTTTCTTCCATTCTCTATCCTCAAGTAATCTGTCTATATAAGATAGAAGCACCAATATCTGTTAGCACATATAACTTTGGGTTTAATAACCAAGCCCAATTTTAAATTAATTTTGTCGCAATGTATGATTTTGTTCTAAATTTTCAAACTTAATTTGTATAAACCACTATTGATGTTAGTAAGGGAACCAATACTTGTCTTTCATTTCTAGTCCAATCAAATTGCTAACTTGGCATACATAATTGATCACCAAACTACTACAACTAATGGTTGTGATAATTTGATTGAGAACTCAAACACGAAGTTGTAACACGTGCTTGCATAGGTGACTGGAATTGGTCTCCAACAAGTTTGGTGCTTCTACTTTAGTTGTCATGCACAATACAAGATATGTAAGTTGTTCATCAGTCCCTCTCGTATGTGACTTTGAAATAGAATCCTTTCAAACAATGAAATGAGATCCTTTCAAAAAGATTACAGTGTGTACAGTTTCAAAAAGAAATTTGCAAATCCGCTCTAAAGACATTCAATTCATGCACGGCACTTTAATAATTGTGCATTCACAACTTGCTTTCATATTCACAGTAAACACAGTTGGTGGTACGTGTGAATTGGTTTTAAACTTGCCCTTATTATACTGCAAACATGCATGCAAATGCAAATAGTAGGATGAATAGATTTTCTTCAAAAATCATATTTGTACCAACAAAATAAATATCATGCATTCAAATCTACTCATGACGCCTGTTCAAATCCAATAATGCAAAGGGAGATTTGTCGTATAATAATTACTCTATAAATAATTAGGTTTCGTTAAATCCAACCTTTCATCTCGAAAATAAAACTCAAAGGTCTTGTCACACCTCTAATATGTGTAATACCCCATGGGAATCTCCTTTTATGGCAAATGGGTTTGAGTTATCTCTTCCCATGGGAGAACAAGTAATTGGTAACCCACCACTATTTATATCCGGCGTTGGGGTTAAAGCTTGCAATATTGGGTTCTGCGTAGAACGAGGGTATACGGGCAGTCACCTTCCCGGTTATTGAGGATCCGGGTATAAGAAATTTAGGGTTTCGCAGAGCGGACACAAACCCCTGGTCTGCGACGGGAGAACTTCTTTCCCAGCGCTGCTGTCGGTTCTTCGCTGCCTTGTTATTTCCATCGCCGTCGCTCGCCATGGTACGCAACTCCATTCTCCTTTTCGTCGCATCGATTTTCTTGTACGCCATCGTTTTCTCTTTCTTTAGATAACACTATCGCAGGTTTTGTCTCCGGATTGCGACCACCTCGCAAAACCCTAAATCTCGAACCTGTCGCTTTTTCTGGCCTTGCGGACGAGCTTCAGTGCAATCGGTTGTGGCTGCTCTTATCGCCTTTTTGAGGGTTTGATGTTTTAAAGAAGGTCTGAGATTTGGCGAAGATGAGCATGTGCATTATGTCTCGATGATAGAATATGCTGCTTTGTGTTCTCATTGGAGCTCTGTTTTGGGGATTTGCAGACGAAGGGAACGGGAAGTTTCGGCAAGCGCCGGAACAAATCTCACACTCTCTGCAGGCGCTGTGGGCGCAGAAGTTTTCACATTCAGAAGAGCCGTTGCTCGGCATGTGCTTACCCTGCCGCGAGAGTCCGCAGCTGTAAGTGATATTTTCCCGATTGGTCAACTTGATTGTCTGATATACTACTTTGTAACGTTTCAGGGTGTACTGTATTGCAGTCGCTACCTTGGATTTTGTTCGTTTATAAATTTGACCCTAATGAATGTGTTTCACTTGAATAAAGTTCAGCTTCACAGACAATGAGTATCTGTAGGTTTTGTCAACTGCTACACTTTCTTTGCCCTGAATCTCATGCTCGTCATGTTCCAGACAACTGGAGCGTGAAGGCTATCAGGCGTAAGACCACTGGAACTGGACGCATGCGTCATCTGCGTCATCTTCCCCGCAGGTTCTCCAACAATTTCAGAGAAGGTATGTTATCGTCAAATCTGCGTTTTAATGGAGCGGTTTTAGGGTGTTTCTTAGTAAGGCACATGTTTTTGAACTCTGGATAGTATATAAAAAGCATATCTATGTTCGTAGTACTCAAACTTCTTTTCCAAGTGTTCATGCCAGCTATTCTAATGAGAGCATCCTGATTATGTAACTGTCCTGAATGTGGCTCTGATTGTAATCCGTTGTGTGCATCTTGAAGGCGAAACTACTTGGGTTCTTTTTGTCATACACTTATAGCTATGAACTTAGAAGCTTTATTCTCATTGTGCAGGAACCCAAGCAGCTCCCAGGAAGACGGCTGTTGCAGCTTAGAATGGATGCAATCTTAGCGACATGATGAAGTACCTAGTCTGACTATTTGATTTCACATGTGGAGAGGCGTCTTTGTGACCTAACGATTATGACATCAGGAAAGGAATGAAATGCTGATCAAGCAACTCATTCTTGAAATTTTTCTTGGGGAATCTCAGTGTCTCTTGAGTCATTGCATGTGTACTTGTCTTGATTATGGTAACAAGCTCTTCAAGTGCATGATGTACTCCAGGAAGTGTCTTTCTATGTGTTAACCTCACCGAGGTGGCCCAGGAACTTGGAACAGTGCTCAAGTAGAGATTTGTGTGTGTTGGTACTCCGAAATCAATGAACTATGGTGTACATTGGAGTCGCAGGGAATTTCAAAAATTAGAAACTTCAATTCAATCCGGACTCCTGAGACCCCATGATCTTATACTGAAGGCCCCCTGGTGTCGACGCTAATCAACCACAACTTCCATCATTGCAGGTTAAATTTTGTATTTAAATTTTTTATCTCGATTACATAAGTATGCTTCCAGCTTGAAAACGTTTCTAAAATTCTTTCCTTCCTCTTGGTGAAGTAGGTTAGGAATTAGGAATACCATTGTTGTGACAAAGATGATGCAGCAAAGGTGTTCCTGATTCTCTGCCAGTCTAGTTTCACTCATCATCATCACTTCCACGGTTCTGTTGCACAATAAGGTTGAAAGTTCTAGATAAATGCTGGGTTATCTGAATTGCGTCTAAGTTTGAGGACATCAACCCCTTTCAAAAGCCTGGGTTTCTAAAAAACCAACCAAGGGGGCAATGGAAAAAACACAGTAACTTTCATTGGGGAGACCTCAGAGACACACACCTTGGGTTTTGGCATCATCTTTGTACTCTGCCTATCTCATCTGTTCTCTCTTCCTCTCTTATGCAATCTTGCAATAGAGTCTTCTAAGGTATCAAAACTTCAACATTGATTTTGTTTGTTGTAGAGCAACACGCCTAAACCAACCTTTGAAAACTTACACCGAATTCTAGTGTTGACTTTCACTTTAGTATTTGAATTGTTCAAATGACTCATTTAGAGTGGTGCAAGTAAAAATAGATGGGATAGCAAAATCATAAATCAACATCTGATTCATAATTTCAGGGATTAAAGTGAATGTTGGGCACCATTTTTTTTTTAAATTATTAAATTTTTGAGGTATCTGTGGCTGTTGGGTACCATTTTAAGAATAGAGACTTCTGGTTTGTTTCCTCTAGTGACAAGAATGAGAAGTCTGCTTAACGATTCAAAAGAATTTGGAGCCACAAATTGCATTCTGTCATTTCACTTCGGGCACAGAAGAGGGACCTCAGGGCTTTTACTGTTTAACGTCCCCATTCAACACTGTTTTCAGAGATTCGTTATCAAATGTTTGATGAAAAACAAAAATGGAGTTGATGTACATAGTAAAGTTGTAAATGTCAATGTGAAGATCACATCTAAACGGTTGTATTCATCATATTTTTTATTAATTAATTTTAATTAATTATGCAAGGTTTTCTCTTGGAATTCAATTAAAATTTCCAAATTAACATAATTTAAAAAATAAAATGTAATGAAATTGGAATAACATGCACTACTAGATGGTATGGTTTCCATTATTTGATTCTACTTATTTTGGAAAATCATGTTTAAGGTCTCACTTTTTGAACTAATAATGAAACTTGACATAAACCAATTGTGTTGCTTTTCAGAAAATCACAACATCTTATTTTGAAGATCCATACCATACAAATGATAGTCAACTAGCAAAAGAACCAAGAGAAATTTGGATGGATGACAAATCGTACATGATGTAGTCAAGAGAAAGGTTGCAATATGTTCGTCATCCATTATATGAATGCAGTCGCATCAAAGGGTTAAGCGATGGTTTATTTTTATTTTTTTGAGACAAGAGGGCGGAAAATCATTGTATTAATCCCTATAGGACCAAGCGTCTAGTTTTTGGGCGATGTATAGAATTAAACACAATTTTCTTATTTGTCTTGCACTTTTGCAATGTGGATTTTTTACTATGTATTTCATGCATGTGTGATCCGACTAGAAAGGGGATGATTTGTGCAAATTTTATGCCTCATTTCATGCTGTAGTAATTCACCCAAGATTTTGAAGATTTCAATGTAAAAGTGGTCTTGAAAAAATCAACTCATAAAATTAAGAAACCAAAAAATCTCCAAAAATCATTACACTTAGAGTATTACATTTCAACCCATCACAACAAATTTCATACACAGATTGTCAATATCTTATTCGTATCAAATTACAAAAGAACTTTGAATTTCAAGTTTCAAATTTTATACAAAAATATTGGTGATAGCAATCATAAATCTAACAGTATGGATAGAATACTAAATTCATAATGTACAACTTTTATTCATACATCAAGTTCAAAATATCCCTGTTAGTTGCATTTTATAAGACATCTTTGGATTTCTCCAAATCTGGAGAGGGGTGAGCACCTTTAGGGGTTAAAAGAGGTTACACACACAACCAGAGGAGGACCGGCCACCTCTGCGAATGAAGTTTTGTTTTTCTTTTCTACTGTTATACAAAGGACTTAAGTGACGGTTTATGCACCCACTACCTTATTGAAGCATTCAAGCAACAATACCAAGGAACTGAAACTCCGACTTGTCATCTCGAATCCAAAATGACAGAATCAACAGATTCTGATTCACACACATTGAAATCTGACCAACTCCTCTTTGAAAGCATCGAAATCAAACAACTGGAGCTAATGTAGTCATCAAAATTCTCCTTCCGCAAACTGATGAACTCAAATCTCTGCTTCAAGGGCAAAGTCGAAAACAAATTTCTAGTTGCCTGTTCATAGCTCTCTCTCTTCAGCATGGACTTCATGACCGAGTGCCAATTCGTCAACAGCGCAATTCGTTCAGGCAATCTCAATAGCAAATGTCCAGCTGCCACCTCCTGGTACATGAGAAGCACAAGCTCTGCAAATCTCTGCTTGCTTGGCATATACCATTCCATGTCAGCGTTACTGATGCATTTGGGAATGGCAGCTAAATGCACAAAGCCTTGTACCAATTCCTCAGCCACTTGAACCATGAGCAAAGCTTCCAAGATCCAACACATAGCATCCAGCTGCTGCCACCAATTATTATCATCAAGCTGCTGGCTCCAAATATTGACATCCCAGTCATGTCCAATTTTGACAAACATGTCCTTCGCCTCGCAGCTTACAATCGCCACAACCATCCTGGAAAAACCTGGAGCCCGTGCACCCGGTCCAATGTCCTGCAACAATTCAGTAAAGAAAGCACGAGGACGAAAACGCTCTGGGCCATTGAACAGGGCAATGCGAACGCACTGTCGAATCAAGTCGCACAGTTGCTTTTGGCAATCCTCTTCACTCTCATCCAATCCCAACCGGGCTACCAAATCCTTGAGATGCATGCGGGGGAAATCCGGGGACGACGAATACTCGCGAACCCTAATCTCGTCTTCATCAGACCAAAACACGTTTGACAAGTAGAGCGAAATCCGCTCCATGAGCTCCTGAAAATCGATCTGTGAGGCCACTTTCAGAAGCTCCACACATTGTTTGACTCCTTGAAAGCTCTTGACGAACGGCGGGTACATGTTGGAAAAGCAGTCAAAGTAATATTGGACCTCTGTTTGAACCTCAAGAACAAACTCGATGGATGCAGATGGCAAAGTAGACTTTTTCCATCGGTCGCTCAAGCATGTGTTGAAGTACTTGCAATGACTGCTCAAAACGTGGGAATGCAGATGTATTAGAGCCAACTTTTGATCTTTGTACCAAGATAATGGTATCCCGTTAGGTACCAAGATTATGGTAACATCTTGGCCTGTTCCGGGCTCCCCACCAAGTGTCCTCTCCTCCGGCGGCAACTTCTGTTCCATCTGCTGATCAAATACCTTGATTCAGAACCTTTTAAACAACATAGAAATGCATGCCATGATGAGATTAGCAATCACTAATATAACATTGTTTTCCGACTCACAACCAACCCTAAAACCCCTGCAAACGCATGACGTTGCAATCTGCATCTTCAATACGATGTATGCAAGGGACCAAAGAAGGCAGCTAATAAACTGAATCTTGACGTTCACCTGCGATCAAGATTTGTGTACTTAACCCCTAAAAGACCAAGGCTCAATAATTTTTAAATGACCGATTCGGTTGATCATATTGTGAAATCCATAATTCAGACACAGCCAAATTTTATAACAGCGCATGCGTTGGTCAAATAGGAGAAAAAAAAATTGGACAAAAGAAAGTCTCCATATGAGGCTTCTTGGTCAATTCACCTGCATGTTAATACGAGGTCAAACAATCAAATGAGGATGTAGAAAACAACACAAAAAATCGAAAACCTCGGATTCTTGCCTTTGCTTCCACAATTGCAGAAGACGAAGAGGTTGGACCTGCCTTTGGAAGCAACCCTAATGATTCACCCTCAGCTTCATGGATGATCATTCCTGCGACGGTACCGTCTTGAAGCCTATTCAACTTGTGATGCTGAAAACTGGAAGTCTCTTTTCCAATCGGCAACATGGCCATGGGATTCCAAGCTCCTCATCGGCTGCGACACGGAGCAAACTCGATGAATTTCACACATCGCAGGATTGCTCTGTTCCGTCTCTCACAGCGTCGATTGCTGGTCGCAATGCAGCCAACTGAAGGGGCAGATTGACAAAGAATCAAGGGAACACAAGGGAACACAAGGGAAAATATGGTTTTTGACTGCTACAATGTAAAAGTCTACTAGTGGGACCTATGCCGTTGAGTATGTAGATGTTTAGTATAATGGATATAATAAACGTCATCCCTAAAGTTCTTGATGTGGTTTTGATCAAAATTGTCTTTAACCCCTAAAGGACCGTAAGGCCCTCACGCGGCTTTTGAAACTAGAAAAAAAAGAAATTCGGGTTCTTGGGCTTTGAATTGTAGGATAAGCAACAAAGAGACCCTGGCTCTTTTTGAGAGCCAAATCTGTAGGTACTTCTTGATCGGAAATTCATCAAGTGAGCGATTTTTTGTGATTTTTTTGAGTTGCACGGAGGGTATTTAGGCGTCACTTCAGACCCTCATATCTTCCTCTTCACACCTCCAAATTACTTGAAATTTTTTTCACATGTTTAAAATGATTTCAAAATTTCAAAATTTCAAAAATTCTAAAATAACCCCCTTTGATAGCAAGTTCGAATTTCCAAAATGAGATCGATTAGGATACTTCTAGCTGTGAGATCTTGTAGCTTACTTGTATTTCCAGATGTATACCAAGAGATTTTGGTTAAATTAGATTATCCCTTCAACTCTTCTCCAATTGGAAGAGCCCACAACTCATGGCATGCAACCCATGCGAGATGAACAAAATTTCCTTTGACGTGTTCAATGAACCTCATTGCCTTAAATTTTTGGGCAAGCCTACCCAAAGTGTTGAAGTTGCCTTTCAACATTGAGGTGTTTTACTTTGAAAAAGTCCCCTACGTGGAGTTTTGATCAAATGGACATAAGTCCAATTGGCTTGGAAAGAAGACTCGTTTACCTTGACATCGTATTTTTTGTTTTGAAAAGTAGTTATTTTTTGAGCTTGGGTAGTCCGGGAAAATGAGTAGCGACCACAAAATGGTCTCGTGGGAGCTTAGGGGTTAAGAGGAATATTTCGAACTAGATGTATGAATAAAAGTTGTACATTATGAATTTTAGATTCTACCAATATGGTTAAATCTATGATTGCAATCACCAATATTTTTGTATAAAATTTGAAACTTAAAACTTAAAATTCAAAATTCTTTTGTAATTCAATTACAATTAAGAAATTGACAATCTATGGATGATATTTGTTGTTATAGGTTGAAATGTAATACTCTAAGTGTAGTGATTTTTGGAGATTTTTTGGTTGCTTAGTTTTATTAGTTGATTTTTTTATGAGCACTTTTAAACACTTTTGAACTAAGATCTTAGAAATTTTTGGTGAATCACTATAACATGAAATGAGGCATAAAATTTTCACAAATTGTCCTCTTTCTAATCGGTTTGCACATGCATGAAGCTAACTTCCCATAAAATCTACAGTAAAAAATTCACACTTCAAAAAGTGCATGACGAATGACAAAACGTGGATGAAGTTTGTACATTGTTCAAACAATGAACGCTTAGGCAGTTAACCCCTAAGCGTCTCTAGCTTTTTTGGGCTTAAAATCATCATTGCTTTTGATGTGTTATAGGTTTAAATGTAACTGAGGTATAGAAATTTCAACCATACAGTCTTGTAATATACATGCTGTAGATCATGTAGATCAAATTTGGGGTCATTTCGCCATATAGATTGCAAGATCATAGTGTTTTAGTGTTAAAAAAGGATGCTGACATTTTCTTAGCATCATAGTTAGAGGTGAAATTTGTTTTCAAAATTACTCAAATGAATAAACTTTGAACTATAAAGTAGTTCAAAATCATCATATAAACACATTGGTACCAAGAGAAACTCACGAAATTTTTTCATGTTCCCTAAAATGGCCTTGCAATGTCAAAAAGTAACCCGAAAAGAGACCGATTTGACCCAAAAAGCAAAAAGTGTCCAAACTAGACCCGTGCACTAAAAATGACCCCCAAACATTCAGAAAAACATGGATTGACATGAAAATCTTATTGTGATTACTAGACTTTAAGGGGAATCCAACCCAATAATTATTATTGAAAACAAACATGGGATGAAGGAGATACAAGCCCCGAAGTTGCAGCCATCAAAATGCACAAAAACTATCCAAAAAAAAGATACCTACTTTCAAATGATCCCCAAAAATTCAATACATCTTGGATTGATTTGAAATTTTTACCACATATTCCATACATCATGCGATTTGTTTTTCAAAATTTCATTAAAATCAGACACGTTTTGCAAAAGTTACAGCTCTTCGAAGGTGAATGTACCCCAAAAAATGTCCAAAATATATATGGACGTCGGGACGGTTAGGGGTTAAGGGTTAATCACTAAAGGACCAAAAAGTCAAAACTAGGCCTCTTGTTTTTTTAGCAATCTTGAATACATCTTATGTGAACTTCATTTTTTTTTTCAAATTTATTTATTATATGACCAACGTGTGATGTTCTTCATCGATTCCGTTAATATATAAAAAATTAATCCTATTTGAATTATAGTTTTCACAATATAATCAATTGAATTTATCATTTCAAAACCATGAATTCTTGATAATTTAGGAATTCGTAATCAACAAGCGATCTTTCAAAATTTTAGGTTCATACACAACACAAGTTGCACATCTGTGTGAGAGGTTCTCCACCAACATTCAAGATAACTCTTTGGCTCTAGGAAATGAATGTGCATGGGTTGATCGACGATTTATTTAGAGGGAGACACTAAATATACAACCCTGTTCATGGCCCTCAAAACAACTCAAACTAGTGTATATTCTCTTCTTAAAGCATCTCCAACATCACTCTTAACCCCTAACCGCCCAACCATGCATATTTTGCATGATGTACGGATTTGAAGTCTGTTTTTTCATCCATCATGCACTTTTTGGAATGTGGATTTTTTATTGAAACTTTTATGAGAAGTTAGCTCCGTGCATGTGTGATCCGATTAGAAAGGGGATGATTTGTGAAATTTTTATGCCTCATTTCATGTTGTAGTGTTCCACCCAAAATTTCGAAGATTCTAGTCTAAAAGTGCTCTTGAAAAAGTCAACTACTAAAATAAAGCAACCAAAAAATCTCCAAAAACCACTACAGTTAGAGTATTACATTTCAACTCATCACAACAAACTTCATTATTAGATTGTCAATATCTTATTCGTAATCATATTACAAAAGAGTGTTAAATTTTAAGTTTGAAATTGAATACACAAATATTGGTGATAGCAATTGCAAATCTAACTGTATGGATAGAGGGTGGTTGCAAGCTATGGTCACCCAAACTTTTTGTCGCGGTCTACAAATTGGTGCACTTACCCAATCTTTGGAAAATCATCAATAAATATTGGAATGGAATTTTGTGACGAAACAAATTGCATTGTTTCTAGAATTCTAAAGTTAAGATGTCTACCACAATAAAGTTTGCAAAATTTCAATCTTTCTATCCAAATTAAGCATTTCTACTTAGATTTGGTAGCGTGTCGCTTGTCAAAAGTGCACCTATTTTATGGGAAATGCTAGGAGGGGGTCAAAATTGAACTTCAAAAATTTATAGCAACATACCACAGTGTGTACAAAGCTACCATATTTTATTTTTTTGGGTACTACGCTTACTTATTTTTTGATTAATTGTTTGGTGATTTTTGTTTTTTAAGATTTTCGTGCAGTTAAAACTTTTCTTTGGATTTTTTTTTTTGGAAATGAAATAATGGTTCAATTTCAGAGGTGGGATATGAAATGCATTTTTCATAAAACCTAGCTAAGGATGTTATGTAAAAAAGGCTCTAATTACCCCTGCTCGGTAAAAAACAGAAAAGGCTATTGAGTAATGCCCAAAGACTTGAAATTAACTTAACAATTGCTAAAGTGAAAGTATTAGCGTAAACCCTATTTGGGATGGTGAAATTTTTGATCTAATTGAAAGTTGAGAGGTGCGCATTACTACGCTAGTGCACGAGCTGCATGGCCTTTAGCTGCACAAGCTGCACTCCCCACTTGGTAGACCGGTAGCTTGCAATCACCCTAGAATCTAAAATGCATAATGTACAACTTTTATTCAATCATCAACTTGAAAATATCCCTCTTAGTTGCATTTTATAATGCATCTTTGGAAAATTGCCAAATTTGAAAAGGGTGAGAACATTTAGGGGTTAAGGGGCCTCTCCCTTTGGATAATGGATAAAAGGTTGAATGATACATGCTTTGTAAATCTCTTAGATATCCTGAGTCCTCAACTCACCACGGAAGCTAATATAAGATGAATAGTGACACAAACTGATACATATTGGCCCATCATGCGGCGCGTCATAGGATTTCGCAAAGTGAAATAGTTATTTGTTGTGGGAAAGTACCATTGAAAATAACTTTGTGTTCTTCTCAATTTATAGATTTCTTGTTGGAAATGCTTTTGATTGCACATCACGATTGCACAATCTATACATGGTGACTTGTGAGTGGCTTACTTACTATTTCTAGAGTCTAAAAGAGTTGTGACACCCCTAATGTTAAAGTTCAGTAAAATGTAAGAAATATGGTCTTTGGCCGATTAGTTCAGATGTTTTATATATTGGCTATACAAATCTAAAAGACTAATACAAAGTAATATTCATATCATAATAAGAGTAGTGCAATGGAACACCCTTTTAAAAATTGGATCGAAAGAGAATCTTCAATTAAATCCACTTTTCTAAGTAATGAAGGAATGCCTATTCCACAAACTTTGGGACTATCGTGTCATTGCCATGTTAACTTAGATTCTAAATGTAACTAGATTGTGGTCACATTACAAAAAGGTGTTGACTCCCACTGTTCTATTATGCTATGTTCATTTGACACACTTTGAGAAAAATAAATAACATGATCAGATAATAACTTATAGAATTTTGCATGATCAAAGTTTAGTTGGTTTTCGAATATGCAATTTTTTTAATGTGTAAATCTGACTTATTATTAAGTATTTTATTCCTTAATGGCCTAGGAGACCATATTACAATTGCAAGCGTTCTGGGAGAAGCGGCCACGTGATGGATTTTTATTATTTTTAATTTTCAAATTCTTTTTCCCAATGAAAATCAAGTTAATTACAAGTTGAGATATTCTAAATTCATATCAATACAATCAACCTTTATATATGTGGAAAAGAGCAAAAATAGTTCAATGCTATCTTAGTGTAGAAACCATATTATTTGGAGAAAGTAATGATCTTAAAGGCATATTTTTTTTTTCATTTTTTTGAACTAAACGATGTGAATCATACTTTTGACCTATCATACCCATTACAATAAACTTCATGCCTCCAAAAGGCTGCCAACTCAACCAAATTTCTATGCAAAAATAATAATATAATTTATTTTTTAAATTAATAAAATTCACAATATAAAATTTAAAAAATCTGGTGTAACGTAGCCAAAATGGTGCCACATCAAACTTAATTTTTTAATAAAAAATTGTAAAGAAAAAATTAAAATTTATTTAAAATTTATTATTATTATATTATTGTTGCATGAGAATTTGGTTGAGGTTAGCAGCCTTTTGGAGGCATGAATTTTTTTTAATACAAAACTCAAGTTCCAAAAATAAAAACTATAAATTTGGTGAATATTCGAAGTTAAATACCTTTAAATTGATTTGATAAATATGTAAAACAATTTATCCAAATGCAACCATATTGATCATTTCTAATCAATATACACTATATATATTCCTTTTAAGAACAAACTTCATTTAAGTTGTAGAAGGTATATATTATAATACATCCAAGTTTTGTCCACTACCTCAAGGTCCTTTAGGGGTGAAATTAGCATTCAATTTGATTTGCTATTTGGTTTAGGGTATTGCACGAAATGAACTATCTTTATAACAAATTGAAAATTTCTAATGTCTAAAGTTTTTTTATGAAGGAAAAGTAGAAAGTGCGCAACATTGTTATAGAAATAAAAATTCACTATTAGAGGAAAGTATTGATGTTTTCACGATCAAGTCTTTAGCCTTTTTTTTCTGATGAATGTAAAATGAAATTTTTGCCAATCATAAAAATAAAAAAATCATAAGTTTAGTTTTTTTCTTCTTCCTTGGGGCGAGTATGAAGTCCGCGGCTGCCACAAGAAAAAAAAATATGAAAAGAAAAGAATGAAGAAAAAATGGAAGACAAGAAGGAACACATGACGGAAAGCAAGAAGAAAACAAGAAAGAAACCAGGAAAGAAGTAAGATAAAAGAACAAATTAAAGAAAAAATAATTGAAATGATAAACATAAAATAAAGACAAGGAAAATAAAATAAAAATAAAATAAAATTGCATGTTTGCAACATAATCTATTGTAGGAAGACAGAAATTGTTGTTTACGATATAATTGATTGTAGAAAGACGCAAAATATGTCCGCAAGTAGGCCATACAAGAAATTATAGTAGCCGGAAGATGTTGCATGATTAAAGATGCAATCAACACATGACGAATAGAAACTAGTAAGATCAAGTCATGGAAGAAGGAGAACATGAAACAAATATTAGAGATAAAAGATAAATCTCTATAACAATTGGTCTCAATGCAATATATATATATATATATATATATATATATATATATATATATATATATATATATATATATATATATATATAGTGATCTAATACACTAAAGTAGATGACATGAATACTTTACATAATACAAACCGAAAACGACAAATTGCAACGTTCACTACATCAGCTGTCAACAGGTAGTCCAATAACTTGATCTTCTACGCCATCCCAGTCTAAAGAAATATATTGAGCCTTTAAGTCAACTATAGTAATTGTTATAGAAAATGAAACAACTTCTTGTAGAATTCAAGAATGATGGTCACTATCTCTTGTGAATCTAGAAAACCCTTCACACGAACTATAAGGATGTAAGTGATTGTTCTCGTCACTAGTAAACACAAATAGTTATAATCTAGGATTCAAGAGAAAAATTGTCATTTCCTTGAAATTTTAAATTGCGGTAATGCAAAAGCCAAAGGCCATTATAATCTATTGATATGGTCCTCACCTCTTCAAAAGTAGGACCATCATTATCGTTTGAGCGCTCATGTTACTAACCGAGTCTTTCAACTTCATCCATTTATTGCAGTAGGGAGGTCTTGGTCGTCCGCCCAGATGATCACAACCGAAATGGTTTGAATCTTCAATCAACCTAATTAAACCAAGGGAGGCCAAATTCTTTGCATTGATTTCAACAATCGTGGTTCACTTAGAAGAAATTCAATCGTTGTTTACTTTTAAGACATTCACTTGTTGACTCAAAGTTATCAAAACATTAGATGTTGATGTACACTTTCTTATTATATCACCCCATGTGAATTTTATTTAAGTTTTATTAATAATTTAATACTTAATGATATAGAATCATACTTGTAAAACAAATCGTGACAAAAGTGAATTGGTTGTTCACTTACTAAATGAAATAAACTTTGGAATGTCTACTTTGGCTACTAATATGCACATCAAATAAATATGAAAATAAAAGAAGTTCTAATAACTTAAAAACCATTATAATGATAGTTGAATAATATAGTGGAAGGAAAGTCGCAAAAAATACAAGAATCAAGTTCTGTGTGGGTGCCTCCAAAAATGCTAATTTCTACAAAATTTGCCATTTCAACTAATACGAAGACTAAATTGCAACAAAGCTATATATCCAAACTCACTAGACATGCAACATCACATATTCACATGGCCACTAGGATGGACTCAAGCATACCACATTTCATTAGGGGTGTTACATTCTCCTACAAGACCTCTCCCACACTTTATAAGTTGGGTTCAACGTCATTCACGTACCAAAATACTAGTCCTCACACTGTGTTTTCAATAGGTCCGTTTCAAAACTTTTTTCCTTTTTGCAAAACAAGAGCCCCAAGTTCTAGCCCCCTTGTTATGAATTAATGATTCACAAAGAATGTCTTACTCGACCACTAAACAAAGTGTCAAACATCACATCAAATACGTCACATGAGTACACCCATTATAAGTCAAACAAGCATATTCTCAAAATACACATTAAATATTTAAATATTCCAAAATATTCCAAAATATTTTTGATACTCAAGCTGATTTTATTCAATATGTACAATGTAGTTAACCCACGTCAAATTAGACAATCAATGTATTACGACGTCAAGTTCATGACAACCGTGTTCATTAGGGCTTCATATGCAAACTGGGCCTGTACGCGAATCCCAGATGATCGTCATCATGGTTCACAGTGATGATGTGCGTCTTGGACTCCCTCGACACAACATCATATTGCAACACGTAGTCATGCTCCACCGCCACCCACAACACGCTTCCCACTGCCGTGCAGCTGAACCAATTTTTCAACGGTTGATAATCCTGGGTCGTCAACCGCAACAAATACTGTCTGCGAAACCGAATATCTTTCCTGGCGTGAGGGATTTCCATGCGCAGTTCTCTATGTGACACGATGGCTCCCTGCTGAATTTGAAAGATATGGAACATCAGGGGCATCAATTCCACGCCCTTGTTGATATACTTCAGCCTCTGCAATTGCAAACAAGATTCACAATTGTCATGACGACCATTTGCTCGTTGATCTTGCAGGATTTCGTCGAGCCGTGCTGGAATGATCGCGTACAAGTCACCCATGCACTCCACCAGATTCAAATACTTGAAGATCCTTGTATTGAATTTGTGGTTGAGAGGACCGAGGTTCTTACGGAACCGAGGAGTTCGATTCCCGACGTGCGGGAAGTTCATATACCATTTCTCAAGAGGAAATCGTAATTCTATCCACGTGCCAGTTTCAACCTCGATCTCAAAGATTCTCAGGTACCCGGCATGAACATGAACTGAGTAGCCCTCGGGTCCGGCATGTCGACGATCGGTCTGGCTAAGTGTGTGTCTGCTACATAGAGACGCCCACCGGCCCATGCGCTTGCACAAACGTAGTTCCAAGCTCGGACACGAGGCGACCTGTTCCCCCACGGACCACGCTGACGAAATGCCTTACATGTCCATTTGTTCGACGTCGATTCGTACACACAAACACAAAAGGGGAAAAGGAGAATGACTTTGTAGGAGTTCGACTCGTCGTCCACCACCATTTGTGCTTGGACGCGGCTATAAAACCAAATAGACGACGCCAAGATATTCGTAGCTTCTGGAAGCTCCCTGCATTCTTTCGTAAAAAGATTGCAAACCAAAAGAGGCTGCCAAAACCCGTAGGAGAAGTCGGTGTGGACCTGGGTGTGGAGCTTGATGAGGAGTAGGCCACCTGAGCAGGCAATGATGTCACTGCGAGGGCGGCTCAAACGAGTCCACTGATGGACGAGGGGAGGAAGGGAGTGGACCGTGTTGGCCGAGTGAACTGCCGTTGCATGCCAGATTCCAGTCCATGACCATGAGCGCGGCGGGATCAGTTGTTGATTGGTGAGATTCTTGGCCAAGAGTGGGAAGTACCAGTCGCGGGTGACGTCGCGCTGCTGGGCTTGTACGATGAAATGTTTGTGTTCCGATGCCCACGCTGCCCACGATTTGCTCACTGTACTGCGTTGTGCGATCTCGCGGGCCGTGAGGGTGGGAATACTCGTCCAAAGCACCAAGTCGGTCATATGGTGTAAGTCGTGTTCTGAATGAGTATGCTGCTCAGATCTGTCAGTCATGATCACGTCCATGGTGGACATACTGTATCTACACGTCACAAAAAATGTAAAAGCCCGTTAAAACGACTCGCAATGGGGCATTGTAGGGTGTGTGCGGCAGTACTGCAATGGTATAGACCCACGTAGTAGGGAATGCTAGGTTTTAGTAGCAAGCGCAAGAGAAAAGTAACATGTATTGTATGCAAACCTGCTTTTGGAGAAGACCAATGTAAACTTGCTCTAATCGAATTAATAGTACGTTGGTGCAAGTGACCTTGAAGGAGAAAGGCACCCTCAATCCGTGGCTAATGCAATCTGAGAGGCAAACTATTCACTCCACATATACGAAGGCAACAACTAAAGCAAAGCACTGAGAGGATCGGAATGCAATCAAGAATAGAGAAACGAGAATGGAGAAATTGCTTTTATAAAGGCTTTGGGCAAAGCCTCGGTTGTCAGACTCTAAAAATCCAGGTTTGCTCTCATGCATCTCATCTCGGTAGCTGGGGAAGTTTCATCTCCACGAGGTGCTCCCTTACCGAGGCATGGATTGGAAACAATCTATGGATTGACGAGGTACTCTCGTACCGAGGCATGCATGGGAAACAATACATGGATTGACATTAAGAGAAGTCTCGGCGGAATGGAATTCCAAAGTCATGCACAATTTCAAACTACCGAAGTTTCTTTTGTCGATCAGTAAATGGCAGAGGGTTGCAAGAATCCTCTTCACTTTTGCGTGAGCATTGCTCTTTCCTTTCAAGACCACTTGCTCGTCCATCGTCTGTCCAATTCTGTTGTAACACAAGCTTCTACATGGCGGAAGAAGACATGGTTGTCCCTAGAAATGAATGCGAGAACCATCTCCGACATTCTACGATGAAACGCCAACGAAAGGGAATTGTGTCGAGAATCTTGCATGGCCATGCAATGAGGCTTGACGATATCAATGTTATAATTGTAATATAATAGTGTTAATTGTTTGTAATAGGTCACACCCCAGTTGAAATGGGGATGTTCCCCGTATAACCCTTAAGTTATTATGTACACTCAGTGCTAAACATTGTGGATAATTTTGTCTAGTGGGTTCGAAAGGTTGATGCAGGAATTAGCAACATATGAGGGAAATCAACTTGAGAAAGCCAAGCAACCCAATCAAGTTATCAAGAAGAGTGGGTTTTGGAGGCAAAATAGTGTATGTTGAGTGCTTCTATGTTTTAGTGGGAAAATGCTACATGTTGAGTCTTCCAATGTTGCTATGGGAGGATCATTAGGAAGGAACAAATGTGATAGGTACTTTGAGGTTTCATTTTCTTTCAATTTCCTAATTAGAGGAAGGAGAGTTTTCATCATTGAAAGCATGAAGATGAGTATCCAATAAAAAATCGTGAGAATGAAATGTGGTATGTAGTCGGTAGCCTCCAAGCACAAATAATGAAGATGAAAGTGGACACATAACAAATCATTAGAATGAATTGTGGTAGTTGGTAGCCTCCATTAGAAATAATGAAGATGAGTTTGGAGTTTTGACTTTTGGTAGTCTAAAATCATAAAACACAATTGCTAGTTGATGAGTTTTGATGGTTGGCACCCAAAAATTGATAAATTATGAAGATGGTCTTGATTGTTGGTAATTTGAACTTATAAAGCATGACAATGAGTTTAGACCATTTCTAGTTTGAAATCATAACGTATGAGAATGATTTTTTAAAGTTGAAAATCGTTATCCATTTTCTTAATTTGGGTGATAGTTTTTAATATTGAAAGAACCGTTGAAGGATGAAAGCGTGCCACATAGCAAGTTATACTCAAGGATAAAAACCTTTAACCCCTAAACGTTCTCACCCTTTTCAAATTTGGCAATTTTCCAAAGATGCATTATAAAATGCAACTAAGAGGGATATTTTCAAGTTGATGATTGAATAAAAGTTGTACATTATGAATTTTAGATTCTATCCATACGGTTAGATATGCAATTTCTATCACCTATATTTGTGTATAAAATTTCAAACTCAAAATTGAAAACCCTTTTGTAATATGATTCCGAATAAGATATTGACAATTTAATAATGAAATTTGTTGTGATGGGTTGAAACTTAATACTCTAAGTGTAGTGATATTTGGAGATTTTTTGGTTGCTTAATTTTAGTAGTTGACTTTTTCAAGAGCACTTTTAGACTAGAATCTTCGAAATTTTGGGTGGAACACTACAACATGAAATGAGGAATAAAGATTTCACAAATCATCTCCTTTCCAATCGGATCACACATCCACAAAGCTAATTTTCTATAAAAGTTTCATGCAAAAAATGCATGATGGATGAGAAAACGGATTTCAATTTTGTACATCATGCAAAATATGCATGGTTTGGCGGTTAAGGGTTAAGCATAGAAGTAGCTACTCTAAAACCTACTTCACTAAATAGTATAATTAGATTATGCTCACCCTTCTCCCTTCAATTAACCTCATTGTAGTATATTGGTATTGAAGATTTGGTGTCAGACTCTAACAATTTCACCAAACCCTTTAACCGATATAATCACCCTCTATATAGTGCGAGAACCAATCACAATCATTATACATGGGTAATCATTATTGTTCATCAATCTAGGATATCAAACCCTTCCTATTTAGCTATAGAGGGACTATAAAAATATCACTATATATGATCCCAAAAGTACGGCTCTCTCACTTGCCTTCAAAACAAACCAAAAAAACATTAAATACAATGATACTACATCCAAATTCTTGAGTCAAGGGTGGATACAAGCATAGGATGCGCATGCTCTTAGCGCATGCTGTACTAATTGTCAAAATATGAAGATTTGCTTTTAAATTTATAATCCAAGTAATAAAATTTATGTTTATTTCAAAATGTAATATTTACCTCTATTCTTACTTACCCCTTAACTGCGTGAGCATCCATTTTTTGGACGATGTACAAATTTCATCCATGATTTTTCATCCGTCATTGACTTTTTGTAGTGTGGATTTTTTACTATAGATTTTATGGGAAGTTAGCTTCATGTTTGTGTGATCCGGTTAGAAAGGGGATGATTTGCGAAATTTTTATGCTTCATTTCATGTTGTAGTGATTCACCCAAAATTTTGAAGATTTCAATGTAAAAGTGCTCTTAAACAATTCAACTCATAAAATTAAGGAACTTAAAAATCTCCAAAATTTACTACACTTAGAGTATCACATTTCAGCCAATCACAAAAAAGTTCATGTAAAAGTTGTCAATATCTTATTCGTAATCAAATTACAAAAGAATTTGAATTTTGAGTTTTAGATTTTATACAAAAATATTGGTGATAGCAATCATAGATCTAATCGTATGGATAGAATCTAAAATTCATAATGTACAAATTTTATTCATACATCAAGTTCAAAATATCCCTCTTAGTTGCATTTTGTAATGCATCTTTGCAAAACTGCCAAATTTGGAGAGGGCTCTAGACATTTAGGGGTTAAGAATATCCACATAACTCATGACCAACATTATTTACACTAATTATGCACTAGGATAATCACATAAATGGTTAAATATTTACAAGAAGCATTTTCATATATTTATTAGCAACCATTAATGCATCAAGTGTATCGGTATATATTGTTATTTTTTTGGGTCTAAAAACATCATTGTTTTTGAAGTGTTATAGGTCTAAATGTAAGTTTTAAATAATTATGAAAAAATCAGTGTAAATTGGTTTAAGGATATGCTATATGAGAAAAATACCAAAAATTATGACAAATTTTCAAACGTGACAAATTGATGTGGTTTCACCGGATAAATGTAGTGTAGAGGCTTAAGGGTTAACACTATATTATAATTACAAAAATGTTTAAATCTATTTAAATGGAATCTTTTCAAAACCCTGGAGTCTTTTTATCATATTATATATTATTTTGGAGTCTTTGGGAATCTCTTTGGAATTATCATAGAATCTTTTTCAAAATTTCCCATGGTGTTCATTGTTTTATGTTTTGGACATCCTTTGCTCCGAGCCTTTTTTTTAAATCTTTTTTTGTGTACAAACAAATCAAATCAAAATTCTTAGTGATTTTGTCATTTTTTCACACCCAAATTTAATACAAGGGCTAATTCAACAATGAAATTATTTACAAAATTTATGTTACTACCAATAGTAATAGCTACATTTCAAACTATATTTTCAAGAAAACATAAACAACTTCTTTGAGAAAAATAAAAGATATAAGCATCCAAGCATAAGTATTCAACCACAAATGAGAGAAAAATAGTAAGGAAAAAAAATTAAACCCTACAACCTACAATATACTCCTAAGATGATTTTCAAAACTACATAGGCATATGTCATAACGGACTTCTTTAAGATCCATCGGTGGGATCATCAAAATAAATATTCAAAATTTTTCATTTCATCTATTTCTATGGAAAGTTACTACTTCATGCATGTATGAACCAATGAAAAAAGGGTTGACTTGTGAAATTTTTATGCCTCGTTTCATGTTGCATTGACTCACCAAAAATTTCTAAAATCTTAGTTCAAAAGTGCTATTGAGAAATTGAACTAAAAATTCAACCACCAAGAAGTTCTTCAAAAATCACTAAGAATATTGCATTTCCACCCATCACAACAAGTTTCATCCACGAATTGTTAGTATCTAATTTATAATCAAATTCCAAAAGAATTTCAATTTTAAGCATCAATTTTTATACAAATTTTTTAGTGATAGTAATT
This sequence comes from Pohlia nutans, assembly GCA_022496805.1. Taxonomy (NCBI): domain Eukaryota; kingdom Viridiplantae; phylum Streptophyta; class Bryopsida; order Bryales; family Mniaceae; genus Pohlia; species Pohlia nutans. Next base: position 36,940,954 of record CM040085.1, read on the forward strand.
ATAGACTTAATAATTTGGATAGAATCTAAATTCATAATGTACAACTTTTATTCATACATCAAGAAAGTTCAAAATATCCCTCCTAGTTATATTTCATAATGTATGTTTGCGATTTTTCAAATCGAGAGAGGAATAAGGACCTTTTGGAATTAAAGGACCTGGCTTCTCTAATTTCCACACTCAAAATCTTTTTTGAACTCTATTTTGAGTATGATTCTTTGTTAATTTACTTTGGTTTTAATTTAAAGAAGTATCAAGGTCCCTCAAATAAGTTTGTTTGGCATATAAAATCCTTCATGTGGTTCAACGGAATCAAAAGTATGAGCAAGATTCTTCCAAAATACCAAAAAGTTTGTGGAGCTTGGTATGTCTATTGATGCCTAAATGCCTAGGGCTTTTGGACATAACTTAGATGAATCATGTTTCAACTTCAAATATCAACTATAAGGCATGTTGTGAAGTGAGACATCTATATGGTCTAGTTTGGTAAAATAGAATTGAGTATTTCTCAATTGAATTTATAAGGTTTGACATTAGAAATTCACAAAAATTACGTTTCTGATGCTTTAAACTTGAAATTCATTACAATTGGCTAAAATCGTAATGTTTCAAAAGTGATGAAATTGTTCACATTAGTAGTATTATAGTTTTGTAGAGGTAACTTCAGTTCTTTCTAAGAGCGATTAAAAGAAACGTTAATAGGTCACATTATTATTATTTTAATTTAATGTTGTTGATTTTTAGTACTCTTTTGGCCAGTCTTTCCAAAGCTCATAAATAACAAGTTATTTTGTACTTTTAACATATTTAGAAAGATAACATCTTCAACTATAGGATGTGAACACATTTGAACAAACATACTCAATTGAACATACTATATAGAAGCCATCCGAGTTTAATCATCTAGAACTCTTATAGTTTCATTTGTAGGACAACTTCAAAAAATGAATTTTGTATATTATTTATAGTAAAATTTCACAATTGCTCGAAATAGTCATTGAAGGATAAAGACATTCAAACTGTGTTTCAAAATAATATTTTTGGTTATTCAATGAATTGGAACAAGATTTAATGAAGTTGTCTTTGTCATTCTGCCAAATCTAAAATTCAAAATTCAAAACAGATTAACTTTGAACAACTATTTTTAACCCCAAAACGAGCAAGGATTCACAGTTTTAGAATGACAAATTCAATTGATCATAATTATCGTGAAAAATTCAATTCAGATGGGACCAAATTTTGTATTACTATAACTACGGTAGTGAAGGTGTTGATAAAAAAAACAAATGAATTCGAAGAAGAGGAAGTCCAAATAGGACCTATTTAAAACTTTTGAAAAAGAAACATGATCATTCTTGTCACCGTGAACATAAATTCTTTCTCTTGTAAGGTAACAATACCTAAAAGTGTCAATGTTTGTAATACCTAAATGTCAGATTGTTGTAGATAAGGTCGCATTTATAAACATTGACGCTTTTAGGTGTTGGCGCTTTTAGGTCTTGATGCTTTTAGATGTAGAAACTACCCCGACTTTAAATCCCTCCCTCGACATTAATGCAAGCATTATTCACCCATGGGCTCTATTTTCTAAAATTTCCATTTTGGGCACTCTAAGGTTTTTTTTGGCAATTTTTGTTGCAAATTTGGGACCTATGATTCCTTGGGAATTTTAAACCCTTGGAAAATGGGGTTATTTTAAAAGTGGGCCCCTACTTGCACATAATAGGGGGCAGCTTTTGTCCTCTTGCATTAACCCCTAAATGACCAATCGACCATTTTCTGGTCGCAGTCCAAACAACAGTGATTGCCCACGGTCAGAAAATGACATTTTTTGAGTTTTGATTTTTTGTCAAAATTGGGGGTAGAGATCATGTTCTAGTGTTGTTTGATGCATTTCATTTGCAATATTGAGGTTCACTAAGGAATTTTTCAAAGACAAACACCTCAACAATGTCCTAGTGTTATAAAACTTTTTATTTCGGGAAAGTAATGATGTTCTTTCCTTTGAAATTTGTTCTTTTTTAAATTTTAGAATAGAATGTCTAGTTTTAACCAATCATACCAAACTTCAAATTCTAAAAATAAAAATTGTAATTTGGTGAATATTAAATGGTAAATGCTTCTCAATTCATTAAATGAGTGTTTAAAACATTTTTAGAAAGTTCGACGGTACAGATAATTACTAAACATCATGATTCTCATTTTCTCTTTTGGACCAAACTTCATCAAAATCGTAGAAGTAACATTTTATAACACATCTAGGTTTTGCCCTTACCCCTCTGTCATTTAGGGGTTAACGTCCAGGGGATTTAGCGCCGGGGCAGAAACTAGGGCTAGGGTTTTAGGATTAGGGTTCCAAGAAGCCTTCGTCTTGGCGAGCCCGTTGCTTCATAAAGAGCTTGCCCGCACATGATACGACCATCTTCTTCTTGCGAGGGTTTCAAGTTTTCTTCTGGTGCTGTGGGTCCTGTTTCTTGCGATCTCGGTTCTTTTAATGTCGCCGTGTTCAATCTGTTGTTATCGAGGGCTGTGACTTTAGCGAGATGCAGATCCCTGGGTTGTTCCATGTTTATTTGCTTCGTGTTGATGACTTAGGCTTGGTTGCAGTGTCCGCTTAAAGCTTTCAAACCTTCTTTGAACACCTTAGACTTTTGTGAATTTGTGACGTGATTGGAGATGAGGATACTTTCCCCGGATGATCGACGCTGATTCCAACTGTGCTAATTAGCTCGCAAGAGCCAAGCCAGGAAAACTGATCCAGAGTTTTTTTGGTTTTTAAGGTTTGCAATCCCATTTTCCTAATGCTGTTGCTCTTTGCGCTGTCATTGAAATGAAGGATATGCTAGAGTTCGAGGCGAGTGGGCAATTACGGAGGCGTTTGATGTCTCTTGTTAAAAATCATTTGCCTAATAGTGTGTCGAGCTATGAAGAATCCAAATACCAGTATAACGCCAGTTCTGCTTCTGAAATCTGTGACTGATAAACTGGTCAGAGACTGAGCTCTTCTTGTGATTGCGATGGAATTCAGTGATGATAAATCTTTAGGCTTGTTTCTCAAACATTCGCAGTGGCCGCCTAAAGCTTTCGCCCTGCCGGGCTTGAGAGCTAATGCAGCTTCCAAACTTCCTTGGATATCTGAGACTTTCAACCAAGTACTTTCTGATAATTAGGGTTTCGATCGCGTGTTGTGACTCGTTGAATTCTTACTGATCAATTCTCGTATTATGAGTGTCGAATGTTTCATCTGAACTCCGGAGGATGAATTGCAGTTAAATCACAGTCGGATTCCTTCCGATGCGAAAGCAAGTGACGCTAGCCTGCGCTTCTGATGGGTCCATTATTTTTAATTTTTTTCAGGAGACATTGAAGTAATTTTGCTACTTTTCCATGGCCTGAGGAGTAATCCAGGCTTCTTGGATGGTCTTGTTCATATTAGTATATGTAAAATTAGGGTAATACACATGTGCTACCTAGGTGCCACCGAGGCAATACCAGGGTGTTACCTAGGTTTAAAGAGGCTACACATCTTGGCTCTATGTAGGAAATCTGTCTATTATTCCTCTTTTCTCCTCAAATCCTTTGTATCATTTAGCCAGCCCAAAACATTTTCGCTGTTGGAAAGTGATACGAGGATTTAGGGATACGTGGATTTGTAGAAAGTCTGGTTACTTTCAGATGTCTCTGAACTTGTCTGTCGATGATGCCAGAGCCAGTGATGATAAATATTTAGGCTTGTTTCTCAAACATTCGCAGTGGCCGCCTAAAGCTTTCGCCCTGCCGGGCTTGAGAGCTAATGCAGCTTCCAATCTTCCTTGGATATCTGAGACTCCGGCATTATTAATGTTTTTAAATGCATTAACTCGACGTTCACAGCGATGATTAGAAAATACCCGCGCTTCTGAGGGGAAACCCAATGAAGCAAACAGGTTAAAATGGTTGAATTTCTTCAGATGAGCTGTGCACATTTCAAAAACACCTACTGTTGTTGACAAAAACAGGGATGTAGCTCTCTAGCCTATGGTCATTCAATTGGTCCACATCCTGAGGTTCCAGGTTTAGGAGCAGTCGATTTTAACGTGAGGCTTTGATTAGCAAGAAACTGACCTAACATCTGCGTTTTTACATAAAAATGATTCTCAGGTTCTGAACCGATGATGACAAGTGCAGAGTGAAGCGATTGAGCTTATGTATGCTTTCTAAACGCTGTGTGAAGTGTCAGGTGCAGGAAAAGTCTAACGCCAGCATATCAATCACTGCAAGAACAAACAAATAACTGAAATAGTCAGTTAAGCTTCAAAAAGATCATATGGTTGAATATAGCGAAAGATGAAATGATGAAATTAGAGTTATCACTTGATTAACTTAGTCGTCATATGGTTCTGTAGAGAAAAAACTCGATATGTGGATATCAAAGATGGTTCGTTTGTAATGAACGGTATTTATTTTTCCTCGGTGCCGACTGGGGTATCCAATACCGCGGATGATGGGGCTCGGTTGTGATTTTCGAGTCCTATGACCGTGGTTCTGTCGTTGTAGTATAGTGGTAAGTATTCCCGCCTGTCACGCGGGTGACCCGGGTTCGATCCCCGGCAGCGTTGACACTTGCACCGGTGGTCTAGTGGTAGAATAGTACCCTGCCACGGTACAGACCCGGGTTCGATTCCCGGCCGGTGCACACCTCTCTTTTCCATTTTCACGCAAGAAACACATACTCCGTATACGTCTAGTTTGTGGCCGTACATCATATTTTGCGACCATATTCAGTGGGCCATAACTATAAAAACGTTTCACTCTTTTTTTGATTGTCAAATACTACGTTCTGTTTCAGAAAACAGCTATCTATAGAGATGTATTAAGTCGAGTGTTGGCACTTCAATACAAGTGAGTAAAGGAATGTAGGACCTAAATTGGCGATCAATAAAATGTTTAAGCATTTGTTTCCAAACCATCACCTTTCTTTCTAAACCAGCATTAGAAAGAAAATTCAACTTTGAAGCAGTTTGAAGCAGTTTCAACTTTGAAGCAGTTTTAGTTAAGCCCGGGTCTGTACCGTGGCGGGGTTCAATAAAGTCCATTTTCTTTGAAGCAGTCTAGATAAAATGGAGTTCTATAAAAGGCAACCGTATTTAGGATTGGTTCATGATGATTGATTTGTACCTTTCACTTGTCTACAACAAAGTCTACATACTCACTTAACTTCTGTATCATGAGATTTTGTAACTCTTTTAGTTTGTAACAGAAAAATTGAAACCAATTCAAATGCCTGTGGAAAATATTATTGTATAAACCTAAAAACTCAGGAAGTTGCCATGCTCCGCGTCCAAAACTTTGGAGTGTTCCAAATTAATTGAATATGAAAGACAAATGGCCTAGATTGCAGGACTAACCGAAGGAGCAACCATTCACCTTGGCTTATCAAAGGAAAGCCTAAAACAAATTGGAGGGTATTCTTCCAAAAATGTTCACCAAAAATTAGAGTATCAAATTTATGCCTGGTTTAGATCAACTTCCACTACCAAAAAGGGTGTTTTCGACACTCTTTTCAACATTGTTTTTTTTTCGAGAAAGAAGTGTTGAAAGGAAAGTCATTCATGAGATCCTATTTTCTAGGGGAAAAACGTTTGAAACAGTCCAGTCAAGAACACGTTGCATAATATTCCTTTTAAAAAAGAAAAATGCTTCATGTCCTACATCCCTAAACTCTCTAGAAAAGAATCACTGTTTTTAAATTTCAAAACTAAAAAACTGAATCACAAAAAAGTGAAGGATTTGCAAGCAAGCATGCCACGATTCCAGCGAGAACTGAAGAGTATCAGCAAGGGAAGGTACACAAAAGAGTGCTGGAAATCTGGAACGTTCTTCACTCAGGAACTTGGATTCTCCCCCATCACATGAGCACCTTCAATTGGACACTTGTTCACGCATCTAATCATTCCAGCCTCTGCACTGCATTTTTTTATGCTATCGGTATTGAAATCCCTACAGCACAAGTACAAGATTCTGAAACTAACTGGAAACCATGTCCATTACCAGTCGTTGCCCAATCTGTATCTGAAAATATGAGGTCTCAAGCAACACTTGGAAAGTGATTTTTGCAATGGTATGTGTTTTGCAAATCCAATACTTATCATCTTTTTCAGGTATGCCCAAATTTCACTATTAAGAGATGTCCTACAAATTCAACATTATTCTTAATATATTAGCGCACATTTCTTACGTTTTGAATTCAAGAGTTTTAAAAGATGAAGCTTTCAACATTATTTACATCGACAACTCGAGTCATCAATATTGGCTCTTGAATGAACAAGAGTGAAGAAGCAGAAGTAGCATGTTGTAGCACATTGAAGCATGATATTGAAGCTTTTCTCAAGCATATTGAATGAATTTTTCAACAGATTAGGCAATGGCTGGTAATGCCCTGAGAAGAAGGGACAGTCTGTACAAAAGCCATGTCGTAAATGATACCTCAAGCTTCACTTTGCATACTTTTGTGATGGCTATGGAGTTTGCATATCCTTGCCTCATAACTGTATTCAGTAGGTCAAAAAGAGAACCAAGGTTTTGAGGTATCAGGGACGTGAAACCCTAATTGCAAATGTTGTACAGTAGAACCTCACTATTAGGGTTAATTCCAGTCAATGACGCCACAATGTTCGAGAACATGACCACCGAAGCATCGATCGACAGTAACATAATCAAACCTGGGTGATTCGATCATGCCGCAGTAAGCGGTGCCGTGGGCGGTGTCGGAAAATCTGCGCAATTCTCTCCCTGCAATCGGATATGCCCTCGACACAATCACACAATCACAGTGCGATTTATTATAAATTCGACGTCCTCTCCACGTGCGGGCGAGTCGGCAATCCAAAACATCCTCAACAGTCAAACTGCCTAAAATTAAATTACTCCGCAAATTTACAGGAAGACAAATGAATATTCCAAGGAAAAGACAAATGAATATTCCAAGGAAAAGACAAATGAATATTCCAAGGAAAAGACAAATGAATATTCCGAGGCACCTTGGAAGAATTCAAGCGGAGGGATGTCCCCTGTTCCACCGGGTCCGCAAGAACATCAACAATCATGAACTAATTCTTCATTCGTAAGGGCTTCCGAATCCGTGTCGCCAAGGCCACAGCCAACGCAATCGACAAGGCATATCGCCCCGAGATCCGTAAACGATCCCTTCAAACAGCCAAGCCCGCCATGGATTTCTGGCTGCGTGTCGGGTAACTTACATTTTATTTTATTCCACACTCTTGAATCTCCGTCCTCACACAAAACCCTAATGGTTTGGTTCTGGTCTGGCCGGATCTGCCTGTGCTCCCTTGCAATTGATTCCTTTCAATTTGTTAACCCTTAAGCGTCAAAACGCCCAATATGGCCATCTGCATCACTGATCTTCATAAGCATACTAGAGCAACAAGAGCACTTTTCAAATGAGACCACAAAAAACTAAGTTTACATGACAATTACATGAAAATCAAACAATTTTATGGGATACAAGTGACATTCATACATAACTTAGAAGAGTGAATATTCTTCTTGAGATCCACTTTGAAACGTTGCTCCTTTCTTCCACTCTATTATTCAATGTGACATTTCCTAATTTTACATGGGTTTTTTAATTGCAATACACCATTTTAAAGCTCTTGTCCTGTAATACAAGACCGACAGTGTCGATCGTGTCAAACGGAAGCCATTTTAACACAAACAGATGCTTTCCAGCAAGGGGTCCAATTTTCAGAAAATACACAGTGGCGGGAGAAATCAAAAATTAGAATAAAACCTACAGCAGAAACAAATGAAAAACGAAATGGCACGAAATGGCAGAAATGGCACGAAATGGCACGAAATGGCACGAAATGGCAGAAAAGAAGAAAAACGGAATGGGACGAAAGTTCGAAGAGAGTGAGCGGGGGGTGGGTAGGGCCGGATTTGGGTAGGGCTGGCACGATGTAGGTGGCGGCCCGAGATTCTTGAGCCTGGATGAGTGCGCGGAGTCAGCTGCTGCATGAGGTGATGAGGTGCATGATCACGACTGTTGTTCTTGAGTCGTTGTTGATGACGGAGATGCCTTGCCTGCAGGGAAGGGAATGGAATGGAATCCGTTTGTGGGGTGCGCATCATGTCGCAGGTATCGCGGGCAGAATCCCACCAGCCGGACCAGCGCAACAACAACAATAATCAATCAATCAAGTCAGCCAGCCTGAGCCCGCCTACTTTCCACAGCACGCACAGACAAGACGGAGACGAAGACGAAGCAGCACAAGGCACACACAGCTGGCTGGCTGGACTCGGGAAGGACGCCAGGGCCGCACCTCTTTTCCTTCCAAGGGTCCAATAGCTTTGATTTTCCTCTCTTTTTCGGTCTTTTCTAATCCCCAAAGGACCAACACACGGAGATAAAAACAAGATTCCCACATGCGAAATGCACACAAATTTTCTAAAATTGTAACTTTTCAGATCAAAAATACACTACAATTATCCCAAAAAAGTTACAATTGTGGGAATTTTGTCCCACTTCCCATGTGAAATCCCATGTGGGAATATCTTTATCTCATGGTTTTAACCCCTACTCCTTTGTCCCATATTAAGCTTCCTCAACCTCGAGAATAGAAGCATTACCTCCGATGATGAAGTCCAATGGTGTGTACCCTTTGCAGAATGTTGTGGACCCTCAGCCAGTAGGAATAGTAGTTTGAACAAACATGAAGCTTGTTATGGAACAAATTCACAAGGGAATTAGGAAGCTTAGTATGGGACAGGGGGAATAACGGTCCAAGGATTCATGATTTTGACCCCCTAAAGGTCCAAGGATTCAGGGTTTTAATCCTTAAAGGCCCAAAGATTCATGGTTTTAATCCCTAATGGTCCAAGGATTCACGGTCCAAAGATTCATGGTTTTGACCCCTAACGATCTAAGGATTCATGATTTTAACCCCTAACGGTCCAAGGGCACGGTTTTAACACCTAGCGGACCAAAATATTTGTAGTAAGATTCATGGTCCTAACTCCTATAGGACCAAATACTTATGGTAGGATTCATGGATTTAATACCTAAGGGGCCAAATATTCATGGTTTTTAACCTCCTAACGGACAAAGGATTGATGGTTTTACCCCCTAAACGGACCATTGATTCATAAGTTACAAAATAATCCATTGTTTGATGATAAGATAACCAACTCACAAAACAGAGCCAATTAGAGTGGAGATTACCAAAATGAAGTTTGAGACCGTTCTTGTTATAAGGCCCTGGATTATTATAAATCATGTAGTTAACTTTTGTAAACTCTTCTAGTTTTCTTGTTGCTCAAGCATTTTGCACAAACTTCTTTCATGGTAAATGAGTTTGGGTTTCGCATGAACTTCTTTCATGGCAAATGTGCTTGATTATCGTTTTGCTTATCTTGTGACCAACCCTGATAGTAGGGTAGAACATATCATCGTGATTATTCATAACCACCAATTGCAATCTTTCAACGGATGAGGGCGAGAATTCAGGAGGAAAATAATCACTTAAGGGATTATTGTGCATTTTAGGTTTGACACCTCCTATTGACTTTTCCTTTTTTTTTTCTTTCTAATCCCTAGAGGACTAAATATTCATGGTTTTAAACCCAAAAAGACCAAATGTTCAGGGTTTTAACCCCTAAATGACGAAATATTCATATTTTTAATTCCTAAGAACCAAGGATTTATGGTGTCAATTTATAAAAGATCAATGATTCATCGTTTTAACTTGTGAAGGATCAATGATTCATAGTTTTAACCCATAAAGAACCAATGATTCATAGTTCTAACCCCAAAAGGACGAAGAATTTATAGTTTAATTCCTCAAAGACCAAGAAGCTTGAATTGGACATCAATCATGTTTTCCTTCATAGTTTTGAGTAGGTTGTACACGCTTCTTTATATTCAAATTTAATTGTTTTTTGACCATCACGCTCATCACCACACGGAATTTACTTTACTAATTCTAGTTATATAAATTTGGTCCATTTGAATTTATATTTTGCACAATATATAAATTGAATTTGTCATTTTAAATTAATGAATCATTGGTCCTTTAACCTCCAAAGGACCATAGGCCCTAAGGGGGCTTCTGGAATTAGAAAGTGAGAAAATTCAAGGTACTAGGCTGTAAAATGTAGGGTGAGCAACAAAGAGACTTTGGCTCTTTTTGAGAGCTAAATCCCTGTATACTTTCTGATTGGAACTTCATGAAGTGTGTCATTTTTAGTGATTTTTTTGAGCTGCAAGGGACTATTTGGCCATCACAGCTGCAATGAGGCTATTTGGAGGAGGGGTGTGGTCAGTTATGGAGCATTCCACCTCATAGGGATCCTCTTCAAACCACACAAAGAGACTTAATTTAGGTGAAATTTTGTTTTAGATAGCATGTTTGATCATTCTTTCTTATTCCTACATTACACATGTGGGGACTTGTGAGTGGTTCACCATCTATACATCATGAAGGTTCTAGTGATGTATTACAAGATAGAAACTGTATGGTAACCTTACCACACTTCTTGCTATGGCAAGCTTTGTCATTCTCGTATAGATACAATAATCGAAATAGGAGATCGTATTGAAATTGTACAGTATCCATATCACTTTGTCAATATAGTATCTATATTGAATTCAATACTTCCAATTGTAATGTTATTCTATTTATTCATTTGCTTGCAATCCATATGGTCTTTGTATGACATATGTACAATTATGGTGTAGTTTCAATTAAGGTTGCCATAGTAAATGATTTTGTACTCCCATAGTACTGAAACTGATTTTTCTACTTTTTTGACGTATATGGGACATATTAGAGATCTATGATGTGTATTGGTGGAGAACAGCTACGGCGAAACCACACCCATACTCATACCTACCATTTTTCTAGATTTCTCATTTACAGGGTTTAAATAAAAAAATTGGAAATTTTAATTTTATATTTGGAGTCTCCGACCCCATTTAGTCTAGTTAGACCCACTGTGTGACCATGCTTTCAAAAGTTTGTTTGAATTTCGCCATTATCGGTTCTTTAATTATTTTTATTATTTTTATTTTTATGAATACTTTTAAGTAGTGCAAGTCACAATTTCTAGTAATTAGAGATGGTTCGTTTGTAATGGGCACAATCCATCCAATTGATGACCTCTCCAAGCTTGCACCGGTGGTCTAGTGGTCTAGTGGGGTGGGCTTTCCCGGCCTGGCCGTTTGAGGTGCTTTTGCCTCCCTGGACTTTGGTCCCTTCTGTTTCTCTTTTCATTTAATCAAATGCCCTGAATTGGGTTTTGAGGTCTAGTGGTAGAATAGTACCCTGCCACGGTACAGACCCGGGTTCGATTCCTGACTGATGTACACCTTTCTTTTTTCGTCTTTATAGATAGAAACTCCAGTCTTCTTTTGAGGCTGGCATGAATAAAGCATTTGTTTGTCTTGACAATGAGTCAGTAGTGCAAGACTGCTCTCCCCTTCTTAATGCAAGAAACATATAAATATGTCAAGCAGATTGAATGTAGGTTCATTTTTGGACTACACTTCCTTTGCTAAGATCACTCCTAACATGAAGCCATTTTAGCATTCTTTTAGAAAATTTGTTTTGAAGCAATTTTTGGTCTCAAATGGTCAAATAACTTTAGAGGCTACAACTAGCCCTGGCTCTTATGGCAATTGGAGTTTTTTTTTTCTTGTAATATCATAACTTTAAATTGATTATCCTACAAAATTATTTTACCTTGGAAAATCCACCTCCAAGTGTGCTAAATTGCTTCAAAGTATGGTTTGTGGTATTTCTACCTATGAGTGCTAATTTCAAGAATTGACTACAACAATTATTTCCATTATTGTGAGTCACATGATTAGTGTGAGATTTCCCACTAATCCTCAATTAGTGTGAGACTTTACACACAATTCTCACTACTCACTGTGAGAATTCTCAATTGTTGTGAGTCACACTTTGTTCTAATACCACAATTACTGTGAGAATATTGAATTATTGTGACTCACAGTAATGGCAATAATCAGTGTACATAAAACCAAATAGAAAGCTTGTCATCAAGTTGGCCTTATGTTAGGGGCAGTTCACACTATGACCGAAAGTCGAGAATTCATTGAATTCCACCAATCAAATTGCAAGAATATCAAAAATTGAACTATCTGGTTTCACATTAGTGACCAAATTCGAGAGGTCATTGTCCTCCAAAGTGCTTTTATGGCATCACTTTCTATTTATTTTGGCGCCATCACAAGGGACTCTTGAGAAAGAATTGGGTGGATCCAAAAGGAAACCCAAATGTCCTTCAAAAGGTTGTTTGATTATTGATATTTGTATATTTTACTATATATTTTCAGCCCAAAAACTTTGGACTCTCAACATGAATTGGGTTTGGATTGCAACGGCCTCTCCTGAGCCCTCAAACCCATGTAGCACCCATGGTCTGAGTTCAGAGTCAGTTTCTGGTATTATTTTTATTTTTATTTTTGACACAAATAGAACGAAATCCATCAGTTTGGGTCAATTGCCACGACAGTGACTTGTACTGTACAACTCTCCTTTGCACCATCACTACTACAGTAGTGAATATAATGATTTGGAATATACTGCTTTTGGGGAGGGTATATATGAATAAATGGCACAAAAGTAACATCCTGTTCAAAAGGAATATATGATGAATCAAAGGAACTAAAAGAGAGTCTCGCAACAACCAGTACAATGCCAGGCGGGGATACTCATATCTGCATGCAGACGTAGAGCATCTCCACTCATCCGGGAAAATTTCATCACATTAAAAGGGTCACTTATTTAAATAGTACGTCACTTAATTACCTCACCCATGGAACTCGCTATGTTAACTTTCAATCGATCACTTGTCTCTTAGTATGCAAAAGCAAAAGGAATTCTCATCATTTATTACCCAACTTACTAATTGTCAAAGAAAACGCAGTATTTGCATGAGTTGCACAACTGCTACAAAAATTGGCTATTTGCAGAATATTTTGGCAGGTCCAAGTATTATGTGCTTTCTTTTCATCCAAAAAATGCAGTCTTCATCTATTTTAAACCCTTAAGCGTCCGCACTACAATTACTCAGTCAAACCTCATCAATTCCTCACATAATAAAATATCTTATATATTTTTTGATATTTTCTTCATATAAGTTATTGTTAAATTGGTTTACTCTGATTTTTTCATAATTATGTAAAATAAAAATGGATTTCATAAGATTTTTCAAAGTATTTTTCTTGTAAAAATCATAGTAATTACAAAACGCTTAAATCAGTATGAATATTTTAGAAAAAATGTAAATAATAGTGATTAACAACAAGGTGTAAGTAGCATGCTTCTTAAGCTTACATAAAAATAAAATTAAAGTTAAAAAAAAATGTTTTCTGCAGTGTATATTGGAATTTTAGGGTTTTGAGCTTTAAAGTGCTCTTAAAAACGTAGTTTTAACAATTTCGAGGAGTGGTAAATTGGGTTAGAAATTAGAAGATAGCCTCCCACACTTTCTTGGTTGAGACCATTTTCATTTGAAATTAGGAACTAGCTGAAAATCAACCTTTGACTCAAAAACGACCAAGCATGGTCCCACAGGTTCCTTGCACTCTTAGGAGTTAACCCCTAAATGCCTAGAGCCCTCTCCAAATTCGGCAGTTTCACAAAGATGCATTATAAAATGCAACCGAGAGGGATATTTTGAACTTGATATATGAATAAAAGTTGTACATTATGAATTTTAGATTCTATCCATACGGTTAGATCTATCATTGCTATTACCAATAATTTTGTATGAAATTCGAAACGTGAAATTCAAAATTATTTTGTAATTCAATTACGAATAAGATATTGACAATCTACGGAAGAAATTCATTGTGATTGGTTGAAATGTAATACCCTAAGTGTAGTGATTTTTGGAGATTTTTTGGTTGCTTAATTTTATGAGTTGACTTTTTTTAGAGCACTTTTACACTGAAATCTTCAAAATTTTGGGTGAATCACTACAACATGAAATGAGGCATAAAAATTTCACAAATCATCCCCTTTCTAATCGGATCACATATGCATGAAGCTAACTTCCCATAGAATCTACAGTAAAAATTCCACACCGCAAAAACTGCATGACGGATGAGAAATTTTGGATGAAATATGTACATCGTCCAAAAAATGGACGCTTAGGCAGTTAGGGGTTAACCCCTAAATTTTTGAGCGACCATATTCTGGTCGTTCCACTTTTTGGGCAGCCTACAGGGACCTCATATTTTTAAAAATTTCAATGAAAATTTCAGTGTAGCTTCCAAAAACTACACTCTACATGTCGCACTTCGTTTCATGTCATTCCGATAAGTATTGCAAAAGTTATAAGCATTTGAAGTTTTTGAAGCGAGATTGGGCAGCAAGAATTTTTTTAGTTTTTACTCTTTTTCAAAATTTCTTTTTTGATTCATGATTGGTTGATCTTTATCTACAAATGAAGCTTTAAATCTACCCATTTTGAGCAATGGGATAAAAGTTATGAGGAGATCTGTTTTTTGGGCAGTTTGGACAAAAAAAACTTTGAAGCTCATTTCTAAACTCAATTTTCAATATTTTTTAATGGAATAAAAGGCACTTGGTGAAGATTTCCAAGTACAACATTCTCACCGTTAAGATTGACATTTCACAATTCCATGTCAAACTTATTAATGATTTTCTTTTTCCTTTCACTTTGTACCCACTTCTAGTAATTGTTTTATGAAAAAATTAATATGAGCTTTTTTCTTACAAGATTTTATATTTGAAGACTTAACTCAATTGTTAACATGGCCTTGCCATTCATTGAATTTCTAACCCATTCAAAAAAAGATATTAATTTCTAAAGTTCAAATTTGTCACCGGATTGAACCCCAAAAAATCTTCTTTTGCAACTTTGATCCTTATAATCTAAGAATCGAATGGTCATTTTGCTCTCAAATTTTGTGCTCACATGAAAATTCAAGTTGGGTATTAGATCTTACGGTTAAATGATGAGAAAACTAAAAAACATATGATTTCTTCTGCAACTTCCAAATGCTGCGTTTTTCATGGTTTTTTGTGAGAATACGGTCCTGAAAATTTAGGGGTTAAGGATGGGTGACAATGCTCTTATTATATGGGGGCATTCGTTTATTCATTCATGTAATTCTGGTGACGTTGCTTTTTGCCGGTGTCGTCTTGCTTTGTCTCTTCTCCCCCTTTGCCTTTCATAATTTCTTTGGGTTGTCCTGCACTTGCAGTCTGCCAAAAGGGCGCTCAACATTCTCTCCAACCACTACATCAGTCTGTGATAGCTTGTACAGGTAAGGTGAGGCACCTAAAACCGCCCATTTAAGCTACTGTGCTTGCATGTTTTTGAAAATCGAATTGGGATTATTTTTTGGCTGATATACAAGTAAGATTCATGAATAAAAGTGAAAATAGTAATAATAATTTCAACTAAAATGCAATTTATATGAATTTTGAAATTGAGAATTTAGTCATCCTCCACTTGTGTCATACACATGGTGGTTTCCCAACAGAAAATGTATCATGGATTTCATCCTAAACTACCCCAATTTTGCTCACTACTGGAAGACTCTAATTGGATGAAACATGGTTGTTTTAAGTTCACTAGTAGAAAATGTGGCACTGCCTAAGGCGGTGCTCAAGCAAGTGTTGCCCAATTCCACGATCACCTCCCTCGGCAGTGCCACCTTTACTACTAGTGGCTCTTCAGAGACTACAAGTGGCTTGTTGTTGACGAGTGGTCCTATCCCAAGTCTTCAAACTCAACTAAATTTCTCAACTCAAAAGTTTATCAAGAATGAAACAACGTATTTTTATTTTTATTTTTTTGGGGCGATACAACCTAGAAAGAGACCACTTATATCCCTTTATGTTAGAGGGAATGCCACGCAGTGGGTCTCCTGTCCTGTAGCAACAGTACTGGTGGCAGGGAATAGGTTCATGCACATGAGTTTTGAAAAAGGAAATAAAATCCAAGGAATTTAGTATGGCCTACACTAAGTCACTTATAAGAAAACATGGGCAAAGCCGATGCTGTAACATGGCTGACACACATGATGGTATGCAGACATGGGCTCGTATCAAGAAGAATCACCGAAATGCCGAGAATCAGATGCTAAAGGATGGTCAGAATGGAAATCACATGCAAAATGAACAGCCAGTACATGTTCTGTACTTACTGCCAATTGCACATCATTTTTCAAAAAGTAAAAAAGTAAAAAAGTAAAAGCAAAAAGCAAATAAATATACAAACTGACCCTCAGTCTCGGTGACTGCAGACTGCCCAGCTCAAATCCAGGATTTGCCTGTCACAACTTACCAAGAGCTGCATAAAATGTACCAATTTTTTTAATAAAATAATAAAGTAAGAAAAAGCTGCAGAAAGCATCACCACAAGAGAATGACAACAAGACAAGACACTCCAAGACTGAGTCCATAAGACTCCCAACAAGTCCCTTGCCTGATGCCTTTTTGCAGGGCGGCTACACCCTCCAATCTCAGTTTTTGAATTCTAAAAAAGAAGCCTCCCATATTTTAAACTGTAAATTGTAAATTTTTATTATTTTATTATTTTTATTATTTATTATTCCGGTGACCTTTAGTCATAGCAGGATTTTCTCAAGCCTTTGCGACCATAGGTTTTCTTGTTGGTTGGATGGTCGTCCCAAAACTATTTCATTTCGTGTTTCAAGACCATTCCATTTCGTTTTTGTCAAGGTTGTTAGTTGAATGGTGGTTCAAAGATTGTTTCCTTTTGTTCTCCAAGACCATTCTCTTTTGTCTTCGTCAAAGTCATCCTTCATGTACAGTAACCTAGTGTTTCACGGCCTTTCACGTCGTCACTGGTTGTGCGGAGAGAAGCGCAACACTAATAATAATAGCAACATTGACTTAGGAGACCATCGTGAATGAAGAGTCTCTTGGGGGCACTTCGTATATCTTCTATCTATGCCTCAAGGGCATATGTAGTGTAAATTGTACGTAAAATAATGATGATGCACCTTTATGACTTTCATCCATGTGGAAGTCATTCTATGTATTTTTTAGGTACCACCTAAGATAATAGGGTATTTAAAATTATCCTAAAAATAAAAGTAATTCTCACTATCATTGATAATATTCTCATTTTTATTCTTGTAATCAATTTTAAGCATCCTATATTAATGTAATTCAATTTGCGTTTTTTTTCTGGCGACAAAAAGTTGTTGGCAGTTGCTTGGAAGCAACTTTTTGTCGCCATAAAAAAAACGCCAAATTCAATTATAAAAATTACCTTCAAAGATTTTTTTTGGACCCTAATATTTGTTTTCACGTCATTATGGAATGTTTGAAAGTGACTTCCCCTAGCTTTCATCTCATATATAACTGTGGATTGAAGTTTAGACTTTGCATTTGATGTTGTACTTCTTCACAAGCCTTTAATATATGTTCGCACTTTGGTAGTAAGGGTCACTTTATATATGAAATCGAGGTCATTTTGATGTGTAAGAGGGCTCAAATCGTTGCCTTTCATTGGTGCAGATCCCAAAATCATGCTCGGCCTCTTGACACCAAGGCTTGAAGCCAAAATTTTGAACCAATTTTTATATTAAAAATGACAAGGTTTGACACAACACCAAATCAAAGAATTTGGTGTATCGTAAATGGAAGGCCAATTCGTGGCTTTGGAGCCATTTCTAGATTTCAATAATAAAAATAAATAAAAATCATTAATTTTGTTTTTAACAATCAACACCCTTGGATTGTTTGCAAATCTAAATGGCTCTTTTGGCCCAACGCCATTAGACATGGGTGAAATGGCGTCTATTATAATCTTATAATATTGAACACTTGAGGCTAGCCTTAAGTGTATTTATTCCACAAGTGTGTCAAAAATTCATTTCGAAGACCCTCTTTAACAACATTCTTAATATAAAGTGAGAATATATCTTTAAAATACGTGCATCCGGAGTCATCACTAATAGCAACTAAGCACTATATAATCACTATGGTTTTTATTGTGATTTATTGGTAAATGAGAGGATTCCAATTCACTTTAGCATGTATTATTGGACATTGTATTAAAAAGTCAACGAATTACTTGTAGGTGTACCCAAATTTGAACCTAGGCTCTCATATTCTAATTGTGTACATCTTGTGTGACCAATATCTAGTTTTAGTGTTTCTTTTGGATTCAAATGTAGGGTCTCTTTTGGTATTGACAATGATCATGGGAGCATATACTTTGTGGTAAGGGATGCTATATACTAGTAGTGAAGGTTATTTCAACTTGAAGTCATTTGGAGGAAATGACACTATTCAAATGAATGTACGAGACACAGTGAGATAACATTGCAAAGGCATTCGATTGATTGCAATTAATTGAATGTTCATATGATCCTTCTCTATAGTCTCTTGCATACCATTCCATTAGTTTATAGCGTCCATAGCAAACAAAAAAGGGAAAAAAATTGGCTTTCTATTCACACAGGATTCAATTCTCTCTTTTTAGAGCCATGTCAAACATTGTCTTTATTGCATTAGAATTTATTAACATTTCATTAAGATATAATTTTTAGAAAATGACTTTAATTCTTGATGTAAAGCTTTAACGCTATCTACAAATTTTTCACCAATAGAGAAAGTGGATTGACAAAGCAACCTCAACACCTAATATAAAGTGGTCAAAAGAATACCTAATTGCAACCCATAACACAAAACAACATGTGGACATTTATGTCTAAAATGTATATATAAAAATCAAGGAGCAATTTGGGTATACCACCACAAATAAAAGATAAGTTTGTAATGTTGATCTTACAACTTTGTGAATCAAGAGTCTGTTAAATGTATTTCTACTAAACCACCGAGAGGACGCTTATAGTTATTTTTTGTATACACGTGTGTTAACTATGTATTTGTTTTGGGGCTATGGATATAAAATAATATTCCCCAGTTTATCATAATATCCATAGTATATTCTTAAAATATTCTATTAACAATGCACCTATATTATTTATAATAAAAAAATTGACATTTAGGGGCCCAAGTTTTATTTCCAAAATATTTTAAAATTTTATTTGAAATGAATAAAGAAATACTTTATTTATTTTTATTCAAATTGCCTTGAAAATTTCATGAGTGCATTCCCCAAGTACTACACATTCCTATGCCCCATCATAATATGGCTCAAAAATATCTCTAAAAGTTAAAGATAACTTTCACATATGTTGTAAAGTGTTTATGCTCCCATTGCTCGCAATCTTGAAATTTTTTGTGGCATATATTAGTTACACATAAGAGTATAACTATGCTTTGTAGGCAAGGATAGCAAGTACTGCATTGGTGCTTCCTATTGAAAGTAGATTTATGACATATATCATTACAACTACATCAACATTTTGAAAAGCCATAGTTTAGTCATAACGTATCAACAAAAGATATGTGCAAGAATGTGAATTAGTTATGTACGAGTGGCCCTTTGACCAGTGGACAGTGGGTCATTGACATTACGAACAAACACTTTATTCACTCCGGACTTGAAAGAGGACCGGAGTTTCTATATAATGCATAGAAATCTTGTTTTTATTGCTAACAAAATCCAACAATTATTTTAGTCAATGTAGTAATAGAAAGACTAATAGAATCCATGTTCGTTTCATTATTTAGTCAAACTTAGATGTACTTACCTCAAGACAAATAGGAATTCACTTTGTTGATGTTATAGCCAATTTCATCAGTTTATAAGGTGGACATACCTAATTCCATTCAAGACCCAATTCTACACCCTATCATTGACCCCAATTCCACATTAGACTTGATTCTATTCCACTTCACTTCAAGTGAACATTAAATGCAATATGAGTGCTAGGAAGAATTGGGGTGCAAATGGGGCAATTTTAAGTACTTCACGAGGTACTTCAATAAATGAATATGACATCACAAAGTGTTAATTCAAGCAATGAAGGAAGGAGTTTAGCAATTTGCATCATGGGCAATCAAGTAAATTTTTTAGGTGTAAATGGATGGATTTAGGTGTACATGGAACAGTTTAGGGTTATTTTTTCTATCAACTAGAAGATGATTTTGAATGATTATAGAGCATTTTTGGGGGTGCTTGTGGACCCCATCTAGGGACGATTTTGTACTGCGAAGACATACCATTTTGAAGATTCATAGAATTTACAAATTTTATCTAAAAAATAAAATTTCACTTGGATTCTATTATATAAACATTCATCTTTAATTGGTTTTTTGGTAATAACCTTAGTATGTTCTCCAAGATACTCAGAGTTGTTTTAATGGATGATAATAGGTACTTCTACCTTATTTAGAAAAAACAATCTTCATTTGGAACCAACGTGAATGAAGAGTCATTTCGTTTAAAACTATACACCAGAGTCTAAAATATGCCTCTCACTATTCTAAAATACATGTAAAAATTTGCCATGACAAAAGAACAAAATGTGGATTGATGTAATTTCGTTTTTTACATAATGCTTCTAACACAATAAGATGCAAAACACATTTATATGGTTTTTGAAATCGTTTGTAATTTTCCAAATGCAAATAATTGTACTGTGATATATTGTTTTTGAATTTTGGCGAAGTGTTAGTAGAGCCATCCCCAACAAACTTGTAATAATATCATTTTTGTTAAAATGCATTTGCAAATGTATACATTAATTTTTCATTTTAACCCCTAAGCATCCAAAGAGCCCCGTGGGGCCATATTTGGTCGTTTTTCACTCAAATATTGATTTTCACCTAGTTGCTAATTTCAAATGAAAATGATCCCAACAAAGACAGTGTGGGGGTTATCATCTTCTTTTAAATCCAATACACCATTCTTAAAATTTAAAAAAATGTGTTTATCACAACACTTTAAAGCTCAAAACCCTAAAATTCTAATATACACCACATAAAAAAAAATTCTATTGAATTTCTGTTTATGTAAGCTCAAGAAGCATGCCACCTACATCTTGTTGTTCATCACTATTATTTAAATTTTCCTAAAAAATTCATACTATTTTAAGCTTTTGTAATTACTATGATTTTTACAAGAAAAAAACTTTGAAAAATCTTATAAATTTATTCTTATTTATATAATTATGTAAAAATAAAGGTAAATTGGATTAAAAATAAATTATGTGAGACAAATACAAAAAATATATAACATATTTTAAAATGTGAGAAATTGATGAGGTTTGACCAGGTAATTGTAGTGTGGACACTTAAGGGTTAAGAAACAAACTTGCAAGACTTAGAGATTGACGATTGTCAATTTTCTTCAATTTACAACATTAATCTTCAAAAGAATACATGATAAGAGAATTGAAAATTACCAGGGCTCCATATAAAACGCACAACTTGCATTCATAACTTCAATTTTGTGCCACCTGCGCTTTTTACATTTTATATACATTTTTAACCCCTAAGTTGCAAGGAGCCCCATGGGGCCACATTTGGTCATTTTTCAGTCGAACGCCAATTTTCACCTCGTTCCCAATTTCAAATGAAAATGGTCCTAACTAAGAAAGTCTAAGGGCCATCTTCTACTTCTTAGTTCAATTTACCATTCTCCAAAATTGTTAAAATTACACTTGTTTACAGCATTTAAAAGCTCAAAATCCAAAATCCAAAATATACTATGTCGTGAACCTTTTTATGACTCTTTTTTTTAGTTGGTACCCAAGTAAAATCCAAAAATAGCATGAATGATCTAAATTTAACTTGAAGAGATGGTACAACCAAACAAAATCCTTCACAAAAACAATTTGATGCAAATCATCCATGTAGCATTTGGAATTGAATACCATATCCGGAAAGTAGGGTTGGTAGCTCATGCTGAATATTATTTATTTTTCCGAATTGATGTGAATATTCTCTAATATTATGTGAATATTCTCTAAGATTCTATTTTTCACCATACAAAATAGATTTAAAAAAAATACAACAAAAATCCTAAGAATTTCGGCATCTCTTTATGTAATTATTTTTTGTTGACCCTGCCTTCCGGGTACCCCGGGCAGCCCGGGGCCACGCGGCCAAGGCCCTAAACTGGGTGAGGACTTTTAGGAGTTAAACTCTTATGGGCATTTTCAAGAACTCACAGTTTCCAAGACACTGGGATGGGGATAGAGAGTGCAGAAACATTCTTGCAGACAAGGGCAATTATTAGAGGTGGGGGATGTGAATAGGGCCAGAATTCGCTATTAAAAGTGGCGTCCTGTTGACAACGCTTGTCAAAGGTACCAATCTCGAGAGCCAGCAGCATCCAGCAGGCAGTCCAGGGGTCCAGGGCCAAGGGCAATGGCTTTGATGGCAAGCAAACTGGACTGGACTGCTTGGCTTGTGTGTGTTGGCCCTTTCACATACATCAATGCCGCCGCATGCATGCATGCGTCAGGTAACTTTGAGTGAATCTGTTGGGAAAAATAAAATACACTATTAGAAATTACTCTAATGCATGACAAAAAGGAACACAACGCAAAAATGGAGCACATAACATTCATGGCACTGTTCGGGATACTTTTTGAGCCAACCAGTCAATGTCCTTTATTTTCCAAAAGCAACCGGTTTTTTAATAATACACCCCGTATATTTCGTCTATGAATACTAAATATAACTAATTTTTAGTCATTTAGTCCGGTGTTTTGCCTCTATTCGTGAGATTCAACCAGCTATTTCCAAAAAATAATTGGTTGACTTGTAACTAACCGCCGGTTCTTCTCGGACAGTGATTCATGGCCCATTCACACCAGCCTAGTGCCATTGTTGCGTTTGCGTTCCTGAAAGGATGGGAGGTAAAATGAAGAAACAAAAAAATATTCAAAACTTTGTCTTTTCCTGCTGCAGCTACTATTGAGCACTGTGCAATTGCAATACACTACCGCAAATATAGTCCCGTTCGTTTTTTGCATTGTGTTGCTTTCTGTCTTGCGGTAGTGTAATTCCTTTCTGTCTATTTTAGATTTTTCTAGTTACCTCATATTCCTTCAAAGTTATCTGACGCACGCATGCGTGCAGCACAAATGGTGTATGTGAACGGGCCTTCAGTAGCCTTCTAAGAGAGTGCCTTTTAGTTTCATCCGCCTTTATATATGGGGTGACCAGTGATTTGTAATTGAATGGACTATTCAATCAAATAAACAATTACAAAGCACTGTTGAATTGTGATTGAGTGAGTTCTTTTGATCACTATTCACCATGGTTGATTGCTTTTGCTTCATGTGTTACGGACACGCAAATACACACAATAAATCTAAACAAGAAGTTCAGAGAGAACATGCAAGAACTAGATTGATCAGATGAGTACACAAACAACACCAAGAGAGGTGAGCTAGAGCTCTAAGAAATGCGTTGTCGAGACTGAAGAACCCTTCAGCCTCGACTCCTATATATACTACTGGATAGGAAGCTTCTCGAGCTACTTCTGTGAACTAGGACGCTTCTCAAACAACTTCCACTAACCAGGAAGCTTCTCGAGCAGCTTCTTAGAATCTATTAGAATATACTAAGAATATTCTAAGAATCTTCCAGAACCTTCTAAAAGAATCTTTAAAGAATATTCTATAGAATCTTCAAGGAATCTTCTAGAAGTTTCTAATGTATGTCCGTGACATCACCTCTCCTTCTAGCTTCGAGGTCTCCGAGAAGCAATATTGTCGCCGGTCAATACCATCGTAAAAAAATGAAGATTTGTCGCATGACGTCTGCAATGAACTCCAATTGTTGTTCACGAGGTAGGTGGTTCATTGGTCCTTGAAGCCAACGGTAGTGGCCTACGCCTTCCACTTCTGACCAAGCATGAACTTCCGTGTCTTCATTGTGAAATTGTCCTGCAAACACGCCTTCTGGTAGACCATTGAAAGCAGGCTCTACCTCGAATACAATCACCAGCGATCGGTTGCTTGGTATCCTTCGTCGTCGTCGTGGTACAGGCGGTTCTTCATCTCGGGGTCGCCTTCGTGGGTTCGTTGGTTGAGATGACACGACTGGTATACTATCTATCTCTTGACTATCCATGACTGCAGACCAAACTATGACTACTTGAATAAAACTCTATTCTATCTTACAGAAAATAACAACATCAACTATGAGTTTTAGGTAGTGTCCCCCCCTCCTTTTATACTCTTGTCTAAAGAAACTTGAGAAAAAAGCTATCATCGAGATGGCTTCGGTTTATCAGGATATCGTTGATGAAATTCCTGTACTTTTTGCGGCGCATTTGTAAGATTTTCGGCTGGCTCCCACGTTCGCTCATTAATATCGTAGCCGTACCAATGAACAAGATACTCCAACTTGCCCCACCTTCGTCGTGAATCTAGCACCTTTTCGACCTCGTATTCCTCGTGGTTCTTAATTTCAATGCTAGGTGGCGGACTTTGCACTCTTACAGGGAAAAATGATTCTCGATAAGGCTCCAATAAAGAGACATGAAAGACTGGATGTACCTTCATAACGGCTGGTAACTCCAGACGGTAAGCCACGGGATTGATTTGCTTCTGGACGACAAATGGTCCTAATCTGCGGTAGTCCAGCTTATCACACGGTCGTTTAGTCTTGATATTCCGTCGGAGAAGCCATACTTTATCTCCAATCTTGAAAGTAGGTGCCTCATTCCGGAATTTATCTGCGGTCCTCTTGTAAGATTCTTGGGCGGTCCGTAATTGAAGTTTCAACGTAGCTTGAAGTTCCGACAGCTGCTTCGCAAAGCCTTCTGCTGCCGGGTTGTTATTTGCTACTGGATTTAACAAATCGAGCTTTTGATGGTATCCATAATTGGCAAAAAACGGTGTTTGTTGAGTCGACGCATGAAGGGTGTTGTTGTAAGCAAACTCGGCAAACGGTAGATACTTGGTCCAATCGTCTTGCTGGTAGTTGATGGTGCAACGTAGATACTGCTCCAAGACTTGATTCACCCGTTCTGTCTGACTGTCGGTTTGAGGATGAAAAGCCGAAGAAAGCTTGATATCCACCTTCAATATCTCAAAAAGAGATCTCCAGAACTTGGAAACAAACTGAGTTCCTCGATCCGATACAATATCATCTGGCAAACCATGATAACGATATACATTATCAAGAAAGAATCTTGCTGTGTCCTCACTTGACGATGTCTTCTTGCAAGGAATAAAGTGCGCCATCTTTGTGAGCCGATCCACCACAACAAAGATGCTGTCGAACGAGTTTGAAGGCGGCAGGTCCGTAATGAAGTCCATGGAAACTGAAGACCATGGTCGATGCGGAATAGGCAATGGCTGTAGAAGTCCATAGGGGCGATGCCTAGGGTTCTTGGACCTTGAACAAATATCACAAGAGAGGACAAACTCCTTCACATCCTTCCACATTTGGGGCCACCAAAAGTCTCGCGAAATAAGCTCCAATGTCTTGTTGTATCCAAAATGACCTGCTGCTGGAAAGTCGTGGCGAGATTGGAGAACTCGAAGTCGTGTTGGTCCCTTTGGAATATACAGTCGCTCTTCAAAATACAAAAGATCTCCCTTTACCTTGAACTTGTCATTATCGGCACACTTCTTGATCTCAAGAGCTACAAAATCTTCAATTGTCGCAGTACGTACCTGATTGAGGAAGTCCGCATCAATTGGTACGACAGCAGTGCAAATTCTAAAATGCTCCGATTTCAACAATGTAGCGCATTGTTGATCAAACGCTGCTTCTCCAGCTTTAGGCGCCATATACAATCTCCTCGATAATGCATCGGATAGTCCTTGTTGCTTTCCAGGCGATAGGTGATAACAAAGTCAAATCGCGACAACGACATATTCCACCGAGCTTGACGTCGATTCAGGACTCGAGCCGACATGAAGTACTCTAAATTCTTGTGATCCGTATATACGGTCACCGGATGCGCAGCGCCTTCGAGAAAGTGTCGCCACTCTTGGAAAGAATCCACTATAGCAAGGAGTTCCTTATCGTGGATTTCGTAGTTGATTTCAGCGGCAGAGAACTTCCGAGAATAAAACGCAACTGGATGGAGCTTACTGTCTTCGCCCATCTGTGAAAGTACGGCTCCCAAAGCAAAATCCGAAGCATCAGTTTCCAAATAGAAGGCATTTGCAAAGTCAGGGTGTACCAAGATTGGAGCCGTAGTAAACGTCGTCTTAAGATCTTGGAATGCCTTTTCTGCTTGAGGTCCCCATTCGAGCTTCTCCTTACAAGTCAACCGAGTGAGTGGAGCAGCGACTCGAGAATAATTCTTGATGAAGATCCGATAGAAGTTAGCAAAGCCAAGAAAACATTGTACGTCTCTAACTGTCTTCGGAACCTCCCAGGATACAATTGCTTCCACCTTCTTGGGGTCCATCTTCAAGCCATCCGTAGTTGCAACGAACCCTAGAAATTCCATCTCCGTTTGGTGGAATAGACATTTTTCCAACTTCGCGTAGAGTCCTCGTTCTCGTAGTTTCTCAAGAACCAAACGAACATGCTTCTTGTGTTCTTCTTCGTTCTTCGAAAATATCATAATGTCATCCAGATAGATGACAACAAAGTCGTCAAGGTGCTCCCGAAAAATGTCATTCATCATATGTTGGAAAACAGCCGGAGCATTGGTAAGGCCAAAAGGTATGACGTTATATTCAAAATGGCCATACCTTGTACGGAAAGCTGTTTTCCACTCGTCTCCTTCCTTGATTCGTACGAGGTTGTAAACTCCCCTAAGATCAATTTTCGTAAAGATCTTTGCACGTCCGAGCTGCTCCAAGAGACCAGAAATCAAAGGTAACGGATAACGGTTTTTCTTAGTTATCTTATTGAGGCCTCGATAGTCCACGCACATTCGCAGAGAGCCATCTTTCTTTTTCACGAACAAAATCGGTGCCCCAGCTGACGACTTTGAGTGACGAATAAAATTCTTGGCTAGATTTTCGTCAATATACTTCCGCAATTCTGCCAACTCTATTTGCGATAAGTTGTAGATTGGGCCAAAAGGTGGTTGCATTCCTTCATGAAGATCTATAGCACAGTCGTAGGGTCGATGTTCTGGTAGCATGTCAGCATTTTTCTTTTCAAAGACATCTTTGAATCTTTCATACTGCTTTGGAATAACGAAAGTTGGAGTCGCATTTTTACGAGTCGGAGTAGCAAAGATGACAAAAGGTGTATTTTGCTTGGCTTCCTTCATAAAAGCCCTTACACCTATAAACAAAGGTTTGTTTCTAGACATTGTCTTGGCAGATTCCACCTTCAAGGAGTTTGTTGGAAATGTTACTTTTCGCAACTTCCAATCTATTAATGGATTATATCTATCAAGCCAAGATAGTCCCAAAATGACAGGACATGAAGGGGTCTTGATAACATTAAACACAATGTTGCTCTCATGGTTTTCAAGACGTATCTTCAACGGTTTAGTTTCATGGATAACATTGCCCGAAGACAATGGTCGTCCGTCTATGACCTCTACATGGACAGGCTTTGGTTTCTTCACAAGAGGAATATTGTGAAGCTTGGTAAACTCTTCATCTATGAAGCAAGCAGATGCACCCGAGTCTAATAAAGCATTAACTTGAAGTTCTTGAATACCAAAATGTAAAGGTACCATAAAACAGTCTGAAGGTTGAGCTGAGAGGAAGGGACCTGGATTAATTTTGGATGTTGAGATGTCCAGCCGCACAGTCCCTATTGTGGCTGGGCGTCCTCGTTTTCCTGTATGCTTGTACTCCTCAGTCTTGTTGTTTGAGTCTTCTGTTTCTTCGAACAATTTGTAGCTTTATGACCCGTCTCTCCACAATATAAGCACAAGTTTTGTTCAAACCGTCGCTTCTTTTCTTCAGCTGTGAGAGGCTTGAAACGTACCGCATCAATTTGCATAGGTTCAGGACCTGTGGAGTGATTTTCTGGACCTTTTGAAAATGCAGCAAATGCTCCCTCATTTCTCCAACCTGATCGTCTTTCTTGTCGTAATTCAAAAAGGCGGTTGTCACAAATAATTGCCTGAGATATAAGTTCTTCTAAAGTATCCACTTTAGGCATAGTGATCAACAAGTTTTTGACATCATCTCTCAGTCCATATCGAAATCGTGTCATAAACGCCTTATCGTTCCAATCAAGATCACATGTAAGTTGTTGGAATTCTGCAGCATAGATTGCAGCAGAACGTGATCCTTGTCGCAAATTTTGTATCTTTCTTTCAGCTACTCCTTCTCGATCGCTATCTCCAAATGCAGCAGTAAATCTTTCCATGAAAGCCTCTAGGTTATAGAGTATTGGAGAATCCTTCTCCAATAGCGGAGCAAACCAAGAGCGAGCATTTCCTGATAAAAGAGTACCTATGAAAACAACTTGAGTAAATCCATCTGGATAACGAGAAGGATATAGGCGTAGATAAAGCCGTACTTGTTGCACAAAACCTCGGAAATTGGTTCTTGTTCCATCAAACTTGTCTGGCATACTTGCTTTTGGTTCTTTTGTACTAGGCCTTGAATTGTCTATTAGGGTCGTGGGTGATACATGTCTTGCTTCTCTTAATCGAACAAGCTCTTGTTGTAGGCCGTGAATTTCTCGTCTAGCTTCTTCAGTCATTGGATCAATTTGAGGCTTTTTACTTGGATTGCGAAGAAATGCGATCTCCTCCCGCACACTATTCATAAGAGCTTGAAGATCTGCAAGAGTTGCCACTCTATTCTCTATTTGTGGCGATGCACTATCCATGGCCTGATTTATTTCCATATTAAGGAGATAAATCGATTGAAATTTAGAAAAGAAAAAGTTGTTAAATCTTTGGAGAAGATGGTCACACTATCTATTACTAAAACTAATTTGGAGAAAAGAGAAAATAAAACACTAAAAAATCTCAGCTTTAGAGGAGGGTAATCCGCAACCTCTAAGAACGCTTTCAAGAAGAGGGGTAATCCACGCTCTATCAAGAAGGCAAGATTCTGAAATCGATGTTAATAGTCCTTTCTATTAGCTTTGCTAAAAAGAAGGAATTAATACCAATCCAAGGGAGACTAATCTGCAACCCTTAGAACGCTTAAGTATCTTTAAAGGAAGGAGTAGTCCACTCTCTGCCTTTGAAAAACTAAGCTCTGATATTGAAATTGAGAAAATATCAGTTTAGAGGAAAGTAATCCGCAACCTCTAAAGCGCTAGAATACCTTCAAGAAGAGGGGTGATCCGCTCTCAAGCAAGAAGGATCCAGCTCTGATATTAAGATGAAATCAGTCTCGACAAACTGTTACGGACACGGAAATACACACAATAAATCTAAACAAGAAGTTCAGAGAGAACATGCAAGAACTAGATTGATCAGACGAGTACACAAACAACACCAAGAGAGGTGAGCTAGAGCTCTAAGAAATGCGTTGTCAAGACTGAAGAACCCTTCAGCCTCGACTCCTATATATACTACTGGATAGGAAGGTTCTCGAGCTACTTCTGTGAACTAGGACGCTTCTCAAACAACTTCCACTAACCAGGAAGCTTTTCGAGCAGCTTCTTAGAATCTATTAGAATATACTAAGAATATTCTAAGAATCTTCCAGAACCTTCTAAAAGAATCTTTAAAGAATATTCTATAGAATCTTCAAGGAATCTTCTAGAAGTTTCTAATGTATGTCCGTGACATCATGCCACATGCCCCCATAGTTACTGATGTGATGTGGAATATCCCACATCATTTCATTGGGGGGATGAAATGATGTGGGATATTCCACATCATTCTGTTGGGGGAAGGCAACAGTCACAAAGGCTACTGAATGTTATGCATGGCTCTACTTGCGGCATTGTAATGCAATTGCACATGGCCCATTCACACCAGTCACCTAATGCGTGAATGGGCCATGTGAAGGCTTCTCTACGCACATCAGTTGAATTAGCACGGCTGCTATTGCTTCTAGTTTCAAAGATAAAATTGAAGGAATCAACTTCGATATATATAGTGTTATGAGCCAACAACCAGTTTTAACAAGTTGCTGGTCGCTTTGTCTATTCTTTAGTATTCACCCTAGATTTACTTTTACAACTTGTTTACACTGTGCACCCATGTAACTCCTTGAAAACAAAGCGTTTTCATAGTCTCTCCCATGGTAGGGCAACGACAACAAACGAGAGTTCAAAGGCTTGTCAATTTACTTCTCATTCACCTTCCCACTAACTGGGCTGGCGACTCTACCTCTATATGGCTACTGCATGAGCCTTTGGTCCATATCAAGTGCGGACAAAGACTGGATCAGACCCATCCATTCCGGTATGCTCAACACGGGAAACCCACATGCTTCATTATCAACTTAACCCCTAAGCGTGCATGAAGTCCCCTGGGGCCATATTTGGTCGAACTTAACCCCTAAGTGTGCATGAAGTCCCGTGGGGCCATATTTGGTTGATTTTCAGTCATATGTTGATTTTCACCTAGTTCCTAATTTCAAATGAAAATGGTCCCAACTAAAAAAGTGAGGGGCCATCTTCTACTATCTAATTCAATTTACCATTCTTTAAAATTGTTAAAATTATGTTTTTTTCCAGCATTTGAAAGCTCAAAACACCTTCATTTCACTTCATCCCCCACCCCAAAGTCCACTCCGAGTAAGGTAGAGGTACCTTAAACCACCACGAACCTGAAACCACCAACGTCTACAACCTTCCATCATTTTAGGGAGGAAATGTAGGTTGTCGGTACATGGCATAACTTTTGAGCAATTAATGCATAATTCATGTTATGAAAGGCTACATAAATATCCTTCCTGAAATAAAAGAGGGGTGTAGAAGTTGGTGGTTTTAGGTGACGTGGTGGTTCAAGGTTCTTCTACCTTAGTGGTTACAGATATATGTTTTATGCCACTCTCAAGTGTCATTTAGACTATTTTGTCAGTCTGACATGAGCAATGCCATGTTAGAAGACACATGTAGATATGGACTAGTGTCCGTGTTGTTCGTCAACCATGAAACAATTGATTATTACTTATTTTCTAAATGTTTTTTTAAAAAATATTTCAAATTTTAAAATTCCATTTTGTCAATACCAAAATGTATGTATGTATGTATGTATGTATGTAAGTATATGTATATAGAGAGGACTCATGAGGCATGCAGTGGAATTTTTAGAGGACCTCAAAGTTGTTGGTGGAGACATTTGAAGGATTGACCATCAGCAGCTCTTGAGACTTGGATTCTTGTCATTTAGTGGCTTTCACCAGCTCGATTTTCACATAGAAGCTTGCCCTAATGGCGTCCTTCCATATATCGGTGGAGGTTCTGGAAAGTTAAGAGTTACCGATGATTGACCGAAATAGGTAAACCCACGAGTCTGATTTTCATTCTTGCAAATATCGTTGGACAATCGGTGGTTTTTGAGATTTATATTCTTGTCTTCTAATGGCTTGCCCTTAGTCAAGGCTCGTGATGCGGATAGGGAATGTGCAATTAGAGAGGGTTGAGTGTAATTGGGTAACAAACAATCATGAGAAATGACTGCTCAGCGGGCTTTGTTGTATTGAGTGCAACGAAGCCAAGTAGCAGATCAGAGAGGATATTGCATGCCACTCATGGCCAAGTCCAAGCTGCCGTGGAGGCTTTGCTGCACTTGTTCTGCCACCATCATGATCATTGTCAGCCACCGTTGCCCCCACTCCACCGAAATGCATAGAAGTTAACCCTTACTTAGAGCATCCCCACTCCTACACGCTAGAGATGACTCGCTGAAATTATTCATTTACATTTGAAGAGCCCTTGTACTTACACTCCCCACCCTTGCACGCCCCTCACACATCAAAAGTGCACATCAAATAGTCAATGGACCAATCACAAGTAGAATGTGGGATATAGTCAACTAAATAGTGATTTGAAAGGCCATTTCTTAACACGCTAAGATCAAGAGTCAAGAGGCATTTTTGAAAGGCCCTTGGCACTTTTCATCTAGTTCTGGAGTGTGAGAGACTCTGGGAGGGATGCGGTGGAGCTACTCTTAACCCTTAACCCTTAAAGGCCCAGTGAGCCTTTCCGACCAGTATTATACAACAATATTTCATTGTATTTAGCATAGTTCCACACCTCCTATGGATATAAGATCAAAAGTGAAGTTAAAATTAACGTCAACATAGTTTTAATGAGCTATTGGGGTCTCAATTTGGAACTTTCCATTTGCAACAAATGTCAAATATACGCTAACGTATCTACTATCCTCATAAGCCATTTAAGGGTTAAACGTCACGAGCGTCTTTGGAGGTCAGCCCGAAGAGCATCTCCAAAAGTCTACAGCAGCTGCTGCAAGAGGGAAAAAAAAAACTAATTGCTAGCCTATCGTTGGCGCTGGTGACTAGCTATTGTTGGCCAACATTTTTGCTCTTTTTTAAAAAATAAACTGCTTTGTCTCTCTCCACAACTATTACCTAATCATAGCTCCCTCATTCCCCCAATTCCTTCATTTGATTGTGGATTGTTCCACAAATTTTTAATTTAGGCATATTTGCTAAATTTAACCTCATTTTTTCATCACCTTTCCAAAGCACCAATCCATTTTGATTTTGGTTGAGAAAATCCCTTTTTTCTCCATTATTCTCTCATAAAGAAGCCCATAGGGCATTTTTGACGTTTAAGGGTTGAACGACATTTCAGGTCCTCAGTGGGTAGCCTAACCATCTCTAAAAGAATATGGATTATATATTTAGGTTGGGCATGGGTGCATGGCCAATTACAATAAAGAAACAAGCACACAATGAATCAATTGGGAACTTGGGCAAGAATCAAATGATCCTTCAATACCTTTGATTTAGACATTGGGAACAAATATGAAAGAATTTTTTGTTGCAACTAAGTTAAACACATCAAATGCTTCATCTTGTTGTGCATTCAATGATCCATGTTTGGTTAGAAGGAATTGAATAGTGCTCCTGCTAGAAGCAAGAATCCTTGGAAATCAAGCTTGTGGGCTCTAAAACACGTTTAAGGGTTAAGTTAGGACCGCTTTATACTAGAATTGGGTCCAAACCGATGTGCAAATGGGCTGAAATCCTCACTTCTCATTGGTTGAAAGCAAAACTTTGTGCCGAACCCCTTTACACTAGGAGTCGAGCCCAATGCAACCAAAACATTTTTTACATCATAACCGATAAGCTCTTACACGGGCCTAACTCAATTCATTGGGTTCACCAAATATGGAATCTCAAAGTTTGGCCTTGGGCCCAAGTGCACATTTCATTAAAAACTGTAATCTTATTATATTGAGTGTTTAAGGCCAGGTCTAAAGCTAATATGGGCTGATTTTTTTTGTTGCATTGGGCCCAAGAATGACGGGCCCGATTCCTAAGAGTAAAGCGGCCCTCATTGTAGTGGGAAACAAATTAACTTAAAGTTTGGAAAATTATGCTATTTTGTTCTTAAATGGCTTGAAGTAAGAGTAGGCCCAATAACACTCATTTTCCACTCACCAAACCTATTTCTGAATGATAAAGTACATCTTAGTGTGGAGTTTAATATTTGCACACCAAATATTGTCAATATGGCGAGGAGTGGTTTTCACATCAAACATTTTGTCCTATTCTCTGACAAGACTATGTTCACACTTTATGAAGTTAAGTTTAGTAAATTTATTCTCCGCCGTTAGGATTGTTCTAAGTAGTGATAAAAGTAATAGTATGTAATTGGTCGATGCACTCTATTATGGGCATGCTTGGTGATTGTTGTTGGGGAGCTTTTCACTTCTCACGCACCATCTCAGATGTGGACTTGGTGCACAATAAGCAACTATTGGGCATGCTCTAACATAGCATAATAGAGCAATGCAATGCAACACCCTTTTGAAAATTGGATTGAAAGAAAATCTTCACTTAGATTCACTTTTCCAAGTAATAAAGGAATGTCGTTTGTATTCTATGAATTTTGGGATTACCATGTCATTGCCACCTAATCTTAGTTTCTAATTGTAACTAAACTATGGTCCCATTGCAAAATGGGTGTTGGCTCCCATCGCTCTATTCATAACATTCTTTAACCTGCCTTCTAAACACCCATGGGAATTTGTCAGAGAATCCAAATAAAAACCACAAGAATCGGAATCTTAGAAGAATGTTGCTTTGGTCAAGTGAAAAGACATAGGATGGCTTGCTTTCTTAATAATTTCTTAGCGGTGAAGCCACTCAGTGTAATACACGAGTCACGAAGATCTAGTTGTTAAATTTTTAAGTTTTGACTCTTCCCCTGATAAGTCTTGGAAAAAAAGGGTGAGTAGTAACATTGGCTAAAGAATGTTAATTATGCTATGAAACATTAGGATTTATTACGGAAGACCCTTTATTTGTGGAAAAAAACATAGTAAAAAAAACACTTGGAAAGCTGGGAGCCTGTGACTGCATGAACCTAATTTTATTTTTTATATTTTATTTTTATTTTTATTTTGACACAAATGAAACTTGTTTCATTGCACCTGAACCCAATTGTCACTTGTCACTTGTCTTGTTCCCATCACGAACCAAACATTCAGGCTCAGCGTTAACCCCTAAAGGTTGGGCCTATGACCATGGAATCATGCTTTATCTGTCACACTCAATTTTGCTACTAAAAATAATACAAGAATTCAAATTTATATTTTTAGTAGATGAAGTCACGTGTCTACTACAAATCATGAATTTTCATAAATTTTGGTGAAAATTTGAAATTACTACGGTTTTATGAAGTGATTGTAAAGAAAATCTATATCAATTACAAAATGTACTAGAAAATTCCAATTTTTTTACCTAAGGTGTAAATTACAATGAAGAAAAGTTTAGTTAATGAAAATCATCCGTGTATCTAAATTTAGAAAAAATTGCTACACCTTGGTGATACCTACCGAACTTGTAACTACAATAAAACACTCAATTTTCAAATTTTTCCAAAAATTAAAAGTGGAGTAGAAACTAGACTTGGCAAGCTTCATTTTGTGAGTTAAGCTCAAATGCAATGGAACTCATTTTCATGGCCTAATTTAGTTTAAGTAGAACAAGAAAAAAATTCAAAATACACTACACGGTGAACCATCTTTACGATTCTTTTTGTAGTTGGGACCCCATGTAAAATCTAAAAACAGCTTGAATGATTTGAATTTAACTTGAAGGGGTGGCATGACCAAGCAAAGTCCTTCACATAAAGAGTTGGATGGAAATCATCCACGTAGCAGTTGGAATTGAACAGTCAGCTTCATTCATAAGCCAATTTTTGGTCTCGGCGGCGTTTAGGGGTTAACTTACATGCAGAGCGTCCCAGGACCCAGGACCGCCGATCCCTTTGCACTCATAACATTCAATAGCATGCATTGTCCGTGCCTTGGCTGTATAGTAGATGGTGTGGAATATTCCACACCCAACAATACTTCATCAGTAACTAAGTGGACAGGTGGAGGCTCAAGGTGATGAACAAAGTGCATGAAGGAAAGGCAGTGGGCATGAAGGCTACTGAATGTTATGTTGAGGTCATCTCAATGAAGACTTTACCAAAATTGGGAGTCATTCAAGAAAAAAAACTTAAAAGAACTGGAGCCCTAATATTCTTGGACAACATGAGCGTAAATTCATTCTCCGAGGAATCTTTGTTGCACATAAAGATACTTTGTTTTGCTCACAGAGAAAGATGCTCCTTGCACAGATTGTTCGTTTTTGAAGGTCCTCCCCGCACAAACGGCTGAAGGGTTGTTTACACTCACTTCTCTTTTTGTCTTCTTCTTTTTAAAAAAAATTCCCAAATCAATTACGCAAAATGAATTTACAAACTCAACGAGAATTCCAAGAGTGGACCAGCAGATGTTTACACTCACTTGATCACTGGTTAGAAGACAACTTATATCTACCTTAACCCCTAAAGGACCAAAAATTCTTGGTTTTAAAATGACAAGTTTAATCAATCATATTATGAAATGTATATTTCATATTGGACCATGTTTTATATCACAGAAATTAATGAAGAATATTTCATGTATTGGTAAAAGAATATCAAAAATATTAAAAATATAAATATTAAAACCAAGTAAATTTAAACAAAAGAAATTCTAGGTAGAACCCACTCAAGAATAATAAAAAAGAAAGAAAAACATGAGGCCCAATTTAGACTTCTTCAACCTTTTGGGTAAAATAGAAAAATCTAGCTTCTATTCTAACCACTGATCAATGAGTGTAAACGAACTTTGAGTTGAGAAACCTTTTATATGTGTGAGGGCTCAATTTAGTTGAGTTTTTTTACATGTCTTGGTTGAATTTCAACACTCAACCGGACCATAATTGACTTTGAATCACCATCCTGCTTTATGACTTTATTTATTGTTTGTGGTTTCAAAAGTCAACTTGTAGTAGGACTTACAATTAAGACATTGAATCTATGTACAACTCAATTGAATGAGATTAGACTATGGTTGAGTTTGTTTTAATTTCAATAATTACTGAATTAGTGTGGGTCTCTGTTCAAAAATAGAAGCCAAAAGATGGATTCATGCACTAGAATCTGTCTGTTTATGAAAAAAACAGAAAAAGAAAAAGAGAGAAGAAGTTGGATTCAAGTGAATCCATGTTCCAACTCATTCAATTGTACGTGGGGGACGAGCGAAAGACCCATTCAGAATCCTAAATGAAAGTATCAAGGGTGCCCCACATTAAAAAATTTGTTTTGCAAAAGAGTTAACCCTTAAAAGGCCCGTGGGGTCCCTCTCTACAACCCATATTTAACCTTATAATTGTTCAATTGTAGTTTAATACATGAATTGTGATATATTATTATATAAATATTATCACGATTATTGATTTTACTTTGTACTGAAAAGTATTTGGTCATTATTATTTTGATGAAATACCACTGAATACAAAATATACTTTACGGCCACAAAGAGCTTTCGGGCTGTTCAAGGATTAAACAATGCTTTGAGTGTCCATTTTCTCTCATGCAACTTTAAAGTGTGGTGTAATTTTTTTTAGAAACAAGGTTAAAATTTGAAACAAGAGAGCAAACATTTGTATTGTACATGATGTGTTTTGATAGTTGGTTCAACATTAACCCTTTGACGCACATGTGTCGATATAATGGACGACAAATAAATTGCAACCTTTCTCTTAACTATATCTTGTGTAATTTTTCATCCATCTAGATTTCTCTTGGTTCTTGTGCTAGTTGACTATCGTTTGATGGTATAGATCTTCAAAATAAGATATTGTGATTTTATTTTAAATAACAAAATTGGTTTATGTCAAGTTTCATTCTTAGTTCAAAAAGTGAGGCTTTAAACATGATTTCCAAAATAAGTAAAATCAAATAATGAAAATCATACCATCAAGTAAATGTTATTCCAAATTCATTACAACAATTTTTTGAAAAAATTGGGTTAATTTGTGATTTTTAATTAACTTTAAAAAGAAAAAATTGAATTTTTAATCACAATTTATTAATTTAAAATATGCTAAATCCAACCGTACAGATGTGATCTTCACATTGACATTTTCAGTTTAGCTTTGTACATCAACTCCGTTTTTGTTATTCATCAAACATTTCATAATGCATCTTCGTAATCAATGTTGAATCGGGACGTTAAAAGGTTAATGTATAAAATAATAATATTTTTTTGGATTGCTCCATTTCGGCACTATGAGTATTTTTCCAGATTTCCTCTTCATCACACTAAAAATAATATTCACTAAAGAATGATTTCCAAAAAAATCAACTTTCATTTTTGAACTAATTTGTGTCAGACTAACTATCAGCCAAAAATATTCTTGTGGTATTTTTGTACATTTTTTCACCCAACATTCAAAACAAACACTATCTTTTGATGCTGTATCTTCTCACTATATGCAGCTCATGTCGCAGTTTCATGCTATTATGATGGACTAGCAAGTAGCTCTAAGAGCATATGCACCCTACCCCTGAAAGTAGGAGATTCTCTTAAAACTAGATGAAAAGTACTTGTATTTAATGCTAAAAACTTAGGGTGGATGAGAAAGCCATAGAATATGACCACGATATGGTGATATGTGAATACGTCCCTCTATAGCTAATCAAGAAAAGGGCTCGGTATCCTAAATTGATGAACAATAATGATTACCCATATATAGTGATCGTATTTGGTTTACAAACTATATAGAGGGACACATAGAGGTTCTAGGGTGTGGAGACGATAGCTTGTGACATCAAATTCTGAATATGATGATAGTGGTCAAGGAGTGAATTGAAGGGAGAAAGGCGATGATGCTCTAAGCCTATAATTGTTAGCCTATTGGAGTCTTCAGAAAACCCCATTTGGTGCAAAATGCTCTTCGTATAAGGCAATTTGGATAAATAAACGTTTTATAATTGTAAATAATGTTGAATGTTTTTAAACTACCAGCTCCCCCAACTCTACATGTAGACTTTTCATGGAGCCATTGTAGTTGAGACTCAAAACTACTTACTTCACTATTCAAGCAAACCAATGATACGAGAAGCATTGCGAAGAAATAGTTGGTGGTTTTGGGTATGGCCATGAGTGGAAATCAATACCACATAGTGTAGACATAGGAAAATTATACGTTGATATCAAGTTCCAGTGAACTTTCCACTTTTAAAATTTGCATCAATTTCAACATTTAGAATAAAATTGTAAAAAAAAAATGCATTCTTTATTAAAACCTTACCTAAAATGAAAGAAAATTATTCACCAAAGATATCATTGCTAAAAATACATTTGATTGCTTAAGTTGGTGGTTTAACTGCTAAATGCCCGATCATGCATTTTTTTTGCTTGGTGTACAGAAGCGAACTTCGTTTTCTCATCCATCATGCATTTTGTGCACTGTGGATTTTATTTTATTCTATAAATTTTTAATAGGAAGTTAGCCTTCATGCATGTGTGATCCAATAGAAAGGGGATGAGCTGTGAAATTTTAATGCCTCATTTCATGTTGTAGTGATTCACCAAAAATTTCAAATATTTTAGTGTGAATGTGCTCTTGAAAAAATAAACTCATAAAATTAAGCAACCCAAAACTCTTCAAAATTCACTACACTTAGAGTATTACATTTCAATCCATCACAACAAATTTCATTCACAAATTGCCAACATCTTATTTGTAATCAAATTACAAAAGAATTTTGAATTTTAAGTTTCAAATTTTATAGGTGATAGCAATCGCAGATCTTATTAACCATATGGATAGAATCCAAAATTCAACTTTTCAAGTTTAGAACATCCCTCTTAGTTGCATTTTATAATGCATCTTTGCAAAACTGTCCAATTTGGGGAAGGGTGAGGACGTTTAGGCGTCAAAGGCAATCAAACTTAGGTGAAAATCTTGCACTACAACAGATAGAGGGAGTATCAAATAATATTTTCAAGTACGAGAATGAATGTCAAAGCTGTCTGGTGAAATTCTGGACAGGGGAAAAAACAAACATTATGGTAAATGTGTCCTTTGTAGCATCGCTTTTTCGACTCAAACTTGCTCACATTCACTGTAAATGGACAGTAGCCTTTTGGTCATATAGCATTGGTCCACAGCCAGTAAAATTCTGCTTGCAGGGAGCAGTGAGGGGTACTACGGAAAACGAGAACTCCGTCTAGAGATGCTTCTGAAAGCAGTTGTACAAGTGCAGTGACTGAGTTGAATGGAATTGACATGCAATGTTATTGTGGTTGCTGCGCTTCTGACGCCTTTGTCTAGTGTCCTTGCCAGTCATGGCTTCTTTTACAGGACTACACTCAAACCTCCGTCTTTGATCTGACCACCTCGCTTGGGTCCCAACCTTTTTCACCATGATTATGACATAGTTTGAATGTGTGACAAGTGTGTTACACTCAATGATAGTGTCATAAGTGTGCAGGATATTCTAGAATGTCATTTGTAGAGAGGGTTGTTATAAAGAGGTTTGTGTGTACTGGCTACTAACTTAGCCCCATAATGTGGAAGTACCTACCATTCATTTAACCCTGAAACGTCCAACCGTCTAGAAAGTGAACGATGTACAAAATCAAACGCAGATTTCTTATGCGTTATTCACTTTTTTTTAGTGTAGGTTTTTTAAAAATGTATTTTATGGGAAGTTAGTCGTTCGTGCATGTGTGATCCGATTAGAAAGGGGATGATTTGTGAAAATTTTATGCCTCGTTTCATGTTGTAGTGATTCACCCAAATTTTTGAAGATTTCAGTTTAAAAGTGCTTTTGGAAATGTTAACTCATAAAATTATGCAACCAAAAATTCTCCAAAAATCACTACAATTAGAGTATTAAATTTCAACCAATCACAACAAATTTCATGTACAAATTGTCATTATCTTATTCATAATCAAATTACAAAAGAATTTCAATTATAAGTTTTTAATTTTTATACAAAAATATTGGTGATAGCAATCATAGATCTAATGGTACGGATAGGATCA
The DNA here is from genome assembly GCA_022496805.1 of Pohlia nutans. NCBI lineage: Eukaryota > Viridiplantae > Streptophyta > Bryopsida > Bryales > Mniaceae > Pohlia > Pohlia nutans. Next base: position 36,981,281 of record CM040085.1, read on the forward strand.
AAAATTTATAATGTACAATTTTTATTCATATATCAAGTTCAAAAATATCTCTCTTCATTACATTTTATAAGACATCTTTGAAATTCTCCAAATGTAGTGAGGAGTGAGGACCTTTAGGGGTTAAGCAATTTTAGAGTACGTACCAAGTGTGTTGTAAATTTTTGAAGAAAAGATAAATATTATTGTAGTTGAATCCAAGTGAAATCGTATTTTTCTAATAAAATTTGTAATCTCTATGAATTTTCAAAGTGGTCTGCCTTGAAAATACAAAACCGGCCATGAGCATCCAAAAAATGCTTTATAATCATTCAAAATCAACCTATAATTCAGATAGGAGTTACTTTAAACTACCCCCATTTAGATTCAATTCCACCCAATGAATCTACTTGATTGCCATGCTAAATTGATTCCTTTATTGTCATAATTGTTTAATCATCACTTTGTGCTACGATTTTCATTCATTGAAGTACCTAAACCGCTCTATTTACACTCAATTCCACCTTTTACTTATTGCATTTAATGTTCACTTAAAATGAGGTAAAATTGAGAGTCTTTCAAGGGCGGCGTGAAAAAAGTGTCTCTTCCACCCCTTGATACGATGTCAACAAGACAAAGGAGCTAAAGTAGACAACAACAACGGAGTCACTCTCTCATTTGTTTGTCACCACAAAATTATATTCCATTCACCCTTTCTGCTCATTTTGAGCCCTTGGATCAACACATAAAGACAGAATTGGATTCCCATTAAAAACTTGGCATTATGTCCCATAACCTCCCAGCTTCATCCAGTCAAAAAAGACTTCTGAGCTACACCCAAATCACCATATATGTTGGGTGGGTGAATGTTGGGGTACATCCATCCATTTGGACAAATTCTCATCCATTTAAGAATGTCATCCAATGTTAACAAAATTTCATCCAATTTGCATGAATTTTACCACAGTACTTTGAAAAAACAATTAATAGTGAAGCCTCTTGTAACTATCGTGGGCTACATTATATGATGATTTCAGTGTAATGGGAATAATGGGAGGATTCTCTACGGTAATAACTTTCCGGTGGATTAACTTGTTCCTTTTACACTTACTTGTTCGTTTTCTTTTTCTTTTATGTCAGGGGGTGCAGGTGAGTGACCGACTTGTGTGTTTACAGAATCATTCCTCTTTCTATTGAGTCTTAATGACGGTTCTTGGTAATTGGTTGTAATCAGGTCTTCTCAGACGGCGTTTCTTAATTGGACGTACTAGAGGTGCAGACCATTACGCAAGCAAGCCAGCTCAGCACAAGATTCTTTGGGCAAATTTTCCTTTGAAATATTATTTTCATGTTCACTCCCAGGGTCCGATTCAGACAACCTGGTGAATTTTTATTTTTTTTGGCACAAACGAAGGGGAACCCTTTATTGCGAGAGAGAAAAATACAAACCCTCCCCCCCACCGAGACTGTCGAGGCGGGAGAACCAGAACCAAGCTAAAGTTAAATGTTAAGAATAAAGTCAGTAAAAGGGCCCGTGAGGGCCCAAAGAATTTTGTGCTCAACGGGGGCGTAGGTGCCCATGACCCCGTTGCCACACCATCTGTTCAGGAAGGTCTTGAGGATGGGCGATGTGTGCCTGTGATTGATGGCAACTTTCTTCCGGATCTTCTGCCACGTGATTCTGCCGTAGTCTACAATCCCGATCCAAATTTTCTGCAGCAGCTTGGCATCAGCCCAAAGAATGTTGTTGAAGACGATGTTGTTACGAGGCAGCCACAGGGTCCACAGAACGACTCCACGGAGCAGGTTCCAGATTCTCTCATTGCTACCAACCTGGTGAATTTCCACGCCAGATTTTCAGAGGTTCACATCACCCTAAACTAATCACAAGATGACATGTAGTAGATTTGGACAAACATTAACTAATTTTGGTCGAAATTGATCATAATGTAGGGTACCAATCACTATACTAAATGGCATATTTAGTGTGCCAGGAAATTTGATGTCTTTTACCACAATTCGTTAAACCCCTAAACGTCTGAAAGTGCCTTTGCGGCCAGTAGAATACGGTGTATTTTTCTAGTATTTGGAATGGGTCCAGACCTTTTATAGGTTTGAGTTCAACACAAAAGCTGAAATTTACATCAATGCGGTTCTAGTGAGCTATTGAGATCCCAATTTAGAGCTTCTTGTTGGTAGCAAATACCAATTATACGGCCACGTATCTACTATCCCCATAGGACGTTTAGGGGTTAAAGGTGAAGAGAGATAATGCCCCTACATTGCATAGGGGTTTGCCACTTGTCATTCCCACTTTCATTGAGAGTGCCATGTTCTTTCCAGCTAGTGAGAGTAACATGAAGTGGCAAGCCATGTTTATTATAAAGTCGGCATATGTCATTGGAACACTTCGTTCATTTTTACTTACAAATAACTATGTATTTCTCTAAAATCAAATAGTGTTTGGGTTCAGAAATGGTGTTCTGGACACTAAATAAGACATTAAGTGTAGTGGAAAAAAGTTGTATTTTGGTACCAAGGAACATTCTTTGAGCATGCCCTTCTTAGTACCAAGCTAGACCCATATGGGCCTTGGGCACCATGTTATGATACTATTCTTTAATGTCCAAAAACCACCGCATAGTACACAAAGGTAGAGTGACCTTATTCCGTTTCTTTCAAATTTTTCTTTTTAAATCCCTTTTCAATTCCAAATCTAAATGCATTGATGACTTATGTGCTTAGTATAAGCACCCCACAAAGTCAATCGGGAAAGTCACTTATAAGTATCAATTCAAGATTTTTGTTTGTATATTGTTTAAAATATATGTATAAAATATATGTATAGTATATTTTCTAATTTTTTTAATACTAAACCATTTCTAACTTCCTACACTACTTAAAACATTTCATATTTATTACACCAATTTTTAGCATCAAAAATTCAAAATTAGGTCCCTCTACGTTAGGGAAAAAGGAACATCAATAGAAAGGTACGTATACAATTGATGACTTGGCTCTTTTCCTTTTCTTTTTTTCTCTTAGGGGTGGTTTAAATGTTTTATTTTATTTTTGGAACAAAGGGTGTTTAAAATGTTTGTTTTCGGAGGAAGATAACTGGATAACCACAACAAAAAGAGATCATGATGGTTGATAAGCTACAAGGTGGCACTTTATCAAGGGCTGCTCTATACTAGGAATTCGGCTCAAACTCTTGTGCAAATAGGTTGAAATCCTCGCTTCTCATTGGTTGAAGGTCATTCTTTAAACCCAACCTCTTTACATCAGGAGTCGAGCCCAATGCAACCAAAACATTGTTTACATTAAAACCGACAAGTTCTTACACGGGTTGAACTCAATTCATTGGGTCCACCAAATATGGAATCACAAACTTTGATCTTGGACCCAAGTGAACAGTTCATTAAAAAAAACTGTAATCTTATTATATTGAGTACTGAAGGCCAGGCCTAAGGCTAATATGGGCTGATTTTTTTGGTTGCATTGGGCCCGAGAACGACGGACCCGACTCCTAAGTGTAAAGCGGCCCTAAGTGAGGGCCGCTTTCCATGGTGACGGCAATCAAATCAAGGAGGAGGATACAGAAAATTCCTAAAAGGCCAGTGACGCTCTTATTATTATTATGGAGTGATTCGCATCAGTGTTGTACCAGTATCTGCAGTACCCTGTGGAATCATGCAACACTTGGAACCAATATTAACTGATACACGCATCCGTCTCTAATGCCTTTCTCTCCAAGGGAAGAATATTACCTTTTTGCTTTTTGCTTTTTTATTTATTTTTGCAAAAAAATGCAGAATCTAATACTTTTTGCTTTTTCATCCGAGAGAGAGTTCACTTTTCCACACTGACATACATTAGTTTCATTTGTTAAAAAAGCCTCTACTTTAACCCCTAAATGTCACAAGGTGTCCCTGGAATTGACAATTTGAGAAGAACCATTATAAGGTATTGTTTGGAGGAATATTTTGGAATTGATATACAAATGAAAGTTGCAGATTTTGAATTTTGGTTAGAGTTCCATATGGTTAAATTCACCAATGCTATCACCATTATTTTATTATAAATTTTGAAAGTAAAAAAATAAAAATTCCTTCTAAATTTGATTACAAACAAAAATATTAATAATTTTTGGATAAAAAATGTTGAATTGGATTTGAAACGAGATACTCTTGACGTGGTGATTTTCTAAAATCTTTATGTTCCTTAAATCTATGACCTCATTTTCGCATCGCCACTTTTGAACTAAAGCCAATGCAATTTTGGTTAAAATTTCACATACTTATTCGTTTGTAATTTTAAACCCTTTGGTCAATTTTAAACCTCTTCCAAGGGTATAAAATTCCCCAAGGGATCCTCTTGGACTAAACTAGGGCCGTAGGTCCCAAATTTGCAAAACAAATCTTCAGAAAAGACCCTTGGGTGGCCAAAATAGAAATTTCAGAAAATGGGGCCCTATGGGTGAATAGTGCTTGCACTTACGTCGAGGGGGGATTTAGAGTCGAGGTTAAATAAGAAAAAAAACTGACATACATTAAGAGTCTGTTTGTTTAAAATCCCACATCATGATTTATAGGAAGGATGATGAAGTCATAGTGACACAAATACTACACATTCTTATTAACCCCTAAAGAATATACGATTTCTTGATTCCACACCCAAAATATCTTTTAACCCCTAACTGCATGAGTGTCCATTTTTTGGACGATGTACATATTTCATCCATGTTTTCTCATTTGTCATGCACTTTTTGCGGTGTGGATTTTTTACTGTAGATTTTATGGGAAGTTAGCTTCATGCGTGTGTGAACCGATTGAAAAGGGGATGATTTGTGAAAATTTTATCCCTCATTTCATGTTGCAGTGTTTCACCAAAAATTTCAAAGATCTTAGTTCAAAAAGAATCAAAAGTGCTCTTGAAAAAGTCAACTCATAAAATTAAGCAACCAAAAAATCTCCAGAAATCACTACACTTGAAGTACTACATTTCAACCCCATCACAACAAATTTCATCCTTAGATTGTCAATATCTTATTCGTAATCGAATTACAAAAGAATTTTGAATTTAGAGTTTCAAATTTTATACAAAATATTGGTGATAGCAATCATAGATCTAACCGTATGCATAGAATCTAAAATTCATAATGTACAAATTTTATTCATACATCAAGTTCAAAATATCCCTCTTAGTTGCATTTTATAATGCATCTTTGCAAAATTGCCGGATTTGGAAAGGGCTCTAGGCATTTAGGGGTTAACTCCATTTTAAACAATTTGCTTTGGTTCTATTCTAAAGAAATATAGATCCCTCAAAGGTGCTTAGTTTCACATTTAAAAAAACCACATTTGATGTAATTGAGTTATCTGTAAAGGCAATACGGGGTAGCATGTCTGCTGCTTTGTGATTTTCATTGTTAAAAATACAAATCTTTGTCACAGATTGTCACAAAGAGCCAAGCCGCTTGGTTTGGGAGACCATGAGGTTGGTGTGGGCACACTAATAGATTCCACCATGGGAACGCTAGTGCGGTATGGGGGAGCTCCCCTTGCATTAGGGAGGTTCAAGGTTTGAATCTCTTTGACAACGCACTGCGTTGACATATGCGGACTTCTTTTAGTTCAAACTCTTTTTTTGTTTTAACAAGCTCATAAAATGTTTTTCACTAATTTTGGTGATATAAAGTTTGACCCAAAATGAATTATACTTTTCCCAATATAATCAATTGAATTTGTCATTTTGAAACAATCAACAAATCCTTGATTGTTTAACATGGACGAAAGGACTATGCCCATCTCTAGAATTTTATTACTTCTTATGGTGCTTTCAAAAACATATTTGTATCTATCAATTGGTGTTTGTATAAAAACCTTACTGTTGAAGCTCAAAGAGTACTTAGTTGTGAGATTGTAAATGAATTTTCAAGACAATCTATTGTATAGATTATATGATTATAAGGTTTGATCATGAGTTTCTTTTTGAAATTTTTTAGCAAAATTAAGAGGTCATTCATTGAAAAAAATCTCATAAATTCTAGAACCATGATTTATGTTTGAAATTTCAAGGGCAATCAAAGATGTATTGTATCTACCGGTCGGTGCTAACAAAAAGGGCGTTCTAAAACCAAACACAACAAAAAATGATTGATTCCGAAAGATTTATGTTTGGGTGAAGTGACGTGTTGGCGATTGGTTGACCTGGTGTTTGTGATCATTATTAATTTGTATATTGCATAAAAGGTGTAAAGATTTCAAAAAGATTATGGATTATTCAAAATATTCAAAAATTATATAAAGGATGTATAAAGGATTCCAAAATATTTTTAAAAATTCCATTTTGATGTATTTAAACATTTTTCGTAATTATTATGTAGTGTTAATGACGCAATAATGACGAATGTTTTACATTTTGTACACTTTTTTTTTTGGACAAATCTCATGCCTTAGTGTGAACACCCCCTCCAAGTCATCAACCTCTCTAACTACCATATCCCAAATTCACAACTAGTTTTTTTCCCTGCACATTGATCAAGATAGTTGCACATTTTGAAGGATTTTTGTGTTCTCGTAACGGATATCTACAATTCTTTAGTTAACATTGAGTCAAAATTATGGAATTCAAATAAAGTATCTCGTGATCCTTTAGGGGTTAAGGCTTAATTTACAAATTACGTTGTGGCTACTTTGACGAGTGACATAACATTCAACAACCATTATGCCCACTGTCTTTCTTTCATGCACTCTGCTCATCACCTTGAGCCTCCACCTGTCCACTTAGCTACTGATGAAGTACTCTTGGGTGTGGAATATTCTACACCATCTAATGGAGAGCCAAGTCAGTGACATGTTACTGAATGTTATGGGTGAGGCTGGACTGCCGGAGAACATTTCACCCCAAGCAAAGTATAAAATTTGAATTCCTTTTTTTTTGGCAAGGTATAAAATTGGAATCCAGAGGATTCCAAAGTGCCAAAATGCTGCGCATGTTCCATGATATTCCACAAAAAGCCAAATCTGGAAGTGACGGCCAACTAAAGGGGAAGAAAACCAGGAGGCAATAATAAAAGGGTGGAATGTGGTCGTCGGCTTTTTGGAACTCATCACTTCAATACTGACTTGCTGTTTTTTTATTGATTGTCCATTTACACATTTAAAACAAAATATTAAAAACTTAAAAACTTACCTCATGACCGATAGAGGAGTTGGGGTCCCTTTGCTTTGTTCTTTCTGCCCCACCAGGGGAGATAACAAAACACGCATCGTTTTCAAGGGGTTTACATGGTTGAATAGTATAAACAATCTGTAAAAGTAAATCTAGAGTATATACTAAGGCAGAGACTACGTGACTAGCTGCTTGTTTATAAAACATAACCTTATCAATAGGGATATTTGTAAATTAGTCAAAACTAAGCATTGTGTGTGTTGTGTTGGACAAAATATCGAGACAAATTCCAAGAACAACAAAGTGTGTGAAGTGTCAAATAAAAACTTAGCATGAGTTATATTTTTGGAATTTTAAGTTGGGTGACTGAGTTTCGTAAGGGGAGATGGGGCGGGCTGCGGAAATTGGGGAGTGAGCACTTAAACTAGCAGTCAGTTCATCAGTCTTATGGTTATGTAGTTGTGGACTACTTACAAATAACATGTTGTACACATCGTGAGGCTGTCACAATACACATCTCACCCTCCGTGGAAAAACTAAACTGGCTAAAAATAGATTTTGGGGTGGCTTTTCTAAATCGCTCAGAAATTGAGTTTTATTGTTTTGCTGCATTCGATAATATAGGGTTCATAATGAATATTTTAAGCCAATTTACTTTTCCACGGAGGATGAGACATGTGGAGCTAGATAGAGCCAATTCTCTCTTTGGTACTCAAAATTAACAATTGTGCCGTTTGACACACACGGAATCTCATTTTCTCACCTTCTGCTTGGTCCTTCATATTTCTCTAAACAAAAACAGGGTGGGTCACAAAAATCATTCCCACTCACCTTGACATTTTGAGGATATCTCTAATAAAATAAACTTCATGTCTCCTAACATGCCTTTTCATGACAATTGTTTTTCTTCTCTTTCTTGGTCTTTAGTTGTCTTAAGCTACAACATTAATCTTGAATCCAATGTCTCCTGGCTCTTAACTCCTAATGCCTAGAGCCCTCCCCAAATCTTGTAGTTTTGCAAAGATGTCTTATAAAATGCAACTAAGAGGGATATTTTGAACTTGATTTATGAATAAATTTGTCATTATATCACCAATATTTTTGTAATGACAAATTTATTCATAATTTTAGGTTCTATCCATACGGTTAGATTTGTGATTGCTATCACCAATATTTTTGTATAAATTTTGAAAATCAAAACTCAAAATTCTTTTGTAATTCAATTACAAAAAAGATATTGACAATTTGTGGATGAATTTTTTTTGATTGATTGAAATGTAATACTCTAAGTGTAGTGATTTTTGAAGATTTTTTGGTTGCTTTATTTTATGAGTTGAAATTTTCAAGAGCACTTTTGATTCGTTTTGAACTAAGATCTTTGAAATTTTGGGTGAATCACTGCAACATGAAATGAGGCATAAGAATTTCACAAATCATCCCCATTTTAATCGATTTACACATGCATGAATTTAACTTCCCATAAAATCTGCAGTAAAAAATCCACACTGCAAAAAGTGCTTGATGAATGAGGAAACTTGGATGAAATGTGTACATTGTCCAAAAAATAGATGCTCAAGCGGGTAAGGGTTGAAGGGTATTGTAGAGAATTGTTTTGTCTCTTAACCCTTTAGTGCCCAGAGTAGTTTTGGGGAAACTACACTTTTTTAGGTGATGTTTTCTTAAAACTCTCGCTGTCAAAATTAGGGATACCATTGATAGTATCCAACCGTATGAATGTAAGCATAGCTTAATGAAACATGTGTCGGTTAAATCTTGGTAAGATCGGACCGTTGGATTGGAAGATCATAGTATGTCTTTGAACTATATAATGAACACTCAAAAATGAGATTTTGGGGGGTGTGTGACTTCAAAGTTAAATAGAATTTGGGTTAAATTTTCAAAAATGAAATTGAAGATGTTCAGCAATGACCTGCGCTAACACCTTTCCATTGCAATCTTTCATGTCAAGAACGGACTCATACTTAATTATTGTGAATTTTATAAGTGATAGTGACTTATCCATGTACCATTTAGGACAAAATTTATACGTTCAAATAAGAAAGGAGTTGGTGCATGGATCCAAATCGGACTACATACACTAATGGAACATGAACAAGAGAACACAATCCAAAAAAATACAACAAAACAAACTTCCAAACACAAGAAATACCACATAGCACGTGTGTTGTGATTGTAAGTATTTGCCGCATTTTGAGGTATTTGCAATATTTTGGTGTTTTGAACATGAGTATTTGGATAGCTAAGAAAGTCAGATCCCAAAATTTATTTTTGCATCATCTGCATAATCAAAAGTTACACATTTGAACTTCCGACATCGGACTGTGATGGTTCACAGATTTTCCAGCATTTCATATTCTAGTGATCTAGTGACCACTTAGTTTCAAGCACTAAAGGGTTAAGGGAACCCGAACAATGTTTTGTCAAAAAATATTTAGTTAACTCCTAACATTCATTATTTACAATGGTCCCTTGATATTTAAATTAAAGTAAGCGTCTTCATTCTAACCTTTATTCAGAATCAACTTGTACAAATTCTTGCCCATGATGTCCACCATATAAACATGAGAGCTTAAGGTAGCTTTGGAATACACCTATACTAAACACTTTGAAAATTCATAATTTATTTATATGGTGTTTAAAAATATATATGCTAAGCAAACCTATAGTCAATGTGCATTTGTCCAAAAAATCCAACATACACTAAAATAGTCCAATAACGGGAACCATGCTCAAATGCTCATTTGGACGATATTAGGTCACTTAGCTTAATAATAAATTGGAAGTGCATTTACAGTCTTCATTATATTTAGAATTAATTTTAAAATAATATTGCTTCTTAAATTAATAGAACCAAAGTAAATTATAGAATTTTGTGGGATCACAACATTTGGACATTTGTTAAATTTTCATTACAACACATAATCTTAAATAGTGCAACAACGCTTATTTAGTGTAAACCACACTAAATAAAATGAATAATGTAATATTCAATAACAATAACTTCTAAAATGTTGGTTCTATTTTAAGATACGTTTAAAAAAAATTGAAATATATGTTGCCTTGAACCGCTAAAGGACCAAAAAGCCTTTATGTTAAATTTAACAAACTTTTATTAGACCCTAAATATGTGAACTTTCTTTTGTTCAAATTTATGTGTTTTTTATACCAACACATGCAACGTTATTTGCTTATTTGCTGATGCTAGTGATATAATTTTTTTGTCCCATTTGAATTATTGATTTTTCACAATATGATCAATTGAATTTATCATTTCAAAACCATGAATCTTTGGTTCTTTAAGGGCTAAACAAGATGAGCCTTTCTTTATGTGTACGAAATTCAAGGACCTATACAACTACAAAATAAGTGACAAATTTACACATGCACAAATAAAAAACAAAATACATTTCCTCCTTATATTAACTCCTAACCATCCTTTTTCTTTTTCATTTCATTTTTGATTTTTGATTTTTCAGAGAGTGCTAACCTAGTCACACAAATAACATGATTGAACCACATATTTCTACATTCATCTACATTTTGGATAGAAAATAGTTTCATCCACAATTTAATGTTATTTTCATCCAAATATAGCGATTTCATCCAATAGTTTATTAAAAAATTGAAGATATTTTAGCAATCTAGTATAAAAATTTTAGTCATTTTGTAGCCAAATCACTTTTTATTGATGCAATCACTGAAAAGCCCAAAAAAAAAGGATTGCTTTAGTTGGCTCCTTTTTTAAAACTATAATTGCGTAGAATGCTATTGTAGAAGCATAATTCTTGTAAGCAAGGGACAAGGGCAAGAATGTTATGACCATTAAGGCACTTAGGGGCTAGAGAACATTCTAAGAAGCAAACAAGCAAGCACCTACTCTCAAAAGGTGAACCAACAAAAACGGGGATCCAATTCAGATTCTCTCCAAGATCCTGTGAGCACAAACATATGACATATTCGTGCCTAGTTCCGGCTTTAGCCAAAGAATGTTATTATGTAAAACAAGGAAAAAAAGGGGGTATAAATAGTATGGGGGAAGAAAAAACAGACTGGGTGGTAGAGGCCATGAAGCGTGGCAGAAACGACACGGCGGCCCACAAGGCAGGGAGGCCGGGTTCCTACTACTTCCAAGGCACTGGCATATTCCAGCTCCTCGCCATCCACCCGAGATTCGTCTTGTCTGCAAATCTGCTCGGACCTCGTCTTTCCCTTCATAATCCTCTTCTTCACTAGCTCCACCTCCTCTTTGCAATTCGCTTGCTAGCTTGCTTGCACCATCACATGTTTGTTGCAAACAGTGTTGGAGCTTTTCACAAGCAGACAGGCTCTTTTGCACTGTTGGATGATGATTCGGAGCTCTTGTTGACTGTGTTGCCAGAACAACTTAATTCGCAAATCTATCACTGCAGGTGCGTTCACGGATCTAGGGGGACCGAACGAGCTGCAGCCGGATTTCTCGGGGTTGGGTCGTGTGAAACTCGGCGGTCTTGAAAGTTTCAACGAGCTTGGAAACCGTGCTAATCGTTACAGGAAAGGAAAGGGAAACGCTCGCGCAGGATCGAAGCTAGCGTCGAATTTCAGAGAGCTGGCGTGTGTGTGTTGTAATTCATCGAATCAGAGGTATGTATGGTGCTTTTGCAGGTTTGATCCTATGTGAGGGTTACTGTGCATTTGTTTCGCGAGGTTGTGTAATCTCTTCTCAACTTGTACGTGTGTGCATTATGTCGGTGAGTGGATTTTGGAGGACGAGCGTACAGTGGGTGGTCTTTGTTTTCTGTCAACGTCGATGTTGAGTGCATTGGAAGTTTCGATAGCTAGCTGTGCTTACCGACAGTGAGAGGTCTGTCTTGTGAGTATGTAATTTTTTTTGTGTCGTGGTTGTTATTAGCTTGAGAGATCTGTAATGTTGGTGGAGGACTCTTCAGGAGCTTGTCAATCCTTCATCAATTGGTTTGAGCCCACGCTAAGTAAGTAATTGGTTTTGAAATCGGTCACCAGTAGCTCCGTCGCTCTTTCTAGATGGGAGCAGGTTTCTAGGTTGCTGAGGAGTTTCTTGTAAGGAGTTCCTGATTAGAAGCCTATAATACCAACGGTCTAAGACAAATCACTTTAATGGGAGAAGGTTGATTTTTCTGTATGTCAACAGGATTCTTCTTTTCCTGAAGTACTAACCCCTCACGCTTAATTGGTTTTGAAATCGGTCACCAGTAGCTCGGACATCAGTCTTTCGAGATGGGAGCAGGTTTCTAGGTTGCTGAGAAGTTTCTTGTAAGGAGTTTCTGATTAGAAGTTTCTAATACTAAGAGTCTAAGCCAAATCACTTTAATGGGAGAAGATTGCTTTTTCTGTACAACAGGATTTTAAAGTACTAACCCCTCATAGACGATTATAAAATTCTGGAGCTCACCCCTAGTGAGCTGACCGAAATCCCAGTAGTATAACGGGATGCCATCAATTGTTGAACTAGTTGAATTCTCTTGCTAATCACCACATGGTCATAACCTATTGTGCCCTTTTTTAGCATATGCGTCATAAGATGATAGGCTCTTCACTCACGGGTTAGAACTCATAACCAAAGCTGTTCATTTGGACCACTAGATCAATGAAATTGGACGGTCTTGATAGAAAAAAGGCACAATAGGTTATGGTTTGAGATTGCCGTCCCTCACTGATTATGTAGTATGGTTTTGCTATGCTTTTTGTTTTTAATTTTGGGCTGCTTTCATGTGCAGGAAGTAATCAATTCTTGTTTCAAGTTCCCATCCAAAACCAAGAGCCCATTTCGTCAGATGTGGAAGCTTGGATGAGACTCAAGGGAGCTTCTGCTGCTGCTGCTGCTTCTTCTTCTTCAGCGTGTACAGCTTCCAATTCGTCATGGTTTCCTAGCAGGACCGTGTGACAATCCACAATCCACAATCTGGTTACTACGTGACCCCGGTTAAGTGAAGGTCTGGTTATAAGCCCATCCTGGTAGCCAGCGCCCCTATTTTGGAACAGATTTTGGAGCCCTTTTCGAGACGGCATATGGTACATTACAGACGCTGTCATGGTCTTTATATCACTCTGCTCTTTGCTTCCCTATTCCAGAGATTATTTGAGCAATACTTTCGGTTTCAATGTGGTAAGAGCGCCACAAAGGACATCACAATAGCTCCCAACAGCCAGCCTGTATTCAAATTCGGGAAACACTATGTGTTTCTGCACTTCGGGGAGGTGATCTCTTAGACTGTAACTTTTGCATGCCCTTGCTCACCATGTTCGGCGTTCATTGAGAGTTTGCCAACTCTCGAAACTTTTGGGCCCGTGGAACCCTTGGTTTCTGTCTCCTCCTCTTCCACCATCTACAGATTTTCAAGGCCCAAATTATCTTTATTGGAAAAAGGAAACTACAAAACACAAACAAAAAGAGAAAGTATTATATACTATTTAGTACCATGTACCAGATGAAGAAATACTCCAACTTGGCGTTGGTTCCCCACCGGCAACCACACCAAATTATGTCACCGCATCAGCAAGACCAGAGACTAATGTCTCCCTATGCCTCCTTGGCTTCTGGCGAAGTCAGCCCCGTGGACCCCAAGCCTCGCTTGCGTTGGACTCCGGAGCTTCATGAACGCTTTGTGGACGCTGTCACACAGCTCGGTGGCGCTGACAGTGAGTTTTTCTTTTCTTGTCTTTGAAATTTTAATGTCAAGTATTTTTGGGATTGTTTGAATTTGAAAAAATGATGTTATTGAAACATGTTTTTGCTTAGTATTGTATGGGGAGCCTTACCAATAACTTGTTTTGTGTAAGATTTTGTTTTTGGATTGTCAAATGCTCTTTCAACTTAACACTTAAATGACCAAGGATTCGTAGTTTTAAAACGTCAAATTCAATTGATCATATTGTAAAACATATAATTTAGATGAGACCAAATTTTATATCATTGGAACATTGCATGTGTTGGTATAAAAAAAACTTTGAACAAAAGGAACTCCATATAAGATCTACTAAAAAATGCTAAAAAAACATGAGACCCAATTTGAGCTTCTAGAGGTTAAAGAGAAAATGATTTTGACTTTCCTTCAGACCTTCCATCGTAATTGATTTAGAATTGAACCCTTTTTGGCAATCCATGACTGTGCCTTTTGCCCTGATTTGTATGGGCAACCTAATACCGGTAGGCATCACCGAGTAGTATGATATTCTTCTTCTTTTTGGAAAAGAATTTCGTTGCAAGGGTTTTACTGTAGTTCCTCATAGGCTCATGTCGGTATGTAAAGATCTCTAGGAATTCAAGGTGGAGTATTGTGTATTGTTTGCATGTAAAAGTTCTAATAGAGTTATCCTTAAACCCATTCAAAGAGAGGGGGTACTGACTTTATGTTGGTGAAAAAGTAGAGATTAACCCAAGGTTTCTTTTGAAGAACCAAAAATATGTTTCCTTGCTACAGAAGGTATCAAAATTCAAGAAGAAAGTTGGATGAAAGATCCAAATGTCAACTATTAGGATGAAAATAAATTTATGTTCAAAATATAGGTGAATGTATAAATAATTAGCTTCATTGCAATGTTTTATACTGTCACCCTACCTTTTTCCAAATATGAGGGAAAAAAAACCCTAGATGAATCGATTGTTGTTTTTTAGAACTTCAATCATGAATCTGAAATAGGGTTGAGTTTAAGCTTAACTCTAATAACTTTCAAAAGAGAATACGGTACTTACAAATGAATATCCCCAGTTCTCCTTGGAGATGGTGACAATATGGGTGTTTTAGGTCTAACTTCATATGAGTCGGTGGTGGAAATTGATTGACAGAGGCTACACCGAAATCTGTGATGAGGGTTATGGGAGTGAAGGGTCTTACGCTCTACCATTTGAAGAGCCATCTTCAGGTGAGTTGACTTTTTTCCGTGCGTAATTTATTTTTATTTTTATCATAGTGTATCGATTTCTCTTCTGCAATCTCAATCTGTAGAGATCCTGTGTGTGTGTTCTTGTGACAGATAAACATCCTGCTTTGAAACAAATTCTTCATCTTGCACGTCACACTAATCCTGACGTTGGTCACTTGCAGAAATACCGACTTGGAAAACAGCTTCACAGAGACTCTAGTGTACATGAAGCCAACAAGGACGCTAGCCATGGTATAGAAAAAGAGCTTACCTGTTTTCCTACTGCTTTTATATACATTGTTGATGACTGCCCACCTTTAGGGTTGCCAAAAACTACACTTTCTTTTATAGTCCTTGGTGGAGTACCAATGCTTTTCATTCTTGAACTCAAAGTTGTAAGGATGTATGGCAAAGAAAGAACTTGTGTACCCTGGTTCTTCCTGAAATTAGCAGTTCAATCACAGCTCCCTTCAAGAATGTTATGTCCATGAGAAAGTGAATTTCATGAGTTGTCTTTAGATTTATCTAGAGTGTTGGGTGAAAAGTTTCCTGGGTGGGTGGGTGGTCACATTGACAATCCTGGCTTATAGAATATATTAATGAACCACACACAAGTCATGAAATGTTTTAATATATATATTTTTGCATTATAGTATCCTTTCATTAGAGTGTTGGATGAAAAATTTCTTGGATAAATCTAGATAAATTTAGAGCTCCCTTTCCCGACCACGGGGTTCTAGTTTTGGAGCTTCCAGGGATGATGTTGGTCCTTTGTGCAGGGTCTTCAGACATGCAGGGAACGAGTAATGGCGCATCTGATGGTCTGCTTACTCCAACATCGCAGAATCCTCAAGAGTACGTCATCTTTCCCACACAGAAAATTCACTGCCTTGAAGGCTCATTTTTACTCTCACGTCAAGGGCAAAGTGCAGTGACATGACTTCTGTTTTTGCTGAAATATTTTGAGGGGCTAAAGCTGGATGGAAATCAGTGGTAGACTATTGGCCCGATAACGTAGCCTCACTTGAATGTCTGCAAGTTTCTAAGCAAATTCAGAGGCCTGCTTCTTTCTAAAGACAACTGGATTTCCTCTGTCGTTAAGCGAGTGTAAATGCTCCTTGGGAGAGAGATAGAGTAGCTAACACAATGAGTTGTGTGATGTCTGCAGCAACATGCAGATCACTGAAGCCATTTGTATGCAAATGGAAGTCCAACGCCGACTCCAGGAGCAACTGGAGGTAAGAGCATGCACACCCTTCTCTCTTCAATTCACCCCACTGCACAATAATCACATTCAAGATTTGGTGTCAGACGCTATCCTCTCCACAGCCTTGAACCGCTATAATCACCCACTATATAGTGTGTGAACCAATCATAATCACTATACATGGGTAATCATTATTGTCCATCAGTTTAGGATATCAAACTTTTCCTTGAATTACCTATAAAGGGACTTTAGAGGCATCATTATATTCTGCTCATATTGTGTATCACTCTCGTTGGTCTTGATTTTTCAGCATTAAATGCAATCCAGTTTTTAGAGTCAAGGGCTCATGCAGGCGTAGGGTATGCATGCTCTAAGTGGCCATGGAGCACCAAACCTCTTGTCCGGTATTTGAGGCACCTTTCATTGGGTCCTCAAAAGAGGGTTATAATTCATAATACTAAGATCAACAAAAATGTACAGATTTGAGCATTCTTGATTACGTAAAATGATTTACAGAACAGATTATAGAACAGATTACAGAACAGATTATATAATACAGACCATGCACGCACACATGCATGAGAGCTGACAGTTCTAACACGTGTCTGATAATGCTCTCAAAATTCTTGCCTCTCGAGCATTCATGTTCGAATCGAGGTGGTGATTTCCAATTGATTTTATGAATGCAGGTGCAAAGGAATCTGCAGCTGCGAATTGAGGCGCAAGGCAAATACTTGCAGACCATATTGGAGAAGGCAAAAGAGACGTTGGCGGGGCACACGGCGACCTCGCCGGACTTGAAAGCCGCGCATGCGGAGCTGACGGAACTGGCGAACAAAGTAATCAGTGATCCCAGCTCGTTCGCCGCCGCAGCTTCGCTACCCCAACATCTGACTGGGTTGAACCCTCCTGAGCTATTCAACAACAACAACAACCATGCATCCGAGAACAATAACAACAACAACAACAACAACAAGAATGCGATGCAAGGAGTCAACGAAAATACCAACAACAACAATAATCAGACGATGCTGCCACCGCGTGTGTCCGACACCTCATCACAGAAAAGCCACCTGACTAACCTCACCAGCATTCAGGAGGACAGCGGCGGCGGTGTCTCTGGAGGTGGCGACCCACAAACCACACCCGGTACACCCACATCTCCCTCTCTAATATCACATTTTGTCCAGAAATAAATGTCCTTGTTTTTGGCGTGTTTAACTTAATGCTTTCTTTGCCAAAAATAAGCTGTTTCAGTACTCAAAAAATGATCCATCTTTAATAGTAGTATGTAGTTTTTTGTCTCTCATTGTCTGCTCCGTTTGAAGTGAATAAGGCTCACGTTTGAAGTATAAAACATAGGACAAATACTGGAGGAAAAAAATGTCAAAAACTAGGACAATTATTTCCGGATAGAGGGAATATATCTAAATATATGATTAGATAAATTTTTGCAAAATTCCACAATGGGGGAACACGGCATTGCCCTCGCAATGTAAGGTAATTTAAGGATTTTGTTCAACTTCATATGTCGTGTTCTGAACAGATGTGATGGGAGTTTTGAGTTTGTAACATAAAAGTGTTCCTAGTGATATGGGCATTAGTAATTTATTTATGAGGATACTTTGGAAGAAATTTCTTGAAGCATGTCTAGTTAAAAATGTTAAAAATTTAAGACTTTGAAGCTAATGTGGTTGAGGTGAGGAGGATTAGAACTCACCTAACTTGCAACGCTACTAAAAGAAAATGATTTAGAAGGTATGCAATGAATGAGATTCGAATGCACAAACTCACCTTCGAGGGAAAAGCTGCAGTGTTGACCTCCGAGATCCGAAGGTTGGATTTTGCAAATTAGGTACCAAAAATATTGAGAACATCAAATTTGGGTCATTTTCATGTCTGGTAATGGCAATCAAGGGTACCAAAAATGATCTGTGACTTAGTACCTACCTTGTTTGGTGGTTTAGTAGGTTACTAACTTGTGATTTATTTTTGATAATCATGTCCTTGATTGCCATTACCTAGTCAAGGATCTAACCATTGGAAATTTTTATACAAATTGCAGTGTGATTCAAAATTCTAACAGACTGGTGGAACTGTGGAGTTCTTTACAGAAGGTGGTGACAAAAACAACAACACCAATGACCATGGCTCACCTCATGTAAATGGTGTGGCAGACCCCGTGGGCACCGCAACTATTGCGCTCGAGCGGCCCACTCCTCGTCGTGGCGCCATCCCCTCCATCTTCACCGACAACAACAACAACCAGAACAATGGCAATGGCAATGGCAATCACAACCACCGTGCATACCAAAACAATGGCACTATGGCGGCCCCGCGGGCGAGCCCGGCTGTAAAGCTCGAAGGTGCCCATCTTGACCTCAACCATCGTCAGAATCTTCACAGCAACGGAATTCCGACACCGCGCGGCGGGGACCTCGACCTCAATGCCTTTGGTTGGGAGCGTTGACTTTTGGGGCGTTGACCTTCTCACACGGTGGAAGGGGGTGGACTCTCGCGGCGTTGACTTTTGGTCGTTGACCTTCCCTATTGTGGCAGGTTGACATATCTCTTGGCGTTGACTTTTGGGCCGTTTTGTTTGCGCAGAGAACTTGATTTTATTGTTATGTGGGATTTTCTCGGGTTTAGGGTTCATGAGATCGGGTAGTTGTGAAGGAATCATCAGTCATTTTCTAACATCGTTGTGTTTTTGTTGTGGACTTTGTACATATGCTTACGATGAGCTTACAGAGTTTTTGAGGTTGGTTGCTCTGGCTCTCGGTTGTAGCGTTGATGATATGGTAGTGTTGTTCGGGTTGGATCATCTTTGGATGTCATGGATTTAATATACTCTGCATAAATAAAATATTGAAGTCTCTTTGATGGCCCCTAGCTTGAGTCATCTTCTTTTTAATGCTTTGATTTGTTGTTGGAAGTAACGAGTTTGATTTGTTGTAGCTGCTTAATCTTTGTTTATGGTGTTTTGGAGGTTGGCTTGAAACCTCTCTAAATTTGTACTATAAACGTTTGATGAGGCATGCCTTGTTTTGTGTTTTGATTTTGGGGTCCTATAGGTCATTTTTGAATATTTGGAATTCAAAATTGGGGTCTATGTCCGCAATTACCTATAGAGGTCATTCCATAGAATTTGGAGATCTATACAAGTTCAAAATAGGGGGCAATTCTTTCTTTGTCTTGGGAAATGTTTGTAACATTCATTTGGAAAACTCCGTTGGATTGTGTGACTTGTATCACTTGCTATGTTTACAAACCATCACTAAAGTGGAGACACCAAAAAGTGCCATCTTCACCTAGTGTACATATTTGGATTGATCCTTTGTGATTTTCACATACAATATCCAAATAATGCACTTTGGTGCATTCAAATTCTCATTGAATTGCTAATAAAAATTATAAAAAAAAAGTAATAAAAGTAAATGAGTGTTTATAGTTAGAAAATGTCGTTTTGGTTGTCCCCACCATAAGGTAACAATTGCTTGACTGTATGGCATTACAAAATGGACAACCAGAAAAGGATGCATTCAATAAAAGGTATTGGCAAAATGCTATAGTGAAAAAAGCTTTGATAAAAAAAAAACCTTTATGACTTTGCTTTGAAAGAATTTGTTCTAGTGTTTAGTTTGACCAACTTGTGATGAAGGGGTCCAAGAGAGGGATCGAGGTTGTGCGATGGTCCCTACTTCAATGTTCATACAACACACCCCTTTAGTCAATGAAGTTAATTTTTGTGTTAATTTTTTCTTTGTTCACAAGGTTTGTGATTTTAGTGGAACTTCAAGATTCACCTCTATTTATGATTTCAAGTTCTTAGTTCAAACACTTTTCTTGATTCTCTTGTTGTCCTCATGTATGTGTGACGGATTTCAGTAAGGCTAGTTGTTCATTTTGGCATTAGAAGAATGTCTTGTGTATTGCAAGTCTATACTGCAGTCTTGATGTTGCGAGATGCCTAGCCATTGTGCCGCAATTGCCATCCGTCGCAACCACCATTTGTATAAACTTGACAATTTAGGCTCTGAAGTCAAATTCTATGTTATCATGCAGTTGATCCAGTAATAATTGCTCAAATCCTCCATAGTAGGACGAATCGTTCAAGTACTTGTCACCAAAACAAACCATATATGAATTCATGAGCTTCACCATGCTTGAATCTTCACTCCATATGAAGGAAATAGTTGTAGACAAGAGTTACCTTCGGGGTTACCTTGGTGATGCGGCCAATACCCCCCTCCTTCCTCCACGTACGATCAATTGGACTCCACTCATCCCACTCATCCCCGAATTCTAACCTCGTCGTCAAATTGAAGCATAAATTCTTTCGGAAACTATATACTTGAAGCTTGATTCTTGGCTGATTGTGTGGAATTAATTGAAGCCTAAAGTTGCACCATAAAAATAACTAGAAAGGCCAGAGTTGTTTAACTAAAAATCAAAATAGTGCCAATCAATCCATTTGTCTGCTACTCTTATGCCAACCCCTTACACCCGAAAAAAAAAACCAAAGCCATGTCAGGCACGTAGATTTCATCTTGTAGCCTAAATGAAGATTTAGCAAAAACAAAAAACTGAAAATCACTAAATACAACTTTTCACTCTTTAGAGCATCTTCACAAAAATGTTGTGTTTGGTCCTTTATGTTAACTTGGATGCATCTTGAAGGTTGGTTTTTGTATCTATGAAGAAGAAGCATTCTAAGCTGCTACAAAGTAAAGAACAAAGTGATCTTGTAAAGATGTTTATAGACTTGAGTTTGAGCATAAAGAATATGATATTACAAAAGGTAACATATCAAAAAACACTAATGAAATAGGTGTACACGAAATCATAGCATGGAGGGATTATAAGAATATCCAACTACTCACTATGTTTAGTAGGATACTCCTATATTTAAAAGACCTTGTCATGGCACTTTCTTTGTATACTAGCTCGTTTAAATAAGGTCATTGAAAATGTATTTTGAGGGCCAACTACCACTACACAATTCAAACAATTTCGTTACATGTGTTTTTGGAACATTTATTTATTTTTGTATTATTGACTTGATAATATATATAACGTTAAATGTGAAATTTGAATTATTTATTGAAAAATAGTGTAATAACCTAAGATACAAGTTAATTAGTTATGTTTTCTATATCAAATGCGAGTATGAAAGAATGTATGGTCCATGCTACTCAATTTTTGTTTTTAATCCTTTTCAATGATTTTTCTTCACGTGTTCTAGCACGCATCATTTTAGTGTGTCATGCTTTCAATTTCTTAAAAATAACATTACAAATTTTCTACAATAAATAAATATATTTTTGTATGAAATAGATGAAAATATGAAGAACTGATATTTTTTGTTATACTATTGTATAAAGTTAACCCCTAAACGACCAGGTTGTCCCTGGAATTGACAATTTGAGAAAAATCATCATAAACTACTATTTAGAAGAATATTTTGGAATTGATATACAAATGAAAGTTTAGATTTTGAATTTTGGATTCCATCCGTACGGTTTGATTCACTAATACTATCACCAATATTTAATTATAAATTTTGAAAGTTAAAATTAAAAATTCCTTCTAAATTCGATTACAAACAAAATTTTAATATTTTTTGAGTAAAATTTGTTGGAATGAATTTGAAATGAGATACTCTTAAACGTGGTGATTCTTTGAAATTTTTGTGTTTCTTAAATCTATGACCTCATTTTTGCAAGGCTACTTTTGAATTATAGTCAATGCAATTTTGGCTTGCTCAACGACTTGACATACTTCTACATTTGTAATTCTAGAAAAATATGTAATCAAGTATGACTAAATCCAACCGTTAGATAGGACAACAACTTGGTGAAGAATGTCCAAAAAATAGGATGACTTTCATCTAAGCATTGATGAGAACGTAGGGCGGGTTTGAATATGTTAGTCGTTCAGTTTCTAGACGCTGTGACGTTTAGGGGTTAATGTCACCAACCAATCATGATGGGTGTTTGAAGTCAATTTCACTAACCAATCATAATAAATTATTTAGAAAAACCGCCGATTAATCTTTACAATATGAGTTATTTAAAATGGATGGTTATGCTTGCTTTTAAAAATTTGTGGGAATTTTATAAATCCTCAAGATGGTTCATCTTAGGTTTAATTGCCTTTACCAATGGTTTGCCTAACTCAACCAAAGGTTTGATATGGAAACAAGAAAGTACAAGATTTTGAATGCTTTGAGGAGGTGCAAAAAACTTGGAAGGACTTTATCTCAAATCATATAAATATTGAATTTTTCTAAAAACTCATGATATTTTGAATGAGTATAGAATGTTATCATTTCAGTAGCAATTATAGATTTCTCTCAAAAAGTGATATGCAACATATTGAACATGTTATCAAATATTTTATTTGATACAACAATAAAATGTAAAATGTTTCCTTCATGATTGATTTTAATATAAATGATGATATTGATAAATAGTCAATATCCTTTCTTTAAAAATGACCTTGTATGTTTTGATTTAAGAATTATGTTGATTTAAGCTATTATTAAAGTAATATCAATTTGATAATTTTATCATGCTTGAAAGATATAATCAACTGTGGTGTCTCCAAGACATTGATGTCATTTGATTATATATGGCAAAACATTAATATATTATAAATGGCAAAACAAAAATTTAAACACAAATCTCCTAAACCTACAGATACGGATGGAGAATTTAATCCGTCTTCGATTCTTTTACTATTTTTAATAACATATTTATTTATAAGTGACCAAGAAAGAAAAAAGAAATAAAAAAGAAATAATAGTGTTGTAATTCCAATAAAAAGATATATATAACAAACAAATTTTCAATAAAAAGGTTCATGATTAAATCACTTTCAATATACATTTTAATGATGGAAAAAAAGAATCAAGATTTATCAAAGATTGAAGAGAGATTTGAACTTAGTAGAACACTTTTTATATTATTTGTGTTGTTTTGTGTCATACTTCAATGAAGACATGGATCAAACAATGATTGCAGAATACTTCTTTAATTCTTTGAAAATTGTAAATATTTCTTAAATTTGAAAATTTATTGTAGTTTGAAAACAACCTTATAATCATATACAAAATTGATGATATCGGGAGAAATGCTTTGACATTGCTTTAAAATTCTTGTTATTTGTACTTAGTAATGTATTGATGACAATAAAAATTTATTTGTAAGATGTTTGCTAAGTATAATTTACACATTGTGTTTACCAAGATCTATGTTTAATGTAAGGTACATCAATAACACCAAGTGGTAAGCATCAAAAACTATATTCTTCATATAAATTTTACTACTGGTCATAAGCTTGGATTAACGCAAACAAAAGGCATTGACAAATACATAGTAGGACTTTTGTTTTAATGTCTAAATTTTACACATTGTTTGTGTCAATAGAGAGATAAATTCTTCATATCAATAATTGGTTGATTTCTCTATCTTCAAAAATATTTTTTAAAATTATCTTTGTCATTGATAATATTTATTTCTTGTAAAATGAATATATTTGTTAAGTTTTTATGCGATGTAATAATAACATCATTAGTTTCAATATAATAATTCATTTTCTAAAAATTGATTGCTTTTTAATAAAATAGCTTGTAAAAATGTATAAAATAAATTTATTGATTAACACAAATTTCACCAAAATCAATATTTGATTTTTTGATTTTAAAATTGTCATATGTTTGAAGCATCAAATAATTTCAAATAATTTTTTATAAAATGAATGGAGACAAGAAAAAAAAAGATTTCACATTTGATAAAATAAATATTACATGTCATGAATTTACAATTCAAATACATACAACATTTTATGTATTGCAATAACGGGCACTTTACTCTAGAATTAGTGACATTGTGTGTGGCCTTTTTAATATCTTTTAATTTATTAAAAATATCTTCAAGTTTTTATACGCTTGAAGGGTTTCATTGTCTAAATTTGATCATCTATGAAAAACAATTTAACATAGTTTGCCATCAATATTGAAACTTTTACATGAGTTTCCTTGATACATCCATAAAATTTGTAATGATGACATGTTTTCTTCTCTTTTTTAATATTTTTGGCAAACACTTTGTCATGAAGTTGTATAAATGCTTCAACTTTGAATTTGAATTGTAGTCCTTTGTGGTTTTTGAGCACTTTGTCACAACAAGATATGAAAACCCTTAAAAACATAGTTTCTTACCCAACTACATACAAAAGAAGAACTAAGTTGTATAATTGAAACTATTTAAAATAACAATGAACCACACTGAGACTTTATTATAAAAATGTATTTCAACATGTTGAAAATAAAAAATATTCGACACATTTTCAACATTTTTCCCACCGATCATTATAGGTGACCACGTGCTCAAATTCCATCTTATGGGTATTTTTCCTATTTTCATAAAGTTTCCAGTTAAATAATTAAAAATGCCTCAAAAAGTGGTACCTTTGTCCATATTCATCCAAATCATGTAGACTGAACCTTTAATGTGCATACTCTAAGGCTTTTTGACAATATCAAGAACATCTTTGCTCGCTCTTCGATTGTAGAAATGATCTTTGTACATTGAACCTTATATATACACGTACTTGATATTGTTTTTAGGTTGAGTTTTCTATTCCATATAAATAATCACATGAATATACAAAAAAATATATAAATTATACCATGCTCCATAAACAAGTTGTACAATTGCTTGCCGAATAATAATTTAAAGTTGATCAAATTATCAATACTATTAAAAAAAAAAAACAATTCCACTTTTCTAATTTAAAAGATAAAATTTTAATACATAAAATTTTAATGAATATAATCATGTTTCATGATAGCATGCTAGAGTTTAATTTCTATAAATGGAAAATCCTTTTGCTTTATATCAAATGAAGCAATAATGCATGTGGGATGTACAAAATCCTTCTTTCTTAGTCACTATTAAACTTCTTGTTCATAATCGTGTTTAACTTAAGTGAAAAGATTTCAAATAGTAATTTTTTAGAGGTGTTCACTTACTTGATTTTTCAACTTTTGTAGTTGGACAAAATTCAAAATAAGTTAACCCATAAAGGTTAGACCAACCCTCTCAGGGTTGGTAGATTCTAAAATGAGCTCCAAAATGATGACTTTAACAAAGAATAAAAAACGATGCCCTTCAAAATTTCCCAACTCATCTGTAATTGGTAATATTTATTTCTAAAAATAGTAAATATTAAGAGAAATATACACATCTTTTAACTCTTCATATCATGAAATCAACAAAACATTGACAATGGAAAATTCCATGAGGTTTTGTCCAATCATATTATTTTTTTCAAAGTGTGTCAAATGAATATTTCTTTGTTTTGTTCTTTTAAATTTCTAATTTTAGGGTCCTCCCATCATCAAAATTGAGGAAAAACCAAAAAATGATCTCATGAGCACTTTTCTATGACTTACTTTGTAACAATGAATTTTTTTACTAATTTGATCAATTAAGATAATAAATTACATTTTTTTTTCCATTTTGGTATATACTATAATGTTCAAAAAGAATTTTCTCAAAAAAATGAAAGGAAAGTTGTAAAATTGACCCTCAAAAATGAAAGATACTGCATGACGTTTAAGAGTTAATCTATTGTGCACAATTAAGCTCCAAAATTCTCATATTGTCTTTTACTATTCAACATCCTACACAACTTTATACTAAAATATCACTACTTTAAAAAGTTTCAAATTACAACATTCTTTTTACAAGTGAAAAAATGACCTGGTTTCCTAGCTTTTTTTAGTTGAAAACTTTCCAAAATAAGATCATATGCTATGCACAATTGAACATCCAAGTACATAATTTAGTAAGAGTGCATGTAATCTTGCAAGTTCTTAATCCATATCCTTCGGGGACAAGTTAAATTGATTACAATACCCAACTCCCTTTTTATCTCACACCTAGATATCCGAAGAATTTCAAACTGCAACTTTTACATTTCAATACTTTCAAAATGTAATTTTTGTGAAATTTGTTGTAAAGAATTTCGAAAAAAAATCTTCTATCATTTGGGGGCTACCCAGCTATTAGGATATAGTACTCATCAAACTCAAAATACAACTTGATTGTCAGGAAATTTCTTTTAGTTGACTTTGTAAATATAAAACGCCCACTGTAAATGAAATGCAAATGATAAATTTATCATTGCACTATCAAATCGTTAGAGGAAAGGAAAGGAAAAGGCTTGCAAGCGCAGGAATCGAAGGATCGAAGCTGTCGGTGGTTTAATTGTCAAGAGCGGTGTATTGTAAGTCATCGAATTAGAGGTAACCACGACGGTGCTTTTGTTTGCAGGTTCGATCCAGGTTATGTGATCGAGGGTAATAAAGTCTGTGCATAATTTGTTTCGTGAAGTTGTGTAATCTCTTCTCAACTTACAGTACGTGTGTGCATTCTGTCGGTGAGTGGAGTTCGGAGGAAGAATCTTTGCCTTTTGTTAACACCGGTCGGCATTGGAAGGTTCGATAGCTGTGCTTACCGACAGTCTTGTGAGTATGTACAATTTTTGTGTCGTGGTTCCTGATCTGCAATGTCGGTGGAGGACTCTTCAGGAGCTTGTCAATCCTTCCTTGAGCCTACGGTAAGAATGTGGAATTGAAATGGCTCACCAGTAGCTCATCACTCTTTCTAGATGGGAGTAAATCCTATGTGGACTTTCTTTCGTTCAAATTTCTTTGTGAACAACACATACAATGTATTTCGGTGACAATGTAAATTGTGGTCCCATCGGAGTCATTGATTTCTCATAATACTATTACTTGAATTTGTCATTTTACAACCATTTTCATACGAAACAGGACATGGCGAAACTACGGTATACTCTCACTATCTACTTTTGGCCAACTCTTCACTAGCTCCATTTTCTTGCGTTGACTTCTGTTTGGCAAATCAAAGTGGGCATTTGCCATCAAGAAGTGTAAACATCCATCCATCCATGAACAACATCACTTGGCTGCTGAAAAGTGGTTGTTAATAGCGGACATGATCATGGGGTCCTGCTTAGTAAGGTATTTCCGAAGACTATGATTCTTGTACGTTTCCCCTTCTTTGTAATTATCCATCATCCCTGCTTCCCGGTCGTCCTTTGAAATTCTGCAAAATCACAGACCATCATAAGTTTCAAAAGAGAATAGAAAAACCTTCAAATTTTTAGCTTAGAATCCTAAAAATTAAAGAAACAGACTATTGATCAATTCTTTTACCTGACATCAGGGTTGATAGTGAGATTCCGGACTATCGTAAATCCGCAAGCGCTTAGAGCTACTCCCATAGCAAGGAACAGTGGGTAGACCTGTAAATTCATATCCTCAAAATCATCAGAAATTTCTTTTCTTTTCTTTATTATTTATTAAATTATTGAGGAGCTACTACCAAATCTTCTTGCTAAATTCTTGTCTGTGAAATTTTCTGATTGTGAAACGTAAATTCAACAAGTTTGAGATAGGAAATTAACAATTGCAGATTTTCAACAAACTACTCTTAGTAACACGTCAAGAAAGTGTAAAGTTTTCTTCCAGCGGACCAGATTCACTTCAGAAAACGCTAGAAGAGGAAATTCATTGCCCAGACAGAAAGGAAATTTTTTTGTAACACAATCTCACACCGTACCCATGTCACTGAAATTGCAAGTCAGATGAACCTTTCAGAAACTAAAAAAGAAATTATTCTTTCTACTTGAAACATCCTCAAAAATGCAAGCCAGGCTTTATACCAGAAATGAAGCTCAAAACCTCTCTGTCCAGAACATCAACAAAAAACGAAAAATTAAGGAATCAAAGTTGCAGAATCAACTCCACCGCTCAAAACCAAACAGTACAAAACACCATTTGAAGAGAAAAGTTGAAATTCAAATCAGACATTCAGTTGAGAGTCCAGAGCACCAATTCAAGGAAAAATGTTGAAATTCAAAGCAGAAATTATGTTGAGAGTCCAGAGCACCAATTCATGAAAATTAAAGGAGTAAAAACAAAGGGAAGTACCTCGGGCTTGATCCAGCGCTTGAAAGCCACCATGGCTTACAGTGAGTGAGTACTCCAAATGAAAAGCTACCGACGTTGAATTGAAATGATCGAACACTGACAAAATCTAAGTCTTCCGAGGCATGCAACTGCCGGAACCTGCAAATGATATCTGATCCAAATTCAGATGGAGCTCGGTAATAAATATATATATTGCATGGCATAGTGTCGATTCGTCTAGGCATAGTGTCGATTCGTCTAGTCATCGAAGTAGAAGACAGGAGGTGGCGGCCGCGTCTCTGAGCGGCTCTTGGCGGCTTTTGTGTTCTCTGCTGATTAAGCGAATGCCAAAAGGGAACCAGGAATTGGATTTTAAAGTATGAGATACGGTGGGCAAGGACTGTTTTAGTGTTTGAGGGAGAGCACGTCCAGTAACCTCAGAAGCTGCTTGCATGC
This sequence comes from Pohlia nutans, assembly GCA_022496805.1. Lineage (NCBI taxonomy): Eukaryota > Viridiplantae > Streptophyta > Bryopsida > Bryales > Mniaceae > Pohlia > Pohlia nutans. Next base: position 37,010,002 of record CM040085.1, read on the forward strand.
ATCATCCCTTTTCGTTGAGTCCAGTCAACATAGCCGCCAAGAGCCGCTCCGAGACGCCGAAAGACGCGGCCGCCACCTCATGGTTTTCCCCTTTGATGACTAGACTGATTCACGGCCTCAAATATCCCCACTCCAGTCGATGTATCCCATAACATTCAGTAGCCTTCATGCGCACTGCCTTTACATCCATCCAACGGTATAAAAGTTCATTCAGAAAAGGAGCCGGTCACTGGAGGTCGCTGGAGTGGAGTGAAAAAAAATGAAAAGTAAGAAGAATAAAAAACCACAAAAAAAAATGCTACCAACGCCTGCCAGCACGTATCCTGGCGCTTGTAGCACCAACAAACTTTTCAAATTATTATTATTATTATTATACAATTTTTAAAAAATTGTTGGCCGGCGTGCTGCTCTAGTGCCGGCATTAAGTCACTACAGTATCTTCTTTTTTTTATTATGTGTTTGGAGCTTTGAGATCTTGTTGACCTTCCCTCCCGGTTGCCATTACCTCCGCCTTCCTGTAAAACAAGCTAGCTACTGATTTTGCATGGATGATGATGTCGGATATTCTACACATTCTCCTCAAAGGCAAAGCAAAGTCAGTGAAGCTCAGTGAATGGCTACTGAATGTTATGCCCATGCAATCGATCCAATATTATTGTAATAACAAGGTTATTGTAACGATATTGTAAGATAAATATTTTTTAATAGTAATTTATCATTATTTAATTCTTTTTTGGCACACAAGGGGAATAATAATACAACACACTAGAATGACTTTTCAATGTAATTTTAACGTGCTGGAACGACATTGAAATGTTAGATCAGCCCTTTGAATCGTTCATTCCCACGTTCAGTTCGTTCATTTGTCTCAATTTCAGTTTCAGCATAACACTATAGTAGTGGATTCCCTGTAGGGAATTTATATATATGCATTTCCCTTCTAGTTTCACACGTCTGTGCAAACCTTAACATATGCCCCACCTATTGAACTTTCTTTTTAAGCAAACACTAGTACAACATGGTGTCGTTTTTCACCACATAAAGTACATTCAATAGTGCAGAATTTAAGTTGCCTAAAAATTTGGGTTGCCTTACCCCCAAGAAAGTTACTTCACAAGCTATCAAAGTCAACAGATATTTCCATGGAGATTCATGAATCCCAATTACAGCAGTATATAATACAAAAGTATTGTAGTGCATTCATGTACTGTACAATAACAATAAATATTTATATAGTGTCAAATGTCAAGAAATTAGTGAGGGGTAATCTAATTGCACTATGGAAGGGCGTCACAATTGACTAAAAGCCTAAAACGGGAATATCAGTGTTGTTGGTCACAACAAGACAAAAGTTCCCCGTCTTTTCCAGCCCATTTCAAGGGGTGAAATGCGACGAGATTTCTAGGAGTGAAACGTTGTAGACAGATATCTTATTCTAAACATCTATGGGAAAAGTGAGACTCAAAGTGAAACATCACAGGGAATCACATATGAGACCCCTGTGTAGCTTTATTAATTTTGAAGTAGAAGCTGCGCAAAAGTGCCCTTCGGGAGCGCTGGATCAAGCCTAACGTTTTTGTTCTTTTCCAAGAATTTCTTCTTGTGCCATACTCAGTCTTACTGTGCTTTAACCCCTAAAGCACCAAGGATTCATGGTTTTAAAATGACAAATTCAATCGATCATATTGTAAAAACTATAATTCAGATGGGACCAAATTTTATATCACCGGATTCACTGAAGAACATTGCATGTGTTGGTCAAAAAATTAATAAACTTGAACAAAAGGAAGTCCGCATATGACCTACTCAAAACCGCTAAAAAAAACATGAGGCCCAATTCGGGCTTCTTGGTCCTTTAGGGGTTAAATTCAAAATACTCTCTTGAGTCTCTTTTGGTGGAATTGGCTGTTCAATAAATTGTGGATTATTGGTTTTGTGTGGTGCATAATATCATTCTGGAACTTTAGTTACTTCTTGGTTGTTGTTGTTGATGTTGTGAAGAGAAAGAGAGAAAGGTGAGGAGCTACATTTCTGATGCCCCTTGCAGATTTTAGGCAGATTCCAGTAGCACCAATAGAATAAAACCAACCATTGTCTGAAATGGATCTATGTTAAATTTATGTTAAAAACAATATAAATTGCGTTAAAAATAACGCAGAATTAACCATTTCAAACAATGGTTGGTTTTTTTCTAGTGCACATATGATTTTTTTTTAATTGAGTCTGAAAGGTTCATGTCTGTAACAGGGTTTGTAATTTCGGTGACATGGGCGTGAGATTATGTACCGGTTCAGAGGATTCCAACTTACACACTAAAATACTCCATGTGTCTTACAAAAGATGATGACTTTTGTACAGAATTTTGTTTCAAAGTAGAAAATGGTGGAGCATAAGCTGTTGTTTTCCAATATTCTCACATGATGAGATAATAGGACAGTTGCACAAGCATTGCTCCTTGTAGCTCAAGTTTGTCCTTGCTTATGTGTGGATGGTTTTTGGCATGTAATAAAGTTGCAAACTTAGGGAAATCTTGACTAGATTGTTCAACACTCGTTCACCATTCCTTTGCAATTGTTTCGTTTCGAATTGTCTATCATGTTGTTTTGCTTCAACTTCTTGAAGCAGTGTTGATTTTTGAGTGTTTGGATGAGATCACAAGTAAGAATTTGGTCCTTTTAAACTAGTCCCTTGTGACTTAAATGGTCCAAAACAACTTTTATTTTTATATTTTTAGGGAATTGAGTAACAAGGAACCATTTAAGTCAGAAGAAATCAATTTAAAAGGACCAAATTCTTACTAGTGGATTGATCAACATAGGTTCTAAAGGTGTGAAAGTTTTGATATTGATTAGTTTTAATGGGTGTCATACTTTTGATGTTGACTAGTTTTGGTCTTTGTACTTTATCTCTTGTTTGGTTCTGGACCTGGCTAGAGCCTTGTTGTATTTGTATTTGTTTTGCAGTAAAGGATTCTCTTTATTTGTGCCCAAAAAATAAAATAAAATTGTAAAACATCCATGTTGCTACCCCCATTGAAGAAGATTGACATGTTGATATGCAGATATTTTTTGCAACAACTCTATTTGAATTCTTCCTTTTTGTGTAAAAACTGCATTTTTGTAGCCAGAACGGAACATGTATTATTATTTAGGTGTCATATTAATAAATTATGAATTGATAGAGTTTGAAGTAGTAAAGTTCCAATCACAAGCTTAGACTATTTTTAAACTAACGTTTTGCTTCTCTCCGCATCACCAGTGACGAAGTGAAAAGACGTGAAAGGCTAGGTTACTTCTTAATATAATAGTCTTCAAGAACAAAATGAAATTGTCATCCCGATTGTCATGGAAAGACCATTCAAGGATGTGAAAGGTTAGGTTACATCATAAAAAGATTACATCATAAAAAAATCCTACCCTACGGCTTACTTACATACCCTATGTAAACGTTGGGAATCCACAAGTGGAACCAATAGGCACCATAACATTTTTTTGAAAACGGACTCCCACGTAAAGTCGTCAGTGGAATTGTAAGTATTACATCTATGAGAAAATATGAAAGTATCTTTGACTATTATAGAACCTAGAAGTATCTCATTTTTTGCAAATTCTGTACACTTGCAATGTATATGGATGATCTTTCAACCTAAGAATATTAGATTTGCAAAGGGATCATGGTAAAATAGGATGCAGTTTCTCCCACAAGTACATCTACAACTTCCATATGGCTTAAAATGTTAGAACATCATTTATCAATGCTAGAACTCAACTTGTATACATAGTGTTTTTTTCCATTGGATACTTTTCTCTAAGTGACTACTCTTTATAGTACAGAAATTGCTTGCACAAATTGATATTTAATTTTCCGGGCCCATGAACCTTCATATACCTAATTTTGTAACATAATTTGCATGTAGAGTCAAAAATCATGACCAATTTTTTTTTTAAATCAAAGTATTGGAAAACCTTATTGAATTATTAAGGTAGTAATCCCAATCCTGTAGTTTTTAGTCTATCGCTTCACTCATGGTGGCTCTGTACTTCATTTTCTTGCAATTGATTCATTTATGCACATGTATATTTATATATATATATATATATATATATATATATATATATATATATATATATATATATATATTATTTATTTATTTATTTATTTATTTATTTATTTATATTTATATTTATATTTATATTTATATTTATATATATCACATAAGATTGAATCTGATTGGGTTTAGACTAAGTCCAAGATTAGACACAAGAAGCACAGTAGAAACACCGCTCCTATAGACTTGAGAAGTATGCCCAAAACTAACCTAGTTCGTCATGTGGGTGGTTTCTTGTGGGATTTTTTTCCGCTAGTCTATGCAGGCGGTATTTCTACTAGTGAAGCAAAGCCTATTCAAATCAATTCATTTGCAATTGAGGAGAGACACGATTCACTTCCATTGTAATAAAGAGATGACTATCTAAGCCAAAGACAAACCCAAGCCGACACCCATGAGCTGTTTACATTAAACTATGCGTCTACCGTACTAGTCTAGAATTATAAATTTTTGTGATCAAATCCCCGTACTGCCGTAGCAACTACAATGGTTCCAATATGCCATTGGGAAAAAGAGCCTTACAGTTACTATGTTGTTGAGATTGGAGACAAACTACCTTTATCTTGAAATCTAATCATAAGTGAACACGTGGTTACATTATGGAAGCACTACTACAATATGCGCTACACTACTTTTTGCTAATAGTACCACCGACATTAACTATTTACTTGAGGTTATAACTTTTTATACAATGTGAATATTCTTACAAAGAGAAAATATGTTGAAACTATATATGTAGGAGGAACTTTGTAAACATAGTTGGTAAAAAAATTAATGTTGCATAAAAATTTATAGCCTTTTAAGATCAGTTTTTGTGTAGGTGGCACTATTAGCAAAAAGTAGTGTAGTTCAAGAACAAACACAATTAACACACAATTTGCTAATTATGCATTTGGCCAAGTGCACTCAATTCATGAGCAAATTTGGCTTTAAAAAAATTGTTAAAAAAGTTCTTTAAAAAACAACGATTTTTGTCTTTTTACAATCACTTACATTGTAAACAAAAAATTCTTCTATTTATTTTGTATCTCTATTTTTATCTATTTTTAATCTTCTCTTTTATCTTGATTTCTTTCTTGTCTATTTTTTTGTCTTCCTCTAGTCTTCCTTCTTGACTTTCTTTCTATCTTCTTCTTTTCTTTCTATTTTTTCTACATTCTTAATTTTCATTTGTAGCTCTTCTTGTGCAGCCGTGAATCCCACACTCGCACCAAAGGTTTAAAAAATAATTAATTAATTAATTTAATTTAATTTAATTTAATTTAATTTAATTTAATTTATTAAAATATAAAATAAATAAAATAAAAAACATGTAGTCTAAACCTTGTTGTTCATTACTGTTATTTACATTTTCCTTAAAGAAATCATACTATTCTAAGCTTTTTGGAATTACTATGATTTTTACAAGAAACAAACTTTGAAAAATCTCATAATTTTTGGAAAATTTAAATAATTATGAAAAAATCAGTATAAATCAGTTTAACAATATCTTATATGAGTAAAATATAATATATCTTAAAATGTGAGGAGTTCATGAGGTTCGACGGTATAATTATAGTGTGAACGTTTAAGGGTTAAAGTTCATTCGACGGCTGATCCGTGAATTTTTTTGTTTTATTTTTATTTTTGTCTTTTGTTTTTGTTTTAGGGTTCAGTGCCACAAATGATAAGCTGAATCCTAATAAAGAAGAAGCAAATAAATAAAATTATTTTATTTTTAGGGTTGAGCGCCACAAAGGGCAAATTGAACCCTAACAAAGAAAAATAAGAATAAAAAAATTCAAACCTATGGTGCAACTGTAGGATCCGCAGTTGCACAAAGAAAGTCAAAAATGGAGAAAAGAATGAAGGAAATATAGAAGAAAAAGAAGAAGACAAAAAAGAAGACAAGAGGAAGATAAGAAAGAAAACAAGAAAAAATAAAATAAAAAACAAAAAATGAAAATAAGTATAAAAATAAATGAATAAAAATTGTTTGTTTACTAGGTAAGGGATTGTAGAAAGACGAAAATCGTTGTGGTTTAGAGAACTTTTTGCACAAATTTTGTAATGCACTCGAGGGCCAAGTGCATGATTGTATAACAAAGTGCATAATTAGCCAATTGCGTATTAATTGTGGAAATGTCAAAGTAGCCTCCCTAGGGCTACTCATGTGTAAACACCCCTTCATTCAACACCATAGCCAAATGACAAAAGAAGGAGACGGACAAATTGAAGGCCAAATTAATCGACCTAGAACAATAGGTATGGGTAACCAGGCACATGGGCTTAGCTGGAGTTGCCAAGTGCACTTCCATTAATCCACTCACTGTGCTATAGCCACTGACTGTGTTCCAATTTGCTGTCCATTTGGAGCTCTTTCCTAAAAGGCAGGACCTTCTTTCAATTTGTGCACCGCCCAATTAATTCTATAATTATAAATAATTGTAAATTAATTAAATAATTAATTGCTCAGGAACGACGCCATAGCATAATAGAGCAATGGGACCACACTTTAAGGTGGTTACCCATTATCAACTGGCGCCTTAACCCTTTAACGTCCCGATTCATCACTGATTTCAAAGATCCGTTATAAAATGTTTGATGAATACCAAAAATGGAGTTGATGTACAAAGCAAAGTTTTAAATGTCAATGTTTGGATCACATCTGTATGGTTGGATTTATCAAAAAATTTAGTAATTTTTTAAAATTAATTATTCAAGGTTTTCTTTTGAAATTCAATTAAAAATCCCAAAGTAACACAAAAAAATTAAAAATTGTTGTAATGAATTTGAAATAACATGCACTACGAGATGGTATGCTTTCCATTATTTGATTCTACTTATTTTGGAAAATCATGCTGAAGGTCTTACTTTTTGAACTAAGAATGAAACTTGACATCAACCACTATTGTTATTTTTCAAAAAATCACAATATCTTATTTTGAAGATCCATACCGTACAAATGGTAGTCAACTAGCACAAGAACCAAGGAAATTTTGGATGGATGAAAAACTGTACAGGATGTAGTAAAGAGAAGGATTTCAATCTGTTCGTCGTCCATTATATGGACGTAGGCGCGTTAAAGGGTTAAACCAACAGCTAGGGGCATTTTCCACAATCACTGCTGCAATGATGTTGGTTTTAGCATGAGTTACAGTTGGTAATGGGTTCTCTCTTGTTGGTTTTAGTATCTGTAAGTGTGATTATGGCTTCGTTGTTGTTGGTTTAAGCATGTTTAGTGTGTGCAATACAAATCTTCTTTAAACAAAAACAGCTCTACCTATGTGAAGTCAATGGGATGTGTCATGCTTCAACTTTGAAAATTTAAAACTAATTCATTCTTCATCCAAAAATTATGTTTCAACTTGTGTTGAAATCTATTTGCCTAACTCTAAAAAATAATAATACTAAATAATATCAATGTCTCATATCTGTATTTCTTAATCAGCTGGGAATGGGGTAACCACCTTAGTTACAATTAGAAACTAAGTTTACTTGGCAATAGGATGATGTTATAAATTAACCCCTAAAGGACTAAGGATTAATGATTTTTAAATAACAAATTCAATTGATCATGTTGTGAAAAATATAATTCAGACAGGATGACATTTTATATCATTGGAGTCAGTGAAGAACATTTGCATTTGTTGATAGAAAGAGAAAGAATTTTGAATAAAAGGAAGTCTACACAGGACCTGTTCAAAATCGTTATAAAAAACATGAAGCTTAGTTCGGGCTTTTTGGTACTTTAGGAATTAATAGAAAGAACCTACAGTCCCAAAATTCATGGAATACAAGTGGTATTGCTTCATCACTTAAAAGAATGGATCTAAGTAAAGACTTCTCTTTTGATCCAGTTTTCAAAAGGGTGCTCCATTGCAGTGCTCTATTATGCTATAACATGGCTATAACATGTCTCATTACCAATTTGTTTTGCTCATTTCAGAGCATCCACACCCATGCACGCTAAAGTTGATTTGCTAAAATTAATTCTTCTCCATCAGTCCCCCCCCCCCCCCCCCCGCCGCCGCCGCCCCTTTTTCCTTGAAAGAGTGGGACTAAAATCAACCCAGGTCCCAAATGAAGGGCGGCAGACAAGTGGAAGTGGGAGCAAACTTCTATCTAGCCAAAAACAAGTTACTACTGCATGAAATATCATTGACACACCAAGTAGAAGTAAACTCCTTCGCCAAAGTAGCTTGTTTTGCAAAGCTATTCCAGAAAAACCTGGATTGGACTCATCAACTATAGGCGAATTGCGGCAAATGATTTGCCTCCGCTCTCCTAACAACAACAATCGATTTGCGCCAATCTTAGCTAGGTTCATTAGGAAGTGGTGTGGTAATGGAATCATGGGCATTTACGTCCCCAACGCGCACAAAGTCCACTGGACCCTCACGGGTGCCTTTACCGATTTTCATTTTCATGAGTTAGATGGTCAGTTCTAGGTATCACCGGCCTCGCCGGTCACGGTGGGGTGGGTTTGTATTTTGATTTTTCTTGCAATAAAGGGTCCTCCTTTGTTTTTGTCAAAAAAATAAACAAGCAGCTACACTACAAGGAGCTCTGACCGGAAGGACAAGAATGCATTTCAGTGGAATCATGGACGGAATATATTAGCTACAGTGATATTTAGCCCAAGAAAATGGGTGTCTCTGCAATGCCTCTTCCCTATGGTCAGAGCCAATAAATAAAAGTAGCTTGTTTTTTCTGGGTCGCGTTAAAGTTCCCCCATCGAACTTCACGGGGGGGTGGGAGCCCACCAGACGGGAGGAGGCCGGGCAGCCCGCCCACAGCATTCTTCATCGTGGACTTCGTCGTGGTCTTCATCGTCGGGAAGGAGCACTCAGGCTTCATCGTCGGGAAGGAGCACTCAGGCTTCATCGTCGGGTGACTTCATCGAACTTGGGCCATCAGTCCTCTTCATCAGTTCATCGTTGTCTTCGGATTCATCGACTAGTTCCTGATCCCTAATCGCTCCGTCTCTCTCCTTCGGCGCCACCGGTTCTGAGCTCCTCGTCAACATGATCTCCATCGTAATATGACCTCTTTGCCGTATGCACTAGTGTTCTGGACAATGTTCGGCAAGGTTTTTTTTGAATTGAACGTTTTCTTAAATTTTTCATTCTTCATTTTTGTACTTTTAGGTTGCAAAGAATGCAACCTGTGTTACCAAGAACGAAGCTCAACATGTGTTGCAAACGAAGTATTTTCATTCTTGGATATCACAGCTTAACACGCACTTCGCCACACTATCGATAACGATCATTGACTCATGCACACATTCATTCACAGCCAGTCAGGTTAAAGTAATTGGAAGCTTGGTATGAGCAATCTCCAAAAGAATGCATACCGGTGCAAGGATTCAATATTGAGATCATTTCTTTGGATGCCTGCTGCATGTGCCATTACGATTGAATCACTTGACTTTGTGCTGAACAGAATCCACCGTGATATATAGTTATATACGCATCAATTAACATGCCGGTATGTACACCGTGCTATGTACATATCAATTAACATGCTTGAGGGTCACATTAATGTTGTGAAAACACTTGGTTGGACCTTGAAAATGATGAGCTGCTCTTATTACGGAAGAGAAAGCAGTCTCTAAAGGTGAATCTGGAAGCTGGCACAAGTTCTGGAAATCAATCTGACCGTGCTAGGACGAGTCCACATTTTTAACTGCTTGAAGCAGTGGGCATCGATCGTGAAGCACGGAACACCTGCAGATCAAGGAGATCTCAAAACCAAGAATGCTCAGAACCGGTGGCGCCGCAGGAGAGAGACGGAGCGATTAGGGATCAGGAACTAGTCGATGAATCCGAAGACAACGATGAACTGATGAAGAGGACTGATGGCCCAAGTTCGATGAAGTCACCCGACGATGAAGCCTGAGTGCTCCTTCCCGACGATGAAGCCTGAGTGCTCCTTCCCGACGATGAAGACCACGACGAAGTCCACGATGAAGAAAACTGTGGGCGGGCTGCCCGGCCTCCTCCCGTCTGGTGGGCTCCCACCCCCCCGTGAAGTTCGATGGGGGAACTTTAACGCGACCCGTTTTTTCTCCCCACATTTGTCAAAGTATTTGAGGACCCATTCCTAACTGCCACAAATACTGCAAATGTACTGCAGGTTTTTTCTGCTAATTTTATAAAATCATCCTATTATAGGACATGGATTGCCAAGTTACCATATTTTCAAGACCACCATAATTGGGCTAACTTACAATAGTCAGCTCAGTCCTAATTGGGGTCAGTTGGCTGGAAGCCTAGAACCTTCCGTTACCGCCAATTGATATCTTTCACATGCCTGGTTACACGGTCACACCCTCTGTAGTATATAGCAAGTCATGATTTTGTAGCATTTTATTTACCATGAAACTAGATTTTGCAACAGATTTTACCGCCTCGCAGCTGCATGTCTCCGGCTACATTCTTCATCAATTTTTTATTTTTATTTTTATTTTTATTTTTATTTTAAAAATTAAATCTTATTCCGGCACAAATTGAAGAAAGTTAATTGCAAAAAAAGATAAAAATGCAAAGCCACGATGACCGGAAAGAGGCCAAACTAATTTGAATATGGTCCTAGGTTTAGCTCGATTAGCTCGGTTTAGGTGTCTACCGGCCTTGCTGGACATGGCGGCGTGGTTTGTATGTTCCTCTTCGTTGTGTGCAGTAAAGGGTTTCCTTTATTTATGTCAAAAAATAAAATAAAATAAAAAATAAAAAATTTGAGTAACTATTGGGGTTGAATTGCACCCACATACCCTTGCCTACTACTGATACTTTGTTGCTCCCCGACCCTAAAACCCCCCCCCCCTCGACATTAATGCAAACACTATTCACTCATGGGTCTCATTTTTTGAGATTTCCATTTTTAGCACCCTGGGATCTTTTTTGGCTTTTATTTTTCAAATTTGGGGCCTACGTCCCCAAATTAGTCTAGGAGGACCCCGTCGGGAATTTTAAACCCTTTGGAAGAGGGGGTTATTTTTCAAGGTGGACCCCTACATGCACAAAATATGGGGTAATTTTTGTCCTCTTGCATTAACATCAAGGGAGGGGATTTAGAGTTGGGGCTATGTTGCTTTCTTTTATTTTTGGTATTTTTTGTCTTTTTTATTTTCTCGTGGCATGTGTCGTTATCATTCCCGTTGTGGCTTTGTACTTTGTTTTCTTGCAATTGAGTTTCTTCAATTGTGCTAAAAAAAATTATAAATAAATAAATAAACTAGCTACCGTAGACGCATAGTAGGTTTGTCACTCCTGTGTCAAATATTTATTAAAGGTGAACAAAGTTGGTTTGGCATTAAAAAAATTAATTTATAGGAATTTTGACATGTTTTCCAATTTTAAAATAAAATTTGACCATAAGCAATTGATATGTCAAAGACGTATAAGAGTGAATTATACTTCGTGAATGTGGTTCTGGGAGGAGTTAAAGCCTAGTGCTTTATACAAAACTTGGTGCACAAAGTTAGTGCCAACAATGAATGTGGGACTCCTCTCACTTGTTGTTCTCTATTCATTATCAGTTAAACTCCTTTACAAAAATGTACATAGCTTAAGCAGAAATACTTCAAATTACAAAATTCTCTTTAGAGGTGGAAGATTACTTGATTGTACAAGTATTTTGAGTTGAAAATTTCTCAAAATAAGTTAGTCTACTATGCACAATTGAGCATCAAAAGTCCGATCTCAACATATTTTCTTCTCATTCAACTCATGCACATTTTTCACAAGCTTACTGAATTTTGTCCATATCTCATGGATAAAACCTTTAAATCACAAAATTATTTGTAGAAGTGGAAGGTCACTTGGCCTTCTAAATTTTTTTAGTTAAAGACATTTCAAAATAAGACCACAGGCTATGCTCAATTGTGCACCAAAATCTGATGAAAAATATGGTGTAGTGAGAATTCACATGGGCTTGCAAGTTCTTATCCCATACCATTTGGGAGTGACTTGGAATGAATTTGATTACAAGATCAGTTCTTTCTCCCTCCACTACTTACACTTGATTACCCAAATATATCAAGAAATGTGAAAAATGGTGATTTTTCAACATTTTGACATCTTCAAAAATAAAATATTTTTGAAATTCGGCAAAAAATAGTTGTAGTTTCTAAAAAATTCAGCATTCTCTTTTTGAAATATTTATTGCCGAACTTGTTGTGTACCTATGATATGTTTGGTTGATTTTGGCAGTGGATACTTTAAACATAAAGTACCACTATATAAGGCACTCATAGGTCTTGCCCACCATGGACCTAAGACCACTCATCCTCACTTCAACCTCTCGCGATAAGCAAGATACTCAATTTCAATCGTGAATATTTTCCTCAATTCTTGGACATCAAATCAAACAAGAAAAATTAACCACTCAACCTTGTAGGAAATTTCCTTGACTTTCTAAAAAGCTTAAGCTTGTTCTTTAATTTCCAATCGTTTGTAGGTTATGAACACTTGAAGAGTTGTCCTTTTAACCTCACTACAATCTGTTTGGGCATTTTCTTGTACAACTTGACACCGTTTGTTTAGAATTGAGTGTCTATTGAATAATCTCAAGAGATGGATCCAATGAGATTATATCCAATTTATAGTCTTCAAAATTGTGTAATAGAAAGATTTTCCTTAGAAATAGCTATAGTGCTACTGTAGTACACGATTGGATTCAACAGTAGGGTGCCAAATATTTAATTTATTTTCTATGAATAGATTTGGCACTTGTACTTTTGAAGAAAAATTCTTAAAATTTGAAAAAAGTGAAAAAAAATTCCTAAAATTTCAGCCCTTATTAAAATAATATAATTACTGCCAAAGTCACTCATGTACTACAATAATAAGAAACTATGAAGCTTGCATGCAATTAAAAGTTACCACCTCACTTAACTCTAAATGATTATCCTAGCTCTATGTGATTACTACGCATCTCTCCCTATTTAATATTAACGGTTTAACATGTAAAAGAATGAGTGAAAAGTGAATGAAAGGATCCAAACTCCTCTCAAAAAATGTTAAAGCTCCCAATATTTGGAATTTTTTTCCTCAAAATAGATAATTTTATTGAGAATTTTATGGATGAACATACATATATGAATGATTATATCCATTTTTCCTTCACCATGTTACATTCTAGGGTAAGTGTCAATTTACTAAGGAAAAAACCAAAAAAAATTGGATGCTCTTCATCCCGCTCTTCATTCTATTTAGTGTATTATGATACACTATTTTACAACTAATAATGCAAACTCAAACCTCATGGATTTGTGTACCTATTGATGAACATTGTTTTTTTGTTTTGAACTTTATTATTATTACTTGTCACCGCTATTCCTTAAAAAGCTTTGTGATAATTGTTTCTAAGGTACAAATTTAAGAAATAGGATTCATTTACTATATCATACAATAATTTGACTATACTCTAAATAAAAGATGATACTAAATAGAATGAAAAATGTCCTCAATACTATGTATACTATAAAGTGACTACAAAAACATTTACACTCATTGATTATTGAGTAGAGTATTACTAAATTTGGTTAAAATATAATGTAGTTCTTTCTATTTTAAGGTAAAATTAGTAGCTCACTTACATTGATTATAAATGCCCTCTACTCCTAAAACAACACTTTTTTGAAATTTAACAACTAAAAAGACTTTGGGAAAAGTATTCCACGATGATATCAACAAATGAAATAGGAAGTAGAATTTTTAAAGGCATAAATTATGAATATTCAAAGGTTGAGGTTGTAATTGTACTCGAGATTGTACCATTGTTCACACTAAACTATTCTTGATAATAGACTTCTTTTAATCAAACATCCATAAAGTATAAAATGCTTTGGCTTTCATTGATTGCATCAAATAATTCTTCAACTTCTATTGGTTACTTTTAGAAACTTTTCATGAAATCAAGAACAATTGGTGTTGGAATTGGATCATCTTCCAACTCTCAAGACCTCAAAACCAAATGTTCATAAATGTAAAATGTTACTATTGGGTGTAGTAACCTTAATCACTATACACTATGGGCAACAATATGCACAATAGATCACACCAATGTCTATTTTTCAAAACTACCTAGGTGCAAGTCAATGAGATTTTGTTAAAACATTGTAAAATTATATATTGCATTCATGCAACTATGATATATAGCAATTTTATTATAATAATTTATTCACACTATTTATTCTATTTATTGTTGGTCCAAGAAGTACTAGCCATTCATCCACAATAAAATGTCAATATCATCACATTTTAAATTCTTCAAAGAAATCATCTATGGTCTAATCTTGATATCATCATGTACCATAGATTGGTAGTAAATTCAACACTCATTTGAAAGAAAAATTATTCTATAGATAAAAATCAAAATTTTATAAATTCAATTTAATATATAATATCTAATAATTATCCAATGAATTGTTAGTTTATACTCATTTTGAAGAGTACAACGTGATAAGAAAATAAATAAAAAGTGGGAGCAAGGGTCACTTTGTATATTAGGATTCAATTTAGTTCTCATGGGGTCCAATAAACTCATTTATTGGACTTGAGAAATCGAATAAAATAATGATATGTGAATTGAACCCGGACCCAAGTGTAAAGCCATCAGATACAATTTGAAGGTATTTAAAGTTGAATTCAATTTTGATTGAACTTGGATCCAAGTGTAAAGCCTCTATGTTCAGTCCGATGTCCATTTTCAATTTTTAGTTTCCCATAGGATTGCTCTAAAAATTTAGTATTTTATTGAAGTATCTATTGGACCCAAGGGGGGAGTTGGTTTCTTAACCCTTCAGTGCCCAGCAAGCCAGATTATGGTCACTGCAACGTCGGAAATGCATATAGCAGAGAATCCGTGAAGAATTTGAACTTCAGTTCTGAAGTTCAGATTTGCAGATTTACATTACACATCTTCCTGAAAAATAAATTTTCAATTTGGAGTTGTGCAACCATCAAAATACCTATGAACCAAACGCAAAAATACTGCAAATACTTGAAAATACAATAAATACTTACAAATACAACACAAGTACAATGCAATATTTCTTGTGTTTGGAAGTTTGTTATCTTGTTTTATTTTTTTGGATTGTATTCTCTTGTTCATCTTCCATTAGTGTGTGTAATCTGATCTTGATTAATGTATCCACTCCTTTCAATTTTCAACGTATAAAATTTTGTCCTAAAACGTATATGGATAAGTCACTTTCACTTATAAAATTCACAATAATTATGTGTGAGTCTATTTTTGATATAAAAGATTGTGACGGAGAGGTGTTGACATAGGGCATTGTTGAACGTCTTCACTTTAATTTTTGAAAATTTAACCCAAATTCTATTTAACTTTGAAGTCACTTACCCTCCAAAATCTCATTTTTGAGCGTGCATTATACAGTTCAAATACATACTATAATCTTCCAATCCCACCATTGGATGATTCTCAAATTTTAGCAAGATGTGAGCTCTCCGGTTGAGAATAGAATTGTACGGTTACTTTCTAATTTAATCCATTCTATTTCCGGTAGTCTCAATCACGGTGGAAAAATCCACTGAAATCCAGTGCTCCCAGCTACAGTACCCTGGGCACTAAAGGGTTAAATTTAGTACTCTTCTTTGGAGTTTTGAGTCCTATGATTGTTCAATTTCGGGGTATTCATGGACCTGGACCCTAATGTACAGTGCCCTTAATACCCATCAACTACCTCTACTGAAAGGTGCTATTTTAATTAGGGTTGACTATTTGGATCATGTTAAGAGGATGCATACTAATTCATTGACATTTCATACTATATAATTATTTATTGCTATGGTTTATGAAAGTTTATTGTTTTTAACATTTACCACTATTTTATTTTTTTAGGTTTCGTTTTTGAAATTTTATTTCAAGGTAATTTTTACAAGATAAGTCCCCCTAATTTTTCAGTCCCCTTAACACCCTTATTTAGAGTAGCCAAGGAAACTCAAGAATGCTCTGTTGGAAAACCGGAAGATTCTTTTTTTTATTTCACTTCCTTCTCTCTTCCCCTCAGACCGCTTTCGGCTGTGGTTGGTTTCTCCCCACTTGCAATGCAGTTCTCTGTATTTGTTAAAAGAAATTTTAAAAATAAAAAATAAAAAATAAACGGAAGAAAAAAAGAAAAGGAAAATAATCACTTTTTGTTGAGATTCTTTACTACATAAAGAATGGTTAATATGCTTGATACAAGAAGAAAGTCAACCGGCGAGAAAGCATATGGCTTCTGTTACTTTGAATAATTTGATGCCAAATAACTGTCGGTTTCAGCAATTTAGCATTCGTAATTAGTTGTTTGCTCCTGAAAACCTCCTGCGGAGTACTGTAAAAAGTACGTGAAGAATGCATTTTGCCAGCTCCATTCTAAAAGCTTATTACACCTCCAAATACCGTATCTCCATTTAGAATTTTAGCCGATTTCTAACCAATTTTTCAACTAATTTCCAACTATTATTTTCTAAAGGTCCCTGCGGCTAAGATCCTGGATAACAAAACGCCACTTTCTTCTCTCAAACTTTTACCACATTCTTACCATATCCTTTCAAAGACCGGTATTCTTAGCATATCTCTACCGATACCTTCTCTTCCCTCCAAGACCACTGTATACCGAGTATAGTTTAAGAAAATCTATATATAGTTTTGAATCAATAGAATAATGCGGTACTTTTCTTCTCTTTTTTGAAACAAGAGGATGAAATCAGTTAGTAGATTATGGTTTCTCGTTCGTCCGTGGTGTTATAATTTGGCAAGTATGGCTTGAAAGGAATGATGCGGCGTATCACGGCATCACTTGGGACCTTGGTAAATTGTTCAATCGCATTTGGTTGGGGATGATCGATTACGGACGTAACGCATGGAGTCAAGTCCTTACGAAGAACAAGAAGTCACTGGACAATGTTCAAAAACATTTAGATAGCTTTAGGAACATTTGATGTAGCAAAGGGATTTTTGCGGAGTGGAAAGACTCCCAGCCTAACTGGCGGTTAGGACGTCCTTAGCTCATTAAGGTTTAAATTTTTTTGTGTTGTCCTATGTCTTTCTTGTTCTCTTTTTTTGTTCTCCTTTTTTTCTCTTTTCCCTCTCTTCCTCTCCCTTGGGCCTGGGCGGACCTGGCTGGGTAATGGTTTTATTTGTACTCTTTCTGCAGTAAAGGTCTCTCCTTATTTGTGTCAAAAAAAAAAAAAAAAAAAAAAAGAAGAAGTAGAAGATGAAACTCTATTGAATTAATGAAGGTCACACACACCGAAAACCAAGGAAAACAAGCCCCCTGGCGGAAATATTTAGATTAATGTAATACTTCCATCTCAATATGGAAACACTCAAACAATTCCAAATCCACTCACCTCCATCTTCAAACCACGTTTAGATCATTGTGGTGTAGCCAAAATGTTTTTGCTATTTGGATTGACGAGCAACCCGAGTGGATCCTAGCTAGATTTAGTTCTCTTAGAGCATGCCCAGTAGCAGGTGCTTTTGAAGAACCAACGCCATGATTTGGTATTGCCAGATGCACTTGCTCCAAAGTCCGCCCCAACAACAACCCACCCAATGCCAAGAAATGGTATTTGGGGCCAAAGTTTGAGTTGTCCCCGCCATCTACAGAAGCTTTGGTGCAAGCAAATTACTCACACCAAACAAACATTTTTGCTCAATCAATAATTAGATTATGGGCTTAAAGACTATTCAGTGCCGCATGCTTCAAGGTCATCAAGTTCTTTCATAAAATCTCCTTTTAATAAGTTGCCTTGGTGTTTGTATAAGGAGTGTTGGGCTACTTCTTGTTCAACATTCCTCTAAGTTAAAAATGGCCCTCGAATTAATGTTTGGTGGACATATTTGGTTTGGAGTTGTTGGGCTTACTCTTAAAGGAGGCTCAACAACACCCATTTTTCACTCACCAAACCAATTTTTGGATGATAAAGTACATCTTATAGTGTGGAGTTTGATATTTGTACACTATATATTGTCAATATGGCGAGGGGTGGTTCTCACCTCAAACATTTTGTCATATTCTCTTACACGACCATGCTCTCACTTCATGAAATTTTTAATGCTCTTTAAGTTTAGTAAATTTATTCTTCACAATTATGATTGTTCCAACTAGTGACAAAAGTAGTAGTATGCAATTGGTCGATGCACTCTATTCCATGCACGCTTGGTGGTTGTTGCTAGGGAAGTTCACTTCTCACACACCATCTTGGATGTGAACTTGGTGCAACTTAATAACATTCTTGAATTGCCATAATTCAAATTTGGTGCACGATTGAACTTAGTAACATTCTTGAACTGCCATAATTTTTATATATTTTTAAAATAGGACCAAACTAAGAAAATTTGAGACTGTTATGAACCATCACATAAATGAATTTTAACCCCTAACCGTCTCGATGTCCATATTTTGGACGTTTTTGGGGGTACATTCCTGGGGAAGTCACTGTCAAGAATTTAGATAACTATAAGAGAACAAATATAGGGTGTCTTTTATTCATTTGAGATAAAAATTATAAATTTATAAAAGTAATATAGGGTGTTTTAAAACAAAATTGGGAATATTTTAGGAACATTCGTAGAACATATATAGAATATACCCTAACTATACTATAAATAGTATAATAATCCAATTATTTCATAGCCCCCCATTAAATACCCTTTGTACGCTCATGGGTACCCAAAATTTACACTGATTTCCCCGAGGGTACATTCACCTTTGAAGAGCTGTGACTTTTGCAACAAGTGTCCGATTTTAATGAAATTTTGGAAAAACAAACCGCATGATGTATGGAATGAGTGATAAAAATTTCAGATCAATCCAAGATATACTGAATTTTTGGTGATCATTTGAAAGTATGTATCTTTTTTTTGGACAGGTTTTGTGCATTTTGATGGCTGCAACTTTGGGGGCTTGTATCTCCTTCATCCCATGTCCGTTTTCAATAATAATTATTGGGTTGGATTTCCCTTGAAGTCTAGTTATCATGGTAAATTTTTCATGTCAATCCATGTTGTTCTGAATGTTTGGGAGTCATTTTAGTGCTCGGGTCTAGTTTGGACACTTTTTGCTTTTTGGGTCAAATCGGTCACTTTTTCGGTTACTTTTTGACATTGCAAGGCCATTTTAGGGCACATCAAATTTTTTTCATGAGGTTTTTTTTGGTACCAATGTGTTTATATGATGATTTGGAACTACTTTATAGTTCAAAGTTTATTCATTTGAGTAATTTTGAAAACAAATTTCACCTCCAACTGTGATGCTAGGAAAATGTCATCCTTTTTTAACACTAAAACACTACGATCTTGCAATCTATATGGCGAAATGACCCCAAATTTGATCTACATGATCTACAACATGTATATTACAAGATTGTACGGTTGAGATTTCTATACCTCAGTTACATTTAAACCTATAACACATCAAAAGCAATGATGATTTAAGCCCAAAAAAGCTAGGGACGCTTAGGGGTTAAATCAATAGCAATCATAAGCGAAAAGGAAGGCAAGACACATCCCAAGTGGAAAGCATGTAAGGTGTCAAATGAGCATATTCAAGAAGAGGTGATTTAGTATGGCACTCAAAATGGTGTACCAAAAATTTAATAAGTGTTTTTTATGTAAATGAGAATGAAATAGTCAGAAGATTCTATAGTGAAAATGATATAATTTAATGTGGAGTTTGAATTCGTGCATTATATTAACCCCTAAACATCTAACCGGGTGTTTTCATAGTAGGGTATGGTTTTGGCCTTGAAATTCAATGACTACACCCGTATCATAAATATGGTAAAAAGTGAGTTTTGAAAAGTCTTTAATTAGACATGGATCCGCAACTCGACCTTAATTCTTATATAGCTAAGACATTTTTTTTGAAAAGAAAATTTCAAACCAAGTTCAGCTTTGAAGTTTTATGATCAGTTACAATATCATAATAAAAATATTGTATGTGGTAAAAGTGAGTTTTTTTTTACATTTCAATGAATAAGGCCCAATTTTAGAAATCCAATAACATGTATACATTAAGATACAATTAGATAAGAGGTTTAAAATTTAAAATTTGCCATGTCACATGAATTTACCACTCAAAATGCCCTTCCCCATATTTTTCACCTATTTAATTTTTTTCAAGAATATAAAATAAGAGTTTTAGAACATGACTCCAAAAACATCACGGCTTAGATACAAGGACTTGAGAAAAAAAATTAATCTGTGAAGATAGTGTTTTCATCAATGAAAAAACACCACATATTTGAAAAACACCACCTCATATTTCACTCAAATCCTCCAATTCAACCCATTAATTTTTAAATTAGAGGCTGAGAGAAAAAAACCAAATGCACCCAACTTAGAAGTACATAACTCTAAAATTTCACGTCCCCATAGTATATACCTTTTTTCCACAAAAACCCAGAGTCCACATAATATCAAAACCTGACGCTTGTGGCAACATTTTCCACCATACCTTTTCTTGAAAATTCTCAACCATGCATTTGTTTGCATGATGTATAGAAGCGGTTTTTTTTTCTCATCTGTCATGCACTTTTTGCGGTGTGGATCTTTTACTATAGATTTTATAGGAAGTTATCTTCATGCATGTATGCTTCAATTACGGTAGAAAGGGGATGATTTGTGAGGTTTGTATGCCTCATTTCCGAACTCATTTCATGTTGTAGTGATTCACCAAAAATCTCTAAGATCATTGCATAAAAGTGATGTTGAAAAATTAAGCAACCAAAAAATCTCCAAAAATCACTACACTTAGAGTGCCGTAGTTTACTAGTAGATTTGGCAGAAAAATAATCCAAAAAGAGATGCCTAAAATTCCACAAAACTATTTTTCAAAAAAAAAATTGTAAAGGGAAAACCACATTTTAGATTTTTAGTGAATATTAATTTTGATTGTATCTATTTTAGGAAATAATTAAAAATTAGACGTGAGACTGTCAAACCTACTAGTAAACTAGGATATTACATTTCACCCATCACAACAAATTTCATCTTCAGATTGTCAATATCTTATTTGTAATCAAATTACAAAAGAATTTTGAATTTCAAATTTCAAATTTCAAATTTTATACAAATATATTAATGATAGTACTCACATATTTACCTATAATCACATATTTAACTCTATAGATATAATCTAAAATTCATAATGTATATCTTTTATTCATACATCAAGTTCAAAATATCCCTCTTATTTGCATTTTATAATACATCTTTCAATTTTCCAGATGTGCAGAAGGGTGAGGACCTTTGGGGATTAAACAACCTTTTTGATGTAATTGTTAGCGAAAAGAAGTAGTTCCTACACTCTTTAGGCTCTTTAGGTTGCGTCATGCTCTTTTCTTAACATCTCACACTAATTTACATATATACTCACAATAGTATATATGAGAGTATATAAGAAAATTTGATTTTTCATCTTGTACCTATGTAGTAAATATGAAAGTTAAGACTTTCATTATATATATATATATATATATATATATATATATATATATATATATAAATAAAAATAAAAATAAAAATAAAAATAAAAATAAAAATAAATAAATAAATAAATAAAAAAGGCAATTCACTACTCTAAATGGGTTTTTTAGTGTTTAGTATGAAGGGTGATTGCAAGCTAAGGTACACTACGGTTTTTTGTTACAATGCACTAATTTCTGCACTTTTACAATATTTGAGAAATCACCAAACAATCTTGAGATTGAATTTTGTGACGAAACAAATTGCATTGTTTTTAGAATTCCAACGTTAAGATGTTTATGACAATTTTCTTTGATATTTCAATTGGTGATTTTTCAAAGATTGTAAAAGTGCAACACTTAGTGCAATGTGACAAAAAACATGGTGTATTGTAGCTTGCAAATACCCATAATTGATGTCTTTTATCTTGGTTTGTTCAAAGGTGAAGAGAAATAGTGTTTCTACATTACATAGGAGTTTAGCACTTGTCATTCCCACTTTCAGTGATGAGTGATGACTAGTAAAAATCTTGTCCAATGTGACTTGTTTTTAACAACTAAATGTGTGTTGTGATTTGTCTTTAATGTCTTTAGTTGATAAGGACAAGTCACATTGGACAAGATTTCTACTAGTGCATGTTCTTTCTAGGTGATGAGAGTAACATGAGGTGACATGCCATATTTTATTATAAAGTTGTCAATTGTCATTGTAACATTACATCCATAAGGTTTACTTGAAGTTTTTATCATTTTATAATTTTCATTAATTTCTTTACAGAGACTATACTTTCAAAAAGTCAAATAGTGTCCGTGTTGATTCCTAAACTCATGAGTGGTATTAAATGAATTGTAAATTTGTTATAATATGTGACCTCTTTATCTTTGATGAAGTTAGGCCCAATAGAGAAAATGAAAAGCATGATGTTTTAAGAAAAATTGTATGGCCGTTAAATTTACAAAATAGTTTTAGATATTCACGTAATGAATTTAGAAGTATTTAACTTCAGTATTTTCTCAAATTACAATTCTTATTTTTAGAATTTGAAATCTAGTATGATTGATTAAAACTAGATAGTAGATTCTTTTATTTTTATTTTTAAATTCAAACTAGAGAACATCATTACTTTCTCCAAATAATAAATTTTATAACATTAGGGCAATATTGAGGTCTTTGTTTTTGAAAAAATCTCCTTGGTGGAGCTTAACTCGGATTGCCACGATTCAAATTGGATTGGAAAGTAGACTTGATTTCCCGTTTGAATATATATATATAAATATAAATATAAATATATATATAATAAAAATATGTTTTTCATCCCACATAGCCCGTAAAAAAAGGGCAGCAACGACAAGATGGACGTTTGGTCACTTAGAAGTTAAGAAATAGTGTCCAGGACACTAAATAGGCCATTTAGTGTAGTAGAAATTTTGGCCAGTAGTGATTGGTCCCTTGTGACTTAAATTCTTGTAGTAATTGGTTCCTTGTGACTTAAATGAACTTATAGACTCTTCTTATCTGGCAAAAACTTGGTCTAGGTTGAGTATGCTATAAGGTCCAGCTCCTTCCATGGGTGGAGTTTCTCACTAAAAGATAAGATTTTAGGAACTTTGGGGACCAAGTTCCACATTTCGAATGAATCTTTGAATCGAAAGTGGAAGAGAGTCATAAAGTAAAGTAACTATATCTAAAAGCGACCATTTCTTTAAAGCGTCCATAGCTCAATCTTCCATAATAAGTAGATTCTGACACCCTACTTTTGATGAGAATGTGCACAATCTGAACATCAGAGTTTAGGGCCGCTTTAAGGTCAACCTATAGTCAGCACTTTGGAAATTCATAACTTATTCATATGGTGTCCAAATAATGCATGCTAAAGTGTGTTGGAATCCTCTTGAACTTGCTATTAAGACTCACTGAAAATATTTTTTGTTTTATGTGTGTAAATTGGCTCAGTTGGTAAGGTGAACGCTTTAAGGTATAGTTACCTTATAGAAGGTTCTCAAGCCCTCGGCTTCAAGACAACTTCTCCCTAACCAATCAAATTTGTTCGTGTCTCACGTCACTTCTCCATAACCATTCAAACTTGTTCATGTTTCACCACGTTCAAATCAATGAAAGTGTGCACCACTTCTTATGCCGGTTATAAGATGAACCATAATACCACTCACTTTCCCCTCCTCTTCCCTACTTCCATGGACAACTTTTCAAACCCATAGAAGTTGGAAGTTGGCTCCAAGAGGTTTTGTACATTTTCCTTCTTGCAATGAAACTTCCTTTTCATTTCTACCCAAAAGAAAAGAAAAAGAATTCCAACTAGAGCCAGACGAAAAGAAAAAGAGAGGAAAAGAGAGGAAAAGAAAAAGAGAAGAAAAGAGAGGAAAGTAAGAATCTGTCACGGCCATAGGGGGTCCTGCAGGGCGGGCGTGCGTGCGTGTGCCTTGTACTGTACTCACTGTTCATCTACGCAAAGCGGAAGCGACGGCGCCCAGCGCGGGGACAGACTCGCTGCTGTGATGCAACTGAGGGCGGGCGACGCACATTTCCAGACACGATGCACCGCAACGCCAATCCTGCCCTCCCGGATTCCTCGCACCAGCTGCACGGAGGGCCGGACCCACTGCCCGCGCTAGCTCGCACCGTCCCTCTTCCTTCATCACCCGCGCCGGCACTCCGTCGGTCCTCACTCGTCTTATATAACTTCCCCAGTTTCCACTGCAGTTCAGAGCCTAGATCCTCCACCGGATCACTCGCGGGACCACAAAGTAACTTCTGCCTCCACCGCACTCCACCGAACCACAACCTTGTTGCCGTTTCCTGGATCTGAGCTAGTCGCCACTTCCCCACATTTGCAGCTCAAGCGGTGAATGATCGCCGTCGTGCCATTTCTAACTCGTTTCTGCAGAGCGATGGTGCGCTTCTAGATTTACAAGCGGTTCAGTCTTCACAGGCCATTCTGAGTGGCAATGCAGCCACAGGGAGTCAGTGTCTAAGTTCCGAACCCCTCGACGCAATCAGGAGAACTTCCAATTCTCGTTAGTTAGGTTACTCGAGTTCTGAACCGAATCAGCATCGCCGAGACAGCAATTGTTATTGCTACAGATGTTAAGCAGAGCTGCATTGGCGGGTTAGATAATTATTAACGCCACATTGGTTGTTTTGGCCAGTTCTTGTTATTTTCTAGTGTAAACTGTTGCCCTCGCCTTAGACAATGTTCAATGCTCGCAAAGGATGGTCAGCTTTGGTAATGTAGGATCAGTTTCGGGGTACGACGTATCGATGCTTCCCGTGTCCAGGCTGCCGGTGACGACGACGAGTATGAGGCAGAGCCACGGCAGCGGGGACTTCGAAGCCATGATGAAGTCGGAGGGACTCGGCATGGACTCGGGCCTGCAGATTCCCATCACGGGGCGCGCGAGCCTGAGCAACAACAACAACAACCGGGGCGGCCCCGGCGCGGCGTGGAAATCCACCGGCACTGGAATGCGAGTAGCGTTTCTGCTCACGTGCTTGCAGTTCAGCTTCGCCATGTACGCCACATTCCTGCTCTACTGGTCCAGCCCGGCCGTGCCGGACCTGGTGGTGAAGCCCGAGGCCAACTTCTGGTTACCGAAATTCTTCCCGGGCGGTGGCCCCGTCCAACGCATGGTGCTGGAATCTAGCAACATCACGACGACGACGACAACGACGAATAAGCCGGCGGTTTGTCAGTGGGAGCAACTCGAGTTCCAGCAAAAGAAGTCCAACAACACGGAGATGATCAAAATGAAGACCGGGTTGTTCAGGTGCGTGCATCAATCTGCGGGAA
Source organism: Pohlia nutans (assembly GCA_022496805.1). Classification (NCBI taxonomy): domain Eukaryota; kingdom Viridiplantae; phylum Streptophyta; class Bryopsida; order Bryales; family Mniaceae; genus Pohlia; species Pohlia nutans. Next base: position 37,035,384 of record CM040085.1, read on the forward strand.
TTAATCTGCTCGTAGTGAATCTGTTTCTTTATTAGTTCCTGTCACTGTTCATACGTCCCATGGATCCTATTCCAAGCCTTTTGGTTCTCTGATTTTAGATTCAGGGAAGCTGGCAACGTGATCTATTAATAGACAATGTGCGGGAAACTTAGTTTTTTGTGCGTTCTGAGTTTTATTTATTCATTGTGGGCCTGAATTGAAGATTCTGTTCTGAGGTATTTTTATTTTCTCTCTCTCCTTGCAGTAAAGGGTTCCCTTTATTTGTGTCAAAAAAGAAAAGAAAAAAAGAAGAAGATTCTGTTCTGAGTTTTGGTGCTGCAGGGAGCTTGTTCTGTGAGAATGTAGTCCCAGGTTGTTTATGTGGTGGCTCTGTTTTATTACTCTGTGCAATTAGACGCGCTCTGAATTATTTATGCAGGAAATAGAATCAAAATAGAATCAGTACTTGTTGACTTGTTTAATGCCACCGTTTAGTTGCACCCTGACCTAGGTGTTCACCGCAGCCAGTCCTCTTTCGTACATGCTCAAAATGGACCTTGCGGTTCCTCTTGTCAACGAGGGCAAATTTGACCTAGGTGCCCTAGTTAACACTCTGACGATAAAATTAATGTCAGTTCATAAGGGCAAATTTGGCAACGATTTTTAGTCGCTACTCCCTCTGTTTCAGTTCATAATAGGAGTTCAAAACCACATATTTTTTTTTGCATTAATTTAAGAGTCCACATTTATTGTGTTGCCTTCCTACATTGACTTTCTACATTTTTCATCCCTAAGACACACAATTACAAAGTTGCCATTGTGTTTCATTGCCAAAAAATCAAGAAGTTCAAATTAGGCTTCATGGTCCCATCTGAATTACATAATTTCCACAATTGAATTTGTCATTTCAAAACCATAAATCCTTGGTCCTTTACAATTTAACATCCAGAAGAAAAAGAAACTATTAAACAATGTATTCATGAGATGTTAGAAGACTCTTCTTTCCTTAAAGGTTGTAGAAGAATCTCGGAACGGCATTCTGAAATCGCCTTCTTCTGCGGGCCAGCTCGCCCAGAAGAATCTCGATCAAGTGTGTCCATGACGTGGTGGAAAATGCAAGATCGTCTCTGTCGTGGTGGCTCAGTATTTTATTTCACTCTGCAATCGATTCTCAGTCTTCAATTTGTGCCAAAAGTGCAAGATCGGGCACGATCTAGTGACTGATCGACGCAACCAAAACGACTGTCTGTCGGTGAGAATGAGTGCAGGGAGGTGATGGAGTTTCAACAAGAGAAGCGAGGTTGCGAGACACTGGAGGAGCTCCTGCGCTTGCCTTCGACCGGCACGAATGCCACGGTGACGGTGATCCTGAACCATTTCCAGCGGAAGACGCTGTGCGCGCAGCTGGATGCGCTCTTGGAGCAGACGCTGCCGTTTCACGAGGTGTGGGTGGTGGCGTTCGGCAGCCCGGAGGTAGCCACTCTGCGCGCCATCGTGGAAGCCTACAACGACATCCGCATCAACATCGTCGAGTCCCAGTACGATTACCGATACTACGGCCGATTCCAACTCGCCCTGCAGGTGCTGCAATCACCAATCCCTTCGCAATTCTTACGCTTTCCAATAACATTCTAGCACTAGTAGAAAAGGTGGCACTGTAGAGGGAGATGCCCAGGCAAGTAGTGCCTAATTTCACGCATGCACAGTGATTTTGCATGGGCATGTCCCTAGGGAGCGCCTCCTTTTCTACTAGTGTAAGGTGCAATCGGTCTGATTGTGATTAGGTTCTTTTTTTGGTTCTTGAGATAATGCCCACATGACTACAATATCTTTAAACATTAGTGTTGTCGTGGCAATTTTGTGATTTTTGGGGTTAAATTAGCTGGCTACATTGGTCTAAGTTTAGTTAGATTCGTGTCATACTAAGGTAACTACATCTAAAAGCAACTTCACCTAAAAGCGATCTTATTTGTAAAAGCAATCTTATTTGTAAAAGCGATCCTATCTACAACAACATGACAATTTAGTTTCAGACCGTTGTAAATAGGGTCGCTTTTACAAATGAGGTCACTTTTAGGTATAGTTACATAAAATTCTTTAGTAGCTCATTGTTCACTCTTGGGAGTCAACCATCACAGGCTAGAATCGTTGCACGAATCGTAATTTTTTGGAGAATCAAAGCCATCTTTAGCTAAAGATGGTTTGGTAGCTCAACAAACTTCTATTTTTTTTTAACTAGTTTCTACATATTCCACATCATCAATTCCTTGTTCAGATGTTGATTCACTGCACAAGTAAAAGGGCGTGTTGTTGTACTAGCTAAAGAATGTTATGTACTTTATGGCGATCTAAAATTTCCAAAGAGTGCATTTGAATGGCGACAATTGTATTAATAAGAAGCAATTAAACGATACATGAACAAAATTGGTTAACCCCTAAACATTTGAGAGGGGTCACCCACTCATAGTTGCCTCATTTTGGACATTTTTATTGATAATCTTTGAATGCTTTTCAAAATCATTCTTTCACATTCCTAGGCCTTATAAATCATCCTTCAAAATTTCAAAATATTTGACTGTATGGATGTCAAGATTATAGAAAATGTAGTTGAGATTTTGAAATTTCAAGCCCTAAAAAATCTGGGCAACCTTGCTTTGACGGGTTCTTAAACCCAAAAATAGAGTTGAAATGATGTGCCATTTTTTATCATTCTCAAGATGAGGTAGTTAACAAGATGCATGACTCAATTTGACAAGATGTTCAATTCATTAGCATTTTTCAGAGACCTTGTAATGGGTGAGGGTATAAAAGGAAGCAACAGATTTTGATTTAATTAGATTATGCTTTCAACTCTCTTCCAATTGCATGAGCCCACAACTCATGGCATGCACCTCATATGGGCTAAAGTAAACTTCTTTTGAGGTGCCCAATGAATCTCATTGGCTTAGGCTTTTTCACAAGTGTACCCGAAGTGTTGAAGCTGCCTTCAACATTGAGGTGTTTCACTTTGAAAAATTCCCTAAGTGGAGTTTTGATTGGATGGACATAATTCCAATTGCATTGAAAATAAAACTCGTTTACCTATGACATCATATTTTATATTTTGAAAAAAATTATTTTTTTGAACTTGGGCAACAGGGGAAAATGGACAACGACCAAAAAATGGTCTCTTGAGAGCTTAGGGATTAATAGCTGGAGCTCTAGTACAAAAATTACAAGATATTGGGATTGATAAGCAATATCGATTGTCATTGGGATCGATTGGTTTTGGTTGCTCATTGAACTGGTATTCAAAGTTCAACAACGTCCTCAATATATATTCTATTAATCTAGCGACAAACAAACGATACATTAAGGCAACATATGTAGACATTTCTAGAGATGCACAAAGTTATTTGGTTCCATTGAATATTTCTACGTTGAATATCCGGCCACAAACATTGATTTTTACACCCAAGGAGAAAGTTTTGATAGCCTCAAAAAAAATTTAGGACTGATTGTGATACATTTTTTGCAGGCTCAAGGCGCGGATTATGTGTACTTGGTGGACGACGACATGATTCCCGGCAAGAGAGTGCTTGAAATCTTCGCGCACACAGCAGGAACGGACAAGTACCGGAACTCGGTTCTCGGCAGCATTGGTCGCATCCTGCCATTCCGACAGAAGGACTTCAGTTTTCCAAGCTACCGGAAGACGGGCGCGAAAGAGGCGGGCTTGTACTTGCCAGACCCAGCTTACGACATTGTTGTCGACAGAATTGTGAAGGTGGACTTCTTGTCCAGTGGTTGGTTCCTGTCCGCGGAGTTGGTGAAGACCATTTTCATCGAGACGCCGCCGACGTTCTCCACCGGCGAGGATCTTCATCTCAGGTGAGAGCTTCCGCATGATCAAAGTTAGTGTCGATCAAACTGTTTTGATTGATAGCAGCTTTTGATTCTGTCTGTTTCCCGGGATGCACTCTACATTATGTTTGAGAATTATCATCTGCGTCTCTAAAAACGCGTTTATATGTATACAATATTTTCAGCTCTAAATATGGCTATTCTATGTTTACTTTGTACGGCGATGTTCAAATTAGTATCCCTTTTGTGCACTCACATATACTTTCACAAATTTAACATGGTGCACCCCTGGGTGTGTTTGTTTGTGTTGCAGTTACCAGCTTCAGAAGTATCATGGCCACGGCTCGTTTATTGTTCCAGTTGATCCAAACGACATGGACACCTGGGGAGACAAAGAGCATCGCCTTGCTCAAGTGTCGGAGACGACCGTCATTCATAAAGAGGTCGTTGAGGTACAATCACCCAAGCACTTCAATCTTACCACAACTTCTTCACTATGACGTAGTTTGAATGTTGGTGGCAAGTATGCAGGATACTGACCCTCTGGGGTTTCAACTTTTGCACTCGGATATAGTTTGAATCTGTGCTACAGTCACTGATCAAATGTCATGACAGATTAGATCATTATAAATTGGGACTTCCAAAACGCGAAGAGATCCGGGATTCTACGACTACAAGTTTACGACTCAAACTATCATTAGTCATTATGAACTAGTTTGAGCCGTATACTTGTAGTTGCAGAATTCCAAATTTCTTCTAGTACGGTTTGATTCTGTGGCTGAATTGCACGGTTTCTGATCTGTGAGTTTGCAGGTGCGGGACAACCAATGGTGGCGGACATTCTCCAGAGGATACATAACCCAGTGGGCGGAGATGAACCCGCAACGCAGCGACGCGTTCTTCTACGCACACACAATGAGTGACGTGCAGGTTATGGCGCCCTTGTTGCAAAAATTTCGTTTGACGGCGGGAAGGAAAGCGTACTTGGTCATCAGTGGAGGACAGTTCTGCTCTTGTAAGGAGGCTGCAGACATTCTCGGCTGGGCTCCTGCTTCGTGCAAAGACCGCCGCTTCAAGGTCTTTGATCTCGAGGTAAGAGATCTCAAGGTTTAGGGTTTAGGGTTTGAGGTTTTGGTTTTTCCAACTTTTGGAGGTGACACAACTCATGTGGCTATCCATGATCATGCAGGTGGGTTCAATTCATAGAGGCTTCTCGGAGACGTCATTCATTCAAGAAGTTTCGGCCTCAATGCGGGGCTTGTTACGAATGCACTCGCCCAGTCTACTGATCACTGTCACTGACTTGCCGTCTGCCGTTGTGGATGCTTTGAAACTGGCCATAGCGCAAGCTGCTACCCAGACTGCGCTCGCGCAGATTCCTCGTTCATCGTTCCGTCATGCTCTCTGGATGGCCACCGTCCCCCCTGCATCACTTACATGTAAGATTTCTTCTCGTGCGCTCTTTTTGGTTACCCGTGTGATTGTTGCAATCATAGCTTTAACAACTTCTCTTTTACTTGATCGTGCACAGAATAACGGCAACAAGAAAAGGGTTCCTTGTTGTTGGTTGTACTTGGTCCAAAAGAGAGTGTTCACATGCGAAATCAGATCTAACATGCAGTGGAGCTCCAAACTTAGGCTCAAAGATAGTCTCTTGAGTCTAGTCCTTAGCTACTTGTACATAGAGCACGTAATAAGAGGCACCACCTATGCAGTCATGTACTCAGACCATATATTGCTAGCTTGTCATGACACTGAAAATCTGACTGGGGTTGTTGAATGAACCAGTTTGGAGCAAAATGCGGATTCAAATCAACATCATTACGCAGAACCGAGCCACGTCTTTGATGCGCTTGCTGCAATCTCTGTTGAATGCACATTACATCGGTGACACTATGGACATCTCCTTCAACGTGGACAGCGCGGTGGATAGCCCAACTCTGAAACTGATTGATTCGTTTCGGTGGCCCTATGGCCAGAAAATCGTGCGGCGACGTATCATCCAAGGAGGTCTCATCCGAGCCGTGAGCGAGAGCTGGTAAACTAACTTCGAATCAAAGCCTGTTCCTGTCCCTTCCATGTATCTTTTTTCCCAATTTTTGCAGTGATAGTAATTAAGATCAGTGAGTTTTTTGTTGCTAATTTTAGCCAAATTGCTTCATAAATTTTGGGCTGGCTAGTTGATACAAAGGATTTTTGCAAAAAAAGAAGGAATAATAGCCATATTTCCTACATGGAGTCAAGATGTGTAGCCTCTTTAAACCCAGGTATTGCCTAAGTAGCACCTAGGTAACACAAGTGTACTACCCTGATATTACCTATATATTGATATGAAAAGAGCATCCAAGGAGCCTGGATTGCTCTTCAAGCCATGGAAAAGTAGCAAAAATGCTAAACTGTCTCCTGACAAAAAATAAATTACTGACTAAGATTGTTCATGTGTTTGCAGGTACCCTGCTTCAGACGACGATTTTGGTCTTCTACTGGAGGACGACATTGAACTGTCGCCCTTTTATTACATGTGGCTCAAGTATGCGCTACTGCAGTATTACTACAACCCCAACGTGCACCTGCCAGAGCTGAACTCCATCGCGCTGTACACACCACGTGTGGTCGAGGTGGTGAAGGAGAGGCCGCATTGGAATGCCACGGACTTTTTCAGTGAGGTGCATCCCAACACGCCCTACTTGCATCAACTGCCATGCAGTTGGGGCGCCTTGTTCATGCCCAAGAAGTGGCGAGAGTTTTACAAGTATATGGGCATGCGCTACACCGAGGACGCCAAGTCTAACCCCGTCCAGATTCCCAAGTCACGAACTAACGGATGGCAGGTCAGTCATTGCTCTCTACATTCCACTAGTGCCATTCTACTTAACCCTTCAAGGACCGAGGATTCATAGTTTTAAATTGACAAATTCAATCAATCATATCGTGAAAAATATACTTCAGATTGGACCAGATTTTATATCTTTGAAATCAGTGAAGAACATTGCATGTGTTCATCAAAAGACATATAAATTTGAATAAAAGGAAGTCTACATAGGATCTGCTATAAAAAAAACATGAGGCTTAATTTGGGCTTCTTGGTCATTTAGGGGTTAAACTTCCTCACATTCGCTATCTCCCTCAATCTTTTTTTTTGGTACCCCTCAGAACCGAACAAAATGCTTAGATGGAAGTGCGAAAGTCACATAGTATATTCTGAAAAATGAAATGAACCGCTAAGATGGCTGCTCAAGCGCATGAACGGCCAACCTCCCTACTGATCTGTTATACTTGGGCTCTCTTCTTGTTATCTCTTCTGAGTTCTCTTTTGTTCTTTGTCTACTTGGCATATAGGTATAGAGAGTATTGCATGAAATCAGTGTACAGAATTTTATATACCACCTTCGTATCGATGTTCTACCCGCTTCCAAATTCCAATTTAGACACTATGCAATACTAGAGTATGAATATTTTGTCGATGCATAGCCTGAGGCAACAAAACGAAATGAAACAGAATCAAATGGAATGTGGTAGTAGGTGAAAGGCCAAGAGCAGAATTCAGCCGCTATAAAACGGGTAGAAAAACTTCGTTTTTTTCTGTAACAGTTAGGAGGGTGGTATCTGTGTTGTTCTCTTTTGAAATCCTTGAGAAGTACACCGAAGTTCGATGCTTGAAGTTGCTGTGGATTGGGTGATGACAGGCATCGTGGAAGAAGTTTCTGATTGACATGATGTATTTGCGGGGATATGTGACACTGTACCCCAACTTCCCCAACCAGACCAGTTTCAGCACCAATCATATGGAGCCGGGTGCTCACATCGGTGCTTCTGCCAACAAACTCGTTCATAACAGAATTGACTTCGTTGTCCCTCTCTTGGAGGTTTGGCTCTCCGTCACCTCAATTGTTTGCAGATTTCTGATCTCCACAGGCCAGTAACCAAACTGGGGTTCCAAGGACTAAGCCCTGAATAAAACCAGCTTTATCTTCTTACATTGTTGGATAGGTTCAACCCAAACTAATGTTTTTTCGGATTAAGAATATTGGTTATCAACAGTAAGTTATGTGAACAAGAGTGTTTACATCTGCAATTCTCCTACTCTCGTTTTTAACCCAACCACTGGACTAAAATTGCGGTTTAGTGTCCGGGAGACTATTTCTCAACACGGACTCTATATGACTTTTTGGAGACCAATAGTGTCCCTGTAAAAATGATAAAATTTAAAATGATAAAAACTTCAAGTAACCTTCTAGATGTAGTGTTCCAATGACAATGGCAACTTTATAATAAACATGGCATGCCAACTTATGGCAGAAAGGGACATGGAACTCTTAGTGGAAGTGGGAATGATAAGTGGCAAACTTCTATGTACTGTAGGGACACTATTTCTCCTCGCCTCTGAACGAATTGTGGTAAAAGACATCAATTCTCGTTGGACAGCAAATCACAATTTTAGTGTAGAGATCCCCACCAAACTTAGGTTCAGGTTGAGTGTAGGAATATTTTAATGGGGTGAGTATCATGACATTCTTGTACAATTCATCCTCTAAATAGACATCCTTATTTTACACACAAACTTACCTTTTCGGCTCTTATAAATTCTCCTTCATTTCCTCCTAACCATATGATTCTTTCACAATCTTCTCCACTATCGTCTTCTACTGATATGATATGACTGGGATGAATGTGATTGTGTGCAGGAGGATTTCTTCCCCTTATTGCCACATTCCAAGTTACCACCAGCTTCAAAGCTGCCAGTGATCAACCTGTTCAACCAAGCTTCGTCGCTGCGGGGTCTCAAGGCGGCCGGGGCTCGGCTCGGTCAAGACGTGTTGCAGTGCAACATGACGCAGGTGGTGATGGCGGACGACAAAACCGGGGAGCCTCTGGCATGCCATACATTCTAAATGAATGATGTCCACTCAATGCCATTCAGCTTTTTTTGAGTGGGGTTAATGTCAGTCATGCCCAGCGCTTCCATTCATGTATAGCATTTCTTGGCATGCATGTACCCCAGCTCACATGCATTGAACTGACGATATCTTATTATTATCATTCTTACCATTCATTTTAAACAAGAGGCAGAGCAGGTGCTGCTCTTTAGGTAGCTGAGGTTGAGAATTGATGCGCGTCCTTAATTAGCTTGCTAGGCATTCTAGCTATACATTCATATGAGAAGCAACATTTTTCTGCACGAGGTCGAGATACAGAAAATCGGGTGCTGTGGAACCGAAGGATAGTAGATGATCATGTGAGGTGGGGGATTATTCCCTTGAGATCCGTGTCTTCTCTTTAGTAAAGCAACCCCATTTAATTTACTATAATTTAACTATTTTTTCAGCTTTTAATGTTGCCCTCTTGATTTGGTTGGTACTGATCTCTTGAATCTGGTACTTAGGGCAGACTTCCATGTACTGGTGACATTTTCTGGAGTTGAAAAGCGTCTTTCCATATCAACATTGATCATTTCCTTGTGAGTAGGGAGAAAATAAGTGGAAAAGTAAGCTTCTCTTGGGTTGATATTGAGAATGTGTTGTCATCAATTCTTTAACAAAGTTCTATTAGTAGAATTTTTATCTAAATTGGAAGTATGATATATTGTTGGAAAGCTCTCGACAACATCTTTTTCTAACGTTATGTTATATGCAGTTTTCAGTATTAGGTTGCATAATAACATGTCAAAGTCAATTTTCAGGTTTGGTCAAGTTTCCAGTCATCATAACTCCTTCAAACATGAGCTTCTTTCTTAAGACATGCTAGCAAAAATTTCTTTAGTTGATTAGTCACACTCTCATATGAATGATTGACAAATGCATTGTCTTCTAATGAATTTGATCAACTTCACCAGTACCTGAAAGTGTAGCCTTAGATGTAGGAATGAAGAGAGAAAATATGGGACAGATGTGGTGAATTGAAAGAAGCCAAGTCCAGTTCAAATCGCTTATGTTATGGAGAGTAGAGAATTGAGCATTATGGTGATGTTCTCAGAAAGTGAGATTTGAAATTTAAAAAACCACTACGAGAACGTTTTAAAACATGGATCAACAAGCACTTAAAATTCAATATTTTTCTCAATTTTTGGAAAAGCTCTGAACACAGTCTATGAAAAGGGAGGTGGCCCGTAATATTTTTGCAAAGCTGTGATATAAAAGAGTTCTGAGTACCGTACACGGACATCAGGGCCGCATCTCATGCCGAATAATTAATGTTTTTCCCCAAACAAATGCCAAATTCTCTGAATGTTTTTTAACCCTTAAAGGGCTGATGGGGATAGTAGATACGTTGGCGTATATTTGACATTTGTTGTAAATAAAAAGTTCCAAATTGAGACCGCAATAGCTCATTAAAACCATGTCGATGTGAATTTTAACTTCACTTTTGATCTTAAACCTATAGGTGTGAAAAATACTGTAGATTAATTTTTGAAAAAAAAAATTCCTAAAGATTTGGGCTTCTCTTCTTATAATTATATTTTGCTGACCCTGACGGCCGGGTACGGTATAGGGTTGACTGTCCTATTACCAACCACTTAAGCAATCTGACCTATATTTGGCAGTGGTAAATCCGGAAAAAAATTATGACCGCGTTCGAAATAGGATTTCATGAGGATTGCAAAAAATTGCAACTTATAATTTGCATTTCTCAATTTTATACAAAATTCCAAAGTGCAAAGTAACCTCCGACCCAAAACCGATCACATGCTCTAATGTACAAATGAGGTACATCTTCCCTTTTAATATCTAGAAATTAGGCAAGAATCAGGGTGGTTGGTTTTAGGTACGTGGTTGGTAATAGGACAATCAACCCTACCTAGTTTCAATCTAAAGCTTCCAGGGGCACAATAGTTTATCACAGGGGTTATCAGCGCATCACCGGGTTATCACAGGGTTTCATCATGGTTTCCGTCACTCTGAAACCCGCAGAACCGAGGTATTAAGGATACCTGGTCTCTGATACCCGGCAGGGTGGAGGGAGGAATTTGGCGGGGTTTTTCTAGGGTTTGATTTGCAATGGTCCTTGACTCTCGCTTCACTGTGAAGCTCTTGCAACTACAATTCCATTGCATTCGATTTCATTGCAGCAGCAACCGAGGAGCATGATCTGAATGTAACAGGCTGCGCAATTCTGCGGAGGCATTCCGTTGAGAGGAATCGAAAATGTGTTTGGCTTTGTAGAGTGAGAGATGGCCAATGCAGGCAGCGGGGCGCTGTGGTCGTCGATTGTTGCTTGATTTTCCTTTTTCAGAGTTCAGATTATTCGGAGGGCTGAGATTCGCAGGAAACCAGATATCTGAGTACAAATGGCTGCGATAAAAGACCTCAATGACGTCTCTTCAGCAATTCTTGACATGGACACTCTTGCTATGGACTCCATGGACATGCACCCGGAAGCTTTTCCCACTTCTGGAGCTCCTGGTGCGCAATCAAAGGAAACAATGAGCTCAGGTACGTTGGCATTGCAGACTTTTGAGCTAATTTTTTGTTTTCTTGTCCTGTGAGAATGGCCGCTTGTGGTAGAGAACACTGTTAGGTTAGTAGATGATTTCTTATTCTGGTCTAGCAGAATGATCCAAGTCGTACGACAGGGAGAGATCAGTGATTTTTTTGGGTCAGGAGACAGTTTAGCATTTTTGCTACTTTTCCATGGCTTGAAGAGCAATCCAGGCTCCTTGGATGCTCTTTTCATATCAATATATAGGTAATATCAGGGTAATACACGTGTGCCACCTAGGTGCTACTTAGGCAATACATGGGTGATACCTAGGTTTAAAGAGGCTACACATCTTGACTCCATGTAGGAAATCTGGCTATTATTCCCTTTTTTTTCAAAAATCCTTTGTATCAATTAGCCAGCCCAAATTTTATGTAGCAATTTGGCTAAAATTAGCAACAAAAATCACCGAGCAGAATCATCCAAGTCTGACGACAGGGATGTGATGTTTGCCTTCATTTCAAGCTAAGTGTAACAATGTGGTCTGAAGGAAAGCGATATCTGTTATTGTCCAGATTCCCGTGCTGGTGAAAGAGAACAGCAAGACGGGGATGATATACATGAAATTGATGATACCGGTGCTCAAGAAATTGAATACCGTGTAGCAAAAGAAACGAATCATGATCTGATGACGGATCCTGGCACTCCTGGTACATTGCAAGAGGTGTTTTCAGAAGATGGTCATGAAACTAAAGGAATGGCCGAGGAAGAAACGGGCTATGACGATGAGGGTCTGATGACGGATCCTGGTACTCCTGACACGCCTCAAGAAGAGTTTCGACAGGATGCTCAGGAACTGGATGAGATCAAAGACATGAATTTGGATGAGACTGAAGAAGAAGGCGGCTCTGACGATGAGGTTTTGAATTTGAATTCTGGCTCACCTCAAGATGATGATTTCAATCCACCGGGTGAGATCAAGGATATGAATGTAGACGGGCCTGAAAATGATGACCTAGTAGTGTTGTGTGATGGTGAAGGAGGAGAGAAATCCATTGATGATGGTGAGAGGTTTGTAGCGCCATTTCCTATCACTCGAGTGAAGAGAATTATCAAGCTCGACAAGGACGTGAGATTAGTGACTGGTGATGCAATTGCGCTCATAGCCCAAGCAACAGCTCTGTTTGTACAGAATTTGAGTTCAGCTTCATTCACAGTTATGCTGCGAACTAAACGGAAAACCATCCGTGGCCCAGACGTTGTTCTTGCTGCTAAATCAACCAGGTAAGTTTGAATCTTTAGAGTATTTCTGTGTGTCTTTGTTGTGTCTTTTTCCTCTTACACTAGATACACACAAAATTAGGTGACCAGATACAAACGGGGATTCGTGTAATATGTGTGTCAGAGTACTCCGCAATTTCTTTCTTTCGTCCTAAATTGGGCACTTCACTATGCTGTGGTGTCCAAAATTCTTGCTGTTTTCAAGTTGTGTAATCAGATTTTCTTGTAATGCTGGAACACTCTGATATCCCCAAATCATCTCGAGTATGAAAAAAAAAACAATCACATGTTGATTGCACTGTGAACAGGCAGTTTCGTGAATGTCTAGGCAATGATCTAGCAACCTTGTTGGAGGAAGACACCGCAAATTGTGAGGATGAACCTGTTGAGAAGGAACACGGAACTAGTGACGAGCCTGTGAGGTCAAGACCTCCGCAGCAAAAGTCTGCTAAAAAACATCAGCTTGCTGCTCCTCCAGGCAGTAGGCCTATCACAAACTTTTTCAAAGCATAAGTTCTGGTGGTTCTTTATAAGGTGTGAGTTGTATTTATAGTCTTAGTCTGAATAGGGAAACCGTGCAGGCTGAGCCGAGTCGCTTATATTGGCAGTTGCATCTTCTCTGCGCTCGCATTCCACTTCGTGGATGCGAGCAACACGACCTGGATCAACTATTTGTGATCAACTCTCAACTATCAACTATTTGTGTCCCACTGGAAAGCGTGGGTATCAGGTTTTGATCCAGCGGCTGAGGGAGCTGACATTGACAACAGAGGAGTGCAAGACATTTTTCTCTATTAGCCAGTGAGCATTTTTAAACCTTTTTTTGCAAGTGACCTTCAAAGTGTTTTGCCACAGGTAGGACCCAGAATTCTACAAGCAAGTTTTTGAGATAATTGTGATCTGGATTTTTATTAGGCTTGTACTCCAGAACAGAAGTCAAATCGGGGGAAGCATTGGAAGGTAGCTTGGTATTGATGATGCAGTGGTTGGTTCTTGCATCCCACTAATGGTCTAGTCTAGAATGCTGGAATAGCTTTCAGACCACAGAGGGTTTTTCTCAAAATAGTCTTACCCTGGAACCTTTACGAACTCTGCTGTACATGCTTTAGTTTTCTCATATTCTTATGAATCTTAGAAGCTGTCTCATTTTTTAAGACAGAAATGCTTACATTTTTCAGCATTTGCTGCAGTTCTGAGGATGTTACTGACTTCCTTTTGATGCAGTTAGAAAGTGTTCCAAGTGGAGAAGTGCGTGACTTTTCTTGTAAATACATTGAAGGCTCCTTCTCTTGTTGTAATGAGACCACGAGTTGGTGAACTTTGCCTTGTGTCCTCACCAGCATTGTGCAGCATATTACAAGCAGAAGGGAACCCATTCCTGTGGCTTTCATCTGCATTGTGCAGTTTGCATCAGTAGAATGGATTTTTTTGGCGTCTCTTGTCCCCATTTTGGATTCCAACGTATTAAAGTATTTATTTTTTGAATATTGGACGAGGTTATGTTATGTATTATATGACGAAGTTTTGAAGAAGTAGGGTCCTAATCATGAGCCTTGACGACCTTTGAAGCGCAAGTAAAAATACACTGAACCATATGTATGAATTGTACTTATACGTTGCAAGGTATGATGATAGGGTGTAAAAGATGGTAATGTACAATGGCCTTCAATAAGTCTTGCAACCCTACTTTCAAACCTCACACTAAGACATTTATCACACTCACTATGGCGGTTTTGCCGATCACAAAATTTTGCATATGTACCACTGCTTGGACATGAAGCATTTTTTGACCAAATCTTGGTACCTTGAAAATATGCAGTTTATGAAATAATGCTAATTTGCCAACTTTTAAGCCTTTGTTTAAAAAAAATCATATCTAATACCCAATAGTTGCTAAGGATCCAAATTTTTGGTAGAAAGTAGAAGCTGCAATAAGGAACAATATGGTGTTATAAAAGATAATGGTATTCCTAGGTATTTTTGTATCCACATGCAATTCAAAATTTTAAAAATAAGGCTAAATTTTAGTTTAATTATATAATAAAGTAATTTTTCTACTTTTGTCATTTTTTTTGTAACACCATGTTGTCATAGTAAGGAATAACATGGTGTCACAAAAAAATGAGAAAAAAAGGTCAATTACTTTATTCTGTAATCAAACAAAAATTTGGCATTATTTTTAAAATTTTGAATTGCATGTGGACACAAAAATACCTAAGAATACCATTATTTTTTATAACACCATATTGTTCTTCATTGCGACTTCTACCTTCTACCAGAAATTTAGATCCTTGGCAGCTATTGGATACCATATATGATTTTTTTAGACATAGGTCTAAAAGTTAGCAAATTGGCATTATTTCATAAACTGCGCATTTTTAAGGTATCAAATTTGGCCCAAAAATGCTTCATGTTCAAGCAGTGGTACATATGCAAAATTCCATGGTCAGCAAACCGTCATAGTGAGTGTGATAAATGTTTTAGTTGTAGGTTTGAAAGTGGGGTTGCAAGACTTATTGGAGGCCATTGTACAGTAGGGTCCAAAAATAATTTGAATTTTTTCTCCAAGTTAGAAACCATGATCTTTGAGAAGCTCCTTTGGGCTCAAAAATGCATCAAATCACAAACCGTATAGTGCATTGGAAAGGTAATAGAGTCTAGTTTTAACCCCTAAACGTACCAGGGTGTCCCTGGAATTGACAATTTGAGAAAAAGCATCAAAAAGTACTATTTAGAAGAATATTTTGGAATTGATATACAAATGAAAGTTTAGATTTTGAATTTTAGATTCCATCCGTACGGTTTGATTCACTAACACTATCACCAATATTTAATTATAAAATTTGAAAGTTAAAATTAAAAATTCCATCTAAATTTGATTACAAACAAAATTTTAATATTTTTTGAGTAAAATTTGTTGGAATGAATTTGAAATGAGATACTCTTAAATGTGGTGATTCTTTGAAATTCTTGTGTTTCTTAAATCTATGACCTCATTTTTGCAAGGCCACTTTTGAACTACAGTCAATACAATTTTGGCTTGGTCAACGACTTGACATACTTCTACATTTGTAATTTTAGAAAAATATGTAATCAAGTATGACTAAATCCAACCGTTAGATAAGACAACAACTTGGTGAAGAATCTCCAAATTTTTGGATGACTTTCATCCAAGCATTGATGATAACGTGAGAAGGGTTTGAATCTGTTAGTTGTCCAGTTTTTGGACATTGTAACGTTTAGGGGTTAAGCTTCAAATATTTGTTTTAGTATTTAATCTTTTTGGATAATTTTTTTCAATTATTTTTGCAAAATGATTTGAAACTTCAATCAGTTATATTTTAGTCCAAAAAATCCCAAAAGCTGTGATTCTTTTTTGTATTTGATTTTTAAGACAATTTGTATATTTTCTTGATACATTATAAGTAACAAAAGTTGTATCCATTTTTGCCTAAAGTAAAGGTTTAAAATGGGTTTAAATGGGGTTTTTTCATTTATTTAAAAATAGATGAACGTATCGTTTTTTGGATTGAAACTCATATGTATGTGTAGTGCATCTTGTATACTAGAACATGTCTAAATTTGGCTCATAGAAACCTAAATTTCTCATTGTAATGGTAATACATATAAAAATTGAGAAATTCGAATTATTTTTGGACCCTACTGTACAGTGCCCACAAAGAAGTTTACGTTCATTCAACTTTTTAGAGAATTGTCAATAAAATTTACAAAAATTATAAGCTTTGAGCCTAATTTGGACAAGTTGTAGTGCACAAGATGAACCACACATACAATTGAGTTTTGATAATAAAAGATAATTTATAAAATCTATTTTTATTTGAAATTCAAACCTTCATTTTTTACGCTTAATTCAAAAAACTATGTATACAAATTTTGTTACTTATGGTTTATAAAACTTTCAATGGAAAGAATGCAAATCCTTTGTAGAATCATGTAAAAACAAAAATCATGAGTTTTGGGGTCATATTTACTAAAATATCAATGTTTGAAGTTTTTAGTTCAAAAATGTTCAATTTGAATACAAATATTGTATTTTTTTAATATTTGATCCAAAAATTGTCCAAAGAAGTAAATTTTCACACTTCAAATGGTTTAATAAATATAAATATAAATATTTTTTATAAATTTAATTATTTGATTCAATTCTTTGAAAAACTGAATGAACGTAAACTTCTTTGTGGGCACTGTACATCAAGGAAAGATGTTGCCACATTTGTCATTCCTCAGAGAATTTAGATGGAGTATGTAAAGAAAGTACACGCTTTGCAAATTCAGAGCAAGTGAGCA
Organism: Pohlia nutans; assembly: GCA_022496805.1. NCBI lineage: Eukaryota > Viridiplantae > Streptophyta > Bryopsida > Bryales > Mniaceae > Pohlia > Pohlia nutans. The sequence goes on from CM040085.1 coordinate 37,052,211, forward strand.
TGTGAGTGAAGAAGTATCAATGTTGTTTGTAGATTGCCTATTGTAGTATTTTTGTATATGAATGCGTATTTTTTGATGACTAGTACGTATTTTTACAGACCATTTAACATGTGCATAATAAGTGATCTTGTGCATATCAAATTAGTGGTTGAATAATAACAATTGTTTGAAGACGAGTAAGTTCATTGTTGAATAGTACCATTCATATTTTACGAAGAAGCTCAAAAATTTTGTGTTAAATTACACATTCAAGTCATTCTTTGACAATTGGATATTAGTTGCACAACATTTGTTACAAATACTTGCTAAGGTAACTATACCTGAAAGGGAGCATTTACCTTAAAGTGTGCGTATTTCTTGCGACGTGACATTTCTCAATTGAAATGTCACATTGTAGTAGATACACACACTTTAAAGTAAATGCTCCCTTTAAGGTATAATTACCTTATAGTGTGAAAAAACTGTTGGATCTGGTACCCCTTTTGTATACACGTTTACATATGAGTCGTATACAAATTTGTAGGGTTAAATGGCGTCAATGCGTACTACAATGACCACATAACTGCCCGTCGAAAATTGTTTCATAAAACCCTACCAATTTCGACCACTTGCGCTCGGTCTCAAAGGGTTAAACCTAAAGGAGGTTGCCTGCCAAAAAGTGTTGCAAGTGTTCTTCCAGACAATATTTCAACACGAAGACTATGGTATTGATAGAAATTGCAAATATGGAAAATGAAGCTTAGAATGAGAACTAAATATAATTATTTATTTATTTGATAATATGTAACGTAGAAAAAAAGATATGGCTGCTCAAAGGACATTTTCTACGTATTTCGAGTCGTGTACTGGAAAATTGCGTCCAACGAGGTATTGTAGCGACATTACAATCCGTTAGTACATACAACAACCGGTTCAGCTAGTGTAGAAGTTATTAGGTTTAGTTTTTTATTCTTTCTTCGTTTGGGAGCTCGTTTGGGAGTTCATTGATGAGAAGGATAAGGATCCTCTGTGGGAATTTTGTTTGTGGTTTTTTAGTAGAGGAAATTGGGTCCTATATGTAGAGGTCACGCTGTCAAACACAACAGTTTGCATTCACTCAAAGGGCGATTGTGACATTGATTTTTACGAGATTGCAAATTGAGTCCAACCTCCAAGTTGTGGCAATGGCAGAACATAAAGGGACTGCAATTTTTAGGATGTTTATGCTACAAGTTATTTTCACAGCCACGCAATTCTGGGGCTGCAAATTGTTTTCATAGCAATTAGGAATTCTAGGGCTACAATTTGAGCTAGAGATGAGAGGATTAGGGAGATGCGATTGCGTGCGAGTTGTGGTTGCTCACGAATTTTTTGCGATTGTTGGTGATTACTTCCGACTTGCAATTGTTGGCGAATTGTTTGCCACTGCTCGCAATTGTTTGTTAGCGAGTTTGGCGATACATAGTTTGGCGAGCTGATCATAGTGAGCTTTAATTGAAACACCAGCAAGAGGACCATTGTGACATAGGATGCGATCGGACTAGTGGGGAGGTCATTTTCAGACCACGTCGATATTGTAGAAACGAATATAGTATTAGGCATGACTAGTTATGTACATGATTTTTTACCGGCATCACCCACAGACGTCACTGCTAGACCCCGTCCTCTCATTTGACCCCGTCCTCTCATTCGGCTAGTACTGCCACCTCGTCCTCTCGTTTCCCCGTGTTGCCTTTGCATACGCGAAGGGTATCAGAGGCTTCATATATCAAACTTTCTTCTCCAAACTACCAATTCCCATACAAAAAATTCTCTAGATGTTTTGATGGCTTCTTAATAATCACTTCCTGGATTTTCATAATCACTGAAGCATTTGCTTCTCATCGACACCATCCCCGGAAAAATTGGACCATGCACGTACATTTAATTGGTTGCCTGGAGAGTTTTGTATAATATGCATTTTTATTCCATTTCACTGCATACTGAATTCTTTGAGGATGATATGTATTTCACAAAATTCTCAAAATAAATACAGAGATCAACAATTTTGTCAAGAACTCATCAGTAAAAAAAGCTCAACTTTAAACTCATCTTTTTGCTATGGAAGTGTTTCTTCTAGTATGCACAATGCCACGTTGTATTTTTACAACCACCTCCTTTAGGGGTAAAGTATTATCATCATTAGATGGTTTTGACAATATGGCCACTAGAGACTTTGATGTTGTTGTCTTCATAATTTTATGTATATTATAAGAGTTTACCTCACTTTTCGACAAGTCTTTGATAATTATATGAACATGGGATGTTGAAGAGGTTTCAAACATTAGTTTAGCAAATTAACATTCAAAAACTAAAATTTGCATCAATCTTTTCAAAATTCTATTAATATAAAGAAGCTATGAAAAATCCAAAAAAGATGCAAAGCAAAAGATTTTTATTGATACTTTTCACATAATTTTATCATGAATACACTTTCAAGTAAAGGATGAGCTTCTTAATTATTTTATTCATTTAATTTTATGTGCCTTTATTTTTAAATGAATGTAAATATTGAATGAAATTTATTCCAAGATCAAGTTCAAAATATGGTATGGATCATGTAATTCTATTATAATATAATTGCACTTATAATATCTTAGATTGGATTTCACGTAAGTATTCTATGCAATCAAAAATATCATGTGTAAAAGTTACACAATTTTGAAGTTGAAATGTAATTTTTGAGTGACCATGTATTCATCAACAACCCTTTTATTCCTCTTTTGGTTGAAATTGCAATAATTTGATTTATTATAAGCCTTTTTACCATGACTTTTCTCCATTTTTCCTTTTAATGACATTCACTTCCCATTTAAAATATGCTAGAGAACATCAAGAGAGTACAAATTTCCTCTTGCAGAAAAAACATCAATGGAATTGGTATTGGATATTAAATTATCTCATCTTGAAAAGCTAGATGGACAATTGAAAAAATACGAAAAATACAAAATAAAACAATGAATACAAAAAATGTAAAGATGTAAAAGTTCAAAAACTAATAATTATAAACTATGAAAAATTAACATATGCTAATTTCATAATTTGTGAAATTGAGAAGAAAATGACAAATTCAAATATTCAAAATGACAATTAAAAATAAATCATAAATGAGAAATTTAAATGTAGCTTAAATAATACCATAAATACCAATGCCAAAATCATAAACCCTACTCCAATTCCAATATAGTATGAAACCTCTAAAATCTTAAAATTGCTAAATAAAAAATTCAAATAATAATTAAATACCTATAAAATTGATAAATTTCCAAATATATTAACCTTTAACAATGAGGATATTATTCAAATTCATTGCTACGTTCATGCTAATACCGTTGCCTATCTAACTATTGTAGGGCTCTTTGGTAACTAAAACATTCAATCAACTCTATGGGAACTTGTAGGCTTTCTTCTAAAGAAAAATTAAATATGAAAATGATGTCCTAGATAGTGGTCACTTTCCTAGTGGGAGATAATAGTAGTACAATCACTCTACTTGGTTGTAGGGCAGCTTAATAGCAAATGAGTATTAATAAATAAACACCAATAATTTGTGTCATTCTTGTTCAAAATTAAATACTTTTTTTTGTAAGTCAAAGTGGATTTTTTTATCAATTAACTAAAAAAGAACAACATCAAAAAGTTATGCAATTCTATCCCATCAATGATAGATTTGAAAAAATTCAAACTTGAAACCTTGAGTTTACCAAATCAATGCATTTATAGATGATTTAATCTATTTTATCAAGTTTGTTTACAATATTTTGTCATATTAAATAAAGTGATAAAAAAATTAAAAAAAAGAAAAAGCCTCACGAAATCTATTTGTCAAAGAAATAAACATTTAAATCATTTATGTATTAACAAAATCTACCACAAATTATGATATTATATTCTAATGAAACACATCACAAAATACAATATTATATTTTTCATTTTATTTAATATGGTCTACATTAAATAAATAAAATTACATCATTCGGCATGATGCATTGTGGTGGTAGGTTAGCTATTCTTGAAGTTCTTGCAAAATTTATTCTCTCCCATATTTTATAGTTTACATAGGTTTCACTCATTTAGGAGTAACACTATTTAAAAAGCAACACTAAAAGCCTTATTACATAAATGGAAAAGAAGTGAGATGGGAAGTGTTAATTGGTCCTTATAAACAATGTTATGCCACATGAGAAGAAATACAACATTTTTTCAACAATGTCTCACACCAATTTTCTCATAGCATAATAGAACAATGGGAGCCAACACCCTTTTGCAATGAAACCACAATTAGGTACAATTAGAAACTAAGTATATGTGGCAATGACTCGGTAGTCTCAAAATTCATGAACTACAAATGGCATTCTTTCATTACTTAAAAAAATGGATCTAAGTGCAAATTCTCTTTCAATCCAGTTTTCAAAAGGGTACTCCATTGCATTGCTCTATTATGCTATGCTAAGTTTGGTGAATCACATGTGGCACCTTTTGATTACCACAACAACTAAAGATAAGTTTCTAGAAGAATAGGAAAACAAGTTGAACATCCAAAAGCGGCCAACTTGGTTAAAAGAGTGTACACATTAATGCCAAATATTGACTAATTAAAGTTGAAAAGTTAGTTTTTACATAACGAATACCTCAATACCATACCTTAGGGTCAAGTTCAGCAAAAGCTAATTCTAAAAATAGGTGCCGGAATTTTGGGAAAATTACTTTTCAAAAAAAATAAAATTGTAAGGGAAAAAAATGGATTTCGAAGTATATTCGTTTCGCCGAAATCTATTTAAAGAAAATACTAATTATTCTATGGAGGGTCGATGAAGCTGCCCCTAAAGTACTGTATTCACTTTTCATTGTAAAAAAACCTTTTTCTTAAAAACAACGACATGTTTTTCTTAAAAGCATTTTCCGCCAACCCTATAATACCGGTAGTTCCAAAATGAACTTTCTATTCTTTAACATATGAGTTTCATCCAACACAAATGAAAATGTGTTAACGATACCTCCGAATGAAAACATTGGATGAATATTTCCTGGCGGGGTTTTTCTAGGGTTTGGATTTGCGAAGCCCAACCTTCGTCGTCTCTGTTGGAGCTTTTTGCAGCTCCAATTCCACTGCATTCAACCCCTCGCAAAAATCTGAATGCAACGTCGCGCGCAATTCTGCTGAAGCATTTCGTTGAGAGGATTCGAAAATGACCATTAGTGCTTTGCTTCGGTAAATATTAAGGGTTTAAGGCACGAGTGATCGAGCCATGGCCAATGCAGGCAGCGGAGGCGTGCCTCGCGGGGCGCCGATTCAGCCTACGAGTCAGCAGGTCCGGTGTTTTTTGCACAATTGGTCGCTTTTTATGCAAAAATCCCTCAGTGAATGGTATATCGCAAAGAGTCGGTGGTTATATTGAAATTATTGCGCGATCGTATGGTGGAGGATGCGGCTTCTTTGTGGTTGTAGATTGCTGGTCTACTCCCTCAGTCCCACAATAGATGATACTTTTGAAAAAAATCAAAAAATTAAACACACTAGAACGATTTCATCAAATCTCTAAATACAATAACTAAGTTTCTATTTCGGTTTCTATTTCGGAGTTTCTGTCTGTCGAAGCAGTATCATACTGCACATGGTATGTTTGGTTTGTGCCATGTGGTAGCATGGTGATGTTTGTAGCAGTGTGTTCTCTGATGCAATGAACACATGCTAGCATTGATTTTAGCTAGCTCATATGTTGTTTGTGATCCACACATGAGAAAAAACGAGCTTAAAAAAAACACTTCCTGTGCATTTGTCTTGTAATTTTTCTTTGTAATTTTTCTTTGTTAGAATCTGTAAAACGACAACTTTAAATTGAATAAATGATTTTCATCTAGTAATTTAGACAATTTTTTTTCTCAAAAGCATCATCTATTATGGGACGGAGGGAGTATTTTTTGTTGTTGTTGTAGATGATTTGGAAATTAAGAAGTTTAAGATTTCTGACGGGATCGTGCGTGAGAGCAGGATTATTACAAGTCGTTGGTGCCGTCTCAGCTTCTTGCGGAGCGTGGCGAAGAAATTGTGGTCATCAATCCTGGTATTTCTATTGCTCTTTGATTTGCTGTAGAAAAGAATTAGGGAATTGCGTATTAGTAACAGTTTCGGATTGTCACTTTGGAATCATTCTAATGTTGAGTTTGACTGAGCAGGCTCTGCAAATGTTCGAATTGGTCTGGCATCTGCAAAGGCTCCTGTGAGCGTGCCGCACTGCATAGCTCACCAATTGCGCATGACTGGTAATGAGCGAGAGTCTGCCGAATTGCCGAAGAAAGGAGCAGTCGGCGAGAGCCGGGTATTGATTCCAATTAATAGCATTTCTGGGAGGGGATTTAATGAGATGCTTGAGGTGCTAGAACAAGCTAGGAGTTCTTGGTTAAAAGGAATCACAGTTTCGGGTGTGGAATGTTTTCGTTCGGGTATATAGACGAGTGAGTCCTCTGGCGATTGTAGTTGTAAAAGCAGCAATCAAGCTATTGAAGTGTGGCTTTATTAGCTGCCGAATGGAAACTTAAGAATTTATTGGTGCAATTTATTTACATTAGATGGTTCAATTTGTTAATGACTCACTCTGTTAAGTATCATCTCTAATTTGTGGATTTTCCTGATAGGGTTTGGGTGTTGCTGACCCACGTGACAATTGAAGTCATGTATGAGCACATGTGCATTGTTTTAATTGCATGTTTATCCTGGTTATGGCAGTTTGGAACGTCAGCATTATCAGCAGCGAGGGTGGATGAACGAGAAGATGCTCTTGAACTGGTATGGCGTTCTGCTTGTGTCTCATGTAGCTAGTGATTCAGCTGTCCCATTTTACGGGTTCCAATATCAAGTCGAAATATTTAGTTCTGATTATTTTTTACTATTTGAAATGGTTTTTTAACTATTTAACTCTCGAGCTTCTGTTGGGTTCATGTGGGAAAGGTTATTTCCTGAATATTTATATTGTCGAGGTTTGGCTATTAGGTGGTTTCGCAGCTTAAGCTCAGGTCATTCTTCTCTGATGCTAAGGTAAGATGAACCATCCTCCGCTGCAAATGCTTAATAAACAACCCGCTAAGTGCGTTGTTACTCTTTTCATTTCGTCCTGATGTTCTGTTCATTGCGAGTCATGGATTCTTTAAATTCTATGAGAGTATACATGAAGAATTTTGCGTGAATCTATCGAGGGAGACATTACATGAATCCAAAATACACAAAGATATTTAGTTTCTGTTGAAAGCTTCAGTTTTGGGATTGGTTCTCAAAATATCTGCAGAGCAGTATTTTCGTAGTATTGGCTTGTACTGTATCAACACAACCTTGAGGTTGCACTTGAATTCGGGCAGTAACTCAAAGATTGAAGGGCCAGGCAGGTGCGGGGGATCCTTGCGATTTGGTTCCAAAGGAACGGGATACAGGTTTTGAATGGACTAATGTAGAGGAAAGTTCTGCTGGGCGTTCAATACCAAGAATACAGAAATCTTCAATCCCTAATGACAGAACGGACGGTACAGTCAAAAACGCACAACTTGTGTATGTGTTGTCCATTCATTGTGGAAGTCAATATCAAAACTTCGAATTTTATAACGTACTAGATATATTGTTACCTTGGCAATTATCCCATGTCAACATCTCGTCAACGGGTATCTAACACGTTAGATTGTTCGTTGGGACTGGAGACAGTTCACTTAATTATGTTCAATATGTCAATTAATGTTGAGAATAACTGCAGACTTTCACAAGAATTATGAGAGAAACAGCGGAAAGGTCACGGCAGATGCAGATGACGCCAAGGATATGGAGTCTGTTAAACAGAAGCCTGACAGGTTTAAAATTTATCGCAAGTACATCTGTGGGGAGGAAGCGTTAAAGATTCCAGCAAGCCTGCCGTACACTCTATACCGGCCTATGTGTCGTGGTCGTCTCAATATATCTAGTAAATATTCTATGCAGCAGGTATGGTAGGTTTTTAATTGTTAGCTTGTGCTCTGTTCAGAAAAATCAGTTGTCTTTATACATTATTCTCTCTGCATACCTCGATTCACTTCTATTTTGGGGGAATGAATGAAACTTGAGCGCTAATCTCTTCTAGTTCTTCTGTAACGATCCTTGTCTACAAACGTGCATGGCCAGGTTTGTGATGATATCTATAGAATATGGGATTACATTTTAACAGAGAAGTGTCAAATTGGCTCCAAATTGCGACCAAGATTTTCGGCGGTTTTGGTTGTCCCTGATACTCTTGATAATCGAGGTGAGATTTTGTGTCATTTGAACTGTTTCGTGAAATTTTAGTTTTAACGATTTGAGTAGCATGGAAGATAACAGCTTTTACCTTCTCGGACTTGTGATATGTGGTTTAAGGATGTCCTTCCAGCCCAGTTGTGAGTTGTTTTTTGGGAAATGCTACGTATTGTGAGGAAATCGGACATTGATTTCGTTGCAGTATTCAAAAATCACGCATTATAATTTCATATTTGAATCACTACCGTGGTGTGGGAGCAGCTCCGGTTTACTCACATTTATTTACTGCGTAATTTTGAATTTGCAGAGGTAAAAGAGTTGCTATCAGTGGTTTTGCGAGATCTTCAGTTCCACTCTGCTGTTGTAATTCAGGTATGCTTCTGTTCAAGAATTTCTCAGCTACCATAGTTCTAAATTCTCCAGCTGATCAGAAGGGATTGTGTTGTACAGATATTACTCTTCATTGTGTCATTGCTCTTTCTGAAACGTCATGTCCAGGGGTGATGATGGACATATTACAGAGTGATTGCACTTGAATTTCAGGAATGTGTAGCGGCTACTTTTGGGAATGGATTCTCATCGGGGTGCATCGTAAACATGGGTTCACAAGTTATTTCAGGCATGTGTGTTGAGGTATGCTGGCCTTAAAACCTCAAAAATCTGTGACCATACCAACTGGTTGTGATCCAAAATAACATTTCGAAATTTAGAGTGTTTCATCATGAACAAGGAATGATTTGAAGGCCTCCTTTGCTGAATCTCTTGTTTGGCATTGTACCAGTGTCTAGATCTGCCGGAGAACTGATCAATGTATACTCCCTCTGTCCCATAATACGTAACCACTGAAGGTTTTTTTTTGTCCCAAATTAAATGAAAATAATTTGCAAATGCTCATAGCGCACTCTTCGAAATCCTCTTGAGATGTACTACAAGCTAGAGTGTTTGTTTGTTTCATTTGCTGACAAAATGTGTAATGAATTGAGAGTCAAAATCTAGGCATATTTTTTTGTCCTACCCTTGTGGTATCTTTTAGTACATTTCAAGAGGATTTAAATAAACCTAGGCTCATCTTCTAACTCCAAGCGGTTTGTGCTCTATGAACAACTTGCCAATTGGATTTCCGGCAAGCAATTGGAAGTCTCCGATCTTTTGCTTGCCGGGGTCTCACGGAACATGGTTTGGTGCAAAATTTTGTGCACATCGAGAAAATTGGATATAATAACTTTCTATGATTTCATACTAGTGAAATTTTTTAACAGATCCTTAATATTTTTCCCTGACCCAAAGTGGTCAGATATTATGAGACGGAGGGAGTATTGAAAATGCTGAGTTTGGGTGTACATATAGAGTCTATGAACCTTGTAGTGGATTAAACTACTCGAATGATTTTTGTAACGGGATGCTCGTCAGATCGACTCTTTAACGTTGGGTTTTGAAAACTGCAATTTAAGTTCACATTCCATGTGGTTGTACAGGAAGGGGTTGCTATTCCATCAACACGTTTTTTGCTGCCTTATGGTGGAGATGTATGTGCCTTTCATTTGGATTTTATTACTACATTACATATACCTATTATAGATTCTTTTCTGCGTATCTCTAGCATCTCTAGTAACTATGCTTGTTTCTTCATGCTATTCTTCTCCATTCCATGTATAATATATGCTGGTACTGGTAGTAGCCTGTGTAAATTTTTGATAGTTGATGAATTCTTATTCAAGCTCATTCTATTGAATTCAGGACATCACTAGGTGTTTATTGTGGATCCAACAACGAAAGAAGACATGGCCTATTGCTGACACTGATCTATTGCGTGATCCATTGGACTTTCAAACCCTCGAGAAGCTGAAAGAGACTCACTGCGTGCTTTTGGTACACATTTGCCTTCTTTTTATACTCTTTTCACTGCGGCTGCTAATGCCAAGTAGGGTGTTTTATGTCTTTCTTGCCAGAATTGTGTCTGTTGACGAAGAATGATTGTTGCAGTGTCTGAGCTCACCTTGTTAAACTCTACTTTGTTCAGGAAGGTGAACAGCACACTACAGTTGACGTCCGGTGCCGCACGGCAGGCGAATCAACTCGATTGTACACGATTTTATTGTCGTCTCTTAATGTGTGTACTAAATCACTTCCCTCTTGCTCTTTGCCACTGATTTGCGGCTCTGTCAAGACTTTTCTCTTTCGTTATCACTATGCCGTCATCTTTTGCAAGTGAGTGATCCAGTTGTTTCCATATTGCAGGTTCCACCCATGGGGCTGTTTTACCCTTCGCTTCTTTCATTGGAGGAATTTTCTCTCCTTTCTCGACCCTGGTTTGTCTTTCTAGTTCATTACTCTCTTCTGCATAGTTGACCTCTTTTTTTTCGGATGGCGGCTGTCTGCACTGGCTCTTATTCTTAACCAGTTCTCAATTTCTGTAAGATGAGCGCTGTAACCTGTTTTCAGTTGTAACCGGAGAGCTCATGCGCTGGCATTTGAGGTTTTATCCCTTTAGATGATGGTGCCCCTATTGCAGGTATCACATAGATCACGAAGATACTACAGACGATACTTTTTCCGAAGCTGGTCGACGCCTTGAGACCAATGAAACAGGACTAGCCAATGGAAGTCTTAATGGAAGTTTTATCAATAACGATTCTGATCCGTACGACTTTGAAGACAAAGAGAAAAAAGAGGTGGAGGAAGTTTCAAGTGGTCTTGCACAAGCTATTGTCAAAAGTATACTGTCATTAGGTGAGCTTTCTGCGTGCGATTTTTACTTCGAATTAATTTTTTCTGCAAATATTCAGCCGTATGCTCTGAACAATACCGTAAAGAAAATAATCAACAAAATAAATAAATTTTTTCCAATCATTTAGTTGTCCATTCGTGTACTTTCTTTAGTAACACTTGCTTCTTCCGAAACTACAGGACGCGTGGATCTTCAGAAGAAGCTGTTTGCAAGTATCCAGCTGGTTGGTTTCGCTTGAATTATCTCACTATCTTCATTTCTCAATTCTCATATTATTGCAGCTCTAACTCCGTGCTGTAGTTGCCAACCACCTGGACAGTCTTTAAGCTTGTACATTGAATTATATTCTTCTGTTTATAGGTGCTGCTTCTAGCTTTGTAAATCATTCTAAATTTTCCTAAGTCCAGTTTACCTTTACAATAAAACTGAAAGTTCTTCTATATTTGCCTTTTAGGTTGGTGGCGTTGGATTAACTAAAGGGCTGGTGGATGCTGTTGAGGACAGGTACGTTTCGCCCAGGGAGGCCAGATTTAATTCAACTTTGCCTTTTGTCTATGGGTATTGCATTTTGTTGACTTTGTATGATCGGTGTTAAATTCAAGTCAAGTTGATATATTGACTAATCTTTTGAGGTCCTTGCAATGTTCTCAGGGTTCTGCATGCCATACCTGTGGATGAAGCTGTGGACACTGTGGAGGTAAGCAACCTCTGATGGATTGCACGAAGTTGGATGGTGATCTGTTCACTATGTTCATCAGTTCATATCTACTTCCTAAACGATGTTCTGGATATGTTTTCTTACCTTCTGGAGTTTTTCAATGTTTCGTATTCTTTGGCAGGTCCTTCAAAATCGAATGGCTCCAATGAATATCATGTGGAAAGGTGGTGCGGTAAGTATTTCAAGGCTTCATAATTTTGTGGCATTGCATTTGTGATTACAGTGAGTACGCCTCACTGTAATCAGTGAGTCCTTTTTTTAAAATGTACTTTCGCCTGCATGTTTTGTATGATCAGAAGGATGAAATGATTTGCAGTTGTGTTTACTGAAATGCTGATGGTCTGGTTAGGTTCTTGCTGTCTTGGACTTCGGACGTGACTCTTGGGTGCAGTACGAAGATTGGTTAGATGGCATGGTCATGGTTGGCAGTGGCCGTAAGTACAGGGACTCTAATACCCTCCAGGCGCAAGCATTCTGGTATAATGCCATGTTAGATTAAACTTGGACACCAGGAATTAAGTCGGTTCCTCAATTAAGTACTTATTCAGTATTACTGGTCCCAAGTTTCATTTAGAGGGTCGCCCCGGATAGGGAGGGTGCTTAGTCACATTAGGAGTTTCAATTCTTGTTGGGTTGAAAACTTCTGGATTTTTTATGACTGTCATGGTCCAGACCTTGACTATCTTCTCTAGAGAATTGATTAGAATACCGTAGAAGGTGCTCTTTCATTTTTAATAGGGCCTCAGATTTCAATGAGCTCCTTTCTGTTAAATTTGCAGGATTGGGTTATTGGTTAAAGAATTTTCTGCTGTTGTGTTTCGCGATCAATTAGCATTTTGTTTTTATGTTCTAGAAATTAAAGCATCCGGCTAGAACTGTTCTATTCAAGAAAGAGAGGGATTGTACCGCAAACGAGTATCAAGTAACAATCGAGAAAGTAATTCAGTCATTTCTAGAGGTGGTATGGAAAAGCTTAAGCAAATCAAAGCAATGTCAAAATTCACCAGTATTAAATTTACACTATCACAAGAAACAGCCAACACAATAAATCCTATGAATAGCCGAATGCTTCAATAGCTAGACCACCTCTAGATGCACCTCAAGAAGTACCAGTCAAACAACATACTGCCTATCTTCCGTTAAAAATGAGTATCGAGCAATAATCGAAAAAGTAATTTCTTCTGGCTAAAGGTTGCATGGAAAAGCTTAAGCATAACAAAGCAGCATCCAAACTACCACCAAAAAAAAACCTAAATAAACACTCTGAATAGCCAGATGTTTTAACCCTAAACGTCCAACTGTCCAGAAAGTGGACGATGTACAGAATCAAACACAGTTTTCTCATCCGTCATGGACTTTTTGGAGCGTGGATTTTTTACTATATTTTTTAGGGGAAGTTAGCTTCATGCATGTGTGATCCGATTAGAAAGGGATGATTTGTGAAATGTTTATGTCTCATTTCCGGTTGTAGTGATTCACCCAAAATTTTGAAGATTTAAGTGTAAAAGTGCTCTTGAAAAAGTCAACTCATAAAATTAAGCAACCAAAAAATCTCCAAAAATCACTACAATTAGAGTGTTACATTTCAACCAATCACAACAAATTTCATGTACAAATTGTCAATATCTTATTCGTAATCAAAATACAAAAGAATTCTCAATTTCAAGCTTCAAATTTTATACAAAAACATTGATGATAGCAATCATAGATTCAACCGTATGGATAGAATTGAAAATTCATAATGTACAACTTTTATTTATACATCAAATGCAAAATATCCCTCTAGGTTGCGTTTTATGATGCATCTTTGCAAAACTGCCGAATTTGGAGAGGAGTGAGGACGTTTAGGGGTTAATTGCTAGAACATAGAATGCTAATTGATCTTGAAACACAACAACACGAAATTCTTTACCCGATAACCCAATCTTGTTCTAAATGTTTCAACAATCCAATATCTTCATAACATTCAATAGCCTTCATGGCCACTGCCTTTCCTTCATGCACTCTGTTCATCACCTTAGCCTTCACTTGTCTACTTAGCTACTGATGAAGTACTGTCGGGTGTGGAATATTCTACACCATTTACTGTAAAGCAAAGGCAGGAACAATGCATGCTACTGAATGTTATGTTCATCGCCATTGCCAATTCCCAAAAACCCACGCTCCGGCTGCAGTTGAAGCTAAGCCGAGGACCACAAAGATGATGCTGACGTGCTGTCCGTTTTATTTTTCTCTAGTAAAATAAATCATTGACGGAATTAAAAAATGAATAAAATAAGAAAAAGCTATACATATTTTTGAAATTGTAATTTGTTACATTTGACTAGAGACATCATAAGAATAAGGGCTGCTTTATATGACGGGCCAAGGCCAATTTTGAGCTATGACAGGCGTGAATCCTTGTACATGATTGGTCTATTCTACAAAATCAACCCCAAGACCTTTGCATGATGGAGTCAAGGCCATTCTCTGAAATTCATATTCTAATGGACTGAAATTATATTCGAATGCACTAAAGACAAAATTTGACATGGCCCCAAGAAAGAAAATTAGGTTGGACCAAAACCTTAAATCCTAAACCCTAAACTTGGTGGCATGATATGCAAGTAAGTTATCAATTGCCGCTTTTTTGTATGAATGATTGGTTGGCATGTCTACCATTTCTTCAATTGTACAATTCTAACATATATTGAATTCAACTAAAATATCAATTTTATAAATATATATTTAACTATACTAATTAAGAATATTGCAATGTTATTCTTTAAAATGTTAAATGTAATATAAAATGAATAATTATGTCTCTATTGATATTCCTCTTCTATAAATTTAACATAATGTATATATTGTGCAGAATTACGTGGACTCAAAGTGTCAAGGTAGTGTAGTTGCACCACTGATATTGTGCAGTGATCAAACATCATTGTCCAACAATATGCATGTGACTGGGCATCCTTTAGTTATGAGCATAGCAAACATTTTATGCGAGTATAAATACCTTGATGAAGGCCATTACTTGTTAGCAATTTATCCAGCAATCCCCTCAACTCCCACAAACTTTACATAACGTTTGACAGTATTTCAAGAGTGTCTTGACTATATACTATAACCATTAAAAGAAGCAAGTAAGAGGTGAGTACATGTTATTTGAGGTTGATCATTTAATGAATTTATGTATTTAATTTTAATTTTAGTTAATTTAATTTAATTTAATTTTTAACTTTCTATTTTTATTTTAATGTTGCAAAACTTTTTTATTTTTTAATTTAAAAACAATTTTAACTTTCAATTTTTTAAAAAAATTAACTTTTAATTTTAAAGTTATTTTGATTATTTTATTGAAGAATGATGTTTACTTTTTAAAAAATTAAATTTTGCAGTGGCTTAGCATTAATTCACCCATTCCGTGAAGAAAGATGGGTTTATCCCAATTTATTTGCATATGTTTGCAATCATCCTGAAGGATGCAAAGTAAGATTATATTTTTAAAATAGGATACTGTAATTTCATATAATCAATTTGCATATATTTGTTAGAATAATTTATGCTTGTAATTGATTTTTTTATACTTATTTGGCATTTTTTCTTTAGATTTCAAGCAACAAGTTCATAATAATGTTGTTGTAATAATATGCATTAATACTACTTGTAGTAGATTTTTGTCTTCTAAAATTTATTTAATATTATTGAATTTATTGTAAATCTCAGAAACCCCACATTTGTAATGGTTAAGAACTTGTTCTTCAGATTAGTACTTTTTAAAAATAATTAATTAATTAAAAAATTTATAACATGTATTTTGAAGATTTCGATTAACAACTCATAAACTGGGAAAAAAATAGACCTCCCAACTAAGGAGGGCGATTGAATAGGATGTCATCACAATAACATGGAAAAGAACTCAGCAAACGGATATAGTGGTAAGGTAGCGCACTGTTCCAATCAGCAGGAAAGATCTGTCAACAAACAACAACTTGTTATGTGCAACTCCGTAATTGGCACCACTCTATAATGACACCACTTCCTAGTGGTCATTTCTGCAACCAACTCTCAGGGCTCAAGGCGACCTGTCCAGAGGCGGCGCCGCAGCGTGCAAAACAACAGAAATTAACATAACAATAGAATGACACAACCTGTACCTTCCGCTACCTCTTGTATCTCCTCTGACATTGCCCGCTCCGAAGTCGACCTCCGACGCTCTTAGTTCTCCCTTCTCTCTTAGTTCTCATTTCTCTCTGATAGCCTTCTTTATTCCGCATCCAAATGGAAGATTCTTAGAGGGCAGATTAATTCCCGAAACGAGAGAAGTCTGTTTCTTCTCCACCCACTGCGAAAGCTCCGAGAATCCCTTTAGGTAATGGTAGACATTTCTATGAACTCGACAGTCGGGCAAGGTCTCCAATTTTGTCTTCACGTTTTTCAGTTGATCCTACTACTTAAAGGCAATCTTTCCAAGGACAACAATCTCATCAAGGTAAAAATTATTTCTCAAAGTTATTTTATTTTAAAATTATTTTGAGATTATTTTATGTTTCTAATTTCTTTGTCACATTTTTCAGTTGACCCTACTATCCAAAGGCAATCTTCACAATGGCCATCTACATCAAACGAACCAACCACTTTAGAAGGGCAACAACCTAACGTACCGCCAAACCAAGGTAAAAATCTAACTAAATCTCAAAGTTATTTTATTTTAAAGTTTTTATGAAGTTCTTTGTTAAAAAGTTTTTCTAAGTTTAAACAAAGTTCTCAAATAATAATAACTTGATTGTTTGTGACAGAGCCCCTGAATGCAAGCGAGCGAATGATGTTCCTTCGCTTGCAAAAAGATTACCGAGAGGCTCAAAAGACGATTATGGAATTGTTCATGTCTTATGAAGTCAAGCCCAAATGCCAGTGGTTGAATGTACCCAATGGGAGTACGTTCAACCCAAAATGTTGCATATTTCCACAAAAATTTTGTTAGGTACTATTTCATCAAAATGCAGCATGATGCCAATCTAAAGGGTCGTGAAGGAGGAAATTTTAGCGGCTTTTGGCGTTAGCAACAATCCATTACACTGCAAAGAGCTCGATGCGGCTTGGCCAAAGAGATCAAGGTCAATGCATGGTTTAAATTTCATATTGTCAGATGTTTTATTGAAAGGCGAAGTCAATATACGCGTCTGCTGCGTGAAAAGTTTTTAAGACTATTGGGAGTGGGAAGCAAACTGCAGCCCAAATATGTTGATGAGAATGACGAGGCATACGAAAGGGAGTTGGCAGCATGGAGGGCAAAGAAAAAAGAGTGGATTCATGGTATGTCATTCTAAATCATTCATTTCTTTCGTTTTAATTTATCTTCAATCATGTTTTAATTTATTTTATAGTTTCTCAATTCTACTTGTAATGGGCAAATTAGTTCAATTGGTTTCTTTTTAAATGTCTTTGCAGAGGAAAATTAACGATCTAAACGTTTAGATCCTTGTGGATCAGACGTTGTATATGTAGCAATCCTAATGGTGAAATGTGGATTGCACTATTCGTTTACACACGAACTGGAGTTGTTGCCAAGTCAATTGGCTTGGTTTATGCATGTGGTAAGTTATTTACAAATCCTTATTTGATTTTCATTTTGAAATGTGGTATACATTATTCTTTATGCATGCAATACTAATATATAACATGTTATGTGCAAATGAAATGTGCATTGGAAGATGAAACTCTACGAAATGGAGATTGGAGAATGCATTGGGCAAAGATCAAAGTTGTTGAGCAAGACATTCGCAAATTCCACCAAGAGATCACTCGTATTACACTTGGAGATAAAGGTCCTTTGGATCTAAATGCAGAGGCACATGCAGAGGCAGCTCTTGATGACAAACACTATTTAGATTAGCATTGTTTTTTGGATTTGTTTTGGTTTGTTTGCAAGCTTTTATTTTTTTTGTATATATGGTTTACAATATTTAATAATTAGAATATTTTAATAATTTTAAAAGATTAGAAAGCATATTATTACAATATTTTAATAATTTTAATATATATGTATATATGTATTTTATTTTATTTTATTTTAATTAATATATTAAATATCATTAAATTAAAATTATTTGTATATATATATACAAATAAATATTAATATCATTTTATACTTTTTATTGATTTAATGATTAATAATTTGATATTATTTATAATATGTTTTCTAGATATTAGTCACATTTTCTACCATTCAGCCAAAACAAATTGACAAGTTGGGTGCATATTTCATATTTGACGTATATGAGTCAAATAATATTAATGTTATCTCAATACCAGTCATAATATCCCTCTCTTTAGTTACATAAATATGACACACTTGGTGTATATCTTCATTTCATTAGTCATATTTTCACATCTCAATCAACATTACTTGAAGAGCTTGGTGTTTATATGTGACATGTTTTACTACTACTTCGATGTGAAAAAATTGTGCAGTGACTACATAATTTGCATTTTGTCAAAATTTACATTCGTGAGAACAAATCAAAACTAATTGTGATATTTTGACTATAAATAGAATGAAAATGGTGAGTTTCATGTATATAGAATCTAAAGAAACATTTTTTTTAATAGCTTTGTATTGAAAATTATGAGTTTTTGAAAGTACATTTTTAAACAACAAATAGTTAATATAGAAATAGGATATAGTGTGATTTGTAATTTTTTTGTAATTTCAATTCAAGGCACATATGTAATATCTTATTATAATTACTATGACTAAAAATTTACTTCAATCCTCTTTAACATGCTTAAAAAAGTCTTACTACTAAGAATTGTCTATTTTAAGTTGGGTTTAATATAAAACATATTTTTGTACCAACAATTGTGGAAATAAGTTTGAAATCTAACCCTTAAACGTCAAAGTAAGCCCCATGGGCTTATTTATGAGAGAGTAATGAAGAAAAAAGTGGATTTTCTCAACCAAATCAAGCAAGGATTGGTGCGTTGGAAAGCTACTGAAAAAGCGATCTAGATTCCAAATTTGCGCCTCATTTGGGAGATTGTGGAAACATTGGCAAGCAATCAAAGTTATCAAAATGAGCAGGAGTTGAGGCTGGGGCAGCTGAGGTCGTTTTTTGAAAAGTGCCGTAGTGCTACTATGCTGGCCAGTAGTGGCGAGCAGAGCCGTTTTTTCATTTTTTTCGTTTTTTTTTTTTTTTTTTTTTTTCCTCCAAAAATTTAGATGCCTTCCAGGCTGCCCCGCCCAGGGCCTCTTGATGTTTAAGGGCTAAACTTCTACATTGTGCTTGAAAAAATTCATTCATTCTATACATTTAAGGTGATAAAAAAAGTGCATTTCCACTAGAAGAAATGTGGATTCTACGACTACAAGTAGACGACTCAAACTAGTTTGAATATACCTAGAATATTTTAGAATATACCTCAAATATTCCAATTATGTGATAGCCCCCATTGAAATACCCTCTTAACGCATGTAGTTATACTAGATACAGTGACGAACAAAATTGAGTATGGATTTGAAACTTTTCCATACTATGAGCATCAATGGGCAAAGTCCAAAAGTAGATATGCGAAAGATGTAGTATGCGACATATAACACATTACTATGGAAGTTTGAAGAAAAATTCAATTGTGATTTGAAAGAAAATGAATTTCTAAATTAGCCATGTCTCAAACTCGGATTTGTGCGCTATAATTTGAAATTAATTTAAATTTTGTCAGTTTCTTCTTAGAACTTCAAAAAAATAGCTTTTTGTGCCTTAGCATGTTGGTATTGAAAGCACGGGACTGCATTGGCCAATATTTTTTATTTTTTTATTTTTATTTTTTATTTTTTTTATTTATTTTTATTTATTTTTATTTTGTTCCTCCGTACATGATCAAGGGTGCGCGGCCATGCACCCTCTCTGAAGGCCAGCTATGGAAGCCAAAGCTGCCGCTGAGCTATTACAACCATGGCCTTAGCTTTGGCTGGGACTGTCAAAGAGGGTAGGCGGCTGCGCACCCTTGACCTAGTACGACAAATTTTATTTATTTTTTGCCCTACGAGATGGAGGGCGCGGCCAAATCACAGCGAGGCCTTAGCTTAGTGGCCACGCACCCTCCACACCCTAGGGCCAAAAAATAATTATATATATATATATATATATATATATATATATATATATATCCTAAGAGGTGGAGAGTGCACAGCCGCACACCCTCAATCCCCTAGAGCAAAAAATAAATAAAAATAAGAAAAAAGGTAAAAAGTAAATATATTTGTGAGTACAAAAAGAAGGGGCTTGGCTGGACCTGGCCATTTAGTAGTCGCATGTTTGGGAATCTCGTGTGGTTACTGCTACTCGACAAGAGTTCTTCATCACCTCCCCAAAAAAATTAATTCTTCATTTGCTTAAATAAAATGTTCCAAAATCAATTTCATGAGAGAGATTTGTTGCATATAGAATCAAATTATGAATGTCCTAAATACAAGTATTGGTTTTTCAAAAAAAATGAAACTCGACAATTTCTAAGAATTTGCAATATATCCTTTTTACAACCAAAGTTGTGGGAAAAATTATTTGGTCAAAATTTTCATGCAATTTCTACCGGACTGAATTTTTAGTACGCTCAGAAACCAAGTGCATAATTACATGGCCAAGTGCAAAAATAGGGAACTATGTGTTTATATTGCAAAACAAGTCAAGTCGTGACCGCCAGTGTCCAGAACAACATAGAATTGTTGATTTTCTATTGGTTTGGTCGGCATTTTCTAATAGTGCTTCGTCCCCCCCTTTTTGCTTCTTAGAGCCATGTCTTTGCTTTCCGCCACCACCTCTGCTTCTTCTATTTGCAACTTCTCTAGTGTCTCCATATTTCTTGTATCACCAGATCCCTTCGTCCCACTATTCTCTTGTACATCATTGGCCTAAAACATAATAACATAAAGCTTTTGTATTAAACCTTGTTGGTTACAACCTATAGCTATTGTTCAATCAAAAACACTTAATGCAATGCAACCACATAATACTTTTAAACAACTCCAAATATGACTATACCTAGTCAAAACATTCAGTTAACCCCTAAATGCCTAGAGCCCTCTCCAAATTTAGCAGTTTTGCAAAATGCAGTATAAAATGCAACTAAGAGGGATATTTTGAACTTGATGTATGAATAAAAGTTGTACAGTGGGGTGACACCGAAATTGGCACCTTGTGCAATTCCAGGGATAGTGCCCACACTGCTGCCAACTTTGACACCCTCCCGAGGGCTTGAAAATTGTTATTTGAGCATGAAATTTTAGAAACAAAATCATTATTATGTCGAAAACATGTGTACCAAATTTCAAGCCCAGAAGATTGATAAAAAAAGAAGATATTCAAGATTTACTAACAAGGGGTAGCTGTAAGAAATGTTTCACTACTGCCAACTTTGACACCCTCCCGAGGATTGAAGAAATTTTTTTTTCCCATGGAATTTTTGGAGTAGGAATATCTTTATGTTGTTTACACATTTGAAAAAATTCAAGTCCAAAAGACCCACAAAAAAAATGATATTCCAAATCTACCAACAGGTGTAGTTGTGAGAAACAAAGAGGAAAACCGTCTCACAACTTTGACAGCCTCCCTAGAGTTGAGTATTTATTATTTCAACATGAAAGTTTTTGCACGTGTTATCAACTAAAAAGTGATTTTGTGCCAAAAATTCCATTTTTAAATAACAAATTCCCAACCCTAGAGAGGCAGTCAAAGTTGTGAGGCAATTATCCTCTTTGTTTCTCACAACTACACCTGTTGGTAGATTTGGAATATCATTCTTTTGTGGGTCTTTTGGACTTGAATCTTTTCATATGTGTAATCAACATAAAGATATTCCTACTCCAAAAATTCCATGAGAAAAAAAAAATTCTTCAATCCTTGGGAGGGTGTCAAAGTTGGCAGTAGTGAAACATTTCTTACAGCTACCTCTTGTTAGTAAATCTTGAATATCTTTTTTTGTATCAATTTCTGGCCTTGAAATTTGGTACACATGTTTTCAACATAATAATGATTCTGTTTCTAAAATTTCATGCTCAAATAACAATTTTCGAGCCCTCGGGAGGATGTCAAAGTTGGCAGCAGTGTGGGCACTATCCCTGGAATTGCACAAGGTGCCAATTTCGGTGTCACCCCACTATACATTATGAATTTTAGATTCTATCCATGATGTTCCCCAAAAGTTCCTAACGTTCATGTCATGTTCCCGTCATGTTCTCAAAGTTCCCATGTTCATTTTCTGTTCCCAATTGATTCCCACGTTCCCAATGCAATGTTGGTGCATTGCAACGGGGTGTTTGCTAGTATCATTTATGCTCAATTGCAATGAACTTGACAATTCCATCACACTTCTAAAATATCAACTTACAAGTCACACACGTACTTCACCCTCTGATCTTCTAGATACTGATGGCTTGCTGATATTGGCTCTCACGTTCAACCTTTGAGATTGTTGTATCTTCTCTGGCTTCTCAATCAACTTTAAAAAATTGTCCAAATACTCTTTCTTTGTGTAACCAGGCATGGGTTACAAGTCTCTCAATTTTAGTCTTCATGTTGTTCCTTTTGCATCTTAGTTGCTGCTTCAACAAAGCATTGAATGATGCGTTCGTAACTATTCAAATACTGCTGCCATTTTGTGCCTTATTACTAGAAGAAGAGAAGTCAGTTGTTTCTTGAAATCATCATGGCTCTAATCCAAGTCCTTTGAATACCCCCAAAGTTTCGTAAGCCAATCACACTAGAACAGAAATCGGATTCCGTGACTAAAAAATATGACTGGATTTTTAGTTGTTCTTTGTAAAACGACTAAAAATAGTAAATTATGGGAAAATAGTGCTCTAGTCATTATAGACCAGTTTAAAGTACGACTATGCCTAGTTGTATGACCAAACGACTAACCAACCAACTTATAGCACTTTTTCCAATCCGGACCAAAAAACAAATAAAAAAAATTCAAGCCTTGCTCGAAATTTCAGACCCTGCTCAAAACAATGCTACACGGTCCGCCTGAGCCCCAATGACAGCAACCAAATTTGAACCTTTGACCTCCTATCTACAAACACTTTTACTAAACCATCATATTACATCAATTTTCTTGTGCAAGAGATTGGAAGTTTTTGTTAATTATAAATGTACATTATTATTGAGGATTTTTTGCCATGTTAAAAAATAATAAAAATAAAAAATAAAAAATAAAAAATTATTTCACTTTTTCTGCATTAGATCATGCAGGATTTTTTTGTATATAGAAAAAAATTCAAAAAAATTGAATAATGTTATTTTTTTGGATGAAATTGTAATGGTTGGGAGCTGTTTTTTAATTTTGCAGTGAACTTTGAAAAAAATTAGCGGTGTTTAAAAAAATCAAATTTTTTTGGTAGATCATGCAGGCTTTGGACACTTAGAAAAAAATTCAAAAAATTTGAATTTCTTTTGGGACAAAATTGTAATGGCTAGGAGCTGTTTTTTTTTATTTCACATCAGACTCTGGACATTTTTAGCGGTGTTAAGAACTCTTTTTTTTAATTTTTTTTTGCAGTAGATCATGCAAGCTTTTTGTATATCTAGAAAAATTTTGAAAAATTTTGAAATTTTTTTGACGAAATCGTGATGGTTGGAAGCTGTTTTTTTTGCAACAAACTTTGGGCATTTTTAGCATTTTTTGATTACCTACATTGTAGCAATGAAAAAAACTTGTTAATTTGGACAATCAAGGTAATAAATTACATATTTGATTCATTTTGGTGTACAATATAATGTAAAAAAAATGTCTCTAAAGATTGAAAGGAAAATATCAACATTAGTTGTACCTATAGTCATACTCATAACTAGAAGAATAATGCTTATACTAAAGACCATATTTGTATTAGTATTGATCACCAGTTCATGCCAAGCAATAATTGTATTGCCAACTGCAATAGTTGTATGGCCGAATCACCAGTCGTATAGCTGACTGCACTAGTTGTAAGAGCAATTATTGTCAATTTTTGCAATAAATGATTAAGAAAAAACAATTTAAATCAATTTAAATTAATTTTCTAACTAGTTGTAGTCAACTAGTCATATAACAACAAGTCATAGAATCCCACAATTCTTTTAGTGTCACACCAATGCAATCTTGTAGGACACTCATTGTCATCAACATCAACTTAACATCTTTTTTTTCCCTTCCAAAGCCTTGGCTTCTTGTTCTTGCCTTGCTTCTTTATTCAGTCTTTTTTTACCCTTCCACTTAGTTTGCCTCTTTGAACCTTCCTCATGATCATCCTCACCTCCTTCCTCCACCCCATCATCCTCCTCTCTATACATCTGATGGTATTTTGAATTCAACTCTGCTAGATTTATTCCATTTTTTATGGCCCCCCTCAATAGAACTAGCTCCTTGAATTCTAACTCGAGGTCCAGATCTACTTCATGCCATCCTTTTCCAATGAATGCCTTATTCATCTCCTTCCCCTCTTCTTTCCCTTTTCCAATGGACACCTTATCTTGTATTACCGTTACCTTCACTATGGCCTCATCATCAATGTTTGGACCATCATTGTCTCAATCTTGTTCGTCCATCAAGGTTTCCATGTTCTTAGTTATCAATGATGGTCTTTCTACCTCCTTGTTCTCACTGTCATTTTTTGCTTGTTCCTTCCCAAGACCCTCTTTCTCTTTGACAGCATGTTGTTTCTTATGTCCTCTCCTCAATTTGATGTGCTCCAAACCATGGTCTTCCTCCATTTACACTCCACACCTTAGGGCTTAGGCAAGGTTTAGTTTGGCTACACACAACATACAAACATCACATTGATATTAAGTACTTCATCTTTACTATGTTAGGACAATAAAACATCAACATAAATCATCTAAGTTACGTAGAATGGAAACAATTTGAACTTCATGCATGGAATTCCATCTCTTCAACCATGGGAGGAAAAAATGATGCTTATGACCTAAAAATCACATTCAAGGGCCTAGCACTTTTTTGGTCCCTCTACACAATTTCAAATGCAATTTCAAATAAAGATCACTCTAAACCACATCAAGGTTTCAATATGAACTAATGTAGCCATGTATCATTGGCCCAAATGTTCTCCGTTTTCTCTGTATTCCTCATGTTTCCTTGTGTTTCATGTGTTCCCTGTGTTCTCCGTGCATTCCCCGTGTTTTTGCTTTTGTCTTTGCTTTTTAGAATAATTTATTTCTAGAACAATTTATGGTGACGAAATTCAATTAAAAATAAATAACTTTCACATTGTATGTCCAAAAGCTACGAAACGACTTTGATGCACCCCTACTCATTGAGATCTTTCCAATGATGACAATAATGACATCAAAAACTCTCATAT
Organism: Pohlia nutans; assembly: GCA_022496805.1. Classification (NCBI taxonomy): domain Eukaryota; kingdom Viridiplantae; phylum Streptophyta; class Bryopsida; order Bryales; family Mniaceae; genus Pohlia; species Pohlia nutans. The sequence goes on from CM040085.1 coordinate 37,077,265, forward strand.
TCCTTTTTTCATAATTTAATTCAATTAATGATGACAAAATTCGATTTAAAATTCATAACTCTCACACCGTATGTGACATACATCCAAATGCGATGAAACCACTTTTGTGCACCCCTCCTCGTCAAGAGCTTTCCGATGATACCAAGAACACGATTGGAGAGATCTCAATGTAACATACAAAACAAAACAAAACAAAACAAACGACCATCTTTAATGTATAGATATCAGTCACTAACAAGATACCTGGTCACTACCACAAACATGAACATGATCAACTAGAATTTGGAAACAAAACTTCACATTCAAGAGGCCTGGCACTTTGCTCAAGCAACCTCCATGCAAATGACCTATTCAGACAAAGACTTGACTGTATTCAATCATGTGGAACAAGGAAAATAAAATAAAAATTTGGCTAAGCTTACATTGAGTCAAAGAAAACCTCATCTTGACTACATTGAGTCAAAAAACATCAAAGTTGCTTGTCAGTAGCATCAATGCTCCACTAATAATATCAGTCATCACAAAGGCACGCTAGTACCATAAACATCACCATGAACATGAAAAATAGGAATTCAGAAACAAAATCCGATAGAGGGACGCTTAGCTAGCTTGTATGGGAATGACACATGACAAAATTTGAGAACAAAATAGTAAGGTGGAGGCACCATTACCTGTCAGTTTAAGGATTTCAACCTATTTAGAGCGATGGTTTTCAATGATAAAAAATCACAAACACATAAAACTTTGGGTTTAATAACCAAGCCCAACTTTTAATTAATTTTGTCACAGTGTATGATTTTGTTTTGATCACCAAACTGTTACAACTAATGGTTGTGATAATTTGATTGAAAACTCACTAAGTTGAAATAGGTGCTTGCACAGGTGACTGGAATTGGTCCCTAACAGGTTCTGGTGCTTCTTCCTTACTGTCAAAATAAAGACTTCTACGGTATGATCACTGTATCCATTTTCAGCCTTTATGCCCATTTTGCTCAATGTCGAATGCAACAGCCAATATGTTTGGCACAATAAGGATTATCAAACCACATGTCTTCCTACACTTTAGGAACGGTTGTAATTTGTAGTCGTAATTATCTCTTACCCTGCCTAAGGAGCAAGTCATAGATTATTCAAGAATTGGAGTGCTGCAGCTCAACCATAGCCACGATGAAGGCACAGTCAGATAAGGGAGTCAGATAAGATTCTTTTAGTGAAAGGATTGTATTATCACTCATAGAAGATAATCCCGAGGAGGTTTGGAAAGGCTTTCACAATGAATCAACTTCTATACAATTAGCTTACCCAAGACCCCAAGAGCACTTCAGTGGCACTGGCATGTGCAAAAAAAAAAATTGGTCACAATTGAATGCAACTTATTGATTGCGCATGCTTACATAACCAGCCCTCAACGATGGAAAAAAATGTGCATGAACATCATGCTTTGATTTAGAAGCTCGGTGAATTGTAAGACCGTGCCTCTTGACCTAACCAATCTGTGAAACGGGAAAACCCCATGTAGCGACATCGGAATCCATTTCTTCTACCCATAGTTTAATTAACCTCTGATGATAGCATACTAATGACAAAGCTGATTCATGATGGAATTACTAGGCAGCCGGGGCAGTCTCCGCAGTCAACTCTGGACACTGTTGTTCGCTTTTCACTTGGACGGTAGTCAAATCATGGAAGCTCTTGGCATTAGCCTCGGCATGTGCAGCTGCCAATTCCGAGTAGTTGTCGGCAGACCTGGGGATGAACGCACCTTCATTGCCCTTCAGATCTCGCAAGAACTTTGCAGGATTTCCAGCCCAGATCTGCCAATCACACACCCAAAATTTAAGAGAGTGAACAAAAATCATCTTCATTTGCAACTGGGACTTCTGGAGATTGATCCTGCCGATACATTGAATGAACACACCAATGGCTTTTCACATTGTTCTGACCTCTTTGAGAAAACAATGTGAAAAAGCCAAAGCTCTAGGTAAGGTAGAGGATACTAAAACCGTTAGGCACCTGATCCTATTCTGACTCCTCTTACCAACAGCAACTCATCTATTCTTACACTTCGTTGGATTTCTGAGCAAGTAGTGCAAGCACGACCTGGCTAAATGTCTGGCCACTGATCTTTGCATGGAAATGAGGTTGTCCACTGTCACTTATAGTAGTCTACAACCAGTGTTGAACTGGTATGGAATTGTCCTACAGTGAAACTTTGGACAATGGTTCATTATAAGCAACCGTTTGAGATCCACTACTCCGCTACACTGAGAACTGTGTAATAACAGTACAACACTGTCTACAACGTCCCACTTTGATAAGAAAATTCATACGTACTGATAGAAATTGATCTCAACAGGAATGGCTATTGTAGCGAAAGTAATCTCTCCACAGCTCTGTAGTGATCTCCACACGAATGCACAATCCTAAATATGTTTAAGTGACGAATATAGTATCCTCTACCTTAATAACAACTTGAAAGAGTGGAAAAAAGAGAGTGACCTGGCCAGCAGGAATCCGGGTATTTTCAGTGACCATCGCTCCTGCAGCGACAAATGCACCTTGCTCTACGACCACACCATCTAGAAGTGTGGCACCCATACCCACAAATGCCTCGTCCTCCACAGTACAGGCATGAATGACTGCGCCGTGCCCTGCACTCCTTCCCCGAATACACACTCTAAGCATTATGAATTTCCTGATCCACTGCCAATCTCTAAACACACTATGAAAGGAAAAAATTTGGAAATCTACGGCATACCACAAGCAAGAATAAAATGCGAGAGAATCATTCTCGAACATAGAATGTCCTGGCTTGATTGACCATTGAAAACACCTCGTTTCCAAATTCTCCATCAATGACGTGGCCACTCACCTATGGTCACCTTGTTGCCAATTACAGTAGGAGCATTGCCAACACTAAAGCGAGAACCACCAACAGTCACAAGAGAGTGATCTTGAATATTCGTCTCGGAGCCAATTCTTATGCTATTTGCATCCCCTGCCACAAGTTGACAACGCCAAGAAACCGCTAAATCACAAATCTAATATTGCTTTAGATTCAGTCTCGCAGTCTGTAGATGCAAGCACCAAGCCCTCTGAAGTAGTCATCCAGAATAGCACGAAACAATTGTCCACAACAAATAGATAGACATCAAGTACACACAAAACAAAAGATGACTGCTCATTCAATCTTCCTTCCACGTTTCCAATATCCAGCCAGAACTTCCAGCGACTCCAACTTCAATGTCACTTACCCCTGAGTACACAGCCATACCAAATAGAGGACTTGGATCCAACTTGGACATCACCAACAAGCGATGCACTCGGGGCAACAAACGCATCTTCGGCAACATTGGGTTTTTTATCAAAAAGGTTCATCAACGGCCGATGCCTCGACACTGTTCACAGAGAATAGACAACACATGAAGATAAGTTAGGCAAAGCAAGTTCCCTCAAACATGTCTACGTCTCCATCATGAAATTATCAAGCTACAACCCTTCAGCCCGAACCTAACATAGAACGAAAATACTAGGGTTTCAGTCAGGGAAACCATGAACGTCAATAATGGCAGTAGTTGTCCCATTCTGTAACTCTCTGTGCTAAGTAACCAAGTGACACCAGAATACTAGGCACTGGGGAGAAAGGAATAGAAAGTGAGTAATCGTTTCCAGTGCACATTTCCAGTGCGTCGTGCCTTACGTCCCTGAGAGCCCAAAAAGGGGGTTCATAATTACTATTGACGTTAAACGAACTCCAAATCATGACCATAGTAAGGTGGAAACACCTAATTGCAACACCTACCTACTGCGACACACCAAAATCTTGTACAATGAGTTAATTATTGATTATCAACCTCGGTACCATAAAATCTCATGCCGGTTTTAGGTCGTCTGACAATAACACTTTGCCCACTTATAACTTTTTCATATGGTATCCAAATAATACATTCTACGGTGCATTGGAATGCTCTTCGATTTGCTAAAAAAACGATGAACATTACAATAATGATAACTATACTCATCGCTTGAAGTTTCGCTATTAGCTTAATCCTCACAATGTGCTTTTTTTCACATGATGAATAACCCCTAAGCGTCTAAAACGCCTAATATGGCCATCTGCATCACTGAACTTTGCAACGGTGGCATTTTCTCATTTTACCTCGGTTTTCTGATTGCAATACATCATTTTAAAGCTCTTGTTATATACTACAAGATCAAAAGTGTCGATCGTGTCAAACTGAAGTCATTTTCACACAAACAGATGATTTGCAGCAAGGGGTCCAATTTTCCTACACTACAGAAAATACACAGTGGACGCTTAGGGGTTAAGAAGGAAAAAACTACCAGACATAGTAATTGATGAATTCTTTTCAGTCCCAGCCAGTAGCCAAAAACCGATGCTCAAGTCAATCGGAATCCAGAGAGTTGATCACAATGACAGAGACAACGAAACCCTAACGCCGTTGAACTCAACCGCATTGAAATAAACGAAAAGAACAAGCAGTACTCACACTCCTCCCGGAAGATGTAATTCCCTTGCAATCTACATCCGGCGCGGTCCAGCGCCTGCCCCGTCTCCCGAATCCAAAACCCTACCGTGTACAGAGCTCGCGCAGCCATGGTGAACTTCCACTCCTCTCGACGTAAAACAATGAAATAAAAATTGTTTTACGCCGGTTCTTTGTAAGTCTCAGGCGCAATGCATCTGATCGAGCAGCATATGCACCCAAAGTGAATTGAAAAGGAAGTCGAGCTGATGGCTATGGCGGATGCACCGGCCCTTCGTTGCGACGAAAATGAAAATGGTGCGAATTGGCAACAGGCAGGCACCGATGGTCCATGTGGATGAATGATGAATGGTGAATGGATTAATATTCCGTATTTTGGATGAATGAATGATCAATAGTTGTGCTACGCTAATAATTATTTTTCCAAAATACTGTGGTAAAATTCATCCAACTTTGATGAAAATTTGTTCAAACACATGAGAATTTGTTCAATCTACAACAATTATCCACCTACAATATATTGTGATTACAATGTAGTAAAAACTCCGATCTTCTTTTGAGGTTAGTATGAGGACTACTTCCTTCTTTTGAAGGTAAACACTATAGAATGATCAATATATAAGGAGAAACAGGACTTCAGCCCTTTAAAAGGAGTGGGATGAATTAACTTTTTGATGTTCAAATTTCAAAAATGGTCGTTTTTTTCAACTGCAGATTTCCATCTAATTCTATTCTTAAATGCAAATGAGTTTTTTTAAGAACATGAAGTTTTAACAATCTGCTTTCTATTTCAATAAAAAAAATCAAAATCAAAAATCATCAAAATTGTAAAATTTATGGCAGTTTGAAGTCTAAAACTTTAAAATTTTAAAATACATTACACAAACACGTTTTTCATTTGAATTTTCTTAATGTAAACTAGGCATAATTCCTATCACATAAGACATCCTATGACGTTGAAGATTATTTTTGTAAAGTACATCACAAAAAAGTTAAAATCATGACGATATAACAACTCAATTCATTTTAATAAGCAAAGGTTCACTTCTTTTATGCATGTTCTTATTGTCAAATGGTAAGTTGTGTTTAGAATTTTTGTTTTGGTGTAGAGATGTTGTCCTCTAAGATTAAATTTATGAAATTCAATTTTTACAATGAAAGTCTTTATTTGGGTTACAAAAAGAAAAAGAAAATAATTGTTTGTGGCATAAAAAATAAATTAAAAAACATTTCATTATAGCATTAAGATTCAATAATGAATGCCCTATGTAGTATTAGAGGCATACTTTTTACTGGTTATTGGTCACTAAAGTGTCTATTTTTGGCAAAAAAAAGTAATTTTGTTCCATGGCCCTTTGTCCGGTGGACATTGGGTCATTAACATTACAAACAGACATTTTATTCACATTGGCCTTAAAAAAGACTGGAGTTTCTATCTATCTATCTATTAGAGGAAAGCTTTTACATTTTATTTTTTACGAGTGCAAAACCCTTGCCTTCGGCATCGGAAAAAAAAGTGTCCCTTGGCATAGGATAGCATCTAAAGCCATATGAAGGAACATCTAATTGGCTGTTGGCATCAACCGGTCCAAAGACTTATTTATGTCCTTGAGCTTCTGTATTATATTAATTATGTCACGAGTCCATGTCACATAATATTTTTACGACTTCAAATCATCACAAATATTGATATCTTAGAGTCAATGCTATTATAAAGGTTTGGATGTGTCATGCAAGGGTTTTTAGTATAGCCAACCAATGCTGATTAGTGTTCATAAACCGCCAAAAATACAAGGGATTTAGACCAAAATGGAAATCTCTTACACAACATCCCTTCTCCAACTTTAACCCTTTGATGCGCCTACGTCCACATAGTGGACGATAAAAAGATTCTCATTATTCTTTTGACTACATACATGGACAATTTTCATCCATCCAAATTTCTCTTCGTTCTTGTGCTAATTGACTATCATTTTTACAGTATGGATCTTCAAAATAAGATATTGTGATTTTTTTTAAATAACATAGTTGGTTGATGTGAAGTTTCATTCTTAGTTCAAAAAGTGAGACCTAAAACATGATTTTCCAAAATAAGTAGAATCGAGTAATGGAAATCATACCATCTCATAGAGCATGTTATTCCAAATTCATTACAACAATTTCTAATTTTTTTTGGTTAATTTGGGATTTTTAATTGAACTTAAAAAAAAACTCTTGAAATTTTAATTACAATTTATCAATTAAAAATATAATAAATCCAACCGTACATATGTGATCTTCACATTGACATTTACAACTTAGCTTTGTACATCAACTCCATTTTTGTTATTCATCAAACATTTTATAATGCATCTTCGAAATCAATGTTGAATTCGGACATTAAAGGGTGAATGACATGTTTAGAAATTACCAATACAATAAGATTTTCCAAAATAGATTTTTATTTTTGTTTCATCAAATTAAAAGAAGTTAACCCCTAACTACCTAAGCGTCCATTTCTTGGACGATGTACAGATTTCATCCGTAGATTCTCATCCGTCATGCATTTTTTGCAGTGTGGAATTTTTACTGTAGATTCTCTGGGAAGTTAGCTTCATGCATATGTGATCCGATTAGAAAGGGGATGATTTGTGAAATTTTTATGCCTCATTTCATGTTGTAGTGATTCACCCAAAATTTTGAAGATTTTAGTGTAAAAGTGGTAAAAAAAAAGTCAACTCATTTCATAAAATTAAGCAACCAAAAAATCTCCAAAAATCACTACACTTAGAGTATTACATTTCAACCAATCACAAAGAATTTCATCTGTAGATTGTCAATATCTTATTCGTAATTGAATTACAAAATAATTTTGAATTTCACGTTTCAAATTTTATACAAAATTATTGGTAATAGCAATCATAGATCTAACCATATGGATAGAATCTAAAATTCATAACGTACAACTTTTATTCATATATCAAGTTCAAAATATCCCTCTAGGTTGCATTTTATAATCCATCTTTGCAAAACTGCCGAATTTGAAGAGGGCTTTAGGCATTTAGGGGTTAACGTGGAAAATTCATCAAATTTACAATTTTCATTTGTAGCATTCAAACCTTGATATGATTTACTAAAATTACATATTACATTTTAACCCCTAAATGCCTAAAGCCCTCTCCAAATTTGGCAGTTTTGCAAAAATGCATTATAAAATGCAACTAAGAGGGAAATTTTGAACTTAATGTATGAATAAAAGTTGTACATTATGAATTTTTGATTTTATTCATACGGTTAGATCTATGATTGCTATCAACAATATTTTTGTATAAAATTTGAAATTCAAAATTCAAAATTCTTTTGTAACTCGATTACGAATAGGATATCGACAATTTGTAGATGAATTTTGTTGTGATTGGTTGAAATGCAATACTCTAGGTGTTGTGATTTTTGGAGATTTTTTGGTTGCATAATTTTATGAGTTGACTTTTTCAAAAGCACTTTCACACTGAAAATCTTTGAAATTTTGGGTGAATCACTAGAACATGAAATGAGGCATAAAATTTTCACAAATCATCCCTTTTCTAATCGAATCACACATTCATGAAGCTAACTTCCCATAAAATCTAGAGTAAAAAGTCCACACTGCAAAAATTGCATGACGGATGAGAAAACAAGAATGAAAATTGTACATCGTCCAAAAAATGGACGCTGAGGCATTTAGGGGTTAAAAAGAAAGAAATTCAAAGAATTTATAGAAAAGAAATCATTTAAAAATATATTTGAATAAAATCTTGCAAGTGGAGTTTTACTGCAATTGGCATGATTCAAATTGGGTCGGAAACAATATGAGTTTCTTTTAAGAAAAAAACTTGTGTTTTTATATAAAATTTAAAATCATAAAATTTGGGCAACCAAGGTAGCGATCATAGAATGGTTGATTGGATTATTAGGGATTACATGGTTACAACATAGGCCTCTGGTGAGTTGTTGAATTCACTAAATGGTGATTAATTTCAGTTAAAATGGTGAGAAGATTTTGTAAACTGTCAAAAATAATTTTTATATCAACAAGAATTTTTAGTTCTTGCTCACCGTTGCATAGCATCCACTAAATTTACATATCATTATCAAAAATGTGAAGGCTTAAAGAACCCATAAGTTTACATTCTTGAAATTAATTTTTTATTTCCAAATGTAAAAACAAGAGGAAGATATCATGGTATAAAAATGGAAAATAAATAACGAGAGCAAGACGGTGCAAATGAAAAAGTAGTTGTTGCAAGCATTTATGCGGCCAAAGTCTAACCATATAGACGAGTATGTGGAAAATCATTTCCAAATTTATAAATTTCGTTTTCATCATAATTTTGTTACTATGATTTTGTTACTACCTTCATTTTGTTTAGTATAAAATTAAGCTAATATCACTTCAAAATTTGCTCTAATTCCCTTTGTTGTTGTGCAATCCATTTAGAAGAAGCTCAAACTAGCCGGAAGAAGGGTTTGTGTTTTTTAGGGTTTAGGAAGCTCCGAAGCTCGGTCCTCGTCTTCGTCGCATCGCTCTTTTGTTTCGCAACTTTGAATTTGCAATTGCCTTGGAGTGCTTCAAGTGAGCGAGAGAGAAGGCTGCCAATTGAAAATCTGCACTTGACCTTCATACTTTCCAGGAAATCAATTGATACGGAAGGAGGCCGGGTAGAAAGTATTGGAATTCGAGCAAGCCCTAGATTTCACCCTTTCAATTGCTCGACCAAGTCCTCGAGCTTGCATTCGTATGTTCTCTGAGTCCCTGGTCTGGTGCATTGCTCTCTTTTTTTCTTTTTTCTTTTTTTTGAAACAATGGACATTTTATTCCTTGGTATAATGGTTACAGTGCATTGCTCTTTTGAGAGGCGCATTCTGATAAATGCTGCTCTTAGTGCTCAAATTTTCCTTTGTTGCGGACTTTGGAGGTTTGGAACACCGTCTCTCATTCTTGATTTCTTCGTTGCCTGATTTCAGAGCTCGGTGATTGTCGATCCGCTGCAATGGAAGTTTGGTGACCTAATTAGTAGCAGGATGTGATATTTCTACGAGAGAAGTGCTTGTGTAACGAGGTCTACATTTACGGGATCATTAAAAATTACTCCGCTAGGCCTGCTCTTCTTGCATTCCTAGCTATGGCGCTATCCGACGATGACCTTCTGGTGGATTCTCCGGGCTCCCTTTCGGCCTCTGACTCTGATGACGACGAGGAGGATGATCTCGCTGCCGCCCTCCGCCTGCAGGAGCTTCACGCCCGCGTCACTGCCTCGAATTCCTACGAGGATCACGTCAATGTACCATTCCTTCCTTCCTCTCTGTGTGTTCTCACAACATTTCGTTGACAGTGTTCTATCGATCGATGACTTTCGAGTCTACGGGGTTTTTTTTCAATTTTTTAATCTTTTAATGTTTTATCACAACATATTCTTCAGAATGCTTCCTACTAGGAATTTTTTTGTGCCTATACATCGTCAACTTGCCATTTGAAAAATGGGCTTACTATGTTGCTATAAGAAAAATTAGGTTTAAATAGAGTATATCGCCATAATCTTCCCTTATCAATTGGTATGTATAGCCAATAATTCTATAGAAAGTTATGTATTTGTAGTAAAAAAATTTGTAAATCGCTGAAAATTGCTTTCTATTTTTCAAGTTCCAATTTTCATATCGCCAATTGGACTCCCTTGAATAAGTGAAAAAAAAATCACTGCTTCCTAGTTGCGTACATGCTTCCTAGATACGAATCCTTCATTATCTACTTTTGTGACAGGGCTGATGTCTTCTTGGCTGCAGTATATAGACGCACTTCGACAGGCGGCAGATTTGGAGAAACTTCGTCTTGCCCGGGAAGCAATGAATGCAGTCTTCCCTTTGACTCCTAGCATGTGGCTGGAGTGGTGTGAAGACGAGTCACGCTTGGCAACCAGGTACTGATTTCAAGTCCATGCGTTTTCCTTTCATAGACTATGGGGTTTGTTACCGTAATTGTAAATTAAGCTCAATTAATATGGCTCTTTTTGTGCAAGGGTTACTTGTGTGTAACATCTTCCTGATTGTCTAGTCATTTTCTGCATCAGGAGATGGGGGATGTTTAGTTCAGTAGCTACTGGCTGAAGAGGGTGATATTTCTCATAGTCCCTTTTGTTTCCTTTTTGTTGTTTTGTGTACTTCCAGCGATGCGGCAGTGTCGGCAGTGGAGGCTTTGTACGAGCGTGGTGTCCAAGAATATTTAGTAGGTTCATCCATCCTTGCTTTCATTTGTTTGAGGGTTTGAACTTGACTCTGGGCGCGGGAGGACAACAAAGTACTGCTTGATTTTGCGTGATTAAATGTGTCCTTTCGGTCACTGGGAACTCATGCATTATGACTTGGTTGGGTATTAATGACATGTTTTCAGCCCATCAAAGATCTTCAACAGTAGATTGGAGACATGTTTTTTCTGTACAGGATCATGGTATATGCATGTGGTAGTTGACACCAGTACGCAAAAATCTTTATATGTGAGCGTCTTTCAATTTAATTAATTTTTTATTTTAATGTTGCAGTCTGTCCCTCTGTGGGTGCATTATCTTGAATTTGTGGAAGAACGCGACACAGATGTTGCTGACTGCACCGAGGCAGGAATTGCCAAAATGAGGGCACTCTTCGAGCGGGCACTGACGTCTACTGGGCTGCATTTTACTGAAGGGGGGAAGGTGTGGGAAGCCTACCGTGATTATGAAGCAGCTCTGCTGCTTAGTATGGCAGAAGCAAGTCCTGAGGTACTGCCTAATCCATTTTACCGTATACTGTCATGGATGTGGTATTTAAATTGGCAACTAGGAAGCATTCTGATCTCAATTTTACAGTCACAGGTCTTGATTTATGCAGGAGATGCTATCGTGACTCGGGCTGCAAATTGTGCTTTGTGCAACATGCTCGTTATGATCTTTTGCTTCGTGCTTCCATGATTCCTGCCTGCTCTCTTTTCTAATGTTTATTCCTCTTTCTAATTTAAAGCTTCTTTGCAGGCAAAAGCCAAGCAGGTGGAATCTTTAAGAAACTTGTTTCATCGTCAGTTGCGAATCCCTTTAGCAGACCATGCTCAGACTCTGGAGCAGTACAAGGATTGGGAGCAGGAACAAGGTGTACAAATCGGGACCGAGAATGATGATCTTTCTGGTCTTCCTGGAGGTGTGTCATCTGCGTACAAGAAAGCGGATCAAATGAGCAAGGCACGAGTTGTATATGAGAGTAATATATCAGCTGAGAAGCCTGTGGATGGTGATTTGCTGCAGCATTATTTGGTAAGCTGTGTGTTGTTTTCTTTTTGTTCTTTTGTTCCTGTTTTCCTTAAAAGTGATCACCGGCACCCATTCCAGTCACTTTCTCTTAGCTGCTTAGTGTGCCATTTTCTACAAAATCTGCACCGTGATGAAGCTGAGTGAGATATCCTTACTCAGAAAATTCACAAATTCCAATTGTCTATTCCTATTTCAAATCAATGTTCAAAATGTTATTCGGTAGGTGAGGTCTTGCGTGATTACAGTGAGACCAACCAATTTCTGTGTTTCTCTTTGTTTTTCTGAGTTGTCCTTAGATTAACATACGTTTTCGAGGAGAAATCGTTGATACATTTTGTACGAGTAGTTCCTGTGAGAGTGTGCAGCAGTTTCTTGCTCTTGACAGTGCATCAAGTGTTCTGGTTTACGTACAAGCTTGTTTGTGCAATCTAGCCGTTGGACACAAATGTGATCAACACATGTAATGATTTTGGACTCCAACGTAGATGTGTTTCTGAGACGTACAGGCCTACATCAGCGTTGAGGAGGCAACAGGCGACCCAGCTCGCGCTCAGATTCTGTATGAGCGTGCTATATCTGTTTTTCCTGTTACTCATGACATTTGGCTGAAGTACACTCACTATCTGGACGTCAACCTCAAGGTAACGTTCTAATCTTCCTGGGACCCTAATAGCAGCAAACACGTTATGCTGTTGCTTTGCTGTGTCTGCAATTTCAGGTTTATTGGGACATGTTTAAGGATATGTTAAATGTAGCTTCTTCCTTCTTTTCACGGAATGAGCTACTTATATGAAAGGTTAATGGGTTTGGTATACTTTTGCTGGTACAAAGCTTTATGACATGGTAATACCAAAATTTCAATTCCTACGCACATCTGAAGCCTGCTGCGGTTTATTTGCCGCACTGATCACCTATAGTCGTGATGTTTAATATTGTAATATTGTATGGTCTTTACATGTTCTGTTTATTACAGATAGCTGCTGTAATAAGGAAAGTGTATACTAGAGCTGTGCGGAACTGTCCTTGGGTTGGTGCTCTATGGACCAAATATATACTGGCTCTTGAACGAGCAGCAGCTCCCGAAACGGAGCATTTGGAGGTAAATACGAAAATGAGTATGTTCTTAAGCAGATTTTTTTAAAGCTGATCAAATCTTGTGATTGCTTGGGTGCTATTTACTCTGTTAGGTTGACGGTAATATACTTTTGTGCTTCGTTTCGAGCATCACTTTTCTTCCTTTTATTTTACTCGTTTTTCAAATTAACCTGTTTTTATTTATTTATTTATTTATATTAAAAAGAAGAAGAAGCTATTTGATCACACTGCATGTTCTTCTTGGTATGCATCCAAAGAACACAAGAATTTGAGGTCTTGGAGTTAGTATTTCTATTAGGAATGCAAGTTTCAGGGATCTCGATTATCAGCCACTTGCGATATTGCATTTAGCCAAGATTTGTGCATGCCCCACCCACTTGGCAGTTGGAATTTTAGATCTCAGTTATGGGGGTCTTTGCTGCAGGTATTTGAAAGAGCATTAGGATGTGGATTTCAGACACCTAACGAGGTTAGTCTTCAACCTCTGATGATAACTAAAGAGGAAGTCTCGGATGGCATGTGCTAGTTTTTCTTCCAAATCATGATACTTATTTTGAGGGAGTTCTGATGTGGTAACCTTTCATGACTGGATATCCATGATCCATGCCTGTGGACCTGATGGATTACATATGTTGAGCTTGTTATGTTGGTTTGTATTGACCAACAGTATGAGGATATCTACCTTACAAGGGCCCATTGCCTAAGGCGACGGATCATGGCAGCAGATGCAGATTCTGATCAGACGTCAAACTCTGTGCTTTTGCATGATACATTTGAGGTCGGTTGCTCTCTTACACTATTGATACTTTGATTCTTGGTTTTAATTTTTTGTGCTATTGATTAGCGATCAGTAGTCCTCTTTCAGTGTGCATAGTGTTTATCTAGGTAAGTTCATTTCAGTGATCAATAATAATCATCTGCAGTCTGTCTTTGCAGCAAGGAACGTTATACATGTCCACTTACTTCCCGGATCATGTGAATCACAACATCAGACTATGGACCTATTGGGCTCATTTGGAAGCTAAGTTATTGATGGACAATACAGCAGCCCGTGGAGTTTGGGAGAATCTGATTAAGACTCAGTAAGTTATGCATGTAATTTTCTCTATTTGTATCTTGAAACTCTCCAAGTGCACTCTGCTACTTATATGTCAATGAATGTCGTCTTTGTCTAATAAAGCTACTGTTGTGTGCAGTGGTTGGATGTTAGAGGTGTGGCAAAATTATATATCTATGGAGGTGCTCCTTGGTAATGTGAAGGAGGCAAGAACATTATACAAGCGCTGCTACAGTCGTAGGCTTGAGGGGATGGGAACAGAGGTACGTAGGAGCTGACAATTTAAGGGCTAGAGTTGTATGCAAATGCTTGTTGAATAATATATATTGGCTTTTAAAGTCTCTCAGCTTATCTAAATCAAGTGTATGGTCTATCGTTATTCTGTGTCATTGCGGCATGTCAATAATCAGAGACCTACTGGGTTTGTTAAATATAGTTTGTCAAGATCAATAGAAGTGCCGTGCCTCGAGTCTTTGCCCTCATTTTACTCCCTCTGTTCTTCTCAGGTAATGTGTGTTGCGTGGATACGTTTTGAAGAAGAGTATGGTACTCTGGAAGACTATGACCGAGCTGTGTTGAAGGTGGGTTTTCTAGCCAAGCTTCCTGCAGTCCCGCACGGCCATTGAATACAATGATGTCTGTTCAATGTGTACTTTAATAACTGGATCTTTAAAGAATGCTTATTCAATTGGACCATCCCTCTGGGGAGCCACATTGCTGAAGGGTAATCTGAATGTAGATATTTTAAATTTTGGCAAAATCAGGTTGGACCAAGGGTTGCAGAGGTGCAGAATATACAGAATCAACAGGAGCATAAGGTTACTGCAGAAAGAGCAAAAATTGAATCCGGCTCTCGACCAGCAGATAAGGGTAAGCCCAAAAAGGATCCAAACAGCAGATCATCCAAGATCACCGACAATGCGCCTAAAAGCATACAGAGAGAAACAGGCAGAAAGAGAGGCCTTGGATATACAGAGTCGGAGAATCCTGTGAAACGTCAGAAATTTCCTGTTAAAGAGGGAGATCAAGCAAGAGCTTCAGATACACCAGCAGACATGGATTCAAGAATGGAGGAAGCAGGTACCTCTTCAGTCATACTGTCCTTGTTTCTATGTTGACTTAGTATGCAAAGGTTACTGTGAATCTCATTTGGTAATGAATAGGACTTGTGTTCCGCATTTAAGTTCCTTATACAGCATGCGTGGTGATTGCTACCTCTGTAATGTGTTATTGCACGATTCTAGCAAAGTTGCAAGCTGACTGCCGGATGACAATTCACTTCCCACAGAGCCAGTGGAGCAAACTTCAAAACATGCATCAAGAGAAGAAGATTTGAAACAATCAAAAGAGCCCAGCAAGCCAGTTCGTTTTAAGGACGAGTGTACTGCATTTTTATCAAATGTAGCATTTGAGGTACATTGTATCTTCCCTTCCCAATCAATTCTAATAATTTCTAGGCACGGCACTGCAATATATCTATTTTTGATCTTTTACGTGATATTTGTGGAGGTAGTATCGGTGCCCATGGAATATGTTTTGAATTAGGCTCAGCTGAGAATCACTCATGCATGATGAAGTATTAATAAACATATTTTTCATATGTTTTTTCATTCTTAAGTTGGATTCTAAATTTGAATGAGATGATGTAGGTGACGCCGGAAGATCTTAAGGCGTTTTTTTCTCCCTCTCGTGTCAAGGAAGTTCGCATACTGCGGGAACGTGCCACTGCAAGACCACGAGTACGTTTTCTCTCTTTGTAATTTGGATTACTAGGTTCTAGTCGTTGTATGTATGTGGTACAAATGCCAGAACACGAGAAAGTTGTTTGAGGGTGCTCAGAACTGGGAGACTAGTAGGGCAGTCTTTCCTCAATTCACTCGGTCCAAACTTGTTTGTTCTTGAACAGGGATTGGCATATGTTGATTTCGAAGATGAAGAGTCTCTAACGGCAGCTGTAGCCAAAAATAAAGGAGAGCTGAAAGGCCGGCAACTGAGCATTGCACGTTCAGATCCCAAAGGAGGTCGTGGCGGAGGTCGAGGCCCTGGAGCAAACCGTGGTGGAAGAGCAGGAGCATCTGGCCGTGGTGAGAGTTTTTCTACACCAAAATGGTTATTTAGTATGGTCTAAAGTATTTATCACAAGGACATACTATCCAACATCACTTGTGATGCGTTGCTAGATCAGACATACTAATTTTCACGCTTGCCGATTAATCACTCATACAAAATAACCATTTTAGTGTACTTGGAAAGCATCATGAGTTGAAATTCTTCACGCTCTGCTATCAAAAAATAACTCGTATCTTGCATGTTGGGATTTTAGGTGACGGTGGTGGAGGCAGTGGAAGAGATGATTCAAGCTACACCCTTGGAGGTACAGTTCCACTCTATTTCTTATCTTAATGGATAAAACCGCCGTCATTCAAAGGATTATTTACACAACAGTATCTTAACCCCTAATTGCCCATTCTCATAATAGAAACAAATAATTGAATATACCGAAGTAGCTTTCAAAACATATTTCTATCGTTAAAAAGCTGTACGTCATAATTCTGCTTTCTATTGGTGCATTTTGTTACTTTGAAGCTTCCTAAATGCTGTGGTCAACTCCTACAAATTTGGAAGAAGCCATTTTTGGTCATTTGGGTACTTACAGGTTAAATAGAGCAGAAACGCAACATCTGAAAACCTTTTTATTACTACTCTTGGTAGGATGGGTGCTTCCCATAACCATTGGAGCTGACAATTGTTGCATCTTTGGTGGTGACCAGGTGGTCGGGGCTTTGCTGGACCTCCAGCGGTGGGACACCGCCGTGGTGGTCATCTGAAACTTACAGGTTCTAATACATTTGCAATGCCACGTAATGTAGCTCGGCCCTTAGGTTGGGGTAACCCTCAAGTGGCCACTTCCTCAAGTCCCAGTGGAGATGAAACTCCTAAGTCAAACACCGAGTTTAGAGATATGTTTATCAAAAAGAGCTGAGATAGGGGGTGTATTTTACTTACTACTGTAGATCTCAAAGAACTTTCTTGACAATTTTACAGCGATTTTGTTTTACTGAGTTGTTGGCCCACAGTGTCTGATCACTTTATCGACCAATTCTGTGGGGACAAAGAGCTGAGCCAGAAAAAACTTTGTCGAGACCATAGTGACCAGGATACCATGTTCATACACTTCTCTTTGTAGGTGGTGGTCCATCCTATGATTGAGTAAATAGGCTCGAAAAATTCCAGATGAAATTTGCCTTTCTGATAAAAATTGAAGTGCTTAACTTGGAGATTGTCCAATGAGAACCTACAGACTGTCAATTTACTTCTGCTATTCAGATCCTGCCTGCCCTTAACCCTTAAAGGACATATGCTTTCCCAATTCCACACCCAAAATCTTTTTAAACTCCATTTTACACATGATTCTCTTTCTAATTTACTTTTGTTCTATTCTAAAGAAGTATAGATCCCTCAAAGGTACCCGGTTTGGCATTTAAAAAACCCCATTTGGTGCAAGGGAGTAGAAGTTATGAGCAAGATTCTTCCAAAATACTATCAAGCCCGTGGGGTGTGCATTGTCCTTTAACCCTTTAACGTCCCGATTCAACACTGTTTTCAAAGATTCGTTATATAATGGTTGATGAAAAACGAAAATGGAGTTGATGTACAAAGCAAAGTTGTAAATGTCAATGTGAAGATAACATCCGTACGGTTGGATTCATCATATTTATTATTAATATTTTTTAATTAATTTTGCAAGGTTTTCTCTTGAAATTCAATTAAAAATCCAAAATTAACACAATTTTTTTTTAAATATTGTAATGAAATTGGAATAACATGCACTACAAGATGGTATGGTTTCCATTATTTGATTCTACTTATTATGGAAAATCATGTTTAAGGTCTCACTTTTTGAACTAAGATTGAAACTTGACATAAACCACTTTTGTAATTTTTCAAAAATTCACATTATCTTATTTTGAAGATCCATACCGTAAGAATGGTAGTCAACTAGTACAAGAATCAAGAAATTTTTGGATGGATGAAAAAAATCACCGTATGTGGTGAAGGGACGCGTCAGAAATCATCCAGCGTCCAGAATATGGACGCTGGCTCGTCAAAGGGTTAAGGGTTAATTGTGACATTTGTTGATCATGATATTTGAAAATG
This sequence comes from Pohlia nutans, assembly GCA_022496805.1. Taxonomy (NCBI): domain Eukaryota; kingdom Viridiplantae; phylum Streptophyta; class Bryopsida; order Bryales; family Mniaceae; genus Pohlia; species Pohlia nutans. The sequence goes on from CM040085.1 coordinate 37,095,372, forward strand.
GAATAAAATGTTAAAACATTAATCATAATTTGTTGAGACTTTAGAACTAACAAAAGGACCGGAGTTCTATTCTGACAGCCCAATTCAAATGGATGAAAATTGTAATCCTAATCTGGGGTGCCAAAAACTACATCCCTTCAAAAAATAATATTTCAAATTTACAAATGACAAAATCATAGGCAAAATTGTTGAATATAACATTTCAAATTTACAAATGTGAACATATTTTTATATGATCATAGTGTTGGTGTTTCTGTATTGCCATTTTTCAATTCATAGCCCTTTGCAGTTTAACCCCTAAACGTACCAACCCTTTGAACAGAAGTAGATGTCAGCCTTAATCATAGATATTAGCATGGCTCAAATGTACATAAGGTGTACATGACTGGTCCATTGCAAGCATAAAATCTACCCAACAAATTTGACATACTTGTATTTGGAGGCCTCTCCAATATTATCAACATCTCCCTATCACAAGAGATTTACTTTAATTGGTAGAGAACCTAATGGGCTTGCAAAGATGACTTGGATGAAAGTTATCCGAAATTGTATGAGAAAGTTACAAGGCTTTGAATTTGTTCGTGATCCAGTTTCTGAACGCTGAAACGTTTAGGGGTTAAATGGCCCTTCACCAACCCTTCACCAGGACCTTGTCAAGCCGGACTGGTTACACTCACCACCTATTAGAGTTAACCAAAAAAGTGTCTCAAAGTGGAAACTCACTTCATACTCATTTTCAACTCGTTTTCAGTTCAAAAAGACGACAAAACTAGTCTATGGTGCGTCGAAGAATAATCGAAAGCAAGGCCTTCTACCACCCATGAGAGTGGAACTCGTGTCTTCCCCAATGCTGAAAGAAATTTCCCACAATTCCCCGAAGCCTATGGCTCTATTCACGAAGGGACCAAGGGACTATTCATCTGTAAATTGAGTCAAAAATCGCTTATATAAGATTGTTAACTCCGTATAGACTCTGTACAAAGTCCTCTTTGTTTTCAGTTAACTCAGTTTCCACCTTGATTTGACTAAATTTCAACGCAATAAAAGAGAATGAGATACCATTATAAGACATCTAAACCTTCCAAGCCAAATTCTAATTTTTTATAGAGAATTTCATTTTAATACAAATTATTTCAAATTTGAAATTAAAGAAAATATTATTAAAATTGTTAAAAAACAATTTTCAATAAAAAAAATTACAAATATATTATAAATATGATATCCAATCTGACCCAGCCAAAGGTCGACCACACCAAATCCACGTCAAATTATATTTTTATTATATATTTATTAATTATTATTTATTAATTTTTGTGCATGAGAACTCGCAGCCTAGCAATACATGCATGCCAATGTGTTTTTTCTTAATTTTTTAATTATTTCGTTTTCTAAATTTAATCCAAATAGTAGAGCTCAATGAACACGCGATTCGGTATTTATTCACTTGGCCAAGTGCGCTCATTTCATAAGCACATTTGACTTTAAAAAATTGGTTAAAAAGTTCTTTAAAAAACACCAATGTTGTCTTTCAACAATCACTTACACTGTAAACGAATAATTATTTTAATTATATTTTGTTCTTATCTTTATCTTTTCTTTTATCTTTTTTTTAATCTTTTTTTTAATCTTTTTTTTTATATCTTGAATTCTTTATTGTCTTCCTCTTGTCTTTTTTCTTGTCTTTTTTCTTCAATTGTGGTTGCTCAACCCTAAACAATGGAAGCAAAGCAAAAAAATTTAAAAAAAAATTTAAATTTTAAATTTTAAATTAAAAAAAAAAAGAATTGATAATTTATTTGGCCGTGGGGTACCGCTGAACCCTAAATGGCGGCCGCCCAAAACCAAAAAAAAAAAAAAAAAAAAAAAGGATTTTTTTTGAAATTTTTGTATTTTAAACCATTGGGGTACGCGGCCGCACACTCAAAGACCCTCCCATTTCTTTTCTCCCTCTTCCATCTCCTTCCCCTCTCCTCATATATATAGGGGAGAGGAGAGAAGGGAGGGAGAGGGAGTGGAAGAGTGAATGGGAGAGACCCTCTCCTCTCCTCTATATATCAAAGGAGAGGGGAGGGAAATGGAGATGGAGAGGGAAATGAAGAAGGAGATGGAGAGGGAAATGAAGATGGAGAGGAAAATGAAGATGGAGAGGGAAATGAAGATGGAGAGGGAAATGAAGATGGAGAAGGAAATGAAGATGGAGAAGGAAATGAAGATAGAGAGGGAGATGAAGATGAAGATGAGGGAGATGGGAGGGTCTTTGGGTGCGCAGCCGCGCACTCAGCAGCTAAAAATAAAAAATTACAATTTTTTATTTTTTTTATTTTTTTATTTTTTATTTTTTATTTTTATTTTTTTTGGGGGGGGGGGGGCGGCCGCAATGTAGGGTTCAGCAGCACGCTACGGCCAAATAAAGTTTTTTTTTTTTTTTTTTTTTTTTTTTTTTTTTTTTTTTTTTTTTTTGGGTTGCCATTTAGGGTTCACTAGCACCCTACGGCCAAATAAAGTACAAACCAAAAAAATTGTTTTTTTTTTTTTTTTTTTTTTTTTCCCTTTGCTCCCATTGTTTAGGGTTCAACAACCAGAATTGAAGAAAAAGTAGAAGAAAAAAAAGACAAGAAGAAAGACAAAAAGGAAGATAAGAAGAAAGACAAGAGGAAGACACGAAAGAAAACAAGAAAGAAATCAAGATAAATAAGAAAAGATAAAAACAAGATAAAAGAAAAGATAAAGATAAGAGTACAAAATAATTAAAATAATTATTTTTTTACAATATAAGGGATTGAATAATCGTCGGTTTTGTTTTTTAATTAGGAAAAATAAAATTGCACTTGGGAACCAAATGCATGATTATATGGCCAAGTGCTTAAGTGCTTAAATAGCGAATTGTGTGTTAATGTAGAGCCAAAATTTCATTGAAATTTTTAATTTGCTTTTGGAGTTACATTGTTCACTCCATTCATTGTTCAAATGGGATTCGAGGAATTTTCATTGGTTCTCGTTGGTTGTTTACATTACTCAAGGGGCAGTTGTTAAGGGCAGCTCTCTAAAAAAAAATTCCTTTGGATTGCCCGCCCAAGACCCTCTTGATGTTTAATGGTTAAAAATTACACATCATTTTCTAATTTAAAAAGAAAGGGGTAGTTAACCTCAAAAATAGAACTAATTTACATCCTTAAAATGTAGGCACAAACTCTTCTCATCATGGATGATGCCTGAAAAAAAAATTCATAAACACATCTTTTCATTAGAGTTATTCGTAAATTCCAACAAAAATTTACTAGAAGAGGAAAGACAAGGCAAAACTAATATTTTAGCTTCAAAAGTGGAAAAGACGAGCTTGCCTCTTTTTATCTACCATTCACAACATTATGCGATATCAGAGATTCAAGCCCTTTACATTCTCAATGCAAGAAAAGCTTCTCCAAATCGCACTCAAGTTTCCATGAAGGAGTCTCCAAGTGCGCCTACTCCAGCCTTTACTCCCCCACGCCTCATTGTTTGGATGTTCATGTCAGCGTATTACAAGGAAATGTATTTTTAGAGGTTAAAAGAAAACTAGGCAAAACATAGCCCAACCTCTATTCACTTTCCGGATAACACTACTGGTATGACAAGAATTTATGGTCAAAGGTTTGAAAATTGAGCCCGAGAGGCTGGGTTGACATTTAAGGTTAAGGAGCTAGTTACAATGTGACTTTTATTGGGTGCATCGATTTTGTTGAGTGAATCATAGAATAATAGAGCACAAGAAGGGAGCACCTTGTTCAAAATAGATCTCAAGGAGAATATTCACTCTTCTAAGCGATGTATATATGACATATGGAGTGATTTTATTTTTGGCATTTAAATGCCAAAAAGCACCAAAATAATTGGTGAGCATTAAGCCTTAACCCCTAAAAGGACAATTTTCATCCCTAAAATTTTATCGCTTCTTGTGGTGCTTTCAAGAATAAAGCTATATCTCTCAATTATTGTTCATGTAGAAAACTTTACCATTAAAGTTCAAAGAGGACCTAGTTGTGAGATTGTATATCAATTTCCAGGACAATCTACCATATAGATCACATGCTTATAAAGTTTGATTATAGACTGTTAACTAAAGTTTTTGAGCAAAATCATGAGGTCATTCAAAGCATTCTTATACATTCTAGAATAGCGTTTAGAGCAACCCCACCGCAACCCTCCCAGAGTCTCTCACACTCTAGAGCTAGATGAAAAGTGCCAAGGGCCCTTCAAAAATGTCTCTTGACTCTCAATCCTAGCGTGTTAAGAAATGGCCCTTCAAATCACTATTTAGTTGACTATATCCCCACATTCTACTTGTGATTGGTCCATTGACTATTTGATGTGCACTTTTGATGTGTGAGGGGTGTGCAAGGGTGGGGAAGTGTAAGTGCAAGGGCTCTTCAAATGTAAATGAATAATTTCAACGAGTCATCTATGGCGTGTACAAGTGGAGATGCTCTTAGAATTTCAAGGACATACAAAGATGTACTATATCTAGGTGCTCACAAAACATGGTGTTCTAAATTTAAACACAACAACAATGATTGATTTCGAAAGATTGATGTTTGGGTAAAGTGACTTGTTGGTAATTGGGTGAGTTGGTGTTTGTGATTATTATTAATTGTTACGTTGCATAAAATGTATAAAGATTTCACAAATATTTTTGGAATATTCCAAAACTTTCCAAAAATATTAAATATGTAAAAGATTCCAAAGATTCAAAAATATTATACTTTAAATTTATTTAAACATTTTCGATAATTGTTATATAGTGTTAATAATGCAGTAATGACAAATATTTTACATATTAGAGTTATCCGTAAAGTTGAGCAAAAAAATTCTACAAGAGGAAAGTCAAGGCACACTAGTATTTTAGTTTGAAAGGCGGTGAAAACAAGTTTTGGCTCCTTCTTTATCAACCAATCAAAATGCACTGCATTGTCAGGGAGATTTGAACATGGCACCTTCCCAAAGCTAGAGAAGCTCCCCCAATGCACATTCAAGTTCCCACCAAAGAATCTACACGTGCCCCGACACCAATCCACATGCTTGCCCAAAGCAAGCGTTTGGCTCCTTGTGAATGACAATGTCTGCAATTTCTAACTGAAGCTTGAAAACTCAGTGTTGCAGAGGGGTTACTCCTCCTTGACTTTACGGATAACTAAAATGTACACTTTTTTTTGACAAATTTGACACCCTACTGTGAAAAATGCCCTCTAGGTCATCAAGCTCTCTAACTACCATGTCCCAAATTCACTTGCGTTGACGTTTTAGTTTTTTCCCAGCGGATCAATCAACATAATTGCACATCTTGAAGGATTTTTGTGTTCCCATAACGGATATCTACAATTCTCTAGTTAAACCCTAAGCTCCCAAGAGACTGTTTTGTAGTCGCTGTCCATTTTCCCAGGCTACCAGGCCCCAAAAAATATCTTTTATTCAAACTAAAAAATATGATGTTATAGATAAACGAGTCTTCTTTCCAATGTCATTGGAATTATGTCCATGCGATCAAAATTTCACTTAGGGGAATTTTTCAAGTTAAACACCTCCGAGAACACCTCAATACTTTTAACTTCCAAATTGTCTTTTAACACATTTGAAATTTCAATACTTTGGGTAGGCTTCTCAAAAAACTAAGCCAATGATATTCATAGGGCACCTCAAAGGAATTTTACTCCAACCCACATGGGTTGCATGCCATGAGTTGTGGGCTCATTCAATTGGACGAGAGTTGAAGGGATAATCTAATTTAGTCAAAATCTCTTGCCTTCACCTATTACAAGGTTTGTGAAAAATAGTAATAAATTGAAGATCTTATCAAATTGAGTCCTGCATCTTGTAACATACCTCATCTTGAGGATGGTAAAAAATGATACATCATTTCAACTTTTCATTTGGGTTTGAGAGCCCATCAAAGCAACTTTGCCTGAAATTTTCAGGGCTTGAAATTTTAAAATCTTAACTTCATTTGCTATTATCCTGACATTCATATGGTCAAATGCTTTGAAATTTTGAGGGATGCGGGGCATGCATGGGTGGGCATGCGGGACAGGCAGGTAGGTCGAAAAACAACTGTGGGCTCAAAGCGACAATCTAACACCTAAGTGACTGAACATTTCACTGATCCCTGGCTCAAGTCCCAGTGTTCTCACCCACGCCAGAACACATTGGATTCATTGTTTAAAAATGGGAAATGCAATCTGTCATACCGTACGTGGAAGGCAGGGTCGGCAGAAAATAATTCCCCAAAAAAACGCCGAAAAAAAATAAAAATTTATTAAGTATTTTGTCGAAATCAACAAAAATAAAGCCAACAAAAAGCCGAAAAAAAAAAAAAAAAAAAAACGTTTAGTCACCGGAAAAAATTGAATGTTAGCTATTAATAGCCGATTTCTTAATAATTACTTTTGAAAGTGCCGACCTCCACTGTTTCAACTTTTATTAATTATTCGACATGAAAGTGCCGACCCTGCCTTCCACGTACGGTATTATGAAAAATACAATTCACATAGGACCAAATTTTATATCACTAGAATCAGTAAAGAACGTTGTATGTGTTCGTCTAGCTAGGGTCTGGAGAATAAAGACTATATATCAATTGTTGAAGATGAATATATTCAACAACCATCAGGTTCAATTTAATCTCTAGAAGACCCAAAAGCCCAAATTAGATTATACATCTTTATTAGCAGTTTCAAGTAGGTCCAATGTGGACTTCTTTTTATTTGAATTTGTTTGCTTTTTGACCAACACATGCAATGTTCTTCATTGGCTCCGGTGATATAAAATTTGGTCTCATATGAGTTATATTTTTCACAATACTTGTCACAATATGATGAATTGAAATTGTCATTTTAAAACCATAGTTATATAAAATTTGAAAATAGTAGGAACATCAAACCAACCTCAACACGTTTTGAGGTTGCTTTGAGGTTCACTTCAAAACACATCCAATGTTCTTCACTTATTTCAGTAATATGAAATTTGGTCTCATATAAATTATTATCTTTGTCTTACTAAAAGGCCATGTTTTATTTTGTACATCACAGAAGAAAACATGGGTTTTTACTGAGAAATAGGAAGTATGTTTTTTACAATGGGATGAATTGAAATTGTCATTTTAAAACCATGAATCCTTGGTCCATTAGGGCCCGGGTTAAAATATCATATAAATTAAAATTGTATATCATACGTATAAATTTAGAAAATAGATAAATGATTTATAATTAATGAGTTTTGTTTCTGTGATTTTATAACTGTTTGGAGGTACATTGGGAAATTACGACGACGAGTAACTTATGCTCAAAAATGTAAGAGACTACAACTTCCAACAAGATTCAAACAAGAATGCCAATTGTGTGGAGATTACAACATGCTTTGACAGGTGAAAAAACCATTGAATGAAGAACTCGTGGAACTTCCATTTCAAGAGGTGATCAACTATGTGGAATAACTGGAACACATAGTTCTCTTGTTAAAAAGATGGTAGAAGCTTTTGATGAGGATACGAACAAATGGTTTATAGCAAGGGTTTCAATCTCAATGATGCAGTAGAAGTAATCAATGCTAAATTATACATTGTAGAGATACAAAGTAGTAGGAAAGTCTTGAAACTCCTAGATGAGAATGTTTGGTGTATTTGACATGATTTTTAATAGAATTAATTTATACATATTCTAATGATATATTAAATTTATCGTGCGTAACTATGTATTTTGATGGTATATTAATTTTATCATATGTAAATGGGTACTTCGAAGATATATTAACCCACAAAAGGACAAAAACCAAAATTGAACTTATGTTTATTTAGAAGTTTTGAGTAGGTTCTATATAGAATTTATTTGGTTCAAATTTATTTCTTCTTTGGCAGACACATACAATGTTCTTCACTAATTTTGGTGATATAAAATTTGGTCCAATGTGAATAACATTTTTCACAATATGTTGGATTGCATTACTCATTTTAAAATAATGAATCCCGAGTGTTCTGGCTTGGGTGAGAGCACTGGGGTTCGAGCCCGGGATCAGTGAAATGCTCTGTCACTTCCGCGTGGATGAATGTCTCCCGTCACGGCTGGCGGCCGTCACCTCCAGCCGGCAGATTCTGTTCATCCATTAGGGCAAATAGCGGAAACCCTAAAGCACCCAAGAACATAAACTCCTCGCTCTCTCACCGTCTCGGGCAGGCCACATGACCGCAAGGTCGCCTTCTTCCAATGTCGCTTCGCATTGGAAGCCAATGCCCGCAGTCATTGAAGTTCTCTCCTCGCAAGTCTGCGTACCATCGCCCTCCTTTCCAATCGCGCCTGGTAATGGTCCAGAGTCGCGGATTGTATCCAGTCATTTCTAATAGCTTTTGGATTTCGAACGAGCCGTGCTTCTACTCACGCAGATCGAGTTCTTCGGCCGCCGGTGGCGAGTTGAACAGCTTCGTCATGAAATAGCATTTGTCAGTTTTTCCCTGTAGGGTTTTTACGGGCGATTTATCAGCTGAGACGTTCTGCATCGTCGAGTTTTCACGTGTCGTGTAGACTCCTGTCTTCGAAGTTTCGACAGCCCGTACATTTCACACCCTCCGTTCGAAATAAGTTTACTACTTTTTGGCAAAAGACATTTCTTGCCATTCTTTTGACAAACGTTTGGGTTGCCAAAGAAGGTCGTCTCAGCACTCGAAATATGGTCTATCTGTAATAGTAATATGTAGTTTCACTCTTATATACCACCCCGTTGAAAGTTTTTAGTTGCTCTTTTGTTTCAGTGCTTTATGCGCATGGCTGCCTCCTGATGAACACGAGTGTGTCACAGAATGGTCCCGTCTTGTTTGCGTTTGCGTTTGTCTTGACTGGTATGCTTTGTTGAGATTGTAGACGGTATGCAGTGTGGGCGGGGCCGAAACCAATGTCGTTCTTTGCACAGCCAAGTGATGTGACCTACGAGGTCGACCATGATGCGGACAGATTGGCTCTGCCATATCTGACAACTGGTTTCTGATGGCAGTCGAGTTGTTTAGGGTTGGTGGCATACAGTAGTTGTGTGTTTTACTGCATCGCACGCAGTTGATTTGTGGGAGTAAGTGCACTTAACAAACTGATATGTAGATGTTTGAGTTTTGGTTTTGCTGAGAGTGTAGATGGTATGCGGTGTGGGTGGGGCTGAAATGTAGGTCGTTTGCACAGTCAAGTGATGTGACCTACGAGGTCGACCATGATGCGGACAGATTGGCTCTGCCATATCTGACAACTGGTTTCTGATGGCAGTCGAGTTGTTTAGGGTTGGTGGCATATAGTAGTTGTGTGTTTTACTGCATTGCATCCAGTTGATTTGTGGGAGTGAGTGCACTTAACAAACTGATTACAGGCTGGACGTCACTGCCAGTTTAGTATGAGATGGTGCTACAGGGAGTTATCCTCAATTGGTACAAATTGCATTTCATGGTTGTGCTGTTTTAAAATTCGAGGGTACACCTACGTTTTGAGAAGTTCTGTGTGTTGGGGTTGGATTGGTTCTGCACTGATCAAAACGATTACTGGCTGGACCTGAGTGCCAGTCGAGAATGAGATGGACGTGTGCTCCATTGGTAGAAGTTTCTCATGACTCCGTTATTTTCAAGAACTGTTAAAAGATTGTGAATGTGGTCATGTTGCAACGGAGGTGAGGTAGGTGTGGATAGGAGTAAAAGTGAGTTGTGGCCAAATGATGGGACCTTCGAGGTCGACCATGATGCGGACAGACTGGGCTTAGCCGTGTCTGATAACTCGGCGACTGATGGCAGTGGAGTTACTAGGCAGTAATATCGGGTTATGAGTGAGCTTTCTGCATTAGATTTTGAAGGGCATATTGGGACAGTGGAAAGAGTTGGACCTTCTGTTCAGTGCAAATATTTATGCACTCGACGCTACAGATTGAACGCTACAGATTGAAGCCGAATGCATTATATTGACAATCAATCCTATGGAGCGGTATTAATTTCAATGCTTAAATGTATATGCTGGAAAAGACATTGGTGAACAACACTTCAAATCTTGATGTTCTGAAATTGTGTTACTGAGATATTCAAATCATGATAATCATATTTCGTATCACCTTCACTAGGTTCCCACACAAGCACTATCAACCCCCCATCCCTATATAGGATAATCAGTGCAGTATCAGGCCAGATCGGAAGATGTTTTATAAAACAAGGGTACGTTTCCGCTAGAATATTATGCGTCGTTCGTTAGCAACTCCAAAAGACCCTCATACAGAACCAAACAAAATTCTTAACGCCCAACACTTCCCAATACACAACTTTTACCTTGTAGGTGTGGAGTTCTAGTTCCATTAGAGTACACATCCATATCCACAAACAATAATCCCAATCCACTCGAAAACATAAAACTTCTGCTTGGTGTACGCTCCAATTCGGAAAGGGCACAACCCTGGGACGTTTTGTACCAACGCAGAATGAATTCGTATGGCACTATCTCATATGAAACTGGCTGTGAATAATCCAACTTGTCATCAATTTGTTAAGTGCACCAACATGTAGACTAAGGGCCGCTTCACACTATGGCCAAAGGTTGAGAGGCCGTCGATTTCCACCAATCAAATTGCAAGAAACCATGGTTTCGGTCTCTCGACCCTTCACACTAGAGGCCAAAGTCCAAAGGCCGTGGACCTTCAAAATGTTTACATGGCAACACTTTTTGACCAAGGTGATGGTCTCTCGAGAGGAAGTTTGGGTCCTACATTTTGCAAGACCCGTCACTATGGTCGAGGGGCCGTCGATTTCTTTTCATAAAAAATGAAAACTATATTTTATACCTATTTTCAATAGATTTCTTTGGACTCTCAACAAAGTTTGGACTCTCAATCCCACGGCCTCTCGACTTGGACGGCCACAGTGTGAAGCGGCCCTAAATAATGTCAATCCCCTTGTGAAGAGATCGATATACATATTGGACGGAATGGAATGCAATGCAAAACAATATTATATGTCACGCAAGAAAAACTCGTCTTCCATCAGGGACCAGTTGCCAGATACAGTAGAGGCAATTTGTCCACCTCATGGTCAACCTGTAGATCACTTGCACATCACTTGGCTGTGCGATACAAGGGACTCGTAAAAGAACTTTATACTTACTGCGAGGCTCAAAAACATTGCAAGAATTGAGCGCAGTTGGGATCATACTTCATGGATACATCCTCAACAAAAGAAAAAGGATCAATTGTAAATGTTTTTGTTCTCCATTTTTCCATTTCCTGAAGATATGAAATGCATCGATAATCTTAACTTTTGAGGGATAGGTGTAACTTCTGACTTTTCGGTTAACTCTAGTTATGATCAATTTTTTTTTAACATTTTATTCCATTTTAAATATCATGATCAACAAGTGTCACAATTAACCCCTAAACGTCCTCACCCCTCTCAAAATTCGGTAGTTTTGCAAAGCTGCATTATAAATTGCAACTAAGAGGGATATTTTGAACTTGATGTATGAGTAAAAGTTGTGCATTATAAATTTTAGATTCTATCCATACAGTTAGATCTGTGATTGCTATCACCAATATTTTTGTATAAACTTTAAAAATGTTTTGTAAATTAATTACGAATAAGATATTGACAATATGTCAATGAAATTTGTTGTGATGGGTTGAAATGTAATACTCTAAGTGTGGTGATTTTTGGAGATTTTTTGGTTGCATAATTTTATGAGTTTATTTTTTGAAGAGCACATTTAGACTAAAATCTTCAATTTTTTTGTTGAATCAGTGCAGCATGAAATGAGGCATACAATTTTCACAAATCATCCCCTTTCTAATTGGATCACACATGCATGAAGCTATCTTGCCATAGAATTTGCACTATCTTTTTACCCGCAAAGAGTGCATAACGGATGAAAAAACAAAATTCAATTATGTACATTAGTCAAAAATCGGTTAGTTAACTCAAAATTCAATTATGTACATTAGTCAAAAATCTTTGAAAACAATTATTAAATGTTTGATGATAAATAAAAGTAGAATTCATATACAAAGGGAAGTTGTAAACGTTAGTGTCGATGTGAAGATCACATCTGTGTAGTTGGATTTATCATATTAATATGTTTTAATTAATTTTGCAAGGTATTCTCTTGAATTTGATTTAAAATCCCAAATTAATATAAATTTTATTTTTTAAATATTGTAATAAAATTGGAAAAACATGTTCTATAAGATGGTATGGTTTTCATTATTTGATTCTATTTATTTTGGAAAACCATGTTCAAAGTCTCACTTTTTGAACTAGGAATGAAACTTGACATAAACCAATTGTGTTGTTTTTCAAAAAATCATAATTTCTTATTTTGTTAAAGATCCATATTGTACAAATGATAGTCAACTAGCACAAGAACCAAGAAAAATTTGGCTGGATGAAAATTGTCCATGTATGTAGCCAAGATAATAGTTTGAATTTGTTCATTGTCCACTGTGTGGACACAAGCACCTAAAAGAATTAAGCCTTTCAAAATTTATCTAAATTTAACGAGCATATTTACCTAAAACCTTAGAACTAACGGAAGGACCAAAGGTCTTTCTCACAACCCAATTCAAATGGATGAAAATTGTAATCCTAATTTGGGGTGCCAAAAACCGCATCCCCTAAAACATAAAAAATAAAAAATTCTCAATAGAGTGTCAAAATCAATCATAGGCTACAGTTATTCAAATATAACGTTTCAAATTTACAAATGTGAAATTAAAATTTTATGTGATCATAGTGTTGGTGTTTCTGTATTACCATTTTTCCATTCATAGGGTATATATAGTCCTTTGCAGTTTAACCCTTAAACGTCGTTGCAGCCATAAACTGGAAGATGGACGTAAATTATCCAAAGTGAACTGAAGTATCATAGAGTAGATGAAGGATATTTCATCCAATTTTTTTCATGAAGGCTTTTAGTTGATCATGCTACTTCTTCAAGTTAAATTAAGGACATTTAAGCTATTTTTGGATTTTACATGGGGTCCCAACCACAGAAAGAGAAGTAAGAACGGTTCACCATGTAGTGTATTTTGGATTTTTCTATTTTTCCTACTTAAACTAAATTTAGACCATGAGAATGAGTTCTATTGCATTTGAGTTGAACTAACAAAATGAAGCATACCAAGTCTTGTTTCTTCTCCATCTTGGATTTTTGGAAAACTCTAAAAATTGAGTGTATTATTGGAGTTACAAGTTTTTTTGGTGGATATTACCATACTGTAGGGAATTATTCTAAATTTAGACACATGGATGATTTTCATTTACTACAGTAATTTTCATTGTAATCTACACCTTTGGTAAAAAATTGGAAGTTTTGAGTACATTTTGTAATTGATATGAATTTTCTTCACAATCACTTCAAAAAATCACAATAATTTCAAATTTTCACCAAAATTTATGAAAACTTCATGATTTGTAGTACACATGCATTACAAAAAAATTCCAACCTCTGAAAGGCTGCTAACTCAGCCAAATTTCAATGTAGATTTAGCCAAACAACGGGAGAATGAAATACAACCGCTTCATGTGTCTTGCGTCTTTGTTGTAGAAGCTTGTGGATGCTCTTCAACCCTTAACCCTTAGACGTCTCGCCAATGACCAGAGAATCATGCTTTACCTATCACACTCAATTTTGGCACCATAAATAAGATAATAATTCAACTGTATATTTTAAGTAGATGAAGCCATGTATCTACTACAAACCATAAATTTTTCAGAAGCTTTGGAGAAAATTTGAAATTACTTTGATTTTTTAAAGTGATTGTAAAGAAAATTCATATCAATTACAAAATGTATTTGAAAAGTCCAATGCTTTTACCAAAGGTCTAAATTACAATGAAGAAAAGAACAGTAAACGAAAATCATCCATGTATCTTAATCTAGAAAATATCGTTTCTCCATGGTAATATCCAACAAACTTGTAACTCCAATAAAATAATCAGTCTTCAAAGTTTTCCACAAATTCAACAAGGAGTAGAAACCAAACTTAGTAAGCTCTATTTTGTGAGTTAAGCTCAAATGCAATAGAACTCATTTTCATGGTTTAAATTTATTTAAGAAGGAAAAAATAGAAAAATTCAAAATACACTACATGGTAAACCATATTTACGTCTCTTTGTGTATTTGGTTCTCCTTGTAAAATCCAAAAATAGCTTGACATTAATTTAACTTGAATAGGTGGCATGATCAACGAAGAGCCTTCATGAAAAGAATTGGATGAATATTTCTTCATCTGCTTTGCGATACTTCAACATCAGGAAACTGCGCGATACATCAATATTGTTTCAATCCTGCGTCTAGATGTTAACAGTACATAATAGTTCGTATACTGTTGTAGTATCGCGTGCAATAAGTATTGTTGTTGTATTGCAAGTGTTTTGCACTGCAGTACTGAATTGTGTTCAAGGACAGAACTGTTTCAGTATATGAGTAGTATTGTTTCAATATAAACTTATATGGGTACAAAATATTTAGTATAATTACATTTCAGGCCAAATGTCGAATTGTAGCAAATATGAGGTTCAAATGAAATGTCTTAGTGGAGTACAAATATGAACTCAAAATGTTATTTGCATTTACATTTCATAATATGTGTACAATGAACATTTCGCCATCGTGTCGTAAAATCTATATCCTAGCGTACGTCTAATCTACATCATATCTAGATTACTATGTCACTATTTTGCCCACCAACTCCCGATTTTCTCAATTTCAAGATGCAATCTTCAACCTGTTACAATCCCAACCATCTTCAACTTGAGTGTTTTGCTTAAGAGTGGCAAAATAATTAGGTAGCAAGGAAAAAGAATACAAAAACACCAAGGATAGAGTCACATACTCTGGTATGATCACATACTGGTCACCATAATGTCTTAAATTCAGAACTTTTACACCTACTCCAATAAACAAAAGCTAGTTAGTGGCGAAAACTTGCAAACAAGAATTGCCCAAATCCCAAATTTTAAGCAGATGCAACAGAAAAGACGAAGCTTTAAGCAGTATTTTAAACTAGCAATGAGCTGACTCTAGCATCCAGCACCAATATACAGCAAGAACCAGTACCTTTGCCCCTCATAACTTGCTTTCGTCCTCGTTGTGTGCATGGGTGAATCTGCACAAAGACAACAAAATTTGGCATATATGAGATGCGGGAGACATGATACCTTATGGTGAACATCTGTACGATCCATACGTTATACGTGTCAATGCAGTAATCAAATGAGAGAAGCATTTCGACCAAAATACCACCCAAAATAAGAACACGTAATGGAGACAACTAACCTTTAGTAACACATCACCAGTCAAAGTAGGAACTTGCACCAAACCACCCAATATGGCTTGCACACTCAATATTCCACAATATGTAACAGACAAAAATAGGAGCGAACTTATGCATCATGGCTTTTCAGGATTCAACTGGTATACTTTTGAAAACACATGTTTCAAAATGGCCCCAAGAAAGCAATGCAAATTCCCTGAATCTAGAAATGATCAACCCTTAAAGGACCAAGGATTCACAGTTTTAAAATAAAAAATTCAATGCATTTTACTGTGAAAATTATAATGCAGATGGGACCACATTTTATATCACTAGAACTAGTAGAGATCATTGCATGTGTTGGTCAAAAAAGAAATTAATCCGAACAAGAGGAAGTCCAAACTACTCAAAACTACTCAAGATTGTTCAAAATACATGGTGACCATTCTGGTCACCGTGGACAGTTAAGGGTTAAAACAAAATTGCTCAAACACTCAACCAGGCCAATTTTTTTTAATATGTAGCAGTTAACATTCATTTTTAGATCTATTTGAGACCACAGAACCATCTGCTCCACCAAGGTTGTATCAAATGATATGACAACTATTCCTAGCAGTTCAAATTTTCTTTAACAGTAATCTAACTGCCATTGTCACAAATATATTAAGCTGTAGAGGCATCCTATCATTCAGTAGTATAAGATTCAGAATACATGAAGGCAACTGAACAAGAAAGATAAAAAGGAAAAAAATCATACTTGAGTAAAGGGAATCGGAACGTCCACATAAATATCTGCCCCCTCTCTTCTAAACACCTTATCAGGTTGTATCTTTGCCAAACAAGAAAAAAAAAATGTTAATCACTAGATTGAAAACAAACCTTCAGAAAACACATTCAAACATTACGTCCTGCCAAAAGTTAAAACATTAGAACAATTGTTCATTCAACAAGACAACCCAAAATGACTGAAACAAGGCCTCAAAACTCACTCTTATTTGCAACATAAGATTCCCATGTCGGCCACTTTTGGGTCCCTCCTCACCTTCCCCATGCACCTTCAAAGTTGTACCACTTTCCACACCTGATACCAAAGAGAGTTCACAAGTAATCATGATCATTGTCCAAGCTTTACCCGTAATACACCAAAATTCAAAATCAAAATGTTTCGAAAGGACCAACAACAGACCTAAGTAGATGACATGGTTACATGGTTTATCGTCTAAAAAACAAGTGATATGCACGTAGTTCATGTGAAAGAAATGCAGCAGGTATAAGTAAAAATATAAGTATAATGAAATTCATAGTTCCACTACTATGACAGAGGGTGCGTGACAATGGCAGAGGTGCGTGATGGTGCTCAGGGCAGAGCTGCAACATTGGCAGCAGACTAAATTCGAGCCATTGCAGCGACTTGGGACGATTCAACTGGCCCTCAATCTCAGGTGAGTGATCACTCCAATTTAAGGTTTGGTGGTTTCAAGGTAGGAATTGAGGATTGTCAAGAAATTGGTCGTAGCCGGGGCCGTGGTCGTGGTGTAGGATCTGTACACCTAGCGAAGGGAAAAAAATTTGTTCTTAAGGAAGAGCGCCAATTGTCTAGAAGTGTCATCACCATCTCTCAGGACCCCATTTGCGGGAATCAGCAAAAGGGCAACGCTTTCTGGGAACGTATTTTTTTGCATTATGAACAATGTAGACCGAAGGGGGGGCATAGGGGCGCTCAATCATTCGAATCGAAATGGGGCACGATTAAGCATGATGTTGGAAAATTCATCGGTGCCTATAATCAAGTCAAAAGGTTAAACAAAAGTGGCACTAAAGAAGCAGACTTATTCGCATGGCTAAAAATTTGTATCGTACTAAAACAGCTAAGAACACCGAGTTCATGTTTGAACACTGCTGGGAGTTGGTGAAGGATTTCCCGCGATGGGTTGACGGTGTTAGCACATCACGGGAGACAACTCCATCTAGGAGGGTTTCGGGTTCTTCTGACCACAAGTCGCAATCGGGTTCCCAAGTGGGCACCCAGAAGTCTGTGAGTGTTGTGGAAACTACAAGTGAGGCAACTACAAGCATGGCATTCACCTTGAGGCCCGGTGGCACGAAGGCGGCAAAAGATGTCCAACGTGATGACAAGGTCCACGAAAAAGCGGCCCTGACCCAAGCCAGGCCGCCGAGAAGATGGTAGAAGCAATCCTACATCAGGAATTTCAAATCCCACTGATTCTGCATGATTTCAGTGTGTTTATCGTTAAACACTGATTCTGCACGTTATACGTGCATTTAGAAGTGTCATTATGGTACGGAAGTGATATGCATTACTAAGATGTCGATGCAGTGTCTTTTCAATGATTATGCAAAAAGTGTTGTTTCCGCACGAAAGTCGTGCTCGACGGAA
Source organism: Pohlia nutans (assembly GCA_022496805.1). Lineage (NCBI taxonomy): Eukaryota > Viridiplantae > Streptophyta > Bryopsida > Bryales > Mniaceae > Pohlia > Pohlia nutans. The sequence goes on from CM040085.1 coordinate 37,113,045, forward strand.
TCTGTGCGTTAACTGTGTATCTACATTACATGGCTGATAAGACACGGATAACATGCGATTTTAGTTAATGCGGATTCAGTATCATAACCGTATCATATCAACGCCTTTTATTATATTCGTGCGATTTCAGCATCTATCATAATGCAAATTATTTTCGTACAACATCCGTGTACAATATTTTAATATTCTTTTTGGAATCTTTTGGAATCTTTGAAAATATTTTATATTATTTTGGAATATTTTGGAATATTCCAAGAATCTTCTTTAAATTATACTTACGGTTTAATTTCCCAAAACATATTTAGATCTACATTTATAGAGTTTAGAAGCAATACACATTAAAATTTCAAAGAAATAACATTTTATATTTTTAGAATTCAAATTTAGTATTATTGGTTATCATTGTACTTTTCATCATAGGAGCCAAAAAAAATAGCTCACAACCACCACAATCTTGACAAATAATAAAAAATTCAAAATATTATGAAAAAAATCCTAGATATAAAAAAAGTCCTGCATAATCCGGTGCAAAAAAAAATTGGAAAAAAAGTTTTTTTCACATAGTTAAAAACATTCAAAGTCCGCTGAAAAAAAAAAAAAAAAAAAAAAAAACAGCTCACAGCCATGATCTGCCATCACGATTTTGGCAAAAAATAAAAAAATTCAAAATATTATGAAAAAAAATCCTAGATATAGAATACGTCCTGCATAATCTAGTGCAAAAAAAAAATTGGAAAAGAAGTTTTTTTTACATAGTTAAAAACATTCAAAGTCCGCTGAGAAAAAAAACACAACTCACAGCCATGATCTACCATCACAATTTTGGCCAAAAAAAAAAAAACTCAAAATATTCTGAATTTTTTTTGTAGATGTAGGAAAAGCCCTGCATGTTGTAGTGCAAAAAAAAAAATTGAAAAAAGAATTATATACACATGGTAAAAAATTGCCAATGGTTTCATTCTTTTATAATTACCAAAAGAGTTCCATTCTATGCATTGAGAGTTTGTGGTGATTTGGTGGTTTGGAGCTTGGTTGGCAATCGGGAGGTCGTGAGTTCAAATCCCGCCGTCAGCGATAGAGCTTGGAAAGCCATGGCAGGCCCACCGTAGGTTTGGGCAATTTCCGTGTAGTTGAAGTGGGTAGCGAGGAAAATAATCATCTTATATTTTTTTTTAATTATTTTTTTTTATTTTATATTTTTTAATCTTATTATTTTGATCAAATTTAGATATAGATAGAAAATAAAATCTAGATATGGAAAAGATGATGTCGCACGAAAAACGCACTGAATCAGTGTAGTTTTAAAGACGATTAAAACACGACATTTGACGACTATAAAGAGTGCTGAATTCATAGGTTTTCAATAGATGTATCAATTGTGTCGAATCAATACTATATCCGCTTGTACGAACATCGTGTCATATCAGTGTAGTTGTGATGAATGACGCAACGATGCGGAATCAGTGCGAAAACTGTACGAACCCTTGAAATATCGGAAATCGCACTAAAATCGTGCAGAATCAGTGGGGTCCGAAATTCTTGATGTACGTAAGGCGGAAAGTCTCGAGTATCACAACATATTACTCTTGTTCACCGCATTGATGGACCAAGTTACCATGCCGGAGGCTCAAGAATATATTCGTTTGCTGCAAGAAGAAGAGTTGCTCAAATTACGACGTCGAAAGGCGGATTCCGCGGCCATTGAGTTGCGTGAACAATACGAGTGAGAGGCCGTGGAAATGGCCGAGGCGGCACGGGAACAAGAAGAGGCGGCAAAAAGAACTCGGGAAGATGAGGAGACGCTTAGGCAAATGCGGGAGGCACGAGTAGAATTCGACGTTGTGTGTGATGACGAAGAGTGTGACCCCAAGATCAACGACAAAGGTGAGCAAAATTATATGCATCCCGAGGATAGAGAAATTGTGGAATTGCAAGAATCCGACAAAGAAGATCGTCACCATTACGAAGTGAGCTCTATTGTCGTCCTCACTGTGACTTCTGCATGGTGCATGGTGCTCTACTTGCTCATGTGCTTGGTGCTCTACGATCTGTTGCTTCAAGATCACTCGGTGCTCTATGATATGTTGCTTCAAGATCACTCAATGCTCTATGATATGTTGCTTCAAGATCACTCGATGCTCTGCCTCGCTCATCAGGTGGTCATGTGCTCGTGATTTGCTGTTTCATGGTGTTGTTGCTCTACTTGCTCATGGTGCTCGGTGCTCTTTGAACACTACATGGTGCTCTACTTGCTCATGTGAACATGTTGCTCGTGTGATTGGTGCTCATGTGATCTGTTGCTCATGTGATCATGTTGCTCGTGTGATCGGTGCTCACGTGATCTCTTGCTTCAAGTGCATGGTATTTTGTCTCGCTCATCAGGTGGTCATGTGCTCCTAATTTGTTGTTTCATGGTGCTGTTGCTCTATTTGCTCATGGTGCTCGGTGTTCTTTGAACACTACATGGTGCTCTACTTGCTCATGTGAACATGTTGCTCGTGTGATTAGTGCTCATGTAATGTGTTGCTCATGTGATCATGTTGTTCATGTGATCATGTTGCTCATGTAATCTGTTGCTCGTGTGATCGGTTCTCATGTGATCTCTTGCTTCAAGTGCATGGTATTTTGTCTCGCTCATCAGGTGGTCATGTGCTTGTGATCTGTTACTTCATAGTGCTAGTGCGGCACTTGCTCATGTGCTCGAGATCTGTTGCTTCAGCAATTGGCCGATGCTTCATAGTGTTGGTATTCTACTTGCTCATGTACCGAGCTTACTCTACTTGCTCATGTGCTCTACTTGACTATTTGCTCATGGTGTTGGTTCTCTACTTGCTCATGTGCTCGGTGCTCTGTGATCTGTGTGATTTGTTGTTTTATGGTAATGGTACTCGTCTGATCTGTTGCTTCATGGTGTTGGTGCTCTACTTGCTCATGTAATCGTCATGAGCTTGTGTGCTCTGCCTCGCTCATGGTGCTTGAGCTCTGCCTCGCTCACGTGCATAGTGATGGTGTTCGTGTGATCTGTTGCTTCATGGTGTTGGTGCTCGTGTGATCTATTGTTTCGTGGTGCTGGTGCTCTACCTCGCTCATGTGCTGGTATGATGCCTCGCTCATGTGCATGGTGCTCGGTGCTCGTGTGATTTGTTACTTCATGGTGCTAGTGCTCTACCTCGTGGTGCTCGGTGCGTTGCCTCGTGGTGATCTGTTGTTTCATAGTGCTCGGTGCTCGTGTGATTTGTTGCTTGGACGCTCGCTTTGCCTCCCTCGTCAGGTGATCGATGCTCATGTGATCTGTTGCTCATATGCTCCTATGGTCTGTTGCTTCATAGTGCTCGGTGTTTGGCCTCGCTGATGTGCTAGTCATGTTGAGGTCATATTGCTGTGCTGGTCTTGTGATTCCTTGTTGGTCATGTTGATGTGTTGGTCATGTGATTTAGGAGTGCTTGGCCTCGCTGATGTGTTGGTCATGGTGCTTGGCCTCGCTCATGTGGTCCGTTGCTCATGTGATTTTCCAAATTGCGTGCTCGGGATTTTTCTATTGATCATGGACTCATGATGATGTGAAATATGTTGTTCTTGATGGCAGACACGGCATGCTTCTGACGAGAGTGAACCTTCTAGCCGGCAATTCCAAGTGGGCAGGTGTGAGCTGCCAAGTCGGTACTTCGTGCTCAGAGTTACAATTTTTTTATTTTTTGTAAATATTAGTGTGTTTACGTAAACAAATAGAAAAAATAGTAAACAAATGTGGGCAAAAAAATTGGGAAGTGTAAATAAGGGTTTTTTTTATCTATTTTGATGTTCTTCTTGTAAAATTGTGAAAATATAGTAAATAAGTAGTTATATTGATAATTTTTTTCTTAAAAAAGGCAATGTTGTGAAAATTAATAGTTTGATCAGCGACCGAGATAAAATTACTCTAAGTCGTGACTATTTAAACATCATTTGGATCCTATATAGAGGGAATGCACATTAGGGTAAAAATGTAACAGGGAATAAAAAGTTAGAAGGAATTATGATTAATTACTATTTTGAATAGCTGGTAATTCATTTAATAAAGGGTAGAAGAAGAAGTAAATAGTAATATTCCTTCTAAAGGGTTGAGAATAAACTTTGAGAACTCTCAATAAAGTAGTAGAGATTTTGCGTAATTATAAGGGTTAAACGTAAATACTATAGACTATAAATAGGCTTTGAAAAATCATAGAAAATAAACAAATGATAATAAATTGGCCAAAAAATTGTTACAAAGACCTTTAGGTACCTTGGTTGAGATGCCAAATTTGGTAATCATCAGAGTTAGGGAACTATGTTTATTTTTAAAGCTAGGACTTTCCCGTAAATTCCTCGGAAATATCAAAAAGTCAGCCGGAATCGTACAAGACCAACTGAGAGTCCAATTGGAGATTTACGAAAGGTGTTTTTTACTAAAAAAAGCCTTTGAAGATCAATGATGAAATCAGTTGGAGCAAAAGTTACATTTATCAACTGGTGATGAATCTTACTAAAATGGGATAAAATGGGTGAAAATGGGTGAAAATTTCTATTTTTAGCTCATAAATAGTATTTCTAGGCTAATTTTGTCATTCTGAATTCAACGGTGGAATCCATTGGTTAATCAAAGCTATATTTAGAAAGTTACATTTATGTCCAGCAGTAAATTAAGGTTACGGTTAATTGAATTTTTTTCTCATTTAACTTGATAAAGATAGGATCGCCAATTAAGAGCTTCTGGAAGTTATAGGGTTCGTAGGACCGAGGGTCAAGATCTAATTCTCGCGTGATTAGTAGGATTTTTGGTTGCGAGCCGTGTTTTTTGATCGTTTCGTTTAGTATTTAAGGAGGCTCATTTCCTCTCCAAAATCACCAATTTGGTCACTTGAATTGGTGATTTGGTGGTGTTTTGATCTCTCTCTTCTCTTCTCTTTTAATACATCTTTTTGGCAAGACTTGTGGCATTTTTTTTGTGTTGTTGAAGAGGATTGGTATGCAATTAATGAAAAATTTCTTCATTCGTGAGTTGTTGTATGACACTCCAATGAAGAGAGATTTTTCTAATTGACACCTCATTCCCCTTGCATGTGGTGCAATTATAAACGATGTTTTTTTTGTTTTTTTGTTATCCAACTAATCTTTGTTCTCATCTACTTCTCTTTTATGTATTAATCTACGGTTTGTGAGGTATTGTGAAAAGTATAGAGTAAAGTGTGAAAAACAACGTGTATGTGTGTGTTTATAGGTGTGTGTATCTGTGTGTTTGTGTAAAAGAAAAACATTGTGATTAATACACAAGGGTAATGTATCATATGAGATATTCAAATTGAGCATATGAGTATAAAAGTGACATGAAAATGAGCTAACATACTTCAATTGATGTATCAAACTCATTCAAAGATGATACGTACATTCACTACTCTCAAACACCTTCTTTTTAATAAATAAACCCTCGATATCTTCAATAATATATATCCAATAAAAACGAATCTCATATTTTTATAAAGGGCATAAAAGATAGAAGAGCGTGATGTAGTTGGTTTTAAGAAAATCAAATTAATTAACAAATAATCGCACGCTGTCGTTCAAGAAGTAAAATGGATGAAAAAACGTATTAAAACCTCATCCATCCGTACCTACTATCTTGTACATGTAATTTAGGTGAATTTTATATTTTTATAAATGGCATGAAAGATAGAAGAGCGTGACGTGGTTAGTTTTTAGAAAATTAATTTAATTAGAAAATAATTGCACGTTGTCGTTCAAAGAGTAAAATGGATGTAAACATTGTAACAAAACTTCATCCATCCGTAACTTCTATTTTGTACATCCATATTAGGTAAATTATATATTTTTATAAATGGCATAAGAGAGGCAAAAGCGTGGTATAGTTTATTTTTCAAAGTAATTTAAATAGCAAATAATCACATTGGTAGTCCAGGGGTAAAATTGAAAATTGTAGTTTTTGACTTTAAAATCAATAAAAACTAAAACCTCATAACTTTTACATCCCTTGTTCAAATTAGATATATTTTAGCATTTTGGAAACATCAAGAACTATACTTTAACATTATTCTAAAAAAAATATAATAGTAAAAGTGTTCATTGCTTGAAGGGACTACTAAAAAACTAGAATGTGTAATTAACTTAATATTTGATAAAAACTTAAACAAATTCAAAAAAATCACATGATTAGTCACTTGTCTCACTTAAGAACTCGTATGTGAAGTAAGGGGATAATGTTCTATTCACAGCAGGATTGTGCTCAGTGGTTTCACTAGTGGTGTAGTAAGCAAATGAAGTTCATATGACGATATCCGCGGTGCTATTGTATTATAGGACGACATTGAGCATGTTGGATAGGGAATGTCCACTACATGGAATGTCATTGGAGTTCACGACAATTCACAAATCACAAAGATAGAACTTGACATGGGCCTTGATTTAGCGTTGAATAGCCATAGTTTTTAACAATAAATGTGATACTAGTCACATTTTTATATATTATGCCAAATTGGCGCCTTTCAACATCTACAAGTGTTCAATTAGATCACTACGGAGACCAAAATGAGTGTCCGCATTTGCAATCTCTATGGTACTTGTCACTAACTCATCAAAAGACAAACCTCTTTGCATTGGGACATTTCCCTCATGCAACTCATCAATGATATCATCTAGTCCTTCAACTCCTTCGTCCTCAAGTATCATATTGTGCAAAATACAACATGTGAACATAATGTTTGATATCACTTACATACTCCAATGGCGGCAAGGGTTTTGAATAATTGCGAAACGGGCTTGCAACACACCTAAACATCTCTCCCCATCCTTGCGCAAGACCTCTTATCTTTCAGCAAAATAGTAGCGCCTCTCATCCTGCGGCTGATGGATGCTCTGCACGAAGCATGACCACTCAGAATATATACTGTGGGTGAGAAAATAATACCGATCATACTGACACCTATTAACCTCGAACTGCATGTCACGAGCTTCGCTAGTCAACATGTTGTAGATGAGCAGCAACCGATCCTACACGTTCAAGTCGTTGTTGGAACCCGGTAACCCAAAAAACGCATGCCATATGTGCAATCCACCATCCGCAATGGCCTCCAAAATAATAGACTTCTTCCCATCTTTGTCACCAAAATCCCCTGCAAAACCATTGGACAATTCTTCCACTTATAATGCATACAATCAAGTGAGGCAAACATCCATGGAAAGCCACGATCTGAATTAATTGCCAATTGTTTATCGAAGTCGGCACGTGTAGGTTTCCTCATATGATTAGCATAAAACTTAGCCCTAACTGCAAGGCAAAATTGCTTCATAGATTTCATTGCGGTGATTTCACTAGTCCTGCAATATTCGTCTGTGGCATCGGCACACAACCCGTAACACAACATCCTCAAAGCTGATGTGATCTTCTGATGGGGGGACAAACCTAAAAACCACACGCATCCGTTTTCTGGACAAAGTATTCGTCTCTAGCACAAACCCTATCCAGAATTGTCAAAAACAATGACCGCCGCATACGGTACCAGCGGCGAAAAAAGTTTGGTCCATACACTGGTTCATTTGAAAAATAATCAGACATCATGCGGGCGTGTGTCTCGTGTCTATGTCTGTCAATGTTGGGCGATTTCCCATGACGTAATCCTCCGACAATGCTAGGTATTTGACCACGCGATGCACTCAACCCTAATCCCATAACCCAATTAATATTCATTGAAATCGTCTTCCTCATCGTCCTCCAAAAATAGCCCCTGAGTGGCAAGAAGGCGTTGCCGCCATTGATTCATATTAGCAACTACCAGAAACACTTGAGAAACCCTAAACCCCTAAGAAAGGAAAAAATTTGAAGTACCATGGCTCCCAAACTGGTGCCGCAGTCTCCATGGAAGAGCTCGCAGCCTCTCCTGCTCATAATTACAGTCTCCATGTTGCCTTCTCCACCCGGCCACCTCCCCAGCCACCTCGGCAATTAAGACCCCTCTCATGCCTGCGTGGCCATGACGCCGTGGCATAGGTCCAGTAAAACCGCGCATGCACAATACCAGTCAACACGGGCCGCGTCATCCGGCCAAAAATTCCAACGAGCTGTCAGTGATTTACAGAGCCAAGGTGAGGGCCTCCAAGTTTGGCGAGTCACGGAACCCTAGCAGAGCCCTCTACTTCCCTTTGCTGAGTGGTAGATCCAAAACAAGGGTGCGGATGCTCTAACGTGTAACTTGACTTGAAGACTAGCAAAATTTAAATTCAAAAGCCTGAATAAATATATAAAAGTAAAAATCCATCAAAAAAATGAGGTCAAATTATACCTTAACCTGTTAGCTAGATCCACCATATGTAGGGCAAGTTGTATCAAAAGTAACAGGGCCTGAAAACAGGGCCTCGAAACTCACTCTTATTGACTAAAACAGGACCTCAAAACTCACTCTTATTTGCAACATAAGATTCCCAGGTCGACCACCTTTGGGTTCCTCCCCACTTTTCCCATGCACCTTCAAAGTTGTACCACTTTCCACACTTGATACCAAAGAGAGTTCACAAGTCAGTCATGATCATTGTTCAAGCTTTACCCGTAATACACCAAATCTGCACACGTCGAAAGAAAGAAATAAATACATATCATTGATTAAGTGCTCAATATGATAAGACATCCACTGAAAATTTACTCTCAACACTCTTTTATATCACACCCAAAGTACATGAGTTCAGAACTTGCGATGTGGAAACCGTCCGATCACATGTCTACGCAACAACAAATTTGATATTGGAGAGTGTAATAATAAAAAGTTTAGAGTGTATTCAATTGGCTCAATGGCTCTTTCAGGAGTGAAGGCCTTCCTTTGACAACTGCCACCACATCCACTAGACAGCGAGAAACTCTAAATTTCGAAACACTCAATTTCATTTATTCATCATCAAAACCAAGTTCCTCGTTCACAGACACATCTCCCGGTAGAATCAACTTTATTTTCTAAATCCAATCCCGACACTGCATGATATCCTTATCGTAATCTTTTATCTCATCTTCGTGACATCCATTTCCCTTCATATTCAAATCCCCCTGCATAGCCAAATCTAACTACAAACAATAAAAATGTCAGAATTAAAATGATTATATACATAGTGAAATAAATCAATACATTTGGAATACAAGTGAAGTAAATGGATGTGAAAATACCACGTATGAATACCATGCAAGCTGTCCAAGTTGAAGCTTTAAATGCATGGAATTATTGTAACATCTCCCGAATTTGACAAATTCAATGGCACCGATAAAAGAATTGGCGCCATATGGATCATTTCCATCTATTGTCCAAGCCAACCCTGGAATTCATAACAAATAGAACATACACGTTATCTTATAAAAATAATATAACAAAACTACAATATTTGAAGTAAAATAAACAAAACATACTCACCATTATGAATCTGTACCAATCTTTTTTTCCACCTCTCCAACTCTTATACAAAGCCATTGACAAGTTTAGGAATCCCTAGCAATTGCCACAACTCTGTCCATGAATTTGTGGAAAATCTGCCTTGTCGGTTACAAATGTGCACATTTACCTTGCTCTTCAAACCTATTGTCCATGCATTGTGAAATTGCTTTCGCACACGCGTATCATCCACTGCCACGTCCAACGCGTCCAAAATTTCTACTTTCACATACTCCTCACGCGGTCGCATCCTATTTTTCTCAGGATCTAAGCCAAGCATTAACTACTTTGGATTGCAACAGAATTGCAACAAAACTGCGAACGTAATAATGAAACAGTACTGCAACAGTATTGACAGCAGTATTTCCGCGAAATTGTATTGTCACAACATCGCGGCAATACTGCAACAACACAAACGCATATATCGAGTAGTTTTTTGATGAAATCACTTTGGATAAGTTACATCCATGTGTTGGTATATGGCTGTAAGGACGTTTAAGGGTTAAACATCATTTTTTAATTTAGAAAAAGGAGTATTTAGCCTAAAATATTGAAGTAATTCACATGTTAAATCCCTAATCGTACCATGGCATCTCTAGGATTGACAATTTGAAAAAATTTGTCGTAAAATACTATTTAGAAGAATATTTTGAAATAGGTATAAAATGAAAGTTCTACCTTTTGAATTTCAAATTCCATTTGTATGGTTCAATTCACCAATACCATCACCAATATTTTATCATAAAATTTGAAAGTTAAAATTCAAAACTCCTTCTAAACAAAATTACAAACAAGACATTAATATTTTTTGAGCAAAATTGGTTGGAATGGATTTGAAATAAGATACTCTTAACGTGGGGATTCTTTGAAATTTTTGTGCTAATTAAATCTATGACCTCATGTTTACAAAGCCACTTTTAAACTACAGTCAATGCAATTTTGGCTTGGTCAAAAACTTGACATACTTCTACATTTTTAATTTTAGAAAATATGTACTCTAGTATCACCAAATTCAATTATTGTACATGACAACAACTTGATGAAGTATCTCCAAAAAAATGAATGACTTTCGTTCAAACATTGATGAGAACGTAGGATGAGTTTAAATCTACTAGTTGTCCAAAAACTAGACGATGTGATGTTTAGGGGTTAAAATGTAGGTACAAACTATTCTTATCATGAATGATGTTTAAAAAAATTCATAAAAACAAATTTTCGCTAGAGTTTTTTGTAAAATCGGGCTGTAAAGTCAAACAAAATTTTACTAGAAGAGGAAAGACAAGGCAAATCTAGTATTTTAGCTTCAAAGGCGGAGAAAACGAATTTCCCTCTTTTATATTTACCATTCACAACGCTTTGCGGTATTAGAGAGATTTGAGAAACTTCTCCAATTTGTACTTAACCCTTAAACGTCAAAAGGGCCTGGGCAGGGCAGCCCGGAAGGCATCTAAATTTTCGGAGGCGAAAAAAAAAAACGACTCTGCTGACCAACAGTGTTGCGGCATTGTAGCACTGCGGCACTTTCCAAGAAACGACCTCTGCTGCCCAACCTCAACTCATGTTTATTTAGATAACTTTGATTGCTTGTCAATGACTCCACAATCTCCCAAACGAGGCTCAAATTTGCAATCTAGATCGCTTTTTTCAGTAGCTTTCCAACGCACCAATCCTCGCTTGATTTGGTTGAGAAAATCTACTTTTTTCCTCAATTATTCTTTTATAACAAGCCCGTCGGGCTTGCTTTGACGTTTAAGGATTAAGTTTCCATAGAGGAATCTGCAAGTGTGCCTACTCCAACCTTTATTCTCCCGCACCTCACTACTTGCATGTTCTTGTAAACGTATTAAAGGGAAATGTATTTCTAGAAAAAAATAGACTATGCAAAACACAACCCAAACTCCATTCAATTTCCGAATAATAATATTGGTATTTCATGAATTTATGGTCAAAGCGGTTTGAAAATTGAGCCCAAGAGGCTAGGGTTGACATTTAATTTATAGGAGTTGATTAGTATGTGATTTTCATTGGGTGCATTGACTTTGTTGAGTGAATCATAGCATAATAGAGAACAAGAAGGGAACACCCTTTTCAAAGTAGATCTCAAGGAGAATATTTGGGCAATGGTCGGCTTGGGGTACCCAAAAGCGTCGTCTAACTACAATGTTAGTTTGTTGCACTGTGTCAAACGACTTCAACTTTTAAATATAATAAAGTATGATTTCACGAAATGAAGTTTTAGCTTCCAAAACTTGTAATGTATCAAGAAAAAAAAATTCATCACAATCAAAGAATTTTAAGAATTTTTAATGAATTTTTTAGTTGAAAAAGTAAGTTTTGTCCTTTGTACCTAAAATCCTTGAAAACAAGCATTTGGAATATCAAATAATTTTATTTTAATATCATTTTTGGATGTGACTTACATTAAGTGGTCCAATGCAGAAAATAATTAATTTTAGTAATAAAAATTTAATAAATTGTGCACTATGATGCCTGCAAATCCCAAAATTCAGTACTTTTTCTCACATCTATGAAAAGATCCAAAAATTTAAAATTATAAAAAAAAAAACTTGGTAGGAATGTACATCTTAACCATGTTGAGGCGCATGGCTTTTTTTTCTTCATTTTAAGATCTTTTTACTTGATCAAAATGAATAAATTAGGCAAACTTTAGAGGCTTAGGAACAAAATAACCTAATTAGTGTGTCCAAAGAAGGATACCCCAAGCCGACCATTGCCCATTCGCTCTTCTAAGTGACATATAAATGCCACTTGTATTCCATAAATCGAGGGATTTCCATGTAATTTCCATGCAAACTTAGTTTTTAACTCCTAAATGCTTACAACCCTCTCTAAATTGGATAGTTTTACAAAGGTGCATTATAAAAATGCAATTAAGAGGGATATTTTTGAACTTGATGTATGAATAAAAGTTGTACATTATGAATTTTAAATTCTATCCGTATGGTTAAACCTATCATTGCAATCACCAATATTTTTTGTATAGAATCTAAAACTTTAAATTCAAAATTATTTTGTAATTCAATTACAAATAAGACATCGATATTTTTTGTAATGGGTTGAAATGTAATACTCTAAGTGTAATGAGTTTTGGAGTTTTTTTGGTTACTTACTTTTGTGAGTTTACTTTTTTAAGAACACTTTTGAACAATTTTGAACTAAGATCTTCGAATTTTTTTGTGAATCATTGCAACATTAAATGAGGCATAAGAATTTCACAAATCATCCCCTCTCAAATCGGTTCTCACATGTATAAAGTTATGTTCTCATGAAATCTATAGTAAAAAGTCCACAATGCAAAGGTGCATGATGGATGAGATAATGTGGACAAAATCTGTACATTGTCTAAAAAACAGACACCTAGGTAGTTAACGCCTAAAAGCTCGAGGGTTATTGGACAAAACATAGATGTGTTATAATACGTGCCTTCCATATGTTTGGTGAAGTTTCATTCAATAGACAAAACGTAGGGCATTATCTTTACAAATGATCCATATAGGCAACCTTCCAAAAAACTTTAGATATTTTTTCAATAAATTTAAAAGCATTAACCTTTGAATAATTGTATAAATTATAATTTTCACTTTTAGAGTTTAACATGATTGGTTAAAATTGGATTGTTTATTGCAAACTTGAAAAAAAAAGCAAAAGAAATGATGGTGGGAAGATCAATAGTTTTTCCCAATAGCAAATTTTATAACACGAAGACAAATGTTGAGGTGATTCAATTTGAGAAATTCTCTCTGTTGGAATTTAAATTAGATTGATATAATTTAAATTGTGTCAAAAAGTAGACTTGATTTAGTATTTTAAAATATCTTTTATAATTTCAAAGACTTATTTTTTAAATTCCAGGCAGTCCATTAAAATCGGGCAGCGACCAAAAATCGATCTCTTTGGAGCTTAGGGGTTAACTCCTAAACGTACCAACCCTTTGAACACAAGTAGATGTTAGCCTCAAAAATAGATATTAGCATGGCTGAGATGTACATGAGGTGTACATGAGAGGACCATTGCAAGCATAAAATGTATCCAACAAATTTAACATACTTGCAGTTGAAGGCCTCTCCAATATTATCAACAACTCCCCATCACAAGAGATTTATTGTAATTGGTAAATAATTTAATAGGCTTATAAAGGTGACTTGGATGAAAGTCATCCGAAGTCATATGAAAAAGTTGCAAGGCTTTGAATCTGTTGGTGATCCAGTTTGTGGACCTTGAGACGTTTAGGGGTTATAGGTTTTTCATAACTAGGTTGTAGTGTCATTTGGAAAGGGTGTTTGGTTCTGTTGCTCTAGTATGCTATGATTTCCCTTTGCCCAGTGGGCAATGAGTTATTAACATTACGAACCGACACTTTATTCACGCCGGCCTCCTATGGGTTCGGAGTTATTATCTATCTATCTATCTGCTATGATTGTATCAATAACTTGTTAAATTTTTCCTAAAAAGAAATGTAAAAAAAGGAATAACAGACTTCCCAGACGCGGATGAACGTCTCCTGTCACGGCTGGCCGTCATCACTGACCGACATACGTCATGCGGCCGATTCTGTTCATCCATTAGGGCAAAGAGCGGAAACCCTAAAGCACCCAAGAACACAAACTCCTCGCTCTCTCAGCGCCATAGCCAGGGCAGAGGATCGCAGGGTTGCCCTCTTCCAACGTCGCTGCGCACCGGAAGCCACCGCTCGCAGCCATGAAGTTCTCTCCTCGTAAGTTTACGTCCCATCGCCTTCCTTTCCTATCTCGCACCCTCGGAAATGGTCGAGACTCGCGGATTATATCCACAGTCATTTCTGATAGCTTTTGAATTCGATCGAGCCGTGCTTCTACTCACATAGATCGTGTTCCTCGGTCGTCGGTGGCTAGTGGAACAACTTCGTTATGAAATAGCAATTGTCAGGTTCCCCCGGTAGGGTTTGACGGGGGTTTTGTCAGCTGAGACGTTCTGCATTGTCGAGTTTTCACGTGTCGTCTAGACTCCTGTCTTCGAAGTTTCGACTGTCTTTACATTTTACTCTCTCCGCTTCGAAATAAGTTAACTAGTTTTTGGCAAAAGTAATTTCTTGCAAATATTTTGGCAAACGTTTTTGTTGCCAGACAATGTCGTCTCAGTACTCAAAATATGGTCTTTCTGTAATAGTAATATGTAGGTTTTGTGTCACTCTCATTTTCCACCCCGTTGGAAGTGGATAGGGCTCACGTTTGAAGTATAAAACATCGAACGACAACAAGGGAAAGAAAATTGCTAAAAATCAGGACACTTATTTATAAACGGAGGTATTGTATGAAATTGTGTCACCATGAGAAAACCGTAGCTATTCAACTTAGTATAGCTAAGCGATGTCCTGTAGCTTTGCACTGGCATATTGTGTGAGTTCCAGGTCTGTGAAAGTATTGACAGGTCCGTGTGGACGCAGGTGTGAGCAGCTCGAGGCGCAAGTCGCGGAAGGCGCATTTCAGCGCCCCGTCCAGCGAGAGGCGCATTCTCATGAGTGCTGCCCTCTCCTCAGATCTGAAGAACAAGTACAATGTAAGTTTCCTACTCGGTGGTCATGTACCCGTATGTGAGGGTCAGATTCGACACCCTGTTGTCAAACTTAAATTTCCACGACAGATTTTGAGAGCGTCACGTCACCATAAACTAACCTCGAACAGAGGACATGTGGCACTTTCGAACCAAAAATAATTTATCTCTGTCGAACCTGACCGTGATGTAGGGTAGTGACCAAATTAGGGCAGGGTTGGCTAGTTGTGAGACAACTATGCTTTCAATGGAATTGACGGGGGTTTTTGCGTTGCAGGTTCGGTCTGTACCGGTGAGAAAGGATGACGAGGTGATGGTGGTACGCGGTACTTACAAGGGGCGCGAAGGAAAGGTCACGCAGGTGTATCGCCGCAAGTGGGTGATCCATGTGGAGCGCATCACTCGGGAGAAAGTAAACGGTGAGCTCTCTTCATTGGTCGGCTGCAGGACATTCATTATCATGCAAATGTATATTATATCATATATCATATGAATGAATTTCGTGTATATTAATATATCATATAATGTATATTATATGAGCAGAATCTCTTTGCATTTCATCAAGCATACTGATGAGGATGGAACGATACGAGTGATACACCCAATCGTGCACTCCAATCGTTCTATCCTCTGCGGTTTACATTATCTCCTAAAGGACTAAGAAGCCTACATTGGGTCTGATGTTTTTAATAGCAGTTGTGAGTAGGTCCTATCTGGAGTTCTTTGTAGTTCAAAATTGTTTGATTTTTTATCAACACATGTAATGATCTCCACTGATTTTGGTGGTACAAAATTTGGTCTCATCTAAATTATGTTGTTTACAATATAATATAGTGTTTGTCATTTTAAAACCCTGATTCCGTGGTCCTTTACGGGTTAGCCTTTGAGGTTCTTGTCACAGTGAGCTTCTGCAGGCGTGTTACTGGCTTGGCAGTGAATGGCGCTCTGATTTGCCGTAGCTTGGGTTGAATGTACTGGGGTTGAGAAGTTGTGCTTGGCTAGGTGAGGAACTAAAAGGTGGTTTGTGTGGGGTTGCAGGAGCTACCGTGAACGTGGGCATCGACACGTCGAAGGTGGTGATCACGAAGTTGAAGTTAGACAAGGACCGCAAGGCACTTCTAGAGCGGAAGGGCAAGGGGCGGTCTGCAGAGAAAGGAAAGGGGAAGTTTACGAACGAGGATGTGGCTCCACCCCTGCAGGAGGTGGACTGAGGATTGTGTAAATTTATTAATGGAAACAGTTGATGCTTTTGGCCGCCACAATAGTTTTGAGCCTGGCAGTGAATGGGTTACTCTATGTGTCAGTGCTTTATGCGCATGGCTGCCTCCCGATGAACGCGAGTGTGTCATGGAATGGGCCCGTCTTGTTTGCGTTGACTGGTATGTAGATGTTTGAGTTTTGGTTTTGCTGAGAGTGTAGATGGTATGCGGTGTGGGTGGGGCTGAAATGTAGGTCGTTGTTTGCACAGCCAAGTGATGTGACCTACGAGGTCGACCATGATGCGGACAGATTGGCTCTGCCATATCTGACAACTGGTTTCTGATGGCAGTCGAGTTGTGTAGGGTTGGTGACTTACAGTAGTCGTGTGTCGTGCTGCATTGCATTCAGTTGAATTGTGGGTTTTAGGGCCAGAGATATTGGGAATAAGTGCACTTAACAAACTGATTACAGGCTGGACGTCAATGCCAGTTTAGTATGAGATGGTGCTACAGGGAGTCATCCTACATTGGTACAAATTGCACTTCATGGTTGTGCTGTTTTCAAATTGGAGGGTACAGCGATGTTGTCAGAAGAAGTTTTGTGTTTTGGGGTGGATTGGTTCTGCACTGAACAAAATGATTACCGGCCGGACCTGAGTGCCAGTCGAGAATGAGATGGACGTGTGCCCCATTGGTACTAAAAGCTCGGGACTCCGTTATTTTTAAGTACTGTTGAAAGATTGTGAATGTGGTCATGTTGCAACGGAGGTGAGATAGGTGTGGATAGGAGTAAAAGTGAGTTGTGGCCAGATGATGGGACCTTCGAGGTCGACCATGATGCGGACAGACTGGGCTTAGCCGTGTCTGATAATTCGGTGACTGATGGCAGTGGACTTACTAGGATATGAGTGAGCTTTTTGCATTAGCCAAGTGATTAGGTCTTAAAGGTAGAAGTCTTATATGAGTATTGGGAAGTACAACTAAAGTGAAGCGCGTTAGAATTTGTTCTGATTTCGTACGAGGGGCCTTTGGAGTTGCTAACGAGCGACGCATAATATTCTTGCAGTAACGGACCCTTGTTTTATAAAATATCTTTCGATCTGGCTTGATACTATTTCATAACTTTCATATTTTATCTCCTAAGGTAATTGAAGTGGAGACAAATGCATGATATTCAGTGGCTGTTTGGTCTTTGTTTATTTTTCGAACGCAAGTGTTCAATAATGTTTCTTCCAGCATATGCATGCACGTATTTAAATTAGAACCGCTTTATAGGATTATTAGTCAATGGAATGCATGTGGCTTTAATCTGAAGCGTTTAGAGCATGCCCAGCAGCAGAGAAAAGCACCAGTCAAACGCCAATATAATAGAGGTTTGGGGTAAACATGACCCCAGCAGCAGTAGAAAAGCATCCGCCAAACACTAAGATAGCTTGGTGGTGGCTTTTATTTGAGTTCAGGACGCCATATACTCCTCTCTTGGCGGCTTTGATTTTCTGACGCTAAGCATGGGAACCAACGAAGCAAGGGGACAATCACAGCATGGGGAGGGACTAGCACGGAATGAGGATGTGACACATGGTGTTGCAATAATTAGCTAACTACAGTAACTTGTTATTATACTCCCTCATGCACTGGATCTTACACATGCGCTCTTTTTTTAAGGTTTTCCAATATATGCCAATATCTTTGGTTTGAGAAAATAAGCTTGCTGCTGGGGTAGCATGCAGGCCGCCCCCTCCAACTCTCATTGAATCCCAAATCAGATGACGTTGGGGTGAGGGTTTTCCCTCTCACTGCTGGGCATGCTCTTACTGCACAGTTGTTTGCTCTTGCTGAAGATGCTTTCTTTCTCTATGCACTGAAACCGCGCGAATAGCGGGAACTATACAAAAGCCGATCAATTCTCAAGATCAGGGTGTGGTCATACATGGTCGACCTTCAAGGTCTAATCACTTGGCAACTGTCACATTACGCGTAATCAAATCCTTCCAAATACAAGTCAAAAAGCTTCACTCCAGCCATCGCTCACCGAATTATCAGACGTGGCTTAGCCTTGTCGGTGCGCATCACGGTTGTCCTCAAAGGTCTCATCATTTGTCCACTAAGGTAGGATGTCCTAAAACCACCAACTTAAGAAATATGGCCTCGTTTTAACAAGGTTATTTATGAGAAATAAATTTTTGTCATTTGGAAGAAGATTTCTCACGGAATGCACAAATTTTCGCAATTTAATTCCCAATATTCAAATTGATACAAATTTTCGAAGTGAAAAGAACTTCTTCATCCAAATCAGACCTCTAGGTTTTCCCATGTCCACACCATGTGGTACTAATTTTCACTCATAATGATACCCGTAACCACCAACTATTTTTTGTAATGTTTGTATAGTGAAATTGGCGGATTTGAGTCTCAACTGTGGTCGTCCCAAGAAAGGTCTAAGGTAGACGACTTGTTTCCGATCAGGCCTCCAATCACGCAGTATAGGGCGACCTATTTCCGTGAATCAGCCTGCATTATTTTCGAATTCATTCGTAAACGGTGACGGAAACATGTTTCTTCTTAATATGGAATGGTTGGCGCTAAGAATGGAAATTTGTTACCGAGTTAGTATGATATCATGTGTTCTCGAAATCTAGTTTTACAGTTCTTGGAAATAGGTCAGCCTATATTGCGAGAACGGGTTGGAAAGAATCTTCACTTTGAAAATTCGTAGTAAATTCAATATTGCCCCAAAATTTGTTCAAAAATATGTGACCTTCTTCAAATCTATTTTCCTACACTGCAAAATTATTTGCCTATTTGTTACTCCACCGGAAGTATGTTAAATTGCTTAAGGTGATCGGAAACATGTCGTCTACCTTACATGTCATAAGTGAGGGAGGTGGTGGTTTTAGGACATCCTACCTTACCACGAACTGTAAAAGCCGTAATGAGTTATTGGATCTACCACTACATCACAAACTTGGCAAGTCATGTTTTTGCAATGTTTTACGTATGTTGTTGAGATGAACAGGAGTGATTACGTTCAACATATGTTTTACGTATGTTTATCGTATAAAAAACGTACAAACGACATATTACAAACATGAAAAACACATCATGATAAAATTTACTCATTTGTACGTTTTTTATATGATAAACATACATAAAACATATGTTGAACGTAATCACCCCTGTTCATCTCAACAACATACGTAAAACATTGCAAGAACATGACTTCCTAAGTTTGTGATGTAGTCCTTTAACTGCCATCGAATCGAATCAAGGGTGAGTCGAACAAGACAATTTGTTCTCGCTAGTCAGAGTTCATCCAATGGAGGACATATCCATGTCCACAATCAATAATCCCAATCCACCCATAATCATAAAACTTTTGCTTGGTGTTCGCTCCAATTTGAAAATGGCACGACCATGGGGTGCAATTTGTACCGATGGAGAATGAATTCCTATATTTCGAAATTGGCAGTGAATAATCCAGCTTGTAATCAGTTTGTTAAGTGCCACTACAATCAAAGGCGTCGTTTCTCACTCGCAAGAATCTAGAATAGTGTGAGAGTTCAGCGTATACACTTGACAAATTGCATTCACCAAGTCTTGAGCGCCTGGGACAGTGAGTGCAAAGTTGTGCCGTTTGACTCACCGAACAAGTGAAAAGCAACGCCTTCTCCTTGTAGTGTGCACCAACGACCATTCGCTGTCAAAAAGAATACACAATGCCAATCCCCTTGTGAGAATCTTTTATATTAAGTACACAACGTCATGATACCATGTCACTACCTTCCTTGGTATCCATCACGATACCGTGTCACAAAATCATTTACATTTCACATCCATGCCTTTCATTCAATTTTTCATCATGTTCTCTACAGTTCCCATGATGTCCCCCAAAGCTTGGCATCACATTCTCTAACGTCCCCTTCATGTTCCCTAGCTTTCCCTAATGATCCCATCATGTTTCCTAATGTTCTCAAGTTCTCTTTATATTCCCGGAGTTCCCATGTTCCTTTTGTGTTCCCAATTGATTCCCATGTTCCCAATGCAATGTTGGTGCATTGCAACAGGGTGTTTGTTAGTATCAATATACATATTCAGTGGAATGAAATGTAATAAAAAACACTACTATATGTCACGCAAGAAACACAATATACAACTCGTCTTCCGTCAAAAACCAGTTGTCAGATATGGCAGAGCCAATCAGTCCGCATCATGGTCGACCCATAGGTCACATCACTTGGCTGTGCAAACAATCTTGACCACATATCTCACCAAAATTCTAATTCCAACGCTGCAGTAAGTGAACTATAAGGGAAGACATCCATTACACATGACAGTCATGCTCATCAGGAGTTTAGACGCAGAGGACGATCCAATACAGGGACTCATAAAACAACTGCATACTTATTGCCAGGCTCGTAAACATTGCAACAGCTGATCGTATTTTATACTACCTCAATAAAAGCAACAGGATCAATTGCAAATGTTTTTGATCGTCATCATTCCATTCCCTCGAGATATGAAATGCATCGACTATTGTAACTTTTGAGGGATGCGTGTAGACAACGATCAAATACTTATCTATTGTACTGAACAACTCAGCTCTTAAAAAACCCTAACCTTAAACCCTAAAAACCCCGAGTCTCGTTGTGCTGCTGATAGATCTCGCCCGTTGTCTTTTAGGGTTTCCGATATGTCCTAACAGATGGACAAAGCTCATTGCCACACGGATGGACAGAGTTCACTTCCTCACGGAAGATAGTGTCGTCCATCACTGTGGGAGAATTAACCTTTTGCGGTTGAGTTGACATGACGTGTCATAATATTCTTGACCCTACAAAATCCCATCCTTTTAGAAAATTACCCAATGTGCCGTAAATAAATATTTTTTGCGCAACTTGGTATTGGAGTGTACCAATGTGACAATATATTTTTGTACAACTTGGTATCAATTTGAAGATATCTTTTTGCGCAATTTCATACCAATTTGCGAGTTATAGTGTATACTATAATGTGAAAAAAGAAAATTCTCAAAAAAATGAAAGGAAATTTGTGAAAATGATCCTCAAAAATGAGAAATATTGCTTTTCCTTGAAGGATTAATGTTCAGAGTTTGCGACTTTTGTCCTGCAAGAGATGGTGATTTGGAAACAAGATTCAAATCTCACGCATGATGCTACTACTTTTGAACATGATTGTTGTTTTTAGAATCGCGTTGGGCCTCATTTAGAAAGCCAATTGAAATCTTGCATCACAATCTCGTACTTTGACATCCCCTATTCCAAAATTTGATCTCACCTTGTATAATTTATCCAAAATAGTAATCTTATCAGAGAAAAATGTGGAAGAAATGTTTGTGTAGGAGACAAAGTAGGAGTTAATTATGGAATCTTACATCAATTAATTTGTTTCATTTGTCTCTTTTTAATTAATTTGTTTTTAAACTTCCACATTTCTCTTTTAAAAAAATAATCCTACTAAACAATAATCTCCTAATGATATTTAGTTTCTAGAAAGACGGTTCTCACACTAGGCAAGAGTGTTGGGATACTACAATGTTTGCATCCTATTATTGGTTTTTGATTTAATTATTTTGAATTTTTTATATTTTTAATATTTGTATTGGAAATATGGAAGAATTTTTTGGAAAAAGCTAATGTGGACTATATAACCAATGAAGTGCAATAGCAACGAGGAGGTTATAGGATGTAATTTCATGTTTACGTTCCAAGCTAAAACATTCAAATTTGCACTTTTTTGTTGATTAAAGGGCTCAAAAAGAAAAAAAACAAAGATGACAAGAGTTTTGGAGGTTTAGCCATCTTCTTACTAACACAACTGCCTTGAAACTTGAATTTAACATTAGAAATTGAATGAAAAAATGAAGAAGAACTTCAATCCTTAGCCATCGTGAATAAGGTACCTACACATGATTGTAGTACTTCAAGCTTAAGTATAATTTTTATTAGTAAGTTATAAAAACTAAAAAAAAACTAGTATCAAATTAAATGACATAGGATTTTACACGAGGTGCTGGATTGGATTGGAATTGAGTTTAGTTGAAGGGGGGGGAGGGGGGAGGGGGGGAAGGGACCACAGTTGAGAAATTTTCTCAAGAGGGGGATCACAATTGAGAGTCTTTTTTCACATGTTGAAAGTATTTTTCCCATGTGGTCCATGGTTGAAATTGTTTTCAATCCAAAAGCACCTAAAACTCTCAATTCAACCCCGCGTGTCTCTTCTCCCACAAACACATATGAAATAAGGTACATACCGTCCAAAAAAGAAGAAGTTGTTAATAATTCTAACATGAAATTGAAAAATATCAATCTCAATGGTGAGAATGCTCTAATTTATAAGATAAATCTTATGTTTTTGTTTTAATTTGAAAGTTGACTTTACATTAGTTTGAAAGCATTGTGCCTACCAAGAAAAATGAAAATTTTCATGACTTTTGTTTCATTGATTAAAATAGAGAAGTTAAAAGCTTTTCATGTAGATATGGGATTTTCCAACTATTTCTTTTTAATTATAAAAATGTTGCTCACATTAACTCTAAAATCCTAAAAATATATATAACTTTTGCAATATACATTGGTACCAGAAGGAAAATTTTAGTATGAAAATGAACAGTTATCCAAAATATTTCACTACATTATTGAAAATTTTAAAGTTTCATTTGGCACCAAATTTCAAATAAAAATATATGCTTTTATATTTTTACTGTATATTTTTTCATAAACATATAAAAGGTTAATCAATGTGTTTTTCTAAAATTCCACTATATAAATAGCAAACATGGATCTTATATTGCAATCCTTCTTCACAATAAAAGTTTCCACATTCTTTGAATATCGATCAATAAAAAGTTAGTATCATGAAGTAACTAGCCTTAAAATCTACTTTAAAAATTAAACTTCACAAAACATCACCACATATGAGAAAATGATGAGAGATTTTGTACATCGTCCAAAAAACGATCGCTTGTGCAGTCAGGGGACGGTTAATGTACCGAAGAATTAGTATTTTTGGATTTTTCATTTCAACATTACAAACATTCCTCAAGAATCCCTCTTTCACCATACTAAAACAACATTTTTGAAAACATAATTTCCAAAACTTTTCAACCTTCACCTTCTGAATTAATTTGTGTAGTACCAGCTACTAACCTAATGTAGTAATAATAATAATAATAATAATAATAATAATAAAAAAACAAGAATATAAAGAATTAAAGGTTTCTTTTGACTCTCAACTTTCTTTTCTGGGACACATTTCCGGACAAATATTCCATTGCAAGATATCTTCCGCAGGAATCCGGCAGGCACTTAATTCCAAGGGATGAGGTAAGAAGGTCGGTATGAGGTAACCTTACTTTTACTTGAGTTACCACAAGTAATACTAAATAGAAACTCACACTATTTTCTGGTGCATCTGCATCTGTTGCTTAACTTACCAGTGTAGAAGGCTGGGTGCATCTGTATCGGCACCTAACTTACACTTCATTGGCATAAGAGGAATTATAGCTTATTGGAACTCTGTTCACATGGCGGTTGGTCGGTCCTTTGCAATAAAGTCTTCATTCCAAAATAAATAAATTAGTAGAAAAAAATCCCATCGTTCTAGGAAATCACCCAACATAACATTCAGTAGCCTTCATGCCCACTGACTGCCTTTCCTTCATGCACTTTGCTCATCACCTTGAGCCTCCACCTGTCCACTTAGCTACTGATGAAGTACTATTGGGTGTGGAATATTCTACACTATCTACTGTAGAGCCAAGGCAGAGACAATGTATGTTACTGAACGTTATGATCGCCACAAAGATACATAACATTCATCTTTGTCTTGCCCCAAAGGAGAATGACAGCCATATTCCTCATCATCATCCATGGTCCATGAGTAGCTATCCTTCTTTCCAGACAAGTGGAAACTTGTGTGGCCGACATGTGTGTATGGTAGCAACATGGAGGGAGGTGGATATTCCATGTGTTGTACATTTATCCCTTTCATGTATGAAAACCCCAACTCGTGGATGGATGGAAATGTAGGCTACACACTGGGTACTAAATGTTATGACCGTTTTGTGCAACAATTTGATTCAATTTAATTTTTTTTATCTCACCTTCTAATAATAATAATGAATGGTGATAATAATTATGTATTGTAAACAGAGAATAATAACTATCCCAAAGTGAGAGTTTGCTTGGGATAGTTTGTCTATCTATGTCTCAAGGGCATGGACGGATAAAAAAATAAAAAAATAAAAAAATATCTCTTTTAACAATGAGTGAGATTCCAGTCATGTTCAAGGCTAACTTACCCGGATAGCTTTGTGCTTATTTGTTACTTCTGGGGCTATTTCCAATTTTTCTTTTTCCTTTTTCACCTTTTCTTGACACAAATGAATGGAGGAAAGGTGTTTCCTGTCTTCTTTCTCTTGCCATGGAAATAAATTATTTCAACATTCCCCAGAAAAATGAATAAAAGAATAAATCTGTTGAAACAACTTCCACGTGTAAAGTTCTAAAAGCATGGCATAATCTATTATATTAAATGCATAGTGTCATGGTCGATGTCATGACCCCTGTGTCATGAAATTGGTCACGTTTTCATTCACCATTTCATCTTCAATGTTTCATCCTCTACACTTTATCCAGTGCACTTTGTCCACTAGAATCTGTTGTTTTGCAATAGGCTATTTGTTAGTAATAATAAACAAATAAATAAATAAATGAAATTTAAAAAATAAAATAAAATAAAATAAAAATAAAATAAAACCCGTTGAAATAACTTCCACATGTCAAGTTGTCAAATCACGTCAGAGACCCATTTCTACACTGA
This sequence comes from Pohlia nutans, assembly GCA_022496805.1. Lineage (NCBI taxonomy): Eukaryota > Viridiplantae > Streptophyta > Bryopsida > Bryales > Mniaceae > Pohlia > Pohlia nutans. Next base: position 37,138,075 of record CM040085.1, read on the forward strand.
GAGTAATAAGTGTACTTTTTCTGTGCAACTAAGAATAGGGTCAGCCTCCACAAGATGCTAAGAATTTGGTCAAGACCACAAAGTACGGACCCCAACGAACGGAACGAATGAGTTGTCACATCCGTCCATGTATTCATTCGTTCATCCATCCCTCCATTCTCCTCCAGCAGAACGCAAGTGGCAGGATTTTCGCTAGAAGGGATTTGCGAGTGTTCGGTGATCGATTGCGAGCAAGAGTTTTAGGTTTGTATATTTGGAGCTCATCTTTATCGGCGAGGAAAAGCTGACGCTGAAGCGGTCATTCGGTTAAGGTTTTGGAAGAGAATTTTGGGCGCTGCTATAGCAAGTAAGTTCGTTTCTTTTTTATCTGTTTCATTTAAGATGGAGCTTCGGTTGTCACAATTGAAGCCTCTATTCTATCTTTTTTATTTTTTATTTTTTATTTTTGGTAACAAGTGTCAAAAATTTAGTTCACAGGGGTTAGGGTAGAGAGTGATCCTGAGCTGAGTTTTTGGAGTACATTTTTAAGCCAGTTTTCTATGAAAGAGCAATGGAAACTGCATCTAAGCCACTTTGATTCATATTTCTTGAGCTCTTATGGAATTAGTTATGAATTTTTGAAGTTGACATAGTGTTCTCTCCGTACATTGAAAACTCCTGTTAGCCAGGTGCTTACAGATTGGAGGCTTTTAAATCACTTTTGTTTGAAAGAGAAATAGAAACTGCAGTTTGATTCATACTTTTTGAACTCTTGTACAATTAGTCATGAATTTGGGAGTTGGAATGACTAAAAACATGCCATTGAAAACTCCAATATCTAATGCTTTTAGAGTGGGGGCAGTTTTAGCACCCCGACCTTATTGGTTGGTCATATTGAACATTTCGTTATGGAGGCTGACTTTTGTAGGAAGATCTATGTATGGTATCTGCTGTTGATGAAATTGAATCGTTGAAATGAGTCTCTTGTCCATTGCTTTGTCACTTCACTCGGTTTTCTTTCTTTTAATGATGATGTTGAAAAGTCTCCGCAATAGTTGAAATTTATTGTAAACCCCATTTGAAGCAAAACATTTTCAATTGGTGCTATATTTTAGAAATAATTGATGCTGGAGTATTCCAGGATTTGGATGGTCGTGGTCCATGTTTTCCTCTGGAATAGTTGACAAGGTTTGTGTGGGTGCAGTGATTGAGATATTTTATGGCAAGTAGCACCTTTACTACCAAATGTCTCTTATATTGATCTGAATTTGAGGATATCATAGTGTTGACATCCATACTCTCTTTGAGAACTTTGAAACTGATCTGGTTTCTGTCTGCAGCTTACGTTTTTTGAACTCCGAACATTGGGCACCAAGACATTTTTCAAGAGGCAGCCATGTCTTCAGCTGCCGCTTTAGATTTTGCCGCTGTGAAGGTCAAATCGGCTCGGCAACATAAAGCCATGGATACACCATTTTATCCAACCGAAAGGAGTTGTAAGTCTTGCTACTCATATAGTTTCTGTTTGTATGTGATAAATGAACGTTTTGAGATTGCATACATTTCTGATTCGATGGTTTTTTTGTCTGCTGTCTTCGGCATATTGCTAGTGCTCAGTGTTGACATGCAAATTATTTGATATCAATGCGCTTGATGACCAGTTTCATGCTTAAGTTTTGTGTTGCTTGGATCCAGTTTCAAATTCGCTTTCTTATGTTTGCACTAGTTTTGGTATAGAAACAGTTTTTCTTTCTCCTTGGGCCATGAGTTTTAATGGAATGCTTTCATTGAAGCTTTATTTTTTGTATTTATCAAAATCATTAGTTTGGTTTATGAATGGAGTACTAGATTGGTCTTTAATTCTAAATATTACAATGATGAAAATTATATCAATTATTCTACGAGGCCACTTATAAATTCACTTTCTCAAGCGGATGCACGTAAATGTTGGAAGCATATCTGTGTATTTGCCACTGTATCCGACCAATGCCCTTACTCATGTTATGCAGTACTTTCTCTGGCTGAGGAAGATAGTCAAGTTGAAGAAATAGAAAAGTATTACCAAATCCAGAAGCCAGAAGGGCGGCGAAGGCGTTCTCAGCCAATATCGGTAAGAGAACTCACTGAACGTTGAATTCGCTCTTTTTTTTTTCTCAATAAGGTAGAGGATGTTTAAAACTGTTACGGACCTGATTTCATCTCCTATATTGACTCTTTGTTACCAACAGTAACTCATCTATTCATACACTCGGTTGACACTCGTTGGTCTTCAATTAGCAAGTGAGGTGAAAGCATGTTTTGGCTCAATTTCTAATCTATGAATTGAATGTACTGTCCCTTCAATAGTGGTCTACAACCTCCCACTTCGAATGATTGCATAAGAAATTATCATACTTAGTGATAAAAATTTGATCTCAAGAGAGTTTGGCTCTTGTACCGAAAGTGATCTCTTCAGTGAGCTCCCAAAAATCACACTCCTACATGTAGGTTAAAATGCCTTTAAGTGACGGAAAGAGGACCCTTTACCTTTTGTTCTCTTTTTATCAGGATACATTCGACTGATAACAACAATGTTTACAGGTAGTGGAAAGGGCTGCTGCTCCAGAGCGACCCGTGGATGTAAAGAATGGCAAGTTTCCATTTTGTTTGGTATGGGTACCACTTCCCATTGTGGCTTGGCTTGTACCCTTTGTGGGCCACGTCGGAATCTGCCGAGAGGATGGTGTAATTCTTGACTTTGCTGGTGCCATCAACATCGACAATCTTGCATTTGGGTCGACAGCAAAGTACGTGTCCCTCAGTCGAGATCAGGTATTGATTCCAACATATACCTCTTGCATATTTTAAAATTAGCGTTAGGCAAGTATGCTTCAGCTCTCATTTAAATGTTGATGAGACTTATATATACAACCAGACCTTTTTAACCAAAATTGAAAGTCTACTTTGGAAGCTCATAGGCAATCATAATTACTTCCAAAACATATTTTTATTGTTCACGAATGTAGAACATGATTTCTTCTTTCTTTTGATACATTTAGTTACCTTCCTAAATAATTTATTTGAGCTCCTTTAAATATGGAAGCAGCCATTTGGACACTTCAGGGTTAATGTCACAATCTAGGTGCACAAAATGCACGTGACTTTACGAAGTTATGTAACATAAAGTTACGTGTAAAAATGACATTAAAAAATTACTACTTATGATTGTAGGAGTGAGGAAGGTAGTTCAGAACTCTTTGCACACTTGTCAGTCTTCTCATTATCACATTTGTACGCAACTTCTTGTGACACACCAGAATGTGATAGTGAGAGTACAGTGTGAGTATGTTTCCTGGAGTGTGGTGTGGTGAGAGAACAGAGGATGTGGTATGAAAGAATGTGATATCAAAAAGGTACCAGCTTCTGACGGAAAATTGATGTTGTTGTGTGGTAAATTAGTGCTGTTTCCCCCACCCACAATACGGCCATTCATGCAAGATTGCCGAGAAGCATGCAGTGGCAGGGATGGCCTATTCTTGGGACGATGCAGTGTCGAGAACCGTGCAAGTCTATGGGAGAAAGAGTTACAATTTCTTTACCTGCAACTGCCACTCTTTCGTTGCCAACTGCTTGAACCGGATGGCGTATGGAGGACACACCAACTGGAACCTCGTGGACGTGCTTCTGCTTGCTCTGGTGAAGGGTGAGTTCGTGGACTTCACTGGATACCTCCGAGCCTACTTGCCTTTCATCGCAGTCATGAGCTTCGGATTGTACATGGCAGGGTCGGCTTTCTTCTTCTTCTGGGCTGGATTCGCCTGTCTTCTCCTTGGTTGGTTTACTTATGGCACCTACGCATTTGGAGGCTACATTGACTGCTGAACTGAAGAAGGGCCAGCCAGAAAGCACATTTTCTGAATAACATGGAGGTATAATAATATTTGCAACGGGATCATAGTCCTTAGAATCGGAAGGTGGAGGAGAAACTTCCAAGGGACAGACTTTGGATGAAAGATGAGGCTTCGGTGGTGCAACGTTGTGTATATTTGTAGAGATTTGTAGAGATTGGGTGAGACTTTGGATGAATGATAGAACCAATCAATGACATGGTTGAGTGGAGCCTTGGGAGCGTTTACTATGAACCCATCCTTGAAGAGCGATCATAATATTCTTGAGGCAGTTGGAAGACTATCCTTCCGGGAAGAAACTATACGGAGCCTTAAGAATCATGGAGAGAGGATGCTGGAACAATCAAATGTTAGGAGAGAATGAAGAACTTGTAGGAGCCAAAATCGTATCCTTGGTAGGGGATGGTACACCCTGACCTCTTTAAGCTGACTGCTTGGGTCCCCAAAGTATATGACATAGTTTACAAAAAGTGCTACAGGCTATGTTTAGTGTGATAGGATATTCCAGAATGTTGTTTTAGAGGTCATAGAGAGGTCTGAGTGTTCCTGTGAAGTTACAGACGGGTGGACGGCTCCTTGAGCTTTAATTTAAAAAATTAAGTAGAGGTATTTTTTTCTCTTTGATCATCTTGTGTGAAAGCTGATTGGGGCTTAAACTGTTTCCTCCCACCGAACTATGTTGATTGAATGACCACTGTGATTTATTGCGTGCTATCGAATTTGCATGTCTGTCACAGTTATTTTGCCGCCTATCTGAGTGTTCACCAAAATAGGAATTATTTTCGACATTTTTTTTTTTTTGAAAGTTTTTCGATACCAACAGTTTTGACAGATTGTCGGAAAGATGTGCAAAAATCCTCATTTTAGTGTGGAAAGAAGTGTCAAAAAGAGTGTCTTGAACCTTGAAAAGAGTGTTGAAAATGGTGTCGATAACAATAAGGGGGGTGTGGGAGTGTGAGTATTTGGCTCAGCTTTTGCATGCGTTTCTGCAACAAGCTATTGCACGGTGGCAGAACCCTCATTTCAGGCAATGGTTTTGGTGAGAGTCTTGAAGGCAAGAGTTCTGGAACCGGCTCGCAGAGTTTCGCCTCACAAGCTTGCCCCTATCCACACCCTCCAACTCCCGTTTCAACTTGCCTGTAAGAAGATTCCAGGAATTCCCTTCCTGATCCCTAAACCACCAAATTAGATCTCACAGTTTTTAGGTCATACGGGGACTTCTTTTTTGTGAGTTTGATCAACTGGTGCAATGCTCTTTACTGATCCAGGTGATCGATAAAATGAATTATTCATTGTTTTACAATATGATCAAATTGGTGAAAACGCGCTCCTCGTAGGAATAGATCGTCATGCCACGGATTAGGGTTTTGCAGCTTCCCGAGGTTTAAGGCAAGTTGGAGATGGAATCATAGATGGAGGTGTGGAGAGGTAGAGAAACCTGCTGTGGAATCACAAAATGTTGAAGTGGCTTATGGAGTCAACTGTTGAAGTCCACCAGCCACTTCAACGGTTGGTGATCCTGCAGGGGCGACAACCTGCTGTGGAATTCGAACTCAAGCTACTCGGCACTCGAGGTAACTTACATGAGTCCGGCTTCAAAAATCTGCCGTTGACTGCGGAATTGTGAAATTTTGCCTTGTCTAAGTTGTCTTGGTATTGCTCGGAGAATGCTACTGTACCACAGCGTCCAACAAAAGAAACCCTGTGCCGTTGACTGCGGCCCCTCATCTCGCCGTGGAGGTAGCAGCATCAATTTGCCAACTGTAAGAGAGCCCAGCATCTCGCCTGAAATTACAGTGACTTAGCGGTAATTACAAGACTTTAGAGCCGCTTTCGAAAGCCTTGTGCACAAACGCGCTTGGGATGTGCAGATCATCAATGCACTCCAATGCAGGTGACTACAGTATTCCGCTTAAAATCGAAATGACTTTGACTGGGGAGGTGCTTTGTAATCGCGCTGGCTCGGATCTGTCAGTGGCTCAATGTGTTTTCTGGTTGTGCAGGACAATTAAGTTAATGTGCAACTTACAAGGTAGCATCCAATGCAGGTGAGGTTGATGGCGCTCCACTCGTGTGTACATGTTGCGGTGGCTGTGGCCACTCTGGTGGCTCTGGCAGGATCAGCGAGCGCGCAGTCTTCCCCCGATTGCTTGACAACGGGGGCCTACTGGTTGGACGTGGGGTGCTATTCATATATCACGAATGCGGCCGTTACATCGCCGAGCGCGACTTGCTGCGAGTATGTGAACTCCGTGACCACCAGCTACGGCCCCGATTGCCTGTGCCAGGTGATCTTGGAGGTAAAAAATAATCCCAGCCTCCAAGTCGGCGTCATCCATGGCAGAGGCTATAGCCTGGCAGCCGATTGCAATGCTCCTGCCAACATGTCCGCCTGCACCGCCTGTTGTTCGGTTAATTCTCCTCTTGCAGGAACACCTTCAGGAACGTCCACATCAACGCCTCCTGGCGTTTCAACGCCCACATTCCAAGTTCCTGCTGCTCCTGTAAGTCGTTCTAAAGGTATCGAAACATGTTCTGGGATTTGCTACTGCAAAGTACACTCAAAATGACATTACGAGATCTTTAAAATGACATTCTAGAATATCTGCACACTTGCCACCAACTGGTCATTGACTGTAGCACATATTCAAACTATGTCATGGTGAAAAACACTTGGTACCCCAGGCGGTAAGATTAGAGAGGTTTGACTGTGTACTGCTGTCGGTGTAGATGTTTTGAGATGATTCGAGTTTTGCTACTGGAACTCGTACACTATAAATGACATTACGACCTTCTCTAAAATGAACATTCTAGAATATCCTGCACACTGACCTTAACTGTAGCACATATTCAAACTATGTCATGGTGAAAACACTTGGGAGCCCAGGTGGTAAGATAAGAGAGGTTTGAGTGTACTGCTGTCGGTGTAGATTCACTTGTATTAACTGGTGCCTGTGGTTCTTTTTTTTGTTGTTACAGCTTCGACGGGCGCTCTGGTGGGGGGAAGCGTTGGAGGCGCGAGTGTAGTTGGGATCATCTTGTTAATTCTTTACAAATGTTTGGACTGTTCCAATATGGACATCAAGTGGGATGTTAACGCTCCCTGCTGGTGCTGCCAACGTCGTGAGAAACCCTCTACCAGTAATGGTGAAACAGGTATATACATTCTGGGACTCTGTTTTTTTGTCCCCTTGATACATTTCATCTTTCCAGCATTGTAAATACATGTGTGATGCCAGTATACTGACGTGTGATGCCAGTGCTTTAATCCCTAAAGGACCAAGAAGCCCAAATTGGGCCTCATGTTTTTTTCAAGCACATTTGAGTAGGTCCTATATGGACAATTTTTTTGTTCAAATTTTAATTTTTCCTTTGACCAACACATGCTATGTTCTTCACTGATTCTGGTGATATAAAATTTGATCCCATCTTAATTATGGTTTTCACAATATGTTCAATTTAATTTGACATTTTAAAACCATGAATCCTTGGTCCTTAAACAGTGTATTAAGTTGAAAGTTGGCTTTGTGACTGTGCTCAGTTAAAGTACCTTACGGCGCTCATGCTTGAGACGACTATAAACGATCATGGCCTTCAACAAGCATCTGCAGTAGCGTGGAAGGAGTTTATACAGCAATCGCCGAGTGTCAAGTTTGACACGGAAATTAAGCAAGCGCAGAATGCAAAACTTCATTCTACATCTTCGAGACTCTGCTAAACCTGTGAACAGATGCTCATGGAGCTGGAACGCATCAATCAATGTTGGATTCCTTTTCATCAGGTGAAGATTCTCGAAGATTTGAAGATTCTTGTGTGGGGGAAGACTTTCTGTACTTCCGGATCATGTAAGAGTGAATTCTCCCTCTGCTTGAAATCTGAAAGAAGCATGATCACCGATGTCAGAGCCACACTAATTGAACAGCTTCAATTCACAACCTCACACGACTGTTGATCAGCAATAGGATTTTGTGTAAGCCTCAAGGTTTTAGTAATCTTTGCCATGGCAAGTGATTAGAGAGTGTCACCGTTGCTCATTTTATGCAGTTTTCAATTAACCAGAATTTGCTAACCTTTAGTGGTCATTACATTTGGTGGATGGATTTTGATCCTTTAGGTCATGAGGCCTTCTGTGGATGAGCACAATCCTGTAAATTTGTTACACGTGGTTTGTCTTATATATTTTTTATTTTTAATGCATATGATGCACTTACGCCCTAGCAAAGTATGTTAGTGTATTGTTATTAATTCTTGTGCATGGGGAGGTACCCTTGGATGATAACTACACTGAATGGCGTATTTAGTGTCCCGGGACACTATTTTTAAACCTGGATACTATTTAGTTTTAGGGAGATATAGTGTCCTTGTAAGGAAAAAATGAATGTAGTGTTCCAATGACATATGGCAACTTTATAATAAATATGGCATGCGCACCTCATGTCACTCTCATTACTTGAAAAGAACATGGCACTCTCAATGAAAGTGAGAATGACTAGTGGCAAACTCCTATGTAGTGTTGCGGGACACTATTTCTCTTCACCTTTGAACGAATTGTGGTAAAAAACATCAATTCTCTTCAGACACTAAATACACTATTGAGTGTAGTCAATGCTTGGGAAGAACTGGCAGTTAGGGTAAGAGTTGCTTCCCATGAGGCACCTGACCCCGTTCTGTCCGAAATAGAAATCGGGTTCATTGTGAGATTTCCTTTGATACAAGGAGAGTAGGTCGTGTGAAAGACATTGGTCACGGCTTGAGGAAGTGGCAAGTCTGTTTATGAGCACTTTGACCGGTTGCCCGGTCAAAATGTCATAAGTCGGCCGAGGGTGGGTGTGTACAAATATTCCAAGTAATGGACTCTTTTTTACTTAGGCAATTATGTGGAAAAATTCTAAGTTCAAATGGTAAAATGCTAAGCAAATTGGCTAAAACGGGTGTGTGTATGAAAATTACAGCACACCCAAAGGATTACAAATGGCAATCAACAAACACCTAAACAACCCACAAACCCCCACCAATTATCCTAAGCACTTAGTGCACTAAAATGGGTTAATTTTGGTGATTTAGACCCTCTAGTTAGGGTTTTGGGGACTTAAACACAAAAATTACAGCACATTCACAAGTGCTCTAATGAACAATAATAAATACTAAATGCTCACAAATACCTCACCAATCTACCTTCGGCACCACGTGCCATAAGAATGGGTCAATTTGGTGATTTGAACCCTTAAATTAGGGTTTTGGCACTCATGGATATAAATTACAGCACAGTCACCACACACACCTTGACCCAAACATTGGCTAAAAGTGCTTAATTTCCACCTCAAATTGCCTATAAGTACTAAGTACTTGAAAATGGGCTAAAATTGGAGTAAAAAATGGTTAGGTGAGGTGAATTTGCACCCTCACTTAATATGGCAGCACTGTCTCTAAACCTAAAATGGGCCACAAAATTGAATCAAATGTACTAATTCCCAACAAAACTACTCACAATGCTACAACACTTCAATGGAAGTTGAGAGCAACACGTATTCATCAATCACAAGCAATTCTAATTCCTTTTTACACAATTGACCTAATTGCTAAGAGGTGGGGGAAATCTCGGTGCAATTTCGGCAGCGCTTTCGCGCTATGCCATGCACCGGGAATTTTGAACCCTAATTCTCACTACACCAACTACAATGCAACCACAAAGTTCAAACAACGACAATTGACAACATTCAAACAAGATCACAAAACACACACCAAGGTTTTTAGACAATTACAATTACCAATTTTAAATAATAAGTTTTCTCTAATCTTTCTAACAATTACTAGGTCTAAATTATTCAATAAAAGCTTAGAAATTTGAATTTAAAGAGGGTAGGGGAGCTCTCCCTCCCTAATATCATGCTGGCCCTCTCTACTATCACCATGTGAGCACAGGGCGCGACCTCTCTGTCTCTCCGCTTGGTCGATGGAGTTCGTGGCTGCCACAGCGCCTGGCCGTCCGTCGCTTTATCGTCGCCGAATCCGGACCCTAACTCGGTCGCCTTGTCGCCCCTGATCCTATCGCTGCAACGCCGAGGACGCCGCCGCTCCGCAACTCCTCTGGCACCCCCGTTCTGGAGCTCGTCGCCGGATCTCCTTGGTTCTGCGACCCCAGTGCTGTGATTCGCCGGTGTCCACCGTGATCTTCCTGCTTGCGCAAACCTCGCTCGGAACTCTGCAATGCTGTCTCTGCGCCGGGTCGCAGCCACTTCCCGCCGAGGTTGAGCTCCGCCCCTTGCGCTGCGATTGTTGGTCTTGCCGTCGCCGGTCCTTCGTGGTTTCCGAACTGCTGCCGTCGCCCTGGTCGTGGTCGCGCCTCGAATCTATCCGCCGCTCTTCTTCTGCTGGCTCCGTGACCGGACGTGGCTTGCTTGCCCTGTTACCAAGACCTCACCCTGATTCCACACTGTGGTTTGACAATCAACAGTTGCCAGCCGCAAAATCCCCCCACAGAACAATTCTTATCACAACTCCCAAAACTAGCTGCTGTCGTCCCCCTCACAATCAAAAACAGATACTACCAATTCCTATCCTAACAACTTCCCACTCAATTCCTAATCTTCTACTGAATCCTTCCTTAATCTCCACACACCTTTCCAACCAAAAATTAATATATTTTTCACTAATTTTTCTCCCTAGCAAAACCTACACACTCACTAGGAAATCTCTCTTCCCTTCTTCTTCAATCCTTACACCCAAAAAACTCAATGCACAAAATTCTAGATCTAGATTTAGGAAAATAACGTCTCTCTCCCAAAACACTAAACGACACTAGAACAACTAACTAACTGCCTAGCTTATCGACAGGAGTGGGATTCAAAATCCCACCCCAAAGCTACATCCATCCAACTAAGTTCATCCACGAATTGTCATCCACCACAACCCTAGTTCAATCACTCATTAAACTCCCTCTTCACCCAAAAAACACAAGGAGTCTACACTAGCTTACAAAGAGAATAACAAGCCCACTTAGACTAAGAAATTACAATAATAAGCTAAACTAATCAATCTAACTAATAAAATAAAGAATAAGCTAAACGACTAGACTCACATAATAGGTCAAAATAATAACTAGAATAATAGTCTAAAATACTAGTCTAAAATAATAGGCTAGATAATAAACCAAAATGATAGGCTAAAATAATAGGTAAATAATCAACTAAAATAATAAACCAAAAGAATAAACTAAAGAATAGGCTAAAAAGATAGAATAAATAATAGGCTAATTGATAGAATAAATTATAGGATAAAATGATAGAATAATAGTAGGATAAAAGGATAGAATAAATAATAGGCTAAAAGAATAGAATAAATAATAAACTAGAAAGATAGAATAAAAGGATAGGATAAAATAATAGAATAAAGTAATAGACCAAAAGAGTAGATAAACAAATAGGCTAAATGGATAAACTAGAATAATAGACTAAATTAGTGAACTAAAATAGTAGACTAAATAATAGACTAAAATGATAGAATAAATAATAGACCGAAATAATAGGCTAAAACAATAAACTCAAATAATAGGCGAATAATAATCCAAAAGAATAGACTAAAATAAACTAATAGAATGGACTAATAAATTAGACTAAAAGAATGGATTAGAATAATAGGCCACAATAATAGATCAGAACAATAGAATAAAATAATAGGGCAAATGGTTCAAACGCCCCAAATCCAACGGTTAAATAGTTAGAAATAAATAAACAACCAAAATTACTTAGACAAAACGGCATCATAAAATAGGGCAATCAAAACCAAACCTAAATGCACATAAAGCGGGAAATTGTTTAATCGGCTAAAATGCCCCGATTAGACAAATATAAAATGCTAAATAAATCAAAGCTCTAGCGGTAAAGGTTTACCGCTAAAGTGGACCGTCTCGACGGTTCACACCGTTCAACCCGTCAACTAATATAAAGTAAGAACTAAAATAAGTTTATTCCTTCTTGTGAGAGTGGGCACGTGCTCTTCATGGGAGGCTGCCCTAATAGTACCAATGGTTGAATTGTCTTAGTAGCTTATTGAAATTAGACGTTGTAGGCAAAATATTAATCTAAAATTGACTATTTGCACTAACAAATAGATGGAATAGCAGGAAGATACCAATGGATTTTTGGTTGATTGAAATAAATATAGGAATCTAACCGATTTTTCTTAATTATTTCTCGATCATTGTTTCTAGTGGAGTTCCACAAATTTTGACATTTTGGTGGCATGCCTATTACAAATGCTTCTGAATTTTGCAAAAGGAATGTTGAATATACACTTCAACTACACCTAATTTGGACATATAAGAATTCAACATAGTTATTAGGGTTTAAAGTTTACAGGTGGATGGGCTAAAATGGATACAAGTTCTAACATTAATGTAATTAGTGTGGCCTTGTGCCGTTAGCTCAGTGCCCCTATCATTTATCCATATTTTTGTTTTTTATATTTTGTTTTAGGATAATTTTTCCATAATTTAATTCAAATTATGGTGATGAAGTTCAATTAAAAATCCATAAATTTTGGATTGTGGTCCAAAAGCTATCACACGATTTTAATGCACCCCTACTTGTTGAGAGCTTTCCGACAATGTCAAGAATGACATCAAAAACTCCCATATTCCATTTTCCATAATTTAATTCAATTTACAATAATAAAAATCACTAAATTTTTTGTAACTCTCACACCGTAGGTCCAAATGTGACGAAACGATTTCAGTGCACCCTTCATTGTTGAGAACTTTTCAATGGTACCAAAAAGGCGGCCGGCGGGCGTCTGGTCCGGGAGATCTCAACGTCATATACAAACAAAGAAACTTAACAAAATACTAAACAAACAAACTACCTTCCTAAATGTATAGGCTAGTGTGGCCATATGTTGTTCGCCCAAATGTTCTCTGTGCTCCCCGTGTTCCCCATATTCCCGTGAGTTCCCCGTGCTCCTATGTGTTCCCCATGCTCCCATACGTTCCTTGTGTTTTCCATGCTTTTGCTTTTTAGAATAATCTTATTCATAATTCAATTCAATTTATGATGACGAAGAGCTATCAAAATTATCAATTAAAAATCCAGAAGATGTGTAGATCCAAAAGCTACAAAATGACTTTGGTGCACCCACCCATGGGTGCACCTCTTCTTGTCAAGAGCTTTCCGACAATACCAAGAATGATATCAAAAACTCCCATATTCCATTTTCCATAATCTAAGTCAATTTACAGTGACAAAAAGTCACTCAAAATCTACAACTCTCACACTGTACATCCAAATGCGATGAAACAACTTTGTTGCAACCTTCATGGTCGAGAGCTCTTTCATGGTACTAAGAAGGTCGCCGACGGATGCCCGATCAAAGAGATCTCAAAGTTACAAACAAATAAAACAAACAAACAGACAAACTACCTCCCTTAATGTATAGATGTATAGTGTCCTACATTTTTTTAGGTTTTGTCTATTGACTTTGTACCAAAGAAGAAAAGGCTTTGTGTTGACAAAAGCTATATCTTGATAGTGAATGCTCGAGTGAATGTGAAAAAGTTTGATTAGGTTGCTTGTCAAAAAACAAGCCATTACTACAATGTATTGGATATATTTACAGATACAAAGTCTCTTGTAACGTAGCTCCTTGTTTTCTATGTTTTGTATTAGTTTGAGTGCTTCAAAATATGTCAAAAATCTGATCCTTTTCACCAAATTTATGTTGCACCTCAGGATGTGTGTTCAAATTGTTGGCAATTGCTTGATACTGCACTCCCCAGATGATGCAGTTAGGCTTATAATTGAGGTTAATATGATTATCTACAGTAGTAGTATATCACATGGTGTACATATATGCTCACTAGGACGGGCATAATATTCTAAGAATGCACTGCAATAAGAATGTATGAATTAGAGATCTAGAAAACTCAAACATTTATACTCCCTTCGTCCCACAAAAAGACCTTGTTTCATTGAAATCCACGGATTAAGCGTTGTTTTCACTGAAATCCATAGATTAAGCTTAATCCCTTGATCAGAGAGCCTGAAGTATGTTAATTGTGATGCAAATCCATGGATTAAGTGAGTGTAGAGGGAGTTTTTTGACTGCCACAAAGTGTATGCATGATCAAAATCCATGACAATAATCCATTATTAGCATGATCAAAATTCATGACTAACATGATCAAAATCCATAGATTAAACTGACAACATTGTTTACAATGCCCTGAAGCACTTGTCAAGTGCGCGCAAAGTTTAATTGCTAACGATGAATGAGTACAATTGGAATCATGGTTTCATTTGGGACAAAATTTTAGTCAATATCATGGTCATTTTGTGGGACAGAGGGAGTAACATTCTTGAATTGTCTAAGTGGTTTGGTTTCTTTTCTACAATGCTAGACACTGTAGATATATTATTCTTCAACACTAAGGAGTTAGACGCCTCTACAACAATAGAGGAAATCCAATGCCCCTAACATTTTTTGTTCTCTTCAATAACATCATTTATTTTATACTCATAAAGCAACAAGTCATTGAATTGACATGGTCATATGTGTACCAGTATGTGTACTACATGGTAGAGAAGATACACTAGTAAAAAGGGTGGTCTTTGGGTACCAAGGATCAGTGTCAAAGTGTGGTGTCTAAGGCCCATATTGTCACTAGTATGGTGCTCAAGGAATTCACTTCCAAAAAATTACAATTGGAGTGCAAAAAATCATAGGGTGCAAATAAATCTTTGAAGGTAATTTTTATAAATAAATCACATTAATATAGAATGCTCAAAATCGATTACAAGAATGAATATTTTTAAAATATTACTAATTATAGTAAGGATTGCTTTTATTTTTTAGGGTACTTTTAAATACTCTAGTATTGCACGTGGTACTAAATATATATATATATAGAGTGACTTCCCCGAGCTTTGGTGCCAATATGGGCCTTTGCACTGATACTATTCCTTAGTGCTCAAAGACCACCTTTCTACTAGTCATATGAGTGGCATAGTCTTTCATGTTTTTTTCTCCTCAAGACATATAAACATTTTTGTAAACTTCTTGAGAACTCCACGGAAAGATTGGGGACCAAATTCAATGAGATTTTTCTCTAATTGTAGCACTACTGTACTTGGCCATCAGGGTCTGCTTTTCATCCCGAATAAATTTTTTTTGGAAAAATATTTTTCAACAAATGCCAAATTCTGTGAATATCTTTCAAGATTCTCTTTTTCACTATACAAAATAGAATATTATTGAAGAAACCATTTCCTAAAGATTTGGGCTTGTCTTCTTATAATTCTTCTTTGCTAATCTTGATGACCAACTACGATATTCACCCTCAATCCAAGATTTTTTTAATTCAAAGGGACCATGGTAAGGCAACTCAAGAATGTTGCTATGTTGAAGGGATTGATCGCAAGCTACGGTGTACTATGTTTTTTGTCGCATACTACTAATTGTTGCACTTTTACAATCTTTGAAAAATCACCAAAAAATATCGAGTTGGAATTTTGTGATGAAACAAATTGCATTTTTTTTAGAATTCCAACATTAACCCCTAAATGACATAGGGAGTAAGGGCAAAACCTAGATGTGTTATAAAATGTCACTTTTGCAACTTTGATGAAGTTTGGTCCAAATGAGAAAATGAGAAGCATGACATTAAGTAATTATCCATACAGTCAAAATTTCAAAAAATGTTTTAAATACTCATTTAATGAATTTAGATCATTTATTGTTGAATATTCCCCAAAATTACAAAATCTATTTTTAGAATTTGAATTTTGGTTTGATTGGTTAAAACTAAACATTCTATTCAAAAGTGGTCGATGGAAAACTTTTCAAAGGAGAAAACATCATTACTTTTCTGAAATAGTAAGTTTGATAACACTAGGACAATGTTGAGGTGTTTGTCTTTGTAAAGTTCTCATCGGTGAAGTTTAACTTGGATTGACATGATTCAAATTGGGTTGAAAAGTAGACTTGAATTTCTATTTGAAAATATTTTTTATTTTTTATAAAATGTTTTATTTCATCTCAAACAACCTGTAAGAAAAGGGCAGCGACCATGAAATGGTTGTTTGGTCACTTAGGGATTAACATGTCTATCACAATAAAGTTTGCAAAATTTCAATATTTTTATCCAAATTAATCATTTATGCTTGGAAATGGTAGTATGTCACTTGTTAAAGTGCACCTAAAATATGGGAAGTGCTTGAATTTTAACTTCATACATTTTTAGCAACATACTACAAGTGTGTATATAGTTACCATATTTTTTTTATATTGGGTCTTATCCTTGCTTATTTTTTGATTAAATGTTTCACGATGTTTATGTTTTTTCAAATTTTTCGTGCATTTCAAAAAAAAATTGGATTTTTTTTGGAAATGAAGTAATGGTTGAATTTTAGAAGTGGAATGTGAAATACATTTTCCATAAAACCTATCTATGGAGGTTATGTAAAAGAAGCTCTGATTGCCCCTAATGTATAAAAAACAAAAAATTGTTGTTGAGCAAAGCACACAGTCTTGAAATAAACTTGACACTCACCACAGAGGAAGTGTTAGCGGATACATGTCTGGCTACAATGAAATTTTTGATCTAATTCAAAATCGTAAAGTGTACACTACTATACCAGTAGCATTAGTTGCACAAACTTTGAGTGCACACGCTACATCTCCTTCGGTAGACTGTAGCTTGCAAAAGCCCAAGGTTGAGTGAACTAACTTTACATCATTTTGGTTTGGATGGACATTGGAAGCAACTGTCAAAGAACCCAAATGTATGAACCTGCCGCGCTACGTTCCTAACAGCACCCCATGTCCCAAACCCTACTCCAACAATGAGCATAAAAATGAGAAGAAGCACATTCACTAGAAACACAAGCCACCATGTGGGTAGGAATGGGGGCGGCTTCACCGGTGAGTTCTGCACATGGATCGAGAGCAATTTTTTTTTTTGAGTTTTTGAGATGTCATGCATACTTTTAAATGACAAATTCAATCAATGAAATACAATTCAAATGGGACCAAATTTGATATCATTAGAATCAGTGAAGTAAAGAACATTGCATGTGTTGGTCAAATAATAAATAAATTTGAACGAAATGAAAGTCCACTTAGGACCAATCTAAAAATGCTTTATAAAAACATGAGACATGTCTTCTAGAAATTAAATTGTCTTAGGTAATACTCTTATTGGTA
Organism: Pohlia nutans; assembly: GCA_022496805.1. Lineage (NCBI taxonomy): Eukaryota > Viridiplantae > Streptophyta > Bryopsida > Bryales > Mniaceae > Pohlia > Pohlia nutans. The sequence goes on from CM040085.1 coordinate 37,155,135, forward strand.
CTACTTACAAGAATTGTATCGTGATCATGAGGTTGGCAGTTCAATTTCTATTGGTATCCGTAATTTATGTATTTTTTACCACTGGACTTGATGGGGAAACCTAACTCCCACTATTGGCATGTGCATTGTCCTTGGCAAAAAATTCAAAGCTTGTTGCTTTTGGCCATCGGTTCAAGCCTCAAGTTTATTGCATCTTTCAATTTATTTTGTTTTTATAAACATAATTTCAAAAAAAAATGCAATATTTCTTGAAAATATAGTTGTATTTGTACTTAGATATAAAAAAAGTGGTGTGTTAAAAAATGATATAAAAATTTGCGGCTTGCAAATCTCTTCATAATTGAACATTCTTGAAGTGTTTATAAAGTTGGACCTCTTGAATTCGGGAAACTTTAAGAATCTCGGAAAGAATGTTCTTTCAAAAAATGAAGTGGCTTGGCTTCGTTGGCTCGTACAAAAGATGATTCCTTCTCTAAATTAGTATTTCTAAGTCCAAAAGAAACCTCGCCTATGAGCTTCAAGAACAATGTGAACAATTACTGTGAATTTTAAAATAAATAAATAAATAATAATTTTCATAAGACTTTATGGTGCATCACTAATTGTAAAAGTGACAAAAAGTAACCATGATCTTTGCACAATATAAATGAATTCATTTGATCAATTTTGCAGAAAGCTTACCTCACGAGCAGACTTGGTGCGGTAGGTGAAAAAAAAGGCAACGAGAGGAATGACGTACATGCCTATTGCAACTCCCAATGATCCCAAAATTGCATTAATTGGTCCAAAAAAGGGCACGGCAAGTGCCAATAAAAACATAATTGCCACCACAGGAATACGAACAAGGACTCGTAGATAGAACCTCCTTGTGTGCACCCGCAAGGCCTTCTCACATACAAGGAAAACTGGGTACATATATATGACAAACGCCATGGCCTGTACATGTCCAAAAAACAAAGTAATTTAGCATAAAAGTGATAATTCTAATCAAAACTTGACGTTGAATATCGCAATTGGTTGTTAGGATTGGAAAAATGAAAAGAAGAAAAAATAAAAAATAATACATACATACATACATAAAAATAAAAAATAAAAAATAAAAAATAAAAAAAAATAAAAAATAAAAAATAAAAAATAAAAAATAAATAAAAAAATAAATAAATAAATAAATAAATAAATAAATAAATAAATAAATAAATAAATAAATAAATAAATAAATAAATAAATAAATAAATAAATAAATAAATAAATAAATAAATAAATAAATAAATAAATAAATATATATATATATATATATATATATATATATATATATATATATATATATATATATATATATATATATATATATATATATAATAAAAGAATTAATTATTTGGTAGGAGAAGCTGACCCTGACGGTCAGGTACAATAGTATCATTTGTTCGCATATACATACATAGCATGAAGCATCTTATATGAAGCTAGTTTTTCATTTCTCATACATAAAGTAACCAAACCTAAAAGTGAAAATTGTTTTGGTCTACTTTGTGAGTCAACGTATAGTCTAAAATTTGAGATGAATGTGTTAGCAGATGGAAAAGAATCACAATGCAAGTTTTTTTTAATATATTTTGATATACCAATAACAATCTATCAATTTTAAAAATTAAAATTATAAGAAAACTTACTATTGATATTCCCTCTGTTTTGATATAAGGAGCTCTTTTGAGAATTCTACTCAAAATTGGAAACACTGTGCTGAATTTGCAGAGATGTTGCTTATATCATAACAGAGGGAGTACTAGACTACCTTTAATTGAACATCCTTGAAGCATCAACTTCCATTGAGTCTGTCTATCTCCATTGGTTAGAATTGAAAACTATTGTTGGTTTTAGAGATTGTAAACGTTACTTTTAGTGCTAAATGTAGGTGTCGCATTAAAATGTTGTCTCTTTTGGATTCAGTTACACTAGTAAAAGAGTAGTATTTGGGTACTCATATCTTTTCTAAAACCCATCTTGCTTTGGTACTAATAGTATTCCTTGGTGCTCAAAGACCACCCTTTTTTTCTAGTGTTACTTTCAAATGAAAATGAATTGTATGGAATTGTCTTACTTGGTGTGTTACCAAACATGCAATTGCAAAAGTTTGCCATCCACTTCTTGGAAGAACAGCGAAGGCATTTGAATGTGTCAGTAGTCGATCACCAGCTGACCAATACACTGAAACTCCGCTCGGCAGGGTCACGAGAATCGCATATGCGAGGACTGCAATGCAGACAAATTTATATGCAGATGGCCTCTTCATGGACTCCAGAATCTCTCTGCCACCAAAGAATCATAAAGCACATGATAAAACTTGGATCTCATGAAAAAGAGTTCAAAAATTGCTCTCGCACACAGAGAGAATTTACTTCAATTCTATTGAAAAGCTGGTGTGCATGAAGAGTTTGGTACTTTATAGTCCCACAACATTGTCCATCGAACGCAGAGAGTGATGCAAAAACTACATACATACATTGTGTTTTTAAGCTATGGTGTTACAAATTTCAGATAATGGCGTTACATTTTGGCCACTACATTGATGAAATGCTTTTTTTCCTCTTATTTTCCAATGAAATGCAGATCATTCTTCAAAAGGGCTTCCTACAAACATAACATTAATCAAACATATGTATACTCGTTTGTTTTATTGTCGACAAGGATTGCTTACATGGTGATTCCATGCCCTCCAAATGCGCTGAGAATACTAGCAACCCCTGTGAAGAATTCCACCTTGTCGTTTACTCCGGTGTGCTTGACCCCAGCTGGCTACATCATCGACAAAAATTAATCCATGTCATCAATTGCACCAGAATCCAATCTGCTGAGACACTTGAACTAATTGTAATGAAGCTGGGCTCCCTTTTGTAATCTCAATGATAAGATTCTGTTCAACAAGGATCTCAAATGGACATCATAATTTTGTGCCATCTCTTATAGTGGGGAATTTTTATTTATTTTGTTTTTATTTCTAGTGTTTTAATTTGCTGACCTGTCCATAAGAGAGTGCAGCAATAAGCAAGTAGATAGATGTGATGGTGGTTGTGGCAACGCCAATGAAGGCCCCTGAGCGGAAGTGACGAAAATCCGGAACAAAGACGGCGAGAAAAGCAACCCCTCCCACAATGTATGTCCACTGTCGCTTGTCCAGACTTGAGTTTGCGTAATAGAGGTTACTGGAACAATCAAAAGAATAGAATTAATTAACCAATATCTTATTGAACCAGTCAACATTGAGAGTTTCTCATATTTTAACCCTAACAATGTTTATTGCTTTTGCAAAGATGAATCAAGTTTTTCTTTAAAACTCAATTAAAGAATGTTCAAGTTTAACCCCTAAAGGACCAAGAAGCCCAAATTGGACCTTATATACTTTTTAGCAGTTTTGAGTAGGTCCTATGTGGACTTCCTTTTGTCCACATTTAAACATTTTCTTTAATCAACACATGCAATGTTCTTTAGTGATTCCAGTGATATAAAATTTGGTCCCATCTAAATTATAACTTCTACAATATAATTGATTGTTTTTTTCATTTTGAAATCATGAATCCTTGGTCTTTTAGGGGTTAAAGAATATTATTGTGGACCTAAGCAACTTATTGGTTGCAAAGGATATTAATTTCTCACCTAGCACTTGCAACAAGCTGAATGATGGAAGCCATAGTAAGTTGCGCAGTATTGCAGAAGTAGGTGAAACCGTAACCAAATTTGCCAGTTAGACCCCCAATGACTTCATAATACTGCACAATCATCCACATCCTCATTTAGTTCACAAACGCGCTCTGATATTAACTCCTAAAGCACCAAGAAGCCCAAATTCGGTCTCAAGTTTTTTTTAAGCATTTTGAGTAATCCTATGTGAAATTCCTTTTGTTCAAATTGGTTTGTCTTTTGACCAACACATGCAATGCTCTTCACTAACTCCTGTAATATAAAATTTGGTCCCATTTGAATTATATTTTTCACAATATGATTGATTGAATTTGATATTTTTAAATCATGTATCCTTGGTCCATGAGGGGTTATGTCATGCTCATTAGGATTAAGCCAGTGAGAAATTCATGATTTAATAGAGGGACCAAATCTGCAAAGTGTTTTTTTTCTCCCTTCTAATGCACGTACCTGCACAATATATTTCTCGGGGCGAACTTTGCCTTGCAAGGCGAGGCGAGATTTGAATTCCAAGTAGAGCCAAACAAGAAGGTACACAGGCCATGCACCCAGCAATCCATATACAACAATCGCCGAAATTCCCCAAGCGTACCCCATTTGTGACAACGAGTAGGGCATGGTGATCAGCACGAATCCAATCTGAAATCAATGCAACCAGTGAGGCCATCAATGGCGGTGGTGACTCGTGATTTCATGCTCTGGAAGGAGACATGAGCTCGACGTTCTTGTTGACAAGCTTGATAGGACGAGTGAAGCTTGATAGCCTTTTATTTCCCCACCTGAATATGGAAAAATTTACTACATTTCTGTTGTAGAATTGGAGTGATTTGAGACGCTCATCTAAAAGTTCAGATCCACAGCTAGGTCCTACATTCTAGAGCACTGGAGCGTCACATTTTGTAACTTCAGTTGCGAGTATCCTCAAATTTCTTGAGGTCGGTCCCAATTTGACTTCAGAAGACGTTTTGGCAATGAGTCCACTCGAGGCTGGTCCACTGAACTCTCTATTATCACACGTACATTCCAGTATCTACAGAGAATCTTTGCTATTGTGATCGGATACTTTTCAAATGCCAAGGTCTGAACTCATGTATGTAGGTTACCAAAAGTGTGACGTATAAGAGTACGTAATGTACTAGGTAGAGTACTCCATGCACTCTGGTACGGTTCGTGACTCAGAGATAACATGCACCTACTACACGACGTGGCGAGCTCATGGAACACTCTATCCAACATAGCTTACGACACTTTCACACATTAGTAGAGTCTTATTTTGAGGAGTACACTATCATAGAGAATTGAGAATAGAGAAGGAATTCTCTACAAAGATTTGGAATACACTACGAAGATTGTGTGGATAGGAAAATGCATTACAGGTTGTAACTAGTAGTGGGCGTGTATGGCATCTTTTGCATGAAATGAACCCAACCTGAACAGTGCTCTACAATGTACTGTACTTCCAAATGAACATTCGTTTATTATTACTTATTTATATTAGATACACGCCCATCTCTGGTTGTAACTGTATTATTCGCATAAATCCAATCCGAAGCTGCCACAGCTGGACCTGATTTCCTAAAGTAGGCTATGAGCGTAAGATGCTTATGGATACAGCCAAGAGGGAAAATTTTGAAATCGAGGCTGACCAAAACAAATTAGAGATACAACCCCGACTGCAGGAAACTGGGAATCAATGCATTTGTTTCTTGCGATACCCTTCCAGATTTTCTCAAAGATCATCCCTAAAACAGTAAAAAGTACTACAAATGAAGAGCTGGGAGCTTAACCACCCTCAAAAACAAAATGCACAGGTGGGAATGCTCAAAAAATGAATCGCCAAAATCATGAACATGAGGTTCTGTATTCTCCATCAAATGAAGGAGCAGTTAATTAGTACCTGACCAGCAGCAGCAACAAGCCACGCATCAAACACGGTGGAATGGTCGTCCCAAAACGCCGACAACCTCCCCTTGCTCTTCATTCCATGACTACTTCCATTTGACGCTACGGCCACTCCCGAGTCTGCCATTGTCTCTATCAATCTCCTGATCCCAAACCCCCCAATTCAGTTCAAGCCCATCCTTTGTCACGTATTTGAAAGACGCAAACGAACTTAATTATAGCAGCTCCCTCAAAACTCAGAGATGCAAAACTTACAACTTCCGACACAGGTAAACCAAAACTCGATTTCAAATTAAGTCACTGAAACTTGGCATGCAGAATCCATGTTCTGCAGCTCTAAACCACGGAGTAATCCCGGGATTCTAATGCATAATATCTGACTCGCTCTGACCCTGTACTGTACGGTGCTCACTTTGTTGTACATACCTCAGCCACATGATACTACAGCCAGGTGATACTCTTGGCTTAACGACAGTTGTTCCTAGTGGACCTTTGTTGACTGGAATCTTTACTGTCCCTTTTCTTGGAGGACTTTGCTGCCGAAGTGTATTATTAACAGTACTAGAGGTCATTCTTGTCCTAATGTGCATAGTTGACATGCTTTTCTTGCTTGGTGAAGCTTGTAAGGGTTTCTTCATATAGTTGGGACTATTCTGCATATCTGGGACAGTTTTGGACCCATGTATTTTGAGGTTTTAATTGGGTGTGTGAAGTAATAAAATTATGGGTTTCATTCCCGTCGTACACCGAGAGAGCCAAGTACTATACCATTTGACGGAACCTGCAAATGACTTTACGATCCTTCCATCTTCATATAGTTACCATCATTCTTCTCAAACTGTGCACTGTTCAGAACCCAATGCCAAGTCAACTGTTATGCTCATGCTGTAATTTTGATTCGTACAGTTAGGGCTGTTGCTAAAGCCAGATTCAAAATGTCGCACTGCTCTGCCTAATGTCGTACTGCCCTGACTAAATTTGCAGACACGTTAAAATAATTGTTGGAAACAGTTTTTCCTATCCTGGGTAACTTAGATTCTCTCCTACACGCCCTCCCAATCAATTGAGCCACAAAGCTTTGAAGTGATACGAAAAGTATAATACCAGTATTATAAACGCATTACTATTCATGATAAATGCATTACTACTCATTTTCGAATATTCCCATCTTGGTGTCCGAGCAGTGCTGGCGTCTAGTACGCATTTATCATGCTCCCTTTACATCAGTACTTTGACAGTACTGATGGAGTCATCCTGCTGAGGGTTTTTTTCCTCCCTCCAACAACCTCTCACTACAAGTAGAGGCGTCGTCTCACTCTATAGGATCTTGTTCATTGTTGCTTTTCACTCTACACGCTTGTCCTGCGTGACGAATCACACTCACCAAGTCCAACCAAAAAATTAGTGAGTGCGAAGTGGCGCCATTTGACTCACAGAAGGAGTGAAAAGCGACGCCTTCTCCTTGTAGTGACTGGTTAGCATTTAGTTTCAGTGACATGATATCATGATGAAGGAAGCCAAAACCTTAAGTTTCTACATAGGCACCTCAAAAGTTTTGCAGGCATGAAGCATTCAGTTGTTAGCTTCTTATGTTTTGTATTGTCTAGGGGAGAGACTAGGGTAAGGATGCCTTTCCATGGAGAGCTTGAACCTGCATGGTGACGTCATGTGGGTACCTCTTGACATGTTTAGAAGGTAGGAAGAATGAATGAGGTGCAAGTTGGAAATTGACTTCCAGTCTTGCAAAGTGGTCAGGAGAAAACAAGACCGGAAGCTTGGAAACTTTATCCAGAAGTTCTGACATATACTATAAACACTTGACAACTCAATATGTTACAACCTCCAAAGCACTCAATTAATTTCAGCTACACCCCCAAAAGCATGTTCTATCAAGCAAGTAATTGTGGATGACATCACCATGAAGGTTCAAACTCCCCATGGAAAGCTGTCCTAACGCTACATTTTTAGGAGTTGCAAGGCTGGACAAAAAATACAAGCCGTAAAAAAAAATCTGGGGTAAATACTAAAGTAGACACTATGCGACTAGCAGCTTGTTTTTATCGCTTGTACCCTGTTTTGGAACAGTGCTTTCCTACTTGTTCCTGCACACGCCGGCTGCTTTAAAGTTTTGCTAGTGTTGAATAGAAACAAGTTGTTGAGAAATTTGGAGCATTGACACATTGTATGCAAGCGTCCTACTTTCTAATTATTTTTATTCTAATGTTTGTTCATCAATCATGCGGTTTGCCAGTAGTCGTCTCTTGGGGACTACGCTATACAGTTTTTTTTGAAAAAAGTATGTCCCAAACTTTATTTATATTTTTGAATTTTTTTGGGTACAAACTTGCTATACGGCTACAGTAATCCCTATTGATACGGCTACAGTAATCCCTATTGATACAACATTGTCAGTATGATATCTTTAAAAATGGATACATATTGAGTACAATTATGTAAACCACCTAAAGAGAGAATAGTTTAGGTCTTTCATAAAGAGTCAATTTGGGTGGTTCTACTATAGTAACTATGTCACTTTGACATAGATAGCAGGTGTTACCCATGGTACTCTTGGTACGTAATATTCCTTAACCCTTGACCCCTAAGCGTCCCTAGCTTTTTCGGGTAAAATTATCATTGCTTTTGATGTGTTATAGGTCTATATGTAAGTGAGGTGTAGAAATCTCAACCGTACAATCTTGTAATATACATGCTGTAGATCATGTGGATCAATTTTGGGGTCATTTGGCCATATAGATTGCAAGATCATAGTGTTTTAGTGTTAAAAAAGGATGCTGAAATTTTCCTAGCAACATAGTTAGAGGTGAAATTCGTTTTCAAAATTACTCAAATGAAAAAACTTTCAACTATAAAGTAGTTCAAAATCATCATGTAAACACATTGGTACCAAAAAAAACTCATGAAAAAATTTAATGTGCCCTAAAATGGCCTTGCAATGTCAAAAAGTAGCCCAAAAAGTGACCCATTTGACCCAAAAAGCAAAAAGTGTCCAAACTAGACCCGTGCACCAAAATGACTCCCAAACATCCATAACAAAATGGACTGAAATGAAAATTTTACCATGATAACTAGACTTCAAGGGGAATCCAAGCCAACAAGTTTTATTGAAAACAGACATGGGATGAAGGAAATACAAGCCCCCGAAGTTGCAGCCATCAAAATACACAAAAATTGTCCAAAAAAAAGATACCTACTTTCAAATGATCACCAAAAATTCAATACATCTTGGATTGATCTGAAATTTTTACCACACATTCCATACATCATGCGGTTTGTTTTTTAAAATTTCATTAAAATCGGACACTTTTTGCAAAAGTTACAGCTCTTCGAAGGTGAATGTATCCCCAAAAACGTCCAAAATATGGACGTCGGGACGGTTAGGGGTTAAACATTCTCACCCCTCTCCAAATTCGGCAATTTTGCAAAGATGCATAATAAAATGAAACTTAGAGGGATATTTTACACTTGATGTATGAAAAAAGTTGTGCATTATAAATTTTAGATTCTATCCATACGGTTAGATCTGCGATTGATGTCACTAATATTTTTAAATAAAATTTGAAATTTGAAATTAAAAATTCTTTTGTAATTTGGTTACAAATAAGATATTGACAATTTTTACATGAAATTTGTTGTGATTGGTTGAAATGTAATACTCTAAATGTAGTGATTTTTGGAGATTTTTTAGTTGCTTAATTTTATAAGTTCACTTTTTTAAGAGCACTTTTACTCTGAAATCTTTGAAATTTTGGGTGAATCACTACAACATGAAATGAGGCATAAATTTTTCACAAATCATCCCCTTTCTAATTGGATCACACATGCATGAAGCTAACTTCCCATAAAATATATAGTAAAAAACTCACGCTGCAAAAAGTCAATGATGAATGAGAAAACTATGTTTGATTCTGTACATCATCCACTTTCTGGACGGTTGGACGTTTAGGGGTTAATTGCATTGGTCTAATTCCTTTTCTACACTAAGAAAGTCTTGACATAAAGTCCCCTTTTTAGTGTAAAAATCTTGAATAGAAGGTCACAATGCAATTATAGAGGCATCATTCTTTATTGTAGAGGAAAATTCATCTTTTGTAATGGAATAGTAAGGAATGAAAACTAATTGAAATTTTGAGCATTAACACATTCCATGTAAGTGTCCTACTATTTTTTAATTTTTAATCTATTGATTTGGTACATAAGAAGAAAAGGCCATATATTGACAAAAGACACATCTATAGTGAATGTGAAGAAGTTTAATTTAGAATACTACTCAAAAAACTACAATGTATTGGATATATATACAAATACAAAACCTCTTGTAACATAGTTACTTGATTTGAGTGCTTCAAAATCTATCTTCAAATCTCTTAACCATTTTACAAAATTTATGTTGCACTCGAAGGCGTGCCTTCTTTTTGTCTCCAATTGCTTGATACTGCACTACCCCAGATGATGTGGTTAGGCTTAGAATTGTAGTTAAAATGATGACCTAGTATATGTCACATGTTGTACATATATGTTCACTAGGATCGGCATAATATTCTAAAAATGCATTGCAATAAGAATTTATGAAAAATGAGATAGAAAATTCAAACATTTATAACATTCTTGAACTGCTTTGGCTTGGTTTCTTTTTCACAATGCTATTGTATATATATAATTCCTCAACACTAAAGAATGATGCCTCTATAACACTAGACGATATCCAATGCTAATATGGCCCTTAACGTTATTTGTAGATCTCTTCATTAGCCTTCTTTATTATTTACTCATAAAGCAGGAAGTTATTGAATTGACATGGTCATATGTGTACTATTCAAGAAAATATGTTGAGGGTTGAGTGAACGTACTTTTATTACATCATTTTGGTTTGGGAGGACATTGGAAGCAACTGTCAAAGAATCCAAATGTGTGAATCTGCCGCGCTACGTTCTTGGCAGAGCCCCATGTTCCAAAGCCGACTCCAACAATGAGCATAAAATTGAGAAGAAGCACATTCACTAGAAACACAAGCCACCATTTGGGTAGGAATCGGGGCGGCTTCAATGGGGAGTTCTGCACATGAACGAAGAGCAAATTTTTTTTGAGTATTTGAAATGTCATGCATACTTTTAAATGACAAATTCAATCAATCAAACCTAATTTAGATGGGACCAAATTCGATATCACTAGAATTAGTGAAGTGAAGTACATTGCATGTGTTGGTCAAAAAATAAATAAGTTTGAACGAAAAGAAAGTCCACACAATTAGGATCGATCTAAAAATGCTTTATAAAAATTATGGCATGTCCTTCAAAAATTAAATTGTCCTAGGTGATAGTCATTTTTATACTACTTACAAGAATCCTATCGTGATTATGGAAATTTCATTTCTATTAGTATTCATAATTCATGTATTTTTTACCACTTGAATGAACAGTAAAACCTAACTCCCGCCATTGGCACGGGAGTTGCCCCTGGCAAAAATATCAAAACATGTTACTCTTGGCGACGGGTTCAAGCCTCATGTTTACGTGTGTCTTAATTTTTTTTTGTTTTTATAAATATGATTTAATAATTTTTTAAAAATGCAATCTCTTGAATGTATAGTTGTATTGGTACTTAGATATAAAAGAAAGTGGTGTGTAAAAAAATGATATAAAAATTTGGGACTTGCAAATCTCTTCATAACATAACATTCTTGAAGTGTCTAGAAAGCTGGAACCTATGAAATCACGATATTCTAAGAATCCTAGAAAGAATGTTGTTTCATAAAATGAAGTGGCTTGACTTCTTTGGCTTGTACAAAAGACAATTCCTTCTCTAAATCAACATTTCTATATCCAAAAGAAGCCTTTGACTATGAGCTTCAAGAACAATGTGAACAATTACAGTGAATTTTAAAATAAATAAAGAAACAATCATTTTTATAAGACTTTATGGTGCATTACTAATTGTAAATGTGACAAAATGTGACCATGATCTTGGCACAATATAAACTAGTTTATTTGATCAATTTTGCAATAAGTTTACCTCACGAGCTGACTTGGTGCAGTAGGTGAAAAGAAAGGCAACAAGAGGGATGACGTACGCTCCTATTGCAACTCCCAATGACCCCAAAAGTCCATTAATTGGTCCAAAAAAGGGCACCGCTATTGCAAAGAAAAATATAATTGACACCACCGGAATACGAGCGAGGACTCGTAGAAAGAACCCCCTTGTGTGCACCCGAAAGGCCTTCTCACATACAAGGAAAACTGGGTACATACTTATGACAAACGCCATGGCCTGTACATGTCCAGAAAACAAAGTAACTTAGCATAAAAGTGATAATTCTAATCAAAACTTGACGTTAAGCTTGCTTTGGCACTATTCCTTGGTGCTCAAAGACTACCCTTTCTACTAGTGTTACTTTCAAATGTAAATGAATTATTTGGAATTGTCTTACTTGGTGCGTTACCAAAGATGCAATCGCAAAAGTTTGCCATCCACTTCTTGGAAGAACAGAAAAGGCATTTGAATGTGTCAGTAGTCGATCACCAGTTGACCAATACACTGCAACACCGCTCGGGAGGGTCACAAGAATTGCATATGCAATGACTGCAATGCAGATATACTTATATGCAGATGGCCTCTTCATGGACTCCAAAATCTCTCTGGCACCAAAGAAACATGAAGCACATGAAAAAACTTGGATCCCATGAAAAAGAGTTCAAAATTTGCTCTCGCACACAGAGAGAATTTACTTCAATTCTATTTAAGAAGTGGTGCAGTGTGATGTTACATTTTGGCCACTGCATTCATTATATGCTTTTCTTTCCTCTTATTTTCCAATGAAATCCAGATTTTCAAAACGGTTTCCTATAAACATGAACATTAATCAAACAAATAATAATAATAATAATAATAATAATTAATTATTAATTATTAATTATTAATTTAGACAAGGATTGCTTACATGGTAATTCCATGCCCTCCAAATGCGCTGAGAATACTAGCAACCCCTGTGAAGAATTCAACCTTGTCGTTTGCTCCAGTGTGCTTGACTCCTGCTTGCTACATCATGGACAAAAATTAATTTGTGTCATCAATTGCACGAGAATTCAATATGCTGAGACATGCACAAGAACTAATTGTAATGAAGCTGGGCTTCCTTGTCAAAATGGAAATAACTGTCGAAGTTTTTGGTGTGTTTTAACTTAATGCTTTTTTTTTTCCCAACAAAAGCAGTCGAAGTTCTTGAAAAACAGTCTATCTATACTAGTAATATGTAGTTTTTGTGTCACTCTCATTGTCTGCCCCTTTTAAGAGCACAAGGCTCACGTTTGAAGTATAAAACCTAGGATAAATATTACAGAAAAACTTGTTAAAAATTAGTACAATTTTTTCCGGACAGAGGGAGTAATCTCAATAGAACCCATTACTGTAGAGGTGACAACCAAGCATTGAATATGAAGAGCATGGCTACATCTCACAATCCAATTCCTGTTTGAGAAATCCTATCATCGAGATTATTGTAGCTTAGTTAATAGCTACTCCGGCACAAATCATTCCAAAAATTGGAAGATGAGAGGTTTTGAAACTCATTTCCTCAGAAACTTTTGTTGTAGTATGATGAAGATTATCAATGCTTGTAATGTTGAAATGGAAAAATCCAAAAGGGATAATTATTAGGCCTATTAGTGTTCAACGAGCTATTAACTTATGGTATGACTAGTAATCTGAAATTACTTCCGTACGGAAATAACATGGCCATTTCCTTGACTCGACGTATTATTTCTCATAACAAGGTTGTAACTTCACATTACCTAGTTCATGGCACTACACCAATATTTTGTCATCTCTTACAGTGGGGGAATTTTTATTTTTATTTTTATTATTTCTAGTATTTTAATTGCAGACCTGTCCATAAGAGAGTGCAGCAACAAGCAAGTAGATAGATGTGATGGTGGTTGTAGCAACGCCAATGAAGGCCCCTGAGCGGAAGTGATGAAAATCTGGAATAAAGATAGTCAGAAAGGCTACCCCTCCCACAATGTACTGCCACTGCCGCTTGTTCAGACTTGGGTTTGCATAATAGAGGTTACTGGAACAACCAAAAGAATAGAATTATTAACCAATCTCTAAAAAAACTATTAGACCAGTCAACATTGAGTGTTTCTCATATTTTAGCTGTAACAATGTTTAATGATGTCGCAAAGATGAATCAAGTTTTTCTTTAAAACTCAATCAAAGAACAAGTTTGACTCCTAAAGGACCTAGAAGCTCAAATTGGGCCTTATATTAATTTTTTTTAGCAGTTTTGAGTAGGTCCTATATGGACTTCCTATTGTCCAAATTTAAACGTTTTAAAACCAACACATGCAATGTTCTTTAGTGATTCCAGTGAAATAAAATTTAGTCCCATCTAAATTATATTTTCTACAATATAATTGATTGTTTTTTTCATTTTGAAACCATGAATCCTTGGGCCTTGAAGGTTAAAGAATATTTTTGTGGACCTAACGGCAACTTACTGATTGCAAAGGATATTAATTTCTCACCTAGAACCCGCAATAAGGTGAATGACGGCAACCATCATAAGTGTCATAGTATTGCAGAACAAGGTGAAACCCAAACCAAATTTGCCAGTTAGACCCCCAATGACTTCATAATACTGCACAATCATCCACATCCTCATTTAGTTCACAAATGGCACTGCGCCTCCGATATTAACCCCTAACTGCCCAAGCGCCCATTTTTTGGACGATGTACGGATTTCATCCACGTTTTCTCATCTGTTATGCACTTTTTGCAAGGAAGAAAAATACTACAAAATTCTATGGCAAGATAGCTTCATGCATGTGTGATCCGATTAGAAAGGGGATGATTTGTGAAGTTTTATGCCTCATTTCATGTTGTAGTGATTCACAAGAAATTTCAAAGATTTTAGTCTAATGTGCTCTTGAAAAAATTAACTCATAAAATTAAGGTACCAAAAAATCTCCAAAAATCACTACACTTAGAGTATTACATTTCAACCAATCACAACAAATTTCATCCACAAATTGTCAATATCTTATTCATAATTGAATTACAAAATATTTTTGAATTTCAAGTTTCAAATTTTATACAAAATATTGGTGATAGCAATGGCAGACCTAACCGTATAGATAGAATCTAAAATTTATGATGTATTGTACTACGTGACCATAGGTGCAATGAAGTGCGTTATGAGTTTTCACATTGCATCCAACATGTGGAATATATAAACTCTTAAGCGTACAAGTAGCCCCGTGGAGCCATGCTTGGTCGATTTTCAGTCAAACGCTAATTTTCACCTAGTTCGTAATTTCGAATGAAAATGGCCACAACTACGAAAGTGTGGGGGCTATCTTCTACTTTCTAATCCGATTTATCATTTGTCAAAATTGTCAAAATTGCATTTTTACAGCACTTTAAAGCTCAAAACTCTAAAATTCCAATATACACTACAAAATACGTTTTTCTACCAACTTTCTTTTTATGTAAGCTCAAGAAGCATGCCACCTACACCTTGTTGTTTATCCTATTATTTACATTTTCCCTAAAAATTTCGTACTATTCTAAGCATAGATTGTACTATTCATCCATAGATTGTCAATATCTTATTTGTAATTGAATTACAAAATAATTTTAAATTTAATGTTTCAAATTTTATACAAAATTATTGGCGATAGCAATCATAGATCTAACCGTATGGATAGAATCCAAAATTCATAATGTACAACTTTTATTCATATATTAAGTTCTAATTATCCTTCTAGGTTGCATTTTATAATTACATCTTTGCAAAACTTCCGAATTTGGAGAGGGCTCTAGGCATTTAGGGGTTAAGGAGTGCATTTACTTTACCTACTTCGCAGACTTACCCAATTGCATAGACCTCCAAGATCTCATGAAACCTATAACTTTCATTGCAACTATGTAAATGACAACCGCTGGTAACTACGACCATTATCATCTTTAGTCTCAGAGCCACAATTTGTCTGAGTTTTTTACAAATCCTCGGACTAATGTACTGGTATATACTATCCAAATTAGTCAAAGGATATAATAATAACATATTATTATTTATTTAGATTATAATATTTTATTTTTCAAACAGCTAAAAGTAGTAATGTTAGACTATTTTATTCATATATGGCATGATAAATTCATAGTAATTTGGATTTTTTTTATTTTAGTATAGGCTACACTATACCTACTTTACCACAATTACTACAAGTTATCTCAATTACTCCGACTTGAACTTTCTTCTAATTCCACAATTAGTCTGAGTTTCCCTTATTAGTCCGAGTCAAACTAAAGAGGATAATGGGTGTAGTCAATGTCATAAAGTCTACCTCTATGGTAATGCTTGTCAAAATGAATGTTAGAAATTGTGCACACAGCTCTAATTGGGTTTGGATTTGAGGTTCTAATTAGGCGTCTGAAAATTAAAGTGAAAATTTCTTAAGAATTTCCCATTCTTTTAATGAATGGAACTGAATGGAACTCCTGACTGAGGGACCAAATCTGCAAAGTGTTTTTTTTTTTCCTTCTAATGCACGTACCTGCACAATATATTTCTGGGGGCGAACTTTGCCTTGCAAGTCGAGGCGCGATTTGAATTCCAAGTAGAGCCAAACAAGAAGGTACACGGGCCAGGCACCCAGCAACGCATATACAAGAATGGCTGAAATTCCCCAAGCATACCCCATTTGTGACAACGAGTAGGGCATCGTGATCAGCACGAATCCAATCTGAAATCAACGCAACCAGTGAGGCCATCAATGGTAGTAGTGACTGGTGATTTCATTAGTGAAAAGTGGATTGAAGGATACATGAGGTCGTTCTTGTTGACAAGCTTGATATGATGAGTGAAGCTTGATAACCCATTTTTTCCCCACCTGAATATGGAAAAATTTACTACATTTCTGTTGTAGAATTGGAGTGATTTGAGACGCTCATCTAAAAGTTCAGATCCACATCTAGGTCCTAGATCCTAGAGCACTGGAGTGTCACATTTTGTAACATCAGTTGCTAGGATCCTCAAATTTCTTGAGGTCCCAATTTGACTTCAGAAGACGTTTTGGCAATCAGTGCACTCGAGGCTGGTCCACTGAACTCTCTATTATCACACGTACATTCCCGTATCTGACGAGAATCTTTGCTATTGTGATCGGACACTTTTCAAATGCCAAGTTCTGAACTCATGCATGTAGGGTACCAAAAGTGTGACATAAAAAAGTACGATATTGTTCTAGATAGAGGACTCCATGGGCTCTGCCACGAGTGTATTTTGCTTATGAATACAGCCCATCATGAGGAAAAATAAATAGTGATTCAATCCCGACTGCTGGGAACTGGGAATCATTTAATGCATTTTGTTTCTTGCGATACCCTTCCAGATTTTCTCAAAGATCATCCCTAAAAACAGTAGAAAGTACCCCAAATGAAGAGCTGGGAGCTCAACCACTCTCAAAACAAATGCACAGCTGGGAATGCTCTAAAAGTCAATCGCCATTGAAATCATGAACACTAGGTTTGGTGTCCTCGATTTATTATAATCTCTCCATCAAATGAAGAAGCAGTAAGTTAATTACCTGAGCAGCAGCAACAATAAGCCACGCATCAAACACGGTGGAATGGTCGTCCCACAACGCCGATAACCTCCCTTTGCTCTGTATTCCATAACTACTTCCATATGCAGCTCCAGGCGCTATGGCCACTGCCGAGTCTTCCATTGTGTCCATCAATCTCCTGAACCCAAACCCCCCAAATTCAATTCAAGCCCATCCTTTGTCACACATTTGAAAGATGCAAACGAAATTATAGCAGCTCCCTCAAAACTCAGAAATGCAAAACTTACAATTTCCGACACAGGTTAACCAAAACTCAATTTCAGAGTCACTGAAACTTAGCATGCATCATCCATGTTCAAACCACGGAGTAATCCCGGAATTCTAATGCATAAGTATCTGACTTGCTCTGACCCTGCAGGTTAGTCACTTTCTTATACCCTACAGCCAGATGCTACACTTAGCTCAACTACAATACTGTACGTTGTTCCTAGTCATGGATCTTTGTTGACTGAAATCTTTACTGTCCGTAAGGGCTAGTTTAGACTACGGTGGAGAAGTCCACCAGCCAAGAATTTTAGGAGCAATATGATTGGAGCAAGTTTTGTTCTTCACCGGTTTGCTCCAATTGTATTGCTTCATTTCCTTATAATTCTTGATCCATGGACTTCTCCACCATAGTCTAAACCGGTCCTACGCCTTGGAGGAGAAATCGTGTTCATGAAGGCCTCGAGTTCGTGTATAGCTCCGGTCAAAGATGCGGGTATGTTTGAATATATAGAATTTTACTATTGGCCAACACTCATGTACTATTGGATGACACTCAAGTCAAAGACTGTGAATGAAAGTGATTCTAAATGTGGTAGATTGTGTTTGAGAGGGATTTGGGATGCAGACATAATGGTGGAACTGAACCAATCTGAGGGCGTTTTGAATCAACCGTTTTTCTTCTAATAGTCCCTTTTCTCTTTGGAGGACTTTGCGGCTCTAAGGGAAATTTTAATAGTAGAGGGTATTTTCCATCTTAACCCTTAATGGACATTCTGGGCCCCACGGGCTTACTTTTTTTGGGAGAATCTTGCTCATAACTTCTACTCCGTTGAACCAACTGGGGTCTTATAAATGCCAAAAAATTCATATTTAAGGCATCTATACTTCTTTAGAATAGAACCAAAGTACATTAAAAAGTGAATCATGCTTAAAATGGAGTTTAAATGATATTTTGGGTGTGGGAATTAGGAAAGCCATATCTTTTAAGGGTTAACATCACAAACTTAGGAAGTCATGTTTTTGCAATGTTTTACGTATGTTGTTGAGGTGAACAGGGGTGATTACGTTCGACATACATTTTACATATGTTTAGCATAGAAAAGACATACGAAGTACATATTACAAACATGTAAATTTTATGATGATGTGTTTTTTTATGTTTGTAATATGTCGTTCGTACGTTTATTTATACAATAAACATACATAAAATGTATGTCAAACGTAATCACCCCTGTTCATTTCAACAACATACGTAAAACATTGAAAAAACATGACTAGCCAAGTTTGTGATGAATCCGTAATGCATGCAACAACCTCAATGTGATCTACTATTTCTCACTCCCACGTTTGTACAGTACAGGAAATTATTTTCCAATCTTTCGCACAAGATAAAATTCTGAAATTTTTACAGCAACATGTCTTGTAAGTCTTATAAGGCTGACAAAAGAAATTGGCCCCATTGAACACGTTATGCTACAGTAAACGCCACCTATATGCGAATGTGCGTAGTCGACATGCTTTCTTATTGGTGAAGGGTATGTTTGTGACACAGGGTTTTCTGTCCCTAAAGGTCCTTTATGATTGGCTCGTATGCTTTTGCTTCCAGTTGTGCGGGATTTTATGCTTCATTTTGTGGAATGTGCATCCTCAGGTGCCTTGTCCTTCACTCCAACATAAAGGAAAGCAGAGTAAGTGCCGGTGCTGGTGTCTAAAGTAGACATGCCAGTGACCGCAGAGGCAATACTCAAATCCTTCCCTACGACAATGTAGAAACTTACACCGTCACAAATTTTGAAAGATAGTGGTATGTCAAGTTGGGATTTACCTTGAAAAATTCACACTCAAAAATGTTTTGTACATTAACTTTTATTGCACGTCAAACACATTGGGTACGATTTTTAATGGAAATTCACTTGGAGCCCTTCACCACATGGCATGCGGTGTACAGCGGTACGGTGGTACCTAGCATTTCTATTGAAATTGTGCAGTAAAACTGTGCAGTCACTAGCATATCTACTATGATTGGAACTGTGCGGTCATTGGAACTATGCGGTCATTGGCATCTCTACTATACACTATTATTATGCTCACTTTACTTCATTACTTTGACAATACTAATGGAGTCATCCTACTGAGGGTCTTTTTTTCCTCCTCCAAACAACCTCTGGTTGGCGTTTAGTTTCAGTGACATGATAACATGATGAAGAGGCTATTGCGTGGTGCGGGATTGGGATGCGTGGTGCGGAATTGGCATTACACTTTAGGGTTTAGGGTTCAATGGGATTTGGGATTTGGGGATTTAGGGTTTAGAATTTGGGGTTTAGAGCATTCTCATTGTTGCCCACGACTGCTCCTGTGAGGGGTTATTACAAGCTTGCCTTCCTTTGGCCGCCCCACTTTTAGGATGCGGCCTCTTCCAAAGCAACTCTTCACTTTGGACCTTTGAGTGTCAAATGATCTCTTCCCCGCACCCAAAACACCGTCCCAAAAACATGGTTGTCAGGATAATTGGACGAGGCTTCGTGGCGCTATCCGGCTGGTGGGCTTGCCAACATTACGGGCAGGTTGGAGCCCGCAACAACTTGAATGGTGGGAGAGGCCGCCAATATTCGGAGCCCGTTCAATATTTGGAGCCCTTGATCACCATCCCAAGATGTATTTTCCCGTGCAACAGTGGAAATGCTCTTAGAGCATTCACACCCATGCATGCTAGAGCTGATTCGTTAAAATTATTCATCTACATTTGAAGAGCCCTTGCACTTACACTCCCCCTCCCTTGCACGCCCCTCACACATCAAAAGTGCACATCAAATAGTCAATGGACCAATCACAAGGATATAGTCAATTAAATAGTGATTTGAAGGGCCATTTCTAACACGCTAGGATTGATTGTCAAGAGGCATTTATGAAGGGCCCTTGGCACTTTTCATCTAGTTCTTGAGTGTGAGAGACTCTGGGAGGACATGGGTGGCCATGCTCTTAGGGTTTATAGTTTGAGATTTAGGAAATATTTTTGTTAATGCTGACGACTATTCATTGAATATTCAGGGAATATATTGCAGCCCGCACCAGCACCTTGCAGTAGTACAAGTCAAGTCATTCTTAGTCCACAAGTATCATGCACAGCAAGAAGGAAAATATCGTCTGTGCACACATTTGCCACACAAACTGTTATATATTGCAACGGTGTAGAGAAGTCTTGATTGCGATAGACTTTTGACCATACTACACCCATTATCATCTTAGTCTGACTCGGACTAAGAAAGAAAACTTGGATTAATTATGGAATTGAGATAACTCATAATAATTGTTGTAATGTAGGTATAGTGTGGCCTATAAAAAAAAATTATCCAAATTACTATGAATTTATCATGCCAAATATGAATAAAATATTCTGAAATTAATATATTTAGTAGTTTGACAGTAAAGTATTATAATCTAAATATAATAATAATATTTTATTATATCCTTGGACTAATTTGAATAGTACATACAGGAATTAGTCCGAGGATTTGTATAAAAAATTGGACTAATTGTGGGTCTCGCACTAAAAATGACGATGGGTGTAGTTATATGCAGCATGCAAGAATGTTTATGACTTTTGTTGTCTTTGCCCCACTAAGGGAGAGACTACTAAAATACTTCGTTTTCAAGGAGTTACATGGCTGAATAATATAAACAAGCCGTAGAAGTAAATCTAGAATAAATATTAAGGCAGAGACTACGCGACTAGCCGCTTGTTCATCCTTGTAATGAGAGTGAAACATCCTCACATTGTTGGAATCATCCTTGGGGTCGCCACCATTAAGAAATATCACGACGTCTTTGCTAACTTTTGAAAAATACCTATGTCAAAGTTCATCAACTTGGCAGCATCAACCGACATAACATTCAGTAGCCTTCATACCCACTGCCTTTCCTTCATGCACTTTGCTCATCACCTTGAACCCTCCACCTGTCCACTTAAGGTAGGGACACCCATTCCCGTGACTGCACCCGTTCCCGTTTGCATACAGGACACTTGAATCTGGGTGTCTCCGATCATGGGTGGATCAGGGTACACCGGCGCTTGAGAACATATATTTCAAGAAGCAGTTAGGGTGTAATAGCAGCCGGCGCCCACCAAAAAGTCACGCTGACATGCGTGAAAGATGGCGGGAGCTACGTGCATCAAGAAACAGAATGACAACCACGAGATCTGGTTTGCGGCGTTTTTTTGTGGCAGCAACGTGGTTCACGATTTAATGCTATGGCGACTTCTAGAAGACGGTTCGGTATGATTTCTAAACTGTAATGCAAGTGTCAACTTTGGTGTAATCACAACCTGCTAATCTTGGAGATGTGTCAGTTTCGAAATGGAATGTGGACATTCTGCGCATGTTTGAGCAGAGAGATATTTGTCCTATAAATTTCGACGTTGTTTTTCAAGCTTCCAGCACCGGCCTTCTTCTCATATGATCGTCGATGAGCAATTCACTATTCACTGAATCGCTGATCCACTCATTCACTGATTCCTTGATTCACTGAATCACTGATTCGATGTATCACCAGAGGAAGGGTATATACCGTCAAGCTGCCAGAGAAGTTGAGCAGCGGGAAATGGAACGTTCAGGTAACTAACTCTGAATTCGTCTATACATTTGGATTTCTTCATATCAAACAGTCCTTAAAAATTACAAGAAGCTGGAATATGTTCATGGAGCAGCTAGCTGGAGAGGGAAATAGACGGATTCAGTTACTAGTGAGCAAGAATTTTTTCAGAGGTGATAGATGACAAGCCCCTTGTCATGGTTCTGTAGCAAGCATGAGTAAGAGGTACCCCTAGAGCCTCTCTTTTTGTCTCTAGAATACAGTTCTTTTATGCACATCTTAAAATTTAAGGAAGCTTCAAGACAGATAGTAGAATCTATCAGTAGAAAATAGAAATCATATCCCACATTTGTGAACGTTTTTCTCAGTTTTTGAATTGATTTCTTTGTCTTTATTTTTTGAGAAATCTGGATGTGAATGACTGCTCTTTGAACATTGACTTGCAGGTCTAAATGGCTTGTGGTCTAAAAGACTGTAAACACAGCGTTTTTTATGCTCACTCATTGCCTTTGTCTTATGTATATCCTGCCTGTTTTACCTATTTGAGAAAAACAGCCCTTTGTTTTGTTTGTGCTGATGGGTTGAAAGAATGGGCAGGGTTTCACAAAAGCCTATCTGAATGTTGAGAAAACGTATGTTGCGCTGTCATGTGGTTAACTATGGCCTTTAAATTGCAGTGTCTTTTTTTGTTGAGGTTGACAATGATGGAAATTAGGTGGTGATCAGGGCTCCAACTTCAAGGCATGACAAATTTTTCTAGTTGCAGGCCACGGAAAGTACTAAGGTTCAAGTGCCTTTAGCACAGCAAGTGGCGGGGTTCAGTTGCGACTGCATGAGGGGGTCTTGGCAAGCGGATAAGAATGTGATGACGCATCGGATTGTGGTGCAGTGGACGTTAGCTTCAGTTGTCATTGCAAGTGTTTCTCAAAGTTCTTGTTGCCCGGTCAAAGGTGCAAGTTAGACGGTAGTAGGTTCACTTAGGAGTATTTGTAGATGCTGGCTTTGGTGCCTTATGATGCTAGGCTGTGCAGTTTTCAAGAAACTTTGCTATTATAATATGGTACATTTTATGGCAGAAGTTGCTTCTCCAAGTCACAGAATCAGGGCCATTTAGATACAGTCAAATGTGCAAACCAATTTCTGGCTTTGATTATCGAGAACGTACACAAATTTTGCAATAACATGACTTTGTTGATACATTCTAGATTCATATCTAATTGCCCTTCCCCTCGTATAATCGCCTACCTGTCACAATGTACAAATTAACGGAGCATTCTTGTGAACCAGGGATGAAACTTTTGAGAGCACCTATTTTTGAGCAATTTTCTTTTATCTCCAATTTATCAGTTTCAGTGTCCGACACATCTACTATTTTGGGTTCTCACCCCCTCTTTCTGCAAATTGAGGTTTACCAAGCCTTGTTTGAAAGACTTTGCAGATAACTCTATTAAAACTTTCTTGAATTTAAGGGCCGCTTTTATATATGAAGCTGCTCAAGGCTATTTTGATGTATAAGAGGGCTCAAATCCTCAATTTTGATTGGTCCAAATCCCCACCTCTAATTGGTCCAAATCCCAAAATTAGTCCCAACCCCTTCACACCGAGACTTGAGGCCAAAATTTCAAAACCAAAATTTTAATTAAAACCGACAAGATTTGACACAGCCCCAACTCGAAGAATTGGGTGTACTACCAAAAATGGAAGGGCAATTTGTGGCCTTGGGGCTGTTTCTAGATTTCAATAAAATACTATTTTTTGTTAATGTTTTTTTCCCTAGCAATCAACACCTTTGAATTGTGGGATATAGATTGAAATTTTCAAGAATTTATACAATAGTCCTCACTCTTTGGCCCCAATGCCAATCTACATAGAAGAAATGGCCTCCATTATAATCTTGTTATATTGAGTACTTGAGGCCAGCCGTAAGGCTAATAATTATGGATTGAAATTTGGTTGAATTGAATCAGTCCAAAGCAAAAACGGCCTCTACTTCATATGTAAAGCGGTCCTAAAGATAATTCTATTATGTTCAATAAAAATTTTAAACCTCCCAAATCTTGAAGATTATCTAGTCATTCCATGAGCTTTTTGTTGTAGTTTTGAAAAACTAACCAATGACTACAAGTCTTCATTCTTAGGGCATGTTTCTATGCACAAGCCAACTTGTCGTTGACTAAAGGGTTGGGTGGCTTTTATGCTTCTTTTAAGAACCCATCCCACCATAAACCTTGTTGGGTTGTACTACATGTATTTGCAAAATCTCTGAAAAAATAAATAGATTGGAAGACCCGAGGTTGACTAGGAATGAAGCCAATATTGTGCCATGTGTCTTAAAGGTGAATCCGTGCATCATTGCAAAGGCTTTTTTTTTTAGTTAAATGTACTTTCTGAACAAGCCTTGATGCCTGGTATGATATTTTTTTGCATACTGTACATGTTACTACACTGAATAAGGGTATTAGGGGGACCCATACTAATTTATCGACATTTCACATTATATAAATATTTGTCATTACTGTACAAAAGCATAGTAATTTTCTCTCTAATTTTTTGTTCCTCCTAATACCCTAATTCAGTGTAATAGAATGTCGTAGTTACAATTCCTAATTGACATAACGTTCTTCATACCTTGTTGGACCACACCCTTTACACTGTAGTAGCAATGTAGAGAAACTACTAATAGAATAATTCAACTCTCCAACCCTCTTTGCTTGGCCCAGTTGAAGTTAGAAAAAATTCTCTGCAGTTCCTTCGATCCCCTGACAGATGCTTGAGATTCAGAGGTGAACAGGAAGGGGGCTGAAATCTATGTTATGGTGGAAATTAGGCCAATTTGCACATAGGTCCATGGGGTGGGGTGGACATGGTTGCACGCAATTTAATTTTTGAAGGTATTTGGAGATATTTTCTACAATTTGCACATGAATCCATGGGGGTATTTAGAAGTATTTTCTACAGTGCTCATATGTGGCTGATGACAGGTTGGGTGGCACATGGAAACAAGCCATTAGTCCACAAGCATCATGCACACCTACAACTGAAGGGAAAATATACAGTAGCCTGTGTGTACATTTTCCACACCTACTGTAATATATTGCAACAGTGTACAGCAGTCTACTGTTGATTGCGTAAGACTTTAGAACATAGTGATATGCAGTAAGTTATATAAGACTGTTAATGACTTTTTGGTACCTGAACCATGACCTCATCATACACACCCAAGAATCTGGAATTTCTGAATCACTGGAGCTGGAATCGCCGGCATTCACTTGAGAATCGCTTTTCAGAAAAGGAAAGCCAAGAAGGGACGGACGGAAGAGATTTGTCGGTCACAGAAACATAAACGTACGGGACCAAGAACTGAGAAGCTCCCCAAACCACACTTGAGAGCAAGCCCAGCAGTTCGTCTTTGTGCGCCAAGTCCACATCCAAGATGGTGTGTGAGAATTGAGAATTTCCCCAGCAACAACCACCAAGTGTGCCTAGAATAAAGCACATCAATCAATTTTAAACTTCTAGTTTTGTCACTACTTGGGACAGTCATAATGGTGGAGAATAAATTTACTAAACTAAAGTTTATAAAGTGGGAGCATGGACTTATCAAAGAATGGGACAAATTGCTTGTTGCAAGAATCACCTCTCGCCATATGGGCAATATTTGGTGGGCAAATATCAAACTCCACGCCATAAGAGGTACTTTATCATCCATAAATAGCGTTGGTGAGTAGAAAATGGGTGTTGTTGGGCCTGCTCTGAGTTCCTATAGTTGAATCTCACTGTGCTCCCACTCCGACCTCATGCTCACACAAAGCAAGTTGCTTGGTTGCTGGTGGCTGAAATTGTTTGTAAAGTTTATTTCTAGCCTCAAAACTCCAAGCATCAGAAAGGCTAGCCATAGTTTACTTTAAGGATAACTCTTATATCTCCAAAAAGTCAAATAGTGTATGTGTTGAGAAATAGTGTTTGGGTCACTAAATCACAATTTTTAAAGTAGTGGTCGAGTAAGACAACCCTCCTCTAAACTGTCAAAAACAATGTTGAAAAGAGTGTCAAAACTAACACTGTTTTCAGGTAGTGATCGTACAGAGTACTTGGTAGGGTGGCTTGGAAAAAAACCATTGAGAACATGCTTTTGAACTGCCCCATGTGCAATCAGATTTCCAAAGCCACTCATGTCAATGGATAGATCCTAAACTTTAGAATCTTACTGAGGTGCAAATAGTTTCTTTTGTCTCTCCAATTCTCAAAATCAGGTTTTTGACTTGCACTGCGGTGACAGTCTATCTCCAAAGCCTGTGTCCCCATGATTTCTTTTTGAGCAATAAAAATTGTGCGCTACAAAAAGTGCTACAATTTTTTTTTTCAATAAACATTTGATGCAAAATTCCTCAATTTTGAACGCGGATGTAATTGCTACAAGCATTGGGTGAATGTACATACTTTTGGATGACTACACATTTCTTCATCCATACTCTATATATTCCATACATGTTATTGAATGTATGCTTCATCACTCTAGTGAAAATCCGACTGCCAAAAAAGGGGCTTGTTTTGGACACTCCTTCAAAAATTGTTTTCAACCCTAAACCGGGCCCTAAACCCTTTTTGGGTACTGGCATTGCCCCAAAAAAACGAAAGAAGAAATCATGGCATGAGTCACTAGGATTCAGCTACACTCTATAGTAATCTACCAAAAAGATTGTTGTTTTTTCTACCCACTAATGAGAAAGTTGATCTAAATTGACACGAAATTGGTAGTTTATAAATTTTTCAAAGTATACTCTTATTTAAATTATTATAATTAATCATATCAAGCTTCACTTTCCAAAACTACAATAGAATGTTGCTTTTGGAGAATATTTAAAGTGTTTTTGGTGTTTGACCTTATAAATTCATTTAAAATTCATTTATGATAGATTTAAAAGTTTAGGTGTAGGACCTACTAATTAAAAACATAAAAATAAACAACTTTCTCGTTAGAAGATAATTCAAAAGAGTTACAGATTTTCATATAAACGCAGTGTCATATTGATTGTCGCCTATTCCACTTGACTACTTCAAGCTTTACAACTATTTGATTATCTATACTTCTCCCACATACAAAAGTGATTTGATTATCACCAAACTTGATCAATCTACCAACATATATTTCAAGCCTTTGCTTTGATCATTGCATCCAATCTAGAAGGCATAGTCTATAGATAGAACTCAAGGAGATTGCATCCAATGACATTCAAAAATTTGCCTCAACTCTTTCAAATTTCAAGAAATACTTAAACCATGCTAGTTGAACAGAATCTTTGAAGATTTTCCAAACATTCTCAATTGAAGTAGTGTTGATTAAGTGATTAGTTCATCAAAATAATCTTAATATTCCTAAGTTTCACATGATATTTGCTATGGTTATATCAATGCCTCATTAATTGTTGACACTACAAGCAGAAGTGTCGTTTCTCACTATGGAGGCTCCTGTTCATTGTCGCTTTTTACTGTACATGATTGTTCTATGTGACGAATGCCACTCACCAAGTCCAACCAAAAAAATTGGTGAGTGCGAAGTGGCGCCGCTTAACTCACAGAAGGAGTGAAAAGCGACGCCTTCTCCTTATAGTGTGATGACTCACTGATTACGTGTAGTCTTTTCCTTCCAACAAAAACGTAGTTCAATGTAACTTCAAAACAAAAATTAAATTCATTTGAGCCAAATCCAGATATAAGTTATACAATCCAAGGAACATGCTTTCATTTGACTTGGCACTCAACAGACCACGAATCAGCCTCTCCCAGTCAAACACTTGGCCTAGCAGACCTGTTAGAGCAAGCCCAGCAGTTCCAGAGAAAAATTCTCGCCAAGCATCAATTTGAAGGCCATTTTTAATATGGAGGAATGTAATACATGAAGTACCCCAGCAGCATTCATGGAGCGAACACCAAGGCAACTTATAAAATGAAGATTTTATATAAAGTTACTTGATGACCTTGAAGCACGGGCCGTGAATAGTCTTCAAGCTTGTTATTTAATTGTTGATTGAGCATCTTTGCTTGCTTGGTGTGAGAAATTTGCTTGCGCCAAAGCTTCTCTGGATGGCGGGAAAACCTCAAACTTTGGCTCCAAAAACTATTATTTAGCGTTGGTGGGTAGTTGCTGGGCCAAACTTCGAAGCAAGTGGAGATGACTACACCAAATCTTGGCGTTGGTCCCTCCAAAACACATGCTGCTGGGCATGCTCTTAGAGCATGCCCAGCAGCTCCAGATCAAATAAGTCCGCCAAGCATCAAGTTGACGGCCATTTTAAATTTAGAGGAATGTTGGAATAGAAGTACCCCAGCAACAATCCTTGTGCGAACTCCAAGGCAGTTTATTAAAAGAGAAAGTAATTCATAACACTTGATGACCTTGAAGCATGAGCCAGTGAATAGGCTTCAAGGCCATTATCTTACCTTTGATTGGCAAAGATTCTTGCTTGGCGTGAGCAATTTTCTTCCTCCAAAGCTTCAGTATATGGCGGAGAAAACTCAAATAAAACCCACTGCCAAGCTATCTTGGTGATTGAGATGAGATTTTCTATTGCTGTTGGGGCCATGTTCATGTCAAACCTCCGCCACCTTGAGGTTAGACTGGTGCTTTTGCATGCTGCTGGGCATGCTCTTAGTTTCTTACAGCAACTTACATCAATCCCGTTTTCCTGCAATCCACAATCTAGTTTTCTTATTAGTACAGTAGTTGACTAGTTGTGTCAATAAAATACTGTTAATAAATTGAAAGAAAAGAAGCTTGAATTGGAATTGGCCTCAAGTATACTACAGTGCAGACTTGCAGCACACAAGGCAGAGACAATTAGTACATAATTAAAGGAGCTCCATGCTTTTCTTATGTTGAGATTATTCCAATTGCGCACTTCATAACCAAGCAGCTTTTCATGTATCATCTGGCTGGGGTATAAGAAAGTGAGCACATTGCGGGGAGTCACATGCAGGGTCAGAGCAAGTCAGGTAATTATGCATTAGAATTGATCGATAGTCGGTGATTTAGAGCTGCAGAACATGGATGATGCATGCCAAGTTTTGGTTAACCTGTGACGGTTTCATAATTATTGTAAGTTTTGCGTTTTTGAGTTTTGAGGAGCTGCTATAATTTTGTTTGCGTCTTTCAATTATGTGACGGGGTTTGCGTTCAGGAGACTGATGGCGACATTGGGAGACTCGGCAGTGGCCATAGCGCCTGGAGCTGCAAATGGAAGTAGTCATGGAATGAAGAGCAAAGGGAAGTTGTCGGCGTTGTGGGGTGACCATTCCACCGTGTTTGATGCGTGGCTTGTTGCCGCTTCTGCTCAGGTATTAAACTGCTCGTTCCTTTGATGGAAAACACAGAACCTCACGTTCATGAGTTTGGCAATCAGCTTTTAGAGCATCCCGACCAGTGCACTTTTTCCATTCCAGGGTAGTTGAGCTCTTCAGTTGTGGTACTTTACTGTTTTAGGGATGCCCTTTGGGAAAATCTGGAAGGGTATCGCAAGAAAAGAATTGCGTGTTTTTTGGCCAGCCTCGAAATATTTCTCTTGGCTGTATCCAATAAGAATAAGAAACTCATAACGTACTCTTTTATGTCACACCTTTGGTAACCTACATTCATGAGTTCAGATCTTGGCATGTGGAAAGTGTCCTATCACAATAGCAAAGATTCTCTGTAGATACTGGAATGTGTGATAATAGAGAGTTCCTGAGTGGACTAGGTCTCGCTGGCCAATCGCCTTCTGAAGTCAAATTGGGACCTCAAGTTTTATCTAAAAATTTGAGGATCCTAGAGTTATCCTTAAAGTCACCTTGTGTTTGAATAAGATACCGTGAATACGCACCTAACAATGATAGACCACCAAGCTTTTCCATATTTTTTAACTATTTGGGGTGAACAAATAAGAATACATTAAAGCAAAATTCACGGTATCTTATTTAAACACAAGGTGACTTTAAGGATAACTCTAGTAGCAACTAATGGTTGTGCCAAGTGTGGTTTGGATTATCAAGTGGTTAGGGCATTCACACCAGTGCTGTATTCTGGAAAGTGTGATAGCTCCTCAATTCAGTTCGATTGGCACTTAATTTAGATCATTTTTCAAATTTGGAGTACGATCCCGAGAAATCAACTGGACTTCCAGGCAGGAGTCGCAATTTTGTTATGGAAAATACGTTCCAAAACAGAGTTCTGACCTCATTTCAAGAATTCACATAGATACAAATACTGGTGGGAATGTATGAGATGGATTCTGAGTTGCCCAATTGAAACCACTGAGCTCTAGAATGTAGGACCTAGATGTGGATGTGAACTTTTAGATGAGTATCTCATATCACTCCAATTCTACAACAGAAATGTAGTAATTTTTTTCATATTCAGGTGGGGAAATAAAAGGTTATCAAGCTTCACTCGTCATATCAAGCTTGTCAACAAGACCGAGCTCATGTATCCTTCAATCCACATTTCACTAATGAAATCACGAGTCACCACCGCCATTGACGCCCTCACTGATTGCATTGATTTCAGATTGGATTCGTGCTGATCACCATACCCTACTCGTTTTCACAAATGGGGTACGCTTGGGGAATTTCGGCGATTGTTGTATATGGATTGCTGGGGGCATGGCCTGTGTACCTTCTTGTTTGGCTCTACTTGGAATTCAAATCTCGCCTCGCCTTGCAAGGCAAAGTTCCCCCCGAGAAATATATTGTGCAGGTACGGGCATTAGAAGGGAGAAAAAAAACACTTTGCAGATTTGGTCCCTTCAGGAGTTCCATTCATTAAAATGATACAAATTTAAAGAAATTTACACTTTTTTGGAATCCTATTGGGACGTCAGATGTAAACCCAATAAGAGCTTTGTTCACAGTTTTGGTATTTTGTAACATTCCTTTTGACTCAGAAAACATCATTGCTTCTGAAGTGTCATAGGTGTGAATGGATGTAAGATATGAGTAATTCAACCGTACAATATTTTAATAGACTTGTTGTAGATGATGTAGATGAAATTTGGACTTATGAATCCTCAAAGGTAGAGTACGTTTGTGAATTAAATGAGGATGTGGATGATTATGCAGTATTACGAAGTCATTGGGGGTCTAACTGGCAAATTTGGTTACGGTTTCACCTACTTCTGCAATACTGTGACACTTATTATGGTTTCCATCATTCTGCTTGTTGCAAGTGCTAGGTGAGAGTTTATGATCCTTTGCAATCAGTAAGTTGCTTAGGTCCACAATTGATACTCAAATTCAGACAATCATTAAATTGAGTTTTAACTGAAAAATTGATTCATCTTTTCGAAATTAGTAGACATTGTCACTGCTAAAATGTGAAAACCGCTCAATGTTGATTGGTCTAGTAGTTCATTTACTAGAGATTGGTCCATGAGCAAGGTGAATTAATTCTAATCTTTTGGTTGTTCCAGTAACCTCTATTATGCAAACCCAAGTCTGGACAAGCGGCAGTGGACATACATTGTGGGAGGGGTAGCCTTTCTGGCCGTCTTTATTCCCGATTATGGTCACTTCCGCTCCGGGGCCTTCATTGGCGTTGCCACAACCACCATCACATCCATCTACTTGCTTATTGCTGCACTCTCTTATGGACAGGTCTGCAAATTAAAATAATAGAGAAAGGAAATCCCAGAAAATAGAGATATGATGACACAAAGTTAATTGCAGTGCCATCTTGTGTAATTGTCTAGGAAATGTGAAATTATAGCCTTTTTATTAGAGAATATATGTCGTGTCACGGAAGTGGCTATATAATTTCCTTAAGGAAGTCATTTCAGATTACTAGGCATACCATAAGTTACTAGCTCATTGAACACTAATGTGCCTAACAATTATCCTTTTTGAATTTTTCCATTTCAACATTACAAACCTTCATAATTCTTAACAGATTACAACAATAGTTTTTGAGTAACTGATTTTCAAATCCTGTCAACTTCCAATTTTTAATTGATTTGTGGCGGACTAGCTGTTAAGCTAAAATAATCTCAATGATAGGATTTTGTTCAATCAAGGATCAATCAAGGACATCAAAATGCTAAATACGTATTGGGTTGTGAGATGTAGCCATGCTCATCATATCCAATTCTTGGTTGCCGTAATAGGCTCCATTGAGGTTACGTATCTAGACAACGGAGCCCAGCTTCATTACAATTAGTTCTTGTGCATGTCTCTGCAGATTGGATTCTCGTGCAAGTGATGACACAAATTAATTTCTTCTGCTTTTTTTTGTCCATGATGTAGCAAGCAGGGGTGAAGCACACTGGAGCAAATGACAAGGTGGATTTCTTCACAGGGGTTGCTAATATTCTCAGCGCATTTGGAGGGCATGGAATTACCATGTAAGCAATCCTTGTCTAATTTTTAAGAAAGAACCAGGAGTAACAGTGGCCAAAATGTAACATTGTTATCACTAATTTGTAACGCCATAGCTTAAAAGCACATGTATGTAGTTTCTGCGTCACTCTCATTGTCTGACGGGCAATGTTGTGGGACTTTAAACTAACTCTTAATCTCCACCAATTTTTAAATAGAATTGTCAAAGTTAATTCTCCATCTCCCTGAGCCAGAACGAATTTTGCAGGTTTTTTCATCAGATCCAAGACTACCAGTTTTCATGTGCTTAATTTATGTTTCTTTGGTGCCAGAGAGATTTTGGAGTCCATGAAGAGGCCAGCTGCATATAAGTATGTCTGCATTGCAGTCATTGCATATGCGATTCTCACGACCCTCCCGAGCAGTGTTGCAGTGTATTGGTCAGCTGGTGATCAGCTACTGACACATTCAAATGCCTTCGCTGTTCTTCCAAGAAGTGGATGGCAAACTTTTGCAATTGCATCTTTGGTTACGCACCAAGTAAGACCATTCCCAACAATACATAAACATTTAAACGTAACACTACTACTAGAAAGGGTGACGGTCTTTGGGCACCAAGAAATAGTGCCAGAGCATGCTGCTAAAGGCCCATATTGACAACTGAAGCTTGGTGTCAATATGGGCTTTGGGCACCACACTCTATCACTGTCTAGTATTCATTGGTGTCCAAATACCTCTTTAGTGTAACCAAATCTAAATGAGACAGCATCTTTAATGTGACACCCATATTTAGCACTAAAAAGAACTTTCACAATCTCTAAAACCAATAATAGTTTTCAAAAGTAACCAATGTGTTTTATGCGCTCAGTGGAAGTTGATGCTTCAAGGGTGTTCAATTATAGGTATCAATAGTAAGTTTCTTATGATTTTAAGTTTGAAAATTGATAGACTGCTGTTAGTATGTTAGAAAAATAAGTAAGCTTGTGCTTTTTGAACATGTACAGGCCATGGGATTTGTCATATTGTCACACCCGGTTTTCCTTGTAACTGAGAAGGCCTTCCGGGTGCACACGAGGAGGTTCTATCTACGAGTTCTCGTTCGCATTCCTGTGGTGGCAGTCATGGTTTTCTTTGCACTTGCCATGCCCTTTTTTGGGCCTATTAATTCATTTTTGGGGTCATTTGGAGTTGCGGTAGGCATGTACGTCATCCCTATCGTTGCCTTTCATTACACCTACCGCACCAAGTCTGCTCGCGAGGTAAGCTTAGTGCAGAATTGATCAAATATACTAATTTAGATTGTGCAAAGATCATGACAAATTTTAGCGTAAATCATTGTAGGCATGCATGTTCTAATGTACTTTGTAAGATGCAAAAATGAAGGAACGAGCATTCGTACCTAGGTTATGGGAATTTCTTGATTTCAAAGGGAGCGTTCTAGAATGTTTTGATAAATTGATTTGTAAGTCTCAAAAACATTATATCATTATTTACCACACCACTTTTTTTTATAAGTACAAATACAACTATACTTTCAAGAAATATTGCAAATTTTTATTTTTTTTCTGAAACAAGTGGCTTGAACCCATAGCCAAGAGTGAGTAACAAGCTTTGACATTTAAATTGTCAAGCGTGGATCCCGTGCCAATGGTGGGAGTTGGGTTTCCCCGTCAATACTAATAGTTAAAAATACATGAATACGGATACTAATAGAAATTGAACTGCCAACCTCATGATAACCTCATGATCACGACGATTCTTTTAAGTACTTCCAACAGGACTATCACCTAGGATAGTTTAATTTCTAATAGACCAAGAAACTTGAAATTAGGCCTCCTGTTTTTGTAAGCATTTTTAGATTGATCCTATGTGGACTTTCATTTCGTTCAAATTTGTTTATTGTCTCTGCCCCACCCAGGGAGAGACTACGAAATCGCTTCATTTTTGAGTTACCAGAAATTACATGTCAGAACAGTAAAAAGAAGCCGTAAAAGTAAATCTGGCACAGACTCCTCAACTAGCTGCTTGTTATTTGACCAACACATGCAATGTTCACTTCACTGATTCCAGTGATATCAAATCTGATCCCATGTGAATTAGGTTTGCTTGTTTGAATTTGTCATGACATTTCAAAAACTCAATTTTATTTTTTTTGCTCTTGGCTATGTGCAGAACTCACCTTGGAAGCCACCCCCATTCCTACCAACATGGTCGCTAATGTTTGTGGCTAATGTGCTTCTCCTCATTTTTACTCTCATCGTGGCAGTGGGCTTTGGGACATGGGGTGCTGTCAGCAACATGCTGCGGCAGGTTCACACATTTGGGTTCTTTGCCAGTTGCTTCCAATGTCCACCCAAACCAAAATGATCGGTAATAAAAGTAAGTTCACTCAACCCTCAACTCATTCTTTGAGTTGCGTTACCATCCTGCCCTTGAATTGAAAAATCTTGGATTGAAGGTGAATATCATAGTTGGTTGTCAAGATTGGCAAAACAGAATTATAAGAAGAGAAGCCCAAATCTTCAAGAATTTAGCTTTTTCATAAAAACATCTATTTTGTATGGTGAAATAGAGAATCTTGAAGAATACTCATAGAGTTTGACTTTTGTTGAAACGGAATGAATTATTTGGCATGAGATACTCTAACGTTGTGGTAGTGCTACCATTAGAGAATATTTCATTGAATTTGATCCCCAAATTTTTCACAGAGTTCTCAAGAAATTCACAAAATGTTTACATGTCTTGAGGAAAAGAAACTTGGAAAATGTATTAGACTGTGCCACTCATATGACTAGTAGAAAGGTGGTCTTTGAGCACCAAGGAATAGGGTCAGCGCAATGGCCCATATTGACACCAAACTAGTGTCAATATGGGACTTAGACAATACACTTTGACACTATTCCTTGGTGCCCAAAGACCACAGTCCTTTCCTTTCTACTTGTGTATCTTTTCTATTGTATAGTAAACATAGAACCATGCATGTTAATTTAATGAGTTGTAACATTAATATGAGTAAATTATAAATAACGTTAATGAAGAGAACAAAACCATTAGATGCCATATTAGCATTAGATTTCCTCTAATGGTGTACATGCATCAATCATTCCTCAGTGTTGAATATATCTACAATAGCATTGTAGAAATGAAACCAAGCCAAGCTAGTTTAAATATGTTATAAATGTGCGAATATAAATTCATATTGTAGTGCATTGTTGGAATATAATGCCGGTCCTTGTGAGCATATATTTATGTGCAAGAATGTGACAAATTATATTATTTAGGTCATCACATTAACCTCAATTCCAAGCCTAACCACATCATCTGGGGGAGTGCAGTATCAAGCAAATGGCGACAAAAAGAACGCACGTCTTGAGGTGCAAGATAAATTTTGTAAAAAGGTTCAAAGAATTGACAGATTTTGAAGCATTCAAATCAAGTAGCTATGTTACTTGAAGCTTTATACTTGTAAATGTATTGAATACGTTGTAGAGGTCGTATGTTTTTGAGTAGCAACTAAAATCAAACTTCTTCACATTCTCTATAGATGTGACTTTTGTAAACGGAGCGAATTTGCATCTTTGGTCTAAAGTTATTGGAGAAATTAGAAAATAGTAGGACACTAACATGTAGTGTGTTAATGCTCAAAATTTCAATTAGTTTTCATTCATTACTATTGCATTACTGAAGATGAAGTATTCTTCTATACTCCTATGTCTTGTATTAAGTTTTTTGTATCCTGAAAATAAACAACTTAACTCCTCGAATGGTATGAACTGGAAGCACAATGGTGTGAACCCTAAGCCAGTAGGGATAGTAGTTTGAGCAAACATGAAGCATATTATGGGACAAATTGACAAGGGAATCAAGAAGCTTAATATGAGTTAGCTCAGGGAGTAGTAAAGAATGATGCCTCTGTAGTAGCATTGTGACCTTCCATTCAAGATTTTCACACAAAAATATTTTTCCATACAAGATTTTCACACTACTTCTTTGCAATGCTTGGCATGCCATTGGTTTGCTTGAATAGTGAAATTGGTGGTTTTGAGTCTCAACTGTGATGACCCCATGAAATCTCTACATGCCGCAGTTGGAGGAGGTGGTGGTTTTAGAGCATCCTACTGTAGTCCCCAAGAGTTGACTAGAATCTTTAATGTCCCTTTCTCATTAGAGCACTAGGCGGCGGCCGCGGCAGCGAGTGTTTTTTTAACAATAGAGGGCCTTTCCCATCTTAACCCCTAAGTGTCTTAAGAGCCCAATATGGCCAAAATTGGTCATTTTTTTAGTTAAACATTGATTTTCACCTAGTTACTTATTTCAAATGAAAATGGTCTCAACTGAAAAAAGTCTAGGGGTTATCTTCTACTTTTAGCCCAGGCAATTTACTATTCTTCAAAATTGTTAAATTGCATTTTTTACAACACTTTAAAGCTCAGTTTTTTAAAATTCCAATATGCACTACAAAAATAGTTTTTCAATTGAATTTCTATATATGTAAGTTCAAGAAACATTCCACCTACACTTTATTGTTCATCACAATTATTTACATCTTTCCTTAAAAACAGCATACTATTTAAAGCATTTGTAACTACTATGACTATAACAAGAGAAAAACTTTGAAAAATCTTATAAATTTCATTTTTATTTAAATAATTATGAGAAAAATCAGAATAAATTGGTTTAATAATAAATTATAAGAGAAACATATCAAAAAAGTATAACATATTTTAAAATGTGAGGACTTGATGAGGTTTGACAAGGTAAATGTAGTGTGGACGCTTAGGAGTTAATGTGCATAGCATTTAGTAATTACATGTACTGTCTCTACCTTCACTCCACAGTAGATGGTGTGGAATATTCTACACCCCACATTATTTCATCAGTTGCTAAATAGATAGGTCGAGGCTCAAGGTGATGAGCAGAATGCATGA
The DNA here is from genome assembly GCA_022496805.1 of Pohlia nutans. NCBI lineage: Eukaryota > Viridiplantae > Streptophyta > Bryopsida > Bryales > Mniaceae > Pohlia > Pohlia nutans. The sequence goes on from CM040085.1 coordinate 37,192,441, forward strand.
AGGAAAGGCAATGGACATGAAAGCTATTGATGGCTGCTTCATACCAGCCATATGCGGCAAGATGTGCGTGTGTTATGGTAAGTAGCATGGAAAAGGCAATTTTATTTAAATCTCTACAATGCAAAAGGAAAACATGTAAGAAAGTGAGGCAATGCAAAAAAAGAACAATTGAAAATTTGCGGCAAGGAAGTGCATGCATTTTGTAGTGCATGCATTTGAAGCAACCATTCTTCTCTTAATAGTCCCTTTTCTTCTTGGAGGACTTTGCAGCTCTAAGGGTGTTTTTAATAGTAGAGGGCATTTCCATCTTAACCCTTAGTAGACATACTAAGCTCCACGGGTTTACTTTTTTGGGGAGAATCTTACTCATAAATTTTACTCCATTGAACCAAATGGGGGTTTTTTAAATGCCAAAATGAACATATTTAACACATCTATACTTCTTAGGAATAGAACAAAAGTAAATTAAAAAGAGAATCATACTTAAAATGGAGCCTAAATGATATTTAGGGTGTGGGAATCATGAAAGCCATGGTCTTTAACTCCTAAACATCCAACTATCCAAAAATGGACGATGTATAGAGATGAAGTTTTTTTTCTCATCCGTCTTTGACTTTTGGCAGAGTGAAGTTTTTTTGCGAATTTTTAAGATTGTTACAGAGGGATTGTTGGTGAAAGATTTAGAAAATTTAAAATTGTTAAAATTTTAAGCTTATTACACGTTAAAGTGACTCACCAAATTTTTTGAAGATCTTGGTTCAAAAGTGCTCTTGGAAATATCAACTCATAATATTAAGCAACCAAAAAATCCCCAAAAATCACTACACTTGAAGTATTACATTTCAACCCATCGCAACAAATTTCATTCATAGATTATTAGTATCTTGTTCGTAATCAAATTACAAAAGAATTTTAAATTTCAATGTTCAAATTTTATACAAAATATTGGTGATACCAATCATAAATCTAACTATATGGATAGAATCTAAAATTCATAACGTACCACTCTTATTCGTACATCAAGTTCAAAATATCTCTCCTAGTTTCATTTTATAATGGATCTTTGTACTTCTCTAATGCTAGAGAGGGGTGAAGAGGTTAAGGGTTAATGTGCCCCTTAGTTGACATGTTTTTTTATTGGTGAAGCTTATGTTCATGACATAGGTGGTCATGTGGGGAGCCAGTGGTGTGATAGTAGGCAACGGCCTTTTTTTTTCTTTCATTCATATAGCCAAATTGGCGACGTACTATTTTGGAGTGGAATTAGAGTAGTTAGAATAAATTATTTTCATCTATGTATTTATAGTATTTTCATCCAAACATGCATTTTTTAAACCAAAACTAGCAAATTTATAAAAATATCTAAAACACAAGTGATGAATTTCTTTGGAAAAAGTGGGAATTTAGCACTATAATATTCTCTTCACAAGTTGGTAGGCCGTGCCAACAAAGTTAAAGTGAATGAATTATCACCAGGTGGCTCCATCTGTATTCATGTGGCTAATCACAACAAAGGAGATTGAAAAAAAAATCGGAATAATCACCTAAAGCTCTCCACCGTCGTATGATGCGTGGTCTGATCACTAGATGTGCCCTAGCCCTAGTAACATCATTGTGACTTGCTACGGACCACTTTTGCTAGCCTTGACATCCGCCTACAACGTACGCATTTGCCTACTCCTAAGCCCACTTTATCTTTTTTATTTTTGCAGCGCTTATTGTAGATCTATGTAGTAGCTAGCATTGTACTCCATGCTCTTGTCGCTCTAAGCATTGTTGGTCGCCGTTTGACGTAATTGCACCGCCAGCTTTGCTACTTTCAAAATGCATATGACGGCCTGTTGGAGCATTCTTCAGCAAATGAATTTAAGATTTTCAGCGTCTCTTGATTTGCAGTGCTTGTAGTATGTTTGTTTGATTTTGAGCTTTAGGGTATGGCCTCCTCTAAGCGCCAACTAGGGAAGGTGCGTATTTTGAGGTCTGTCTTGTTTAGTTATGACTTTATTTTATTTTTATTAATTTCCCTTGTTCATCGTTTTGTAACATTGCTCTATTGTTGCGGTTTTAGGGTGAACGAGGTGATCTTTAATGTCCAAAAATAGAGGGATGAAGCTGGTGCAATTGTTACTTCCTCCCAGCCTATCGTATCAAATATTTTGAGAGCAACTGGAATTTTGCCTCTATTGGCCCATTGACACATGAGGGTGATCGGGGGCACTTAACTACCAAAGCTCTACAATCATTGCAGATGCGGGAGAGAAGAGAATGCTCATTATCGGCATGTGGATCCGCCAATAGTGTCAATGCGGCGCCCAAAGAGTTCATCAACATTTCTAAGTCAGAGACGGATCTACAACAAACAATGAACGGAAAAGGTGTCGTTGAAGTCGTGCTGCTCATTTTGCATTCACAATCTATGACTGCTGCCACTCCAATTGTGTTCGTCTCAAAAACCAACCTGACATGAGAGGATGAGATCCAACAACCTCCATTGACAGCTATGAAAGGCCAACGTTTTCAAGAATCTTAGGCGACTAAATTCCCATGGGCCAAGAAATTCATTAGCAATGATGGGACTTCGTGTGTTGTAAAGTGCATATTTTGTTCGCGGATTGAGGGCCGAGCTCACTACATTGCATTGAAGAAAGATTACTTTCACAACCACGAAGGATGGCGGAAGGCTCTAAAGCAATTCCACAAGAAGGGATCATGAACGGAGAGTGGTACAAAGATAAGAGTAACGAATATTTTTGCAACAAATGGTTGTATGCCTCTTTGTACAAGGCGACAATCGCTTAGTAGCTTCAAAATGTCCCACTTGATCTCGTGAGCAACAAGAAGGACTAATTTGCATATATCTACCTCTTGTTGTAGAATGGAAGGCCAATGTCCAATTATCCAAGTATGAGAGACTTGTAGAAATTTGTATGGATTGTCATGCCTTTCAAGCATTGCTTTAAGTAGTGAGGCAGAGGAATTGCAGAGAGTTTGCATGCGGAAGTGAAGTTGTGCATTCAACATGCATTACATATATGCTACTATTTTTCATTGACTTGTGACAAGACTATCACTGTCGATCATGTCACATGCATTTCTCTGCATGTTTATGTCATAAAAAATTGTGTGAGGATTCCTTTGTTGTTGTGTCTGAAGTGAGTCCATGGAAGTGGATCAACTAATAATTAACTAATGTGATAATATCCATTTTGAGAGGACTAAATGGGTTGAATCTTGAGCAAATTCAGTTGAAACTAGTTAATTTTGGAGCTGACCGGGTTAGCATTTTCCAGGAATGTAGGACTAGAAAATAGTGCAACTCCAAAAATCTTACGCTCCTAATGTAGTTGCTATCCATTGTGCTGTACATTCAACTAATCTTGTTGTCAAATCCCTAGCGTGTTTTGTCATTGTTAGTAAACTTCAAGATCTTCTCAAGGCCTTGTATTCGTACTTTATCAAAAGTCCCAAGCGTTACCTAGAATTCACCAAACTAGTTGCCCTCATAGAGTCAAAGGGGAATTTTTTTGAAGGATGTTGATACTCATTGGATCAGTATGTTAAAGCCCATGAATCATATTCTATCCGGAAAAGACGGCTAGGCCTCAGTATTCTTCTTTGTGTAATTAGGAGATATAGTTGGATATAGTTGCACTTGTCCCTCTTTTAGAGGCAGTTTAATATCTCATAAAGTTTACACAACTACAAGATGTTTTCATATATGGCCTAGTTTGAGCTCTCCAAACAACTTACGATCCAGTGGACCCATGGTAATTCATTTACTGTAGCTTTTGGTATATACTCTAACTTAGGTTATTTAATTATTTGATGTATTTGGCACAATTGAATACTTAGTGTGGTTTAACCGTAAGCGTTAGGGTTCAATTGATAGAATCGCCATAAAGAACAATTTGGATGATTTGTGTAGATTTGTATGATTAAAAAATTCCTTAGCAATTAAATTTGCATTTGTTTCAAGTGTGATTATAGTTCGAACTGCGTGCACATGTTTCTATGGAATTAATAGTGTGATGGCTCAGTTGTAGCCCTAGTTTGTGCAAGATGATCCGTAAGACTCAATTTTAGAAGAGATGTGGCCGTGGTGCCTATTTGTGGTTATATAAAAAAATTAGGACCTGATTAGATTTTTAAATTATTTCAGATACTTTAAAATTTAGATATATTTAGTCTTAGAGTTAATTTAAAAGTTAGTCTTGGAATTAGACCAATAGTTAGTTTTCTGGTTGAGTTGAATGAATGTGGTATAGACGCAAATGAATATAGTTTTTGAGAGCGTGATAACTTCTTCTCCTCTCTCTTGATGTGTATTCTTTTTTTTTTTCTTTTTTTTTTCATACTAACCCACATAATTGTAAGAGAACTTGAAGAATGATAGCGAGAGGATCGTGAAGAATTAAATTGAGAATTTTTGGAAGGCTGTAAATTAGATAGTTGACTTTCCAAAAAACCTAAGCGCATTTCAATTGGATGAAGAACAAAGTGGTGGCGGTTGTAGAAATGTTTTTGTTGCGTAGTTTTGAAGATGCGATTTAGAGGGCAAGATCAGGAAGAACACGAAGAATTTGAAGCTGAGTTTTATAAACTGGTAGATCGTACAATAAGATTTTTCAAAAAGTCTAAGCATACTTCAATTAGATCAAGGACAAGGCGGTGACAGTCGTGTTGGTGGCAGAAGGTTTGTTGCCGCGTAATTTTGAAGGTGCAACTTTAGAGGGCGAGATCAAGAAGACCACAAAGAATTTGAAGTTGAGATTCTACAAGCTCATGAATCGTACAGTCAACTTTCCAAAAAAAACTTAAGCGCACCTCAATTGGAGCAAGGATAAGGCAGTGGCAGAAGTTTTGGAGGCAAGAGGTCTGCCATTGGAAAAATAGAGGTTTTATTTATTTTTCTTCTTTATTTATTTATTTCCTTTTTTGGCTTGTGAACCGTCAAGACGGTCCACTTTAGTAGTAAATCGTTACCGCTATGATTTTGATGTATTTTGTATTTTATATTGTTCTAACCGGGACATTTTAGCTGATTAGAGTAATTCCCGGCTTTGTGTGCATTTGATTTGGTTTTGATTGCCCAATTTTAGGATTTCCTTTTGTCTAGGTAATTTTAGGTATTTATTTATCTCTAACTATTTAACCGTTGGATTTTGGGCGTTTGAGCCATTTGCCCTATTATTTTATTCTATTGTTCGGATCTATTGTTGTGGCCTACTATTCTAATCCATTCCTTTAGTCTAGTTTATTAGGCCATTAGTTTATTTCGCTCTATTCTTTTGGATTATTAATTTAGTCTATGATTTGCCTATTATCTTAGTCTATTGCTTTAGCCTATTAATTCGATCTATTATTTGGTCCATTATTTTCGTACACTAATTAGTTTACTCTTTGAGTTCACTAATTTAGTCTATTGTTTTAGTTTATCCATTTAGACTATTCTTTTATCTATTCTTTTGGTCTATTGCTTTATTCTATTATCCTATCCTATCCTTTTATTCTATGTTTTTAGCCTATTATTTATTCTATCCTTTTAGCCTACTAGTTATTCTATCATTTTATTCCCTTATTTATTCTATTAATTTAGCCTACTATTATTCTATCTTTTTTAGCCTATTCCTTATTCTATTCCTTTGGTTATTATTTTAGTTGATTAATTGCCTATTATTTTAGCCTATCAATTTGGTTTATTATCTAGCCTATTATTTTAGACTAGTATTTTAGACTATTATTCTAGTTATTATTTTGACCTATTATGTGAGTCTAGTTGCTTAGGCTATTCTTTAGTTTATTACTTGGATTGATTAGTTTAGCTTATCATTGTAATTGCTTAGCCTAAGTGGGCTTTGTTATTCTCTTGGCAAGTTAGGGGTGACTCCTTGTGCTCTTTGGGTGAAGAGGGAGTTTAGTGGGTGATTGATTTGTGGATGACAATTAGTGAATGGGCATTAGTTGGATGGATGTAGCTTTGGGGTGGGATTTTGAATCTCACCCCTGTCGATAAGCGAGACCCAGTTAGTTAGTGAGTGTGCATTGGGAGTTTGAGAGAGACGGAGGTTTTGGATCTAGATCTAGAGTATTTTTTAATGCATTGAGTTTTGTGGCTTGGGAGTGTTTTGTTTTGAAAAGAGTTTTGAAAAACCATTAAAGTCGAGGCACCTAAAACCGACCAGGTACCCAAAACCAACCACCCAAGATTCTTGCCTAATTTCTAGATTTTCAAAGGGAAGATGTACCTCATTTGTACATTAGAGTATGTAATCGGTTTTAGGTAAACCTATGACTTTCACTTTGAAAATTTGTACTTATTCAAATAATTATCAAAAAAATTAAATTAAACATGAAAACTATTTACTTTCTTATTGCTAAAAGAGGAAAACACTTAAAATATCGATTCATCTATCCCATGTATAGTGAATGTCTTAACTGATCGGTTTTAGGTGCCTCGACCTTAAATATTGATTGCAGCGAAGAAAACTAGAGAAAAAGTATTATTGTCTTTGATTAGGATTGAGGATTTGGGAACGGTTAGGGAGTAGTTGGTGTGCCTGGCCTAAGTACAGGAAGGTACAGAAACGAGCACAACTGCGGCTGCTGTGGCGAGGAAGGCCGGAAGCTGCTGGCTTGGCGAAGGGCGAGCTGCAGCGCTCCAGAGTTCCAACGACGGAATCAAGCGGTGTCGGGTAGAGAGGGTTTTGCTAAGGGAAAACGCAGAGTTCCTAGCTGCAACTAGTTTAAGTACAAGTATTGGGGGAATATCAAAGTGAAAATTGTTGTTTGTACCTTTAAAATACTAAAAATTATGTTTTACATTATAAAAAAAAAAAGCCGCATGAAGGTTTGAACCCTCAAAACTACTGTCGACACTCAAATGAATGCCACAAATGCATTACTACTCCAAATTAAGCTTGCTATGACTTTTTGGAGATCCAACACAAAACTACACAAGCTGTAAAAGTTTCAAAAGAAAATAATTTACCATTTTTTAGTTATAGCGTGTTGAAGTCTGAAACTCCAAATATTGACGGCAGCTGTACATATCTCCATTTCAGGACGCATATCAGCTTCATAAACGCTCCAAATACGTGGTGCCATGACTTTTTGGAAAACTGACTTTTCTATCTACGTTGTGTACAAATCTTGGCTCAAAAGTCCATACTGTCTGTTTTCTACACTTCGTCAAAATTAAAACTCTTATATTGAGCGGTAGTTTTACACCCTCATACGTCTAAACGTGTATCTTTTACGTCCTAACTCCAAATCAAGATTTTAATAACTTTTTAAAAAGCCACAAACATAATACATACATTTACCAAATCTTAAAAGAAACTAACCGTTATACAAGTTTCTACAAACGTTCAAAGTCCCTGCACTCGAATTCGGACGGCAATAGAACCTCTTTCACTCCATAAAGCATAACTTCCTCATACAAACTCCAAATGAAGCGCGCTATACACCATTGGAATCCCAACAAGAAAAGGAACATGCTCACAAATTTTCATTACAATCCAAGTTATACACAGAAAGCTGTTCCACCTCAAACACACGGGAAAAAAACTCCAAACTAAGGGAATGGAGAGAAGAGAGCATGGTCTCGGGAGAAGAAGCCCCCCCCCCCCCCCCCCTTTATCTTGCACAAGGGGGGGGGACACATCAGCCCAAGATAAGCCTAATGGGCATCTTTAATTCTATTGGATGACCCAAACACCCCCATAAATCTATCCTCTCACTTATTTTAATGAAAAACCTCAAAGAACAAAAAGAAGGGTAAAACAACCTTCACCCTTCTTTTTAACAACTATCAAAAGGCAAATAAAATAACAAATTTTATACTAAGAAGAAGCTTCTAGAACATTATAGAAGCTTCTTGAAAACTTATGATAAGAACAAAGAATCCCTGAGAAGTTTCAAAGTCGTAAAAAGTCAAAGATTTGTCGCATTGTGACTGCAACATATTCGAGTTGTCTTTCACGAGGTAAATGCGTCACAGGTCCTTGAAGCCATCAGTAGTGACCAACACCTTCCACTTGAGACCATGCGTGAACCTCCGTATCTTCGTTGTGGAAACAACCTGCAAAGATTGCTTCTGTACGACTTTCAGAAGCAGGCTCCACTTCGAAAACGATTATCAATGATCTAATACTTGGCATCCTTTGACGTCTTCTTGGTTCATTTGGTTCTTCTTCTCGTGGTCGTCGACGCGAGCTACCTGGCCTCCTCTCTAACTCTTCAAGACGTTGTGAGAGTTGCGGTTGTTCAAAAGATGGTTCCTCTAACCCATGTCTTTGCAAGTCTCCAAATACCCGAAGATTGGACATTGCAAACAAATGTATGCTACCATGTAAAAATATAACTATAGAGAAGTGATGGTCCTAGCAGGGTTCTTCTCCTTTTTATATTGAAACTTCGTCACTAAGAAACTTTATCTAGAAGCTAAGAGATGTTAAAATATTGAACAGGGTTTAGATTTCTGAGGATATCATCAATAGAACTCTTGTACCCTTTTCGGCGCATTGATTAGATTTTCTGCCGGCTCCCACGTTCACTCATTAATGTCATAGCCGCTCCAATGCACTAAATACTCTAACTCTCCCCACTTGCGCCGTGAATCTAGTACCTTTTCTACCTCGTATTCTTCGTGATCATCGATTTCAATACTAGGTGGCGGACTATGCACTCTTCTATGAAACTTCCCTATTAATTTCTTCTTTAAGTGTAATCAAAACTCATTAAAATATTAATATTATAAGTTTTTACATAATATAGCCGTTTACAACGCGACAGCGGTGTCGGGTAGAGAGGAGCGCGCTCTGAGAATTCGCGGGGAATCTGGCTGCGACACGATGACCAGATAGCTTGGGAGATCGGTCTTGTCTTCAATTCTTGTACTCTTCAAATCTTCAAATCTCTTCCCAGTCCTATCCTGCAATGGCTCTAAAAGGTTTAAGGGTAAGGGTGGGGTAATAAGAAACCACGGGCCTCGGACGGGTAAAACGGGACGGCCAGACCACGAGCTGAAACCGTCCGAAAGATGGCTCCTAAATTTCAAACCTACGGTGACCAGCAAACGTGCCTCACCGGTGGGAACAACATAAACACGACCGTGTGGGTGATCAATCCCACTTCGCCGCAACAAAGTTTACAAAACAAAATTGAAAACAACTAGCCTCCAAAACCGGCTGGGAATAACAATAAAAGACAACGAGCCTCCAAAACCGGCTAGGAACAACAATAAAAGACAACGAGCCACAAGCCACAACACACAAATGTTCTCGTCTTCTCGTCTTGAAGTCTTCAAATCTTCTTCCTTTAAAGTCTCAAAGTGTTTAAAAACACAAAGAAACCTTCAAGGCAATCTTCTATTGTGGCTGCGAGCTTCTAATTGATGCTACAGATGGCTCAAGTCTCCTAAAGCTAAGTATAATAGCTTTTTGAAAAGCTAAAACAACAAACTAACACTCCTCAAAATTTCAATTGAATCTAAGTTACTGTCCAAAAGTTATAAGAGAGTAAAGTGGAAGCTTTATTTTTCTTTTGACAACCAACCTCCGCCTCTTTATATCTTCATAACTTTTGATCTAAAGCTCTTACATACAAGTGCAATAGCATTTTGGAAAGCTAATGCAAACTACTACAATATGTATAATTTTTATAGAAACCCTAAACTCTGTCCATAAGTTATGACTAATAAAAGTTTCGGTCTCTTTATTTTTAGAGAGTTTCAACCTCTCAACTTCAACACACAACAACTCCTTCAATAAAACTCCAAATGGATTGAGTGATAGCAATCTGAAGAGCTAATCTTATAGGCTATCAGTCCTGTAGATTTCAAAAGAAATTATCATAGTGACCAAAAGTTATGGTCCTCGAAGTCTTAGCTTCCTTCTTTCCAAAGGCAGTCAACCTCCAAGCCTTCACACCTTCATAACTTCCTCCTCGGAACTCCAAATCATAAAAGTAATAACTTTTTGGAAAGCTATTACAATGATACATACACTCTCAACATTGCAAAGCAAGTTGATACACACAACAAAAGTTGTGGCTCGTCGAAACCTCTGCCCTCTCAATGGACGGCCAAGGGTTTCCACAAACTTCCAACCTTCACAACTTTTGCAATACAACTCCAAATTCAACTTATAAGATCAATTCGGAAAGGTCTCATTACAAGGAACAATCTCTCAAAATTTCAATTTAAACAAAGTCTTGCTCAATGAGCTACATCAAGTCGAAATTCTGCCTCCAAAGCTCTCACTATTCACACACACAAAAAGACTCCCGACAATCTTCAAAACCCCAAGACCTCACTAAATCTCATTCAATCAAAGGTGGCAGTGGGGCACATATGCCCATGCTCCCCTTTGAAGCTTCAAAGAAGGTACTTTTTCCCCCCCTTCCTATTCACACCTTTCAAACCACCTAATCCTTTGATGATTTAATTAAAACGAAAGACAAACTATATGTACTATTTTCATTCCGCTACTCCATTCATTGAAAATACAAAGCTTAGAGCATATATGTACACGATGGAAGCATTTCCATCACGACAGCGGGGTTCGAAGGCGACCAAGTTGGGAAGCACGGCATTTACGGCGGTCACGGCGACTACAGGCGCTGTGGGAACAGGCGGAGTGAGGCTGAGGATTGTAGACGGCAAATTCCAAGGACCGGCGACTACAGCGATGAAGAAGAGCACGGCCAGGCGGGGCGATTCAGGCGCAGCCTCAGCGAGCGCAAAAGACGGAGATCACGCATTGAGGGTTCAGCAACTCCACTGACGAGCAACAGCGGCGAAAGGTCGACAGCAATTCGGCAGCTTCAGCAATCGGAGGACTGCAGCCAGCAACGACGGGTCCAAGGCGGAATTCGCGGCAGCAACGGAGGGCCAAGGCAGTTCGGAATTCCGTGAGCAAGAGCCGGATCATCATCGACGAGGAGCAGTTAATGGAGACAACGAGGAGCAGTTAATGGAGACAACGAGGAGCAGGCCCTGAGGTCCGAGTGCAGGAGTACCAACGGAGCGGCGAGGACGACGAAGACCGGCGAGGCAGCACTGAAGGACAGCCAGCGACTCGGAGGGAGGCGACGGCATTGAAGCGGCCTTCAACAGCAGAGGAGAAGAAATCTTGGGCACGGCGGCGATCTTCAACGGCGACAGCAACGGGAGTGAGAGACGGTTCGAGGTAGCAACGACCAACATCGACAGGAGCTGTGGCTTGAGTGAAGGCCCGATCGCCATAGCCGGAGTGCAGCAGAGAGAACACGCCCTGTCTCCTCGGGGGGTGTAGTGATATGTTGGAGTAGCAATATACGTGCGAACAAATGATAGGGTATTTTAAAAACATGGGACCAAAGAATTATAAATGGACTTAGAGGTAATATAGGGTATCAAAAATGGCACTGGACATCTTTAAAGTACTATAGGGTATGGAATAATAGGTAATTTGGAATTATAAGTAATGCAAGCCCCTTTTCTATGAACCCAAAGTAGAAAATTACATAATGATAGCATGTGAGAAAAAAACCAAAAAAACAAGTAATACCCCCCTATAAAATAGTCGTTGTTCGCACCTATATCCTTAACTTTTTAACACACTGACCCCCTCAAGCCTGTCTTCCTCTCCGTGTGAGATTACGGAGGGAGACAAGGTGATATTACAGAAGGAGCTATCCCTCCTTCCTATCATTCATTTTTTGGGATTTTGTGTGGATTTGTTAGGTCTAGTAAGGCTAGGATGGTTGAGATAAACCTTATTACTTGAAGATTGGTAATTTTAATTGCCTAAGAAATATTGTGTGCATTTCTTTATTTGCTCAAGTGTTGTCAATTGTGTTTGTTTGGACTTTGTTGTTGCATTGTGATGATGTATTGAGGTTTAGGGTTCAAAAATCCCGGCGCATGGCATAGCGCGGAAGCGTTGCCGAATTTCCACCGGGATTTTGCTCTCCATCCCATTACAAAAAACAAGTTCAATTGTGTCAAAAAATATTAGAGTACTTTGTGCTTGTGGATCTTGTGTTGCTCACAACTCCCAATTGAGGTGTTGTAGCATTGGGAGTGGTTGTGTGCTGTATTGGGCTATTTTAATCCAATTTTTGGCCCATTTGAGGTCTAGATTTAGTGCTGTCATTTTAGGTGAGGGTGCAAATTCACCTCACCTAACCATTTTTACTCCAATTTTAGCCCATTTTCAAGTACGTGGTACTTATAGACAAATTGAGGTGGAATTTAAGCACTTGTGGACAATTTTTGGATCAAAGTATGTGTGGTGAGTGTGCTGTAATTTCTACCCATGAGTGCCAAAACCCTAATTTAAGGGTTTAAATCACTAAATTGACCCATTTTTATGGCACGTGGTGCATAAGGGTGATTCGTGGAGCATTTGGGAGCAATTTGATATTTATTGTTGTTCATTAGAGTACTTGTGAATGTGCTGTAATTTTTGTGGTTAAGTCCCAAAACCCTAATTAGAGGTTTTATTTCACCAAAAGTAACCCATTTTAGTGCACTAAGTGCCTAGGGAAATTGGTGGGGGTTTGTGGATTGATTGAGTGTGTATTGATTGATCATTTCAATCCCTTGGGTGTGCTGTGATTTTTGTATTTGAGTCCCAAAACCCTAATTAGAGGGTTTTACTCCCCAATTTAAGCCCATTTTATGGCACTAAGTGCCTAGGGTAATTGATGGGGGTTTGTGGATTGATTGGGTGTTTGTTGATTGCCATTTGTAATCCTTGGGTGTACTGTAATTTTCATACACACCTCCGTTTTGACCAATTTGTCTAGTTTTTTGCCATTTGAGCTTAGAAATTTTCCACATAATTGCCTAGATAAAAAGGAGTCTATTGATTGGAATATTTGTACACACCCACCCTCGGCCGGACACATGACATTTTGACCGGCAACGGTCAAAGTGCTCATATGGCTTGTTAGACTTGCGTTGTATTTCACACAAAGTATAATTTTAATTTCATCATTTAAAGCTCTTGCTAGTTATTTCTTATTCTGTTGATTACATTGGTTGAATGAATGAGTTTAATTGAATCATTTGTCAATAAAACTAGGATTTTCTACACAACACATAAACATTACCAAATTTCCCACAAAAATCATCAAAACTCTCATTCTAATCTTTTACATTGTATCTCGCGTGCTGATCATGTTATAGCATTAATGTTGAATTTAAATGCATGATGAGTATTTGTTCTCTCATAGTTATCTAAATTCTTGACAGTGACTTCTTCGGGACTTAGATTTGCGATTGCTATCATTAATATTTTCTACAAAATTTAAAACTTAAAATTCATATTTCTTTTGTAACTTGATTATAAATAAGATATTGACAATCTCTGAAAGAAATTTGTTGTGATGAGTTGAAATGAAATACTCTAAGTGTAGTGATTTTTGGAGATTTTTTGGTTGCTTAATTTTATGAGTTGACTTTTCAAGAGCACTTTTAGACTAAAATCTTCAAAAGTTTTGGTGAAATACTGGAACGTGAAATGAGGCACAAAACTTTCACAAATCATCCCCTCTCAAATCAAATCACACATGCATGAAGCTAATTTCCCATAAAAAAATTAGTAAAACATTTACACTACAAAAAGTGTATGTTGGATGAGAAAAAAATGTTTGCTTCTGTACATCATGCAAAGTATGCATGGTTGGACAGTTAGGATTTAAATAATTATGAAAAAGATAAAAGTAAATTAGTTTAAATAAATAACATGAGAAAAATACCAAAAATTTATAATATATTTAAAAATGTAAGAAATTGATGAGGTTTGACCAGGTAAATGCAGTGTACCCACTTAGGGGTTAACCCCTACATGTCCAACCGTCCAAAAAGTGAACGATGTATAGAATCATACATAGTATTCTCATCCGTCATTGACTTTTTGCAACGTCAATTTCTTATTATATATTTTATGGGCAGTTAGCTTCATGCATGTGAGATCCGAATAGAAAGGGGATGATTTGTGAAAATTTTATGCCTCATTTTGTGTTTTAGTGATTCACCTAAAATTTCAAAAAATTAGTGTAAACGTGCTCTTAAAAAAGTCAACTCATAAAATTAAGCAACCAAAAAATCTCCAAAAATCACTACACTTGGAGTATTACATTTCAACCAATCACAACAAATTTCATCTAAAGATTGTCAATATCTTATGCGTAATCAAATTACAAAAGAATCAAATTTGAATTTTAAGTTTCAAATTTTATACAAAAATATTGGTGATAGCAATCATATATCTAACCATATGGATAGAGTCAGTCAAAAATTTATAATGTACAAAATATCCCTTGTAGTTACATTTTTAAGACATCTTTGAAATTTGCCAAATCTGGAGAGGGATGAGGACGTTTAGGGGGTTTTTATTTTCTTGTCATAAATGAAAATTTGGACGTTTAGGGATTAACTTGTCTGGAATGATTCAAACAGGGTTCTTTCCACCCCTAACTCCTAAACGTACCAGGGTGTCCTTGGAATTGGTAACTATTTTGAAAAAAATCATCATAAACTCCCATTTAGAAGAATATTTTGGAACTGATATACAAATGAAAGTTCTAGATTTTGAATTTTAGATTCCATCCGTACGGTTTGATTCACTAATACTATCACCAATATTTAATTATCAATTTTGAAAGTTAAAATTAAAAATTCCTTCTAAATTCGATTACAAACAAAATTTTAATATTTTCTGAGTAAAATTTGTTGGAATGAGTTTGAAATGAGATACTCTTAAACGTGGTGATTCTTTGAAATTTTAAACCTATGACCTCATTTTTGCGATTCCACTTTTGAACTACAGTCAATGCAATTTTGGCTTGGTCAATGACTTGACATACTTCTACATTTGTAATTTTAGAAAAATATGTAATCAAGTATGATTGAATCCAACCGTTAGATAGGACAAGAACTTGGTGAAGTATCTCCAAAAAATTGGATGACTTTCATCCAAACATTGATGAGAACATGGGGTGTGTTTGAATTTGTTAGTCGTCCTGTTTTTGGACGCTGCTACGTTTAGGGGCTAAAGGTCCTTTATGATTGGCTCGTATGCTTTTGCTTCCAGTTGTGCAGGATTTTTATGTTTCATTTTGTCGAATGTGCATCCTGAGGCCCCTTGTCCTTCATGCTAACATAAAAGAACGCAGGGTAAGTGCCGGTGCTGGAATATATATATATATATATATATATATATATATATATATATAGAAACTCCGGGCCCAAATAGGGACCGGCGTGAATAAAGTGTCTGTTAGCTAGTGTCCACAAGACAAAAGGTCATTGTTTCTTTTGTAATTTGATTACAAACAAGATACTGACAATCTATGAATGAAATTTGTTGTGATGGGTTGAAATGTAATACTTCAAGTATACTGGTTTTTGGGGATTTTTTGGCTGCTTAATTTTATGAGTTGATATTTCCAAGAGCACTTTTGAACCAAGATCTTCAAAAAATTTGGTGAGTCGGTGGCATCTACACTATTATTATGCTCAGTTTACTTCATTACTTTGACAATACTGGTGGAATTGTTTTTCTGAGGGTGTTTTTTTTTCCTCCCCAAACAACCTCTGGTTAGCGTTTAGTTTCAGTGACACGATAATATGAAGGGACTACTACGTAGTGCGAGATTGGGGTGCAGGGTGCAAGTACGGCATATTATGGAATATTCACTCCCATCAGCACTACCATATGGCACTTTAGGGTTTAGGGTTTGAGAATTGGGATTTGGGGTTTAGGATTTAGAACATTCTCATTGTTGCCCGCAAGTATGAGGGATTATTACAGGCTTGCCTTCCTTTCGATGCCCCACTGTTGGCCTGGCCGGAGTCACAGGAGCTGCGCCCTCATCCAAAGTAGCTCGTTTCTCTGGGCCTTTCAGTTTCAAGTGATCTCTTTCCACGCCTAAAATATGGTCCCAAAAACATAGTTGTCACGATCATTGAGCAGCAAGGCTATTGAAGTTGATGATGTAGGGTAGTGTTGCTAAAAGTCAAAGGTGTTTTGGGTGGAAATAAATGATGTGTGGGAGAGGGGTGAGGGCATGGGGTGATCTTAGAGGCCTCTAGTGGTGGGTTATCCCATATGGGTTGTCATGCACACCTCCTAGTATACACCTCTTAAGGAGGGAAGCTCTTGAGTAAAAATCATCTCTTTCTACGCATCCCTTGTGTTTGTGTACGTGCCTTGTGCAATCTTCTATTACCTTCAACAAAGGTTGTATGGCACTACCGGACCCGTTGGCATTATGGGTGGGTCGGGGTGGGTTGGAGCCCGCAACAACTTGAACGGTGGAAGAGGCTGCTAGTATTTGAAGCCCATTCAATATATGGAGCCCTTGGCGACCATTTCCAAGGCATGTTTCCCTGTACAATAGTGGGAATTTTCTTAGGGTTTGGAATTTGGAGTTTAGGGAATAATTTTGTTAACCCTTAAACGTACCAAGGTGCCCCTGGAATTGACAATTTGAGAAAATGCATTATAAAGTACTATTTAGAAGAATATTTGGAATAGATTTACAAATGAAAGTTCTAGATTTTGAATTTTAGATTCCATTCGTACGGTTCGATTCACTAATACTATCACCAATATTTAATTATAAAATTTGAAAGTTAAAATTAAAAATTCCTTCTAAATTCGATTACAAACAAAATTTTAATATTTTTTGAGTAAAATTTGTTGGAATGAGTTTGAAATGAGATACTCTTAAACGTGGTGATTCTTTGAAATTTTTGTGTTTCATAAATCTATGGCCTCATTTTTGCAAGGCCACTTTTGAACTACAGTCAATGCAATTTTGGCTTGGTCAACAACTTGACATACTTCTGCATTTGTAATTTTAGAAAAATATGTAATCAAGTATGACTAAATTCAACCGTTAGATAGGACAACAACTTGGTGAAGAATCTCCAAAAAATTGGATGACTTTCATCCAAGCATTGATGAGAACGTGAGAAGGGTTTGAATCTGTTAGTCGTTCACTTTCTGGATGCTGTGACGTTTAGGGGTTAACGTCAACGAATATTTTGATAATTAATATTCAAGAAATATATCGCACCCCGCACCCACACCACGCCGTAGTTGACCCCAACAACTACAAAGTCCTGAACCACAAGTCCTCATTCTTAGTCCACATGTATCATGCACACCAGGAAGCAAAATATCGTCTACGCACACATTTGCCACAGAAACTGTTATATATTGTAACGGTGTAGAGAAGTCTTGATTGCCATAGACTTTTAAGCATACTCCTGTAGTTATATACAGCATGTAAGAATGTTTGACTTTTGTTCAACCTTGTGACAAGGGTGAAACATCCTCATATTGTTGGAATCTACCTTGGGGTCTCCACCAGTAAGAAATACTCCCTCAGTCATAATAGATGATGTTTAAATAGAGAAAAAAATTGTCCCAAATTACTTGATGCAAGCCATTTATTCGATTTGAAGTTGTTTAACAAATTTTAACAAAGTTAAATCACAAGACAAGTGCACATGAAGTGTGTTTTTTGTCTGTGAGACTTGTCTTTGCACATGTGGATCACAAAAAACACATGAGCTAGCTACAATCAATGCTAGCATATGTTTGTTACATCAGAGAACACACTAAAACGAACATCACCATGATATTGCTTTCATAGAAAACTATTCTGAAATAGAACCTTAAGTTACTTTATTTAGATATTTGCTAAAATTGTTATAGTTTGCTTTTTATTTTTATTTTTTCAAAAGCATCACCTATTATGGGACAAAGGGAGTATCACCCACTCTTTGCTAACTATTGAATGAAAAATACCTATGTCAAAGTTCATCAATTTGTTCTCCAGCTTGGCAACATCAACCAAGTCTTCCATTCTTACATACAATTCAGACAATGCAAAACAGAGTGCAGGAGACAACTTGTCTAGAGCTTTTACTAGCACAAAGTCAAAAGTGTTACTAAGGCCAATCATGCTACACATATATTAGATGGAGGGCAGCATCCACAAATCTCTGTTGAATATTGTTTCTTGGAAAAATATGGTTCGATAGATAGAATATTTAAGAATATTTTCAAGATCCTCTTTTTCACCATGAAAAAAACAAACATATGTTTTCAGCAAAAATCAATTTCCCAGAATTTTTGGTTTTTTCTTTTAGAAATAAATTTTGCCCTCGCCCTCTACCTACGGTAATTAAAAATTTGAGTCTATCATTGAATCAATAGACTTTATAAAATTAAAGTGGTAGTATCAAGGAGGAAGAGGTGGTAATCACCTAAAGCTAGCTGGTAACCACTTAGAGTTAGGATGAGGTGGCAACTCCTAGTTGTATGCAAATTCAACGACGCTAGCGCATGAGCATTGAGCAGTGAGCAGTAAGCAATAAAGAGAGTTAACAAAAATAGTAAAGTATTCTAAAAAAAACATGTTATAGTTCTAAGAAAGGAAAAAAGTATTTTTAGTAAATTTTTAATCTATGACCGTGAATAATTGTTCTATTTTCAGAGGTTTTAGAGGGCATGTCGATGTTGTGTAGAGGACTCTAGAACCGTGCAATTGGATTGTAAGTGTACCTATGGTCACGTGCATCATCTACTTTAGTGTAATATGAACTTTGATCATGTAATTTACAAAATACAAAAAAACGATGTGAATTGGGTCTCACAGTGCCATTGTGGCCAAAACTAGTAGATGTATGATTGCTTCTATTTTGTACATGTGCTTTTATTCTGATTATAACTTGACTGAGTTTTTCTTTAGTGTGACGAACAAAAGACTTTGGATGAGACGGAGGATTCATTCCATTTGAAGGAGAAACTTGATTCTAACACAATCATTCAAAACTTACGTTTCCATCCATTGGATTAGCCGCTTGAAAATACCTCTTTGTTTGTCCAATGATAACGATGCCCCTAGTGCACCCAGTTCTTCAATCGGATGTGAAGTGGTCGGAGGCAAACTTTTTCTATAGATACAGAGAGGGTGACGTCGGGGGATGACAAATTCCGTCTAACTTCTTCTCGAGACTGTACGTTAACGGCAAGATCAAAACTTTTTTTGGTCTCTTTTTATTTTATGATTCCCCGGGAAATTCTAACTTTTTTTGTTAACTAAATTCCCTCAATTGCAGACCAAGCGATTTTTCTCCTCCATAATTTTACCACATCTAGAAGCCAACTCATAGATGGTGACAAGCCATGGAGGGGTGTATGAGAGAAGGGCCCTTTTTGTGTCCAATTGCTCATTGAATCCTTCTCAAGACCTAGGGATGTCTCAGGGCGATCTCACCCCCTTACATTTCGTAACCATGTGCGATAATGGGGTATTTAATAGGGGGATATTTATGCACCTCTCAATATTATTTCCCTCCCTATTTGTAGATAAAAAGCTACTTTGATATATTTTTTAGCACCCTAAATTTATTTGTAATTGTTTAGAGAGGCTAATTTTTGGCACAATTTTTTTTTTATAAATCGTACAAGTACCAAATAGTAGACGGAATACTATAGCATTGCAAAACCGAACTCCACGCTTCACCTAACCGTCTATGCTTACCCAAACCCTAAGCAAGCCTTACCATGAAATTGCTCTACCAAAACTCGAGTGAAATCCTAATTACAAAATCAACAAAGAAGGGATGAACTATGAAAGCTAAACCCTAAACTAAATACAAGCGGAAAACATTGCAAAGGAAGTGGCCGCTCTGCAACATCAATCTATATGAAAGAAAGCCTAGAAAATGCTTAGAAAAGCGTGAGCTTGACGATTGAGGACTGATGATGTGACAAAACTAAAACCGATCATAGGAAGCGGTTGAGGGTGACGGTGGAGGCTGTCAGGTTCTAAGCATCTAGCAAGGTCCCACATGTTCAACGCCGTTGCAAAACCCAACGGTTGTGGAAGAGCACCAACATATTCCTTCCCCAAAAAATCCAACGACATTTCCTTCCATATTAACGCGCTTCATTCAGATTTGGACAAAAACCACACACTTCTTCATCCAAATAGTCAAACCCATAATTATTCTATTGATCCTTTTACACACTTTTAGAGGGATCCTATGTCTATGACCGTATTTTTTTTCTACTGATTACTAAAATGGAGGAATTATCCACCACCCTATTTTACATATAATCATGTAGGGGACATATTTCCAATGCTATGGTAGATCTAACCAAATTATAAATTTTACCCGAAACAAATTAAATTGACCCTATTTTTTATCTCACGTGGTTTTCTAAAATTCCAATAGTCATCTCCCCGAGAGGGATGTCATCCTTGATTGCAATGCCTCTACCGGGAGAGCATCCACTCTCTAGAGTCATCATTTTCATTCAATTTTTTTCAATCCACGTCGTCGTGTAAGATGTTTGATGATGATAATGTTCATGTGCAGGTGCAAGCATACATGCTTGTCAACGCAACAGCTGCCATCTTGTTGCTTTGGAGTCTGACGATGTGATATTCACTAGTGTGCTTAAACCGTTGGTTGCAATTGAGCCTTCCAAGGACTTGGTAGACTTGAAGAGAAAAGGTCCATAATTTATCGATGACATTGAAGTCACGCCAGCACCAAAGAAGAAGGTTGCCAAAAATCCCATGAGTACATAAGTTTTAATCTCATGTGAGTTAGTATTTATCTAACTTCCCGTTATGTTGTAAACCACTAAACCCAATAACACGTTCAATTGTGTGATTCATAGGTTTTGCTTAAACCTCGTGGAGAGTCCTCCCAATGCTTTTGAGTTGCCTCGTTATATTGAGCCAATTGTTGCAGCTATCAACGGCTATGGTACCCTCGCCAGTATCAATCCACAAAGAACCTAGCTATAGAATGAGTGCCGCTCAATACATTGACATCGAGGCAGTAGAAAGATAAAAAGATACGGATAGTAGCAATAGCCACACTAGAGAATCCGGATCTTCGTTGTCATACACTTGCTCTGATCATGTTTCCTTTTGATGTCTACGTTCCTTTATGAACTGGTTTGTTTTCTTAATCCTTATTATAAAAAGCCAGGGGATCCCTGTTACTTCACACATTGTCACTTGTGTTTCAAATGACTGGGTGCATTTACAATAAAACGAGCCAATCCCGCCCAAATCTAACAACTCTTGATGAGTGCTTAAAAAATCGTATCTTCAATTTATGTAAATATTAGAAAAATAAAAAATTTAAGGACATTTTGCGACATATTATGAACATTTATAATTCTTAATAAACACATTTAGTCGTTATTAACAACTAGTTACGACCAAATTTTAGTTGTAAATAAAGGGTGTTATAAATGCCAAAAAATTCATATTTAAGGCATCTATACTTCTTTAGAATAGAACCAAAGTACATTTAAAAGTGAATCATGCTTAAAATGGAGTTTAAATGATATTTTGGGTGTGGGAATTAGGAAAGCCATGTCTTTTAAGGGGTTTACATCACAAACTTAGGAAGTCATGTTTTTGCAATATTTTACGTATGTTGTTGAGGTGAACAGGGGTGATTACGTTTGACATACATTTTACGTATGTTTAGCATAAAAAAGACGTATGAAGGACATATTACAAACATGTAAATTTTATGATGATGTGTTTTTTTATGTTTGTAATATGTCATTCGTACGTTTATTTATACAATAAACATACATAAAATGTATGTCAAACGTAATCACCCCTGTTCATTTCAACAACATACGTAAAACATTGAAAAAACATGACTAGCCAAGTTTGTGATGAATCCGTAATGCATGCAACAACCTCAATGTGATCTACTATTTCTCACTCCCACATTTGTACAGGAAATTCTTTTCCAATCTTTTGCACAAGATAAAATTCTGAAATTTTTACAGCAACATGTCTTGTAAGTCTTATAAGGCTGACCAAAAAAATTGGCCCCATTGGACACGTTATGCTACAGTAAACGCCACCTACATGCAAATGAGCGTAGTCGACATGCTTTCTTATTGGTGAAGGGTATGTTTGTGACACAGGGTTTTCTGTCCCTAAAGGGTCCTTTATGATTGGCTCATATGCTTTTGCTTCCACTTGTGCAGGATTTTATGTTTCATTTTGTGGAATGTCCATCCTCAGGTGCCTTGTCCTTCACTCCAACATAAAGGAAAGCAGAGTAAGTGCCGGTGCTGGTGTCTAAAGTAGACGTACCAATGACCGCAGAGGCAATACTCAAATCCTTCCCTATAACAATGTAGAAACTTACACCGTCACAAATTTTGAAAGATAGTGGTATGTCAAGTTAGGATTTACCTTGAAAAATTCACACTCAAAAATGTTTTGTACATTAACTTTTGTTGCACGTCAAACACATTGGGTATGATTTTTAATGGAAATTCATTTGGAGCCCTTCACCACATGGCGTGCGGTGTACGGCGGTACCTAGCATTTCTATTGAAATTGTGCAGTGAAACTGTGCAGTCATTGGCATATCTACTATGATTGGAACTGTGCGGTCATCGGAGCTATGCAGTCATTGGCATCTCTACTATACACTATTATTATGCTCACTTTACTTCATTACTTTGACAATACTAATGGAGTCATCCTACTTAGGGTTTTTTTTTCCTCTCCCAAACAACCTCTGGTTGGCGTTTAGTTTTAGTGACATGATAACATGATGAAGGGGCTATTGCGTGGTGTAGGATTGGGATGCGTGGTGCGGGATTGGCATTACACTTTAGGGTTTAGGGTTCAATGGGATTTGGGATTTGGAGATTTAGGGTTTAGAATTTGGGGTTTAGAGCATTCTCATTGTTGCCCACGACTGCTCCTGTAAGGGGTTATTACAAGCTTGCCTTCCTTTGGCCGCCCCACTTTTAGAGTCACAAAGGATGCGGCCTTGTCCAAAGCAACTCATCACTTTGGACCTTTGAGTGTCAAATGATCTCTTCCCCACGCCCAAAACACCGTCCCAAAAACATGGTTGTCAGGATAATTGGGTGACGAGGCTTCGTGGCGCTATCCGGCTGGCGGGCTTGCCGACGTTACGGGCAGGTTGGAGCCCGCAACAACTTGAATGGTGGGAGAGGCTGCCAGTATTTGGAGCTTGTTCAATATTTGGAGCCCTTGATCACCATCCCAAGATGTATTTTCCCGTGCAATAGTGGAAATGCTCTTAGAACATTTTACACCCATGCATGCTAGAGCTGATTCGTTAAAATTATTCATCTACATTTGAAGAGCCCTTGCACTTACACTCCCCCTCCCTTGCACGCCCCTTACACATCAAAAGTGCACATCAAATAGTCAATGGACCAATCACAAGTATATAGTCAATTAAACAGTGATTTGAAGGGCCATTTCTTAACACGCTAGGATTGAGAGTCAAGAGGCATTTACAAAGGGCCCTTCGCACTTTTCATTTGGTTCTTGAGTGTGAGAGACTCTGGGAGGCCTCTGGGAGGCCATGCTCTTAGGGTTTATAGTTTGAGATTTAGGAAATATTTTTGTTAATGTCGGTGACTATTCATCGAATATTCAGGGAATATATTGCAGCCCGCACCAGCACCTTGCAACGGTGTAGAGAAGTCTTGATTGCGATAGACTTTTGAGCATACTACACCCATTAACATCTTAGTCTGATTCGGACTAAGAAAGAAAACTTGGATTAATTATGGAATTTAGATAACTCATAATAATTGTCGTAATGTAGGTATAGTGTGGCCTATACAAAAAAAAATATCCAAATTACTATGAATTTATCATGCCAAATATGAATAAAATATTCTGAAATTAATATTTTTAGTAGTTTGACAATAAAGTATTATAATCTAAATATAATAATAATATTTTATTATATCCTTGGACTAATTTAAAAAGTACATACAGGAATTAGTCTGAGGATTTGTATAAAAAATTGGACTAATTGTGGATCTCGCACTAAAAATGACAATGGATGTAGTTATATGCAGCATGCAAGAATGTTTATGACTTTTGTTGTCTTTGCCCCACCAAGGGAGAGACTACTAAAATACTTCGTTTTCAAGGAGTTCCATGGCTGAACAATATATACAAGCCGTAGAAGTAAATCTAGGATAAATATTAAGGCAGAGACTACGCGACTAGCTGCTTGTTCATCCTTGTAATGAGAGTGAAACATCCTCATATTGTTGGAATCATCCTTGGGGTCCCCACCATTAAGAAATATCACCTCTTTGCTAACTTTTGAAAAATACCTATGTCAAAGTTCATCAACTTGGCAGCTCCAACTTGGCAGCATCAACCGACATAACATTCAGTAGCCTTCATACCCACTGCCTTTCCTTCATGCACTCTGCTCATCACCTTGAGCCCTCCACCTGTCCACTTAGCTACTCATGAAGTAATGTTGGGTGTGAAATATTTCACACCATCTATTGTAGAGCCAAGGCAGAAACAGTGCATGCTAATGAATGTTATGGAATTGAAGTCTTCCTTTCTTACACAATTTAAGGTAGGGACACCCATTCCCGTGACTGCACCCGTTCCCGTTTGCATACAAGACACCTGAATTTGGGTGTCTCCGATCATGGGCGGACCAGGGTACACCGGCGCTTGAGAACATATATTTCGAGAAGCAGTTAGAGTGTAATAGCAGCCGGCGCCCACCAAAAAAGTCACGCTGACATGCGTGAAAGATGGCGGCAGCTTCGTGCATCAAGAAACAGAATAACAACCACTAAATCTGGTTTGCAGCGTTTTTTGTGGCAGCAACGTGGTTCACGATTTAATGCTATGGCGACTTCTAGAAGACGGTTCGGTATGATTTCTAAACTGTAATGCAAGTGTCAACTTTGGTGTAATCACAACCTGCTAATCTTGGAGATGTGTCAGTTTCGAAATGGAATGTGGACATTCTGTGCATGATTGAGCAGAGAGATATTTGTCCTATAAATTTCGACGTTGTTTTGCAAGCTTCCAGCACCGGGCCTTCTACTCATATGATCGTCGATGAGCAATTTCACTATTCACTGAATCGCTGATCCACTCATTCACTGATTCCTTGATTCACTGAATCACTGATTCGCTGTACCACCAGAGGAAGGGTATATACCGTCAAGCTGCCAGAGAAGTTGAGCAGCGGGAAATGGAACGTTCAGGTAACTAACTCTGAATTCGTCTATACATTTGGATTTCTTCATATCAAACAGTCCTTAAAAATTACAAGAAGCTGGAATATGTTCACGGAGCAGCTAGCTGGAGAGGGAAATAGACGGATTCAGTTACTAGTGAGCAAGAATTTTTTCAGAGGTGAAAGATGACAAGCCTCTTGTCATGGTTCTGTAGCAAGCATGAGTAAGAGGTACCCTAGAGCCTCTCTTTTTGTCTCTAGAATACTGTAGTTCTTTTATGCACATCTTAAAATTTAAGGAAGCTTCAAGAAAGATAGTAGAATCTATCAGTAGAAAATAGAAATCATATCCCACATTTTGTGAACGTTTTTCTCTCAGTTTTTGAATTGATTTCTTTGTCTTTACTTTTTTGAGAAATCTGGATGTGAATGACTGCTCTTTGAACATTGACTTGCAGGTCTAAATGGCTTGTGGTCTAAAAGACTGTAAACACAACGTTTTTTATGCTCACTCATTGCCTTTGTCTTATGTATATCCTGCCTGTTTTACCTATTTGAGAAAAACAACCCTTTGTTTTGTTTGTGCTGATGGGTTGAAAGAATGGGCAGGGTTTCACAAAAGCCTATCTGAATGTTGAGAAAACGTATGTTGCGCTGTCATGTGGTTAACTATGGCCTTTAAATTGCAGTGTCTTTTTTTGTTGAGGTTGACAATGATGGAAATTAGGTGGTGATCAGGGCTCCAACTTCAAGGCATGACAAATTTTTCTAGTTGCAGGCCACGGAAAGTACTAAGGTTCAAGTGCCTTTAGCACAGCAAGTGGCGGGGTTCAGTTGCGACTGCATGAGGGGGTCTTGGCAAGCGGATAAGAATGTGATGACGCATCGGATTGTGGTGCAGTGGACGTTAGCTTCAGTTGTCATTGCAAGTGTTTCTCAAAGTTCTTGTTGCCCGGTCAAAGGTGCAAGTTAGACGGTAGTAGGTTCACTTAGGAGTATTTGTAGATGCTGGCTTTGGTGCCTTATGATGCTAGGCTGTGCAGTTTTCAAGAAACTTTGCTATTATAATATGGTACATTTTATGGCAGAAGTTGCTTCTCCAAGTCACAGAATCAGGGCCATTTAGATACAGTCAAATGTGCAAACCAATTTCTGGCTTTGATTATCGAGAACGTACACAAATTTTGCAATAACATGACTTTGTTGATACATTCTAGATTCATATCTAATTGCCCTTCCTCTGATATAATCGCTTTTGATACTGCTCATTCAGAAGTATGATAATCAGCTTAAAGTCACGGGAGTGGGTGTCCCTACCTTAGACAATGCAAAACAGAGTGCAGGAGACAAACATGTCTACAGCTTTAGCACCGAAAGTCAAAAGTGTAACACGGCCATGCTACACATACAGTAGGTGGAGGGCAGCATTGACAAATCTGTGCTGAATATTGTTTTTGGTAAAATATGGTTTGATAGATAGAATATTTAAGAATATTTTGAAGATCCTCTTTTTCACCATTATATATATATATATATATATATATATATATATATATATATATATATATATATATATATATATAATTTATTTTTTTCTTGAAAAAAATAATTTCCCAAAATTTTTGGTTTTTACTTTTAGAAATAATTTTTGCCCTTGCTCTCTACCTACGGTAGTCAAAAATTTGAGTCTATCATTGAATCAATAGACTATATTAAACTAAATTGGTAATCTCCTAAAACTATCAAGGAGGAAGAGGTGGTAATCACCTAAGACTAGGGTAACCACTTAAAGTTAGGATGAGGTGGCAACTCCTAATTGCATACAAATTTCAAAGTTTCCTATCACCACCACCATCATTCATCAAGAGTTCTAGGTTTGAAAGTTGTGTATTGTGAAAAAAAAGAACTATTGAGAGTTTCAATATCACAAATTTCATGATTCAATGAAATTAAAAATAAATAAAAAATCTCTCCTAAACATTTCTTGTGATGAATCAAGGGCTATTTTCTTGGCCACATGGACCGCCACAAGGATCTCCAGCCTAACAGCTACAAACGGAAAAATGAGGGTCACTTCCCTCCTGCCCAACTTCGTGGTCCTCTCGCCATTGTCAAAACAGACCCCACGTGAGGCGCTTGCCTACCTGTCACAATGTACAAATTAACGGAGCATTCTTGTGAACCAGGGATGAAACTTTTGAGAGCACCTATTTTTGAGCAATTTTCTTTTATCTCCAATTTATCAGTTTGAGTGTCCGACACATCTACTATTTTGGGTTCTCACCCCCTCTTTCTCCAAATTGAGGTTCACCAAGCCTTGTTTGAAAGACTTTGCAGATAACTCTATTAAAACTTTCTTGAGTTTAAGGGCCGCTCTTATATATGAAGCTACTCAAGGCTATTTTGATGTGTAAGAGGGCTCAAATCCTCAATTTTGATTGGTCCAAATCCCCACCTCTAATTGGTCCAAATCCCAAAATTAGTCCTAACCCCTTCACACCAAGACTTGAGGCCAAAATTTCAAAACCAAATTTTTATTTAAAACCGACAAGATTTGACACAGCCCCAACTCGAAGAATTGGGTGTACCAAAAATGGAAGGGCAATTTGTGGCCTTGGGGCTGTTTCTAGATTTCAATAAAATACTATTTTTTGTTAATGTTTTTTTCCCTAACAATCAACACCTTTGAATTGTGGGATATAGATTGAAATTTTCAAGAATTTATACAATAGTCCTCACTCTTTGGCCCCAATGCCAATCTACATGGAAGAAATGGCCTCCATTATAATCTTCAGTTATATTGAGTACTTGAGGCTAGCCGTAAGTCTAATAATTATGGGTTGAAATTTGGTGAATTGAATAGGTCCAAAGCAAAAACGGCCTTGACTTCATATGTAAAGCGGTCCTAAGGATAATTCTATTATGTTCAATAAAAAATTTAAACCTCCCAAATCTTGAAGATTATCTAGTCATTCCATGAGCTTTTTGTTGTAGTTTTGAAAAACTAACACTACGCCAGATCGGTACTTTTATGACTGGCAGGATGACTGCGTTTATGACTGCGCGCAGTCATAAAAACAGGTTCTGTGACTGCGAGTCATATTTTTTGCTGACCTGGAATGTGACGCGCGGGGTGACAGGGCGGGCTCATTACCGACGAGTCGCTTCGGACACCTAGTCATATGAATAAATACGACCCAAAACGTATAAGGGGGCTCCATGTACGTGCGACGTCAGCACCTCCAGCCGCCAACTTGACCGGCCCTTGTCCTTGACTTTTCGTGGTCTGCCCGGGCAGCCAAGGCTAAAATCCGACGTGGCATGTGACTCTGTCGAGTCATATTTTTCTGCTGACGTGTCATCCGACGTGGCATGTGACTCTGTGGAGTCATATTTTTCTGCTAACGTGGCATCCGACGTGGCATGTTACTCTGTGGAGTCACATTTTTTTGCTGATGTGGAATGTGACTCTGTGGAGTTATATTCTTGCTGACGTGGCACCTCCACGTAGAATGTGACTGCCTGTCATATTTTTGGCCGATGTGGAATATGACTCTATGGAGTCATATTTTGGCTCATAATGTCACTGACGTGGAATGTGACTAGTAGTTATGTTTTTTTGTGACGCGGAATATGACTGTGCATAGTCGTATTTGAGCTAACGCTGTTACTGCTGGCAGTCGTGTATTCAAGACCTCCAGTAATGTTCGACAAGAGTGCGAAGGGTAGATGACTGGTTTCAGTCACAATATCGGAGGGAGTGAGAACATTACATGACTCGCAGTAGTGACAATGTAATTGCCATGCATGTGGTCCTATGACTGCGTAGAGTGATGTATTGGCTTACTGAGTGTCACATTTGTACTATATATCAGAATCATACAATGGAGGACACATACGTGGGATTAGATAAATGCATCATGTTTCACTTGTATTTAGTAGGGAAACTCTCCATACAAAACCAGAAACCGTTCAATCTTAAACATAGTTCCTATCTAGCTAAACAAGTCTCATTCCTCACCAATATATACATCCATTAGCGAAGTCTTTCCGCTTCCTCTTTGCTGCAGGCTCCTCGTGGTTCTCTTCGTCATCCTGTGTGCACCACCTCAATCACACTGGGTTACACAACTATTTTGCACAAACCTCATTAATTTACTTCAGGACCCTGTAATACAGATATTGCGCATTCATGACTATAATCTGTTCTATTCAGTTGGATTGTGACTAGTCCTTGTGACCTTCTCAGGATACATTACTGAACCATGTGACATTCTCACTGTGTACATTACTTATCCCTGTGACATTCTCGCTGCGTACATATGGATATATGGACTATCTAATTATGAGAATCTTACTTCATGCGTTTGAAGATGCTTTGAATGCTTCCATAGTACCCTTACTGATGAGAACTTCCCACCGCCTCTCTTATTCTTCTTCGACGGACTACCCGATTTTTTTGTCCGTTTGACCATCCTCTTCACTGCAGGTTCCTCATGGTTTTGTTTGTCATCTAGTTGGAGAAGTCGTGTTTGATACATTCCTGTGTTAAGAACTTGTACGCACCTCCTCGGCAATTGACAGTTACACAACGGATACAAGATTTCCTTTATGGCTACACTGTTACATACATTTCACAATTTATAATTAGTCCTTGTTACATTCGTCATTTCATGACTAGTCCATGTTGTATACATTCGACATTTTATGACTAGTTCCTATAATACACATTCCATTGATTTATGACATGTCCCTGTGACAGTTAAAATTTTATGATTAGTCTTTGTTACATTCAGTCATTTTATGACAAGTCCATACTATATACATCTAACAGTTTGTGACACGAGCTTGTAATACACATTTGACAAATTTATGACTAGTCCCCGTTATGACTAAAGTCGTAAGAAATGTAGCTTGACACACTAAATTATTGTTCTTTCATCCGTTAGTGGATTTTGTAATTTATTTTCAACTGGTTCCGCACCATTTAAGCAACACGGCGTCCTGGCTGCCAAAAAAAGCAGAACTCTGATACCACCCTGAATCACAGTAATGTACAATCAAACATGACTGCTCAAAGCAGAGGATGAACTTGGACAAGTATTCTATGTTCTCTGGCAACGACCACAACACTACTCTAGAGATATTGTGTTCTTAATAGCACTTCAAAAACCAGCAATAACACAATGCTTTTCCAACTCATAGAGCAAAACTGAATGTAAACAAATGTAATATTCCCTAGCAATTCAAAGCACATCTTCTTTTGCGAAACGGCTAAAAAGAAACTCAACACATTAGAGTTATCCTTAAAGTCACCTTGTGTTTGAATAAGATACCGTGAATTTTGCATTAAGGTATTCTTATTTGTTCACCCCAAATAGTTAAAAGGTAGGGAAGAGCTTAGTGGTCTCTCATTATTAGGTGTGTAAGAGCTTGGTGGTCTTCAAACTCATGGAAAACTAGTTTAGCCGTCTTTCTTGACGGCTAAACTAGTTTCCCTTGAGTTTAGAGACCACCAAGCTCTTACACACCTAACAATGATAGACCACCAAGTTTTTCCATACTTTTTAACTATTTGGGGTGAACAAATAAGAGTACATTAAAGCAAAATTCACGGCATCTTATTCAAACACAAGGTGACTTTAAGGATAACTCTATTTCCAAATGAAAATACCAATAAAACAAAAGTGCTCTCAAACCCTAGATATTTGACATCAATTTCGTACAACACAGGTAAACATGCCATCTGCGCCTAGCTAACCACGATTTCTGTTCAAGTGAATTTCCCTTTGAGATCAACAACCAATCGTTCTAAAAAGATTAGGGCTCGACATACAAAATTCCGGAGAAATCCAAAAAGCTCAAAAAAAAACTTCAAAAAACCAGTTTTCGAAGAAAAAAAACTCACTTCTGTATAGCCAAATAGAATCAGCGGCGGGGAAATCCTCTCCCGCAGCAGCAATGATAAGAAGGTTGTCGACGACGTGGTTCCAACGCAATTCTGAAGCGCAAGGTAAACCCTAAATCCTGGCCGTATGCAAAATTTGGATAACTCTAAACCCTAAAAACCTGCACACAACACTCAAACCTCTTTCAACTTACCAATTTTTCCACTTTGACACAGTTTGAACGTATGACAAGCGTGGTACGAGTGTGCAGAATAAAGAGGTTTAAGTGAACCGAGAAATTCTACACAATCGTGTCAGTCACAAGTAGCAAGCCGGCGAGAGAAGTAAAATTGGAACCCTAGGACCTAATCGAAGGGAGAGAATTTGAATGAGCGGCAAGTGGAACGGCTTACATGATGCAATTTGTGATTCCAAAGGCAACCTGAATGTTTCGCAAAAGCTCTTGCACAATGCGAACAAAAGCTCCTACACAATGCGACACGAAGAGGGCTAAAAGAAAGAACTGGAAAGCTCCGCCTGCCAAATGAACTTGCTGTAGGGTTTGGGTGTAAGGGCCGCTTACACTAAACCCCCAAATGAAAGAAGTTGACTGTTCAATTCCAACTTCTGCATGGATGATTTCCATCCAATTCTTTATGTGAAGGACTTTTGCTTGGTGATGCCACCCTTTCAAGTTCAATTCAAATCATTCAAGCTATTTTTATATTTTACATAGGGTCCCAACTACATAAAGAGTCGTAAAAACGGTTCACCATGTAGTGTATTTTGAATGCTTTCGCTTGTTTTACTTAAACTAAATTTAGGCTATGAAAATGAGTTCCATTGCATTTGAGCTTAACTAGCAAAATGAAGCTTGCCAAGTCTAGTTTCTACTCCACTTTGAATTTTTGGAAAAATTGAGTGTTTTATTGTAGCTACAAGTTCGGTGGTTATCACCAAGGTGTAGCAAAAAATTCTAAATTTAGGTACATGGATGATTTTCATTAACTAAACTTTTCTTCATTGTAATTTACACCTCTGATAGAAAAATAGGAATTTTCTAATACATTTTGTAATTGATATGAATTTTCTTTACAATCACTTCAAAAAACCATAGCAATTTCAAATTTTCACCAAAATTTATGAAAAATTCATGATTTGTAGTAGACATGTGGCTTCATCTACTAAAAATATAAAGTTGAATTCTTGTATTATTTTTAGTTGCAAAATTGAGTGTGGTAGATAAAGCATGATTCCATGGTCATAAGCCCAACCTTTAGGGGTTAACTCCTAAAGGTCAGCCCTTTGATCAGGGAATCATGTTTATCTGTCACACTCAAGTTTGTGATTGAAAATAATACAAGAATTCAACTCTATAATTTTTAATAAATGAAGCCATAAATCTACTACAAATCATGAATTTTTCATAATTTTGGTGAAATTTGAAATTACTATGATTTTTTGAAGTTATTGTAAAGAAATTTCATATCAAGTACAAAATGTACAAAAAAAAATCCAATTAATTTACCAATGTTGTATCTTATAATGAAGAAAAGTTTAGTTAATAAAAATCATCCGTATATTTAAAATTAGAAAATTTTGCTACACCTTTGTAATACCTATTGAACTTGTAACTGCAATAAAATGCTCAATTTTCAAATTTTTTCAAAAATTCAAAGTGGAGTAGAAACTAAACTTGGCAAGCTTCATTTTGTTAGTTTAGCTCAAATGCAATGGAACTCATTTTCATGGCCTAAATTTAATTTAAGCAGAATAAGCTGAGAATTTCAAAATACACTATACAGTGAACCGTTTTTACAACTCTCTTGTAATTAGGACCCCATGTAAAATTTGTACATGTATCTCATGCAGTCTTGTACAGTGACATGACTGTACACAGTGATGTTGTGATGCGTGGAATGTAAATTATGATTGAATGCAGTGATGTGCTGTGGAATATGACTGTGCACAGTGATGTTCTGATTCATTTAATGTAGTTCATGACTCAATGCAGTGATGTGACGTGGAATGTGACATGGTGTAATGCATGGAATCTAATTTGTGACTGGCCGGAGTCACTGTGCAGGATCTTCTAATTCGACACACATTAGATGTCATGCACTGTGAAAAAAACATTGCCGAGAATATCATGAAGACCATATTCGGAGAGGACACCCTCGGAGCCCGTCTCGACATGAAGGAAGCGGGTATACGCAAACATCTATGGCCCGTACGCGGAAACAAACCTGGCAGCGTCATATTACCTCGATCATCATATGTTCTTACGAAAGAAGACCGTCAGGTCTTTGTAGACCAAGTGCGTTCCTTGCAAACCCCCACCCAGTACGTCGGGCAGCTAAAGAAGCGCGTGAACATGGATGGGCAAATCAAAGACCTAAAATTACATGACTACCATGTCCTCCTCCAACAAGTGTTGCCACTATGTGTGCGCATTACAATGGCCAAGGAAGTTCAGACGGCAATAATAATATTGAGCCAGGTATTCCGAAGGATATGTGCTAAGTCCATTGATCACAAGGCAATAGAAGATATGAGGTGCGAAGCGGCCATCGCATTATGCATGTTGGAGAAGGAGTTCCCACCGTCATTCTTTGACATCATGAGCCACTTGGTTATGCACCTCGTGGAGGAAGTGGAAATTTGTGGACCCGTGCATACACGATGGATGTACCCTATAGAGAGGTACTTGAAGACACTCAAAGGCTACGTTCGAAATTGATCTCAACCAGAAGGTAGCATGGCCGAAGGCTATGCTATAGTTGAGGCATTGGAATTCTGCACCGAGTATATGCAAGAGTATACGACTACTACTCGAAGAGTGTGGGATGATAAAGAAGACCCAATCATCCATGTACGACGAGATCCTTGAAGGCAACGAGCGCCCACACCGACTGTCACCTGACCTCCAAGGATGGATTCACGAGTTCGTGGTAAACAACGCGGCACCATTGGAAGATTGGAGGAGGTGGGTTCACATCACTAGCTGACGTGGAACATGACTGCGACTATACGCAATGTGACTGCCCCTAGTGATGTCAATGATATTCGTGACTGCCCCCAGTGATGTCAGCAACGGCCCCTCGTGATATCAGTGACTGCCCCCCGAGATGTTAGTGACTGCCTCCAGTGATGGCATTGACTGCACCCAGTGATGTAGTGGTTGCCACGAGTGACCACAGTTGGCTTTATATTACGTTCTAAATCCTGACGAATCTGTGAAGATGTACGTGACCATATATAACTCTTCTGTCTTACATGAGACATGAAGATGACATGGCACGTCGGGAAGCGGAGCGCCACGAGTATAGGCGCAAGAAGCAGAAGGCTAGGGTAGTGTATCCTACAGAGATGTGCGATGAAGATTTCCACGTCTGGTTTCCAAAGGCTGTGATACGAGCTATAGAAGATGGGGACGAGGAGGTCCTTCAAGACGTGAGGGCCTTGATGTTACCTCCATCGGACATAGCCAAGTCGTATCGATCCATGTATGCATTTGGAAACCACCTCCGTGTCCGGAGTGCAGAGGCGCAATTGACAACCGCGGACTCGGGGGTAGCCGCAACCTTTCGACAACTTTGTCGGGCAGGTACCAAGGATACAAATCTTCGGGCTGCGGAGTTGGAATACGTGGGATGGGTGGAGGAAATCCTTTTAGTGGACTATGGACAGTTTGAGGTGGTGGTCCTCTATTGCAATTGGGTGGTTGCAAACATGAGAGGAGATGGCGCCACCATGAAGCGCGATGATTACGGTTTCACTACCGTGAACTTTGAGAAATTGATCCCATACTCTGCACAGTCATTTGCCTTCCCGCTCCACATCGAACAGGTTTTTTTTGCACCGGATGTGGCCAAGCGTGGATGGGAAGTTGTGTTGCGCAGTAAACCACGAGGAGTTCGGTTATTCTCGAACCACCAACTCACGGATGAAGTACAATGCATATCATTGGGGAGAGCATGTGATTTTCCCGGACTCGAAGCCACAGACCTAGATTCGGATCTCATACTGAAAACACCTATTTTGAGCGATGCAGTGGAAGTAGCCCCGGAGGTGGTTGCTAAAGCATTAGAACGCCTCAGACAAGATGACACATCGGTAGATGATTTAGAGTATTGTGACTCAGAGCAGGATTGATCGAGTCCCCGTTCAATCACATATAGTTGTGAACATTCCATTCGATGGATATATTTATATATACATATATTCACACGTACATGTTTAATTAGCACCCTCATGTCTTGGCCACATAACACACATTCATTTCAACCTCTCAAACCGATAATTTGCACACTTCTCACGTCACTTGCAAACTACTACTACATGGACGGTCACAATTATAAAACCGGCAATAACTCTTTCCCATATTTCTTCCCAATGTAACCCCCCCCCCTTTCCCCACTTAATCAAGTAAATGAATATTTTATTTGCACAATTATTAAAATAATATACATGGCCAAATCCTAATTACCGTAAGCTAAATGAAAAACTACTCAATTTTGGACACAAATTCTCACTGTAAAATACATAACCTAAACCCTCATACTATACAGTGATTGAGAGGGCCAAAATACATGTAAACTGTCTCGGGCAGTGTTTATAATCTTGGGCTGCCCAAAAAAAAAAAAAATATGACTGTAGGAAAAATGTGACTGCAAAATATGACTAGGAGAAAAATGTGACTGCCAAATATGACTGGGCGTTCCCCAGGAACGTTTCCATTCGTTCCCTACAAAGATATACGACGCTTCCACCCACTTACATGTAAACTGTCTCGGGTAGTGTTTATAATCTTGGACTGCCCAAAAAAATATATATATGACTGTAGGGAAAATGTGACTGCAAAATATGACTAGGAGAAAAATGTGACTGCCAAATATGACTGGGCGTTCCCCAGGAACGTTCCCATTCGTTCCCTACGAAGATATATGACCCTCCCACTCACTTTATACGGTACAGCTGGCAAATATGACTGCAGAATATGACTGCCAGTCACACTGTCAAATTTGGCCGCCGTCGACAATTTTGCCCACGCAGAATGTGACTGCCGGCAGTCGCCTGTCACCCCCAGTCACATTCTCCCAGTCATAAAAGTACCGATCTGCCGTAGTGTAACCAATGACTACAAGTCTTCATTCTTAGGGCATGTTTCTATGCACAATCCAACTTGTCGTTGACTAACGGGTTGGGTGGCTTTTATGCTTCTTTTAAGAACCCATCCCACCATAAACCTTGTTGGGTTGTACTACATGTATTTGCAAAATCTCTGAAAAAATAAATAGATTGGAAGACCCGAGGTTGACTAGGAATGAAACCAATATTGTGCCATGTGTCTTAAAGGTGATTTTCAACCAAATCCGTGCATCATTGCAAAGGCTTTTTTTTTTAGTTAAATGTACTTTTTGAACAAGCCTTGATGTCTGGTATGATATTTTTTTGCATACTGTACATGTTACTACACTGAATAAGGGTATTAGGGGGACCCATACTAATTTATCGACATTTCACATTATATAAATATTTGTCATTACTGTACAAAAGCATAGTAATTTTCTTTCTAATTTTTTGTTCCCCCTAATATCCTTATTCACTGTAATAGAATGTCATAGTTACAATTCCTGATTGACATAACGTTTTTCATACCTTGCTGGACCACACCCTTTACACTGTAGTAGCAATGTAGAGAAACTACTAATAGAATAATTCAACTCTCCAACCCTCTTTGCTTGGCCCAGTTGAAGTTAGAGAAAATTCTCTGCAGTTCCTTCGATCCCGTGACAGATGCTTGAGATTCAGAGGTGAACAGGAAGGGGGCTGAAATCTATGTTATGGTGGAAATTAGGCCAATTTGCACATAGGTCCATGGGGTGGGGTGGACATGGTTGCACGCAATTTAATTTTTGAAGGTATTTGGAGATATTTTCTACAATTTGCACATGAATCCATGGGGGTATTTAGAGGTATTTTCTACAGTGCTCATATTTGCACATGGAAACAAGCCATTAGTCCACAAGCATCATGCACACCTACAACTGAGGGGGTCTTTACACTAGTGACCAAGAGCCGGGATGGATAATTCTCTTGGTCACGGCCCTTGATCAAGAGCCATGACCAAGAGCCAACTTTCCCATCTATTGGTCACCAACAATAGTGTAAAGTGAACTTGGACCAAAGGAACGGTGGGCTGAATTTTTTAATGTATTTTTGAAAAGAGTAGATTTGATAACTTATTTTTCTTTTGCACTCCTCTTCTTGGTCTTCTTCCCATCCCAATTGAAAAGGGGTTATAGATTGTATTGAAAGGGATTTTATATCGTATCAATTTAGTGGAGGCAACGATTTTATTATGGCTATGCTAATTTTTGCTAATGAGGGGTCCGAGCATGGTATGCCTGGGGAGCCCAGGTAAGTTTATATTCACCCTCTTCCTAAGTCATCGACGTGGTATTCCTTTGCAAGATATTGGAATTGAATTAATTTGTGAGGTTAATTTTTTTGTAAAATACGATTTTGAAAATTCAGAATTAGATGTGTAATGAAATTATGAACCCAACGGTATATAGCATGTAAATTTAGGAGTCATATTGCAAAAGTTACCGCCTAGAAACTGTTTCAGCATTTCAAAATCTGGCCTGAAATGTTCAGAACTGGAAGATTTTTCCGGGAAATCTTCACTAAATTTTTTCAGCAATTTTCAAAGATTTTTTAAAAATTAGCGGTTGTTCAGAAAATTGTGAAAAAAATCGGAGTTGTTGGTTGGTGATGGTAAAGTCTAATAGGAAAAAAAAAATTGGCCATTAATTACAAAAAATGAATCCGTAATTGCAATTTCAGATTTTTCCAAATCTACCAATTTCTTCCTTGTTTTTTTTTTTTTTTTTTTTTGGAGTCCAAAAAAAAAAATTCAGCTCTTGGTCACCCGGATTTTGCGGCGAGAGAACCTCTTTTGGTGGTCTCGCCGCATTATCCGGGTGACCACGAAACCTTATCTAAATCCGGACATGTAGGATTCCATGTCATTTTCTCATCCATTTTTTGTCTTGGTCACTTCCTCCTTTTTTGGCTAGTGTAAAGTGTACTTGGACCGGCCGGCTCTTATCCTCCAATCATAGTGCAGAATTTCCCTTGGCCACGGCCCTTGGTCACTAGTGTAAAGACCCCTGAAGGGCACATTTTCCACACCTACTGTAATATATTGCAACAGTGTACAGCAGTCTACTGTTGATTGCGTAAGACTTTAGAACATAGTGATATGCAGTAAGTTATATAAGACTGTTAATGACTTTTTGGTACCTGAACCATGACCTCATCATACACACCCAAGAATCTGGAATTTCTGAATCACTGGAGCTGGAATCGCCGGCATTCACTTGAGAATCGCTTTCAGAAAAGGAAAGCCAAGAAGGGACGGACGGAAGAGATTTGTCGGTCACAGAAACATAAACGTACGGGACCAAGAACTGAGAAGCTCCCCAAACCACACTTGAGTTCCCATAAGGTTGAGACACCCATTCCCGACCAGGGACACAAAACCGATCAGGCCTAATTTCTAGATTTTGAAAGGGAAGATGTACCTCATTTGTACATTAGAGCATATGATCGGTTTTAGGTACACCTACAACTTCGCACTTTAAAAATTTGTACTTAATCAAATAATTATAAAAAAAATTAAATTAAATATGAAAACTTCTTAACTTTTGTAGTGCTAAAAGAGGAAAATAATCAAAATATCAATTCATCTATCCCAAGTATAGTACATGTCTTATTTGATCAGTTTTAGGTGTCTCGACCTTAGTTGAATCTCACTGTGCTCCCACTCCGACCTCATGCTCACACAAAGCAAGTTGCTTGGTTGTTGGTGGCTGAAATTGTTTGTGAAGTTTATTTCTAACCTCAAAACTCCAAGCATCAGAAAGGCTAGCCAGAGTTTACTTTAAGGATAACTCTTATATCTCCAAAAAGTCAAATAGTGTATGTGTTGAGAAATAGTGTTTGGGTCACTAAATCACAATTTTTAAAGTAGTGGTCGAGTAAGACAACCCTCCTCTAAACTGTCAAAAACAATGTTGAAAAGAGTGTCAATACTAACACCGTTTTCAGGTAGCGATCGTACAGAGTACTTGGTAGGGTGGCTTGGAAAAAAACCATTGAGAACATGCTTTTGAATTGTCCCATTGTTGATGCATTCAGATTTTCCAAAGCCACTCATGTCAATGGATAGATCCTAAACTTTAGAATCTTACTGAGGTGCAAATAGTTTCTTTTGTCTCTCCAATTCTCAAAATCAGGTTTTTGACTTGCACTGCGATGACAGTCTATCTCCAAAGCCTGTGTGTCCCCATGATTTCTTTTTGAGCAATAAAAATTGTATGCTACAAAAAGTGCTACAATTTCTTTTTGCAATAAACATTTGATGCAAAATTCCTCAATTTTGAACGCGGATGTAATTGCTACAAGCATTGGGTGAATGTACATACTTTTGGATGACTACACATTTCTTCATCCATACTCTATATATTCCATACATGTTATTGAATGTATGCTTCATCACTCTAGTGAAAATCCGACTGCCAAAAAAGGGGCTTGTTTTGGACACTCCTTCAAAAATTGTTTTCAACCCTAAACCGGGCCCTAAAACCTTTTTGGCTAGTGGCATTGCCCCAAAAAAAATGAAAGAAGAAATCATGACATGAGTCACTAGGATTCAGCTGCACTCTATAGTAATCTACCAAAAAGATTGTTGTTTTTTCTACCCACTAATGAGAAAATTGATCTAAATTGACACGAAATTGGTAGTTTATAAATTTTTCAAAGTATACTCTTATTTAAATTATTATAATTAATCATATCAAGCTTCACTTTCCAAAACTACAATAGAATGTTGCTTTTGGAGAATATTTAAAGTGTTTTTGGTGTTTGACCTTATAAATTCATTTAAAAATCATTTATGATAGATTTAAAAGTTTTGGTGTAGGACCTACTAATTAAAAACATAAAAATAAACAACTTTCTCGTTAGAAGATAATTCAAAAGAGTTACAAATTTTCATATAAACGCAGTGTCATATTGATTGTCGCCTATTCCACTTGACTACTTCAAGCTTTACAACTACTTGATTATCTATACTTCTCCCACATACAAAAGTGATTTGATTATCACCAAACTTGATCAATCTACCAACATATATTTCAAGCCTTTGCTTTGATCATTGCATCCAATCTAGAAGGCATAGTCTATAGATAGAACTCAAGGAGATTGCATCCAATGACATTCAAAAATTTGCCTCAACTCTTTCAAATTTCAAGAAATACTTAAACCATGCTAGTTGAACAGAATCTTTGAAGATTTTCCAAACATTCTCAATTGAAGTAGTGTTGATTAAGTGATTAGTTCATCAAAATAATCTTAATATTTCTAGTTTTCACATGATATTTGCTATGGTTATATCAATGCCTCATTAATTGTTGACACTACAAGCAGAAGTGTCCTTTCTCACTCTGGAGGTTCCTGTTCATTGTCGCTTTTTACTGTACATGATTGTTCTATGTGACGTATGCCACTCACCAAGTCCAACCAAAAAAATTGGTGAGTGCGAAGTGGCACCGTTTAACTCACAGGAGTGAAAAGCGACGCCTTCTCCTCATAGTGTGATGACTCACTGATTACGTGTAGTCTTTTCCTTCCGACAAAAACGTAGTTCAATGTAACTTCAAAACAAAAATTAAATTCATTTGAGCCAAATCCAGATATAAGTTATGCAATCCAAGGAACATGCTTTCATTTGACTTGGCACTCAACAGACCACGAATCAGCCTCTCCCAGTCAAACACTTGGCCTAGCAGGCCTGTTAGTTTCTTACGTGCAGCAACTTACATCAATCCCGTTTTCCTGCAATCCACAATCTCGTTTTCTTATTAGTACAGTAGTTCACTTGACTAGTTCTACCAATAAAATACTGTTAATAAATTGAAAGAAAAGAAGCTTGGATTGGAATTGGCCTCAAGTATACTACAGTGCAGACTTGCAGCACACAAGGCAGAGACAATTAGTACATAATTAAAGGAGCTGCATGCTTTTCTTATGTTGAGATTTTTCCAATTGCGCACTTCATAACCAAGCAGCTTTTCATGTATCATCTGGCTGGGGTATAAGAAAGTGAGCACGTTGCCGGGAGTCACATGCAGGGTCAGAGCGAGTCAGGTACTTTTGCATTAGAATTGATAGATTAGTCTGTGATTTAGAGCTGCAGAACATAGAAGATGCATGCCAAGTTTTGGTTAACCTGTGACGGTTTCATATTTTAAGATTTGCGTTTTTGAGTTTTGAGGAGCTGCTATAATTTTGTTTGCGTACGTCTTTCAATTATGTGACGGGGTTTGCGTTCAGGAGACTGATGGCAACAATGGGAGACTCGGCCGTGGCCATAGCGCCTGGAGCTGCAAATGGAAGTAGTCATGGAATGAAGAGCAAAGGGAGGTTGTCGGCGTTGTGGGGTGACCATTCCACCGTGTTTGATGCGTGGCTTGTTGCCGCTGCTGGTCAGGTATTAGACTGCTCGTTCCTTTGATGGAGAATACACACTAGTAGGAAATGTGTCGTTTTTCACTTACTATAAATGAAAAAGGAATGAAACCGCGCCAGGCACATGGGTTGCGTCGATGCTGGTGAGTGGTTTTGCGTCGATGCTGGTGAGTGGTTTTGGTCAGAAGAAGACAGAAATGTAGGCACAATATTCCGTCACTGTTCACTGTTTCCACAAAGTGGGGAATGAAAAACGACAGTTCTGCTACAAGTGACAACCTCACGTTCATGACTTTGGCAATCAGCTTTTAGAGCATCCCCACCAGTGCACTTTTTCCTTTCGAGGGTAGTTGAGCTCCCAGCCTCTTTAGTTGTGGTACTTTTTACTGTTTTAGGGATGATCTTTGAGAAAATCTGGAAGGGTATCGCAAGAAAAGAATTGCGTTTCTTTGGCCAGCCTCAATTTCAAAATATTTCTCTTGGCTGTATCCAATAAGAATAAGAAACTCATAACGTACTCTTTTATGTCACACCTTTGGTAACCTACATTCATGAGTTCAGAACTTGGCATGTGGAAAGTGTCCTATCACAATAGCAAAGATTCTCTGTAGATACTGGAATGTGTGATAATAGAGAGTTCCTGAGTGGACTAGGTCTCGCTGGCCAATCGCCTTCTGAAGTCAAATTGGGACCTCAAGTTTTATGTAGAAATTCGAGGATACTAGCAACTAATGATTGTGACAAAATGTGGTTTGGATTTTCAAGTGGATAGGGCATTCACACCACTCAGTGCTGGAAAGTGTGATAACTTCTCAGTTCAGTTCAATTGGCACTTAATTTAGATCATTTTTCAAATTTGGAGTACGATCCAGAGAAATCAACGGGACTTCCAGGCAGGAGTCGCATTTTTGTTATGGGAAATACGTTCCAAAACAAAGTTGTGACCTCATTTCAAGAATACACATATAGATACAAATACTGGTGGGAATGTATGAGATGGATTCTGAGTTGCCCAATTGAAACCTCTGAGCTCCAGAATGTAGGACCTAGACGTGGATCTGAGCTTTTAGATGAGTATCTCAAATCACTCCAATTCTACAACAGAAATGTAGTAAATTTTTTCGTATTCAGGTAGGGAAAAAATGGGTTATCAAGCTTCACTCATCATATCAAGCTTGTCAACAAGAACGAGCTCATGTATCCTTCAATCCACTTTTGAATAATGAAATCACCAGTCACTACTGCCATTGATGGCCTCACTGGTTGCATTGATTTCAGATTGGATTTGTGCTGATCACCATACCCTACTCGTTGTCACAAATGGGGTATGCTTGGGGAATTTCGGCAATTGTTGTATATGGATTGCTGGGTGCATGGCCTGTGTACCTTCTTGTTTGGCTCTACTTGGAATTCAAATCTCGCCTCGCCTTGCAAGGCAAAGTTCCCCCCGAGAAATATATTGTGCAGGTACGTGCATTAGAAGGGAGAAAAAAACACTTTGCAGATTTGGTCCCTTCAGGAGTTCCATTCAGTTCCATTCATAAAAATGATGACAAATTTAAAGAAATTTACACTTTTTGGAACCGTATTGGGACCTCAGGTGTAAACCCAATTAGAGCTTTGTGCACAGTTTCGGTATTTTGTAACATTCCTTTTGACTCAGAAAACATCGTTGCTTCTGAAGTGTCATAGGTGTGAATTAATGTAAGATATGAGAATTTCAACCGTACAATATTTTAATAGACTTGTTGTAGATGATGCAGATGAAATTTGGACTTATGAATCCTTGGAGGTGCAGTGTATTTGTGAACTAAATGAGGATGTGGATGACTGTGCAGTATTACGAAGTCATTGGGGGTCTAACTGGCAAATTTGGTTACGGTTGCACCTACTTCTCAAATACTATGACACTTTTTGTGGTTTCCATCATTCAGCTTGTTGCAAGTGCTAGGTGAGAAATTATGATCCTTTGCAATCAGTAAGTTACTTAGGTCCACAATGATATTCAAATTCAGGCAATGACTAAATTGAGTTTTAACTGAAAAATTGATTCATCTTTTCGAAAGCAATATACATTGTTACTGCTAAAATGTGAAAACCGCTCAATGATGATTGGTCTAGTAGTTCATTTACTAAGGATTGGTCCATGAGCAAGGTGAATTAATTCTAATCTTTTGGTTGTTCCAGTAACCTCTATTATGCAAACCCAAGTCTGGACAAGCGGCAGTGGACATACATTGTGGGAGGGGTAGCCTTTCTGGCCGTCTTTATTCCCGATTTTGGTCACTTCCGCTCCGGGGCATTCATTGGCGTTGCTACTACCACCATCGCATCTATCTACTTGCTTATTGCTGCACTCTCTTATGGACAGGTCTGCAAATTAAAATTATAATAGAAATAGAAATAAATAAATAGAAATAGAAATAAATAAATAAAAATTCCCCACTGTAAGAGACGACCCGGATATTGGTGTAGTGCCATGGACTAGGTAATCTAAATTACAGCCTTGTTATGAGAAATTCTATGTGGAGTCAAGGAAGCACAAGGTTCTTTAGCCCCTCTCTGGAACACCTTACCACTATTTCCAAATCACTGTAGCATATACCTGAATCATGGTCATCATTCCTGAATCATGGCAAGTCCACGACATCTTTAGCTAAAGCTAAATTGGGTGGTGAGACATTGTATTTAATGTTAAAGCTTCTACAGTGCTATTGTTGAAAAGGGTGGACTCCACTAACTGCTAAAGATCCGCATGAAATGGCGATGATATTTCTTTAAGTAATTTTAGATTGTTACATAGTCATACCATAAGTTAATAGCTCATTGAACACTAATGTGCCAATAATTATCCTTTTTGAATTTTTCCATTTCAACATTACATTCATAATTCTTAACTGATTACAACAATAGTTTTTGAGTAAATGATTTTCAAAACCTGTCAACTTCCATTTTTGGATTGGTTTGTGGCAGACCAGGTATTAAGCTAAAAGAATCTCAATGTTAGGATTTTGTTCAATCAAGGATCAATCAAGGACATCAAAATGCTAAATACGTATTGGGTTGTGAGATGTAGCCATGCTCATCATATCCAATTCTTGGTTGCCGTAATAGGCTCCATTGAGGTTACGTATCTAGACAACGGAGCCCAGCTTCATTACAATTAGTTCTTGTGCATGACTCAGCAGCGTGCAATTGATGACATGGATTAATTTCTTCTGCACTTTTTTGTCCATGATGTAGCAAGCAGGGGTCAAGCACACCGGAGTAAAGGACAAGGTGGATTTCTTCACAGGGGTTGCTAATATTATC
Source organism: Pohlia nutans (assembly GCA_022496805.1). Lineage (NCBI taxonomy): Eukaryota > Viridiplantae > Streptophyta > Bryopsida > Bryales > Mniaceae > Pohlia > Pohlia nutans. Next base: position 37,237,234 of record CM040085.1, read on the forward strand.
AGCGCATTTGGAGGGCATGGAATTACCATGTAAGCAATCCTTGTCTAATTTTTAAAAAAGAACAAGGAGTAATAGTGGCCAAAATGTAACATTCACTAGTAGAAAACATGGTCGAAAAGAACCGCAGCCAAAATCAGCTGCGGTTCTTTTGACCACCCTGATCTGCAGTCGCTTAGCGACTGCAGCTCGGACTACAGATTTTTCTTTTTTGATTTACAACTGAAATTTTAATCATTTAGGGGCGTCTAATATACCACTGGAAAGGTATTTTCAAGACCTTTCCAACAGTATGTTACACACCCTGAACTTCCTAAAATTGCAGTCGTAAATTAGAAAAAAAAAAATTGCAGTCGTTAAGCGACTGCAGATCAGGGTGGTCAAAAGAACCGCAGCCGATTTTGGCTGCGGTTCTTTTTGACCATATTTTCTACTAGTGATTGTTATCACTCATTTGTACTGCCATAGCTTAACCCCTAAAGGTCCCTAGCTTTTTTGGGCTTAAAATCATCACCGCTTTTGATGTGTTATAGGTCTAAATGTAAGTGAGGTATAGAAATCTCAACCGTACAATCTTGTAACATACATGTTGTGGATCATGTGGATCAATTTTGGGGTCATTTGGCCATATAGATTGCAAGATCATAGTGTTTTAGTGCTAAAAAAGGATGCTGAAATTTTCCTAGCAACACAGTTAGAGGTGAAATTCGTTTTCAAAATTACTCAAATGAAAAAACATTGAACTATAAAGTTGTTCAAAATCATGATATAAACACATTAGTACCAAAAAAGCCTCATGAAAAAATTTAATGTGCCCTAAAATGGCCTTGCAATGTCAAAAAGTAGCCCGAAAAGTGACCCATTTGAACCAAAAAGCAAAAAGTGTCCAAACTAGACCCGTGCACTAAAATGACTCCCAAACATTCATAAAAACATGGATTGACCTGAAAATTTTACCATGATAACAAGACTTCAAGGGCAATTCAACCCAACAAGTTTTATTGAAAACGGACCTGGGATGAAGGAGATACAAGCCCCCGAAGTTGCTGCCATCAAAATTCACAGAACTGTCCAAAGAAAACATACCTACTTTCAAATGATCACCAAAAATTCAATTCATCTCGGATTGATCTAAAACTTTTACCACACGTTCCATACATCATGCGGGGAGTTTTTTCAAAATTTCAAGATAATCGGACACGTTTTGCAAAAGTTACAGCTCTTCGAAGGTGACTGTACCCCCAAAAACGTCCAAAAATATGGACGCCGGGACGCTTACGGGTTAAAAGCACATGTACGTAGTTTTTGCGTCACTCTCATTGTCTGATGGGCAATGTTGTGGGACTTTAAACTAACTCTTAATCTCCACCAATTTTTAAATAGAATTGTCAAAGTTAATTCTCCATCTCCCTGAGCCAGAACGAATTTTGCAGGTTTTTTCATCAGATCCAAGACTACCAGTTTTCATGTGCTTAATTTATGTTTCTTTGGTGCCAGAGAGATTTTGGAGTCCATGAAGAGGCCAGCTGCATATAAGTATATCTGCATTGCAGTCATTGCATATGCGATTCTCACGACCCTCCCGAGCAGTGTTGCAGTGTATTGGTCAGCTGGTGATCAGCTACTGACACATTCAAATGCCTTCGCTGTTCTTCCAAGAAGTGGATGGCAAACTTTTGCAATTGCATCTTTGGTTACGCACCAAGTAAGACCATTTCCAACAATACATAAACATTTAAACGTAACACTACTACTAGAAAGGGTGACGGTCTTTGGGCACCAAGAAATAGTGCCAGAGCATGCTGCTAAAGGCCCATATTGACAACTGAAGCTTGGTGTCAATATGGGCTTTGGGCACCACACTCTATCACTGTCTAGTATTCATTGGTGTCCAAATACCTCTTTAGTGTAACCAAATCTAAATGAGACAGCATCTTTAATGTGACACCCATATTTAGCACTAAAAAGAACTTTCACAATCTCTAAAACCAATAATAGTTTTCAAAAGTAACCAATGTGTTTTATGCGCTCAGTGGAAGTTGATGCTTCAAGGGTGTTCAATTAAAGGTATCAATAGTAAGTTTCTTATGATTTTAAGTTTGAAAATTGATAGACTGCTATTAGTATGTCAAAAAAAATAAGTAAGCTTGTGCTTTTTGAACATGTACAGGCCATGGGATTCGTCATAATGTCGCACCCGGTTTTCCTTGTTACTGAGAAGGCCTTTCGGGTGCACACGAGGAGGTTCTATCTACGAGTTCTCGTTCGCATTTCTGTGGTGGCAGTCATGTTTTTCTTTGCACTTGCCATGCCCTTTTTTGGGCCTATTAATTCATTTTTGGGGTCACTGGCAGTTGCAATAGGCATGTACGTCATCCCTATCGTTGCCTTTCATTACACCTACCGCACCAAGTCTGCTCGCGAGGTAAGCTTGGTACAAAATTGATCAAATATACTAATTTAGATTGTGCAAAGATCATGACAAATTTTAGCGTAAATCATTGTAGGCATGCATGTTCTAATGTACTTTGTAAGATGCAAAAATGAAGGAACGAGCATTCGTACCTAGGTTATGGGAATTTCTTGATTTCAAAGGGAGCTTTCTAGAATGTTTTGATAAATTGATTTGTAAGTCTCAAAAACATTATATCATTATTTACCACACCACTTTTTTTTATAAGTACAAATACAACTATACTTTCAAGAAATATTGCAAATTTTATTTTATTTTTCTGAAACAAGTGGCTTGAACCCATAGCCAAGAGTGAGTAACAAGCTTTGACATTTAAATTGTCAAGCGTGGATCCCGTGCCAATGGTGGGAGTTGGGTTTCCCCGTCAATACTAATAGTTAAAAATACATGAATACGGATACTAATAGAAATTGAACTGCCAACCTCATGATAACCTCATGATCACGACGATTCTTTTAAGTACTTCCAACAGGACTATCACCTAGGATAGTTTAATTTCTAATAGACCAAGAAACTTGAAATTAGGCCTCCTGTGTTTGTAAGCATTTTTAGATTGATCCTATGTGGACTTTCATTTCGTTCAAATTTGTTTATTGTCTCTGCCCCACCCAGGGAGAGACTACGGAATCGCTTCATTTTTGAGGAGTTACCAGAAATTACATGTCAGAACAGTAAAAAGAAGCCGTAAAAGTAAATCTGGGGTAAATACTAAGGCACGGACTCCTCGACTAGCTGCTTGTTATTTGACCAACACATGCAATGTTCACTTCACTGATTCTAGTGATATCAAATTTGACCCCATGTGCATTAGGTTTGCTTGTTTGAATTTGTCATGACATTTCAAAACTCAATTTTATTTTTTTTGCTCTTGGCTATGTGCAGAACTCACCTTGGAAGCCACCCCCATTCCTACCTACATGGTCGCTAATGTTTGTGGCTAATGTGCATCTCCTCATTTTTACTCTCATTGTGGCAGTGGGCTTTGGGACATGGGGTGCTGTCAGCAACATGCTGCGGCAGGTTCACACATTTGGGTTCTTTGCCAGTTGCTTCCAATGTCCACCCAAACCAAAATGATCAGTAATAAAAGTAAGCTCACTCAACCCTCAACTCATTCTTTGAGTTGCGTTACCATCCTGCCCTTGAATTGAAAAATCTTGGATTGAAGGTGAATATCATAGTTGGTCGTCAAGATTGGCAAAACAGAATTATAAGAAGAGAAGCCCAAATCTTTAGGAATTTAGCTTTTTCATAAAAACATCTATTTTGTATGGTGAAAAAGAGAATCTTGAAGAACATTCATAGAGTTTGGCTTTTGTTGAAACGGAATGAATTATTTGGCATGAGATACTCACCCTAACGTTGTGGTAGTGCTACAATTAGAGAATATTTCATTGAATTTGATCCCCAAATTTTTCACAGAGTTCTCAAGAAGTTCACAAAATGTTTACATGTTTTGAGGAAAAGAAACATGGAAAATGTATAGACTGTGCCACTCATATGACTAGTACAAAGGTGGTCTTTGAGCACCAAGGAATAGGGTCAACGCAATGGCCCATATTGACACCAAACTAGTGTCAATATAGGACTTAGACAATACACTTTGACACTATTCCTTGGTGCCCAAAGACCACAGTCCTTTCCTTTCTACTTGTGTATCTTCTCTATCGTATAGTAAACATATGACCATTCATGTTAATTTAATGAGTTGTAACATTAATATGAGTAAATTATAAATAACGTTAATGAAGAGAACAAAACCATTAGATGCCATATTAGCATTAGATTTCCTCTAATGGTGTACATGCATCAATCATTCCTCAGTGTTGAATATATCTACAATAGCATTGTAGAAATGAAACGAAGCCAAGCCAGTTCAAGAATGTTATAAATGTGCATTCATATTGTAGTGCATTGTTGGAATATAATGCCAGTCCTTGTGAGCATATATTTATGTGCAAGAATGTGACAAATTATATTATTTAGGTCATCACATTAACTTCAATTCCAAGCCTAACCACATCATCTGGGGGAGTGCAGTATCAAGCAAATGGCGACAAAAAGAACGCACGTCTTGAGGTGCAAGATAAATTTTGTAAAAAGGTTCAAAGAATTGACAGATTTTGAAGCATTCAAATCAAGTAGCTATGTTACTTGAAGCTCTGTACTTGTAAATGTATTGAATACGTTGTAGAGGTCGTATGTTTTTGAGTAGCAACTAAAATCAAACTTCTTCACATTCTCTATAGATGTGACTTTTGTAAATGGAGGGAATTTGCATCTTTGGTCTAAAGTTATTGGAGAAATTAGAAAATAGTAGGACACTAACATGTAGTGTGTTAATGCTCAAAATTTCAATTAGTTTTCATTCATTACTATTGCATTACTAAAGATGAAGTATTCTTCTATACTCCTATATCCCGTATTAAGCTTCTTGTATCCTGAAAATAAACGACTTAACTCCTCGAATGGTATGAACCGGAAGCACAATGGTGTGGACCCTAAGCCAGTAGGGATAGTAGTTTGAGCAAACATGAAGCTTATTATGGGAAAAATTGACAAGGGAATCAAGAAGCTTAACATGAGTTAGTTCAGGGAGTAGTAAAGAATGATGCCTCTATAATAGCATTGTGACCTTCCATTCAAGATTTTCACACAAAAAAAGGAACTTTATGTCAAGACTTTTTCAATGTAGAAGAAGAACTAGACCAATGCAATTAAGGAATATTATATACCAAAAGTACCACGGGTAGCACCTACCATCTATAACACGCAATTCGCTATTTACGCACTTGGCCATATAATCATGCACTTGGTTCCTGGAAGCATTAAAAAATTTATCTAAAAAATTGTCTAAAAAACAACAATTTTTGTCTTTCTACAATTACTTTCATTGTAAACAAACAATTCATTAATATACTTTTTATTCTTATCTTTATCTTTCCTTTTATCTTTTCTTTTATCTTTTCTTTATCTTGTTTCATTTATCTTATTTCTTTCTTGTTTTCATTTCTTTTCCTTGTTGTCTTCCTTCTTGTCTTCTTCATTTTCTTCTATTTTTTCTTCATTCCTCTTTTGGCAGCCGCAAACCCTACACCCGCACCAGGGAAAAAAAACCAAAAAAGAAAAGAAAAGAAATTGTTTTCTGTCTTCTTTTTTGTTTAGGGCTCATGAACCCTGAAAATAGAAATTTAAAAAAAAATAAGGGTTCAGCCACCGACGGCTAAACCCTAAACGGCGAAGGATGAGAAGAAGAAAACAAAAAAACAAAAAAACAAAAAAAAAAAAAAAATCTATTTTTAGTCTGTTGTGGGCTACTGCCTATTGGGTGCGCGGTCGCGCACCCAATCCCACATTTTCTTCTATCTCACTCTCTCTCCCTCTTCCCTCTCTCTCTTCCCTCTTCCTCTTCCCTCTTCCTCTTCTCTCTCTCCTCTCCTATCTCCCCTCTCCCCTCTCCCCTCTCCTCATATATATATATATATATATATATATATAGGGGAGAGGGAAGAGGGAGAGGTGGAGAGGAAGAGAGAGTGAGATAGGAGAAAAATGTGGGATTGGGTGCGCGGCCACGCACCCAGTAGCCCATAGCAGACTAAAAATCCTCTTCTTCTCATCCTCCGTCGTTTAGGGTTCATCCTCCGCCGTTTAAGGTTCAGCCACCGGCAGCTGAACCCTATTTTTTAATTTTTAATTTCTATTTTCAGGGTTCATGAGCCCTAAACAAAAAAGAAGACGAAAACCAAAAAAATAAAAACTAAAAAATCAAAAATAAAAATAATATTTTTATTTTTTTATTTTTTTATTTTTTTATTTTTTTATTTTTTTATTTGGTTTTTTTCCCTTGGTGTAGGTGTAGGGTTTGCAGCTACGAAAAGAAGAACGAAAAAATAGAAGAAAAAGAAGAAGACAAGAAAGAAATAAGACAATTGTAAAAAGATAAAATCGTTGTTTTTAAGACAATTTTTCACTCAAAATGTTTTTAAGCAAGATTTACTCATGAAATGAACACACTTGGCCAAGTGCATAAATAGCAAATTGCGTGTTCTATGTCCAAATGACATAGACACCATAGTAGAACTACCGATATTGGCTCTTTATTCATGAGGGTAAAAGGCCTAAATTATACTTTTTTGAGATTGTCTACATCCTCCTAATCAATATGTATCCATTTTTAAAGATTCTATAGTGACAATTTTGTATCGATGGTGATTTTTGTAGCCATATATGAGTAGCAAGTTTGTAGAAAAAAAAAATCAAAAATATAAATAACGTTTGGGACATACTTTACTCAAACCACCAACTTAAGCAATTTCTATATTTTTAGCAATGATATCCTTGGTGAAATATTTTTCTTTTATTCTACATAAGGTTTATCAAGGAATGCATATTTTTCCACAATTTTATTCTTAATATTGAAATTGATACAAATTTTAAAAGTAGAAAATACACTGAGACTCAATATCAACATATGGGTTCCTCCATAAACACCATGTAGTATTAATTATCACTCATAATCATACCCAAAACCACCAACTACTTCTTTGCAATGCTTGGCATGCCATTGGCTTGCTTGAATAGTGAAATTGGTGGTTTTTGAGTCTCAACTGTGATGACCCGAGGAAAACTCTACATGCCGCAGTTGGAGGAGGTGGTGGTTTTAGAGCATCCAACTTTAGTCCCCAAGAGTTGACTAGAATCTTTACTGTCCTTTTTCTCTTTGGAGGACTAGGCGGCGGCCGCGGCGCCGAGTGTTTTTTTAACAATAGAGGGCCTTTCCCATCTTAACCCCTAAGTGTCTAAAGAGCCCAATATGGCCACAATTGGTCATTTTTTTAGTCAAACATTGATTTTCACCTAGTTTCTAATTTCAAATGAAAATGGTCTCAACTAAAAAAGTCTAGGGGTTATCTTCTACTTCTAGCCCAATTTACTATTCTTCGAAATTGTTAAAATTGCATTTTTTACAACACTTTAAAGCTCAGTACCTTAAAATTCCAATATGCACTACAAAAATAGTTTTTCAATTGAATTTCTATATATGTAAGTTCAAGAAACATTCCACCTACACTTTATTGTTCATCACAATTATTTACATTTTTCCTTAAAAACATCATACTATTTAAAGCATTTGTAACTACTATGACTTAACAAGAGAAAAACTTTGAAAAATCTTATAAATTTCATTTTTATTTAAATAATTATGAGAAAAATCTGAATAAATTGGTTTAATAATAAATCATATGAGAAAAATATCAAAAAAGTATAACATATTTTAAAATGTGAGGACTTGATGAGGTTTGACCGGGTAAATGTAGTGTGGACGCTTAGGAGTTAATTTGCATAACATTTAGTGATTACATGTATTGTCTCTACCTTTACTCCACAGTAGATGGTGTGGAATATTCTACACCCCACATTATTTCATCAGTTGCTAAATGGATAGGTCGAGGCTCAAGGTGATGAGCAGAGTGCATGAAGGAAAGGCAGTGGACATGAAAGCTATTGATGGCTGCTTCATACCAGCCACATGCGGCAAGATGTGCGTGTGTTATGGTAAGTAGAATGGAAAAGGCAATTTTATTTAAATCTCTACAATGCAAAAGGAAAACATGTAAGAAAGTGAGGCAACGCAAAAAAATTACATTTGAAAATTTGCGGCGAGGAAGTGCATGCATTTTGCAGTGCATGCATTTGAACCAACCATTTTTCTTTTAATAGTTCTTTTTCTCCTTGGAGGACTTTGCAACTCTAAAGGGTGTTTTTAATAGTAGAGGGCATTTCCATCTTAACCCTTATTAGACATACTAAGCTCCATGTGTTTACTTTTTTGAGGAGAATCTTGCTCATAAATTCTACTCCATTGAACCAAATGGGAGTTTTTTAAATGCCAAAATGAACATATTTAACGCATCTATACTTCTTAAGAATAGAACCAAAGTAAATTAAAAAGAGAATCATACTTAAAATGGAGCTTAAATGATATTTAGGGTGTGGGAATCATGAAAGCCATGGTCTTTAACTCCTAAAGACCCAACTATCCAAAAATGGACGACGTATAGAGATTTTATTTTTTTTCTCATCCGTCTTTGACTTTTGGCAGAGTGAAGTTTTTTTGCGAATTTTTAAGGTTGTTACAGAGGGATTGTTAGTGGAAGATTTAGAAAATTTATAATTGTGAAAATTTTAAGCTTTATTACATGTTAAATGACTCACCAAATTTTTTGAAGATCTTGGTTCAAAAGTGCTCTTGGAAATATCAACTCATAAAATTAAGCAACCAAAAAATCTCCAAAAATCACTACACTTGAAGTATTACATTTCAACTCATTACAACAAATTTCATTCATAGATTGTTAGTATCTTGTTCGTAATCAAATTACAAAAGAATTTTGAATTTCAAGGTTCAAATTTTATACAAAATATTGGTGATACCAATCATAAATCTAACTATATGGATAGAATCTAAAATTCATAATGTACCACTCTTATTCGTACATCAAGTTCAAAATATCTCTCCTAGTTTCATTTTATAATGGATCTTTGTACTTCTCTAATGCTAGAGAGGAGTGAAGAGGTTAAGGGTTAATGTGCCCCTTAGTTGACATGTTTTCTTATTGGTGAAGCTTATGTTCATGACATAGGTGGTCATGTGGGGAGCCGGTGGTGTGATAGTAGGCAACGGCCCGTTTTTTTTTCTTTCATTCATATAGCCAAATTGGCAACGTACTATTTTGGAGTGGAATTAGAGTAGTTAGAATAAATTATTTTCATCTATGTATTTGTAGTATTTTCATCCAAACATGCATTTTTGTCAACCAAAACTAGCAAATTTATAAAAATATCTAAAACACAAGTGATGAATTTCTTTGGAAAAAGTGGGAATTTAGCACCATAATATTCTCTTCACAAGTTGGTAGGCCGTGCCAACGAGGTTAAAGTGAATGAATTATCGCCAGGTGGCCCCATCTGTATTCACGTGGCTAATCACAACAAAGGAGATTGAAAAAAAAATCGGAATAATCACCTAAAGCTCTCCACCGTTGCATGATGCGTGGTCTGATCACTGGATGTGCCCTAGCCCTAGTAACGTCATCGTGACTTGCTACGGACCACTTTTGCTAGCTTTGACATCCACCTACAACGTACGCATTTGCCTACTCCTAAGCCCACTTTTTCTTTCTCATTTTTGCAGCGCTTATTGTAGATCTATGTAGTAGCTAGCATTGTACTCGATGTTCTTGTCGTTCTAAGCATTGTTGGTCGCCGTTTGACCTAATTGCATCGCCAGCTTTGCTACTTTCAAAATGCATATGACGGCCTGTTGGAGCATTCTTCAGCAGATGAATTTAAGATTTTCAACGTCTCTTGATTTGCAGTGCTTGTAGTATGTTTGTTTGATTTTGAGCTTTAAGGTATGGCCTCCTCTAAGCGCCAACTAGGGAAGGTGCGTATTTTGAGGTCTGTCTTGTTTAGTTATGACTTTATTTTATTTTGATTAATTTCCCTTGTTCATCGTTTTGTAACGTTGCTCTATTGTTGCGGTTTTAGGGTGAACGAGGTGATCTTTAATGTCCAAAAACAAAGGGATGAAGCTGGTGCAATCGTTACTTCCTCCTAGCCTACCGTGCCAAATATTTCGAGAGCAATTGGAATTCTGCCTCCGTTGGCCCATTGAAGCATGAGGGTGATCGGGGGCACTTAACTACCAAAGCTCTACAATCGTTGCAGATGCGGGAGAGAAGAGAATGGGGTCCAAACGAGGTAAAACGATCCACTAAGGACGTCATCAGTGCTATTTTTGGAGAATCTTTATCATAACAATTGAGAAAAATATATAAACTACTAAAAAAGATTATAGTCCAATGTTCCATACTTATAGATGTATCATATATTAAAAAACAAGAAGATTTTGTGAATATTATAAGTATCAAAAGGACAATTATGTCTTTGTCATCAGTCCTTATTAGTCCTTGATTAAGGACTATTTCGGATGAATTATCCAATATTTTGGATAGAATGTTCCATTAAGGACTCCGCTAAGGACTCCCTAGGTGTGCACGGTTGACTCGTTTTACTTCATTTGCACCCAATGCTCATTATCGGCATGTGGATCCGCCAATAGTGTCAATGCGGTGCTCGAAGAGTTCATCAACATTTCTAAGTTCGAAACGGATCTACAGCAAACAATGAACGGAAAAGGTGTCGTTGAAGTCGGGCTGCTCATTTTGCATTCACAATCTATGACTGCTGCCACTCCAACTATGTTCATCTCAAAAACCGACCTTACATGAGAGGATGAGATCCAACAACCTACATTGACAGCTATGAAAGGCCAACGTTTTCAAGATTCTTAGGCGACTAAATTCCCATGGGCCAAGAAATTAACTTAAGTCATTAGCAATGATGGGACTTCGTGTGCAGTAAAGTGCATATTTTGTTCGCGGATTGAGGGCCGAGCTCACTACATTGCATTGAAGAAAGATTACTTTCACAACCACGAAGGATGGCGGAAGGCTCTAATAGCAATTCTACGGGAAAGGATCATAGATGGAGAGTGGTACAAAGATAAGAGTAACGAATATTTTTGCAACGAATGGTTGTATGCCTCTTTGTACAAGGCGACAGTTGCTTAGTAGCTTCAAAATGTCCCACTTGATCTCGTGAGCAACAAGAAGGACTAATTTGCATATGTCTACCTCTTGTTGTAGAATGGAAGGCCAATGTCCAATTATCCAAGTATGAGAGACTTGTAGAAATTTGTATGGATTGTCATGCCTTTCAAGCATTGCTTTAAGTAGTGAGGCAGCAGACAAATTGCTGAGAGTTTGCATGCGGAAGTGAAGTTGTGCATTCAACATGCATTACATGTATGCCGCTATTTTTCATTGACTTGCGACGAGACCACTACTGTCAATCATGTCTCATGCATTTCTCTGCATGTTTATGTCATAAAAAATTGTGTGAGGATCCATTTGTTGTTGTGTCTTAAGCGAATCCATGGAGGTGGAACAACTAATAATTAACTAATGTGATAATATCCATTTTGAGAGGACTAAATGGGTTGAATCTTGAGCAGATTCAGTTGAAACTAGTTAATTTTGGAGCTGACCGGGTTAGCATTTTCCAGAAATGCAGGACCAGAAAATAGTGCAACTCCAAAAATCTTACGCTCCTAATGTAGTTGCTATCCATTGTGCTGTACATTCAACTAATCTTGTCGTCAAATCCCTATCGTGTTTTGTGATTATTAGTAAGCTTCAAGATCTTTTCAAGGCCTTGTATTCGTACTTTATCAAAAATCCCAAGCGTTACCTAGAATTCACCAAACTAGTTGCCCTCATAGACTCAAAGGGGAATTTTTTTTGAGGGTGATTGCAAGCTACGGTCTACCAAGTGGGAAGTGCAGCTTGTGCAACTAAGGGCCATACAACTGATGCACTATACTACAACAAATGGGGTATTTTGTGACTGACGTTTATGACTGCGCGCAGTCACAAAATCGGAAAATGTGACTGTAGTAGTTCTGCAGAATGTGACTGCCAAATATGACTGGGCGTTCCCAAGAACGTTCCCATTTGTTCCCTACGAAGGTATAAGACCCTCCCACCCACCTTATACGGTACAGCTAGCAAATATGACTGCAGAATATGACTGCCAGTCACATTGTCAAATTTGGCCTCCGCCGACAGTTTTGCCCCCGCAGAATGTGACTGCCGGCAGTCGCCTGTCACCCCCAGTCACATTTTCCCAGTCACAAAATACCCGATCTCTTGTAGTGCTAGCGTTGTGATGCGCACCTCTCAACTTTCAATTAGATCAAAAATTTCACCATCCAAAATAGGGTTTATGCTAATACTTTCACATTAGCAAATGTTAAGTTAATTTCAAGACTTTGGGCTTTACTCAACAACCTTTTTTGTTTTTTACCCACTAGGGGTAATTAGAGCCTTTTTTACATAACATCCATAGCTAGGTTTAATGAAAAATGCATTTCATATCCCACCTTTGAAATTGGACCATTATTTCATTTCCAAAAAAAAAAATCCAAAAAAAGTTTTAACTGCACGAAAATCTTAAAAAACAAAAACATCACGAAACAATTAATTAAAAAATAAGTAAGCGTAATACCAAAAATAATAAAATATGGTAGCTTTGTACATACTTGTGGTATGTTGCTATAAATTTGTGAAGTTCAAATTTGACCCCCTTCTAGCATTTCCCATAAAATAGGTGCATGTAGGTGCACTTTTGACAAGAGACACGCTACCAAATCCAAGTAGAAATGATTAATTTGGATAGAAAGATTGAAATTTTGCAAACTTTATTGAGGTAGACATCTTAACTTTGGAATTCTAGAAACAATGCAATTTGTTTCGTCACAAAATTCCATCCCAATATTTATTGGTGATTTTCCAAAGATTGAAAAAGTATAGCAATTCCTACACCGCGACAAAAAAGTTGGGTGACCGTAGCTTGCAATCACCCTTGAAGGATGTTGATACTCATTGGATCAGTATGTTAAAGCCCATGAATCATATTCTATCCGGAAAAGACGGCTAGGCCTCAGTATTCTTCTTTGTGTGATTAGGAGATATAGTTGGATATGGTTGCACTTGTCCCTCTTTTAGAGGCAGTGTAATATCTCATAAAGTTTACACAACTACAAGATGTTTTCATATGTGACCTAGTAGTTTGAGCTGTCCAAACAACTCATGATCCACGATAATTCATTTACTGTAGCTTTTGGTATATACTCTAACTTAGGTTATTTAATTATTTGATGTATTTGGCACAATTGAATATTTAGTGTGGTTTGACCGTAAGCGTTAGGGTTCAATTGATAGAATCGCCATAAAGAACAATTTGGATGATTTGTGTAGATTTGTATGATTAAAAAATTCCTTAGCGATTAAATTTGCATTTGTCTCAAGTGTGATTATGGTTCGAACCGCGTGCGCATGTTTCTATGGAATTAATAGTGTGATGGCTCAGTTGTAGTCCTAGTTTGTGTAAGATGGTCTGTAGGACTCAATTTTAGAAGAGATGTGGCTGTGGTGCCTATTTGTGGTTATATAAAAAAATTAGGACCCGATTAGATTTCAAAATTATTTCAGATACTTTAAAATTTAGATATATTTAGTCTAAGAGTTAATTTAAGAGTTAATCTTGGAATCAGACCAATAGTTAGTTTTCTGGTTGAGTTGAATGAATGTGGTATAGACGCGAATGAATATAGTTTTTGAGAGCGTGATAACTTCTCCTCTCTCTTGATGTGTATTGGTTTTTTTATTTTTTTATTTTTTTCATACTAACCTACATAATTGTAAGAGAACTTGAAGAATGATAGCGAGAGGATCGTGAAGAATTAAATCAAGAATTTTTGGAAGGTCGTAAATTAGATAGTTAACTTTCCAAAAAACCTAAACGCACCTCAATTGGATGAAGAACGAAGTGGTGGCGGTCGTAGAAATGTTTTTGTTGCGCAGTTTTGAAGATGCGATTTGGAAGGCAAGATCAGGAAGAACACGAAGAATTTGAAGCTGAGATTTTATGAACTGGTAGATCGTATAATTAGCTTTTTCAAAAAATCTAAGCATACTTCAATTAGATCAAGGACAAGGCGGTGACGGTCGTGTTGGTGGCAGAAGGTTTGTTGCCGCGTAATTTTGAAGGTGCAACTTTGGAGGGCGAGATCGGGACGACCACAAAAAAATTGAAGTTGAGATTCTACAAGCTCATGAATCGTGCAGTCAACTTTCCAAAAAAAACTTAAGCGCACCTCAATTGGAGCAAGAGTAAGGCAGTGGCAGAAGTTTTGGAAGCAATAGGTCTGCCATCGAAAAATAGAGGTTTTATTTATTTTTCTTCTTTATTTATTTTTTTCCTTTTTTGGCTTGTTAGACTTGCGTTGTATTTCATACAAAGTATAATTTTAATTTCATCATTTAAAGCTCTTGCTAGTTATTTCTTATTCTATTGATTGCATTGGTTGAATGAATGAGTTTAATTGAATCATTTGTTAATAAAACTAGGATTTTCGGCACAACACATAAACATTACCAAAATTCCCACAAAAATCATCAAAACTCTCATTCTAATCCTTTTACATTGTATCTCGTGTGTTGATCATGTTATAGCATTAATGTTGAATTTAAATGCATGATGAGTATATGTTAAAGAAGAAAAAAACATCAATTTTGCATCCCTGCATGTGCTATCATTTTCACATAAGTCCAAATTGCCCTCTTTATGTTTGCATTTGACTCATTTTACCACCGTTTTTTACCATAACATTTACTAAAAAGTTAGAAGCTCATTGCTTGGAAAGTACCTTGGAGTCTACACCCTATTCCGACTCATTTTGTGACGTAATGACTGTACGTCGGTCAAAGTACTCACATCTTGCAGCAACTATTAGGATTTGCCAAGAAAATCTACATACTATATACATTAAGCCGGACTCTTGGTTTAACTTCGATTCCTTCATGTTGTTCAATGATTTGGTCCAGACAAAGTCTAAGTCCATTTGCATGAAATGAGTCACAGATTTGAACTCGGAGGATAAGCACTTGTGCTTTGAATATTCGGTTTTGTCAACCAACATGTTTTGTATAACGTATGACCCGAGTTTTAAAGGCCGTATCAATGTTATATGGTTGTTGTTGTTAGACAATGTGCGTTATAATGTGGAGACCTTGGTGATCAATACGTGATCCTAAATCTATAGTATTTGTAGGACACGTGTTCGAATTGGATACTTACATTGAAATTATTTTGCTATCAAATCCCTGTTGTATTTTGTTATTGTTAGTAAGTTGCAAGATCTTTTCAAGGCCTTGTATTTGTACTTTACCGGAAGTCCCAAATGTTACCTAGAATTCACCAAACTAACTGCCTTCATGGAATCAAAGAAGAAAAAAAAAATTGAAGCATGTTGATAGTCGTTGGATCAGCATGTTAGAGCCCCTAAAGCGTATTCTATCAAAATATCACATCCTTGTAGTAAAGATGGTCCAAGATCTCCTTTTGGTGAGGAGGGCAAGGCCTCTATATTCTTCCTTGTATGATTTGGAGAAAATATTGGATACGGCTGCACTTGTCCCTCATTTAGAGGCAGTGCAATGTCTCATGAAGTTTGTCCAAGCACGAGATGTTTTATATGACCTGACAACAGTTATTAGGATTTTCTAAGAAAAACTACACACCAAATACACCAAGCCAGATTCTCGGTTTCACTCCGACTCTTTCATGTTGTTCAATGATTTGGTTTAGGGGAAGTTTGAATCCATTTGCATGAAATGGGTCACAGATTTCAACTGGGAGGATGAGCATTTGTTCTTTGAATGTTTGGTTGTGTCCACCAACATTTTGTGTACAACGTATGACCCGAGTGCCAAAGGTCATGTCAATAATATATAGTTGTTGTTGCTAGACAACGTGCATTTTGTGGAGACCTTAGTGATCGGTACGTGGCCTTAAACCTATAGTGTTTGTAGGACACGTGTTCGAATTGGGGTATTGCCTCCTCTCCCATGCGTTACTTTTAATTTCTTCACTTTCATTTTTTAACTACTTGTAAAAATAACTATTATTTACCTTAAATGTAATTTTAGATATTAAATTTGACAAAAGTATATTTATTTTGAATTTTAATCTTGTTTACATAAAGAAATTTGTAAATATTTAAAATATCTTCCAATCATTTTAAAAATTTTGTCATGCCTCCATAATGTTGATTACAGTCTATGAAATCTTATAAATCATACAATGTGATATTTCAAATATAAAAATTATAGTGCTTTGACTTTTACAAAACAAATGAAGACCATTAGGGATCAAGGTGTTTGAGATTACCTCTCTCGTGGTTCTTGGATCGGTAGAGGATGAGAGAGCATTCTCCACTGTCAATTTTGTGAAAACCAAAGTCAAGAAATCTGTCGGGCCACCTGGATTTGTGCGCATGTATGTTTACACATTTCTTTTTCCTCTACAAAAGTTTCTTCTTCATAAGGCCTTCAAAGGTTCGAAGGACTGTAAGCGTCGTGCATGCCTATTGGGAATTTAGTGGGCTTGACAAGGTTTTGTCATAGTTGTAGCTTAGTGTAGCTACTTGGTTAGAGCTTGGCTTTTGTGTTTCCTTTCTAATGGTATTTATATGAATTTCAACGGCTTTTTTAATTTAACCTTTGACTCCATGAAGTTAGTTAGTGTGGTGATATCTAGCTTATACCTCAAAGTGCCAAATTCAAGTAGTATGAATAAAGGAATAAAATCTTGCAAATTTTGTGTGTTATAGCCTTTCCAGCTTCTTTAATATGGTATTGTTTAGCCATTTTGCTGCATTTTAAGCAAAGTAGGCAGTCACATTGCTACCATTTGCTCATATCTCAAGCCAAAAAACAAGAAAAAATAAAACAATTTAGCCACGGTTCACTAAAGGTTCTTTGTCTCTATCACCCACTGTGTTCTTGATAAAATCCACCACTGTAGCCCATTGGCCATACTTCTACAGGGTATGCAGTCTTTGGTATTTAACAAAACATAAGTGTCATCACCCTGTAAGGCTGAATATTTTTTTTTCCATAAGCCTTTTTGCTAATAAATATAGGGTGTCTTTTATTCATTTGAGATACAAACTATAAATTTATAAAAGTAATATAGGGTGTTATAAAACCAATTTGGGAATAAAAGACATCCTATATTTGTTGTCTCATAGTTATCTAAATTCTTGACAGTGACTTCTCCGTGACTTAGATTTGCGATTGCTATCATTAATATTTTCTACAAAATTTAAAACTTAAAATTCATATTTCTTTTGTAACTTGATTATGAATAAGATATTGACAATCCTGAATGAAATTTGTTGTGATGAGTTGAAATGTAATACTCTAAGTGTAGTGATTTTTGGAGATTTTTTGGTTGCTTAATTTTATGAGTTGACTTTTCAAGAGCATTTTTAGACTAAAATCTTCAAAAGTTTTGGTGAAATACTGGAACGTGAAATGAGGCATAAAACTTTCACAAATCATCCCCTCTCAAATCAAATCACACATGCATGAAGCTAATTTCCCATAAAAAATTCAGTAAAACATTCACACTACAAAAAGTGTATGGCGGATGAAAAAAAAATGTTTGCTTCTGTACATCATGCAAAGTATGCATGGTTGGATAGTTAGGATTTAAATAATTAAAATAAAAATAAAAAGTAAATTAGTTTAAATAAATAACATGAGAAAAATACCAAAAATTTATAATATATTTTAAAATGTAAGAAATTGATGAGGTTTGACCGGGTAAATGCAGTTTATCCACTTAGGGGTTAACCCCTACACGTCCAACCGTCCAGAAAGTGAACGATGTATAGAATCATACATAGTATTCTCATCTGTTATTGACTTTTTGCAACGTCAATTTTTTATTATACATTTTATGGGAAGTTAGCTTCATGCATGTGTGATCCGATTAAAAAGGGGATGATTTGTGAAAATTTTATGCCTCATTTTGTGTTTTAGTGATTCACCTAAAATTTCAAAAAAATTAGTGTAAAAGTGCTCTTAAAAAAGTCAACTCATGAAATTAAGCAACCAAAAAATCTCCAAAAATCACTACACTTAGAGTATTACATTTCAACCAATCACAACAAATTTCATCTAAAGATTATCAATATCTTATTCGTAATCAAATTACAAAAGAATCAAGTTTGAATTTTAAGTTTCAAATTTTATACAAAAATATTGGTGATAGCAATCATAAATCTAACCGTATATATAGAGTCAGTCAAAAATTTATAATGTCCAAAATATCCCTCGTAGTTACATTTTATAAGACATCTTTGAAATTTGCCAAATCTGGAGAGGGATGAGGAAGTTTAAGGGGTGTTTTTTTCTTGTCACAAATGAAAATTTGGACGTTTAGGGATTAACTTGTCTGGAATGATTCAAATACGGTTTTTTCCAACCCTAACCCCTAAACGTACCAAAGTGTCCCTGGAATTGGTAATTTGAGAAAAATCATCATAAACTCCCATTTAGAAGAATATTTTGGAATTAATATACAAATGAAAGTTCTAGATTTTGAATTTTACATTCCATCTGTACAGCTTGATTCACTAATACTATCACCAATATTTAATTATCAATTTTGAAAGTTAAAATCAAAAATTCCTTCTAAATTCGATTACCAACAAAATTTTAGTATTTTTTTGAGTAAAGTTTGTTGGAATGAGTTTGAAATGAGATACTCTTAAACGTGGTGATTCTTTGAAATTTTTGTGTTTCTTAAATCTATGACCTCATTTTTGCGATTCCACTTTTGAACTACAGTCAATGCAATTTTGGCTTGGTCAATGACTTGACATACTTCTACATTTGTAATTTTAGAAAAATATGTAATCAAGTATGACTGAATCCAACCGTTAGATAGGACAAGAACTTGGTGAAGTATCTCCAAAAAATTAGATGACTTTCATCCAAACATTGATGAGAACGTGGGGTGCGGTTGAATCTGTTAGTCGTCCATTTTCTGGATGTTGTTACGTTTAGGGGCTAAAGTTCCTTTATGATCGGCTCGTATGCTTTTGCTTCCAGTTGTGCAATTTTTTTATGTTTCATTTTGTTGAATGTGCATCCTGAGGCCCCTTGTCCTTCATACTAACATAAAAGAATGCAGGGTAAGTGCCGGTGCTGGCATATATATATATATATATATATATAAACTCCGGGCCCAAATAGGGACCGACGTGAATAAAGTGTCTGTTAGCTAGTGTCCACAAGACAGAAGGTCATTGTTTCTTTTGTAATTTGATTACGAACAAGATACTGACAATCTATGAATGAAATTTGTTGTGATGGATTGAAATGTAATATTTCAAGTGTAGCGGTTTTTGGGGATTTTTTGGCTGCTTAATTTTATGAGTTGATATTTCCAAGAGCACTTTTGAACCAAGATCTTCAAAAAATTTGGTGAGTCGGTGGCGTCTACACTATTATTATTCTCACTTTACTTCATTACTTTGACAATACTGATGAAATTGTTCTGCTAAGGGTGTTTTTTTTCCTCCCCAAACAACCTCTGGTTAGCGTTTAGTTTCAGTGACATGATAACATGATGAAGGAGCTACTGCGTGGTGCGAGATTAGGGTGCAGGGTGCAAGTACGGCATATTATGGAATATTCAGTCCCATCAGCACTACCATATGGCACTTTAGGGTTTCGGGTTTGAGATTTTGGATTTAGGGTTTAGAACATTTTCACTGTTGCCCGCAAGTGTGAGGGGTTATTGCATGCTTGCCTTCCTTTCGCTGTTCCACCGTTGGCCTGGCTAGAGTCACAGGAGCTGCGCCGTCACCCAAAGTAGCTCGTTACTCTAGGCCTTTCAGTTTCAAGTGATCTCTTCCCATGCCTAAAATATGGTCCCAAAAACATGGTTGTCACGATCATTGAGTAGCAAGGCTATTGAAGTTGATGATGTAAGGTAGTGTTGCTAAAAGTCAAAGGTGTTTTGGGTGGAAATAAATGATGTGTGGAAGAGGGGTGAGGGCATGGCTGATCTTAGAGGCCTCTAGTCGTGAGTTATCCTATATGGGTTGTCATGCACACCTCCTAGTGTACACCTCTTAAAGAGGGAAGCTCTTGAGTAAAAATCATCTCTTTCTACGCATCCCTTGTGTTTGTGTACGTGCCTTGTGCAATCTTCTATTACCTTCAACAAAGGCTATATGGTGCTACCGGGCCCGCTGGCGTTATGGGTGGGTTGGGGTGGGTTGGAGCCCGCAACAACTTGAACGGTGGAAGAGGCTGCTAGTATTTGAAGCCCATTCAATATATGGAGCCCTTGGCGACCATTTCCAAGGCATGTTTCCCTGTACAATAGTAGGAATTTTCTTAGGGTTTGGAATTTGGAGTTTAGGGAATAATTTTGTTAACCCTTAAACGTACCAAGGCGTCCCTGGAATTGACAATTTGAGAAAATGCATTATAAAGTACTATTTAGAAGAATATTTGGAATAGATTTACAAATGAAAGTTCTAGATTTTGAATTTTAGATTCCATCCGTACAGTTCGATTCACTAATACTATCACCAATATTTAATTATCAATTTTGAAAGTTAAAATTAAAAATTCCTTCTAAATTCGATTACAAACAAAATTTTAATATTTTTTGAGTAAAATTTGTTGGAATGAGTTTGAAATGAGATACTCTTAAACGTGGTGATTCTTTGAAATTTTTGTGTTTCATAAATCTATGGCCTCATTTTTGCAAGGCCACTTTTGAACTACAGTCAATGCAATTTTGGCTTGGTCAACAACTTGACATACTTCTGCATTTGTAATTTTAGAAAAATATGTAATCAAGTATGACTAAATTCAACCGTTAGATAGGACAACAACTTGGTGAAGAATCTCCAAAAAATTGGATGACTTTCATCCAAGCATTGATGAGAACGTGAGAAGGGTTTGAATCTGTTAGTCGTTCACTTTCTGGACGCTGTGACGTTTAGGGGTTAACGTCAACGAATATTTTGATAATTAATATTCAAGGAATATATCGCACCCCGCACCCATACCACGCCGTAGTTGACCCCAACAACTACAAAGTCCTGAACCACAAGTCCTCATTCTTAGTCCACATGTATCATGCACACCAGGAAGCAAAATATCGTCTACGCACACATTTGCCACAGAAACTGTTATATATTGTAACGGTGTAGAGAAGTCTTGATTGCCATAGACTTTTAAGCATACTCCTGTAGTTATATACAGCATGTAAGAATGTTTGACTTTTGTTCAACCTTGTGACAAGGGTGAAACATCCTCATATTGTTGGAATCTACCTTGGGGTCTCCACCAGTAAGAAATACTCCCTCAGTCATAATAGATGATGTTTAAATAGAGAAAAAAATTGTCCCAAATTACTTGATGCAAGCCATTTATTCGATTTGAAGTTGTTTAACAAATTTTAACAAAGTTAAATCACAAGACAAGTGCACATGAAGTGTGTTTTTTGTCTGTGAGACTTGTCTTTGCACATGTGGATCACAAAAAACACATGAGCTAGCTACAATCAATGCTAGCATATGTTTGTTACATCAGAGAACACACTAAGACGAACATCACCATGATATTGCTTTCATAGAAAATTACTCTGAAATAGAACCTTAACCCTTTCAGACGCCTGCGTCCAGAATCTGGACGCGAGATGAATTTCAGCAGCTCGATTTCTGTAGGTACCGGATGTTTTTCATCCATTTTTATTTTATTTTCATTCTTGTGCTAGTTGAATACCATTTGTACGGTATGGATCTTCCAAATAAGATAATGTGAATTTTTGAAAAATTACAAAAGTGATTAATGTCAAGTTTCAATCTTAGTTCAAAAAGAAAGACCTTAAATATGATTTTCCATAGTAAGTAGAATCAAATAATGGAAACCATACCATCTCGAAGTGCATGTCATTCTAATTTCATTACAATATTTTAAAATTTTTTTGTGTTAATTTTGGATTTTTAATTGAATTTCAAGAGAAAACCTTGCAAAATTACTTTAAAAATATTAATAATAAATATGATGAATCCAACCGTACAGATGTTATCTACACATTGACATTTACAACTTTGTTTTGTACATCAACTCCATTTTCGTTTTTCATCAACCATTTTATAACAAGTCTTTGAAAACAGTGTTGAATCGGGACGTTAAAGGGTTAAGTTACTTTATTTAAAGATTTGATAAAATTGTTATAGTTTGCTTTATTTTTTTATTTTTTCAAAAGCATCACCTATTATGGGACAATGGGAGTATCACCTACTCTTTGCTAACTATTGAATGAAAAATACCTATGTCAAAGTTCATCAATTTGTTCTCCAGCTTGGCAACATCAACCAAGTCTTCCATTCTTACATATAATTCAGACAATGCAAAACAGAGTGCAGGAGACAAACTTGTCTAGAGCTTTTACTGGCACAAAGTCAAAAGTGTTACTAAGGTAGGAGCACCCAATTCCGATAGTGTACCCAATGCCGATAATTTCTACATAAGGTAGTCTTTCTAGAACGCAAATCTAAGCATGTCATAGAGCCCTTATTGTTTGTCGATCAAACTAATAAGCTATCTAGGGTCTACCTAGATTTACATTCTAGAATGATTACCATGTCAAGAAATTATCGACATTGGGTACAATGTCGGAATTAGGTGCTCCTACCTTCAGGCCAATCATGCTACACATATGTTAGGTGGAGGGTAGCATCCACAAATCTCTGTTGAATATTGTTTCTTGGAAAAATATGGTTCAATAGATAGAATATTTAAGAATATTTTCAAGATCCTCTTTTTCACTATAAAAAAACAAAAAAATATGTTTTCAGCAAAAATCAATTTCCCAGAATTTTTGGTTTTTTCTTTTAGAAATAAATTTTGCCCTCGCCCTCTACCTACGGTAATTAAAAATTTGAGTCTATCATTGAATCAATAGACTTTATTAAATTAAATTGGTAGTATCAAGGAGGAAGAGGTTGTAATCACCTAAAGCTAGCCGGTAACCACTTAGAGTTAGGATGAGGTGGCAACTCCTAGTTGCATGCAAATTCAACGACGCTAGCGCATGAGCATTAAGCAGTGAGCAGTAAGCAATAAAGAGAGTTAACAAAAATAGTAAAGTATTCTAAAGAAACATGTCATAGTTCTAAGAAAGGAAAAAAGTATTTTTAGTAAATTTTTAATCTATGACCGTGAATAATTGTTCTATTTTCAGAGGTTTTAGAGGGCCTGTCGATGTTGTGTAGAGGACTCTAGAACCGTGCAATTGGATTGTAAGTGTACCTATGGTCACGTGCATCAACTACTTTAGTGTCATATGAACTTTGATCATGTAATTTACAAAATACAAAAAAACGATGTGAATTGGGTCTCATAGTGCCATTGTGGCCAAAACTAGTAGATGTATGATTGCTTCTATTTTGTACATGTGCTTTTAACACACATTTCGATAAAATTGAACCACATTTTGTTAAAACTAGACTACCAGACTGGAAAAGTGTTGGGGAGTGTTGCCCTTCTCCACAAAGATAAGTCCCCAATTTTTCTTCGGTGTTCTTATTTCACGAATAAGAGCACTTTAGAAAAATTGGAGACCTATCTCTATTGAGAAGGGTAGCACTCCCCATCACTTTTTCAATCTGGTAGTCCAGTTTTAACGAAATGTGGTACAGTTTTAATGAAATGTGTGTTTTTTATTCTGATTGTAACTTGACTGAATTGTTCTTTAGTGTGACGAACAAAAGACTTTGGATGAGACGGAGGATTCATTCCATTTGAAGGAGAAACTTGATTCTAACACAATCATTCAGAACTTACGTTTCCATCCATTGGAATTTTAGCCGCTTGAAAATACCTCTTTGTTTGTCACTAGTGTGCTTAAACTGTTGGTTGTAATTGAGCCTTCCAAGGACTTGGTAGACTTGAAGAGAAAAGGTCCATAATTTATCGATGACAATGAAGTCACGCCAACACCAAAGAAGAAGGTTACCAAAAATCCCATGAGTACATAAGTTTTAATCTCATGTGAGTTAGTATTTATCTAACTTCCTGTTATGTTGTAAACCCAATAACACGTTCAATTATGTGATTCATAGGTTTTGCTTAAACCTCGTGGAGAGTCCTCCCAATGCTTTTGAGTTGCCTCGTTATATTGAGCCAATTGTTGCAGCTATCAATAGCTATGGTACCCTTGCCAATATCAATCCACAAAGAACCTAGCTATAGAATGAGCGCCGCTCAATACATTGACCTCGAGGCAGTAGAAAGAGAAATAGATACAGATAGTAGCAATAGCTACACTAGAGAATCCGGATCTTCAGTGTTATACACTCGCTCTAATCATTTTTCCTTTTGATGTCTACGTTCTTTTATGAATTGGTTTGTTTTCTTAATCCCTATTATAAAAAGCCAGGGGATCCCTATTACTTCACACATTGTCACTTGTGTTTCAAATGACTTGCATTCATGTTCTCGGGTACTTTCCAAGTCTATATATACACGGCAGTGAGAACTTGATTACATATGTTGATTATAGTTGCATTCAAATGTGTGAATCTTCATTAAAGAGTTAACAAAGTAGAAACATGTTTATATTAAAGAAAATATTGATTGAGGTTGGAATGGCTTGTGATGGGTTTCTTAGTCTACGATGGTAATCCGGTAATGGCACCCAAATTTCTCAATTATAAAGTCAAGATAAGTGGGTTCAACATCTCTCGGGACCAATTGTTGTTATCAATGGTAAATAGACGTGCTATTCTAAACCCTAATCTAATACAGTGCTTGGATTCTAAACTTCTATATGGGTACGAAGAGGGATAAAAGTTCAAGATTTGTTGGGCACCATGGAGGCTACAATCACATCATATGACCACTTGGAAAGGACATCCAAACTCAACAAAGCCGCAGAAATCACTACAAGAATACTAGGCTCAAAATGACTGAAATTTGACAGTTTTCTGTCAATTATGACGGCAAAGGCCTTTTCAAAGCATGCTTTGAGGTACTCAAGGCTTTTTAACGTTTAAATTGACAAAGTTCTGTTGGTGTATTTTATTTCTGTCAAATGGCATGTGAATTCTCACTACACCATATTTTTTGGTACATTTTGATGCACTATTGGGCATAGCAAATGATCTTATTTTGATATGTTTTCAACTAAGAAAAGTTAGAATGCCAAGTCATCTTCCACCTCCCAAAATATATTTGTGATTTCGAGTTTCTATGCATGACATATGGACAAAATTCAGTAGGGTTGTGAAGAATGTGCATGAATTGTTTGAGAAGAAAATGTGATGTGATCAGACTTTTGAGGCTCAATTTTGCATAGTAGACTAGCTTATTTTGAGTAATGTTCAACTATGAATACTTGCAAAATCAAGTCATCTCCACCTCCCAAAATAAATTTGTGATTTGGAGTTTCTATGCATGAGATATGGACAAAATTCAGTAGGGTTGTAATGAATGTGCATGAATTGTTTGAGAAGAAAATGTGTCGTGATCAGACTTTTGAGGCTCAATTGTGCATAGTAGATTAACTTAGTTTGAGCAATGTTCAACTAAGAATACCTGTACAATCAAGTAAAATTTCACCTCCTAAAAGAATTTTGGGATTTGAAGTATTTATGCTCAAGTTATGCACATTTTTGTAGAATAGTTTAACCGGTGAATAAGAGAGAAAAATGGGAGGAGTTGAACATATCCCATATTCATTGTCAACACTAGTGCAATGAATTTTGTATAAAGTACTATACAAGACTTCTTCTCCTCTTCCACCGACGATTTTGAAGTTAAATTCACATTCATCTAACCTTGATATACCACTTGGATATGGGCAAATTTTACTTTAAAATATAATTTAAAAAGCCAATTTCTATATTAATTATAAATTTATATGTTGCCGACAATTAATTGACTACAGTGGAAAGATTGGTTAAAAAAAGTAATTTACTTAACGGTAATTTAAAAAATAAGGCTTGTATAAATTATCGGGACCCACTTGTAATTCCAGTGTGTCATCCACATAGAAGCCACGTAAAGGCCAAGTGTCACAGCCATAGCTTCCCTCATGATCCACCAAAATTGACAGAATTTGTACAGAAATCTGTCAAAATGGTGTCCGAATCAAGTGATCCGAAATGACAAAAAGATTGACAGAAGACTATCTAAATTCTGTCATCATGAACGTGGTTCTTCCGCCTCCGTCAAAACAAACTCCAAGTGAGGTGCTTGCCTACCTGTCACAACGCACACATAAGTGGGGCATTCTTGTGAACCAAGGGAGAAATTTTTGAGAGCACTGTTTTTTGGGGCAATTTTTTTTATCTCCAGTTTATTTTAAATGCTTGACACATCTATTGTTTTGGGTTCTCACCCTCACTTTTTGCAAACTAAAGTTCAATGTACATTGTTTGAAGGACTCTGTAGATAATTCAATTGAAACTTTATTGAGTTTGAGGGCCACTTTATATATGAAGTTGAGGCCATTTTGATGTGTAAGAGGGCTCAAATCCTCACCTCTCATTGCCTCATTGGTCCAAATCCCAAAATTAGTTCCAACCCCTTCACACCAAGACTTGAGGTCAAAATTTTGAAACCAAATTTTTAATTAAAAATGACAAGGTTTGACACGGCCCCAACTCAAAGAATTGGGTATACCAAAAATGGAAGGGCAATTTGTGGCCTTGGACCCATTTCCAGATTTCAATAAAATATTATTTTTTGTTGATTTTTTTTTTCAAGCAATCAACACCCTTGGATTGTGGAGTATGAATTGAAAATTTCAAGAATTCATACAATGGTCCATTCTCTTTGTCCCAATGCCATTATATATGGAAGAAATGGCCTCTGTTATATTCTTATAATATTGAGTACTTGAAGCCAGGCCTTAACCCCTAAATGCCCACAACCCTCTCCAAATTAGGTTGTTTTGCAAAGATGCATTATAAAATGCAACTAAGAGGGATATTTTGAATGTGATGTATGAATAAAAGCTCTACATTATGAATTTTAAATTCTATCTGTGCAATTAGATCTATATTGCTATCACCAATATTTTTGTATAAATTTTGAACTTAAAATTCAAAATTATTTTGTGATTCGATTACGAACAAGATATTGACAATTTGTAGATGAAATTTGTTATGATAGGTTGAAATGTAATACTGTAAGTGTTTTTGGAGAATTTTTGGTTGCTTAATTCTATGAGATGACTTTTTCAAGAGCACTTTTGAACACTTTTGAACTGAGATTTTAGATTTTTTGGATGAATCAGTGCAACATGAAATGAGGCATAATTTTTCACAAATCATCCCCATTCTAATCAAATCACACATGTATGAAGCTAACTTCCCATAAAATCTATAGTAAAAAATCCACACTGCAAAAAGTGCATGATGGATGGTTGAAAGCATGGTAAACTGAACCACTTGTGATCCCTGTGAAGAAGCAACAATGCAGGGTCCAAAAATCTATTAAAATTTTATTTTTTGTGAATTTTTTTGTGGAATAAATAAAAGATACAATGTTTAACAAAGTCTAACCAAAAAAATTAAAAAAATCATGTTCAATAAGTATTCATGTGTGTTATATTAAGGTTAAAGCGGTTAAAATTGGAAAAGTAGTTCTAACTGAATTGAAAAGTAGATATAAATCATTTTGAAATTGCATTAAATATTTATTTTTTCAAGAATTTTTTTCTTTGGAGCCCTCGAATGCACAATGAACTTATAGAATATATAATTTATATTCATATTGAACATGATTCAATTCATTTTATTTGCTCCCAAAATCTGTTTCAGACATCTATTTTCAAGCTTTACTTTTAGTAACCTTTATTTATTATTTTAATTTGAAACTTTGGATTGAAGTAACTAATAGAACTATGGAGGGCTCTACCAAATTAGAACTTAGATATATGAATTTTTAGTCGTAATTTACGGCCTTTGATCAAGAAAATTGTAATTTCAACACTAAGGATGACTTTAATGGTTCAGTTTATTGTGCTTTCACCCGGATGAGAAAATTTGGATGAAATTTGTACATCGTCCATAAAATGGACGCCTTGGTCGTTAGGGGTTATGGCTAATACAGGTTGGAATTTGGTTGAATTGAATCAATCCCAAGAGAAAATGGCCTTGACTTTACAAGTAAAGCAATCCTAGGGATAACTCTATTATGTCCAATAAAATTTTCAAACCTCCCAAATCTTGAAGATTATCTATTCATTCTATGAACTTCTTGCTCTAATTTTGAAAAACTAACCAGTGACTACAAGTCTTTATTCTTGGGGCTTGTTTCTATGTATAATCCAACTTGTCATTGACTAATGGGTTGGATGGCTTCCATGCTTCTTTTAAGAACCCATCCCACTGTAAACTATGTTGTGTTGCACTACATGTCTTTGCAACATCTCTAAAAAAACAAACAGCTTGAAAGACCCGAGGTTGACTAGAAATGAAGCCAATATTGCGCCATGTGTCTTAAAGGTGATTTTAAACCAAATCCGTGCATCATTGCAAAAGTTTTTTATTTTAGTTAAATGCGCTTTCCAAGCAAGTCTTGACGGTATAATATTTGTGTTGCATACACATGTTACTACACTAAATAAAGGTATTAGGGGGACCCATACTAATTTATTGACATTTCACAGTACATAAATATTTATCATTACTGTACAAAAACACAATAATTTTCTCTCAAATGTTTGGTTCCCTAAGAGCAAGCCCAACAATTGCAAAGAAAATATGTCCGTTAAGCATTAATTTGAGGGCCATTTTTAACTTAGAGGAATGTTATACAAGAAGTACCCCAGCAACATTCATGGAGCGAACACCAAGGCAACTTATAAAACGAAGATTTTATGAAAATAGCTTGATGACCTTGAAGCACGGTTCGGTGAATAGTCTTCAAGCTCTTTATTTAATTGTTGATTGAGCATCTTTGCTTGCTTGGTGTGAGAAATTTGCTTGCGCCAAAGCTTCTGTAGATGGCGGGGAAACCTCAAGTTTTGACTCCAAAAACTATATTTTAGCGTTAGTGGGTAGTTGCTGGGCCAAACTTCGAAGCAAATGGAGATAACTACACCAAATCTTGGCGTTGGTCCCTCCAAAACACATGCTGCTGGGCATGCTCTAATACCCTTATCCAGTGTTAGTACTAGAAAGTTGTAGTTACTATTCTTCATTGAGGAAATTAGGCCAATTTGCACATGGGTCCATGGGGTCAGTAGAGTCATAAGTCATAAGAGCATTCCCACCCATGCACGCTTGGACTAACTCTCTGAAATTATTCATCTATATTTGAAGGGCCCTTGCACTCACACTCCCCCACCCTTGCACGCCCTTCACGTATCAAAAGTGCGCATCAAATAGTCAATGGACCAATCACAAGTAGAATGGGACGATATAGTCAACTAAATAGTGATTTGAAGGCCCAATTTCTAACACGCTAGGATTCAAAGTCAAGAGGCATTTTGCAAGGGCCCTTGGCACTTTTCATCTACTTCTTGAGTGTGAGACTCTGGGAGGGCATGGGTGGCCCTGCTCTAACATTGAATAGCATGCACTATCTTTGCCTTGGCTTTACAATAGATGGTGTGGAATATTCCACATCCAACAGTACTTCATCAGCAGCTAAGTGGACACGTGGAGCATCGAAGTGATGAAGAGAGTGGGTATGGAGGCTACTGAATGTTATGGTGGACATGGTTGCATTCAATTCAATTTGTGGAGGTATTTAGAGATATTTTTTACAATTTGCACATGGATCCATGGGGTATTTGGAGGTATTTTCTACAGTAGCCATCTGCGGTTGATGACAGGTTGGGTGCGCACATTTGCCACACCTACTGTAGTATATTGCAACAGTGTACAGAAGTCTACTGCAGATTGCTCAAGACTTTGGAGCAGTAACATATATACAGTAAGACAATTGATGACTTTTTGGTACCTGAACCATGACCTCATGACACACACCCAAGAATCTAGAATTCCTGGATCACTGGAGCTGGAATCGCCGGCATTCACTTGAGAATAGCTTTTCAGAAAAAGGAAAGCCAAGAAGGGACAGATGGAAGAGATTTGTTGGTCGCAGAAACATAAATGGGACCAGAAATCTAACATTCAGTTAGTGTCCAGTTCAACAGACATAGTATTTCATATTTTAAGTAAATAGAGTTATATGTAAAGTTGAGCAATAAAATTTCACAAGAGGAAAGACAACGTAAAATGGGATTTTTTAAGCTTGGAAGGCTGCCAAAGCGAGTTTTGGCAAAGCAAGTTGTTGGGGGTTGAAATTGTTAGTGAAGTTTAATTCTAGCGTCAAAATTCCAAGCATCAGAAAGGTTAGTCAGAGTCTACTTTAAGGATAACTCTTATATCTCCAAAAAGTCAAATAGTGTATGTGTTGAGAAATAGTGTTTGGGACACTAAATCACAATTTTTTAGAGTAGTGGTCGAATAAAGGCAAACTTCCTCTAAAGTGTCAAAAACAATGTCGAAAAGAGTGTCAAGACTAACACCGTTTTCAGGTAGCGATAGTACAGAATACTTGGTAGGGTGGCTTGGAAAAAAACCATTGAGAACATGCTTTTGAATTGTCCCATCGTTGATGCTTTCAGATTTTTCAAAGCCACTCATGCCAATGGATAGATCATAAACTTTAGAATCTTACTGAAGTACAAATAGTGTAGTTTCTTTGTCTCTCCAATTCTCAAAATCAGGTTTTTGACTTGCACTGTGCTGAGAGTCTATCTCCAAAGCCTGTGTGTCCCAATGATTTCATTTTGAGTAATAGAAATTGTACACTACCACCAAGTGCTACAAATAAATTTCCAAGAAGTATTTGATGCAAAATTCCTCAATTTTGAACGCAGATGTAATTACTGAAATGCTCCTAAAACTTGACAAGCATTGGATGAATGTACATACTTTTGGATGGCTACACATTTCTTCATCCATGATCTATATATTCATCTATGTTATTGAATGTATGCTTCATCACTCTTACTAGTGAAAATCGTTGCCAGAAAAGGGTGTTGTTTTTTACACTCTCTCAAGACTTGTTTTCAACCTAAATCCCTTTTTGGATAGTGGCATTATCCCCAAAAAAAACGAATAAAAAAATCTTGGCATGAGTCACTACAAGAGGATTCAGTTGCAATGTACAATAACCTACCAAAAAGTGAATGTCGCCTCTTCTATCCACTTATGAGAAAATTGGTCTAAATTGACACAAAATTGGTAAAATTTTATTAAAATTTCAATACATACTCTTATCTAACACTACTATAATCAATGATACTAAGTTTCACTTTCCAAAAATACAATAGAATGTTGATTTTTGGTGAATGTTTAAAGTGTTTTTGGTATTTGACCTTATAAATTCATTTAAAAATCATCATGATACATTTAAAAGTTAAGTTTGAACCTACTAATTAAAAACATAAAAATACACAACTTTCTAATTAGAAGAAAATTCAAAAAAGTTACAAATTTTCATATAAGCACCGTGTCATATTGATTGTTGGTTATTAAAATTGACTACTTCATGCTCTACAACTGCTTGATTATCTATAGTCCTCCTACATACAAAAGTGATTTGATTATCACCAAACTTGACAAATCCACCAACGTATGTTTTTAGCCTATGTTGTGATCATTGCATTCAATTTACTTAGAAGACATAGATCGATAGAACTCGAGGAGATTGTTTCCATTGACATTCGAAAATTTGCCTCAACTCCTTGAACCATGCTAGCTGAACAGAATCTTTGACTATCTTCCCAATATTCTCAATTGAATTAGTATGACATTTGTTGATAAGTGATTAGTCCATCAAAATATTATTAAGATTTCTTAGTTCACATGATATTTGCTATGGTCGTGACTCAGTAATTGTCGATGAGTCACTGATTACGTGTAGTCTTCTCCTTCCAAAAAAAAGCATAGTTCAATTGTTTCAAAACAAAAATTAAATTCCTTTGAGCCGAAACCAGACAGAAATATACAATCCAAGGAACGTGCATTGCTTTGACTTGGCAATAAACAGACAACGACTCTCGCCGTCAACACTTGGACTAGCAGGCCAGATAGTCTGGTACAGTAACTTACATCAATCCCGTTTTTCTGCAATCCACCGACAATCCAGTTTTCTTCGTACTACATTGGTTGACTAGTTGTGTTAATAAAATACTGTTAATAAATTAAAAGAAAAGAAGCTTGGATTGGGAATTGGCCTCAAGTATACTTCAGTGCAGACTGTGCTTGGAGGACACGAGGCAGCTCAGACGATTAGTATATAATGAAAGGAGCTGCATGCTTTTCTTATGTTGAGATTTTTCCAATTGCGCACTTCATAACCAAGCATGCTTTTCATGTATCATCTGGCTGGGGTATAAGAAAGTGAGCACGTTGCCGGGAGTCACATGCAGCACGGTCAGAGCGAGTCAGGTAGTTTTGCATTAGAGCATTCCCACCCATGCACGCTTGGACTAACTCTCTGAAATTATTCATCTATATTTGAAGGGCCCTTGCACTCACACTCCCCCACCCTTGCACGCCCTTCACGTATCAAAAGTGCGCATCAAATAGTCAATGGACCAATCACAAGTAGAATGGGACGATATAGTCAACTAAATAGTGATTTGAAGGCCCAATTTCTAACACGCTAGGATCCAGAGTCAAGAGGCATTTTGCAAGGGCCCTTGGCACTTTTCATCTACTTCTTGAGTGTGAGAGACTCTGGGAGGGCATGGGTGGCCCTGCTCTTAGAATTGATCGATTACTCCATGGTTAAGAGCTGCAGAACATGGATGATGCATGCCAAGTTTTGGTCACCCTGTGACGGTTTCATATTGTCAGTTTTGCGTTTTTTGGTATTGAGGAGCTGCTATAGTTTTGTTTGCGTCTTTCAAATCTGTGACGGGGTTTGCGTTCAGGAGACTGATGGCGACATTGGGAGACTCGGCAGTGGCCGTAGCGCCTGGAGCTGCAAATGGAAGTAGTCATGGAATGAAGAGCAAAGGGAGGTTGTCGGCGTTGTGGGGTGACAACTCCACAGCGTTTGATGCGTGGCTTGTTGCCGCTGCTGCTCAGGTATTTAACTGCTCGTTCATTTGATGGAAAACACAGAACCTCACGTTCATGACTTTGGCAATCAGCTTTTAGAGCATCCCCACCAGAGCACTTTTTCCATTCGAGGGTGGTTGAGCTCCCAGCTCTTCAAATTGTGGTACTTTTGTACTGTTTTAGGGATGGTCTTTGGGAAAATCTCGAAGAGTTTCGCACGAAAAGAAAAAGCGATTTTTTGGCCAGCCTCGATTTCAAATTTTTCCTCTTGGATAAGAATAAGAAACTTATAACGTACTCTTTTATGTCACACCTTCGGTAACCTACATTCATGAGTTCAGAACTTGGCATGTGCAAAGTGTCCTATCACAATAGCAAAGATTCTCTATAGATACTGGAATGTGTGATAATAGAGAGTTCAGTGGACCAGGTCTCGCTGGCAAAACGTCTTCTGGAGTCAAATTGGGACCTCAAGGTTTTCCAAGAAATTTGAGGATACTAGCAACTAATGTGCCAAAATGTGGTTCAATCGGATTTTCAAGTGCTTAGGGCATTAACACCAGTGCTGTATTCTGGTAAGTGTGACAAAAATCTCAGTTTAGTTCACCAGGCACTTAATTTAGATCATTTTGTAAATTTGGAGTGCGATTTACAAAACACAACCGGACTTCCAGGCAAGAGTCGCATTTTTGCTATGGAAAACACGTTCCAAAACAGAGTTGTGACCTCATTTCAAGAATACACATATAGATACAATCTGGTTGGAATGTATGAGATGGATTCTGAGTTGCCCAATTGAAACCTCTGAGCTCTAGAATGTAGGACCTAGATGTGGATGTGAACTTTTAGATGAGCCTCTCATATCACTCCAATTCTACAACAGAAATGTAGTAAAGTTTTCCATATTCAGGTGGGGAAAAAATGGGTTATCAAGCTTCACTCATTATGTCAAGTTTGTCAACACGAGCGAGCTCATGTATCCTTCAGTCCACATTTCACTAATGAAATCACGAGTCTCCACCGCCATTGACGCCCTCACTGGTTGCGTTGACTTCAGATTGGAACCGTGCTCATCACCATACCCTACTCGTTTTCAGAATTGGGGTATGCTTGGGGAATTTCAGCCATTCTTGCATATGCGGTGCTGGGTGCCTGGCCTGTGTACCTTCTTGTTTGGCTCTACTTGGAATTCAAATCTCGCCTCGACTTGCAAGGCAAAGTTACCCCCGAGAAATACATTGTGCAGGTACGTGCATTAGAAGGAGAAAAAGAACTTTGCAGATTTGGTCCCTTCAGGAGTTCCATTCAGTTCCATTCATTAGAATAATGACAAATTTTAAAGAAGTTTGCACTTTTTTGGAATCCTATTGGGACCTCAGGTGTAAACCCAATTAGAGCTTTGTGCATAGTTTTGGTATACTGTAACATTCCTTTTGACAAACAGTTCCATTTCTAGCTAAGCTCTGAAGGTACGGAACTTTTCTTAGTCAAAGAATATCATTGTTTTTGAAGTGTCATAGGTGTGAATGGAAGTGAGATATGGAAATCTCAACTGTACAATATTTTAGTAGACTTGTTGTAGATGATGTAGATCAAATTTGGACTTATGAATCCTCAAAGGTAGAGTACATTTGTGAATTAAATGAGGATGTGGATGATTGTGCAGTATTACGAAGTCATTGGGGGTCTAACTGGCAAATTTGGTTACGGTTTCACCTACTTCTGCAATACTGTGCAACTTACTATGGTTTCCATCATTCAGCTTGTTGCAAGTGCTAGGTGAGAAATTATGATCCTTTGTAATTTGTGAGTTGCTTTGGTCCACAATAATATTCAAATTCAGACAAATGAATGATTCATTTAAGTTCTATCTGAAAAACTGATTCATCTTTTGGAAATCAATAGACATTGTCACTGCTAAAATGTGAAAACCGCTCAATGTCGACTGGTCTAGTAGTTCATTAAATACTAGAGATTGGTCCATGAGCAAGGTGAATTAATTCTAATCTTTTGGTTGTTCCAGTAATCTCTATTATGCAAACGCAAGTCTGGACAAGCGGCAGTGGACATACATTTTGGGAGGGGTTGCTTTTCTAGCTGTCTTTGTTCCCAATTTTGGTCACTTCCGCTCCGGGGCCTTCATTGGCGTTGCCACCACCACCATTGCATCTATCTACTTGCTTATTGCTGCACTCTCTTATGGACAGGTCTGCAACTTAAAACAATAGAAAAATAAAATCCCACCAAAACAGATATAATGACACAAAATTAATTGGTGCAGTGCCATCTTGTGTAATTGTCTAGGTAATGTAAAATTACAGCCTTTTCATGAGAAAAAAAATGTCTAGTCCAGGAAGTGCCAATGCTATTTCCTTAAGGGAGTTATTTCAGATTACTAGTCATACCGTAAGTTAATAGCTCGTTGAACACTAATGCGCCGATAATTATCCTTTGTGAATTTTTCATTTCAACATTACAAACATTCATAATTTTTAACATACTACAACAATAGTTTTTGAGTAAATGATTTTCAAATCCTGTCAATGTTTTTGGATTGGTTCGTGGCGGACTAGCTGCTAAGCTACAATAATCTCAATGATAGGATCAATCAAGAATCTTAAAAGGTGATAGATAGAAACTCCGGACCTCTTTCAAGGCAGGAGTGAATAAAGTGTCTATTCGTAATGACAATGACCCAGTGCCCACCGGACAAAAGGTCAATGAATCACAACTACTCTTCCCTATCGGGAATAGACACTCTAGTGACCAGTAACTAGAAACAAAAGTGATCAATAGCAATAGAAACCATTAACAACATCTCAAAAGAAGGACATCATAATGCTAATTGTGTATTGGGTTGTGAGATGTACCCATGCTCTTTACATCCAATTCCTGGTTGCCGTAATGGGCTCTATTTAGGTTATGAATTTAGACAAGGGAACCCAGCTTCATAACAATTAGTTCTAGTGCATGACTCAGCAGCGTGCAATTGATTATTGACATGAATTAATTTCTTCTGCACTTTTTGTCCATGATTTAGCCAGCTGGGGTGAAGCACACTGGAGGCCTAAGCAACAAGGTGGACTTCTTCACAGGGGTTGCTAATATTCTTGCCGCATATGGAGGGCATGGAATTACCATGTAAGCAATCCTTGTCCAAAAAAAACCAAAAAAAACAAAAGAAAAGAGACAGTGGCTAAGAACGTTTTTGTCACAAATTTGTAACCCCATAGCTTAAAACCACATGTAGTTGTTGCTTCACTCTCATTGTTTGATGGGCAATGTTGTGAGACTTCAAACTAATGGACTCTTAATGTACACCAGTTTTTAAGTAGAATTGAAGTTAATTCTCTCTGTGCCAGAACAAATTTTGAACTGTTTTTTCATCTGATCCAAGATGACCAGTTTCTTCATGTGCTTTATGTTTTCTTTGGTGGCAGAGAGATTCTGGAGTCCATGAAGAGGCCATCTGCATATAAGTATGTCTGCATTGCAGTCCTCGCATATGCGATTCTCGTGACCTTCCCGAGCGGTGTTGCAGTGTATTGGTCAGCTGGTGATCGGCTACTGACACATTCAAATGCCTTCGCTGTTCTTCCAAGAAGTGGATGGCAAACTTTTGCAATTGCATGTTTGGTAACACACCAAGTAAGACAATTCCAAACAACATATGTTTATGCATCTAAACGTAACACTACTAGAAAGGGTGGTCTTTGGGCACCAAGAAATAGTGTCAGAGCATGCTGCTCAAGGCTTGGTGAAGCTTGGTGCCAATATGGGTTTTGGGCATCAGGCACGATTACTAGTAATCATTGGTACCCAAATACCTCTTTAGTGTAACTGAATTTAAATTAGACGACATCTTTAATGTGACTCCCACATTTAACCCTAAAAAGAACGTTCACAATTTCTAAAACCAATATTAGTTTTCAAAAGTAACCAATGGGTTTCATGCACTCAATGGAAGTTGATGCTTCAAGGTGTTCAATTAAAGGTGTCAATAGTAAGTTTCTTATGATTTTAAGTTTGAAAATTGATAGACTGCTATTAGTATTAATTCTTTTTCATTTGCTAACACACATCTCAAATTTTAGAATCTACGTTCACTCACAAAGTGGGATCAAAACAAGTGTCACTTTTAAGTTTGGTTACCTTAATATGCTTTAAATGTGGAGAACCAACTTCATATAAGATACTTGATGCTATGTCCATATGTACAAATCATACTATTGTACCTACCTGTTAGAGTTGGCATCTCATAACGAACAGTTAATGTATTTGAAAAATTCATTTTCAACAAATGCCAAATTCTGTGAATATTCTCCAAGATTCTCTTTTCACCATACAAAATAGACTTTCTTTAAGAAACAATTTCCTAACAATTTGGGCTTCTCTTCTAATAATTTGTTTTTTGCCATCCTGACAATTGACTACAGTATTCAGCATCATGTTTTGGCTAGAATTATCACTTTTATGCTAAGTAACCTTGTGTTTTTGGAACATGTGCAGGCCATGGGATTTGTCATATTGTCGCACCCGGTTTTCCTTGTAACTGAGAAGGCCTTCCGGGTGCACACGAGGAGGTTCTATCTACGAGTCCTTGTTCGCATTCCTGTGGTGGCATTCATGTTTTTCATTGCACTGGCCGTGCCCTTTCTTGGACCAATTAATGCGCTTTTGGGGTCATTGGGAATTGCAGTAGGCATGTACGTCATCCCTATCGTTGCCTTTCTTTACACCTACCGCACCAAGTCTGCTCGTGAGGTAAGCTTGGTGCAAAATTGATCAAATATTCTAATTTATATTGTGCAAAATTTTAGCATAAATCATTGCAGGCATGCACGTTCTACAGTCAAGAGTTTTCACTTTTATGCTAAGTAACTAAATTTTTTTTGCTCTTGATCCATGTGCAGAACTCACCTGTGAAGCCGCCCCCATTCCTACCTACATGGTGGCTTCTGTTCCTGGTGAATATGATTCTTCTGGTTTTTACTCTCATCGTTGGAGTGGGCTTTGGGTCATGGGGTGCCATCAGCAACATAGTGCGGCAGGTTCATACTTTTGGGTTCTTTGACAGTTGCTTTCAATGTCCACCCAAATCAAAATGATACGTAATAAAAGTAAGTTCACTCAAACCCTCAACATAACAACATTCTTGAGTTGCGTTACCATCGTCCCCTTGAATTGAAGAATCTTGGATTGAAGGTGAATATCGTAGTTGGTCGTCAAGATTGGCAAAACAGAATTATAAGAAGAGAAGCCCAAATCTTTAGGAAATTATTTTTTGAAAAACATCTATTTTGTATGGTGAAAAAGAGAATCTTGAAGAATATTCTAAGAATTTGGCATTTGTTGAAAAGAAATTAATTATTTGGTATAAGATACCGACCTTGACAATCTGGTGCGGTAGTGCTACCATTAGAGAAAAATCTCATTGAATTTAGTCCCCAAAGTTTCCATCATGGAGTTCTCAAGAAGTTCTCATGAAGTTCACTAAAACGTTTATGTCTTAAAGAAAAGAAACTTGAAAAATGTGTAGAGTGTGCCACTCATATGACTAGTAGAAAGGTGGTCTTTGAGCACCAAAAGAACAATGTCAGTGCAAAGGTCCATATTGACACCAAACTAGTGTCAATGTGGGCCT
Organism: Pohlia nutans; assembly: GCA_022496805.1. NCBI lineage: Eukaryota > Viridiplantae > Streptophyta > Bryopsida > Bryales > Mniaceae > Pohlia > Pohlia nutans. The sequence goes on from CM040085.1 coordinate 37,275,955, forward strand.
TGGACATATCACATTGACACTATTCCTTGGTGCCCTAAGATCATTCTTTTTACTAGTGTGTAGATCTTCTTTGTTGTGTAGTCCACATATAACCATGTCAATTGAATGACTTGTTACTTTATTAGTATAAAATAAATGAGGTTATTGAAGAGGATGAAAAATGTTAGAGGCCATATTAACATTGGGTTTCCTCTAATGTTGTAGAGGCATTATTCTTTAGTGTTGAGGAATAATATATTTACAATAGCATTTTAGAAAAAAAAACCAAGCCAAGGTAGTTCAAGAATGTTATAAATATTTGAATTTTCTATATCTCTAGTTCTTATATTCTTATTGCAGTGCATTGTTATAATATTATGCCGGTCCTAGTGAACATATATGTACAACATGTGACATATACTAGGTCATCATATTAACTACAATTCTAACCTTAACCACATCATCTGGGGGAGTGCAGTATCAAGCAAATGGCGACAAGAAGAACGTATGTCTTGAGGTGTAAGATAAATTTAGTAAAAAGGTTTAGAGATTTGACAGATTTTGAAGCACTCAAATCAAGTAGCTATGTTACTTGAGGCTTTGTACTTGTAAATATATTCAATATGTTGTAGAGGTTGTTTGATTTTTGAGTAGCAACTAAAATCAAATTCTTCACATTCACTATAGATGTGGCTTTTGTCAACACAGGGACTTAGTTTGCTTTTTTGGTACAAAGTTAATAGAAAGATTAGAAAATAGTAGGACACTTACAAGTAGTGTGTTAATGCTCAAAATTTCAATTAGTTTTCATTCATTACTATTGCATTACTAATAAAAGATGAATTATCCTCTTCAGTAAAGAGTGATGCCTCTATAATAGCATTGTGACCTTCCATTCAAAATTTTCACACAAAAAAAGAAACTTTATGTCGAGACTTTTTCACTGTAGAAAAGGAACTAGACCAATGCAATTAAGGAATATTATATATCAAGAGTACCACGGGTGGCACCTACTATCTATGTCCAAGTGACATAGACACTATAGTAGAACCAACCATATTGGCTCTTTATTCATGAGGGTTAAAGACCTAAATTATACTCTCTTTAGGTTGTCTACATCCTCCTAATCAATATGTATCCATTTAAAAAAAAATTATAGTGACAATTTTGTATCAATGGTGATTAGTGTAGCCATATACCAGTAGCAAGTTTGTAGCAAAACAAAAATTCAAAAATATAAATAAAGTTTGGGACATATTTTTTCAAGTAAATTTGTATGGCATAGTCCCCAAGAGATGACCACGCAAACCGCATGATAGATGAATAAACATTAGAATAAATATAATTAGAAAGTAATAGGACGCTTGCATACAGTGTGTCAATGGTCCAAATTTCTCAACAACTAGTTTATATTCAACACTAGCAAAACTTCATAGCACACAATCATTTGCATGAACAAGTAGGAAAGCACTCTTCTAAAACAGGTTAGAAGTGATAAACTGGGAAAAACTAGTCCATAGAACCAACTAAAAACAAGTGGCTAGTTGTGGAGTCTCTGCCTTAGTAGTTACCCCATATTTTTTTACAGCTTCTTTTTACTATCCAGGCGTGAAACTCTTGGTAACTCCTCAAAAACAAAGCGTTTTTGTAGTCTCTCCCTTGGTGGGGCAGAGTCAATAAAGAAGCTAAGGGTCAACTATTGCGTGGTGTGGGTGCTATATATTTACAAAATATTCTTTGAATATTTTCCTACGTTAACAAAAGATTCCCTAAATCCCAAATTCTAAACCCAATACCCCAAATCTCAAACCCTAAACTTTAAAATGCTATGTGGCAATGGTGACGGGACAAAATATTCCAAAAATATTTTGCACCAGCAACTCCTGCACCTTGACCCCAATCCCGCACAATACAATGGCCGGTCCTGTAGTTTTTGTTTAGCTCTAAACCACTAAGTAAATGCTTAGGAGCTAATGTACATTTAGTAGCATGCATTGTTTCTGCCTTTACTCCACAGAAGACAATGTGGAAAAATTCCACACCCCACATTACTTCATCAGTAACTAGATAGACAGGTGGAGGCTCAAGGTGATGAGCAGAGTGTATGAAAGAAAGGCAGTGGACATGAAGGCTATTGAATGTTATCTGCATATTACTTGACAACTTGATATGCTTCCTTAGTGGTAAATCATAATATGTTTAACTGCGACACATGCGGTCATAACATTCTTCAGCCCTTGCTAGACCACACCCTTCCTAAACCACACCATTCTCTATAGTGCCGCTACATTTAAAGTATTAATTAAATAATTCAAGTTTTCAACCTTCGATGCTTGGCCCAACTAAAATTATTGTAGATCCTCCAAGATGCTTGTGATTCCAATGCACTGTAGCATTAGGGGAAATGTGGGGTCTCTAAAAGGCCCTGTAAGGCAGCCCGGGTTAGGTGATTGGTCTGCCCAAACATCCCTCCGATGGTGGCACCATTGGTCCTCGTCGCTGCCCACTGACAGTGTCGGAAGCCGCAGTGTTGGCAGCGTCGGCAGTGCTGGCAACATCGATTGGTTCAACCCACGGAACTGCACTGCTGGCAGCGTCGTGGTGCTAGCGGGGAAAATGTGCGGGCACCACTGAAATTTCACTGCACGTGAGAAAACCAAAGGCCTTTTGGAGACCCCACCTTTCTCCTAATGATACAAATTCTTCAGATGTCACATGTGCGACATTGGCTTGTGTAAGAATGTTATGGTAGAGTGGGGAGCGGATGGTGTGCTAAAGTTAAGAATTTAGGAGAGGCTGCAAGTTTCGAAGAGGATCTTGCTGCACTAAAAATATTCCCACAAGATTTTGAAAACTCTATTTCTTAAGCTAACCCTGTCATTAAGTATGATAGGTCAAAAACATTGGTTTTACATGGTGGTTACCTTGTTTATGTTAGAGCTAATTTTATTTTCAAGATAACAAACCTAAAGATTTCATTCTGGGCAGATTTTCAAAATTGTGACAATTTGAGATACTGTCACTTCAAGGGCTTTAGAGGAAAATCAGTGAATTTTTTTTTTCAATTTTTTTTAAATGGTTGATCAGTTTCAATATTTACAACTAAAAAAAAATCACGTTCAAAACTTGTTATTTTTGCAAAAGTTATGGACGTTTAAAGTTTGTTGAAATTGTGGTGACTCTGAAATTTTGAATTAACCAAATATGATCAATTAGGCAATTAGGGGTTAACTTGTCTGGAATGATTCAAATAGGGTTTGTTGTCCCTAAACGTCCTTTATACTTTTGTCTTTAGCAATGAAAAGACAAATGAAAACTAATTGGAATTTTTAGCATTAACACACTACATGTAAGTGTCCTACTATTTTCTAATTTTTTATCTATTGATTTCGTACCTAAGAAGAAAAAGCCATATATTGACAAAAACCACATCTACAATGAATGTAAAGAAGTTTGATTTAATTTACTACTTAAAAACCTACAATCTATTGGATATAATTACAGATACAAAACCTCTTTTAACATGGTTACTTGATTTGAGTGCTTCAAAATCTGTCTTCAAATCTCTTAACCGTTTTATAAAATTTATGTTGCACTTGAAGGCGCACCTTCTTTTTGTCGCCAATTTCTTGATACTGCACTCCCCCAGATGATGTGGTTAAGGTTAGAATTGTAGTTAATATGATGACCTAGTATATGTCACATGTTGTACATATATGTTCACTAGGACCGGCATAATATTATAACAATGCACTGCAATAAGAATATAAGAACTAGAGATATAGAAAATTCAAATATTTATAACATTCTTGAACTACCTTGGCTTGGTTTTTTTTTCTAAAATGCTATTGTAAATATATTATTCCTCAACACTAAAGAATAATGCCTCTACAACATTAGAGGAAACCCAATGTTAATATGGCCTCTAACATTTTTCATCCTCTTCAATAACCTCATTTATTTTATACTAATAAAGTAACAAGTCATTCAATTGACATGGTTATATGTGGACTACACAACAAAGAAGATCTACACACTAGTAAAAAGAATGATCTTAGGGCACCAAGGAATAGTGTCAATGTGATATGTCCAAGGCCCACATTGACACTAGTTTGGTGTCAATATGGACCTTTGCACTGACATTGTTCTTTTGGTGCTCAAAGACCACCTTTCTACTAGTCATATGAGTGGCACACTCTACACATTTTTCAAGTTTCTTTTCTTTAAGACATAAACGTTTTAGTGAACTTCATGAGAACTTCTTGAGAACTCCATGATGGAAACTTTGGGGACTAAATTCAATGAGATTTTTCTCTAATGGTAGCACTACCGCACCAGATTGTCAAGGTCGGTATCTTATACCAAATAATTAATTTCTTTTCAACAAATGCCAAATTCTTAGAATATTCTTCAAGATTCTCTTTTTCACCATACAAAATAGATGTTTTTCAAAAAATAATTTCCTAAAGATTTGGGCTTCTCTTCTTATAATTCTGTTTTGCCAATCTTGACGACCAACTACGATATTCACCTTCAATCCAAGATTCTTCAATTCAAGGGGACGATGGTAACGCAACTCAAGAATGTTGTTATGTTGAGGGTTTGAGTGAACTTACTTTTATTATGTATCATTTTGATTTGGGTGGACATTGAAAGCAACTGTCAAAGAACCCAAAAGTATGAACCTGCCGCACTATGTTGCTGATGGCACCCCATGACCCAAAGCCCACTCCAACGATGAGAGTAAAAACCAGAAGAATCATATTCACCAGGAACAGAAGCCACCATGTAGGTAGGAATGGGGGCGGCTTCACAGGTGAGTTCTGCACATGGATCAAGAGCAAAAAAAATTTAGTTACTTAGCATAAAAGTGAAAACTCTTGACTGTAGAACGTGCATGCCTGCAATAATTTATGCTAAAATTTTGCACAATATAAATTAGAATATTTGATCAATTTTGCACCAAGCTTACCTCACGAGCAGACTTGGTGCGGTAGGTGTAAAGAAAGGCAACGATAGGGATGACGTACATGCCTACTGCAACTCCCAATGACCCCAAAAGCGCATTAATTGGTCCAAAAAAGGGCACGGCCAGTGCAAAGAAAAACATGATTGCCACCACAGGAATGCGAACAAGGACTCGTAGATAGAACCTCCTCGTGTGCACCCGGAAGGCCTTCTCAGTTACAAGGAAAATTGGGTGCGTAAATAGGACAAATCCCATGGCCTGAATATGTTCCAAAAACACAACTGAAGGTTACTTAGCATAAAAGTAATAGTTCTAGTCAGAACATGACGTTGAATACTGTAGTCAACTGTCAGGATCGGGAAAAGAAATTATAAGAAGAAAAGCCCATTGAATTTTTAGGAAATCATTTTATAAAAAAAGTCTATTTTTTATGGTGAAAAGAGAATCTTGAAGAATATTCACAGAATTTGGCATTTGTTGAAAAGGAATTTTCCAAAAAAATTAATTATTTGGTGTGAAATGCCAACCCCAACAGCCAAGTACATGAGTATCATTTGTACAATTGTACATAGCGTGAAGCGTCTTACATGAAGCTAGTTATCCACGTCTCATAGATATTAAGGTAATCAAACCTAAAAGTGTCAGTTGTTTTGATCCCACTTTGTAAGTGAGCATCTAGTCTAAAATTCAAGATGAGTGTGTTCGCAAATGAAAAAATTTACAAACAATGTAAGTTTTTTTAATATATTTTCGACATACCAATACCAGTCTATCAATTTTCAAAATTAAAAGCACAAGAAAATTTACTATTGATACCTTTAAATGAACACCCTTGAAGCATCAACTTCCATTGAGTGCATCAATCTCCATTGGTTACTTTTGAAAACTATTATTGGTTTTAGAGATTGTGAACGTTCTTTTCACTACTAAATGTGGGTGTCACGTTAAAGATGCTGTCTCATTTAGATTTAATTACACTAAAGAGGTATTTGGACACCAATGAATACTAGTGATAGAGTGTGGTGCCCAAAGCCCATATTGACACCAAGCTTGAGTTGTCAATATGGGCCTTTAGCAGCATGCTCTGGCACTATTTCTTGGTGCCCAAAGACCGTCACCCTTTCTAGTAGTGTTACGTTTAAATGTATATGTATTGTTGGGAATGGTCTTACTTGGTGCGTAACCAAAGATGCAATTGCAAAAGTTTGCCATCCACTTCTTGGAAGAACAGCGAAGGCATTTGAATGTGTCAGTAGCCGATCACCAGCTGACCAATACACTGCAACACCGCTCGGGAGGGTCACGAGAATCGCGTACGCGAGGACTGCAATGCAGATATACTTATATGCAGCTGGCCTCTTCATGGACTCCAGAATCTCTCTGCCACCAAAGAAACACGAAGCACATGAAAAAACTGGTAGTCTTGAATCTGATGAAAAAAGTTCAAAATCTGTTTTGGCACACAGAGATAATTAAATTCAAATCTGCTTAAAAACTGGTGTACATTAACCCCTAAACGTCCCAGGGTATCCCCAGAATTGACAGTTTGAGAAAAATCATTATAAAATGCTATTTAGAGGAATATTTCGGAATTGTTATACAAATGAAAGTCGTAGATATTGAATTTTAGGTTCCATCCTTACGGTTAGATTCACCAACGCCATCACTGATATTTTATTATAAAATTTCAAAGTTATAATTATAATTTCCTTCTAAATTTGATTACAAACAAAATATTGATATTTTTTGAGTGAAATTTGTTGGAATGGATTTGAAATGAGATACTCTTGAAATGGTGATTTTTTGAAAATTTTGTGTTACTTCAATTTATGACCTCATTTTAGCAAGCTCACTTTTGAACTAAAGTCAATGCAATTTTGGCTTAGTCAACTGCTTTACATACTTCCACATTTGTAATCTAAAAAAAAGTTTCATCCATGAAGTAATGTGAGTGTAGTGTGAGTTGGAATCTGTTCATCGTCCAAAAACTAGACGCTGGGACGTTTAGGGGTTAAGAGTCTGTAAGTTTAAAGTCCCACAACATTAGAATTATTCGCTAACTCACCTTATTTGTTCACTCCAAATAGTTAAAAGGTAAGAAAGAATTTTGTGGTCTCTCATTATTAGGTGTGTAAGAGCTTTAGTTAGTGGTCTCTAAACTCACTACATACATGTGCTTTTAAGCTAATTATGGTGTTACAAATTTGGGATAACAATGTTGCATTTTGGCCAGTCTCTTTTCTTTTCTTCTCTTTTTTTACAAGATTTGCTTACATGGTAATTCCATGCCCTCCAAATGCGCTGAGAATATTAGCAACCCCTGTGAAGAAATCCACCTTGTTGTTTGCTCCAGTGTGCTTCACCCCTGCTTGCTACATCATGGACAAAAAAAAAGCAGAAGAAATTAATTTGTGTCATCACTTGCACAAGAATCCAATCTGCAGAGACATGCACAAGAACTAATTGTAATGAAGCTGGGCTCCGTTGTCTAGATACGTAACCTCAATGGAGCCTATTACGGCAACCAAGAATTGGATATGATGAGCATGGCTACATCTCACAACCCAATACGTATTTAGCACTATGATGTCCTTTTGAGATCCTTGATTGAACAAAATCCTATCATTGAGATTCTTTTAGCTTAATAGCTAGTCTGCCACAAACCAATCCAAAAATGGAAGTTGACAGGTTTTGAAAATCATTTACTCAAAAACTATTGTTGTAGAATGTTAAAAATTATGAATGTAATGTTGAAATGGAAAAATTCAAAAAGGATAATTATTGGCACATTAGTGTTCAATGAGCTATTAACTTATGGTATGACTATGTAACAATCTAAAATTACTTAAAGAAATAGCATTGCCATTTCATGCAGATCTTTAGCAATAGGTGGAGCCCACCCTTTTCAACAATAGCTCTGTAGCAACTTTAACATTAAATACAATGTCTCACCACCCAATTTAGCTTTAGCTAAAGATGTCGTGGACTTGCCATGATTCAGGAATAATGACCATGATTCAGGTATATGATTTGGAAATAGTGGTAAGGTGTTCATGAGAGGGGCTAAAGAACCTTGTGCTTCCTTGACTCCACATAGGATTTCTCATGACAAGGCTGTAATTTAGATTACCTAGTCCATGGCACTATACCAATATCCGGGTCGTCTCTTCCAGTGGGGAATTTTTATTTATTTATTTCTATTTCTATTATAATTTTAATTTGCAGACCTGTCCATAAGAGAGTGCAGCAATAAGCAAGTAGATAGATGCGATGGTGGTAGTAGCAACGCCAATGAATGCCCCGGAGCGGAAGTGACCAAAATCGGGAATAAAGACGGCCAGAAAGGCTACCCCTCCCACAATGTATGTCCACTGCCGCTTGTCCAGACTTGGGTTTGCATAATAGAGGTTACTGGAACAACCAAAAGATTAGAATTAATTCACCTTGCTCATGGACCAATCCTTAGTAAATGAACTACTAGACCAATCATCATTGAGCGGTTTTCACATTTTAGCAGTAACAATGTATATTGCTTTCGAAAAGATGAATCAATTTTTCAGTTAAAACTCAATTTAGTCATTGCCTGAATTTGAATATCATTGTGGACCTAAGTAACTTACTGATTGCAAAGGATCATAATTTCTCACCTAGCACTTGCAACAAGCTGAATGATGGAAACCACAAAAAGTGTCATAGTATTTGAGAAGTAGGTGCAACCGTAACCAAATTTGCCAGTTAGACCCCCAATGACTTCGTAATACTGCACAGTCATCCACATCCTCATTTAGTTCACAAACGCTCTCAGCACCTCTGATACAAACACCTAAGGATATTAAAACATTATGATCTTCCAAACAATGAGGATTCATAAGTCTAAGTTTGATCTACATCATCTACAACAAGTCTATTAAAATATTGTACCGTTGAGATTCTCATATCTTACATCCATTCACACCTATGACACTTCAGAAGCAATGAACTCTTTTTTGACTGAAAAAGTCCTGGACCTCTAAGGGTAAAAAACGAGAATGTTTTGAAAACGAATGTTACAAAATTATACCAAATTGCGCACAAAGCTCTAATTGGGTTTAAATCTGAGGTCCCAATTAGGCATCTAAAAAAGTGCAAATGTCTTTAAAATTTTCCATTATTTTAATGAATGGAACTCCTTAAGGGACGAAATCCGCAAAGCTTTTTTTTTTGCCTTCTAATGCACGTACCTGGAGAATATATTTCTGGGGGCGAACTTTGCCTTGCAAGTCAAGGCGAGATTTGAATTCCAAGTAGAGCCAAACAAGAAGGTACACAGGCCATGCACCCAGCAATCCATATACAAGAATCGCGGAAATTCCCCAAGCATACCCCATTTGTGAAAGCGAGTAGGGTATGGTGATCAGCACAAATCCAATCTGAAATCAATGCAACCAGTGAGGCCATCAATGGCAGTAGTGACTGGTGATTTCATTAGTGAAAAGTGGATTGAAGGATACATGAGCTCGTTCTTGTTGACAAGCTTGATATGATGAGTGAAGCTTGATAATCCATTTTTTCCCCACCTGAATATGGAAAACTTTACTACATATCGATCTGTTGTAGAATTGGAGTGATTTGAGACACTCATCTAAAAGTTCACATCCACATCTAGGTCCTACATCCTGGAGCTCAGAGGTTTCAATTGGGCAACTCAGAATCCATCTCATACATTCCCACCAGTATTTGTTTCTATGAGTATTCTTGAAATGAGGTCACAACTCTGTTTTGGAACGTATTTCCCATAACAAAAATGCGACTCTTGCCTGGAAGTCCGGTTGTGTTTTGTGGATCGTACTCCAAATTTAATTAAGTGCCTAACGAACTTAACTGAGAAGTTATCACACTTTCCAGCACTAGTGTGAATGCCCTAACCACTTGAAAATCCAAACCACGTTTTGGCACATTAGTTGCTACTATCCTCAAATTTCTTGATAAAACTTGAGGTCCCAATTTGACTTCAGAAGGCGTTTGGCCGGCGAGACCTAGTCCACTGAACTCTCTATTATCACACATTCCAGTATCTACAGAGAATCTTTTCACACGCCAAGTTCTGAATTCATGAATGTAGGTTACCGAAGGTGTGACATAAAAGAGTACGTTATGAGTGTATTTTGCTTATGGATACAGCCAAGAGGAAAAAATTTGAAATCGAGCTGGCTGGCCAAAAAGAAAAGAGATTCAGCCCCAAACGCTGGGAACTGGGAATCAATGCATTTTTTTTCTTGCGATACCCTTCCAGATTTTCCCAAAGAGCATCCCTAAAACAGTACAAAAGTACCACAATTGAAGAGCTGTGAGCTCAAGCCACCTCGAAAAGAAAAAGTGCACTGGTCGGGATGCTCTAAAAGCTGATTGCCAAACTCATGAACGTGAGGTTCTGTGTTCTCCATCAAAGGAACGAGCAGTTAATTAGTACCTGACCAGCAGCGGCAACAAGCCACGCATCAAACACGGTGGAATGGTCACCCCACAGCGCCGACAACCTCCCTTTGCTCTTCATTCCATGACTACTTCCATTTGCAGCTCCAGGTGCTATGGCCACTGCCGAGTCTTCCATTGTCTCCATCAGTCTCCTGAACCCAAACCCCATCACATATTTGAAAAATGCAAACAAAACTATAGCAGCTCCACAAAACTCAAAAACGCAAAACTGACAATATGAAACCGTCACAGGGTAACCAAAACTTGGCATGCATCATCCATGTTCTGCAGCTCTAAATCACCGACTAATCGATCAATTTTAATGCAAAATTACCTGACTCGCTCTGACCGTGCATGTGACTCCCGGCAACGTGCTCACTTTCTTATACCCCAGCCAGATGATACATGAAAAGCTGCTTGGTTATGAAGTGCGCAATTGGAAAAATCTCAACATAAGAAAAGCATGCAGCTCCTTTAGTTATGTACCAATCGTCTCTACCTCGTGTGCTCCAAGCACAGTCTGCACTGAAGTATACTTGAGGCCAATTCCCAATCCAAGCTTCTTTTCTTCTAGTTTTTTAATGATATTTTATTGACAGAACTGCACTGACCGATTCTTGCCATTACTTTGAAGTCACAGTAATTGTGGTATTAGAACAGAAGTTTGAGTCACAGTAATTGAGAGTATTTGAGAATCCTTACAATAATGTACATTTGAGATGAGATTGGTGTAAAGTCTCATACTAATTTTGTGACTCACAGTAAGTTAATGACAATGATCTGTGTACTCAACCACTATTAGTAGTAAGAAGAAAACCTAACTACTACAGTAGAGTAGTAGACAACTACAGTACTGTAGTAAGAAGAAAACTCCAAATGTTGTGGAGGGATCCAAATCTTCCAATCCAAGATTTGAAGTTAGTAAGTGTACTGTAACACGCCTGCTAACTGAGTCCAAGTGTTGACGGGGAGAGTGAGGCTGTTTCGTTGACTGTTGAGCGGCAGTCAAGCTGCATGTTCCTTGGATTGTATATCCCCTAAATGCCTAGAGCCCTCTCCAAATTCAGCAGTTTTGCAAATATGCATTATAAAATGCAACTTAAAGGGATATTTTGAACTTGATATATGAATAAAAGTTGTACATTATGAATTTTAGATTCTATCCATACGGTTAGATCTATGATTGCTATTACCAATAATTTTGTATGAAATTTGAAACGTGAAATTCAAAATTATTTTGTAATTCAATTACGAATAAGATATTGACAATCTACAGATGAAATTCTTTGTGATTGGTTGAAATGTAATACTCTAAGTGTAGTGATTTTTGGAGATTTTTTGGTTGCTTAATTTTATGAGTTGACTTTTTTTTTACTACTTTTACACTGAAATCTTTGAAATTTTGGGTGAATCACTACAACATGAAATGAGGCATAAAATTTTCACAAATCATCTCCTTTCTAATCGGATCACATATGCATGAAGCTAACTTCCCATAGAATCTACAGTAAAAATTCCACATTGCTATAAGTGCATGACAGATGAGAAATTATGGATGAAATTTGTACATCGTCCAAAAAATGGACTCTTAGGCAGTTAGGGGATATACTATAGGTCTGGTTTTAGTTCAAATGAATTTATTGTCTCTGCCCCACAGAAGGGGAGAGACAGCTGTGAAAATGCTTCCATAACATTCAGTAGCAGATAGATAGAAATACCAGCCTTTAGGGGCCGGCGTAAATAAAGCATCCGTTCGTAATGCTAATGACCCAGTGTCCACAGGACAAAGGGCATTGGGACAAAACTACTTTCTCCTTTCGGGAATGGACCCTATAGTAACATGAACTTTTATAATGAAAGGAACCAAAGAGTGGGTATAGGTGTGTTATGTGCGTGGATATGCCTATGTATGTATGGTATATATATGTGCATATATATATATATATATATATATATATATATATATATATATATATATATATATAGGGGTTGCACATGTGTGATGGTTATTCTGTTCGTAGTAGTTGGTTGTTCTCGATTCGTCGATTGTGGAGCAAGATGGAGCTAGCATATTGGATGGCAATAGTATTTATGTTATTAAATGTGTTTATGATGGCGGTTTCACAAAGATGAAATTTGTTTTTAAGCTGTTGCATGGAGGGGGCATGGGTGGTGCCTTGAGCTCCTGTGGTGATGACTAAGAGTGGATCAACTTTCCATCCTTGTTGTATGAGAGTGGTTATTAGTGGTTGATATTTTATGATTTTGTTTCCAATTGTAGTTGGGGAGAAACGGTCGTTAGTATAAGTAAATTCAATAAATTGTACAGTGAGATTATCATCGGGACTTTGCGGTGGGGGGTGATGGAGGGGAAGGCCTTTAATACAGAGTATATCTGGTTTGAATCTGGCGTTGCAGTGGCATCTTTGTGGCCTACAGGTGCATGGGAGGAGCCATGTGGGTATTGTATTTTCCGGAGGGTTATTGTTAAATGTGCCTGCATTCATGAGGGTGTAGCATCTTGATTTGTTGGACGAGAGGAGAAGTTTACGAATCTCCCATACGGCCTTGTTATGGCGATTGGTTCTTAGGGCGTGGATGTGGTGTTCTTTACAGATGAGGAGGACGTGGAGCCATGTGTCCGCATCTTGGGATGTGCAAATCGGACAAGTTTTTGAGGGAAATCGTTGGATTCCAAATAATAGTTGTTTACGGGCATGGCCCATATATTGGCCAGTGCGGAATTTGAGTAAGCTAGTTTTTTGTGAGTTTGTAATGGAGGAGTTGGACCAGAAGTTATTGGAGATGGTATTATCGATGATAGGGTTTGTGGTCCATTTGTTGAGATTAGGGAATTGCTCTGCCAGTATTTCTAGGTTGTTCTCGCGATCAAATTTTGTAATATATGTTTCAAGACATCGGATTGGGCCTTTGTCAGGGCGTTTGTAAGGGCCGGGCCAGATATCTTTGTGGAAGTAATATGGTGTGGTATGTGCAAATTCATGTGGCTTAGTGGCAAATTGGTAATTTCTTTTCTGGTTTCTTGCTTTGGCTAGTTGGTTTGCTTGTTCATTGCCTTCTATATTTGCATGGGCTTTGACTTTGGATACCATGGTGAGTTGTGTGCTAATTTTGAGAATTTCTATCATTTCCGTGAGTATGGTTTTGTCTGCGTGATTTGTATGTTGGGTTGGGTGTTTTAGTTGTGTGTTGAGGACATGGATGCAGTTAAGACAATCTGTGAAGATGTGTGCAGGCTCATTTGGGTATTTAGTGGTGAGTATGGTGAGTGTTTCATGTATTTCCATTAGCTCGGCTCTAAAGCTCGTTTGGTGGTGGACATTAGTCTGAAAATCGGGCGTAGCGATCCCAAGTCACTAGGGCGACATTAGTAATCCTGGTAGTCGTTTGGATATTTGGATGTTCGTTTTGTGTGGGTTGTAAATGCCATAGCCGGCTTTTTCTTTTTTCCAGTGTCCGTCGGGAGCTTCTGTGGGTGGTATGAAGGAACCATCCGTGTAATAGCTATATTGGGGTGGGAATTTTAGGATAAAGTTGGTATCGTATCGTGGTAGTGGAGGTATGTTTATGGTTGGTGTATTATTAGTAAGGGAATATAAAAGTTTGTTCCATTTCGTACTTTTGTTGACGGTTGTATTAGGAGGTGTGGGTGGGGCCATATGTATGTAGAATTGTGGTATCTGAAGATTCTGGATTGTTGTTTTTAGGGACTCCATTTGGGCAGTTGTACTGATGTGATGGTTTTGGTGGTGAACTTCAGTAGCACATAACATTCAGTAGCCTCTGTGACTACTGCCTTCCTCCAATAGAATGATGTGGAATATCCCACATCATTTCATCCCCCAATGAAATGATGTGGAATATTCCACATCACATTAGTAGCTATGGGGCTGGTGGCATTAAGCAAGACCAATCAACCATGGTGAATAGTAATCAAAAGCACTCACTCGATCACAATTCAACGGTGTTTTGTAATTGTTTATTTGATTCAATAGTCCATTTAATAACAAATCACTAGTCACACCATATATAAAGGTGGATGAAACGAAAAGGCAGCCTCTTGGAAGGCTACTAAATGTTCTGCATTCAGCCACTATGCCTTTTCGTCCATCATGTGATTTATAGTGCACCATGTGAATTCCATCCATGTAGTGTATTAAGTGCAATCCTTTATTTTTCATTTTTTAGAGAGTAGGGAGGGTGGAGAAGGAAGCAGGAAGGTCATAAATCATTGTCAATGGAGGGACAAAAGAAGTGGCTCAATGTTCAAGGAATTTTTTATTGAGGTTGCCCATTTTCTATTGGTTAGCCATGCACTACAACATTCTTGGGTTAAAGTATTATTACTTATAATGTTGCTCTCTTTAAAAGTAAGGGACATGTGGGGATGTGTCAGCAAAGACCATGCATAGGTACCTTTCCTTTTAGTTTTCCAAAACCTCCATTTGTGAGAAAAAATGGGTAGCTACTAATTGTTCTTGGATGATAATGCAAAATATGCTGCACATTTACTTCAAGAGCAAGGCAGAGCCAATGAAGGCTGTTGAATGTTATATCATTTTCAGGAGTTACAACACTGAACAGTAAAAACAAGCCGTAAAACTAGTCTATGATGAATTGGAGAATGATCTAAAGCAAGGCCTTGCACCATTATATAGAACGGAACTCGTGGCCTCCCCATGCTAGAAGAGAGTTCCCCCACATTCCTTCAAGCCTAAAAGAGCCAACAAAAGACAATTCGTGAACAATGCATGTCAAATTTTATTAATGTTGGAATGCAAACACACCTTAGAAGTTGCACATAAGTGGTGAACTCTATTTTAAGTTAATTCTAATATCAGCAATATTTTGATGAACTAATCACTAGAGCAACAAATGTCATACTAATCCAATTGAGAATTTATGTTTGTAAGATCCTCAAGGATTCAATTGAGCATGGTCAAAGTATTGCTTGAAATTTGGAGGAGTTGAGGCAAATTCTTGAATGCCAATGGAATTTGATTTCTGGAATCAATCCTCCCGAGTTCTGTCGATCTGTGTCTTTAAAAATAGAAGCAATGATCAAAGCAAAGGATGGACACGCACGTTGATAGAGTAGTCAAGTTTGGCAATTATTAAATCATTTTTGTGTGTAGAAAAAATATAGACAATCATTCAAGTAGTTGTAGAGCTTGAAGTAGTCAAATGTAATAAGCGACAATCAATATAACATTGCAAATATATAAAAATCTGTAACTTTTTCTGTACTTTTCTTTTAACTAGAAAATTATTTATTTTTATGTTTTTAACTACTAAATCCAATTGGAACACTAAAATCTATCATAAACAATTTTAAAATGAATTTATAAGGTCAAACACCAAAAATACTTTAAATGTTCATAAAAAATCAATATTCTATTGTAGTTTTGGAAAATGAAACTTAGTATGATTGATTATAGTAGTATTAGATAAGAATATACATTGAATATTTTATAAAATATTTCATGTCAATTTAGATCAATTTTCTCATTATTGGGTAGAAGAGGCAACAATCTTTTTGGCTAGAGTTACTCTAAAAAGAGAGTAACTCTAACCCGTAGGACCAAAGTGAATGAAGAGTCTATTGGGGGAAGTGCTACCAACTTGGCCACCAAGACCAAGATGGCACATACTATACTTGATGCCCTCATTCGAGGGTAGCATTACAAGCAATTTCAAGCTTCAAAGGGCTACGAGTTCAGCCAAAACTTCATGCCAAAAAAAGAATAAAAGAAAATCCGGGCATAAAAATTGATCAATTTTTAAAAAACAAACATTATTTTAAAAATGATTAAATTATTATTTTTGAATAAAATAAAATATTTAAAATATCCAATCTAACCTAGCCAAATTTTGGCCACATTAGATTTTATACTTTTTATTTTATTTTATTTTATTATTAATAATAATTATTAATTTTTTTGCATGGCAGTTTCGGCTGAATTCGTAGTCCTGTAGAAGCCAGAAATTGCTTGTAATGACTCTATAGTCACAAAACAAAAAGTAACAAGTAACAAGTAAAATTAACATTTTGATTGAGGTTGTATGTTATGCGGGGAGTTGTATATTGGATGGTCACTCCTTTAAGTTGGAATATGGTGTGAGTAATCTAAAGAGTCTGTATTAGGAGGTATGGGTTCGATTCCTGTGTGGCCCCTGAATTTAAATCATATGGCTTTATCGCTTAGTTTGAGCTAAGTGTAATAGTTTTTGGAGCTTTCTTATGTCTTAGGGGAGCATTGGCACTGTTTGTTTGTTTTAAATTTGTCTTTTGATGAGTACCGGTATGATGTGTTGTAGGTATTTGATCGAGTTAGTGTGTATGGCTTTTAGTGCTTTGTTTATTAGATGTAGAGAGATTTTGATATGTTGGTTATAATTGAGGATGTGTTTGACATTTCTGTGTATTGCCCCCCATACTCTGACAGTAACTACAAATAAGGGGGGCAACTATCCATCTTTTGTTTTCTACGTCTCTCATAAGGAGTTCAAATTTTGTTGTTTTGTTTGTTATACTTTCTGGTGGAAATCTATCATGGCAATCTGTGAATTCTATTAATTGTATTGTTATGGATGGATGTGGTTCTGCTGGGTGTGGTGCATCATATGGATGGTTTAGTACTAGTAGCATGTCAGGACGGAGTTTTGTACTACATAATTGGCATTGTTGTGTAGTGCATGGGAGTAGCCAAGGTGGTACTGTATTTTTAGAAGTTCTATTTTGATTTTTTCCGGTGTTTATTAAGTTGAAGCATGTTGTGTTTTTATTGCTCATGAACATTTAGTGTAATTTCCAAACTACATTGTTGTTGTCTTTTTATTCTAAGTTTGTGTATGTTTTTTTCTCAACATGTAAGAAGTAGATGTATCTAGTGATTGGGCATGACATATTTGGATAGTTTATGAATGTGTGTCGCGTGGGCCAAAAAAGGTGTTTGCGGTGATTTCCCATGTATTGTCCATATCTAAATTTTAGTAATTGTGAGATTTGTGAGTCCCTGATTTTCATGTTTTCCCAAAAAGTATTCAATTGTTCGAGGTCTATTTCGGTGTTGTTTACCTATCTGTTCATGTATTTAGAATTTTTGACAATTGTTTTTTGAAGTTTTAGTTTTTGGTGTTTTAGGTATTTTTGAAAGTTTCTAATGGGGTCTTTGAATGGTTGTCCCGGTTGTTTTTCTTCGTCTCTATGTAACTAATACGGGGTGCTATGTGCATTGTAGTATAGTTCTGTCATTTCTTTAAATGGCCCATTTGCGCCTTGTTTGGCTAGTTCATCTGCTTTTTCATTTCCTTCAATGTCTTTGTAGGCTTGGACTTTGTGTAGGTATGTTGGTGTTTTATTTTGTTGTAGTAGTTTTAATATAGCTTGGAGTAATAATTTGTCGTTGTAGTTGTTTTGTAGTGAGGGATGATGTATTTGGGTGTTTAAGAAGTATAAATGAATGTAGACTGTTAGTGAAGATATAAATTGATTTAGTTTTTGTAAGTGTTATGGTGAGTGTTTCGTGTATGGCTGCAAGTACTACTCTAAGGCTGTTTAATTTGTACACCAGGTAATTTGAATAGGTTGTATATGTTTTTTTCTTTATTGTATATGCCATATCCGACAGTGTCTCCTCCACCGTTGTTGTCTGGGGTATGAATGATCTGTCAGTGTGTAGTAGCAGTCTATAGGATATTTTCCATGTTTGTTGGTGTTAAATGCGGGACATGGTGTAGTGTTCAGGTGTTGGTGTTATTTTGTGTATTCAAGTTTGTTGGTTAGAGAAACCCCAGCAGCTCCAGATCCAATAAGTCCACTAAGCATCAAGTTGAAGGCCATTTTAAACTTTTGAGGAATGTTGGAATAGAAGTACCCCAGCAACAATCCTTGTGCAAACTCCAAGGCAGTTTATTAAAAGAGAAAGTAATTCATAACACTTGATGGCCTTGAAGCATGAGCCAATGAATAGGCTTCAAGGCCATTATCTTACCTTTGATTGGCAAAGATTCTTGCTTGGCATGAGCAATTTTCTTCCTCCAAAGCTTCAATATATGGCGGAGAAAACTCAAATAAAGCCCACTGCCAAGATTTCTTGGTGATTGAGATGAGATTTTCTACTGCTGCTGGGGCCATGTTCATGCCAAACCTCCGCCACCTTGAGGTTAGACTGGTGCTTTTGCATGATGTTGGGCATGCTCTTACTCCATCAAATATTTCCTGCAAGTTTTTTTGTAGCACTTTTTTTTAGCATACAATTTTTATTGCTCAAAAAGAAATCATGGGGACACACAAGCTTTGGAGATAGATTGTCAGCACAGTGCAAGTCAAAACCTGATTTTGAGAATTGAAGAGACAAAAGAAACTATTTGTACTTCACAGTAAGATTCTAAAGTTTAGGATCTATCCATTGGCATGAGTGGCTTTGGAAAATCTGAATGCAACGGTGATGGGACAATTCAGAAGCATGTTCTCAATGGTTTCATTATAAGGAAGCTGGTCGTTTCTCAGTGGTCACTTCTCACTTGTTGAGTGCAACTGGTCACGTAAGACAAAGTTGATGAGTGTAACTGGTCGCATAAGATAAGGGTTTCCTTGATTTTAGTCAATGAGAAAAGACCAATTTCCTTGTAGTGTTTTCTTCCAAGCCACCCTACCAAGTACTTTGTACAGTGGGGTGACACCGAAATTGGCACCTTGTGCAATTCCATGGATAGTGCCCACACTGCTGCCAACTTTGACACCCTCCCGAGGGCTGGAAAATTGTTATTTTAACATGAAATTTTAGAAACGAAATCACTATTATGTTGAAAACATGTGTACTAAATTTCAAGGCCAGAAGATTGATACAAAAAAAGATATTCAAGATTTACTAACAAGGGGTAGCTGTAAGAAATGTTTCACAACTGCCAACTTTGACACCCTCCCAAGGATTGAAGAATTTCTTTTTTCCCATGGAATTTTTGGAGTAGGAATATCTTTATGTTGTTTACACATATGAAAAAATTCAAGTCCAAAAGACCCATAAAAAAAATGATATTCTAAATCTACCAACAAGTGTAGTTGTGAGAAACAAAGAGGAAAATAGTCTCACAACTTTGACAGCCTCCCTAAAGTTTAGTATTTGTTATTTCGACATGAAAGTTTTTGCATGTGTTATCAACTTAAAAGTGATTTTGTGCCAAAAATCCCATTTTAAAATAACAAATTCCCAAATTTAGAAAGGCAGTCAAAGTTGTGAGACGATTTTCCTCTTTGTTTCTCACAACTACACCTGTTGGTAGATTTAGAATATCATTTTTTTTGTGGGTCTTTTGGACTTGAATTTTTTCATATGTGTAAACAACATAAAGATATTCCTACTCCAAAAATTCCATGGGAAAAAAGAAATTCTTCAATCCTTGGGAGGGTGTCAAAGTTGGCAGTTGTGAAACATTTCTTACAGCTACCCCTTGTTAGTAAATCTTGAATATCTTTTTTTGTATCAATCTTCTGGCCTTGAAATTTAGTACACATGTTTTCAACATAATAGTGATTTCGTTTCTAAAATTTCATGTTAAAATAACAATTTTCCAGCCCTCGGGAGGGTGTCAAAGTTGGCAGCAGTGTGGGCACTATCCATGGAATTGCACAAGGTGCCAATTTCGGTGTCATCCCACTGTACAATCGCTACTTGAAAACAATGTTAGTTTTGACACTCACTCTTTTCAACATTGTTTTTGACACTTTCGAGCAGGGTTACAAGGTCTTACTCAAGGTCCACTACGCTAAAATTGTGATTTTAGTGTATGGGACACTATTGCTCAACATGGACACTATTTTGACTTTTTGGAGATATAGTGTCATTGTAAAAATCTTTTTACTATAAAATTTAAAATGAAAATAACGTCAAGTAAACGTTCTCAATGTAGTGTTCCAATGACGAATGGCAACTTTATAATAAACATAGCATGCCAACTCATGTCACTTTCATCACTTGGAAGGAACATGGCACTTTCAATGGAAGTGGGAATGACAAGTGGCAAACACCTATGTACTGTAGGGACACTATTTCTCCTCACCTCAAAACGAACTGCGATAAAAGATACCAATTCTTGTTGAACACTAAATCACAATTTTAGTGTAGACAAAGTGTTGAACACAACGTCAAGGACATGTAGTAAACCTACCCATTTGTCCAACACGCATATTCCTGGAAAATACATCGAATATTCTAAATTTTTAGTATTCTTGGATATTTTCAAATGTTTTATCCATGTTGTTCAACATATTTGACACTTGTCTAAATAGACAGCCGACATTAGATGTCTAGTACAACATCAAGTTGGAAAACATGACAACCTTGTTTTAGAATGTAAAACAAAACCTTTTTTGGTAGTACGTATTTGAGAGTAAATCTTCTTAGATTGTAGTACAAAAGGTGGAGGGCAGGGTACTACGCAAAAAGTTATTCCTAAAACAAATGTCATATTTTTTTTAATTTTTTTTTTCAAATTTTTTTCTAAAATAAATTTGTAATATCAAACTAAATATCAAACTTTTAAGTCTTTTTCTTGGTTGTCATAAAGCTACAAAGAAGAAAAGGGTGGAACTTCACATTTACTAAAAAGAGAAAAATTAGAATAAAAATAATATGTCTCTTGAACTTGTTACACCAAAATTAGATAGATAGAAACTTCGGACTCCTTTCGAGGAATAAAGTGTCTATTCGTAATGACAATGACCTAGTGCCAACCGGACAAAGGGCCATTGGAGAGCACCGAAATCACCATATAATATGGCCCACGGTTTTTACAAGAGGCTTTACTAGTAATTATTTTTCAAAATATTGTGATAAAATTCATCCAAATTGGATGAAAAGTTGTTGAATGGATGAATGTACCCACGAGATTCACGCACCCGCAGTATATGGTGATTTCAGTGTACTGAATGTTAAATTCCTGGTCCGTCCCATTCAACTTATGTTTCGGTCACCGACAATTCTTCCGTCTCTTATTGGATTTCCATTTTCTGAGAAGCATTTCTCAAGCAATTTCTGAATGCCTTTCCAGCTCCAGTGTGTGTATCATGAGGTCATGGTACAGGTTACAAAAAGTCATTAACGTTCATACATGCTGCATATCACTATGCTCAAAAGTCTATGCAATCAAGACTTCTCTGACAGTCGGTTTTTGTGGCAATTCAATGTGGAGTGCACAGACGAATGGGTGAAAGCATGAAAAACTGTACCAAAAAGTTAGTCTGATATACTAACATCATAATTGTTTTGGTCAAAGGCCATAAATTTATATCAAAATATATTGTATTTTGGTTTTAATTTCATGAAGTCCTCTAAAGTTCTTATAGGTACTTGAACCCAAATTTTTAGAACAAAATCTTCAAAAAAGTATACAAAAAGTAGTGTTTGAAAATGAATGCCTAAATCCAATCTCGGTTGCAAAATTGATGGCCTTAAATACACTCAACATAAATATAATTTTTATGACCTTTGAGATAATGATAGAATTGGGGTCCTTGTCCAAAAAGAAAGTAGAAAAAAATATGTTTTGATATACATTTTGTTTGTTTTATATCAACTTTGTTGATTGTACGTAACTACTTTTTCAATTTTGGCCACTTCTATGTCAATAAAAATTTTATAACTACTTATTGAAGATCATTTTCTCAAATTTTTTTGGTAGACTTTATAAAACAATAGGTGTTTTATTTTATTGGCATTTATTTTTTTACGAAATTCAAATTTATAATGTATTTTTGAACCCTGCATTGTTGAATGGTCATAATAGTTAGAGGTGGTACACTTTTTCGTGCTTTCACCCGAATATTAATTTTCCTTCTCAGTGTGCATGCACTTGTGGACTTGTAGTTGTTGGTTAGTTTTTCAAAGCTACGATAAGAATCTCATAGATTGTCTAGGATGATCTTTGAGAGTTGGGAGGTTTGAAAAGGTTATGAGACATAACATAGTTCTCTTAAACTGAAGAAAGTTTCAACAGAGTTATCCGTAAAGTCGAAGCTAGGTAGCCTGTCTCTTCACCAAAGTTTTTGTTTTGTAAATAACTTTCATTGTCCATCTCTGACATGAAGTTGGCTTGCTTGGTGTGGATGAGCATGTGCTTGGTGTGGATGAGTATGTGCTTGGTGTGGGGGTACGTGGAGATTCTCCTTTGGGAACTTGTGTGAGGTATGGGGGAGTTTCTTTAGCGATAGGGAGGTTCAAGGTTCAAATCTCTCTGAGAATGTAGAGTGTTGTTGTTGGTTGAAATTAAAGGAGCCAAAACTTGTTATTTGCCACTTTTCGAGCTAAAAATCCATTTCTGCGTTGTCTTTCCTCTTTTGGAAAAAAATTTCTTGACTTTATGGATAACTCTAATATCTTTAAAAAAATTCTCACATGTCGCTCTGCAAAATCACTTATAAAAAATATTTGATGCCAAGTCAACCCCTTTTCTTGATAGATAAAACAAAATGTAAAGAACATGTTTTTTTTGGATAATTCTAATGACACATGGTTTTATTGAATCTTAACCCTTTAACGTCTAGATCCACCACCAATTTCAGAGATATGTTATAAAATGTTTGATGAATAAAAAAAATGGAGTTGATATATAAAGAAAAGTTGTAAATTTCAATGTGTAAATCACATCTGGACGATTGGATTTATCATAATTTTTATTAATAATTTTCAATTTATTTTGCAAGATTTTCTTTTGAAATTCACTTTAAAATCCCTAATTAGCAAATTTTTATTTTAAAAAATTATAACAAATTTGGAATAATCTGCACTATGAGGTGGTATAATTTCCATTATTTTATTCTACTTATTTTTATTTGAAAAATCATTGTTAAAGTCTCACTTTTTGAACTAGGAATGAAACTAGACATAAACTAATTTTGTCATTTAAAAAAAAATCACAATTATACCTTATTTTGAAGATTCATATTGTCCAAATGGTAGTCAACTAGAACAAGAACCAAGGAGAATTTGGATGGATGAAAAATTATACAGGATGTAGTCAAGAGAAGGCTGTTATATGGACGCAGGCACATGAAGGGTTAAACATTTAGATCTTTAATTGATCAAAGGGATTACATTGAGTAAAAAAAATTGTAGGTTGTAACTCAAATTTAGCATTGTGGAACCCTAATCTATAAAAGTCAAAGGGATCTTTTTTCATTTTCAGGGTCTATTTCATGTCTCATTTTAAATTTTTCCATAAATTCCTTTTGAGCATAATGTCTATTATAAACAATGAAGTATTTTTGTGGAATTCAATGGACCAAACTAAAAAAACTCTTTGCACCAAAGTCGATCATCAGAAACTAGCCCTCAATTTTTAATTTTTTAATTTTTTGTTTGGAATGACAAGATGAATTTGATATAAAATTGTTTTGAATCATGTACATAAAAGTATACATTTGACACACTTAGAATGAAGGAAAATCAGGAATATTATATTCTATGTAATCAAAAAGTGATAATGAAACTAATGTGCCTATCTCCATGAGGCTTCATAGCATAATAGAGCAAATAGGAGCCAACACCCTTTTGCAATAAGGCCACAGTCTAGTTACAATTAGAAACTAAGTTTTTGTGGCAATGACACGATAATCTCAAAATTTATGAAATACAAATGACATTCTTGCATTACTTAAAAAAGTGGATCTGAGTGAAGATTCTCGATCTTTCGATCCACTTTTCAAAAGGGTGCTCCATTGCACTACTCTATTATGCTATGTTAGATTGAGTCAACAATATTTGAATTATGCTCAAAATGAATTTGAAAATGTGAACTAAACCTATCTAGTTGAAATTAGGGATTAGCAATTCTTTCTATTATGACGGAAAAAATTGTACAAAAGGGGTATTAATTTGAACACTGTCATATGACGTATACATACTATAAACATATTTAGAGCTAAAAATATTGGCGTATACTTACATTAAACATATATTTAGGACAGAATAGATCTATATACATAGGTTTTTAGACATATAACCCTTTGTACACGAGGGTTTTAAGAGGGAATCATGAATGCACGTAATTCTCAAACATAATGTAGAGTGCACCCTTAGACATAGGAGTAGAAATTAGCCAATAATGTGCGTGACCATAGCCCCAGGAGGCCGGGACCCCTTGCTGATTTTATTTTTTTAAATCATTGATTTACACCCTTTGGAGCACACACACATTCCAAAAATGATCACTTTGTTGAAAAAAAATTAAACAACTTCGCATCTATTCGGAACTTGACCCGGGAATTTGCTCTTTGCTCTTAACTAGATCATGACAATTTTGAAGAATGAAAAGAAGAATGCATTGCGGACACAAAACAACAAACAAGGACTCTCAACAGATATTAATATTTGTCACCATCTAGTGTATTGTCATCATGTTTGACACTTTTTTCTAACTTAGCAACGTACTGAACATTCGACGTCGACTATCTAATTAGACAAGTGTCAAATATATTAAAACGAAATATTCATGGGGTGCACTTTACATTAAGTTTGCGAATCACATGCATTCATGATCTATTATGCCCTAAATATATGTTTAATGTAAGTATACGTCAATATTTTCAGCTCTAAATAGGTTTATTGTATGTATACATCATACAACAGTGTTTAAACTAATACCCCTTCTGTGCACTCACATATACTGTACTTGTACATGTTTAGTATAGTGCACCTCAGGGAAATATGTTGACAAACAAGGAGTCTATTGAACGACTTTGACGTCATGTCCGACACTTTGTCTAGTGGTCGGGTAGTGGTCATGCCTGTCTAGGTCTACATGTACCTTGAGACTTGATCGTTAATTTTCTTCTTTGTGACTTTCATGCATGGTCACCGTACCTTCGAATTCCCATTTTGAGACACTTGATCATTTTCTTCTTTGACTTTCATGTTCACGTACTACTGTACGTTAGAATCCCTGACTTTGTGAGGTTGTTTGAAATTTTCAGTCAACTCAAGGTCCATCAATCTTGTGCAAAGTGCACTGAATCCAGTGTCAATCTACTGTTGTTTGAAGTCTAACTACCTCTAGATATTAAACCATTGTAAATTACATACTGGCAGATATAATAGTGTGTTTCAAACTCCCTCGCATTCATTGGTGAATGTTTTCAATGAAGAATTTTGTGTATAAGAATTTTGGAAGTGAACACCACATAACATACAGTAGTCTCTAAAACTACTGTCTTTCCTCCAACAGAATGATGTGGAATATTCTACACCACATCAGTACCTATGGGGCAAGTGGCATTAAGCAAGAGCAATTAACAGGGCAACTAACTATGGTGAACAGTAATCAGTCATAATTCAACAAATGTCTTGTAATTGTTTATTTGATTCAATAGTCCATTCAATTACAGATCACTCGTCACTCCATCTATAAAGGTGGATGAAACTAAAAGGCAGCCTTCTTTAACCCCTAACCGTCCCGACGTTCATATTTTTGAATGTTTTTTGGGGTACTTTCACCTTTGAAGAAATGTAACTTTTGCAAAAACTGTTTGATTTCAATGAAATTTTAGAAGAACAAACCACATGGCGTCTAGTTTGAGTGGTAAAAATTTCAGATCAATCCAGGATGTATTGAATTTTTGGTGATCATTTGAAAGTAGGGGTCGTTGTTTTGGACAGTTTTTGTGCATTTTGATGGCTGCAACTTCGGGGGCTTGTATCTCCTTCATCCAATGTCCATTCTCAATAAAATAAAATAAATTGTTGGATTGGATTCTCCTTGAAGTGTAGTTATTATGGTTAATTTTTCATGTCAATCTATGTTGTTCTAATGTTTGAGAGTCATTTTAGTGCACGGGTATATTTTGAACATTTTTTGCTTTGTGTCAAATGGGTCACTTTTCGGGCTACTTTTGACATTGCAAGGTCATTTTAGGGCACATCACATTTTTTTCATGAGCTTTTTTTGGTACCGATGTGTTTATATGATGATTTTGAACCACTTTATAATTTAAACTTTTTTCATTTGGGTATTTTTGAAAACAAAATTCACCTCTAATGTGTTGCTAGGAAAATTTCAGCATCCATTTTTAATCTTAATTAAAACATTATGATCTTGCAATCTATGAAGCCAAATGACTCCAAATTTGATCCACATCATTTACAACATGTATACTACAAGATTGTATGGTTGAGATATCTATACCTCACCTACATTTAGACCTATAACACATCAAAAGCAATGATGTTTTTAGGACCAAAAAAGCTAGGAACGCTTAGGGTTAAGGCTACTGAATTTTATGTAAAGTCTTCAACATTAACCCTTAAAGGATCATAAGGCCCCTAGGGGGCTTCATGTTTTTTTCAGTAGTTTTGAGTAGGTTTTATGTAAAAATCCTTTTGTTCAAATTTATTTATTTTTTATTCAACATACATGAAATTCTTCACTATTTCCAATGATATAAAATTTGGTCCCATTTAAATAATATTTTCACAATATGGTAGTTTAAATTTGTCATTTTAAAACCATGAACGCTTGGTCCTTTTTGAAGTACTGACTACAAAATTTTGAAAAAACTCTTGTAATAGAAGAAGTACATGGCAAAAATCCCAAGAGAATATCACAATTTGGGAGTTTTTCTTCATAAAATTTGGCTATTTCAAAATATAAATTGGTGAAAATTGGCAGAAAAAAACTAAATTATTACCCACAATTTCCACAAAGGAAAGAGAAGCACATACTCTTATCAAAATTTAGCGATTTATAAATATTAATTAATTAGTTAATTAATTTTTTATAAAAAAGTTGATTATCACCCAACACTCGATTTTATCCTCATATATTGGAGGTGTCGTGGGAGGTGTACATTCTAGAACAGAGATATACATTCTAGAACAAAGGTGTACATTCTAGAACATGAGGACGGACTTGTTTAATAGGTACGTCTACCTTATTCTACATGGATAATGGCATTATATTGAATTGAATATAAGTTGTGCATCTTCTCTCTTAAATGAGTGAGATGAATAGTTCTCTTGTTGATTGTTCTTTAGGACAATAAGTATTTATTAAAGTTCTCAAAGTTTCCATTAATAATGTTGAATGTTGTGGTTAACAAGAAATTCAATCAAATTCTCTTCGAACATCACTTCTCTAAAACTTGCTAATGTAATGAATATTGTTGATCAATAAAATTTGATGATTAATTAATGGATTTTAGACCTTGAAGAATGGGCGTTGAAAAAGAAAAAAATTTGAATTCTTAGTTGAAAAATTGCAAAATTCAACAATATAAAAACTTTGAAGACCTCAAGCAATCCTTTTCATGTTAACCCCTACAGGTCCTCACATGTTTTGTAAAAGTCAAAGCACTAAAATTTGCATTCTTGAAATATCCTTTTGTATTTTGGACACTCAAATTTCACTTTTCTTGACGGTGTAAAATCTTAAATGAAGTCTATTCTCCAATTCCAATGGTCAAAAGATGTATCCTAACTTAACTTATTAAACATCTAATGAAAATACCAACTCCAATAAAGCTAAAACACTTGATTTTTTGGGCCTTTGACCAAAACTCAAGTTCAATATGGTTGATTGGGCACTTAATGGTTAAACAATGATAAAAAAACAAATCTACGTACACATGTACACTCTTCATTCTATTTGGTGTGTGATACTATTTTGGTTCTGGTGGCCAAGTTGCTAGCACTTCCCCCCAACAGACTCTTCATCCACGTTGGCCCTACGGGCCAAAGTATTTTTTTCTCTCTCTGTATGTGATACACTCTTTTATAGCCCTATCACTATCACTATCATAGTAGGACATCGTGACTTAGTGTATTAATTGATGAACACCATTTACTTTCTTCGAATCTTGTTTTGGCCACTTGTGAATTACTATTCGTTGAAAAGCTTTATAATGATGGTCCCAAGGTACACTTTTAACAAAAAGAACTTATTTACCCTATTATACACTATTTTGACCTTACATTTAACCATAACCCATACTAAATAAAGGTGTAGAGTGGAGTTTTTTTAGGCACCTAAGGTAGAAACACCCAATTCCATCTTTCCACCCATTCATGCATTGTAGACTTGTTCTAAGATCATCCCATAAAGCACTTTGAAACCGTCTCCAAATTTAGCTCTCATTGGTTGAGTTTGAATTTTATAAAGTTTGATTTTAAGAGAAGTCTATCGGATGGTTTAAATGGTCTAAACAACTTTTAAGTTTGAAAGTTCATAACAATTACATGGCTCATCCACAAATTCTTTTTATTTTTATATTTTTTCTAAAATCATTATTTTCAATTGCTTAAAATACTACAAATATATTCTACTTTGAAAAAAGTGCACCGAAATATGTTGAATTGCTTGTTTTGATGTGTTAGGTGTTTCTACTTTAACCCCTAAACGTCCCATGGAGATAGTAGATACATTGTTGTATTATTGGCATTTGCTACCAAGAAGAATCTCTAAATTGGGATCTCAATAGGTCACTAAAACCGCATTGATTTAAATTCCAACTTCTATGTTGAACTCAAGCCCATTGAAAATGTAGATCCATTCTAAATACAAAAAAACACATTGTATTCTACTTGCTGCAAAGGCATTTTTTAGACCTTTAGGGGTTAACCTTAAACGTCAAAAAAGCCCCATGGGCTTTTTAGAAAGGAATAATTGGAAAAAAGAGTAGTTTTCTCAACCAAATCAAGTGAGGATTGGTGTATTGGAAAGCTACTAAAAAAGCAATCTAAATTCCAAATTTGCACCTCATTTGGGAGATTGTGGAATCATTGGCAAACAATCGAAGTTATCAAAATGAAGAGGAGTTGAGGTTGGGGCAATTGAGGTCGTTTTTTGAAAAGTGTTGCAGTGCTACAGTGCCGCATCAATGTTGGCTAGCATAGCCGTTTTTTCATTTTCTTTTCTTTTCTTTTCTTTTCTTTTAATTTTTTAATTTTTTAATTTTTAAAATTCTTTTTCCTTCAAAAATTTAGATGCCTTTTGGACTGCCCCGCCCAGGCCCTCTTGACGTTTAAGGGCTAACCCCTAAACGTCAGAGCGTCCAGAAAGTGGACGACTAACAGATTCAAACCCTTCTCACGTTCTCATCAATGCTTGGATGAAAGTCATCCAATTTTTTGGAGATTCTTCACCAAGTTGTTGTCCTATCTAACGGTTGGATTTAGTCATACTTGATTACATATTTTTCTAAAATTACAAATGTAGAAGTATGTCAAGTCGTTGACCAAGCCAAAATTGCATTGACTGTAGTTCAAAAGTTGAATTGCAAAAATGAGGTCATAGATTTAAGAAACACAAAAATTTCAAAGAATCGCCACGTTTAAGAGTATCTCGTTTCAAACTCATTCCAACAAATTTTACTCAAAAAATACTAAAATTTTGTTTGTAATCGAATTTAGAAGGAATTTTTAATTTTAACTTTCAATATTTATAATGATTAAATATTGGTGATAGTATTAATGAATCGAACTGTACAGATGGAATCTAAAATTCAAAATCTAAAACTTTCATTTGTATATCATAACATTCAGTAGCCTTCTAAGAGGGTGCCTTTTAGTTTCATCCGCCTCTATATATGGAGTGACTAGTGATTTGTAATTGAATGGACTATTCAATCAAATAAACAATTACAAAGCACTGTTGAATTGTGATTGAGTGAGTGCTTTTGATTACTATTCACCATGGTTGATTGCTCTTGCTTAATGCCACCTGCCCCCATAGCTACTGATGTGATGTGGAATATCCCACATCATTTCATTGGGGGGATGAAATGATGTGGGATATTCCACATCATTCTGTTGGGGGAAGGCAGCAGTCACAAAGGCTATTGAATGTTATGATCAATTCCAAAATATTCTTCTAAATAGTAGTTTATGAAGATTTTTCTCAAATTGTCAATTCTAGTGACACCCTGATATGTTTAGGGGTTAAGAGATGATGAGTATTATGGGAAATGATGCACAACTTGATGTTTAATTTCAACAGAGTCCCATTTCCCAAGTAGGAGAGATGGAAAAAGTCTACTCCCATTACCTCGAAGACTTTAATGTTACTCCTACATTGCCACTTGCACATAAGCATTCACCTTTGATAGCATTCCCACTATGAAATGCCTACAGTATAGCATTCAACAAAGTCTGAGGCCCTACAGACAACGCTGGAAAGGGTTTTAAAGTACCGTTAGAGCTTTCATTTACTCGAGTTTCGTTAGAGTACAGCCCGGAAGCTATTTGTAACACCTGTCCACAGTTGACATTAGGGGTAGTCACCAGGGCATTTTTTTTCTTTTTTCATGAAGTGCCAAAGTGGCGACATAAAATGTTATAGTGGTGCTTCATATTTCAACATTCATCCACATATTGGATAGAAAATATCACTGTAAGAAGATATCACATATTCATTATTTTGTTTTCATTCACAATCTAGCGATTTCATTCAAGATGTTTTTTAAATTTGAAGTTTTCTGACGAAAAAATTCATGATTTTTGGCCATTTTTAGCTGGGTTTTTCATTCTGGTGCAATCTAGCACTGTTTTGCCCAAAAGAAATGCTTTGGTAGTCACACCTTCTTCTCTTCATTCTCAATCTTCAGAGAATGAGGATGTGGCACTCTCTCCTTGAATCGCAGAGGGTTCATTTTCTGAAGATTAAGAAGTTTCTTTCTTCTCCTCCAAAGGTGAAGAATGGGCGTGAAAAATGGTTTTGCGTGCGAACTTTTCACCGCAGAGCTTCTCAGCCGTTTTCACCATTTACCTTGCAATTTGACAGATCCTCTTCTGAGTGTGAATAGAGCATAGTTTTTTACTAGGTTCTCAATCGCAGGTAAATCCCATGTTCATTCTCCACAGGGCAGAACATAACATTCAGTAGCATTCAGCTACTCTGCCTTTTCATCCATTTAGTGATTTGTAATGCATCATGTGATTTCCATCCATGTAGTGCATTAAGTGTAGCCCTTTATTTTTCATTTTTCAGAGAGCAAGAAGGGTGGGAAAGGAAGCAAGTAGGTCATAATCCATTGTCAATAGAGGGACAAAAGAAGTGGTGCCTAATTATTTGCTGAGGAGGCTTGTCTCCTCTGGTTTTCGGTGTGTGCGACCTTCATTAATTCAATGGGGTTTCATCCTCTTGTTTCAAAAAAAGTGGTGCCTAGAATTAAATCCTAAAATTCCCTGGAACTGAAATTTGGTTTTTGTTGTTTGTTTTTGTTGTTTTGGGCAAGCTATGGGAAGATAAAATTTATTTTAATCTTTTTTTTGTTTGAATTGCCATTTCATTTCCTTTTAAGAACACTAAATTCATTGAATTTTGAGTATATACGTGAAAGATATGCAATTTTTTCATATAATGAGCTAAAAATCTATTTTTATGGTTCCCTACTAGAACAACTCTTAAATGAAGTGATGTGGCTAAGAGAAATGGGGGCCAAGTACATTGGAACTACAGACGCCCTCCTCTTGACTTTTTTCTTTGATCACTTGAAGAAACAAAAACTTGGTGACCAGCGGGCTTACCTACTTGGCTATTGTACTTCTGGCAGTGCAATAAAAAACTTGTTCCATTTGTACCAAAAAATAAATAAAAATAAATAAATGAAGTGATGTCATCCAACAGCTAAAGGACAAGGTGCCAAAAATCAGTTTGTATTATTTCAAATTAATCCCTAAACAATTTTGCATTTGTATCAATGGGGTTACCGTAGCCATATAACAAGTTTGAACCCAAAAAAATTAAAAAATATAAATAAAGTTTGAGACATAATTTTTTCAGTACAGCATAGTCCCCAAGAGATGACTACCCAAACGGCATGATTGATGAACAAACATTTGAATTAAAAAAATTAGACAGCAGTAGGACGCTTCCATTCAGTGTGTCAATACTGGTTCCAAATTTCTCAACAACTGGTTTCTATTCAACACTAGCAAAACTTCAAAGCACGCATGTGCAGAAACAAGTAGGATAGCACTCTTCCAATACATGATAGAAGTGATGAACTGAGAAAAAGTAGTCCATAGAATTAACTAAAAATAAAAAGGCTAACAACTGAATGCTCCATGCCTGCAAAACTTTTGAGGTGCCTATGTAAACCACACTAGAGACTTAACGTTCCTCCCTTCATCATGTTATCATGTCACTGAAACTAAACGCTAATAACCAGAGGTTGTTGGGGGCAGGAAAAAAACCCTCACCAGGACTAGATGTATCAGTAGTGTCAAAGTAATGAAGTAAAGTGAACATAATAATAGTGTAGACGCCAGCACCGGCAAGTATCCTGCTTTCCTTTCTGTTAAGCGTGAAGGACAAGGCACCTCAGGATGCACATTCCACAAAATAATCACTTCTTGAAACATAGTATCCTGCACAACTGGAAGCAAAATCATAAAGGACGTTTAGGGACGGAAAACCCTGTTTGAATCATTCCAGACTAGTTAAATAGAAAGACACCTTTCAGGTGGCAGGTTACCTCAAGAAATAGAGCTTTTCAACTCTTGTGTGAAAACTTTCAGTGCAGCAAGACCCTCCTCGGGACTTGCAGCCTCTCCTAAAACCTTAACCATAGCACTGCCTACTATCACACCATCGGCTCCCCACTCTACCACCTGTGTCACAAACATAAAGCTTCACCAATAAGAAAGCATGTACTATGCAAATTAAGACTAGATTATGTACTATGGATATTAAGAAAGCATAAAGCATGTACTACGCACATTAAGAAAGCATAAAGCATGTACAGAAAGCATGTAATATACACATTAAGACTATGAACAACGTAAAGTATTGTGGTTGAGCAAGCAGGAACATCTTCCAACATCTCCAATGCGACGTGAGAATTTGAAAATAGACAAAAGCACATACCTGAATAGCATGTTCTGGACGTGAGATTCCAAAACCCACGGCGATTGGTTTGTCGGTAACCTGCCAAGCATTTGGAGTGCGTATGTGTCATGATCCGATAGTTCCAAGAATTTTTTTGCCAAAGAAAAAAATCTAAAGCACAGTGAGGAAAGTTGCTCACCATAAAGATCAGGTATTACAAAACGTGCATGCTTTATAAGCCCTGAACCTTAAACATGGCAGTCTAAGAATGAATATCCAAAAGAAGCTGAAAAACGAGATGGAGAAGAAAGTCACCTCCTTTAACTCTTTCAAAAGACCCTGCACGCGACCTTGAACTGAAGCACGTGCCCCTGTGACTCCAGTGAGACTTACCTGCAGATAAGCATCCAAGCTTTATTCATTAAAAATTATTGGGCATGTGTCTCCCTAGAAATTACATAAAGTACTCATGAAGCCTTTACAAACATAAACCTTGTACATAAACATGGAAAATTCATAAGTTCTGGGCAAGCGCAAGGTAAAAAATTATTCCTCGCAGCAAATTAGGCTTTACCACTACCACAAAAACCATTGTCAGTACTCAAAGAAAAATCCTCTGTACTTATCTCAAATGACTGAAAATGGTTGACTTATAATCAGAATTCGTCATAGACTTAGTCCAACAGAAGAGAAATTAAGAATGGCTTGAGAAGAATCTGAAACAGTAACAATCTGGGAAAATAAAGATGAAAAATACAACACTCACCAAGTATACAAAGCCTTGCGATGCCTTAGCGATTGTGTCCATCCGAGATTTGGGAGTTGTAGGAGTTGTCAATAAGACCTAGAAGAAAACCATTCACGTTTTATATTCAGCAAAACTAATTGTACTTGTGACTGACTCTTATGCTACGGCATTAAAAAACAACAAAACTACTGCCAAGGTTGGTAATTGTCACATACATAACTAGAGCCAAACACAGAAATTCGTAAGTTGGTAGACTTAAACTCCACATGCAGGAATATTGTACTGACCAATTCAAGGCCGTTTGCAGTAGTGCCCTCCCGGAGTTTGTCTGTCTCTTCAAGCGGGACATCTGGCACTACCAGGCCTACATACATTGCAAAAGTGTTCACTGAATCATGTCCTAGAACTATCCTAAATTGATTGTACTAAGATAGTAAGAACTGTCCTCACATGAAACACATGCATCAGCTGAAAGCAGCACACAAAAACTTTGTGCATTGTCACATTTTGTGAAGGATCAAAACTGTGCAAAAGTTTCAGTGAGAAAGCGCTACCCGAGCCTCCTGCCTCTTTGACAGCCTTCAAAAAGGGATCCATTCCTCGCTTTAGAATAGGGTTGTAATATGTGAATAGCACAACTGGAGCCGACAAGCTTGGGCTCACCTGCAAAACAAGAGACCTTCAATATTGCATCATCTCAACAATGAAAGAAGTCAACTACAACAGCTACAATCCCTATTAGCAGCTCAGCGAAGAAGTGTATATGATTCACATTTCTTAGTAACTTTACCTCCTTCAACATCGCCAGAACTTTATCAAGGGTAGTCCCTCTCGAAAGTGACCTGGTTGCAGCAGCCTGGAAGAAGCACCCACCAATTAGAGCCAGCGATAATATGCCAAAAATTATATAGTCCAAGCCCAAAAGCAACAGAATTTTCTAATGTGGTACATCGGGAGATTTTGAAACATGCCTGAATAACAGGACCATCGGCAAGAGGATCAGAGTAGGGAACTCCGAGCTCTATAATGTCACATCCACATGCATCCAGCAGTCGCATTGCCTCCGCGGTTGTATTCAGGTCAGGGTCTCCAGCAGTAATGTATGGGATGAGTGCAATCTGACAAACACCATCGCCAAATCATTTAACCCCTAAGCGTCTAAAACGCCCAATAGGGCCATCTGCATCACTGAACTTTGCAACGGTGGCATTTTCTCATTTTACCTCGGTTTTCTGATTGCAATACATCATTTTAAAAAGCTTGTTCTATACTACAAGATCAACAGTGTTGATCGTTTCAAACTGAAGTCGTTTTCACACAAACAGATGATTTGCAGCAGGGGGTCCAATTTTCCTACACTACAGAAATACACAGTGTACGCTTAGGGGTTTAGTACATTCAACAAAAGGGTTACAAGTTCACCTACCAAATGTACACCTCTGGTACATTCTCTCCACAGAACATACACTGAAACGAGTGTATGTTCTAGAGTGTATCGTTGAGATGAAGCAATATAGAGGCATCAGATACCTTAATCCTCTAGGACATACCAGAGGTGTAAATTTCAGGAGATGGTGTCACATGAGCAGCACTCTACCCTCACATTATACTTAAAAGTGTACATTACTATTCTTTTCATGACTGTAACCGTAAGCTCTTAAGGTTATAGTCATGAATTGTGTAACCGTAAGCTCTTAAGGATTGTCATTATGAATTGTGTAATGCTTGGGCAACATTAGGGTTTAGGGGTTAAGAGAAAATGTACCTTCCCTTGTTCCTTCAGGGCAGCGAAAGTGTCAGCAATTCGGGTCATGCTTGCGGCTGAGGCGGCGGCAGCAGCAACAGCAGCAGAGGCTCGTGGCATCATCGCAAATCGCGATGCGCTGGACCTTCGAGAGGAAGACACACAGAATTGCGAAGGGAGATAGTTCGGCATAGACGGAGAGCACGACAGAGTGCGCGCGGCGGATTTCTGCGACAGATTCAGTGCGTCCTGCAGCCCGGAGACCACCACCGTCGCTAGCCCTGCATGTCCGCTCGCGACCGCCATCGCTACAAGAGCCTAAACTCAAAACTCAAATATTCCACACTCAGCGCTTTGAAAAACAAAAAGAAGTGTGATACTTTAGAGAAACTTCGGCAATGTGCGAGTTACTACGGTGTATGTATATATGAATGAATTGCACAAAAAGCATCACGGAATGCGAGATTCAGGAGAATGAGGGGAAATTCTTGCAGTGGAATGCGAAATGCGGGATTGAGAGCAACCTGAGTGATGCGACGGGGCTGTTGCGAGGAGATTCGAGCTGCCCTAGAACAATCTCCTTCTACTTCTTCTCCTAGAACCCAGCACCCGAGATTGATGAACAATGCGACAACAGGGAAGGAAGACAAGAAGGGAAGGGACGGACGGACGGACGGGGGCGACAGTGGTCTGGGTTTCGTCGCCTTTGGACGAACGAATAGATGGTTTCGTTCCTTACGGTTTCGTTTTATCGGCTTTTGGAAGAGGCATTGCGGGGACACCCATTTTCTTGGGCTAAAAGCAACTGTAGCAAATATATTCCGTCTATGATTCCACTGAAATGCATTCTCGTTCTTCTCCATGCTATTTCGATTAATGCTACTTGTTTAGTGTTGTTTTTTTAAAGAATCTTGTCCCTATGTTGATAGAACCAATGTACTAAGCTCTTGAACTTGGGGAGCCACAACTTTCGTAGTGAACACAAAAATTGTCAACTTACCACCACAACCATAATGCATTGACTAAATAATATTAAAATATTAAAATATTAAAATACTATCATCCATAATAAAAAAGAATGAAATGTGTACATGAGATGTGCATAACATTTAGTAGTTTGTAGTAGCTTTGTCTTGTCCCATAAAAGAATGTGCAGCATATTCCACATTCAACAGGACTTCATCAATAATTAATTGAACAAATGGAGTTCCA
Organism: Pohlia nutans; assembly: GCA_022496805.1. Lineage (NCBI taxonomy): Eukaryota > Viridiplantae > Streptophyta > Bryopsida > Bryales > Mniaceae > Pohlia > Pohlia nutans. The sequence goes on from CM040085.1 coordinate 37,312,900, forward strand.
AGGCGATGAGCATAGTACATGAACTCAAGGAAACGTACAGTGCTTGAAGGTTACTGAATGTTATGTCTGACTCATTAGGAGATCTGCATGGCTTCATCATACGAATTGTTTTTCTTTTTAGGCTCTTTAAATCACACTAATGACAAGGACTTATAGCTTTACAACACTAAAGTGTCAACAAATGGTGCACAAACCTTCATTGTTTAATATGATTAGTGTCAAAAATGTTTAAAAGAGTGATGAATTTAATACACCACAGACAATATTGGAAAATAGTGATTGTTTTCTATAGTAATTTTATTATACTATTTCCAAAACTCTTTCACCATTTTTTTATGTACATTATGGTTTCACAAGTATAGTTCTATTTATTATCATTTTCATTATAGTATTATAAAATTATAAAATTCGAAAGTTACAAATTTGAAGAACTCATCCTCAATCCTAATATGCATGTGATTATTTTGAAATAATTAGAGCTAAATATAATGTAACACTATATATTGACACAATATCATAGAACTTTTGAAACAGTCACATGCATATGTTGCAATTAGATCGTGACATTCACCCTTAAATTTCATTTTTATTTAGAATCCATAAAATGGAGAAAAAATGGTCACTTTTGGGATGAGGATTTTAGATGGAAAGAAATATAAAACTGAAAAAATATAACTTTACAAAAAAAATCTTGCCTTTATAAAGAATTAAAAAACAATTTCATACTCAAATCCTCCACCATCTTTAACCCTTTAGTGCCCGGGTAACCGCTAAGTGGTCACTAGATCACCAAAAAATGAAATGCTGTAAAACCTGTGAACCATCTCAATCCGGTGTCTAAAGTTCAGATGTGTAACTTTTGATTCTAGAGATGATGCAAAAAGAAAATTTAGAATTTGACTTTCTTAGATATCCAAATACCTATGTACAAAACACCAAAATACAGCAAATACTTACAAATACACCATATGTATTATGTTGTATTTTTAGTGATTGGAAGTTTGTTATCTCGATTTTCTTGGGGGGATTGTGTTTTCTTGTTCATGTTCCAATAGTGTATGTATTCCGATCTTGATCAATGTAGAAACTCCTTTCTTATTTTAACGTATAAATTATTGTCCTAAACCTTACATGGATAAGTCACTCTCACTTATAAAATTCACAATAATTGTGTATGAGTCCGTTCTTGACATGAAAGATTGCAATGGAGAGGTGGTGGCACAGGTCATTGTTGAACATCTTCACTTTCATTTTTGAAAATTTAATCCAAATTCTATCTAACTATGAAGTCACACACCCCCAAAATCTCATTTTTGAGTGTGCATTATATGTTTCAAAGACATACTATGATCTTCCAATCCAACAGTCCGATCTTACCAAGATTTAACCGACACTTGTTTCATTAAGCTATGCTTACATTTATACAGTTGAATACTATTAATAGTATCCCTAATTTCAACAGAGAAAGTTTTAAAAAAATATCTCCCAAAATCTGTGGTTTCTTCAGAACCACCCTGGGCACTAAGGGGTTAAGATCCAAGAATGTAGAGTAAAAAAGTGTTCTTTTTTAGTACATGTCCAAGGTGTCTTTCTATTTCAAAATTTAAAAACAAAATTTTGAATTAATATCTTGAAATAATTATACATTTTGAGTCACTGTTACTATAACCTCACATTGAAGAATGAAATGCTATACAATATTACATCTCTCACCAAAAAGGCAGTTTTTTTCCACTTACTAAAGCAATTTTGTTCAAAATTGTTGAATCTCCTTTGTAATAACCTTGATAATAAAGTTGGTGAAGTAGTATACAACCCAATCACCAATGCAATTCTTTGCAAAATTACTAAGTTTCCTATATGACTATTTTGGTAGTCATATTGTTCATGTAATATATAAGGTAGTAAACCAATTATTGTAGCTTTTTGTTACTAAGTGTACTTATCATTAGAATGATCTTTTTTTTTTTATAAATTTAATCCCCATTTTTGAATGGATTGTAGCACACTAAATATGTATTTTTTGAGTTCATACAATTAAGTTATGAATTTTTGAAGTTTTGCTTATCAGATGATTAACCCCTAAACGTCCAACTGTAGAAAGTGGACAATGTATAGAATCAATCACAGTTTTCTCATCCGTCATTGATTTTTTGCAGTGTGAAATTTTTACTATATATTTTATGGGAAGTTAGCTTCATGCATGTGTGATCTAATTAGAAAGGGGATGATTTGTGAAATTTTTATGCTTCATTTCATGTTGTAGTGATTTACCCAAAATTTCAAAGATTTTAGTGTAAAAGTGCTCTTAAAAAAGTCAACTCATAAAATCAAGCAACCAAAAAATCTCCAAAAATCAATACACTTAGAGTATTACATTTCAACCAATCACAACTAATTTCATGTACAAATTGTCAATATCTTATTTATAATTAAATTACAGAAAAAATTTGAATTTTAAGTTTCAAATTTTATACAAAAATATTGGTGACAACAATCATGGATCTAATGGTATGGATAGAATCAAGAATTGATAATGTACAACTTTTATTCATACAATTACATATTCCAGTGATTGTTGGATGAATGAAGTAGCGCCATCGATGAATGAGTCTTCAGCTGTAGATGATAGTCTTCGGTAAGATTGATTGTCATCAGGAACCGAAGATTCCATGTTGTTTGTCCATTCTAGGGTTTCCGAATCCCGCAATCCCCCTTTTTTTTTTATAAATTTCCTCTCTTGCGCCACGGATTGTTCCACAGCTCCACTGTCATGGATTGACCTCATCCACACCTTTGGTTTTGCAATTGGCAGGTGACCATGGGGGTCATTTGGAGTCCGTTGAGCAAATTGGAGCTCCAAAACCTAATTTCGTAACGCTTTACTAGGTGAGAGGATTTTAATGCGAAATGCTTTGATCTCGTGCAATTCATGCTCTTTTCTCAATTCTCGGCAGTCTCTTTTTAGTGTGGATTCTTAAACCCTAGGTCGTGTTTTCTTAAACCCTAGTTTGTGATTTCGCTAAAACACCATAAAGGAGTTTTTGTGATTACGGATTGCTGGTATGTAACTAGTGACCTAAGTTGTGAGGTTCAGATGCTTAGTGATTTTAGTGTTTTAGGAGTACTGATACACTGTTCACTGAAACCCTAAAAACCTTGCAAGCTTATGTGATAACGCAATTCAATTAGCGGAATTCGGTGGAACTGTATGCTTTTTGCATGCTTTTTGAGTGGGTGAAGGTTTGATGTGAATAGGTTTGGTCGTGACCGGCATTGGTTGAGAAGTACATTATCGGAGTTCTAGGTTGACATTTTCCGTCTTTCTTACAGTAGTACTGTCGCATTTGTTCGTAGGTGATTTCAGGATCAACACGTAATTGAGTGGTGGATTGCTCTTCATGTTCTAAGGGTTGTCTATCGAGGCTGTAAGCATTTTAGTTTTGGTTACTGTGAGTCGATTTTGCCATTTTCTCTTGGGGAGATCGCTGTAGAGTATCAATTGGTGAAACCTTACTATGTTTTTGTGACTTGCGAACGACTACGATATAAAGTAATTTTCATTTGCAAAATGGGCTTAGAAAATGAAACTTTACAGCATGGTTATAGGCCATTCCTTTTAGGGGTTAGAGAGGCTTTGAAATGTCGTGAAGTCCCATGACATCGGTGTTCATCGGAATTCTAGGGTTCAGAGGGTGTATGCTGTGTTGTGGAGGTTTTGCGGTCCTCCTCCTGCAGCATCGGACGCTTTGCCTCCGTTGCATTGTTGCTGCGGTCTTCTCAGGTCGTGGTATATTGGCGCAAGAGCTCTGTGAATGGTTTTGCTTTGCGGTTTTACAATTGCTGCGCTTTTGGACGCTGGGCTGTAGCGATTGTGAGACTCAGATTTAGGTCGTGAAGCGTAGTGAGTGCTGGAGCTTATGATTGATTCTCTGTGAAATTTGTTAGAGCAAGTTTTTTTCCATCTTGCTTTACTGGTGTTCTGGTTTGATTTTAATTAAGCTGAGGTTTACATTTGTAACAGTAACGTGCTCCGGTGCTTAATAGGTTCTAACAATGAATCTTTCGTGGATGGAAATTTCGTGCAGGGCAAGAAGATTGCCCTCTTCGGTCTTCCTGTAAGTATACTCTGCGTACTTTCTTCACCTCATTGCACATTTCGAACGAACCAATTCGCGTTTTATTAATACTGCACCTTTATTTCAAGAATCAGTTTATGGTTCTTGGATTAGATGGCTAGTTTGTACTACTCAGGATAGTCCAGGGTTTCTTCCTCCAGGCTCGGACCCCTACAGATGAAGACCCTTGATCTTGGCTTCAGGTTGCTCCTACAGAGCGACTGTCCCTGCATTTGGTGTAATAATTCCGTCGACGAGAGTATCTCGGAGAGGGTTTTTACCTGAGAAAACTTCAAAGGAAATCCGTCGGGGTCGGGGCCGGGGTCGGGGTCGGCGTCGTCGTCGTCTTCGGCCCCCTATTGCTGTGCTTCTTGCTCCTTCCGGGGTTTGTGCAAATTTTTGTTATTGTTGCTGATTGTTGTGCTTCAGGTGATCGCTCGACTGTGAGTCGTGATCGAGCTTCAAGCGATCCCCCGTGTTCAAGTGATTCGCGATTCGCGATTGCTCACGACGTATGCTTTGATCGGCACCTTAATTTCGGATCGCTTCTGCTGCCCAAGTGACAACTGACAAGGTATTTAATTCCCGTCGCGGTTTAGGCAGGAATCGAACAATCATCAACGTCTAAAAAATGCGTGGAAGTACAAAACAATCCAATTGAGAATCAGCAGAAGTTTCATGTTGTAGATAAAAACTTGTTCGTGTTCAAGCTATCAGGACTTGAGAAAGTATGCAGTAAACAGAGGACCGCAGGGGCAAAGGTGTCGGTCGCCTCTCGTTTGAATCACCTTTCGACTGTCCCTTTGTAGCCAGTCAATTGCAACAAGTTTGCAACGTCGGAGCTCTGTGTGCCAATTTAGGGTTTGCGAATTTTAGGGTTTATGAGGAAGATGGATCTAAATTTAGTCGCCGGCCTCGAAAGAAGCATCGCTACATTATATTTTCAATTGTTGCCGACCGTTGGAAAGTAGGCAGTAATCGCTGCTGAACGATTCTTTTTTTTCCTGTTTCAAGTTCATAACGATTTGAATTCGTTTGTGCGAACAAGCGTGGTCGAACTTCGAGTTAGAGAGGAAATGAAGATCGGTGTATTTGTTTGAGTTCGGTACTTAATTTGAAGTCAGAGTGCGTCGGATTTTTCGCTTGTGAAACGCGAATTTCGCCTGTTGCGGATTGCGATGGATTGTAGCATTTGTAGTTTACTCTGTTTATACAGTTTCGAATGGAATGGTATAGTGTAGTGCAGGGTGGTTTGGTGCCATTTGATTTTTGAGGTTGTGGTGGCGAGGTTGTCCTGTTTGATTGTCGAGTTTATTCGTGTAGATGTTGTGATAGAATGTAGATGTGTCTGATATTGCAAGGGCGTTTGAAGGCAGTCGGAGGGTGAGCGAGTCTTCTTGCGAGCTGAGGTAATGTGTTGAGTGTGGTTGTATAAGAGCGAATTATTTTGTTCAGCTATGGGAGTATTTTTGTGAGGTAAATTAGGTTTGCAACCTTGTCTCGCATTCTGTTCCTAGAGAGTGCCGCCGATGTCGCTGTAGTTCTGCCAATTACAGAGCCTGATTTCGACGGATCTTCCTGTTAATTATACCTTTACAGAGAATGAGAGAGTGTCTTGAGATGTAAGTGTAGTTATTGAGGAGTGCAAAGGGACATATACTTGTAAGTTTTGAGATTAGTATTAGGTCCATGTCAAGGAGAGAGCAGGGGAAGATTGTCGCCAGACGAGGCATTTGTTGGCAGTTTTAAGTTTATTTTCTTAGGTTGAGTATTATTCTTTTTGCGAATTGGTGATATGTCCAAGGAGAGATTGGAGGATTTAGTATTGAGCTACGAATTTTCTTGCGATTCCTTTCAAAGAACTATTCATTCGAAGTGGCACTGCGGTTCCAATTTTATAGAGGGTTTCAGAAGAGGGCCAATGTAACCGAGGGTGAGAGAGGTAGGAGTAGGAAGGCAGTGTGATTCTAAGTAGGGATAGATAGAGGAACTAAGAAGGTGTGACGTCATTTAAAAAGTATTTTTCGTCGACGGTTGTGCGTAGCAACGCGTAGCCCTAGTTTTTTTATGAAAGAGGGCCGAACATCCTTAAATTCCCGAATGGCAAGATCTGAACCCCAAAATCAGCCACTTCCGAATCCTAGTGATTCTGAAATCCACAACCTCACAAACACCGAGTGACTCAAATGGCACAGCCCCCTGTGAAACTCATTCTTATTATAATGTGTGCACTTGATGCATTGCTATAACAAGGTTCATTTCTTCAGTGTACCCGAGTGGCGTTCTATGTGCTGTCTTGTCATTGTCATGTTCTGATGGGTTTTGAGGCTGGCAGGGAGGACTGGTGAAGGGGAATCGAATCGGTTTAGGGTTTAGGGTTTAGGAAGTTGAAGCGATGGGGCGAGGAGGTGCTGCCGGGATAGGCGGTGCTGCTGGGATTGGCGGGGCACCAATTCCTCAAGCTCATGCCTCCATCAATTTCTCCAAGCGGCCCTTCATTGAGGATGTTGGACCTCGTAAGATGTGAGTCTTCCATCTCGTAGATCATTTACATGCATTAATTATTGGGACCACCTATGAGATAGTCACATTCAACATGGTCTGATGTTGTTCTGTGGTTGCAGCGAGAGCATTGGTTTTGGCTTAATGTCGAAACAAGACATTGTCAAGGCTTCGGAGTTGCATGTATACGAGTCAACGCTGTACACCATGCCTGAGAGGAGGCCAGCTCCTTATTCGGTTGTAGACACTCGGCTGGTATTACTCTTGTTTCCTCTCCAACACGTTTAGTCACTTAACCAGAAACATAATCGGAGCCGCGTCAATGAATGAAACATGTCAATACAGACGACAAATGTGATCTCATTATTATGTATGGTTTAGACGGGTTGTGTTCTAATTGTTTACTTATTTCAGATATTGTAGCCTTGTGACGAGCTAATCTTGATGAGGAACTTAAGATGCTCTAGCTGTATTTGGATGTGTCAAAGTGTTCCTCTTTTCTTAATTGTATAATTAACAAATGATGCTACACGTCATCTAGGCAGTAGCAGTTGCGAGTGCCTGTTTGAAACTTACAAAATCGGTGGGTCTGGAATAGGGAACAACAAACAAGAAAGGGGAATGTGCTACTTGTTTTGGAAAGTTGGCAGACTGTCCGGGGCATTTTGGACACACAAAGCTTGAGATGCCAGTCTTTCACATTGGGTATCTCAAAAACATTCTACAGATTTTACAGTGCATCTGCAAGGTATATAGCCTTGGCCTTTTTCTTCTTGGTTCGTTGATCTGAGCTGCAACAGGACCCTTCTGTTGTTTTGTCTCAATTCATCCAGTTCGAATCGGGATTTGAGTAATGAACGTCATTGTGGTTAGTATTGTTATTATGCATGCATCTTCCTCTTCTACAACCTTGCTGGTAGTGATCCTCATTCTCTTGGGGATTGGAACGATTGCAGTCATGCTCCCGAATTTTAATGCCAGAGGAGGAGTGCAAATTGATCCTTCGCAAGATGCGGAATCCTAGAATTGAGGTGCTGCAGAGGCGAGCAGTTTTGAAGAAGGTTATGGACAGGTGTAAACGCGTGCGCGTTTGTACTCGTTGTGGAGACTATAATGGTATGAGCCCTTGATACTGTCATTCTGATCAATAACGCTGGTATTCCATTAGTCTCACCGTGTTTGGAAACATGAAAGTGATAGAGTTTGGAGCGGCTGGGTAGATCATGAAGTAATATTAGTTGATTGCTTGTACTCTGTGGTCTTTTCTCTAGGGACGGTGAAGAAAATGGCACAACCCCCTGTGAAACTCATTCATGACAAGTATTCCAAGGCTCTGGATCTTAAGGATGAGATGATAACATCATTAGAGGATGCGATGAAGGGCAAGCCTGAGTTGAAGAACTGTATTAATCGCGTTTATGACAACCTTGATCCTATCCGAGTGCTTCAGCTTTTTGAAGCTATGGTGGAACAGGTATCTTGGGCTTACCGTGCTCACTTTTTGTTAGCATTGTCTGTTCCATTCCCCATAATTTAAGAACCCGTACATATATGTAGAGGAGCAATGTACATGCATTGCAATAAGTTTATCTACCTCCATGATTTATGCAGGATTGCGAGGTGCTAGATCTAGCAGAAAGGCCTGAAAAGTTGATTGTTACGCACTTGATTGTGCCCCCAGTGGCCATCCGACCTTCAGTGGAAATGGAATCCGCAGCAGGAAGGTGTGTTTTAATAGTAGTGTCGTTTTCTGGAGTTTGAGTAGGAATTAGATTTCAAGCAATGCACCAGTTCCTATCAATATCATATGCAAGTTTTTTGATGATTTCCGAGAATTTTTAGTTCGGTAGCTCCTTTGGTCTCTTAGTTTTTATGATGGAGTTGTAGTTGAGAATTCCTGGGGGACCAGGGAACGCTCATCATGTTTTTTGCTTTTATACTACCTCTTGTTATCGATAGAGAGATGAACTTTTTGTACTAATCCTTTTCTGGTTGGACTTCTTGAAACCAGCAATGAGGATGACATCACAGTACGGCTTTTAGGAATTCTGAACTGCAACAATTCTCTTCGTACCTGCGTGGAGCAAGGGTTGGCAGCTGAAAAAACCATGGTAGGTTGTTCTTTTCCTTGTTGTTTGAAAATGATGCCCAAAATTGAATTACTTTAATGTGTGTGCACCCAAAATTGTAAACTTGATCTTGCGGGTAGCTGGAATTGATATTCGTTTTAAAAGGACAAAATGTCAGTACTTGTTTAAAACGGTTAATTCTGTCGAGAGCTTGATTTGGTTCTGTACATGTCTTGTCATCATTATTTTATGCCCAAAAATTTGCGGCTTAATGTACGGACTGGCTGAAGAGCAATTTGTAACGGCAGAAGGGCTATCTAGATATGTCAAACACTCTCGAAACTTAGATTTGGGTGATTATTATGGTATGCAGGAAACTTGGGAACTCCTCCAGTCACAGGTGTCACAATTAATCAACAGTGAAACACCAGTACCCCGGTCTGAGCAACCCACTTCCGGCAAGCAGCCGCGGGGTTTTGTACAGCGTCTGAAGGGAAAGCAGGGTCGGTTTCGTGGAAATCTTTCCGGGAAACGAGTTGACTTCACTGGCCGAACTGTCATCTCACCAGATCCGAACTTGAAAATTACGGAGGTTAGCTGCTCTTACTATTGTTGATTCAAAGTTTTCATTGCTGATTTTATTGCATGTGACCTTGCACTTTGAAACTGAACTCCTGTTAACCCTTAACGGACCAAGAAGCCCAAATTGGGCCTCATGTTTTTTATAGCAGATTGAATAGGTCTTATGTAGACTTCCTTTTATTCAAACTTATTTGTCTTTTGATCAACACATGCAATGTTCTTCACTTATTCCAGTGATATAGAATCTGGTCCTATCTGAATTATATTTTTCACCATATGATCAATTGAATTTGTCATTTTAAAGCTGTGAATCCTTGGTTAAGACTTGACGAATTCTTGTCGTTGTACGTGGTTCAACAGGTGGCCGTTCCACTGCTGATGGCTCAAGTTTTAACTTACCCTGAGAAGGTGTCCCGCTACAACATCGAAAAATTGCGAGGACGTGTTATTAATGGCATGACAAAACACCCAGGCGCCAACTTCATTATTTACCCCGATGGCAACAAACTGTAAGTTTGTCACCGAACGAACATGTAGTACAACAGCTCAAACTATTTTTTCTATAATTTATAACACAGTTTTTTGCAATAAGCAAGCGCATGTTACATTCATGTTCTGATGCTTTTTTGGATTGACCATATCAGATTCTTGAAATTCGGTGATCGAAGACGATATGCTGCAGAGCTCAAGTATGGTGATATTGTTGAACGACATCTAGAAGATGGAGACATTGTACTCTTCAACCGGCAGCCTAGTCTGCATAGGATGTCCATCATGTCACACAGAGTAAGGGCTTTATACACTAATGAGTTTGACCTTCTTTGTGATCATTTTGCCAGAGTGATTACAAAATGCATTAGAGATTTTTTTTATCCTTCCAGCCTTGTTACTTACTGTCAAAATTGGCCTTTATTGCAGGCCAGAGTAATGCCATGGCGGACACTACGATTTAACGAGTCAGTTTGCAACCCATATAATGCTGACTTCGATGGTGATGAAATGAACTTGCATGTTCCTCAAACAGAGGAAGCTCGAACTGAAGCACTCATGCTTATGGGGGTAATTTCGCTTTTTGTCATTCCCTCTCGTTGTCCTTTTTCAAGAGTGTCTACATAATTTTTTGCTGTTTCTAATGAATCCCCAATCTCGCGTGCTAAGTAAGCCTCTTTGTTTGTTCCAGGTCGCCAATAATTTGTGTACTCCAAAGAATGGGGAGATCTTGGTTGCTTCAACACAGGATTTCTTGACATCATCTTATTTGTTCACAAGGAAGGACACCTTCTACGATCGGGCTGCATTTACACAGGCATGCGTTTACATGGGGGATGCTGCAGAGACTATTGATCTTCCGACACCTTGTATTATAAAGGTACATTTTACACTGTCTTTGAGTTATGAAGCATGAACTGCAATACAAAACATGTTGTTCTGCATGCCAGCTTTGAAACCAACATATCATCGAACTTATTGAAAATAGCAAAGAACTAGTGATCGTTATGCATCCTAGTAGGACCAGGTAAGTAGGTACATCTAGAGAGAATTGAATTGACTTGCGGTTATGTGCAGCCCATGGAGCTATGGACAGGAAAGCAGCTATTCAGCGTGCTTGTGCGACCAAATGCTAAGACAAGGGTGTTTGTTAACTTGGTCGTCCACGAGAAGAATTACAATAAAAAGGCTGATATTGGGTCCATGTGTCCTACTGATGGTTATGTTTTTTTTCGGAATAGTGAACTTCTATGTGGGCAACTTGGCAAGGCTACACTAGGTTTGTCCAATCTACTTTTAATTTTCTTTAGTGCAGTTTTCTTCAGGTTGCACGATTGGTTTTTACGTGGAGCGGTACTCTGATATATTTGCCTCCCTTTCTGTTAAAATAATTACTGCCACGTGATAGTTGAACCGATAGACAATCTCTGCATAATTAGAACCAAGTTAAAAGGTGCAATCTTCCCAGTCTTCAAATCTCGCTTGTGTTTGAAGTCTTTCATGGATTTTTCTCTTATGTTTGTGATTAGTGAAAATGCCGAGCATGTCTTTCTTTTTGCAGGTAATGGAAACAAGGATGGCCTGTTTACTGTCCTTCTTAGAGACTATGGCAGCGACGCAGCTGCAGTCTGCATGAATAGACTTGCGAAACTCAGGTCGGCTTTCCTGACATGCACAAGTTAGTCATTGAATGCGTAAATTCAGCTGTTTATTAGAGTGTTGCTTATCTCGAAGCAGAATTACTCCGCTCATGCTTTTAAGCTATATTACTTACTTGATTTTTACTCATTCCAGTTGAAAATCTGTGAATTTTGAGCTCCTGAAATCTGGATCAATCTATAACTGCAGTGCAAGATGGATCGGAAATCATGGGTTCTCAATTGGCATCGATGATGTGGCACCAAGTGATCGTTTGAATCGAGAAAAAGAGAAAAAAATTATTAAAGGATATAGCGCCTGTGATCAGCACATTCAAGCTTATAAAAAAGGGAAATTGGAACTTCAGCCTGGTTGTAACGCCGCTCAGACCCTTGAGTCTGCAGTCATGGGGGAGCTCAACCAAATTCGGGAGGCTGCTGGAAATGTAGGGCTTCTTCCAACAGTCTTTTTGGTGGCTTTAAATTCTGTCCTGTCCTTTTCTGTGACCTGTGTTTTCTGTGTGTTTGTTCCTTGTGTCATCTATGATATTTACGGTGTAATTCACTGCAGGTGTGTAAAGATGAGTTGCATTGGCGCAACAGCCCCCTCATCATGTCTGAATGTGGGTCCAAGGGCTCCTTCATCAATATCAGTCAGATGGTTGCTTGTGTTGGTCAGCAATCTGTCGGAGGCAAGCGTGCTCCAAACGGGTTCATTGATCGGACTCTACCTCATTTTCCAAGACATGATCGAACACCTCAGGTGAGACGTGCTTTATTGTGAGAGGCTATTCGGCTTAATTCTTCTATGTTAGTGTTAATTCGTTAATGTTAATGTTAATACTTTTGTTTATGTTAATTCGTTCATACTACTTAGAGGTTTCTTTCATGCGTGTTAAGTGGTGTAAGATATTGAGTTGGCAACATGCGTGTGCAGGGAAAGGGATTTGTGGCGAACTCCTTTTACAGTGGGTTGTCTGCCACAGAATTCTTTTTCCATACCATGGGTGGCAGGGAAGGGCTTGTGGATACTGCAGTATGTGCCTCTTCCTTCTTTATGCAGCAATTGCTATCATCACATAATCCCAATGTGGTTATAACAACAAGGCTAGATAGGGCCATAGAATCTTTTGCACATTAATTGTGACACTCGGTCAATGACAACAATCTGAATTTGGGCATCCTTTAGGATGATATTCATATCTAATTCATTGATATTTTACTTGACCAGGTGAAAACTGCTGAAACCGGATATATGTCTCGGAGATTGATGAAAGCTTTGGAGGATCTATCAGCTCAATATGACGGGACAGTACGAAATTCTAGTGGTGGAATTGTACAGCTCTTATATGGAGATGATGGTATGGATCCCGTAAATATGGAGGGTAAAGATGGAGCTCCTTTTAATCTTGACCGGATGCTCATGAAAACCAAGGTATGGGATGGAAGCAGCCTATTACTTGGATATTTTACATTACCGGTAGAATTAGTGATATTGCTCGTTTTAGTTCTACTGTATCCGGTGTGCTTAAAAACTATATCAAACAGGTAATATTCAGGTTCCTGTAGTCAACAGGTTTCTTTCAGTTAATTCACTTTTTGTATAGAGTTTTTATCGCTTCCTTGGTTGACCTTTAATATTGATTCGGGTCTATGCTTCCTGATGCCTAACTTCATTAAATATATAGTTATCTTTCGAGGGTTTATTTTGTTGTATGTGTTTTGCATGATGAGCACTAAGCTCTCTTGTAGCTGCTACTTATGTCTCTTTTTTTTTGTTGTGCTTTGAATCAGGCAACATGTCCTTCATTGGGTCAACCCAGCCTCCTTCCTACGGAGATTACAAAGTATGTCGAGGAGAGATTGTCAAAGCCAGATATGATGTCTGAAAGTAGTGGTGCTTTCAGAGAATCTTTGGAAAAGTTTCTGGAGAAGTGCGTCAAATCCATAATCTCAACACGGACCAACTTGGGATTACCTCTTGATGTTTATGGAGGTCTTGATCAAGCAGTACTTGAAGACATGGTTGCTAACATCTCTGGCCTTACCTCACGACAGCTAGAGGTCAGAGATTTGTCTCTTTTCACTCCTAGTATAATTGTGTGAAATGATTTATTAGATTCTTACATACAGACCTCGGTAACTGAAGGAACTGCTTTGGTCGCAGGTGTTTCTGGATACCTGCATTAAAAGGTATCATAGGAAGCGTATAGAGCCTGGTGCAGCTGTTGGAGCGATTGGAGCGCAGAGTATTGGGGAACCTGGCACACAGATGACCCTAAAAACTTTCCATTTTGCTGGTAAGACATGATGTAATGCAGTGTATGCTTTAGTTGTTGGCGTGGAGGGTGTGTAAGGGATGCTAAAAATTCATACTTTTGACTATTCTGTTTAGTTGTGCTAATGGTCTTGCAAGCAAGGATTGTCTACTTCATGCTAATTACCTCATGTGAATACTTCATACTTTTAGTGAATTTCTTTTGCTCTTCGTCATTGCAATTTTAATTTTTTGCTTGATCAGAGTGTCTCGGTGTGTCTTTCTAGGGGAAAGTCTTATGTTCAATTAAAACTAAATTCTGACGTGTTCTTTCTCTCTCTTCTGATTTGCAGGGGTGGCCAGTATGAGTATCCTTTGACATCACTTGAAGTTACATTTCAAATTTGATGCTTGATGTCTTTGTTTGAATGGGAAATCCTGGTGTTTGGATTACAAGTTGAAATCGAGAGAAATGTCATGATTGTGTCGAGATTTTAAAATTAAAGTTTGTTTGTGATGATTCCTACAGAAATTTTCCTTTTACTGGTTAGTGCTGCTCCTTAACTTTCCTCTTAGACATTACCCTTGGAGTTCCACGAATCAAGGAGATTATTAATGCGTCCAAGAACATCAGCACCCCTATTATTACTGCAAAACTTGTGTGTGAGGATGATGTGAAAGCTGCACGAATTGTGAAGGGCCGCATTGAAAAAACTACGCTCGGAGAGGTCTGATTTCGCATCATTCTTTATTACGTTTCTAATACATAGTTTTTAAGATCCCTGAATTGCCCACAACTCGACTTTTGAACTTCCATGATTTCTATTTTTTACTTGTTTACAGATAAGTTTATAGTTGATATCAGTTATTGTTAAGAGTTACTCTGTTGCAAGTCAGATATAGAGCGGGTTTAGTGCTCTTTTTACATAACATGAGTCCCAACTTGCAGGTAGCCAAAAGCGTAAAGACTGTGCTAAGAGCCGGCCAAGCAATTATCTCAGTGAAGCTGGATATGAAAAGAATTGATGCTCTTCAACTTGACATCAACTCTGACACTGTTGCTCAGGCCATTGTTCAAACTCCTAAAATCAAGCTTAAGCACGTGGTTAGTTCTGCACTTGTATGCTTGACAGCACATCATAATGTTTGTGTTCCAATGTCGTGTTGTATCTAGAGGATTAGTGGGCTTCTAATCTGGAGGTTTCAGTTGATGATCTAATGGACGGCAATACTTTTGAATTGCTAAAATTAGGTATGGGGATGAAACGGTACTAAATTTCTATGGCCTTGGTTGGAGGGACAGCATATCAGAATTGTGGACTGCGATAAGCTTATTGTCATACCACCTGATCAGGACAAGGGCAAGCTGTACTTTTACCTACATCAGCTTTGCAACTCGCTCCCAAAAGTCATTGTTAAGGTATTGTATTTGTGCGTGTGGTACACCCACTAGATTCTTATGCTTATGAGAATCTAGTTCTTTATCCTTCCTGCTCTTCACCTTGTGACTTTCTCCTATGTGAAAAAACTCCCTATTCCACCCAATCTAGACATGGATTTGTATGTAGTTGTGATGTTCTCGTAGCTAACGGGATGGTTTGTCTCCAGGGAATACCAACTGTTGAACGGGCTGTTATTAACAAAGAGAAAGGAAAATACAATCTTCTTGTGGAGGGGTAAGAAGCTTCGCTGATGCGTATCCTTCACTCATAGATGCTTTTTTCGTTTCAAAAGGACTTTCAGTGTTCAGATTTCTAGTGGAGTTGACGTGAGTACAAGAATAATAAATCACTTATTGAATGAATGCTGGCGGTTCCAGGACAAATCTGAAAGCTGTGATGGGCATATCTGGAGTTGATGGGTTAAACACGAAGAGCAATCATGTCATAGAAGCGGAACAGACTTTGGGAATAGAGGCAGCAAGGAAAGTTATCATTGACGAGATTCAGTATACTATGGGCAGCCACGGCATGACCATTGATGCACGGCATATGATGTTACTCGCAGATGTCATGACTTACAAGGTCCCTTTTCTATCACTGCTCTCTGCCATTATTTAGCCTTGAGCTTTTATCATTTCATTCACCCTTGAACATTTTTGATGACACCTGAAATGCATGTGTGGGTGAAGTTTTTAGTGATATATCTCGTTTGTCTGAAACCCCACTTTTGTGTTTTGGGATGCAGGGTGAGGTTCTTGGAATTACAAGATTTGGAATTGCAAAGATGAAAGACAGTGTACTTATGCTGGCCTCATTTGAGAAGACCACCGACCACTTGTTTGATGCTGCTATCCATGGACGTATTGACAAGATTGAAGGTGTCAGTGAATGTATTATCATGGGAATACCGATGCCTATAGGGACTGGGCTTTTTAAAATCCGTCAGAAGTATGATTCCAACTCATCATCTTTTCAATTCCATTACTACCTCGTAATTTGCAATTGGAATTTGGAAAGCTTTATTTGGTAATATTTGGTAATATTTAAGTGTTTGGGACTTATTGGAATGTTGGTATGTTTGTGCAGGGTGGAGAAACTGCCAAAGCTGTCTTATGGTCCTCCACTACTTTTATCATAATCTGTTGAAGCATAGGATGCCTTGCATCTGCAAATTTTGTGTTAAATCCGCTTTGACAATTCTGGCATATAATTCGATACTTGTAAGCTTTTCTGTCCCTTCGTCGTCATTTATATTATTGAGGGGAGGATCTGTCATTAGAAGGAATAGCATTTAGTATTTGACACGTCCCTTTCATCATATTGAGTTTCAATACCAATCCTTCCTTTAAATTACAATATTAACCCTTGAAGCACCAAAAATCTATAGTTTTAAAATGAAAATTCAATCGATATTGTGAAAAATACAATTCAGATAGGACCAGATTTTATATCACTGGAATCGGTGAAGAACATTGCATGTGTGAATCAATTTGAATAAATGCACCTATTCAAAACTGCTATAAAAAAACATGAGGGTTAAGCTCCCTTCGCAATGAAATCGAATTTTTTGTTCGCATGCAAAAGCAATGGCTATCATTTGTGGTCTACATGCATTTTGAAATTGTCTACAATCGCATGTGCAGGTCATCCGAATGGTTCCTCAGTGACGGGTGTGAATCTAACTCGTGAGTGTACAAAATGCGGCATTTTCTTCAACAGTTTTTCTGAAACAACTATGAGATGCATACGTAGACTCGAGGCGATAATTTAAATATGGTATACTGGTACTTTTGGTTAGGAAAGTTCTGTTTATACCTAACTATTACATTATATTCAAGACCCTCAAAGATGGGTAATTCTTATGATCTATTGATTGGCAACCTAGAGTGAGAATTCATCTAGTCCCTGGATTGGTAGATAATTTGGGCTGTGCATACAACAAATTTCATGCAGTTTTGACTTTCGCAGTAAAAGACATTGAATTTCAAAGAATTTTTGTCCTCTATCATTACTTAAATTATAGAAAGAAATGTATGAACAGTTTCGTCTTTTGGACCTATGTTTGGAAATCAAAGGATGAAATATTGTTGTGACTTTTGTACTTTTGTCCCAAAAACAAAGGATGAAACATGGTTGTAACTTGGACGCATGTGAAGTTTGAATATTATGAGCAAAAGACTTGGTCACTCTTGAGAATAAATTAGAATGAAAACCTTTGGATAGATAGAAAGATAGATAGAAACTCCAAGCCTCTTGCGAGGCCGGTGTGAATAAAGTGTTTGTTTGTTAACCCTTTAGTGCCCTGGAGACTACATTGTGGTCACTAACGTGTCGAAAATGCAAATAACGGAAAATCCATGAACGATTGAATTTTGAATTGTGATGTTCATAGTTGGAGACTCATGAAATACATCTTCTAAAAAAATAAAATTTCAATTTGGAGTTGTGCAACTATCAAAATACCTATGAACAAAACGTGAAAATACAGTAAATACTTGAAAATATAATAAATACTTACAAATACAACACATGTACTATGCGGTATTTCTTGTGCTTGGAAGTTTGTTATCTTGTTTTAAATTTTTGGATTGTATTCTCTTGTTCATGTTCCATTAGTGTATATATTCCGATCTTGATCAATGTACCAACTCCTTTCATATTTTAACGTATAATTTTTTGTCCTAAACCGTATATGGATAAGTCACTATCACTTGTAAAATTCACAATAATTATGTGTGAGTCACTTCTTGACATGAAAGATTGCAATGGAGAGGTGTTGACATAGGTCATTGCTAAACCTCTTCACTTTTATTTTTGAAAATTTAACTCGAATCTTGTTTAACTTTGAAGTCGCACATCTTCCAAAATCTCATTTTTGAGTGTGCATTATACGGTTCAAAGACATACTATAATTTTCCAATCCAACGATCGGATCTTACCAGGGTTTAACAGGCACTTGTTTGATTAAGCTATACTTACATTTATACACTTAAATACTATTAATAGTTTCCATGGTTTGAATAGAGAGAATTTTAAAAAAAAAAACCACCAAATAACTCTGGTTTCTCTAGAACCACCCTGGGCACTAAAGGGTTAATAAGATATGGAGAGAGAGGCCAGGACCCAGTAACCACTTTATGAAGGTCATCGGTCCCCAACCCCCTACTCCACGAAAACCTTTGGACTATATTTGCGCTCGTATTACACCCACTTACAAAAGTAGTTGGACACCATATGAATTGCTCATATAAATTGAGATTATCCGGACCGTGCGGCGTTTCATGATAGGTAGGGTGTACCACATATGTAATCATGTTCTGACAAATGCTCCCTGAGAATGCTCCCTTATGAATATTAATTATCATTTCTTTTCATGAAAATGATGTGGAATTTAAATTTTAGAAGTTTAAAGTATGTAAAAACGAACATTCATGTAATTTTTTAAAATGTATTTATTTTAAGGTATTCGATTGATTGCATTAACATAAAAAATTAGTACAATGCATATATGTAAATAAAATGCACTTTGTTTATCATCTTAAATGGTTAGAATGAATGAATTTTTTTAAACATTCATCTAGATTTCACCGAAAACTTCATACTTTTGGATTTCGCCAAAAACTATACCTTCCAAGTTTAAGATGAGGTACAACCAAAATATTTATGAAATTCTTTGTCACTATTCTTGTTCATATCATGTATAAATTAGTTTATGAGAAAGATTCGGATAGCTCAAAACTATCAAGGAATTATATTTTTATGTTTCTAACGATCACAAACATGATACTCTTTGTGTAATATTGACTTATAGAACACTGGAAAAGGTCGTAGTTGTAGCTTGGTGTAATCCCAAGGGAACACAAGATTTTCATGGATGGCCCTAGCTAGTTCACAATTCAAAAATTGTCGAACTCTATATTTTATTGCTCGTTATCCTGGTATTATCAAGGGTTGTCACTTAAAGTGGAACTATTTCAGAACGACGCATGGCAAAGGTTCATTGTCAAACCCTATTATTGTGTTCTTGTGTTAATGTATGTTGTTAAATTACGGGTCCTATTTTGTAAGGTCGTCTTATTTTGAGGAACGGCAATGTATATTCTAAAGGATTGGGTTGGGACACAGGCCATCATGAAAAGCAAATTGCACTACGAGCATTTTTGTAAACGCCATCGAAAGCTACAAAAGACAGGCGAAGGATTGAAAATATCACATCATAAGATATCACATATCCATAATTTTATTTTCATCCACAATTTAGCGATTTCATCCAAGATACCTATCTAATTTGGAATTATTTGGCAAAAAACTTCATATCTTTTTGCCATTTTTAAGCTAGATTATTTTATTCTGGTGCAATTTGGTACAATTTCGTCCAAAAAATGCCATGTTTCGTATTCTTAAACAAGTCCAGGGTTGCTATCTTACCATCTGATTTAGTTTGTCATGTCAAGTTTGCAATGATATCGGCACGGCAACGCGTCCAAAGTCATGACCCGGTATACTACCTATCTGACGCAGATAGACTTTCCTTTTGCGGCAAACATCATAAGTCTACAGTAAAAGGTCGAGATGATGGAAAGCAGAGTTCAACATTTCAAGACAACGTTTGTCACTTTCCATAAAACAAGAACGGTATAACCGTGAGGCTCTGCCCTATATGTAACCTACATATATATTCATTATATATTTTAATAGTAAAATATGTATTATGTTCAAAACTCACGAATTAGAAATTTATGTATTAAAGTACTCTTATTTATAATTTTAACTTAGTATCTATATTTCAAAAAAATTATCATTTCAAAGAGTTTGTCTTCTTGTGGATGAAAACTATGAATGTAAAACGGAGATGAAAAATTATAGCATGAATGTAAACAGTAGGTGTAAAATTACAGATGTAAAATTGTAAATGTAAAATTGTGGATGCAAAATCATAGATGTAAAATTGTAGGTGTATAACCGCATTTTTATAATTGATGTATACCTGCAAATGTATAACTAATATATATCTAATGCATAACTAATGCACGATCATTGTGGATGTATAACCAATGTATAGAGTGTGTTGTGTAGGTAGCAAATGTATAACCAATGTATACGCTGTGAATGTACAATCGATGTATAGACTGCGAATGTAGAATTGCGAATGTATAGACTGCGAATGTATTGCGGATGTGTAGACTGCGAATGTATAATTGTGGATGTAGACTGCGAATTTATAATTGTAGATGTATAGAGTGCGAGTGTATAATTGCGGATGTATAGATTGAGAATGTATAATTGTAGATGTATAGACTGTGAATGTATAGACTGCGAATGTATAATTGCAGATGTATAGACTGAGAATGTATAGACTGCGAATGTATAATTGTAGATGTATAGACTGCGAATGTATAATTGCAGATGTATAGACTGAGAATGTATAATTGCGGATGTTAGACTGCGAATGTATAATTGTAGATGTATAGACTGTAAATGTATAATTGTAGATGTATAGACTGGGAATGTATAATTGCGGATGTATAGACTGCGAATGTATAATTGTAGATGTATACACTGAGAATGTATAATTGCGGATGTATAGACTGCGAATGTATAATTACAGATGTATAAATTACAAACGTATAATCGATGTATAGAATATGAATGTATAGATGAAGATGTATAGATTGTAAATGTATAATTGCGGTCGTAGGGTGCACATACTCTATTAGCACCAATTTAACAAGACCTAACTAGCTCATTACCAAAGTTCAAAACCTAACCTTCCAAACATAGCACTGCCTACCAAAGTACCAAAGTACCAAACTACAAAAACATAAATTCCACCCTAATCAACAAACACCACTTGCACAGCGCCAATTTCTCCAGACCTAACGAGCTCAAACCCTAACCAGCTGGAAAACCTTCAAAACACAAGCATTGACAATCCACAACACAGAAACGCCACCTCTATCATCATTTATGGCGATTCATTCACTCTACCAGGCAACCACGCACAAAGCTCAATCAACAACACAGAAAGGAAGAAAATTATTACCTTGATGAAGCACTGTGAAAGCAGCAGATTCCAAGTCGTCTCGTATAATCTGCTCACTCGACCTGCAAGTCGGGTAAAAACCGCTCAAATACCACAATTTAACAAGACCTAACCAGCAAGTGCTTTTCTAATTTTGCCTAAACAATTGCCAGATTTTCCTATTAAAAATTGATTGGAATCCCCTGGGGGTGCACTGTACTAAACACAAACAAGTGTATGTGAGTGAACACTACCGCTTTAATTTGAAGACTATCGTATTACATGTACATAAACTTCAAAAGAGTAACCATAACTTTCTCCTTCAAAATGTGAAAGAGAACATACCAAATAGTATGTTGGAATTGTTTTGATTTCAGGCGCTCATGCAGTTGAAGACCGCGGAAGATAGGTTCAAAAGTCAAGTTCATGTTCGAAGAAAAATATCTAGTTGTTCCCACTGCAATCATCATATAAGATTCAATACAAAAAGAAGGCTAGAAATAAATTTCGACTACATGACCAGCTCATCCTGCTAACCACCATGTAGATCAGCAGAATCTATGGTATATAAGATTTAGAAAAATGCCATTAGACAACGGCAGAAAACTTTGATTACAACCGTCTTTAGCCTACACTAATATCCCGGCTTAAAAAACTTCAAATATGCAGTCCTTATAGAACTCATTTTGACAGGAAAAACAAACATGAAATGAAACCAATTAGAGGAACAGATAGCATTTTACTACTATAGTATTCCAACTCTAAGCAACATCACCAGTGTGTCAAATGCAAATAGAGAACCTGTGAGATGAATCGATTCCAAGTAATGCCTCCTACAGAAATGGTTTCCATCGTGCCTTCATAAACTGGGCTGTCCCATGGGCTGCAAACATCATGATTTACACGGTCAATTCTGAAAAAGGGAAGAATCACTTCTCATTGAACGTGTCAGCATCTATAAGAAAAATGGACTGCAAAAAGAGTTTTTGAACCCTACTAGCAGATTTTAGAATGACACTGCAGTCTGAACTAGAATCGAAAAATACTAGTTGAGACTAGTCGACGGGCATAATGTAAGGCATGATGAATCTTATCTATTGACATTATCATGTATTCAATTGAACTTACTTCAATGGAGCGGTTGAAAAAATTTCATCCAAATCAGCTGGTCGCAATGCCCCATCCTGCAAAACAGAACAGGCTCTCATTCTTGGAGCTGGAGTCAAAAAAGATGCCGATGGTGGAGATGCGATCTTCAGCTCGTTGCCTAGGGTTGTGTCAATCGTGATTCTTAATGCTGTGTAGGGACAGCGCATCACTTATTTCAGATCCTGCTTATTAGCAAAAATAAAACGTTATTAACGGAGAAAACGAGACGAAGAAGAAGAAGAACCAACGGACATCAATCAAGCCAAGAATCTCTAACAAAACGGGACGAATCCCAACAATAGCGGCACTGGATCCCAACAGTCAGGGTAAAGACCAAATGCGGCAAACGTTTGTTCTGTATTACCCTGATATTACATGTATATTTTAATATCACAAGAGCATTCAAGGAGCTCTTAAAGCCATGGAAAAGCAGCAAAAATGCTAAATTTTCTCCTGCAAGAAAAAAACATTGGCCCTGAGGAAAAAAAATTGAATTATGAGTTATGTGTTTCGAGAATCTAATTAACCCAGTAAAATATCTCACATAATCCAATTAATGGACGTCCTTATCCACAGCCGACATCCAGACACGGCACTACCCTCTGCTTCTTCATTTTCACCAAACGAAACCCTAATGCGCGAAATTTATACATTCCAGCATTCTTCAGGACCAAGAATTGTTACCAGTGAGAATATCAAAATTCACGAATGAAGTAATTAATTCACGAAGTAGTAATGCAAAGAAAGCAAGATTTTCCATGACAAGAGCCACCCCATCGCTAGAAGCGCGTGAAACCCTAGAAATTTAGCACGGAACAGCATGAGAAACCGGACCCAAACGCCGCCGTTAAAACGTCCCAAGCACGACTCCGGCGCGATCAGAGGATAACCTAGCCCCCGGCGTACCCCATGGAGTGCAGGGCCTCACCTGAGGATTGCCCACCATCTCCGCCGTCTGTTGCTGCAACGGCGAATCTGCTGCTGCAGCTCCTGCAACGCGAGCAGCTTGGCGAGGCGTGCCTACCGCACTGTCGCACCCCTAATTGTATCACTCTCACAACAATCACAACAATCGAGCCTGCAAACAATTGATCGAGCCCACACTAGCACCACCCTAGAAAACCAAAGAACGCAGGAGCCTTTCCGATGGAGGTAGTTCATCATCAACGACCTTCCGCTAACAGCCTCTTGAACCACGTGTTCGTAACGGCCATGGACATGCTTGCAGCCGCCATTGCGATCCAAACGACAACGTAAAAATTCAAGCGAGCTCGACAAATTGCTACGGAGAAATGAAAACTCAAAACCCTCATTGCAAAGGAAGAAGAGATGATGAGCGCAAGTCCGGGTAAAGGCAGGATTGGTCAGGGTGTACCAACGTTTCATCTATTAGATTTCACCACATTCATCTAACGCGCTAGTGTGAAAAGGGTTGTAGATGGACGAGGATAGTATGCGCGCGGGGAGCGGGGAGCGGTGAGCAGTGAGCGGAAAAATGTGAGATTACGAGCAAGAATTTCAGGTCAACCGTGGTCAACGATACTATATTTGGCAAATATTCGAATATTCGGTTATTTATAGTAAATTTTTGGACCTATGACCGTGGAATATTTGGTACCTATAACCGTGGAATTTGGTCGGTGGAAAATGTTCAAGGCACATGAAAGGCACACTTTGTGCCTAAAACCGTGGTAATTGGACCCAATTCCGCGGTTTTAGGGTAAAATGAAAATTTAATTTATTACACCCTTGTTATGGACCAATCAGTAGGTTTAGGCATAGATTTTCTACATCAATATTATTTGAACTAAGTAGCAAATTGATGATATAGACCAGCTACGGTTAAGGGTACAAAATAGAAGAAATTCCAGAGTTTAGGGTAAAGAATAGAACATGATTTTGAAAACTGCAGTAGTGGCCCTTTTAGTCTCACTACAATTTCATTGATTTGAAGAGTGAACATGTCAAAAATGGAACTAGAAACATTGAAGTACCCTAAGATGTTGGATGAGTCAACAACCCACTCTCAAGAACTTGCTTAACTTCGTTGAAGCTAAGAGTGGGTGCATGTATGAAGGCATCTACATCAGCATCAAACTCACAAATGACCGTGAAGAAAAAATACAAATGTTTGCAGTGAGCCCATTGACTGCGGCCTCCCTTTGCCTTAGTCAGCATCTCCTTGAAATAAGGGCAGGAGCAGTCTGGAAACTGGGAAATTGTGAGATGGTATTGCTGAATTGTCGAAGGCGTGCCCGAATCCAACGTGACGATGCAACCTAGGGCAAGGACTGGAACCATGTCCACCTTCCTTATGCGACCTTTGTATGCTCCAGCACTGGCACAGTTGTTGGCTTGCTTGATGGATGGGCTCTTCTTGTTGCGGCGGACATTTTTGCCGTGCCGTCGCTTGGGAACTTCATCAGGGAATGCTGGAGTTGCATAGGATGACAAGTCAACGGGGAGAGGGTGGTCTTGGAAGAGCCTTCGCGGCGATATGACCTCCCGCTGTGGAAGTCGAAAGCCAGCATTCTCTAAGGCAAGTATCTCCTTGTGTGTTAGGTTAGTGCCGTTTTTGACGGGCCAGATCTCGGGGACCTTCGGGCGGGACATAACTCACTTTCTGCGGGTTCCTTTGACACACCTCTCAATGTCGTCGTTGCAGAAGAAAAATTGCATGCGGTCCTTGCGTTTTTTCCTGTAGTTGTCCATCAAGCCCGTGTACGTAGGAGCAGCGGTAGATTTTCCGTCTTGTACGATTCGAGCGATGCACTTCTTCTTAGTGACAGCCTGCTACGCGAAACAAGCTTTCGCAGATGTTTTTGGCAACCTAGCTATGTGCCTCTAACTCTCGTCGCAAGCCGTTTCTTGCACGGAAGTAACGTGGTTTAGGGCTGCCGCTGGGGTGGGCTCTGGTACCTGCACTGGCACATCTAATTTCTCTAATGCTAGGGGAGAGTCTGCCAGCTCTACAAGAGAAGCATTGAGGTTTAGGACGTTGTTCCTTGCAGACCTGGTCTGGACTCGAGGACGCAAGATGTTGATCGTATCAGGTCGGTGAGAGTCAAACTCCGAGCCGATGGGAACGTCTGCTTTCCGCTTCAACAA
This sequence comes from Pohlia nutans, assembly GCA_022496805.1. NCBI lineage: Eukaryota > Viridiplantae > Streptophyta > Bryopsida > Bryales > Mniaceae > Pohlia > Pohlia nutans. The sequence goes on from CM040085.1 coordinate 37,338,275, forward strand.
CAAGAAGACTTCCTCTCCTTCGAGTTGAGGCGTTCGAGTGCAGAACTCCTAAGCACCCGGCATTTTCGCTAATGCTTCGTGTAGGGATTTTGAGTTCCCCGTGCACTATGTAGACTTCTATGCAATCCAAAGTTTCAGTTCTTCTTTGGTAGGGCCGGTTCCAGCTCTATCCCCGTTGAGGTATTGGTAGTACGCGACGCTCTACATGAAGGATCGGACGAAGTCATCCACAGTAGCGACAAAAAGGTCTGACCCTCGATCATCGGACTGCTGTTTCCATTTGTTGTGGATACTTTCCGCTAAGTTGCAAGAGGACATTTCAGCCAACTCGTCCTCAGTGAGGTCCTGGTATATAGAAAGCAGTGCACCTTTAGAGTTTGTAGGTGAAGAGAGGAAAATAAGCAATGGCAGAGACTTAGGGTTTCGGATTTAGGGTTTAAGAGCTCACCAGCTGCATGAAGCCTCCCCATTGGCGGTATCGAAAATGCCAGAAGGCAAGCCATAGGTCGAAACGTCTCAATCCATCTTCTGTTGTAGCTCTTGAGGACAGCCACCAAGCTCGGATAGCCAGGTACTTGGAATCTGCATCCGCTTGCGTTGAGGCGTTCTTGTATTGCTTCCAAAGCATGCGATGTTGGTCTTCGAGGTCAGCTCTGATGTCAGCCTTCGTGTGCATCTCCAATGATTGCACCCAATGGAAGAGACAAGTTCCTTCTCTATTCGGCATTGGGATTGATGCATCTCCACAGTCCTTTTTTCACAATTTCAAGGGCGCACAATATACCATTGAAAAGGTATTCTCAAGACCATTCCAACGGTATATTACACGCTCCCAGAGTCCAAAAATTGCAGTCGCTACATCGAAAAGAAACTCCAGCAGAATCGAACTTGAGAATTCTCAATCTTGTCATGGCCACTTCGAGACCCCAAAAAGGACTGCCGGTACCGGCAGTCCTTTTTCCACAATTTCAAGGGCGCATAATATACCATTGGAAAGGTATTCTCAAGACCTTTCCAACGGTATATTACACGCTCCCAGAGTCCAAAAATTGCAGTCCCTACATCGAAAAGAAACTCCAGCAGAATCGAACTTGAGAATTCTCAATCTCGTCATATTTGGGTCTCCTTGTATTCAAGTTTTGTCTGCCTTTTTGGATTGCCGGTACCGGCACTGCGTTTTTGGGTTCCCTTGTGTTCTAAGTGTTGCTAGTGATTTTGCACTGCCGGTACCGGCACTGCCTTTTTGGGATCCCTTGTGTTCTAAGTGTTGCTAGTGATTTTGCACTGCCGGTACCAGCATTGCGTTTTTGGGTTCCCTTGTGTTCTAAGTGTTGCTAGTGATTTTGCACTACCGGTACTGGCACTGCGTTTTTGGGTTCCCTTGTGTTCTAAGTTTTGCTTGTCATTTTGCACTGCCGGTACCGGCACTGCATTTTTGGGTTCCCTTGTGTTCTAAGTTTGCTAGTCATTTTGCACTGCCGGTACCGGCACTGCGTTTTTGGGTCCCTCCATTTGGCAATCTCTTTAGAATTAGCCTGGCCAGCATTATTCCTTAACCCTTTAACGTCCCAATTCAACATTGTTTTCAAAGATGCGCTATAAAATGTTTGATAAAACCCTAAAATAGAGTAGATGTACAAATTAAGCTTGTAAATGTCAATGTGAAGATCACGTCTGGATGGTTGGATGCATCATTTTTTTATTAATATTTTTAATTTAATTTTAAAAGGTTTTCTCTTGAAATTCTCAAAAATGTAATGAAATTGGAATAACATGCCCTACGAGATGGTATGGTTTCTATTATTTGATTTTACCTATTTTGGTAAATCATGTTTGAGGTCTCACTTTTTGAACTAAGAATGAAACTTGACATAAACCAATTGTGTTATTTTTCTAAAAAGCATACTAACCTATTTTGAAGATCCAAACCGTTCAAAGAATTTTCAACTTGCACAAGAACCAAGAGTAATTTTGGTGGATGAAAACTGTCCAATCTAGATGAGATCCGGACAGATGATTTTTTTTTAAATAACACAATCGGTTCATGTCAAGTTTTATTCTTAGTTCAAAAAGTGAGACCTCAAACATGATTTTCCAAAATCAGTAGATTCAAATAATCGAAACCATACCACCTCATTGGGCATGTTATTCAAATTTCATTACATTTTAGTGAAATTTTTTAACGTACCTTGGCTGGACCTCCACCTTACCTTGTATTCAGTTTATTTGAATTTCTCAAGCAAAGGAATTTAAATTTAAAAATTATAGTAAAAGACTTGAGTTACAATCTGAGCACTGTGTCGTCGTTCACTGCAAAGGATTCATCATGTAAGGTAAAAAATTTCAATTAAGCCGTAAGAATCTCATGAATCTAATGAAGTAATTTCTCATGAGCAGAACCAGTGCCGGTACCAGCAGTAGTTTTTCAAGGTGTTGTGAGATCAAGAATGAGGTCTTTGAGAGAAGTGCCGGTACCGGTAGTACTCCTGGGGGGCAGCTCATGCGATTCACGAGGGCGCAAGGACACGGCTCAGATTGGAAGCATAAATTTCCATTGTCCTCGTGCCAGGCTGCGTGGATCTCATGCGCGGCCAGGCTGCGTGCATCTCAGGGTTGCGTGGATCTCAAATTGGAAGCTCGGGTGCTCAGATTGGAAGCATGGTTGCCTCGTGCTCGTGCTCGTTTGTCCTCGTGCTCAGATTGGAAGCATGGTTGCCTCGTGCTCGTTTGTCCTCGTGCTCAGATTGGAACCCTAAATCGCTAAACCGGGTCCCTGAAGCTCTGAATCTCCGAAGCTGTCTCTGACTGAATCTCCGGACTTTGAGCTGTTGACTCTGAGCTGTCGACTCTGAATCTCCGGAGCTGGCTCACGTCATTTTGTCTCTATCTGACTCTGAGCTGGTCGACTCTGAGCTGTCTCAAAATCTCCGGAGCAGGCGAGGTTGCGTGGAATCTCCGGAGCAGGCGTTGGGTCCCTGTGGACTGTCCGTAAATCCATGGAGTTTGCTGGCATTTCGGATCTAGATCGATGACCTCGAAAAGTACTGCCGGTACCGGCACTCGTTTTCCTGGGGTTCCCTCTCTCTCATTGGCTTCCCTCTCTCTCAGTTGGTGGCGAGTCGTTGCGTGTTTGGCGTCGGTCAGTGCGAGTCAGTGCGTGCTAGGAGTCAGTGCGAGTCAGTGCGTTCGATGGAAGCCAGCGATGCAAGCCAGCGTTCGATGGATTGATTCCGAGTGAGTGTAGTAAAGGAAATTTGAATCCTGAATGCTGCCGGAATCTTGAATGTTGTCTGCCATGAATGCTGCCGCACGATATTGAGCACTGCCGGTACCACCGTGAGCACTGCCGGTACCACAGTGAGCACTGCCGTTACCGGCATTGGCCTAAAACCGCCCCTCCGTGTAATCCCTGAACCCTTGATTCCGCACTGCCGGTACCGGCATTGGTCTGGTGTTCTTTTTTTTGCTAGTACTGAGCTCATACTTGTGGGTGAAATCTGGCTCATGTGTTAATAGACAGTTGCGAGTGAAATAGACACTTGCGGGTGAAATTTGGCTAGATTGACTGATGTGTTAATAGACAGTTGTGAATTGTCAATTAACTCTCCATTTTGTGCATGTAGGAGTGACAAGTATTAGTCTTACACGCACTGTCGTCCAATTAGCTGCACACAAAGGCTTTATAGGTACACATGCAACGTTCTTCACTGAACCTGGTGATATAAGATTTGGCCCCATTTGAATCTAAATTTTCAGAATCCAGTATTATACTCTCACTTTCATTGCCATAATATATGTGCATGTTAATGCTTAAATATGCTAATTGAATAAGTTTGAATGGGTTATGTACTTCAGTGTTTATTGTTTAAAATTATGTGAGATTCACTCTTGGTGCCATGCTTTGATTCTTTGAAGGTTAAGTGTTTGATTTTATTTTTAAAAAGGGGTTTAACTAATGTGGAGGTCTGTTGGTTTGTTTCATTTGCTCAGAGCAAATGATTATGGAGTCTTCAGAATTGCCGATTTCAAGAAGCGAAGTGGAATGTCAAATTTACGACATTTTGAAGAGGGAGACTGGAAATTCCTCCTCTCGTTTAGAGAAACTGAGATTCCAGCCTCGAAATAAATCCAAACTTAACATTCCCTTGTGCAGGATGGTATCTCTTCCTATCATGCGGCCATATCTAAAGAATGACGTTATGAGTTTGGCTGAGTTTGGCTGCGTTCTCTATGTTTCTTCATTGTCACACAGGTTGGTGCCTCTAGACAGCTTTTCTTTGATGGTAAGGCTGTAGAGAAACCGGGAGTTGATCTAGTCATTGCAGAGTATCCAGATGGGTTGAGGGTCCCTGGTGTTTCTGACCCTCCATCTCAAGTTCCTAATTGGAATGAGAGCCTTGAGGGTTTTCTGAAAGTGACCATAGGGTTTGCATATGCATATCTCCATGACGATGGTGCATTTCTCCTTTTTTACCCCGACAGTCCCATTGTAAAAAAAGAAGTAATGTCCTACTTTAAAAACTATAAGATGAAAGTAGTTGATGAGTGGACTATCATCAACTACCTCCATCTAGCAAACCCGCTCCATCCCTCCAAAAATGCGAGCTCCTCTACATTTTTTAATTTTCTTCAATTTTTTTATTTTTGCACATGTTTTTTAATATGACCTTCTATGTATTAATATTCATTGTTTTTTTATAGACTTTGAAGTTCAAGGCGGTTCTTCTCGCCCGTGATGTTCCCTCTACGGCGGCAAAGCAGCCACCTCCTCTACTTATCGCTAAAGACCCCTCTATTCCCCAGGTTGACTTAGCGTGTAATGACGTTCTTTTCAACGCTGTGACGTTGGAGTCACAGCTATTGAGGAAGGACACAGGCAAACCATGGTGTGGTCCCAAAGAGAAATCTGAGGTTCTGATGAAGTTGTTTGTGTATGGACTAACTCCAGCTAATGGTATCGTGGCAGACCTCACTGCATCCACAGGTAATTTTATTTTTATTGAATGAATTGCACATTCAATATCATGTGATTTTTACCCTTTGTTTCTAATAAACCTTTTCTGCTCTGTTGTGCAGGTGCGTCTATCCGTGCAGCTAGGGCTTGCAACCGTCACATTCTAGCTCTTGAAAGTGATTCAAAGCTATTTGCTGAGGTCTTGAAGCCCCTCGTTGCTTCTCAGACCCGTACAGCGCCACCTGACACCGCTTCCATCCAGCTTCCTGATTCCGATGATGAGACCGTTTGTGACGAGCCCCTTGAAGCTACATGTGAGTAAGTTTGATTGGTTATTTAATGCAAATTGCAAATACTGGTTAGTACATCTACATCTGTATACGTTTTCTAATATTTCAACCGTTCTTGATTTGCAGTTTGACAAGCGCTAAACCACTACAACGGCGCCGTTTAAACCTTAGACAGTCCTTGCAAAGTTTGGTTAGCCCTGATAGTTCCCCTCAAGGACTGCTAGTGTATGCCGAAGCACTGGCAACATCATTTGCCAATGCTAGTCCTAGTAGTTCTTCATGTTTTTCCACACCGCGTCGACACTATGATCCACGTGTGCTCTCATATGTCGATGTGAGTGCTATTGAATCTGACGTAGATTCACCTTGATTGTACGGTTTGAGTATTTATTTATTTCCCCATCATTTCTTGATTCTATAACGACTTTGAATGCATTATCTTTAGATTCTGTAACGAGTTTTCAAAGTTTGAAGCTAGAAAATTCCATTAACAACTCTAAACATACACCCCTAAATCCACGGCTATAGGTCCTTTTCCTAAACAATATTTCAGAAATATTCATTAATTACACCCTAAAACCGCGGTAATAGGAGGTACTTCAAAATCCTACACCCTGAAATTTTTCCCTAAATTTCTGCTCACTGCTCACTGCTCACATACTAGCATTTCCCGGTTGTAGATAGCACATTGGACTTTTAGGTCCAGCGTTGATGGAAGATGTCATTGGATAGCCTCTGCCCTAAAGGTCAGAGCCAATAAAGTGATTTCCATCATGCAAATTGCTCATGGCAGAGGAACTACGTAATTAGACCTCACATTTTGAAATTGATGCAGCCTTGGTGAGTTGAAGCTCAATTTGTATGATGGGAGTTCTAAAGTAAAGGAAGTGCTTACTGTGTAGACAATTGTCTGTTGAATGTTTGAAATGTTGATTGGTTTTTATGATTTGATGCAGGCTACAATGCATGATCGCACAACTTTATTCATCGTGAAGTACAAGGATTTGAAGGCTAATATATGTGTCCTGAAATTTTGAGTATTACTTTCATTTAACATCATAAGTTAATTATTTTAGACGCAAAAACACGTAATTAATGATGATTAATGGTAAATTTTCATTAAAGTATTGGTGATTGTCAAATTCATGCCCGTGTGGATAAGTTCATAGGATTTAGTTAATTGCATTGATCGTTTTATTTGGTTCACTTGATTGCTTATGAAAGTGTTAGAACCCATATGTAGCAGATCCAAAGAAGATTTCAACAATGTTTGTAGCATGAGTTTATTTTTCTTGCTCTAAATTTAAGGACTTCAGCCAAGACTGTACCTCAAACTATTGCGTAGTAATGTGGATATAAATTTTGTGAGGGAACGGTTTGACCAAAAAATATGACATCTGAAAAATCACTTATTTTCAGGATCTTAATTGAGCTCTGTTGAGGTAATGGATGAATTTCAGACCACGAACGATTACAGGTCAAGTGCCACTATTAGCAAATTCAAATAGTTACGGAGTATAGGTTGATGCATTGTATTGTACTATGCATCACTTAACTTGCTCGCACCAATGAAAATTTTACACTTACAGATGTCAATTGCAGGTTTTTTTTTAAACCTAGTCGATCAGAATTGTGAAGTGTCGAGACGGTCCCCACTCGCGGTAAACCTTTACCGTGAGGTTTTATAATTCTTTCTCCTATTTCTTTGTCTAATTGCAGCAATTTAGCTGATTAGACTTATTTATGTTTGGAGAGTACTTTCCATTTGCTCTTTTTCATTATTCTTAATTTTCTGAGTAATTTTAGCTGAGTGGCGATTTTTGACCGTTTAATTGTGGACTTTTGAGTGTTTGTGCTATTTTGCCTATTATTCTAGGAGGAATATTTCTAAGGTACCTTTGTAGAATTTGGACTCTACTCCATGTGTAAAGTCCAAATCCTATTTTTTGGGTAAAAATTACCCCCGGTTAACTAGGAGTGAAGTAGGAGTTTAGTTAGTGTAAGGTGGGTTAGGATTGATAAATGTTTCCGTTTGGATGAGGGTAGTGTTGATGGATGAAGCTTTGGGGTGGGAGTTTTAAACCCACCCCTGTCGTGGAAGCCCAATCTAGTTTTTTGGCCGTTAGAGTTTAGAGAGACAGGGGGAGGAAGAATTTTTTAGCCGTTAGAAGTTTTATAGAGAAAATTATCACGAGATTAGGGAGTGCAATTAGGAGGTAGAAGACATGAGTAGCGCGGTGACGAGCATGGTTGGACGGATCTGAGGAGTAGCGACCCGGAGTTCGGAACGGAGAGGAGGTCGTGGAGCTGCCGGCGCGTGGGAAGATCAGGTCGTGGGGAGTTGCCAGTGCGCGACGACATGAGGTCGTGGCGCTGCTGACGCGCAGCAAGATCCAAATCGAGAAGCGACAAAGGGTGAGACAGGTGAGCACAACATTAGGGGGCGGATCGGGGCGCAGCGTTGCAACCACGTAGCAGGACCGTGAGTGCCGTAGCGCAGGGGACGTCGAAGCGCAAAGATGGCCGCGTGCGGAACTACGGCAAGCTAGGAGACAATGCTGGCGAACTCAGGCCAGTCAAAATCCAGGTACGAGTACTCGGACATTGGAGTCACCACACTCGGCGCCTTGGATTCCGCCATCTTGAACGCTACTCACACACAACAAAACCCTACGAAGAGGGTGGAAACGAGCCATGGCCACTCCGCCAGTAACGACACCATCGACAATGTGAGGCGGAGTATCCAGAATCGACGAATTCGGCAGGGAGGGCGCACGCTCAAAATTGTCGAATGTCCCCTGTTCCTCACAGGGGGATATTACGGAAAACCAGCGTGACAATAAGGAGGGAGGCTTCCACCCCCTTCTTTCCTTCCAAACTTGGTGTGGTTTTGGTGCAATCTTGACTCCGTATGCGTAATAGGACTAGTAGGACCTTTGTGGTATTGAACTTGCAATTGTAATTGCCCGTGATTCATTTACCTTGTGAGCTTTCTCAATTGTTTGGCATTCGGTTTCCTTTCTTGTTGGAGGTGTTGTTTGTGGAATGTTGAGTAGTATTGTGGCATATTTTGAACCCGGTGTGTAAGACACGACGCAGAAGCGCTACCCGATTTTCACGCCAACTCTTGTGTTGATTAGTACAATTGTGGTTGAAATTGGAAAAAAGAATAGGATTGTAAATTAGGGTTATTGGGCACGACGCGGAAGCACTGCCCAAAATTCCCCAATCCTCCTTGTATTTTTTCATGATTTTGTGGGCAATTGTGACATTGTCTTGTAGTGGGATGTTTGGCTCACGAAAAACCCCATTGGCGTAAGTTTTGATGCTCATTTTGAGTCATATTAGTGTGCTGTAATTTTTGGACAGATGTGGGTTTTTGGTGTTTGGGGGTATCCATTGTCCAATTCCAGCCCAATTTTGAATACTAAAGTACTTAAGAAGAATTGGGTTGAAACATGGCAATTTTCATGCTTTTAGGCCAATTTTTAGGTAATTTCGTGTGCTGCCATTTGAGTGGAGGAGCAAATTCCCTCCACTTAGTCAATTTTATTGCCCAATTTAATCCCATTTTGGAGTACATAGTACCTATGGGTGATGGGAATAGATTTGATGCACTCTAGCAATTTTTATGTTCTTTTCTAGATAGTTGTTTATGATGCCATTTTAGGAGGAGCAATTTCCCTTCCCTTGCCTAATTCTACTCTCAAAATTAACCCCATTTGGTGTAATTTGTACCCATGGGGAATTAATGAGAATGAAGGCAATTTTGGCCCTTTTAGAGTAATTTCTAAACTCATGTTTGTGCTGCCATTTGGAATAGAGGTGCATATTCCCTCTATTTGACCATCCCTACCACCAAAATTGATTCATTTTTGAGTACTTGGTACCCATGAGCAATTGGTGTGACTTGGGACTATTGTGGTAATTTTTTGGGGCATTTTACTTGGACTTTTGTGCTGCCACTGCGAGTTAGGAGTGCATTTTCACCCATTTGCCCCCATTTGTGCTCTATTAGGCTCCCATTAGTAGTACTATGGTCGTATGAGGTTTTAGTATTGTTTTATGGTGTATGGTACTTTTAAAACCCTGATTTGGCGTCACTTTGTGTGCTGCCATTTTTTGCACACCTCTCAATTGTCCATTCTTGCATCACTTTCCCATCATTATATTTCGTTGACTCATCCCATCCACCTTCGCTTAGGAGTCCATTGCTTAGCATTGATTCACCCCACCCCTCGGCCAACTATATGATGCGTTGATCGGCCAACCGGTCAAAGTACTCATAAGAATCAACAACTTTACTCGCATACCTATTTATTTTTACGGTTTGAAACTTTTCTTAATAGCAATTTGAAGGTCCTTGTTGAGTGAGTTTGAGCACTTAAATAATTTAGAATATCAATCTTCAATGTTTACATAAATAACTATCCCCAGGCAAAGGCTCATTTGATGATAAATTGTATGTAACTATTTGTTTAGTGTAATTGGTGTTCATGACAAGTTCTTGTGATCGTCACAATTTGTTGAATTTTGCAACTCGTTGTAATATTGTGAAGGTTCTGAAATATTATGTATCATCACATGTGGAAATTGGAAGATTGAACTTAGGTATGGATTGTTAACCCTTAAACGTCAAGGTAAGCCCCATGGGCTTATTTAAACGAGAATAATCAAGAAAAAAGTAGATTTTCTCAACCAAATCAAGCGTGGATTGGTGCGTTGGAAAGCTACTGAAAAAGCGATCTAAATTCCAAATTTGCGCCTCATTTGGGAGATTGTAGAAACACTGGCAAGCAATCGAAGTTATCAAAATGAGTAGGAGTTGAGGTTGGGGCAGTTGAGGTCGTTTTCTGAAAAGTGCCGCAGTGCTACAGTGCCGCAATAATGTTGGTCAGCAGAGCCATTTTTCCAAAAAAAACCAAAAATATATATAGATTTTTATTTTTTTTATTTTTTTTATTTTTTTTTATTTTTTTTTATTTTTTTTTCCTCCTCCAAAAATTTAGATTCCTTTCGGGCTGCCCCGCCCAGGCCCTCCTGACGTTTAAGGGTTAAGAGAGTTTTACCGAATTCAAAACTTCTTACATTGACAGATTGAGGTGCAGTTTTTGACGTGCATGTTGTAAACCACACAATAGATCATTGTCTTTGTGGAATAATTGTGAATGCATGCAAAACAAATAATTATGGCCTTGTAAATAGGCTATGGTAATTATATTCTTAATAACAAACACTTGGAAAAATTTAGCACACAATAGTTTGAACCCTAAGCACTGGTACTAGGGGCACTAATGGAGTTGCATTGGAGAAATAATCTCCAACAATACCCTTACATAGGTTTCAATATAAAATTATCTTGCATAAGTCATTTTTATTGTAATTAGTCCACATCTATTTTAGCTATTTTGTTTTTAACATACAATTATCTTGCCTTCATTTTTACATGCTTCATAATGTTACGTTGAAATATTCTATTATTATGCAATTTTCCTCAAAGTTGATGTAACGTTTAGTTGATGTAACAACAACTACCATGTTTGCATATACATACAAAATTTTGTACGTATATTTATTTTCTTTTGTTGATGTAATCAAGGAAGTGCAAACCTTTATTTTGTTTTTTGTCTTTTCTGATTTATGGAAAATAAATCTCTATATCCAATCCTCATTATTGGTGCAGCCATTACAAATGTTTTGAGGTCTTCAAAGAGTTGCAAATTTGGCCAAAGATGCCATGTAAAAGAACTATTAAAAACATCGATTGAAAATAAAGAATTTTTTTTAAAATATCAAATATGACGTAGCCAAAATTTGCCACGTCCAATTTGGATTTATTAAAAATTTTAACAATATTTTTAAAATAATAATTTAATAATGATTTGATTATTTTTTTAATAACATATATATTTTTTCTTTTTCTTTTTCTTTTTCTTTTTCTTTTTCATTTCTGTGCATGATGGTGTTGGCTCACTCACGGACCTTTGTAGGCCTCAAAGTCTTTCTAATGACTCCATTCCTTCACTATTGAGCCTCATGGCTTTCATAGTGGAATCATTATCTTTAATCACTCCTATATTTTTAAGAGCATTTGATAGTACAACTTTAAATTGCATCAAATATTGAGAAGATAAATTTTTGTTCATAATAGCTATTTAGAACAAAGTTCTCAAAGCTAGTATGGAGAATATAGAGAACATAAATTTTCTTATCAAAGATGGTTCCTCGGAAATTGTATGAATAAATTATAAAAATATGAAGTTTGTTCAAAAGGCATGATAGATTATGATTTTCATTTTATGTATGTAGCATTGCGTAGCCCAAGTTGTGTAATTAACGTGTCCTATACAAGTCTTGATATATTTAATCACATTAATTACATTAGTTTTGTCTTATAAATAATTGAATCTTATGACCTTATAAGCTTTAATCTTATGCTTAAAGCTTTTTGATTACTGATAGATTTAAATACATTAAATAAAATTAGTATTGTCTATACATGACTTTATAGATTTAATTTCATTTATTACAATTAATTACATTACTTTATGTTTGATAAATTATTGAATCTTATGACCTTATAAGCTTCAATTTTATGTAAAGAGGTGAAATTATTACCAATTTTTTTAATCATTTCAAAACTTAAATTTTAGCCTCACTTAAACTTGAAACATAAATTTTAAATTTTAACTTCATTTAAAACTTAAAACTTATCGTAAAATAAATATTGCATGCTCGTGTTAGTATTGTAATTTTTATGTGTTTTGTCCTTTTGTAACAAAATTGTCATAATTCTCATAAAAATAATTTGCCTATTCATTTGCATTGTGTCATACGTACACATTGACAATTGTACCATACTTATTCACTTGCAATTGAACACTCATTAGTTTAATTTAGGAGTGTGATTCTCCTTTGCAAATTTGTGTGTCTTTTTTCTCCAGCCCTAATCACTCATAGATGTTCTCAAACATTTGTTTTTTTCCATCCAGCCCTAATCACTCATTAGTACTCTTAAGTTTTTTTTTTTTTTTTTTTTTTTTTTTTTTTTTTTTTTTTTTTTTTTTTTGTGCCCCAAATCGCTCGTTAGTTTAGTTTTATATATTTTAAAAATATGAAGCCCTCCTTAAAAACTTGTATGTATCCTTTGTTTTTTCCTCCTTTGCAAAATTCAATATGAAAGGACAAAACATCTAAAAATTACACTACATAGTTATGCAATATTTATTTTACAATAAGTTTTAAGTAAGGCTAAAATTTAAAATTTATGTATCAATGTCTTAGATTTTAAGTTCTAAGTTCTAAGTGGAGCTAAAACTTAAGTTTTAATTTTTAAGTTTTAATGCAATATTTATTTCACAATGTGTTTGAAGCAGAAATCCTACTTTTGTCATTTTCCTACAACCCCAGTGCTGGATCTCCAGTCCCTAAATGGAAACAAGCTCCATATATCTTTACTACCTGGTGAATGTGTCAAGGTGCCTTGTGTAATTAATCTAATTATTTTTTTGGTAACCATTCGATGGTGATACAATGTACTTAGTTAGATGTAAGACTGCATAATACAAAGTATTTGCGATGGTCGATAGCATGCTAACGCTCTACTCAAGTAATAGTGTGCGCGCGAAGCCTCTTGCTCACATAGATGAACTTCAAGTAATTGGGTTGTATGGTTATATCCTGCTGATCCATATGCATGAACATTCTGCATTTTTGTTAGTTGATCACAACGAGAGCACCGAGCAAAACTATCTCCTCTCCGCTTGATTTGGTACTCTGAAAAGTGTTCTTTCCTCAGCTTACTGCATAACGATTGCGATATAACTCTTTTTTCCACATTCTTTTTGCACCTGCACAATACATGGTAATGTTCAATACACCCACTGTATACATTAATCAACCAAACACATCTTCAGCTTCTAAAGTTAGTGCAAACTTTGTAAATTGTTCCTAACTTGTTCACTTCCTCTAGAATGTGCTTCCACTTTGTACCATTTTGAAGTCGGAATCCCATAGATGCAAAGAGTGGTTTGACTCACTCCACCAAGGTAAAGATGGCTATGATCCAAGAGCATGAAAGGTTTTTGCAATCCCAAATCATGGATGGAGAGCTTGACGTAGAGGGCTTTGGAGACCCGGTCCCTTGTTTTCTGTCGCAAAGAACATGCTCAAAGAATTATCGGATGTCAAGAATGAAGACAACTTCTCATATGAACTTATGCCAATTAATCTGTAGTTACCCAACAACTCACAGGTATACTGGTCTTTCGGTAAGAAACTCCATATTCGTTTTGCTCTATTGCACAGGATTTATGGTTTTTGGACATATATATAGTGGAATGTTCATGCATATGGATCACCAGGATATATCCATACAACCCAATTACTTGAAGTTCATCTACGTGAGCAAGAGGCTTCGCGCGCGCACTATTACTTGAGTAGAGCGTTAGCATGCTATCGACCATCGTAAGTACTTTGTATTATGCAGCAGGATGACACTTCACAAAATACATACCTCCTTCTCCTCCCACTCGAACTCCCACTGTTCCTTCTTTTTTTAAAGAAATTTTGACCGTTTCCTCTCGTTGTACCGCTCTTGGTCCTTCTGATACAACCTTCGGCGTTCTTTTTTCGCAATGCTCCTCTCCTGGGAAGAAGAATAAACTCGAGGTCGACCCATCTCAGTGGGTAATGGTTCCAAAGCATGACAATTCACTCTATGGCGATTATACCCTCTTTTCACTCCTACAAAATTACAGTAGATCTCCTCTCCAAAATCTATCGTCTTCTTCAAAAGGCATCTAAACTTCCTAGTTTCGTTTACCCACACATACACATATTCTGATTCTGACATTCTAATCTCTCCTAATCTAAACTAAGCCGACAAGAGAAACAACGATCACTATGTGTGCTAATTGATCACATACGGCTCTCGGGGTTTTGTAAACTAAGCCGACAAGGGAAACAACGATCACTATGTGTGCCAATTGGTCACATACAGCTCTCGGGGGTTTTGTAGGGTTTGCACCAAAAGTGAGCCCTCGTCTGCCTCGACCTGGGCGTCGGTTCTTTTTGGTTATTTCTGGATGACGCGTCTCCTTGCGTTAGGCTGAAACTTTGGGAGTCGGTTGACTGCGGGCGGGCAGGTTGACTGTGGCTCAGCTCCGGGGCTTGCCAGCTCTGCAGTTGTCGCTCGTTGTCATCCACCTATAGTTATTCACTCATCATTACCCTCAAGGCTTTGTCTTTTTTCTCCGACTTTACTCCTTAGTACCCTCAAGCCTGTTTTTTTCATTTAGCCCTATTCACTCATTAGTTTAGTTTTATATATTTAAGACTATATAACCCTCCTTTGCAAACATGTTTGTATGTTATGCTTTATTCTTTCCTCTATTTTGAAATTCAGTCTATGAAAATGAAGACCAAGGCAATTTATTTTGGCTTTGTATTATTGTATTCTCAATTCATTACGACTGCCATATAACAATTTTCATTTTCAGATAGATGATCTTGTTCTTGCACTTTTTACAAGGACCCTGAGTTTGCTCCATATCCTTTCTATCACCATCTCTTCTTACAAAAACTTATTGCGAAGTGTCAATTGATAAGAATCGAGCTGTTTGCCCGACATCTTTTTTTAACAATTTCATGGAATGTCGTGGTAATCACAATCCGCTCACATCTCCTTCCTTGCATTTTTTATTGTCATATCGAAAACCAAATTGTAGAGCTTGAGATTTGTTTGGAAGGCACTAATCGTGACCAGAATAAGTTGAAAGTAAAAAGTATATGTACCTAAGTATACATTCCTAGTTTTGGGGGAAAATGTTATATTATAATTTAAATTTTAGTTAAAGTGACTGATTGCCATGAATTTTGTTATTTATTTCTCATACTTGCTTTTAGTAAATAATGTAAACCGTACCTAAGTTACTTTGTATGAAATTCTAGGACTTGTGTGAATTTCAATAGCAGTGTTATTGCAATGTATTAGACTGCATTATCGCAATTTGCGGTATAACATAAATTATTTTGGTTATGGGTTACTTATTGATGATTAAATGCAAACTTATAATTGATATTCTTGTACAAAGATAAGGTTTGTTAAAACAATTGTCAATCTTAGGGAAAATACCACATTGTTTACACTTCATAGTACATGTTACAGTATTTGTGAAAATCTTGAATTTAAATCCCATCAAACCTTGGATTTGTATAAGATCAAGACACCTACAGTAACACACTGCTAGATTGAACTTGCCCATGCCCACATCTTATTTCTAAAAGCAATGATCAAAATTTATGATAATAATTTCATAAGACCTTCAACATAAGATTAAAGTTTATAAGGTCACATATAGACCATATTAATTACAATATCACATTTAATGTAATTAAATCTATTTGTTATATAATAGCTTTAAGCATAAGATTAAAGATTATAAGGTCATAAGATTTGATAATTTACAAGAAAAATTAATGTAATTAAATCTATCACGACATGTGTAGATCACGTTCATTACATTATTACATTTAATGTAATCAACTCTATCATTAATTACATTAATTACATTATTTGTATGATTTATTTGATTCCATGAATATACTTACTTAATTTCACATGCATATATAAATATGGTAGTTGTTGTTACATCAACTGACACTTTCAAGGAAATTGCATGATACTAAATATTTTAACATAAGAATATAACACATGAAAAAGGAGTCAAACTATGCATCTATATCTATAAATATACATATGTATACATATGTCTATATATATATATGTGTGTGTGTGTGTGTATGTGTGTGTGTATATGTGTGCATGGACGATTCACTTTTATTTTAGTTATCTTGTTTTTAACCTACATTTTCACAAATGTAATCCACACGCAATCATGTATTTAGTGTTGTTGCAAGTCTTACCTTAGATAGTAGAGCCTATCCCTAACCCAAACCGTCCCAACGTCCATATTTTGAACGTTTTTGGGGGTACATTCACCTTCAAAGAGCTGTAACTTTTGCAAAAAGTGCCCGATTTAAATGAAATTTTGGAATAACAAACCGCATCATGTATGAAATAAGTGGTCAAAAAATTTCAGATCAATCCAAAATGTATTGAATTTTTGGTGATCAATTTGAGAGTAAGGGTCTTTTTTTTTGGACAGTTTTTATGCATTTTGATGGCTGCAACTTTGGGGGCTTGTGTCTCCTTCATTCCATGTCCGTTTTCAATAAAGATTATTGGGTTGGATTCCCCTTGAAGTCTAGTTATCACGGTTCAATTTTGATCTCAATCCATGTTGTTTTGAATGTTTGGGAGTCATTTTAGTATCCTTTTTTTCTACTAAAACACTATGATCTTGCAATCTATATGGCCAAATGATTCCAAATTTGATCCACATGATCTACAACATGTATGTTACAAGATTGTATGGTTGAGATTCCTATACCTCACTTACATTTAGACCTATAACATATCAAAAGCAATGATGATTTTAAGCCCAAAAAAGCTAGGGAGGCTTAGAGGCTAATAATAGGGATATGTAATTTTATGTAACATTGACATTGTTTTATAGACTATGTAGAACTTTAAACAAGTTACAAAGTTTCAATGAACTCTACTTTACACAATATATAGAAGCTAATTTGTCAACACAAGTGAATTAGCAATATTAAATACAAGTTAGAGAGAAATAGTCTTTTTTTTTTGAGAGAGAGAGATATGTGGTGGAATTTCTTCTTAAAATTTCACTTTTAACAATTTTGGAGATCATCATTGTAGATAAGTATCAACAATATTGATAAAAGAATAGGAGAATAAAAGAGTTTAAAAGTAAAAATTGATTTTGGAGAATCAAGCCTCAAACATATGATTTAGTTATAACTAAAATAAAATAAAAATAGTAATGATAAAACATCAGTTTCAAAAAATTTACAAATCAAAATTAAATTAAATTAAATGCCATAGGTATTTAACCCCTAAATTACCGATCAACCATTTTTTGGTCGCACCCCAAATAGTAATGATTGCCCGTGGTCAGGAAATGACAATTTTCAAGTTTTGATTTTTTGTTGAAATTGGGGGTAGAGATCATATTATAGTGTTGTTTGATGCATTTCATTTTCAATATTGAGGTTTACTAAGGAATTTTTCAATGACAAAGACCTCAATATTGTCCTAGTGTTATAAAACTTACTATTTCGAGAAAGTGATGATGTTCTTTCCTTTGAAAATTTCGCCTTTTTAAATTTTAGAATAGAATGTCTAGTTTTAACCAATCATACCAAATTTCAAATTTTAAAAAATAAAATTGTAAATTCATTAAATGAGTAACTAAAATTGTTTTTGAAAGTTTGACCGTACAAAGAATTACTAAACATCATGCTTCTCATTTTCTCTTTTGAACCAAACTTCATCATAATTGCAGAAGTAACTTTTTATAACACGTCTAGGTTGTGCCCATACCCCCTCTGTCATTTAGTGGATAATAGTGTTTCCACACCAATAGTGTCTTTAGAGCCTAGAAGTAACACATTTTACATAAAAAAAGAAAAATTTGTTGATATTTGAATAATTTCATATATTGTAACTTTGTATACGAATAACCGTATGTTAAAAAGTCTTGATTGCTGATGCAACAATGCAATTTTAACCCCTAAAAGCCCGAGGGGTATTGAACAAAACATAGATGTGTTATAATATGTGCCTTCCATATGTTTGATGAAGTTTGGTTCAATAGACAAAATGTAGGGCATCATCTCTACAAATTATCTGTATGGTCAAACTTCCAAAAATAACTTTAGTTCTTTTTTTAATGAATTTAAAAGCATTAACCTTTGAAAATTTGTATAAATTCTAATTTTCACTTTTAGAGTTTAAAATTTAGCATGAATGGTTAAAGTTGGTTTATCTATTGTAAACTTCAAAAAAGTAAAAGAAATGATGGAGGGAACATCATTACTTTCCCCAAATAGCAAATTTTATAACACTAAGACAATATTGAGGTGATTCACTTTGAAAAATTCTCCAGGGTGGAGTTTAACTCGGATTGACATAATTCAAATTGCATTGGAAAGTAGACTTGATGTAGTATTTTAAATTTTTTTTAAATTTTTCAAAAAATACATTTTTTTGTTCTGGGCAGCCCGTTAGATTCGGGCAGCGACTAGGAAATGGTCGTTTGGGCGTTTAGGGGTTAATAAAGAATTGACAAAATAATAATAATTAAATAATAATAATAATAATAATAATAATAAAGTTTAACATAATAAGTGATTATTCATAACATTCAAATTCAAATCCACAATGTTGGAAAAGTCATAGCATTTAACATCTATATATTAAAACATAGGGCTTATTTATTATGTAGTCGGACCTTGGAACTTTGTGATTGTAGGGCTGACACTAGCATCGTTGGTAAGTCCTCCAGTAAACGCGTGCAAATCAAAAGTTTTATTTGTTTTCAAGCGACGGGGCATAAAATATCGAATTTCAAAGAATTTTTGTTATTTTGAATTGTATTGGCTTATAAAAATAAATAAAATAAAAAATAGCATAATTAAGACCTTGAAATAGATAGAGGTGTAATTGAACCTATTTTTTGCCAAAAATAATGTGCAGTGCTGTCATTTCAATGCATAGAGAAAAAATGAAAAAATGAATTATTTTTGAATTTTAAAGTGTTAAATTGTACTAAATGTCTATAAGAATTTGTGGAATTCCTTTGAGCTAATTTACTTGTATTGATTGTAAGATTAAAGCATTGAAAGTGAAATTGTCTACTATATTTTGGAAAAAGTCCCTCCAACTATACTAAATTGCTTAAAGTGATGGTTTTAGGTGTTTCTACCTTATCCACAATCCTTCCTAAAGCAACATTAGAAAATCATTAACCACTATTATTAATCCTTAGATAATGTTAGTCCACCATGACAATTCTAATAGTCTTTCTTTATATAGAACGCATTGTCTATAGAGATGTGCTCAGAAAGACCCATTCCCAATAAAATGCATTGTCTCTTAAGCAATTTCATTTTAAATTTGATAGAAATGACACTTTTAGAATACTAACAATGGGAAATTTAAGCTACATTTTATTACTAAAAAAACTGCTTCCAATATGGAGATATTCACATTTGAAAATAATAAGGAGTTCAATTTATTTCCATTTTCTGGTCATTTTGAACACTCCTTTGCATATTTCCTCCAATTTTTATTCACTCTAACTAATCATTTTTTCTCCAATCGAGGAAGAGAATTTATAATCTTGGTATCCTTCAATCTAACTTTTGATTTAAAATAGGTTATTTTTTAATGCATTTTAAATAGAAATATTGTAAAATTGTTTTGAATTTTTTCAATATGAATATTTTCTCAATAAAAGCTTTTTTTCCTTCAAACAATGTAGCTTCATCTTCATTTTGGGAGCTTTCCAAACATATAAAAAGATTTTAGAATTTGGAACAAAATGAGCATAATATGAGTCAATTACTTTGGGAGTGTATCTTTTTGAGCCAAACTATACACTAATATACACACATATACATACAAATACAAATATTTACCCTGACATTTAAAGATACCATTGTGTCACTCCTGTCTTTCTTCATCTTGTGTTAATTTAGTAGTCCAAATTTTCTCTAGAATATCATAAAGTCTATTTTAAAAAGTTGACAATACACTTAATCAAACTTCTACCTATATTTATTGGGGCAAGATAAAATTCTTAGAGAAACAAACTTTGTGTTTATGTTGTTCTCTTGAAAAAACAACATTCTTCTTATTTTTTCTTAGAAGTTTTAAGATGATTTATTTGAAATCACTTTTATCCATTTAGGCACTTAGGGCACATACAACCTTTTGCAACAAAAAGGGCCCTCCACCAAAACCCAGTTAGGGCCAGTACATTCACAAATGATTTTCACCTCACAACAACCCATCAAAATTTCAACAATGAAAGATTTGGCCAAATATCAACTTACAATTTATAACAAATGCATCACATACAAGAGAACAAGATGCAATTGTAATTCTTTTAAAAAATACTCACACTATAGCCTTTTGCCTTCATTTCTGAACACAACTAAGGCATTGAAAGTCACAACAACCTGTTGTGCCATGCCCCATTTAGACTATTTTCCCTTGTGGTTACCGTGACGAGAATTGCTTCACATTGGCGTCATCCAACTTGCTCTTATGGCATAGCCTCCCGCAACCTCCCATACCGTGTGCCTTAGCTACAAAGGATTATGGATACCTTTAAAAGTTAACTCTTAAAAGACCAAAGATTAATGGTTTTAAAATGACAAATTCAATCAAGAATATAGGGAAAAATACAATTTAGATGGGATCAAATTTTATATCACTAGAATTACTGAAGAGCATTGCATGTGTTGATTAAAAAACATGTGAATTTGGATAAAAGAAAGTCCAACTTAAAAATAAATGGACAAAAACAATAATAACATGAGGCCCAGTTTGGGATTCCCTGTCCTTTAGGGGTTAAAGTCGTACATGGTGTGCGATGCCGAATGTCCCTGCAATAAAAATGTTTATAACGTGGTTTTACCACTGACAACTGGGATTCATTCATCCTCTTCATATAGATGATAAATATTTCATTCATCCATCGAGGCTCAAGGTCAAAGGCTCGGGGGTTCCCCCCGCCCGTGTGCCGCTCGTCTCCCACCAGCGGGGACGCTTTTAGCGGCGAATTCAATCCTGCGGACTCAACTCGAGGCAACAGAGAATTTCATTGCTCCCACCTTTTACGATCTCACTGTTGCAGCAACACCACCGAGCTCATCTCCCTCACTGGGATACCAAGAATCACACCAACTGACCCCCGCTACATTGCATTAGAACACACGCAAAACCCCACGCACAACAGAATGCTCGGAAACCAGGCCTTGAATCAGCCATGGCCCGCGCGATTTAATGCGGTAAGTAAGAGCCTCATTCTTGCTTAGTTTGAGTTGATGCAATCCCCTCTGCAATGAGGGTCCCATCTCACCGGATTCGGTCACAATGCCGTACAGAAACCGGGTCTCCGTTTCGTCCAGGGAATGGCGGTTTGTTTGATTTCGTCTCTGGTCGTGTGTTGACCGAGTGAGTGCCGAACCTCATCGGGAACAGGCTGTTTATTAGTTTTGAGTTAATTTCTGGGGTTGTGTGTTGGTCTCTGAATTTGATCACTTACTTCGGTACGGTGGTGGATCTTTTCTTCTTCTTCTCTCTGTTCTTCCACCAGGCTGTATTTGTGTTTGAAGAGATCCAGGCGGTTTTTGATTATTTGGAACACTGGCATGGAGCGTCGGGGTTAATTTATTACAAGGCAGCCTGAGTGAGGATCCGAGTGTTGTTGCTTCGATACTAGTCAGATCTCCTTCTCCAATCTCGGCGACGATGGACTGCTTTCATTTGGAATCTTAGATTTGAAGCTCTTAGTACTTTGAGTAGGGTGAACAAGTTCTTGGTTGCTGTCTATTGAGCTGAAAAGAACGGAAGGTGAAATTTAGTGGGAAACCAACAGTGAGTGAATGTGTAGAGCATGGATCTTAATCTACTCATCAGATTTTGCTGTCTGTCTGTTTGGAGGATGAACAAGTCCTTGGTTGCTGTCTGTTGAGCGTAGGTTTAAAAGAACTATGGATTATGGAAGGTGAAAATTAGCGAGCAGAAATGGGAAACCAACAGTGAGTGAATATGCGGAGCATGGATCTTACTGTACTCATCAGGTTTTGCTGTCTATCGGTGTGTTGTGTAGGATCAGAGCGTTAGGACCATTTGGGAGGGGTGAGTTAAGCCCTAAGTTTTCTTAAGCCCTAGGGAGATTTCGATTTCTCAATGTTTGGCGATTGGGAAAGCCTGAGCAAAGCTGTCAGGGGAAAAAGAATAAGAATAACAGGGAGAGTTGCAACTTATTGAGTAGCAGTACAGGAAGGCAGGTTTTAGCGTTTGGAAGAATGGATTACCAGGTGTTTCTGGTGAGGCCGCCTGCAGTGGCGCGGGCGCCAAAGGGGGGTGGACTACGCATGTTTCGAATTCTGGACCATGGAATCTCCATTGTGCCTCTGGCCACGCCCAATGCAGCGCCCACAGAGTACAAGTTTGAGCATATTGCCAAAGCAATGGCTGTGGAGGAAGACCCCACAGAATTGCGCATCGAGATCATGGATACTACCAAGGCTGGATTTGGTGTTGAGACCTTTCGCTTTCTCTGCGAGGCTCGGGCCTCGTTGCTCACTGCTCTCTTCAACCGCTTGGATGACATGAATGGCATTGGTCAGTACTCATACAAAACCCCCTCTGAATTGGCATGAATCCCTCCCACAAAGTTGAGCTGAACCCCTAAGCGTCCACTGTGTATTTTCTGTAGTGTAGGAAAATTGGACCCCCTGCTGCAAATCATCTGTTTGTGTGAAAATGACTTCAGTTTGACACGATCGACGACACTGTTGATCTTGTAGTATAGAACAAGAGCTTTAAAATGATGTATTGCAATTAGAAAACCGAGGTCAAATGAGAAAATGCCACCATTGCAAAGTTCAGTGATGATGCAGATGGCCATATTGGGCGTTTTAGACGCTAAGGGTTTAATTTGATCAAGTGTAAGATGATATCAGAGTTTTGATCTTGCTCTGATTTGTTATGAAATAAGGAATCCCTGACACCTTGTTTTGCAAAACGTGAGCTCAATTTGAACAAGCGTAAGAGTATGTCCGAGTTTCAATTTCGCTCTGATGCAATGTTGAGCTCAATTTGAACAAGTGTAAGAAGATGTGCGAGTTTTGATTTTGCTCTCATTTGGCATGAAATTAGGAATTCCTGACACCTTGGTTTGCAAAGGTGAGGTCAATTTGAACAAGTGTAAGAGTATGTTAGAGTTTTGTTTTTGCTCCGATTGGGCATGACTTTGATTGTAGTCGGCACTGCTCTCAAAAGGTGCTGTGCTACTACTACTGAAGAATGTTATTGGTATCTATGTCTTTCCCATTTGCATTAGTTGCGGTTTTTTCTCTCATGTCTTGTTGGAAAATCCTTCTCTCTTGGTTTTGCATTGAAGTTGATTGTGTGCTACTCTTTCTTTCTTTCTTTCTTTTGTGTGAAAGGGATTGATTATGCGGCAATGAAAGACAGTAACCAGAAGGAAGAGCTTGTCGACACCATTCTCCGTGTACGAAGTGCTTCAATTGTTAAAATGGTCAATTCAGGTCATCGAGCCGATTCCAAGGTGATTGGAAACGTTCACGTTTGCTCTTTATTCTATTTAGTGTATGATACACAATTTCGTAGTCTTATGAAATAGTCGAAACAGCGTGAGTTAGTTTACCTATTGATGAACACCATTTAAATACTAAGCTTTGGATTTCGTGTTGTTTCTATTCCTTGATGGTGGTCCCAAGGTACACAATTCAATATTTGGTGTTTCATTAAATCATGGATGACACTAAATTGGCAACTCTTAATGTTCACCCAATTTGCATTGTCTTTGCACAGATTTTGAACCATTATGTTATTCAAGGATGGGTCATGAATCTTTCACCACAAGCGACCGTGTGATTAGGTTTCTATATATGTGCTTGACAATATTATATGTATATACGTGTATATATCCCTCATGACTATGGGCGTTATGTTGTTGTTCTGGTGAACACTTTTTAGTACGTGGTTTATTTTATTTTATTGAGATTGGAAATGGTGATGCAGATTACAGCGTCGAAGAAGGTGAATTTTCAGGACATAGTGAAGCTTGAGCATCTCAGTGATGACGATGAGATTGTACTCGTCTCTCTCAAATCCCGGACTATTCGGCTAGTAGTCAAGGATTCGGCAGGTTTTCTGTCTGCCATTAAGAGTAATATGAAGGTATGCAATTTTATAATACCTGGAAGCTAGTTTCCTTTCTTCCTTTCACATCAAGTATTGTGGGCATGTCCTGAGCTTTACATTTGGGAACTTTGAATGCAGACTCATTTGAAGTGCGACATTGAGATTGAGAGAATAGAAACATCCCTTATGACCGACTATTACACCCAACGCTACAAGAAAGTTGTAAGTTGATCGTTACTAGCTTGTAGGAATAGAATGTGTATGGCATTGGATGGTTTCTATATCCCCTTGAATGTGAAATCTCGGCGTCTTTCATTTCCTTGAATGAAAGGCACTTTCATGAACTTTGTGCTGGATTTTCAAAAATAGATTAATAGGGTATTTAGTAAAATGAGACTTTTTAGTGATTGATTGTGCAGTGGAAGGATGGCAATTCAGTAGGTCAATCGTGAGGAGACATCCTCATTCACTTCATTGAAAAATTTTGTGCTAAATATTTTCGATACTGACATAAGCATCTTGCAAGTTATGATCAAAATCCGTATGCTGTCTAAATCCTTGGAACAATCTAATTTTACTTTAGAACCATGTGAATTTCTCAACATGCAAGAGACGTTTCTTGCTGGACATTAGTTGACAAGAACTGGCGTTTTATTTAGTAACTCGTTTTTCTCATAGTGTCTTTATTTGTAAGGACTCTTTTAAAAAGAAAATTTTACTGTTGCTTTGTGAATGCAGCGAGATTATCCAGTCCTTTATGAGTTTCAAGCTGTGAAGCCAAGTAGATTGCTCAACCAGGAGATTAAACGTACCTTGCGTATTACTAAGCATCTCCTTATTGAAAGTTCTGAAAATGACATTATCAACGTTCACAGGTTACTCTCTTACTACACCTCATTTATCTGACATTGGGGTTTTGCAAGATAAAGTTATGCATTTCATCTGACACATGGGGTTTTGCAAGATATCTTTTCACTTTGGACTGGATATTTAGAGTTCATGATCTAATAGTTGTGAACATGTAGCTGGATTGATGACTTGGAAGGCGTCAAGTTGGTTTTTTTGGTATTCCACGTTTGCTAATTAATCCTTGGCATTTGGTGGTCTCCAGTTTAGAGGACTTACTCGGTGTTGTAGCTAGTGACACAAATGAGAAAGAGGTGATTTTGGAATTCACATCGTGGAAAGATTGTCACTTCTTGCTCAAGGACCGGGATGACTTTCTGGCTAGCGTGGCTGATGTGATGGGCATGGAAAAGGGCTCCACGTTCAGCATCCGCTTGGAACCATTTCGTTCTTGCACGCTACCCGAGCAACAGAATGCTCCTCACCAGGTCTCCACCCAACCTACTGATTGTTCTTTAACCAAGGATTCATAGTATTAAATGAAAAATTCAATAGATCGTATTGTGAAAAATATAATTCAGATAGGACCAGATTTTATATCACTAGAATCAGTGAAGAACATTGCATGTGTTGATCAAAAGAAAAATAAATTTGAATAAAAGGAAGTCAACATAGGACCTATTCAAAACTGCTATAAAAGACATGAGGCTCAGCTTGGTCTTCTTGGTCGTTTAGGGGTTAACCCAAGTTGTCCTCATGCTGTTTTAAGCAGTTTCGAGTAGCTCATAGAGGGACTTCATTTTTGTTCATTGATTTTTTTTATCTGGTCCAACACGTACACTGATTTTCACTGATTCTGGCGATATAAAATTTGGCTCCATATGAATATATATTTCACAGTATGATCAATTGAATTGGTTATTTTCAAATTATGAATCCTTGGTCTTTTAGAGGTTAAATACCATTGAAGAGTCTATTTTCTCGCGTTATGAAAACACCGAAGTGAATTTGATTTTCATGAACTTCACGAAGTAATTTTGTACGTGTAGAGTTCATGTGTATTGATCAGAGTTTTCATGGGCATTCTGTTTCAGGGCGAGTGCGAGGCATTCTATTTGAATCGTTTTATGGCAGTTTACAATTCTACTCGCGAGGCACTGGCCTTACACATCCCTTTGAAGGAGTATGCTGCAAATGTTTTGGTACAACTCTTGAACTAACTCTTCTGTAGGAAAGTTGGATGCCGTGTGATCAACGAACTAACATAATTTTGCTTCTTTTAAAGTATAACACAAGCATATCATGACCATCACTTTTCAGCTTTTACATGCAGAATATGCTGGTACTGGATAGCATAATATATCCATGTAGACCTCGTTGATGCCACGTGTTGATTCAAGCATTATGTAAATCTTTACTAATTGGTCGTAACTCATATATGCAGGTTGGGGAATCACAATGCACTGACTCGAAAATTCTCCAAGCTGTTGCTGACACATTGAAGGAAGCGATCGGTAAGGAATATTTTCACTTGTTTCTAGATTGTGAAGTAGCCAGGTATTCGTGATGTACCTTGAATGCCAACTTCCAATTTATAAATAAGTATCGCATTTTTGGTGGTGTGCATCTATAAGTTCTTTTCTTTTCAGATTAAGTTCATGCTTTTCTTTTCAGTTTTCTTTGACTCTTCGGATTTCAAATGCATTACAGTTCCC
Organism: Pohlia nutans; assembly: GCA_022496805.1. NCBI lineage: Eukaryota > Viridiplantae > Streptophyta > Bryopsida > Bryales > Mniaceae > Pohlia > Pohlia nutans. Next base: position 37,364,915 of record CM040085.1, read on the forward strand.
AGTGAAAGAATTTAAATTGTCAGAGTATCTTTTGGAGAGTCTTCATGAGTCTGACAAGTTATATTTGCTGGCATTTTCGTAATTCAGGGAAGTCGAAACCAGATTTTGTCCGAGCAGCAACATGTTGTATGGTCCTGTTGAGGCTTTTGGGCTCTAAACCTTGCTTCGACGCCATAAAATCGTTACCAGAAATTGCCACAATCCTGTTCCAGGTATCACATTTTCTGATTATGTTCTAAAATTCTGACCACCACCAAATTCCTCACTTTTTCATTGTGGAGATTACTAGATGATGCAAGAAGAAAGATTCATAACCTGTTGAATGATTTCTTGATATGCACAACATTTGTTTGAAATGTACATTTCGTTTTGTTAGTGGAAAATCTTCTATTGACCATATTGCAACACTCGACCTTTGTTGTAAATTTTAATTGGTGAAAGGCATTTAAGTTTATCATGTATTCCCAGGCTGCTCACAGCATCTGTAGGCTTGATTGAATTTGTTTAAATATTGCTCAATCCCTTGAATTGCAGTGTGCTCATTCAAAGAATAGAATCATCGCATATCACGCAACACTGGTCATACGTTCAGCTATCAAACTTGCCGCTCAGCCCGGATCAACTGATGCTGGTGTTACATCGAAGGTAAAGTCCCAGAGAGCTCACAGTATTGGGTAGTTCTTTACTTGCGTTTATTGTGGCTCAAAAGTGTAGTTCCAAGAGGTGCCCTAGTTTTGCCCTAGTTCAAGCTGTCGGTGGTTGCATGTGATTTACCTTGATGTTATTACAATCACATAAGTATACCTTATGCAATTATGTGGTTCATGCAGCAAGAATTTGGCAACAGGTCGGTGGTGCTAAATGCGGAATATCTACAGCAGTTGGTGACACTGCTACATACGCATGCGCTTTCCGAGAATAGCTCTCTTCAGGTTCTCCTCTCTTAATCCTATTTGTAATCGAAGATCAACCGAGATTTCATGGTTTTAAAATGACCAATTGGATTGATCACATTACATAAATCATATTTCAGACATGGCCAAATTTAGATCACCAGAATCAGTGAAAAACATTGCATGTGTTGCTCAAAAAATAAATAAAATTTACAAAAGCATGTCCCCATATGACCCACTCAAAGATGAAGTTCTCTCACCTCGGACGGTGTCTTGTATAGGTGATTGGTATCTTGGACGTCTTAACGTTTGCACTCAGCACCTCACCAGCAGATATTGAATCGGGTCGTCTGTGGCTGAGGGTACATCCCTTCTTCACATCTATTTCTGCCTGCGATTGTTGCAATAACATATTTGCTGACTTTATTTTCTGGAGGTTGCAGAAGGCATAGTGTGATCTTATCATCAGTCTTGTGCAATATCGACAATCTATTGTATGAGATTTGCCTTATAAATCAGCTCAATACTTGTAACTGTTGCGTTTGTGAGACCTGATACTTGTTTATGCATGCTCAGGCCTATGAGTCGTCTATAATGGCAACTGCAGACCTTCTATGTACATTTTTCAGGTTAACTAGTGACGTCATTTACACCAGGTAGGTCATTTCAATCTCAGGCATATTGTCTTACCAAATTTTCAGCCGAACTATTTCCTTCACTTCCACATCATTTTTGTGATCAAGGTGACCTTTGGCCGTATTTGACCGCTCGGTGTTTCACTCGAACAGACTCTCAATTCTTCTTCAAGCACTTCTGACAATATCGTCGCCAGTGGTTGTCAAACATCTTCAGGTACCTACTCCAGCTGCTTTTACACAATTCCACTGCCTCATCTTCAAATATTTGTTTACTGGAAATCGGTCTCGTCTCATCTCTGCTGCGAACTGTTCGTAGTCTGGAGGACCTAGGATTTATGGTTTTATAAAGACCAATTCGATTGATTGTAGTGTGGAAATCATAATTTGATATCAGTGAAGAATATTGCATGTGTTGGTCAAAAAATAAATAGAATTGGACAAAAGAGTCTCTAAATGACATACTCAAATCTGCTTAAAAACCATGAGGTTCCATTTGGGTCTTCTGGTCATTTGGGGGTTAAGGTGTGGGTTTTGGGACTAGTGGTTTTCCGAAGCTGAAATCTACTGACTATTTCGCTTGAATGCAGAGTGTTTGCCTGGGTCGATGTGTGCTCCTGTTGCACTTAAATACAGCAGTATTCTCGACGAAGCCACATCTCCGGTTGTTGAGCTGTAGCCAGGTCTTTTTCTTGATGAAGGGAAACTATGAAGCCAGGAAGCTGCTCATGTCTGTGTTACCTCAGGTAAGCGCACAACTTACTTAGTTTCCCACTCACCCATTATTCCTCTAAGCCAGTCTAAAATACATTTATTCTCAGAATCCTTTTGATTTCCTGGTAACTTTTAACCGTCTGCCAAATTTGATTCGCTGGTTGAACTTGAATATCTTAGCACACTAAAGGCAAAATTACAGTGGATGCATGTCATTGGTCTGTTACAGCCAGTTGATACCACATCAGACAAACAGCAAGAAAGATTGAGAGTTCCTTTTTTCATTCAGGCATGCATAAGACATCCTATGTTCTACAATGCAGAAGGCACTATTGCTTGGAAGTCCATGGAATGGGGAAAAAGAAGCAATTTTATTTATTATTCATGCAATTGTGGAAGTGGTGTTGCTGTAGTGTGGGAACGCCCTGATATCAAGTTGCTAATGGTGGTCAATGGATTTGTCGTTTAGGGCGTGATGAACTTGTACTCCACTAAATTGACTGAGATGGATGACAAGGTGAACTCTACTGTGCTCGATCTCACGCTATCAGTTTCTTCAAGTTTCACCAGCTGTTGGCTTGACACTGTACTGACTACGGTATGGGTTTGGATGTGTAGAAGGAGCTCATAGACGACTTTTCTGCATGGAAGGACACCATAGATTTGCTCCACAGTGGAAGCGTTGAGACCCCACTTCTTGTATGGAATGACATCAAGCGTGCGGAGCTTCGAAAGGTTAGATCCATGATATGCATTTAGATGATTTTGTTAATGTGTGTTAGATTAGTATAAATGTACCTGCAAATACACGCTTTATCTTTTTGTCAGTAGTGTTACGAAATTCAGTGGTCACCAGGTGCGGTTAGAACAGAAGGTCACTTAGAATTTGGATATCACTCATTTGCTCGTTGAAGATGTTTAAAGCTTTTTAAAGTGCGGCCAAAATCTTCTACAACGTGTAGCTTTTGTTGTTTTGAATAACATTGTCCTTCCTGTCCTAACCATCTTTTGTGTGATTTGGCTGTTATTATGCACACTACAACATTGTCCTCTCTGAATAAGAGGAGGGAGGGATTTCCAACCATTGTTCATTTCTAATCACCTTTGGTGTGATCTTGCTTTGTGTATTGTGCATAGTTTCTTCGGGATGAAATGGAGGAGTATTATGCGGCCTTGGAAACAACTGACGATATATGGTACAACGCGGCAGATGTTCATCTTGCATACTCCACTGCCAGCGAAGGAGGAGGTCAGTTTCGCAATGTTGCAATCTCCAACTTTCAACAGTGTCTTCCATGCTACTTGTCTAGCCAAATGTATTTCTTAGTTTACATGGCCTACAGTTTATTCAAGGCTCTGGTACTAATCCTTTGATCAGAATCTGGATCGTCACATATAGATATGGGTTGCCATGACCTGCAGGGTCAGTTGTTAGAGGCGTTCACCTTGAGCTTCTTGTTGACCATCAACCCCCTGTGTATAGTCCTTACAGCTCTTTCTGGAAGGTAAGTATAATTGGACAACACACTTGCATATGCATAATCTTAAAGATCTGAAATGTGAACTTTGTCTTAAAGGTTAGAAACGTGAACTTTGTCTGCAATATAAATAACTATGTTGTTTAGTTCAGATTTACTCCGTAGTATTTATCAGAGATAATATTCAGAAAATATATATGTTTTTGGGTTTGCTAAATATCATATGCCTATTTTGTGAAACAGCTTGGAGACCCGACGTCTTTATTTCAGTCAGTGTACCAAGCCATGCTTCTGGGCTTCACGCCCTTGTTTGGCAGCAATAATCTACCTGAAATCGATCTCCGCTTAGCCGTGCATGTCTTGACCTGGATCTACGAACGTCATACAGATGATGTTCTCTCTTGCATGGATGCATTAAATGTCATCGAGGTAATTCATCCACCCTTAGTTTAAAGCCTTTGAATTCGTTGGAGGTGCGCCTTTTTCTGCCTTATTATACTATTTCACCTATCCAACCTTCACTATTACATACATTGTGCTTCTGACATGTTAAGTAAAACTAGAGGGGGTAGATGGCTGTCCCACCCCTTTCCCAATATCTTTGATGACCGATTTTATTCAAAAACCACTTGATAAGAATTTGCGCTTAATGTGCACCTTTAATGTTGTATTCGGTTTCAAAGTATAGTTTGTTTCTCCTAGTTTAGTCTTCGTTTTGAGGCTTAGTTCTTCCTGGTCTATAATATCGGGTTGAAATCTTTAATGAAGGGTGGTCGGGGTTTGAATGTGTGGCACAGACAGTGGTTGGGATGCTGCGGGAAGTGATTGATAGTGAGCATGAGGTTTTTGTATTCAAGCTGATCATTTTCCTGCTGGCCACATTGGAAAGGGGCAGTCGAGAGAACGTAGTACGTTTTATTCACGCCGGTGGAGCTGCTGTTTTGGCCTCTTTAATGGTGTTATCTGCAGAGAAGGTAACTTCTCCTTTGCGCATGTCATCTCTATGAATGTGAAAAAAGTGGATGCATTTTATTTGATTTTATATAACAGGGTCATCAGTAAAATTGAAAATAGAGTACTTCAAGAACTTTTACTGAAAGACATCATAAAGAGGCAATGACTGGATTGCATCATAGGAAGATCACCCCTGTATCTGAAACAGTATAGTTTTACTGAAGAATCTGTTGTATTTGCATTTCTTATTGGGCTTAAGATGTTTTTATTTATTTTTCTTTTCTTGACAGTGTGCCCTTTTCTGGTTTTTTCTTGCAGAGTTGTAAGATTAAGACGGAATTTGAAAGCGATGGCTGGACAAGCAAGGGTGCTTTATCGCAGGGTCAATATGAAATCCTCAACTATGTGGGCTCTGACGGAAGTGCAAGGATGGTGAGGGTTCCGTCCGTCATGGCACGAGGCGTTTCCGGGAAATCCGCCACGGATGGCAGCTTGGATGCCAAAGATGGGATCAAATGGCAGGATAGGAAGGTCCCTCCTAAAATTCAGCTCGGCTTAGTCTTGGACAAACTAGAAACTATTTTGAGGTGCTTTTCCATTACTCCCAATTTGCATTTTTGAATGTTTGGATGGATGGTTAGGAGGGAAAGAATTGGCTTTCATAAATAATTAGGTAATGTGATCGATCAGCAGGTGATTTCAACCTATGGCTACTTTAGGTTTCACAGTTTCAAGCAACAAGCTTAACCCTTAAAGGATCAAGCAGCCCGAATTGGATCTCATATTGTTTTAGCAGTTTTGAGTAGGTGCTATGTGAACTTCCTTTTCTTCAAATTTGTTTGGCTTTTGACCAACATATGCACTGTTCTTCACTGATTCCAGCGATACAAAATTCTGTCTCATATAAATTATATATTTTCACAATACGATCAATTGAATTTGTCATTTTAATAACATGAATCCTAGGGGTTAAGATATTTCATTGTCTTTACAACACGTTATAACGCATTTAAGATAACAAGTGTCCAATTCATCTCAAATGTATTTAGCATGCCATTTAGGGGCCCCATGTAAGCGCTACCTCTTCATGCTCATTCTTGTTACTGAACTAGTATAAAGTTGACTTGAATAAAAATGATTTTTCCACCAATGAAGGTATCGGGTTTCTTCTTACCACAAGCGTGTAGGCTAGATTTCAGATACTTGATCTTCAAGGTTTTGAACAGAAACCTATGAGCTCACTGGATACATTTTGTGGCGTGGTATCACAGACTATCTGGTGATCTCGTTAGCAATAAACAGTACTTTCCACCATCGGCTGCTGTGTTGATCCTATCTAAGAAAGAGACTCTATGTCAACTGGTGCAAGTTCTACTACGGCTCAAGTCACCTGAATTCGGCAGGTATATATAGAACTCTTCTGATTTTGTGAATTTCTAAACCCAAAATGTTAGGCTTGCAGATGATTTCTTTTTGGGCATTCTTTTGCCTGCTGCACTGTAAGTAAGGGCTATTGTGCTCACATGTCTTTTTCCTCTCATCATCTTTTTGTAGCCTACAATTTGAGCTTGCCTACTAGCCTTCTGTTTCCTTCGATTTCCTTCTGTTTCCTTCTGTTTCCATCGTCTGAATATTTTACTGACTTAACTTCATGGTCAGGGTTTTAGAGATTATTTCGACTATTGCGAGGGAAAACAAAAGTGCCATGACGAAGCTGTACTCACTTGGTGCTTTTGAGATCCTTCTATGGAAATTCCTTGCCGGGGACATTGTTGATTCCGAGAAAGATTTGATCTGCAAATTCTTGTTGCAATGCCATGTAGAGCAGGTATTCAGCTGCCATTTGTAATCTTCTGAGTAAACGTCAATGCTGTTTGTCATATTTCTAGGTCTTCAAATACAGCCAATCAACATCTCTCTGAAATATTACCATTTGGTTTCATGTACTTAATGCCTGTCTCTGTCTGACTCTTTATCTAATTCTACTTATTTGATTTTGTTTGTGAGTGATGCATACTTGTGTAACTTAAAATATCTAGTTGGAAGTGCTAGTAATTTTATCTTCTTGTATATAATTGAACGTTTTATAACTTCACTTGTATGTGTACACGTTGGTGGGCAGGATCCTGGGACGATGCTTTCAAGCACTGATATTGACCTGTCTCCTTGCAACTTTAGTGCACTTCGGCTGTACTTACCTGATGGACTTATTTTGAGGCTTATGTCTGAGGTATGAACATTAATTCATGCTACCTATTACATTCTGTTCTTTCAATTGTACCGCAGCATTCTTTACCAGGCTAGATATGTCCTTTGCTTTTAATAAACTAGTGGAAAATATGCTTGGGTGCAGGATATGGATTCATACAAAGTCTTTGCAACAGTGTTGGACACTGAAGAAGATGCACCTGATATTATCTGGAACATGGACATGAGGAAACGTTTGCACGATCATCTTACATCTGAGTTGGAGGTGTATGTGAAAGCCCGTGCCAGCGATGCCAAGGCACTTTATTTGCACACTCCTCGAGCTCCTATATACTATCCTGAGTTGGCTGGTAAGTGCAGATTTGGCTTCAATTTTATGCACTCAATGACTGGTTGCTGTTGGTAATACAGAGCTTTGTTCTTTTTTGAAGTCTCCAGTTCTAGACCAGCATATTTTGGTGAACGGTCCACATGTGACCAGTACGTCCTTTTGATACCACAGAATCTATAAATTCTCTCCAAGCAGCCCATGTAAACAGCTATCTAATCTGTTGTCAATATCGACAATATTGAAGATCAAATGTTTAAGTTGAGTTCATACGAGTAGTTAGCTACTAACCTACATAACCTTTTTTTTTCTTAAAACCTTGCAGACATGGTATTCTCTGCTCCTTTCTATCTTCAGAATCTTCTTGATGAGGAACGCTATCACGGCTACCCCATCAATGACCCTGCTGGGTTCTTGGACAGCCTCATGCTGGTAAGTGGAGCCTTTGAAGTTGAGGGAGTTAGTTTTACTAACTTGCGTTTTTATTCTTCAGCTGTAAAACGATCCACTCAAGGGACTATGTACAGTGAACGAGGGATATTGTTCTACTATGTGCATGTCCCTCAGGATCAGAGTTTACATGGATGTTCATGGACTTCTGTAAAATGGCATTGATCGTTAGCCTTTGTGTGGTTGTTGTTAGATGTGAAGAGGATCTCTCTTTTTTTTCTTTGTGCATATATTATGCTGGAAAGTTGAGTTGGTTTTATGGAAATTCTTTTTGTGATGTAGGATCTTCGAAAGCTGGCGAAAGCTTGGGATCTAGTGTGGTGCAAAGAGATAAAGCGGATCCAGCTCCTCCTCAAAGCTCTGGTTTTGACCTCAATCTTCTCCACTGATGATGAAACATACTAATTTTACTAAAACCCCTGTTCAATTGTTCAAGGGCATGAATGCATCACCTATTTCCGAGTGTGTTTCCTTTCACTCAATCCAGGATGATTGAGAGTGTTTTTGTATGTACAGGCATATATCATCGACCGGTTTCCGCTCACACTACCGACAGATGCAGAGTACCTGCTCATAAAAATGGCATCACCCGCATTACAGACATGCCTATCTGAGAGCGAGAGCTCAGATCTAGTCTGCATCGAGATTTTACAACACACAGTCAAGGTGCTCCGGAGAGTTGTAGCTGTGAAGACAAAAGGTGGTGACTTGCCGCAGGAATCACTCAACTTCGCATTGGACATTTTTTTTCTCGGCACTCGGTGGAGCACCAACAACACGAGCTTCGACTTAGCACTGGCAGGCTCTGCCTCTTTATTAGAGGTCATCTCCTCGCACCGGAATGGCAGGAAGCATCTGTGGGAAGATTTGCGGTGGCAGAAAGGCATGCAGTGGGCTCTCACCTCTGCTGTCCACGACAATACTGCATCGCCGCCTCGAGGTCTCAGCCCCGTTTCATATCATGCTTTGAACTCTCTGAAGTTCTTTGCAGGGGACTCTGACTACAGCGAGCGAATCGTTGACGAAGGATTCCATCTTCCCCTGCTTCTTCTCATTGTTCCCTTTGTTGATCCCAAGTCCGAATCAGCGATCTCCACATTGCCAATCTCTGCTGCAGATGTGCTTGGCTCTTTTGTACGTGGGGAGAGGTCGCAGGTTAGATTACTGATCATATCTTTCTCCTTTCCTTTGCAACCTTCTGCGTGTTTGAATCTCTTCCTCTTTACTACTTAAAATGACATCAAAAGTTATCTTTCAATCTCAGGTTAGCTCACTCGCCAAGCTCATCCCTAGACCGCTTCTTTCCTGCTTGAAAAACGACGAGGATCTCGGTCGGTTCATCAACATGGCAGGCTCGGATATTCAGAACCCGACGACCATTTGGACTGCGGATGTGCGAGCTGAGCTTCATATGCGAGCTCAGGAGCAGCTTGTGATTGGAAACAACAGAGCGAACTGGTTGCAAACGTTCGAATATTCGTGTCTTCAGAAAGAGTTTGTGATTGGTGGTGTCTTTGTGAAGCATTTGGCATTTGGGAACTGGGAGGGAGCTGACCTTCCCGACGACTCCGTGTTTCTAGAGCTCATGATGCAGTATCTTGACAAGGAACGGAACGTCGTGAGCGTGATGGAGAATGGGAACAATCAAACAGAGGAGTATGAAGACAAGCATGTGATCTTCTCGGAAGGCATGCAAGAGCAGGGAAATAGATCCGAGCTTGAAAAGTACGCCACAGTTTTGGTAGCAACACGGGAGGTTCTGAAATTTGCAGCGTCACATGGCAGGAACAATCTCCTGCAATGCTTCAACTTGCAGACGTTCCTGCAAACTGCGTCGATGGATCAGTGTGCGCCTGCAGTGTGGGCTGAACTCATGTTCATTTTCAAGGAGTTAGCTCATAATGAGACCACTCTCAATGCCATTCTCCTGTCGAACTTACTCGGGTTAGCCGGGATTCGTCTCTGGGAGGCTTTGACAGAAGACAAGGGCAAAGAAGAATCCGAAGCAATTCTCCACACCACTCTTGACATGCTACTGTTCCTGAGTGAGAATATGCCTGCCACTGTCGAATTGACGAACTATTTCGCGAACAGTGGGATCTTCTTCCCATTACTTTGCGTCTTCTGTGACGTCGATTTACCGAGCTTGCAAAACGGGATTGTGGAGACTGGGAAGATTATCCCACGTCAGAGATTACTGGCAGCATGTATAATTGGACAACTGCTCTTGTGCTCGTGCGGGGTCAGCCAACGTGTGAGTTTTCTTGGAGAATCCGCGGAGCCGAAGGATCCATTCAGCGAGTCCAAAAAACTCAGGGTTATGACCACAGACGTGGATGACTTGATGATGTTACTGGAGCCGGGAAACCATGAGGAGAAGCCGCTTATATTTCAAACTTTGATGTTTTTAATGCCTCTGGAGCTTCTGTCCACGCTTGCGCATAATCCCGCACGCGCCTGTAATTTGTACAAGGAGACTGTGTACAATCCAAGGTTAGTCTGGGACGACGAAACACGGCGTCGTGTTTCTCAGACACTGACAACGGAAGCTATTCAGTTGCAAGCCTCTGTGAAAGGTCAGGTGGTTCCAGGGCTGGGCTCCTGGTCATTAGAGCTTGATGAGCCAGTTTTTACTCGGTGGATCTATGCCACTCTATCAAATGACGACAGCAAGCCTCTCTATAAAAATGCAAGAGAAGAGTCATACGTGCCTGAAATGTATTTGGGGGGATTCTTTTTGGATCAGTTTTTGAGAGTACCGGAGTACTTTTTTGGTACAATTCTTGAGCAGCGTTTTCTTCGTGAAGTGAAGAAGGCTATTGTGTTGGATATCTTTGCAGAAGATCCTGATTCTTTGAGGAGGGTACTCCTTGCTTTATTGTTGCTTTTCAAAGGACGACCTTATTTGTTGTCAGGGAAGTCCTACATTGACATCTTTCTGGCAGTGAACCGTCTCTTATGCTCGACGGGTGCCGAAGCGCGAATGCTTGCGCAACCAGCCATTATTTTGACTCACTCTATTGCCAACCACAAAGACATCATCGACTGCATGGCTTCTGAGGATTTGCTGCACAGTTTGATATCCTTTCTGGACTTGGACGTCCCCAAAGAGGCTGCAGGATTTGCTGGCACCGATCCCAGGTTGTGCAGCCTCATGCTTTTGAGGAGACTATTGAGGCTGAGTCCTTCAACTGTGGAGATCACAACAAATGCAGTGTTGCAGAAACTGGCTGGGACTGCTCTTGATGTGGAAGGAAGTAAAGAAGTGTCGAAAGTCGCGCGAGAGTGCCTGGCTTTGATGTGTCATGACAAGCGGAAAGGGAAGGAGATCATCCATTTTTTGGACTCGTCAGTGCATGCTGAGAGTGTCGGCTTTTGGGACATCCCTGTCGAGAGTATCTGGGACGATGTTGCTGGGTTTGAGGTTCTGCAGCATTTTCTGCAGCATCGGTATCCGTCTGAGTGGTGGACTGGAGATGCAGTCACATCTCTCAAGTCAAGGGCGGTCCCCAATGGCATTGCTGAGGATCATGAGGACTAAGAGATTTTCACAACCACCAGCTGAGAATGACTAACTTGAATGCAGAGGTAATCAACTGTACAGACTCTACAGTACTTAATATTTGTTGTTGATACAGTTGTCCAATTACAATGGGGTACTATTCAACCCTCCGGGAATGGACCCCATGCAAATGGGTTCCTTACCTTTGTGTTCGCAGTAAAGCAATGAGGAACGGTAATTTGACTAAAAATTAAAAACAGTTTGTACGACGAATTAGGAATGGTCTGACAGTCTGGAAGCGAGTGTTTCTTGCTCTGTTTTCTCCGTCTGAAATCTGACAAACTCCTGTGTCTTTTAAATTCAGAACCCAAGGCCTGGAGTTATCGTTGCTTCAAGGGAGTTCATAAACGGTGTAAGGAGATCTTACTGCCGAGAATTCCTGCCAAATTTGTTTTGGGCGCAAGCTGAAGGTAAATGGCGATTCACATACACCCCCAAAGCTTTCTATTGATGGATTGTATAGGTTGAAACTCGGCGTGTATATCAGACCAGATTCGACCTGCGTCACGGATGTACTGTAAAGATCTAGAGGAGAGGAATAGGTCATCCTATCAAACACCACCAGTGCACAATTTGCACAGAGCAGCCTCATGACCATGTCATTGGGTTTGACACGTGGCTGAAATCCATGTATACTATCATTTAGAGATTCTTATACTCAACGATCTGTTGAACTGCATAACATTCTAGAGTAGGGTTGATTGCCCGCGCTTTTCACTGTGGTTGGCAACAACTACATTTGCCTATAGTAGTTGACTGATTATCAAGAAGATCTTTGCCAAAGAATCATGTCATTGGATTCTTCCTTGAATTAGCAGATAGGCTTAAGGTGTTAGGAGCTCCTTTCAAGAATGTTATGCTTTGCAACAAATTAGGCAGGTAGGCTGTCAGTAATGATTAATTAATTAATTTATGTGTGTTGTTTCGCATCTTAGAAGTGAAAAGTATTCTTAGAGAAGGAACGCTGTGATTTCAAGTTTGGGGATGACTGCTGTATTGATTTTGGTGATTATTTCTAGTGGGAAATTCTAGCATGTTTCTTAATTATTATACAGAAGTATGTATGGCGACCTTTCAAGAAATATGGAAAACCATCTGGGTTGCAATTTGACCAAATTCTGTTGAGTGAAACCTCCAGGACTGGTGTTCTACATTGTCTCCGTCTGCATTCATTACATTCTAGAACAGATGTAGTGGGCTACCTTGGAATCCAGGAATATAGGCCTGGATCTCTGGAATGTTCAATCAATCTCAGTGTTTTGAATACAAATGAGTTATGTTGTGTTTGATTGCATTGTCATGGTAGAGTGTCAGATCTTGTGATTCTTGCGTTGCGATTTGCAGGTTAATTACCAAATTGGGCACAATATGATTCTACTTTCTCAAAGTACACGTGTAGGATGTTGGGCGAGCAATTCTGAAATTGCCTTCTTTTGCTGGCCAGTTCTGACACCCTAGTACCATTTCAAATGAGCTCACTCTTAACTAAGCTGGCATGCACAAAGTAATCACCGATTTTAGGTGTGAGTCTAGGTTGTGAGTTCCTTTGAATGTTGAATCCAAATTCATTCTACCATAGATTGAACCTCGAGTTTCCACACACAAGTTCTCGATTGAGGATAAAGGCATTACAGTAGTTGACACAAGATAAGGTTTTACCATCCTTTCCTTGAAGTGTCCATGATGTATCAGATGGATGTGGGGGCCATTTCTCTACTATTGTGACAAAGACTTGCATGATCGTCGTGTCAAAGATGCAAAGAATGGTAAGTACTGAGATCGATTGCACTAAGCTCATCTGCTGTGCAGGTGGGAGATGACCTAAAGCCAAGAGAATAAGTTAATATCGGTCCATTGCAGAGTTAGACAGCTCGCTTTGGACAACCATGAAATACTGTGGAATTGGCTTGTAGCTTCACTGTTATTGTGAATCCAGCACAACCTTGTGTCCCTGACTTCATATAATGGAATGGGAGTTTTTGACTGTTGATTTGAGGGCTTGGGTGCATGCCAACTCCGAGCTGAATTGAGCTCCTATTAGTTCGTCCACCTGCCCCCGCCAGATTGGCCTCCTACCCGATCAATATCAAAATATTTGAGTGTTCTTAGAGTATTTGAGCATATATAGTCACAAAAATTTTGTGTCGAATCCCTAATTTGATTCACCTTAGCTGGCAAAAGGACCATCTTGTCTGTCCATCCGCGCTCGAAGGTCACGTCTAGTCATCCAAATTTGCGCAATATGACAACCCCAATGTACAAATTGCACTACTAGGATCATACACTCATTACTACGTTTGTTAACAATATTAGGGAAATAGCTTTCGCATCATTACGGTTCCTAAATGTTGCTTAACAAGCTGTAATGTTGCTTGAGTTGCTCTCTTTCGTTGCTAATAAAGGCAGCACAGAGTGTATGATCCTAGTCGTATTGGCATTTTATTCTTCCAAGGACCTATGGCATGAAAACTTCAATTACTTATTGTTATGAAAGGGCTACCAGTTTACTACACGATTCACCTAAAAAATGCCCCTAAGTGTGCAATTCCATTGTGCACAATGGCTTGTGCACTGTAATGGTCATTGGCTCACCGTTCCATCCAATATGAGGTACACACAATCCCGTTGAAGAGTCAAAACTTCCAACCACACCGTTCCATCATATACTCATCAAAACTTTCTCCTAAATCGATCAACATCTTGTGATAAATTATATTTGACGTCAGGGGTACTGCACCAAACCTTCGACACCAGGACCTACAAAAATTAACAAAGTGCAGCAATATTTGCTACTCCGAATCAAACACATTCCAAGGAAACTTTAAGACTCAAGAATGGGAATCCAGGCAGCTAAAGAGAAGCAGTACCACAGTCGCCCTCCTCAATAAGAGCTGCAATCCCAGACAGATACCAAGAAATGGCCGGTCTTGTTTGATGTAAGATATGAGTGGCTCCGCCATCCTGGTCGCTACAACACCAATCCGATGCCTGCCGGTCTTAAGGCTTGTGTTCAGAAATAGAAAAAATTCAATGGAGGCCCAGCCATTAGACAAGATCTAATGCAGCTCTCTGTTTGCCACGAACCAGACATCCACCTCTTGGACAGTCAAAATTAGGGCATCAGAAGTCTACGGGAGAGGCTCCCACGGCCCTAGAACTGCCGCCCGTCACTCCTTCAAGAGGGTTTGCATTTCTAGAGTACACGCTCTCTTGCTGTGCTTGGTTGGTTCCTTGGGAGGAGCTCTGAAGCTGCTCATGACATCGATCACCTGCTGGAGGATTCCTTACAGGTATGTTTGTTCACTTCTTCACCCTGACTCTAAGGGCAGGCTTCCATGTGAGGATCGGTTGGGTGAAAGGCACTACAAGACAAGAAATGAGGTCTTAATATCCACCCATACTCCACCCATTTCGGTAGAAATGAAAAATATACTCTTGAATTCTGCTATGTTCACCCATTTTGGTAGAAATGAAAAATATACTCTTGAATTTTGCTCTGTTCACCCATTTCGGTGGAGCTTCCACTTTTTGTGGACCGACCACCCATACATGGAAGCCAATCCTAAATCCCCCCTCGACGTTAATGCAAGCACTATTCACCCATGGGCCTCATTTTTTGAAATTTCCATTTTGGGCACCCTAGGGTCTTTTTTTGGCATTTTCTTTCGCAAATTTGGGGCCTACGTCTCCAATTTAGTGTAGGAGGACTCCCTCGGGAATTTCAAACCCTTGGAAGAGGGGGTTATTTTGTTAAGGTGGGCCCCTACATGCACAAAATATAGGGCAGGTTTTGTCTTCTTGCATTATCATCGAGGGGGCAATTTAGAGTTGGGGACTTCTTCATCTTGTTGTTGTTCTTGCGATCCTATTGAGTAGTGATTTTTTATTTATTTTTTGTCAGAAGACAGTCTATGGTAGCAGCACCAACATGTGTGACTTTTGGAGCCTCTTGGCTGGGGATTTGGTCAAGAAATCTTGGAAAGAATATTCAAAGATCCGACAAACAGAGAAGATGTCAAGGGGAGAAAAAAAAAACGCATTGTTCGGACTTGTATTCGATTTTATAAGAAATTTTAAAGCTCTGGAACCATGTGGACTAGTGAGCGATTATAGTAGGAGGCTACTACTTGCACATGATTTTGGCTACTTTTCCATGGCTTGAAGAGCAATCCATGCTCCTTGGATGTTCTTTGGATATTTAAAATATGTGTAATATCAGGGTAATACACATGTGTTACCTGTTTAGGCAATACATGGGTGATACCTAGATTTAAAGAGGCTACACATCTTGCCTCCGTGTAGAAAATATGGCTATTATTCCTTCTTCTTTTTCAAAAATTCTTTCTATCAACTAGTCAGTCCAAATTTTATGTAGCAATTTGGCTAAAATTAGCATAAAAAGTCATTGATGTTGAGCATCGAGCATAGTGCTCTTCATTGGAGCCGTCCTCGATTGTTGAGGGTTTCACATACTTGGGTTGGTAGTAGATATTCCATGATGAAGGTGTTGTCTCAAATTGTGCATGCGGCTTTTTGATCTCTGATAGTGCTTGTTGTTCACATTGTTTTAGAGAGCATCCCATGCCTTACTGTTCTAGCACCTCATCTTTGTTCATCTTATCTTTGTTCCACATGATGATTAGCAATTGAAGCAGTGAAGTACTCTAATTTAGCGATGGCAAATACAAGTGGATGCTCACACTAACTCAAAGATTTGCCATTGTTTGATATTTTTGGTAATATTGGTGATTCAAGCAAAAAGTCGGATTGGAATACGTTGCGGGGTATTGTTGAAGAGTAGGAGGTTTGCATTTCTTATGCGATTCAAGAAACATTTCAATTTGCGTACTCTCATTGGGCAGTCAGGAAACTGCATGGGCCGGTTGCAGTTCTTAAGTTTAGAGTCCTGGTACACTACGGTAGTTGTCATTGCTTGTCATAGAACACCGCGGCAATTGCCTTTGACGTTGCTACTTTATTTCCCTTTTTCCTCGTGCCTAAATTATCAGCATGCCATGCACCTAGAATGTACTACTGCTGTAGATGAATAAAGTAGCGCTGGCAATGGTGCATATTATGGTAGAGTGATCTAAAATGGAGCAGGTCCCATTATGGAGCTCTAGTAATCTTCACTTAGAGGTACATAATAGCTTCCCCATGCAATAGTGTCATGTACTTACTGCAAACATTATAGGGTGTCACTTTAGGGCACCATTTTAGGAACACCTATATTTCCAATTTCAAAAATTCATAACTCATTGTAGAAGAGTCCAAAAATGATGATTCCACTTGCTCTATCTTTCTACTAATTTTCCCCATGCACAAAAATTGCTTGTACTGGTGACATCCTTGTTGATTTCACGTGCTGAAAATTGAGCCATTATTGAACACCTTACCATAACTTATCAGTTTCCAAAATAACTTGTCCTCCTGGTTTTTATTGCACTGCCACTGTCAACTTTGCCACTGACAACTTTCTGCTAAAGTGCACTTTTCGCTAGGCTCAATGTAGGTTTGGCCGCATTGCATATTTTCAGTTATTTATAACCAAAAATCACTCAAGTGTAGGGGGCCTTCAGTTATAAGGTAGTGGTGCATGTTTCCGTCTGAATTTCAGGTTTGCATATTTAGGCCTGTGAAAGAAGAAGTTTATAATTTTTGGATGCTCTGCAAAGCTTAGTGCAAAGGCATCCCAAAAAAAAAACACATTTTTTGAGCATTTCTACAATTTTCTATGAATTTTTAAGCCTGAAAGCATAGAGTGGCCATTAACCGCCTGTAGGGTCCTGGCTTTCATGAGAGGTTGGATTCTGAAAATAGTGCACTTACTGCACCAATCAGAAGCACTCAACTTTCTAAGGCATAGACGTAATTAGAACATTCCTAGGAAATTTTTAGGTACAGGCTAGGTGGTTTCTGGGAAATATGCACAACTACCTTATTTTATAATGCATCTTTGCAAAACTGCCAAATCTGGGGAAGGTGAGGACGTTTAGGGGTTAACTGAATGATTCCGAGAGGTGCTTCAGTTTTACATCTCCTCCACGTGCTTCTTTTTCATCTCCTCCACGTGTGCTTGCTTACGTGGAAGGAACAAGGACAATCAATCTGACACGTGGCGCACAGTCGACCCCTTCCGACATGGCACCGATACTTTCTGATGCTTTGCATGTGGCTACCCTGGGGAAGTGCAGACAGCCATTTCCAAATGCGGCTCCAGCTCCTTCAAAGACATTCAATTCAGTGATAATCTCCAATTCATTGTTGCCAATTGATTCATTCATGAGATCTTTGATTCAAAGCTGTGGAACCAGACTGATCAGGAGTGTGAATCCTCCTGCAAGGCTTCAATCGATTTCTTTTTGAAGTTGACCCCACTCTATGCTTATGAGTGTTCAAAACACTTGCCCTTGCAGAGAGTTTTTGAGTCTTGGAACATAATTGCCTTCCCAAAAGCTCGCAATTGTGCTAGAATCCTTCTTCCGTTGATGCAGGTCGAAATGAATATGAAAAGTAAGGCTATTGCTGTGGTGGTGCTGCTGGCCGTGTTGAGCTTTGCAACTCCAGCCGTTGCCCTCGTAGTCAATACCACCCTGACGGTACGCTTTGCATGAGTTCGTTTATATAAGTGAAGATTCTCAAGTTTTCTATTAACTAGATTTGTTAACTTTCCAATCAATATGCACTGTGACTTGTTCTGATGTTGCATGATTGTACACATGGGGTGAAATTTCCTATATTTTTCTAAATGAGTGACGAAATCCTATGCTAGTCAGGCGTGCATGAATGCAGAATTGCATCTTATTACAGATAAATTGCGCTGTTGTTATAGATAATTTTGTTGTTTGTTTACCTATGCTTGGTGTATGGCTAATCGTTAGGATGATCGAGACTGGGCACTGATTAGCTCTTGTGAATAAAATTATTGTTGATATGCTTACGGTATTTGTGATGGATTTGCAGACCTGTAGTAGTACATGCGAGTCTGAGCACTGTGCGGGTAAGTAAAATGTTCTGCCGCTTCATTCATAATTTCCGCCTTTGTCTTGTGTCGTTTATATATCGCACGGGCACATTCAACAACCTTGACCTCCGACCTGCACATACTTTTTTCTTTCATGTCGAGGAACAAACCCATGCAATTGCAGAGTGCTGTAAATACCAAAATACGATTTGCTCCAGTGAATTGGTTCTAACAAACTTGACTTGTTCTAATTCATGTAGATCCATTCAACTTGAGGTATGGGAAATATTGCGGTATAGGCTACACAGGTTGCGATGGCCAGGCACCTTGTGATGGGATTGACAGCTGCTGTCGCACGCATGACAACTGCATCGGCTCCAACCTTCGTGAGTGATATACCTTTCTTTTTTACTTTTCAAGAGTCTTCATGTACAAATCAGGATATTAATAAAGTTTTCCGTCACCCTATTTCCGCTAAATGAGAAAAGAAAGGCTTAGACAATTTGAGATTGATCCCTGGTACTTTTTTACTGACAAGAATCCACAATTAAAGGATATTAGCTCATGACACTGATTTACTATCAAATTATAAACGGATGGGTAGGGTGAAGTGCACATCAATTGATTTGCTTCCTTGAAGTCATCAGATCACTCACTCACAGCTTGCTGTATTTGTACAGAAAACTACGTGAACCAAACGTGTAACAATGCATTGAAGAATTGCGTTCAGCAGTTCAAGACGGCGAACGGGACTCAATTTGCTGGCTCCAATTGTTCTGCAACTGAGGTTGAAAATGTTATTATAGCTTCAATGGATACCGTCACACTGGGCAACGGTTCTGGCGGTCCTCCACTGATAAATCTCCACTGGATAGAGGCCTTAGTTTCCATCTTGTCTGTGATCTTAGTCTTTGGTTGTTGAAGAAAAGAAGACACGGACATATAAAAGATAGGAAGGGTAACATTTGGCAGTGTTTATTTCGGAGTCTTGTCATCAGATTCAGCTTTAGTTAGGAGGAGCTTGGGTTTCAGGTTGTGTCCAAAGCATTGTAAGGTCATTGTACTGTACATCCGGTGGCCAACAATTTGAAGATGTGGCATCTCCTTACCTCAGTCAGTAAAGCTTTTCCTGAAGACTTAATCAGACATACCGTACGTGAGTCAGGGTCAGATTCAGACAGCCCGGTGTCGAAATTGAATTTTCCATGTGTATCAGCTTTTGAAATGTCCACATCATTCATCGTAAATCAATCGCAACGTGGTTTTTTTAAATCAAAAAATAATGTCGAAACTAACCAGGTGCCACAAAAAGGATCCAGGACGACAGACTCGATTTCAAGGCATTCTGAACCTTTCAATGAACCGAAAGCAGGAATGGTACGAAATGCCCATGCATTTCACCGGCCTACTGCCTGATATAATAGGCCGGTCATTGCAGCACGCCTTTCTTTTCAAGATACTGTTTGTACAGAAGTACGAATTCTAGCTAGCTAGCTCTCCATTATGCTCGGTTGAAGGAGTCTGATTCAATCGTGCAATTATCTCTTACGCTTTGATTGTACAGTATGTGCAACTCTGGTGCAGCTTTTATTGCAGTATATATATCATGCCAACACTCAGCGTTCCATCTTTGCTATGTATCGCATGCTTTAGCCCCGGCCGATGGGAATAGAGCCAGAGGCCTCGTTGTGTTGTGATGCATGAGACGTGCCAATGCTGATGTAGAGAGCGAGCTGGTGAGACGAGAGCAACCAATTATCTGCACGCATGTTTTTGCATTGAAGGCCAACTTTACTTTTGATCGTTTTCGCCATAGCTGGAAATCCAGTTGGTATCGTCTTCTCCAGCAACTTATTAAAGTGCCTGCAGGTCCTGATCAAATCCCTCTCCATGAATTTTTTTCTGAAGCACTCCTTGCTGTGCTGTTTTGTGTTATAAATCCCATGCTTGTAGTCTAAGGACATAGCTCAGTGATTTTGGCTGCTTGTGCTTCTTTTTTTTCATTCCACTCTTTAACCTAAATGGCTTACCACTTTTTCCAAAACTCTAGTTATGTCAGTTGTTGAGTTTGTTTTAGGAGTCCCAACTAATTAAGACATGACACATGAAACTTTTCATAATCTTGAATTTATGAGTGTGTTTTCAACCAGTCAAATTATGTCAATCTGTAACTAGAGATCAGTTCTCCCCATTCATTCACTGAGTCCGACCTTGGAAAAACTAAAATGCCAACAAAGTGGGGACTGATTGAGCCCAATGATTTATTTTGTAAAACCTACGTCTTTTTTTATATTTGAAACAATATAGCCCATTGTTTCAAGAGAAAAAATACAGTGAAATGCTACACAGGGAGAATGGGTTGGACTACCCACGAGAGTGAATGGGTGAATGGGTTGGACTACGATGATCTGCATACTTAGTCGCTAAGTTTCTTTTAGGCTTGAAACGGATCAGTTCTAAGTGAAATACTCTTGATAATGGTACTCGCCAAGCGTTGATTCTCCGTTGTTCTATCACTGGTGGGGATTAAGATTCAGTTCTTGTATTTTTACGGTCCTGCATCTCCCAAATTTGCGAATTGTCACTGAATAAGACCGAGAATATATTTATCCCGTAACGGAGCTAACATCGTCTTCGAGGAAAAGACAATCTGCACAGAAAACTCAGACTTAAGCGAATCGATCAGACTCAGTAAGCGAATCGGAGAATCAACGCACAGAAAACGAATCGGAGAATCTAGCGCAGAAAACTCAGTAAGTGAATCGATCATCTAAGATCCTCCAGTGGTCAAGGAATTCCGTGCTCACATATGGGATGGAGACTGCGAAAATCTTATAGAAATGGTAGCTGATAACAAGCACCCTGCACAACGTAACTGATTCTCGAAGATCTTAAGTATTCGGGAACGGCACTGCATGCGGCAGTCAAGAAAAACTCTGCGTCCGGAGTTGGTGGCCAAGCTGGCAGCAAAATGCAAGGATATGCTTAAGAATGGAAGCAATGATATGGCAGCTGCTACACGTGAATTTCCTCTCATTGTTTCAAATGAGTATGGGCTTGACGCTTATGGCATCCATGGCTGTTATAATTGGAAACGAAAAGCTTCTCAAAAAATTTCGTAGATTTCTATGAGGATGTGAGCCCCATTTTTAGCATTTCGAGTCCTCAGGAGGAGCAGCCGCATGAAATACCTCCAAAAGCATATGAGCATTTGAAAGCTCTACTCAGCTCTACAACACTTTCAACCCAGCTAACAGCACTGACATGGTTTAAATGGTCTGGAGAAGAACTTCATATCAATCTTCCAAGCAGAGTATTAATAGATCCGAAAATGTGCTTTCATGTAACTGCATCAAGGGGCTGGACTTATGATATTAACCCCTAAAGCACCATAAGGCCACCAGGGGGTTCATGTTTTCTTCAGTAATTTTGAGTAGGCTTTATGTAGATTTTCTTTTGTTTTTATTTTTTTATTTTTTATTCAATATATGTAATATTCTTCACTAATTCCAGTGATATAAATTTGGTCCCATTTAAATTATAATTTTCACAAATATGATCGTTTAAACTTGTCATTTTAAAACCATGAATCCTTGGTCCTTTAGGGGTTAATCATGTTGGTTACAATAAGAATAATTATGCTGCATTGGGATGTGCATTTTTGGAGCGTGTGCGTGACCGAATAGGGGACCTTTCTATCCTCATGCCTCTTTTTTGGTACAAGATTACAAGGGAAGAACTTCGTTGTATGCATGCATGAACAACAGGTGCTCTCTACCAACCTTACGACATAAGGAATGTCTATTTAAGATTTACTGTAACCCCTAAAAGTCCTCACCCCTTTCCTAATTGGGCAATTTTGCAAAGATACATTATAAAATGCAATAAAGAGGGATATTTTGAACTTGACGTATGAATAAAAGTTGTATATAATGAATTTTAGATTCTATCCATATGGTTAGATTTGTGATTGATATCACCAATATTTTTCAATAAAATTTGAAACTTAAAATTCAAAATTATTTTGTAATTTGATTACGAACAAGATATTGACAATTTGTGGATGAAATTCGTTGTGATGGGCTGAAATGTAATATTTTACGTGTAGTGATTTTTGGAGATTTTTTGGTGCTTAATTTTATGAATTTATTTTTTCAAAAGCATTTTTAGACAAATCTTCAATTTTTTTGGTAAATCACTGCATCATGAAATGAGTCATAAAAATTTCACAAATCATCTCCTTTCTAATTGTATCACACATGCATGAAGTAAAACTTCCCATAAAATCTATAGTAAAGAACCCATATTACAAAAAGTGCATGACGGATGTGGAAACGTGGATGAAATCTATACATCTTCAAAACATGGACGTTTGGGCAATTAGGGGTTAAAGAGTTACATTCAAACTTTCCAAACCTAAATCCAAATGTCACAGATTTCATGGGGAGGACGCCCTTGCATTGGGCATGTAAATGCAAAAAGTTAGTAGGAATTTTCATTTTTGTTTCTTTTAGTGTAAATGAGGTTCTAATCACCTTTGAAATTAGTTGTAGTGTGAACTCTTTTGAAGTTTGTCATGTCAAATCTCAAAGTAGCTTAAAGCGGTTAGGAAGTTAAAGCGGTTAGACCGGTGTTGATTTGAAACGTTGCCTTGGAGCTTGGATGTTGTGGGTACTTAAGGTGCTACGTTTTTTTTTTCTCTCTCTCTCTTTTTCTTTGGAGCTTGGGTGTTGTGGGTACTTAAGGTATTACGTTTCTTTTTTTTCTCTCTCTTTTTCTTTGGAGCTTGGAGCAGTAGCAGATGTGAGATCTGGCTCCAATTTTATTGCAAGTATACTTTGTTTAAATTTGTGTGAAAGCAATTATTATAAATAGAACACTTAAAGCGATTAATTTGATGAAGTATGTGTGTGTGGAGTTTGTAAGTCCCAGTGACTGAACATTTGAATGTGTGTGTGATTTCCTAAGAGAGGAAACATTTAGTGATCAAAGCTTAAAGCGAAGTGTGTGTGTTATTTTTGTGCTTAAGCTATACAGTGTTTATTTGTTTGTTCCAATGGCCCTCTATTCGGTGAACACCGGGTCATTGCCATTACGAACAAACACTTTATTCACGCCGGCCCTTTATTGGACTAGAGTTTCTATCTATTTATTTATTTGCTTAAAGCAATTGTAGTAGCTTTGAAGCAACGTTTGTTGATATATGTGCTTCAAGTAGTTATTTAAGTTTTTAGGAATTGTGTGTATGCAGTCATTAGTTGAACCTGTGAGACAAATTGGTTGAGCCTTGAGGCAATTAGTGTTGCTGTAACTGCTTAAAGCAAATGTTGAGCGTAATCAGAGGAAAGCCTTTGAGCAATAATTGATTTGAATAAGTGAGAGTAGAATAAAAATTGTAGATATTTAAAATTTCTAGAATTGTAATAGACCGAGAATGAAAGATCACTTGTGAGAGAGCTTGTTGAGTTTTCAAAGCTTAAAGCTAACTGTGGTCTGTCAATGCTATAAGTAACAGTGTGTGTTTGTGTATTTTCGCTATAAGCGATTTGTCCATGCTTAAAGCAATTGAGTCTTTGTGTATACTAAACGCAACTTGTGCAGGTGATTGAGAATATAACTGAATGTGACTTGATGTTGTAAAGCCTTGAGCAATTTAATAAAAAGAATGCTATAAACAGATAAATATGAGAACTGCCTAGAGCAATATAGGAATTGTAACGCTAAAAGCGATAGTACAAGCATATTGCTATGTGGTTGGAGTACATTGCCTTGAGCAAATTATTATGTTAATTGCTATAAGCAAATGAATAGAAAAATGCCCAGAGCAAAATAATGGCACAATATTACAAGCAATATTTTGATACTAACATGTGGTTGAATGATGAATGAGTGATGCTATAAGCAATTACTGTGAAACTATGCCTTGAGCAAATGCAACAGGAAAATTGTTACCTTTGTGCCTTGAGCTATATGTTTTGTGATTCTTTCAGGCTAAAAGTTTGCTTTTATTTATGAGCCAACACACTAGTCTAAGACAGGGACTGCATATTTGTATTGTTGCATCCAAAAGTCATGGACAGAAACTAGAGATAGGATAAAGAGTGTACCCTATACCTATATCCAATGGATTAATTTATCTTTATTTCTCACAATAATCAAACTACAATAGAAAACTACCCTAAAAGTGACCTTAATTACGTTACAATAGACTATTTGATCTTCTTTAAACCAAAAGAACCTCCACTATACGTTTCGTTGGGTGGTTTATTTCCCAAACTTTTTCGATTAACACGGCAGTTGTTCAAGGATTGGCGGATATGGTTGCCATCTTAGTTGAATTTGATAAAAATAGATCTCGGTGCAATCTTTGGACCATACAATGCACCACATAGGACTCCACTTTCTGCAATGTATTTTCAAGATAAGACAGCTCTTGATTTTGCAACGATCAATAACCATATTGAGGTCGTTCAAGTACTTTTGAAGGTTGCACCAAGATCACAAATTTATGTCAACTCCACTTGTTACATAGATAAGAAAGATGTAAAAGTGGGAAGGTGGACATGTCTCCAATTGGCATTACATATGGGCTATGTGCAAATATTGCATTTGCTTTTAAAGGTGAGTTAATATCTCAAAACTCATTCTTCTAAATGTAAGTATCGGTCAAAATATTAATATTATAATGTGTGGATTTTGTAGCTTTTGAAGATATTTTTATAAAGATTGTGAAGCATTTTGATTAGGCATTAGCCATGTAATCTTGGAAAAAAAAGGTTTTAGAATGAAATGAAAAATCACTTGATCTTCAAGACTTTAAATGTGAGGTTAACAGTTCAAAAATTTGGAATATGGTTTCACTTTGAATTGTTCAAGGTCATATTTCACATTGCGTAAATAAATAAAAATGTTAAATATAAAAGTATTCAAAATATACATATTTTAATGCTATTATATATAAAGTTAATGACCATAAATTTATGCAATTGTGACAAGATGCTCAAATATATGAACCCAAATTGCAAAAGAGAGAATTGATAAAAAGAAAATCACAAGCTCCAAAACATCATGATTCTATTCTATTCCTACACTATATATTGCAGCAACATATTCTTTTGGGGGGTGCACTACAATATCCCATATGGAACTGCGTGAGTGAACAAAAGGGGTATTAATTGTGGGGTGGGCTTACAAAATATACATAAGCTTAGGGTATTACTTATTTATTTTATTCAATTTCGTAAATATACATAGCCCATTTTTAATGTGATAAAAATTGTAAATTTACATATAGGGCCATTCACTCAACCTTGGTATTTAGGAAGGGTTTATAGAATGCGTAGAAAAATCACTAATAGGTGGGTTGAATATAGAGGACCAATTAATTGGTTGAATTGACCATCCCATATGGAGATTGGATTGTTTTGGTACAAAAAAGATCATGGATCACTATGAACTTATGACTTAACAAATCATATGATGGTAGATTTAGAAACTATTATTGCAATAGCTTCACTAACTTTTGTAGTAAGAAAAAACTTGTATGAGTTACATCCTACAGATTAAAAAATATTCAATGATTTATAAATGATAAATAAATACCTTTGTAGTGAAAAAAAATTAGGCCTATTTTTTAGGCCATGTTTTTCATTGTATACCTATATATGTTAGGCTTTTGTTTTTTTAATTTACTTTGAACATGCATACATACATTAGGCTTCTATTTTGTTATATGTATGTATGTATATCATTTTTTTAATGAAAAAAAAACCGTATATAGGGGTATTAATTTGGAGGTGACGCACGCACGTTACACCTGGTTTTTAACACTAACTGCACTCCCTAGGCATATTCTCAACCATTTACAATCAAAGCTTTGGCAAATTGTGAATTGATTGACACATTGGCAAGAGATGAAATGGGCAATACAACTTTGCATTATTGTGCATTAATGGCAGGAAGAAATTGGAAATACTTCCTAATTACTATGTTTCTTGGTCTCATTTCTCCACCAATCCTTTTCAATCCGTGAGAATTTGTGGGGAAGATGACATTATAACTTGCTTTGACATTTTGATGCAATTGGGTCTTAATATGCAACAAAAAACAATCAATTTTACCTTCATCAATCTATATAAGTGTAAAGCAAGCACGGCTCAAAAAAGTAGCAATCGAAGCGCAAGACAACAAGAACAATTTGTTTACAACAGCAAATGCTATCTCTGTAACAGCAGCATTTGTGGGACCTTTGCAACCTCCACTTGGATTATCTAGTGAAGAAAATCCAACATGGTTGACAGGATATAGTAAAGTCAACCATGTTTCTATGCACGTATTCTTCATTTGTGATTGTTTCTCCTTCTACTTTGTCATTGCCTTCATTATATTTGCAATGCTTCCTTCTTTGTCAATTCCATATGAAGGAATTTAAAAAGAAGTGCAAATAACTAAGAGATATGTGCAAACAGCTGTATTGCTCCTCTTTTTATTCATCATATTTGAGATATGTGCATTTAGTACGGCTAGTGTAGCTACTATACCAGAAAAAAATGGCTTTACAAAGCAATAGCAATAGCATGTATAAGCAAATGTGGATTGCTATGTTTTTTAATTCTCATTCTCTCATTGTTTAGACTATTGCATTATTTGCAACAAATAACAAAATAATCCAAAGGATGTCAAATGCTGCAGATTTCATTCTATTAATCCTTTAGTGCCCAAGGTAGTTCTGGAGAAACCACAGTTTTTGGGTGAGATTTTTTAAAAACTTTCTCTGTTGAAATTAGGGATACTATTAATAGTATCTAACCGTATAAATATAAACATAACTTAATGAAACAAGTGTTGGTTAAATCTTGGTAAGATCGGACCGTTGGATTGGAAGATTATAGTATGTCTTCGAACCGTATCATGCCCACTAAAAAATGAGATTTTGGAGGGTGTGTGACTTCAAAGTTAAATAGAATTTGGGTTAAATTTTCAAAAATAAAAGTGAAAATGTTCAGTAATGACCTGTGTCAACACCTCTCCAGTGCAATCTTTCATGTCAAGAATGGACTCACATATAATTATTGTGAATTTTATAAGTGAGAGTGACTTACCCATATGTTGTTTATGACAATAATTTATACGCTAAATTATGAATGGAGTTGGTACATTGATCAAGATCGGAATACATACACTAATGGAACATGAACAAGAGAACACAATCCAAAAAATAAAAGAAGATAACAAACTTCCAAACATGAGAAATACCGCAAAGTACATGTGTTGTATTTGTAAGTATTTTATGTATTTTGAGGTATTTGCAGTATTTTGGTGTTTTGTATATAGGTATTTGGGTATTTAAGAAAGTCTGATTCTAATTATTTTTTTGGCATCATCTGTAGAATGAAAAGTTACACATCTGAATTTTAGACACGACACTAAGATGGTTCACAAATTTTACAGAATTTCATTTTCTGATAACCCAGTGACCACTTTATGGATACCTGGGCACTAAAGGGTTAAGGAGAGCATCAACACAATAACTGTCTTTTTGAACCGAATTTTTCTGTGTAGAATTTTTGTATATTGTATTTGATTGTAAATATAATTTTTATTTTAGATTCTAGAATCTACTATAGAAGATTAACAATATCAACTATTCTTTTTACATTCTATATGATATAATACAATGGTACTGGCTCCAATTAGCATGCCTCTCGGTCATTGATCTCCATTGTTATGCATTTTGGCAAGAGGAACTATGTATGTTGAAAGGGTGAATATTGTCCAAGCACTCTATCATGATATAAGAGAGTAAGAGTAGTGAATGTATCATTGATGCTACTTGAGATGAAGGATTGAAAGCAAGTTGGCTTAACATTACAAAGTCGTTTTCCATTGATTGATTATTGAACGATTGATGTTGTTTTAATTGATACATGAATTGATTCAAAATGACATTGTTTTAATACCGTGTCAATGTTTCAAGTGTCTTCTTAGTGTTTTTCAAAATTTTATTTTTAATTTAAAATTAATTATAGTTTCAATTTTTACAATGGAATAAATCCAAACATGAAATTTTTTTTAAAAATCAAAAGCCGTTTCAAAAAACTAAATTAGCGCTAAGTGAGTGTTGTTACATCAATTTTTGTGATATAGAAATTCTTGCTCCATTTGAATTATACTTCTTCCAATAATATTAATCAAATTGGTCATTCTTTTTAATCTTCAAAAGACCGACCAAACCCACGGGCTTGCTTTTCTCAATGGTCAAATCACTTTGACTATAAATTTATATAATAAAGGAGAAGGGTGTTTTGTATGTCTTGTAGAGCATGACAATTTATACATGAAATAAATGATTATTTGATGAAATTTTGAATTGGAACCTGCGAGGTTATTTAAAGGTTATTAAGTTATTTCAAAGGTTAAATAAGGTATTTATTTAATAAATGATTTCAAAGGTTATTTCAAGATTAAATATTTTCTTAATAAATGATTTCGAAGGTTATTTCAAAGGTCAAGTTTAAAGGTTATTCAAAATACCAATTTTAAAATTCAATGTTGTTCTTTGGGAAAAAATGAAAATTATAAATACGTTGAGTTTAATTTGAAATTTTTATGTCTCAGTGGTTGGCATATGTCAGATCAAGCTAGTTGTTAACCCCTAAAGGACCGGAGGGGTGTTGAACTTAGCTCTTGTTTTCTTAAATAGTTCTTGTAACAAGCTCAATTCCTCATTGTTGTGGGTAATTTTGACAATCGGCACCATTGAAATTAAAGAAGATTTATGTAGCTTTTGTATGAAAAAAGATCAACAAAATCGCACGATTTTTGAGAAAATGCCACCATCAAGAAGATTGATGGAGCTCGTTTGGGGTATTTTGTACATATGCTGAAATTGGATTGTTCAAAAGTGCTCCAAAAACTTTGAAATTTTTACAATGGGTAGAGATCATCATTTTAAACATGGGAAAAAAAATTTCACATAATTTGGAGGTGTGAGGAGGAAGATATGAGAGTCTGAAGAGACACCTAGATAGCCTCCTTGCAACTCGAAAAAATCACCAAAAATTGCACACTTCATGAATTTCCGATTGGGAAGTACCTACAGATTCAGCTCTCAAAAAGAGCCAGGGTCTTTTTGTTGCTCATTCTACAATTCAAAGTCCAAGAACTCGAATTTCCTCACTTTCTAGTTCCAAAAGTCGCGTGGGGGCCTTATGGTCCTTTAGGGGTTATACTGCACCTGGGAGAAATTTTCAAAGTGGATCACCTCAACATTGCCTTAGTGTTATAAAATTTGGTATTTGGAGAAAGTAATGATGTTCCTTCCATCATTTCTTTTGCATTTTTAAAGTTTACAATAAATAAACCAAAATTAAGCAATCATGCTAAATTTCAAACCCTAAAAGTAAAAATTATAACTTATACAAAATTTCAAAGGTTAATGCTTTGAAATTAATTGAAAATAGATCTTAAGTTATTTTTGAAAGGTTGATTGTACGGATAATTTGTAGAGATGATGCCCTACATCTTTTCTATTGAACCAAACTTCATCAAACATATGGAAGGCACATATTATAACACATCTATGTTTTGTCCAATACCCCTTGGGCTTTTAGGGGTTAAGAAAAGACGTTTAAAGGTTAATACTATAAATACTTGGTCCTTAAAGCGATTAACCTCTAAATGCTTGAGAGAATGACCCGTGCCTACAAAAACACCAAAAATTGAAGTGATTTTTAATTAGCCTTTTTTTTTTTTTTTTTTGCATATACTTATATTCCTAACATGCATGGGCATTGTAAGAATGTGTTTTTAGCCCAAGAACCATACAACCTTTAGAGTTTTCATGGCATTGAAAAAGACGGCAAAACTAGTCTATGGTGAGTTGGAGACTAATCTAAACTCATGACCTCTCCAATGCTATAGGTAAGTTCCTACAATTTCCTCCAAAGCCTAAGAGGCTATTTATGAAGGGACCAAGGAACTATTATTGTACAATCCGTGTCACATATTAATATTATTGGGGAAGAGACTCCACATAGATTTAGGAGAGGTCCCTGCTTCTTTTCAATTAACTCAAATTATTGGGTGTGAATCTAGCTTCATTAGCACTTGGTGAAAATTGGATTTTGTGAGAGAAGAGGTTCCAAGTTCAAATCCCTTTGCTCACTTTAGCACTCTTAAGCAAAATTCACCTCAACAAAGCTTGATTTTGAAAGCAATGCGACAAATGCACATGATTCAATTGTATTCATGTGGCGAAAACATCAAACTTTTTTACAAAATGCCAGAAAAGAAAGCCCTAGTGCTGTAACCCTCAAATACGGTGGTAGGTTCATGGAAAACGAACAGTAAAGTGACCTCGTTTTCATCGATGAACAGAAAAGAGATCGGATGAAACCCTAGAAGCGGGTGGTATAAGAACCACCACGAACCCTAAAGAAGCTCTTCTTCTCTCCTCCGCTTCGGCGACGACGCATCAACTCCAGCTGCTGAGCCCACAGGAGGAGGGGCGTGCAGGCCTCCAGCCATGCAGATCTTCGTGAAGACCCGTGAGTACTCCGCCTCTTGTTTTCCGCGCAATTTCTTTCTTTCTGTTCTTGTTGACCAAAAAAATTGTTCATTTCTGTTCTGTTCTTGTTGCCAAAAATGAGGATTGACGGGAACGTGTTTGAGCGCAGTGACGGGCAAGACTATCACCCTCGAGGTGGAGTCTTCTGATACCATCGACAATGTGAAGACCAAGATTCAGGACAAGGAAGGAATTCCCCCAGACCAGCAGCGATTGATTTTCGCCGGCAAGCAGCTCGAGGATGGGCGGACGCTGGCTGACTACAACATCCAGAAGGAGTCGACTCTGCACCTGGTGCTTCGGCTGCGTGGTGGAGCGAAGAAGAGGAAGAAAAAAACCTACACCAAGCCGAAGAAGCTGAAACACAAGAAGAAGAAAGTGAAGCTCGCGGTGCTGCAGTTCTACAAGGTGGACGACTCCGGAAAGGTGCAGCGTCTGCGGAAGGAGTGCCCGAACCCGGACTGCGGGGCGGGAACCTTCATGGCCAACCACTTCGATCGTCACTACTGCGGCAAGTGCGGTCTGACGTACGTGTACCAGAAGGCCGAGGCTTAGATTTTACTTCGGTATGGAAAGGGTTGGAATTATGTGCTACGAGTGCAGGTGCTAGTCGAGGCAGTATTTATTTTTCAGTAATTAGGGACTTTTGAGATCATGTGGAATAGCAAACATTCTCTTGATCTTTCATCGACGCGCAGATTATTTTCCAGCTGTAAGTCGAGGTTATGGGATGAACTGTACAGTTCTCGCCAGTTGATTTTTTGGACGTCTTATACTTGGAAATTCATTGCTCAACTTTAACTTCATTTGTTCTTGACATGCCTGCCTCCGTCTAGGCCAGTTCCTGGTATTGTCGTAACGTGTGCATTGAGATTCTTCTGCTGAATGTCTTTTCTAGTTTCAGGCTGCAGTGTTTTCTAGAATGATTCTTTTGATGTGGCAGATGTAGGTTGAATTCAGTTGTCAGCATTTGATTGGTCTTGCATGTGGTATATCTGCATGTTTTTGTACTTGGCCGGAGTTCTTTCTTGGACTATTCTCTAAAGTCTAGACAAGCATTGCAGTCTGATTCTGGATTTTTACATAGGAATGAAATTCAGTAGGCATGTCAGAATACATTTGCCTTGAATCCAGCTCGGTACTGGACACTGTTAATCTCAATCTCCAATGAACCCATTGCGCTTCGGCACAGACTGAGATGCCCTCATCAATATTTACGAGATTGAGAACGAAATGATGCCATGTTGATTGTAATCAAATTACATCACCATATTCAGTAACTTAACATAACATCCTTGCCCTCGTGAGAACCATCCTGTTAGAACCTACAGTAGATTCTTGACTAATCTAGTAGGGTTGTTTTACTAGATACAAAGAAGACTTGAAGAAAAAATTCTCTTCACTAACAATACCAATAGTCACTTGATGTTTTTTCATGATTCAAATTTTTAATGTTCTACATGAAGAGACACCCAGTGAATCAATATTTTGGAAACAATTTTCTAGCATCAGTACAAAACCACCTCAAAAGTCTTCCAGGGATGTGTTTTTTCAATAGTAGAAAAGGTGGCACTCCCCAGGGACATACCCAGGCAAAATCACTGTGCATGCGTGGAATTGGGCACTACTTGCCTGGGCATCTCCCTTGGCAGTGCCACCTTTTCTACTAGTGTTTCAACTCTCTTTAACAAAATTTAATAACATTTAACATAATTTTTTTGTTAAATTTTGTTAACCCTTAAGTGTCCACACTACATTTACCCGGTCAAACCTCATCAATTTCTCACATTTTTAAATGTATTATATTCTTTTGGTATTTTTCTCAAATAATTTATTGTTAAACCGATTTACACTGATTTTGTCATAATAATTTAAATAAAAATGAAATTTATAAGATTTTTCAAAGCATTTCTTTTGAAATACTCATAGTAATTACAAAAACGTATAAAATAGTATGGAATTTTTAGGAAAAATGTAAATAATAGTGATGAACAACAAGGTGTAGGTGGCATGCTTCTTGAGCTTACTTAAAAGGAAATTTGATTGAAAAACTTTTTTGTAGAGTATATTGAAATTTTAGGGTTCTGAGCTTTAAAGTTCTATAAAATACACAATTTGAAAAATTGTAAATTATACTAGAAAATAGAAGATAGCTCCCGCACTTTCTTAGTTGGGATCATTTTCTTTTGAAATTAGGAACTAGGTGAAAATCAACGTTTGACTGAAAAGCAATCAAACATGGCCCCACAGGGCTCCTTACACACTAAGGGTTAAAGTTGTTAAGAAATTCATTCCACCAAACGTAAACTAATGTGGATTTACACCAATGTTGGACTGGTATGGCATCTTTCTACAGTGAAACCGTGGACAATGGTTCATTCTAAATACCCGTTTGAGGTCAATCACTTCTTATAATGACTTTGATTGATTCATTCCACTGAGAACCATGTCATACTAGTACAGCACTAGTTTACACTACTCTAAATAGTGCAATTAGGTTGCTTGGAAATTTAGGTTGCTTTATTCCAAGTTAATTTACAAGCCATCAAAGTCAATAGGTATTTCCAATTGTACACATGGAGGTTTGTGAGTCCTAATTACAACAATGTCCAATTCAAATGTAGTGTATAATTGTACAGTAAAAACAAATAATTTATTTAGTGCCAAATGTTGAGAAATTATTGAGGGGCAACCTAATTGCACTATTTAGTGTACAATAGATAGCATAAACTTCCATAATTTTTGTTATATTCCAATAAAATTTAAATAAATAGCAAATGACTTTTTTCATTTCCTCATTTGTTAGGTTACTAGTGGGACCTGCGCCGTTGAGCACGTTGATGTTAGTATAATGGATAAAATTAACATTGTCCCTACAGTTCTTGATGCCTAGTTTTGCCCAAATCTGCCTCAAACAACCCCTTTTGAAAGCAAGCTAGAATATCCAAAAATGATTATGTTTAGGGCACTTCTAACCGTAAGATCTTGTAGCTAATTTGTATATGTAGATGGTGTTCCTCGAAAGAGGGCCGAAGTTTCTATCTATCTATATCCAAATGTACACCAACTCTTAAACACATATGCCTTACTATTTGCAAGATTAGTCCTAGCTATGCATCATAAGCTCAATATGGGCGGGAATATGGGGCCAATGCCTTCATCCCTCAAGGGTTGTGAATCAATTACAACTTCAACACCTACATTTCCATAAGGAAGGAAGAGAACAAAGAAAACACCGCATGCATGTGCTACAAACAGAAGGATATTATTGTGCTAGGCAATACAACTCCAATGCAATGCTTAACCCCTAATCCCTAAATGCCTATAGCCCTCTCCAGATTTGGAGAATTACAAAGATGAATTATGAAATGCAACTAAGAAGGATATTTTGAACTTGGTGAATGAATAAAAGTTGTACATTATGAATTTTAGATTCTATTCACACATTAGATCAATGATTGCTATCACCAACATTTTTGTATACATTTGAAATTTAAAATTCATAATTCTTTTGTAATTCGATTACAAATAAGATATTGACAATTTGTGGATAAAATTTGTTGTGATGGGTTGAAATGTAATACTCTAATTGTAGTGATTTTTGGAGGTTTTCTGGTTGTTTAATTTTATGAGTTGATTTTTTCAAGTGCATTTTTGAACTAAGATCTTAAATTTTTTTGGTGAATCACTGCAACATTAAATGAGGCATAAAATTTTCACAAATCCTCCCCTTTCTAATCGGTTCACACATGCATGATGCTAACTTCCCATTAAATCAATGGTAAAAAATCCACACTACAAAAAGTGCATGTCGGATGAGAAAATGAAGTTGGATTATGTACAATCACCTATAGAAAGTAAGGTAACCTCACAATCCACCATTCACTAAAACGCTTTCCAAACTCACTACAATGGTTTTCCGATCACCAAAATTTTCCCACAATACAGCTTGTGTATGACGTACTTTTGTGCCAAATTTGGTACAAGGAAGATGAACGGAAGTTGCATTAATGTCAATTTACCAACTTTTATGTCTGATGCGAAAAAAATGCATATCAATTACACAAAAGCTTTCAAGGATCCAAATTTTTCATAAAAGGTAGAAGTCACAGTAAGGAAGAATATGGTGTCTTAAAAAAGAATGGTATTCCTAGATATTTTAAAATTAAATGGTGTCTGCACGCAATTCAAAATTAAAAATGTAAAGTCAAATTTTAGTTTAGTTATATAATAAAGTAATTGATCTATTTTTGTCACTTTTTTTATGACATTATATCGTTCATGATTGTGACAATACAGTCTCACAAAAAAGTGACAAAAGTAGGCTAATTACTTTATTATATAATCAAACTAAAATCTGGCCTTAATTTTTTAATTTTGAATTGCATGTAAACACTATTTAATTTAAAAATACCTAGAAATACTATTCTTTTTAATAACACCATATTGTTCCTTACTGCGACTTCTACCTTCTATAGAAAATTTGGATCCTCGGAAGCTTTTGCGTAATTGATATACACTTTTTTCACATTAGACAAAAAAGTTGGTAAATTGACATTGTTGCAACTTCCGGTCATCTTCCTTGCACCAAATTTGGCACAAAATTGTATCATACACAAGCTGTATTATGGGAAAAATTTGGTGATTGGCAAATCATTGTAATGAGTTTGATAAGTGTTTTAGAGAGTAGAGGATTGTGGGCTTACCTTACTTTCTATATGTGACTGTACATCATTCAAAAATTAGACGCTTGAGCAGTTAGGGATTTAGAGATCAAGGCGTCTTTAACCCTTTAGTGCCTAAGATACTAAAAACATTTTCGGTGATTTCTGTATACATTCAAAGCGTGTCACCTTTACAAGTCTATATTTAGTAATTATCCGTTCCTAAATATAGTTAGTTGCAACTTCAAATTTTTCACAAATTTTTTGATCTGATCCACAGGTTAAAGTTGGAGATTCTAACAAAAGAAAACACCATATTCAAGGAAGCGGAATGCAAATTCTCACAGGGTACTGTACTTTGGGGTTCCATTTCTTCTGCTCAGAATGTGCATTTATAAATCTAATGGACTCAGCTTAGTGAGGCATTGCATTCACATCTTCGTAATGACATACAACACGTAATCAAAGCCTTCGTAGAGAATTTACAACGAATTATAACACTTACCTTCCTCGCCATGTATGGGTTAGCTCGGAGGTTTATACAACCCACACATCTTACATACCATGTCGATGTACTGATCAGTGCAGCACATAACGATAGTAAGGTTCAGGGTTAGGAGTTTAAAAAAAGAAAAGAAAAAGGTAACTACTGATTCTATGCATAATACTACGTTGTATGAGACCTGCTACAGTGCCATACGATTATACCATCTTTTCCTTACATTCAGTTCTTTCTTCCTACGCACTCCACACGTGTCACATCTTTTTACATATCATCCACAGTGTCAATATGGTGATCACACATGTGACATCTTTATACTCTTTGGCATTCTCTTCAGCAGCTCTGTGTATATATTTTTTTGAATCCATCAACATACATCAATGTGTAGTGGGAGCTCTGTTTGTGATAATCATGATCAATTTTTTGGAGATTGTGTGTCTGGAGAATGAGCAACTCTGAACTTCAGAACCCAAGTCTTGTTTATCACAAATTTTCATTTATTTTCTCTGCCCCCACTAAGGGGAGATTTTACAAAAACGCTTCATATTCAGCAGTTACACGGATGGACAGTAAAAACAAGTCATAAAAGTAAATCTGGGGTAATTACAGAGGTAGAGACTACAAGACTTGTAGGAACATTCCTCTAGCATTGGGGAGGTCACAAGTTTCACACCCCACGGTGACACAGGGCCTTGCTTTGGATTACTAGTTTTGCAGTCTTTTGAACTCAAAACGAGTTTAAATTTAAGGTTTCTTTCCACTTTAATACACTCTTTTCGTTTAACTCTATTCCTCTCCTTAGTTCATCAAAAGTCAATGACCACAACTATCAATGACCATCCTATGATCTAACATATGAAAACATTATGAAAATATAAAATCATTAGGCTCAAATCCAAAATGAGGGGCAAAATTCATCATTTTTATTTTTAAGATAGTACATGGCTAAAATGTAGCCATTCAAAATGAAAGCTCCTTCGAAGCTTTCACAATCTAATCAATTTCAAAACTTATTCAACTCTACCAAATAGTCCAACTATGCACAACTAACCGAAACCGTCAATGCAATGAAGTTGCCACCCTTAGCTTTTAGAAGAGTCACACTTCAAAGGAAGTTAGCTCAACAAAAGAACGTAACTCTCCATTGTTACACACGTACTTTCGGACGTGATGAGTCTCCATTGTTACACACGTACATTCGGACGTGATGAGATCGTACTAGGACACCGCCATGACATCCAAAATTGTGAGGGATCCAAAATTGCCAGTTGATCATATGTTTGATTGGTGCACATCTCTTTAATCAATATGTACCTATTGTCAAAAGATCAATCTTAGAGCATTTACCGATAAATGTTTCAACAATACATAATTTTTGCATACAACATCCAAATAACGCATTCTTTAATGCGTAAGAATCTTCTAAGAACATCAATAAAAATTCGACCAATAATCATGAAAAGTGGCAATTGATTTTGGGTGTTCCTACCTTATAACAAGCCGGGCAGAAGCTTGCCAATGGTCTCGAGCTCGAACTGCTTAACGCGCTTGGCAAGCATCATCATAGATTGATCCAAGGTGCAGTTCTTCAGCTCACAATTATTCGGTTCCCCATTTGTTCCGTTGGTGAAGTCCTTGCACACCTGTGGAAATAATCATTAAAATCGCAGTTTCCCAATTGCCAAAACTACGGTGCACACTCAAGCTTAGAAAACTAGGACAAATCCAGATTTTAGTTTGGTACAATTGCACAAAACTGTCATTGAAAACCTGCCAATTTAATCATAAGTGCCTGAATAGAAATAGGAAGTCCACATTGGAAGCATAAAGTTGATTACAGTACCTTTTGAAACATATTTTTGCAGTCAAGAAATGTGGGGTATGATTTCACTTTCTAATGGTGTATTTTACTACTTTTCTTGCAGTTCTTAATTCCTTAAAAAAACCAAGAAGCCCAATTTGAGTTCCATGTTATTTTAAGCAGTTGAGTAGATCCTATGTGGATCGCCTTATGTTCAAATTTGTTTGCTCTTTGACCGACACATGCAATGTTCTTCAAATGTTGGTTCCGGTGACGTAAAATTTAATCCCATAGGATCCTTGGTCCTTTACGGATTAAATGATTCACTTCAACTCCTATACATATGAAAGATACTACTTTTACCCGTTCAGGCACTTAACCCCTAGGTGACCAAACGACCATTTTATGATCGCTGCCCTTTTTTACAGGCTACCTGAGATGAAAAAAAAAAATTCTTTTTAAAATAAAAAATATTTACAAATAGGAAATCACATCTACTTTCCAACCCAATTTGAGTCATGTCAATCTGAGTTAAACTCCACCAAGGAGAATTTTTCAAAAACAAACACCTTAACATTGTCCTAGTGTTATAAAACGTTCTATTTCGGGAAAGTCATGATGTTTTCTCCTTTGAAAATTTTGACATTGACCATTTTAGAATAGAATGTTAAGTTGTAGCCAATCATATCAATTTTCAAATTTTAAAAAATAAAATTTGTAATTTTGGTGAATATTCAACGATAAATGCTTCTAAATTCATTAAATGAGTATCTAAAACATTTTTTGAAAGTTAAACCGTATAGATATTTACTAAACATCATGCTTCTCATCATTTGAACCAAACTTCACCAAAGTTGCAGAAGTAACATTTTATAACACATCTAGGTTTTGCCCTTACCCCGTTTGTCCATTTAGGAGTTAATGAATATGTCTGTACCTCAGTTTTGGTGGGGATGATGCCATGGTAATGGTAGAGACGAAGCATGCTGTCATCAGCATCCATAATCTCACCCTCCATCAAATACTCACAGAAATGCACCCCGGTGGCCCACGCCGACCGCGGCTTCAGCATGTACTTCTGGGAGTATTTTGGGGCCCACCCAAAGTCGCAGTTTGCAAACACCAGCTTCTCAAATGCCCATTTCCTGCAGTCACATGCCACTAGTCAGAAAACGTAAGCCACAAGAAGAATTCATGAATTGATCAAATCGTCATAATTTCAAATACACTGGGCTGATTTTTCTGATTATGTGCCCTTCAATCTCATCTGCTCTGAAGAGGTACAATTATATGTGATAATCACTACCTTCATTCCATTATATATCTACCTCTTTTACAAAGGTAGGTAGATAATTGATGCTAAGGTAGATGAACTTTGAACCATCATGACACCTAAAACCACCAACTTCTACACCCTTTGTTCATTTCAGGGAGGAAATGCAAGCTTTCATTACATGACTTATGCATTAATCGATCAAAAGTTAAGTCATATACTGACAACCAACATTTCCTCCCTAAACTGAAGGAATGGTGTAGAAGTTAGTGGTTTTAGGTTCATGATGGTTTAAGGTAACTCCACCTTACTTGACACTTGGAAATAATGTTAACCCCTAAAGAACCAAGAAGTTCAAATTGGGCCTCATGTGCTTTTTTTCTTCAATAGTTGAGTAGGTCCTTTGTAGATTTCTTCTGTTCACAATAGAGTTATCCGAAAACAAAACAACTCCATGAGCAGAGTTCAAGTGGAGTTCTCTTCCTATAATTATAATTTTTAACATTCATTGTTCATGAATAGTCCCTATGGTCGGGTCTCTTAGCTTGGGGGAACTTGTGGGAATTCTCTTCAATCTAGCTTTGGGGAGGTCATGAGTTCCACACCCCAAGGCAGTGCAGGGCCTTGCTTTAGATTATTCTCCAACTCACCATAGACTAGTTTTGCAGTCTTTTGAACTCAAAACAAGTCTAACGTGAGTTAAAGGTTTCTTTCTACTTTGAGACACTCTTTTCAGTTAACTCTAATATGATTAATTGAATTTGTCATTTAAAAAGCATGAATCCTTGGGTTAAAAGAAGTTCGAAATTAAGCTAGGTAGCTCGAAACTGGAGGGAGATTATGAGAAATAGTATCTGTAACTTTCCTCCAAATTTGAGTTACTTAAAACATTTTTAATTTAGTTTTTAATTTTTTTAATTTTTTTAATTTTATTTTTACATTTCCATCATTTCACAAAAAAGACACTTCCAGAAAAGGGCGCTAAATTAAACCTGGAGCAGTTTGAGGCACTCATGAATATGAAATCTCATATCTATGTTTAGTCCTACAGTTTAGAGCACTGGTGTTTCAGCAAAAGGGACTCTCAACTAGGAACTGGAGAGGTTTGAGGTGGCCATTTAGAACTGAAGCAGTTTCAGACACCCATCCTAAATCTCAGATCTATAGACGTACTGGATTCTAGATTCTAGAGCACTGAGGTTTCAAAAGAGGTTCTGAACTAGAAACCGGAGGTGGTTTGAGAAGACCAAATGTTAACAACTGAAGCAGTTTCAGACGCCCATCTTAACCCTTAAACGTCACAAATTTTCAAAATACACTAAAAAGTCATGACGGTGACGGTTAAAGCTTAATATTCATGCTAGATTTTAAATCTAGGAGGTTTCGGCTCTCAATTAGGAACTGGAGCAGTTTGAGACAGCCGTGTAGAATTCGGAAGCAGTCGGAAACATCTCAGATCTATAAATATCCTAGATTTTAGACCTCGGAGGTTTCAAAAACAAAAGTCCTGGAGCACTTCGACACTCATGAAATCTAAGAGTTATTCAGTCCTAGATTTGAGAGCACGGAGGTTTCAGTTGGACAACCAAAAAAAACCATCTGTGCACTTGATGTTGTCATCACATTTCGAAAACAAGTACGTCGAGGTAGAAGATGATCGATGAATTCATGAATTGGAAGGGTGAGAAGGAAGACTGTCTCAGATCTATAAACATCCTAGATTTAAGAGCTCAGAGGTTTCAAAAACAAAAGTTCTGGAGCAGTTGAGACACTCATGAATCTGAAATCTAAAGGTTATAGCAACTGGTCCTAGATTTGAGAGCTCGGAGGTTTCAGTTGGGCAACAAAAAAGAAGCCATCTGTGCAATCACATTTCGAAACACGTACGAGGTAGAAAATGATCGATGAGTATATTCATGAATTGAGAGGGTAAGAAGGAGTCTGACTTGGCGTTTTCAGCGTCGCGCGTGGCATCGTCAACATCGAGATCTTGAGTACAAAGCGCGTCCGCCATTTTGATAGTATTCATCCTTATCTCCGTGAAATTATTCCGTTCACTCTCTTCCAGAATGCTCTCCAACCTCACGTCCTCCGGAAGATACAAGTACTCATCAACATCGAAGAAAAACGTCCAGTTCGACATCGTTTGCGCACGAAACATGCAATCGTTCAACATAGTGAACTGGTGGTGCGACCGCCCCTCGTAAACCTCCAGCAACTGCAAGTTCTGAACACTAACTCTCCCAAGCTCAATCCACGGCTGCAACACCCGGTACACATCACGACTCATTCCGCCCGCGTCGTGGAACAAGAAATGGGTGGAATTCCCGAGCAGCAGCGCGTGATATGCCATCCATTCACGGATCCGCTGCGCACTCACATCCCCATAGAGCCTTGAAACGCAAAACGTGTACTCGTAAGGAAACGGCGGACTCCAGCGAGATCCGTTATACTCCCCGGGGGATTCAGTGAAGACGGTGAAAATCTCAGGAGGGCGATACGAGTCTCCGTAGCCCACAGACAGCACGAGTGATCCACCATCGCCAGAGGTCCCAACGGCAGAGTGAAACATGCACACCACCACCATAGTTCCATAGACTGTTCCAAGTTCCCAGTCTGGTTTAATGGGCCATGCGGTGTGCGCTTTCTCAGTTTCTGAATCCCCCGATCGCCACTCACAGTTGTAGGAAACCTTGTGCAGATCGTGTAAACTCTTGCCGATGAGTGCCACCACGGAGAATGTTTTAGGGCCTGTTCGGTACGCGCCGAACTCGATGATCAGATGCGCCGCGACTCCGTGGGGCTGGAATTTTCGAATCTCCCCACCGCGCGTTGTGTCGAAAGATGAGGTGTTGAGCGTGACACCGTAGAGATGGGTGTCGCCAGGAACATAGGGATTTGCAACCGGGGATGGGCTGGGGACAACGACGTGATTCGGCCACCAGAGTTGCTGGGAGAGGCGGATGTCGGTGGTGAGAAGCGCCAGAAGTAGAAGGACGTTCGTGAGGAGCAAGATGACGACGATGTTGAGCATTCCTGCTCGTGAATGCGGCCAGTCTGTCACCCCCATCTTCATGACTCGTGATCTAGCTATCTCTAGATTCAAGGGCTCTCACAATTGCTCCATTCCACAGAACCTCAAATTCCGTTAGGTCACGAAATGAGAAGCATTTCTCCATCAACCTCCATCAACCTCGTTTCACAAGCTTTCCAAGTGAGTCTCGTCACCATAATAGATT
Organism: Pohlia nutans; assembly: GCA_022496805.1. Classification (NCBI taxonomy): domain Eukaryota; kingdom Viridiplantae; phylum Streptophyta; class Bryopsida; order Bryales; family Mniaceae; genus Pohlia; species Pohlia nutans. The sequence continues at coordinate 37,407,148 of CM040085.1, forward strand.
ACTGACCCTGGCAGCAACAGATTCATCAGAAATGGGACCCCTACATTCACGTTCTCACACTGGAACTTGAATTCAAATTCACGAACAATGTGAAGACGAATTAGCTTTCCCGAATCACGATCATATACTTGTTCTCTAGTACCGGCTGAAGTCACGTATGCGCTAGTTGCGATCATACAGAACGTACCCACGAGTGCAAGATATATCGATCGAGCTCACAGTCAAACTGCTGATGTAAGCTGTGGCTAGAATGCCGGTGTCAGTCTCTGCCAACAATAGTGTCTGCTTGCACGGCAAATCCAGAGCCCCACCCGCCGAAGAAAGATTCAAAGCAAAGTACAAAACTACACTTGCAAACACAAACGATTACTCATGAAAGTACGGGGAGTGACGTTGTGGATGAGCCTTGCAGCTAGCTAGTGTGGGACGTACTGGACAGACAATGATCTTGCTGACAGACACGCACCAGCAAGTTTGGCAACGTACGAGTGTGGAAGTAGTACAGCTAGCTAGTGTTCGTAATATTACCATGCTAAGTTTAAGCAAGACGATGATGCCGCAACGTCTTATTGCAATCAAGGTTCAAATCAGGTGGAGGTCGTAACGACGACAGAGCGACACTGAGCTGGCTGACTGCCACTCACTGGAAGCAGCCACTCACTGGAAGCACGCCGGTTTAGGTCCATCTACTAAGCTTAGACCAGCCTTGCAATCATGAATACCAGATCGGAACTCTTCCATACTACAGTGTCGTGGACCAGCTTTTTACTGTCCTGAAGACGTGAGAATTATTTTATTTTATTTTTTGGCACAAATTGAAAGAACTCAATTGCAAGGAGAGATAAAAGTACAAAGCCACCGCGGCAGGACCACCACGGGGCAGAAGGGCAGCCTAGCTAACAAAATTTTGAGGGTTGAAAGACGTGAGAATTTTTCAACTGTGTATGAGCTCCATCCAAACTGAAGGCCACGCCGCAGACTTTTGATGTTTGGGCCCTTTTTTCCAGTACAAAGCACAATTCAAATTGAACGCTTACACAATTTACTGTAGAGGTATCATTTCGAAATGAGGTTCTCACTAGTAGAAACACCGTGCATTTAGACTAAAGAAGCATGTTTAAAAAGACTACCAGCTGATAGAAACACCGTACAGTTAGACTGACAAAGCATCTCTAAAAAGACTAGCAACTAGTTTAGTTCGTCATGTGGGGTCCTCTGGTGGGTCTTTTAGTCTTTCATGTGGGTGTTTTTAATAGTGTAAATTTGTAGAAAAGGGTGCTCAAAAGGTTTTTGGTGTTGACAGACTAATTTGTAAACTCCTCTCTTTGACTGGTAGAAACACTAGTAAAAATCTTGTCAAACATGTCTTGTCTTTGTTGACTAAATTCCATTGTGACTTATTCATAGTGATTGAAAATTGTGAAATGTGTACCACATTCAAAATTTTATTTTCGGCCAGAATTAAAGAGTGTCTTGAGGGTCCGTTCTCTCTCAAGCAACTTTGAAGAGTTGTTTTGGATGCAGGATTCAACTCTTAAACGGATGAGCAAAAAGAAATTGGAAAGAGAACTATAAAAATGGAACTTCCGATGCAGCGAGAGCTTGACGGCTTCTACAAATAAAGCAACATGAATCAGCAATAGAAGCATGTGAAAAACAAGTAATAGAATTTATTTGTTTAATTGTTTAAGATTATCAATCTTGAATTCTTTATACAATTAAAATTTCATTCCATTTCAGTCTTGGTGCAAAATGATGATTACAAATTTTGTCTCTCGACTACAACTTTCAACGCATTTATTATGGACTACGTTAGAATTACTCTTTTACATCATGTATTACATCTTGCCATAACATTTTACTTGCAACAAAGAATTTAACCTCTGAACGTCCTCACCCCTCTCTAGATTGGGTAGTTTTGCAAAGATGCATTCTAAAATGCAACTAAGAGAAATATTTTGAACTTGATATTTCAATAAAAGTTGTACATTGTGAATTTTAGATTCTATCCATATGACTAGATTTGTGATTGCTATCACCAATATTTTCTATAAATTTTGAAATTTAAAATTCTATTTTTTTTTTTAATTCGATTACAAATAAGATATTGACAATACGTGAATGAAATTTGTTGTGATGGATTGGAATGTAATACTCTAAGTGTAGTGATTTTTGGAGATTTTTTTCAGTTGCTTAATTTTATGAGTTTAATTTCTCAAGAGCACATTTAGACTAAAATCTTCGAACCTTTGGTGAACTGATCACTACAACATGAAATGAGGCATAAAATTTTCACAAATCATCCCCTTTCTAATCGGATCACACGTGAATGAAGTTAACTTCCTATAAAATCTTTAGTGAAAATTTCATTCTACCAAAAGTCGACGACGGATGAGAAAAACAACTTCGTTTCTGTACATTATCCACGTTCTAGCGGTTAGATGTTTAGGAGTTAATGTATGTGAGACTAAATTATACATGGTGTCATATTAATCCATTTGTTTTAAATAAGTTTAAGATTGACTTCCTTGTCTCTTTTGTCTCATTTGAATCTCTTGTTGTTGTTTCTTTTTTAATTCTTTGTTGTCAACATCTTTGCATTTTTTTTGTTTCCTAATTTGTCTCTAAACTTCCATATTTGTTTTTAATATAATAACCCAATAAAATGAAAAATTACCAAATGTTATATCAGCTCTAGAAGAATGTCCAGTACACAAGATTCAGTCTTCTAAATACCGGAGAGCTAAACTACTAGTAGAAGATCAACCCTTTAGTGCCCAACAAACCAAATTATGGTCGATGCAGTGTCAAAAATGCAAATAAGAGAAAATCTGTAAAGAATTGGATTTTGAATTGTTTAGTTTATAGTTGGAGATTTATAATACACATCTTTTAGAAAATTTAAATATAAATTTGGAGTTGTGCAACTATCAACATACCTATGAACAAAATGCGAAAATACTGCAAATACTTGAAAACATAGAAAATATAGAAAATACTACTATGCGGTATTTCTTGTGTTTGGAAGTTTGTTGTCTTGTTTTATTTTTTTGGATTATATTCTCTTGTCCATGTTCCATTAGTGTATGTAGGGTGATGGCCTGATATAGGTACCCCCTCCAAAAATAGTGTGATTTTTGGAGAGTTATTCTTTTGGAAAAAAAACATCATTGAAAAATTACAAAAACTAGATGGTGTTATAGGCGCTATGGCTGCAGCTATATAGATGATGTTAAAAACATAATTTCTAGCACACATAAAATGAATTAAAAATAAGTCATACATAGTGAGACGCGTCTCACCGGTACCCATATCAAGCCATTGCTATGTATTTTGATCTTGATCAATGTACCAAGTCCTTTCATATTTTAACGTATAATTTTTTGTCCTAAATCGTATATGGATAAGTCACTCTCACTAATAAAATTCACAATAATTATGATAGTTGATATCACCTTCTCTAATATCACTGTTTTTTTATCTCACCAAACCCTATGTAACAATTGTGTTCAAATTCAACAAGTGTAAAAAGGATTGTGGTACACCATTGGTTCACCGGTGATCATTGAATCATGGGTGGGTCAAACAAACACCTTATTCACACCATCCTCAAAAGAGAACCACAGTTGTTCTTCTTGTAAAAAATACTTCAAACCACCCTTGTCAATTTTTGCAATCCCAAGAATTTCTTCAATGACATTTTGTATGCATAATAATAACAACAATAGTAATGTTGATCTAGGAGACCATCATGAATGGAGAATCTAATTGGGGGTAGTTCGTCTATCTATGCGTCAACGGCAAGCGTCTCAAAGGTAGACTCTATAGGAGGGATGAGTATCCGATATTGTAACCAATAGGCAATAGGCAGTGGAGTTTTTGTTTACAATACTACATTGTAACATTGTTTGGTCCCACAGTCTCAAAGATTTCAATGTGGAGTTTCAAACAAACTCTTAATTCACACCGGTCCTAATAAAGGAGGGAGTTATTCCTTTGTCCGGAAATAATTGTCCTAGTTTTTGGCGTGTTTTAACTTTGCACCCTTTTTGCTAAAAAAAGGTTGTCTCGGTAGTCGGACAATGATCTATCTTTAATAGTAATATGTAGTTTTTGTGTCACTCTCATCGTTTGTCCATTTGAAGTGGACACCGCTCATGTTTGAAGTATAAAACATAGGACAATTATGTCAGAAATAAAATGCCAAAACTAGAACAATTATTTCCGGACAAAGGAAGTACAATTTATAAAACTTTCTACAATCACAAGCATTTTGGCATCTAGGTTGTGACATAACAAGATTCTTGGTGTACTTATCATTTTATTTTTAAAAAATTGGTATTGCACGGTGAGGTGGGTGCTCTGGAAGTTGTCAGAATGAGCTACAATAGCTGGCTGGTTGTGAGATTCGTTTATTTATTTATTTAATTCTACACAAAAGGTAGTTTATTGTCTCTGCCCCACAAAGGGAGAGACTACGGAAATACTTCGTTTTTGAGGAGTTACGCACCTGGACAGTAAAAATAAGCCGTAAAAATAAATTTGGGGTAAACATTAAAGTAGAGACTCCGTGACTAGCTGCTTGTTGTCATTCCAAGGAGTAGATAAAATCAAAATAAGGTAGAAGCACCAGAAACTGTTAGGTACCAATTGTGGTCACCTATAAAAGCACCTATTTCAACTTCAGGAGTTCCCAATCTAGTTATCACAAACATTAATTATGAATACCAATTAGCAATCTGATTGGACTAGAAATAAAAGACAGTTATTGGTACACCTACTAACATCAATAGTGGTCTATGCATATTAAGTTTGAAAATTCATAACAAAATCATGCATTGTGAAAAAAATAATTTAAAATTGAGCTTGGTTATTCAACCCAAAGTTTTATGTGCTGCAATTTTTTATCATTGAAAATCAGCGCTCCATGTAGATTGAAATGCTTAAACTAACAGCATTGTACCCCTTACTTTATGTTCCAAATGGGAGCTATCTTCCGTCATCACGTGGAATTTGGAAGGATCATGTGCCGTACAGTGTTCATTAACCCCTAAAGGACCAGGGGATTTGAGCTTGGCCGTTGTTTTCTTGACTAGCACTTGTAACAAGCTCGATTCTTCATTGGTGGGGTAATTTTGACGATCAGAACCGTTGAAATTAAAGAAGACTTACATAGCTTTGTATGAAAGAATGATAGACAAAATCGCACAATTTTTGAGAAAATGTCACTACTGAGAAGATTGATGGAACTTGTTTGGAGTATTTTGTACATATGCTGAAATTAGATTGTTCAAAAGTGCTCCAAAAATTCTTTTTTTTTTACCATGGGTAGAGATCATTATTTTGTATAATACTGGTCGGAACGGGCTCTCATTATTTAGTATAATATTGGTTGGAACGGGCTCTCTTAACCTTTAAAGATTAAACTAAAATCACTTTAATTTTTTTCTAAGTTCCTTTGATTATTGTAGGAGAAGGGTATGGTTAGCAAAATATTTCAAAATATAAATGGCAAAACTTAAGAAAATATTTTCCAAAGAAAAAATCTTTTAAAAGATAGAAATGCAATAAACTCATAAAATAAGAAGTTTTGCATATTAGAAATGGGAGTTATGGCAAAGACTTATTTTTCATAATGAGAGAGAAGTAAAATACATAAAGAGGCGATCTAATTCCATATTTTTATAATTCCTAGTAGACAATTTTATACAAATTTTCAAAGTGAAAATTTTGTCAAATCCTGAAACCGTTTCCTAAACTTTCTAATAACCAAGTATTGTGATAAACAATTTCGTGCAAAACACACATTTCGTAGAAATTGAACCACATTTTGTTAAAACTAGACTACTAGACTGAAAAGGTGAGGGAGAGTGTTTGCCTTCTCAATAAACATAGGTCCCCAAGTTTTCTACCTTGTACTGAAAATAAAATCTTGAAAGGTATATGAGAATATTTCATTTATCAAATTTTATTTTCAAAATATTTAATATTCAACTCAAATATGCCAACCATGGCGTAAATCTGACAAATTGTCAAGGCAAAAATCTTCAATTTCAATGAAATGTAATTCTCTGAGAATTCTTTTCCGTATGAAAAGAGAAAATGAGGGAATCCTTTCAAATTTATTTATTTATTGGCTCTAACCATAGGGAAGAGGCATTGCAGGGACCCTCATTTTTGGACTAAATACCACTCTAGCAAATATATTCCGTCCATGATTCCACTGAAATGCATTCTCATCCTTCACTTGTTCGATTCCGGTCAAAGCTCCTTGTAGCGTAGCTGCTTGTTTATTTATTTATTTATTTTTGTTGAAATTCCAACGAGCTACTAGAATTATGAACATCATAAGCTTCTTTAGCCCTTGCCAAGGTTCACCCATTTGTTTGCATTGCATGAAAGATAAATTATTCTAAACATGTGATTCTTGAGGTGGAGCTAGTGTGAAATTCCAACCCTCCATCATCATTCTTTAGGATAAAAAATGCCGTGACAATATTCTAGAATCTGCTACAGCGATTTTTGTGAAAAAATTTCTTATACCAAAGTACAGCTCACAAGGGCTAAAGACCCTTAGAGCATCCCCACTCCTACACGCTAGAGATGACTCGCTGAAATTATTCATTTACATTTGAAGAGCCCTTGCACTTACACTCCCCCACCCTTGCACGCCCCTCACACATCAAAAGTGCACATCAAATAGTCAATGGACCAATCACAAGTAGAATGTGGGGATATAGTCAACTAAATAGTGATTTGAAGGGCCATTTCTTGACACGCTAGGATTGAGAGTCAAGAGGTATTTTGGAAGGGCCCTTGGCACTTTTCATCTAGTTCTGGAGTGTGAGAACATACCCAGCAGCAGGTGTTTTGGAGGGACAAACGCCAAGATTTGGTGTAGTCATCTCCACTTGCTTCAAAGTTTGGCCCAGCAACTACCCACTAACGCTAAAAAATAGTTTTTGGAGCCAAAGTTTGGAGTTTTCCCCGCCATCTACAGAAGCTTTGGCGCAAGCAAATTTCTCACACCATGCAAGCATCTCTGCTCAATCAACAATTAGATAACGAGCTTCAAGACTATTCACCGGCCCGTGCTTCAAGGTCATCAAGTTACTTTCACAAAATCTTCTTTTTATAAGTTGCCTTGGTGTTCGCACGAGGAGCGTTGCTGGGCTACTTCTTGCTTAACATTCCTCTAAGCTAAAAATGGCCCTCAATTTAATATTTGGCGGACATATTTGGTCTGGAGCTACTGGGCATGCTCTGATGGCCCGTTCACACCAGCCTAGTGCCACTGTTGTGTTTGCGTTCCTGAAAGGATGGGAGGTAAAATGAAGAAACCAAAAAATATTAAAAACTTTGTCTTTTCCTGTTGCAGCTACTGTTGAAGCACTGTGCAACTGCAATACAATGCCGCAAGTATAAGGTCGAGCCACCGAAAACCGACCAGGTACCTAATGCCAATAATTTCTACACATGGCTTTCATTTTAGAACGCAAATCTAAATATGTCATAGAGCCTTTATTATTTGTTGACCAAAACGATAAGCCATCTATGGTCTACCTAGATGTGCGTTCTAAAATGAAAGCCATGTGTAGAAATTATCAGCATTAGGTACCTGGTTGGTATTAGGTGGCTCGACCTTAGTCACGTTCATATTTTGCATTGCGTTGCTTTCTGTCATGCGGTAGTGTAATTCCTCTCTGCCTATTTTAGATTTTTCTATTCACCTCATATTCCCTCAAAGTTATCTGACGCACGTGCAGCAGAAATGGTGTATGTGAACGGGCCATGAGAGACTCTGGGAGGGCTGCGGTGGAGCCGCTCTTACGATAAAAATTTCAAAAAAGTTACATTTGATGTTGTTTTGATTATGGAATTAGGGCATCGACTTTGGAGTTTGGAGGCCGTATTTAAGAATGGGCAAGATTCAGATTCGGGAATCTAATGTACTTTACAGATAACTAACTAAAGTTAAATGGATTTTTCACCAATTGAATTCACCTCATCCGGACGTCTGTGGTGACCGTGACCGTGTGTGTATAATTAGCTTCCTTCAGGGGTGATGGAAGTTCGCCATGCTTTTCATGCCTAAAGTATTTGAAATAGTCTCAGAATGCATTATTGATTATGTCATTATGCGGTACAGACTGCTTGTTATTCAAAGTCTAAATGGCTCAATTTGTGCCAGAAAAAGTAAAAACAAAAATAAAAATCTAAATGAGAAATTTCTTACACCTTGCAATGAAAGTTGTCAATGCAAATTGCCATCCAGTCTGTTAAAGTTTTGAAATTGGTCGATTTCAAAAGGACACATTAGCTAAAGTTAGTGGGACATAATTTGTATAATTACATACCCTACACTATTGTTAGATTTGATGGACATAATTTCTTTTTTAAATGTGATTTTGAAATTCTTATAAAAATTTGAAAGCTAAATGTAGAATATTAAGGAAATTTCCAAGACATGTACTACTAAATTTTTGTTATTTTTTATACATTCTACTCAAACTTTGGAAAAATGTTGAATTCCCCAAAATTTAGAAACTAGATGACTAAATCTCGAAGGCTCTAAAATTAATTTAGTTCGTCTTTTGCTTGCTAAATCCGACCATAGTTTACGGTAATCCAAAAACATAGATTATCAATAGTCATAAACTTAATAGCAATGTAGTGTTGATCTTCCTCATTAACCGTTAACGGACTTTTTTAATTTAGAAAGGAGTAGTTTGAGTTTTAACTTCTAAATACAAAAGTAATTTACATATTTAAAATGTAGGTACATACTATTCTTGTAACAAATGATGCTTGAGAAAATTCATGAAAACAAATCTTCGTTACCATAAGCTATGGTTAGATTCGACAAACAAAATATGAACTAAATTAATTTTAGAGCCCTCAAGCTATACTTGTTTAGTTTCTAAATTTTTGGGAATTCAACATTTTTCCAAATTTTGAGTAAATCGTATTAAAAATAGCCAAAAATGAAGGCGATATTTTAGTAGTCCATAGAGTTATCTACGTAGTCATTCAAAGTTTGAATAATATACCAAGAAGTTTGCTTTAATATACTCTTATTTCAGTTATTTGTTCACTCCAAATACTGAAAAGGTATGGAAGAGATGGTCGTCTCTCAATTAGAACCTTTGTTAACTCCTAAATGACAGAGGGGGTAAGGGCAGAACCTAAATGTGTTATAAAAAATACTTCTGCAACTTTGATGAAGTTTGGTCCAAAAGAGAAAATGAGAAAGCGTGATGTTTAGTAATTACCTGTACAGTCAAACTTCCAAAAATAGTTTTAGATACTCATTTAATGAATTTAAGAGAACTTATCATTTAAAATTCACCAAAATTACAAATTTTATTTTTTGAATTTGAAATTTAGTATGATTGCTTAAAGCTAGACATTTTATTTTAAATTTTAAAAGGAAATTTTTCAAATGAGAGAACATCATTAGTTTCTCGAAATAGTAAGTTTTATAACACTAGGACAATATTGAGGTCTTTGTCTTTGAAAACTTCCTTAGTGAATGTCACTTTTGCAAATGAAATGTATCAAACAACACTAGAACATGGTCTCTACCCCCAATTTCGACAAAAAATCAAAACTTGAAAAATATCATTTCAGGATCATGGGTAGTCACTGTTGTTTGGGCTGCAATGAGAAAATGGTCAACTGGTCACTTAGAAGCTAAGTGTGGAAGAGCTTGGTGGTCATTAACTCAAGGAAAACTTTTTTGAGCTCCTTTCTTTGTAGCAAAGAAAGTTTTCCATGTGTTTGAAAACCACCAAGCTCTTACACACTTAATAATGATAGACCGCCAAACTCTCCCATGCTTTTTAACTATTTGGAGTGAAAAAATAAAAGTATATTAAAGCAAAATTCTAGGTTTCTTATTCAAACTTTGAAGGGCGTTGCGGATAACTCTTATGTCTTCGGAATTTCCTTAACATTCAACATTTGGTTTCCAAAATTTTAGAAGAATTTCAATTTTTTTTAATTTTTTTTCAATTAATTTACATTGAATTTGACAACGACATAGGGTATTAACAATTTATGTTTAAGTAGTTTGAAAACTGAGAAAATCAAGCCCAAGGGCTTGGTATATCTTTAAACCCCCAACTGCCTAAGCAATCGTTTTTTGACTGATGTACATATTTGATTTTTTTTTTTTCATCCGTCATGTACTTTTTGCAAGTAAAAAAATACTACAAAATTCTATGGCAAGATAGCTTCATACATGTGTGATCCAATTAGATTCAACATTGATATTTAAAAATCAGTTCATAATCTACAATTTTTTCCCTAAACTTGTATATTCTATTTTTAGTATTTAAAAGTTTTATGTGTTGGAAAAATTTCTTCTCCTATGTGATGGTGAGAAGATAAAAATGTAGAGGTTCCAATCACTAAAAATGTCAAAATCCCTCTTGTGGTAGAGTTCTATACTTTATAAAAAGTTATGCAATAATTATTTTGTAATTGGCCAACCTTTTGCAATTAGTTTTATGGAAGTTAAACTTAATTTCAATATCTATGATTAGAATTAGATCTAAAAACAAATATGGGTGATTAAAGAAAGATGAGCAACATCGTAGGTCTTTTGGTCACTGATCATAGTTAACCAATACAATTAAATTGATGATGAAGCCAAAATTGGATGAAGATAGTATTAGTATTGAATTAAAAAAAAAAAATTAAGTCCAAAATATAGATACAAATTTTATTTAATTTACAAACAGAACCTACTTTATTCCCTAAACGCCCGAGGGGGTCTCACATTCAAAACTACCTCATTTAGGTTATTTTTGTTGATGATCTTTGAATGATTTTCAAAACAATATTTTCACATTCCAACTGTAGGATCTTGTATTCTTAGGTCTTATAAACTATCTGGTAGTTACCTTTACTAATCGTCTGCTCGGTAATCACTACCGGTAAGAAGGAAGAAACAGATCATGGATACAGGAACAAAAGATCTGAGATAATGGACAAGTAATAAGATTACCGGAGTTCAGTCGGTAATTCCTCACTACAGTATAGTCAAAGATGGAATCATCAAGTACAAGTATCCGGAAGGAACATACTCGGAAGATGAACTAATCAAGAAGGAAGAGGAGAAATAACACAATCATATATCCTGAAAAATAGACCATGCCAATGAGTTTGGCTTCATTGCTTATATACATCAGTACAACCGGATCTGACCGTTAGGTCAGATCGGTAAAAAAGTGTTTTTCTAGATCTACTTCCTGTGGTAACTTGGAATTTTACCGGGGTAGTAAAACATCCAGATCGGTAGGCTACCGGATATTACTAAGTTACCGTTAACACTATCCTTCAAATTTTCAAAACATTTGACCATTCGGAATCAAGATTATAGTAAATGAAGTTGAGATTATGAAATTTCAATCCATAAAAAATCCAGGCAGCTTTACTTTGATGAGCTCCCAAACCAAAAAAGAAAAGTTGAAATGATGTGTCATTCTTGACCATTCTCAAGATGAGGTAGTTAACCCCGAAACGTCCCAGGGTATCTCCAAAATTGACAGTTTGAGAAAAATCATTATAAATTACCATTTAGAAGAATATTTCAGAATTGTTATACAAATGAAAGTTGTAGATATTGAATTTTAGATTCCATCTGTACGGTTAGATTCACCAATGTCATCACTGATATTTTATTATGAAATTTCAAAGTTATAATTAAAAATTCCTTCTAAATTTGATTACAAACAAAATATTGATATTTTTTGAGTAAAATTTGTTGGAATGAATTTAAAATGAGATACTTTTGAAAATTTTGTGTTACTTCAATTTATGGCCTCATTTTAGCAAGCCCACTTTTGAACTAAAGTCAATGCAATTTTGGCTTGGCCAACTGCTTGACATACTTCCACATTTGTAATCTAAAAAAAATATGTACCCTAGTAACACCAAATCCAACCATTAGATAGGACAACAACTTCATAAAGTATTTTTTTAAAATTGAATGAATTTCATCCATGAAGTAATGTGAGTGTAGTGTGATCTGGAATCCGTTCGTCGTCCAGAAACTGGACGTTGGGACGTTTTGGGGTTAACAAGGCGCACAACTCAATTTGACTAGATGTTCAATTTGTTCACATTTTTTTAGAGACCTTGTAATGTGCGTAGGTATGAAGGAAACTAAAAGATTTTGGATAAATTAGATTATCCGTTCAACTCTCCTCCGATTGGAAGAGCCCACAACTCATAGCATGCAATCCATGTGAGTTGGACAAAAGTTTCTTTTGAGGTGCCCAATGAATCTCATTGGCTTAGATTTATTTGTGCAAGCCTGCCCAAAGTGTTGAAGCTACGTTCAACATTGGGGTGTTTCACATTAAAAAATTCCCCTAAGTGGAGTTTTAATCTGATGGACATAATTCCAATTGGATTAGAAAGAAGACTCGTTTACCTCTTATATCAATATTTTTTTATTTTGAAAAGAAAGTTTTTTTTTTGGGCTTGGGTAGCCCGGGAAAATGGGCAACAACCACAAAATGGTCTCTTGGGAGCTTAGGGGTTAACCCATTACATAGAGGCATTTTTATAATCAATATTGTAACCGACCGTCAAAGTGGGCAAGTCATGCCAAATAATTATAATTTTTGGAAAATCAAATTCAAAAATGTCAAATTCTATGAATATTCCCCAATATTCTCTTTTCCACCATACAAATAGATTCTCTTTGACAATAATAATTTCCTAAAGATTTTAACTTCTCTTTTACGTGTATTTTTTTTGCATAGCAGGGTCGCCACGCGATAAACAAATACTCAATATTTTATTGAAAAATAATTTTCAGTTTTTTCTTATTTTCGTATTTGAGAAGGAAAAAAAACAATTCATTGTGGCCCAAAATAGCTTAGAAATAGCAAAATATAACCAAAAACAATTTAATCTATTTTTGTTCTTTTGTCCACATAATATCCAGTTATTTATTTATTTTTAAAATTTATTTTTTGGCGAACCTGCTATGGTACACCACGGTATGGTTGTTGGCATCCAAATATTCTCTTGAATGTTGATACCAACTTGATTCAAATATTCTCTTTAAATCAACGCTGCGTGCCTGGGTGAGTCAAAAAGAGACAGTGATTCGGAAGGTCAAAAGATGCCAACAGTAATTTCCAGTACCGGTATTCAGGTGAGAAAGGAGAGATGGTGAGCAGTGGAATTTGAATCTGGAAGGATTCATGAATAAAGAATGTTGTTCCTGCATTATTGGGCTTGGTAGTTGGTACTCCCTAAGAGCAAGCCCAGCAGCTCCAGATCAAATAAGTCCGCCAAGCATCAAGTTGACGGCCATTTTAAACTTAGAGGAATGTTGGAATAGAAGTACCCCAACAACAATCCTTGTGCGAACTCCAAGGCAATTTATTAAAAGAGAAAGTAATTCATAACACTTGTGCGAACTCCAAGGCAATTTATTAAAAGAGAAAGTAATTCATAACACTTGATGGCCTTGAAGCATGAGCCAATGAATAGGCTTCAAGGCCATTATCTTACCTTTGATTGGCAAAGATTCTTGCTTGGCGTGAGCAATTTTCTTCCTCCAAAACTTTAGTATATGGCGGAGAAAACTCAAATAAAGCCCACTGCCAAGGTTTCTTGGTGATTGAGATGAAATTTTCTACTGCTGCTGGGGCCATGTTCATGCCAAACCTCCGCCACCTTGAGGTTTGACTGGTGCTTTTGCATGCTGCTAGGCATGCTCTAAGAGCATGGCCACCCATGCCCTCCCAGAGTCTCTCACACTCAAAAAGTAAATGAAAAGTGCCAAGGGCCCTTCAAAAATACCTTTTGACTCTCAATCCTAGCGTGTTAGAAAGTGGGCCTTCAAAAATACCTTTTGACTCTCAATCCTAGCGTGTTAGAAATTGGGCCTTCAAATCACTATTTAGTTGATTATATGCTCACATTCTACTTGTGATTGGTCCATTGACTATTTGATACGCACTTTTGATATGTGAGGGACGTGCAAGGGTGGGGGGGTGTGAGTGCAAGGGCCCTTCAAATGTAGATGAATAATTTCAGCAAGTTAGTCCTAGCGTGCATGGGTGGGAATGCTCTAACATAGTGAGTCAGCGAGAGAGAGAGGCGCCCCTGGGCCATGCTCTTCAGTTGCCTGCGCAAGGAAGGAAGCAGCTGGAGAAGCGATAACCTGGAATCTCACCTGAGCAAAGCAAAGCAGATGGGCCCGTTCCTCATTCTGGCCCCTCTGTCCGTCAGTACTTCTGTACCATCCCGGTACAATTCTGCAACAGTGTCATTCCTGGGTTTTTTTCTTTCTTGAAGTCCAGTCAAGGTGAGGAATTTCAGGGCCTGTTTACACTATGGACCATGAACTCGTCCCACGGCCCTTTAAAAGTTGTGATTGGATGTTGAACTCGTCTCGGGAGCATTGTCGTTTACACCAAGGAAAAAAATGTCAGAGTGGCCACGGAGTTTGAGGTCCCCAAAAAACAATATTTAAGGCCTACATTATCCACTGACATGGTCCAACGGCTTTTCCGTTGAGAGAAACAAAAGAGGTGGTCTGGTAGAAAAAGCAAGGGCCCATGGTAGAGAAATGCCGTTATAATATTTTTTTTAACCCCTAAACGTCCCAGGGTGTCCCCAAAATTGACAGTTTGAGAAAAAACATTATAAAGTGCTATCTAGGAGAATATTTCGGAATTGTTATACAAATGAAAGTTGTAGATATTGAATTTTAGGTTCCATCCGTACGGTTAGATTCACCAATGCCGTCACTGATATTTTATTATAAAATTTCAAAGTTATAATTAAAAATTCCTTCTAAATTTGATTACAAACAAAATATTAATATTTTTTGAGTAAAATTTGTTGGAATGGATTCAGAATGAGATACTCTTGAAATTGTGTTATTTTAATTTATGACCTCATTTTAGCAAGCCCACTTTTGAACTAAAGTCAATGCAATTTTGGCTTGGTCAATTGCTTGACATACTTCCACATTTGTTATTTAAAAAAAAAATGTATCTTAGTAACACCAAATCCAACCATTAGATAGAACAACAACTTCATAAAGTATTTTTAAAAAATTGAATGAGTTTCATCCATGAAGTAATGTGAGTGTAGTGTGAGTTGGAATCTGTTCGTCGTCCAGAAACTGGACGCTGGGACGTTTAGGGGTTAATGAGCAATTTCAAAGCCATATGCAGAAGACAAAAGTAGACAAAAGATTAATTTCTTTCCAAAACTGCCATTTTGGGACATATACTAAAAAAAATCAGCACATTCACTTTTTGGTACATTCCTCTTGGTCCACATTCAGTTTACATCTAGTGAAGGGCCCATAAACCTTGTAAATTGACTTTTTTAATAATTCGGACCATGGAAGTCATCCCATGAAATCGGACCATGGAAAATAGCCATCTTCCATGATCCGACTTTAAGGTCCATGGTGTAAACCGCCGCTCAGCCTCTTTGGAAAAATTGCCATAAAGTAAGGGGTACAATTGTTGTCAGTTTAACCCCTAAAGGAGGTTGCCCGTGTTCATACAGTGCGCATACAAAGAAGAACATTCGCATACATGTGACGTTTACTATAGCAGAACGTGTTCTGTAGAGCCAATTGTTTTTGTCAACCTTGTAAGAACTACAAGACATGTTGTTGTAGAAATTTAAAAAAAAATTCTTGTAAAAAAAAGATGATGAAAGAATTTCATGTACAAATGTGGTAGTGAGAAACAATAGAGCACATTGAGGTTGTTGCATGCATTAGGGGTTAAGCATTCCAATCTATATGGAGCATGGATTTTCAATGATAAAAAATTGTAGCACATAAAACTTTGTGTTTAATAACCAAGCTCAATTTTTATTTAATTTTTTCACTATGTATGATTTTGTTATAAATTTTCAAACCGAATATGCATAGACGACTATTGATGTTAGTAGGTGTACCAATAATTGTCTTTCATTTCTAGTCCAATCAAATTGGTAACTTCGTATTCATAATTAATGCTTGTGATAACTAGATTGGGAAGTCTTGAAGTTGAAACATGTGCTTTTATAGGTGATCACAATTGGTACCTAACGGTTTGTGGTGCTTCTACCTTAGATGTGAAGACTTGATAGCCAATTTTGGCGAAATATTCTAGATTCCATAATACATTTGTAGGAAATTACTACATGTAGTATAAAATTGTCTAAATTCACCATATTGGGAGAAGCCATTTGGCTAAAATGTAGTGTTTGATTCCCTTCAAAATGAGTAAAAGTTAGCATCAAATTCTTTTTGGTAGTCACTTGGCTAAAATTTGCACAAAACATCTTTACTATTGAAGTCTAGCTGGCGATGTAAAAAAAGTTGGGAAAGAATGTTTGGCGAAAACTTAAGCTTACAATTAGATTTTGATAGAATCCCTTCGTATTTTGGTAGTTTTCTTCACAAAATCTGGCTATGTTCACAAAAAATTAGAGTAAATCTGGCTAAAAAATTCAAATTTTCTTTTTTCCTTAATAAAAGAGAAATGGCATATTTTATAGAGAAATTTTGTAGAGAAAAAAAAAAACAATACTTGGCAATAATCATCCCTTGAACAAATCCAAAAACCAAAGCAATGAGTCAGAAGATCCACACCCATGCACACTAAAGTTGACTCGCTAAAATTATTCATCTACGTTTGAAGAGCCCTTGAAGTTACTCCTCTACCCTTGAATGCCCCTCAAGCACCGAAAGAGCATATCAAATAGTCCATGAACCAATCACAAGTAGAATGTTGGATATAGTCAACTAAACTTAAATTTGAAGGGCCATTTCTTAACACGCTAGAATTGAGGGTCAAGAGGCATTTTTGAAAAGGCCCTTAGCATTTTTCATTTGGTTATTGCATGTATCAGACTCTAGGAGGGCATGGGTGCAGATGCTCTCAGTAGTATTGTGCACATTCTTTTTTCCAACAATCATAGCATAATAGAGCAGTGCAATGGACCTCCAATAGTCTTGAATGCGGGCACTATTCATCCACCCCCTCCTTCCGTGGAATTTCCATTGTGGGCACCCTAGGGGCTCCTTTTGGCAATTTTTTTTGCAAATTTCAAGCATCCGGCCCCAAATTACTATAAAAGGACCTACTTCGGAACAAAAATCCATAGAAAGAGGAGTTTTTTAATTTTTAGGGAATGTCCCTACACGGAACAAAATAGGGGGCAACCGTAACATAATAGAGCAATTTTGTCCCCATGCATTAAAGGCCCCGGGGGTTCTAAAGATGGGGCAATAGAGCACCCTTTTGAAAATTGGATCAAAAAAGAATCTTCACTAAAATTTGCTTTTCTAAACAACGAAGGAATGCCATTTGTATTCCATGAATTTTGGGACTACCTTGTCATTGCCACATAAACTTAGTTTCAAATTGTAACTAGACTGTGGTCCCATTTCAAAACGGTATAGGCTCTTATTGCTTTATTATACTATAGTGGCACCAATGAAACAAACATTGTAGTCCCTTACGGACCCTTTTACAAATTTTCATTTTAGTGAGATTAATGGTCAGTCCTAGGTGTCCACTGGCCTCGCCGGTCTTGGTGGGTTTGGTTTGTATTTTGCCTCTTCTCGCAGTAAAGGGTTCCCTTTGTTTGTGTTTAAAAAAAAACAAAAAAAAAAAAAACATTGTAGCACTTTCATATAGATTTCAGACGAAGTCATCATAATTTAATGTTGAAATGGATGAATATTGTGGTGATAAAGGAATGCCTTTTGCATAATATTAAGTAGCATGCATTGTCACTGCTTTGGCTCTACAGTAGATGGTATAGAATATTCCACATCCAACAATACTCCATTAGTAGCTAAGTGGACAGGTGGAGGCTCGAGGTGATGAGCAAAATGCATGAAGGAAAGACAATGGGCATGAAGGCTACTGAATGCTTTGTAGGTCCAAATTTTGGGAGTTTTCACTTTTTGACCAAATTTAGCTAGTTAAAGAAGGTTGGGTGAACATACCCAGAACCACCCAAGACCCGATTTTGCACCCCTATTATAAACCCCAAATTCCACCTCATTTCAAGTGAATACTAAATCAACAATAAATGATAGGTGTAATTGTTTGTAAATGAAGCGGTTTTAGGGACTTCAATGAATGAAAATGAGATCACAAAATGATGATTAAGCAATTAAGACAATGAAGAAAGCATTTTTTGTATTCTCGGGGCACACCACTTTCAAAATTTGTAAAAAGTACACATTTTATCGAAAAAATATGATTTCACTTGGATTCACCTCCACTAAGATTTATCTTCCTTAAAAAATTAGTAACACTTGGTATGTCCTCCAAAATACTGAAATTGCTTAAATGAATGGTAATAGCTTAGGCCATGTACTCAAACCGGGAGCCAACACTCGTTAAACTCCTTGTTTATTAGTTAACTAGAGGTTAATAGTTGATTCGACACTAAATAATGTGCCAAATAAAAATAATTTTTTCTTCTCGGCACTATGAATATTCTATAATATTATTTTTTTCACCATACTAAAATATTGTGTTTTGGAAAAATAATTTCCAAAACTTTTCAACTTCCATTTTTTGAATTAATTTTTGTTGAACCAGTTATTAACCTGGAGTATTACATTTGTACAAATGTTTTAGTGACATCGTATCATATTTGAACTACCAAGGTTTGGTCTCTGTTCTAAATTCATCATTTCTACAATAGGACTCAACACCATCAATTTGACATTTTTCTTGTAGAAAAGGGATCACTGTAAAATAGAGACCAAACTAATGTAGCTCAAAAATGTTATGATATCCTAAGTTGTAATCAGTTTGGACATTAATCAATTTAAAAATAAAGATGTTGAATGCTTCATTGAGGAGCTATAACTTATGGTTGTTTGAAAATACAAAAACAATCTATTTATCTAAATGAATGAGAAAATTGAGAAGAATCTATTTCAAATAGATTTTAAATTTTAAATTTTTTCCCCTATTGAAAGTAATTTTTTTTCAAATGGATGAGAAATATGGAGTTCTAAAATTTATACTTAGTGGTAACTCCTAAACTCCCAAGAGAACATTTTTGGGTTGCTCCACATTTTTATGGTCTACTTGGAACAAAAACAAAAAAAATTGAGTTTTTTATTTTAAAAAAAATATTGCATCAGTCAACTCTCCAACGCAATTTAAATTATGTCAATCCGAGTGAAATTCCACCGGGGAGAATTTTTCAAAGTGGATCACCTCAACATAGTCTTTGTGTTATAAAATTTGCTATTTAGGAAAAGCAACGATGTTACCTCTTTCATTTCTTTTGATTTTTTGAATTTTACAATAGATAAAGCAATTTTATGTAATCAAGCAGAATTCTAAACTCGAAAAGTGAAAATTATAATTTATACAAATTTTCAAAGGTTAATGCTATTAAGTTCATTAAAATTTATCTAAAGGTTCATTTTGGAAGTTTGACCATATGGATAATTTGTAGAGATGATGCCCTACATTTTGTCTATTGAACCAAACTTCATCAAACATATGAAAGGCATGTATTATAACACATATATGTTTTGTCCAATACTAGGGGTTGAATCCAAGTTTATTAAAAATAATTCAAATTAAGAGTTAAATTTGACTATAAAGTGAGTTTTAACTAGGTAAGTATATTTTCTAAGATTTTATAAAGGTCCAACCACATGAGACACGAACTATGTCTAATTGGTGATTCCAAAGATTAAGTGAAAAATCTAATGAAACAAAATTTAAGTTTAATTTCATTACAAATCCAATAGTTCGTTTCCGACTAGTAATTCTCTCTTGCTAAGAACCATTACTTCAACCCTCTATTGTTGAATTGGTTTAATGTCCCAAATTTAGAAAATACAAGAATAATATCTTGTGTACGATAAAGAATAATTATCTTGTCTCTCCTATTTACAAGATTTTTTACCTTTGATCAAGTTATAAGCTTATTTTGACATGTTCTATGAAAAAAATATAGGATGTGATATCCAAATAGGTGATATTAATAAGGTTGGGACGTAGTATCATACAAAGCCTACTTTCTAAAAAGTAGTACTACCCATTTTTATCTTGTATACCATTATCTGAAGTTTAAATGGAACAAACTCTTGATTTCAAATTTCTTTTAGAATGTTATCACTCTACATAATATAGATAATAAATAAACGTTCTTTCTTTTTTATCATTTCATGTACTTCCAAACAATGGCACCTGTCCAAGTGAATAACACTTGCTTCTTCTTTACCACGTCGTTTCTTTATAAGCCACATAAAATTTCTAAAACATATATAATTCTAAAAAACATTTAAAAATAATAATAAATCTTTAATATTTCATACTATTTGTCTTCTCTAATAGTTACTAGCTGAAATTAAAAAGAGTAGTTGGGTTTGGATGTGAAAAGGACCGTCTACACTGTCATTTTTGTGAACCTAACACCTATTGTATTAACCCCTAAGTGACCAATTGATCATTTTCTGGTCGCAGCCCAAACATCACTAATCAGTGAAATGACATTTTTCAAGTTTTTTTTTTTTTTTTTTGGAGGTCAAAATTGGGGGTAGAGATCATGTTCGAGTGCTGTTTGATACATTTCATTTGTAATATTGAGGGTTCACTAAGGAATTTTTCAAAGACAAAGACTTCAATATTGTCCTAGTGTTATAAAACTTACTATTTTGGAAAAGTGATGATGTTCTATCATTTGAAAATTTTGCCATTTAAAATTTAGAATAGAATTTTTGGTTTTAACCAATCATACCAAATTTCAAAAAAAAAATTATAATAATTTTGGGGAAATTTTAATGTTAAATGACTCTAAATTCATTGAATGAATATCTAAAACTATTTTTGGAAGTTTGACCGTATGGATAATTACTAAACGTCATGCTTTTCATTTTCTCTTTTGGACCAAACTTTATCAAAGTTGCAGAAGTAACATTTTATAACACATCTAGGTTTTGCCCTTACACCCTTTGTCATTTAGGGGTTAAATTCCATACTTTAATCTCTCACAATCAAAAAGTTACAATTTTTTTCACTAAAGTTTTTCAAAACCCTTTTTTTCTTAATACTTTCTCTTTATTTTTTTCAATTCTATTTATTTTTTACTTGGTACTTTTGCCATTGTGTTTAGTTT
The DNA here is from genome assembly GCA_022496805.1 of Pohlia nutans. Classification (NCBI taxonomy): domain Eukaryota; kingdom Viridiplantae; phylum Streptophyta; class Bryopsida; order Bryales; family Mniaceae; genus Pohlia; species Pohlia nutans. The sequence continues at coordinate 37,428,295 of CM040085.1, forward strand.
AAGTTTTTCTTTATCTTACACCACACTTACGCACTTGGAGGGTTAAACACACCGCCAAATTGATAAAAAATGTTGAGTGTCCTTTCAAATAACTTTAAGACCTCAATTGTAGTGACTTAAAGAATGACCCTGAAAATCTAAGTTTAGTTGAATATTTTTTCTATATGCCATGAATTCATTGACCATTTGGTGTGTGATGGTGGGGAACTTTAACCCCTAAGCGTCCACACTACATTTTCCTGGTCTAACCGCATCGATTTATCACATTTTAAAATATATTATATTTTTGTAGTATTTTCCTCAGATACGTTATTGTTAAACGGATTTACTCTAATTTTTTCATAGTTATGTAAATAAAAAAGAATTTTATTAGATTTTTCAAAGCTTTCTTCTTGTAAACATTATAGTAATTACAAAAAATCCTAAACTAGTATGATTTTTTTAAGGAAAAATGTAAATAATAGTGATGAACAACAAGTTTTTAGGGGCATGGTTTTTGAGCTTACATAAAAAGAAATTTGATAGAAAAATGTCTTGTGCAGTGTATATTGGAATTTAGGGTCTACGATTTAAAGTGTTGTAAAAAGTGTAATTTCATTAATTTTGAAGAATAGTAAATTGGACTAGAAAGTAGAAGATAACTTCCACACTTTCTTAGTTGGAACCATTTTCATTTGAAATTAGGAACTAGATGAAAATCATTGTTTGACTGAAAACAACCTAGTTTGGCTATATTGGGCTCTTTAGACGTTTAGGGGTTAAGTTGGAGGGTTCTTCAAATATAAATACGTAATTTTAGCATGTGAGTTTCAACATGCAAGAGTGTGGACGCTCTTAGAGCATTGTCACCCATGAGTATCACGCTAACTCGTCATATCTTGTTTGACATGGTTGATATTTCAAAATATGAGTCCTTCTCGCCACCGTCTTCCCACCCTTGATCACACCGTGAGGCTAGTTCTACAAATGAATTTTATATAAATATGCCGAGATTTGGACATAATTGTGGAGTTTGAGGTTGTTTGAAGAGACACTCTTGTTTCTACATCCTATTGGAATAGGGCTCATGTTTAACTTTTAAGCGTCCCTAACTTTTTTGGATTTAAGAACATCATTGCTTTTGAAGTGTTATAGGTCTAAATGTAAGTAAGGTATAGAAATCTCAACCATACAATCTTGTAGTATACGTGTTGTAAATGATGTGAATCGAATTTGGAGTCATTTGGCCAAATAGATTGCAAGATTATAATGTTTTAATATTAAAAATGAATGTTGAAATTTGCCCACCAAGACATTAGAGTTGAAATTCTATTTATTTACCTACTCAAATGCAAAAAGTAAACCGTAGTGATTCAAAACCATCATATAAACACATTGGTAAAAGAAAATATGATTAAAACAACTTAATATATTTGCAAAATAGCTATGAAATGTCAAAAAGTAGCAAAAAAGTAGCAAAAAAGTGATCTTGGGCTGAACCCCCTTCTACTAAAATGCTTCTCAGAAATTCATAACATATTGGATCGAGGTGAAATATTAACCACACAAGCTAAACTAGTATACCCAACTTTTCCCAAATTTTTATTTATTTATTGGAAACGGACATCGTGTGGAGGAAAAACAAGCTATCAAAGTTCACTGTAATCGAAAAACGTCCAAATTTTGTACGTCGAACGATTCCCAAACATTCAGAGAAACTTGGATTGTCATAATTCTTTAACTATAATAAACAAACATTGGATGAAGGATAAACAAGCCCCTGAAGTTGCAACCATCGAAATGCACTTTGGTGAATCAAAATTGAACCCCGCGATGTGTATTTTGTTCTTTGCAATGAAATGCGTGTCATTTGTTTCAAAAAGAATAAAAAAATAAAATTGAACCCCGTTTACTAAAGCAATTTCCAAAAATTTAGTACATCTTGGATTGATCTGAAAATTTTATCACACAAAGTAACTAGAAGAGAGAATGCAAATTTTCCAGCAAGTCCATATTGAATTCGGACACCGTATGCAAAAGTTATAACTCTTTGAAGTTGAAAGTGACACAAAAACGACTAGAATCTGGTGGTTGGGACCATTAGGGGTTAAAGTGCATGGGCTACTTTTGTTTATGAGTAGGTTTGCGGTGTGGCACAAGTAGGGTTGGAGCCGTGCCACTTGCGCATAGCAATTCTCTTCAAGAGCCATGGTGGCAATGCTCTGAGTGAGAGCAAGCCCAGTAGTTCCAGAGAAAATATGTCCGCCAAGCATTAATTTGAGGGCCATTTTTAACTTAGAGGAATGTTATACAAGAAGTAGCCCAACAACATTCCTGGAGCGAACACCAAGGCAACTTATAAAACAAAGATTTTATGAAAGTAACTTGATGACCTTGAAGCACGGGCCGGTGAATAGTGGTCTTCAAGCTCGTTATTTAATTGTTGATTGAGCATCTTTGCTTACTTGGTGTGAGAAATTTGCTTGCGCCAAAGCTTCTGTAGATGGCGGGGAAACCTCAAACTTTGGCTCCAAAAACTATTTTTTAGCGTTAGTGGGTAGTTGCTGGGCCAAACTTCGAAGCAACTGGAGATGACTACACCAAATCTTGGCGTTGGTCCCTCCAAAACACCTGCTGCTGGGCATGCTCTGAGTGTACCAAAAAAAAAGAAAAGACAATGTTTGCCACACTATTTCGAATACATAGTGGCAAACAGAGACGGCAGAATCCCTAGGCTTTACAATCTGGCTCGATCAACGTGCTTTACGATCTGGTGCAGGAGTCGTCTGAGCAGATGATCGTTTCTCCCAATTGCTTACACTATTCCTTGTCTGTCTGGCTGTCACAGCTTCTCAGCTCAGAGCTTCGAAATTTGAGCTCTGCATTGAGGTTTAGGGTTTTAGGCACTAGGGCCAGCTAGCGCATTTGGATTCTAAATTGCCAGTGGAGCCAGCACCTTGAAGCGACAACCAATTCTGTGTGCGTGATCAGAACCTTTACTGCTGCTCACGCTCCCGTTCCTGACGACCTTTCTTCGAGAGATCATTCGGGGCTTGTCTTGAAATTTAGGGTTTAGGGCTACAGAATGAAAGCACATCTGGATTCTACCTTGCTGGTGGAAGCGGCAACCTATTGTGTGTGCTTGATCAACTCTACAACTGCTCAGGGTCAAGAGATCCTTAAGGCCCTGTTTTAGGGTTTCAGAGCTTCGAAATTTGAGCTCTGCATTGAGGTTTAGGGTTTTAGGCAGTAGGGCCAGCTATAGATTGCAAACCGCATTTGGATTCTAACTTGCCAGTGGAGCCAGCACCTTACCAATTGTGTGTGCGTGGTCACAACTTTTACAGCTGCTCACCCTTCCGTTCCTGACGACCTTTCTTCGAGAGATCTTCCGGGGCCTGTTTTGAAATTTAGGGTTTAGGGTTTACAGAATGAAATCACATCTGGATTCTACGTTGCGGCAACCAATTGTGTGTGCTTGATCAACTTTACAGCTGCTCAGGGTCGAGAGATCCTTAAGGCCCTGTTATAGGGTTTGATGGAGTGCGCCGGGAGTCACTTGCGGGGCTCCTGCACGGGTCCCGCGACTCTCCGTTGCGGCGCGTGCGGAGCCGTGCGTTACTGTTCTCAGCAACACCAGAAGCGCCACTGGCGTGAGCATTCTCAACTGTGCAGTCGCATGGCGGACCAGATGCAACGGGCGCCTGCGCTTTACGACTTCCCATTCTCCTTCGCTCCTCAAACGACCTCGTGCTCTTTGTTGGAAACCCTAAACCTTCACGGGGAGCCCTTATGGAAAGCATCGTGCGACTGCTTCCAAATCCCTCCATCAGTAGCCACGGATTGGCACCTTCCAGCGAGTTCCTGCCCTTGCAAACCTCTGGAGGATTCTTCTTCACCACCAGGTCAGCAGCGAATTTTTTTGTGGCTATATATCACCAACTTGCTATTTGAAAAATTATGTTGCTATAAGAAAAATTGGGTAAAAAAATAGAGTATATTGCCATAATCTACCCTTATCGATCATTGGAATGTATTATAGCCAAGAACTCTATAGAAAGCTACATAATTTGTAGTTAGTTTTTTTTTTTAAATTGCCAAAAAATGCTTTCTATTTTTCAAGTTTCAATTTTCAAATCGTCAATTGAAAAACTGTAAAAAAGAAATCACTGCAGGTCAGTTACAGAGCTGGGCTGCGTTTTACAATTGGCGAGGCATTCCATTCGACTCACCAGTTGCGGTACTCTTACATTGGCCTCTTTCGCTGTACCACGCCATCGGAATCTCTCAAATCCGAAACCCTAAATCTTTGCATGTGCACTATTTGGGTCCAGAGCGAGAGTTGGATCAGCTGGCTGTTTTTGGGGAGCTTCTAGCTGTCTTTCCCGGAGCATTATTCCACATAGACTTCGTTGGGCCTGGTGTGCCAGAAGAGAAGAGCCTTGAATTCTCCACCTTTTGTCGTTGCTCGGATGTTGAATGTGCGTGCAAAAACCCTAAACCGGTGGGTAAAATTACCATGAGGCTATGGAGGGGGCTGTATCATGATCGGTATTCAGAGCTGGGAGGAATTCCGGATCTGATCTTTGGAGCTAATGCAGGCATTGCTGCGTTCTCAAGCTGGTACCCTACTTTGAAACTGATAGAGTCGCTCAATGTGCCAGCTCTGTTCACTGATTACTGCGAGGAGGCAGCTGTCATGGCTGTACAAACGATTCAATCTTTGTTCCAGTGTAAAGAGGTTAGGTTTCCTGTGCAAGTGAATCCGTTTCGGCAGCCATTGAGCAGTAGGAATGATCTGGACCTTCCTACACTCTCCAACGCCTTCATTTTCGGAATCAACGGCCCTTCTTATGCTCCATGAGCCTGACAACAGTGCATCTATCATGATGTTGTTTCTGATCCTGAGACATGGAAATGCTTCAAATTGCATGGAAATGGAATGGCAGGAGTTTCAGACAGTTGCTACAACGGTGTGAGCAAAGCCATCACACTGAGAAATCGACACTTGGACACACCATGCTTTGAAAATGTTGAAATTGAACCTCGAAAATACTGGGTGTCATTGTGCCAGCTTGTGAGGGGAGACTCTACGACGTGGTTCCTGCGTGTGAATTCACAGTAGACTCTTACTAAAACTATTGCCTTCTGCAAGTGAATTGAGACTGTGGGGTTCTGCGACCGCCCTTCAAGGAGATACAGGCCACGTCCTCGCTTCAAAGCTTGTTGCAAAAGCTTGTTGAAGAAGCTCACGCAAAACGGCTCCTTGAAGCTCGTGCCTAATTTGGCACAAATAGAACTTCATGAGACATTCAAACTTGGTGTTCACCTTAGATGCACGCAATTGACTCAAAATTTCAGTTCTTAGAATTTAAAAAAAATCTTGCAAGCATAGTCACCCATTTTTGGACATCTTCTTAGTGCAAGGTAATTTTGGATAAGTTATACATCTCAACTATCTTTGGAAATTAGCACACGGAGTAACTAACATGGTTACATACATGATGGTCAAAGTTGTGTAGTCTCAAATTCTTTACAAAGATGATTCTAAGTCCAATGACCCAGTCGGACAAGCTGCAATTTTTTTTTCCCTTCACTATGACCTCACAATCACTGAAAGACAAATGGCTTGAAATTTTTTTCATAAATTTTCACAATAGTTCATCACAATTTTGAATTTTGTTTATTTATTTATTTATAATTTGTAAAACTTATTCAATTTCATTTATGCTCAATGCACTAGAAATAACAATTTTGCAGTCTTTAGTGAAAAGCTGATTCGGTTAACCAATTGCAGAAAATAGAGTATAAAACCATCTGGTACTGTAGTATGTTTTTATTATTTTTAAAATTATATTATATTATATTATAATTATTAATTATTATTATTATTTTTTAACAAATGAAACAGAATTTCATTGCAAAGCAAACCAAAAGAACGAACCGATCCGACCACATGTGGTCTGGGTGGAAAAGGGGCCAAACATAGACAGACCGCTCTAGAAGGGCACGCCAATATTGTAGCTTTGCCACAGGCCGGCACAAGACAACTGGGAAGACAACCTCTTGGGACCAACACCCACTCCCAACAAGGACCATTATGATCCTAAGCGGGCAAGGACGCCACTCAAGGCGGTTCAAAAACAAAGTCAGCAGCCGGACTCTTCAACTGCCAGTGAGGCTTGTCATTAACATAAACTGCAAACACCTCTTCTCTACCTCTTCTATCAATGAAGCTCCGCAAATCACTAGCAACCGTGTTGGGGTGAGTCTTCCTTCGGAGTTTCACCCTATCCCATTCAACACGGCTATAATCAATCATCTCGGACCAGACAATTTGATACATCTTCTTTGGGGTCCACGAATAGTTATTAAAAACCTTATCATTTCTCTCAATCTAGAGGGACCACAACACAACGGTGCGAAGTTCCATCCACACCCGCTTAACCGGGTTGAACTTGCAAGGGATGCAGTCCAAGAAAATCCCGTGCTTCCACGTCACCATTTGCCAAGGTCCTTGGGCATCTCTCCTGCTGATCAATACATTCATAATGTGAATGGCCCAGTGTCACGCATGTTGCGTCAATGTACACTTCCAAAAGTGGTGGAGAACGTACAAGGGTTTATTCGTATAGTTGGGACTATTCCGCACATCTGGGATTTATTTGGGTTATTAAAAAATGGCATTTTCATAGTTGAACATGCCGATAAGAATTCATTACTCCATGGCCTTCTCCATGTAATGAAGTAATATTGCAACAGGGTGTAGTTATTTTGTACCTGATACGCTATACATTTGTCCGCCTAATATTCAACCGTGACATCCGTGTACATAAGGTGGATACTGTAAATACTGTGGTAATGTATGATAATATTGGAATGTGCGTCGAAGTTATATGAAGAGTGGCCATTGAATGGTTTAGTGTTGTAGTGTTGAAGTTATTTTCTGCATAGTGTGCGTACTACTCTTCGGACAGCCTCGGTCAAACAAGGCACCTGCCTTTCAATTTAATAGTTAAAGAACAAAATCCAAGTTTTAGCCTATTTTTGAAATTTGGACAGGTCATTGTGAAGGTAATATTTGTCAAAAAAAACATGTGGTTTTGTACTAGCCTCACGGTGCATTCATTTCTATGAACATGTGGTTTAGTACTAGCTTCAAGGTGCATTCATTTTCACAAGACTTGGATTCTTAATTCAAGAGTTGTGTCCCAAAACATGCTTTCTTTTGCAATGGGGCCAATTAAAAAACTTTTCATTTTAAAGTTTTTTTAGCATTGATTCTTAATTAAGTTGTTAAATATACAACCAATTGATTGAAATTGTAAAACACACATTTTACAAGACAAAATTTGAAAAATGAACTTCAAAGTCTTTTTCTGCTCTTTACAAAAATGTAGTTCATCTTTCTCAATCTACCATTTGTATAAATCAAAATTTTTTGAAAGAATTTGAATATGAAAATTGAAATATTTTTGAAAATTTTAATTATCAAGGAAATTATCAAGGAAATCATATAAAATTTCATGTTTCTAATTTTGAAAATACTATTTTAATGAACTTTGAAAAATACGATAATGATTTAAATACCATGGTACCTCAACGTTGTCTAGAAATAAATTTCCAAAATGTTGAAAATGTTTTGGTAAAAAAACAAAGTTGATTTTCATACACTTCATGAAATATTGATGGACAAAGTCAAGCCCCACCTATTATCACATTTGGCCATACCTACTCTTTGAATCGCCAAAACTTATAGCCTAATTAAAAAAATTAGAATAGATTCATATTTCAATTGCTAAACACACATGAATTGTTACATCATATTAGCACATATTAAAATAGGCACAAGTGGCACAACACTTACATTATTTACCACTTTTAGGTTCTACTACTGTACAAATATGAAGAACTTGCCCTGCCTATTCTGAACATGAGCAGCTTCAATAAATAACCACTATCATACCCATTTTGTAAGAAGTGATCCAATTCATGTTTTCATTCAACACAGCTCCTGGAAAAAAAATCATGAGTAGCTCCCCAAACCTTCGGGAATAAGCTCCTGGAAATAAAAATAATTCTGCTCAAGACTAAATTACATCCTTGTTTACACCGGTGAAGAAATTCCAACCGTTTCTGAACCTGTGAACAAACCCTGCAAAAATTTCAGTGCAGAGATCATGAATCTGAGGTATGTACACCTAAAACTGACATTTTAAGCGCCGTGCATAGTTTCTATTATTAAAATGACCTGTTTATTTTTTACAAATCATAGAGGATTCCAATGACCTTCATTTATTCAATGGGGTTTCATCCTCTTGTTTCCAAAAAAAAGAAAAAAAGAAGAAGATTCCAATGCATTAAAGAATGCGTCTTTTAGATATCAAATGCAGATGTTGCAAGGGTGCAAAGTTTTATTGGTAAATGACCTAAAATCAACACTAGATCAAAACTTCTAAGTGGTGTACATTCTCCTAAGCAATGTGTACCAATTGTCCAACATTTTAGGATGTTGGTTTTAGGCGAAGTGTTGATTTTAGGTATACAAACCTTTAAAACCTAGAAGCTAATAGTGAAGATATTGTGAACCAGGTAGTACACTATGGTTTGCAATCTTACTCTTGAGACCCCATGAAATTGTGCCACATTAGAGTTAACCGAAAAGGACAAACTCATGTTATGTAAGGTGAGTAGAAGGTGAGTCAAGGGCAGCCAAGTTGACTTGCACGGTTGCCACAAAATCCCAAGATAGAATACATGTTGAAACAATTTTGTTGTCAAAAAGACTGCAAAACTAGTTCTAAGAGGAGTTTGGTGTTAGATGCATGCGTTGGCTGACTAATGCAGCTTGCAAGCTTCTTTCCTGGCCATCCACCTTCATCGCCGGCTACAAAATTTTGCCTATTATAGGATTATAGCAGCCCCGAAATCCAATGAAAAGTGGAGTTTTCAATATGAGTTTTCATTTCAGCTAGACTCGTGGAGAGCATAGACTTCCATTCCTTGGAATTTTGGGGGTCAAAACTAAGGTTTTGATTTTAGTTAACTCAATTATGACCAAATTTTATGGAGTGAGCTATGTTTTAGTTTGGGTCAAAACACATGAAGAGTAGCAACATTGAGAAACTGCACACTACCTTCTCTCAATTGATAGTTTCATGGACCCTGTAAATGCAAGAAATTTCATACGTAGTTACTATTAATGGCCTATTAGCTTCCAAAGAGGATTTTCTATGTTTTAGATTGAGTTAAAATACATGAAGAGTAGCAACGGTCTCTCAATTGATATATAGTTTCATGGACCCTGTAGATGCAAGAACTCACAGCAGGTTTAGGGTTTAGGGTTTAGTGGAAAGCGAGAGAGATATGGAAACATACCATCGACAAGGCTGGGGCTTCCAAGAGCTTCACAAAATCAAACCCTGAGCCGACGTACTGAGGTCGCGAACGTACAGATGGAATGCAGACATGCCACGGTGCGTGATGATCGATGCTACGACTGGACAGCAATCATATTCTCGCGCTTCTCAGATCGATGGCTCACATTCACATGAAGTCGACCAGCCTCCAGCCGAATGGCCGAGTTCGGGCGGCCGTTGTGATGTCCATGCCGCAGAGATTTCCCATGGGGGTTCTGCTCTTCTTCTTCGCCTGCTTGCGGCCTGTCCTGCACGGCTTGCTGGGCCCCTTGCGAATGCAGTTTACACACAGGATCGTTCGCAGGTGTCCTCAAGTAGTAGCAACTCTGCTTGTTGGGAATGCTGCCGTCTTCCGAGGCCCTCGAATGCGTGCTCTCCGCTTCGCCTTGCTCCCGTGCAGTCAATTTCCCAGAGCCTGATATGGTACCACATAGTCCCTCACATTAGCCATGCACTGAAAAAGTATTTTTCTCATCGGCGTAGAATTTATTTTTCAACAGGTGTCAGTGGTCTTTACATCACTTTATGTACACTGCGGGTGGTTAACAGTAGTGGCTCTTAAAAGGATATGGCTCGTGGTATTCTACTTTGTGCATGAGAGCTTGATAAAAACTCATGGTTCATAGCTTGTATGGCAATCAATCAGTTACTTTATGTACACTAGGAGCAGACAACAAGCATGGCTCGTGGTATTCTACTTTGTGCTTGAGGGCTTGATAAAAACTCATGGTTCAAAGCTTGTATGGCAATCAATCAGTTGCTTTATGAACAATAGGAGCAGACAACAAGCATGGCTCTTCGTATCTCACTTTGTGAATGAGAGTTTAAAAAAACTCATGGTTCATAGCTCATAAGATAATCAGTTCTTTTTAATCGATTGTCTTAATTGCCTTCCATGAACCTCTGCTCTTTCCATTAGGCCAAGGAGTGGGCTTGAAAATTGCTCTTTCTCTTAACCATGGCCCTTTGCCACCCGTATTCATTATTGCTATGTAGATTTGTCAATGGCCTGAGTGTAAACCAAAAGCAGGGGTTCTAACTACTCTCAATCAATGAATGAGCAAGGACTTTTGTGGACCTTTGCCTCTATTGTAAACGACTCCTTACAAAAATCACTTGAAATTTATAAAGTAAAACTTAACTAATCTACACTCTGGAACTCATTATTCTCACAATCCAGAGCATACTTTCTATTGTGTATACACGTGATTGGACACTTTCCACATGCCGAGTTCTGAACTCAAGTACGACGTGATAAAAGAGTTCTGAGTGTGCAAATGGTAATATATATATTTTTTTTTTCTGAATTCAAGCGATGGGGTAGTACCTGAATTAGTGGTGCTGCTAGTTTTCAGACAGTCAGGTTCGGCATGGCGACGAAGAGCACCGTGACGCTTGGAGCCAGCAGCACTGGCAGGCTTGGTCCGGGGAGAGATGAAAATGCGAGAGCGTCGTTTAGGCGAGAACATTGCACGCGCGTTGCTGCTGCCGCGCGTGAAGTGGTGGTGGCTCGGAGGGGACTGGCTGCAGCTGTCATGATCAGCTGCCTCACCAGGCTCACCCGGGGGGAGAGGGAGCTGCAGGTTTTGCGTTGGGTTGTTGATGTTGTTGTTGTTGATGGAGTGTTGAGAAGGCGGAGGAGGATGCCTGTGGCTTGTGTTGGAGGCTGTGAGCATGCGGAACACTTTGACCAGCTCCGCTCCCAGTGCTCCGCACTTGCTCTCCGCCAGAGCTGCTCCCTCCACTGCTGATTGCATGCCCAGTGCAACGCGGTCTACCTTGCTGTCCAGCAGCCTGCCAGCCATTCAGGATGATTGAGCCCTGGGTTAGATTTTTAAACGCATGATTATTTTTGTTAGTAAATCAAAGAGGATTCTAATGCACGAAAGAAATTGTCATTTGGATACAATATGCAAAAGTTATGACGGGTCAAAGTTCCTTTTAGTACATGATCTAAAAACGGCCATTTATCAAACAATGAGGTTTTTTTACATATTTCCACCTTGTACCACATAAGGTTCTTTAGCCCTTGTGGTACTCACCTCCCAATCTGACCATATTTTGTCAGGGAATAGCATACGAGATTCTGGAACATGAGATTTTGTCAGATTAGTTAAGCTTAACTAAGGTTGAGTTGGTTACTTCTCGCCAATGATAGTCCATTGAGTTCATGCTCCCTGACACTTTCTGGATTTTTAATAAAAGAATACTATAGAGCCTTGATGATTTCCGGATTCTTCATAAAAAAAACTACTATAGATCCACAAATCGAGAAGGGTTTGATCTCCCAACTGCTAAAGAACCTTATAAAAGGCCACAACATTCACACCTATAGTAATTTTCCAAAAATAATGGATGAGTTGAGCTAAACATCCACACCACAACATATGGTGAGTCAAATGTATTAGAAAATCTTTGGAGGTATTCTAGAAAAACTAGCCATGTTACACCCCACCAATTGTAACGTAAACTCTATCAATTGTAACGGGCGTACTAAAATTTCTAAAATTATACCTTTAGAAGATGGATTTTTCTAAGACACGTATCCTCACAAAAATTGCACAGAAGTGTGTAGAGAATGAAATGGACGGATGTAGAGACATGTTGATTGATATGGGTAGCAATGCGTTTTTTTTTTTGAGGATAGTTGAGTTCCCAGCTCCTCATACGTGCTACTTTGTAGAAAGATTTTGGCTGAGGTTTGCCAAAAAAAAACATGTAATGATGGGCAGAGTGGAGTGACGTACCGTAGATTGGTGAAGGTGGCTGATGCTACATGCTCAAAGCGTCTCTCCAGTCCCAGCAGGCGCGAGTCGGTTGCGGACTCGTGGTCTCCAACCAAAGCACCCGTGTGCTCCGTCATGTACTCCATTTTCCTGCATCCAATGCTGCTCCGTCACAACACTCACTCACATGATTTTTTTCAATTTCCTCTTGACCTCTTTAACCCTTAAACGTCAAAGGGTGCCTGAAATACAGATAGATAGAAACTCCGACCCTATTCCAAGGCCGGTGTGAATAGAGTGTCCGTTCGTAATGTCAATGACCCGATGCCCACTGGACAAAGGGACATTGGAACAATACTACTCTCCTCTTTCGAGGATGGGCACTATAGTAACTAGAATAAAGTAACAAAAACAGTAACAAAAATAGCAAAAATGATGGTTGGGTGCAAGATAGCATAAAGGTATGTTTTGGGTTAATTATTATCGCCAAGTCATGAGTTCTTTGGTTGGTTGGTGAAGGGCGTTGTATCACAATTATGTGGTCCGGGTTCGAAACCTATTGGGCTCGTTTGAGCAGTGCTGTGATACACATGGCTTGGTGCTGCTAGTGAGTTGTCATGGCAGGAAAGTTGTACCAACCAACCGGCCCTACCTATCCCTGAGACAAGAAGAGCTAGTTGTTTGAAAAGAGTGGCTAGCAGTGGTTTTCACCACTACCTTCCCTCTTTTAATGACCTGAAATACACTGAAATGGAGCCCTCTTAAGGCCTCTTTGACGTTTAAGGGTTACTCTGAACATAACATGCTTGAGTTGCCTTGGCTTGGTCCCTTTTCTATAGAAAAATCTTGAATTGAAGGTTTACAATACTACTGTAGAAGCATCATTTCTATTGCTGAAAATTGGTCTGACGGCTCCTTTTTTGGATCGGAGTTAGTGGCCTGATCATAAGCAATATATTTTCTATTGTCAAGGAATGATGCCTCTGCAATAGCACTGTATACTACCAAAAGAAGACAATTCAAGAACGTTATCAATGCTTGTGGTCCTAAAGTGATATACTTTGATTGCATGACGTACTAGATAGATTACTTCATGGGCATTGCTACGGCATGCAGCGGGTGCATGCTATCTCCAAGTCGCAAAGCGACAAGGTGTTAGCATGCACCGACTACACGATGTGGCGAGCCCATGGAGTACTCTATGTAGCATAGCCTACGACACATATGTCAAACATTAGTAGTCTTATTTTGAGTACACTATGGAGAATTGAGAATAGAAAGAGATGAGGCGTAATTTTCTACAAAGATTTCGAATACACTACAAAGAATGTGTGCATAGGAAAATACATTATGGGTTGTAACTATACTGCTTAGAACCAATCTGAAGTTGCCACAGCTGGCCCTGATTTCCTGGAGTAGGCTATAAATGCGTAGAATACTGTGATACTATAATATTGTCCTATAGTCAATGATATTGTACCCAAGCATGCAGCATATTTCAAAATGTCATTCTAGAGAAAGTCGTATTAAAGAGGTCTAAGTGTGTGTTCACTAGTAGAAGACCTGTCGTTTTTCATTCCCCATTTCGTGGGAACAGTGGATAGTGGTTGAATATTATGCTTATATTTTTGTCTTCTCGTGACCAAAACCACTCACCAACACTAACACAACCCATGTGCCTGGTGCAGTTTCATTCCTTTTTCATTTATAGTAATTGAAAAACGACACATTTCCTACTAGTGGTTTTGTTTTGATAATGTGTGACACAAACATTTCACAAGCAGAAAAGGGGAACAAAAATAAGAAAAGAATGTAATGGAGAGTCAAAAACCTCTCCAGGGCCTCTACGCTTTGGCGAACTGAACCCATTCCTTGCTTGCGAGAATCAGCACTGTCTGTGTACTCCACCTTCAAAGACAATCCCGGGCACGGCTGCCCGGGCCCACAAGCTACGGTGTGTTCTAGTCGTGCCACGCGGCTTGCCACCTCTCCCACCGCCTAGAAGACGCACCAAAAAGTTGCATTGAGGTCATTTAACCTTGACATGATAAGATCTCCAAGTGCAAGAAAAACAATGGTCTACAAGAAAGTTAGATCCACAAGTTGAGGGTGAATTAAGATAAGGTATGTGCACCCATGATAGAGGATTCCAACACACTTTAGCATCCATTATTTGAACACATTATGAATAATCTATGAGTTTTCAATGAGTGCTTAATGTAGTTTCTACATAGGATTTCAATGGGTTTCAACCAATGTAACAATGATGTGGCAAAATTTGAGAGAAAAATAATTATTTTTTGTTGGAATAGAGAGTCTTCTACGGTATTTAACCATTTTAACCAAGATATAGGATTACTTTAGAGAGATCACTTTGGACTACAAGAGCCAAACTTCTTGAGATCAAATTTTCATCACTATGTATGATAGGGGGTGTCACATCCTCTTCCGAGAAGTTTGATTCTTTGAAAGTTGAAAACATGAAGAGAGAATCGTGGAGCCAATCCTGGCCATTCTCCATTAAGAAGGTGCAACTCCCCTTGAGGCCACGGCTTCTCAATCTTCTCCACGGCCTCTCAATCTTCATGCCCATTCTTTACCTCCAGAGGAGAAGAATGAAACTTCTCATTCTTCAGAGAATGGGTCCTCCACAATTCAAGGAGAAAGTGCCATATATGCATTCTCTGAAGATTAACTCCTAAACGTACCAACCCTTTGAACAGGTGTAGATGCTAACTTCAAAAATTAGATATTAGGATGGGTTAGAGGTACATGAGGTGTATATGAGAGGACCATTGCAAGCATAAAATCTACCCAACAAATTTGACATACTTGTCGTTAGAGGCCTCTCCAATATTATCAACAGCTCCCCATTACAAGAAATTTATTGTAATTGGTAGAGAATTTAATAGGCTTACAAAGGTGACTTGGATGAAAGTCATCCAAGGTTGTATGAGAAAGCTACAAGGCTTTGAATGTGTTCGTGATCTAGTTTCTGTACGCTGGGACGTTTAGGGGTTAAAAATGGGAAGAAAGAGGTGTGACACCTTCTATTTCTTTCTAACACAATGACCAAATTCAAGATGAAATTGTGCAAGCTAAAATCAAATGGATATCAAGTTACACCACATCAGGAATTTAGGACCCCACGGATTTTAAACGATTTTCATGCGACATGCGATATTTCATGGGTTCGTACATTTTTCGCATGGCTTTTGCATGGATTTCGCGCACGGATTCCGCACTTTGTTGATAACAAAAAGAGGGAATGTAGAAGTCGTGTGGATTCAGTGCATAATTAGTGCGAAATCTGTGCAAAAAATGTACGAACCCATGAAATATTGGATGTCGCACAAAAATCGTTAAAAATCAGTGAGGTCCTAAATTCCTTTTGCAAAGGTATCAAATTGGGTAATTTTCTAAAAGGATGTGATTGTGTAGGGGGTCGAGAAAGTCGTGATGAAGAGGTCGGAGAGAATATTAGAGTCATACCTGGCAATGGACGCGGTCACTAGTCTCAACACGCTCATGAAGGTCACGGAGCTCTTGACCGATATCCTCCATGGCAGCGCTGGAGCTCACGAGCTCCTTCAATCCCTCCACTTTGGTCTCGGCGATGCGCGAGATGCGCTGCACCAGCCCCTCGTCGCAGCTGAACCCTTCCACCTTCTCCTCCACGCGCTTCACTTTGCACCCCAGCTCGTTCACGATGCGCGCGGCGCCCTCGTACCGCGGCAGCCAGCTGCTCACGGTCTTGGCCAGCTCGCTGGTGGTGGAGCTCACGTCCTCCACGCTCTGCACCAGGTCCAGTTGCGACACTTCGCACTTCTTCAGCCTTTTTCGCATTTCTGTGTAGTCCCCGCACACGTCCAGCACTCTCTTCTCCACCACCCGCACCACCTGCACGAGTTCACAACCCCTTCGTTTCAATCCACATCGTCATACGCGCACCAGTTGTGCATCACAAGCAGATTGATGATCATCAATCTCTCTCATTTCACGACATACAGACTTTCAAAAACTGCATCATAAGAAGGTGGATGATGATTGTCAACCCCATGAAATTCATAATCATAATTTTGGGTTGTGTGCATTTGTGTGGTGATCACATAAATTTTGTTTCGAGTGAGTACCATTCAACATCGCAATGTGCATACTCCCTCTCTGTCTGGAAATAATTATTCCAGTTTTTGGCATTTTTTTTTTGCAATATTTGTCCCATGTTTTATATTTCAAACGTGAGCCATGTCCACTTCAAATGGGGCGGACTATGAGAGTGACACAAAAACTACATGCTGCTATTAAAGATAGACCATTTTTTTAGTACTGAGATAGATTTTTTTGGAAAAAAAAAAGCGTTAAGTTAAAAGCACGCCAAAAACTAGGACAGTTATTTCCGGACAAAGGGAGTACTAGTTTTGAACTTAAAAGAGTAAAATTGTAGAATTGTTCAACATAAAGGAGATTGATGATTGTCAATCTCCCTGACTTCACAACGTAAGCTTCAAATATTGCATCGTAAGAAAGTTGACGAATTGGTGAAATTCATAGTCATAATTTTGTGTTACTTACGGAAGCGGTGCTATTGAATTTTTCGATAACATTGTAAGGAGATCAATCGTGAGGAGTCAAGATACACATGATGCAGTTTATAGGGAATTCGGAGAGACTTCTGCATAATTCTCAAGGAAGGTTTTTTATGAGTACCTACTTGTTTATGTCACTACTTAAAATATGTGGTTTATGACAATTTCAAAAAAATGAATGAGGTCTCTCCTACTTCATTGCACATCACCCTATGATTGATTGATGTTACTAAAAATTCCAGTGTATTTTTTTGAGAACCTTGTTGAATTGCATTGTTTTGAAAACCATTGGAATACTTGTTTCGTTAAAAGTGCACATAGCGATGTGCACTGCATTTCTTTAAAAAGGGGAGGGGGGTGGGAACATACCCACCCCCTCTAAAATTCGCAGTACATTTTTTTTATGTAATGTACATTCAATTTTGGCACTTTATAGGTAAAATATGAGTATACTTTCTTCAAACGTACAAAATTTCAACATGTGCACTTTTTATATGACACGTGCACTTTTAACGAAACAAGTGTTTAATGGGTGAATTCAAGGGTGCAGATGATCACCTGATTGATTTGGCTTATCTCGCCGTTCCAGTGTTGTTCCTTGCGCTCGTTCTCTTGCTGCTTCACCATGATGCCCCTTTTCTTCTCTTCGCTGTAAAATTCTTGGAGTTCCTTCACCATTGCAGCCAGACCGCTGATGGACTCCTCCGTCTGCAACACATAAAATTTGTAGTCATTTGTTTAAAGCAAATAGTTACCGAGAAAATTATACTGCACCATGTTCCTCGGCCACACTCAACCAATTTGTTAATTGACGTAACTAACCTTCAGAATGTAGTTCTTGAGATCAGGCTGGTGTGCAAAGCGCATGGACGCCATCTGGAGGTTCGGATGGCCTGGATGAAATGGTGGATTATGCTGCCACACCTGCTTTTGCATTTCTTCGGCCTCTTCCTTGGCCTGCGAAATCTCGGTGTTCATGGCTCGTTTCCAAAGCTCCAGTTCTTCGCTGAATCGATCCTTGGCATTGTAACTCACATGCTTGAAGGCCAGTTCTCGCTCACGCTCCAGCGCTGCTTTCTCATTTTCAATTCCCTCCTACCAAAAAAACAAAACACACCATTTGGAACCTCTCAAGTAAATTCGGAATGTACAATCAATCAGTCACACTATTTCTCTGAAGCAGCAGCTCCTATTGAAACCTGATAATAAATCTATTGAACCATGAATATCCTATTATCATACCTTCCTCTTCATTCAAACACGATTGTTGAGTTTCACCCTCAACTTCATCTTCTAACCTTTGTATTTCAAGTTGTGCAATTCCAATGCTAGATTTGATTAAAGATAAGAGTGCAAATAATTCACCACGCTACATAAGACTCCATATATACTACAAAAGTAGAGGTGCACTGAATTTCATCGTCCAACCTCCATATCTTGTGTTGTGCACCTCCAACACTCAAATTTGGAGTACAATTAATCTAGTACTGCAATTGAACTGTCAGTTAGACCCATTTATAGGAGATCAAAGTGAAACACAAGGTGAAAAGTGGGGGTGAGACTTATCAAAGGAATAAGTTCTTCATACAAGGTCCGTTTTCGATGATTCTTAGAAATGGCAAGGAATTTTCCAGAGGGTAGTTGAGTTAAATTTTGAATTCTGCAAAAATTAGCATCTGCTGTTAGTAGTGTACCTGGAGTTGCAAACTGAGATGCTGGACCTTGGCCATCTCCGAGTCGTAAGTAGAAAGGATGTCAGACAGAACCTCCCTGGCCTTGATGGCAGAGGAGGTGGCCTCGGAAGCAGCTTGAGATGTGGCATCACGCTCTTTCTGAACGATCATCAAGGCGGTCGACACTCGGGAGCTTTCTCTTTCCAAGAAGTCCTGCAACTCCTTGTGCTTTTGGCGTGCTTCTTGCACAATCACAAACGTGGCTTCTTTCTCCCTCTGCAACTCCTGGCTCGCCTTGCGCGCCTCGTACATGGCCGAGGCCACACTGTCGTTCTCAGCCATCAAACTCTCCTGAAACTCATCAAAAATCGGCACTCCTCAACTTGTAGTCTTGACTCTAAACCCAACTCCCATTAAAACTGCCACGTACTAAACTGGTTTTGGACTTCAAACAAAATTGAAAAATTGCATGATAAGGGGGTTGATGATTGGCAATCTTCTTCAATTCATAGCAAAAACTTCAAAAATTGAATGATACACTCTAAACTCGTTATTGTCACACACCCCAATACTTCAAATAATTGTCCTAGCTTTTGGCATTTTTTTTTGCAATATTTTTCCTATGTTTATACTTCAAACGTGAGCCTTGTCCACTTCAAACGGGGCGGACAATGAGAGTGAAACATTCTACTATTAACGATAGACCATTTTTTGAGTACTGAGATGCCTTTATTGGCCGAAAAAAATGTTACGAAAACTAGGACAGTTATTTCCGGACAGAGGGAGTATCACATTATAGTATTTGCAAAGAATATTTGCTATTGTGTATACATGTCATTGGGCCCTTTCCACATGTCGAGTTCTGAAGAAATGTACCTTGGTTACCAAATGTGTGATACAAAAGAGTTCTGAGTGGTAAGAGGGTTGGGAATCCCCAGACCAAATTTATAATCATAATTTGGTCATTTTCCACTACTGACATGTGAACTTTTAATGGAAGTGGTACACGTGTCTAGTGCAATCTTCAAGTTGATGGAAAATTAAAGCTTTGAAACGGGCCTGGCTTCAAGCTGAGCTTACCTCGAACTGTTTGATCCTGTGATGTGTATTTTTCATCTCGTTGTTGATACTTGTGGTCACGTCCATCAACACATTCGTAGCTTTCGTTGCAGACATGGAGGCATCAGCAGCAGCTGCTGTTGCCACATCTCTCTGAAGCTCAGCTGCTGAAGCCAACTGAATCAGATCCTCTGCTCCTTCCTGCTCAATTCAAACATCCACCCAAGACTTTTACGAATCTGAAAAAACTAAAAAGTTAAGATCATGAACTATATTAGATGTCTGGCACAAAAGTGTTCATTTCTATATCTATATGACTTCAAATGAATCATTTGGAAGCTTCTAGGAAGAGACATTGAGTACTTATGGAAAGACAAATATTGAACGGTGTAAATGTATTTAGAAAGTTTCTATTGAGGTTTAAAGTGCAATTTCAATCTTTTAATTTAGGCACCAAGGGGCTAACTAAAGCCCAGTTCATATGATTGGAACATGAAGCTCTTCAACTTCCCTAAGCTGGCACAAATAAGAGATTCCGGAGCGCCAAAAGTGAGATGCTCCTCAACTTTCGGACTTCCAGGCAAAGTCCTCCGACTGTTTTTTGCAATCTCTGCAATTAGCTCTCCTTTTGCCCATCTCTCTTGGCACAAGCAAATTCCACTCATCTGAAACTCAAAATCAGTAAAGAATCAATAGAATGTCGTGGATGTGTAAACCAGGCCTAAGAGCCTCAGAGCATGCCCACTAGTACGTTGGTATCCTATTTTCCGAACCTAATATACCAGCCCAAACCTAAATTTTCTAGAGAAGCGGCTAGCTGGTATCCACAAGCAATATACCAACCTCGAATGCTCTTGTTGGCAAAAAGTCTTCCAAAGTCAAAGTCAAACCGGGGCCTCAATTTTTAGCAAGAAATTTCAGGATACCAGTCACTCATGAGAATTGAGTTAACCAAAATCAGAACAGGTGATCTAACCCCCAAAACATAAGGAAACCAGAGTTTATGTCGTCTTTGAGTGTAACCAAAATCAAATCAAATAGTGAATCCAACACCCTCCACCTTCAATTTTAGACATGAGCTTTGCAAGTCAGTCCAAGTTGTCAGAGACACCTAATCAAACCAGTCACCTAATTATATCTCAAGCTTGCCACATGCCTTGTCATTATCTCAAATTGAATGTGAGCCAGTGCCTCCAAGCCTTGGCTCTCTGTGAACTCACCTTAGACTGAGTTTGGCCACCTTTGTGACGGCAAAACTAGTTCACCTGCCTTTCTATTTTGGATTCTTTGGAAACCATGTCAGTTTGCTTGGCTACCTTAGATACCGGTCAAACTCACCTTACCTAACATGTATTCTCTCTTCTTTTCGGTTAACTCTAATGCTCTAAAGAAACGAAGATGTAAGAAAGTACCTGCGTTCGACCGAGCTCGGCTTTCAAGTGGTTGAGATCTTGCTTCAGAGACTCAGCCATAAGGAAGACTCCCTCGTGGGTTCCCTGCAACCACTTCTGCACGTCCTGTTTGAGAACATTCACAATTTCGCCCTTGCTGCCCGCCAGCAAGTCCTTCACTTCGCGCTGGACCCTCTCACTCTCCCGCTCCAGAGTCTGCTGCACCAGGCCGCGCTCGACATCCACCATCTCTGCAATCTCGCCTCGGAAGTGGTCCAGCTCATCTAGAAGCATCTACAGTCACCAAAATGAACAACGCACGAACTCGATAAGCAATATAATTACTTCTTAAGTTTTTCTATGAGTGCACCCATCTTATTTTTCATCTGAAAATACATAAAACAACAGGATATGATTTGGATTCAATCAATATGACTGAGACTGATGTGCAATAGCATAGTTGTTCAATCCAATGGCTACTGTCAAGGAGCTATTGAGGTGATTGATGTCAGGAGGAGAAGGAAGCTCCTTTTGATATCTTCGCCAATGGGATGAGTGTCAATGAAAGAAGATATCAAAAGATCATAGCACCTTGGATGGATCATGGTGTTAGGAGCTCCTATTAAGATCAACGTGAATGAAGAGTCTATCAAGGAACGCCAATTTTGTTATATTGACAAATATTTATGACATTGGCACTTTTCATTGAAACCTAAAGATACACCAGTCCTTGTTTTTAGAGCTTTTGTGCTCACACTTGAGATGAGCAAGGATACACATCTAGTCACCTTAAGTGGGTGCAGTCCATCAAGTGCTGCCTATATGGACGGTAGAGGAAGGAATTGAAAAGTGAAAGAATGGAGCCTTTAGTTAGAATTTTTTGACTCTCACCTTTTTGGATGCGAAGTTGGACGTTTCTGGTTGCTGAGTTCTGAACTCGTTCCACTGGTTTTCAAACTCCTGGATTCGGTCTCGACAGTTGAATTTCACATTAAAGATATCTCCTCTGACTTCCTCCAAGCCACCCAAGTAGCGCTGGGACAAACTTTCCACTCTCTCCATTATCATTTTGCGCTCCCGACCGCCTTCTCCTTGCAACGTTGCATTCTGTCGCTGCAAATCTTGTGTCTCCTCTTGAAACTTTACAAAGCCTGTTCGTATGTTCTCTAACTCTGCCTGCAAGTTACTCACAACAGGACCCGCCTTAAAGGGTTACCGACAGATGCAATTACAACATAGAAACATTCGAGACAGACAAACTCCTCCCAAGTATCGATTTTCAGCTTTGGTACAATAGCTTTTCACTCCCGTTTGTGCCTCCAAAAACAGCGAATTTGAATCAGAAACAATGATGCAATTACGAAACTTACTGACCAGTTGCGGCTGTAGTCTGTTCAGTTGAGCAGTGTAATCACCTTAATGAGCTTCTCCATCTTCTTTAGGCTCTGGATCTCCAGTTTCGTGTCGGTTCCCTCTCCTCTCAGCTTATCTAATGCCAGTCTCAAGTCCTCTCTCTCCACTCGGAAGTTCTCAGTTTCCAACCTTACCTGCAAAACAGGCTCCACGTCTATCTTTCAACTTCGAGCAGCAAAGCAATACATTGAAATTTTACTGATCAATGAAGCTAATTCTCTCCTTATACATGGCTTCCTCTTCTCTTGTAATCACCAGCTGAATAATACCTTCAATTTCAGAATCTCCCGCTCTCACACTAAATTATACTCATGGAAAAGGCAATAATAAGAGGGGAAGGCTGACCTGAACACCCTCATTCTTGAGGGATTGCAGTTGCTTGCGAAGGTAGCCATTCTCGGACTTCAACATCTCATGCTCTCGATTGGCATGCTCTTGCGCTTTTTGAGCCACAGAGATAAGGTGCTCAACATGGCCTTGCATCTCCTGCCTATTCTTCACAAGAGCATCCACTTCAGCCCACAAACGATGAATCTCGTCCTTCATGTCTACAGAGCTTCTGGTTTCTTTTTGTGCCTTAAGCTGCTTCTCTATTCTCTCCTTCACCATCACTTCTACCTGAGCCGATGCCCATCGTCACCATACCAAAGTAAAACACACATACCTTTCTAATTCGGCACTTTCATATCATTCTCCAACTCAACTTTCTGAATTTGTATATACACTCATTGTATGTAGAGGTGGAGAGAATTTTAGATGGAAACAAGTTAGTTTCTGGCACTACCAACATATCTAGAAATACTATGATCAAGAAAATGAAGTAATTCTATACCTCATCTCTTTCCTGGCGCCGGATTCTCTCCATCTCCGCCATGAGGTCGCCCAGTTTCACCTTCATTTCGTTCCGAAGGCTGTGCTTCGCCGCGATGATCTCGTCATCCGCTTCTTCCTTCAAACTCTCAAGCTCCTTCTCTAATCCCTCCACACGGCCCCGCCACCCCTGCCCGTCCACCTCCAACCGTATCTTCATGCCCTTCACCGACCCTTTCAACTCGCCCAGCACGCGCTGTATGCTGTTCAACTTATCATCCTTCGCTTCCGATGATGTATCATTCTGCAATTCATATAAAAAAAACACAAAAACCGACTGCTAACTCGTCACTACAGACTGGTGAAAACTCATGCCTTAGAAACAATTCAAGCAGCTACAACATGACAATGTTCTTCACCAATACAACTAAGGTCCCTTTTGAAATCTGGCAATAAATGTCAAAAGTAACACATGTCAAGCTACCACCAAGCAGTGAAGGTGAGGAGTTTCAGCCTCTTTAGCAAAATTGCCATAGTTGTGAAGACTTGATAGCCAATTTTGGCGAAATATTCTAGATTCCTTAATACATTTGTAGCAAATTACTACATACAGTATACAATTGGCTAATTTAACCATGTTGGGAGAAGCCATTTGGTGGCTAATTCCCTCAAAAACGAGTAAAAATTAGCATCAAATTCTTTTTGGTAGCCACTTGGCTAAAATTCGCACAAAACATTTTCACTGGCACCAAGGTAAAGTTGAGGTGAAGTTGCATATTCGCCACTCCATTATTTCAAGCAAGGGAAAATTCATTGCAATCAGAATATGATTGAGAGTAGCGTACCTCAGTGTCATTGTGGAAATGCGGGTACAAGAGCTGGTCATTCAAAGGGGTGACCATAGAGGAGGGCCTGTCCAGATCCTCGTTGAACATGGTGGTCTCTTGCTGTGGCGAGGGCCGCAATCGTGAGACCGCCAGCAGGGGAGTGGGATGAGCCAGCGACGTGTAGGGCGCCGAGTGTGCCGAAGCTCCAAACAAAGGCCGAGCTAAACCGCCATGAGGACTATTCGAGGAGTTCGTGGACGCAGGCAAAAAGATGGCAGATGCAGCAGACCCTCCCGCAGACTGGAGCAGACCCAAGCCACTACTACAGCCGTGATCCAATTCACTGGAGCTTGGCAACGCCCCTGTTTCCTCGTGATGGTCATCGTTTTTGTTGACAGGAGCTAGCAACTCCAGATTAGCACACCCAAGCTGCGAGTCCGGTGAGAATTTCTTCAGCTTCTGGATGTAGTGTGAGAGCGGGAGCGAGGTCATGGAAGATCCAGAGGATGAGCCACTTGCTGTGTCACGACTTGCACTTGGAGTCTTACGAGACGAGCTTGTACCTCCGCCAGGTTTCACATTCTCTTCCTGCTCGGTCTTCTCATGTCAGAGCCACACAGTGAACGCAAGTTAACCCCTAAAGGACCAAGGATTCATAGTTTTAAAATGACAAATTCAATTAATCATATTGTGAAAAACACAATTCAGATGAGACTGAATTTAATATCACTAGAATCAGTGAAGAACAGTCAAAAAAGAAACAAATTGGAACAAAAGAAAGTCTACATAGAACCTGCTAAAAAAACCATGAGGCCCAATTCGGGCTTCTTGGTCCTTTGGGGGTTAATGAGCAGCAGATTGTAAAAACCAAACATGATTATTCTTGAGCAAAACAAGTGAAAACGTCATGTATGTTTAACAAGGTTTCACCTGTTGAGTGTTGTGTGTGGGTGGGTCTTCGGTAGGAGGGTGACCGCCCCTGAGCCGGTTCATTCGAGGTGACTTGGTGATTGGTGAAGTTCGGTTGTTTAGGTCATGGTGATGATGTTTGGTGTCATGGCCAGGAGAAGCCAAGTCCATCTCGTCCACCAGTCGGCTGCGCAACATGCCTTCCACTTCCGCTTCTCGGTTGCGAGAGTCATGAGCTTTCTCAAGCAGAATGCGCATGTCACGACGGAAGTGCTCGCACTCCTCCTTCATTCCTCGTTGTAGCCTCGACGCCAGAATAGCAGGCTTCTCGTGCTGCTTGGACTCAGCACTGACAGGCTCCTCCTCCTCATCATCCAAATTCTCGCCTCCACCATCTTTTGCTTTCCGCTCCACAAGCCCACCTAAGGAAATTTCCATTTAATTAGCCCTTGTGCAGCTATACAAAACTATGGAATACAATTTGTTACATTTACTAGATCATGCCAAGAACCGTATTGCCGAAACCAGAGACCATGTAACTGAAGCCAAAGACCACGTTTGCCGAAGCCAAAAACCACATTGCCATGATCAAAGATCGCAGTGCCATAACCAATGACCATAACCTTCGGCAATGTGGTCTTCAGTTTTGGCAATGTGGACTTCGGCTTCAGCTTCGGCAATGTGGTCTTTGGCTTTAGCAATACGGTTCTTGGCTTCGGCAATACAGTGCTTTTATCAAGGCATTCTGGATTTGGTCAAGGCATTCTAGTGTTTGGCTAGGGCAACATAAACTTCAGCTATGGCAATGTGGTATTTGTTCTGGTATTGGCATTTTGATTTTAAAAATGTAACAAACTGTATTCCATACAAAACTTGAATCTAGACTCGTCCTAGTTTATAAACGAAGAACCACTTCACATTGTGCATCTCATTTTTAAACTGCAATTTTAATGAATATTGTGTAACCTTGCATTCTCCGCGGTGCAGAGGCGGGTCGATTGTCCACCCTGCTGCCGTTGTTGTTGTTGTTGTTGTGTCGACGCTCGCCATGTATCCTTTCAGATTTTCTCACAAAATTGCCCTTCCACTCCCGTAAGCCGTTTCCACGCCGTGGTTGGAGATTCTCATGCGGTTTAGACTTGGACCTCCGATGGTGGCTGTGTTGTTTCAGTGTGGAATCGGCACTGCTTTCATCACCAAAGCCACCAGTTCGGAAACAACCTCGAGAGGTATCCTCGCTCGTGTCATTCCACTCCTCATTGTCACCCGCATTGTTGCTGCTTGGATCCAAAGACCTGGTCTCCTGAGTCTTTGGCAAGGGTGATCTTTGGCTTGCTGCAACTGATGGCGAAGCTAGAGGGGGGCTTTGGATGTCTGCTGCTAGGTCTTCCCTGTGCTTTCGACCGTGTTTGCAAGCGAGCATCCGAGGTTTCGAGTTCCCTGATCCGTTTGGCAGCCTCCGGGAGATAGGCATGAAGCTCTAGCACCTGCTCAGTGAATTATTTTTTATCAGGACACAGCTTAGCATTTTTGCTACTTTTCCATGGCTTGAAGAGCAATCCAGGCTCCTTGGATGCTCTTTTCGTATTAATATATAGGTAATATCAGGGTAATACACATGTGCTACCTAGGTGATACCTAGGTTTAAAGAGGCTACACATCTTTTGGCTCCATGTAGGAAATCTGGCTATTATTCCTTCTTTTTTTCAAAAATCCTTTGTATCAATTAGCGAACCCAAATTTTATGTAAAAGGTTAAAACTAAATTTGTTCTTCTACTTTTGCAAATTGGCAGATTTGGTACTTTTAATACTAGTATTCACACCTTAGCAATTTGGCTAAAATAAGCAACAATAAAAATCACTGCACCTGCTTGTCCTCTTGCCGGTTACGGAAATTGGGATGCGCGGGGATGGTTTCGGAGACCAGAGTGGTGAAGGTTTTGAGGTGCTGAAGCTCCTCCGCCAAAAAGCCGGACTTCTGTGATTCAGTGGCTTTGGCCAAACACAGCTGCGCATTGCGGCAGTAAAAAGTCAAAGGTAGAATTGCTCCATCCATGCTTCATCAGTGCTGGTAGATCGCCAGGATCTCTCGTGCTGCAGAGAATGAATTACGATTCTGCGTTCAACAAGAGTGGCATTATTAACCCCTAAAGGACCAAGGATTCGTGGTTTTCAAACGACAAATTCTATTAATCATATTGTGAAAAATATCATTCAATTTTCTATCACTAGAATCAGTGAAGAACACTGCATGTGTTGGTCAAAAAATAAACAAATTTGAACAAAAAGAAGTCTGCATAGGATCTAATCAAAACTGCTAAAAAAAACATGAGGCCCAATTTGGGCTTCTTGGTCCTTTTGGGGTTAATACTTCATAAAGGTCACCTCTGAAACTGAAGACTGCAACTGCTTACGAGACAAGAATTAGGGCTGCATTACAACTTTTGCAGGGTAGTCCGGCACACAATCACTCCTAAAGAGAATTCTGAACGACACGCTCTAACTTTGCCATATTAGGTTGAATAAAAAGTGAATCAACACTGACAATGAGTGCATAGCAATCATAAGCTGAAGTTCGCCTGCCTCTGCCTTCAAGAACTGACTCTCACTGATTCCTAACCTAAAAGTAAGTCAGCAGAGATGGTAGACATATGTTGTGGTCCAGAACCTAATCCAATACATGCTGCTCAAACTCGCTCCAAACTTCACAGACCAGAGAGCTCATCTGAGAACCACGAAAGCGTGCCAAACCATATGTTCTCACACACAGGCCAAGCTGGGTGCACGCCCCTCCACCACCAACAAAAGCCATTGCGTCATCCGTCATATAAAATGCCACCGCCAGTATCAATACCTGCAATTGGTAGTAAGCCCTGTAAGCAACTGAAGCATTGCACCCCACATGTTGTGTATCCAAGCGAGATTCCTTCATGCACATCATTCAGCTACCTTCATGGAGGGATTCTGTTACTACAAGGGAGCAGCAAGTATTGGTGCAATAATCGATTAAGGAGGATGGCATTCAAGCAAGAGTGTGAAGGCGCATGATCATAGAGACGACCTGAGTGTCTCGATGCAGGGACAACAACAGCCTGCTGCCTAACCGTTTAGTTGCCATCTGGCACAAGTCGTTAGTTAGCCACAAGAACTAGGTCTGCTGACATGGTGTTACATCTCAAGCCACATCGGCACTACCTCCATAAAATACGAGGGTCATAGACTCACTACCGTAATAACCCAATCTGAAATTGCACATTCTGATTGGAGAACTTTCACATGTCCAGTTGTTAACACATTCAGAAGCCCATTTGTTCCCCCGAGACAGTGTCAATAGAGAGGGTTGAGTATAAGTTTCAAGACGCACCTGTTTGCTTCACATCCCGGACATTTGCATGTACAATTTCCATGGAATTCATTCTCCAATCCTGCACTTACATGGCTGGAAAATTGAACTCAACAGGCTTTCTTGTGGGGTTCACAACGCAAGTGAACAGTGGGGGTACTTGCAGGAATCCTCCAACTACGTACAAACTAATCACATGATGGCAACCACGGTGAGACAAGAGAAACTGCCCACGATTGATTTATAGCCACATTATTATGAGTGGTAACATTTGCAGTAATTCCAAAGGTCCTTTGCGGCATTAGAGCACCCGGCTCTCATCCTCACACTCCTGCTCACGTGATGTTTTCAGCATGCTCGTTAAAAAAATTAGTGAAAATGAGTACACATTCGAACATGATGTATGCTGATAATTCTCACAGGCAAAACGAAGGAGAGACTACATGATTCTGCAGATACTGAACACCTGGTTTGGACAAAGCGATACCTGTGGGAATTAGTAAGTACAGAAGTGCATTCAAGCAGATTGGAAGCACTCTATAGCGTCCCCAAACCTGCGCAAAAAACCTAAAATATCTGCAAACGGCGGAGAACTCTCCCACTTCCAGAATAGGTAAGCAAACGTGGAAAGAAATGGAACCAGTGCATGCTATCAAAAGTGAGGTCAGGCTACATTAACCTTGCCTGATCAAACCAGAGATTCCCATGACAAAAAATTAAAATCTCCCTCAGAACGAAACGTATGCACAACCATCCTAGAACGGGGGAAACGTCCTGGAGTTCAACCATGGGACTCTGCACTTCGAACTCACCAACATACAACACAAACCATTACCGCTAACATCAAATGATATAGGCTACAATTGAGACCCACGTCAGACAGCCTAAACTCATTACCATAGTCACACATGAACATAATGGACTCAATGAAAATATAGCGTTCATCTGCTGAAACGCTAGCAAGAATTTATGAACTAAAAAGCAGAAAATCTCGATAGAATTGTCCTCCTCTGATACGAATCTCTCATATCAAACAAGTCGTCATAACCTCTCACTGCCAACTCCTGAAAGTTCATAAATTCTCGCAGGTGGCCAAATCAAGATGAAAATGCCAAAGAAAGAGATTTGCGGGACACATGTAGTATCGGGAACCTCACCTCGGCAAATGTCCCCCCTGGCGACATTCTCCAGGGGGGTGCCCCACGGGAGGTTCCCGATACTACATTCTAGCCAGATTGATTGGCCTCACTTCGTGGCTCTATACAAGATGCTCAGAATGACAACATAGTAATACGTGCACAGTAAGAACATCAGCATGTGAGTGAGACTCAATATCAAAGAGACCATCGTAACACACACTAACGAATGAAGAAGACACGTGCACACGGTTATCTCTTGCCATCAAATGGAGTGAATTCAAAACTTTACTCACATGATCTGCACATTACATCATCACTAAGTAACACTGCCTCGACTAGCACCTGCACTCGAACATTTCAACCCTCAAAACCGACTTCCACAACCCCAAACCGAAGTATCTAAGCCTCGGCCTTCTGGTACACGTACGTCAGACCACACTTGCCGCAGTAGTGACGATCGAAGTGGTTAGCCATGAAGGTTCCCGCCCCGCAGTCCGGGTTCGGGCACTCCTTCCGCAGACGCTGCACCTTTCCGGAGTCGTCCACCTTGTAGAACTGCAGCACCGCGAGCTTCACTTTCTTCTTCTTGTGTTTCAGCTTCTTCGGCTTGGTGTAGGTTTTTTTCTTCCTCTTCTTCGCTCCACCACGCAGCCGAAGCACCAGGTGCAGAGTCGACTCCTTCTGGATGTTGTAGTCGGCCAGCGTCCGTCCATCCTCGAGCTGCTTGCCGGCGAAAATCAATCGCTGCTGTTCTGGGGGAATTCCTTCCTTGTCCTGAATCTTGGTCTTCACATTGTCGATGGTATCAGAAGACTCCACCTCGAGGGTGATAGTCTTGCCCGTCACTGCGCTCACACACGTTCCCGTCAACCTCTATTTCGCCTCACAACACAAATAAGAACGAAAGAGCTCGAAATTTTTTGCAACAAACACAGAATGAAAGAAATCGTATTAAAAGCAAGTGGCGAAGAGACTC
This sequence comes from Pohlia nutans, assembly GCA_022496805.1. Classification (NCBI taxonomy): domain Eukaryota; kingdom Viridiplantae; phylum Streptophyta; class Bryopsida; order Bryales; family Mniaceae; genus Pohlia; species Pohlia nutans. The sequence continues at coordinate 37,458,546 of CM040085.1, forward strand.
ACGGGTCTTCACGAAGATCTGCATGGCTGGAGGCCTGCACGCCCCTCCTCCTGTGGGCTCAGCAGCTGGAGCGGTGCGTCGTCGCCGAAACAGAGGAGAGAAGAAGAGCTTCTTTAGGGCTTCAGCCAGACTTTATACCTCCTTCGATTAGGGCTTCATCCATCTGCGAATATCATTCATCCATTCCACAACTTTCCTGCCCGAAAGAGTGATTCCCAAGCCTCCATGCAGCCCCTTCTGTTCTCAGCAGTGATTGTTATTTTGTCAGGTGACAGTTTAGCATTTTTGCTACTTTTCCATGGCTTGAAGAGCAATCCAGGCTCCTTGGATGCTCTTTTCATATTAATACGTATGTAATATCAGGGTAATACACATGTGTTACCTAGGTGCTACTTAGGCAATACCTGGGTGATACTTATGTTTAAAGAGGCTTCACATCTTGACTCCATGTTTTAAAAGTCCTTCAGTTTGTATCAGTTATGTATCAGCAGTTTGGCTAAAATTAGCAACAACTAAAATCACTGGTTCTCATTCCAGCCAGGAGCTCAATCCTGACAGGGCCTCAATCCAGCCAGGGTCTCAATCGGGGGGTTCGTCACCTCTGATTTCTGCACTGTGCTGGGAGACGACCCTTCCTCAGTCCCTGTGCAGGCGAAGGCTGGCGATGGCGTTGATGCCAGAAGACGTATCGTCCAAGCCCGTGAGCGGCGTTTAGAACCATGCAGTACTGATAACTCCTTCGATTTGAGGTCTTCGGTGAAAACCTAAATTGTTATTCTCAGGCAGTTTCGGAGGCCGCGTCAGGGGTCGATCGAGGAGGTATATGATGGTCCTAGGCGAAGGCTAGAGGTTTGCGCAGGACGAGCAGTAAGGCGAGGGTAGTAGAATCGGACATACTTGGATTGCGAGTTCGTTTCTTGAGCGGTATGGACGAGCATGGGGAGGCAGGGGCGACTCGAAGAGCGTCCGGCCGGGTCCGCAAAGTTGCGCCCAAGGTCGGGGCGGCTCTCCAGGACACCAATATGCGTGCACAGGTGCCCTCCCATTTCTACCCTTGAATTCTTCGTGAGTAGCTGCTCCACAGTCTGATTTTCAGCTTTTAGGGTTTCGGGGTGAGATTCCAGCTGTAGTTCTTTCGGCAACGGCGAGAGTTCTTCATGGCTTAAACTCAGGCTCCTGTGTAACCAGAAAATCACTGTATAATGCACAAGTGACATGGTTTTAGGGTTTAGATAGACCACTCCAGGCATGCAAGCTGCTGCACGGCCATAATAGGATACATACTCTGGGTACAATCAGAAGCTCCATACTTATTCGAAGGTTCATATTAGGGTTTGAGGTACGAGATGTTTGTGCACCAGCAATATGTGTAGCAGCGATGTCTTTAAACCCCTAAAGGACCAAGGATTCATGGTATTGAAATGATAAATTCAACCGATCATACTGTGAAAAACTTAATTTAAATTGAACCAAATTTTATATCATCAGAATCTGTGAATCACATTCTTATGTTGGTCAAGAAACAAATTAAATTAAACAAAAAGAAGTTCACATAGGATCTACTCAAAAAAGGGGAAAAAAAAACAAAACAGAAAAAAACATGAGGCCCAATTTGGGCTTCTTGGTCCTTTAGGGGTTAAGAAAGATTATGTTTTCTCTTTGTGGGAAGGTCGAGAGCTGAAGTAAAGGGTTGCAGGCAGCAGCTGCTCGTTTGGAGGCTTTGGAGAAGGACAATGTCGTGTATGAGGCAGTCGAGATCGAAGATGATGAGGAGGCCGAAATGGACGAAATGGACGAACGTAAGTGTGGAATCGTATATTCTCGGATTTTGTGTGTCAAATTTTGTCAAGCATGTTCACGCTTCAGTCACTTTGTTGTTTTTACAAGTACTGGCGTTCTTTGTAGTTGAGCACTTATCTCATTGAAGTACACCTTATATCGTACTTGGTGCTGCATTTACCAGGGCCTGCACAGAAAAAAACTCCCAAGGGGACTAAGCGAAAAACTAGGCAAGCTAGAGCACAGGAGCGAGTGGCCTCGGCAAAGAAAGCTCCCAGAAACTTCTTAGATCTGCTACAAGAGGTACAATATCTCCACTTCATGTCCACTTCAGCCGTTCATGTTTCTACAACTCTTGTTTGCCTTAAAAGTGACATGTTAAATCTTATGTGTGGCAATCGTTTTGGTTGGATGTTTCATACTTAACCCCTAAGTACTGAAATGGCCAAAAGTGGCGGTTTCCATATCTACATGTGTTGAAACAAAATCTTTTAGGAAGCTTCAACAAAATGTACCAATAGAAAGAAGAAACCATATCCTACATTTTTTGAACGATAGAAATATATTTTGAAAGGTACTATGAGCTTTCAAAGTGCACTTTCTCTGGGGTCTAGTATGATATTGCGCCCCTAGTCAGTAAGACAGTCCCCCGATGTTGTGCACTAGTAGCTGATTTTTAAGTCCTTTGATCTGGAGTTTTGGGATCAGAGACTCAGCTGATGATGAGTTGTGTGACAATATACAGGCCAATCTGGAGTCGTTACCACCCAATGCACCATCTTACTTGCGTGCGGCAGTTGGCCCTCCCAGTGTGGGTGCACGCCGGCATTTCTGCAGTGTTTGTGGCTACCTTGCCCCCTATACATGTACTCGATGTGGTGCACGTTTTTGCTGCTCTCGGTGTCAAACATTGCATACTGACACCCGTTGTCAAAAGTTTTTAGCGTAGTTCTTTGTAACATCTTAGGTCACAGCCCTTTCTTATTTAGCTTTGTAGACTCTTTTTTCCTACTGATACGATTGAAGTATCACTCGGACAACATGGTCTCTCAAATTCGAAGTGATCATTGTAATTATCTACCCAGGGATCTCACCCTTCAGTTTACAAAAGAGAACCAATTGCTGACACCTTGTCATGTTTTCACACTGGTTTATAGCTCCGTTGATCTATCGTGTTCATGTTTACCATTTCAACCAGGTGTAGAGTATTCAGAAGTGGAAGTTTGGGGAGTATTTCTGTTTAGGTACATGAGACGAGGATCTGGGTTGGAAGCGTGAAACTTAACTTAGCTACGAGGGTTTTCTGTGAATTCTTCAACCTGGAGAGCCAAACGCTTAGGCTGTGTCAAAGTAGGTGGAAGGTAAAACGACAAGCCAAATGTTAAGGTGGACAACAACACTACAAAACCCCAAGCGAGGAACTGGTGCAAGAAGAAATGCTTCCCGGATGCATATGACCACACAAGGCCACCAATAGCAGGTCCAATAGCTCGGAAGAAACTGCAGAAGCTGTGGCTCAGCCCTGTCACGGCGCCCATGTTCTCGGGGGACGCGGAGTTGCTGACCAAGATCAAGTGTCTAACTTTACTGTTAACTGTGTTTGATGCTCTCATTGCTTGCTCTGGAAGATGTATGAACACAACATGGTCATCCTTGCAGTAGTCTCTGCGCTATTTTGGCGTTTGAACACTTGCAAAGACGTGACAAAAAGCTTGATGAATGGAATTCGTTTACCAGTGATAATGAAGATGAGGCCTGTCATGGAGTAACAGAGTGAAGCCATCAAAACATCGCGGTCAATCCACGAAAACCGAATCCTCTTTGGGCCATCAGCTTCAGGCTTCTTGCAAATGCTGCCCCTGCATTCTGCGCTTGGGCATGCCTCCGAGACTTTCCAGTGCTTTGTTGCATGTTGCTCATCAGCTGCTATGACAACAATGAGCTTCTGGTTGCAGCTTTGACTTGCCAGTTCGACCTCATTGCTGCTCTCAGTACTACTTTCAGCTTCTTGTGATTGCCTCTGGTGATCGTCACTTTGGGACATGTCAGAGATCCTGTTGTAGGATGCCTGGATGAGGAGCAATTACATTGGTTAGAACCCATGACCCATGTGCAACTCGGAGTGGTTTCAAGAATCAATGAATTTGAAGCATTAACCCTTAAAGGTCACAAGGTGTCCTTGGAATTGACAATTTGAGAAAAACCATTATAAAGTATTGTTTGGAGGAACATTTTGGAATTGATATACAAATGAAAGTTGTAGATATTGAATTTTAGATTCCATCCGTATGGTTAGATTCACCAATGCTATTAGCAATATTCTATTGTAAATTTTGAAAGTAAAAATTAGAAATTCCTTCTAAATTTGATTACAAACAAAATATTAATAATTTTTGAGTAAAAAATGTTGAATCGGATTTGAAATGAGATACTCTTGACATGGTGATTTTTGAAATTTTTGTGTTCCTTAAATCTATGACCTCATTTTTGCATGGTCACTTTTGAACTAAAGTCAATGCAATTTGATGTTGAAGAAAGCATATATTGGGTCATAAGGATGATGAGATGCATTGCAGAGACAGGATTTGTCACTCACTCTCTGGAATTTTGGGTTGGTTTCTTGGAATGAGAAGGATGCCATGACGCCAGCGATGGAGAAAAGGGCAGCACCAATGCATGGGAGCAAAAACGGATGCTCTTCCAGAACGGCTGGACAGGTTTTCATCTTGTACTGGAGGCAGGGCTGCGCAAGGAGTCCAGAGAGAACAGGGCCAGCAACGGAACCAATACCCCACGCCAGATTCAAAATTCCAAATCCCTTGGCTTGATTTGTTCTGCAGGAGATGACCATGGGGCTTTCCATCAACGTACAAACTCCCATCCTCTGTCGCAAGCACATCATTGCCTCATTCATAGTAGATTCTGAAGCATCCTAAGTCACCTCTCTAATATCACATCCTCTGCCCTCTGAAATTCTTTCTCATTTGTGGCCTCTCTAATCAGAAAGGGATGAATAAAAGCTTCCCTTGTACATCAATATTCACAACTCTTTTATATCACACCTTTGGTAACCAACATTACAGCAAATATTCTGTTGATACTAGAGTTATCCTTTAAGTCACCTTTGGCTAAACTAGTTTTCCTCAAGTTTGCAGACCACCAAGCTCTTACACTCCTAATAATGAGAGACCACTAAGCTCTTCCATACCTTTTAACTATTTGGGGTGATCAAATAAGAGTATATTATAGCAAAATTCATGGTATCTTATTCAAACACAAGGTGACTTTAAAGATAACTCTAGAATGTGATTTTGGAGTGTGATAATAAGGAGCTCGGAGTGCAAATCTATTCTACTGGGCTCAAAACTCACTTTCCAATCACACTATCACTCTGTTGTAAGGTCAAGAATGTTGTGATCGATAGACGCCAAAAATGAGATGGCCCACTATCAATGCATCTCCTCTCATATTTTTGTAGAATAAGTTGGAATGAAAGGACATATGGAAGTGTGGTCATTAGTAGAAGACTTGTCGTTTTTCATTCCTCATTTTGTGGAAACAGTGAACAGTGGTTGAATATTATGCTTATTATTTTGTCTTCTTATGACCAAAACCACTCACTAGCACTGACACAACCCATGTGCATGGCGCGATTTCATTCCATTTTCATTCATAGTAAGTGAAAAACGACACATTTCCTACTAGTGGGTGGAAGACTTACCCGTCACAGAGCTCCGCAAGTGCAGATTTAGTGACTGTGAGAGTGCCATTGAGCAGGCCCCCAAAAAACCGAAGGTAGCAGGCGCCTTTGTAGGTTTTGCAGATGCCCAGCAGGAGAGCTGAAATTGCACTGACGGAGCACCCGAAGCCCAGCCATGGCTGCAATATCCTTGTCATGTTATAACCCATAATTTTGTCAATGTCATAATGTTTAGAGCACCTTCATGATGACTCAAATGCAAAATCAAAGTTGCCCATTCATGGTCATGATTCAAAGCCAACTACTGGTGATCTCCCTACAGCGAGTGATTCAAGTCATCAAGGTGAAGATGAGACACTACTAGCAAAGGCGTCGCTTCTCACTCAGAACAGTGTCAGAGTTCAATGTATAAACTTGTCCTACGTGACAAATCGCACTCACCAAGTCTTGAGCGCCTAGGCAGTGAGTGCGAAGTGGCGCCGTTTGACTCACCTACCAAGTGAAAAGCGACGCCTTCTCCTTGTAGTGAGAGGATTACCTTCCTTCTGGTCTTATCTGAGATGACACCCCATATCATCGAAGTGCAGAATTGTGCCAATGGAAACAGCGATGCCTGTCCTTGACCATCTCAAACACAAACGCAGCTCTCAGGATAAGAATTCATTTACATCTCCCCCTTGACATCAAGTAAATTCTTCATCCATGCTGGTCAATAGAGTTAATATCCTTAATTTCGACTCATCTAAATTTTGATATCATGCACAACTTTCGCAATCTAAAGATCAATATAATTATAAAAACAGTGTTGTTTTCAACACACTAGTAGCAAACCTGTCGTTTTTCATTCCTCATTTTGTGGGAACAGTGAATAGTACCCGAATATTATACTTACGTTTCTATCTTCTCATCAGCACTAACACAGCCCATGTGCCTGGCGCCGTTTCATTTCTTTTTCATTTATAGTAAGTGAAAAACGACACATTTCCTTCTAGTGACACTCTCTAAAACATTGTTTTTGACAGTCTTTTAAAGCAAAGTGTTATCCTTTAACTCATCAGATTGGGAAAGATTTCTGCAACAATGAAAATGAGTTAGAGGAGAACTCTAATATCTGACAAATTAGGTCTACCCACCAGATATGGGGACAGTTTCTCACCAAAAGTCCAGCTCGTCAACCTATGGCCCTCCCACCAACACCAGTGACACCATACTTCTCCACCATAAACACCAACTGTCACAGGGATTCAGACAGGATTTAATATCTATTTTATTTTACTTTTACTTTTGGACGGAGCAAATGAAAATTAGATTTCATGGCCAGGCAGACTCAAGAAAAGATTATCTATTTTTACATCTGTGGAATTCACTGTTTCAACAGAGTCCAGTAATTGAATCATAATATTCACCTTTGGATACACTTGATGAGAGATAAGAATTGAAACTCAATATTGGATCACATACCATAGGAAACAACATTGTGGTTTGGAATGCTTGGCTTGCATGAATGAGCCTGCACGATGCAACCAAAATGCTGTCAAGAAAAATAATTCTGATCACAAGTACATACACTACCAAAAAAGGGTGACTGTTGTTTTTTACACTCTTTCAACATTGTTTTGGACACTTTTTTAATGTTGTTTTTAACATTGTTTTTTAGACACTCTTTGGATATTATTTTCGAACACTGAAGTGTTGCAAACAATGTCAAAAGAGTATCAAAAACAACAATTTTTATTTTTTTGGGTAGCAATACCAACTCAATCCAAGCCATGCCCAGTTGCAGACTGTACAGTCGGGTACAACATGCTTACGAATTTTTTCGGGCCTGAAATTTCAACATAATATGTAGGAACTTTGAGGATCTGTAGGAATTGCCCCCTGAGATTCAATTTTGAAACCAAAAGTCGCGTTGGAATCATAGAAAAGAAGCTTTATAATTATGATAAATATGTACATGTACATATGGAAATAAATAAATAAAAATAAAAATAAAAATAAAAATAAAAATTTATAATTTTTTTCTAAATACTATCTACCATCTGGTGCTTCCCCCCTTTGCTGATTTGTAAGCAACTTGTACATGAGCATGTGTTAATGGATCAGAATTTTTAGGTCATCCTACTGAACCCGAAACAGAGCATCAAAGGTATTTGCACTCAGAATTGCCCCCTGAAATGAATGCTCACTGTACATTTTAGGTGGCACAAACCTAAATAGTAGTAAATGTTGTCATTTTACTTAAGTATTATAGGAAGAAAGTTACCAAATCACGAAGAGCTGTCGTTGCGGAAGTGGATTAGGCTCCTCAACTGCAACTGAGTCATCAGCAGAGTGGGCATTTAAGGGTTTCATGACAATGGACGATGCTTGATGGCCGCTTGCATCGTTGTATCGTGCATGCTTCTGCATTGTCCTTGCAAAATGACAACTTGCCTTTTTTTTTCCTTACAAATCTGTGCACATTAACCCCTAAAGGACCAAGGATTTATGGTTTTAAATTGACAAATTTGATTGATCATATTATGGAAAATATATTTCAGATGGGAATAAATTTTATATCACTGGAATCAGTGAAGAACATTGCATTTTTCGATTAAAAAAACAAATAAATTGAACAAAAGGAAGTTTTAACAAGACCTACAAAAAAAAATATGAGGCTCAATTCAGGCTTCTTGGTCCTTTAGGGGTTAAATCATTTGTGCCTTTTCATTCTGGATGGTTGTAAATATTCTCTTCGCTTGTAGGAACACATCAAACTATAATACATCAAAATTTGTTGAATTTCATCACATGTGCAAAATGTGATTACCCAACAAAGTATCTCAAATCAAACTGAAAATGTGTTTCCTGCATGTGCAAAACATGATTACCCAACAAAGTATCTCAAACAAACTGAAACTATGTAAAACTCATGATTGCAAAATGATGGCAAAATTCCATTCTACCCAGCAGAAACTAAATGGATAAGTGGCCAAACTCACATCACAAAATCCTGCCAAAAGCTCTCACTACCATTGTTATTTTCGACACATTTTTTTTGACACTATGTTTTCAACAGTTTTCTCAGTACTTTAGTGTTGAAAACTTGAAGTGATTTTATGATAAAAATTTCTAAATAAAAAATGTTGTTGTTTTTTGACACTAAAGCATCAAAAACCAATGTTGAAACTTTCTATTTACATTGAAGAGTCAAAAAAAATTGTTAAAATTTTTGACGTCAAAATAAGTGTTGAGAAATTTTAATGCTGAAAAGAGTGTTGAAAAGAGTGTTGGAAAGAGTGTCGAAAAGGGTGTTAAAAAAACATCAAAATGAGAGTCAAAACATTGTTTAATCCCTAAGTGACCGAACGATCATTTTGTGGTCGCTGCCCTATTTTTACAGGTTCCCAAGATGAAAATAATATTTTTATAAAAAAACAAAAAATATTTTCAAATAGGAAATCAAGTTTACTTTCCAACCCAATTTGAATCATGTCAATCCAATTTAAACTCCATTGAGGAGAATTTTTCAAAGACAAAGACCTCGATATTGTCCTAGTGTTATAAAATTTACTATTTGGGGAAACTAATGATGTTCTCTTCTTTGAAAAAGTTGCTTTTTAAAATTTTAGAATATAATGTCTAGTTTTAACCAACCATACCAAATTTCAAATTCTAAAAATCAAACTTGTAATATTGGTGAATATTAAATGGAAAACGCTTTTAAATTCATTAAATGAGTATCTAAAACATTTTTTGACAGTTTGATTGTATTGATAATTACTAAACAATTATGATGTTTCTTATTTTTTCTCTTTTGGACCAAACTTTGAACAAACTTCATTGAAATTGCAAAATTAACATTTTATATCGCATTTAGGTTTTGCACTTACCCCTTTGTCATTTAGAGGTTAAAAGAGTGTTGAAAGAATCTTGAAAAAAGGTGTTAAAAAAGTGTCAAAAACATGTACTAGTTGACATTCAAAATTCATGGTTGATTACACAAAGGTTCAAAATTATGAAATAACTTGATTAAATTGGACTTTCTCTAGTTTTTAAGAATATTCTAAGAATGAATACAAAACCTTCAAAAAGAGGGATGAATGCTAAGAAATAAGTTTGAGTAACATTCCAAATTACATAAAATTACACAACACAACAAACAAACAAACAAAAAAACAAAAAAACTTATATGTATTTTTATTTATTTATATTTATATATACATGACAAATTTATTTTACCATGGGGTAAGAACTTCCACCTACAACCACAAGGTTGGAGTTCAAATCCCCATGGTAGGAAGCCAATTGCTTAGAAAGGGGGGTTAAAAATCCTAACACTTTTTTTTACCAAAATTTTTAAACTCTTTTTAATATATCAAATTCAATATTCTTCTTGATACTAAAATGCAAAAAGATAAGAATTTTTGCAACATTTTTCTAACACCAAAATCAACACCCTTTTTTAGTAGTGCAAATTTTATTTTTTTCGTTGATATTCAAAACAACACATTTGTTCAAATTTCCTACTTAAAAAATATTGTTTAGGAAGTGATAAGTGTTGAGGTTTATAGCAAGGTATATAGGAAAATGTGAGATTAGGAGCAAGATGTGTTCACATTCTTCATAGAGAATCCACTATGAGACTTTGATGCCTTATGATGATTACAAATTAATTCATAGTTGATAGAAGGATTCGAATTGATATATTGATTTTTTAATCGTCATATAGTAATATGATAAATTTGAGAGACAGTCATGTTTCCAAATGTTAAACCATCTATCTACAAATTGTTTGGAAAAACACTTGTAATAATATCTTTTTGCATCTTAAATTTTTTTACTTGAGTTTGATCAAGTGACTATTTCCTATCCTACCGTCATGACAAATTATAATTTTTTTGCTTAATAATTCTAATTTAATCGGGAAAGCTAACTTGCAATTTAATTGCAATTTCTTTTCTAAGGTTAGGCAAATAAATGCTTGAATTTCCATTTTTAGACTTATATCCTTTGGCCCTTAACCCCTAAATGCCCACGTGTTACGGACACGGAAATACACACAATAAATCTAAACAAGAAGTTCAGAGAGAACATGCAAGAACTAGATTGATCAGATGAGTACACAAACAACACCAAGAGAGGTGAGCTAGAGCTCTAAGAAATGCGTTGTCGAGACTGAAGAACCCTTCAGCCTCGACTCCTATATATACTACTAGATAGGAAGCTTCTCGAGCTACTTCTGTGAACTAGGACGCTTCTCAAACAACTTCCACTAACCAGGAAGCTTCTCGAGCAGCTTCTTAGAATCTATTAGAATATACTAAGAATATTCTAAGAATCTTCCAGAACCTTCTAAAAGAATCTTTAAAGAATATTCTATAGAATCTTCAAGGAATCTTCTAGAAGTTTCTAATGTATGTCCGTGACATCACCTCTCCTTCTAGCTTCGAGGTCTCCGAGAAGCAATGTTGTCGCCGGTCAATACCATCGTAAAAAAATGAAGATTTGTCGCATGACGTCTGCAATGAACTCCAATTGTTGTTCACGAGGTAGGTGGTTCATTGGTCCTTGAAGCCAACGGTAGTGGCCTACGCCTTCCACTTCTGACCAAGCATGAACTTCCGTGTCTTCATTGTGAAATTGTCCTGCAAACACGCCTTCTGGTAGACCATTGAAAGCAGGCTCTACCTCGAATACAATCACCAGCGATCGGTTGCTTGGTATCCTTCGTCGTCGTCGTGGTACAGGCGGTTCTTCATCTCGGGATCGCCTTCGTGGGTTCGTTGGTTGAGATGACACGACTGGTATACTATCTATCTCTTGACTATCCATGACTGCAGACCAAACTATGACTACTTGAATAAAACTCTATTCTATCTTAGAGAAAATAACAACATCAACTATGAGTTTTAGGTAGTGTCCTCCCCTCCTTTTATACTCTTGTCTAAAGAAACTTGAGAAAAAAGCTATCATCGAGATGGCTTCGGTTTATCAGGATATCGTTGATGAAATTCCTGTACTTTTTGCGGCGCATTTGTAAGATTTTCGGCTGGCTCCCACGTTCGCTCATTAATATAGTAGCCGTACCAATGAACAAGATACTCCAACTTGCCCCACCTTCGTCGTGAATCTAGCACCTTTTCGACCTCGTATTCCTCGTGGTTCTTAATTTCAATGCTAGGTGGCGGACTTTGCACTCTTCCAGGGAAAAATGATTCTCGATAAGGCTCCAATAAAGAGACATGAAAAACTGGATGTACCTTCATAACGGCTGGTAACTCCAGACGGTAAGCCACGGGATTGATTTGCTTCTGGACGACAAATGGTCCTAATCTGCGGTAGTCCAGCTTATCACACGGTCGTTTAGTCTTGATATTCCGTCGGAGAAGCCATACTTTATCTCCAATCTTGAAAGTAGGTGCCTCATTCCGGAATTTATCTGCGGTCCTCTTGTAAGATTCTTGGGCGGTCCGTAATTGAAGTTTCAACGTAGCTTGAAGTTCCGACAGCTGCTTCGCAAAGCCTTCTGCTGCCGGGTTGTTATTTGCTACTGGATTTAACAAATCGAGCTTTGGATGGTATCCATAATTGGCAAAAAACGGTGTTTGTTGAGTCGACGCATGAAGGGTGTTGTTGTAAGCAAACTCGGCAAACGGTAGATACTTGGTCCAATCGTCTTGCTGGTAGTTGATGGTGCAACGTAGATACTGCTCCAAGACTTGATTCATCCGTTCTGTCTGACCGTCGGTTTGAGGATGAAAAGCCGAAGAAAGCTTGATATCCACCTTCAATATCTCAAAAAGAGATCTCCAGAACTTGGAAACAAACTGAGTTCCTCGATCCAATACAATATCATCTGGCAAACCATGATAACGATATACATTATCAAGAAAGAATCTTGCTGTGTCCTCACTTGACGATGTCTTCTTGCAAGGAATAAAGTGCGCCATCTTTGTGAGCTGATCCACCACAACAAAGATGCTGTCGAACGAGTTTGAAGGCGGCAGGTCCGTAATGAAGTCCATGGAAACTGAAGACCATGGTCGATGCGGAATAGGCAATGGCTGTAGAAGTCCATAGGGGCGATGCCTAGGGTTCTTGGACCTTGAACAAATATCACAAGAGAGGACAAACTCCTTCACATCCTTCCACATTTGGGGCCACCAAAAGTCTCGCGAAATAAGCTCCAATGTCTTGTTGTATCCAAAATGACCTGCTGCTGGAAAGTCGTGGCGAGATTGGAGAACTCGAAGTCGTGTTGGTCCCTTTGGAATATACAGTCGCTCTTCAAAATACAAAAGATCTCCCTTTACCTTGAACTTGTCATTATCGGCACACTTCTTGATCTCAAGAGCTACAAAATCTTCAATTGTCGCAGTACGTACCTGGTTGAGGAAGTCCGCATCAATTGGTACGACAGCAGTGCAAATTCTAAAATGCTCTGATTTCAACAATGTAGCGCATTGTTGATCAAACGCTGCTTCTCCAGCTTTAGGCGCCATATACAATCTCCTCGATAATGCATCGGATAGTCCTTGTTGCTTTCCAGGCCGATAGGTGATAACAAAGTCAAATCGCGACAACGACATATTCCACCGAGCTTGACGTCGATTCAGGACTCGAGCCGACATGAAGTACTCTAAATTCTTGTGATCCGTATATACGGTCACCGGATGCGCAACGCCTTCGAGAAAGTGTCGCCACTCTTGGAAAGAATCCACTATAGCAAGGAGTTCCTTATCGTGGATTTCGTAGTTGATTTCAGCGGCAGAGAACTTCCGAGAATAAAACGCAACTGGATGGAGCTTACTGTCTTCGCCCATCTGTGAAAGTACGGCTCCCAAAGCAAAATCCGAAGCATCAGTTTCCAAATAGAAGGCCTTTGCAAAGTCAGGGTGTACCAAGATTGGAGCCGTAGTAAACGTCGTCTTAAGATCTTGGAATGCCTTTTCTGCTTGAGGTCCCCATTCGAGCTTGTCCTTACAAGTCAACCGAGTGAGTGGAGCAGCGACTCGAGAATAATTCTTGATGAAGATCCGATAGAAGTTAGCAAAGCCAAGAAAACATTGTACGTCTCTAACTGTCTTCGGAACCTCCCAGGATACAATTGCTTCCACCTTCTTGGGGTCCATCTTCAAGCCATCCGTAGTTGCAACGAACCCTAGAAATTCCATCTCCGTTTGGTGGAATAGACATTTTTCCAACTTCGCGTAGAGTCCTCGTTCTCGTAGTTTCTCAAGAACCAAACGAACATGCTTCTTGTGTTCTTCTTCGTTCTTCAAAAATATCAGAATGTCATACAGATAGATGACAACAAAGTCGTCAAGGTGCTCCCGAAAAATGTCATTCATCATATGTTGGAAAACAGCCGGAGCATTGGTAAGGTCAAAAGGCATGACGTTATATTCAAAATGGCCATACCTTGTACGGAAAGCTGTCTTCCACTCGTCTCCTTCCTTGATTCATACGAGGTTGTAAGCTCCCCTAAGATCAATTTTCGTAAAGATCTTTGCACGTCCGAGCTGCTCCAAGAGACCAAAAATCAAAGGTAACGGATAACGGTTTTTCTTAGTTATCTTATTGAGGCCTCGATAGTCCACGCACATTCGCAGAGAGCCATCCTTCTTTTTCACGAACAAAATCGGTGCCCCAACTGACGACTTTGAGTGACGAATAAAATTCTTGGCTAGATTTTCGTCAATATACTTCCGCAATTCTGCCAACTCTATTTGCGATAAGTTGTAGATTGGGCCAAAAGGTGGTTGCATTCCTTCATGAAGATCTATAGCACAGTCGTAGGGTCGATGTTCTGGTAGCATGTCAGCATTTTTCTTTTCAAAGACATCTTTGAATCCTTCATACTGCTTTGGAATAACGAAAGTTGGAGTCGCATTTTTACGAGTCGGAGTAGCAAAGATGACAAAAGGTGTATTTTGCTTGGCTTCCTTCATAAAAGCTCTTGCACCTATAAACAAAGGTTTGTTTCTAGACATTGTCTTAGCAGATTCCACCTTCAATGAGTTTGTTGGAAATGTTACTTTTCGCAACTTCCAATCTATTAATGGATTATATCTATCAAGCCAAGATAGTCCCAAAATGACAGGACATGAAGGGGTCTTGATAACATTAAACACAATGTTGCTCTCATGGTTTTCAAGACGTATCTTCAACGGTTTAGTTTCATGGATAACATTGCCCGAAGACAATGGTCGTCCGTCTATGACCTCTACATGGACAGGCTTTGGTTTCTTCACAAGAGGAATATTGTGAAGCTTGGTAAACTCTTCATCTATGAAGCAAGCAGATGCACCCGAGTCTAATAAAGCATTAACTTGAAGTTCTTGAATACCAAAATGTAAAGGTACCATAAAACAATCTGAAGGTTGAGCTGAGAGGAAGGGACGTGGATTATTTTTGGATGTTGAGATGTCCAGCCGCACAGTCCCTATTGTGGCTGGGCGTCCTCGTTTTCCTGTATGCTTGTACTCCTCAGTCTTGTTGTTTGAGTCTTCTGTTTCTTCGAACAATTTGTAGCTTTATGGCCCGCCTCTCCACAATATAAGCACAAGTTTTGTTCAAACCGTCGCTTCTTTTCTTCAGCTGTGAGGGGCTTGAAACGTACCGCATCAATTTGCATAGGTTCAGGACCTGTGGAGTGATTTTCTGGACCTTTTGAAAATGCAGCAAATGCTCCCTCATTTCTCCAACCTGATCGTCTTTCTTGTCGTAATTCAAAAAGGCGGTTGTCACAAATAATTGCCTGAGATATAAGTTATTCTAAAGTATCCACTTTAGGCATAGTGATCAACAAGTTTTTGACATCATCTCTCAGTCCATATCGAAATCGTGTCATAAACGCCTTATCGTTCCAATCAAGATCACATGTAAGTTGTTGGAATTCTGCAGCATAGATTGCAGCAGAACGTGATCCTTGTCGCAAATTTTGTATCTTTCTTTCAGCTACTCCTTCTCGATCGCTATCTCCAAATGCAGCAGTAAATCTTTCCATGAAAGCCTCTAGGTTATAGAGTATTGGAGAATCCTTCTCCAATAGCGGAGCAAACCAAGAGCGAGCATTTCCTGATAAAAGAGTACCTATGAAAGCAACTTGAGTAAATCCATCTGGATAACGAGAAGGATATAGGCGTAGATAAAGCCGTACTTGTTGCACAAAACCTCGGAAATTGGTTCTTGTTCCATCAAACTTGTCTGACATACTTGCTTTTGGTTCTTTTGTACTAGGCCTTGAATTGTCTATTAGGGTCGTGGGTGATACATGTCTTGCTTCTCTTAATCGAACAAGCTCTTGTTGTAGGCCGTGAATTTCTCGTCTAGCTTCTTCAGTCATTGGATCAATTTGAGGCTCTTTACTTGGATTGCGAAGAAATGCGATCTCCTCCCGCACACTATTCATAAGAGCTTGAAGATCTGCAAGAGTTGCCACTCTATTCTCTATTTGTGGCGATGCACTATCCATGGCCTAATTTATTTCCATATTAAGGAGATAAATCGATTGAATTTTAGAAAAGAAAAAGTTGTTAAATCTTTGGAGAAGATGGTAACACTATCTATTACTAAAACTAATTTGGAGAAAAGAGAAAATAAAACACTAAAAAAATCTCAGCTTTAGAGGAGGGTAATCCGCAACCTCTAAGAACGCTTTCAAGAAGAGGGGTAATCCACGCTCTATCAAGAAGGCAAGATTCTGAAATCGATGTTAATAGTCCTTTCTATTAGCTTTGCTAAAAAGAAGGAATTAATACCAATCCAAGGGAGACTAATCTGCAACCCTTAGAACGCTTAAGTATCTTTAAAGGAAGGAGTAGTCCACTCTCTGCCTTTGAAAAACTATGCTCTGATATTGAAATTGAGAAAATATCAGTTTAGAGGAAAGTAATCCGCAACCTCTAAAGCGCTAGAATACCTTCAAGAAGAGGGGTGATCCGCTCTCAAGCAAGAAGGATCCAGCTCTGATATTAAGATGAAATCAGTCTCGACAAACTGTTACGGACACGGAAATACACACAATAAATCTAAACAAGAAGTTCAGAGAGAACATGCAAGAACTAGATTGATCAGATGAGTACACAAACAACACCAAGAGAGGTGAGCTAGAGCTCTAAGAAATGCGTTGTCGAGACTGAAGAACCCTTCAGCCTCGACTCCTATATATACTACTAGATAGGAAGCTTCTCGAGCTACTTCTGTGAACTAGGACGCTTCTCAAACAACTTCCACTAACCAGGAAGCTTCTCGAGCAGCTTCTTAGAATCTATTAGAATATACTAAGAATATTCTAAGAATCTTCCAGAACCTTCTAAAAGAATCTTTAAAGAATATTCTATAGAATCTTCAAGGAATCTTCTAGAAGTTTCTAATGTATGTCCGTGACACCACGGCATTCACAAAAAAATCAAACAACACTTTCATATGGAGTTTGCTCATCAATAGCCTTTGATATATTTTTTGAAATATTTTTAATAAATGTAAACATATGTTTCCTATTGATCCTCAAATTTTCAAATTTTCTTAATGCGTTATAAATTTAATATGATTTTTGAAGTAAAATACACAAAGAAATTCATATAAATTACAAAAAAATTCCTAATTACCAAAAAAAATTATAAAAGGTTCAGGTTACAATGAAGAACCATACGGGAAAATTCAATTTAAAATATATTTTCTAAATTTGGAAATTTGATAATGACATATGCTTTGTAGTGTAGTTTGGATTATGACCTCTTGACATTGCAAGTGCAATAAAATACTTAATATTATGATTTTTTCAAATTTACAAAGTGAAGTAGAAACTAGACTTGATAATCTCCATTTTTTTAGTTGGACTTGAAAGCAAAAATAATCATCTTTAAGGTTGAAATCGAATTTGACCAACCACTATCCACTATTTGGATGCTTGGGCATTTAGGGGTTAAGTATCGTCACCTTATGTTATAGGTATCTTTCTCATCACGTTCCAATCTCTATCATAATGTGACATTGTGTTTCCATTCTTCATATTGATGAACACAAATTGCTTACCCTCAATAAAAAAAACCATTGCTTCGCAAGAACCGGTACAACTCCATAGCTTGGAGACAACTTTCCCAAAATAGATAGAATGAAAGAATCATATGGTTGATAGTAATTATAATACAATAGGATTGGGATAATGAAAATGATTAACATTAATGAAGTTGAAGATGATGTCTTAGACTTTAAATTTGATCCAAAAGAGTTAAAAGAATGTGCTCAAGTTGTAAAAAAAAATTGAAGTTGTTGTATAGCCTTTTACATCAATGTAACATGATTTATAGACATAACTTTGAATAATCTCATTATTCATAATGGTTGAAATGCCATTGATACTCACTATTTTCTATTCTAACGTAGTGCACCCTGTTTGTGGCACTTGACTATTTGTGACACCTATTGAGGCACTCATTTTTGTAACGTACTTGCCCTTATATGAGTACGGTATTATTCATGTGTGGCACTATGGCCATTTTGAATAGTAAATGAAAATTGTATCATTGCCAAATGTAAGTAACCATAGTCAAATACAAGCAAGAGCTAATGCATTTTCCTTACAAAATATGTGCCCGTTCTAGACAAATATATGGCCGTTTAAACTAAAAGTTGTGGTAGTTATGAATGAAAACAAGGAGCATTATTGGATGTCTTTTGTTCAATATCAATGTAGAGATCCTAGAAATACTTTTAGATGTTTTGACATTGCGTTCATGTTGGTATTGGTTTATATTGGTAATTTCTACATTCATCATGTTTTCTAAATCCTTGATATATTTTCAAAAGGGCACAAATCAAATTGTGGCATAAGTAGGTGCATTACCTTTTGGCCTAGTTGATGGCATTTTTTTTAAAAGACATGAATACACATTTGATTTATTTTAACAGATTGATTTTTCAAGACTTAGGCATTTTTATCGAGACATTTTTTGCAGTTAGGCACTTTTATAATTTTCCTAAAAACAATCAATTATTGCCTAAGCTACTATAACCTTAGGACATTACTTCTACATGCTATAATTGCATTGCAAATCACATTTCAATTAATCGTGTGTAGATGTTGAGCGGTCTATAGTGTATTGGAAACAACTACTGACAATACTACACGCTTGCCAGGTTTCAAACACAAAATAGGCAACCTCTCTCTACATCACTTTAATTCGCGATGACATTCAAACAAAGGACTTCTGCCATCCTTTGAAAAGAATTGGAAAAATTGCACAATCATCACATTCACAGTTCCTTTCCACCTCTCTGACACAATCAAGTTCAGAACTCCTTAGCCCTTTAAGCACCTAATATATAGAAAAGTGCATATATCATCATCATCACTCTATAACTATACTCAAAGCAAGTTGAAAGCAAGTTAGTGTATTGATTATGGGATTTTAAAGTTTCATGAAAATTTTAAAACAAATGACATGTTGTTTAATTGCCACAGTTTATTACAAATGATCTCTTACACTCATAACATTCTTTAGGAGCTCCAATGTTCACCTTTGGGAATCACCATCGCAAGCGAGAATCGTTGCAACAATCATAATCTTTTGGAGAATCAAATCAATCTTTAGGTAAAGATGGCTTGCCAACTCAACAAATTTCTGTTTTTCTTAATAGTTTCTGCATGTTCCACATCATCAATTCCCTGATTCTCTGCTCAAGAGAAAAGGTGTGTTGCAGTACTAGCTAAAGAATACACTTTTCTGTACAGAAAAGTCAACGTGAACACGATTTTGGACCAGGAAGAATAAACGTTTTCTGTAAGTTCGGAGAGATTCTTTATCAACTTTTGAGTTTATCAATGCATAAATCCTTGGGCACCACTGAACTCACCAAGGATTCAAGGATTCACCAAAAAAATCACTCTCTTCATTATTCATTGACTCAGTATCCATCCAACCACTCACTTATCACAGTCATGAATCCCAGTCAATTATATTCGCCCCAAACTGGGTAAATAATTCAAATTGAGTACGCACTACTTCTACTACCATACTCGCTTAATATTATTTATTTTTGCCCAATGTCATGTACGCATTGGTTGTAATCCACAGTATAATCTAAGTGGCACCAAAATATATTTAACCCCTAAACGTCCCAGCGTCCAGTTTCTGGACGACGAACGGATTCCAGATCACACTACACTCACATTACTTCATGGATGAAATTCATTCAATTTTTAAAAAATACTTTATGAAGTTGTTGTCCTATCTAATGGTTGGATTTGGTGTTACTAGGGTACATTTTTTTTTTAGATTACAAATGTGGAAGTATGACAAGCAGTTGACCAAGCCAAAATTGCATTGACTTTAGTTCAAAAGTGGGCTTGCTAAAATGAGGCCATAAATTGAAGTAACACAAAACTTTCAAAAAATCACCATTTCAAGAGTATCTCATTTTAAATCCATTCCAACAAATCTTACTAAAAAATATCAATATTTTGTTTGTAATCAAATTTAGAAGGAATTTTTAATTATAACTTTGAAATTTCATAATAAAATATCAGTGATGACATTGGTGAATCTAACCGTACGGATGGAATCTAAAATTCAATATCTACAACTTTCATTTGTATAACAATTCTGAAATATTCTTCTAAATAGTAATTTATAATGATTTTTCTCAAACTGTCAATTTTGGGGACACCCTGGGACGTTGAGGGGTTAAATTATGTCCATAGCTTCAGTTGTAAGAACCTGCTATGTGGGTACTTTTTCCGTTGCTTTGTTTGCAATTCATGATTAATTTTAGCACCTAATTCATTCAAGGGTCAAATGAAACCAGACCGGAGAAGTGGGTGGCGTTTTGAGCTATCAATGGGGAAGGCATAAAAATAATCCTAAGTATCTCTGACTGATTCACACGCTACCTAATCCATTGACTAAATCTCATCCATCCATACACCGGATGAACTCCTCCATCCTCACAACACTCTAGAGCTTGTCATGCTGTTTTCTGCTCCCTTTGTCCGGAAATAACTGGTCCATTTGAAAAGAAAGTTCAGCTTTTAGGCTGTTTTTGAAGAAGAAGAACAAAAAAAAAACTTCTTAAAAACTGAGCAGTGGACATTGATAAATAATGTTACCTCTTGAACGAGTTGCTCCTTGTAAAAAAATTCGAGATAAAATCCAATTGAATCTTTTTAAACTATGATTTTGGAATTGCAAAGTAGTCATGAGATTTGAACGAGGATTTGAATTTATTTGAATTTTGAAAATCTCATGAGTTGCAATTCATAATTTTGAAAATTCATGATAAAACCTCAATCAAAAATCTCATGAGTTACAAAATGGTCTACCTCATTTGAAGTGGGCATACGTGTTGAGAAATAGTGTCCCAGTCGCTAAACCACAATTTTTAGTGTAGTGTGATAAGGAGCATTTCTAGTCTGCCCTCTAAAAAATCCCAATATATTAAAATATAATTTTTGGCGAAGATTGAATTAGAATGTTTAATTGCTATTATTAGAATCACATTTAAAAACTAAATATAATTGATTCAATTTTTTTTAATTTGGACATTGAATGACCAAGATACACCCCTGTCACTTAAAACTAGCTAACTTCTAAAAGATTTGAAATTCAGCCAAAAAAATTGTTAGCATTCAAATATTATCATAGAAGCCATAAGGTTCTTTAGCAGTTAGTGGAGTCCACCCTTTTCAACAATAGCACTATAGAAGCTATAATATTCAATTCAATTTCTTACCACCCAATTTTTAGCTAAAAATGATGTGGACTTGCCCATGATTCTGAATCTGCTACATTGATTCTAGAATAGTGGCCAAGATTATGAGGTCAACGATAGAAGGGCTAAAGAACCTTATGGCTCGTTCCGGGCTTGTTCAAAATTGCATTGTGAAAGTACAAGAAAATTTGGATTTCGACATTGATTGATTTAAACACACTCCATCAAATGTTTGCTATCTTCCAAAAGTTTTAATGAACTTTTCAAATCAAGTTTATAATGAGAAAATATAGCTAAAGGCCCCTTTGGTTGAATTTTGTCATTAAAGAATCGTCCAATGGTGGAATTGCAAGATTATAGTATGTCTTTGAACCGTATAATGCACACTCAAAAATGAGATTTTGGAGGGTGTGTGACTTCAAAGTTAAATAGGATTTGGGTTAAATTTTCTAAAATGAAAGTGACGTGGTTCAACAATGCCCTATGTCAACACCTCTCCATTGCAATCTTTCATATCAAGAACAGACTCAAACATAATCATTGTGATTTTTTAAAGTGAGAGTGACTTATCCGTATACGGTTTAGGACAAAAATTTATACGTTAAAAATTGAAAGAAGTTGGTACATTGATCAAGATTAGAATACATACACTACCGGAACATGAACAAGAGAACACAATCCCCTAAAAAACAAGATAACAATCTTCCAAACACTAGAAATACTGCATACTACATGTGCTGCATTTGTAAGTATTTGCTATATTTTGAGGTATTTACAATATTTTGGTGTTTGAACATAGGTATTTTGATAGTTGCACAACTCCAAATTGAAAATTTATTTTTCTAGAAGATGTGTATTATAAATCTCCAAATCTGAACTTCACAATTCAAAATCCAATTCTTCACGGATTTTTTGTTATTTACATTTTCGGCACTCCAGTGACCAGAATGTGATCAGCTAGGCACTAAAGGGTTAAGAGGGTAGACTGAGGATGCCCTAAGGCCCTAGGAATACCGCTACCGGTATACAGTTTTGAGTTTCCATTAGGTACCCAGCTGGCACACAGATAGTGAAATTCAAAATTTTCATCCTGTAAGTTACCCGCAACCGAGTGAACCCAACGAATGAAATTCATCGCCACGTGGCAAACACAGCAAGCTCCGGCGACGAGCAAGCCGTGACAGACGGCAGTGGATCGGGCTCGAACTCGATCGGCGGAGCTGATCTAGTCAATCAATCCGCCGGCATGATCGATCTATCGATCGATGCATGAAGGCAAACCCCTTGAGATCGACATAATTTCTTCAACGTGATGATCAATGCTTCAATGCTTCATGCTGAATTGATGTCCGATGCCTGATATAAATATACTTCAACGCTAGCTGAATTGATATATTCCTCCCTGCATGCCATGCATGGCTTTGATCAATCCGAGAGAATCTAGTCCGGCACCGATGAGTATGTTGCGGATTGCATTATTGTGCACCTGAAGAGTCGATAACTCGATATGATCGGCCATCGGCCACGGAAGAGCCCTAGCAAATTAAAACGTATCTCCCTGCAATTCAAGGGACAGTCCAGGAATGTCGAGCCCTCCAGCCTGTGCGACTTTCTAATTTCAGCCCTGCACTCACTGATGGGCTGCGAGAAGCGTGGAGCTGCCGGGCACCAGGATCGAGAACACGAGGAGCAAAATGAGGCGGAAAAGCTAGAACTGTAGTGTGATCATGAGCTGGAGCTAGCTTGCTAAGGTAGCGACGGGGAAAGTTAACCTGACCGATCTTTCCAAGACGGAGAGTACTTTTGTTTGTTTGAATTTCGAACCGTTGTTTTTGAGTCTGTCGGGTTTTTGAAATTTGGCGTGGCAGGGTTTTGGCGCCTTCGTGACAGGGGATATGGAGGCTCAGGCATCGAAGGACGAGCCGGAGGGTGATGTGTATGGTTGTGCTTGCTGGATTGGCGGGACTGGTTCCCGCTGCTGAGAGTCCTACCGTTGAGTTTTCGAAATGGTTTGAAATCGAAACAAGAGAAATAAGGGTACGGCTGGCGTTGCATTGTATGGGGTGGGGGAGTTGGGTTTGAAGGAGGCGGTGCGGAACTGGCCGGCGTCGCAACGGAGACAACGAGGTGGAGGACATCCCGCGAGTGAATGTAAGTCTTTAGAGGGCCATTCTAGAGTGCAGAAATGGTTGTGAATCCCGTCTGATAATCTCGTCAGCATCTCTTCGACTTCTGAGGTGATAGATTCTTACGCGAGTTTCCGACGCATTTTTGGTGTCGGTCGATACCTGTCCCAGCAAGGAAACTTAAGGTTTTTCTTTTCTTCGTGGGAATGGTAACGATCAGTATGGAATTTTTTCTTTCAGTGGGTTTGGTTGGTGATCTCTTCACTTTTGTTTCTCGCGTTTCGAAACCATTTAGCCTCGTTACCGGTGTTCACATCCATGGAGACATTTCGTCGAAGTAAGGGTGCCGATTTTTTCTGTTTCAGTTCAAAAATACAGAGCAGGATGGCTCGAAGTTAGTTTGTGAATATTTGTGAGACTATATTTGTGACCACTTTCTCTTCTGTGTCAGAGCATCTGCAAGCATCTTCTGCTTAAGACTCAGGATTCTGTAAAGGCGCCTCAGAAAGTTAAGTTAAACTGATTGATTGAGACACCGATTTTTGGTTCAGTTTGTGTAGACAGAGTTAGTTCTTTTTTTTCTTTTTTTTCTTTTTTGGTAGCTTTCTAAGGTTGTAAATGAGTGAAAGAGACCGAAATGATGGCTTGTGAAGAAACAAGCCAGTTGCACAACAAGACGCGGAGATGACTGTTTTCTGTTTTTGTTTCGTGGCAGTACTGAGACGAGAATGAGGCTTTGATGGCCGCGTTTGTAGAGGTGGGATCCAACGGGGGTTTGCGGCCTTTAAGAATGACTGCAAAGCAGCTCGCGTTTCATCACCAAGATGTGCGGACTCCACCCGCCATGGCGTCCGACAGTCTCGCCCAGGGGGCGTCCCTAGACCACTTGCTGGCCCATTTGGAAAGCTCCAAGCAGGCGCTGGAGCACCAAGTGCAGCAGCTGTTGCAGGAGAATCGGCTGAGCAAGTCCGCGAAGAAGGAGCAGCAATGGCACATGGAGGGCGAGAGGCTCTACTCCAAGCTCGACAACCTGAACGCGGTCTTGGTGGAGAAGGAGGACCGCATAAAACAGCTCGAAAAAGAGCTTCGTGATGCCCGAGGCACCGTTCAAAACGTGCAAAGCAGGTGCCGCGAAGCGGAGAAGGAGAAGGAGAGAGAGGCCTTGGCAAGAGCTAGCATGCAGGCTGATTTGGAAGATGCCCAAGCTAACTTTGAAAACCTCGAGAGAGAGTACAAGTTAAAGCACGACGTCGCAGAAAAGCAGCGACGCGCTCTGGAGAGTTTATCCGACAAAGTAGAGAAACAGAGGCTGTCTTTTCAGGTACAGTTTTTTAAACACTATATTTTAGTTTCAATATTGTAACGTTCTCTTGCCAAACTGAAGTCATTTTCACTCGAACAGATGATTTACAGCAGGGGTTCCAATTTTCCTACACAACAGAAAATACACGGGTTAAACCACAGTAACAATTTCTCTTTTCAGAATCCTACATTCGAATTTTCACTAAGAAGAGCTCCTAATCTACACCTTGGACTCATCTCCTACATCATAGAAGAATCTGAGTATCCAAGATGTTCTGATATTTGACACAAGTCTTTCAAAATTGTACTGAACTTCAAAGTCCAGTCCTGTGAAGTCAATAGGCAGAAAGGTTTTAGAGATATCTCTGTTGTCTTACAATTTTGGGTTCAAGAATTTTGAAATCTTGACATCAATAGCTCTTTGTAGATAGCTCCCGGGTTGATGCTTGCACAAGTAGAAGTTACATGCTGTTGCACACCATTTTCAAGCATACTGATTTAGCCCAAATCATACCTGTTTTGTTAAATGTATGTAGTCAGATGAAAGCAAGATGTTAGTCTGGATTATACTTTGTCTTAACTGTTTGACTCTTTTGGTTGTTCAGAATCAGCTAGAAGATTTCAGAAAGAAACTGATCGAGTCGGAGGAAAGCGAGCAGAAGCACGAGCTCGCAGCTCAACTTGCAAGTCAGCATCTGGCTGAGAAAGAAAGGCAGTTGAAGTCGTTGCGAGATGCCCACGAGAAGCTCATAGCGGTCCAGAAAGGCAAGCATGCGGAAGAACGACACGAGGTGAAGGAGGTCCTTCTTGCACTCGAATCCAGTCATGCGAAATGTGAAGAGAAAATAGCACTAATCAAAGACCTGGAGCAAGAACTCGGTAGGATTCGAAAGGAAGCTCACCACCTTGATACTCGAGCCACAGCAGCTGAAGCAGACGCTACCTCGAAAGCCTCAATGCTTGAGAAGGTACTACTCATCAAACCGTTCAATCAAAGATCCTCAAATGGGCACTTTCTTTTGTCTAATTTTATTCATTTTTTGACTAACACATATAATGCTTTTCCTTGATTCTCGTGATATAAAATCTGTCCCCATTAATGATCATAAATCCTTGGCTCAATCACGGTGTAGACATGGAAGCTCTAAGCTGTTATTGCTCTTAACAACAGGCGCAGATGGAGCTCAAGAATATTGCATCCCATGGAGTACATTTAGCGAAGGCGAAGTCACAAACGGAAGACTTGAAAGCGCAAGTTGAGGCACTGAAGCGGACTTTACAAGAAGTGGAGGATACGCTCAGTGAAGAGAGCGCACTGCGATTCAAGGCGGAGTGTGCACTAAACGAGTACAAGGTGCGAGAGAAGAGCTTTTTGAAGCTGGAGCAGGACGGGAAGGTGTTGCAAGAGGAGGTCAAATGGAGGAACGAGCAGTTCGAGGCACTGGAAGCAGCGCACGACAAGATGAGGGACCAGTTTCATGAAGGCCTCAGCATGTGGGCTGCTGAAAAGGCCGCCATCGTGAAGGACATTGAAGTTTTGACCGAGAATGTGCAGTCTCGGGACATCGTCATTCACGACCTTCGATCTCAGGTGAAGCTTCGTGAGCAGTCCCTTGCTCACGAGGAGAATTGCCGGAAGCTGCTGGAGTTTCAGCTTGCTGATGCGAAAGCAGGTTACGAGAATGTCACTGCAGAGTATCTAGCTGCGCAGTCCATCTTAGAAAACTTACGGGAGAATTCCAAGAACGAACTGGCGTTTCTTAAGAACACCCTCGAAGTGAGGGACGGTCAACTGAAGGAGCTTCATGTTAAGCAAACACAGATTGATCAGGACCAGAAAAAGCTCATGCAAATGGAGGCTGAACTTAACAATTACAGGAGCATTTGTGAGGACTTGCAAGAGGCTTTAGAAAAGGGTAGTACCGAAGCGGACTTTACAAGAGTGTTAGGTTCCGAGGGGATAGAGCGATTGATGGGAAGGCTGACTGACGCTGAGGCTTCCATAGCCAAAAAGGAGGTGGAAATGAAAGAGCTGGAGATGGAGCTGGACCGAACACGAACTTTATCAGAGCTTTTGAGAACCTCGTTGTCAGAAGCTGAAGGAAAACGACTTGAAGGGAGTAGCGATGCTATTCGAACTTTGGAGAAGCTCTCGGAGTCCTTATCAGAAAAAGAACTGCACGCTATGAAGCTGGAGGCCGAGTTAGAGAGGATCCATGCTGACGCTGAACGCAGAATCGAAGCTCTGGAGGACAAGCTTCGGAATGCTCACAGAGAATTGCAATCCATCAGGCCCTTGAATGTTCAGGTAGCGTTACCAGAAACAGCGCATTTTATGGTTTTTAGAACAGAATTGAACACATGTTTTATAACCATCATAACATTATCTACTCATGCAAAATTTGGGGTATCTTTGCTCAACAATGTACCTTAGCTTGTCAGAGAATGAGGTAGAATATTCGACCATGAGTCTTCTGAATTCCTAAACAATGTTATGACCGTTCTTATGCAGCCATTAAAACATGTATTATGAAGCCCGTTCTCATTCACTGTTCCAAGGCATAGTAATTGCTTTGTTTTTCTTTTCATGTTTTGTTTTGTTTCACATCAAGTACTTGGTTCTCTGTTCAGGAACATGAGGAGGTCGTGCTTACACTGCGGTCCGAGTGCGAGGCTCTGCAGAACAATTTTGCTCTAGAGAGGCTTGAGCTTGTAAACCACCGTGATCAAGTTGTCGCAGACCAGAAGCACCGGTATCAAAGGGAGAAAAAGGAGCTACTCACAAAGCTTGAGAATCTGGGCAAGCAGTGCACACTGAAGGACACGCAGTTGAACGATTTGCTGGACCAAATCGAGAGGGAGAAGAATGTCATCAGCACATTGGAGGCTCGATGCGCAAGCTCGGAGCAAGAGTTGTTGCAAATCCGGGAAGAGTTGGTCGCCGAGAAGCTGAATGCGCGGGTGCATCAAGAAAGAGCTCTCTTTTTGGACGCAGCTCTTAGTGCGGATGCTGCAGCCAAGGATGCATCCCTGCAGGGAATCAAAGACGCGCTGCGTGAGCTGAAAGTTCTTTGCAAAGGTGGCGAGGACCTGAGAATATCATCGATAGAAGAGAAACTAGCGAAGCATGACAGCATGGAAGGGCGGTTGGTTTCGTTATTGGGAGAGTTGAATGCCGTTGTGTTCGAGGTTGAGAGAGTTGCTCAAGGCGTGGCGTTTCTAAATATTGAGTTGAATAGCCTTAAGGATGATTCTAAGCTTACGAAAACGGAGTTTCAGACACGATTGAGGGCCGTGGAGGGCCTATTCTCTTCTTCTTTTGCGGAGCTTCAGGAGGTAATTGATTCTTCCTCCTTCCTATCACAGAAAATTTGTTCTCATGTCCATCTCAGGACCAAGATTCATGGTTTTGAAATGGCAAATTCAATTGGTCATATCGTGAAAATCATAATTCAGATGGGACCACATTTGGTATCATTGGAATCAGTGAAAAATATTGTATATGTTAGTGAAAAACATGTAAATTTAAACAAAAAGGACTCCATAGAACCTATTTAAAAATGATATTAAAAAAAAAACATGAGACCCAATTTGGGCTTCTTGGTCCTTTAGGGGTTAAACTTGCTCATAGAATCCACAGAAGGTTAATGTGTTCCTACAAAGCTGTGCTCATCCTTTGGTGTGATCGATTTGCAGATTTCAGAGCAAGTGGGCAAGATGACCGCGGAAAGGATTTCTCTTGTGGAGGTTCTGAGCAAGGAGGGCGACTTAGAGCTACTTAGTAAGGAGAATAGCAGCCTTAGCATTGAGAAGACCAGGCTAGAGGCGAACGCTGACATTTTGGAGGAGAAACTACTGAAGTTGGTGAAAGAAGCCGAGAGCAACAAAGCCATCATTGATACATTGAACGTGAATATGAAAGAAGGTGTAGCAACGGAGCTGCACGAGATTCAGGCCAAACTGGAGGAATCCGAGAACAAGAACTTGCAATTGGTGAGCGTTGCAGATCAAGCCCGAGGCTTGGAGCGCCAACTGCGCGCAACGGAAGCAATTGTGCATGACAAGGAGCAGAGGCTGGCTGCCTCGGAGTGGGCCGTGCAACAACTGGCCGGCGAGATTGCCAAGTCCAAGAGCTTCTTGGCACAGAAGGAGAGAGACGAGGCGGCATCGAGAGACCGTCTGGAGCACTCAGAAGCCGAGCTCAAAGTGAAGCAAACAGAACTGACGGAGCTTCACTGTGACCTCGAGAATGCTGTCAAAGCCAACAATGAGAAGCACATACTTGTGCAGCAACTCACATTGTCCAAGGAAGAAACTGTTCATGTGTTGGAGTTAACCAAACGTGCACTGGACGAGAAGACTGCCGCTCTTGCTACTTCAGAAGCCGAGCTCAAGAAACTGTTGGAGATTCAGAGATTAACGGAGGAAGCATTAAACAACTCCAAGGAGCGGCTGTCGAAGGAGCAGAAGACGAATCTAGCACTTGAAATGGACATGAAGCGTTTATGCGAAGATCTTGAGAGGGCCAACCAGGAAGCCAGCCTAGCGGAAACCAACGTGAAAAACTTACAAGAAACACTGAAATGCTTAGAGAGCACCACGGAAGCACGTCTACAAAGCTGTGAACGGAAGATGGAGCAAGGGGTTGCCGACCTCGTTCATTACCAAGAGAATTGCGCGGGTTTGTTGGCTCTGGTTGAGAAGAAGGATGCGAGAATGCAGCAACTAGAGGTGGAAGTCTCCCATGCACTCAAGGAGCTGGAGAAAGAACGAATGTGTACTGAACAGAGCACGCAAGAGCTGCATTTTGTATCCGAGCAGTTGGAAAGCAAGACGAAGATGCTTACTAGTCTGAAAGTTGAGCTTGCTACAGTCGATGGTCTCGTGAAGGAATTGCAAACCCAGAAACGAGAACTTGAGCACGAGGTTCGAGGACTGAAAAGCTCCCTGTCTGTAGCTACCCGGAAAGGGTTGGAAATGGAAGAAGAGAGGAAGAATGTCGAGCAGATTCTCTCACAGCAGGGAGATGCTCACTCGGAAGAGCTCCAGATGATCACCAGCAAGCTAACCCAATTGCAGATTGCTTTGAACGGAGCTCAGGGTGAAGTGCAGAAAGCACAGGAAGTGGTATCGATGAAGGAAGAGGAAAAACGTGTTCTCTCTCTGAGGTTGTCTGAGTTGGAAAGCCTGGTCGAAACGGGCCAGAGCCAAATATCGCAGTTGCAGGCCGATTTGCAAGTTGCAAGGGTGAACCTCGAGGCAGAGACCGAGCGAGTGTGGCATCAGGTCGCTTCCCGAAACGAGATCGAAACGGAGCTTGACGCTTGGAAAGCAAGAGCTGCTGATTTCGAATCCGAAATCTGCAGGTTGCAGGCGGAGTTGAAGGACAGGAAAGAGGTAGCAGAGCAAACAGATGCTTGGGAAACGAGGGTGGCCTCAATGCAATCTCAGTTTGAATCCTCGATGAAAAAGTCGCAGGAATGGAAAGAGGTAGCAGAGAGGACGGAGCTTCTGAACGCAGAGCTTGAAAAGTCTATGCAAGCTGTTCGAGAGTCAGTGGAAGGTTGGGAGAATATTATCACCTCCCTCGCTGATGAAGGAGACGTAGCCAAGCTGCATTTGGAGTTCGTGTTGAAGCAGGTCCATGATGAGTTTCGAACCTTGCATGCAGATCTGGCAATCACCAAAGACGTGATCGCAACTACACGTCACGAGGGGCATACTTTGAAAGCCGAGCTTCTCGAGGATTCCCAAGCTCTCACTACAGGCCACCACTTGGAAGGTGTTGTTTCAGAGCTCGAACAAGAGCTGAGTGTCTGGAAATCAAAAGCTTTGAATTCACAATCGCAGCTGCAGCAATGGAGACAACGAGCTGAGGAGTGGGAGTCATTCAACAAGGTCCTCGAACAAGCTCTCGTAGACTTCGAACATGCGTTGCTAGAGTGCAAATCAGATGCAGGCTTATCAGATTTGAAGTTGGACATTCAAGTGTCGTTCGGAAACCTGCGCAAGGAAGTGGAAGAAGTCAAATGTGAGCTGCTGGAGTTGAAGAACGTCGCTGCCAAAGAATCCAATTGTGTGAGTTCTCTTCAAGCAGAAGTGGAAGCTTGCAACGAGAAAGCTGCGGTCGCCACCAAGGAGAGCTCGCAGATGAAACACCAGTTTGAGGAGTTGCTCAAGAACCTCCAAAGCGAACTGAAGAATTGGAAACAGTTTGAAGCCTTGGCTCTCGGAGAAAACCCAAGTGCTCAGGCTGTTGTAAAGGATTCAAGAGTAATCGAGGAGTCCAGTGTTGTCACTCCGAATTCGATCAACCCTTTCCATCAAGAGGACGAAGGCTGCTCGTCATCTCAGGACAGTGACGACACCGCAGCAGCTCAGTTGGACGGGTGGAATACAAAATCATCGATTTCCAAGGAAGGTCGGAAGCTTACCCGTCAGTTCCGAGCTTCATTCAAGCACCTGCAATTCGAGTTGGAGAGTCGGAAACAAGCCACGGAGCCCAAGATGGTGAAACACAGCTCCTTTGTACACAGACATGATGACACTGGCCTGGAAAGCCTGGTGAAAGCATTGCAAGAAGAGGCTTTTGAAATCAAGGCCGAGCTCGCAGACTGGAAGAACAAGGCTATTGAAACTGGAACTCTCAAGGAAGACCTCGAAAGGACTATTAATAAACTAGAAGCAGAGGTTGAGGGATGGAAAGACCGGTTCGCCATGGCAGCTGGTCAGAGAATTGTTGCTAGACGCCAGCTCGACGACTTCGCTAAACAGGTTCTTTTACATAACCCTCTGGACAGTTTTCAAATTACTGGTATTTCTCCAAAAAAAAATTACCTTTCATTGGAGATTTTCTGACAAAACCTTCGCCCCTGCAGGTGACGTCGTTGAATGGCGAGTTGCAGAAATGGAAAGATGTGGCAACGGAATCGAATGAGGGAGCAACGAAGTTGCAGAGCGAACTAGAGCAAGTGCAGAACGAGAAGGAAGAAGTGAGAGCTGAGCTGCAGGAGTGGATGCAGAGAGTGTTAGAGCTCAACTGCGTCATCAAAGATGGTGAAAGTCGTATCCGTGAGCTTGAGCTCGAAGTGGAGAGATCGAATGCTCTAGTGGCGAAAGCAGAGGAAGAAGGAAAGGTGGCCAAAATGGAATTACTGAATACGTTGGGAAAATTCGAAGATGAATTAGAGGTGATGAGTAGTAACTCTATTAGCACAGCAGAAGGGCGATCATTCAAAGAAGAGGATTCGGACTATTCCTGGCAAACGTCAGGACGTGTTGAGTGGCGAAACGATCTGGAGGTTTCCTTGCAAGCAGAAATTGAAGATTGGAAGAAAAAAGTTGCTGAACAGGAGGCTTTGAGAGAAGCTTACGAGACCACAGTCAAGGAGTTGCGAATGGAGGTCGAGTCGTTGAAGTGCATTGAAATGGAGAACAAGGTGAAGGTCGAGACGAGTTCGCTAGAGTTGGCGGAACTCGAGCTCTGGAAGAAACGAGCAACAGATGCTGTAGAGGAGTGTACATCTCTTCGTGACGCGTACGAGAATGTCATCAAGGAACTTACTCAGTGGAAAGCGAAATCCGAGGCTGCTACTGAGGAGTGCCAGTCCGTGAGAGCGGATCTGGAGAATGTCGTGCAGGATTTGCAACACCAGGTGAACCTATGGAAAGAAAAGGCCGAGAAAGCATTGGAAAATGTAGTCAAGAGCCAAGAATACGAGGATTTGATCAAAGCTTTGGAGGAGGAGCTGTGTCTTTGGGCGCAGCGAACCCAGGATAGCAAATTGTTGCAAGACCAACTGGAGCATGAGCAGGTGCTTTTAACGGAGTCTCTTACTGCCACCCAGAACGAGCTTCAGAAATGGAAAGATCAAGCTGTTGCTGCTGTCACGTCGATCCGATCCCTACAAGACT
Source organism: Pohlia nutans (assembly GCA_022496805.1). Classification (NCBI taxonomy): domain Eukaryota; kingdom Viridiplantae; phylum Streptophyta; class Bryopsida; order Bryales; family Mniaceae; genus Pohlia; species Pohlia nutans. The sequence goes on from CM040085.1 coordinate 37,491,063, forward strand.
CACCTACAAGGTTAACGACGATACTTGAAGACGACGAAGATGAAGTCAACATTGACCCCCTCAGTGACGAAGACGAAGAAGACGACCATGTCGAACTCCAGCAGTGGAAATCAAGAGCTGAGCACGCGGAGCTTTTGCAAATGCAGCTGGAAGATGTGCTTGCCGAGACGCAAACAGAACTGAATGAATGGAAACAGAAGGCTGCCGATTTCGGCCTGGCCGCGGAGTTTCTGAAAGAGGAACTGGAGTGTCTCATCGAAGAAGGCAGGCTCGAAAAAGAGGAGTTACTTCGTTCAAATCAAGAGTTGGAAACGCAATTGGAAAGCTCCAAACTAGCGCTCCAGAAATGGGATGAGAAGGCTGCCGCTATCACGCAATCCACGAGGTCTTTGATGCAAGAATTCGACTTGACGATTGAAGAAGGCCAATTGGAGAAGCAGGAGTTTCACGCTTCGATCAACGTACTGAAATCCTCAGTCCTTGTTTTAAAATCCGAACTGGTGGAGGGTGAGTCCATGCAATCAGAACTCAAAGCCACGCTCCTGCAGACCCAGACTGAGCTTGACAAAGCTACCGTTGCTATTGCAACGAAATCAGATGACAATGAGAAACTCTGCAACACGATCAGGGAACTGGAAGACGAGTTGTGCGAATGGAAATCTCGAGCGCAGGAGGGCGTTTCCGTGCAACTGCATTTGGAACGAGCTCTGTCAGAGATGGAAGAGAAAGCAGCGGCCGTGGCTACGAACACGCAGGCGTTAAAGGAGGAACTTGACAAGACAATTGCTGAAAGCAGCGGCGAGATCCAGGAACTCTGCAACGCCATCACCGGATTAGAAACGGAGCTTTCGGAGGTGAAAGAGGCAGAAAATCGCCGGTTTCCGCAGCTGCAGCAACAATTGGCAGAGACAGAATCACTGCTTCAGGAATGGCAAGACAAAGCCACTGTTGCGTCGCATGCGGAAGAGGAGCTGCGTCAAGCTGTGGAGGAAATTAAAGCAGAGACCGCGAAACTCGACAACTTCATCCGAGCTCTCAAGGAGGAGCTTCATGAGTGGAAGGAGAAAGCTGAACACCTCGCGACCTTGCAGGTGCAGTTGACGTCCTCTCTCGCATCGTCAGAGCAGGAGCTTCAAAGATGGAAACAAAAGGCTACAGAAATGGAGCAAGAAGGTGAATTTCTTCACCAACAGACGAGGAAATCTCAGGAACTGAAAGAGCAGATCTCAGCGTTGACTTCGTTTACCGATTCCCTCAAGGAGGAGCTCAATAGTGCAACCGAATTAGCAAGTCATTTGACCACCCAGCTTAATACCCAGAAGCAGAATGAAGAGTCCTTGCAGAAGCTGAATCGGCAGTTGGAAGCTGATCTTGTGCTTGCACGCGAGGAGGCTTTTGCAAGGAAACAGAAGATGACAGAGATATTTACCCAGCTTGAAAGGAGCACCGACAGCCAGAAGGAGCTCCAAAGGAAGCTGCATTTGGCGCAACATCGGCTCCTTGCAAGCCAGGCAGAGAGTATGAATCTGGCGACGAGAGAGACGGCTGCTGCGAAGGTGCGTAATTTTACGAATCCACATTTCTCAAGTCGCTAAAACTGGCTCATGCAGTAAGTAACGTCATATTCATGAAATTGGTCTAATTCAAATCTATACTTGTCCTAGTTTTTCAGAGCTCTGGGCACTAGAATTCGCTGTTTCTAAGTGCCAGTGTTGTGATATTCAAGTGCAGTGAGCTCGAAAGACTAGGACTGGTATAGATGGGTGCCTGGAAAAGTGCCATTTTAACGAATATGATCCTGTTTTTAAAATTTGTGTAGTACAGTACTCTGTGAGAAGTCGTACTTTTTGAGTAATTACAGCTGATTGTGTGCAAATGTATGTACTGGCAGGCAAATTTTACTAGATCAGACGACGTCAACGATGTCGCTAGCTGCAATTCATCTCCAGAGACTGAATTTTCTTTGGAGCTCCTTCGGACATCTTCGTCGGACATCTTCAGAACTGTGTCAGAACCCTGCTGCCGACAAAATGCGGCAGGAGCTTGTTTCATTGAAGTCCTTGGTGAGCAAGCTGGAGCATGTCCGAGCCATCGATGACGACGTGACTGAAGAAATCATTGTACCTGGAAGAGCTGGCGATGACGAGGACCTGCTCATGGAAGACAATGCAGTTCAAAGGTAATTATTTCCCAAACTCCCCTAATTTTCATATTTACTAGTTTAATTCAATCTGTAGCCTACTTATGGAAACTATTACATAGGCCTTTTTTGGTTTTAATAGCTCTGCTTGGTTTCTCATTGTCCATGTTGCTCTATGCGCAGGCCGGAAGCTCTGTTGCAGAAACAAGTGGAGAGCTCTAGAATGATTCAGGAGGGTGTGCACTCACAGATGATCAGAAAGGACAGATCCCGGTCACAAAGGCTCAAAGTACTTGCAGATGTGAATGGGAATTCGCCGCGTGCAGCAAGTGCCAATCTTCATGACATGAAGCTTCACAGAGAGAAATAACTCCGACAATTTTTCATAGACCGGAGTCTGTGCACGAAGCTTCCATGTTCCATAGCGGGATCAAAAGGTTTCCAATTATGTAGAATCCCTGTGTCCTGCTGCAAGTGACTGTGTACACTATTACAAAATAATTCCCTGACTAAGGCCTTAATCTGAATGCCATTACTATAGAGCTTGGCTTTCTGCTCAGCAGCGGTTCCCATCCGGGTCGCTCGGGCCACATCCATATATCCTGTACCATCATCAACGTAGCATCATCATAGAGTCTGAAATGAAGGCAGAGAATTCTAATGAATGCTTCTCATTCTTCTTCTCTTGCTTCACTGCAATTTGTAGATAGTTTATAGCGCTTGCATTGTACAAGCACCCAAGTGTACAAACATTTTTTAAACATGACTGACTACTTGAGCTTTCCATGAATAATCGTATTTGTGAGCTCTGATGTTGTCCATGTATAATCATAGTTTTGCTTTGATTTCCATGACGTCACCTCAGTTCACCTTTTCTAGAGCCCAATTTCAATAGGGGGAGTCAGTGAGTTCTAAATTTCAGCACATTCTGTATCAGTGCTTCTCACAGATCTGATGGACATGGGGGCAATCAATGTGGAAATTATCACGTCACACTCAGTAAGGTCAGATTTAGGCATATGTGTACGCTAATGCAGGAATTCATGTGGAACACGGAAAACATATGGGCCAACGGCACAGACCCACCCTAGTTGTGTGATGAAACTTGAACTTCTAAAATGCATCTTGGAGGGGCTGTGACATGTTTATGCAAAAGAATGGCGTAGTTCACATCTGAGAAGCAGATCGCCTCTCCGTCACACCTTGGTGTTGTCATCGCCAATCTGAAAGATGCAGGTTTACATAGTGAATACAAACCATTCTGAAATAAGATCGGCGAACCGTATGGGGTTTACGCTCTTTTGCATCACACTTTCGCTAACCCACTGTACATGAGTTTATCTTGATTACTTGTTCAAGGTGAGATAAAAAAATTGAATCAAAATGGTATCAAATTGTGCGAAAAGGTATTTCATAGCCCATTTGGTTATTTTATGATTGGAATGGGCCATACTGGCAGTCTGGAATATTTCTTTTTTTCCCTCTCCTCCCATTTTTGGGTTACGAAATGCTCACTTAGATCACATCCAGCTACGCTTCCAACGTAGTCTCCTCTCAGGTATCGCATTGCTGCAGACCAAATTTCACGGCAAGTCCCTCCACTCAATAGAATTCAAACACCAATTTGGCATTTTGAAACTGAACAAGATAGTAGACTAATTGTAAGCTGGATTACGTTCTCAACAAGATTTTTGGTCCAAGAACTTATGGTCCAATGGTCCCAACTCCAAAGCATTGTTGAACTAGCCTTCTACTCAATGCTCTAGTTCGAAGAATTACATTAGATACAAGGAACTCACGTGCTATTGTCTCCAAAATTAAAAGATCTAAGAGCCTCAAGACCTTTTCCAAAGTAAATACGAAATTCGAGGATAAAGAAGCTTTCTAGACGGCCGGTGACTATTGCGGAGCTCACACCCATGTCAACTTCAAGATGAATGCTTGCGCGTTCACATCACACTTCGTTGACGGCCAATAATTGGCATGAGGCATAACTAGTGAACAGAAGAACCAGAATGGCCACAGTAGGTCCTTGTAAGTGCTCTATCCATCCTGCACACATACACAATGATCCCTTGCTGCATCAGTAAACCCTCAAACACACCAAATAAGGGATCCCCTCCAGCAGATTGAATTTCGAAGACGACGATGAATGCATAATATTGGATGTCAGGATTAGTAGTTGGAGCCAGTGCATGAAAACCTAGTACAAGTGGTGCAACAAGAGAAAACAACTAAGAACCTTTGACATGCTTGTAAATTAACTGAGAAGAGCCCACGCCTCACTTATTCCCAAAAAGCTGGCTTCCTTGCATGTTGTTGAGAATCACTGGGTTTTGGTACCATGGCACTCTCTCCTTGAAAGTAATCAATGTTTTGGAGAATCAGGGTTTTGTTCACCCAACCCAGCATCCAGTCCTCACACCCATTGCGACTTCACAATCTGGTTTACGAATCTATATTCGTTGTCAATATGAAGCAAACAGAGAAAGAAAGAAAACCTTACCTAGTGAGAGATATGGACGAGAGTATGGTTTATCACAAAATTGCAAGCGAATTCAGTGAATTCAGGTTCATTTCGTCTCCCTTTCCTCCAGGTCAGCCTGTGAGAGCAGTGTGGCGTTGGTTCCTTTTCCAGCTTTATCATACGGCTGAGCCATTCGCCTCAAAAACTGCAGAAGCAGAGGATTCCGCAGGTTAGAAACTAGATAAGCAGTGCCATTGAATACAAGATGATAAGAACCACCTCTTCAATTCAATCCAAAGTACACAAAACAGAGGTGCCTGGGGACAGTAAAGTTGCCCTTCTAGTAGGTACCCTGAAGGCTGAGCCAGTATAACAATCATAGCAGACATCAAGATATAATGAAGGACCTATGGTACCTCTCGAGCAATATGAACAGACATATCCGTACTGAGGTTGAGGTGGGCATCTCGCAGATGTGACAAAATCCACTGTGGTAATTTTGATCGCTTGTCATGGCGATTATATCTGTTGCATCATTAGATTAGTCAGGAAACTACAGATATAGAGCCCCTTCAAAGACTAAGTTAGCTGTCGAGGAAACTGTTGAAAATCTTTTGTGCACATACACCAATGGATCATTCACTGCCAATTTATAGAAACTTAAATATTTAAAGGCTGGCCACTTTCTAAAGAGATTTTGAGGACTCAAAGGAGAACGTACCTCTTGTCAGCAAAAATCATCATTCCGTAGTCAGCTTTTGAACGGATGACGCGTCCCACACACTGTGCAGCTTGCCGCTGGCCCATCCAGTGCACAAATGCGTTGCATTAGAAGAACAGGAGTATGAGAATAATTTGAACTAATAATATCCTCCATTTGAATGTCATAACAAAAGCCTTAATAAATGGAACTAAGTAAGGTTTTCAAAACCTTGGTAACAAGCTAATACACCAGGCCAGGCACTAAACATACCACTGCATCAAATGTCAAGAAGTCATTTTCTTTGATCTGAAAAGTTTCCCGCAGATACTCCAGACGTGCTCGTAGTATTCTGCAAAAATCACCACAAGCACCCTCGTAATAAGACTTTGTATTACTAGTGAGCTCAATTCGATAAAATATCCAACCCTTCTAAGAATAGCAGCTAGATGATTTCATGAATGCGTAGCACTAAAGAATATAGTTGCATTTGTTCTGGCCAAAGCATTATTCCATTAGGCACAATCTCTACCATAAGCAAAAACTGTGAGAAGTATATACGAACCTGCTGAGTGTATACTGGAATGGTACACCATACATGATCACGAGCCGACCATAATGCCTGTCAAAATCAATACCCTCTGCAACTTTGCCCCTGCCCATGTTGAAAATCACCAAGTATGCAGTAAGATGATGTCTCATATAAGTTGATAATCAAACATCTGCATCTCTTCAAAAGAGACTTGACCAATACTTCTCTGAGGCCTCTCCATTGAAGGCCTACAAACTAACTGACCTTAAAGAAAAAAAGTGGCAAGCCTAGAAGAGCACAAATCGTAAAATCATGACCAATAGCTTCAGAAAACAGTTTGTCCAAAGCTTCAGGAGCAATTTAAACCAAGACGTAATACTTTTAAAATTGGCTAGAAAAAGACAATACTACTGTGGGTAGAGAATAAAACTCAGTACCTGGCAACAGAGAAGAAGACAGCACCACGACCACAATCGCAAGCTCGTCTGTAGTTGTCAAGGGCAAGTGTGGTCTCCACCACGTCTTGGGTCTCGATGAAAACCAACTTGTGTTGCATTACGTCCTGTAGATTAAAAAGAGAAATATGAAGTATGCCAGATGTGATTACAACCAACTTTGGAATATTTCAAAGAGAATGTATTATACTCCCTCTGTCCCATAATGACTTGCACGTAGGTTCTCTGAAATCTACCTCTTCAGGTAGATTTCAGAGAACCTACGTGTAAGTCATTATGGGACAGAGGGAGTACTAAACATTCTAAACCCTGCAAATGGAGGAGGGTCAGAGACTGTAATACAGACCTGTAGGATACCCATCTCATTCCAACTGTTCACGATTCCGTCCATGTAAGAATAACTGACAAAGAAACACACAATTCCATCCGGCACAGCGGTGACCATCTCCAGGAGCAGACGCCCATAGTTACGAACAACTCCAGGATCACTCCGCATATCAAACTTCGTGCTTACAGGCAGCTGATCACTGTTACAAAGGGATAGTATTGATCAGTGCCTACTCAAATCTACGCATTGGTATCACCAGTTCTCACAATTCCGTATCATGCAGAAAGATAAGACCTAATAGTAGGGTTCAAAAGGATCAAGTTTGTTGCACTAATGTCGTCATATACAAGGAAAACGATTACTGAATAGACGCCTGCACAGAACTGCACACACCTCCCTCGTGTGAGGACCATTGGGCATAGACAGTCGCGAGTAAGGGTCATCTTATAGCTGTTTGAAATGACTGGATGGAAGTTCAGCAAACGTGGATAGAGGTCGATGGGGCTAAGTGTACCAGAAGTGATTACAACACTCTGGAACTTTTCAAATACTGGCTTTATTGCAAGGGAGGAATCCAAACAGCTTAGCTGCAGGCATGAGCAGCGAAAGTCAGAATTCGAGTTAAAGCATATGAAAAACTAATAATAAAAAAAGCTGCTGAAAGAGAAACGATGAAAAAAAGAACACCCAGACACAAGCAGATACAAGCCCAGAAATTAGTCTCACTAAAATATTGACTACGTACAAAAGCATGCGCTCAACCTATAATTAACATGAATGACAGCCATGAGGGAACAAAAGTCACTTATAAACCTAAAAGGACAATACTATCAGAAGATCGGTAAAACTAGGGGGAACGCACCTGCAATACTGGGTCGGGTATATTAGGCATGCGTTCATCATAAGGCTCAATAATGATTGTAAATCCTCTTGTGTAGGTGCCAACAAGCGTCGCAAAATCACATATAGTTTGAATGTGCATAAATTCATCCGTGTTTGTGACCTCTAAGGTCAGCAACAGCGAATGCAGCCGATCATAACAAAATTTCAAACTCTTTTGGTCGATGCCAGCTTGATTCTGCAATAATTGGATTATGTCCAACAGTAGAGTCACGCAAAAGTTTTAGGCATCTCAAATGCACAAAATAAATATACACGGAACTAAAATGTTCAATGAGCCGTAAGACAAAAGGCCTCCATTTGATCATTACAATCAAAAGAAATATATTAACCCTTAAGTGCCCAAACTATAAAATAGAAAGTCCACTTTGGAAGCTAATAGTTGATAGGGGTGTCAGAGTGCAAAAGCTTGTGAGGCGAGACTCTGCGATGGGGTTCCTACGTGGTGCATACTACCGGTATAATCCATGCTCACAATTGCAAGACTCTCACCAAAACAATTGCCTTGCTCTAAAACTCGTTGCACAAGCTCATTGCAGTAGCTCGCACTCTGACATCCCCTATTGTAGTAACTTCCAGAACATATTTCTATCTTTCAAAAACGTAGGATATGATTTTTTCTTTCTATTGGGGGGTGTTAGAGCTGGTCGACAGAAGAAGGCAGTTTCAAAATCACTTTCCAAAATCAAAGAGTGGGCTAGTACTTTGGAGAAAGAAGAATCGTGCTGTGTCTAATTTGGTAACAAACCTGAAAGTCGCAAGGCCTGACACCCCCTATTGATATTTTTCTGTTACCTTCCTAGAAGACTCCTAACTGATTTATTTCAACTCCTATACATATAGATTGGCCATTTTGGCCATTTGGACACTAAGGAGTTAAAATTAAGGACAGAGATTACTTAAAAAGATGCCAGTGTCTTGTGCACATCAGTAGAGATCAGTACCTGCAGCGAAGTCACGAAAGAAACCGGACTCTCGCTCTCCACTTGCTCGGTATTCATCCGATTCTTAATGTACTGCACGAGCCGCTTCAAGAAGGCTATAAAGTGCTCTGCACGCCGAATGTTACCAGGGACTGCTTCTTGCAGTATGTCTTGTGGCAATGCGGGATTCGCCAACCATGTATCACTTCCTGCAGGTCAATCGTACGTTCTGAGCTTTTAAAGTCGCAAAATTCAACAAAAGATGTGGTGCAATTAAGAAAAAGAACAAAAATTGCTCCACATCTATATCATTTCCAAAGGAAGGATGGGAGGTGCACCAGGTAGATTGCCACGTTGGGCTAAACCCTCAACCAATCTGCTGTACTCCTGACGAAGCCGGTTTGCATCTGTAGCCTTAGACCTGCAGGTTGCATTCCTCTGTAAATGCACAAGGGAATTCGCAGTCTCACAACATGCAGCATGTAACTTTCAAGGTGATAACAACAAGTACCCATTCTGTCAACAATTTCTGCATCAAAATTGAATAAAGATTTGAAACCACTTGAACAAGCCACATGATGAGAACGATGTCCTGAGACATAGAAACAAGCATGACAATTAAACGGATGCAATGATAAGCTCTGACACTTGATCAATGCAAACACGTATTCTAAAGATTCGTCAGTTTCAACAATACAACATGGTTTTCACCAAAATTAGATTGTTTCAAAAATCTTTAGACGACAATGGAGGGCACAATGAGCATGATAGAATTCATAGAGAGACCTCCCCGTGATTCATGGAGAGTCCTCGCTATGATTACCTGTCTGAACCTACTTGCAAGATGATTTTTTCACAAATTTAAATACCAGTATTTAGTTCACAATCTTCAATGAAGTGCATGGGGAGTCTCCCCATGATTGACCTATTTAATTGCCATCACCCCATTGCACACCTCCCATGATTAATGGGAACAAATGTCCGAAATTCACTAAAAAGTCTAATATTTACGAAAAAACCCTGTTGAAAACCCCATAAGAAATCACAATAATTGCCACAATGCCACAGAAACAAAACTCAGAGATACTCAGGAGGGTTTCCAAAACTCACTTCTCGATAAGTTGAGTGACTTGGCTGAGATTACGCGTGGCACCGTCGAGGGTTTGCTGTCGAATGTTGACGCTCAAGGCTTCGATACACACGTTGTCGATGTTGTGGGCTTCATCGAACACAACCACGCACTCCTTTTCCATTTCTTTTGAGATGATTCCAGCCACTTTGGGATCTAAAAGATATTGGTAATTGTACACCACCACGTTGGCAAACTGGATCATATGACGAGCCAGAAAGTACGGGCACCATCCTTTCTCTCGTCCGAAAGCCCGCAGATCATGCAACGTGTATACGCCCGATGGAAGAAGTGCATCAGCTCCCCCTTTATCATACCCCTCATAGAAACTACATGTTTCAATATTAGGATTGTCCATCGCCAAAGACCTCACCCAGGAAGCTGTCAATTTTCTACAACCTGCATCCACACTCTCCCTGGATCCTTCGCCACTGATCTGCAAAGAAAGACCCTAAATTATCACCAACCAATGCTTCTAACTCAAATTCAAGTAATTCCAGACCAGAAATAATGTATGTCATGTGTCAGGCAGTCACAGGCCGTCAATTCAACTGCTCAACCCTATATTGTTGATAAGATAATATTTGGAAGCAATGAAAATGACTCAAAACAACTTTAAAATGTTCAATAAATCGAAATTGTGACTCATAGAAATGACAATCAAAGTGCTTTATGACTCACAAAATGGAAAATAAAATAAAACTTGGGCAAGGATCGACGATGGTCTAGAATTAGGTGAATTCGAGTTTGAATCTCTTTCACTTGAGAGCGAATTTCCTCACAACCGATTAGCGTCTCATCATCAATTAAAGCACAGTTGTCGACGAGCAGGTCACTTAAAAATTCACACATGACAGTGAAGAAACCCTAAAAAGTCGACGATAAACCCTAAACCTTGAGCAACGCTACCAATTAGGGTTTCCTTTTCACTCACTCCGTAGGCTCTGTATTCGAACTTACGACATGCAATCTTCCGACCATACTCAAACAATTCGCGCATCATTTTGGATTTTCGCATCTGGAGCAAATAACCTAACGAACCAGAACGAACCTCAGGGTGAATACAGAGGTTTTTCCGAGAGCTCAGTCCGAGGGCCAGCATTTTGGCAGAAATGCCGAGCTCTTTTTCCCGATAAGCCTGCAGCTTCCGAAGCTCCTCCAGCACCTTCTCCATCTCGTGCACAGTGCGAGTGCAGTAAATGAGCTTCCCGACCGAAGGATTGGCGAGGATGTAGCTGGTGATGAGGGAAAGCAGAGTGATGGTCTTGCCGGTCCCCGTGGGCATCTCCAACAGACAATGCCCGCGCGCGTCCAGCGTGCGCTTGAGATCCAACATATAATCATACTGCTCCGGGTAAATGTATTCGTAAGGAAAGTAGACCGTCAGTCCCTCGATCTTGAACTTCATCCTTGCAAATTGTGTGCGCCCCGGAAATTCAACTTGATTAGGGTTTGGAGCGCTACGTCCTTGAGTTTACATTCATACTGACCTACATTGCAAATTCGACCAAATTCACGAGCTGCCGACTTGAATCAAACGCGCAAGTGCAAACATATTCAGATGTTTCCGCTCTCCAAAGTTCCAGAGAGTGCCATTTTCCAGCGCCCGCAGCAACATCGGCAGCATACGAAGATAGCTTCCCATCGAAGCCTGATGAAGCTGCCTCTTCTGTCACTACTTTTCCTCTGAAGCACCCTCTTCACACTGCTCATTTTAGTATGGTTCAAATATGTATCTTTTCACATAATGCGAACTAAGTTAACCCTTAACCTTAAAGGACATATGCTTTCCCGATTCCACACCCAAAATCTCTTTTAAACTCCATTTTATGCATAATCCTCTTTCTAATTTACTTTGATTCTATTCTAAAGAAGTATAGATCCCTCAAAGGTGCCCAATTTGGCATTTAAAAAATCCCATTTGGTGCTACGGAATAGAAGTTACGAGCAAGATTCTCCCAAAATACTATCAAGCCCATGGGGCTTGCATTGTCCTTTAAGGGTTAAACGTCAAAAAAGTCCCACGGGCTTTTTATAAAGGAATAATTGTGAAAAAAGAATAGTTTTTCTTATCCAAATCATGCGAGAATTGGTGAGTTGGAAAGCTACTGAAAAAGCGATCTAGATTCCAAATTTGCGCCTCATTTGGGAGATTGGGGAATCATTAGCAAGCAATTAAAGTTATTAAAATGAATAGGAGTTAAGGTCGTTTCTTGAAAAGTGCTGTAGTGCTTGGCCAGCAGAGTTGATTTTCATTTTTTTTCATTTATTTATTTATTAATTCCTCCGAAAATTTAGATGTCTTCCAGGTTGTCTCGTCCATGCCCTCTTAACGTTTAAGGATTAAGAAAATTTTAGTTTTACACTTGTACCGGGTGTTCAAGGTCAAACTATATATATATATATATATATATATATATATATATATATATATATATATATATATATATATATATATATATGAGAAGCCAAAATATTTAGAAAAGTGTTTTTCAGAAAAATTATATTTTCTATGGTGAAAATGAGAATCTTGAAGAATATTCGTACCATTTGGACAAAAATAATAATTATTTGGCATGACTTCTTGACCTAGATGTTTGGGTATGGTATCCTAATACAACATATATTATCTTATAATATATGTTATATACACGTTCATATTATTTCAATAATATAATAATAATAATTTTAAAACTTGTTCAGGTATTTACAACAATGTAAAGGAGATTGGAGCAAAGCCTCACAATTATACCAACCTTATTGATTTTGGTTACCTTAGGTAGAAGGCAAGGTCGGCATAAATTATTTCTAAAGATAAAAGTCTTAATTTTGAGGATTTTTTTGGTTTTCAAACACGCAATTCGCTATTCATACACTTGGCCAAGTGCGCTCATTTCATAAGCATATTTGACTTTAAAAAAAAATTGGTTAAAAAGTTCTCTAAAAAACATCAATGTTGTTTTTCTACAATCACTTAAATTGTAAACAAATAATTATTTTAATTATTTTTTATTCTTATCTTTATCTTTTCTTTTATCTTTTCTTTTTTATCTTGATTTCTTTCTTGTCTTCTTTCTTGTCTCCCTCTTGTCTTTCTTCTTGTCTTCCTCTTGTCTTTCTTCTTGTCTTCCTTCATGTCTTTTTCTTCTTCTACTTTTTTTTCAGTTGTGTATGCTGAACCCTAAACAATGGGAGCAAAGCAAAAAAAAAAAAAAAAAAAAAAAAAAAAAAAAAAAAAAAAAAAAAAAAAAACTTTATTTATTTTTTTAATTTATTTTTTGGGTTGGCCGTGGGGTGCTGCTGAACCCTAAATGGCGGCCGTCCAAAAAATAATAATAATAATAATAATTTCTATTTTTAGCCTCTTTCCCTCTTCGTCTCCTTCCCCTCTCCTCATATATATAAGGTAGACGACTTGTTTCCGATCAGGCCCCCAATCACGTAGTATAGGGCGACCTATTTCCGTGAATGAGCCTGCATTATTTTCAAATTCATTCGTAAACGGTGACGGAAACATGTTTCTGGGATGTTTCCTCTTAATATGGAATGGTTGGCGCCGAGAATGGAAACTTGTTACCGAGTTAGTATGATATCATGTGTTCTTGATATGAAGTTGCACCAATATCAAAATCTAGTTTTACAATTCTTGAAAATAGGTCAGCCTATATTGCGAGAACGGGTTGGAGAGAATCTTCACTTTGAAAATTCGTAGTAAATTCAATATTGCCACAAAATTTGTTCAAAAATATGTGTCCTTCTTCAAATCTATTTCCCTACACCGCAAAATTATTTGCCTATTCGTTACTCCACCGGAAGTATGTTGAATTGCTTAAGATGATCGGAAACATGTCGTTTACCTTAGGGGAGAGGAGAGAGGGGAGAGAGAGGGAGTGGGAGAGTGAATGGGAGAGGGAGTGGGAGAGTGAATGGGAGAGGGAGTGGGAGAGTGAATGGGAGAGACCCTCTCCTCTCCCCTATATATATGAGGAGAGGGGAGGGAGATTGAGAGGGAGATGAAGATGGAGATGGAGATTGAGAGGGAGATGAAGATAGAGAGGGAGATAAAGATGGAGATGAAGATAGAGAGGGAGATGAAGATGGAGATGAAGATAGAGAGGGAGATGAAGATGGAGATGAAGATGGAGATGAAGGAGATGGGAGGGTCTTTGGGTGCGCGGCCGCGCACCCTCAGCGGCTAAAAATAGAAAATTTTCAAAAAAAAAGGTTTTTTTTTTTGTTGGCGGCCGCCATTTAGGGTTCAGCAACACCCGACGGCCAAAAAAAAAACTTTTTTTTTGTTTTTTATTTTATTTTTTCTTTTTTTGGCGGCCGCCATTTAGGGTTCAGCAGCACCCGACGGCCAACCAGAAAGAAAGAAAGAAATAATTAAAATAAAGTAATATAATATAATATATATATATATATATATATATATATATATTTGTTTGTTGCTTTGCTCCCATTGTTTAGGGTTCAGCAGCTACAACTGAAGAAAAAGTACAAGAAAAAAAAGACAAAAAGGAAGACAAGAAGAAAGACAAGAGCAAGGCAAGAAAGAAGACATGAAAGAAATCAAGATATAAAGAAAAGATAAAATAAAAGATAATTAAAATAATTGTTTGTTTACAATGTAAGGGATTGAAGAAAGACAATAATCGTCGTTTTAAAAAAAAAAAGTTAGACAAAAAAATTTATGTGCTTGGGGACCAAGTGCATGATTATATGGCCAAGTGCGTAAATAGCGAATTGTGTGTTTTCAATGGTGAAAAAGAAAAGTATGGCTATACATTAGAGAAAAAATGAACCCTTAAATGGGCCTTCAAGCTTTGACATTGGCACCTATTTCTTTGGGGCTAGATGGGGTAGGGCAAGGACCTCTTTCTGACAAGAAAGGGTTTGTATCTTGCGTGAATCAAGAATAATACATGTAGGTTTCATCAAGTTTAATCAAATTTTCTACTCTAATTATACCAGAGACAGGTACAAAGTGGAAGCTCTGTAAACGATTTGTTTTTTACTTTATGTCATGTCACTCATGTGGGAGAAATGAAACTGTTTAGTCTTGTACCTTAGGCCCCTAGCTCCATTGCTCCTTTCAGTACATGCATTAATCACATCAGCCTAACTACAACAGATGGCATGACACAAGCTCCTGAGTCTGCTTGCAATATACTATTAAAAGTACATCTAGCTTATTCACATCTGTAAAATATTTAGCCATTGTCAAAGCAGTTAATCCTGCTCTCATACGAGCTCCAGGTAGCTCATTCATTTGACCATAAACCAAAGCTACTTTTGATTCTAAAATATTTTCTTCACCCTTTGTCAGTCTTGATATCACATCTGAAGGGTGGGCGTAGATAGGGAATAGTGGCTACAAAAGCACAATTTAAAAGCAATCAAGGGGTCTCATAACAAGAGTTTGGAGGGCCCATGTAAGGGTTCATTTTTTCTGTAATGAGCATGGAATATGGCAAATGCATTCATCATGCCTTAATAAATATAAAATTCTTGATGGACCTTAGAGCATCTCCACTAGCACTCTGGATACTGCTCTAGCTATGGAAAAATGGATGAGACTAGGTTGATGAACAATTTATTTGGCACGTGACACTGTATAATCCACTAAAAAGCAGGGCCCTCAAAATCACTTTTGCTAGTGTATCTCTTCTTCTTAATTGCACATCATAATTGCACAATTCATGCGTGGTGACTTGTGAGTGGTTCACTTACTATTTTCAAGAGTTTAATTGAGTGATGTTTGTGGATGAACTACATAGTGAGGTCTGGCTTTTTGGATGACCTTCAGAGTGCAATCCAGAATGCTAGTGGAGATGCTCTTACAATACTATCTCCTCAGTCTACAGATACATCATAGAGTAATATTTATTTTCAATGCCACTACAGATCTTCAATTGAACTTTTACAATAGTAATGTAGAAGAATATTTCTTTACCATGCTAATGTGAACAAGGGACCATAATAAAGTTTCCCTGGGGATTGCAATGTACTAAACACGTACAAGTATACGTGAGTGCACAAAAGGGGTATTAATCCGAACATTGTCATATTACAAATACATACAATAAACATATTTAGAGCTGAAAATATTGATGTATACTTACATATATTTAGGACGACATTATTTTTAAGACATATAACCCCTCATATACATGGGGTTTTTTAGAGGGGGTCAAGAACGCACGTGATTTCTCAAACATAATGTAGAGTGCACCCTTTGAGAAAGTTTCTCAATAATGTTATGCATCAATTTTGGTGATACTTTATTAGATGAGGTTTATTTTTCAAATTTGAATTAGAACAATAGGTGATAAATTGATAATATTCTTACTGCAAAATTAGAACATGAGATTTTTTATTCCTTTAACGTTCCAATTCAACACTGTTTTCAAAGATTTGTTATAAAATGTTTGATGAAAAACAAAAATGGAGTTGATGTACAAAGAAAAGGTGTAAATGTCAATGTGAAGATCACATTTGTATAGTTGAATTCATCATGTTTTTTATTAATAAATTTTAATAAATTTTGCAAGGTTTTATCTTGAAATTCAATCAAAAATCCCAAATTAACACAAAAGAATTAAAAAAATATTGTAATGAAATTGGAATAGCATGCACTACGAGATGGTATGGTTTCCATTATTTGATTCTACTTGTTTTGGAAAATCATGTTTAAAGTCTCACTTTTTGAACTAGGAATGAAACTTGACATATAACCAATTATGTTGTTTTTCAAAAGATCATAAAATCTTATTTTGAAAATCCATACTGTACAAATGATAGTCAACTAGCACAAGAACCAAAAGAATTTTGGATAAATGAAAAACCATATATGATATAGTGTTGAGAAAGGTTGTTGAAATCTACTTGTACGTGTAGATTCTAACTATGGGTTCTACATATACAAGTAGATTTTGGCATGACTATAAGTTGTTTTGGACGAGGGCCTACCAACAACACTCTTATGGACGAACGGACTCTTTATTCATGCCGGTTGTAGTACCGGAGTTTATATATATATATATATCAGTGTTTGGGATACTTTTTGAGTCAATCAGTCAATTTCATTTCTTTTATCAAACAAATCATTTTTTTAAGAATATATCTTGTATATTTATTTTATAAATACTAAATATAACTAATTTTAAGTGAATTAGTCTGGTTTTTTGCCTCTATTCTTGAGATTCAAGGCTGCTTCACACTATGGCCGAAGGTCGAGAGGCCGTCAATTTCCACCAATCGGATTGCAAGAAACCAAAAATTCGGCCTCTCGACTCTTCACACTAGAGGCCAAAGTCCAAATGCCGTCACCCTCCAAAATGCCTACATGGCAACACTTTTTGACCAAGACGACGACCTCTCGAAAGGAAGTTTGGGTCGAACGGGAATGGAAACCCAAACTATGGTCGAGAGGCCGTAGATTTCTTTTCATAAAAAATGAAAACTATATTTTATTGCCTATTTTCAGCCCATTTCTTTGGACTCTCATCCCACGGCCTCTCGACTTGGACGGCCATAGTGTGAAGGGACCCTCAACCAGTCATTTTGGAAAATCAACCGGCTGACTTCTAACTAACCGCCGGTTCTTCCCGGGCTCTTATATATATATATATATATATATATGTTCGGACGAATAGGAAAAGAAACAGGATAAAATAAAAGATATTGGCAATCAGACCTCCATCTAAGAAGCAGCGGAGAAAGCGCCCGCCCAGCATCGCAGCCCTGGAAGAAAGTCAACTTTCACGTACGAATGAAAGTCGACGGAGACTTTCAGTTGACATAACGGATGAACAGAGTCAACGGAACCCACTTGGACACAGCATGGGATGATATCAGTCGAAATTCACGCGTTTTCATATTAATGTCACTCTGCAACTGGATCTCTGCAACTGCAACTTATCACAAAAACCAAAAGCCTCCAGCCAAACCTGTTTTTTAATCGGTAAAAGTGCGCCGATTCTACCGATTCCCTATGTTTACGAACCATTAATAGCACCACGTTGCTTCATTTTACTTTTAAACGGGGTTCTAAGTTTAGTTAGACCGGCCTGTAGTGCCACCTGAGGAAAATGGTAGAGATATTCGCTCCCAGAGGACCAGCTGCAAGTCTCCAATGCAAGTCGAACTGCATCGGTGGGAGCTGGGACTCTTGGGGAGCTCCAGAATGATCTAGTGTCAGTACTGCGGTTGCATTGCAGTGCGTGGGGCTCGCAGGGAATGAAGCGGTGAGTGATCTATCTTGCAGCTTGTTGGATTCGCAAGAGCTAGAGAATGTGTAACTTCATGCTGAGGTGGGAGTGGATGTCTTATGAACGTTAGTTCATCATTTTGCTGGTAGAAAAAGGAATGTTGAGGTCGGGGCTTCCTCCGGTCTTTTCGGTACAAGCGGAAGTGTGAGTTTGGGGTTTAAGCAGACAGGGATTCTTAAATATAATTAACGTGATGCTAATCTCTTGGTTAACACAGTGTCTAGGTAGCTTTGATAACGTCTCTTGAAGAGTAATGTTGTCGACAAGAGTCTCACATACGATTTCCCTCGTCTCAGTGTGTTCACTTCTCCAACCGATGTTCGAAAAAAACACATCAACCTGTTTAGAAAGTATGTTTAACTCAGGGGCGGCCAATGTTGAGGTTTGTAGGGAAATGTGAGATTGGAAGAGAAATGCATTCAGATGCTTCCTTACTGTGAGGCCATAGTGACGTCTAAAGTATTAGAGATTCACGCAGTACATTTTGCTAGTGTACGATACACTATTTTGTAGTGCTATGAAAGTCTTGGAATATCATGAATTATGAATTAGTGTACTTATTGATGAACACCTCTCACAAAGTTTTGAATCTCGTGTTGGATACTTGTTGCTTGAGTAATTATTCATTGAAAATCCTCTTATTTTTTGGTTACACAATTTCACAATTTTTAATTTATTTACTAAGTTATGGTGTGGTAGTCGGTCATCAAGATCAGCAAAAAATAATTATAAGAAGAGAAGCTCAAATCTTTAAGAAATTTTTTTTTCAATTTTTTTTAATGTTGCAAAGAGAATCTCAAAGAATATCCACAAAATTTGACATTTGTTGGAAATAATTTTCTAATTTTCTTTAATTCTAAATGAGATTGAGTTCTCATGAAATAGACCTTAAATTCTCATGTTCACATGGTATGAACATTATAGACAAGAATCTGAAGGGGTCGGTTTTGGGTAAGGGTCGTAATTAGGTCGATCTGGTACCTTATATTATTGCAGTAAGTTGAAGTGTTGGCTACAAGCTACATGAAACTGTCAGGCGGTGTAGATTCAGTACAGTACTACATATGTCAGTCGGCAGGCAGGTGACTAAAGTTTACAGTTCCGTAGGTCTGCTACAAGGACCAAGTGGCTCCTTAGGTGCAGTGATCTCAGAACCACTTTATGACATTAAGAACATTATGCGACCTCCCACATAAATGGTATCTACTTTTGCTACCCAGTGCATACAATACTCACGATACCTCTATAATATCCGGCAATACCCTTGATATATTAAGGTGATACCATGATGATATCCGTGGATATCACCTCATGAAGTTGCTACATATTTATATCATGATGAGCATTCTCGCTACATTTCAATTTTTTTTTCATTTTCTTTCTTTGTATGTTTAGCAATCCCATTTTTTGGGTAGAAATCCAGCTAATTTTAGCCAGTTTTGAGATCACTGCTTAGGTGGATAACTACTAGGTAAACTGAGACCTAGACATGTATTAACCCTTAAAGGACATGGCTTTCCTTATTCCCACACTTAAAATCTCTTTTACATTCCATTTTAAGCATGATTAAATGATTATCCAAAGCTTACTATGTCCTTTAAGGGTTAAGAGTTATATGGAGTTTTGTAACATTGTGATAAATAATAGTGTTCCGTGTAAGAGTAACATTAAAGAAACTAGGAAGATACTTTGAAACCCTTTTCACACTTGTCAAACTCCTTATTATCATACCTGTGCCATTACAGAGTGTTGGAAAACTGCGTCTTTTGCGCTTAGTGAACTCCTGCTACAGAAGCCCTGGTGGTGCAGTAGATTTTGTACCCCTGAAAAAGTGCCCAAAACGTGTTCAACAATTGTGGTTTCTGGTTGCAGACTTGCAGCTGCTCATTTCGACAGTTGGAAACTGTCAGCAAGTGAGCTCAGGTCGAAAAGAAGGTCGAAGGACAGCTGAAGAACTCGGAACAGTTGCTCTGTGTCCGGAACACTAAACGGTACTAGTTTTGAACTACTCAATCCTAAATTTCCAGTTGGGAAGTATCATGAATTGTGGAGCTGAATGTACCATAGGTTTACATTTCAGGGGGTGGTGTCCCTGAGCAGCACTCGTTCCATTTAGTACTTAGCCTAAACTCAGAGCTTGATCAATTATGCCATTTGGGTAGACCCTCATGTCTAGAAAACAGTGATCAATCATGGCAGCTTCTGATATCCTCATTCCCCAGCTTCATAATTCTCAAAAATTGGGTCGCACGAGTTCAGAGACTAACACGAGTCATAACATTCTTGAATTCACCCTGGGCCCATTTGCAGAATCAAGGTATCCGTGAACATTTATTTTTTATTTTTTATGCAGCACTTCCATTCAAATATTGATTTCAAGCTGAATTCAAATGAGTAATCATGTTTTTACACTTTTGTAGTGTTCCAAGTACGCTTCGTGTTACAGTAGGAAGTCTGGTAAAAGCCCGGGGATCACTAAGTACTCAAGAATGGTATGCACCATGCAGTAATGTTTCCTTTTTCTTGTAATGCACATGAGCAGGAGGAAGCAAGGCAGGTGAATTCAAGATGACGTGTTACCCTGTTGTAGCACTAGTAGTAACAATACTGACGCTGAATGCACGAGGAGCATGGGGACAGGCCCCATCACAAGCCAATTTTCTGAGCATCGACTGTGGAGCTGCCACAGCGTACACGGATCCATATACCGGCATCAACTGGGTACCGGACGGTAACTACACGGCCGTGGGGACAAACGTAGCCGCGGTTGCAGGGGCAAGTTCCACGGTCAATAACACGGAGCTTCAAACGCTCCGCTACTTCAAAGAGTCCCGGAAGAAGTTCTGTTACGAGCTCCCCGTGCAGTCCAACCAATCCTACTTGGTCGCTACCACTTTCTGGTATGGCAACTACGACGGCCTCAGCAAACCTCCCATCTTCAACATGGCCATTGATGCCACTGAAGCTCTCAGCATCGACCTTACCAACTCCGTTTACTCCATCAGCGTTATGCGACGAGAGTATGTTCGCAGAGTGGCCGTTGGACAAGCCACCATGTCCGTGTGCTTGTACCAGGACCCGGTTTCCTTAACCACGCCTTTCATTTCCTCCCTGGAGCTTCGGCTCTTGGACCCTGTTGCCTACGTTGGACCCTGGCTCGATGCCGGTAATTTCCTGTTCTCCTTTATACGTCAAGACTTCGGCGGCGACAGAACCATCAGGTGCGCATCGATCAACTTTCATGCTTTGATCAAACTATTGATTATATTAGACTGAATACTGAACAGACATGTCACAAGCGAGACTGAATATTGAACTGAATATTGAACAGACACGATACAAGCGCTTGTATAAACCTGGCCTAGACTTATTATAGCCAAGTTCTATGGGTTTGAAAAGTTGCCATGTATAAGGCAAGAAGAGGGGAAATGTGGAACTTGGGTTTGTCTCATACCCGACCATGAAGTTGTGCATGTTCCATGAACTTACTTGAGGTGAAACATGAACAAATTTCATTGGTTAGGGAGAAGTTGCCATGAAGTCTTGGGCTTGAAACCCTCCACATTTCATGACAACTTCTCTACCACTTTTTTTCTCAAAAGCTCACTTGAAATGTGGAACTTGATCCCCGAAATCCTTATGAAACTTGTCTTTAAATGAGATACTTCACTCATGAAACTTGGCTCTTGCTGAAATACACACATGACGCATAGTGTACACAAACGAGATAATTAAGCATAAGAAGAGCGGCAGAGAGATGCAGTCACTCTGTTTATACTTAGTGAGAGTCACAAATGCTAATCACTAATACTATCCCTGTTTACTAGTGAGTAGTAGTGACATTGCCTACACGTCGACTATTTCAACACTAACAGCGTGGCAAGGTTTGATGAGGTTGTGCAGGTATCCAGATGATGCTTATGACCGTGTATGGTCGCCAACAACCGTAACAGGGCTGACAGCAATATCGACACCACTTCCGGTAATTGATTCACTTAACCTTGGAATTAAGCCTCCACCTGCAGTGATGCAAACGGCGTTGACTCCTGCGACTCTTTCAAACCTTGTGATACCCTACTTTTACGGATCTGCATCGAATCCAATCAACTGCTCGTATTACTTGTACTTAGCTGAGATTAGTGCTACAGCTACTGCGAGTTCCAGGATCTTCGAAGCGACCGTTCCATTTAACGGTCCTCCCACTTCCCCCACCCCTTTCAATATTTACAATCAAACGGGGGGAGTCAACAAGCCCCTTGTTTATTACTGGGTCAACATGACGATGACGGATACTTCGGCGGTGACCTTGGCTTTGACCACTCCTCCGTCAGTTAATCCTCCGCTTGCCAACGGCGCCGAACTCTTTGCCAAGTTTCCGACTTTGATACTTCCTACTAACGCTGATGACGGTGAGCCTCACACAGTTCAGATTGATGGTATTGATCAAAATCAGTGCTAAAAATTCTATTGCTTTCGAGACGTTGAGCCTGGATGTGACTGATCATGTGGATGCTTGTGTTTCTTCTTAATGATGTGCAGCTGCTGCGATTGAGACCATCAAAGTGGCTCTGCAGTTGACTGGGTGGTCTGGAGACCCCTGTTTGCCTGTCCCTTATGACTGGCTGGTATGCGGTGTTACAACTTCTCCCAGAGTGCTCCAAGTGTAAGTCTTTTGTGGAACCTAGGCTGGTTAAATTCTCATTCCTAGGAATCACCAGGTTTCTTTCTTCACTGTTCAAAGACATTACTGATTGAATCCTTGTGGGTTGTGTTTCCAGGAAATTAAATAGTTACAATCTCACGGGCGAGATTCCCGTTGCTTTCGCACAGTTAACGGCTCTCACATCCTTGTAAGTGTTTTGCACCAGAACTCTTGGATTGGAGGACCATCCATTTGCAAAGAAATCATGTGTAGGCTTTTGCCGACGCATGGGAATGGTAAATGGGATCTTAAAGGCACTAAAAACTCAACTTGCTGGTAAAATGGCATCATTTTTGAAGAATGTTACTGATTAGGTTGCTTATAATCTCAGGAGGGACATTGACATGGTGCAAGTGTATCGTTGTGGTTAATGTCCTGGGTACGTGCAAAAAAAATTGAACTAACTGGCACTTGGGACATTAACCGTTTCCCACTGGGACAAGTTGTGTTTTCTTTGTGAATATGAACCTTCCATAATTAGCCAATAGCACCTGTCAGGGTTGACTTTTACAAGGATACTTTAGTATACCTGTGTAACTACCTTTAACGTCGAATATATGTTCCATCTTATATTGTGCAGACAACTTTCAAATAACAACTTAAACGGTTCTATTCCTGCATCTCTGGCAACCCTTCCAGCATTAACAGAATTGTAAGTATGCTGACCATGTATGAATTCCAGCTACTCTGTAACCACACAGAGCAAGTCTTTTAGTATTTTTTGTTTTACTTTTAATATCATCCTGTACTTATCTAATGCTTCAACTGACGATTCCACTTCTCATGTCCCATCAGAATCCTCACAAACAACAACCTCACAGGAACAGTTCCTACAGGCTTGCAAAAGCCAGGGCTGGCGTTAGAGTAAGCGCCTTGAACCCATCTCTACCAAATGTCATACAACTTTATTCTCCAACTTTCTCTGATTGAAACCTATTCTCTATCTTTTGATTGAATCATGGGGAGTATTGAAACCAATTCTTTAGCTTTTGACTCTTTTTCTATTAAAGCATCCATGTATCTCAAGTACTTTAAATCTACAAATCTACAGGTTGGGAAGGTTCAAATAGTGTTTTTAATACTCTCAATACAGAGACTAGTAGCATGACATTGAACAGAAAACCAACCAGTGATAAGCTTGATATTGAGCCATTGTGTTTAAAATTGATACCAAGCTCCTGATTGAAACCTATTCTCTAACTTTTGATTGAATGGGATTGAAACCTGTTCTCTAGCTTTTGACACTTTTTCTATTAAAGCATCCATGTATCTCAAGTAAACCTATGAGTCTACAGGTTGGGAAGGTTCAACATTTTGTATTTTGAATTTACTCTCAATACAGAGACAAGTAGCACGACATTGAACAGTCTAGAACCAACTAGTGCTAAGCTTGATATTGAGCCATTGTGTGTGTGCTTGAATGTACAGTATTCGAGGAAACCCGGTGTGTAATTGTGGTCCACCGGTACCAGTGACGCCAGCGGCGAGTCCCACGAGCTCCACGTCGAAGTCGTCATCAAACACGGGTGTCATAGCAGGGGTTGTGGGAGGAATCCTCGGTGTGATAGTAGTGGGTGTTTTGATCGGAATCCTCATCTGCTGCTGCGTTCGGAAACGAAAGGCGAAGGCGGACAAGTTCACCGAGTTGCCAACCCACCAGTACAGTACTGGCAGCGGGGGCACCAACGGCGCTGCCGTTATGGTGGACGCTGGGAGCGTGCAAGGTGCGAAGCCGTATTCGCTTGCAGAGATCACGGCCGCCACGCAGAACTTCAACAAAAAGATTGGAGAAGGAGGTTTTGGCCCCGTTTACTATGGCAAACTTGCTGGTGGCCGAGAAGTGGCTGTCAAGGTTTCCGACGCCAATTCTCGTCAAGGCGTGAACGAATTCAATAACGAGGTGCCTGCCGCTCCCCTTCTGTTCCTATGCTCTCCTGTTTTCTATTTCTTCATTTTGATTCAAGAACGTGAAAGTAAAGCCTCTTGTTATGAGAATTGCCAACATTGTTCATATCAAGGCTTTACTCATGTTACTGGACATAATATAGTCTAATTATGAGATATAATCATGTTCTGCTTTGTTGTTACCTTTACAGAAATGGAATCATTGAGTTTATGTATGTTACCATCTGTATTGAGTGTCTTGTAACATGTAAATGTACTTTGTTTACAGTAACTTTAGTTTGTGTTTTAGGGGACTGCTTTAAATCACGATAAATACATTGGGGTCCTCTATTGCAGTACTGAAAAGTGTTCTCCAGGTACAACTGCTGTCAAGGGTACACCACAAGAATTTAGTTTCGTTAGTGGGGTATTGCTTGGAAGGCAAGAGTCAGATGCTGGTGTACGAGTTCTTGCACAAGGGCACTGTTCGTGAACATCTCTATGGTATGTCTGTCTCTCATACCCTAGACTTACCCTAAAAACAAAGTAGATAATCCAGTCTTACTAGATTCAGTAGAGAGCCCTATTTTGCACTATACATGATCAAGATGTGACATTCTAACCTAATTAGAAATTATGTTGCAGGCTCTCCATTGGCCCTGCAAGAGCCATTGGATTGGAAAATGAGGTTGGATATTGCTGTGAACTCTGCACAAGGTTTGGAGTATCTTCACGGGGGTTGTACTCCATCCATTATTCACCGTGATGTGAAGAGTAGCAACATCCTCCTCACCAACAAATATGTGGCCAAGGTGGCTGACTTTGGTCTCTCTAGACTGGGTCCCGAAGAAGGACAGGCTTCCCACGTCTCCACTATGGTCAAAGGAACCGCTGGCTATTTGGATCCAGAGTATGCACATCTGAATCTCTCTTCCTATGGTCATTTTTGTTGTAACTTTTTTTTTTCTCTTTTGGTTACCAAAAGCAAGTATCACCTGCTTGCTTACTAAGTAGGTGATACTTGTTTTTGAAGTTGGTGACACAAGTCTATTTTTGGTACCCAAAAGAAAAGACACTTCCGTACATCTGCTGGGGTTCTTTAAATTGTCCCTATCTACAAGTATTTTAGAGATGAAAATTTTAAAACTTGTGAATACGAACAATGTTAGGAACCCGGTCGATTTATAGATCCTAAAGACATAACAAGTAACTGACCACTGTAGTTTTTGAGCTCCCCAACTCAATTGGCTCCTGAACCTCCATTAGTCATAGATTTAAGAAAATTGGAACTCGGTAGTCTTAAGTTTCTCAACTCAGGCGGCAGGGTGAACCTCAAGTCTACAGTTACCATAGATTTTAGAGGTCCCCCCAATTTTGCCAAATATGACTATCCCGGCTAAGATTTTGGACGACTGTCCAAGTGCGCCATTTTCAGATTTTCTACACAAATCAGAAGAATTGATGCCTCCATTGTAGGAAGCCAGATTCAATTGATTTCATGCCACTAATAAATAAAGTTGTGTTTCCTGTTTGATTGCAGGTACTGGTCGTCCAACAACTTGACAGAGAAGAGCGACGTGTTCAGCTTCGGAGTGGTGCTGCTGGAGCTTCTGTGCGGGCGGCAACCCATTGACAACACGCTGGAGGATAAGAGCCAGTGGAACATCATCGAGAAGGTCCGGAGATCTCTGCAAGCGGGCGACGTCGACGGCATCTTGGACCCTGTGATCAAGCGCGGCCATGCCAACATGGACAGCGTGTGGAAAGTGGCGGAGATTGCCATCCAAAGCGTGGAGCCCAAGGGTGTGCACCGGCCTTACATGCGCGACGTGGTCCGGGAGCTTCGTGAAGCCATTGTTCTGGAGACCGGAAACTCTCAGGCTTACGCCGATCAGTCTAGCTCCTTCCAAGGGCCGAGACCTGTTCCCCGGGTGGAGGATCATTCCAACACTTCAGACAATTCCACGACCTTTGAGCCTTATAGAGAAGGCCCCCAGGTTCGATAACTGTAACTAGATTATTTCCTTGTTTTTAGTGTGCTCACACCAGGAAGAAGACAGGTTTCAAGTTTCTGCAGGTAATAATTATATGTTACGAACCTGTCTGCTGCCAGCCCCCTTTGAATTTGGTTGGGAGGCCAGATCGATCGTTGAATGCAATGCTGAGGTTCCAGTCCCTTGGCATGAGTGCTGTTCTTAGACTCGGTTGTAAACAACAAAGTTAACCCAAATGAAGTTGTGTTTGTCAACACAATTCTGTTGTAGTGATTTCCAGAAGAGTTAGGTTGAAAGAAATTATTGTTTTGAATAAAGCATGTGTTACAGTGCCCATCCAAGCGCAGCCATTGCCACATGTGATGTAATCATTGATAATGTTCTTCCTCCTCTACTAAGCTATGTTAACCACAGGTTTTTTTTTTTTTTTCATCTTTCTCTTAAAACTCTCTATGTTGAAATTAGAGATACGATTAATAGTATTCAACCGTATAAATGTAAACACGACTTAATCAAACAAGTGTCAGTTAAACCTTGGTAAGATCGAACCTTTGAATTGGAAGATTATAATGTCTTTGAACCGTATAATGCACACTCAAAAATGAGATTTTGGAGGGTGTGTGATTTCAAAGTTGCGTAGAATTTGGGTTAAATTTTCAACAATGACCTATGTCAACACCTCTCGATTGCAATCTTTTACGTCAAGAACGTACTGATATATATTTATTGTGAATTTTATAAGTGAGAGTGACTTATTCAAATATGTAATAGGACAAAAAATTATACTTTAAAATATGCCAAAGGAGTTGGTACATTGATCAAGATCAAAATACATACACTAATGGAACTTGAACAAGAGAATACAATTCAAAAAAATAAAACAAGATAACAAACTTCCAAACATAAGAAATACCGCATAGTATCTACATGTGTTGTATTTGTAAGTATTTGTTGTATTTTGAAGTATCTGCAATATTTTGGTGTTTCGTACAAAGGTATTTGAATAGCTTTACAACTCTAAATCAAAAATTTCCTTTTGTAGTGTGTGCAAGAGATGTGTCCCCACATTTGAATTTGAGACATTGATATTTGATTTGGGGTAGTCCTCAAAAACATGCCTTTGCAACCACAATGTAGTTGAGTAAACAATCCGTAAAATCGTGCTCTTATCCACGAATAAGAGCACTGTAAAAAAATTGGTGACCTATCTCTATTGAGAAGGGCAACACTCACCATCACTTTTCCAGTCTGGTAGACCAATTTTAACGAAATGTGTGTTTAAGGGATTATGCATCCGTTTCAGTGCACAACTCAAAATTACAGCCTGAGTGCTAAGATGCAAGAGTGAGGTAACTTCTGCGTTGCGCACGAGAGCGGATCCATTAGCTGTCGTTAAACACAACCGTGCTATTGAGGTTCCATAAAACGCCAAACACTAAAGCCTTCATTGATACACACTCAATCAAGAAAGAGAAACAATCCCCGAAGTGATAGCTTGAAGTGAACGTTTTGAAGGTCTGCAATGTGGGCGGATGATCCACTGTTTTCGAGAGGTGATCGGTGGGCATGGATGCACGTATGACAGCAGTCCCATAGGCAATTCAGGTACTGCTCTGGCGGCAATTTGTGCACGTATTATTGGTGGGATCATCCTTGTGGATCCTGCAGGAGTCAGTGCAGCCAAATATGTACACCTGTGATCCACATCCTGATTGATTGTCGTTTTATGCGCAATGCATGCCGAATGAAGTGAGAATCTGGTAGAGAGTTTTGTTCCCATGTGTCGATCGATGGGGTTGTTTCTTAAATAGAAGTGTGAACGGGAGGTGCATCTGCGATAGAGTCCTCTTCCAGGGGTCGATTCCGTAATAGGTTAGTGGTTAGGATACCTGGCTTTCACCCAGGCGACCCGGGTTCGAGCCCCGGTTACGGAATGGACACGTGTCTTGCGGGGATAGCTCAGTTGGGAGAGCGTCAGACTGAAGATCTGAAGGTCGCGTGTTCGATCCACGCTCACCGCATTCACTGTAGTCTTTTTATTCAAAAAATTATTGAAAATACTTGTCCCCAAATGAAAGGGGATTCCAACGCACCTAAGTACACATTATTTGGACACCGTATCAATAAGTTATGAAGTTTTAAAGTTGTAGTCAAGTAATACTAATAGCTTTTTTGTCTTCTTTAGGTTTTTCTGACAAATGGGTGAAGTGGAATTCTACTCTCTACTTAGGGGGAGAAACTGCGGTATTAGTAAACGGTCAAAAATCTGACCCGTTCCCAGTTGGAAGAGGGGTTAGGCAAGGGTGCCCGATGGCCCCTTACCTGTTCCTCTTCGCAGCAGACGTCTTAGGATACATGATCTCTGATCCTAAGTACCAAATAAAGGGTCTACGTCTTCCTAACGGTAATACATTAAGGGAGCTACTGTTTGCTAATGACACTTCGTTGTTTTTGAGAGGGACAACAACTAACCTAGATAGAACACTAGTAGTTCTTGACCTTTATTGTGCGGCCTCAAGGGCTAAGATAAATTGGAAGAAAAGCAAGGCCATTTGGGCCTCTGATAATTCCAGAGACTTCGAGTGGAGATCTCACCTGGGTCTACAGTGGTTGGCATCGGGCACTTCAACCCGGCACCTAGGGTTCCCCATCGGCTGGAACATGCCGCAACTTGATAAGGACAACAAGATTCTTCAGCAAATACGGAGCAAGCTAGCGGTGTGGTCTCCGAAACCCTTGTCAATGGCAGCCCGCATACTCGTGTCAAACCAAGTGATATTAGCATCCATCTGGTACATAGCGTCGTGCGCAAATATTTCGCAAGGCATCCTTACGAAAACGAAAGCATTAGTTCGGAATTTTATTTGGTGTGGTAACCCAGATAAGAAATGTAGGGCACAAGTTGCATGGGATTCAGCGATTCTACCTGTTTCCCATGGGGGCATCAAAATCTTTGATCCCGAGGCGCAAGCCAACGCTCTTCTGGCAAAAATGGTCGTCAGGGGGCTAGCTCCAGGCAATGAGCTCTGGAAAGCGCTCCTGCAACACAGACTGACATCACTACAGTTAGACAGCGGAGGTTCATGGAAGAAAGACGAGTGGTGGCTGTTCTCAACTTCAAAAGTAATGGTACAGGGGTCACCATTATGGCAGGGCATATGGAAAGCTTGGTCAGCTGTTAGACCGGGCATTAAGACACTTGGTTTAAAATGGCAAATGGTGCCGCACCCCACATTTCTCTCAAGAGATCTGGCTAACTCTCTTCGGAGGTGTCCGACCATACCCCCGGACGACGACTCACAAGACACACACTCTCCCTCAAGGTCAGTATCGCTTACCTCGCAGGAGAGAGAAGCCACGCGGCGCGCGGAAGCCATCGGGGACGACCTGCTACGGGATATAATTGAACACCTTTGAGTGGACATCGAGGCAAAGCTTGAAGAAGAGGAGGCCGCTTCCGACCTCAGGGGTGTAGACTCAGTCGCTTCTTCGGAGAACAACGACGAAGCCAAGGAGCTTAACCTCCCCGATGAGCTTCAATCGACTGAAGACTTGCAGGAACTCACGAGATTTTGGATCAATAGCCTTCCTTCGTGAAAGGTGCTACCTTTCTTGAAGAACGGTGGCCTCTTGGGTTGCGGTTGCGAGGAGCACGAGCTTCTTGACACACAGAGCTTTACACGAGCTCGCTCAACAGCCCCCTCTTGGTAGTCGGCTGTTTTAGGGTTCATTTGGATGTTTTTCATCCGTTGCTTACCTTCCATCTTGTTGGACAAGTGTCATTAGGGTTGGCTCGGTACCTCCTGCTTTGGGTTGTTCCGGGGCTGTTTAGTCTAGCTTTAGCTGGCTTGTTTTAGGGTTGGCTCTTTGCCTTCCTTCTTGGGATGCCTCGGTGTCTCGTGTTGCCCTGCCCTCAGGGTTTCCGGTGGGTCTTGCCCCCGGCTTGTTTCTCTTTTCACTTTAACCCGAAGCGGGAATTTCAGCTCAGTTGGGAGAGCGTCAGACTGAAGATCTGAAGGTCGCGTGTTCGATCCACGCTCACCGCATAAACATTTTACTTCTTTCAAGAATATTTTGAAAATCCTTGTTGCCAAATGAAAGGGGGTTCCAACGCACCTAAGTACACATTATTTGGACACCGTATCAATAAGTTATGAAGTTTCAAAGTTGTGCTCAAGTGATACACAATCTACTTTTCTTAATGATACTTTCTCTAGGGAATAAATGGACTTCTGTTAGCATATTCATCACTTCACACCTAAAAATTGTTCAATTGATAAGATGTGTATATATGTCATACTTTGAATATACACATGGAATGTGCAATTGTAGAGTGTATCATTATAGAGGATTGAATGTACAGTGGGGTACCAATCAAAATGTCGTTTTCGAATTTGCAGTGAGAAAAATTTCAGTACTGCCAACTTTGAAAGCCTTCCGAGAACTCAAAAACTGGTATTTTACCACGAAATGTTTACCAAAGAATTATCTTTAAGTTAATTATATGCGTGCCAAATTTTAAGGCCAAAAGATTCACCAAAAAAAGGTTATTCAAAATCTACCAACATTGGATTTATTTCACTGCTGCCAACTTTGACAGCCTCCCAAAGATTGAATAATTTTTTTTTTGCCATGAAATTCTCGGAACAAAAACCTCTTTATGTTAATAACATATGATAAAAATTTCAAGGCCAAAAGATAAATACAAAAAAAGATATTAACAACCTACCAACATGTGATTGAGGCAACATATCAGCCAACTTTGACACAAACTTTGACACCAACTTTGACACCCTCCCAACGGTTGAGAATTTGTCTATTTACCATGAAATTTTTGGCACAACATGCTCTTTATGATAACAACATTCATGCCAAATTTCAAGGTCAAAAAATCTATACAAAAAAAATATTTACAATCTACCAACGTGTATGTCCTCCTTTTGCCTCAATCACTGCTTGTAACCTAGAGGGCATGTTGGTAGATTGTTAATATCTTTTTTTGTATTAATTTTTTTGGCCTTGAAATTTTTATCACATGTTATTAACATAAAGAGATTTTTTTTCCAAGAATTTCATGGCAAAAAAAATTTATTCGATCTTTGGGAGGCTGTCAAAGTTGGCAGCAGTGAAAAAATTTCCACAGCTACCAATGTTGGTAGATTTTGAATAACTTTTGTTTGGTGAATCTTTTGGTCTTGAAATTTGGCACACATATAATTAACTTAAAGATAATTCTTTGGTAAGAAGTTTGTGGTAAAATACTAGTTTTTGAGCTCTCGGGAGGCTTTCAAAGTTGGCAGTACTGAAATTTTTCTCACTGCGAATTCGAAAACGACATTTTGATTGGTACCCCACTGTACATTGGTACAACCAATATTAATTACCTATCATATATTTTTTTTTGCTGTGATACTATATTCATTTGAGGTGCACGTACCTTAACGCTTAAAGAACATAGGATTTTTGTGATTTTTGTCATTTTTGAGTAGCATTTTCACCTCTTTGTTTGTCAAATTGATTTTAGCACATTGTAGTCAACACAAAAATGAAGCTACAGATGCATTTTCTTCTTCCAATTCAGCACATTAGCAAAAAAATTCATTATTACAAAGTAAGTCATCAAAAACTACTTCCAAGACTGATTTTATTTTTTTTCGTAGATTTGATTGAGGGGGATCAAATTACAATTATAAAATTTTGGAATTAAAAAATATAAATATTCATTGATCACACTTTATAAAAAATAACAACACATGTGATTGAACAAAATCTCATGGATTTATAGATGGTAAAAGTTTTGTTGACATTGGAATATACAAATGTATTTAATGTATATTTCTCATTTTATATTAATTATTTTTGCGAATGTACAATTCCAGTGGATGACTTGAACAATTTTGGAAGGGGCTAAATCTTCATGAGATTGCACTTGCAATATGTCGTGTGACACTAATGACATGGAAAATTGAATACTAAGTTCGTGAAGATTTACACATCAAACACCACTAGCCAATTAGCTCACTTTTAGAGGCTTTATGTTCTTGACTAGTTTTGGGCGGGAAGCGTAGCAAAGATGAACATTTCTAAGAGCGTAGCAATTTGGTATTCTCTTTTTCCAAGGTCTTGGTCATTTGGAGACCAGTGAGGATTGAAGTGGCTCCCTCTAGGTGCCACTACGATCAACATGGACTTCCCTATAAGGTACAACATGTCGCAACTAGAAAAAAGATGCCAAGGTCTTGCTTCAGATTTGAAACAAATAAGCCAAATAGAGTAACCAGAAATTATCCATGGCGGCTCGCATTCTAATATGAAACCAAGTCATTTTGGTTTTGATTTAGTACATTGTAAGCGGAGCAGATCTTTCTAAGAGTGTGCTTCAGAAACTTAGAAAGCGTATACTATGGTCAAAAATTTTATATGGGGTGGAGGCGCTTTAAAAAAGGCTTGTGCCCGAGTCCACTAGGATTTTGCAGTTCTTCCTACGGTGCATGGTGGTATTAAATTATTAACCCCTATGCACAGGCATTAACTCTTCTTGCCAAAATGATTACCCGAGGTATAGAACCAAATATGAGTCAATCAAATTCGAGCCAAACACCAAGGAGATTAGGGTACAGACTTGGAGTGGCTTTTGACAAGGAAACACATCTATGATCAGGGCAGTCCCTTGTGACGCGGCATTTGGGCTTCATGGTTAGAAGTACGACCCGGCATTAACAAATCAATTCCTACTAACACTGAAGAGGCTCATTGCTAGTCCATCTTTCTCAATCCCTTTCTCTCCAATAAGGAACTTGCTACGTGGAATTTTTTTGACGATCTCAAGGCGGGAGTTTTCCGTTGGTGGTCCCTGAAAGCCCGGGGAGTGCACTTAAAGTTAAGATTAGGAATACACGTGAGTGCGTTTTAATAGCATACCCCCTACAATACTTGGCCTTAAAATAGTTTTCAAATTAAGATTTTTTAGGTGCCAAATCATTATGTTTATATCTATCATTTGGTATAAATTTCAGGACTAAAAGTTTTTAAAATCCTATAAAAAAAATGATAGAAGTTTGAGCTAAAATGTGTTGTTTTTTGCTTCAAAAATCAATTTAAAAATATTTACAAGTGATTATTTTTTGAAATTTACACAACAAGAACTTTAGATTGTGTTTAACAACTTCATAATTTTTTTACAATTTTAAAATGAATTTTTAGTACATACATAGGGGGGTCAAATGTACGCACTCACGTGATTCCTAGTCTTAACTTTAAGTGCATTCCCCGAGCCTGAAAGGGATCGCAAAACTAAAACATCTATGGGACTCAGTGCACCAAGTCTGGCTGGACACGCAAGACATTTTAGACTAACTAGGTTGTGTAATCTTGCATCCATTAGATAAGATCTCATTTATCATATCCTGTGGAGCATGAGTCAAACCTATCCGCCACAAGAAGGGGAATGGTTTACACTTGATGAACCTCAAAGGGCGCTTCCTCACGAATTCTATCACATTAGTAGTGTCACTGAAAAAAGGTTCTGCTTTTTAACATTTACCGTAGGTCCAACAACACAAAATGATTGGCTATGGTTTCACAGAAGGATCCCATTTGCTTTCTCTTTTGGCACTTAACCAAAGCCAAAACAATTCTAAGAAGTCCCACTGATAGGTTTTGCAAGTTCCAACCTCAGAGGGTCCATGATATTAAATTCCATGTCTATGTAGTTAAGCATGGACGGATTATTGATTTTGATTTAGACCTCAAATAATGGTATTGGTCAAAAATTGGTCATATCAAAACAGGGAATCTTTTCAACTATACGACCAAACAAGTATACAACTATACAAGACTATTGATTCTCGACAATAGAGGACTCCACCTTTCTCAACCACAATGGTCGATAAAGGCTACACCTTTGCTCAATGTTGCAAGTTTTATAAAATCTTGTGGCATCCTTGGATCCCAAAGAAAATTTCTACCATGCTGTGGTTAACTTGTCAAGGAGGGCTCCCTTTAGCGGCTTGGAGGACAAAGATAAACCACTCCGGCATTTGCAATCTATGCACCTTAGATGCGCTAGAAACACCAGAGCACACATTTTATTCCTGCTCTTCAATGGCGGGCTGCCGGGCATGTGGGACAAGGTTTGGCAAATGAGGGAAATTGTAAAACTTCCTACACGCATCTCAAAATGGTGGGAGGTACTAAATAGATTTACGATCCGCCATGAAAACAAGGACAAGCTACTTTATTCAAACAACCTATATCTAACCTTGTTTCGGGAGCTCAGGCAGTTCCTTCAATTATTGACAAAACACCTTGGGAGATTATAAGAAGCAACCTCATTTGGTTTATTTTGGCGTCATGAGGTTTTTTTTGACTTGAGAGATGGGGAGTTCCATATAGGTATTGTCCTTTTTTGCACCTGGCAAACCACAGTCCAAACAGGGATGGGCGCTTGGTACGAAATGTCCAAGAATAATTCCAAAGTTAAATAAGAGAAACAACTACAGAAGGAAGTAAAGTTTCTTCACACTTGGACCTATGGCGGTCTCTTCTGTAAATCCCAAAATGGGATTTACTGGCAATCGGTCCCTTATAGGGAGTTCCTACCTCGAGATTTGGCTAATAGGTATAAAAGTTTTTGTTCGGGCCTCTCTCAACCTAGACCTCCATTTCCTGCTCTAAGCAACTCCATCTTTCATATTGAAAATTCCTTGACTAATTTTTCCGATCCCTTGTCTTCTCCGCGCTTACTAGTACTGCTATCCAATGAACAAACTGCCCAGGACATCAACAAGAATGTAGACAATATTCTCTATCAAATTATTCAAGAAATGGAGGCATGTACCTTACTTTACTCTACAATGTAGTAGGAGGAAACTATTGAAGGTAGAGAAGATTGCACAAGGCACACACACAAACACAAGGAATGCGTAGAAAGAGATAATCTTTACTCAAAGGCCTTCCACCTTAAGTAGTGTACACTAGGAGGTCACCATGGACAAACCATATGGGATAACTCATCACAAGGACACTCTAGAGATCAGCCCATGCCTAACCCCTCCTCCCACACACCATTATTTAGCACCCGTACGTCTTTGGCTTCTAGCAATACTACGTTGCATCAATTACCTCAATACTCCCACTTTGCGTAGAGCCAAAGCCTCTAAGTCCAAATGCTATTACTAATCGTTGGTGTCGGTCTCTACAAAGACCCTTTGTGAGCACATCCGCCACCATGTGCTCCGTTGGGCAATACTCCAAATGTATAACTCTCAATTCCAACTTCTCCCGAATGAAGTGGTATTGCACATCAATGTGCTTCATGCGTGAATGATGTGTAGGGTTCTTTGCAAGTGAAATGCACCCTTGGTTGTCACACATAATCGTTGTAGCCTCACCTTGTGTGCAACCCACATCCACCATTAGTTGCCTCAACCAAATGGCCTCCTTCGTGGCATGGCTCGTAGCCATGTACTCGGCCTCCACCGTTGATGTCGCCGTGGTTTGTTGCCGCTTGCTATTCCACGACACCGCTCCCGATCCGACCTTGAACATGTAGCCCGTTGTCGATCTTCGATCGCTCGTGTCTCCCGCGTAGTCCGCGTCACAATAGCCGCTCAACATAATGTCTTTGCCTCCAAGACACAACTTCACATCGCTTGTGCCCCTCAAATAACGCATGATCCTCTTGACCGTCATCCAATGCATCGAGCCCGGTCTCGCCATGTGTTGACTCACCACGCTAATTGGATACGCAAGGTCGGGCCGTGTTGCAATCATCGCATACATCAATGACCCCACCGCTTGCTTGTATGGCACCTCCGCCATCGATTTAGCCTCCATCGCATACTCCTCCTCCGAAAGCTTGACGAGCTTGGAGTTTGCATCCAATGGTGTTGCCACGGGCTTACAATCCTCCATCCCGAATCTCTTGAGCACGTCCATCACATACTTGCCTTGACTCATGGTGATAGTGCGTGTAGCCCTGTCTCGCACAAACTCAACACCAAGACAAAAGTGCAATTCTCCAAGATCACTCATCTCGTACTCTCTCTCAAGCATGCCTTTTAATGCATTCATTAAACTCATGAGGCTTGCAAGAATGATCAAATCATCAACATATATGATCACAATCACCACATGTTGCCCCTCTTGCATGAAGTAGAGACTATGATCCGCAATGCTCCTAGTAAACCCGTGTGCAAGCAAGAACGTGTCAATCTTTTGGTACCACGCTCTTGGAGATTGTTTCAACCCATACAATGATTTTTGCAACTTACAAACAAGGTGCTCATTACCTTGTTGCACAAACCCCTCAGGTTGCACCATGTAGATATCCTCCTCCAAATCGCCATTCAAAAATGCGGTCTTCACATCCATTTGATGCATCTCCAAGTCCAAGGCCGCTCCAATGGCAAGAATGCATCGAATGGTGGTGAACTTGGCCACGGGAGCAAATGTCTCGTGAAAGTCCACCCCATGCACTTGCGCGAACCCCTTGGCTACTAATCTTGCCTTGTGACGCACAACAATACCCGAAACATCCCTCTTTGTCCGAAACACCCATTTGCAACCAATGGGGTTGCGATCCTTTGGAATGGGAGTTAATTGCCACGTACCGTTAGCAATTAGAGAGTCGTACTCCTCTTGCATGGCGCACTCCCACTTGACCGCATCCTCACCTTGCATGGCTTCTCGAATGGTCAATGGACCATCCGATAATGCCACATTCGCATGCTCGTCCTCCACTTGAGGGAAGATGTGGTTCTTCCACCATTCTCCAGGTGGCTTGCGCGATCTCTCGGGGTACCGCCGCTCGCTTGAAGAAACTTGCTCCTCTTGCGTGCCCTTTGCGCCATTCTTGACCTTTGAGCTCGATGGCGCTTCAACAACCTCCGTGTCGCCATCTTCGTCATCACCGTCATCATCACCTACATCAACAACACTAGGAGACTTGGAGGGTGTGTCCACCAAAACGTCTCCACTACTCCCACTTGGACCAACCTCCAAAGGAGCCTCCATCGTAGACTCCTCACAAAATGTCACATCACGTGACCGAATGATCTTCCTCGTGTCCACCGACATGAGTCTATACGCCTTGGTACCTTCACAATACCCAAGAAACACACATTTCAAGGCCTTAGCCTCGAGTTTCGTCCTCCGTTCGTCAGGAACCTTCGCATATGCAATGCATCCGAAGATGCGCATGTGTGCAACACATGGTTGCCTCCCACTCCACGCTTGCTCCGGCGTCATGCCTTCAACCGCGCTTGTTGGACACCGATTGCGTGTGTATACCGCATTCACCACCGCTTCCGCCCAAAGGTCCAACTTCAAGTTTTGAGCGTGCAACATGCTCCTCGCCATCTCTACAATGGTGCGATTTGCGCGCTCCGCAACTCCATTTTGTTGAGGCGTGTACGGGGCCGAAGTTTGGCGTGCGATGCCTTCATTCTTCAAAAGCTCGTCAAATTTCTTGGACATGTACTCGCCGCCATTGTCCGACCGAAACACCTTGATCTTCAACTCGGATTGGTTCTCCACCAATGTCTTGAACTCCTTGAACTTCTCAAAGCACTCACTCTTGGCTTTGATAGGGTAGAGCCATATCTTCCTTGAAAAATCATCGATGAAGGTCACAAAGTACTTGCAACCTCCCATCGATGTGGTCTTCATGGGGCCACACACATCCGAATGCACGATCTCCAAAACTTTTGTGGCCCGTGTCGCCCCTTCACCCGCAAATGGCAACCGTTGTTGCTTGCCTTCAATGCAACCTTCACACGTGAATGTAGAAGCATCCACTTTCAATTGATGAAGGTCCATACCGCTTACCATGCCGCGTAGTGTCTTCACACTCTTGATGTTCAAATGGCCAAGTCGACGATGCCACAACGCCAACTTGTCGTCCTTCAAGTTTGAATGCGCCAACGCCGCCGATTCCTTCGAATGCACCTTGGAGAACTTGATGTGGTACAAGCCCTCGTGTTCTTCAATGATGGCCACCTCATCTCGACTCGGTGACAACACATAACACCCCTTATCACTAAACTCAACCCTCAAGTGCTTTGCCACTAATTGCCTCACCGATAGTAAATTTGCCGTTAATTTGGGAACGTGGAGGACATCTTGGATAGTGATTGTCTTCACACGATCCCTCACCTCGGTGTCTACAACAATTTGGCCCTTGCCAACGGCCTCAAGCACCGTATCATCTCCCAAAATCACTCTCCTTGGATTAATGAGAGCATACGAATGAAAACAAGTTTTATGTGGTGACATGTGGCTTGTAGCCCCCGAATCAACAATCCAATCACTCGTACTACCATTGCACGATACATTGCTTGCCATGTTTGCATACTCATCACCAACCTCAATCCAATCACTCATGCTTGCATCACCCTCGATACCATCACTCATGCTTGCATCACCCTCGATGCAATCGCTCATGCTTGCCTCATATCTAGCCGTAAATGCGTACTCATCATCGTCACGAGTTTTAGTGTTGTTTGCACTCTCCCCTTTCTCATCCCTCTTGCGTTTGAAGCAAAATTTGGCAATGTGGCCCTTCTTACCACAATAGAAGCACACCTTGTCGCTTGAGCTCCCACCGCCTCCATTCTTGAATTGCTTCGCCACGAGTGCCGCTCCATCTTCTCGAGACTCGTTCTCCTTTCGCCGCGAAAGCTCGTGCAACAACCGTGAGGTCACATAGTCCAATGTGAGCTCCGTAATGGGTCTTGACTCCATCGCCACGATGAGGTACTCGTATGATGATGGAAGGCTCTCCAAAAGTGTCATCACGATGTCACCATCCGTAACCGACACGTCGCAACCGTTGAGTTGATCCGCGAGAGCTTTGACCTTGTTGATGTGCGCCAACATGTCATCTTCTTCGCCCATCTTGATGGTGAAGAACTTGCGCCTCAAAAACAAAATGTTGGCCAATGTTTTCGCTTCGTGAATGTTGCAAAGCTTGGACCATGCTTCCGCGGGTGTCTTGCACGAACGAATGTGCGCAAGTTGCGAATCCGCGAGGTTGAGTGCCAAAATGGCAAATGCCTTCTTCTCCCTCCTCGTGTACGCTTGCATGATCCTAGGATCCGTAGAAGAGAAAGGAGGTTCCTCACTACCCTCGACAATCTCCCACAACTCCTTCTCGGCCATCACCATCTCCATTTTGAATTTCCACAAGTGGAAATTCACCCCATCGAACTTGTCCACGACCTTGGGACCCTCACCCTCAAAAGATGCCATGATCCTCACTTACGTATGCCTCCCCACACAAATGAAACCTCAAACTCAAACACACAACTTTGTTTTTGTGATTTTTTTTTTTTTGCTTTGATATTGCACCTTTGTGCACCCAATGGGTTTAAAACAACCCCAAACACTAGATCAGCACTTTTGTGCTCCACACACGCCTCCCAACACTCAAATGTGAGAACCCTCACCCAAAAATGCAAAGAGGCTCACCAAAACCCCTCAAATCACTCAATGGAGCTCAAAACAACTCCAAATGCTTCAATACGACGCCTTAGTGTCCCCAAACACTCAATGCACGTCAATGACACCTTTGTGTCCTTCAAGAGCACTCACTCAATGCACATGAACTCACACAAGTCCCTCAAAACCCCAATCGCATTGAAATTGCTCAAAACCGCACCTTTGTGCACAAACTAGCTCCAAATGAAAATTTGAGCACCCCAAGAGCATGAAACACATGCAACACCTCAAAGCAAGTGCCTAATCACTAGGATCAGATGGTAGACCCTCCACGAGAGTCTTCACACCTCACAAATCACTTGCATTTACTCAAATGCTCACAATTGAACCAAACGAAGTTCCACTCGCAACGAAGAGATAGAAGAAAGAAAAGAAGGAGATCAAGGGAAGAAATTGACCAAAGAGAGTGCTCCAACATGTAACTTCAGCCCATGCACACCTCCAAGAAACACCAACGCTTCAACAAGCTCCAAAACCTCCAACAATGCTCCAAAACCGCCCGTTGCGCACCGACCTCAAAATACTTGCACAAATGCAATCTAATACTCATGAAACACACATGAGTGGGCCCATAACCTATTGAAGGTAGAGAAGATTGCACAAGGCACACACACAAACACAAGGAATGCGTAGAAAGAGATAATCTTTACTCAAAGGCCTTCCACCTTAAGTAGTGTACACTAGGAGGTCACCATGGACAAACCATATGGGATAACTCATCACAAGGACACTCTAGAGATCAGCCCATGCCTAACCCCTCCTCCCACACACCATTATTTAGCACCCGTACGTCTTTGGCTTCTAGCAATACTACGTTGCATCAATTACCTCAATAGAAACAATGTTTGGTGTTTTTACCATATCACTCTACCTAAGACCCATACAAAGCTATCTTTAACTAATCTTTGTAAATAAAAATCTAAATCTATAACAATCTTTTTCTTTTTCTTTTATTTTTTCTATAAAAAAGCTTTCTTGGTCTAAACTAATTAGACTTGACCTTATAAACTTAAAGGATGTTTTTAAAAGAAGAAAATAAAGATAAAAGTTAGTAACGGAGCTTAACAAAAATTAGGACAAAGAAATGATAAACACCTTCTGTGCAAGATCAATTACCAAGTCACGAACTTGGTTGGTTGGTTAAGTTCGAACCGTTTGAGTTGGTCCGAATTCAATTCTCGTTAAACTCGTTGAATGGTATGGGCGGTATGTGGCTTGGGACTGCCAGTGAAAGTAACAAGTAGGAAAGTTGTACAGTCAACCGAGCCCCTATTTCCCTGAGCTGTGACAAGATGCAGTCTTACCTCCAAGATATGTGGTTATCACCAC
Source organism: Pohlia nutans (assembly GCA_022496805.1). NCBI lineage: Eukaryota > Viridiplantae > Streptophyta > Bryopsida > Bryales > Mniaceae > Pohlia > Pohlia nutans. Next base: position 37,532,319 of record CM040085.1, read on the forward strand.
GACCTCTCTTCTCTCCCCCTCTCTTTTCACTAATTTTTCTCATTTTTCTCAGTTTGTATTACAAATCCACACTCTAATACAAGTAGATAGGTAGAAACTCCGGCCTCTTTGAAGGTTGATGTGAATAAAGTGTCTATTCGCACTCTAATACATTCTTTTTATGACTTTTACTTTATGTAGCATTTTACAATGCGACACCGTATGCTATGTACATTTCGTATCATATCTTTATCACTTTGCATCAAGATTGGTTTTACATTTTTTAAATACTGGATTCACCCAAAGTTTACTATGATGTTCACACATTTACTTAATTGTTTTTCATGTCTGGATTACCAATGCCATATTCACTACTGGATCAATTACCGGGGGAATGTGTTTAAATTATTTTTTCGTAGAGAACCCTATCTGATTATTTGTACGTTTTTACCAAAATAATCTTGGAGCTCATTTGAAATGAATTTTAATTTTTTTATTTAATTTGTTTTAAAATAATATAAAATCCATACTATAAGAAGAAAATTACAAAGTTATCCATATAAACTGCGAATTTACCCAGATAACTGTGAAGTTATCCAGATAAATTACAAAGGTACCAAGAAAAATTACAAAGTTACGCTCATAAGTTACGAAGTTACTAAGGTAAGTTATGATTGATTTACTAAGGTAAGTATACTTTAGTTGACTTCATGATATGAAAATCTTTTGATGTGTATATATCACTTAATATTGACTATTTTAAGAAATAAACATTTCCAAATATGAGTTGGAAATTTTGGAGGGAGATGTTTTTTCTATTTTTTGCTAAACACATCATTTCGAAATTCAAAATACCATTTAAAAAAACCAATAAGCCCTTTTCAAGGTCTTTTCACCTTTGAAAGTTAATATGAAAACTCGAATGAGGGCAAATTAAAAAAATTAGTCCCAAGAGCATTTTTTTTTGATGACCTACTTTATAGCAATGATTTTTTTATTTTAATATGATCAATTACATTGACTTTCAGCAGCTCATGGCTTTCAACTCATGGCTTATTATTTCATCTGTTTCCAAGGGCCACCATTTCAACAAAGACCGTATCCATAACCTGGAGTTGTTTTGGGACGAAATGCTGAACTGACTAGTTGGACAGCAAGACAAGCCAATTGGCCCTTGGACAGCAAGACAAACTAATACACAAAACTAATACACAAAAGAGGAGATGAGAGCAATGGCTTGAGTGATGTGTGGATAATAGACTACTTGGGTCTTTTAGTTTGGGGCACTTTTGTCGCACTTTTAACCCTTAAAGGACAATGCAAGCCCCACGGGTTTGATAGTATTGTGGGAGAATCTTGCTCATAACTTCTACTCTGTTGCACTAAATGAGGTTTTTTTAATGCCAAACCGGGCACCTTTGAGGGATCTATACTTCTTTAGAATAGAACCAAAGTAAATTGAAAAGGGAATCATGCTTAAAATGGAGTTAAAAAGAGATTTTGGATGTGGAATCGAGAAAGCATATGTCCTTTAAGAGTTAATCATGGGGTTTGCATCTTTTCGTGTAATTATGCTACTGACGTCCAATTCAGAGTTGTAGTTATCAGTCTCTATATTGAAATGAAAATTTAGAGGGTATGAATTTATCTTGATGCACCTTTAAAGCAGGAGTTCTATTTGGCCTTCCTCTTGGAAATGGATTTGATGCTTGAAAATCTGGTGGATTTAGCACTATGCGATATGTATTGGTCACTTTTCAGTAGATTAAATCTCCATCTGCATCTTTCTGTATGTACTGTTGTCAGTGATGACGAAATTGAAAGAAATTTTGCGACGTTTGATTCTGGTGGGTACTGTGATCTTCTAGAGAACACGAAGGCATAATTATAATTATATAATGGTGTTGAATGAGATACGATCAAGATTCTCAGATTCCAAATTAATAATGACATGTGAGTCTTGATCCTGAGTTTGAGATACCGAAAACTTCTGCAATTGCAGGCATGAGGAGTCCATATTAAGGTATCTACACATGATCATTGTGACCCTTACCCCAAATCCATCCCAATACTGTAGATCTTTGAGGAAAATGTAAAATGCTCTGTCACTTCATATGAAATCCCAGGGCCAACAAAAGCAACCCCACAACTGTGATCCGTCCCCAAAAGCCTTGTGTAAAACATACAATGCAGACCCAGTGAGACCGACCGGCCTCTGGCTTGACAAAAACAACCCACCTCACAATTGTGAAGCTTCTCTAAAAGAAATCCCACAATTATTCTAACCCTTCCCCAAAAGCAACCCCAAAAGATCTTTGTGTAAAATGTACAATGCTTTGAATATGAGACCCAAAGGTCAATTCACGCACACATCTTTAATTATACAATTCTTTGGAATATCTTGCACATTTTCCTCAAGAACTCTAGTTCCTTTCTACCACCAAACATGAATCAAGATTCAAGATTACATAATTTGTTTAAGACTCCACTCCAAGGCCATAGGGTAGAGCCAAGAGAGGATATATAGGAACTATACTCTATTATATATATAGGATGGAATTTGTTTTATACTTAGACATTTCTAAAGTACAGTATTTTGTAGTTGAAAATATTTCACATGTGCATATTCTTTAGGTTGGTGGAAGTGTTTGGTCAAGCTAGTACAGTCAGAGTGAACATAAGTGATAGTAGCTTGTGTTTTAGGAATAGAAATTTATAAGTTTAATATGCTAGTGCAGTAGGAAAGTTGCTACATATTATACCCACTTGAATGTGACATTGGTTCATAATTATGAAGAGTTGTATTGGTGCTATCTTAATGAGCTAAATCATATATAAGTTTGTATATGTAACATCACACTCATGGATCATTTTTTTTTCACTATCATTGATTATAGCATACATGTCACACATTCAAACTATAGCAATTGGAATATTTCAAGGGATAAAGTAGTTAGATGAAAGAGGTGAGACAACATACCTATAATCAATATTTTAAACTTATATTGTAGTTTATTCATACATGCCATCATGGTTGTCTTATTCAACCACTAAACAAAGTGGGGAACAAATCTTGTCAAAATAGTATATTCTTAGAATATACATGAAATAATCTAAAATGTTCTTAGATATTTGGGAATATTTCATTCTAGTCATTCAACATCTTTGACACTTGTTTAATGGTCTAATACGTCATCAACTTGAGAAAAGTATCAGACTTAACAACCCTACTGATGCCAAGATGTGTTGAAACCCTTTACAAAATTAATGCAGTTTAGATGCTTATTGAGGGACACCATGTTGATGCCAAGATGTGTTAAAACCCTTTATCAAGATCCAAGGTTCAAAATCGATTATGCAGTTTAGATGCTTATTGAGAGACACCACGATACAATGTTGAAACCCTTTATCAAGATCAAAGGTCCAAAACTAACGAAGTTTAGATGCTTATTGAGAGACATTTAAGTGGACATCTAAGAGAGGTTTTCTTGAGCAGAGCCTGAGTACGTGGTGGGAGCGGACTAGTGATTGTGGGGAAAGTGAAGGAGCAGACTGATCGACATGAGGAACAGTTCGAACGGCACTTTCTTGTTGCACAGTTAGCTTAATTGTAAGATTCAATCAGGAGCCTGCAGGTAAAATTAAGTAGACTGAATTGAAAACCTCTTTGACAAGTAATTCAGGCTGAGATGTACCGAACACTAAGTTAATAGTAGCCATCTTTGGCAGAGGCTGAGTCTGATTGATAGCGGGATATCAGAATCCAATCTGCGAATGAATCAACTGAAGATGAATTTGCATGGAGAAGATGGAAATGAAGATGCGACTTGACCTGCCGGCTCGCTTGGAATGCGCCACATGTGTGACTGTGCAGGCAGCGCTCAGAGGGATTATTTTCACAGCCTGTTAGTTAGTACTCTCACTGCTTATCAATCACTCTCACTGTCCGCTGTACGTTGACATGTGTTAACCCTTAAGTGGGATGGTGACCCCTAGAGGTTCATACGCATTCTAGTGTACAAATCTTTTAAGAGCCCACCTTTTTTGTCTAAAAATCACATGATTTTGCAAACACATCTCTAGACCCTCTACAAGGTTCCACAAAAAATCTCACATTTTTTCAACAATTTCTACCGCTCCGATCATGGATTATTACCAAAAACCGACTCATGTACAATATCCGTATTCTTGTATCCAGGCCCACTTAGGGGTTAAGTAACTTACATGTATTCTGGACAGTTGGGACCAGTGTTTTACCTGTGAACCCTAACTGGTGATGTAAAAAAAATTGGGAAATCTTAAGAATATTTTGGCAAAATCTTAAGCTTACAATCATATTTTGATAGAATTTTTTCATATTTTGGTAGTTTTCTTCACAAAATGTGGCTATCTTCACTAGAAATATAGAGAAAATATGGCGAAAAAAATCAAAATTTTCTCATTTTATTCCTTAACAAAAGAGAAATTATGCTATATTTTGTAGAGAAATCTAGCAAAATATAGGCAGAAAAAAAAATGGAGGTAGGGACCGGGTTTTTTTTTGGTTTTTGGGTCATTTAACTTTGGGCTACAAAGTTGGCATGCAAGTGAATGAAGTGGCTTTTTAATCCCTTATTTTTTATATTATTATTTGAAAAACTTGGTGATGGATCTCTGCTTTTCATACATCCTATCAATTTCATCCAATATGTTGGCCTTTCATGAAACATTTCATACATCCTATATTTTTCATTCAACATCTTGGCCTTTTCATCCACTACGTGTTGCACACAAAGTTCCAACTTGGCTTGCAACCAGTGCCCAGGGAGTGCACTCTTCAAGTACTATAATTATACACATGCGTGCACAACAAGGGTATTATTTAGAACAAGCATGTACAAAATGTATGTATGGGAGACGTATTTCAATCGAGCAAAAAATAGACATATATGGGGCTCGGAGTTAAATTCCTCATTTTTAGCCCCTGTGTACATAAGGAAATGTATTTTGAGGCTGTGAGATTTGTACATATATTGCTTGATTTTAGCCAAAAAAAAAATGTATATAGGGGTGTTTTAATAAGGGGGATGCACGCAAGTGATTCCTGGCTTTATTGAATAGTGCACTCCCTGAGAACCAGTGCAATCCATTGCCTCGATGGCTACATAAGGTGGCATCTTTCTCATTATGTTCTCACATGGTGATTCTCCTAGTGCATTTCTGTAGTAAATTGGTTATAAAAAGCCAAAAAAAAACCCTGGTTGGGACTTGGGGTTGGCATGCTTTGACTTCTTGGTATACATTGGACTCCTATAGCTATAAATCGTACTTTACTCTACAGTGCAGCATGAAGAACAATGTTTGGCGTTTTTACATTCTAACTTGAAAAAAATCAAATATATGCTAATATCTTTGAATAGGTCCCAATAGCACAGAAATGATCCCCTACCCACCAAATTTGGAACCACCAAATTTGGAATATATAGGTTTCTTTATGAGATGGTTTCATTTGTGCTAAGTTTCGTGGCTTCAAGATTTATCAAAATAGTAAGGGTTATTGCACATTTACTAATGGGTATGATTTTTTAGAGTCATCAAGTTAATTTTGACAGAAATATGACACTTCATGCTTATAAATTTTTAATTTTCCATCACGTATAATCCTTCAACATTACTACTTCTCAAAAACATTAGCCACTTCCTAATATGAAGCTGCACACTTGTTTCATGACCATTTATTGTTCATGTTTGAAAATTACACCATTCTGTATACATGTGTATCCATTTATAAATTTGGAATATAATTCCCTTTTGATAAATCTTTAGGGAGTTTAGGCCACAAAACTTCAAACACATGATTTTTTAATGAATTAATTACACTTTTCCAAATTTTGTGGCCTAAAGATTTATCAAAATAGAATTATTACAAATTTACTAACGAATACACATGTATACAAAATGGTGCAATGTTCAAATATGAACAACAAATGGTCGATGAAACAAGTGTATAGCTTCATATTGGCAAGTGGCTGATATTTTTGAGAAATAGTAATGTTGAAGGATTATACGTGATGGAAGATAAAAAAATTACAAGCATGAGGTGTCATATTTCTGTCAACATTAACTTGATGACCCTAAAAATTTACTCGTTAATAAATTTGCAACAATTCTATTAAAATAAATATCTAGGCCACAAAACATTGCACACATGTAATCTACTTATAAATAAACCTATTATCTAAGTTTGGTTGGTAGAGGACAATTAATGTGCCTGAGGAGAGCTTTTAAAGATTTTTTTCCAAAGTGACATGTAAAAACGCCAAACATTTTTTCTCCCTATTGTACAGTACAGTGCCCAGTAGTATGTTAAGATATGGACATATTCCCTCTCATTGTTGCCATAGAAATAAGATTTTCTTTGACTTGAGAGTTGAGACCATATAATTTAAGAATCAAAAAGTAGAATATGACCTTTCTATTGCACTCTACGGTTCTCAATTTGATGAACTTTTGAGCCTGTAGCACCAATTTGAGGTTTTATTTTTCCATGTTGCCTTACCTGAATTGAAGACTGACGCTTTTTTGCTTAGCAAACTTGTGTTTTGAAGCACTAGATTCACATATGTAAACAACTAAATTTGTTACATTGACACACCAAAATTAGAATATTCCATTGATTCAAGTGAACAAAGCTTTAAAAATTAGAATTGTATACATTGAAATTTCTAGACAAGATATTGAAAAAGCGCCCATATGGCCATATATTGAATTATTGCCAATTTAATGAGTTTGATGGTGTAGGTTCAATGCTAGGCATGGAAATCTCTGTAGGCATTCAGAGATAGGGTTTAATCCCGAAAGGTCGATGACTATGTTTCACCTAAATACCACCCAAAACTATCATTTCTAATGTGCGAGAAAAAATTATATTTAATTTAATTCTTTTCCATTTCCAACCATAGGATCTTGTACTAAGCTACTACAAGAATGTGTCAAAAACATTTCGTCATATTTGACTACTTTGATTGTAAGGTATATGATTTGAAGTAGGAAAAATGTTCATTTGCACCTTGTTCGAAAATTATAGTTGCGACTTTGACCGGTCGCCCTTCGTGTAAAATATTCGTACTATAAGAAATGACTTAGCTTACACAAAAGATGAAACCTTAGGTACTTTTCCACCAAATTTCAATAGTAGTGGAGGTGACTATTGTGTAGCATATCCAAAAATAGTAGTTGTTTTGGCACTCACAAAAGAATTCTCTAGATAGTGCATTAGACAATGTTCTTTGAAGTTTCTTTGGTTCTTAAAAAACCGAAATCCTGAAATGGGCTGCTTTTTATTTTGGATATTAAGTTACTATGGTTTTAATTTTTTTTTCTTTTTTTATTAAAATATTTTATAAAGATCGCATGAATCAACATCTAATGGGTGGTCCAAGAATTTTGAATATGAATCAAAAGTTACAAAGTTTTCATGTCAAAAACCTAATCTTTAGGTAGTTAAACAAAAAATTATATTAAATAAAAAAGAAAAAGATTGTGGTTGGTTAAATTAAATTCTACAAGGAAAACTTGGATTCATTCCAATTATATTAGTGAAGTAAAAGATATGAAGGTTTCAAATTTGCCGGCAACTAGGGCATTCTTTAAGAGAGAGAACATATAGTGATAGGTTTTTAGCCTTTGAAATTAGAGATTTTTTAAAATTTGTATAGAAGGTTGCAATCTTTCAACTGGTATTGACCATTTGGATCAAGAAATTATGGAAATTTTAATTCCCAAATTTTTTTCATGTAATTTGGCATTTTTTGCAACTCATACAAATTTAGCATATGCTACACTCTTTTTATTGTTTACTTTGAAAATTGGTACATACGAGTACCTAACATAATCTCTATTGTAACTAAATTTTTCCACAACTTTGCATAGTGCACAAATTTCATGCTAACTCACTAATAGGAATCAAAGTCAACTGATGATATGATAAAAGGTAGAAGAAAACTTTTTATTCTACTTCAATCTTTAGTATCTTCCAATTGATGGGGTCAAATGATTTGATTTCTTTTTACTCATAGATTCAAATTGAGAAAAAGGTATAAATTTTTTAATGCATTAAAAATGGTAGTTTTGTAGTGTTATTTGAACAATATAGAGCAAAAAGAACTTTATGGTTTAATGAATATTGATTGAATAAATAATGGATATTTCCCAAATCATTCATATTTTACATGGTGAATGTTAGAGCATTTAGGGATTCAATTGCCTTCTAAAAATGGTAGACACCACACTTTACAACATAATTAGCACCTTCGTGATCCGGGTAAATCCAATGTATGAGTATTTCAAATTCAAAATCAACAAACTTGGTTACCCCATCTTAACCCTTAAAAGACAAACAATATTGTACTAAATTTTTGAGTTGTATTTTTTCAACCTTCTCAAAATAAGTGAAAATAAAATTCTAAAATTGCACCCATATACTATTTACATCACCTACAAAGAAAGAATTTCAAAATTGTATTATTAATTGTGAATAATTTATGATGAAAGTGATTTAAATAACAACTCTTGAAGCCTTGAAGGTTGTGGTTGTTTTTTGAGGTTTAACTCAAAGAAGTTTCTTTCTAATTTACAATTCACTAAGGTATCAACATCAAATTGCAATCCTTATTCAAATCTTGTCTTAATTTTATTTCCTAAATTGAACACGGTCTAAACATGGGAATCTACCGTTGATTTTGGACATGATTATAATTAATTTTTAAATTTTTTATAGTTCATATTGTTATGAATTTTTTTAAGCCAAATTTTTAATTGGTGTAATTGGTCTTGGCCAGTAGGTAAAACCTATATTATGTGTTTTTGAGATGGGTCAGTGTGCAAAGTTCATTTTAAGTGTTTTTGGTTGGATTGATTTTTGGTTTGATGGTTGATTTATGTCTCGGAGACGACGGGAAGGTCACTCTTTGTATCTTTTGAGTATCACGTGTGAACAATAGGGTACCCAACCCGGGGAGTGCACTTAAAGTGAAGATTAGAAATACACGTGAGTGCGTTTTAATAGCATACCCCCTACAATACTTGGCCTTAAAATAGTTTTTAAATTAAGATTTTTTAGGGGCTAAATCATTACGTATATATCTATCATTTGGTATAAATTTCAGGACCAAATGTTTCTAAAATCCTATAAAAGAAATAATAGAAGTTTGCACTAAAATGTGTTGTTTTTCGCTTCAAAAATCAATTTAAAAATATGTACAAGTGATTATTTTTTGAAATTTATACAACAAGAACTTTAGATTGTGTTTAACAACTGCATATTTTTTTTACAATTTTTAGGTGATTTTTTAGTATGTACATAGGGGGGTCAAAAGTACGCACTCACGTGATTCCTAGTCTTAACTTTAAGTGCACTCCCCGAGGTACCCAAAAAGTAACTAATTAGAAACTAAGTAACAATATGAAACTAAGTTTATGTGGCAATGACACGGTATTCCCTAAATTCATGGAATACAAATGGCATTCCTTCGTTACTTAAAAAAGTGAATCTAAATGAAAATTCTCTTTAGATCCGCTTTTAAAAAGGGTGCTCCATTGCACTACTCTATTATGCTATGATGTTTTGAAGATGTTTGGTGTATAGTCTAGGTTGGGATTAATGTATTAGTATAAGAGGGAAAGGAGGTGTGTTAGGGCTAAATATATTTTGGTGTTTTTTGTGATACTTTCTGAAGGGGGTATTGGGGTTATGTCATTATGGTAATTCTCTTTGTAACGGGTTTTGATTGCTTTGCAACTTTGAGATTTTTATCAGTGGGTAGGAAACATTGCTTTACTTTATTTTTTGTTTGTTAAATTGTACTATGAGAGTAATTGGAGTGAGTGGGCAATATGAGTACAATAGTGGTTTTAGAGAAGCTATGGATGATGATATGGAGTCACCGAGGTGTATATGGTATGTTGTCTCAACTTTTTGTGGGAAGGTGTTTTTCAACATACGGGAAAATAATTTTTTGTATAATTATATATAATATCACTCTAAAGTATGGAAGACAAATGAATATGTGTAAAAATAGTGTGCATAATAAAGCAATTGATGATGATGTTATGAAGTTGCCAAGGGTGTATGTGTTGTCTCGACCTTTTGTAGGAAGTGTTTTCAAAATATATGGGCAAAGACAATTTGTTATGATAATATAGAATTGTTCTAAGGTTGGGGCGCGAATAGACAACATGTGTAAAGTAATGTTCATAATAAAGTGATGGATGATTTATTATGTTGCCACTTGCTAAGAGTGTGCATATTGTCAAGACCTTTGAGAGAAGGGTTATGGAAATACATGGGAAACAACAACTTGTTATGAAACAATAGTATGTATTATTCTAAGGTAAATAGTTGTGGTACTCTGTTTTTTGAGCAATGGTATTGTAGAATAGAACTAGTTTGGTTGGTAAGGAGAGCCAAAGCCTGTAGAGTTCGTCGCATTATAATAATCTTTATTGGCCACCTGTGTGCTTTGGTATAAGACTTGTTGTAAATTGGAGTGTATACTTTAGAGTTCAAAATCCATCCTATCTGCATAGTTTTGGGCTTCGGTTTCGATTAGTGCATGTAGACTACTCCATGTAGAATACTAGAATCGGAATATTAAGTGTCATATACCAACTCCTTTTTGGCCTCCCTTTTCACCATCCCTTTGTGTTGGCCCTTCACCTCCCTCAATCCTTCATTTGCCTTTTTTTCTTTCCTCTATGGGCCGGTGCACCATGTGAGGCCCGCCAACCTTCCCTTTGACCTTTCCTCTCGATCTTCGCTCGTTGAATACGGCTCTTTGTTCGAACTCCCACCAACATTTGGAATCAGCCGCCCAGACGTCTCACTTGTAGCCTTACTCTTCCCGCCTACTCTCGTGTCTTTATGGCTTGAGCCTTTCTCTTTCCCTATTTCAACTTTGTTGGTACTTCTTGTCTTTTTTTCTATGTTGTGGCCTTTAGAAATAGAGCAATGAGAACTTCCTCTTCGTCGTAGCAGCTAGGGTTTTCAATACAACTCCAACATGGTTGCATCCACTGTGTTATCTTTGAACGAGGCTCTATTGTCAACATTGGGGTATCTGCAGCCGTGGTGTAATTTTCTTGTTGTAGTTCATTACGAGTTTCAAACAACGTTGGTTTTTTCCTTGTAATGACCAATGTGCATATATACGCTTATGCAATGCACCTTTGGAGAGAGGTAATACCCTTTACTATCTCCCCTATTAGTGTTATATTTGCTGCTACTCAATGAAGTGGTGGTTTCGCTTGACAACGCCCTTGCTTGTGACTAATGTTCATCTTCAAAAGAGAGTAAGTCCTCTCCTTGTTGTTTGTGCTCACTTCTAAAGGTGTAGTGAGACATGTCCCATCGGCCTACTTCACCCCTCTCTATCGTCACACTCATGTATGCGAGGTCGCACAACTTCCACTCTTTATAGTGAGTGGACATGTCGCCCATGTTGTCCCTGTTACTTTGTAGTTTTGCACAACTTATTGTTGTTTAGGTTTTAGTTTTTTATGTTGTTGTTTAGTTAATACTATTTAGTTAAACCACAAGATCTTGGTGTTCAAGAAATTAAGAATACTTAACATATATCAGAGTACAAACAGGGTACCGGGGTGATTGTGCTTGATTGGAATGAGAGTTGGGCTCTATAAATGGGGTGACATTTTTCACTCTATGAGCGTTTTTACTTGAATGAGTTGTTGGGATTCAATGAGATATGCACTCTATGAAGGATGAGTACGTGCTGAAACAAAAGGGATGTTGTGATTGTTTTTTTTGCAGGGAAGACGGAAGACTCAACAAGGATTCATAAATTTTGGAACACAAGTGTATTGGCTTACGTAAATATCCTCTTCAGGAGCAAATTGTTGAACTTCTTGAAGGGTATTAGTTTGCAAATGTTTTTAAAACGCGTTTGCAAATCTTAACCATGCCTATCTTTCATACTATTCAGTTTCATCTACCAATGTTAAGATACCCTCTTGTTTCTTTTCTACGTCATAGAGATGATCCCTCTCTTGTGCATATTTACGTCTTTTTGTTTTATGATGGATGTTTATGCTATGACAACAACCTTGTTTTGTACTAGTTTGATAAAAGCTTTTGGACCCCTATACTATGGCTTCCGAATATGAATATAAACTGTACTTTTTGCAATGTAGGTTATGCGTTTCTTATGAGATGTGGGATGGGCACAACCAATTGGTACGTTGGGCTCTACAATTTGATAGATACAATCCGTTGATGCAGCAGTTAAAGACACTCAAGAACCCATAGTCGGTCTAGTCCAAGACGCGTTCATTCCCCATTTTAGCATGTCTGGAAATCAGGTGCTCTCACTCACCCCGCCTCAGTCACTCACCATGTATGATTTCAAACGTACGTAATTTCTTCTATAATTTCAAAGTCTCGCTAATGCAATTTCCTCACAAGACAGACATTATAAGCTTTCAGCCCAAGTTGAACAAGTTATAGTGCACAAGATTAAGCCACACATACAATTGAGTTTTGATAATAAAAGATTTTAAAAATATCTATTTTATTTGAAATTCAAACCTTCATTTTTTACCCTTAATTCAAACAACTATGAATACTAATTTTGTTACTTATGGTTTATAAAACTTTGAATGGAAAGAATGCAAATCCTTTGAAGAATCACGTGAAAAAAAAATCATGTTTTTTGGGGTCATATTTACTAAAATATCAATGTTTGAAGTATTCAGTTCAAAAATGTTCAGTTTGAAATTCATTTGTTAATTTTTTTAATATCTGATCCGGAAATTGACTAGAGAAGTAATTTCTCACAATTCAAATGGTTTAATATATTTTAAATTTAATATTAATATTTTTTTATAAATTTAATTATTTGATTCAATTCTTTGAAAAGTTGAATGAACGTAAACTTATTGGTGGGTTCTGTACATACAAATAGAACGACAAAATTTCTCTTTGCCCTTGCTTCACATGCTAAGGTGGATGCTATTCCAAGGCAAGCGCCTATCGAAGTTAACCATGTTGAGTAAGGAGCTACTTCATGCACTGTTACAAGTACGTAAGGTTCCCCATATTAACCCCTAAAGGACCAAGAAGCTCAAATTGGGCCTCATGTTTTTTATAACAGTTTTGAATAGGTCCTATGTAGACTTTCTTTTATTCAAATTTATTTATCTTTTGATCAACACATGCAGTGTCCTTCACTAATTCCAGTAATATAAAAATATAAAATGTGGTCCTATCTGAACTATGTTTTTTCACTATAAGAACAATTGAATTTGTCATTTCAAAACCATGAATCCTTGGTCCTTTAGGGGTTAAAATGCATCCGAGCTCAAGGGCGGTAGCCATTGCAGTAATATGGGAAAAATGCACGAGTTCCATTGTGTAACCCGGTCATGTTGAGTCCGAATTCCAACGCTCTCATAACAGTGCATTTCCTTGCTACAAAATGTAATGCTACCTTAGATCTTTGGCAATGCGTAACGAAATTCTATAATTACGTACGTAACTTCTTCTATAATTTCAAAGTCTCGCTTATGCAATTACCTCCTAAGACAAACAATTGAAGAGCTCTGCTCACTTGCGCGGACTCACTAGCTGCTTGGCTGTCTAGTTGTCCTCAAACTTGACTGTACTAAAAAAAATAGATTTAAAAAAAAATCTTTTATTATCAAAACTCAATTGTATGTGTGATTCATCTTGTGCACTACAACTTGTCCAAATTGGGCTGAAAGCTTATAACTTTTGTAATTTTCATTGGCAATTCTCTGAAAAGTTGAATGAACATAAACTTGTTGGTGGGTACTATACATCACAATCGGAATTCGTTGTAGCGAGTGTTCAGATTCAGGGGCAGGATTCGAAGGGCAGTTTCAGGGTTCGACAAGCAGGATTAGATTGAGATTTTCTCCGCTCGCAGATTTCTTGCTAAAGTCTGGGCAAGTGAACAGATTGCCTGTCTTGTGAGGAAATTGCATTTATTTAGCGAGACATTGAAATTATAGAAGTTGCATACGTTTGGAATCATACATGGCGAGTGACTGAGGCGGGGTGAGTGAGAGCACCTGATTTCCGGACATGCTAAAATGGGGAATGAACGCGTCTTGGACTAGACCAATTGTGGGTTCTTGAGTGTCTTTAACTGCTGCATCAACGAATTGTATCTATCAAACTGTAGAGCCCAGTGTACCAATTGATAGTTTATGTGGGGAACTCGTTCATAAATTGGTGAGGGATTGGGGATCTTCTCATGAAGTGACGTGAGCCCTCTATCCGGTGGGCACTGGGTCATTGACATTACGAACGGACACTTTATTCACGCCGGCCTCGAAAGAGGACTGGAGTATCACATGGAGATAAATACAAGATTCCCATATGGGAAACAGGGACACGATTATAACTTTCCCAGATCAAAATACACTACAATCATCCCAAGAAAGTTACAATTCTGGAAATTTTGTCCCACTTCCCATATGAAATCCCATGTGGGAATGTCTTTATTTCTCCCTGTGTATCTATCTATCTGAGGGATTGGAGAGAGGTCAATGTCCTGCTCCTGAACAATCGAGGAGCTCGAGCGGCACGTGGTTTTATCAATGTACCTCGAGGAGAAGGCAAAGATGGCAGCGCCGGAGTCGAAGCAGCCCATGGACAGACGTGCGGAGAGACCAGCAGCTGAGTTGCGGCAAGCGAAAGAAGCACTAGCAGTGGAAATGTTCAAGCAGGCAAAGGAAGCGCTTCAATTTGCATCAGCCGCACATGCAAAGAAAGAAGCGAGATTGCTTCAACAAGCAATCGAGACAGTGAAGGCACTATCGAGTGACAGCGAAGGCACTTCTGGAGCGATTGAGTTCAAGACGCATGCCAAGAAGGCACTTACAGCGGAACTGAAGCTGGCCAACCTGGAAGCTCTTCAATCTGCATCAGCCGCACATGTAACGGAAGAGTCTAGATTGCTTCAACAAGCAAGCGACACTGTGAAGGCGCTAATGTCGAGTGACAGTGAAGGCACTAATTTCGCCAGATGCAATTGCAACAAGTGTTGCGAGTCCGCTGCATCTCCCCGGAGCTTCTATTGCACCGCATGTGGGAAGAAAAAATTTGCGGTCAGAGAGGTTTGCGAGCACCCAATGCTACACGGAGTAGGCATTTGCATCGACTGCCACAACTTTGTGTTCAGCAGCCCTTTCACCAAGGTACAACTCTCCTTCCCCCTTCAAAAAACTACAGAGCAAGCATGTTTATTTGAAAGAAACTTGACAAATCTAGAGCAAGAAACATACTTGTTGATGCTTAATTTGTGAGCAAATCGTGCGTGCAGGACATAGCTGACAATGTGGACGAGCAATGTCGGTGGTGTGGCCAAGGTGGGAGCATCATCATGTGTGGTCAATGCGATAAGGTATTTTGTAAGTCGTGCATTGTGCGCAACTACGGCAAACTTCACGGCTTGGATCTCATACTCAAGATGAAGGACTGGAAATGTTTCTGCTGCAGTCCTGCGCTTCTTGGTGTTCATGTCGACGAGCTCAACGCCTTCAGAGAGGCAAAAACCAGGTAACTATGGCGCCACTCAAAATGAGATTTCAGCTCTCAGTTCTTGTACTGATGGTGCATGTGGTATGTACTTAGGGTTGCATACTATGCGCATTTTGGAACCCGAGAATGTGATTATGTACAGAATTATGTTGTTGACGGATACCCGAACCTTAACTGGTTCGCATCATCTTGTGCATGCAGGGAGGCACGTCATGTGCATTTGCAGACCCAGAGTGAAAATGCGGAATTACTGTTGGCTCAGGAACGAAAGGTTAATACTTGATTCAATTTGCACTGATGTATGACACGGCAGTCAGCCAAACCTCAACAGGATCCATCTTGTTGTGACTTTTCTATCTTTGAATTTTCAGTTGTATTCTAAAAGATGTTCAAAAGTTGTAGGTTTCAAAGCTCAACACTGTATTTTTTACTTCGAAGTTAGGTAAGTGCAGTTGGTTGCATAATAGTGGGTTGTAGGACTAGAAATATGGGTTCTGCGTAGACTCTGCCACATCAGGTTCAAAACCCTGCATTACCATTATGGATATAGTAAAAACTGAACAAATGCAAGAGCAGGCTTGTTATGCTGAATTGGTTGATATGTCCTTGAATTTTTGGGGATTGTGGCAGGAGCGGCACAACCAAAACAGTGGGATTCAGACGATTTCCCGGAAGAATAACAAGTCCATAAATCAGGCGTCATGCAGTAAAAGGAATGTCACTTTGGATAATGAGCATACAACTTGTCAGAAGAAACCACGCTGTTCAATAGAAGTGAAAGAGCCTGAGGACATTGAAAAACAACCCGCTCCAACCGCAACCCCAGCCAGGACTTACATCCGACCTTATCAGGTTTGCTCCTGCCCAACCAAGAGCTGGAGGAGATGAGAAAAATTGAATGATTCGTTCTTTCGCTTCTGTTGATTGTGGATTACTTCCTGTCTAGAATCTACGTAACACTCATGAGCTAAATCTCACAGGGAGAAATAAAGACATTCCCACATGGGATTACATATGGGAAGTGGGACAAAAATCCTACTGTAATTGTAGCTCTCTTAGGATGATTGTAGTGTATTTTTGATCTGGGAAAGTTACAATTGTGGGAAATTTGTCCGCGTTTCCCATGTGGAAATCTTGTATTTATCTCACTGTGTCTGTCAAACTTTGAATGAGATCTAGCATGAATTCCTGACTGGTGATGTGTTTGTGCTTAGAGGATACCGAAGCGGATCAAAACAGGGTTTGACTTGGTGCTATTTTTTAAGGGTGCATGTTAGATGGGCTGTAGAAAAAACTGCATGTCACTGTTTTCGTGCCTGCGGACATGAATTTAGCTTCTCACGTGTAGTTGACTGATTGCAGATTGAATATTCTGTAGGTGGATAAGTAGAACTTGTCACTTCAGATTGTAGTTTGAGATCGCACAAGAAATCCCACTCCTTGATTGCTGCAAAATTTTGTTTAATGTGAACTTTACGCCAATCCAATTAACAAGAATGAGCATGGAGAGGTGGCATTTGCATGACTCTTATGATGCTTTTTCAAGAGATATCAAAGTTTCTAACTACCTTTTTGAGAATTGGATAGTTGTTACTTTAAATGAATCTGTGCAATCAAAAGTGGCCCTCAGTTTGTGTTCAAAGTTTTAATGTGTGTGTATGTGCTGGATGACATGATTGCAGATGATTGAGAAGCGTCGAGAGGCAAGGGAGAGAAGGGCACGGGCTGCAGCTGAGCGTCTTGAGAGCGGCATCACCAATTTACAGAACAATGGTCCCAACGATCAAAATTTAGACACTTAGGCAAATCATGCGAAAGTAGACAGAGCTCCAGAATGTGCATTTGACAAATTAAGTCCCAGAAACAACCTCTCAGTCACGTTCATTGGAATGACTAGTGAGTAGAGCCTACTTATACCAGTAGTCTATTACAGGAACTATTCAGCAAATTTTGGTTACACTAAAACTGGCAAGCTTTTCAAGTCCTGAGACATATCATGCAATCTCATCAACACAATGCCAGTTTAATTTTTGAGGCAACTATGCTTTGAGGATTACAATCCATGAACTGTACAATTTTGACGGAGACATACAAACTCCTAATATACACACATACTTAGTTTTTGAGGTATGTGTGCCACTATATCATTAGATTACAATCCTTCTATTGAATGTGTTCAACCTTTAACTCAACTACATTTGAAGTACATCCAATGATCATAAGAGGATTATACCGTAGTACCATAGCAAGGGACTCGCCACCCTGCGAGCAAATATTTATTATTTGAAAAAAAAAAAAGGTTGACCCCTTAAAAAATGGATTTTATTTTATTTTATTTTATTTGAGCAAAAAATGATTTTAAATGTCCTGAAATGGCTTAGAAATAGCAAAATATGGCTAAAATTAATCTATTATATTTTTGGCTTCTATAATATCATTCATTTTTTTCTCCTCATAATTCCCGGATATTTACATTTTATTTACATTTTATGTTTATGGTGAATGTGAACTAATTAATTACATTTGAAGTTTAGATTTAGATGCTCATGATGATTGTGGCTCTAGATTGATGCTTATAATGGTTATGTTGTTTGTAATGGTCATGGTTCTAGATTCTCATAATGGTTAGATTTTCATAATAAATTGGCTCGAGAATCTCATGATAGTTTCATCTCTAGATGCTCAAGAGTCGAACGTCTTGATGATGAAGAGTCGATCTTCTTAATGATGATGATATAGAGTGGAACTTTTTGATGATGAGGATGAGTCAAACTTTTGGATGATGACGAAGTGTCTAATTTCTTGCTGATGATGACTATGACGAATGGGTATTTTGAAAAAATAATGACCACATTCCACTATCCAAAAGTTTAGGGCATAAAATAACGATATGCACCCTAATAGTTTAGGATTGACTTGAGTAGTTTAATCATTTTGTATTGTCTTGGTAGTCAAGGGTGTCTTTGAAGCATTTTAGAGCATAACCATCACTTGGAGTCTAAACAAGTCCACCAAGCTTTCCATTGGGGAGATGATTTAAAATTAAACTTAACGAGCATGATGGTAGCCCCACTCAGCATCACGTTGGTTTATCTACCTCTTCATGTTCGTAGACCAATGAAACGTCATTCCTCACCATTGACTCACAAATATCTTGCGTAGCGTGATAAATGCACTAGCACCAAAGCTCTTCTAGATAACAAGATGCAACCAAATAAAGGCCTGCTGAACTTCATTTTGGAAAGTAAATGGTGATGAACAACCATGCTACCACCATTTAACGGTTAGATGACATTTAATCATGTTGTTGGGCATGCTCTTAGGATTGTTTTGAATTAATTCTACTTCACTTTGACTTGTTTTTTCTCTTGTTCTTAGAAATCAACGCATGCACCTCAATTACTTATGATTGTTATGGGTAGTTTGGATGGTCTTGAAACGTTACTTTTGTTTTAAAACAATTTCACCTCTTTTTGAGTCACTTTTTCAAGTCATTTTGAGTAAATTCAACTTGTTTCAACTTATTTTATTTCAACTTGTTTTAACTCGTCCTCACAAAATTGAGGCGCACACCTAAATTGTTTAGGATTTTCTTACGCAATCTAATTGTTTCAGATTGTCTTAACCCTTTAGTGCCTAGGGTGGTTCTGGAGAAACCACAGTTTTTTGGGTGATATTTTTTTAAAACTTTCTCTCTTGAAATTAGGAATGCTATCAATAGTATTCAACCGTATCAATATAAGCATAGCTTAATGAAACAAATTTTGGTTAAATCTTGGTTAGATCATACCGTTGGATTGAATGATTATAGTATGTCTTTGAACCGTATAATGCACACTCCAAAATGAGATTTTGAAGGGTGTGTGACTTCAAAGTTAAATAGAATTTTGGTTAAATTTTCAAAAATGAAAGTGAAGCAGTTCAGCAATGACCTATGTCAACACCTCTCCATTGCAATCTTTCATGTCAAGAACTAACTCACACATAATTATCGTGAATTTTATAAGTGAGAGTGACTTATCTATGTACGGTTTAAGACAAAATTTATACGTTAAAATAAGAAAGGATTTGATACATTGATCAAGATCGGAATACATACATTGATGGAACATGAACAAGAGAACACAACACTGAATTAGGAATTTTTGCACTTGGCCAAGTGCATTGTCCGATGGCTACAATGGTGCAAAATTTGCACTATTTTGAATTTTTACTCCCCTGAAATTTCATATATTTGCATTTTCAAAATGACAACAACACATTCATTCATATCAAATTTGCCATGTATTAAAAGAAAATCAAACATAACGTGCAATATTGTTTTATTACTATCCAATAGAAAAACAAAACAAAACGCTTCATTCCATATATAAATGAAGGCACGCACTACAAAGTAAATAATATTTGCACTATCCTACTACATCAAAGGGTTCCACCTACAGTACTTTCCCAATCTGTACTATTGCTCCATCTCTTGGGTCTCAGGAATCACGTGAGAGGACTGAGTTTCTACCTCCTCTCATGTTTCGCTCTCCAACTGCTGCTCCCTGATTAGTGCTCTAATCTCTGAAGGGGTTCCAGGATCAGCATAATCCAATGCTCTCGTGACCATGGCTTCCGCCACCGGAGAAGGAATGCTACCCGCGTTCAAGTCACCCTCTAAAATGGAGGCGACCTGCTCATAGGTGAAGTTACCCTCTTCTCCCACACGACGATACTTCACTCCCTCGAGGTCATGGTACAATCCGTCATCTCCAAGTGTCATACGATGATCTGCCAAAGCCCATGCAAATATATGAGCATTTACGCAAAAGTTGCTAAATTTAGTAGCTTGTGACATTAATTTTGGGAACCCAACATGAAATTTGGGTGCCCCTAACCTCTACAAGCCCTAGCGAATTTTTTGTCCTCCCTTTCGTGGAAAAAGACGTCAAATTTGAGCATTTACGCAAAATGTTGCTAAATTTAGCAGCTTGTGACTTTAATTTTGGGAACCCAACATGAAATTTGGGTGCCCCAAACCTCTACAAGCCTTAGCGAATTTTTTGTCCTCCATTTCGTGGAAAAATATGTCAAATATGAGCATTTACGCAAAAAGTTGCTAAATTTAGCAACTTGTGACATTAATTTTGGGAACCCAACATGAAATTTGGGTGCCCCTAACCTTTACAAGCCCTAGCGAATTTTTTGTCCTCCCTTTCGTGGAAAAATACGTCAAATTTGAGCATTTACGCAAAATGTTGCTAAATTTAGCAGCTTGTGACATTAATTTTGGGAACACAACATGAAATTTGGGTGCCCCTAACCTCTACAAGCCATAGCGAATTTTTTGTCCTTCATTTCGTGGAAAAAGACGTCAAATTTGAGCATTTACGCAAAATGTTGCTAAATTTAGCAGCTTGTGATTTTAATTTGGGGAACCCAACATGAAATTTGGGTGCCCCAAACCTCTACAAGCCTTAGCGAATTTTTTGTCCTCCATTTCGTGGAAAAATATGTCAAATATGAGCATTTACGCAAAAAGTTGCTAAATTTAGCAACTTGTGACATTAATTTTGGGAACCCAACATGAAATTTGGGTGCCCCTAACCTTTACAAGCCCTACCGAATTTTTTGTCCTGGAAAAATACGTTGAATATAAGCATTTACGCAGAAAGTTGCTAAATTTAGCAGCTTCTGACTTTAATTTTGGGAACCCAACATGAAATTTGGGTGCCCCTAACCTGTAGGGGGCATAACGAATTTTTAGACTTTCGAATTGCCAAATTCTACCTCGAATTTGAGAATTAGTAGCAAAATTTGCTAAATTTAGCAGCGTGTGACAATATATCGGGGAACCCAAAATGAAATTTAGGTGCGTCTAACCTCTAGGAGCCCCAACGATTTTTTTGTCTTTTGAATTGCGAAATTCTACGTCGAAATTAAGAATTTATGGCAAACTCTGTTAAATTTAGCATCTTGTGACAATAAATCGAGGAACCCTACGTGAAATTTAGGTGCCCCTAATCTCTAGGAATCCTATCAAATATTTTGTTTTTCGAATTGCAGAAATCTACATTGAATTCGAACATTTATGCTAAATGTTGCTAAATTTAGCAACTTTTAACAGTTAATGTCAAAATCCAACATGAAATTCAGGTGCCCCTTACCTCTACAGGCTCTAACGTGGAGTTTCTTTTTATTTACAAAAATTTATGAGCATTTTGAGTTCCTAGGTCAAAATATGCTAAATATAGTTGTTGATGCGTATATGTTCGTTCCAAATTCGGTGTTTCAAATGCCGTTGTACATAACTACGTGTAATCTAGGATAAGATCAAATGATTCTTTAAGAAAAAAACATATAAATAAAACATTTTGAAAATATACAATTTATTTGAAAATAATGCGTACCTCGACTTATGATGTGTCACGATGCTCACACCAAAGAAGCAAACCTACAAAGAATTAAAGAAAACAAGATCAAAATCATCGTACATATGCATTTCTAATTTTTTTGGTCAAAACAATAGTAATTGTACGTCGTACAATGCATATATAGAGCATTACAACCCTAACTTGTGTCATTTTCAAAAAAAGAAGAGTAGTGAGAGCATACTTATAAGGGGTAAGATGTCAAATGTGACCTTTAAGAATGTTGGGGGGGGGGGGGGGGCCGCCAGGACCTACTCTAAGCTAAAAAGGCAAAAAGAGGGGGAGGGGGAGGGAAAAAAGTAAAAAGGAGGGGAGGAGGAAAAATGAAAAAAAGAAAGAA
This sequence comes from Pohlia nutans, assembly GCA_022496805.1. Classification (NCBI taxonomy): domain Eukaryota; kingdom Viridiplantae; phylum Streptophyta; class Bryopsida; order Bryales; family Mniaceae; genus Pohlia; species Pohlia nutans. The sequence continues at coordinate 37,554,610 of CM040085.1, forward strand.
TTGAACCTTAAGATCTCCTTGACCATGCATCCGCCGACCACGTTCTTGGTACAATCGGAAAGCTCTAGACGAAGAGAGGTGTACCAAAGTTATTTTATTGCTTTTTGAGGTACATTGTGAAAGTTATGGATTTTTGAGTGATTTGTGACATCACAAATTGAATTAAATTTTGAAAAATGATATTTGGAAATTTTTGATGTCATTCTTGGTATTGTCGGAAATCTCTTGGTGAGTAGGGGTGCACCAAAGTCATTTCGTAATTTTTGGACCTAGAGTGTAAAAGTTATCGATTTTTGATCAAATTTCCTCACCATAAATTGAATTAAATTATGGATAAATGCATTTAAAAATAAAATAAAAAGAAAAAGCATTTCTAAATCATGGAGAACATTGAATCAACATCACATGGCTGCACTAGTTTTTTTCTATAAGTCCAACATAAGAAAATTACAATGATCGTTGATTTATAAAAGAAAGTAACAACAAAGAACTTTGTATTTAAGGTGAATTTTTTAAAAATTTAATTTATAATCCAAATAAAATTTCTTTGATAATTAAATTGATTTTGAATAGGCTTTTAAAAATACTAAAATTTAACTTTCCAGAACAATGTTCAATGCATTGTATACATTTTAATTTGACGATAAAGGTTATAATTTAACAAAATTTGTATATATATATATATATATATATATATATATATATATATATATATATATATATATATATATATATATATATATATATATATATATATATATATATATATATATATATATATATATATATAATCTTTTTTAAGTTTAACTTTGGTTTTTTAAGGTTTTAGGGTATCCTAAAAACAAGAATAAAATATCAAATCATTTAGCATTATTGGAAAATAATATTTCAATAATGATAAATTGATTGTAAATTCTATATAATAAATGAGATAATCTAAATTGAAGTGAAAATAAATGAAATTATGTAGTAAAGTGAAGAATATACATAATAATTACAATAAGAGTTATCATTTTATTTCTACAAAAAAACATGTGTAGAATTTGAATCTACATATAGAAATAAAAACCAATGCTTGTAAAAATCATCAATATGACAATTTGAATCTCCATATTATCATAGTTTTACATATGTGATAAAATCTACATACCGGTGTTGAATGAAATACACATAAGTAGAGCATGCCAATTTCTTTTGGAAATTTTAAGTATTTTTTGCCGAATTTCACATAAATTATTTTTTGAAATTGCCAAAATGTTGAAAACTTACCATTTTTTCACATCTTAATATCATTTGAGTAATCGAGTGTGAGTTTTGGAGGAAGAAAGAATTGGTCTTGTGATCAAATTCATTCTAAGTCACTCCCAAATGATATAGGATAAGAACTTGCAAGCCCATGTGAATTCTCACGACATTATATTTTTCAGTAGAATTTGGTGCACAATTGAGCATAGAAAAAGATCTTATTTTGAAATATTTTGAACCAAGAAAAGTTAGAAGGCCAAGTCATCTTGCACCTCCAAAAAGAATTTTGTGATTTGAAGTTTTTATGAATGAGATATGGACAAATTTCAGTAAGGTAGTGAAGAATGTGCATGAGTTGAATGATAAGAAAATGTGTTGTGATCAGACTTTCAAGGCTCAATTGTGCATAGTAGACTAACTTATTTTGAGAACTGATCAACAAAGAAAAGTTTCACAATCAAGCAATCTTTCACCTCCAAAAAGAATTTTATGATTTGGAGTTTTTATGCTTGAGTTATGCACATTTTTGTAAAGCAGTTTAACAGGTTAACTTTAAAGCAATTGTCCTACTTTGTCCTATCCAAGAGTGAGACCCCACGGGGGGGGGTTAAATAGGGGAAGGCGTGAATGGGCATTTGAAAAGCACGCTTGATACTCAAGCGCGTCCTCCCATAGGACGCGCTTGCCAACCCCACGGAGCTCCGCGGGGTTGGCAAGGGCCAGCTGCCCATGGCCTGGCCTGGCCAACCGGCCAGGCCGGGGCCGGCTGGCCTCTGACCCGCCCCATCCCGCTAGCGGCGGGCGGGCCAGTGGAGCAGCTGCTGAGGCAGCTGACCCAACAGCTGCCCCAAAGCAGCTGCCCCGCAGCTGCAGCTGCAGTACTGCACTGCAGTACCGGTTTTTAATTTTTAATTTTTAATTTTTAATTTTTAATTTTTAATTTTTTTAATTTTTTTAATTTTAATTTTTTGTTATTTTTTAATTTTTGTTATTTTTTAATTTTTTTAATTTTTCAAATTTTTTAATTTTTCAAATTTTTTAATTTTTATTTTTAAAATAAAATAAAATTTTAGTTTTGTTATTTTTTAGTTTTCTACTGTTTGTTTATTTTATTTTTTTCTACTTTTTGTTTATTTTTATTCTTACATTTTTATTTATAATTTAAAATTTTCAATAAATTTATTTTAACATTTGATTGTTTTTTTTTTAATTTACTTTTTGTTTATAGTTTATAGTTTTTTTTGGTGTGATGTTGTTTTTTTTTCCATTTTTTTTAGTTTTTAGTTTTGTTGGTCTAACGTTTTTTTTTTTTTTTTTTCTAGTGTTTTTAGTTTTTAGTTTTTAGGTTTTCTAGGGCTTTTTTTTCTATTTTTTCCATTTTTTCCTTTTATTGTGTTTGTGCTTTTCTTTTTATTTCTTTGTCTAATATAAAGTTTTAAATGTCAATGTGAAGATCACATCTAGACGGTTGGATTTATTCTATTTATATGTAATACTTTAGAATGAATTTTGAAATGTTTTCTCGTAAGATTCAATTTAAAATCCCAAAGTAGCAGAAAATAATTAAAACTTATGGTAATGAAATTGCAATAACATGCACTACGAGATGGTATGGTTTCTATTACTTTACTGTTTTTGTTTTTAAAAACCATAGTGAAGGTCTCATTTATTACTGTTTTTTTTGTTTGTTATATTTCTGGGTTTCTTTTTTGTTTTTTTCCTTCTTTTTTTGGTATTTTATTGATTTTTCTTTTTCCTTGGTTTTTTTTGTGGTCACTTTTGAATTTAAGTCAACTAATATTTTATTCCTAAGTTATTTTCTAAGTTTGTTGCTAAGTTCTTTTTTTCATTTAAAGTCTGGTGTGTAATTGAACCATTCACTCTGGAGTTTGTTCAGGTCACACAAGACGGATGAAATGCGAAGTGACGAAGGAAGCACATCTCATTACTTGAGGTACGATCAAATGGTAACACCTCCATTGTGTATGTAGCAGAATATTAACATTCTTTGAGTGTAATTTGTTGGAATGAATTATAAATGATGTTATTTTGACATAGCGAAATTATGACATTTGTATCTTCTTTAACCCTTAACCCCTAAACGTTCTCACCCTCTTCAGATTTGGCAGTTTTCTAAAGATGCATTATAAAATGCAACTAAAAGGAAATATTTCAACTTGATGAATGAATAAAAGTTGTACATTATGGATTTTAGATTCTATCCATACAGTTAGATTTGCGATTGCTATCACCAATATTTGTGTATAAAATTTCAAACTTAAAATTTAAAACTCTTTTGGAATATGATTTTGAACAAGATATTGACAATCTAATAATGAAATTTGTTGTGATGGATTGAAATGTAATACTCTAAGTGTAGTGATTTTTGGAATTCTTTTGGTTGCTTAATTTTAGTAGTTCACTTTTTCATGAGTACTTTTAGACTAAAATCTTCAAAATATTGGGTGGAACTCTACAGCAGGAAACGAGGAATAAAAATTTCACTAATCATCTACTTTCTAATCGGATCACACATGCACGAAGCTAACCTCCCATAAAAGTTTCAGTAAAAAATCCACACTGCAAAAAGTGCATGATGGATGAGAAAACGGACTTCAGATCCGTACATCATGCAAAATATGCATGGTTGGGCGGTTAGGGGTTAAGTGTGCAAGGAGCCCTGTGGGACCATGCTTGATTGCTTTTCAGTGAAACGCTAGTTTTCACTTAGTTCGTAATTTCAAACGAAAATGGTCCCAACTAAGAAAGTGTTGGAATTACCTTGTACTTTGTAGTCTACTTCACCGTTATTCAAAATTATTAAAAGTACGTCTTTTACAGTATTTTAAAGCTCAATCTCCTAAAATTCCAATATACACCGCAGACAAAAAAAAATCTATTGATTCTCTTTTTATGTAAGCTCAAAAAGCATGCCACCCACACCTTGTTGTTCATCACTATTATTTACATTTTCCCTAAAAACATTCTTACTATTCTAAGCTTTTTTATAAGTAATAAGAATTTTACAAAAGAAAATTTTGAAAACCCTGTAAAGATTTTTCTTTATTTAAATAATTATAAAACAGTCAGGGTAATTCGGTTTAAAATACCTTATGAAATAAATACCAGGAAAATATAATATATTTTAAAATGTGAAGAATTGATGAGGTTTGACCAGGTGATTCTAGTGTGGACACTCAAGAGTTAAATCTATGACTTCATTTTTGTAATGCGATTTTTGAAATAGAATCAATGGTATTTCGGCATGATAAACCTTTTGACATATTTCCACATTTGTATATTTAGGGAAATATGTACTAAACGAACACTAAATCCAACCATTTCAATGCAAGACGAGCGGGAGTCTAGTAGAGCGAGGTATACGAATTGCATGGAAGCATTGTGGGAGCCATCTGGTGAGGTACACGGATGGGTTGTCAAAGACGCGGCTATATTTTCATGGGAAAATGTTCCGTTAAGAACAAGGAGTGGGCTCGTACATGAGATCAATGTACCAGTGCATGGCGAGCTGACGAAGGCGAAGATCAAAATTCCAATAGAAGCAAAACCGCATTTGGTGGAGTATATTGCACTACAATTGGAAGAGATGGACAACGAACGTTTGCAGAATGACCTTGATGCATATTAATAGGTTGAGTACGTCGTATGAGACACATGGCACTATGAGTTGCATTACGTAGCAGCAATAGCTGTATAGTATAGCGCAACGTGTATTATTCGGTTGATCGTGCATGGGTGATTTGAATGACTTGGTGTTTTGGTACAAAAATGTCCATAACTTTGTATCCATTTTGACTACCCCCCTTAATACATTGGTTTGGAATAAATGAAGTACCAAATGCAACATTTTAAAATGCATGTGTGACTAAATTTGCTTAATTGGAGTAAGTTGAAACCCTCAAAATTCCCACATTAACACTTCCTAAATTCTCGGCCCGTAAAACCCACGAGTACCAAAATTATACCCCCCCGCAACTTGAAAAAGGTCAATTTCTATTCGACGGGCAACAAGTGCATTGTCATATGGCCAAGTGCAAAAATTCCTAATTCAGTGTTACACAATCCAAAAATAAATACACGATAACAAACTTTCAAATACAAGAAATACCGCATAGTTCATGTGTTGTATTTGTAAGTATTTGCTGTATTTTGAGGTATTTGCAGTATTTTGGTGTTTTGAACATAGGTATTTGGATATCTAAGAAAGTTAGATTTCAAAATTTCTTTTTGCATCATTTGCATAATCAAAAGTTACACTTCTGAACTTCAAACACCGAACTAAGATAGTTCACAGATTTTACAGCATTTCATTTTTCGGTGATCTAGTGACCACTTACTGGTTACCTAGGCACTAAAGGGTTAAATAATTCCGGGTAGCTTTGAAGCATTTTGGAATCATTGCATAGCATTTTTAGATTATTTTTACCATGTTTTGATTTTTTTTTCTATTTTTTTTTACTCCTACAAATCAGGCCATGATTTGTCTACTACCTACTAAATGTGAAATGGTCACTTAACATAATATGGCAATTATTTCCACATAAGCTATGAAGTTATTACCACCCTATAAAATTGTATGTGTGGTAGCTGAAGGCGTATCTCTTAAAAATGTAATTCTCATCACAATTTGATTTCTTGTTGATATACAATCTCAATTTCTCTTGAAGTTAAAGTTTCAATTTCGAGGTGTATGCCACTTTTTAATTTACTTGAGGTAGAATGGACCATTTAATTTACTTGAGGAAGCTTTAGATTTATCTAGAATTTTACCACTGATAAAGATAAAAATAAAAATAAAAATTTGCATATTTGCATATTAAAAAATCCAGTTGTCAAATTGTAAAAGTAAAGGTGTTTTAATGAACATATGTAATGTTCTTTGCTGATGCTTGAAATATAAATCTAGGTCCTATTTAAATTTTATTTTTCTAAGTATGATTTTTCATATTCTAGCACCATGATACTATCTTCGTGTTTCTTTTCTAATATGTGAAGATTTGATATCTTCTTATAAAAATATTCCATTTTCAAGAATCATGTTACATCAATGATACAACTCAAAATTGACTTCAAGACAAAATAAGAATAAAAATGGTCTTCATAATCTAAAATATCAACAAAATAAAATTTACAATTAGATAAATAAACCTTAGAGTTTAAAAACAAACAAATAATACTTACAAATAAAATCTCAATTACGAACAAGAATAACAACTTTTAAAAAAATATGAAATAAGAGAAATGAAATACAAACACATAAAAAAAATGATTGAATAAGAATAAGGATGGTCTTCATTATCTAACATATCAATAAAAGAAATATTACAATTAAATAAATGAACTTTACAGTTTACAAACAATCAAATAATACTTGCAAATAAAAATTCTACCAAGAATAAAATAACAATATTTTTCATAATATGAAATAAGAGAAATAAAATTACAAATAAGAGAATTAAAATTACAAATAAAAGTAAATAAATTTGTAATCAACAATTTTGAATAACAAAATACATTAAATTCCAACTAACACAAAATAAAAATAAATATTCACGATATGTTCAAATATCATAATAATAAAATGATTTTCATATTCTTCATAAAATGTGTGTGTGGAGTAGTGTGGACCAAAATGGCAAAACCCATGCAACTCATGGTGTAGTAGTGTGCACCTAACGACCTCAAATTAAATTTAAAAATTCACCGTAGCCGCATAATCCAAAATAGGGTTTTTGCTAACACTTCCTCTCTAGCGACTTTCAAGCTTAATTTGAGACTAGGCTTTGCTTAGTGGCCTTTTTACGTTTTACTATTCATGTACAATTAAAGCCCTTTCTACATAACATCCACAGCTATGTTTTATGAAAATTGTATTTCATTTTCCCAATTCTGAAACTGGACCATTGCTTCACATCCAAAAACAAATTCCAAAAAAATCTTTTAATTGTTTGAAATTTTTGAAAAACAAAAACATCATGAATCAATTAATTATAAAATAATTAAAGGTGATACCCAAAATTTTAAAAAAATGGTAGCTTTGTACGCACTAGTGGTATGTTGCTAAAAAAAGTTCTTGGATATTTGGAAATATTTTATTTCGGTCATTTAACATAATTGACACTTGTCCACATAATAGTCTAATACGTTGTCAAATTGAGAAAAACTATCAGAGATGACAACCTTGCTAATCCCAAGATCACGTGTTGAAACCCTTTACAAGATCCAAGGTCCAAACCCGGGGGCTGCACTGTACTAAGCATGTACCAGTATACGTGAGTGTACATAAGGGGTATTAATTTGAATAGTGCCGTATTACGTATACATACAATAAACACATTTAGAACTGAAAATATTCACGTAAACTTACATAAACATATATTTAAACCGGAATATATATATGTATACAAAGGTATTTAGACATATAACCTGTCGTATACAAGGGGGATTTTTGAAGGGGTCATGAATGCATGTGATTCTCAAACATAATGTAAAGTGCACCCCGGGGATCCAAAATTAATGCAGTTTAGATGCTTATTGAGGGACACCATGTTGATGCCAAGATGTGTTGAAACCCTTTATCAAGATCCAAGGTTCAGAATTAATACACTTTAGATGCTTATTGAGGACACCCTCTTGAGCCAAGATCACGGGGAGGTTACATACTACATACTTTTGTAAACCACGTGCGGTCGGGGGTTAATTATAGGTGGGCTATTTATCTAAATTTCTTAAATAATTTGCACCCTATTAGTAGATAAAGTGGTACTTCGAGGTATTTTTCAAGACCCTATAGGTAAATATAATTTCCACCATTAAGTTATTTTATAGACCCTATTTTATTTATAAACTGGACCATTTATCAAAATCCTGGAATTTCAGCATAAATTGAACTTAATCGGACATAACAAAACGACAACAATACATGAACGTAACTTTCAAAGAATAACGACTGTGCTTGGTGCCTAAAATGTTCGATGGTAGGTTTAAGTGAGAAATGCATGTTGTGAGAGGATGCATGCGGCACTACCACCCCGCCCTAGCCTCGTGAATCTCATTGGTCACCTAATGCTCAAATTCATCATGAGGAGACTTTCCCATGAAGCCAAATAATTCAACTTTCATTTGTGGTTCATTCCTAGCCATTGGCTAACTTCGACGATTTTTAGTCAATTGAGGCGATTCTCATTCAATCCAAGGATTTTCATTAGAACTCACATAAATTCTTTGTTCCTCTAAATATTTGAGACCCTACTTTATTAATAAAAATAGAATACTACCTATGCTTTTCACCTACCCTACTTTAAATATAATACCGTATAGGCCATTTCATCCAGGCTATGGTATTTCTAAAATTTGTATAAATTTTTGCTCCAATGAATTAAATGTACCCTATATTTTTTCTCACGTGGTTTAATAAAATTTTGACAGTGACCTCCCCGGGGCCAAGATACAATGTTGAAACCCTTAGTTTAATCCTTTATCAAGATCCAAGGTCCGAAATTAATAAAGTTTAGATGCTTATTGAGAGACATTTAAGTGGACAGACATCTAAGAGAGGTTTTCTTGAGCAGAGGAGTACGTGGTGAGAGCGGACTAAGGTAACTATATCTAAAAGCGACCATTTCCTTAAAGCGTCCATAGATCAATCTTCCATAATAAGTAGATTTTGACACCCTATTATTGATGAGAATGTGCACAATCTGAGCATCAGAGTTTAGGGTCGCTTTAAGGTCAACCTATAGTTAGCACTTTGGAAATTCATAACTTATTCATACGGTGTCCAAATAATGCATGCTAAAGTGTGTTGGAATCCTCTTGAACTTGCTAATAAGACCCACTGAAAATATTTTTTGTTTTATGTGTGTAAATAGGCTCAATTGGTAAGGTGAACACTTTGAGGTATAGTTACCTTAGTGACCGAGGGAAAAGTGAAGGAACAGACTGATCCTTCGGCATAAGGAACAGTTGGGCACTTTCTTGTTGCACTGTTAGCTTAATTGTTAGATTCAATCAGGAGCTAACCTGCAGGTATATCAAATTAGACTGAATTGAAAACCTCTGGCTTCAAGTATTCTCAACTCTCCAGAAATCAAACATAGTTAGTTAGTAGTAGCCATCCGTGACAAAGAAAAGGCTGATTCTCATCTGCGAATGCATGGACAAGATGAAAATGAAGGAGATAGCTATGCGACAGCCTGGGCATGCGACGTGACCTGCCGGCGCTCAGAGGCTCACCGAGTGATCAGATTTGTGCATGTACGTCCAAGGCGTGCCATGAATCCATGATCGACATGCATGCATAGACCTATAATTGGTATTTACACGGCCTGTGAGTACAGACAGTCTAGTTTGGTGACAGCCAGCACCATTGTCCATTACTCTATTGCGTCCTTGTTCAGCAATGCACACACATTCAACTTATTATCATCAAGAGCAGTGTCACACACTGTTTTTCCTGTGTTTTATTCCCTTGAAGCCTAACTGGCGACGTAAAAAAAATTGGTAAAGAATATTTGGTGAAATCTTAAGCTTATAATCATATTTTGATAGAATTTCTTCATATTTTAGTAGTTCTCTTCACAAAATCTGGTTATCTTCACAAAAAATGTAGAGAAAATCTAGCAAAAAAAAATCATTTTTTTATTATTTTTTCCTTAACAAAAGAGAAATGCCATATTTTGTAAAGAAATCTGGCAAAATATAGCCCAAAAAAAAATGTTGGTGTCAAGCAAATTCCTATGTAAGAATAGAGCTTGAAATGGATCTCAAATTTTCCCACCAAATTGTTTATAGGGGATTTAATTTCCCTGATTCTAGGCACCTTAAGCATTCCCATATCATTCATTTGTTCTCAATTCCCTTAGCAAATCCCCTATGCATCAAAAGTCCCTCATACACTATGAGGGAACTATCTATTTTTCCCAAATGGCCACATTCCCTCACAAGTGTAATTGCCTAATTGGAAGAGGGAAATCACAGGGAAAATCAAGCTATTACATACAGGACACCCACAAGATCTCCTTGTATCCTTTGTCATCTGTAAGTTGACATATGTTCAGTAATTTATATATTCTAGTCTATTCACTTGGGGTTGGCATGATTTAATGTCTCAGTTTGCTTGGTATACATTGGACTCCAGCCTACAGATAATTTAATTCGTTCTACAGTACTATACAGTGCCCTCGAGAAAGTTTACTTACTTTCTCTGTTGGCGCCGCTAGTGTACACAGTTTTCCCTATTCTCTCCGCTCATGATTCTCTCTGCTTTGTCGGCTAGGGTTAGCGCTCAAAATGAAAACCTGTTGCGTGAGTAGTGAGAAACAATCAGAGATTGTTGGAATGCCCAAAGCTAGTGCGAAAAGGGTAGAAATCGCAGCCAAGTTAGGTCATCCAAAAACAACCGTCTATACTGTTATCAAGAGGTTTGAGAGTCGTGGGACAGTGGAAGGTGAAAAGTCGATTGGCCGTCCACGAAAGTTGTCGAAACGTAGCCTTAGAGTTGTAACGCGTGATCTTGTAGCACATCGAAGGCAAACCCTTGTAGACATCACAAATCAATCTGGCCTTGATGTGAGTCATTGGACTGTTAGAAAGGCTTTGCATGCGGTTGGTTTTCACAACAGAATAGCACAAAAGAAGCCTTTCTTGAGTGATGCTCGAAGATGCAAGAGGTTTGAGTTTGCATTAGAACATCAAAAATGGACTAGTGACGAATGGAAGAGGGTAATTTTGATGAGTCAACGTTTGAGGTGGGGAAGACTTCACGACAAATTAGAGTGTGGCGAAAGACTAATGAACGATACAAATTGGATTGTTTAACACCAAGTGAACTTTTAAGTCGGGACATACTTCTGTGATGATTTGGGGAGCATTCACAGCCACCCACAAGCTTCATTTGATTGCAATGCCTCCAGGGAGATGAACTGCCATAGATTTTGTTGAGATTGTGTATGATGGAGTTCTAGGTTCGTTTTTAGATGCATAAGAGGATGCTTGTAGGTTGGTGCTCATGGAAGATGGTGCTCTTGTTCATAGGAGTAAGGCTCCATCAACTTGGAGAGAGAATCACAATATTGAGAAACTTGTGTGGCCTCCAAATTCGCCTGACTTGAATCCCATTGAGAATGTTTGAAAAGTGCTCAAAGATTGTGTGCAGAAGAAATGGAGGCCCAAGAATCAGACTAAAATGTGGATGAGTGGAAGTAGAGTGGATGGCTATCCCACAAAACAAGCTTGACTCTCTAGTGGCATCCATGCCAGAGAGAATCAAGGCTGTTCTTGCAGCAAGAGGTGGCCACACACATTAGTGATTTTTTGAGTTTTCTATTAGGGTTTCTTGCTTCGACTCAGTTGTTGAGAGTTTGATAGAGAGAAGAGATATTGAAAAATATGTCTGTACATTCATTTTGTGTATAAAAACATCAAATTTTGATAATAGGGTTTCTTTTCCACTCTCTATTTCTTGCACTTTGGCACCGAAACTTGACTAGTACGTAAATTTTTGCAAGGGCACTGTATAGTACCTTCCAATAAGTATTGGTCACTACCCAAAATGATGTAGAAAGTGAAACCTTTGAAATTGCATTGTTTATTTCAAAATTCTTGAATTCAAGAATCATAAAGTGTATTAGATAGATAATAGAGTCTATTTTCATGGTATATCAAGTTTGAAAAATGAAAGTACATATTTTCACATGAATAGAGTTTTTAGAGTAAAATATCTACCATTTAGTGCTACCACCACGGGCATTGATTACAGCCTCCATACAAAAAGGCATACTAGCAATGAACACATCCAAAGTCTTGAGAGACACCTTTTCCCATCCTGATTGAAGCGTTTTGACCAATTTATCCATATTTTTAGATAGGGATCCCTTTAAAAATTGTCTTCTAAATTCTTCCTAAGGTTCTTTATGGGTGTAATTAAGACAATGCAAATTATCTTGAGAATAAAAAAGATTGGTGGGCATTTGTATGGTACAATCCACTAGAATTCTTGTCCCTGTGCACACTTTTGAGGTTTTTGAAAATTTGAAAAATTCATTTTGGAGAGAGAAAAATATTTTTGTGAAATCTAAAGAGGTAGGATGGACCGTACCGATAAAACCGAAAAAAATTGATAGAAAATTAAAAATTTGGCATTACATTTTAATGGAGGATGAAACATAGGGTAAACTAGTGCATTGTCACAGTGTATAAGATGTACTCTAAATTCTAAAAGAGAAGGAGAACAAAGGGTTTTGGATATAATTTTGAGCTGTGAATTTTTCTAGTGTTCAAATATGTGAAAAAAAATCTTCCAATTTTTTCAATATTTTTTGAATTGATTAAATTTTCAAATTTTTAAATGTGTTATTTTTGGGAATGATTGATTATTTCTTCATTTTAAAAAACATTTTTGATAGATTTCTTTTCTGAATGTACTTGAGAATGAAGTTTTGCAAGTTGGATTATTTTTAGATTTTAAATATAGAATCAAACATGAACTATATTTACATTCAAATTTTGATCCTAAATTGGTAAATTTGTAATTAAAATGGGAGTTTTGATACTCAAAATCTTCAACATAAAATCATTTTAACATTCTAAAATTTTATTTTTTGGCTAACATGTACATAAATCTAGAAGTTGGTTCACTCATTTTTCATGGAATCATTGCTACATAATTTTCAAGTTGGTTTGAAAATTAGCTTTTTAGACAAAATGCTTAAAGTGCACAAATGTGCACCAAAATGTAATTGGTTCACCAAGAGGAGTTGGTGGACTGTACCATACAAATGCCTTGGTACATGCACTAGTTTACCCTTTGTTTCATCTTCTATTAAAATATAATGCCAAATTTTTAATTTTCTATTAAATAAATTTACTCTTTTATCGGTATGGTCCATCCTACCACTTTAGATTTCACAAAATTTTCTTTCTATGGAATGAATTTTCCAAATTCTCAAAATCCTAAAAAGAGTACATAGTGACAAGAATTCTAATGGACCGTACCATACAAACACCCAAAAAAGAAATGCTAAGATACTTACTAGCACGGTTGGCCTACTATGGTAAATAGGCGGTTGGATAGAGTGAGAGGTCCAATACTTACACATGAGGGACAACAAAGGACGTGGCTGATGTGGCACCACTTTGGCTTATTTTTCCAAATGTTTTCTTCTGTAAAATGATATTGCATGCTTGGATCATAATTTAGACCACGGTTGTTGTCTTCACCATTATTTTTAAGGTATTGCATCCTTTTGATGTGCTATTGAGGATGTTCTTATAATCCTTTGGCAATTGATTTGTTGATTTGCAATAAAGCATCGGACCTTGCTATTTTTCTTTCACAATTAAGACTATAACGCAATTTATTTTGATTTAAAGCACTAACAGACTTTTCTCATTGCCTTATTTTTAAATGCAATTTTAAAAAATTGCAAATGCAGAGAACACCTCGGGGGGGTCAGTGTGTTAAAAAGTTAAGGATATAGGTGCAAACAACCACTATTTTATAGGGGGGTATTACTTTTTTTTTCTTTTTTTTTTTCACATGCTATCATTATGTAATTTTCTACTTTGGGTTAATAGAAAAGGGACTTGCATTACTTATAATTCCAAATTACCTATAATTCCATACCCTATAGTACTTTAAAGATGTCCAGTGCCATTTTTGATACCCTATATTACTCTAAGTCCATTTATAATTTTTGTTCCCCATGTTTTTTTTCAAATACCCTATCATTTGTTCGCACGTATATTGCTACTCCAACATATCACTACCCCCCCCGAGGAGAACACTAAGGAAAACACTGAGGAAAACACAAACAACATGAAATAGGAGTGGTTTTCAACAATCGCCTTGTCAATGTTCAACAGAGGCAAGAACATATATGACCAATCAATATCTTTTTTTACTAATGATACCGGTTTATGTTTATCTTTTATTGTAAATGAAATCCTTGGAAGGATAAAAATATATATTCAAGAGTCACAAGAACCTATCACCGATCGATAACCGTTTATTAACAATTCATATTCACTTATTTTGTTGCGTTAGATTGCTCCATTTAGAATTTTGAGCAATTTAACGCAACAAACTCCACAAAATGCGGGAATTCTATATTAATGAGGTACTTTTCTTATAGAAGGTGAAAAATAGACAATTTTTGGTGGCGATCCCCAGAATTTTAGCCTTGCTGTCTTGTGTGGGTTTTAATTCTTTGTAAATATCCTTAGCATGTCATCATAGACAATCCGCAGGAAAACTCTAGCTACACGAGAATAGGAATCTTTCGCCTTAGAAAAATAGCTTAGAGATTTTCTAAAAGACTACAGGTGGAGTGCCTAGTCTATCATTGATCTTTGGCTAGGCAAATATGTAGTTTCATTTCTCTTTAAAAAATCATATCTATTTCACTCTAATGAATGAATAAATAAAGGGCAAAGGCCTATTGGAGTCATCTTATGGTCTATTTAAACCGTATATTAAGGTTTTATTTATAACCCTTACTTAAACAACTTTGTAACCTTTTGTCATAATAGATATTTTAATAGGGTTTACTTTCGATTCCATTAGAGAAAAAAACAGCCCTGTAGAGGGCCTCCACAGTTTGACAGTGCAAGGCTATACAATGTAGTGTAGGGGAGCTAATGTTGTACACAATTTCTGACAGGAAAAATGGAAAATGTCGCCATCTCATGTGATTTGCCCAAGGTAAGTGGGTGAAAGCACAAAAAACTGTACCAAAAAGTTAGTCTGCTATACTAAAATCATAATTGTTTTTATCAAAGGCCATAAATTTATATCAAAATATATTGTATTTTGGTTTTAATTTCATGAAGCCCTCTAGAGTTCTTATAGGTACTTGAACCCAAATTTTCAGAACAAAATCTTCAAAAAAGTTTACAAAAAGTAGTGTTTGAAAATGAATGCCTAAATCCAATCTCAGTTGCAAAATTGATGGCCTTAAATACACTCAACATAAATATAATTTCTATGACCTTTGAGATAATGATAGAATTGAGGTCCTTGTCCAAAAAGAAAGTAGAAAAAAATATGTTTTGATATACATTTTGCTTGTTTTATATCAACTTTGTTGATTGTACGTAACTACTTTTTCAATTTTGGCCACTTCTACGTCAATAAAAGTTTTATAACTACTTATTGAAGATCATTTTCTCAAATGTTTTTGGTAGACTTTATAAAAAAAATAGGTGTTTTATTTTATTGTTATTTATTTTTTTACGAAATTCAAATTTATAATGTATTTTTGAACCCTGCATTGTTGAATGGTCATAAGAGTTAGAGGTGGTACACTTTTTCGTGCTTTCACCCAACAAAAGGGAAATGCTAAGCTTTGTACTAGCGCAATTGGCCTACTATGGTAAATAGGCAATTTGTTAGAGTGAGAGGTTCAATACTCATACAATGAGGGACAAAAAAGCACTTGGTTGGGTAGTGGCGCCCGAGGTGGCGCCACTTTGGCTTATATTTTTGCATTTTATTTTTTTCATAAAATGATATTGCTTATTTGAATCGTAATTTAGGCAAAGATTGTTGTCTCCACTAGTATTTTAAAGTAATTACGCCCTTTTGATGTGCCATTGAGGATGTTCTTATAATTCTTTCAATTGGCTAAATTAATTTTCCGATTCACAATAAAGGCATCGGACGTCGCTATTCTTACCTCCATAATGAACAAATTGAATATAACTCAACTCATTTTAACTCAAAGTATGAAATACTTTAAAAAATAGAACTCAAATAAGATGATGTAAGAATGGTTTTCAACAATCACCTTCTCAATGTTCAACAATTGCAAGAGCATATGACCAATCCATAACTTTTTATTAATGATACCAATTTATGTTTATTTTTTAATTTACTAACATTCAATCCTTGAAGAGTAAAAATGTTAGAAAGTCACAAGAGCTCAAATGCTTGATAAATGACATTTCATTAAAATTATCAATTTAGATTCACGATTGGTTTACAACAACATTAAAATGTCATTCTAACACATTAGATATGTCCCAATGCATCAAAAGAGATTCCAACATCGTTCTAACTAGGGCGTAATTCACGAGAAGATGGAAATGAAGGAGACAGCCATGCGACTTGACCTGCCGGCTAGCTTACGCCATATGTAGGTGCAAGCAGCGCTCAAAGGCTCACTGTCAAGTGATTAGATTTGTGTGTGTACGTCCAAAATGTGGCATGAATCCATGATCGACATAGACTCACTGGAATTTTCACAACCCATTAGTACTTACACTACAAGGAGAAGGCGTCGCTTTTTACTCCCCCTCTGAGTCAAACGGCGCCACTTCGCACTGACCAATTTTTTTGTTGGACTTGGTGAATGCGATTCGTCACGTAGGACAAGTGTGTACAATAAAAAAAGAAGGGGCAATTAACAGGATCCTCATGAGTGAGAAACGACACCTCTCCTTGTAGTGTTAGTATAGAGTCAAATTTGAGGACAGTCCGGCTAGCGGCATTGCCCATTGCGTCCTTCTTTAGCAAGGAAATAATTCACACTTACATTCAACCTATTGTTGTGCAATGCACATCAATAGCAGTGTCACATACTTAGTCACATACTCTTACTGCTTATCAATCACTCTCACTGTCCACTGTAAGTTGACATGTATTTAGTAATTTATATATCAATCATGCTTATTGTCCACTATACTGTAAGTTGACATGTATTTAGTAATTTATATATCAATCATGCTTACTGTCCCCTGTAAGTTGACATGTGTTTAGTAATTTATATATTTTGGTTTGTTCAATTGGGATTGACATGCTTTGATGTCTCCGTTTGGTATACATTGGACTCCTAGAGATACTTTGCAAGTTCACTCTACAGTATTCACTCTACACTCTACCCTCCAATAAGTATTGGTCACTACCCAAAATGATGTAGAAATTGAAAACTTTGAAATCGCACTATTTATTCAAAATTCTTGAATTTAGGCATCGTAAAGTGCGTTAAATAAATAGTATAGTCTATTTTCATAGTATAACATATTTTCACATGAATAGAGTTTTTAGAGTAAAATATCTACCATTTAGTGCTACCACCACGGGCATCGATTACATTCTCTATACGAAAAGGCATACTAGCAATGAACACATTCAAAATCTTGATAGACACTTCTTCCCATCTCAATTGAAGCGTTTCGACTAATTTATCCTTATTTTTGGAAAGGAATCCTTTTGAATATTGTTTTTTAAAATTTTCCTAAGGTTCTTTATAGGTGTAATTAAGACAATGCAAATTATCTCACTTGAGAATAAGAAGGATTGGTACATGTTTAATAAGTGTTTTTATGGTGCCAACACTTGGTCTACTAATAGAAAAACTAAATTTCATTTTGATTGCTCGTCTCATGTGCATACAAGCTTCCACTGAAGTCACCGCTCTTTTTCTTGCATCCCCGACAATTCGTTTTAGAAATGAGCAGATATTTACTTAAGGGTACATAAGGATTAATTGATCAAAATGCTTCAATGAGCATGAGAAGAAGTGTATATCAAGACTTTAGAATGATGTGTTCATTGCAAGTACCGCTATTTGTATGGAGGATGTAATCAATGCATATGGTGGTAGCACTAGGTGCCTAGTAAATATTTTATTCTAAAAAACTCTATTCATATGAAAATATGTACTATTATTTTTCAAACTTATTATACTATAAAAGCATCGGACATCACTATTTTTACCTTCATAATTAACAAATTGAATATAACTCAACTCATTTTAACTCAAAGTATGAACGGACTAATGTCCTTGCACTATTATTAAATGCAATTAAAAAAATAGAACTCAAATAAGATATGTAAGAGTGGTTTTCAACAATCACCTTCTCAATGTTCAACGATCGCAAGAGCATATGACCAATCAATAGCTATTTTATTAATGACACCGGTTTATGTTCATTTTTTAATGTACTAACATTCAATCCTTGAAGAATAAAAATGTTTAAAACTCACAAGAGCTCAAACGCTTGATAAGTGATGTTTCATTAAAATTATCAATTTATATTCATGATTGGTTTACAACAACATTACAATGTCATTCTAACACATTAGAAATGTCCCAATGCATCAAAAGAGATTCCAACATTGTTCTAACCAGGCCATTCTAAGCTCTAACCACATCCTTTTAAAACATTAGAACTACATTCTAACGTCGTTCCAACTCATCAAAACAACATTCTACCACATCCTAAAACAATTTTGTTTTCAAAAGAGGTTCATATGCATGATTGCGCTATCGGATCCCGTGGGTTGCATTGTACTAAACACTTAGAAATAAACATGAGTGCACACAAGGGGTATTAATTCAAAAATTGTCGTATTACATATACATAGAATAAACATATTTAGAGTTGAAAGTATTGACGTATACTTACATTAAACATATATTTAGGACGGAATAGATATGTGTACAAAGGTTTTTAAACATATATCCCATAGAGGCGGTAATGAACGCACGTGCTGCTTCAATATAATGTAGAGTGCACCCCTTGAGTATCGGATATGAAACGTTCACATATTGACCTCCCGAGGGCTACATTGTACTAAATATGTACAAATATATGTGAGTGTATAGAAGAGGTATTAATTTGAACACTGCCGTATTACTTATACATACAATAAACACATTTAGAACTGAAAATATTCACGTATACTTACATTAAACATAAGTTTAAAACGGAATATATATGTATACAAAGGTATTCAGACATATAACAAGGGGGTTTTTAGAAGGGGTCGTGAATGCACGTGATTCTCAAACATAATGTAGAGTGCACCCCGGGGAATTGACCTCTTCCACTTGTGAAAACTGGTTCATTTGCCGTAACATGATTGGATATGAAACGTTCGTATTGAGCTTAGATTCACAAATTAATAATTTGAAAAAATCTAAACTTAAAACTAAAAACTAAAAAACTAAAAACACAAGAAACCCTGACCATAGTACCAGGAAGTAATGGGTACAAGAATGATGATAAATTCTTGCTAAATTGAACAACCAATTGCTATAAACAGCAGTTTGACAATAATGTTTACTTCCCAATGAATTGAACAAGGTTCCCTGTGAAAGTCCCCTCGATTACGGACGTCGACGTCGCATGACTGTCGACGGGGAGGAGTGGGCAAGGCCGATGGGACCTGTCGTCTCACTTCAGACCTGCTCACCAAGAAATCGATGGCCTTTGCTTCCTCTCCACCCACGCTGCAACACCTCAGTCTCCGTCGTGTGAGTGAAGCGCTGGATTTGAGTGTTTGAGTGTTTGCATTTGAGGTCGATTTTAGGGGAAACAAATTTGCCAAGTGAATGATGGTGTGAAGCTCCTTCGGAAGGGAATTTTATGCTTTCGTGATGTTTCATTTGCTGCCCTGAGGTCACGGTACAGATCTAACCGATTTCCTGGTTTTGTGCATGTGTTTGAAATATCTTGATGATATTAGAGAAGATGATATTAAAGAGGTTTGGGTGCAGTATGATAGTGAAATTTCACTTGGTATAGCTGTGCAATGGAGGATTGTAACATCGAGCTTCAACTGGATTATGAGATTCTTTTAGGGGAAAACGGGGTTCTGTTGGGTTATGTTATGGAGTGTGAAGATGGCCTTTTTGAGGCTTCATTTATTTCTCTTAAAAATGACGACTGAAGATCTTAATGTCAATAACTGGGACTGCATTTAACGAAGCTAATAGTCATTTTCAAAATATGATTTTATATGTTCAAAAATGAAGGGTATGGCTTTTTCTTTCTGTTGGTTCAATTCATTCTGTCACCTTTGGAACTTTCTAGATGATTTACTTCACTGTGAAAGCTGCCACTATTGACGTTTCAGGGTTGAGTTTTGAATTTTGAGAGCCAGCGAATTGGCGAGGATTTTTCATTCGGGTTTGAAGTTTGTGAGCGCATGTTTAGGAGCTGGTACTCTAGGTATTCGTAAAATCGCTGTAGGCGCCATAAATCATTAATGACTACTTGCTATGAAAGGGGAAGGCGTTCTAAAATGAAAGGCTAAATAATCATATTACTCTTATGATTAAGAGCTCCGTTTAAATTTTGGAATGTGGGTACTGGTCTTTGTTCAGAGCAACAGGATCGGATTAACTATACAACTGAGTATATTGTTCAAGTACAGTCACGGGTCTGGATCCTCCTACAGGTGCGTTTCACTTGAATTCTTTCTTGCTCTTTGAATATATTCTTCTCCGCAGTGATCTTGAGACATTCTTGTATTTTGTATTTCAATTTGTGTTATGACAAAGACAATTCTGTGACTCGAGTTTGTAGACAGCGGAATGCTCTCTTCAATGTGCTGATTTTCAAGGTCATAATTGTTATATTTTATGAAGACAAGCTCATGGAGGTTGGATTCCTCTCTCAAATTTAGACTGCTAAAGCTGTATGCATGCATTTATTCTGAGTTCTGCGTGGGTCACCTCCCTTATGGATTGGCGTAGGAGTGGGTCTTTCAGCTTTATTTTCATTTGTAAGTATCTCGTATCCAGATTAATTCAAGCATTCTTTTTTCCTGGGAGAACACTAATTAATGCTCGGTAGTCAAGAAGCCCCTCACAGTTTGTGTGTTTTTTCTATGAAGGACATTGTGTGATACTTTAAATCGATGTTGATTGTGTCGGTCTTGAAAGATGTCAGGAATCTGATGATTTTTAACAATACTGGATGTTGTGTGGTTATTAGGACTGACATACATTGGACGGTATTGAATTGCAAGGTGCTAACCGTGTTAAGGTAAGCGTAATTTAGAATAGTAATGTCGTTTCAATTCGTCGAAACGACATTAGAATGTTGTTAGATAGATAGATAGAAACTCCGGTCCTTTTTTGAGGGCCGGCGTGAATAAAGTGTCCGTTCGTAATGTCAATGACCTTGTGCCCACTGGACAAAGGGCCATTGGAACAAAACGAATGTTGTTACATATGGTGCAATAGAACAACGAGGTCCCAATGTCACTCCCTGTGACTCCCGTATGTTTGTTCTAAATTGCTCTCCTCACTTGTTCAATTTCTCCCACTTGTTTAATTGACACTCATTTAGACTCTAAAAGTTAGAAATATTGTAAAATTGACGTTTTATATGAGTCTCTCAAACTTGCTTTGGTTGCAAATAGGGTATTTCAAACAGCTTCAATTACGTGTTGCAATTTCTAGTTTGGCAAGCCTTTGGTGCAATGGCGGCCAAGGAGGTCAAAGATGAGCAAGGGCAAACACCAGAGGAGAGAGAAGAATTCCTCCTCCAAAAATGCAGGGACCTTGAAAACGCAAACGAGCAATGGAAGCGTATGATAATTGAGATGCAATCAAAGATGGAGGAAGACAAGGTATGTTCATTAAGTTGGCAATTTTTCACTTGTTTTGACAAATTTTTGTACAATTGTACAAAACTAAGAATCCTTGTGCATCTCAAACTTGGCAATGAGGCACTTACTATTATTTTAATGAATATCTTCATTGTTGCTTGTGCAGCAAAAAGTATGTGAGGAGGCATCGAAGCACGAAAATGCTGTAAAAAAGGCAGTTTTGACCATTTGCGAGAATGTCCATGACTTTATGGCCAATGTGCAAGACTTTCAGGTACAAAGTCTAGATGCATTAAGTTGACAAGTATTGTTTTCCCTATAAAAAAATAACATAATTATTGACACAATTAGAGCTTCTTGCATTTGTTTTCTCTTTTGGGTATTACTTCATTGACATACTTTAATGTACTTATTTCAAGATAAACTTAGGCACATCATGCCATCTCAAGTACTTCACAGATGGACAATATACACCAAACTTGGAGACTCTATCTTCATGCGTGGAAGAGATGACCACTGTGACTGCATCTGCAAAAGCAGGATTGATTCAAGTAACCAAAGATTGGGAAGATGCTCATGGCAGAGCTGACCTAATGATCAAAAGATCAACGCAAACTATGATGTACAATATTCTCGGCAAAGAGGATGCTAAGGCCCCAAAAGCCATAGACTGGCGAATCTAGGTACACTACACTCACCTGTCTCATACTTCTTTCTGTCTCCAATTCTTGTCTCTTGATATTTCATATCGTTGTGAACTGCGTGATTGGCATTCGATTGAGAAATCATCTAAAGTAAGGACTTGAGATTGGGGATTAGATGCAGTAATGCGATGCATGTCACGACAGTCCTAATGTAAGGCATTGTCCGAGACTTAAGGTTTACTTTTTAACGAGTTTCTAAGGAAAACATATCTCGTTTGGTCAAATTTTATCCCATACTTCTAGCATCTTATGAGGAAATGATTCCTCAAATTCCAATGCATAAAATTATGTAAGACAACGTTATTTCTAGTTATCGGGCTTGTTAGGAAGAAAGTGAAAACTACTTCATGTGACAGATTTTAATGACATTGTTGTTTGACCTGATGTAGGTGAAACATGGATCAACTTGCGAGCGGACTAATTGATGGCTAGTGGTGATGGCTAGTGGTATAGCCGTTGATCAGATTTTTGTCTACATATGTTCTCATTTAATTTGTTGAAGCAAGTAGAGGTTGTTTTGTCCTCTTTTTCTCTGTGTTGGCCTTCCTCTTGTTGGCACTCTTATCACTACTAGCGAAGGTGTCGTTTCTCACTTGCGAGAATTTGGAACAGTACACACTTGTCCTACGTTACGAATTGCACTCATCAAATCTTAAGCGCCTTAAGGCAGTGAGTGTGAAGTGGCACCGTTTGACTCACCGAACAAGTGAAAAGCACCGAACAAGTGAAAAGCGACGCCTTCTCCTTGTACTAGTATATTCCTAATCATTTTCATTCTCTTGCTGGCCTCTTATTTGTTATATTGGCTCGCCATTGGTCTTATTGCTGGTATTTCTTTTGCTACAGGGAATGATCAAAGTTCCAAAAATGTATTGCAATTAAGTACTGTTGGAGATAAGTCTTAAATATCTCGGCAAAGTTTTTGAAGGCAAGAAACTCTGTGGATACAACTTAAGTACAACCCCCAAGTTCCCAAGAATCTTTGCATGTGTAGGAATGTATATTCAAAACATCATCAACAATTACAAAAACATGAGGTATTTCACATTGTGATAGATATGGCACTTTCTCCTGACTCAAATACAGCGACTTGTTCAGTTCCAGCTTAAAAGCTTCGAAACAAAAAGGTTGACAACCTCAGGTTAAACGGCATCGACAGGCTTTCATTCATCCTCTGAGGATCCAGCATGGGTGTAGTTTTGCCCAAGCCGTAGCTGACAGGGGCCTGCCTCGCCGCCTGGGGACTAAACTGGGTTGAATATTGCTCCTTTAATTAGCTCTTAAAGGACAAGCAAATTTTCTCATTTTTGAGGGTCATTTTCACAATTTTATTTTTATTTTTTTTTGAGATTTTTTAATTTTTGGGTACATTATAGTGTACACCAAAATATGTAATTTATTACCTTAATTGATTAAATGAGCAAATTTTTCTATTGCTCCAAAGTAGGTCATTAAACAGTGCTCTTGAGATTATTTTTTTATTTTTCCTCAATTTGGATGACAAGATGAACTTAAAATTTGAATTTTGAAGGACCAAGACAAAGAAATATTCACTTAACACACTTTGAAAAAAAATAACATGATTGGACAAAACCTCATGGATAGATAGAAACTCCAGTCCCTATTTCGGGGCCGGCATGAATAAAGTGTCCGCTCGTAATGTCAATGACCCGATGCCCACCGGACAAAGGGTCATTGGGCCAAAACTACTCTCCCCTTTTGGGAATGGACACTTTAGTAACAAGTATCATAATTTAAAGTAACCATGACTAATGGTTGGGAGTTAGATTTAAGTATAAGGTATGTTTTTGTAGTTAGTAATATTGCCAAGTCATGAGTTCTTTGGTTGATTGGTGAAGGGCAATGTATCACATTTGTGTGGTCCGGGTTCGATTCTCGTTCGTTCGTTTGAGCAGTGGTGTGATGAACATGACTTGGTACGGTTAGTGAGTTATCATGGCAAGAAATTTGTACTAATCAACCGGCCCTATTTTATCCCTGAGATAAGTGTTTGTACTCAGCTAGCAATCAAAAAAGAATAAATAGTGGTCTTCACCACTACTCTTTTGTATGTTCCTATTCCGTTCGTATTGGTTGGTTGTTTTCTATTTGTCTTTTATGTAGAAGGATTGATCCGGCATATTGTATAGCAATAGTGTTTATTGTTTTGAATGTGTGTTTTATGGAAGTTTCACAAAGATTGAAACCTCATGGAATTATGCATGGTCAAAGTTTAATTGACTTCAGGATATGCAAATTTTATGATGTGTATATCTCACTTAATATTGACTGTTTTAATTAATAAACAACTCTAATAGATGGGTTGGGAAATTTGAAGGGAGATGATTTATTATATTTTTCTAAAAACATCATTTTAGAGCTCAAAATACAATTTTTTTGACCCGAAAAGTCCTCCCATGGCCACAAGGTTCTTTCCAGATTACTTAGGAAATAGAGTTTTAGAGATGAATTTGAAACCTAGCACTTAAAGAATTTGTTGGATTTTTAGAAGAATTCTCAAGTACTCTTATTCGTATATCAATTGTAAACTACATATTGTGTGGTGAGAATTGACTTGGATGAAATGTTCCTTCAATTATATATGATCTCAATTTCTTTAAACAAATTATTTGAAATCCTTTCATTTTCATATTTAGCAAACAGACACTACTTTTGATACAAAGAAGGGTTAATCAAAGACATGGATTAAATCAATTAGCGTCACATAGTAAAAAAATTGCGCCCGTAAATCCCAAATTATTGAAATTATTGCGTCCTTTCTATTACTGTCGCACACACTAATAGTGTGGTTTGTTTTGTTTGTATGTTATATTGAGATCTTCCGGACCATGCGCTCATCAGTTGCATTCTTGCTATCAATGAAAAGCTCTTTATGAGAAGGGGTACACCGAAGTCGTTTCGAGTATTTTTAGGACGTAAAGTGGGGCAATTAATGGTTTTTAAATGAATTTATCACCATAACTTCAAGAAAATAAATAAATGGAAAAACCTTTTAGATCACAGGAAACACTTAGGCCTTTTTTCTTTTATTTTTTCAAGAAATCATTGAAGTCATTTTGTAGCTTTTGGAACTTTAGTGTCATAAATTGAATAAAATTATGAATAAATTATTCCAAAAATAAACTAAAAATAAGAGCATGACTAAATCACATGCCAACGGTAAGTAGCCACATGACTTAACTCACTATTTAAAGTATCGTGAATTAAATAGTAACTCACTATACTTAACTACACTTTTCCATCATGTTCTCTTTTATCGATTGAACAATTTTTAGGTGTGAAGTCGTGAAGACATGAAAGCTACTAAGGTTGATTGTCCTATTACCAACCAGGTGCCCAAAACCAACCACCCTAGATTCTTGCCTGTTAAGGGGGTTTTTCTAGGAAACGACCTTAAACGAATGAGACTACTCCTCACAAGACTACTCTATGCTGGACTAGTCGCTAGAGATTGAGAGTAGTAAGAGGTTTCTACAAAGGAGAACGTACTGTCGACTAGGAAAGAGCACCAGTATGCTAGAGAGTCGACTCCTGCATACCTACAGGCTACTGCAACTAATCAAGATACAACCACAAAGAGCGATACCAGAGTAAGAAACAGCAGTAGTCTAACATACTAGTGCGTACAAAAAGAGTTAAGACAAGAGAGAAGTACAACTTGAGGCTGCAAGTACAAAAGATGATCAAAATGAATAGCAACACTCCTCTCCACGAGAGGTAAAGTACATATAGGGGGCTGATCTGACAGTAGTGTCAGATCTGGTCGACCCGACTGATCCGGTCGACCAGCCTGTACCAGCCTGTACTACTGGGTATCGCCTGCCGGGTCTATACCTGCCGGGTATAGACTAGCCTAAACTTAGCCTAAGGGAATATCTACCAAATATTCAATTAACATTGCCTAATTTCTAGATTTTCAAAGAGAAGATGTACCTCATTTGTACATTAGAGCATGTGATCGGTTTTAGGTAAACCTATGACTTTCACTTTGAAAATTTGTACTTATTCAAATAATTATCAAAAAAATTAAATTAAATATGAAAACTTCTTAATTTCTTATTGCTAAAAGAAAAAAATTCTCAAAATATTGATTCATCTATCCCAGATAGATAGATAGATAGATAGAAACTCCGGTCCTTTTATAGGGCCGGCGTGAATATAGTGTCTGTTCATTTGGTTAATGAGCCAATGCCCATCAGACAAAGGGCCACTAAGACCAAACTACTCACCCCTTTCGGGAATAGACACTTTTGGAACTCCTAACAACTAACACATAACTGAATAAAATAAAAAGCTTTGGGTGTTTAAATGGTGGTTTTTTGGGTTGGTGGTCGTCAAGTCATCTGTCTAGTGGGTTGGTGGTGAGGATGTTGTATCATAGTTATGTGGTCCGGGTTCGATTCCTGTGAGGGCCCGTTGGAGCGGTAATGTGATATGGTGACTTGACACTGCTAGTGAAATATTCATAGGCAAGAGACAAGATCCTAAAAAGTCGCTTTAAGCCGCTTTCCCATGTATGGGTTTTTTGTGAAGAGATTTTTAATTTTTTAATTTTTTAATTTTAATTTTTTATTATTATTTTTTTTATTTTTTATTTTTTATTATTATTATTTATTATTTTATTTTATTTTATTTTATTTTTAAAAATATTTTAATTAGGAATTTTTGGTGATTTTGTGGTTTTTCTGTTATGTAGTAGAATGTATGTGGCATGGTATATGGTAATAGTGTTTAATTAATTGATTTATCTAAACGGGCATGGGAATCAATATGATTGGGATATAAAATGTAATTGGTGTGAAGTGTGGTCTCCAAGTCAGTGCTTCAAAGTTGGTTGTTTTTAGGTGGTGAGATGTTTTAGTGAAGTGGTTCATTTTGGTTTACCTTGGGGCCATGTACATATTTATGTAATATGAGTGGCTTGACGTTGTTGGTGAGTTATCACATGCAAGGAATCTGGAGTAACCAATCGTTTTCGTCTAATTATCTTGAGATACGTGTGTAATGGTTATTATTGTTGTCATGGAGTAACCAATCGTTTTCGTCTAATTATCTTGAGATACGTGTGTAATGGTTATTATTGTTGTTGTGGTGTAAAAACTGGCACTATGTAAAGTATATAGATAGTATTTATTAAAAGATTTTTATGACTTTTTGTGAAACGTCAAGGTGACACTTCTAAGTGGCTTCAGCATGACGCTTCTTGCTTCCGAGGGTTATTTTTTTATATTATTTTATTATTATTATTATTATTATTATTATTATTATTATTTTATTATTTTATAAATAGAGATCTTTGAGTTAGCTTTCTCAGGGTAGAGTTTTCTCTTTGGGTGTTAGGAGTTTGTATTTTAGATCGAGTTCAACTTTGAGATGTCTAACTGGAGGGTTCTTATGGAGACGATGGATTTAGAATCGCAGCCAGAGGCAGAGCTAGAGCTTTCGTTAGCACAGCTGCCAGATCAACCATCTGAACCAGCTGTTTCTATGCCAGTAGTGGTTCGGCGTCCGGATGAGGCTGGGCCGTCTCGCCCGCCAAAGCAGCCTCATTTGGAGCAGCAGTTTCACGGTGATCTTCAAAAAGATGCTCGGGCGTTGGTGATTCTGTTACAAGTGGGGTGTGTTGAGCTTGGTACCAGAGAGTTTATGTTCAAGGGAAGCTTCGAAGGTTTAAATAAGGATCAGTATTTTTGCTGTATGTCTCATCCGCTCAGAGGTAGTCCAGGCCATCATCGTTTTTTGAGGGGGCCGGTGAATTCTTTGGCAAGATATGATTGTGCTGATTATATTGCAATCACTATCAAGCGCATTCTCAAGTTCTTGGAGATGGAGTAGCGTTGTTTTCCAAGTTTAGTTTTTACTTTGGTTTGGTAGATGATATGTGTATAGTTTTGGCTTTTGAATTAGTACTTACTATTTTGGAAAGGCCAGAGTAGCTATTTATATTTGGAATTATGAAATGATAATTTTGGAGTTTATTCTCGACGTTTTATAAGAAGTGGCTTTAAGCCTCTTGTCATGTATGGGTTTTATTTGATTGGTAAGGTTTGGTGGTTTTCTAGTTTTCGTTTATGTAGTGTTCGTTTATGTAGTGAGATGGATCCGGCATGGTGTATGGCAATAGTGTTTATTTCTTTGAACGTTTGTTTGAGGGCTGCTTCAGGGATTTTGATTTTTTTTTTGAGGATGTCCATGGAGGGAGCATGTGTTGTTCCTCGGGCTCCAGCTGTGATGACTATTAGGGGGTCAACTTTCCATCCTTGTGTAGTAATGTCGTTGAGTAGAGATTGATATTTGTCCGTTTTATTACTTATGGTAGTTTGCGAGAATCTGTCATTTGTATATGTGAATTCAATAATTTGAACTGTGAGATCACTCGAGGGTTGTAGCGGTGGGGCATGTTGGTATGGGAGTCCTTTGATGCATAATAAGTCAGGTTTGAGTCGTGCGTTGCAGTAGCAGCGTTGGGTTGTGCAAGTGCATGGTAGGAGCCAATTAGGTACTGTGTTTTCTTGGGAATTATTGTTGAATGTTCCTGCATTTATGAGTATATAACATCTAGATTGTTTGATGGATAAAATTAACTTACGGAGTGCCCATACTGCTTTGTTATGTCTTTTTGTTCTGATGGCATGAATATGATGTTGGTTGCATTTAAGAAGCACATGGAGCCAAGTGTCGGTATCTTGAGAGTTACATATGGTGCATGTTTTATTGGGGAACCTTGCAATGCCGAAGAATAGTTGTTTTCTAGCATTTCCCATGTATTGTCCGGTATGGAATTTTAGTATGGCGGTTTTTTGTGAGTCTGTGATGGCAGGGTTAGTCCAAAATTCATTTGAGAGGTCATTGTCTATAGTTGGGTTTGTAGTCCATTTATTAATGTTTGGGAACCGTTGAGCCATTATTTCTAAGTTTTTCTTTCGATCTTGATTTGTGATATAAGTGTCAAGGCATCTAACAGGTCCTTTGTCCGGTCTGCGATCAAGGCCAGGCCAGGTGTCTTTTTGGTAGTAAAAGGGCGTTGTGTGTGCAAATTCATGTGGTTTGGTAGCAAATTTATAATCTTTACTTGTGCCATTTTTGGCTAGTTTGTCAGGTTGTTCGTTTCCAGATATATTGACATGTGCTTTGATTTTGTTGATTGAGGTTGGTTGAGTTCTACTGAGTAGCATGTCGATGATGGAGGCTAGGATGGTTTGGTCTGCATGATTTCTATGTAGAGTTGGATGTTTGATCTGTGTGATAAGGAGGTATAGGCAATTAAGGCAATCTGTGAATATGTGGGCAGGTTCATTGGGATATTTTGTGGTAATTATTTTGAGAGTTTTGTGTATGGCCATGAGTTCAGCTCGGAAGGAGGTTTGTAGTCCAGGAGTCGTTTGGATATTTGTATATCTGGTTTGGTGGCATGGTAAATGCCATATCCTGCTTTTTCTCTAAT
Organism: Pohlia nutans; assembly: GCA_022496805.1. Taxonomy (NCBI): domain Eukaryota; kingdom Viridiplantae; phylum Streptophyta; class Bryopsida; order Bryales; family Mniaceae; genus Pohlia; species Pohlia nutans. The sequence goes on from CM040085.1 coordinate 37,584,389, forward strand.
CCAAAATCCATCTTCATGTAATCGAGGAGGTTTGAAAGAACCATCCGTATAGTAGTTGTATGATGGTGGGAAACGTAGTTGGACTGCTGTTGAGAAGTGTGGTATCGGGGGTGTGTGAGTGAGTTGGGGAATGTAGTCGGATGGATATATGAGTGTATTCCAGTGGGTATTTTTATTGATTGGTGTGTTTGGTGGCATTTGCGAGTCTGTTTGTGTGTGGAAATGTGGGATGCACAGTGTTTCAATTTGGAACTTGAGTGTTTCAATTTGGAACTTGAGTGTGTCAATGTGGGTGTTATTGTATATTGGATTGTTGTGATGATGAATGCAAAGAATATGGATGGCAAGTGGTTCAGACGATGGTTTCTTTTCGGGTGGGAGTGTAGGTTCGTCATAAGTGATAGTGTCGGGGGCAAAGTGGGTGATGACATGAGTGTCAGGGAATGGGCCTATATACGGGGAAGAGTTATGATACCAGTTAATATTTGGTATGGTGAGTATGGTAATAGTTTGGGGGTCATGTTTAGCTGCTAGTCTAGCCCAATGTATTGCTTGTTGGGCAAGTTCTTCAGTGTTAGGGTGTGCATATCCAATTCCTTTCCATTTATATTGAAAAGCTGTACCTAGTGTTCCAAATATTTTGTCTCGTGTAAATAGGGAGTAAAATTGTGATATTGTGATAGAACAGGTGAGTGGTGAGGAGAAGTAGGAGTGGGTGATGTTGAAGGAGGTTGTAAGTGTGTCTAGGAGAGTGGTGGGGAGTGTATGGTGGGAGGGTTTGTGTGGTTTTTTGTTGGAGGATGTGTATTTGTATCGTTGGATTAGCCAGACAATTTCAGTTTCAAATGATTGTGGGGGTGGGACAAGGTTTTGGTTTGAGAATATGGTTTTATTATATTGTTGCCAGAGCCATTGTAGTCGCGTGGCGGAGATGGTAATGAGATAACGGCCTGTGTCTTGGTAGATGTGGGCGTGGTCGTTTTCTATATGGATGGTGGATTTAGTGGTGTTAATATCTTTGTCAGGGTTGTGTTCACGTATTGATATATGTGCGTGTGGGATGTATGTGGGAGGGGGGATGAAACGAGGGTCTCTCTGTTGTGTCAATGTGAAGTGGCTATTTAATATATTTGTGTAGTGTGCATGTTGTTGTTTTGTGTGATAAGTGGTGAGGAGGGTGATGTTGTGGGTGATGACGGTAGGTTGATTGTATGGGAAGAGGTTTCGCTGGGGCATCTATTTGGTATATGTTGTGTTATTTGGTGCGATCCATTGGCTTAGGTAGGTTATGTATGTTTTGGGGATGTTATGTGTGTCTTTTGTTTTAACTGTTTTGTGGAATATAACAGAGTGGATGGGGAATTGTAGTGAGTTCCGTCTGATTATAATAGGTGGGTTTAATAGAAGTGGTGCTGGTGGGAGTGCAAGTGGGGTTGGGGTTGTTGGGTGTCGAGGAGTAATGGTTTGGTTGTCTGATATGTATTTAGCTAGGAGTGTGCGGGCTGGGGGATGTGTGGGACATTGGGGTGGGCAGTCCGGAGAGCAGCTGGGGTAGCAAAAAATTTGCATGGCTATGTGTAGTGCGTTTTTTTCTAATTTGGAGGGAGTTTGATAGTAGAGTTTAAAATCTTCTGGGGACATGAGTGTGGTGCCATTGGGGAGGGTAAGATGTTTAATTTCATAGATGCTATTTTGTAGTAGTTTGTGTAGAAGCTTAAGAGATAATTCTTGATTGAAGTCCGGGAGTTCTATCCTAGTTTGTAACATCCATTGTGTTTCGAGTTGTGTTGCATGGAGTTGGAAATTTTCAAGAGTGCTTTTGAGGTGCATGTTTCCAACTGTTTTGAGGAGGTATAGTGTACGAGTGATAGGGGAGCGGATGCAGTTTTGTGGTTTGATACGGGGGATATCTTTTGCGCCCCCGAATTTAGATAAAATGTGTTGGGTGAGGCCTTTGCAGATTGTTCCTAATCGGCCTGGGTCATTGAGTGCGTTTCTGAGTTGTTCACCAATACATCTTAAGTATGCATTTTTGAGGGAGAAGGCTTCAAGTCCAAAGAGATCATGGGGTAATTGTGCGATGACATTGGCTGTGCATTTTGGGAGTCCACAAATGGTTTTTTTGGATGCCTGTGATTTTTTTGTCTAGTTTTTTGATTGTAGGTAGGGAATATGGGACTGCATAGAAGCTGTATGAGATTCCTACTCGTAGTACCGTGTCTACCATGCTTATTCTTTGTTTGATTGTGGCTGGACATTGTTTTAGTTGTTGACATTGATCTGTGAGTTTTTTCGTGGCAATGTGCGTTTGGATGTTCCATTTTAAGGAAGGTACTAATTGTATACCTAGGTATACATATGGTTCGTGTTGGTGTAGAATGGGGATTAGTTGATTACGGTAGTGTATGTTATGGTCTTTTATGTGTTGTTTAAACTTGGTAGGGTTAGTTTTTGTTTTGTTAAGACAACCTGTAATGGCACATTTGGGTACTCCAAGATCCATGCCAACCCATATACAAAATTTGTCTAATTTTGTTAGTTGTGTTTGGAGGGAAGAAAGGTTGTTTGAGATTGCGGCAAGGTCATCCGCGTATGCTATAGAGCTGATAGTGAGTTTTGATGTTCCAAACGTATATCCATGGGGGCCTCTTTGGAGCCATCTAAGTAGTGGTTCTAGGAATATTATAAATAAATATGGACTTAGAGTGTCTCCTTGAATGGTGCCACGTTGAATTGGTATAGGTTTAGTTTGTCCAAAATGTTCTCCTGTGAATATGGTGTGGGAATTAGAGTATATGTTTCCTATTAAGTCTACTGAGTCTGCAAGATATCCTAAATCTTTTATAATGGCTAATAATCGGGGATGATCTAGTGATCCAAATGCATTTTTAAAGTCTATGTATAGTAGAAAGATGTCTTGATTTGTGAATCTAGCATCTTCTAAAGCGGCAATGAGAATTTGTAGTTGTCTAGATGTACTGCGTTCTGCGCAAAAGCCTTCTTGGCTGTCATGTAAGATTTGGTGTTTTTCGCCATATGCAGAGAGGATTAGTGTAAGAGTGCTGGTGAAGAGTTTATATATGGTATTTGCTAGTGCAATGGGTCGATGGTTGGGGAGTTGAAAGGGGTCTCCTTTTTTGTATATTAGTATAGTGTGACTAATTTTCCAAGAGGTTGGAATTTGTTTTTGTTTATAACAGTGTAAGAAGAAGAGAAAGAGGAGTTTATGGAAGCTTTCAGGCATATTTTTAAGGATTATGTTTGGTATTTTATCTGGGCCTAGGGTTTTATTATTTGCAAGGTTTTTAAGGCAAATATCATTTGTTTCTCTATCAAAGTGTTCATGTAGTGGTTGGAGTGGGTTGCCTCTTTTTTCAATAACGAAGCCATCAAGGTCATGCCAAGGATATTGTCTAACGCCACAAGTGCAGTGGGTGGGGTGGTCTGGTTGGTAGTAGCATGTGGGGACTGTAGGGCGGTTAGAGATAGATTGTTGGACATGTATTTCGTTTGCTATATTTTCAGGGTTGGTAAGAAGATTGTTGTTTCTGTCAGCTATGCAATCAAGGGGGGGTGTTTCCTGGTTTTTGAATACTCTTTTGTTTATTTTTTTCGGGCTTTTGTCATAGAGTTTTCTGTATTTGGAGATGGCTTTTTTGACACATAATTGTGTGTATTTGGTGGTAATGTTTCTAGCTTGTGTTTTTGCTGTTTTGGCGAGGTCTGCTAATCTGGTGATCCATTGTTGTGGGTTAATGTTATATGGTGGCGGTGGTGGGATGTTTGCATGGGGGTGTGTTCGTAGTTTGTGTAGGATTGGATGCGTTTGCCAGTTGGGATTGTGATTTATGATATATATTGTTTTGCGAAGGAGGTGGTATGTGGAGAGATGGTTTTTCCATGTTTTTTGTAGTTTTCTTGGTAGGAAGCCGCCTTGTAGGGATGCGTGATTTGTGAGGGTTGGTAGGGGTGGGGCGCTGCATGTTTGGTATATTTTATCAGAAATTTGTTGTATGATGTGGTCCAAGGTTTGGCATGCGTGTTGCCATTGGTGGTTTGTAATGTGGTTGTTTGTGAGAAGGGTAGTGAGCTCATTAATTTGAAGGGCATTATCTTCATAGAATGCGCTTTTGAATTTTTCAATGTTTTCGGGGGGGATGGGGTTGAGGAGTTTGGGTGAAGGGTCAGTTTTAGGGGGGATGGGTCGGGCGAGGATAGTGTTTGGTGGGACAAAGAGTGTGACCGGAGAGTGGTCGGAGTTTAAGGTATGGCAGTGATTTACGGAGGATGTATGAATTATTATTGGGTGTTTTGATATAATATCCATCAATGAGGCTAGTTTGACTAAAATTTGGGCCTCCTTGGCGTGAGAATGGACTATTGGCAGGGATGTATGTTAATTGTAGGCTATTTGTAAATTCTCTCCATTCATGGTCTTCTAGTTGGGGTGGGGTGGTGGTGCTTTCATTTTGTCTACCGATTAGGGCAATGTCTCTGTTAAAATCTCCGCAAAGTATATATGTGTGATTTGGGTGATTTGTTATTTGTTGACTAATGTTGTGTTTAATGAGAGGTAGTAATTGTACATCGTCTATATGTGTAGGCATATACATGTGTAGTATGAGCCAAGGTTGGAGGGGTTGGTTTTTGAGTTTGATAATTTGTAGGTATGGGGATATCGATGGTGGAGTTGGAATTTTGGTGATATTGTCTGGGAATGCATATTGGTGGTGAATAAAGGTTAGAAGGCCCCCTCTGGCAGGTTTGTAAGGCATTCTTTGTTGTATGCATCTAGTGAGGGTATGCGTATTATTAAAGATAAATTTATAGTGTGGGAAGAGATTCTGAATAAATTTTGTGGATTTAGTGGCAGTTAATTTAGTTTCTTGGATTGTGATAATTGCAGGGTGGTTTTCTGAGTTAGTAATTAATTGGTGAAGGTTGGGGAGTGCTATATTGAGTGATGATGTGTTCCAGGTGATTAGGTGGGTAGGATGATTTGTGTAGGGAGTTCTGTTGACAGTCGGGATTATTGTGGGAGGAAGTGGTGGTGGATGAGAGTATTCCGGGATTGGTTCTTTACATTTTAGTGTTTCTAGTAGTAGATTAGTAGGTAAAAATGGGAATTTGGATGTTAAGCTTTGTAAAGATGGGGGTGTAGAGTGTTGATTAATAAATTGATAGAGTTCCTTGTGGATGGAGTTTGGGGGATTTGTGTATTGAGGGTTGTTGTGGTGGAATTGTACATATGGGTGAGGGGTTTTTATATGTTGTTCCGGGGGATTAGAAAGGCGTGTCATTTGATTTAGGAGAATTGTAGTCCAATCCGGGTCAGGAGTTTGAATGAGGTATGAGTCACATATGTGCGGCGAGGGACTAATAGTTGTGATAAGGGCATATAGTATGCGGGGCGGGGGGTGGTGGTTTATTTGGGTAAGATATTTTGAAAGGTGCAGGTAATCTATGTATGTGTCTTGGTGGTGGGGGTGTGTGGATTTGAGTATAGGGGCAAGTTTACTAGATAAATGTTGGTATTCCGGATGTAATTTAATAGTTCAAGGAATGAAACATGTTTTGCATCGGCTTTTATGGGATGGTGGGTGTTGTTCTAGGAGGTTGGGCATAGGTCCTGGGTTTTGTTCTATATCGCCGCATTTTAGGAGTAATATTTTTATGTATTTATTATTTTGTTTTTTTGAGAGTAAGAGTATGTGGTTGCGTGTGTTTATTAATTTATGTTGGTGGGAGTTGAAATATGTGTGTTTTTGGTTTGTTTTGGACAAGGCCGGTAGGCCGAGTCCATCAAGGTAGGTCTGGAGTTTTGTTTTTGGGTTTTTATTTGATTGGTTTGTGGGTAAGAAGAGGAATTTTATTTTTATTTGTGTTGAGTGTGTTTTTTTGTGAGTGTTACTGGGGCTAGATAGTAAAGGGTTGATATTTTTTTTTTGGAGGATTCGATTTTGTGCTGTGTGTGTAGAGGATGATGTGCTGGGTATGGTGTGTGGGGGCAGGGTGATTGATGGACAGGGCTTTGGAGTTTGTGCTGGTCTGGTGTGGGCATGTATGCTGGTATGTAGGCCTGTTTGTGTGATGTTTTTATGATCGGATGGCTGGGTAACAGAGATGGATGTAGGCATGGAGTTATTTTGGTATGGATATTTAAAGTTGGGAGATTTCTTATGGTTGGTACTCTTGCATTAGTTGTTTTAATGTTACTAGGGAAGGGGATATACAGTGACGGACAAAACTGAGTATTGATTTGAAACTTTTCCATTCAAACAACCATACCATGAGCATCAATGGGCAAAGTCCAAAAGTGAATATACAAAAGTTGTAGTGTGCAAAATATAACACATTACTACAAAAGTTTGAAGAAAAATTCAATTGTAATTTGAAAGAAACTGGATTTCAAAGTTAGCCATGTCTAAAACTCGGTTTTGTGCGATATAATTCGGAACTACTTTAAATTTTGTCAATTTTTTCTTAGAGCTTCAAAAAAACTTTTTGTGCCTTGGCATGCTGGTATACATCATTTAAGATTGTTGTACACAAAAATTGAAGGAAGTTGATATTTATAGAATTTAAAATATTCACAATTTGACAAGCATGCAAATGATGTTGGTTCTCACGATATTTGAATATTTTTTTGGAATTGAGAGCATGGGACTGCATTGGCCATTGTATAGAGAGCATAGGTTGCAACATGAACCATTGATACATCTTAATGTCCTTGCATTTGAAATAGTTGTTGAATAGGCCAATGCATTCAATTTATATATTAGAGCTATATGATGCAGTTTTTTGGTCTAGGTTTTTTGTACAAAAACTAGAGTTCATGACGCACATAATCAATCCTACAAATAAAATAAAATAAACATATCATTTTCAATATCACCAAAAAGTTCAAAACTGCCAGAAATTACACTTATTTTCATAAAATTGACAATTTTTTGATGATACTGAACACGAAAAAAACAAGTTGTTCAATTAGTTGCTTGAGTATGTGCGTCATGAACTCTAGACTTTGTACAAAAAAGTTAGACCAAAAACTGCATTATATAGCTTTAATATATAAATTGAATGCATTGGCCTATTCAACAACTATTTCAAATGCAAGGGCATTAAGATGTATCAATGGTTCATGTTGCAACCTATGCTCTCTATACAATGGTCAATGCAGTCCCATGCTCTCAATTCCAAAAAAATATTCAAATATCGTGAGAACCAACATCATTTGCATGCTTGTCAAATTGTGAATATTTTAAATTCTATAAATATCAACTTCCTTCAATTTTTGTGTACAACAATCTTAAATGATGTATACCAACATGCCAAGGCACAAAAAGTTTTTTTGAAGCTCTAAGAAAAAATTGACAAAATTTAAAGTAGTTCCGAATTATATCGCACAAAACTGAGTTTTAGACATGGCTAACTTTGAAATCCATTAGCTTTCAAATCACAATTGAGTTTTTCTTCAAACTTCTGTAGTAATGTGTTATATGTCGCACACTACAACTTTTGTGTATTCACTTTTGGACTTTGCCCATTGATGCTCATGGTATGGTTGTTTGAATGGAAAAGTTTCAAATCGATACTCAGTTTTGTTCGTCACTGTAAGTGATTAGTAATTTGAATTGATATATTATGCTGGGGTTAGGTAGAGGTATATTAGGATGTGATCTGTGACATTTTGTATGTAGTGTAGGGTAGGTGAAATTGTTATATGTGGGAATCAGATCATTAGTTTGTGTTCGGTAATTAAGGTGAGTAAGTTGTGAGAGAGGGTGAAAAGTGTTATAAGAGAGTTTACCATGGTTAATAATTTTGTTTGTTAGGTGGGAGTGGGTGGGGATATGTAGTGGAGGGCAGATGATGTAAAAGCCTGTAGTAGGGATTTTGTTGGAGCCATGGCCATAGGGATGAAATTGAGTATGACAGGGTTTGTGAAGGGAGGGAGCAGATGGGATGGGACATAGTATAGTGCAACCAGGGAGGCACAGCATGTTGTAATCAGGGAGGCCCAGCATGGTATAAACAGGGGGTTCATGGCATAATCAGGGAGGCATATCAGGGCAAAATCAGGGAGGCATAGGAGGGCAAAATCAGGAGGGCATATTATGTCAAAATCAGGGAGGCCCATGGCATAATCAAGGAGGTCCAGTATGTCAAAATCAGGGAGGCTCAGGGCATAATCAGGGAGGCGCAGGGTATAATCGAGGCCCAGGGCATAAGCAGGGAGGCCCATGACACAATCAGGGAGGCCCATCAGGGTAAAAGAGGGGGGCGCAAAGTGATTAAACATAAAACTGGTATTAAAAAGTCCTAGTGTGTGGGGGTACAAAGACCTAATAGATGGGCCAAAATGACTAGTGTCACTATATATGATGTGACAACTATATATGGTGTGACAAAGTAAAGGAAATTATTAAAACGTGTAGGGGAAGGTGGGATGGTAAATAAGATGAGTTTTATGTGGGAACTAACTATAAGGGGTGCTACTACCGGGAAGTTCGAGGGGTGCGGGTGGACCATCGGCGGGTCCTTTGTTGAGGGCCGAGAATATACCTCCCATTTGATCACTATATGTGCGCGAGGCCGAGGCTAGAAGTTGAAGTTGGTGCGCCAAATGATTGTGGTGAGTAGTAGCTTGAGCGGCGGCCACATCCATTTTCTGAGTGGTGTGGTTGGTGACTTCAATCCCTACCGAGGAAATGTGGGTTCGGAGACGGCCTTCAACTTCTTGAAGGGAGGCTTCGAATTGTTGGAGCGATGGTATGGGTGGAGCTTCATTTTTGAAGGCGGTGATGGCCTCTGCAATCACTTCTCGTGTGGGTCAGCTGTCTTGTGCACGAACCATGGCAGCGGGGTGAGCCTCCGCTAGGCTTTTGATATGAGGTGTAAAATCTATTAGTTTGCCGAGGCAAGGGACCCCTTTGCGGTTGCACCAGTGTGTGTAGACCGCCGCGTAGAGACACCGTATTGTGGCAACTCCATCATGTCGTCCTAAAGAGTCTCCTTCTGCACGGTTATACGTAACTGCAAGGACGTTTCTTGGTGATAACATCTTGTGTAATGCGGCGGTAATTTGGAGTTGAGAGTACTCCGCCGGTATCCCCCGAACTAGTATCGAGGTAGTGAGGGCCTCGGGTGCATTAGGATTAGCGGGACGGTCATTTAAAGGAGAGGTAATGTGCAATCTATGACCAGAAAAGAGTCTGGGAGTGGAGAGAAGGTACCGTTTGGTAGGTTCAGAGGCCACTGTAATTTCCGCCGTTTCTAATTCTTTGGTGCGTTTGGTCACGCCTATGAACTCGAGGTTGGCACCGGCGATATATCCATGGCGTGTGAGCTCACCGAGTAGTTGGCGGGAGGTGTAGCGGGCAAGAATAGGGCTTTGAAGCTCCAATTTTCGATTAGCCGCCGTGGATGGAAAGTCAAAACCTTTTTCTACTTTTCCAATGGCATAGTTGAGATCTTGGAGTTGCAAAGTAAAAATGCATTCTCCTTTTAGGAGGGAAATGCCATCGGTATTGGGATTAAGCAAATCTACCTTTAGAAAGCCAAGCCAATTTTTGGTGTGAGGGTGAACTATCGTTGAGACTGGTTCACAAAATCTATTGGCTAATGGGATGCCCATAGACTCAAATCTGGCTAGCGCTGCTGCTTCGACCTCGGGTTTTTTCATGTCATTGTAGCCAAAGTCAAATCTAATTACTAACTGGTGAGTATGTGCTAAGCCAGACTCAAATCTGGCTAGCGCTGCTGCTTGGACCTCGGGTTTTTTCAAGTCATTGTAGCCAAAGTCAAATCTAATTACTAACTGGTGAGTATGTGCTAAGCCAGACTGTGTATCTATATCTACTCCAGAGGGTATTTGTGTGAGATGATAAAACTGACCGGGAATTCCATTCGGCCTGACGGCCGGGTAGAGTAGCTGGGGAACGTGGGGAAAAGCATGGCGGTATGAGTGGTATTCCTGTATTTCACTATCTGGCATTCCTATCGTAGCTAAGTTAGCAGCACCGTAAGAGGAGAATTCTGGGAGACCTAATTGGGCATTTAGTATTTCATGGACTGAATAAGAGAGCCAGAGGTGGTGGGAAAATTCTGAATAGTTGGAGGTGTTTACCGGAGATATGAAGATTGGGTTTTCTTCCATGTTACCTGAGTTTGGGGCTGGCTGACTGAAGTTGGCCGCTTCTGGTTGCTGTGGGCTCTGCTGGCTGGGAGTGCGGTCCTGCAACTGCCTATTCACTGGCAGTGGTGGGGCAGCGGTCATGGGGGTTGGTTCTCGGTCTTGGGCAGTTGTGTTCGTCGGCGCATTCGTCGACGTGGTAGGTTCTTGTTTCTCTGCTGTCAGGGTTTTGTACGTAGAGGAGAGAGACTGTCTCTCGCTCTGCGATTCGTCGCTATCGTGGTCGTCTTCGAGCAAGCGTCTGCGGCGCCGCGACCTCGATGAAGCGGTTGGGTTGCTTAGGCTGGTGGCCGGTTGTTCATCGGCCGTCCGCGCTCTGGTCATGGTTTGCGAGTTGCTATTGTTGCCCATCTTGCTGGAAAGGGTGGAATGGAGCGCCAGGGCATGCAGTTTGACGGAGAGACGTTTCTTCTTGGTGCCTGAGGTACCAGCCTTCAATACCCGGTCAGATAGAGAAGGGTGTGAGTCATTTGAGTGACTCACTTTTCTCATGGTGGATTTTACTCTAGCCATGTTTTTGCAAATAAAAGGAAGGTGATCTAAGAGACAATGCTGTAGGTTAGTATTGGTGTGATCGTGGAGAAAGAGGGAGAAATTGCAGCAAGGGAGGTTTAGGAAGACATACATGTGTTGGTGGTGAGGAGTGCAGGGGTGACGTGGGTGTGGGTTAGGTTTTATAATTGCTTGTGGTGTCCATTGCTGAGGGGGGATTGATCGTGCTGATGGAGTGCGTGGTGGAGAGGGGTACGTGTGTCGTAAAAAATCTCGTCGCAGATTGAAGCGATGTCTGTGGGTGAGTGGTGCGTCTATTTTTAGTTGATGGTGATGCGGCATTGTGAGTAGGGCGAAGAGGTGGCAGTTTGAGTTTAGGATGGTGTGATGAGGAGGATTACGATGGCCGTAGGGCGGTTTGGAGTCTGGTTTGTCTTCTTTGTAATTTTGGGAGGTATGAGATGGTGAGTGTGGCTCACGGTGTCGAAGTCGTGGAAAGTGGTGTGGAGAAGGGCGGTAATGAAGGTGGTCGGGGGCTTTCCTTAAGGATAGGTAAGTAGGGAGCGACTGTAAGGGTGAGTTTGTGTGACTTTTGAGTGTTGGGGAGTCATCTGCCAAATTAAGCATTTTGTGAAAATGGATGATTGTGTGCGTGGCAGTGGATTGAATTGTAGGTGAGGGAGGCAGGGGTTCTGCAGTTAGGGTTTTGGAAGTTGGAGTTCGTATTGGTGAGGGTTGCTGATGAGGAGCGGTGTGGTGATTCATGGCAGTGGTCAGTTTGCAGTTGAAGGCATGGTTTTGTGTAGAAGCCGATGTCACGGAATTTTCAGAAGTTGATATCACACATAGTGATGTAATCATACAAAAAGCCTCACTAGAGTATGTTGATGAAGAGTCAAGAGCACTTGACGATGAGTCAAGATTTCTAATGCTACTCGAAGTGATATTAGCATGGCTCTACTTCTTCCGGTTATAAGAGTGACTCTGCCGCTTCAATTGACGATGATGCTGTGAGAGTGAAGAGTCATCATCAAATGCATAATCACAAGCATTTAGACATTCATTGGAAAAATGTCCTTTCACTCCACATGTATTGCAGTGCTTCTTCTTTTTTAAATTCTCCAGTCTAAGCGCTTTAGCCTTCTTCTTTTCAGTTGTAAGCACTTGACGAGAAGACCGAGAGTGACTATTCTCAGCCTCTATCTCAGTCTGACCAGCTCTATCTTTCAATGCCGATTCTCGCTTAACGAGTCGTGACTGGAAGTCTTGTAAGGTTTTGTGGAGGCGGGAGAAGTTGAATTTGTTTTTTGTTGTGTAGGAAAGGTAGTGTGTGGTGTAATCTAATGTGTTTTTTAACACATGATAATATAAGAATGGTTTCCTTTGGGAGTTTGATTGTATGAGAGTTGTTGTGTGGTATGTGTGGATTTTTTGTGGGATTGTTGATGTTGCGGGGAAGAGGGTTGGGAGTTTGGTGTGTGCTTTTGGTCTGAGAAATGGTGATTTGAATGTGGAAGTGTGACGAGCTGTAGTAGGGGTGGGAGTAGTGAGTTTTGTTTTGTCTGGATCTGGTGGGATGGGTGTGGGTAATGCATGATTTGTGTTTGGATAGGTGAATGAGTGTGAATTTTTTGTATAGATTGGGGGTGTGATGTAGGTGCTTGTGTATAGGAGTGATGGTGGTTGTGTGAAAATATTTGTGTGAAAATAGTTTGGAGGATTTTGGTATGTGGTGTGAATGTTCTTGCAAGTGTTCTTGCAGGTGTAATGGAGGTGGAATAGTGTCTGTAATGACTGTGGGAGGTGGTATTGATAGTGTAGGGGGAGTGTGCATCACTACTAGTAGTGATGTTGTAGACCAGAATAATCCATGGAAGTGAGGGGAGTGTTTGGACTGTGAGGTCAGTACTTATCTGAATCCAGGTTGGTGTGTCGAGCAAGCCGGCAGCAAGTCTTGGAGAGCTGGGAAGGCTGTAGTAGGGGGCTGCTGCAAGCGCTTGGAAGAAGGAGCTGGCAGCATACAAGTGTAGCACCTTGGTAAGCCGGCCGGTCTGTTGAGTCTTTGGAGATGTTGCGGGCCGTGGAGACGCTGTTGTATGGCGAAGGAGGGGATGTTGGCTTGGGACGCTTGTGGAAAAGAGAGATTTGTTGTAGCTAAACTGCGTGCTACTGTCTGGGGAGTTTGTGTTGTCTACTACTGCTATCTGTGGAGCTAGGAGTTACAAAAGAGTAAGTAGAACAGTGGTGGCCATGCGCCCTAGGGGAGTTTGTGTGTGTGCCATGACAGGCAGCGAAATATTTCTAAGTGTCAAGGTCCTCCTCAGCTGATAATACGGAGCTCATAAGCTCCTCAGTTCTTCCAAAAAACCATCCGCTTCACATTACATTACACGGAGTGGCAGAGAAAAGCTATAGCAATCCGAAAGAATCATGTGAATTATCTATCTATCCCATGTATAGTGAATGTCTTAACTGATTGGTTTTAGGTGCCTCGACCCTAGTATTACTTGACTACAACTTTAAAACTTCATAACTTATTGATACGGTGTCCAAATAATGTGTACTTAGGTGCGTTGGAATCCCCTTTCATTTGGGGACAAGGATTTTCAATAATTTTTTGAAAAAAGAAAAAAGCTGATGCGGTGAGCGTGGATCGAACACGCGACCTTCAGATCTTCAGTCTGACGCTCTCCCAACTGAGCTATCCCCGCAGAAGGACACGTGTCCATTCCGTAACCGGGGCTCGAACCCGGGTCGCCTGGGTGAAAGCCAGGTATCCTAACCACTAGACTATTACGGAGTAGACCTCTGGATGAGGAGTCTGTCGCAGATGCACCTCTCGCTCATCTCTCTGACTAAGTAAAAGCAAACCACCAGCTCTCCCGAGAGTTAGCGTTTTGTACAGCAATGCCCGCAAGCGTAATAATCTCGCTCCTCACTCGCTCGCACCCTCGGACTTGCGCACAAGAAACCAGCACGAGACCTTAGTCACCCGACAATCACAGAGCCTCTCTAACTTAGGGATTCGTATCATTCATTCACGATACAAATTTTTCACGCTCCGACAGCCAACAGGCTGCCTCACCTACTCACTCATTCGACCCGATCGATCCACACATGGGGAACAAAACTCTACCAGGTTCTCACTTCATTCGGCATACATTCCGCATATAACAACAATCAATCAAGCTGTGGATCACGGGTGTAAATTTATACAAGACCGGCTGCACTGACTCTTCCATGATCCACAAGGTAGGATGATTCCACAAATAATGTGTGCACTCACTGCTGCCAGAGCAGTACCTGAATTAACTATGTGACTGCCGTAATACTTGCATGCATGCCCACCGATCACCTCTCGAAAACACTGGATCATCCGCCCACATTGCAGGCCTCCAAAACGTTCACTTCAAGATATTACTTACACAACATGTCATATGCTGTATCATTCCCCACAGGGCGCAGGCTGGGATCGAAGCATCATCAGTCAGTACCTGGCAATCCTGATCAATGTACCTACATATAGGGCACCGCGGAACCTGGGGTCCCATGCATCACAGACTACTCAACTAACACTCAGACTGCCTGCCAGCCTGCCTGCCTGCCATAACTTGTACAATTATACAGTAAGCTGGGCGTGTCTAAGTGCATCCAAGGGAGGAAACATCGGCCGACCCACAGAAGGACTCTGCCAGTTCTCAATCACTTCTTCTTCTTACCACCCTTCCCCGACTTCGCAGCCGCGGTGCTGCTTGATCCGGAACCGGACCCTGACGGCTCCTGCTTCTTGCTGCGACCATGATGCTTCGGCACCAGCTCCGCAACCTTCAAAAGCAACGCCTTGCCTGCGCACGCGCCACGTCTATGTACGTGTCAAATTCTCACCGTGCATGTGGATTCCTCATGGCATCAAACACTTGTTCATTACACGGGAGTAGTTCATTCTATGTCAATATGGAGTTTATGAATGTGTCAGGTACAACCTCTTTTGTGAACTATACGGTCACAGCAAGAAGATCTAAGAAAGAGAAACAATCTAAGATCAATATGGAGTTTATGCACGTGTCAGGTACAACCTCGGGATCTTAGATTGTTTCTCTTTCTTAATTAAGTGTGCATCAATGAAGGCTTTTATTGTTTGGCGTTTTCAACTCACCATGTGAGAGAAAAGATGCCGGCTTTGAAATTTACAGGACTAACATCTTGGTAGTGAGGAGGGCAGACTTACGTGTAGGTATAGCTGGATTAACAAGAGTGCCATCATCTCTTTTCAGCTGCACTCTCACTCGTCCTCGTTGCATAAAATCTCTAGAGTACGCTTTATCCAACTGCATGGCCCCCAAAAACGCCAATTTTAGAAGACATAATATAGCCTCGTCGTATCAGATGTATGTGTAAACATCGTTTCCTGTCCTGCCGAGTTAAGTCTCAAATACTAGCTCAAATTTAAAGAAAGCTTACTTTGAAGGTGCCAGCCAACAGGGAAGAAGGATAGGAGACATACTTCGATAGCACATGGAAGCCTCAAATATTGGCAGCAATCGCCGATCTCCACCACATTAGGATTCTCACACGCCTTCGCCGCACTAATGCGCCTCCCCTCCGCCAAGGTCTTTTTGCTGTTGATGTAGATGGGGTAAATCACCACCCATCTTGATGTATCTGGTCTCAAACTCCCGTCCATGTCGAAGTCCTAAACGGCCGGTGAGAGCTAGTTCCTCCTCTCAATCTGTCACTCGTCACTCCGTCGTCGCTACAACTGGCCAGGAAAGTGAGACATTTCTGCACAAAACATAGGACGCACCTGAAGAAACATAAAAAATCAGTATTCTACCAGAAAACCAAAGTACGGGCACAGACTCAACAAATCGAAACCCTAAAGTTTGAAAGGTTTTGGAATAGAGATTGTTTCAGTAAACTCCCCTCCAATTACGAGATTCTCCCTCATAAATACATGTCCAATCCAATCCACAGACTCAGAAACCAGACTCAAATGAAATCGTCAAACTCGAGGCAACCTAAAACCCTAATCGGCATTGTAAGAACAGGATTCTAACCGCATGCGATGTCTACCCGATTGCACACAACAGAAGTGAAAGATGAAAAAGCGGGACGGCGATTGATTCATGAGGCTCAACCAAACTAAACTAGGGCCGTCCGGCGATTGCTTGCTACAGCTTAGGTTTCTGAAAAACTCACCAAACTCGACGCGGAAATGCTCAAATCGCAGGTGATGGCAATGCCAAAGAATTCTAGAGGTCAGACGCACCAAATCAGCGGCAACCGAGAGGTGAGTTAGAATCGTAGCGAGAAATGAAGCGCGTCGACTAGGGTGAAGAGATGTGTCGGACTGAGACGGACAAGCACGACCTTTAACCCTTCATAGGTAACCGTGGTTACCATGAAGTCGAACTTGGGTTTAAGGTTAATCAGACCTCTTTAATATCACATTCTCTAATATCACAGGCTCACCAAACCAAACCCTGGGAATATATATATATAATAAAACGTTAAAAAAATTACTTATCCATTAGGGGAGGCTGCTTTTTCTTTTGGTGTATATATGAATGTATTTATCCATGTGATCACTAAGATCGTTCCATATGGAATTCATGTTTACTTTTAGTCTTTATGTTAATATAAAAAACATTATCTTTTTATAAGTAAAAAAAAAACTAATAGTAATTTAATATATATATATAATATAAAACCAAAGCAGTTCCACATAGAATTCATATTTACTTAATAGTCTTTTATTTTTATTAACCGCAAGAAAAGTGAGTTAACTAAAAGGAAAAAGTATTAACTAAAAGGAATGAGCACTAACTACAAGAAACGTGCATTAATCCCTAAATGACACAGGGGGTAAGGACAAAACCTAGATGTGTTATAAAGTGTTACTTCTGCAACTATGATGAAGTTTGGTCCAAAAGAAAAAATGAGAAGCATTATGTTTAGTAATTATCAGTCCGATCAAACTTCCAAAAATAGTTTTAGATACTCATGTGATGAGTTTAGAAGCATTTACCATTTAAAATTCACCAAAATTACAAATTCTATTTTTAGAATTTGAAATTTGGTATGATTGGTTAAAACTAAACATTCTATTCTAAAATTTAAAAAAGAATTTTTTTCAAATGAGAGAACATCATTAGTTTCTCGAAATAGTAAATTTATAACACTAGGACAATATTGAGGTCTTTGTCTTTGAAAAGTTCCTTAGTGAACTTCAATATTGCAAATTAAATGTATCAAACAGCACTAGAATGTGATTTCTACCCCCAATTTTGACAAAATATCAAAACTTGAAAAATGTCATTTCCTGACCATGGGCAGTCACTGTTGTTTGGGTTGCGATCAAAAATTGGTCGATCGGTCACTTAGGGGTTAACTACATGAAAAATATATTAACTACATGAAAAGTGTGTTAACTATAAGAAAAAAATTAACTACAAAAAAAAGTGACTTAAATACAAGAAAAACAAATTAACTACAAAAGCGAGTTCACTACAAGAAAAACAAGTTAATAATGCTAAGAAATTAATTACAACTACATTGAATGTAATTTAACCTCTAAGCTCCCCAAAGACCATTTTTTGGTCGCTGCCCATGCCCAAAAAATGACTTTTTTTCAAAATAAAAGTATGATGTCATAGGTAAACGTATCTTCTTTCCAATGCAATGGGACTTATGCCCATCCGATCAAAACTCCACTTAACCCCTAAATTTTTGAGCGACCATATTCTGGTCGTTCCACTTTTTGGGCAGCCTCCAGGGACCTCATATTTTAAAAAAATTCAATGAAAATTTCAGTGTAGCTTCCAAAAACTACACTCTACATGTCGCACTTTGTTTCATGTCATTCCGATAAGTATTGCAAAAGTTATAAGCATTTGAAGTTTTTGAAGCGAGATCGGGCAGCAAGAATGTTTTTATTTTTTACTCTTTTTCAAAATTTCTTTTTTGATTCATGATTGGTTGATCTTTATCTACAAATGAAGCTTTAAATGTACCCATTTTGAGCAATGGGATAAAAGTTATGAGGAGATCTATTTTTTGGGCAGTTTGAACAAAAAAAACTTTGAAGCTCATTTCTAAACTCAATTTTCAGTATTTTTTAATGAAATAAAAGGCACTAGGTGAAGATTTCCAAGTACAACATTCTCACCGTTAAGATTGACATTTTACAATTCCATGTCAAACTTATTAATGATTTTCTTTTTCCTTTCACTTTGTACCCACTTCTAGTAATTGTTTTATGAAAAAATTAATATGAGCTTTTTTCTTACAAGATTTTATATTTGAAGACTTAACTCAATTGTTAACATGGCCTTGCCATTCAATGAATTTCTAACCCATTCAAAAAAAATATATTAATTTCTAAAGTTCAAATTTGTCACCGGGTTGAACCCCAAAAAATCTTCTTTTGCAACTTTGATCCTTATAATCTAAGAATCTAATGGTCATTTTGCTCTCAAATTTTGTGCTCACATGAAAATTCAAGTTGGGTATTAGATCTTACGGATAAATGATGAAAAAACTAAAAAACATATGATTTCTTCTGCAACTTCCAAATGTTGCGTTTTTCGTGGTTTTTTGTGAGAATACGGTCCTGAAAATTTAGGGGTTAAGGGAATTTTTCTAAGTGAAACACTTCAATGTTGAAAGGAGTTTCAACACTTCGGGTAGGCTTGCCAAAAATTTAAGCCAATGAGAATCATTGGGCACCTCAAAGGAAGTTGATTTCAGCCCACATGGGTTGCATGCATTGAGTTGTGGGCTCTTCCAATTGGAGGAGAGTTGAAGTGATAATCTAATTTAACCAAAATCTCTAGCTTCCCTTCATTCCTCCACCCGTTACAAGGTCTCTAAAAAAATGCTAATAAATTGAACATCTTGTCAATTTGAGTCATGCATCTCATTAGCTACCTCATCTAAAGAATGGTAAAAAATGGCACATCATTTCAACTTTTTTTTGGGTTTGAGAGCCCATTAAAGCAAAGGCTGCCTAGATTTTTCAAAGCCTGAAATTTCAAAATCTCAACTTCATTTGCTATTATCTTGACATCCATAAAGTCAAATGTTTTGAAATTTTGAGGGATGGTTTATAAGGCCTAGGAGTACAAGATCCTACAGTTGGAATGTGAAACAAATGTTTTGAAAAACATTCAAAGATCATCAACAAAAATGTCCAAAATGAGGTAGTTTTGGGTGGGGGACCCCCTCAGGCATTTAGGGGTTAAATATCAAAGAGCTATGCTAACTATGGTGAGAACAAAAATAAGCTCCAAAGACACCAAATGATCATAATTCAAATACCGATAGTCAAAAAAATTCTATAACACATTTAACAATCTCCAATGCTTTGACTGATTTTGGGAATTATCTATTGAAGTAGTTATGGCCCGAGTTATGGTAGAGAGATAGTGGCTACACTATCACATAAACATTGTATTATTATAAAAATTGCACCAACTTTACATTTTGGATTTAACAAAAAAATCAACCAAATTGACAAGAATGGATGGGCTTCTATGTTGCAAGTGGGTTAACATTTGAAGCTAAATTTATTATGTCATTAAAACCAAAGTCAGTATGTGATTCTTGACCATAGATAGTTACCTTATAAAGAGAATTCGTAGGTATTTTGATAGATTAGTAGCGACCAAAGTGCTAGCTTACAATTGCAAGTTCAAACAATGTAGGGTTGGTCAATAATCCCGTCGGAGTATGTTGACTGTGATGCAAATCTATGGATTGAGTATAGAGGGAGTACTTTGACTGCCAGAAAGTATATACATGATCAAAATCCATGATAATAATCCATTATTAACATATCAAAATCCATAGATTAAGTTGCCAACATTGTTTGCAAGACCATGAAGCACTTGTCAAACATGCGCGAAGCTTATTTGTTAGCGGTGAATGAATGCAATTCCTGAACAACCCGTAAAAAAAGGGTAGCTACCATAAAATGGTCGTGTGGTCACTGAGGGGTTAAATGAGAGATCATTTGATGAATTTGTGTTTTATTTCAACTTCATGTTTATTCTTTTGCAAATGCAAAATTTCTCTTCATGACTATAAACTTGTATGCAGTATGATTCCAATTTTCATTTTAATCCTCATCTTGAAGAGTGCTTGGAACCCATCTGAAAATTGATCATGTTATTTATATTGGCCAACGCTATTAGAACATGGTGTCGTTTTTCACCACATAAAGCAGTGGAAGGGCGCAACAATTGACTAAATAGTGGAAGTACACTACACCCCCCTAAAAAATATGTCAAAAAAGTACTTTGGTTGGAGTACTCATTTTCAAATACTCGTTTTTGTTACAAAAATTATTGTTTTAACTTTCTCTTTAGTGCAAGTGTATAAGTAATCCTATAAAGAAGGTTTTCTACAAGGTTGTAACTCAATGACATGCTTCAGTCATCCTCTACAAAGTACTTTAGTGACAAATGAAAGTACGTCAAATTTGCCCAAAAACTGGAAAGTACTTTGTAAAGGCCAAAGGAACCATCTACAAGGCACAATAATTTGCACGATGGTAGAATATTTTCTATGCGCGGGATTCTTGGTGATAGAGAGACCATAATAGCAATATTCGTTGGGATTTGGAAATGAAATGGGCTTTCCTTTTTATAGAGGGAAGAAGACAAAAAATCATTATTTTGGTTGATCCTCTAGTATAGGAAGTACTACGTATGTCTATCAAAGTAGCTAATAGTCGAATCTTCAAAATTTTGTGTTTTTTCTCTAACTTATTTTTGGCTGCCATCAATGAAAAATGTACTTGTGGTATGGTAAGTACTTTGTCAATGCTATTCCTGCCTTCCATCTTCAAATTCAATTCAATCTGATCCGCACGTACATTTCGATAAGATCCTAGAATCATGAATCCAAACTTTCCTCGACTCTTGATGAACAGTTGCGATTAACCCACCTAAAGTACTTCCAGTACTTGGAGGAGTAAATGTACACACAAAATACACTTGATTTTTGCCGAAATCGAAACCCAGTGTAGTTGACTTCCACCCTAAAATGAGACTGTTAGTGGGTTTGCTCAGTGGTGTTGGTTACAACGGGACAAAAGTTCCCCGTCTTTTCCACATTTCATGGGGTGAAATGCGACAATGTTTCTAGTAGTGCAAGAATGTCAATGTTTTTTTTTTTAAACAACTGGACGCTTTTATTCCGTTGAAAGAAGAGAAACATCACAGAGGAGCACGGGCACTAGGCCCCGGCAGTAGTGCAAGAATGTCAAGGCATGATATTTGCAAAACACGTCTCAACATTTCTGAACATCAAGTGATCCCTACACAATTTTTCCAAATTGACAACCGCACTTTCAAGTGCACGAGCTGCAGGATTGAATCAATATCAATTGCTGGGAGTGTCCTTACATCCATTTTGAAAATTTCTTTGATGGGCCCTGTGAGGGGCAACACAAAAAATGAGCAACGCCAGATAGTTCAACCATCAAACGGTATTCTTTAGTAGAAGGCGAAACAATAGTTCGATCTACGCTGAGCACCCGGGTACGTGACAATCACACAGTGCATGCTTGTACTTATACAGACAAAGAGCCATTCTTGTAGCAACACCTAAGGGATAATTAGAAGTACTATTTCTAAGGAACCAGGGAAAGTCACAAAAGAGACCTTAACCCTTTAGCGCGCCAGCGTTCATATATTGGACGACGAACAGATTGAAGTTGTTCGGATCTCATCCAGATTGGACAGTTTGCATCCACCAAAATTACTCTTGGTTCTTGTGCAAGTTGACTATTCTTTGAACGGTTTGGATTTTCAAAATAGGTTATTATGATTTTTTTTAAAATAACACAATTGGTTTATGTCAGGTTTCATTCTTAGTTCAAAAAGTGAGACCTCAAACATGATTTTCCAAAATAGGTAGAATCAAATAATGGAAACTATACCATCTCGTAGGGCATGTTATTCCAATTTCATTACAATTTTTTGAAATTTTTTTGTATTGAATTGGGATTTTTAATTGAATTTCAAGAGAAAACCTTTCAAAATTAAATAAAAAATATTAATAAAAAATATGATGCATCCAACCGTACAGATGTGATCTTCACATTGACATTTACAAGTTTTCTTTGTACATCTACTCCATTTTAGGGTTTCGTCAAACATTTTATGGCGCATCTTTGAAAACAGTGTTGAATTGGGACGTTAAAGGGTTAATGTTTCTCTGATGAAAAATTTAAATAAATTTACGTGACCGAGGTTTCATGTGCCGTTCCTGCTGTTTGTCAATCCATCAAAACCTACAGCACCTTGAGAATCTGGCAACTGCATCACGTTCAGGGTGCGATATTTGTCCTAAGATGCAGCCACTTTAGATACGACAGATTGAAGCAACAAGTCTGAGATAGCAAGGAAACACTATAACCAAACTCATTTCTTAATATAAATACCTTGTTTCGTTGAATGTCGAATTTGCAATGAATCCTAGTAACAAGAATATGGAGTGACGAAGAGGTGGTAATTTCATGACTTGTATGTGGCGTGCTAAAAACATTAGAGGTAACTAGGTTCCAGCGCCTCTTTGTCAAGCATCTGTGCAATCCAAAGTGGCCCAGACATACGAATCATGCATTTGCAAAATTCAATCTGATTTATTATTACCGGTAGTATCAATTTGGTATCTCAATTTGCTGTGCTGGCCGCCGGGATTGCCTTCTCTTCATACATCTCAGCAGATAATTTATTGATTCAAGCATACCAATTCAGTCCAGAGATTGCCAGTGCATGCAAGCTGCCATGGACAGTTGCAGGTTTAAGTGCGGCCAACACCATCCAAACGTTCCATCCAAAGGCTGTTCGAGATTCTCAATTCTTCTCAACTTGCTTCAGTTCCGCAAGAATCTCCGTGCACAAAAGTTCAAAACACCAACATGCAAATCAACAATAAAACATCACATTGTGTTCACCCAAAATGTCCATGTCAAATTAATAAATATATATACTCCGTCTCTATGAAAGGTAAACAACGTGGTACATGGTGTGAAGTCAATGCTCGCCTATCACACAATTGCTCATGCTCCGACTCCTAAACTACAGTACCACCGGGACTCAAAATTTGAGTACACGACTCTTACACTGCATCATAATTTACTGTAACCTATTCCTTGTTCTGTAGCATATATAATTCACTCATTCATTCAATTAATTCCCAGCGGTCGAGCGAGCGTTGATTCTAGAATACATTCCCAGCCGTCTTGTCGCCGGGACGGACCAAAGGCACCTGGTCCTGGCGCCCCAACTGCAGCGCAATCTTGGCGTGAAACAACTCGCCATCCTCGCGCTGGCACACCGGAATCCGGAGCGCCCGCTGGATGGTGTTGTCCACATCCGCATACGACCCCGCGCAATTGCGGTACATCTCGAAGATCATCCCGATCTGCCCGCCTTGCGCGAAGCTGAAGCAAAACATCGCCAAAGCGCTGCACAACGCCGCCGCGCTCGTCGCCACCGCCTGTGCACCCGCACCCACCGGCGCGCATTGCACCACGTTCAGCACGGCCGCCATGACCACCAGCACCGGAGCTCCCACGGCCAGCCTCAGGCTCTCGCGCTCCTTCTTCCGGGCCCAGCCCAGGTAGATCTCGATGTCCGCCTCTCGCAGCTTCTGCGCCGTCTGCCTCAGATCCTCGCTGATCGACGAGCTCCATCCGTTGCTGTCGTTGGACGGCATTTCGGGCTCCGACAGATCCACTTGGGTGTTGAGCGCGGAGCCTCGGACGGTGGCGGGGAATTTGGGCAGCCCGTTGGGCAGAAGCGGAAGCGGGTACGCCGCGTCCACGGCGTGCAGCCGCGCCAGCTTGTCCTCCACGTACAGGTGAGCGTCTTCGCGGAGGCGGGGATCGATGTGGAGCGTGGCTTCGATCTCGGCGGCCATGGATCTCCACTGCCGAGCCGCGGAGCGCTGCTCCTCGGCCAGCTGGGACGGTTGGAGCTTGCCCGCCAACACCATGAGGCCCGCGGTGCCGGCGTTGAGCAGGAAGGCGGGCAGGGCGAGCGGGACGGCGGGCGTGGCGCCGTTGAGGGCGGCGAGGACGGCCGCGGCCACGGTGGTGGTGACGACCGTGGTGTGGCAGAGCTTGTTCCAGTTGTCGCGCTGCAGGCCGATGGTGGTGTGCATCTCCGCTCGGTCGCGCGCCGCGACCGCGATGTGGCGGAGCTGCGCGACGAGGCGCGGGTTTTGGTGGCCGCGCTCGTCGGTCCAGCCTTTGGTGTTGCGGTCGGCGGGCGAGCCGGGCGACTTGGGCGAGGGCAATGGGTTCCACTGGTTCGCGCTGCCCGTCTCAGGGGTCTGGATTATCACCGCCAGAGGGGTGACAGCAGCGGCCTTCCGCGACCTGGGAGTGCGCTGGGAGTGCTGGAGCGGAGTTCCCCGCATCTCGGAGACCCGGCCATGGCTGAGGCGCGTGCTGACACGATTGCTGGCAATTGCGGAGCGCCCACGCTGAGAGTGAAACGCGGGGGACGAGACCAAAGAGGTGATGGCCACTGAAGTTGCCATCGCAAGGTGCACGGTTTCAGTTTTGATCGATCTACTCCGAAATGGAAGTACGTTGTGACGAGTGTGGCACTTGAGCTTTGGTGGCGATTGACTGGAGATGGAAGGAAACGTATATATTGGGCTCTCCAATATATTTACAAGCGCTGTGTAGGATACTTGGAAGGTTATGGAGTTCAAGAAGGAAGTCTGATAGTCGCGGATGAGAATGAGGGCGAAGGATTGGGCTGCCTTATATACAAGATGGAGGAACTGGTAGATGTCCTGTTTTGCTCGAGTCAAAGGAGAGTACGTCGGGAATATGGGCATGCAGAAACTCGGCGTTGACTGAGCAGTCAATCAGTCAGTGGAAGACTGGGAGCGTGGAAGAGCTTGAGTTTGAAAAGACTATTCTTCAGATGCCGTGTACTGTACAGTAGTGTGGCATGTGGTCATGGGTGCCCACTCACCAGTACAAGCGCAGTGTAAACACATGTTTTTGGACACTGAAATTGTGGAAAATAATGTCGTAAAGACTGGAAAACAACACGGTTTTTTTGGTAGAGGTACAAAAGCTGCCGTGATTTCACTAAAAATATGATTTTTTTTGGTATATAACTTATGAGTCGAATATTGTTGAATTTCTTTGATTCCAGATTTTGAGTCGTAGATTGTCACCCTTGTTGAATGATTTTATGGTTAGTTCTGTGATTACAGCAGTAAATGATCAACCCTTAAAATCTCAGGATTCAGCATAGCATAACATAGCAATGGGAGTCAACACTCTTTTGCAATGGGACCACAGTTAGAAGCTAAGTTTACGTGGCAATGACAAGGTAGTCCCTAAATTCATGGAATACAAATGGCGTTCCTTCATTACTAAAAAAAGTGGATTTAAGTGAAGATTTGCTTTTGATTTAGTTTTTAAAAGAGTGCTCCATTGCACTGCTCTTTTATGCTATGAAATATTTAGCCTGCGCGTTGATGATTGGAAAGCTTGTTTGAGGACCGCTTGATAAGATATAACTATTGTTACACAGAGAGAGTACAGGTCAGCGTGAATGGAGAGTCTGTTAGGGAAAGTGCTACCAACTTTGCCACTAGCAAAATATCCTGATTATTGTGTGAAAGCACATGAAATTTTGAATAATTTTTTGTATAGTCTTTTAAAAGACTCAACTTACACATATCTCTTGATGTGTAAACAATGAATCCATTTAACCCCTAAAAGCTGGAGGGGTATTGAACAAAACATAGATGTGTTATAATATGTGCTTTCCATATGTTTGATGAAGTTTGGTTCAATAGACAAAATGTAGAGTATCATCTCTACAAATTATCCGTACGGTCAAACTTTCAACAATAACTTTAGATCATTTTTTAATGAATTTAAAAGCATTAACCTTTGAAAATTTGTATAAATTATAATATTCAATTTTAGAGTTCAAAATTTAGTATGATTGGTTAAAGTTGGGCTATCTATTGTAAACTTCAAAAAAACAAAAGAAATGATGGAGGGATCATCATTACTTTCCCCAAATAGCAAATTTTATAACACTAAGACAATGTTGAGGAGATCTACTTTGAAAAATTCTCCCGGGTGGAGTTTAACTCGGATTGCCATAATTCAAATTGGGTTAGAAAGTAGACTTGATGTAGTATTTAAAAATATTTTTTATTTTTTCAAATATTTTTTGTTCCGGGCAGCCCGTTAAATTTGGGCAGCGACCAGAAAATGGTCATTTGAGCACTTAGGGGTTAACCCTTAAATGCCTAGGCCTATGACCATGGAATCATGCTTTACCTGTCACACTCAATTTTGCCACTATAAATAAGATAAAATTCAGCTTTATATTTTTAGTAGATGAAACCACGTGTCTACTACAAATCATGAATTTTTCATAAAATTTGGTGAAATTTTGGAATTACTATGATTTTTTGAAGTGATTGTAAAGAAAATTCCTATCAATTACAAAATATGCTCAAAATTTTTGATTTTCTAAACAAAGATGTAATTTACAATGAAGAACATTACAGTAAATGAAAATCATCCGTGTTTCTAAATTTAGAAAAATCACTACACCATGGTAATACCCACCAAACTTGTAACTCCAATAAAATACTCAATTATCAAAGTTTTCTAAAAATTCAAAGTGGAGTAGTTACTAGACTATGTAAGCTTCAGTTTGTTAGTTAAGCTCAGATGCAATAGAACTCATTTTCATGGCCTAAATTTAGTTTAAGCAAGAAAAAGCAGAAAAATCCAAAATACACTACGTGGTGAACCATTTTTATTACTCTTTTTGTAGTTGGGACCCCATGTAAAATCCCAAAATAGCTTGAATTACTTGAATTTAACCCTTAAACGTCAAGAGGGCCTGGGCGGGGCAGCCTGGAAGGCATCTAAATTTTCGGAGGCAAAAAAAAAAAAAAAAAAAAAAAAAACGAAAAATTGAAAAACCGGCTCTGCTAGCCAGCAGTGTTGCGGCACTGTAGCACTGCGGCACTTTTCAAGAAACGACTTCTGCTGCCCAACCTCAACTCCTGTTCATTTAGATAACTTTGATTGCTTGTCAATGACTCCACAATCTCCCAAATGAGGCGCAAATTTGCAATTTAGATCGCTTTTTCAGTAGCTTTCCAACGCACCAATCCTCGCTTGATTTGGTTGAGAAAATCTACTTTTTTCCTCAATTATTCCTTTATAACAAGCCCGTGGGGCTTGCTTTGACGTTTAACCCTTTAACGTCCCATTCCTTTGTAGAATAGTCAAACTACACTTTCATACACAGTTCAGCTTTCAAGATTTGTTAAAATATTTTTTTCATGTTTTTCATGCATGAAATTGTAAGTTTCCTATTAGTCCTAAAATTTTCCAATTTTTTTGATACAAAATGAATATTTTACAAATTTTTAGGTCAAATACTTCAAGAAATTCATATTATTTACAAAAAATCTTCAAGAAATATAATTTTTCTAGATTATGTGCAAATGACAATGGAGAATCACGTGATATATTTTCTGTAGAACTTTTAAATTTAAATTTTAAAATTTAGAAGGTGAACATCCTATGTAATGTAATTCAGACCTTGAGCTACACAGCTTGCAATAGGAATAAAATACTCAATGCTTGAAATTTATAAGATTTGAAAAGTGAAGTGAAAACTAGACTTGATAAACTTCATTTTCTCAATTGAAAGTAATAGCAAAAAACTTCATCTTCAAGGTTAAAATCGGCTTTGACCAACAAACATCCACTATTTGGATGCGCGGTCCTTAAAGGGTTAAGGGTTAATTTGAAGAGGTGGCATGACCAATGAAAATCCTTCACACAAAAAAATGGATGGAATTCAACATTCTTTCTTCATCCAGCAACTAATTCAAATCATCCAAAGACCATTTTTTGGTCTGGGCGGCTGTTAGGGGTTAACCCCAAAGGATCAGACCCTATAACTGCGGGTCAAATTTTAATTTCTATCTTCGTTTCAGTTGTCATAAATGAACACAAATTTGGAGTCATATGGGTTTTTTTAATTAAAAAAAAAGGAAAAGAAATTGAGCTGAATTGTGGTTGTAAGTTTTCAGATCTAGGTAATTCATTTCAATCATAAAATTTAAGAATTTAAAATGAACTAAAAACTAGACTTTGTAAACTTTAAAAAAAAAAAAAAAAAACTCAAAATAAATTGAGATAATCTTTAACCTTTAGTGCCCAGGGTACTGTAGCTGGGAGCACTGGATTTCAGTAGATTTTTCCACTGTGGTTGAGACTACCTGAAATAGAATGAATTAAATTAGAAAATAGCTGTACAATTCTATTCTCAACTAGAGAGCACACGTTCTATTAAAATTTGAGAATCATCCAATGGTGGGATTGGAAGATTATAGTATGTATTTGAACTGTATAATGCACGCTCAAAAATGAGATTTTGGGGGGTGTGTGACTTCAAAGTTAAAAAGAATTTGGGTTAAATTTTCAAAAATGAAAGTAAAGAAGTTCAGCTATGCCCTATGTCAACACCTCTCCGTTGCAATCTTTCATATCAATAATAGACTCACACATAATTATTGTGAATTTTATAAGTGAAAGTGACTTATCCATATACGGTTAGGACAAAATTTTATACGTTGAAAATTGATAGGAGTGGGTACGTTAGTCAAGATCGGATCACACGCACTAATGGAAGATGAAGAAGAGAACACAATCCAAAAAAATAAAACAAGATAACAAACTTCCAAACACAAGAAATACTGCATAATACATGTGTTGTATTTGTAAGTATTTACTGTATTTTCAAGTATTTGCAATATTTTCACGTTCTGTTGATAGGTATTTTGATAGTTGTACAATTCCAAATTGGAATTGGAATTTTCTGAAAGGTGTGTAATGTATATGGCAAAATCTGAACTTCAAAACTGAAGTTCCAATTCTTCACGGATTCTCTGCTATTTGCATTTCGAACGTTGCAGTGACCATAATGTGGTCAGCTGGGCACTAAAGGGTTAAGGTCAAAATGGGTTGGGTATCTAGTAAGACATGCTTAGGATTGAAACAATTGATCATTGCAGACATGGTACCCAACTACATGCATGATAGGCATCACTTTAGACCCTCGTATCTTCCTCCTCACACTTCTAAATTACGTGAATTTTTTTTGCACATATCTAAAATGATGCTCCCCATGCATGATAAAAATTTCAAAATTTTTGGAGCACTTTTGAACAATCCGATTTCAGCATATGTACCTTGAACGGTGGCATTCTCTCAATAAATGTGCGATTTCGTTGATCCTTTTTTCATACAAAAACTGTGTAAGCCTTCTTTAATTTCAACGGTTTACACTGTGTAGACCAATCGTCAAAATTACCCCACCATTGAGGAATCGAGCTTGTTACAAGCGCTAAGCTAAGCTCAACAACCCCCTGGTCCTTTAGGAATTGCCCTGCATAATAAATAACAATGGAGATCATGATATTTGACACATAGTTGTTTCGTTATAGTTTTCTTCACTCTGCTTTGTGAACGTCACTGTGTTGATTATGCTCTGTGATCCAACACAAAAGGTCACATCCTGTCATATCCAGGATTCTTTACGCCATGACTAAGCACTGGACTAGTCTCTCTTCAGAACCTTTGCATAAGAATGGTGTGAGACTCCGTGCGCAGACAGAACGGTCATCAACAATAATCAAAACACTCACAGGGATCAATCTTGTCATGCGTGTTGGAAGTGAAATTGTTGAGGACAAATTTAGATCATCTATCATAGCTGCAGATGGTTCAATTTCGCAACAACAGCTTCAACAGCATGAATTGGTTAGAGTGGATTCTTTCTCTTGAAATCTACGCCGGAGTTGCAGAACCTTGTCGAAGACGCGCATGTCCCTCCCATCCACGTTCCGACCCACCCGGACCTTGAGCGTAAGGTGCTGCTGAAACAAAAAAACACAGAACAAAACCACACGAATTTCAAAATTGACGGAGCCATTCGTGGTAGGAAATGCGGGTATGATTCTCGGAGAAGATCGAGTTTCGAACCTGCAGGAGTTCGGGATGCACCTCGAGCTCCCCGACGAACTCAAACAAGGAGCCCACACGCAGCGGGAGCTCACGCAAGTGCTGGAGGTCGAGGCGGAGAGAACACTCCCCATCCGTGAGGACAGCGATCCCGGAGACCGCGTCGAATCGCTCCAGAGATCCTACGACACGGAGGGACTGGTTGGGAACGACGAACGGAGAGCCGGCGTGAAGATCCTGCAGTCGCACCACCACGCCTGGGCTTACAGTTCCGGGCACCATAGCCAGAAAACGTCGACAACGACAACGAGGAGCGAGAAACCCTAACTCTCAGAAACACGAATTGCCGGTCTTCTGGATCTACTGGACCCTAAGGGCACTAGAAGACAAGAAATGAGGTCTCAAGAACCACCCATATTGCACCCATTTCAGTACAAATGAAATATATACTCTTGAGTTCTCCTGGTTTCACCCATTTCGGTAGAGCTTCCTCCTTTTGAGAACCGGCCATCCATACATGGAAGCCTGGCCTAAGAGCATGCCCACTAGTGAGGCTAGTAGCCCTATTTTCGAACCTCTTGTTCCAGCCCAGACCTAAATTTTGCTAGTCAAGAAGAGTTTGGCTAGTATCCCAAGCAAAATACTAGTCTCGATCACTTTGGTTGGCATGAAGTCTTCCCAAGTCAATTAGGACTTCGATTGTTTGTAGGATTGCAATTAGTGACCATATTCTAAACCTCTAAAATCATAGTCCTATTTCTCTAGAAAGAAAAAAAAAAAAGTGTTGGTCACTATGGTAGATTACGAGCATAAAAAATATTCAAATTTTATTTGCATTTTTATACTTTTGAAACAAATAGATGTCTTATTTCCATTGCACAACAATAGATTACAAACGTCACACTATTAATGGAGAGAGCACGTTTCCAGTGCTCCCTCGCAGGTGATTTCTTTGGATTTTCTTTCTACAATAACTGGATTAGACCCAAAGCTCCTAATCATCTTCAATTAAGAGCGACGCCCCCACCATAACATGAGGCCCCGGAACAATACCCGTCATGCTCGGGGTTCCTAATTTATTTACATTTTTGCTAAGCGATAATTTAGTTATGTTTTCATTAATCCTTTACATCCTAATGATATGCATCTTCATATCTACCACACAGAACTATGAAAATTAGAATTTTTGTCACTTGAAATTTGAATTCTGTTTTTATCAAAAGGCACACTGAAAAATCATGTTAAGCAAACCAAAAGAAGTCGAGACACAAACATTCAATGACCAAAATACCAGTATTGCAAGATAAAGAAAATATGATAAAGACTTCAAAATTGTTGAAAATTTTGTTGCAAATTTGCCGTCTTAACCCCTAAGTTACCAAACATCCATTTTATGGTCGCTACCCTTTTCTACGGGTTGCTTAGGATAAAAATTAAAAAATTATTAAAAAAAAAATTCAAATAGGAAATCAAGTCTAGTTTCCAACCCAATTTGAATAATATTCATCCAAGTTAACCCTTTATCGCGCATGATTGCGTCCACATAGTAGATGATGAACAAATCCAGATTAATCTCTTGACTACATACACGAACAATTTTCATTCATCCAAATTTTCCTTGGTTCTTGTGCCACTTGACTATCATTTCTACAGTGTGCATCTTCAAAATAAGATATTGTGTTTTTTTGAAAAACAACACAATTGGTATATGTCAAGTTCATTCTTAGTTCAAAAAATGAGATCTCAAACATGATTTTCCAAAATAAGTAGAATCAAATAATGGAAATCATACCATCTTGTAGTGCACGCTATTTCAAGTTCATTACAACAATTCTTATTTGTTTTTGGTTAATTTTGGATTTTAAATTGAATTCCAAAATAAAATCTTGAAAATTTAATTACAATTTATTAATAAGAAATATGATAAATCCAATTGTACAAATGTGATCTTCACATTGACATTTACAATTTAGCTTTATACATCAACTCCATTTTTGTTATTCATCAAACATTTTATAACACATCTTTGAAATCAATGTTGAATCGGGACGTTAAAGTGTTAAATTCCACCGAGGAAGAAATTTCAAAGAGCAAGACCTCAATATTGTCCTAGTATTATAAAATGTACAATTTGGAGAAAGTAATTCTTTTTAAAATTTTAGAATAGAATGTCTAGTTTTAACCCCTAAGCTCCCACGAGACCATTTTTTGGTTGCTGCCTATTTTTTCGGACAGGCCAGGCCCAGAAAAATAACTTTTTTCACAATAAAAAATATGACATCATAGGTAAACAAGTCTTCTTTCCAATGCAATTGGATCCAATCAAATCTCCATTTAAGGTATTTTTCTAAGTGAATCACCTAAATGTTGAAAGGTGGATTCAACACTTTAAGTAGGCTTGCCAAAAAATCTAAGCCAATTAGAATCATTGGGCACCTCAAAGGAACTTTTGTCCAGCTCACAGGGCTGCATGTCATGAGTTGTGGGCTCTTCCGATTGGAGGAAAGTTGAAGGGATAATCTAATTTAGCCAAAATCTCTTACAAGGACTTGGAAAAATTCTAATGAATTGAGAATTACAAAATGAATAAATTCTAATTGAATTTATTTAATGAATTGAAAAAATCTCTTACAAGGACTTGAAAAAACAAGCACCGACTCATTCTCAAGCTGCAAGATTCTATTTCCCGGCGTCCTCTATCAAAAGTGGGGTTTCCCCCTTGTTTGTCCTCTAAGCTTTCTATCATACTGCCAGTATCCATTGGGCTTGGGGGAGAGGGAAGTTTTTATCATATTCCATAGGCGAGCTCTATGTCTTGTGTGATTGTAAGCATAGACATTTATAATTCCTATTGTTATGTCTTTAGTCCATTGAAGGGTGATGTATTGAGCTCTACCAAGTGAGATGATTCCGTGGTCAATCACTATGGCTGCAATTTTGGATGAGAGAAGGATTCTTGTGTTGCCTTTGCAAGAGTCCTCCCGAGCAAAGGGTTGCGCCTTTGAGGAAATCTAGGTGTTTGGTCTTGGTAAGGCATTCCTACAGGATGTATTTGTGTTTGTGTAGTAGAACAATGTCGGGCTTCGGGTTTGTTTTGGAGAGGATCTTCTTAATTTTTCTGCGTTTCCAAAGCCCCTCAAAGTCCCGTCTTAGACTATGAATGTTTAGGGTGATCAATACAAATTGGTCACACATCATCTGATAGTATGATCAAGGGTTTATAGAACCCCTGGGACCCTAGAGCTAGGTCGGCACTCTCGTGTGTTTTTACCTCAGTGTTAGTGATGTATGTGGTGTCATCTAGTGAATGTAGGACTCGTCAGATGCCTTTGCTGGTTCATCCATGCATGTAGGTAGTGAAGAGTTCCGGTGATCCAACTGTAAGGAGTAAGGACTAGTGATGATGGGCCGTCTTCTTCAACCATCTACGGGCGGCCTGTGTTGCAGGGAAGTTGCAATGGGGGGTTAGGGCAGAGAAAGTAAGGCCTCTCAGTAGGTACTATCTCCTAGTGGCTTTGTTTGGGGACCTGTGCAACTATCTATGGAAAACGATCATTGAGGGTCCTAAGGAATCTTAGTCCATTTGTATGCATTGCGGTGCTTTATAGTGAAAATTGTATCATCATACTTGATGAGGACGAGCCACGTGTTAATCACCGCGCTAGAGCTGATTTTATGCCAATTGTATACCCAATGTGCGTCGGTCCATCTTTGTAGCAGGTTTTCATGCAACCTTTTGAGTTTGATGTCGTTGCGGAGATGTAGCATGGTTTCATTGATGAGTAATTGTTGAGCTTCAAGGTCTGTCGAGTGGTGCGTAATGCTGTCATGAGTCAGGTAGAAGCTGGTGATGGGCATGTTGTAGGGTGTGACTACGTTTTGGATTGTTTCAAAGACGTCTTTTGTTTGTGTTGCCATGTAAATGACAAGAACTATGACTCCGGCAGTGGTAGTCCCATACGTTATCCAGTTGCATTTGAGGACTTCCCAAAGGA
The DNA here is from genome assembly GCA_022496805.1 of Pohlia nutans. NCBI lineage: Eukaryota > Viridiplantae > Streptophyta > Bryopsida > Bryales > Mniaceae > Pohlia > Pohlia nutans. The sequence goes on from CM040085.1 coordinate 37,618,122, forward strand.
ACATTCGTATGCACATGGTCCTATAGCCTTTCTTTCTTGTGAGAGGTGTCTGGGGTGATGCTCTAATTGGTTCGTTTAGGATGGGTTGTCAGACGGTCTTTTGTTCTGGCCTATTGGTTCTACCTTGTGGGTACTGGGATGATGAAGGCTGGTTGTGCGGAGGTGGGGTTTTCTCCTGGCTGAGGTGCCGGTTGCCTTCTTTGAGCGTTTGACCCTTTCCAATATGCGCTCCTCTATCGGGCAACCATAAAATGGGCATTTGGAGACTAGGTGGTCAAAGGAGTGGCAACGCTCGTATTGGGTTGGGAAGCCACTGTACTCCATCGTGAATTCGGCTTTACCCGCTCCATCGTTTCTATTAATGTAAAATAGTTTTTGGTAAGTTGTTCACATTCTCAGGAAAGATAACCCAGTCTGGTAGGATTCTGTGTCATCTATTAGAAGTACTTCAACGATGTGTCCTACTACCTCTTGTAAGAAAGCTTTGGTCCGGAGGGCTTGGGGAAGATCTATAATTTGTGCCCACTAAGGAATCTTCACCTTCTCCTTGTTAGCCAGTGTTTCATAGTCGAAGTATGGGGACCACGCGAAGAATGTAATCATTTGTTTGTCATATGTGAAGGTTATGTTTGCAAGGGTTTGTTTCTGTCTTTCTTGTGAGAGCTGGACTTGGAAGTGGTTGTGTACTCTCATGGCTAGGCTAACATAGGAGCAATGTAATCTTCTAAGGGCCCATTGCTGGAGTCGTCGAGGGTCAAGACATTTACCTTTGGTTCTCCCTACAACCATAAATTCAGAGTTGCGGGAGAATGATGCTGTCAGGGCAGCCAAAAGTTCCTCACTGAGTCTGATGTGGATTGGTTCAGGAGGGGTGCCATTGGCTGGAGTGGGAGGTTGTTTTTGTTCTGTGACCGTCTCTACGAGGAGATTGTTCTCATTTGCCCTTGTTTGACGTATCTCTGGTTGTGTTGAGTTCTGGTCTCTTTGTGCTGAGTTCTGGTCTCTTTGTGCTTTTGTTGGTGAAGTATGTTGGTCCGTTGTGTGCTTGTCTGGGTAGAGTCGTGGGAGAAAGCGCAGTAGGTCCGGGGATACTCAGGCTAGTAGGGTGCAGAGGTCTTCAAACTCCGTGCCTCTTTGCAGTAGTCTGAGTGTGGTGTTGAGTTTGATAAATTTGGTTGTTTGGGCCAGGTTGCATTGAACATGTTGTTGAAGCTGGTTAAAGAGATCAAGGTCAGCAGTTTTCCAAGCATGAACTGTCTGATGGATTTTCTGAGGTTCGTTGACGGGGTGTTGGAGTTGCCCTCCCAATGTGGTTGTTCTGGCTGGCGTTGGTGCCATAGCCTTGAGTGTCCCAGTTGTGCCTCCTTCATTGTTTGGTATACATGTGGAAGGATGTGAGGATGGACAGCGTGGTACCTAAAGTTCTGGGGAGTTGGTGTTTGATGAGGCAAACTCATTTGGTGACGAGTCCTCGTCCGTGTGTGGGCTCAAATGCTCCTCCGTGCTCGTGGATGTGCCATGTCTAGATATGGTCCGTATCGTACGCATTGTGGTCGTGGGGATGACACGCTATTGTGCGCCCTCGTGTTGCTATTCTCATTGTCTTGCTCTTGGTACTGAGACGATGTGGATGTCGAATTTGTAACCTTCTTCCCTTGCCTTTCTTTATTTGATGCTACTTTAGTCTCAAGGATAGGATTCCTACCCTTTAGTTTTTGGGCTCTGACCTAGCCAGCTCCTCCTTCTTGCGCTATTTGTATATCGTTCCCTGACTTCACCAAACCATTGCATTCTATGGGCGTCTCTCTTACTCATGCAAGTGCTTGAAGGTGTGAATTTCTGGTTGCAGTTCTTGATTTGTACAATGGAATGTGTGGTGGTAAATAGTGATGTAGGTTATGTAGTTGGCATCGTCAGTGCTTTTGGGAGCATGTCTTTGGTGGAATATTGATGATATTTATGTGTTTTGTTGAACTACAGATGCAGGAACGGATGGGGGTGCTCCTGGGCAAAAATTGTAAATCTGTGTGGGACCTGTGTAACAGCATTCAACTGTAGCTGTAGATGTAGGTTGGTAGTTTCGTAGAAACTCATTTAGAGTCTCTTTGGCACGAGGATTGATGGGGGAGGGTTTGCATTGATGCCTACAAAGTAGGCACATGACATTTGTACGTAGTCAGAAGACATCACTCTGTAGTCATTGTAGAAGAAACCATAACATTGATGGGCTACAACCGCTCACCTTGTCGCCACTCTAAAATCAAACATTACTTCAATGGACTACAACCACTTAAACCACTTAAATCACCTGTCTTCAACTGTTGGACCGGATTGCTGCTCGATCTAAGTGATTGGGTTAGGCCCTGCGAACTTGTTAATTGGACGTCCAAGTTGTCCCGGCTCTGGAATTCTGCCCCGGTGTGGGCAAGTCTCGCCGATCAGTCTAAGTAAAATTCTCTGTGCAACTACACCTTCTACAAGATTGAACATTGAACTGAAAAGCTCAGAGGACAGAGTTAGTTCCTAGTTAAGAAGAAATATGCTTAAAACTTTTGCATTTCTAAAAGGGTAGCTTCGTTTCTTGGTGGCCTGACAATTTCATCGTCATCTTCTGACGAAGGCTTGGTAATTGCCTTCAATACATTTGTAGAGGACTCGGTTTTCTCCTAAAGAGATATTCTGCACTAGGTTTAGGGAAACTACGCTAAAATTTGTGCAAAATACTCTCTGAAATAAGTAGAATGCGTCACTGATTGAAGTTGGGTGTATAGGTGTAAGTCTTGATCTAAAACTGTAGTGCCTAAAAATTCGGATTTGAGCGTCTTTTTGTGGATCCGCACATTGCGGAGCCCTATCTCAGCAACCCCAATTACGAAGAGTCCTTAGTGTACGGTAGATAACCTAACTACTCGACTATCACTGAAATACCTATGAAATTAAAGGACCATTTGAATATGACCACTTGAATATGTTTTAAGCTTGAATATCAAGCTTAAAACATATATTGCAAACTCTTCTTAAAATTCTTTAGTTTATCTATGTACATCAAAATAATCAATACTACGCTTTATAACTAGCTTTTATCACAAAATATAAAAAAATTACCTAATTTTTTAATATTTATTAACATCATTGCTTTACAAATAAATAAAAACCTATTTTTTAAATAAGGGTATAGCGGCATGGCTATTGTAAGAATTGATTTGGCTATGCCAATTCCATAAGCAACATCAAGAATCAAAATCAAGGGGAAAGATAAAAAAATAAAATAAAATTACACTTATGCACATGTAGAAGACAAAAGGGTTATAATTCTGACATCTAATAGTTGTGCAAAAAAAAAATCTTTTGCTTAACCCCTAAATGCCCACAGTCCTCTCCAGATTGGGTAGTTTGGCAAAAATGCATTATAAAATGCAACTAAGAGGGATATTTTGAACTATATGTATAAATAAAAGTTGTACATTATAAATTTTAGATTCTGTCCATGCAGTTAGATCTATGATTGCTATCACCAATATTTTTGTATAAATTTTGAAACTTAAAATTCAAAATTATTTTGTATTTCGATTACGAACAAGATATTGACAATTCGTAGATGAAATTTGTTAAGATGGGTTGAAATGTAATACTCTAAGTGTTGTGATTTTTGGAGATTTTTTTGGTTGCTTAATTCTATGAGTTGACTTTTTCAAGAGCACTTTTGAACTATTTTGAACTAAGATATTAATTTTTTTTGTAAATCAATGCAACATGAAATGAGGCATACAATTTTCACAAATCATCCCTTTCTAATTGGATAACACACGCATGAAGGTAACTTCCCATAAAATCTATAGTAAAGAATTCACACTACAAAAAGTGCATGACGGATGAGAAAATTTGGATGAAATCTATACATCATCTGATCGTCCTAAAAATGAATGCCTGGTGAGTTAGGGGTTAAAGATGTGTTTGAATAGTATATATTAGTTTTAGTGTTTTTGAACCTCAATTTTTTTCTTAATTAATAATAACTAGCCACTTGGAATAATAAAGCTACTAGTAAAGCACAATTTACAGAAATTATTTCAAGCATATATTTATTTCTGTTGTAACAAAGTGAGATTTAAAAATTTCCACAACAATGGTATATTTTAAACTAGCCAACTTCATCCATACAACATCAGAGTTATCCGTAAAGTAGATACAACATACCTTATCTGTTGAGCTCTCTTTTCATTCCTCAAATACACATTTCTGACATCCACTCCTACAAGCCACCAGGTTTTTTTGTTTGGGAGAATTTGAGTGTGTCTTCAGGGAACTTCTTTAGCTTTGGTAAGATGCAAAGTTCAAATCATTTTGACAACGTAGTGCGTTGAGATTGGTCGGAAGAAACGGAGAAAAAACTCGTTTTTGCTATCTTTCAAGCTAAAAAACCAATTCTGCCTCGTCTTTCCTCTTGTGAAATTCTTTTGCTAGACTTTACGGATAACTTTATTACAATTACATCAAAAGAGTCTGTACAAAAAACCCACAAAAAAATTATCCATTTTCTTCTTTATCTAAATCTCTTTCCAAGCCCCAAACATCTCAATAGTACATTTTTCTGTAAATTTTATTGTTCAAGCTATTTCATTGTTTATAGGTCTATTAAATTCATGTTAGAACATAATTACTTAGTATTATAAACACAATATATTTGCATACATTATAGTACTAATTTGTTTTAACCTAATTATGAATAACTCAAGCCCTCGGGAGGTGACTATGCAAAAAGTAAAAAACCACGTGAGTTAATCTATAGGGTCTTTTTTATTCATTGGGGGAAAATTTCTACCTAATTATAAAATTTTATATGTGATATAGGATACTTTAAATTCAAGTAAGGAATAATTTGAAAATATTTTAGAATATTTTAAAATATACCAAGAACATTCTAGAATATACCTCAAATATTCCATTTATGTGATAGCCCCCATTAAAATACCCTCTTAACGCATGTGGTTACACTAAATACATGCTAGTGACGTCCTCAAGCTCAAGCTGTAAGCTTTTGATTTAATATAAGACTAGGTCATAATTAAGATCTTGCATAATATGCTCATTTACGTCCAAAGCACGGATAACTTTGTGTTTGGACCAAATCATTGCAAACTAGTTGTGATTTCATTTCATTGCAAACTAGTTGTAATTTCATTTCATTGCATTTTGTAACGACTTTTTGGGTATTGATAAGACCTAACACAAAGGATCAAAGGAGCTTTATTTCAAGGATAGGAGCAAGTTCAATGTACCTTTAGCCCCAAATGTTTCCAATATTAACAAATATACGGACGTAAGGTTACATTATACCCAACCTTTTACCATTTAACCTCTAAACGCCCGCCTAAACATCCTCACCTCTCTCTAGATTTGGAGAATTTCAAAAATGTTTTATAAAATGTAACTAAGAGGGATATTTTGAACTTGATATATGAATAAAAGATGTACATTATGAATTTTGATTCTATCCACACGGTTAGATCTATGATTGTTGGCACCGATATTTTTGTATAAAATTTGAAACTTAAAATTCAAAATACTATTTTTAATTTGATTACGAATAAGATATTGACAATTTGTACATGATTTTTTTTGTGATTCGTTGAAATGTAATACTCTAAGTAAAGTGATTTTTTGGAGATTTTTTGGTTGCTTAATTGTACGAGTTGAATTTTTTAATAGCACTTTTACATTGAAATCTTCAAAATTTTGGGTGAATCGCTATAGCATGAAATGAGGCATAAAATTTTCACAAATCATCTCCTTTCTAATTGGATCACACATGCATGAAGCTAGTTTTCCATAAATATATAGTAAAAAATCCACACTGCAAAAAGTCAATGACGGATGAGAAAACTGTGTTTGATTTTATACAGTACATCGTCCACTTTCCACTTTAGGGATTAATCTAGCGATTACATACTAAATTTGTTCTTCAAATAGTTCATGGACCAATCACAAGTAGATTGATATAGTAGATATTCAACTAAACTAAGATTTGAAAGGCCATTTTTTGACACTGTAGAATTGGGGGCTTGAGACTACTTGGAAGCGCCGGCAACAACTTACATCTAGTTGTCTAGTCATTAGACACTTTTTTTGTTGCTAATTTTAGCCAAATGGCTACATAGAACTTCAGCTAGCTAATTGATACAAAGGATTTTTGAAGAAAAAAAAAGAATAATAGCCAAATCTCCTACAGAGTCAAGATGTGTAGCCTCTTGAAACCTAGGTATCACCTTGATATTACCTGAGTAGCACCTAAGTAGCACATGTGTATCACCTAGGTAGCACATGTGTATCACCATGTGTTACCTATATTAGTTTGAAAAGAGTATCAAAGAGCCTGAATTGCTCTTCAAGCCACTGTTCGGGAAGTACCGGCGGTTAGTTACAAATTAGCCGGTTGATTTTTCAAAATAATTGGTTGAATCTCAAGAATAGAGACAAAAGACCAGACTAAATGACTAAGAATGAGTTATAATTAGTATTTATAGACGAAATATACGGGATATATTCCTAAAAAAACCGGTTGCTTTGGGAAAATAAAGGAAATTGACTGGTTGGCTCAAAAAGTATCCCGAACACTGCTTCAAGCAGTGGAAAAGTAGCAAAAGTGCTAAACTGTCTCCTGACCAAAAAAACCACTGGTCCAGTGACGTGTGTTAGATCCTTCAGGGGAATCAGGCATGGGTGCTGATTCTCTTATAGAATTATATGATAATGACAACGTTGAAAACAGTGATCCACAGAATTTAGTGTCAAACCAAAGAAATTCGATATTGAGAGTATCCGACTCATGCTGCCAACTGCAAATGTGGCTTTGAACCTTTTTCTTTTTTTGTTTTTTGATGGCAAATGAGAACGTGGCTTTGAACTTTCGCTTCACACCATACTATTAGGCTTGCAAGTTATTGGTGAGTGGGCACCCATGACCACATGCCATACTACAGTACCATATGTACACGGGTTCTGAAGAATAATCTTTTCAAACTCAAGCTCCGTCTTCCAGTCTTCCACACTCCCAGTCTCCCACCCACTGACTAACTGTTCAGTCAACGCCGAGTTTCTGCATGCCCATATTCCCGACGTACTCTCCTTTGACTCGAGCAAACCACCCGTCCGGGCTCCGTTTTGTATATAATGCAGTCCCCATTTCTTCTCCTTCATTCTCATCAATGACTATCAGACCTCCTTCCTGAACTTCACAGCCTTCCATATATTCTACACAGCGCTTGTAAATACATTGGAGAGCCCAATACGTTTCCTTCCATCTCCAGTACGTCGATCGCCACAAACAAGCTCACAGCGTAACCCAAGTGCCACACTAGTCACAACGTGCTTCGATTCCGGAGTTCATCGATCGATACTTGCAATCGCAACTTCAGTGGCCATCACCTCCATCACCTCTTTGGTCTCGTCCCCCGCGCTTCACTCTCAGCGTGGGCGCTCCGCAATTGCCAGCAATCGTGTCAGCACGCGCCTCAGCCATGGCCGGGTCTCCGAGATGCGGGGAACTCCGCTCCAGCACTCCCAGCGCACTCCCAGGTCGCGGAAGGCCGCTGCTGTCACCCCTCTGGCGGTGATAATCCAGACCCCTGAGACGGGCAGCGCGAACCAGTGGAACCCATTGCCCTCGCCCAAGTCGCCCGGCTCGCCCGCCGACCGCAACACCAAAGGCTGGACCGACGAGCGCGGCCACCAAAACCCGCGCCTCGTCGCGCAGCTCCGCCACATCGCGGTCGCGGCGCGCGACCGAGCGGAGATGCACACCACCATCGGCCTGCAGCGCGACAACTGGAACAAGCTCTGCCACACCACGGTCGTCACCACCACCGTGGCCGCGGCCGTCCTCGCCGCCCTCAACGGCGCCACGCCCGCCGTCCCGCTCGCCCTGCCCGCCTTCCTGCTCAACGCCGGCACCGCGGGCCTCATGGTGTTGGCGGGCAAGCTCCAACCGTCCCAGCTGGCCGAGGAGCAGCGCTCCGCGGCTCGGCAGTGGAGATCCATGGCCGCCGAGATCGAAGCCACGCTCCACATCGATCCCCGCCTCCGCGAAGACGCTCACCTGTACGTGGAGGACAAGCTGGCGCGGCTGCACGCCGTGGACGCGGCGTACCCGCTTCCGCTTCTGCCCAACGGGCTGCCCAAATTCCCCGCCACCGTCCGAGGCTCCGCGCTCAACACCCAAGTGGATCTGTCGGAGCCCGAAATGCCGTCCAACGACAGCAACGGATGGAGCTCGTCGATCAGCGAGGATCTGAGGCAGACGGCGCAGAAGCTGCGAGAGGCGGACATCGAGATCTACCTGGGCTGGGCCCGGAAGAAGGAGCGCGAGAGCCTGAGGCTGGCCGTGGGAGCTCCGGTGCTGGTGGTCATGGCGGCCGTGCTGAACGTGGTGCAATGCGCGCCGGTGGGTGCGGGTGCACAGGCGGTGGCGACGAGCGCGGCGGCGTTGTGCAGCGCTTTGGCGATGTTTTGCTTCAGCTTCGCGCAAGGCGGGCAGATCGGGATGATCTTCGAGATGTACCGCAATTGCGCGGGGTCGTATGCGGATGTGGACAACACCATCCAGCGGGCGCTCCGGATTCCGGTGTGCCAGCGCGAGGATGGCGAGTTGTTTCACGCCAAGATTGCGCTGCAGTTGGGGCGCCAGGACCAGGTGCCTTTGGTCCGTCCCGGCGACAAGACGGCTGGGAATGTATTCTAGAATCAACGCTCGCTCGACCGCTGGGAATTAATTGAATGAATGAGTGAATTATATATGCTACAGAACAAGGAATAGGTTACAGTAAATTATGATGCAGTGTAAGAGTCGTGTACTCAAATTTTGAGTCCCGGTGGTACTGTAGTTTAGGAGTCGGAGCATGAGCAATTGTGTGATAGGCGAGCGCCGACTTCACACCATGGACCACGTTGTTTACCTCTCATAGAGACGGAGTATATATATTTATTAATTTGACATGGACATTTTGGATGAGCACAGTGAGTTATTTGATACTTTATTTGTATGTTGGTGTTTTGAACTTTTGTGCGCGGAGATTCTTACGGAACTGAAGCAAGTTGAGAAGAATTGAGAATCTCGAACAGCCTTTGGATGGAACGTTTGGATGGTGTTGGCCGCGCAGAAATATTGCAACAGTCCATGGCAGCTTGCGTACACAGGCAATCTCTCGGGCAATCTCTGGACTCAACTGGTGCGCTTGATGCAATGAGTTATTTGCTCGGATGTTCTAAGAGAAGGCAATCCGGGCGGCCAGCACGGCAAATGGAGATTCCAAATTGATACTAATAATAAATCAGATTGAATGTACACGTATATGTCCATATGAATTATATATTACATTTTAATGTCCATATGAAATATTTCAAGCTCATTGCTTCGACCCCGGCCTGAACTGAGGATGAATTATGTTGCACCCTGCAAGTGATGAGAGGGCAGTACACTACATGTTCTCAAGGTGCTGTAGTTAATGGAGCAAAGTATTGATGGATAAAGACACAAGGGACAATAGCTAGTCACAACAATAACTATTAAGAAAATTCATCAGAGGAACATCAAGCTCTTCTTTTGTGACATTCCTGGTTACTTGGATCTGGGACTTCCAATTACCCCGTAGGCGTTGCTACAAGCATGGCACTTTGCCTGTATAAGTTCAAGCACGCAGAGTTAACGTTGACGAATACATGAAATAGATAAATATTATATGACTTATCAAAAGTCACTTGCACTTGTCTGTTTGATTCACACGAGCAGCCTGCTAATTACCCCTTGTGGCATGAAAATTTCTACATGAACAACTCACCCCGCCAACATGAGGTCCAACACGCTTAGCACCAATTGCATCAATCTCATCGATGAATATGTAAGGAACAAATCTCTCACCCTGGCTGCAGCTACCCCCACAAACATCTGTGCAGCAAACACGCCATGATATGATCATCCACCATGATAAACATACATGTACAGAAGCAGATCTTGACAATCAATAAATAATACCAAACACAAGAATTCGACCTGAGATTATAAGATAAGCAAGGGTCTCAAATGCAGAATCTAGGAAAGCCCTCTATCACCTCCAATATCACTACCGTAGTTCACTAATTAAATATGATCCATTCCCCGATAACAAAGCACGAGCAGCAACTTCGTTTGCGATGGCTGCTGTTCACCAAAAACAAACGAGCTGATAAATCCAGAGATCACCTTTTATGGCATGCTCCCATAAACAACATTCCCTTTTGTTGTCGATGTAAGTAATGCAGTTTCGTGTTAGAACTCAGTTTTCCAGAAAATGATGTTGAAATGCTCATTCTTAAGCCAGCCAATTAACCCTAATCCTTGAACAATGCCTTTGATGTGTCAGGCTTCAGAACGAGTATTGCACCTTTGATTTGTGGTGTCGTTCATAGTAATTTCAACAAATGATGTTTGTGAAATATGAAATGCTCATGGTTTATGGAGCGGTTTCATTCTGCTGAAGACTGCCAATTAACCCAAATCTCTGAACAAGGAGGAATGACTGTCTTGTTTACCGACTTTAGTGAGGCATTGGCAGTGAACAGCATCAGATGTGTTGAAATCGACTGAGTGAGAAATATGAGGCTGTGAGCCTGTACTGAACATTGGTAGTCTAATCGCTGACAAAGAAATTCTACACTGGATTCGCAATCAGATTGTCTTCATAGTTATGGTGTTTTTGTCTAATTGGGAGTTCGCCTGTAAATGTGGAAAATGTGGAATCACATGTGTACATAATACCAAATATTCTCTGCAGATACTACATTGTGATATTGAAGAGTGTGATAATAATGAGTTCAGTGTGTTGCTGCTTGTGCTGTTATAACCCCAAATCAGTGATATTTTTAGGCATTTAAATGCCAGAAAGCACCAAAAATAATTGGCATGAACCAAGCCTTAAGGGAAAATTTGAAGAAAAAATGGATGAAGATCCCAAATTGTTCCAATTTTATAAAATAATTTGGATGACTGAATCTCCAATTTTAAATGAAACTCGTCTACATATGTGAAAGAAAAGATAGTTCTATCCAAAATATAGATGAATATTAAATTATTAGGCTAAACCATTTTATTTTATGTCGCCACTTTAGCACTTCTCCAAATACCAAGAAAAGATCCCCGCCCCAGATGGAACCAAGCACAACTTCCCATTGAGAAAAGTGGCAATGGATAATATCAGGATTTACTGATTGACAGAAGATACCATAGAAATTACGCACAAGGAAAAAAAAAACAAAATAATCTGAGATTTGAACACGGGGAGGTCACTCCATTGTCAAGTTGAACACCACGTGCGAACAAAGTTTGCTACCCCTATATTATATGCCATAAATAATTTTAAAATTTATGATATTTTTTCTACATATACATAACCATTGATAACATCTTTTGTATATTTTTTTGAAATTTGTAGTCATCTTCATTTTTTTTAGTAATTGTTTTAGTTCATTTCTACGTCATTCTAGTTAGAAACGGTATGTTTTATAAAAAAGAAAGATCATCAAATTTGGTTATCTTTTTTTAGGGTGTAATAGATACTGAGTATATCTACTCATGAAAAAAAATTAATAAAATTTTGACCCATTTTGGTGATGCAACTTAGAAAAAGTAGATTTATTTTGTTCGCATGTGGTTTTCAACTTGACAATGGAGTGACCTCCCCGTGGATTTGAACATTGTACAACCTCATCAAAAACTACCTACACAAAATGGCGTATTTAGTGTCCGAGGAGAATTGATGTCTTTAACCACAATTTGTTCAAAGGTGAAGAGAAATAGTGTCCCTTGATACTACATAGGAGTTTGCCACTTGTCATTCTCATTTTCATTGAGAGTGTGATGTTTTTTCCAAGTATGAGAGTGACATGAGGTGACATGCCATATTTATTGTAAAATTGCCAAATGTCATTGGAACACTACATTCATTTTTTTCTTACAAGGACACTATATCTCCCTAACATTAAATAGTGTCCAGCTTTAGAAATAGTGTCCCGGGACACTAAATACGCCATTCAGTCTAGTGAATAGCCCAAAATTAAAGAAAACGAAAGAATCTGAGTTCCATGCACCGGAACAGGTCTCCAAATCTACAACCAGAATTCAAAAATCAGAGTGCAATAGGCCACGGCGAGGGACACAAAAGCTCTGACCAGCACTAGTAGGAAATGTGTAGTTTTTCAGACTAAAAACTAGTTTTTCACCCTAAACCCTAAACCCTAAACCCTAAACCACTTGTTGCTGGGAATGCTGGCCTCTATCTTCCGTTTGCTACCGTATCTTCCAAGCAGCTTCGTCTTTAAATAATTCAAAAAAACCATGACGATTTTTTTTGAAAATTATGAGTAGTTTTTGCCGAATTTCATATACATTGCTTTTTGAAATAGTCGAAATGTTGAAATATTTACATTTTTCACATTTCATGATATTATTTGGAGAGTCAAGTGCGAGTTGTGTGGGAAGAAAGAGCTGACTCTGTAATCAAATTCATTCCAAGTCACTCCCAAATGATATGGGATTAGAACTTGCAAGCCCATGTGAATTCTCACCACATCATATTTTTAGATTTTAATGCACAATTGAGCATACCAAATGATCTTATTTTGAAAAAAAATTCAACTAAGAAATGTTAGAAGGCAAAGTCGTCTATCACCTCCAAAAAGAATTTTGTGATTTGAAGTTTTTATGCATGAGATATGGACAGAATTTAGTAAGACATAAGAATGTGCATGAGTTGAATGAGAAAAACATGTGTTGTGATCAGACTTTTGAGACTCAATTGTGCATAGTAGACTAACTTATTTTGAGTATTGTTCAACTAAGAATACTTGCATTTTCAAGTAACCTTTCACTTCCAAAAAGAATTTTGTAATTTGAAGTATTTTTGCGTAAGTTATTCACATTTTTGTAAATGAGTTTAACAGGTGATTAAGAGAGAACAAGAAGTGAGAGTTCTACATATCCCACATTCATTGTTGGCACTAGTGTCTTGAATTTTGTATAAAGCACAAGAGTTTACACCACATAATCAAATAGATTTAGCAAGTAAAGTCATTCATATATTGGTACTGACTTGCAAGGTCCCTTTGGATGAATGATGAAAATACAATATTATGTTTTTCCAAAAAAAAAGAATTTAACAAAACTATAAAAATGGCCAACGAACATGACTTTTTGAAAAATATTAAACATTTGTCGGAAGCTTGACGAAGTTGCTTGGAAGGTACGGTATGCACTTTGTATCTTTCAAGGATCTTTTCCATGAAATTGCCCTCGTTCATACCTGGAGAAAATTTACAACAAAAGTGACTAAGTCAACCAGAAAAGAGATGACATTACAATGACAACATAGCCAAACCACATAAGGTTCTTTAGCCCTTGTGGTACTCACCTCTCAATCTGGCCATATTTTGTTAGGGAATAGTATACGGGATACAAGATTCTATCAGATTAGTTAAGATCAACTATTGTTGAGTTGGTTGCTTTTTGCCAATGATAGTCCATTGAGTCCATGTTCCCTGACGCATTTCGGATTTTTTATAAAAGAATATTGTAGAGCCTTGATGATTTCCGAATTCTTTATAAAAAACTATTGTAGAGTCCCACATATCGAGGAGGGTGTGACCTCCCAACTGCGAAAGAACCTTATGCATTCCTCAACAACAAACTCTCCAATATCACGTTCTATAATATTTGCTATTGTGTACATAAGTGATTGGGTACTTTCCACATGTCAAGTCTTGAACTCATGTACATTGGTTACCAAAGGAGTGGTATAAAAGAGTTGTGAGTGTAAAGAGAATTTGAGTTTTTTAATGCAGTACCTACGGAGTGTTTGGCAAACCCTTTCACTCATCCACCCAACCATTAGCACCACATAGACTGGCCTCAACCACCGGCTGCACCCGCGGCACCAGTATAAACAACACAATGTTCTCGTTGGAAGAGCTGCAAGATGCGGTTGCGCTCCTAGGGTGTCAAAAACCTGACAACGACTTGTAATCATTGTCCACGGTTGTCACAACCCTAGTTGAGTTTCAAAGGTAGTATTCAATGTCTTGCCAAAAAATAGCGAGACACTCTTAGACTTCCTCCTATATCTTCATCGACGAAGGCTGCAAGAGCCGGCTACAACTTGCAAGTACATGTGCGTGGTGCTATGCAACCATAGAGCTTGTCCAACATCCTAGTTCTAGGAAGCACTTCACATGTCGCCACACAGGCTGCTTGTCACGAAAAGCGGGGTTTGTCCACCATGGTTGCTACACGGACCTACAAGAATCAAACTTCTGATTAATCTTCTATGGCATTTGCTTACCATCAGAACTCTTTAATATCACCCCTTTGGTAACAGATGTAGAACTTGGCATGTGGAAAATGTTCAATCACAAGTGTTCACAAATAGCACATACTCTTTGTAGATACTAGAATGTGATATTGGAGAGAGATAATAACGAGTTCAGAGTATATATTCAAAATTCAAGAACTCGAATTACACTAAGATTATACAAAGAAATGATATACGGGCAATTCACACTGACATACAAAAACATATCTTTGGTTAAGATCAAATTTAGGAACTAGAGGATCCAACTCGATTAAAGAGACTTGGCGATCAACATGTACGAAGCAGCTAACAAGCTTGAGCGAAGGTACAATAACACAAATTCAAGTTTCTTTCTTGATGACAATTTAATCCCTAAACGTCACAGCGTCCAGAAACTGGACGACTAACAGATTCAAACCTTCCCTACGTTCTCATCAATGCTTGGATGAAAGTCATTTAAATTTTTGGAGATACTTCAACAAGTTGTCGTCCTATCTAATGGTTGGATTTAGTCCTACTTGAGTACATATTTTCTAAAATTACAAATGTAGAAGTATGTCAAGTCGTTGACCAAGCCAAAATTGCATTGACTGTAGTTCAAAAGTGGCCTTGCAAAAATGAGGTCATAGATTTAAGAGACTCAAAAATTTCAAAAAATCACCATGTTTAAGAGTATCTCATTTCAAATTCATTCCAACAAATTTTACTCAAAAAATATTAAAATTTTGTTTGTAATTGAATTTAGGAGGAATTTTTAATTTTAACTTTCAAATTTTATTATTAAATATTGGTGATAGTATTAATGAATCGAACCGTACGGACGGAATCTAAAATTCAAAATCTAGAACTTTCATTTATATATCAATTCCAAAATATTCTTCTAAATAGTACTTTATGATGATTTTTCTCAAATCGTCAATTCCAGGGACACCCTGGTACGTTTAGGAGTTAAATGCTGTCAGTGTAATAATATGATCAACCAAGAATCCATTAACCAAGTTAGAACTCAAAGAATAAGGTAAAGGGTACAGTTGCCGTCAGTTTAAGCATTTCAACCTACATGGAGCGCTGATTTCCAATGATAAAAAAAATTGCAGCACATAAAAATTTGGGTTTAATAACCAAGTTCAATTTTTAATTATTTTTTTCACAATGTATGATTTTGTTTTAAAAAATCAAACTTAATATGCATAGACCATTATTGATGTTAGTAGGTGTACCAATGACTGTCTTTTATTTCTAATCCAATATGATTGGCCAAAGGCTCCAATTTGTATTATAGATTTTACTATATATTTTCAGACCAAGACGTGAGATTCTTGGGTAGGGCCTCTCGCCAAAGTGCCAAATCAGCTGGCCAGGTGTAACCCCAGGAAGAGAGACGACTGGTTCTGCATGACATGGCACGCCAGCATCACCTCCACGTGGCACCCCATGGCCACGCCGGCCACCTTGCTCTCACTTCCCTTCCCTTCCCTTCGTTCACTCACTCGCACCTTGCTCGTCACCGATCCGACCTCCCTCACTCACTCACTCGTATCACGGCTAGTACGTTACGGCAGTCCTGCAGGATTGTCCTTTGTCGAGTACCTCTGATTCCAATCTCATTTCTAGAAGCAACTATCTAGCCAGCCAGGACATCGATCCTCACGCACTGTTAAGTTGCATTGAATTGCCCAGACCATCAATTCCACAGCTAGCCATGGAGGAAGCGTTGCTTCCTAGTGGGAGCACGCCGGCCGACAGTCCTAACTCCGCTGCGGAGCGAGAGGCGTTTCGTAACAATGTGCTGGGACGTCGAGAAGGCGCCATCACCGGTGGCGACCGATACCAGAAAGCTTCCGCCATGGTGGATCAGGTGCTCTGCCTTTTCCATCTCTCGAAACGGAATTTCTTTATTTCATTGTCGGGACACGAACTAGTGTAAATTACCTCCCTGTTGAAACTACACTAAAAAAAACATCGTCAGGATGTCGAAACAACAACAACATCGTAATGTGTTTCTTTTCTTTTTCGTTCAAAAAGGGATTAATTTACACTAGTGCTGCGTGGTGGTGGTGATGGAGTGCAGGCCGAGGATGGAGTGGGGTTACCAGTGGAGGTGCTGAGCCAGCCCAATTTCGAGCACGCCGCCAAGCTCTACTTTTGGTTCATAGGGCTAAACCCGGTGTGGGCTCTCAATCTGGCCATGCTTCTCGTGCTCAACTTCTTCGAGGTGAGCCCAATTCTCACCATGAATGCAATCCGCTCGTAAGAATTTTTCATGAGGATGAACAAGAATGAAGCTCCGAATGAATGGTTGTCACGATGTTTGCGTTGCTGATTAATTGGTTTTGGTTTCAGGTGCCTCTCTGGTGTAGGGAAGACTTTCCTAATCCATGTGGGGATCCGGAGAAGTATTACCTCGGAGGTTTACCTTACTTGACAAGAACTGAGTCTCTGATCCTTGAGGTATGGAAGATCTGAACACCCATTTTAAGAATTTCAGGAGAAGACTGTTGGGAATGTTATCTTTCTCAGAAAGAGAATTGAAAATCGGAAATCTGGGAGAAAAACAAACAAACATATATATGTTTTTGGGACTAAAAACTGTGTTTGTTTGTGAATTTTCAAAAAAGATTACCAAATTTCCATCATCTAGAGGGGCTCTTTTCATATTCAATTGAGCCCTAAATTATCGCGAGATTCTAATTGGCGTAGGCTCCCTTGCAAGTGATCGTTTTGCATTATTTTTCTGACAATTGTGGGGTGAGAGATGGCAGATGATCAGTGTGGTGATTCTGGCCGTGTATACCTTCTTTCCGATTGCCTTCATTGGAAACTCACTTTTCTGGCATAGTCGACTGGATAACATCAAAGTAAGTCGAAAGCCCAAATCTGGATCCACATTGCAATGAAGGATCAGTTATGTTAGTTATATCAACATTTTAGATCAACATCCAACTGTATGTAAGTCCTCGAATCAGAAGCTCATTTTTATTTAACTAGTTTAACTAGAGGATTGACTACATGACCGTGTAGGTTGCTCTCTTTGTGTTGTTGGCTGGAGATGCCATCTTCAATTTGGTGTATGTGGCTCCATGGGGTCCTCTGGACCATCTCCCATTCCGATTTGGCCCTTACATCAGAGTGTTGCTTGTCGTTGTAAACCTCCGGTAAGCACATTTGATGACAGTGCTGTGCATGAATATGAATTGATATGCTGAGAATCAATTACTAACCCATCACTCTATTCATTAAAATGGCTGAAATCGACACTTTTTTACATGTACAGTTTGGAACCTCAAATCTATACTAGTCCTAGTTTTTAGAGCTTTGAATGTCCGGGTGAATGTCACAATATTGGCGCTCTCAAACATGCCATTTTAATCAGGAAGGGATCAATCAATGTAGCTGAACAAAATGAGAACGTTGATTATTTTGCAGAGGCTTAAGGGATTGCGTGAAAACATTGGCAGGCATCGTTCGAGACTTTTTGGACATTGCGGTGAGTAATTTTATTTGAGAAACTGCATAACGAAATGCTTCAGAATTATACCCCTGAAGGACAATTTTAAAATGACAAACTCAATTGATCATATTGTGAAAAATATAATTCAAATGAGACCAAATTTTATATCACTGGAATCAGTGAAGAATTTTATTGCATGTGTTGGTCAACTAAAAAAATAAAAATTGAACAAGAAGAAGTCCACATAGGACCTACTCAAAACCGCTAAAAAAAACATGAGGCCCAATTTGGGCTTCTTGGTCCTTTAATGGGTTTAGTTCGGATGGTTTAGTGACTGTTGAATGTTGGCGGTGTGCAACAGGCTCTCTTGCTGTTGTTTCTGCTATTTTCTAGCTGGCTGGCATTCATTCTCTTTGAGGACACAGTGCAAGGGAAGACACTTTTCAAAACTTATAGCGCAACGTTATATCACATGTCTATCCTCTATACTACTTCCAACAATCCAGATGTTTGGATTCCTGCGTACAAGTAAGAGTACATTCTCAAAAACCATAATTTACATTCATGATCATGTCGCATTTTTCTAGCACTAGTACAAAATCACTTTTGGTGTTATGTTTTTCAGGTGACTTTTAAACTCTTTTTAACAGAGAGGAAAAAATATCTTACACAGCCTGGGTGGTTCTGTATGACGCAGGGAATCACGATTTTCAGCCATCTTTTTCGTCATCTATATCTTATTCGGTGTGTACTTCATCACCAATCTTGTTCTTGCCGTCGTCTACGACAGCTTCAAGGGCCAGGTACGTAATTTCCTCTCACCATCACACCCCTAAAGGGATCAAGAAACCCGAATTGGGCCTCATGTTTTTTAAGTAGGTTCTATGTAGACTTCCTTTTGTTCAAATTAGTTTGTTATTTTCCCAACATATGTACTGTTCTTCATTGATTCCAATGATATAAAATTCAATCTCATTTCAATTATATTTTTCAGAATATGATCAATAGAATCTGTTATTTTAAGGGCCCTGCTAGAATTTGTTACTAAATTATGTGATTTGTTTCCGTTGTTCTGGCAGTTAGCCAACCTAATGGTAGAGGCGGAGACAACAAGACAGCAAGTGTTGAGTGCGGCATTTGACCTTCTAGACGAACAGGTACTCACATGAGAATTATTCCTGCATCAATTGGTTTATATCATATATATTTTACTAATTAAAAATCCTAAATATTTGAATCGTCTTCATTCCTGCTTGTGCTCAGGTTCCGTGATTGTACTAATTGAAAAGCTGTAATGTACAGAAAAGAGGTTACTTGGATATCCAACAGTGTGCCAAACTGTTCAAAGAGCTTAATACTTACAGGTACGTATATCACTCTCTGCCTTGGTAGAAGATAGATTACCATCCGTTATCGACAATCTGGAATGTCCACATCAGATTTTGAGAGGTTCACGCCAACCTAGAGCAATTACAAATTGACACGTGGCAAATTATGGCATGGTTTGAATTGGTATCCTAATGAGGCTCCCCATGTTAAAAATAGGACGCTGCCACAAATTGCTGACGAGGACATTGAGGCCATCTTCTACGCCTTAGATGACAGTGGTGACTTCAAGGTCAGTCATGTCCTCTTGTATAATTTCCCTTGTTTTTTTTTTTTTTTAAATCCAAGTTATCACAAGTTGTTGATACTGAAAGATTACAATGTTGTGGGTATCTGATTAACTTGGTACAGATTAACAGGGAAGAATTTGCCGACCTTTGCAATGCAATTTCGTTGAAGTTTGATAAGGCTGATGAGGTAAGCAGTCGTGACACTAATTTTTGTACGACACTAATTTTGATTCTCTTGTTGTGATGAGCTCACACATGTAGCAACATTGACTTTCCATTATAAATGCTTTTGAATCTTTAATCTCTCTTATTTTCTTTGGTTTTATTTGATGAGATTTGGGTTCAACCAAAGAGCTCAAAATATTTGGCACGTTGATAACCTAATATTGTGCTTGTACCATTTAATGTATTTGGCAGCCAGCTTATTTGGAAAAGTTTCCAAGGCTTTTCAACTCAAAGCAATTCCAGGCAGTGAAGAGATTTGTGAAGAGCGATCTGTTCGAGAACATCATCATTGGTATGCTTTTGGTGAACTTGGTGGCTGTTATCATTGAAACTACGGTAAGCAAATTCAAAACTGAACTTCATTTCCTCCATCATACTTGTGCCACAACAATTTTAACCCTAAATGAGTAAGGATTTATGATTCTAAAATGACAAAGTCAATTGATCATATTGTAATAAATATAATTCAGATGGGACCAAATTTTATATCACTGGAATTAATGAAGAATATTGCATGTGTAGCTCAAAAAAAGAAGTAAATTTGAACACAAGATAGTCCACATAGGACCTACTCAAAACTGCTATAAAAAAAAGACACGAGGTCCTATTTGGGCTTCTTGATTCAAACTTGCATTCTTCTACTCCCATACAACTCCTATTGACAACTCTTTGTTATGTTAGAAACGGCAAAGTTGCACAAATTTTAGCTAAATATAATTTTATAAAATCAGAATGATGCATTTAGATTCTTGGGTGCAGAAAAGGGCCTTTAAAATAATAGGATCAGATTGCAAAGTTCAAAATTTTTCTCACAACTAATTACAATACGATGTGTGTGGAATGCAGCTGGATATTCAAAACAGTTCTGCGCAAGGAACATGGCAATATGTCGAGTTTTCTCTAGGTAGACTTATTATTGATTGCTTGAAATTCTTAAGCATTCGCTTGAAATCCCATTCCTAAACCTTTGATTGTACTTGGTTTTAACAAAATAAAAATTGAATGTAATTTGTGTACTGAATGGCTTTAATTACTTCTAAGCATGTTTGGTGGGGGTGTAAATTCTTTTTGCAATGGCAGGTTGGCTGTACGTGGTGGAAATGCTCCTCAAAGTGGTGGTTTATGGTTTTCACAATTATTGGCGGTCGTCCCAGAACCGATTTGATTTTGTTATTACTGTGACTGTAGGTGAGCCTTTACTTCATAAAAACCGGTGGCTCTTGCTCTAAATTCATTTTCATCAGATGGGACCCTGACTCTAAATCCCCCCCTCGACGCTAATGCAAGAGGACAAAAACTGCCCGTATATTTCGTGCATGTAGGGGCCCACCTTAAAAAATAACCCCCTCTTCCAAAGGTTTAAAATTCTCGAGGGGTTCCTCCTAGTGTAATTTGGGACTGTAGGCCCCAACTTTGAAAAAAAACTGTCAAAAAAAGACCCTAGGGTGCCCAAAATGGAAATTTCAAAAAATGGGGCCCGTGGATGAATAGTGTTTGTATTAACGTCGAGGGGGGATTTAGAGTTGGAGAGATGGGACGGATAGTACCCACACAACATGTTTGTAAAAAAACAACCATATTTTTAATCTGACAATTTATTTATTTTCCACGTGTCAGGCATTAGTAGTAACCTATAAAATAGCCTAAAATAATTAAATTATCCACCACAACTTCTGCGAACGTGCAATGTGGGTACGGTATTGGCCTACCGTATACTACTGACATCATACCTGACATCATACTGTACCTGGCTATCAGGATCAGCATCTCATACCGAATAATTATTTTATTTTATTTATAATTCTGTGAATATTTTCAAGATTCTCTTTTTCACTATACAAAATAGATTTTCTTTTGAAAAAAAAAAAATCCTTCATATTTGGGCTTCTCTTCTTATAATTATTTTTTGCCGATCCTCACAAGCGACTATGGTATTTAGAACTAATGAAGTCCTGCAATTGGGTCTGTGATATGTATCAGTTATTGCGGAGACGTTGACGAACACTTTGCCAAACAAGATCAACCTTTTCCAGAATGAGGAATGGTACACTTGAGTAACCCACTCTTGAAACCTGTGTTTTTTTAATCAAATTTTTAGGCTCTCAGCATTCATGTGACATTGCTCTTTGTCAGCCCCTTTACGTTACCAGATTTATTTAAATGTGTGTTGTTATGCCCAGGATCCGTTACCTCTTGATTGCACGACTGCTGCGATTGACAAGACTATTGGTCCTGATGGAGCGCTATCAAGTTATGGTGACCACGTTTTTGAAGCTCATCCCAAGTCTCATGCCATATTTGGGAATCACTTTTTGCCTCATGTGCTTCTTCTGTACTTTAGGTGTGCAGGTAATAATAATAAACTAACATCATCTGCCTTCTTTTTCTTTTTCTCTCACACTTTGAAATTTAGGGGGTCTGATGTCTGAGACTTCTACACTCAACGTTAGACTCTAATTGCACCTCCTTGCAGGGCAAATACACGTACGTATGTTCACAACTTGACATGTGAAAGTTGTCCAATCATATTTGTACTTAACATGAGAGATTTCGAGGATATCCAAGGACTGTGAAATTACAGTGGTTTTGAATACCATACTGGAGTTATCCTAAAAGAGAAGTTGTGTTTGAACAAGAGACCATGTGTTTTGCTTTAATATACACTTATTTGTTCACTCTAAATAGTTATAAGGTATGGAAGAGCTTAATGACCTCTCATTATTAGGTGTGTAAGAGCTCGGTGGTCTTCAAACTCATGCACAACTAGTTTAGCCATCAAAAAAGACGGGGTCCGCATCCCTTGTTGAATATTTAAAAAAATTGTCGAAATGATGCAAATATTCTTTAAAATTCTGTGGCTATTCTTTAAGATTCTCTTTTTCACCATAGAAAATAGATTTTTTTTGAAAAAAGAAACCTTAAAAATTTGGGCTTCTCTTTTAATAATTATTTTTTGCAGTGCAGACCCTGCCTTCTGGGAACGGTAATCTTTGGTGCCCAACAAAACACCCTTTCTACTAGTGAGTGCTTTTGTTGTATCAAGTCTACATCTAAAAAAATGTGGGCTCTTGGTTTTTTTACAGCTTTTTGGCGGGATCATATATGATGGCAATCCAAGGTTGCCAGGCAGTGCCATTGCTGAGAATGAGTATCCAATCTACGCATTATGTCTTTTTTCTTTGCGAATGTGAATTAGGCTTCTTATTTTCAATACTATGAATATTCTTCAAGATTCCCTTTTTCACCATACTAAAACAATCATTGGTTTAAAATAAATAAACAATTTCCAAGGATTTTTTATTTTTTATTTTTTAAATTAATTTATGCTGGATTAGCGTATAGTTTGGTAGAAACTTTTCATTTTGTGACAGGACTTAACCACACACAGCTACTTTGTGAAGAACTTCAATGACTTTCCATCCGGAATGGTGGTTCTTTTCGACTTGCTCATTACAGGAAACTGGCACGTATGGATGGATGTAAGTGCTCATATATGTAATGGAACACTTGGGTCAACAGCACAGGGCCACACTAGTATATATTAATGAGTGATGAAAGTTCATTCTGAATTTTTGAAGGAGAGAACCCAATGACTAACTAAATTAAAAATGAGTGTATCAGGGCTTTCTAGAAGTGACTGGCAACAGGTGGTCTCAACTCTACTTTTGGAGCTTTTATGTGCTCGGAGTCACTTTCCTTTTTAATCTGGTACACGCAAAACTCTTTTATATCACTCCTTTAGTAACCAACGTACATGAGTTCAGAACTTATATATTAGAATGTGATATTGGAGAGTCCTGACATGCATTGGCTCATTGAAACAGGTCGTAGCATTTGTGCTTGAAGCCTTCTTTGCAGAGATGGAAATGCATTCTGCTGCTAAAGAATCTGCTAAATCTGATGATAGTTCATCTGATGATGAGGTTAGGCCACTCAACTTTCACTAGTAGGAAATGTGTCATTTTTCACTTACTATAAATGAAAAAAAATGAAATGAAACCGCACCAGGCACGTGGGTTGTGTCAGTGCTAAATATAACATAATATTTAGCCACTATTCACCGTTTCCATGAAATGGGGAATGAAAAACAACAGGTCTGCTACTAGTGTTTTCATGTTTAAATTCTTTTTCCTTATGTGCATTAAGGTATCTACACCTAATTCCAACACTTTAGGAATTGAGTGTAGTTATAGATTGCAGATTTTATTTTATTTGACAATTCTTCTCGAGAATGTTCCAACACAACTTATGTTGCAATATTTAAATATTGTATGCAAAAGTTATAAGGGTTCAAAGTTGTTTTGGTAAATCAGACACAAGTATTGATGTTAATGGAATATACATTCTCAAATACAACATATACTTATCATTAAAGATTGTTGCCTAGTGTTCATATAAGGACCCTGTCTGAATTGCATGTAATTACCTCCAAACATTTCTCCAACCAAATCTTGATCTCCTATCCATATGGTCTACTATTTTGACTTTGTACATTACAAATGCATCTTGTATTTTGACTTTTTTTAGCTTCAATATATCATCTCTATTTTGTTTTTAACCATGATTGTGATAGAGTTTATTGTCTCTGCCCCACTAAGGGAGAGACTACAAAAATGCTTCGTTTTCAAGAGTTACACAACTGGACAGTAAAAACAAGCTGTAAAAATAAATATGGGATAAATACTACGGCAGAGACTACGCGACTAACCGCTTGTTAAATCAGTTTTGAATTGCTTCCAATGACACCACCCTTTGTAATTGGTTTGCAGGACCAAAGAAATCCTCGAGATCCTCGTCGCAGGGCAAAAAGGTAAGAAAGGAACTTAAGAATATTATTTCAAGCCCTTTTACATGTGATTGTTTGATGTTTTCACTTGTACAATAATATAGATAAATTGCTGATTGTTTAGTCTTTTTTCATGGGGTCTTTTGTAAGGCATTTTAATTACGTAGACAATTTGGTGTTGAAAATGCTCAGGATTATTATGCTTATGAGTTTTTTACACCTTTTTTACTTGTGATTGACAGGGCAAAAAATGACAATGTTGAATCATTGTTGAGCCACATTTTGAGTTCAGAGATTGAGAAGACTAGATCAGAGAAACACATGACTTAGTTCAATATTTAGCTCAACTTTCTATGAGCCAACTTGTACTTGAGTGATAGAACTATGGTGGTGAATATGTGAGGTTCAAAATGTTAGTATTGTAAGGTATTTTTATCTAAGTGAAAACAGTAGACCATACAGATGCATTTGTAATGTACAAAGTAAAAATATGCATCTGTAGACCAGGTACTGTAGTGGTAAAATATGTTGGTTCTAAAAATACCAATATTAACCCTTTGATGCGCCAGCGTCCATATTCTAGACGTTGGATGATTTCTGACGTGTCCCTTCACCACATACGGTGATGTTTTTCATCCATCCAAAATTCTCTTGATTCTTGTGCTAGTTGACTATCATTTGTACGGTATGGATCTTCAAAATAAGATATTGTGAATTTTTGAAAAATAACAAAAGTGATTTATGTCAACTTTCATTATTAGTTCAAAAAGTGAGACCTTAAACATGATTTTCCAAAATGAGTAGAATCAAATAATGGAAACCATACCATCTTGTAGTGCATGTTATTCCAATTTCATTACAATATTTTTTAATTTTTTTGTGTTAATTTTAGATTTTTAATTGAATTTCAAGAGAAAATCTTGCAAAATTAATTAAAAAATATTAATAATGAATATGATGAATCCAACCATACAGATGTTATCTTCACATTGACATTTATAACTTTTCTTTGTACATCAAGTGCATTTTTGTTTTTCATCAAACATTTTATAACAGATCTTTGAAAACAGTGTTGAATCGGGACGTTAAAGAGTCAAGAGAATTTTGGATGGATGAAAAACATCACAGTATGTGGTGAAGGAACGCGTTAGAAATCATCCAGTGTCCAGAATATGGACGCTGGCGCGTCAAAGGGTTAAGGTCTAACTTTTTGAACTGAGAATGAAACTTGACATAAACCAATTCTCTTTTTTTTTTTAAATCACAATATTTTATTTTGAAGATTCATATTGTACAAATGATAGTCAACTAGCACAAGAACCAAAAGAAATTTGGATGAATGAAAAACTGTACAAGATGTAGTCAAGAAAAAGGTCGCAATTTATTCATCGTTCATATAATGGACACAGACGCATCAAAGGGTTAACTGTTGTAAAGCAATAATTAATGTGAATAGGTTACAATACATATTTCTTGACAACGAAATTTCAAGTGAGATAGGCCAGGTAGGTGAGACATTCTAGTCTTTGGCTTTGTTGCCTTTGTTGTTTTTGGCTTTAGCAATTTAATATTTGACAATCAGGCCGCTTGATCTTCAGTCATGGCACACTTGATCTTCAGTCATGGCAACCTAGCATTAAAGTAGGAGCACCCAATTCCAACATAGTATCCAATGTCGATAATTTCTACACATGGCTTTCATTTTAGAACGCAAATCTAGGTAGACCATAGATGACTTATCGTATTGATCAACAAACAATAAAGGCTCTATGACGTGCTTAGATTTGCGTTCTAAAATGAAAGCCATGTGTAAAAATTATCGGCATTGGGTACTATGTTGGAAGCATTGGGTACTATGTTGGAATTGGGTGCTCCTACCTTATGTTCTCTTCAATTTGTACTCCCTCTATCCGAAAATAAATGTCATAGTTTTGGCATTTTCTTTCTGAAATAATTGCACCTTGTTTTATGTAATTGTCCTAGTTTCTGGCATTTTTTCCAAAACAACTGTACTATGTTTTTATACTTCCACGGGGCAAACAATGATAGCAACACAAAAACTACATACTCCTGTTAACAAAAGACCATTTTTTGAGTAATAGTTCCTTCCAAGAAATGTCATGAAATTCAGTGTGCCAAGGGCTGTTCAATGCCCAAGCCATTCGATCTGTACAGTACTGTACAATGAGAAGATTTAGTGTTGTGCTCAGTATACTCATATTCAAAAGCAACTCAAACAAACTCATGTTTCTGAATAAAACAAGTTCACATAAGTTCACCAACATAACAACAACCAAATCTCCAGAGAAGACAGCAACAAACAGTAGAGTAGCTACAATGTATTAGAAATATGGACATACCTCCAGGGCTTGCTTAATAGAAGTGAAAAAAGGTCACAAAATTTAATCCCTAATAGGCTTTTTAAAATACATTTCGCTATAAATAGAGGGAAAATTACATGTTCTTCTCTATCCAAACCCACTGCCCTGTGGTTCTAAGTGCTCTTCAGGGATTTCTATGTGCAATAGATTCACCCTATTAGTGAGACACTCCATCAGAAGATAACGTGAGCTCTGGCTGGCCACATACAACCTCAAGTTTCCAACTAGTTCTTGGCAGCTCAGTCCATACGAAAACTACTCCCTTCTACGTAAAATGGCTCCTGTGGTGTCCATTCAAACATCCACATGATGGGGAAAAGAACAAAGAGTGGCATTTCACCATGTACGAAAGAAACCGATTTCAACCCGTCAATTGCAAAAGCCAAGCATTTGCATTTTCTATCACTTCGCATGCACACTATGTAAATGTTACAACTCTAGGAGCAGAGCTGTGCACATACAATCATATCCCAACTGTGCAAATGCCACGTACCCGGGTAAATGCCACGTTTGTCAGTTCTCCAACGATGGAATTCATGGAGGCGCACCAGATTCCAACCCAACCCTGAATGCTCAGCCTAAACAAATACTTTACTGTCTGGAATGTTCCAACGAACAATCATCTAAAACCTTCACGTTCATTCTCAACACCAAGAACTACGCCCTCAACACCAGAAGTTCCTGAAAAAACCAGAGCAACTCCTCAGCACAAGGAAAATAGAATATTGAACGAGTTGAGTAAACTAGTATACTCAAACTGCATAACATTTAGTACCCCTGCCTTTCCATTTCATCTGGCTTCATCCAGCTTCATCCAAACACAGAATCGGCATGGCAGAGACCTCCATTACTCCCTCTTGCTTTGCCCCGCCATGTGTCTCTGTAGCGAGTGATGGCCACAATGAAGGATGAAAGGATGTGGAATATTCCACATTATTTCATTGGGGGGAGGCAGAAGTTGTGTTCACTACTGAATGTTATGCAAGCATACATATCAATGATACTAAAAATGAACATGACAACAGTATTGAGATGGACAGCCTCCCAAACTTGAAAACCAGCAATACCAGTTCTACTTCACATCCACGCTGAAAACGCAAGTGGTATCACCTGCCACTACAAGTGCGCCCTCTTCTTCTTCATCGCCATCCAAATCCAAGTCCATCTCTAGCCCATACCGACTGAAATGCTTGACTCGAAATCTCCACTCCCCCTTGGGCCCATCGTAGCCCAAAAACACGGCCCCTTGCTCCTCCGTCTTCTTCCGCAACCGCTTCTCAAATTTCTCCACCTCCACACCCTCTGCATGGTGCTGCCCAGTCTTCTTGTCCACGCATTTCACGTTCAACAACGTCACCTCGGCCGCCTTGTTCAACCCTTGCCCTACTGGCGGTTTCCGAGTCTCATCCATGTACACCAGCACCTCGCACTTGTTGAACTGAACAATGTTCTCCAGATCCAAACGCCGCACATCTGTCTCACCCAGGAACTTAATTTGTCCGTAACCCTGCACATCCAACAACACAATCATCACCAGGCCCTATAATCTACAAGTAATAGGCATTTTTTTATGAAGAGGAGCTGGATTAAAAGCCATAACCTTTTTCATGTATGTATTCTAACATTCAGTTTCTCAAGATTTTCTTTCTTCAGCCTCACTACTTCCCCATAACTTCGCCAGCATCACCATCTCTGTGTAAACCAAATGACATAGTCTATTCAAACTCCACCAACCTCAGGCACTTTAACCTCTAAAGGACCGATTTGTATATCATGTTCTTTTACCAGGTCATATGGGGACTGTCTTCACTCAAATTCGATTTATTCTTTGACCAACACAGGCAATATTCTTCACTGATTTAGAAGATATCAAGTTTGGCCCCATCCAAATTATATTTCACAAAATGATCAATTGAATTGGCCATTTTGAAACCATGAATCCTTGGTACAGCCCACACTATTCAACCCAAACTCCACAATGAAGCTTACCTTTCGGCCGACCACAAAGTCCAGCACCCTGCGACAGTAGCCAGAATCCGCACGTTCCAACGCAGCCAGCTCCTGCACTTTTGGATCCGTGAAATAATCTGAGTGCCGCAACTTTGGCATCAATGCTTCTATGTCCGCACCGTGCTCGTAAGCAATTGCGGCTTCGCCCGCTCGGTGGCCTGCAACAGCACCACCACCATGCATCAGCAATAATATTAGACCAAGTGTCACCCAATCTATCATAAACAACCAGAACCCCACACCCGTTATGCAGTCAGGTCCTGCGTACCAGTGATGGAAATGTAACCGTTCCCTCTGTGATTGTGCTCTTCACGAAAGCCGTTGGTTTTGGGCACCTGCTTTGAGGCTGATCTTTCACTGGACTTGGCCTGCCCTACTGGGGGTGTCTCCACGGATTCATTTCCATTGCCGTTGTCTGGACTCCTCCAGTTTGTTTGTGGACCTGCAAACCAATCCATGTATTCAATCAGACCCTCAGAAAGTGTCCAAATTAATCAACACAAAGACATTGAAAAACAGAAGAAGAGCAATGAAGCATCAGATCTTACTTTCTGGAAACGAAAACGGTACTGATTGGAT
Source organism: Pohlia nutans (assembly GCA_022496805.1). Classification (NCBI taxonomy): domain Eukaryota; kingdom Viridiplantae; phylum Streptophyta; class Bryopsida; order Bryales; family Mniaceae; genus Pohlia; species Pohlia nutans. The sequence continues at coordinate 37,647,542 of CM040085.1, forward strand.
TGCTTCGTCCCTAATTTCATCTGCAAAGCCTACGTAACCGGAAAAATACTCACATCAGAAACATACACAGGCAACTTCTACATTAGTCTTGCTCTCGAGGATATGAGACTAAGCATCATTTACTATTCTCAGCTATTGTACCTCTCCACAATTCATTCTGGAATCCCCTACAAGGAATTAAAAACATAACTGAAAATGACCAGGTCTACCATACTGGGCTGGGGCTGGTGCAGCACCGTGCAACCACATATCCCATCCTACTGTTCATCAATAGATTCTGGCAAGAAGCACCATACCATCTTTTTGTACAGGTGTCGCTATCTCTCTCACATCCGGTACGCTCTTCCCCGCAGTTGGAGTTATAGGGGAAGGCTCTGGTTGACGGATGAACAAAGAGCGCGGATTTTCTCGAGGAACAAACATAACATCTGCTTTTGGGGTCGCCGGAGCTTCCTCCCCATCACTGAAGAACGAGACCTGCACAGAACGACAAAATTGCCACAACATCAGAAGGGTGTTGATACGCACAAAAAAGACGGCAGAAGATCGCTTTCAATTAGAAAATGAACTAAATGGTGTGGAGACCCTTCCATCCAAAAAAATGTTTTCACAAGTACGTCACATTCTCATTCAAGGTAAACAAACTCACCTTTGGGCTGTCCTTCTTAGGATGATATCGCCGTGCATGCATGCGAACTTTGGAGCGCTGAGCGATGTGCCGAGGAGTCAACAAAGTGTTAACTCGCACTTGAGTTGGCTTCTCTGATACCTGCACTTGAGTAGACAACATCTTCATTACCACAACTGATCCGTACCCAAAGCTTACCAATTTGCATATATCAAACATATAATAGCACACTCAGTAGATGAGAAAAAACGTACCGGCATACTTGAAATCCCATACTGAACAGATGGACCAGAACCAGCGCTTCGCCCAATTGTAATCTGGGGCATCGCAGGTAGAGTTCCAAACGGGTTGGTCACCGGGGTAGGCATAGCTGACATACCATTCTGCATCGGCCTGCAACACGTGACATCAATAACAGTGAGCTTCAAGACAAGTAACAATCCTCACTGACCTCTCTTCTCCAGTTCCCACAACTGAGGAGGCTTCATTGAATTCAGCCAATTAGGCACTCCCGACACTAAAATGCGGACAGATACTCTAAATCTTCGACCACTAAGATACAGCTATCAAAACCCAAATATTGAGACTATAGAGTGGCAAAACACGGGCAGGGATAATTCCACCGCTTCCCAAACAAAACCATGAGATCTCAGAACATTAAGTATCACTTACTGTTGTTGACCAAATGTGTTCTGCACACCAAATGGGGACGGTGTACCACCAAAAGTATTAGTTGACCCTGCACCCACGTTGTCATTGTGACACAAGAATCAATATGCCGAACACAAACATGCCCATCCAGTAAAAAGTTCACAATAATGGATTGCAAACTGAACCATTCAAACAGCCATTCAAACAGGTTATTGTGCAAATAACAAAAGTGAAAGCAAAAGCAGAAGTCACCATCAAGAAAAATCAGCTCCTCATAAAATGATCAGAAATGTAGAGACTAGTCAAAAATAATCTCACACACATCTCCCACTCACCTTGCTGTGGAGTTTGCAAGCTTGGAAAGCTGAACGCACTTGGAGTCTGTCCGGCAGGGGTTGATCCAAATGAACCAAACACAGACGAAGGCTGCACACAAAACATTCCACAAACTACTCAGAGACAAATCACAAAAAGCACCGACATAATGACTACATGTAATCGACGATGCTACAACTGAGCGCCACTGAGGAATAACATTTAAACTAATACGAACTATATTCAGAAAAGAAAACGGGAAAGTACGTGCAGTAAATTCCTAACGTACTAACGATAATCAAGACCAAAAAAGAAAGGGAGTAAAAGGGGGTTGAGCTCCTCACCGTAGACTGCGTCAACCCTGCTGGCTTCGTTTGACCAAAGAGGGAACCAGGAGTGCTCGTGTTTCCGAACAAGTTTGACCCGAATCCTGCCTGGCTTTGCCCGAAAGCTGGAGTAGAGCTTGTCCCAAACGCAGGAGTCGATGTACCAAACAGCCCTCCACCGCTGCTCGCTGCTTGAGTGTTCCCAAACAAACCGCCTCCCCCAAACGCAGACGCTGTTTGCGTCCCAAATGCTGGAGTTGATGCTGCACCAAATGCAGGTGAAGATGCCCCAAAGGCAGGAGTGCTCTGCCCAAACAGTGAAGGTGCTGATGCTCCAAACGTTGAACCGCCAAATGCAGATTGCGATGGAGTTTGCCCAAACGGGGATGGAGTGGATCCAAATGCTGGGCTCGAACTTGCCTGCCCAAACGCTGGTGCCGATGCCGCTGCACCAAATGGATTCGTGCTGGACCCAAACGTGCTTGTGCCAAATGCTGGCGTTGAAGCAGCTGTCCCGAAGGCTGGAGCAGGAACGGTGGGGCTCCCAAAAGCTGGTTTTGTGGCTCCAAAAGGATTCGTCGTAGAAGTAGAGGCAAAAGGGTTCGGTGTCGATGCCTGCCCAAAGGTAGCAGTGCTACTGCCAAATGGACTGGATGTAGCTGGCGTTTGTTGCCCAAAAATGCCTCCAGCAGCAGTTTGTGAGGTACTAGCTGGGTTAGGCCCACCTGTCATTCCAATACAACATTCCAAACCATCAGTACAAGAATCTTGCCACCACAACATGAAATGAGGAATCCGATACACATACAAACACAGATCGAATAGTGATACAAAGCTCCCACGGAATTGCCCAAAAACCTCATACCAATCATTTATAACCAAGAGAGGCCCAACACTCACCTTTATCGCCTGCTTGGTAATCCTCCCATCTCAGCTCCTCTAGTTGCTTGTCTTTGTAAGCCGGCATAGCAGATATACACAGAAACTTTCCTGCTTGGGCCCCAACCCCAGAGTCCGTGTCATTTGTCACGGCATAAGGTGCCACCCTGCTTCCAACCCGCTGCTGCTGCTGCTGACCTCCAAAAGTCGATGCTCCAAAGGTGCTACCAAATGCACTCCCTGAAGAAGCCCCTGCTTGTCACCAACACAATATCATCCAGTTAGAACTTCACTGTCACGGCTAAAACTTCATCTGCCGCACCTACCGCGACTCATATCAAGACAAACACCACCAGCATTGCCTCCCACTGCATCAAAACTGTCCTATTTCACACAACATCTGCTTACAAGATCTAAAATCACAGAACAACTCCTCTACCATCCATCAAATTCACATTGATCTACGTCATGGATTTCTCACATACCAAACGGTGATGCTGCCGGCGTGCTCCCGAACGCTAGTCCTGTACTCGCACCAAACGCGGGCGCCTGCGTTTGCCCAAACACCGAGCTTCCCCCAAATGCAGGAGTTGACGCTCCAAACGCAGGCGTCGATGTTGACGCTCCAAAAGCAGGAGTCGACGCTGCTCCGAAAGCCGGAGTAGAAGACGCTCCGAAAGCTGGGGTCGCTGACGCTCCAAAAGCTGGAGTCGATGACGCACCAAAGGCAGGGGTGGACGATCCGAACAGAGGGGTTGTCGTGCTTCCAAACGCAGGGGTAGACTGCGCACCGAAGGCTGGTGCTGTGGACCCAAACGGTTGGCTCCCAAACGCTGGTTGTGACTGTCCAAACGATGGGGACCCCCCAAACGGATTCTGTTGTGGTTGAGTGGCACCAAACGCACCGAAGGGCGAGGCAGGCTTTTGTTGACCAAATGCTCCTGCACAACAAACACAACCCACCAGTTCCATGTCAAAAGCGGAAAACAAAACCCAAATCACAAAAGCAGCGAGGTATTAATACATTCAATAAAACAGGTGCCTGCTATAATGAGAACTGAACTCTTAACAATTGATGCTGAGTCTACCACTCAACAGTTTCATGATAAGCAAAAGAATCGACATGAAAGTAGTAGTTGCGACCAGATTACTCGCACTACACATTAACGTAGGCCATTGTGTACCGAGAGTAATATTGAATACTACATATGATCTGAGTATGTGCCAGAGTTTGAAAAAAAAAAACATTGGGGATGCATCACACGATCGAATATTCTTCACACGAAGGTTGACACATCAAGATCACATATAACATCAGCACAGACACCATGTCTCACTCTTCACTATGCAGGATATCCTTCGACGAGGCCATTGTCCCTGAACCCCCAAACACATTTAAAAAATTACTCACCGAATGCAGGTGTTGTTGACGAAGCCCCAAAAGCGGAAGAGGAAGCCCCAAACGCCGGTGCTGCAGTAGCTCCAAACACGCCCGTCGATGTGCCACTCCCAAACAGAGAGCTGCCTGTCTGAGCTCCAAAAGCGGGGGTTGTGCTGCCAAATGGTTTAGCCCCAAACGGATTGCTTGCTTGCGTATTGGTTCCAAACGGGTTTGGATTCGCACCGAATGGATTGGCAGCGGCAGGGGCCCCAAACGGACTTGGGTTTGATGCCCCAAAGGCTGAGAACACACAAACGATCAAGACCACAGGTTAGTTACAATGACTTATCAACATCATACCAAACATGCTCCTCGCTCAATATGGCACATTGACATTCATGACTGTGACTATGATTTCACAAACTGGACAACCAATTATGTCGTGAACAGCAGCACCAATTGCCTTCCCGTTCACTCCAGTCACTGACTTGCATGAAAACTGTCAGAATTCAACAGCAATGGCAGCCCTAATTCCATGAACTTCTGGGTTTCACTTGATTGAGATGCTTTTCTTCCCAGATACTACGTTCTTTGGATACTTCACAGGAATTTACTTTTTCTATACTTTTAAAAACTTTGAACGCAAATAAACATGCTATGTAGCTTAGTCAAGAGGAACTTTGACACAGCCTAACAAGACTCAGATATCAGAGCTCTACCAGACCCTGAATCGACTAGTTAACTTCCTCAAAAGAAATCCTCAAAAAGCTAGAAAAATTGCGTGATTTAACGAAGAGAGCATCAGAACAAATTCAAACATATCTTCAAATAACAATCGAAACGCGTAGCACTGTGAATTGCCTGTGAATAGCACCACGACTAAATTTATGGGAGCACAAGTAATCGGAATCTAGTAGTTACACAGGTCTTCGACTCATCGCCTACAAGCTACATTATAATTGCGTACTACTAATGTGGAAGGAGAAAACTTACGGCTGCTGGATCCGAACATCGCAGGTCGCCGCTTCAATTCAAAATTCCTGACGTCAAAAACCAACCAACCAACATGTTAAACCAATCCTAAAAGAAATGACCAGACACCATGTAACCCTAATAAGTTCAAAACGATGGCCCGATGGAAAAAACGATCTATCGCCAATTCTAGCAACATAATCCACACGATCATCGAGAGAAAAAACGCAATAGCCTGATTTCGATCTGAGATGAATACAAATCTCTAGTTCACTACTACACAGGGCTAGCAAATTCTCCTCTCCTGCGACACTACTTTTAGGGTTCCAGACCAATTATCATCCGCTGCCATTCCGACGAATGGCAAAAGTCCGCACTCAATCAACAACAATGAAATAATAAGCTCAGTTTCTATCCTCAGCTCACGAATTCCAACCATCAAAGTCTCTAGACCAGATTCAAACCTGATCCACAGTCTCAATCCCGATCCAAAGGACCAGGCAACATACGCTAATTATGGCACCGCTTCGTCTTTCTAGGGTTCTAAAAAGCAAATTCTCGTTGTCTAAGCAATCACAAAAACAAAACTACCATTCCGATTCGCACCGGCCGCACCTGAGGCCTCAGATTCAAATCCTAATCCACCTCGGAGCAAAAGCACAACCCACCTTGGGAGAAATTACAAGCAGATGCGCTTCAAGGAGGCGGAGCGAGACGCATTGCAGCCTGCAATAGCGTCGTTGAAAAGATGAGAGAATAGATAAGAATAGAAGAACAGATGAGGATGAAGAAGAGAATAGGGTTACTTGTGAAGATTGCTGCGACAAATTTGAGAAAGAGGGTCTTCGAAAAACAAAATTTGAGAAAGAGGAAGCGACGATGTGTTGTTGTGCGTGAAATGGAAGCGGAGGGGGTCTTCTTCAACTGCACTTGAAAAAGTAGATGGCACGGGGAAAAAAGGTTAAGTCCGGGCTGCCCGGAAACGTTCTCGGTGAATCTTTCGGAAGAAAGCTTGGGCTGCCCCTCAAACGTTTTCGTTGGGTGGATTCCGGGCTGCCCCGGCAGTTGGGGCTGGAGCGAAATTGTGACTGAGCAAGCCTTGGATGCCACACTGCCCGACGGAAGGCTGGCGATCCACTTCAACAGAACGGACGAAACGAAAACGGATCTGTTCGTCGGTCGTTCGTCGGGATTTCGTTACACCTTCCGTCGGTAATTACTATTGACTACACTGAAATTTACATCATGTTTTACATTTTTTTGTAAAATCTTTACTTGTAAAAAATTAATGCATCAAGGACTAAATCATACATGATTCTCTATCAACTCATTTTTTAAACAAGTAAAAGTTTATACCTTTAATTCAAACTTATAGCAAAAAAATTTAAAAATTATTAGAATTATCTTTGTCCACAATAATTACACGAAAAAGTGTAGTCACTTGTCTCTTAGAGAAGAAGAAAGGAAAGAAAAAAATGAATATAACAAAGAATCGTAGTTATTTCTCTCTATACAAGTGATATCCTAATTCACTTATAGAAGAAGGCGATTTCAAATGGGTGTTCCGAAATTTTACAAGTGGGTTAGTAATTCAAAGAAAAAAAAAACCATGTTGTGCCAAACCTACAAATTGTGAAGCAAGCATTGTGAATTTTAACACCCCTCTTCTGGCTTCACACCTAATAAAAAAGTGATCTCGCAACACTATTATATAGTGCTAATGGTGGCCTTGGGCACCGAGCTCTAGTACTATTCTTTAGTGCCCAAAGACCACCCTTTTACTAGTATTAACTAAGGGTGAGAAAATTAAATTAAAAAACTTTGCTGTGAACAAAAACCTAGCATGCAATTTGCAATCCTATTTTTTTTCTTTACACAACTCAGTTTTTGAAGGCAACACGATGTTTTGGTGGGAGCCATAGGATCATCACTGCCCTCAAGAGAGAGACCTGTGCTAGTCATTACAATTTGATGTTTTATTGTCTTTGTACTGTGGACTATCCTGTTTTCATACTACCTAAGTCATCAGGTTTTTGTGGACTGAATGTGCACGATGGTTTAATAATTAATTCATTCAAGTACCCAACCTACACATGGAATTCACATCATCAAATCAAACTCGCATCACCAAATCAAACTCGCATCACCAAATCAAACTCACATCATCAAATCAAACAGAATGAACATGTCATCGCTCAAAGAAGGTTTCAATAATTTCTCACCTCATCATCGCCTCACTCTCAATACAAAACACTGCAACTTCCTACACTCCAACTTTCAATGGAAATATCAACAGTGGAGGATCTATCAAAACCATAGAATTTGCTCGAAGCTCAAGTCAAGATTCTTTTTGTTTTTTTGTTTTTTACAAAAATCGAGAACCCCACCTTGATTGCAAGAACAAAAAACACAAATTCAAGGGGTCCGGTCAGAGTACAGAAGAGAAAAGAGGAGGTAAGGAAGCTCAAAGTATGAAGTCCTGTTGAGTCATGTTGAGGCTTTTATAGATGATGATGTTGCTTGGGGGCCACTCTTCGTAGATGGATGTCAGTGGATGAGGCACGTTCCAATATAGAATACCTCATCCGTCTGAAATCTCCTTTGCCAGTTGTCGACTAACTTAGCTTCAATATTCAGCTACGCTGTTATGTTATGTATGCACCACTTTTGATAACTTACCGGCAGACAGAAATTTTTTTTTTTTTTTTGAAACAAATGGATGCTTTATTTCCATTGCACAGACAGAAATTCAATGGGATATCTTGGAGGTCAAGGAAATTCCTCAGTGTTGCCTTGAAACTCCAATTCCCCACAGTTTCGTGATGCCTACATTCACAAGTTTAGAAACTTGTGCCTAGATTAATGCATTATTAATCATTTCCCATGCGTGGATTTTGTCAACATATCTTGGAGACTTCCAGAATCTGTTTTTTCATAGCAACTGCTTATTTTCGTGCTTATTATAGTACCAGGCATCGAGGTCGGCAAAAAATTAATTGTAAAAAGAGAAGCCCAAATTTATTAAAATATATATTTTTTCAGAAGTATTTTTTACGGTGTAAAGGGGAATCTTATAGAATATTCACACAATCTTGGAGAATATTTGCATCATTTCAGTAAAAATTTATATATTTTGCTTGAGTTGCAGACTTTAATATTTGGGTACAGTACTTTAGGTGCAGTAAAAACAAGAATTGAAAATTTTATGACTTTTGAAGGGAAAATTTTACTCTGTGTTGTTCTTACCAAAAATAAAACTTCCTTTTTCCAAAAATTGGCATTCCTTGGCAACTTCATATAAGGTTGAATGCTCTAAAACCACTAGCTCTCCTAACTTTGCTCAGTAACTTTACACGTAGACTTTTCCTAGAGCCATCAGAGTTGAGACTCAAAACCACCAGTTTCACTATTCAAGCTAACAAACGGCATGCCAAGCATTGCAAAGAAGTAGTTGGTGGTTTTGGGCATTATCATGAATGGAAATTAGTGCAACATAATGTGGACATGGGAGAATTTGTATGTTGGTATTGAGTCTGGGTGTACTTTCCACTTTTTTAGATTTGTATTAATTTCAATATTGAGAATAAAATTGTGGAAAACTATGCATTCCATATTAAACCTTGTGGAAAATGATTTTTTTACCAAATATATCATTGCTAAAAATACATTTTATTGTTTGAGTTGGTGGTTTAAGGGAGCAACTCAATATATGCCACAGAAAAATTATAAATAATTATCGATTTGACCCCCCAAAAAAATGGAAAAACCAATGCATCTATATTTGAAATTGCGTGCAACTTACACTCTCAAATTTGTAGTGAAAAATGCCACTCAAAAATATATATCATGTGCCAAAAATAATAAAAATTGAAGTCACAGCTACACTTGACTAAATGTCTTAAGCCACTCTATGACTTTGAAAACATTAAGATTTTTTAAATGTAAAATCAAGATTAAAGGTAGTTAACGATTATGCATGTAACTACCTTCGTAGGTATAACCAACCAATTGCCATTAGTTTACAAAAATAATCTTGAGCCGTGATATACAATAACTACAGTAATGCCTAACGCTACCCTAAAATTTGTTAAAAGTGGTATTGTACAGAAGACCATATATGGAAGTAATTTTTGAATCAAAATGGAATCAAAATGTGGGTTGGTTTATTTTAATCCCTAAAAGACCAAGTAACATTTTTGAGAACATGGCGTTTCATTTTCATTCAACTGTGTTCAAAATACTTATTATTATTTATTTATATATTCACATGATATGTAATCAAAGAGTAGCTTCAAAATGCACTAATTTTATAACATTTGACGATGAGGTTGAAAACTCATAGTGTGATTGGTAATCCAAGTAGTACAAGTAGCTATTTAATTTATTTCTAAAAGTTGAATTTTATTTTTTTATTACATAATAGATTTATACATACAACATAAATCCATTATTGTAAATGAGGTGAAAAATACAAAGAATTTTGTTTTGAGGGTAGTTAGGGATTCTCCTAAAAAAATCACATATGAAGTTTATTTTTTAATTCAATTTTCACAATTATAAAAATTAAATTAAATGTTAAAAATAAAAATTGTGCACGTGGTGTGGATTGCTTGCTTACATTCCATATTAGTTTTGTTAGCAATTTAGTTTTTTTTTTTGTTGCAAGTCAACAAAATAATTGAAAATTAGAAGTCTAATTTTTGGGAAATTTCACATTAAAATATATTTCATGTTTTTTTGGAATGTAGAAAATTTACCAATCTTCATAATAATTGAAGATTTTTGGATAAATAATGTAGAAGGGGTGAGAGAGCTAGTTTTGTATTCAAAATCTAACCCATTTCCAATGGATGTGTCAAGAACTTGCAAGACACTGTGTACTCTTATCAAACTATAACACTGAATTAGGAATTTTTGCACTTGGGGGTATGACGATGCACTTGTTGCCCGTCAAACAAAAATGGACCTTTTTTAAGTTGCTGGGGGTATAATTTTGGTACTCATGGGTTTTAGAATTAGGAATTGACAAACTGTTAAAGTGGGAATTTTGGAGGTTTCAACTTACTTCAATTATGCAAACTTGGTCACACATGCATTAAATGCTACATTGGTACTTAATTTACAACAAAACAATGTATTAACGGGGTAGTCAAAAATGGATACAAAGTTATCTATATTTTCTACCGAAACATCAAGTCATTTAAAGCACTCATGCACAACCAATTGAGTACTACACGTTGCGCTATGCTATATGACTATTGCTACTACGTAATGCAACTCATAGTACCATGTGCCTCATATGATGTACTAAACCTATTAATATACATCTAAGTCATTCTGCAAACGTTCATTGTCCATTTCTTCCAATAGTAGTACAATATACTGTACCAAATGCAGTTTTGCTTCTGTTAGAACTTTGATCTTTGCCTCCGTTAGCCAACCATGCACTCGCAAATTGTTCTCTTGTACAAGCCCACCCCTTGTTCTTATCGGCACGTTTTCCCATGAGAATATAGCCACATCTTGGACAACCCATCTGTGTCCCTCACTATATGGCTCCCAAAATGCTTCCATACAATTCGTATACCTTGCTCTACTAGATCCCCGCTCGTCATGCCTTCCATGTCCTCTCATAGGTCAATCCTACACAACCTTCATCTTCGCAACCCATTTTCTTGTCCAAACTCCAACACCCCACATAGAACGATAAATTCAATATACGTGGCAGTGACACAGTAGTCCCAAAATTCATGGAATACAAATGGCATTCCCTCATTACTTAAAAATAAGGATCCAAATGAAGATAATCTTTGAGTCCAATTTTCAAAAGCATGCTCCTCTACACTACAGTATTATGCTATGTACATTCTAATACTATATTTATTTCCTTGTTGATAAATCAAAAAAATTAAATCAGAGGATGCTAAAATAAATTAGAGAATAAACAAATGTTCCGAAAAAAGAAGAAAAATAATTTAGAAGAGCAGTGATAAATTTAAATTTGAATTTGACTTATTTACTTGATAGAAATTGAAATTCCAAAAAGAACTTAGCAAACACAAATTATTTTACTTAGAAAAAATTACCAAAAAAAAAAAGAAAAAACCTAAAAACAAAAGAAGCACTAACAAAACAATAAAAATAAAAATAAAAAGCTTTAAAATATAAAATAATAACATAATAAAAACAAAATTCAAAAAAATTCAAAAACAAAATACAAAAAAAAAAATTCAATTTTTTTTTTTCAAAAAGACTTTTTAAAAATAAAAAAAATAAAAAAGACAACTGCGGCTGCAGAAGTGGCCCCAGCTGCAAAAGCGGCTTGCCCGCCGCTGCGGCGGGACAGGGCCGGCCAGACCCTAGCCGGGTTGGCAAGCGCGTTCTTTAAGAGGGCGCGCCCAAGTCTCGGCCCAAATATGAAACGGCTTTTTTAAAAGCCCATTCGAAGTGCTTCAAGTATTTAAGGCCCAACCGACCTCATAGTCTACATTTCACATTTTACCTCTCAAAGGTAATGCTCTCACTACTTCTTTTTGCAAATGACACTAGTTAGGGTTGTAAGCTCAATATATAGGCATTTTAGGATGTATAGGTGATCCATTTTTCACCAAAAAAATTTAAAATGGATATCTACGATGATTCTAACCTTGTTGTTTATAATTCTTCGTAGGCATGCTTGATTGGAGCGAACATCGTGACGAATAACAAGTCGAGGTTAACATTATTTTCTGAAATCCGATTATTTTCAAAACCGTCTCATTCATATGTTGTTTTCACCTTGAATCATTTGATCTTATTTTTAATTACACGTAGTTATGTACAATCGCATTTTGAACATTGAATTTGGATCAAACATATGGGTATCAACTGCTAAATTTAGCATATTTAGTCATAAGAACTCAAATTTCACATAAATTTTTCTAATTCAAAAGACAAATACCAAGTAAGGGCCCTTAGAGGTTAGGGGCACCCAAATTTCATGTTGGGTTCCGAGATTTATAGTCAAAAGATGCTAAATTTAGCAGGTTTTGTTATACATGTTCAAATTTGATGTAGATTTCCGCAATTTGAAAGGCAAGCACCACGATAGGACCTCTAGAGGTTAGGGGCACCCAAATTTCATGTTGGGTTCCGAGATTCATAATCAAAAGCTGCTAAATTTAGCATATTTTGCAATGCACACACGAATTTGCTATCAATTTTATGTCCTTCGTATTCAATTGTGTATTATAGCAAATGACCTTAATTTGGAAATTTCTCAACTAAAAGAAAGTTAGAATACCCATTCATCTTTCACTTCCTAATCAAATTTTGATTTGAATTTTTTATACACAGTTTATAAAAAGTTGTGTAAGAAGTAGAAGAAAAGTATATTGTGATCAAAATTTTAGAGATGAATTGTGAATAGTAGATTAACTTGTTTTGATTTTCTCAAAAAAAGAAAAGTTGAAAAATCAAGTAAATGCTCACTTCCAAGAAGAATTTTGTAATTAATTTCTTTTGGCTTAAATTATGCATAATTTTGTGGAAAAAAATTAACCGGCGATTGAGAGAGAAAAAGATTTTACATTTCTACACACATTGTTGGCCTTAACCCCTTAACGTCCTCATCCCTCTCCAGATTTGGAGAATTTCAAAGATGTCTTATAAAATGCAACTAAGAGGGATGTTTTGAACTTGATGTATGAATAAAAGTTGTACATTTTGAATTTTTGATTCTATTCATACGGTTAGATCTATAATTGCTATGATGAATATTTATGTATAAAATTTGAAACTTAAAATTCAACTTTTTTTGGTAATTGAATTACGAATAAGATATTTACAATCTATATATGAAACTGAGTAAGAAACTTGTTGTGATTGGTTGAAATGTAATACTCTAAGTGTAGTGATTTTTGGATATTTTTGGTTGCTTAATTTTACGAGTTGACTTTTTCAATAGCACTATTACACTAAAATCTTTGAAATTTTGAATGAATCACTACAACATGAAACGAGGCATAAAATTTTCACAAACCATCCCTTTTCTAATCGGATCACACATGCATGAAGCTAACTTTCTATAAAATATATAATAAAAATCCACTATGCAAAAAGTGCATGATGGATGAGAAAACTGTGATTGTTTTTGTACATCGTCCTAAATATGGACGCTTCATCCTTTAGGGTTAATGCTTTCATTTTGTACAAAGCACAAGGCTTTTTTCCTTTCCAAAATTCAAACTTTAACATACTTTTATGAAACGTGATTCACACTCACGAATTTTTAAAGCCAAGTTTTTATTTTAAAATAAAAGAGAAGTATTTATTAAACATGAAGTATTGAATGGTATTTATTTTGGTCAATTTTTTTTATCACTTTAATTAATTACCTGGTGGTCATAAAATTTCAACTCAATTTTCCAGTATGAAATCAAATTGTAGTTGTCGCAAGTTAGATAACTAGAGCCGTGTTGCAAAAGAGCATCCAGAAACTCAAACTTTAGCACCCCTAATGTACTCTTTATTTATGTGGATGTAAAACCTACATTGCTCTTCTCTTGCAAAATGGGTGAAGCTTCACACTACACCAAATACCGTACTACCTTGGTTGGTTCGGCAATTTTTTGCCTAATAGTTATTTTATTTTTGGTTGAGAAGTTCAGCAAAGCAAACTCTTCATAAATTTCTTCAAATTTCTTAGAATTTGTAGGAATACAATATGTGAAAATTTCGGCAATTTCATAATTAATTTAGTTTGTGCCGAACCAACCCATGTACTACGGTACACCACGAGCCAAGAAATTTATAGTATCCTATCCAGCCATCCCATAAAGTTCTTTAGCCCTTCTCTGTAAGACCTCAAAATCTGAGCCACTATTCCCGAATCACTGTAGCAGACTTAGAATCATGGGCAAGTCCCCGTCATCTTTATTTAAAGGTTGGGTGGTGAGACACTGTCAGTTGAAGCATCTACACTGCTACTGTTGAAAAGGGAGGACTTCACTAATTACTCAAGAACCTTATACAAGGTCAACATTTCATGTCAAATAATTGTTTTTTTGGAAAATTTTCTTTTCAACAAATGCCAAATTTTATGAATGTTCTTCATGATTCCCTTTTTTCACCATACAAGATAAAATTTCTTTGAAAAAAATATTTTTCTAAAGATTTGGGCTTCTCTTCTTATAATTACTTTTTACCAATCCTTACAATATTCAATTTTTTTTTTTTTCCTAAACGTGATGACTTTCAAACCACGTATTTCACCAATCACACACATTGTTCAAAATAATATAACCCACAATAATGTTGTCACCCATAACACTCACTCACCTACATTATTTTGACACTCACTATTTTGGTGAGTGAGTCCAGCCACGCAAGCAACCAGCTCAGCACAATTCCACTGCCACCTGACTGATTTCCCGCCATGCTATCCATGGACAGCGCTTGACGATTGCCACGCAAGCAACCAGCTCAGCACAATTTCACTGCCACCTCACTGATTTCCCACCATTCTATCCATGGACGAATACGGAGAAGATTGCCACGCAAGCAACCAGCTCAGCACAATTCCACTGCCACCTCACTAATTTCGCGCCATGCTATCCATGGACACTTGACGACGGAGAAGATTGCCACGCTCGCGTTGCCACTGCCTCAAGCCTCGCTCTGTCTCGCACCCCTGCGAGCTTCATGAAAAATTTGGTGCACTCGCAGCATTCTTCCGGAATTTCCAAATTCACGCGGCATTCTTCCGGGATTTCAATTTGACGCAGCATTCTTCCGGGATTGTGGGATTCAGGGGGGCATGATGGCAGCAACCTCGGTGGGGCCTGCGTTGATGAACGTGGCGCGAGCTGCTGGATCTGTGGAGAGGAGGAGCCGCATTTGCTCACTGGCACGCAGCGGAGCGTCGCACTTGCACGGTCAGCTCTGTGGAGGCCGCTTCACGACCTCGAGGCGGCGGTTTCTTCTCACAGGCACGGGAATGTTGGGCACGATGTCGACCGTGGCGCCCCAGGCGCGAGCCGCCGGAGTGTCTGAGGCGGAGGAGGTTTTGCGAAATGTGCAATGGCCGGAGCAGTTCCCCTTCTCTAAAGAGGACTTCGCACGCTACGACGAGTAATACTCTTCACCCCTGTCTTGCTTGTGCACCCTAGGTTTCTTCCAGTCATGGCAAGTAGCACGCAATTCCACTTAATACCCACACTACCCAAGTTTTGTTAAGTAGCAAATTGGTTCTAAGTCCTGCTAACTAACTTGCAATGAATTTGTATTCATTTCCAGCATTTAACTAACTGTGCCTGTATCAATGGTTTGAAGTTCTAAATTTGGCCACACCAGTCATACGGTAATCCAAAGCCTAACCTCCAATTTTGATTCAAATGCAGAACTCCAACTTTTTCTGTTTTCTATTATCACATTACGATCGATTGAATTTGTCATTGTAAAACTATGAATACTTGATCCTTTAAGGGTTAATGTCGACTCTTGCTGTACCATGAACAATACTTGTAGGAATCTAATATCCCGACACACCAGGAGGTGAGGGGGTGTCTGTCTTTCCCCTAATTATGTTCGTGGTCCTGGTGCTCATACCACTTGATATTGAAACAATCCTTCTGCTGTATTTCTATTGACTTATATGAGATTGCCAGCCTTCAAACAGTTGTCAGGAGAGAACTGCGACATAATAACCCTAAATGTAACAATGAAACGAGTATCTGGTCGTTGACGTTGAGAGTTCGTGTTGGCAGGTCTGCAGATACAGTTTTCTATGACGCACCCCGATTTGTCACCCACATTGACGACCCTGCAATTCGTGCGCTCACCAAGTACTATTCCACTGCTCTCCCAGCGAGCAACACTCCTGGTGTGGCGGTGCTGGACATGTGCAGCAGCTGGATTAGCCATTACCCCAAGGGCTACAAGCAGGAGAGGATTGTAGGGTTAGGTCTGAACGAAGCAGAGTTGAAAAAGAACGAGGTCCTGACAGAGTACGTTGTGCAAGATTTAAACGTGAATCCGAGCCTTCCCTTTGCAGACAACTCGTTCGACGTGATCACCAATGTCGTCAGTGTCGACTACTTGACCAAGCCCTTGGAGATTTTCAAGGAGATGCAGCGAGTTCTCAAACCTGGAGGGTTGGCGGCCATGAGCTTTTCCAACAGATGCTTCTTCACGAAAGCCATCTCCATATGGACATCAACGGGTGATATTGATCATGTTATGATCGTGGGGTCGTACTTTCACTACACCGGTGGCTTTGAGCCTCCACAGGCATTGGACATCTCACCCAATCCCGGCAGGAGTGATCCCATGTACATTGTTTATTCTAAGAAATTGAAATCTGAGGGTACCAGTAGTGCTTAGATTAGGTTGGGTTACATGAAATTAACCCCCAAAGGACCAAGAAGCCCAAATTGGGCTTCATGTTTTTTAACAGTTTTGAGTAGGTTCTATGTGGAGTTTCTTTGTTTGTGTTTTTGATCGACACATGCAATGTTCTTCACCGATTCCAGTGATATAAGATTCGGTCCCATATGAATTATAATTTTCATAATATGATTGATTGAATTTGTCATTTAAAACCACGAATTCTTGGTTCTTTTAAGGGTAAAATTAAAAGAAATGGTTGTTCAGTTCGTTAGCTTGTGTAACTGTTTGATTTGGATCTGGGGCTGCTGCTGGTTGATTGTGAAATGCTGCTGGCTCTCGACCTCGTTCCCATCTTCATGAGGCGTTTGATCTTCTTATCATCGTCAGCTTCGTAGTCTTCCAGACGGCCGGCGATGGCGCCATTCTCCCACCGAATTAGGGTTGGCACCCCCTTCAGCTTCAACCGTTTGTCCCTCCGCAGCCGATGCTCTGGCGTTCGCCATGTCGCCTTGTCGCCCACGTACACTCGCACCAGCGTCACGGGCTTCTCAGTTTCGTTCACTTGTTGATAGATAATCGGCTCCGCCTTCACACAATCTGCATGTATGTAAGTATGCAGAGGCTTTGACACACTCCAATATTCATGATACAGAAAATTAGTTCAATTACACTAGGGGGTGTCGCACCTCTTTCTTCCCATTCTCAATCTTAGAGAATGCGTATGTGGCACTTTCTCCTTTAATTGTAGAGGACCCAGTCTTTGAAGATTGAGACGTTTCATTCTTCTCCTCTAGAGGTGAGGTGAGGAATGGGTGTGAAGATTGAGAAACTGCGAAGCTTGAGAAGTTGTGGAGAAGATTAACAAGCCGTGTCCATTCTCATTCTTCACAATGTGAGAAGGAAAGTCCCACCTTCTTCATGGAGAATGGCCACGATGGCTCCACGTTTCTCTCCCAAGGTTCTCAATCTCCAGGGAATCAAACTTCTCGGAAGAGGTGTGTGGTTCTGTGCGTGTTTGTGATCACAATTGTCATGTGAATTAGGGTTTGTACCTGAAACAAGTGCAGGAGGAAGAGGGATTTCACCTGGACACCAGCTTTGGCCCGTTATTGCAACGAGGTCACCGAGAAACAGCACCAACAGCAAACCAGGTCCCTTCTCTTCAGCTGCCTGCACACCAATCCCAATTCCAGAATCCTTGCTTACAAAATCATCGAAGCTATAGCACCGAAACCCTAAGCATGAGGCTGCTCTCAACACATAAATGAGGGACTCACAACATGGGATTCCGCACCTTCAAAACTGTCTCAAAGTCATCAGGTCTCGCATCCACAATAGACGCTGGCATTTTGCTGATTCCAAAATTCCAACACCAGTGTAAGTTAATGCAACCGACTCTTGATGAAACGCAACATTCCATATATCGCACATGCCCTCGGCGACCTCTGGTCGTACAGTTAACTGCCTTCGTGATCCTCCACGAGTGTCAGCAGATTATCCTCTTAGAGCCAAGTTCCATGGGTGAAGTATACAAGTTTTTAGAGACTTCGGGGACCAAATTCCACATTTAAAGTGAGCTTTTAAGAAAAAAGTGATGGAGAAGTTGTCATGAAGTATGGAGAGTTCTCAAGCCCAAAACTTTATGGTAACTTATCCCTAACCAATCAAATTTGTTTGTGTTACACCTTATGCAAGTTCATGAAATGTGTACAACCCTCTTCACCAGGCTTTGGAGTATCCTACAAGCGGAAAAGGTGTTTTTCACCTCATTTGGCATTCAATCTTGGGAAGCATGTGATGCTGAAGACAATGGATGCGCTCTACGAGGAAGAGAAGAGAACAGGTTTCCCAACGCCGAGTTTGTTCTTGTCAGCAAACAAATGCATCTGACATCTAGCAAATGCATCTGACATCAAGCATTGAAACTCGTGGAAATCGACCATGTGATCACCGTCTTTGTCCACGCAGTTGATCATATGCCGACAATCCACCAACGAAGCCTTCTTGTCACCAAGACTCCACATGACGCGCTGAAGTTCCTCTGCGGAAATGAAGCCGTTCTTGTCCACATCAAAAACATCAAAAGCAGCTTGCAACGCATCGCTATAATCTCTGGCCATTTTATGGAAGCTGATAAACTCTTGCAGGTCAATGAAGCCATCGCCATCCCCGTCCACTTTCACAATCACTTCCTCGAGGTCCTCGTCGCTCATGTCGTCCCCGAGGGAACGCAGCACCGTGCCGAGCTCGCACTTGGAAATCTTGCCATCGCCGTCCTTGTCGAACACCTTGAAAGTCGCGATCAGCTCTTTCACAGTCGAGGTTGTTTTCCTGCCGCTGCTTGAGCCAAGCTTCCTCAAACTGAGCTTCATTGAAAGAACTCCAAATGAAATTTTCTCACGCTGAAAAGAAGCGCAAATGCAAACCAAACTTGATTTCGATCGTGTCAAGTCCTGCATTATGTAGTCGGGGAATTGCAGGAAAATTGCAACGAGGGATTTCACCGCATCGTGTTACCATTGCGGCTGTCATTGCACCGAACTGGCTGGATTTCGATGGATCTGTGAACCTAAAATTAGGCGTATCTTTTGCCGAGTACACGACATTTGACAGTCTCTGTTTGCATTCTGGAGCCACAAAAACATGTCCAGTTGACCCTCCAATCGAGTTGTCCAATCGGGGAAGACGACCTTCGTGAGCTTCCATGAAGTGATGAAGATGGTGTGATACCATGGTTGGTATATGCCACGGTTCGGCCGGTCATCAATCCCAAACTTCCAGTCCTGCCGGTATCGTAGTACTATGGCAGATTCAACACTTTCATGTCAAATAATTTATTAATTTTCCATAAATGGACTCCGACTTTCAAAATTAGGGAATAATTTTTCATATTCTTATTTTCCCAAAAAAAAAAGTTTTAAAAATTGTAATTTCCAAAAATTTCAACAATTTTGAATTTTTAAAAATTACTGCCAAAGTTGCCAAGGCACTATGGTAATTTAAATAGTAGACAATCTATAGTGACAACTTAATAAATTAATATAAAATTATATACTAATTATGTTTATAGCAAAATATATTTAAAAAAATAAGCGTCTTCTTTTTTGGAAAATGATTTTATCAAAATAAACCTAGTGTGGACTTGTACTGTTGGCCCAAGGATTCCCTATGATTAAGCCATGTTTATACTTTTATTTTATTTTTAGAATATTTTATCCATAATTTAATTCAATTTGTGATGGAAAAATTCGATTAAAAATCCGAAACTTCCACACCGTAGATCCAAAAGTAAAGAAATGACTTTGGTGCACCCCTTCTTGTCAAGAGCTTTCCGACAATACCAAGAATGCGGCCGGCGGCCCATAGTCTGGGAGATCTCAACATAACATACAAACAAAAAAAACCACCTTCTTTAATGTATAAATTTGGTATGGTGAAAAGAAAAAAGTGAGGAATATTCACGAATATTATATCTATCAAACCTTATTTTTTGAAAAAAAAATGCCAATCTTTTTGATGTACAAATATAAATACTTTTGTAGATGAAAAGGCTCACTAGCATGTATCAAATCCGAAAAGCAGAACATACATAAAATTATTATGCAGTATAACACAAAATACTACCATAGTCTCAAATAGGTTCGGCACTTTTTTGCCGAATATTTAATATTTTCTATTTTAGACTAATATTCCTTGAAATCCGTTTGTACGCCTAAAAAATGTATATTTTTGAAAAAACAATTTCAATTTTTTTTGGTATTTCTATTTTCTGCCGAATGTGTTTGAGACTATGGTATATGTCATGGTAAACGCAAGTAATACCATATAGTAGTTGTGTTCGCATGTTTGGCTATCAGGATTTTATTTACTTGAGGTCAAGCGTATATGTACACTTTGTTGCATTCAAAGCAGTCAAACAAAATGTTGTGCTTCCTTGAAAGTCTGCTGCTTAACCCCTAAATTTTCAGGACCGTATTCTCACAAAAAACCATGAAAAACGCAGCATTTGGAAGTTGCAGAAGAAATCATATGTTTTTTAGTTTTTTCATCATTTAACCGTAAGATCTAATACCCAACTTGAATTTTCATGTGAGCACAAAATTTGAGAGCAAAATGACCATTAGATTCTTAGATTATAAGGATCAAAGTTGCAAAAGAAGATTTTTTGGGGTTCAATCCGGTGACAAATTTGAACTTTAGAAATTAATATCTTTTTTTTGAATGGGTTAGAAATTCAATGAATGGCAAGGCCATGTTAACAATTGAGTTAAGTCTTCAAATATAAAATCTTGTAAGAAAAAAGCTCATATTAATTTTTCCATAAAACAATTACTAGAAGTGGGTACAAAGTGAAAGGAAAAAGAAAATCATTAATAAGTTTGACATGGAATTGTAAAATGTCAATCTTAACGGTGAGAATGTTGTACTTGGAAATCTTCACCTAGTGCCTTTTATTTCATTAAAAAATATTGAAAATTGAGTTTAGAAATGAGCTTCAAAGTTTTTTTTGTCCAAATTGCCCAAAAAACAGATCTCCTCATAACTTTTATCCCATTGCTCAAAATGGGTAGATTTAAAGCTTCATTTGTAGATAAAGATCAACCAATCATGAATCAAAAAAGAAATTTTGAAAAAGAGTAAAAAATAAAAAAATTCTTGCTGCCCGATCTCGCTTCAAAAACTTCAAATGCTTATAACTTTTGCAATACTTATCGGAATGACATGAAATGAAGTGCGACATGTAGAGTGTAGTTTTTGGAAGCTACACTGAAATTTTCATTGAAATTTAAAAAAATATGAGGTCCCTGGAGGCTGCCCAAAAAGTGGAACGACCAGAATATGGTCGCTCAAAAATTTAGGGGTTAAAAAATTCATGTTTCAACTATCAATGCCGGCCTCACTGCTTTCAAGTAATCTTATCAAGCTAGCTTTGGCCTTTTCCAAGGTTTTCATGTAAATAGACACTAGTAGAAGATATGTCGTTTTTCATTTCTCATTTCGTGGGAACAGTGAACAGAGCTTGAATATTATGTTTATATTTCTGTCTTGCTATGATCAAAACCACTCACCAACACTGACACAACTCATGTACTTGGCGCGGTTTCATTCCTTTTTCATTTATAGTAAGTGAAAATCGAAACATTTCCTACTAGTGAGAGCTACCTTGTATCCCCTGATATGGTGAAATGATTGCACACAACTTTCTGCAGTAAGATTTTCAACCGAGCTTGTTATCCTTGTCATTTTTCATGTCTTGCCCGGCCATTCAAGACTGGTCTTATTTTCTTCCTGAATTTCCATCTAAATGCAGCCAGTGTGTGCTCATGTGAACATTCCACCTGCCACATAGAATAATGTACATGTATGGTTACCACTGGTCCTCTGTCTGGAGGACATTGAACCAAGGGCGGGTCGAACAAACACTTTATCAATAGCTGGCCTCGAAAGAGGACTGGAGTTCTTACTACTACTACATGTATAGTCCCTGGTATTCGGATAATCCAATTACAGTGGGTTCTCTAATACTCTTCCTCTTCTCCTCCGTCATTGTCCCCTGATTCAGCGCCCACTTCTTCATAATCTTTCTCGAGTGCAGCCAAATCTTCCCGAGCTTCGGAAAACTCTCCCTCCTCCATGCCCTCTCCAACGTACCAGTGAACAAACGCGCGCTTGGCATACATGAGGTCAAACTTGTGGTCCAACCGCGAAAATACCTCCGCAATACTTGTTGTGTTCGAGATCATGCAGACTGCTCTTTGCACCTGCCAACAGTGACCCATGCATTTGTGTTAGTTCGAGCTGGAACAACCGCCATATGCATTCGTGTTAGTTTGACACATGTTTCATTGTTCTACCTTAACCCCTAAACGTCACAGCGTCTAGAAACTGGACGACGACTAACAGATTCAAACCCGCCCTACTTTCTCATCAATGCTTGGATGAAAGTCATCCAATTTTTTTGGAGATTCTTCACCAAGTTGTTGTCCTATCTAACGGTTGGATTTAGTCATACTTGATTACATATTTTTCTAAAATTTCAAATGTATAAGTATGTCAACTCGTTGACCAAGCCAAAACTGCATTGACTGCAGTTCAAAAGTGGCCTTGCAAAAATGAGGTCATAGATTTAAGAAACACAAAAATTTCAAAGAATCACCACGTTTAAGAGTATCTCATTTCAAATTCATTCCAACAAATTTTACTCAAAAAATATTAAAATCTTTTTTGTAATTGAATTTAGAAGGAATTTTTAATTTTAACTTTCAAATTTTATAATTAAATATTGGTGATAGTATTAGTGAATCGAACTGTACGGATGGAATCTAAAATTCAAAATCTAGAACTTTCATTTGTATATCTATTCCAAAATATTCTTTTAAATAGTACTTTATGATGATTTTTCTCAAATTGTCAATTTTAGGGACACCCTGGTACGTTTAGGGGTTAATGGAAGGAGATTTCAATTTCCAATATCTTGCACAGTTTTGAAATAAATAATATTCTATCTTGTAATACGTACATAAGGTGTTCTTCAGCAATTAGAGGAGTCCACCCTTTTCAATAGTAGCACTGTAGAAGCTTCAACATTAATTACAATGTCTCACCACCCAATTTTTAGCTAAAGATGATGTGGACTTGCCCATGCTTTCGAATCTGCTACAATGATTTGAGAATAGTGTCCAAGATTCTGAGGCCAACAGTAGAAGGGCTAAAGAACCTTATGTATATTCTATCTGATTTCAAATAATCTAAGCTTAGTTTTCTAAATCCAAGCAATTTGTGCGTTATGAGCATTAATTTTGAAAATTGTATTCATCTCATTTGGGACCCAAAAAATAAAATAAAATAAAATAAAACAGAAATTGATCACGTGTTTTGGGATGGAGGGGAGGACATACCTTGGCTAAATCACCTCCGGGGACAACGGTGGGCGGTTGGTAGTTGATGCCGCACTTGAAACCCGTAGGACACCAGTCCACAAACTGAATGGTGCGCTTGGTCTTGATGGTGCCCACGGCTTGGTTGACGTCCTTGGGGACGACATCGCCGCGGTACATCAAACAGCAGGCCATGTACTTGCCATGCCGGGGGTCGCACTTGGCCATCATGCTGCTCGGATCAAAGCACGAGTTCGTAATCTCGGCCACGGTGCATTGCTCATGGTATGCCTTCTCGGCAGACACCACGGGTGCATACGATGACAGCATGAAGTGAATCCGAGGGTACGGCACCAGATTCGTTTGAAACTCTGTCAGGTCCACATTCAAGGCTCCATCGAACCGAAGTGATGCAGTCAACGACGACAGGACCTGTGCAATTGCCACGACAGCCACATATGTAATCTGGTGTCTGATGAGATTGATCGCCTTACTACACTATTTTATCCTCTAAGAGCATCTCCACTAGCAATCTGGATTGCACTCTGAAGGTCATCCAAAAAGTCAGACCTCACCATGTAGTTCCCCCACCAACATCACTCAATTAGACTCTTGAAAATAATAAGTGAGCCACTCATAAGTCACCATGCATGGATTGTGCAATTATGATGAAGAGGAGATACACTAGCAAGAGTGATTTTGAGGGCCCTGAACTTGAAGGAAAAAAAAAAAAAAAAAAAAAAAAAAAAAACTCATAAGAATTCAGAATTTCAACTCATAAGATTTTCAGAGTTCAAATGAATTCAAATGGTTTTTCATAATTCAAATGGATTTTATCATGAATAAACATTCCTTTGAGAGGTATTATTATCAACATCATGTCCACTTTTCGAGTACTAAGACGGCTTTCTTGGTTGTGGCAAAAACAACATTAAGTTCACTAGAAGAAAAGAGGGACTTGTACACTAAGCATGTGCACTCATATGTGGCCAAATTCACTCAGACTTCCACTCCAGGCCGAGTGTACAAGTTCCTCTTTTTTTTCTAATGGTTGAATGCTTTTTAAAAATAGGACAATTATTTCCGAACAGAGAGAGTATGTATGTGCATATACCTGAGTGACAAGGCGGTTGAGATTGGTGTAGGTGGGGCGCTCAACATCAAGGAACTTGCGGCAGATGTCATAGATGGCCTCATTGTCCAGCATAACAGCCACTTCGGTATTCTCCAAGAGGGAGTGCGTGGACAAGACGCTGTTGTATGGCTCCACCACAGCATTGGACACCTGCGGGCTCGGGTACACTGTCATGCTCAACTTAGATTTCTTGCCGTAGTCCACCGACAGGCGCTCCAGCAACAACGAGCCCAATCCCGAGCCCGTGCCGCCACCCACTGCGTGGAACACCAAAAACCCCTGCAACCCCGTGCAGTTGTCTGCCAGCTTCCGAATGCGGTCCAAGCATGCTTCCACTATCTCTTTTCCAACTGCCCCGGTCGCCACCCAACACACACTTTCCAGTTTAGGTTCCACAAAGCGTCAAACACAACACTCGACGTCAAATGTCTAATACGACGTCAAGTTGGAAAATAGTTGTCGCGTAAATAAAGATCGCCATACACAACAGATCTAGTACCATAAACCATCATCAAATCTACAATCAAAAACCAAACAAGAATACATAACATAGTGTTAGACTTGACAACTGTTGACATTTTAGAGAGCCATACTACACACCGTGACACCACAGTACCGATGTACTATAAGATGCATGGGCACTACACAAACGTTTACTTTCCATCCACGAGGAGGACTGGTTACAATTTCATCTGTGAAAATCACAGCCTACATTGTGAAGAAGACAAGTTAGTGTAGAACTATTGCTAAGTGCTAATAAGAGGCACTTTTCTGCGTACACGTAGTTATGGAATCATCATAAGGATCTTTAGCCCTTGCAAGGGTTCACCCTTTTGCTCTCATTGTATGAAAGATAAAATATTCAAAACATGTGATTCTTGAGTTGTGGCTACTCTGGATTTCCAACTCTCCACCATCATTCTTTAACTAAAAAATTACGTGGCATGTTCAATATTCCAAAATTCGATATAGCGATTCTCGTGCAACGATTCTTATTCCTAGGTATAGCTTAACAAGGGCTAAAGAACTTTATGATGGGGATGGTGGGCAAAGGCCATTCAAGAGGAATGGAGTTTGCAAATGAAGGTGATTAACCCGTAAAGGACAAAGAAACCCAAATTAGGCCTCATTTTTTATTTTATTTTTTTAGAAGTTTTCAGTAGTTCTAGATCATGTAAACTTTTTTTTGTTCAAATTTATTTATTTTTTTGATCAAAACATGTCATGTTCTTCAGTGATTCTGGTGATATAAAATTTGGTCCCATCTAAATTATGTTTTCCACAATATAATCAATTGAATTTGTCAATTTAAAACCATGAATCCTTCGTCCCTTAGGGGTTAACCCTTTAACGCACCAACGTCCACTATGTGGACAACGCACAAATGAAACTGCTAGATTCTCATCCAAATTGGACGATTTTCATCCACCAAAATTTCTCATGGTTCTTGAGCAAGTTGACTATCCTTTGTACACTTTGGATCTTCAAAATAGGTTATTACGATTTTTTTTAAAACAACATAATTGGTTTATGTCAAGTTTCATTCTTAGTTCAAAAAGTGGGACCTTAAATATGATTTTCCAAAATAAGTAGAATCAAATAATGGAAACCATACCATCTTGTAGTGCATATTATTCCAATTTCATTACCATATTTTTAGATTTTTTTGTGCTAATTTGGGATTTTAAATTGAATTCCAAGAGAAAACCTTGCAAAATTAATTTAAAATTATTAAATAAAAATAGAATAAATCCAACTGTACAAATGTGATCTTCACACTGACATTTACAACTTTGCTTTGACCATCAACCCCATTTTTGGTTTTCATCAAACATTTTACAACGCTTCTTTGAAAACAGTGTTGAATCGGGACATTAAAGGGTTAATAGAGAGAGCACATACTGGTGTAATGGCCACGTGCAAAGTTGTTGGCAGCATCCTCTTTACCGCTGATGAGCTGCTCGGGGTGAAACAGCTGCCGGTATGTTCCGGTGCGGATCTCATCCACCACGGTGGGCTCCAAATCCAAAAACAAGGCTCGCGGCACGTACTTGTGCGCTGCCGTTTCCGAGAAAAAGGTGCAGAATGCGTTGTCTCCAAGTCCCAAGCTTCGGTCGCACGGCATTTGCCCATCCGGCTGCACCGGTCATTAATACACATTATGCCATTCATTACCTACCTAAGCATTACTCAGTGACCGAACTCGCATCAAGTGCATGGACTACGTAACCAACAAAACTGTGGGAGCGATAAGTAGCTTATGAGACATCATAATGACAGCCATTTGTACTTTTTGTTGATCAAACGGCCACACACACTAGTAGAAGACTTGTCGTTTTTCATTCCCCATTTCGTGGGAATAGTGAACAGTGGCTGAATATTATGCTTATATTTCTCTCTTCTTGTGACCAAAACCACTCACCAGCACTGACACAATCCATGTGCCTGGCGCGGTTTCATTCCTTTTTCATTTGTAATTAGTGAAAAACAACACATTTCCTACCAGTGACAACATTCATGAACTAGTCCTTTTCGATTGTAGAACCATTATTCTTCAACACTGAAGAATGATGCCTCTACAATAACACCTTCAATTCAAGATTTTTACATGTAGAAAAGAGATTGTTAAATCAGGACCAAACTAAAGTAGCACAAGAATGTTAATAGATTCTGATTTAAAGTTAGATAATGAGAGAGTGACAAAGTTACCTTAAAACTTGAACCTGACATTATGTATTTGGGATAGGATTGCAAAATGCACATGAATTATGTACCTGGAGACCGTGCAACACTGAAGAATAATGCCTCTACAATAGCACTCAACACTTTCAATTCAAGATTCTTCTTATTGAAAAGAGATTGCAAAATGCACGTGAATACTGAATGTGAACCTGGATGCCGTGCAACACTGAAAAATGATGCCTCTACAATAGCACTCAACACTTTCAATTCAAGATTCTTCGTATCGGTGAAATCGCGACCAAACTAAAAGTAGTGCAAGAATGTTATAGATTCTAATTACCGGTAATCCTCATCTGGTTAGATAATGAGAGTCTAGTGACACAGGTGCCTTAAAACTTGAACGTGACATTATGTATAGGATTACGAAATGCACATGAATTTCGGAATGTGTACCTGGATGCCGTGCTCAAGGCAGTAAAGCTCCCAACAGGCATTGCCCACCTGAATGCCCGCTTGACCGATGTGAATGGAGATGCATTCTCTCATTCTCACCCGCCCCCTTTGGTGTGTGACTTTGAATACAGTGCAAAAATATTTTCCTCCCTTTGGTGTGTGACGTTGAATACTGTGCAAAAATAATTTTTCTTGGAGAGTGTGGCTTGGCTGTTTGATAATGTAAACTAAGGTGAGTTTGGAAACTACGAATCCATTCGTGAAAGACATGAAGAGAAGTGTGTGACTGGATGCGTCACCTGCCATCCAAGCCTCCACAAACTTCGTTCTTTACCGTTTTGGATCCGCCAATTTAATATGTCGTTTTGTGCTAATTGGATCCGTCACTTGGTGTTCGTCTCAAGTGAAGAGGGTAATTTAGAAGGACGCTTGGAATGACATGGAATTTTTATTTTTTTTCATCACTTGTATATTGAATCAATTTAATGCATCGTTAGCCCCTAAAGGACCAAGGATTCATGGTTTTAAAATGAACAATTCAATTGATCATATTGAAAATAATACAATTCAGATCATGGGAGAAAATTTAATATCATCAGAATCAGTAAAGAACATTGCAAGTATTCGTACAAAAATGGAAGTTCAAGTACGATCTACTCAAAAATGCTAAAAACAATTAAGACCCAATTTGGTCCTTTAGGGGTTATGTCGTCAAAGCTAATACCCACTTCCGCTTACATCCTTCTTATGGTAGCTAATCTCTCAAATTTTGAGTACAAATGCATCTATGGATACATTTGTTAAATTGTTCTGAAAGCATGTTTGATAACACCAAACTTGTGACCTCAAGTGAAACTTGGAATTTTCTAATGCCAAAAGCTTTCAAAACTAAAAACTAAAACTAAAATAAATATGAAGTGTCAATTGGATGATTGAAATTACCCCAATTTCATTGGATTTTCCATTTTGACAAATATAAGGCTCTTCACTTGCGGATCAATGGCACTTCATGAAGGCTTGCTCTTTTCCTTGGACCAACTTGTTCTAATGGATATATTTAGTTGATACTTGCTTGTTGTTTTATTAACAATGGGGTCTTTATGTAAACGTGCACTCATATTGCAATTGCACTAGGGGAGGAATTCATGATGTCTAGATATATTGTTGGTTGAAATATCTCCACAAGATGAAGATACTTTCACAATATGAAGATTCTCATCTCAGTTCACATGGTCCACAATCTTTAAAATCAACGTGACCCAAAATAATTGCATGAAAAAATGTCGCATAATCGTCCCCCTAAAGGACCAACAATACATGGTTTTAAAATGACAAATTTGATACAATTGTATATTGTAAAAACAAAAGGAAATCTGAGTTGAGTTGTTTTGTAACTGATGTCCACGTTGGCACTTACCAAACCGTCTTGTGATTGTGTTCAACCTTCATTATGAATCAAATTGCAAATTCCTTTAGACTAAACTGCTTGTCAAGTTGCCATTTTGAGTGGGCCTAATAATTATTTAAAAAGAAAATAAAAAATCTACGGGTGAAATTAAAAAATATAAAAATCACTCATGGTTTTGTATGATGTGATCTTCACTATGACCACTTGGATTTGGATGTAAATCCTTCTGTTTCTTTTTTTCAAAAAGAATTGCAAGTTCCACAAATTTGAAGTTTTGGAACAAGACCCTCAATTAAAAAAATCTAACTCACTTGTATTTATACATTTAACTTTGAAAATCGAACCGTATTTATTCAGATTAATTTAGAAGTGATTTTCAAATTACCATTTTTATTTTTATTTTTATTTTGAGTTTTTGTATCAAGAACTTTGCTACATAACGTTCTTTAGCCCTTGCCTGACCACACCTTTTTTCTTCAGTGTTGTTATAGTGTAAACTACTAATAAAATAGTCCAACTCTCTAATCCTCGTTGCTTGGACTAGGTGAAGTTAGAGAAATTTCTTTATGATTCCTCTGATCCCCTAATAGATGCTTGAGATTCGGAGGTGCAACAGTGGGCCTCTAAAGAACATTATGTAAGAAGACTTTAAAATTAATGAATTCTTTTCATATTTTAGATGTTACAATTTTTTGAAATTGGTATCCAAAAGGATGATTTCAAGATGATTTTTTAATACTTCTTGGTTACAATACAATTAATTTGATTTTTGTCAAAATATAACAGGTATTAAGATAACCCGTAGTTTTATTCATTCTACGAAAAAAAAAGTTTAAAAAATGTATGACTTATTCACAACGCGTTCATTTTATTTTTTTCATTGAAATTCTCAAATTCCCTTTGAAAATGGGGACAAGATCACAAAATATATTAAACACCCTGACAGTAGAAAACACACAACAGTTGGAACTTGAAAGACACGGCGGGAATGGGTTCCCCTAGTTGGTTTTAAACTTCCAGCCTTTTAAATTAAATCAGGAATTGAGGCATGCAGTTCAGATATTTCACCGTCTCCCAAATGATGATATTCAAAATTGCCACATCAGCAAGTTTGAAATGGACCTGTTCCAAATGCAAGAATATTCTCAATGAGCATCAAAAGTCATATTAGGGTTTCGTTCAGACCTCGTTAAGCCCTAAAGGACCAAGGATTTATAATTTTAAAATGATAAATTCAATTGACCATATTAGAGTTGTTCGTAAAGTCAAGCAAAAAAATTCCACAAGGGAAAAGACAAGGTAGAATTGGTATTCTTGCTTGAAAAGTGGCGAAAATGAGTTTTGGCTCCTATATTTTTGACCAATCACAATGCTCTGCATTGTTAGAGAGATTCGAACTTTGCACCTCACCGAATCAAGAGAGGCTCCCCTACAACACACTTGAGTTCTCACAAAGGAATCTCTATGTGCCCCATGTGCCTCCACACCGGCCACCGAAGCAAACCATCTGGCTCCTTGTGACAGTGAGTGTCAGGGATTTCTACATAAACCTTAAAAACACAAGGCATCAGACGGGGTACCCTGTGTTGACTTTACGAATAACTCAATTGTGAAAAAAATTATTTCAAATGGGACCAAATTTTATATCATTGGAATCAGTAAAGAACATTGCATGCTCTGGTCAAAAAAGAAATAATTTATAATATGAATAACAAGAAGTCAATATAGGAGCTACTCAAAATTGCTTCAAAAAACATGAGACCCCGTTTGAGTTTCTTGGTCCTTTAGGGGTTAACCTCTAAGTGACCAAATGACCATTTTATGATTGCTACCCTTTTTTTATGAGCTTCCCGTGATGAAAACAACATTTTTATTATATTTATATTTATATTTTTTTATCAAACAAAAAATCAAGTCTACTTTCCAACCCAATTTGAATCATGTCAATCCAAGTTAAATTCCACCAAGGAGATCTTTTCAAAGACAAAGACCTCAGTATTGTCCTAGTGTTATAGAATTTACTATTTGGGGAAGTAATAATGTTCTCTCCTTTGAAAAAATTACTTTTTAAAATTTTAGTAAAGAATGTCTAGTTTTAACCAATCATATCGAATTTCAAATTCTAAATAATAAAATTTATAATTTTGATAAAATTTTGGAAGTTGAATGCTTCTAAATTCATTACGTGAAGATCTAGAACTATTCTTGGAAATTTAATTGTACATATTGTTGTAAAACATCATGCTTTTAATTTTCTCTATTGGACCAAACTTCATCGGAGATAAAGAGGTCACATCACATCTACGTTTTGTCCAATATCCCTTTGTCATTTAGGATTTAATGAAAGGTGCAAGTCACAGAGAGTGGGTTGTCTATTTTTGGAAATTTTGATCCGACTTTTGGTTTTAGAAGTATTAAATTACTGAAGGCTGACTAAATTTCTAACAAGAAACATAAAATAATTATAACTTCTTGTTATTCACCTTGTCAACATGACGTAAATAGAGTCCTACAGTAGTAGGAAAAAGGTACTTGGGCACCAATGAATATGGTGCCCAAAGTACCAAACTAATGTCAATATGGACTTTGGGCACCATGCTCTCGCAATATTCCTTAATGTCAAAAACCACCCTTTTTACTAGTGTTATGGCAATCCAATTGGCATCGCTTGCTTTTGAATATTACAATATAATATTATAAATGTGCACCTTCAAGATGTCATCGTAATATTCTTGAACTACCATGACTCGATCCCCCGACTCTAAACCACCACCCCCCCCCCCCCCCTTCTTTCGATTTTAATGCAAGCACTATTCACCTATGGGCACCATTTTCTAAAATTCCCATTTTGGGCACCCCTAGGGTTTTTTTTTGGCAATTTTTTTTCGCAACTTTGGGACCTACGGCCCCAAATTAGTTTAGGAGGACCCCCTCGGGAATTTCAAACCCTTGGAAGAGGGGGTTATTTTTTAAGGTGGGCCCTTATATGCACATAATAGGGTACAAATTTTGTTCTCTTGCATTAACGTCGAGGGGGGATTTAGAGTCGGGAGAAATCCTCGATCCCTTGTTTACACTTTTACTGCAATCAAGCATCATTCTTCAACCATGAGGAATGCTGCCTCTATAGTAACACTCAATACCTTCAATTCAAGATTTTTCCTGTCGAGAACAGCCGCTGTAGAAAAAGGACCAGCTCGATCATGAATGGTATGGCAAATTTATACAAATTTTCAAACCATATGATTGTATTTATTTTACATTCAAAGCCACTCAATTGAAGAGCAGTCACCAATGGAGCCGTTGAGTTACTGGTAGCTTGTATTGAACATCACTCTATGAAAGTTTACTAAGACACTCCACATCAATGGTACCAATGTGCCCAAGAATATACATCAACTTTTATTTATTACTTTAATTTTTAATTTTTTTCTTCTTGTAAAACTATTTTTATATTTCAAAATCGTGTAATACAGATGGACCATGCACGCACGTTCCCTATGATAATTTCATCCCTAAAATTGTCATGCCAAATTCCACAACAAACCAACCTAATTAATTATATGATACAAACTGTGCACACATGCTCAGAAAGACAGTTCCTCCGCTGGAACTGTCATACTGACTCCGGGTAAGAAGACACTACACTAATTATCCCATTTAGTGAGTGTGGTACTAATTTCCGAAGCACGCACTATTTTGTAAAATCTCAAAATTAGTGAGGGCTCAAATTTTTACTGATTGGTTGAAATCTTCATATCATGCTAATTTTACATCACAATGATATTTAGTATCACCTTCACTAATATCCCATGAGCACTATAACCCCCCATCCCCCCCCCCCCCCCCCCCCCCCCCCTCTCCAAATTCTGTAGTTTTGCAAAGATGCATCATAAAATGCAACCACAAGGGATATTTTGAACTTGATGTTTGAATAAAATTTGTACATTATAAATTTTGGATTCTATCGATACGGTTAGATCTGCAAATGCTATCACCAATATTTTTGTATACAACTTGAAACTTGAAATTCAAAAATATTTTGTAATTTGATTACAAATAAGATATTGACAATCTGAGGATGAAATTTTTTGTGATGGGTTGAAATGTAATACTCTAAGTGTAGTGATTTTTGGAGATTTTTTGGTTGCTTAATTTTATGAGTTTAATTTTTCAAGAGCACGTTGAGACTAAAATCTTTGAAATTTTTGGTGAATCACAGCAACATGAAATGTGGCATAAAAATTTCACAAATCATCTCCTCTCTAATCAGATCACACTGCATGCATGAAACTATCTTACCATGGACTTTTGTAGTATTTTTTTCCTTACAAAAAGTACATGACGATGAGGAAACGTGGATGAAATCTGTACATCGTCCAGAAAATGGGGTCCTGTTGCACATACCACATACAGGGTAGTAATACAATTTTCCAAGCTGGAATGGTCAAAGAGGGAATCAAAGGTCATGGAAAACATGCTTACGCACTCATGTGTTCACGTCAACCAATCACGTACTGGTATTTGATTTTTATAAAAATAACGTGAGCAGAGACCTTGACTGACCATGTCTCAAACAGACAATCTTATGTTATGTATGAGCCCAGTCCTACTTTTTGAGGCTATCAAGTGCTAAATTGCACCAAATTTTTCTTCTTGGTGACAGTTCTTTACAAAATTTGGGGTGTAAAAATCAATGATTGTAGCCATATATTCAACGTAGAAATATTCAATGGAGCTAAATGACTTTTTGTATCTCTATAAATGTCTACTTATGTCACCTTGACATTCTTTGACAGATGCATCTTTTGTTTATCGCCATATTAATGGAATATATTGAGAATGTTGTTGTTGAATTTTGAATACCAGTTCAATGATTGAGCATTCAAGGGGAAGACCAAAATCATTCAATGTTGCTTATCTAGCCCAATGTCTTGTAAAATTTGCATTAAATCTCCCACTATTAACCCTTAAACGTACCACTCCTTTGTAGGAAAGTCAAACTACACAATTTAGCCTTCAAAATTTATCAAAATATATTTTGTAATATTTTTCATGCATGGAATTGAATGTTTCCTATCAGTCTTGAAATTTTCAGATTTTTTTGATTTAATATGGCCTCTTTAACAAATTTTTAAGTCAAATACTTCAAAAAATATTTTTTATTACAAAAAAGCTTTAAAAAATTAATATTTTTTGGAAGCAGGTACAAATTACAATGGAGAATCACATTATATGTTTTCCATAGAAATTTTTTATTTAAATTTTGAAATTTGAAAGGTGAACATCCTATGTAGTGTAATTCAAACCTTGAGCTACAAAGCTTGCACAAGCAATAAAATACTCAATAATTGGAATTTTTAAGATTTGAAAAGTGGAGTTCAAACTAGACTTAATAAACTTCATTTTCTTAGTTGGGTGTATTAGCAACAAAAGTTGTCTTCAAGATCAAAATTGGGTTTGACCAACAAACATCCAGAAACTGGATGCCTGGACGTTTAGGGGTTAACCCCTAAAGGTCCTCACCTCTTTTGCAAAAGTCAAAGCACTATAATTTGCATACTTTAAATATCACATTGAATGATTTATAATTTTTCATAGATAATCATCGACATTATGAAGGTATGACAAAATTTTCAACATGATTGGAAGATATTTTGAATATTTACAAATTTTATGATGTAAACAAGGTAAAAATTCAAAATAAATATGTTTCTGTCAAATTTAATATCAAAATTTATATTTAAGGTAGATAGATAGAAACACCGACCCTATTGTAAGGCCGGCGTGAATAAAGTGTCCGTTCGTAATGTCAATGACCTAGTGCCCACTGGACAGAGGGACATTGGGACAAAACTACTCTCCCCTTTCGAGGATGGACACTATAGTAACCGAAACAAATAAACAGTAACAATAACAAAAAAATAACAATTTAATGATGGTTAGGCGCTAGATAGTATAAAGGTATGTTTTGGGTTAATTATTATCGCCAAGTCATGAGTTCTTTGGTTGGTTGGTGAAGGGCGTTGTATCACAATTATGTGGTCCGGGTTCGAAACCTATTGGGCTCGTTTGAGCAGTGGTGTGATACACATGGCTTGGTGCTGCTAGTGAGTTGTCATGACAGGAAAGTTTGTACCAACCAACCGGCCCTACCTATCCCTGAGACAAGATGATCTAGTTGTTTGAAAAGAGTGGCTAGCAGTGGTTTTCACCACTACCCCCCCTCTTTTAATGTACTACGTCTGTTGGTATTGTTTGATTATTCTCTATACGTCTTTTATGTAGAAGGATAGATCCGGCCTACTGTATGGCAATGGTATTTATTGCTTTGAATGTGTGTTTTATGGAGGTTTCGCAAATGTTGAATTTTGTTTCTAGTTGTTTCATTGAGGGGACGTGTGTGGTTCCTCTGGCTCCAGTTGTAATGACTATGATAGGGTCTACTTTCCAACCTTGTTGTATAATGTTATTCATTAAAGGTTGGTATTTTACAATTTTTCTGCCAATTGTTTCTGGTGAAAATCTGTAGTTTGTGTATGTGAATTCTATAAATTGAATGGTTAGGTTATCATCGGGGTTTAGGGGATGTGGACTTTGGTATGGGAGGCCTTTAATGCATAGTATATCTGGTTTGAATCTGGCATTACATTGACATCTTTGTTAATTACAAGTATATGGTAATAACCATGGAGGAACTGTGTTTTCTTGTGGATTATTATTGAATGTGCCCGCATTCATGAGAGTGTAGCATCTTGATTTATTTGAGGATAGTATTAATTTTCTTAATTCCCATACCGCTTTATTGTGTCTTTTGGTTCTTAGT
The DNA here is from genome assembly GCA_022496805.1 of Pohlia nutans. NCBI lineage: Eukaryota > Viridiplantae > Streptophyta > Bryopsida > Bryales > Mniaceae > Pohlia > Pohlia nutans. The sequence goes on from CM040085.1 coordinate 37,683,443, forward strand.
GCGTGTATATGGTGTTGTTTGCGTAGTAAAAGTACATGTAGCCATGTATCTGCATCTTGTGAATTACAGATGGGACATGTTTTTGAGGAATCTTTGTATGCCGAAAATTAATTGCTTTCTGGCATTTCCCATGTATTGACCGGTTCTAAATTTTAGTATGCTTGTTTTTTGTGAGTCTGTTATTTTTGGATTATTCCAAAAGTCATTGGACATTTCGTTATCTATGATGGAGTTTGTTGTCCATTTGTTAATGTTGGGAAAGTCTTCTGCCAGTATTTCTAGGTTATTTTCTCGGTCATGTTTCTTTATGTATTCTTCCAAACATCTAACTGGTCCTTTGTCTGGTCGTTATTTAAGGTAGATAAAAGTTATATTTACATGGAGTAAAAAATTGAAGGTGAAGAAATTAAAAGAGACTTATGATTGAAGCATCTTTAGAAAGCCCTTTGTATTTTGGACACTCAAAATTCAAAGTTCTCAACGGTGGAAAATCTTCAAATGAAGTTTATTCTCCAATCCCAACGGTCAAAAGATGTATCATAACTTAACTTAAACATCTAATGAAAACACCAACTACAATAAAGCTAAGACACTTGATTTTTGGGGCCTTTGACCAAAAATCAAGCATAATTGGGTTGATTGGTCCTTTAGGGGTTAACCAATTTTGTTCATGTATTGTTTAACCCCTAAACATACCAGGGTGTCCCTAGAATTGACAATTTGAGAAAAATCATCATAAAGTACTATTTAGAAGAATATTTTGGAATTGATATACAAATAAAAGTTCTAGATTTTGAATTTTAGATTCCATCCGTACGGTTCGATTCACTAATACTATCACCAATATTTAATTATAAAATTTGAAAGTTAAAATTAAGAATTCCTTCTAAATTCGATTTCAAACAATATTTTAATATTTTTTGAGTAAAATTAGTTGGAATGAATTTGAAACGAGATACTCTTAAACATGGTGATTCTTTGAAATTTTTGTGTTTCTTAAATCTATGACCTCATTTTTGCAAGGCCACTTTTGAACTAAAGTCAATGCAGTTTTGGCTTGGTCAACGACTTGACATACTTTTACATTTGTAATTTTAGAAAAATATGTAATCAAGTATGACTAAATCCAACCATTAGATAGGACGACAACTTGGTGAAGTATCTCCAAAAATTTAGATGACTTTCATCCAAGCATTGATGAGAACGTAGGGAAGGTTTGAATATGTTAGTCGTCCAGTTTCTGGATGCTGTGACGTTTAGGGGTTAATTGCTACTTACTAATACAATCGCTGCCATTCAAATGCACTCTTTGGAAATTTTAGATCTATTCCAAAATAAAAAGCACTTTTGAGAAATTGTGCGGATTGAAGAAATCGATCAAATGAGCCATGGCGTCATTGGATAATCAATATTGCAATGTATAGTGCACTCGATGACGTCGTCGGGCACAATAGGCGAGTGGAAATAAATAAACAGTCATTTTATTACAAAACAAAAAATATGTTCCCACGTACGATTTTGTATCAACACAATGCTTTTTATTTCCAAACATAAAGAGTATATATACCGTAGCTTGGTAGCAGCTCCGGAACAAATTAATATTTTTTTAGAAAGTGCCATGCGTCGCTTTCTTATTGGTTGTGATCCATGAAAAATAGAATGTGGATGGATGGCAAAAAAGATGACAAGAAACTCTAGGGGTGTTGGGGATGCTACCAAATTACGATATAACCTTTGCAGATGTTTTCATCCAAGAATAATTCATCCATAACATGCTACTATTCATTCATGAGCAATTTAGTTACATCTTTCACCACCTTGAATATTACCCAATCTTTCATCCTTAAACGTCAAAAAAGCCCCACAAGCTTGTTTATGAGAGAATAATGGAGAAAAAGTGGATTTTCTCAACCAAAATTGAAATGAATTGATGATTTGGAAAAGGTGATGAAAAATCGAGGGTAAATTTAGCAAATGCGCCTAAACTAGACAATTGCGGAACAATTCACAATCAAATGAAGGAATCGAGGGAAGGAGGGAGCTATGGTCGGGCAACAACTATGGAGAGAGACAAAAAAATAAATAAAAATTGAAAGAGCAGAAACGTTGGCCAACATCACCTGCTGCCCGACGCCGATGGCAGTTTTCTTTTTTCTTTTATTTTATTTTATTTTTTGTGTTTTAGACAGCAACTACTATAAACTATTGGAGATGCTCTTCAGGCTGCCCTCCAAGGACCCTCTTGACGTTTAAGGGTTAATTCACACCAATTTCAAAAGAGATGCTGAAGACTTTCAAGAACAAGGTTTCAGCATAAGGAATATCCAAATCAGAGGACCGGACAGATACATATGGTGAAGGTTTGGGGGCTGGTATGGTAACATCCATCCTGCCAGTTGATAAGGGCATCCCCCCATTGTACTCATTATGTCAACTTTCTACAGTTAGTACCTTCATAGTAGCTTCGCTTTTAAATATTAACAAAAATAGATAAATTCTTTTTTGGAAATTCATTTTTTGAAAGAAAAATTGTAAGGGGAAAAACGGATCTAAGAGAATATTTGAGAAAATTGAAATATATTTTTAGAAATATATAATTATTGTGCTATGAAGGTACAGTATTGAAGATTCTAAGTGATGGTTTAGAAATGGTCAATGGCAACATGTATAAGGGCATGCCCACCCTACCATTAAATTTTTCATTTTCTTTGAAATTCAACATGCATATTCAAGGAGGGCGAGAGAAGCACTGAATATAGAGACACTTTAATACATCCCTCTATAACTAAGTTTAGGAAGGGCTCGGTATCCTAGATTGATGGACAATAATGTTTATCCATGTATAGTGATTGTGATTGGTTCACTGACAATATAGAGGGTCACATAGCGATTCGATGATAGCTTGTGACACCAAATTTTGGATGTGAAGATTGAGTGATCAAGGGGTGAATTGAGGGAGAAGGGCGTGGATGCTCTATGAATTTTGGGAGTGGGGGGGGGGGGGGGGGGGGGGATGTAAAATAAAACTATTGTAGTACCATAGCAGGGTCGCCACCCCGTAAATGAATGTTTAACCCCTAAAGGTCACAAGGTGTCCCTGGAATTAACAATTTGAGAAAAACCATTATAAAGTATTGTTTGGAGGAATATTTGGAATTGATATATAAATGAAAGTTGTAAATTTTGAATTTTAGATTCCATCCGTATCATTAGATTCACTAATGCTATCACCAATATTTTATTATAAAATTTGGAAGTAAAAATTAAAAATTCCTTCTAAATTTGATTACCAAAAAAAATATCAATAATCTTTGAGTAAAAAATGTTGCATCGAATTTGAAATGAGATACTCTTGACATGGTGATCTTTTGAAATTTTTGTGTTCCTTAACTCTATGACCTCATATTTGCATGGCCACTTTTGAACTAAAATCAATGCAATTTTGGCTTGGTCAAAATTTCACATACTTATACGTTTGTAATTTTAAGAATTATGTACTCTAATAACACCAAATCCAACCATTGGATAGGGTTGATGAAGTATATCTAAAAAATGTTTCATGGTGAAAAGGTTCATGAGGAAGTAGATATGGATGAAAAAAATCATCCAATCAACCCACGGGGGTCGATTGGGCCTTCTTTTTTTTTTTTCTTTTTTTTTCTTTTTTTTTTCTATTGAGGCACACGAGTTGCTTTGCAACCCACGGCAAAGCTGACAAGTTGCTTTTGGCAACCCATCGCCAGGATTTTTCCATCCGGTAGAGTGGTGATTTTACGGCCGGAATCGAACCGCCAACCCCTTGGGTACCCGGCAACACCTTAAAGGTACCCCTCTCCATCATTTGGTAGTTTAAGGTCATTCCGGACCGCGATTGGGCCTTTAAGGGTTAATATTTTTGAAAAATAAGGTTCGTTTTAGAGAAGAAAAAAATGATTAAAAATGGCCCAGAATAGTCCAAAACGACCCAAAACAGAAAATATAGCTAAACATGATTTATTCTATTTGTCCTCATAATTTCTATTATTCTATTTACGTTCTTTTTTTATTTTTTGATTTTTGATTTTTATTTTTTGGCGAACCTGCGGTGGTGCTACGGTAATTAAAATTCTAGGAGTTAGATATTTTGTGTAAGAATCTCTTTTTAAACGAGATCAACAGGTTGCCATTTCATGTACTAGGTCAGTTGGAGCCATCTTTTCCAAAACTTGCACCAGACAGGAGCTTCACTGGGTGGTCCTGTTGAGATCAAGTTCAAAACTAACAGCCCTCACTAGAATACTGTACAGTCAAGCCATGCCTCAAGAGCTCATTTCAAAAGCACTTGTTGAGCAAGGGCAAGAGTCCATTTGTTGCCAAGTTTGTGGTACAAATTTGGGAAAAAGCCGGTCTCACCAAATTAGTAGGTATGCGAAAGGCGCAACTCGACCAGGTGTTATTCAAAAGGTAGTACCTGGGCATGATCCAGAACTAAAGCCATCAATTTGTTTTAGTTTTTGGAGCTTTTAAGGTAGAGACACCCATTCCCGACCACTTAAGACATGCACTATACTTGGGATAGATGAATCGATATTTTGAGTTTTTTCCTCTTTTAGCAATAAGAAATTAAGAAGTTTTCATATTTTTAAATATTTATTTGATAATTATTTGAATAAGTACAAATTTTCAAAGTGGAAACTGTAGGTTCATCAAAAATCGATCATAGGCTCTAATGTGCAAATGAGGTACATCTTCCCTTTCAAAATCTAGAAATTAGGCAGGAATCTAGGGTGGTTGGTTTTGTGTGCATGGTCGAGAATGGGTGTCTCTACCTTATTCAGAAGCCCTGTGAGTTTGTAGTATTTGGAGGAGTATGTGTCTCTAAGCTATGCTTGAATTGAATCATAATAATAATCGTAACGCTGGCCCAAAAACCATCGTGAATAGAGAGTTTGTTCGGGGTGGTCCATGCCTCCTCTTGGAGGTAGACAAATCTGATCGAATTCATCTACACGTCTACAAGAGGAGTCACGATGCGTATTCAAGCTACGAGATCAAAGTCAAAGTCACATCACATTGATAGCAGCTTTGTACATTTTCAAAAACCTCGTAGCAGCTACTTCTCTCATGACATTTCGTGGGCTAAAAGTAGGTTTCTGCAAACAAAAGAACGGAGGCATGGAGGGCGTACATTTCTGCTCTAGGGTGTACACCCTGGGTACATGATAAGGTAGTTCTCGGATTTGCAGTGACCTACCTTAGAATGTGACATCTTGAGTTCCAAAAACTCGGGGAAATTGACAGCAGCTTCATTTTTGAAAACCTCCCATCTCTCATTTACGTCTGGGACATTTAACCCCTCGAGGACCAAGAAGCCCAAATTGGATCTCATGTTTATTTTAGCAATTTTGAGTAGGTCTTTTGTGAACTTCTTTTTGTTCAAAGTTATTTGTTGTTTGACCAACACATGCAATGTTCTTCACTAGTTCTGGTGATATAAAATTTGGTCTCATCTTAATTTGATTCTTTACAATACGATTAATTGAATTTTTCATTTTAAAACCATAAATCCTTGGTCCTTTAAGGGTTAAGCCTTTGACACGCTTGGGTTCATATAATGAACGATGAACAGATTGTAAGCCCTCTCTTGACTACATCCTATACGGTTTTTCATCCATCCAAAATTTCCTTGGTTCTTGTGCTAGTTGACTACCATTTGTACAGTATGGATCTTCAAAATAAGATATATTGATTATTATTTTTTAAATGAAAAATTTGGTTTATGTCAAATTTCCTCGCAAATTTCATTCTTAGTTCAAAAAGTGAGACCTCAACAATGATTTTCCAAAATTAGTAGAATCAAATAATGGAAATTATACCATCTCATAGTGCATATTATTCCAAATTCATTACATCAATTTTTAATTAAAATTTGTTGATTTGGGATTTTAAAGCAAGAGAGCCTTTTGCAGCAAGAGAGCCTTTTTTTGCTCGACTTGTTGCAAAGCAACTTTGAATCATGAAACATTATCCACTAGGCCAGTCGAGCAAAAAAGGCTCTCTTGCCGTCCATGATCAGTCTCCTTTTTTTTTGGTAGTGTAAACACAAGTCGTCTTGGGACGAGTTCATAGTCCAATCATAGATTTTAGACGACTTCTTCGTCCGTAATGTAAACTGGCCCCCTTATTCTGATCCTCACGTACAGTACCATCCCAGGTACCATTGGTAAAGCTGCAGTCCTGCCTATCTGAAAGATACCGTTGGGTAAAGTTTGAACCCTGCCGGTATACCTCTTCCCGTATGCAGATATTTTTTCACACTCCATGCATGAAGACTGGATATTTAACTGCCTGGGGCCCAAGAGAAAACGTCTTCAAAATCTCCCCTCGGTCCTCTTGAAACACCCAATGTGGAAGGAAGGCGTGCATACCCCCGGTTAGATGGGGTCAAGTGCAGTGTGAGGCACTCACTGTTTTGAATGTAATAATAAGCATAAGCATGTGCCAGGACCAAATATTGGTCTGTAATTTGGTCCTCATGCCTTGGGACCAATTTTGTGCCTCGATTCCTGGAAAAAACGCAACCACTTGCCATCCGATCCCACTCATTTGTAGGTTATCCTACCATGACTCCACAGCAGATTCCAGGCCGATTTGGCTCAGCCAATCCATGCACATTTTTTGCTTCAGGGCATGTTCCTATTGTAAATAGCCACCATGTGCAGCCTATGAAATGGCATTCCGCCTGATAAACTTGAATTATTATGACTAGATCAAATATATACCGTATCGTATTCACAGCTTCCTACTGTACTCTTAGGGCCGCTTCACAATATTGCCGAAGGTAGAGAGGCCGTCGATGTTCACCAATCAAATTGCAAGAAACCAAAAATTCGGCCTCTCAATCCTTCACACTAGAAGCCAAAGTCCAAAGGCTATCGCCCTCCAAAATGCCTACATGGCAGCACTTTTTGACCAAGGCGACAGACTCTCGAAAGAAGTTTGGGTCGAACCAGAATGGAAACCCAAACTATAGTTGAGAGGCTGTCGATTTTTTTTCATAAAAATCAAAACTATATTTATTGCCTATTTTCAGCCCATTTCTTTGGACTCTTAACAAAGTTTGGCCACTCAATCCCACAACCTCTCGACTTGGACGGCCAGTGTGAAGCGGCCATTACAGGATCCTTTGGAGGTGAAAGCAAAAAATACACGAGAAAAAATTGAATTAATCCTAATACAAACGTGCAAGTTATGTTGAAATGGACATAACATAATAGAGCAGTTCATGACGTCCCCCTTTTCCATAATTGGCAGGTTACTTGCATCCAGGGTCATTGCATTCATGAGCATAGCTATGAGCATGGGCAGTGTCAACTTTCAACAAGTGCATTACCATGGGGACTTACAAAAATGGGATAACTAAAGTTCTAGGCATGGCTCTTGAAGGGAGACCACCTTCTACTAGTGGTACAACCTGGTGATGCGGTCATACCAAGGCTACTACACCAGATCCCATCAGAACTCTGAAGTTAAGCACCTTTGGGCCGGAATAGTACTGGGATGGGCGACCTCCCGGGAAGTCCTCGTGCTGCATCCGTTTTAGAAGTTACTGTGGGCTACTTTTATTAGTTTCTGGTTATTAAAGTGTCTATTCCTGGAAGGGGAGAGTAGTCTTGTACCAATGTCCCTTTGCCTGGTGGGCATTGGCTCATTGTCAAGACGAACAGACACTTTATTCACGCCGGCCTTGAAAGAGGACCGGAGTTTCTATCTATCTATTTGGTACAACCTGTTGTAGAAGGTGAAAGCTGGATCACATTAAATTATGCTCATTTGATCCAGTTCCAAAAAGGGGGACATCCTGAATTGCTCTATTATGTTATGGAGTTCCATGGGAGCTTTAAGAATTAATACAAGTCTTGAGTTATAACCTCTACTAATGGTATAATCTACGATGATCCATGATTATGCATACATAATGCTAATTTGTGATTTTGAGAGAGCTCTACTGAGTTGGTGGGTTAGAAGAAAGTTATTGACATAGCCATGGTTCTCGATGGGGACCTTTAGGTTAACCAAAAGTACATCAAATGGACATCTGTGATACAAAATAAATGAACAAATAACTTGGAATTATGACCAATAACCTTCCCCAATATCCATGATGTGATGAATGTCTATGGCACGCTGACATGAGTGATGGAGAGGTCAGATTCTTTGGTTGCTTTCTGCTAGGAACCAAAATAATACTTGATATGGACACAAGTAGCATTTATGCTCATAGGGAATAACTGAAGCAACAACATCAACTCTGGCCACATGAGTTGTAAATGCTGAGAATGATTAACTGCCCAACCATGCATGTTTTACATGATGTACAGAACCAAACTTCGTTCTCATCCATTTTGCACTTTTTAGAGTGTCAGTTTTTTACTGAATTTTATATGGGAAGCTGACTTCGTGCATGTGTGATCCGATTAGAAAGTTGATGATTTGTGAAACCTTTATGTCTCATTTCATGTTGTAGCGTTTCACTAAAAATCTCAAAAAATTTAGTCTGAAAGTGCTCTTGAAAAAAGTCAACTCGTAAAATTAAGCAACCAAAAAATTTCCAAAAATCACTACACTTAGAGTATTGCATTTCAACCCATCACAATAAATTTCATTCACAAATTGTCAATATCTTATTCGTAATCAAATTACAAAATATTTTTGAATTTTAAGTTTTAAATTTTGTACAAAAATATTGGTGATAGCAACCATAGATTTAACCATATGGATAAAATCTAAAATTCATAATTGTTCAACTTTTATTCATACATCAAGTTCAAAATATCCCTCTTAGTTGCATTTAATAATGCATTTTTTATTGCAATTATCCACCCCCTGTCAGCATGACGTCCCCTTCTTTAACAGACTTGAGTGCCATGCCTTGCCATGCCTGCTCTTGACTGTTACGACATCCAAGACTGGCACACTAGCCAATTATTTGTACCAAACGCAACTCATTTCAATGCTCTCTATTCTTTTAGTCATTTCTCAACTCTCAATTCTAACTTAGATTTTGCATTGACAAAAGCTACATCGTTACTGTACTCGGTCATCGAGGTCAACCAAAAAGAAGCACAAATCTTTGGGAAATTATTTTTCAAAAAAAGTTCTATTTTTTATGGTGAAAAAGAGAATCTTAGATAATATCCACAACATTTGGGAAAAAAATTAATTATTTGGTATGACTTCCAGACCTTGACGGTCTGGTATGGTAGTAGAAAAGAGGTACTTTGACACTATGCAATAGTGTCAGAGCATGGGTTTTGCCACCTTATAATGTTTGTTCTAGTTGCAGACACATTTTGATTATGAAACCAAAAAACCACTCAATCTTGTAGGAAACCATCTTCATTTTCCAAAAAACCTCAACTTCACCTTTAATTCCCAACTTTTTGTAAGTTATGAGCATTCAAAGAGCCCTTTCTTTAACCCCTAACTGCCCAACCGTCCATTTTTTGGACAATATACATATTTTAGTCCAAACCTAATTCATGTAGAGAGTCCAAAGTCTTGGGCTGAAATATATAGTAAAACATAAAAATAAAAATAAATCGATGACTACTTGAAAGAGAATTGGGTTTCCATACTCGGCCGATCCAATTCTCCCTCAAGAATCCATCACATTGGCGCCAAAACTCACCAAAAAATTAACACGTGGGTACATTGGAGGGCAATGGCCTTTGGATTTTGGCTTTCAGTGTGAAGCCCGAGAGGCTAATTTCTCGCTTTCTTCCAATGTGATTGGTTGAATTCAATGGACTCTCAAACTTTGGGCATAGTGTGAACAACCCCTAAAATGAACCATTGTCCAAACCTCCAAAATTTCAATATAGAAAGATGCCATACTAGTTCAACGCTATATAGCATAATAGAGCAATGGAAGCCAACACCCTTTTGCAATGGGACAATTAGAAACTAGAAATTCAAATGACATTTGAGTTAACCGAAAACAAAAAAGGAGTTGAAGAGGAGTTTTCTCTCTATAATTATATTTTCTGACACTCATTGTTCACGAACAGTTTCCATGTCGGGGCTCTTGGCTTGGGGGAGTGTGTGGGAACTCTCCTCTAGCATTGGGGAGGTCACGAGTTCCACACCCCATGGTGGTGTAAGGCCTTGCTTCAGATTATTCTTCAACTCACCATAGACTAGTTTTGCAGTCTTTTTGAACTCAAAACGAGCTTAAGGTGAAGTTAAGGTTTCTTTCATCTTAGAAAATAATTTAAGATCTAGCTGAAGATTCTCTTTCGATCTAGTTTCCAAAAGGGTGCTCCATTGCACTGCTTTATTATCGTATGTGATTCCAACTGAAGCGGAAGCTTAAAAACCTTTTGTTAAATAAAAAAAAGAAAAAAAGAAAAAAAGAATGAAATAAAGAAATAAAGAAATCAGGTGAAACTTTCTAGAGGTTCCAAGAATATCCATCCCATTCGGTGAGACACCCAATTTTCAGGGAGGAAAACCCAATTTCATGAGTTGATCAGCCAGGATGGCGGCATATGTCGTATCCAGAATAATATCCATAAATGCTGAAATTAGACAAAAGTAGAAACGTATAAAATATCCTCTGTATTAATACGTATTGGAAAGCCAATTGCTCACCCCTTATAACGTCAGTCAGCCTCCCAGCCAGTCGACGCATTTTCTTCACTAAAAAGTACAGTCATCAGTGACATGGCATCCACATCATTACCAAACCCTGAACTGGTGACTCATGAGTTGGAAGGAAGTTGCTCCTGGAATTACAAAATTCTTTTTCTTTTTTGAAAGAGTGAAACCCATCCATTAACCCTTTGAGGCGCCTCATTCGAGGTCGGCGTGAATAAATTGTCCATTCGTAATGTCAATGACTGAGTGTCCACCGGACAAAGGGCCATTGTAACAAAACTACTCTCTCCTGCTGGGGATGGACACTTTTAGTAATAATCTCCATTTTAACTGGCATACTGGTTGTAAAAGTCTCCATCATGGCACAGTACTACAACAAGTACTACGACAAGTTCAACACATCATGGTTCATAACATCACATTATATATGATTTCTAAAAAAAGGTTATTTTTATTCACTAAAATACTTATAGTTTAGACACTTAGAAGTTAAAGTTGAAACATGAAGAGAAAAATATACATTCAAATGTTAAAACTTCAAATACAAATTAAGCCAAAAGAATTTAAACACTAAAATTTCAAAAATAAATAGATTGTCTACTCTAACTTGAACTTGTCCGTTTTTTAATATATATGAATATATAAAAAACAACTTGATTTTGATGTCAAAAATAGTACATAACAAAAATCAAAATGATTTTATCTATAATTGTGAGTGATTATGTAAACTAGTGTAAAATATGAAAAAAGGGTATCCTAATTTTATGGAGACTCCCAAAGAATCCTACACCCAAAAAATGCTACATGTGATTCCCAATGTCAAATTAATTGTAGAAAGTTGTTGTAAGTCATTCTTGAAGAGATGCTTCTTTTTCGTCTCATGTGGTAATGAGTTGTTTGTGTGAACCAATAAACATTGTCCATTTCACTTCTTTTTTAGCCCTTATCACACAAGTGGTTTAAGCGAAACAAGTTGTTCCCATAAAGCTAATAATCTTCCCCCTTTTTCTATTCTTCCAAAAAGATTTAAGTAATGTTTTACAATTTTTACCCTCACATGTTATTCATGAGTTGCCTACATATATTTCCCGAAGCTAAATTGAACTTAGAAAGTTAAACCTAGGGTTCATCTATCAAAGGTGGGATTTCGAGATGACATCAAATGATTACTCATTCCGCTCTCTCCTACCTAAGTGAGCTCTTGCAGCTTTGCCTCTCTTTGCAAGTAATGTATTCTTGACTCTTGAACTTGATATCGTAGGTTGAAAGGTTCTTGTAAGTAAGTAGTTGTGAATTTGCAATCCTAATTAATGAAGCACCTCAAACGTCTAGCACTCTTCGGCACACACAACTCGAATTCTCCACAAACTTTTGTCCAAAGAAATTTGAGAAAGAGAGTTTGCATGTATCAATAAGCCACCCAAGCGAAAACATATGTCATGAATTTGTTGACCTCACATTTTTTATGGTAACAAGGAAACCCTTGGTTTAACCCTTAAATGTCATTGAGTGTAGTTCAAGTTAGCCCGAAGGAATTTGAAGTTTTAAAAAAAAATTCTTGTCCAAAAAATAAAAAAAACAAAAAAAACATCGGGAGGCCTCGAATCCTTGGCAGGCTTGGCAATATTAAAAAAGAAATACAATTTGATCATCAGTGTTTGTAGCTATGCAATGCGTTTTTTGAGGATACCCATGCTGTGTTAGCCCATCTTCATTTGACATATGTCATCATGTGAGGTGGCAGAGTCAGGCATACTATTTAAAAAAAAACTCTAATTGCGGGATCGCAAGCTTGCATGCACAATCACTACGCAGTGCCATTTGCCTACTCGAACACCACCTCCTTCCCCCCAATTCCTTTAAAAATTTCTTGCAAGTTCCACAATTGACGATTTTCAATTCCGCTTGAGAATCTAATCTTGCTTTGTCATCAACTTTCTAAAGCTCTAATCCATTTTAATTTTGATTGAGAAAATCCACTTTTTTCTTCATTGTTTTCTCAAAACAAGCTTGCTTTGACGTTTAAGGATTAAGTCATCATTGTAGAAATGCATTCATTTCTTTCATGTGGTAGTGAGAACCAATCGACACATTCCATCTCACACTCATGTGGTGAAACCCTTGAAAAAATGAATAAAAAATATAAGTAAAAAACAAAATCACTCAGATAGATAGATAGATAGAAACTCCGGTCCTCATTCGAAGGCCGGCGTGAATAAAGTGTCCGTTCGTAATGTCAATGACTCAGTGCCCACCGGACAAAGGGCCATTGGAACAAAACTACTCTTCCCCAAAATCACTCATATGAAAAGGAGGCTTATACAAAGAGAATAACTCCAGCCAAATTAAATGAAGATCTCGTGCTACTAAAAGGCCACCAACACCAAGGTCGCGCGTGCTACTGAAAGGAGACCCATCCAAACAAAACAAAATTCGTTACAAGAGATTCAAACTCCTGCACGAAATTCAAACCAAAGCTCGCCCGCCCGGGCAGCCCGCGAGGAGAATTTAGTTGCCCGTAACGAACGAAACACGAAATTCAAACTACCGGTACAATACACCATCCGGACCCTAAACCGCATACATACTGAATACGTACACAGTACAGTATACCACCAGGCGTACAAACCTACGAGTCTCCGACACGCACACGGGATTCAAACGCGAGAAACTCGGCATCACGCTGTGACAGAGGTGCGGGAATCACTGAACTGCAAGCCCTCGTCCCAGCCACCAGCCAGCCAGCCAATCCATCCAAAGGCCCACAAGCACAATTTGGTCCCACAAATCACAAGCGCAATTTGGCTGGCAGGACCCACAAATCCCAGCGTGGGCTCAACTGCGGGCAGGGGCGAGAGGCGCGAGCACGACGCAGAGACGCCGGCTGAACTGAAAGACACCCCGTCCCCCACTTGCAGGAACGCCTCACACGCACTGCTTCCTTTACTTAACTTACTGCAGTTACGACCACCACGACGTCACATGCCTCCCTGTTTTGTGCGTCTCTCAAAACAGTTGAACCACCTTGCTCTCACTGTTTCCTTTTCCTTCCCCTGCTGCTGTGCCTGTTTCCTCGTACTTGCACGCATGTAAGGTAAGCCATGGCGCGGGTTGGCGAGGATTTGGACTTGGGTTCCTCGTGATTCCTCACTGCGGGGTCGTAACCCAGGCAGGCCGCGTCCCCGCCCGGCGCTACTCTACTGCAACTGCCTCCCCTGGCCCTGCCCCTCCCCCTCCTCCCTTCCCTTCCCAACCCATAATTGTCTTCGTCCCCCAGTTGAATGCCGCGCCCTCTTGCTCTGCTCCGTTGCTTCGAGTTGATTGATTAACAGCGGGCGCCGCGAGTCAGCAATGCGGTCGTTTCTCACGCGCTTTTCGATGTGAGAGGTCCCGGTTCTTGATTTTTTGGGGCTGTGGGTTGTTACTAATGATCGAGCGAGTCGGTTCGTGTTCCTTTGCATCAGTCCGTTTCAAGCCGCGCGGCGCCTCTTCTTCCCCTTCTTTAAATTGGATTTTAAGAGGACCCACCCCGGGATTTGAATAGGACCACGCCGGGATTTAAAGAAAAGAGTTTGTGAGCGATCGGCGTTCGTTTTGAACCGGAAAGAAGATGCGGAGTTGAGATCAGTTTGCCGGAATTTCGGATTGGGAGTTTTTTGAGGTCAAGATGAGGAGAGCTATGGAGAGTTTGTCGGTGTTGTTGTTGATGTTGTTGCTTGGAGTCTCATCCGAGGCGGCGTACGCGCCTCTGAAAGGTACACAGAAGACGAATGCTTATGCGACAATGATGTACATGGGCACGCCGCGTGATTACGAGTTCTACGTCGCCGCGCGCGTGATGCTGGGCACGCTGGTGCGGCTCCAAGTGGACGCGGATCTCGTCGTCATCGCCTCTGCAAGCGTGCCCCCGCATTGGCAGAAGACTTTGTAAGTCGTCTTCGCACACAATGCTCATTCCAGCCCTTGAATTTTCGCCTACAAATCCCACCGATTGTGCTTCTAACATGGTAATTACAGTTAGATGATTGTCCGCAGTATCGTTTGTTTTTTGTGCATGAACCGATTTACGTGCAGTTTTTGGTAACCGAATTTGGTGACTGAACGATTTTTTGCATGCAGAAACGACGAAGGTGCGAAAGTCGTGGTGGTGGAAGATATCCAGAATCCTTACCGAACTCAGCGCAATTTTGATAAGCGCTTCATGTTCACATTGAACAAAATCTACGCTTGGAAGTTGACAGAGTATCAGCGCGTTGTCATGCTTGATGTCGACAATTTGTTTCTCCGCGCACCGGACGAACTCTTTCAGTGCGGCCAATTCTGTGCTGCGTTCATTAATCCCTGCATTTTTCACACGGGTCTCTTTGTTTTACAGGCAAGTGAATTTTACTACTCCCCCTGCACTCAAATTCTTTTAATTGTGTACAATTTTTTTTTCCTTCATGCCTTATTATCTCATTACAACTTTCAATGTTGTGCTTCTCACACGGGGGTAATAACTTAGAATTTACGCTTGATGCACATTTTTAAAAAGTCACGTGCACGGTTAAGAAATTTAGTGTTCGTGATATGGGGCGCTTTTTGTGGAGTTTCTATTAGAGCAATTCACGTAGATTGCTGTCACAGTCTTTCGTTGACTTTGCATTCTAACGGTTTAAAATAATAATTCTTGTCTGCAGCCATCAAATGAAACTTTCAACGATATGCTGCATGACATCAGTATTGGGAAGGAGAATAGCGATGGGGCAGATCAAGGCTTCTTGGTGAACCACTTCAATGATCTTCTGGATCAACCACTGTTTCACCCTCCTGCAGACGGTTCCCGACTGAACGGGCTGTTCCGACTCCCTCTCGGATATCAAATGGACGCTTCATTCTTTTGTAAGTACACCAGTTTTGAAATCATCTAACTTCATTGTCAGTAAAGTGAGCAACTTCGACTGCAAGATTGTCTTCTTGTCTTCTTTCCTTTTCCTCTTCAGAATTCTAAGCCCCAAATTCTCATCAGAAAAACACTAGTCCTCATGTAGAGAGTAGTGAAGTCTTCACCTCCTATTGCAAAAAACGAAACTCTCGCAGTTTGACACCCCTCGCAAAGGCTTTGAGAATCACCTCTCGGACACTGGGAGAACAGTGGCAGGTGGCAAATTGTAGATTTACCCCAAATTAATGTTAATAGAGGGGGTGGAAGTTGTGCTTTTCATTAATAATCCTGACAATGCTTCTCATTGACTTATGTTACATGCAGATTTGAAACTAAAATGGCGCATTCCGTGTGGCCCGAACAGCGTGATTACATTTCCCAGTGTTCCCATGTTGAAGCCGTGGTATTGGTGGTCATGGCCAACACTACCTTTGGGACTTTCATGGCACGAAAAGCGTGTGGCAACCATAGGGTGAGTACAACTCTTCTGTTTTCTCTTCTATACACAACCGTACTCCCTCTGTCCGGAAATAACTGTCCTAGTTTTTGGCATGTTTTAACGTAACGCTTTTTTTTTGCCAAAAACCCCCGTCTCAGCACTCTAAAAATAGTATATCTTTAATAGTAGTATGTAGTTTTTGTGTCACTCTTATTGTCCGCCCCGTTTGAAGTTTGAAGTGGACATGGCTCACGTTTGAAGTATACAACATAGGACAATTATGTCAGAGGAAAAAATGCCAAAAACCAGGACAATTACTTCGGAGTAATAAGAAACCCGCTTGATCAGTTGTCACAAGAAATGAATTGGAAGCTTGTTGGATTTTCAAGCGCCAGGTCACTTACATGTTATGCACTGCAGGTACGAAACCGAAACACCGGTGCTCATAGCCGAGAGTTTATTCTACATCGTCACGATGCTGTTGGCAATAGTGATCCGGCACCGGTGCCCATTCTCGGAGAAGGGATCAGTGATGAGGTCGTGTTTCGGCCGGGGACCGTGTGCTGAGAAGAAGCTGTGTGATCCATGGGCGATCAAGCTGACCATTCTTCTGTTGGCAGTAGGCAGCTTCCTGATCCCTGCGTATCTGGTTCCCACCACAGTGCATCCGTTCATGGGCTGGGGGGTCTTCCTGCTGGGATCCCTCTCCCTTTTAACTGTTGTCATCAACGTATTCCAGCTCCCTGTCCTGCCAGTTTTAACTCCATGGATCGGCGGCATCGGAGCTTTGCTGGTACTCGCCTCCCCTTTCTACACAAATGGCATCATGCGCGGCGTCGGCATTGGAATGTACGCCGCGTCTGCGACTCCGTTTCTATGGTGGACTATGAAAACTGTAAGTACAGTGGTGGACAGCCGAGCTCACTGGGAGCCTCTCATGGCTTGGACCAGTGTCAGATCTGAGCCTGCCTCCGAAACTCTTATGAAAATATGCTAAAAAAAACTCAACTTTGGTTTGTTCCGTCATTGCGGGAAACGCAAGATCAACCTTAGCACCTCAACGATTATCTTTTTAAGGCTGGAAGAGCACGGGGAGGCCGAGAAAGAGAAGATTGTGCTTTTTTTGCTTCAGGTACTGATCGATTCTTACGAGCGCACAATTTTATGAGGACCAGGATTCTTTTCAAGTTCTTAGTATTTAAGGAGCATTCTTTCGACTAGTGCTTGCATTAGGTCCCATTTTCTGTACACTAGCTAAGATTTTTTTGGTGGCAGTTGCTACCTAATGGACAGGACGGGCTTGTGATGACGGTAGAAGTTTTAGTTCTCTTTCTTCTTTTCTGGATTCAGCTTGCCTACCCTCCAAAAGAAAGTAAAATTTTATACACGGTTTTGGTACAGGGTTTTGGCATGGATATTCTTGATTTCTGAATGTGATTTCAACTTGAAGTGTACAATTTTGTTTTGTGCTGGTTATGATCATCTGTAGCAATGAATTTGAATGTGTATTGGATGGTTTTTGTGAAATTCTTCATTAGTGGTAATGAATTCTTCTTCCAGGTAGGTTTGATTGATACAATCAGTTGTTAGTTCATTACATTCTTAAGTAGTTGTAGGACTCCACTATTACAATGCATGTTGCCTGCAACCCCATGCATGAAAATTGTTTATCAGAGTTTGTTGAAAATAGAGTGTGGACAAGAGCACAGTATGTGTTAAGATGGAGAGTGATGGGTAGAAGCAAGTATAAATGGGGCCCTTGACAAAATAGTTGCAAAATAGATGAGGCTCTTTCACAATTGAGCATAAAGGGGTGTATTAAATGTTATGTTTGAGTTATTGCAAATACCGGTATTTATGTTTGCCTCATCATATCAATATCATATTATGTGTGGAGTTCTATGTTACATGTGTGGTGCACTATTTAAGTGTTGTATCTATTCTTATTTGATATACTATGACCCATATCATTCTACATGATTGTATGGTGCACTAAGATCAAGTGTTGTATCTATTCTTATTTGATACACTATGACCCATATCATTCTTGAGCACAACTTTTTATGAGAAAGGATTTTGATTCTTTTAGATATGATCTTGAGTTATGACAATCTTTGCAAAGCTATATCTTCTATTGTTTAGAATTTTCGTAGTTCCATGTGCCAAAATCTTTATAGGGATTCAAATGACATAAGTTTGATTTTATATCGATTTGAAGCCTAAATCCCTACGTGTTCAACCATATCTTGGGGATTATGAATGGATTCAAATTTCTTTTCAAATTTCTTTTCTAGATAGATAGATAGAAACTCCGGCCTTTGTTCAAGGCCGGCATGAATAAAGTGTCTGTTTGTAATGTCAATAGCCTATTACCCATCGGGCAAAGGGTTTTTTCAAAATGGATGCAGCACCGGGACTTCTTGGGAGGTCACCCATCTCAGTAATATTCCGGCCCAAAGGCGCTTAACTTCAGAGTTCTGTATTTCTTTTCTATTCATTATGAGTTGGTTTTTTCCATCCAAAAATTCCTTGAATATGGATACAAATTTCCTTGTATTCATATTCCGGTTTCGAACCCGGACCACTTAAATGTGATACAACGCCCTTCACCAACCAACCAAAGAACTTATGACTTGGCGATAATGATTAACCCAAAACATACCTTTATACTACCTCGCACCCAACCATCATTAATTTGCTATTTTAGTTACTGTTACTGTTACTTTGTTTTGGTTACTATAGTGTCCATTCTCGAAAGGGGAGAGTAGTATTGTTCCAATGTCCCTTTGTCCAGTGGGCATCGAGTCATTGACATTACGAACGGACACTTTATTCACACCGGCCCTTTTTTAGGGTCGGTGTTTCTATCTATCTATCTATTCATATTCCTTAAATTGTAACTTTTGATTCCCACAAAATTAGAACTCAAAATTACTTATCAATGGAAATAAAACTCCCATAAAATTAGAAATAAAACTTTTGATTCTCACAAAATTAGAAATCAAGATTACTTTTACAAAATTAGAAATAGAACTGTAACTTTTTATTCCTACAAAATTAAAAATCAAGATAACTATCATTGGAAGCACATCCTAAGTGACCAAGTGCACCTAGTGGTAAAAAAGAAAATCCAGCCAATATCGAAACACG
The DNA here is from genome assembly GCA_022496805.1 of Pohlia nutans. Classification (NCBI taxonomy): domain Eukaryota; kingdom Viridiplantae; phylum Streptophyta; class Bryopsida; order Bryales; family Mniaceae; genus Pohlia; species Pohlia nutans. Next base: position 37,702,594 of record CM040085.1, read on the forward strand.
AAAAATTTGCCATGTTTATTGGTTGATTTTTCTTATTGGAAAATTTCAAAAAATATCAAAAAATAGGATCGTTTCAATGGAGTGTATTTCAGTCTTCTAATTTCCAAATCCAAATATTCTTCGGTATATTCAACATGATTTTTTTTACATTCTGGCAATTTCAAGAAATAATTTATGTGAAATTTTGCAAAAACATCCTTACAATTTCCAAAAAATTGACATTTATTTTAGAAATGTTTTATGTCAACCTTACCCTCTACTTATGGTAATTAGAAAATTCATTTTACTATAATTTGGAAAAAAATTTGAAACAAAATTATACCAGAAGTGAAATTCTTGATTTTGATTAAAAGGGGCCACATTTTGCCTTGATCATCCTCAATCCATATGGCATACAAACTTGGAAAATAATTGTCGTTTTTTATTAGAGCAAAAAGAATTCTGATCTTTGAAAGTGTCAAAAATGCACTCAAATTGTCCCATGGCCTCCAAATTTGGACCATAGGTTCTTTTATGAATCAATTACATGCGCGCCAATTTTTTTAGACTAAAGATTTACCAAACTAAAATTATTGCTAATTTACTAACATGTATGTTTATAAAAATAATTTGGGAGTTGTACTTTTAATGCTGATGGAAATGTGACACCTCATGCTTTTGAAATTGAATCATTCATCATAAATATTAGCCACATGTCAGTGTTTCTGAAAAACATTCGCCACATGTCAATCAAAACATTTTCACATCTTCCATGACCATTTGAAGTACAACTGTGGAAATGGCAGAATATTGTATACAAGTTTATGCTCTCAAGAGCAATGAAATGCAAACTAGTGATTCTATGATGCAAGAATTGATTGGGAGGGATGATTGAAGAGTGTTGGTGGGTGGTGAGCGCTTAAGGTATACTTGGTAATTCGTTGACCCTTAAAGGACATACTAAGCCCCTCAGGCTTAGTTTCGAGGGAATATAGGAGAAAAATTTACTTTTTCTCAATCAAAAAATAAAAAGATTGGTGCTTCAAAAAGGTATTGAAAATGCGAGAGTAGATTCCCAACTTGTGCCTAATTTGATGGACTATGGAGCTCATGGTGATTGAAAGAGTGCATTGGGAAGTATTTTTGGGTAGCTAATTTCCGGCCGGCTGGCGTGAGAGGGGCATGTGCATGGGCCTGTTTTAGCATGAGGCCGGGAGCGGGGCTCAGGTTGGGCCGGGTCGGCTGTGTCGGGTTGGGTCGGTAGACTCGGTGGGGTTGGGCTGGGTTGGCGGAGTCGGGCCGAGTTGGCCGGGTTGGTGGATAATGTTCTTGAATTTCTCATAAAATGCACATCATACTTCATTAATTTTATTTCTACACATTTGTATATTTATTCAAATGGAAAAACGCAAAGTCCCAAAAACGTCTATTTTAATCTTAAAAACGTCTCTTAAATTCCCAAATGATTTTACACAATTTTTTTGGTCATTACACATTATTAAACCTCAATCGAGAAGTTTTATTTTGAACAATTAAATATCATGTGTCACTAACGTCACTAACCTCTATTTCTGGGGTTAGTGACGTTAGTGACATATGAAATCTACTTTAAAGTAAAATGCATACATATCCTAAAAGTAAAGTGCCTACATATTTCTAAAAATGAAAATTATTTTAAAATTATTTAGGCACTTCACTTTAAAGTAAATATCATGTGTCACTAACGTCACTAATCCCAAAATAGAGGTTAGTGACGTTAGTCACACATGATATTTAATTTTTCAAAATAAAACTCTTCGATTGAGGCTTATTGATGTGTAATGACTAAAAACTTTGTGTAAAATCATTTCTTTGTTCAGAGTGTTTATTTGATGCTTGTTTTTCGTGTAAACGTAACTAATATATGTTTTAGAACATACGTTTATTAGACTCTGCATTCTTCCATTCGAATAAATATACAAATGTGTAGAAATAAAATTAATGAGTTATGATGTGCATTTTATCAAGAATTCAAGAACATTATTCACATATGTAAATGAAGCAAATGGTTTATTTTTTGGAGAACAAACCTCCCTGAAGGTCAAGAGTAAGGAGAAGATTTAATTGATTAAATCCTTCGGCACTGTATCAGCCCTGGCCGATCCCCACCGACTCGGCCCAACCCCGTCAACCTAGCCATACCTCACCAACCCGGCCCGACCCTGCCGATCCCACCGACCCGGCCCAACCCCGTCGACTTCACTAACCCGGCCTGACCCCACCGAGCAATCCGACCCGGCCCGAGCCCGCCGACCCTCCTCACCCCCGCCCTGTCACAACCATGTCATTAAATCTTTTTTTTCAAATTTTTTATACCTTATCACAACATCAGGGCAACCTCGGCACGGATGCCCATAGGGTGAAAATATTCATTTGATTCCTTCAGGCTGCCCGCCATTTGAGCCCATGTCCTTTAAGGGTTAAGTAGTAATGGCTGTGAGTGAGTGAAGGTCTTGAGTTTTTCAAGAAGTGTGGTGACTCGTGTGTGATTGATGTTTTGAAGGTCATGGCCTTGTGGATAATGATATTTGTGTTGCAAGGGTGGTGACTGGTCACTAATATTCATCTAAACTCTAGATTTCACCTATAATTGTTCAATTAGACTTTTATATTTGTGTTTACGTTGCATCCATAAAATCTTCTCAAGATTGTATAGACTAATGTGTATTATTAAGTTTAGAAACTTCTTTCTCAATCTACTTAATGAAAGAGATGTTTGGAAGATTATACTCTTCTCAAGATCCCATCGTCAATCATCACCAAGAGAGATCACCAATGCATGCCCTGTGCGAGTGAGTACTACATGACTATTCGTTTTACTTTGCATGACAATGGCATCTTCAGCTGAATTGCATTCAAGAAACCTTTCTTGACAACTCAATATATGTCTTGGCGATTGGATTTTTGCAAGATGGTATCGTGGATGATGTGCTACAAATTAGAAACTTGTGTGTTGGATGGATGAATCTATCTTTGAGATGGAAAAAAATTCTAAACAAGTTAATGTTTGGAGAATGGCATATATGAACGATACTCACCAAGTTGTGTAGTTCCCAGTGAACGGGGAGGTTTTGGGAAATTTGAGTATTTATCCTAGCTCATTTGAAATCTTTGGTCAAGGACCATCGTTGGTCGGTCATGTCCTAAGTCCTTCATTTTGAACCGGTCAATGTCCTAATTTTTTTTTCTTGATCGGTTGTGTGTCCTAAAATTTTCAAAAGCATTCGGTCAACATCCTACATAATGAAATTTCCTTCGGTTCACAAATAAAAATTCAATAAAAAAATTCAAAATAACGCCAAATGAAATTACCATTCAAGTAACCATTCATAACATCACCTTAAATCACTATAGCAACACCTTAAAACACCAAATTTCACCTTGATACACCAAAACAACACCTTCAAACACCAAAACAGCAGCTTAAAACACCAAAACATCACCTTAAAACATCAAAACAACACCTTAAAACATCAAAACAGCACCTTAAACCACCAAAACAACACCCTAAAACATCAAAACAGCACCTTAAACCACCAAAACAGCACCCTAAAACATCAAAACAACACCCTAAAACAGCAAAACAGCACCTTAACCCTTAAATGCCTAGAGCCCTCTCCAAATTCGGCAGTTTTGCAAATATGCATTATAAAATGCAACTTAGAGGGATATTTTGAACTTGATATATGAATAAAAGTTGTACATTATGAATTTTAGATTCTATCCATACAGTTAGATCTATGATTGCTATTACCAATAATTTTGTATAAAATTTGAAACGTGAAATTCAAAATTATTTTGTAATTCAATTACGAATAAGATATTGACAATCTACAGATGAATTTTTTTGTGATTGGTTGAAATGTAATACTCTAAGTGTAGTGATTTTTGGAGATTTTTTGGTTGCTTAATTCTATGAGTTGACTTTTTTTAGAGCACTTTTACATTGAAATCTTCAAAATTTTGGGTGAATCACTACAACATGAAATGAGGCATAAAAATTTCACAAATCATCCCTTTCTAATCGGATCGCATATGCATGAAGCTAACTTCCCATATAATCTACAGTAAAAAATCCACACTGCTAAAAGTGCATGACGGATGAGAAATTATGGATGAAATCTGTACATCGTCCAAAAAATGGATGCTTAGGCAGTTAGGGGTTAAAACACGAAAACAACACCTTAAAGCACCAAAACAGCACCTTGAAACATCAAAACAACACCTTAAAACACCAAAACACCTTCAAATATCAAATTTACACCCCAAAAAAACCAAAACAAGACAACTAACATCCTAATGAACAAGAAGATGATATCCTTGGGAGGAGTTGAACCTCACAAAGTCCTATACCACCTTAGGACCAAGGATCCCCAACCCTTCCAAGACCCTATGCTATAAAGTCTTAGAAGGGTTCTATCTAAACCCATCCCACATACAATGAAGTTAATAAAATACATCAATAGTTAGGAATTTCTTCATGGTCTGCATGCATTAAATTAGTAATGGCATGGTCAATCAAATATTTTCAGGGTCAGAATACAAATACCTGAACTTGGTGGTGTTTTTCCAAAGTCCAATAGCATCTAGAAGAAGTGAATCACAACCTTCTTGAGGTCCTTCTAAAGCAATACGCATAACGCATTCCAAATGTTGTGTCTTCAATCTATTTTTGAATTTTGATTTAATACAATTTTGTACAGAAAATGCTCTTTCACAAGAAGCTGTACTAACACATTGCACACTTGCAATTTCAGCTAAGATCAAAAGATTAGAATACTTTACTTGAAGTGAAGAATTCCAAGAAATCATACTCCACAAATCTTTAAAATTCTTTTGCATCCAATCAGTTGTAGCTTGAATTTTAAATGAAAAGAATTCACGTTTTACTGCATCGGGGTTAATGAGGGGGCTGAATTTCTTACCATTCAGCTCTTGCTCCTTACCATAGTGAGAACATAAAACCTCTAAATCTGCAACACCCCAACTTCCCAACCCCACAGACTTTGATGGCATGTTACAAGGATTGAGGACTTTGAAGGCATTCATGATTCCATTGTCTTCAAATCTACTTTCTAAAGCATCAATCACAGCTTGAGCATATGCTTTTTGAAAATCTAAAGCCTCCTCAAGATCACGACCAATTCTATCACGAATCATTTCAACACCATGATACCAATTACCTCTAATTTGAGATGAAAGGCGTTTTAAATAACCTCCTTCAGGCCCAAAATCAGGGATCACGTGATATCCAGAATCCTCATTAAAGGTACAAACATTCAAATCAGACCTTTCTTCTATAAACAACATCCTAATTTGTGTAATTTCAGCCCTAACAATTGATCCAATACTACTAACATCAACAAACTTATATTGAAACAATCTTGACAGCAAAGAAAACATGTGTAAAATGTCAGCCAAAAAGTATAAGCAATAAATCATTTTAAATGACCTTAACTTTTCATACAAATAAGGAGCATCCTTATCATCTTTTTTATGTGGCACATCACGAAAATATGTTATAACACTCTCTAAACTATCACACAAAGAAGTCACGGCTTGCCACCTAGATAGCCACCTTATTTTGTGGTATCTTTTCAATGACTTTTGAGCATCCAGGAGCTGGCTTTGAAAAGCTTGTAAACCAACTCTCCGCTGACATGAATTTTTAAAATAAAAAGCAACTTTGTTTAATACTTTATCAACATCAGATGAAATCACTTTGCAAGAATCATGTTTGGCAGCCTCTAAAGCTACCAAATTGGTTTTATGTGCCACACAATGAACTGAAGTTAAAAAAGGATTGAGTTTTTTTAACCTCGTAGAAACTCCATTTTTTTTACCAACCATAGTTGCTGCTCCATCAGACCCAAACCCAATGAATTTGTTAAAATCTAATCCACAATCTTTTACTAAATAATTTGTGAGCCTTTCATACAATACCGCAGCATCCTTATGTCCATCAGCAATGAAAAGAAGGCCTAAAAACATTGAAACTGGTATCCCCTCTTCAAAAAAAGAAGCAAACACTACTAGATGACTAGTTACTGCAATATCAATAGATTCATCTATCATTATTCCAAAAAATCTTGCATTTTTGACTCTATCAAGTACTTTTGTTTTTATGACTTTAGAAATACAAAAAATCATATCAGCACATGCCTTCTCATCATGGTAAAGCTTCTCAGTAATGCAAGCCTTCACTCTAACAAACAATTCACATAAAGGAGGAAATTTTTTAAATGGAATAGTGTTTTTACCAATGTAATAGGCAATTCTGAAAAGATTTAACACTGCCTCATCACAAGTCTTGTTGGCTTGGGAAATTGCCTTAACCATGACTTTCTCTCCAGATTGCATAGCCCATACAAAACTCTTGTGCTCATCAGACCTACCATGGTCTTTGAAAGCAGAAACTTTAATATTAATTGACCCTGTCTTTGCAAAAACAGACCTTCCTCCTTTCTCTCTACAAATTTTACAAAAAACTCTACCTATTGTTGCATTAAATTCCAACCAATCATAATCTAAGTACCAAGAATCTTTCCATTCCTTCTTAGCAGCCTCAACGGCATTTTCAGATTTTTTGGTACTTCCTGATGAGGTTAAGGGCAATACTTCCCTTTCCTCATCAGGTATTCCACCTCTAAAAAACATATTACTAATAATTTTTTGTTTTTTAGCAACCAATGGGAAAATGAGAGCCAAAATGGAAAGTGTAAACCAAAATGAACCAAAATCAAAAATACAAGTGACCATTGCAGCCATGATAATGGACCAAACCAAACAATGCAAGAAGAAAAGGAAAGAAAAATAGAAAATCAATCAATGACACAGAAAGATCAAAACAAAAAGAAAAAGAAAAAAATAAGGTTAGAAATTATAGCTGCCTGGAACAAGCTCCTTCTCAGTTGCATCCAACCTACAAATCATAGAAAACAATAAAACCAACATCAGAACATCAGATAGAAGAGAAATAGAAACTCTGAACCTTTTTTGAGGCTGGTGTGAATAAAATGTATGTTTGTCTTGAGCTACTGTAAACCAGACAAAGGGCACGTGGTGTTTGAGAACATTACTGTAAAAATGCAACAAAAGCAACATCAAGGAACCCTAAAATTCAAAAATGACCATCAAAAATGCCAACTTACCTCAACTGCAGCCAATGCACCTCAACTGCGGCCAAAGCACCTCAACAGAGCGCCGTGAAACAACAGCAAACTTCAAAGAGGCCGTGAACCACCGAACAACACCTTCAAGTAGCAAACCCTAAAAGAAAATCCTAAACAAAAAACAGGGTTGCAACAAGCAAAACCGACCACAAAATTGACCACAAGAGGCAAAGATAAACACCTAAAGAGAAAACGAGGCTGCAGACCCTAAAATCGACCACAACAGACAAAGACAAACGCCAACACCAAACCCTAAAGAGAAAACAAGGATGCAGACCCTCAAACCCACTACAACAGACAAAGATAAACGGCAGCACCAAACCCTAAAGAGAAAACAAGGCTGCAAACCCTCAAACCGACCACAACAGACAAAGATAAACGGCAGCACCAAACCCTAAAGAGAAATCAAGGCTGCAGACCCTCAAACCGACCACAACAGGTAAAGATAAACGGTAGCACCAAACCCTAAAGAGAAAACAAGTTTAAAGCAAGCAAAACCGACCACAAGAGGAAAGAAACGGCAGCACCTTCAATAAAACATCCAGCACCTTCAAAAGCAATGCCGCTACCTTCAAGAGCAATGCCGCGACTTTCACGACCAATGCCGCCACCTTCAAAAGCAATGCCGCAAGACAACGGGGAGCACTTTCAAAACACCGGAAGAGCAAGATAAACGCAAGAACACAGACTGAGAGCGGAGGTTACGGAGCTTGAGAACGAAGCAATGAACCGGTGCAGTGAAGTGGCAAAGTGAGAGAGGCGATGAACAGGCAGCTAGGGCAAGCCGCAAGCAAAATTGCTCGTTCACAGAGAGCCGTTCGAGCCTTCGAGGGTTCAGCAGTTGATAACCGCCCCTTCTATCAAGCACCAGCTGATATCCAGCCATACCCTCGGGAGATCCTCTAAAATCCGGCCATACCCTCGGGACATCCTCTAAAATCCGGCCATACCCTCGGGGCATCCTCCAAATTTCTGGCTTCATATTTTACACCCAGTGCATTTCCTTCCCTATTTACTTTCTTTCGGTTTTACTGCCGAGTCATTCAAAATGGAATCGACAAACTTCAATTTCTACCGGACAATAAGTAAGCAGCTGCCGGTTCTCGCCGTTCATTGGTAGTTCCTACTATAAAATCGGACGGACTTCTCTTATAATTTGGGATAGTTTTGCTGGAGAACAAAATCAAAGCTTGCACTATAAAAAAACTTGGTTAAAAAACGCAGCTAGAATTGGCTGTGGTTCATTTGACCACATTCTGCTACAGTCGTTTAGCGACTGCAGCAAATAGTGGTCAAACGAACTACAGCCAATTTCAGCTGCAGTTTTTTTTACCAAGTTTTCTTATAGTTTTGTCTTCATGCCAATAAATCAGCGCAAAGCTAGTGATTTGGTAGAATTAGTCTATGATAACCAATTGCTTCAATTTATGGGCAAAGTTTCACAGGGTATACTTATGGAAGATGGTGCACTAGAGCAAAGCATATGAACAATGGAGAAAATTACACCTTATAGAAAATCTTGATTGGCCTGTAAATAGTCATGATCGCAATCCATTAGAGAATGTTTGGAAGCATCTCAAAGATGCAATCCATCATGGACAAACATGCCCTAGAAACTTAGAGGAATTGAGGAAGAATTTAGAAAGGGAGTGAAGATCAACTAGTAGTTTCAAGCTTTATAATTTATGCCATTCCATGCTTGCTAGGTTACAATCAGTAATTGAGGCTAAAGGAGGGCATACTTGTTGGTAGAATCGCAATAAATCCATTTTGATTGATCAATAGGTTACAAAACTTGATATACATGTAATTATCTCATAAAAGAACCTATGCTCCAAATATGAGGCTAGGCAACAATTTGTTTGTCTTCGATTTTCACATGTTTACAATTATTATTGTAAGGGGCAATGTTTGAAATCTTTTAAAAAATGCTATTCAGATACTGGTATATCTCACCCTCCATGGAAAAAACTAAACTGGCTAAAAATAGTCATTTGGGACCCTATATTATCGAATGCAGTAAAACAATAAAACTCAATTTCTAAGCGATTTAGAAAAACCACCCCAAACTCTATTTTTAGCCAGTTTAGTTTTTCCATGGAGGATGAGATATGCTTTAGAAACTCCACCAAGCTTAATGTAACATTAAAAAGACAGCAAAGGTTCATTAGTGATGTCAAACATCTTAATTTATATCATTCCATGCCTATGATGTTAAAATTAGTGATTAAAGGTAAAAAAACAACATACTTATGCCTTGACCATAAGCACAATCATCATTTGATGATATCTCATCTTACTATTAAGGATGGTCAAATTTTGTTTTGTTTGTTTTGTATGGAACGTTGAGATCTCTCCAACAGTACGCCCACTGGTCACGTTCTTGGTACCGTCAAAAATTTCTTGACGAAGAAGTCATTTCGTTGCTTTTGTGTGAGGGATTAGGACTTTTGAGTGGTTTTAGTCATCATAAATTGAATTGAAATATGAAAAATGGAATATGATTTTTTTTTTATGTCATTCTCGGCATTGTTAGAAAGTTCCACGGAAAGTTCTTGACGAGTAGGGGTGCATCAAAGTTGATTTGTGACTTTTGGACCTACGGTGTGGAAGTTATGGATTTTCAATGGAATTTTGTCACAATAAATTGAATTATATTGTGGATGAATTATTCTAAAAATATAAAATAAAATAATATAAACATTGCTAAATCACGGAAAAAAATTGGGCCAAAAGCACATGGCTACACTAGTCTATACATTAAGGAAGGTTGTTTGTTTGTTGTGTATGTTACATTGAGATCTTTTAGACAATGCGCCCCCTGGCTATGTATTTTGTATTGTCAAAAAGCACTTGACAAGGAGGAGTGCACCAAAGTCATTTTGTGGCTTTTGGATTTACAATGTGGAAGTTATGGATTTCCAATCGACTTTCATCACTATAAATTGAATTAAATTGTGAATGAATTATTTAAAAATAAAATAAATAAATAAAAACACATGAAACATAGAAAAATGTATAGGAACACCTTGGCCAATTGCACATGACCACACTAGTATGTATAAAAAGAGAGAGCTCTCAGTGAAAATACATCTTTTGTCTCTCCTCTTGTGTTCTTTGGATCCATAGGTATGTATTCACACAATGTTTTCCAACATGTATGGCATGCTCCCATTTTAGCCTCCTATAAAACACTATTACGAGTTGTTCGTATCACTGTATAGGACACCTCCTAGTTTCCACACCTTGTCTTTTGCAAAGTCCCTTTGTGCCGTCACCCTCAAGATCTCCTTTGTTTACCACCATCGTATTCCACCTTGTTCAGCATGGATTTCTACCATGTCTCTTGCAAGGTCCCTCCTTGCTCACTACAATGAAATTTTTAGTGTGTATGTTACAAGATCCTTTTAATCACTACGAACTTCCACTGTGTCCCTTACAAGACCCCTTCACAGCTTCTATTGTGTCTCTTGCAAGGCCCCTCCTTGCTCATGATGGACTTTTGCTGTGTATCTTGCAAGACCCTTTTGCTCACTACAAATTTCCCCCTTGTCTCTTGCAAGGCCCCTCCTTGCTCACTACAGACTTTCGTCGTGTCTCTTGCAAGATTCCTTCTTGCTCACTACGAACGTCCACCATGTCTCTTGCAAGGTCCAGACATCCATTTGAAAGGGATGTGACAAAAGGGATGGTTCCAATGTTAGACTGGTATGGTATCTTTCTAAGTGAAACCTTGGATAGTGATTCATTCTAACTACACTAAATAGGGGTATTAAAGGGACTAAAAAACTAGAGGGACTTACCTTGTAAAGTTCATGACTCATGGTACTAAATTAGTGAATATAATTATGATTCTTAATTCTAAAGTTCTATTGATTTATTTCATTGTAACAAGAGGACAACCAACCTTTCATCAGAGGGCAAGCCCTCCAGAGGTGGTGGCGGGGGGTGGGACACAAAAACCAAAACTACTACTGAACTATAAGAAATGATTGGAGGGTGAAGTTGCCACCAAACCTAGAGGTCAGTCCTGTTACAAATCACTCTACGGAGGCCCACTTAGAATCAAATTGTTTGAGGATCCCAACACTATCTTTTGGACTAGCCTTATCTACTCTCTTCCTAGTTTTCTTCCAAGCTACTCTACCATAGTCTAATAATCTTTTCCAAACCATAACCTTAAGCTTATGTACATCCCACACCTCTTGATTAAGAACTTTGGCATTCTTGGCAAACCAAATGATCCAAAGGGCTAAGCCTCTAAGTAGTGACCAAATAATCTTGATACTATTCTTTCTCATTCTAATACTTCTATAAAAAATGCATTGCTCAATTGAAAATGAGTAGTAAAAGTCCATATGTGTTGTTGTTAAGCTTCAATAACGCTAAAACCAAACGTCTACACAATCTTTGCAAGTTGACAGTCATAAAAACAATGAAAATAGGATACTGAGAGTTTTGTTGATTTACATGTAACACATAAAAAAATTAAAAAATTATGTTTTTGTACAATAATGATAAATATCTATAATGTAAAACGTTGATAAAATTAGTATGGGTCCCCTTAATACCCATATTTATTGTACTCCACTACACCGAATGGTGTATTTAGTTTCCCGGGACACTATTTCTAAACCTGAACACTATTAATTTTAGGGAGATATAGTGTCCTCATAAGAAAAAATGAATGTAGTGTTCCAATGACATAATAAATATGGCATGCCACCTCATGTCACTCATTACTTGGAAAGAACATGGCACTCTCAATAAAAGTGGCAATAACAAGTGGCCAATTCCTATGTAGTGTCAAGGGACACTATTTCTCTTCACCTTTGAACGAATTGTGGTAAAAGACATCAATTCTCCTTGGACACTAAATACGCCATTCAGTGTACTTCTCGTAATTCAGTCAACTGAAAAGAAACATAGACCTCTGTTGAATCTATGCGGAGTCTTTGCCCCAATAATATCAATATTTGATATGGATAGTTCCTTGGTCCCTTCATGAATAGTCCCTTAGGCTTGGAGGAACTTGTGGGAACTTGTGGGAACTCTCGTTTAGCATCGGGGAAGTCACGAGTTCCACTCCCACGGGTGGTACAGGGTCTTGCTTTAGATTATTCTCTAACTCACTATAGACTAGTTTTGTAGTCTTTTTGAATTGAAAACGAGTCTAAGGTGAGCATGAGGTGAGTTTCCACTTTGAAACACTCTTTTCGTTAACCCCTAACCGTCCAACCATGCATATTTTGCATGATGTACGGATTTGAAGTCCGTTTTCTCATCCATCATGCACTTTTTGCAATGTGGATTTTTTTATTGAAAATTTTATGGAAAGTTAGCTCCGTGCATGTGTGATCCGATTAAAAAGGGGATGATTTGTGAAATTTTTATGCCTCATTTCATGTTGTAGTGTTCCACCCAAAAGTTCGAAGATTTTAGTCTAAAAGTGCTCTTGAAAAAGTCAACTACTAAAATTAAGCAACCAAAAAATCTCCAAAAATCACTACACTTAGAGTATCACATTTCAACCCATCACAACAAATTTCATTATTAGATTGTCAATATCTTATTCGTAATCATATTACAAAAGAGTGTTAAATTTTAAGTTTGAAATTTAATACACAAATATTGGTGATAGCAATCGCAAATCTAACTGTATAGATAGAATCTAAAATGCATAATGTACAACTTTTATTCATTCATCAACTTGAAAAATATCCCTCTTAGTTGCATTTTATAATGCATCTTTGAAAAACTGCCAAATCTGAAAATGGTGAGAACGTTTAGGGGTTAAGGTGAATGACCCAATAACCGACATATACTATAAATCAATAATATCTTCAACAAGTATGCATCGAAAGCTTCGAATTCTACACCAGTATTAGATTTGCGTGAAAAGCTTAAAATGTTGATTTATGGACCATCCACTATAACTCTAATGATTCTAATTCATTCACTCACTATAACTCTAACCCCTAAACGTCAGAGCGTCCAGAAAGTGGACGACTAACAGATTCAAACCCTTCTCACGTTCTCATCAATGCTTGGATGAAAGTCATCCAATTTCTTGGAGATTCTTCATCAAGTTGTTGTCCTATCTAATGGTTGGATTTAGTCATACTTGATTACATATTTTTCTAAAATTACAAATGTAGAAGTATGTCAAGTCGTTGACCAAGCCAAAATTGCATTGACTATAGTTCAAAAGTGGCCTTGCAAAAATGAGGTCATAGGTTTAAGAAACACAAAAATTTCAAAGAATCACCACGTTCAAGAGTATCTCATTTCAAACTCATTCCAACAAATTTTACTCAAAAAATATTAAAATTTTGTTTGTAATCGAATTTAGAAGGAATTTTTAATTTTAACTTTCAAATTTTATAATTAAATATTGGTGATAGTATTAGTGAATCGAACCGTACAGATGGAATCTACAATTCAAAATCTAGAACTTTCATTTGTATATCTATTCCAAAATATTCTTTTAAATAGTACTTTATGATGATTTTTCTCAAATTGTCAATTCCAGGGACACCCTGGTACGTTTAGGGGCTAATGACTCCAATTCATTCATTCCAGTGAGAACCGTGTAATACCAGTACAACACTGGAAGGTTCCCTCAAAAATGTAGAATAATGTGAAGCCCTGAAGGAGGGGATGGGATGCCACATAAGGCATGACAGGGAGCACCTGGGGCGTGACGGGGAGAATGAAAGGCCTGACAAAGAGAATAAGGGGAGCACATGGGGCCCCAGACAAAGCCACCTCAGCACCCATGACACCTCCAGCTCTGCACCTCCACCATCCAATATACCGTCCTATTTCAAAAGCGCGCCGCCTCTTTCCAAGACACTACCTCCCGTCCTTTGGACGGCAGCCCCAATCGTTCTACGAATCATCCGACCGCTAGACGCCATAGAACGAAACCCACAGGGCACTTACGTCAGCATGTACTGACCTTTGGACGGAAGCGCCATCTGTTGAATATGCCTCCCAACCGATGGATGTGTGTTCCGACCGTTAGACGGGAGAACTGGACAAGCAGTATATGCACTTCACCATTGCATTCTTTTCGGGAAATTCTTCTCGGGAGTCGCATTGATCTGATCGCTCGCATGACATGCTTTATATTGCGCCTGGAATCGTAGAATTTGGCACCCGCTGCTCTCCACCATCCTTTTTACAGTACCGCTGTTTGTGCTGCATGCTGCTTTTCATTTCAGCTTCGTCATCTTCGAGCCGGCTGCTGTTTGCACCAGAATTCGCTAGGTACGGAAAATGATGCATGTTTTCTTTGCTTTTTCTGTTTCGGTGTGTTTTGTGGCTTTATGCAGCTGTTTTGGAATGCACTTGGTGAATTAGGACACATCCTTCACAATTAAGTGACATAATCCACAGAGTTTGTTTTTGGATTATTTTGTGAGAAGATGCGTAGGTTGAGTCGATTTGGTTGTCATCGTTGGTTGCTGCTGTGTAGAAATTGCGAAATTGCGAAATGGCGACCTTGTTAGGCTGTCGTTGGTGTTCTTGATGTTAGGTTGGCTGCTGTTGTTAACGGGAGTTTTGAACATAGTTTTCTTGGATATTAGCTTTCTTTTTCCGTTTGGGAATGCACTCAGTGTATTAGGACGCATTCATTAAAAATTGGTAACTACAGGGTTCATTTATGGATTTTTGAGGAGCTTGGTATGTAGCGGCAGCATAGCTGGAGTTGATTGTGAGGAGTCGTTGGTTGTTGCAATTCGTGAGGTCTTCGGTGAGTAGAAATTGCGAAATTGTGAGTCTATTCTTGGTTCTGTTGTTACGATTTTAGTGTTCTTGGATGTGAGGTTGGCTGCTGTTGTTAGCGGGAATTCCGATGCAGGAATGTGATCGAGGCAGCCCCTGGCTGCCGCGGCATCTGTTTCTGTAGTATTGTTGAGAATAATCGGACTGGAAGAGAATGGTCATTGATCGTTCTTATTGGCAAACCATTTGATATCTCAATTGGACATGCAAGCTACAAGATCTCGTCCTTTTGGTGCTTGAGCATCGTGAGTTCGTGTCCGTTGCTTTGTTTGCACCGTTGCTTTTCGAAAAGTTCTTCCCCTAAGATTTCTTTTTCATAGGAGGCATTTGAAGACTTATGGTGCACCAGTGCTTCGGTGGTGTACAAAGGTTTCTTGTTCTGATTTTGCGCGCAATTAGCAGCTTTCCTAGAAACTTGTAGCCTCCGATGAGTTTAATTAAACATCACCAAGAAAACACTACCGCTTTTCTAGTGTGCGATCTTTTAGCCTGCGAGATCTTTATACGCAAATCGTTATGCTTCTGTCAGAATATTATCCTGCCAATTATTCCTTTTCTAAGAGTTTCTGCAGTGTTATGTTCCTGTCGGAGCCGATTATTCCTTTTCTAAGAGTTTCGAATGAGGCGTCCATGTGCTGAACACGTATGAGGTCTCTGCAAAAGATGTCAACAAATAGATTGTGCAACATTAGCTTCTTTGAGATTTTCTGTGATTAGTAAATGCTTCGGCATAGTAGTTACAATATCGATCTTTGTATTTATGTGAACCCTAACCCTAAGGACTTTGCACTCCACACCTCGAGTCTGTTATTACCTTTCCTTCCTCTCCTTGCTGATTTTGTAAGATGTAGTTTGTTTTCTGCTGCAATGGACAAGAATTTTCCACTATTGTGAAGTTCAGATGACTGGTCACAAATTTTTCTGCATGTTTATTATGTGGATGAATTGCGCTGGTTCTTGTTATCTAGGTTCCTCTGTAGCAGGGATATCTGGAATTAAAGGATGAGCTTTTGACACACTGCATGTCAACCCATGCAGGACGCATTCCAACTGAGGCTAGTTGCTCCAGGTTTCGTCGAAATGGGTTCCCTTGGAATTTCGGATGGAGCGGGTCGCGTTGTAGATTTCCGGTCAGATACAGTGACAAAGCCAACGGCTGCTATGCGTGTGGCCATGGCCAATGCAGAGGTAGATGATGATGTGCAGGGGGTCGATCCAACAATGGCTGAGCTACAAAATCAAATGGCCCAAATCATGGGGAAGGAAGCTGGGTTATTTGTGCCCTCTGGAACCATGGGCAACCTCATTGCCGTTCTTGTGCACTGTGATGTAAGTAATTACCTTCTTTTGATTTTCTTTGAAAATATTCTCTATTTTTGCCATGCTTTGGACTCTTATTTTCCTTCAAGTTTGCGTTGCAATATGCACTGCATGTCTTATCCACCGATCTGACATGACGATGTCTCGGAATCTTCAGGTGAGAGGTAGCGAAGTTATACTGGGAGACGAGAGTCACATTTCTGTGTATGAGCAAGGTGGAGTATCAACCCTTGGTGGTGTACACCCAAGAACAGTTCCTAACAATTCCGATGGAACGATGGACCTTTCAAAGCTGGAAGCTGCTATCCGATATGAACTTGACGATCACATGCCTATCACCCGCCTTATTTGTCTCGAGAATACTCAAGCCAGGTACGTCAGTTGGCATTTCTCTCTAGTGTAATCACTGGTGCAGCATGTTAAACGCTAACAAGTCTCAGTCTGTCAGTCAATTTAAGTACTGAAAGACAGCCTAACCTGAGCCTTATTTCTTTCCCTTGTCAGCGATTGAGCTCTAAAGTGCATCTCATATGTGAATACGCGTGAAAGCCACATGCAGCAGAGTCGAGTTTTCAGAGCATGTTTGGTTCCGAAAAAAATAGACTATGAAGAATTGTGTAATATTGAATTTTTCAGGTGTGGAGGAAGATGCATCTCTGCTGAATATACAGACAAGGTGGGGGAGCTTGCCAAGTCCTACGGGCTGCAGTTGCATATTGACGGTGCTCGTATCTTCAATGCCTCTATTGTAAGTTCACTGCTAGTTTGTTTTTTATTTTTTATAATTTAAGCTGAGGAGTTTGGGTTCTTCTTGAAAGATCTTCGCTTCATGTTGAAGACCTCTATTATGTCGAAATTACATCATAATCTGTAAAAAACTTATATTTTGTGATGCTGTTTACAATGCCCTTCCTGATTTTCGAAGTTACTGCCGTCATGGTCACCACCAATATTTAACCCACATCTTTCTGCAGGCACTGGGAGTTGCACCAGAGAGGTTGGTGCGAGCAGCTGATACCGTTTCGGTAAGTTCGCTTGTCCAACCCTGGTAAAGCAGAGGAACTTTGCTTGGGCATTGTGAGATCTTGGCAAATGGGTCGGTACGAACCGTCCATCAGATATAGTTTTAGGAGACAGTATTGAGTCCGAACCATCATAGTACGTGATCGTCTTCATGAAGGTCTAAGGAATCTCTCGTGTTTGGAGTTAGTGTAAACGGGCCGATTATCAGTTTCAATTTTTCTTTTGGCAGGTTTGTCTATCAAAAGGCCTAGGAGCCCCAGTGGGCACAGTGCTGGTTGGTTCTAAGGAGTTCATCACTAAGGTAATATCCGAAAGCTATGTACGTGAATTTTAAGCGAGTATAGTGAACTAGTGCACTTTGCAAGATTCCTTGAAGGTGTTTGTATTGAGAAATACTTGAAATAATTATCATCTTCTCATGTTGGTGGTGTTGGCTGCGTTTGGGCATGGGGGAACAGGCAAAGAGATTGAGGAAAGCCTTAGGTGGAGGAATGCGGCAAGTTGGTATTTTGGGTGCTGCAGGGTTGGTTTCTTTGCGTGATATGGTTGGTCGTCTTGAAGTAGACCATGCCAACGCACGTATAATGGCAGGTAACCTAATGGAGATTTCTTATCCAAATTGGCAAAGTCAGCTGCATTGCTCATATTCGTATGTCGTATTCTTGATCAGCTCTTTTATGCTCTGTTTTAATTTTTTGATCAGCAACCACTTTGACTGTTTGACTTTCAGTGAGCACTTCTAAGCATCTGTGTGAATGCAGAGGGCCTGAATAAAGTTAAAGGATTGCATGTAGACATGGAGATTGTTGAGACCAACATTGTGAGTGCCTTGCTCTATTTTGACATATACCTGATGCTCTACTCATACATCTCTTATTTGATGAGTGAAAAATCTAGAATTGAACGAAAAGTAGCAAGATTTAACTTAAGATGGTTTAATGGTTTCAAAATAAAAGGGTGCTCATTTTATTGCAAAGTATTGCCAAGTGTTTCAGTTACCTAAGTGGGAATTCAAGGAACGTTGCCTTTGTCAATATTAATGGATGTTAAAAACCTGACGATGACCTGCATGACATCATCGCTATCTTTTATTTTGGAAACAATAAGGGCGACAGCCCATTGTTTGAAAGAAGAGAGAGACTAACAGGGCGTGAATCCAGAGACTATAAGCCTCTAACATTCTGTCTGGGTTGTAATGAGTTGGTAGGTATATGCGGAAGTGACAGCAGATTCCGCACTCACTCCTAAAGAGATTGTTGAAGCCTGGAAGAAGTATGGGGTTCTTGCAATTACCTGGGGTCGGACCGTGTGAGTAAACATGCACACATACCCTAGATGGACGATTGTATGTACTGCACAAGAAGTATTTGCAGTTTTTACTTCACGAACAAATACAACAAGATTTCATGAATTGTGTACACTTGATTTAATCAATGTAAGTACACCAGGAGTTCTCATTCGTGTTTGTGGCACTGATGTTCGAAACAGGATTCGAGTGGTGACCCACTACCATATCACAGAGGATGACGTTCGTTTTGCCCTGAGTTTCTTCGATACGATATCTCTACAGAAAAAACCATCAGTCCTCGACTGTGAGAGCTGAATTTGCTACTGATTGCTGCTAGAACTACAATGGATATATCATAAGTTACTTGTAAAGATGTGTCATCAAATTACGATTACACTTGAAGAAACTGTCTGTTCAAATAGTGGCTAGTGTATTTACTATGTCAAGCAACATTTTTTTTTGCAGCTGTTCCTAAGTGCTGCAAAGGCTAATATTACTAGAGATTTTATCTTGTTGTCTCTACCTCAAAGGGAGAAACTGAGCAATGTTTCGAAAATGTGTAAAGTTCCACTGCCCAATGCCCAATGTAATAAAAACAGGTAATAGACTAAATAGCACTTCGTATTTGAACTCAGATATATTTCTAAAACTACACATCATTCTTAAGCAGTAGGGTACTGTACCACCTACTACTTGGTTGGCTTTTTACTCATACAATAACTTTCCTTGGAACATTGAGTGAAATATAACACTTGCCATTATATGAGGGAATTTTGTAGGAGTCAAGCAAGTAAGACAAACTTAAGATGTGAAAACAAAGAGCATTCAAGAGCATCAGAGAAAATCTTGGAAACTTTAGTAGGAGTACAAAGTCTAAGGCTTAAGAATGTTATTAAACTTAGGAATTAAACATTCAAAGCAATTTATTTTTAATCTCGTAAACACTTAAAGTTCTATAGTCTCAATAATCCAACAATTTTTTTACTATAATACCATTTTAGTTCTAAACAACGGAAACATTATTCTTTTAAATGGGAGATTATATTTTTTATGAAAATTGGGATTGTTCTATTTAAATATAGAAAATAAATAATCATTTAACATAAATTAATGTAGAAATTTATGAGGTACTTTATTAATGATCAAACAATATGAAACATGAATATGTTTCATTATGTTTAATTAAAGTAAATTTTGTCATTTTTGTATTTTAAAAAATAAAATAAAATGCCTTCACAAAAAATAAACAATCAAATCACTAATAAATCTTCCTTTGATTATGCATTACACTTATAATATAGGTTAATGTTTGAACCTTTAGAGTTGTATGATAATTTTAATTGTATAGTTGTATGACTAATGAGTACGAAAAAAATATACATGTATAATAATATTGTAATCAAAATCATATATAGATGTCTTTTTGATTTTTTATCATTTGATTTGAATTGAAATTGGTTTCTATCATCTTTCGCCATTTTTTTCACCATGTTCAATACCAAATGAACGTAGTTTGACATTTTCATACATTATGTTCTTGTATAAAATGTCACATCCTTCTGATAACAAGATGTCATGTTGCATAGATAAATATTGTTTATCTTTTGGAATATGAATTTGAAAGGGGAGGTCGCTTGTACCAAAGTCTAACATGACAATTCTAAAGGTGAAATTGTCTTCACGTGCATACATGGTCTATGTTATAAACTAGATACTTTTGATTAGTTGCTTGTTAATACTTCTCAAATTACAATTAACTTTGTAGGTATTCATTTGATAAACAACTTTGCATCACACTTACATAAAGATTCACTAGGAATAATTTTGCACAACTCTAATAATTCTGGAGGTTATTATCACATTTTTAAGCGATTGTCAAAAGTCTCTTCTTGTTATAGTTCTCTACTATCATGTAGGATGCTAACACTCATTGTAGAAAGCATACACATGGCTAATCTAATCTATAACTTTGGAGATTACCTAAAGATGGAAAAAACAAGAATAAAATGGAACTCTTAGCACTATTGAGCATGATGTGTCAAGAAAGATGTTACCAAATTGTTGCCTTGATACTACAACCCCAATTTTGTTAATAAGCCATAGCTAGGCCAAAAGTGAAATAAATGTAAATGAATTCTAGTAGTAAGGCATTAATAGGCCAAAAGTGTAGTGAATATTAACGACAAGTGGATATTCCAAATCTAACGGATAGTAGAAGCCTACTCATGGTTTTCCTCCCATATGAACAAACCTTTAAAAATTCATAACTTATAGAGTATCCAAATAATACAATTTGGAATCCTCTCAAAAATGCAAACACTTTCATTCCATTCAATAGGATTAACCATAAAGTCGAGCGAAAAATTTCTACGAGAGGAATGACAAGGCAAAACTAGTTTTTAAGCTTGAAAGCCAACCAAATTGAGTTTTAGCCCTTTTTTTTTCACCAATGACAATGCACTCAGTTGTCAAAGAGATTCGAACCTTGAACCTCCCCAATGCAAGAGAAGCTCCTCCAAACCTAGCTTGAGTTCCCATGTAGGAATCTCCCCATCACACCAACCTCATGCTCCCCCAAGGGAAGGAGCTTGGTTGCTTGTATGAGTGGGTGTCAGAAAATTCTAAATCAAGATTAAAAACTCCTTGATGCAAACAGGCTACCACATAACACTCTTTAGCCAATTTTAGTATTCACCCTTTTCGTCATGAACTTCTCAGGAAAGGAGTCAAAACTTAAAAATTTAATAACGAGAGCTTCTTGACTCGTGTATTACACTGAGTGGCTTCACTACTGAGAAATTGTTAAGAAAGCAAGCCATCCTCCGTCACTTCAGTTGATCAAAGCAACATTTCTCCTGAGATTCCGATTCTTGTGGTTTTGATTTGGATTCTCTGACAATTCCCAAGGGTGTCCAGAAGGCAGGCAAAAGAATGTTATGCGGGTGCTCACTTTACGGATAACTCTAATAGAAACACTCAAAACTCCTGAAGTCACGGGAATGGGTTTCCTACCTCAAAGTGTGTCTGATCTGGTTTCTGAAACTTTGCATGAACCCAAACACGTTTCATGGGAACCTGTTTCCGCCGATTCATCAACTGCACACAGCAATACTGGAGTTCTTGCTGAAGAAAGCCCACGCCAGTGAGTAAGGCTCGCACCATGTCAAGGGAGAAGAAGTAAGACAGCGTTCCATCGTCCCGTCTGTACAGACAGCTCGAGATCCGTTGCCGTGGAGCAAACCGCAACATGGTCATGTCGTAGAGACCATAGTCTCGGAACAGCAACAGCCCTCCAGGTTTCAACACTTGAAAGCACTCTTGCAACACATGGCCCATTTTCTCCACTGGAATTGCAGACAGAGTGAAAATCATCGTTACAATGTCAAATCCTCCTGTGCAGCAACCTTCAAGACTCCTTGAAGAACTCATGCTCATTGCAGCATCAAACCCTAATGGCTCATGTGACTCTGCCCATCAGGAAAGTAAAGTGAGCAGTTTCAGTACTGATTCAGCATAAAATCATTTACTATGGCAACTTTGATTGAATAATTGTACAGGTGTCATACAAAGACCGTATAGGTTATAAGCAAATGAACATTACAACTAGAAGTACTGAATTCAGTATAGATATTACATTTATACAAAATTCAATATAGATATTGTGTTGACAAAGTGATAAGGATACTGTACAAGTTCAATCCGATCTCTTATTTCTATACTGAATCTATATGGGAATGACAAAGCCTGCCATAGCAAAAAGTGCGGTGAGGTTATCATACCGTTTCTATATTGTACTCCATCACAAGAACTTTCCTGATGTGTACCACTATTTCTCCGACGACAGGCCGAGCAGCAGAGAAACTCAGGGAGTGTACTGAGGGAGATGTCACAAAGAAAGGGGTGGAAAGATGCACTCGACACAACCTCAGTTGCTTTCTTCAACGCGGCAGCGCTGCAATCACATGCGTACACTACGGTTTTAGGGTTTTCTCTCACGATTGGAACCACGGAGCTCCCTGTCCCACATCCAACCTCCAGAACGTTTTCCGCTTGTCTTAACTCCGGAAACTCCTTCATTAAGTATCGCCGTTCTTTGAAGAAGAGGTTTCGAGAATGGCGCGTGTGGAACGTTTCCCATGATGTGGACGTCGATGGACCCTCTTCTCCGGCATCCTTCTGCAACAACGATGGCGAAGCACTAACAATTGAATAATCATATTGGCCTGAAAATTCAGGCATTCGTTCGACTTCCTCCCGCAACGCCTCCCATTCAAAGTCTTGGCTGTAGTATGCCCCCGCAGACGATGGCCCCTCGTCAACATTGTCCATCGAAAGATGACGAAAGCCGGATTGACAATGTTGATCACAAACAGGATAACGGTGTAAATGGAAACATTTGTTCCTACAATCAACGATGCCACTGGCAGATGAGCTCTGTGCTCGATTTTAAAGTAAGGTGCTTAAATCCCAAAACCCTGAATCCCCATTCTCCTCCCAAAAAGACCTCAAAACCTTCTTATCTTCGGAATCCTCCGTATGTGAATGCAAACATCTATGCAACTAGCAAACTTCATAAATGCGCTCGGTCCTGGAGTCTCGATTTCCAACCCAGCTCTTCAAAGACGCTTAAACCCTAAACCCTCAATGGGACTCCCTTGAAAAACTGAAAGAACGGGAGGGGAACGGGCCTGTGAGCCCGTCGTATACAAATTTGCCGACAGAACGCGGGAAATCGCGTTGATACCTCATCTGAATGTGGGAACACGGGAACGGGAAAGGAACGCTAGCGTTCCCAGTGAACTTTCTTTGAAAGACCGAACCACGGGAGCGTGACGGGAACGCGGTGCCCTGTTTGAGACGTCGTTCGGGACCTGGAATGCACTTTCGTGAACGGCTGGGCTTCATAAACAAGTCGTCTCTCTCATTGGCATTGCTTTTGGGGCGTAGCTATGGCGGCCTTGTTGCTGGAGTGGTTGCGGGCGTGGATCGATCCGAAAGATATTGTGGAATCGAGGGAATTAGTGAAGAAGCTGAACTTGCCTGAAACGACGTCGCAGTTTGTGCTGGCTTTGCGGCCGAAGGACTCGCCGGATTCCGTCGTGTACCTGTTTTCTAGCTTGTATTTCTCAGAGAAGGCTGTGTCGGATGTTAGGGAATTGATCGCTGCAACGCAACCGAAGGCAGTGGTGGCGTTGGTGGATTTGGAGTCGATCAGAGAGTTCAGGGAGGAGGAGAAATTAGCCAGTGAATCGTTTGAGGTTCCAACTTCAATTTTAGGTGTGATAAAGGAAAACATAGAACGGGATCCTCAGGTAGTGCCGTATCTGAGTCGAGCGCGGATACAAGCTTCGAAGTCGATTTTTGGTGCGGGAGCGTACAGCGATGTTTTGGAAGCCAAGGAATCCGCGGCGAAGGTGAATGCCTCGTTCCGTTACGTCGACTTCCCGTACCGAACGTCTCCTTCCCATTACGATCCAGCTGTGAATAATGCGGACGAACCTGAAAGCCCTAGCCGAGAATTGTCTGAGCAGAATGCAAATCGGCAGTCTGACGCCGGGCGTATTACTCAGGGATTGAGAAGCTTTGCGACGGAAACTCCGTTAATTGAATTACGGCAGTGGAGAGAGTCGTGCAGCGTGGCTCTCGCACAGATGTTTGATCAGAATAGAACCTGGTCTGCCGCGCCACCAACTGCAAACAGGTGAGTCCATCTCGATCATGATGTAGAATTTGAAGTTATTGTTGAATTGTTACGGAGTATTTTTTTAATTTTAGAATTCTTTTTGAAACAAGAGACAAGTATGTCCAATATTACTAAGCAAGTTAAATCGTTGGACCTTTTTTTTTACTTACTCAAGAGTAATTGCTTCCCTACTGGTATCGAGTACGATAATTTCTGAATAGTCTCGTATTGTTACCTTTAAAAGTTTATCCGAGCGCGTGCCATTAACGAAATGAACACCTCAGAATGTTCTGTATCTTTGTTCAAACCTCCTGACAATGTCACGGAGTATTTGTTTTCATTTTAAAAATTCTTTTTGAAACAAGAGACAATCATATTACTAAGCAAGTTAATTTCGTCAAACCTTTACAGCCCACGCAACCACATTGTGGTTGCAGAGGCATGTTTTTAAGATCTATTTCAAACCAAGCATCAATGTTTGAAGTTCAGATGTGGGGATTCATCTCACGCACACACTTCAAAAATAAAATTTTGATTTGGAGTTGTGAAGCTATTAAAACACCTATCTACAAAACACCAAAATACTACAAATATTTCAAAATACAGCAAATACTTACAAATACAACACATGTACGATGCGGTATTTCTCGTGTTTGGAAGTTTGTTATCTTCTTTTATTATTTGGATCGTGTTCTCTTCTTCATGTTCCATTAGTGTATGTAATCCGATCTTGATCAATGTACCAACTCCTTTCATATTTTAACGTATAAGTTTTGTCCTAAACCGTATATGGATAAGTCACTCTCACTGATAAAATTCACAATAATTATGTGCGAGTCCGTTCTTGACATGAAAGTTGCAATGGAGAGGTGTTGATATAGGTCATTGCTAAATAGCTTAACTTTTATTTTTGAAAATTTAACCCAGATTCTATTTAACTTTGAAGTCACACACACTCCAAAATCTCGTTTTTGAGTGTGCATTATACGGTCCAAAGACACACTATGGTCTTCCAATCCAATGGTCCGATCTTACCAAGGTTTAACCAACATTTGTTTGATTAAGCTACGCTTATGTTTATACAGTTTATTACTATTAATAGTATCCCTAATTTCAATAGAGAGAGTTTTAAAAAATAAATCACCAATAACAGGGCTGGGCGGTAAAGGGTTAAATCGTTGGATCTTTTTCTTTTTGACTTCCTCAAGAGTAATTGCTTCCCTGCTGGTTTCGAGTACGATGATGTTCTCGTTGTCGAGGAGTGTAAAATAGACATGACGTGGTTTAGGTCACTTAGTTCCGATTTTCTTAATACTTTATGCTTCCTAGAATTGACCACTGAATAGAAATCTAAAGCCCGGGACTATTCTTATTGGCAGCACTGAAGCCTCAGTAGTACCTTCGGAGAATGAAGAAGTTGTGCCAGGGTTTGCAGTCTCTTTTGTTCCTCTCTTTGGAGCACTTTTTGACTTGTACCGATCGCAAGCACTTGGTGAGGCTTACATGCACGCAACGAAGATGTTTCAAGACGTGGAAAAGGGCCAAGAGGTCAACCCTAGCGACCTTTACGAGGCCTGTAGGTATCGAGTTGCTTTGGAGATGGGCCGAGTGCGAATGAATAATGCCATCAGAAAGTCTGCCAGCAAGGTATATCAACGAGTCCTGTGTTTTGATTGTCCATTTTTTTTCTGCGGTGACTTGAATATGTGTATATTTCACAAGCCTGGTTTTGTTTTCTGTTCCGATCAATTTTAGCGCCGACCGTTTTTTAAGTCTCACATCTTGTTCTGTTCCTCTCCTTCAATATTACTATCATGTGCAAGATCTATGTTGTGCTCTCAAAATGAATCTTGTCATCTAACAATCGGTTCTGCGATGAACGATAAAAAGGCTTAGTTCCTGCTACTGTGAGCAAGCCCCTATTCTAGCTTGGGATCATCGGATTCCCACCTTCCTCTCACCGTCATATGTTTAATGCACTGGCTAGGTACCAACTCGAGCTACCGCCGAATTTCACGACCTTTCATATGAGGAAAAGTGTCATGCGTTCTTAGCTCAGTCTCTGCAGAAGGAGGCACGAGAACACGGAACAGTGGTGGCAGTATTAGATGTGAACCGCATTCCTGGGATTCGCCAGCAGTGGAACCAGCAGATTCCAGAGGATGTCATTCCTCTAATTGATGAGTGCTACATCTCCACGGACGAAGTAGAGGAAGTGAACTTTCTTGAAACGTTATTTCCTGGAACGATGAAGCCCAACCATCCAGAATCGAGTCAAGAGAAGAAAGCTGCCGTGGTTGTTGGTGCAGGTGCAGCTGCTGCAGTTGGCCTAGCGTATTTACCCAACTGGGCTGCCCCGCTAACGCCACTCCTGAAGTTTACCACAGCGAAGGCTGCAACACTACTGAAGATTAGTTTTTTGAACAGTAAGCGTGCCCTAGCTCTTACAATTGCCAAGGGAATTCCTGGAGCCTCGAAGGTTGTCCTTCCTATGCAGGCTTCGGCTGCAAAATCTGCCTCTGCATCTGCTGTGAAAGCTGCAATTACTGCTGAGAAAGCTCAAGTAGCTGCTCAGGGACTCGTATCAGGACTGCAAAGGCAAACGCTTCAAGCAATCCGCACAAGTTTCTACAGTGCAATGAGAGGGACCCAGAACAAGCGAGTCAGACGAAGCGCTTGGTTTTTATTTGGGAGCAGTGTGGTGGCAGGGTCTGGCATGTTATGGTATGGGGATAAGGTGGAGCGAACTATTGGATCTGTTGCTTATGCCCCAAATGTGGCCCAACTTGGACGTGGTTTACAGTCTTTATCCGAGGCGAAAGACCTAGCTGGACTAAACTGGGATATTGTGTACCATGAGGTGTATAATCATGACCAGAGTTTCCTTGCGAAGCTGAAGAAAAGAATTGGTTAGAGGCAAGACCACTGGGATGCCTCAGACATGGTATCATTGAGTTTTGATGGAAAACATTCAAGATGACAGAGGATGAAACATTGGGGATGAAAATGTGACCGTTTTGTGACAATGGGGCTGTGACAAATCGTGTGACAATGTGCATTTATATATATTAGATTGAATCAGGAGCTCAAGTTGTGGAGCTTTCTGCATTCCGGTCAGCTTGAAGTGATGCAACCCCCATGACAAGAATAGGCTGATCCTTGGTTTATCTCAATTACTGCAAGCTGTCGCTACAGAAGCTTCAATCTTCGTTTCCAGATGCTGCAACGGGAGGTGAATGTCACGCATTACAAACAAGGGCGGTGTATTAGCGTCTGGCTTTTACAAGTGGGCTCACTTCTACTCCTGCTAGTTGATCACAGGGACCATGAAATGGTGGTTCAGAGCACTAATGCCGAATGATCTCTTTTGCATACTGGTCAGCAGGATAGGATTGTTCAGCACTTCAGCGGTTGCCATGGTAAGAACAATTTTAATTCCACCAGCCCTTCTTGTGCATGTGCTGTGGTTGAGTGCATCATAGTGCTCATTGAACAAAGCTCACAGACAAAAATCTAGAATAGCTGTAAAGATTTCTGATGCCTGAACGGTATTTCGTTTCCTGCTATTCATACTGAGTCAGACTATTGCAGTGGTATGCCCATGCAAGAAACTTTCGCTTGAATCTGAATCACGGTCTCTACTTTGACGAGTCATACAATTTATCCAATACAATGATGCAAGTCACTTGATTGATGTTCCAACAGATGGTGATGCACTCTGAAAGTAGATGCTTGTCTTAGAGTTGAATGAATCAACCCCATAGACTTGAATCAAGTATGTTGAATGTTAGAGGATAAGGATTTGGAGAAGCCTTAACCCTTTAACGTCCAGTTCCACCATCGATTTCAAAGATGTGTTATAAAATGTTTGATGAATCACAAAAATGGAGTTGATATATAAAGAAAAGTTGAAAATCTCAATGTGTAGATCACATCTATATGGTTGGATTTTTCATACTTTTTATTAATATTTTTTAATTAAATTTTCACAGTTTTCTTTTGAAATTCACTTTAACATCTCAAATTAACAATTTTTTATTAAAAAACTTATAACGAGTTTGGAATAATATGCACTATGAGATGGTATAATTTCCATTATTTGATTCTACTTATTTTGGAAAATCATTGTTAACCCTTTAACGTCCCAGTTCATTGCTGTTTTCAAAGATTCGTTATAAAATGTTTGATGAAAACCAAAAATGGAGTTGATGTACAAAGAAAAGTTGTAAATGTCAATGTGAAGATCACATCTGTACGGTTGGATTTATCATATTTTTTAAAAATATATTTTTTTTAATTTTGCAAGCTTTTCTTTTGAAATTCAATTAAAAATCATGAATTGACGGATTTAAAAAAAAAATTATTGGAATGAAATTGGAATAACATGCACTACGAGATGGTATGGTTTCCATTATTTGATTCTACTTATTTTGGAAAATCATCTTCAAGGTCTCACTTTTTGAACTAAGAATGAAACTTGACATAAACCACTTCTGTTGTTTTTCCAAAAATCATACTAACCTATTTTGAAGATCCAAACCGTACAAAGAATAGTGAACTTGCACAAGAACCATGAGAAATTTTGGTGGATGAAAACTGTCCAATTTGAATGGAATTCTAACAGTTTGAATCTGTGCAGCGTCCACTATGTGGACGCAGGCGCCTGAAAGGTTAAGGTCTCACTTTTTGAACTAAGAATAAAACTTGACATAAACCAATTTTGTCATTTAGAAAAAGATCACTATCTTATTTTGAAGATCTATGTTGTACAAATGGTAGTCAACAAGCACAAGAACCAAGGAAAATTTGGATGGATGAAAAATTGTGTGAGATGTAGTCAAGAGAAGGTTGACAAGGTTGACAAGGTTGACAATTTGTTCATCATTCATTATATGAATGCAAACACATCAAAGGATTAACCCTTTAACGTCCCGATTCATCACTGATTTCAAAGATCCGTTATAAAATGTTTGATGAATACCAAAAATGGAGTTGATGTACAAAGTAAAGTTGTAAATGTCCATGTTTAGATCACATTTGTATGGTTGGATTTATCATGTTTTTTAGTAATTTTTTTAAATTAATTTTTCAAGGTTTTCTTTTGAAATTCAATTAAAAATCCCAAAGTAACACAAATAAATTAAAAATTGTTATAATGAATTTGAAATAACATGCACTACAAGATGGTATGCTTTCCATTATTTGATTCTACTTATTTTGGAAAATCATGCTGAAGGTCTCACTTTTTGAACTAAGAATGAAACTTGACATCAACCACTATTGTTATTTTTCAAAAAATCACAATATCTTATTTTGAAGATCCATACCGTACAAATGGTAGTCAACTAGCACAAGAACCAAGGAAAATTTGGATGGATGAAAAACTGTACAAGATGTAGTAAAGAGAAGGATTTCAATCTGTTCGTCGTCCATTATATGGACGCAGGCGCGTTAAAGGGTTAAAGAAGGGGTGTGCATGTTGATGGTTTTTACACGATTTGGACATATGGAATAAAAAATGTTAAATTTTAACCCTTAACCCCTAAACGCTCTCACCCTTTTCAAATTTGGCACTTTTCCAAAGATGCATTATAAAATGCAACTAAGAGGGATATTTTCAAGTTGATAAATGAATAAAAGTTGTACATTATGCATTTTAGATTCTATCCATACGGTTAGATTTGCGATTGCTATCACCAATATTTGTGTATTCAATTTCAAACTTAAAATTTAACACTCTTTTGTAATATGATTACAAATAAGATATTGACAATCTAATAATGAATTTTTATGTGATGGGTTGAAATGTAATACTCTAAGTGTAGTGATTTTTGGAGAATTTTTGGTTGCTTAATTTTAGTAGTTGACTTTTTCAAGAGCACTTTTAGACTAAAATCTTTGAAATTTTGGGTGGAACACTACAACATGAAATGAGGCATACAAATTTCACAAATCATCCCTTTTCTAATCGGATCACACATGCACGAAGCTAACTTCCCATAAAAGTTTCAATAAAAAATCCACGCTGCAAATAGTGCATGATGGATGAGAAAACGGACTTCAAATCCGTACATCATGCAAAATATGCATGGTTGTGCGGTTAGGGGTTAAGCGTCCACACTACATTTATCCGGTCAAACCTCATCAACTTGTCACATTTTAAAATGTATTGTACTTTTTTTTGGTGTTTTTCTCATATAATATATCCTTAAACCGATTTACACTGATTTTTTCATAATTATTTAAATGAAATGAATTTTATAAGATTTTTCAAAGTTTTTCTCTTGTGATAGCCATAGTCATTACAAAAATGCCTAAAATAGTATGATTTTTTAAGAAAAAATGTAAATAATAGTGATGAACAACAAGGTGAAGGTTGCATGCTTCTCGAGCTTACATAAAAAGAAATTCGATTGAATTTTTTTTTCTGCAGTGTATACTGGAATTTTAGGGCTGTGAGCTTTAAAGTGCTATAAAAATCGCAATTTTAACAATTTTGAGGAACCGTAAATTGGACTAGAAAGTAGAAGACAACTCCCACACATTCCTAGTTGGACCAATTTTATTTGAAATTAGGAACTAGTTGAAAATCAACGTTTGACTGAAAAACGATCAAACAAGGCTCCACGGGGCTCTTTGCGCGCTTAAGGGTTAAAACATTTTTGTGATTGAAAATTAGGAAATCTTTAAAAAGATCAATAAACTTAAAAGATCGAGAAAGAGGAAAAATAAAACAGAGGTGGGAGAAAATGAAATTTTAAAAAAATTAAAAATTAAAAAGATGTTATTTTTATTAGCCTATTTTAAAAGGGCTATAATATGGATTGAATGGTGGGTGGAGAGAGGAGTTTGTTTAAGTGAGGAACTTTGAAGGTTGTTTAAAAAGTTATTTGAAAGGTTGCTTAAAGGGTAATTTGAAAGGTTGTTTAAAAGGTTATTTAAAAGGTTCTTTGAAAAGTTGATTGAAAATTTATTTGATAGAAGGTTGTTTAAAAAGTTGTTTGAAAGGTTGTTTAAAGGGAAATTTGAAAGGTTGTTTAAAAGGTAATTTGAAAGGTTGTTTAACCCTTAAAGGATTTAGGGTATAGTAGATACATTGCCGTATATTTAACATTTGTTGTAAGCAGAAAGTTCCAAATTGGGATCCCAATAGCTTTTAAAACCATGTAGACATGAATTTTAACTTCACTTTTGATATGAAACTCATAGGAGGTGTAGAACCATTCCAAATACAATGAACTACGGCCGTATAATATTGGCCGGAATGGCCAATCTGGACCTTTAAGGGTTGAAAGATTATTTGAAAGGTTATTTAAAAAGTTTTTTGAAAATTTGATTGAAAATTTATTTGGTAAAAGGTTGTTTAAAAAGTTGTTTGAAAGGTTCTTAGAAAGGTTATTTGAAAGGTTATTTGAAAAGCTATTTGAAATGTTTTTTGAAAATTGTATTAAACGATTAACTTATTTCATCAAATTGGGGCTCAATTTTCGGCTTCATTTCCTAAGTAGCTTAGGTACTTGGATAATTTTTGCTACATAGGTGACAAATAGTTCTACATATGCAACTAATAGTTCAACATACCTTGTTATTCATATATGCATACATCACCTTTTCTTATTTTTTAAAAGGAATTAAATACACTTGTGATTTTTGAATCTAAATCTTGGTTGGAAGGAATGAAAAATGAATGTGACTTTTGGACTTGTATTATAGTTGATTGTGACATGGATAATGACTTTTGGAACAACATCCTACTAGAAAAGGACATTCCAAGATTTGCAAATGAAAAAAAGAACATAATGAATATCATCCATAAGGAGCTTAGTCAGCCTCGAGAGTAGATAAGGAAGGCATGAGTCATACAAGCGTATAAGAAGCGGTTCTTGAGGCCAGCTATTCACTTTTCTTTGTCGAGGTTTGTGCTTGAAGTTGGCTATTCACTCTTTTGAGGTTCTTGAAGACTTGGAATGTTCAATAGTAATTGGTGCAGTATTTGTAGCATGCTTGCACTAGTAGAAACACCTCTTGCATAGATTAGAGAAGCATGCCCAAAAAGAACCACAACTAGTCTAATTTGTTACGTGGGTCTTCTTGTGGGTCTTTTACGTGGGTGATGTTTCTACTATACTAGTGATGAGTTATTCCAAAAAATTATTTTTAGGGTGTAGTGTGCTAATTGCTTTTCAACACATCATGCTCATTAATTTTCTTTTTGGTACTATTGTTTTCGTACTAACACAAGGTGACATTTATGCAATCGGTGAAACCAATGTTTTACTCCCTTTGTTCCAAAATAAAAAGCACCTTTGAAATTACAAATACATGAAGAAACTGAAGTGCTTTTTACTTTGGAACAGAGGGAGTACGGTGTTAGAGGTGTATTCCCGTAGATTGATGTTAAACAATTTGTGCTCAATTAGCTATTTTTTAGAACTTTTGTGGTAATGGTAGTGATTTTCCCCCACATTTTTAGGGCGTAGCGTAGTTTTATGGACGGTGTAGTGCATTCCCGCTACTTAATTTTAATCATTGTGTTTAAGCTTAATTAGCCTTTTAGTACCATTTTTTTCATACTAACACAAGTTGATACATTCATGTAAAATTGCAAACCAATGTTTTATGGTGTAGTGTACACTAGTAGAAACATTGTCCACATAGACTAGAGAATCATGTCCAAAAAAACCCACAACTAGTCTAATTCGTCATGTGGGGTTTTCTTTTGTGTCTTTTCACTAGTTGATACAAGCAGTGTTTCTATTCTAGCCGATTGTTTGTAAACAATTAGTGCTTATTTTGTGGTACTAATGTTTTTTTCATACTAACACAAGTTGATATATTTTTCATGCAGATGGCAAAACTTATTGAAGTAATGGTGTTGTTCCTGGTGCTGGAGGCAAGCATCATGTTTGCCGCGGCCAGTGAAGCGGACGTGAACATCTTCAACGAGGTTCCAGAGGAGATTGCGGTGAGATGTGAGTCCAGAGACGACAACCTGGGTACTCATTTGCTGCAGCCCGGTGGCAAGTTCGGCTTTGGCTTCACGCCCAACGAATGGGGCACCACGCTGTTCCATTGCGAATTTGCTTGGCATGCCAAACAACAAGGCATTCAAGTGTGGAGAATGCAGACTCGAAAGGATTTCTTTCCTTGCATTCATTGCGAGTATCATGTGCGCGCCGATGGCTTCTACCAAAACGAAGCTGGGCGGACCCCTGTTTTTGCTTTTCCTTGGAAGTAGTGATCACTCCCACAATTGATTGATTCTACTCAGCATCAGTCATGTCCAAAGTTGGTAGAGAGAATCAACTTCATTCTTTATGTATGTGAGGTTCACTGCTTTAATAAAATGTGATGCATCGCATTACTGTTGACAAATGTTATAAATTCTTATGTTTAGATTTAGACATGCACTTCTTCAGTGATAAGTTAACTTGCTTTTCATGAACCAATGGCATCTACTAAAATGAAGCTAGGAAGATCTTTGTTTTTGCTTTTCCTTGGAACTCAACTGATCGTTCCACAATTGATTCAAGCCAGCCAGTGATCAACCATGTCCAAAGTTGGTAGAGAGAATTCAACTTCATTCGTTTTGTATATGAGGTTCTTTAACCCTTTAGTGTTCAAGCGACCACATTGTGGTCTCTGATGTGTTGAAAACGCAAATAACGGAAAATCCGTGAAGAATTGGATTCTAAATTGTGAAGTTCAGATGATGAGCGTTATAATATACATCTTCTAGAAAAAGAAATTTTCAATTTGGAGTTTTACAACTATCAAAATACCTATGAAAAAAACGCAAAAATACTGTAAATACTTGAAAATACAGTAAATACTTACATATACAACACATGTACTATGCGGTATTTCTTGTGTTTTGAAGTTTGTTATCTTGTTTTATTTTTTTGGATTGTGTTCTCTTGTTCATATTCCATTAGTGTATGTATTCCGATCTTGATCCATATACCGACTCCTTTCATATTTTAATGTATAAATTTTGTCCTAAACCGTATACGGATAAGTCACTCTCACTTATAAAAGTCACAATAATTATGTGTGAATCCGTTCTTAACATGAAAGATTGCAACGGAGAGGTGTTGACATAGGTCATTGCTGAACATTTTCACTTTCATTTTAGAAAATTTAACCCAAATTCTATTTAACTTTGAAGTCACACACCTCCAAAATCTCATTTTTGATTGTGCATTATACGGTTCAAAGACATACTATGATATTTCAATCCCACCATCGGATGATTCCCTAATTTTGACAAAATGTCTCCACTCCAATTGAGAATAGAATTGTATGGTTACTTTCTAATTTAATCCATTCTATTTCTGGTATTATTAGTCATAGTAGAAAAACGCAGTGAAATCCAGTGAACCCTGCTACAATACCCAAAGCGTTAAAGGATTAATATAATGTGATGCTTCGCATTACTATTGACGAATGTTGAATTTGTTGATTGTTCTTAAACATGATTTTTTTTTAATAAATTCTTATGTTTAAATTTTGACATGCACCTGTTCTTGCCCTTCATGAACCGATGGCATCTACCAAAACAAAACTAGGAAGATCTCTGTTTTTGCTTTGCCTTGGAACTGATCGTCTCACAATATAATTGATTCAAGCCATGCCATTCAAGCCATGCCAGTGATCAATTATATCCAAAGTTGGTAGAGAGAATCAGCTTCATTATTTTTGTATACGAGGTTCACTCTTGTTTTTGCTTTTCCATGGGGGTGTTTACACGGTAGGGCGTCCAAAATGTGTAGTGTGACATCGCATAATAAGCGAGATATGACGGTAAACATTTTCTATTGTTTATTGAAATTATTTTTTTGGCAAAAATTTAACCACAGTGAAAAGGTATTCTAGGATTGTATGTATATTAATAATTTAAAAATTAATATTAAATATTATTTGAATCAAAATGTAATACATTGCATTTGGTGACATAGAATAAATACATTATTGCCTTAATTGATACATTTCATTGAAAATATTAATAGTGATGGCAATAATCTCCCTCAATTTCTATAACATAAAGGTATCATATTCAAAAAAGATTCCAAAAGATTTTGTGAACAAGGTGGATATTAGAAGTTTATGGCGACAATTTTTGTTCCTTTACATTAAATGCCCCTTAAAATGGTGAGTAAATGCCCCTTAAAATGGTGAGTTCTCGGAAAAATTCTTATGAGCTTGATTGGCTAATTAAAACGGAGCCTGTGGTGTGGCTGGAATATGCATTCGATGTAGTTTGCGAGCGGATTAAATGACATCAGCAAGAACATCCCAAAAAGATTCCAAAATAATCTTTGAATAATGTATTGTCAATAATGTTTTGAAAAGATTCCAAAAGATTTCAAAAAGATTTCATTTTTACTATATTAAAATGTTTTTAGTATTTTCCCTATTTGCTATATTATTTCATTAGTGCAACTGCTTTACAACATTAAAAACTTTTTTGTTGAGAACTATGACACTCTAGTGCAAAAACACCCTTGGAAGCGATCCCTATAATTAAGTCTTGTTAGTTCATTTCTTCAAGATCATGTCACTACAATTGTTGTACACACTTATCCTACGTGACGTATCGCACTCACCAAGTCCAACCAAAAAATTGGTGAGTGCAAAGTAGCGCCATTTAACTCACAGAAGGAGTGAAAAAGCGACGCCTTCTCCTTGTAAAGTATCCAAAGTTGTTAGACACAGAAAACATGGTTTTATAAATCGTTCGACAAGCAAACATACTCAGACTGATTTTCTTTTTAAGATCCGCCGGCTACATTCGGAGAATATAACCACAGATCCAACCATATATTTGGCAACTACATGCGGCAGTTTTAGAGGGTGTTGTTTTCTCGTGACCACAGTAACCACAATTTTTTTTGTAAAATCTTGAAAGTTCAGTTCAGCTATTCTTCATCTTGTCTTCTTCAAGATGACATAAAATGCTTCTCAATCGGACAATCTCACGATTTCTTATGAATTTCCAAATAGTCACTAGACTGAAGTATACGGTTCGATTCTGGAGCACATATAATACACGATGAGATTTCATTATAACACAAGGGATGTTAATCTAATCATCATACATAAACCCTCACTACACTATTGTACAAAGGAAGTGTCACCGATTCTCCAAGGACCTTCAGAAAACATCAATAATACAACAAAATACAAAAATTGCTACAGTGGCGTAGAAGTTCCATTTACTTTTTTTCAAGCCTTCTCTTTATAGCCCACCTGCTGCCACATATACCATCTTTACGCTACACATTCATTTTTGTAAAAAAATTCCAAAACGACTACAAAGAACTCACCTTTGATTGAGAGGCGTACATCAAGAGGTTCACTTTTCTTATGCATTGGAAAGCCTTCTTTTGAGGTAGATTGTACGTATAGGTTGTATAGGCAGTAGTAAAATCACGTGTTTAGGTAGTAATAGAACTCAGAATCAATCTCTTTTTTTCCCATCAAGTGCATATTGATATGTTAGACTTTGAACTTCAGAGCCCAATCTCATATTGTTAATAGGTTTTACAAGATTTTATTTTTGGGTGACCCAGTGACCACTTAGTGGTTACCTGGGCACTAAAGGATTAAAGTAGTTGATTTTTCAACTCTTCATATGTGATACTTTTTATAGAAGGTTTTAAAAAGAATCCAGATGAGTTTCATTAGACAAAAATGTATTATTTTTTTAGTAATGAGAGTTCTTTTATTTCTAGCCAAATATGAACTTTTTTATTCTTTTATTTGTACATGCAAGCACAATCTAAAGATAGAGATTGGAAAGGTGATGAGTAGTTTTCATGGATGATACATAGTAAAAAGGGTGGTCTTTAGATACCAATGAATGGTGCCCAAGGCCTCGGCACTGTGGTGTCATCACCATTCCTTCCTACAAAAATACTATTCCAAAAGTCATATTCCTTTCAACCAAGGGACAACTCCAAAAATCCCATTCATGTTTCATCCTTTTCAACCAAAGCCACAATTTTTGTCCCTTACAAAAGTCCCTTCAAAAGTCACAACCATCTTTTGGCCCTTTCAACTAAGCCACAATTTTTGTCCCTTCTAACCAAAGTTTGGATCCAATGGTCACAATTGTATTTTATCACTTCCACCTAAGATAAAGGATTTAAAAGTTCACAATCAAATTTTAACTCTTTCAACCAAAGTCATAACCATGTTCATTCCTTTCAACCAAGGAATGGATCCAAAAGCCATATAGTAGTGCCAAAATTATTTTATATCAAATTTTAAAATCCCAAAACATTATAAATATCAGAATATTTCCACTTGAAGCTAAAAATGGAAATTAAATAATTATTTGATATTACTAAACCAATTAACCAAAATATGATAAGTACTTTAGAACAATATTGCAAAATTTTATGGAATGAAAAAAAAAAGTTGTAAAGAATTAGTAAATTGGAAATGTTCAATTACAAATCGCATCCTATATATGATGAAATTTAAATAGTTTAACATCCCTATAAAGTATGAGTTAAACACTTGCAATGTTGCCATTCATAAAAAGGATTTTATTTTATGTGTCTTTACTACTTGAAAAACTTGAACCTCTCTATTTCTTTCCCAGTAGAAATGTCACTTCTACACTCATATTCAATACATAGTGATAGCAATCTTAGATCTAACAAAAATTAAAAAATTCACAATGTTAGATCTATGATTGCTATCATTAATATTTTTATATAAAATTTGAAACTTATATTGAAAATTCTTTTATAATTTGATTACGAATAAGATATTGACAATTTGTAGATGAAATTTGTTGTGGTTGGTTGAAATATAATACTATAAATGTAGTGATTTTTGGAGATTTTTTGGTTGCTTAATTTTATGAGTTGACCTTTTTAAGAGCACTTTTAAACTAAAACCTTTGAAATTCTAAGTGAATTACTACATGAAATGAGGCATAAATTTTTCACAAATCATCCCCTTTCTAATCGGATCACACATGCATGAAGCTAACTTCCCATAAATATATACTAAAAAATCCACACTACAAAAAGTCAATGACAGATGAAAAAAATGTGTTTGATTTTGTACATCGTTCACTTTCTGAACGGATGGACGTTTAGGGGTTAACCCTTTAACGTCCCGATTCATCACTGATTTCAAAGATCTGTTATAAAATGTTTGATGAATACCAAAAATGGAGTTGATGTACAAAGCAAAGTTGTAAATGTCAATGTTTAGATCACATCTGTATGGTTGGATTTATCATATTTTTTAGTAATATTTTTAAATTAATTTTTCAAGGTTTTCTTTTGAAATTCAATTAAAAATCCCAAAGTAACACAGAAAAATTAAAAATTGTTGTAATGAATTTGAAATAACATGCACTACGAGATGGTATGCTTTCCATTATTTGATTCTGCCTATTTTGGAAAATCATGCTGAAGGTCTCACTTTTTGAACTAAGAATGAAACTTGACATCAACCACTATTGTTATTTTTCAAAAAATCACAATATCTTATTTTGAAGATCCATACCGTACAAATGGTAGTCAACTAGCACAAGAACGAAGGAAAATTTGGATGGATGAAAAACTGTACAGGATGTAGTAAAGAGAAGGATTTCAATCTGTTCGTCATCCATTATATGGACACAAGCGCGTTAACCCCTAAACGTCCAGGCATCCAGTTTCTGGACGTTTGTTGGTCAAACCCAATTTTGATCTTGAAGACGACTTTTGTTGCTAATACACCCAACTAAGAAAATGAAGTTTATTAAGTCTAGTTTGAACTCCACTTTTCAAATCTTAAAAATTCCAATTACTGAGTATTTTATTGCTTGTGCAAGCTTTGTAGCTCAAGGTTTGAATTACACTACATAGGATGTTCACCTTTCGAATTTCAAAATTTAAATAAAAAATTTCTATGGAAAACATATCATGTGATTCTCCATTGTAATTTGTACCTGCTCCCAAAAAAATATTAATTTTTTAAAGCTTTTTTGTAATAAAATTTATTTTTTGAAGTATTTGACTTAAAAATTTGTTAAAAAGGCCTTATTAAATCAAAAAAATCTGAAAATTTCAAGACTGATAGGAAACATTCAATTCCATGCATGAAAAATATTACAAAATACATTTTGATAAATCTTGAAGGCTAAATTGTGTAGTTTGACTTTCCTACAAAGGAGTGGTACGTTTAAGGGTTAAAGGGTTAACCCCTAACTGCCTAATCGACCATATTTGGTCGATTCAAAATTTCAGAGTTTAAAAAAAGTTCAGCCCACTTTAAACGTCCATAACTTTTGCATAAATAACGATTTTTGAGCGTCATTTTTTTTCCCTTGTAGATATTGAAACTGAGCAACTTTACCAAAAAGAAATTCTGAAAAAACTTTTATTGATTTTCCTCTAAAGCCCTCAAAGTGACAGCATCTCAAATTGTCACAATTTTGAAAATCTGCCCGGAATGGAATCTTTAAGTTTTCTACCAAATAAGATTAGTTCTAACATGAACAAGGTAACTACCATATAAAACCAATGTTCTTAACCTATCATACTTGATTCCAAGTCAAAATGACTAAACATATATTTTTTATGAATTTTCAAAAAAAATCTTATAAATTGATTATTAAATAATTCATTGCATTTTTCCAAAACTTAACCCTATGGATGTTGTCTTACTGTTGTGCTCTACATATGTTTAAAACTTGAAGCTCATAAAAGTTGAGTAAAATGGATATTATGACACATCTAGCATTTCAAGAAAACCCTTGGGCACTTAGGGGTTAAACTAAGAAGAAACGGTTGGATTTTCCTTTTAGTTGGTTAGTGCAAAGATAAAGTGAACTTATTCTTTGGCACAAACTGTGTGTTAGATTTTCTATATTACTTCTACAATTTCCAATTATAAATATACTAGATGTTGGTTTTTAGCTGTATTAGCTCATATTTTGATATTCATTAACCTCTTTGAAACCTAGAATGAGTAACAGCAACTACAATTGACTCTAATATAGACAAGGTTATCATATTGGATGAGTTTGGATCATTGAACATGCTCTTCAAGCAAGTAAGACGATCCTTTTGCCCTATTATGACAAACTAGAGATCCAATAATAATATTAAGAGAACATGCTTGAATATTTCTAATTCTCTTAGACCTTGATAGGGCCTAAATGGACCTTAGACCTACCCATCAAGCGATGTGACAACTCTGAGTACAGAAGAGTATCCTCAAACGATCTGAACTAAAGAAATTTTGGTTACCAAATTGACAAATTTAAGCAACCATATTGTGAAAAATGTAATTTTTGATGGAACAAAATTTTATATCATTGGAATAGAAGCAGAACATTGCATGTGCAGGTAAAAAAGAAAGGAAAAATTGAACCAAAAAGAAGTCCACGTAAAACTTACTCAAAACCAGTAAAAAGAACATGAGGCCCAATTCAAGTTTCTTGGTCCTTCCCGGGTCAACTGTCATGGCTATACGATGTCTCAGACCTTGCACTGACAGTGTTGTAAAAACTTGTTAATAATATAATGGAGTTGAACAACAGAAATAATACTCGAGTCCTTGCGGTTTCTGCAACATAATTATTGTACACATGTGGCAACATATGTATATATGTACACGAAGGTCATTTGGTTGCTGTTATGTTTACTGAGGATTGGGTGGTCGACTGTTGGCTGTTGCTACACGAGATCCCCATTCAAGGAGCTCCTTGCTAGTGTCGTCCTTGTGCAGAATGACTTCGATGAAGCAAAGGCTGTCTGTCTTGGCATGGGTTGTAGCGATGGCCTCCTCCAGTTCCTCCTCCGTTCGCACCTACACAAGCAAAACCAGGAAAACCAAAGCGTTCTTTGCATAAAGCACTGGCTGCTTTTAAGTCCGTTATAAAGTGTGCATGTAACAACGCGTTATTGGGCTTACTTGAGTTCAAGTGTGCAGTGCGGCGTTAACAAGTTAACGCTCTTGTGCACACTTTCAATTGGGAGGCACCCATTGCTTTACGTCAGGTTACACTCACCACAACTAGGGCACTCTGCTTTGTTACCCGCTCTCGGGCTACCACCCTTGAACTGGTAACAGAACATAGTGCCCTCGTAGGTGAGCGTAACCCCTTACATTACTACTTGATTGTTGCCAGTTTTGATTTTCTAGACTCTTGTCTCATGAATCTGCTTTTATTGTTTCTCTCTTACTGGAATAGGAAGGAGCCAAGGGTTCCTAACCCCGAAGAGCATGCACACCCTTCTCCTTTCAATTCACCCCTTGACCACTATAATCACATCCAAGATATGGTGTCACAAGCTATTGTCTCCGCAACCTTGAACCACTATAATCATCCTCTATATAGTGCATGAACCAATCACAATCACTATACATGGGCGATCATTATTGTTCATCAATCTAGGATATTGAGCCCTTCCTTGAATTAGCTATAGAGGGAGTATAGAGACATCACTATATGTGGCTCATATTTTGTGGCTCTCTCACCTGCCTTGCAAAAACAGCATTAAATACAAGCATATTTCAACCAGTTTTAGGGTGCGCAGGCTCTAAGCCCAAATTGGGCTTCATATGTTTTAGCAGTTTTGAGTAGGTCCTAGGCAGACTTCCTTTTGTTCAATTTTTTATTTTTATTACCGACACATGCAATGTTCTTCTCTGATTCTGGTGATATAAAATTTGGTCGCATATTAAGTTATATTTTTCACAATATGATCGATTGAATTTGTCATTTCAAAACCATAAATCCTTCGTCCTTAACTATCCAACCCTTATGAATGATTGATGAATGAATGAATGAATGAACAAGTACCTTGCAAGTCCATACGTTGCCTTCACCGTTGGTGAAAGCCTCCACCAGAGCCGTGTAGTTCCAGTTCTTGATGGTGTTGTAAGGGCCATCATGAATCTCAACTTCAATGGTGTAGCCGCCGTTGTTCAGCAAGAAAATGATGCTCTTCTGTCCGTAGCGAATCATAGTAGAGACATCTTGTGCTGTCACCTGGACAATTGTCACAACCATAATTTCTGCAAATTAAAATCTGCATGGATTGATCTTTTTGATAGAGACAATCCAGCATGCTGCAATCAAAGCACTCAACGGTATTTATTCGTATGTGATCGGTTCTGAAAGATTCTGGTACATGACAAACATAATCACCATTTTGGGTTCACAAGATGTAACATGTCACAACACAACATTCTGGGGGCAGAGCGTGTGATTTCCTTCTCGGTTCAATTAACCCCTAAAGGTCCAAGAAGCCCGAATTGGGCCTCGTGTCATATGTGGAGTTCCTTTTGTTTCAGTTTATTAAATTTATTTGTTTTTTTTATCACTGATTCCGGTGATATAAAATTTGGTCCGATCTAAGTTATACTCCATTGGCATTTGTTTTTCCCGAAATAATTGTTCTATGTTTTATACTTCAAACGTGAGCCCTGTCCACTTCAAACAGGGCAGACATGAGAGTGAAACACAAATTACATACTACTATTAAAGATAGACCATTTTTCGAGTACTGAGACAAAAAAAAAGCTTTAAGTTGATGGTTTTTCAAGCTGTTCCCGGACAGAGGGAGTATTTTTACAGTATGATCAACTGCATTTGTCATTTCAAAACCATGAATGAATCCTTGGGGTTTAAAAAATGCAAAAGGGAATGTGAAAGAGAGGGAGGGGTGACGTACTTGAAAACTTCCATCACCAATACACGAAATCACGCGTTTGTCCTTGTTGCCTTGCGCATAGCCCAGAGTGGCTCCCACTGCCCAGCCAATAGAGCCATACTGCATCTGGAATTCATAAGTGCAACCCTCAGGGAGCTTGAGTTTCTGGCAATTGAACCACGAGTCGCCCGTCTCGGCTATGACAGCTGAGTCCTTGGTTAGCATTCCCTGCAGAGAATCATCAATAACTTCAGACAAGGCGTCTAATATGGCAGCCATTAACCCCTCAAGGACCAAGGTTTCATGGATTTAAAATGACAAATTCAATCGATCATATCGTGAAAAATATAATTCACATGGGACCAAATTTTATATCACTTGAACCAGTGAAGAACATTGCATGTGTTGGTCAGAAAACAAAAAAAAATTAACAAAAAAAAGTCCTCATAGAACCTACTCAAAACTGCTAAAAAAAACATGAGACATAATTTGGGCTTCTTGGTCCTTTAGGATGGGAACCGGAGCATGCATAATATTTTGAGAGCCAGAAATGATTGGAGCTTGGGGGAGAACCTGAATGTGCTTGAAGAGGTTGA
Source organism: Pohlia nutans (assembly GCA_022496805.1). Classification (NCBI taxonomy): domain Eukaryota; kingdom Viridiplantae; phylum Streptophyta; class Bryopsida; order Bryales; family Mniaceae; genus Pohlia; species Pohlia nutans. Next base: position 37,746,156 of record CM040085.1, read on the forward strand.
CAGTTCTGAGAGGCTGGCCTGGCTTTTGCTTCAGAGGAACGCTGGGTGGTACGTACATGCGCGTATAGTTATCATACGAAGTTGTGTTTTTCTTCACCTTCTTTGCAAGAGCTTCCAGAAAGTCCTTCATCAGCACACAACCGAAGGACGGCCCATTTCCAATCTTCACTCGGTCGGGCTCCAAGTTGATAATGTTATCCTTTTTGATGAGCAATGAGTATCCTACAGAGCTGCAAAATAATTCAATCTTTAGCGGACCATGAATCCCAAATTAAGCCTCATGTTTTTTTAGCAGGTCCTATGTAGACTTACTTCCTTTTGTTCAAATTTATTTGTTTTTTCTTTTACCAACACATGCACTGTTCTCACTGATATAAAATTTGATACCATCTGAATTATATATTTTTCACAATATGATAATGTTATCCATTTTGATGAGTAGCGAGTATCCTACAGAGCTGCAAAAGAATTTAATCTTTAGCGGACAAAGAATCCCGAATTGAGCCTCATGTTTTGTTTTGTTTTTAGCGGTTTTGAGTAGGTCCTATATGTAGACTTCCTTTCGTTCCAATTTATTTGTTTCTTGACCAACGCATGCCAATGTTCTTCACTGATTATGATGATATAAAATATGATCCCATCAATTATATGTTTTTCAATATGACCAATTGAATTTGTCATTTTAAAACCATGATTCCTTCATCCTTTAGGGGGTATAGCCTCTACCTCCATTTTCATACAGTCAGAAAATATTGGGCCTCGTGTTTTTTTTAGCAGTTTTGAGTAGGTCCTATATAGATTTCTTTTTGTTCAAATTTATTTGTTTTTGGACCAACACATGCAATGTTATTTGAACACTGGTATAAAATTTGATCCCATCTGAATTATATATTTTCCACAATATGATCAGTTGAATTTTTCGTTTTAAAACCATGAATCCTTCGTCCTATAGACTTTACCTCCATTTTCAGCATCAACATACAGTAAAGAGCTCGGCATCAAAATCCACTGACCTGTAATCGTTGAAGACTGGACCAGCAAACAGATACTTGTCAGCAGACTCAACAATCTCAGCTGCGTATACCGAGCTCACAGCACCCCAGTAAGTGCCAATAAAATTGGGGTGACTTTCAGAGAATTGACCCTTGGCGGACGGCATGACGGCCACGGCAAATCCAGACGCATTGGCCAACTCTTCAAAAGCTTCAACTGCCTTGGAGAAGCGAAGCTTAGGGCCAGCCACGAGGACGGGCTTGACACTTCCATTTAAGAGCTCACTCACTGCATCTACAGCCGCCTTCAGGCTCAACGGATTGCTCATCAAGTTTCCAATTCCAAACAGCCTGCACACAAGCCACTCAGGCAGTGACAATGTGAAACCACACGAGCGAAATCTTCGTTGATAGAGAGCTGCTTTATACCCATACATACATGTTGACTAAACTATAAGAAAACTTGGTAAAAAAACTGCACAAGTTTGTCATGTGCATTTTTTTAGACCACCATGGACTGCAAATGTAAATGAAGATTTTGCACATGTTCTACATCTGTAGTCCAGGGTGACCAAAAAAACTGCACATGACAAACTTGTACAGTTTGTTTTTTTTTTCCAAGTTTTCTTACAGTGACTATCAATTGGTGAGGGATCATGTGATACCTTCGAGGGTCGGGACCCTGAGTCAAGGAATATGGCAGAGGAACCGATTGGAAGTTGGGGTGCGGAATAGCGGGCAGGTTGCAGCTGATACTGATGTACACAGGCTTGCTTTGTGAAATCGCCGTGGAAATGGCTTTGTCCACGAGCTCATGCGCGTCGTCCAGTGATTGTATCACCACCTTCAATGACACGGTCATGGGCTATCAAAATGTGAGAGCATATGACAAACTCTATCAACATTCCAAATCCATCTGCTTCGAAGAACATCCATGACTGTACAGTACCATGACATTTTCGATTGAAAATATCCTTGCATCACTGTAGAGGACTATCACATGGAGCTAGGAAAATTCTAAACGATTCAAAACATGAACATGGCGAATTTTGCAAGGGTTATCGTGAGCTCAAATTGAAAGAACGTTTCAATCACTGTAAAGAACTATCACATGGAGCTAGGAAGATTCTAGAACATGGAGCGGCGATTTCGGCTCTAAATGATTTGAGAACATGGCGAGTTTATAGGTTTTAGAATGAGCTCAAGATTGAGTCCAGATTCATACATGCTCAAGGGTGTGGAGGAACCATGGATAGTTACGTTACCTGGGCGCAAGTGACTTGTTGGAAACAGCGATGCTCTTGACCGAAGTCGGGGTCGCCAATGGTGTGATGAAGGATGCGGTTGGTGCCAAAGTCATTGGAATTCGGGCCACCAACGAGGCAAATGACGGGGAGATTTTCACTGTAGGCGCCAGCGATGGCATTGATGACACTCAAGCCGCCCACGGTGAACGTCACGGCGCAGGCCCCAATGCCGTTGGCGCGCGCGTACCCGTCCGCAGCGTACCCCGCATTGAGCTCGTTGCAACAGCCCACGAGATCAAGCCCGGGCTCCGCAAGCAAGTGGTCCAGCAGAATGAGGTTGAAGTCGCCCGGCACGGTAAACACGTCGCGCACTCCCACTTCCACCAGCCGGGACGCAATGTAGCGGCCCAGCGTCCTTGGCCCGTCACCCACTTTACTCGACCCTCCCATTACAGTCTCCTCGTCCACCGTCCCTGGCAACCCCAACAACACACGCCACAACACACGCCACAACACACGCCACACAGCCTGAGCCTCCCACGCAAAACGCCACACAGAAGCTTGTATAATCTCTAGTGTAAAAGGTAAAACACGATTTGAAATGGTAGAATCATAACCAAGTATGTTTTTGTGATCCGTTCAAAAACTGTTCCGGACAAGATATGGAGTCAGAACGAAGCGGAAAGTTACAAAAGCCAGCTACCCTATCTCGCATTTACAAGATCGTTACGCTCCACCGATTCCGACATAGCCAACTAATGGAACCCCAAAATGCAAACGTGTCCAAAACAGTATAATCTCTAGCGTAAAGGTAAAACATGGTAGAATCATACCGTTCTCGTAATTTAAGTATGTTTTTGTGATAAGTTCAAAAAGTCTTCGGTACAAGATATGGAGTGCACACGAAGCGGAAAGTTACGAAAGCCAGTTTACCCATCTCGCATTTACAAGATTGTTATGCTCCACCGATTCCGACTGATGGAACCCCGAAATGCAAACGCAGATCTGAACTCCAAACTGAAATTTGCCATACTCTAAGGCACTGGAGAAAATTCACAGAACAAAACTCACCTCAAAGTGTACGAGGGCAAAATGGTTGCAGTGAAGCGACGGCAACAAGAATGGTCGCCCGGGCGATGCAGGGACTGATGAGGGTCCTGGAGAGAGCTGGAGAAATTTCACAGGGCACTATGTTAGTACGTGAGACGGAATCGTTGCAGTGATGCAATTGTGATGCAGAGAGTGACGATGAAAATGGCAAGCCAGCAGCTTTCCGGGCCCCGGCGCGTTACAAGTGGTGAAGACTTGGCGCTGGCCGAAGCACTTCGCTACCTGCCTACAACTCCCCCTTTGCGCCACCTCCCTCTCTCACCACCAGTCATTCAGGTCCTTCTGATGACCTTTTTAAGTTAGTATTCTTTTCTACTTTTTTTTCCCATTTTTCATGCACATGAGCCAGGCCCGCTTTGCATGCCGGGTGCTTGGCATAACATTCAGTAACTTAGCATGCACTGCCTTTGCCTTTGCTCTACAGGAGATGGTGTGGAATATTCCACACCCAACAGTACTTCATCAGTAGCTACGTGGATATGTGGAGGCTCATGGCCCATTCACACCAAGCCCTTGCCGCACTTGCATCTGCGTTCCCAAAATGGAGGAAGGTAAAACTGAGAAACAAAAAAAAATTCAAAGCCTTGTCTTTTCTTGCTCCAACTACTGTGTAAATCTCCAACTCTAAACTTCACAATTCAACATCCAATTCTTCACGGATTTTTCGTTATTTGCGTTTTTGATACATCAGTGACCAGAATGTGGTCACCTAGGCACTACAAGATTAAACAAAGGCAGTAGCAAAGGTGCACAACTCTTTATCACAATTAACCAAAATCATGGCCATTTGTGCACAATTTTTCTTCTAGAAGTATGGTCCTCGAGGCTTAAAAGATACACTATAGGCCCTTAACCCCTGAAGGACCGTGAGTTCTCCTTGTTTTTAACCATCATTTTCTCCTCTTGTTATGATTTTATTTGTGAATTTTTTTGCTATTGATAGCTAATACTAATTTGAACATTACAAAAAAAAATTAAAGAATTTTTTGACCAATTTAACATTCTTTCCCATGTCTCCAAAGACGGTAAGAAAAGGTCAAAAAAAAATTTCATTTCATCTTTTCACTTCATACGCTATAAACTTGCAATTTGTATAGTCAAATTCTATGAAAATTTTACCATGCATTCTTTTGGTAGTTTAAAGCAAGATTCTATAGTTAAAGATGCAAAAAAAATTCTAAGGTTTAATTTAAGCCTTGCCCAAACTGCCCATTCTCCCCCCAAAAAATCTCTTTCTCTCCATAACTTCCATTTACAAAATCGGAATAAAAAAAAAAATGAATCCCAATTTTTGTATCAACATACCAAATTCACATAATTTTTTGAATTTAGAATAAATATTGACACGATGGAAATCTACCCGATCATTGAAATGTCCTTATTAGGACACATTGTCCTTTAGGGGTTAATTAGAAAGACAACGACAATTGTGTTGATACGAACCCAAATCATAACCAACAATGAGGTTATCAAGTCAACATGATGTACTGTACAGATAGATAAATGGCAACAATCACATTCATGCAATCTTTTGGTTTTTTAAACAAAATCTTCCTATTACACTCATATTTAATCTAAAAAAAGATTAATTTTAAACACCAAAATGCCCACAACCTTCTCTAGATTTGGAGATTTGCAATTAAAAATGCATTATAAAATGCAACTAAGAGGGATATTTTGAACATGATGTATGAATAAAAATTGTACATTATGAGTTTTAGATTCTATCCATACAATTAGACTTATGATTGCTCACACCAATATTTTTGTATAAAATTTGAAACTTAAAATTCAAAATTCTTTTGTAATTTGATTACGAATAAGATATTGACAATCTTTGGATGAAATTTGTTGTGATGGATTGAAATGTAATACTCTAAGTGTAGTGAATTTTGGAGATTTTTTGATTGTTTAACCCCTAAGCGTCCCGGCGTCCATATTATGGACGTTTTTGGGGGTATAGTCACCTTCGAAGAGCTGTAACTTTTGCAAAACGTGTCCGATTTTGCTGAAATTTTGAAAAAACTCCCCGCATGATGTATGGAATGTGTGGTAATAATTTCAGATCAATCCGAGATGAATTGAATTTTTGGTGATCAGTTGAAAGTAGGTATGTTTTTTTTTTGGACAGTTCTGTGAATTTTGATGGCAGCAACTTCGGGGGCTTGTATCTCCTTCATCCCAAGTCCGTTTTCAATAAAACTTGTTGGGTTGAATTCCCCTTGAAGTCTAGTTATCATGGTAAAATTTTCAGGTCAATCCATGTTGTTATGAATGTTTGGGAGTCATTTTAGTGCACGGGTCTAGGTTGGACACTTTTTGCTTTTTGGTTCAAATGGGTCACTTTTCGGGCTACTTTTTGACATTGCAAGGCCATTTTAGGGCACATTAAAAAAAATTCATGAGGCTTTTTTGGTACTAATGTGTTTATATGATGATTTTGAACAACTTTTTAGTTCAACGTTTTTTCATTTGAGTAATTTTGAAAACGAATTTCACCTCTAACTGTGTTGCTAGGAAAATTTCAGCATCCTTATTTAGCACTAAAACACTATGATCTTGCAATCTATATGGCCAAATGACCCCAAAATTGATCCACATGATCTACAACATGTATGTTACAAGATTGTACGGTTGAGATTTCTATAGCTCACTTACATTTAGACCTATAACACATCAAAAGCGATGATGATTTTAAGCCCAAAAAAGCTAGGGACCTTTAGGGGTTAATTCTATGAGTTGATTTTTTCAAGAGCACTTTTGGACTAAGATTTTTAGAAATTTTTGGTGAATCACTGCAACATGAAATGAGGCATAAAGATTTCTCAAATCATCCCCTTTCTAATCAGTTTACACATATATGAAGCTAACTTCCCATAAAAATACATAGTAAAAAAATCCACACTTCAAAAAGTGCATGAAAGATGAGAAAACGGAGTTTGATTTTGTACATCATCCAGAAAATGGATCAGGTTGGTAGTTAGGGGTTAATTGACAAGTACTAAATGAGATCCCTCACTAAAGGACCAAAAAACCTCATTTACGATAAAAAAGAGTAGTTTTGAGTAGGTCCTATGTAAGCTTTTTGTTCAAATGTATTCTTCTTGTAACCAACACATACAATATTCTTCATTGATTCACGTGATATAAAATTTGGTCCCATCTTAATTATATTTTTGACAATATGATTCATGGAAATGATCATTTTAAAACCATGAATCCTTGATCCTTAATAGGTCAATGAGCTTTTTCACTTGCATACTGTTCTTCCACTTATACTGAGTTGAACAACCTCGTCACTCGGCGCTTCAGTTGATCCCACCATTGCAAGACGTTGTACTGTACAATACCCACCATTAAGTTTACTTTCATTCAACTTTTCAAAAACCGCCAATAAAAATTACTAAAATTACAAACTTTGAGCCAAATTTGGACAAGTTGTAGTGCACAAGATGAACCACCCATACAATTAAGTTTTGATAATAAAAGATTTTTTTAGATATATTTTATTTGAAATTCAAACCTTCATTTTTTATTCTTAATTCAAAAGCTATGAATACAAATTTTGTTGCTTGTGATTTATAAAACTTTCAATGAAAAGAATGCAAATCCTCTCTAGATTCACCTGCAAAAAAAGTCATAAGTTCTAAGTCATGTTAACCCTTAAAGGATTTAGGGCATAGTAGATACGTTGCCGTATATTTAACATTTGTTGTAAGTAGAAAGTTCCAAATTGAGATCCCAATAGCTTTTAAGACAATGTAGACATGAATTTTAACTTCACTCTTGATATGAAACTCATAGGAGGTGTAAAACCATTCCAAATACAATGAAATACGGCCGTATAATACTGGCCGGAATGGCCAATTTGGACCTTTAAGGGTTAACTAAAATATCAATGTTTGAAGTTTTTAGTTCAGAATTGTTCAATTTAAATATAAATTTTGTACTTTTTTAATATCTGATCCAAAAATTGTCCAAAGAAGTAATTTTTCACACTTCAAATGGTTTTGTATAATTAAAATTAAAATTATATTTTATCTTAAATTCAGTTCTTTGATTCCATTCTTTGAAAAGCTAAATGAATCCTAAATTTATTGATGGGTACTGTACAAGACTCTCCATCATCGCCAATTTTGGAACCCTTCGCTTGTACAACTTTACGACCTTTGATTAGGATTTAGGATTTACAGCTTCAATTCAAGTTGTTGCTCCATCAGTAGTGTGGTGATGGAAAACCTTGAAGCTTGCATGCAACAAAGATTTATTGTAAACATACCAATCACCGTGCACCTTTGGCATAGTACCGTACACCTTGATGATCATTTTATTTGCATTGAAGTGCACGGTGATTGGCAGTGTCAGTTATTAGCATGTCTACGATACCACCTCACACTTACACTCATAGGCATAAGGTTCTTTAGTCCTTGTTAGTTGTACCTAGGAATAAGAATCGTTGCACAAGAATCGCTATAGCGGTTTTTAGAATATTGAGCATGCCACATATTTGTTTACCTAAATAATGATGGTGGAAAGTTGGAAGTCTACAGTAGTCCCGCCTCAAGAATCACATGTTTTGAATATTTTATCTTTCATGTAGTGAGAGCAAAAGAGTGAACCCTTAGAGCATCCTCACCGTTTCTCCAAATCAAGGGCTCGCCAAAGGAGGTTTGGAGGGCCCAATTCTTGAACAGTGACTCGTGATAAATCCGAAGCCTCACCGGGCCACGCCAGAAGGAAATCAAGCCTACTGTCAGTCGCGGGATTCGAGGCGCATGCGGTTTGAATGCGCAGGAAAAAGGTTGACCGAAGCTCATTTTGGGTGAGGATCCGGTTTTCTAGCTCCTGTACACTGAGCCACGGTGGATAAACAATCCAAAAACGAAAATAGGCGGAAATCTGCCTCACAATTCCCGCACTTTGGGCTCGCTCAAAACTCCTTCGTACACAACAGAATGGCGAGACGAGGGTGAATTTTGGAGAGGCCGCGACGTCCAGGGCCAACGTATGAGTCCCGGTGGGGCAGAAGAACATGCCCGGGCCCGCCATACTCAATCGCGGCCCTTGATCTGGAGAAACGGTGAGGATGCTCTTACAAGGGCTAAAGAACCTTATGAGGGCTAGTGATGCAGTAGGTTACTTTCCTACCCTGCAGGAATGGCTCAAGACACTCAGTTTAAAGCCACATTATACAATATCATGCACACTTGCCACTATAACTTGTCACACATTCAAACTATATCAACAGGTTGAATACACCACTGAAGGATGTCAAAAGCGAGATAGAATGTGACAAGTAACACAAACACTCTATAGTAGCACTAGTAGAAGACCTGTTGTTTTCCATTCCCCATTTCGTGGGAACAATGAATTGTGGTTGAATCTTATGCTTATATTTCACTCTTCTTGTGACCAAAACCACTCACTAGCATTGACATAACCCATATGTTAGGCACGGTTTCATTCCTTTTTCATTTATAGTAAGTGAAAAATGACACATTTCCTACTAGTGTAGCTTGATGGGGTTGTGTTTTTGGGTAAATTTTAGGGTTTATTTCTGTCGATTGGCAGTTGAATGATTGCCCAGATATGAATGTGGCCGTCGATGGGAGCTTTTGGGAGGCAAGATGACACTACTAGCAAAGGCGTCACTTCTCACTCACAACAATGTTAAAGTTCATTGTACACACTTGTCCTATGTGACAAATCGCACTCACCAAATCTTAAGCGCTTGGGCAATGAGTGCAAAGTGGCGCCATTTGACTCACCTACTGAGTGAAAAGCGACGCCTTCTCCTTGTAGTGTGACAAGGATCGAAGTGAATGTCACAAAAGCAATTTACAAGGTATATCATTCTCTGTTTATTCATGACTGAAGCAGGGTGCGTGGAATTTTGGTCGGAATGCACAACATTCTAGAGCAATGTCGATTGCTCACCTTTTCTTCTGTAGCTCCAATGTGCTTGGTCATTATAACACTACAAGGAGAAGGCGTCACTTTTCACTCCTTCTGTGGGTCAAATGGCGCCACTTCGCACTCACCAGTTTTTTGGTTGGATTTGGTGAGTGCTATTCGTCACGTAGGACAAACGTGTAAAGTGAAAAGTGACAATGAACAGGATCCTCCAGAGTGAGAAACGACGCCTATGCTTGTAGTGTAACTACAGTTGAGATCTAACGCTTTCATTCTTAAACTCAAGATGTAAGAGAGGATCTGTGCCGAAGAAGTTGGATACCGCGATTCTCCAACTGGGACCAAGGTGTTTGCAGCGTCTTTGAAGAATATTCTGTGAAATTGTTTATGTGAACCGTTCTGTATTGGGTTTTTTTCTGATATCCTTTGTAAAACACACTATGTCGTGGATTATTAGTTAGATTACGTCAGTTCAGCTCTCAATCCTCATGATAGCGACGAGTTGACACCCTGCTGGTCTTCGTGGGTCAGATCATTCCCATCAGATATTGATTTGTGTGACTTATTATTGCAGGTACACTAGAAGGAAATGTGTCGTTTTTCACTTACTATAAATGAAAAAGAAATGAAACGGCGCCAGGCACATGGGCTCTGTTAGTGCTAATGAGTAGTTTTGGTCACAAGAAGACAGAAACGTAAGTATAATATTCCGCCACTATTCACTGTTCCCACGAAATGAGGAATGAAAAACGACAGGTTTGCTACTAGTGGTAATGAATAATATCAGAAGATCAAGCCGGCGGCGTGCACATCTCTTTCCAAGGCTTGGTGCTTCGTGGGTAATTGAGAAATTCGCAAAGTAGCAGGTTGAGTGGGCCTCCTTTCTATCCTCCATCTTGAATTTGATAGAAAAATGAAAAGATTGATCTAAAACAAGATTCAAGGTGAGCAAGAGGTTGTCTGGCGAGGAATGGTATTGGCCAGCATTCGAAGTTGGTTGGAGTTGTCAGATCTACAGTGAGTTACTGATTGACTTATTGAACGCATGGAATTTTATAATCCTTAATACACCATTGTACGCTGGTAGGGCAGGATAAACAACACCATCCCCGCAACGCGCTTCAAAAGAGCCATGAAACTCAACCACCCAACTTTACTTTCCGTTTTTAAATCTCATACTGTATTTTTTTTTTAAATCCGACACCACTTCTGTTCTTGAAATTCGTCCAGGATTTTTTTACTGACACAGTATCAGAATCCAATGATTTTGCTACTTTGCAAATTTCTCTACTGCTCCTGTGACTTTGCTAATCTTATTAGATGCTAGACTGCTCAGATTATCAGTCACAGGAGCATGGTTGTTTAGGCCATAGACGTATTCTCAGCTTATCAAGGGAGTCTCTAACTTACGATCATATTGAGATCAGAGCTCTGATTTACTTGTAGCTCCAACGTTGCAGAGCTAGAGCTAGTTTTTCCATGGCAGAGATACAGACCATGCTTTGAATCATGCTGGTGACATGACGAAGGTGCTTCAAGCTTTTCCACCAAGGAGCATTCATTTTGTCATCAAGAAACTCAAACCATCACATGTGGCCGACGATACAATCTGCTCAAAGTGCGCTCTGGTAGGCCACAGAATTCTCTCTTACCCGGATCCGATCATGAATAATCGCGTTCTCACAATTTTGCGATTGCCTTTTTTCAATTCTGTTTAGAACGGCTGTGAGTACACATACAAATTGTTGATGATTTGGAAACCGGAGAACGAGAGTATTCCGTTAACCCCTAAACGTCTAAAACGCCCAATATGGCCATCTGCATCATCACCGAACTTTGCAACGGTAGCATTTTCTCATTTTACCTCGCTTTTCTGATTGCAATACATCATTTTAAAGCTCTTGTTCTACACTACAAGATCAACAGTGTCGATTGTGTCAAACTGAAGTCATTTTCACACAAACAGTGATTTGCTGCAAGGGATCCCATTTTCAGAAAACACACAGTGGACGCTTAGGGGTTAAGAATGAGCCTGCGATGACTACTTTTGACTTTTTGTTTTGGTTCTTGATCGAACAGACGATACCCAAGAGTTCGTAGAAAAGCACAGAGACAAATTTCAAAGAACCTTTACGCTCCGTTCCAGAGTATGCACGGAGCCGACGAAGGTGTGGCTCAACATTACAAATGTCAGGCTTCCCCGTTCACCGGTGATCAAAAGGGAGGAAAGCTTTCGCGGCGCGCAATGAGCTCTTGGTAGGCGACTCGTTGATCTTCGAATTGAAACAAGTGTCGGAATTTTGAAGTCTACGTCTTCCCCCTTCTCCGAAACGGTCAACCTGTAACCCTAATGCTGGACTTTCTAGTTGGGCTGCAAAGCAGAGGAAAGCGGGAGGAGGTGAATTCGAGAAGTGTGTCAGTGGAAATGAGCTCCGAAAACATGCCTTTCCATGAGGATGACAATACCGGGAGTGTCAAAACGGAAGAATTATGCCAAGAGTCCAAACCATCCCTCCCAAGCTTCATTCAGCGATTGGAAGTTTGCAATGTACAGGATTCTGCGGGGAACACATGCGGGGAGTCCTTGCTTTGTAAGTTCCAATTTCCTCATTCAAATTCCGCATTCAAATTCATACTAAGTCTCACTCACAATGAATAAAGGACTTCCCAAGACTGTAAACAATGAAGTCCAGTATTGGTTCTATCTTGACACAAAGGTACACATTGGAATCCATGTTCAAAGAGATATAATATATTATTTTGATAGATATTGCTATGCCTTACTGTTGATATATAATGAATCAGGTATATATCATAACGAAGTTTAGATTGGACTCCATGATTTACTGTTTCCATAGTGGTGGAACAATCACTACTGGAATGGAAATCAATGGGTGTGCGAGAGACCGTCGAGAGCGTTGAACTCCTGCAAAATAATGCAATCCCTCCCCATGATCTCTCGCAATTCCATTCCAGCAGTGTTAGTATGCCGGCACTACTAGCAAAGGCGTCACTTCTCACTCAAAACAGTGTCAGAGTTCATTGTACACACCTGTCTTGCATGACGAATCACACTCATCAAGTCTTGAGCGCCTAGGCAGTGAGTGCAAAGTGGCACCGTTTGACTCACATACCGAGTGAAAAGCGACGCCTTCTCCTTGTAGTGCGATTAGTAGGCATGTTATTATGGTAATAAATCACTCATCTTGTTTAAAACTCTACAAGGTAGGTTGAATGTGGTCTTGCAAACATCTTGTGCAGCAATTACACGTAGAAACCAGACTCAGCTCCAGGCTCTCAACTTATGAGACTTAACCTCAGGAGTGCTTGAGACATACTACATGCGGCTGGACGTCCATCAATTGCACCAAATTGTGCAGCCCAAACTTGTCAACTTTCTCAGGTAAATAAATCATAAAATAAATAAAACCTGTATTGTCTTATGTTTCATGAAATCCGTTGGATACTAACTAGTCGATGCGCCAAGATCTCTTCGAGGTTATTTAGAACTTGAGAAATTTAGAAATTTCAACCCACACATTGTAGTACCTTTTGTCAACAGTCTTCTTCACAATTAACTTGTGTTTGCACATTGATTGACTATCAGCACAATCACATTGTTCGGATCCCATAGACAATAGAGTTAACCAAAAAGAGTGTCTCAAAGTGGAAAAAAACCTTAAACTCACCTTAGACTCGTTTTGAGTTTAAAAAGATTGCAAACTAGTCTATGGTGAGTTGGAGAATAATCTAAAGCAAGGCCTTGCGCCACCACGGGATGTGGAACTCGTGACATCCCCAATGCTAGAGGAGAGTTCCCACTCGCTCCCCTAAGCCAAGAGCCCCGACCATGGAAACTATTCATGAACAATGATTGTCAGAAAATATAATTATAGAGAGGAAACTCCTCTTCAACTCCTCTTCTGTTTTCGGTTAACTCAAATGTGTATCACAAAGCCTCTTTAGTTTGAGATCGCATCTCGAATATAAAAGAAAATATGTTCACTTCATTAAGGATTTGAAAAGGGTCTTTCAAATATTTTTCAAAAATCTCTTGAGCTTTATGTAGTTTGTGGTGTGGGATTAGGTAAATCCATGAGGAGAGTATTTTCCAAATTCACTTACCTTTTGTCGTTCTTGGTAATGTTCAATCAAAGTCATACCCCCCATTCGTTCTCCATTCAAATTTGGGTCACCAATTATGTTGAAACTAACTAATCCAAGTTTGCAATTGACTTTTCTATACAATAATAGAGTTATCCACAAAGTCACCTTGAGTTTGAATAAAATACCATGAATTTGCTTTAATACACTCTTATTTCTTTATGAACTCCAAATAGTTAAAAAGTATGGAAGAGCTTGGTGATCTATCATTATTAGGTGTGTAAGAGATTGGTGATCTTCAAGCTCATGAAAAAACTTTTTTTGCCATCAAGCAAGGAAGCAAAAAAAGTTTTTCTTGAATTTAGAGACTACTAAGCTCTTCCATACCTTTTAACTATTTGAAGTGAACAAATAAGAGTACATTAAAGTAAAATTTATGATATCTTATTCAAACTCAAGGTGACTTTGCAAATAACTCTAATGTGTATTTGATGAAATGCCACATTCTCTCCACAAAGTTAATGTTGTCAACAAATCCGTGGAGAAAAATCCTTCCAAATCTTGTCCACATTCTTCTACAATAATAATTTTGGCTTGCCCAACCAACATCTACAAACTTCATAATAACTACTGAACCATGTCAAAAATGCCTTGAGGACTTTTGGGTCAAAAAACAATATTGTGAGCTCCAAAATGATGATTGTAACAAAAAAAAAATTAGAAAATAATCCCCCTCCAAAAATTTCCAAACCATCAATAGGAGTTATTTATTTCTTAGAATAGTCAATATCAAGTAAGATACACACCTCAAAAACTTTGCATATCCTGAAGTCTACTAAACTTTGACAATGCATAATTTCATGAAGTTTTTTTCAATCATTTTTTAAAATTTTCCAAAACGTGTTAGATTGATTTTTTTTATCTTTTAAATTTCTAATTTTAGAACCCATAACTGTTATTTAAATTGATGAAAAACCAAAAAATGGTCTCACGAGCATTTTTAATGACCTACTTTGTAACAATGAAAAAAATTGCTAATTTGATCAATTAAGGTAATTAATTACATAATTGTGTTTCATTTTGGTGTACACTATAATGTACAAAAAGAAGTTTCTCAAAAGAATGAAAGGAAAGTTGTGAAAATGATTTTTTTTAATGAGAGAACTCGCATGTCCTTTAAGAATTAAGTTATTCAAAACTCCCCTTTAGAGCCTGAGCCTTCAGACCCCACTAGACCTTTGTACAAGCTACAGCTTGGGGAGCCAAAATAAACGAGCTTTGTGAGAAACACAACTCCTATTTCACCCTCTAGTTTGGACAGATGGGATGGTCAAGCCCTCCGTCCCCAAGAGGCTTTATGTCTTAACCAAGGACTTGCTCCCCCCCTCAAAAAAACTTAGGGCCTAGACATTGTAGGAGACGCTCAAAGAACTTGCACACTCTACGCATGTATCCACCCTTTACGGAATATTTCAGGGAATGAAAAATTTCTAACTACACCTCTACGTATTCTACGTATTTTCCACGATGGCAAATTTGCAAGATATATTAATGTTGCAATAAACCAAGTTGACACTATGATTAGCAATTGTAATGGGGTACATTCAAAGTGACACCATTTTTATTACTTCTTCATCATTTCTGTATTTATCTATTTAAAAAAATACTTTTGTACAAACCAGCTATGTGGGTAGGGTACCTAGGTGAAGATATGACTGCAAACACTGGGGTGCCTGCAAACATAAAATATTCTAGAAATCCACCAAGTCAGTCAAGGAAATGCACAGGGATGGCCTTGTCCTGCACCAAAGATGAATCGGACAGAGAGCTTAGGATTCACTGTTACTGGTAAGATAGCATCAAGTCAAATTGTCAATGCTGCATTGCTGTACAGCACATTACAGTAAGCTTAAACCTAACTTAAATATTCTGGATTTCAGGTGACGAGACATGATTCAGCTCAGAAGGGATCATGTGCTGACTTGATCATGTGCGTGGCAATCATAACTGACTCCAGAGCCTCCAGAGTTCAGAAGCCACATTGCCATGACAGTCTCAGAAGTCCGACAATGCTGTGGGACCGAGCAGACCGTCTCTTGCATCGAGAAAGGCAGCTTGAAGCCATTTAAGATCCTCCCACGTTAGGCTCTGCACACAGTAATTAAGAGCGTGTGCACACAATTGAGCACTCATTCCTAAGTTAACTTTTACGCAGGCTCTGTTCTAATTCCCACAACCCGAAGCATCATTCACCTTATTACCTCGTGAAGCTGTGACGGCGAGGAATATGTATCGTGTAACGCGTCCACCGAAGCAGCCAAAACTTCGGATTCCTGCACAGATGAGCCATGGCTGCCATTGACAGCAATAAACCTCAGTGTGGACACACAACAATTTCAAGAAAATTGATGTAGAATTGGACTTTTGCCAGTCACGATACTTCAAAACTTTCATAATTTACAACGATGCTTCTACATCAGATTATTCCAGTCTCCTAATCATAACAGAAATGCTTTCATGAATGTCTTGAACATCTACTTCAACCACATCGTTAGATGGCGATACACCATCTTTCAACATGCTAACCTTGGCAAGGTCCTGGCTGGCTCTTATTTTTGTCGATCCACTTACTACATCGTAAAAGAAATTACGCAAGCACCACCCCTAAAGAATAGTTTACAACAGAAGGTTCCCAAGTGCTTGCACAAGCACTGTCGCTTTGCTAATACAACACCAAAAGTCATGCAAATTGGTGTGCTAAAACTGAGGAGAGGGACGATCCCAAGCGAAAAAACAGCCCCAGCAAAAATATAGTAGCCGGATTTTATGACCTACTTTGGGTTCAAAATCAGTGCCGATGGTTATTGCAAACCGGATTGCCAGCAGGTGAGAGAAGACCCGAGTGTGACTGCTTGCAATGGGCGATGGCACCCTGCACTGCGCTGTGAAGCTCACTCATGCTGCTGGCGCTGCTGCTGCTCATTCGGGGGCTGATGGTGTTCGGTACCTTGGGGCTGCCCTTCACTTTGGGGCTCAAGCTCATCAACCGGGGACTTGAGCTTTTCATAAGACGAGGGCTGCTGGACACCAAACTTCCATTATGAGAGAGGAAGGAGTTGCTCTTCTTGGCGCTGCTTGGCCCGGCAGGCGGCATGTGGGCCCTTGAGCCCGGGATGTTGATGCTACTGGAGGGTTGGAAAACGGCGCCAGGATTTGAACGGGGATGAAGAGGTGGGGTTTTCAAAATGGCTGGCATCGATTTCGGCCGCGTGTGCACATACTCCTCGCGAAGAGTTGGTCCCTGTGGAGGAAACGAGCCACCTCGTGCTACAGCTCCATCTGATTTCGGGCTCGACTTGCCATACGGTGGTGTCAACATCCTCATGTATTTCAGCCACCTTTCGCGGATTTTAAGTATGCCGCTGTTGTCCCGCTCTCTGTCAGTTGACACGACGGAGTGAACGTCGGAGGCGTCAGACGGAAAAGCCGGCTTCAGCTTCAGTCCATGCGGAGATTTCGTGTCAACGGTTTTCGACCCTTGCGGCTGATGGACTGGAAGGGCGAGAAATGATCTGCGCTTGTTGGTGAGGTTCTTGTCGTCGCAAGTGGGAGGGTTGAATATCCGCGACACAGCCCGCGGTTTGGACACGTCTCCTCCTGCGTTGGACGACATTTCGGTGAGCTTCGAGGTGGGTCGAGTCGACGTGCGGTGATCCTGTTCAGTTCGTGCTTCGGTGCGAGGTGACTTCGGTGGTTTCTTGGCGCCGACTCTACCCATCCACTTGAGAGGCGATCGCAGCCAAGAAACGTTGGGCGCCGCCTTGTCATACTCTGTATTCGTGGCGCTCATCACCGACCTTCGATCAGTGGGACATGGAATGGCTTTGATGGTGACTTTGGGTTTCAATGTCGGGGTTGTGGCGTTGCTGCTGCGATGGTCATACGCTTCAAATGCGCGGTCAAATGTGTTATCAGTGCTCACCGAGCTTGCGTCATTGGAGCTCCCGTTGGAGTCGCGGCTGGTACTGCTGTCCCCTGTGTCCCTATCAGTAGGTTCGCATATGGAGGTTTGGGAGCGGAAGCTTGAGCTACGGGAATCCATAGAGGTCTCCACCGGTGGGACATCGGTAGAATTAACACAAAACTTGGAATACTTGGGCTGGTACATGCGGGTGAGACTACCAGGTGACAGTTGGCTGAACGGCTCCGGAACAGTCCGTTGAGAGACTACAAACGTGGGAGCTCTCTTGCTGGCCTCGTCGAGCTCCATCTGCTTCCTGTAAACCGGGTGCTGCTTGTAGTCTCCTCGTTGGGAGATGTAGCTGTGGTCCAAAGGCAGCTGCGAGGAGCCTTGAAAGACGTCGTCGTCAGGATGCGACAAGCTGGCTAACACGGGTGATACTGGAGCGGACTTGAACTGGAACTCAAACTCAGGAGGTTTCTGCAACGCCATCATCACCATGTTCTCCCAATGCAGTTTCACATCTGTGTCGAACTGCGCATCTCTCTCGCTGTAATCGCCACGCCCCACTTCAATAGGTGGAGGGCGTTTAAAGGAGAATGCATTCGCACTCGTTTCCCGGTTCTCGAACACATCGTCCCTTCTTGATGTGATAAATGTCCGGTACTCGTTCTTGCTCCAACTATCCATAGCCATCGTGAAAAAATGTCCGTAAGGTCTCGGCAGTTCTCCTTGTGTTAAGAGACGTCAGAAAATATTAGCAAACCATTCAAGTCAAGGGTACGCTTGCCAGAATGCTAGACTCCATGTAAAGAATTGAGGTCGAGGCCCGCGATAAAACCACATTTGCGCCTCTCGCTGGATCACCCTGAAGCTCGAGCATTGCACCTTGCCTTCTCAGATTTGAAGGAAGGACAAGTTTATTCAGAACAGTTTGGTATGCGTGCCTTCTCCTGCAGACGAAATAACCCTTTCAGTATACATCAACAATGTCCTTTAACATCGAGCTTCAGAATGATTGCGACAAATACTAAAGATTGTAAAGGAACAGGTGAAGCGCTTCATCAGCTAGGATTGGAGAGAAGTAGGCACCAACAAATCTCGTGAATACCTACTTCTCACTAAAAAGAGGAGCTATTCTAGGAATGTAAATCACGCAGCAGGAGCACTTTACAGCAGGTGTTTCTGCGCGGTACGGCCTACGAATACATGAAAACACCACGAAACAAGGCGTTGAATTTGATATAGAAAGCGACTTAAGTCGCTTCTGCTCTAATGACCTCAAAAACTTAACAACTCTCGAAAAAGCTATGGAAGGTGGTCAAGGCGAAATACACATAAATTTCGCAGATTCGACATGGAAAGATGCACCTAACTAATTCCGTAAGACAAGAATCTCATTCACAGCTAAGACAGCGTAATCAAATTTTCCATCCACTAAATTCAGCCTGCTGCACAACTGAATTCGGTCATCGTCGGACTTCTTGCAAAAACAAATGCCAACTTATCCCAAGATCACGTAACTCCATAATCCACTTGACATTACTGCGTTCACAGGTTTCCCAAACATGAGATGTACGCAATTCTAATCTACACATCCGGGCCACTAGATGTAGCGATTGAGACCCCAAAACTCATAAAACCACGACAGACTCGTACATCACTTCAGCCTCTAGAAGCTGAAGTTATTGCTAACAAACAACATTTGGACAGGCTCGTCAAGCTAATGACCTGCCATAGAGTCTAACTTGTAAAAGAAGGAGAATACCTGTAGCGAGCTGCTAATGAGCCAGGGCTGTCAACAGCTATTTCGAACCGTTCTCACATTATCGCACAAACGCTAAGTACTCTACCGTACTTCTATGACGTATCCGTGGAATATTAACAAATAAATTTTCAAGTAAAACCCGTAGCCACCATACATGATTCTACTCACACTCAAGCCGTGCGTGATAATGCTACACTTCTTCCTAAATCCTAACTAAGCCTGCTGCATTCACTACCCCTACACAACCATGATCCACCGTTTCTTTACTCAATCTTGTGAGTAACCTTTAAGAACTACAAAACATCGAAACCTGAAGGCCGGTAAGACACTGGAACAAGTACCACCTCAAGCAAAGAATGCGCAGCACGTTCGGACGAGCAGTCACAAATAAGAGACGCCACATCAAAAATCAGAGAACAGCAGAAGCTTTCACATCAACAATCTCTTCATGACAGATCCGTGGTACTGCTATGACGTATCCGTGGTACACAAATCGTGAAATCAATTCTGCAAAGTACAACCCGTCGCCAACAGACATGATTCCACTCACACTCAAGGCGTGCGTGATAATGCTACGCTACTTCCTAAATCCTGCTGCATTCACTTTCTCGATACAACGATCATCCACCACTTACTTACTCAAGATTTCTTGTGAGTAGCCTTCAAGAACTTCGAATGTGAAGGCCGGGTCGACACTGAAAAAACTACGGGAGAGGATGGAAGATTTAGCAAAGAATTGCGAGCAGTCACGAGCGAGAAACGCATCAAAAATTAGAGGACAGCAGCAGCTTTAACATTAAAAATCGCTGCTGGCACAAAAGCGCAGCTGCAACTGACACAATATTAAAAGCTCATGAAAGAAACGCAGAGAGAGAAACTAGTCACCTGCAGGTGGAGCAGGCGAACATTGCAGCCGCAAGTCGAAAGGGGAGTGACGGAGGCCTGGAAACAAAGCAAAGAGAGACTGGCAAAGCAAGCTGAGGAGAAGGCCTCCGTGGCTTGTTGTAGAGCCGCAGGACGCGCCGCGCCGCACCGTGCCGACGGCGGCCCGGAATAGACTGCCGCGCCCGGAAAGCGTCAACCAACGGGAGACGAGCCTTTTGGCATACTGGGATTCGAGGACATTCCCTGCCCCTAAAAGGACTTTTTCAGAAGGAAAATTTTGCAAAATTTGGAAAACCTTTAACCCCTAAACGGAATTGACGATTTCAGAAAAATCATCATGAAGTACTATTTAGAAGAATATTTTTGAATTGATATACAAATGAAAGTTCTAGATTTTGAATTTTAGATTCCATCTATACGGTTTTTGTCACACCAATACTATCACCAATATTTAATAATTAAATTTGAAAGTTAAAATTAAAAATTCCTTTTAAAATTGATTAAAAAAAATTGAGTAAAATTTGTTGGAATGAATTTGAAATGAGATACTCTTAAACGTAGTGATTCTCTAGATAGATAGATAGAAACTCCGGTCCTCTATTGAGGCCGGCGTGAATAAAGTGTCCGTTCGTAATGTCAATGACTCAGTGCCCACTGGACAAAGGGCCATTGGAACAAAACTACTCTTCCCTCCCGGGAATGGACTAGTGATTCTCTAAAAATCTTGTGTTTCTTAAATCTATGGCCTCATTTTTGCAAGGCCACTTTTGAACTACAGTTAATGCAATTTTGGCTTGGTCAACAACTTGACATACTTCTTCATTTGTAATTTTATAAAAATATGTACTCATATATCGCTAAATCCAACTATTAGATAGGACAATAACTTGGTGAAGTATCTCCAAAATTTTGGATGACTTTCATCCAAGCATTGATGAGAACGTGGAGTGAGTTTGAATTTGTTACTCGTTCAAAAATTGGACTCTGTGACGTTTAGAGGTTGATCCTTAACCCCTAAACGTTCTCACCCTTTTTAGATTTGGCAGTTTTCCAAAGATGCATTATAAAATGCAACTAAGAGGGATATTTTCAACTTGATGAATGAATAAAAGTTGTACATTATGAATTTTAGATTCTATCAATATGGTTAGATTTGCGATTGCTATCACCAATATTTGTATATAAATTTTCAAACTTAAAATTGAGAGCTCTTTTGTAATATGATTACGAATAAGATATTGACAATCTAATAATGAAATTTTTTGGGATGGGTTGAAATGTAATACTCTAAGTGTAGTGATTTTTGGAGATTTTTTGGTTGCTTAATTTTAGTAGTTGACTTTTTCAAGAGCACTTTTAGACTAAAATCTTCGAATTTTTGGGTGGAACAGTACAACATGAAATGAGGCATAAAAATTTCACAAATCATCCCCTTTCTAATCGGATCACACATGCACGAAGCTAACTTCCCATAAAAGTTTTAGTAAAAATCCACACTGCAAAAAGTGCATGATGGATGAGAAATCGGAGTTCAAATCCGTACATTATACAAAATATGCATGGTTGGGTGGTTAGGGGTTAACCCGTAAATGCCTAGAGCCCTCTCCAAATGTGGGAGTTTTGCAAAGATGCAATATAAAATGCAACCTGGAGGGATATTTTGAATTTGATATATGAATAAAAGTTGTACATTATGAATTTTACATTCTATCCATACGGTGAGATCTATGATTGCTATTACCAATAATTTTGTATAAAATTTGAAACGTGAAATTCAAAATTATTTTGTAATTCAATTGCGAATAAGATATTGACAATCTACGGATGAAATTCATTGTGATGGGTTGAAATGTAATACTCTAAGTGTAGTGATTTTTGGAGATTTTTTGGTTGCTTAATTTTATGAGTTGATTTTTTTTAGAGCACTTTTACACTGAAATCTTCAAAATTTTGGGTGAATCACTACAACATGAAATGAGGCATAGAAATTTCACAAATCATTCCCTTTCTAATCGGATCACGTATGCATGAAGCTAACTTCCCATAGAATCTACAGTAAAAATTCCACACTGCAAAAAGTGCATGACGGATGAGAAATTATGGATGAAATTTGTACATCATCCATAAAGTGGACGCTCAGGTAGTTAGGGGTTAAAGAACCAAGAAGTCCGAATTGGAACTCATGTTCACTTTAGCTATTTTGAATAGGTTCTATGTGGACTTCTTTTTGTTCAAATTCGTTTGTTCTTTTACTATTTTTCTTCATTGATTTTAGTGATATAAAACTCACACTCGTCTGAATTACATTTTGTACAACATGTTTAATTAAGTTTGTTATTTTAACCCCTAAAAGCCCAAGGGGTATTGAACAAAACATAGATGTGTTATAATATGTGCCTTCTATATGTTTAATGAAGTTTGATTCAATAGACAAAATGTAGGGCATCATCTCTACAAATTATCCATACAATCAAACTATTAAAAAAACTTTAAATAATTTTTAATGAATTTAGAAGCATTAACTTTGGAAAAATGTATAAAATATAATTTTCACTTTTAGAGTTTAAATTTCAGCATGGTTAGTTAAAATTGGCTTATCTATTGTAAACTTTAAAAAAGAAAAAGAAATGATGGAGGGAACATCATGACTTTCTCCAAATAGCAAATTTTATAACACAAAAACAATGTTGAGGTGATTCACTTTGAAAAATTCTCCCCAGTGGAGTTTAACTTGGGTTGACATAATTCAAATTGCATTGGAAAGTAAACTTGATATATTATTTTAAAATATTTTTTATTTTATGAATTATTATTTTTTAATCCCAGGCAGCCCGTTGAAAATGGATAGCGACCAAGAAATGGTCTCTTGGGAGCTTACGGGATCAGTAAAACCATGAATCCTTGGTCCTTTAGGGATTAAAGTCATTTGTTGGTAAAATATTGAGAGCCAGTATTGGTAAAATATTTTAGACTCTTCAATAATTTTGTAATAACATGTCAAATTTGGTGTACTTTTGGTTCAATTTGGTGATTATTTTGTACCAAATTCTACACTCTTTGCTATTTGTCTCCAAAAATGCCCAAGTTACCACAACCTGGTCAAATCTCATCAATTTATGAGTTTTGAATAAGTATGTTAAAATTTTAGTACTTTCAGTATGTAATAAATTTTGTGTTCTATTGAATTCTTTTTATAATTAAAATTATAATTCTATAATTTTTACGATTCATTGAATTTTTTCTTGTTAAAACATTAGGCCCACACCTTTTGATACAAATTAATAATAATAATAATAATAATAATAATAATAAATAAAAACAAAAGTAGGACTCGCATCAGGAACTTCAAGGCATGTGAACATGATGCCATGACGGTGCATTGAAATGTAATTAAGATAATTTGGTGCCAACCTCCATACCAACCTAGTGTGGATAAAATGACACTAAAATGACCTGTATGCGGCCTATGGTGTCAAAATGGCACCAAAATAGTTTGGCCCAACTTTTCTGATGCGAGTATGAAAGGATATGGATTCCTTTGGTGAAGCATCTGAGATGACTCTTTCATTTGTTTCATCAAAATAAATTAATATAATATAATACAAATCTAAATATAAATAAATAAATAAAAGAGCATCTGAGGTGATGAACATACTGTACCGGACTAGCGGTAATATGTCTGTTTGACTCACAAGTCAAAATAAACTTAAAGTCATTCATAAATGATATGCCCTGTGTACCAGCATTTCATTAAAACATAAGCCCTGCTTTAAATTTCAGTACTTAATGAACATATAAATGAGTCAAACCCCCTAAACTTCTGCCTGTAAAAAGTGAGGTTCAGTTGCATGAGTGCAGAAGTTGATGTGTCCGCCATATGATGAATTTCTACCTCCTTTTACATGAAATATTCACTATGATATCCTTTCTCTCACAAATGAGACCAATCATACAATTCCAACTACTGGTATCTTCTTCACACCAATGCTTGAAATATCCCATTATCACATATTTTGGTTCATTTTTTTCATTCATTTTTCGTTTTATTATTATTACTAATAATAGTAGTAAGAATTAAGTTTTCTTTTTTTAGGTCAAAGTGAATAAAGTTTGTCCCATCTTTGGTTAGATGTTCACACAATAAAACCACTAGGTGAATTAGGACTACCATATGCTCTAGTCATATCAATTTTGACGTCACATTTTAAGAGTTTGCAACTACTGTAAATGAAAAATAGCAAGTTTAAATTTGGCAAAATAATAATTTATTTATGCCAAATTGAACCCACACGTGAAATGTTTTAAAAAAATTAAGTAGAGAATTTGTACACATATTGATTCTTTCAATGAACCAAAACATCCATTTGTAAATTTTAGAAAAGTAGAAAATTAGATAATTGAATTGAAGTTTATATTCATTTGTGCTAATATTTTATTTTTATTGAAGAATACATTCTCGTTATTTGATTCAACTCTCAAGGAAAAGGTGACTTCATTTGTTTATATTTTGATAATTATATATATATATATATATATATATATATATATATATATATATATATATATATATATATAAAATGTTTTGATTTGTATAAAAAGATCCTTGATTTGTGTCAAAAAAACTTAGGGATGATCCAAAATTGACCTTAAATTACCTCAGGAATGCAAGTGGTGGTCTCATGTGGTGTTGTGATTGCACCAATGACGTTTATGATTTGACTCTTGTCGGCCTCATGTTGTGGCCAAAGAGGACTTATCCCACTTTGTTAATAGGGAATACTCCTCAACGGCAGCTACGTGCAAGTGGTGGTAGGGGAGTGCAAGGTTGCTCTTAATAGGAAATGATGAGGAACATAGGGTCACTCCATCCGGTGAGAGTGTAGGTAAGAGCCGCTCCTCATCAATTTTAGCTCTTGCAGATAATAAACAACCGGTTCATTGTTCAACCTCCTCTTATTCTTCTTTAATAAAAGTGAGAGCGGGTCTCTAAAAGACAACAACCTTGGTTCAAGGAAGTGCCAAGCCCATCCTATCGCTCTAGTACAATCACCTATAGAAAGTAAGGTAACCCCACAATCCACCATTCACTAAAACGCTTCCCAAACTCACTGCAATGGTTTGCCGATCACCAGAAAAATTCCACAATACAACTTGTGTATGGCACACTTTTGTGCCAAATTTGATACAAGAAAGATGAACAGAAGTTGCATTAATGTCAATTTTCCAACTTTTTATGTCTGATGTGAAAAAAAATGCATATCAATTACACAAAAGCTTTTAAGGATCCAATTTTTTTGTAAAAGGTAGAAGTTACAATAAGGAACAATATGGTGTTATAAAAAAGAATGGTATTCCTAGGTATTTTAAAATTAAATGGTGTCCGCATGCAATTCAAAATTAAAAATGTAAGGCCAAATTTTAGTTTAATTATATAATAAAGTAATTGATCTATTTTTGTCACTTTTTTAATGACATTATATTGTTCTTGATTGTGACAATACAGTCTCACAAAAATTTTGACAAAAGTATGCTAATTAATTTATTGTATAATTAAACTAAAATCTGGCCTTAATTTTTTAACTTTGAATTGCATGTAGACACCATTTAATTTTAAAATACCTAGAAATACCATTCTTTTTTATAACACCATATTGTTCCTTACTGCGACTTCTACCTTCTATAAAAAAATTGGATCCCTGGATGCTTTTGCGTAATTGATATGCATTTTTTTCACATTAGACAAAAAAGTTGATAAATTGACATTATTGCAACTTCCGGTCATCTTCCTTGCACCAAATTTGGCACAAAATTGCATCATACACAAGCTGTATTATAGGAAAATTTTGGTGATTGGCAAATCATTGTAGTGAGTTTGGTAAGTGTTTTAGAGAATGGAGGAATGTGAGGTTACCTTACTTTCTATAGGTGACTGTACATGTCCTCTATTCCAAAGTAAGAGCTAAAATTGATTTATTCTCTCTGCAGAGAATGGGCGCGGGTCTCTCATGGGGACTCTCCCTAAGCTTACTCTATGCTTCACAATGTATGTTGCAATGGAAATAAAGAATCCCTTTGTCAAATATAGAAAAAATAAAATAAAATTTTAATTAAAAAAACTTACTCAGGGAAAAAAAATTAAAAAATCTATTGCAGATAACAATGATTTGTGATTGCAATTCTTGAAGCAAAGCGTGTTTCGCATGCCCAATTTATTTATGACGTTTGCAGATGGCTTTTCTCTCATTGAGTGGCTCCTTTTTTCCAGTGGCTGAGTGAGAGTGTTCTTTTTCCAGAGCGTGCTGCCTCCCCAAGGAACCCAACTTTTGGAATTCTTTTTTGACGCAAATAAAGGACCAACTTTTGGATATTAATGCTGGCCAGCCAGAGGGGATTGAACCGATTCGGTATGAATCACACTTCCGCTAAAGCCGAGCCCAGGGTGGGCATTTCATTCGTGCAAAAATGGCAAAAAATCATGGCAGACTTGTAAGAATTAAATGTTCATGGGAACTAATGTTAATGCAACGGAAAGTAGAGGAAAAGGACTCCATTCATAGCTCACATGTTTGACACCTGTTTATGTTGATGCACCCTGATTGAATTGGTCTGAGTGTGTCCAAAAGATAAATTGCATTTACTTTGAGATGTGTAGCGATACGTATGATAAAAAGAAATTCTTGCCAAGCATTTCTTGACACTTGGTGCAAGAATGAGGATTTATGCACTCTGAACTCCTTTTTATCACTATCTTGTGTCACATTATGGACTATAGAACTGGCGAGGGACAGGAGTCTCGAGTCGAATATGGGACATAACCTACAATTAAGAATTGACACTTTTTGAACTAAAATAGAAAGAAAGTCAATATTACAACACTTGCATGCACTACAAGGAGAAGGTGTCGTTTTTCACTCCTTGTGTGATTTAAACGGCGCCACTTCGCACTCATCAATTTTTTGGTTGGATTTGGTGAGTGCGATTCGTCACGTAGGACAAGTGTGTAGAGTGAAAAGCGATATTGAAGAGGATCCTCCAGAGTGAGAAACGATGCCTCTGCATTGTAGTGATGGAGTGAACTAGTAGTTCAAAGAGGAAGGCGCAAGTTATGAATCTAATATGAGAGTGTGGAGTCACTTGTGTATTTGACACATCTGTTCCACAATTCATGGAGTAGGTTATGGTATTTGGCATAAGAGCATCTCCACTAGCACTTTGGATAGCTCTTTGGTGTTGGAAAATGGATGTGCATGGGTTGGTCGAAAATTTTATTTTGGAGTGTGACACTAAATAGTGTAACCCGGTTCAAGGCCCTCAAGATGACTCAAACTAGTGTATCTTCTTTTCTTAAATTGCACATCATAATTGCACAATCCATGCAAGGTGACTTGTCAGTGGCTTACTGACTATCTTCATAGTCTAATCGAGTGATGTTGG
This sequence comes from Pohlia nutans, assembly GCA_022496805.1. NCBI lineage: Eukaryota > Viridiplantae > Streptophyta > Bryopsida > Bryales > Mniaceae > Pohlia > Pohlia nutans. The sequence continues at coordinate 37,773,570 of CM040085.1, forward strand.
TGGGGAACTACATCGTGAGACATGGATTTTTCTGAATTTTTTCATTTTTCAAACAAGTGGCGTTAGTGAAACAAGCAATGTAATACTTTCATCTAGATTTCAGTTGTAGTCTTCATAATTGAATGAGAGTTTGCTCAAATGGATGAAAGTTTTGATGATAAAAGAATGAATTTTGGGACCAAATTTAGCTCACTCTTTCTAAAAATAAATTCACTTTCTGGTTATATTTCACCACCTTAAAAAAAGACAACGGTGAGATCTCAATTTTTGGATGACGTTTAGAGTGCAATTCGTAGTTGTTGGTGGAGATGCTCTAACATATTGGATGTTGTGATTAGAGAATCTTCACATGCTATGTTTTGAACTGATGCACATTGGTTGTCAATGGCGTGACATAAAAGAGTTATGAATGTACTGTACATTCCCAAAAAAATGGTTTCAGAAGCACTTTTTGATGACCTACTTTTTAGAAATGAAAGAAAACTGATAATATATATTCATTAAGGTAATAAATATAATTACATTCTTCATTTTGGTGAACACTAGAATGTAAAAAAAACAGGATTTGTCAAAAGAATGAAAGGAAAGTTGTGAATATGGGTTATTTCTTAAAAACCCTGAACTTTTATGGGTTAAACCAATCACAAAATTACACGTGGCGCTTGTGAACAGAAATAATAATTAATTCCTGTTGATGACTTAGGGTAAAGTGGACTTCATTTCCATTCTCCTCCGAGTTTACAAAAATACATTTTACTTCATCCGGCGCGCCCTGGCATGACTGAGAGAAAAAGAATCACTGGACTCCAGAGCAGTGCTGGGGCCGACCACTGCAGGAGTGCACAGATGGAGAGTGAGCCGAACACCACGTCGCCGTGCAGCTCACATCTTCTGCCACCACCATTTGCCTGTACGTACGTGGCTGTCTGTCTGTCTGCGCGTGAAGGATCGCCTCGATCAGCTTCGATCACACTAACTTACAGTAGATCGATCGATTGCAGTGGCTAGGCCGAATGGCCGATCCATCCATCGATCGATCAAGCGCACCATGCATGCAACTTACATATATTGCCGGCCTGCTGCAGCATGCACGCTGTTCGCTTCAATCTGGTGCTTACAAATCCCTGCAAGCACCAGACCACCAGTGGCACTTCAATGCGGACTCCAGGATTGCCGTATCGATCATTCCCTGATATTCCTCAGTTACTACCCTTCATCTTTCACATGCCTGCACTTACAGTATGAACCGCATGCAAACGTAGCTGTACTAGGGTTTGCGTCTGACTTCGTTTGTCGGTGTCATCATTGACTTCTTCATAACCTCCAGCAGTGGAGCCCGGCCATTCCTCTAATTCCAAACGTACTTTGTAATTGCACATGATACCCTAAGAATCTACGTACATGTCAAGTTTATGTACCACGTGCATTTGTTTCCTTGAGGATCGATGTGCAATTAGAGAGTTGAGTGTACGTAACTTAGGTGGCCTGGTAATCAACCTCTGGATATAAGTTAGAAAACAAATGGTTAGCGTTCTTTGTTTCCGCTATGGTCGGTGATCATCTTTTGAGACCTTGCTGTACTATGGAAATAATATCCCCTCCTATACCCATGGCTCAGACCTTGAATTTGTTATTCCCCGGTTTGACCTCATAATTAGGCTCAACTTACTTGTTATATATCTAGCTAGCATACATACATACATACATACATACATACATTTATTTCAAATTAGCATTCTTGCTTGGATTATCACGGAATGATAAAACACAATGACATTCATAGTCACAAATCACGGCACTTGGGGACCTTTTATCCCTGGGTAATCTTGCTCTGCACTTATTCCCTTTGACATGCTTGTTTAGAAAGTTTGACGGGAGTAACATAACATTCAATAGCATGCAATGGCTCTCCCTTGCCCCACAGTAGATGGTGGAACATGTTCCACACCGAACAAGACTTCATCAATAGCTAACTGGATAGGCTGGTGGAGTCCCAAGGTGATGAGCAGAGTGCATGAAGCCATGAAGGAAAGGCAAAGTGCATGAAAGCTACATTGCTATGCAAGGTTACAGGGTGTACTCGGTCCCTGGTTGACCAATGAACATAGATACGTAGTTGTACAGTTTCCTTGGTGTAAAAATGATGTGTTTTGTTGTAGTGATTTTTACTCCCCTAGATGCAAGATGACACTTCCAGGCTCCCTCTAATCCTAGATTCTAACAGAAACCCCACTGACCTCACCAGTTTAAGTCACCAACTGAAAGTAGAGCAATTTTGAGTTCTGCAACTAACTGAAACCTCAAATCAGCTTATTGAGTCTCAAATCTACACATTTTAGAGCTGTGGCCTGTGGGGATTAAAACACCCACATTTTTGGGGCTGTGGAATATCTTCCCATTTAAGTATTAACCCCTAAGTGCCTGAGCGTCCATTTTTTTGGATGATGTACAGGTTTCATTCACGTTTTCTCATCCGTCATGCACTTTTTGTAGTGTGGATTTTTTTACTATAGATTTCATGGGAAGTTAGCTTCATGCATGTGTGAACCGATTAGAAAGGGGATGATTTATGAAAATTTTATGCCTCGTTTCATGTTGCACTAATTCCCTAACTGATTTACCAAAAATTTCTAAGATCTTAGTTCGAAAGTGCTCAAAAGTGCTCTTGAAAAAGTCAAATCTGATCATAAAATTAAACAACCAACAAAATCTCCAAAAATCACTACACTTAGAGTATTACATTTCAACCAATCACAACAAATTTCATCCATAGATTGTCAATATCTTGTTTGTAATCTAATTACAAAAGAATTTTGAATTTTGAGTTTCAAATTTTATACAAAAATATTGGTGATTGCAATCGTAGATCTAACCATATGGATAGAATCTAAAATTCATAGTGCACAACTTTTATTCATACATCAAGTTCAAAATATCCCTCTTAGTTACATTTTACAATGCATTTTTGCAATTCTCCAAATCTGGAGAGGGTTGTAGGCATTTAGGGGTTGAGAAAGGTGACCATTTCAGTGTATACCATACCCGACCTTTAGGATTGGCAAAAAAAAATATTGCATAAAGAGAAGCCCATATTTCAAGGAAATCACACTAGTAAGAATTTGATTCTTTGTGTCATTTGTGTTTGTGTTGTAACTGATCTTTTGTGACTGAAATAATCACTTGTGACTCGATATAAAAAAAATTGAGTTCTAAGGGAGCATTTGAATCATAAAGGACCAAATTCCTACTAGTGTTATTTGTTCAAAAAACTATATTTTTCACTGAAAAAGAAAATCTTAAAATATTTTTAGAGAATCTTGTATGAGACAGGGGAAGCATATTACTTGGGTTGCTTATAACCCTTACAACTTTACTAGTTAGCTTCGGCTCTTTTGCCTCGTGGTGGTCTTTGTATGTCTTCTTTTGCAATTAAATTCGTTGGATTTGTGCATACACACACATATATATATATATATATATATATATATATATATATATATATATATATATATATATATATATATATATATATTTTTCAGAGAATCTTACAGAATATTCATACCATTTCAACAATAATAAATAAATATTATGCATGAGCTGCTGCTGATCCTGATGGCCGGGTACGGTATTTCCTTAGCTTAATTAGTTGTTGTTTGGGAAGCAGATTGAGTGTGCGTTAGCTGGGAGCATGATGAGCAGCACATGCAGAGCAGGTGCAGGTCAGCTCATCATCTCAGCTTGTCACCCATCCACCCAGCTAGCTAGCTCCGCACACCCCCGGGCTCCGGATCATTTCAACGCACCAGCTCGATCGATCCACTTGCAGGCCGGCACCGCACACAACTCGATCGATCGATCCCATCCACATAGCAAGCAGCCGTGGAAGTAAAAACTTCGAACACTTTGCTCCGGTCCGTTCCTTTCCACAGCTAGCTAGTACTCACCAGTACTACAGCTCATCATTCCATTCCTTGTCGGAGTCTTCTGGCACAAACCCCCTTCTCAGCTTCAATCTTGGCAGCCTTATCAGCCAGCTCCTTATGAATGATCAGCCTGTGCAATGATATGGAAAAGGAGAAAAGGAAAAGAAAGAATTCATCACTCACTCCTTTTTCTGAACCTACACTCATGGAGTTTTCGAACAGTAGAGAATATATATACATATTAAATCGATTTTCACGCAGACTTGACTGAGTTCGTTAGTGCGTGAAACTGCATTTATTTTTAAAGGCTTGAGCATGATTCCCACGACAGAAGCCATTGAATCGCATGTGTGGGAGGACGTCTGCAGTCTGACAGGTGAGATATTGCGCAGTTGCGCACACAACACGGGATAGAGTGATAGACTGCTTTGGAATGTGGGACATTTGGAGTGTCAGCCAATATGTACGCCGTGGGAACATGTGTACGGTGATTCCAGTGTACAGTCAGATCCATGTTAGTACAGTCATACAAGCTCTGGTTGACAAGAATCATTCATGACACAATGCATCATTGAAGAAGTGACCCCTCTCGAGCATCGAAGATTTTTTTGATGAATAATTTTATTTTTTGATTTTCTGTCTATTTTGTGCACACAGTTAGTTGCTCCGTTCCACCACCGTCCAAGGTTCTTCGTCTACCACAGATCCTGATCCACCGCCCTCTGTACTCACAAATTCTTGGATCTTGAAGGTCAATCAAAAAATATGCTGCTGCAAGTAGATCTTTGACAGCTACTTTATAGCAGTGTTACCAAGCCGTGCTTCTTTTTTCTGGTGAAACTCTGCCAGATTCTCCCTAAAAAGTACCATGTATGAAGAGTTGGGAGCTCAACTACCCTAGTAAGAGCATCCCCATTCCTACACACTAGAGATGACTCGCTGAAATTATTCATTTACATTTGAAGAGCCCTTGCACTTACACTCCCCCACCCTTGGAGGCCCCTCACACATCAAAAGTGCACATCAAATAGTCAATGGACCGATCACAAGTAGAATATGGGGATATAGTCAACTAAATAGTGATTTGAAGGGTCATTTCTTAACACGCTAGGATCAAGAGTCAAGAGGCATTTTGGAAGGGCCCTTGGCACTTTTCATCTAGTTTTGGAGTGCGAGAGACTCTGGGAGGGCAACGGTGGAGATGCTCTAAGAGCATCGCTACCAACGAGCCCTTGTTGGACTCGCCATTCAGCAATTTACTGACCTTTGCTAGATTTCTAATTGTAGTCCCCACCCACCACTCAACATCCACCTCGGCATCTCCACCTTTCCTTCTACGAAGCTTCCTCACAAGCTCCTCCCTTTGGCTGGGTTGCATTTTTGGTCAACACAACAATGGTCAATCAAAGTTTGGAGAGTCACAATGAAGATGAACTCGCCATTCTACAATAAATGAGCTTCCATTTGAAAGGCCCCTTACTGGAAAAATCCATTGGTGAGTTATAGGTGGAGCTCTCCAAAAGAGGTAGGCTCGCCAAGCAACCAATGGCGTGTCCATTGCTTGAAACGGTGGCCATTGTGTGTTCATCGCTAAATTTCTTTCATTGTTTTTGAGTGACACTGTCATAAAATTGAGCATATATTGAAACAAAAAAGGTGGATTGGACAAATCTAAAACTTGTATTTCAACTTTTAATTGTAAAATCTTGTGCCTAACTTTTACTTTTTAAAAATGAAAATTGTTAAAATTGGATTAAAAAACAAATCTCATATGTTTTTTTATTCTATTTTAATAAATCCCCTATTTGCCCACAATACAAAACTCCTTATATCTTGCACCTTACAAATAAATGTGGAATGAATTTAAGCTGTTTTTGCACCACACTGATGAAAATGATATAAATTAAAGCTTCCTTGAGCCTGAATATAGATCTATTTTGTAAGAAACAAGTTTTTTTCAATTTAAATGATACTCTTTTAAACTGCCCAAAAATTTACATAAATTGAAATATGTATTATATATATATATATATATATATATATAATATCTCTCTAATCACAACCCTAATTCTTCTACAAATTAAGTCGTTGGAAAGCTACTCACTCCATAAAAAAAAATCAAAAAATGTATTCAAAAATTTCATTACAATGACTAATTACCCAATATAGTAAAAACCCAATTATGTTAACATAGATTTTTAGGATTTTAAAAAGAACCAATGAGTACTTTGCAAAGGCAAGAGATAACCAAGCTAAGGTGAGAATAATAGAGGAAAAAATACAACCAAAACCAACACAAGAGCAAGGATTATGGGTATTTTCCAATTCCAAAAATATGAGATAACCTACCTTAAAAGCATTATTTGCTGATCCTTCCATTTGAGCAAGGATATGTGCTAAAAAAAATTAAATGATACGGAGCAGTACATGCACTAGTAGCAAATGGAATAGAATCATTTTTAAATTTTTTTTCTGGATACTACAAGAATAATCTATGGATTTTCAGAGTCAAAGTAATAGAAACCTAAGACTAATTTTTAATTTTTAATTTTTTAAATTATAAGTTTTTTGAAACAAGAGGATGAAACCCCATAAGACTAATTCTCGAAGCACAAACTCTTATTGGTTACTTCCAAAAGCTTGCAATGGTTATTGTAAAGACTCCATATCCTCCACCAAATCTCACGTGAAAACGGAACCAAGGCATGCGGCAGGCAGCTCAATAATGTCAAAGCTTCCAGGTGTATTTTTTCCTCGATTGGTAAAACTAAAAATAAGAAATATCAAAACTTAGTTACAAACACACTGTAACTCAGGGCTCCTCATGGCCCATTCACACCAGCCTAGTGCCACCGTTGCGTTTGCGTTCCTGAAAGGATGGGAGGTAAAATGAAGAAACAAAAAAATATTCAAAACTTTGTCTTTTCCTGCTGCAATTACTGTTGAAGCACTGTGCAACTGCAATACAGTGCGGCAAGTATAGTCACGTTCATTTTTAGCGTTACGTTGCTTTCTGTCATGCGGTAGTGTAAGAGCATGCCCAGCAGCAGAGAAAAGTACCAATCAAACGCCAATTTAAGAGAGGTTTGGGGTAAACATGACCCCAGCAGCAGTAGAAAAGCATCCGCCAAACACTAAAATAGCTTGGTGGTGGCTTTTATTTGAGTTCAGGACGCCATATACTCCTCTCTTGGCGGCTTTGATTTTCTGACGCTAAGCATGGGAACCAACGAAGCAAGGGGACAATCACAGCATGGGGAGGGACTAGCACGGAATGAGCATGTGACACATGGTGTTGCAATAATTAGCTCACTACAGTAACTTGTTATTATACTCCCTCATGCACTGGATCTTACACATGCGCTCTTTTTTTGGGGTTTTCCAATATTTGCCAATATCTTTGGTTTGAGAAAATAAGCTTGCTGCTGGGGTAGTATGCAGGCCGCCCCTTCCAATTCTCATTGAATCCCAAATCAGATGACGTTGGGGTGAGGGTTTTCCCTCTCACTGCTGGGCATGCTCTAATTCCTCTCTGCCTATTTTATATTTTTCCATTCACCTCATATTCCTTCAAAGTTATCTGACGCACGCATGCGTGCAGCAGAAATGGAGTATGTGAACGGGCCATCACTCTCGTGTGATGAAACAGTTAGTTCGGAATGTGCGATCATGCAAAAGACTGGGTGAAATATACAATCACGCATTTATTGTGGTGACACAAATAGAACAGAATGTTTGAGAGATATTTATACCGGCCAGTGAGGTGAGTGAGATAATGTTGGTCATGGCGCAACAGTAACCCCACGATGATGGATCCAATTTAGCAAACGATCTCCTGCTCACTAAAATATACATAAATGGAAGGGTAGCGCTGGCTGTCGAGCTAAGGGCCTCTTTACACTAGAGGCGAGAAGATTTGAGGAGAGAAATTTCAGCCAATGAGAAATTGGTCTTCTCGGTTTTTAGGCCTCCTATTGGCTGAAATTTCTCTCCTCACGGCTTCTCGCCCTAAGTGCATCCGTACCCATGCACGCTAAAGTTGACTCGCTAAAACTATTCATCTACATTTGAAGAGCCCTTGAATTTACACTCCCCCCACCTTTGAACGCCCCTCAAGCACCAAATGTGCACATCAAATAGTCAATGGACCAATCACAAGTACAATGTAGGATATAGTCAACTAAACTTAGATTTGAAGAACCATTTCTTAACACGCTAAGATTGAGGGTTAAGAGGCATTTTTGAAAGGCCTGTCGCATTTTTCATCTAGTTATTTGAGTTAACCGAAAACAAAAGAGGAGTTGAAGTGGAGTTGAAGAAGAGTTGAAGAAGAGTTTCCTTTCTATAATTATATTTTTTGACAATCATTGTTCATGAATAATCCCCATTGTCGGGTCTCTTGACTTAAGAGAACTTGTGGGAACTCTCCTCTAGCATTGAGGAGGTCACGAGTTTGACACCCCGTGGTTTGCTTTAGATTATTCTCCAACTGTCTATAGACTGGTTTTGCAGTCTTTTTGAACTCAAAACGAGTTTAAGGTGAGTATAAGGTTTCTTTCCACTTTGAGACACTCTCTTTGGTTAACTCTATTGCGTGTTTCAGACTTTGGGAGGGCATGGGTGCGGATGCTGGGTGATGACCTGATATGGGTACCCCCTCTAAAAATAGTGTGATTTTTGAGATATATCTTTTTGGTAAGAAAAAAAAGATTGGAAAATTACAAAAATTAGAGGGTGTTATAGACACCATGGTTGCAACGATATACATGGTGTTAAAGACAGAATTTCTAGCACACATGAAATGAGTTAAACATAAGTCACACTATGTGAGACGCGTAAAAGTGGTACCCATATCAGGCCATTCCCATGCTCTAAGTAGAGAAATTCTTGTTTTTGGCTTCCGGATGAAGCCAGCAAGCAAGAATATCATAGAATGAGTATGGGGATGAGTGCTTGACAGGATTGATCAGAGTGGCAGGTGGTGAGCATCGTGATATGCACAGAACGTGCAAAAAAGTTACCGCAAGCAATTGCAGAATCATTTGCCTGCTCACAACATCTGAGTGAGTGAGTGAGTGAGTGAGTGGGTGAGAGGGAGTCTCCACTTTGTGTTTTTGGGGAAGAACAAAAGGGAGTCAAGTGCCCTTGCTTTTACAGTATTGCCATCAGTTGCTGCAAAAGACCCTCCAATGGACTACACTCAAATTGTGATTTTCGGCCGCTTTACATGACGGGCTTAGGCCAATTTGGAGCTCTGACATGCTTGAATCCTTGTACTCCCAGTCTGTCCTATATTAAGTTTCTTCAACGCCTTGTGAATTTGTCGCACATTAGAGTTTTCCGCAAACTCACAGGGGAATTGAGCCTTAGTTTGGAAAACTTCTTGGGATACGAAAATTGGCCTCAGAATTTACTGGAGCATAAAGTACAGATGAGTTCCCGGTTAGTGGGGGCTGTCAGTTACTATTTCAGTGAATGAGCTTTCAAAAGCTTTGATTTTTTAAAAATAAATCCAAGGAAGACCCATTCCATGTGACAGAGCATCCATGAGAATAGAAACTGAGGTTGGGAAATTTTTGGGCACCGTTTTTGGTGCCTTGAAACTTCAGACCTCTAGTTTATTTACAGCATCTAACATGTCTACTTTTATTGTGTTCTCAACCTCTCTTTTCACATACTGTGGTCCAGTCACCCCACTCACTACCAGAAAATTGTGACCAAATCAACAGAAAATCAACTGATTTCTGTTGTTTCGGGCACTCCAATGACCGATTTCACTGATTTTTAAACTTTTTGTAAAAATCAACAGTTTGCTACCAACTTTTGGTTGATTTGAATAGTGCGATGACCAAATCAACAAATTTTTAGTGAATCTGGAATCTTTTTGGAATTTTTTTGGAACCTTTTAGAACTTTTTAGAATCTTTTTAGAATCTTTTGAAAATATATTGGAATATTCTAGAATCTATCAAAATATTATGGAATCTATAGGAATATTATGGAATCTTTGGAATCTTTTGCAATTTATAGACTCGACTTTTTAAAAGGTGATTTCTTTTACTTTTGGGCAATTTTGGGTACTATGACAAATAGATCTAATTAGTTTTAAATTCTTTATACAAACTCTTAACAAGATTGTGAACATAATCCCCAAAGTTGAAAGGCATCAAAGCACAATTATGACTTTCAAAACACTTAAAACATTTAAAACATCCTTATTTGGGCAACATTTAAACACCATGGTTGAAGTTCTATGTACTCTAAATTTTTTTTTAACTTAGTCATTCACAATTAAAAAAAAAAAAAAAGTCAGCAGACTTTGGTGGCCATTTTGTCATAGTAGAATAAGTTCTTTCAAAAATCTTTGGACTAAGAAAAGCTGGGAAATTAAGTTAGGTTTCATCTCCAAAAATCCGTTTGTGATTTTAAGCCTCCAGTCAAAAGTTATAGACAAATTTCATAGTGGTGTAGCAAGGAATATTTTCTTTAATATTTTCAAACACCCTCTCTGAATTTTGTCTATAACTTTTGACTGGAGGCTTAAAATCACAAACGGATTTTTGGAGATGAAACTTAACCTGATTTCCCAGCTTTTCTTAGTCCAAAGATTTTTGAAAAAAAAAATTTACTATGTCAAAATGGCCACCAAAGTATGCTGAGTTCCAAAACATCGAATTGTAAGTGTATATGTAAGAAAAAAAATTATGTTTTGTTTATCAAATTCTAAGTATGTTCAGTTGGTTAGAGTGTTAAGTAATAAACGTGAGGTCTCGAGTTCAAACCCGAGTGACAACCGTGGTGGTAAAGCTTGGCTGCCCGAAAAATCCGGGCAGTAAATTTTTAATTTTTTAATTTTTTAATTTTTTTTTCTGGTGACCAGATCAACAGAAACTATCAACAGATTTCTATTGATAGATGACCGGAACAACGCGACCAAATCAACAGAAAATATCAACGCTTCTCTGTTGATTTGGACGCTGAATTTTCTAATAGTGACTCTAGACCACTTTGCGGATAACTCTATTAAGCATCTTGTTTGCTCAAACTACCACTCCTACTGGCTCATAGTCCACACCTTTGCACGCTCATGGTCCACACCACTGAACTAGTTAAGTCGTTTATTTTCAAGGTACATGAAGCTTAATATGGGATATAGGAGTAGTTGACAATTGGTTGAATTCAGGAAATTCAATCCCAAGGGCTATACATGAAGGAATCAATGTTATTCTCCGAATTTCTATCCTAATGCACTAGAAACAAAATATGACACGACCCTAGGAAAGAGAATTGGGTTGAACCAAAATGGAAACCTAATTCCCTTCCCTGGGGCCGTGTCAGAGCGTGCTCCTTTCTTGGAATGAACCAATATTTCTTGTGAATTGGCTTCAAAATTAATTAGCCTTAACCTGTCATGTAAAGCGGCTCTTAGTCCCTAAATGACCAAGGATTCATGGTTTTGAAATGATAAATTCAATCAATCATATTGTGAAAACTATAATTCATATAGGACCAAATTTTATATCACCAGAACTAGTGAAAAACATTGCATTTGTTGGTCAAAAAATAAATAAATTTGAATAAAAAAAGAAGTCTACATAGAACCTATTCAAAACTGTTATAAAAAACATGAGGCCTGATTTGGGCTTCTTGGTACTTTATGGGTTAAGTGTACAGCGAGAATTAATGTCTTAGAAATTTTGTGATGCTATGAGTAAAACATAACTTCACAAATTGTATTATGATGACAATTACACTACATGAAAGTTCAGAAACTCTGCAACAATGCCACATTGCACATGATCAGTGGTCCACTTTAAGTTTTCTAGTTTGATTGATTGCACTTTGCAAAGACGGTTGATTGTGCTATTGTATGTTAGTGACCATCATGCTCTAATATTTAGCCATATAGTTATCATATATAATCCAGTGAGTTTCTGCAGTAGTTTCAATTTGGCTATTCAAGATTGATTTTTTCATCCAAAGTAGAATTTTTTTAGTGGAAACAAAAATCAAGTGAATCGTTTTATTTGAGTAATATATTTTTTTAAAATAAGAGTTCAAAGTCCGATTGGTAAATATTCTAAAAACTGAGAGTATCATTTATCCCTAAGGTATTTTGGTATTGTTTAGGTAAAAACGTTCCATAATGTCAATTCTGATACATTGCACATATAACATTATATATATATATATATATATATATATATATATATATATATAATGTTATATGTGCACAACATATAATGTTGCACAAGGTCCATATTGGTACTAGCTTGATGTCAATATATACGGGCCTTGGGGAACCACACTCTGACACTATTCATTAGTATTCAAGTACCTCTTTTCTACTAGTACAAGAATGTGTTAAGAGAAAATTCAAACCATTTGACCACACAAATTGCAAAATATCAACATAATTGCCTACAAGTGTGTTTTTTTCACAAAAATCCTTAAGAAATTTGACTTACAAGTCATGATTTATTGAAATTCGACGAGCCATTAAATGTTAATTTGTAAGACCTCTTTAAAAGAATTTAAAAACAATACCAAAAACTCTAATTGTGGCAACCAACCCAACGTTGTAAATATCCCAACTTTGTAAATATCCCAACTTATGACTTTGGTTCTTTAGGAGCTAACTTCTAAAAAATTTGGAACCAAATATTGTCTTTTGCTATTTGATATAGGTTATATAGGTAAAAAAAGATGTTTGTTCTTTAAATTTTATAAATGAGTGGGGTTTTCTATCAAATTTTTGGAAATATCAAATTTATCAAAATAAACAATAAAATTTAATGTGAAATTTATAAGAATTTTCATGTATCAAGTAAAAACAAAGGCTAAAACATCAAACCCTAGTTTTTTTGTTATTGTAATTATTTTAGTTGAAGAGCTCTCATGTGCACCCATGCGACTCAAGGTTGCTCAAAAGCCCCAAGGATTGGGTGCCAAAAATAAGTTTTGTTTATTCATAGAATTCAAGATTTTTCGTTTCTTTTTAGGTTTGTGCTTTTTCATATGGTTCTAAAGAATGCAATCTTCTAAGTGACTTCCTAAATTCAAAGTTGAAGCCTTAGATGTTTAAAAAAAACATTTGCAAATTCACTAGTGTTGAAGTTTTGAATAAAGTCAACCGTTTCCTAAAAATTCCATAACTCATACATACTTATACGTAGAAGTTTAAAATTGAGCCATATAGGGTCAATTTGATGTAGAAGTGATTACCGGTACCAAATTTGACAAAGAAATTCACAAAGTGTATTAAAGTGTTGAGTTTTTTTTTTTTGAAGTTGATGTCTACTAATGTAGATTTAAGATCGTATATTAATTGTTTCTAAAATTTTCGAAATTTTGGTTTCATGTAAGAATGAAATCTCCTACAATGTCAAAAACTAAATGGTCTACTTAGGAAAACTGAATTTTAGGGGTAAAAAATCAAAGAGAGGGAATACATTCAATTAAAATTTAAAACGTGTAGGGTAGATAAACAAAAAAATGAAAGCATAGGCCAATTTCTACTTGGGAGAGTGATTTTTTCAAGAAAATGACTTCATTTTTGTACTAGATCTCTATGGTAGAATGACCCAATTCTGAGCCTTCAAGGGTTTTCGACCATTAAAATTGATGTAATATATCATAAATATCGAGCAAGCCCAGGAAATTAGGAATGATTGACTTTCATTTAAATGAATAAATAAATAAATATTCATTTGTAAAAATAAATAACTTGCTAATAAAAAACTTGAGTTGGATCCTATACTTGATCCCTCAAAAGTTATGTATTTGTGATCATGAACCAAATTCTCCATAAATAAAATGTTTAGTTTTTGCATTACATACTCACATTTTAGTGTGAAATTGAATATGCACTGGTTAACCTAAAGGACCTCATTTCATTTCCACCTCCAATTATGTTTTATATTAAGTGCCATTGTAAACAATCCCTTCAAAGTTGTCAACCAACAGGCATTCAACAATCAAGTTCTTGTTTCTAGGTCATATTTAGGCACTTTCCATGGTCATAATTACATCCCTTTAAAAGCTTGGATGTAGGTATGAATTCAAGTTTTTGTTTACATATATGTTTTAAATAAAATCTCTAGAATTCTTTTTGTAAGAGTAAATAATTTCTAACTTCCCAAGAAAATCAGATTTATTAGAGATAACTATAAAGTCATTGAAACATAATATAGCCGAATACTTGGCTTGCCAAAGTGAACCCAACGATTGACAACAGTTGTTCCATGTGTCCCAGACCCTTGCTTTCCACTGAGACCACCTTGCACAGGTTTTGGACTTGCCCGAGTGCACAACAAGCGTGGAACTTCGCCATGCATATCATCAATTGTTACAGACGAAAAAAACAAGACGCGCATTGGAGTAATGCAAACTGGAAGCATGGCCTCTTTGCTCAAGATATTCCTACTCGCTTCAAAAGACAAGCTACGATGTAGCGGATGCTCAGAAGATCCACCTTGTGGGTCATGTAGTGTGAAAGAAATGACATGGTTTTTAATCAGGTTAGGTGGTCATAATAATGTGTGTGTAGTGCCATCTGGGATTGTGTTATTGACGCATGGGCTACGACTCAAAGGCAAATTTCAGAGGCACCTAAAGAGGCCCCGAACCTCCTTAATCCCTAAAAGCCCGAGGGGTGTTAGACAAAAGATAGATATGTTATAATATGTGCCTTCCATATATTTGATGAAGTTTGGTTTAAAAGATAAAATGTAGGGCATCATCTCTACAAATTATCTATATAGTCAAATTTCCAAAAAAATCTTTAGATATTTTTTTAATGAATTTGTAAGAATTAACCTTTGAAAATTTGTATAAATTATAATTTGTTATTTTAGAGTTTAAAATTTAGCATGATTAGTTGAAATTAATTTATCTATTGTAAACTTCAAAAAAAGATGTTTAGCGGTTTATCTATTGGTTCACTTTACTTTTGGTGATGGTATAAAATATTAAAAAAAAAAGTAGGAATAAAGTCCCTTTCGCACCCCATTCATAAAATTGCCAGTGTTGCACTAACAATAGCTTATGGCCCATTCACACCAGCCCTTACTACAGCACTTGCGTTCTTCATGCAAGTAAAATCATATACATTAAAATATAATTTGTGCATTGTTGAAGCTTGTTTTCTCTAAATGCAAGCACTGTTGACCACTGAATGCATACACTTCCCTGCCGCAAATTTCCAACTGTTTGTTTTTTTGCCATGCTACTTACTATAACGCACGCACATCCTACCGCTTGTGGCTGGTGTGAACCGACCATCACCTAAAGCAGCATGCATGTTTCCCTTCTTCGCTACAACCCTAATTTATGATGTGCCAAGTACAGTACAGTACAGTACAGTAGAATTATATATACAATATTGGACAGCAGTCAGTTCGCAAGTAAAGGAAGGCGTCATTTGCTATTTTGCATCAAAATTTGACAAAGCTTCAGTGGAATCCTCCACAACACTCATTCAGTGAGATTAAAAATAAGGTGATTGATTTCATGATATCAATGTGAATCTTGTCATGTTGAGTTTACTGTTTTAACCCTTTACCGCCCAGGTAACCACTAAGTGGTCACTAGATCACTGGAAAATGAAATTCTGGAAAATTTGTGAACCATCTCAGTACAGTGTCTGAAGTTCAGATGTGTAACTTTTGATTCTGGAGATGATGCAAAAAGAAAATTTGGAATCCGACTTTCCTAGATATCCAAATACCTATGTACAAAACACCAAAATACTGCAAATACCTCAAAATACAGCAAATACTTACAAATACAGCACATGTACTATGTTGTATTTCTAGAGATTGGAAGTTTGTTATCTCGTTTTTCTTTTTGAATTGTGTTCTCTTGTTCATGTTCCATTAGTGTATGTAGTCTGATCTTGATCACTATACTAACTCCTTTCTTATTTGAACGTATAAATTTTGTTCTAAACCGTACATGGATAAGTCACTTTCACTTATAAAATTCACAATAATTATGTATGAGTCTATTCTTGACATGAAAGATTGCAATGAAGAGGTGTTGACACAGGTCATTGCTGAACATCTTCACTTTTATTTTTGAAAATTTAACCCAAATTCTATTTAACCTTGAAGTCACACACCCCCCGAAATCTCATTTTTGAGTGTGCATTATACGGTTCAAAGATATACTATAATCTTCCAATCCAACGGTCCGATCTTACCAAGATTTAACTGAGACTTGTTTCATTAAGCTATGCTTACATTCGTACGGTTGGATACTATTAATAGTACCCCTAATTTCAACAGAGATAGATTTAAGGAAACATCACCCAGAAAAAGGTGGTTTCTCCAGAACCACCCTGGGCGGTAAAGGGTTAAGGGATGGAGTATTACTTTTTGCATGATCACATACATAATACTGTTCGAGCATCCCCACTCCTACACTCTAGAGATGACTTGCTGAAATTATTCATTTACATTTGAAGAGCCCTTGCACTTATACTACCCCACCCTTGCACGCCCCTCACACATCAAAAGTGCACATTAAATAGTCAATGGACCAATCACAAGTAGAATGTGAGGATATAGTCAACTAAATAGTGATTTGAAGGGCTATTTCTTGACACGTTAGGATTGAGAGTCAAGAGGCATTTTGGAAGGGCCTTTGGCACTTTTCATCTAGTTTTGGAGTGTGAGAGACTCTGGGAGGGCTGCGGTGGAGCTGCTCTTAGAGCATCGGCACCCATGCCACCCATGCCCTCCCAGAGTTTGACACATGCAATAACTAGATGAAAAATGCAACTGGTTCTTCAAAAATGCCTCTTGACCTGAGAATGTTGAGAAACAGTTCTTCAAATCTAAGTTTAGTTGACTATATCTGACATTCTATTTGTGATTGGTCCATTGACTATTTGATGTGCACATTTGGTGCTTGAGGGGCGTTTAAAGGTGAGGGAGTGTAAATTCAAGGGCACTTCAAATGTAGATGAATAATTTTAGTGAGTCAACTTTAGCGTGCATGGGTGCAGATGCTCTTATTCAGTGCTGAGTGTGCTACCCACTATAATAAGTAATCTAGTGTCCAGTACTTGAGGTCCTAAATTTAATTGGCCATGCAGTTCACACAAAACATACATTCTCTTGAGCCAGTGCATGGCAAGTGCAATGGAAGATTTTTATCTTTTATTTTTTATTTTATTCTTAGACAAATCAAGGAACCACTGGAAGTTTAGAGTGCTGGGTAGGGTTGATTGTCCTATTACCAACCACTTAACCCTTTAACGTCCCAATTCAACATTGTTTTCAAAGAAGTGTTATAAAATGTTTGATGGAAACCAAAAATGGAGTTGATGTACAAAGAAAATTTGTAAATGCCAATGTGAAGATCACATCTGTACGGTTAGATGTATCATATTTTTTTATTAATAATTTTAAAATAATTTTGCAAGGTTTTCTCTTGAAATTCAATTAAAAATCCTGAATTAACACAAAAAAATTGAAAAATATTGGAATGAAATTGGAATAACATGCACTACGAGATGGTATGGTTTCCATTATTTGATTCTACTTATTTTGGAAAATCATGTTTAAGGTCTCACTTTTTGAACTAAGAATGAAACTTGACATAAACCAATTGTGTTATTTTTCCAAAAATCATGATAATCTATTTTGAAGATCCACACTGTGCAAAGGATAGTCAACTTACACAAGAACCCCCAAAAAAAAATGGTGGATGAAAACTGTCCACTTTGGATGGAAATCAAACAACTTAAATCTGTTCGTCGTCCAATATATGGACGTTGGCGCGCTAAAGGGTTAAACAATCTGACCTATATTTGGCAGTGGTAAATCCGGAAAAAATTATGACCGCGTTCGAAATAGGATTTCATGAGGATTGCAAAAAATTGCAATTTATAAGAATAAGTATTTGAATAAGTACAAATTTTCAAAGTGAAAGTCACCCTAAACCCCAAAACCGATCACATGCTCTAATGTACAAATGAGGTACATCTTCCCTTTGAAAATCTAGAAATTAGGCAAGAATCAAGGTGGTTGGTTTTGGGTACCTGGTTGGTAATAGGACAATCAACCCTACCTATACCCGTCTGTCAACAAAAACATCTTTTATTAGAGTAATCGAAAAGAGTGTCTCAAAACGGAAAGAAACCTTAAACTCACCTTAGATTCGTTTTGCGTTCAAAAAGACTGTAAAACTAGTCTATGGTGAGTTGGAGAATAATCTAAAGCAAGGCCCCGCACCGCCATGGGGCATGGAACCTGTGACCTCCCCAATGTTAGTGGAGAGTTCCCACATGTTCCCCCAAACCAAAAGACTCGACCATGGGGACTATTCATGAACAATGAATGTTAGAAATTATAATTATAGGAAGAGAACTTCACTTGAACTCTGCTCATAGAGTAGTTCGTTTTTGGATGACTCTGTTGGCATGACGATATCACACTGTGCACTCACAGGTTGGCAACAAAAGCTTCCATTGTCTCTATGTTTTCAATATGTGTTCACACTAGAAATATTGTTTGATAAGGCTACAATACTGTTTAACCCCTAAGCTCCCAAGAGACCATTTGTTCAATTTTTTTTTTTTTGTTTTTTACCAATACATGCAACGATCTTCACTAGTTCTAGCGATATAAAATTTGTTTTTTTGGTCGCTGTCCATTTTTCGGGACTGCTCAAGTCCTAAAGAATAACTTTATTTTAAAATTAAAAATACAATGTCATAGATAAACGAGTCTTCTTTCCAATGTAATTGGAATTATGTTCATACAATCAAAACTTTACTTAGGGGAATTTTTCAAACTAAAACACCTCAATGTTGAAATCAACTTCAACACTTCGAATAGGCTAGTCCAAAAAAATTAAGCCAATGAGATTCATGGGGCACTTCAAAGGGACTTTTGTCTAGCTCATATGGATTGCATGCCATGAGTTGTGGGCTCTTCCAATTGGACAAGAGTTGAAGGGATAATTCAATTTGATCAAAATCTCTTGCTTTCGATCATAACCCTCACCCATTACAAGGTCTCTAAAAAAATGCTAATGAATTGAACATCTCGTCAAATTGAGTCATGCATCTTGTTAATTACCTCATTTGGAGGATGTTCAAAAATGGCACATCATTTCAACTTCTTTTTTTTGGATTTGGAAGCCCATCAAAGCAAGACTCCCTGGATTTTTCAGGGCTTGGAATTTCAAAATTTCAATTTCATTTGCTATTATTTTGACATTTGTACAGTCAAATAATTTTAAAATTGAGGGATGGTTTATAAGGCCTGGGAGTATAAGATCCTACTGTTGGAATGTGGAAAAAATAGGGCTCAAAAAGAAATTAGAGACCATCAACGAAAGTAACCATAATGAGGCAGTTTTGGGTGGGGGACCCCCTCCTAGAGTTTAGGGGTTAATAGTGTTACAACTGGTAGACAGAATATCGACTGGATCGTCAAGGTCGGCTTAAAATAACTATAAAAAAAGCCCAAATCTTTACATAATTCTTTTTAAAAATAAAATTCTGATTTTTATGGTGAAAAGGAGAATCTTGAAGGGTTTACACATAACTTTAGAGTATATACACATACCCAATGTCCCCTTGTCCGGTGGGCACCGAGTCATTGACATTACGAACGGACACTTTATTCACGTTGGCCTAGTTATAGGGTCGGAGTTTCTATCTATCTATCTATCTATCTATCTATCTATCTATCTATCTATCTATATACACATGATCTTAGAGTATATTCACAACATTTGGGCAAAAAAATTAATTATTCTGCATGACGTGCCGACAAGGACGGCATAGTACAATAGACTGCTTCTAGAGCTTTTGCAGTGGTTATGGAAAGACGGCTCAAGCTCATCTTTTCCCAAAGTATAAAAATTTCTGGCCTTCCCGGCGGTGATCTTGCCATTCTTAATGTCTACGCCTCAAATAGTGCCCGCGAGCGTTGTGAGCTATGGGAAGAGCTCCTCGTTGACCTCCTCGTGATTGTAGGTGGCTGCTTTGCGGTGATTGGAATTTTGTAGAACACCAATTAGACAAGTCTAACCTCAATGGGCGGATCATTTTCGCGAATGAGAATAGAATTTTCAGTCTTTTAATTAATGCTCTTGAGGTCTCAGAGTACTTTCCTATTTCCAACCGAATCCGATTTTCTTGGGATAACCGCCGATCAGGTGGCTCCCGTTCCATGGCGAGGCTTGACAGATGCTATTCCTTCATTTAAAATGGGGCCAGTTTAGGTCCTGTTACGGATTATGTCATTAGAGGCGATTGTGCTCATGCAGATCACCTTCCTGTGATCTGTTCAGTGCAACTTCTGGACGTCCCTAAGAGGAAATCCTCCTTCAAAATGTGCTCCCTCTTTCTCTCCGAGCCTTACGTAGTCCAGCAGATTAATCACACGTGGGAGCAATTTCCCAACCTCAGCTTCTTTGGGAAGATGCGTAGAGTCCTTAAATTTTACAAAGGTTATTATATAAAGAGCTGCCGAAGCCAAATTAAGGCAGCAGCTTGCAACTGTCACTACTGACCTTCACACGGATCACTTGAACGCTGATCTCCAGCAAAAGCTGGGTACCGTTGGGGAAAAGCTCAAAGTTTTTGAGGGCCGATTGGCTGAAGGTTAGAGAATCCGCAGTAGAATCAAATGGAAACGTATTGGAGACTCATGCTCAAAAGAGTTTTTTAGAACTTCCAAACCTCGTTCCAATGCGCCAAATATTACGGCTTAAGAAGACGCTCTCGACACTCTCCACAGTGACCAGCCTGGCCTAGAAAAGGTGTGTTCAGAGTTTTACAAAGCTCTTTACTCCGCCCCAGTTAGCACCGATGCTTCGGAGGAAGCAATTGCTCGGGCCTTCAACTGCATCAATGACAGGCTCTCCCAGAGCATGAAAAGTCGGCTGAAAGCTCCCATTCAAATGGCCGAATTAGACAGGGCAGTGAGAGAATTAGCCCCTGGAAAGGCTCCTGGTCTGGACGGAGTCTTGACAGAATTCTTTAAAGCATATTGGGCTTTGATAAAAAAAAGGACTACCTTGCCATGATAGTCGAAGCTTTATCGAACCGTCACTTTCCTGCAGGGATCACTCAAGGTCTGATCGCTCTGTTGTTCAAAAGTGATGTTCGAACTAAGCTTACGAACTGGAGACCGATAACTTTGCTTAACGTTGCCTACAAAGTGTATGCCAAAGCTTTGCAAATTAGAGTGCAGCCAATCCTGATGGACATTATCAGCCCGGACCAGTCTGCCTTTTTACCCACGAGAATCATACTCGATAACATCTTTCTCACGCACGAGACGATGGACTGGGCGAGCCACTCAAACCAAGCCCTGATTTTCCTCAATCTTGATTTTTCTAAAGCTTTTGACATGGTTGAGTCGTCATTCCTGTTCAAAGCTATGAGATCTCTAGGTTTCCCTGTAGAATTCGTGGAGATGACGCAGCTCCTTTTCAGGGACGCCTCAGCGCGTGTGAAGGTCAATGGTGCTCATTCCCCGACCTTCAACATTCACCGCGGCGTGAGACAGGGGTGCCCCCTGGCCCCCTATCTCTTCATCATTGTGACGGAGGTGCTTAATGCGATGGTGAAAGAGAGTATGGGTCGTGGAGCTGTCAAAGGAATTTCCCTCCCCGGCCAGGATTGCGAACAAGTCATCGCTCAGTACGCTGACGATGCGTCATTTACCCTCTGTGGTAACGAGGCCTCCACACTGGCCCTCATTGATATTCTTGACTCGTTCTGTCTGGCCTCAGGATTGATACTCAACTGGCTCAAATCCTGCGGCTACTAGCAAGGCGGCAGAGCAGGTCCCCGGCCGCATTGGACCAACCAGCTTCGAATTCAGTGGGTGGATGATGCGAGCGTGAGCAAGCTACTCGGCATCCCCTTTGGCCTGTCCCTTGCCTCTCATGACGTTGACTCATTCCTCCAGGAGATAGTCCAAAAACAACTTAATTACTGGTGCACTGCCAAAATTAATGCTACTGGGAGAGGCGTTATAGTCAACAGCGTTCTTTTGTCTTCCATCATGTATTTTGCCTCCATTTGGGGCGGGACTCAGAAAGGGGTTCAGCAAGTAACCGCCTCCATTAGAAATTACTTATGGTCTGGTTCTTTACATAGGTCTCGCACCAAGGTCGCTTGGGCCTAGTGTTGCTTGCCTAAAGCCATTGGCGGCATTGACTTAGGGGCTAATCCCATGGGGGACCGGACCGGAGGTGGAGCTCAAGCTGGCTCAAGGTGGCAAGTTGTGGAGATCAAGTCCAACACATATCAAGCTTCTGCATGTAGGCAGATTCTTCTGACAATGATCTCCAATTTTTTATGAGTTTTTGACATGTGGCATAGATATTTAAAATCAAGATACTTCTACAAAGACAAAAGGTACTATTTAAGAAGTTAATCTCTCATCTCCCAGTCAAGTGATCTCTCCCTGGCTCCCATCAACTCTCTCTCTCTTCCATGTACTGTCCATGTCTCCTTGCCATCAGCATATGATTAGTTTGGCCTCCTATTAATTTGAGATCATTCTTAGTTTCAAGCTCTTACGAACTCCAGTCTCTGTTAATTTGTGTATGTTTTGAAGTGGTAGTGTAGTATTCATTAAAATTGTATTTAGACCTTCCCTTCCCTTCCCTTCCCTTCCATTCACACGTTTCTTTCACTCAGTCAAGTATTCCAGTATGGCAATGAAAATGCAAAGGCTTATGTGTCTTATGGCAGGAGCTGCAACTGCAATTGGATGGGCTCTGAAATGCCATTGTGAAGAATCCAGTTCAGTTCCACTAGTAATTGTTTCTGGTTTCAAAGCTTTTGCAACTTCAAATTTGCCTCATGTCAGGAAAAGTTGTAGTAAGATTGCTTCCATGGTCATTTTGGAAGATGTAGAGACAGTTTGCATTTTATCAGACACTCGACCTACCTATAGGGAATTAGTAGGCATTCAGTGGGGGCCATGGTATATGAAGCCTAGAACACTCCATTGGTGGCATCAATTTTTACACATGATTATGATTCATGATCCAATACGTTTTAAAGAGATGTTTAGAATGTCAATCTCAACTTTTCAATATGTATGCTCGTTAGTAGAGCAAGACCTTGAGAGCAATACTCCATTGGGATTAGATAAATTGCCAAATCGAAAATTAGAAGTTACAAAACAAGTTGCAATTGCAATCCGTAGACTTGCTACTGGGGATTCTTTAGTTTCAATAGGAGAATTGTTTGGGGTCGGAAAATCTACTGTTAGTAAGGTTACCACAAGATTTGTGAAGTCGTTAATTTGTAGGGGTCAGCATCATTTGACTTGGCTAGTTGGAGAAGAATTACAAAAGGTGAAAGATGGATTTGAATCCAAATGGGGAATCCCCCCAAGTATGTGGTGCTATTGATGTCACACACATTGAAATAGATTTACCTGGTAATGAAAGGTCCACTGATTATTTTGATAAAGATAAAAACTATAGCCTCATATTACAAGCCATAGTAGATGTAGAGACTCGATTTTTGAATATTTTTGCAGGTTATCCAGGTGTGGTTCATGATGCTAGAGTATTTGCAAACTCTGGAATTAAAGCAGCCATTGATAGAGGAGATTGCTTAAATGGACCAAGTAGGTTGATTCAAGGCATTCCCATACCAGAATTATTGATTGGTGATGCTGGTTATACACAAGATACATATATGTTGCTTCCACTACCAGGTTATAGATTGGCTCCTATGTTTGATCAATATAATTTTAAGCATAGTAGCACACGAATGGCTGTAGAAAGGTCATTTGGTATTCTCAAAGGAGTATGGCAAATCCTAAAACGGCCAATGCATATGCCTAATGGTGCTACGGTACCTAATATTATGCATGCGGCGTGTATTTTACATAATATCATGCTTGATAGAGTAGATAGACCAGATGATGAACTATCTTTAGCTAGACATCATGATGAAGGCTATAGACAACAAATAAGTAGAAGAGTTATTACAGATGAAGCATTGTTGATCCAAAATGCCATAGTGGAGCACTTGTGGTATTTAGAAGGGCTGCAACAATAGAAATGTTTACATCTTGATAACTACCTTTGTATTTGAATAAAATGTCTATGATTCGATTTTTGACACAATTGAATTTTATGATCTGAATTTTAAGTCTTCATTCAATAACATATTAGTGATTGAATTTTTTAGTGCAATGTTTTTTCCTTCTCATATTCAAATAAAGAATCTTTAGAGAATTTCTTTGAATGTACAAAATCTAAAAGTATCTCCATGTGATGTACAAAATCTTTTAGGATTTGGAAAAAAGTCTAATATGGATTCCAAAAAGGATTGTCTCTATAAAACACTGTCATTTTATAACTTAATGTATGCTAGAAATTAAATATTTTTAATTCATGTGAATTTAATTATAGATTCATGAAAAAGTTGTAATACTCCATCCACGACATCTCATAAGAAGACCCCGTTCCTTTGTTCCAAATTTGTTTCATGGTCATAACTCTAAAAAGGCCCTATTTAACTAGTAAATATGTTGGAACCACATCCAACTCCCTTTTATCATACTCACGCCTTCCGCATAATTTTGTTGGATCACATTAACCCTTAGTATTTCCTTCCATGTAGATGCAATTCCCATGGGTTTTATTTTTATTTTTTATAATTCCATATATTTGATAAGGTCATAATTAGCTACCTAGGGAAAATGTAAAAACCACCTTCTCCCACTTTTAATTCAACTCCCTTCCCCTATTTCTACAAGGTCAAAGTAAATTATGACATGTAGATACGTTTCTCCTACAAGAAATTTTATGCTTCCATCATTTTTATAAGGTCCTTGTTATATGGTAGAAGTGTCAAAATCATTTTCACTCCCCTCTTATCAATTTTCGCTTTATTATTCAAAATTCTGCTGATTTAAAATACTTACAGGTAAATCATGACATATACATGCGTTTTCCCCAAGATTTTTTCAAATTCACCACAATATTTTTAGGGTATTAATTAGCTATTCTAAGATTTAAAAATAATTTTCCTCCCCTTCTACCCATTTTCCCCCAATTATTTAAAGTTCCGGTCGGTTGAGACATTATAAAGTAATTCACAATAAATGGCTCCGATTTTACTAAAATAAATTTGATGGTTCCAATATTTTTATATGGTCCTTATTAGCTAGTTCAACCACTAAAACCACCTTCCCCACTTCTCTTTCGCATACATCTACACACACCCCCTACTTTCATGAGTTTAATTAATCTCAAGTAATTCATCAAAAATAGTTCCCTTCGTCTCGTGGTACTAAATTTTTTACCATATTTTTTGTATCATATAAATCACCGAGGAATATTGTAAAAACCACTCTCCCTCTCTTTTCGCCCATACATTTGCACTCACCCCCTCGGTTTCAATCTTGTCGGGTTTAAATATGCCCACGTATTCTCAAGCACATAATTCCCTTTCTCCTATAGATTTTTTAAAACTACCATCACATTCATAGGGTCCTCATTAGCGAGTTCACATGTTTAAACCACCTTCTCCCCATCATTTTCCTTATTCGCCTCCTTATTCAAAATTTTGCAGGGTTCGCATAAATCATGACACGTAGATGCGTTTATCCTATGATTTTTTTAATCATTCCATCATTTTCATAGGGTCCTCAGTAGCTACTACAAGTATTAAAATCATCTCTCCAACCCTTTTATCTATTTTTTCCCTTATTGTTCAAACTTCCGTTGGTTCAAAATAATTGCAAGTAAAATCTACCCTATAGATCCGTTACTCCTATGTTTTTTTTTTATGGTCCCATAATTTTCATAAGGTAATAATTAGTCATTCCAAGATTTAAAATTATTTTCCCCACCCTCTTTTTTATTTTTCCTCTATTATTCAAAGTTCCGGTGGCTTCAACAACTCTAAAGTAATTCGGGAAACATAGCTCCGATTTACCTATAAATATTTTTATGGTTCCAACATTCTTACAGGGTCCTTATTACCTATTATGAACCTTAAAACGACCCCCCCCCCCCCCCCCCCCCCATTGTTTTCTCACATACATATGTACACACCCCCATTTAAATAAGTCAAATTCATCCTAACTAATTCGAGACAAATACTTCCCTTCCTTTTGTGGTCCTAATATTTTCACCATATTTTTTATGTGATGTGAATTACCTAAGAGAATTGTAAAAACCACTCTCCCTCCTTTTAATAACATACGTTTGCACTCGCCCCTCTACATCAAATCTTGCCGGTTTAAGGAATCTTCACAATTTCTATTACACATAGTTTCGTTTGTCCTATGATATTTATAAAACATCCATCACATTCATATGGTCCTAAATAGCTAGTTCACATGTTAAAACCACCTTCTCCCCATTATTGTCTTATTCGCCCCCTTATTCAAATTTCTCGGCCGTCCGCATAAATTATGACATATAGATGTGTAAGTCCTATGATTTTTTTCATCATTCCATCATTTTCATAGGGTCCTTATTAGTTGGTTCAAATTAAAATCATCTCCTCCTCCCTTTTATACAATCTTCTATTTTTATTCAAAGTTTCGGTAGCTCAAAATATGTGTAAGGAAATCATGGATCATAATAACTACCCATCAGTATGAGTTGTCGTCCCTCGGCACTATCCGCTCTTGGAAATGGCGCTAGCGCCAAACTGCTTGCCCGAATCCCTACCCGGCCAAAAAACATTTGGGGTAAATTTGCCCTCTAATTTTTAATGGTTGATGTCACCCATAGTACTAGAGGGACCCCTCGAGGGTAAAATGGGGTCTTAGATCCCATATTTAAATTCAAAACTATTTTTAAAATGTAAGAAAACATCCCAAAATGCAAAAAACAGAAATTGTGGTTTTTGGGCCAGGCAGAGAATATAGGCGGGCAGCGGGGCGTTTGCGCAATTTCCAGAAGCCGGTAGTGCCAAGGGTCGCCGTCCTTCCTTTCCTTCAACTTCCCCATAAATCCAAAGTGAGAGGCAATTTCTCCAAAACCACCGTGTCTTTTGCAAAGTTGTCCACATATAGGTCTTTAAAATCGCGATTATGGGTCAAACTCCTAAACTTGCCCTAAAGCCGTGAATTTGGGAATAAATCTCACAATTTTTTTCTTATGATAGGACAGTTTTGGCATAATATGCTCACAAGGACTGAAATTTCTGCTCAATAGTCTCTAAAATCCGCTCACTGCTCATAAAAATCCGCTCGCCGCTCATGAAAATCCGCTCACGGCTCGCACCATAAGCGCGTTGTATTAATTTCTATTTAAGTTTTCCATATGTTTGATGAAGTTTGGTCCAATGAATAAAATGTAAGGGACGCTGTACATGGGGAGTCGAGGCCAACAAATCTCCAAGCCAATTTACTCGGATTTTGAGCCCAATTTGCTCAATGGGCCGCTTGGAGAGCACAATAGAATATTAATAATAAAAGTGGGGGCCAATTCCTCCATGTGTAAAGGCCTTGGGGCAGTTATGAAGAATGAAAAACAAGGCTTTGGCGCCAAATCACAAGGTCATGGGGCTAAATCGTATATTTAGCTACATTCCATGCATTTGATTAGTTCTCGCTAATATGCTTTAGTGGGATAATATTTTAGTAATGAAATCAAGAAACGGCCCCAAGGCTATTAATTGGCCTTCCATTCTTGTAGCTCCCAATTGTTGGAGCGCGGGCCTTATCATTAATTGTCCCCCACCCATTAAAACACATGAGATAATTTTGCCATGAATTGGCCCCATCAATGGCTTGGCCCCTCGTGTAAAGCAGCCCTAAAGCATCATCTCCACAAATTACTTATAGCTGAAAATTTCCTACAATAGCTTTATAAATGTCTTTAATTAATTTCAAAAGCATCAACCTTTATATCATTGACTAACCCTTAAATGCCCAAGGGGGGTCCCAAACCTATAAACACAATTATGAAAAAAGTGTCATAGATGAAAATGAAGGCAAGCTATTTAGATCTCAACTGTACAATCTTGTAGTAGACTTATTGTAGGTCATGTGGACCAAAATTTGGGTCATGAAACCTCATAGATTGCGAGATCGTAACGTATTAGTACTCAAAACAGACTACAAAATTTAATCATTTTTACTTTAGAGTGGAAATTCTACCAACAAAGCTACTACAATGAAAAAACCCCTAACTAGAAAGTTAATCACCTTCATCTCAATAATACCCTTAAACCAAAAAAACGCATCAAAAAAAGTTTCTTTGCTCCAATAATAGCCTTGCAATGATGAATCCTGTCAAAATATTTACAAAAGGAAAAATAGTCCAAAACTAGACCCTTTGCACTCAAATCTATGCATTATCTTCAAAACATATTCGATTTAGTCAAGGTTTCTATCACTAAAACTAGACGTGAATTGGAATCCATCCCAAAAAATAGAGTGAAATCCAACGGTGGATGAAGGAGATATAGCTCCTCAAAAATCATCCATTTTTTCATTTTTTTCCATTATAGAAACATCACTGCAAATCTAATACCAAAAGTATTTGGATAAAAAATCTTCCAACTAGAAAGTTTTTAGATTTCATCTTAATATCATGATTATGTGAAAAAAATTCATGAAAAACTATATTTGATTTCACTTAATTGGCTTCCAATGGTAAAACATGCCCCATGTTTGAAAACCCAAAAACAGAAGCTGCTTTCTCTAAAATGCATGCCATTAATTCATACTTCATTGTATGGGTATGCAATTTTTACCACACAAATTAGACTTGATTTGGGACCCAACCCAAGTGATTTCGTCAAAAACATACTTTTTATGAAGAAGCTATGGCTCTTCAAAGTTTCTGCCTTTCATCCATAATGTCGTTTTTCGACATCTTGGGCGTTTAAGGGCTAAGTAGGTGCTTAATTCAATCCTAAATACAAATAAAGTCAAGGAATAAGGAACAAAATGGATTATCCTTTCTTTGAGAGATGATCCAATTTTAAAATCATTCCACTAAATTTATTGAATATGAAGAAAGTAGAGTAATCTTTAGATTTCATTCAGTTTTTGCCGAACACGACTGTTACGAACCGGCCATGTCATGATTCAGCCAGCTGATTTGTAACTAGCTGCCGGTCTCCCGTTAATTGAATTTAGACTATCAACTTTTTGGAACCATTGGAATAATATTTATATCAATGTTGTTGGCTATGCATATGAGATGATGTTGAAATTCAACTGGGCATATTTGAATGCTCTATAGGAAATAACAGAATACCCAAGGGAACAACGCCATTGTCCATACATTCCACAGCATGATGTTGCCACTCGATTCAACTGGTCCATTTCCATTGTATAAATCGAGCCATTGCATTCATAGTGCAAGAATGTGAACAATGTAATGAAAACTCATAATAATATCTGAAACTTCAAATCTTCATAGG
Organism: Pohlia nutans; assembly: GCA_022496805.1. Classification (NCBI taxonomy): domain Eukaryota; kingdom Viridiplantae; phylum Streptophyta; class Bryopsida; order Bryales; family Mniaceae; genus Pohlia; species Pohlia nutans. The sequence continues at coordinate 37,802,888 of CM040085.1, forward strand.
AAAAGGAACACTATTATATATCACACCAAATCAATGCTCAAATCACATAATACTAAAACTACAAAAAACCACAATATGATTATATATAAACCTAAACTCATGAACTATAACTCTTGCATTTTGGACCCAATGGCAGTGCTAATTGTCATTAGGGCTCTAATAAATCCTTGAGATGTTTCTTTGTTTGCTTGTATTTTATTTTCTTCAATGACTAGAACCTTTTCTTGAGCAATTTGTTGAGCTTGTAATGAAGCATTTTGTAGTGCAATGTTGTCATTGTGCTTTTTCAATTCCCAATCAAGTAATTGAGTTTGTCTTGCATCTGCTCGGTCTTCACCTTCAATCATGGCTGCAATTGTCTTTTCTCTATTGATTTCCATCATCGATGCTAAACCATCTGAAACCTTGGGCAAGCTACGACGACGCTTGCCAGTGTATAATGATAATTGAGGAGAGTTGGCTCTTTCACCATCTATATACATCCATGATAAAAAATCAATAAAAAAATGAGACTAATTTGAGAAGTCCTAAGTTGCATATGTCATTCTAGCATAGTTAAAAAAAATCTTCCATACATATATGTTTTAACCCCTAAAGGCCCAAGAAAGCCGAAATGGCTTTTTGTGGTTCCCGCAGGAAACAATTTCAGCCAACTTTGAACACTACGATCTCACAAATGAAGAAGAATCAACGGTTCAAATTTGACATATGTGAAAGTGCAAGTTAAATTTAAGATCCTACGGTGGGATTTCCTAAATAATGCTTAGATTGAGTTTTATAAGGCCTGAAGTAGAAGAAGGTCATTTTTGGTTATTTAGGCAATTATGCATCAAAGGCCTTTAGGGGTTAAATTTCATATAAGGAATCACATATTATAAATGTAATTTTTTATCCAAACAAAACTTGAAAATATGTCAATTGACTGTGTGAATAATTCTCTAAATCAATCAATAAATAAAGAGTAGGTTTAAGAAAAGCATGTACCTGAATCATCAATGGAGTTCAATGAATCAATAAGGTCAATGGGATCGGTTGATCGAGATGAGCCAGGCAACCAACTAGCAATGTAATCATAAACTTCACGATGCATTGTAGCCTTCAATCCCCTAATTGCCTTCTTTTCACCTGTGTCCATAACCCAATAGCTTTTTTTGCCACTGGGTATATTTTTTTCATAATCCCAAATTTTCTGAAAATCACCACGGACACCTTCAAACTTATCTTGGCATTGTTGTCCAGAGCGGCCAATTCCTTGCTGAAAACAATTTTCAGAGACAAATGCCCAACGTTCATGCCCAGGTTTGTGAAGAGCCTTCGAACCAGCACCAGGACCATATGTAAACCAATCTGTTTTTTTCACAGCAAGCATAACCATGAGGTCTGAAGTATTCCAAGGTCCTTTTTTATATACCCTCCCTGGAACTGCGTCTCCTTGAAGCTCTCCCATTTCACAATCATGTTCATCATTCTGAGATGGATCTACATCGTTTAGGTCAAAGGACTCAGATTGTGATGGTCCCTCTGGTTGGGACGAAAATTGTGGCACATTCGAAGGGGACCTCAGCCAAGACATTGAACCTGAAATGTATTTATTCATCATATAAGCAAGACTCACATATTTATGTTTTATGTAAAGACTCTTAAATCTAGTGACTCATGATATAAACAAGAACCACATATATCTCATCATACAAGAAAGACTCAAATCGCAATGATTCATGACATAAGCAAGACTCACATTACATAAGCAATTGCTAATTACATAAACAAGACTCACATCATATATGCATTCCCATACTTGAAATGCAACTCCCCAATTATATCAACAAAACCCACATAATTCCCAATCACATCAACAAGACCAACATTTTTGTGAAATAATTAGAAGATAAAATATGAGTATGCACAAACAAATTATATCACCTTTAAATTGTTCTTGTGAAAATTTTGTGAAAATTTTAATAAGACGAAAACTAAGTATAAACAAATGAATTCGTTATCACCTCTAATATTTAGGCAAAGCTAGGCAATAGTCACTTTCAAAACAAATAAAGGGAGACAAAAATAAACTAGGCAAGGTGCAGCCTTGGGACAATATATTCACATCCATGGTCCCAAAACTCCACTTCAGTCCACTGAAAATTGAAACAAATCAGAGCCTGTCCATTGATTTTGAAACAAATCAGAGGGCTCTTGTCCATTGAGTTTGAAACAAATGAGGCTTATCAGACTTGGATTTGCCAGTGCCAGCCTCCAAACTTAAAGCTACAGTGCCAAACTCCAAGCGAAAGTGCCAACCTCCAAGCTCCAGTGCAAACCTCCAAGCTCCAGTGCAAACCTCCAAGCTCCAAACTTCAAACTCCAAGAGATAATGAAGTTGTATTTACTTAGTAGTAAGTGAGAGATAATTATGAGAACATGCAAATAAGGCTAAAACAAGCCAGGGGGATATTCTCATGACATGGAAGAAAGAGACATGTGGAGAATGATCTTAGTTTTTATTAGTAAGTCGGGTTGGTGGGAAGGAGAGTGGGTCTGTAAACCCGAAATTCAAGGATGGAAGAAAAAGGGATGGAATGGAGCTCCACATTGGAAATCGGGCTACCTTTTTGTACATGGGAACCACCTTTGCCAGGTTGGAGATCAAGTCCGGCCCTTCATGGGAACAGCCCCTTAGTCGACCCTGAGGATGCCATTGCCGCTCTCATAACGAAGTGGATCTTAAAAGCATGTGAGTCTGGGATATCTAACTTGCATGTTATGTTGAGATACAGGCTCAGTAATTTTCAGCCTTATCAAGGCGGGCCCCAGTCTCGAATTTTTTTCACTTCCATCTCTGCAAGCCAAGCAGGGCTCCGGCGCCTGGAACAGAGCCGGCCGCGCCTCGAAGAGACTTCGCCAAAACTTGGAGCCAGTTGAGTTGCAGTCTCGTGAAGAAGTCATGAACGAACCACTGTGGTGGTCAAGTTTTCTTCCAATAATTGGAGCGGGATTTTCTAAGCTAAGTGCCTCCCACCTCCATCGTGTGGGATTGAAGCAGATTAAAGATTCCCTGCTGGAAGGCAGGTTTCTCACTACGGGCGAGGCTGCGGCCAAATTCAACCTGCTGAACGAGGAGAATGGTGCCTGGACTGCTGCCACTCGAGCTATCAGCCAAAGATGGGGAGCACATATGTTTGGTCCAGCTTAGCTTCCCTCCCTGCTGATGGCAAATGGGTTGGCTGGTATGCCAATCCTCTTGACGAGTGGCCCATCACAGTCTCCAAAGTGCAGTAGGGCCAGAGAATCCCTCTGGAAGGCCCTCCTCGAATTTGGTCGTTCTTGCAAGGTCAACAGACATTTGAGGTTCAACCCAGCTCACGCACTCTTTGGCTGCGAGCTGACAATCGTGCCTCTCAAGTCAGAGGCTCCGCTCACAGGGTAAGGGTGGTCACCATCGCCAAAGGCCCTGCCAAGAAATCCACCCAGTTTTTTTACGGGAGGACTGATTCTCTCAGCTGGGACCCTGGACGATACGTCTAGAGAGGTGCCACTACTGAAACCCCTTTGATGAGTTATACCTCTCAGCTCGGGAGAGAAATTCTCAAGTCCAGGAAGGTTGTTCCGAATCCAGTAGTCAAGAAATGGCATGGCGTCCTGTTTTATGAGTTCAGGCTCAAGTGGAAATCCGTGTGGGTAAAGGATCGAACCAGGAAAGAAGCCGGTCTTTTGTGGCTAATCTGGCATCGTGCCGTGGCCGTCAATCACTGGAGAGGCAGAACTGATGGCGCAATTGACATTCGTTGCCCAATCTGCCCCAGATGCTCCGAGGAATCGGTGCTCTATAGATTTTGGGAATGCCTCTCTGCCAGGCGCGCCTGGCAATGGGCCATTCACATCATGAACACACTTATCAGCGGAAGAGACGCCCAAGGCCCATGGCAGCCTCTTACATGGAAGCAAGGGATTTTTTCTGACAACATCCCCCGCAAATTCAATCAAGTCAAGAGAATTTAGATGGAGTTGAGGACCGTGGTCCTTTGGACTTTGTGGATTGAGAAAAATGACAAGGTTTTCAATAACCTCTCATGAGCGCCAGTGAAACTCACACAATCCATTTGGAACGGCATGATTGACTACGGTCGTATGGAGTGAGATCGTGAGATAACCAAGAAGAAATCAAGTCCCACGGTGATGGTCAAGCTGAAGAAAGCCTTGTTTACTCGCCGAGGAAGGAATGAAATCTTTGCCATCGTCGTCAACAATCAGCATCAGTGGCAACCCACTGGACCTGTTGCGGGATTCATCTTCGAGCCGCCATGAATCTCAAGCCCGGCCTGCTGGCCCCGGGACGCCCCGGGGCGTCTCGCTCCGTGGGCCTCCACTTCGAGTTCAGTGCATGGTGCTCTTAGCCGGCCTATGTGATTTCCTCTAGTGCTGGCTTGTTTGCCTTGTTGTTCTCTTAGTTTGCTTCGTCCGTGTCAGTCCTTCTCCCAGGCCACCTGTGGCTGGGGTAGTCCCTTGTTCTTTTGCAATGGAATTACTTTCATTTGTTTCAAAAAAAAAAAAAGTATAAAAATTTAGAAATAAAAAATAAAAATGGCTCGAGCTTGTTAGACATAATTCAAAAAGGACAAACCTATCATTGTGCTCAGCATTTAGCAATACTGAATATAATTCATTTTGCAGCAAACAAAATGTCAATTAAAAGCAAGAAAAATGTCAGTTAAATTTTGTAAGCAAAATATCATCCAAAAATTGTTTCTTGGCTAAGAAGTTTAGGTGTGTGACCACTTAGGCTCTAATAGGTTAACCCCTAAGCGGGAGAGGAGGGGGCGCCAGAACCTACTCTAAACTAAAAAAGGTAAAAAAAGGGGAAGGGGAGGGAAAAATAAAATAAAATAAAATAAAAGGAGAGGAGGGAAAAAAGGAAAAAATTAATTGAATTGAGTGTTGAGATCTCCTCGACTATGTGTCCGCCAGTCACGTTATTGGTACCGTTGAAAAGCTCTCGACAAAGACAGGTGCACCAAAGTTTTCATATCATTTTTAAAGGTACATTGTGAGAGTTATGGATTTTGGAGTTATTTTTAGCATATAAATTGCATTAAATTATGAAAAATGAAATTTGGGAGTTTTTGATGTCATTAACTCATTATTGGCATCATCGGAAAGCTCTCGATCAGTAGGGGTGCACCAAAGTCATTTTGTAACTTTTGAACCTAGGGTGTAAAAGTTATGGATTCTTAATCAAGTTTCCTCACCATATATTAAATTAAATTATGGATAAATGAATCTAAAAAAATAAAAATAAATAAAAGCATGGCTAAATTACAGGGAACATTGGGACAACATCACACGGCCGCACTAGTTATTGTCTATAAATCGAACACAAGAAAATTACAGTGATCTTTAATTAAAAAAAGAAAACAACTTTGTATTTAAGGTCGAAAAAATTGTTTTAAATTGAATTTATAAATCAAATAAAAATTCCTTTAATAATTAAATTGATAAAAAAATAAAAAAATTTAACTATCTAGAACAATGTTCAATGCTATGTATATATTTTGATTTAATGGTAAATGTTATAATTTATTAAACTTTGATTATATTTTTATCATTTGAATTTTGATTCTTTTTCAAGTTTTAGGGTATTCTAAAAACGAGAATGCAATATTAAATCATTTAGCATTATTGGGAAAAAATTCAATAATGATAAATTGATTGTAAATTCTATATAATAAATGAGCTAATCTAAATTGAAATGAAAAAAAATGATTTTATGTAGTGAAGTAAAGAATATACAAAATAATTACAATAAGAGTTGTCACTTTATTTCTACAAAGAAACATGTGTGAAATTTGGAGCTGCATATATAAATGAAAACCAATGCTCTGTAAAAATCATCAATATCACAATTTAAATCTCCATATCATCATAGTTTTACACATGTGATAAAAACTATATTCCGGTATTGAATGAATACACATAAATAGAACATGCCAAAGCTTTTTGGAAATTATAAGTAGCTTTTGCTGAATTTCACATAAATTATTTTTTGAAATTGCTAAAATGTTGAAAAATTGCTAGTTTTCACACATCTTAATATTGTTTGAGTGATCAAGTGTGAGTTCTGAAGGAAGAAAGAAATGGTCTTGTGATCAAATTCATTCTAAGTCACTCCCAAATGATATGGGAATAAGAAGAACTTGCAAGCCCATGTGGATTCTCACTGCACCATATTTTTCTTCAGATTTTGATGTACAATTGAGCATAGAAAAATATTTTATTTAAAAAAAATTCAACTAAGAAAATTTAGAAGGCCAAGTCATCTTCCACCTTCAAAAAGAATTTTGTGATTTGAAGTTTTTATGAATGAGATATAGACAAATTTTAGTAAGGTAGTGAAGAATGCATGAGTTGACTGAATGATAAGGAAACTATGTTGTGATCGGACTTTCGAGGCTCAATTGTGCGTAGTACACTAACTTATTTGAGTATTGATCAACTAAAAAAAGTTGCACAATCAAGCAAGCTTTCACTTCCAAAAATAATTTTGTGATTTGAAGTTTTTATGCTTGAGTTATGCACAATTTCGTAAAAGAGTTTAACCGGTTAACTTTATAGCAATTGTCCTACTTTGTTCTATCCGAGAGTGAGACCCTACAGGGTGTTTGATTTACATAATAAAATGCCATGTACTACACCACTTATCCTAATTAGTCCAAGATGTACTTATTATTTTATAATAACTATATTTTTTCACGTAGCGGGTGAATACTTTTACCAAGTACTGTATGTTTATGGATGTTCTGCTGCATGAATAGTGAACTACCTTTTGCTAATCGTGCATGTGCTACTAATTCCAAAGACACTCTCTATTTTGCAAAATCGTGAAATTGGAGAGGGCTAAATTTTTTACCAAGTGGCTGAAATCTTCATTTCGCACCGATTTTACATTCTAGTGTCATCTTCACTAAATCCTCCCGCACTATTAGCAAATAGTAATGTACCAAAATCTTCAATCTTGGTAAGAAAATCCGCCTTGTGTAAAAATTTATAACCTTGAGTACATAGTGTGGCTCAAACTAAAGAGGATAACGGGTGTAGTAGTCTCAAAAATGCAAGTGATGACATGGCTCCACTATAACCGAGAGTTGTTCTCTAAAGGTTTGCATACAAAACAAATAATTATTGCCATGTTCAGTTGGTCATGGGGTTCTGAATAAGGGCCGCTTCACACTATGGCCGTCCAAGTCGAGAGGCCGTGGGATTGAGAATCCAAACTTTGTTGAGAGTCCAAAGAAATCTACTGAAAATAGGCATAAAATATAGTTTTCATTTTTTATGAAAATAAATCGACGGCCTCTCGACCATAGTGACGGGTCTTGCAAAATGTAGGACCCAAACTTCCTCTCGAGAGGCCGTCACCTTGGTCAAAAAGTGTTGCCATGTAAGCATTTTGAAGGTCCACGGCCTTTGGACTCCCGGGGAGGTCACTCCATTGTCAAGTTGAAAACCACGTGCGAACAAAATAAATCTAAGTTTTCTAAGTTGCATCACCAAAATGGGTCAAAATTTTATCAATTTTTTTTCATGAGTAGATATACTCAGTATCTATTACATAGTAAAAAAAAGATAACCAAATTTGATGATCTTTCTTTTTTTATAAAACATACTGTTTCTAACTAGAATGACGTAGAAATGAACTAAAACAATTACTAAAAAAAATGAAGATGACTAAAAATTTCAAAAAAATATACAAAAGATGTTATCAATGGTTACGTATATGTAGAAAAAATTTCATAATTTTTAAAATTATTTATGGCATATAATATAGGGGTAGCAAACTTTGTTCGCACGTGGTGTTCAACTTGACAATGGAGTGACCTCCCCGGGTTTGGACTTTGGCCTCTAGTGTGAAGGGTCGAGAGGCCAAAACCATGGTTTCTTGCAATTTGATTGGTGGAAATCGACGGCCTCTCGACCTTTGGCCATAGTGTGAAGCGGCCCTAAATGCAGTCGTTGCCATCCACGAATAATGCGCTAATCACTAATTTAGAGCAGCCTGCCTCTGGGTTATGCAGACAGTCATGCTAATAACATTTGCCTCGACTCTAAATCCCCCTTGATGTTAATGCAAGAGGACAAAACATGCCCCTATTTTGTGCATGTAGGGGGCCCACCTTCAAAACTAACCCCCTCTTTCAAGGGTTTAACCCATAAATGTCATAGCGTCCAGTTTCTGAACGATTAACAGATTCAAACTCACTCTGCGTTCTCATCAATGCTTGGATGAAAGTCATCCAAATTTTTGGAGATACTTCACCAAGTTGTTGTCCTATTTAATGGTTGGATTTAGTGATACTTGAGTACATATTTTTCTAAATTTACAACTGTGGAAGTATGTCAAGTTGTTGACCAAGCCAAAATTGCATCAATTGTAGTACAAAAGTGGCCTTACGAAAATGAGGTCATAGATTTAACCCTTTAACGCGCCAGCGTCCACTATGTGGACAACGCCCATATTGAAACTGCTAGATTCTCATCCAAATTGGACGGTTTTCATCCACCAAAATTTCTCATGGTTCTTGAGCAAGTTGACTATCCTTTGTACGGTTTGGATCTTCAAAATAGGTTATTATGATTTTTAGAAAAACAACAGAATTGATTTATGTCAAGTTTCATTCTTAGTTCAAAAAGTGGGACCTTAAATATGATTTTCCTAAATAAGTAGAATCAAATAATGGAAAACATACCATCTCGTAGTGCATGTTATTCCAATTTCATTACCATATTTTAAATTTTTTTGGTGCTAATGTGGGATTTTAAATTGAATTTCAAGAGAAAACCTTGCAAAATTAATTTAAAAATATTAAACAAAAATAGAATAAATCCAACCATACAGATGTGATCTTCACATTGACATTTACAACTTTGCTTTGACCATCAACCCCATTTTTGGTTTTCATCAGACATTTTATAACACTTCTTTGAAAACAGTGTTGAATCGGGATATTAAAGGGTTAAGGAACACAAAAATTTCAGAGAATCACCACGTTTAAGAGTATCTCATTTCAAATTCATTCCAACAAATTTTACTCAAAATATATTGAAATTTTGTTTGTAATCAAATTTAGAAGGAATTTTAAATTTTAACTTTCAAAATTGATAATTAAAATATTGGTGATAGTATTGGTGATCAAACCATACAGATGGAATCTAAAATTCAAAATTTAGAACTTTCATTTGTATATCAATTCCAAAATATTCTTCTAAATAATACTTTATGATGCTTTTCCTCAAATCATCAATTCCAAGGACTCCCTAGTATGTTTAGGGTTAAAATTCCCGAGGGGGTCCTCTTAACCCCTAAACGTCACAGCGTCCAGGAAACTGAACGACTAACAGATTCAAACCCTTCTCACGTTCTCATCAATGCTTGGATGAAAGTCATCCTATTTTTTGGAGATTCTTCACCAAGTTGTTGTCTTATCTAACGGTTGGATTTAGTTATACTTGATTACATATTTTTCTAAAATTACAAATGTAGAAGTATGTCAAGTCGTTGACCAAGCCAAAATTGCATCAATTGTAGTACAAAAGTGGCCTTACGAAAATGAGGTCATAGATTTAAGAAACACAAAAATTTCAAAGAATCACCACGTTTAAGAGTATCTCACTTCAAATTCATTCCAAAAGAATTTACTCAAAAAATATTGAAATTTTGTTTGTAATCGAATTTAGAAGGAATTTTTAATTTTAACTTTCAAAATTGATAATTAAATATTGGTGATAGTATTAGTGAATCAAATTGTACAGATGGAATCTAAAATTCAAAATCTAGAACTTTCGTTTGTAAATCTATTCCAAAATATTCTTCTAAATAGTACTTTATGATGATTTTTCTCAAATTGTCGATTCTAGGAATACCCTGGTACGTTCAGGGGTTAAACTAATTTGGAATTGTAGGCCCCAAATTTGCAAAAACAAATTGCCAAAAAAAGACCCTAGGTGCCCAAAATCAAAATTCCAGAAAATGGGGCCCATGGATGTATAGTGCTTGCATTTACGTCGAGGAGGGGATTTTGAGTCGGGGTAACATCTGACTTCTATTTGGATTCACAAAGATCCCCGTGCAGCACAAGCAAAGCAAGAGTTTCCTAGGTTATTTCATAAAGTACGTGCACCCATAATCACCACAAATTAATAGCAAGTGAGCACAATTTCTATCATAATTAAACATATATTATTCTTATTGGGTCTTATTGGCAAATGAAAGAGGATTTCAACACACTTCAGAAGGCATTATATAGACCTTGTATGAACAAATCATGAATTTTCAAAGTCTTGCTTATAAGTGTACTTAAAAATTGATCCTAAGATTTTATACTCTCATGTTCTCATTGTGTACATCTTTTGTAACCAATATCTATGTTTAGTGTTTCAGTTTTTAGGGTCCAAATATAGGGGTCACATTTTGAGACAAGGTTCACTATGGGTGTGGATACGTGCATACCTTAGAAGCTTGTGTTTGTGTATCATTAATTTTCATTGAGTATTAAATTTTACTAGGAGTCATACATTTTAAAATCCCTAAGGACCAAATGGTGAAAAGTAACCAATATGCTCAAACCAAAACAAATGCAAGACACTATTGAAATGGGTGTGCAAATAATCATGAAGAAATATCATGGGCGTTCGATCCCTATCCAAGATCCCTCATACACCCATTCCAATACACTGAAATCACCATATATTGTGACCCACAGTATTTACGAGAGCATTTACTAATTTTTATTTTTTTTCAAAATACTATGGTAAAATCCATCCAAATTGAATGAGATTTTGTTCAAATGGATGAGTGTACCCACGCCATTCACCCACCCACACTATATGGTGATTTTGGTGTACTGAGGATGATTCAATTTGCATCCCAAGAGAACACTTCGTTTATGAAAATTCACCTCACAGAGCTCTTGGTATGGGTGATCCTCTAAATTGATCATGGACAGGCCAGGTGCACTACCATGACCTGCTACATCCATTATCTTGTTTAGTCCGACTTGGATTAATAACAAAAACTTCGACTAATTGTGAAATTAGAAGAAAGTCCAAGTCGGAACAATTGAGATAACTCGTAGTAATTGTGTTAATGTAAGTATAGTGTGGCCTATACTAATTTTTTTAGTCCAAATTATTATGATTTTATCATGCCAAATATGAATAAAATATTATGACATTATTGTTTTTAGATATTTGAAAAAAATCATTTTAATATAAATAAAATAATAATAATTTATTGTTATATTCTTGGGCTAATTTGGATATATTGAGGCCTGGTGTACTATGCGCAATTATATTCCCTGGTGCAAATATGGGCCTTAAACACCACGCTCTAACACTTTTTCTTGGTGTCCAAGTACCACTTTTCTACTGGTGCAAGTAAGGTTGCCCTATTACAAATGTTAGGTCTACATGACATTGTATTATATGTCTTATGGCTATTGTCTAATTCAAGGGATTTAAGGTATATTTGATATTGTTGTTCAAATATTTTAAAGTATTATCCAACACTCCTAAAACATTCGTAAAAATCATAGAATATTCTCAAATATTTTGAGTATATGTAAAAATATTCATATCTAATAGGCAATGGAGTCTAGTAGACATGTCAAATAGTAAACATCATGTTTGTTTGGGAAGAAAACCATGACGCAACTTGCCTTTGGAATCTTGATCCTTGGATTTAGGGTTGTCTTTCCAAACAAATGTGTACTACATTTACTATGGTTGATATGACATCTAAAAGACCTCTCTCTATAATATAAGAAGATTGTTTTGTCCCAATGACCCTTTGTCCGGTGGGCACTGAGTCATTGACATTACAAACGGACACTTTATTCACGCCGGCCTCAAAGGAGGTCCAAAGTTTCTATCTATAAGAAGATTGTTAGAATATTTTCAAAACATTCAAGAGTATTCTATAATATTTTATAATGTTTTAGGAATATTGAAGAATATTTGGATCAAATATTCATAAACACTATTCAAATGTGACAAATATCAAACATCTATCACGACACCAAATAAGACAACCTTGAATGTGTTGGTCAAAATATACTCTATTTAATATACCTAGGTGCAACAAGAAGATATTGTAAGAGATCTAGTAGAAAGAAACAAATAAACTTATTTTGAACATAACTTAGATAAGTAAAAAAGAGACAAAGAGATCCATAGAGAAGATATAAAGACCCATTAAAAAGACATTTAATAAGAAGAGACTCAGTAGAAAGAAACAAAGAGATCGACCCATATAGAAAAGACAAAGACCCATTAGAAAAAGATTCATCAAAAATAAGCCAAGAGATCTAAAGAGTAAAATTAAATAAAATTCCTCAAAGTTAAGAAGGAAAGTAAGTAGAAATAAATAAAGGTGGAGAATCAAAAATTATGATTGAAAACCATAACAAAACATTTCAATGCATGTTTTTTTATTTAAGGTCACACCAAATTAGTATATTATTTATATCATGATAGATAGTTAGACACCATTTATAACCCATCCTCATTAAAATTGTAAAAAATGCAAAGGTGAAAATTAATAAAATAAAACAAAACGTAAAAAATGATGATTCCAAATGAAATTAATAGTGTGGAACTTCATTGAAGATCACGAATAATCTATAGGTTGCAAATCAAGGTTGTTGTTGCATTTACTTTCTATATTTTTAGAGATATATGTGATAATAAATAAACATCAAAATTTTGGAAAACTTAATTCAAAAGTTGAAGGAGCTTTCAACCTCTCTATACTTATATACGTTTAGCTCAAAAAGATCTAGTCCGTAAAGAATTGACTTATATTACCCATTTTGTTTCCAATATTCTATAATCTCTTTATAAGCATGGATAGCTCACAAAATGAAGATGAAGCTACTAATTGTTTAAAGGAAAATTAAGCTTTTATTGTGAAAATATTCACGTTTAAAACTTTAAAATAAATTTTACAAATTTTCTAATTAAAGTTATAAAAATAAATTATTTGCAAATAAAAAACTGAATTGAAGGATACTAAGATTAGGAGTTCTCTATGGGGAAGTCACATACGATATACTGTTGTAAACCACGTGCGGTCATGAGCTAATTAGAGGTGGGCTATTTATCTAACTTACTTAATAAGATTTGGAAAAAAGAGCATTTAAGAGTATTCAAGAGCATCGGAGAGAATCTTGGAAACTTTTAGGGGTATAAAGTCTAGGGCTTAATAATGTATTGTAGAAATGACATGGAAATACCACTACATGTTTTTAACAATTTGAGCAATCAAATCCATGCCATCCTTCAACATCTTTGCAAGTCAAGATTGCTCAAGTAATCACACTCTTTAGAAATTAAATTACTTCTTGTTTTGCTTCTTCTTTTAAAGGGTTTGTTTTTTGTTGTCTTGTAGGCATCGTATCGAGGGTGGGTTGAACAAACACTCTATTCACGCCGGCCTTGCAAAAAGGACCAGAGTTCTTATTTTGTTTTTTGCTTCGAATTATACTTTATGTGCATTCTGTGATTCATTCATAATTTGGATGAGTGCATAAAACACCTATACTATTTGTTGTATTTAGGTTCAATGCAAGTGATTTTTCTAGAGTACTTTTTAGAGAATTTTTTTAGAGAACTAAATTTTAAATAAGGCCAATGTTTAGATTTCTAAGAATATTATATTTTAGAAAGAACAAGCCTAGGAAAAATTTCTAAGCATAAAAACTATGAAAGTGTAAAATTAAAATTTGAAGAAAATGGATACAACAACATTTGGATTATTAAATAACCACCAAAAATAATAATAATAATAATAATAATAACAATTAAATTAAAAATTGGTTTTTGTGAGAACTTTTTGAAGAAGAGATTTCAACAAAAAATGGTGACTGGTTTATGCCCTTTGTGAAAAACAAAATATTTGCTATTTTTAGTTGCCCCTTGTACCATGATATGACTGGAATGTGTGTGCGAGAGATTGAAGGGATGAATCACAAAACATCCAAATAATCACAATAATTGCAACTGTTCTCCACGATCTCTCGCACAACCATATCAATAGTTGGAGTACACTCCACTCTCTCTAATTGCAGTGCTTTGGATGGAACAAGCGATTGGGCTCCTAAATGCACTTTGAAAATGTATACTCTTATCTAAAACTACCGCAATTAATCATACCAAGATTCACTTTCTAAAAATATAATGTTGAGTTTTAGTGATTTTTAAAGCGTTTTTGGTGTTTGACATTATAAATTCATTTATAAATCACCGGGGCTTCACTACTCTCCGCACTACTAGTGATAAATGATATATTATGATACATTAAAAAGTAGAAGCTATGAAATTGTTACATTAACCCCTAAACGTACCAAGGTGTCCCTGGAATTGACGATTTGAAAAAAATCATCATAAAGTGCTATTTAGAAGAATATTTTGGAATTGATATACAAATGAAAGTTCTAGATTTTCAATTTTTAGATTCCATCCATATGGTTCGATTCACCAATACTACCACCAATATTTAATTATAAAATTTGAAAGTAAAAATTAAAAATTCCTTCTAAATTTGATTACAAAAAATATATATATATATTTTTTGAGTTAATTTTGTTGGAATGAATTTGAAATGAGATACTCTTAACCCCTAACCGCCCAACCATGTATATTTTGCATGATGAATGGATTTGAAATCTATTTTCTCCATCCATCATGCACTTTTTGCAGTGTGGATTTTTTACTGAAACTTTTATGGGAAGTTAGCTTCGTGCATGTGATCCGATTAGAAAGAGGATGATTTGTGAAATTTTTATGCCTCATTTCATGATGTAGTGTTCCACCCAAAATTTCGAAGATTCTAGTCTAAAAGTGCTCTTGAAAAAGTCAACTACTAAAATGAAGCAACCAAAAAATCTCCAAAAATCACTACACTTAAAGTATTACATTTCAACCCACCACAACAAATTTCATTATTAGATTGTCAATATTTTATTCATAATCATATTACAAAAGAGTTTTAAATTTTAAGTTTGAAATTTTATACACAAATTATGGTGATAGCAATCGCAAATCTAACCGTATGGATAGAATCTAAGATTCTTAATGTACAACTTTTATTCATACATCAAGTCGAAAATATCCCTCTTAGTTGCATTTTATAATGCATCTTTGGAAAACTGCCAAATCTGAAGAGGGTGAGAACGTTTAGGGGTTAAACGTGGTGATTCTCTGAAATTTTTGTATTCCTTCAATCTACGACCTCATTTTTGCAAGGCCACTTTTAAACTACAGTCAATGCAATTTTGGCTTGGTCAACAACTTGACATACTTCTACATTCGTAATTTTAGAAAAATATGTACTGAAGTATCACTGAATCCAACCATTAAATAGGACAACAACTTGGTGAAGTATCTCCAAAAAATTGAATGACTTTCATTCAAGTATTGATGAGAACATAGGGTGAGTTTGAATTTGTTAGTTTTCCAGAAACTGGATGCTGTGACGTTTAGGGGTTAAATCTATGACCTCATTTTTGCAAGGCCACTTTTGAACTATAGTCAATGAAATTTTTGCTTGGTAATTTTAGAAAAACATATTACATCTGTAATTTTAGAAAAATATGTACTCAAGTATCACTAAATCCAACCGTTAGATAGGACAACAACTTGGTGAAGTATCTCCAAAAAATTAGATGACTTTCATCCAAGAATTGATGAGAACCAGGGCTTTTTTTTGTGGCTTCTTGGAGCCAGACTCCGATGTCGTGGCATAGTCACAGTGGTCTAAATCTGGAGGGACCATCTTCCATTGCATGCATGGAGCACTGCTACAATGCAAAATAGAAGCCCTGATGAGAACGTAGGGTGAGTTTGAATCTGTTAGTTGTCGAGAAACTAGATGCTGTGACATTTAGGGGTTAATTATCTTGATAATAAACGAAGATCATCATCCCATGAAAAGTATCGTACTTCATGAGCATCATCCTTCATACTGCATCATCCCATGCAAAATTTTCAATACAACATGATGGGTAAGGCTTTTCGGTATAGTTTTTCCAATAGAAACTGGAGGTGGATAAACTTCTAAACTTGGTGTATTGCAAAGGAACTGATCACCACTATCATCATCGGAAGAAATTTCAACATCAGAAGATCCCTCTCTAATCAGCACGTGCAACCATGCTACATGTAAGCCTACATTGAATGCCAGAGGCGGGGACAGATATGCAACTTGAGGGACAGATATGCAGCTTCCGTGTCTTTACAGAAATCATGCGAGAAGGGAAATATGACGCATTTTCATTCGGTTTGTGCTGCAAGTGTATAGAATAAGTAGTTTTATCCCAATCACTCTTCATCGCTGTAGACTATCCCTGGGGGGTTGAGCACAATGACTCGAGCTGGTCTTCCAACATTGGTTATCAAATTTCTCGGAAAAAACTCCACGCCAATCGATCAAGAAATCTGACTACACAAGCTTTGAAAACACAAGGAATCAAACCGAAAATCCTTGAAGAGCATTAACTGCAAAATTCTGCAGACCACGGAAAAGTGCAGACAAAAGAAACAAGATTTTTAGTGTTGAGAACCAAAGACTCACCAAACGCTTTGAAAATTCTGCAGTTAAAGAACAACTCTAATGTGTAAACTATATGCAAAGGTTAGGGAGTTCTGATCCTCAAAATTCCACAGATAGTTTCAACAACAAACGAGAGAATTATAGACTGAAATACAAACTAAATTTGCCAATGCGAGTAATTACCACTTGCAATCTACATTCGGAAACCCTAAAACTTAAACCCTGAAAACGAGATACTGAGCAGTAATGACTCAATTCTAGACACAAAAACCACCACTCTTAAAAACCTGATCCGTCATGCCTAGAAAAATTATCGCGTAAGAAAATTCCTCTAATACATAAGCAATTATCATTGACCAGTACTATCCACGAGTGATACATACGAAAGAGTGAGATCCCTCAAAGCCAACATAGACACACCGAGGTTCCAAATTGGGCCTGATGATATTTCAAGCAATTTTGAGTAGGCCTTATATGGAGTTTCTTTTGTTCAAATTCATTTATTTATTTATCAACCCGTGCAATGTTCTTCATTGATTCCGGTGATATGAAATTGGGTCCCATCTGAATTATATTTTTCACAATATGATAGATTGAATTTGTCAATTTAAACCCATGAACCCTTAATCCTTTCGGGGTTATTGTCGCTGTTGGCCTCAGCATCACCTTGGCAGCACCATAGTCACCATCGGCTCTGCACACAACACTCACACGAGATACTTCAAGGGACTAATTTACCAATGTTCAAAATCAACACTCTAAACACCCTAAGAGCAGTGTCCAAAAACATCGATTGATCTGACACTCATTCTCCAGGGTTTAGCCACATAGAACAATGAGACTGGAATATATTCCCATTAACCCCTAAAAGAACAGCAAGACTTCAAACTAACCAAACTAAGGTATGTTTACACTTGGTGTTAGGAATGATATTAACAAAGTGAATCGAACGAACCACGAAGAATGAGGAGCTGATTTTTGGAGGGGTGGTGGATCATCAAGCCAAGCTTTCAACGAGCCTAAACTTGCCTCAAGGGGATTTGAGACGAGGTAGTGGTGGCCATTTGAGCATCACGAGGCCAGCTGCCTTCAACTTTAGTGCGGCATTCAAAGTCAACTTTAGAGGACAATACCAAACATACTATAAAGATCTAGGAGCTGGATTTTGGAGAGGTGCTAGATAATCAAGTCAAGCTTCCAAAGAGCCCAAGCTTGTCTCGATGGAACTTAGGACGAGGCAGTGGCAGCTGTTTGAGTGTCAAGGGGTCATCTGCCATGCATGGGACAAATTGACGACTACAAGGGGATCAACATTTGGTGATGGTGGTTTGTAATTATCTTCTTTCTTTCTTGATTATCAAATTGTAGTGTTATTATCATAGTAGTAAGTAAATATAGAAGTAGTTGTCTTTTGAGCTTGTATGTTTGGGTAATAGTGCCGGTTGGCCGTCCGGTTGTGTTTGTATTAGTTGGATTGATGAGATAGAGATGTAACTATTGTCTTAATTGTGTGGTGTTAACCACAATGATAGTGTTCTGAGAGGATTGTATTAGTGTTTTCTAACATTTGAATTCTTGATAATAGAATGGTGCTTTACGATTGAGTTTTGCAATTGCAATGCATTGTTTGTAGGTGGTCTATAAGAACAACGTCTAAATATAATAATCTGTAGTTAGTAGAGGAGTCCATGCTTGGAAGCGCCTTAGAGTCCTTTCCAACCACTTCCGGCCCATTCTTGTGGCGCATTAGCTGCTAGCCGGTCAAAGTGCTCACAAGAATATTTAGGGTTTAGAAGTTCATCGTCATTACAAATTGCAATTCCAATAAAAAAGGATCAGAAAAAAGTGCATTGTCTCAATGTGAAGGATTATGAAGATTCCAAACTAGTGAAGACATTCCACAAGTGCAATGCTCATGACCAAAGGATTGAAATGGCATTCAAAGGTGAATTGAAATAGCCAGTGATTGAAATGGCGCATTCGTATCTGTGATGGAAGGTGAAGTACTTGGTCATGGCTACGGTAACTGAGTGGTGCCAGACGTCGGTAGCGCTCTTCCGCACAGTAGTAATGACCTCATTGGCCGAGCCCGCGCCCACGGTGCCCTTCTTGTCGCCAGTCACGACCACAGCAGGGAACAACATCGATTTGCCGTCCTTCACCACCTTGGTCACGCGGCGAATTTGCACCATACATTCCTCCATACTATTTGGGCCACCCTTGCAACGGTCCTTACGCCGGCCACGCCCACGTCCTTCCTCCTCGTCGCCCAGATTCCCATCGCTCGTGGGGGATTTCGTGAACCCCTCGAAGGCCTTCCCGTACAGGACTTCGTAGGCAACGGAGATAAAATTTCTAAATTGTAAACCAAGTGAACTCAATCAACAATCTCATCTTTTGTTTATCCCATATGCTTTGTTAACAACAAATGCTTTGTGTCTGTACAATTACGACTGCGTTTGATGAACGGGGAGTAGATGACTAACTCCGAGTCATCTGGATGCCAGCCCAAGCCTCTAGGAGCTGTTTCCCGTGAGCTCGTACAAACAAGCTGCCAACAGTCGTGGCCAGTGATCTCAAAACTGGCTAAAATTAGCTGGATTTCTACCCAAAAAAATGGGGCTGCTAAATATACAAAGAAAGAAAATGATTTTTTTTTAAAATGTAGCGAGAATGCTCATCATGTTATAAATATTTAGCAACTTAAATAAATATTTAGCATCATGTTATAAATATTTAGCAATATTCTGCGGATATCATCATGGTATCACCTTAATATATCAAGGGTATTGCCGGATATTATAGAGGTATCGTGAGTAGTACATTCACAAGGTAGCAAAAGTATCTACCATTTATGTGGGAGGTAGCACCCTATGCTAAATGTCATAAAATGGTTCTGAGAGCACTGGTCGTGGCAGAGAAGCAGGCTCCCACCCTTCAACTTGATATACAACCTTTTTTAGAAAATATTTGTTGCTCATCCGTTTGGACATACGATCATGGAAACATGTTCTTACATTCAACACACGTTTGAGCATCCTCTGACGCAAATCAGTGAGAATGTCTATTGTATGCGACCAATGGGACCTAGAACAGTCATGGAGACATATCGGAACAATTTTAGAGATGAGACGAAAATAGAATCTGTCATGGTGACGAAATGGAACTGTCGTGCCGACAAACCTACCATTCAATGCATGCTAAACCAGCTTCGACTTAGGTCGCCAATAGAATTTATGATAGATTTTAAAGTTCAGATTAGACCCGCTAGCTTAAAACATAGAAATAAACAACTTTCTAGTTAGAAAAAAATTCAAAAAAGTTACGAATTTTCATATAAACGTAGTATCATATTGATTACATTTTACTACTTCAAGCTCTACAACTACGTAATTGTCTATACTTTGGCCTACACAAAAAAACGATTTAATGATCACCAAACTTGACCAATCTACCAATGCGTGTCTAACCTTTGCTTTGATCATTGCTTCCAATCTAAAAGGTGTAGATCGACACAACTCAAGGAGATCGTTTCTACACATCAAATTCCATTGGCATTCAAGACTTTGCCTTATAATAACTCCTTCAAACTTCAACAATACTTGGACCATGTTAAAAAAAATCTTTGAGAATCTTCTAACATTCTCAATTGGGTTCTAATCGGGTGAATTTATTTAAATTAGTGATTAGTTCATCAAAATATTGTTGATGGGCGTTCTGATGGCATGAGTGAGTGAAAAAGGTAGTCTAAAGTGATGGATTTTTGGAGAAAATAGACTTCGAAAAATTCTAGTTAATTTTTCGTAAATGATGGATGTATGAATTTTTGAAGGTTTAGGGGTATGACAGATATCCACACAATGATGTTTTTGGCTCTGTTTATTTTCGAGCGAGTGCCCTGCTACGACCATATTAGTTGAAAATATGATATAGTGTTTCAACTAAAATGTAGTGTAAAAGGGATCATAGATAATTAGAATTCATTAGTCAAATTTTACATGGTCACAGGTGACTAGATCAATGTTTTTTTTTCTGGCGATTTTTAGCTTTTGGTAGCTGCTAAGAAGCAACTTCCAAAAGCTAAAAATTGCAAGAAAAAAAACATTGAACTAGATGTTGAATGATAATGAATTTATATTCTAAAAATAGAATCCTACCATTCCATGATATTTAATAAACCTTGAAAATCTAAGAATGGAAAAATGTGCAAGATCATGAAACTCATATGAAGGGCTTGTTTCTTAAAACACATGTACATATAATGATTTAGTGAAACATGAAATTTATATACCAAAAATAGTGTGGGAAGGGTAAAAACCATTAAGATATCATTTTTTGCAGCAAACAGGTTTTTTTACATTGTTATTACAAATCAAATTTAATGTATCAAAGATGGATAATTTTGAAAAACAAATTTGACGGACATCATAATTAGAGAAGAAGTAAGCTCTAATTTCTTTATTTTTTAAATTAAAGACATTTTTACCACTACATACACTACAAGGTTTTTTTATTTGGTTTTTGGGTCATATAACTTTAGGCTACAAAGCTGGCATGCATGTGAATGATGTGGCTTTTTTATCCCTTATTTTGGAAATTAGAAGTAACATTTGCCGAATTTCACATAAATAATTTTTTGAAATTGTCGAAATGTTGAAAAATTACCATTTTCCACCACTCTTAATAGTATTTGGGTAATTGATTGTGAATTTTGGAGCAAGAAAGAGCTAGTCTTGCAATGAAATTCATTCTAAGTCACTTCCAAATGATTTAGGATAAGAAGTACTTGCAAGCTTAAGAGTTCTCACTACACCATATTTTTCAGTAGGTTTTGGTGCACATTTGAGTATAACAAATGATCTTATTTTGAAATGTTTTGAACTAAGAAAAGTTAGAAGGACAAGCCATCTTACACCTCAAAAAATAATTTTGTGATTTAAAGTTTTTATGCATGAGATATTGACAAATTTTAGTAAGTTTGTGAAGAATGTGCATGAGTTGAATGATAAGAAAATGTGTTGTGATCAGACTTTTGAGGCTCAATTGTGCATAGTAGACTAACTTATTTTGAGTATCGTTCAACTAAGAAAACTTTCACAATCAAGTAATCTTTAACCTCCGAAAAGAATTTTGTGATTTGAATTTTTCATGCTTGAGTTATGCACATTTTTGTAAAGGATTTTAACCAGTAATAAAGAGATAACAAGAAGTGAGTTGTACGTATCCCACATTCATTGTTGTCACTAGTGCACTAAATTTTGTATAAACCACAAGGCTTTACACCCTCTACAACGCACATTTATGAAATGTAGTGCACTTTCGTACATCTTTGAAAAAAAGTTGCCGAATTGTTGGTTATTTCCGAATTTTATTTAAATATTGGAAAAAAGGTTGAAATTTATTTGATTATAATTCAAAGTGCCCAACTCAAATTCCGCACTTTAATTGAATATTAGGCACTCAAGTGTGCAACCTGCCCTTTGGATACGGTAATTTTTGAAAATCCACTACATATCTTTTTTTGTGATTTTTGAGGTCCAAATGAGATTAAAAAAATCATTATAACCATAAAATAACTTCAAATAATCTAATTCTTTGGAGGATGGTGAATTTCACAATAGTAAACTATATTGTGCAAAATGAATCTCCAAAAAAAATTATTTTGAAAATTTAATACGGTTTTGTGTCGTAGAATAAAAGTCAAATTTTGACCCATAAGGTTTTTAAAATGCAATAAAGTGCTCAATATTTGGAATTTTTGAATATCCAAAAGTGAATCACAAAAGTATTGTCTTCAAGTTAGGAAAATTTTCATGAAGAAATCACGAAAAACGTTGACACTGACCATAGCTTTGGAATATGTACCAATTTCATGGTTTTGGGTAACAAGCTCGAGGTGACAAGCAACAACATTCTTTCCAACATTGAAAAAAAATTGTTTCCAGATGGGACCAAAATTTATATCACTAGAGGTAGTGAAGATCATTGCATGCATTGGTCAAAAACAAATAAATTTGAACAAAAAGAAGTCCAAATAAGACCTACCCAAAACTGCTAAAAGAAAACATGGCTCGGTCCTTTTGGGGTTAAAATAGAAAGTCAATCACCTCTTTGATGTCTTTAAATTGTCTAGATGCTCGCAACATGCTCTCCTTGGATTTTGAACCTAATAATGTGAATGTCTTGAACTCTGTTCTACATGGCTATTGTAGAAGCATCATTCATTAGTAGAAACACCACCCACATAGACGAGCGACCCACAAGAAGACCCCACATGACAAATTGGACTAGTTGTGGATCTTTTTGGACATGCTTCTCAAATCTACACAGGCGGTGTTTCTACTAGTGATTCCTCAAGATACATGGGCATTGTAGCCAACATTTTTTTATTCAAAAACAAAATTTAAAAATTCATTTTTTTGAGGGAGAACCTTATTTTTCTAGAATCTTAAAGAAAAGGGACTATAGAAAAGTGACCAAGCCTCGACTAGACAGCTGAAGAATGCTATGCAGATCAAGTCGAAAGCATATTGCAATTCGGCCACACGTTTGAATGAGTGCATGTACCTCCCAATTGTCGTACGCCAAGCATGGTGTAAAGCTTTCCCAAGGCTGAGGGGCATATCATCTAGTTCATACCCACATTTTGAACACAAAGGTCTCATATGGCCATTTCCCACGTCATCCCTTCTAGTCTCACTTTTCCCACATATATTCACAATATGACATATACCTACATCACGTGCCTAAAAAGAGAGCTTAACAAGTGACATATTAAAGTTAGTAGGAAAATATGAGATTAGAAGGGAAATGCATACAAATTGACTAGGACTCACTATTGACTAGGCAATTGGTGTATGGAGTTTGGTTACCCATGAATAATCAACCTACATAATGCCGAGATATTTTTGGGTAATCATGCTTCAAACACCAATTTCTAAATATAACTATTGTTCTAAGATCAAGTTGATTCATATCCCTCTTGCAAATGGATGACATTTTTGTATCCTTCTTGTAGATGAAAGAATTCTTCGTGGGGTAAACGAACAAAGATTCTCGTATTTGCAAAGTAAATGGTTAAACTTGTTTGCTTGAAAAACCTTTGAGGAAGGAAGATATGACACCTAAACTTGTTCAAGTGATCAATCACAATGCCCGAGACACTCTTAAACAATGGTTGTGAGACCCTAATTGAACTAAGACGGCCTATCACCAATCCCCATGCGTGACATACTTCAATAGGGCACTGCAGTCTAAACTCCATACAATGACACTCCATAATATGACGATATTATTGTTTCAAGTAATTTCTGTAACTAATCCATGCCTGCCACCTTGAAAGTAGGGCTTCCCAAACATGTCAATAGAGAGGACAATTGTATTTGGAACGACTATTTAGTGACACAAATTCATCTATTTCTACACTTGAAAACATTGCTGGGCTTGTTTATCACGGACATTTTCTACCAGATAATTGCAGTTTCTGGAAGAATGATACCAAGTTTAGAATAACTCGTATTGTTGTGCATAAAAGATAAAAACTGAAAATTTTGAAAAACCAATGAGTTCTGAAGAACTCAGTCCTACGTTGTGTAAACGTTTCAGTGAAGGGTAAATAAGATTAATTTCTTCTATTATCAAACGATTTTGCAAACAAGGAACATCTACATAATCCATGTAAACGTGAATGTACAGAAGAAGTGTCTCTACAACATTTCTACAGGCATGAGTACTTACATCATTCCAGAAAAATCTATAGACTTTCTACCCCTACTAAAGTTTCCAAGATTCTCTTTGATGCTCTTGGATACTCTTGGATGCTCTTTTCTTCAAATCTTAAGTAAGTTTTCCTTGTTTGATTCTTACTAAATTCTCTCATACAATGCCAAATGTCCTCTCTCACCATAGTTCCAAGAAAAGTTAATGTATTTGTAAAATTCGTAAAATTCGATCCAAGCAGTAGGGGATTCGGAACCCTGCTGTTATAAAATGTTATGGAATTTTGAAGCGCAATTGAATTTTCACTTCACAAAATGAAATTAGTGCTCTCATCACACTAGTCACCGCACATGTCTATCGGATTCCTTGTTTTTGACTTTTTGAAGCAACCAATCCATACCTTCTTGCAATCCGTCTCCAGTTTTGGCTACAATACCAACAATCCGAAATATGATGAAATACTCGAACGAGGCAAAAGGCAAGCGAACAGATCAAATATTATGCTTCCATTCATGACGTGTAAAAATAGATATACCTGAGCAGCCTTGGATCTGCCAAACTCGGTCTCGAATTCCAACAAGATTCAATCCAACAGACACCTGCTCAAAGATATGAGTTCAGCCATGCAACAAGCCACACATATCAGCTGCCAATTCTATCAAGGATGTTGACACTTTTTCTCTGTGTTCGACGTTCGACATCAAGTGTCGTATTAGACGGGGTGTCGAGTATGTTAGACAACTTGGATGAAAATATTCTTGAATATCCAAGAATATCCCAAAACATTCTAGAATATTTTGGAATATTCTATATATATTCTAAGAATATGCTTCTTTGACAAACGTGTCAGTTCGTCGTGTTAAAAAAAACACACGTTTTTGCTCAGAATAGAGATACCCCAAACGGCTTAATTCAGTGGCCACACAGGAATCGAACCTGGACCTTCAAATAGTCCTCTCGCAATCATATTCCTTTCAGTTGGAGTATGATGGCGAGAGGTTGATGAGTCTGAATTTGAAGGTCCAGGTTCAATTCCACTGATTTAAGCCATTTGGCGTTATCTCTAACCTGGGCTACAGCGTGTGTTTTTTTTTAACAACTTATTCCTCTGGAGACCTACCTCATCAGCCGGAAGTGCATCCTGCTTCAGATCCTGCTTGTTGGCCAGAACAAGCAGAGGAACACCCTCCATCTTCTCTTCCTCCAGGAGAAGGCTCAACTCATCCCCTGCACTCATAACATTGCACTCTGAAGCCTGTTTTCCTTACTCCAGAAAGCAAGTCAAGAAAAAACAAAAGTACGGGGGTGTCAGAGTGCGAGCTTGTGAGGTGGTTCCTACATGTAGGCATCCTGTAATTCACATCCACAACTGTGAGACTCTCACCAAAACAGTTGCCTTCTACACGTGAATTGAAACCGCAGGGTTTTGTGACTGCCCTTCAAGGAGACACAGGCCACGTACAAAAAGCTGAGCAAATACTCGCACTCTAACACCCCCTAGTACATTCATCTGTATTGTTTGATGCTACCAGGTTTTGCATTTGGTGTAGTTATCATGTACCACTCTCCTCCAGACGGTGCCTGTCAGTAGAGTCAATTACATATACCTGCACCTCACTATTCACCCTACTTCAGAAGACATTCAAACATCAACAACACCAAGGTATAAGGTAGAAGATACTAAAACTGTTAGGGACCTAATGCCATGTCCTACACAGATTTCTGTTACCAACAAGAATTCGTTGGACTTCTTAGCCAGTGGTATAATCAATATGATCACCGAAATAAAAGAATAGGTTGGTTCCTTACCAAGGCATCTGTAGATTCGAAATAGTTCCGCCAGTATGGTCTGATTGCCCTCTGACCTGCAAGAATGCCAATATCATTGCACCTCTTGTGAGCAATACTACGACATCAAAGCTTCGTTTCATGAATAAGCAGGAACATGAAGCTCTTCACAAAGGATCTATGACTGAACAAATGTTCGTACCGCCTATGTCCCACACATTGAGCTTGAAACCCTCATGGATCAATGACCTAATGTGGAAGCCCTGTCCAACACAAAAGACGAAACCATGAAGTGCTCAACAGACAGTCCAATTCAACACATAGCTTGCGATGACTACATACTGGGAGCAGCAGATAGGAACAAAAACATTATCCCAAAGATATCAACGAATACCTCGTTTTATGTATAGAGTCACCTCATCAGAATTCAAGCCGTATACAAGGGTGTTGAGAGATGCACACCTGCGTAGGTGTAACCGTGTTGATATCTCCATCTGACAAGGCTCTCAAGATGGTGGTTTTTCCTGCATTGTCCAAACCCAGAAACAGGATCCTCGCCTCCTGTGGGACAGTCAGGTGCAATTCAATCAATCTATTATATTATAGACCATGCACGCACATTTCACGGTTCCGCTGCGTAAAACAATTGAGCCGCACTTCCGCACGGGCCAACCTAGTACTCCCTCTGTCCGGAAATAACTGTTTTAATTTTTGGCGTGTTTTCACTTATCGGCCCCAAAAAAGCCAGCTCGGTACTTGAAAAATGGTCTATCTTTAATAGTGATATGTAGTTTTTGTGTCACTCTCATTGTCCGCCCGGTTTGAAGTGGACAGAGCTCACGTTTGAAGTATAAAACATAGGACAGATATTGCACCAAAGAAATTGCCAAAAACTAGGACAATTATTTCCGGACAGCGGGAGTATCTACTAATTCAGCACAGCCTACAATGTAAATGTTTGCTTCCCAACACCCAAGTTCAGATTAGGGTTACCTTAGTATCACTGACCTAATGGTCCACTGAGGGATAAATATTCCAGGATAGTTAACCCAAATTGGTCCTCATGGTTTCTTGAGCAGTTTTGAGCATTACATATGAGAACTTTCTTTTGTTCAATTTTTTGTATTTAATGACCAACACATGCAATGTTCTTCATCGATTCTGGACACTCTCTTGTTCAATTTCCTTTATGTACTGACCAACACATGCCATGTTCTACATTGACTTTAGTGATATAATATTTAACTTCATTTATACACAACAGAGTTATCCTTTGACTCGAACAAATTTGAACCCCACTTTGCTTTCAAGATTTCAGCCCTCAAAATTTTGAACATGAATCGATTAAAGAAACTAACATACAGTAAGGATTCATGGTTTTCAACTGATCATGTTAAAGTTGTCCTTAAATTTGAATCTGATTCCTTTAGAGGTTAAGATAATGCATCAAATTCCTTGCAGCTGTTAGATCTGCAACTAGGATCCTAGTGTTATGCTCATATCATCAACCTCGTGGGTGAAGGTGTACTTACATCAACCTGCGACCTGTAGAGTCTCCGCAGCAAATCCAGCAATCCCTGTTGATAGGAAAAATGTATGCATTCACGAACTTCAGTTCAGGCCAGTTGTGATCGAAACCCTAACACGGAACTACCAATTCTCTTAGGTAAATTTACGTACCATGGCTGCAGATGAAGCACCCGTCACGCAGCCTTCAAATCATGACCATAGCTGGTGCAACACGAAAAGATCGAAACAGGCACACTCCACGCCATTGTGCTTTCTCACCATGAATTGGAACTCTATGCATTGACTGCAGCAAACTAGTACTCTCTTCCCAAACTGTGAAACCCTAAAAACCTGTTTCATCAATGGACTTAGGTGATAGGTACCATGCGTGAGAGAGAGTCTGGTGTCGAAATTGAATTTTTCCACGTCAGATTTTGACAGGTCCTCGTCACCTCGAACCAATCATAAGGTGACATGTGGCACTTCTGACAAAAAAATAATAACTTTGTGTCGAAACGAACTGGGTCATGTGGCAGTCTGAGAAATAACATGCCGAGTCACGTAGGTGACTAGAGATGTCATTTTTGTAATTTTTGAATTGGACAAATGTTGATTATCGTAGCCACATTTTTGTTTTAAAATAATTTCAAAAATAGATTCTTCTATTTTTTTTCTAATAGAATGGTGAAAAAAGAATCTTGAAGAACGTTCATAAATTTTAACATCTGGCAAAATCAAATCTTTCAAATAATAGGTATTTCTCTGTATAAGTTTTCTATATAGATACAATATACGGAGTATATCTTTTTCTCATTTACTCTCACTACCGGAAATAGAAAGTGTGGTCTTTGGGAATTAATAAATAGACCCGGGGAGGTCACTGTCAAAATTTTATTAAACCACGTGAGAAAAAATATAGGGTAAAATTTAATTCATTGGAGCAAAAATTTATACAAATTTTAGAAATACCATAGCCTAGATGAAATGGCCTATACGGTATTATATCTAAAGTAGGGTAGGTGAAAAGTATAGGTAGTATTCTATTTTTATTAATAAAGTAGGGTCTCAAATATTTAGAGGAACGAAGAATTTATGTGAGTTCTAATGAAAATCCTTGGATTGAATGAGAATCGCCTCAATTGACTAAAAATCGTCGAAGTTAGCCAATGGCTAGGAATGAACCACAAATGAAGGTTGAATTATTTGGCTTCATGGGAAAGTCTCCTCATGATGAATTTGAGCATTAGGTGACCAATGAGATTCACGAGGCTAGGGCGGGGTGGTAGTGCCGCATGCTTCCTCTCACAACATGCATTTCTCACTTAAACCTACCATCGAACATTTTAGGCATTAAGCACAGTCGTTATTCTTTGAAAGTTACGTTCATGTATTGTTGTCGTTTTGTTATGTCCGATTAAGTTCAATTTATGCTGAAATTCCTGGATTTTGATAAATGGTCCAGTTTATAAATAAAATAGGGTCTATAAAATAACTTAATGGTGGAAATTATATTTACCTATAGGGTCTTGAAAAATACCTCAAAGTACCATTTTATCTACTAATAGGGTGCAAATTATTTAAGAAATTTAGATAAATAGCCCACCTATAATTAACCCCCAACCGCACGTGGTTTACAAAAATATGTAGTATGTAACCTCCCCGTGTAAATAGAATCAAAGCACGGTGCCCACGGCCCATATTGGCATTAGTTTGGTGCCAATATGGGCTCCATGCTCTGACACTATTCCTTTGTGCCCAAGTACCGATTCTTTTTATTTGTGTTTGAAGAAGTATGGTTATAAGTGATAACTATTGCCTTAATTCAATAATCATAAATTGCCTTCTTTAGTAAGGTAGGTAGGTAATTGATACTTTAGTATCGAAGATGGAAATTTTGAGATGGTAATAAGAGAAGTTTAGAATTACACTAGGTAATTCAATTTTGAGGAATCTTATAGGAAAACAATATTTATAAATTGCATGAGAAGCAAATAGGTACTATCTTCTATAATCTATTCCAAATTTGAGTCACCTAGTAAATGATGAGGTGATACTTTTATTCATGTTATTGAACATAACCTCAATGATTGAATAATTTTCCATTTAGTTCTCAAAAGCACACCATAACACTAAATATCTAATATGCTATCAAAGATTATCATATATATTATATTTTTCATATTCAATGTTTGATTGTGATCTGTAAAGATTGGAGACTATGTATCATAAAGTTGCTCCAAAATTGCCATTTCAAATGCAATGAGTAAAAAATGAAGATAAAGGGGTTTTAAATCCCGGGGATTCACTAAGTGTTTTGATCTACAACTAGCTGCGAACACAGGGTATTATCAGGGGGTATTATCTTTCCTACATAAAATTTTACACACCCTTAAATTTTATAATTCCTAATGTATGTGCAATTGTCAGGGACCTTGTTTTTATTGTAATTTTTTTAAAGGATGAATAGTATACATGCTATGTTTATTTGAATTATTAGAATTAGAGGGTTTTGGCTTTCCATACAATACCTTTTTGATCAATCAACAAATGCAAAGATAAAGCAACAATATTAGTACACATATCATAGTACACACATAGACAAGTACACATGAGTACACATTTCCCATTACACACAAGTTGAGCATATATTAGTATACACAATTGAGTAAACACATTAGTACACACAATTGAGCCAACACAGATCAGTACACAGAACTTAGCAAACAAAATATGAAAATAAGCCAAAACATAAATCATATATCCAAAGGAAAATGAACTTGCATACATCATACAAACATCATGCAGAAGTCAAAGAAAATGAACTTGCAAGACATTATACAAAAGACATAGAAAAAAGGGTTGCATGTGTTGTTTACATTTTGTGTTCACAAATACAATTAAAAAGACAACAAAAAACAACAAGCCAAGATAAAAAATTGTGCAATGTCTCTTGCATTGTTTGTATTGTGTTTACAAACACAGTTGAGCATTGACTTGAAGCTGTCAATACAAAATAAACCACACAATCCTGTAGATCCTATATTGTGTCAAAGTTCAAGGTTTAGGGTTTTGCCACTAGTAGTCTTTAAACCGGAAATCTACATGCACTACAAGCAGAATCTAAAGCTTTATCAAAACAAAAAACAAAAGTGTATGGGGTGTCTCAAGAGATAGGGTGGCCACCGTCAATGTTCTATTGGAGCCATGGATGTAGCCAGCATAGTGTTTCCATTTGCGCACTCCAGTGCAGTTCGCAAATCGCAATGCAACCAAATCCTCCATCTCCAAGCTAAAGAAGGCGTAAAGAAATGACCACCCTAAACCAGACGTAAAGAAACCGTTGCAGCACGATAACCCGAAATACTCTAAGACCTCCAGCACGATCACCTTAAACCACCCTAAATCTTCAACACGAGCATTCTTCTCCTCAATAAACCCTAGTAGCAAAGGCTCTCACCTTTCGCGATAACCAAGCGAAAGACCAAATGACCAAGAAAAACCAGGCATAAAGAAACCGTTGCAACACGATAACCCGAAACACCCTAAGACCTCCAATATGATCATTCAAAACCACCCTAAACCTCGAGCACGAGCATTCAGGACCTCCAAAAACCTTGGCAAAAAAGCATGCGCAACAACAGGCTGCTGAGCACAATGAGCTTCCAACCCCAAACCGAGCATTCGCAACCCTAAAACGCAGCGTATGAATCTCCATCGTTGATCACTTCACCCTGTCCATCCAATGGTGGATCCTAAAACTGTTGTCCTCCTCGGTTTGATCCTAAACCGTGCCTAAACCCTCCCCTAAAACCGCTATTAGACAGACCTTTTTATTTTAAGGCATACTACATTAATTAAAAATTCTTCCTAATACCCACCACTATCATGTACCCTATGTTACTTATAATCCCTATTCATTATTTACTTGAAACCTATACTAAAACAAACATTTTTATAATTTTTAGGCCAAGGTTTTAAAATGAACCCTATATTTGTTCTCTCCTAGGTTTCTAACTCTTTCACTTAATGAATCCCCGAGTTTTATATATATATATGTATATATATATATATATATATATATATATATCACTTCCAACTATACAATATTGTCCTACACTACTATGAGAATAGAGAAATTCATTTAAACTCATTGATTTCATGAATTCATCACATGTTTTTACTTTGGACCGAGTATTGCAACTCCAATCCAAAACAAAAAACCAAATTGTTTGTTTGCACCTCAATGTTGCTGAAATGTATTTTGCACCTAGTTGATTTTCATTGTTAATCCCTAAACATCCTCACCCCTCTCCAAATTCGGCAGTTTTGCAAAGATGCATCATAAAATGCAATCCAAAGGGATATTTTGAACTTGATGTATGAATAAAAGTTGTACATTATAAATTTTAGATTCTATCCATATAGTTATTGCTATCACCAATATTTTTGTATAAAATTTGAAACTTGAAATTCAAAATTATTTTGTGATTCAATTACAAATAAGACATTGACAATCTAGAGATGAAAATTGTTGTGATCGGTTGAAATGTAATACTCTACATGTAGTGATATTTGGAGAGTTTTTGGTTGCTTAATTTTATGAGTTGACTTTTTTAAGAGCACTTTTACACTTAAATCTTCAAAATTTTGGGTGAATCACTACAACATGAAATTAGGCATGATTTTTTTACAAATCATTCCCCTTCTTAATCGGATCACACATGCACAAAGATAACTTCCCATAAAATATATAGTAAAAAATCCACACCGCAAAAAGTCAATGACGGATGAGAAAACTGTGTTTGATTCTATACATCATCCACTTTTTGAATGGTTGGACGTTTAGGGGTTAAAAGTCAAACAAACCGAAAATAACTTCAATTCCATTGAATGCATGCGTCAAAAATGGGAGCAAAAAGAAAATATTAAAACAACAACTTCTAAATTAACTCAAAATAACCCTAATGTTTTAGCTTATTAATCAAAGGGCTACTACATTGAAACCCCTTCTTCCCAACCAACAAGAGAATGACAACGCCTTTTAAGTTGCCTCAAAATTTGGACTTGGCATTATGTTACCTTTACTCCATCAATTTCAACATTAGTGACCTCAAACCAAAAATTGGATTCAAAATACCATACGAGGAGGTCAGGGTCAATAAAAAATTATTTTAAAAAATCAATGCCAAATGTTTTGGGAAACTATTTTTTCAGAAATATTTTTTGTGAAACGAAAAAGAAAATCCTAAAAGATATTTATGTATATGCCATCTGCCAAATTTTTTATTTTATTTTTGTAAAAAAAATATATTTAGCACAGACATGTCGAACCTATCTTCCACCTACGGTAATCACAACACAAGAATGAAGTTGAATACCATACTTGACTATCAAGGTTGCCATCTCACGTTAAATAATAATTAATTTTTGGAAAATTCCTTGTCAACAAATGCCAAATTCTATGAAGATTCTTCTAGATTCTTTTTTTCACCGTACAAAAATACATAAGGTTCTTTAGTCCTTGCAAGGGTTCACCTTTTTGCTCTCACTGCCTAAAAGATAAAAAATATTCAAACCATGTGATTCTTGAAGCGGAGTTACTTTGGACTTCGAACTCTCCACCGTCATTCTTTATTTAAAGAATTACGTAGCATGTTCAATATTCTAGAATCCGCAGTAGCAACGATTCTTATTCCTAAGTACAACTTACAAGGGCTAAAGTACCTTATGTAGATTCTTTTTTGAAAAAATAAATTTCCGAAAGACCTGGGATTCTTCTCTTATAATTATTTTTTTGCTGATCCTGACCACTGACTATATATGGTACGCCTCCAAAAATTTGTTAAAATCGTTCACCATTGAATCAGGAATCGAAGGAAGTGATGACTAACTGAACTGAAGGGTACTATAAGGTATGTGTGCCTGGGCTTTTTTCTGAGCAGCTTTTGAACATTAAAAGATGCTGGAAAAAGTGGATGAAATTAAAACGATGCACCGTTCTCCAAGTCTGATCATTAGAGAGATGATTTAAGTGGAACCCAAATTCATGAAAGTGAACGTCGTGCCAGGACATGGGGCAGTGTGATGCGCAGACTGTGCCCATACAAACTGATGATTGAGGCCATGAGGCACATGGACAAGCTCAAAACTAACTTAATGCTCGGACGAAAGAGTTCTGCACAAACAGACTCTCAATCTTTCTTTTTTTGTGCTGGAAAGGTGACCGACTCTCAAAAACCGCGCTCGCTGGCAAATAATTTGATCCGAACCATGACATTCAGTAGCCTCCATGCCCACTGCCTTTCCTTCATGCACTTTGTTCGTCACTTTGAGCCTCCACGTGTCCACTTAGCTACTGATGAAGCACTGTTGGGTGTGGAATATTCCACACCATCTACTGTAGAGCCAAGGTAAGGACAGTGCATGCTATTGAATGTTATGACCATCACGTTCTTGAACCTCCCTATTGTTCAGCTCGGAATCTCAAGCATCTGTCAAAGAATCAGAGTGTTCATACAAAGAATTTTCTCTAACTTGAGTTAGTCCAAGCAAGAGGGTTTCAGAGTAGGATTATTTCATTAGCAGTTTCTCTTTAGTGTTGTTGTAGTGTAAAGGGTGTGGTCTAGCAAGGTATTAACCCCTAAATGTTCCAACGTTCAGCAATTGGATCATGAACAGATTCGTAACTTTTTCATACGAACTTGGATTACTTTCATCCAAGTTATCTTTGCAAGCCTATTAAAATACTCTACCAATTAACGCAAATCTCTTGTGATGGGGAGATGTCGATAATATTGGAGAGGCCTCCAAATGCAAGTATGTTAGATTTGTTGCTTGCAATGGTCCTCTCATGTACACCTCATGTACATATGAGCCATGCTAATATTTATTTTTTAGGCTAGCCATTTACTTTTGTTCAAAAAGGGTTGATACGTTTAGGGGTTAGAAACCTTATGACAGCCATTTGAACACGTCATTGTTTGGGTTTTTCATTTCTGTTCAAAAAGGGTCAGTACGTTTAGGGGTTAAGAACCTTATGACGGCCATTTGAACACGTCATTGTTTGGGTTTTCATGGCCAGGGCGGATCAGTGAGTTGGGTGTTTACGCTTTTGCAGATGCAATTGTACATGAATAGCGGCCTCGGGCTCTGCAATTTTATTTTTAATTGTTTCTTTTGGGAGCAAGTGAAGAAAAATTCATTGCCAAAAAATATGTACGTTCAGAGTCAGAATCACAATGCAAGGGCTGGCAACCGTATTACAGTGTACGTGTTTCTCCTTGAGACACGTTTTCCATCTGAGGTTCTAATGTTACTTCGGAATCTCTCTCTGCAGGAGCCACTGGACGGAATTGACGGACATCAGCATGGAAACCGTGTTCTTAAAGGTTGACCTTCTCTTCTCTCAAATTGCGTAATTTGCACACTAGTAATCCAGTCAACATTTGAATTAGATTGACTTCCGTTGGAGAATTACGTAGTCATTTGTTCCAACTGGAAAGTTCCGGTATTTACTAGACCCTGAAGGACGTCATATACTTCTTCTGGCCAAATTACACTCAAACCTCTTTATTGAGATCCTCTCTAAAATGACATTCTAGTAAGGTTTCCTTTTTTTGGTTTTCGAGTCATTTAACTTTAAGCTAAAAATTTGGCATGCAAGTGTATGAGTTGTGGCTTTTTTTATTTGAAAAACCTGGAGATAAATCTTTATTTTTTATTGCATCCTATTTTTCTTCATTCAACATATTGACCTTTTGTGAAACCCTTCAAAGAGTGCATCTTTTTCATCCAACATCTTGGCCGTTTCATCCATTGTGTGTGGCTCAAGAAATCAACGGGTGCCAATGCCTTGGTGGTTACATGAGGTGGGATTTCTTTCATTACGTTCCCATATGTTGATTTTCCCAATGAATTTTTGAAGCAAACTAGCTCTAAAAAGCCGAAAAAATAAAAAATAAAAAACTAAAAATGCATTCTAGAATAATTTGCACATTTGCCACACTATCATCGAGTGTAGGAAACTTGTCACACACTCAAACTACAGTTGTCCCTCTCTATTATGACATGTTTGGGAAGCCCTGACTTCAAAGTGGGAGTGTGGATAAGTCACAGAAATTACTTGTCAAGTGGATATTGTTTGAAACAATATCAGTGTCATATTATAGAGTGTCATATTATGGAGGGTAAGAAAAAAAAAACAAGGATCCCATGGATGGATAGAATTAACCTCTAGTTACGGATTTGACCGATCAAAATTAACACTTGTCTAATTAAATTTCCAAACTAAGGGGGAAAGGAATTGATAAATTCTTTTGAAAAGTGACACTTGTCATGTCTTGATTGGTTGAGACCCCAAAAAGAAGCGTAACAATAGAGTTCATGACCACAGGGAAGATCTACACTCTGTTTTTCTAGGTACCACCTAAGATAATAAGGTATTTAAAAGTACCTTAAAAGTAATTCTTACTATAATTAATAATATTTTCACTTTTATTCTTGTAATCAATTTAAGCACTCTATATTAATGTAATTCATTTATAATTATTACCTTCAAAGATTTATTTGGGCCCTATTATTTGTTCGCACGTAATTATGGAATATTTGGAAGTGATCCCAGTTCATGAGTTTCAAAATTGACAGTACAGTACTCACTACGGTTGGAACCCTGATCTGGTAAGATTAAAAAGGGTTAAAATCAATTAATGAATTTAACCCTGATATATAATTGTGGTACTTGTTTTGCTGCACAAAATATATTCTGAGTTTCAGCCTCGGATTTGAGTACTGGGCAGCATTCAATGAGTAGTATGGAAGGAACATTTTAGCGCGGAGTAATTGCAATTGTATGACATGGGTTCAGTTGGAAACCGAATTTTGTGGGAGTGGTATTGATTTCCTTTTCGTATAAGTCCAAACAAGTTGATTGTGTACTCACCTGATTGAAAATACAGATGGACTAACTTGTGGGTTATTTCTTTGAAACTGGCTTAATTTCTGCAACGAGTCACAGACTGTCTGTCTGCTTGCTTGCCTGCCACTCAGTCTTGAGATTTAAATTAGATGGTTCACAAATCACCACCGGTCCACCAAACTAGTCTGCTTGTAAGTTTGTCAACTTTGTCAACGATTTATACACACTCCCTCAGACAGTCCATGTACTTTTTTGTTTGATAAAAATCTAAACCTTGTCTGGCAACCACATACTGTACGCACTCTCTCAAATTTTGGGTTCAGTAACCCAAGTACTACCTCCTAATCCTCAAGTTGATTCCCAAATCTCAATCTTGTTCTGCATAAAAATAAAATAAAAATAAAAATCAATTATGTGCATGAATTCTCTCGCTTCAGAGTCACATCAGGCATTTCAGTAGCCTTCATGTCCACTGCCTTTCATTCATGCACTCTGCTCATCACCTTGAGCCTCCACCTGTCCACTTAGCTACTGATGAAGTACTGTTCGGTGTGGAGTATTCCACACCATCTACTGTAGAGCCAAGGCAGAGATAGTGCATGCTACTGAATGTTATGGAGAACTCTACTTAGTTGAATGGTAAAACTTGAAGTAAATCTATTCGTGAACCGCTTTTGTTAAAAGTGCATATACAATGTACACATCAATTTTGCTCTTTAGAAAAACAAATTTGTAGAATAGCACAAGGAGGTTGGTAATTGCCAATCGTCTTCAATTTATAGCATAAACTTCAAAAACTACATGGTAAGAGAGTTGGTGATGGCCAACCCCATGAAATTCAGTCCAAATTTGTATTCATGTGCACTTTTCACATTGTATGTGGACTTTTAGCGAAAGCGATTTTTAAGTTAAAACGGTAATCTTACACGCATGTAAGCAAAGGCGGATTTTTCGTTGGGACTGTTGTGTAAAATAGACCAACCTGGTCAATTATATAATACAGACTGTGCACACACTCACGAAGACATTTCCATTGATGGAATTGTCGATGGAATTGTCATGCCGAACCAACCTAGTGCAAATGTGCAATGTAACGAGAGAAGTGTGGGCACTGGTATTCAAAGATGAGAGAGAGAGAGAGAGGGCCAAGAACTTGAGTGAGTGGAGTGAGACTTGAGTGGGTATTATTACTACTGTAGAGATCCAAGCCTTTACTGCATGAGAATGCTCACATTCTCAATGGCTTTCAAGGACGGATATTTGAAATTAAGCCGCTCCCATGCAAATGAGCAAATCTAACAGACTCTACCTTGCAACATTCTTCTTTAGCTCAAGCATAGATTTTGTTACCAGATTTTGTATATTTTCACTTTTATTTGATTTACCACAAGCTCCGTCTGGTTGAAATTGAAGTAGAAGTAGATGCCAGTTTGATGATACCTTGCCAGTTATCGTGCATACATACTGTAGGTGGAGGGCCCGGTCGGCAGAAAATATTTATTTTTTGAAATATATGTCAAATATTTTAGAAATTTATGATTAAAAAACAAATTTTGGATATGGTGAAAAAAGAGAAAATATGTTGTGAATCATAACATTCTTTAGGAGCTCCATTGTTCATCCTTGGGAATCATCATCGCAGGCCAAAATCATTGCAGGAATCGTAATCTTTTGGAGAATCAAGGTCATCTTTAGCTAAAAATGATTTGGTAGCTCAACAAACTTCTGTTTTTTTGATAGTTTCTATATGTTCCACATCATCAATTCCATGTTTAGATGTTGATTCTTTGCACAAGCAAAAGGGTGTGACGCAGTACTAATTAAAGAATGGTATGTGATTCTATTCCATTTGTTGAACCTTGATCTTCAAGAAATAAATAAATATTTGATACAGATGTGTATCCTACTTTTCACCGCATGATGGATTTAGGAAACTGAGAAGAGGTGATATTGTACCTTCGTAGCAGCTTTGCTTTTAAATCATTTTAAAAATAAATAAATTGGGAAATTGTTTTCACAAAAAATTGTAAGGGAAAAACAGATTTTAGAGAATATTCGGGAAGAAAAAAAAAATCTATTCTTAGAAATAATCAAGTGTTCGTCCGAGGAAGGATGAAGCTGTTATGAAGGTACGTTAATAGATTTCTTCATTTACTCCCACATTGGAATGAAAGTGTTATTTTTCCATGGTTGATACCATTTTCATACAAAAACTCCACTGATTATCCCATTAACCCCTAAATGCCCATAGCCCTCTCCAGATTGGGAAGTTTTGCAAAGATGCATTATAAAATGCACCTAAGAGGGATATTTTGAAATTGATGTATGAATAAAAGTTGTACATTACAAATTTTAGATTTTATCCATGCCGTTAGATTTATGATTGCTATCACCAATATTTATGTATAAATTTTGAAACTTAAAATTCAAAGTTATTTTGTAATTTGATTACAAACAAGATGTTAAAAATTTGTAGATGAAATTTGTTATGATGGGTTGAAATGTAATACTCTAAGTGTTATGATTTTTGGAGATTTTTTGTTTACTTGATTCCATGAGTTGACTTTTTCAAGAGCACTTTGAACACTTTTGAACTGAGATTTTAGATTTTTTGGGTGAATGAATGCAACATGAAATGAGACACAAAAATTTCACAAATCATCCCCATTCTAATCAGATCGCACATGTATGAAGCTAACTTCCCATAAAATCTATAGTAAAAAATCCACATTACAAAAAGTGCATGACAGATGAGAAAATTTGGATTATATCTGTACATCGTTCAAAAAATGGACGCCTGGGAAGTTAGGGGTTAAGTGCATGTGATATCAATTCACAAGGCACACACTATTTTGCGAAATCTCAAAATTAGTGAGGGTTAAAATTTTTACTCAGTGGCTGAAATCTTCATATCTCGCTAATTTTACATCATAATGATATTTAGTATCACCGTCACTAATTTCCCACACGCACTATAAACCCTCCCACACTATAAACCCTCCCTCACTATAAACCCTCCCTCCCTCACTAAAAGGAATAGATAAGGTTTTTAAGCGGTTGGGGGATCACACCCTCCCCCAACTATGGGACTCTACAATGTTTTTAAATAAAAAATTCAAAAATTATCAAGGCTCTACAATATGTTTTTATAAACAAAAAATGAGGAAAGTGTCAGGGATCATGGGCTCAATGGAATATCATTGGCGAGAAGCAACCAACTCAACCTCACTTCAACTTAAGATATTTGACTGAATCCCTTATTCTGCATCTTGGATGCTATTCCTTGACAAATTCGGAGGTGAATAGCAAAGGATTTAGTTCTTTAGAAGTGATTTTTTTATATTTTTTTAGAAACCTGACAACGAATTATAATTCTTTTGGACACGGGTGGACGTGAAATGATGAATGAGAGAATTCTGAGCTCAGTCGCCTGAGCGGCCCGTCCGTCAGTCAGGGCGGGCTGCACTCACTAGCTTGATAGGAAAGCAGCATAAGGGATTTATTGTTTTCACAGCTAGGCATATCAAAACTATCATTTGAAGCCAGATTCTAGTCATCACCAGGAACTGAAGGGCATTTCAGTTTCAGTCCACTCCACTCCGCCCTTAAAATGAAATCATCTGCTGTCCTTCGTCTATCTACTATTTCATCCATGACCAGTCCCAGTTCGGTGTGTGCGACCTTCATTAATTCAACGGGGTTTCATCCTCTTGTTTCCAAAATAAATAAATAAAAATGACCAGTCCCAGGCCCCAGTGTTTTTTGTTTCTGGCGATTTTTAGCTTCCAGCAATTGCTTCTAAGTAGTTACCAGAAGTTTAAAATCGCCAGAAAAAAACACTTGGTCTTGGCTATGGCATGGTTTACAGCATGGCACTTTTTTTTAATTTTTATGAAGTGCCAAAGTGGCGATATATAATGCTACAGCGGTGTTCCATATTTCAACATTCCACGTATTGGATAGAAAACATCATATTAGAAGACTTCACATACCGGTATCCATGATTTTATTTTCATCCACAATCTGGCAATTTCATGCAAGATATCTTTCTTAATTTGAATTTTTTTTCCATTTTTTAACTAGATTATTTTTTCCTGGCGCAAAATGGCACTATTTCGCCCAAAATAATGCTCTGGTTTACAGAATGCCCAATTGCCCACCCTACTACTAAGTTCTCTCATGAGTATGAAAAGTGGATGAATACAGCATGCATATTTCAGGGTGAGTGGGTGAGAGAGCCAATGAATAAGAGCACAATATAGAGACACTTCAATAAGTCCTTCTATAACTAAGTTTAGGAAAGATTCAGTATCCCAATTTGATGAAAAATAATGATTACCTATTATGGCAAATTTT
This sequence comes from Pohlia nutans, assembly GCA_022496805.1. NCBI lineage: Eukaryota > Viridiplantae > Streptophyta > Bryopsida > Bryales > Mniaceae > Pohlia > Pohlia nutans. The sequence goes on from CM040085.1 coordinate 37,843,771, forward strand.
TTTTGTTTTTCATAAAGAGCCAAAGTGGCGGTACAAAATATTATAGTAGTGCTTCATATTTCAACATACATCCACATATTGGATAGAAATATTACATTAGAAGATATCACATATCCATAATTTTGTTTTCATCCACAAATTGGGTGATTTCATCCAAGGTACTATTTTAATTTGAAGCTTTCTAATAGAAAACTTCATGGTTTTTGGCCATATTTAGCCAATATTGAGTTTTATGGTGCAATCTGGCACTATTCCGCCCAAAAAGAAAATCCTTGTTACCCATGTATAGTAATTGTAATTGGTTCACCAGTATGTAGAGGGACACGTAAGGGTTCAAGGGTGTGGACTAAATAGCTTGTGACACCAAATTTTGACAAGGTTGACATCTCATGTCAAAGAATTATTATTTTTTGAGAAAAAAATGTCAAATTCTATCAATATTTTTCAAGATTTTCTTTCTTACAATGCAAAATCGTTCTTTTTTTTTAAAACAATCTCCCAACAATTTGGACTACTCTTCTTATAATAATGTTTTACCAATCATGACGACCAACTACGGTACTATTCTAGACACATGTGAATTGTAAAAATATAAGTAGCAAATAGGAAAATTTTCATTGGAAATCATGCATAAAATAAGACTTCATTGAAATTTAATAATCAAACAAAAATAAGTTTATTTTTTAACTCAAAAGATATAATAAGAAAGGAGGCAAAAAAAAGGAGGCAAAAAAAAATTCCATGAGTTTGAAGACTCTCAAACTCTTACACAAATAATAATTAGAGACCACCAAGCTCTTCCATACCTTTTAACTATTTGGAGTGAACAAATAAGAGTATATTAGAACAAAATCCATGGTATCTTATTCAAACTCAAAGTGACTGTACAGAGAACTCTATTATATGTGAAATACCCTCAAATCCCAAATATTGATTCCATGTATAATACCCTAAGCCCGCATCCTTCATTTTAAAACTAGTCCTTCATTTGCAAGAGCAATTTTTTTCCCTTCACCTTTTGCAATGAAAGAGGGTGTCTTCGACTTAGGATGAACACTTTGGTACTACATATAAAAGTGTAGTGATCAATTTTAATATGTATGGTGTTTTGCATTGTACATCTCAAATTTGATCATATAGCATTTTTGGAATTTTCGGGGAAACTACAATATTCTCAAATCTAGTTTCCCACACCATAAAATTGTCATTTAAATAGGTTAAAAAAAAACTTAAACGTGACTACATAGTTACTGCACCATAACAATCTCAAATGTTACTACATGTTTGTAGTCACCCTACCTTGAAAATACCCAAGGTTCAATATTTTTCTTACTTCACTATGCGTTTTCTTTCCTCCTTCATACAAAGGCATTTTACAATGTAAAGGGCACAACAACCTTTTAAAATTAAATTAAAAAATTAAAACTTCAGCACTCTTGGAATTCCACATTGACTTTTCTACCATCCACTTCTTCTCTTTCACGAGTCACAACCAATAAAAAAGAGGCATGTGGCACTTACTAAAAAAATTGAATTAATTTGTACCGGAGGTGCTAGCAACTTAATAAATGAAATTATTATTCCTCCATACAAAGGCATTTTACAATGTAAAGGGAAGTGCAATCTTAAAATATATATATATATATATATATATATATATATATATATATATATATATATATATATATATATATATATATATAAAAGAAAAAGAAAAGAAAAAGACATTGTTTGTCAGGGTTTCTTTTTCTTTTTCTTTTTAGAGCCCATGTGCTTCATAAACCCAATGGGGAGAATCACCGTATATGAACATGATGAGAAAAACGCCACCTCGTATAGCCAACAAGTAAGTGGCTCGCGCCGGATGCAAGCCAAGATGGGAGGTCAAGATGTGGATGAAAAAGACACATGGTTTATGAAGGATTTTGCGGCAGGTCAATAAATTGAATGAAAAAAAAGATGTATGAAAAAATAGAGATTCTTCGCCAAGTTTTTCAAACATAAATAAATAAACAAATAAGGGGCCAAATAGCCACTTCATTCACTTGCATGCCAGCTTTGTAGCCTAAAATCAGATGACCCGAAAACCCAAAAAAACAAAAATCCTGCTGCTTGCCACAACCAAAGTCGGTCATGAGTGAACAAGATCCATGGCAACTTGTGCAAGATCCCCCTCTCCAAGACTCGCCGGGGCGGCCATCATTCCCATTCATGGACATAAAGGCCATACTCCACATGTAGCAGCTCATGTCTGAATGGGAACACCAACCGCTGATATATATGTATCACATTATTTCAGCTTCCAGCCTGCAACTGTGGAATCCAACCTGGACTGATAAAAATGATTCCTGCATGGATTGCCATGAAGTTACTATGCACCCAAAATTGGATTTTTTCTCTTCTCAGGTGCATGGATTGATTAATCCGTAAAGGACCACGTGGCTTCTAGAACTAGAAAATGAGGAAATTAAATTTGTTGGGCTGTGAAATGTAGGGTGAACAATAAAAAAAATCCTGATTTTGTTTGCAAGCTGAATTCGTGGATACTTCCTTATTGGAAATTCATGAATTGTGCGAATTTTGGCGATTTCTTTGAGTTGCAAGGAGGCTATCTCAGCGTCATTTCAACCCCTCATATCTTCCTCCTCAATCCTCCAAAGTTTGTGAATTTTTTTTTGTACATGTTCAAAATGATGATCTCTGTGCATGGTGAAAAATTCAAAAAATTTGGAGCACTTTTGAACAATTCGATTACAGCATATGTTAAAATAACCCGAACAAGTTTCATCAATCTTCTCAACGGTGGCATTTTCTCAAGAATTGTGTGATTTTATTGATCATTTTTTGAGATGGAAGCTACGAAAGTCTTTTTTTTAAATTTCAATGGTGCCAATCATCAAAATTACTTCCCACCCCCAATAAGGAATTGAGATGGTTACAAGAGCTAGTTAAAAAAAACAACAGCTAAGTCCAACCAATCGTAGCTCTTTTAGGGGTTAACCTTTCAAGGCCCAAAATTGGTTGATTTCATCCAAACTTCATCCAAGATCTAGTACACCCTTATCTTATCGTTTTTCATTCATCCAAGTATTGTTGAACTCTCAACAATCTTTTTAAATTGTGAGTAAAGTAAAAATGAAACCGAAGAGATATAAACCTTCCAAATCTCACACAAAGTGTTCAAAATTGTCCTTTCACCCTTAAACGTGCAAGGAGCCCCGTGGGATAATGTTTGAAAGGTTTTCAGTCAAACATTGATTTTCACCTAGATTCTAATTTCAAATGAAAATGGTCCCAACTAAGAAAGCGTGGGAGTTATTTTCTAGTCCAAACTGTGGTTCTTCGAAATTGTTGAAATTGCGTTTTCTACAACACCTTAAAGTTCAGAGACCTAATATTCCAATATACGTTGTAGACTATGTTTTTCGATTGAATTTATTTATATGTAAGCTCGAGAAGCATGCCAGCTACATCTTGTTGTTCATCACTATTATTTACAATTTTCCTAAAATATTCATACTATTTTAGGCATTCTGTAATTACTATGGCTATTACAAGAGATTTTTTAAACTCTCATAAAATCCATTTTCATTTAAATAATTATGAAAAGAAATGAAAATCGGTTATAAAATAAATTATATGAGAAAAATACCAAATAAATATAATAAATTTTAAAATGTGAGAAATTGATGGGGTTTGACCAGGTAAATGTAGTGTGGATGCTTAAGCAGTGTTTTTCATTCTGGCAATTTTTTGCTTCTGGCAGCTGCTTCTACGCAGCTGCCAAAAGCAAAATATAGCCAGAAGAAAAAACACTGTGCTTAAGGGTCAACCTCTATATGCCTAGAGCCCTCTCTAGATTTGGATAGCTGCAAAGATGCATTATAAAATGCAACTAAGAGGGATTTTTTGAACTTGATGTATGAATAAAAGGTGTACATTATGAATTTTAGATTCTATGCATATAGTTAGATTTGTGATTGCAATCACCAATATTTTGTATAAAAATTAAGAAGTAAAATTGAAAATTCTTTTGTAATTCGATTACAAATAAGATAGTGACAATAGAGTTAACTAAAAAGTCAATTCAAAGAGGAAAGTTTTGACAAACTCTTGTTGAATTCCTCTTGAACTCATATTGAAATATAAATAGACCAAAAACTAGTCTACGACGAGTTGGGAGACAATCTAAAACAAGGCACTATCATTATTCTCCATACTTCGTTATGGCTCTTACATCTTCCACCTTCGACCAAAGCTCCAAGCCCATGGCCCACAAGGAGACAATCTATGACAGGGCGTTGTTCAACCCAAGTATAATTCAATAGAGAGGTTAGAAGTAGAGAAAAAAAAGAGGTTAGAAGTAGAGAAAAAAAAAGAGGTTAGATGCACTTCTTTTCGGTTAATTCTAATGTGTGGATGAAATTTGTTGTGATAGGTTGAAATGTAATACTCTAAGTGTAGTGATCTTAGAAATTTTTTTGGTTGCTTAATTTTATGAGTTGTTTTTTTCAAGAGCACTTTCGATTTGTTTGCACCAAGATCTTAGAAATTTTTAAATGGAAATGTGTGGCTTGAAATAAGGCATAAAATTTTCACAAATCATCCCCTTTTCAATCAGATCACACATGCATAAAGCTATCTTGCCATAGATTTTTGTAGTAGGAGGGTATTTTTTTTACTCGCAAAAAGTGCATGACAAATGAGAAAACGAATTTCAATTTTGTACATCTAGCAAAAAATGCTTAGTTAGGTAGTTAGGGGTTAAAGTTGTCTTTTAAAGGTTTAACCCCTAAAGGACCGGGGTGATTTTTAGCTTAGCTCTTGTTTTCTTGACTAGCTCTTATAACAAGCTCAATTCCTCGTTGGTGTGGGTTAATTTGACAATCGGCACCGTTGAATTTAAAGAAGACTTACGTAGCTTTTGTATGAAAAAGGATCGACAAAATCGCACAATTTTTGAGAAAATGCCACCGTTGAGAAGATTGATGGAACTCGTTCGGGGTATTTTGTACATATGCTGAAATCGGATTGATCAAAAGTGCTCCAAAAATTCTGAAATTTCTACCATGCATAATTATCATCATTTTGAGCATGTGAAAAAGAATTCACATAATTTGGAGGTGTGAGGAGGATGATATGAGGGTCTCAAGTGACGCCCAAATAGCCTCCTTGCAACTCAAAAAATCACCAAAAATCGCACACTTCATGAAATTTCGATCAAGAAGTACCCACGGATTCAGCTCTCAAAAAGAACTAGGGTCTCTTTGTTGCTCACCTTACAATTCACGGCCCAACAACTCGAATTTCCTCACTTTCTAGTTCCAGAAGCCACGTGGCCTCGTGGTCCTTTAGGGGTTAACATAGGTCGTGTAAAGGGTGCGTATATGATATTAGAGATTCATCACAAAGCAAATTATACACTGAACGTCATTATATATACACAATATATATCATATCAAATGATTATATCTATTTTATTAAGCATAGAGTGTCACAAAACCGTGTCACTACTCGGCTTGGTATTCGTCACAATACCTTGTCACGAAATCATCCAAAATTTAAATCCATGCTTTTCATCCAATTTTTTCATCACGTTCCCAACTTTTTCTCCACAATTCCCATATGTTCCCCAAAGGTTTCCATCATGTTCCCTAATGTTTCCAAGTTCTTGCATACATATCCCTGTAAGCAGGGATTAACCCCTAAACGTCCAACCGTCCAACCCTTGAATACATATCTTTTTTTTTAGAATATACCTTGTATATTTCTTCTATAAATACTAAATATAACTAAATTTTAATCATTTAGTATGGTCTTTTGCCTCTATTCTTGAAATTCAACAAGTTATTTGGAAAAATCAACCGGTTGATTTGTAACTAACCACCGATTTGCAAGCAAGGATTAACCCATAAACGCCCAACTGTTCAAAAACTGAACAATGTACACAATCAAACATAGTTTTCTCATCCATCATTGACTTTTTGTAGTGTGGATTTTCTACTATATATTTTAGGAGAAGTTGGCTTTATGCATATGTGATCTGATTAGAAAGAGGATGATTTGTGAAAAATATTATGCCTAATTTCATGTTGTAGCGATTCACCCAAAATTTCAAAGATTTTAGTGTAAAAATGCTCTTAAAAAAAAGTCAATTCATAAAATCAAGTAAAATCACTACTTTTAGAATATTACATTTCAATTAATCACAACAAATTTCATGTACAAATTGTCAATATCTTATTTGTAATCAAATTACAAAAGAATTTTGAATTTTAAGTTTCAAATCTTATACAAAAATATTTGTGACAACAATCATAGATTTAACCGTATGGATAGAATCAAAATTTCATAATGTACAACATTTATTCATATATATCCAGTTCAAAATATCCCTCTTCGTTACATTCTACAAGACATCTTTGAAATTCTCCAAATTTGGAGAGGGGTGAAGATGTTTAGGAGTTGATATGGGACACAGTGAGAAGCATTTAAAAAAAAATGCTGTCCTGGGCATTTATTTTAGAAATATTTTCCGCCGACCCTACCCTCCCAGCCACCTACGGTAGCCGTCCAGGTCATGGCCATCGTCCAAAATTGAGAGATAAGTTACAGTTGACCTGGCGCCTGAATCTAACATTGCCTCAGGACAAACATGGCCTTTTGAGATGAACTGCACCGACTGCAGCACCAAACTCTCCCTCCAGTGTTCAATAATTTGGAGGAGCAGCTTTGCAGTCGTAGTGATCCACAAGTCCATAATTGATGATAAGTCATTTTCATGGCTGGCAAGCCAAATGAAAAAACGGTAGTAATGGCCTCATGGGTATGGACCATGACCTTGGAAGCCAATGAAGCTTCGAGGTTCAAGTGCTTGCTCATTATTATAACGCCATGAATCCAAAATATATTTCACCACTCACGCCATTGCTCACTAAGATTGGATGATTGAGTCATTGGATATATATATATATCTATTTCACCGCCCACGCCATTGCTCACAAGATTGGACGATTGAGTCATTGGATATATTTCATCGCCCCACCAACCAACTCATGACTTGGTGATCTCACATCTCACCAAAATTTCCCTTGTACTCAATATTTGTTCATCCACCAGACATTGGTTTTTTTTTTTATTGGTTACTGCTTACTAAAGTGTCTATTCTCGGCAGAGGAGAGTAAGCTTGTACCAAAGGCCAGCCCTTTGTCCGGTGGGCATTAGCTCATTGACACGACGAACAAACACTTTATTCACGCCAGCCTTGAAAGAGGACCGACCAGTTTCTATCTATCTATTTTTCACTGCCTATGCCATTGCTGACAAGATTGGATGATTGGATGATTGGATATATTTCACCGTCCACGACATTGCTCACAAGATTAGATGATTGGCTCATTGGATATATTTCACCGTCCACGACATTGCTCACAAGATTAAATGATTGAGTCATTGGATATATTTCACCGTCCACGACATTGCTCACAAGATTAGACGATTGAGTCATTGGATATATTTCACCGCCCACCGCATTGCTCACAAGATTGGATGATTGAGTCATTGGATGATTTGGGTAGTTGATTCTTGGATGCAAGCTGGTCAAGTTGAACCAAACACTACCAACTGAAACAAATCTTGACTTTTTGTTTGTCCGTCGGTGGTTGCACATCATACTGTAGTTTGTTTTATTTCGCCTTCCTTCAGGATCCATTTCATTTATTTTAAACAATTCATTTTTTCCCATGGACTGGAGTATCAGGTGTGGTATCGTATCCTCCATGGACGTACTACAGTATTAAATATGGTATCCTCCATGGACTACAGTATCAAGTACCGTAGTCGGTCGTCAGCCGGATTGGGAAAAAGCAATTATAAGAAGAGAAGCCCAGAAATTGGTTTTTTCAAAAAGATTCTATTTTGTATGGTGAAAAAGAGAATCTTGAGGAATATTCAAATGATTTGGTATTTGTTGAAAAGGAATTTTCCAAAAAATTCAATTATTTCGCATGAAATTCTTGGGTACGGTATCCTCCATATGAATCTCTTGATGGACTACAATATCAAATACAATATCCTCTATGCATTGCAGTATCAAGTATCAAGTATGCTCTACACTGAAATGTAGTGTAAGAGCATGCCCACCCTACCACTGAATTCTTGAGATTCTTTGAAAATTGAATGCAATTCAACATGCATTTTTAGGGAGGGTGAGAGAGCCGGCATCGAATATGAACGTGACATAGAGACAACTCAATACATCCCTCCATAACTAAGTTTAGATAGGGCTCAATATCCTAGATTGATGGACAATAATAATTATCCATGTAGTGATTGTGATTGTGATTGGTTTACCAACTATATAGAAGGACGCATAGCAATTCAAGGGTGTTGAGACGATAGCTTGTGACACCAAATTTTGGATGTGATGACAATAGTCAAAGGGCGAATTGAGGGTGAAGGGTGCGGATGCTCTAAGATAAATATATTCTATAGAGTGCAGTATCAAGTATGAACCTTTTGAGGTCGAGTTGATGCACCGATTTCAAAGATATGTTATATATTGTTTGATGAATCACAAAAATGGAGTTGATATACAAAGAAAAGTTGTAAATCTCAATGTGTAGATTACATTTGTACGGTTGGATTTATTCTATTTTTAATAATAATTTGAATCAAATTTTCAAGTTTTTCTTTTGAAACTCAATTAAAAATCAAAAATCAAAAAAGTTTAATTAAAAATTGTTGTAACGAATTTGGAATAATATACACCATGAGATGGTATAATTTCCATTATTTTATTCTACTTATTATGAAAAATCATCTTTAATATCTCATTTTTTGAACTAAGAATGAAACTTGACATAAACCACTTTTGTTAATTTTTAAAAATCACTTTATTTTATTTTTGGAGATCCATACTATACAAATTGTAATCAACTAGCACAAGAACCAAGAGAAATTTGGATGAATGAAAAACATTAATGTATGTGGTGAAATGACGCATCAAAAATCATCTAGCATTCACTATGTGGATGCAGGCGCGTCAAAGAGTTCAAGTACACCAACCTATTACCACCATGTTTTCAAGGCCGCCCTCATGTACTGATGGTAGACATTTTTGGTTTGAAAATGTACACCACTAAAAACACGACGGTGGAATTGAAAACATGGTCTATGGTAATAGGTTGGTGTACCTTGGCAATAGTGGCTGCACAAATATCATTACAAACAATTTCAAGCCTTCAAAAGACTGCTAACACAGCCAAATTGCCATGCAAAAATAATATTATAATAATAATATTATAATATATTATGTTATATTATATTATATTATATTATTATTTTGGAGGCCTAATTTTTTTGTAATGACACTCAGTCTCAATACTGAATTTGAATGTGTGGTATTTCCATTCGAAAACCTCTACCATGAAACATGAGTATGAGTGAACAAAGCATAAAAGTGCAAGGTTGAACAAAACATAAAAGTGCAAAGTTGGTGTACCTTGGTAGCTGTGGCTGCACGAATATACACTCACTCTCATAACTGAATTTGAATTTTGTAGTATTTTCATTCAAAAACCTCCACCGGCATGAGACATGAGTATGAGTGCACAAAACATAAAAGTGCAAGCTGGGTGGGTTGCAATGTGTCTTTACAATTTTCCAGAAGAATTTAGGTGTTGACTTCTCAAGAATATGGAGTAGTGTTTGATGGACTACAGGTGGACTACAAGTGTTCTAAAAGAATATGGAACCACATGGTTGATATTACACTAATAAAAAGGTGGTTTTTCGGCACCAAGTATTACCGTAGTGCCAAAGCATGGAGGCCAAGGCCACTATTGGCACCAAATTAGTGTCAATAGTAGCCAAGGGCACCATGCTCTGATACTATTCCATGCTGTTCAAAGACCCCCCGACTCAAAATTAATGCAGGCACTATTCACCCCAGGCATTCTACATGCTTTTTGTAGCAATTATTTTTCAAAATTGGGGCTTATGACCAATACGACTAAAGTGAACCTTCAACTAGAATAACCCCTTTTTTAAAATCTTGGACAGTAATGTTATGGTGACTTACCAAGTCCTTTTATGTAACTTATTAGCAACTTGCAAGTCCTTTTATGTAACTTATTTTCTTAGCGAAAATTTGTTCCAATTTTCGCAATCCCTCTCACTCCTGCCATGATGCGGTTTGGACCTCCGTCAGATGAATAATGTTAATTGCAGAATGGTAATTGGTCACAGTACATAGTACCAGACACTCACCTGGTATTGCGGTTTTTGTCCTTATAACTTATCTATGCTTTAAGGAAACTTAAGTTATTATATATGTATATATTCATGCTCAACAACAACTGCCATCTTCAATCTCTGCGAGTCTATATAGTTGACCTGCCATTGACCTGTGACTGCAACCAATGGATGGCACCCCAATTGATCGAAATAATTTATAGCCGCGACACGCACCCTGCCTGAAGTTACTCCTGTGCGTCAAGCAACCAATCCGGTTCTAAAATGGTACGGTACTGCCGTCAGTGCCATGTGGTGAATTGACCCCATCCTAGTCACTTGGATGAATGATGAGATTGGTCAGTGATGGCTTGTTGGGCACTACAAACCAAAACCTTAAGTTAAGCATTAACTCTTAACCCCTAAAGGACCAACGATTCATGATTTTAATATCACTCATATAATGAATAATATAATTTATACGGGACCAAATTTTATCAAAGTGTGCAAACAACCACTAATTCAGACTCATCTGAAGTGAACGCCGTGCTCCAATCTTGTACATGTTGTTCAACTGGTTCTAGCAGATCTACTCTGCTGCCACGAAATCACGTGGAAAAACATTATGTTTTTGTGCAAAGACGATGAGGCAGTCAATGCACTCCAATAGGGGTAGCAAGGTTGTCATCTCTACCACCAAATACAAGTCGAGAAGTATGTCTAAGCATGGCTGCAATTAACAAACATAAGTATTAGTACAAATTTTTGAATGCAAAAAAAAGTGTAGTTCAAAAACATATTTATGAATGCACAAGAAACATAGAAGGAAGCAATAATCAACACAAATGGATAGTGAGGTGAAGGAAACGTACCTTAGCACATGCATTCTCCACGATGTCTTCATTCATCTTGGAAATGAGCGTTCTATACTCCGCAAATATTCTACGAATCGGCTCACTCAAACTAACCCATCGTTTCTTCACGTTGCGCAACATCTTCAAGCCTTTAGTTTTTGTCGCTTCCGCTAGTTTTTGAACTCTTGGAATTGCTTTGGAGTATGGCTGAAGTAGTTATAGGTGACCTACAAAGCCTTCTCAATAGTGCCAAAGATTGGCAAAACACTTATGGTCTTAGATGCAAGGTTGCAACGATGGGCAAGACAATCTTGGGGAGATCACACCACCTTACGTTTCATAACCATGTGCGATCAAAATTTGCTACCCTATATTATATGCCATAGATAATTTTAAAAATTATGATATTTTTTCTACATAAACATAACCATTGATAATATCTTTTTTATATTTTTTGAAATTTTTCGTCATCTTCATTTTTTGTAGTAATTGTTTTAGTTCAATTCTGCGTCATTCTAGTTAGAAACGATATGTTTTAAAAAAAAAACAAATCATCAAATTTGGTTACCATTTTTTACCATATAATAGATACTGTGTATATCTACTCATGAAAAAAATTTGATAAAATTTTGACCCATTTTGGTGATGCTTTATGTAAAAAGTAGATTTGTTTTTATCGCACGTGGTGTTCAACTTGACAATGGAGTGCACCCTCGGGAAGACAATGCATATCTATCATGAATAGTGCATATTTTTCTTGGACTAACACCATCACACCAAAATGACACCCTTCATATATGCAACACTGTCAGCACCAAAACACAAAAGCTTAGTAGATATCCCATATTCATCAGAGCCTCCGCGACGACGTACAACGAGCACGATCTAGTCTATCAAATTATCAGCAGTAGTAGGGACATCTATTTGCTTCAAAGCAACCAAGAACGGGATGCGAATCCGATCCACAACTACATACAAATGAACGCTCATCCAAGAGCCATTGTCGACTGTGGTGACCTCATCCACAGTGACTGCTAATAAAAAAATTAAAAACCATCCTACTTCCGCCTACGCTGCCCAAAACCTCGCAAAACCCTCAACCAAAATTTAGCGATGCAATGCAAACACTCACTCTGGCGAAGGCAGAAAGATTAATGCAGCAACAATGGTAACAAGGTGAGAAGTGAAGGACGCTGCGAGGTGTATGACAGGGTCGCTCTGGCGACATGCTCAAAAGTGAAAGTGCCTGGCTGGGCCAGCGTGGCGAAAACGCAGGTGACATGGCGGAGAATGGGCAGTAATCAGGCGACACATGAAACCCACTTGCTTGCGACATGGCGAGATATTACTTGCTGGACCCTTTTTTTACACTCGTTTTGCCAGGGCCCTTTGGATAGTGCCTTTGGCTTTTAACCCCTAACTGCCCTATTTTGCATGGCGTACAGAAGCAAACTTCGTTTTTTCATCCGTCATGCATTTTTTGCAGTGTGAATTTTCTACTAAATTTTCTATGGGAAGTTAACTTCAAAATCCACATGTGCTCTGATTAGATAGTTGATGATTTGTGAAACTTTTATGACTCATTTCATATTGCAGTTTTCCACCAAAAATTTCAAAGATTTTAGTCTAAAAGTGCTCTTGAAAAAGCCAACTCATAAAATCAAGCAACCAAAAAATCTCCAAAAATCACTATACTTAGAATATTACATTTCAACCCATCACAACAATCTTCATCCACAAATTGTCAATATCTTATTCGTAATCAAATTACAAAATATATTTGAATTTTAAGTTTCAAATTTTATAAAAAAATATTGGTGATAGCAATCGTAAATCTAACCGCACGGTTAGAATCTAAAATTCATAATGTACAACTTTTATTCATACATTAAGTTCAAAATATCCTTCTTAGTTGCATTTTATATTGCATCTTTACAAAATTGCCCGATATGGGCAGGGTGAGGACGTTTAGGGGTTAAAAGCCAGAAAAAGGAAAGGGCTGCTGCGATAGGATCGTAAAAAATTAGTGATCAATCTCAGCTTCATTACCCATATTGAAGAAAAACCTCAATTGGAGGCAGAAGTTTGTGCCACAAGCAATTGCCGGCACATAATGAAAGCAAACCCATGTGACTACCACTGGGACTTGATGCATCAATGAAATGAATTGAAGAAACTCAAACTCTTGGCATGAAGGCCATTTATGATTTACCACTTTCCATTTGATGCCTCTGTGCCTAGTCACACTGTGCCTGTGACATGGCAAGACATGTTTTCACCTGCTTAACCCTTTGACGTACCTGTGTCCATATAATGAACGATGAACAGATTGCAATCTTTCTCTTGGCTACATCTTGTACAGTTTTTCATTCATTCAAATTTCTCTTGGTTCTTGTGCTAGTTGACTATCATTTGTACAGTACGAATCTTCAAAATAAGATATTATATTTGACAAACAAAAGAATTGATTTATGTCAAGTTTCATTCTTAGTTCAAAAAGTGAGACCTTAAACATGATATTCTAAAACAAGTAGAATCAAATAACGGAAACCATACCATCTCGTAATGCATGTTATTTCGATTTCATTATAATATTTTCTAATTTTCTTGTGTTAATTTGAGATTTTAAATTGAATTTCAAGAGAAAACCTTGCAAAATTAATTATAATATATTAATAAAAATAATGATGAATCCAACCGTACAGATTTGATCTTCACATTGACATTTACAACTTGGTTGTGTACATCAACTCCATTTTTGTTTTTAGTCAAACGTTTTATAACAAATCTTTGAAAATAGTGTTGAACCAGGACGTTAAAGGGTTAATGACAATAAGTTATCTGTATGTTTTTTATCTGGAGACAGAGAATTACTACACTACTTTGCGCTAATAGTGTGTGGTACTGATTCCAAAGACACGCTCTATTTTACAAATCATAAAATTGGTGAGGACTGAAATTTTTATTGAGTGGCTGAAATCTTCATTTCGTACTGATTTTACATTTTAGTGTCACCTTCACTAATTACCCTCCTTTAGTATAACCCACCCTCACTATTAGCAAAAAGTATTGTACTGGTTAAATCTGAGGGTACATTCATAGGAAGGGTGGTGATGGAAAATAACTCTACTCTGATGGAAAATTGGAAGCAGACTAGGGTTATTTTGACTCCTTCATCTTGATAGGATTATCTTATTCCTCTCAAGGTTAAGGTATTTCACCGCTGTGAATGTACCCTTCAAGTGTACCAACCTATTACCGCCATGTTTCCAATTTCGTTTTCATGTTTTGGTAGTGTACATTCCAAACAAAAAATGCCTACCGTTGGTACATGATGAGCACTTAAGGATTGTGGGCTTGTTTTTCACTCATGGCTATCCTTTTGCTCTCTCAATAGATTGAAGAATTGCAATCAAAGTAATTACTTGGAACTTAAAAGCATGGTTCTTGAAAACCAGCCAAATTTAACCCTTAAATAACATTTCCTAATTTAGAAAGAAATGAGTATTTTTTTAGTATAAACCTCAAAATATAGAAGTAATTTACATTCTTTGAATGTAGGTACATATTATTCTTGTTAGGGATAACGCCTGAATAAATAATTCATAAAAAACATTTCTCCATTATTAGTAATATATGGACAAGTCAAAGTGGTTTGAAAACTGAGAAAACTAAGCCTAAGGGGCTTGGTTTGTCCTTGGAGGGTGAAGAGGCCAACAAGAAACTTACATGAGATTATTAAACCTTCACAAGACCATTGAAAATAAGGAGTTGCTCCAATCAACTTTTTTTCAAGCTAAGAAGACTAGGAACAATAGACCAGCAAAACATGGATTGGTAATTTTGCAAAGAACTAAATGCAAGTGCGTTTGTAATAGAAAATGGAAAGTTGACTCACGAAACGAAAACAAAAATGGAACGTGTTGAAGTTTTTATAGTAAGAATGTTATTGTTGCCATAACATTCTTGTTGTTGTAGTAATAAGAATTGGTATTTCGCAATTCTATGGCAAAGTTATTACCAGTTTTAATTTTCCTTTCATCGATTGTTCCCTTCATCTTAATATTTTTTCAAACTTGTTTCACACTTGCAATTCTATTTGGGGTAAATATACTTGTGATAAGCTGCTTGTTTGGTTTTGGAACTTTGGTGTTAGAAATATAAAATTATTCATGCCTCAAAAATGTTTTGTAACCCATAAAGCACAAAGAAGCTCGAATTGGACTTTTGTTTTTTTTAGCAATATTGAATAGGTATTATATAAACTTCCTTTTGTTCAAATTTATTTGTTTCTTTTTATCATCATATGCAATGTTCTTTGTTAATTCTAGTGATATAAAATATGAATTATATTTTTCATAATACAATTGATTGAATACATCATTTGAAAATCATCATGATATGTTGTGCTTTAGGGGTTAAGAGTTTAACATTACTCCAATACATGATTGCTTTCAATTGGTTGAGGTTTGAAGAACAAGCACTTTAGGACGGGGAGATAGAGACATAAGGTATAGAGGTTAGGAGAATTTTATTTGTTTTAGAAAAATATATTGATGTTTTCTAAATATTTTTTGATGGCATAGTCACAAGACATGATGCTTCATTTTGACATCCTTTATATATTTCTTATTTAAACCTACCCTTCAACTAAAAAATCCTGACACATATCTCTTCAAAATGTAGTTACTATTTTGGACACTACTCTTGAAAGTAGAGAGTATTTGTGCTACAATTGTTGCATTGGAATAAATGTCTAAGTTATGTTGAATTTTTTAACTCACTTCAGAGTCTTAAAATATTATATTATTACTAAAAGACCACAAAACTAGACTTGGTTCAACCTCAATTTTTTGGTTGAAATTCAATCTAATAAGGTATTCAACCTTGCAAAGTATATAAAAGTGAAAAATTGAGTGAAAAATTAAATCCAAGTGTTCATAAGAAATAAATAAAAAAGTATAATTTTTTATATGATTCTTTACTTACCTTATGTACTCAATAATATTAAAATTCCATTTTATCTATAACTACATGAATTAATAATAGAAATATAGGCTTCTCACTAATGGATTCCAACATGCCATTTATTGCTTTTAACACATGTCTATTTTTCCCTAACTTTTAAAACCGTCTCACACTATGACTTAGCCTCTCCCTATGGATAGAGACGACAAACCATCTTGTCATCACTTGGGCTTTTAAGGTAGAAGTACCCACATGCAATAGGTGCTTCATAATTAATTTGAGAACCTCCTACAAGTTGCGTTTCATGGACCCAAAAACCAATACGGTGTTGAGCCACCAACATAGAGGAACTTTATGTTTAGGAATTGATCTCATTGTTGTCAATTATAGGTGAACCTATATATTAGTCATCAAGTTCAACAATTTTTTACTTAACCTTTTCTTTTAATGATAAAATTTATTTTGAGAAAAAGAATAAAAAATTACCATTCTACAATACCTTAGTTTCTCTCTATCTCTCTCTATTTATCTATCTCTCTCTATATATGTGTATTTTACCTCATCAATGAAACTTCAACAATTTCTATGCTTAGGCCAAACTTCCATGTGAGGATCAGACGAGTGAAAGGCGCTAGAAGACAAGAATCCAAGTCTCAAGAACCACCAATGGTCCACCAGTGTCTGCAAGAATTGAAACCAACTTTTGGATTCACCCTAGCATCGGTAGCTCCAGTGATTGGCTACACTACTTTTTGCTAATAGTGAGGGTGGGTTTATAGTAAGGGAGGGTAATTAGTGAAGGTGACACTAAAATGTAAAATCAGTGCAAAATGAAGATTTCAACCACTCAAAAAAAAAAAATTAGCCCTCGCTAATTTCACGATTTTGCAAAATAGAGTGTGTTTTTGGAATTAGTACGACACACACCATTAGCAAAAAGTAGTGTAGTTTCCGCACTTTTACTAATTTTATTTTGAGCATCTACTGTAGATTGCAGAAAGCAGGGGCACGTGGAAGTTTCTTTTGCAAATTGGTGCCGATCTAGTCCAGCTTTCTAGGACCCCCAACCAATACATGGAAGGAGGCCCCAAAAACCTTAATTCATCGGTTATGGTTATGAGTACTTCTACACTGAATAGGGATTTTAAAAGAACCAATAAATTACAAAGACTCACCCTGTAAAAATTACCCCATGGTAAGAAAAAAAACGACCGTTTGACAAAAATAAAATAAAGTTTGTGATTGTCTAACTATTTATGTCAAAAAATAAAAATGAAACTATTTTGTTTTTGTACAATAATGGTAAATATTTATATAATATGAATGTCAATAAATTAGTATGGGTCCCCTTAACCCCTCAATGACCAATGATCCGTGGTTTTAAAATGACAAATTCAATTGATCACATTGTCAAAAATACAACTCAAGATTTTATATCACTAGAATCAATGAAGAACAATGCATATATTGGTTCAAAAACAAATAAATTAGAACAAAAAATAGAACCTACTCAGAACTGCTAAAAAGAACATGAGGCCCAATTTGGGCTTCTTGGTCCTTTGGAGGGTTAAAAACCTCTATTCAGTGTACCTGAGCTACTGTCTGTGAAGAATCTACAAGACAGTGCAATTGCACAAATAATGTAATCTACAGGGTACATAGAGCACAGAGCCGTAGAGGACAGCTAAGTTAGTGAGAGTAGCAAGTGTCTACCACGGTATTAGTTGATCCTCAGGGAAGGAAAGGGAACTGGTAAGGCCGGGAAGAGAACAGACAGTGACGTTAGTAATTACTAACGCTGCCACCCCAGCCAGTTCAGTCCAGTCCAGCAACGCAAGGGAGAAGCTGCTGCCTGGGTCACCGTTACACAACCCCTGCAGGAAACTCAAGGCAAGGCAGCAGGATCCTTCCACCCTACAGCTCATTCACCCTGCCCTCCAGATAGTTTACAGCCAGGCAACCCAGGATTTTACCAGGGATTAATTTCTTTCATAGCTACTCCGTACTCACTTTGGTAAAATATATATTACGATGAAGCTAAAATAGTAATTAAATTATTTTTCATCCAAATCTGGTTCCATCATTCAATTCTTTTATAACCAATACACTGAAGGGCGTATTTAGTATCCTGGGACACCCGGATACTATTTAATTTTAGTGAGATATAGTGTTCTCGTAAGAAAAAAATGAATGTGGTGTTCCAATGACATATGGCAACTTTAGAATAAATATGGAATGCAACTTCATGTCACTCTCATTACTTGGAAAGAACATGGCACTCCCAGTGAAAGTGAGAACGACAAGTGTCAAACTCCTCTGTAGTGACAAGGGACACTATGTCTCTTTGAATTGTAGTAAAAGACATCAATTCTCCTCGGACACTGAATATGCCATTTAGTGTAGTTGATATTTGGCTTCTTCATCCATGCAAGCTTTTACGTGAATTTTGATACCGTTTCTAGCAAGAAAATATCTTTGTTTGCTTTTTGATGTTTAAACTTAACAGTCAATAGCCTTCATGCTCTCAGCCTTTTCTTCATGCATCATCTTGGGGCTTCACCTGTCTACTTAACTACTGAATTAGTCTTGTTGGATGTGGAATATGCTGCATCATCTACTGTGGGACAAAGCAAAGCCACTACAAGCTATTGAATGCTATGAAGGCCTAAAAGAAACCCTGTTAAGGAATGTCAACCAAATTCAACAATAGTGCTAATCAATAAAAACAAAAACCAAAATTCCATTTCTCTCTCGTGAAACGATCAAACTCCTAAAGTGAACTTAAGAACAGGAACCTATGGCTCCTTTTGAGACAAGTGTGAGTATGTTTATTTGAGACTTTGCACCAAATTTTACTAAAACACATCAGTAAATGATATTGAATAATAAAATAAAATAAAAATCTCATCAAACTCGAATAAAACAACAACTCAAGTCTAATGCAAATTCAAAAATAAGAATTTATTATTTCTTGGGATCACATTTCTACTTGAGGTTTTTCTAAAGCTATAGAAATTGTGTTTTTAGCAACAATATTACTTAATTTCCAAAATCCAAATAATAAGCACATCATTGGCACATAGCATAATAGAGCAGTGCGATGGAGCACCCTTTTGAAAACTGGATCAAAAGAGAATCTTCAATTAGATTCACTTTTTTAAGTAATGAAGGAATGTCATGAATTGTGGAACTACCGTGTCATTGCCACGTAAACTTAATTTCTAATAGTAAACTTAATTTCTAATAGTAACTAGACTGTAATCCCATTGCAAAAGGGTGTTGGCTTCCATTACTCTATTATGCTATGCAAAGATGAGAGTGACGTGAACTGGAAATTATTACTGAATAAAAAGAAAAAAAGAAAAAAGGGAAAAAAACCGAAAGAATTCCGTTAATCCTCAGAAGTGAAACAGATCAGTCAGGTGAAGTTAGATCACCAGGCACTCACTCAGGCTCAGGGCTGGCACTCAACAATCTTTCAACCTCGCTGGCACGAACTCATGCCCAGTTTTTTTTGTTTCCTTCTTTTTTTCTTGGAATTACCAAACCAGCTTGAATATTTGCAGCTGGCATCCCAGCAGAGGGACACACCATGCACTGCACTATATAGCTCGCCGCCCTCACCCATCCTTTCACTTCAGATACATCAAGCAAACTTGTGTCAATGCCATTGTCCGACGAGCTAGCTTTAACGTCCAAGTCGATTGATAAGCTAAGGTTTTAAGGCTTGTATATGGTTTTAGAGCGTGCAACGGCTCGAGGTCAAGTCTTTCACATCACAAGTTGAATTGTCTTGTGAAAACCAGCAGAGACTACGTACATTGCTCCAGCTGTAGATTGCTTGTCACCTGTGAGCCTCTTTAAGTAGACCCACTTGAGAGTTCTGCAGTCAGTACTACCTAGGAAAGACCTCTGGGTTTTTCTTATAAGCAGGATACTCACGTTTCGTTCTTGTCAAAGAGTTCCAAGCAACAATTTGTGTCTATTTCGCGTTTCATACTTCTTGTGTTCTTGACCTCTACAATATATATAGCGCTAGTGAAATTTTCTTGCATCCATGGCTGGCGTTTCGTTGCGCGTGTTTGCTCTCCTGGTGCTGGTTATGGCGGTGGACGCTCGGCCGATCTTCGACATTACTCAAGACACCGAGACGGAGGCTGCTGTGAGTACGGGAAGGAAGCTGTTTAAGCTGGTGAGTAATACGTTGGTGCTGCCTTACCACAATGGTCCGTTGCTTGCGGGCAGCGCGGCTTTGAACGTGTACATTGTTTGGTATGGCACGTTTAGTCCTGCTCAGAAAGCAATTGTCACCGATTTCTTCTCGAGTTTTGCCAGCCCTGGCGCGGAGGTTCACCCTTCCGTTGCGAGCTGGTGGAGATTGACGTCGGGGTACAAGGACAACAAGAACAACATCCCCTCTGGAGCTGTGAAGTTGGCGGGGCAAGCTGATGATAACTACAGCATGGGGAAGGTCTTGAAGCAAGGCCAGTTTGAAACCCTGGTGGTGAACGCGCTCGCGACCTTGCCTGCCGATCCGTCGTCGATCTATTTCCTGCTCACCGCAGCCGATGTAGAAGTGGAAGGCTTCTGCATGAACACTTGCGCCTCGCACTCGTTCACTTCGGCTTCCCCTGCGTCCAAGAATTTCATGCTGCCGTACTCCTGGGTGGGAAATTCCGGTACGCAGTGTCCGGGACAATGCGCCTGGCCTTATGCGCTCCCGCAATACGGCCCGCAAGGTGCAAAAGCTTTGGTCGCACCGAACGCCGATGCGGGGATGGACGGCATGGTGATCAACGTCGCCAGCATGTTGGCAGGGACGGTAACAAACCCCTTCGACAATGGCTACTACCAGGGCGACGCTTCGGCCCCCTTGGAAGCCGCCACGGCTTGCACTGGCATCTACGGCGCCGGCGCTTTCCCTGGCAACCCCGGCCAGTTGATTGTTGATCCCATCACGAGCGCCAGCTACAACGCGCAGGGCGTTGGTACCCGAAAATACCTCTTGCCTGCGCTCTGGGATCCTGCCACTCTCACTTGCACGCCTGTGTCATAAGCGAAGAAGAGGAAGATGAATAGAGGACCACTGGTGAGCCAACTGCCGAAGGAGTTGGTGATATCTGAGTTTGGTTGGCTTCACGAGAGAGATGAAACCTTTTCTTGTCGGGGTAGATTTCTCGGAAGCTTGTTACGAGGGAGCCGTAATTGTGTGATCATGAACTTCATGACTGGTTTATATATTTTTTCTTTTGGTGTGAGGGAGGAGGGTTAAAGGGGGATGCAGTTTCGATCTTTCGGTGTAGTGCGACGTACGGGGGTTTGCGGTTACAGATGATGATCATTCTGTATATAAGAGTGCCTGCAGCAGGGAGTAGGTGTAATTAGAATGTAGGTTCTCAGATGATAGAACTGATTGTAGTTCTACACCAATTTTGGAGCTCCACATAAGGAGACACTTCTGTATCTAATAATTGTGATACATTTGTACACTATGTTAACACTGCTTGAGCTTCGATCATTTCACTCGCTTCGAAACCTTGTTGTGATTGAAGCTTTCTATTTTGAACTTCCATTGAATTCCTGTTTCTTGTGGTTGTTAGGCTTAACTCTTCGTTATGGAGTACTGTACACTTCAGTTGTGGATTCAAAGATGAGCACATGTATGTGACATGAAGAAGCTTCTGCTGTGATTTACAACAGAGCTGCTGTGAGGATGCAATTTGTAAGAGAATGTTCAATCATGCAGTCGATCTTCTACAGCGTGTTGAGTGTTGCTTGTTTCAGAAGCACGCGTTTTTTTCATGCGAAGTAGATGTCGTATACAAGAAGGCTCTGGTCTTAACAGCTGTATGAAAACCTAAGGCTAACCGTAACGGTTTCACCATGACTGTTGTGGCAATTCTACTGTTTCGCAGTAATTTTCCAGAGAATTCAGTTCCGTCACTCTTGGGTATGTTCTACTTGCCAATCCAAACTACCGTATCGCTTGCACATTTACTAGTTGGAAGTGTATCAATTCTCTATAACGAGTTGATCCTAACCATCCATGTCCATACTACAGCGCTTTTCGCAGATTAACTTCGTCTCTCTCGTTGCGGTTCCCGTTAATAGGGCGAGCTATGTTGATGTTTTTGCGAATTACATGCTACGATGATCGTGCGCTATTTGCACAGGACTTGAATGTGTTGTAGAAATAGCCAACATCCTGCCAGCGCGCGATTGTGGTTAATTTATCAGCGTATTGTTCGCGATTCTTGCACGATGATCTTCTGTGAATGCAGGCACGACCGCGGTTCTTGGACGGCTTTGCATTTGAAATTTGATACTCTATGAATGCGAGTTCTTAACGAGGCTGGATCTTGAAACTGCATGGCCAGATTCTTTAGGTCATAGCTGAAGTTTTTGTTTATCTGGTCTAGGCCTTTCATCATCATGTGTAACTGAGATTCAAATTTGTAGCGGCCGAGTGTTGATGTACGTCGGAAGCCGTTACGGTCAATTGCGGTCGTTGAGTATGCGAGCACTCGTAACGAATTCCGCCATAGTGCATTAGATATGAATATGTGAGGTGAACCTCGCGCGCGCAATTTTCAATGTTGGATAGCATTTGCTCTTCATTGCTAGAAACTGATCCTCTTGGATCTTTCTTCCGCCATTCGGTTTCTCTTTGGCCATTTTTGCAGCAGACTCCGCCATGGCTGTGAGTGGCGACAGAGCTCATTTGCCAATGCTCACGAGCTAATCTTTTTCCGACTTCTTTGACGCTTCATGAAGGGCAGACATTGCATGCCATGAGTATGAATGTGAATATGTGAGGTAATTGACATTGCATGCCAATTCATATGAATATGTGAGGTGAACCTCGCGCGCGCAACATTCAATGTTGCATAGCATTTCCTCTTCATTGCTAGAAACTGATGCAGTTTTGGCCTCTTGGATCTTTCTTCCGCCATTCGGTGTCTCTTTGGCCATTTTGGCAGCAGACTCCGCCATGGCTGCGAGTGACGACAGAGCTCATTTGCTCACGAGCTAATCTTTTTCCGACTTCCTTGACGCTTCATGAAGGGCAGACATTGCATGCCATGAGGCAATGGAGCCGCGTACAGCACTCACTAGGTCTCCTGTATGGCTGTGTCTTCAAGCTGCGGCTCCGAGGGTATGGAGGGATTGTGGAAAGCCTGGAGAGAATTCCGAGAGGGACGTATCCTTTGGATGCATATCACCAGCTGGTGAAAGCGGGAGCGATCAAATTGGATGCAGGACAAGTCGCTGCATTACAGCCCCTGGAACGGTTGCACAGGGAGCTTGAAACGTATGAGCAACCAACTCCAGGCATCGGCATTAAGCTTTTCTCAGCTGTAGGCTTGAGCCGACCAAAGATGGCTCCCCAAGGGTACGTTTATGGCTTGTTTTAACTCAGTTTTGTTTGAATTTTCGTTTATGATCGATAGTCCTGTCAATGAACCAAAAGATATTGACGTGAGCCGTGCAAACGATGCGACAGGCAGCAAACCCTATCTTCCCGTCTGTATCTGGATGACAGTTAACCGTAATGTCTAGTGTACCTCCTGACACAATTGTGATTTGCATGTTTTAAAAAAAATTCTCAATCTTATTTTATGACACAAACTACGGTAGAGGATACCATTTGCGTCACTTAAAGCATTTTTACCATATGATTTTGGGAGATCAGTATAAGATTTTTGGGTGTAAGAGCCAAATCTATTGAGATCAATTTATTATCACTAGGTGTGAGTTTCTTATACAATTTAAGAAAAAAAACTGACACAAAAGGAGTTTCTTATACAATTTCAAGGTGGGAACACTATCAATGACAGTAAGTAGACAACCCCGTCTCCATTCAAAGATAGACATTTAGCCAAGTCATGCTTACGTTACTTACTGTAAAGTGCAACCATAGGAGGTCTTACATCACTTGCTGTAGAGTTGCTGTTGGTAACAGGGGTCAGTATAGGAGACGGGATTAGTATAGAAGACGGTTTTAGTATCCTCTACCTGCACAAGGTTTAATCATTTCTAGTACCGTAGTCCGTCAGTACCCCCGGCGATCCTTTTCTTTCATTTTCTGTGTAATTTGCATGAAATTTGATCTTTCGCAAACCAGTACTGTGGAGCTTCGAATGCTATCAAAGTTGACCATTCTTTCCAATTGTTGGTGATACATGTGGTGCAGGGTTTATATTTATGGAGGGGTAGGTACAGGAAAGTCGTTGGTGGCGGATATTTTCTTTCACTGTAGTCCTATCCAAGGCAAGCGAAGAGTTCATTTTCATCAATTCATGCTTGACATTCACAAGAGGTAAGAACGTGCAGTGCCTGCACATATAACGTAATTGTTAATTGCCAGAGAATTAAAGAACCAGTCACATGAATTTACCGACAAGAACAATCTATTGAGCTGGATACATGCACCCACCCATTGAGTTGTCTAAGTCCAGTTTTTACTGAGTCCACAATCCTAGAAGGTTATTCCTTGGACATCATTGGCTTCACTGGCACAAACTCATGCATCTGGCCGCTTAGTATCCTTTTCTGCCAGTGGCTGCCTTCCCATGACACTTGCCTTGCAATGCCAATTGCCTGGCCATGACATATGTCGTGGGAAGAAATGGATGTACAATCACCTGTCGTCACCTTTAGATCGTTTTCCCTTGGTTACCCACTATCCTCACACCACCATGACAACTCTGTCATGCATGATAATTTCTGGGATACACTCTTGAGGTCGGCCAATAACTGTGAGACTTGTTTTAATTTGTGATCATGGACCAGGCTACACAACATGCGAACCTCGCACCCCAAGGATGCTGACGTGATTGAAGTACTTGCCACCGATGTCTTGAAGACAGGCTGGTTACTCTGCTTTGATGAATTTCAGGTTGAGAACGACTCGAACACCTTCATAATCCACCGATACTTTCATTTCCATTGCTAGTAACAGTTTTACTGAATAATATATTCTATGTTTAGATTGCCATTTCTCGATTGGATCTTAGTATACACTGTTGTTGAGCATATTTCCAGGCAAGATCAGTTCCTCTGATTTCTTCTGGGAATCGGCTTTTCTATTCAGAAATGAAATACGTACACATTATGAATACCAATGGAATGACATCTGAGCTTTTTACTACACTAAATGGCGTATTTAGGGAGATATAGTGTCCTCGTAAGAAAAAAATGAATGTAGTGTTCCAATGACATATAGCAACTTTATAATACATATGTCATGCCACCTCGTGTCACTCTCATTACTTGGAAAGAACATGACACTCTTAATGAAGTGAGAATGACAAGTGGCAAACTCCTATGTAGTGTCAAGGGATACTATTTCTCTTCACCTTTTGAACGAATTGTGGTGAAAGACATCAATTCTCTTCAGACACTAAATACGCCATTCAGTGTAGTGAATATGTCTTGACTTTACGAAGAACTGAAATGCTTCAAGAATGATGTTATTAAATTAGAGAACAATGTATTTTGAGGAGTTGGTTGCATGGGTTGTTCCTGGTAGGTCACTGACATAGCTGATGCCATGCTTCTGAAAAGATTGTTAGAGAATCTTTTCAAAGGTGGAGGAATCATGGTGGCGTCTTCAAATCGTGCACCCACTGAGGTTTGTCTCCGGATTACTTTTTCTTATTGTTAAATTTCGCTTGAGCAAGGGCGCAAATCGAAAGTGTTTTCTATGGTATAATATGGGTTAGCCACAATAAACATCTCTTCACTACACAGCTTCACAACTGTCATTTATTTATTGAATGTTAACAGCTAATTGTGAACTTTGGAACAAACATTGAAACCATCTGAGTTTTCCCTCTACTCCACAAACGAGGATTGAACCTTCTGCCTAAAATAATGCTGAACCCTGCTCCAACAACATAACCAGCGTAGTGATCATGCCTTACTGATTTGTTCCTCTTTGACAATCGAAATCCTCATCTTGTTTGTGCTTTGCAGTTATACAAGAATGGTATTCAAAGGGAGTTATTTCTACCATGCATTGAACTGATAAAGAGTCGATGTCAAGTTTTCGCCTTTCGTCCGCAAGCATCTGACTATCGTCTGATCGGTGCTCGCCCTGAAGGTTCCAGGTAACTTTGATAATCAACATACCATTTTGTGCAGTTTCGAGTGCGCCATATCACGGCTTATAATTTAGTTCTTTGTTTTTAATCCAGCTAAATCCTGGTGCTCGACTCGCTAATAGATTTTGGTTTGCCATCCAGTGCTCTGGACAAAGTATGGCACACTCCACTCGACGACAATGCAGCTAAGAAAATGGAGCTTGGCTTCAAGCAGCTCGCCGGGGACCGTGCCGTTGGTCGCACAATTTTGAAGGAAGGAAGTCGCACCATAGAAGGTAAGTCACTCCAGTTGTTGATGGAAATCAACTTCTAGACCTGTCTAGTTTGATCGAGCCATGCTGAATGCTCGCTTGGACTGCTTCTTTGCTTCTTGTGAATCATCAGGCAGGTCTCATTGCACTAAGAACTCTATCAGAACCCATTGACTCTAGCAATGCTCTACACCTGGGCCATTCTTGAACAACATACATAGGGGCCTTGATAAGAGTGCTGCATAATTTTCAGTATCATGTTATGAATGACAGTTCCGAAAGCGGCTGGAGGTGTAGCTGCATTCACATTCCAGGATCTTTGCGGTACCGCTAAGGGAGCAGCTGACTACCTTGCAATTGCGTCCTCGTTTCACACAATTTTCATATCAAGCATCCCACGTCTGACTAGGATCCACTCCGAGCTCGTATGCATCAACCACTTCGTACTCCAGTAGCCTTTTTTACGAGTCAGCCACTCTCTCTGCTATTTCTCAAGAAATGGACCCTTATATGTCTCCTGGACAACCTGCCGCAGAAGTTTGGAACATTTAAATGTCATTGCAATAGTGTTGAGATTTGCAGGTAGGACTAATTGTCGTGGTAAAAATTCTTCAAACTTTTCGAGTGGTAATCATGGTACAAAAGTATATCACGTGGTTGAGCACGTCGTCATAGTTTTTTTGAAATTCGGAAGGTTGGCTGAATGACCTAGTGGACAATTCATACCCTGTAAATCTGCATTAATTTTGATTCTTCTTAGAATAGCATGTAGTGAATTTGTTTTGGAAAACTCTGCAATTTTTCTAGACCCCACCTAGACAGTAGATTATAACATGGAATTTATTGTTGCAGGCAAGGAGGTTCATTACTCTGGTGGATGTTTTCTACGAGCAGGTACATCCACAAAACTTCAATAGGCCTAGCGGTCCTAGTCAAGTCATCTTCTTCTCCTAGATGAGGGCAGCACATGTTGAATTAGAGCAGCATATGAACCGGATAAAAAACTGCACATAAGCCATGATTTCTTGAAGATGTGAATCAGAGAACATCGGAGGCTCTTTTGAATTTTCTTTTGGAACGTGATTGCTTGCAAAGATTGTCAATATGATTAAATCTCATTTGAACTTCTCTCCATGATCCTTATGCTCTTCATTTTACTAATGAAGCTTTTGAGCATGCACGCACATAAACACAGGAAAGCTAATTTATTTTCTGGATCAACAATGAATATTGAGTCTTAATACTAAAACCACCGAGACCAGGATATCTCACTGCTGGTTCTTGTCCTTGTAGAAAGTAAAGGTGATTGTAAGCGCAGAAACAGATCCTGGCGGCTTATATCAACCCAGGTAAAGATGTAACCTTCATGTTCAGTTCTAAGGATTCCCGTTCTCTGGCTTGTTTGTTGCCTTCAACTAAGACTGCAACAACTGGTGTTAATAGTATTATTTCCTTCCACATTCCCATGATTCATCTTCATTCTATATCATTGATTGGATCTGTGAGTTATGGGTGGGCTTGTTTATGTGAAATGATAATCGCTAGTTAATAGAGGCATAGAGTTTGAAGAGGGCATGTTATGGCAGGGCAGAGGACTCTGCAGCAAAAGGAAAAGTGGAGAGTTCAACAGGGCCAAAATACGTGGAGAGTGATGAGGAGTTTGCATTTGCACGAACTGTGTCGAGGTTGAACCACATGCAGACTAGTGATTACCTCTCTAGTGCATGGGCAGATCCTGGCAAGGCCTTCATCTGTCACCTTGAGAGCTCGACGCTACAAGAAGGGGATTTAAGAAGGTGAGTTTACACCTTTTATCTATAAAACTGCAGCCACTTAAACACAACTAAATGGGAGGGAAAAGTTGCATACCTTGCCCACAGTTAAACATACAATCGATTAGCGTATCAGCGGTAGTTGAATTACTAGAGATACGTGAAGGACAGTCATATGAGGTGGTAAAGCCCATGCATAAGTGAGAGCTTATAAGATGTTAAGAGAGCATGTGTTTTTGAAACAGCTTCTAATCTGTCTCTAGTGTTGGATGTGAAGGGTGTGGGACCGTTATAACGTTGACTCAGACCACAAACTGAGTAAGGATGAACTTCTATTGATGATGGAGGACCTCACTGAAATCAAATCAGGCCATAGATACGTCCCATCGGTATGTGTTTTGTCTTTTGAAAACATAATCACGGATTCTACTATAATTTCAAGCTTGCTCTGATTCACTTATTCATTATGTGTTGTTATGTGACAAAACCATAAGCGTCAATGCAGGAACTGGTGGATGATATGTACAAGAAGTTAGATGCCAACAGTGATGGGATTGTAGTGTGGACTGAGTTTCGTGATTATTTTTTGCGTTATGGTCTTCAAGTGCAAGCAGTTTAACAAGGCCTGCAAAAGAGTTCTTTGTTGCATCATTTTAGATATGCAAGAGTCACCAACTACTGTGAGACACCATCACAGTGAAAGATTGTTTTGGTTACTTTGGACCTGTTGGAATGAAGTATTTTTGTTTGTTAGAAACTTTAAAAAGTTAAAAAAATCTTGTTATCATGTTGCTAGTGCTTTCCACATTGTGATTGGATTTTGATTTAGTTTTCTTAGCATTGTGTAATACGTTGAATGCTGCAACTTTTATGTTTGTATTTTTATATTTTTTTTTATCATGCATATGGAATGTAAATTTTCAAATATACACTTGGTTTTGTTTAATTCTGGATCTCATTTTTGTAGGCAAAATCTTAACCCTTTAACGCTTTGGGTACTGTAGCTGGGTTCACTGGTTTTCACTGGGTTTTTCCAATATGATTGATACTGCCAAAAATAGAATGGATTAAATTAGAAAGTAACCATACAATTGTATTCTCAACTGGAGTGCAGACATTTTGCTAAAATTAGAGAATCATTCGATGGTGGGATTGGAAGATCATAGTATGTCTTTGAACCGTATAATTCACACTCAAAAATGAGATTTTGGAGGGTGTGACTTCAAAGTTAAATAGAATTTGGGTAAAATTTTCTAAAATGAAAGTAAAGATGTTCAGCAATGACCTATGTCAACACCTCTCCGTTGCAATGTTTCATGTTAAGAACGGACTCACACATATTTATTGTGAATTTTACAAGTGAGAGTGACTTATCCATGTACAGTTTAGGACAAAAAATTATATGTTAAAATATCAAAGGAGTTGGTACATGGATCAAGATCGGAATACATACACTAATGGAACATGAACAAGAGAACACAATCCAAAAAATAAAATAAAATAACAAACTTCCAAACACAAGAAATACCGCATAGTACATGTGTTGTATTTGTAAGTATTTACTGTATTTTCAAGTATTTACAGTATTTTGATGTTTTGTTCATAGGTATTTTGATAGTTGCAAAACCCCAAATTGAAATTTTCTTTTTCTAAAAGATGTATATGATAACGCTCATAATCTAAACTTCAGAATTCAAAATTTAGTTCTTCATGGATTTTCCGTTATTCGCGTTTTCAACACATCAGAGACCACAATGTGGTGACTTGAGTACTAAAGGATTAAAGATCAAACATACATATCAACAATATAAATTTGGACAAGTCTTCAATGTTTGATTGGGTGGCTTATGCATTTTTTGATTTTTTTTTTGATTTTAAATTTATGAACATGGCTTATCTAAAAAGATTATAGTTAAATTTAAATATGATTGAAAAGTCAGATTAGAAGTATGTATTGAAATTACATTGAGAAGTAAGATTTAAAAAAAATAAAGATCAATCATATGACAAGATCTAGGTTCACCAAAATCTCATATTCATATGTGCATGAGCCTTATTTTGTGTAGAACTAAGAAATCTTTAAATTGTTGGATTTGTACTCTTGTATACATTCAAAATGATACTTGGAAAAGTCTTTGTGGAAGAGTTCAATTTTTTTTAAGTGTATTTTCATATTTTGAATATATGTAACTAATCAAATCAATAATATAATTTTTATATAAATATAATATCTTTTATTGAATTTAATATAATTTGAGGCAGAAAAATTTCAATGAATTACTCAATTTTATTATTGAATTTTCTGGGTTTATGATACTTTTTTTTTGTCCTAGTGAAGCTTCCTTGTGTGTTGAAATGGCAATTCACTTTCTAAATAGTAACAATATGATTTGCTAATATTATATATGCCATGCATTCACAATGTTAACTTCCAGATAGTCTTAGATTTCAACTCCCTATGATTTCTCACATTTAACTCCCATAATACAATTGGGCATGTCACTTGGCGGAACTTCTACTATTGTTCAAGTACTTAGTGGCGGCACTACTTGCCACCGATATTAACTACCTTTAAATAAAAACCACGTCCCAACTAGGCTCTTATTACTTTTACTTCAAAATTCATACTTTAGGATTCATTATTTTGGATTCATTGTTTGGGCCTGATGTGAAAGGGGACACTTCCTAATCAATATCAAGAAATGTAATTGAACACCTTATAATGCTAAAGGTGTTAGAGTGAAGCCCTAATACTAACCTCAATCTTTGACAGTCATTGCTGCTCACTTTAGCACTATGCGGAAGTAAGGATGAAGATTGTCCATTTTCGTTATTTTTTGTGGTCTTCAAGAAGCTCTATCCATCTCGGTCTAATACACCTCCTAAACACACCTTGGTTTTAGAAAACCAGTCACTCCCGTGCCTTAATCGCAAAACTATCTCAAAAAAAGCTTATAAATCTTCAACCAACATAATTTTTAATTTGTTATTCAAATCTCAAGTGTGAGGCTATTTTTGTGGTTTATTTTATGAATAAATTATGATGCTTCGGTATTTATTGCGAACACGTTTTTCCAAACTTTTCAATAACATATTTCATATCTTAATTTATCGAGGGCTTGATCCAAAACCTTAAATTCACCCTCATTCCAATTGATTGTTTTATGGACATTGCCAGCTTTGAAGAGCCATGACTTACGATTGATAACTTCAATTGTGTTTATTAAATCTATAAGTGCATTGTTTTATAAGTTTTTAGCCATACGTGGTATACCCGCGTCACTGAGGCGCAGATTGCAGCCTCGGGGCTGTGGGCGGCAAAGTGAATCTTGGCCCTTCGATCATGCAGTTGGATCCTGCGGTGATGGTTATCCGAGGTGGCGGGGGGTGGGCAATGTCGTGCTAGCTGAACACAGGTCCCCAAACGCGGGCGGACCAGCAGGCTGAATGTTTCCCCTTCCCAATGAAGTGAAGTGTTGTCAGATTTAATTACTCTGCATGGGAACGCGGTTTTATGACGGTCACACTCCAAAAGCCCAGGCAACCAAAGCCAAGGCCCAGGGTTTCCCTTGTGCTGGCTTGCCCTCTAGTTCCTTTATGCTCCCTTTGTGTCCTGTCCCTCCTCAGGCCACCTGTGATTGGGATGTTTTTTCCGTCTTTTGCAATGAAATTCCTTTCATTTGTTTCAAAAAAAAAAAAAAAAAAAAAAAAAAAAAAAAAAAAAAAAAAAAAAAAAAAAAAAAAAAAGCGAAGGCCCAACCAACAAAACAGAGTATTTGAAGTTAATGCTAGGCTTCCCATTTATTTTCTCAGTTCAGTCAATTGAACGCTTTCTTTTCATTCGCATATTTTACAGTTGATTTCAATGCTTTCTTTTCATTTTTTTGAGAATATTCTTTTTGTACAATATAGTGTATACCAAAATGAAGAAAGAAGTGTAATTAATTTCTTTAATAGATCGAATTGACATTTTTATTTCATTACTACAAAGTAGCTTATTAACCCCTAAACGTCGGCACCCCTCTGCAAATTTGACAGTTTTGCATAGATACATCATAAAATGCAATGTTCACAAAGGGATATTTTGAGCTTGATGTATGAATAAAAATTGTACATTAACAATTTTAGATTCTATTCATATAGTTAAATTTGCGATTGTTATTACCAATATTTTTGTATAAAACTTGAAATTTGAAACTTGAAATTGAATATTCTTTTGTAATTTGATTACAAATAAGGTATTAACAATCTGTACATGAAAAAATTTCTAATTAGTTGAAATGTAATAGACTAAATGTAGTGATTTTTGGTGATTTTTTGGTTGCTTGATTTTATGAGTTGAATTTTTAAAGAGCACTTTTACACTAAAATCTTCAATTTTTTTTGTGAATCACTACAACATAAAATGAGGCATAGAAATTTCACAAATCATCCCCTTTCTAATTGAATCACACATGTATGAAGCTAACTTTCTATAAAATATATAGTAAAAAATCCACACCACAAAAAGCGCATGATGGATGAGAAACCAACGTTCAACTCTATACATCATGCATTCTTTTGCATGGCTCAACCTTTAGGGATTAAACATAAGACTTTATTAAAAAAAACATGCCTACAAAACAATCAAAAAATTCAAAGTTCATCAAACATCAAGGAGCTCTATAGAATTTGATACGATTGATTTAAAATACCATCAAAGTACATTAAATAACTCCTTCTGTAAAACATATTCTCAAGCAAACCGTACATTTTCATTTGGGAGTGTTATACCTTTCCTAACTTTACCAGTACTTGATACCTCTACGTTATACGATTTAGCATTAATGCCTTCTACCGAGTCATTAAAGCTTGAAATCCTTCCTAAATACCATTTGTTTGTGTTTTCATCAAAAACCTCTACCATCTTTCCAATAAGGGAACCATCCGTGCCAATTGTCCCACATTGTAATTCACCCCTCAAAATCGTTGTTCCACAATTTCTGCACTCTGTGGAATTTTCACCATGCAAAAGCATGTTATTGTCGCCACAAACACGACATTTTTGTTTGAAAACCTTTGGAAATTGTAATCGCTTGTGTTTTCGAGAATAAGTTTCCTGTCGTTGTACTTCTACAGTGGTCTTCGGCCTCACTATACTTTCATTTGGTGTGGGTGATGTACCTACAAACATTTAGAATAAGTGAGTAAAACTTATGCAAATTTTGCATTGCTAAAATATTGATATAGTTTATGAAGAAAAAAAATTAAAACTTGTAAATAATGTTATTAGGTACCTGATGGATTTTCCTGTGCAGCAATTGCTTCTTTACCCTTCCTTGATTTTCCATGACCGAGTCTTGTCATGGTCTCGGGGAATTCACTCAATGTATTTTATGAGTATCACGTGCGAACAAATCTTTGACCCCCTATATTACATTGTAAATAAGCAATCAAACAACTTGAAAAATTTATGGGATGTTTCTTTATGTTGAAAGTTTATATTGTGAATTTTTGGAAATTTTCTTTATTCAAATTAATTACTTATAAATTTTTGAAGTAAATAAATGCACTATTCAACTAGTTTTTGTGTTTTTAGAGCTTGTTTCGATTGTGTTTTTAGAGCTCGTTTTGAACATAATTGAAATAAGAGTTTAAAAAAATAAAAGATATAATAAATATGTGACCACACTTAAAAATTTGGAGCTAAATCAAACTTTATTAAAAAGTATATAGGGGTTGAAAATCACTTGTTCGCACGTTTTTACGTAATATTTGGAAGTGACCTCCCCGAGGTCATGGTAACATGTGCTTGGATTGCTTCTATGTTCCACTTCGAGGTAGAGTAATGGTTCTCGGCGCCACTTGTGGATTGAATATAGATGTTATGGACCATGAAAACATGTTGATTCTTTTGTCCAAAGCAATAACTTCATCTGATGATAGCATGGATAATTTTTCAATAGTAAAGAATTCCGAGAGAATTCCTTGCATTTTTCTCTTGACGGAATCCACTAATGTGGCATTGGATGTAGACATACTCATTTGCTCAAATGTTGAAACAATGTCCTCGTCTTGATTCTCAACTGGCAGTTCTTCTTCATTTTCTAAAAAACAATCAAAAAGTGAGTAGATGAACATAAATTTTGTTTCCATAAAATACAAGAGCATTAAATAATCAATATAGTAAAGCATATCACATAGATTTTTAAACATTTAGAGTTGAAAAAAATACCAAGAGGATTGTTTGGTGGAGGGTTCCACATATCAGTTGATGGTACACTTTGTGCAAAATTTGGTGTTTTTTCTTCAAAATCATCATTTACGTCATGATAAAACATTTGTTCTTGAGATGGTAGTAACCTCTTCAAGTATTGTAATTCTCCATCCATGAGCATTCGTACGGCTAACAAATGCTTGCAAATCGCAACATGATCCTCACATTCACAACACTCTGTATTCAATGAAAGAGCATACCAAACTTCACTCTTGGTTTGACTTCGAATCATGAATTTCATATTGAATTCATCAATGATTTGGAGATGTCTTTCGGGATCTTTTTGAAAAGATGCCACAATTTGAGTAACTCTTTGTAGTCGTGCTGTAGAATGTTTATCTCTACCCCGAGTAGAATACTTCATAGACTCACTCTCACATGTGGCATGCCAATAATGATCCAATAATGTTTCTCCACCAGATCGATCTCCTGTGCTTGGTTCACCTATCATAATACAATTTTTGACATTGTATATAAGTAAAGATATTTCAAAGATGAAAAATCAATAATACAATCAATAATAGAAGTTAGTTTAAACTTCAACATCGTACATGCATGATTAGAAAGTGGTTTTATTTACCTATAATAGCCCAAATCAATGTGTCTAATCTTCGATTCACTTTTTTTCGAAGCAAAGTGTACTTAATATAGTGCCATAACCTCTCTACAAGGTTAGTTGTGTTCAAATAGCCATGTTGATATAAACGACTATATCGGGGTCACATACATCTCCATATGCATCCCATTCCTGCCCAATCCGTAGCTACATACGTTAAAACCGATTTTTCATCTGCATACTTCAACTTGAAGTCTTCATATTTTTTGTTGAAGTCCTCTTCTCTGAGACACTCCAATAGTTCGCACATGGCATTGTATAAATGATTCCTCTTTGCTTCAATCACTTTTGGAATTAGATGTTCTATCCATGCTTTTTTGACATGGAACCAACAAAGAAGAAGATGACATTTTGTCTGGATTCTGCCAGTTTCACTATTCTCCCAACATGCCTCGTCACGATCTATGATATATTTGAAAGCATTGTATTCAGTTTTGTTTTTGTCTACGACTATAGCATTTGGTCTAACTTGACCCATTTTCTCAAAAATAGCCTTCAAAGTCAATCTTAAAGCCACGGCTTCATGTCCTTTATCCACGTCTGTTGAACAGAGCATGAGAAAAATGGGCATCCCTAACATCCTTGTATTAGGACACATAGCTGCGTACAATGACAAACCATATTGATTTGTCTTGAATGTAGAATCAATTGCCCATGCAGAGTTAGGAGTAATACTCATTACCAATTCAAGCATCCACTTTGTTTGTATGACTAAAACAAATGGTTGTTTCTTAGGATCCTCATGCCCTGGATTGTAGCGTTGGTGAAAAATAACCATGTCTTTTTCAATCCACTCAAATATACTTGCATCAACATTCATCCAATCATCGTTGTGCACTGCGCTTTCCTTTTGTAATATAATGCCAAGTTGCCCACTTCTTTTGGAGTTGGGAAAAATCGATACGAAACTTTTTCATATGGCTCAACCAACTCTTGAAGTCTACCTAAAATACACTCCATTTTCATATATTAGTACATATATTAGATATATAATATGTACATAATAAACTAATTGACGTTCAATACAAGATTTTGCATGTATAATACGATATACTTATAAATAATACAATAAAATCATTGTCTGTGATATATTAGATTAATACTTAGATATAACATAAAAATTTGTATACATTAATCCACACTCATACCTCCACGCCGCCTTGCTGCAGACAATGCTGATTGGACATCATTCAAATTGTGCAGATTCTCCCGTAGATGTTTAATTGCCATTGGATGTAGGGGTAGAAATAGAATATCTTCATCTGAGCTTGGAGTATGTCCCGAATGTTGGCTGTGGATTGAAATCTAACATATACATTGAAATACAAAATATAGAATGAAACACATTAATTAGTGCATTTTATCAAATAAAAAGGCAATGAAATGTGCATAGCAATATTGTATGATAATGATTTTTAACTCTCAATGGACATGACTTTTATAATTCCTACATTAAAATCTCTTTTAACCCCTAAAGGACTAAGTGTCCTAACTAGGACATTTCAATGTTCGGGTAGGTTCCCATGGTGTCAAGTTTTTATTTTTATTTTTGGAATAATCATGTGAATTTGGTATGTCAATACACAAATGGAGATCTAATTTTTTTTTGAATCCGACTTTTTAAGTGGAAGTTATGGAACAAAAAGGGTTTTTTTGGGGGAGAATGGGCAGTGCGGGCAGGGTTCAAAATAAACCTCATAAATTATTATTTTTCAACTTTAACCATAGGATCTTGTTAAAGATTACCAAGAGAGTGCATGGTAAATTTTCATAGAATTTGACCGTACAGATTGCAAGATTATAGCGTTTGAAGTAAAAAAGATGAAATTGCATTCTTTTGAATATTTTTTGACTGTCTTTGAAGACATGGGAGAAATTGTTAAATTGGTTAAAAAAATTCTTATATTTTATTTAAATATTTGATTTGGTATTTTCTATCAAGAGGAAAAAAAATATTCACAAGAAAATGAATATAAAGAGGTGAAAATGATGCTCAAAAATAGAAAAAAATCGCGGTCCTTTAGGGATTAAACTCCATTTTAGGCATGATTATCTTTTTAAATTTACTTTGTTTATATTCTATACAAGTATATAGACCCCTTAAATATACTCATTTTGGCATTTCCAAAATCCCATTTGATTTAAGGGAGTAGAAGTTATGAGCAAGATTCCCCCCCTCCCCCCTTCCAAAAAAACCATTGGAACTCTTTACATCCATAGAGGGTTATTAAACGTACCTCGATCAACATGTTTATCTTTGTCAATTGGCTCTACAATCTTCACCTTGAATCCACAATCGCAATACTTTGCTTTACTATATTGACGTTTTCGTGTGACATTCTCTTGGTCAAGTTCAATCCTCTTTCTCTTCCCACGATTGTAGATTATACCACGATTGCATTGATACAATGTAGCTTCTGCTGGATATGGCGTTTTTGCAATCGACCATGAATCCTTCTTCACCAAAGATACCTAATATATCTATAAAGACAATAATCTCATTAATCTTGTTAATAAATGGTTAGTGAGAGAAATTATATGGTATTTGTAAATTTTCTAAAATGCACATGAAAAATAACTAAAACACCCGATTTTATTATGATGTTTGCATGAAATAAACTATCAATAAAATTGAAATGGATGTTGGGGTTAAGAACATGCCTTGTATTGGTGTATGATCTCTTTGACTTTGTCATAAAGTTCTTCGGGTTGTACTTGAATAACACAATCATATTGAATTCGCTTCTTTTTAGGTTGATTTGAAGAACTTGGAACATGTGGAATCCTTGGGGTTGAGCACAAAAAACAAGTACGTACATATTTTTCCAAATATGGATTTGGCAATCCATGTACTCGAGCTCCTACTAACCACCCCATATTTGTAATATTGTTGTGTGTAGCCCTCACTCCGTAATGTGGTTGTTTGGATTCATGTGCATCCTTGACTATTTGTTCCCATTCCTTTACATATGGAATACAAAGGTGGGAGAATTTCTCTGACTTGTTGTATAGCCTCATTTCCCCACTTAGTGGATCTGGTCTCACACTTAGAGCAACCTCTAAAGCCTTCCACTTTTTTATAACATGCTGATGCAATTTTTCAAGAGATTCATGAGGCACATAGAATGAAGGGTCTGCATTGAGAATGCTTTCACCGGTAGGTTGAAACTGGCTTTGTAAACATTGAATCATAAAAGAGTAGGAACTTTTGGTAAACATGTATCAATTGTGATTTGAACGAAATGTAAATGGATCCAATCCTTCCAAGTGCTCATGCCCAATAGACTCAACCTCTCTACTTTGCTCATCTACTGTATCAAAAAGCTCTTCGCCCTCTTCTTCAAAAAACCCATCGCCCTCTTCTTCAGAGAAATCAACATACTCATCATCATCACCCTCATCCTCATCTAAGCTTTCTACATGCTTGAAAAGTTCCTCCATTTCTCCAACCACAACCAAAAACAATTTTGCTCTAACTTAGACCATCCGCATCCTACCACTAAAACCAAGTGATTCTCTAAATTAAATGAAAAATGTTTGTATGGGCGGATAGAGAGTCAATGAATATGAGTACAATATATGGATATTTGAATACGTCCCTCTACAACTATTTAAAAGAAGGGCTCGGTATTCTAAATTTACGGACAATAATGATTGCCAATGTATTGTGATTTTGATTGGCTCACATACTATATAGAGGGACACATAGTGATTCAAGGGTGTGAAAACGATAACATATGACACCAAATTTTGGATGTGATGATAGTGGTCAAGGAGTGAATTGAAGGGAGAAGGGTGCGGATGCTCTTACAGTTCAACCACCGGTCTTGCCTCTAACTCTTGGAAAACCAAAAGGATCAAAATATTCTGCTCCATTGCATCACATAAAATAAATCCACAAATTTGTCGTTGTCACACCAATGTAAAACAAGCTCCAATATAGCTGCAAGTGTTGGGATGAATAATGGTTATATCCAAAAAAAAACATACTGAACACGAGGCCTTACAAGGTCCAAAACAGAGACTTGCAACCAATCCCTCAAATGACTGAACTGAGAAAATAAATGGGAAACCGAGAAAATAAATGAGAAGCCCAACAAATGAATGCTAAGCCCTCCAAATACTAAGCCCTTCAAATACTCTGCTTACAGTTAGTGGCCTTGGCTTTGGTTGCCTGGGCTTTTGGAGTGTGACCGTCATAAAACCGCGTTCCCATGCTGAGCCGCGTTCCCATGCAGAGTAATTAATTCTGACAACACTTCACTTCATTGGGAAGGGGAAACATTCAGCCTGCTGGTCCACCCGCGTTTGGGGACCCGTGTTCAGCCAGCACGACATTGCCCACCCCCCGCCACCTCGGAAAACCATCACCGCAAGATCCAACTGCATGATCGAAGGGCCAAGATTCACTTTGCCGCCCACAGCCCCGAGGGTGCAATCTGCGCCTCAGTGACGCGGGTGGTATACCTCCATTTTCGTCTTATGTGTGTTCCTCGCTTGCGACACCTACAAGGGCCCCCATGAAATTTTGGGGTAAAATATTTGACCTACACAAGAGAACACCCGACCCGCGCCCGTTCTCTGGATGGGGCCCATACCACGGTCATGCGGTCCGACCAGCGGTAATGGGTAAAACCGCGATTCGTCTCTCCCCTTCGCGCCATTCTTCTGCTCTTTCCCCTGGACTTCCCGTTCACTTTCAGTTGCTCGTCACCACCAAGCAATCCATGGTCCCCTGTTCCATTGCATTCAAATGTATGCTACATTACTTCCCCGCCATTTGACTTTCCATCTCTTTTGATTCCGAGCTCTCATGCACCGACTCTTCGCCGCTTTCCGTTTCTTGAGGTCCACTTCGATTGCGCTTTCGAATTTTAATTTGAATCATCTTACTCCGTCTCCTCGTTAGGGTTTGTTCGATTGTGCAGTGGCCTGATTATTTTCTGTTTTGCGTGTTTTTCTAAGTTGCGGTGCAGTGAGTGTTGCGAGGTTCAGTAGTTTAGGCTCGCGGTGTTTATCGACCTTTTTGTTTGATTTCGGGAAACAATAAAAGGTCGGTGTTGTTCGCAGTTTTGGTTTTGTTTGGAGAACTCGAGCCTTCTATTGTAGTCTCTTCCAGTTGTCTTAGGCTTCTTGTTGAAACGATCGCTGGCCTTTTATACAGGATGCGAAATTGAGGGAGCGAGGTCTTTTATTTCAAGACCTGGATCTTATGCTGTTCGTTGTGCAGGATGTGGCCTTTGGAGGGACAACCACTATCACCTCCGTGGCGGGATTAACAACACGCTTGGCTTACTAGGGCGTAGGGAAAAGACATGAAACTTTAGTAGGGAGGCATGGATGAAATTGGTGCTCTAAACCTAGAATAATGGGGAAAACACAAGCGGAACCCGCTGTGGTTGTGGATCGCACCACGGGAAAGGTGCAGCAGAAGATTCACAGGTTGCATTCGCTTCTTTTTGGTGTAGATGCAGCTTTTACTAGAGGGGACTCAGAGATTGCCCTGGGCCTTGGTCTTCGATTGCTCGGATTTTTGGAGAGTGAATGCGAGACAGCTGAGGATGTAACATATGTTGAGCCTATTAAGAAGCAGGTGCTGGAAAAGATTGAGGCAGCCAGCCTGGAAACACAAGTTGACAGGTGTGTAATTTCAGTGACTTGAGTATGCTGCATTGCATAAGTACGTATTAGACAATTGAACCTATTGCCTGATTTTACCACAGTGAAAGCGGGAAATACTTGTATTGGAGGGGGTCATTTGTAAGCATGTTCCGGAATCAAACTCTCTGTTCGGATCTCAGCACTAATTTTTGCGCTCATTTACTTTAATTGCATTGATCATCAGAGGGTGTCGAATGGTCAATCTGCACTTCTGGATTGTTATAATTCGACAGTGTTCGATATTTTCGTAGCACGAACTTCAAGTTCCTGCTTGTAGATGTCGATAGAACAAGGTTTCGTACCATCTATAAATCGACCATTTCCTTCGAAGGTTTCTTAGTGGCAGTCATCTGCTTCTTGCGGCCGTCTTGCATTTTGTAATTTGAACAGAGTATATTATCCTTTTTTAGGGATGTGCGCCTCACGATCCTTTGCTTAATTAGAGTTGTCTCGTTTCTGCAATCTTGAACGAATTCCGGTTGTGTTGGTACTACTACAGGCTAGCTCTGGAACAAGCAAATGCTCCTCCTGGGTTCAAGTTTCGGCAGGGGAAAGCTATAGATGTCGAGAAAATCAAGAATGCAAAATTTTACCGAGCCTTTGTGCAGAGATCGAGACCTGAGGGCATATCAGTGAGTTTTTAAATGTCATTCATCTCCCTCACACATGCAACATGTACTGTTGCGCTTCTTCAACTACTAGTGTAGCTTATTCCAAATTCTGTTTGCTTATTTTTGTGTCAGTGTTTTTCATAATCCACATAAAAATACAGAGCACATTTCATGTACCAAAATATCTCACATGCGACTTTGTTGGCGTTGGCAGGCTCAGTGCAGCACAAAAGACATACCAAACTCCCTTGCGTCAGAGGTGAAAACTCCAACAATAGGAGGACCGTTTCAGGGTGGATATTCTGAAAGAAAAGAAGAGGCTGATGTTTTAAGATCTAGTAAAGGATTGATGCAGTCTAGGCTCACATCTCTATATACTCATGGGCAACAAAAGGCTATTGAAACTGCCCCTTGCGTGGAAGGTAGGATTTCAATCGCATTTGGGCTTCTGGTTTGGCACCGTCCTTTTTTATTCTTTATTTGAGTGTCGATTGGTTATTGCCTTGTTTACTTTATCATCTGCTTTAATCCTGATAACATATGCAAGGAATTTAGGCTTTATGCACCCATACTTTTGCCGGATAAGTACCTCCTCGATGATGAATGATGGAGATTGCAATATCGTTAGCCTATGCACGTACATCTCGTGATGAGCTTGCACTGAAAAAAGTCTACCAAATGTGTTGCAGATGTTAATTTACCAGAGCCTGCTCCGAAAGCAAATTATACTGCGGCTACCTTTCCTACAGCTGGACCATATCGCCGGCTAACGACAGAAATCAAAGACAATGATCGTTCACCCTCTCCTGAACCGGAAGAAAGGATTAATCCTTATAGTCTTAACCGCAAAAGACCAAGCAATCCATACGGAGCTAAGAGGAAGCCTGAGAAATTCAAGAAGTCGTTCAGGGAGGTCTCTAAGGAAGTCACTAGAGAGGAGATAAGCACCGACGATGATTCTCCTAACGAACCTCCACCAGTTAGCTTTGTAACAGCAAAGCAGAAATTGGTACGTCATCATGAAATTTTAAATCTCAAATGCGACTTAAGTTCTACATTTAAATGAAACAACCAATTTGTATAGTTCATGGAAGTATATCGGTTTACTAGTTTAACTGTACGGTTAAGCCCATGTTGAAATCATGTAATTCTTCGATGATGGAAGAATGATCCTGATGCCGTCGTATTTCACTGAAGGTTCTTGAATTTGGATATGGTTGATTCTTATATATTGGTTGAAGCTGGTTTAAGTAGCTTTATCTATTGATTGTGTAACCATCCTATTTTGGTTTTGGCAGGCATTAGACCAAGCCAAAAAGAATGGGGGCGCACCTACTTCGAATTCGTATCAAAATGGACCAAGTACCTCCGCTGCTCCCCGACCGCCGGGGAAGACCTTAGGGATGTCAAGACGTGGTGTTCGTGGCTCTTTTATACCTCCAGTACGAGGTGGAACTGCAGCCTCAGCTGGGGCTGCTGGGGGTGCCGTTTCTATGCCACGTGGACCTTCTGCAAATGCTGCTAGCACTGCAGCAGATGACTCAACTCGAAAGTGGTGAGTTCTGGAGCATCCTTTTTCTGTGTATGAAGTTATGTTCATTTACTGTTTTGACATAAAACAATAGTGAGGCAAATAATTTTCTGCAGCCCCTTCAAAGTTCTGTAAGTTCTTAGTGCTAGATTAATGCCATGCAT
Source organism: Pohlia nutans (assembly GCA_022496805.1). Lineage (NCBI taxonomy): Eukaryota > Viridiplantae > Streptophyta > Bryopsida > Bryales > Mniaceae > Pohlia > Pohlia nutans. The sequence continues at coordinate 37,886,794 of CM040085.1, forward strand.
GTGTTTTCTTGTCAATCTTTTCCTGCCGTAGTCTGGGGAGAGTAAAATGCTGTTAGGTTTTCCATTTGATCTTCTCATCTCAACCTTCCGGTTTAGAATTGCAAATCCGATAAATATACGCCATTCGTCAAATAATCTTACGTGGTGGATATGGATGTAGCATGGAGCTGCTAGCTGGACCAGATGGGGAGCTACCTGATAGATTGAAGAATCTGGAGCCTCGTCTTCTTGAACATGTCAGCAACGAAATCATGGATCAAGATCCCAATGTTCGATGGGATGATATTGGTAAATAACCTGTGCCACATGACAAGCACTAGTTTATGGATTTTGCAAAGTAGTTTATGCCAAATCTGCATGCTACAATTCCCCATTCTTTTATTATCCTCATGATAAATTTATCACTTATTTCTAATTATTTTCAATATGTCTTGGTTCTGAGTGATTTTAAATGGCTTGTCTGGCAGCGGGGCTGGAGCATGCCAAGAAATGTGTAACGGAGATGGTGATCTGGCCTCTCCTACGCCCAGATATCTTCCAAGGTTGTCGTGCTCCTGGCAAAGGGCTCTTGCTTTTTGGCCCTCCTGTAAGTATCGCATTTTCCATTTTCCCTTGATGCCAAGTTCATTCTTTCCCGTTGTGCTTAGGGTCTCTTTTCATGCAGAACACCTGCGTGGATGTAGTTTAGTATGATAGGAGTGCCGTGATTGTTTAGGAACTCAACAATGTGTGATTGCATTGACACTTCTGAATTTAGATACAGCTTATCAGTACTTATGTTCAAGTTTTATCATGTCATTACTTAGCTTGCTGACGACATTTGGCTCTATGTTTATCAGGGTACGGGCAAGACTATGATCGGAAAAGCAATAGCTGGAGAAGCGAAGGCGACATTTTTCTCTATATCTGCCAGCTCTTTGACAAGCAAATGGGTAATTTTATTTGCTGTGCTCATTAGTTTATCGTAGAAGTAGTAGATTTTGAACGGGTTGCCTACATCCTGAGCTGCTTTGGTGTTGTGATTTGTGTGAGCCAGAGTTTTTCTTTTTGGATAGGCTCGATCTACATGCATGGACTTGCTAATCATTGATGGGAGACGTCATTGGCAGATAGGTGAAGGTGAAAAGCTGGTCAGAGCCCTCTTTGGAGTTGCGAGTTGTCGTCAGCCTGCTGTGATTTTCATTGATGAGATTGACTCTTTGTTGTCTCAGGTAAGCAAATCAATTCTAAAAATCTTTTCAACAAAGGTTTTGCTTATTGGCTGCACATTTTCACATTACTTTGATGCCCTACATTTATGGAGATATCTAGTTGAGGCCTCATACAGTTACTTCCTGTCAATGCAGCGAAAATCAGAAGGAGAACATGAGTCTAGTAGAAGATTGAAGACTCAATTTTTGATTGAGATGGAAGGTTGTGGGAGTGTTAACGAACAAATCCTTCTAATTGGTAAGTCTGGTCTTGTCCTTTTGAAGCAATTTTATGCGCTTGACCTCCGGGGAGTTCTTATGGATAGACCTATACTGGCAACTTTTTTGCCAGTAGTACTTACATGATGCATTGACAGGATTACTTTAAAAATCATGCTTTGAAATGTATTTACTGAAAGTTAAACACGAACCTTATACCTTGTAATAATGTAGTCTTACTAATCTTTGATCCTAAACAGGAGCAACAAATAGACCTCAAGAGCTTGATGAAGCTGCTCGGCGACGGCTTTCCAAGCGACTCTATATTCCTTTACCTTCTCATGGTATTGCTTTCTGCCTTGATCTCTTCTACGCTCTGGTATTAGTTAGCAGAGTGTTTTGAGTTCGTACACCAAAGCATACTTGCGTGAATTGACTGGTTACCGTGTTGAGGTACAGAGGCAAGAGCGTGGATCATCCGCAGTCTTTTGCAAAGGGATGGGCTCCTTTCTTTGACAGATGAGGACGTTAATTCTATTTGTACAACCACGGATGGTGAGTAGTTTGTGCCCATCATTAATGTGCTTACTCCTCTCGTTTGGGTCACTGGTTTGTATCGAAATCTAAGGACTTAACGGAGCTGGGCATTGTAGGAAGTAAAACTTGCGTCACTCACTCGACCTGGTGTTCATAATGCGCAAGGTTTGTATTTCTTCTGCTAAAGGAGGGTTTGTGGTTCTGCAGGTTATTCTGGCTCAGATATGAAAAATCTTGTCAAGGAGGCGTCAATGGGTCCTCTGAGAGAACTTTTAATGCAGGGCAAAGATATTAGCAGCATCAGTCCAAATGATATGAGGCCTATTTCCTTACAGGTTGGATATAATCACAACTCTGTTCCAACCATTTGTTTGAAGCTGGTTGCGTTTGAGAATATAGTCACAAGAACATAAACGCAACCGTATGATAGTTCTCTCATCTACTTGCCTTAACGCAAAGTTGTAGTATTACTTTGATTGCTGTCAATTCCCTTTAATCTTTTAAATATGCTGTTGAAATGACATGAACTGGTGGTTGTCTTGCAGGACTTTATGAATGCTTTGCAACAAGTCAGGCCTTCTGTTTCTCCTAATGAACTTGGGATGTATGAAGACTGGAATCGGCAATTTGGTAGTCTGGCTCTGTAGACAGTTCGTCAGTTGGTCTGGCACTTCTACACTTCCGCATCTTGTAAGAAAATTCTTTGATTAATTGTAACGCAATTTTCTAATTGGCGATTTTACGTACAAGTTGACACTTCGAACAAACTAGAAGTGCATCTCTTCAACATATCAAATCAGTAGAGGCTCCCCCAAGGTGGAGCAGCATTAATTACATTTGAGAGCACAGGATGCCAATGAGGATACTTCCAATCCTTTTAACAGTTTTGGTTCGCTAATTTTCAGGTGACTCCTAAGCACTTTTTTCTCCCTTTACTGTGTAAAATTCATTGCTACATATGGTAAGCTACATCCCCTTCTGAACCTTTCCATAAGTCTCATGGCACGAAAGTTCATAAGACAGTAGAGTTATCCTAAAACAAAAGTTGTGTTAGAATAAGATATCATGTGTTTTGCTTTAATATACTCTTATTTGTTCACTCTAAATAGTTATAAGGTGTGGAAGGGCTTATTGACCTCTCATTATTAGGTGTGTAAGAGTTTGGTGGTCTTCAAACTCATAGAAAACTAGTTTAACCGTCAACTAGATAATATTTGTTTTGCCTAAATCTATTTTCAGAAATAATTAAATATTACAGAAGAGGCTGTCAGAGCTGCTAGTAAACTATGGTAATTGGCCAAAAACAAAAAAATATATGCAGATGGATATTTTTGGCGATTCCAATAAAGGGTATTCTTGCTGACTTGCTCAAAGTTTCACTGGTGTAACCTTTGTAACCCATCACCTTGAAATCACAAATTTTGGTAGTTAGGGGCGGTTTACACTATAGACCAAGAGCCATGACCATGGAATTCTAAAATCTGTGATTGGCCCAAAAAGAGCTCTTGGTCCCATTTGGCTTTACACTACCTTGAAAAAAGGATAATGACCACTAACTTTGAGGTCCCCAAAAATGCTAAAATTTCCCAAATGGATAATGTTTTCATGGTCTCCTTGATTATAGTTGAGTTGAAGCAAATGCCTCGACTCAACTATAGTCTAGGAGACCATGGGGCTCAAAAATCATTGATTGGCTAGTGTTCAATTATTTAAAGAGAAAGGAGGGAAAAGGGGAGGATAAAAGAGAGAATGATGAGCTTAAACTTGTCCCGGTCTAAATCCACTTTACACAACAAAGAGTGACCAAGTCATTTAAAATTGCATTTTTGATTTTTCATGGTCATGGCTCTTGACCAAGAGCCATGACCACGAAAATGATTTAGTTTTCTTGGTCATGGCTCTTGGTCCATAGTGTAAACCGCCCCTTAGTGGAGGTTGGAAGAAGTGGGAGGGGTTGGAGTTGGTGGTCCAAGGTTCTCTTTAAAATTTAATCCTTTAACGTGCAGATCCACCACAGATTTCAAAGATGTGTTATAAAATGTTTGATGAATCATAAAAACGGAGTTGATATATAATGAAAAGTTGAAAATGTCGATGTGTAGATCGTTGATCGCATTTGTACGGTTGGATTTATCAAAAAAATTATTAATAGATTTAAATTAATTTTGCAAGGTTTCTTTTGAAATTCACTTTAAAATCTCAAATTAACAATTATTTATTTAAAAAATTATAACGAATTTGGAATAATATGTAGTATGAGATGGTATAATTTCCATTATTTGATTTTACTTCTTTTGGGAAAATCATTGTTAAGGTCTCACTTTTTGAACTAAGAATGATACTTGACGTAAACCAATTGTCATTTAAAAAGAAACTACAATATCTTATTTTGAAGACCCATACTCTATAAGTGGTAGTCAACTAGCACAAGAACCAAGTAAAATTTGAATGAATGAAAAACTATACGGGATGTAGTCAAAAGAAGGCTTACAATCTGTTCATCGTCCATTATGTGGACACATGCGTGTCAAAGGGTTAAATCTGATGTTTAGAAATTAATTGGCATTGAGCACTAGGCATTTCATTAATCTACTACGGACACATTGTTGATCATTTGGAATGTACTTAGGATCTTAGAATGAAAAACATGTAAATCTTTTTACATGTACAATGTGACAAGAAACCTGCACAATTTGTGCTTGGCCCTAATTTATGGTTTTGAACTTCAAATTTATCTCTTTTATCTTTGAAAGAACTTTTAAAAATGGTACTTAATAAGTGTAGTTGAAAATTTTGAAGTGGAAATACAATAATGTAAAGATAGTTTTGTCTAGTCATTAGAGTTAATCGAAAAGTCAGCTCAAAGAGGAAAGTTTTGGCAAACTTGTGTTGAATTCTTGTTGAACTTGTGTTGAAATACAAATAGACCAAAAACTAGTCTACGACGAGTTGGGAGACAATCTAAAACAAAACACTGTCATTATTTTCTATACCTCGCTATGGCTTCTACACCTTCTACCATCTATGACACGACAATATTGAACCCAAGTTAGTATAGTTCAATAGAGAGGTTAGAAGTAGAGCAAAAAGGGAGGTTGGATGCACTTCTTTTTTATTAACTCTTGTATTTGTAAATTTGCTTTCCAATTCTAGTATAGGGCTTTATTTTCATAAAGAGACCGGACAAAAACTAGTAACAACCTTTAAGGCACTTCTACTATTTGAGGTTGGTATCTCTATTTTATCTTGGTTGAGATATATATAGTATACCTCAATTTTGCCAACCAAAAGGAGTTTGATTGGTATCCAAAAACAAAATACCACATACAAATGGTCAAACTAAAAAAGAACCTCCTAAAACCAAATTGTAACTTCACCTTTTGACACGAGATTTGAGGATAATAGTAAATGGTGAAAATGCTTTTAAGAAATCCATTATTGTAATTTTTCATCACTATTCAATACAATTGCCTTTTGTACATGCCCTTTTAACAAAAGAGACTAATCCAAGCCTTCTAATTCAAGGTAGACATCCAATTTTGTCCATGCATTCATTTCTACTCTTGCTTTAAAAACCATCCTTTAAAGTGCCTTTTAGTAGGGCACCCTTGTGAAGGGTCAGCCTCATTTACTATACAAATGACACTCAATCCAAATGTATGCACAACTTGTCCTAACCAAATAAAGCACATCCAAAGCATTTGAAAAGAAACAAAGTTTTATAATTCAGTCTTTGATCTCCACAATTGGGAGAATTAACGAAAAAGAAGCTACTACTTCCCATGATCGATAAAACAAAGTTGTAATCCATATCGCATTGATAGCAAAATGGCTACCAAACATTCTTTAGAACAAATAGAGAATAATTAGCTGCAAAACGCTACAGCTCATGCTGCCACTTATTGCAGCCACTTCGATACACCAAACTCTTTGTGGAAAATTATGGAGTCAAAATAAAAATGTAGATACACTTGCACACTTATTCCATCATGTTACATTCAAATAAATGCATTGCCTCTATCTATCGACTCACAGACAACACAATCTGATTATAAATTCTTCTTGAAATCTCAATTGCAGCACAACACTTGAACACCTCTAAATCATTGTGCATATTACCTTGAATCTAAGTCCATGTCTTCATTCGATAACATCAAGGGAGACCAACAATTAGGAGTAAACGGGGTAGGAAGAGAGAGTGTAGACATTGTAACGGCGAAGGTGGAGCTCTACGGTGGAGGGGCTCCAACACTAAAGTTGTAGTCACATGTAATGGCCATTAGTAGTAGTAGTGATAACAACACATCAGCGAAGACTAGGCTCAGAGATCATTGGCGAGAGAGGGAACTTGGTGCAAGCACAACATTATTGAAGCAAACATTGGTAGTCATTCATACTTGAGCTCTTACTGGAGCGAATAGCCTCCAAGTGGACAAATTAGTGACGCTTCTTGACACCGAACAACTCTACTTACTTTGTGTTCGTAAATGTACTAAGCCGTGGCTGACAAAGCCCGATAGTACCATTTTTGGTATCAACAGTTGGCTCACGTATTGGGTTGGACGTATCTACAGAAGTGAAGAAGTGTATCGAATCATAAAAGAAGACATTTGGCCTGACTCTACTACTCTACACTATGTCAAGGATCTCTCGCCACCTAAAAGAAAAAAAAACTTGAGCGTACTAATCTTTGACTACATTGCCACAAACTTCTTCTAAGATTGAAAACAAAAACCAAGAGGTGTTCATGCTTACCTTCTTTAATTGTGGTCTTTGGTTGTTGGTCAATTTTGACCCTATCCATAGTGGTTTGATGCCTCAACGCTAGTATGGGCATCGGCCGGAGAGAGTAGCAACGTGGCACTCCTACATCTACAAGTTGGCGTGAAAGCTCTACCATGGCACGATGCTCCAGCGCCTACATCTGCAAGTTGAAGCGAAGAACCTTTGAAGAATAGATTGGTGATCTGGGAGATGAAATAGGAAAACATGGAGACATTTACTTTGACAGTTAAAAAGCTCATGGCTATGACCACAGTCTTGGAAGAGAGAGCTCATATGAAGGGTTTTCAAAATCTAGCATGGAGAAGGGGAAATATGGAGAAGAACCATGTGAAGGGTTGGAAGAGGTCGTAGGGTGGCTGTTGGAGCTCCTATACGCTTTACCGAAGCCAATGAAGAGAAAACTCTTACTACGTCAAGGCGCACGCAAAGTGTTTATAACATCCGAAGAGCGTGACGAAGGCAAAGACAAAGGAGGCGGAGCAACAAGTAGACTAAGAGAGGATGGAGTGACGATGACAGAGCTCAAGTTGGGAGAAAATGACAAAGCAGCCAAAGAGCCTAAGTTCAATTTAGAGCAGATACCCAGCCTAAACGATTTTAGAATTCCAAAAAGAAGGGGAAGGCACGTTTGCTGGTCACAAGCTTGGGTTGCAGGATATAAAGGTGAAAATCTACATCCCAACCCTATTATAGGGGATATGTTCTCATCATTTTGAGCTCTGAATGAAATAACGTTTAATAATCAGTTTATTATAAAATATTATATTAATAACGAATACAATAATTAGATAATAATTTATTAATAATTTATTAAATGTTTATTATAATCAAATAATCAGTTTATCATAACGTTATATAATTATATATTTATAAATATTATATTAATTTTAATATGAATATATATCTATAGCTATTATATTATTGATATATATTTTATTATTAAATTTATATTTAAGCTAAATTTAATAATAAACAGAAATAATATGAGATGTGTGGACGAGTTTCATTCGTCGTCTTGTTGGTCTTTGTGTACACGGCGGAGATGCCGATGTTGTGAGGTTGTAGTTGGGTTGGCAAGGTGAGGTTGCAATTTGGGGCGTTCGACTTGGAGGACTTTGGCGCTTGTTTAGTATCGCAATTTCGGGCATTAGACCCGGGAGATTTCGGCGCTCGTTTAGTATCAAACCTTTGGCGCTCGTTTAGTATCAGATCGTTGTTGATTGTTTAGTATCAGACCTTTGGCGCTCGTTGAGTATCGCAATTTCAGGCGTTCGTTTAGTTTCGAACTTCGGTGCTGGATTCGCTATTTCGGGCGTTTGAACTGGGGGACTTTGGCGCGGGGTTGGTGATTAGGGCACCAATTTGTGGTTCAGGGTTTCAATTTTGAGTTGCAGCAGGTTTGCGGATTTGAGACGGTGCGTGGTAGTGTTTTGATTAGTGGAAGGATTTAGGGTTTTAATTTTGAATTGCAGCAGGTTCGTGGGTGGACGGTGCGTGATTTGAGACGGTGTGCGTTAGTGTTTTGATTAGTGGTAGGGTTGAGGGTTTCAATTTTGAGTTGCATTGGGTTTGCGGGTTTGAGACGGTGCGTCTATTAGTGATTCTATTAGTGGTAGTGTGTGCTGTGTGACGTGAGTGTAGAGTTTACTTTTTTTTCCCTATTTTACTTTTTCTCTAAGTATATAGACTTCATTTTTCATTTGGACGTGGAAAATGAAGCAGATTTTTGGAAGACACGGCTTGGGCAAAAGCAAGCGAGCTATGGGAGTATATATATATATATATATCGAAGGAGACCATTTCGTTATATCTCAGGGCAAAATCAATACTGCAACTTGGCACAGACTTCGGGATTCTGATCCAACTAAGAAGGTTTACGAGGAGGTGTTGCCTATGGATGCGAAGGAGCGAAATCACATCGTGGTTTACGACAATGGACAAGAGAAAGTTGTAGATTCGCAGGTCCCAGAACTTGCTCAAAAAGCTAGTTGCTGGGATTCAGTGACGCGACTCGTGCCTGGCTTCAGCGAGGAAATGCTTCTTATCGCAGACCTGATGTATCGTGTGGAGTATTTATTAACTTTGCAGCTTAACAACATCTTGGAGGAAGGAGGTTTGGGCCGAGTTGATCACGTAATGCAAGCCCTTCACAGAGTGGAGAACAAGTTCTTTGGAAAGGAAGAAAAGGATGCATTAAATGATGCATTACTAAAAAAATTTACTTTGATTGGAGGGAGCAATGTGGCACCTAGTCTTCTCATGAAACAGTGGGCTACTTGTAGAGATTGGCAATGCAAGAGGGTTAGTTTTGCTCATCCGCTTCAGCAACTGGGCACTTTAGAGGATGTGAAAAGCAAGATAAAAATTGAGAAAGGCTTTGAACAAGTTCGTGACATAGCACTCATCATGGTCAATGTAGCCATGGAAAATGTGTAATAATTGTTTTTGATGTTATTGATTTGGAGATTTTTATTTTAGTTGTGTAATGTATGTAGATGTGCTCTTTCAATTGTCAATTGGTGTACACTAAAAGTGAATAAACATCACTCAAATTCTGCAATGCTCAATTCCAAATCTGCAATGCTCAATTCCAAACTTGGGAGGATGTATGTGATTATAGCATCGTGATTTGATACTTTGTGATTTAGGGTTTACAATTTTAATTGATTGAAAGCATTATGCTTCAATAGCGACGAAGTTTTTTCCTGAGTTTTTTACATGCATAAGTTTTATTGTAGTTTGATAGAGGTGTTTTGAGATCTCTTTGTAAGCAATCAAAAAAATAATTTAATAAGTTGACAATTGCACATTATGCAAAAGATGATTCAATGTTGGACATTATGCACTTTTGGCCAATCATTCCAAATTTCATAATATAATGAGTATTTTTGTATTTTTTAAATAATTATAATGATAATCACTTTTTAAATCAAATTTAAACATATTTGAACATTAAATATTACTTAATTTAACCGTATGAATGTCATGGAAAATTCATCATTTACAACTTTCATTTGAATGTATGTCAGGCTTAAAGAATGGGTTTAGTGCTCATTCATTAGCTCAAAACTTTGGAAACATTTTTTGTCAAAATGGAAACTCGCATAGAATGAAAGGATCTATTAAATTCAATTTCCATTTTTTTTCCTAATCTGACTTCACTTACTTGATGTTAACTTCTTGAAAATTTCATGTAAAAAAAACCACATAACAAAAACATCACCACAAATGAGAAAATGACAAGCGATTCAATACATTGTCCAAGAAATGGACGCTTAGGCAATTAAGGGTTAAATCCAAATCTTTTTCTTTGTTGTAGATCTTGACTAGACTCACAAAAATTTAAGAGCCTTTGGACAAGCCCGTCTATCCACTATAGTAGTGTAGAAAAGCTCACAATTCTAGGCTCGAGCATAGAACTATCGTCTATCACACAATGCCACTTTAATTTTTGGTTTCAACATACACTAGATTAGCATGTACTGGAATGCAGCATAACAATTTTAACCCTTGAAGGGCTAATGGGGATAGTATATACGTTGGCGTATATTTGACATTTGTTGTATATAGAAAGCTCCAAATTGAGACCTCAATAGCTTTTTAAAATCATATCAACGTGAATTTTAACTTCACTTTTGATTGTAAACCCATAGGAAGTGTGGAACCATGCCAAATACAAAGGAATATTAGTGTATTATACTGGTCGGAAAGGGCTCTTTGGACCTTTAAGACTTGAGACATAGAATTTGGCAGGGTCTCTACAAGATCTGAGACTGAGTTAGAAATGAATGGAGAAGTCATCCTCGAGGTGCTAGACAAAGACAACACACATTTGAAAGGCACTCCCAAACGCCTACATTGTTAGATTCAAATACCGTCCTACATGATCAGATTTGGCAAGCCATTGCCGAACAATTAATATAAGTCAAAATTGTAGTTTGACAATAAGAATATATTAAATCTATTTTTGGCAAGTAGTTGAACATAAGTCAGGTATTGCATTGGGTTGAGGTACCTAGAGAGGTGTTGGTGCCAGGGTTCCTCTTTATAAATTGAGAGGCACAACATCGCTTTTGGGATGCTATGTGGGGAATTTTATGAGGAATTTTAGTTACACATATGAACCTCCAAAGAATGAATTTGGGTATTGCACATGGCCTCGACAAAGGTCGTTGAGAGTACCTACATTTACAGACCCTCTACTTCAATCATAATTCATATTATAAAACTTGGTGCTAGGCAGATATTATAGGCTAAGCTAGTATGAGTGGGTCATGTGGACGCCTAAACGGATGCCTTATTCGATGTCTGACTCTTAGAATGACCGAGCACATTGGCTCTTGAATGTGCAATGTGTGCCTAGTTGGCAGGTGACCATTACTAGATTTGGTGATGGGTCCCGGTCCCTTTGAACTTGTCTATTATTTTTCCATTTGCCTTCTCTCTAAACGTGAATCCATGATCTAATTAGCAGATCTTGAGTTTGTTTTAGGTTTTTAAAAAAAAAATCTTCTTGTACTTTGCCTACTCAACAACTTCAAGGAGATTGTCTAGATTTGAGTTCATGAAATAGTTATAGTGAATTTGATGCGTTCTCGTTCCCAAATATAGAACTTGATTTTGGATCCCTTCTTGTTTGAAAATGAAATGAAAATGATCCCAATGGCCTCTTCCTCTCTAATTTTGCACTAATCTAGGTCATCTCATTTGTAATTAGAGTACAATATTACTTCTTTCAAAGTTGAGGTCTAAAGTACCAATTCACTAGTAGGATTTTGGTCCTTTATAACTAGTCCTTTGTTACTTAAATGGTCCAAATTGACTCTTTTTAAAAAGAATTGAGTTACAAATGACTATTTAAGTCACAAAGGACTAGTTATAAAGGAACAAAATCCTACTAGTGATTTCAATCCATCTAATTGAAAAATTTCCCTCGGGTTGGAGCCAAAAAAATCATATCAGCCAATTTTGGATAGTATAATCTCACTAATGGTAGACTAATGGGTTCATTTTCACAATTTTTGGAGTTTGACATACATAGTGTAGGTCCTTTAAGGATCACCTAGCTAAAATCCTCTTGTTTCTCCCTCGAATGGGTAGATTTTGAATTCGAATAGACAATTATGAATTTCAAATGGCTAATTTGTAACTAAAGGTTGATTCTCTCCAGACATTGATCAAAATGGAATTTCTTTGTCATATTTTGAGAGGTTGATGTGATCCTAAACCAATTACAAGATGACATGTGACACTTTTGACTAAATGTAATTAATTTATGTAGACACTGTCCAAGACGTAGGGTTTGAGGTCAAGCCTAAACTACATTGATTATGGCTATTAGTGTCTATGGGCAATTAGTGTCACAAGAAATTACTGTGTGTGCTACTATTTGCAAACTTTGAAATTAGTTAATTATTTTTTCTTATAATTAGAAAATAGAGTTTTAGAGAAGAATTTGAAATCTAGCACTTAAAGAATTTGTTGGGTTTTTAAAAGAATTGTCACATACATGCTTGTGTACCAATTGTAGACTTCATATTGTGTGGTAAGAATTGATTGAAATGAAATTTCCCTTTTATATATGATCTCACATACAAAAAAATCAATTTCATTAAATAAAATCCTTCCATTTTCATATTTAACAAACACACTAATTTTGATACAAAGAGGGGTCAAAGATATAGATTAAATAGCAATTAGCGTCACATACCATAGTCTGTCGTCAGGAAGTGTCAAAAATAATTATAACAAGAAAAGAATAAATTTTAAGAAAATATTTTTTTCAAAAAAATTCTAGTTTTATGGTAAAAAAGAGAATATTGAAGAATATTCATATAATTTGGCATTTGTTTCGGGAAAAAAATTAATTATTAGATATGAGATGCCGACATTGATGATTGGGTACGTTAGTAAAAATTTCAGCCCCGCAAATCCCAAATTATTGAAATTAGTGTGTCCGCGCAATTAGCGTCACACACACTAATAGCTATAATCAGTGTAGCTCGCGGCATTTGTTTCAGTTCTTGACAAGCTTCGGGAGGACGATCTTCGCCTTCATTCCGCAGAGAACCACCGGAGCTTTTTTAGGGTTTCAGGTCCGCCTTCGTCAACTCCGTCCGGTACGTTTCTTACTTCACCGAGGAATACAGATTGTGGTTCTCTTTTCGTCTGTGAATCTCAACGCGGATTGTGCGACCACCTTTCTTGGCGGACCGGGCAGTGAGGCAGTGAGTCCCGCAGCTTTGTTTTCGGTGCTAGGGTTTGTCTTCTGATTTTGGGATCCTTGCAGGAAGTCGCAGCAATGGCCTCGGAAGAAATCGGAAAGACGCCGGAGTGGGTGATGCAGAGGCAGAAGGCGCTGCAGAGTATTCACAAGCTGATTCATCTCAAGGGACCCCGCGACAAGGTCACCTCCGTCATCATTCCCGGCCTTTTGGCCGCCACCGGCCTCACTCTCATGGGTCGCGGAGTGTACCACATGGCAACAGGGCAAGGGATGAAGCCTTGAAGGCATAGTGAGAGCTAGCTTAATTTTTGGTGGAAGGTTTCTTTCGTTGTAGGAGACCATGTTGGAGACGATGCCGCTAATAAGAACTGTTAATACCTGTGGTGTGCGGCATCTTTTTGTGCACACACCTGGTCTCAAATTGCACTAAGCTTACAGTGTCCTGCTTGTGTTCCCGATTTCTTGCCTGCTGTGGGATTGACGAGCTTGTTAGGGTTTCTTGATCTTCACCAGTTGGACGAATTCAATTCTTCCGTTCATACTTTCTTGTGCTCTTTCTTTTTCATGAACGGTTCACTATTGTACATCTTCAGGGCATCGTGAGTTTTAGTACACTGAGAGACTGGTTTTAGAAGCGGGAGAAATGGTCCTGCTTGTACTCCCGATTTCTTGCCTGCTGCGGGATTGACCAGCTTGTTAGGGTTTCTTGATCTTCTCCATTTGGACGAATTCAAGATTTCCGTTCTTACTTTATTGTGCTCTTTCTTTTTCATGAACGGTTTTCTATTGTACTTGTACATCTTCAGGGCATCGTGAGTTTTAGTACATGAAGAGACTGGATTTAGAAGCGGAAGAAATGGCTGCCGAGGTGTCTGTGTTTTGTTTTTAAGGCCTTGTCGTCGTGGTGATGGCGGCTTTTTAGCTGCAAGAGTAAATAATCTTATTTTGAAATGTGTTCAATTAACCCCTAACTGCTCAAGCAGGCGTTTTTGGCCTGATGTACAGATTTCATCCGTATTTTCTCATCGGTCATGCACTTTTTGTGGTGTGATTTTTTTACTGAATTTTTTATGGGAAGTTAACTTCATGTATGTGTGATCCGATCGAAAAGGAAATAATTTTTGAAAAAATTATGCCTCATTTTGTGTTGTAGTGTTTCACTGAAAATCTTGAAGATTTTGGTCTAAAAGTGTTCATGAAAAAAAAAACTATTAAAATCAAGCATCCAAAAAATCTCCAAAAATCACTACACCTAAAGTACTACATTATAACCCATCACAACAAATTTCATCCACATATTGTCAATATCTTATTCGTAATTGAATTACAAAGTAATTTTTTATTTTATGTTTCAAAATTTATAAAAAAGATTAGTGATAGTAGTCATAGATCTAACTGTATAGATAGAATCTAAAATTAAAAATGTATAACTTTTATTCATACATCAAGTTCTAAATATTCATATTAATTGCATTTTATGATGCATCTTTGCAAAACTGCCTAAACTGGACATAGGTGAGGACGTTTAGGGGTTAAGGAAAGGTAGAAGGTCAAGTCATCTTCCACCTCTGAAAATAATTTTGTGATTTGAAGTTTTTATGGAAGAGACATGAACAAATTTCACTGTGGTTGTTGAAGGATGTGCATGAGTCGAATGATAAGAGAATGTGTTGTGATCAGATTTTTGGGGCTCAATTGTGTATTGTAGACCAACTTATTTTGAGTTTTGTTCAACTAAGAAAAGTTGCACAATCAAGTAATCTTTCACCTCCAAAATGAGTTTTGTGATTTGAAGTCTTTTTGCTGCACATTTATATGAAACAAGTTTAATCAATGAAGAGAGTGAGATTACAAGTGATGAGTTCTACATATCTCACATGCATTCTTGGCACTTGTGCACTGAATAAAACATAAGGCCTTCCTCTTCATATAATCCACACTTGTGCATTGAATTTGTATATAACACAAGGCTTTTCTCCTCCTATAACCCACACTTGTGCACTAAATTTGTATAAAACATAAGGTTTTTCTCCTCATATTGTATAACCCATACTTCTGAATTATAGTTCCCTTTTATACAAATGTCAAGCACAAATGTGCTGACTGGCAACCCTTTGCCTACTGTAACTGGTTCCAACAACTACTTTAAAAGACCATTTCTAATGCAAGTGAAATGTTGGATTATCTGGTATTTATAATAGTACTTAGGTAGAGGGCAAGGTCAACACATCTATGCTGAATATAGATAGATAGAAACTTCGGTCTTCTTTTAAAACCAATGTGAATAGAGTGTCTGTTCGTTATGACAGTGAGCCAGTGCCTTCCAAACAAAGGGCCATTGGTACAAAGACTACTCTCCCCTTCCGAGAATACACACTCTAGTGACTGATGACTAGTAAAAAAAGCAACCAAAATCAAGTAGATGGATAATTATTGAATATAATTTGAGATTTGTTTTAGTGATGATTGCCAAGTCATAGATTTTGTGGTTGGTTGGTGAAGGGCTTTGTGTTATAATTATGTGGTCTGGGTTTGATTCCCATTGAGTTCGTTTGAGTAGTAATGTGGTATATATGAGTTGGTGTTGCTGGTGAATTATCATAGGCAGGAAAGTTGTACCAATGAATTGGCTGCCTCTCTTGTACATTGAGTTAAGCATGAATAAATAGTGGTCTTTAACGACTAGTTTTTGTTTGTATTTTCAAATCGGGTCTATTGGTAGTCGTTGGTTATTTTCTATTTTTCTTTTATGTAGTATAATTGAACCGGCATGATGTATAGCAATGGTGTTTATTTTTTTTAAATGTGTGTTTCATGGAGGTTTTGGATAGGTTAAATTTTGTTTCAAAGTGTTTCATTAAGGGAACGTGTGTTGTTGCTCTAGCTCGGGCCTAGTAGAGCACTTTGGTATGAAAGTCCTTTAACGCATAGTATATCAGTTTTAAATTTGGCGTTGTAGTGATATCTTTGTCGTCCACATGTACAAAGTAGAAGCCATGAGGGTAATTTGTTTTCTTGCGGGTTGTTAATGTGCATGCATTCATGAGAATGTAGCATCTTGATTTATGTTACAATATAATTAGTATTCTTAATTCCCATATGTCTTTTAACTCTAATGGCATGTATATGATGTTGATTACATTTTAGAAGTGCGTAAAGCCATGTATCTGCATCTAAAAAGTTGCATATGGGACATGTGATTGATGAGAATCTTTCTCTGACAAAAAAGTTGTTTTCTGGCATTTCCTATGTATTGGCCAATGCAAAATTTTAGGAGGCTTGTTTTTTGTAAATCTGTTATTGCAAATTTAGACCAAAATTCATTGGATATTTCATTGTCTATATCGAGGTTCATTGTCCATTTGCTAATGTTGGAAAATCATAGTGCCATTATTTTAAAGTAGTTTTCACGGTTGTATTTGGTGATGTATGTTTCAAGACATTTGACAGGGCCATTGTCAGGTTGTTTTATTGGTCGAGGCTACAAGTCATTTTGAAAGTAGTATGGTGTAGTATGTGCAAATTCATATGATTTGACAACAAATCTGTATTTTTTTTGGTGCCACCTTTTACAAATTTGTTTGCTTATTCATTTCCGTTCATATTGGCATGTGCTTTGATTTTATATATCATGGTGGGTTGTGTTCGGCTTTTAAGCATTTTTACTATAGATGTTAATATAGTTTTGTCAACGTGGTTGTTATGTAGGATAGGGTGTTTTAATTGTATATTAAGTATATATAGACACTGATTGAGGCATTCAGAAAATATGTGTGCAAGTTCGTTTGAGCATGTGGTAGTAATTAGTCTAAGTGTTTTATATATGGTTATTAATCCAGTTCTAAAGCTGGTTTGTAAACCATGTAGTCTTTTTGATATTTGTACTTTTGCTTTTGTTGGGTTGTATATTCCATAACCAGTTTTTTCTTTTTTCCAGAAGCCTTCACTATCTTCTTTAGCTGGTCAAGTAGGTGGTATGAAGGATCCATCAGTATAGTAGTTATGTTGTGGTGGGAATTTTAATGTAGTGTTTATTTCATAATTTGGTTTAGTACATAGAATACTTAGCACATATATTTTATTTTTATTTTTTTGGAAAATGAGGTTCAACACATAGAATATTTGAAAATATTCTTTAAGACCCTTTTGTTACCATGCAAAAAATACCTTTTAAAAAAAAGTTCCCTAAAATTCACAGCAACATCTAAAGAGGACCAAAGTTTCTATCTATCTATCTTCACCTACGAAGTAGCTCCAAGGTAGGACCATCACATGCTTGATAGATTCAAGTTTTTCCTTCGAACTAATTTCAAATTATTTCAAGGATAATATAATCTTACTTTTAGTCAAGGGCAGCCGAGTTGACTGGCATGGTTGCCACAAAATCCCAAATAGAATACATGTTGAACTAGTTTTGCCTTAAAAAAACTGGCAAAACTAGTTTTAAAAGGAGTTTGGTGTCAAATGCGTGTGTTGGTTGACTAATGCGACTTGCAAGCTTCTTTCCTAGCCATCCACCTTTTCCGCCAGCTACAGAATTTTTCCTATCATAGGATTACAGCATCCCCGTAGTCCAAGGAGAAGTGGAGTTTTTAATATAAGTTTTCATTTCGGCTACACTCCTGGAGAGCATAGACTTCCATTCCCTGGAATTTTGGGGGTCAAAACTGAGGTTATGATTTCGGTTAACTCAAGTATATATATTTTTTCAATTCACAACATCCTTCAGTTCTATGTAATATCCAAGCAGAATATTCCTAAACTTTAAAAAGACCCAAGGCCACAGACAAAGGAAGGGAAAATTCAGTTGGGACCAAGAGCACGGTGATAGGCACCCCTCTCACGGATAAGAGCCCCTACGACCACCCCAGCTTCCCGATCTCCCGTCTCGCAGACCTCTTTGGGAGTTCCAATTGCAGCAGCTCTGATTGCACAGCAACAATAATCAGATGGCAGCGATGGCCACCACGGCAGCTTTGGTGCCCAGCACAAGCAGGAGCTCCTACTCACATTCCTGCCAGCTCAAGCTGGTGTCGACTGGCTTTTCATGTGAGGTTTGCATCCAAAGAAATTCCTTACTTCGGTACACCAGGGTTTGCTCCTCTTGTGCAACAATTTCTCTTACTCGGAAGGGTTGATTGCATTGGCTTCCATTCGTGAGAGTTTTCTTCTGGGAGCTTGGTCATTTTCAACTTTGAAAGATCTCTAATTAAACCAATAATTTGTTTCGGAGCGTTTCACTTATTGTGATTGGTCAATGCATGCTGTTTGGTTTGGAGGCGCTGAAGCATTCTTAGTAGAATCCTGCTAATTGGATGAAAGCTTTTCTTACAGGCGACGAACTTAGCATGTCTTCCAAGCTCAGTGACAGGGGGTTACTCTAGGGCCGTGAGGAGGTCGTGTGTTGCTACTCAATCCGATAATGCTGAGAGTACTCCCTTGCAATCACATGAACACAACGGTGTGAGGAGAATCTCTTCGGAGGAGGTACAGTGATTTTTCCTTTCATTTTTTCAAGGGAGTCCCATTGGCGATTAGAAAATTGAAACTTGAAAAATAGGAAGCATTTTTTGGCGATTTACAATTTTTTTTTACTACAAATACATAGCTTTCTATAGAATTGTTGGCTATACATACCAATGGTAAGGGAAGATTATGGCGATATACTCTATTTATTTACCCAATTTTTCTTATAGCAACATACAAGCTCGTTTTTCAAAAAGCAAGTTGGCGATATATAGCCACAAAAAAATTCTCTGAGCAAAACTTAGTTAGGTTTCAAAAATTCATGGTACAGTTGCAATTGGATTCCGCTTTCTGACATAGTGTTGCTCCTATGGTGCAGGAGACGACGGTTCCTCGCAGGCAATTGCTATGCACATGTGGTTTAGGGTTAGCCGCTCTTGCATTGACGGGTGCTGAAGCCGAAGCAGCAGCGGAAAAAGACAAAGACGCTGCTCCTTGTAGGAATTGTCAGGGCCAAGGCGCAGTCCCTTGTACGTGGCTCCCTCGAAACCCTAAAGCATTGATCATCTAGTGTTTCTGTTCGTTTGTGGATTCACCACCTATTAATTGCATTGTCTGTGATTGCAGGTGATATGTGTGGTGGAACAGGGAAATGGAAAGCGCTTAACCGCAAGCGTCCCAAGGATGTATACGAATACACAGAGTGCCCTAATTGCTACGGTATGTCTCAACTCTCATCATGGAATTTCATCACCCCTCCATTAGATTGACAAAGTTCTTGATGTTAAAAGTTACAAGGCATTAACCCCTAAGCGTCCACTGTGTATTTTATGTAGTGTAGGAAAATTGGACCCCCTGCTGCAAATCATCTGTTTGTGTGAAAATGACTTCAGTTTGACACAATTGACACTGTTGATCTTGTAGTATAGAACAAGAGCTTTTAAATGATGTATTGCAATCAGAAAACCGAAGTAAAATCAGAAAATGGAAGTAAAATCAGAAAATGCTATATTTGCAAAGTTCTGTGATGCAGATGGCCATATTGGGCGTTTGTGACGCTTATGGTTAAATTCATGTAGTCCTTCATATTGAATCAATGGCAAGGGAAAATTATTGTTACACAAATGGTGTTTCACTCAACATTTAATGTATGTTAGTGTGACATTAACCCTTAAACGTCAAGAGGGTCCTTGAAAGCTAGCCCAAAAAGCATCTCCAAAAGTCTACAGGAGCTACCAACTAAAAAAACTAAAAATTGCCAGCCTACCGTCAGCGTTGGCCAGCAGGCATTGCTAGCCAACATTTTTGCTCTTTTTAAAATTAAAAAAAATGCTTTCTCTTTCCACAGTTGTTGCCTGATCATAGCTCCCCCCTCCTCCCCATTCTTTCATTTGATTGTGGATTGTTCAACAATTGTCTAATTTAGGCATATTTTCTAAATTTAGTCTCACTTTTTCATCACCTTTCCAAAGCACCAATCCATTTCAAATTTGGTTGAGAAAATCCACTTTTTTCTCCATTCTTCTCTTATAAACAAGCCCGTGGGGTTTTTTTACGTTTAAGGGTTAATATCAGCAACTATTAAGGTAACATTAAATCAGCAAGCATTATTTTGATATTGATATAATGTCATGTTAGATTACAGTAACTTTTTTTCAATAACTTTGTCAATCGTATGGAGGAATGTTTCGTTGTTCGCTCTCCTCATTGCACCTTCAATCTGGCTGTGTTCATTGTGCTCTCTGGTGGTGGTGTTGCAGGAAGGGGGAAGTTGGTGTGCCCAGTATGCTTAGGAACTGGATCAGCCAATAACAAGGGATTGCTGCGGAGACCTGAATCAAAAGCTCTTTTGGACAAAATGTATCACGGAAGAATTTTGCCTAATATGTAAAGGGAAAATCTGTAGGAACGAATCAAACCTTACTAGATGGTTCTTATACTCAATTTTGTTACTAGATTTTAGTGCTGGGAAATGTTCTCCCATGCACATTCCTCACAATGATCGGCTATTGCTCAATGGCAGGGGACTTGTATCGAATATCAGTCTTAACAAATTTGCCTCTTCATCGAATGTTGTGGCTCATGTTTCTCATGATGATATTGGTATTCAGCTGACCGCAATATTACGTTATTATTGGTTTAGGAATATATTCGAATGCTGGATTCTAACGCAGTGCAAAGACTCTTTAACCCCTAAATGCCTAGAGCCCTCTCCAAATTCGGCAGTTTTGCAAAGATGCATTATAAAATGCAACCTAGAGGGATATTTTGAACTTGATATATGAATAAAAGTTGTACATTATGAATTTAGATTCTATCCATACGGTTAGATCTATGATTGCTATTACCAATAATTTTGTATACAATTTGAAATGTGAAATTCAAAATTATTTTGTAATTCAATTCCGAATAAGATATTGACAATCTACGGATGAAATTCATTGTGATGGGTTGAAATGTAATACTCTAAGTGTAGTGATTTTTGGAGATTTTTTGGTTGCTTAATTTTATGAGTTGACTTTTTTTAGAGCACTTTTACACTGAAATCTTCAAAATTTTGGGTGAATCACTACATGAAATGAGGCATAAAAATTTCACAAATCATCCCCTTTCTAATCGGATCACATATGCATGAAGCTAACTTCCCATAGAATCTACAGTAAAAATTCCACACTGCAAAAAGTGCATGATGGATGAAAATTATGGATGAAATTTGTACATCGTCCAAAAAATGGACGCTCAGGCAGTTAGGGGTTAATATAGTCTCACCTCTTTAATATGATATGTTTGAAAAACTCTAATTAGTGCTTAAAAGAACATAGATTAGACATGAGGCCCCATTAGGAGATCCTGGACCCACTAGAAGATTATATAGATTAGTCTTCAAGAGTCAACTGCTTGGGACTTGAACCGCAAACTTTGGAGATCTAATGTGGTCTTAGAGCATGGCCACCCATACCCTCCCAGAGTCTCTCACACTCAAGAAGTAGATGAAAAATGCCAAGAGCCCTTCAAAAATACCTCTTGACTCTCAATCCTAGCGTGTTAGAAATTGGGCCTTCAAATCACTATTTAGTTGACTATATTCTCACATTCTACTTGTGATTGGTCCATTGACTATTTGATGCGCACTTTTGATATGTGAGGGGCGTGCAAGGGTGGGGGAGTGTGAGTGCAAGGGCCCTTCAAATGTAGATGAATAATTTCATCGAGTTAGTACTAGCGTGCATGGGTGGGAATGCTCTTACGCATCATTGAGACGCTCACTACTCAGCCCCGTCTCTAAATCCCCCGGTGGTCTTGAATGCGGGCACTATTCATCCACCCCTCCTTTTTACTGGAATTTCCATTTTGGGCACCTTCGGTGCTTTTTTTGGCAATTTTTTTTGGTAATTGGGGGCCGTAGGCCTCATATTACCCTAGGGGCACCTACTTGGGAATAAAAAACCATTGGAGGAGGGGGTTGTTTTTTAAGGTGGGGCCTGAACTGGACAAAAATAGGGGGCACTTTTGTCCCCATTCTAGAGAAATCCACTGCTCAGTACTTCACATTACATGTGTATATAAACTATCAAGACCCGTGATTCAAGAATATGCGCTCATTTGGAAATGTTTATACATGTGCAACAGGTGTACAACATGAGTAAATTTTAATTGTGAGTACTAATTTCAAGATCCAAATTTTTCCAAGCACTGTTGTCAAGTCCAAGTAATTGTCCAGTCAACATAATTGAAAATGTCAAACACACATTGCTCAAATTTAATTAACACAATACTTTATTATTTGTTTTGTTTTTATTTTGTTTTTATTTTTAAAATATGTATATATATATATATATATATATATATATTTTTTTTTAAATCACTACAATATCCAATTCACCAATATCAAATCCTTAATACTATTCTAATTTGGTTTAAAACAAAAGAGTTTTCACTATTCATACATGCATGTAACAACACTTTGGTCTTCTCAAAAGATCATTGCAAAACTATAGTTTTAAGTCTTGGTCTATTTACACACCATTAGAGGATGAATTGACATGCCAACTTATATGTGAAGGGGGACAACCATTGGACATGTGAATGAGGCCCTAAGGACATTCCTATCTATGGCCGCTATCCTAA
Source organism: Pohlia nutans (assembly GCA_022496805.1). Taxonomy (NCBI): domain Eukaryota; kingdom Viridiplantae; phylum Streptophyta; class Bryopsida; order Bryales; family Mniaceae; genus Pohlia; species Pohlia nutans. The sequence goes on from CM040085.1 coordinate 37,909,345, forward strand.
ATTTCTACCTAAAAATTGAGGTCCTGATTTGACTTTAGGAGACAGACTCCTCTTGGTTGACAATATTTAACCCCTAAAAGACTAAGTGTCATAATTAGGACCTTTACAAAACTGGGCAGGTTCCCATGATGTCAATTTTGAGTTTACTATTCTGAGATTTTTAGTGAACATGAGGAATTCCAAGAGTTTTATGGGAATATAATTTTTTTCCCACCGGACATCGGTAGAAAATGTTATGTTGCCCGAAGCCTTTTTATTGGGAGGCCGGGTAGCTTGGGCAAAATGCTAAACTACTCCAAAAGCTCTCAAATTTGATACCTAATCAAGTGACATGGTATTATTTGGGATGGTAAAAAATAAAAACTCTTCAAAGTTCAAAAATTGCATTCCAAGAGAAGTAAAAAATTTCTAGTGTGGTGGGGCAAGACGACAAAAAATTAACTTCTTTTAGAGATAAAAATGAGAGATTTTGTAATTTTCTTGTAATTTTTTTTCTACTTCAAAAAGAGACAAGAATATTTGTCTTGACCGTTTGGATTGAGATATTAAAAAAACCAAGTTCACAATAAAATTAAATGTGTTTGGCAATGGTTTGGACACTTCCCCCACTAGCAGTATTGTTTTCAATATGTTAAATCATTCTCCTACTTCTCAAATTTGGTATACAAGTAACTAACATTGCGTAGGTTGTGAAAATGAAGAGCGACAAGTTTCCGTAGTGGAAATTTTCAAAATAGGAAGAAAAGTACGCAAGTGAAAATTTTGGGCGGGTTTTATTTTTCTCACACATTCTCACTTCAAACGTATATATCTTCTAATCTATATGATCAAAGATTGTGAAAATTTTTGTGCACATTCCTTTGGTTTCAAAAGACGAGTTTCTACAGTTGGATCATGAATAATAAAATAAAATAAATTATGCTCTAACTAGGGATTAGAAATGGCAGCATTATATTGATTTTTTGAGCAAAATAGTTCCAGTCCTTTTAGGGTTTAAGTTGATGTTTGGAAATAGAGATACCAGCCAAGTTACCAGAAAATCATTGAAAGGGGAGAGCCAGAAGGTTGTTGGATCAAAAAGCCACAAGAGTTCCAATAGCAAGGCCACAGGGGATGCTGCAGCAGCCACGGTCATGCACACAGACCACGGAGACAGAAGCCCCTTCATCGACCCCCCAATCCATCCGCCTCCAATAGGAGAAACGCCGCGTGATTCCCCCAAACTCCTTATCCCTTCTCCACCACCCACGCCCATGCCCGATAACAGCCCCATTGCATTTGCACCCCCATCGATTTGCAGCCCCATTGCAAGCACCATCACCATCGTTTGTAGCTCCTCTATCGCAATTTGATCCCTCCTGCAGCAGCAGCAGCAGCAGCGATGGCGTCCGCAATGGCCACTGCCCAGGTGAGCCGTGTGGTTTCCGGCCCTGTTGCCGCAACAGCAAAGTCCAGCTTCTTCGCTGGCTCAAACTCCGTCTCCATGGTTGCAAACTGCAGCAATGGCAGCCGCGTCTTCATGGCCGAGTGGCTCCCCGGCAACCCCCGCCCCGCCTACCTCGACGGCTCCGCCCCCGGGTCAGTACCAACTCTGCTTGTCACATTTCAAATTTTCTATCGTAATCTTGGTTTTTGTAGCAAGATCGCTTCATTGGGCTGTCGCTCTTTTGGATAGTCAGGCTGGCAAATGTCGTAATTAGGGTTCGAGTTTTTGAATTTTCTTGGATGAGACGATCGTGTGAAAGGCAAATGCGGATTTCCCTTGTGCGATTGGCTTTTGTTCAACTCTGTTTGTTTATTGACCAACTCATGCAATGTTATGATATATGGTGATATAAGATTCTTTTTAATGGAATATGAGATTTGCAGAGACTTTGGCTTTGATCCCTTGGGTTTGGGAGCGGTGCCGGAGAATTTGGAGCGGTTCAAGGAGTCTGAGCTTATTCACGCTCGCTGGGCCATGCTTGCCGTTGTAAGTGCTCTGATTACACCACTTATACTCTTTAGTCCGAGGTGCACTAATTGTTTTACATTACTATATTTCTTGAATAATTTTAGCAAGTATGTTTATATATGTTCTCCTACATGAGTACTACCAAAATCTTCAATCGTGGTAAAAAAGATATGCTTTGCGTGAAAAGTTATAGCCTTGAGTAAATAGTTGGTGTGGCTTGGACTAAAGTGGATAATGGGTGTACTGAATTGTAATCAGCCATAATCGCCTTGCAGGTTTTTCATTGTTCAGGAATATGCTTAGAGTTTCTGTAAAGTTAATGATCAGTTTTCGTGTTGATGTTTGCAGCCCGGAGTGTTGATCCCCGAGGCTCTCGGTTACGGAAACTGGGTGTCTGCTCAGAAGTGGGCTGCTACTCCTGGTGGTCAGGCTACTTACCTCGGCAACCCAGTTCCATGGGGCACTCTCCCCATCATCTTGGCTGTGGAGTTCATCGCCATCGCCTTCGTTGAGTCTCAGCGTAACGGCGAGCCCGACCCCGAGAAGAGGAAGTACCCTGGTGGTCCTTTTGATCCTCTGGGCTTCTCCAAGGGCGCTAACCTCGAAGAGTTGAAGCTCAAGGAGATCAAGAACGGTAAGTATTGATTTTTCCCAGTTTTCCAAAGCAACGTTTAGTGGACATGATTTCCTGAATGTTTGTTTGTTAGAGGAATCTGAAGCTTTGAACCGTTCTGACACGATGCTCTTAAATCTGTTTTGCTCACTTTGTTAAAATGATTTGAAGCTCTGAAGATTGTGGTCATGATTTTCTGAATGTCTATTTGTTAAATGAATCTGATGCTTTGAACAGTTCTGACACGACGTACTTAAATCTGTTTTGTTCACTTTGTTGAAACGATCTGAAGCTTTGAAGATTGCGGTCATGATTTTTTTGACTTGGTTGGTTTTGTTAGAGGAATCTGAAGCTTTGAACATTTCTGACACGATGTTCTTAAATCTGTTTTGTTTATTTGATTAAAATGATTTGAAGCTCTGGTTATGATTTTTACGGCAATTGGTTTTGTGCAGGTCGTCTTGCTCTGGTGGCTTTCTTGGGCTTCGTGATTCAAGCCATTGCGTACCCCGGCACTGGACCCCTGGAGAATTTGCAGACCCACTTGGCTGACCCATGGCACAATACCATTGGGCAGATCCTCATTCCCCGATCTGTGCTTTAGATTATATCATAACTCGTCGAGACTTCAGTTTGTTGAGTTCCTTGTTCAGGACATGATGATTTCCTTTCTCCCAGGTCGGTGGGGTGGTTGATATATGCACGCCATTGTAATATCATGAGGCTGCTCAATTCGCTGACCTCCCTTGTACACAAGACTAGTAATTTCAGCACTTGGATCCGCTTTGGGTTGCATTTTCCTCTTCCACACTTTGAGTTCCTCAATATTGATTTAATATCTAACGGAATGGTTCATCTCAGAGATGTGTACTAGAATGACAACTTCCTTTACTGGAATCATATCAACTCGTCACATCGAGCGTAAGCTTCTTCAGAATCACGTTTACTGAATTGATTTTGAAAATACAAACATGATTGTTACGTGTAATTCACTGACAGAAAAACTTTCTGACGGTATTAGTTGAGCTTCTCACCCTATCCATAAAATGACAAGACTGGCTACATTAGATTTGTTTTGTCAGTCTAACTGGCTAGTTGTCACAAAGTTGCCAATTGCTCTCTGAACTATTCTATATCTTTATATTCAACCTTTAAGCGTTTGTACATTAACCCCTAAACGTCCTCACCCCTGCTCAAATTGGGCAGTTTTGCAAAGATCCAATATAAAACACAACTAAGGGATATTTTGAACTTGATGTATGAATAAAAGTTGTACATTATGAATTTTAGATTCTATCCATGTGGTTAGATTTGCGATTGCTATGACCAATAATTTTTTTATAAAATTTGAAACTTAGAACTCAAATATATTTTGTAACTTGGTTACGGATAACATATTGACAATTTGTGAATGAAAATTGTTGTGATGGGTAGCCTGTTCATGTTTTTCCTCGCCAGCAGGGGTGTGTCTTCTGCTTGGTTTTCACGGCGTGATGTTCTTTGTGTTGACTTTTAATGCAAAGGCTTTGCCTGTTGTTTCAACAAAAAAAATAAAAAATTGTTGTGATGGGTTGAAATGTAATACCCTCGGTCCGGAATGACCTTAAACTACCAGATGATGGAGAGGGGTACCCTTAAGGTGTTGTCGGGGTACCCAAGGGGTTGGCGGTTCGATTCCGGCCGTAAAATCACCACTCTACCGGATGGAAATTCCCCGGCGATGGGTTGCCAAAAGGTAACTCGTCAGCTTTGCCGCGGGTTGCAAAGCAACTCGTGTGCTCCAAAATAAAAAATAAAAAAAATGTAATACCTTGAGTGTAGTGATTTTTGGAGATTTTTTGGTTGCTTGATTTTATGAGTGGACTTTCTCAAAAGCGCTTTTAGACTCAAATTTTTGAAATTTTTGGTGGAAAATTGCAACATGAAATGAGTCATAAAAGTTTCACAAATCATTGATTTTCTAATCGGATCACATGTGCATGAAGCTAATTTCCCATAGAAAATTTAGTCAAAAATTCATAGTGCAAAAAGTGCATGATGGATGAGAAAACGAAGTTTGCTTTTGTACATCATGCAAATTATGCATGGTTGGGCAGTTAGGGGTTAAGGTGGATAATTCTAAGTCTCATGTATTGTTTTGTATAGTAGCCCCTGCTAACGGTATGTAATTTTTACACATGAATTCAAGCCATGATTTTGGAAATGAGATTTTTGGCACAAAAATTACCAGAATCCAAATTTGGAAAGTGCATTGAATAGGTATTTGATTCTACTATCAAAAAATGACAAAACTTGGGACAAAACTTGCCGTTGCGCCGGCCCAGTATGGGTTGGTTTGTATAATGCTCAGTTCTTAATTCTTAAAACAAAAAAATTCTTTCGCTAGGGCTAATGCTCATGGCTCACTGTGATGATTTCTTCTTTCAGCAAAATAAAGCGTCCTGTTGTTTCAAAAAATAAAAATAAAAATTTGGGACATTTTAGGATGGAATGTTAAAATTAATCCAATTGGAAATTGAGTAGTTTTGAATTGATAACTTCATACATTGATTTCATAAGATCTCAAAACTCATGATTCTTTTTTCACATGATTCTAGAAAGGATTTGCATTCTTTCCATTAAAACCATTCTTTCCATTGTTACTCAAAATTTGTATCTATAATTGCTTGAATTGAGGGTAGAAAATGGAGTTTGGATTTTCATATAAAAATAGGTGATAAATAAATAAATTTTGATAAAAAATCAATTGTATGTATTTTGCATCTTGTGTGCGGTACTAAGATAGGAGCACCCAATTTCAACAATGTACCCAATGCCGATAAGTTCTAGACACAGTAATCATTCTAGGACGTAAGTTTAGGTAGACCATAGATACAGTGACGAACAAAACTGAGTATTGATTTGAAACTTTTCCATTCAAACAACCATACCATGAGCATCAATGGGCAAAGTCCAAAAGTGAATATGCAAAAGTTGTAGTATGTGACATATAACACATTACTATGGAAGTTTGAAGAAAAACTCAATTGTGATTTGAAAGAAAATGAGTTTCAAAGTTAGCCATGTCTAAAACTCGGTTTTGTGCGCTATAATTTGGAACTACTTTAAATTTTGTCAATTTTTTCTTAGAGCTTCAAAAAAACTTTTTGTGCCTTGGCATGTTGGTATACATCATTTTAGATTGTTGTACACGAAAATTGAAGGAAGTTGACATTTATAGAATTTAAAATATTCACAATTTGACAAACATGCAAACGATATTGATTCTCATGATATTTGAATAATTTTTTGGAATTGAGAGCATGGGACTGCATTGGCCATTGTATAGAGAGCATAGGTTGCAACATGAACCATTGTTACATCTTAACCCCTAAATACCCAAATAGTGGATGGTGGTTGGTCAAATTCGATTTCAACCTTAAAGATGATTATTTTTCCTTTCAAGTCCAACTAAAAAAATGGAGATTATTGAGTCTAGTTTCTACTTCACTTTGTAAATTTGAAAAAATCATAATATTAAGAATTTTATTGCACTTGCAATGTCAAGAGGTCATAATCCAAACTACACTACAAAGCATATATCATTATCAAATTTCCAAATTTAGAAAAATATATTTTAAATTGAATTTTCCCGTATGGTTCTTCATTGTAACCTGAACCTTTTCTATTTTTTTTTGGTAATTAGGAACAATTTTGTAATTTATATGAATTTCTTTGTGTATTTTACTTTAGAAATCATATTAAATTTATAACAAATTAAGAAAATTTGAAAAATTGAGGATCAATAGGAAACATATGTTTACATTTATTAAAAATATTTCAAAAAATATATCAAAGGCTACTGATAAGCAAACTCCATATGAAAGTGTTGTTTGACTTTTTTGTGAATGCCCTGGGCATTTAGGGGTTAATGCCCTTGCATTTGAAATAGTTGTTGAATAGCCAATGCTTTCAATTTATATAAACACGCAATTCCCAATTTATGCACTTGGCCATATAATCATGCACTTGGCGCCCGGGCGCAATAAAAAAATTTGTCTAAAAAATTCTTTAAAAAATAGCAATTTTTGTGTCTCTACAATCAATTACATTGTAAACAAACAATTTTTTATTTATTTTTTATTCTTATCTTTATCTTTTATTTTATTTTTTCTTTTATCTTTTCTTTCTTGTCTTTCTTGTCTTTCTTGTCTTTTGGCGGCGGAAGGGGAATTTTATTTATTTTTTGTTTATTTTTTGTTTTTTTGTTTATTTTTTGCTGGTTTTCTTCTTCTGTTCAGGGTTCAGGGTGGCTGAAACCCTAATGGCAGCGGAAGAAAAAAAAAAAAAAAAAAAAAAAAGTTTTTTTTTCTTTTTTTTTTTTTTTTTTTTTTTTTTTTTGCTGGTTTTCTTCTTCTGTTCAGGGTTCAGGGTGGCTGAAACCCTAACTGCGGCGGAAGAAGAACAAAAAAAAAAAAAAAAAAAAAAAAAAAAAAAAAAAAAAAAAAAAAGCTTTTTTTTTTTTTTTTTTTTTTTTTTTTTTTTTTTCCGGATTTTCCGGCTTTTCCGGCTGAAGGGTCCGCGCGCGCGGACCTTATGTGACTCCCCTCCCTCTCTTTCTCCTCTCACTCTCACTCTCACTCTCCTTCTCACTCTTCCTCTCCCACTCATATATATAGGGGGAGGGGGAGGGAGGGAGAGAGGGAGAAGGAGAGTGAGAGGAGAAAGAGAGGGAGGGGAGAGTCACATAAGGTCCGCGCGCGCGGACCCTTCAGCCGGAAAATCCGGAAAAAAAAAAAAAAAAAAAAAAAAAAAAAAACTTTTTTTTTTTTTTTTTTTTTTTTCTTCCGCCGCAGTTAGGGTTTCAGCCACCCTGAACCCTGAACAGAAGAGGAAAACCAGCAAAAAAAAACAAAAACAAAAACTTTTTTTTTTTTTTTTTCTTCCGCCGCCGTTAGGGTTTCAGCCACCCTGAACCCTGAACAGAAGAAGAAAACCAGCAAAATAAAAACAAAAAAACAAAACAAAACAAAAAAAAAAAAAAAATCCCCTTCCGCCGCCAAAAGACAAGAAAGAAAAGAAAGAAAAGATAAAAGAAAAGATAAAGATAAGGATAAAAAATAAAAAAATAAATTGTTTGTTTACAATGTAAGTGATTGTAGAAAAACAAAAGTCGTTGTTTTTTAAAGAACTTTTTAGACAATTTTTTTTTGAGCCAAATTTGCTCATGATTGATTGCACTTGGCCAAGTGCAAAAATAGGGAATTGGGTGTTTATATTAGAGTTGTATGATGCAGTTTTTTGGTCTAACTTTTTTGTACAAAGTCTAGAATTCATGACACACATAATCAATCCAACCAATTGAACAATTTGTTTTTGTTGTTTTCAGTATCATCAAAAAATTGTCAATTTCATGAAAGTCAGTGTAATTTTTGGCAGCTTTGAACTTTTTGATGATATTGAAAATGATATGTTTTTTTTCTTTGATTTGTTGGATTGGTTATGTGCGATAAGAACTCTAGTCTTTGTACAAAAAACCTAGGCCAAAAGATTGCATCATATAGCTCTAATATATAAATTGAACGCACTAGCCTATTCAACAACTATTTCAAATGCAAGGGCATTAAGATGTAACCATGGTTCATGTTGCAACCTATGCTCTCTATACAATGGCCAATGCAGTCCCATGCTCTCAATTCCAAAAAATTATTCAAATATCATGAGAATCAATATCGTTTGCATGTTTGTCAAATTGTGAATATTTTAAATTCTATAAATGTCAACTTCCTTCAATTTTCGTGTACAACAATCTAAAATGATGTATACCAACATGCCAAGGCACAAAAAGTTTTTTTGAAGCTCTAAGAAAAAATTGACAAAATTTAAAGTAGTTCCGAATTATAGCGCACAAAACCGAGTTTTAGACATGGCTAACTTTGAAACTCATTTTCTTTCAAATCACAATTGAGTTTTTCTTCAAACTTCCATAGTAATATGTTATATGTCGCATACTACAACTTTTGCATATTCACTTTTGGACTTTGCCCATTGATGCTCATGGTATGGTTGTTTGAATGGAAAAGTTTCAAATCAATACTCAGTTTTGTTCATCACTGTAGCTTATCATTTTTGTCAACAAACAATAAAGGCAAACAATAAAGGCTCTATGATGTACTTAGATTTGCATTCTAAAATGAATGTTGTGTCTAGAAATTATCGACATTGAGTAGTCATCGAATTGAGTAGAGACATTAAGTACATCGAATTGGGTGCTCCTACCTTATAACATGTCAAAATTGAATCAAATATTCTGATTTATCAAGTTTTCATGACAATTCTTAAAAAAAATCCAAAACTATGCAACATTACGGGGGCTACTGTACAATATGTAGACTACCTCATGTGAATGACCTCAGTAGCAGCTATATGACTTCATTCCTTACCTTCTGTGCCTTACTTTCAATCAAAATCTTATACACACTGTTACTGAAGAACTCTCGCTGGCAACTACCTTGTGACACTGTCAGAAAATCTCCTACCCCACCGTTGTACTAAACAACTCATGTTGCAGAAATTGAATTGTTCCTTTAAGTGGTACTTCAACTATTCAAGAGACGAACTTAACCATTTCATAATCTCAATGTTGTTACTTCAATGTTTGTAAAGCTTAAAACCACCGCTGGATCTTGCCATGAGGTATGCATTGTCTCTTGAAGCAAGTGTATTCACAAAAAACATTTCCAACATCTTGTCAGTCTCTTATAAAAGGTTCTGCCTTGTTCAATCTCATACACTGCTCATATGGCTCCTGGATTTATACTGGAGCCTTAAGAGCTAAGGGCAAGGTTATACTTCCAACACTACTCTAGCATTAAGACCATGTTGGATAGCCCTTTAACCTCCTTCCCGCAGCCGTGCAAAACATTCTATAAGTGCCCGCTCCATGAACTGTTCCTTCTGAACAGAAAAGGTAAGCAAGCGGTCAGCTATTCTCTTGTAAGATGCGAACTCTACTAGCTGTTGATGATAAGCTTCAAAAATCGTATTCGTATCAACAGACTTCTGGGGTCTTGCCCTGTTGCCACAATTTGCACCATGGATTCTATGTTCACCTGGGGAGCATTGCATCGCAGATACAACCCCTGCACTAGAGAAGATTATTCATTGATCACTCACCCCAATGTAATCACAAGTACTCTGCCTCGTCCCACGACTTGCGAATGATAGGCACACCATCCTCACGCCAAAAGATACGATCCTCACACAAGGCAGAAACTGCAAACGAGTACAGTTTGTGTTCCTACAAGACAATACACTGCTGTCAAAGTTGATAGCACATAGTATGCAGTTGACATCCTTGGTTCAAACAAGCGCCAATGTGAAAAGGATTGTACATAGCACATTGGCCAGCGTTGATGGGGGTGTCATTGGATAGTCTCTGCCCTAAAGGCAGATCCAATAAGAAGGAGAACATGTCACAAGAAATGAATGCATTGTGTGGCAGTGATACTGTGACACAAAAATTCGGCCTCATGTTTTTTATAGCAGTTTTGAATAGATCCTATGTAGACTTTCTTTTATTCAAATTTATTTGTCTTTTCATCAACACATGCAATGTTCTTCACTGATTCTAGTGATATAAAATCTGGTCCTATCTGAATTATATTTTTCACAATATGATCGGTTGACTTTTTCATTTTGAAACTATGAATCCTTGGTGCTTTAAGGGTTTAAATCTAAGCCATACCTCCTTGAGTACCCTAGAAGCCAAGCCCGAAGCTGTTTCATCAACTCCTACAGCTACAACTCTCTGGGCCAGAATGGGTCCGGTATCATACTTCTCATCTACAAAGTGTACTGTGGCTCCGGTGTATCTGTATCACATATACAAAAGACGTTTAGTATTGGCTCGATAGAAATCTGACTGTGCATTGATCTGACTGCCACATTTCACGAAAAAGGTTTCATAATTATGCAAGCACACCTAAACTATTTCAGAAAACTTCGACCAAGAAGCCAGTCATTAGTTCACATTTCAAAACGTTACTGCAATGTGGGCTCAGGATACAAATTGTCGTCTTCGTTTATAATCAGACAAACTGTGATATTCAACATCAGTGCCACATAAACAGTTCAGCCACCCATATTTATCAGCTATTAGTAATGTCCTATGTTGTGAGCCCAGGAGGAAATTATCATCGTCAGAAAAACTGTGATATCCAGCACCACTGCCACACATACCAAGGTCCGCTCTAAGACTTATCAGTTCCTAGTCATATGATATATTATGGGCTCAGAAAATTGATTGTTGACGTCAGACAAACTGTGATATTGCCACCGTATCAAACTCTCAGATCCAAAAGTTACTGCTCATGTCCTTTGTTGTGAGCTCAGAAAATTAACTGCTGTCGTCAGATACAATCAGACAAGTGGTATCATATGAATATCATTGCCACATACCAAGGACATAATAGCTCTCACGACAATAAATGGCTCCGCACAAGCGGAACAATTATGGTTTATCTAGGGAAGAAAACCTATCACAGACCAAGCCAGAAAGAAGTTCCTCTTCACTCCCAGGACAAGTACTTCCACAAACGTTAATACGGGGGAGCTTGTGTCCTGGCAGTGGAAAGAAAAACCGATAGTTCACAACCGGTTTAGGTGATTAAATCACACAGCATTGGGTATTCTCAAAAGCTGCAACACAAGCTAAATACAAGAGCCACACATAGGTTAGCTACTAGTAATGTTCTGTGATGTGGGCTCAGGAAAGAAAATAATTGTCTTCAATTACAATCAGACAAACTGTGATATTCAGCATCACTGCCAAACATAACAAGTTCAGCATCTCCAAACTATCAGTTACTAATCATTTGGCATGTTGTGGGCTCAGAGAATTAATTGTTGTAACATTTATGATCGGACAAACTGTGATATTCAACATCAGTGCCACGTCGGCACCTAAGATCTATCAGTTATGGGTCAAGTCCGAAGTTGTGGGCTCAGAAAACTAATTGTTGTCGTCATTTGGAATCAGACAAACTGTGATATTCAACATCAGTGCCGCACATACGAAGGGCTTAACAGCTCTCACAGGACAGTGAATAGCTCGACACAAGCAGACCAATTGTGTTTCAGATTAGGGAAGAAAATCTATATCACTACACATACAAGAGTGCATAAATGTTTTATAACTCACCGAGCACCTGATCGGATGACAGCTTCATGAACTTTCATTCCGAAATACCCTTTCCCACCAAACGATGGGAGTAGTGCAGGATGTATATTCAAGATTGCACGAGGATATGCGTGAACCAGCTCAGATGGCAGCAGTCTCAAATAGCCAGCCAATAGAATATATTCTACACCTGCAAGCCTACATTCCAGATTTTTTATTTTTAGTATTGTCTTCTGAACAAACAACAACGTTACCTGCTCTCAGGAATGAGCACATGTATGCTTAAAGAACAATCCAGCCTCCAATAAAACGAGATTTTGCCGACATATGGTAGGGAGTTTACTAAGTAAAATTAATAGCAACAGGGCTATTAGGTCAAACCCGGGATCTAGCACATCATAACAAAAGAGGCCGACAATTCTTATCCATGACACCATTAGAAAACCCTAAAAAGCAAAACAACCAGAGATAACATCGAATATTCACCTCAGATTCTCTACAAGCTCAGTCGGAGAGATTCCCTCGGGCGCATTCTTGCCCTTTGGATAAGCCAGAACAGGAATGTTGTTTTCATTCGCATATTCGACGCCCTTGCAACCTGAATTTACGAAGGAGATCAGATCAACCTCGTAGAATAATTGGAGCTGCTAGGCTACATGTATGTAAAAATAAAATAAAATAAAAAGCAAAATAAAAAGCAAAATACTATCAATGCCTCAAAGGAAAAGGCATACCAGGCTTGTCTGAAACCACGAAGGCAACGTCGCCATGGATGGCGTTCTTCTTACATCCGGCATGAATAGCTCGAAAATTGGAACCTCCTCCGGAGACGAAGACAGCAAGCTTGGCCCTCGCAAGCCCGTCATCATTCCCTTGCCGAGTATCTTCTGCCCCGGTCCCTTCTAATCTGCTCACAAAAACGGGGCTCTCTTGGACACTCCCGATTTGTCCTTCCTGCAAACTCTCACACCTCACATGCCGCTGGACATGTGAAGAAGCCAAGTAGCCAGACACCAGACTTTTAGGCTGGGGAAAGGACAGGTTGCTGCTCGTGCGGAGACAGCAGCTCGACGATCGAAACTGCGTAACAAAGACAGAGCGCGAGCTTGCAAGCTGCGAAAGCTCCATTGCTACAAACCAGTTCGAAATCACAGATACACTCCTGAATCACAGACCTGGCGAAATCGAAGACAATAAATCCATGAACTCCACACCGAGATCAACCTAATTAGCAGGCTTTTAACGGGAAAATCACGAGAAACCTACATAACCATCCGCAACCTTCCCTCAAGGTGGGGTTTCAAGAGAGACCAGAGTCATTATGTAGGCTACAACTGGACGATGTCAGAGAATCTGTACAACAATCCTCGGTTATCAACAAGGCGAAAACACGCCCTGATTCGGGCTTCTGGATAGCTCCGACGCAGCAAGGCTTGTCTGTCTCCACAGCACACAGACAAACAAACAGACAGACAAACTAGGGTTTAGGGTCTGTTCGTTCGCTCGTCTCAATCCATCCATTGATGGATGACTTTAAAAGGATGACTTTGAAAGGTTGACTTTCACTTTGAATGGATGACTTTGAAAGGATGACTTTAACTTTTTATGGATCACTTTCATCTGTTTGCGTTCACGCTTATAGGCTCCGGTGTTTAGGGTTTAAGCTCCTTGCCCACGTGTCTAGGGTTTAAGGCCCTGTTCAGTGATCGGAAGAGGTGATGGCGATGGCGGTGTTGTTCTCAGGGAGTTTCTGTGTCTGCAATTCCTGACGGTATTTGAGTCTTGTGGTTTCGAAATTCTAGGGTTTAAGGCCCTGTTGGAGTGGAGAGGTGTAGTTCAAGATGTCGGCCTTGGGCTTGGCTGGGAAGAGCTTCCAGCAGGACAAGAAGAAGCAACATCGAGGGCCGCAGGCTGGGCCTGCGAAGGAGAAGAAGAAGGAGATTGACAAGAAGAAACGTGGTGTGGATGGCGACAAGGGAAAGAACCCCAAGGTATGCATTACGCGGAACTACGCTTTTGCCGTGTCCTCGCCGAACTATTTGTGAGAAGCCGAACGAAATTCGTCGCATTCAATAAATACATACAGATTACTGCTGCATCAGAAAATACGCAAGGCAGGTTGTGAGTAGCAATCTAATTGTGATCATTCTTTCATCAGGCTTTCACCTTCAATTCAGCCAACAAGGCAAAGCGATTGCAGGCGCGCACAGCCGAGAAGGACCAGCGAAGGCTTCATGTTCCTATTGTTGATCGAACCACCGGTGAACCTCCTCCGTACGTAATTGTTGTCCATGGACCACCCCAGGTAACCACAATAGTTAGTTATGTTTCCCTATTCCAGGTTACAATTTGAATCTAGTATTCAGTATCGCAATATACTAAACCCTAAACTACTGTAATCAAAGAGTGGTGGACTCAGAAGTGAATGGGGAGCTTTTGTGCCGTAAAAATTGGTTTTTGGCCTACTTGTTTTCTTCACACCTAGGTTGCTCAAAAAACGTGAATATTTTGTTCTCTTATACTTTAAGCTTTGCTCTTGTTGACATAGATTGCGTTTTTTGTAATTCTTTTTTATAAGAATGTGTTCTTACCCTGTAACTATACAAATGAAGATTCAAAAACGTTGGAAAACGTTCACTATAGTAGTGAGGAAGAAAACGTTCAACACACTACTGAGGAAAAAACCATGAATTAAAAAAAATTCCTTTGGACAACCCTTCTTCATAATATGAAGATTACGTGCTCAGGGTGTGATTGTTTGTTACTGTAGGTTGGAAAGACTCTTTTGATTCAATCCTTGGTGAAACATTACACAAAACACAACCTCACGGAAGTTCGAGGCCCAATCACGGTTGTATCAGGTAACGCATCTGTCAACTCTGGTTGTAATGGTTGTAATGGTTGGATATCAATTCAATTTTTCAGTTTGTATTTTATATATATAATGAATTTTCTGATTTTTTTTGCAAGAATCATTTCTAACTTCCTACACTTTCTACATTTTTAATTCGTGCACGTTGGTGAATCTATGTGGGAACTTTGCTTGAAAATCTTCTAGGAATTATGCCTTTTAGAGATTCTAGGAGGCAATAGGAAATTTTGTTGATTCTTAGTGGCTGGAGTAGCCTGAGATCCACTAAAAATTACCCGATGAATCACTTTCTGCTTGACAGATTTTGTCACTAGAGAGATCCTCTTTTTAGATACCTGTGGTAGTATGTCCAAGAGGTCCATTTCTAGTTTTCTGTTAATTACTACTTGTTTTGAGACCAGGGTGGTGATTATGTGGTTTTAGGTGATCAGGGCGCATATCTCTTATAGTTACCTTTCTCTTTCTTTTTGGTCCTAATCAGCATAGACTCAGCTGAATATCCCTCATTATATAAACGTCACTTTTAAGTCTTCTTATTCTGGTTGTAGGTAAGCAGCGGAGGCTGCAGTTTGTCGAGTGTGCAAATGACATCAATGCTATGATTGATGCTGCCAAGTTTGCGGACCTAGTTTTACTGCTTACGGATGGAAGCTATGGTTTTGAAATGGTGTGTTCTCTTCACAAATCCAAGTGATTTTCTGCTGTTAAAGTTATGAATTATTAAGTTTAATTGTTTGATCCAAGAGAGGTAGAATTTTCCAAGAGTGGGACCTGATTTTCCAAGTGTTGGCCGCGCAGGAAACATTTGAGTTTCTCAACATTCTTCAAGTTCATGGTTTTCCAAAAGTTATGGGAGTGCTTACGCATCTAGATAAGTTCAAAGACGCCACGAAATTGCGGAAGACCAAGAAAAAGTTGAAGAATCGTTTCTGGACTGAGATTTACGATGGAGCCAAATTGTTTTATCTCTCTGGGCTTGTCTATGGAAAGTAAGAACTGCTCCGTTTTGACTGGGCATTGTGTTAGAACTCACGTTGGTCTTGTGTGTGAGTCCCGAAGCTTGATTCCTTGTAATAATGTGTGTTTCTGGAGTCTTACAGGTACCCAAAGCGAGAGGTTCACAACTTGGCCAGATTCATCTCAATAGCCAAGTTCCGGCCCCTTTCGTGGCGTGCAGTGCATCCCTATATTTTAGCTGATCGTTTTGAAGATCTGACCCCTCCTGAGAGAGTTCAAGAGGATCCCATGTGTGATCGCAATGTAGCCGTTTTTGGCTATCTGCGCGGCAGCAATCTCAAGCTAGGAATGAAGGTTTGTGTGCATCTTGCCATCTCTCTAAAGTCCGGGAAATGTAGAAGCTCCGAACCAACACTTAACCCCTAAGCGTCCGCTGTGTATTTTCTTTAGTGTAGGAAAATTGGACCCCCTGTTGCAAATCATCTGTTTGTGTGAAATTGACTTCAGTTTGTCACGATCGACACTGTTGATCTTGTAGTATAGAACACGAGCTTTAAAATGATGTTTTGCAATCAGAAAACCGAGGTAAAATGAGAAAATGCCACCGTTGCAAAGTTCAGTGATGCAGATGGCCATATTGGGCGTTTTAGACGCTTAGTGGTTAAGTCACACAGGCACAGAATACTGGCTACATATTGGAAACTATTATGAATTCAATCGATTTCATTCTTATCATGAGAAAGTATTGATCATCCTAAGTTATTGTAAATAGTCAAACTCAGTATTCTTTTGTGGTTTTCTGGAATGCAGGTGCACATAGCAGGTGTTGGTGATTGCAAGTTAGCTAACGTTTCGGCACTTGAGGATCCCTGCCCTCTTCCTTCGTCTACGAAGAAGAAAGGGCTTAGAGAGAAAGAGAAACTGTTGTATTCACCCTGGTCAAACGTTGGGGAGGTGCTTTATGACAAAGATGCTACTTATGTGGATATTAATGATCATCAAGTGCAGTACTCAAAGGCAGAGGCAAATGGAGGTGAAACTGTAGATCCAGAATCTGGAGTGGAGAACGATGACGTCGGTGTGGCCATGGTGAAGACTCTTCAAAACACTAAGTACTCCATTGATGAGAAACTGAATAACAGCTTTATTCAGCTCTTCCGAGGTAGTGGCCCTATGAAGTTAGAGTCAAATGATGCTAAAGGGAAGGAAGAAACTGAGGACGAGGAAGAGGAAGAGGATGATGAGGACGGAGACGAAGACGAAGACGAGGATGATGATGATGATGATGATGATGAAGAGGATGAAGAGGATGGAAAGTCTCCGGAAAAGACAGTTCATTCAACTAGTGGGAAGATTGCAAGGAAAAGTTCTGATTCAGACAGCGATGATGATAATGATGAAGAGGATGAAGAGGATGAAGAGGGGGTTGCTGTTAAGACTTCTATTTCAGGGAAATCACCTTCAAAGGCAGTTACTAAAAAAGTTAAACCATCTGAAGTAAAGGAATTCGCGAACGGGCGGATAAGACGTAAAGCTGTCTTTGAGGATGCAGAAGATACTGAAGCTGGACCAAGTGGTGTGGACAATCAAGAGGATGTGGAGTATGATGACTCCAGTGATGAATCTGTAGATCTTAATGAGCCAAAGAAGGTGAGAATGGATTTCCATGAACATGCCTCAATACGATGTTAATAAGATCAGACTGTAGGCTATGTATGGGATTAGGTCTACTTGTGTTTATCGCTCAGATGATATAATTCACCTTAGGAACCTGTTATAGTCAATAAGAAAACTTTCGTTTTTCCAGGGGTTGAATCTAGACAGTGAGGAGGATGACGATAGTGATGATGCTGAAGAAGAAGATGACGATGAAGAAGACGAAGATGACGATGAAGAAGATGGGCCCACAAGGGATGAACTAGAGCAAACTGCGGAGGGAGAGTTTAATCTGTCTGGAGATGAGGATGTGGAAACTGGTATTGTTAAATTCCGTTACTAAAACCTCAGTATGCAAATCTGATGTCAGTAGGTCCTATTATACAGAATGTAGTTTTTGTAAATGCAGGTATTGATAACATTATCAGGTTAAGGACTTCTTTTAGATGACTTGACGAGGAGAGGACAATTGGCTTCATGTTCTGTATATTATGTAGATTATTCACTTGTACACTAAAACATACGTGAAATACGTTTGACTGTGCTTGTATATCCCTAGGACATGTCTTACGAGTGCAAATCTCATATCTTCTTTTCTGTGTGCGATGTTCTCAAGCTGTCTGTCTTTCTAGGCGGAGATTTACTAATAGTTCTATTCTTTTATGTTTCAGAGGGAACAGACAAACTTGGAGATGCATCACGGTGGAAGGAGGGGTTGTTTGCACGAGCCCTCGCAAATGTGGAGAAAAAAGTAGATTTGATGCGCTTGGTGTATGGCCAGCAAGAGTCTCTACAAGGAAGCTCTCTACAGGACCAAGATTCTGATAGTGACGATGAGGATCTTTTTAGGTTGAGAAAGGACGATCACAAGGTGTGTTTCAACTCTTGGTTTTTTTCTTCTGCACTGAAATGCTGATTGGTCTGCCCCAAAAATTAGTTTGTATTGTTCTGTGTGTGTGCTTAGGTGATAAAAATTTGGTGTCACTTACAGATATAAGCCCACATGAATATATGATAAATAATACGTGCCACACCTTATCAGGAATTCATTTTAATGAGTTCTGTCCTATTTGATCAGCTCACTGCCCCTAGCTTGACGTAGCTGCAAGGAACTGTTGGTATTCATTTTGTTTTTTTCTTCAACGTGCTGTCATTTACAGTTGCATTTGTTTGTATCACTCGAGAGTAACTAGTCCTTGTGATCTACCTGGAAGTACTCTCGTGTGTTTCATCAGTCCTCTTTGATCGCATGTCTAGAGTTTTGTGTTCAAAATATATTGGGTAATGTCTTGATACTTTCTCACTTCAGTAAAGCGTTTAGAAGTATCATCTATTTTATCTGGTTGACGTCCATTCTTACACTGCTCAGTATTTTAAGTAGTACAATTAGTGTAGAATTCAATGCACTAATCGGGACTGCTTTCTGGCTGCAGAGTTCTAGCAAGGGGGTTGCAATCCTTGATGACATTGACGCGGAGGATTGCAGTAGACTAGAGAAGGATCTAGACACTTTTCAGGATTGGCGTGACCCTGAGCTTATTCAATCAATACGTGACCGTTTCGTCACAGGAGACTGGAATAAAGCTGCAAATAGGGGTAAAGCAAGGGAAAGTGAAAACGATGATGCGTTTGGGGAAGATGAAGTATTTGGAGATTTTGAGGACCTGGAAACAGGAGAACAACATGTTGCAGCCAACCCTGAGGGAGACAAAGGGGAGGATGCAGAGCCTGGAAAGGCTGGTGGGCTTTCTGCCGAAGATGAGGAGAGACGGCTGAAGAAGCTTGCACTTAGAGCCAGATTTGATGCACGATACAATGAGGGGTCTGAAGATGCGGATGAAGAACCTCTTGTTGAGAAAGAGAAGAGTAAACGGTATGGAGGTAACACAAACGAATCTGGCGAGAAGGACTACTTTGACCAGGTTTGCCTACTTTCGTGAATCTTTCTTTGCATTTTCCAACAAGCCTGTTATGTCTGAGAGATAGACTGGAAAATCATTTTGCACCGATTTCCTTACTGATTTAACCCCTAAGAGACCAAAAAGCCCGAATTGGGCCTCATGTTTCTTTTAGCAGTTTTATGTTTTAGCAGGTTCTGTGTAGACTCCCTTTTGTTTGAATTTAATTTTTCTTTGACCAACACATACAATGTTCTGCACTGATTCTGGTGATGTAAAATTTGGTCCCATGTGAATTGTATTTTTCACAATATGATTGGTTGAATTTTTCATTTTAAAATCATGAGTCCTTGGTCCTTTAGGGGTTAAATATGTTATTCAGTGTAAGAGTTAGACTGATGATCAGTGTTTTCCTACTCATATAAAAGCGAAGTCTGCTTCTCCGATAACCTTGTTTTTGTGTGAAACTGCAGCTTAAAGATGATATTGCTTTGCGGAAACAGAAGAATCTAGCTGAACTGGCAGAGGTGGATGATATAACAAGGATAGAGATGGAAGGCTATCGAGGAGGCACCTATTTGCGTCTTGAGCTTCATAGTATGCCCTATGAAATGGTCCAGTACTTCGATCCAAATGTTCCATTGCTGGTGGGCGGTTTAGGTCTGGGTGAGGAAGCTGTGGGCTTCATGCAGGTATTGTAATCACACTGTCTTCGTTTTCTTTCTTTTTTTGAATTTTTTATTCCGGGTCTATGAAGGTGATAGAGCATCTGCAACTACAAACGTATGGTTCCTAAACCCCGAAAGGACCAAAAAGCCCAAATTGGGCCTCATGTTTTTCCTAGCAGTTTTGAATAGGTCCTATGTAGACTTTCTTTTATTCAAATTTATTTGTCTTTTCATCAACACATGCAATGTTCTTCACTGATTCCAGTGATATAAAACCTAGTCCTATCTGAATTATATTTTTCACAATATGATCAATTGAATTTGTCATTTTAAGATTATGAATCCTTGGTCCTTTTTAACGTAGTAGGCGACTGTATTGCAGGTGAGAATAAAAAGGCATCGATGGCATCGGAAGGTTCTCAAGAATAGGGATCCACTTGTTGTGTCCGTGGGATGGCGAAGGTTTCAAACGCTT
Source organism: Pohlia nutans (assembly GCA_022496805.1). Taxonomy (NCBI): domain Eukaryota; kingdom Viridiplantae; phylum Streptophyta; class Bryopsida; order Bryales; family Mniaceae; genus Pohlia; species Pohlia nutans. Next base: position 37,929,598 of record CM040085.1, read on the forward strand.
CCTGTATATTCAATAGAGGACAGGAATGGACGTCATCGAATGCTCAAGTATACGCCCGAGCATATGCATTGTTTAGCCAGTTTTTACGGACCCATAGCACCTCCAAATTCTGGCCTTATTGCTTTTCAACATCTGAACAACGTGCAGGTTTTCTTGCAACCCTACTTGGTGGTTTCTTATATCTCTGGAGTTAGTGCGATTTAGCATTTCAAGTTGCAGTTTCTAATGGATCGTGTCTATCAAGAATACTGACAAGAAGAGACTGTCACTGTGATTTTGTGCAGTCAACATTCCGAATCAGTGCAACTGGTGTGGTGCTAGACCAAGACCAATCCGTTTCAGTAGTTAAGAAATTAAAGCTTGTTGGATATCCGTACAAGATTTTCAAGAAGACAGCTTTTGTGAAGGATATGTTTACATCTGCATTAGAAGTGGCGCGATTTGAGGGTGCTGCTATTCGCACAGTTAGTGGCATTCGTGGTCAGATCAAGAAGGTATGACACTCCTTGCTATAAGCTTGGGAGGTTTTTCCCGCTTTCCTATTCCTAAATATTTTCTTACTTTAGCATTCTCTTAACCCCTAAAGGACCAAGGATTCATGGTTTTAAAATGACAGATTCAATTGATCATATTCTGAAAAATATTATTCAGATGAGATTGAATTTTACATCACTGGAATTAGTGAAGAACAGTGCATATGTCGGTCAAAAAACAAACAAAAGGAACAAAAGGAACAAAAGGAAGTCCATATAGAACTTACTCAAAACTGCAAAAAAGAACATGAGGCCCAATTCGGGCTTCTTGTTCCCCTTTAGGGGTTAATCAAATCTCTGAAGATTCACAGTGAAGATGTCTCAGAAAGGCTAGACACCTAGGCAAATAAACATTCTATTTTTTGGGGAATGAAATTCATCTTATATATGAAAAATCAATTCAATTATATGTGACTGAGGTCTTTTGTGCATGCTATTTCTTAGTTTTCGCTAATTTATTTCATCATTTGAAATGGTGCAGGCAGTGAAGGCTGGACAAGGGAAAGAAGGGAAAGCCTGGAGAGAAGGTAGCGTCAGGTGCACTTTTGAAGATAAAATCTTAATGAGTGACATCGTGTTCCTTCGTGCTTGGACCAAAGTGGACATCCCTCGGTTTTTCAATCCAGTTACAACCTTGCTGCAAGCCAAGACTGCGCAGTGGAAGGGTATGAAGACAGTTGGAGAGCTTCGAAGGATACAGCATTTGCAACCTCCTGTCAAATCAGACTCCCTTTACAAGGTATTCAACTTCTGTAAACACCATTTTTTGTTAAAACTGCACACCAATTTTACACCTAAAACAAAATTAATTTTTTTTATAGATAACGATGTTGATGATTGCTAATTCTCTTTAAGTTACAACATACGTTTTAAAAGTTGCTTGTTAAGAGGGTTGACGATCGTTAATCCTATGAAATTGACAACCCAGAATCATATTCATAATTTGTGCTACATACACTTTTTATATTGAATGTGCACTTTGAACAAATGCGGTGTTATTAATCATTGACTGTTTCTCGTACAGTACCTTCGGAGATGTTAATCAGTTTCTTGAAGGCACTTGAAATAGCTAGTGTTCTTTCTAGTACTAACTTATGTCACGTTCTTATGATGGCAGAAAATTGAGAGAAAACCTCGGCGTTTCAACTCATTAAAAATTCCGAAATCTCTACAAGAGGCTCTACCCTTTAAAAGCAAGCCTAAGGATCTGAAGAAGCGCAAGAAGCCACTTCTGGAGTCGAAACGAGCTGTCCTTATGGAACCCCATGAGCGCCAGGTCGTCACGCTAGTCAACCAACTGAGTCTGATTCGCAATGAGAAGGTAAATATTCTGATTCTATGCCTTCAAAGAGGCATTTTCTTACCCTAAACCCTAAACCTTCAGCTCAAACTATGCACACCCGCCTCATGTATTTTCGTTTATCATTTATTTGGTCAACCTCTGAGAGCCTGGAGTCCTCGATCATATACATATCAGTTGATCAACTGAATTCTTTCAAATGTTTTTCTGGTATGAATTGTCTGCAGAATAAGAAGCGGAAGGTTGAGCAAGACAAGAAGCGGAAGGTGTATTTACTCAAACAAGCTGCACAAGAAGAGATGACCAAGAAGAGAAAGCGTGAAGAGGCCAAGGGCCGTTATCGTGAGAAAGCCCAACAAGAAAAGAGTAGTGGTCCGCGTAAGTACGGCAACAAGAAGGCCCGGACAGAAGACGACTAATTTTGCATTAGCAATACCTTTTTCCGAACTAATGGAGTTGAGGTCTGATCATTTTTTACTTCTGATCTTAGCATTCCGGATCTCATGAGCTGTTGTAGAGTTTCTTTCATGGATTACTTACGGAAATAGAATCATTGAGTTGAATATTTCAAGTCTTTCTGCTCAGGCTTAATTTGTTGATTTAAGTTTAGGATCATCTATCAGCCTCCTGCTTCTTGTATTATTCTTGCTAGCACTTGAGCTTACTATTTCTAGAATATCCATCAATTTTCTAAGATATTCCATGAATATTCCATGAATATTTCATGCGTATTCTCAAAATGAATTTATTGGGGAATTGAATTAAATGACCCCTTTCTTTTCTCTCATGTGCATGTTGTTTGAATCCTAGATGGTTGATTAATAGTCTTTTACAACTATGAAGAACAAGGTGAGCTTTCGAAAGGAGACTTTTAACCCCTAAACGTCAGAGTGTCCAGAAAGTGGACGACTAACAGATTCAAACCCTTCTCACGTTCTCATCAATGCTTGGATGAAAGTCATTCAATTTTTTGGAGATTCTTCACCAAGTTGTTGTCCTATCTAATGGTTGGATTTAGTCATACTTGATTACATATTTTTCTAAAATTACAAATGTAGAAGTATGTCAAGTCGTTGACCAAGCCAAAATTACATTGATTGTAGTTCAAAAGTGGCTGTGCAAAAATGAGGTCATAGATTTAAGAAACACAAAAATTTCAAAGAATCACCACGTTTAAGAGTATCTCATTTCAAGTTCATTCCAACAAATTTTACTCAAAAAATATTAAAATTTTGTTTGTAATCGAATTTAGAAGGAATTTTTAATTTTAACTTTCAAAATTGATAATTAAATATTGGTGATAGTATTAGTGAATCAAACCGTACAGATGGAATCTAAAATTCAAAATCTAGAACTTTCATTTGTAAATCTATTCCAAAATATTCTTCTAAATAGTACTTTATGATGATTTTTCTCAAATTGTCAATTCCAGGGACACCTTGGTACATTTAGGGGTTAAAACCCTTGATGCATCCACAACAATAGATTGTAATTAGAGCTTTCAATTTGCTCAAATCCTTGATGGTTGATAGTCCCTCGCAATCTTCAACGTTATGATATATCAAAGTATGGAGACTATTTAAACCCTTGATAATAAATAGACTCTTGCACATGAATGTTGGGTACAATTAGAGCCTGCAGTTTCCTCAAAACCTCGATGGTCGGTAGTCCAAGACGTTCATCATGATCAAGTTCTGTCAAGGCATAAATACAAAGAAACTCTATCTATAGATAGTTGAAAGGTTCTTGCAACCAATAAAGTTTAGATGAGTTTGTAATTTGCACAAGACCTCAATATTTGACACTCTCAAACATCCTTGAAAGTTGAGGTTGGTCAAAGAAAAAAGATTGCTCAAGGTTTGGATAAATGACCAATTCCAACATCCATTGATGTTGAGATGAGCTAGAGCCCAAAACTTGTTCAATCCTGGATGATTTGTGACAATCTTCAAGATAAAATTATGTCAAAGCACATAGATTGTTCAAGCCTTCGATGATTGACAAACGCTTGGAACTAGTAAAGCTGACATGAATTAAAGGTTGTAATTTGCTCAAATCATCAATTGATGGTCAATTATATCAAGCATCTTTGAAGGTTAAGGTAGATTAAAGCTTAGAGATTGTTGATGCCTTGGTTGATTGACAAATTCCAACACTAACTGAAGTTGATATGTGCAGAGCTTGCAATATATTCAAATTCTTGATGGTCAATAGTCTTTGGCAATCCTTGTCGTCAAGGTTTGTCAAAGCTTAATAACTGCTCAATCCTTGGATGGGGACAAGGTACGACACCTAATGAGGCTAAGATGAATAAAAGCTTGCAATTTGTTTACATCCTCAATAGTCAATAGTCCCAAGCAACTTTAAAGAATAAAGTGGGCAAACCAAGGAGATTGTTCAAGCCTTAGATTGTTGATAAGTTCTAGCACCTATTGAGATTGAGATGAATTAGAGCTTACAATTTGCTCATATCCTTGATAGTCAACAGTCTTAAGGAATTTGCAATGTCAATGTGAGTCAAAGCAAGAAGATTGCGCAAGCCCTGAATGATTGACAAAGTCTTACGTCCATTGAGGTTGAAATGAGTTAGAGCCTACAATTTGCTCAAATCCTCAATGGTAGACAATCCCTTGCAATCACCAAGGTCAAGATGAATAAAAGCAAACTAGGATTTAAGGAGACTCTTCAAGCCTCGTATAGTCATAAGGATAGGCTAAGAACTCCGAAATACAAACACTTAAGAACTTAAATGCCTTAACTATTGAAGGTTAGATTAGAATGCCAAAGCCTCACACAAACACTTGGAATGCATAGGAAAGAGATGATCTTTACTCATGGGCTGCCCCTCTTAAGTAGCACACCCAAGGGAGTCCCCTTGGCAAACCATATGGGACATCAGCCCATACTCCACTCCTAGTACACTAGGATCAGCCCATATCACTTGGGAGACCCAATTCTCATTACTTCTAACTAGTACCACTTCTCTAGTTGCAAGTCTAGCTCATTCGCATCATCTACTCTAGCTAATGCGCATGGCTATGAGCAACTTCAGCCCACGCAATCATCCTACTTCAACACTCCCACTTTGCGAATAGCCAAAGCCTTTGAGCCCAAATGCCACCACTAGTCTTTGATGTCGATCTCTCGCAAGAGCCTTTGTCAGCACGTCCGCCACCATGTGCTCCGTTGGACAATACTTCAACTCTATCACCTTCATCTCTAACTTCTCTCGAATGAAGTGATATTGCACATCAATGTGCTTTGTACGTGAGTGATGCGTTGGATTCTTCGCCAATGACATACTCCCTTGGTTGTCACACATGATTGTTGTAGCCTCCTCTTGAGTGCATCTCACATCCGCCATTAGTTGCCTCAACCAAATGGCCTCCTTCGTACCGTGGCTCGTCGCCATGTACTCCGCCTCAACCGTTGACGTGGCCGTGGTTTGTTGGCGCTTGCTATTCCATGAAACGGCCCCCGATCCAACTTTGAACATGTACCCCGTGGTGGATCTACGATCATTGGTATCACCCGCATAATCCGCATCACAATACCCACTCAACACAATGTTGTCACCTCCAAGACACAACCTCACATCACTTGTGCCTTTCAAGTACCGCATGATCCTCTTGACCGCAACCCAATGACTTGAACCCGGTCTTGCCATGTATTGACTCACAACGCTGATTGGATACGCAAGGTCCGGCCTTGTTGCAATCATAGCATACATCAATGACCCTACAGCTTGCTTGTATGGCACATCCACCATAGATTGAGCCTCTAATGCATACTCCTCATCGGTGAGTTTCACGAGTTTGGAATTCACATCCAATGGAGTGCCAACCGGTTTGCAATCCTCCATGCCAAAGCGTTTGAGAACATCCATAACATACTTGCTTTGATTCATTGTTATGGTGCGTGTTGCTCTATCTCGCACAAACTCAACTCCTAAACAAAAGTGCAACTCGCCGAGATCACTCATCTCGTACTCGTTCTCAAGCATTGCCTTCAATGCCTTCAAAGAGCTCATACAACTTGCAAGGATGATCAAATCATCCACATATATGATCACGATGACCACATATTGCCCCTTTTGCATGAAATACAAGCTGTGATCAGCGATGCTCCTTGTGAACCCGATATGAACAAGAAACGTGTCAATCTTTTGATACCATGCGCGTGGAGATTGCTTCAACCCATACAATGACTTGTTCAACTTGCAAACAAGGCTCTCATTACCTCGTTGCACAAATCCTTCGGGTTGCACCATGTAGATGTCCTCGTCCAACTCGCCGTTCAAGAACGCCGTCTTCACATCCATTTGATGCATTTCCAAATCCATGGCAGCCCCGATGGCCAAAATGCATCGAATAGTGGTGAATTTCGCCACCGGTGCAAAGGTCTCATGAAAATCAACACCTTCGATTTGTGAAAAGCCCTTTGCCACCAATCTTGCCTTATAACGAACCACATCACCCGTTGCATCTCTCTTTGCACGAAATACCCACTTACAACCGATAGCGTTGCGATTCTTGGGGAGGGGAGTCAATTCCCAAGTGCCATTGTCCATCAACGATTTGTACTCCTCTTGCATGGCTTGCTCCCACTTGTTTGCATCATCACAACTCAACGCTTCACGAATCGTCAATGGAGCATCTAAAAGTGCAACGTTTGCATGCTCCTCCTCACCTTGAGGGAGAATATGATTCTTCCACCACTCGCCAAGTGGTCTACGATTTCTCTCTGGATAATGACGATTGCTCGAGGATGCATTGTCTTCAACCGCCGTTGCTTGTGCCTTTTTCTCGCCATTCTTCGTCTTCAAAGGTCGCTCCTCAATATGTTCCTCATCACCACCATCTTCGTCATCTTCGTCTTCATCAACAATATCAATAACGGGAGATTTGGAAGATTGGTCCACAATCGCTGGTTTATCGCCACTTCTCCCACTTGGACCATCGTCCAAATTGTCTTCAACCTTGGAATTCTCGCAAAATGTCACATCACGAGCTCGAATGATCTTCTTGGTCTCGAGCGACATGAGCCTGTACGCCTTGGTACCTTCACAATATCCAAGAAACACACATTTTGTTGCCTTGGCCTCAAGTTTGGTTCTTTGAGAATCGGGTACCTTTGCAAATGCGATGCATCCAAATGTGCGCATGTGCTCCACGCGGGGTGGCCTCCCACTCCACGCTTGCTCTGGTGTCATGTTTTGAACCGCACTCGTCGGGCATCGGTTGCGTGTGTACACCGCAGTCACCACCGCTTCCGCCCAAAGGTCCAAACCCAAATTTTGTGCATGCAACATACTCCTTGCCATTTCCACAATTGTTGGATTTGCACGCTCTGCAACTCCGTTTTGTTGTGGTGTATATGGCGTTGTGGTTTGTCTAGCAATGCCTTCTTTCTTCAATAACTCTCCAAATTGGTTGGACATGAACTCGCCGCCATTATCCGATCGAAACACCTTGATCTTGTGCTCGGATTGCTTCTCAACCAACGCCTTGAACTCTTTGAACTTCTCAAAACACTCGCTCTTTGCTTTGATCGGATACAACCATATCTTCCTCGAAAAATCATCAATGAACGTCACAAAATACTTGCAACCCCCCATAGACGTGGTCTTCATTGGACCACACACGTCGGAATGCACAATCTCAAGAACCTTGGTTGCACGAGTTGCCCCATCAACTGGAAACGGTGAGCGTTGTTGCTTGCCTTCAATACAACCCTCACATGTGAATGAACTAGGTGCGACGTGTGATTGTGCAAGATCCATGCCACTTACCATTCCACGCAGTGCTTTCACACTCTTGACATTCAAATGCCTGAGACGACGATGCCACAACGCCAACTTGTCTTCGTTTGAACTCGATTGCACCAACGTTGCGGATTCCGCCGCGTGCATCTTGGAAAACTTGATTTGGTACAAGCCGTTGACTTCGTGTATAATGGCCACCTCCTCACGACTTGGAGACAACACAAAACACCCTTGGTCGCTAAATTCCACTCGCAAATGCTTCATCACCAAATGTCGCACCGATAAAAGATTTGCCTTCAACTTGGGAACGTGGAGGACATCATGGATGGTAATTGTCTTCACACGACCCTTCACCTCGGTGTCTACGACGATGGATCCTTTACCCACGGCTTGAAGAACCGTATCATCACCCAAAATGACATTCTTTGGAGATATGACGTGATATGATTGGAAACAAGTCCTAATGGGCGCCATGTGACTCGAGGCTCCCGAATCAACAATCCAATCGATCACACTACCATTGCATGACACGTCACTTGCCATCATTGCATACTCGACCCCGTCATCACTACAAGAAGAGACGCTAGTCATAAATGCGTACTCATCACCTGCATCGTTGACCTTTGTATTGTTGGCACTTTCCTCTCTCTTGCGTTTGTAGCAAAATTTTGCCAAGTGGCCCTTCTTACCGCAATAGTAGCATACCTTGTCTGTAGAGCTCCCACTGGCACCGCTCTTGGATTGCTTCGCCATAAGCGCCGCGCTATCGCCACGAGTCTCGTTCTCTTTGCGCCGCGAGAGTTCATGCAACAACCGTGATGTCACATAATCAAGAGTGAGCTCGCTAATGGGCCTACTCTCCATAGCAACGATAAGATACTCGTACGACGGCGGCAAACTCTCGAGGAGCGTCATAACGATATCACCGTCCGTAATGTTGACGTCTGCGCCGTTGAGCTGATCCGCAAGAGCCTTGACTTTGTTGATGTGCGCCAACATGTCGTCGTTTTCTTCCATCTTGATGGTGAAAAACTTGCGCCTCAAAAACAAGATATTGACCAAGCTCTTTGCCTCATGAATATTGCAAAGCTTGGCCCATGCCTCGGCGGGAGTCTTGCACGACCGAATATGAGAAAGCTGGGAATCAGAAAGATTAAGAGCCAAAATCGCAAAGGCCTTTTTCTCTCGCCGAGTGTACGCAGTTCGTACCCTAGCCTCGGCGTCGGACGAAGGCGGTTCCTCACTACCCTCAACTATCTCCCACAATTCTTTTTCGGCCATGACCATTTCCATCTTGAATTTCCACAAGTGGAAGTTGACGCCATCGAACTTGTCTACAACCTTAGCACCTTCACCCTCAAATGTAGCCATATCCTTGATTGAAGGACGTACGCTCACAAAATTCAGCCCCTAGAAAGCTAAGAAAAATTGTTTTTATGATTTTTTGACAATTTTGTGATTTGTGAGGCAAATTGCACACGTACGTGCTTCTAATGCCTCCAAACTAATTCCAAACACTAAATCAGCACCTTTGTGCTACACATCAACCTCACAACACTCAATCGTGATGGTTCTTAGTGAATTTGCACAAGATCATACCACAACACCCTAACTAGGAGAATTGCGCACTCGTTGGCTCAAATCCACTCAAATCAGCACCCTTGTGCTTCACAACACGTAATGCACCCTATGGACACCCTTGTGCCTTCCAAGGACTCTAAATCAATGCAAATTCAGCCCCTTCAAGTCCTAATTGCATTGAAATTCATCAAATCAGCCCCGTTGTGCATTCACTAACCCAAACTCTAATTTTGAGCACTCCAAGGGCATAACTCACATTCCAAACCCTTGTGCAAGAATTGCAATACCAAAATCAGATTGTAGACTCACCCCAAGAGCCTCAAAGCATAAAAGTGCCTTGCAACAACACAAGTGCACAAATTGAGCACAAATTGAGCCAATAAGCTCCAATAAGCTCCAATAAGCTCCAATCAGCTCCAATATACTCCAACAAGCACCAATAAGCTCCAAAGCTCCAATTCAGCCCTTGTAGACGTGTATAAACTCCAAAGGTGCTCCAAAGAGCTCCAAAAGCTCCAAATCAACAAATGATAGCTCCAAAGTGCGAATTCAGCCCTCCAACACGTAGATCAAAGGTAGGAAGATTGTAATACCTCCCAATGTCGAAATCAGCCCACCAAAGCTCGAATTCAGCCCTCCAAAGCTCCAAATCAGCGCTCCAATACCCCAAAATCAGCGCTCCAACGCACGACCTCCACACAATGAGCAATCTAATCTTACACTCAAGCAAAGCACATGAGTGGGCCCATAACCTATTGAAGGTTAGATTAGAATGCCAAAGCCTCACACAAACACTTGGAATGCATAGGAAAGAGATGATCTTTACTCATGGGCTGCCCCTCTTAAGTAGCACACCCAAGGGAGTCCCCTTGGCAAACCATATGGGACATCAGCCCATACTCCACTCCTAGTACACTAGGATCAGCCCATATCACTTGGGAGACCCAATTCTCATTACTTCTAACTAGTACCACTTCTCTAGTTGCAAGTCTAGCTCATTCGCATCATCTACTCTAGCTAATGCGCATGGCTATGAGCAACTTCAGCCCACGCAATCATCCTACTTCAACATTAACATCCATATTTTTTAGTTGTATGAAGACATTTTGATCTTTAATCAATACTATTTCCACTTTCATTAGTTGAATACATTGTGGAACGAAGATAGAGAAAAGATCTCCAACCAATTGATACAATCGTTCTTGACGCAAAGTTCCATCACTAAAAAACTATAACAATGAAAATAGCATATTTCAAGTCATCCAAGACCTCTTACCCTTTGGGCACTTCCTAGGCAACTTGTAACCAAGGTAAGATATGCTTGGAGAGTGCACTTAAAGTTAAGACTAGGAATACATGAACTGATATTTAACTAATTATGGACTATGGTGCTAATTATGGACAAATTCATACAATTTATGACGGTGAAACACATCCAAAATTTGTAGATAATGCCCAAAATAACGTAGCGAAAATTGGAAAACACTTGAATACAAAGAAATTCAAACAAATTATGAACATTTTCATAGAATAGTATCGGTGGCCTGCCAACACTTTCTCCACAGAAACCAACTGAAGCCCATTAAAACGATTAATGTAGTGAAAACTAAGGCCAACAAGTCAAAAAAAAGTGTCGGCGGGCCTACAACAGTATTATTTCTAAACTAAACTATACCCTAAACCCTAAACCCTAAACCCTAAACCCTAAACCCTAAACCCTAAAACCTAAACCTAGAACATCTGGCAGAGATCACTCCAATAAAATCCAATTCAGGGAACAGATGAGTGCAAACACAGGCCATAAATACCAATCATACAATTGAAGCACATATGGAAAATGTAATTTACTCGCATATTGAATTGATGTCTGTACAAGTCCATGAGCAGCAAAGCTCTACTCGAAAATGACATTCAAAATAGTCGCCTACGAAAGACTGTCAAAAGGTATCGGCCGGCAGCCGATACACAGTTGGATCCAGATATACGCCGATATGTATCTAGGGGTATCGGCCGGCAGCCAACATCGGTAGTATATAACATTTGTACACGCTCCTGACCAGTGAGCTAAAGCCACTAAGCTGGCCAACAAAACAAAAACACTACTTCATACCTTCACAAATCTTAAACCTCGGTGCCTAAAAATCCACAATACCACTATGAACAGGGCAAAACTAAAACATGTGCTAACCAGTGATCCTCCGCTACATTCACGAATCCTGCCGCCAAACAAAATTTCCGGGAGGTGCTGCCAATGTGAATTCCTAAGATTGGAGGTTGCTCCCAATCGATGCGGTACCCGAAGCTCCAGCCACATCGTTCTGCGCCGTAATGTAGAGAGATGTATCCGATGATATCTCAATGACTTCGTTCCTCGCGCTTCCAGACGATGCTGTCCAAGAACAATCGCAGAAATCAAGGAGCACGCACCCGCAAGCTTGGTATATCACCGGCGCGGCCCGAAGTATATCTGCGGATGGACGATTCACAAGGTCTGCCACATCATCCCATGCAACGCCAGAATGAGCCTCCAGACGTGCCATCTCTAGCGTATAATTGTAGTTCCAATTCCAGTCCTCGCCACTAACAAGCCCTTGCAACAATGGATGAGGAGGAAGACGTCTGTAGACACAAGCATCAGAATTGTAGACAAACCACAAGTATCCAGTCAATGCGCCCAAAGTCATTGGATGAGGAGGGAGAGGTGGCTCTGCTTGAGGGGGGAGTGTAGAGTCCATGGAGAAGGCTATGGAGATGAATCAAAGATATGGAGGAGGCCAGGTGATGAACAACAAAAGCAAAAGAGGTGACTGAGGAAGGGAATGCAGTGAATGGTGAAAGAGAAGAAGCTCACACCTCCAAATATCATTCTATGAATATTGTAATGGATCTCCCAAATATTAAACTGTTGGAAGAGGTGAGCTCACACTTCAAATGAATTGCACACTCATGTGAGCCGCCATACTACACAAAGTACGTACATCACTCTACAGTGGGCTATGTACCTAGCCCTCTCAATTGCATGCATTCACAAAGCCCTCTCAATTATTGTCCGTGATTGTAATCAATTCCAGATCTAATTCCTAAAATTCATCATAGACAATTATACATACGAAATCTCAGTACTAGACATCCATAATTGACAGAAAATCAAAAATAAAATACTCTATCTATGATATTAGTAAGACTAGCTAAAAGACAAGGTTAATATTGATGGACAATTATGGGCCACAATTTTATTCAATTCCAAATGGCTTTGATGATATTCAAATAATCAAATAATCAAATAATCAAATAATCAAGTAATCAAATAATCAAATAATCAAATAATCCAAATGGCTTTGATGATATTCAACAAAAGAGAAAATGCAAGACAACATTCAGACAATGCAAACGTCAAAAAACTCTTTTGAAATGCAGATTAGAAAAACCTCCGTGAGTAGCAAGGCAATTAGCCAACAGAGGTAGGTAACCATTTTGAGGTTGCTAGGTGCAGTGGGACTACAAAGAACTGAAAGATGCAAGAGGTATTGGCCGGCGGCCGACACATGGTAGTTTGAATCTGTGCATCATCGTCATCGTCTCAATCCAGCCAATATGGCTGTAGACAATGTCATTCGAGAAAATCTACTCCAAGGCAATTCCGTATGTAGCTAAGACGAGTATCGGCCGGCAGCCGATAAAGAGTCCACCACATAAATCTGCTGAAGTGACCACTCCACCAAGGGCGAGCAGACCACGGCTGCAAGCCCCGACGGGTCGATATGTTAGGCGTGTTTCAGAGCACAACAAGCGCAAGGGACGGTATGATCGGCCACCGGGAATTGATCTGAGTTCCGTGTCGGCCGACAGCCGATAGGTAGTCAAAGAGTATGAGCAGGGATACATCCAGTTCAAACGCATCGGCTGCCGACCGATAGGCGGCCCCTAGTCGTCCGCTTCATCTTCAATGTCCTGTTCCATCACAGCACCAGCGGCCTGAAGATTCGGCCGCAGGAATTATAAGGGTAGCAGGTGGTCCATTCATGGCATGCGAAGGCATTCAATGTGAGAACAAGACCATGCTGGCGTTCACAACTTGAGGGAGACAGTGCTCCTTCTGCCAAAGCCGTGTCCAAAACTCCCTAGCGACAACCGACTTCCCCTCCTTCTTTGATCTAAAAGGAATCCACAATTCTGAAGACGTCTATCTCTCATATCCTGAGAACGTCTGGATTTGCATGCGAAGGCATCCTATGAGAGGAAATAGCAATACACACGTGAACTACATCTGGATGACATATAGTGTGAGGCAAGAGGTAGCGGCCGGCAGCCGACACCTGGTAGTCTAATCCTCTGCGTCATCGTCAACGTCTCGACCCATAACGACGCCAGCAGCCTCCAAGTTAGCCAGAGCAGCTGCGACAGAGGCTTCAGGGATAACGTGAGTAGCTGGAGGCCCCTTCTTTGCATGCGAAGGCATCCTGTGAGAGAACATGACAATACTGACGTGAACAACTTGAGGAAGACAAGCCTCCTTCTGCCAACGGCGCGTCCAACATTCCCTAGCAACGACTGAATTTCTTTCCTTCTTAGCCTTCATAGGTATCCACCATTCTACCTTGAAGTTACCGTAGCTAGGGCCCGGGTTCAGGTCAACACACTCAAGCACTCGGCCAAGCCACACAGGCAGGTAATGATTGTCGCTAGGGCGACAGAGCACAAAGTCCCCTAATAGCACGTCGCGGAAGGGATTGAAGGTCAATCTCGGTCGATCCTTTGCAGGACCACAGTATGGGAATGTGTCAACATCATCCTCGGGGGTAACGTCCTCTGGATTGTTTAGTGCAGAGAAGGATTCTACGTTGGTGCGAGCATGATCACGCACCCAGTCCGAAGTTGGCCAAAATCCTTCGACAAGAGTAGAAGGAGTCACTGGCAAGGATTTGTTGATTTTAGCATGGATTCGCTCCCAATATGCTACGCATCCAGCCATCTCCTCAGAGTATCTCCTGTTGCGTGCCATGCCAGTCTTCCAGAACTCAACATATTTTGCAATGCCATTCTTTATGTAGCTTTGCTTCTCCATGCATTCAGTGGCCCTCGCTTGCTCCTTCTCAACATTCCACTTTCTAGAATTGACCTCGACATCTCCCCACAATGGCTTAAAGGGAACAGTAGTAGGGTCACCTGGTGGCAGTCGAGGTCTCCCTTGGTCGTCGGCGGTCCACATTTTGACCGCAGGCCCAGGAGGAAGCCACGAGGAATCAGTCGCTCGAGTTTTATATTGCATGACAGGCCATCCACGATCATCTCCTTCCTCTTCGACGTAAAACTTGAAGAGGTGCTTGTCGCCGAGACCGACGATCTTGTTAACACCATCATGGTGGTAGTCCTTCACGTACGACTTGAAATCAGCAACTTCTTGAACAAATTCTGGAATGAATGCCACCGTCTTCTGGGAGTCCATGAAAGCCTTCATGAGATCTCCAAGAACGTATGTGTTCTTCCTCTTGATAAGCTTGGAGAGATAGCTGAAGTGCGCGTCAATATCCTCATGAGTATGACCCACAATCAAGAATCCGACGGTCACTTCCTTGAAGATGCGTCGAGCTGTTAACAATGAGCAGAAGGCCATCAGGAATTGATTTTTATTATCTTTGGCTGAATTGTCAAGTTGCAGAAATAGCTTCCTGGGTAGTGGTACCGCTGGGCGTCTAGGGCATGGTGGTGGCGTCGGATGACCCGAAGCAGGTGGTATGGACGAGTAGGGAGAAACTCACGGGACTCTGAGACAGGTGGTCGCTCCAAAGCTTGCAATACCCGACACAAAGAGGAAATAGTGAAGTTGGAGTCGCCCGGCCAGAGTGCTGTCGAATAATGTACATACGCACCGTTACCATGGCCATGCGTCAACATGCCAGTGCAAGAGATGGGAATCTGGCCAAGTCCTGCAGTGGCCTTGGTGATACGTTGCATTCTGGGAATAGCCGTCTTGGTTGTATCCATCTTGTCGTGAATAATACAGAGAAACTCGGACGGATTCTGCACAGATTGAGCACTCCAACCGGCATATATATTTCGACAGGCCCTCTGATAATTCAGATGACGCTCTCTATCATCCACCAAGGACTGCCACTCATCACATCCTCTCGGGTATTTGGAAATGCATTCAACCAGAAAGTCACACTCGGTGCACTTCGAGAAGTTGCTCCCAACAGCTTTGACTTCGACATTCCTGAAGTGATTCTTCTGGAGCTGACTGATGGTGGATTGGGAGACAGGCCTACGTTTGCACTTCTCATTCACCTGGAACGCGACGACATTGGACGAGTCAGTTCGTGATAAGGGAATATGTATCGGCCGGCAGCCGATACAGAGTGGTGCGACGACCAGAACACAATGAGATGATGACATTCTATATTCAGGAAAAGTGAGTTGGACCGTATCGGCCGCCAGCCGATACAGTGCCACTGGCAGACAAGTACAATCAAATGCACCAGGGTAAAACAGTCGATGCACTCACAGAGTTAACCTGCTCTCGCATGTGGT
The DNA here is from genome assembly GCA_022496805.1 of Pohlia nutans. Lineage (NCBI taxonomy): Eukaryota > Viridiplantae > Streptophyta > Bryopsida > Bryales > Mniaceae > Pohlia > Pohlia nutans. Next base: position 37,945,304 of record CM040085.1, read on the forward strand.
TCCAATTCATGGCGGACGGCACAACCTTCAAATTATCCACTCGTTTGTTGGCGGCGAGCCGGAACTCATTCGGCATCTTGTCAGAGTTCTCATCAATGATCTTCTGTAAGGTTGCCTGGGCTTGAATTGTGTGGGGACGAGGTCGAACAACTCTAGAGTTACCGTGAGACCCACTAACACATCCGCCCACCGTAGCATTCTTGTACACATGGTATGCGGATTTTGAGACTCCGTGAATGACATACCATGCTTTCTCACAGACATCAACATTGGCAAGAGTGATAAACCTCCTTCCCCTCAACGGACCTGCATGAAGCTGACGCTGAACAGCGAAAGCAGTCTCCCTCCTTGCCTCAAATGAGGAGGCATAGAATTTTCGGCGGAGATTCCTGGTCTCATCCCAAGGAAACGTCTGGCAGCACCTATTCCTACAGCAACCTTGTGAGCTGACCTTCCGAACCTCCACATCCGATGTCTTATGCTTCAGTTTGGATACGGGAGTGAGATCCTTGGGCAAGAGCTTGCGACGCATTGAGCGGTAAGGGTTCTTGGGAACTCCTTGGAATCCTCCATCCTTAGATTCCACCATGTTAGCAGCATTAGAGCAGAGCGTGATAATCTCGGATAAAAGTCGCCCACCTTCTAATCTAGTACGGCTCAATGGCCAGCGCATCGTGGTCATCTGGAGGGACTCGTGCTCGGACACGAACATAACACCCACGTCGGTATCGCCTAGAATGTTCTCATCGCACGCCTCCTCAAGAAGGCAGACTTGAATCATTGCTCGGCCAAACACTGTCTGGTCCTCGTTTAGGAGCTCACAGTATTTGTGCCTCCAGAGGTGCCGATCGGGGTACGGCAGCCTGGCATCACGACCAATAGCGGCGCTATCGCTAGCTGCACTCGCAACACTTTGTCCTCGTGCAATGTCACTGCTTCCACTGTCATCTCTGAAACTAGAGCTATTCCCAATTTCAAGAGGCAGGTCATGATCATCACTGACATCATCAAGGTCATGGCAATTCTTTAGGTTGGGCCGTTGCAACTCCGTAGCGGATCCCGAGGACGAACCACGCCCACAATGGAGGGGACGCTCGCCTGCATGAGCATTTCCAGAGCTGCCACAGCCTTCTCCGGGAGAGGAATCATTCGTGCCTACAACATGGCCAGCATCCAGGTCGACCTCCTTCGAACAAGGATGTATCGGCTGGCAGCCGACACCACATTGCACCGGTGAGGAAGGGTCGGCAAGGTCCACTCCACAAGACGTGGTGACCAAGGCATTCTCCAAAGACAGTTCGAGAGTTGTCGTCGCAATAAGCTGTGAGCTCACGGAAGCCACGATGGACAGTGATCAACCTCACCACGACAAAGAAACTATGCGGGACTAGGAAGCCCTCCCAACTCCCTTTGGGTGAGCACTCAAAGATCACACCAACTCCAACACATCGGAGGTCGGCTCCGTCACCATGAAGAAGTGTGACAGCCATGTTCACAGAGAGCATCAGAAATTTGTCGATGGGTTTCTCCTCTGTCATCTGATGTATCGGCTGTTGGCCGATAGGAGTGCAAACTGCGTCAATATCCTCCGCAAAAGGTCTAACAAATCTCTCTTCCCATACGATGCTCTTTCCCACACTTTGACTTAAGTATTTGATGTCTTCAACTAGAAACGGGAGGATCATCTCAATAGAATCCGATACATCCAGCACACGCACACTTAGAAGTATCGGATCTCGAGAGACTACCCGATTTATAACAACACGTCCCGCATAGTACAGACCGGCATGAGTGAGTGCAACGACAATTCCTTTTCCCATCTTCCATCGACCGGATCCACCATTCTTCAGAAATGAAGCGATAGGCTCTGAGTCCATCGCAGCTGCAAATGGCCTCTTCATACTGGTATCGGCTGGCAGCCGACAGAGGAGAGTGTGCGACAGTATGAGTAGCACTATATAGTCTACCAAGAGTATCGGCTGGCTGCCGATACTGGATAACGTGTGGTTGCACGATATTTGATTCAGTCGGTTCCAATTGTATCGGCTGGCAGCCGATAGGAGAGAATGTGTGTTTGAGCGATAGATGATTCAGACGCCTCCTAGTGTATCGACTGGCAGCTGATATTGGAGTGAATACAAGTTCAGAAATCCGCGTGGAGTATCGGCTGGCAGCCGATACCTGAGATAATATGACAGTGAAGATACTGAGTAGGTATCTGGAAACTGCTGTGCGTTGGCGTTCTCCAGGAGTAGAATTGATTTGAAATCTGCTTGAGGTATCGGCTGTTAGATATCGGCGTATCGGCTGCTGATAATCGGAGTATTGGCCAACCTTCGATACTGATTTGAGCTATGACCTATTAATTGGGAGAACGAAATCCAAATTGGGATCAGCAATTCGGAGAGTGCTTCTGAGGTAAACCAGAGTGAAAAAACCTACAAATTAATTGAGATGCTACGTCCAGTTCAAGCGCAGAGCTACAACATCAACCTTAGAGCTACAGAGCTACAGCAATGCAAAGCTACAAAAATGCTACAGCATCAACCTCAGCAATTCAAGCACAGAACACAATGAAATCTGAACAAAAACGGAGCCTCCTGCCCACACTACTGAAGCCCAAAACAAGATTGTGAGAGTGAATGAGGGAGACAAGAGCTTCCCCATACCAAGTTGGCGCCACTTCAAGAAAATTTTAAATTCCATTGAGGGGGAAAGCTCGTGTGCGAGCAGAGAGCGGAGAGCAGAAATAGGAGAGCGGAGAGCAGAAAATTCACATTTACCTAGTAAATTTCGAAGAATTTATTTACTAGATTTAGGTTTTTAAGGGTAAAAAGGGCGTCTAAATTTAGGTTTTACCCCCCTAAAAATAGTTTTTACCCCCCCTAAAAATAGTACTTAGGGTGTTGGGGTGGGGAACCTAGGAAAGTTTGATTTTTGTTTTTAAGTTTTTTGGTTAGGACCTATAACCGTGGGTTCAGTATTTTTGGGATCAGTACACTAAATAGTATATTTAGTGTGAGATAATTATAAGATTTAAAAATGTTATAGATTTTTACTCTCGACAAAAAAATTTACCAAAGACATTGATTCCAATACTATTGAAAGATCCCCATCTTGACTAATATAGGGGGTAAAAAATTTGGTCAACAGTAAAAACTTACAATATGTATATGTAAATAACTGTATCTCACACTAAATATACTATTTATAGTAGTGTATTAAGGTGCATGGTAACATGGAATTAACATGGAGTTAACATGGACAGTGTGGTCTGGATATATCATGCACCTAACAAGCCACGGTAGCCCAGGGCATCAGCAGTAATTGGGCAGCGGTATTAGGGTCCGCCGCCACTAGAAGCTGGGGCCCACTCATGTCTGCCATCATGGACCTTCGTCAAGTGCGTTATCATGTTTATACGTTCAAGATCCAGCAGCAATTTAGTACATCTGTTGGTTTGAGGGTTATCCAAGATCTCGAATTCTCCCATTGCATTCCCAGCTTAGTGTCTTCTGATAGTTCCCCTTTTTCTAGTTTTGTGCTGTCTATGTTTAGGGTCTAGTTATTTAGGCACGGGCCTACAAAGGTTCAATTGGTTTAGAAAAAAAACACAGTTCTATTAGTCAAGGTAGACCAAACATATCATTCCCTGCCGCCAAGTTCATGTCACGCCGTAGTAGCCTAGCACATCATAGTAGCCAAGGACACCTTGGTGATTGGGTACTCAGTCCCATTTGAAACCCGCATCAATCAGCCGCCGCCGCCAACATCGGGTCCTGCCAACTCATTTTTCCAAGGCAGCCATGGAACCAGGGTGTGGAGTCTAGGTTTAATTGGACGTTCAAGTCCGCATTCACTGCCGTGGCATTCTTGTCTCAAGCTCTCCAATTCTTCCTTTGCGCTCCGATTCTCCAGTTCTCTTCATCCCAGTTCTCCATCAAACGCAATATCATCTTCTTCCCTCAATCATCTCTATCTCTCTCTGCGCCTGTATACTCCCTGTAATCCCTTGCATTCCTTGGTTGCCATGGCATCAGCTTCGGCGGAGAGACCCAAGGGTATTTACGTGCCGCGCCAGATCGATGAGTGGAAGAAACACCCTGACATGCTTTGGTTAGAGCAGACGAACCTGGCGCGATTCTTTGAACAAATATCGGAGACGGTCGACCTCATGCTGTGCTATGAATTCTTGAGATCCATGAAGACGAGAGACCCAAATGAAGAATTCCCGTCCGGCATGGTGAAAGGTGTCGAGGTTCAGTACTTACCTCGTTGTCTTTATCATTTTTATGGGTGGGATGGCACGGGCGCTGTGGTTTGGGAACAGGAGACCAAGGCGCAACCTAAACCGGATTTGGATAAGTTTGTGCGCGACTGTCCAAAGAAGGGGACCAAATACGATACATTCAAGTTGGGCAATCTTGTGGGAGACCCATGGTTTGGTCGCATGCGGGGCATTTGCAGCCTGATCTTCTTCCGGAACAACTGCAATGTCATAGCATCCGAGCACCTGCGCGTCATTCTTTTGGCCGATAGCGGAGAGAAGGTGAATTGGGGTAAGCTTTTCGACAATTGCTTCAGGGACCAGCTGCAGGATTACTTCAATTATGACAGGGTTGAAGACTGTACAACTCCAATCGGGCCCTTCCTGACCATGTACATTAAACAGTACCTCCGGATCTACGAGAAGAGGAATGTGCCACCGGTCATAAGCACGTTGGATGACTTACAGCGCGAACTCGCCAACAAAGCTCGCGGTCGCCGTGATACCACGGAGGAAGGGAGTAACAAGCGACCGCGTTTGGATGCAGGGCCATCCGGACCGGCCTTGGAATCGGGATCGGGGTGGGGACCAGTCACCGAAGACTTCCGTGGACGTTGCGCCGCCATGAGGGACGTCATGGAAGAGCTGGTTGAATTCGTCTATTCCTTGGAGCAGCGCAAGGAGACCTTGGAGAATGAGCAACTCCAAGCTTTGGAGAACAAGGAGATCAAGTGCGCTCAAGAAGTCCAAGCCGCCAAAGCATCAACACAGAAGACGCTGGATGCGGCTCGCAAGGAAATCGATGAAGCCAAGGATGTCGTGGCAAACTTGCGCACCCAAGTCTCAACTTTGACTCTCGAGCTGAAGCACTCCAAGGACTTGCACGTCGCATTCACCAAGGAGCATCAATTGGCTAAAGAGCGAGTCAAGGCGTTGCAGGAGTAGAACGAGGAGTACTTGGAGAGATGCAAGAGCTTGGCTGCAGCTTGTGAGGAAGCAGCATGTGCACCGGCAGACTTGGCCGCAGCAAATTTCGAGGCCAACAAAGCCGTGTTTGTAAGGAGGGCCGTAGAGAATGTTGTCACCAAGGTACGCGCTCTCCTTAGAGAGAACCCCGTCACCCCGGCAGCTCCATCCCAGGAGTTCATCGACCTCTGCTATGATGACGCCATGGGAAGCCTGCGCATGCAGGAACCAGTTTATGATTGGGACCAAGATGAAGACGAAGAAGTCTTGGACGTGTTTCAAACTAGGTTTCATTCACCAGGGATACCACGGGAAGAGACAACACTAGGCCTGCAGCCACTGGCAGCTGGAGATCCACCCACAACGGGTGGCTCAGTGAGGACACCACCGCCGGAGATCCACCCACAACGGGTTGCTCAGCCAATTAGCCAGGGTATTCCAAGCGAATCCCAAGGTATTCCTGGTGCCTTGGGTGAAGAAGAGGCTCAGGTCCTAGTCTCGGGTGAGTTGACTCACCACTCGCCAGAGAGGACGCCACCGCCGCAACCCTTGTCAGCCTTGCCACGGCCGATGCCACCGCAGCAATCCTCGCCACCCCAGCAACCCTCGCCACCCTCGCGACTTTTGACGCCGCCGCCGCAACCCTCGCCAGCCCAGGCTCCACGGGACACGGTAATCCCACCCACGGTAAAGCCACCCTCAAAATCAATTGCGGAACACAAGAGTGCTCTTGCGGAAATTGAGGCAGATAACAATTTGGAGGAGCAGTCGGACGATATTCAGGGTGATGATGACTATGGTTTTGCCATAGAGGAAACCATTAAGTATTTTGATGCGAACCTGAATTTGGTTGCCCGTTACTCCAATCCCCAAGCAGAGAATGTTAAGTGTGTATGCTGTAATAAGATGCTGGGCCAAACCGTGTTTGATGTATATCAATACTGTGGTACTGAAAGGAAACAACACGTCCTAATGCATCGAGGTGTTGCTGCAGCCATAAAAAAAATCTATGGCGGAGAAGACCCACCACGTCGCCAAGGGCCGCAGAGACCTCGTGAAGAAACGCGACCAAATCGGCAATCAACGGATCGTCGCTCCAGACAAAGGTATTAGGCCCATTTGGCAATTGGCAACATGGGCCATGGAACATCATTGACTATGGACTTTGTGGGCAGGTTACGGTGATATAGGCTCTTACAGTAGGATAGCAAATATTGAGTTTAGTACCACGGGTAGATATGCAGAATGGACATTAGACAGTGTAAATACAATGGGCATTTGACAATGTGAATAAAATGATCCTATGTTTTTTCCCACATTAACTCTAATGTACACAATCTGGTTCTTGTACATGTATTGCATGCTGTTAAATTGCATGCTTGCTGAGAAATGGATTCACCATGGACCTTGGACAACGTGGGCAGTTAGTGATTCAGGGATTCACAATGGACCAAGGACACCGTGGGCAGTCAGGGATTCACCATGGACCAAGGGTGCATGGAGATGATGCTTGGATGTGTTGTCCTCTTTGAGGGCCTTAGTTAATACCACAATGTTCTTTTTTTTCCATATGAACTCTGTAGTACACAATCTAGTTCTTTTACATGAATTGCATGCTTGTAAATTGCATGCTTGCTAAGTGATGGATTCACCATGGACCTTGGACAACGTGGGCAGTTAGTGATTCAGGGATTCACAATGGACCAAGGACACCGTGGGCAGTCAAGGATTCACCATGGACCAAGGGTGCATGGAGATGATGCTTGGATGTGTTGTCCTCTTTGAGGGCCTTCGTTAATACCACAATGTTCTTTTTTTTCCATATGAACTCTGTAGTACACAATCTTGTTCTTTTACATGAATTGCATGCTTGTAAATTGCATGCTTGCTAGGTGATGGATTCACCATGGACCTTGGACAACGTGGGCAGTTAGTGATTCAGGGATTCACAATGGACCAAGGACACCGTGGGCAGGGGGAAAGGTCGTATGCGAGCAGTGAGCGGAGAGCGGAGAGCAGAGAGCAGAGATTAAAGAGCAGACTTTAAAAAAAATTTGCAGTCATTTTGAATTTAGCAGTGAGATGTGGAATTAGGGACATTCATCCACAGTGTCTCATTCAACATTCATCCACATTCATCGACATTCATCCATATGTGAGACATTCATCCATTATATTGTTTTAGAATAATATTTTGGAATTTATATACAAAGGCAAGTTCTATATTTTTAGTTTTAGGTAATGAAGGTGAACATTCAATTCCACCGGATTTGAAAATCTAATGACTGGACATGTCGGTTTCATTACAAGGATTTGGCTCATTACAAGGACTTGTCTCCAAAATCACAAGGGCGGCTTTTTCATGATGTCATATTTCATGACGGCTAATTTCATGATGGATCCAATTTCATGATGCCTTGTATTTCAAAGGTTTCATGATTAGGTAAGTATAGAATCAATTTTTTTTTTAAATACATTCAGTAGTGTGAATTACAGATTTGGTAAGCATAGAATGAATCGTTTTTATTTTTTATCTAAGGGTCTGATTTAGAGAATTGGTAAGTATATAATCAATCCTATTTTGTCAATTTTTTTGTTCCAAGGGGTGGTATTGAATTTACGTATGTAAGTGAACTTATATATTTCACATTTCTAATAAGTGCTAAAATAGGTGAACTATTCCTTCTACCGGATCTAGATCAATGTTTGAAAATCTCATGATTGAATGTTCATCATTTCCTTTGTCATGTGTGAATGTGAAGTTTAGAGTTTTTTTTTTCTTTGACACGTATGACCTCAAACTTGAGGGTCGCAGCAATTTATATGGACTGACACTGCATGAACGTACGCAACCGTTGTTTAATGTGAAGTTTAGAGTTTGGGGGGCACTCAAAGTGAGAACTACATAAGGAAATGCTTCCAATTTAGGTGTGGCAGTTCTCATCCACCAATGTCGTTCGCTGCAAGATGAATTCTAGTGAGACCAGTTTATTTGAGGATGACATTCATGCCCGCCCTCGCAACAAGGGTGCTCTGGCAGGGTGGTTGTCATTTGTTTACTCTTCGCGCGCTTGTTTGAATAGGGCGCTTCCCCCCCACACGGTGCTGCAAGCTCTCATGTGCTCAAATGACGCGTTTAGGTGGAATTCAAGTTGCAAGCGGGAAATGGAAGAGCTCGAGCAATTCTCAGGCGTCAGTTTTGAGCAAGTTTGCGGACTTTTTAGTAGAGCCGCCCACGACCGGCTTGCTCCAGGTGTCATCTCATTCACTCTTTGCGGGTGTTTGACACTCTGTTTTTGCACTCACGAGAGAGCGGGCGAGGCGGAAGAAGAGGAGGATGATTCTCAAGCCACGCGTTCTGGAAGCGCAAGTGGTAGCGCAAGTCATAGTGGACACTCTGAACCTGTGTCAGAGGGCGAATTTTTGGCCATGTTCGAGGAGGAGTACGCTGACCTGCTTGAAGATGGAACCAATTCAGACTCCTCGCTGTATGTTGATTCATCAATTGCGAGCACATCTGTGAGCGCATCTTAGTGAATCTGTGAGTTGTTGGATCACCTGTATTTTGTATTTGCTTCCCCTGTTTTGAGTTTTTGCTTCACAGTTTTTGCTTTACAAGTGGTTATGCCCTCAGGTTCTCCTTGCTCTGAACATCCTCATGGCGCTGTGGGTTCGCTTTTTGTGTTTGCAGAGCGCGGGGTATTTGGACGGAAAATTTTAGGCGCATTAGGTTCCTTTTTTTGGTGCTGTGGGTTCCCTATTGGTTTGTAGATGCCCCTGGGATATAGTGGCAGATAGCACACAACGCTGTGGGTTCAACGCAATTTTGAGACATTTTGAGCAAGGGTTCACAATTTTGAGCAATTCATAAACTGAGCCTCTGTGAATTGCTTTAGGGTCCTATAAATGCCATATACATGGCCATTTTGACTGCGGTTGTAAAGTTTTTAGAACCCATCTGTAGTATCTAGAATACACGTAGTTGTAGATTCGTGATAGCATAAGGGTACTGTGTAGAGGACTATGAAGGCCTTGGCCATGTTTGAACACTTTGTACATTTCTATGAAAGCCTTGGCCATGTTTGAACGCTTTGTACATTTCTATGAAAGCATTGGCAGTTCTAAACACCATAGTCCAGTTTGAGGTTATATTGGAGAGGGTCCAGTTCGAGGCTAGACCCTAATAAATCCCACTTAACAAGCGACCAGATCAAGCGAGCAGGTCAGGGTTCGGATCCGACCACCACATGACTCCGCTACTCGCACCACATCTCACTCGTGTTCCTCGCACCACATCTGACTCGCGTTACTCGCACCACAATTGACTCGCATAGGTCACACCACGGCATTACTCATGCAACTCAAACTACAGCCTGACTCCGTGACTCCAACCTTTCCACACAATAATACTAACACCACAGCCTGACTCCTTTTCTCACACCACATTCTAACTCAAACATGACAACCAGCACCTTTACAATATTAAAACCAATGCCAAACATACTAGATATATAAATTAGTTGCAAGGAAATATAATATTGATGAGGGCTACTCAAAAGGTTGAAATTGAGATAAAGCTAGATCAAAATCAACCTCAGCATCAACATCCAAATACATTAAGACACGAGAATCAAACTTCGTGGGGGATTCTAACATAGGAGGTGGAGATACTTCCAATTCTTGCATCTGTGCAATGTCTTCAGCATATGAAGGCAGTCTCCAACTCTTAGCCGGACTTGCAAAGAGCCTGCCATGTAAAACATCATGAATGTAAAGACACAAAAGATGTAATAATGATCAAAATACAACAAAGAATAAATATTAATAGCAGTGGTAAGCGACACTTACTTACTGAGGGTCCTCCACACGACGACGCTTCACTGCAGCAGCCTTCTTTGGCTTCTTTGCAGATAATAGAGGAGCAAGAGGAATTGGTGGAGCCTTAGCAAGAGATATCATGGGCTTAAGAAGAGCCTCAAATAGTTTTTTGTCACCCTCCATGCCCAAAACGTGTCTATCAATTCTCTTGCAAGCAGTGATAGAATTCCCTATAAAAATCCACCACATCAACCACGAGATAAGTACATATTAGAAACATGAAAAGCAAAAAAGAGTAATGAGAATTGCTCAAAAGGAAATGTATAATGGTTCATACCAGTGCCAGCTGCAACATCGATTACAACGTCTCCAACAGCGGTCAACGCCAACACGAGACAAGCATAAAAATACTCATCCTTCTCCCTTGGGCCTCGCCATGGACGAGCACCATCCATGAGAGGGTTGGTGCAGTGGTTGATCAACGTGTCGTTCAGCCCAACGTTCAAACCGTGGGCAACCAACTCTGGCACATCACGAATCTGAAATGCTGAACTCCATGTGACAGAGTCCTCGACCCGAGAAACGCGCTTGAGCAGAAGAATATTAAACCTGTTCGTTGTAGTGTTGGGAACCCTTGCCGAACTCATAGGCAAGTAGTTCACGCCCATCCACTCATTGCATATTGCAAATCCAAAAGCGGCAAAAAAAGTCTCTATGTCATCAAGGACCTCGCCATTGTCAAACGGATAAAAGAGGAGTAGTGCTCCATTATCATGAAGAATTTCATCTGCAAAGTCGAACAACTCATGCAAATAGTTCTCAGGCCTCAAATTCCAAGTAGGTACCAGAGATGATGGCACTGAGACGTTTGGAACCGGTAGACCATCTGGAAGATCCGCAATCACCAAGTCTGCATGTCCACGCACAGATGGCAACCCACGGAAGCTACGAGAACGAGAAGGAGAGCATGACAGAGAAAACTTCTGAACCTCACGAAGATGATGCTGCTGCTCAAGAATGGAGGCGTTGATGACCGTGGCCTGCGAAATAAACTCACTCGGTGCAGCCTCAGATAAGGTAGGGGGACTCGGTTGCTGCACCCGGCTTTGAGATAGTTTTGGGGAATTGGCATCCGTCATCACCGTATCTCCTCCAGAAGTAGTGGATGCAGCCTTACCCTTAGAACTGGCCTTCTTTGATGCAACCTCTGTCACACAACTGCCGGCCTTCGTTGTCACCTTCTTCTTTGATGTAGCCTTCTCCTTCGCTGGCGCCTTCTTCTTTGACTTTGGTGCATCTTCAGCTGCAGTCTCATCAACATTCTCCTCTTCATCTTCGTCCTCATCAGACAGCTCGACTTTAGGACTCAAAGACTTCTTGAGGTCAGCCTCCGAATCAGGTACAAAACTCGGGGGGCACTCTATGTACCAGCAGCACTCCAAGAGGTGATCCCTGCTGAAGTTCCTCTTCTGGGACTTTGTGAAGATGTATGTTGGTGAGGAAGAATCGCACCACCCTTGAACACAAAGTGGTAACTTTGAAATCGCCCCAACTTTAAGGAGCACATGCTTCATGTACCTACACCATGAACACCAAGAGCACCACGACAAGCATGAGCAATAAGATGAACACCAAGCGTACCAAGACCACCAAGACTAGCATAACACAAAATTATCAGGGTGGATTACTAACCTCAGACAAAGCCGCTTCACAACGAACTCGCCGTCCTTAACTTTCTCAAACTTCGAGGATTTATGATACGCATCAGGACCCATAAAGTGGGTGTTATATGCCTTGTCCCAAAGGCAAATCCGCCAGTTCGCCAAGTAGTCTTCAAAACTATCAACTACCTTGGAAGCATCAACACCACCAGCTAAAGCTAAGTAAGCACCAAGCTCTTTATTAGCAGTCTCTTCAAGTCCTGCCCAAAACGATGCACGGTCCATCCACTTCTTTAAAGTGTCCTCCCCGGCAGGAGACTTTGGAAACCTCAAATCTGATCGAACAAATGATGGACTATTCCACCATTTGAGCCACCGGATCTTATACTTTGGCTCCACGGCTGCTGTTGCCACCAATTGCAATTTCTCCAAAGTCATCTCGACCTTTGCAGCAACATGTGCACTATAGTGCTCAACAATTTGCATGTCCATAGGAAAAAAAACTCATTAGTCTCCACAATTCTGTTACCACACATGACTCCATAGCACCAACTGACTCCACAATCCACGCACCACAGCATGACTTCCACACTCAACTACCCAAGCATCACTCTACCACCCAAGCATCACTCAACCACCCAAGCAACACCCTATGACTCGCGTTACTCACACCACGCGTTACTCGTGACTCACACCTTGCGCTACTCGTCACTCAAAGTACACAGCCTGGCTCACGTCTCTTGGACCACGCTGACTGGCTCACGCTACTCGCCCTCGCGCGCCACAGCTTGATTCGCCACAGAGCCTAACGTTCAAATCTCGCTTGTTTGCCATCCATTCTGTCATGCACACGAGAGCAACAGTCGGACCCGACCATTCATTCTACGTTGCCTATGCCTCTGTGGAACACACTCAACTACTCGCGTTACTCACACCACGTGCTACTGTATACTCAAACTTCACGACCTGGCATACAACCTGACATCCACTAAATGCCGTGTAGCCGCATAGTTATCTACAGCATGCTATCCTCCTTCGACCCCAGTCGGACCCGACCGATTCTAAAATGCCGCAGCCAGTATGGCACACACACTCACGTTACTGGTTACTGAATTCTTACACTTACTACTTGATTCACGACCATTTAGGCTTCGGACCCGACCACTCAAAAATCTCCCATCCACACCTTGAGAATCCGTCTATAAACCCACAATAGTATGGAGCAAAAAACTATCAGTCGGACCCGACCAATTAGTTTTGAAGCACCTCATGTTACGGTATCTCACTCCTCCCAAACTCATAGGTCGGACCCGACCACTCAAAACACCTTGAGGAACCATTCCTTAACCCGCAATTGTATGCAGCAAAAAACCATCAGTCGGACCCGACCATTAGTTTGGAAGCAACTCCTGATACTGTATCTCACTCCCCACATAGTTTAGCATCATTTCGACTCATTGTTCGGACCCGGCCACTCAAATATGAACCACGCAGACCTTGAAGACGCATTCCATAACCCACAATTGTATGCAGAAGAATGCCATGAGACGGACCCGACCATCAGTTTTAAAGCAACTCCTGATACTGTATCTCACTCCCCGCATAGTTTAGCATCATTTCGAATCATGGGTCGGACCCGACCACTCAAATATGAACCACCCACACCTTGAGGAAGCATTCCTTAACCCACAATTGTATGCAGAAGAAAACCATCAGTCGGACCCGACCATCAGTTTTGAAGCAACTCCTGATACTGTATCTCACTCCCCGCATAGTTTAGCATCATTTCGACTCATGGGTCGGACCCGACCACTCAAATATCACCCACCCACATCTTGAGGAACCATTCCTTAACCCACAATAGTATGCAGCAGTAACTATCAGTCGGACCCGACCATCAGTTCTGAAGCACCTCCTGATACAATATCTCACTCACTCCTCCTGATACTGTATCTCACCCCGGCACAAAACCACGACACAATGATGCTATCAGTTGGACCCGAACCCTCATTATTGGCTTTGCCTTACTGCCGTAACTCACGAACTCATGGCTCCAATACTCTGCCATTTGAAGCATCTGACCCGGCGCCACTCCAAAGAGCTTAGCCCTGTGACTCGCACACCGTCCCTAAATACATTGGACTTTCAAAGCATCGGACCCGACCCTTGTTTCTTTGCTTCAGACTCTGACTCGCAACACTTGCTGGAACCCGTGCTAGCGAACCTCACACGCTCGCATGCCCACAAGACAAGATAACCAGCCTTAGACATTACCACGAGTCCCACTATGTGTTCCACTTGAATAATACGCAGGACTCCCACAATCACGTAGAACTCTAGTACAAAGGACTTAAGAGAACTCGGACCCACACGCACACCAGAGCAAGATTCATATCCTTCATCACAGTACAACAAGCTTCAAAACATTGAAGTAGATGAAGCATCGGACCCGAACCCTCATTCAGTTTCATCCTAAGTACCGTGTAATCACACAAATAGACTGAATGATTACAAACAAGTTACCACGCTGACCTGCTCCAAGAAGCCAACTCCAAGGGATGGATTTGCAACTGCTTGAGCTTTGACAAAATTTGTGAAGAGCTCCTCTTTCTTTTTGGAGACGGCCTTGTCAACATATTCCTGGAGACCAACGTCACTCTGACTGTTGACATCCACTTCCTCCCAATACATCTGCCCAGCCTCGTTAGCAACTTGGACAATCTCATCCTGTAGAATCATGCCAAAAGTCAAAACTAGAGCCTTGCATTTAATACATCATGCTAGAAATAGAGAAATGATGAAGGTGTTGACGAATATGACTTACGCTGAAGATGAAGTTGATCATCAAGTCCCTTGTCAGTGGGTACCATGTCTTTATTGATTTTGTTTGGCATGACTTGAATTGCTCTGCTGTAAGCAAGGGCTTGAAGTACTCTAGATCATATGATCTATACTTTTGAATTCGATGAATAATGTGTACCAAACTAGTCTTCATGTGAGCGGTTTGGTTAGCACTGCACATTTTTCATATAAGTGACCTCAATCCAAATTCATAGAATCAACAAATTAAATATTATGCAAGAAAATCAAACTATCAATCGAAGAGGTTTCATGGCTCACGAGTTTATGTTATGCATGGCACTCAGAATGTCTCCACGGCCTCCATCGGTATCGAGCACCACACACTCTGGATTTCCGTTCTTTGTGTACCATTGTTGGTCATTGGCATGAAGTGTTTCGATCACCTCCTTCCACGCCAAAAGTCTATGGTTCCCATCATATACAAAGAACATAGAGCCACTCAAGCATTCGAGGTCAGGATCAGATCTTAGCCTCTGCTCAAATGCATCGTTCTCTAGGACCCAACATGAGTCCCATTGCTCTTTAACATCCTCACTTACCAGCTGATTCTCACCCTGGTCATTCGTTATAGACACATACATAGCTGCTGAATTTGGCTTATAGCCGTAACGAAATGCGCCCATCAGCTTCACTACATCACAACGAAGTGTTGGTCTTACCATAGGCATATGAACCATACGACAGAGTGGGATTTTAAGGACGGTCTTAGAGTAGGGTTTTTTCTCATTTTCTCAATGAGCTCGTGCAAGTCTCCATGAATGAGACCAGCATGAACGTTATCCCTTGCCTTTGTTAGGCCAATGAATTGTCTACGCGCTCGCTCTGATGGAGGCAGAGACTCTAAACCACCACTTTGGGTCTCTTGAGTGCCCTCACCGCTTGATAATATTGCAACATCACCAACTGGAGCTTGCGAACTTCTTTCATCACCACCTGCAGGACTGCCACCTTCACCATCTCCGGAACCACCAAGTCCTTCACTCGACTGAGAGTCCCCACTCTCACTGGACTCACTCTGTATAACTATCTGGCGTCTATCGTCGACAATCGCTCCATCTGTTACAGCATTGGGTGTTGACTGCACAACCTCGACTTCCATGGCGTCATCCCGGGTAATCCCTTGACTCTGGGAATCTCCAACAGTAGTACTGGACGTGGGTCCATGGGCCTTGTTCATCCCATCATCCCCGGATCTCCCCATCTCAACAATCTGGATAAACACGTGACTCCATCCCATTAAATCCAAGAAATTGCCATACCCAATCAAGTATGACTCTAAGTTTTATTCACATACCAGTCTGACTCTAACAGACTCACAGTACAGCTTAAATTCTTACTTCATCCAATTGCAATCAGGCATGATAGTTTTGGTGAGCATCTCATGCAGCAATCAAGCATCGGACCCGACCACTACTTGGCGGCACTCACATCACACTTGCCTGTACGTTACTCACACCAAAGCCTGAACCCAAGTATCTCGCGCCACAGTCTGACTCTAAGTTACTCACACTGAACTCACACCATTGTTGCTCACACCACCTGACTCTATGCTACTCATTCAACAGCCTGAATCTCATGCACCCTTCTAGCTCCATGACCCTAAATTTGCACTACAGCATCTACAGCATCTACAACATCTACTTGCACTACAGCATTGGAGCCAATCAACCTTCGGACCCGACCACTACTTGGCGTTCACATCCTCTACCTGCTCTCATGAAATCAACCGTCGGTCCCGAACACTACTTGGCGTTCACAGCACAGACCCCAGCACTCATTCTCGTTGCTCATAACCCTGACAGGCATGCATATCTCACACCATTGCATAACCACGAGCAGTAATCGAGAATCAACAGCAACACAATCATGAGCAACGCAATTAAATCATACTTGACTGCTTGGGTCCCTAGAGCTTGTTGGGCATCTCACACGTACTGGGAGCACCTGGGCAACTGAATCCTGAAACATGGATCACACCACAGCCTGACTAGACATACACTCACCAGGCCATGACTCTCAATATGGATCACACCACAGCTGCACTCGCATTACTCACAGCATCAGTCACACCACGCGGTTCCGACCCTTATCCTAGCCCAAGTTTAGGGTTTAGGGTTTCAATGAAAACTGTGCTCAAAAATTTGAATACATACCAGACAGCTCAGGATGAAGGGGGTGGATGGAGAGCTCACTCCTACTGGCAGCACCTGCCGCATTCAACTTCAGCGCATTCAATGTGCAAACAAGGATTCTAATGACAAACCCTAAACCTGAATGGACAATCATGCAAGTGAGGAATGGGTGCAATTGTGAACCTGACACTCTTCAGTTGGAGAATCCAGCAGCTGGAAAACACATATGCGCGTAAGAGATCAGACCGCACGAGGGAGGCACAAGTCAATCATCATCAATGCAAGAACACACCTGCAAGAACGCACGAGCAAGAATGCACGAGCAAGAACGCACGAGCAAGAAGACAGTGACGATCTCGCACCTGGTCGGCCACGAGCGCTCTGAAGGAATGCACTGAGCTCCTCAACAACGCCCCCTGCCCACAAGTGAATGAGAGATGGTCGAGAGGTGGAAGCCTGGGCCATTAGGGTTCAGGGCCGCCACCGAAGTTCTTTGAAGCTGCCCGTTGCCCACGGCACTGCCCCCTGCCCTATGCCCGCTGGTGCTGCCTCAGCCCAAGACCGGTGCCCGTGACCACTGCCCCTAAACCCATTGCTAGCCCCATTGCCCAAACATCTGCCCAAAAATTGCCCCTTAAAAATGCAACTGGATGTCTTGGTATCCTTGTGCAAGAAAATGTTTGATAGAAATGATACGGTGGCGGAAGAGTGTACCTGATTGTCATGAGGAACACAAAAGTCCACCGATAGGTCCACTTTTGTCTCACAATTTGAATGGGATGGTAGACTGTCTTCTTGTTCTACTGAAGGGCGAGGCACGGTCTCCACTGGAAGTTTGGCAAACTCGGCTGTTAAGGTCTTGATCGTGCCCCTCAAGTTAGCATAACGTCTATTCCTACTCTCTGCATTTCTCATCCTAGAACGCCTGAGCTGCTTTGCACTGGAGAAAAGCAGCTTCCCCCTTTTCTTCGTCTTGGCAATAGAAGGTATTGCACCTTCACATGGTGAGACGTTGTGCATCTGAATCGCAACCTATTTCACTAGCTACTACTTGCACTCACATTTTGAGAATTCTGATTTCTTTCCATCTTCTTATGCATCGTTGTGCCAATCCTCCAACGGTTGTACAACTTGGCGCCATGTAATCATTGAGCTTTATTATAGGAATATTGTTAATCTCGTCTTTCAGATTTCGGCTCAGATCTATCTACTTCTGCTATGCCAGTTCAACACTGACAATTGCGCTGAAATTTTACGGCTGCTCCAATAATTCTGGAATGCCGCCAATTCCCCGTTGAGCATGTACCATTCATCATACCATGGGACTCCAATAAAAGGATCCCTTTACCCATTGTCACTTCAGTACTATCAAATCACCATCTGCCTCGTCTAGTTGCGCGTAGTGTACTCTCATCATGCCTCTTTCCACCCTACTAGATTCGCCAGATATGGTCGTGCTCCGCGCTCATGGCGTGGGTCTCCCACTCACATTTCTTGTAGATTGGGAAGGATTTGCTTTAGTGTCGTGTCTGCGTCTGAGTCTTCGCTTTAATTTCCAGGAAGACAGTATTAGTATTGAGGAAGAGATATTCGATGACCTCACGTTGGAGCTGAGCCACACAGTTGGTCAGTTATCAATTTCTGACGAGAGCAATTGTAGAAGCTGGAGGCTCGCCCCAGGACGGTATAGAGTCTATGGATTGACGGATTCTCAAATGGCTGCATCTACAGAATTACTAACCCCTCGTCGTTCCTCAACTTGCACCGTTCAGAACCCCCTTCCTTCCAATGTAACGGTCAAGGTCGAGCCTGGGTTAGAGAATCCTCATCTTGATAATATTCAGCTTGAGACGGGAACTATTAATCCTATCATTACCCTCTCATCAGATGAAGACAGTAGTCCTCAAAAAACCACTTGTTCTGTCCCTGCATCATCTGACCCTCTCGTAGAGTCCAAGTCCCCTCCAGTAGTGTTTCCAAATTCTTCTTCTTCCCCACCACCGAGTTCTACTGATTGCGATAGTGTCGTTACATGTCTGAAGAAACTTGCCCTCATGCCAGGGAAAAAGAATGTCCTGAAAAAAATCGATTATAGCTCCATTAGACATGAGAGAGTCACGTACTTGCCCTCGACGTTCAACGGTGACGTCATGTTTGAGTTGCCTTCTGCTGAAGCGTCCGCCTCTCGTTCGCAGACAAAGGCTATGCAAGGAATGGATAAGCGCTACGATGGCCATGTGTGGACGAAGACCATCACATCTAACATTACTAATACCATGGGTCTCTCTTTTCGATTCTCCTGCTGTGTAGGGCACCTGCGATGTGAGAATAAAGAGTGCGACTACCTTAGACGTGAACATCGCATCTATGATGTGAACGAGACTGAGTTTGATGGATGCACACTGCAAGCATTTGTTGTGGGCCAGGGTCCTCCTAGAGGCTCGACCGTGGTGTGCAAGGTCTGTAAGCAACCACCCTCTTGTCTTGCTACTTGTGGAGCAAAGATTTACTATGTGTCTGGCAAACGTAACAGAACTCGTGTTTGCATCCACCTTGGATCTCACGAGCATCTTGTTAAGGTTGGTGACTATAGGGACACCAAAGTCGAAATCAACAGTCTAATTGGAGATCAGGTTGAAAAGACTCCGCAAGCGACAAAGAGTGCAGTGGTATTAGAGGCAAGCAAGACTCTCATCGGAGGCTACTTGTTGAGGTCCGAGGACGATCCGCCCAAGACGTTGAGCTTTGAGAAACTAATTCTGGTGCTGGATCGATGCAAAGACATGGCTTCACCAAATATTTGAAATAAAGTTATCACCTTCAGGTACTTGAGGAGGTACGGTGTCATGGACAGCATCACTAGGTTGCGAGGCCTTAGCAACTGGGCTTTTGTTCAAATGAACATGTTTCCTGGCCAAGGTTCTGAGCTGGACAAGGTGTACGTCTTCAAGATGTCTGAAGTGGGCCCCGGCAGTGGGGTGGACCTAGTGAAGCGGATGCAACCCAATGGTGATCTGGAGAACGCCTGGTTGATGTTCAATCATGTGAAACGAGTCAAGCAATGGACAACGATGGCTTGCCATGTCTATGACTCCACTTACTGCCGTGTCATGACTATTGCTTGCTGCGACATGCAGTCGGAGGACATTGAAGCCCAAATGGTCTTCTGGAAGAATCTCAACGCCGTGATGAAGCGACACGGTGTTGACATGCCTAACTTCAAAGGCTTCATGGCAGACAGTGCCCAGGCCAACTGGAACGCTGTCCGGGTTGTCTATGGGTCCGGCAACAAGGAGGAACATATGGACGACCGGGAGAGGACTTGTCAATTTCACTGGACCCAGTCCATGGTGAAGCATACTGAGAAGTACATCGCTGAAGATCTGTGGGACCAACACAAGCAGTTGTGTCACCAGTACAGGAAGGCTCAAACAATGGCCGAGGCTGAGAGATTGTACCAAGGACTTAAAGCATGGTGGGTATCCGCTGGGGCTGTGACCGAGTCAGCCTTGAGCAAACTTGAGTTGTGGCTGGCATTTTGGCACTTCCGTTATCGCCAATGGGGAGGATTTATGGTCGGGGTGAGTATACACATCTTTTGTTGCATGCTCCATGTCCTTGCTGTCTACTCATGATTCGGATCCGACCACCAATTTTGGCTAACTTCTCTTCACATGATTTCTTCAGCTCCATGCCCTTGCTGTCTACTCATGATCCGGACCCGACCACCAATTCTGGCTAACTTCTCCTCACATGACTTCTTCAGATGTTCTCAGAGGACAAACTCGCGGAGATGCCGTCGTGCAATCTTGCAGAGTCTGTCCATAACAAGTGGCTTCAAGCGTTCGGCAACAACGGTGGTGATCTCTATGTTGCTACAGTGGATGACTACATCCGGGCTTTTCTGCAAGTTGTCAATTACTACCAGTATTTGAAGGGTGATGTAGGGGGAACTGGACCAAGCAAACAAGAGCTCAAGCTTCGCATGGCTGAGCGTAGGGCTCAAAAGACAGGTGACCCCAAGGTCCTGAAAGACCCCATGCTCGACATGCCTGGGGCCGACGAGTTCTGTACACGTGATCCTCACATGGCTGGAGAGGAAGTGTTTGGCTCCATGATGCGCAGGCTGGATTTGCCACTTGGAGCTAATGATGAGTCACACAGGCCGGATAAGGTAAACTTCTCGCATCCTCGTGGCTGTGGCAGAACAACCAAAGTGCGCAACGCTCACATGTCAGTGATAGCTGAGGAAGATGAATCCAATGTCCACGAAGTTGCACCTTCTTCACCTAAACCCGACGACGCAGTTCCTTCTCCACGTAGTCAAGGATAAATTCGTCACGTCTCTAGTGTTGAGGACACCAGAGTTAACGTGAAGGAGTGGCACATTGCTCGGTTGCCAAAGACTTCAGGTAAGTGTTGTTGGGCCCAAAGATCTGTTACTAAGAAGAAGTGTTCGGAGAGAATCGTGAGGGGTGCTAAACCCACCCCCGCGCCTACGTACACCGGTCTATGGCACAACACTAGGAAGAACTTACAAGAGTCTACGGAGTTCTACTTCTGCTCGGATGATATAGAGAGGTGTGTCAAAGGTACAAGGCGGAAATGGGTAGTTCCGTACTCTAGGCAGCAAGAGAGGCCCACCATCCGTGATGTCTGGCCAGTGAAGCTTGGCACAAATCTCAAGCAAAGTGAGATCCATGCCCTCGAAGCTGCTGGGTTCCAACTACCGCAGAAAGTGCCTGTCTCTCCAAGAAGGCTGTTTTCCATAGCAAAGCCTCCTGCAAATCTGGACACCATGCCCGTACCTGCAGACGCGGATAGGTATCCTGGAAAAAGAGAAGGGAAGATTGTCAAGCGAACTGCTGGTCGTCCTAATCCGCAGCAGAGGCTGGCTTTGGGCTCTTCAGAGTCCCTCAAAGCTCGACTCCATGCTGTGACAATGATTCCTCACCCTGGCCATGGCTGCATCATCACTCTAGACTCGGGAACGCCACTAGATGTGAAGCAGTATCAGATCACAATTAGCTCCCTACCAGGCTGCAGCTGCCCTGCGTTCAAGAAGACAATGACAAAGTTTCGTGGGAATCGCTAATTCTCATATTGCAAGCATGTGTACTTCATCTTCTTGAAGGTCTGCCATCTCGATCCCTGGGTTGACATGTTCATCCACGCGCCAACGTTCAGCTTCAACGAAGTCAAACTAGTCCTTGAAAGCGGGATCTTGACCCACCCTTTCGCTGAAAAGTAGGAGTCCCATAGTACATTCAACGGAGTCCAATGACCTACCATTTATGTTCTAGGCTTATCTGACGATTTCAGCAATATAAAGTTTCATCTATCTATTATTATATCAAAATTCTTTGTCACATGTTGAAGTTACTGTCACATGTTGAAGTTTTGTAATTACTGCATCAACATCCAAACAAGTGTATGTGTTCACTCACAGCTTTGAGGACACCCTAAACCAAAAATTGATGGAATATGCAATAAACCCTAAAATAAAAAAATCATATGGTTGAAAGAAAAGTGTAAATCAAATGCCATTTTTCCACGTTACAGCCCAAGGTCATAGGTCAATATTATTCTCTAAAAATATACGAATATTCGAATATTCTATTAATAAAAGAATATTCAACCGAATATTCGAATATTTTGAAACTTTCTTCTAAAATTAGTTTAAAAAAATCTATTTATAAATTTTGTTCCCAAATTTGTGCTCTTGGCTCGCTTTTTTTCTGCTCTCTGCTCTCCGCTCTCTGCTCATCGCTCGCATGATATCCTCGGCCCCGTGGGCAGTCAGGGATTCACCATGGACCAAGGGTGCATGGAGATGATGCTTGGATGTGTTGTCCTCTTTGAGGGCCTTCGTTAATACCACAATGTTCTTTTTTTTCCATATAAACTCTGTAGTACACAATCTAGTTTTTTTACATGAATTGCATGCTTGTAAATTGCATGCTTGCTAAGTGATGGATTCACCATGGACCTTGGACAACGTGGGCAGTTAGTGATTCAGGAATTCACAATGGACCAAGGACACCGTGGGCAGTCAGGGATTCACCATGGACCAAGGGTGCATGGACATGATGCTTGGAACCATGGCACCCCACGACCACGGCGACCATGGCACCGAGCATTGAGATGCAAACATCAAACTGATTCCAAAACCCACACCCCTGGAGAGTGGTCTCGGCCCCGAGACCACTCTCTGACCTTCCCAGTTCTCGACACAAGTAAGCCATGGAACCTCTGCAGATCCATTTTTGTCATAGTTTTCATGGAGGACCTAGAGTACTGTGTTCTACACCCTAGACTCATTGACCCCTGAAAGGACCCTGCCAATAGATATAAAGCGAAACATAGACACTGTAAACCTAGAAAGGTGGAAATGTTCCCACCTCAAAATATTCAAACGCATTACTTAAAAAAAATCCTCCGTGGTAAATCCAAGGTTTGAGACAACCCATAGATGCAGCCAGCATGTCATCCTCATGGCCGAGGACGACCAACAGCCCACCATACCCAAAGATCATTCGAACACTTTCCCTACCAAAAAGAAACTCAGTGGAATATCCAAGGTTCCAGACAGCTCATGGATGCAGCCAGCGTGTCATCCTCTTGGCCGAGGATGACCAGCAGATCCAAAAATTATTCAAACAGTTTACTTATAAAAAAAAAACCTCCGTGGAATCACTATTACTGTCTCTTTTA
This sequence comes from Pohlia nutans, assembly GCA_022496805.1. Classification (NCBI taxonomy): domain Eukaryota; kingdom Viridiplantae; phylum Streptophyta; class Bryopsida; order Bryales; family Mniaceae; genus Pohlia; species Pohlia nutans. Next base: position 37,968,724 of record CM040085.1, read on the forward strand.
GAGTCCATATCCAATGTTCATTAAGGTCATTGCTTGTTCTCGGAGATTGTCTTTCAAATAGGTCTCGTACTCAACTGACTGCTTTACCGAGCGCATCATGTCGTCTATTGTAGCAGCGTACAAACATGTCCCTCTACTGTGTGACATCCGCAGCCAGTTGCTGTGTACAGTCCCGCCCAGGTTGCACGAAGGAGTGTCCGCAATCTGCTCTGCCGTTAGGTCTTGGAAACCACACACCAAATGTTGAATGAGTAAGACGACAAAGTCACAGAGTAGTCATTCGACATTGTGAAATAACGTATATAGGAATAGGTAGTCAATTCTCACAAGCTCATAGAATCCACCCCATTGGCGGAATCTAAAGTGCCAAAATCCGAGCCAATCATCCAGCTCTCGCAGTCCATCTTCACTGACAGCTCCTGATGACAGCCACCAGTCTCTGGTGTAATGGTAGAATTCTTCAGCATCACACGGGGTCTTCGCTTCTTTGAAATCCGTACAAAGTCTCATATGAATTTCTCGGAGGTCTGGCCGTATGTGCTCATCTGCGTATCGCTCCAAAGAGCCGGTCCAGTCAACTTCGTTGTACCTCTCTCTACCAACCATCTTCCTATTGGGATTTCCATTCCCGTACACAATCCTCACCGCCATCCAGTTCGCATCATCTCCGTTTGCTACAAATCCCTTGAAGTAAGGGTTCGGAACTCCATATCGTGCCATCACGTTGTTGAGAGCCAACCACAGGAGCTTCTGAGAATCGGCATCATCGCCCAAGATCTCGCACGTGGCTATTGTCATCAGGCGACACATTCCAGAATCAAAAACGTAGCAAGACATAGTTTTCCAACCGCGTACTGGGTTGAGGTGGTCAAACATGATCCAACGTTTGTCTAGGTCCCCACCCGGTTGCATGCGCCTCACAAGATCAACGCCACTGCCAGGTCCATCTTCTGACATCTTGAAAATGTAATACCGTCCAGTTCCAAATCCGAATCTGTCGCTAAGCTGAATGAAGGCGTATGGACACTCAATCCTCAACTGTTCGACCATGTCAAGTGATCCCCTCTCTTCACTAATAGTTGATTCCAATTTAGTTGCGTCCCATCTGTATCGAGAATGGAACATACTGAAGTGCTCAATCATAGCAAGATACATCTGTGATCGGGATGGTACTATTGATCCTTATCTACCTATTTCATGTGCCGTATCAACCTCAATGGAGGACTCGCCCGTGAAGCTTGTATCCATCTCTCTACAACAACAAACTAGACACTCAATACAGAAAAATTGTGGGCGACGCAACTACGAGAGACAAGCGGACACACATGTAGAAAAGCGATGTAAATGGCTGCGCATCATCTGTCCGTAGCAGTCAAACACAGAGTCTTCTTATTCGAATTTGGTGCAAAACTTTTTCAACCATGTCTATCATTACTAGACTTCTATAGGTCAGAATAGGTCTATCCTCATATTGGCCGAGGACGACCAGCAGCCGAGGACGACCAGACACAGGACTTTTCGAATACAAGGCTCTTTTTAGAAAGACCCACTGGCAATTCCATGGATAGTGACAGCCCATGGATGCATCCAGCTCTTGGGTTCAGCCAGCTTGTACTCCTCGTGATCACTTGAATTACAAAAAACTAACCTCTGTGGTAAATCCATGGTTTGTGAAAGCCCATGGAAGCAGCCAGCATGTCATCCTCGTGGCCGAGGACGACCAACAGCCCGCCACACGGAAATATATTCAAACACTTGACTTGACAGAGTAACACAATCATCCGTGGAATGTCCATAGTTCGTGACAGCCCATAAATGCAGCTAGCATGCCATCCTCCTGGCCGAGGACGAACTGCAGTCCCTCGAACTCAAAATTTTTTCAAGCACTTGACTTGCAATGTCAACACATCCGTGGAATATCCAAGGTTCGTGACAAACCAAGGAAGCAGCGACGATGTCATCCTCGTGGCCGAGGACGACCAGCAGCCCACTACACAGAAATATATTCAAACACTTGACTTATAGAAACAACACACCGGTGGAATGCCCATGGTTCGTGACAGCCCATGGATGCAGCTAGCAAGTCATCCTCGAGGCGGGGGACGACCAACCTGACCTCGGCTACAAGCACGATATTTTGGCTGCATCCATGGGCCCATGGGAACCATGGATGTTTCACGGATGAGTTGTTTCTGTTCATTGTGTGTTTGAAACTATTTCAGTTTAGTGGTCAATTGGACGTCTTCGGCTACGAGGACGACATTCAGGCTGCATCCATGGGCCCGTGGATACCTTGGATGTTGCATGGATGAGTCGTTTCTGTTCATCCTGTGTTTGAATCAGTTTGTGTTTGGTGCTCATGGGGACGTCCTCGGCTACGAGGAGGACATTCAGGCTGCATCCCTGGGCCCGTGGAACCATGGATGTTCCATGGATGAGTTGTTTGTGTTCATCCTGTGTTTGAATCAAATTGAGTTTGGTGCTCTTTGGGACGTCCTCGGCTACGAGGACGACATTCAGGCTGCATCCATGGACCCGTGGATACCTTGGATGTTGCATGGATGAGTCGTTTGTGTTCATCCTGTGTTTGAATCAAATTGAGTTTGGTGTTGCTTGGGACGTCGTCGGCTACAAGGACGTCATTCAGGTTGCATCCCTGGGCCTGTGGAACCTTGGATGTTCCACGGATGAGTTGCTTCTGTTCATTCTGTGATTGAATCAATTTGAGTTTGGTGTTCATTTGGACGTCCTCGGCTACGAGGACGACATTCTCGCTGCATCCACAGGCCCATGGAAACCGTGGAGGGTCCATGGATGATTTGCTTCTGTTCATTACGTGTATGAAACTATTTCAGTTTGTTGGTCAGTTGGACGTCCTCGGTTACGAGGACGACATTCTCGCTGCATCCATGGGCCCCTGGGAATAAACACTTCACTTGCAATGACAACACATTCGTGGAATTTCCGAGGTTCGTAACAAACCAAGGATGCAGCCACCAGGTCATCATCGTGGCCGAGGACGACCAACAGCCCACCACACAGAAATATATTCAAGCACTTGACTTGACAGAGTAACACATCCGCGGAATGTCCATGGTTCTTGACTGCCCATGGATGCAGCAAGCAAGTCATCCTCGTAGCCGAGGGCGAGTAGCAGCCCCCAAACACAAAAATATTTAAACACCTGAGTTATTAGACGAAATCCTCCGTGGTAACTCCATGGATTGTTACAGCCAAGGCCCCATGGATGCAGCCTGAATAACGTCCTCGTGGCCGAGGACGTCCCAAGGAGCACCAAACTCAATTTGATTAAAACAAAAGATGAACAGAATCGACTCATCCATGGATCATCCTAGGATTCCAAGGCCCCATGGATGCAGCCTGCATAACGTCCAAGGTATGAACTGAAACGACTCATCCATGCAACATCCAAGGTATCCACGGGCCCATGGATGGAGCCTGAATAACGTCCTCGTGGCCGAGGGCGACTAGCAGCCCCTAAACACAAAAATATTTAAACACATGAGTTATTAGACGAAATCCTCCGTGGTAACTCCATGGATTGTTACAGCCCATGGATGCAGCCGGCATGTCATCCTCGTTGCCATCACATGCTTGTTTATTGAATAAAGGGCTAGATATCAATTGCCTGAGCTACCCTCGCTGGATTCTTCCTCTCCTTGGACTGCCTCGTCATCTACGTATGCACGCACACCTGGAACATGTCAACGCTTGCGATGGTATGGAGGTGGCGAGACTGTGGCGTACGCTTGGGCAATCACGGCAACGTACTCAGGCAGCGTGAATGTTAGAGGGGGACTTGAATATTGATAGATCCCACTGTTCAAAAGATCGTAATTGGTAAGAATTAGAAATCAGAATGTAAAGAGTGTAAAGTAGAGCTTCAGCGAAACAACTTACGCACAATTGCCTCCTAGTCTCTGCCTCTTTGGTTTCCTGACTCGCGCTGGACTTGATGGGGGAGTGCTGACCCTGCCCTTTCCCGTAAGGTTGATTGCTTGAGGTGGAAGTAGAGGTGCAATGTGTTCTTAAAAAATCCGACGATCATCCTCCAATGCTAGAATGTGACGACCAAGAGCTAAGCATATCTTGATGGATGTACCTGTCAAAGGACAGACTCCAAATGTCAGACTGCGATGATGATACAGGTTTCAAAAATGTAGCTTGATCTGGTGTTGATTTTCAACAAAGCATACCTGTGGCGGCCTTGCAATCGAGGACGACATCCCCAGGCTCGGAAAACTGCTGGATTAGCAGTTGGAAGAAGGGCTGATTTTTCTCGCGAGCACCTCTCCAAGGAACACTCCCGTTCATAGTCATGTCATCGTCTGTGACATTGAAGAGAGCGTCACTCTTTTCAACGTGATCACCGATGTAGTTCTTACCATGGTTAGCGTCGAATGAGGATTCTGATGGTTTCATATTATCTGTCTCACGCCGTACAAACAGTTGAATCCAAAACCTTACAGACTGCAAGATCAAACGAAGTACATTCAGAGTAGTGATCGAGATATGCAATATACGTTTTTCAAATATTTCATTACGAAGCAACCAAGATTATACGACGCTGCAACATCCCAAATATTGCAATAAATGGCAGTACGAAGAAACATGGAATTAAGTTGACTTATTAGGTACCGTCATCGAGGGATCACGAGGCAATGCAAGGTGCATTTCATTGATTCCCCACCAGTCCTTCAACAGCTTCATGTCGTACTGGTGAGCCTTATCTTCGATCTCCCTCATCAAAGCACGGTCGTCACAGTGGATGAGGACAAGAGCTCCGTTGTCGTGAAGATATGCGTCCGCCATCTCGAACACATCCTCGGTATAATTCTTGGCACGCTTGTTCCAATCAGGAACAGATGTGGAGATTCCCGGGACTGGCAGATTTTCAGGGATATCTGCAATGATCAAGTCAATACCGGTGTGCTTGTATTGGATGCAATGTTTTGAGGAAACAGTACGATGTCGCTCGGCTTGAGCCTGCAAAGATTGAGTCAAACTCAGAAGTGAGACAGTTGATCATTGCGAGGACTGCATCCGTTGCCATCAAGCTCGAGATACGAGGAGAATAGGAATACCTTGGCAATGGTTGCATGGAGCCTCAACCATCGTGGATCAGTACAACTAGTTACTTCGGCAGCCTTCAAAAGCTCAGACAACGAAGTGCACTCAACATACACCTGCATCGAATGCTGATCAATGATGGAAGAGCTGGCGGATGGAAACTGATCGCGCTTCTTCTTTCGCAATCGTTTCGCTGTTGCATGATAGGCATTAGAGATGGAAGAATCTGGAGCTTGTGGAGTAACGCAATCACCTTGGGCTTGCTCGAATGGTGGCGCGGAATCGTCATCAGCCTCTTCTAACACTTCTATTGCAGGCTCTTGTCTAGACACTTCCTCTTGCCCGGCCGGTTCTTTTGCAGCTTCTGCCTCCCTCTCGGCCTTCTCTTTCTCGGCCTTCTCCTTCTCAAGCTTCTCCTTCAATTCCTTTTCAGCCTTCTCGTTCTCAAGCTTCTCTTTCTCGGCCTTGGTAAGTCGCTTCTTTTTCAGTTTTGGAGGCTCCGTTACCTCTTCTTCATGTCCCCCCTCGTCCTTGTCCTCAAGCGGAGCGTGCCCTCCTTCTAGTTTGGCTCGATCAGCAAGCTCACTAGGGGGAGTATAGTTTCGGCTGCAATCAAGATACCAACCTCCAGACTCGAGATGATTCTCACTGAACTTCTTGAGCTGAGGAGCAGTGAAAATGCACAGCTCCGACCCTTTCTGCAGCCAAGTGTTGAAGTAAAGAGGAAGGGACTCTGTAGAGATTGCGTTCATTGCCTGAAGATGACGAACGAAATATCTGAAATTGAAAACATTGGATAGAAACGTCACAATCAGAAATGAACTGTACATTTGGAAATAAATTCTAAATTTGAAAATATGATTGTGAATATGGTTTACACATTGGAGGTCGTGTGACACACCTGTAGACAACCCGTTTGACAACGGCAGCTGTTCCAGGGAATTCCTTGAATATACTTTTTTTTATGAAGGCCTTTGATTCATTAGACACAAAGAAGGTTGTGAAAGCCTTATCCCACAAACGGATCCTCCAGCTCTCCACGTAATCACCAGACTTGCGCATTCCTTGGACAGTCCAGTCCACGGTGATCTTCTCATCTCTGATGATATCGTCAACCATGCGCACAACTGCGTCTTCGAGCTATAGAACAAAGAAGCGCACTTAGAGAGCTGCGAAGATAAGAACAATACCGCCTAGAGATGGAGAAGTTGATATGCAATGACAGCACATCCGTGGAATATCCAAGGATGGTGACAAACCAAGGAAGCAACCGCCATGTCATCTTCGTGGTCGAGGACGACCAACAGCCCAACACACAAAAACATATTCAAGCACTTCACTTGACAGAGTAACACATCCATGGAATGTCCATGGTTTGTGACAGCCCATGGATGCTGCTAGCAAGTCGTCCTCGTAGCCGAGGACGACCAGCAGCCCCCAAACACAAAAATATTCAAACAACTGAGTTATTATACGAAATCCTCCGTAGTAACTCCATGGTTCGTGACAGCCCATGGATGCAGCCGGCATGTCATCCTCGTTGCCAAGGACGACCAACAGCGGAAAGACAAGGAAATATATTAAAACGCTTGAAGTACTGAAACATTACATCCTTGGAATATCCATGGTTCTTGACAGCCCTTGGGTGCAGCCATCATGTCATCCTCCTGGCCGAGGACGAACTGCAGTCCCACGAACTGAAATAATTTTCAAGCTCCTGACTTGTAGTGACAATACATCCGTGGAATATCCAAGGTGAATACCGCCTAGAGATGGAGAAGTTAAGAATGTACCTCGGCCCAAAATTGAGCATTGACAACCCAAGGATCGAGATCAGCATTGAAATTTTTCATGGGAAAACGATATGAACGTCTATCATCTTCTGAGGAATTCCACCAACGTAACCAGCGCTCCTTGTGCTTTGGATCACAGTTGGCAACCGCGATTTTCTGGAGCTTCTCAATCGTCATCTCTGTTGGGGAAACTTCACTGAAATGGCGATCAATCTGGACCAAATATATATTTCCGTCAATACAGCGAACTCAATATGCACCCGCGCTAGACGTGGAGGCCATGTAGAAGGATACATACCTGCTTCATGAAATCATCTCCGTTGGCTGGATTTGCTGTAGCGAGATATTTGTCGAAGTCCTTTACCTTCTGATACTTGACAAATCGCTGACTGGCTGTTTTCATCGCATGCCAAACACCGGTTGGAGTGCGCTCTTCAGGCGGGGTTTTCTTGTGATACTCGCGAGCAGCCTCATCAGCTGCGAGTTGGATCTCCCGCTGCGATAACCCCCGATTAAGTTCAATCATCTCGGAAACATGATGTCAGAATTGCCACAAAAACTGACGTGGTAAGAGTGGGTGCTCACCTTGTAAAGAAAACTGATAAAGACGTCGACAGTCAACGAGAACCAAGTTTTGGTACTTGGTTTCACCTTCTCGCAATAGCGATACTCCTCTTCTGAGATGAGATCTTTGAATGATGAGAGCGGTAACACGCCAAACGTCCGGATTCGACGAAGCTTAGCAGGAATCGTGCTCTTTACATGGTCATGCTCGGTGGACCTACAACAGACAACATCAATAAGAATGGTTCAAGTAAAACATTAATTTTCGTTAAGAAATTATGGACTCAAGAAGTTGATAAGAGATAGTACCAATTGACGTCACTCATTGCGTTCAACAGTCGAGCGACAGAGCCTCTTGGGTCCAACAAAATGCAGTGAACCCTGTAATGCCAGTCCACCTCGTCGGGATGAACATTCTTAATATGGCGGGTCCATGTAGTCACTCGGTGGTTCCCATCCCACACGTAATACATCTTGCCACGTAGTTGTGTAAGATCTTCATCTGCTTCAAGCTCGCGTTCGAACTCCTCGTTCAACTGCTCGCCAAATTGGGCTCCACGACTCGACGATTTCATCGCTCACGTTGCATGACAGATCAAGACTATTGAAAGCTGATAGGTAGAGCACACGGTCACCTTCGCGATACCCATTCACGAACTCGCTCTCAAGTCGTTGCACGTCCAGCTCTCCAACTGCTCGTACCTCGTCCATGACGATCATCCGACACAACGGAACTTGGAGGCGAGACTTTTTAACCGGAACAATCCGAAGCTCGTTGATCAGCCCATTGGTGTCCACCTTTAGCTTCATCCTATGAAGCTTTTCACTTTTCACTGCGGTCGACACATCCTCTGGGCATTTCAAGTGCGGTCCATCCTCCTCCTGAGGATCTGTAGCAACAACCTTCAACAAAACAATTGACCAATTCAAATCAAGTGGATAAAAAGCCACATTTGTAAATCCAATGTTCGTGACAATCCACTAATGCAGCCAGCATATCATCCTTGTAGCCGAGGACGACCAACAGCACCCCCCCCCTCCCCACAGTCAATATTATATAAATACTTGCCATACAAAAGCAACCTCCATGGAAAATCCACGGATCCTGGATGACCATAGATGCAAACAGAATGAACAGAAACGGCTCATCCGTTCAGCCAACCGGGGGACCCACTAAGGTATCCAGGGCCCCATGGATGCAGCCTGAATAACGTCCTCGTGGCCGAGGACATCCCAAGGAGCACCAAACTCAAACTGATTCAAACACACAATGAACAAAAAGCACACAATGAACATCAAACACACAATGAACATCAAACACTCAAACTGATGCAAACCTAGGATGTTCAATAGATGCGTTTAAGTTGACAGAGTACCACACATAAATATATTCAAGCGCTTAACTTGACAGAGTAACACATCCGTGGAATGTCCATGGTTCTTGACTGCCCATGGATGCTGCTCGCAAGTCATCCTCGTACCCGAGGGCGACCAGCAGCCCCCAAGCACAAAAATATTCAAACACCTGAGTTATTAGACGATACCCTCCGTGGTAACTCCATGGTTCGTGACAGCCCATAGGTGCAGCCGGCATGTCATCCTCGTTGCCAAGGACGATCAACAGCCATCGCACACAATATTATTTAAACAATTGACGATCAGCAGCCAGCATCTCATGCTCGTGGCCATGGAATACCAACAACCCAGCACGCGGAGAAATATTTAAGCACGTGACATACTATTACAAGACACGCGTGGAAAATCCAAGGTTCTTGACTCCCATTGGGTGCAGCCTGAATGGCATCCTCGTGGCGGAGGATGTCCTACTTGCCCCCATAGAAAAAAATAATCAATCACTCGACTCATGAAAAGAAACCTTCGTAGAGTATTATGAACATTGGTTTCGTTACCTCAGTCCCATTTTTGTTACAATCCGTCGGCGGTTCGTCCTGCTCATCCTTTTCCTGCTCTCTTTCCTCGGTCAAGCCATGGCCATTGTTGCCCTAGTCCTCAGTTGCTTGCGCGCTCCCAGAGTCACGATCGTCTTCCTCTGCCTTCCCGGACTCGACCTCATCTTGGGCTTCGTCCTCCGCATCCTCGGCATCGTCCTCGCCTTCCCCGGATTCGGCATCGCCATTGCATTGCTCGGCGTCAACCTCCGACTCATGCAACTCGTCCACGCCACCAAGAACTACCGATGGTCCATCAAGGATAGTCCTTCTCATCTTCTGAGCATCCGCTCCCACTGCTTCGACTGACGCATCTCGCCCCTGCGGCTCCATCACGAGTTCTCTCAGTCACGCGCACAATTCAAATTGTAGGATGGCGGCGAGTCAAATGCAATGACGAGCACTAGGGTACAATGCCCGATGACCCACGGCGCCCAAAGCCACTAAGCCCAGCGACATCCTCAGTTCCATGGATGCCCAGTTGCCTCTACTAACCCCATTGCCTCTACTGGCCACATTGCCTCTCCTGGCCCCTAAACCCCTTACGTCCTCGGTTCTATGAATGCATCCTCGGTTTCATGGATATCAATTTCAACCGTAATTTTTTGTTTACCTTCAGTGGAAGGCACAATATGTTATGAAAACGCCCAGCCGCAAAAAAATTGTTACTGGATAAAAGTTGGATTTTTAATAATTAGTTTTAAAAGTTCCGACCTACATTGTTTAAACGTCTACTATCTATTCGACATGGAAGTGCCGACACTCCCTACTACGTTATTAATTTAACTCCATAGTATGTCCTAACTCTCTAACCTACTATGGTACGGGTCACATGCCACACTGCCCGCTGAACTACAGCGCCCATGCCCGATGACCTACCCGATGACCGCCCGAAACCGCTAATCCCAGTTTCATCCTCGGTTCCATGGATGCCCCGTTGCCTCAACTGGCCCCACTGCCTCTACTGGCCCCTAAACCCTTTTACATCCTCGGTTCCATGAATGCATCCTCGGTTCCATGTATGTATCCTCGGTTCAATGGACATCAGTTTCAAGCGTATACTTTTGAGTACATTCAGTGGAAGGGATGGCTGGCAGGATTTAATTTCTCATGAACCTGCCAAAAATGATATGAGTTCATTAAGTAGTTCGTCGAAAACATCAACTACAGAGTCAATGAATTATTGTACAAAATAAATTATGAAAACGTCAAGCCTCAGAAAAAATAAGGTTACTTGTTAATTGCCGAATATTTAATAAATAGTTTTGAAACTGCCGACATACATTGTTTAAACGTCTACTATATATTCGACATGGAAGTGTTGACACTGCCTACTACGTTATCAACTTAACCCCACAGTAGATGTCCTAACTTTCCTATCTTCAAGGTTTGGCAAATTGGAATTATAGATATGGAGCTCTTCATGATACGACTACGACCAAGCTTCACAAGACACTTCACAAGACACTTCACAAGACACTTCGAACATTCATAGATTTCCAACTCCACCCAATTACCTCAATAAGTTCGCCACCATTCTTGATTTCCGTATCTTCGTCTACAATCTTGAATTGCTCCTTACTGTAGTTGTTGTCAAGCCAGGACCGGACGTTCATATTTGAACGGCAGCGATCGACTTTCCTCGTTTTTCGCTGGTGTTCTGACATTAGATCGACTATGTCCAAAGGCAAAGTTTCTCCTAATTCCGTGCGCTCTCGGTCCTCTTCAATTCCCTCGTCAATTGAACCTAGCGTTAGTTTGTTGATGCTACGATGCTTTCTACTCTTCAATCCTACGTCGTCAACATCCACCTCAGGTTGCTTTCTAGGAGTACCTAGAAGCAAGCTCTCGAGCTTCAACCTCCTGGCTTCCTTTCTTCGTTTTGCCTTGCCGCCACTAAAGTCCGTCTGAACACGTCTCCTCTTCTTCTTTGGTGTCACGTTCTTCGAAGGTGCTGCTTGCTTCATGTGTACCCTACAACAATCTCGTCCTCTGTCATTCTATCACATTCTATCTCATTGCAGCGGTTCTCTACATTGATCTAGTTTAGTCACGCATAGGATATATACTCAAAGCTGGGGAATCAAACTGTTCCAGAAGATGCTAAATAATGCCAGGCCCATGTGCTCGTGTTTATGACCGTGCCATTATATTTCTGTACTGACACATTTCAAAAAGTTCCGCAATTCCTACATCTTTAGAGATCGGCGAAATCTAAATGTAACCCCTTTTTCTAAACAGCTCTGTCCTCAATCGAATGTTTGCAAATTAAGAGAATGCTTAGTTGGGGTGTTGAGAATTTCGGCCGCAACCTTAAGTTGGTGTTTGGACTACAATGATTGAGTCAGTGATGAACGCATTCATCAACATTAGTTCTCAAAACTATTGATTCCAACATCGTCCAAGCATCCACAATTCAGTATTTTATCGTCAAAACCTTCCAGTCTGAACAATCCTCGCATTCTTCGTTCTTTGCGATCTTTGTCATGGCATCCACTACTATATCTGAGCTCCCTTTGCAAGCTGCAATCCTTTCAGCGTATGGATCAAATACTTCTGTCTCGTTCCCAGTGAATGGCGAGGGAGTTGTTGTTGTGTCCAGTAAACATCTCAGTATGAGATTTCATTTTGACGAATCGAGTCTATATGTCGAGAAGCACGTCTTTGATGATTCTAATCAGTTGTCCCCGTCTCACACAGTTATTGAGCAGCCACACCAGAGCCCGACTCAAAGTCTAGTGTGGGAGCTTGGGCCTGGAATGTATGATGTCTACGGTCTCCCTATGACGATGGACAAGGGTAGACCAAATCAGTCATCCACGTGCACAATCCATACTCTTCTTCTTAGAAATGTCAAAGTTGAGCATGATGCAGATGTGGAACTCACTCCCCTTTTCGGATCATCCACTTTGGTCAAGCCTGAGTCGGAACCAACTTCGTACATTGCTCTCTCGAGTGATTCGTCTAATACTGAGACGGTCACTAAACGTCCTCCCATTTACAATCTGAGCTCTCCTTCATCAAAGTCTTATGCCACTCATAGTTTTGAATCGGCCGCTCATAGTCTGGAATCCATCAACTTGAACGATATTCCATGTCCCTCTCCCTCTCCCTCTGCCAAGGCACTCACCGCTGCAAGTATCTTACCCAAGTTGAAGAGACTAGCTACCCTACATGGGAAGAAGAACATGCTCAAGAAACTTGATTACGACACGATCACAACGATCAAGGTGGACTATCTTACTCCCAAATTCGACGGTGACGTAGTGTACGAGTTTCCTGCCGCTGCGCTTCACACGTCTCACACAACCGCAAGATCTATGCAGGGAATGGATAAGAGGTACGATGGCCATGTGTGGACAAGAACTATGACAACTAACATCGCCAATCCATTGGGCTTGTCGTTCCGATTTTTGATCTGCGTAGGTCATTTGGAGTGTCGCAACAAGGAGTGCGAGTATTTGAAGCGTGCCCACCGCACCTCTCCATTAAATGATACGGAGTTTGAAGGTTGCACGTGGAGGCCATTCATGGTGGAGGAGTCGCCTCCAAAGAACTCCACTTTGGTCTGCAAGGTCTGCAAAGAGCCTCCCACGTGCGTGAACAGCTATAGCACTAAAATATACTACATCCATGGTGGGCTGAACGTCACAAGGGCTTGCATTCATCTTGGACATCACAAGCACCCGGTGAAGGTTGGGGACTACCGAGATACCAAGTCCAAGATCAACACTGTCATCGAGGAGCAAATCCAGAGAACACCATCCGCAACCAAGAGTGCAGTTGTTCTTGAGGCCAACAAGGAACTATTAGGTGAGTTTCTTCTATGTTCTGAAGACGAACGGCCCAAAACTCTTAGTTTGGAAGATCTCGTGCCGGTTCTTGATAGGTTCAAAGACATGGGATCTCCTAGCATAAGAAATAAAGTTGTGACATTCAGATACCTCAGGAGGTATGGTGTCATGGACAGTATCACCAAACTTAGAGGGCTCAGCAATTGGGCGTTTGTCCAAAAAAACATGTTCCCTGGACAAGGTGAAGATTCCGACAAGGTCTTCATTTTCAAAATGTTCGAGATGGGTCCGGGTAGTGGTGTGGATTTGGTCAAGAGGATGCAAACGGGAGGAGATCTTGAGAACTGTTGGATCATGTTTGACCATGTCAAACGTGTGAAACATTGGACTACGATGGGTTGCCATGTTTACGACTCTACGTATTGTCGTGTCATGACCATTGCATGCTGTGACATGCAATCGGAAGACACAGCTGCTCAGATTGTCTTCTGGAAGAACCTGAATGCTGTCATGGAGAGGCATGGCATTCCCAACCCACAATTCATGGGATTCATGGCGGATAGTGCACAAGCCAATTGGAATGCACTGAGGATCATTTACGGAAATGGGAATCCGAAAGATCCAATGGCGGATCGGGAGAGGACGTGCTACTTTCATTGGTCTCAATCCTTCGAGAAGCATAACAAGCAGTACATTGCCGAATAATTTTGAGAACAGCACAAGCGCCTTTGCATGCAGTATAGAGATTCCACGACCATGGCTGAGGCCGATATGAGATACCTAGCCATCAGGGCTTGGTGGCTGTCTTCTGGAGCTGCATCCGAGACATCGTTGAGACACTTGGATCTTTGGCTAGCCTTCTGGCACTTCAGATATCGACAATGGGGTGGCTGCATGCAGTTCGTGAGTACATACTCCCCTTCACTATCTCTTTCCAAAGCCGTGCTTACTAATATTTTCAACTGACCTTCGTTTTGATGGACTTCTACAGAACCTTGATGAAGAGGCCTTAGCGGACATGCCGTCCTGCAACCTTGCCGAGACTATGCACAACAAGTGGCTTCAAGCGTCAGGCAACAGAGGTAATGACCTCTACGTTGCCACTGTCGACGACTACATACGCGCGTTTATGCAGGTAGTGGCATACTACCAATTCCTAAAGGGAGACGTTGGAGGATCCGGTCCCTGCAAGGACGAGCTCAAACTAAGAAATGCACAACGGCGCGCCAGAAACACAGGCGACCCTAGAGTGCTCAAAGAAGCAATGCTGGACATGCCCGGAGCTGATGAGTTTTGCATCCGTGATCCTCACCTTGAAGGAGAGGAGGTATTCGGCTCAACCAAGCGCAAGCCGGACCTGCCGCTTGGAGACGACGGTGAGTCCCATCGGCCGGATACAGTGAACTACTCTCGCCCCCGAGGATTGAAGCGAGCTGCTCGAGAGAGAGTAGCCTCTCTACCAGTCATAGCCGAGGAGGAAGAATCCGAAGCTCCAGAGGTCATCGCATCTCTCGTGATTCCATCCTCACCACCTGTCCTGGAAGGTGGTATTCAGCATATTACCGCGGTCCAGGAATCCACTTGAACGAGCGACTTTGGCACATTGCTCGGCTGTCCAAAACGAGTGCCAAGTCGTGTTGGGCAATGAGAGCAGTGACTAAGAAGAAGTGCGATGCCAAAATTGTCCGGAATTCGACTAACACCCCCGCTCCAACATACACCGGTGAATGGCTGAACGTGAGGTTGGGCAGGGAGATATCCGAACAATTCTTCTTTTGCCTTGATGACATCGACAGGTGCGTGAAGGGCACTCGACGCAAGTGGGTGAGGCACTTTTCGTCCACGGAACCAAGGCCGCCAATTCCTGATGTGTGGCCCGTGAAGCTGGGAACGAACCTCAAGCTCAAGGAGATTCAAGCGCTCGAAGTTGCAGGGTTTCAGCTCCCACAAAAAATTCAAGTGTCTCCCAGGAGGCTATTTTCCAATGCACCGCTGCCTTCAGATATGTCCACTGTCCCAGTGCCAAGTGATGCAGACCGGTATCCAGGAAAGCGTAAGTCCAAGAAAGTTCGCCGTCAAGCCAACGTTCCCACCTCCAAGCAGTGTCTCAGCATCGATTCCTCCAAGATTTTGAAGGCCAGACTCTACGGCGTTACGATGGTACCGCACCCAGGCTATGGGTGCATCATTGCTCTAGACTCTGGAACTCCACCTGCTGTGACACAATACCAGATTACAGTGAGCTCGGAACCTGCATGCACCTGTCCTGCATTCAAACAAACCATGGTCAAGTTCGGTAAGAAAGGTGGCTATTTCAGCTATTGCAAGCACATTTATTACGTCTTCATAAAGGTGTGCAAGCGTGACCCCAACGTTGACCTATTCATGCATGCCCCGACTTTCAGCTTCAACGAAATTAAGCTCCTGCTCGAAAGTGGAATTTTGACCCGATCTAACTCATAGGCATTTTATTTAGTATATAGACAAAGTCTACATTTGACTATCAACAGTCATATTAAGTGGACCTTTTCTCCGGGGTTTTAATGATAATCATTGATCTCAAAGTAATATATTAATCTTGAGTTCGCGCATTTTAAACGGGTGCCCTCTGCTTGTTTTAGCCTGCATGCGCGTCTCAATCTTTGCGCAAACCACTTTATAGAACTCATGTATGGACATGCTTCTATGTTTTTAAACCGCGGATCCTTCAATGCCTTAGGTTTGTCATTGCCGTGGTTCCCTGGTCGGTTTGTTTGCCGTGGTTCCATGGTCTGTTTGGTTCGAAGTCCTGGGTTCCATGGATGCACGACTAGGATGGACTGGTGCTCGTGGCCGAGGACAACCAGCAGCCCCCCAAACTCAAAAATATTCAAACGCTTGACTTACAGGAAAAAAAAACCCAGCGGTAAAAGCCCCTAGTGGATTATAAACCTCCTTGGTATTTCCAACGTTCGTGACAGCCCATGGATGCAGCTCACATGTCATCCTCGTGGCCGAGGACGACCAGCAGCCCCCCAAACTCAAAAATATTCAAACGCTTGACTTACAGAAAAAAAAAACCCCGCGGTAAAAGCACTCGGTGGATTATAAACCTCCTTGGTAACTCCAAGGTTAGTGACAGCCCATGGATGCAGCCAGTAAGTTATGTCGTCCTCGTGGCCGAGGACGTCCAAAAAAGCACCAAAGTTAATTTGATTTAAACACAGGATGAATAGAAACGACTCATCTATGGAACATCCAAGGTTTCCATGGGCCCATGGATGCAGCCAGTAAGTTATGTCGTCCTCGTGGCCGAGGACGTCCAAAAAAGCACCAAAGTCAATTTGATTCAAACACAGGATGAATAGAAACGACTCATCCATGGAACATCCAAGGATTCCATGGGCCCATGGATGCAGCCAGAATGTTGTCCTCGTAGCCGAGGACGTCCCAAAAAGCACCAAAGTCAATTTGATTCAAACACAGGATGAACAGAATCGACTCATCCGTTGAGCATCCAAGGATCCCACGGTCCCACGGATGCAGCCAGAATGTCGTCCTCGTAGCCGA
Source organism: Pohlia nutans (assembly GCA_022496805.1). NCBI lineage: Eukaryota > Viridiplantae > Streptophyta > Bryopsida > Bryales > Mniaceae > Pohlia > Pohlia nutans. The sequence goes on from CM040085.1 coordinate 37,985,464, forward strand.
GGACGACCAACAGCCCCCACACAGCCAAAATTATTTAAACACTTGACATACAAAATAAACCTCCATGATAAATCCGTGGATCGTGGGAGCCCATGGACAAAGCAAGCATGTCATCCTCGTGGCCGAAGAACACGAACAGCCCCACACACAAAAGTATTCGAACACTTGACTTACAATAATGGACCTTCGTGGTAAATTTAAGGGTCGTGACAGCCCTTGGATGCAGCGAGCGGGTCATCCTCGTGGCCGAGGACGAGCAGCACCCCCCCCACATACAAATATTTACACACCAGACTCACAACCTCTGTGGTAAATCCAAAAAACCTCTGTGGTAAATCCAAGGTTCGTGACAACCCTTGTGTTTTGTTTGTCGTGGTTCCATGGTCTGCTTGGTTCGAGAACCGGGAGGGTTGGATAGGGGTTGGTTTTGAGACCACATTCTAGGGGTGCGGGTTCTAGAAACAGTTTGTTGTTTCCATGTCAATCCTCGCTGCCATGGTTGTTCCATGGCTTAAGTGGTTCGAGAACCGGGAGGGTCAGATAGTTGTCTGGAGTCCAGACCAGTCTCGAGGGGTCAGGGTTTAGGAAACATGATGTTGTTTCAAGTCCATCCTCTGTGCCGTGGTCGCATGGCTTACATGGTCTGAGAACTCGAAGGGCCAGATAGTGGTCTCGGGGCCGAGACCACATTCCAGGGGTGAGGGTTTTAGAAACAGTTTGTTGTTGCCTTGTGAATCCTTGGTGCCATGTTTGCCCTGAGGTCAACTGTTCCGTGGCTTCATGGCTTGAGTGGTTCCAGAATCGTTAGGGCCAGATATTGGTCAGAACTGACCCTCCCAGTTTTTGAAGCACGTAAGCCATGGAGCCATTGCAGATCCAAACCCACGGCGACCATGGCACAGAGGATGGACTTGACCCTTACCCCTCGAGACTGGTCTCGAGACTGAGGCCACATCCCAAGGGTTTGTCGTGGTTCCATGGTCTCCTTGGTTCGACGTCCTAGCTTCCATGGATGCATGATGAGGATGGACTGGTGCTCGTACACGAGCATGCCTCGCAACAGGTACGCACTGCTTGTTGGTGCCACAGCTTGGGTGCGCAAGTTTTCAGACTACTGTCTGACTTCCCAAACTTTATTATAGTATGTTGTATTACATTCATGTTTGCAACAAACACTACGTAGTATGATTGCCGTCCTGAGCTTCCAATACTCTAAGGTCATCCACGTATTAGAATTTCTCGCTATTTTCAATTGAGTCCCAAAACGGAGCCTTGTCTGCATCATCAAAGTGTTCCTGCAGTGCAATCGATAACTCTATCGGAATAACCTCGTTCACCTCGATGTTGCAAGGGTCCAGTAGGCCTAGCAACTCACATATGTAGTGTGACCACATCAGCCGCCACACCATCGGGTCCCTCGGAGAGTCGTCCCAAATATCACACGGAACTCCATACCTATCTAGAACATCTTTGTCTAATAGCATGACCGCCAGATCTATCCAATGAGTTTTGCAATGTGGAAATTCCCACAGCCACAATTCCACTGCTCCCTCGACTGAAGCAATAGGGTATTGCATCTGGAATGTGAACCCATTCCTAGTGACTTCGGGATACACTGACTTGTCCCTACCGCCCAATCCTTCCCATTCATTGTTTGACAAACAATCGTCAATTTGTCGAACTCCATGGGATGAGTTCAACAAGCCATAAGCTCTGTACTGACCAGCACAAAGCATCCAGTAGTATCCTTCCGGGTCGTCCCCCCTCGTCTGCAGCACACCTGATTCCACGGACCCGTTCCTACCACGGACTTCTAGCTCCACCATTATTGATGATGCTACTAAGCCAAAACGAACAGCGAGATCTAGGGCCGAAACTTGAGCGTACTTATTCCAACCCATCTCTACTACCATGGGAACCTCGTGACCTGTAACGTAGATGCGGGCCATGGAGACAGACGGAAATACGACAGCTGCAGCAGCTAATGGACCGTGATGGAGATCGCCAGCAAGTTTAGGGAGAGGCATACCATTTGGACAGCATATCTATATGCCTTTGCTATCTTTGATTTCTAAAATAGCATCATGATGCCACATGAACTTTGCCAACAGTAACTCTAGAATATAGCAAATTTTGCGGCGTTCACCCCTAAATACTACTATAGCCGCAATCTTATACATTGTCACTCATATTAGCATTCTTAGTGCACCTTAACCTGAAATTCAAAAGGCTACCATAATTCCTAAACCCGGCGCTGTTGGCTGTATGCATCCAACCTTTGCCCATGTTGCAGTAATGCGGCGCTTTCTATATAAAAATGTCGCCTTGCAATACTCTAAACCCAAGTATATGATAGACCAGCCGACGGCCTTTCTGTCAAACTAGAGCCTTTTTCTGGCCAAACATCTGGATGTCAGTTCCATAGTCTAAGTCCTTTAACAGATTAGAAAACATATACGTCGGTTTGGGAGACTGTCATACTGGTAGACGTCCTGTTGGATGGGCGTGGTATCTATGGTGGGTCTGCAGTTATCATGGAGAGCTTGTTAGACGAGGTCGTCGACATCACCAGTGTCTGCGATGACGCAATACCATTTCAGCCTGCTATTCAAGTGGAGATAGATGGGCAATACGAGCAGCGCTCTACCGTGGTTGACCGCGGGAAACAACGTGCGAAATTGATTGAGTGTGATGAACCAGAGGTTGATTTTGATTCAGATCACAATGACGATGCACGCATCGTCAATCATGCATACTCCAAGGTTGGAAACATTCCTTCTGGTACATATTCCAAGGATTTGCTGGGACACAAGTGTGACCCTGCTGTAATGAAACCGTTCAGTAGGGATTTTTTGCTTGGGAAAATATCGACCGTTAGGCTGATAGACTCATACAACCGGAATGCAAATGTGACACGTAGACCATACGGTTGATCGCAAACTCAAACTTGCCTTGTGTGGTTGGACACCCTAAATCTCAACTTTTAATAAAGAGATGCACTTGAAAAGTTTGTTTCTTTGCACACATATCATGCATGGATGTCTTGTCAGTGTGGACCTGGAATCACCATGGACCATGGACACCGTGGGCAATCAGGGATTCACCATGGACCAAGGTTGGATGGATATGATGCATGGATGCGTTGTTCTCTCCGAGGGACTCATGTAATACTTCGATGTTCTTTTTTTCCATGTGAACTCTGTTGTATACAAACTGCTTAGACTTATACACGTATTGCATGCTTGTAAATTGCCTGCTTGTTTCACCATAGACCTTGGACACTGTGGGCAGTTAGTGATTCAGGCAAAGACCATGGACCAAGGACACCGTGGGCAGTTAGTGATTTACCATAGACCTTGGACACTGTGGGCAGTTAGTGATTTAGGCAAAGACCATGGACCAAGGACACCGTGGGCAGTCAGGGATTCACCATGGACCAAGGCTGGATGGATATGATGCATGGACGCGATGTCCTCTGTAAGGGACTTAGTTAATACCACGATGTTCATTTTTTTCCACACGAACTCTGTTGTATACAATCTGCTTCTTATAAATGTTGGATTTTCCCACCCTTTTAATAAAGAGATGCATGTGAAAAGTTTGTTTCTCACCTGTGTAAATGATGTTTTCGACCAAGATATTCAAATTTACCATAGTAAAAATATCATAAACGACTGCTATTTATTTTTTACTGTAGTAAAAACACAGTTTTCGACGGGAATTTACCTATGGAATATTCGATTCTGTCAGAGGATATCCGATTTTGTCAGAGAATATTCGAATATTAGGTTATTTTTAGTATAAATTCTGACATTTCTCTGCTCTCCACTCTCCATTTTCCGCTCTCCGCTCTCCGCTCTCCCATCCACCGCTCGCACGGTAGCCGCCCTCTTCCATAGAGATTCTTGAAATGCAATTGAGTGTGACGTGCGTGCAATCTTGGGTGGATGGAATTAGTGAGGATGGATGAAGTAGACTAGGCGTAGGCTAGGCCAAGAATTGATTGATGAATGGATGTGACGTGCGATCCTTTGGCGGCGGTTTGAAATGATTGCAAAGAGAGTGGCGGGAGAGAGGCAGGGGGGGTTACTCTCTCACCCTCCCTCACTTTCCCTCATTCTTGTTCTTTTTTCTTGGCTCTCTCCTCTCTCTGCTCTCCCTGCTCACCCTCTCTCCCTCACTGTTGCCAGCCGATAGGTTTCTTGCAATTGCGCTCCTTGCTCTCCCTGCTCTCCCTGCTCTCCCTCTCTCCCTCACCGTGCTACTCGTCAGCCGACAGGTATCGGTCGGCAGCCAACACCTTTGCTTGTGCAGCTGATACTCTTGATTGTGCAGCCGACAGCTATCGGACGACAGCCGACAAGAACGCGCGCAGCATTCACTGCAAGTTGAGATCAGCCGACACGCAAGCTGTGACCAGCCGATACAAGATGTCGTCCAGCGCATCAAATCCGAGGTACGATCTCAATTCCCCTTGCTGCATTGAGCATTGTTGTATTGGCTGGCAGCCGATATTCTCCTATTGCCATGTCCTTGAAAGTGAATCCGGTTCATTTGTTATCGACTGGCGGCCGATATACACTCACTGGTCCAGCCGTTGAGATATTTAGAACTGGAGGGGCAGTCGTGACTAGATAATGATAATGTTATCTGAATGCCGCAGTGCTTGTCCATGTCTGTCTCTTATCGGCTGGCAGCCGACAAGGTTGCCTGGATTGTATCAGCCGTCAGCCGACATAGATTAATATTGTGCTTTTGAATGCAGAAAACCTCTTGTGCTGCAGAGACTGCTTGGTGACCCGCTTGCATTCACACGCGTTTGCGCCAGGGACATCAAGTCTCGAGCTGTATGGTTTGGGAATAAAGCTGTCCAAGACTGGGACCTCTGCTTGCGTGCTGAGGAAGGCAAGCGAGTTGAGATTGCCTGCTCCAGCAAAGTTAAAGGCTGCATGATTCCAGGGCATGGCTCTGTCATGGAAATTCATGGAGACGGCGAGTTTGTGGACGTCATGATTTGCCTGATGCCATTCAATAACCCCGATGGTTAGGAGGACTACGTCGCAGTATCTCTTCCGTGGAGAAAATGCACAGAGGCTGTGTGCGGGGAAGAAGCCAAGTCGAGGGGCATGATGTTTTCTGGCGACGGGAATACCCCAGCGAGCCTCGAGGACTTCATCACCTGCTGGGCGGAGCTCAACGAGAATCGTATGGCTGAGAACCAGAGAATCGAGGCTGCGTTGAACAAAGGGAAGGGTCCGGAAATTCCTGCTAAGAGGATAAAGATGCATGCCTCAAAGAAGAAGGGCGCAGCTGCACCCGATCCATTATCAGCTCCTGAGGTTGTCCCTACGACAGGTGAAGGGAGTAGCAAGAAGCGCCAGAGTAAAGCAAAGCCGAAGAGTAAGACGACTCTCCTCACCTTGGACGAAGCATTGGCTCGGGCCAACAAGCTGTCCACAAAGACCAAAGACGACGAGGTGGAGGCCATCTACAAGGCACTCGATGCTGGGCTGTCCCGTTTGTTTCCTTACAAGAAGCATCGCCTTCCTGGTGTCATCCATTCTGACAGGCTGCACATCGCTCCCGACACGCTCAAGTACCGCAGGATTGCAAAGGAGCGCCTGTCGCAGGTAAGTGCTCCATTCATTATCCGTATGCTAGTTTGGCCATTTCCCGGTATCGGCTCGCAGCCGACATATTTGCATGCACTTGCAAGTGGTATGAGTCTAACTATGTCTTCCATTGTTATCAGGTCAAACAAATATACAAGGGATATAGATCCATCAGGAAGAAGCCGGAGATTCATGCTGTTCCCTTGAAGATGAGGCCCACGACAGTCGAGAACGGCATGGATATTGTTATGGACAGTATGCCGGCTGAAGGATCCAAGGTGATGGTTGACGGTGTTGAAGTTGATTGGTGGAATTCGCCTGACGTCCATTGGTATATTATAGGGGGGCAACACACCGTCACAGCTTGCCGCGAGCTTGCCGAAGAGCTGCCAAGAGGATCGGAGGCTAGGAAGGACCTGCAGGAGTTTGGACATGGACAAGCACTGCGGCATTCAGATAACATTATCATTATCTAGTCACGACTGCCCCTCCAGTTCTAAATATCTCAACGGCTGGACCAGTGAGTGTATATCGGCCGCCAGTCGATAACAAATGAACCGGATTCACTTTCAAGGACATGGCAATAGGAGAATATCGGCTGCCAGCCAATACAACAATGCTCAATGCAGCAAGGGGAATTGAGATCGTACCTCGGATTTGATGCGCTGGACGACATCTTGTATCGGCTGGTCACAGCTTGCGTGTCGGCTGATCTCAACTTGCAGTGAATGCTGCGCGCGTTCTTGTCGGCTGTCGTCCGATAGCTGTCGGCTGCACAATCAAGAGTATCAGCTGCACAAGCAAAGGTGTTGGCTGCCGACCGATACCTGTCGGCTGACGAGTAGCACGGTGAGGGAGAGAGGGAGAGCAGGGAGAGCAGGGAGAGCAAGGAGCGCAATTGCAAGAAACCTATCGGCTGGCAACAGTGAGGGAGAGAGGGTGAGCAGGGAGAGCAGAGAGAGGAGAGAGCCAAGAAAAAAGAACAAGAATGAGGGAAAGTGAGGGAGGGTGAGAGAGTAACCCCCCCTGCCTCTCTCCCGCCACTCTCTTTGCAATCATTTCAAACCGCCGCCAAAGGATCGCACGTCACATCCATTCATCAATCAATTCTTGGCCTAGCCTACGCCTAGTCTACTTCATCCATCCTCACTAATTCCATCCACCCAAGATTGCACGCACGTCACACTCAATTGCATTTCAAGAATCTCTATGGAAGAGGGCGGCTACCGTGCGAGCGGTGGATGGGAGAGCGGAGAGCGGAGAGCGGAAAATGGAGAGTGGAGAGCAGAGAAATGTCAGAATTTATACTAAAAATAACCTAATATTCGAATATTCTCTGACAAAATCGGATATCCTCTGACAGAATCGAATATTCCATAGGTAAATTCCCGTCGAAAACTGTGTTTTTACTACAGTAAAAAATAAATAGCAGTCGTTTATGATATTTTTACTATGGTAAATTTGAATATCTTGGTCGAAAACATCATTTACACAGGTGAGAAACAAACTTTTCACATGCATCTCTTTATTAAAAGGGTGGGAAAATCCAACATTTATAAGAAGCAGATTGTATACAACAGAGTTCGTGTGGAAAAAAATGAACATCGTGGTATTAACTAAGTCCCTTACAGAGGACATCGCGTCCATGCATCATATCCATCCAGCCTTGGTCCATGGTGAATCCCTGACTGCCCACGGTGTCCTTGGTCCATGGTCTTTGCCTAAATCACTAACTGCCCACAGTGTCCAAGGTCTATGGTAAATCACTAACTGCCCACGGTGTCCTTGGTCCATGGTCTTTGCCTGAATCACTAACTGCCCACAGTGTCCAAGGTCTATGGTGAAACAAGCAGGCAATTTACAAGCATGCAATACGTGTATAAGTCTAAGCAGTTTGTATACAACAGAGTTCACATGGAAAAAAAGAACATCGAAGTATTACATGAGTCCCTCGGAGAGAACAACGCATCCATGCATCATATCCATCCAACCTTGGTCCATGGTGAATCCCTGATTGCCCACGGTGTCCATGGTCCATGGTGATTCCAGGTCCACACTGACAAGACATCCATGCATGATATGTGTGCAAAGAAACAAACTTTTCAAGTGCATCTCTTTATTAAAAGTTGAGATTTAGGGTGTCCAACCACACAAGGCAAGTTTGAGTTTGCGATCAACCGTATGGTCTACGTGTCACATTTGCATTCCGGTTGTATGAGTCTATCAGCCTAACGGTCGATATTTTCCCAAGCAAAAAATCCCTACTGAACGGTTTCATTACAGCAGGGTCACACTTGTGTCCCAGCAAATCCTTGGAATATGTACCAGAAGGAATGTTTCCAACCTTGGAGTATGCATGATTGACGATGCGTGCATCGTCATTGTGATCTGAATCAAAATCAACCTCTGGTTCATCACACTCAATCAATTTCGCACGTTGTTTCCCGCGGTCAACCACGGTAGAGCGCTGCTCGTATTGCCCATCTATCTCCACTTGAATAGCAGGCTGAAATGGTATTGCGTCATCGCAGACACTGGTGATGTCGACGACCTCGTCTAACAAGCTCTCCATGATAACTGCAGACCCACCATAGATACCACGCCCATCCAACAGGACGTCTACCAGTATGACAGTCTCCCAAACCGACGTATATGTTTTCTAATCTGTTAAAGGACTTAGACTATGGAACTGACATCCAGATGTTTGGCCAGAAAAAGGCTCTAGTTTGACAGAAAGGCCGTCGGTTGGTCTATCATATACTTGGGTTTAGAGTATTGCAAGGCGACATTTTTATATAGAAAGCGCCGCATTACTGCAACATGGGCAAAGGTTGGATGCATACAGCCAACAGCGCCGGGTTTAGGAATTATGGTAGCCTTTTGAATTTCAGGTTAAGGTGCACTAAGAATGCTAATATGAGTGACAATGTATAAGATTGCGGCTATAGTAGTATTTAGGGGTGAACGCCGCAAAATTTGCTATATTCTAGAGTTACTGTTGGCAAAGTTCATGTGGCATCATGATGCTATTTTAGAAATCAAAGATAGCAAAGGCATATAGATATGCTGTCCAAATGGTATGCCTCTCCCTAAACTTGCTGGCGATCTCCATCACGGTCCATTAGCTGCTGCAGCTGTCGTATTTCCGTCTGTCTCCATGGCCCGCATCTACGTTACAGGTCACGAGGTTCCCATGGTAGTAGAGATGGGTTGGAATAAGTACGCTCAAGTTTCGGCCCTAGATCTCGCTGTTCGTTTTGGCTTAGTAGCATCATCAATAATGGTGGAGCTAGAAGTCCGTGGTAGGAACGGGTCCGTGGAATCAGGTGTGCTGCAGACGAGGGGGGACGACCCGGAAGGATACTACTGGATGCTTTGTGCTGGTCAGTACAGAGCTTATGGCTTGTTGAACTCATCCCATGGAGTTCGACAAATTGACGATTGTTTGTCAAACAATGAATGGGAAGGATTGGGCGGTAGGGACAAGTCAGTGTATCCCGAAGTCACTAGGAATGGGTTCACATTCCAGATGCAATACCCTATTGCTTCAGTCGAGGGAGCAGTGGAATTGTGGCTGTGGGAATTTCCACATTGCAAAACTCATTGGATAGATCTGGCGGTCATGCTATTAGACAAAGATGTTCTAGATAGGTATGGAGTTCCGTGTGATATTTGGGACGACTCTCCGAGGGACCCGATGGTGTGGCGGCTGATGTGGTCACACTACATATGTGAGTTGCTAGGCCTACTGGACCCTTGCAACATCGAGGTGAACGAGGTTATTCCGATAGAGTTATCGATTGCACTGCAGGAACACTTTGATGATGCAGACAAGGCTCCGTTTTGGGACTCAATTGAAAATAGCGAGAAATTCTAATACGTGGATGACCTTAGAGTATTGGAAGCTCAGGACGGCAATCATACTACGTAGTGTTTGTTGCAAACATGAATGTAATACAACATACTATAATAAAGTTTGGGAAGTCAGACAGTAGTCTGAAAACTTGCGCACCCAAGCTGTGGCACCAACAAGCAGTGCGTACCTGTTGCGAGGCATGCTCGTGTACGAGCACCAGTCCATCCTCATCATGCATCCATGGAAGCTAGGACGTCGAACCAAGGAGACCATGGAACCACGGCAAACCCTTGGGATGTGGCCTCAGTCTCGAGACCAGTCTCGAGGGGTAAGGGTCAAGTCCATCCTCTGTGCCATGGTCGCCGTGGGTTTGGATCTGCAATGGCTCCATGGCTTACGTGCTTCAAAAACTGGGAGGGTCAGTTCTGACCAATATCTGGCCCTAACGATTCTGGAACCACTCAAGCCATGAAGCCACGGAACAGTTGACCTCAGGGCAAACATGGCACCAAGGATTCACAAGGCAACAACAAACTGTTTCTAAAACCCTCACCCCTGGAATGTGGTCTCGGCCCCGAGACCACTATCTGGCCCTTCGAGTTCTCAGACCATGTAAGCCATGCGACCACGGCACAGAGGATGGACTTGAAACAACATCATGTTTCCTAAACCCTGACCCCTCGAGACTGGTCTGGACTCCAGACAACTATCTGACCCTCCCGGTTCTCGAACCACTTAAGCCATGGAACAACCATGGCAGCGAGGATTGACATGGAAACAACAAACTGTTTCTAGAACCCGCACCCCTAGAATGTGGTCTCAAAACCAACCCCTATCCAACCCTCCCGGTTCTCGAACCAAGCAGACCATGGAACCACGACAAACAAAACACAAGGGTTGTCACGAACCTTGGATTTACCACAGAGGTTTTTTGGATTTACCACAGAGGTTGTGAGTCTGGTGTGTAAATATTTGTATGTGGGGGGGGTGCTGCTCGTCCTCGGCCACGAGGATGACCCGCTCGCTGCATCCAAGGGCTGTCACGACCCTTAAATTTACCACGAAGGTCCATTATTGTAAGTCAAGTGTTCGAATACTTTTGTGTGTGGGGCTGTTCGTGTTCTTCGGCCACGAGGATGACATGCTTGCTTTGTCCATGGGCTCCCACGATCCACGGATTTATCATGGAGGTTTATTTTGTATGTCAAGTGTTTAAATAATTTTGGCTGTGTGGGGGCTGTTGGTCGTCCTCGGCTACGAGGACGACATTCTGGCTGCATCCGTGGGACCGTGGGATCCTTGGATGCTCAACGGATGAGTCGATTCTGTTCATCCTGTGTTTGAATCAAATTGACTTTGGTGCTTTTTGGGACGTCCTCGGCTACGAGGACAACATTCTGGCTGCATCCATGGGCCCATGGAATCCTTGGATGTTCCATGGATGAGTCGTTTCTATTCATCCTGTGTTTGAATCAAATTGACTTTGGTGCTTTTTTGGACGTCCTCGGCCACGAGGACGACATAACTTACTGGCTGCATCCATGGGCCCATGGAAACCTTGGATGTTCCATAGATGAGTCGTTTCTATTCATCCTGTGTTTAAATCAAATTAACTTTGGTGCTTTTTTGGACGTCCTCGGCCACGAGGACGACATAACTTACTGGCTGCATCCATGGGCTGTCACTAACCTTGGAGTTACCAAGGAGGTTTATAATCCACCGAGTGCTTTTACCGCGGGGTTTTTTTTTTCTGTAAGTCAAGCGTTTGAATATTTTTGAGTTTGGGGGGCTGCTGGTCGTCCTCGGCCACGAGGATGACATGTGAGCTGCATCCATGGGCTGTCACGAACGTTGGAAATACCAAGGAGGTTTATAATCCACTAGGGGCTTTTACCGCTGGGTTTTTTTTTCCTGTAAGTCAAGCGTTTGAATATTTTTGAGTTTGGGGGGCTGCTGGTTGTCCTCGGCCACGAGCACCAGTCCATCCTAGTCGTGCATCCATGGAACCCAGGACTTCGAACCAAACAGACCATGGAACCACGGCAAACAAACCGACCAGGGAACCACGGCAATGACAAACCTAAGGCATTGAAGGATCCGCGGTTTAAAAACATAGAAGCATGTCCATACATGAGTTCTATAAAGTGGTTTGCGCAAAGATTGAGACGCGCATGCAGGCTAAAACAAGCAGAGGGCACCCGTTTAAAATGCGCGAACTCAAGATTAATATATTACTTTGAGATCAATGATTATCATTAAAACCCCGGAGAAAAGGTCCACTTAATATGACTGTTGATAGTCAAATGTAGACTTTGTCTATATACTAAATAAAATGCCTATGAGTTAGATCGGGTCAAAATTCCACTTTCGAGCAGGAGCTTAATTTCGTTGAAGCTGAAAGTCGGGGCATGCATGAATAGGTCAACGTTGGGGTCACGCTTGCACACCTTTATGAAGACGTAATAAATGTGCTTGCAATAGCTGAAATAGCCACCTTTCTTACCGAACTTGACCATGGTTTGTTTGAATGCAGGACAGGTGCATGCAGGTTCCGAGCTCACTGTAATCTGGTATTGTGTCACAGCAGGTGGAGTTCCAGAGTCTAGAGCAATGATGCACCCATAGCCTGGGTGCGGTACCATCGTAACGCCGTAGAGTCTGGCCTTCAAAATCTTGGAGGAATCGATGCTGAGACACTGCTTGGAGGTGGGAACGTTGGCTTGACGGCGAACTTTCTTGGACTTACGCTTTCCTGGATACCGGTCTGCATCACTTGGCACTGGGACAGTGGACATATCTGAAGGCAGCGGTGCATTGGAAAATAGCCTCCTGGGAGACACTTGAATTTTTTGTGGGAGCTGAAACCCTGCAACTTCGAGCGCTTGAATCTCCTTGAGCTTGAGGTTCGTTCCCAGCTTCACGGGCCACACATCAGGAATTGGCGGCCTTGGTTCCGTGGACGAAAAGTGCCTCACCCACTTGCGTCGAGTGCCCTTCACGCACCTGTCGATGTCATCAAGGCAAAAGAAGAATTGTTCGGATATCTCCCTGCCCAACCTCACGTTCAGCCATTCACCGGTGTATGTTGGAGCGGGGGTGTTAGTCGAATTCCGGACAATTTTGGCATCGCACTTCTTCTTAGTCACTGCTCTCATTGCCCAACACGACTTGGCACTCGTTTTGGACAGCCGAGCAATGTGCCAAAGTCGCTCGTTCAAGTGGATTCCTGGACCGCGGTAATATGCTGAATACCACCTTCCAGGACAGGTGGTGAGGATGGAATCACGAGAGATGCGATGACCTCTGGAGCTTCGGATTCTTCCTCCTCGGCTATGACTGGTAGAGAGGCTACTCTCTCTCGAGCAGCTCGCTTCAATCCTCGGGGGCGAGAGTAGTTCACTGTATCCGGCCGATGGGACTCACCGTCGTCTCCAAGCGGCAGGTCCGGCTTGCGCTTGGTTGAGCCGAATACCTCCTCTCCTTCAAGGTGAGGATCACGGATGCAAAACTCATCAGCTCCGGGCATGTCCAGCATTGCTTCTTTGAGCACTCTAGGGTCGCCTGTGTTTCTGGCGCGCCGTTGTGCATTTCTTAGTTTGAGCTCGTCCTTGCAGGGACCGGATCCTCCAACGTCTCCCTTTAGGAATTGGTAGTATGCCACTACCTGCATAAACGCGCGTATGTAGTCGTCGACAGTGGCAACGTAGAGGTCATTACCTCTGTTGCCTGACGCTTGAAGCCACTTGTTGTGCATAGTCTCGGCAAGGTTGCAGGACGGCATGTCCGCTAAGGCCTCTTCATCAAGGTTCTGTAGAAGTCCATCAAAACGAAGGTCAGTTGAAAATATTAGTAAGCACGGCTTTGGAAAGAGATAGTGAAGGGGAGTATGTACTCACGAACTGCATGCAGCCACCCCATTGTCGATATCTGAAGTGCCAGAAGGCTAGCCAAAGATCCAAGTGTCTCAACGATGTCTCGGATGCAGCTCCAGAAGACAGCCACCAAGCCCTGATGGCTAGGTATCTCATATCGGCCTCAGCCATGGTCGTGGAATCTCTATACTGCATGCAAAGGCGCTTGTGCTGTTCTCAAAATTATTCGGCAATGTACTGCTTGTTATGCTTCTCGAAGGATTGAGACCAATGAAAGTAGCACGTCCTCTCCCGATCCGCCATTGGATCTTTCGGATTCCCATTTCCGTAAATGATCCTCAGTGCATTCCAATTGGCTTGTGCACTATCCGCCATGAATCCCATGAATTGTGGGTTGGGAATGCCATGCCTCTCCATGACAGCATTCAGGTTCTTCCAGAAGACAATCTGAGCAGCTGTGTCTTCCGATTGCATGTCACAGCATGCAATGGTCATGACACGACAATACGTAGAGTCGTAAACATGGCAACCCATCGTAGTCCAATGTTTCACACGTTTGACATGGTCAAACATGATCCAACAGTTCTCAAGATCTCCTCCCGTTTGCATCCTCTTGACCAAATCCACACCACTACCCGGACCCATCTCGAACATTTTGAAAATGAAGACCTTGTCGGAATCTTCACCTTGTCCAGGGAACATGTTTTTTTGGACAAACGCCCAATTGCTGAGCCCTCTAAGTTTGGTGATACTGTCCATGACACCATACCTCCTGAGGTATCTGAATGTCACAACTTTATTTCTTATGCTAGGAGATCCCATGTCTTTGAACCTATCAAGAACCGGCACGAGATCTTCCAAACTAAGAGTTTTGGGCCGTTCGTCTTCAGAACGTAGAAGAAACTCACCTAATAGTTCCTTGTTGGCCTCAAGAACAACTGCACTCTTGGTTGCGGATGGTGTTCTCTGGATTTGCTCCTCGATGACAGTGTTGATCTTGGACTTGGTATCTCGGTAGTCCCCAACCTTCACCGGGTGCTTGTGATGTCCAAGATGAATGCAAGCCCTTGTGACGTTCAGCCCACCATGGATGTAGTATATTTTAGTGCTATAGCTGTTCACGCACGTGGGAGGCTCTTTGCAGACCTTGCAGACCAAAGTGGAGTTCTTTGGAGGCGACTCCTCCACCATGAATGGCCTCCACGTGCAACCTTCAAACTCCGTATCATTTAATGGAGAGGTGCGGTGGGCACGCTTCAAATACTCGCACTCCTTGTTGCGACACTCCAAATGACCTACGCAGATCAAAAATCGGAACGACAAGCCCAATGGATTGGCGATGTTAGTTGTCATAGTTCTTGTCCACACATGGCCATCGTACCTCTTATCCATTCCCTGCATAGATCTTGCGGTTGTGTGAGACGTGTGAAGCGCAGCGGCAGGAAACTCGTACACTACGTCACCGTCGAATTTGGGAGTAAGATAGTCCACCTTGATCGTTGTGATCGTGTCGTAATCAAGTTTCTTGAGCATGTTCTTCTTCCCATGTAGGGTAGCTAGTCTCTTCAACTTGGGTAAGATACTTGCAGCGGTGAGTGCCTTGGCAGAGGGAGAGGGAGAGGGACATGGAATATCGTTCAAGTTGATGGATTCCAGACTATGAGCGGCCGATTCAAAACTATGAGTGGCATAAGACTTTGATGAAGGAGAGCTCAGATTGTAAATGGGAGGACGTTTAGTGACCGTCTCAGTATTAGACGAATCACTCGAGAGAGCAATGTACGAAGTTGGTTCCGACTCAGGCTTGACCAAAGTGGATGATCCGAAAAGGGGAGTGAGTTCCACATCTGCATCATGCTCAACTTTGACATTTCTAAGAAGAAGAGTATGGATTGTGCACGTGGATGACTGATTTGGTCTACCCTTGTCCATCGTCATAGGGAGACCGTAGACATCATACATTCCAGGCCCAAGCTCCCACACTAGACTTTGAGTCGGGCTCTGGTGTGGCTGCTCAATAACTGTGTGAGACGGGGACAACTGATTAGAATCATCAAAGACGTGCTTCTCGACATATAGACTCGATTCGTCAAAATGAAATCTCATACTGAGATGTTTACTGGACACAACAACAACTCCCTCGCCATTCACTGGGAACGAGACAGAAGTATTTGATCCATACGCTGAAAGGATTGCAGCTTGCAAAGGGAGCTCAGATATAGTAGTGGATGCCATGACAAAGATCGCAAAGAACGAAGAATGCGAGGATTGTTCAGACTGGAAGGTTTTGACGATAAAATACTGAATTGTGGATGCTTGGACGATGTTGGAATCAATAGTTTTGAGAACTAATGTTGATGAATGCGTTCATCACTGACTCAATCATTGTAGTCCAAACACCAACTTAAGGTTGCGGCCGAAATTCTCAACACCCCAACTAAGCATTCTCTTAATTTGCAAACATTCGATTGAGGACAGAGCTGTTTAGAAAAAGGGGTTACATTTAGATTTCGCCGATCTCTAAAGATGTAGGAATTGCGGAACTTTTTGAAATGTGTCAGTACAGAAATATAATGGCACGGTCATAAACACGAGCACATGGGCCTGGCATTATTTAGCATCTTCTGGAACAGTTTGATTCCCCAGCTTTGAGTATATATCCTATGCGTGACTAAACTAGATCAATGTAGAGAACCGCTGCAATGAGATAGAATGTGATAGAATGACAGAGGACGAGATTGTTGTAGGGTACACATGAAGCAAGCAGCACCTTCGAAGAACGTGACACCAAAGAAGAAGAGGAGACGTGTTCAGACGGACTTTAGTGGCGGCAAGGCAAAACGAAGAAAGGAAGCCAGGAGGTTGAAGCTCGAGAGCTTGCTTCTAGGTACTCCTAGAAAGCAACCTGAGGTGGATGTTGACGACGTAGGATTGAAGAGTAGAAAGCATCGTAGCATCAACAAACTAACGCTAGGTTCAATTGACGAGGGAATTGAAGAGGACCGAGAGCGCACGGAATTAGGAGAAACTTTGCCTTTGGACATAGTCGATCTAATGTCAGAACACCAGCGAAAAACGAGGAAAGTCGATCGCTGCCGTTCAAATATGAACGTCCGGTCCTGGCTTGACAACAACTACAGTAAGGAGCAATTCAAGATTGTAGACGAAGATACGGAAATCAAGAATGGTGGCGAACTTATTGAGGTAATTGGGTGGAGTTGGAAATCTATGAATGTTCGAAGTGTCTTGTGAAGTGTCTTGTGAAGTGTCTTGTGAAGCTTGGTCGTAGTCGTATCATGAAGAGCTCCATATCTATAATTCCAATTTGCCAAACCTTGAAGATAGGAAAGTTAGGACATCTACTGTGGGGTTAAGTTGATAACGTAGTAGGCAGTGTCAACACTTCCATGTCGAATATATAGTAGACGTTTAAACAATGTATGTCGGCAGTTTCAAAACTATTTATTAAATATTCGGCAATTAACAAGTAACCTTATTTTTTCTGAGGCTTGACGTTTTCATAATTTATTTTGTACAATAATTCATTGACTCTGTAGTTGATGTTTTCGACGAACTACTTAATGAACTCATATCATTTTTGGCAGGTTCATGAGAAATTAAATCCTGCCAGCCATCCCTTCCACTGAATGTACTCAAAAGTATACGCTTGAAACTGATGTCCATTGAACCGAGGATACATACATGGAACCGAGGATGCATTCATGGAACCGAGGATGTAAAAGGGTTTAGGGGCCAGTAGAGGCAGTGGGGCCAGTTGAGGCAACGGGGCATCCATGGAACCGAGGATGAAACTGGGATTAGCGGTTTCGGGCGGTCATCGGGTAGGTCATCGGGCATGGGCGCTGTAGTTCAGCGGGCAGTGTGGCATGTGACCCGTACCATAGTAGGTTAGAGAGTTAGGACATACTATGGAGTTAAATTAATAACGTAGTAGGGAGTGTCGGCACTTCCATGTCGAATAGATAGTAGACGTTTAAACAATGTAGGTCGGAACTTTTAAAACTAATTATTAAAAATCCAACTTTTATCCAGTAACAATTTTTTTGCGGCTGGGCGTTTTCATAACATATTGTGCCTTCCACTGAAGGTAAACAAAAAATTACGGTTGAAATTGATATCCATGAAACCGAGGATGCATTCATAGAACCGAGGACGTAAGGGGTTTAGGGGCCAGGAGAGGCAATGTGGCCAGTAGAGGCAATGGGGTTAGTAGAGGCAACTGGGCATCCATGGAACTGAGGATGTCGCTGGGCTTAGTGGCTTTGGGCGCCGTGGGTCATCGGGCATTGTACCCTAGTGCTCGTCATTGCATTTGACTCGCCGCCATCCTACAATTTGAATTGTGCGCGTGACTGAGAGAACTCGTGATGGAGCCGCAGGGGCGAGATGCGTCAGTCGAAGCAGTGGGAGCGGATGCTCAGAAGATGAGAAGGACTATCCTTGATGGACCATCGGTAGTTCTTGGTGGCGTGGACGAGTTGCATGAGTCGGAGGTTGACGCCGAGCAATGCAATGGCGATGCCGAATCCGGGGAAGGCGAGGACGATGCCGAGGATGCGGAGGACGAAGCCCAAGATGAGGTCGAGTCCGGGAAGGCAGAGGAAGACGATCGTGACTCTGGGAGCGCGCAAGCAACTGAGGACTAGGGCAACAATGGCCATGGCTTGACCGAGGAAAGAGAGCAGGAAAAGGATGAGCAGGACGAACCGCCGACGGATTGTAACAAAAATGGGACTGAGGTAACGAAACCAATGTTCATAATACTCTACGAAGGTTTCTTTTCATGAGTCGAGTGATTGATTATTTTTTTCTATGGGGGCAAGTAGGACATCCTCCGCCACGAGGATGCCATTCAGGCTGCACCCAATGGGAGTCAAGAACCTTGGATTTTCCACGCGTGTCTTGTAATAGTATGTCACGTGCTTAAATATTTCTCCGCGTGCTGGGTTGTTGGTATTCCATGGCCACGAGCATGAGATGCTGGCTGCTGATCGTCAATTGTTTAAATAATATTGTGTGCGATGGCTGTTGATCGTCCTTGGCAACGAGGATGACATGCCGGCTGCACCTATGGGCTGTCACGAACCATGGAGTTACCACGGAGGGTATCGTCTAATAACTCAGGTGTTTGAATATTTTTGTGCTTGGGGGCTGCTGGTCGCCCTCGGGTACGAGGATGACTTGCGAGCAGCATCCATGGGCAGTCAAGAACCATGGACATTCCACGGATGTGTTACTCTGTCAAGTTAAGCGCTTGAATATATTTATGTGTGGTACTCTGTCAACTTAAACGCATCTATTGAACATCCTAGGTTTGCATCAGTTTGAGTGTTTGATGTTCATTGTGTGTTTGATGTTCATTGTGTGCTTTTTGTTCATTGTGTGTTTGAATCAGTTTGAGTTTGGTGCTCCTTGGGATGTCCTCGGCCACGAGGACGTTATTCAGGCTGCATCCATGGGGCCCTGGATACCTTAGTGGGTCCCCCGGTTGGCTGAACGGATGAGCCGTTTCTGTTCATTCTGTTTGCATCTATGGTCATCCAGGATCCGTGGATTTTCCATGGAGGTTGCTTTTGTATGGCAAGTATTTATATAATATTGACTGTGGGGAGGGGGGGGGTGCTGTTGGTCGTCCTCGGCTACAAGGATGATATGCTGGCTGCATTAGTGGATTGTCACGAACATTGGATTTACAAATGTGGCTTTTTATCCACTTGATTTGAATTGGTCAATTGTTTTGTTGAAGGTTGTTGCTACAGATCCTCAGGAGGAGGATGGACCGCACTTGAAATGCCCAGAGGATGTGTCGACCGCAGTGAAAAGTGAAAAGCTTCATAGGATGAAGCTAAAGGTGGACACCAATGGGCTGATCAACGAGCTTCGGATTGTTCCGGTTAAAAAGTCTCGCCTCCAAGTTCCGTTGTGTCGGATGATCGTCATGGACGAGGTACGAGCAGTTGGAGAGCTGGACGTGCAACGACTTGAGAGCGAGTTCGTGAATGGGTATCGCGAAGGTGACCGTGTGCTCTACCTATCGGCTTTCAATAGTCTTGATCTGTCATGCAACGTGAGCGATGAAATCGTCGAGTCGTGGAGCCCAATTTGGCGAGCAGTTGAACGAGGAGTTCGAACGCGAGCTTGAAGCAGATGAAGATCTTACACAACTACGTGGCAAGATGTATTACGTGTGGGATGGGAACCACCGAGTGACTACATGGACCCGCCATATTAAGAATGTTCATCCCGACGAGGTGGACTGGCATTACAGGGTTCACTGCATTTTGTTGGACCCAAGAGGCTCTGTCGCTCGACTGTTGAACGCAATGAGTGACGTCAATTGGTACTATCTCTTATCAACTTCTTGAGTCCATAATTTCTTAACGAAAATTAATGTTTTACTTGAACCATTCTTATTGATGTTGTCTGTTGTAGGTCCACCGAGCATGACCATGTAAAGAGCACGATTCCTGCTAAGCTTCGTCGAATCCGGACGTTTGGCGTGTTACCGCTCTCATCATTCAAAGATCTCATCTCAGAAGAGGAGTATCGCTATTGCGAGAAGGTGAAACCAAGTACCAAAACTTGGTTCTCGTTGACTGTCGACGTCTTTATCAGTTTTCTTTACAAGGTGAGCACCCACTCTTACCACGTCAGTTTTTGTGGCAATTCTGACATCATGTTTCCGAGATGATTGAACTTAATCGGGGGTTATCGCAGCGGGAGATCCAACTCGCAGCTGATGAGGCTGCTCGCGAGTATCACAAGAAAACCCCGCCTGAAGAGCGCACTCCAACCGGTGTTTGGCATGCGATGAAAACAGCCAGTCAGCGATTTGTCAAGTATCAGAAGGTAAAGGACTTCGACAAATATCTCGCTACAGCAAATCCAGCCAACGGAGATGATTTCATGAAGCAGGTATGTATCCTTCTACATGGCCTCCACGTCTAGCGCGGGTGCATATTGAGTTCGCTGTATTGACGGAAATATATATTTGGTCCAGATTGATCGCCATTTCAGTGAAGTTTCCCCAACAGAGATGACGATTGAGAAGCTCCAGAAAATCGCGGTTGCCAACTGTGATCCAAAGCACAAGGAGCGCTGGTTACGTTGGTGGAATTCCTCAGAAGATGATAGACGTTCATATCGTTTTCCCATGAAAAATTTCAATGCTGATCTCGATCCTTGGGTTGTCAATGCTCAATTTTGGGCCGAGGTACATTCTTAACTTCTCCATCTCTAGGCGGTATTCACCTTGGATATTCCACGGATGTATTGTCACTACAAGTCAGGAGCTTGAAAATTATTTCAGTTCGTGGGACTGCAGTTCGTCCTCGGCCAGGAGGATGACATGATGGCTGCACCCAAGGGCTGTCAAGAACCATGGATATTCCAAGGATGTAATGTTTCAGTACTTCAAGCGTTTTAATATATTTCCTTGTCTTTCCGCTGTTGGTCGTCCTTGGCAACGAGGATGACATGCCGGCTGCATCCATGGGCTGTCACGAACCATGGAGTTACTACGGAGGATTTCGTATAATAACTCAGTTGTTTGAATATTTTTGTGTTTGGGGGCTGCTGGTCGTCCTCGGCTACGAGGACGACTTGCTAGCAGCATCCATGGGCTGTCACAAACCATGGACATTCCATGGATGTGTTACTCTGTCAAGTGAAGTGCTTGAATATGTTTTTGTGTGTTGGGCTGTTGGTCGTCCTCGACCACGAAGATGACATGGCGGTTGCTTCCTTGGTTTGTCACCATCCTTGGATATTCCACGGATGTGCTGTCATTGCATATCAACTTCTCCATCTCTAGGCGGTATTGTTCTTATCTTCGCAGCTCTCTAAGTGCGCTTCTTTGTTCTATAGCTCGAAGACGCAGTTGTGCGCATGGTTGACGATATCATCAGAGATGAGAAGATCACCGTGGACTGGACTGTCCAAGGAATGCGCAAGTCTGGTGATTACGTGGAGAGCTGGAGGATCCGTTTGTGGGATAAGGCTTTCACAACCTTCTTTGTGTCTAATGAATCAAAGGCCTTCATAAAAAAAAGTATATTCAAGGAATTCCCTGGAACAGCTGCCGTTGTCAAACGGGTTGTCTACAGGTGTGTCACACGACCTCCAATGTGTAAACCATATTCACAATCATATTTTCAAATTTAGAATTTATTTCCAAATGTACAGTTCATTTCTGATTGTGACGTTTCTATCCAATGTTTTCAATTTCAGATATTTCGTTCATCATCTTCAGGCAATGAACGCAATCTCTACAGAGTCCCTTCCTCTTTACTTCAACACTTGGCTGCAGAAAGGGTCGGAGCTGTGCATTTTCACTGCTCCTCAGCTCAAGAAGTTCAGTGAGAATCATCTCGAGTCTGGAGGTTGGTATCTTGATTGCAGCCGAAACTATACTCCCCCTAGTGAGCTTGCTGATCGAGCCAAACTAGAAGGAGGGCACGCTCCGCTTGAGGACAAGGACGAGGGGGGACATGAAGAAGAGGTAACGGAGCCTCCAAAACTGAAAAAGAAGCGACTTACCAAGGCCGAGAAAGAGAAGCTTGAGAACGAGAAGGCTGAAAAGGAATTGAAGGAGAAGCTTGAGAAGGAGAAGGCCGAGAAAGAGAAGGCCGAGAGGGAGGCAGAAGCTGCAAAAGAACCGGCCGGGCAAGAGGAAGTGTCTAGACAAGAGCCTGCAATAGAAGTGTTAGAAGAGGCTGATGACGATTCCGCGCCACCATTCGAGCAAGCCCAAGGTGATTGCGTTACTCCACAAGCTCCAGATTCTTCCATCTCTAATGCCTATCATGCAACAGCGAAACGATTGCGAAAGAAGAAGCGCGATCAGTTTCCATCCGCCAGCTCTTCCATCATTGATCAGCATTCGATGCAGGTGTATGTTGAGTGCACTTCGTTGTCTGAGCTTTTGAAGGCTGCCGAAGTAACTAGTTGTACTGATCCACGATGGTTGAGGCTCCATGCAACCATTGCCAAGGTATTCCTATTCTCCTCGTATCTCGAGCTTGATGGCAACGGATGCAGTCCTCGCAATGATCAACTGTCTCACTTCTGAGTTTGACTCAATCTTTGCAGGCTCAAGCCGAGCGACATCGTACTGTTTCCTCAAAACATTGCATCCAATACAAGCACACCGGTATTGACTTGATCATTGCAGATATCCCTGAAAATCTGCCAGTCCCGGGAATCTCCACATCTGTTCCTGATTGGAACAAGCGTGCCAAGAATTATACCGAGGATGTGTTCGAGATGGCGGACGCATATCTTCACGACAACGGAGCTCTTGTCCTCATCCACTGTGACGACCGTGCTTTGATGAGGGAGATCGAAGATAAGGCTCACCAGTACGACATGAAGCTGTTGAAGGACTGGTGGGGAATCAATGAAATGCACCTTGCATTGCCTCGTGATCCCTCGATGACGGTACCTAATAAGTCAACTTAATTCCATGTTTCTTCGTACTGCCATTTATTGCAATATTTGGGATGTTGCAGCGTCGTATAATCTTGGTTGCTTCGTAATGAAATATTTGAAAAACGTATATTGCATATCTCGATCACTACTCTGAATGTACTTCGTTTGATCTTGCAGTCTGTAAGGTTTTGGATTCAACTGTTTGTACGGCGTGAGACAGATAATATGAAACCATCAGAATCCTCATTCGACGCTAACCATGGTAAGAACTACATCGGTGATCACGTTGAAAAGAGTGACGCTCTCTTCAATGTCACAGACGATGACATGACTATGAACGGGAGTGTTCCTTGGAGAGGTGCTCGCGAGAAAAATCAGCCCTTCTTCCAACTGCTAATCCAGCAGTTTTCCGAGCCTGGGGATGTCGTCCTCGATTGCAAGGCCGCCACAGGTATGCTTTGTTGAAAATCAACACCAGATCAAGCTACATTTTTGAAACCTGTATCATCATCGCAGTCTGACATTTGGAGTCTGTCCTTTGACAGGTACATCCATCAAGATATGCTTAGCTCTTGGTCGTCACATTCTAGCATTGGAGGATGATCGTCGGATTTTTTAAGAACACATTGCACCTCTACTTCCACCTCAAGCAATCAACCTTACGGGAAAGGGCAGGGTCAGCACTCCCCCATCAAGTCCAGCGCGAGTCAGGAAACCAAAGAGGCAGAGACTAGGAGGCAATTGTGCGTAAGTTGTTTCGCTGAAGCTCTACTTTACACTCTTTACATTCTGATTTCTAATTCTTACCAATTACGATCTTTTGAACAGTGGGATCTATCAATATTCAAGTCCCCCTCTAACATTCACGCTGCCTGAGTACGTTGCCGTGATTGCCCAAGCGTACGCCACAGTCTCGCCACCTCCATACCATCGCAAGCGTTGACATGTTCCAGGTGTGCGTGCATACGTAGATGACGAGGCAGTCCAAGGAGAGGAAGAATCCAGCGAGGGTAGCTCAGGCAATTGATATCTAGCCCTTTATTCAATAAACAAGCATGTGATGGCAACGAGGATGACATGCCGGCTGCATCCATGGGCTGTAACAATCCATGGAGTTACCACGGAGGATTTCGTCTAATAACTCATGTGTTTAAATATTTTTGTGTTTAGGGGCTGCTAGTCGCCCTCGGCCACGAGGACGTTATTCAGGCTCCATCCATGGGCCCGTGGATACCTTGGATGTTGCATGGATGAGTCGTTTCAGTTCATACCTTGGACGTTATGCAGGCTGCATCCATGGGGCCTTGGAATCCTAGGATGATCCATGGATGAGTCGATTCTGTTCATCTTTTGTTTTAATCAAATTGAGTTTGGTGCTCCTTGGGACGTCCTCGGCCACGAGGACGTTATTCAGGCTGCATCCATGGGGCCTTGGCTGTAACAATCCATGGAGTTACCACGGAGGATTTCGTCTAATAACTCAGGTGTTTAAATATTTTTGTGTTTGGAGGCTGCTACTCGCCCTCGGCTACGAGGATGACTTGCTTGCTGCATCCATGGGCAGTCAAGAACCATGGACATTCCGCGGATGTGTTACTCTGTCAAGTCAAGTGCTTGAATATATTTCTGTGTGGTGGGCTGTTGGTCGTCCTCGGCCACGATGATGACCTGGTGGCTGCATCCTTGGTTTGTTACGAACCTCGGAAATTCCACGAATGTGTTGTCATTGCAAGTGAAGTGTTTATTCCCAGGGGCCCATGGATGCAGCGAGAATGTCGTCCTTGTAACCGAGGACGTCCAACTGACCAACAAACTGAAATAGTTTCATACACGTAATGAACAGAAGCAAATCATCCATGGACCCTCCACGGTTTCCATGGGCCCGCGGATGCAGCGAGAATGTCGTCCTCGTAGCCGAGGACGTCCAAATGAACACCAAACTCAAATTGATTCAATCACAGAATGAACAGAAGCAACTCATCCGTGGAACATCCAAGGTTCCACAGGCCCAGGGATGCAACCTGAATGACGTCCTTGTAGCCGACGACGTCCCAAGCAACACCAAACTCAATTTGATTCAAACACAGGATGAACACAAACGACTCATCCATGCAACATCCAAGGTATCCACGGGTCCATGGATGCAGCCTGAATGTCGTCCTCGTAGCCGAGGACGTCCCAAAGAGCACCAAACTCAATTTGATTCAAACACAGGATGAACACAAACAACTCATCCATGGAACATCCATGGTTCCACGGGCCCAGGGATGCAGCCTGAATGTCCTCCTCGTAGCCGAGGACGTCCCCATGAGCACCAAACACAAACTGATTCAAACACAGGATGAACAGAAACGACTCATCCATGCAACATCCAAGGTATCCACGGGCCCATGGATGCAGCCTGAATGTCGTCCTCGTAGCCGAAGACGTCCAATTGACCACTAAACTGAAATAGTTTCAAACACACAATGAACAGAAACAACTCATCCGTGAAACATCCATGGTTCCCATGGGCCCATGGATGCAGCCAAAATATCGTGCTTGTAGCCGAGGTCAGGTTGGTCGTCCCCCGCCTCGAGGATGACTTGCTAGCTGCATCCATGGGCTGTCACGAACCATGGGCATTCCACCGGTGTGTTGTTTCTATAAGTCAAGTGTTTGAATATATTTCTGTGTAGTGGGCTGCTGGTCGTCCTCGGCCACGAGGATGACATCGTCGCTGCTTCCTTGGTTTGTCACGAACCTTGGATATTCCACGGATGTGTTGACATTGCAAGTCAAGTGCTTGAAAAAATTTTGAGTTCGAGGGACTGCAGTTCGTCCTCGGCCAGGAGGATGGCATGCTAGCTGCATTTATGGGCTGTCACGAACTATGGACATTCCACGGATGATTGTGTTACTCTGTCAAGTCAAGTGTTTGAATATATTTCCGTGTGGCGGGCTGTTGGTCGTCCTCGGCCACGAGGATGACATGCTGGCTGCTTCCATGGGCTTTCACAAACCATGGATTTACCACAGAGGTTAGTTTTTTGTAATTCAAGTGATCACGAGGAGTACAAGCTGGCTGAACCCAAGAGCTGGATGCATCCATGGGCTGTCACTATCCATGGAATTGCCAGTGGGTCTTTCTAAAAAGAGCCTTGTATTCGAAAAGTCCTGTGTCTGGTCGTCCTCGGCTGCTGGTCGTCCTCGGCCAATATGAGGATAGACCTATTCTGACCTATAGAAGTCTAGTAATGATAGACATGGTTGAAAAAGTTTTGCACCAAATTCGAATAAGAAGACTCTGTGTTTGACTGCTACGGACAGATGATGCGCAGCCATTTACATCGCTTTTCTACATGTGTGTCCGCTTGTCTCTCGTAGTTGCGTCGCCCACAATTTTTCTGTATTGAGTGTCTAGTTTGTTGTTGTAGAGAGATGGATACAAGCTTCACGGGCGAGTCCTCCATTGAGGTTGATACGGCACATGAAATAGGTAGATAAGGATCAATAGTACCATCCCGATCACAGATGTATCTTGCTATGATTGAGCACTTCAGTATGTTCCATTCTCGATACAGATGGGACGCAACTAAATTGGAATCAACTATTAGTGAAGAGAGGGGATCACTTGACATGGTCGAACAGTTGAGGATTGAGTGTCCATACGCCTTCATTCAGCTTAGCGACAGATTCGGATTTGGAACTGGACGGTATTACATTTTCAAGATGTCAGAAGATGGACCTGGCAGTGGCGTTGATCTTGTGAGGCGCATGCAACCGGGTGGGGACCTAGACAAACGTTGGATCATGTTTGACCACCTCAACCCAGTACGCGGTTGGAAAACTATGTCTTGCTACGTTTTTGATTCTGGAATGTGTCGCCTGATGACAATAGCCACGTGCGAGATCTTGGGCGATGATGCCGATTCTCAGAAGCTCCTGTGGTTGGCTCTCAACAACGTGATGGCACGATATGGAGTTCCGAACCCTTACTTCAAGGGATTTGTAGCAAACGGAGATGATGCGAACTGGATGGCGGTGAGGATTGTGTACGGGAATGGAAATCCCAATAGGAAGATGGTTGGTAGAGAGAGGTACAACGAAGTTGACTGGACCGGCTCTTTGGAGCGATACGCAGATGAGCACATACGGCCAGACCTCCGAGAAATTCATATGAGACTTTGTACGGATTTCAAAGAAGCGAAGACCCCGTGTGATGCTGAAGAATTCTACCATTACACCAGAGACTGGTGGCTGTCATCAGGAGCTGTCAGTGAAGATGGACTGCGAGAGCTGGATGATTGGCTCGGATTTTGGCACTTTAGATTCCGCCAATGGGGTGGATTCTATGAGCTTGTGAGAATTGACTACCTATTCCTATATACGTTATTTCACAATGTCGAATGACTACTCTGTGACTTTGTCGTCTTACTCATTCAACATTTGGTGTGTGGTTTCCAAGACCTAACGGCAGAGCAGATTGCGGACACTCCTTCGTGCAACCTGGGCGGGACTGTACACAGCAACTGGCTGCGGATGTCACACAGTAGAGGGACATGTTTGTACGCTGCTACAATAGACGACATGATGCGCTCGGTAAAGCAGTCAGTTGAGTACGAGACCTATTTGAAAGACAATCTCCGAGAACAAGCAATGACCTTAATGAACATTGGATATGGACTCTAAAAGAGACAGTAATAGTGATTCCACGGAGGTTTTTTTTTTATAAGTAAACTGTTTGAATAATTTTTGGATCTGCTGGTCATCCTCGGCCAAGAGGATGACACGCTGGCTGCATCCATGAGCTATCTGGAACCTTGGATATTCCACTGAGTTTCTTTTTGGTAGGGAAAGTGTTCGAATGATCTTTGGGTATGGTGGGCTGTTGGTCGTCCTCGGCCATGAGGATGACATGCTGGCTGCATCTATGGGTTGTCTCAAACCTTGGATTTACCATGGAGGATTTTTTTTAAGTAATGCGTTTGAATATTTTGAGGTGGGAACATTTCCACCTTTCTAGGTTTACAGTGTCTATGTTTCGCTTTATATCTATTGGCAGGGTCCTTTCAGGGGTCAATGAGTCTAGGGTGTAGAACACAGTACTCTAGGTCCTCCATGAAAACTATGACAAAAATGGATCTGCAGAGGTTCCATGGCTTACTTGTGTCGAGAACTGGGAAGGTCAGAGAGTGGTCTCGGGGCCGAGACCACTCTCCAGGGGTGTGGGTTTTGGAATCAGTTTGATGTTTGCATCTCAATGCTCGGTGCCATGGTCGCAGTGGTCGTGGATGTGCCATGGTTCAAAGCATCATATCCATGCACCCTTGGTCCATGGTGAATCCCTGACTGCCCACGGTGTCCTTGGTCCATTGTGGATCCCTGAATCACTAACTGTCCACGTTGTCCAAGGTCCATGGTGAATCCATCACTTAGCAAGCAGGCAATTTACAAGCATGCAATTCATGTAAAAGAACTAGATTGTGTACTACAGAGTTCATATGGAAAAAAAAGAACATTGTGGTATTAACTAAGGCCCTCAAAGAGGACAACACATCCAAGCATCATCTCCATGCACCCTTGGTCCATGGTGAATCCCTGACTGCCCACGGTGTCCTTGGTCCATTGTGAATCCCTGAATCACTAACTGCCCACGTTGTCCAAGGTCCATGGTGAATCCATTTCTCAGCAAGCATGCAATTTAACAGCATGCAATACATGTACAAGAACCAGATTGTGTACATTAGAGTTAATGTGGGAAAAAACATAGGATCATTTTATTCACATTGTCAAATGCCCATTGTATTTACACTGTCTAATGTCCATTCTGCATATCTACCCGTGGTACTAAACTCAATATTTGCTATCCTACTGTAAGAGCCTATATCACCGTAACCTGCCCACAAAGTCCATAGTCAATGATGTTCCATGGCCCATGTTGCCAATTGCCAAATGGGCCTAATACCTTTGTCTGGAGCGACGATCCGTTGATTGCCGATTTGGTCGCGTTTCTTCACGAGGTCTCTGCGGCCCTTGGCGACGTGGTGGGTCTTCTCCGCCATAGATTTTTTTTATGGCTGCAGCAACACCTCGATGCATTAGGACGTGTTGTTTCCTTTCAGTACCACAGTATTGATATACATCAAACACGGTTTGGCCCAGCATCTTATTACAGCATACACACTTAACATTCTCTGCTTGGGGATTGGAGTAACGGGCAACCAAATCCAGGTTCGCATCAAAATACTTAATGGTTTCCTCTATGGCAAAACCATAGTCATCATCACCCTGAATATCGTCCGACTGCTCCTCCAAATTGTTATCTGCCTCAATTTCCGCAAGAGCACTCTTGTGTTCCGCAATTGATTTTGAGGGTGGCTTTACCGTGGGTGGGATTACCGTGTCCCGTGGAGCCTGGGCTGGCGAGGGTTGCGGCGGCGGCGTCAAAAGTCGCGAGGGTGGCGAGGGTTGCTGGGGTGGCGAGGATTGCTGCGGTGGCATCGGCCGTGGCAAGGCTGACAAGGGTTGCGGCGGTGGCGTCCTCTCTGGCGAGTGGTGAGTCAACTCACCCGAGACTAGGACCTGAGCCTCTTCTTCACCCAAGTTACCAGGAATACCTTGGGATTCGCTTGGAATACCCTGGCTAATTGGCTGAGCAACCCGTTGTGGGTGGATCTCCGGCGGTGGTGTCCTCACTGAGCCACCCGTTGTGGGTGGATCTCCAGCTGCCAGTGGCTGCAGGCCTAGTGTTGTCTCTTCCCGTGGTATCCCTGGTGAATGAAACCTAGTTTGAAACACGTCCAAGACTTCTTCGTCTTCATCTTGGTCCCAATCATAAACTGGTTCCTGCATGCGCAGGCTTCCCATGGCGTCATCATAGCAGAGGTCGATGAACTCCTGGGATGGAGCTGCCGGGGTGACGGGGTTCTCTCTAAGGAGAGCGCGTACCTTGGTGACAACATTCTCTACGGCCCTCCTTACAAACACGGTTTTGTTGGCCTCGAAATTTGCTGCGGCCAAGTCTGCCGGTGCACATGCTGCTTCCTCACAAGCTGCAGCCAAGCTCTTGCATCTCTCCAAGTACTCCTCGTTCTACTCCTGCAACGCCTTGACTCGCTCTTTAGCCAATTGATGCTCCTTGGTGAATGCGACGTGCAAGTCCTTGGAGTACTTCAGCTCGAGAGTCAAAGTTGAGACTTGGGTGCGCAAATTCGCCACGACATCCTTGGCTTCATCGATTTCCTTGCGAGCCGCATCCAGCGTCTTCTGTGTTGATGCTTTGGCGGCTTGGACTTCTTGAGCGCACTTGATCTCCTTGTTCTCCAAAGCTTGGAGTTGCTCATTCTCCAAGGTCTCCTTGCGCTGCTCCAAGGAATGGACGAATTCAACCAACTCTTCCATGACGTCCCTCATGGCGGCGCAACGTCCACGGAAGTCTTCGGTGACTGGTCCCCACCCCGATCCCGATTCCAAGGCCGGTCCGGATGGCCCTGCATCCAAACGCGGTCGCTTGTTACTCCCTTCCTCCGTGGTATCACGGCGACCGCGAGCTTTGTTGGCGAGTTCGCGCTGTAAGTCATCCAACGTGCTTATGACCGGTGGCACATTCCTCTTCTCGTAGATCCGGAGGTACTGTTTAATGTACATGGTCAGGAAGGGCCCGATTGGAGTTGTACAGTCTTCAACCCTGTCATAATTGAAGTAATCCTGCAGCTGGTCCCTGAAGCAATTGTCGAAAAGCTTACCCCAATTCACCTTCTCTCCGCTATCGGCCAAAAGAATGACGCGCAGGTGCTCGGATGCTATGACATTGCAGTTGTTCCGGAAGAAGATCAGGCTGCAAATGCCCCGCATGCGACCAAACCACGGGTCTCCCACAAGATTGCCCAACTTGAATGTATCGTATTTGGTCCCCTTCTTTGGACAGTCGCGCACAAACTTATCCAAATCCGGTTTAGGTTGCGCCTTGGTCTCCTGTTCCCAAACCACAGCGCCCGTGCCATCCCACCCATAAAAATGATAAAGACAACGAGGTAAGTACTGAACCTCGACACCTTTCACCATGCCGGACGGGAATTCTTCATTCGGGTCTCTCGTCTTCATGGATCTCAAGAATTCATAGCACAGCATGAGGTCGACCGTCTCCGATATTTGTTCAAAGAATCGCGCCAGGTTCGTCTGCTCTAACCAAAGCATGTCAGGGTGTTTCTTCCACTCATCGATCTGGCGCGGCACGTAAATACCCTTGGGTCTCTCCGCCGAAGCTGATGCCATGGCAACCAAGGAATGCAAGGGATTACAGGGAGTATACAGGCGCAGAGAGAGATAGAGATGATTGAGGGAAGAAGATGATATTGCGTTTGATGGAGAACTGGGATGAAGAGAACTGGAGAATCGGAGCGCAAAGGAAGAATTGGAGAGCTTGAGACAAGAATGCCACGGCAGTGAATGCGGACTTGAACGTCCAATTAAACCTAGACTCCACACCCTGGTTCCATGGCTGCCTTGGAAAAATGAGTTGGCAGGACCCGATGTTGGCGGCGGCGGCTGATTGATGCGGGTTTCAAATGGGACTGAGTACCCAATCACCATGGTGTCCTTGGCTACTATGATGTGCTAGGCTACTACGGCGTGACATGAACTTGGCGGCAGGGAATGATATGTTTGGTCTACCTTGACTAATAGAACTGTGTTTTTTTTCTAAACCAATTGAACCTTTGTAGGCCCGTGCCTAAATAACTAGACCCTAAACATAGACAGCACAAAACTAGAAAAAGGGGAACTATCAGAAGACACTAAGCTGGGAATGCAATGGGAGAATTCGAGATCTTGGATAACCCTCAAACCAACAGATGTACTAAATTGCTGCTGGATCTTGAACGTATAAACATGATAACGCACTTGACGAAGGTCCATGATGGCAGACATGAGTGGGCCCCAGCTTCTAGTGGCGGCGGACCCTAATACCGCTGCCCAATTACTGCTGATGCCCTGGGCTACCGTGGCTTGTTAGGTGCATGATATATCCAGACCACACTGTCCATGTTAACTCCATGTTAATTCCATGTTACCATGCACCCTAATACACTACTATAAATAGTATATTTAGTGTGAGATACAGTTATTTACATATACATGTTGTAAGTTTTTACTGTTGACCAAATTTTTTACCCCCTATATTGGTCAAGATGGAGATCTTTCAATAGTATTGGAATCAATGTCTTTGGTAAATTTTTTTGTCGAGTAAAAATCTATAACATTTTTAAATCTTATAATTATCTCACACTAAATATACTATTTAGTGTACTGATCCCAAAAATACTGAACCCACGGTTATAGGTCCTAACCAAAAAACTTAAAAACAAAAATCAAACTTTCCTAGGTTCCCCACCCCAACACCCTAAGTACTATTTTTAGGGGGGGTAAAAACTATTTTTAGGGGGGTAAAACCTAAATTTAGACGCCCTTTTTACCCTTAAAAACCTAAATCTAGTAAATAAATTCTTCGAAATTTACTAGGTAAATGTGAATTTTCTGCTCTCCGCTCTCCTATTTCTGCTCTCCGCTCTCCTCTCTCTGCTCGCACACGAGCTTTCCCCGTGAGCCTCCTTTGAAAAGGACGAAGAGGGCTCGATCTTCCATGCTTGGGGGGGATGATGGTCAGTCGATGCATGTGGATCTTCAAGCCGCTCCACCCTCTGAGGAGATCCGACGGCAAGGGAGTGGGGCGCTCAAGAAGACTTTCGATTTCACTGAGGGCTCGGGGAGTGTCAGCGGCCAGCCGACAGGACTGGCGGCATCTGCTATGGTCTCTCATGGAGGGCCACCTCCTTCGTTGGAGACACACGTCTCTGCGCCATTGGTTATTGGACTTACTCCTGTTTCACAGCGACGGGGTAAAGAGGAAGCCACGTCTTAGGGAGTGGAGACTGCGATGGAGGGTATGGATGCTGACTTTCCACCGAATGCAGCAGACATGGATATGCCGAACGAGCAGCTATCTCCGACTCCTCAGGAATCCGGCTCTCCTACGCAACCTGCTGAAACTGGAGGTTTGTCTTAGACGACCTCCACTTAGTCACTCGCTTATATTTCCTTAGATTTCATGTATTTGTTCGTTGATGGTATAGCATTATTAGTCTAGTTCATCCTATCCACTTGGTTGGGGTGTCGAGGACCATTGTGCTCTTTGGTCTGGCTTCTACATAGATTGTATCGGCTGTCAGCCGACAGAGATACTTATGTCGGCTGCCAGCCGATACATTAATATTATTATGAAACATTCGGCTCTATTTCATATATGTGATTTCCCCACTTATGATGTCTTATGTTTATTATGTTTACTCTACCGGCAGAATCTTCTTCAGTGGAGCTCTTGGAATACGATGATTCTGTCGCCGGTAGCAATGCTTCCGAGGCTGAGGGCGATGATGAAGGCAGCTCAGCCATGGCTCCTGCAATTGGTCGTGCTCCTGAGGTAGTCTCCCTCAAATACTTTATTATTTTTGACGTTAACGGGACGCTGATTCATTATAAACCCTCAAGAATTGTAGCTGGGCCTATACGTCGAATGAAGAAGAGTGAGAAACGAGCTAGGCCAAGTCTGATGGACTTCTTGAATTTTTGTATTGATGCTGAATTTGTCATTCTCTTCTGGTCGTGCGTGCAAGACGATAACCTCCTTCTTAGGATGAAGTTTATTCATGAGCACGTCCCTCGCCTTCCTGAAGATTGTCTGACATTCGGCCAGAGTTGTTGTAGGGAGAGTAAATATAGGGATCCTAAATATCCCCAGAGGCCATTTCTGCTGGAGCCACTGTCCGTGCTGCTTAAGCGGAGCCTCAAGCTGCAAACCCTTGGTGCCAATGAATCCAACACCCTTCTTGTAGATGACACCCCGTACAAGAATGTTCTCAACAATCCATACAACGCCGTTCACCCTCCTAGCTGTACACTGCGTTCAGAGACGAAGGCTGGTGAAGAGCCTTTTCTTACTAGCACTCTTCAGCCCTTCCTTTGGAGGTTGTGCCAATCTGGGATGACGATTCCCGAGTTTTGCGCAGCCAATCGCAAAATCGGGAAGCGTCGCTTGCTTCCCCATCACCCAATGCACAAAGTGTACAAGGAACTTGTCCCTTATGCTACTCTATGATTGAGTATGCATCCTCCATCCTGTTTTTTTTTTCATGGAGATTTTTCAAGTCAAGCCTCCGGTCCAGAGTTTGTTTACACTCCATCCAGCTTTTGAGCGATGGAGATTTTCAAGTCAAGGCACCCGGCAACCTCGATGTGGACGTCCATCTGCATGTCGGCTGCCGGCCGATACGCTGCTTAGGATATTTTGATACGTTGTAGAGTTTATATATATGTATATATTTGATAGTCTAGGCATATATTTGTTTATACTTCGTAGAGTAGTGCTTATACTTATCGAACTTAACTGTACAATTTTGAGAACTCATTTTTGATATTTTTGTATTATCACTTTACGTGGAATGACTATTTCACATTTTATTTAACCCTATATCTTCCTCCCATGTCTCAGTTGCATGTTTTTTCTCTATTCCCATCTTCGACTTGGTAGTTGAGTTCATTATCTTTTCTCGAATTATCTGGCTGCATGTTGTCTGCTTGCAACTCTATTCCAGTCGTATCGGCTGCCAACCGATATTGTTTTATCCTTCCATGTTTCATATATTCTGTTTCTTTGTTCAGGGAGACTTGTACATGGATGCTGATATCGCTCAACCTCATCCAACGAAGAAATGTGTTGTCCTCTGTGTCGCTGGATTGCTTTGCTACATCAATCCGAATGTTCGGCCTGACAGATGGAATCCTCATCGGAACGTTGTCAAGCGTCCTGGTCTTAAGAAGTTGTTCGGAATGTTGTTTGAAAGATTCCATGTGGGTCTGTGGTCCCGAATGCAGTCTCGGGACTTGATTCCCTTATTGAATTTCCTACTCCCCGGGGATGTTATTAGCAAGATATCGTTTATTTTTGGTAGAGAGTATTGTGAGCAGAGAGAATATTATCCGTGGTGTTATAAGGTTCTCCGGGTTCTATATTCCAAGCGCCTTTCCAGGGTTGTTTGCAAGCCCGACCAGGTCCTCCTTGTTGATGTGAACCCTGTATCTCTTCGGAAAGTCCCTGATTCAGCTTGCTACATTCCATTGCCATTTCAGGGGTCATCATGCAGGTCTGGCGTTATATCTAATGCTGCTACCGATCTACTGCCATTTATATATCCAATGCATTTGTTTGAGTCAGTCAGTGAATACATTAGGTGTACACCTCGTCCAGGACAACTTCATTACGAGGTTGCTCATGCTATTAGATATGGCCGTCGATAGTGTTCTCACTATTTTATTTCATCCACCGTGAATTGTTGTCGGGTGCAGGCTGACATTCCTCTTTTGAGTTAGCTTTACAACATAGTGTGAGCAGTTAGCTTGGCCATTAGTTTCAGCCATTTAGTCATTCAGTAACTTTTGGCAAATTGAGTCGACAATTTGCTTGTAATTTCATATTATATTGGAATCCAATTTTCTATTGCAAATATGTTTATCTTCATATTCTGAATGGTCTATTGTGAATGGTGTATCGAATGTGCATTATATGTTCTCATTTTTAGGGTCTGTTTTGCCTGGATTCACCATTTCCGGTTTATCAGCTACAAGCCGACTTAATTCTGGACTGCACGATAGTCCATAATTAGTTAAATATCAGTTCATGTGAGTGCGTTTTAATAGCATACCTCCTAAAGTACTTGGCTTGAAAATAGTTTTTAAATTAAGTTTTTTTAGGTGCTACTATTGTGTCCCATATTAAACATTTTGATTCCCTTGTGGATTTGTCCAATAACAAGCTTCTAGTTTGCTCAAACTACTATTCCTATTGATTGAAGGTCCACAACATTGTATTCAGGGTCCACACTATTGGACTAGTTAATGCTTTTATTTTCAAGGTTGAGAATGCTTAATATGGGGCAGAAGAGTAAATCATTACATATATATCTATCATTTGGTATAAATTTCAATACCAAATGTTTTGAAATCTTAAAAAGAAAAATGATGAAAGTTTGAACTAAAACGTGTTGTTTTCACTTCAAAAAATGATTTAAAAATATGCACAAGTGATTATTTTTCGAAATCTATACAACAAGAACTTTAGATTGTGTTTAACAACTTCATATCTTTTTTACAAATTTTAGGTGAATTTTTAGTATATACACAGGGGGGGTCAAAAGTATGCACTCACGTGATTCCTACTTTCCTAGTCTTAATTTTAAGTGCACTCCCCGAGAAGCTATGTACAGTGGGGTCCAACATGGAATGGCGTTTTTGGTTTCGCAGTGAGAAAAATTTCAGTACTGCCAACTTTGAAAGCCTCCCGAGAGCTCAAATACTGGTATTCTACCACGAAATTTTTACCAGAGATTGATCTTTAAGTTAATTATATGTATGCCAAATTTCAAGGCCAAAAGATTCACCAAAAAAACGTTATTCAAAATCTACCAACATTGGTAGTTATTCACTGCTGCCAGCTTTGACAACCTCCCAAAGATTGAATTTATTTATTTTTGCCATGAAATTCTTGGAAAAAAAACTTCTTTATGTTAATAACATATGATAAAAATTTCAAGGCCAAAAGATTAATACAAAAAAAGATATTGACAATCTACCAACATGTGTAGTTGTGGGAAACAATGGAGGAAACTTTGCTACCAACTTTGACACCCTTCCTACGGTTGAGAAATTGTCTATTTACCATGAAATTTTTGGTACAACATGCTCTTTATGACAAAAACATTCATGCCAAATTTCAAGGTCAAAAAATCTATACAAAGAAAAAATATTTACAATCTACCAATGTGTGTAGTTTCCCCCATTGTTTCCCACAACTACACATGTTGGTAGATTGTTAATATCGTTTTTTGTATTAATCTTTTGGCCTTGAAATTTTTATCATATGTCATTAACATAAAGAAGTTCTTTTTCCAAAAATTTCATGGCAAAAAAAAAAAAAAATCAATCTTTGGGAGGCTGTCAAAGTTGGCAGTAGTGAAAAAATGTCCACAGCTACCAATGTTGGTAGATTCTGAATAACTTTTTTTGGGTGAATCTTTTGGCCTTGAAATTTGGTATACATATAATTAACTTAAAGATAAGTCTCTGGTAAAAATTTCGTGGTAAAATACCAATATTTGAGCTCTCGGGAGGCTTTCAAAGTTGGCAGTACTGAAAATTTTCTCACTGCGAAACCAAAAACGCCATTCCATGTTGGACCCCACTGTACACTTCTTCATGGTAAAGCATCATAAATGAGGTTTTTATTTTCAATCTAAATATTTAGGTTTTTTACAATCATAGAGGTTCAAAACTTCTATATGCTAAACCTAAGGTTGCGCAATAGAAAACTTGTCATGCTAAATGTTGATGCATTGATTCTTGCATAACAGTTCCGTTGTCACTTTTAATACAATCCAAAATCTAAACACTATTTTTCTTTTAGCAAAAGTAAGGAGATTGCTCAAGCCTTGGATGGTTGACAAACTCTTGGATCCACTGAGGATTAAATGAGTTGGAGCCTACAACTTGCTCAAATCCTCGACGGTCAACAATCTCTCGCAATTTTTAAGGGCAAGATGGATAAAAGCAATGACGTTGCTCAGGCCTCCGAATGTTTACAAACTCATACACAAACTCAGCTTGAGATGAGTTGGAGCTTGCAACTTGCTCAAATCTTTGATAGTTAAAAGTACCAAGCATTTTCGAAGGTTGAGGTGTGTGAAAGCAAGGCGATTGCTCAAGCTCGTGATAGTCAACAAACTCCAACACCTACTCATGTTGAGATGAGTCAAAGCTTGCAACTTGCTCAAATCTCAATGGTCAAAATTCCCTCATAATAGTTAAGATTGAGATGGGTCAAAGCAAGGAGATTGCTCAAGCATTAGATGGTTCAGTTAACAAACTTCCTACCTTCGAAACTAGTAAAAACCACATGTCCGGTAAAACCCTCTACTGCCGGTTCTTGTCTTTGCATCGTCCCTACAACTGTTCCTAGCCTCAAAATGTTTAACTCAAATCTACAGCCTGATTTACATCATTTAATTAGATCTATATTAGATTCACACGTAATAACACCGGATCTACAAGACCAACATACAACATTGATCCAAAACTGCCCAAACAACACAATATCTAACACAATGGTATGGTTTTGCCCCTTTCTTCTAGGGGTCTAAATTTTGGTCATATATCATAGAATCATGTACAATGGGCTCTAAACTTGCACTTTCAACTCTATAGTAACTCCAACACACACACGCCCTCACTCCACCAGCACTCTACCAACACACGTGAGAATGAGAGCAATGAAGGCTGAAGGTCCTCACTACCCCCAAACCCTAGCCATCGTCCTAACTTCCAAAACCGCCACTCTAATTTTTTGCCCTAATAGAATTGTTCATCATGCCTAGATATAACTGTTGGTCGATCCTGTTGACTCTACGTAGTCATAGTTACTACCATGTTTATACGCTTTCATACGAATCATACCATTACAGCCCCAAATTACTATCATGTTTTTACCTATGTCATGAGGGCTAAAAACCATGTTAACAATGGAGTGGAACAAAGCAAAGAAATTGTTCAAACCGTAGTTGTATGACAAACTCCTGCACCTACTAAAGTTGAAATCAATTCGAGCCTGCAACTTGTTCAAATCTTCAATGGTCAATAGTGCCAAATATCTTCGAAGGATGAGGTCGGTCAAAATAAAGAGACTGTTCAAGCCTAAGATGGTTGACAAACTCCAGTACCCACTCACGTTGAGATCAATTACAGCTTGCAGCTTGCTCAAATCCTCGATGGTCCACAACGCCAAGTTTCTTTGAAGGTCAAACTAGGTAAAAACAAGGAGATTGTTCAAACATGGAATGGTCAAAAAACTCCACAACCTTCTCATGTTGAGATCACTTAGAGCATGCAGTTTGTTCTAATCCTCGATGGTCAAAAGTTCCACTCAATAGTTAAGGTCAAGGTGGGTCATATCAAAGAGATTGCTCAAGCTTGGGATACTTGAAAAAACTCTAGCACCCATGCACCCATGCAAGTTGAAATGAATTAGTGCTTGCAACTTGCTTAAATCTCGATGGTCAAAAGTCCCTCAGAATATTTAAAGTCGAGTTGGGTCAAAGCAAAGAAATTGGTTAAGCCTTTGATGGTTGACAAACTCTTGCACCCCCTAAGATTGAGATGAGTTAGAGCTTGTGGCTTCTTCAAATCCTCAATGGTCAAGAACCCCTTATAATAGTTAAGGTCGAGCTAAGTCAAAGCAATGAGATTGTTTAAGCCTTCGATGGTTGATAAATTGTTTGTCCATCCAGATAGATATGAGTTAGAGCTTGTAGCTTGCTCAAATCCTCGATGGTCGAGAGGTTCTCACAACATTTAAGGTTGAGTTGGGTCAAAGCAAGGAGATTGCTCAAGCCTTTAATAGTTGACAAACGCCTGCACCCCCAAAGATTGAGATGAGTTAGAACTTGTAGCTTGCTCAAATCCTCAATGGTCGAGAGCCCCTCACAATAGCTAAGGTCGAGTTGGGTCAAAGCAAGGAGATTGCTCAAGCCTTTGATGGTTGACAAATTCTTGCACCCGCTAAGATTAAGATAAGTTAGAGCTTGTAGTTTGCTCAAATCCTCGATGGTCGAGAGCCCCTCACAATAGCTAAGGTCGAGTTGGGTCAAAGCAAGGAGATTACTCAAGCCTTTGATAGTTAACAAACGCCTACACCCCCAAAGATTGAGATGAGTTAGAGCTTGTAGCTTGCTCAAATCTTCTATGGTTGAGAGCCCTTGACAATAGTTAACGTCGAGTTGGGTCAAAGCAAGGAGATTGCTCAAGCCTTCAATGGTTGACAAATTACGGCACCCGCTAAGGTTGAGATGAGTTAAAACTTGCAAGTTGTTCAAATCTTCAGTAGTCAAAAGTTCTTCACAGTCTGTGAAGTTGAGATGGGTCAAAGCAATCAGATTTCTTAAACCTTGGATGTTTGACAACTTCTTGCATCCACTGAGGTTGAGATGAGTGAGAGCTTGCAATTTGCTCAAATCCTCAATGATCAACAATCCATTGCATTTTTCAAGGTCAAGGTGTTTTAGAGCCAAAAGATCGTTGAAACCTTGGATGGTTGTAAGGTTTGGAAAGCCTTGAAGTATAAACACCTCTAAGAACTTGAATGCCTTTACGTTTAAACTTTTTAATGGTATCAACTCATTTTGATATGTGATCGATACTATTTCCAGTCTCCTTAGTTGAATACATTGATGGAATGTAGATTGTGAAAAGAACAATTCACTAATGCTATCGTATTTGATGCAATGCTCTGTCAAAAACTTATAACGATGACATTTGCATATTTCAAGCCATCCAAGACCTCTTAGAACTTTCATACCTGTAACTGAAATAAGATTTGTACAATTCTTGATGATGAGACATCGCAGATTGGAAAATTCTTTCAAATCTAAACACTCAAGTTCCATACACTCATAGAGGTTCAAAACTTTAATATGTTGAAGTGAAGATTGCACACTGGAAAACTTATTATGATAAGTATTGAGGCATGGATTCTTGCAGAACACTTCTTTTAACAATTTCTCATACTCCCAAACATCCAGAAACCATTTTTTGTCTATTCCAAGCTGTGTTGATTTAAAGTCTTCATCTATTTCAACAACCATGTTGATCACATTCACAAGTTTCACCTCCAAAAGCTTGAGAATCTACACATTAACACATATCACCACATAAGAATAAAATGATTATTGTAAAAATCAAAGTTCTTCATATCAATATAGTAAAGCAAAGTTTAAATCCATAATGTAATTTACATAACAACTCAAATATCATCTATACTCCTAATCATATCCACGGGAAAAAATCACACATCAAATTTGAATCAAATGTAAATTATCAATTTCAAATGTTGGCCACAGGAACTTACATATTTATGAATTTTCCATGGTTCACAATCTTGGACAATTGCCAACCATTGACATACTCCTTCCAAATCAAAAACATTTTCAGTTGTTTTCTTTTCCATCATCAACCTCATTTCGTGCCCATCTCTCTTTGAACAATCTTGGACCACATTGAGTAGTGTGGTTCTCATTTTTTCATTCAAAGTACTAAACCATGTTGGTTGGATATCATTGCAAAGTCCAACTTCACTTTTCATGAGCACGCTTTCTGTTATCAACTACACCCCACCTATGACCCAATTAGAATGAGTGTTAATATATTGAATCCATGACACTATCACCTCACGTAACTATCTAGTTTGCATTTACAATCTACTTGATGACTAATTTTATCTTCATAAGCAACAATCAAATTAATCTTAAAATTTTGAGTTAACTCGTTTGGAATTTCACTCTATAGTAACTAAATTCATCATTAAAATGCACACAACACAAAACCAATAAACCATCCAATATTTCCATATGAAAAGTGCATCTTCTAACATAAAATTGACGAGAGATCAAACTTACTTTATCTTCAAATGAGCTTTTATTTGAACTCGATGGCGCATTACAAGAAGGTGAATTGTATGAGCTCAATTGATCCACCTCATTACAAAGACTAGAATTGATTTTGGCGCGCTTTGGAGACCTAGCTTTATGAGGCACACACTGACAAATTTCATCAATAGTTTTGTACCATTCCTCACTTAAGATCGTTGCCAATTTCAATTCAAGTCGTTCTTCTTCAGTGATCTCCAAAAACTTCTTACCAGTTTTGGTGCAATATTTCTTGTATGTCTTGTAAGCCTTGTACAAAGTGTCATATCGACGCCGACATTGCTCTTCTGATGGCAAGGTTCCTAATTTGTCTCCAATCTCTTGAGAGATGAGTTTCCAACGTGTAGCACCTTGGCTCTCTTTGCAAAAGCAGCCCCCTTCAACTTTACAACTCAACAAAATGGATGTTTCATCCTTTGTCCACTTTCTACCTCTTTTGTTTGTTCCCTTAGATTGTTCAGATATCATAACACATGGAACTGTTTGATGTTGTTGGTTTCTACCTACTTCAATTTGACTTGTTCTTTGTCGTGCAATCTTGGCATGGTCTCGTAGACTATCTTCCAATCCTAATTCCCAAGTTGATTGATGGTTTTTAACTTCATCCTCAATGAGACATCGTTGTTGATCATCAACTGTGTTTTTACTAATTGATAGATGGATGGCATGCTTGCTCCCCATACTTTGTGTATGGGACATAATTGGACTGTTGTTTTGCACATCTTCAATGCTTCCTTCCAAAGCCTCATTCTCTGACCAATGTGTGTTTCTTCTACTTCTCTTTGTGTCTTCACACAACACCATACATGGTGCATTTTCATGTTGTTGCTTGACCAATAGAATTTTGTTCCTTGTTTGAAATTCCACATTTGCAACCTCAACACCATTTTCTGGTTTGTTATCCAAACCTAATCTCCAAGTTGTTTGATGGTTTATTGCCCCAACCTGAGTTGAACATTGTTGGTATTGGGCCTCTATTGCATTTTCACTACGTAATAGATGAATTGCATCTTTGCTCTCAATACCTTGGATGATGAACATGGTATGACTTCGGTTTTGTTCAACTTTAATACATCCTTTAGAACAATCTGCCACATTAAAACATATCACATTAATGCTTGAGAGATTACACGAATACATCATAGAAAAGCACAACATTGAATAAGGTTATAAGCTGTACTTTAATTTAGAACACTATTGTAAATATATAAACATACTTCAATGCAAAGAAAATATGCAAATTTTTCAATGCACACAAGTAAATAAAACACATAATCTCCACTACACTATGATAGATCAAACAAAGTTTTTTAGAAGAGAACACTTGCTTATGGATATGCACATAGAACATACATACAAACTCCCATTGAGGGAAAAATACCATTCTATAGTGGAAATACATCACCTTCATCCTCCAAATATGCATGATGCTTTAAGGAGCGCTTTGAAAGCTCTTCAACAAAGTTTTCAAAAGTCAAACGCTTTTGGGAGGTCTGCCAAAGCTCTTCAACGAGGTTTAGAATAGTTGATAGCTTTGCATCTTGCTCTTGAGATATTCCTCTAAGTTCATGGATGAGGTTTTGGATATGCATGCGTTTGGCACAAACTTCCTCTACAAAGTTTGGGCTCGTAAAATTTACACCCATTTCACTTGCATCTAACCTGAAATCAAGTGAAGTTGACTTTCGAAGAAACACTTCAATGTAATGTAAGAGGTACAAACCACAATCATAGTTGTTGGTTTGTCGTGAAACCTACAAAACATACACAATCAATATTCCAGAACATACACACCACTTTAAAATATCTATACATCACAAAAAGTTGCACAAATACACAATCATACCACTTTACGTACATCAAAATTTATCACATTATTTGGCCATAGAAGACATTACCTCACATTGTATATACTTCATTAGAGAGAGTAATCCATATCCATATACAAATTGACCTGAAGTTTCAAATTCATCCTTCCATACTTGTAAGATATAACTGCACATGTGACATAATCACTATATGAAAAAGCATCGTGCTATGAGGCATAAACTAAGTTTAATTACCAATCTTTAAAACATGCAATTCATTAATTTCACATAAACCTAGTAAATTGTAATCTAATACGCTTCAAAAAACAATCAATCACAATAGTAAT
The DNA here is from genome assembly GCA_022496805.1 of Pohlia nutans. Lineage (NCBI taxonomy): Eukaryota > Viridiplantae > Streptophyta > Bryopsida > Bryales > Mniaceae > Pohlia > Pohlia nutans. The sequence goes on from CM040085.1 coordinate 38,028,972, forward strand.
AGATTGCACCAAATAAAATCAATTTCACCACTCTAGAAAGGGGTTGGGATAAATCACTAGGAGAATAAGGCATCACTTATAGCATAAAGAGTTTCTTAGAACATTAACCCCTAAGCGTCTTGACTGCCCTATTATGGCCATTTTTTGGTTGCTTTGAACTTCAAAGTACTGTAGCATTTGCATTCAATGTCCAAATTCAATAAAACTTGTTGGGAAATATGCGTTCTCTGTTCTAGTTTGTGTGGTAAACTTTTCAGACCAACCCAAGATGTACTGAAATTTTGAGAGCCATTTTAGTACATGGGGTTCAATTTTAATTCATCAACGTGCATTTTGATGGCTACAAATTTGGAGGCTTGTTTCTCCTTCATTCAATGTCCATTTTCAATCAAAATTGTTGGGTTAGATTCCCCTTAAAGTCTAGTTATTATAGTAAAATTTTCATGTCAATCCAAGTTGTTGTGAATGTTTGGGAAGCATTTAAAGTTCAAAATCTCAACATTTTTGGGTTACAGTCAACATCGGCGGCATGTTTCTCCTTCATATTGTGTCCGTTTCCAATAAACATTGTTAAGAAAACTGCATATACTAGTCTAGTTTGTGTGGTTAAAATTTCACCTCAATTCAAGATGTTATGAATTTCTGAGAAGCATTTCAATAAAAGGGAGTTCAACCCAAGATGTATTTTTTGCAACTTTGTTTCTAACTTTTGACATTTCAAAGTCATTTTGCAATCATATTAAGTCATTTTAATGATATTTTCTTTTATCAATATGTTTGTATGATGAGTTTGAATCACATTATAGTTTTTTTCTTTTTCTTTTTCATTTGAGTAAGTTTAGAAATCGAATTTCACCTCTAATGTGTTGCTACGAAAAATTCAACATCCTTTTGCAACATTAAAACATTATGATCTTGCAATCTATATGGCCAAATGACTCCAAATTTGATTCACGTTATTTACATCACGTACATTGCAAAATTTTATAGTTGAGATTTCAATACCTCACTTACATTTAGAGCTATAACACTTTAAAAACAATGATGTTTTAAACCCAAAAATACTATGGACACTTAAGAGTTAACCCCTAAAGGACCCCACGCGGCTTCTGGAACTAGAAAGTGAGGAAATTCGGGTTCTTGGCCTTTGAATTGTAGGATGAGCAACAAAGAGACCCTGACTCTTTTTGAGAGCCAAATCTGTAGGTACTTCTTGATCAGAAATTCATCAAGTGAGCGATTTTTGGTGATTTTTTTGAGTTACACAGAGGGGTATCTAGGCGTCACTTCAGACCCTCATATCTTCCCCCTCACACCTCCAAATTACTTGAAATTTTTTGCACATGTTTGAAATGATGATTTCTACTCACAATAAAAAATTCAGAATTTTTGGAGCACTTTTGAGCAATCCGATTTCAGCATGTGTACAAAATACCCCAAACAAGTTCCATCAATCTTCTCAACAGTGGCATTTTCTCAAAAATTGTGCAATTTTGTTGATCTTTTTTTCATAAAAAAACTACTTAAGTCTTTTTTAATTTCAATGGTGCCGATCGTCAAAATTACCCCACACCAATGAAAAATTGAGCTTGCTACAAGAGCTAGTCAAGAAAACAAGAGCTAAGTTCAACACCCCCCCCCCCCCCCCCCCCCGGTCCTTTAGGGGACCTTAAGCATCAATGGATAGAACAATCTCGATAGTGACATGCACTTTCAATTCATGATGGCATTGGAAGACTCACCTTCGAGCTTGGCTTTCAAAGCTTTCATGTTGGGCTCCCAAAGGATCTAGATGAAGCATACAAGGTGAGCCCTTCTTTTCATCTATAAAAAAAACAACATAGGTAAATTGTATTGTTGGACAAACAAATCACAACCAAATTACATCTCCAATAACATGCAGTGAAACACAACCGTACCATTTGAACTTGTAAGGCTACTAAGATGACAGATGACGATGAGGCTCCAATGCCCACTGCCATTCAACCGAGGTTCACGTCAATATGAGAGCCCAAAACAACATCTTTGCTCTGTACAGTGGGGTCCAACATGGAATGGCGTTTTTGGTTTCGCAGTGAGAAAAATTTCAGTACTGCCAACTTTGAAAGCCTCCCGAGAGCTCAAATATTGGTATTTTACCACGAAAATTTTACCAGAGACTTATTTTTAAGTTAATTATATGTATGCCAAATTTCAAGGCCAAAAGATTCACCAAAAAAACGTTATTCAAAATCTACCAACATTGGTAGTTATTCACTGCTGCCAGCTTTGACAACCTCCCAAAGATTGAATTTATTTATTTTTGCCATGAAATTCTTGGAAAAAAAACTTCTTTATGTTAATAACATATGATAAAAATTTCAAGGCCAGAAGATTAATACAAAAAAGATATTGACAATCTACCAACATGTGTAGTTGTGGGAAACAATGGGGGAAACTTTGCTACCAACTTTGACACCCTCCCTACGGTTGAGAAATTGTCTATTTACCATGAAATTTTTGGTACAACATGCTCTTTATGACAAAATCATTCATGCCAAATTTCAAGGTCAAAAAATCTATACAAAGAAAATTATTTACAATCTACCAATGTGTGTAGTTTCCCCCATTGTTTCCCACAACTACACATGTTGGTAGATTGTTAATATCGTTTTTTGTATTAATCTTTTGGCCTTGAAATTTTTATCATATGTTATTAACATAAAGAAGTTTTTTTTCCTAGAATTTTATGGCAAAAAAAAAATTAATTCAATCTTTGGGAGGCTGTCAAAGTTGGCAGCAGTGAAAACATTTCCACAGCTACCAATGTTGGTAGATTCTGAATAACTTTTTTTGGGTGAATCTTTTGGCCTTGAAATTTGGCATACATATAATTAACTTAAAGATAAGTCTCTGGTAAAAATTTCGTGGTAAAATACCAATATTTGAGCTCTCGGGAGGCTTTCAAAGTTGGCAGTACTGAAATTTTTCTCACTGCGAAACCAAAAACGCCATTCCATGTTGGACCCCACTGTACATGTACAACTTTCCCTTTGTCACCATCTACACTTAAGGTTACACTTACCTAATACCTTAAATGCTAAAAAAACTATATATTGAACATTGTACTCAAGTTTTGAAAACTCTCACAATTTGCAAGCAAGATTCAATACAAGACAAAGAATAGAACTACCACCTCTTAATCACTGGAATGAAAATGTAGTCCTTCTCAAATAGATTCACTCCCCAAGTCCACTTCCGTACTTGCTCATAATCAACTTTCGGGTGATTGATGCTTGTGCATGCAGTGCTCTTTAACAGCTTCGTAAAAAAAAAACTATTAAAGAAATAAAAACGGTGTCCAATCTCAGGTGAAAATCTCTTTTCCAAATACCTGCATTTTGAGCAACAAGAATTTACATTAAGAGCAATATTGATTTTAAGGTAAGAAACCCATTCCCATGGCATTAGTTTCCCTTAGTAAAATGGATTTCATGTTTATCATTTTTGGTCTAATTCTTGTCTCAATCAAAGGATTCTAATGCACTTAAAATATGTATTATTTATATCCCACATGAATAAGTTATAGATTGTTGAAATTTGAAACAGTAGGGTCCCTATCACAAGCCTGTGGCCCTTGAACCATGAGAATTGCATCAACCATGTACAATATCTCATGGAAGAATCTTTGATTGTGCTAGAAACTAGAAAGTCACATGTTTGCATGACACTTGCATTTTTAAAAAGCAATCGACAAGTGATTATCCAGGGCGTAGAAAGAACACATCAACAACGAAATTTATTCACCTGATATAAAAGTCAACAATGTTATTGCTCAGACAACCCCTTGGTTCCAGCCCCTCCATATCTTTCTCAGTGATCGTCACAGCATCTTTTTCACCTTCGGGATAGGTAAGCAAGTCACGTTGTCGACTGCTACCCGGCAAAGAATCGCCAACGATCTGTTGATGTTTATGTCCGGTGGTGGTCTTCTCTTGTGGTATTCCAGAATGTATTGCATCCCCATGGAATGTTTGCATACGCTCACATTCTTCCTGTATGACACCTGAAAAGAACGTGCTGCACTCTTAACACATTTTCTCATTATGAGCTCTTGAAACCGCCTAAGTTCCACCTCTCAAAAATGCAACTTACCACCATGTTTGGAGACTGGCAAATTGCGAGAATGATGCAGTGCGGAAGTATCAGCATGTGCTCTGAAGGCATCCGGCCATGTCTGTGTTGTTGTGTCATATGTCTTTGGAAGGCTTCCACACTCTTGCGACAAATCAATTTCTTGGGGATTCTGCTGCTCAGCTAATTGATACGTCGGCATCCACATCCTCAGAAGCGTCAACACGCTTAGAATTTAGTTGGTAATCTCCTGCTCCAGCTTCTGTCATATGGCCTAGCATGGGCAAACTCTCCAACGACAATCATGTCCTCAGAGTAGCACAAAAGACCCCTGCAAAGTGAAACGAACAATGGCGTTCAAAACCATGCACTTATGTGTCGACTAGTCTTTCACCTAACTTTCAAGCTGAGGACTATGAAATCAGTTTCCTGCGAGACTGAAATCATAGTTCAAGTACCATCCAACGCCTCGCTTACAAGTGACGAACTACTTTTACAGAAGCTAGATTTTCAGTTCTAAGAGCACGAAATATGAGAAGTTCATTGTTACACAACATGCAGATCGGTCATCGTTCAGAAACTGAACGAACGAGTAAGCTCTCATTCAAATCTACAGCTGTGAGTGCAGACCAAAATTACGAATGGCTTCTGAATTTAAAAGCAAGCTTATCAAAGAACCTCACGCATACACTTTGCATCGCTTCACTAAGCACACCACGCAGAAACGAAAAGAACTAAGTGGCACAACAGCCTTGTGAAGCGGAATGGAAAAAAAAATGACGGATTAAATTGTGCGACAGCTCACTATGTCTCACAAAACGAAAGGAGCTTGCAAACGGCATGTGACAACCTCCAAATTTCAATCCTCAATCCAAATATTGACTTAACATGCCGCTCTTCACAAACCACTGCGCAATGGAATTAATCTCATTTTGATCCCCAATCGAAACTGGTCACAACCAAAGAAAACAGATGCTCTGTTTCTACTGTTCACCAAAGCGTCACCAAGGAACCTTTAATCAACAGAACGTAAAAGCCACAAAGCGCTACACTGAAAAGAAGATGATAGCTTGTCACAGACCTGCATATTACTCGCGCAAAGGTTGTCTGTAAGTTTGGAGAAGCCGTTCGGTTACATGATTTCTGCAAAACAACGAATTCGCAGCCAAGCTCAAGGTCATCTTGAATTCCCGCGCTTCCAGTCACAAGGAACCCTGACCATATTACGTACCAGGCAGTGATGGGTACAAGAACGATAGTAAATTCTTGGTAATCACTTGCTAAATTGAACAACCACTTGCAAAATTAAACAGCAGTTCGGCAGTAATGTTTACTTCCCAGTGAAATGGACAAAGTTTCCCTGTGAGTCTACGAAGTACAAGCGAGAGAAGCTGGTGGCTGAGACAAGATCGTGATCAAAATTCTCGAAACTGCAGGCACAACTAGAAGTCGGTAAGAAACGGAGGGCATGGCTAATGTGGCCGAAAATGGGAGGTAGCTAAGCTAGCACAAGAGAGACCATACTAACTAACTGACGACTGTGAGGTGAGGGGGAAGGCGCAAACTGTGATTAGTGATAGTGAAGCGGAGCGATGGAAGGCAAGTAATTGAAGGTCCGTCGGAGAATAGAGAAGGGTTTGGCTGGTTCCGAAGTGCAGAGCCTTATAAGGGCTGCGTACAGACACAAGTGCAGCACACGTCAACTTTTCACAACACGAGATTCCGGAGCGGTCTGCGGTAGTCTCGGAGCCCGATATAGGAGCCAGGAGCACTCAGTCCGATATAGGAACCAGGTGCCTTGTGCCCATGTCTCGTTCCCATGCCCTTGACTCGTTCCCATGCCCTTGACTCGTTCCCAGTGGTCGATATCGGAGTCTCTCCGGCAGTATTAACCCCTAAATGCCGCCTAGACCAAAATCTGGTTTATGAATGCAACTCACTATTCAATTCCAACTACTACATACGATTTTCATTTAATTTCTTTTGTGAAATATTTCTGTTAGTCGTGACACCTCTTCAAGTTAACCCCTAATCGTTCTCACCCCTCTCCAGATTTGGAGAATTCCAAAGATGTCTTATAAAATGTAACTAAGAGGGATATTTTGAATTTTATATATGAATAAAAGTTTTACATTATGAATTTTTTATTCTATCCATGTCGTTAGATTTGTGATTGTTGCCACCAATATTTTTGTATAAAAATTGAAAATTCTTTTGTAATTTGATTTCGAATAGAATATTCAGAACTTGTACATGAAATTTGTTGTGATTGGTTGAAATGTAATACTCTACATGTAGTGAATTTTGGAGATTTTTTGGTTGCTTAATTTTATGAGTTCACTTTTTTAAGATCACTTTTACACTGAAATCTTCAAAAAATTTGCCGAGTGATTCACCACAACATGAAATGAGGCATAAAAATTTCACAAATCATCCCCTTTCTAATTGGATCACACATGCATGAAGCTAACTTCCCATAAAATATATAGTAAAAAATCCACACTGCGAAAAGTCAATGACGGATGAAAAAACTATGTTTGATTCTGTACATCATTCACATTCTGCACAGTTGGACATTTAGGGGTTAAGTTCAGATCATTCAAGCTATTTCTGAATTGTACTTGGGGTCCCAATTACAAAAAGAATCTAAAAACGGTTTACTGTATAGTGTATTTTGGATTTTCACGTTTTTTCTATTTAAACTAAATGTAGGCCACAAAAATGAGTTCTATTGCATTTGAGTTTAACTAAAAAAATTAAATTTATGAAGTCTAGTTTCTACTCTACTTTGATTTTTGGAAAACTCTAAAAATTGAGTGTTTTACTGGAATTACAAGTTCGACATGTATTACCATGGAGTAGGAAAAATATTTAAATTTAGATACATGGATGATCTTCATTTACTATAATGTTCTTCACTGTAATTTACACCTTTTGAGTACATTTTGTAATTGATATGAATTTTCTTTCAAATCACTTCAAAAAAATCATAGTAATTTCAAATTTTCACCAATTTTTTTGAAAAAATCATGATTTGTAGTAGACACATGGCTTCATCTACTAAAAATATAGAATTGAACTTTTATCTTATTTACAATGGCAAAAATGAGTGTCACATGTAAAGCATGATTCATGATCATAGGCCCAGGCATTTAGGGATTCAATACTTCAATTAACTTTTAACATTAGAGTTAACGGAAAAGAGTGTCTCAAAGCGTAAACTCACCTCATATTCACTTTAGAGCATCTTCAGTAGGGACTCTGTACCAGGCTCTCCAGAAGTTGAGTTCACAGGATATGTATATAGCGTCTTATGCAGATGTTGTTTGAGCAATTTATGTAGCACCGTAGCAGGGACGCAGGATCCAGCTCTCGCACTAGACGAACCCAGTCTACAAGATGATGGGTCCGGAAGTCATTGAAAAGAGCCTCACTATTGCAGCTCTCTGTCCGTCGCTTTGCAACGAGGCATACTATTCATCCCACCAGGTCTCTGATGCCAAATCCAGCACCCTGGAGAATCATGAAAAATATAGAGTCCATGCCAGATAAAACCGCAGGAGAAGTCCATTGCATGCTTTTGCAGTGTTGTTATTGGGGTCCGTTTGCAACTTTAGCGAGACCCTCCTATCATATAAAACGCTCCAAAGTTTGTTCCAAAACCCTAGCGGAGATGCTCTTAGACTCGTTTTGAGTTCAAAAAGACTGCAAAATTAGTCTATGGTAAGTTGGAAAATAATCTAAAGCAAGGCCATGCGCCACCGTGGGGCATAAAGCTCGTGACCTCCCTAATGCTAGAAGAGAGTTCCCACAAGTTCCTCCAAACCTAATAGACTATTGCAGCCCCCAATCAAGAGCTATTCATGAACAATGTTTGTCATAAATTGTAATTATAAGAATCAAACTCTACCTGAATTCCACTTGAACTCCAATCATGCACCAATTATGTTTTTGGATAGCTCTATTGTCTTTTGCTTTCCAAATGATTTTAATCCTTGTCTACACTTTTTAAAAGAATTGATAGAAGAACATTTCCTTAACCCTTAAGCGTTCATACTACATTTACTCGGTCAAACCTCATCTATTTTTCACATTTTAAAAGTATATATTATAATTTTGGATATTTTTTTCATATAATTTATTTTTAAACCAATCTACAATAATTTTTTCATAACTATTTGAATAAAATAGAATTTTATAAGATTTTTCAAAGTTTTTCTCTTGTAATAGCCATAGTAATTACAAAAATGCCTAAAACAATATGAAATTTTTAGGAAAAATGTAAACAATAGTGATGAACAACAAGGTGTAGATGGCATGCTTCTTGAGATTACATAAAAAGAAATTTGATTGAAAAACTTGTTTTGCAGTGTATATTGGAATTTTAGGGTTCTGAGCATTAAAGTGCTGTAAAAAACGAAATTTTAACAATTCTGAAGAAAAATAAAGTCTACTAGAAAGTAGAAGATATCTCCCACACTTTCCTAGTTGGGACCAATTTCATTTGAAATTAGGAACAAGGTGAAAATCAACATATGTCTAAAAAACGATCAAACATGGCCCACGGGGCTCCTTGCATGCTTAGGGGTTGAAGAACATTTTCTAATTTAGAAAGAAAGGATTTTTGATGAAGTTTAACTTCAAAATATAGAAATAATTTACATTCTAAAAATGTAGGTACATACTATTATTATCACAAATGATGTCTAAAGAACTGAGAAAACTAAGCCTAAGGCGCTTGGTATGTCCTTAAGGGATAAGTTAGTGTTAAATGTGAAGAATGGTTGCATAATGCAAAACAAAATGTTTATCCTCATGCAATCTCCGTCAATCATACCAAATTATGTATGTCTACATTATTAATGATTTTTTAATTATGTATTCATTGCTTTATATAATAATTAATCATAGAATAGCATCAATGGATCTTTCAACTTCATTGAATATATATATAGGAAACATCAATAGTAAAATATAATATGATTGATGAAGATTGCATGAACATAGGTTTTTTTATTGGGCACTAATCTAAATCCGTAGTACATGATTGGATTAGGCAATAGGGTGCCGAATACTTAATTAATTTTCTAAAAATAGATTTGTCACTTTTACTTTTTGAAAATTTTCTCTAGTAAATTTGAAAAGAAAGTGAAAAAAAATTCCTAAAATTTTGGTCCTTAATAAAATAATATCATTAGTGCCAAAGCCAATCATGTACAAAGAATGGCAAAAGTTTTTTTTCCTAGAACCCCGTCGCCAAGGAAGGGAGCTCTAGGTTTATTTAGACTTTTTAAAATAAAAAAGGATAAAACCAAATTAATAATTAATAATAATAACAAATATATAAATAAATTACCAATTGTCAATTTGTAAAAATGATAATAAAAGTAAACATGTTTAAATAAAACTTTCCAATTGTCAAATTGTAAGAATAAAAATAAAAATAAAAATGGTTTTCATAACGTAAAATATCATTCAAAATTAAAATTTACAAATAAATAAGTAAAACTTACCAATTGTCAATTTTTAGAAATAATATTAGTTAGAAATTAGTATAAAAATATATGCATAACCTTTCATAACCTTTCATATAGAAATATATAATGAAAATGAGGTTAAAAGGTAATCATTAAAACCATTCAATCATGGTGGCACATGAGGTGGTGAAGAGGTAATGATTTATTCTTGATGGAACTTCTATGATGACATATATACGTATATAAACAAACATAAGAGAGAATTCTTTTTTGCCAACATTCTAAATAAATTTAGAGAACATGGTGAAAGCATGGTAAACTGAACCACTTGTGATCTCTGTGAAGAAGCAATAATGTTGGGTCCAAAAATCCATTAATTTTATTTTTTTCTGAATTTTTTTTTGTGGATAAAATAAAAGATACAATGTTTAACAAAGTCTAACCAAAAAATTGAAAAAAACATGTTCAATAAGTATTATGTGTGTTATAGTAAGGTTAAAGCAGTTAAAATTGGAAAAGTGGTTATGACCGAATTGAAAAGTAGATATAAAACATATTGAAATTGCATTAAATTTTTTTTTTTCAAGAATTTTTTTCTTTGGAGCCCTCAAATGCGCAATGAACTTATTGAATATACAGTTAATATTCATATTGAACATGATTCAATTCATCAAATTTGCTCTTGAGATTTGTTTTAGACAATATTTTCAAGCTTTACTTTTAATAATCATTTTTTAATATTTTGATTTGAAACTTTGGGTTAAAGTACCTAATAGAACTATATAGGGCTCTACCAAATTAGAATATATATATATATATATATATATATATATATATATATATATATGAATTTTTACTTGTAATTTATGGCCTTTGACCAAAAAATTGTAATTCAACACTAAGGATGACTTTAATGGTTCAGTTTACCGTGCTTTCACCCAACAATATTCTAAATTTTTTTAGAGAATACTAAGCTAAATTCTTTGAAAAATGCCGAATGGCATTCCAATTCATTTCAAAAGATTGAATTGAGTATCCTCTACCTCGGAAACGTTTTACTATCTCTATTTGCATCCTTTCAAAGTATTGAACTTAATGTAAAAATTCATTTGACATTGTCTCTTAACATTCATTCTTATGCGATCACCATCACGTTTTGATCTTGGAAAGTCACAAATAAAAATTGTATGCTACATGTTTCTCATAGATAGATTAATATGAAGTTTTTTCCTAAATGGAAAAAGTGTAAATCAGAACATTTTAACCCTTTAACGTCCCCATTCAATACTGTTTTCAAAGATTCGTTATAAAATGTTTGATGAAAAACAAAAATGGAGTTGATGTACAAAGCAAAGTTGTAAATGTCAATGTGAAGATAACATCTATAAGGTTGGATTCATCATATTTATTATTATTATTTTTTCATTAATTTTGCAAGGTTTTCTCTTGAAATTCAATTTAAAATCCAAAATTAACACAAAAAAATCAAAAAATAATGTAATGAAATCGGAATAACATGCACTACAAGATGGTATGGTTTCCATGATTTGATTCTACTTATTATGGAAAATCATGTTTAAGGTCTCACTTTTTGAACTAAGAATGAAACTTGACATAAACCACTTGTGTTATTTTTCAAAAATTCACATTATCTTATTTTGAAAATCCATACCGTACAAATGGTAGTCAACTAGCACAAGAATCAAGAGAATTTTGGATGGATGAAAAACATCACCGTATGTGGTGAAGGGACGCGTTAGAAATCATCCAGCGTCCAGAATATGGATGTTGGCGCGTCAAAGGGTTAAATTATGCACATGATACGTGTGGCAATGGCTAAGCATTAAATTTTATTTTCAAACCTAATCTTCTTGAATTCTCCACTACATTGTTGAATATTACCACTGCTACCACATTTGTGTCTCTTTAAATGTTGTTTAAACTATCAAGATTTTCCTAAAATTAATAAGCATTATGTCATATGTTAGCCAAATTTGGCACCACTCTAGTAAGTGTGTACAAAAGATCTTTTACCGTTTTAACTAAAATAATTTTTCGTGTTTTATATATATATTTCCATGGCTAAGAGTAATAGGATTGTCAACGCTTTGACAATTTTAAAGAAAGCAACTCTTTTGCCAATGAAAAATTGTCTTATTTATGTCAAGTTAAGTAGTTAAATATATTTAAGTTATAGGCACTATTAAGAATGGGATGGCCAACATCACGAATGCAAAGCGGGTTGAGATTACCGTACCTTCGTCATACTTCCGACGAATATTTAATATTTTTCAAAAAGTCATGTTCGTTGGCCATTTTTATAGTTTTGTTAAATTTGATTTTTTGGAAAAACATAATATTATATGTTCATCATTCATCTAAAAGGGCCTTACAAGTTAGTATCAGTTTATGGATATTTCACTGGCTAGACTTAATGGATCAAGTGTTGTAAGGTCTTGTGCTTTGTACAAAATTCAGGACACTAGTGACAACAATGAATGTGGGATATGTAGAACTCTCACTTCTTGTTCTCTCTTAATCACCGGTTAAACTCCTTGACAAAAATGTGAATAACTTAAGCAAAAATACTTCAAATTACAAAATTCTTTTTGGAGGTGAAAGGTTACTTGAAAATGCAAGTATTCTTAGTTGAACAATTCTCAAAATAAGTTAGTCCACTATGCACAATTGAGCCTCGAAAGTCTGATCGCAACACATTTTCTTCTCATTCAACTCATGCACATTCTTCACAACATTACTAAATTTTGTCCATATCTCATGCATAAAAACTTCAAATCACAAAATTCTTTTTGGAGGTGATAGACAACTTGGCCTTCTAACTTTTCTTAATTGAAAACATTTCAAAATAAGACCATCTGGTATGCTCAATTGTGCATCAAAATCTACTGAAAATATGGTATGGTGAGAATTCACATGGGCTTGCAAATTCTTATCCCATATCATTTGGGAGTGACTTGGAATGAATTTGACTACAAGATCAGCCCAATCTTCTCCTACACCTCACATTTGTTAATACATATGACATTAAGAAAGGTGATAAAATGGTAACATTTCGACATTTCGACTTTCTCAAAAAAAAATATATATGAAATTCAGCACAAACTACTTGTAATTTCCAAAAAAATTCGTCTTGGTTTTTTTGAATTATTTAAAGACGAAGTTGCTTGGAAGGTACTGTAGTAAGTAACATGTACTAGTGTGGCCTTGTGTCGTTGGTCTAGTTGTTCCCTGTGCTCTCCGTGTTCCTTGTACTCTCCATGTACCCATGCATTCCCCTTGCTTTTGCTTTTGCACTTCTTTTTTTGAGAATAATCTATTCATAATTATTTTAATTAAATTTGTGGAGACAAAATTCAATTAAAAATCCATTCCTTTCACACCGTAGGTCCAAAAACTATGTAACAATTTTCGTGCACTCCTACTCGTCGAGAGCTTTTCAACAATGCCAAGAATGACATCAAAAACCCCATAGTTCATTTTTCATAACTTAATTCAATTTATAGTGACATAATTTGTTTAAAAATCCATAACTTTCGCATTGTAGGCCCAAACGCAACGAAACCTCAAAAGTAATGCTTTCAAAAATTGAATTTATAAAAAAAATTGACATAAATATTTAGTTCAACATTATAAATGGCATCCATTTGTTATTTCCTACAACGTTCATTTATAGGCCAACTTCAAACAATCACAAACTGACGACAAATGGGTGGCAATGACGACTAATGGGTGGCAATGACGACTGACGACAAATGGGTGGCAATGACGACTGACGACATGAGCTTCTGATATCGGACATCGGACAGAGCGTGTATCCCACACACCTGCCGTCAGTGAAACGGTGGTCTGTTGAGCCCTTGACTCGGCCAATATATAGGAGTATCTTTCCACAAACTTTTGTGGGTCTCATGCCTGAATTTCTCTAAATCACCCTGGACGTTAATGCAAGAGGACAAAATCTACCCCCTCTTTTGTGCATGTAGGGGCCCATCTTAAAAAATAACCCCCTCTTCCAAGGGTTTAAAATTCCCATTGGGGTCCCCTAGACCAAATTTGGGATGTAGGTCCCAAATTTGCAAAAAAAGACCCTAGAATGCCCAAAATGGAAATTTCAGAAAATGGGGCCATGGGTGAACAGTGCTTGCATTAATGTCTGCGGGAGGGAGGGAGGGAGGGAGGGAGGGAGGGAGGGGGGGAGGGGCTTTAGGGCCGCTTCACATTATGGCCGAAGGTCGAGAGGCCGTAGATTTCCACCAATGGGATTGCAAGAAACCAAGAATTCGGCCTCTCGACCCTTCACACTAGAGGCCAATTGAAAGTCCAAAGGCCGTCGCCCTCCAAAATGCGTACATGGCAACACTTTTTTACCAAGGCGACGGACTCTCGAAAGGAGGTTTGGGTCGGACAGGAATGGAAACCCAAACTATCGTCAAGAGGCCGTCGATTTCTTTTCATAAAAAATCAAAACTATATTTTATTGCCTATTTTCAATATATTTCTTTGGACTCTCAACAAAGTTTGGCCACTCAATCCCACGGCCTCTCGACTTGGACGGCCATAGTCTCAAGCGGCCCTTACAGTCAGGGCTCATGACTTGCTGGAGTACATAGCATACCGGTATAGAGCATCTCCACTAGCACTCTAAAGGCCATCCAAAAAGCCAGACTTCATCATGTAGTTCCCCACCAACATTTGAATGAAATGGTCATAGTGTTCTTTAGCCCTTGCATGGATTCATCTATTTTGCTCTCATTGCGTGAAAGATAAAAATTCAGAACATGTGATTCTTGAGGCGACAATCATTCTTTAGGTAAAGAATTATGTGGCATGTTCAGTATTCTAGAATCCGCTATAATGCTACCTAGGTATAGCTTATAAGGGCTAAAGAACCTTATGGGGTCTTTCCAAAATCTAAAATGAAAAGATAGCAACATTTTCTTTTTGACTCTCCAAATGTCTTCAACACCTCATTGTTTGCACTTTTTCAAAGAATTGAGCTTAAACCCTAATGGTGCCGAATGTAGTTTTTTCTTACATTGGATGACTAAAACTTTGAGGAGCCGATTCTTGTTCATTTGTTGTTGGATTTCAATGAAAACTGTTGGACTGAATTCCAAATGTGTTGTGAAGATTTACCAAGTGTTCTAGTACAAATAGTTAATTCCAAATGTGTTGTCAATCCAAGGTGTTGTGAATATTTACCAAGTGTTCTAGTACAAACAGGTATAGTTTTGGACAATTTTTGCTTTGTAAAACTTGGGCCATTTTTTGACATTGCGAGGCCATTTTAGGACACATCAAAAAATAAATTCATGGGTTTCTTTTTGTACCAATGTGTTTATATGATGATTTTGAAGCACTTTATAGAATTTTTTTTTCATTTGAATAGGTTTAGAAATAGAATTTCAACTCTAATGTTTTGCTAGGAAAATTTCAACATCCTTTATTGAAACCAAAACATTATGATCTTGCAATATATGTGGCCAAATGACTCCAAATTTGATTCATGTCATCCACAACATATACACTACAGGATTGTATGGTTGAGATTTATGTACCTCACTTACATTTAAACCTATGACACTTCAAAAGCAATGATACTTTTAAATTCAAAAACTAGGGATGCTTAGGGGTTGACACCTAACTGCCCGAGCGTCCATTTTTATTGAACGATGTACAAATTTCATCCTCGTTTTTTCATCCATCATGCACTTTTTGCAGTGTGGGTTCTTTACTGTAGATTTTATGAGAAGTTAGCTTCATGCGTGTGTGAACCGATTAGAAAGGGGTTGATGCGTGAAAATTTTATGCCTCATTTCATGTTTTAGTGATTCACCAAAAATCTCTAAGATCTTAGTTCAAAATAGTTCAAAAGTGCTCTTGAAAAAGTCAACTTATAAAATTAAAGAACCAAAAAATCTCCAAAAATCACTACACTTAGAGTATTACATTTCAATCCATTACAACAAATTTCATCCACAAATTGTCAATACCTTATTTGTAATCAAATTACAAAAACAAATTGAATTTTACTTTTCAAATTTTATACAAAAATATTGGTGATTGCAATCATAGATCTAACTATATGGATAGAATCTAAAATTCATAATGCACAATTTTTTTTCATACATTAATTTCAGAAAATCCCTCTTAGTTGCATATTATAATGCATCTTTCCAAATCTAGAGAGGGCTATAGGCATTTAGGGGTTAATGTGAAAAACAATTGTGTAATGCACAACAAAATGTTTATTCTCATGCACTCTCCAGCAATCACATCAAATTTCAATTTCAAAAGAATCTTTATTATTAGTGATTTTTTTCTCACTTTATACATTGCTTAATTTAATAATTCATCATAAAATAGAAACAATGAATTTTTCAACATGATTGAATTCATATGTAGGAAACATCAACAGACACATCATTCAATTTAGAAATACATTACATTTAAACTAAAAATTCATCTTATGGTCAATTCAATGTATGTGTGTTACCCATTTAAATTTTGTAGCATACATTATAATGAGGTTTTAGCAATCCAATTGCACTATCATGCTGAAAGGTATGTGTACTTATAGTTTGATATCATTCATAGTACATTTACTAAAATATAATAACATTTTGGAGATATTTTTTTGGTTGCTTAATTCTATGAGTTGACTTTTTCTAGAGCACTTTTAGACTAAAGTCTTCAATATTTTTGGTGAAACACTGCAACATGAAACGAGGCATAAAAAGTTTCACAAGTCATCAACTTTCTAATTAGGTCACACGTGCAAAAATTGATGTATGAAAAATTCTATGGGAAGTTAGCTTTCAGTAAAAATTCACACTGCAAAAATTGCATGGTGGATGAAAAATTGAAGTTTGCTTTTGTACATCATGCAAAATATGCACGATTGGCCAGTTAGGGATTAATGTGAAAAATCACTAGGGCTCCGCTTCTCTTTGCACTACCAGCGACGAATTTAGTCTATGAAATTAAAAAGATGTGAAATTCTATGTTACTTCACATAATGGTCTTTGACGGAGGAATGTAATAGTCATAGGAATACCATCCAAGGATTTGAAATGCTAGGTTACATCATAGAAAACCCTACCTTTAAACTGTCGACTGACGGCTTGCGATTCGCTTACATACTATATAAGAGCATCCGCACCCATGCCCTCAAAGGGTTCCACACGTACAATAACTAGATGAAAAATGCTAAAGGACCTTCAGAAATGCATATTGATCTTCAATCCTAACGTGTTAAGAAATGACCCTTCAAATTTAAGTTTAGTTAACTATATCCCACATTCTACTTGTGATTGGTCCATTGACTATTTGATGTGCACTTTGATGTTTGACAGGCGTTTAGAGGTGGGGGACTGTAATTTCAAGGGCTCTTCAAATGTAGATGAATAATTTTAGTGAGTCTGCTTTAGGGTGCATGGGTGCGGATGCTCTAAGCGTTGGAAATTCACGAGTGGAACATGTAGTCATGAATCCCATTTTTTCTAAACTAGCTTCGACCTAAGATCGTCATTGGAATTTGGTATTAGCACAATAAAATGCTAGGGCTCCGCTTCCAGTGATGAAATATCAATTGTATACATGGTGTTCATAACTATTAATTTTTTTATATTCAAAATCATAATTATAAACATGAATTATCACTTTATAAATTATTGGTTCACTTCTCTCTGCACATAAAAGGTTATGAAATTGAAAAGACGTGAAAGGCTAGGTTATTTCACATAATGGTTTTTGAGGACAAAATGAAACACTTATCAGAAGATCATCCAAGGAATGATGTGAAAGGGTAGGTTACATCATAGAAAACCCTACCCTAGAATTGTCAACTGACGGCTCGCGGACTCGTCAGCTCCCTTACATACCCTACGAGCGTTTGAAATCCACAAGTGGAACTTATAGTCTCCACTACCATTTTCTAAACCAGCTCCAATCTAAGTTCGTTACAGGAATTCATTCTTATGCAATTACTATCACATCTCGAACTTGGAAAGTCACCAAAACAAATTGTTTGCAATACGTTTCACATGGATTGAATAGAAGAATATGAGTTTTTTTTTTTTTCTAAATGAAAATGCATAAATAGGAAAAATTAAAATTATGTACATGATAAGTGTGGAAATGATTAACTCCTAAAAGCATGAGGGGTATTGGACAAAACATAAATGTGTTATAATATATGCCTTCTATATGTTTAATGAAGTTTGGGTATAACTACATTTTAGATATAACTAGATTGGGGTAGTGACCAAAAAATGTGACCAAAAAATGCATAAATTAGACAAATTGTAGGGCATCATTTCTAACAAATTATCTGTACGGTTAAACTTCAAAAATAACTTTAGATATTTTTTTTATGAATTTAAAAGCATTAACCTTTGAAAAATTGTATAAATTATAGTTTTTACTTTTCGAGTTTAAAATTTATCATGATTGGTTAAAGTTGGTTTATCTATTGTAAACTTCAAAAAAGCAAGAGAAATGATGGAGGAAACATCATTTATCTCCCCAAATAGAAAATTATATAACACTAAGACAATGTTGAGGTGATCCTTCTTGAAAAATTCTCCCGGGTTGAGTTCAACTCGGATTGACATAATTCAAATTGCATTGGAAAGGAGACTTGATGTAGTATTTTAAAATACTTTTTATTTTTTCAAACAATTATTTTATTTGTTCTGGGCAGCCCGTTAGATTGGGGTAGTGACCAAAAAATGGTCGTTTGAGCGTTTAGGAGTTAACCCTTTAACGTCTCGATTCAAAATTGTTTTCAAAGAAGCGTTCTGAAATGTTTGATGAAAACCAAAAATGGAGTTGATGTACAAAGAAAACTTATAAATGTCAATGTGAAGATCACATATGTACAATTGGATTTATTATATTTCTATTAATATTTTAAAATAAAAATTGAAGGTTTTATCTTGAAATTCAATTAAAAATCTCAAACTAACACAATTTATAAAAAAAAAATTGTAATGAAATTGGAACAACATGCACCACGAGATGGTATGGTTTCCATGATTTAATTCTACTTATTTTGGAAAATCATATTTAAGGTCTCACTTTTTGGACTAAGAATGAAACTTGACATAAACCAATTGCTTTATTTTTCTAAAAATTATAATAAAATATTTTGAAGATCGAAACCGTACAAAAAATAGTCAACTTGCACAAGAACCAAGAGAAATTTGGATGGATGAAAACTGTCATGTTTGGATGGAATTTGAACTGTTGTAATTTGTTCGTCTTTCAATATATAGACGCATGCATGTCAAAGGGTTAAGTAGTTACTATTGCAAATTTGTCTATTTGAATTTGACATGTATTTGAAGGTAGTCGTCAATGTGCCGTTTGGGCATTTAGTGCACTTGTGATAAATTGTTGTACTTGAGCCACATATCTACCTAGTCTCTCATTCATAACTAAAAGGTGGTTTATACCAAATCTAGAGCAAGAGATTAAAAGGTAGTTGCAATGTAGGGTGCACCAATTTTTTGGTCACAACCAACATTTTTGGCATTTATTTTACTTTTCAAGCTCAATATAAGATAACCAAATGGAAACAAAAGGTAGTTGCAATGTAGGGTGCACCAATTTTTTGGTCACAACCAACATTTTTGGCATTTATTTTACTTTTCAAGCTCAATATAAGATAACCAAATGGAAACAAACTTATAGGACTATGAAAAGCAAGTAATATCTATACCTTAAAATAATGATGATCAATTTCAAAAAGAGGCTGCTAGATAAGAGAACATAGTACATTTGTTAAATTTGTAAAAGAAGGTTTGAATAAATTTAAAAGATATTACACATGGGCTTTGAGTTGAAATTAAAAATCAAGTACAATATTCATCATTGAACTTTCATCATACTTTCATCATGTTCATTGTGTTTTTTTGTTTAAAAGGGTACTTTCAAAACTTCATATTTCTTAATATAAAGCCTTTAGACCAAAAAAAGAGAAAGAATGCACGTTTAGATATTATATACATCAATCCCACCAGTTGTCAATTTTTTACTTTAATCTCTAAATGCCCACAACCCGCAACCCTCTCTAGATTTGAAGTATTGCAAATATGCATTATAAAATGCAACTAAGACGAATATTTTAAACTTGATGTATGAATAAAAGTTGTACATTTTGAATTTTAGATTCTATCCATACAGTTAAATCTATGATTGCTATTACCATTATTTGTGTATAAAATCTGAAATTTAAAATTTAAGATTCTTTTGTATTCCGATTACGAATAAGATATTGACAAATTGTGGATGAAATTTGTTGTGATGGGTTGAAATGTAATACTCTAAGTGTAGTGATTTTTGAAGATTTTTAGTTGCTTAATTTTTTGAGTTGATTTTTCCAAGAGCACTTTTGGACTAAGAACTTAGAATTTTTTGGTGAATCATTGTAACATGAAAAGAGGCATAAAATTTCACAAGTCATCCCCTTTCTAATCGGTTCACACATGCATGAAGCTGACTTCCTATAAAATCTATAGTAAAAAATCCACACTACAAAAAGTCAATGACGGATGAGAAAACCAAGTTTGATTCTGTACATTATCCCAAAAATTGGAGGATTGGGCACTTAGAGGTTAAATATCACTAATGAGTTTTAGCCCGTAGTCTCCTAAGCGACCATTTTTTGGTCGTTGCCCGTTTTTTAATGGACTACTTGGAACAAAAAAAAAAAGTTTTTGAAAAAATAAAAAAATTCTAAAATACTACATCAAGGCTTTTAGGGATTAGAAGATATTTAAAAATTGGAGACAACTTTAACGGACATGTTTTTGAGTGGTTTTTGATTTGTGATCCTTTCTTATAAAGTGACGATCTTGTACATATCTTTAAGGATTTGAGGGGAGGTTTTTAAAGTATTTGATGGTAGGGTTTGAGGGTTTTACTTGGAGATATTTTTTAGGATATAATGGAAGATTTTTAAAGAATAAACGAGAGGTTTTTTAAGAGATTGACATGAGGCTTTTAAAGGATTCAACCCTAGTTTTTTTTAAGAGATTTGAAGGGAGAATTTTTATAAAACAATTTTGATTTTATTTTTTTGAAGTCAGTGACCGGCACATGCCTAACTAGTATAGGTTGAAAAGATACGATGAACACTAAAAATACTAGTCTAGCTACATGAGAGCCCAAAGTTTTCATCTATATATGTTTACCATTTGCAATGATTCCCAATTCCTATATAGGCACAACGAATTCTAAATCTATATATCTTAAAGAATTCAATAAGTGTGAAAAGGATTCTAAACCATCATTTAGACTTTTGAAAGTCAAAGTAATTTACTTTTTTAATGACACTTTTACATGTCACTCTACATTACCACAATAGAGTTAACCGAAAACAGAACACGAGTTCTGACCCCCAAAAATTCAGGAAGTGAGAGTCTGTGCTGTCCTGTAGTGTAGCCGAAATCAAAGTAAAAGGAGAAGAAGATACCCTCTATCTATAATTTTAGACACGAGCTCCAAGGTGTCAGAGCCAATTAATCAATGTAGTCACCTAATTATATCTCAAGTGGATGTGGGCCACGGCCTCCAAGCCTTGGCTCTCTTTGAACTCACCTTCATCTCAATTTTGCCTCTTTTGTGACGGCAAAACTAGTTCACACTCCTTTCTATTTTGAATTCTTTGGAAACCATGCCAGTTTGCTTGGCTGCCTTAGATACGGGTCAAACTCACCTCACCTAACATGTATTTTCTCTTCATTTCGGTTAACTCTAATATATAAAAAAAAACCATGTACTGGTACCTAGGCTGTGACATTAAAGAGGTGCGGCTCGGGTGACATTAAAGAGGTCTGGCTGTATACAGTCCTAAAATACTCACTTCAATAGACAAACACACTTTCCCTTGACGGAGACGGAGTGAGGGAGGGACGGGACATCGATGAGCGTGGCGATGGCGATGACGATGGCGATGACGATGGCGATCAATTGAAGATCCTGTGTTGTTGAGTTCTAAATAGGTTTGCGCCTCCCTCACTCGTTGTCAGTCGTCATGGAGGAGCTCCAGGAAGACTCAAGGGAGCTCAAGGACTCCACGACCCAAGGGGAACAAGCACAGAAGAAGGTGGACATCGGCGATGGCACCAACGAGAGCCGCAGTAAGCCGCCGGGACGCAAGCGCTTGTTCCTCACTTTCTCGGTGGTCTTCTCCTTCCTGCTTGGTAGGCTTCGAATCGCCACACCAATTCCCATTCATTTTAATTCATTTTGGCATCATCTCTGAGATCGTATCATATCACACGGTGATTGCATTTCGGTGTGGTATTGAATCGAGGTCGATTGGAAGGAGAACAGTTCCGTAATTTTGTTGCACCTCGCTGTCAAAATTCTACCAGCAGGGAATTCATTCTGCTGTTTTTGATGTGGGCATTGTTGCAAGACAGATTGTTTGAAATCTGGGAACACTCTTTTAGGGTTTTTGTGAAATCTACGGTGTTGATGAAATTTGGATTCGGTTTTTGAGTGTTCGAGAGTGGAGTGATTTTTGGAATGGTTTCTGAGATTATATCATAGCAAATAATTGTAATGGCATTTTGGGAAGGAGAAGTGTTCCGTAATTTTGTTGCACCTCGCTGTCAAAATTCTACCAGCAGGGGATTCATTCTGCTGTTTTTGATGTGAACATTGTTGCAAGATAGGTTCTTTTAAATCTGGGAACTCTTTTTAGGGTTTTCGTGAAATCTATGGTGTTGGTGAAATTTGGATCCGGTTTTGAGTGTCCGAGATTTTTAGAATGATTTCTGAGATTGTATCATAGCATATTGTAATGGCATTTTGGTAGGGTGGTCGAGGTCGATTGGATGAGTGTGGAGTGCTCCGTGATTTTCTTGTTATAATTTCTACCTCCGTTGTGGTCAGCAGGGGATTCGTGCATTCTGCTGTTGTTGATGATGTGGACATTGTTATAAGAAAGATTGTTTGGAAATCTGGAAATTCTCTTTAGGGTTTTCTTTGAAATTTGGTTCAGAAATTCTTAAGTTAAGAGGGTTCAAGATTTACGCTTTCGACACTTTTGGAATGGTTTCAGCATATTATAAGGTGATGGCATTATGGTATGGTGATCAAGGAGAAAGAGGGATGAGTGTGAAGTGTTCCGTGATTTTGTTGTTAAAATTCTACCTCCATTGTGGTCAGGAGGGGATTCTTTCTGCTGTTGTTGATCTGGACATTGTTGCAGGACAGATTGTTTGCTGCAGTGGCATCAGGAGACTCTCTTCAGGATTTTAGTGATATTTGAATGAGGTAGTGAGGGTTGGAGGCAGTAATTTTTTGTTGCTAATTTTAGCCAAATTGCTACATAAAATTTGGGCTGGCTAATTGATACAAAGGATTTTTGAAAATGAAGAAGGAAGAATAGCCAGATTTCCTACATGGAGTCAAGATGTGTATCCTCTTTAAACATAGGTATCACCCATGTATTGCCTAAGTAGCATCTAGGTAGCACATGTGTATTACCCTGATATGAAAAGAGTATCCAAGGAGCCTGGATTGCTCTTGAAAAGTAGCAAAAATGCTAAACTGTCTCCTGACAAAAAAAAGAATCACTGGTGTTCATGTGCAGGGGTGCCTTTTTGGTGGAAATCAACAGAGGTTTATCGGGCACCGCTTCCTTTTGCAGCTATCGAGGAGCACGCGAGTGACCTGGCTTCCTCAGCTTTCGCTCTACCTTGCCACTTGCATATCATTTTCACCTCTGCACCATCAGAAGGGTTTATGACTCGAAGTTCTTTGGAGAAAGTTGCTGAATCATTTCGAAAACATGCTCAGGATTTTGGAGTTAGAGTTACTTTGGATTCAGACGACTCTTGTGTCAGTGTGGGAACGGAGGACGATGGTCACCATTGGCCTTGTGGCCTTGCAAACTCAGGTCTCCATAATCTCCATGATGACGACGACAGCGTGGATGAGTTTCTCTGGAGCTTTTCTGAGGGCAAAAACTCAAGTAGAGGAGGCCGCTACACGTTGGTAGTTATTGGAGGAGGAGCCAGTGAAAGAACTGTGGTAGGAAAATATAGGCACGCATGGATGACGGGTATTGATTTATCAGTTCCTGGCCTTGAAGAAGGGATTGGTTCTCGGGTTGCCGAAGTTGCAGTGACTTATTTTAGAAATGGTGGTCGAGTCAGCAAGGAGGACCAAGTGGCAAGTATGCCACTTTCGGCTGACGGCGAGGCCATTCTATCCTTCTCTCTGTTGAATGCAAATCCAGAAGACTGGATTTTTGACTGGTATGCAACTTAATTTTAGAGCTATTCTCCTCTGTCCCATAATAAGCTTCCTGTACCTGGAAAATTGAAGAATTAACTCCGATGTTGCTGTCATAATTTTTCTGTTTGTGGATAAGTTACAGAACATGAAAGATGACAACTGTCAAGCCATGGTATGTGCAACTATGAGAACCTCTGTTGTATTGCACATCTGCCGAATGATAACATGACACCTTAGCTGTATGTGCAACTATGAGAACCTTTTAAAGGGCCGGGAATAGGCAGTTCTACCTTGCTTTGAGCAAACAGGAAGCTTATTATGGGACAAATTGAAAAGGGAAACATGAAGCTTATTATGGGACACAGGGAGTATGATTCATGAGGGAATGTACAAAGTGGTCCAATTTTGTTCAAATGGAGATTTTAGATGTTCACAGAAGTTAAACTTGGTATTGGACAGAATGCAAGTTTTGATACGATTTATGATTTGTGGCGGCAAATACTAAAGATGAACGTGTCGAGGTGCAATGCAGGGACATTGAGGAGGTAGAGGAGCGTTATCTGCAACCACTTATAGACGTCATGGAGCCTGTAGCCCGTCTCTCTATTGAAAGCCAGGTTGGTACTCTTTCTCCTTCCATGCTCGTCGGTAATTGTGCATTTAGCTAGAATAAAATTGTGATTTAGTGTCTGAGACACTATTTCTCAACAGACACTATTTGACGTTTTGGAGATCAATAGTGTACCTGTAAAAAGAAAATTACTGTAAAATTTAAAATTTAAAATATTTCAAGGAAACCTTCTGGATGTAGTGTTCCAATGATGAATGAAAACTTTACAATAAACATGGCATCCCAGCTCATGTCACTTGGAAGAAACATGGCACTCTCAGGGGAAGTGGGAATGACAAGTGGCAAACTCCTATGTACTGTAGGGACACTATTTCTCGTCTTTGGTCGTATTGGTATTTCATCATGGCATGAGGAATCTCGCTACTCTAGATGAGGCGTTCGTAGCCCACTGACTTAGTTGTTCTCCAAAGGCAGATTAGAGCATTGCTAGCTGTTTGCTGCTGGTCTGTGTTTCTTCCTGGTACCATCCTCACAGGAGCTGAGTTAAATGTCGGGGTTGAAAATGATCAAGGGTGGGAGGGAGCTCTGGTAGGTGCTGTATTATACTCCAAAGGCAGTTTCGTCACATTGGGATGGAGCCTTGAAGGCGCATCTGGTGCCGTTTAAGCAACTCCCATTCTTTGTAAGCATATTCTACACTTACAATTCATTACAGCTTTTAATCTAGCCAGCTGAGTTGGTCATTTGAATGGATTAAAAGGTTTTGGAACAAGAATATGCTATGATGGTTTAGGCTGTTAATGCAATATATTCCTGGTGGGACGCAGGTGAATTCAAATGAGTGGCATCTTGACACGTCCAGTGCAGCTACTGGTCGCTCGAAGCTCCTCAATTTCGCAATGTAACCTAAAATTCTGGCCTAGTTGGATGTTGTGTTTTGTCCTCAATGACATTTGGTCATTTGTCATGGGGTCTGTTTTGTGATATTGCATTTGGGTTTACGTTTCAGATGCTTAGTATTGAATATGTAAATACTGGTTGTTGTGAAGCTATGTGCCTGCAGCCAATGAGTGCCCTCTTCAGATGCAGTTGTCAAGCGGCCGTATCTCGGCAACCAATGGATTTACATCCCCGGTAGGAACTGAAGTTCTCATATTGTGGACTTTTGTGATCATTGCGTTGCTAGTGCAGTCTAGTAGGTAGCAGCATTGCCGTGGGTATTTATTCTTTGGTGGAGCAGGATTTGTTTGCTATTTCTATTTTTGACGACTTACTGCATGTCATAGGGATGGGGTGGAGTCATTATTCATAATCCTCCAGGTTGTGCCAATCTTGTCTCCAACAAATCTGAGAGTTACAGGCTTTCCTCAAAGGTAATTGCAATCATGGAAATATCTGTCCTTTCACACCCTTTTCTTGTGCTGCATCGGTCAACTTAATTTGTGTTAATTAGAACGAGAAACTTATTCGGAAGTCTGGTCGTGGCAAGTCTGTGCATGTTTGCTTGGAAACTAATCGACCATAACGCAAGTATTACTCAGTAGCTGTGACATATATTCTCTTTTTCTCCCAGATAGGCCTTTCTGTTCATATCTCTGAACCCTTTTTCATATATGTTCCTCACACGTTCATTTGATTGCCAGGAGTTGGAGCCTGTGGTAGGAGTAATAGTTGCTCAGATTCGGGCACTTTTTGGTCTGCCACCCATGTTTGTCAAGAATTCCAAGACGGGTATATATGGGGTGCCTGCTGCTGTCACGGGCATTGCTGACTGGTGAGCCTCTCTAGAATTCCTTTGTTTTTCTGTGAAGTCTATTTAAATGGCTACGTAATATGCTTTGTCAATATCAATGATCCCAGTGCATACAGTTATGAGGACCATTCGCAAACTTGCTCTTGAAGACACTACTGTATGTAGATGTAATACTGTCCCGTCATGTTGCTAGTGCAGGAAATTTCATGTCAATGCTTTTGTGTCGTGCCAAGTATGTTAATACAGTGAGGTACTTTGAATATCTCTTAGAAGTGGTTCTATTGTAAGCTTAACAGAGAATATGTAACGTGGGTGCAGGGAAGTGGATGTGTTACTGCGCAGACGAGCATCAATGGACATTCATGCCTCCGCATCTACATTACTGTCTCTTTCCCGCTTGGTATGTTTCCCTACTGATTCTATTCCTTCAGAGAATGGCCAGACATTTCCTCTAAATCTTAGCACTTCACACTCTTCTGTTCTGATCCATCTCGCCATTATTGGGAATGTATAGAGCTCCAGAAGTTCTGGTTGCAGTGGGAAGCTCGCAAAAGTACAAAATCAGATCTTTTAAAATACAGACGACGTCACTAAATTATTCATGGAGTGGGCTGCTAATGCACCGACGGGCCTTGTGTGCAGGTCAGCTCATTGCCCAATATGGTTATCAAAGATGAAATTGGTGAACAGGTAAGTTGCTTAAAGAAGGGTTTTATCTTGAAGGCAGAAACTTCTTTTAACCCTTTAGTGCCCAGCAAACCACATTATGGTCACTACAACGTCCGAAATGCAAATAGCAGGGAATCCGTGAAGAATTGGAACTTCAGTTTTGAAGTTCAGATTTGCGCACATACATTACGCACCTTCCAGAAAAAGAAATTTTCAATTTGGAATTGTACAACTATCAAAATACCTATCAACAGAACGCAAAAATACTGCAAATACTTGAAAATACAGTAAATACTTACAAATACAACATATGTATTGTGTAGTATTTCTTGTGTTTGGAAGTTTGTTATCTTGTTTTATTTTTTTGGATTGTGTTCTCTTCTTCATCTTCCATTAGTGTGTGTAATCCGATCTTGACTAATGTACCCACTCCTGTCAATTTTCAACGTATAAAATTTTGTCCTAAACCGTACATGGACAAGTCACTTTCACTTATAAATCTCACAATAATCTAAACCGTACATGGACAAGTCACTTTCACTTATAAATCTCACAATAATTATGTGTGAGTCTATTTTTGATATGAAAGATTGCAACGGAGAGGTGTTGACATAGGGCATAGCTGAACTTCTTTGCTTTTATTTTTGAAAATTTACCTCAAATTCTATTTAACTTTGAAGTCACACACCCCCCAAAATCTCGTTTTTGAGCGTGCATTATACAGTTCAAATACATACTATAATCTTCCGATCCCACCATCGGATGATTCTCAAATTTTAATAAAATGTGTGCTCTCGAGTTGAGAATAGAATTGAACGGTTACTTTCTAATTTAACCCATTCTATTTTTGGTAGTCTCAACCACAGTGGAAAAACCCACTGAAATCCAGAGCTGTCTGCTATAGTACCCTGGGCACTAAAGGGTTAAGGATTGCATTGAGATCGTATCACTGCCTGTCATTATCTTCTGATTTCGTGTTTGATATTTTATGTAGCTTCTGTTGTGGTGTCTGCTAGAATCTTTGAACCTGTACAAATAATGTTTCTTTTATGGCAGGTCCAAAGCTCCCTTGCTCAAGCAAAGGCAGCCCAAAGTCAATCACTTGTAGGAGCTTATCATGCCGCAGCAGGTGCGTGAATCATCTTTGGAGGTGGTCACTGAGCGATCATTTTGTGTTAGCTAATCCCGGCGATTTGTCTAAGAGCTTGTGAGAGATGATATCAGGAATTAAATGTGGTCACAGTTTACGAATATTTCTTAATCACAGTTGGCAACTTTCACTTGCTGGCATGATCCGGCAGCTAGACTGTCTTATTTTGGAATTTAAGGTTACAACATTCTTACAAGACAGTAAGAATGGTTTCATCCGAGCTATCATATTAGTGTACATCCCTAATCTGCTCGTCCGCAGTACATTCCTACAGAAAGAGGCTCATTTAAAATTGCCTGATTTTGCAGAAGCAGCACGGAAAGCAAGGTCCCGGGCAGAAGCAGCCTTCTTCCAGCCCTCCATTATGTCACTACTCTACTTTCCTGCCGAGCACCAGCTCGCTATTTATACGGTGCGCATACGAAAGCTTTTAATCTTTCTCTATATACGATTGAGTATGCCTTCAAGTTCCTTTTGAAGGGGTAAGGAGTTAGAAGTGCTGCGACGGATTCATTAACCCTAAAGGACCAAGGATTCATGAAGGACCAAGGATTCATGGTTCTAAAATGTCAAATTCAATTGATCATATTGTGAAAATTAAAATATAATCTAGATGAGACCAAATTTTATATGACCAGAATCAGTGAAGAACATTGGATTTGTTGGTCAAACAATGAATAAATTTGAACAAAAAGAAGCCCACATAGGACCTACTGAAAACTGCTAATACAAAAAAAAAAACATGAGGCCCAATTTGGGCTTCTTGATCCTTTAGGGGTTAAGACTGACTTTGTGCTTGGAATTGTGGCAGCCCTTTTTCGTCCCAGTTCTCCTTCACGTTCTTGTTGCTTTACTGAAAGAGGGATCTCGATACAAGACAGAGCTGCAGAAGTATAAAAGATGGCACTTGAAACAAGCCTGAAAATGCTATGTCGAGGTCCTCACTACACCTTCAAAGCATTTTCAATTGCCGATCCGAAGCTACATTGTTGGGATACAACAATTAAAATTAATGAAATCTGTACACTAGGAAAACAAAGTAGTTTCCCAGGAAAATAGAATTGATGTGTGAACATGAGCATGTAACGTGCAGAAGATGTTAAGGTAGACAAGCCTCTTGCCACCTAAATTAGCAATCTGAATACCGTACTTTGGAGACAGTTGTATGAGGTGCATTTTCTTTTCGTACATGTGCACTTTTTAGATGAATTAAACCCAAGTGGGAGCATATTTTTCCATTATAAATTGTAATTTCTAAAGTGTACCTTGAAAATACAGAATCAACCCTACTCAATATTTTCCAAGGCTTGTTGGTTATGAATTCTAAGGTAAATTTCTGTTTTTTACATTTGTAAGTTACGGCTGGTTTAGACTTGGCAATTTTAAGCTCTTTCATTGGTAAAGGAATTGAGGCTAATCTTAGCAAGGTTGTCTATTTTTATTCACCAAATGTGTAGGGCGTAAAAATTCCATAGGGTGGCCCCATTAGGTGAATTGGGGCCATAATTTCAATATAACCCATTGAACTCTTGAAACCAAAAAATCCAAAAACCAGGCCCTTCTTTGAAAAACATGGTTTAGAGAGATTCATCCAACCTCAAGCACAAAAAAAGAAATACCCTTCATTTTGATCTTGAATCCAAGTTTAAACTAGCCCTTAGCCCTATCACACATGGTTTTATGTAAATTCATTGGTTGCATTTACACGGTCTACAAAGGGGATTAGATTTTGGCAAAAAACTTTACTTACACTAAATAGAGATATATGCAAACTCCTAGGGTGAGTCGCTTTGAATTTTCTCCCCCACTCCATTTTGCAGAGAAAAACGAAAAGTGCGTTGATGTGGGGTGATGCTCACCCTCACAAATGCTATTGTTTGCAAATAACTTGGAATAATCCATTGTTCATGAATGCCATTCCAAGCCTCACGTCTTGATCTCCGTTTATTGTCTTGTTGTAGCTCATGCCATTATGAGCTACACATCCCTCTATTCATTGTTCCCAAATGGCTTGGAATAGCTTCGTTGTATCAGCCCCATCCTCGCATCGTACATTAAAACAAGGCATCAGCCCATGTATAAAAAAAATATTTTTTTAGAAATGTATACAAAAGGGTTGTTTTTAAAAAAATGAGGCGGTTCTCAAATAATTTGTATCCATATTCATATCCAACCATGTCTATATATATATATATATATATATACATACACATACACAAGGTACATGAAGAAATTCAAAGAAAATTAATTTCACATATAAACTATATAGAACCACACAATGTACACTCAATGCATTATTGATTTTATTTAGTACTTGTATCCATTTAAAAAAAAATGTTGGATCGTGTAGCCATTTTGTCTTGAGCAATGTTTGTACTTTATATAACTAGTATTGAAAACATAGGGACTATAAAAAAAAAGTATTAAAAATGCAATGTCATTGCATCAAATGTTGCAGATAATGAGTGGTAACAAACAATAGAAAGGATTAATACCGTAATAAGTAACAAAATGAATGAGTGACACTTTTCATTAGTAGTGACCCAAGCAACCTTTATTTGGGGTGATTCTACAACCATAAAATATTTGTTGTATAAATTATTCAAGTGACAAGTGACAAGCAACATGTGATATAGTTTTTTTGGTAGCTATATGCATTGGTGAACTATTCTATTTATGCATGTTTTAAAAACTTTCAGAATGTGGATATGAAAAAATTACAATGTAGCATATAATTCAAAAACAATTGAAAATATTTATGTGAATGATGAGTGCCATACATAGTGGAAACTTGAAATTTTTATTCATTGTAGGACTAAAAATGTACGCTGTAAAGATAATGGGTTGAAAACTTTGAATCTAAAGGTAGACAATACCGGTACAACTTTTGCAAATAATGACTGCAAGGGGATAGCCGCGTTCAGAGATAGTTGTTTTTAACTTTAGCAAATGACAACTCTAAAAAATATTTAATTGAATTTCATAGTAAAGAAAATGCTCATTACATGGTTAATCGTAATACAAGCATTAATTTACTTGTGTTTGATAAAGAGAATGAGATTTGAATATTACTTCATATAATTGAACAACAAAAAACTTTGCAACCTAGGATTTGCGTATCAAGAATGTGCAAGGAAAAGAATTAACGTTCAACAACAGTCGTAGCACAAGGGAGAATAGGAGATATACCACAAGAAGGTATAAATAATCATGCAATATTAGAAAGAAGTGAGATGAAGAGGGAAGAATATAAAAAGGCATCATAAACAGAGGTGATTTTTCTTAATTGATTATCTAGCATACAATTGTTAAGTTTGTTTGCTTTTATGAAATTTGATTTTCCTCATTTGCACATGCTTGTTTATCATGAAATTGAGTTGATTCTTATACATAACACACAAATGACATATTCTTTTACCTTTATTAAATAGTGCATAACATTATTTTATTTTATTTTCTCAACTTTGTATTGTCATTGAAAATGTATTGGCTAGTTGACTATCATGGAATGCAAATAATAAATTTGATTGCCTTCATGGCATTTGGGATCAAACACATTTGAAATGAAATTGAATTGGTCTTCAAATGACAATGGTTTTATTATTATTTTTATATGTGACAAGTCATTTTATATCCAAGAGTTGATGGCATTCATCATCACATACTGTACTTGTACAAATACATGTCTCATGTCTCAAGTAATTGACTGGTAATTACTAACAAGTCTATGGCTGAATAACAAAGCGGTTTCTCTTTAAATTCAAAGACTCTTCAGCATGAAAGTTTATTACTAAAAAGAGCATGCCGCATTTTCCAAAGGCTTTGATTTATATGCCACGCTCACCAATTGTGCAATGCAATTGTCCATCTCTATGATGACATGTTTCAGAAGCCCTAACTTCAAGGTGGCAAGCATGGATTAGTCACAAAAATGACTTGTCACATGTGTGTTGTTTGAAACAATACTATCATCATATTATAGAGGATAGAAAATAGCGCAAAATGAGTTAATGAATTATCGAGTGGCAACCCTAGTAGCTTCGTCACGAGAAGAGGGAAAGAGCTCTACATAGCGATTGCCCATAGTCATCTTGTCTTTGTTCATGGCAGATTTGGCCTTGGTAGCACTACCAAAGTCTACAAAAGCCTCACCGGTTGTGCGTCCATCGTTGTGCAAGACAATGTGCACATTCTCATTGTGAAGCTCAAATTCTCGGAAGAAGTCCAGGACATCCCTCTTCGCAGCTGAAAAAGGCAAGCCCCGAAGCTTCAACACACCCGTGTGATCAACATGCTCTTTGACATCACTATTGCGTGACACAGTTTTGGAGCTATTGTTGGAGCTTTGATGAATCGGCACAGAGTCGACACTCCGCACATCAGCAACCTCCGCGGCCACTGCTTGGTAGTAGTCCTGCTTCTTGCAACGGAAAACCTCGATGTAGCGGCGGCCCATGTTGTGGCGGTTTTTCTGGAGCGCGTAGTTCACCTACACAATGATTTATTTATTTTTCATTTTTCAAGGGAGTCCCATTTGCAATTTGAAAATTGAAACTTGAAAAATAGAAAGCATTTTTTGGCGATTTACGATTTTTTATTTATTACAGATACATAGTCTTCTATAGAATTGTTAACTATACATACCAATGATAAAGGAAGATTATGGCAATATACTCTATTTATTTACCGAGATTTCTTATAGGAACATAGCAAGCCCATTTTTTAAATAGCAAATTGGTAATATATAGCCACACAAAAAAATTGCACCTGCACAGAAGCACCAAAGACTACAAAGGCTTCGCCAAAGAATCGGCCATTCTTGCGAACTAGAAGGACATCCACTATGTCTAGGCCTGCAAAGAAGTCAAAGACATCACCATCGTTGCAATTGAATGGAAGACCTCGCAAGCGCACCACGGGCAATGAGCGCGGTCCCTGTAGCTGCCCATGTAAGAGCACAGGCGAAGAGCCTCCTCCATCAATTAGGCGTTGACGCTTCAACCCAGCCTCGTAAGGATCCGGATGACCCCCCAAATAATTCCTTCAAACATCCAACATCCATTCCCCACCCCCCGCCAACCCCCCACCATCACCGAATCAATACACCATCCTTTGTCTCTCACTCCATTTCCACCTCTCCAGTCTCTCTATCTTTTGCATTGATCCATTCAATGTTCTATGCCCATGATCTTTTAGACCACCCAACGATCTTGGAGGAAGAGATTCAACGAAGAGACTTTTAATGCACGCTCGAATGCACACCAATTTTATAGGAGTTAATTCTCTCTATCTCTGAATAGTTTCCTAAATCATGAGGGTTCAATCTTCCAAACAATTGGTAAATTAATGGAACCGTGCTGTTTTTTTTATGTATTTTTTGTTTTATTTTGTTATTTTCATACAATCACCTTCATTTTTCCTGGACTGAGAAATTATTATTATACTCTGTTTGTCATTCAATTAACGACAACTGGAGTGACCGACCTAGTATGAGAAATTTCACAATGATCAATGAAAAAGAAGTCCACTCAACTCACCATCTGAGGCTTGATCTAGCCCATCTGTCTCCTTTGGAGACCATCTGGTTGGGAAGTAATTGAGGATTGTTACGCAGTAGAATCAACGAGGTCTTTCACGCAACCACTCTCTTGTCTTCTTGAGAAATGCTTTTTTTTCTTCCTCTCCTAATAATATGTGACTTTAGAGACGTGCCACTTTTTTCTCACAGTGAATTATGTCTTTCAATAACCTGTAAGTTTGTATGTTTCCTATAGATGGTTGATTGCAACTGTTTCGTGACATGTACGTGATGATGAATCCTTGTGTGTCTCTCTTGGTGGATTTCAGTGAGGCATTTTTACATAGGAGAGTTCCAATCCGATGAGAAAATAATAAGAGGCAACTTTCATGCATTGGACTTTGTGTTTGAGGACGGTAGTTACGTGATCAAAGTGAAATAGGGTAAGTAGTGAGCATGTGCAACCAAACCGTCCCATATGCCTAACCGACATCCGCCTCACAATAACTACCTCTGTTCATCGCCCATTTTTTGTCATTCCATTCACATCCATTCACTTTTTCACAATCGTTTGGGTGTTCTTCTATTTGGGTGTTCTACCACTTTTATGGACAATGGTAGAGTGCATACTTTGCACAAACTCCATTGTTGCTAAAATCATGTTTTTTTGATAAAAGTATTAAATCAAATGAGTTCCAAAATTAACTAAAGTGAAGTATTTTTAGTTCAAGAATTAGGTATAGACAATCCATAAACTAAATTTTTATTTTGGCAAAAAAAAAGCATTTAAAATGTACAAGTTTTTGAAATGTCACCTATAAAAAAAGATTTGAGCAAAACATTGTTTATTTTTCATTGCAATTATTTCCCTTGATTCCTTGTTTTTTTTTTCAATTTTAATCACAATGGTCTGATATGGGTACCTCGAAAAGCCCTTTTAATTGTGAAATCAGCCCCTATGGCAACTTTGAATGAGTCATTCTTTAAAAAAAAGTAAAAAATGAATCGAACAGATGTGGTTTTGATTTCCTACACTCATGAAGTACAAAAAGAAAATTCACATAAAAATTGAAGAGGTTTAAAGGTTTTGAAAGAGACATTTTGTACAAAAATGAGAATTTGTCCCAGCTACTAAAAAAATCCGAAACATTTGTTTAAAACATCCAATGACGTCATTTTAGTACCAATTTTTGATACAAAGTACATCTAGATTTGTGTTATTTTAAATGATCAATTTGAAGAATTAAAAAAATTATTTATTTTGTACTACAATGTTTACAAATGTTGATTTTTGGCAATTTTTCCCAAGAAGCATAAAAACATGAAAATCGATTTATTCAATTAAAAATTTGAGCTTGAATTCAAATATTTCATGTCATCCAGGTGTGGATATTTTTTGAATTCTAAATTATAAATTATAGTCAATTGAAATGGAAAAAAATTGTCAAAATTTGGAAAAACAAATATATGTTCGAAATTTTGAAATGTCGACAAATTTTTCCACTTCAAAAGTGACTTTTTAATTCTTCAAATTAATCATTAAAATAACACAAATCTAGATGTACTTCGTATCAAAACTTGGTACCAAAATGATGTCATTAGATATTTTAAACAAATATTTTGGATTTTTTAAAGTAGCTAAGAGAAATTCTCATTTTTGTACAAAAAGTCTCTTTCAAAATCCTTAAACCTCTTCAATTTTTACGTGAATTTTCTTTTTTGTACTTCATGAGTGTAGGAAATCAAAACCACATCTGGTCGATTCAATTTTTATTTTGTTTTAAAAAGGGACTCAGTCAAAGTTGCTATAGGGGCTGATTTTAGAGTTAAAAGGGCTTTTCAAGGTACCCATATAAGGACATTGCCCTTAACTCAAGCTGCATTTATAATATCACCCATAAAACACCCAATTTGCTAATTTTGCACTTGGCCATATAATCATGCACTTGGCCCCCAAGCGCATTAAAAAAATTTGTTTGAAAAAATATTTTAAAAACAGAGATTTTTGTCTTTCTACAATCTCCTCCACTATAAAGAAACAATTGTTTAATTTATTTCTCATCTTTATCTTTATCTTTATCTTATCTTATCTTTTCTTTTATCTTGTATTTTATTCTAGTCTTCTTTCTTGTCTTCCTCTTGTCTTCCTTCTTCTTTTTCTTCTAGTCTTCCACTTGTCTTCCTTTTTTTTCCTTCACCTTGCCAATTTTGAAGTTTAAACAATAATTTTTTTTAAAAATAAAAATCAGGGAGCAGGCTGAATCCAATACAGGCCTTGAAATGAAAAATGAAAAAAAAGAAGAAAAAGAAAAAGAAAAAGAAAAAGAAATATATATATATATATATATATTCCGGATTTTCCGAGCAGGGAAGGTCCGCGCGCGCGGACCCTACTCTTATTTTGACCCTCCCTCCCTCACTCCCCCCTCTCCTCTATATAAATCTTCTCTCACTCTCCCTCCCTCACACTCTCCTTCCACCCCTTTTCCTCTCTTGTTCTTCTCCCTCTCTTCCTTCTCCCTTCTCCTCAATATAAAGGAAGAAGAGAGAGGAGGAAGGAAGTGTGAGGGAGGAAGAATGTGGGAGGGTTTATATAAGAGAGAGGAGAGAAAAAGGAAAGGAGAGGAGGGAAGGAGAGTGGGTCAAAATAAGAGTAGGGTCCGCGCGCGCGGACCCTCTTTTCCCGGAAAATCCGGAAAAAAATAAAAAAATAAAAAAAAATAAAAAATAAAAAAAAATAAAAAAATTGCATTTGTTTTTTTTCATTTTTCATTTCAGGGCCTGTATTGGATTCAGCCTGCTCCCTGATTTTATTTTATTTTTAAATTATCGTTTAAACTCCAAAAATGGCAAGGTGAAGAAAAAAAAGGAAGACAAGTGGAAGACTAGAAGAAAAAGAAGAAGGAAGACAAGAGGAAGACAAGAAAGAAGACAAGGAAAAAAAACAAGATAAAAGAAAAAGAAAAGATGAAGATAAAGATATAAGATAAAGATAAGGATAAAAAATAAAATAAATAATTGTTTCTTTACAATGAAGAGATTGTAGAAAGACAAAAATCCCTGTTTTTTACAAAAAATTTCAAACAAATTTTTTTAAAGCCAAGTTTGCTCATGAAATGAGTGCACTTGGCCAAGTGCAAAATTAGGGAATTGGGTGTTATAAGTCAATTTCTAAAATAAAAAAGTCAAAAAATGTTTTCTAAATGACTTTAAACACTCAAAAATGAAAAAATGATTTTATTCAAAAGCCACTAATATAAGATATTTTGTCTATTTTTTTCTTGAACCTTTATATAAATGCAGTTTTATATTTTTGGAAGGTCGCTAACATATATATCTAGTGTAACCACATGTGTTAAGAGGGTATTTGAATGAGGGGTATCACATAATTGGAATATTTGAGGTATATTCCAAATAGATTTCCAATTTTTTCTATACTTGAACTTAAAGCATTGTATATTGCATATAAAATTTTATGATCTGGTAGAAGTTTTTCCTCCCATGAATAAAAGAGACCCTATAGTTTAATTGACTTAGTTTTTTACTTTTTGCATGGTCACTCCTCCAAGTTTATATTCTTGTGAAAAATACTATACAAAAGTATTAAGTAAAACATTCATTTTAGAGTGCATTTAGATGATTCAATACATTGTGACTGTTTTAATTCAACATAGATACGTACACTATGTTTACCAAGTTATATGAATTCTTTTAAAAAAAAACTTTTATTATATTCATTTGATAAATGTTACTTAAGTTTCATGTACATCAAACTATTTTTTTAATATCTCACTTTTTATTCAACTAAAAAAACATTCAAAATGTGAAGTTGTGACTACAAAAGTGGCACACCGTAGCAAAAAAAATCCGCATGCAGCATTTCTCTTTGCTAGGGCAAGCCCTCAAGCTATCGATGCACTTGTGGTTACAAAAGCTCCGGCCAACGGTGCCAATTTCATACCAAAGGCACCAAATTTGAACGTTGGTAAATACAATGAGTGCATCTCACAAGGTGCCAGAGGAGTGATATGAGATGCGGACACATTGCTTGAAGGGTAAGAGCCTACCCTCAACAATCATTAGTAGAAATCTTGTCCAATGGGATATGTCCTTAATGACTAAATGTCCTTTGTGACAAGTCTTTAATGATTCAAAATTGACTACACAAGTATGAAAAATGCAACATCACTAAATGGTAGCTTAGACACAGACGTGTCATTGAGACCATCACCAAGCACACAATCCTCTCCCAATTCACACTAGTATCTAGCAACATTGAAACAAACACATACAAAGTAAAACAAAGGATAAAAATTACTTTGTAAGAAAAGATTCAGGGTTTTAACTCCTAAACGTCACAGCGTTCCGAAACTGGACGACTCACAGATTCAAACCTTCCGTATGTTCTCATCAATGCTTGGATGAAAGTCATTTAAATTTCTGGAGATACTTCACTAAGTTGTCGTCCTATCTATTGGTTGGATTTAGTCATACTTGAGTACATATTTTTCTAAAATTACAAATGTAGAAGTATGTCAAGTCGTTGACCAGGCCAAAACTGCATTGATTGTAGTTCAAAAGCGGCCCTGCAAAAATGAGGTCATAGATTTAAGAAACAAAAAAAAAATTCAAAGTATCATCATGTTTAACCCCTAAAAGCCCGAGGGGTATTGGACAAAACATAGATGTGTTATAATATGTGCCTTCCATATGTTTGATGAAGGTTGGTTCAATAGACCAAATGTAGAGTATCATCTTTACAAATTATCCGTACGGTCAAACTTCCTAAATAATCTTTAGATCATTTTTTAATGAATTTAAAAGCATTAACCTTCGAAAATTTGTATAAATTATAATTTTCAATTTTAGAGTTCAAAATTTAGTACGATTGGTTAAAGTTGGGCTATCTATCGTAAACTTCAAAAAAGCAAGAGAAACGATGGAGGAATCATCATTACTTTCCCCAAATAGCAAATTTTGTAACACTAAGACAATGTTGAGGTGATCTACTTTGAAAAATTCTCCCGGGTGGAGTTTAACTCGGATTGCCATAATTCAAATTGGGTTGGAAAGTAGACTTGATTTAGTATTTTAAAATATTTTTTATTTTTTCAAAAAATCATTTTTTTGTTCCAGGCAGCCCGTTTTTTCCGGGCAGCGACCAGAAAATGGTCGCTCGGGAGCTTAGGGGTTAAGTGTATCTCATTTCAAATTCATTCCAACTAATTTTACTCAAAAAATATTAAAATTTTGTTTGTAATCGAATTTAGAAAGAATTTTTAATTTTAACTTTCAAATTTTAGAATTAAATATTGGTGATAGTATTAGTGAATCGAACCGTACAGATGGAATTTAAAATTTAAAATCTAGAACTTTCATTTGTATATCAATTCCAAAATATTCTTCCAAATAGTACTTTATGATGATTTTTCTCAAATTGTCAATTCGAGGGACACCCTGGTCATTTAGGGATTAATATATGTTTCTTTTGATCATTCTACAGTTGTTTTCATTCTTCAGTTTTATAAACAACTCTTCAAAGTTGCTCCATTGAAACAAAACCTCAAGGCACCATTTAAGATTGAGAAAGGATGATCTTTATAAATGAAGAACAACTTGTACATGGAGCGCTTCAATCATTTTTGGCTCAATAAAATCCCATTTATGTGGAAAATTATCCAATGCAACATAAAATGATATTTTTGCACAATTTTTTAGCAATTTTACTTTGTACAATTTTATCTCAAAGGATAATTGTATTAAAGAGAAACTTGAAAAAATCTTTATATAAGAAATGGCAAATAAAGAATTTTACACTACCTTCTTTGTCTTTTTTGTCTCTTTCTATAAATCCTTCTATGTTTTTAAATTTCACATTTCTTTTTAAGAAAATAAGCCTACGGTATTAAATAAGATACTACGGTATTAGATATTACATAGGCTTAAGAAGGATGGTCTTATAATAGAGATATCTGTAAAGTCTAAAGGCGACTGATTTTTCTTTCCCACCCTGAGAATTTGAGAGAAACGAAAAGTCGAATACAATTTCAAATTTTGGGCAGTGTCAAGAATTTCAGCACTTGCAGCTGCCATTTTGAAGGTGTGGGGTGGCAGCTTGGGGTGGGTCGGGTCCAGAGCCATCCCTGCAATGTGCTTCTACCAAACTCACTCGCCTAACTTTACTTGTCGTTTTTAAATCTCATCCTCTTATTATTTTTGTTAGAATTTTTTCTGACACAACATACGAATCTCATAACATTCGGTAGCCTTCATGCCCACTGGCTTTCCTTCATGCACTTTGCTCATCACCTTGAGCCTCCATCTGTTCACTTAGCTACTGATGAAGTAATGTAGGGTGTGGAATATTCCACACCATCTACTGTAGAGCCAAGGCAGAGACAGTGCATGCTACTGAATGTTATGCAAAATATGTGATGATTTTGCGGATATCTCGAATCTCTAATGTTACAGAAAAAGCTCCTTAGCTTTTTCTTGAAGCTACGTACGAACGAATGAAAAACCGGATGAATGAATTTTTTTCGAATTGTCGGCCTTCTTCTCCCGCCCCGCCCGTCTTCCAAATGAGCAGCAGTGGCGAGCAACTGATGGAATTTACTGCGAAAAACGGGCGTGGCGATGGAGCGAATTGCGCAAGCATTGCAATCGCTACAAGCACATTGCATTGGTAAGCTTCTCGGTTGCCAAAATTTCTTTCTCGTTTTGAAGAACTTTCTGCCATGGCTTAATTCGTCTAGGTTTGATCAAAGGCGCGCTTGAAAACTTGGAAGTTCAGTACACTAATCGTCGGGGAAGAAGATCCGCTTCCACGTTTTTCTTCGCCTAAAAATCTCCACAATTTTACAGCTTTCAAGTTGTCTCTTGCTTAGTGAAATTTGTCGAGGGGATGCCCTAAGGCGAGCTTCTGTTCCACGCCATGGATACCAGATCCGTGCTCTGTCCTGCGAATGAAGCCCTGGCGGCTTTCTTGGTTCAGAAGCGCGAGGAGTGGTTTGCGAAGAATTATAGCGAGGGCCTCGATTCGACGTTCATTGTAGCGCATAAAGGTGTCTGTGAATCCACGGTGCCGCTCAAGAGTTTGCGCGCCGCCAGCAAAGTGAAGTAAGTGAAGTATTGATGTCGAGAAAATGGAATATTCTGGTTTCTCATTCAGCAACTTTTATTAACGTTTTGTATGTGTACTTACAGCTTAAGAACTGAGTTTTTAAAAAGATAATTGGAAAAAAACACTGTATGACAATCGATTTTTTTTGAGAACGGGGATATTCCGTGTCTTTTTAAGTCACAAGGATATCTGGAGATTGATTATGTAACAAAGCGACGTTCTGGTTTATTGAAAAAATGTGATTTGATTTTTGGATTATAAGTCTGAGAATGTGTGGAAAGATGATCTGAGTTCCGAGATTAATGATTGACGGTTTTGGTTGTAGAGGAATTGGCAATTGGCTGTTAAAGATTCTTGCAGAGTTTTATAAGATGGACGAGGATGAAGAGGCAGACGTGGACGAGGAGAACCCTGGTGAATCTCAAAGAGGTGCGTTGATGACACAATCTGTTGTAATTGAGGTCTAAAGGATTTACATTCTAGAAATTTTTGATGTCCTCAAGCATCTGGTTTACGTGCATTGCTATTTTGCAGGAAAGAAGGCTCCACGGAAATACGTGCCCAAAATAAATTCGGGTCCCTATGCCATCTTAATCACCTTGTACAGGTACAGGTCTCTGGTCCTTGATAGCTCATGGTCTTCATTGGTGTGAGATAGTTGGCAACTACATTCTAATAGTGTTGCTGTTGTACATCTGCAGGGCTTACATGGTAGGTAAAGAGACTATGTTGCGGCAGGAACTCATCGATGCAGCTGACGCAAGCGGCCTGGCTACTATGCCTATTGAGTACGTGCTTATTCACTTCTGCGCTCTTTGCGCTATTCTGGTCTGCGATCTTGCAGTTGGTCAGGTATTTTGAAGAGTCAATGAGAATTTCCTATGTTTAGTGTCATTCTAATTATTTGTGAACAGGCCGAGCAAGGGGACGGCAAACCCGAGGTATGGATCTGGACCTCAGTTTTATTCTGGGTGGAGCTCCATGAAGACTCTCATAAATAAGGGTTTGGTGGTGAAGAAGAGTAGTCCGGCCAAGTAAGTGGCATTTAACTACATATTTTTATTTTTTCTCTTGCACTTCATTCCAGGTTAGTGCTAGATGACAGTGAAAGAGTGATTTGCGCTTCAACTACCATTGGCTGAAACGAAGGCTTGTCTTCTATGGGGTATCCTGGTGTAATGTAGGTACATGCTCACGGAGGAGGGCCAAAAAATAGCACAGGAGTGCCAAGATAGGACAAATGGCACATTTGCCTCCACAGTGGCCACGGATTACACCCTGCCTCCACAAGAAAACGAAGTTGCTCCAGTTAGGGGAGAAAGGGCTGCAACTTCTCGGGCCCGCCCTAAAAAATCAAAATCAAGTCAAAAGGCAACCACTCTAGATGTCAATAAAGTAAGTTCAAATTCAGGTAGCTCCTAGGACTCTTGGTTTCCATTCTTGTTCAAGTGAGCTTGCTAAGTTTGTTGGAGAAAATTTTCTCCTTTTTGAATTCTGTGAATGATCCACGACTGCCAATATTCAGTTCTAGGTCTTGATGATATTGACAATCTGAATAAGTGTTGTGGGCTGGTTTTGGACTCTTCAGCTGAAGACAATAGGATACAAGGAAGAAGATATTGACGCAGCTGTTAACGAAGCAACAGCTACAAGTGGTCTACAGGACAGTGATGTTTGGGGCTTTGTGTTGGGGATCTTATCCAGGGGAGGTGCCCATATAGGGGCAAAAGAGAAAGCTCCAGTAGCCAATGTGCCCGTCTCACAACCTGCCATACAACGAGGGGCAAAAGAGAATGATCCAGCAGCCAATGTTCCCGTCTCACAACCTGCCATACAACGGGCTGTGGACAGAGGCAAGCATTATGGTCCTCTTTTTTGTTGATTTTGTAGTTGATCCTTACCAAGCTGGAAACATATCTTATACGCTTTCTTTCACCAATATAATTGGCAGGGACTGCGCCGGCAAACGGCTCTTGGTACCACTCAGCTCCAGTGGTCACTGTGGAGGCAAATGTGCCTTCTACAAGCACAGGTGATTTACTTCCACACTCCATGTATTCTGACAGAGTGCTTCCTGTATTATTGGAACTCTAGCACTGTGGAGAGCAATTCACATAACTAACTCCATGTATGTAATTACTGTACAGTGCGTCCCTTAAATTATTTAAATGCCAGGTCACAGGGCATGGAGGCAAGTCTTGCAGGAGCCAATGAGCTGGCTGTACCTCCTCTGGACGTGGGTGAAGCCTTCGGACAGATTTACGAAGTGTTTCTTGTTTTAGATTCACGGGAACAATTTCGCCGGGATGCAAGAGGGTAGGTTCTGATTCCTTGATGGTGGACGCATGCACAAGAGTGTTTGACTCAGAATTTTAGGATGTAGATAAGTTTGGTGGTGTTGATGAAAGGCAATTTCGTTCGTTTTTGCTGATTTTCTATGATTTTATGTAGGAAAACCTGGTCTGGATTGAGGAATTTTGACCTTTATGATCTGCAATTCTATCATTTATTTACAAGTGCTATTGTGTGTGCGTCCAGAGGTGCTGCACTACAAAAGTTTGCTGATCGAATAGGCGTGCAATTCAAGGTTCAAGTGGAGGTGAGCGATTAAATTTACGCATCCTATCCTTATGTGGACATCATTCAGGGTGTATTTACCTGTACCTCAATATTATGCTCTCAGCTTATAAGCTCCACTCAACTTTGCAGACAAGACAGTTGCCAGTTGGAGATGCACTTTGGATTGCAAGACATAAGGTCTTGAGGTACGAGTATGTGCTAGATTTTATTGTAGAAAGAAAGCGGGTAGATGACCTTTGGTCATCCATCAAGGACAATCGGTACAAGCAACAGAAACTAAGGCTGCAGGTTACTATCTCTTTGCATTTTATGAGTGTCTTCTTTGCAGCATTACAGCATGTCTTCATATTGCTTCTGTTCATTCCTTTTCTTACGAATCCATGTTGCTGCGGACTTCTGTAATCGGTAGGTACTACACATGTAGTATCGTTTCTTTAGCACGA
Source organism: Pohlia nutans (assembly GCA_022496805.1). NCBI lineage: Eukaryota > Viridiplantae > Streptophyta > Bryopsida > Bryales > Mniaceae > Pohlia > Pohlia nutans. The sequence continues at coordinate 38,072,646 of CM040085.1, forward strand.
AGTCTTCTAATACTGGAACTTCGGATGCAGAGGTGCGGAGTGAAAAGGCTTTTATACTTAATTGAAGGAGACCCGAACCTGACTGATGCTTCAGAACCTCTGAAGACAGCGTAAGACTATTCTTACATGTATTTTTACATTTTAGAGGCAGCAAAAACTCTTTCATGTTTACATTTGGTGAACTCAGGCAAGAACGAAAAGGTCTCCTTAAAAAATAATTCTGAGATGAATAAAAAAATGAATATTTTTCTCTTATTCCCGTTTAATTGATTGAAAGGCCACTCTCAGCAGTAGTTATAATGCAACATGATTATCTTACAGCTGTTTAGGCAGGGAGCATATGTCGTCCACTCCCATGGCATTTGCAAATCCACTCCATTTAATATGAGCTTCATAGTTATGAGCTCTCATTGATCTTGAGTGTCCAGCTTAAATTTGACAAATTATAAATCTGTGCCAATTTCGCGTTTCTTATCTGTTCAGGGCATTTACAACCGAGATTCTAGAAGGATTTGACGTACAACGTACGCGTGACATGAGTGAGACGGTTCAGAAATATGGCGAGCTGACCTCGGCAATTATTGACCGGTATGCGTTAGAAGTTGGGAAGCCTGGCCAACATTCTGGGGGTAATTGTATGCGCTATGTGGAGTTTGTGGACTTCTGCAAGGATATAGAAAAGGAACGTGTCACTGATGTGTTTGGTGTCCAATTGATGCAGGTACTGTTTGTTCTTCTGAACTCTTAAATGTATTTGCTTGCTCGCCATGTCAAGTTTTTGGTTCCCTGTTGTCTTCTCTTTAGTAGTTGTTTTCTTCATTTCCCCTCTTCAATTTGTGTTGACTTGCTTCTTTGGTTGAAACGATGGGATATATAGGTGCGGAATGTCACAGAAGACATTGCTCTGTCAATCCTGGAGACATATCCGACCTTATATTCTTTAGCTCTCGCTTACACAGAACTCGTAAGTGTTCCCTTTGCAAAAGAGTCTGTTCTGAGTACCATGTACTTAGAATTTTCTGTTTTAAATTTTACTAAGAGTTTTTCTAGTTAATCTGAAAGTCCTCTATTGAATTGGCGTTAAATACTCGGCAAAGAGAATTCATTTGATGTGAGTAACGGGTCGTATTTTGTTTAATATGTTCCAGGAGGGCGATGTTTCAGCGCAAGAGCTACTGTTGAAGGACATACCGATACGCAACAAGAACAAGACTATTGGCGCAAATATCAGCAAGAACATTTACAAGCTTGTGTGGGCTCCATAATTCTGTAAGACTAGTGTGCCTTGCGTTGTCGACTAAAAACCGTTTTGTGGTTCTTCTCGAGGCGAGTAGATTTTCTGATCAGCTTAACCAGGCCCATGCCCAAGCCCATGTAAAATTTTGCATTGCTTCTAAGCCCCAAACTTTCCAAATCTTCATTACTGTAGTTTTCAAAAACAATTATCCTATTGTTGGTTCTAAAGCAAACAGAAACTGCATGAGACTTACTAATGATACCATGTGCATGACCTAGAGCCTGCGTTTCCTCCCGCTCAGTTATATACTGTACTGCAGGTAGTGAAGCAAACAAATAACGAACTTAACCCTGGAACGTCGCCCGATGGACTGTCAACCATCTGTGGTTCATACTGAGAAATTGGGAATTTCATTCCTTTTTTTCGGTGAAGATTTAACAATATGCCATTGAGCTTAATTCAAGCAATTTATGATATTTTAAAATTTTACATGGGGGTTACAACTCAAAGAACTGTGTATTTTGGCATTCCTGGCTTCAAATTGGTTTATTTTGCATTTGAGTTTAAGTAACAAAATGAAGCGTATCAAGTATTGTATTTGTTTCATTTAAATTTTTTGAAATATCCTAAAACGAAATATTTTTTATTTTAACTTAATCATGGCATACAAAAAAATTAAATCGTGTTTACATCACTATCTAGTGTATGGTGAAAATTCAAATTTTTGGATACGCTGTATGTATTGGTAAAATCCATACTTTGCTACCTAACATGTAATATAGTTTGTCTATAAAAATAAAATAAAAACTATTGTTTTCATGCAAGTGTAGCAGTGTAGTATCTTGAGTGAATAGTATAGTGAGTGATTCCTAAAACTTTGCAATTGTAAAGAAGCCAAATTGTAACATTGTCAAGCACTTGAGATGAAACTCTTCTCTATTACAAATCTATTATAGGTCTCAAATTTATTAAGAATTGATTCAAGTATTGATTATCAAAGTATCTTATTGTGTAAAGAATTATTAAATAAAGGTAGAAAAATCATTAAAAATTATATCCATGACTTTAAATGACCTAGGTTGCACTCAAGATTGTTGTCAAAAGAAACCTGAATTCCTTTTTATTGTGGGTGTGCATACCAATTTTTCAAGAATGTTGTTGTCTATTACAAAGATTTGTGCCAACCATTGACTATGATGTGAAAAATACTCTTATGAATTAATATAATAAAATTTTACTATTATATCACAATTTTTAACAAATTTGGTTTAACAAATTCACAAGAGGAATTGTTGACTTAAATCTTTATTAGAACAAATCCACTATTGTTCTCTACTAAGATTAAATAAAGATTTTGATGTTTCAATTGTAGAGTTGTTTGAAGTGTACGTGAAAATAAAAAGTGCCAAATTTAAATGAAAATTATATTCTAATTCCAATAGAAATGGTTGCATTTATCAATAGATATAAGATGGAAGAAAACAACCCCCAATTAATTTCAATTTCCTACAATTTTTTAAGGCTACATCAAATTCAAAGTGTTTATTTTGGTGGAAATTAAAAACTAAAATGTCATGAAATTTTTTGGTACCCTCATATCTAACCGAGTGAATAAAGGGACTATTGTGAATGTTTCAATTTGTTTAGTAATGTATAGCAATTGGCTTTTGTTGGAGATGTTCTGTGCAAGATACATGTTTTGTAAACAAAAAGAGAGGGAAAAAGAAAAACCAACCAACCAACTTCAACTATGTAGTAGATATTTGGTGGATTGGGATGAAGAGAAGACATGAATTCAAAACTTAAAGTTTCATTTGCCTTGCCTAAAATCACAAAAACCCATTTTAACTTGGATAGAGCTTTACAAGTTAAACCAATTGCATAATTACTTCATTTCTCTTAAAGTGAATAATTTTTTTTGTAGCTCGATCATAACTTGTCTGGATAGTTAAATTTCTTGTGGCCGGTTGCTTGTCTGGACAATTGTAAACTGACTCTAAGCATGTGAGGAACTATCAGACATTAGGAACTATCAAACAAAATATTTTTGCTAAAGGACGTTTATGGGTCAAGACCAAACTTGAATGAGAGGATCTCCTCAACATGATTTTTGCATGTATGTCAAGATGGCATATGGCCTCTAGACATGTGGCTTTCATGCTGCACAAAACCATATTACAAAAATTTGATCAATCCTCTCCTTGTGGTATCACATTCTCTTTTAGATCATAACAACCCTTGATTGATGTGAGATTTCCCAACATGAAATTGATGTGAGATGTCCCGCCAATTGTATAATTTATTCCTCTTAATGTGATTAAAATTTCTTGTGACTCATGACTTGTTCGGACAGTTAAATTTCTTGTGGTTGGTGCTTGTTTGGATAGTTAAAGTTCTTGTGCCTTAGTAGCTTGTTTGGACAATTGTAAATTGACCCTAAGCGTGTGAGGTTCTATCATAAAGAAGATTTTTGCTAAGGGACGATTATGGATCATGGCCAAACTTGGATGAAAGGATCTCTTCAATATGATTTTTGCATGCATGTCAAAAAGGCATATGGCCTTTAGACGTGTGGCTTTCATGCTACACTTAGCCTTAGGACAAAAACTTCAATCAATCCTTTCTTTGTGGTGCTTCTTTGCTTCTACTTTGAACCACAACAACCCATGATTGATGTAAATGTCCCATTAGGAAATTAACATGCAAGGGCATTCAGGGTTTAGAGTAACAACACATAGGTGGTTTTTTAATTACTATAACATCAATGAAGATTCTATAATTGGAACCTTTCACCAATAACTTAACAACTTAAATTGCATTGGGTCAACTCATCAATTTCTAACAGTTTTACAATATAAAACATTTAATATCAATAGGAATATTCACAATGGAAAACTTCCATTGTTGAATTCTCTAAAACATAGTAGTTTGATTTTTTATAAATAAAACAAAATCTAAACCATTAACCTCATGTCATAGTATATTAATTGCTTAAGCACTATAAAAAAAAGTTCATTATGTTGTTTAACAATTCCAACTCTACTTCTATTTTAACTCAATTTTATTTTTTTATTAATCCACACTCTCTATTTCTATTGAATTGACAATAAAAAGTAAATGCGTAAGCACTATAAAAAAAGGTCTATTATGCCCTTTTAATAATTCCAACTCTACTTCTATTTAACTCAATTTTTTTTCTTAATCCACACTCTCTATTTTACTGCGTTGACAATAAAAAGTAAATTTGAAGATGAAATTGGATCCTTTCATAAAAGTCAAAATTATGTCAACCGCTTAGTGAATATGAATGTTGGTTATTTTTATACATATTATATGTCATGCATGTTGTAAATTGTGAGTGCTAGTAGTAGAGCCTCACTTACAATCTACAACATGCATCACGAAAGCATTTGCTCAAACCTAATACAAAGATCGGTGAACATCCAAGTCACTTCCACAAATTGTCTATAGGATCTTTTTTAAAGAATCATAGAATTGGCTCTAACAAGATTGATACTCAATCACCATGAACTGTATGAGCCCTCAATTGATTGTCTCAATCTGCAGCACAACACCATTCACATGTATTTGAATGTGCACCAAATCTTAATTTGAGCTTCAAACCCTAATTTAACCCTTAAACGTACCACTCTTTTGTAGGAAAGTCAAACTACACAATTTAGCCTTCAAGATTTATCAAAATATATTTTGTAATATTTTTCATGCATGGAATTGAAATTTTCAGATTTTTTTGATTTAATACGGCTTTTTAACAAATTTTTAAGTCAAATACTTCAAAAAAAAAATTATTACAAAAAAGCTTTAAAAAATTAATATTTTTTTGGGAGCAGGTACAAATTACAATGGAGAATCACATGATATGTTTTCCATAGAAAAATTGTATTTAAATTTTGAAATTCGAAAGGTGAACATCCTATGTAGTGTAATTCAAACCTTGAGCTACAAAGCTTGCACAAGCAATAAAATACTCAATAATTGGAATTTTTAAGGTTTGAAAAGTGGAGTTCAAACTAGACTTAATAAAATTATTATCTTAGTTGGATGTATTAGCAACAAAAGTCGTCTTCAAGATCAAAATTGGGTTTGACCAACAAACGTCCAGAAACTGGATGCCTGGACGTTTAGGGGTTAAAGGAGTACCCAAAACATTGCCGAATTGTTACATAAAATTCATTTTGGTTCATTAGCCACCACTTTCTAGTCTGTTGATTGTTCACATGTTCTAAGATCCTATACGTTTTCTAGTAGAACATCTCGTAGTTAAAGTAGAACAACAAAACACCATGATCTGAACTTGACGGACAACGTAGTACAAAGAACACTTGTGACAGGTAGTGTGGGCAACGATGACCATGTCCACACGCCCATGGTGCCTCCACCGCTGGCCCTCGTTAACGTCCACAAAGTTCATAGGGGGTTTAACATCCCGAGTCTTGGGCTACGGTAGTAACTTGCTTATAGAAAATGTGAGCAATAGATTATTATGCATACAGTTCTTTAACCCTCGTAAGCTATACCTAGGAATAAGAATTGTTACACGAGAATGTAGCGGGTTCTAGAATATTGGACATGCCAAGTAATTCTTCACCTAAAAAATGATGGTAGAGAGTTGGAAGTGCATAGAATTGGATGTTCACTGCCTCAAGAATCACATGTTTTGAATTTTTTATCTTTCATGCAGTGAGAGCAAAAAGGTGAATTCTTGCAAGGGCTAAAGAACCTTATGAGTTACGATCATAGCTAATTAGGAATAATGGCATTTCCTGAACTTCAAACCCAAATATAATATACATTTAATTTATTTTTAAAAAATTGGCACAGACAACTCGCAAATAAATTATACATTTGACATAACCCCTCATACATGCCCTGATATCATAATCATATGACAAGTAGTTGTTGAATCCTGAGTGCCTACAGGCTAAGATAAGTTATGATTAACCCTTTACCGTCCCCATTCAACACTGTTTTCAAAGAAGCGTTATTAAATGTTTGATGAAAACCAAAAATGGGGTTATGGTCAAAGCAAAGTCGTTAATGTCAATGTGAAGATCACATTTGTACGGTTGGATTTATTCTATTTTTATTTAATATTTTAAAATTAATTTTGCAAGGTTTTCTCTTGAAATTCAATTTAAAATCCCAAATTAGCACCCAAAAAAATTAATTAATTTTTAATGAAATTGGAATAGCACGCACTACGAGATGATATGGTTTTCATTATTTGATTTTATTTATTTTGGAAAATCATATTTAAGGTCCCACTTTTTAAACTAAAAATGAATCTTGACATAAACCAATTGTGTAGTTTTTCTAAAAATCATACTAATCTATTTTGAAGATTCAAACCGTACCAAGGATAGTGAACTTGCTCAAGAACCAAGAGAAATTTTGGTGGATGAAAATTGTTCAATTTGGATGAGAATCTAGCAGTTTCAATTTGTGCGTCGTCCACATAGTGGACACTGGCGCGTTAAAGGTTAAATGCTAAAAAAATTCATTTTCAGAGTTGTGCAACTCACTTTTGAAGTTGGGGCCCAGTTCAGACCATCGCCTAGAAAAAACACTCTATGCACTTATCAGTCCAGTGCCTTGGCCTCTACTTTACTTGTCATGTCATCACAATAGAAGGAGCTCGCGCGATAAGCTTTGTCCAGTGGACAAGATTGAGACCACTCCTTGGGATGATCCCAAATTTCACATGTTTTGTCCACCTACGTAGAGAATCATGAGCTGATGTGAAAGCGGAGAAGAGGGGGCTTCCGCTAGGGTCTGAATCATGTACTCGAGAAAACTAAATTTCAACCAATCTGGGACAAGAAAGTTTCCTCCGTCTTGTGGTTTGAGGCATGCCTAAGTTGCAGACGACTTTTCTGCAATGGACCATCTCAAGTACATGAGTCTTGTAAGTAAAATTTTAGCCCCTACAAGTTCAAGGATTCATGGTTTTGAAATGACAAATTTAATGGATCGTATTTGTGTAAATACATAATTTGGATGGGACCAAATTTTATACCATTAATATCAGTGAAGAATATTACATGTGTTGATAAAAAAAAAACAAGTAAGATTGAAACAAAAAGTTCACATTGGACCTACTCTAAACTGGTAAAAAAAGACATGAGGTCCAATTCACGCTTCTTGGTCCATTAGGTGCACAAAAGATGTCCCCATGAGCCCTTGTCCTTACCTAGGACGTTCCTTCCCATCTGAATTGTGCATTTGTGCTCATTTGCAATGAACACCGTATTCTTCATAAGGTTCTTTAGCCCTTGCAAGGGTTCACCCTTTTGCTCACTGCATCTAAGATAAAAAATTCAAAACATGTAATTCTTGAGACATGGCTACTGGGGACTTCCAACTCTCCACCATCATTCTTTAGGTTAAAGACTACGTGACATGTTTAATATTCTAAAATTTGCTACAGCCATTCTCATGCAACGATTCTTATTCCTAGGTACAACCCAGAAGGGCTAAAGAACCTTATGTTCATTTGCACTCCCAAAATAAAATATTAAAAGTGTCCCGTTCTGGGGATGTTACTAAAAAGGGCATTCTTATCAGGTGTGGCAAGTCCAAGTCTTCAGATTTCTCTAGAACCCCCGGTGGTCTTGAATGAATGGGGACAAAAGTGCCCCCTATTTTTGTGCGGTTTAGGCCCCACTTTAAAAAACAACCCCCTCCTCCAATGGTTTTTTTATTCCCAAGTAGGTCTAATTTGGGGCCGTAGGCCCCAAATTAACAAAATAATTTGCCTGGTTACCTGCAAGGAGCAATTCTCAATGCAATTCAAAGTACAGTAACTTATTATTAGGGATTTTTTTTGGTATTTTGGAGAAATGCTGAAGTGACATAAAATAAAATGGTGCAGCCAAATAATTTCATATTCATCTATGGACAATGGTTTGATATGGGTACCCCAAAAAACCCTTTTAACTTTTAAATCAGCCCTTGTGGCAACTTTGAATGACTCCCTCTTTAAAACAAAATAAAAAATGAATCGACCGGATGTAGTTTTGATTTCCTACTCATGAAGCACACAAAAAAAAATCACGTAAAAATTGAAGAGTTTCAAAGATTTTAGAAGAGACTTTTTGTACAAAAATCAAAATTTGTCCCAGCTACTTAAAAAAATCCAAAACATTTGTAAAAAGTATTCAAGGACGTCATTTTGGTACCAATTTTTGATATGAAGTACATTGAGATATGTGTTATATGAAGTGATTCATTTGAAGAATTAAAAATATTATTTAATTTGTACTACAATGCTTGCAAATGCTAATTTTTGGCAATAATTTCCCTTGAAGCATAAAAACATGCAAATGAATTTATTCAAATAAAACTATGGACTAGAATTAAAGTGTTTCATGTCATTTAGGTGTGGATATTTTATTTATAATTTTTATTTATAATTTTAGGCAATTGAAATGAAAAAAATTGTTGAAATCTGGAAAACAAAAATGTGTTTGGAATTTCAAATTTTTCAAATTTCGACAAATTCGTCCACTTCAATTAACTAAAAATTGATTATTTTTAATTAAAAAAATCCACACCTGGATGACATTAAATACTTTAATTCAGGTCCAAAATTTTAATTGAATAAGTTAATTTACATATTTTTATGCTTTGTGGGAAAATTTTCCAAAAATCAACATTTGTAGGCATTGTAGTGGAAAATAAATAATATTTTTAATCCTTCAAATTAGTTATTTCATATAACAGATATCTAGATGTACTTCATATCAAAAATTGGTACCAAAATGTCGTCACTAGATATTTTTAACGAATGTTTTGGATAGTTTTAAGTAGCTGGGACGAATTCTGATTTTTGTATAAAAAATCTCTTTTAAAATCTTTAAAACTCTTCAATTTTTACGTGAATAATTTTTTTGATGTACTTCATGAGTGTAGGAAATCAAAACAACATTCACTCCATTCATTTTTTATTTTGTTTTAAAGAGAGTCATTCAAAGTTGCCATAGTGGTTGATTTAAGAATTAAAAGGGCTTTTGGAGTACCCATATAGACCATTGCCTTTTAGTTATATTACTATAGACTATTTGACCTTCTCTAAACCAAAGAACTTCCTCTATGTTTCCTTGGGTGATTTGTCCTCCAAGCTTTTCCATTCAACACTTCAACAACTATTTTTAATTATAGTATTCATATAAAAAAAATTCTTTGTGGGGTTTATAGTGTAAAGATAATTTATAAGAACCATAAGAATCTTTTAATTAGTTTTAATATACATAAAAGAGATTTGTATAAAAAAAATTGTGAATCTTCCTATTAACTGTGGTAGTCATACAAAGGTTGTGTGAAGTGTGTAAAAATGTTTTGTAAGGATTTAAGGATTTTTTGGTTAATAGTAGTATTCATACACAAATCCACTTATTTGTGGAAAAATGTTTTGTAAGGATTAAAAAGCTCTCTTAGTTGGCTATAGTATTCATACCATAGAATTAAAGAATCTGTTGGTTAAATGTAATCTTTATAAATAATTCTTTTTAAATGAATAAAAGGAATTATCTATTTAGGTCAACTAATCTATAAAAGGGCTAACAAAATATTGATTGTACTTCTAAAAAATTCAAAAATTTCTATTTATTTATTTTTTGTCTCAATATGACTTCAATATAGAGTATTTCCAATAGTAATAATTTTTTTTTAAAAAACTTGATACTAGATAATATAACAATCTCATTATTGCGACACATTTTTGCACGATCAAACTATTGTAGTCTTAAACTCCCTCTCTAATATGAGTATGACCTCGATAATACAACACTTTGAAAAATATACCCCCCTTCTATGGATGACCTTATTAATTTTTCAATAGGCTTCTGTAGAAATCCCATTACAACACAAAGAGTGCAACAACTCAAAAAGGCTTGGTCACAAAATATAAATAAATAAGTAATTTAGGTGTTTTCTTAAGTAAGCATAAAAAAATCTAAACTTTAGTAGTAGGCAATGCTCTAGCATTTATATGATTTTTTAATCATCTACAGTGCCTAAGGCTAGGGAGCCTCTTATGAGATTGATGTACATTAAAAGTTTATTTTTTCAAGGTCAGGAGTACACTAAATGGTGTATTTAGTATATAGGGATAATTGATGTCTTTTACCACAATTTGTTCAAAGGTGAAGAAAAACAGTGTCCCTACAATATATAGGTGTTTGCCACTTGTCATTCCCATTTTTACTGAGGGTGTCATGTTCTTTTCAAGTAATGATAGTGACATGAGGTGGCATGCCATGTTTATTATAAAGTTGCCATATGTAATTCGTACACTACATTCATTTTTTTTTTACAAGGATACTATATCTTCCTAAAATTAATAATGTTCAGGTTGACAATTGTATCCCAAATATTAAATACGTCATTTAGTGTAATGTATTATACCATGTACAATGAGAGTAACTATAAAAAACTACATTAGTGCCCAAGAATAGACAACTCATCCAAATGAAGTTTATTTTTTCTAAAGTATGGCTACTTTTTGAAGTTGCTTTACATATGTAATGTGAGGGCCACATAGGTCATGACACAATTGGTTTAATATAGATGAAGTAAAATGGATGTTTTTTAAACTGGGAGACAAGATATTTGCTTTATAAGTGTTGTTAAGAAAACAAATGTCTCTCTACTTCACAATATCAAACTTCAAGGATGGGAAGTAAAACAATCACAATCTCCGTTGTTGGGGCCTATAGAACTACACATATTAAATATCTCCAATTATAGAGGCAATTGAATATACTCAAGTCATCAATGATCAATGAGTGATCTTGTTTAAATTGTTAAAAAAATTTAAGAACAATGTTGATGAAGATAAGTCAACCAATATGACAATTTACAATTGCTATTACATTATTCAATTGATTAGAGGGGACTAAGAAAGAACATCACTACATTTTACGAGGATAGTTGAACTCCTAACTTTTCATCAGAGGCACTCCTTCTATTCTTATACAAAAAGCACCTCCAAGAGTCCAAGAATTCAACACACTGTTGGAAACACATTGAAGAGATGAAAAATCATAGAACTGTTTCCAAATGAGGTAGCACATGCATTTCCTCACATTCCAATAGCGGTTAGTGCCAAGGCCTTGGCATCCTCCATTGGATGCCTTTTTGTTGCAACCCCTAGAAAAATGTGCATACGTGGAGACCCAGATACAAGTCCTATTGAATTTCACGAGCACCAAAAAAGAAGAAGGATATGAAAGATTGAGGATGAGTATGAAATGCTGCAATTTGTTAGCAAAACTTCACTAGTAGAAAACATGGTCGAAAAGAACCGCAACCAAAATCGGCTGTGGTTCTTTTGACCACCCTGATCTGCAGTCACTTAGCGACTACAGAATTTTTGTTTTTGATTTACGACTGCAATTTTAGGAATTTCAGAGCGTGTAATATACCGTTGGAAAGGTCTTGAAAACACCTTTCCAACGGTATATTACACGTCCCTAAATGATTAAAATTGCAGTCACAAATCTAAAAAAAAAATCTGCAGTCGTTTAGCGACTGCAGATCAGGGTGGTCAAAAGAACCGCAGCCGATTTTGGCTGCGGTTCTTTTCGACCATGTCTTCTACTAGTGCTTGGAATTGGCAGCTCACAGATGCGGAACATGAGATGCTCTCTGCCAAGGGAGTTGTTTGTACGTTTTTGTGCCGTTCTCTAAATTTTCATCTCTTCATTGTGTTTGTCAATCGTTTCATTGCTTAAAGTATTCTTGTTTTCACAAAACCATATGTCGAGTTGGTTCATGTCAAGGATCTTGCAAATGAACATTTGTTTGTTTAGTACAATTTTCACCCCATGTTTTGAGGATTGTGAGGTGTCGTTTGTTGCAATTGAGATTGTTTAGACAATTAATTATTGTTTGGAGCCAAAAATTCAAACACTTCAAGCTTATGAAGATTGTCTCTCCAAGCATGCAAGTCTCTCTCCCAAATCTCTCTCCTTCACAGAGGCTTTATTAGCATTGAAGAACTTTTTAAAACGCAACAGATTATACAACAATGTGAGTCCTTACATTTGCACACAATAAATTAATAGTAACATGTAAAATGTAATACTTTAGTCATTTCAATTTTGAATGGTAACCTTACTATTAGGTAGTATAGAGTCTATCCTTAATAGGAGTATATAGTTTTTGAGAGGGTTGTCAATTTTCCAACTTATGCTTGTATGTGAGAGACAAGTTTATTGGACTTCTTTGACATTGTGTTCCACACTTTGTCTAGTAGTCGAGTCTAGGGGAGTTACTTTCAAATATTACGTAACAATGTGCAAACAAAGATAGGGTCAAAATAAATCTTTAAAAGTAAATTTTATAAATGATTTACATTAATATAGGATGCACAAAATTGATTACAAAAACAAAAATGAGAATATTCTCATAATAACACTAATTACATTAAGTATTAATTTTAATTTTTAGAATTTTAATTTTAATATTAAGAATTATTTTTAAAATTTAAAATTTTTAACAAGTAAAACAACTTTGATTTTTGAGTCACTTTCATTGTTTCTTGGACAAAGTTGTAGGACCTTAATGTAGGGCAATCCACTTAGGATTTTTTTTTCTCTCTCTCTTGAGTTTATCATAAGTAATCAAAGATTAACTTTGAAACAATCTAGAAACTAAAACATTGGTAGCATATACCTTCAACTTCAACTTCAAACAAGAAATGAATAGTAGGATGGGTCTTTCAAATCAATGTGAATACAAGGTCAAAACACCAAAACCATACTTTTAAGCAATTCAACATAGTTGAGGTCACTTTTTTCAATGTAGAATATGTTATAGTATTAGAAATTAAAAATGATGGTTATACAAGAAAAATCAAAATTTTCGAATAAAATATGTACACTAAATAGGGGTATTAAGAGGACCAAAAATTGAAAGGGACTTACCCTATAAAAATTACCTCTCGATAAACACTAGTTTCCAATAATATTGAGATGACTTTGCAGTAATTTCAATCATGTGGAGGTTAAGTGCCATTTGTCATGTAGACGCAATAATTGCATTTAATATGAAGATGATTTATCAAGATGACTATGTAGTAAATGTTTATATTGAGATGATTTTATCCATGGCAACTCCAATTAAGTATGTGACAGTACAATGCACACATGTCTTCAACGGGATCTTGAATTGAGATAATAATATGATATCTTCTTCTGTTGTGGTAAATATTTATATAGTGTGAAATTTTGATAAATTAGTATGGGTCCCCTCAATACTCATATTCTTAGTAGTTGTTATGAATTTTCAAAGTGGAAGTTGCATAGATCACTTAAATGGTCCTCTAAACTTATCATAAAACCAATCCCTATAAAAAGACAAAATTCAATAAATAAGAATTAAAAAAGGGAATGGTTCAAAGCACTTTGTGGGATGGTTTTAGTGAAAGTCTACACTGCACAATGGGTGTAGGGATGGAATTGGATGTCATGTTTTAAACGGTTGTTGGAAGTAGGTACAAGTTGTTAGAAGTTGTGTAGTTTGATCAAGTACGTGGTGTAAACACTGACCGCTACGAGCTTGATGTCTCGTGTCGAGACAGAAGAGACCCACGGGGTGCACTCTACATTATGTTTGAGAATCACATGCGTTCATGATCCCCCTCTAAAAACCCCTTGTATACAAGGGGTTATATATCTAAAAACCTTTGTATACATATCTATTCTATCCTAATATATGTTTAATGCGAGGATTAATGTAAGGATACGTCAATACTTTCAACTCTGAATATGTTTATTGTATGTATATGTAATACGACAATGTTCAAATTAATACCCCTCTTGTGCGCTCATGTATACTTGTACGTGTTTAGTACAATGCATCCCCAGGAATAGACAAGGTTGTGAAAAAATTTAATAATAGTAAGATCACTCATTGGTCATTTCTTTTAGTTATTGGTCAACTACTTATAGTAAAGTTTTTGGAAGTAGTGGAATATAAAAAAATTGGAAGTAGTTTGATCAAATACACCACATGGGTGTATGTAATAACCACTCCCTCGATGTCTCATGTGGCAAATAGACTCCATCATCTTGTCAACATTATCTTTCATCTACATGATTGTGAAAAAATTTAACAAAGGCAAGATCACTCATTGGTCATTGATTATCATCATTGGTCAATTACATATGGTAAAATTCTTTGAATGATAAATTACTAAACAGTTATCAAAATATATTATAAGGATGACGTATAATGAATCTTTCATTTAAATTTGATAAGCTTGCAGAATAGAGAAATATCATAAAGGTATAACCGTAGAGGTGCACTATACTAAACACGTACAAGTATACGTGAGTGCACAAAACAGGTACTAATTTGAACATTGTCCTATGACATATACAAACAGTAAACATATTTAGAGCTAAAGATATTGACGTATACTTCCATTGAACATATATTTAGGACATAATAGATTTGTATACAAAGGTTTTTAAACATATAACCCTCGTATACATGGAGTTTTAGAGAAGGTCATGAATGCACGTGATTTTTAAACACGATGTAGAGTGCACCCCCCGGGGTATAAATGATTGCCAATTTTCATGAAGAACGAAATGGAGATAATGGTGTAGTACAGTTATGGCCCATTTACAAACTCAAAAATATTTTAAAAAAGAGGTCCACAATGCTAGTGAAATTTAATAGAATCAAAGGTTGTTGGATGAAAAAAATCATCCAACAACCTTTCATTGATAAATGACAAGATTTAAGTCTTGTTTTTGAGGAAAAAAAATCATAATTTGTTATTCCAATTAAGATAGGGAACTGCCATTAGTGCAATAAAGTCTACTTTTGATGAAAGACATCAAGTGTATTGGTGACTAAGAACAAACATTTTGCATACTTGATTAGAACTACCTCCAACAATTTTTGATTTGCATTGGTCTAGAAGGCCTACATTATTAATTAAATAAAACATTCATTTTATATGCTCTAATTTTTTATATACCGTAGTTTACTAGCAGTTTCGGCAGAAAACAATTCTAAAAATAGATGCCTAAAATTTCGGGAAATTATTTTTCAAAAGAATATTTTTTTGTATGGGGAAAAAACGGATTTTAAAGAATATTCGTTTTTGCCTAAATCTAGTTTTAGAAATAATTAAATATTAGGCAAAAAGGTGCATAACCTGCTAGTAAACTACAGTAATTTGATAATTATTTCAATAATTAGTCATTTAACAACCTTTATAATTGAAAAATAATGAATACCAAAGATTAATGGACAGACTTGCTTTTGAGAAAACTTCTTAGGCTTGTGATCCAAATGCAATGAACAAGGTGACATTCTCCATAATGTTGATATATTTACTCATATTATTGATGATGAAATCGACAATATAATAGATTCTATCTCTGATAGGAGACATCAAGGGTAGCTATTGTGCTACATTTGTTACTTGTATTATTGGTACATTGCATCCAGTACAATTACTAATGAGTATGATAAAGTTTCGATTTTATTATAGTCAACAAAATACGAAACACAACGTTTGTTGCATGCATTCTTGATTCATTATGTTTTCCAATCACTAATATACTTGATGAATGTTTAATTTTATATTAATCAAAGAATAAATTGTTTATTGCTTGTAGTATTGGTAAGTTATATTGTCTAATCATCAATCTACATTGTAAAGGTATAGTTGATATATAAAGGAAGACAAAGTTTATTACTTGCATTGTTGGTGCATTATATTGTCCAATCACTAATTGATATAATACATAATAGTTTTATTAAAGTCAAAAATTAAAGAAAAACGATGTTGGTTCCTTGCATTTTTAGAACATTATTTTTTGGTGATTATGAAAAAGGAATAATCTTACCGTAACCATGACACAAAAATAGATAAATCAACTCAAACATTGCCTTAACAAGCAATTTCTCTTTGGTACTAAAACGATGGACGGTTTGGCCAATTACCTACTTGTGTGGTTTAATTCTCGTATATGTGCAACATTCAAAGTTTGAATTTATTTTGTAGCTACGTTTTTTTGTTGCCTGTATTTCAATTCATCATGTTTTGTTGTACAAATCTTCTTGTTGATTTATTAATAGCTGCTTTTTCCTTCTAGTTTGCTTTGCCTTTGTTTTCATTGAATCCAGGATCATGTTTTGTTCCTTCAATCAACACATTTGCTAACAACAATATTAAACCATGTTTCCTTACTAGTTATAACTACTATAGCCTTCACAATATTCCACACTTTGGCAAATTCAAAGAAAAAATAGGGTATTATTGAATGTCACAAAGTAGCTTTTTTCAACTCAAAAGGTCTGTTTTTAAAATAAATAAAAAACTGGGATACACAAGTGATGCCTTAAAATTACACTAAGTGCCCTCAAGCAAAAACACTACACTAAATAAGGGTCTTAAAGGGACCCATACTAATTTATCGACATTTCACACTATATAAATATTTACCATTACCGTAAAAAAACACACTAACTTCATCTTTATTTTTTGACACAAATAGTCAGACAATCAAAAAAATTATTTTATTTTTGCACAACAATATTTTTTTTAACCACATATTAATTTTTACTAAGTAAGTTTGTTCAATTTTTTGGTCCCCTTGAGACCCCTATTTAGTGTAGAAGCCTAAAGTGTAGAAGCATTTAGATTCATTAATTTTGTTTCACACAATGTGGACATACCGACCATGAATTGCCAAATTTCAATGTATATATGTAAGTAATTATTATGATTGTCTTCCAACAACACATGTCAAAAGGTAGAATATTCCAAATCTAACCTTAATTTATGTGACCGTTTCAATTCTACCTTCATGTTTACTATTTTACTATCAACTACACATAGAATGGATATTGATTTAGTGAAAGGTGCAATTGAGTAGGAATAAAAGTAGATTTGGGACTTTTAATGAATAGTAATAGGCTTTTATATTGGTGTTTAATAAGTAATAGAGTATAAAATCCAAAGTAAATAATAACATGAAATTTATAATATCCTCTAAAATTCATAGAGGTCCATAGTTGATAGGTCAAATTGTGTGAAATTGTTGATCATTAAAGTAGTTGAGAGTTGTGGTTTTAGCTCTATTTTTGCTAAGCCCAAGTGAGCACATACTATCCAAGTCTATTCATCAAAATAATAGGCTTTAAATTACAACATATCAAATTAAAGAGATAGAATAGAGAATAATATTGGAAATATTGGAAAATGTCTCAAATTTGAATTTTTAAAACCCTTAAAAAACTAGGCCTTCTTGACCAAAACTAAGAATGCAAGTATGAACTCTCTTTGTCCCAAAATCATTGTCCTAGTTTTTGGCATTTTCTTTTTGCAATATTTGTCCTATGTTCTATACTTCAAACATGGGCCTTGTCCACTTCAAACGGGGAAGACAATGAGAGTGAGACAAAAACCACATACCAATATTAAAAATAAACCATTTTTTGAGTACTAAAACAGCTTTTTTTACCAAAAACTAGGACAATTATTTCCAGACAGAGGGAGTATGACTCATAAATTTTTGCAACTTAACCCCTAAAAGCGCGAGAGGTATTGGACAAAACATAAATGTGTTATAATATGTGCCTTCCATATGTTTGGTGAAGTTTGGTTCAATAGACAAAATGTAGGGCATCATCTTTACAAATTATCCGTACAGTCAAACTTCCAAAAATAACTTTAGATCTTTTCTAATGAATTTAAAAGCTTTAACCTTTGAAATTTTTATAAATCATCATTTTAACTTTAGAGTTTAAAATTTAGCATGATTGGTTAAAGTTGGTTTATCTATTATAAACTTCAAAAAAGCAAAAGAAATGATGGAGGGAACGTCATTACTTTCCCCAAGTAGCAAATGTTATAACACTAAGACAATGTTGAGGTGATCCACTTTGAAAATTTCTCTCGGATGGAGTTTAACTCGGATTGAGATATCCACACACCTGGATGACATAAAATACTTTAATTCAAGTCCAATTTTTTAATTGAATAAATTAATTTTCATGTTTTTATGCTTCGTGGGAAAATTTGCGAAAAATCATCATTTGCAAGCATTGTAGTAAAAAATAAATAACATTTTTAATCCTTCAAATAATCATTTCAAATAACACATTCTAGATGTACTTCATATCAAATATTTGGTACCAAAATGACGTCATTGGATATTATAAACAAATGTTTTGGACTTTTTAAAGTAGTTGGGACAAATTCTCATTTTTGTACAAAAAGTCTCTTTTAAAATCTTTAAAACCCATCAATTTTTACATGAATTTTTGTGTACTTTATAAGTGTAGGAAATCAAAATCACATCCGGTCGATTCATTTTTATTTTGTTTTAAAGAGGGATTCATTCAAAGTTGCCATAAGGGCTAATTTAAGAGCTAAAAGGGCTTTTTGGGGTACCCATATCAGACCATTGCCCTAATTCTTGTCCAAAAGCAATCCTTATGGATTCTTTCCTAAAATATATATTGTTCAAACATGAGAGTCTAAAGTTGGTTTTAGATACACCTATAATAAGAACTTGAAAAATTCATAGCTTATTCATATGGTATTCAAAAACCACAGTACATGCTAAGATGAGTTGGAATGGTCTCCAATTTCCATCAAAGTTCAACAAAAATTGCAGAAGTCTCATAATATGAACCATGTTAAAATGCTTAGTAGGACGCATTTAGGTGTGCATACCTTAGTGGTAGTGAGATAAAAAACTAAACTTGAAACATTGAAGGGTCATTTACATTTGTTGTCATAGTGGGTCTAGAAGGATTTAAATGTGGATGTAAATTAGGTGACCTACAAAAATCCCATCAATGATAGGTGACCCTACTCTAGTGAAGATAGTAACGTACTAGAAGCTAAAAGTTTAGGGTGAAAATGAACGTGGGTTCCACATGGGTAATTGATGAGCATAGGCTCATTCAATCAGCTGAGTGAAAGCACCAACAAGTCTTGTCACCTACCTTGTTTGTAGGGTGACTATTTTAGCATGACAAACAAACAACCCTTTAGACAATAGTGTGATGTTTTACACCAGCATACACATCACCTACATGTTTTACGCAAGCATACACATCACCTACATGTTTTATGCCAGCAGACACATCACCTGCATGTTTTACGCCAGCATATATATAACATACACATAACATACACATAAGGAAATGCGCGACAATCAAGTGAGCGGAAACATAAGTCTTGTCACCTACTTTGCTTGTAGGGTGACTATTTTAGCATGACAAACAAACGACCCTTTAGACAATAGTGTGATGTTTTACGCCAGCATACACATCACCTACATGTTTTACGCCAGCATACACATCACCTACATATTTTACGCCAACATACACATAAGGAAATGCGCAACAATCAAGTGAGCGGAAACATAAGTCTTGTCACCTACCTTACTTGTAGGGTGACTATTTTGTAATGTGATATTTTACACATACACATAACCTACTCCTCCAAATGCGCCACATATATCAATGGTTGCAAATTCAAAGATTTATTTTCCATGACTTGCTTTTTGACTCCCACTTCTCTCCATACAAGTGTTGCATCACAACTTCTTACTACTTTGGTTAAAAAAATGTTAATTCTATATCGTGTCCCATAACCGGCTGGGATTGCCGTCCGCCGCCAGTTATGTAGTCCATAAAGTAACGTTTTTCAAGGTGCATCAACTGACGGAAAGCATAAAATTCAATACAAGATACAATCCAGTGATAGAAGGAACAAAAATGTGTCAACGCCAGTTAGGCTATACTGATTGCAGCAAGGGATCAATGCAACAAACAACATCATTCTCTTTAGGAAGAGCGGAGTGGAAGAAGACCACTTGAGCGACATAAGGCCTAAGTGGAATATATTCCCTCAGCGATTATAGTAGCACATCAACACAGAAGTTTCAAGTCTGTATATGAACAATTTGGCATAGTTGTCTCCCAAGGGAGCATGATAGTTGTCCTCCAATCTACGGTAGAGCAGGGGCAAACCCAATCAATACCAATGGCTCAGCCACCAACAAGTCATTCATGGGCTGAAAGATCAATAAAAAACTACGTCAACGACAGAGTGGGCGACACCACTCTCTCGGGCAGCTTGCTGT
The DNA here is from genome assembly GCA_022496805.1 of Pohlia nutans. Classification (NCBI taxonomy): domain Eukaryota; kingdom Viridiplantae; phylum Streptophyta; class Bryopsida; order Bryales; family Mniaceae; genus Pohlia; species Pohlia nutans. Next base: position 38,093,031 of record CM040085.1, read on the forward strand.
TGTCATGCGCCCAGAACGAGTTGTTGTTGGAGCTCAAAGCCAAGGGACTGGAAAAAGCTGTTGTAGCAACACAACCCATGGGAGGCGAATATGGCACCCTGACACGCGGTTTCGCTGGACAAGTCCCACTGCCAGAAACAAAGCCGAGTTTCGAAGCTGCTGGGACATCACTGGGAAACAGCTGATCAGGGAGATCATGCACACACGCTGGAGAACCCGGCCGGCTGTCATCTTGCCCCAAAGTAGAGCCCTCAGAGAAAAAACCAGAGAATCCTGCATACAGAGCTTTCGCAGTGGGACTCACGTCACCTAAACCTGCAAACAAAACCTCAGAGTGGTGGGGGTTAACATGCTCAGGCACCAACAGCCGGTGAAAGCCACTCACGGGGTCCATGTCAAATCCAGAGCTCTCCGGGTTGGAACTGCACTGACTGAGGTTGCCAAAGTGGTTGCCCCAGATGTCATACACAAGCTCCCCAGAGCTTTGCCCAGAAAGCGAGGTGCTTGCATTCCAAGGAGCTCCGAGGATTGGTTCCCTGTCCATGTGCAACTCGGGGCTCGCTGTAAAGCCAAGGCTTGTCCAACCTGGTTCAGAAGCAGCTTGTTTGGTTATCTTGGCCCCCGGAGCTCGCAGAGCTGGTGCAATAGCAGGTGGCGGGACGATATCAAAGGAGTCGATTCGCTCACCGATCCCAAACTCACAAGCAGGATGAACCCATCCCTGGCACGAGTTCAGGCGTGGAAACGAGGCTGAGGTTGTGAAACAGGCTGCAGGTCCTTCTTCCGCCACAGCGTACGCATTGCGCGCGTTTCGGCTCGTTCGATACGACTGGCTTCCATCTTCTTTGTTGTGTGGCGTCTTCTTCCGTGCAATGGCAGCCCATTCACTGACGTTGCTCCGTTTGCCAACACCTGGGCCCCTCTCCAATGGTGACTGCTTCGCTACTGCTTTCCTGGGCTGCTGCAATGGCGTGGAGGCAACAACGTTGTTGTTCCGCCGTGGACTCTCGGTGACCGGTACCGGGTTGATGGCTTTGAGTGAATGCAGGACTTTCACCTTCAGCTTCGGAAGAGGAGCAGGGTCTCCAAGGTCGACAGATCCCGAGCTCCTTGGGCTTAAGGACGGATCCGACTTCTTCTCGGGAGATGGTGGACTGATGGGCCAAGAGGCTGCAGAAGGTGTCACAGGTGAGGCAGGTGACGCCGGGGACATGGTAGCCACGTCGTGCCTGGCGGATTTCTTCTTCCTCCTCCTCTTCTCACGTTCCACAGGTGGCGCACAGGGGGATGCAGGCTGCGTCTTCTGAGCCACACTCGAAAACGTGTTCTTCGTCGAATCTTTGACAGACGACAAGTCGGTGGGAGGAGCTCCACTTATTAGTACAGGAGCTACCGTTTCTATTTCTGGCGGGGGAGCTACTGGGGGAGCTACTGGGGGAGCATCCTTCACAACTGCGTCAACTGCATCAACAGAACTCTCCATGAAACTGGAATGTTTGTTTTCTGGCCTCAGAAACTTTGAAGCCTTGGGTTGCTTCACAGATGGTGGATGATGACTCGGGTCTTTCGTGGTCACAGGGAAACCCGTCTCTGCATTCCCTTTGCCACTCCGTGTCTGGTCTGCCTTTGCAGCGCCATTATTCTTCCTATCTGAGCCTCCTTTCCGACCCCCTGCCTGTGGAGTGCCTGAGCCACTTGCAGCAGCAGGAGCTACCCCTGTTGATGTTGACTTGGGCGATGGTGCAGACGACGCAGTCGGTACCGGTGTGGTTTGTGCTGCAACTGGTGTCACAGACCGCGGAAGACTGTAGTCCGGGTTGGACGTGCTGCAATCCTTCCTCCACAAGGTGGATCCAAAAGCTGCCCAGATGCCATCTACCACAGTTGCAAGAGCGCCCCAGCCCCACATCTTCAGGAGCTTGTCCCTCTTCTTTATGAAAGGGGTAACTCGACTGTTGCTCCGCCGGTGACACCCGCCCTTACCCAGGTCGCCCGAGATTGTGGGCAACTCTGTGTCATGTACAACCACTTGGAAGAAAACGAACACACCTATTATAAACCCAAAAATCAGCAACCCCATGAACAGCTTGTAATCCATCAGCAGGTCAGTGATGCCTTGACCTGTGTGGGATCCGCCTAAGTCCTCCACTGTGCGTCCTGTACCGCCAGTTACAAAAGCCATGACAGGAGGGGAAGAATCCAAACATTGCAACACGATAGCTCGGTAGGCAACTTCAATCAGATGACCGATTGTGCTGTTGGTGCGCACTACTATCTTCTGCAACCTCCTACATGCAGTCGACTCGTGAGGCTGGTTCTGGCCACTGAACGTAATATTGGCCACTTCCGTCTCCAAACCTGGTTGCAGAATGCGTCCTTTTTCGTAGTCAATGGCAATCCTAGGATCTCCAGGGTCTTCATATATTTCCTCTACCTGCAACAAAAGCCAACACCTTCATCAGCATTACAAATACTCAGTGGGTATCTCATAAAACCTTCACCCTTCAAGAATGTATAAAAGGATGAATCACATGTATCTCTAGACGGGTTCATGAAATAAGGTGAGCTTTCTCAACAACCTCTCGAGTGAGTGAGTGAGTGAGTGAGCCAGCAAGGTGTTAGGGGTCATTAACAATGCTTTTGATTTCCACGAGTGACCCTTGCTAGAACGTGCGAATCAATGCCAAAAGTTACATGCACAAAAACGACTTTGATTGAAACGTGAGATCTATGAGAATGGGATATATAGAGTGTTTGATTTTCTGACCTGCACTAACTGCTCGCCTGAGTTTTGAAGGATCAAAGGCTGCGAGCTTGCCTCATCACCAACCAGCATTCCAAAGTCCAACGTATCAGGAATGGACAGCACGGGTGACGGGCTCGAGACTCTTGAGCTGAAAGGGTACACTAGAGTGACTCCTTTACCCTCCAGAGGTGGCCCAGTAACTCGAATCTGGAATGCCCCCCGAAGTATTTCCCCTGGTTCCAGTAATATGTTGAAAACTACAATATCCTTCATGGTCTGCGCTGGGAGTTCCCATGTGTCCCCGGCTCGCATCAGCAGCCCATGTTTCTGACTACTTTCGCCAGATCTGCCTTCCTCTGCTTCAATAACAATATCATCTAAGGTGGATTTACTAATTCTTTTTCTCCCTTCAGTGGTCAAACCTTCGTCATCTTTTTCTGGCGAGACAACGACCTCCTCCACAAACAGGGTTTCATGATAAGGATTAAAGAGGGAAATGACATAATACGACTTCCCATGTTGCACCCGGACGTGCATCTTGTACTGGGAGTCCACGCCTTCCCCTTGCAACTGCACTACAACCGGGTCTACACCAGTTTCTATAGTTATACTTCCTTTGGCTGCTCCCACGTACTGAGGTAAGTAACACACAGGGAATGTAAGAGTCCCGCCAGGGGCAACAAGTAGTTGTTCAGAGAAGCCAGTGACAAAAAACTGCCTATTATCACTTTTAGCAGCTAGGAGTGATAACCTGGAGCCATTGCATGAGTTCATGATGGTCAGGAAAGCCACCTGGCGTTCGTACAAAGGCTGCATCCCAAACTGCAGTTGAGAAGGCATGAAGAAAGGAGCCTCCGGAGCAGTCAAGTGATTCACGGTATCCAAGGGGGTTTCCTTCGAACAATCACGGAGATCAGAAAACCCCACTTCCAGAGCAGGAGACGCAGGAGCACCACATGTCACATGAGTACCAGCTCGAACAAGGGCTCTACATGATTGTAGCTCAACCTTTCCGTCTGCTGGCGCTGGACTGTGGGCGTCAGGGCTCAAACTGCCAGAGGAGTCAAAACTGCTCTGCTCGCTAATTCTCTCCTCGCCAGCATCATTATTTGGTAATGGTCCTTTATTAATGTCTTCATGCCTCCTCTCACGACCTCCATTGTCAGAGGCTTGGGAGACTGCCTCTACTTCATTCGTATCTGCATTCACATGTGCACCATGAGTTCCCTTCAAACAAAAGAAAACTCATTCAATTAACTGCCCACATAGTAAGAGGTAAAAATCAACCGCTAGGCATGAGTCACATCTAGAAAAGCCACCACGACAACAAAGAAACTCACTCGACATATCGTTCAATTACTGTTCATCGACTACCCACATACCGGTAGTAAGAGGTGAAAATCATTCACTAGGCATGAGTTTAGGCATGAGTTACAAGCATCGTGATTCTTAACCCCTACAGGACCAAGAAGCCCGAATTGGGCCTCATGTTTTTTTTAACAGTTTTGAGTAGGCTCTGTGTGGACTTCCTTTCGTTCAAATTTGTTTGTTTTTTTACCAACATATTCACTGATATAAAATTCAATCTCATCTGAATTATACTTTTCACAATATAGTTAATTGAATTTATCATTTTAAAACCATTAATCCCTTGGTTAAACTCACTCAACATATGGTTCAATTACTGTTCACCCAGATACCGGTAGTAAGAGGTGAAAATCATTCATTAGGCATGAGTTACAAGCATCGTGATCCAAGGCCACCACAAAAAAAAATTCCTTCATGTTCCAAGTATTGGTGACGTAAAACCCCAAACTTCTATCAGAATTTTTATGGCTAAAAATAATCATGTTGTTCGAACAATTACCTTTAGAAGTGACTTCACGAATAGCCCCTTCAGAGGAAGAGACAATCTCCGGTCCGTCACCAAGGGATGTTAGACGCTCTGTGTCTGCTTGCACGGTGCCGATCTCGGCGTTGACCATGGGCGGCATGCACAGCAGCAGGAACAGCAGCGCCCACGTAAGAAACAGCATTGCCAGCTGAAACCCGCGAGGTGCCTCACCGTAGGACCACCATGACCTAATAACAAATTCCCAAGTAAAGCACGTCAGAAAGATACCAAAACTCAACGAGGCAAGGATGATTTCTATGCAACCATGAAAAAGGTAATCAAACTCTTGCTAACATACTCAGTCAATTAACGTTATCACCTCTTGGCTGTTTGAGTTATATTAATCTTAACCCCTAAGCGTCCACTGTGTATTTTCTGTAGGGTACGAAAATTAGACCCCGTGCTGCAAATCATCCGTTTGTGTGAAAATGACTTCAGTTTGATACGATCGACACTGTTGATCTTATAGTATAGAAAAAGAGCTTGAAAATGATGGATTGCAATCAGAAAACCGAGGTAAAATTAGAAAATGCCACCGTTGCAAAGTTTTCAGTGATGCAGATGGCCATATTGGGCGTTTTAGACGCTTAGGGGTTAAATACTCAAGTATGGTTGAAACACAGTTAAACTACCACACAGGTTTGCACCTCTCAGATTTGAAATACGACCCTAGATGACACATATCTAACCAAGAACAAACAACAGCGACAGAAAACTACAAGGACCCATTCAATCCTCGTGTACCAGTACTCTGGGACAAGACTTGCGCTCCACGCCAACACAACTTCTAGTAATCCGAGCACTGATTTCCTCTAAAAATGTGAAAGACAACTTTGGAGCAACTATGTCAAAAAATCAATCTAAGAAGATAGCCGTGGCCTTCGAAACAGAGTCTCGATTTCTAGAGCGAAACTCATGCTGCTTGAGACAGCAGTTTCAATCTAAAAATTGCTCTGCACTACACGTACAAACTAAGAAGTGCACCCCAAGTTAACCGTTGGCGGCAGGATTCAAGCGAAATGGAAAGTGTTCCCACAGCTAATTATGCGTGTGCGTTATAGTAAACCCCCACACAGAGCCTCGCAGTAGAATCTTTCACGCTAACCTATCTGAAGAACACTGCAGGTGAGGATGACACTCTGCCAGTCCAGAACCAGCAAACTTGACCTGAGACTCTAGAGATTGCTCAATTGCTCAATTACTCTAGAGCCACTCCGATATTGACGACCACATCTCAATGTGACAATTCTATCATCCCGTCCTGGTCATGGAACTACTTTCACTTTGCTTGAAAAAGAACGAGAATTAAATTACTGCGATCGCTTGCTCTTCTGGTATGTGTCACGAGAGCACAGAATCTTCTTAGTGTGAAGATATCCAGCTTTTGGAGATATTTCGACCCACAGTATAATTGGACACCACTGATATCCTCTCCCACAGTAATTGCACAGAAACGGGTAGTTCCAATCAAGTAGGGTGGACTCCCTGCCTAGAACAGGACATATTGTCCACTACAGTAGTGAGTGTAACCCTTGGTTTCGTAACTTGGAAGCAGTGTACCATCAATTCAACTCAACTAAATATAAACTGTCCCATATTTGCCATAAAATGGCAACCACCAGTATCAATAGAGCATTGAGATGTATGCGCGAGCATTGATGTGTAAATTGGGACCCAGAAACAAGATACTGAAGAGGAAATTGTTGTGGAGAGGAAGAGAGGAATTCAGTACCGGCTACTCAGCTTCGAGCTGACACGGGAGCAGTCGAAGTAAAGGCTGTTACTGCCACTGCACTTGGCTGTCGTTTCATTCTCATCGACTGAGAATGCAGCAACACCATCGTGGGGAGTCGAGCACCAGGAGCACACGCTGATGAGCACGGACAGCGTGACGAAGAGCACGGAGAACGGCAGGGAGCCAACGAACAAGAGGGGCGAGAACGAAGGGGTGAACAGGAGTGTCGGCACTGCCTGCACTGCCAAGATCACCAGCAACGGAGCCGACACTGCCATAGCCACACCACACTTCTTTTGCTACATGTATCCTTTCCTACGGACACCATCACCCGAACTGAAACTGCAGCAGCTCTTCCGCTGTATTGATCACCTTCCTCCACACAATGTTTCCTTCCGGGACCATTGCCTCCATCACTCCGCCATCTTCTACACCCAAAACCCCATATCAGACTCTCTTCAATGGTGAATTGCTGCAAAGAACTACCCCAAGCTAGGTCATCCCAAACCCTAACAACTGCGACCTGGAGCTTCCTCCAATTGCAACAACAGGGAGTACTTAAATTGGAGTCCTCAGCATGATGCATATCCATAAATTGGAAAATTTTCAGTACGGAGCTGCTTACAAAGCATCAAAATGAAGAGTTCAATGTCCAGGTTCTGCTAGCACGTCATTTCACTTTCTGCAATAAAGACCACATCCAGTTAGCCGAAATATCTTGAAAACAGAGCCTGTTGAAGAAAGACATCACCTAGAACCCTCACCCCACAGAAAGGCTATTGCAGGGCAAACTCGAACAATTCTACTAAAAAGAACAAAAATTTAAATTTTAAAAAAAAAAAAAAAAAAAAAAACTGTACGATACAACAGTCCTCGGCTACAGCACCTTAGCTCTTCACTCATGAAATTCACTCCTACACTCCAATTATCTGCAACTAAATGCTCAGACGATGGTGCTTGCTACAAACACTACTACTGTCATAAATCCACCGGCTCCTCCGTCGTAGGGTATTACACTTGTTAAAGCCTCCAGCACATGAACTACCAGTGTACATTGCATTTCAAACACTCAAAACAAGAGAGCTCTCGACTGCAACGACAAAAAAAAAACAGAAACAAAATTCTTTAGAATTTTAAATTTCAAACTACCGAATTAATTTTTCATCCTCACACTGCAACAAAACCCTGTCCGGAAGAACCCCCAATTCCCTCACGTGCACCTTCCCAAGAGTCAAAGAAGAGTGGTGGCAAAGAAAAAAACACACACAGTCAGTACGAGCAGACACACCTGTATTTCTCCTACAACAAAAAAAAAACGCCACCACCCCCTACAAAGTCGTCGTAGTCACCCACACCCCCACACACAGACACGCACACACTCTCTCTCTCTCTCTCGCAGTTCCCAATGACGGCAGCCTACCCCAACTTTCCGGGGAGCAACCAACGAGGCAGGCTTACTAAAACCACCATAACCTCAAATGGCAGCAATCAAGGCACGACCGACTCCATATTTTTTCCAAAAAAGACATAAATAACAAAAGAGATTCCCAATCGGGACACGTACAAACCTAGCGAGATTCTTCTTCCGCAAAAAATACAAACGCACTCACTCTCCTACAGTTCTCCCCCATTACTCGAAATCCAGACGAAAATCCTACTGACAAAACCACACACAGAGAGAGAGTCGACAATCCGCGCACCTCGGGAAGCGGGTACGGGGCTGAAGAGATGATGATGATGAAGGAGGCTCCGCCCTAGGTGGCGATGAAATGAAAGAAGAAAAGGGAAAGAGGAAGAGAAAGAGAAGCAGGGTGTGTGATGAGTGTGTGAGAGATAAATGGGGAGTGACCGAAACTTGGCACAAAACGACGCCCACTTGGCGATTTGGCTTGTGCAGAAGAGCTATGGCGGCCGTTTGGGGTGCTTGCCCTGCACAGCCTAATAACATAGCTAGTTCTGGTGCTACTGTATCATAGAGGTACACTCCAAGCGGCTTGCCCCCGCCTGTCCCCCTGCAACAACGATAGGCAGTCGAGAGGGAGAGCAGCTCTGCCTCCCCCCTGGGTCCCAGCCTCCGCACTGAACGCGCCCCCTGTTCTCTCTTTCGTTCTTCTTCTCCGGAAGCCTCGCAGCCTTTGCCCCTCGCCTCAACTTTTACTTTTTCCCCTGTTTCAAATTGGAAGGTTATTACCCTTGGGGGCACACATTTGAGACTTGCAAACGTACACCACAACTTGGGGTTAGATCATACTTGAAAAAAAAAAATCTCAGGAATACGAGGTGTAGCAACAACTATTGATCTTTCATGATGCATTTGATGTTTGGCATCAAAAAGGAGGGGGATTGTTCATCTCCGATGAAGATGGGCATTAAACATTGATGTTGTTCGATGTCAGCAAGAAGAGTCATTGTTGGTTTCTGATGAAGACGGACAATATGTGATGTTTGACATGAAGGACGGATATTTTTGTCCGATGAAGCTAGGCATTTGATGATAGGCAAAATGTGACGATATGTGACGTTAGAAGGACAAAGATTGTTGTCCGATGAAGGTGAACAGTAAATATATGATGATGGGCAGTATGTAATGACGTAAAGAAGGAGGGAGATTGTTGTACGATGAAGCTAGGTAGTAGGTAAGTATTTATATGATGATATGTAGAATGTGACGATATGTGACGTCAGAAGGACAAAGATTGTTGTCCGATGAAGGTGAACAGTAAATATATGATGATGGGCAGTATGTAATGACGTAAAGAAGGAGGGAGATTGTTGTACGATGAAGCTAGGTAGTAGGTAAGTATTTATATGATGATATGTAGAATGTGACGATATGTGACGTCAGAAGGACAAAGATTGTTGTCCGATGAAGGTGAACAGTAAATATATATAATGATAGGCGGTATGCAATGACGTAAGAAGGAGGGAGATTGTTGTCCGATGAAGGTAGACAGTGAATATATGATGATAGATAGTAGGAACCGCTTGGCGTTGCATATTAGATCCCATTAAAGCACGATTTGCATCATTATGTTCTAATAACGGAATTAAAGAAGCTCCAACATAAAAATATTGTAAAAGATAAATACTTCAAAAACGTATTTGTTCCCAAGCAATAGCTAAAAATTCTTGTCGATATCAAACTGGAGTTATTTGTATTTTTTGTGTATCTTAATCTAAAGCTAAGCAATCTCCGGTAGCTATTCGGTAAAATTCGTCTTCTCCAGCAAATAGACAAATAACTCCAAGCAATAAGTACCTTTTACTTTTTTCCCATTTTGAAATTGGAAGGTTATTACCCTTGGAAGCACATTCATCCATACACTTGGGACTTGCAAACATACACCACAACTTGGGGCTAGATCATACTTGAGAATTTTTTTCCCAAGAATACGAGGTGTAGCAACAATTTTTGTTTTTTCATGATGTATTTGATGTTTGGCATCAAGAAGGAGGGGGATTGTTGATCTCCGATGAAGGTGGGCATTAAATATTGATGTTGTTTGATGTTGGCAAGAAGAGACATTGTTGGTCTTTGACGAGGACGGACAATATGTGATGTTTAACATGGAGGAGGGATATTTTTGTACGATGAAGCTAGGCAGTAGGTAGGTAGGCAGTAAGTATCTATCTGATGATAGGCATGTGACGGTATGTGACGTTAGAAGGACAAAGATTGTTGTTCGATGAAGGTGAACAATAAATATATGATGATGGGCAATATGCAATGACGTAAGAACTAGAGGGAAATTGTTGTACGATGAAGCTAGTTAGTAGATAAGTATTTATCTGATGAAGATTGTTGTCTGATGAAGGTGAACAGTAAATATATGATGATGGGTTGTACGCAATGACGTAAGAATGAGGGAGATTGTTGTACAATGAAACCAGGCAGTAGGCGGCAGTAAGTATTTTTCCGATGATATGCAAAATGTGATAGTATGTAACATTCAGAAGGAAAAATATGTTGTCCGATGAAGGTGGAAAGTAAGTATCTGATGATAACAATGATAGCCATTATGTGATGTTTGACGTCAAAAAGAGGGAGATTTTTGTTTGATGAAGTTGAAGTTGTAGTATCTGATGATGGACATTATGTGATGTTTGACGTCAAAAAGAAGGAGATTGTTGTCCACTGAAGTTGGGCACTAAGTATTTGATGATGGTAGGTAGTATGTGATGTTTGACGTGATAAAGAGAGAGATTGTTGTCCAATGAAGTTAGGCAATAATTATATGATGATGAGCATTATGTAATGTTTGACATCATAAAGAAGGAGATTTTTGTTCAATGAAGATGGATAGAGGGAGAGGGAGACTGTTGATCTTTGATGAGTAATATCTAATGTTTGACGTCGAAGGAAGGAGATTTTTGTCCGATGAAGAGAGACAACATTGATGTTTGACGTCAAAAATGAGGAAGGAGATTGTTGACAATATCTAATGTTTAACGTCAAAATAGGAAGGACATTGTTGCCATCCAATGAAGATTGGCATTATTTGATGTTTGACGTCAAAAAAAAGGAGGATTAATGGTCTCAATACTTCTTTTTCCTCCTTGAAATTGGAACTTTATTACCATTGCAAACCAAGAGGCAGATTCATGAATACATTTGGGGGCTTGCAAACCTACACCACAACTTGGGGCTAAATCATACTTAAGTTTTGTTTCTTCCCACTAATATAACGTGCAACAATAACTAATGGTGTTTGATGTTTGACGTTAAAATTGTTAGTCTTCAATGAAGATGAGGAATATAAGATGTTTGACTTCATAAATGAGGGAGATCGTTGGTCTTTGACTACAGGTAGCATCTCATAAAGAAGGGACATTGTTGATCTTTAATGAAACTTGAGGAGTATATAACATCAGAAAAGATGGAGATTGTTGATTTCTAATAAGCTTAGGGAATATTTTATGTTTGACGTCAAATATGAAAGAGACAATTGATTTTAATGAAGATAGATAGTATTTAATGTTTGACGTCAAAACAGAAGTGTCCAATGAAACTAGGACCATCTGACATCATAAATGATAGAGATTGTTGATCTTCAAGTATATGATGATTAACGTCATATATAAGGGAGGGAGATTGTTGATATCTAATGAAATTAGGTAGTATATGATAATTGACGTCAAAAAGGATTGTCGAGCCATATTCGGGACTCAGTCAAAAGGAGCAAAGTGTTGGGACATGGTGTTGGTGCTAGCTATGTATATAGATGGAAATGGATGTGGATAATATCCAATAAAATTGAAAGTATTCAATGTTTGACATTAAAATGGAAAGAGACTATTGAAGTGTGATGAAGTTGACAATGTTAATGTTTAATGTCAATAAATTGGGAGAATGTTCGAACTAGTTGAAGCTAGTACTATTTGATATTCGACGCCATCAAACAAGAAAATTGTTAACCCCTCAAGGACCAAGGCTGATTTTCCAAGTTCGGTCAGCTCACTGTGGAATGAGTATTGATCCTCAATTCTTGAGATTTTCTGTAGTGATTCTACTCTTTGTAACGAAGATGGGATGGTAATTTGCGTAAGTAGGTGATGTATAAATCAAAAGATACAATCATGCAAAGGTGAAAAATTTAACTGCGGGCAGCTCCTAAATTTTTTCATACAATGAGCTATGCATCTGAATTTTTGCACACAATGAGCTAACACCTTCATGCACACAATTGCCAAATTCACTTTACCAAATTTGAGACTAAACTTTGCTTTTTCGGCATTTTCAGAAAGTTTCAAATATGGGCAGCATGCCAAAAAAAAGGTGCAACCAACTTTGACGCTTATAATCTTACTATTGAAGAACCTTGAACGGTTGAAAATTTGTAGGTTGTAATAAATTCAAGTTGCTTGAAATATCCTACAGTTGGATTGGTCAAAAAAGTCATAGATCAAAAAATGTTTGTCTTTTTATGAGAAGGGGTACTTTGGAGTGTTTGGAGAGGAACATAGTTGTGGTCCTTTAGGGGTTAAAATCATATGAAGCTAGCAATATTTTATGTATGATGTCAAAAAGCAAGTAAATTCACAACATTCAATAGTCTTCAAGAAGATTGCATGTTGGTTTCATCCACCTTTATATATGGAGTGACCAATGATCTGTAATTGAATGGGCTATTGAATCAGATAAACAATTACAAAACACTGTTGAATTGTGATTGAGTGAGTGCTTTCGATCACTGTTCACCATGGTTGATTGCTCTTGCTTAATGCCACATGCCTCCATAGCTACTAATGTAATGTGGAATATCCCACATCATTTCATTGGGGGGATGAAATGATGTGGGATATTCCACATCATTCTGTTGAGGGAAGGCAACAGTCACAGAGGTTACTAAATGTTATGATTGTTTGAAATATGATGAAACTGGATAGTATTCAATGTTTAACATCAAAAAAAAAATTCTTGAAGTATGATGAAACTTGGATATTATTCAATGTTTGACACTAATCCCTAAACATCCCCACCTCTCTCCAAATTTGGGTGGTTTTGCAAAGATGCAATATAAAATGCAACCAAGAGGGATATTTTGAACTTGATGTATGAATAAAAGTTTTACATTATAAATTTTAGATTCTATCCATACAGTTAGATCTGCAATTGCTATCACCAGTATTTGTATAAAATTTGAAACTTGAAATTCAAAAATATTTTGTAATTCAGTTACAAATAAGATATTGACAATTTGTGGATGAAATTTGTTTTGATAGTTTGAAATGTAATACTCTAAATGTAGTGATTTTTGGAGATTTTTTAGATGCTTAATTTTATGAGTTTATTTTTCCAAGAGCACATTTAGACTAAAATCTTTGAATTTTTGGTGAATCACTACATCATGAAATGAGGGATAAAATTTTCACAAACCATTTCCTTTCTAATTGGATCACACAGGTATGAAGCTATCTTGCCATAGATTTTTGTTGTACTTCTTTTCCTTGCAAAAAGTGCATGATGAATGAGAAAACGTGGATGAAATTTGTACAAAGTATAAAAAATGAATAGTTGGTCCTTTAGAGGTTATAAATAAAAAAAAGGATTACTAAAGTCCGATCGATGTTTGATGTTAAAGTCCAATGACACTCGGAGTTAGATCATATTTGAGATTTTTCTTCATAAATACCACTTGAAGCTACTACTATTGGTCTCCATTCTGCCCGAGGGGTGCACACGTACAAGTATACCTGAGTGCACAGAAGGGGTATTAATTTGAACATTGCCGTATTTCGTATACATACAATAAACATATTTAGAGCTGAAATTTTTGACGTATACTTACATTAAACATATATGTAAGACAGAATAGATATGTATATAAAGGTTTTTAGACATATAACCCCTTGTATACATGGCGGTTTTTAGAGAGGGTCATGAACGCACGTGATTCTCAAACTTAACGTAGAGTGCACCGCCCGAGCCACTCTCCAATGATGTATATGGTGTTTGGTGTCAAAAATAATGGAGATTATTGATCTTTGATGAAGATGGGTAGTATTTATGTTTGATGTGGAAAAAAAAAAGATTGCTGGTCTTTGATGAAGATGGGTAGTATGTATATGATGTTTGACATCAAAATGGAGGAAAGGGATTGTTGGTCTTCGATGAAGATTGGTAGTATATGATGTTTACCGTCAAAGAGGAGAGGGATTATTGAAGTCCTATGAAATTGGCCATAGTCTTGATGTTTGATGTAACATTAGACTCTGACGAAGTTCGTAGTATTTGATGTCAAACGCTAAAAAACAAGAAAATTTTTAGAGCTCGATAAAGCTATGAAGTTTGACATAAAAAATAAAAATAAATAGTTGCAAATAAATTTTAAAAACACAAGTGGTAAAATGTCAAAAGAACATTCAAAATAGGTGATAGTCGATGACCAAAATAATGTTATCAGCCAATAGTCAAAATAATGTCATCAAAAAATAGGCAAACAATTTCTTTAAACAATAGCCAAATTAATAGGGATTGTCAAAACAATATCAAAATGATTAGAATAAAATAGTCAATATAATTAAATGCCAATATGTCAAAATGTCATAGTAACAAATTTTCAAAACATTTGCTGAAATAATAAAATGTCAAGTATTAAATGTTGAAGGAATGTTAAAATAATAACCCCTCATTTTCTCCATGCATGTAGAAGAGAGAGATTAATTGTTAAAATGTATGTAATAAAATGAAATCTTCATTTAAAATCACACGTAGAAAGACTTTTGACTTCTAATACCATTGATTAAAGTGTAGAACTAATGAATTTTGAAGTGAACTATTGACCTCCAATGAAATTGGTGAAGGTGATAGTGTTTGATGTTTGAAGTTAAAGTAGAATAAGAGAGTTGACTCTTATGAAGCTAAGATGTAGTATCCTATTTTAGAACAAAACACAAGCAATAAAGTTGACAAAGGTGTAACTAAATTCTAGGTCTTGGATGGATCTAAAGAAGGTGGGAGCATATAATTTTTGAGATCAAAATACGTGTTAATACTTTTAAGTGGTATTTTGAGCAAAGTTATACACACAATTTTGTACTCAAAAGACATGTAAATTTCTTCATTATTAAGTAAATTGCAGTGACGACCTTAGGTCAGAGCTGGTTTAGAAAAAACAATATTGATGACTATAGGTTCCACTTGTAGATTCCCAACGCTTATAGGATCTATAAGCGAGCCGGCGAACCGTCAATGAACATTTCCGAGGTAAGGTGTAACCTTTCTATGATGTAACCTAGCCTTTCACATTCTTGAATGTACTTCCTACGATTGTTCCATTTTGTCCTTGAAGACCCGTTATGTGAAGTAACCTAATCTTTAACGTTTTTTCAATTTCATGGCCTTTCATGTGCAAAGAGAAGCGAAGCGCTAATTTATAAAGTGGTAATTCATGTTTATAATTATGGTTTTGAATTATCTTATTAATAGTCATTAACACCATGTATACAATTGATATTTTGTCACTGGTACGAAGAGAAGCGGAGCCCTAGTAGATAATGATGGTATTCAAAAGAATTAAAATTTAAAAAATTGGATATATAATGGTTTCATCTCATAATTACAAATGGAGAAAAAATTAGGTGTCACAAAATGATGACAAGTATCCAACGAGTCTTGTCTGAGAATCTATTATCATAAATTTGTACAATATTATGATAACCCCTATTAACCCTTAACCCTAAACATTCTCACCCTTTTCAGATTTGGCAATTTTTCAAAGATGCATTATAAAATGCAACTAAGAGGGATATTTTCAACTTGATGTATGAATGAAATTTGTACATTATGAATTTTAGATTCTATCTATACGATTAGATCTATGATTGCTATCACCGGTATTTTTGTATAAAATTTAAAACTTAAAATTTAGAGCTCTTTTGTAATATGATTACGAATAAAATATTGACAATCTAATAATGAATTTTTTTGGGATGGGTTGAAATGTAATACTCTAAGTGTAGTGATTTTTGGAGATTTTTTGGTTGCTTAATTTTAGTAGTTGACTTTTTCAAGAGCACTTTTAGACTAAAATCTTCGAAATTTTGGGTGGAACACTACAACATGAAATGAGGCATAAAAATTTCTTAAATCATCCCCTTTCTAATCGGATCACACATGCACAAAGCTAACTTCCCATAAAACTTCATAAATCCACACTGCAAAAAGTGCATGATGGATGAGAAATCGGAGTTCAAATCCATACATCATGCAAAATATGCATGGTTGGGCGGTTAGGGGTTAACCCTTTGAGGCGCATGTGTCCACTATGTGGACAATGAACAGATTCAAACTATACTCTTGACTACATACATGGACATTTTTCATCCATCCAAATTTCTCTTGGTTCTTGTGCTAGTTGACTATCATTTATACGGTACGGATCTTCAGAATAAGATATTGCCATTTTTTGAAAAACAACAGAATTGGTTTATGTCAAGTTTCATACTTAGTTCAAAAAGTGAGACCTTAAACATGATTTTCCAAAATAAGTAGAATCAAATAATAGAAACCACACCATCTCGTAGTGCATGTTATTCCAATTTCATTACAATATCTTCTAATTTTTTGTGTTGATTTGGGATTTATAATTGAATTTCAAGAGAAAACCATGCAAAATCAATTTAAAAATATTAATAAAAAATATGATGAATCCAACCGTACAATGTGATCTTCACATTGACATTTACAACTTTGTTGTGAACATCAATTCTATTTTTGTTTTTCATCAAACATTTGATAACGAATCTTTGAAAACAGTGTTGAATCAAGACGTTTAAGGGTTAAACTAAGGGATTTAAAATTCTTTAATAATTCCAAATATAGCTTTCAATCCTAATCATATAAGGATTATGTAAGGCATCGCTAATGTTGTTTATACTTCCAGTATATGATAAAAGAAAGTTCAAGTTAAAAATGGGGCACCATTGAAAAATACAATGTGACTTGAAAAAAATGGGTGGCAGGATACTACAAGGGAGACACTTTGGACAAATCTGTAATTGTTTCAAAGTACAATACCGGTAGTAGAATATCAATGAAAGTATTCATTAGGGTTTTTTTCTTTTACCAACCATCATAAAATTAACCTAAGGAAATTACAATGATTTTCTCCTTTCATTCGCACTAAGAAGTTTTTAAGTTTTTTAAATTTTAAATCCTAATTTAAAAAAAAGAGTCTATATAATAATGGTTATATTATTGGCCCAAAACTATAATGAATAAAAAGACTATGGAATAGTTTGTTTTAGCCATGTTTCATAAACATGAATAGCAAGGTCTATCCTTGGTGCTTTCTTTTGAAAATAGATTCTATGACACATAAGTAAGCTTATATGTATTTTTGTTATATTTTTAATTATGTTTATGTTAAAGAACATTCTTTTAGGTTGGAGTGTTTTTGTGAAGAGTATGAGTCTGTACTTGATGGCCCATATTTGAATCTTGTGTTGTTGCTATTTATATTGTTGAGCATTGTTTCCATTTTGAACTGTGTGTACATTTCTTTTTTGTTATTTTAGTTTAGGTTTAATAATCATTGATCAATTTATGATCGCATTTTTGTAAGTGTTATAAACATGAAGTGTTATAAACATGAAGTGTTTTATCTTATTTTGGTGCATTTTTCTTAAGATATTTTTAAAAGATATTTTTTGAGTTTTTGATGTTTGATAAATAATAATTTAATCTGGCATCTATTATGCAGGGCCTCGCTTGTTTTAGCTATAATGGTTAGTAGTACTTAAGGCAACATTCCATACTTGGTTGTTCATTAGTGTGTGCTATCTTCTATTATTTATTTTTTGTGTATGATAATTTTTAATGTGAATCTATTGTAATAGTATATAATTCTATAATTATAATATTATATTGCAATTTAGTTGTTTTCGTGATGAATGATAATTTAATTCTAAACGTGTGTGTATATATATGTATATATATATATATATATATGTATATATATATGTATATATATATATATACATATATATATATATATATATATATATATATATATATATATATATAAATGAGCCTATGAACCTATGCAATTGTATGTCAATAGCTATGGTGACATAGTATTGTCTTGTGAATGGCCATTTCTTTTGGATATTTATGAAGTTGTATCATCATGTATTTTTTGAACTCATGAATAGCTTTTTGAATATCCCATACAAAGTCTACGAGTCACTCATCATGAGACCCTCAAAATTTCACAAATCATCCCCATTCTAATCGGATCACGCATGCATAAAGCTATCTTGCCATAGAATTTCGTAGTATTTTTTTTTTATTTGCAAAAAGTGCATGACGAATAAGAAATCGAAATTCAATTATGTTCATCAAGCAAAAATTGAGGGCTTAGGCGGTTAGGGGTTCAATTTTTTTTAGTAAATCTTCTTGTTTTGTCGTAGAGTTGTGTTTCCACTAATCCAAGATTTGTAGATTGACTCTAAGCTATGTGAATATAAATAGCATTATGGCTAGGCCAAAACACTTGATTGTTGTGGATCAGTTTGTTATTGTGAGAATGAGCAAAATTGGGTTCTTTGAGTAGAATTGCATCTTAAGCGCATAGAACATATAGTTGCATTTCAAAGGTTTTTAAGAGATATTGTGAATGTGGGGGACATGTCATATGCACCACGGAACTTGAATAATAGTGACATGAGAATAGAAAGCGTAGCTTGTATGTGAAGAGATTATAGCCAATCTTAGGAGCCAACCTTTTGACTCTAATTTTTGTAAGTCATTTTGAAAAAAGGTGTATGCTTGGGGGCACTGGCGGTATTTTAGATACAACGTGCAATAAAATATAGGGTATTTAATATTCATTCAAGGTAAAGTTTGAAGAATTTTATATAAAATATAAGGGGCAAATTAATGTTGGAAACTTCTTAGAAAAAAAATACCATGCAATATAACATGTGTAATTTTATTATATTTTTATTAAAAATAGCCTTGAATAAGGGTATCCTAAGTTAAATACTATGTAGGCTCAAATGGGATGGATGAAAATTACTTTATCTAGTCTATTTCTGTAGATGAACTGTGGTTTTAGGATTTTGGGGTGGGCCAAGGAATGGGCTATCTCGACAGTGGTCTTCTTTTCCATGGAGCCATAAGCTCATCTTTTGTTGTAGCCATTGGCGTGCTTGATTTGCCATTCTTAGAATCATTGCACGTCTTTTAAGGGTTACTTCTGTTTTGTACAGGTCTTTGAGCGCTGAAATGTTTTGTTGTTGCTCTTCACAACACCGGTCGGTTTTTGGTTATCTTTGCGTGCCTTTTTGCTTCTTAGAAAACTTTCCGCTTAGGGAGGGTGTAGACGCAATCTACGACGACAACCGTTCACGACTTCACGTTGAGCGCTTAGGTTGCAGGTAAGTTCCATTCTAGCTTGTCAACCTCACAAATTAGAGAGTCCAGAACGCCACAATTGGGTCAATCATTTATGTTTCTTTCTCAAAGCAAGTATGTTTGCTAAGCATGTTTGAAGTTGCATACTTTGGTTTGTGTTGTTTAAACGTCTAGGGTTTTTTGGTTTTTTGCACTCATGTAGGTAATGGAGGATCTTGGTCCGATTTAACATTATAACATTGGTGTCTAGAAACTATGGTTTAGTATGAGGCTAAAAGCTATGTGTTTGGAGGGACTCATTTTTTAACCTTGTTTTATAACTCAAAAAGTAACCGTAGTTGAGTGCCAAAATCCTCCCATATGTGGTGTATTATTGATATTGATGATGTAACGTGTTGTTGTTATTCTTTGTGAACGGTTTGGGGTTTCCTATCTATACTAAGACATTGTGTGTTATGTGCAACTTCCTCTTTCACTGTTGAAGAGAACTTAAAGGCATCCTATGGTACGCACTATCCTGTCGTTCCTAAATGTGTATGCGTTCATTAGGTCTAACAATGCAAAACCTAAAAGTTGTTGTAATAACACTATATTTTGCAAGACTAGAATCTTTGAGGATTTACATTGCTCTGGTGCTCTTGTTCTGCAGCTTGATTATCCATTTAGGTGAAGTCATCTGCACTTCAGAGGTGAGCGTTTTTCTCAGTACTAGGTTTCATAATTTTGTTTACATTTTGGACACTTTGAAATTTGCCATTTTGACAAATGCAACCATGATTGTTCTTCTAGGAAGAACTACTGTCTTTCATTTGGATTTTGTTGAAGCTTTGTATACCAATATTAGAATATGATTCAATGTTGTCATGAAAACTATAATGGAAAGAGTACTTTTCTAAATTTGAAATAATTAATATATAACATGAGTCGTGTTATTGCTTGACCTTTCTCCAAGTGTTATTTACAAGTGTTATTCATATGATTCTTTTAGTATTGACCCTCTTGTGGAAACCGTTTATGAATGGACTTTGTTTGTGGAGGTGACTGAAATTTTGTTGTTGCACAAAAGTTATTAGCTGGAATCCAAAGAACTTCAACAATCCGGTGCATCAAAAAGAGTTTTGGTATGAAAAGAGCGGACTCTTTTTCATAACTTAGAAGAGAATAACTTTTCATCATTTAAAATAGAATCAACCACGATCTGAGTTGTTTTTGCTTGAGTAGAATCAACTCCTTTTCAAAACTTAAAAGAATAGCCTTTTCATATCTTAGAAGAGAAATTGAGACACAACCTTTGACATCCTCCAAAATTGTGCCTGTCATACAAAATGCCGGTCACTCCATTATCAAATCTACTTTAGTCGCACAATTGAATGGCATTCTTTTCCTATCCAATGGTTAGAGTTTGAAATTCCATACATTACAACAATAATGACGATTTCTTAAATTCTACGTCTTCTTTAAGTAGTTGTTTGCTAGGTGTTGGGATCGGATTGTGGACTATACTTTGTGCAGAGGAGTAATACAGGAGTTCCATGGCGAAGCAGAGGGAAAGGGAAGCAAAAATATCAACATGGGATGAAGGGAAGGCCTTGTAGCATTCTTAACGGAGTTGACGAGGGCACTTGGTGGGTCGGTAGGGTGCAAAAGATGAAGAGAAGGGTGGGAAACAAATGTGATGCATGCTTGTAATCCATTGACCTCGACAACCGCCCTGACCCTACAGTAAGGAAAGGTATGTCGTCACCCTCTGTAATGGCACTTTTATACTAGTATTCAAAGCATTCTGGCGTAAATAAGTTCAAATATGGTGCATGTGATTTCTAGTGGGTGGACTTAGAATGTATAATTTCCACCATCATGTTGTCGTACAATTCATCCAATAAAATTTACATTGTTGATCCCAAAGATGCTAAGATATATGATGACTTTGTTTCTTCGAAGTCCTAACACTACAACTTAGATTAAGTTTTCAATTGGAAGCACTCCAAAGGCAGGGTTCTGTATATCAAGTCTCCTCTCGATTAGCTGCAATAATTGCAACAGTGTAGACAGCGTAAGACGTGTGCGGATACACTCGAGAGGTGGTCAATGCATTGCATGATGTACAAGTGACGGCGGCTTGCTAAGCACAATGTTGATACAAGTGATAGTGCTTTGTGGTGGCCGGTTGCAGAGATCGTGGAGGAGTAAGCACATCTCCTCAACAAGTGCTTCAATAGATATATGGTAGCCTTTTCAACTGTTTTGTAAGTTTTTGGTTTCAATTAGTTTAGCTTATTAGAAGATGTTGTACAGTTGTATAGAGTAAATAATGACTAAGGCATTTTTGATGTGTTGGTTATATGAAGCAAAAGTAAGGACCACATTTTGCTTCATCAAAGAAATGGAGGGCTTAATTTTATTCATGGAGGTTTCTCTTCATGAAGGATACTTTGAACACCATTATATTTAAACGTTGACAAGAAGGGGTATAGTTGAGACAACATTTGATGTTTGAAATTCTTCTGTAAATGTTGTATGAACTCTTGCTATAATGCAAATGTTGGACAATTGTGTTTCTTAACACACTAAATTTTAAAGTTGCACTCTATTTGCATTCTCCATAACAATCTTGTTGGTGTAATTAATTTCTATTGTGTTTTCTTCTTACCATACTACAACAATGCAATCTCGTTGTTAAAATGCCAATTCACAATGCACCCCCTCTTGGCTAGAAATTAAAGGCTATCAAAAATTTGTAAGAAAAATAGGGTATTTAATATTGAATGCATTGTAGATTTATAATTGCCAATAGGATATTAAAATTTTAAGCCCATTAGATTTTTTTATACGTTAAGGACTCCTAATATTCTAATTCCCAAAGATAATACCCCCTTTGAAAATAAGTGGTTATATATCGCAAGTGTCTCCAAAAAATTTACTATGAGTGCCCCCAGGGGGTGTATGAACATGGGCTTGATAGTGCATAACCATTTTTGAATACAACACTTGAATTGGTTGGCTACAGACTCAAAGTCAGTTTAGAATGTCGCTGGAAGCATACAGTAAAAGATTGCGCGCCTTTACCAGAATGAATCTAAGTCCACATCGGAGGTTTGCTAATTCTAGGAGCCTTAGAACTTAATGTTAGGGGACTCCATCATAAGTCTTGACGATGACACCAAGAGTTCTACATGTGGGAGGGTGTAATGCCCCTCCAACACGTCACGATGTTGGCTGCGAGATGGGTGCCTTGCAGATTTAGGACGTTTGAAGGGTGGCGTCATGGTGAAGACCGGATGGGACTTAGAGAACGTAGTGCCCAGGAGTGGAAAAGCGACGCATGCGTCATGGCGTTGCGATGATGCCATCATGATGCGCGAATTTGAGGATATGACGGTGAAAACCCTAGAGTTGGGCCAACTCTGTGGTGGGTTAGATGACATGGAATGGTCTTGAGACAAGTTTATGAATACAAATCTATGTTGTTTATTGTGCATGTTATTAGGGTTAGGAGCCGCACAAAATGAAGTATCAGAAGTAGTCTACGAGGTGCATTACACAGATGTAACGCCCTTCTATCGTGTAAGAACATCAAGGGGACTAAACGAGGCCATTTGTTAGGTCACGTTCCTTGATTGCGAGATGGATAGAGTGTCTTCGATTAAAGCAAGAAGACTTAGTGCAAGCGAAATGATGGTCCGCATTGTGAAATGGGGTGCAAAGAGTAGCGTCATGAGCCATGGTCTCGTAGCATCCTGGTGAGGACTGGCTAGGACGCAGAGCACGTGGTAACGTGTGGAAAAGTCCTACCCGCATCATAGTCATGTCGCCATGATACGGGAATTTGAGGGTATGACGGGCGATACCCCAAGAATTGAATTACATAATGGAATGGAATGTTATGGAGTGTCTTTGAATCAAGTTTAGGAATACTGACCGATGAGTCTTTGAGTCAATTCTAGGAATACTAACCAATGTAGTTTATTGTGCATGTTGTGAATGTTCAAAACCATGCGAATTGAAGTGTAGTCGAGATGCATTATATGGATGTATCGCCCCTCTAGCATGGAAGGGCATCAAGGGGATTGGTCTTGGTCAAGTATTAGGCTACGCCCCTTAGTTGTGAGATGGGTAGAATCTGGATGGGTGCCTTACACTAAGACATGAGACTTAGTGCAAGTAGCATGATGGCCTGTACCTTAGAACGGGTGCAAATGGTGGCTTTGCGGGCCGTGGACTCTTACGTTACTATCCGGATCGATTGGGAGTCAAATCATGCGGTGGCACATAGGAAAACCGCGCTTGTGTTGTTGTCATGATGCGGGAATTTGAGTTTACGGCGGGTGAGACGTGAAGAGCTAGATTAGCTCCGTAATAGGTTTAATGATATGCAGTGTTTTTAAGACAAGTCTAGGAATACTAATTTTATGTAGTTTATTGTGCAGGTGTAAATATTAGGAGTGGCGAGAGCAAGCGGGAAGAATGTACGAAAAAATTGGGTGTGGTGGAGATTTTATGAAAAATACAATTGAAACTATTTAGCACCAACATTCAAGTTTGGGAGGATATTAATCAAGATATGGGGATCCTTCAATGCCTTGAATTTTTTTTCTATGGTGTTAATTCCTCCTCATATGCGCAAGGTTGTAGATTTTGTCTGCGCAGTGTTTGAAGCAACATTGAATCCTTACCACTTCAACCATCCCAATTTAAAACGTCTCATTTTGATGGTATTGTTTTAATGACAGTTGAAACACTTGTATATCGTAGCAATGCACATAAGATTTAGAGAGAACATATTGGAATGAAGATGTTGCAATCGCCGGTGAATTCACCTGACTTGAACCATTGGAGAACGTGTGGAAGGTTCATTTAACATAATCCGACCAAAAATAACTTAGAGAAAATGTGGGACCTTGTGAATGAAGGAAGCTTAGGAGAGTATCCATGCAAGTTTGTTTCGTCAATGGTCTTTTCCGATATTTGCCTAATACCCACCCAAATTGCAACCTCAAAAGCCTAATACCGTCTATCTTAGAGTTCGAGAGGATTATTTCTAGGTCCCTCTTCAACATTTAACCCTTAAACGTCCACACTACAATTACCCAATCAAACCTCATCGATTCCTCACATTTTAAAATACATTAATTTTTTTGGTATTTTCTCATATAAGGTATTGTTAAACCGATTTACTCTGATTTTTTCATAATTATTTAAATAAAAACAAGTTTTATAATATTTTCAAAGTTCTTTTCTTGTAAAAATCATAGTAATTACAAAACAACTTAGAATAGTATGAAATTTTAGGGAAAATGTAAATCATAGTGATCAACAACAAGGTTTAGATGGCATGCTTCTTGAGCTTACGTAAAAAGAAATTTGATAGAATTTTTTTTCTGTAGTGTATATTGGAGTTTTATGGTTTTGAGCTTGAAATTGCTATAAAAAACGCAATTCTAATAATTTTGAAGAACGGCAAATTGGACTAGAAAGTAGAAGGCAGCCCCCACACTTTCTTAGTTGGGACCGTTTTCATTTGAAATTAGGAACTAGGTAAAAATCAACATTTGACTAAAAAATGATCAAACATAGTCCTGCGGGACTTCTTGCATGCTTAAGGGTTAACGTGAAAATAATTCCCGTCGATTGATTTCCATTAGTAGTCTCGTTTTTCCACCAATTTGGTATTCTCCAATTTCACACTTAGAATGCATTTTTGGGCCATTTCTACCAGTTCACTTTGTATTAAACGGTGATTCCTCCCAAACAAACATGGCAGTGATTGTGACCCTCTAAGGTTGAGGTACCTAAAACCACCACAGCCCCCAAAACCACCACACCCCACCAACCAGGAGGAGATCTAAAAGCGTATTGTCAGTCCAGATTTGGAGGACTAATTTGCTTACTGGTCACCTTGCTAGTGGGTGAAATCTGACAATCATAGAATACAGTTTTGGGTTTGATGGTGAGCAAAATTTAGGATCAACATTGTTGCTCATAGGAGATTCAGAGTTAGAAATGGGTCATACATTACTTTGCACTTTGAGATTTTCTATAAAATTGAGAATTGCAAATTTCATGATGCAAATTTTTGCATTCATCATGAAATCCTATTTTGAAGACTAGAATATTTTTGGGTGAATTTTTGAATTGCTAAATATAGGTCAGATTGCTTAAGTTGGTGGTTTTAGGTACCTCAACCTTACCTAATAACACCATGAATGATACGAAACTGAAATCAAAAGCATGGTACACTACTATAGTGATGTTGCAAATGGGGCACATTAGAAGTTATCTATGCAGTGATGTGTTGAACCATGGTGAGCCAACAAGCAAGACCCTCATCAGCGTCAACATCTGCTTGTTATGAGATATATTGAGTTTGACTTTGGGACTTCTGTGAATATAAGAAGAGATACCATACCAAGATACCACATTTCCCCTTGCAACACTTATGTCTTTTTTTAAATTTTACTTTCTCTACCCCATGCACTCAGCTGCACGGAAGGTAGCTTCCACATTCCGCGTCTTCCCCATTCTTTTGGGTAGGCTAAAAATAGGTTTGTAGTTGAAAAAATGTGTATTGGTTGAAGAATCACAAAGCCAGCAACTTTTTAGAAATTCGAAAGTAAATTTTCAAATTTTCATACGTTATCGAGATAAATCATATTTCAATGTATTAGAATCTTCTTCAAAATGGACACAAGATCCACAATTTATTATGAAGAAGATCCTAACAAACATAACATTCAATAGCCTTCATACCCATTGCCTTTCCTTCATGCACTATGCTCATCACCTTGAGCCTCCACTTGTCCACTTAGCTATTGATGAAGCATTGTTGGGTGTGGAATATTCTACACCATCTACTATAGAGCCAAGGCAAAAAAAAATGCATGCTACTGAATGATATGAATTGGAATGCGATTTATCTCGATAATGTATGAAATTTTGAAAATTGCCTTTAAAATTTCTAAAAAATTGTTGACTTTGTGATTCTTCAACTAATGCACATTTTTTCAACTACATACCTATTTTTAGCCTACCCAAAAGAATGGGGAAGACGCGGAATGTGGAAACTACCTTCCGTGCAGCTGAGTGCATGGGGTAGAGAAAGTAAAATTAAAAAAAAGACAAAAGTGTTGCAAGGGGAAATGTGGTACCTTGGTATGGTATCTCTTCCTATATTCACAGAAGGCCCAAAATTCAAGCTCAATATCTCATGAGAAGCAGATGTTGACCTGATGAGGCACTTGCTTGTTGGCTCACCGTGATTCCTCGCTTCACTGCATATTCAATCAAGAACAGAATATCCCGGTGTGCAGTCACAGATGTGCCCCATTTGCAACATCACTACTGTAGTGTACCATACTTTTAATTTCAGTTTCCCATCATTCATAGTGATATTAGAGGGCCACAATTAACTCCATGTTTGTTTGGGAAGACACTGTCTAATACAAAGTGACCTGGCGAAAATCGCCAAAAAATCAATTCAAGTGTGACATTGGAGAATAAAAAATTGGTGAAAAAACAAGAATTCACGGAAATCAACCAATGCTTAAATTTTTTCAAGGTTAAATGTTGAAGAGGGTATAGATAATCCTCCCAAATTCTAATATAGGCGGTTTTAGGCTTCTAAGGTTGCGGTTTGGGCGGCAGGGTATTAGGCAAATATCGGGAAAGGTATTATGACGAGCTAGAGGATATTTGGAAGTTGGAAAGAAGAAGAAGAACTACTCCGTTTTTTCTTTCAAGGCTGGCGTAGGGAAGCCGGAAAGGTTAGTATTAGGTGGATGTTGTTTTGCAAGGTAGATTGTAATTTATAGAGTCCCACCACCGAAAGGACTCTTTATTCACGCCGGTTGTAGTATTGAAGTTTTATATATATATATATATATATATATATATATATATATATATATATATATATAAAAGGTGGATGGGGTTTCACAAACAAACACTTTACTCAAGCCGGCCTTGAAAGAGGTTTGAAGTTCTTATCTCTCTAAGTGGATGGGATTGGGATTGACCTAGTATTTTTTATTTTGGGGGTAGTATTTTGTATCCAAGAGGTATTGGATTATCCTTCATTGAAATTGGCGAAGTAAGGACTTTGGATCTACGAAGGAGGTTTGATATTTTAGATCTTGGAAAGTAAATTCATATTTGCAGTTGTTTGGGAGTATGGGCTTGGAGGGGGCAAATGATGACTTTGAGGCCATACTGTTTGTGATTGCAATCACCAATACTTAGTATAAAATTTGAAATTTGAAATTTGAAATTCTTCTATAACTTGATTACGCATAAGATATTGACAATATGTGGATGAAATTTGTTGTGATGGGTTGAAATGTAATACTCTAAGTGTAGCATTTTTTGAAGATTTTTTGGTTGCTTAATTTTACGAGTTGATTTTTTCAAGAGCACTTTTGATTTTGAGCTAAGATCTTAGAAATTATTGGTGAATCACTACAACATGAAATGAGGCATAAAAAATTCACAAATCATCCCCTTTCTAATCAGATCACACATGCATGAAGCTATCTTGCCATAGAATTTTGTAGTATTTTTTTTACTTGCAAAAAGTGCATGATAGATGAGAAAACGAAATTCAATTCTACACATTAGGTAGAAAACGAGGGCTTAGGTAGTTAGGGGTTAAGCTTCGCGAGCGCTTGATAATTGCCTTAGGCCATTGCAGACAATCTGGCAGCTAAATCTATGAATTTTGATCATGTTGATTATAGATATTGACTATACTGATCATGGATTTTGGTCATGTATATATTTTCTACTAGTCAATATACTCCCTTTGTACTCACTCTCTTTGTAATCAAAAAATTAAACTTAGTCCATGGATTTCAGTAAAAAAAAAGGTGTTTTGGTGGAACGAAGGGAATACATTTTAGAATTTAAAAGATGAAACAATACCTATAAGTAACGCTAATTGGAACGTTGAACCCATACAACGTTGAACCCATACAACGTTGAACCTATACAACGTTGAACGTTGGGAGCGGGAACATCCATACATCCATCCCCATTATACATGTGGAATTCATCTGTAGCGCGTAGATTTTCTATCCGATAGGCAGGGAAGGGTGGGACCCAATCGATAAAGATGTGATCTAGCCCTAGGCACAACGATTGAAATAAAAGGTGTAGTGATTTTCTGGAACAATAGAGTTAACCGAAAAGAAGGTGAGTCAAAGGCAGCCGAGTTGACTGGCACGGTTGCCACATAATTCCAAGATAGAGTACATGTTGAACTAGTTTTCCCGTCCAAAAGACAGCAAATCTAATTCTAAAAGGAGTTTGGTGTCAGATACGTGCGTTGGCTGACTAATGCAGCTCGCAAGCTTCTTTCATGGCCATCCACCTTTTCTGCCAACTACATAATTTTATCTATTATAGGATTACAGCAGCCCCGAAGTCCAAGGAGAAGTGGAGTTTCAATGTGAGTTTTCATTTTCGGCTACACTACTGGAGAGCGTAGACTTCCATTCCCTAGAATTTTGGGGGTCAAAACTGAGGTTTTGATTTCTGTTAACTCAAATAATTTGCAACTTACAATTCTAGTAATTTCAAATCTACAACGTCAGTAGATTTGCAGATTAGGGTTCACTCAGTTAGCAATTGAGACTTGCCTGAGAGGCAGCCTTGTTTCACAAATGAGGACAAAACAATGATAAAGTTATGTAGATGGACGGATGACCTGCACTTCCTGGATTAGCAAAAAAGTGATGCAAAAAAAGGTTCCACACTTCTACAGAGTTATCCCTTAGGGATACTTTATTAGCGGAATTCTGGACCTATATATAGGTTTAGCACATAATAGAAATTCGTCAGTTATATGCAACCGCAGAATGTACTGTACTGTGCTGTACTGAAGCACTGGTATCATACACTATATTGTACTACACTTCGATCCAGACAGAACAGTGAAATCACCCCACCTGTGGGTCAATTTCGTAAATAATTAAGCATAAATTGTAACAGAATTTTGATAAATTTGTAGACCGATATCCAAAAACAAGCAAACAATTTTAACCCCTAAATGCATAGAGCCCTCTCCAAATTTGGCAGTATTGCAAAGATGCATTATAAAATGCAACCTAAAGGGATATTTTGAACTCGATATATGAATAAAAATTGTACGTTATGAATTTTAGATTCTATCTGTATGGTTAGATCTATGATTGCAATTACCAATAATTTTGTATAAAATTTGAAACGTGAAATTCAAAATTATTTTGTAATTCAATTACGAATAAGATATTGACAATCTACGGATGAAATTCTTTGTGATTGATTGAAATGTAGTACTCTAAGTGTAGTGATTTTTGGAGATTTTTCGGTTGCTTAATTTTATGAATTGACTTTTTTAAGACCACTAAAATCTTTGAATTTTGGGTGATTCAGTACAACATGAAATGAGGCATAAAATTTTCACAAATCGTCCCCTTTCTAATCGGATCACATATGCATGAAGTAAACTTCCCATAGAATCTACAGTAAAAAATCCACACTGCAAAAACTGCATGACGAATGAGAAATTATGGATGAAATATGTACATCGTCCAAGAAATGGACGCTCAGGCAGTTAGGGGTTAAAAGAAAGCAAGAACAACAGAACAGAATTGATACAAATCAAACAAGTTCATGAAAGGAAAACAAATTATTTGGGTGTTTTGGTACCCGTCCATCTCGGTGCTTTTTTCTCATCTACTTGTGCTAAGAATAGATAATATAATTATATCATTTGTCTATATAAATCTATAGTTAACTTAAGAATGCAGTTCTTAGTAAAAGTTGTGAAGTATCCGACCGGTAGAAGAGAAGATCATAACATGTATGAGTACCGTATGATGTGCACAAAGATTTTAGATTCTTGAGGATGCATCGATTCACCATTAAATAGAATCTGAATTTTATTTTTAAATAAATAAACTTGAACAGTTCAATCATCGAACAAGTCATCTTCGAAAGGTTTTTTGCAAGAAAAAAAAGAGTTCCCTAGAATTACTTATGAATTTGCATTCAACAATAACTTGAAATCATATAGTTTACATTCAATGTTGAATTGACAAATCAAACAGACATTCAAGAATGAACTGGAACATTAGTCTACCAAAAAAAAATCATGATGCATGTGCAAGTGTAAGAAATGTTGCATGATATAAATGTTGTATTTACCCAAATTCTTTGTATTCATAGGTATTCTCGTAGGTATTTCATGTATTTTGGTAGTTAATCAGCTACAATTGTTTAAAAAAATTCCCAGATTATGTGTAATGGAATTCTTGTCATCTGATGAGAAAATTTATGACGTTAAAACTCTCACAAATCATCCCCTTTCTAATCGGATCACACATGTATGAAGCTTCCCATAAATTCTATAGTAAAAAAATCACACTTCAAGAAATGCATGACGGATGCAAAAGCGAAATTAAATTTTGTACATTAGGCAGAAAACGAGGGTTAAAGCAATCAGGGGTTAATAGTCGAGAATGTAAAGATCAAGACTGAGGCTTCTTCCAAACCATTCAATATAATAAAGCATTATGGTAAGATTAGCATGATGTCCCATTCTACTAGATAGAAAAGAAAATGAAAAATGAAAGTGAAACAAGAACATTGAAGCGTCTTGGTAAGATTGGCCAATGTTCTCTCAAACAAACTCATTTTGCCTAAGTTTGAGCAACAGACAAAGATCACCGAGAAAGGCAACCTACATTCGAAGTCCACAAGAAGTGAGTGCTTTCCACTTAATTCCTCCCACTAATGTATTACCTGTCAACAAACATGCTTCCTATTGTCATAAATTGATCACAACGGAAGCTAACCTTCTAAAAAGTAATTGATTCTATGAAAAAATGAAAAATTGTTTCATAGCAATGCCATGCATTTTGCAATTCTAAACTCTCGTGAAAGATCTGGACCTCAAAAAAATTAATGTTAGTCACGTTGTAAATCTATCATTTGAATGGAAATAATACCATTTCTCATTCCAACGTCTTCATGTTTTGAAATACTATCACCAATATAAGTTACTATTTATAACATTATAACATTATTAACCACTTATAGTAGTGTCTTTTTGTTGCCTACAAAAATAGGGACCCTATTGGTGAAGTATCAATGAGCACCATAAACAAAATCTCTTCAAGAATCTTAAAGAGGGATATTCTATTTTTTGATAAAATACACAAGGCTCAAAAAAAGAATCTTTGGGTCTTAAAATTTTATGTAAGTATATGAGATTTGGAAAGGACCAATACTCATTATAACACCAACTTGTTTAGTTAAATAGACCTAGAAGTCAAAACAAATTTTACTAATGTTGTAAGTGGTGTCAAAGAATGTTACAGTAAGACCATACCAATAGAAGGAAGACTTTTTCTATAATTGGCATATAATTTTGAGGGGCTTACCACATTACGGCAATTGGGCTTCAATGATGTGGACTGTAGTTCCGGGAACTTTTTGAAGCAAGTGGTTACACTTCCCAATGGTCATGTACCACACCGATGTTAGTTGAGCACTATACAAAATATTCTAAAAATGATAAAATGCTTAATTATTCATCTCTTCAGGATTGTAAACGTGGATAGCGCTTTTGTTCAACCCTTTTGCTTCCGAACGGCTTTTTTTACAGTCTCTGAGTCCACTGCCTTTGATGCAGGTTCAACACCTTTCAATTTTGATTTTTGGTAGAAGCTGAAGATGGATAGACAGAGAGCTCTTCATGTTACTCTCTTATGGCAAATCTCTCTTTATTTGATGTGCGAAATTAGCTCACATTCTCGACATGTACAGTTGCTATTCCTCCATCAAAGGATGGCTTCTCTTCTTCTTGTCTTCCATTATGCAGAATTTTTGGCGTAGGTATCCTCTACGGGCATTGTGGAAACATGATCGATTGCCAACTTTTGTTGAATGTTTTTTATTGGGTTCATTTACCAGAAGAGAGTTCAAAACACGAATGAGGATGGAACAAGCAACTTTTATGTTTATTTGTTCTAGTGTTGCACCATATATGCAAAGAGTAGATACGAGGATGAGGCATGCTATTCCCCTCGAGACAAGAGTTGCTATTGCAATTTCGAGACTTGCAATTGGTCATGGAATGCAGATGATAGAAAATCCTTACAAGGTTGGCTTGTCCACAAGTCAAAATATCGTTCTTGAATTTCTTGGTACTGTGAAGAAATCTTTGAAAAAAATATATCAAATGGCCGTCGAGTTCAAAGCTTTGCACTAGATTCCACACATAGTTGGAGCTGTTGATGGTTCCCACATTCCAATAGTTGCTCCATCTATACATGCACCGGATTATTACAATCGCAAGGGCTTCCATTCAGTGCTGCTTCAAGGCATTGTCACGAGCAGGTGCATTTTCTGGGATTATGATATAGGTTGGGCTGGATCAATGCATGATTCCAATTTGTGGAGTCGGACTAGAATTGGACGATTTTGTGAGGAAGGAAGATTGGCTCCATATGCCTTGGTAGGAGATGCAGCATATCCTGCATGCCCATGGATGTTTCCGCCATTTAAAGGTCACAAAGATGGATTTTCTTGTGAAGAGTATCATTGGAATTTTATTCAAAGCAGCACCAGAATGTGCGTAGAGAGAAGCTTTGGCTTATTAAAAGGGCGTTGGAGAATATTATTGAAAAGAATGGAGGTCAAGTTGCAACAAGTACCGGACATTGTAGGAGCGTGTATCATTTTACACAATATTTGTCAGCTTCATGGTGATAAATTTGATGATGAATGGGTCTCTGAGGCACAAGTAGAAGTACATGACGACAAGTCATTCAGGGTTCGTGGAAAGTCACAAGTAAAAATATAAACATGAAGGATGGCTATATGTTAAAATGATTTAGTGAATACATGAAGGATCTATATATTAAAATAATTTAGTGAATGCCTTTTCAATCAATGAAGTATGGAACCAAGTATGTGCATTTGTTCGATTGATTTTTTAATGCTTGTATGTCGACAATGATAGGTTGAAAGAGAAGCAATAGCGGAAGATGCAATGAGCAATTTAACAGGAATAGATGATAATTCGAGAGAAGAACTTGAGAACAAGAAGCAAGAAGTAGCACACCAATATCAAATAGTCATGCAAGCACATGGGAAAGTTCCACACCAACTTACAGAAAGAAGAAATTCAATTGCAAAAGTTCTTTGGAGTACAAAGAAAAAAGGACTTGTGGCTGAGGCATGAAATCTTCACAACCATGATAGTGAGTAGGGTTACAATTTCTCAACAAGAGCCTTCATTGTCTCTTGCATTGACATGAGTAAAGTGATTTTAATATCTTCAGTAGCTTTTAAGCTCTCCATCATTTTTTTGCCATTCTCTCGCATTTCTTCAAGGCACCGTTCCATCAGTTGTTCATGTTTTTTTGGTTTTTCTACTAACTTTTCCATAGGTACATCACTAACTATGTTAGAACCTTCACCTTTCACAATAACATCATCTTCTTGTGCACTACTGTGGGCATGAGATACAACATGAGCTCTATCATGCATATAATCATCTACTAAAGCGTACCATTTGCATTTCTCGGATCAATTGCTCCCTGACTTCATATTACATGCTTTATCTTCTTTGTAAGCATCATAGATGGTTCCCCATTTTTTTCAACACGCTTCAACATCCTTGGAAAAATCAGGGCATATACTCACTAAACGGGTGTAAAGCCTTGACCAGTTGTCAACTCCTAGTACACTCAATTACAAAGGTGACAGTAAGAAAGATAAACACAGAACACTAAACCATTTCTAAACCACTGTGTTGTAACAACACACGCATTGCATATAAAAGGATGCACAATTTGAACTCATTGGTATTAAAGTTGTAGTAAATTAATGTATGAAGAGACGGCAGACTATGACATAACAATTCAATAGATATTCTCAGTAAGACCTAAATGCAAAAATTAAGCTCCAAAATCCCTACTTCAATTTCATAAATTCCTTTCAATGCAGGTTTGAATGGAAAACATACCTTGTTTGGGAGGCCCAAAAAATGTCTCCTGCATCTCACCACGGAGGGTGATTAGGTGAATCACCCAGTGTTCCTTCCAGTGATGACTTCCCTCGTCTTCCACCACGTTATCTGTCTTCACCTTCTTCCTAGAAACTCTCTTCTTCTTAGAAAGTGGTGTTGGCTCTCTTGTTTCCAATGACGATCGTTTATCTCCAAAATGGGGTTGCATCATAGAATTCATAAAAGGTCCAGGCCACATACCGTTAGGACCAGGTGGAAATGGAAACGGTGGAACTACACCACCAAAATTTCTAACAAATGAAGCCCAAGATTGGGCACTACTGTTCCCAACTTGGGAGTTTGAGTTTCCAGCATTCTCACGTGCGGGCGATTGCGAATCCATGGAAATGAAAAGAAACAAATTGTAATGGAAGTGAACTCGGAAGTGAAGAGAAGCACCTCGTCAAAGCACAAAGAACTAAAACCTAGAAGCATGCAATGAAAGGGTTCGCAAAAGTTTCACATAAAGACAAAACTGAACCTCAATTCCGGAACTTCCAAGGGAAAACCAGCGGCAGTTTGTCTTGAGGAAGCGCTCGACTTTTCAAAGCCATGTTGTTTTTATCTCCCGCTTGTGTGGTACCCATTGGGACAGTGGCAGTTATGCCCGACCAATCAAACCCTAAACCGAAGTAATTGCTTGTAGTGGAGTAAGCCCCTGAGTGTCTCTCCACTTCTGTAAACATTCATGATCAAATAAGTAAGAAGCCTCAAATTTGGGTGTCTAGTGATCAAAGGAACAAATAGCATTGAGGAATGAGATGGGAGAACATAATGAAATAATTTGTGAAATTGATTAAGGGAAGCAATGAGAATATAACATAAAAATTCAAACTCAAGCTACATTTAAGGCAACATTAAACATGACTCTTTGCATATTTTATATAATGCAAAGATTTTCACCCTCCAAAATTGTCCAAAATGGCTTATGAATTCTAATTAAGAAATCATGGCTTTTCATAATTCAATTGGGTTTTATCATGAATTTTTCCACAAAAGCCACTCCTTCACGAGGTAACGTTATCAACATCTTGTTCACTTTTTGGCTTCATTTTCCTTTCCCAAAAAAAACTTTAAATTGATTTTTATTTTTTAAATGAACAGTTGTTTCCAAGACAAGGGAGTGTTTAACAATGTTATTTAATGTAACGTTAGCAGTGTAACAATTGAAACTTACCATGCCATATGTTCTTAGAGATGGAGTGTCCCAAGAGGGGCCTTTCATTGCTGACTGCATCCGATACGCAGTAAGGAACTCATCCCAACTCAATTGTTGTATGTCATGCAAAGTGTGAAGTTACAAATGTGAGCAACATATTATTACATATCATAAAGCTACAAAGGCGGTCTTTGCAAACTAAACCGAATGCTAAAGAGAACATATTTTCAAAGAAACACATATAAGAAAGGATACATACCTTGACACTTAATTGATTTCTCACACCTTTGTCAATATACTCTTTCACTCTAAGTAATAGAGGATTGATTAGAAAGATTCACACTTGCAAATTCACCAACCAAGGGTTTGATTTCTTTTGTACCGTTCCACCAAAATGCATGAAATGCTCCTCCAACAAGAGGTTTCAATTGTTTCATGAACAATAGCACTATTTCTCACAATCACTCTTCAATCTTCTCAACAATTTGCCTTTTCACTCTGCTATTCTCGATAGTGATGTCTTTGTACTTAAACAATGCTACAATTATTACACTAATGTGAAACATACAGAGTATGATCCAATATGCAAAATCAAGTAGAAGGTCAAAAGTGTGTTTTACTATTTACTATACATTTGAAAAAGGGTTCTCTTTTCACATAATGTATCTTATGAAGGGACAAGTTGACATTTTATAACAGACAAGTTGACCATTTAGAACAAACTTGTTGGCCTTTTATAACATTCTCGACAAGCTCTCTTATGAAGAGATTCGTTGACTTTTTATAATAGAGGTTGACGTTTTATAACATTCGTAACAAACTCTCTTATGAAGGAATTTGTTGACCTTTTATAACATTCTAGTTGACATTTTATAACATTCTTAACATTCTCTCTCCTTGGTTGAACCTTAGCTTTCACAACATTCTTGACATGCTTTCCTACTTGGTGCAAAGGGACTGGTTGAACTTTTCACAACATTCTTGAAATCACTCACTTTGTTCATTTTGCTTATTTTCTACATGTAAAGGGATCCAGTGACCTCTCACAACATTCTTGAATAATTTAGATATTGAATTTCAAGAATCTATATCATTGTATACAAATCACTGTAATTGATTGGTCATCCTAGAGTACTTAGAACATTCAAGACAAGTAAAGACATATCGAGCCTTGTTGTTTTGGCAACAATATAGGTTATGTTATATCAAGAAGAACGTAGTTGATTACTATGCCAAAACATAAATAGAATTTATGTGAATACTAAAAATGATCATCATTTGAAGGCTTCTTGAATGAGACTAAAACATTCCAACAAGACATCGACAAGTAGATCCATAAGTGGTTTGGCACTAGTAGAAAAGGTGGCGCTCCCCAGGGACATGCCCATGCAAAATCATTGTGCATGCGTGGAATTGGGCACTACTTGCCTGGGCATCTCCCTCGGCAGTGCCACCTTTTCTACTAGTGTGAGCATATAGAAATACAACATATGCTCAAAATATAGAAGATTTGGTGTTGAGGTAGTTGATGTCTTTTTATACTAATTCCAATGCTAAATCCAATAGGCTTGTGTATTTCAATGAGGTAGAATATAGGAGGCGAGGTGGTTACATGACTTTCCATCTTTACAACACTAAGTGACACAATCAACAATTGATGAGTTCATCCATTCATTCAAGAAGGCCTTTGATTTGTTTCAAGTTGAAAAATTAGAGAATCAATCTTTCACATGGGAGCAAGTTTTCTTGTGTATGATGTTTAGAAAAAGAGGAAATGATTACAATATGTCATGAACACATATGTAAATAGAAACTAAGAAGACAAAGGAACCTACCTTCATATATTAATCCCTAAAGGACCAAGGCTGATTTTCCAAGTTTGGTCAGCTAAGTGAGGAATGAGTATTGATCTTCAATTTTTTTAGATCTTTTGTGATGATTCTACTCTTTTTAACAAAGATGGAATGGTAATTTGCGTACATAGGTGATGTAAAGATCAAAAGATAAAATCATGCAAAGGTGGAAAACCTAATTGCGGGCAACTCCTAAAAATTTACATACAATGCGCTATGCATCTAAATTTTTGTACGCATTCAGCTAACACCTCCATGTACGCAACTGCCAAATTCATTTTACCAAATTAGAGACTAAGCTTTGCATTTTGGGCATTTTTTGAAAGATTCAAACTTGGATTGGGGGCCAAAAAAATACAACTAACTTTATAGCTTATAATCTTACTATTGAAGAAGCTTGAATAGTTGAAAAAAAATTGGAGCTAATAAATTCAAGTTGGTTGAAACATCCTACAATTGAATTGGTCAAAAAAGTTTTAGATAAAAATAACTATTTACCTTTTTCTAAAAAGGGGTACTTTTAGGCGGCTTTGGAGTGTTTGGAGAGAAACACAGTTGTGGTCCTTTAGGGGTTAATTGTGATCATGGTGTAATCTTAGCTACAAATGTTGCGTTAAATGAATCACTTTAGTTATAAATGTGAAATACAATCCATACTAAACTAACATAAATATTAGGTTGTATTGGATAGCCAATGTGAAATTGGCGGATAGAACAACTCTTTTTCTACGCCGGTTCTTTTTGAGGGTTGAAGTTCTTCTTCTTCTTTTGTGAATTTAATGTAGTAAGTATGTTTGGAAAAAAATATGGAAATCCTAAAGATATGGCATACTAAAAACCACATGCCCAATGTTATGATAACTACGTCAAATTCCGCCAACTAATCTTCCAAATACAATTCCTTGAGGTAAATGACTAAGTCTTCCACATTCAATGTTTGTAACATAGACATTATATGTCTGCAAATATGATTTTTTTTCAATTTAAACTTGAACTCACAATTAAGAAAATGACATGTCAAAGTGAACATTCACAAGCTGCAATAGAACGTCAATTCTCTATTTTGAAGATTGAACGCGTGAAGTATATTTGAGGATCAAATCATATATAATAACATTGAATGTGGGATATGGGAACAAAAAATAAATTAAAAATGGAAATTAGAATCTATAGGAGAAACTAAGGCTTTTATGCGAATGTGAAATCCAAAAAGCAAAGATCTAAACAAATAAATTTGCCTTCATATGGATGACACCCAACACCTCCAAAGTTTGGGCAAGCATGGAATCTATATGAGAACTTAGATTATAATAAGACTTTGTCTTCGATTGAGGTTGTTGAGGCGATTATAAATTGCAAACTTCAAGGTTCGTGCATTTGTTTCAAAGTCAAAAGATTGAAACAATTTCACATATCCATGCCTTCTACGCAACATTATAAAATAGTAGTTGTTGTACCTTATATACCATAAGTTGTAGGGTGTAGGTATATCCAAAGTGTTCCTCACTACATACCATACAACAAGACAAATCGTAGTGCATTTCAAAATAAGATAGTGTTTTTTTTTTTTTTAATGACAAAATTGGTTTAGGTCAAGTTTCATTCTTAGTCCAAAAAGTAAGACCTTAACAATGATTTTCCAAAATAAGTAGAATCAAATAATGGAAATTATACCATCTTGTAGTGCATATTATTCTGAATTCGTTATATATTTTTTAGTAAAAATTTGTTAATTTGGGATTTTAAAGTGAATTTCGAAAGATAACGTTGCAAAATTAATTTAAAAATATTAATAAAAATATAATAAATTCAACCGCATATATGTGATCTACACATTGAAATTTAAAAAAATAAATTATATATCAACTCCATTTTTGTGATTCATCGAACATTAAGCAACACATCTTTGAAATTGGTGGTGGATCTGGACATTAAAGGGTATAGCCTTAGACTTTGTACCCCTGCTAAAGTTTCCAAGATTATCTCCAATGCTCTTAGATGCTCTTTGTTTTCACATCTTAACCCCTCAAGGCCCAAGAGGCCTAAAAGTGGCTCTTATGTAGTCAATCTTAGTTTTCACATTGAAAACAATCATTTTTTCATTTAAGTTGAATTGAAAAAGTCAAAATAATCAAGTCTAATTTCTATCCCATCTTACGATTCATCAAAATTCAGATTCTTAAATCTTTTATAACAATTACCAATACAATGGATTAACAGCTAATTTGTTCTCCAGCATAGTTTTCCTATCCAATTTTTCAAGTTAAAAATTTTATGTGACTTTTTAATATATTAAAGTGTTTTAAATAGAAATTTACACCCAATGTAAAAATTTCATCACTTTTGGATACTTATTGTAATTAATATGAATTTTTGAAGACATGAAGCTTAAGAAAATCATAATAATTTCAATTTCCAAAAGAAAATTATGAAAAATTCAAGATTTATAGTAAACATATAGGTTTATGTAAAAAAAAAATTCAAAATAACTTTCTCAAATTTAAAACGAGAAATTGAGCTATAGATCAAAGTTTGACTACACTCAGAAGAGGATGGGCCTTGAGGGGTTAAGTTTCTCTTATTTACTTGGCTCCTACTAAATTCCATTATAGAGTGGCAAGTGTCATCTTTCACTCAAGTTCTAAGGAAATTTATTGTGTTAATAAAAATCAAACGACAAAATACGGGGTGTAGAAGTCTACTGTTCTAGAATGTAATGTTAACCCCTAAACGCTCAAACGACCATTTTCTGGTCGCTGCCCGAATTTAACGGGCTGCCTGGAACAAAAAAACAGTTTTTGAAAAAATAAAAAATACTTTAAAATACTAAATCAAGTCTACTTTCAAATGCAATTTGAATTGTGTCAATTTGAATTAAATTCCACCGGAGAGAGTTTTTCAAAATCTATCATTCACCTCAACATTGTCTTAGTGTTATAAAACTTGCTATTTGGGGAAAGTAATGGTGTTCCCTTCATCATATTTTTTGCTTTTTTGAAGTTTACAATAGATAAACCAATCTTAATCAATCATGTTAATATTTAAACTCTAAAAATGAAAATGATAATTTATACAAATTTTCAAAGGTTAATGATTAATTTAAATTCATTAAAAATATATATCTAAGGTTATTTTTGGAAGTTTAACCGTACGGATAATTTATAGAGATGATACCCTGCATTTTGTTTATTGAACCAAACTTCATCAAACATATAGAAGGCACATATTATAACACATCTATGTTTTGTCCAATACCCCTTGGGCTTTCAGGAGTTAAGTTACTTATACCACCATTGGTTGCGGCAATTGGTTGATAACTCGTGAGTATTTATGTAACTTTTATGTAAATTTTCATTTTTCAAACATGTGAAACAAACATTGTAGCACTTTCATTTAGATTTCAGATGAAATCATCATAGTTGAATGAGAACTTGCTTAAATGGATGAATATTTTAACAAAAAAAGGATGGGTTTTTGGTACAAATTTAGCTCTATCCTAAAACAATTTCCCTTTCTAACTATATTTCTCCAACTAAAGAAAACTGCTCCCGACCCTGAATCATACTGTAATCCAAATGTATCTCATACAATGTGTTGACTGTCCCAACTCTAATCCCCCCTTGACGTAAATGCAAGCACTATTCACCCGTGGGCCCCTTTTCTGAAATTCCCATTTTGGACACCCTTGGTCTTTTTTTGGCAATTCTTTTTGCAAAATTTAAGGCCTACGGTCCCAATTTAGTTTAGAAAAACCCTTCGAAAATTTTAAACCCTTAGAAGAGGGGGTTATTTTTTAAGGTGGACCCCTACATACACGAAATAGGGGGCAGATTTTGTCCTCTTGCTTTAACGTCCAGGGGGATTTAGAGTGGGGGTGTTGACTGCATGGAAATATCCTGACTGTACCTGCCCCATGGGTATCAAATATCATTGTATTTATTATTAATAATACTATAGGTCTCTAAAGCCAATTCCATTGGCTATGAACTGCCACAAGTTATGCATCAGATTATGGGAAACTGTCATTGACCGTTGATGTGCTGAACTTGCTCAAACTTGAACTTGAACCCAAACTCAAGGCTGGGTCACAACCACATGTGTATACACACATTACCATCCATTTAACAATTCTGCTATCATGTACCAGAGGTGTACATTTGTGTTTTAGAATGTATGTTACTAGTACATGAGTGCAGTATTGGGTGTTGGGTGGCGAT
Organism: Pohlia nutans; assembly: GCA_022496805.1. Classification (NCBI taxonomy): domain Eukaryota; kingdom Viridiplantae; phylum Streptophyta; class Bryopsida; order Bryales; family Mniaceae; genus Pohlia; species Pohlia nutans. The sequence continues at coordinate 38,134,543 of CM040085.1, forward strand.
AGGTATGTCCACCTTATTTATATGGATAAAATAGCATTCACCCATAGAAGTCAGTAAAAAGAAGTCGCGCTTTTTTACTTTTTTTTTTTTTTTTTAACCCGTAAAGAACCATTCATTCAATTTTTGGATGCTTCCTGGTCAAAGGTTCCAAAAATCAAGTGTTTCGGTTTTTTTGAAATTGGTGTTTTCATTAGATGTTTAAGTTGAGTTATGATACATCTTTTGACGGTTGTACTGGAGAATAGACTTCATTTGAAGATTTTACACCGTCAAGAAACTTGGAATTTGAGTGTTCAAAATAAAAAGGGCTTTCTAAGAATGCTCCAATCATGTGTCTCTTTTAATTTCTTCACTTTCATTTTTAAGTACTTGTAAACATAACTTTTATCCACCTTAAATATAAGTTTTTATATTAAATTAGTCAAAAATATATTTATTTTGAATTTTAATCTTGTTCACATGATAAAATTTATAAATATTATAAATATTTTCCAATCATGTTGAAAATTTTGTCATACTTCCATAATGTTGATGACTATCTTGAAAAACTATAAACCATACAATGTAATATTTCAAGTATGCAGATTGTAAGGCTTTGACTTTTCCAAAATAGGTGAGGACCTTTAGAGGTTAATAACAATGATGTTGGATTTTACAAATACATTCTAAACTCGTTATCATCACACTCTCTAATATCACATTTCAGTATCTATAGAGAATATTTGCTATTTGTGTACTTCATCATGTGCTTGGACATTTTCCATATGTCAAGTTCTAAACATACATACATTAGTTACCAAAGGTGTGATAAAAAAGAAGTTTTGAGTGTAAACTTCAATTAGATTTCAAACTAGAGGTCCTTGGTATTGACATACTTTTACAAATTCTATTCCTAAAGTGATGGGAAGGTTATGATTATCAAAACACCACAAGTTACATTGAGCTCATTTTCTTGTCTCCCTAGTTTACAGAAATCCATTTAACTAGCTCCATCATGACCTATGTGGACCTCAAGTTACGTATGAAAGCAATTAAAAAAAGAAGTGGTACGTTGGAAAAAATCAACTTCATTTGGATGAGCAGTCTAATCTTGGGCATTCACATAGTTCTAGGGTCACTCTCATTGCACATGGTATAATGCATTAGGACCTTGAACAAATAAACTTTTAATATATGTAAATCGTACAAGAAGCTCCCTAGCCTTAGGCACTTTAGAAGATACAAAAATCATGTGAATACTAGAGCATTGCCTAATACTAAAGTATACAGTTGTTGTGCTTACTTCAAAAATATTTAAATTAGGGTCGGGCAACACACAAGGGTTAATTAATTCATATAGTAAAGTTTTCACTAATACATGGATACATTTAGCCAAAGGACCACCTTTCCCCTTGTAGGGGGTTAATTGACGTACTTGATTGGGTACTTTAACTAACCCCTCGCCACCTAAGCAATCTCAATCATCTCCTTTATTTCAAACGAAGTAAAAGCGCCCTTATTAAGAGCGGAGACAACCTCTTTAAACCAAGGGACAATTAGGGGACACTAGAGGGACATCCTGGGAGTTTATAAACTCACAATCAAATATATGCAGTTGTGAGTTAGTGAATTATCTAGGTTCAGCAACCAATTTGGGCTAAATAACCCCCATGTCAAGCCCAACCCTTGTTAATTTATACTTGGTGATCGAACCTTTTGAATAGGTCTCATTGTTGCACTTTTGTTTTGCAACACGATTTCTATTTATTTAAAAAATAAATAAAAATAAGTTTATTACAAGTGATATCCTATATTGAAGTCATATCGAGATAACGAAATCAACAGAAATCAACATGGTATATTTTTAAATATAATCACAAGCTCAATTAATCTTTTTTGCCTTTGATCTAAATAGAATATTTTTTAAAATTCCTTTTAATTAATTCATTCATAAAGAATTATTATATTTAACCTAAAGATTATTGGATCTTTTCAAAATATACTTACACTACTAACCTCTTGGATGAGTGCTATAACCAACTGAAAGATTCTTTCAATCTTTACCAAAACAAATTTACACAAACATGTGGCTCCATATATGAACACTATTGTTAACCAAAACATTATTTTCTTTCTCACATAACATTTTTACACAAACTACATGACACGTGAATGAATACTTCAGCTTCGAACCAAAATATTCCTTTAATATTTACAAAACATTTATATACAAACATATAGTTCTATATATAAATATTGCAGCCAACAAAAAGGTTATTTTAATCCTTACATTAAATTTTTACACAAACTTTTGGTGTCATGTATGATTATCCAAAGATTCCTTTGATCTTTACAAAAGATATTTACACAAGTCTCTTGTATAAATACTATTTTTAATCAAAAGATTTCTTTTATCTTTACTCAATGTTTTACACACGTCACATGTCCATTGTATGACTACCACAATAAAGAGAATATTCCTTTGATCTTTACAAAAGGTATTTACACAAGTCTCTTCTATGTATACTACAACTAATTAAAGTATTCATCTTATCCTTATAAAATATGTTTATATTATAAACCCCTTAGAGAACCTTTACTTATATAAACCTTATCACTAAGAATATACGTTTAATACATATTAATTTTGATTTGATCAAACACAAAAATCCATCTACACGTGATTCAAATCCTGCATTTTATACATTTTTTTTTCTAATAAATTCTTTGTCCAAAATTTTCCCAGCAAATTTCTTTACTAATGCTCTTCTAAACCATTGTTTTTTAACTAATGCAAGATTTAATGAAGAGCTAGTAGTATTGCGTGATGTCATTTATATTTGGACAATATCTCTTTCTACCCTTAGACTTTCTCATTAACTTACCAAGTTGTCACACTAAGCTAAAAATAATTATAAAGACGATTCACATGCCCATTGTACGGCTACCAATGTGAATAAAAGATTCTTTGATGTTGAATTTTGTTTTTACATAAGTCTCTTGCATGCATACTATTGTTAACAAAAATATTCCTTTTATATTTACAAAACATTTTTCACATGTCACATGTGTATTGTATGACAACCACAATTAATGAATATATTATTTTTATTCTTAGAAAGCATTTTACACGAGTCTCTTGTATTTATGATACAACTTATTAAAAGATTATTTTCATCCTTATAAAATATTTATATACTATGAACTTGTAGAAGAATCTTTCTCATACGAGTATTGTATCTTACTAACATTCTGATTATACTTCTACATCTTTATTTTGATCTAATTAACCCTTTGACATGCATGTGTCTACATAGTTAACGATGAACAAATTCAAATTATTCTCTTGACTACATACATGAACAATTCTCATCCATCCAAGTTTCTTTTGGTTCTTGTGCTAGTTGACTATCAAGATCTTCAAAATAGGATATTGTGATTTCGTTTTAAATAACACAAGGTTTATGCCAATTCTTATTTTTAGTTCAAAAAATGAGACTGTAAACATGACTTTCCAAAATAAGTAGGATCAAATAATGGAAATCATACCATGTCGTAGTGCATGTTATTCCAAATTCATTACAACAGTTTTTAATTTTATAATTTTTTTTTCATTTGGAATTTTGAATTGAATTTCAAAAGATAATCTTGAAAATTTAATTACAATTTATTGATAAAATTATGATAAATCCAACTGTACAAATGTGATCTTCACATTGACATTTAGAGCTTTGCTTTGTACATCAACTCCATTTTTGTTGTTCATCAAACACTTTATAACGCGTCTTCAAAATCAATGTTCCTATTCAACATTAGAATATTAGAGAATATCCATTTAATCTTAGAAAATATCTCTCTTGACTGTGCTGAGTTGTTGTTGGACTTGTTGTTATGGCTTGTTTATAATGTTCAGTCATGTAACAATTTGAAAACGTTTCCGTAGTCTCTTCCTTGGTGGGGCAGAGACAATAAAAATCTTGGAGAATATATTCAGCATTTGGGCAAGAAATTTTATGATTGGGCATGATTTATTAACCGTGAAGTTGAGTTACTGTGGTGATGTGAATAATATTTGGACAATTGAACTTGGTTATAGTGGTCCAGTTGGTAGCACTTCCTTTTTAGACTCTTCATTCATATTGGCCCTGTGGGCATGAGTTATCCATTCAATCTTAGATAATATCTCTCATGATTGTGTTGAGTTGTTGGAGTTGTTGTTGTTATGGCTTGTTTATATTGTTCAGCCATGTAACTCCTTGAAAACAATGCGTTTCTGTAGTCTCTCCCCTTGTGGGGCAGAGACAATAAAAATCTTGCAGAATATCTCTCCTCACTGCGTTGAGTTGTTGTTGGAGTTGTTGTTATGGCTTATTTATACTGTTCAGCCATGTAACTCTTTGAAAACGATGCGTTTCCGTAGTCTCTCCTTGGATGGGACAAAGACAATAAAAATCTTGGAGAATATCTCTCCTGACTTTGCTGAGTTGTTGTTGGAGTTGTTGTTGTTATGGCTTGTTTATACCGTTCAACCATGTAACTCTTTGAAAACGATGTGTTTCTGTAGTCTCTCCCCTCGTGGGGCTAAGACAATAATTTTTTTGGAGAATGTCTCTCCTGACTGTGTTGAATTGTTGTTGGAGTTGTTGTTATGGCTTGTTTATACTGTTCAGCTGTGTAAGTCCTTAAAATCGATGCGTTTCGATAGTCTCTCCCCTGGTGGGAGGAGAGACAATAAAAATCTTAGAGAATATATACAACATTTGGGCAAGAGATTTTATGGTTTTGCACGATCTGTCAACCATGACAATAGTATTGATGATGTGAATAATATTTGGACAATTGAACTTGGTCTTAGTGGTTCAGTTGGTAGCACTTCCCTTTTAGATTCTTCATTCGGGCCAGAGTCTCTTTCTCTACAATGTCATTTTCTACCCTAAAACTTTCTCATTATATGTTTTGTTTTTCTTTCAAATGTTGTCATGTTTTTTCACAAAGCCGGTGGACATACCCATCACCACCAGACACCCAATTCCTCCTCATGTATCGGTAACGTACATTTTAGAGCATAAATGTACACATGTGGTATATGAGGGTGTAATTATTAAATAGATGGTAATGAGTATGTCTACCATATTTTGTATTAGGGCCACTTTACACTTAAGAGTCAGGCCCATTGTTCTTGGGCTGAATGCAACAATAAAAAAAAGCATCCCATATTAGCCTTAAGGCCTTACTTCAAGCACTCAATGCAATATAATCACAATTTTTAATAAAATGCACACTCGGGCCCAAGCCCAAAGTTTGGGATTCCATATTTGGTGGACTCAATAAATTAAGTTAGGCCCGTGTAATAGCTTGTCGGTTTAATGTAAAAAAATATTTTGGTTGCATTGGGCTTAAACTCCTAAAGTAAAGGGGTAGGGCCCAAAGAATGACTTACAACCAATGAGAAGCGAGGATTTCAACCCATTTACACATCAGTTTGGGCCCAACTACTAGTGTAACTTTTTTCAACTCTTAGCTCCAAATCACTTTGCTCTATCTGAGTGAACTTTTTCAGCTGGTTTTCTTTTTTATACAATATTTGGTGAATTCGGTTTAATTTATTCACACTATTTTCCACTGGGTTGACGAATTGAACCAATACTGCTCCCTTTTTTCTGGGTTGAATGAAAGTGCGGTACAATAGGTGCTGATGATTGACATGAGGCACCTGCCACAATGACGGACAGAATGTATAATTTATGATACAGTGATGCGGGTTAAAATATATACACATGGGTTCCACTGAAGTTGACCAAGGGAGACTAGGAGGTCAAAAAGTCTTACAAGTATGTCCAAAAATTGCATACTATTCATGTTGACGATTTACTCAAGCTTGAGCTCCACACACTCACCTGAATGGGGCCTGCTTTTGTGGACAATTCTGTTGAAATCGTTGCGTCAACTATTGCATACAAGTAGTGAAGAAACATTGGATATTCCTTTCTGTCCAGCAATTTCAATCAATCAAGCTTGACACTGCAGTTGACACTCAAGCCTGAGATGACAAATAAAATAAAATAAAACTGGATACTTTTCAGGATACAGTGGTTGCTCACTTGTCACAGTATTTCAGTATCTGCACTGCACAGTGAGGGCCTACCCACATGTGTGTCCTGTCCTAGCCTAATATGATAAGAAAAAAACAAAACAAAAAACAAGCCAATTAGGTAATAAAAATGAAAATATGTTTTAGATAACCAATAAGCTGCGGTAACGGCGAGTAGGTTATCATATATAACTGGTTGTGCACTTTTTAATCATAACCCTTGATTTTCATGTCCAAGGGTGTAGGATGCAAGTTGAATGGAGAAAAGGTTATGAGTTGCAACTTGTGATGGCAATGGTGACGGGCTGCCAATGGGGTGGAGCCACGTTCGCATTGAAAAGTCAACAACCGGTTATGGGTAAGGGTCGGTCTCATAAGAAATCAAGGCATTTTTAAAAGTTAATAAGCATAATGTTAGTCAAAAGACCATCGTGAATAAAGAGGTCTATTGGAAATAAGCTAAATCATCCACGTTGAGCCATGTGATTATTTGTGCCACTCTGTAGTCACTATGTGTTAATGTCACTTACATTAATTTTTTTGATATGTATCCTACTACTATATAATGTCACAAAAAGGTGACTTCCAAATTGTAGCACAAATAGGGTGACTTACCTTAATTCAACTATTTAACCCTTAAAGGACATATGCTTTGAATTCCCAATTCCACACCCAAAATCACTTTTAAACTGCATTTTAAGCATCATTCTCTTTCTAATTTGCTTTGATTCTATTCTAAAACTATATAGATCCCTCAAAGGTGCTCGTTTTGACATTAAAAAAAACCCATTTGATACAACGGAGTAGAATTTTACGAACAAGATTCTCCCAATATACTATCAAGCCCGTGGGGCTTGCAAAGTAGTTTAAGGGTTAAGCGTCAAGAGGAAAGGTAGAAATGTTTGTTCTTGGTGCCCACTTTTGGAGGTAGATACTTTGTTAACTACCCTTCTAAAGTTCAATCAACTACAAGTGGTTCGGTCATTGCCAAATTCAACCTCTATAGAGACACTTCAACTTCTTGACAATTTCAAGGAATTTCATAATTGACTCTATTATTGTTCGATAGCGATTCACTATTAAGAATTTGCTCTTGATTCTAAAACAATTGAACTATACAACATTCTTTGTTAGGATTGCTAATTAAAAGAAGATTCTCCCCTTTCACTATAACAATATACCCTAAGAGTGAGGCTATTTGATGAATGGTATTTGCATGCATACAAGAATACAAACTTAGAGTGAAGACCGAGATAAACTATACAATCAAACAACAATCAACTATATAGATTTTTTTTGCCATGAGTATCATTCCTCACTTCATCTGTGAGTCTTTACTTACAAATTTTAGTCATACATGCTCAAGATGAATTTTTCGATTAGGTCAAGTGAACGGGTAGATCATCTAACCGTTAGACAGGTCATTGATCCATAGTGGCTATCGAGTCATCCATGGGCTCATAAGATACACAAAGAATGGAAACTATTTAGCAACTTCTTAAAGAGCATCTAAGGGAATATTTGGTTTAACATACTTAAGGTTGCATCATGGGTTAAATTCAAATAAACATGTTCTTAACTTTTTAAATCTAATGCATGATTTAGGATTTTAGTTAGTAAAAACTATATAAATTAAATTTCTTGCCTTCGATTAGAAAGAATGATTGTGGAAGAAAAGTGGAAAATTGTCCACTTTTGATGTATTTTCATACTCTTCAAAGAGAGGTTACAAAATGAATATAAAATTCATTTAGAATTGCATATGATACTTATCATGGTTAGTTACTCAATAACTCTCATTGGTTCAATGTACTTCCTGCTTTAGTAGAGAAAAGATTGCAACGTTTTTTGTTTTTTGTTTCTTCTTCTTCTTCTTCTTCATGTTGTCAACCACAACATTGAGGTTGACTCATGGATCTTGAGGCCTAATGTCCGATGTGTATTTTTCACTTGCCAGATCACCAAATATTGTCTTGCCACTTTTCCGAAAGTACAACTCATTTAGATATGTTGCTATGTCCCAAGATTCTCATCCTTTTTTCTTTCGTTTTCTAACTTTGTTATCAAGATTCTTTAAGGAATTTCATGGAGGAGATTCAATTAGTCATCCTCCCTCTCACTTTAATCACACCACCTCATACCAACAACAAATCTTCTAGTTTGATTTCATGCGCTATTCTACAAGATTCACCAACTTCCACTATTACTCTTAAATGATTTCAATTGGACCTAGTTTTGTTGCAATTACAAATTCAAATCCTATGACCCCTCATCATTGACGTTATTTCTTTCCTTCTCCTATTCTTGAAATCACTTGCTTCTCTTTTCATACCATTCAACCAACAGTCACATGTCATGTGTCATGGCTTTGTTTCCTTTAGAAAACTTGTCCCTACCACCAATCTCTCTTACCTCATCTTCGCAATCCTCCCTTTCTGCTCTCTAATATGAATGTCAAGTAGAATTCACCTAATAGTGTTTTAATAAATTTATGATAAATTCTTGTTTGTTCCTCAAACTCTTTGGTATATCCTCTGTCCAAGGTTTAGTTCATTTGGATAGCATGGTGTGAAGAAGCTTTTGGCAATACCTTCTTCTAAAGGAACTATTTCCTTTTGTGCATGGCTTCACAATATCAAACAAGTTATGGTGCTTCGTTTTGGATGTTCAAACACAAGTACAGTCCCCGTGAAATAAGCCATATAGATTATGTCTTTCTTTGGAATCATGTGGACATGAGAAATCAACTTTTGCTTTAAAGCCAATGAGGCGCTTTATTGACATTGTTACCCACTTTCTACCTTCCATCCTCGTCCCATGGTTCAACCTTCACCCATCATATCTCCACTTCTCTTGCTAATTCTTTGTTTGTCCTTTGTATATATATCCTCAATTTTTCCTTTGTGGTTTTCAACCTTTTTCATATTTTACTATAACCCTCTTTTTTTATTGTGTGTATCCTCAATCTTGTTCAGTTTTTGCTTAGTTGAAAGTATGTTTGTCCCTTAGGGCACTCTTTTTCCCTTGTGGTTTTTTCTGCCTTTTGATTTTATTACAACTCTCTTCATTCTTTCCCATGTCTCTTCCTCTCTAAGAACTTGGTTTCCTTTGTATTTCATGCTTTATATCTCTTGTGGTCCTTCTTTAATACATAAATCATCCATTATGGGTCTTCTTTGACATTATAGGTCTTCTTTTATAGAGTATCTTACATTCAATAAAGAACTACAAGAATTTCACAATTCTATTTGAGAATCAGACCATATACAAGTTCACCAACTCATATTTGGATTCAATACATTTTTGAAGAAGCTTCCATCATTTTGAATTTTTTCAACATTTGATAAGATTTTAATGAAAAAAAAAAAAAAAAAAAAAAACATGAAAAAGGGCCTTGTAGAATTGAAAATCTTCGTGCAATATAACCCCTAAAGGAACAAGGATTTATAGTTTTAAAATGGAAACTTCAGTCGATCATATTGTAAAAATTACAATTTAGATGGGACCAAATTTTATATTATTTGGAATAAAAGAAAAAAATTGCAAGGATTGGAAAAAACAAATAAATCTAAACAAAAGGAACTTCACACATAACCTATTAAAATGACAAAAATAGATATGAGACCCAATTTGGGCTTCTTGGTCTTTTAGGCCCAGATAATCAACAACTCCGCATAGGGAATTCCAACTCCAAATTGGACTTTTCACAAGGCAATTTTGGGTATATCTATACAACATCAGATACATGATCAATGTAAAATCTTACAAACCCAAGTCATATTCATAAATAGAAAGAAAAAGTCAAATATATGAACAAAAAAAATATACGATGTTTACATTATTGCATATCTTGAAATTAATAATTTTTTACTACAATGAATAAGTTACATTAGATTTCTTTACCAAAAGTGGTATGCCACACAATAGAATTCATGTCAATCATCTCCACTAGTATGTATTGTAGATGTGTTTTACATTTCCTTCATTGTATTTTACAAAGATAGAAGAACCCCACCATGTATATAGCTTTATGTTTCATTACCAAGCACTTTGATTGATGATTTGACAATCACATGTAGTGCACATACAAATAAATTAGGGATCTCTAATTAGACGCAAAATTTGTACAATGGAGGTGAAATAAATGCCAAAGTTTTTGAGATATCTTTTCTTGTGCAATTTAAAGTAAAATTTACATAGTGAAAAAAATAAATTTAAAAATATTTTTGAATATTCCATCTATTGAAACTTAATTTTCACAAAATAAAAGAATATACGGTACATCTTCATTTACAAGATTCCGTGCATGTTTATATATGCATTGGCATGCAATACCGTACCCAAATGTTAGGGTCGGCACCTCATGCCGAATGGCTATTTTTCAACAAATGCCAAATTCTATAAATACTCTCTAAAATTGTCTTTTTTCACCATACAGAAGTAGATAATTTTTTCAAGAAATAATTTCCTAAAGATTTGGGTTTCTCTTTTTATGATCAATGTTTCTCGATCCTGACCACCGACTACGGTATTTGCAGTATTATTTTATGCCTGAGATTCAAATATTAATAATTGCATTTCATTGGTTCAGCTTCTCTACCTCAAATGTATTAGCCACCAAGTATGTCAGATAGGATGATTATGAAGTCATTACTTTTATCTTCACACATTCTGCCCACCGTATCAGAATAGGAGGATTGCTGATCAAATATTGAATTATTCAATTAATTCTGAATTTGAATTCCAATTTTGAAAGTCGAACATATTTTCAAAAATCCTTGGATGTTTTTTTTTTTTTTTTTTTTTTATAAATTTCGTGCGGGGGGGAGGGGGGCAGTAAAAAATAGAAACAAGAAGATTAGCCCTCTGCTACATTGTGTTTTTTGCTTTCATGTAGAAATTGCAGTGGTTATCGGCCACTAGCAGCTAAGCGCTTGCTTTGGGCAAACACACTAGTTGGTGTGGGGCACGTGAAGATTCCGTGGTGGGAACTTGAATGTGCCTTGGGGGAGCTTCTCTAGCTTCGGTAAAGTTCAAAGTTTGCAATCTCCTTAACAATGTAATGCGTTGTGATTGGTCTAAAAGAAGGAGCAAAAACTTGTTTTTGTGCCTGAAATACCAGTTCTGCCCTTGTCTTTACTATTGTGGAATTTTTTTGCTCAACTTTACGGATACCTCTTACTCAATTTTTTGATTGCTAAAAGGATGGAGATCTGGTCACTTTGAGTAAATTTCTGGATTCATGCCAGTTGGAAAAGTTCACTTCTGGTCCTCATTCATCAAGTGGTTTAGTGGCTCATGTGGTTCATAATTTAACAGCAGGATTAGGAGTATAGGACTTTAGAAGGTGGCCTCAATAGCCAAGAGACAGGAGTAAAAATCCTAAAGTCCCCAGTAGGCTTAACCCCTAAACATACCAACCCTTTGAACAGAAGTAGACGCTTAAATAGATATTAGCATGGCATAAATCCATAAATATATATTAGCCTTAATATTACATGAGGTGTACATGAGAGTTCCATTGCATAAAAGCTACCCAACAAATTTGACATACTTGCATTTGGAGGACTCTCCAATATTATCAACATCTCCCCATCGCAAAAGATTTACTTTAACAGGTAGAGAACCTAATAGGCTTGCAAATATGACTTGGATGAAAGTCATCCGAGATTGTATGAGAAAGTTACAAGGCTTTGAATCCGTTTGTGATCCTGTTTCTGGATGTTGGGACGTTTAAGGGTTAATCAATTTAGCTTGGTTTTGCAACGGTGATTTCTTTCTCTTTTTTGTGGAATAAAGTGCCATTTGCCTAATAATTAAAAAAAGAAAAGGAGGCAAAAGTTCTTTTGAAAAATTTATCACTAGTTGAAAAGGTGCATGTGCTGAGGCAAATGCTCGGGCAATGTTGCCTAGTTGCTTAAACATCTACGTCGGCACAAGCACATTTTCTACTAGTGTACACAATTGTGAAGCTATGTTCTAAAGTACCATAGCCGGTCCTCATGATAGGCAAAAAAATAATTATTATGTAACTTAGAGAAGCCCAAATTTCTAAGATTTTTTTTCAAAAATATTTTTTATTGTGAAAAAAGAATCTTAGAGAATATTCCTATAATTTGGCATTTGTTAAAAATGATTTTTCGAAAAAAATAATTATTTGGCATGACCTATCGACCTTGACGATTGGGTGAAGTAGCCGAATGTCAACGTGACACTTGTTCTAATCCAACTTTGCGAAGGAGACGGAAAATACAGTCCAAATCATTTTAATTTTAATTTTAATCTATCGACAATTTGAAATTTGAGATGATTGTGTTAATAAATAGAAGAGGGTTATAATGCGTATTTTTTGACACTTCGAGAATATTCTATGGATATTTAAAGTTGAGATCTTACGAGACCTTAACCTTTAACATGTACAATACTATCCAATCAAAAAATGGTCGCACCTAAATTTAGATGCTAATTTGAGTCATGTTACATTGCTCGAAATGGAAATTTAAGTGCACCATTGTTATGTAGAATACAATTTCTCATGAGGTGAGCCTATTTGCAAAATGAGCTTAGACATCTATGAGTTGCGTTATAAAACAAAAGGCTCTAGGGTAGAGCATCATGAATAATTATTTATTTATTTAATTATTTATTTTTATGTTATTTTTTATTTTTACTTTCCTAGTATTTTCTAATTATTTTCACAATCTTTTCTAGATTTTTTCAAAATCTTTCTTAGTTTTTTTCACAATCTCTCCTAGTTTCAATGCCTGTTAACTTTAACATCAAATTCACTTAAATTTGGTTTCAATGGATAGATACAAACTATATGTATCAATTTAATAAAGAAAAAACCTAAAAAGTTTCCGGAAAATCACTGCATTTAAATTATCTATAGAGTGTTGTTTTTTGTAAATTGAAGTGTTGGTCATTAACATGTCCACCAAAATAAAATGCAGGGCGATCTATTTCTGAAATTTTGCACATTCATACTTAGGTATACAAGGATTCCAAATGCGAACTAATGTTCAAGTTGCACGACCTTCCAAAAAATTTCAGTTAGCTAGTCAAAGTGAATTTTTGTCTAAATTCAAAAACCAAAATTGAGGCCTTTCTTTTCATCAAACTTGAACTTCTTCATATCCAAACAATAGAATGTGTTGTAAATTCACTAGCTTTCTCTCCATGTTATTTAAAAGATCCTATTGCCAAAAATTTGAATTCTACTTTAGTTTTAACCCTACAAGATCCAAAACTTCAGATGTAAAAATGGATCCCAAAATTGCTAAAATTAGGCTTGGCTCTATTGACATTATATTACCTTAAATTGAACATCCGTGAAGCACCAAATGCTTCGACTTCAATTGAATGCCTCAAAGAACTCTTCAAATTTCATTGATCATTTTTAAAAACTATTGTTGATTTAAGAGACTATGGACAAATATTAGTACTTAAAAATATATTAGTAGTCCTATTTATGTGTCCCATTAAGGTTGTTGTCTCTTTGAGGTTTTGTTAATGCAACCAAGAGGAATATTTTGAACTTGATGTATGAATAAAAGTTGTACATTATGAATTTTAGATTCTATCCATGCGGTTAGATCTATGATTGCTTTCACCAATATTTTTATATAAATTTTGAAACTTAAAATTCAAAATCATTTTGTAATTCAATTACAAACAAGATATTGACAATTTGTAGATGAAATTTGTTATGATGGGTTGAAATGTAATACTCTAAGTGCTGTGATTTTTGGAGATTTTTTGGTTGCTTAATTCTATGAGTTGACTTTTTCAAGAGAACTTTCGAACTATTTTGAACTAAGATCTTAGAATTTTTTGGTGAATCAATGCAACATGAAATGAGGCATAAAAATTTCACAAATCATCCCCTTTCTAATTGGATAACACATGCATAAAGCTAACTTCTCATAAAATATATAGTAAAAAATCCACACTACAAAAAGTTCATGACGGATGAGAAAAATTGAATGAAATATGTACATCGTCCACAAAATGGGCGCTTGGGCAGTTAGGGGTTAAACACCTTAGTCAATTCTGTACTATGTACACTGGGGTGACACCGAAATTGTCACCTTGTGCAATTTCAGGGATAGTGCCCACACTGCTGCCAACTTTGACACCTTCCCGAGCGCTGAAAATTTGTTATTTATACATGAAATTTTAGACACAAAATCATTGTTATGTTGACAACATGTGTACCAAATTTCAAAGCTAGAAGATTGATAAAAAAAAAGATATTCAAGATTTAGTAACAAGGGGTAGCTGTAAGAAATGTTTCACAGCTGCCAACTTTGACACCCTCCCAAGGATTGAAGAATTTTTTTTTTCACATGGAATTTTCGGAGTAGGAACATATTTATGTCGTTTACAGATGTGAAAAAATTCAAGTCCAAAAGACCCACAAAAAAAATGATATTCCAAATCTACCAGCAAGTGTAGTTGTGAGAAACAAAGAGGAAAATTGTCTCACAACTTTGACTGCCTCTCTAGGGTTGGGAATTTGTTATTTTAAAATGGAATTTTTGGCACAAAATCAATTTTTAGTTGATAACACGTGCAAAAACTTTCATGTTGAAATAACAAATACTCAACTCTAGGGAGGCTGTCAAAGTTGTGAGACGATTTTCCTCTTTGTTTCTCACAACTACACCTGTTGGTAGATTTGGAATATCATTTTTTTTTGTGGGTCTTTTGGACTTGAATTTTTTCACATGTGTAAACAACATAAAAATGTTCCTACTCCAAAAATTCCATGTGAAAAAAAAAATTCTTCAATCCTTGGGAGGGTATCAAAGTTGGCAGCTGTGAAACATTTCTTACAGCTACCCCTTGTTAGTAAATCTTGAATATCTTTTTTTTTATCAATCTTCTAGATTTGAAATTTGGTACACATGTTATCAACATAACAATGATTTTGTGTCTAAAATTTCATGTATAAATAACAATTTTCCAGCGCTCGGGAGGGTGTTAAAGTTGGCAGCAGTGTGGGCACTATCCCTGAAATTGCACAAGGTGATAATTTCGGTGTCACCCCACTGTACATATTTGGTGTATGCAAATGAAGAAATTAAAATTTAGTTAATAATAAAGTAGTGGTCTTTTGTTGTTGCTATTGCTCCTACTTTAATAAGAAAATAATACTATTGTAGATACTGTGATTGGAGCCTTTGACTAGTAAGTTTGCAACTAACTTTTATTGCATTGTCTTGATTAAAAAACTTTTACAATCAACCCTCCATAAATGTTACACATATATACGTTAACTCACTATATTTGTTAACATTTTTGTGCTCCCTAATATTGCTAACTATAAAAAATCCAACGTTAATTGTGAACAAAATTTGATTCCCCTATACCCCCTTCTTTGTTAATTTGACCTTCATAATTGTTAACTCATTTTAGGATGTACAATATTCACTACTAATTTCAACATCCAATAAAAAAGTGGCACCCTTTGAAAGAATGAAGTATCTTATGTACATTAGTGTATATGAACACCTCGTCACTTGATAAGGTCAAAATACATGTCAATAAGTGGAGTCTTGCATTTCTACTATGAAGTCATATTTAGAACAACCGGTCCTCGTGATGTTTCAGGAGCAATTTCCAACCTTTTAGCATTGGAGAAGGACTTAACATTTGGTGTTGCTCCGGAGTCGCATCAAAGCACCATCGATTCATATTTTCATCCTATGCGCTCACCTATGTGAAGTTCAAATTAGAATGAAAAAGTATTCTCTTATAAATGTTATTTCTTGAAAGTTCTCCTTTTCTATTTGTTAAGGTGTTGACCTAATGTGTATGTTAAGAAATTCCTATTCCACAGGTTAACAGTTATAGAGGGTTTCCTGTAAACGGATTATCCTTTTGAACATTTAAAATCAATAGAGATATTTAAAGGTATTGAGAGTGGAAAATTCCTTGAAATATGATTTTATCCAAAATATTAAATTGTTGAGTTGTGCATATGTGCATAAGAATCATAGAAACGTATAAGAACTTTGGCCCTTGTGATGCCAACATGAATGAAAATTATGTTTGTCTAAGATTCTACATCAAAGTCCAAAAGATAATAGAAAAGAGCATAAGAATTACATTTCTTTCTTTGTAAAGAGTGAATATATCTTTTTGTATTTCATTGAAAAAAATGAAAAGGTAAAAAAAGAATTCCAAAATTTTCAGCATATTTTCTAAAAATCACATCCATGTCTTTCCATTTTTGAAGATTTGTAAAGATTCATCATAAAATACAGTACAAAAGAATATTTTAAAGTTTGTTTGTGAATGAAAATTGTAGATTTTACACTCTACATTGTATCCATATTGTTAGATTTACCATTGCAGTTCTCAATATTTTATTATAACACTTGAAATTTAAAATTTAAAGTTGTTTTCTAAATATAGTGGATTTTGCTAAAACGGATTTGAAACATGATGATTTTGTTGTAGTAATGTTTTCAGATCTTTGTGCTAGTTAAATCTATGAACCTATTTTTTCAATGACACTCTTGATTTGAAAACCAACTCAATCACATATTCACAATAAAAAAATTCTTTTGCAATATACATCCTAGTAAATTTCATCTCCAATTGTTGCATAGTGGAGTCGCCTTGCTGAGCAACTTTCTAAGAAAATGCACACTAAAAAATACGTTTTTGATTATGAGTAACGAAAGTTTGAAAACATTCATCACCCTAAAGAGGGATGTTTGGTTGTTTAGAGGTTAAAAAACTATTTTTGTTGTGCTCAAGGGAATAATTTATATTAAAGTAACCACAACTAAAGCAATATAAATCTAAAATAAAAAAATGTTAATTCTTTAAACTCAAGGAAATTAAATGTACAAATATATGATTATATGATAAAGGAGTTTCCACATATCAATTTGCCTCAACTCCTTTAAATTTTGAGCAATACTTGGACTATACTCAAAAAAATCTTTGAGGATCTTCTAAACATTCTCAATTGAATTAGTATGACATTTGTTGATTTAGTGATTAGTTCATCAAAATATTGTTGATATTTTTTAAGTGCACATGATATTTGCTATGGTCATGTCGATGAATCATTAATGGTTGATGACTCACTAATTACGAGTGAGTCATCAACCATTTTTCAATGACAAATTCACCTTTAACTAAAAATCATTATAACAATAAACTAGTTCTTTTTAGTTAAAGGTGAATTTGTCAATGAAAAATCTATGTTGTGAAAAAAGAATCCTCAAAAAAAATTATTTTGAAAGTTTGATAGGACTTTGTGGTTTAAAACAAAGTTAGATTTTTACCCACAAGGTTTAAGAATGCAAAGAAGTGCTCATTATTTGGAATTCCTTGAAATCAAAAAGTCAACTATAAACCAGATTTGATGTTTTTGAAGTTTGAAAATTTTGTGAAGAGATCATGAAATCAGTGACTTAGGTAGTTTTGGAATAAATACAAATTTCATAGTTATAGATGACACGAGACAATGTTTTTAATAGCATACAAAATGGTGACATGAGTAGCTTTTGAATAAGTGCCAATTTCATGGTTTCTGGGTGACAGGACTGAGGAGACAATGTTAATGGTAGGGTGCCGTACAATTCAAACTTCAAAGTATATCATATTGACACGCAATGGCAGAGATTGGGTAACGTACCTTAACTTTTTAACCGTGCAGTGCCTTGTAGGCTGCAAAGTAGTTGTTGTTGTGACATAAATTCATATAAGGTAAGATCTATGAGGAATCTATCTTCTGAGTGAATAGTTCAGATGTGAGAATTTTCAACTAGCATCTAATACAAAAATAGTTCCAATTCAAGCAACCTAGCTTTTAGAACAGTTGCATATACGAAGCGATTTTGCACAAATACTTGATTATACATAAAATACCTCAAAACACACAAATTATAGATTGTAGTATTTTTTGCTATTAGAAATGAGTTTTATCAAAAGAAAATCATTTTATTACCTTCTTCTTTGCCCCCTTCATTGTTCTCTCTACTTTACAATGAATATCCATCGTCGTTACTGGAAAAGAATATTCTTGATTTTTAGAAATTGTGTTTTCAAAAAGTCTATTTTCTATGGTGAAAAAGATAATCTTAAAATTTTCTATAAAATCTTAAAGAATATTTATAACATTTGGGAAAAAAAAACTAAATCTTCCGCATAAGTTGTCCGACCCAATTTTATAGTTATAGATGACACAAGACAATGTTTATGGTAGGGTATGAAAATGATGACATGCATAGTTTTGGAATAAGTACAAGTTTTAAAGTTATAGATGACACAAGACAATGTATATAGTAGGATACAAAAAATGGTGACATGGGTAGCTTTTGAATAAGTATCAATTTTATGGTTATGAATGACATGAGACAATATTTTTGGTAGGGTACCAAAACTAGAAGGATGGGTAGTTTTGGATTAAGTACAAGTTTTATAGTTATAGATGACACAAGACAATGCTTATGGTAGGGTTAAAGAAATGGTGACATAGGTAGCTTTTGAATAAATACCAATTTCATGGTTTAGAATGACAATAGACAATGTTTACGGTAGTGTACCAAAAACGGTGACATGGATGAGTTTTGAATATGTAGCAATTTCATAGTTATCGATGACAAGAGACTATTTTTTGGAGGGTTCAAAATGGTGACATGGGTAGCTTTTGAATAAGTACCAATTTCATAGTTTGTGTGGGACATGAGTGAGGAGACAATGTTTATTGTAGGGTATAAACATTCCAAACTTCAAAGTATATCCTATTGACATGCAATGGCACAAATGGGATAGCGTACTTTAACCTTTTTAATCCTTTAGTGCCCTATAAGCCACAAAGTAGTTGTTGTTGTGACAAAAACTCATATAAGGTAAGATCTATGAAGAATCTCTCTTTGGTTTGAATGGTTTAGATGTGAGAATTTTCAACTCGCATCTAATACAAAAAATAATTCCAATTCAAGAATAGTTTCTAGAATAGCTTTTAGAATAGTTGCATATACGGAGTTGTTTTGTACAAATACCTGATTATACACAAATACCTCAAAACATATAAACAATAAATTGTAATATTTATTTCTATTGGAAATGAGTTTTATCAAAAGAAAATCTTTTTGTTACCTTCTTCTTTGTTCTCCCTACTTTCCTATAAACATCGATTGTCTCTGTTAGAAAAGAATATTCTTGATTTTTTGAGAAAATTTGTTTTGAAAGAAATCAATTTCCTTTGGTGAAAAAGATAATCTTAAAAATGTTTTATAGAATCTTGAAGAATATTCATAACATTTGGAAATAAATAAATATTCCGCATGAGTTGTCTAACCCAATTTTATAGTTGTAGATGAAACGAGACAATGTTTTTAGTAGGGTACCAAAAATGGTGACATGGGTAGTTTTGGAAGAAATACGATTTTAATAGTCATAGATGACATTTTATATTAGGATACAAA
The DNA here is from genome assembly GCA_022496805.1 of Pohlia nutans. Classification (NCBI taxonomy): domain Eukaryota; kingdom Viridiplantae; phylum Streptophyta; class Bryopsida; order Bryales; family Mniaceae; genus Pohlia; species Pohlia nutans. Next base: position 38,154,067 of record CM040085.1, read on the forward strand.
AATGAAGACATGGGTAGCTTTTGAATAAGTACCAATTTCATGGTTTCTGGGTGACAGGACTAAGGAGACAATGTTTATGGTAGGGTACAATACAATTCAAACTTCAAAGTATATCTTATTGACATGCAATGATACAGATTGTAGTAGCGTACCTTAACCTTTTACCTGTTGAGTGCCCAGTAGGTGACAAAATAGTTGTTGTTGTGATAGAAACTCATGTAAGGTAAGATCTATGAGGAATCTCTCTTTGGTCTGAATGGTTCAAATGTGAGAATTTTCAACTCGCATCTAATACAAAATATAGTTCCAATTCAAGCAGCCTAGCTTCTAGAACAGTTGCATATATGAAGTTGTTTTGCACAAATACTTGGTTATACAAAAATACCTCAAAACACACAAATTATAGAATTTGGTATTTCTTGCTATTAAAAATGAGTTTTATAAAAAAAAATCTTTTTATTACCTTCTTCTTTGTTATCTTTACTTTAATTTGAACATCAATTGTCTTTGCTGAAGAGGAATATTCTAGATTTAAAAAAACTTGTGTTATAAAAAAAATTATTTTCTATGGTGAAAAAGACAATCTTAAAATTTTCCAAAGAATCTTAAAGAATATTCATAACATTTGGCAAAAGAACTACATATTCTGCATGAGCTGCCAACCTTGACGACTGGGTACAGTAATGAGAATAAGATTTTTGTATTGGATGTTTGATGAGTCAATGCTTAGCCGTCAGCAAGTAAAAAGAACTTTGATTTTCTTTTGTTGAAAATATATAAAAGCTTTTATAGCATCCATAACATTCTTTAGCAAGCTAAAGAGGACACCCTTTTCCTAGCACAACCACCCAAAAGAATCGGCCTTGATCTTGGCATTTTGACCACCACATCTTATGTGGCTTTAGCTAAAGATGACTTTCATTCCTAGATCAAAGCCGATTCTTTTGGGTGACTAGGCCATGAAAAGGATTTCAAACAAAGCTCCCAAAGAATGTTATGTCATAAACTACTTTTTGGAAGCTCGAGTGTTAATCCCTAAAAGACCATGCTCATCCCTTAAATTTTATCATTTCTCATGATGCTTTCAAGAACATGCATGTATCTCTTAATTGGTGTTCATGTAGAAAACTTCACCTTTGAAGCTCAAAAAAGACTTAGTTATGAGATTGTATATCAATTTTCAAGACAATTTACCATGTAAATTACATGGTTGTAAGGTTTGATCATGAGTGGGTTTTTGGAACTTTTGAGCAAAATCAACAGGTCATTCACTGCAAACATTCTCATTAATTCTAGAACCATGATTAGCGTTTGAAATATCACGGGCATACAAAGATGTACTATATCTAGGTGCTTTCAAAAAATGGTGTTCTAAAACTAAACACAACAACAATGATTGATTCCAAAAGATTTATGTTTTGGTGAAGTGACTTGTTGGTGATTGGTTGAGCCGGTGTTTGTGATCGTTATTAATTGTTACATTGCATAAAATGTGTAAAGATTTCAAAAATGTTTTTGAAATATTCCAAAATATTCCAAAACAATATGAAATATGTAGTAAAAATTCCAAATGTTATGAAAATATTCAATTTTTTTGTTTTTTTGTTTTTTTTGTAATTATGATACAATGTTAATGACGCAATAATGACAAATGCTTTACATATTGTCCGCTTTTATTTTTTGATAAATCTGATGCCCCATTGTGGAAACACCCTCTAAGTCATCAACCTCCCTAACTACCATGTCCCAAACTCACTTGCTTTGACCTTTCAGTTCTTTCCCGGCACATCAATCAACATAATTTCACATCTTGAAGGGTTTTTGTGTTCTTATAATCTACAATTCTCTAGTTGACATTGAGTCAAAATTATGGAATCAAAATAAATTACTAAAGTAATGAAATTATTCTTGGACACAATGTGTCCTCGTGGTCCTTTAGGGGTTAAAGGGCTAATTCCCGTAGTGACCATGAGGGCTCTGGCTGGTTGTTTGATACACTGAAATCACCATATACTGTGGCCCACGGTATTTTGGAGAGGCTTTACTAATAATTATTTTTTTAATATATTGTGGTAAAAGTCATCCAAATTGGATGAATTTTTTACTAAAATGGACAAAATTTTACCCAAATGGATGAATGTACCCACACCATTCACCCACCCACAATATATGGTGATTTCAATTTAGTTTCATAACAATTGACTTACTAACTACAATAGAGGTTGACAAAGCTATTTTCCAACTACTACCACAACATTGTTTTTCATCTTCCTTGAAGTGCCAAAGTGGCAATATAAAATGTTATAGTGGTGCTCCATATTTCCACATATTGGATAGAAAATATCACATTAGAAGATATCACATGTAAATTTGTATTATTTTCGTCCAGAATGTGGCTATTTCATCCAATGTATTTTTTTAATTTGAAGCTGGCTATTTCATCCACGATTCTTGGTCATTTTTAGCCAGAGTTTTTTTTTTTTTTTTTTTTTTTTTTCTGGTGCAATCTGGCGATATTTCACCCCAAAAAAACTGCCCTGACTACCACTGTGGGAAAATGAATCATGAAGCTTCAACTCCAAGTTTGAGGATGCACTGAATGCAGCACTGCCATGTGTGATGTCAGCAAAACCACCAATTAGGGTTTATGAATTGGCAGAAGCGAAAGTACATTTGATGAAGCAGCCGGCCTCCGGGCAGACTTGCTGGGATGGATGCTCAGTCAGTGCCACAGCAAAAGGACATCAAGGAAGGGAAGCAAAAGGACTATCACAGCATGCAGTACTACTGAGTCCAAGTACGGATATTAAATGTAGTCAGCTGGTACCAAAATTCCATATTGCAGGTTCAAAGCTCCGTCACTCCGTGGTTTCTAATATATCACATGTGAAAGGCAGGTTTTTATTTTTATTTTTATTTTTTAATATTTTTTATCTCTAAAAAGCTGATGTCAAAAATTTTGGTAAATATTTTAAAAAAGGATTTTGTGTGGTGACAAAGAGAATCTTCTACTCCGTTTTATTATATGAGTCCACCTTTTTGACATTTTTTCCCCCTAGTTTTTGTCTTATGTTTTATACTTCAAAATGTGAGAATTTTTCACTTCAAGCAAGGCGGACACTGAGAGTGACACAAAAACTGTATAATATAATTAAGGATATCCCAATTTTGAGTATTGAGATGACTTTTTTTGGCAAAAGAAACGTTGAGTTGAAACATGCCAAACATAACATTCTTAAGACCTAGAGTTTGTATCCCTATTAAAGTTATCGAGATTCTCTCCAATGCTCTTGAATGCTTTTTGTTTTCACATCTTAAGTTTGTCTTACTTGCTTGACTCCTACTGTTTACTATATAATGGCAAATGTCATCTTTCACTCCATGTTTTAAGGAAAGTTATTGTATTAGTAGAAAGCCAACCAAGTAGTAGGCGGTGCAATACCCTACTGCTTAAGAATGTCATGCAAAGGTGGACTCTTATTGTTATGAAACGAAGGGAGTAGAACATAGTCATGAATTTTTACTTTTCCAATCCCTCATTTTTTGAAAAAAATTAAATGGATTGTTTGATCTTTATCTATGATATTGATTTTTCTTTTTCATTTGAGGTTTTGACAATTTCAAATTATTTGAAAAACACACAGACTTTTCTTTTCTTTTCGATATTTGGAACACAAATATTTAATTTAATTAAATTCTTTTTCAACGCAATCTAATGTTTGTTTGTTGTAAAATCACTAAAAGAAATTATGGGTAAGTGAATTATTAAATGATATAGTTGAAAATAGTGGAGTACATCATTTTTGAATTTATAATTACATTTTGTAAATCCATTGGGTTTTGATTCTATTGAATTTCATTAATATTGTGGACTATTTTTCTTAATTTTTTTTGAATTTGTAAACTAGTCATTGTACTACATCATTGTCTTGATTTAGTTATTGATGAAAATTGATAGATATGCATGTCATTCATATCATCGTATCATTCTCTACTCTACAATCTTATCAAATTTAAATGAAAGGTTTGTTATGTGTCACTGTCATAATACGTTTTGATGATTATTTCAGTAATTTACCATTTTGAGAATTTTATCGGTAAGTAATTAACCAATAACGATAAACAATGACCAATGAGTGATATTGCTATTGTGAAATTTTTCCACGGCCTTATAGATGAAGATAATGTTGATAAGATGACGTGCAAGATGATGGAGTTTGTCTTAGGATTTTCTTTTTAGGCTTCTTGGAGCCAAACACTAATGTTGTGGCAGAATCATAGTCGTTTAAATATGAAGGACACTTGTCCCTTCAGTGTTTGCACAGTGTACTACTACAGTGCAAAAAAAATGTCTATTATCTCTCGACAGAAGACATCAAGCCTTCTGACAACTTGTACATGCTCGCTTCCAACAACTTTAAAATAAAGCCTCCAATTCCGTCCTGACACCCATTCTTGCACCGTATGCTTGCTTTGAAATTGTCCCACAAAGTGCTTTTGAACTAGTGATTAGGAATTATTCAAAAGAAACCAGTCAAAATCTTATCTTTAGAAAAATCAACCGGTTCCTCTTGGACCTATCTTGGCTATTGCAGCTATTTCATATTACAATTAGAGTTTTTTGTGGATTCCTCTTGGTAATTTGTGGTAATTTGTGGATTCCTCTTGGAATGTAATTCTCATTGTTTGAATTTGACATTTATAGAGGCACTTTCTAGTTTGAAAATTTAGAACAATCACATTCTAATCCCAAAATTACTTTTTTTTTCTCTTGTATAATCATCATTTTTAATTGCTAATACTATGAATTGTTAATTGCTAATAGATTGCTTTAAACTTTACCTGTTATCATGTATGATAAACTCAAGAGAGAGAAAACCAATTGATTGGCCTATATTAAGGTCCTACAATGTTTTCTTAAAAACAATTAAAATGACTCAAAAAATGTATACTCCTATCAAGGGTAGACTCTATACTACCTAATAATAAAGTTACCATCCAAAATTAACTTTTATACTAAAATTATTGAAGCATAATGTTACATCTATTACTATCAGATTATCGTGTGTAAGTGTAAGGATTTATTAAAGGTTTGATAAGTTGAGTAGTGATTGGTTATATTCCAATTGTCTTATAGTAAATAATGTAGATATGGAGAATTAAATGACAATAGCACTAACTTAATGGAGATCATGATTGTCTTTGCTTCCCATCCTTGAAGTATAAAGCTACTACAAATTATATGCACTTAAAAATCTTGATTATAAAAAAGCAACATTATGATAAAAAACGAAAAAGGCATTTCATTTAGTATTCAAACCTTCAAAGCGATGTCATAAATATTTGATAAAGAAAGTCTTAAGTCTAAAAGAAATTTAAGTTTCAATTATAAATTGCAAAAAATTAATAGTTAATTTAACTAACTAATGCCAGTTCATTGGAAATTGTAATTTTTTTTTAGAGCCTTTGGGAGCTAGCTCAATGGTTCAGCCTCTTGCATTCCAATGGGGTGAGTCGGGTTCAAATCCAATGCCGCCTGGCGGCTCTACCACCACGGTCTATTTAATCATAGAGGGGATTTCATGACCTTGTTGTATGGGTATCCTAGAAATTTCCTTAGGGGAGATAACATGTCCGTTCTTCTTAATCGTACTTAGTTGTAGACTGGGTAGCTATAGGATCCACCTTTGAAAATAAGCATTAAGGGTAGCATGTACTATGTAGGTCCTCATGGCGAACTTATTATCATTGTCCCCTAACGGACGCTTAATTCATGCGGGCCTACAATGGCGTTACCCTTTCACTATCTTTCTAAAAAAAAATTACAAACTCTTTTCTGGCCAAACTTTAAAATTTTCCATTCAAATAATAATGACATTTCATACACTTCAAGCATAAAATTTGGATCTCTTCAAGAATCCTTAACCCCTACAAGCCCGAGGGATATCGGATAAAACATAGATGTGTTATAATATGTGCCTTCCATAAGTTTAATGAAGTTTGGTTCAATAGACACAATGTAGGGCATCATCTCTACAAATTATCGATACGGTTAAGCTTCCAAAAACAATTTTAGATTTTTTTTGATGAATTTAAAAGCATTAACCTTTGAAAAATTGTATAAATTATAATTTTCACTTTTAGATTTTAAAATTTAGCATGATTAGTTAAAATTGGTTAATCTATAGTAAACTTCAAAAAAGGAAAAAAATGATGGAGGGAACATCTTTACTTTCTCCAAATAGAAAATTTAATAACACTAACACCACGTTGAGGGAATAGACTTTGAAAATTCTGCCTAGTGGAATTTAACTCAAATTGACATAATTCAAATTGCGTTGGAAAGTAGACTTGATGTAGAATTTAAAAATATTTTTTATTATTTCAAAAACTTTTTTTTTTGGGTTTTGGGCAGCCTGTTAAAAACAGACATCAACCAAAAAATGGTCTCTTGGAAGCTTAGGGGTTAAACAAAGACACGCAAATTTAGGGCCTCTTTACACTAGAGGCAAGAAGCCGTGAAGAGAGAAATTTCAGCCAATGGAAGGCCTAAAAACCGAGAAGACCAAAGAATGTCACTTTACACTTGAAATTTTCAGTCCAAGGGACGGAAGGAGGAGAAAATGACATGGACAACACTTTTGTCATTCGTGGCAAGAAAAGTGGACATTTTCCAAGGCCCCCGGATTTTGCATCAAGCCCACCTCAAGAGGTGGGTCTAACGCAAAATCCGGGAGGCCGTTTGGCCAAAATTCTCACAACCAATCATTTTTTATTTTTAAAAAAATATGTAAGAACTTTATTTTAAAAAATCAACACTTTATTTTGTGGCCCCTTCTCACTTTACACTATATCCAAAGGCCGTCAAGTTCAAAGGTTGGCTTCTCAAGGATGAGCCATGGCCCTTGTCAGGTTTTCTCCACGGCTTCTCGCCTGTAGGCTGTAGTGTAAAGAGGGCCTTAAGCTAATCTAACATGTTATAACATACTGTATGTGGAGGGCACGATCGGCACATCTGTGTCGAATATCTCATTATTTTCCAAACTAAGGTATGACATATAGTATTCATTAATATTTTTGAAGATTAATTTTTTCACCATAAAATTAAAAAACAAAAAAATTAAAAAAAACTCTCTTTGAAAGATCAACATACATGTTTAGATAAATTTCCGCCGACCTTGCCTGCCACGTATGGTTTTACGGGCTTGTAAGGTGACTAAATGGATGACGATGACTAAATGGATGACGACAATATCATGGATGACCTTGACAGGAGAATCTCTTAGCGTTGCCTGGATCAAACGCAAACTGAACTCCATGATTTCAGGCTGTATGAGACTTATAATACTTTGAACCGCGTTGAGAATTGCTTCTTGTCCGTAACCAGGACTTGGACTTGCAGCACCTAATAAGTTGAATGATAAACGTGTCCTTTTGAGAAACATCCCCAGAAAGGGACACTTTTTAACATTTTATTTCGGGAGTGCAAATGAAGAATATTCATTACAAATTAGCACAAATGCACAGTTCAGATGCTAATGCAGGTCCCAGGGAAGGACAAGGACTCAATCACGGGGACATCTTTTGTGCACCTTGACCCTTAAATGCCTAATATCATACCTGCCAAATATCTTTCACAAAAAATATTGGATGAAAATTGTTTATGTAGCAGTTGGAATTGAATAGTGAGTTACATCAATAAGCCACTTTTTGGCCTCCTAGGTGTTTGGGGGTTAGAGCATCATCAGGAACTTCAAGGCATGTGAACATGGTGCCATGATGGTGCATTGAAATGCAATTAAGATAATTTGATACCAACCTCCATACCAACCTAGTATGGAAAAAATGACACTAAAATGACCTGAATGTGGCCTTTGGTGTCAAAATGGCACCAAAATAGTCTGGTCCAACTTTTCTGATGATGGCCACCCATGCCCTCCCAGAGTCTCTCACACTCAAGAAGTATATGAAAAGTGCCAAGGGCCCTTCAAAAATACCTCTTGACTCTCAATCCTAGCGTGTTAGAAATTGGGCCTTCAAATCACTATTTAGTTGACTATATCCTCATTTTCTACTTGTGATTGGTCTATTGACTATTTGATGCGCACTTTTGATATGTGAGGGGCGTGCAAGGGTGGGGGAATGTGAGTGCAAGGACCCTTCAAATGTAGATGAATAATTTCAGCGAGTTAGTCTTAGCGTGCATGGGTGGGAATGCTCTTAATCCTTACAATTCTGACCTATGACGATGGAATCATGTTTTATCTGTCACATTCAATTTTGTCACTATGAATAAGATACGAATTCAACTTTATATTTTTAATGAATGAAGCCATGTGTCTACTACAGACTACGAGTTTTTCATAAATTTTGGTGAAAATTTGAAATTACTATAATTTTTTGAAGTGATTGTAAAGAAAATTCATATACACAACATTCTTTAGCCCGCCTTTTAGACACCCTTGGGAATTGTCAGAGAATCCGAATCAAAAACACAAGAATTGGAATCTCATCAGAAATGTTGCTTTGATCAACTGAAGTCACGTAGGATGGCTTGCTTTCTTAACAATTTCTTAGTAGTGAAGCCACTCGTTATAATACATGAGTCAAGAAGCTCTCATTATTAAATTCTTAAGTTTTGACTCCTCACCTAACAAGTCCAGGATGAAAATGGTGAGTACTAACATTGGCTAAAGAACGCTATGTAAATTACAAAATATACTAAAAAATTCCGATTTTTTTTACCAAAGGTGTAAATTAGGATGAAGAAAAGTACAGTAACTGAAAATCATCCGTATGTTTAATTTTAGAAAAAAATCATTACACCATAGTAGTATCTACCGAACTTGTCACTCTAATAAAACACTCAATTTTTAGAGTTTTCCAAAAATTCAAAATGGAGTAGAAACTAGACTTGGTAAGCTTCATTTTGTTAGTTAACCCTTAAACATCAAGAAGGTCTTTGGAGGACAACCCAAAGAGCATCTCCAAAAGTCTACAACAGCTGCAAAAAAAACTGCCAGCCTGCCGTCAGTGCTGACCAGCAAGCACTGTTGGCCAACGTTTTTGTTTCTTTTTTAAAATGCTTTGTCTCTCTCCATAGTTGTTGCCTGATCATAGCTCCCTCCTTCCCCCGTTTCCTTCATTTGATTGTGGATTGTTCCATAATTGTCTAATTTAGGCAAATATGCTAAATTTAGCCTCAATTTTTTCATCACCTTTCCAAAGCACCAATCCATTTCAATTTTGGTTGAGAAAATCCATTTTTTTTCTCCATTATTCTCTCATAAACAAGCCCGTAGGGCTTTTATGAAGTTTAAGGGTTAAACTCAAATGAAACATAACGATTTTTTATAATCTAAATTTAGTTTAAGCAGGAAATAATAAAAAAATCCAAAATATAATACATGGTGAACCATTTTTGCGACTCTTTGTGTAATCGGGACCCCATGTAAAATCCAAAAATAGCTTGAATGACCTTAATTTAACTTGAAAAGGTGGCATAAAAAGAACCTAATGAAGAGCCTTCATAAAAAGAACTGGATGAAAATTCCTTCATCTACTCTATGATACTCTAGTTCACTTTGGGTAAGTTACATCCATCTGTAAGATTTCGGCTGCACAAACGTTTAGAGATTAAGGACCAAAGAGCCTTAATTGGGCCTCATGTCATTTGTTTTACCAGTTTAGAGTAGTTTCTTTTTGTTTCAATCTTACTTGGTTTTTTACTCGCGGAGATCACACCCCCTTACGTTTCATAACCACGTGCGATCAAAATTTGCTACCCTATATTATATGTCATAGATAATTTTAAAAAGTATGATATTTTTTTTCTACATATACATAACCATTGATGATATCTTTGTATATTTCTTTGAATTTTTTCGTCATCTTCATTTTTTGAAGTAATTGTTTTAGTTCAATTCTGCGTCATTCTAATTAGAAACGGTATATTTTATTAAAAAACAAATCATCAAATTTGGTTACCATTTTTTATTATGTAATAGATACCGTGTATATCTACTCATGAAAAAAAAAATTGATAAAATTTTGACCCATTTTGGTGATGCTTTATGTAAAAAGTAGATTTTTTTGTATCGCACGTGGTGTTCAACTTGACAATGGAGTGCACCTCTGGGGTTTTTTACCAACCAAATACCTAGACCACCTACACGTTTTACTTTGACATATCTATAAATACAAGATTGATTAGGACTCATATGTAATTCCAATGGTATAATTTTTTTTCATGTCCAAAGTATATTTTTCACAATAGGATCGATTAAATTTTTCATTTAAAAACCACAAATCCTTGAACTTGTAGGGGTTAAAATTTTACTTACAAGACTCATGTAAGGTACACATACCATAAACCAAGAAGATGAGGTGTTTTGCATCTTAGAAATTGGAGTTTGATCAAGGACTTATTTTCCCTAGATAGAAAAGAAGAAACTATGAAGAGACAAAGTGATTCCATGTTTTCTTTTGCCAAATAGACAAATTTCTACAATTTTTCAAAGTGGAAAGTTTATAATACCCCCTACTCGTGACCTAAAATTATCTTAAACTGATAATGGGCTACCCCACTACTCTATCTAGAATAGAGCAAATGCAAGAAGCCAATTAGTTGATACTAATCTCCCAAAAATGGTTTATGGTTAATCTACAACACGGTTTCAGTGGTAGTTCATGACACGGTTTTTAGGGGTGTCTTGGTTAATAGTACAATTTCTATGTTATTTAAGGCGGTCTATTGCAGTAAAGCTCTGCAATTCAACTTCAAAAGTGTACTGCATAGCTATGAAAACAAAGTCTTTTGAGCATCTTACCTTCTTATCTAGGTGATGGTGACCTAGATGGAAGCACTTCCCCAAACAAATTCTTCATTCACGTTTCCTATGTAGTAAGCACATAACATTCTTTAGTTAGTAATGCAACACATCCTTTTGTTTGTGCAAAGTATCAACATCTAAACAGGGAATTGATGATGTGGAACATGTAGAAACTATTTTATAAATAGAAGTTTGTTGAGCTGTCAAGCCATCTTTAGCTAAAGATGGCTTTTATTCTCCAGAAGAGTACGATTCTTGCAACAATTCTAGCCTGCGATGCTGCTTCCCTAGGGTGAACAATGGGGCTGCTAAAGAATGCATGTCATGCATTAAAGAATCAACACCTGCTTCTCATATGATTATGGTATCAGGGCATGTATGCCGGGTTATGTCAAATGTATATTTTATCTATGAGTTGTACGTGCGCAATTAAAAATTAACATTTAAATGTATATTATATTTGGGGTTTGAAATTCAGGAGATGCCATCATTCCTATTTTGCTATGATGATCTGTTGCTTACATTTTCTATAAACAAGTACCCCCCAACCAAGACCACCAAAACTGAATATTTGTAGGTTCCGTCAACATATTTTTTTTAATAAACACAAAACAATTTCCCAAACTTTCCAGTGGCAGCCATTTGAAAAAAATATATTGAAACTGCTCCCACTCTCCCAGGCTCAGGTGTTCTTTGAATGGAGGTAGGATACTGTTGGAAAATCTGCATGATTCAACTTTTGGTGGCAAGTCCACCCAATTTTTGTATTTGTATTTTTGTATATATATTTTTTATGCTTTTATATGTTTGGTGGCAAATATGTGCCTTTGTACCAGTAAACCACGCTTGTAGAATAAATAGAGTTGTTAAAACCAGCCTGTCATAGACCCATTAATTAATAATCATCCCGTAATACTGAGTATACACAATGGGTCGTGAGCAAGGACAGTGGTATTCAAGGCTCCTGTACTGTACACGCGTGAAAGCCATTGATGGGTACCCCATGGCCACGGTTGGGCTTTGCCAAAAGTGCAAGTCTGACTTGGTCCTTCCAGTACTCATGAAGAGAGCGTGTCGTCTTTGACCGCTTGCCCTAATTATATAGAACTCCATTACGTGATTTCAAACACCCTTACATCTCCTTCATTCCAAGCTTTGCTTCATCACCATTGATGCCATAGCACAAACAGACGAATTCCCTCATTAGAGCAGACGTGGTTTGGGGAAGCGAGTTGTTCATTTTGGGAATAAGGGAAAAAATAATGACAATGTACAAGTCTGTTTCTACGCTGGTGTAGGAAATAAGCTTAACCTTTAACCCCTAAACAGGGAGTCCCTGTAATTGACAATTTGAGAAAAAGCATCATAAACTACTATTTAGAAGAATATTTTGGAATTTATATACAAATGAAAGTTCTAGATTTTGAAATTTAGATTCCATCCGTACGGTTTGATTCACTAATACTATCACCAATATTTAATTATAAAATTTGAAAGTTAAAATTAAAAATTCCTTCTAAATTCGATTACAAACAAAATTTTAATATTTTTTGAGTAAAATTTATTGGAATGAATGTGAAATGAGATACTCCTAAACATGGTGATTCTTTGAAATTTTTGTGTTTCTTAAATCTATGACCTCATTTTTGCAAGGCCACTTTTGAACTACAGTCAATGCAATTTTGGCTTGGTCAACGACTTGACATACTTCTACATTTGTAATTTTAGAAAATTATGTACTCAAGTATGACTAAATCCAACCGTTAGATAGGAAAACAACTTGGTGAAGAATCTCCAAAAAAATGGATGATTTTCATCCAAGCATTGATGAGAACGTGAGAAGGGTTTGAATATGTTAGTCGTCCACTTTCTGGACGCTCTGATGTTTAGGGGTTAACCCCTAAGTACTGATCAAGCATTTTCCGGTTGCAGCCCAAACAGCAATGGTCAGGAAATGACATTTTTTGAGTTTTGACATTTTGTCGAAATTGGGGGTAAAGATTATGTTCTAGTGTTGTTTGATGCATTTCATTTGCAATATTGAGGTTCACTAAGGAATTTTTTTAAAACAAACACCCCAACATTGTCCTAGTGTTAGAAAACTTTCTATTTAAGAAAATCAATGATGCTATCTCATTTGAATTTTTTGCTTTTTTAAAATTTAGAATAGAATGTCTAGATTTAACCAATCATACCAAATTCTAAAAATAAATATTGTGATTTTTGTGAATATTAAATGGAAAATGCTTCTAAATTCATTAAATGAGTGTCTAAAACATTTTTGAAAGTTTGATGGTACAAATAATTACTAAACATCATGCTTTTCATTTTTTCTTTTGGACCAAACTTCATCAAAGTTGCAGAAGTAACATTTTATAACACATCTAAGTTTTGCCCTTAACCCCTCTGTCATTTAGGGGTTAAAGTACATATGCTTTCCTAATTCCACACCCAAAATCTCTTTCAAACTCCATTTTAAGCACGATTCTCTTTCCAATTTACTTCGGTTCTATCCTGAAAGAAATATAGATCCCTCAAAGGTGCTTGGTTTGACATTTAAAAAACCCCATTTGATGCAACGGAGTAGAAGTTATGAGCAAGATTCTCCAAAAATACTACCAAGCCCATAGGGCTTTCTAAGTCGTTTAAGGGTTAACCCTATGAGAGCTTGGAGAAAGATGCATGTAGTTTAGGAGCTTTTGATGTAAATTCATCCCTAAAGAACAAAGAAGCCCAAGTTGGGCCTCATGTTATTTTAAACAGTTTTAAGTAGGTGCTCTGTAGACTTTCATTTCATGAAGCATGAAGTTCAAAAAAATTTGTACAAGAATGATCAATGTATTGGCAATTTTTTGCACCTCTTTATTCATTTTTTTTCAACACATGCAATGTTCGTCACTAATTCAAGTGATACAAAATTTTGTCCAATATAAATTGCATTTTTCACAATATGATTGATTGAAATTTTCATTTAAAACCATGATTCATTGGTCCTTTAGAGGTTAAATTTTTGTTTGACAATAGAAGTAACCCAAAACAAGCAATTAGTTCTGTTGAGTTTAAGTAGAGTCTGCGATCTAATATTATCAATTTATGACAGGGATTGTTTATGAATAGTCCCTTGGGCTTGTGGATACTTGTGGGAACTCTCCTTTAGCATTAGAGAGGTCATGAGTTCCACTCCCATAGGCGGTGCAGACTATAGACTAGTTTTGCAGCCTTTTTGAATTGAAAATGAATCTAAGGTGAGTATAGCATTAGTAAGCTCTTAAAAATGTCCATCATCCATCCACTCAATGCTGGCTCTCTTAAGGATTGAGGTACTGGCACCTTGATCAGATGATGTATCCAATCCGATCAAAATGTGCCAAAGGTGTACATTCTAGGACGAGAATGTACTTATGCAATACATGTGTTAACTTCTTTTCCAAAGGATATTAGCATATGTGTTGCAAATGTACATTCCTGTCCTAATATGTTCACCATATGTACATTCTAGCCAAATTGGGTTCAATGTTCCTTTAACCCTCAAATGTTGTTGCAATCATATACCCCATCTCTAGAACCCCGGTGGTCTTTAATGCATGGAGACAAAATTGCCCCCTATTTTGTTATTTGTACGGGGGCCCACCTAAAAAAAAAACCCCTTCTTCTATGGTTCTTTATTCCCAAATAGGTCTCTCTAGGGTAGTTTGGGGCTGGAGGCTCCAAATTTGCAAAAAAAAAAAAATTGCCGAAAAAAAGCCCTTAGGGAATAAAGGAAATTCTAAGGAATAATGGGAATGGATGAATAGTGCCCGCATTCAAGACCACTCAGGGTTTTAGAGACAGGGGCCATATATTGGCAAATGGATGTAACTTATCCAAAGCAAACTAAAGTATCACATAGTAGATGAAGGATTTTTCATCCAATTCTTTTTGTGAAAGCTCTTCGTTAGTTATACCACCTCTTCAAGTTAAATCAAGGTCATTTAAGCTATTTTTGGATTTTACATAAGATCCCAACTACGAAATGAGTAGTAAAAACGGTTCACCATGTAGTGTGTTTTGAATTTTTTTTGTTTGTTTTTGCTTAAAAACTAAATTTAGGCCATGAAATTGAATTCTATCACATTTGAGCTGCACTAATAAAATGAAGCTTACCAAGTCTAGTTTCTACTCTATTTTGAATTTTTGGAAAACTCTAAAAACTGAGTGTTTTATTGGAGTTACAAGTATGGTGGGTACTACCATGGTGTAGGGAATTATTCTAAAATTTTAAATTTAGGTACAGTGACGAACAAAACTAAGTATTGATTTGAAACTTTTCCATTCAAACAACCATACCATGAGCATCAATGGCCAAAGTCCAAGAGTGAATATGCAAAAGTTGTAGTATGTGACATATAACACATTACTATGGAAATTTGAAGAAAAACTCAATTGTGATTTGAAAGAAAATGAATTTCAAAGTTAGCCATGTCTAAAACTCGGTTTTGTGCGCTATAATTTGGAACTACTTTAAATTTTGTCAATTTTTTCTTAGAGCTTCAAAAAACTTTTTGTGCCTTGGCATGTTGGTATACATCATTTTAGATTGTTGTACACGAAAATTGAAGGAAGTTGACATTTATAGAATTAAAAATATTCACAATTTGACAAACATTCAAATGATGTTGGTTCTCACGATATTTGAATATTTTTTGGAATTGAGAGCATGAGATTGCATTGGCCATTGTATAGAGAGCATAGGTTGCAACATGAACCATTGTTGCACCTTAATGCCCTTGCATTTGATATAGTTGTTGAATAGGCCAATGCATTCAGTTTATATATTAGGTTTATATGATGCAGTTTTTTGGTCTAACTTTTTTGTACAAAGTCTAGAGTTCATGACGCACATAATCAATCAACCAATTGAGCAACTTGTTTTTGTCGCTTTCAGTATCATCAAAAACTTGTCAATTTTATGAAAGTCGGTATAATTTCTGGCAACTTTGAACTTTTTGATGATATTGAAAATGATATGTTTTTTTTAAATTTTGGTTCGTTGAATTGATTATGTGCGATAAGAATTCTAGTCTTTGTACAAAAAACCTAGACTAAAAAACTGCATCATATAGCTCTAATATATAAATTGAATGCATTGGCCTATTCAACAACTATATCAAATGCAAGGGCATTAAGGTGTAACAATGGTTCATGTTGCAACCTATGCTCTCTATACAATGGCCAATGCAATCCTATGCTCTCAATTCCAAAAAAATATTCAAATATCGTGAGAACCAACATCATTTGAATGTTTGTCAAATTGTGAATATTTTTAATTCTATAAATGTCAACTTCCTTCAATTTTCGTGTACAGTGGGGTGACACCGAAATTGGCACCTTGTGCAATTCCAGGGATAGTGCCCACACTGCTGCCAACTTTGACACCCTCCCGAGGGCTGGAAAATTGTTATTTTAATATGAAATTTTAGAAACAAAATTATTATTATGTTGAAAACATGTGTACCAAATTTCAAGGCCAGAAGATTGATGCAAAAAAAGATATTCAAGATTTACTAACAAGGGGTAGTTGTAAGAAATGTTTCACAACTGCCAACTTTGACACCCTCTTAAGGATTGAAGAATTTTTTTTTTCCCATGGAATTTTTGGAGTAGGAATATCTTTATGTTGTTTACACATGTGAAAAAATTCAAGTCCAAAAGACCCACAAGAAAAATGATATTCCAAATCTACCAACAATGTAGTTGTGAGAAACAAAGAGGAAAATCGTCTCACAACTTTGACAGCCTCCCTAGAGTTGAGTATTTGTTATTTCAATATGAAAGCCTTTACACGTGTTATCAACTTAAAAGTGATTTTGTGCCAAAAATTCCATTTTAAAATAACAAATTCCCAACCCTAGAGAGGCAGTCAAAGTTGTGAGACAATTTTCCTATTTGTTTCTTACAACTACACCTGTTGGTAGATTTGGAATATCATTTTTCTTGTGGGTCTTTTGGACTTGAATTTTTTCATATGTGTAATCAACATAAAGATATTCCTACTCCAAAAATTCCATGGGAAAAAAACATTTCTTCAATCCTTGGGAGGGTGTCAAAGTTGGCAGTTGTGAAACATTTCTTACAACTACCCCTTGTTAGTAAATCTTGAATATCTTTTTTTGTATCAATCTTCTGGCCTTGAAATTTGGTACACATGTTTTCAACATAATAATAATTTTGTTTCTAAAATTTCATGTTAAAATAACAATTTTCTAGCCCTCGGGAGGGTGTCAAAGTTGGTAGCAGTGTGGGCACTATCCCTGGAATTGCACAAGGTGCCAATTTCGGTGTCACCCCACTGTACAACAATCTAAAATGATGTATACCAACATGCCAAGGCACAAAAAGTTTTTTGAAGCTCTAAGAAAAAATTGACAAAATTTAAAGTAGTTCCGAATTATAGCGCACAAAACCGAGTTTTAGACATGGCTAACTTTGAAATTCATTTTCTTTCAAATCACAATTGAGTTTTTCTTCAAACTTCCATAGTAATGTGTTATATGTCACATACTACAACTTTTGCATATTCACTCTTGGACTTTGGCCATTGATGCTCATGGTATGGTTGTTTGAATGGAAAAGTTTCAAATCAATACTCAGTTTTGTTCGTCATTGTACACAAATGGTTTTCATTTGATGTATTGTTCTATATTGTAATTTACACCTTGGGTAAAAAAATTGGAAGTTTTGAGTACATTTTATAATTGATATGAATTTTCTTTACAATCACTTCAAAAAATCATAGTAATTTCAAATTGTCACCAAAATTTATGAAAAGTTCATGATTTGTAGTAGACACATGGCTTCATCTACTAAAAATACAAAGTTGAATTCTTATCTTATTTATGGTGCCAAAATCGAGTGTGATAGGTAAAGCAAGATTCCATGGTCATAGGCCCAACGTTTAGGGGTTAAGATGCAAGTCATCACCAAACCCAAACCATTGTTCTTGAAGAGGTCGATAGTTTTCATGGGAAAATGGCCACAAGTCTGGTAACCCTACTGACTTAGGGTTTGCCTAAACATGGCAGTCATGAGTCCTGTTCCTAGTATTTTGGTGGAAAAACCTTATTGCAAAGTCAATTTCAAAATAACAGAGAGAAAAATGTTGTATAAGAAACTAGATTTTCTTTGGTTATCAAATCCCCTAGCTCATGCAAATGACCAGCAATGTGTTTGGTGAGCACCTAGTGGTTCCCTCACATTACTAGCATGAGGGAATCAGAATTTGGGCAAAGTACCTGCGGGTAATATAAAAGAATATATAAAAATAGATTTGGTCCAGATTATCATATGAATTGATTCTGTCTGACAGGGATGCGATAGAAACGTGGAGCAGTACATACACTTACTAAAATCCAACTCACACAGGAATCCCTTGTATAAATTACCTTCAGGATCGTCATGTGCCACTTTTATTTAACCCCAATCATCCTCCTTGTGCCAATCATAAGCAACAAGAATGCCAATTCTCCTCCTTTTCTGTAAGACTGTTAGATTCAAAAAAGCAATAACTTACAGTTGAAAAGTTTGACAAACTGCAAATAATAAAGAGCAGGAATTTATGTGCGAATGGGCTTCCTTACAATGTAGCACCGCCATATACATCGCCCATAGCAATTTTCATTGTCCAAAGGAGGCTGACTAAATGCATGTAAGCCTTGCTTAACCTGAGTCTTATCTCTGTAAAGAACTCAAAGAGAAAAGAAGGTCCAATCCTGCTTCAGACTTATTATATCAATAAGAGGCCTTTTCATCAGAGGTCCAGAACCTATTTATAGAGAAGAAAGCTACATAAGGATAGGTCAGATAATGTGACTATAATGTGAGGGTGCTGTTATAACCAAATACAAGCGAGAAAACTTGTGCTGTGTATCAAATACGTTAAAGTGAGCATTGGGATTCATATTGCCTTCACGAAGTACACGAAATCTAGCAAGCGCAACTCCTGCAGATGTATGAGGAGGTACGAATCTTACGCCAATTCTACTACCCAGCCAAACTTATCTTGAGATACACCCATTTGGATGGATGTTAGAGCTTCATAAAGGTCCTGAGACACTGCTCCGACAGCTCCACCATTATATTGCACCCTGTAGAATAGAATTGGAGAAAACAATTTATTTTACCGACACAGATTAGATTGTTAGCAGAATGACTTGCAAGGCTAGAAACAGATTAAACAAGCAATATCGTGAACTCATGTGGAGGAAGCAAGAAGACAGCACAACTGCTGAGATTATGTGGTGAGTAAAGCTAAAAACCACAAAATTAGACAACAATGATGTTACCTGCTTGTGCCATGTGTGATACTGCCCACGGGATTTAAAACCACAGCCGTTCCAGTGCAGAACACCTCATCGGCAGCTAGTAGCTCATCCACAGCCACAGGTCTCTCATTTACCTGTTACAATTCAAAGTTAGTTTGATGAACATGAAGAGCTTTCCATCTTTAGACAACCTTCATGACATACATTCTACAATAGGAGTGAGATCCAGTTACCACGGGATGTAAGGTCAAACTGGATAATCGAGCATACATGCTACAGTATCGATAACACAACCAGCTCACAAAATAATCCAATTTTACAAGCGACAAAGCCAATACCTTGTAACCACGGCTGCGTGCTAGTTGAACAATGCTCTTTCTTGTAATTCCAGGAAGGATTGTTCCAGCCAATTCTGGAGTTGAGATCACGTTGTCCTGGAAAACATGAATATTGCATGAAGTCAATAACTCCCTCGAATACAATATCACAGTCCAGATTTACATAATGAACACGGTACCCTCAGCTAGTCAGATGACCTACCACTATGACATTCACTCCTGCTATGCATATTCTGGAAGAATGGTAAAGTAGAAATTGATACATTCACGAACCTTAACCATGAATATATTGCACGATGAGACCTCCTCCACATACTTGTTCTCCACTGCGTCTAAATATATGACATCAGAGTAGCCTTTGCCTTTAGCTGTCAATTGAGTCTTGAGCACCTGCATTCACCATGAATAAGTTCCAAGCATATTCAAACTGAAAATAGGTTCGAACAAATGTCTTTTGTAAATCAATGATGTATGAATCAGCTTGCATCAAAAAACATGAATATCTACATGCAACGACATGAAAATTAAGGAGCCCAGTTCAACATACTGGTGCATAGTTGGAGATGGTTTTCACTCCCCCAGTCCCACCAGGAGCGGCACGATGAAAATGAGTCTCCACTTTCAGATCAATTGGAGATAATCCCCCCTGTCACACAGATGCATCGATACTAGTGAGGAAAATACATCTTCCTTAGAATAATCTGAAGGACTACACAAGCCACAAGAATAGCAAGAAAAAAAACAACAAACTCAACATAACATATGAAAAGCTATTGAGGCAGCATAATGAAACGTGCTTATTTCAGACGCATAAAAACTTGAATGTTAACGTGTGACAATCCGAGGTCCAGATTATTTTGGTTTCTCAACCAATCAAATGATAAGAAAGCAGAGGAGTCCAGATTACTAACCTTAAAGTAAGTTCCGACGGGAGATACGTAGATAAGAAAGGTATACTCTGGTGCAGGTGCTAAGCCCAAAATAGGACCGGTGCCGATGAGCAAGGGACGTATGTAAAGTGATCCCTTACCAGCTGGGGGAATCTGTCCGAACAGTTCAAACTCAGTATGGTAAAGTGGGCACTCAAACCTCTATCCTTTCATATCAATAAAAGTTAGAATTTGCCATGCACTTAAAGCTGGGTTAACACCATCCTCACCTTTTCTCCCTCCCGAATTAAGAAGGAGCCATGAAACAGCTATCATCAATGTCTAAATCAAGAATTATATTTAACTACACATACTAGTTGGATTATGTTCCTCATATCAGAAAAGAAATCACATTAAAATACCAAACTTGCAGCGGTATCAGAATCTAACTACGTGCACTTGAAACCACCAAAAAAATTCTCACGATCAGTCACAAATACAGCCAATACCAAAAAGCTAAATTTGACGATCTGCAACACAACCAAGCCGGAAACTCACCCATCGTTTGTTCGCCAAAACAGTTTGTTTAACAGCATTGACAAATGTGTCAACATCTGGGGCAGGCATGCTCATTCGCTGAGACCCGTGAACCATTCGCAGAGCATTCTCCTCTGGACGGAACATTAGAATGCGATCATCGGCTGTCCTGTAAGCCTTCAAACCTTCGAACACACCCTGTTTCCATTCACCATGGTAAAACTAATAATGAATACCGGTAGTCTTGAGGTCAGTCATTACAATCTTGGGTGTTCAAACATTCGCGCACTAATGTTAGAATGCCATTATTAGGAAGAAAGGTTAAAAAAATAACTAGTGCACACCCCTAATATATAATAACACCAAGCAGAGTGTATGAAAATACCTAAAAGGTATTCTGTGTTCTTAAATCAGGGAAAGTTACGTAACTGCAAGCATAAAGTCCTAACTAAGGAAACGAGGATTGAAAACACCTTAATTCCTCATTGGAACCTCATGTCACACTAGCAGATTTCAGCCATCTTCATGCCGGCTCACCTGTCCATAATTTAACACTCCAGCAGATGGGCTGACTTCCAAATTTCCATATGGTTGTAGCTCTCCCTTTTGCCAATTGCCCTCAAGATCGCCCTTCATAACATACATGAAATCAGTTGGACGCAGACCAAATCCGAAGTTGTCCCAGTCAATCCCTTCCAATATACCCAAATCACTGCCATGCAATCCCACAATAAACCCAGAACATTAGTATTCAAAGTGCATGTCACTCTTGGTTAAAGTGTAGTATTCATACAACTATTTTAAGGTCCATTGCAAGTGAGAAATCAGACACGAAAAAACCTTAAGCCAATAAATGCATACAAAATTTGGAAACACGTACCTGGTTTGGTTGAGGGCGTCAGCTACTGCATTCAATTGCTGCACTTTAGATCCTCGTACATGGCAGGTTACATTTTGGGTAACCGCTGACCTAAACTCGTCCTCTGTCTGCAAGCGAAAATCCCAAACCAATGTCATCTACTGTCCCCAAAGGCAGGAACGACATTCAAAGGACGATTTTCAAGATAAGTATTTCATGACAGACTGATTAAAATGTCCTTATGCCAAGCCTAAGAATTTCTTCCCCTTTCTGATCAATTCAGAAAACGTCATCCTTGCTAGAGGGCGAACAATCGAAGAGAATAAGCTCCTTCATTCAAGGAAAAACGCAAATCCTTATCCCTCGTAAATCAAAATCTCAAGATGAAAAAAACATAACCAGCCGTGCGTAAAGATACAGTAGGTACTGACGCACAATTGAGCACCCTGTTGTGCGTATCACACACATTTAACCGGCTGAGTACTTTTTAAGTTCTGAGAAAAAAATACAAAAGTTATTCTTCATCTCACATTGTCAGCTACTCCCTCTGTCCGGATATAACTGTCCTAGATTTTGACATTTTTCAACTTAATGTTTTTTTTTTTTTTTTTTTTTTTTCCAAAAAAGGGCGTCTTAGTACTCGAATAATGGTCTATCTTAAATAGAAGTCTGTAGTTTTGTGTCACTCTCATTGTTCGCCCCGTTTGAAGTGGACAAGGGCTCACGATTGAAGTATAAAACATAGGACAAGAAATCGGCAAAAAATTGCCAAAAAATAGGACAATTATTTCCGGACAGAGGGAGTATTAGAACTCTAGGCTAGCAAATCAACAATTTCGACCATAGCCAGAAATTCAACTGAGGCAATGTCCGATCTCCACAATAAGACATCCGATAGTTTACATAAACCTCTATTACTCCTCCCCTAGCACCTTAAATACCCCAACATTCTAACAGGATTCGTCATAGTGCAATCTTAACCGTACATGAAACCCTGGCACTATCACCAATTCATAAAATTCTACATTTTTACCACGCCAGAATCAACATAAGAATCAAATGACACAATGCAACACACCACAGAAAATGCAGGCACTCGACACGTCTTCCTCCAAAAACCAGCTCCCTGACGAAGCTGCGACGACGACGAAATCTTCGCATCAGCTCTTCCGGTCGCCACGCTCGAAAAACTCTCTTGCAACAAAGAAGATGCCAACCGACTTCCGCACGCCATCGCCATTCTGCCAAATTCTCTTCAAACAACAAAACCGCCGCAACACTTGAAAACACAGCACAAACTCCTTATATACTCTTCAAAAATAGGCAAATAATAGCTGAAAACGTTCCGTTCGATGCAAGTAATCACAGCGAGAGAAAATTCACCACGAATTCGCAGTGCACTGCACTAAAAATCCGTGGGAGTCACGCAACCCTGCATCAAACCTACTGGAGTGGCGAGATTGGCAGTCTGTATTGTTGCCTTTTCTAAACCCCTGACATAGAATTCATCCACAAAGTTCATTCGTTACGTCTTCATTTGTTTTCCGCCACAGAATTCATCCATTAAGATTCATTTGTTATTACTTCATTCGTCCTCCTCTAGTCAAGTGCTGCTTCTGTCGAGTGTCGACACTGAATTCATCGACAATAATTTATTCGTTGCTTTTTCATTCGCTCGGGGGAGATTTACTGTCGCCGAAGCTGACGGGGCATTGCCAGATACGCATATTCACTGTCCACGTCACACTATTTCGGGTGGCCACGTAAGCCGAGGGGCTTTTAGTGGAGCTTTGGCAATGGAAGGAGACTCAGTTGTGACGCAGGTGAGGCTGGCATCGTGTTGCGCGATTGTTTTTTTCGACGCGAGGACTGGATCATCGTATTCGAGGCGGGATTGAAGGTTTCCAGCACGACTTGCTTCTCGAGCTGTTTTTTTTTCTTCTTTTTTTCAGTAAATTTGGTGCAGTGTGGCGGATTCTTCGGTTTTTACTCGAATTGGTGCGTTGGAGTCTTCTTTAAACCCTAAATCTTTCGCTGTTTCGTTGGAATGCGATATCGGTCTGCTGGATAGTAATTCTGTTGTGGTCAACGCTTTTTTTTTGCTTGCACTAGGATGTCACAAAGTTCACAACGTTGTCGGTATTCTAAAAGTGGACTTGAGGTACTCAATGTGAAGGCAATGAGCTGATGATATCAGTAGAGCACATTAGAGTTCGGTATTACTGTAGCGTTTTTTTGAATTTTTATTAGAACTGATTTAGAATCGGAAACAGACAGTGTGATTTCTGTATCATGTAAACGTGAATCAAGTCAGCTCTTGTAAAATCAAGGATGCTAGGTATTTACTCACTGAATGTAGAGCCGAAATCTCCTTAGTCCTGTAGCTCCGACGCCAAGTACACTACGTTCTCGAATTTGCGTTAAAGCAATTCTCAGTGTTGTTATTATTTCCCTGTTTTGATTCTACTGTTGGATCAGTCACATCGTTTCGCAGTAGACTGCGTGTGAAAAGGCACTTCAATTGATCGAATCAATTAATGCATTAATTATTACTCCCTCTGTCCGGAAATAACTGTCATAGTTTTTGGCGTGTTTTAATCGAACACCTTTTTTCCCAAAAAAAACCCATCTCAGTATTCGAAAAATGGTCTACCTTTAATAGTAGTATGTAGTTTTTGTGTCACTCTCATTGTCCGCCCTGTTTGAAGAGGACAAGGCTCAAAGTTTGAAGTATAAAACATAGGACCAATATTGCAAAAAAAAATGCCAAAATCTAGGACAATTATTTCCAGACAGAGGGAGTATTTTTTCCCGACAGCAATGCCTTCAGTTCGAAAGTGTGCCAGGGAATAATTTTTATCATGGTTTAAATACTATCGCTGACCATTTGAGAGAGGTTCTGAATTGAACGGGAATGGCAGAGAGGAAATCGGCGATTTTATTTGTTTTTGAGGTGATTGTGGACGGGGTTGAGTTTGATTGAGTTGTTGCCGTGCGCAGATATTTGTGAGCCTATGGATTATTGGAACTTCAGAGCTTCAACCATGGCACTTTAATGTTGACCATTGGTTTTCATCATGCCTTCCAATAAATCTACCCGACGTAATAAACGCCCTGCGAAGCATAAAGCTCGACAATCGCTGAAAGAACGTGCTTCTGACTTTTCTGACTCTTCGGACTTGGTGTACGAGGAAATTACAGCTTTGTAAGTGACATTATTCTAGCATCCTCTTTTACTCGTTAAGTCTCCGGTAAGAGTAACCGGCATTTAGGATGAAGGCACTAAACTGACCTGCTGAATAACTGTGGTTTTTGCAGGTCTGCAATTTTTCAGAATGATTTTAATCTTGTGTCGGAGCAGCCTGTCGCGGAGTTCTCCATTCAGCTCCGGTAGGACAAATTTATGCTGCACTTAAGTCATTTTGTTGTTGAACTTGGTAGCTTGTCCAGAGCCGTGGAGGTTTGGTTCTTCAAGGAAATGTATGTTTGACTTTGGGATTGATATATTGGATTTAATTTGAGGATGAAATGCAACTCAGAAGTGATCAGTTCTAGTTTGTAGATCAAGCTTAATCCACAAACTGGGATTGGGTTAAAGAGTAAGCTCAGAAGCTGATTGACTGACGTATGGTACTGCTTCTGGTAATGTCTCTGTGCAGACCACATTCAGTGGATCAGTACGATGACGAGGATGTGTCTTCAGAGCTTGTTGTCAGGTGCTTATACAAAACCTCTCTTTGCTTGAACTGTTTAATGTACCCTGTGAATTGAAAATTGTTATGTTCACTAGAATTGACAACCAACTGGCAATTACTAATGGGAGATGCTAAGATTTTGTTGCACCATCGGTGCTGAGGCTTATCGTGAGATTATGTTCAGGTTTATGTAGTCGCCTCTGTAGAGTGTGTCTTCTACTTGGGCAATGTAACAAGTTCTTTGATCTCCTATTTTTATTTTGCAGGTGTTTGCCTGGATATCCTCAGAAGCCACCCAAGTTGACTGTGGTCCCAAATAAAGGGCTGTCAAGTGAGCAATCGCATCGTCTTCATTCTTTACTTGTAGAGCAGGTTCGTTATATAGTATAAGCCGATTCATCTCGTCTACCACGTTGATTGATCATAATTGTTTCTTATGTGAATTTTTTTCTACGTCACTTAGTCACTCGAAGAAGTAAAATCAACTGTGTGACATCTGAATTTGATACCCTTATTACGTAATACTTTGGGTTGCTGAGTACATCATAGTAGTGCTGACTTTTTCATGCTGACCTGACCATAGGCGGCATCATTGGCAAGGGAAGGTCGTGTAATGGTCTTCAACTTGACCGAGGCCGCTCAAGAGTTCCTGTCTGAAAATCGACCAACCAAGTCAGCTCTTCATCGTCAGTCAATCGGCAGTGAGGAGATTTCATTGGAAGAAAATTTGACACATTCTGCTCGTGAAACACCCTTGGAGGCAAGAATCTATGCACAGATTGATGTATCAGCTTGTAGTTGAAGTTGAAGACGTGGTTTGGGTATTAATTTATTGAATCAATTGGCATGCCTTCGTTAGATTTTGATATCCTAGTAATCTGCTTGTAGGGATCCAGTGGTTCCTCGTAATTTGTTGGACCCATAAGTATGAAGCTCATGAAGTGTTTTTCAGGGCTCTCTTACAACATTGACAGAAGCAGAAGATGATGGTGGACGCTCCGAGGGTGTTGTATTCTTTGACCTTTTCGGCAGAAATTGGGTTGAGAATGATAGTCATTGGGACGAAGGTCTTGTTTCTACACCCACTAAAAGCAGTACTCGGACCGAAGAGCGAGACAGAATGGAAAGGAAAAAAGGCAGGAAAAATACAGATGCAAAGCCTCGTCGTGTACTTGGTGAAGAGAAAGAAGATGTTGGATTAATCAAAGATGGACCATTGAAGTTACCTGTTATCGGTGAAAGTGCTTTCGAAGAACTGGACAATGAGCTGGCTGTACAACTTGCGAAAGATAACCACTCAAAGACTGTGTCAGATATTCTACAGAAAGCTCGGAGAAGCTTCTATCAGAGAACCCTGACTGTGAAGGTGAGGACTCACACTAGAAGACATGTATGTTGTATTTTGTAGAACTATGAATCGTTAACCAACCTTCTAGTGAACCGTGAGACTGCAAATATTGGCCCATCTTCGCTCTTCCATAAATCCTAGTGTTTCCTACGTCCTTGTCCGTAACAGTTATAATTTTTTTTTCTAAAATTACTCAGCAATTTGTTGACTTCGCAGCAAACACCACTTTTGGACCGTAGCTCTAGTACTGTCGAGGATGAGGACGAAGATGAAGATGACGAAGCTGACGAGGATGATGATGAAGACGATGATTCGGAATCCACTTCTAGCGATGAATTGCCTACATCTACTGTCTGTCAAGATGCTGCGACAAAGCTGATTCAAAAAGATCTTGTTCTGGTATATGTTCATTCAGTCTTGCAACGATGGGGTTTTGTATGTTTCTTGACTCTCTTCCGTATCTGAGGTCGAAGGCCATGTAGTAGTTTAATTACGAATGTGGTACTCTGTAAATGCACAGTTCCTGTCTACTCAGTTGTTTATTATAGTGGTTGCCTGCATGCATGACTGTACAACCAAATGTTAGGCACGAGGAATTTGATAGGTGAGTATTGATTATGTATCAATCTCGTTGTGCAGTTCAGAACAATCGACAAGCCAATCCTTTGTCATTGGTCTAGTTGTTGGTAAGTTCTGATTCCTCGTCATTCAAGGGTGCAAGTTGACTTGTTTCCTGACAGGCTCATCTGCTTCGACTGGTTAGTGGAGCAAGGGGCCCGTTGCCGAATACACTTCCAGCCTTGGCCACGCAATTCGAACACCTCGGTGTAATTTCTCGACACAAGCTTGAGCTTCTCTGAGTCTTGATGCATGTTTCCTGCCTCATTTCACTTCTTTATTCCAGGTTTTCAATTCTCTGTTTCTTTGTAGAATATTAGGTGATTAGGGTTGATCAATACAAATGGATAAGTGATATATTCATTGTAGCCACTTTGTCTTTCCTTTATTATGGTCAAAGAGGTGTATGATTCTCATGGTAATTTTGAAATTATTACCTGGTTTGCATTAGTGTGAGGTTGGTTTAATCGGGTGCGCTGTCCCCTAAGTCAACCTTTAAATCACCTTGCTTGTACTTCATGATTCAGATTCTGCCACAATGGATGAAGGATTTGGTGACTCATCAACCTGAAATCTTTGATGCTACCTTTCGAAGATCATTCCCACCACAAGTTATCGATATCAATTTCCCAGCGCTTGACCCATCTGTAAGACCAGGGCCCTGCTACCTTAAACCATTGATTTACTTGAGAACAATGTGAGCACCATAGGTTTAACTGGATGTTGAAGGATCTGGAATATGGCACTCACTTAAATTAAAACGTTTCACAAGCTTGGCAGTTTTCATGAAGTTTTGTGACATTTAAATCAGTCTTTGTTGCTAAGTACGGTCACTACTACTTGCAGACTCAACCATCTGTGAGCCAATTTTGGGATGCCAGTTCGGACCTTTTAGGGGCGGGCAATACATCAAACTCACGCTACTTATCTGATTTTGAGGAGATCTCATTGCTGGGTATGGTTGATTATTCTGGCTTACTCAATTTAAAATTGAAATCATCAAATCTTTTATCTATAATGCTGCAAAAATATCTTCAAAAATGGGGATGCTAGATTGTTGTGACTTAATATCACAGCGTGGTGACTTGTTATCGCAGGAGAAGGAGGTTTTGGACATGTGGTATTATGTGTCAACAAATTAGATGGCAGACGGTATGCGATGAAGAAAATCCGTCTAAAAGTGAAAACTTTGTCACAAAATAACAAAATTTTAAGGTTCGTGCATTTTCAGTCTGATCTCTTCCGTTAAGTGTTAGAGGATCTTGGTGGCCCTGAGAAACTGTTTAGAGCAAAAAATTTCATGCCAAATTACATAATTTGATTTTATGGCATTGTTAGATTATTGGATGACAATAGCTAGAAGTATACTGTTCTATCATGAATCAGTCAATTAGATTCGTGCAGATTTTTTTGATGACGTTGATCAAGGCTACGCTGTCTTTTATGAGTTTGTCTGCACATGCATCATCAAGGTTTGTTCAATTTAAAACAGTATATAAGTGCTTGTGTCTTAACAAAAGTTAGCTTTGCACAGGGAAGTAGCGACATTGGCTCGCTTACAGCATCACCATGTGGTCCGATACTACCAGGTACGTAAAGAGCTCTGTGGTTTCATTGCCATAATCAGCTGTCGGAATTATTGACCGAGATTGTTTATTTTTTATCAATAAAAGATATAAAGCGCTTGTATTTATTCAAATAATGATTTTTTGCAGGCATGGATAGAAACTGGGTTAGGGTCAGTAATGGAGAAGTTGAAAAGCGGGTCTGAAGTCACCGACAGTGAAGGTGACTGGCTTTCAAATGACAAGACGGAGAGTTCAGATGCTGGCACTCCAGAACTTTGGAAGGGTGGGTCAGGGCCTGCTCAGACTACATATCTGTACATACAAATGGAGTATTGTCCAAGGTAATACTTCTTTCTCAAGTTTCCGCTAATATTGTCGTAGTTAGGAGCTTCTAAAAGTTTAGGGCTCATAAGTATATCCATCCTATATTGGACAATCAGGTTCAGGTTGATCACATACTTTCATGCGTCATGCTGAAGTGTGGGTTTTGATTTTTTCTGTAAACAATTTCTCGTCATCTTCTCTACGTGCATTTGTGTGCAGAACCTTACGAGATGTTTTCAGCACATACGAAGGGCCAGTTGACAAGGAGGCAACTTGGCGGATATTTCGTCAGATTGTGGAAGGATTGGCTCACATTCATAGTCGAGGCATCATACACCGAGATTTGACTCCAAACAATATATTTTTTGATTCACGCAACGATATTAAAATTGGAGACTTTGGACTTGGTATGTTGCTTACAAGTACCACCACAGGGAAGATTGAAATACGCATAGTAGCTTTTGTGATCTTACGTGATGTTGAATAGCATTTGAGTACCCTCGACAGAGAAATTGGTATGGTCTAAGCCGATGAGAGTGTGTTTGCAGCCAAGTTTGCAAATTTGGAGCCAGATTTAGACCCAAACCCATCGGCTTCTGTAGACAAGACAAGTGGTTCACTTGAAGGCACTGGAGCTGTTGGCACATACTTCTACACGGCGCCTGAGATTTCGCAAGGGTGGCCCCACATTCATGAGAAGGTAATCTCTTTGATCCTTAAACAATGTTGGAAATAATGCAACCATGCAACTGACTATTTAATTTTAATTTTTGAAACTTGCAAATCCGCACTGGTGTACCCTGGTGTGCATTAGCTAGAGGCGCCAACAGACCAATACATGCAAGCTTTTTCAGTCTTACTATAAACTTAGGCACATTGCTGATCATGATAATTGTTGTCAACAGCTTTTACTATTTACTTCTGTTTCTATAATTCTAGTATACAAGATCGTCTTACCATGTTTCCTGTTTTGTGTGTAGGTGGACATGTACAGCCTAGGGGTTGTGTTATTCGAGCTCTGGTATCAGTTTACAACTGCTATGGAGCGGTACGTTGTACTGAATGATCTCAAAACTAAAGGTACATTGCCATCCACATGGTCTGCAGAATTTGAGTCCCAAGCGAAGCTAGTTCAGTTGCTGACGACTGCTCAGCCATCCGAAAGACCATCAGCTGTTCAACTTTTGCAGAATTCACTTATACCTCCTCGCATGCAAGATGAAGCACTGAATGGTGAGTGCAGTTGTTAAGTCATGATTTATTGTTTCTCAAACCTATTTTTTTGGTTTACTATACTGCTAGATACATCCCCTTTAACATTTTAAGGAATATTCTACCCGGAGCAGTTGATTTATACCACGCTATCTGATTTACTGACGTTTGTTACATTGCTGATGCTGATGTTGATGAACGGTTCTTGTTGCTGAGTGTATGGACTTCATTGTAGCTTATGAGAGTTATACATCGGTATTGTTCACGATTCTAATACCAATTGTATTTTAATTTTTATTACTTGGCCTTTTGGTGCGAACAGACATTTTACGGACAATTCAAAACGCCGAAGATACAACTGTATATGACCAAGTTGTAGCAGCAATTTTTAGTGATGTACGTTTGACAGAAAAGGCTGAACTTGCTGACCGACTGCGAACTAAGTCAAAGCCTCATTGTCCCCTTATCAAAAAGGTTGGAGTACAGGAGTGGGTCATAGAGAATGTGAAGGAGGTATTCACTCGGCATGGAGCTCGACCTGTTGAGAGCACAGAAATTTCAGTTCTTGATGACCCTAAGCATATCAACGGGTATGTTGTACTTTGTGACAAGCTGAGGTTGTGCTTTCGAAAGCCATATATATCTTGCTTTGGTCTAAAGTTTGTGTGTTGAAGTTAAAGATATACAGTGGGATGCACGTAATACATAGCCATTAAAATTATCCTGAAAGCCCGGCCACTTTGGTCCCTGATTTGGCCCTTTAACTTTTGTTTCATCCCTTGTGATGCTGAAAATGAAAAGTGTGGTAAAGTGGGTACGTGGGTATTAATATTGCCCAAAATCGTGACACGCAAACTTAGTTTGAGAAATTTCAAGAACAACTTCATTGAACAAGATTTTTACTCGCTGCATGGGTTGGCAGGCTTGCTGTGAAATTATTAGATTCATCTAGCAACATGCTTCAACTACGTTACGAGACTCGTTCGTCCTTTGCTTGTTGGATCGCTTTAAATCAGGTTTGCATACTATCTTGACCTTTAGAAGTCTTCTTTGGAATCGAATAAGAATTTTTATTTTCCTGTCTCATTATAACTTAATTTATTTAGCTGACTAAGAAGGCTCTTGCGTTTGTGTACATAGATACGGAGTTCGTGCAGAATATTCGTTGGAATAGCTCATTTAGAACAAGAGTTTTATTTAATTTGGTGTAATTCGTAGCTATTTCTGGAGTCCTTTTAAGTGCTGGCTGAGTTTGAATCTAGTGGTTTTAATTGAACAATGCCAGCCAACATCTCTGAGGCGATATCAAATATCCAGAGTTTACCGGCGTGGGGTTGGGGACAATGCTCCTCTTGGGTTTTTTCAGGTCAGTATCTGGACCAATCTTAGACCTGTACTGAACTGCAAGCCATCTTAGGGTTGGAAGAGCGCATTATTTCTAAGAACTATATTTTTTCACTATACTTGCAACTCATCCTTAATGTGTTTATAGGGAGACTTCGATATTGTTGGAGGTGCTCGCTCTTTGGCTGAGGCAGAAGCAATCAAGGTGAGAGATATCTTAATACACTTTGGCATGCAGTTTCTCATGCAGTTCTTGAATTGGCAGTGAACATATTTGCTCACGGGTTATCTTAACGAATATGACTGCATTTCATGAAGGTTCTCTTGTACAGGATTTGTAAGATTCCCAATCTTACAGGCATCGAAAGTTGAGAACTTCTTGGAAACGTTAGCTAATTCTGTAAGACATCAGGTTGCAATGGATGTGATATCCAAGTTTTCAGTCTTGGAGTTGGACGAAGTGCGAGTAAACCACCGGCAATTGCTGAATGCCATTTGGAACTGGGCAGGTGTTCAGCACAATGAGAGACTCAAGATTGCTCAGGTGGATAACTTGACACTCCTATAGTTGGCAACCATTAATAAGTTACGCTTGAATGATGTCCACATAATAGTTCTGCCTTTTTTATGTGCTCTGATGTGAGCTCCTCCGAAAGTTGGTAGATGGTTGAACCTGGTAGTGTATTAACGTAGTGAGAATCACTTGTATTAGTGTGATGAGAATCACTTGTTACCTTAAATATATGTCGTTTCAGGATTCTTATCAGTTGACACCAAAGTTACAACACCCTAGATCGTATGCCTCTTTAACATTTTTTTGTTATCCATGTGTCCTCTGCGTGGGGATCACTGGTGATTGAAGGCCACTTTTATTAATTGCTTTCTGTGCAGGTTCTCTCTACAATGGGCGCAATGTCACCTCGATCAACTGCTCGTAAAGGTCGCTGGACAATCATTCGCAGACAACTAAAGGAGGTACATCGCAGAACGCTGAAATGCATAGAACATTCTCTTTCAGTCCCTCAAGTTACACACTTTGTCTATGGCAGCTTGAGCCCACAATAGATATTCCTTCTTATATTGGCATTTTCTAGAGATTAACAGATGATCTCACGCCTTCTTTTATTTCATTTGATCATGTTTATACTATTACATATCATTGTATTTTGGTGGCGTTCTTTCGAACAGGGGGGAGTTGCCCCGAATGTAGTGGATAAGTTACAGACAGTGGAGCGCCGTCTTAGTGGCACTGCTGATGAAGCTCTTGCTCGCCTACGAGGAGTCCTGCCTTCCAGTACGTTTATTAATTGCTTGCCAGTTACTTTGTTAATAGGTCTATGTATCCTTTTGATGCTGGTTGGTTGTACAAAAAGGCTCTGATGAAAGAAAGGATTTAATTAAGTGCAGGTTACAAAGTAAGTAGCATTGTATGTCAGATACTCCTGATCTTCTCCTCTTGCAGGAAAAGAGATGTCATGTTACATGACGTTTTTCTCTTTTTGTTATTGCGATGTGCGCAGGTGATATAACGTCAGCTACGTTTGATGAGCTATCTATGTTTTTGGGCTTCTTAAGAGTGTGGGGAATTGAGAAAGTTATCATTATTGACGCTCTAATGCCACCTACAGAGGAGTACTTTGATGCGATCTATTTTCAGGTCAGCATTTTTCAACAAACCAGCATGCTTTCTTCCTTTCTCCTTCCTGAAATCAGAATAGAATTTCATTTGTATAAGTGGTATAATGCTAACATGTCACCTCCAGAAAAATTCTCTCGTTTTTGGCAATGTTCCATGCAGAATAGGTCTGTAATATCGTAATGTCTGCCTTTCAACTGTTTGTATCGAATGCATACGAGTGAAATTATTCCCTTATCGCATCCTGTCCTGAGGTCCTCATTTTGGAATCCTATTTTGAAGAACAGTTTGGGTTCTTGTCTTGCACCACAGATACATGTCAAGAAGGCTAGCTCGTCTTCCTCAACAGTACAGCCTGTTTGCCTAGCAGTGGGTGGTTGTTATGATCGCCTTCTACACAGATATTGGCCACCCAAGTTGGTAAATTGCAATCATTTGATCTTTTTGCAGGGAACTCTACTACTACCTAGATTGTTTTAGAATCGCATTGTTCTGCTATGTGTAGAAATGCGTATTTTCAGATGCATTCATTTGAAGTGGAGGAGGGCAATGCAACGATAGCCAGAAGAATGAACCTACTGTTCCATGTTCCATCTTAGGAAGGGATAGCCACTGAGGACCTTATGCTCAACTTCACAAAAGTCATTTTTTGACTTGGTTTCTTACAGGCCTATTCTGCACCAGGCACGGTGGGTTTGAGCATTGCAGTGCAGAAGTTAATTTCTTTCGCAATGGCAGAGAGGTGAACACTACATCCTTTCAGGGAAAATGGGACTGAAAGTATTTTTTTGCTTCAACCGGTGATCATGCTCTTTGTATCAAGTATGTCAGATGATAGACTATTGACCTCGGCACGTCAGATGTTTGGACATAGCTGATATCAGTGGTTCTACGAATGTTGCCTTTTCTGTTCGAGATTTGTATGCTGCTCAATAATAGGAAAAACAGGGTTTATTGATGTGAAACTACGCAACACGTTGCAGGAGTCAACATGTTGAAACGGTCACAGAAGTCCTGGTCTGCAGCCGCGGAGGAGGTGGACTTTTAGCAGAGCGCATGCAGGTTGTGGCTCTATTGTGGGCATCAAACATCAAGGTGCGCTCCAATGTTCCATGCTTACCTCCATGGAGACCAATGTTTCCTGCTGCATCTATGGATTTTTTTTTTCAATCTAGTTCACATCAGATAGTGATCAATTTGCAGGCAGAGTATATGTGCTCCTCAGCACCTAGTTTGACCGAGCAGTATGAGTACGCCCACGAACATGGCATCAAGTCGTTGGTAATTATTACTGAGGCAGCTTGGTCTCTCCAGAAGACCGTGAAGGTATATTCTTCTGTTTCGATTGACCTGGGATTTAATTCAGGGATTCTAGAAAATTATGTTTGGTTGCAACTGAGAGTAATTGATCTCCTTTAGTCCGGTGATGTTTTGTGTTTGGATCGAAGTTATTCAAAGCAGGTGATTTCGCCATCTGCATACAGTTTTGACCTTGCTTATTATAAACTAAAGGTTTTATCGCTCTGTCCAACCGTGTCTCTCGTGCTGCACTGGCTTTGTTGCTTCTCTTTGTACTTGTTGAACTGATGATTTACGGTTGACCTCTTTGGCCATTTGCTAGGTCCGGCACCTGGACCTAAAAACTGAGGAGGACCTAAAACTTGAAGATTTGGTGGTGCACTTCAGCGATAATTCGCTGACTCCGAACAGCCTGAAGAAGCGGACTAGTCAGCGCCATGGTTTATACTGAAGGTTGATCATCATATATATTCATATATATATTACTCAGTTGGAACTTCTTCCTTTTGGTAAGTGGGTGGAGATTTACTCATCTTTGACACTTCCATAGTGAACACTTTGAAGACGCAGTAGGTGGTTTCTAGGGGCCAATACATCCAACTGTCATATACAATGGAGGCCAACTGTTGCATTGGAATGCAATTCTCATCAAGACACTTGTGCGATCAATCTTATTACAGTAGATTCACGGTGTAAGCATATCCCACCATGAGTGGGAAGCATAAGGCCATTTATACAGTAGTTCATTCAGTTCAGGTAATTAGATGCATTCTCTACAACTGTAGAATCCAGATTTTTATCAGTAAACCCTGGCATCCTTATTTTTGATGTTGAATAAAATCTAACAGGAAGTGTCCTTAACGCACCTAAGGAATCTCACCTCGTTGATTTCTTTTTGGACTTAATAGCTCATATGAAAATGAAGCCAAATGAATAGATTGTTGAATTTTTCCATTATTTCAAGTAGGCCATCAAAATTTTGATGTTTAAGAGTTTTTAGCCTTATGAAATTTTTAATAATGAAATGATTCCAAAACTAGATTATTTTGTTGCATTTGGGTTCTTCCACCTTTAGTCTATGTAAAAGTCATCCACCACTGTCGTCCACAAACCAACAGTCCAACCCTATTTGTGAGATTCAAAAGATTCAACCATCCCCTGGACTAAAATTGTGATTTAGTGTCTAGTGAGAATTGATGTCCTTTACCACAGTTTGTTCAAAGGTGAGGAGAAATAGTGTCCCTACGGTCTAGTAATAGAAGTTTGGCACTTGTCATTCCCACTTTCACTGAGTGTCATATTACTTTCAAGTGATGAGAGTGACATGAGTTGGCATGCCATGTCTATTATAAAGTTGCCATTCATCATTGGAACACTAAATCTAGAAGGTTTATTTTTAAATTTTACAGTAATCATTTTTTTTAGGGACACTACACTAAGTGGGCTATTTAGTGTCCAATGAGAATTGGTGTTTTTACCACAATTCGTTCAAAGGTGGGAGAAATAATGTCCCGACACTACATAGGAGTTTGCCACTTGTCATTCCCACTTTCGTTGAAAGTGCCATGTTCCTTCCAAATGATGAGAGTGAGGACGGCTTTCTATGTAAAGCCTGAACTTACATGTGTGACGTCATATCAACAGGAAGGTTGATGCATTAATAGTCATTCAGGTTGACATGCAAGTATTTTGGTTTTTCATTTCTGGTTTACAACACCGGTAATAGCAGAAACTCTATCCAGAAGAGCCTGCTACACCAAATATGTAATGCCACAGGGTAGAAGTATTACTGAAGGATCTTGAATTTTGGGCAAAGATGCTATGCATGACATCAGCCTGCAGGTTTAGACACTACATGGAAAGCCGTCCTGACATGGGGTGGCATGCCATATTTATTATAAATTTTCCATGTCATTGAAACTCTACATCCATTTTTTTGCTTGCATTGACACTATATCTCCCTAAAATCAATAGTGTCCTTGTTGAGAAATAGTGTCCCGGACACTAAATAGCCCATTTAGTGTAACTTGTATCTCCAAAAGGTCAAATAGTGTCCATGTTGAGAAAGTGTTCATGCAAGACGACGAAGCGTCAAAAGTAGGCCCTGGCGGGTGCGCCACACAAAGCGGACCCAAAAGACCAAAGCAACAAAGTCACTAAGACAAAGCAAGGGGAAAGCAAAAACCCCAAGAAATAAAAATCCAAAACCCAGGAGGCCCATGAGGGAGAAGGAATCCAAAGTCAAACATCGATAGAGCCAGATGACTAAAGCTAAAGCTCTAAGCCTAAAACAAAAGGCATGGGCCCCCAAAATTAACAGATTAATTTTGTTCAAGCGGAAAGAGCCTAACAGAAGGCCTAGTGCCAACAATGCCAACATCTGTGGGATTGGCAAAGCTTTGGAAAGTGAATTGAAAAACGTTAGGTCTGTAATCATCCATGTGTTGGGAGTCTATCAAAGGCAACCATGTCCGAATAATGGGCAAGCAAGAACCAGGGGGTTGGGTGCGCAACTGCAAAAGAATGCACAGTAGAATCAAAAACCAGGTTGCAGCAGCCAGGCCCCCCCTCCGTCCATAACTCTGCCTACAATTGAAAGTCCTCCATCTGAGGAGATTCGGGCAAGACCAATCAGGGAGATACGGGGCCTCGAGAAGGCCCCTACTTCGGATCACTTGAAGTTAGCTGGCCAGAATATTTTTGTACAAAAAATAATAATTAAATTTGCAGTTTGATTTGGCACATATAATCAACTCATATAAAACATGTTTTCCAAGTTTCATGGCCTAAAGATTTATCAAAATGGAATTATTGCAAATTTACTAATGGATACCCATGTATTCACAATGTTGCGATTTTCAAACACGAACAACAAATGCTCATGAAAAAGTTTATAGCCTCATATTGACAGGTTGTTGATATTTTTGAGAAGTGCTAATGTTAGGAGATTATGCATGGTGGAATTTTTAAATTTTAGAAGCATGAGGTGTCATAGTTTGGTCAACATTAACTTGATGATCCTAGAAAAGCATACCCGTTAATAAATTTGCAAGATTTTCATTTTGGTAAATCTCTACGTTACAAAACTTAGTACATATGTAATCAACTCATAAATGAACTTATGTTCCAAATTTGGTGGGTAGGGAAAAATTTATGTGCCTTTGGAGGCGTTTCAAAGATGGCAGATTTGAGTTTTTTTCATGGTGAAATGTAAAAACGCCAAATATTGTGTCCCCCTACTATACTGAATGGCCAACTTTTTATTTTCCATTTTTGCCAATTTTTGGAAATTTCAATTCAAAAGTGGAGTTGTAATCTCGATTTACCTTCCGGGACCATACAATGTTCTTTAGCAATTAGTAGAGTTCACCCTTTTCAACAATAGCATCATGTAGATAGTTTGATCCCCCAATGTAGCACTGTAGCATTGTCTTACCACCCAATCTTTAGCTAAAGATGACATGTACTTGCCATGATTTGGGTGTCTACTACAGTGATTCAAGAATAATGGCTATGATTCGAGTATTTGCTACAATGATTTGGGAATAGTGGTAAAGTGTTCCAGAGAGGGCCTAAAGAACCTTATGACACCCCATGGAATTTTGGGGGCCTACTTAAAATCAAAATAGGAGAAAATCTTTTGACAAAGAGGGGGCCCACCAAACTTGTACCTTGAAAACATTAGTAGGACTAATTTAGAAATTCCCACACAAACGCTTCGTATCATCCATATTTTTTTAAATTCCGTTGGCAGAGCAACACACACCCTAGAATGTAGCTAGGTAGGGAAAGAATGGATATAATCATCCATATGTACATGTGTTCATCCATAAAATTGTCTATTATAAGGCGCTTCATCCAAATATTGGCAATTTTAGAATATTTTGAGAGGACTTTGACACTTTTATCCACCTTTTGCCCATTTTTTCTAGTGTATAAGTAACCACTTCAGTACCAAAATCAGGTACGATTCCGGCTAAATTTCGCCTAAATTTTTTGGCTGTTTCAGTTCCCACCGCAAGCAGGCGATTCATCACAGATTCATCACAGATTCATCACAGATTCCTGGCCTTTCCTCGTCAGCACGTCAGCTCGTCAGATTCGTCAATAGATCGACCCTGTCATCGATCAGATGCGCAGGGAATTTGCAACTGAACGCTTTCCCAAACGAACCGCCCATCCATCGATCCACTAGACCAGCATCCAATCGATCGATCCAACAGCGTCGATCAATCTGAGATGCTCAACCTGTCCTCAACTGAATGGTAGCCCGCACAATCCGCCACACGGCCTCTCCACGCCCACATAATATATCCGATTCTCCGTCCTCAAAAAGCACAGATTCATACGAGTTGATGTGGAGCAAGCAGCGTCGAGTTTGAGCGTCCGGAGTGACAGAGGATCAGCTGCGGCACTTGAGGTCGCCGACCTTTAAATCGCCGTAGCTCTCTCCCTCTCCTCTCTCGATCGTGCACCTCAACCTCTCCTCGCTTCACTTAACACCCCCAATTACAAGCGCGCAAAAATACTTGACATCAGTTCTTGATCGATATTAGTTCTAGTCTTGTATACTTCTTGATCGATATCAGTTCTAGTTTGTATCGAGTTTGTTCTTGATCGAGTATCAGTTCTTGATCGATTCGAATTTTGGGTCTGCGAGCAGCTATGGCGTGTCGGGTGGCGATGAGCGCGGCAGCGTCGCCATCGCTGCAGCAGACATCACCAACAACACATGTGGAAGGATTAGCGCAGACTCGGATGCCAATGCACCTGGCGAATCCGCCGTGCTCGCTGGTGTTCGTGTACGGGACGTTGAAGCAGGGCTTTTCGAATCACTGGTTGATCGAGGACGTCGTGGGTGCGGGGCACGCGCAGTTTCTAGGCGTGGCGAAGACGAAGGAGCGCTACCCGCTGGTGTGCGGACCGTTCCAGGTGCCGTTCCTGCTCAACATGCCGAATTCCGGCCTGCAAGTGAAAGGCGAGCTCTACGCCGTCGACCAGTCGGCGCTGCAACTTCTCGACGAGCTCGAAGGCGTTTCCAAGGGCCATTACGAGCGGCGCCCGCTGGTGTTGACAGGTTTGCAGGGCTCTGAGATTCTCGCCGAGGCTTACTTCGCGTTCCCGACCTTGCAGCAAGGCTTGTCCAGCGCGCCGCATATCCACGCTTACACCAAGAAGGAGACCGTGGACTATGTGTACCGAAAAGATCGACCCAAGAATCGCACTTTCCTGCAGCACGTGGAGAATTGGATTGACTCTCAGGGTCCTCGCTCTTACATCTGTGTGTAAGAAACAACGTTCTGTTGCGACTTTTCGAGCTCTCAATTTCGTGTCGGTGGATCACAAGACCTATACAAGACCTACACAAGACCGTGCACGAGACCGTGCACAAGACCCAAGCAAAAACCGTGTAGTAGAAAGCTTGAATATGAGCTTCACTTGATGGAGGTGGATGTAATTGAGGAAACCATCCAACCATGTAAATTGGACGTACGTCTTCTGATTTTCTGTGTATTTGGAATAGAGTCAAAGATATGAGAACTCTGATGAGATTAGCGTTACATTTGAACCAAAGAGTTTCTAGCTCAATTGATACAAAACTCAGGTGATTGGTGCACACCCACTGCTGTGATGCGTAGGAGTGGTGATTTTCATCTATAGATTAGGATACAACCAGAGATTTAAGAGGTTCCAATATTGAACGATATACAGAGGGGCTCAAATGAGCGACGCCTAAGATTGATCTCTCGCGTTGTACCCTGCAGTGGAAGGATTCCAGTGCCAACACCAAATCTTGTAATAAGAAAATCAAGCTTTTGAATGTCGATTGTACAGATTATTTCTCCTACATGATTGTCAATGTGCGCAAAGCCGTGCAAGAAATGAATTCAGTCTTGGAAATTCCACCTGCATACACAACAGTGAAGCCTAACGAGCACTCAAATTTAACGGTATGGCCACGCAGAGATAGCAATGCATCGTGGGACACAATCAGGAATTCCATGGAAAAGAGTTTGTATTAGTAAATCCACATCCTAAGCAGGATGGATATGTGTATGTTGCCAACACTGCAATGCCAAGATATGGATAGAAAACTAGTGGTAGTGGAATCTATCCTTTCAGGCTCTCTGCTGTGGTCGGACGACAGTTAAAATTGTAGGTAAGCTTCTGATGTCTAAGCTCGGTTTTGAGATTACTTAACTTCTCAATTTCCTTGTGGATCCTCGGCTTCCCAAACCTCAATCTGTGTGCAGACTGGCAATGGGTTCTGAAGCATTGTATCAGGTTCTAGGGTTCAAAGAGTGGAGATCTTGATGACGAAGAGACGGTCAGTTCTAGAAATTCTATGTCTAACTTATAAAGAACTCTTTGTTCAGGAACTTGATTTTCCGGCATCTGCATGAGCTTGCTGACTTTTGGAAATGAGGCTTGTCAATATAGGCTGAGTGTAAAACCCCCCAATAATGGGAATGGCAGGAAGGACGGCCAGAGTGACCAGTGACAGCTTACAAACTGCGGAGGAAGCACCAGCAACATGGATCAAGTTGACCTTCTGCAGTCTCGGTAAACCGTGACACAGACTGAGATCCAGCAGTGCGCTGGGAATATTTGCATGCTAACGAAAGCAAACGGAGGACTGCGGTGTTTGTCCCATACGTTTGGGCTTAGGTACGTACACAGAATGTGGGTACAAGAAGGGCGGGTTGTACCGATTTATGCATACCTTTCTCGGCCTTTTGGCTAAGATCAAGTGTGGTATCTGTTCTTATCAGTATAATATCTGATACGAGGCTCATCGAGCCCCATGACATTAATCTAATTTTTCAGCGGGTGCGGGTCCATCCGGCATCTTGCTGCCTGGCCCCGCGCGCGTCGCCTTGGTCTTGCACTACCTCCATGGCCGGCGCAGCCCCCTCTACCCCTCCCCACCAGGAGGGATCCAACGCAAATCCTAAACTGCAAATTACCCGCCCAGATGGATCGTTGACAGGCACCTTTGCAGTAACATCTCTATCTCTACTACTACAGCAGAGTTCCAATGTGAAGACAAGCTCTCAGTTCTATGTGAATCATCTCCTTGTTATTGTGTGCTATCGATGTAATATGCTGAATTTTTGGTTGCATTGTAGTGAGATGCATAGGGTGTGAAATAATGACGCTATTTTCTATTGACATACATTCAAGTGAAATCTTGTTGAAGTGTTATTCACGAAAATGTGACTGACGTTAGAACTAGATGTTGCATCATTCGCAGAGGTGTTGCAAGAATTGCTACAACACCAGATGGGAAGTCGAATTTGTTCAGTTGCTATATTATTATGTTTTCCTTTGAACCACAGGAGGTCTGTATGCACTAGGAACCAAATCAATCTCTAGATACCGATATCGATCTATACCTTAGTTTTCACAAGGTTGATGTCAATCTCACAAAAGTTGCGTACTGACTGATTATTGGAGTGTTTTTATCGTATGTGCAGATGCACTGTCTTCTTGTAAATCTTCAGACGGTTGCATTGTGTTGACGAAGAGAGCGTGTTGTTCGCAGGACTTCCTCATGTCGCGAACAACATTGCTCGACTTCCTCGCGCATTTAATTTCAATGCCAAGATATGGATAGAAAACTAGAGTCTCCTTTCAGGCTCCTTGCTGTGGTCAGAGGAAAATGGAAATTGCCACCAAACAGATTGCTCCCACATATTCTCACTTCATTGTTGGCCCTTGACAACACTCGGAGATTGGTTCAATCACACTCACTGTGCACCTCAAGTCAATGGCTAAGTGACGTGACTTTTGTTAACATTGACATACTCTGTGGGGCTAAAGCTTGAAGACCTAAACGGTGACGATTGAAACCAACTCACAAATTTGTAGAACAGTGATAAGCTGCAGACTCAATTCAGTAGCTTCACTTG
Organism: Pohlia nutans; assembly: GCA_022496805.1. Lineage (NCBI taxonomy): Eukaryota > Viridiplantae > Streptophyta > Bryopsida > Bryales > Mniaceae > Pohlia > Pohlia nutans. Next base: position 38,196,759 of record CM040085.1, read on the forward strand.
TTTGGAGCCTCCAACGTCTACAAATTATTGAACGTGATTGCAAGAGAAAGCTCAGCAGGCTTGTTTCTTTCAGAAAAAACAACTGGATTCACTTACTCACCAACTTGACTGTAAATGTCCCTTGAGTTGTCAACTAAGGTAGGAAAGACCAACAATGCAACCCATTTTACCTGATGTTGAAAATTGTAAATATTTGATTATAAACAAGGTTATCAATCGGCACTCAAATGATAAAAACTTACAGTAAGGTCCTATGACACCATGATGCCCTCAATCTTAGGTATCTATGATGCTTATTTTCCCATTCTTTATATGAAGACACAACAAGTAGCTATGTCCCTACGTAGATGTAGCTTTTTTCAATGCAAGGCCTCTTCCAGAGCCAATAAACGGAAGATTTTAATGATCAATTTGTACATTCAAACATGCTCCTGACCGTCACTATCCCCAACTACGAATCAAATGAAAACGAAAACGTCTCCGGCATCAGTAGAGACGTATCTTGGTGGTAATGGCTGCTCGACAGATGGGACAATTGGACAAACTTGCAGCACACTGCTGGCACGTCTGATGGCCACAATTGAAGGCCATGTTCTTTCGGTTGGAAAGGCAAACAGGGCAGTCCGTGATCTCACCTTCATCAGTGATTCGGGAGCCAGTGTTGTAAGAGTTCTGTGGTGGAGGACTAGGACGTGCATCCATCTGCAAGACCTTGGGTGGGGGGAGAAGCGGCATCACTGCAGGAGAGGAGCCTCGTCGCGTCCCCAAGAGTTCCAGCTGCACACATGCTCGGTACTGATGCGGAATCTCCATGAGCGCCCCCAATGCAAATTGTGCCTCTTTCTGCTCCGGCGGCAAATCTCGCCGCATCATCACCTCCGTGAAGTTGATGAACTGGAAGTTGTCGAAGGCTCGCGCTGGTAAATTGTCATCAAACTGTTGCATCATATCCCACGGTCCATCGCCCACGCCGACGAGAACAATGGAGAGCGCGTACGCGCTTGCGGCGACGATGGCGTCCACCGTTGCTTGCTCTTGTGGACTCAGCGTCCCGTCTGCTACGTCCACGCTTCTCGTCACCTGTCCATCTGTGACAATAATCACGAACCTCAGACAATTGTTGCAATCAACCACCCACTATAAGAAATGTATGTTCAAACTGACGCGATCAAAAGTGACGTCATAGTTCATTTTGATGTCGTTGTTTGTTTTTATGTTCATTTTGACGTTTTGATATTCATTTTAACCCCCAAACGTCCAACCGTCCAGAATGTGGATGATGTACAAAATCAAACACAGATTTCTCATCCGTCATTGACTTTTTGCAGTGTGGATTTTTTACTATATATTTTAGCTTCATGCATGTGTGTTTCAATTAGAAAGGGGATGATTTGTGAAATTTTTATGTCTCATTTCATGTTGTAGTGATTCACCCAAAATTTCGAAGGTTTCAGTGTAAAATGCTCTTTAAAAAGTCAACTCATAAAATTCAGCAACCCAAAAAACTCCAAAAATCACTACACTTAGAATATTACATTTCAACCAATCACAACAAATTTCATCCACATATTGTCAATATCTTATTTGTAATCAAATTACAAAAGAATTTTGAATTTTAAGTTTCAAATTTTATACAAAATATTGGTGATTGCAATTATAGATCTAACCGTATGGATAGAATAAAAAATTCATAATGTACAACTTTTATTCATATATCAAGTTCAAAATATCCCTCTTAGTTACATTTTATAAGACATCTTTGAAATTCTCCAAATCTGGAGATGGGTGAGGACGTTTAGGGGTTAATGTCAAAGTGAACATAAAAACGTCGTACGTCACTTTTGATCACGTCATTTTGAACATGCATTTCTTATAGTGACCTGCAATGATAGAATAGTGGGATTCATACCTTGTTGAATGTAGTTGCAGTTGCTACTGACCTGTCACAAAATTCAACAAAACAGAGACCCAAGAAGCACTTACCATGGTCGAACAGTGATCAGCAGACGAATTACTACCTAATGATGAACATGACTAATGATGAACAATATGAGAGATGATGTTGAATTCAATACAAGTGGGAGAGATGGGAAACAAGTTAAACCCCAAAAGGACCACGAAGCCTGAATTAGGCCTCATGTTCCTATTAGCAGTTTAGAACTTCTTTTGTTTAAAACAATTTTTTCTTTGACCAACACATGCAATGTCCTTCACTGATTCTAGTGATATAAAATTTGCTCCCATTTGAATTGAAATTTTCATAATAATATCAATAGAATTTGTCATCTTAAAACTATGAATCCTTGGTCCTTTAGGGGTTAATAACAAGGTCCACTCCCAATATGCCACTTGGACATGCGCAAAAACATTCATACTCACTAACAGGGGGTGTCACACCTCTTTCTTTCCCATTCTCAATCTTCAGATAATGCGTACATTGCACTTTCTCCTTGAATTGTAGAGGACCCATGTCTGAAGATTGAGAAGTTTCATTCTTCTCCTCCAAATGGAAAGATTGAGAACCCATGGAGAAGATTACAGTAAGAAGCCGTGTCCATTCTCATTCTTCACACGGCCTTGAGGGGAGTCACACCTTCTTCATGGAGAATGGCCACGATTGGCTCCACGTTTCTCTTCCAAGGTTCTCAATCTCCAAAGAATCAATCTTCTCGAAAGAAGTGTGACAACTCCTATTAGAATATGATCTATAGAATTTGTCATCTTCAAACCAACCATGATCCTTGGTCCTTTACGGATTAATAGGGTCTACTCCAGGACATTTTTTTTCATTTTTCATGAAGTGCCAAAGTGACATTATAGTGGTGCTCCATATTTCAACATTCATCCACTTACTGGATAGAAAATATCACATTAGAAGATATCACATATAAATTTGTATAATTTTCATCCACAATTTGGAGATTTCATCCAAGATATTTTTTTAATTTGAAGTTTCCTGGCCAAAAACTTCATGGCTTTTCGCCATATTATAGTCAAATTATTTTTTTCTGGTGCAATCTTCGCCCAATGAAAATGCCCTGGTCCACTCCCCATGTGCCGCTTGGACATACGCAATCAATGCTCACTAATGCTGATGATAGAATTGAGATTATTCAGAGATGGAAACCCTAATTAGGGTTTGAAAACGCACCGGCGATGATCACGAGGACGTGGTACTGGCCACCGCTGGCTTCAACAATGTCCACGGCGGTGCGGATGATGGGAGCGAACGAAGTAGGTCCAGCGAGACGGACCTTGGGCGCAATCATCCGGTATCTCGCCAGAGCATCCTCAAACCCCTCGCAGGGGCGGTGATCGGGGAAGAAGCTGAAGACGTGCGTGTCGTGGGAGGACGAGTCGCCAAAACCAAAGCACGGGATGAGGTTGTCGTCGTCGAAGGAGGACAGAGTGACGCCCAGGATCCGGAGCGCTTGCTCGTACGGGTTTCCGGGCTCTCCCACGATGGCGTGCAAGCTTTTTCCATTGAACGAGTGTTTCCCCGTCCACTCGTTGCTCTTGGTGAAGTCGATGCCCACGATCAGGTTGGAAGATTCCAGTCCTGCGACTTTCAGGGCGTGTTGTACATCCTCCAGGGATTTGTAGTCATCGCGGTTCACTGCGTAACTAGGGTTCGAATTCGAAGACTCTGTGTTGCCCATGTCGGTCGCGTGGGTCGCCGATCACGCAAAGGCTGCAACTTCAAATCATAGGGAAGTAGTAGCGGCCAATTCCTGCATTGATTCACGCAACCTCAATGATTGAGACGGAGCAAACCTCAAAGTGACCTAACATAGAACAATTTGTCGGTAAGACCTTCACGCAACTTCAATTGAAACGGAGCAAACCTTACACTGACGTAACTAAGAACAATTTGTCGGCAAGATCTTCACGCAACCTCGATGATTGACACGGAGCAAACCTCAAAGCGACCTAACAAAGAAAATTTTGTCGGTAAGACCGTAAAGCTTCACGCAACCTCGATGATCGAGTCAGAGAAAACCTCAAAGTGACTAACCAAGGAACGATTTGTCGGTTTGATCTTCGTACAACCTCGATTGAAACGGAGCAAACCTTACACTGACTTAACCAAGAACAATTTGTCGGTGAGATCTTCACACAACCTCGATTGAAACGGAGCAAACGTTTCACACTGTGACCAAGAACAATTTGTCGGTAAGGGCCTCTTTACACTGGAGGCGAGAAGGCCTAGAAACCGAGAAGACCAATTTCTCACTAGTTGAAATTTCTCTCCTCACAGTTTCTCACCTCTAGTGTAAAGAGGCCCTAAGATCTGTCCACATGTAGAGCATCACAACATGACTATTTACTGTAAATCAATGATACTTGAAATCAAATTTGGGTTAAATATTCCTACATATTTTAAATTTGGTATTCCACAACAATTCATGTGATTTACAATGCCAATAACATCGAAAGCTTTGAATGTGAGAGCATGAGAGGTTTGAGAGCAATCATAACATCCTACCAGAGTCTGACACACACAATAACTAAACAAAAAATGCTAAAGGCCCTTCAAAAATGCCTCTTGATCCTCAGGGTAGAAGCATGAGTCAAGGAGCCACCTTGGACATAACCAGTGCTTATTTTGAAGAATTTTTATAATAACTATAAGATTTAATTTGAAATATGAAATATAACTATACAATAATGTTTATAGTTGTAAACATACCACATAGGTAAAAATGTAAGCATCTTATGAAGATAGTAATTGACAGAATTGTATTTGTAACCACTACTTATTTGAATGAATTAAGGACCCATTAACCCCTAAGCGTCCCGGCGTCCATATTTTGGACATTTTTGAGGGACATTCACCTTCGAAGAGCTGTAACTTTTGCAAAACATGTCCGATTTTTCTGAAATTTTGAAAAAAACTCCTCGCATGATGTATGGAATGTGTGGTAAAAATTTCAGATCAATCCGAGATGAATTGAATTTTTGGTGATCATTTGAAAGTAGGTATCTTTTTTTGGACAGTTCTGTGAATTTTGATGGCAGCAACTTTGGGGGCTTGTATCTCCTTCATCCCAAGTCCGTTTTCAATAAAACTTGTTGGGTTGAATTCCCCTTGAAGTTTAGTTATCATGGTAAAATTTTCAGGTTAATCCATGTTGTTATGAATGTTTGGGAGTCATTTTAGTGCACGGGTCTAGTTTGAACACTTTTTGCTTTTTGGTTCAAATGGGTCACTTTTTGGGCTACTTTTTGACATTGCAAGGCCATTTGAGGGCACATTAAATTTTTCATGAGGCTTTTTTGGTACCAATGTGTTTATATGATGATTTTGAAGTACTTTATAGTTGAAAGTTTTTTCATTTGAGTAATTTTGAAAACAAATTTCACCTCTAACTGTGTTGCTCGGAAAATTTCAGCATCCCTTTTTAGCACTAAAACACTATGATCTTGCAATCTATATGGCCAAATGACCCCAAAACTGATCCACATGATCTACAACATGTATATTACAAGATTGTACGGTTGAGATTTCTATACCTCACTTACATTTAGACCTATAACACATCAAAAGCGATGATGATTTTAAGCCCAAAAAAGTTAGGGACCCTTAGGGGTTAAGGACTAATTTGAATGATTAAACACTAGAATATGTCATTAAGGACTCTATTAAGGACTACATAAGTATGCATGGTTAGCTCATTAATTTGTGCTTCTACCCCTCGATCCTATTGTGTTAAGAAATGGCCCTTCAAATTTAAGTTTAGTTGACTATATCTACTTGTAATTGGTCCATTGACTATTTGATGTGCACTTTTGGTGCTCAAGGGGTGCTTGAGGAGCGTTCAAGGGTGGAGGAGTGTACGTTCAAGGGCTCTTCAAATGTAGATGAAAATTTTAGCGAGTCAAATTTAGCGTACATGGGTGTGGATGCTCTTAACCCCTAAACGTCCTCACCCCTCTTCAAATTTAGAGAATTTCAAAAATGTCTTATAAAATGTAACTAAGAGGGATATTTTGCACTTGATGTATAAAACAAGTTGTACATTACGAATTTTAGATTCTATCCGTACGGTTAGATCTATGATTGCAATCGCCAATATTTTGTATAAAGTTTGAAACTTAAATTTTATTTTATTTTTAAATTTGATTACGAATAAGGTATTGGCAATTTGTCAATGAAATTGGTTGTGATGCATTGAAAAGTGTAGTGAATTTTGAAGTTTTTTCGGTTGCTTAATTTATGAGTTGATTTTTTCAATAGCACTTTTGAACTAAGATCGTAAATATCTAGGTGAATCACTTCAACATGAAATGTGGCATAAAAATTTCACAAATCATCCCCTTTTTTATCGGTTCACACATGCACGAAACAATCAATCTTGCTATAGAATTTTGTGGTATTTTTTTACTTGCAAAAAGTGGCTTGATGAATGAAATTATACTGAAATTTATTATTTATCATTCAAAATACAAATGTTTGGGCAATTAGGGGTTAATAAATGAAGGTTTGTTGAGAGGAGTTGGTTGACTCTTCAACTGTACTGAGCACTCTCCAGTGATTTTTTTGCTAATTTTAGACAATTTGCTACACAAAATTTGGGCTGGCTAATTGATATAAAGATTTTTGACCAAAAAAAGGAATATCAGCCAAATTTCCTACATGGAGACAAGATGTGTAGTCTCTTTAAATCTAGGTATCATCTAAGTGTTGCCCAAATAGTGCCAAGGTAGCACATGTGTAATACCTTGATATTACCTATAAATTAATATGAAAAGCCAATATCCAAAGAGCTTGGATTGCTCTTTAAGCCATGGAAAAGTAGCAAAAATGTTAAATCGTCTCCTAACCCAGAAAAAGTCACTTGTACTCCCATTTCCTTTCTTTATCCAACTGAAGATAAATTACTTTCTTTATTGATGTTGAGATTTTTCATGCATTTTAGAATTTTTTGTCATGTGTCAATTTGTGAATAGTAGATGTTTAATTTAGTGAGAATATTTTGAACATAAAGGGTACCACGGATGAATAATCTACCTTTTAGATTACCTCAATAAATTTGATGGATCAAGGTAGGAAACTATAAGAAAGTTCATGAGATGGTTTTGTCATGTGGATAGCCTCTAATTGTAATTGTCACTATGTGAGGAAGGAGACTTGAATTGGTGAAAATGCCTCATCGATGGTGCACAAGGAAGTGATCAAAAATACCTATTGGAGACCAATAAAATTTGTGAACACGGAAGGATGTTTAGAGTCAATGGAATTGTTCTATTGTATAAAATGCAATGCATTCTCAAATGTTCCCAAACATGCAAAATTAAGTCAAAGTTGGAATGAGTCATTCTTGTATTCCTCACTGGAGACAAAATACATAAGAAGTTGTCATTGTTAGAGGAGAGAAATGCTTTTAGGCAAAGCAACCAATCACACTATTGAGGATTAAATTAGATGCATTTTGATTAAAAAAATCAATTATATTGTTGTTCAACAATGTACCAATGTGAGCGGAATCAAATGTCTACCTTAAGCGCTCTCCAATCATTGAAGGGAGTTTTGTCTTCTTCCTAAGAGGATTTGTTATCTTATTTTTTTTCTATCCACCAAATTAAAGCAATATAGAAGCCTATCTTTAATGACAGAGATGGAACATGAACTATAATCTTTTGTTGAATCCAACATGAATCAAAAGTTTGTTTATTCAAAGAATAGTGAAATAAAGTAAGTTTTAAGATAAATTTATGAGGATGTCATATACACACAAATCACTTGAAAAATGGACCCACTTTTTTCTTGGATTTTCCAACTGAATTACCCTTGTAATGATTGGATTGGAAATAAAATTCAACAAAAGTTTAATTCCATTGAGTTGAATTGTATGTAGGTCTTAACCCCTAAGCGTCCCTAGTTTTTTTGGGTTTAAAAACATCATTGCTTTTGATGTGTTATATGTCTAAATGTAAGTGAGGTATAAAAATCTCAACCATACAATCTTGTAGTATACATGCTGTAGATGATGTGGATCAAATTTGGAGTCATTTGGCCTCATAGATTGCAAGATCATAATGTTTTAGTGTTAAAAAAGGATGCAGAATTTTTCTTAGCAACACAGTTAGAGGTGAAATTTGTTTTCAAAAATACTCAAATGAAAAATTTTAAACTGTAAAGTAGTTCAAAATCATCAAATAAACACATTGGTACCAAAAAAAACTCATAATTTTTTTGATGTGCCCTAAAATGGCCTTGCAATGTCAAAAAGTAGCCCGAAAAGTGACCCATTTGACCCAAAAAGCAAAAAGTTTCCAAAATAGAACCATGAACTAAAATGACTCTCAAACATTCATAACAACATGGATTGACATGAAACTTTTACCATGATAACTAGACTTCAAGGGAAATCCAATCCAACAATTTTTTTAATTAAAAACAGACATTGATCACCAAAAATGATCACCAAAAATTTAATACATCTTGGATTGATCTGAAAATTTTACCACTCAAACCAGACATCATGGGGTTGATTTTTCCAAAATTTCATTGAATTCTAACATTAATTGCAAAAGTTAAAGCTCGTCGAAGATGAAAGTACCCCAAAAAACGTCCAAAATATGGACGTTGGGACGGTTAGGGGTTAATCACAAGTCCTACCATAAAGCTAAATTTGAAGTCACAATTAGGCGATGAATCAAAATGGCCATTCAGGGAAAAGCTCATTCTTTTATCTGATTGAGTTTTGAAACTCAATCTCTACACTAAAATTGTGAATTAGTGTCAGCAATACTATTTTTCAACACGGACACTATTTGACTTTTTGGAGATATCGTGTCCGTGTAAAAAAAATCACTATAAATTTTAAAATGGTAAAAAGTCTCAAGTAAACCTTTTTACTAGATGTAGTGTTTCAATGACGAATGGAGTGTAAGTGAAAGTGCTTTGACAATGGGAATGATGTGGCAAACTAGGAAATACTGACAACTTTCTTAACCCCTAAAGGACCAAAGATTCATGGTTTTAAAATGACAAATTCAATTGTACATATTGTGAAAATATAATTTAGATGAAACTAATTTTTATATCACCGGAATCAAAGAAGAACATTGCATGAGTTGGTCAAATAACAAATAAATTTGAACAAAAAGAAGTCCACATAGGACCTATAATTCAAAATTGCTAAGAAAAACATCAAACCCAATTTGGGCTTCTTGATCTTTTAGGGGTTAAACAAGTCAAAACTGAAAATGTCAAGTGGGAGTGTCAAATGTGATGTCAACTAGGAATGACAAGTAACAAACTCCTATGTACAATAGAGTTAACCGAAATAGAGTTAACCGAAAAAGTCAGCTCAAAGATGAAAGTTTTGGCAAACTCTTGTTGAATTCCTCTTGAACTCATATTGAAATATAAATAGTCCAAAAACTAGTCTATGACGAGTTGGGAGACAATCTAAAACAAGGAACTGCCATTATTCTCGATAACTCGCTATTGCTCCCACACCTTCCACCAAAGCTCCAAGCCCATGGCCCACAAAGGGACAATCTATAACACAACACTATTCAACCCAAGTATAGTTCAATAGAGAGGTTAGAAGTAGAGCAAAAAGGGAGGTTAGATACACTTGTTTTCGGTTAACTCTAATAAGGATACTATAGAGTTAACTGAAAAGTCAGCTCAAAGAGGAAAGTTTTAGCAAACTCGTGTTGAATTCCTCTTGAACTCATATTGAAATATAAATAGACCAAAAACTAGTTCATGATGAGTTGGGAGACAATCTAAAGCAAGCCACTGTCATTATTCTCCACACCTCGCAATGACTCCCACACCTTCTACCAAAGCTCCAAGCCCATGGCCCACAAGGGACAATTTATGACACGACACTATTCAACCCAAGTATAGCTCAAAAAAGAGGTTAGAAGTGGAGCAAAAAGGGAGGTTAGATGGGCTTCTTTTTGGTTAACTCATATATCTCCTCACCTTTGAACAAATTGTGGTAAAATACATCAATTCTCGCTGAACACGAAATCACAATTTTACTGCACTTATAAAAAGAAAAACTCAAGTCAATCGTATGTGCATGACTATACACAAAGTTGAGTTTGCAAACTGAACTGAATTTCTCAACTCAACTCTCTATGCGAGGCAGGGCCACAGAGAAGACTGAAGGGAGGTACCAAGCAGTGATCCCATTTGCCACTCATAAAGTGATTTTAAAAGATAGGATCTGCCCGTTGGAAGTTTGAATCACCTAAACTTTTCCTTTTCTTGGGACATGTCCAGGTGGATAATCTAGTGGATGCTGGGTTCATTAATGATTTGCGACCCCACTTCAGATTGGACAATATTTACTTTTAATAACCAAAAATCCCACACTGGGATTATAGGCTTTTAATACCAACCAATGCCCCGCTGAGATTTTTTCAATTGCCCAGCTGTGCTGCCCGACTGAAAAAGGCTCACAACCATGGTCCACTCATTTATATTAAAAATATCACACCCACTTGTTTCTGTTCATTTATACTTTTATGTGTGTTTTGCATTACATTCAGTTGCGGCGATCAGTCATAAATGAGTTGATATATTGAGGGGAATAATAATTATATTATTTTCATTTATTTATTTATTACTGACACCCAATTGAAAGTTTTATTATTTCTACTCATGGATTATGTTAAAATCCCAATATGATTCCTTGATCATGCCATTACGAAGATGCCACTATGTCCCAAGTCCTGACCATCAATGGCAGGTCATAGAATGCATGGATGGGTAGACTGACCAATGGGTGATTCATGTCTTCATTTTTGAGAGGATTATTGAGATACCATATGAATACGTTATGGATTGTTTAACCTTTAAACGTCCCGATTCAAGATTGTTTTCAAAGATTCGTTATAAAATGTTTGATGAAAAACAAAAATGGGGTTGATGTATTGTACAAAGCAAAGTTGTAAATGTCAATGTAAAGATCACATCTGTATAGTTGGATTTATCATATTTTTATTAATAACTTTTTAATTAATTTTGCATTGTACAAAGCAAAGTTGTAAATGTCAATGTAAAGATCACATCTGTATAGTTGGATTTATCATATTTTTATTAATAACTTTTTAATTAATTTTGCAAGGTTTTCTCTTGAAATTCAATTTAAAATCCCAAATTAACAAAAGAAAATTAAAAAAATATTGTAATGGAATTGAAATAACATGCACTACAAGATGGTATGGTTTCCATTATTTGATTCTACTTATTTCGGAAAATCGTGTTAAAAGTCTCACTTTTTGAACTAAAAATGAAACTTGACACAAACCAATTGTGTTGTTTTTCAAAAAATCACAATATCTTATTTTAAAGATCCATACCATACAAATGATAGTCAACTAGCACAAGAACCAAAAGAAATTTGGATGGATGAAAAATTGTACAGCATGTAGTCAAGAGAAAGGTTGCAATTAGTTTGTCATCTATTTTATGGATGCAGGCGCGTCAAAGAGTTAAGTTTGAAGTAATAAGATCTAGAGTCACATGTCTACACTGAATAGGGGTAATACATAAAACCATTGTGTGGCAGAAATAAAATAAAGGCATACTAATTTATTGACATTTCACATTATATAAATATTTTTCATTATTGTTAAAAAATAGTGATTTTTTTGACACAAATATAAATAGTCATAAAATCACAAATAAAATAAAATAAAATAAAATAAAAAACAATCGCCTCGATAATTTTTTACCACGAGGTAAGTTTTACAGGTAAATCCCTTTAATTTTTTGGTCCCCTTAATCCACTGAATCATTTTTTTTAATTGTTTTTGAATCATAAATATTGCATCTATTGTGTATCTCATGGAAGTATTTGTGACTATGATAAAACTTACATGTATTTTTTTTTGTCAATGTGGTGAAAATAAATAAAGAGCTCTAGAAGGTGAATTTTTTGACAATTGATGTAAAAATGAGGTGTCATGATTGGGTGGGCTTCACTCTCCTAAAAGCACCTCTCATACTCTTTTCTCTTCTTTGCTTAGCCACCCTTGTGCCCCATATTAAACTTGTAATCTCATCTTTGTTTTTTATTGCCTTGGTTCCTTTTTTCAAAATAAAAATAAATTTAGAAGTTTTTAATTCTTACAAGTCACATATTTGAATGATGCTTATATTATAAACAAGAGATTTTTCAATGGCCACAAAAAGGGACCCCTTTGGAAACAGATTCCCTATTCTACCATAGTTTCAACAAAGACATATTTGTGTATAATAAATAATGATATATCATTTTAATTAGCCACACGGTCATTTTTATCTAGTCCAAAATTTCCTTATTGTGCAAGTAATAAAATTACCATTTATTTTTCTAACATGTGATAAATGAGATAGCATTTAGTAGATAAGCCTTTAGTCAAAATGCAATGACAATAAAAATAAAATGTAAATGATAATAAAAATTCTAACATTTAATATCTTATGTTAATGTATGTCATAATCAAATGAAATCTTACACAATAATAAAGAGTTTCCTATAATTTAGTTGAATACAAAGTCTGTCATTCAAAATAATAATTTACCTCTTAAACGACTAACTAGTAAAATATAACACTTTCGATAAACAGGCAACTTTTTCATAGGGCCAAGTTACAAAATGTATGCCTTAATCCCTAAATGCTCACAACTCTATCCAAATTTTGGAAAATTGTAAAGATGTATTATAGAATGCAACTAAGAAGGATATTTTGAACTTGGTGTACGAATAAAAGTTGTACATTATGAATTTTAGATTTTGTTCATACGATTTGATTTATGATTGCAATCACCAATATTTTGTATAAAATTTGAAATTTGAAATTCTTTTGTAATCCGATAACAAATAAGATGTTGACAATTTCTGAATGAAATTTGTTGAGATGGGTTGAAATGTAATATTCTAAGTGTAGAGATTTTTGGAGATTTTTCGGTTGCTTAATTTTAAGAGCTGGTTTTTTTAGAGCACTTTTGAATTACGATTTAACTCCTAAATGCCCAAAGGGGGTCTCCCACCCAAAACTACCTCATTTTGGACATTTTTGTTGATGATCTTTAAATGCTTTTCAAAACCATTTTTCCGCATTCCAACCGTAGGATCTTGTATTCCTAGGCCTCATAAACCATCCCTCAAAATTTCAAAACACTTGACCATACAAATGTCAAGATAATAGCAAATGAAGTTAAGATTTTGAAATTTTAGGCTTTGAAAAATCCGGGCACCCTTGCTTTGATGAGCTCTCAAACCCAAAAAATAAGTTGAAATGATGTGACATTTTTTACCATCCTTAAGATGAGGTAGTTAACAAGATGCATGACTCAATTTGACAAGATGTTCAATTCGTTAGCATTTTTTCAAAGACCTTGTAATAGGTGGGGGTAAAGAGGGAAGCAAGAGATTTTGGCTAAATTAAATTATCCCTTCAACTCTCCTCCAATTGGATGAGCCCACAACTCATGGCATGCAATCCATGTGGGTCGGAGTAAACTTCCTTTGAGGTGCCCAATGAATCTCATTGGCTTAGATTTTTGGCAAGCCTATCCGAAGTGTTGAAATTGCCTTTCAACATTGAGGTGTTTTACTTTGAAAAATTCCTCTAAGTGGAATTTTGATTGGATGGACATAATTCCAATTGCATTGGAAAGAAGACTTGTTTACCTTTAACATCATAATTTATTTTTTGAAAAGAAGTTATTTTTTGGGGCCTGGGCAGCTCGGGAAAATGGGCAACGACCAAAAAATAGTCTCTTGGGAGCTTAGGGGCTAAGAATTTTTTGGTGAATATGAGTGCAACATGGAATGAGGCATAAAAGTTCCATAAATCATCCCTCTCTACTCAATTCACACATGAATGAAGTTAACTTCCCATAAAGTCTAGTAAAAAATCCACATTGCAAAAAGTGCATGACGAATGAAAAACATGGATGAAATTTGTACATCGTCTAAAAATTGAACACTTGGATAATTAGGGGTTAAAATCACTCATAAGAGCAATTCACCCCAACCAATCACTACTTGAAGGGATAAGTGAGTAAATTTGGCAAAGTTAAAATGACAACACATGACTAAAGTACTACACCGAAATCGTTATTTAGTATGGATGATTTAATTGCCAAACATGAAAATTATAATGTCCAATTTAGCAATGCCACCACTGCACATCACTAATGTTAGAATGCCATCATCACAAAATTGTTGAATACCATAACACGCGGGAACTTGGTGTTGATGGTCAAGTTGGCAACACTTCTCCCAACAAACTATTCATTCACACCAATCCTTCAGGTGAGAGTTACTAACTATGGTTCTCTCTTGAATACTATACCTGACTATTAGGGTCGGCATCTCATATCCAATAATTACATTTTTTTGAAAATTTATTTTTTAACAAATGCCAAATGTTATGAATATTCTCTAAGTTTTTTTTCACCATACTAAACAAATTGTTTTTGAAAAAACAAGTTCGTAAAGATTAAGGCTTTTCTTTTTATAGTTAATTTTTATCAATCCTGATGACCGATTATGGTAGTATGTCCTTTTGATAAATACTTTAGACTCCCATACTAAATAACCATTTCGGTAGAGTGTTATGTTTTAAACCCTAAATGTCTGAACGTGCCCTTACAACCAATAGAATACAATGTATTTTGGTTGTATTTGGAATGGATGCACCTTTAACCCTTTGACGCACCTGTGTTCAAGTAATGAACAACGAACAAATTGCAACCTTTCTCAACACTACATCCTATACATTTTTTCAACCATCCAAATTTCTCTTGGTTCTTGTGCTAGTTGACTATCATTTGTATCAAACGGATCTTCAAAATAAGATATTGTGATTTTTTGAAAAACAACACAGTTGGTTTATGTCAAGTTTCATTCTTAGTTCAAAAAGTGAGACCTTAAACATGATTTTCCAAAATAAGTAGAATCAAATAACGGAACCATACCATCTCGTAGTGCATGGTATTCCAATTTCATTACAATATTTTTTAATATTTTTTGTGTTAATTTGGGATTATTAATTGAATTTCAAGAGAAAACTTTGCAAAATTAATTAAAATTAATAAATAAAAATATGATAAATCCAACCGTACAGATGTGATCTTCACATTGACATTTACAATTTAGCTTTGTACATCAACTCCATTTTTGTTTTTCATCAAGCAATTTATAACAAATTTTTGAAATCAATGTTGAATCAGGACATTAAAGGGTTAATGGGTTTAAGTTCAAAAAAGAAGTTGGAATTTAGATCAATGCGGTTCTAGTGAACTATTGAGATCTCAATTTAGAGGTTCTTGTTAGCAGCAAATCCCAATTATACAATCCGCATGGGAGTATGGGACGTTTAGGGGTTAAAAAAATAAAATGATTTCCTTTGCACTCGTGTGGAGGAACTGACTGCAATTGAAAGGAAGTTGACCCAAAAGGAAACAGGGCCAATAACCGCGCAGACAGGACGGGGCTGCCAAGAACCAGATTCGAAACGAGGAGGTCGGAAACCTTTACGAGGAGGTCGCAAACGGGGCTGTCAGTCGCACTGTGTCAACGGCATCACTCAAAATTACTAGACAGGACGAGCTTCCAGGAAGTGAGATCCCAAGCCAGGCAGCCAGCCAGGAGCGCATTAACTTTCAAAACTTTAAATTAAATCCTTTATACCTAGAATCTCCGCAAGGAAGGGGACCCTGGCGTCCATCCAGAGTGTCCATGGAACATGTGGCCTTCGGCGCTCATACGGCGCCGCCTTCTACGTTTCCTCACTCCGATCATCGACCCTCCCCTGCCATCTCCACCTCCATTCCATTCCTCCCAGGTTCCAAGCCTGGTACCTCATGAGATCTAGGTGATAGCTTCTCTCACTACTAGACTGCTGGTTTCATGTTCGATCGGTTGGCTCATGTAGATCTAGCTCGTGCACTGGAGCTCCGGGTTGGCGGGCGGGTGTTTTTTCAAGCTCCAAGGAGAACAGTGGCATTTTTGGGCATGTGCGCGCAGAGGCGTGGTGAGGATTTGAACAAGCACGTCTCCATGCCCGGCAATATTTTGTAAGAATCTGTGATTGGTGATTCTTCTCTTTGTCTGTGTATCTGTCTGTGGATGCTCGGTTTTGTCAGATTGGAAAGCTGCATAATCTGTGGATTGCAATGTTAAACCAGTTTGACGTACAATGTCCCTCAAAAAGCAGAGAATCACCAGTTATAATTTTGGTTTTAGGACTCGGAACTTCCTTTGCAAAGATTTAAACCCTGTAGTGATTTCAACTTCCTGAATCTAAGTATGCGACCGTTGAAGTGGGATGAACAACTGCATCCTTGTCTTGTGGGAAACCTAGGGCAGTTCCTCGAGGCCTTGAAATCCTTATCTAGCTGTCAATTTTATCAATCGAGCGTAAACTTGGTTTGAGGATTTGGAGAGTGGGTTTTGTTTAGTGGTGATAAGCTTCTCAGACGAGGTGTACATCTGAACCCTACAGGGTCCATTCACATGAAAGATCAGGGGTTATAGGGTTCGTATTGAGAGTTTCTTATTCCTCTGCTTTAGTTTTGTGTATTGGCACTGAAGGTCCATTGGCATGAGGGCGAATTACATCCTTCAACATTCATGCACAAAATGTACATTCTTTCTGAACGTTTATTTTCTTGGGGATATTATAATCCCTCACCTAACCCATTGGCTACCCCTTAGTGTTTTCTTCATTGTCATCTTCCATTTTCCTCTCAGTGTGAATGGACTCACAGTAGAAGATTACAAGCCACGGTATTCAAGCTGTCTCATTCTCCTTCCTAAGAAAAGTTATCAATAACTCTCGTAGCATTAAAGCAACATGGCGTTTGCACGAATGCAGAAATCTGGAACACGATGCGTGAGCTGAAAGGTGGCTTTGTGAATAGCAGTCATCACAGAAATCATCCCCTTTCCAGTGGATCCATCTGCACTGATGCTCTGATTGAGCAGGAAAATCAGGTATGATCACTGCACAACCCTCGATCCATTTGTTGCCTGTAACAACTGCAATAACGTCTGTTCGATTAGCACGACCTTCAAAGTAAGATGACGAAGTTTCGATCGATGCAGGTTGTCTTGGAGAATGGCATAATCCAAGGCACCTGGTGGGATTGTGACTGGTGTCAAACATGGTGGCAAACGTCAAGCTGCATGAGGGCACAGGGGTTGTAAGGTCTGCCGTTTGCAGACCCCGAGCATGGGCTGGAGACATACACATTGCAGGGAGATGACATTAGTCTTGGCAATGGGCAGGAAGGGGGAGAATTCAAGGGATCCCATCGCATCGTGAGGGTCTAGTTCCATCGCTTTCCTCGTCGGTACGATGTGCCCTATGTGCGAGAAGAGAGCTCAGCTCCTTCTGCAACAACAACAACAGCAACAACAACAAGAAGCAGCCGTGGAGGGTACCTCACCCCTAAACCTTAAACCCCCGGGGATTCCTCCCAAAGCCTCCCTGTTCCGCAACCCCTTCAAGTCGTGCAAGAATTTCACCCACCAGTGCTGCTCGCCCGTGTGCGAGAGCCAGCGGACGTCGATTCATTCAGTTCGCAGGTCGTCAGTGATACGGCCGTCTCTCACTCCTGATCACTCCGGGGAAATTGGATACCTCCAGGAAGATTACCGCGTGTTGGAGTCGCCGTTCACTCCTACATCCCTCAAGGAAAATCAGCAACCCCCAAACCCTAACCCTAAAGCAGGCCAGGTAGGAAAGAAACCACGCGGCTTGCTCACGCGCCTGAAGCTGCTCACGCAAGGGGCCGCATCGCAGGCAGAGGTCAGCAGCAGCAGCAGCGCGGATTCAAGCTTCACAGCATGCGGGCGCAAGGTCATTGGGGTGACCGACAGCCCAGAGCACGCCATCGCTGAACCGACAGGTGAAATCATAATCATCTCTCGATCGTTGTTTAATTAAATGAATGATGCTACATGATGAAGGATTGAAACTGCGCAATCTCCTGATAGAGGAGGGGTGTATACTAGTTCATTGGAGCCTGGCTAGCTCACTACAGGAGCTTGGTGCATCTGCAGGTTTTGAAATCTTGTATGCAATTGTGTAAATTGTTGGAATTCATGTGGCTTACTGTATGTACAGGGACCCTGGTTGCTCCCGAAACGTCCTTGGACACGACCTCCGAGGCCGGAAGCTTGAACGTGACCGAGACAAACGTCTCGGAATCAACCATGATCTCCATGCGGAACTTGAACGGCAGTTTGAGCTCGCAGCCCAAGTCGAGTGCGTACGACGACGACGCGAGCACGTTCGCGATCATCCCGCGCACGAGCATGAACTCGCAGGACTGGACGAGTGACGCGAGTGGGTTGTCGGATCGATTCGGTGAGCTCGACATCGGCTACCTCTCGCTGGAGGAATCCGGCGAAGGGCCGGACATCGACGACACAGTTTCGATATCCTCCTCGCAGTGTGAGGATCTAGATCCTACCGACACAGTCTCGGAGTCGGATCTAGATCAAGACTACAGCATCGGCACCGACTCCCAAGAATGGTGCACGGATGATACCAATTCCGTGTTGCAATGGTCACGAGGGCACATTAGCAAGAACCACATGCACTTGCATCTCCCGGATCTCGAAACAACCCCACCTCACGAACTCACGGCCTCACCACACAGTCTGTCGTTACCGCGTCACAACTCTCTCAGCGAGGAACCGGTTGAAGACCCACAAACTGCTCCGGCAATGGAAGTGATGGAACCACCCAAGCAGTATCTCTGCTCACGGTGTGGCCGCAAGGAGAACAAGTTGCAACAACCGGATGGGCAGACGACGAAGAAGGTGACGCGGAAACCGAATCCCATGGCGGCGTATTTTTCAACGGAAGATATGGCAGCGAAAGTTGTGGTGCTTTTGGGAAAGTATGGCAATCGGAGAGGTTTGCGAGTAGCAGGTCTGCCATTGCTGAAAGAAGATCCTCCGGCATTGTGTCCCAACAACGATGCTGTGTCTGCGTTTCAGAACGAGGTGGCGAGGATGATGCTGGAAGGCGTGGATGTGCCGGGGCTCAACATGGATGTCGAGCAGTTTCTCGCTGGATACATGAAATTGAATTCGCCGTTTTACATCGATCTCATTGAGGATTTCTTCAAGTCCGTGTGCGTGGATTGTTTCGGACACATGGAGGAGGTCCAGGGCGATCGACTTCGCCCTGCGTACACTGTGTTGAAGCCCAAGCGGCCCGGAAACAAGAGCTTTGCAGGGAAGAGATAGTGTTTGGTGATGATCCTGTACAGATTCTTTTATTTCTTTTTTTCTTTCCATTTGTTGAGTGTTACATGACTTGTAGAATAAGGTGGTACATCGGTTTTGATCAGTTATGGTAGCAAAGAGGGAGATGGAAACTGCTTGCATTTGCAAGTTCCCCCTGCGGCGAATCTGGAAACCTGGCTCTGGTCTACAACTTCGATTCAAGTTGTACTAAAATAATAAATGGCCTTGATGTTACATTATACTACTGTCTTGAGAGCATTCGCTTCTGCTATTTTTAAGGTCGATGATTCTAAAAACCCTTCGCTTCTACTGACCCTTGTTACTAACAGCAACACTTGATTTTATTTATTTATTTTTTGACGCAAATTGAAATTCAATTGCATGAAAAAGAGGTACAAATGGAGCAGCCAAGTTTTAGCTGCAGCCAGAGGAGACCCAAGTAACTAGCTAACAGTGTAAACATAATCGGTAACAGGACCAGTGAGCCTCCACTGGACTTTGTAAGGCAATATTTATTAAATTGATACAAAATGGTCATTTTGAGACTCCCATCCCTCTATTGCGGGCTTCGTTTCAAAGATAGTTGTTGAAGCCAAAAATAAATAAAGCTCGAATTAAATTGACTGTTGAAATTAAAGAAGTTGGAGTTCCATTGAGCTTACCACAATCTAAGATAAATAAATAAAATTTATGCTTATTAAATTGAGACAAAATGCATATTTTGAGACCTCCATACATCAAACCACTTCAAAGATAGTTGTGGATGCGAAAGACAAGTGGAACTCCAAATACAAGAAAGATTAAAAATAGAGACGTTGCGAATTGCAAGCAACCTAACACATTCCAAGAGAAATATAATAAAAATGACATGATGCAATTCGATTGTGAAAATGGGAAGTCCACACATATTATTTAATATATGGGAGCGTGGCAATTTACAAAGACCGTGCTCGTGTATACATGTATAGAAGATAAGTACTACGGAGTCTTGATATGGGATGATTCAGACAAATATAGATATCCTCGAGTCGAAGATAAGTTGTTAACATACCCTGAGCGTGATCTAATATGCCATCGACTTGTACATAGGTACTGATAGAAGTGAGGTGACTGGACCTTTTACCTTCGGCTCGAGGATAAGTACTTTGGGTTCCTCATACTGAATGATTCATGCAGATATAGTTATCTTCGAGTCGAAGATAAGTTGTTGACAATCACAGAGGGTGTTCAAATATGCCAGCGACGTGTAAATAAGTACCAATAACGGTGATGTGTTTGGACCTCTTATCTTCGATTTGAGGATAAATAGATTGGGTTCCTGATATTACATGACCTATACAGATAGAGTTATCTTCGAGTCAAAGATAAACTGTTGACAACCCCAAACCGTGTTCAAATATACCATCCCTTCGCGGATAAGAGACAATAGCTGCTGCATCCCAGGGCCATTTATCCTCGAGTCGAGGATAACCTAGACGTTGACATCCTGTCTTCCACATCAACTTCCACCAAGTAGATTACATCATGCAATGGTTGATGAGGATGCTAACTCGAGATCTTCGAGTCGAGGATAATGTCCACTTCAAACCACCTCGTACTCAAATTATCTTCGCGTCGAAGATATCCGCACAAGATGAAATATTCGACCAATACAGATGATCAAAAAAGATATTGTAACGGCAGAAGACATGAATTGGGCTTGACCCAGAACAAAATATCTTTGTCCATTCTGCTGTGTATCATCACATCCGTCGCTTAGTATCAAGTTATCTTCGAGTCGAAGATACCATCACAGAATACAAGAAAGATCTTATGAATTCTTGCGGTCTGTACATATACAAGACTAGTTGATGGAATGAAATCCCAGTGTTGATGTGACACCCTTATCCTTGACTCGAGGATACCGTCAAAGGATATTTGAGCACGCGGACATTTGATTACTTGTGTATGGACACTTATGCACATATATCAGGATTTAGTTAAATTCATATCGAAGTGAAGGATTTACATCTCTTATTCAGATGCGTCAACATTATCCTCGACTCGAGGATAATATTTCACGCTCCTATGACACCCTAGCAGATTGCATCAGATCCCCGGTTTGCGGTTTGGCCGTGTGATAATTAATTGCAAAGGATTGTCAAGGGGATCGGCTGTTGTGACAAGTGGACACATACATATCATATTTGACTAGATATTGTAGGAGTTCCTATCCTCTCACTGATCCTTTGTATCTTCGATTCGAAGATGGTAGGCATGGATCTCCCAACCAAGTGTGCTGTGTGGATCCCACTGACATTTAGTCCAATGGGTGTGTATGTGCAAATAGATGTTCAATTATTCAATCGATACTCGGTGGTCATGATTTATTTATAGCATAGTGCGCTTATCGTGTGATATATGATCTTGCTTGTGATAGAATGGAGACGCACGCCCATCCAGAGTTTGAAATAAGGGTGCCATCCCTACCGCTGGGAGTAGCAGCATGTGAGGGTGTTCCGCGTTCATCTTGGAACACGAAGTGCGTAACGATCACCAATGAAGTTGAGATCGATGTTACAAAGGGTATCTGTCATAGCGTTGACCTGTCACTCGTGATTGACACGGACGGTTCTCCTCTTGGTGATGACCGCGTCGCGATTCACATTGCGAAATTGCTGCTCGAAGAGAAGGTTCCGTCCGTATGGATGTGGTCAATGCGATCTTGGCATATCTCAAGAGTCTACCTCAACGGAGCCAGCTTGTACGATCACGACCAAACTGCCATTTACCAAGCAGCGTTGAATGCTTCCAGGAGGCGTGTCCGCGACGGAGTTCGGCCTTACGAGACCTCTCGTGAGAGAAGAGAGGCCCCTGTCCCTCCCAAGAAGGAGTACCTACTTTCCACCCAGACAATTAACGCTGTCTCCAGCAAAGTTTGTTGTCGTCTAAACTGCGTACAGCCGTTTCCACGGGCGAAGATCCAAGCCCTTCGTGCCCAGCTCTATATAACGGATGGCGTATACTTCCGGAAGCATCTGCTACTCAAAGTGCAGCGCCAAATTCACCGAGATGCAAACGGGAAAGAGATGATTACCTTGGAAGGAATTGAAGTTTGCCCTACTGCACGGTGTCTCATTCATTCGGTGTCAAGAGCTACATTCCATCGGTACAAGGGTCGGGAATAATCAGGTATGCGCCCGGAGCCGCATGGTAACCTCGGGTCGAAGAAGCCCCGCTTGCAAACATTGCAAGCCACTGCCACTCTCCGAACATTGTTCGAGAATAGCGCAGATCAGATGCCTCACAAGTCCAAAACACTTCCGCCTGGGGAGAAAGTCGTATCTATGTGTCTGCCGTCATCTTTTTGGTGGAGCGAGACATTGCCTTTGATCAACGAGGTCAACACACGCTTTGATTTGTCAAATGTGTCATCGAGCGGACTGAGTAGAATTTGGAGTGAGTCTTTTCTGGAATTCGCACCAAAGGCTCGTGGGGATAGTTTTTCTCAATGTGGAACGTGCGACACGATTAAACAGCTCCGGTCCGCTTGCACACCAGGATCTCGTTCATCTCTTTTATGGACTTCGAAGCTGAAGGCGCACATTGCGGGTCAAAGGGCTTACAGAGAGCTCTATTATTCAAATAGGGATGTGTTCGAGAAATTCCCGGACAAAATGCTTACCGTAGTCCATGACAAAATGGACCACTCGAAGACGACATCGCCGCATTATTCTCACAAGAGCAAGGCAGTTGATTCCTTCATGAAGTTGCCAATAGCGGTCACTGGAATGATTGCGCATGGCCATGGGGACATTAGATATGCACATTATGGGCTAGACATTTTCCCAAGTGATTCGAATCATACCGTTGGTTCAATTGCACAAATATTACGGGATCTCGAGAAGCCGCCAAAGTATTCATCGCGTGAGTTGTTCACTGGAGGTAGGTCTTCTGATCTCTCCCAAGCCTTGTTGGAAGGTTTGGAGACTTGCTTAGAATCCCTCCCTCCTCCACGGGAACCGGTCATCCCAAAACCACTCCCTCCGACCTTAACTCTTCAGCTTGATAACGCGTATGGAGACAACAAAAACCGATGGGTCTTTGCATTTTGCTCCTTCCTTGTACACAAAGGTGTTTTCCGTGAGGTATTCATCAATTTTTTTATTGTGGAGCACACTCATGAAGACATTGATGCTCTCTTTGGTCGATGGAGCCGAAGATTGAGGACAAATGACTATCCTACGATTTCCAAGCTCATGAAGTCTTTCATGGATTCTGAATCTCAGCCAGTCATTCCGCACCTTATCGAGGAAGTTCCAAATTTCAAAGGGTTTGTTGAAGGGTACTTGTGCATAGGTAATGACGCTCTGCAAGGTCAAACCAATGCTCAACAGTTTAGGTTCTATAAAGATTCCAACGGGTGGCCTTTAATGCAATACAAAATTCTTTGTACAGACAGCGAGTGGTTGCCAAAGGAGGGTGGGAGAATTCGCTTGTGGAAGGAGACTGCAGATGGACGGCCGAAGGTGCCGAGTGGAGAGCCACTTCCAGTGGCCTCCCAGCAGATGCGATGCCTTGATGAGATTTGCAAGGGCCTTGATGGATTCATTGCTCTATAGGACACGATGGCTAATGAAGATTTGTCTGGAGAATTCAAGAGGATGAATGAGCCCCTCAAATACTACTGGCATGGGGTGAGATCTGCTCTAACTACGCCACTTCCGGCGCGAGAGACTTTGCAAAATGGATTTTGGCTGTCTTCAAGATTCGCCCCTGGAATAGAGGACCAATTTTTTGACGATGGGACAATCCGTGAGGAGTTCGCTGAGGATGCTCCCTTTGTTAGTCATAGACGTGACCGCCCAGCCCCCTCATTTTGCATTGGTCGTGACGTGTACGCTGGCTATTTCCTCGCAGTGCGTCCTGCCGATGATGACGACCGACCATTTTGGCTGGCTAAGGCCATGACGAATCCCAGTCCAGATCCTGGACATGTTAATTTAATTCAGATGCAGTATTGGACACCTACTTCACGACAACACATTGATATGGACACGTATTGCGGTTGGCATACAAAAGAGGGGAATTCTTGGCTCGAGGATAGGAGTTTCCAGCCAAATTGGTCCCATACAAATTGTATCATGACAGTGTGGAAGCCGCGTATAAGAAAAGAGACTTCCGATCCAAGAATTAAAATTCCTCAAACCCAAATCAACATCATCAAAGCATCTATAGACTCATATGTATCAGATTCTGTCAGTGAGGCATCCCCGTCTCGCGAATGATTTGTATCTAGGCCTATGTGTAGTAGGGATTTGTAGCGTTTCACGTACTGTGTGGATCTACTGATCTACATGTAAACCGGTATCTAATATTACTATGACGATGTCCCTATTGTTGAACATTCTATTACATTTATTGAAATTTTGCGTAATTCTTGTGCACTATGGATTTTGAATTTTGTATGTCGGTACTTCTATTACATTGCATGTATGAATGGTAGGACCATATTATCATTTATAGTTTAATTGATTTAGAACCTCAATAGAAAGTGTCACTCCATTTGCTCTAGTCACTGTTGGTTGGGACAAGAATATCATAATTGGCTTAGCTATGCTTCGTAAAGGCACCTAGGATGGTTGTGTAGTCTTAATCGTCGGGTCAACCCTCCCAATTTAGAGCAAAGAAATGCAACTTAGATGTTTGGACTTCAACAAGTTCATATGACTAATCTTAATCTAATAGATAAATATGAGCGATTCAACATAGTAAAGTCTCAATTTAACGAATTGTCTCAATAGAACACTTATTATCTTCCAAACTTGGGGTCATAATTAAAATGAGACTGCACATTGTGTCATTTTAATGAATATTGCCTTTTGTTCGTATTGCAGTCCAAAGTCCCGATGATGTCGTGTTCGCACCACCTCCGTTTGAACCGATTGATCAGGAACTCGGCTTGCCAAGGGTTCTTTGCAACATTCTTCTTGACGGTATCCCACGCCACCCGTCCGTAGTCGACGATGCTCGGCCAAATTTTTTGGTTGACTTTGCGTTCAGTCCATCTGATGCCATTGAAGACGCAGTCGTTCCTCTCAAGCCAAAGAGTCCAGAGCACCACTCTTCTCAAGAGGTTCCAAATGCCTAGAACCTTGCGAAACCTCCTTGGAATCCTGCTACTGAACAAAATCTGCTTCCAGTGAAAGGTGCGCCAGGGAGAGGGATCGACGCCCGCGATAGTAAGTTT
The DNA here is from genome assembly GCA_022496805.1 of Pohlia nutans. Lineage (NCBI taxonomy): Eukaryota > Viridiplantae > Streptophyta > Bryopsida > Bryales > Mniaceae > Pohlia > Pohlia nutans. Next base: position 38,222,217 of record CM040085.1, read on the forward strand.
GTTGAGGACATGAGTTGCCCATCTCCAGGCATTTCACGCTGTTGTGCACTCCCAGAAGCGATGAAGGACCGTCTTCCGCAGACTAGTAGTGCACATTGGGCACGATCTGTCCACGGTGTCGTTAATCCGACCTCTCCAATCGTTCAAGGCACACCCACAATGCCAAGCTAGCCACATCAGGTGAGCTTCTTTCCGGATTCTAGCTTTGGTCCACACCGTCGTCCACCTAAACTGGTGATGCACTGGGAGTAGTCCTGACCACTTGCGCGACAAGTTCGGAATTTGATGGTGTTTCTTCAGGATTGCTCGTCCTTGCTTAGTCGAGTACTGTATAAATCCAACCCCGTCCTGGAACTCAATCCGATCGGGGATCAAATTCCAACCAATCGACCCTACCGTAGAATAAATAGACAGTGTGTTTGCGTTGTCCCCGTTCCACTGAGACCACTCGAACACGTCTTGTAGCTTCGGTGTATTGTGTTCCTGGAATGCCAACATGGCTGATCTGAGCACAAATCTCTCTCCCGTCGTTTGATATTGGGGTCAGTGTTCTGGCCTAAGGATTCACATGAAAACACGTGACCGTGAGTGGGATCCAGGTGACCATGCATTCCGCACTCAACGGGATGGTCAGATCTTCTGAACCCTGCACTACACAAAACGGCAAAGGGTCCCAGGGCTGGTTATACCAACCAACCCAGTCGTGTTGGCCTGCGAATGGGGGAGTTCCCGTCATCATACCCGCCCAACGTGTAGCGATCGTCTACAGAATCTGCTCGAAGGCTCTAAATTTAGTCTGCATGAGGCCGTGTCTCACGGCTACTTCTTCTGGTGTCATGAATCGAACCTCCTTGTCGTGCCAGATGTCTCTCACAAATCTCAATCCCATTCGATGAAGCCAGCCAGCCCGTTCCCTTGAAAATCCAGGTCCGATCGCCGGTGCGAATGGATTCCACTAGAAGCTTGTCGCTAGCAACTCCTCAAAGCATTGAGGTTCAATGAAGGAGACTTCTGGAAGCAGCTTGGCCCACGCAGCTGATACCCGGTTCCATATTCTTGAACCCTGCTTGGCTTGGTGCCCTGGGATAACAAAAAATTTCATACTGGAAGTCCAAAGAGCACGCTTGAATGGTTGGAAGCTAGACAGGCGGAACTTGAGCATCAGATGCAAATTTGACTGCCCTGGCTCCAAAGCTTTAACTAGCCACTTGATTAACAGGCTAGAAACGGCGTCATGTGGATGGATGATGTTGAGACCTCCATTCTCCCTGGATTGACAGCAAGTCTCCCAAGCAACCCTAGATCTAGTGCGAGTTGTTCCACCAGACCACAGGTAAGTGAACAACCTGGCTTTGACGCTGTTAATTCCCTTTTTGGTTCCTGCCCAAATAGCAAGGAAAAAGAAACATGTGGACATGAGGACACTGTTCACTACTACCTCTCGACCAACTGTGTTTATTCTTTGGGTAACCCAAAAGTCAAGCTTCTTGTTGATTTTTTCTTTGAGGATGAATCCATACCAAAGACCGACCCCAACAACTTACTTACATCCCCTTGCCTAGCCCAGGTAAGACCGAGATGATCACACCAACTAGGCTTGGCCCCATGACTGTTCCCAACCCAATAAGCCACTGACTTGTGCAAATTCAGCTGAAGCCCTAAGACCTTACAGGCCGTCTTGAGAATCATTATGAGAAATTTGACTGGTTCCTCCTCTCCTCTCAACGTAAAAGAGGTGTTGTCTGCATATTGCAGCATGATTTGTTGCCTATCGCAAGGTAGTTGAATACCTTTGATCAATCCAAGTTCTGCATTCTTCTTGACCATCGAGTTAATCACCTCTGCGACAATAAAGAAAAGATATGGTGCTAATGGACAGCCTTGTTGCACTCCTCTCTCAATGGCAAAGGATGGCGAAAGCTTGCCATTAACATTCACCTGTCCAGAGGCCCCGACAAAGAGAATCCTGACCATCTTTAAAAATTCGTCTGGGAACCCTAGTTTGGTCATCGCTCCAAAGAGAAAGTCTCAATCCACTGTGTCATAGGCTTTAGAAAAGTCTAGTTTGAGAAAGAGAAGAGGTTGTTCTGAGTGTTTGGCCCAATCTAGGGTCTCATGTGTTATGAGAATGTTGTCAAGGATGAATCTTAGTGGGAGGAAAGTTGATTGATCTTCACTAATGATGGCATTGAGGACTGGTTGGAGTGTAAGCTGTAAGGCTTTCGCATAAAGCTTATATGCCACATTATGGAGGGCTATGGGTCTCCAATTAGTGAGCTTCCTCCTCACATCTCCTTTGTGAAGGAGGACTAAGACCCCGGAGTTGACTCCAAGCGGGAAGTGGCCATTTGTAAGCGAAGAGTTAATCATGACAAGGTAATCATGCTTGATTAACTGCCAATGAATTTTGAAGAATTCTACAATAACTCCATCTTTTCTGGGCGATTTCCCAGATGCAGTTTGGGAGAGAGCTGCTTCAAGTTCTGCTAAATGAATTGGCCCCTTGAGAGATCGCTTCATCTCTGGGGATAATCTATCATCCAAGTATCCGAAGGCTTCATCTCTGGCTACTAAGGTAGGACTGTCCTTGGCTCCTTGAGAGTACAGGCTGGAGTAGAAGGAAATGCAAATTTGTTCGAGGGCCTCACGATCATGGCAGAGCTCTCCATACTCATTTTCTAACTCGGTAATGTTGGACGCACCTGATCTTTCTGTATGAGCCGTGAAGAATTCTTTACTGCACGAGTCACCATGTTGCATCCATTTTATCCTGCTCCGAACCTTCTGTCCTTGTAACTTGTGCTCCACAAAGGTTTGAGTTGCCTCCGTGCACTCGTTGAATTCCGCTTGCCGGGCCTCGTTCAATGGTTCTGCTTGAAGTTTCTCCATTGCTATGACAAGCTTCTGCCTAGATCTCGCTTCTGCTAGCCGCCACTGTCGAGCTTTGTCTTTGTAGAATTGTTTGTAAAACTTTACACACCTTCGCAATTTTCCAAAAAAACCCAACCTTGGATTTCGAGACCAGATTTTGGAGAATGCTTGTGTCACCAGAGGATCCTCCAGATACCTTGAGTTCATCTTATAAGCGGAAGGCCGGTCGACTTCATGCTTAAGACTGAGGGAACAACGAATCGGCAGATGGTTGTAGAGAGTCGAATCAACAAGAATAATGGATTCTTGGACCATAGAAATACCATTTGGTGGTCTGAAAGTGTAGAATCAATCTAACCGGGCCATCACTCTCCTCCCTGAGCGCCGTCGGTTATCCCAAGAATACTTAATCCCTTGATTTGGGACAAATTCATCAACTACATTTAGCATGAGAATGAGTTCCTCAAAGCCGATTTTCTCGCTCCCCAAGAGAATGCTTCCTTCCGAATTGGACTTGTCTCCTCTGTTTTGCACCATATTCCAATCCCCTACCAGGATCCATCGGCAATCCGCTGGAAGCGTAGTTGCCAATTCCTCCCAAAGGAACTTCCGTTCTCTATCTACATTCGAAGCGTAGACATTTAGGATTGCTAGATCTTGCCTTGGGATGCTGGAGAGTCTCTCCCATTGAGCTCTCCCACATCTAGAATGCCCGGTAGCTACAACCAAATGCTTAACATTGGGGGCAACCCAAGTGCAAATACCTCCCGTTCCTGCACCTTGATCGTCCTCTGCATTCCTATATCCTGACGCTGCCTCTAAGCTGTAGAATCCGGCCTCGAGCCAGAAGGTTCTCTGAAGTTCGGTCAGCTTCTCACCTCTAAGTTTTGTTTCCTGAAAGCAAAGGAAATCAAGAGAGTATAAAATCGGTCTATAGTAGTCTCGTACCGTTGTAACAAATGTCGGGTCATTGAGTCCCTGCAAATTTTGTGACATGATGGTCAGTTTCATGGTTCAAGGATAGGTGAGAGGTTCAACCCTCGTCTTGGGGCATCAACTGAGGAGGATCTTCTGTGTATTTGATCGTTCCGTCTACAATGAATTGCGAGCATACGTTGTCGGAGGGAGGTTTCCATGGCCGATTGTCTTCTATTTTCACCAAATCTAACGTTGTTGGCCCGTCTCCTGTGTTGGGGCGAAAAGAATGCTGAGTTCTGTGAGACTATATTCTTTTCCTGGAGATACTCATAGAAAAGTGTGACTAGGAATTCAGCATCCGTCCCTGGAGTGTGCGGAGTCGATGAGGCTCATCCCGGTATGTCTCCACTATCTACTCTTGGTGAGTTTTGACCGAATACCAAGTGTGCTATTGGTGGGAGCGAGTTCAACACTAGCTGTTCACTCCTAATGGGGGTAGACGAGGTTGATTGGGATTGAATATTCAGGTCGAAGTTCAGAGCCTGTACCCGTTCCCCTCCTGTCGGTTGTGCTTCAGAAGGAAGTGCGATTCCGTGATCGACTGGTGGAATTCCGAGTGGGCTCTCTTGAGGATCAAAGTCTAAGCAATTGCTGATGTCAGGGGCTTCCTCCAAGGCGGCTTGTTGCATTTCGATGTCCTAGGGAGTTGAAGCTAACTGGGCTCCGATGACAATTTCTGTGGTCACTGGTTCCTGAACCGGGCTATTATCAGCTTGAGTAGGTTCCCCTGTTGAGGGGATTTCTGCTGCTGGGGTCTCACTAGGAGTCATGCTTGCAGGGCCCTCACTCGATGGCTGGGTACTCGCTTGGTTGGTTGGCAGTACTGGTTGTTGCAAGTTGGATAGTTCTATCGTGACTGATGGTTGTATCATGTTCACGACAAGGCTAGGTCCTCTATTCTTCTTCTCTCTCTTATGCTTGGTAGGCCGTATGTAATCTCCGCCTTCATCTAATGGGGCTATTGGTTCCTTGCCTCCTTGAGCAGATGCTGGGGTCTTCTCTCTTTGACTGGTCCGCCCGTTCGATGCTGACTTGGATGTCGATGTGGATTGGAGGTGGGTTTCTTTGCCACCTGTCCGCATGGAGTGTTTTTTTGTAGAAGCTGATTCTTTCCTTCGCTGTCCCTGTTGGAGAGGTTGGCTTCTGGTTTTTGATTTTACTTGGGCATTTTCTTTCGGTGACTGTGTTGATGCTCCATCTCCGTCAGGTGAAGTGCTTGGGCTAGCTAATTTGTTGGTTTGGTTGGCCCCCTTTTGATGTCCCTCCAGTAGCTTAAATCCTGGTATCATCTCAGCAGTGCTTGGAACCGGTCCTTCCAGTGGTTGGGGTAGAACCGTGGAAGTCGAGGTGGCTGCCGTAGCATTCTTGGCTACACCATCCAGTGGACCGGTGCCGGGGCTGGAGTAGCTTTTGGTGTGGGTATCTTATTCTTGAACAAGATAGGGCAATCTGTGACCTTATGTTCAGTATTGTAGCAGAATCTACAACAGATGGGTAGGTTGGTATACTCAATAACAACTGTTGAGGATTCTCCGGTACGAGCATTTTCTACAATCACTGATGGGACCCATCCAACACCAAGCTGGGAGAGCAACGCAAAAGCGTTGGTTTGTTAGAGTGGAGTTCTGATGGTCCCCTCCTAGCACCTTACCTAGGCCTTGCGTGATTTGATTAGTCACGCATTGGAACTCATCGGGCACTCTCCTCAAGGTGATCCAGGTGGATACAAGCATGCCTTTTGGATTGGTGGCATCAAAGTTTGGCATCCACCCTTGCATCACGCAAGTGCTCCATCTAGATTTGAATGGGGAAAACATGAGAAGTTTTTGGAGCATACCCGGATCCTTGACTCAGAGTTGGAAGAAACCTCGTCCTAGATTTCTCCCAACTGCTACCCATCCTCCAATTTGTCTTTGGAGTGCAGCTGTCCATTGATCGAGAAGGTATGAGGCCGGTCTGCCTCCCACAAAGTACGCTAGCAGAACGTGTTGTTGGAGGTAGTCCTCTTCCTTGTGTACTGCCAACTAATCCACAGTAATTACTTTTTGTGCGTTGTTCAACTCGAAGCCCCCATAACTTCGGGAGAATCCTTCTGGTAGTTCTTCTCCCTCGGTTACCTTTGTGGGGTGGATTTTTGTTGTTTTGCTGAAATATTCAATAGCATTGACAATGACTGGATCGATTGAATCACTGGTCAATGTTCCGATCGGAGGAGTAGCCGCTCCCCCTTCTTGGGTGGCTGTTGCGTAAGAGGCCATCCCACCTTTAATGACATTCTGTGTGACCACGTTGGTTGTGCCGACTATATAGAGAGACACATCGGTTCATGGGTGTGGAGACGTTAGCTTGTGAAACCAAATTCTGAATGTGATGATAGTGGTCACAGGATGAATTGAAGCGAGACGGGTGCGGATGCTCTTAGCAATGGAATTGGAGTTCAGTTTTAAATTGTGCATGAAATTCACACATAGTGATAAAGATCTGATTGTGCATCAAATTCACACAGTGATAAAGTTTTGATTGTGCATGAAATTTATACATAGTGAGAAGGAATTGATTGTGTAAGAAATTAATACATAGTGATAAAAAGCAATATTTGGTTGAAGTGGTGTAGGCAACTTCTAGTTTGAAAATTCATGACTACATCAATAAGTATATTGATTCATGGTCTTCTTACTCTTTCATAATAGTGCGTATCGTATACTAAATAGGATAAAGAGTGTAATTGCCACAAATGTGTTCAAATTTTCTTTAGTTGAGAGGGAGAGGTTTACAACTTAGAATGTCAACATAACCTTCTCTAGCCTCTTATTTGTCGAAGGGTTATCTAGTCTGTCAACCTTTGGATGGGGATTGATGACAAACAAACAATAAATGCTAAAAAGGCTTGCTCCATCTCAGTTTCCCTTCTTCTCGACTTCCATTCCACATTCATTAGGGAATGTCAAACCTCTTTACGAAACAATCTAATCTTTGATGATAAAATAATCAACTCACAAAAAACAACCAATCAAAGTGGAGATCATCAAAATGAAGTTTGAGAACCCCTTCTTATAAAACCCTGGATTATTATAAGTTGTGTGGTTAACTTTGGTAAACTCCTCTAGTTTGTTTGTCGCTCAAGCGTTTTGCATGAACTTCTTTTATGACAAATGAGCTCGATTATTGTAATGTTTATCTTGTAACCAACCTCGATGGTAGGATAGAACACATATAATTATGACTTTTTGCAACCACCAATCGCAACCTTCTAGTGAATGAGGATTAGAATCCATGAGGAGATAAACAGTCCAGGGATTATTGTGCATTTTAGATTTGACACCTTCTAATCACAAGGATGTAACCGACATTGTAATCGAGCGCAACAATGTGTGGAGTTGACTTCAAATGGTGCAATGTTGTCATGAATACTCACACAGCCTTTGGAACAGGTTGAAGTCTCAATGACAAAAATTAATTTTGAATCTTGAATCACTTTTATACAATAAAATTGAACAATGTTAACCTGACTAGAAAATATTGGCATACTTTAATGTTGAATTTGATTAATTTTTTTTTATCAAATACTATTTTATATGTTAATGCAATCAACGTTTCTACATTTATTTATATATCTTTTTTAATTTCAAAAAGCGCCAAAAATTTACATGCCAATTTCTCGCTTTATAATTTCAGCAAAACTTCAAGCATTATGAATGATTTGATGCAACAAAGAGGCCTTAATTTGGAACAAGGTTGCTAAACTTTTCATAAACGTGGAATACAATTTAGCCTTGCTACATGGTCAAAGAACTCGAGGGTGGCAACATGAGTTTCAACTAGTTGCTTGATGGCAACAATAAATTGCATAGGTGTCAACAACAAAGGGCTATATTGGATCTAGGGAGTTGTTGAAAAGTTTGTTGTTTTCTTCAAAAACAATAACGCTCCTTGCAATAGTAATTCTTTGTGACATTTGTTTTAATCCCTAATTTCCCACAACCCTCTCTAAATTGGACAGTTTTTCAAAGATGCATCATAAAATGCAATCCACAGGGATATTTTGAACTTGATGTATGAATATAATTTGTACATTATGAATTTTAAATTCTATCTATGCGGTTAGATTTATGATTGCTATTACCAGTATTTTGTATAATTATGGAAACTTAAAACTCAAAATGATTTTGTAATTTGATTACAAACAAGATATTGACAATTTGTAGATGAAATTTGTTATGACGGGTTGAAATGTAATACTCTAAGTGTTGTGATTTTTGGAGATTTTTTGGGTGCTTGATTCTATGAGTTGACTTTTTCAAAAGCACTTTTGAACACTTTTGAACTAAGATTTTAGAAATTTTTGGTTAATCACTGCAAGATGAAATGAAGCATGAAAATTTCACAAACCATCCCCTTACTAATTGGTTGATACATGCATGAAACTAACTTCCCATAAAATCTATAGTAAAAAATCCACACTACAAAAGTATACGACGGATGAGAAAAATTGAATGAAATCTATACATTGTCCAAGAAATGGACGCTTGGGCAATTAGGGGTTAAATGTTGTCCAAAAGCTAATTCCATTCTAATTTTCTAATTAGTAATGATATTCTAAAAACTAGAATTCAAATTGTGATTTTTCAATAAACCAAAGTAGATGCAACTATAGTGTTTAGTGCATCTCTTTGCTATTGCAAGTCATCTCAATATGCTCAAAGCTTTAGAAGCTCTTATACACCCTTCATTAAGGCTCTTAAATCTACACCAATATTTCTAAATGAATTCCAAAGTCTACCCTCAACCATTAACATATTCCTCTTACAACTACATAGTCATAATTAACTCTCCTTTGATCTATATTAGTATTACGCTCAAATCTATCAAATCCCCCGTATCATCAACTTAACTTCCTATCATCAACTAACACAAGCATAACTAAATGTTCACTTTTGAACTAGTTAACAACCCACATCATAATAACCTTCCTCTCCAAACATGCTATTGTAATGGAGAGCAAAGTTTGAAAGGGCAAACTGAAGGCCCTTCTAAAGACTCTATTTGTTTCTTTTTTAATTTTTTGTATGATACCAACAATACCACATACAATTGTAACAACACTTTTTGCAACACCAAGTTTTACTCCAACTCCTACACAACCACATTGTGGTTGCAGAGGCATGCTTTTGCAGACTACCGTAAGATCTACTCCAAATCAAGCATCAATGTGTGAAGTTCAAATGTTGAGATTCATCTCGCCCACACTCTTCAAAAAGAAATATTTGATTTGGAGTTGTAAAGATATTAAAATACATATGTATAAAGCACCAAAATACTGCAAATACCTCATAATATAGCAAATACTTATAAGTACAACACAATCATGTACTATGCGATATTTCTTATGTTTGGAAGTTTGTTATCTTGTTCTTTTTGTTTTTTTGGATTATGTTGTCATGTTCCATTAGAGCATGTATTCCAATCTTGATCAATATACCAACTCCTTTCATATTTAAACATGTAAATTTTTGTCCTAAACCGTATATAGATAAATCACTCTCATTTATAAAATTAAAAATTCACAATAATTATGTGTGAGCCCATTCTTGACATGAAAGATTGCAATAGAAAGGTGTTGACATAGGCCGTCATTGTTGAACCTCTTTACTTTCATTTCTGAAAATTCAATCCAAATTCTATTTAACCCTTAAACGTCAAAGCAAGCCCCACGGGCTTGGTTTAAAGGAATAATTGGAGACAGAAGTTTCATTTCTCAACCAAATCAAGCGAGACTTGTTGCCTTGGAAAGCTACTGAAAAAGCGATCTAGATTCCAAATTTTCGCCTCATTTGAGAGATTGTGGAATCGTTGGTAAGCAATCAAAGTTATCAAATTGAACAAGTTTTGAGGTTGGGGCAGCTGAAGTTCAGTAGTGCCGCAGTGCCACAGTGCTACAGTGCTAGCTAGCAGTGCACTGCAGAGCCGTTTTTGAATTTATTTTTTTATTTTTTATTTTTTATTTTTTATTTTTTTTCAAAAAAATTTAGATTCTTTCCGGGTTGCCCACCCAGGACCCAAATTGTCGTTTAAGGGTTAACTTTGAACTCAAACACCCTCCAGAATCTCATTTTTGAGTGTGCGTTATACAGTTCAAAGAGACTTTCTATCTATAATTTCAGCAACTGTTTTGAGACAATTCATACATTTTTAGACTTTCTAATCATAGATTATCCTCGGATCAAGAATAATCTTCCATCTATAGTCAAAAAGTCAATTACAAATACAAGATCAACCAAGAAATCAATGAAAATTTTAAAATCAAGAATTAAATTGAGACTGTAAAAAGTCTTAATTTAATGAATATGACCATCCAAGGTTTAACCGGCACTTGTTTGATTAAGCTGTGCTTACATTTATACAATTCAATACTATCAATAGTATCCCTAGTTTCAACAGAGAGTTTAAAAATAATATCACCAAAATTCTTGAGATCCACCTGGGCTCCTAAGGGTTAATATAGCTTAATAGAGAAAGAACATTATCAATGATACATCACATGTGCAGATTGGCTACGCTTGGATGGTCACCGTAACACATGCTTTGTTTTCTCTGCCCTTCTAGGGGAGAGACTACGGAAACGCATCGTTTTCAAGGAGTTACATGATTGAACAGTACAAACAAGCCATAAAAATAAATCTAAGTAAATCTAGAATAAATACTAAAGAAGAGACTACACGACTAGCCGCTTGTTTAAAACAGTAATTACTTTCAACCTAACTCATCTAGAATTACTACAACAAAACTGTGTTGACACAACTGCATTTGAATTTGTTGTTTACAACCCAGTCTAAAAATAACACTCATGCCAAGGGACTAGAACCTCAGCATTGCATTCAACACCTGATTCGGCCTTCCAACCAAATTCAAAGGGGGCCTGCAAACAAGTTTGTAACATATTGTTACTTGCAGAAACTTAAAAGTAACCTTCCTACTTCCTAGTGAACATGTAAGAAGAACGAATCATCGAACCTGGGGGCCTTGTCTATACGACTCAATGCTCATGGAATTGTCTGAAGTGTTAGAATGATCCCCCATCCGGGGAACAGGTTGAGGCTCTTGGATGGAGCTAGACTGATCCGAGTATGTCTGAGAGTTTCCCGTCTCTAGAACAATGGCATCACGAAGCTCCCGGACCACGTCGCGCATGTAAGGCCGGTGCACGCCTTTGGGCTCCACGCTTTGGATGGCAATCTCCGCCACTTTCCATACGCTGTCCATATTGGCGTGGCCGCGCTTGATCATGGGGTCCAAGATGCTGTCGATGTCGCCGGTTTGCAGAGACCTCCGGACCCACTCGATAATGCTCCACTGGCTTCTATCTTCTAGCGTGTTGTCGATGGGTTGCCGCCCACACAGAAGCTCCAAAAGCACCACTCCGAAGCTGAACACGTCGCTCTTCTCTGTCAAGTTGTTGGACGACCAATACCTGCAATCAATCAAATAGGAAACACAATTTTATTAATTAGTGCGATGAAAGCAATTGAATCTTGCTTGCTACACTGGAAAATACTTCTGTTTTGTGCAAAAATTCTGAAGATCTGAAAGTTTGAAAATTTGAAAGTGCCAAAACACTTGAAAATATTAGCCGGAATAGTCATATTTGGCAAAAATGGGGTATTCAAGTACCTAGACCTCTAAAATCTATTGTAGACTTGAGGTTCACCATGTTGCCTGAGTTGAACAACTGAGAAATTTATGACTAATGTAGACTGGAGTTCAGGCGCCAACTGAGTTGGACAACTCAAAATCTACACTAAAAATCTACACTGGTCAGTTACTTGTTATACAGTAAGCCTTTAGGATCTATAAATCTAATGGGTTCCTAAAACTGTTCCTATTCATAAGTTTTAAAATTTTCGTCTCTAAAATATTTGTAGATAGGGACAATTTAAGGAACCCTAGTAGATTTAGATTTAGGGAAGTGTCGTTTCTTTTGGCTACCAAAAGTAGACTTGTGTCACCAACTTCATAAGTATGTATCACCTATTTAGTAAGTATGCAGACCTGTGATATTTGCTTTTAGTAACCGGAAGAAAGATAAAATGAACATTCTAGGAGGAGGGATTCAGATGCGAAGTGCCAATGTGCATACTCAGGATCCAAATAGCCAGCAGTTCCTTTGACCATAGTAGAGACGTGGGAAGCCTGTCCTTCTTCGGGACCCAGTCTGGAGAGACCAAAGTCAGCGACCTTGGCCACGTATTTGTCGGTGAGGAGGATGTTGTTGCTTTTCACATCACGATGAATAATGGATGGAGTACACCCTCCGTGAAGATACTCTAAACCTTGTGCAGAGTTCACATCAATATCCAGCCGCATTTTCCAATCCAATGGCTCTTGTAGGACCAATGGAGTTCCTGCAGCACCATCTCTGGTTGGGTCAGAATTACACTAGTATCACATTTTGATCATGTATAATTAATGCAATATAGGGCTCTTTATTGAATGGATTATCCGGTATGTTTTTAGGGTACTAGAGTGTGTTAGACAAACATACCATAGAGATGTTCACGAACAGTGCCCTTGTGCAAGAACTCGTATACCAACATCTGACTCTTGCTTTCCAAGCAGTACCCCACTAACGAAACTAAATTCCTGTGGTGCACCCTTGACAACAGTTGTACCTGGAGAACACTTTTTCAGTAATACTAGTGGTACTGCAATAGAGGACTCCATTGTATTTATCGTGATTTATAACCCTAAACCCTGAAACACAAACTAACATATTTTGAGTAAACAAAGTACATAATTTGTATGTTGCAAGTGACACTCAAAACAGATGGAAAGATACATGATAAACTCAATAGAATCCATTTTTGTAAAGGTAACAACATAGTAAGACATGATTACATCTCATAATTAGACTATATTATGTCCGGACTTAACATGTGTACAGCCTTGTTATGAACATTGACAATTCTAATAACGAGAGGTTGTATTTTAAAGACATTATCGAGTGCATTTGCAAAGTTGGAAATCAGGATAACATAGAATCAGAAGAGCAACTATAGGGAGCGGCAAGGACCTCATTATTGAATTCGTTCACGCCTTGACAAGAACTGGTGTCGGAAACCTTGACAGCCACTTCTCGGCCACTAGCAAGCTTGCCATAGTAAACGGGGCCAAAGCCTCCTTCTCCAATCTTTTTGTTGAAGTTCTGCGTGGCGGCTGTGGTCTCTGCAAGCGAATATTGCTTTACGCCTTGCACGTTCCCGGCGTCCACCATAACAGCAGCTCCGTGGGTGTCCCCGTTGCGATATTTGAATTGATGAGCTAGCAACTCGGTGAACTTATCTGCCTTTGCCTTGTTTCGTTTCCGTATGCAGTAGACGAGGATTCCGATCAAAACACCGACACCGAGGATTCCTCCCACAACTCCAACTATAACACCCGCGCTCATAGATGATGGCGGCAGAGGTGTAGCAATTGGTGGTGGTGTTTTAAAAATTGAAGGTGGCGAGCCAAGTGGTGCTGGAGTAACCCCGGGTGGTGGAGTAATTGGTGATGACGTAACTGGTGGTGGTGAAGGGGTAACCGGTGATGGTGTTGGTGTCACCGTGCTTCCAAGTGCGTAAACATTGACAATAAATTTCATGCCTTGAATACAGTTTTGTGGGTACGTTGCTATAAAATATATTATCCCAACATATGTAAGTTGAATTGGTTCAGAAGAAAGGAAGGAATGGACATACGATCCATAACTATTACATTGTTCATAGTTTGGATACAAAACTTGAAAAACATTATCGGTTGGATAAGAAGGAGTAAATGCTGCATACAAAAACAAGATAAACTACATGTTAGGTAATATTCCCATATTAATATACAAAAAACTTGTAAGTGGTTAAGTATATAATTGACAGTTTTATAATCATTATATTTATATTAAAACCTTCAAAATATTTCAATTATCTAACATGAAAGTTTTAAACTTTAATGTCATTAACCATTCCTATATAGATTGTAATTGATTATTGAAAAAAAAAATTTGGATATTATAGATTATATAAGTATACAAAAATTAAACATTTTGGTATAATTGATATAATTTTATATTTTCCTCCAATCATATTTTTAATTTTTAGATTGATAATTGCAAAGTGCATTTATGTTACACTATTTTATGTAAATAAACATATTTTGAACTTGATGATGCATTTTATTTTATTTTAATATTCATTAATTGTAAAAATGCTCGGGGAGTGCACTTAAAGCTAAGACTAGGAATCACGTGAGTGCGTACTTTCGACCCCCCTATGTATGTACTAAAAATTCATTTAAAATTTGTTAAAAAAATATGAAGTTGTTAAACACAATCTAAAGTTCTTGTTGTATAAATTTCAAAAAATAATCACTTGTAAATATTTTTAAATTGATTTTTGAAGCGAAAAACAACACATTTCAATTCAAACTTCTATAATTTTTTTTATAAAATTTTAAAAACTTTTGGTCCTGAAATTTACACCAAATGATAGATATATACGTAATGATTTAGCACCTAAAAAATCTTAATTTAAAAACTATTTCAAAGTCAAGTATTGTAGGGGGTATGCTATTAAAACGCACTCACGTGTATTCCTAATCCTAACTTTTAGTGCACTCCCCGGGTAAAAATGTGGCAAGGTATTTATCTATATGACAATAAAATATTTCTAATTCTAATTCTAAATTATAGCCAAACTTTATCATGCAACTATGTGACATTTTTGCGAAATCAAAGAAAGTGATATCATCCCTATTTTATTTCATCCAAAACACATTCATTCATCATTGAAAATAAAATTGATATTCCTAATTTCATAAAGAATTAGAATAGAACTCATATTGAACTTAAATACAACCCAAAGTAATCATGAAAACATTTTCTTAAAGACTTTCAAACCATTGTCAATTTGCAATTGTGTCTTCTTTCTTATTTATTGCACAAAGAATATGAGCATCTTCAATCCGTCATTTTAAATGGACATTCCTCATTTATACCGCCCCTTTTACATTGATGAAATTAGGCTGCTCTAAGAAGAGCTTACTTGTATGATTGGTAAATTAAAGCTTTCAAGTCAATAGAGCTTGTTTATCTTTTGTTAAATTACGGTTTGAAGTGAAAAATTGCTAGTTGAAGAGTATGGACAAATGGAAGTAGAACAAATTGCTAATGAAAAATTAACTACTATTGAATTAGTAGAAATGGCATCAATCTCCACCAATTCTAAAACTTCATAATGCACAGTCAACATTATACATCTATGTTGACTCGTTTTTATTACAAAACTCAATTAACCTTAGTTTCGGCTAAATGTCACTAGTTTTCAAAAACTATGAGGAAAATTTGATAAAGTGGGTACTGCCAATCCCAATAAGTAACAACACAAAATTTTAGATTCTTATTCCAAGTCTTTTACAAAGACAACTAATTTTATTTTCATTTCTTTATCATTTGAACATATTTTTTGTTCATATTATTTATTCATATTTTGTAAGACTTGTATAATGTAAAAAATTTAGGTTTCTTTTTCAAATTACAGATTATATAACATTTTCTTTGTTTCTCGAATCCATCATATTAAATTATTTTTTTATTAAAAAAACTAAAATTCTAATTTCTTCAAATTTTAAATCTTTGCCATTGAATAGAAGACATTAAAAATGTATAATCTTAATGAATAATAATTAAGGAAAAAATAATTATATTTATTCAATCCCTAACTGCTTGAGGATTTTGGAAAAAATTTAGATGTGCTATAATATATCAATTTGTAGTTGTTTAGAAGTGGATGTCAAACATAAAGGTGGTTTCAAAATATTTGTATAATTGAATTTGAAAACTTGTATTTTTGTCAAATCAATTTAAAGGCATTTAGTTTTGAAAATTTACCAAAAGTAATTTTTATTTTTAGTATATGAATTCAAGTATAACAAGCTTAAATTGTGAAAAAATTAGTATGAATTAGCTATAGTAATTTCACTAAATTTCTTGTTTGGTATATTCTAAACCATAAATTTACTAAATATAGAAAAATCGTAGGCATACTTGAGCATTTTGATTTTTAATCATTTAAAAAAACATGTACTAGTAAAGTTTTTAATTGTACAAGTGCAAAACCAAGTTTTATCCAACTTTCCAAATGAATCATGAAAACAAGGTTCAAAGAAATAGGTAGCACATATGTCTTCTCATGCAATTGGGAGTTACTTTGAATTGTTTAAATTTAATTTCAACTTATAGTCCTATTGTTAATCAAAGTTTAAATAAATATTTTGATCACTTACATAAAACATCTCCAATAATAAATGAAATATTGCTTGCCCAATTTTCATAGAAGGTTGTTGAATTTTGAATTGTCCAAGTTGCAGTATCTCCACCAACCTGTAATTCCAAAATACAATTTAAACAGCCAATAAGTATGTAATATGTAATATGAAATCTTATATTAAAATTAGAATAAAATATTTAGATAAATATGTTAGATATTTCATTAACAAACAAACCCACATTCCAAGATGACAATAAAAATAATATAGTATATAGTGATATCAAGTAATTAAAATTATTTATATACTTGATAGTTGCAATATTTTTTAAAGAAAACAAAAATAAAAAAATCACAATGTTCCAAATTTATATATAATATAAGGAAAAAAATTATAAAATTTAATAAAGATTATTATTCTCATATCATGGCAAATTGGCAATTGCAATACATTTTAAAAATATTTGCTATCAAAGTTACTCAGTACCATAAATCATAGTGAAGTATATATGGTGCCAAGACGGTAGTAGTAAATATGTATTATAGACAATGGTCCTGGGTAGCATATGGAAGTTAAATTCATCAATCTTATTGTAGTTTTTTTTTTAATCCAAATTTATAACACAAATTTTATATGTAGTTTCAACTTTCATCACACCGATTGGAGCATCTACAATATTTTAAAACACTTATATTAATGATTGTGGGGCATTTCAAATAAGAGACCCTCATTATTTAAGTTACGTACACTATTTAACATACTAAGTAGGATAGACTTAGTTCTTTTCAATATGATATTGTGTACTTTTGAAGTGCGCTTAGGCTCTACATTGTAAACTTGCCTCTATTTTGTGCTTGTGTTCTAGGGCCCCTTACTTCCAATGCTGAAGCCATTTATACTAACGCATGTAGACAGTACAAGATCACTTCAAAACAAACTTTTGCAAGTCAACATTAAATGAAGAAACATGAACCCACATAGGGTCGTCATGTCTAACACTTCTTTTCCAACTTGACGTTGTGTTAAACACTTGATGTCAACCGCTAGATTAGACAAGTGTCAAATATGTTAAACAAATTGGATGAATTATTCCCAAATATCCATGGATATTCTAGAATACTCCATGTCTATTATGAACATATGTTTGTTTGACAAGCGGAGGGTCTAGTAAACATCCTTGATGTGTTCAACAATTTTTGTAGTGGTCAAGTAAGACAGCCCCATCCCCACATTCATGAAATCTTGAGCTTCATTATTTTAGGATTTAGGTGTAATTAGTGTTGACTTTTCTTGAGGACTCTTCTAATTAAACATCGCATTATTTGACAACCCACACTAAACGGTGTTAGTACTTGTTTACCTGAAAGGTTTTAGGTTGTCGGTTTGGCACATTCACATTGGGTAGTGGCGGGGGTGCGGGAATGGTCATAGGATACACGGTGGACGAGATTTTTAAGCCTTGAATACATGATTGGACTGAGTCGCCTTGAATGAAATATGAAGGCCCTATCTCAAGAAGCTGAATGTACAGGTCATAACCATTGAAATACCAGTAACGAATGCATGCTGTGGTAACACATTCTGCATAGTATGCACTTCCCTGTAGTTCAAGATACCCAGTGCCTCCAGAAAACCCTGAAAATAGATTAAATAGCATTACAAAAATTAACATGTGCACTGAATCAATACAATGATGAGCCAATCCTGATTAGCTAGTACTGAAACAATGCAAAATACTCAAAATAAAATAGACGAGTTTGAGTGAATAAACATTCACATTGTAAAGGAGTTTTTGTGTTGTACTTTACAATGATAGTGAAAAAATATGTCTCAAAGACCATTGACCCCTGAAGGACTAAGAAGCCCAAATTGGGCTTCATGTTATTTTTAGCATTATTGAGGACTTCAAATTTATTTGTGTTTTGACAAACACATACAATTGTTCTTCAGTGATTCCAACGATGTAAAACTTGACTCCATCTAAATTACATTTTTTATAATATGATTGATTGAAATTGTCAATTTGAAACCATGAATTCTTGGTCCTTTTGGGGTTAATAATAACATATTAGAATCAATGCCATTAATGCATTGTTGTGGAAATGTGGGGTGGAGGTATAAGGTACATCAACTTAATAATTTTCAATTGCTAGTGTTACAAACCTATTTTATCTTGGAGAAAGTGCCTCCAAGTATGTTGAATTGCTTAAAAGTGCACTTTCCGGTATTTCTTCTTTACTTTCTTTAAAAATAAGTTTTGTCTTAGTGGCAACGTAATGGCACTTGCAATTAACACCTAAAGGACGAAGGATTCATGGTTTTAAAGTGACAACTACAATCCATCATATCATATAGTTTTATGTCACCGAAATTAGTGAAGAACATCATATGTGTTGATCAAAGACAAATAAATTTGAGAAAAAAGAAGTGCACACAGGAACTACCCCACGACCTACCCAAAACTGCAAAATGAAATATGAGGTTCAATCTGGGCTTCTTGTTACTTTAGAGCAGGCCCAGCAGCATCCTCTTTCCACTCACCAACGCTACTTCTGATTGATAAAGTGCCTCTCGTAGTTTGAAGTTTGATATTTCTACACCAAATATTGTCCATATGGCGGAGGTGGTTTCCACATCAAGCACTTTGTCCTACTCTGTGACAAGACCATGCTCCCACTTTACGAAGTTAAATTTAGTAAACTTATTCTCCATCATTATGATTGTCCCAAGTTGTGACAAAACTAATAGTTTAACCCCTAAAGGACCGGAGTGTTTTTCCACCAAAAACACTCCAATGCTGCCATTTTTACTCCCCCATGCAAAAAATCCAAAAGAATGTTATTTTTTACCTTCTAACTGTAAGATCTTGTCCTAAACTATTTGAAAAACATACACAACAAATTTCGTTGATTTTGACCGCACGGATTGCAAGATAATTGCGTTTGATGGAAAAAAACTCCCCAAAAAAACACATGCCCGAAAATTTCAGATGCGTTTGACCATGGCTACATCAAAAAAACCTCACTACCGAAACTTGTCGCACTTCACTTTCACATTCTATATGATGTTACTTAGTTGTGTACCAATTTTCGTTGCGTTTGGAGATGTTTAGGATGTTGAATAACACCTTGCACTTGTTGGGGGTTTAAAAGTTCAGAAAAGACTATATGTTTTTGGAATTGCAATATTTTCAACTTTCTTTATTTAAAATACGAATCCGAGCGGTGAAACACAAGTACATTCCACCCTCTACAAAATGGCGAAAAAAAATTTGAAAAAAAAATAAATCTCCAAGTTTTAGAAGACATGTAGCACATTTTCTAAGAATTTTGGGGGTTAGGGGGGAAATAAAGGGTGGAGGAAGGGAATTGAAGTGCCAACCCATTCCAATGTTCATGACCCCACTAACTCTCAAAGTACACTGCCACGTGGCAGTCCCTCATTGGACGATTTTTATTTTTTATTTTTTACTTTTAAAAATGATTTTAATTTTCAATTTTTTAAATAATATTTTTAATTATGAAATTTAACTTTTAGTTTAAAATAATAATTTTAATTTAAAATAATAATTTTAATTTAAAATAATAATTTTAATTTAAAATAATAATTTTAATTTAAAATAATAATTTTAATTTAAAATAATAATTTTAATTTAAAATAATAATTTTAATTTAAAATAATAATTTTAATTTAAAATAATAATTTTAATTTAAAATAATAATTTTAATTTAAAATAATAATTTTAATTTAAAATAATAATTTTAATTTAAAATAATAATTTTAATTTAAAATAATAATTTTAATTTAAAATAATAATTTTAATTTAAAATAATAATTTTAATTTAAAATAATAATTTTAATTTAAAATAATAATTTTAATTTAAAATAATAATTTTAATTTAAAATAATAATTTTAATTTAAAATAATAATTTTCAGTTTAAAATAATTATTTTTATTTTTAAAAAATTATTTTTAAAAAATTTAAAATTTAAAATTTTAAAATTTTTTAATGAGTTTGGAAAACGGGGTGGTCTTCTGCCCCCCACAGTCCACCCCATTTTTCACATGCCGCCCATCTTGTTGGCCCACCCTAAAATTCAACTATTTCTCTACTGCCCTGCTGCCCTTTCTCCCGAAAAAAACACATTTCCCCTCATAACTTCACATACGGTGTCGGAATTCAAAAAAAAGAAAAATCCCCATTTTTGTGGCACATTGGGGAATCTACTATTAAATTTCCTTCAAAATTCGATTAAAAATGTGTACACCGGAACCTACCCGATTCTCTAAATGTCCTAGTTAGGACACTTGGTCCTTTAGGGGTTAAAATTGATTGATGACCTCTATTCTAGACATGCTTGGTGTTTGTTGCTGGGGAAGTTCCTAATTCTCTCACACCATCTTGGATGTGGACTTGATGCACACTTACGAACTGCTGGGCTTGCTCGTAGGGGTTAAATAACATGTAAATGAATGGGGTCAGGTAATCAACATACTTAGTAAGTCTCCCAATCGGAAGCTGATGCTTGATGCCCAGCTGGTGAAGAAATCAGGATTTGCAGGCACCTGCCATACGGCATTGGGTCCACCAACTTGGAAGATTCCAGGCAGTCGGTATGGATCTGTAGACACATGGCTCACAAGCTGCGGCATCATGTGAGGATAGTGGTCATCTTCATGATCACTGGAGAAACTATATGCAGAGCTTCTCATTTTCGTGATCAGATGCTGCGTTCCTAGAACAGCTCCAGAAAGAGCCATGAGAAAAATGCATGCCTGCAGCATATTCCATTTGCTGTTACTCCGGCTAGTCCACAATGTTGAAACTCCATATAATATTGTTGTAGTACCTTGTGCTTCTCCTGCTAAAGCATGACCTGGTACGTTTGATCACCATTGGTTAATTTGAGACTTTTCAAGGTCTCAAAGCTGAAATCGCAAAATGAGCACAATCTAATCTAATTACAGAGTATATGTATATTTATAGCACATACAATTTAAATATAAGTATGTGTAATATATTTTTAATATTTATTAACACTAAATACAAGCTATGCATTGAGGTATTCAAGGTGATCATCTTAAAGTCCTTCAAATTCAAGCACAAGTCTAAAATTCAAGCAAAAGTCTCAATTTAACAGAAATAGTGATTTGCACAATAGTATAAACTTTGTGAACAATGAGAATGTCATCATTCATTGACGACCTTCTTAGCAAACTCAATCCCATTTATCGTAGGGTGGCAAAATATAAATAAATAAATAAATAAATAAATATTTTTAATTTTTAATTTTTTTATATATTTTAATTTAAAACTAAGGTTGAACATATGGATTATTCACATTCTTCAAGATTCTCTTTTGAACATTCTTCAAAAATAGTCTTTCAAAATAATTGTTATTATAAGTATTGTCCATCAACCTTGCCCTCTTCCAACACTATCACAGTCACTGTCACAACCAACTTCAATTCTATTGGATTCTTCAGAACACTATTCTCATCGTGAGTCCTAGTGTATCCGGGCTTAACACTTAACAGGGATTTTCAAGCCTGCACTGCCAAAGGTGCTCAAACACTCATATAAGCTAGCTAGCTGTCTGTAACTATATATTTCCCTACTGCAACCATGTATACAGTATGTTTTGCAGGTAAAAAGAAATGTGCTTGCAGTTCACACACTAAACTTGCAAGACTTTTGTGCTCATCAGACATCCACAGAGAGTTAAGCATTCAATCCCTAGCTAGAAAAAGATGATGGGTGATGCACAGGACTCAGCCTGCATTCTACTAGTTATATACAATAAGATCATAATGGTAAGTTGACTAGTTAACACCAAGTTTTTGTTAACAGTAAGAGTCTAGGTATAACCCATAAGGATGCAACTGATGTGAGTTCTCTGATGAACCAGAGAGTACAGTACTCTCTGATCTTTTTACTCACGATTACAACTTAACAATATGTCCTAAATATAACCTTCTCAAGCCTTATAACTATATAAAGTCCTTAACTATATTCCAGATTTGGAGAATTTTAAAGATGTCTTATAAAATGCAACATACAACATAGAGGGATACCTTGAACTTGATGTATAAATAAAAGTTTTATAATATGAATTTTAGATTCTATCAATACGGTTAGATCTATGATTGCAATCACCAATATTTTTGTATAAAATTTGAAACTCAAAATTCAAAATTCTTTTGTAATTCGATTACGAATAAGATATTAACAATCTGTGAATGAAATTTGTTTTGATGGGTTGAAATGTGATACTCTAAGTGTAGTGGGTTTTGAAGATTTTTTGGTTACTTAATTTGACGAGTTGACTTTTTCAAGAACACTTTTACACTAAAATCTCAGAACTTTTGGTGATTTACTGCAACATGAAATGAGGCATAAAAATTTCACAAACCATTCCCTTTCAAATTGGTTGACACACGCATGAAGCTAACTTCCCATAAAAAAATTCAGTAAAAAATCCACACTGCAAAAAGTCAATGACGGATGAGAAAACGGAGGTTGATTATGTTCATCATCCAGAAAATTGATGGTTGAACGTATCAAGTCCTTCACCCTAATGGACTGAGCCCTGAAGTGAAAAGCGTCCAAAGCAGGCACTCATAACAGTGCATGACTTCCAGCGACTTTTAGGAAATAATAGAAAGTTCCTATTCATGACTATAAAAAAGTATTGATGTTTTCCACAACATGCTTAAAACGTTTTCTACTCAAATTTGGTGTCATGACAAAGAAAACAAAGTTTCCTACAGTAAACAAAATTCTGAAAACAGACCAAGAGAATCAATCCGAAAATCAGCTGCGACCGGCCACAAAATATACTCTGGTACTCCAGGACAACTTCATTTCCACAGGGCGCCTGCAGGGCTCAAGATGACGGACTAAATATTCCGATCTCTATGAAATGAATTTCCGGATGTATATATGGAAAAGATAAACAGCGGTTTCAGACTTCAGTGCAATACCTGGTCCGGTGATGGGAAGCATATCAACATTGACTGTATCCGCAGTAAGCAAGTGACCAGCACCACCAGCGTCACCAGCAACTAATTCTTCAAGTGCCATTGTGTGAAGCTGTGCCATCGATCGATAGCTAGCTAGCTTCCCCGCTGCCGGAATTGAAATTCCGAAGGTCCCCTGCAGAGATCGAGTAAAGCTGCAGTAAGAGCAATCGATCAAGACCGGCTCGATATATCGAGAGTCGGTGAACGTCCTGCAAGTAAAGAAAGATCACTTGAGCTGCTACGAAGTCAATGTGAAAGACAACAGAACAGAAAACACCTAGTAAGTGAAACTAAGGCTAGCTAGTGTGAGTCTGTGAGTCGAAGTAAGAAGTAGCTAGCTAGTGTAAGTCGAAGTAACAAGTAGCTAGCTAGTGTGAGTCGAAGTAATAAGTAGCTAGCTATATATAGTGCCGACAGGCCGGGGTATATATAGTGCGACGTGGGTCAGTGGGTGAGGGAGTACCTGGAAATAAACGAATTTCGGCAACGTGCAGCCCGGATCCCGCCCGGACTACAGGCTAGTAAGGTACGCTACACTGCGTTTTGCTAATAGTGCGTGTGGTACTAATTCCAAAGACACTCTCTACTTTGCATAACCATGAAATTGGCTAGCCAGGGCTGAAACTTTTACTGAGTGAAGGAAGTCTTCATTTCACACTGATTTTACATTTTAGTGTCACCATCAGTAATTGAACTCTCTTACTATAAACCCGACCTCACTATTAGCAAAAAGAAGTGTAGCGTGTTCAGATGCGGCTGTGTGATACTTTTACCGCTTCCATTCGGATGTGGCTCCAGAGTAAAGTACAAATAACTGAACACTGCTACATAGGAATCACGGCATCCTCAGTCCAGGCCTTTGAAAACATCCGACATATTTTTAAATAACTTCTGAAAGACAATGACTTAGAAGGTTAAATTACCATTGTTGGAATCACATCTTAAAACTATATATAATAGACCCAAAAGATAATCTTGATTTGGACATTGGATGACGAAGATTCACCGTATTAAAAGTTAGTTAACTCCCAAGAAAATTAGAGGCCTCTTCAAATCTATTCTAAACAAGGAAAATTCAACCACATGGGGCAGCAAATGTGCCATGGTTTGAGTGATTTTTTCCTTTTCAAACTAAATTTGAAGAGCCCTCTAAATATTTTTAACATTTGATGGGATGTGTCTAAATCAACCAATGTCCAAAATAATCCAAATTTTCTTGTACTTTCACTATGCATTTTTATATGTGCTTCTATGATGATATTCCAATGGTCTAATTTGTTGTCAATTAATAGATTTTTTTGACATGACGGGTGCGTTGAAGGGCCTGGAGTGAGGATGCCCTCAGAGCATCTGCACCCATGTATCTGTACACTAAAACTCACATGCTAAATTATTCTTCTCTATTTGAAGAGCCTTTCAACTTACAGTTCTCCACCAAACATATACTAGTACATCAAATAGTCAATGAACAAATCACAATTAGAATATAGGATATATATATATATATATTCAATAAATTTAGATTTGAAGAGTCGTTGCTTAACACACTATGATTGACGGTACATAGGCTATTTGGAAAGGCTTCCAACATTATTTTATCCTTCGAGGGCATGGGTGTGGATGCTCTCAAATTAAATCACTTTGTATTAATTTATGACCTATCTAAATCAAACTAAGATTGTTAAGGATGTCAACAAATTATTATTTTTGTTAAGAAAACGTCATAAATCTATTATATTAACCCCTAACTAGTCCAAAAAGACCAAGATGCCCAAATTGGGCTCCATGTTTTTTTTAACAGTTTTGATTAGGTCCTATTTGGACTTCCTCTTGTTCAAATTTATTTGTTTTCTGACCAATGCATGTAGTGATCTTCACTAGTTCTGATGATATAAAATCTAGTCCCATCTAAGTTATATTGTTCAAAATATGATCAATTGAATTTGTCATTTTCAAATTGGAAGTCTTTGGTCCTTTAGAGTTAAATGCACATTATCACGCAATCTGTCACAATACGTCACAAAAACGGTCACATTTTCATCCCAAATGTTTCATCATGTCATGCCAAATGTTTTTCTATCTCGTTTTATAAGACTTCGGCTGGCTATCTGGTTCATATTTTCCTACGTTCAATGTTGCACTCTGTGCTAGTATGTTTTAATTGTCTGTAAATATCAGTCATATTTTAGAGTGCACGAAAGTGTTTCCATAAGTCCATTCCGCAATGCAGTGTCACGTTGTTCAAGCATTGTTCTCGATCATTCCGTCAATGCACTGTGTCTACCAATAAGTTTACGAGCATTCAGCTTTTCGAAGAATTGCCAATAAAACTTACTAAAATTATAAGATTTGAGCCAAACTTGGACAAGTTGTAGTGCACAAGATGAACCAAATATACAATTGAGTTTTGATAATAAAAGATTTTTTTCAAATCTATTATTATTTGACATTCAAACCTTCAATTTTTACCCTTAACCCCGAAGTGACTGAACGACCATTTTATGATGGCTACCCTTTTTGCAGGTTGCCTAAGATGAAAAAATTCTAAAATTATTAAAATATTAAAATATATCTATATATATAGATATTTATACATATATATAGATATATATATATATCTATATATATAGATATATATATATAGATATATATAGATAAATAAATATATAGATATATATAGATATATATAGATATATATATAGATATATATATAGATATATATATATATATAAAAATAAAGAATCAAAAATATTTTCAAATAGGGAATTGAGTCTACTTTCCAACCCAATTTGAATCATGTGAATGCAAGTTAAACTCCACCGAGGAGAATTTTTCAAAGACAAAGACCTCAACATTGTCCTAATGTTATAAAATTTATTACTTTGGGAAACTAATCATGTTCTCTCCTTTGAGAAAATTGCTTTCTAGAATTTTAGAATAAAATGTCTAGTTTTAACCAATCATACCAAATTTAAAACTCTAAAAACAAAATGTGTAATTTCGGTGAATATTAAATGGTAAATGCTTCTAAATTCATTAAATGAGTATTTATTTTTATTTTTGAAAGTTTGACAATACGGATAATACGGATAGTTACTGTACATCATGCTCCTCATTTTCTCTTTTGGACTATACTTCATCGAAGTTGCAGAAGTGACATTTTATAACACATCTAGGTTTTGTCCTTACCCCTCTGTCATTTAGGAATCAACCCTAAAGGGTTCACACTACAGTCACCTGGTCAAAACTCATCAATTTCTCATATTTTAAAACATATTATATTTTTTGGTATTTTCTCATATAAGGTATTGTTAGACTGATTTACCTTGATCTTTTTTTAAATTGCATAAATAGAAATGAATTTAATAAGACTTTTCAAAGCTTTTTCTTGTAAATCGTGGTAATTACAAAAATGCTTAAAATAATACGATTTTTTATAAGAGAAAATGTAAATAATTGTGATGAACAACTAGGTGTAGGTGACATGCTTCTAGAGCTTACATAAATAGAATTTCTATATGCAAAACCTATTCCAGTGATGGGAAGCATGATATTAATATTGACACCGGAGTGACCAGCATCAATGGAAATGGTCCGAAAAGCGTCACCAGCAACTAATTCTTCAAGTGCCATTGTGTGAACTTGTGCCGTCGATCAATCGATAGCTAGCTAGCTTTCCACTATAAGAAACCCATATTTTTTATGACGCATTTTAGGTGACATCACCATGTTTTCATGTTAAAAATAACAGCAAACGTAACATTTGGGACGTTACGTTTGATGTTATTTTTAATATGAAAACATGTGTTTTACAAAAAAAACGTGGCAAAAAAGAACTTCAGTCAATTTTGAGTGCGGTTTTTTTTAACCAAGTTTTGTTATAGTGACTATAGAACCAAGGCAAAGACAATGCATGCTACTGAATGTTATGGTTGATGAATCGAACATCTTACAATTAACGAAAGATCATATACCGAGATCAATGCTACAAACTCAACGTGAAAAACAATAGAAAAACTAAAACACCTAGCTAGCTTGCTGGGATAAATCTATCACCAGCAAGTGGGTGGGTGATTGATGGGGCGCTCATGGCCATGTCACACTAGCCCTTGCTACCGCACTTGCATCCCTCATGCAGGTAAAATCATATACACTAAAATATAATTTGCGCACTGTTGGAGCTTGCCTTTTCTAAATGTAAAACACTGTTGACCAATGAATGCTTGCACTTCCCTACCGCAAATTTTCAACCA
The DNA here is from genome assembly GCA_022496805.1 of Pohlia nutans. Classification (NCBI taxonomy): domain Eukaryota; kingdom Viridiplantae; phylum Streptophyta; class Bryopsida; order Bryales; family Mniaceae; genus Pohlia; species Pohlia nutans. The sequence goes on from CM040085.1 coordinate 38,249,634, forward strand.
TTCTTTTTTTGCGTTGCTTCACTTTTTTACATGCCGCGTTATTTTTGCAATTGAAGAGATATAAACAAGCGGCTAGTCGCGTAGTCTCTGCCTTTGTATTTACCCGGCTAGATTTACTCTTACACCTTGTTTGTACTGTTCAGCCATGTAACTCCTTGAAAATGAAGCGTTTCCGTAGTCTCTCCCCTGGTGGGACAGAGACAATAAAATTGATTTTGGCAGGCTACTTACCTTAACGCACGCACATCCTACGGCATGCGGTTGGTGTGAACCGGCCATCAGAGCTAGCAGAGCCAGAATGGAGTTCCGCACTGAAATTAAGGCAGGCCGGGGAGGTAACAAGTACCTAGCTAGTACTGTGACTCTGATACCGACATGCCTTGGGTATAGTGCGACTTGGGTGAGGGAGTACCTGGAAATAAACGAATTAATGTCCGCTAGTTGCAGCCCGGATACTGGCCGGACTACAGGCTACGCTACCTACTTCAAATGCAGCGGTTTGAGCCCCCGACTCTAAATCCGCCCTCGACGTTAATGCATGAGGACAAAAACTGATTCCTATTTTGGGTCGGTTAGAGACCACTTGTAAAACTAACCCCCTCTTTCCAATGGTTGAAAATTATCGAGCCTCTAAACTAAATTGGAGCCCACGGTCCCAAATTCGAAATCAGTTACCAACAAATGCCCCGAGGATGCCAAAAATGGAAATTTGAGAGAATTGGGCCTGGGGGTGAATAGTGTTTGCATTTACGTGAAGGAGGGATTTAGAGTCGGGGTGTCAGCCCCGGTGGCCTGGTGTGATTCTTTTACCACCCCTACCTTAACGTATTTCCAGATGTGGCTCTGTACAGTACAATACCCCGACTGCACACTGCGACACAAGGGTCCGAGCATCTGCACCCTTACACGCTAAACTTATTCATCTCTATTTGCAAAGCCCTTCAACTTAGAGTTCCCCACCACAATCTGGGGAGAATTTTAGCTTAACCAGAGCCCTAAGATCCTACATTTTCTTGGACCAGTTGACCTGTTTTTTTGGAGCATTCTCTCTGCTAAGCCTTAAGAAAATAGAAAGTATTATTCTTCGATTTCCTTCTCAAATGATGAATTTGAACTCAATTAGGCAATTTTGAATTTCAACTGGCAAATCTGTGCTAATGTCTGGTTCTGAGGACATTGTCCCCACCCTCACACACCAAATGTATATATTCGATAGCTAGTGGACCAATCACAAGTAGATTGTGGGACATATATTCAGCTAAACTTAGATTTGAAGGGTCATTGCTTAACACGCTATGAGTGATTGAGAGCATCTCCAACCATGCACGCTAAAATTACTCATCTATATTTGAAGAGCCCTTCAACTTAAAGTTCCCCACCCTCAAACACTCTTCAAACATCAAAAGTGTACATTAAATAGTCAATGAACCAATCACAAGTAGAATGTGGGATATAGTCAACTAAACTTAGATTTGAAGTGTCATCTATCACACACGCTAGGATAGAGGGTCACGAGGCTTTTTCAAAGGGGCCTTAGCATTTTTCATCCGCTTTTGGAGTGTGTCAGACCCTTGGCGAGCCCCATTGGAGATGCTCTGAGGGCGCAAAGGCTATTTGGAAGGGCTCCAAGGCAATCGACATTGCCCTGCGTACACTGCACGTTGAAACCGAAGCGGCCCGGAATCAAGAGCTTCCAGGGAAGAGATAATGATTGGTGATGATCCAGTACAGATTCTTTTGACTTCTTTTTTTCTTTCCGTTTGTTGAGTGTTACATGACCTGTAGAATAAGGTGGTACATCGGTTCTGATCAGTTATGGTAGCAATGAGGGAGATGGAAACTGCTTGCATTTGCAAGTGTCACTAGTAGCAAACCTGTCATTTTTCATTCCTGACTTTGTGGAAACAGTGAATATTGGCTGAATATTATGTTTATAGTTTAATCTTCTTGTGACCAAAACTACTCACTAGCACTGACATAGCCCATGTGCCTGGCGCAGTCTCATTCCTTTTTCAATTATAGTAAGTGAAAAACGACAGATTTTCTACTAGTGTGCCCCCCTGCGGCGAATTTGGAACCTCGCTCTGATCTACAACTTCGAATCAATTTGTACTAAAATTTAGAAAATGACCTTGATGTTACATTCATCACTACTGTCTTGAAAGCATTCGCTTCTGCTAATTTCACTTAGAACACTGAATTAGGAATTTTTGCACTTGGGGGTATGTCAATGCACTTGTCGCCCATCGAACAAAAATGAACCTTTTTGAAGTTGCAAGGGGGTGTAATTTTGGTACACGTGGGTTTCATGATTAGGAATTGACAAGTTGTTAAAGTGGGAATTTTGGAGGTTTCTAATTACTCCAATCATGTAAAATTTTGGTCACACATGGATTAAATGTTACACTAGTACTTCATTTACTACAAAACAATGTGTTAAGGGGGTAGTCAAAAATGGATACACAGTTATTTGCATTTTTTACCAAAACATCAAGTCATTTAAAGCACCCATGCACATCAACCGAGTATTGCACGTTGCGCTATACTATATAGCTATTGCTGCTATGGTATACAACTCATAGTACTATGTGTCTCATACGATGTACTAAACCTATTAATATGCATCCAAGTCATTCTGCAAACGTTCATTGTCTATTTCTTCCAACAGTAATGCAATACACTCCACCAAATGTGGTTTTGTTTATGTTGGAACTTTGATATTTGCCTCCGTTAGCTCACCATGCACTCGTACATTGTCCTCTTGTCCAAGTCCACCCTTTGTTCTTACTGGTACGTTTTCCTATGAGAATATAGTTGCGTCTTTGACAATCCATCCGTGTCCCTCACGAGATGGCTCCCACTATGCTTTCATGCAATTCGTACACCTTGCTCTACAAGATCCCCGCTCATCTTGCCTTCCCCGTCCACTCATGGGCCAATCTTACACAACCTTCATCTTCGCAATCCATTTGCCTTGTCCAAACCCTAGCACCCTAAATAGAACGAAAAATTCAATATACGTGGTACTGACACGGTAATCCCAAAATTCATGGAATACAAATGGCATTCCCTCATAACTTAAAAGAAAGGATCCAAATGAAAACAAACTTTTGGTTCAATTTTCAAAAGCGTGCTCCTCTACACTGCAGTATTATGCTATGTAAATTCTAATACTATATTTATTTCCCTGTTGATAAATTAAAAAACTAAAAACATAGGATGCCAAAATTAATTAGAAAATGAACAATTTTTTGGAGTAAAAGAAGAAAAAAAATTAGAAGAAAAGAGAAAAGAGAAATTTAAATTTAAATTATTCATTTGATAAAAATTGAAATTTCAAAAAAGACCTAGGAAAAATAGATTATTTTACCTAAAAAGAAAATACCAAGAAAATAAATATGGAAAAGAAAAGGAAAAATTTAAAATTTAAAAAAAAAAAAAAAAAAAAAACCCCAAAAAATCAACAAAACAAAAAAACACATTAAAAAAACTAAAAACTAAAAAAGAATTTAAAAAAAACTAATAAAGCATTTCAAACAACTAAATTAAACTAAGTTATTTTAAAAATAGAAACTGATAAAAACTTTAAAATAAAAATAAAAAATAAATAAATAAATAAAATATTAAAATAATTATTAAAATAAAAAATAATAAAGTAATAAAAATTTTAATTTTTAAAAATAAAATTAACAAAACAAGACAGCAAGACCCCTGGCCTCGGGCCTTTGACAGACCTTGGCCTTGGGCCTTAGCTGACCAACGCCACAGCCTTGGCCTTGGCTGGCCTTGTCAACCCCGCGGAGCTTCGCGGAGTTGGCAGACGCGTCCTTTGGGAGGGTGCGTCCAATTATGAAATGGCTATTTTAAAAGCCCGTTCTAGGTATTCCTAGTATATAATGCCTACGCCAACACATATTCCACACATTTCACATTTTACCTCTCAAAGGTCATGCTCTCACTACTCTATTTTTTGCAAATGACACTAGTTAGGTTGTAAAGCTCAATATAAAGGCGTTCTAAGATGTATAAATGATATTTTTTTTCACCAAATTTTTAAAAAATGCATATCTATGATGATTTTAACCTAGTTTTCTTTAATTCTTTGTAGGCCTGTTTGATTGGAGCGAACATCGTGATGTACAACAAGTTTTAGTAAGCATTATTATCAGAAATCTATTTATTTTCGAAAACGTCTCATTCATTTCTTGTTTTCACCTCGAATCACTTGATCTTACTTTTAATTACATGTAGTTATGTATAATCGCATTTTGAACATTAAATTTGGATCGAACATATAGGCATCAGCTACTAAATTTAGTATATTTAGTCCTATGAACTCATATTTCTCATAAATTTGTGTAATTCGAAAGACAAATTTCACGTTAGGGCCCCTAGAGGTTAGGGGCACCCAAATTTCATGTTGAATGTCAAAGATTTCTCTTTGAAATTGCTAAATATAGCATAATATACCACATATGATGAAATTTGATGTACATTTCCGCAATTCAGAAGACAATCAGTATGTTAGGGCCCCTAGAGGCTAGGGGGACCCAATTTCCATGTTGGGTTTGGAGATTTATAGTCGAAAACAGCTAAATTTAGTAGATTTTGCCATACATGCTCGAATTTGATGTAGATTTCTACAATTTGGAAGACAAACAATATTTTAGGGTACCTAGAGGTTAGGGGGACCCAAATTTCATGTTGGGCTTCGATATTTGTAGTCAAAAGCTGCTAAATTTAGCAATTTTTGCCATACATGCCCAATTTTGATGTTGATTTCCGCAATTCAAAAGACAAACAATATGTTAAGGCACCTAAAGGCTAGGGGGATCCAAATTTCATATTGGGTTTGGAGATTTATAGTAAAAAATTGCTAAATTTAGCAGATTTTCTATACATACTCGAATTTGATGTAGATTTCCGCAATTCGAACGACAGACAACACGCTAGGGCCCCTAGAGGCTAGGGGCACCCAAATTTCATGTTGGGTTCCAAAATTTATAATTAATATTAACTAAATTTAGCATATTTTACAATGCTTACATCCCAGGCTTACATGAATTGGCTGCGAAGTTTTGTGATTTGAATGCAATACAAAACGATATGGTCTCTAGGGATTGATGGCCTTGAAATTCCACCTTGGGTTCTTTAAAATTGTAAAAGTGATTTAGTGAACGTAGTTGTTTAGTTTAAAAAAGTCCAAATTTGACTTAGATTTGTTGAATGCAAACTTCAAACCCAAATTTGAGCCTCTACAGCTCCGAAGCCTCTTATATTTAATGTTCAGTGTTATAAATTCAAAGCATGAGCTGCTAGTTTTTTTTTCCTGTAAATTTTATTCAATGAGAATAATTTAAGTTTTAGTCTCAATGGTGTGACTTATATATGGAGAGACTACTAGTATGGAGTTTATGACACTATTATTTGCATGGGCCTTGGCAAATCATTGTATGACACTTGGACTTGATGAATTATACCATGACCTCGAGAAAGTGACGTATTGTCATTTGGAAGAAAATAGTGACTACACATATGAGCAGGTCACCTCCAATTCAGAGGGTGATGTAAACGCGAGTAGCATTCCTTCTCCGGTGGCGGAAACCATGGTTATGAGAGTGTTGGATTATGCTGATCCTTGGACCCTTTTAGAGATTAGAGCATTACTCAGGGATTAATGATTGTCAAAAAACAAGACATGAGAGGAAGTAGAAACTCAATCCTTTAAGGTGGTTCTTGAGACTCAAAAGATGGAGCAATAGTACAGATTGAGAAAGTACTAAAGGGAGAACCCTTTGATGTAGTAGAATAGTGCAAATTTGTTTACTTTGTAGTGTGTACCTTCATTTATATATAAAATGAAGCGATTTGTTTTGATTTTCTATTAGATCGTAATAAAACAATATTGTTCATTATGTTTAATTTTCATTTAATACATGGCAAATTTGATATGAATGAATGTACTGTTGCTATTTTAAAAATGACAATATATGAAATTTCAAGGGGGAAAAATTTCAGGAAAGTGCAAATTTTGCACTATTGTGGCCATCGGACAATGCACTTGGCCAAGTGCAAAAATTGCTAATTCGGTGTTTTAGATGATTCTTAAACACACCGACCCTTGTTACTAACACCAACAGTTGGACTTGTTAGAGCATAATCACCTTACCACTGAATTCTCGAGATTCTCTAAAAAGTGAATGAAATTCAATACCTCTCTCTATAATTAAGATTATGAATGGTTTACTATCCTATGTTGATGAATAATAATGATTACTCATGTATAGTGATTGTGATTGGTTCACCAACTATATAGGGGGACACGTGGTGGTTCAGAGGTGTGGAGACGTTAGCTTGTGATACCAAATTTTGGATGTGATTGTCAAACCTCGTTTTCTCAAAAGCGGCTAGTTAGGGTTTCTAGGGCAACTAGGTGTAGTCTTTCCACCGTAAATAGGAGAAGTAATGGCCATGACGGTCCAGTTATTTATTTGGAGAGAGAGTGGCGCTCGTGCGCAACCTAGAGGAATTACTGCAGGACTAGATAGGCAGCGGTTCCGGTTGGAAACCGGATGGGAGACCGGATAGGCGAGGACGGGTCTCCGATGGACCCGGCCACGATCCGAGCATTGAAGTGGGCTGCTTTAAATTGGGCGACTCACTGTTCATTCACTCTCTACAGTTCCAGTCTTCCGCGCCAGCAGAATTTCGTGCTTCCGGATAGCAGTAGAGTTGATAGTGTGGGACCGGAGTTAGAGCAGAAGGAGCGCCAGAAACTTAGGCGCAGTTCGCGGAAGAGGAAGAGAGTGCGCCCGGAGTCTGTAGCAATGGCACGGGGAGGAGAGAGTTTTGCTGGAAACCGAATCACGGAGAAGAAGGTGGCTCCGGTAGTACCACAGCATCCGGGCAATTTTGAGTGCTGCGTAGCGACCTCGCGACCATGCAATGCGAGGAGCTCCATTACCGGAACTGGGACATCCAGGACACCGGAATATTGGCGGAGGTGACGGGGAAGCCAGTGCCACCGGCCTTCCGGGAGAACTACATCCGGGGGAAGCGCACGCATTGGACCTGGGAGCACTGGAGTCGAGCATACGACCTTCCGGACAGCGAGTACGGACTCGAGTCCATCCAGAAGGGAGATTCAGATTGGATGAAGGGGCGGTTCTCCGAGATCTCAGAGAAAGACGGATTCCGGGTGGAGCATTGCCGGATTCCCCGGGAGAAGCGGCTGCTTCAATTCCTGGTGCCCATCCTCAGTCCGGATAAGCCCACCACCGTCACGATCAAATTGGCGAAGGGTATCTTCTTCGCGCTCCTTTATAAGAGGAGAATCGGGTGGGGAGTTGTGATACATGAAATTGTAAATTGGGAGGCCATGAAGATCGGAGGATCAAAAGGTTGTCCCATTACCCCTTTCCTGTACCACCTGTACCACCTGTATGACAAGCACGGATGTCTCACGGATAGGGAGAAGGCGAAATTGGAGAAACCAACGTTGCCTGCAGCCGACCGGAGCCCAGCCAAAGCGCGCAAACTCCGTCCGGATGAAAGGAGCCAACCGGAGGAGCAAAGGAAGAGACGGGAGGAACCGGGAGGTACCAGCCCGCGACCAGAGGAGCGCCGGAAGAAAAGGGAAGACCCGGAAGGAGGACAACTGGGAGGAAGAGGTCCACAGATGGAGGAAAGGCGGAAGGAGAGAACGGATCTGGCAGGGGACGCGCAACCGGAAGGGGAGGGTCCCTTAGTACGCGCCCGGGGACAGCAGCCGCAGAAGCGGAAGCGGGTCATCCGGAGTGACGGAGGGGAGGACTCGGACATCCGGGAGATTTCTCTTCTCCGGGAGGACGCTTCCCCTCTCAGGAAGAAGACCCCAATCCGGATGAAGACGACTCCGGTAGACAGTCGACGTGCCTGCCCCACAGGAGAACCCGGTCCAAGCAACCGCAGGGCGAACGCGCAGGAGAAAGGGAAACAGAAGATGGTGACAGAACCGGAAGAAGGAATTGGGGAGCGAGACCGGGCGGACGAGCCAAACCGGAGAGAGGAGCCCTCCCCTGTAGCAGAGCCAAACCGGGAGGCACAACAGGACGTACCGATCCTCGCGAGATCGGACGTCATGCTAATGCCAATCCGGGCAACTTTGGACATGGTGGAGGGGCAGTACACCCCACTTTACAATGCAGTACGGGGAATTGGGAATGTCCTCAGGAGCACGGATGTGAAGGAGTTTCCGGAGATGGTCAGGCAAATTCGGCGGGAGGGAAGCCGGGCTCGCAAGGAGGCCACCGGAACGACCCAGCTCATGCGGGAACAGAAGAAGGAGCTGAGGCGGGCGAAGCGGACTATCCGGACCATGGAACAACATGACCGGACCTGCTTCGAGACGGTGTCCCGGTTGTTCCGACCGGATGGGAAAGTACAGACCAAGGCGAGGCTGTACGATGAGCTGATGAGCGATTCCGAGGAGGAAGATGTAGAACGGGTAAAGAGCATCGTGAAGAAGTATGCTGCCCGGGTGGAAGAGGTGCTCGTGGAGTTCCGGGCGCTGGCAGCAGAGGTGCTTGCAAGGTGCTCACCCGTGCCTGAACCGGAAGCGGGGGAGACCAGCAACAGGGATGGGAGAGTCCCCCTGTCCGGAAGTGAGTTGCAGGAGAACTTCCGGTTGTCCGACGAGGCACCCCAAGCAGGAGATTTGGACCGGTTGCTGGGAGGGAGAAGCTCCACCCCGGAACCGACCTCCCGGATGAGAGCAGAGATGGAGCCGGTTCAGGTAGCCGAGCCAGAAGAAGCAAGTCTAGCCGGGTTTCTGAACCCGGAAGAGGAGATGGCGGAGACGGATGCCCACACTACTAGAAAATCCAACTAATCTGTTGATTCGGTCGCGTTGACCGGGACACTTTTCTGTTGATTTGGTCAATTTTTTGTTCAAATCAACATAAAAGTGTCCCGGTCAACGCGACCGAATCAACAAATTAGTTGGATTTTCTAGTAGTGCCAATAGGGTGAGGACGGAAGGCCAGAGGGTGGGCCAGGAGGCAACCCGGACGGTCAACCGGATGGTGCGTAAAGGCGCGAACCGGTAGGCGAACGGCAGGGGAACGCGGCGAGCAAGGAAGCGGATCGGAGGATCGGATCGGGAGCAGCTGCTCGGGAGCGGCTGAGTAGTTAGGTTCCGGGTTTGATGGATCCGGCCTTGTGGGCCCTTGTTGAGTAGGGTAGGATTCTTTTTGGGAGTTAGGTTTTTAGGATTCTAATGTTAGTTGCAGTGTAGGAAGAGAACTGAATCGTGGGGTAGTCCCCCGGTTTTCCGGATCCCGAGTTTTTAGGATCTGCGGGTTTCCCGGATCTGGTCGGCTTTGTGTTTGCTTTTTATCCAGGGATGTTCCTCATTCCTGGGGTCTTTTTGTGTACCATTGTTCTTTGTAAATGATCATAGGCATACTCTTCTACGAACCGGAGTGTTTGTGTATGTGTGTATGTGTGTGTTGTTGATTGAGACAGTGGTCCAACTAGTCCCTTGGTAACCGGAAGGATTGACCGGGTTCTGTTGTAGATCCAGTTAAGAGTCTGGGTATTGGGAAAACTCAGAGATTGTTTGAATGTGGGTTGTTTCGTGCTGGGTTGTAAGGTCTAATCCGGGTTAGTGGCTGAGTGGGTAGGAGGGGGTACTCCGGTCCTCTCAGAACTCCTGGACGGGTAGTCCGGTTGAGGTGCCAGCACCTGGGTAGATCGTGTGACAAGGAGAGCCGGAATGGTCAGAGTAAAACGAACTGTTAGGAGTCCAACCGATTCCGGATACCCCGGATAATAGTCTATCCCGGTTATCAAGTCGTTGTAGTATTTTTAGAAGGGGGAAAACCGGGTTGCGCTTAAGTGACCGGCTGTGGGTTTGGGATGAATCTGCAGCTGAAGTGCAGTACGGGAATTACCCGGATTGAGGAGTTGAGTTAGAATAACCGGAAGGTAGTGAAGTTCCCATCACAGAAATCAGCAGGAAGGGTGTGTCTTTAAATCCAGCACCGCTAAATGTAAATGGAGAACCCTCTGAAGGAAAACAGAGGTTAATATAAACCGGGTTGAGTTGTTTGGATAGACCGGACAGAGTAGGGTTGGATAAATTCCCAACTCGGACGAAAACCGGATCTAGTCGTAACCGGGTCAGTCAGTATAGGAAGGCCCGGTTTAGTAGGAAAGAGGAATTCAGCTGGTGACAGAGAGAGAGAAGTCACCAGTCCGGGACCATCTCCGGGAACCTCCCACTTCACCGAATCTCCGCGGAACGATAACCCGGAAATCACCTCTACGAGCGTTCTTAATACGAAAAAGTGCGTTCTAGGGGAGTATCCGGTATCACGTGCTACGACAGTGATGATAATGGTCACGAGATGAATTGAAGGGAGAAGGGTGCGGATGGCCTTAACAATGGAATAGGGGTTTAATTTTAAATTGTGCATGAAATTCACACAGTGACAAAGATCTGGTTGTGCATGAAATTCATACATGGTGAGAAGGAATTGATTGTGTAAGTAATTCATACATAGTGATAAAAAATAATATCCAATTGAAGTGGTCTAGGCAACTTCTATTTTGAAAATTCATAAATATATTAATAAGTACATTGATTTGTGGTCTTTTTTTTCTCTTTCATAATAGTGCATATCATACACTAAATAGAGTAATGAGTGCAATCACGACAAATGTGTTCAAATTTTCTTTGGTTGAGAGGGAGAGGTTTACAACTTAGAATGTCACAATAACCTTCTCTAGCCTCTTAGTTGTCGAAGGTTATCTAGTTTGTCAACCTTTGGATGGAGACTTGTGACAAATAAATAAACAATAAATGCTAGGAAGGCTTGCTTCCGTCTTTGTTTAACATTCCCTAATGAGTGTGGAGTGGAAGTTGGGAAGAACGGAATTTGAACTCATGTTGACATGGAAGATTGCAATGGAAAGGTGTTGACATAGGCTCTCATTTTTGAACCTCTTTACTTTCACTTTTTGAAAATTTAACCTAAATTCAATTATACTTTGAACTCACACACCCTCCAAAATCTCATTTTTGAATGTGAATTATTTAGTTCAAAGACATACTATGATTAACAAACCCAATGCTCCAATCTTACCAAGGTTTAACTTGCACTTGTTTGATTAAGCTGTGCTTACATTTATATAATTGAATACTATTAATCGAATCCCTAATTTCAACACAAAGTTTAAAAAAATTCAGCACTGAAGTTCTCTGGAGCCACCCTAGACTCCTAAAGGTTAACATAGCTTAGTAGAGGAGGAGTGAAAGCACAAAAAACTCTATCAAAAAGTTAGTCTGCCATACTAAAATCATACTCCCTCTATCCCATAATGACTTGCACGTAAATTCTTTGAAATCTACCTCTTGAGGTAGATTTCAGAGAACCTATATGTAAGTCATTATGGGACAGAGGGAGTAATTGTTTTGGTCAAAGGCCATAAATTTATATCAAACTATATTATATTTTTGGTTTAATTTCACAAAGCCCTCTAGAGTTCTTATAGGTACTTGAACCCAAATTTTCAGAATAAAATCTTCAAAAAAGTTTACAAAAAGTAGTGTTTGAAAATGAATGCCTAAATCCAATCTCGGTTGCAAAATTGATGGCCTTAAATATACTTAACATAAATGTAATTTTCATGACTTTTGAAATAATGATAGAGTTGAGGTCCTTGTCCCAAAAACAAGTAGAAATAGTATGTTTTGATATACTTCTTGCTTGTTTTATACCAACTTTGTTGATTGGTACAAAACTACTTTGTCAATTTTGGCCACTTTTACGTCAATAAAAAATTTATAACTACTTATTGAAAATCAGATGTAACTACTTATTGTTTTTCAAGTAGACTTTATAAAACAACAGATGTCTTATTTTATTGTTAATTTCTTTTTTACAAAATTCAAACTTATAATGTATTTTTTAACCTTGCATTGTTGAATGGTCATAAGAATCAGAGATGGTAGACTTTTTCGTGCTTTCACCTGGAGGATAAACATTATCAATGATTACATCACATGTGGCAATGGCTGCACTTGAATGGTCACTGTAACACATGCTTCACTTACAACAGTAATCACTTTCAACCTTAGAACTCTTCTTAAATCACTACAACAAAATTGTGTTGACAAACACAACTGCATTTGAGTTTGTTTTTTACAACCCAGTCTAAAAACAACACTCATGCCAAGGGATTGGAACCTCAGCATTGCATTCAACACCTGATGCGGTCTCCCAACCAAATTCAAAGAGTTTTCCGTCTCCAAAACAATGGCGTCATGAAGCTCCCGGACCACGCCGCGCATATAAGGCCGGTGCACGCCTTTTGGCTCCACGCTTTGAATGGCAATCTCCGCCACTTTCCACACGCTGTCCATGTTGGCGTGGCTGCGTTTGATCACAGGGTCCAAGATGCCTTCGATGTCGCCGGTTTGCAGAGACCTCCGGACCTTCTCGATGATGTTCCACTGGCTTTTATCTTCCAGTGTGTTGTCGATGGGTTGCCGCCCGCACAGAAGCTCTAGCAGTACCACGCCAAAGCTAAACACGTCGCTCTTCTCTGTCAAGTTGTTGGTCGACCAGTACCTGCAATTAATCAAACAAGAAACGCAAATTTATTAATTAGTGCAATGAAAGCAATTGAATCTTGCTTTCTACAATGGAGCATAAATTCTTTTGTTTTGTGCAAAAAACCTGAAAATCTGAAAGTGCCAGAACACTTGAAAATATTAGCCATAATAGCCATATTTGGCAAAAATGGGGTATTCAAGTACCTAGACCTCTAAAATCTATGGTAATTGTAGACTTGAGGTTCACCATGCTGCCGTTGAGCAACTCAAAATCTATGACTAATGTAGACTGGAGTTCATGCGCCAACTAAGTTGGGCAACTCACTCGGCAACTCAAAATCTACACTGGTCAGTTACTTGTTATACAATAAGCCTTTAGGATCTGTAAATTGACTGGGTTCCTAAAATTGTTCCTATTCACAAGTTTTAAAAATTCTGTCTCTAAAATACTTGTAGATAGGGACAGTTTAAAGAACCCCAACAGATTTAGATTTAGGGAAGACAGTGTCGTTTCTTTTGGCTACCAAAAGTAGACTTGTGTCACCAACTTCATAGGCATGTATCACCTAGTACTTAGTGTATGCAAACTTGTAATACTTGCTTTTAGTAACTGGAAGAAAAACAAAATGAGCATCCTAGGAAGAGAGATTCACATGCGAAGTGGCAGTGTGCATACTCAGGATCCAAATAGCCAGCGGTTCCTTTGACCATAGTGGAGACGTGGGAAGCTTGTCCTTCTTCGGGACCCAGTCTAGAGAGACCGAAATCAGCCACTTTGGCCACGTATTTTTCGGTGAGGAGGATGTTGTTGCTCTTCACATCACGATGAATAATGGATGGAGTACACCCACCGTGAAGATACTCTAGACCTTGTGCAGAGTTCACAGCAATATCCAGCCGCATTTTCCAATCCAATGGCTCTTGTAGGGCTAGTGGAGAGCCTGCAATATCATTTTTGGATGGGTTAGAATTACACTACTGTCACGTTTTGATCATGCATATATTAATGCAGAATAGGGTTCTTTACTAAATGGATTACTTTGTTTTTAGAGTACTAGAGTGTGTTAGACAGACATACCATAGAGATGTTCACGAACAGTGCCCTTGTGCAAGAACTCGTATACCAACATGTGACTCTTGCCTTCCAAGCAATACCCCATCAACGAAACCAAATTCTTGTGGTGCACCCTTGAGAGCAATTGTACCTGGAGGACACTTTTTTAGTAATACTAGTGGTATTGTAATAGAGAACCCGAGTGTATTTATTGTGATTTAAAACCCTAAGCCGTGAAACACAAACTAACTTTTTTCAAGTAAACAAAGTACATAATTTGCATGTTGGAAGACACTCAAATCAGATGGAAACACACATGATAACATACATGATAAACTCAATGGAAACAACATAGCAGAAGATGATTATATCTCATAATTAGACTATATTATGTCCAGTAACATGAGTACAACCTTGAATGTTGTGAACATTGGCAATTCTCATAACGAGAGGTTGTACTTTCATGACATTACCAAGTGCATTTGCGAAGTTAGAAAATAGGAGAGCATAGAAACAAAACGTACCTCATTATTGAATTCGTTCACACCTTGACGAGAATTGGCGTCGGAGACCTTGACAGCCACTTCTCGGCCACCAACAAGCTTGCCATAGTAAACAGGGCCAAAGCCTCCTTCACCAATCTTTATGATGAAGTTCTGCGTGGCGGCTGTGATCTCTGCAAGCAAATACTGCTTTGCGCCTTGTACGTTCCCAGTGTCCACCATAACCGCATTGCCGTAGGTGTCCCCGCTGCCATTTCTGGATTGGTGGGCTAGCAATTCAGTGATCTTGTCCGCCTTCGCTTTGTTTCGTTTCCGAACGCAGCAGACGAGGATTCCAATCAAAACACCAACACCGAAGATTCCTCCTACAACCCCAGCTATCACACTCGTGCTTAGATTTGATTTGCTTGATGGTGGGGTAAGAGATGATGGCGGCATAGGTTTAACAATTGGTGGTGGTGAACCAGGTGATGCTGGAGTAATCGCGGGTGGTGGAGTAATTGGTGATGGCGTAGCTAGTGGTGGTGACGTCGGGGTAACCGGTGATGGTGTTGGTGTCATCGTGTTTCCAGGTGCGTAAACGTTGACAGTAAATCTCATGCCTCTAATACAGTTTTGCGGTAACTTTGCTATAAAATATTTGATCCCAGATTCTGCAAGTTGATGGGTTTCAATAGAAGGGGAGAATTCGTTATACCATACATTACTAGTACATTTTTCATAGTTTGTGTACGAAACGTCAAAAACTCTAGCGGTTGAATCGGAAGTAGTAAATGCTGCATACAAAAACAAAATAAACTACATGTTAGATAATATTCCCGTATTAATATATTAAAAACTTGTAAGAGGCTAACTATATAATTGATAGTTTTATAACCATTATATTTGTATTAAAAACTTCAAAAGATTTCAAATGTATAATATGAAAGTTTTAAACTTTAATGTCATTAACAATACCTATATAGATTGTAATTGATTATTGGAAAAAAAACACATTGGATATTATAGATTACATTAGTACTAAAAATTAAATGTTCTAGTATAATTGATATAATCTCATATTGTTCTCCAATCATATTTTTAAATTTTAGATTGATAATTGCAAAGTGCATTTATGTTACATTATTTTATGTAACTAAATATATTTTGAATTTAATTATGCATTTGAATTTTATTTTTTGAGTATTCAATAATTTTTAAAATGTGACAAGACATTTTTTAATATAAAATTTGATAAAATATTTCTAGTTCTAATTCTAAATTATAGCTAACTTCAATTATGCAACTATGTGACTTTTTTAGCAAAATCAATTGAATAAAGTGATATCATCCCTATTTTATTTCATCCAAAACACATTCATTCATCAATGATGATAAATTGAGGTTCCTAATTTCGTAAAGAATTTGAATAGAACTCATAACGAACTTAAATACAACAAAAACATTTTTTTAACCCCTAAAGGACCAAGTGTCCTAACTAGCTAACATTTACAAAACCAGGTAGATTCCCATGATGTCAATTTTGAGTCTACCATTCTCAGATTTTTATTTAATGTAAGAAATTTCAAGAGCTTCTTGGAAATATATATTTTTTTTCCCATTGGATATTAGTAGAAAAACTTATGTTGCTTGAAGCCATCTATTGTGAGGCCGGGTAGCTTGGGAAAATGCTACATTACTCTAAACGCTCTATAATTTGATACAGAAACAAGTGACATGATATTATTTGGGATGGTTAAAAAAAACTCTCCGTATTTAAAAAATTTCATTCCTTGAAGAGTCAAAAATTTATAGTGTAGTTGGGTAGGGTGGGAAAAAATTAACTTTTTTAGAGATAAAAAGTAGAGTTTTTCTTATTTTATCGTAATTTTTTTCTACTTCAAAAAGAGGCAAGAATCTTTGTTTTTACCTTTTAAATTGAGATATTTAACAATACGAAGTTCACAATAAAATTACATGTGTTTGGCAATGGTTTGGACCTCCTCCACTTGTAGTATTGTTTTCAATATGATAAAATCATTCTCCTACTTCTTAAATTTGGTATACAAGTAACTAACATTATGTAGATTGTGAAAGTGAAGAGCGACAAATTTTTGTATTAATACATTTTCAAAATAGGAAGAAAAATATTCAAGAAATTTTTTTGGGCCGGATTTGCTTATATCACACATTCTCACTTTAAACGTATTCATCTTCTAATCTGTATTGTCAAAGATTGTGGGTTCTATTGTGCAGAATCCTTTGGTTTTAAAGGAAAAATTCTACAGTTGGATTGTGAAAAAAAGGTTTTTAAAAAAAAATTGTGCCCTAGAAATTAGAAATGGCAGCATTGAAGTGATTTTTGAGCAAAATTGTTCCAGTCCTTTAGGAGTTAAAAACTTCAAACTATTGTCAATTTGTGTGCCTTCTTTCTTTCTTAGTGCGCAAAGAATAGGAGCATCCTCAGTCCATCATTTTAAATGAAAAATGTGCTCTACACGATTATTCCTCATTTATACCGCCTCTTTTACATTGATGAATTTAAGCTACTCTAAGAAGAGCTTACTTATATGATTGGTAAATTAAAGCTTTCAAGTCAAAAGAGCTTGTTTATCTTTCGGTAAATCACAGTTTAAAGTGAAGAAATGCTAGTTAAAGAGTATAGACAAATGGAAGTAGAAGAAATTACCAATAATGAGTTAACTACTATTGAATTAGTAGAAGTGGCATCAATTTCCACCAATTGTAAAGCTTTGTAATGCACAACTTTATACATCTATGTTGACTCATTTCTTATTAGAAAACTCACTTAACCTTAATTTGCTAAATGTCATTGGTTTTCAAAAACTATGAGGAAAATTTGACAAAATGGGTGTTGCCAATCCCAATAAGTAACATGAAACTTTAGGTTTTTATCCAAGTCTTTTGTAAAAATAATTAAATTTATTGTCATTGTTTTCATCATTTGAACATATTTTTATGTTCATAATATTAATTCATATTTTGTAAAACTTGTATAATGCTAACGATTTAGGCTTCTTTTTCAAATTACAAATTATATGACATTTTTTCTATTTTCCCGAATCTATCATATTTGAAATATTTTTAATTAAGAAAAACCAAAATTCTAATTTTCTTCAAATTATAAATCTATGCCACTAAATAAAAGACATTAAAAATGTCTAATCTTAATGAAAAGTAATTAGTGTAAAAAATTTATTATGTTGGAAAAGAATTAGATTTGTTGTAATATTTCAATTCTGTTTAGAAGCAGATGTCAAAAGGAAAGGTGGTTCCAAAATATTTGTACAATTGAATTTGAAAAAAATCTTATATCTTTGTTAAACCAATTTAAAAGCAGTTACTTTCAAAAGTTTACCAAAAGTAATTTTTATTTTTAGTATATGAATTTAAATATAATAAGCTAAAATTGTGAAAAAATAAGTATTATATAATCATTTCACTAAATTTCTTGTTTGATGTATTCTAAATGATAAATTTTACTACATATAGCAAAAATTGTAGGCATACTTGAGTATTTTGATTTTTAATCATTTTAAAACACGTACTAATAAACTATTTTTAATTGTACAATTGCAAAACCAAGTTTGATACAACTTTCCAAATGAATCATGAGAACAAGGTTCAA
The DNA here is from genome assembly GCA_022496805.1 of Pohlia nutans. Taxonomy (NCBI): domain Eukaryota; kingdom Viridiplantae; phylum Streptophyta; class Bryopsida; order Bryales; family Mniaceae; genus Pohlia; species Pohlia nutans. The sequence goes on from CM040085.1 coordinate 38,267,417, forward strand.
AGAAATAGATAGCACATATGTGTCTGTTCTCATATTATTAGGAGTTACTTTGAATTGTTTGAAATTTAATTTCAACTTACAATCTTATTGTTAATCAAATTTCAAATAAATGTTTTGATCACTTACATAAAATATCTCCAACAATGAATGAAATATTGCTTGGCCAATCTTCATAAAAGGTTGCTGAAGAAGGAATTGTCCAAGTTGCAGTATTTCCACCAACCTATAATTCCAAAAAATAATTTAAATAGTCAATAAGTAGGTAATATATTATATGAAATTTTATATTAGAAATTAAATTATATATATATATGTATATATATGTATTCTATTAAATAGAATTAAAATATATAGATAAATATTTTAGATATTTTTAACAAAATAACCCACATTCTAAGATTACATTAAAAATAATATAGTATATAGTGATATCAAGTAGTTAAAAATTATTTAATATAAAAACTTGCAATATTCTTTTTTTGTAAACTTTTATGATAAATATAAGTTTCCAATTTCATTTTAACATTTTAAAATCATAAATTTCCAAATTTATATATTATATAAGGATAAAAATTTACAACTAATAAAAATTATTATTCTCATATCATGGCAATTGCACTACATTTATAAACTATATGCTATAATAAATTTATAAACTATTTGCTATCATAGTTATTCAGTACAATAAATCATTGTGAAGTATGTATGGTGCCAAGAGTAGTAGTAGGTATCAGTGTTACAGACAATGGTCAAGAGTAGCATATGCGAGTTAATTTTATAAATCTAACTGTGGATTTTTTTACTCCAAATTCATAACACAATTTTATATGTAGTCGTTTTAACTTTCATTATATCATTTAGAGCATCTAAAATATTTTACAACACTTATATTGACGTGGGCCATTTCAAATAAGAGACCCTTATTATTTAAGTTACGTATACTATTTTATATACTAAGTAGGATAGTAGTTCTCTCCAATATGACCGTATGTACTTAATAAGTGCGCTTAGGATATTGTAAAAGTGCCTCTATTTTGTGCTTGAGTAGGTTCTTTTACATTTACCCCATAATTCATTTATACTAAAGCACATAGAAAGTAAAAAATACAAACTCTTGCAAAAATCAACATTAAATGAAGAAACACGAACCCACATAGGCTTCTCATGTCTGACACATGTTTCCAACTTGACATTGTGTTAGACGTTTGACATCCACTGGTAAATTAGGCAAGTGTCAAATATGTTAAACAACTTGGATAAATTATTCCCAAATACCCAATTGATATTCTAGAATATTCCATGTCTACTTGGAGAATATGCTTGTTTGACAAGCGGAGGGTCTAGTAAACGTCCTTGACGTGTTCAACAATTTTTGTAGTGGTCAAGTAAGACAACCCTGAACACACATTTATGAAATCTTGACCTTCATTATTTTAGAATTTAGGTTTAATTAGTGTGGACTCTTCTTGAGGATCGTCTAATTAAGCATCGCATTATTTGTATACCCACAGTAATTGGTGTTAGTACTTGTTTACCTGAAAGGTTTCAGGTTGTCGGTTTGGCACATTCACATTGGGTAGTGGCGGGGGTGCAGGAATGGTCATAGGATTCACGGTGGGTGAGATTTTTAAGCCTTGAGTACATTGAACTGCGTCGTCTTGAATGAAATAGTAAGTCCCAACATCAGTAAGCTGAATGTACACGTCAACACCAAGGAAAAACCAGAAATTAATGAATTCTAGGTTATTACATGCCGCATAGTTTGCACTTGTCTCTTGTTCAATATCCCCAGTGCCTCCGGAAAAACCTGAAATAGATTAAATAGTATTACAAAAATTAGTGTGTGCACTGAATCAATACAATGATGAGCCAATCTTGATTAGCTAACATGGATACAATGCAAAATAAAATAGAAGAGTTTGAGTAAATACACATTCACATTGTGAAGGAGTTCTTGTGTTGTACTTTACAATGGTAATGAAAAAAATAAAGGACCAAGAAGCCCGAATTGGGCTTCATGTTTTTTTTAGCAGTATTGAGGGCTTCAAATTTATTTGTGTTTTGACCAACACATACAATTTTTCTTCAGAGATTCTGGTGATGTAAAACTTGACTCCATCTATGTTACAGTTTTTACAATATGATCGATTGAAATTGTCATTTTGAAACCATGAATTCTTGGTCCTTTTGGGATTAATAATATCAAATTGAAATTAGAATCAATGCCATTAATACATTGTTCTGGAAATGCAGGGTGGAGGTATAAGGTACATCAACCTAATAATTTTCCATTGCTAGTATTACAAACCTAGTTTACCTTGAAAAAAGTGCCTCCAAGTATGTTGAATTGCTTAAAAGTGCACTTTCCGGTGATTCTACTTTAATTTCTTTAGAAATTAGTTTTGTCTTATTGGCAAGGTAATGGAATTTGCAATTAACACATAAAGGACCAAGGATTCATGGTTTTAAAGTGACAGCTACAATCAATCATGTCATGAAATTTTGTGTTGCTGGAATTAGTGAAGAGCATTATATGTGTTGATCAAAGACAAATAAATTTAAGAAAAAAAGAATGCACACAGGACTACCCAAACAATTATAACTATTACTATTACATGAGGTCCAATTTGGGCTTCTTGGTCCTTTTATTACGGGTTAAGTAACATGCAAATGAATGGGGGCCGGTAATCAACATACGTAGTACATCTCCAATTCGGAAGCTGATGCTTGATGCCCAGCTGGTGAAGAAATCAGGCGTTGCAGGCACCGTCCACAAGGCATTGGATCCACCAACTTGGAAGATTTGAGGCAGTCGGTATGGATCTGTAGATACATGGCTCACAACCTGCGGCATCATGTGAGAATGGTGGTCATCTTCATGATCACTGGAGAAACTATATGCAGAGCCTCTCATTTTCGTGATCAGATGCTGCGTTCCTAGACAAGCTCCAGAAAGAGCCATGAGAAAAATGCATGCCTGCGCCACATTTTTTGTGCTGTAACTCCGGCTAGTCCTCCGCAATGTTGAAACTCCATACAATATTGTTGTAGTACCTTGTTCTTCTCCTGCTAAAGCATGACCCGGTACATTTTATCACCATTGGTTAATTTTAGAATCGCAAAATGAGCACAATTTAATCTAATTATAGAGTATATGTATATTTATAGCGCATACCATTTAAATATATAAACATTAAAGTCCTTCAAGTCTCAAATTCAAACAAGTCTCGATTTAACAAAAAACAGTGTTTTGCACAACAATATAAACTATGTGAGCAATGAGAATGTCATCATTCATGGGCGGCCTTCTTAGCAAACTCAATCCCATTTCTCATAGGGTGGCAAATATATATATACAAACTAAGGTTGAACAAATGGATTATTCACATTCTTCAAGATTCTCTTTTGAACATTCTTCAAAATTATTCTTTCAAAATAATTGTCATTATAAATATTGTCCATCAACCTTGCGCTCTTCCACTGTTACAGCCAACTTCAATTCTATTGGATTCTTCATAATACTAGTAGAAATTTGGTCCTTAGTGATTAGTCCCTATTCTCATTGTGCATAACATTCAGTAGCCTTTGTGACTGCTGCCTTCTTCCAACAGAATGATGTGGAATATTCCACATCATTTCATTCCCCAATGAAATGATGTGGGATATTCCACATCACATCAGTAGCTATGGGGACACGTGGCATTAAGCAAGATCAATCAACAATGGTGAGCAGTAATCGAAAGCACTCACTCAATCACAATTCAACAGTGTTTTGTAATTGTTTACTTGATTCAATAGTTCATTCAATTACAAATCACTGGTCACTCCATATATAAAGGTGGATGAAACTAAAAGGCAGCCTCTTGGAAGGCTACTGAATGTTATGTGAGTCTTACTGTATTCGGGCTTAACACTTAACAGGGATTTTTAAGCCTGCACTTACAAAGTGCTCACACACTGGAAGCTTTCGAACTTTTAGCCCCCTGGGCTAAAACGGCTGTGGGGGGGCTAAACCACAACGTTTAGCCCCGGCTAAACCCGAATCTCCCTGCAACCATCCTTTTTAGTCCCGGCTAATTTGTGTTTTAGCCCTGACTAGTGGTACAAAAAGGGGGCTAAAAAGGGGGCTAGTGGTACAAAAATTTAGCCCCCCCCCATTTTTCACATAGTGCTAAGGCGGGCTAAAGAGGAGGCTAAACTACCTTAGTTTAGCCCCGGCTAAACTGATCAAAATTTCCAGTGAAACACTCATATAAGCTAGCTAGCTGTCTGTAACTATATATTTCCCTTACTACTGCAACCATGTATACAGTATGTTTTGCAGGTAAAAAGAAATGTGCTTGCAGTTCACACACTAAACTTTCAAGACTTTCGTGCTCATCAGACATCTACAGAGCATTCAAACCCTAGCTAGAAAAAGATGATGGGTGATGCACAGGACTCAGCCTGCATTCTACTAGTTGTATACAATAAGATGATAATGGTAAGTTGACTAGTCAACACCAAGTTTTCCTTAACAGTAAGAGTCTGAGTATAACCCATAAGGATGCATCTAATGTGAGTTCTCTGATGAACCAGAATGTACACTCTCTGATCTTTTTACTCACGAGTACAACTTAGCAATATGTCCTAAATATAACCTTCTCAAGCCTTATAACTATATCAAGTCCTTAATGCCTAAACATCCTCACCCCTTTTTAGATTTGGAGAATTTCAAAGATGTATTATAAATTGCAACATACAACATAGAGGGATATCTTGAACTTGATGTATAAATAAAAGTTTTATAATATGAATTTTAGATTCTATCAATACGGTTAGATCTATGATTGCAATCACCAATATTTTTGTATAAAATTTGAAACTTAAGATTCAAAATTCTTTTGTTATTCGATTACGAATAAGATATTGACAATATGTGAATGAAATTTGTTGTGATGGGTTGAAATATAATACTCTAAGTGTAAAGTGTAGTGGGTTTTGAAGATTTTTTGGTTACTTAATTTGACGAGTTGACTTTTTCAAGAGCACTTTTACACTGAAATCTTAGAATTTTTTGGTGAATCACTGCAACATGAAATGAGGCATAAAATTTCCCCAAACCATCCCCTTTCTAAATGGTTGACGCATGCATAAAACTAACTTCCCATAAAATTTATAGCAAAAATCCACACTGCATAAAGTCAACGACGGATGAGAAAACGGAGGTTGATTATGTTCATCATCCAGAAAATTGATGCTTGAACGTATCAAAACCTTAACCCTAATGGACTGAGCCCTGAAGTGAAAAGCAGGCACTCATAAGAGTGCATGACTTCCAGCAACTTTTAGAAAATAATAAAAAGTTCCTATTCATGGCTATAAAAAGTATTGATGTTTTCCACTACATGTTTAAACCGTATTCTTCATTTCTAACTCAAACTTGGTTTCATTACAAAGAAAACAAAGTTTCCTACAGTAAACAAAATTCTGAAAATAGACCAAGTTAGAGAATCTATCCGAAAATCAGCTGCGACCACAATATAAGTTATACTCTGGTACTCCAAGACAACTTGGGCGCCTGCAGGGCTCAAGATGACGGTACTAAATACTTCTCTATGAAATGAACTTCCGGATGTATATATGGAAAAAATAAATATTGGTTTCAGACTTCGGTGCAAAACCTGGTCCGGTGATGGGAAGCATATCGACATTGACTGTATCCGCAGTAAGCAAGTGACCAGCACCACCAGCGTCACCAGCAACTAATTCTTCAAGTGCCATTGTGTGAAGCTGTGCCATCGATCGATAGCTAGCTAGCTTCCCCGCTGCCGGGATTGGAAGTCCGAATGTCCCCTGCAGAGATCGAGTAAAGCTGCAGTGAGAGCAATCGATCAAGACCGGCTCGATATATCGAGAGTCGGTGAATGTCCTGCAAGTAAAGAAAGATCACTTGAGCTGCTACGAAGTCAATGTGAAAGACAACAGAACAGAAAACACCTAGTAAGTGAAACTAAGGCTAGCTAGTGTGCGTCTGAGTCGAAGTAAGGGCCTCCTTCCATGCAAAGGGGGCAGTGGGTGGTCGGTCCTCCAAAGGAGGATGCTCCACCGATATGGGTGGAAACAGGAGGATTCTAGAGTATAAATTTCCTTTGTACCGAAATGGGTGGAGCATCGGTGGTTCTTGAGACCTCAAGGCCTCAATTCTTGTCATCTGGTGCCTTCCACCCACCACCCACTCACATGGAAGTCCGCAGTGTGAGTCTGTGATGCCGACAGGCCGGGGTATATATAGTGCGACGTGGGTGAGGGAGTACCTGGAAATAAACGAATTTCCGCAACGTGCAGCCCGGATCTCGCCCGGACTACAGGCCAGTAAGGTACGCTACACGCGTTTTGCTAATAAGATAGTGCGTGTGGCACCAATTCCAAAGACACTCTCTACTTTGCATAACCATGAAATTGGCGAGGGCTAAAATTTTTACTGAGTGAAGGAAGTCTTCATTTCACACTGATTTTACATTTTAGTGTCACCATCAGTAATTGAACTCTCTTAATATAAACCCAACCTCACTATTAGCAAAAAGAAGTGTAGCTTGTTCAAATGCGGCTGTGTGATATTTTTACCGCTTCCATTCGGATGTGGCTCCAGAGTAAAGTACAATACCCTATCCTAACTGAACACCGGTACATAGGAATCACGGCATCCTCAGTCCAGGCCTTTGAAAACATCCGACATATTTTTAAATAACTTCTAATAGACAATGACTTAGAAGGTTAAATTACCATTGTTGGAATCACATCTGAAAACTATATATAATAGACCCAAAAGATCATCTTGATTTGGACATTAGATGACCAAGATTCACCGCATTAAAAGTTAGCTAACTCCCAAGAAAATTAGAGGCCTCTTCAAATCTATTCTAAACAAGAAAAATTCAACCAAAGGAGCAACAAATGTGCCATGGTTTGAGTGAATTTTTCCTTTTCAAACTAAATTTGAAGAGACCTCTAAATATTTTTAACATTTGATGGGATGTGTCTAAATCAACCAATGTCCAAATCCAAATTTTCTTGTACTTTCACTATGCATTTTTAAATGCGCTTCTATGATAATATTTTAATAGTCTAATTCGTTGTCAATTAAAAGATTTTTTTAACATGACGGGTGCATTGAAGGGCCTGGACTGAGGATGCCCTCAAAGCATCTGCACCCATGTACACTAAAACTCACATGCTAAAATTATTCTTCTCTATTTGAAGAGCCTTTCAACTTACAGTTCCCCACCAAACATATACTAGTACATCAAATAGTCAATGAACAATCACAATTAGAATATAGGATATATATATATAGGATATATATATATATATATTTATATATATATATTCAATAAATTTAGATTTGAAGAGTCGTTGCTTAACACACTATGATTGAGGGCATTAGCAAAATAATGAGCCCTCTAAGAGCCCTTTAATATTTGACATTGTTAAAATGTATTGAGCCTAGTCCGGGTACAGTAGACGTGTGTGTGAAGTGTCGCTACCTTGTATGACTTTCTTATTGGACAAGTGCCAAATGCCACAAAAGGCATGTCAACTTGTACATGCATATCTGATAGCCAATGGAGGTTGGACATGCCAATGTGATCCATCATTGCACTCAAAGCTTTGGGTGAGGGAAAGTAGGATGTCCGGCATTTTCCATATTCCAAAGTACAAATTAAAACCTTTGTTGGGGTCCTTTGAAAGGGATCTAGGGGGCCTTCTACAGGGTTCATTATTTTGCTTACGGTACATAGACTATTTGGAAAGGCTCCCAACATTTTTTTATCCTTCAATGGCATGGGTGTGGATGCTCTCAAATCAAATCACTTTGTATTAATTTATGACCTATCTAAATCAAACTAAGATTGTTAAGGATGTCAACAAATTATTATTTTTGTTAAGAAAACGTCATAAGTCTATTATATTAACCCCTAATGGTCCTAAAAGACCAAGATGCCCAAATTGGGCTCCATGTTTTTTTTAACAGTTTTGATTAGGTCCTATTTGGACTTCCTCTTGTTCAAATTTATTTGTTTTCTGACCAATGCATGTAGTGATCTTCACTAGTTCTGGTGATATAAAATCTAGTCCCATCTAAGTTATATTGTTCAAAATATGATCAATTGAATTTGTCCTTTTCAAATTGGAAGTCTTTGGTCCTTTAAAGTTAAATGCACATTATCACGCAATCTGTCACGATACATCACAAAAACGGTCACGTTTTCATCCCAAATGTTTCATCATGTCATGCCAAATGTTTTTCCATCTCGTTTTATAAGACTTCAGCTAGCTATCTGGTTCATGTTTTCCTACGTTCAATGTTGCACTCTGTGCTAGTATGTTTTAATTGTATTTAAATATCAGTTATATTTTAGAGTGGATGAAAGTGTTTCCATAAGTCCATTCCGCAATGCAGTGTCACATTGTTCAAGCATTGTTCTCGATCATTCTCAATGTACAGTGTCTACTAATAAGTTTACAAGCATTCAGCTTTTCGAAGAATTGCCAATAAAAATTGCTAACATTATAAGCTTTGACCCAAATTTGGACAAGTTGTAGTGCACAAGATGAACCATACATTCAATTGAGTTTTGATATTAAAAGATTTTTTTCAAATCTATTCTTATTTGACATTCAGACCTTCAATTTTTACCCTTAACCCTTAAGTGACTGAACGACCATTTTATGGTTGCTACCCTTTTTGCGGGCTGCCTAAGATGAAAAAAATTTAATTTTTAAAAAATATACATATATACATATATATATATATATGTATATGTATATATATATATATATATATATATAAAGAATCAAAAATATTTTCAAATAGGGAATTGAGTCTACTTTCCAACCTAATTTGAATCATATGAATGCAAGTTAAACTCCACCAAGGAGAATTTTTCAAAGACAAAGACCTCAATATTGTCCTAATGTTATAAAATTTATTACTTTGGGAAACTAATCATGTTCTCTCCTTTGAAAAAATTGCTTTCTAAAATTTTAAACTAGAATGTCTAGTTTTAACCAATCATACCAAATTTAGAACTCTAAAAACAAAATGTGTAATTTCCATTACAAAAAGTCTGAACCCTCATGTAGGCCCCTTACATGTTACAAAAAAAAACAGCGAAGCTAAATATGAGAAGCTACTTTCTGACTAATTGGGGTGTCAGCTTGTATAAATTTTAAGAGTTTGATAGGAGCTAATCAATTACAGGAGCTAATCAATTACAGGAGCTAATCAATTACATGTGGGAGTGCATAGAAAAAAAGTGCACTATTACAGGAGCTAATCAATTACATGTGGGAGTGCTCATGCTAATCAATTACATGTGGGAGTGTTCATGCTAATCAACTTGATTAGCATGTAATTGATGGGAGTGCACAAAAAAAAAAGTGCACATGTAATTGATTAGCATGTAATTGATTAGCTCATGTGGGAGTGCACATGTGTACCCAACATGTAATATGATAGGAGCTAATCAATTTGTATTGACATGATAGAAGCTAATCAATGTATATCCAACATCTGACCCAGCTGAAGCTGTCATGATCACATCCCTACAGTAGTGAGCAACAATAGGGGATATTTGGACATTCAAGACAAAATAAATGTAATCTTGGGGTCCTCTTCAGCACATCCTAGAGGCCCCCCCGTGAACTGACATTTTCTCTAATGGGTGAATATTAAATAGTAAATGCTTCTAAATTCATTAAATGAGTATTTAATTTTTTTTTGAAATTTTGACAATACAGATAATTACTGTACATCATGCTCCTCTTTTGGACTATACTTCATCGAAGTTGCAGAAGTAACATTTTATAACACATCTAGGTTTTGTCTTTACCCCTGTGTCATTTAGGAATTAACCCTAAAGCGTTCACACTACAATTACCTGGTCAAACCTCATCAATTTCTCATATTTTAGAACATATTATATTTTTTGGTATTTTCTCATATAAGGTATTGTTAGACTAATTTACCTTGATCTTTTTTTAAATTACATAAATAGAAATGAAATTTATAAGATTTTTCAAAACTTTTTCTTGTAAAATTATGGTAATTACAAAAATGGTTAATATAATACGATTTTTTATAAGAGAAAATGTAAATAATAGTGATGAACAACTAGGTGTAGGTGACATGCTTCTAGAGCTTACATAAATAGAATTTCTATATGCAAAACCTGTTCCAGTGATGGGAAGCATGATATTAATATTGACACCGGAGTGACCAACATCAATGGAAATGGTCCGAAAAGCGTCACCAACAACTAATTCTTCAAGTGCCATTGTGTGAACTTGTGCCATCGATCAATCGATAGCTAGCTAGCTTCCCACTATAAGAAACCCATGTTTTTTATGACGCATTTTAGGTGACATTACCATGTTTTCATTTTAAAAATAACATCAAACGTAACATTCCGGAAGTTATGTTTGATGTTATTTTTAATATGAAAACATGTTTTTTACAAAAACATGGCAAAAAGAACTGTAGTCAATTTTGAGTGCGGTTTTTTTTTACCAAGTTTTGTTATAGTGACTATAGAACTAAGGCAAAGACAATGCATGCTATTGAATGTTATGGTTGGTGAATCGAACATCTTACAATTAACGAAAGATCATATACCGAGATCAATGCTACAAACTCAACGTGAAAAACAATAGAAAAACTAAAACACCTAGCTAGCTTGTTGGGATAAATCTATCTGCACTGCACCAAATGGGTGGTGATTGATGGAGTCGCTCATGGCCCATTCACACCAGCCCTTGCTACCGCACTTGCATCTTTCATGCAAGTAAAATCATATATACTAAAATATAATTTGCGCATTGTTGAAGCTTGCCTTTTCTAATGTAAAACACTGTTGATCACTGAATGCATGTACTGTTCTTTTTTTTTGCGTTGCTTCACTTTTTTACATGCCGCGTTATTTTTGCAATTGTAGAGATATAAACAAGCGGCTGTCGCGTAGTCTCTGCCTTAGTATTTACCCTATATTTATTTTTATGACTGTGTTTATACTGTTCAGTCATGTAACTCCTTGAAAACGGTGCGTTTCCGTAGTCTCTCCCCTGGTGGAGCAGAGACAATAAAATTGATTTTGCAAGGTTACTTACTTTAACGCACGCACATCCTACCGCATGTGGCTGGTGTGAACTGGCCGTGAGAGCTAGCAGAGCCAGAATGGAGCTCTGCACTGAAATTAGGGCAGGGTGGGGAAGTAACAAGTACCTAGCTAGTACTGTGAGTCTCATACCGACATGCCTTGGGTATACAGTCAGACCTCGATAAGTGTTACCTCGATAAGTGTTAAAACTCTATATGTGTTATGGAGATTTCCGCTCTCTTAAATCTAAGACTAGTAAGTGTTATGTGTTAAGTGTTATGCAATGTCGCGCTCCCGATTTTGTAAGTGATAAGTTTCCAAAAAAAGGCTTTTCGTAAGAGCCATCGCTTGGGGGGAGATAATTTTGAGGTAAAGTAATAGTTTCTAGTTGCCAAGTGTCCATTCTAGAAACAAACTGATAGGTAGATGTATTTTTAAGTTCATAAAGTAAAAGATCATATATTTTTAAGCTCATAAAGTACAAGATAAGTGTACTTTGATTTTATAAACTTAAAAATAAAAGGCAACTAGGCAAGGCGGCCATGATTATAATCTGAAGGGACTGAAGGCTATAGAATTATTATTTGTGTTGTGAACTCATTCATAGAATATATGTTGTTAGAGTTCTCATTTGTATTGCAAATTCATCGATAGAAGATATATTGTTAAAGTAAATTTCCTACAGTTTGCAATGGCAAAAGGTCATGAGTTCATGTTAGAGCAAAAACAAGAGATTATTCAGTATCGTGAGACTGTGTTAGCTAGTGGTGGAAAGATTACCAATAGAGCATTAACTGCTTGGACCAATGCACACTTTCAAGTAAACGCGTCTGAGATGAATATTGGAAGAATAGTAAAGCGAAAAGAACACTTTAGTGGACTTGACATTGGACACCTCGGTGATTCCAAGCGCTTACGAAAGTCTCAATGCCTAGAAGTGGAGGAAGCCACTTTTACTTGGTTTACGACAATGCAGGAAAATAATGTAGCTTTATCTGATGACCTTGTGGTGGATGCTGCAAAGAGATTTTACGCATTACTTCCTAGAGGTGCTAACAAGAAGGAGCTTCAATTTTCTCATGGATGGGTGCAAAATTTCAAGAAGAGATATAATATCAAGGGCTATACCCGTCATGGAGAAGACGCATCAGCTGACGTTTCTCAAGAGGTTTTAAAGAAAACGGAAGACATCAAAATACTTGTATCTCAGTACAGGAGTTGTGATGTTTTCAATATGGATGAACTGGGCTTTTTTACAGGTTGGAACCAAATCGTACATTAGCTACAAAAAGGTTATCTGGAAAAAAAAACAGAAGGAGCGCATCACGGTGGCACTTACTGCAAATGCTGACGGAAGCATCATTCTTCCTCCATTGGTTATTAATCAATATTTGAAGCCTCGGGCTTTTACAAGCAGGCACATTCTAAACCTAGAAAATCTAGGTATACAATGGCATGCTAATAAAAAAGCATGGATGACAACACAAATTTTTGAACAATTTATGTTATATTTTGAGAGGAGGATGGTAAGTGCCCAGAAAGAGAAAGTACTTTTGTTGGTGGATAATTTTTCTGGACATCAAGTGTCTAATGTAAGTTCAAGATTGAGGGTGACACGATTAGAGTTTTTGCCTCCAAATACAACTAGTCGTTTCCAGCCTATGGATGCAAGAATCATTGCATCATTCAAAGCTCAATACAGGAAGTTATTAATTCAACATCAAATAGATTGTATTTCAACTGGCAAGAGTTTTGCGATTGATGTGTACCAAGCTGTGACCATGCTTGAGAAGGCTTGGCGTAACGGAGTGACTCCAACAACAATTCAAAATTGTTGGAGACACACAAGAATTCTTTAAGTTCTTGTAGAAAATGAAGTCATTCAAGAGCAGCGAAGGAAAGAGGTAGAGGATGTTGTTGTTGTATTGGAACAACTAAGTTTGATATCCTCTGAGACTGAGACCCCTAACATGAATGTTGAAGAGTATTTAAATTATGAGCTCGAGTTTGATTTGAATAACCCTTATCAGTCTACTGATAATGAAATTATTGAAATGCTTCCATTTCAACAACAAGGTAGTGAACACAAAGATAGTGATCTTGATGAAGCTAATCCTCACGATATAGTAGAAGAGGTTGTAGGCTTTAAAGATGTAGGTAGTGCTCTTCAAACTGTGAAGAAGTTTTTGGAGCAAAGACCTAATGACACCATGTTATCTATTAGGAATATTGAAGCATTAGAAAAACAAGTAGAATCTTAGCGTGTAGCAGAAACTCGCCAAAGTACTATTGATTCATTCTTTCAACGGACTTAGATGAATAATGAATCAATATTCTTTAATTTCATCCATTTTTTCTATAAATGTTATGTATTTACCTTTTTAATTCTTCTAAGTGTTATTTTTTATAAGTGTTACAAATCATCGGCATCACCCTCTATAAGTGTTATGTGTTACTAGTGTCTAAGTGTTAACTAAAAATATGCTCCCAACTCCTGACACTTATCAAGGTCTGACTTGTAAAACTAACCCCCTCTTTCCAATGGTTGAAAATTACCGAGAGGGTCCCCCTAAACTAAATTGAAACTACGGTCCCAAATTCGAAAAAAGTTACCAACAAATGCTTCTAGGATGTCCAAAATGGAAATTGTAGAGAATTGGGTCCGGGGATGAATAGTGTATTTGCATTCACGTCAACGGGGGGATTTAGAGTCGAGGTGTCAGCCCTAGTGGCCCGGTGTGATTCTTTTACCGCCCCTACCTTAACGTATTTTTAGATGTGGCTTTGTACAGACAATACCTCCATTGCACACTACTACACATTCAAGGGTCCAAGCATCTGCACCCTTGCACGCTAAACTTATTCATCTCTATTTGCAGAGCCCTTCAACTTAGAATTCTCCACCACAGTCCGGGGAGAAATTTTAGCTTAACCAGAGCTCTAAGATCCTACAAATTTTTGGACCAACCTATCTTTTGGAACATTCTCTCTGCTAAGCCTTAAGAAAATAAGAAGTATTAATCTTTGATTTCCTTCTCAAATGATGAATTTTTTCTTTAAGATTTTGAACTCAATTAGGAAATTTTAAATTCCAACTGGCTAATCTGTGCTAATGTTTGGTTCCACGGACATTATCCCCACCCTCACACACCAAATGTATACATTAACCCCTAAATGACCGATCGACCATTTTCTGGTCACAGCCCAAACAATAGTGATTGCCCATGGGCAGGAAATGACATTTTTTAAGTTTTGATTTTTTGTTTAACCCTTAAACCTCAAGAGGGCCTGGGCGGGGCAGCCCGGAAGGCATCTAAATTTTCGGAGGTGAAAAAAAAAAGAAAAAAAAGAAAAAAAAAGAAAAACGAAAAAATGAAAAAACGGCTCTGCTGGCCAGCATTGTTGCGGCACTTTAGCACTGCGGCACTTTTCAAGAAACGACCTCTGCTGCCCCAACCTCAACTCCTGTTCATTTTGATAACTTTGATTGCTTATCAATGACTCCACAATCTCTCAAATGAGGCGCAAATTTGCAATCTAGATCGCTTTTTCAGTAGCTTTCCAACGCACCAATTCTCGCTTGATTTGGTTGAGAAAATCTACTTTTTTCCTCAATTATTCCTTTATAACAAGCCCGTGGGGCTTGCTTTGACGTTTAAGGGTTAAATTGGGGGTCGAGATCATGTTCATGTGCTTTTTGATACATTTCATTTGCAACATTGAGGTTCACTAAGGAATTTTTCGAAGGTAAAGGCCTCAATATTGTCCTAGTGTTATAAAACTTACTATTTTGGGAAACTAATGATGATCATTCATTTGAAAATTTTTCCTTTTTAAATTTTAGAATAGAATGTTTAGTTTTAAACAATCATACCAAATTTCAAATTCTAAAATTAAAATTTGTAATTTTGGTGAATTTTAAATGGTAAATGATTCTAAATTCATTAAATGAGTATCTAAAACTAATTTTGGAAGTTTGACCGTACGGATAATTTCTAAACATGGCATGCTTCTCATTTTCTCTTTTGGACCAAACTTCATCAAAGTTGCAGAAGTAACATTTTATAACACATCTAGGTTTTGCCCTTACCCCCTCTATCATTTAGGGGTTAAAGAGTAGAATGTGGGACATATATTCAACTAAACTTAGATTTGAAGGGTCACTGCTTAACACGCTATGAGCGATTGAGGACGCAGAAGCTATTTGGAAGGGCTCCCAGAGGATCCAGCGATTGATTGATCGATTGTGCCTAAACAATGATGATTGCAGTGTCTGCGTTTCAAAACAAGGTGGCGAGGAGGATGCTGGGGCTCAACATGGATGTCGACTGAGCAATTTCTCGCTGGCTACATAAAGCACGGGGCCACGATTTTCATTCAGAAAATCGTGCCAGTTATATGTTGTAATAGCACTGCTGAGAAGTTACGGGTGCCGACACCATAACCGGTGCCACGGCCTGAAACTTTAAGAATCTATTTCTTTATCGTTCCTCAACGCGGAGAGACGTCGAGCGAAAGCAGAGAAATCAAATGAGAAGGCCGTGTGAGGCCAAAGGGTATACAGGCACTCGTTTGAAATGGAGCGGGAACTTGCAGGGAACCGCCGGAAAGATAAAGAAATCCTGGCCCTGTGCTTTACGACGGGGGAGGCCTTGAATTACGGGTTGCCCTTGATGGGCAGGCTCTTGGCGCCTCGGCCTACCGGCCTCGACGCCTCGGGCCTTCCCATCGAGGGAAGCCCTTGATTCAAGGCCTCCCCCCTTATATGAAATTAAATTCGCCGTTTTACATCGATCTCATTGCATTGAGGATTTCTTCAAGTCTGTGCGTGTGTGGATTGTTTCGGCCACGTACATAGAGGAGGTCCAGTGAGGGCAATTGACATCGCCCTCATTGAAACCGAAGCGGCCTGGAAACAAGAGCTTCACAGGGAAGAGATAGTGATTGGTGATTTGGTGATGATCCAGTACAGATACTTTTGACTTCTTTTTTTCTTTCCGTTTGTTGAGTGTTACATTACCTGTAGAATAAGGTGGTACATCGGTTTTGATCAGTTATGGTAGCAACGAGGGAGATGGAAACTGCTTGCATTTGCAAGTCCCCCCCTGCGTGAGGGAGTTTATAACCATGACGCTACTTTAGTTTTTCCAAATTTCTAGCAGCCATCCAAACCCGGCATCCAAAGAGATAAACTATTCCAATTATTTCAAAACATTTAAAAATGTTAAAAAGTACTTTCATTAATATAATCATTTCAACTTCCATGTGAACATTTATTTCAAAGTACTGCATAGCAGATGAGAACACCTTGAAAGTATGTATTTGTAAAAATAGATACAATTTTTAACATATAACATAATAACGAAATGTCTTGATTAAAACTTAAACTTCCAAAATTTAGAGAATCATACTTTACTCATGCTCTAATAACATTCATTGTTACCTAAGTACTTAGACCATTCTTCATAGTACTGCCGCTTGTACAAAGACGATGCTCCTTTTCCAAATTATACCTTTTTATTAAGTTTTGGAATGAATCTCTTAACATAAGTTTGCACTAGTGCAAAGGGTGTTCAATTCCACCAAAAATTTAGGGTAGAATTGGACGGTTTTTGGTGGAATTGGATTGTAGCACTTGCGCTAGTGTTGGTGTAAGTTCACAAAAAACACCATATTCATTAAAATGAGAGAATTCTCTAATAATGAGAGTTCAAATAGTGATATCCTAACCCAAATTGGAGCAAGAACCATCATAGATATAGGCAGAAACAATAGAGGATGGGCCTATAGAAGTGAATAGAACATACAAGATAGTAAGAAATAATTACAAAACTAACATCTATTTATAGAAATTATACAAAGAATAAACCTTTTTTGGGTTTTTCTATTGTGCTGATAATTGGATCATGATAATGTCTCAAAATGCCATAGGAATGCCTTAGTTGAGCAAAAAGTCCTATCTAAAAATACAACTCCACATATTTTATATACGTCCATATAGTAAGCTCATCTAAAATGTCTAGCAATATCATGAATGTGATCTACTCTTTGGCTCTGCCATTGCCTTCCATATCTCTAGTCCTCGACTATATCTGTTATCCTTCTTTGAGTACTGCCGCAAAATCTGTAGCCTTTGCATCTTCAACGACTTTCGCTCCCATGCATCCCAAAGAGGAGCCCGGGCGCACCAGGTGGGTGGAACTTCATCGTGTGTTTTAGTCATTCACAAACCTTCATTCGATACAGGACGATGAGGACGCGAGGGTGCATGAGGAGGCATGTCAACACCTGTATGGGGTAGGCAATGAGGGACCGTTGAGTAGATCACCGGGACCTGTCGGGCATCATTTAATGTAGCAGAAGACGTGCATCTATTCGGCATATCGGTACCCTGAAAGAACCAAAAAGAACATAAGTATCTGCCAGGAACAGCGCAAGCTAATTGAAATGTACAATATTGAAAACGCAGAATAAATAAGGTATCCATACCGTCAAAGTGTTAATTGAGCATCCGGAGTCTTCATAAAGCCTTCTTTGAGGCACTCTATCAAAGGCAGAAGGCGATCGCTGTGAACCAGAGGGGTCCCGAGTCCGCAAAGGAGAAGGAGAGCACACGGTCAAAGGACGAGGTCCACCGTTGGGGGGCTGTCCACCGCACCAATCCTGCATCACAACATCAGTGTAAAAAAGAGATTAAAGATCAACACGTAAATATGACAATACAAACCATAATTACTTGTGGTACGAGCAGATTCTGAAATATCTGTGCATACAGCTTTAGCAGAAATTTGAGAGGAATCCAACATCCATGAGCTTGCAGCCTTCGATAAAATATTCTGTAACAAATATGACCTCCAAAATCAGCACATATATGCGACCTAAGCTACTTTATCTTCATACAGCTGGTGCCCACATCTGCTAGAGTTCACATGAGTTTTATAACTTGATTGCTTAAACAAAGAAGAGAGCATGCATTCCGCTGTCTACAAACTCGAGCCACAAAATTTTCATAGAACAGAGGAAGGCAGAAGTTACACTGACAACTCCTAAAAGACGTTTAAGGTACCCTAGTACCCTAAATTATAAAATTTCAGGTAGCGGGGTTGGTTTCTGCACCAGGAGCCTATATTTGTTATAAATATTACTACTCAATGGACATTTCCGCATATATTCAACAAGACCGCAACCACACAAACAAAAAATGATTGCTGGCGTTGGGCCTAAATCCATTAATACTTCAGATCCCCATCTAATCAATCACCATCGACAATAAATATTTTCTCATCCCTATGAAAGTTAAATAAAAAAGACTACTGTACGAAATGCGGAAACATAGAAAAGATGTAGCACTTGTCAACAAAGAATGATTCAATGGGAAAAACAATAGAAAGAACAACACATTCAGAAACTCATCCCGAAACTAACTCCGAGGAGCAAATCTTCATCCGGACGTACGTGGAGTTCACTGTAACCTCGCCCAAATCATTCAAAAGCGAAATGAGTATGCGTTTGTGTTGCCGTTCGAGTTAAGCTGCAATCGATCGCATAATTAGACAGTTCGTAGAATTGGCTGCATGCCATCAACGCGGCCATGATGATCGATCCCTCCCGCCATATGATTATTACCGCAGGCTCTACCTACTGTCGATCAATACCATCTGGTAAAATCATGTGTACGTTTCTCTACTGGCAAAACAAAGTCCGAATCAAGTCTAATGTAACTATTGCATGAGTTGGGAGCGAGGACTCGTTTAAATGACACGGTCCATAAACCGTCTGTAATTGCCTCTGTCACGACAATGCACCGAGTAGAACGTGTTGAATATTAATCTTCAAGATTCGCGTCAGGACCACCGCTTATTTAGGATAGCTTTAATTAACTGAATCTCTCCCTCAGTCGGCCATGTACAAGTGATTGAAGAATTATGGACGATCATTCAAGCTTGAGAAATCTTACTAACAGTGTGCAATTACTTGTACTAGCGGAGAATTGTAACTGAGTCGAAAAACAGCCATAGCTAGAACTTGCAAGTCATCATCATGGCAAGACTGAATCGATCGCAGACCAGCTAATAAGTTACGAACAGTCTGTGATGGCTGGCCCCATGATGCCATATATTCAAATGCATGACCTCCACCCCGCCAAATTGAAGTGATCGATGTGATGGGCAAATGAAACAGCGGTGAGAAACTTCTCATTCAAGATGTGGACGTCCACTAAACCCAGTCACCCTCTGGATGGACGTTGGTACTCCAAGACTATATCATCCACATGCCTGAAGACTGTATTCATCCATAAAATAATATACTATCGTAAGGCACTTTCATCTAAATAGTGGCGGGCAATTTTTATTATACAAACTATAATTTGAGAGCCTGACAATCTTTGGATCTTTCATCCACTTTTTTCTGCCCATGTTTTTCTAGTGTAATGCTCTTCACTAATTCCAGTGATATACAATCCGGTCCCATATGAATTACTTCCTCTGTCCCACCAAAAGACCCTCTTTTCATTTGTAACATACAATAGATAGCATGGTGTTTTAGAAGGACAAACGAAGTATATTTTTCACAATATGACCTGTCATTTTTAAACCATGTATCGTTGGTCTTTTCGAGGTTAAGGGCTATTGGAGTGACTGAAACTACAGGGTCACCTTGGCAAATCCTCTATGGGTAAAAGCAAGCTACGGTTCACCAAATATCAAGCATACACATTTGTGTATGAAATTGCACAAATAGCACCAAATGGTACCAAAGAAGTGACCAATTATGCACTGAGAAGCACAATTAACACAAAGCTCTTTGTTGATTTGATAAGCTTGCAAAGCAATCGTTAAATTTCAATTATAAGCCCACTTGCACTTTTGTGAATAATGCCAAGGGAAAAAATAAATTCCTAAAACATTAATTTTTTGGCCCAAAATAAAGAATGGTCATTTTTAAAATCAAAACATCATTCTGTCAACTCTTAAAATTAAAATTAAAATTAAAATTTTACACCACCCTGTAATAGGTAATAAAACTATATCCAAAATGGAGACTTCCAATTTTTCTTGGAATGTACACATACCATAATAGGTGGTGCAAATGTGCACGTAAACGATGTAGGGTTTTGTCTCTTTTCCTTATTTGTCTTATAATTGTTCACATAAAAATACAAAACTAAGACTTGATAATGTAGATTATGTGATTTAGAACACCATGAATAATAAAAAAAATGTAAAGAATTGAAATAGAATGCAAGGTGGATTTTAGAAAGTTGCTTCCGCTACAATTTTGGTGCACTGCAACTACATTTTTGAAGGACCGTAGCTTGCTCTAACCCCTATACAAAGTTATTCACATTTTAATTAATCAACAAATGCTTTATATTTTCATCTTGGTTTTTGCATACGAAATCCAAGGAAGCAAGTTCAATAGAATAATGCAAGTTTTAAATTGTTGATAGGCAAACTACCAACAACACAATCACTCTTCGTTCATCATGATCTCTTAACCCCTAAAGGTCCTCACATATTTTGTAAAAGTTAAAGCCCTACAATTTGCATACTTGAAATATCACATTTCATGATTTATAATTTTTCATACATAGTCATCAACATTATAGAAGTACAATAAAAATTTCAACATGATTCCCGGGGAATTCACTATCACATAATTAGATAACCATGAGAGAAAAAATATAGAGTGTCTTTTATTCATTTGAGATTTAATTTTTTAATTTTTTAAAATAATACAGGATGTTTGAAAACTACAAAAAAATGGAAACAATGGTGTGTAGATTGTAAGATTATTGCGAGACTATTGCCTAAAGGATCACCATACATTAATTGATGATAGCCAATGAGTGATGCGCATTGAGAGAACCCTACTCAAGTGTGTTTTATAATTTCTTCATAGAATACTGCATTTGCATGGGATTGCATTCATAAGTCTACTAATTGATAGACGTACAATCATATGGAACTCACTCACGGGATTGTGCACGGGTATTCCTAATGAACATTCCCTTTGAAACCATTTTAACACATTATTTCCTAAATATAGTATCATTTACCTATGTGTAACATTAGTTATTTAAAACTCTAGCTAACTTGAGTCTTCCCCAAAAAGAACCCAATCTTTTAGTGTATTTTTCTGGATGTCTGTTTCTAATTTATTGTACTACACTAACAAAACATAAGTCTTCATAATTTTCAAGTCTCTAATCATAATGGAGTGAATAAAGCTTTCCATATAGATTTGAATCCATACAATGAAATATATATATAATTAGACAAGCATGTTAAACAACTTTGATGAAATAATCTTGAATAGTTGAGAATATTCTAGAATATTTTATGAATATTTTAATAATATGTTCGTATGACAAACAAGGAGGCCTTTAGATGTCTTCGACACTTTGTCTAGTAGTCAAATAAGATAATCATACTGAAGAAATTATAAAACTCTAGCTTCAATCATTGTTTGGTCCGACAAGTGAGGTCTATCGGTTCTATGCGCAACATGAGAAATGACCCTTCTCAGTCTAGTCTACCTACTATAACAATGAGAACACTGCCTGCAGAGCTATCTTGAAATCATAATTTGGTATCACAATTCTATCAATTTCTTGAATGTAAGCAATTTTTCAAGAACCACTCACAATAGTGTTCAGAGTACGTACCACTACTTTGAGGCACCATTCTTGTCACGCTAATATGGACTAGGTGACGTAAAATTAGAACCATGTTAAGAAAAATGACATGTTGAACTGTAGAATTGATGCAAGGAGGAAGTAATTTCCATATTCGGAGGTTGTATTTTCGCTTTTATTACCAAACATAACCTCTATGATTGAATCTTATTCAATCAAGAGTTGAATTGAAAGTAAATGATATAATGTCAAATAACAAGATTAGGAGACATGACTACATTCTCTACATCTAAATAATGCTTGTCGTAATGCATGACAAATGATATGTCTGCCTATTTGCTTTATACCCATTGGATTAACCTGATGCCCGTTCAACATGAAAACATTCAAGCATATTTGAATATATATGAGCATATTCACAAAATTCCTATCAAAGCCCTAAATATATCCAAACCCCTATCCAACCCTAAGTCCCTAACAAGGATGGTCATATTTGTTATATTGAGACTTTTAGCTGATTTTGAGACAGAATGCCAGTTATTCAAAAATTCATTTAAAAAATAATAATTGAAACCAAAAAAAAATTAATGCTCAAATAGTGATTCTATAATGAAATTCCAAAAGGTGGTGTTGTTATATATTTATAAAAAAATATTAGTAAGGAGATAAAACGGTTTATCTTCGAGTCGAAGATAAAAATGAGACTGTGAAAAGTCTCAGTATAATGAATATGGCCTTAAAGGACTAGTTTGATAATCCATAAACGCCTAATATGTCAATCATGATATGCCCGTGCTTTTTGCCTCTACGAAAATGAGATCCATAAATTGAGATTATGAGTACACAATGAGCAGAGGTGCAATGAAGCGCAATTGGGTGTGCATACATAATCAAGAATAACTTTGATATAATCCATATTATTCAAGGTTTATTCCAAAAATAAATAAGGATCAATAAAAAAAATCAGGAATAATTAATTATGATCAACAGAAATCAAGCATATTTATAAAAAAAATCTAAAAATCAAGAAATAAAGTAAAGTAAAATTTTAATTAGCATTAAAAAACCTTGGTTCTGTATCACATTCCTTTGTATCATTGGCCAGAAGTTCAGTAGCCGCCGATCCTTCAGTGGATGAGAAGCTGTTGGAAGCGAATGGATGAGATCGTCTGGTTGGTGTAGTTGGTTATCACACTAGTCTCGAACAGTTGTACCGGGACTGGTACCCGGTGATTTGCCATCCTAGCTCAGTTGGTAGAGCGTAAGGCTTGAGCCTCGGAGTCTCCTCGGCGGCTCCGCGTTTTGCGGAGCCGCACACCTTATCCCCTTCCTTCAGATCCTACTTTCTTGGCTTGCGGTTTTCATTAGTTTCTTCGTTTCCTCATTACCAGTGATTGTCAGTGTCGCATTGTGCTTCTCTCGGCGAGTATACTGCATTTCTTCCCACCCATTTTGGCAACGAGATGGCTCAGGAAGGAGAAGCTGACCGTGTTATCGCCCAGAAAGCCAAGGGCAAAATCGCCCGTGGTCCTGGAGCTCGACCAATAGATCCTAGTGATGATAGTTTAGATGTAGTAGAATTTCATTCGACACCGTACACCTGCAGCAAGCGAGTGCTGTAGATGCTAGAGACAGCAAGGAACCCACCGCGGACATTGAGAGCAGAAAGTACCAGTAGCCAGCGGAGAATGGGGACCAGACTTCACGAGAAGAACATGCACGATGCGGTGGAGATATCGCATCAACCAATACAACATGTAACCGTCTTCCCAAATCCCTCGTCGTTGACTTTGGAAATGGGCACTCCAGGGACAAACGAGACACCCCAAGTAGCAGCCACGGCAACTCCACCCGGGGTGAACATTGAGCAAACAGAGATTGACAAGCCTCTTTCAACCTCCATACCCCAGGACTCATACAACTGGGACGCGGCGGACCTGGAGATCTTCACTCTCCTTCAACAACAAGTACAACGCACCAAGGAACGAACGGCAACATTCTTACGCACACACGAAGCACTTGGGCTCCAACAAATCGGGTCAGAGGCGATGGACTTACAACTCCTGATTCGCAGAGTTTCACCGAAACTTCAGCGCTTCCTACCCGACTTCTACCCTGAACTAAAGCCCCTCCCAACTGTGCGGAAGCACCCCATTTCAACACAGATCGATAGACAGGAAAAATCACCCAGCGTAGAGCAGCAAGAACAACCAGTTGTATCTCAACCGTTAGAACAGCACGTTCAAACTTCCCAACCCGAAATGGCTCCTCCAGCCACAGTAACAGCAACCTTGAGCCCACAGTTGATGGCAGACCTAGAAGCAACCTTCGCCAAGAAGGCATAACTTATGGTACTAGGACATATCAGAGGCAAATGTCCAGGATCCCGGAGACTCAATGCTTGGGCAAGCACCCGACTTATAGATCTTTTGTGAGCCTCTCGATGCGACCCAACAACTACTTCGAAGTACAGTTCTCCAAGGAAACAGGCCAGGCCCAAATCCTAACTGACAGAACTTACACCTGCGACAACCAAATTATCTCCTTTACTCCATGGTCACCCTTCTTTGACACAGACTCCGAGTGGCCAGAAGAGAAACTTAAAGTCGCCCTCTGGGTACAAATAGTAGGCCTTCCGCAACCACTCAGAACCAAACCCTTTCTTACGGAAGCACTCGCTTCAGTTGGAGAAGTACTACTAGTAGATGAAACTGAAGCTTATAGAGCCAAACTATCAGGCCCTAGAGTCCGGATACTTACTGAAAACATCGACACCCTACCCAAACAGATCCTCATACCTCGAATTGGAGGAACTGGCACTCTAGAATACATGTTAGAATATAGCGGATTCCCGAGACAGTGCGAACGTTGTCGTTCGTTTGACCACCTGGTGTCGCGCTGTCCCGTTCTCAGAAGACCCGTTGAAGAACGACTCATGGAAAAATCAAAGAGGAAAGAGGCTCATACTCAAGGTACTGGTACTACTCTGAAGAATGCTGCCTCGACCTCTCATGCCCGAGCTCCACAAACTTTTCCAAATCTTAGGCAGGACCCCAAATTGGTATGGCATCCGATCCCCAATAATCCTATTCCACCTGCAGTTCAGTCCATTCATGGTAAGATTTGGTACCAAACTACTCAAATTAAGGAGGCCTTTTGGCAAGCCCTAGGTGTGAATTGGATCACCTCTCACACTCGCACAACCGCGGTTGTAGCACCAGTTATCATTAGAGATTCAACGGAGACAGACGATTACGAGACTCTCATCCGTAAACATCCTACACACCCTAAACCGCTTACTAGCTTCTGGTTAACTCATGACCGAAGCCGTAACCACTGGACCACAGACGAAACGCAGAACCGCATGGTCAATCAGACCATGCTTCATTTACAAGAGCACATCAAGCTCAAGAAACCTCATGAAAACCCCCTCAAACATTGGCCCGATGCCCACTAGGTATATAGCTGGAAACGTTTGAATAGCGCCGAAGCCATGAATACCTGGCTGGTCTTCATCCGCTATAACCCGGACATTTTTACTATACTTAATCCTAGCCAGCTAGTCTGGCACAGGGTTCCGGACACACTCGATGACCGGTTACCCTGGATGATGAAGAAGCTCGCATCTTTATCTCATTGGAACCTAGTCCCTAGAAAAAGATCCTACTTCCTCGGCCCCAACCCACCCACGTCACTCCCCAATGACAACAATATAGTGCCCTGGAAGGTAGAACAGGAGACTCCGACCATTGAAAAAGTAGGAGAAAACCCTGACCCAAAGTCTTCGAACTCTTCTTTAGGGCTCAGAACGCCCATACTTGTAGCAGAAACGCCTAACAGGGAAGTAGAGGCCATAGCCTCACCCGAATCTGTAGATGACCAATGACCAATTTGTGATTGTCACGTACAACTTCAGTGCCTCGGTCATGACACTGATGGACTTAGGAAAAGGAGAGAAATGGCCGATACTTTAGCAAAAATAAAACCTAAGCCCGACGTGGTGCTTCTTCAAGAACACCGATTTGTCCAAGCGGATTGTATTACAAAAACTAAGCAACTCAACTTCCTTAAAGGGGCCCAATTTTGGAATGAGGCAACATACTCAGCTGCTGCCGATAGCTATAAGGGAGGAACTGCCATGTTACTCAATTTGCGTACTTCCGATAGGATCATAGATCACGGAATTATCATCCCGGGCAGAGCCCAATTCGTTCTAGTTCAGTGGACGAAGGATACCCGCATAGGTATCATAAATGTATATGGATACAATGACACAGGCCCTACAGCACGGTTGTGGAACCAAATCAGACATTTTCCTTTACCCGAGGCACAGTGGATACTTGCCGGTGACTTCAACATGATCGAGCAAATCGAAGACAAACAAGGCGGGCAACCAACCACGGGTAGAGGTAGGACGGAAATCGAAGCCTGGCACAACCTAGTAGTTAATCTAGGATTACGTGATAGCTTTCTGTTAGACGAATTTTGAAAAGCAACCCTAAAGAGATTTTCGTGGGACAATAGACGTTCAGCTCCCGACATGGTATGCACCAGAATTGATAAGATCTATGTCTCCAACTCATTAAATGAGCTTGGAGGACTTACGGGCATACTCCCAACCGTCCCTCATTTATCCGATCACGCGCCAGTTTTTAGACGTCTACGCTTTTCACGTCATACGTTTCATAAGACTCCCGCCTTCAACCGCCACTTGCTAGAAGACGAATCAGTACGAGATCTGCTAGTAGCTTCTTGGAAAGGAGCAATTCGAGAAAATGAGGGCCACTCATGGAACCACAAAATCAGTAAAGCCCTGGCAGCAGTTAAAATAGCAGCGGATCAAGAATCAAGGAACCGGAGGCTAATCCAGGAGGACGCCTTCCAAGAACAATTTGAGGATTTGAACGCGGCAGAGGTAGAGTTACAAAACCAATGGAATTCCCAGGAAGCGAGAGACCGCCTTAATACAGCTCAAGCCGCCCTTCAACAGGTTCGACAAGGACGCCTCAAAAGAAAATACGACAAAATCCTCTCTACCTGGACTCGTGTAGGGGATAGATATACTAAAGAGTTTTTTGAATATTAAACTGGCCATCGCAAACCCGTCACAATCAGAGAACTAGTAGCAGATGGACCTGTCCTAACCGAACATTCCGACCTCCAAAGGTACGTAGATAGCTTCTACACCAGATTATACAGTCAAGAACAACAAAGACCCGAACAAGAGACAGCTCGCCTAGATTGTTTTCGCAGTGTGCCACGACAGGTCTCTCAGGACCAGAATGACACCCTGAACGCTCCCCCCGGCATGACAGAAGTTAGAGCAGCCATTAATGAAACTGCAAATGGCAAGTCGCCCGGTTTAGACGGAATCCCTATAGAATTCTTTAAAGCCGTCCTACCCGATATAGAAACAGACTTACTAGCCTTAGCAACAGAAGTCTTCGAAACCCACACTATCTGTAAAGAGCTCAATACGAGCAAGATAACCTTACTCCTGAAAGGAGGTGATCTCTCCAGGATCACCAACTATAGACCGATTTCCTTGTTGGGAACAGTCTATAAAATCCTAGCAAAAATGATGGCAATAAGGATGATACAGTACCTTCCCCTTTGGATAAAACCTACACAAACAGCTTTTGTCAAAGGGAGGTGCATTTTCGACAACATATTGATGGCCAGTGAGGCCCTCGAATGGTCCCTCACAAGCCACCAAAACCTTACACTACTCTTACTCGATTTTGAGAAAGCATATGATAGAGTCAGCTGGAGCTTCCTCCGCTCTTGCATGCTACACATGGAATTTTCTGAACATTGGGTCCACCTGGTCATGTCACTTTACACGGAGGCGTCGGCAACAGTTGTACTAAATGGACAAGCGGGATCCACCTTTCAATCTACAACGGTCAGTTCGTCAAGGCTGCCCACTGGCACCCTACCTCTACATTCTAGTTGCTGATGTTTTGGGGCATATGTTAGATGACGAATCCCGCGGACTAAAGGGAATGACACTTCCTGATGGAACCTCTGCATCCAACTCCATGTTCGCGGACGATTCGGCTCTCTACCTAGTAGGCGAAGCGGAAAACCTCAACACAGCCATGGAAATCCTACACCTCTTTTGTTTAGCTTCCGGGGCCAAATTGAACTGGGCTAAAACAGTTAGTATCCGGGCATCCCAGGAGGAGTGAACCTCGCAATGGCCGGAAGATCCAAGAATATCATGGTTACCAGTTGGGCAGACAACTAGATTACTAGGGTTTCCAATAAGCTTTAGGGTACCCAAGGAGGAAATCAATAATAAAATTCTCCTAGCCATTAACAAAGCACTTATTAGCTGGGGGGGCAAACACACTCTCCCTCGCAGGCCGGATTATGATTTCAAACCAGGTCATATTAGCCTCAATCTGGTACTTATGTTCATGTGCTAGCATCACAGCCGCATCCTTTAGACAGACAAGATCGATAGTTAGGAATTACATCTGGGGTGCACGTACTGGCCAGAAAACCAGGGCTAAAATTAGTTGGGATATCGTCATTCAGCCCACAGCACACGGAGGAGTTAAGATCATCGACCCGGCTTTACAAACCGCCGTACTACTCACTAAGATCATTGTCAGGGGCCTCAAACCCGGTTATGCACCCTGGAAAACATTCATACGAAAGGAGGTTCATCTGACGAAGATGACAGACCAAAAAAGATGTTCACCCTCCCCTCAATGGATTATGAATGCTACTCGGGCTAGGGTCTTAGCCTCGCCTCTCTGGAAAACCATATTCCAAGCATTTACCCAAACTCGCAGAGGGTTAGAACACAGGCTTCCTACTCATCACACAGACATAGCGAGACAGCCACTTTTTGGGAACCCAATGTTCCCAGACTCCGAAGGCAATACGTTTGGAATTAAGAAAGATTCTGCTTACACCACTTGGGCAACACACGACACGAGCACACTTCAAGACATATGGGACACAGAACGACAGGATTGGATGACGACACAACAACTTAAACGCCGCACAAAATCCAAGATCATCCTACAGCAACGGCCGAGCTTCATCAGTGGACTCACACTTCACTCCCTTCCATATCAGGAACCTCAGAAGGGAGAGTGGGTCACGCCGGATACTACAGGACCAATTCACAGTGTCTATCACATCACGGATGATACGATAGGAGCCAGAAAAGGGGTCTGATATTTCAGACTTGACTCAGAAAGACTCCATAGTGCTAGTCCTGACCTCCACCCGATCCCTAACCTACACCTCAAATAGGTCATAGTTATCATCATGACGGGCATCAAGAATACAGTGGTGGAATACAACCCCGAACACCAACCTAGCGAGACAGAAACAGTGTGGCTCTTTGGAACTTCACCGATTTGCAATCTACTTTGGGACTCACGGGACTGGCAATGCTAAAGACAAGGCACACTCAAGGTAGCCTCTTTCTTTAATTACGAAACCAAATACGGGTACAAAATTGGACTAAAAGGCATCCCAGCTACCATGAAGGCAATTAGAGACCTACGCAACAACGGCTACACCGACACACAACAAAAACAACTCATACAACGAGTCTGGCATTCATGGCTTCCTAGGAAGATTTCTTCCATGCAATGGCTTACTCTAGCGGAAGGATTACCTATAGGCGACTGGCGAGCGAAAGCGGGATGGGAAGGCCATTGCAAACTCTGTAGAAACCCGACTGAAGACACGAAACATGCCCTAATGACATGCCCGATTGTGTCACCAGCCTGGTCATATTTTCAGGCCCTGCGGAGGACATCTTCACGGCCAAACAACTACAACACGTGGTCCCAGATCATCTACGGCCTCTGCAACCCTCCAGGAGCGGACAATATTCAGGAGGAAATAGCGTGGGATTCCAATAGAACAACGTATGTCTCAGAAGATACGGCATGGGAGATCTTATGGTCTACTCTCCTTTGGAAACTTTGGGTCCAAAAATGCAACCAGGAACTTAACGGACAGGAATTTTGTCTTGGAAAGGCTCTATATCTTGCCTAGAAGACGTGCATCCATGTAGGAATGGAAGTATGGCGCAGCACCGGAAGACACAAGCGCCGCCCAGACAAAATAGGTCTCCTAGTAACAATATTCACTAGCATTTGGACAAATGAAGGTATTTTTGGTACCATGGAAGCAGGTAAACCTTGATGGAATATTATTCCTCCTGCGATCTTTCTACCACAAGAACTAGCCTCCCAGGTCCCCGATCCACTTCAACAGATTCCTCTCCGGGACAGAAGCCCCGATGGAGACTCATTTCAGACAAGGGGTTCAACAGAAATTGAAGCGGCCATCGACACACTCTTTGAGGAGGTAACCAAGATCTAGCCTAGCAGCAACGCATTCCTCACCGACCAGCGAGCTCTAATTCGACAGACGACACCATCATATCCAACGCCCCAAACCCTAACCAAGCAGGGCCATCTAATTGGCAAGTACGGCAAACACACAGCTACGGGACACCAATCCAATTGCGAGGAAGGTACGACTAGAAGAATTGTACAACCTAACCACGGTCACAAAGATGATACAGGATGTCCGCAGGGAAGTGAGCCCAGCCTCAGTCCGTCTTCTTGACCAACATCTCCAGCAAGAGATTGAAGATATGTTACGCACCTTTGAAGAAGAACGTTACAGGGAGCAGATTCATCCTCCCCTCTCGCCTTGATCTCAAACCTTGGCAGCGTGCACAGAAAGAGAAATGCGAGCCCACATGGACGACACCCCTTACACGGCGGCCGATCTCCCTGCGGTGGTGAGACACATGCACCACAACCCAAATTTCCAAGGATTAGTCGCCCTCGAACTCTACTCCGACGTCGCACAACAACTTGAAGGAGAAAATTACAGACAATGGATGATCGACGGCAAAGGATATTTCGACCTCAGCAAGCACCACCCAAGATGATGCTGATGAACGACGGCTCGGTAGGGCGCTATCGCCTCGGCTTCTCCCTGCATTGGGCTTAAAAGGAGCGCGCTCTTCTTCGACTGATCTTCGTTCTCCTCTTTTCTCCGCTGCTGGCGGGGCTTCGTGCTTTCGGGGTCCGGATCTGTGTCTTTGGGGATGCATGTTCGCGTTGTTGCGACCACCTTGGCTTTTGCTTCTTAGGGTTTGTTTTGTCTGGCCTGTGGCCCTCTTGTCGGGCCTGGGGCTTTTTCTTCCAGGCATGTGGCTGGTTCCGGGCCCTGCTCGCGCTTGTTTTTCCCTAACGCTTCGGTGTCCTCTTTTAACCCCTAAAGGACCAAGTGTCCTAACTAGGACATTTAGAGAATCGGGTAGGTTCCAGTGAACACATTTTTAATCAAATTTTGAAGGAAATTTAATAGTAGATTCCCCAATGTGCCACGAAAATGGGGATTCTTTTTTTTTTGAATTCCGACACCGTATGTGAAAGTTATGAGGGGAAATGTGTTTTTTTTGGGAGAAAGGGCAACGGGGTAGTAGAAAAATAGTTGAATTTTAGTGGGGGGCAACAAGATGGGCGGCGTGTGGAAAATGGGGTGAACTGTGGTGGGCAGAAGACCACCCCATTTTCCAAACTCATCAAAAAAAAATTAATATAATATTTTTAAAATTTAAAATATTTTTTTATAAATAAAATTTATTATTTTAATCTAAAAACTATTATTTTAATCTAAAAATTATTATTTTAAATTAAAAGTTCAATTTTTATAATTAAAAAATATTATTCAAAATTTTGAAAATTAAAATCATTTTTAAAAAATTTAAAAATAAAATAAAATCGTCCAATGAGGGACTGCCACGTGGCAGTACACTTTGAGAGTTAGTGGGGTCATGAACATTGGAATGGGTTGGCACTTCAATTCCCTTCCTCCTCCCTTTATTTCCCCCCTAACCCCCAAAATTCTTAGAAAATGTGCTACATGTCTTCTAAAACTTGGAGATTTATTTTTTTTTCAAATTTTTTTCGCCATTCTATAAAGCGTGGAATGTACTTGTGTTTCACCGCTCGGATTCGTATTTTAAATACAGAAAGTCAAAAATATTGCAATTCCAAAAACATAGTCTTTTTTGAAGTTTTAAACCCCTAACAAGTGCAAGGTGTTCTTCAACATCCTAAACATCTCCAAACGCAACGAAAATTGGTGCACAACTAAGTAACATCATATAGAATGTGAAAGTGAAGTGCGACAAGTTTCGGTAGTGAGGTTTTTTTGATGTAGCCATGGTCAAACGCATCTGGGATTTTCGGGCATGTGTTTTTTTGGGGTGTTTTTTTCCATCAAACGCAATTATCTTGCAATCCGTGCGGTCAAAATCAACGAAATTTGTTGTGTATGTTTTTCAAGTAGTTTAGGACAAGATCTTACGATTAGAAGGTAAAAAATAACATTTTTTGGATTTTTTGCATAGGGGAGTGAAAATGGCAGCATTGGAGTTTTTTTGGAGGAAAAACACTCCGATCCTTTAGGGGTTAACCCCGGTGGGGTCTTCATGGTTATCACGCTAATCTCACACACTAGAGAACCTAGGATCAGACATTTATGAACAGAAACTTAATTCATGCCGGCCTTGAAAGAGGCCATTCTTTTAATTCACACTCTTGGTAAGATTATGTAATTTCAATAATCAAAGTTTGATTATTGAAGCACGCAAAAAGGTGATATAAAAGAGCACTGAGTGTACTGTACAATCAACACAAGGGAGGTGTAATATGATAAACAAATGAACTGAAATGGGAATCAGAATTGAAGCTGGAGTGATTTGAGAGATGATTTCAATATGTGGTGATGTGCACTGAAGAGTATTGAGCAAATGGACATGCACTATGGGCACACCATTTGACTGTGGGCCGTATCATTTATCTAAAAAAGAAAAAAAAAAAAAAAAAGAACTCTGTACTTTACAATGGCAATGAAAAATTATGTCTCAAAGACCATTAACCCCTAAAGGACCTACGGAAGCCTGAATTGAGCTTCATGTTTATTTTTTAGCATTTTTGAGGACTTTCTTCAAATTTATTTGTCTTTTGACCAACACATACAATTGTTCTTCAGTGATTCCAATGATGTAAATCTTGATTCCATCTGAAATAATTTTTTTACAATATGATCAATTGAAATTGTCATTTTGAAACCATAAATCTTCGGTCCTTTTGGGGTTAATAATAACGAATTAGAATCAATGCCATTAATGCATTGTTGTGGAAGTTGGGGGTGGAGGTATAAGGTACATCGACCTAATAATTTTCAATTGCTAGTATTACAAACCTCTTTAACCTTAAAAAAAGTGCCTCCAAGTATGTTGAATCGCTTAAAAGTGCACTTTCCGGTGTTTCTACTTTACTTTCTTTAGAAATTAGTTTTGTCTTAGTGGCAAGGTAATGGCATTTGCAATTAACACCAAAGATTCATGGTTTTTAAGTGACAAATACAATCAATCATATAATGATATTTTATGTCACCAGAATTAGTGAAGAACATTATATGTGTTGATCAAAGACAAATGAATTTGAGATAAATAAGTGCACACCGACCTACCCAAAACTGCAAAAAAGACATGAGGTCCAATTTGGACTTCTTGCACTACTAGGAAAACAGTCGAAATATGACTGGGTTTTATGACTAAAAACGGGCATAAAGTGACCATATGACTAATACCAATTTCAGTCAGCAACCTAGTCATAGCAGACAACGATTTTTACTAAAAACACTCTAGTCATATCTGCGGTCATACGTTCGCTGTGGCGCGTTCCCAAATTTTTTTTTGGGACCTCGATTATGGGCAGCCCGATAAATGTGACTATTTTTAGTCATATATGTGACTAGGAATAGTCACAAAAATCTGACTAGATTTAGTCATAGACGTCAACCTAATGACTAAAATGGCATAATTTAATGACGTCATTATATGACTATCATTGGTTGCGAAATATGGTAGTGATGACTAGATTTAGTCATCATTTCGGTTTAGATATTCGTGAAGGCTCGTCAGTCATTCACATCCAGTAGTCACGGATGACTAAAATTGGTCATATGTAAAAACAAACGACTGGTTTCAAACTAATTCTCCACAGTTTTCATTTATGAAAAATGACTAATTCTAGTCATCAACTTAAAACATTCCACTACGGTTTCTGATCACTGGTAGTTATCGTTCCCAGATACCTTACTACTTCGTATGAGTAGCTGTAGTCAGAACTTTAGATACTTTCAAACTTTTGCCCAAGGATATGACTGGAAAAAAACTTTATTTTCGCACAAAATTGTACAAAAATTGACTATGCATAGTCATTGCTTTCAAACACGTGACTGCAGCTAATGACTACATATAGTCATTTTGGTTCAGATATCATAGTCATGAGATCCACAAAAATTTAGGATACTCTAAAACTAAATATAGTCCGCTGACTAACAGTGGATGACTACAATTTGCGTCTATGTATAATATCCATACTGTTCTAAGCGCATTGAACTGTGCCCTACTCTAGCCAACTGAATTGCTCATTTATGCTTTAAGAATTGGGTGGGCCACAATATAAAGCTCTTTACTGCACGTGCCATCGTACTGAT
The DNA here is from genome assembly GCA_022496805.1 of Pohlia nutans. Taxonomy (NCBI): domain Eukaryota; kingdom Viridiplantae; phylum Streptophyta; class Bryopsida; order Bryales; family Mniaceae; genus Pohlia; species Pohlia nutans. The sequence continues at coordinate 38,301,761 of CM040085.1, forward strand.
GGGAGGGTCGTCCAAATCTACGCTCTTATAGATTTGGTATTTGTCGTTGTTGCTCTTCTGCACCTCCACGGAGACGCACCCTTCTGGAATTGTTTCCCCATGCAATTTGGCCCCTTCCAAGTTCATCACCTTTCCAATACCAACCGCCAGTTCTTCTTCCCCGTTTGCAACACCCATGATTTCCACAACATCGAACATTTTGAATTCCGGAGGCGATGAGGCTTCCTCCTTTTCTCCACTTATCTGCAATTCCACAAACACTTGTAAATAATGGAATGAAGACTGCCACGAATTATAAGCATGAACATTAAGGAAGAACCGAGTGGGTAGTGCTTCGGTTTTCCTTACCTTTGATGAGCTCTTGTCTTGATGAGCCCCCACTTTGTCTTCCTTGCTATCTTTTGCCACGACAGCCTGATTCCTTGAATTCTTCTGTTTTCCACCCTTTCCCCGTGCCTTCCTTTTTTGAGGAATGGAAGGCTCCTTCTCTGCCGTTGGCTGCTCCCGCTCATCAGAGGACCCCTTCTCTCTCCTCTTGTAAATGCTGCCGGTACCCTTCTTTGTCCGGGGTACCTTCTGCGATCCCCCGCTGATTTCGAGCTTCTGCACCTCAGTAACCCTCTTCCTCTTCTCAGCAGCTGGACGATGCTTCCGCGGCGATGGCAAAGCACTGTCCGCCTCGACTTCCTTCCCTGTGCTTACTACTACCATCTGCACATTGTCTCTTCCTTCAGACTCATGTTTATCCCAGTATAAACAACCACATCAGTCATGAAAACATGTAGAGTTAAAAGGGACTTCCTGACTAATTCTAGTCAGCAATGTAAAGAACGTGACTAACTTTAGTCATAAATTCCATAAGCATGACTAGTGCTATTCATTTCGACCCTAAACCCTAAACTCTAAAACCGCCCTCGCAGCTGCTGTCGACGGGGCCGCTGTCTTCGCAGCTATCGATTTCTCCGCGACCTCCGCCTCCACGTCGCTTTCTCCGCTGTCACTGACTGCTTCCTCCTTGCTGTATTCCTCTGCATCAGGCTCCTCCGCCGTAGACGACAGCGCGCTATTGAGATCTAACTTTGGTGAGGACTTCGCCGCCTCTCCCTCCGCTTCGGATTCCTCGCTGCTGTTGCTTTCCTGCTCCTCATCAGACTCTTCCTCCTTTGACTCTTCTTCCTGAGACTCTTCTTCATTCGATTCTTCCTCCTTCGACGGCTCGCTTTCCGGCATCGTGGGCTTCTTCGATTTTGCCATGGCGACAGATCTTCCAAGTGCGACGACGAGATACTATCTTCTAAGTACAACAATACTATGCAATGATGATTGAAGAGGTTGGCTAAGAGAGTGGGGAAGTGGGGTGAAAGTGAAATTCAAACCACTTAGGGTTTCGTTATCAATGGGTGGCGGCTGCGTTTAGGGTGCGGAATTATCGCTGCCGCCGCCACGTGTTTGTAGTCATTGCAATGCTATTAATAGTTCACCGTTATCCATCGATGACTAGGTTTAGTCACCTCGTCTGCTTCGCTGACTATTCATAGCCAGAAGTTCTACATCCATGACTAGATGTACGCACGTCATTGACGATTTTGAAATAGTGTTAGAATGAGTATACTTAGCTCTTCCTCAAACGATACCCTATAAAGCAACGCGTCAAGGCGCTCAAACGCATTAGGAATCTGAAGTATTTCTAGAATGATGCGATCTGCTGGACCCAACAAAACTGAGTCGCCTTTATACTCTTGAAACTTGGACACTTCTTCCTCTGTCGGTGACATCTTTACTAAAAGCGGTAAAGTCTCTTGGCTCAGACCCTCACCTGCAAATTAAGAACGAGTGCAGTATTTCTCACTCTTTGTGAATTCGCCATCCATAACTCGCAAGGAGTTCATGTCCAATTGTACTGATTGAATTGTACATAACCTAATTTAGATGAGGGCATCACCAAAACAAGAGAGGAACATTGCATGAAATCCTTCAAGATTACAGAGAGTATGCACCCAAGCAATATAATTCTTACATAATAATATAAGATAAACTAAGCACTTCGTCTGGTCATCATTTTAGATTTAAGGACTAGCTATTAGCACGAGACAGACGGAATAGTCAGGAAAGTGAATAAAACGACTAAGTATAGTCACCATTCTGGAAAAGCTGACTAACAGAGATACACATGAGGTTGTCTTCTAAAAATTTAGGAAAAATAACGGAATGGAGGTGATGTGTATATTGCAGGCGGTACGCGAGTGAAATGAGTCGACGATAAGAGGCCAGAAAAGAATTCGGAAAACGAAGCAGGAGAAAACTTCCAGATTATCCCATGGATATACGACAGGAATCCTTCAATACGTGGTTCAAAAATGCTGCATCTGAAGACGTTGCAATGGGGAATGATGTCTCTGGGGATATACTCGCACTGTTACTGCCTCCTAGACGAGAAGCGAAGGGATACAAGGCGATGTATGCATACGGCAATCATATACGAGTACGCGGAGCAGAAGTAGATATGTCGACATGTGACAGTGGAGTAGCGGCTACGTTTCTGCAATCTTGTCGCGCTAGTTCTAGTGACAGGAACATGAGGACAACAAATCTGGAGTATGTGGGGTGGGTGGACGAAATTATCAGCGTAGACTACGGCAAATTTGAAGTGGTGGTGTTGTATTGCACATGGGCCCAAGCAAACAAGAGGGGAGCTCGCGCTACAATGAAATGTGACGAATATGGATTCACATTGTTCAGATTTGATCGATTGATTCCATATTCAGCGGACTCTTTTGCATTTCCTCTTCACGTACAACAAGCTTTTTATGTAGACGACAAGGACAACATTGGATGGAAGATTACGTTACGACGACAGCCGCATGGCGCAAGAGTCGAGTCAAGTGATGGCCGAAGAGATGATCTGCAGAGTGTGCAGTTAGGTAGAGACGAGGAGCATGTAGGCCTACGGCCTGAATACACTGCCGTGGAAAGGGAATTGGACACTCCTGATTTGAGAAGATGTAGGAGACTAACCACAGAAGATGTAAACCAACCTTTGGTCGCTGCAGAGGAGGATCTAGAGGTAGGACATGATGTGCCATCACAGTAGGAAATGAGGTCAAATGCATGGCATAGCCCATTGTATTAGCAAACCAAGTACGAAACATGATATGCAGTAGCTGTGGTCTCGGTAATCTTGATGACTACACTTAGTCAGTGATTCTACATGCACGACTAATATGAGTCAGTCGCTTGACATTACTGTCTACAGTGCGTAAGAGTATTGTTTGAACTGCAACAAATGGCCAATTGCACATTGCTAATTCTACAGTGCCATGGTATACAAAGGGATGTGCCATATAAATATCTTCAACATCACTGATTGACGCTAGAACATGCATGCGCACTACCCTCGTGGGATGCACTGTACTAAACATGTACGAGTATACGTGAGTGCACAAAAGGGGTATTAATTTGAATATTTCCGTGTAACGTATACATACAATAAACACATTCAGAACTGAAAATATTCACGTATACTTACATTAAACATATGTTTAGAACAAAATACACCTGTATATAAAGGTATTTAGACATATAACCTCTCGTATACGAGGGGGTTTTTAGAAGGAGTCATGAACGCACGTGATTCTCAAACATAATGTAGAGTGCACTTTCCAAGGCACTACCTCAAATTATAATTCAAGATGAATACCAAAGCAACACTAAACCAATGATTGAGAAAAAAGTCAGCATGGACGTGAAACGGGCACAAATTGAAAGAAAAAGCTGATAAAAAAGAAGGAGAGGTAGAGTAAAGAAAAGTGGAAAGAATACATGAGGGGAAGAAGCGCTGTAGTCAAAAGAAAACTATCCTAGTCAAAATGAGAAAAACAATACATCAATGCAAAATCGATAAATGACAAGTATTTGAACAAGGTGCAAAGAGAACTGCAAAGACTGTAGACAGTAAGAAGGGTATTTGGAAAAAATATCCATGACAGATGAATTGCAAAAATGATATAAAAATGTATGACTTCCAAAAAAAGTATGGAATGAAAAAATATAAAAAACAAAAGCAAAACATGCCAGCTTGTTTTTGAATAAAAAGTTAAAAAATACAATATATAAAATGTTAAAACCTCGAAGGAACAAAATAAATTCGAAAGAAAACCCTAATCAGAAGGAAGGAAAGTCAAATTGAGTGGGTATAAATAGATCATCAAACAAAGGATAAAAATTTGAATTAAAACCATGAAGGCCACACTCAAAAACCCACTTACAAATGGCTGCCCGAAACTATACTCACATAACTACTAAATCTAGTCATATCGCTGCCCATGCAAAAAGTCATATGGCTGCCCACGGAAGAATACGTTCCCAACTACGTTCCCATTGAGGTCCCGTGGAAATATGACTAAAATCATAGTCATGTGATGACTATGGACTGCTCTAGTCACCAAAGTAGTTACTGGTGAGTCATATCCTCCCGATAGTCATATCTAGTCATATGGCCATAGTCATATTTCGACTGTTTTCCTAGTAGTGTTGGTGCTTTAGGGTTAAGTAACATGCAAATGACTGGGGCAGGTAATCAACATACGTAGTACATCTCCAATTTGGAAGCTGATGCTTGATGCCCAGCTGTTGAAGAAATCAGGCATTGCAGGCACCGTCCACACAGCATTAGATCCACCAACTTGGAAGATTTTAGGCAGCCGGTATGCATCTGTAGATGCATGGCTCACAAGCTGCGGCATCATGTGAGAATGGTGGTCATCTGCATAAGCAGCTCAGTCTCATTTTTGTGATCAGATGCTGTGTTCCAAGAATGGCTCCAAAAAGAGCCATGAGAAAAATGCATGCCTGCAACACATTCCATTGCTGTAACTCTGACTAGTCCTCCACAATGTTGAAACTCCATATAATATTGTTGGAGTACCTTGTTCTTCTCGTGCTAAAGCATGACCTGATACATTTTATCACCATTGGTTAATTTGAGACTTATGGAGGTCCCAAAGCTGAGCAAAACGAGCACAATTTAATCTAAATGTAGAGTATATATATATATATATATATATATATAGCACATACAATTTAAATATATGCATGTATAAAATATTTGCAATATATATTAATTATATTAAATATAAGCTATGCATTGAGGTGTTCAAGTTGATCATCTTAAAGTCCTCCAAGTCTCAGATTCAAGCAAAAGTCTCAATTTAACAAAAACAATGTTCTGCACAACGATATAAACTATGTGAGCAATAAGAGTGTCATCATTCTTGGGTGGCCTTCTTAGCAAACTCAATCTCATGTACCGTAGGGTGGCAAATATATAAAAAGAAAATTCTATTTTTTTCTATTTATTATTATTATTATTTAATTGAAAACTAAAGTTGAAACATATGGATTATTCACAAACATTCTTCAAGATTCTCTTTTGAACATTCTTCAAAAACAGTCTTTCAAAATAATTGACATATTAAATATTGTCCATCGACTTGGCCCTCCTCCTACAAATCTACAATATCACACTGTCACAACCAACTTCAATTCTATTGGATTCCGTATGATTAATTTCATAAACACTAGTGGAAATTTGGTCCTTAGTGACTAGTCCCTATTCTCATCATGAGTCCTACTGTATCCGAGGTTAACCCCTAAACGTCCTAGCGTCCAGTTTCTGGACGACGAACAGATTCAAACTCACACTACACTCACATTACTTCATGGATGAAATTCATTCAATTTTTTAAAATTACTTTATGAAGTTGTTGTTCTATCTAATGGTTGGATTTCGTGTTACTAGGGTACATTTTTTTTTTAAATCACAAATGTGGAAGTATGTCAAGCAGTTGACCAAGCCAAAATTGCATTGACTTTAGTCTCGGGGGGTGTAGTGATATGTTGGAGTAGCAATATACGTGCGAACAAATGATAGGGTATTTTAAAAACATGGGAACAAAAAATTATAAATGGACTTAGAGGTAATATAGGGTATCAAAAATGGCACTGGACATCTTTAAAGTACTATAGGGTATGGAATAATAGGTAATTTGGAATTATAAGTAATGCAAGCCCCTTTTCTATGAACCCAAAGTAGAAAATTACATAATGATAGCATGTGAAAAAAAAACCAAAAAAACAAGTAATACCCCCCTATAAAATAGTCGTTGTTCGCACCTATATCCTTAACTTTTTAACACACTGACCCCCCCGAGACTTTAGTTCAAAAGTGGGCTTGCTAAAATGAGGTCATAAATTGAAGTAACACAAAATTTTCAAAAAATCACCATTTCAAGAGTATCTCATTCCGAATCCATTCCAACAAATTTTACTCAAAAAATATGAATATTTTGTTTGTAATCAAATTTAGAAGGAATTATTAATTATAACTTTGAAATTTTATAATAAAATATCAGTGATGGCATTGGTGAATCTAACCGTACGGATGGAACCTAGAATTCAATATCTACAACTTTCATTTGTATAACAATTCCGAAATATTCTCCTAGATAGCACTTTATAATGTTTTTTCTCAAACTGTCAATTTTGGGGACACCCTGGGACGTTTAGGGGTTAACACTTAACAAGGATTTGCAAGCTTGCAATTATAAAGGTGCTCAAACACTCATATTAGCTAGCTAGGTGTCCATCCTATAACATGCATCATCTTATCATTTCAACCTTGGGCAAAGCATCCTCGGAGTCGAGGACAGAGTCGAGGACCTATCAGAGGTCCTTCCACTAAACAAAACCAAAGTGGAGATTGAAAAAAAATTAGGTGAGGGCCAGGCCACCCCAACCCTTAACATGCATCAGCTTTAACATTTCGACACTAGGGGAGGCATCCTCAAAGCTAAAGACCTATCAGAAGTTCTCTTACTAAAAAAAATCCAGAGTAGAAATTAAAAATTACATTGTATGAGGGTCAAGCCATTCCAACCCACAACATGCATCACCTTATCATTTGAACGCTGATCGAAGCATCCTTGGGGCCGAGGACCTATTAGAAATCCTCCCATTAAACAAATCCAAAGTGGAAGTAAAATAAAAAATTTGGTGAGGGCCATGCAGCCATGCATGGGCCCACGCCACCCCACTCCACAACATACATCACCTTATTATTTCAACACTGGCCCAAACATGCATCACTTGATCATTTGAATGCTGGCCCATGCATCCTCAGGGCCGAAGATTTATCAAAAGTCCTCCCATTAACCCCTAAGCGTCCCGGCGTCCATATTATGGACGTTTTTGGGGGTACAGTCACCTTCGAAGAGCTGTAACTTTTGCAAAACGTGTCCGATTTTGCTGAAATTTTGAAAAAACTCCCCGCATGATGTATGGAATGTGTGGTAAAAATTTCAGATCAATCCGAGATGAATTGAATTTTTGGTGATCATTTGAAAGTAGGTATGTTTTTTTTTTGGACAGTTCTGTGAATTTTGATGGCAGTAACTTCGGGGGCTTGTATCTCCTTCATCCTAAGTCCGTTTTCAATAAAAACTTGTTGGGTTGAATTCCCCTTGAGTTCTAGTTATCATGGTAAAATTTTCAGGTCAATCCATGTTGTTATGAATGTTTGGGAGTCATTTTAGTGCACGGGTCTAGTTTGGACACTTTTTGCTTTTTGGTTCAAATGGGTCACTTTTCGGGCTACTTTTTGACATTGCAAGGCCATTTTAGGGCACATTAAAAAATTTCATGAGGCTTTTTTGGTACTAATGTGTTTATATGATGATTTTGAACAACTTTTTAGTTCAACGTTTTTTTCATTTGAGTAATTTTGAAAACGAATTTCACCTCTAACTGTGTTGCTAGGAAAATTTCAGCATCCTTTTTTAGCACTAAAACACTATGATCTTGCAAGCTATATGGCCAAATGACCCCAAAATTGATCCACATGATCTACAACATGTATGTTACAAGATTGTACGGTTGAGATTTCTATACCTCACTTACATTTAGACCTATAACACATCAAAAGCGATGATGATTTTAAGCCCAAAAAAGCTAGGGACCTTTAGGGGTTAAAGGAAAAAAAATTGGAAATTGAAAAAAATTGGAATGAAGGCCATGCTACTCCACCCCATAGCAAGCATCTTTGGGAGGAGGGGGGGTCACTAACATATATCTAGGGTAACCATGTGCGTTAAGAGGGTATTTGAATGGGACAATCACATAATTGGAATATTTAAGGTATTTTCTAGAATATTCTAAGTTTATCCCAAATAGATTCCCAAATTATTCTTAATTTGAATTTTAAAAATCCTATATTTCATATTAAATTTTATAATTAGGTAGAAAATTTTCCTCCCATGAATAAAACACCATATAGTTTAACTCACGTAGTTTTCTACTTTTTGCATGGTCACCTTGTCGAGCAAGCGTCCCAAATAATTAAAATGATAGCCTATGCATCCTTGGGGCTGAGGAGTCGAGGACCTTTTGTGGTCCTCCCACTATATACCAAATTGGATTTTTTTTAAAAAGGTGAAAGCTCGGCAACTCCATCCTCCATTACCATATCATTTCGATACTGGCCAATCCATCCTCGCGGCCGAGGACCTATCAGAGGTCTTTCCACCAAACAAAACCAAAATGGAAACTAAAAAAATGAGATGAGGGCCAGACCACCCGACCCCATAGCAAAATCATTTACGTTCTCGGGACCTCCCTACTATACAAATTGAATAGGAAATTTTACAAATTAGAGGTGAGGGCTAGGTTTGTCCATCCCACAACATGCATCACCTTATCATTTGGATGTTGGCCTATGCATCATCGGGGCCAAAGATCTATTAGAGGTTCTCCTTACTAATCAAAACCAAATTGGAAATTTCTAGAAAATGGGGTGAAAGCAAGGCGACTCCACCCCCACAACATACATCACTTGATCATTTGTACGTTGGCCCATGCATCCTAGGGGCCGAGGACCTATCGAGGACCTATCAAAGGTCCTCTTACTAAACAAAACCAAATTGGAAATTGAAACAAAAATGGAGTGAGATTTAGGTCACGTACCCCACTCCATAGTAAGCATCCCAAATGAACTCAATGCTTGGAAATAAAGGAGGGCTAGGGGTCTTTGGTTCTAAGGGCCTATCCCTACCTTTCCAAACCAAAAACATAAAAGGTCATATTCGTTTAGTTGGGACTATTCCGATGATTTGGGACTACTTTTGTGTCAATTTGGGCTGTCACCGAGCTCTTCTGTTTAGATTTCTACGGCAGTACAGAGTATCCGAGATCATAAACAACCCTGCCAGAAGACTACATGCACCATGTATTTGTTACTATTAGAAGCAATGTAGTTGTTGGTTTACATCTTGTTTCTATGTTGTAGATAATTTGATAGTGCAGCTGTTGGAGGAGGCTACAATGAACTGCTCTCCTACATTGAATGTTTGGGGTATTATACAAAAGACTTGGAGTATTTCGCATATGATCTATAAACCTCTAGGTATATTTAGAAGGGCCTCATCATGTATTTTGGATTTCAATTGTTGTTGGATCTTATATGACATGTAGGATTCTCTAAGTGAGTAGATGTTCTTACTCCTATGCTAAAACAAATTCCCTACAGTTTATCTGATGGGGGTTTTAACTTTGTGCATACCGCCCTCCACAAATTTCAGTAATACCAAAATGACGGTGTACATTGTCAAATATAAATACACAACAGTAACGATTTTCTTGCATGAAGAGTCTCAAATTCAAAGTCATGGTACTCTCTAAAATATCAAGTTTTACAATATCAGCAATGACATTTTAGGTATTCTACGTCTGGATCTGGTAAGAGTCCAGTTCACAGATGCCCCTGGTAGCCTTGGACAGAGAGTGTTTTGAAGACAAAAAGACAGGTGCTAAGTATGTTTAACTATGCGCATGGAGGAAGAGGATGGAGCGAGGTCGGCTGGGCCCAAGGAGTAGGTAGAGGACAGAAAGACATCTACCCTAAAATTATCCATTCCTTTATGATTGACTCTAAACATTTTACTCTACTAAGTCCTACTCCACGGTTATAGGATCAGCGGTCATAGGGTACCAAAATTTACTATAAATAGTAACTAAACTATATTTAAAAATATATTTTCTAAAATTAGTGTCATTTCCAAAATTCAGATGGATCCTAGGCTCTAGGCTCTCCAAATCCCCGCTCTCCGCTCTCGGGCTCTCCGTTCTAAGCTTGCACGCTAGCGTCGTTGGAGCATCGTGAGTTTTATTATGGTTCTCCTTGAACGTAAGCTCTGATTCTTGAAAACAATTATATATTCATTTACGATACTCAACTTAATCCAACTAGCATTTATCACAATGAATGATCTAGCTTGATTGCAGAGCATCACAGATCTAGTTAAATTATCTAGTCTTGACGCCCACATATATGTATAGCATAAGCTCAATTGTTGGAGTAGTCATGGGCAATTCTGGGCTACTCTTGGGTACATTCACAGTATAACGAGCCAAGAAAACTGTAACCAGTGATTAATTTAACGGATTATTAAGCAATAATCTTATCATTTGAATTGATAATGCAATATAAATTAGTAACTACATATATTATATGTCATTCTACAATATAGTAAAGTTTGACGATGTTTGAGAAGTTATTGGTACTCCAAAACGACTAAAATATGGTCGTAACCAGTCGTTAATAACGACTAAAATGTGCTAAAATGTTCATAATATGTCACAAAATGTACTTAAATTTTTCTAATATCTACATAATTTGAAGATATAATTTTCTAAGCACTCATCAAGAGTCGTTAGATTTGGGCAGGGTTGGCTCGTTATATTGTGAATGCACCCTCCTAGACTAGTCCCATGTCACTCCTGAGCAGACGGACGGACCATGGATGTTTTCACGCTAGGGTGTCATAGTTCTCAAAATAAAGTTTCTAATGTTGTAAAGTATTTGCATTAATGACGTAATATAATAAATAGGGAAACTATCAAAAACATTTTAATATAGTAAAATAGAATCTTGTAGGAATCTTTTGGAATATTTTCAAACAATTTTGTATTAGTTTGGAATCTTTCGGGATGATTCTCGAAATCTTTTGGAATATTCTTGATGATGTCATTTAATCCGCTTGCAAACAACGTCGAATGCGTATTCCAGCCACACCGCAAGCTCTGTTTTAATTAGCAAACCAAGCTTACAAGAATTTTTTGGGAATTCCCCATTTTGAGGGGCCTCTAATGTAAAGGAACAAAAATTGCCGCCATAAACCTCTAATATCCACCTTGCTCATAGAATCTTTTTGAATATTTTTTGAATACGATACCTTTATATTATAGGAATTGAGGAAAATTGTTGCCATCACTATATCCTCAATGAAACATACCAACTAAGGCAATAAAGTATTAATTAAGGCAATAAAGCATTTATACCACAACGTCACCGAATGCAATGTATTACATTTTGGTCCAAATACTATTTTATATTATTTTTTGAATTAAATTAATATTTAACTAATAATGGACTTTAAAAGGTCCAAAAATAATATTGAATGCATCCGCCAAGGCGCCGATAAAATTAAAAAACAGATTTTAAAAGTGAAAGATGTCCACATGCATACTTATTTGCTTCAAAAAAGGTCAAAACAATGAATTTTAGCGTATAGTTAGGTCACAGAATTGATCTTTGGCCCAAAATAAAAATAAAAATAAAAATAAAAATAAAATAAAATTCTCAAAAGTGTTGGCTAGCGGCTGATATAATCTGGCTACCCACAGATAAAAGTTTCAATTGCCCGGAATTGAGCATTTTCTACAATTTTTTGCAATTTTTTTAGAATTTGTCATTTTGTCCATGATTAGTTAAATATATGTTATTATCAATATACATACAACCCTAGAATACCTTTTCACTACAGTTAACTTTCTGCCAAAAAACTAATTTCAATGAGCAACAGAAAATGTTTACTGCCACATTTTGCTTGTTATGCGATGTCACACTACACATTTTGGACACCCTACCGTGGAAACGCCCCTACGTGAATCATTTCTACTCTTAATATAGGCTTTAGGAGAATGGTATAGGTATTTCGCTTAAAACTGAGATTTATCATGAAAAATCACTATGAGGTAAAATTGTTTAGTGTGACATAAATAAACGGAAATTACTGTAGTAAAATTGACAGTCATGGGGTCTTGGACCCTAAATTTAGAACACTTTTTTTTAATGTTTCTTAATTTACACAGGGAGATAAATACAAGATTCCTATGTGGGAAACGTGGACAATATTCCTACAATTGTAACTTTCTCAAATCAAAAATACACTACAATCATCCCAGGAAAGTTACAATTGTGAGAATTTTTGTCCTACTTCCCATATGAAATCCCATATGGGATGATCTTTTATCTCTTCTTGTGTTAGTAGAAATAAATCTCTAAAAATATTGGCTAAATGTCAATTTTCTGCTCTTCGCTCTCTACTCTCCGCTCGTTTACGAGCTCTCTTGATGCATTGATATATGGTTATAATGGTTCCTGTAAGTCCTAGAACTGTACAAATACTTGCCACGATACCCATTACTGCTCCAAAGCTAAGTTTTGATGGTTGTGAATTTGGTGTAAGAGGTGGTGGCATAACCGGTGGTGGTGGTGTAACTGGTGGTGGTGGTGTAACTGGTGGTGGTGGTGTAACTGGTGGTGGTGGTGTAACTGGTGGTGGCGGTGGTGTAACTGGTGGTGGCGGTGGTGTAACTGGTGGTGGTGGTGGTGTAACCGGTGGTGGTGGTGGTCTAACCGGTGGTGGTGGTGGTGAAACTGGTGGTGCTGGTGGTGATGGTTCGTAAATGTTGGCAGTAAATCTCATGCCTTGTATACAGTTCTGCGGAACGTTTGCTATATAATATTTTATCCCAACTATTGTAAGTTGATGTGTTGCACTTGATGTAGCGTACCATGAATAACTGTCCGATGTACATTTTTCATAGCTTGCATATGGAACTTCATCAACTTCAAAGGTTGAATCAGAAATTGTAAATGCTGCATACAAAAACAAAATAAACTATATGTTAGGTATTATTCGCGTATCAATACTTAATAAGTTGTAGGTAGCTAGGTACATAATCAATAGTTTTATAATCAATATATTTGTATTAAAAACTTCAAAAGATTTCAAATGTATAACATGAGTTTTTAAACTTTAATTTCATTAATATTACTTATATAGATTGTAATTGATTATCGAAGAAAAACATTGAATATTATAGAATATATTCGTATATAAAAATTAAATAGTTTGGTATAATTGATATAATCCTATATTTTTCTCCAATAATATTTTGAATTTTAGATTGATAATTGCAAAGTGCATTTATACTACATTGTTTTATATAAATATATAAATTTTGAACTTGATGAATGATGATGCGTTTGAAAAATATTTTTTCAATATTCATTAATTTTAAAATATGACAAGGTATTTGTCTATTTGACAATAAAATAATTCTACTTCTAATTCTAAATTATAGTCAAACTTTTATTATGCATCTGTGCAACAAATTCTTGCGAAATCAAAAAAGGTGATATCATCTCTATTTTATTTCATCCAAAGATTATTCATTTATAATTGAAGATAAAATCGAGGTTCCTAATTTCATAAAGAAATAGAATTAGAACTCATAATGAACTTAAATACAACACAAATTAAACATAAAAACATCTTCTTAAAGTCTTCAAAAACCTTGTCAATTTGTGTGCCTTTTTTTTTTTTTTTATTGCTCAAAGAATAAGAGCATTCTAAATCCATCACTTTAAATGAAAAATGTGCCTTACACAGACATTCCTCATTTATACCGCCCCTTTTGTGTTGATGAATTGAGACTTCTCTAAGGAGAGCTTACCAATATAATTGGTAAATTAAAGCTTTCAAATAAAAAGAACTTGTTTATCTCTTGGTAAATTACAGTTTGAAGTGAAAAAATGCTAATTGAAGAGTATAAACATATAGAAGTATAAGAAATTACTAATGAAGAGTTAACTACTATTGAAGTAATAGAAATGGCATCAATCTCCACCAATTGTAAAGCTTAGCAATGCACAACATTGTACATCCACATTGTCTCATTTTTCATTAGAAAACTCACTTGACCTTAGTTTGCTAAATATCATTAGTTTTCAAAACTATGAGGAAAATTTGACAAAGTGGGTGTTGCTAACCCCAATAAGTAACAAGTGGGAACTTTATGTTCTTATTCCAAGTCTTTTATAAAGATAACCAAATGAATGAAAACAAAGTTAAAAGAAATGGATATATATATATATATATATATATATATATATACATACATACATACATACATACATACATACATACATACATACATACATACATACATATATGTATGTATGTATGTATGTATGTATATGTCTTTTCATGTAGTTAGGAGCTACTTTGAATTGTTTAAAATTTAATATCACCTTATAGTCTTATTATTAATAAAATTCAATTAAATGTTTTGATCACTTACTTAACACATCTCCAACAATAAATGAAATATTGCTTGCCCAATCTTCATAGAAGGTTGTTGAAGAAGGAATTGTCCAAGTTGCAGTATCTCCACCAACCTAAAATTTTGAAAAGCAATTTAAATAGTCAATAAGTAAGATAATAGGAGTCCACCTTTTTTGGCATGTTTCAACTTAATGTTTATTTTGCCAAAAAAAGTCATCTCAATACTCAAAACTGGGCTATCTTTAATACCACTTTGTAATTTTTGTGTCACTCTCATTGTCCGCCCTGTTTGAAGTGGACAATGCTCGCATTTGAAGTATAAAACATAGGAAAAAAACTAGGAAAAAAACATGCCAATACTTCTACTAAACGTCTCTCATGTTTGACAGTTCTTGTAGTGGTCAAGTAAGACAACCCGGTTCCCACATAAATAAAAGGCTTGCATTATTTTAGAACTTAAGTTTAATTAGTGTGGACTCTTCTAATCAAGCATCACATTATATGTCGACCCACACTAAACAGTGAGTGTGAGTACTTGTTTACCTGAAAGGTTTTAGGTTGTCGGTTTGGCACATTCACATTGGGTCGTGGCGGGGGTGCGGGAATGGTCATAGGATTCACGGTGGGCGCGATTTTTAAGCCTTGAATACATTGAACTGCGTCGTCTTGAATGAAATAGTAAGCCCTGACCTCCTTGAGCTGAATGTACACATCAACACCATTGCCGAAGTACGCATAATTAAGGTATGCTGCGTTATTGCATGCTGCATAGTTTGCACTTGTCTCTTCTTCAACATCCCCAGTGCCTCCCACAAATTCTGAAATAGATTAAGTAACATTATAGAAATTGGTGTGTGAAATGAATCAATACAACGATGAGCCAATCTGAGTCCTGTTTAGCGAGTACTGAAATGATGCAAAATAAAATGGACAAGTTTGAGTAAATAAATGTTCACTGTGAACTGTGTGAAGGAGTTCTCATGCTATACTTTACAATGGTAATGAAAAAGCATGTCTTGAAGACCATTAACCCGTAAAGGACCAAGAACCCCAAATGGGACCTCATCTTATTTTTAGCATTTTAAAGACTTTCTTCAAATTTATTTGTGTTTAGAACAACACATACAATGTTCTTGAATGATTCCGGGGTGAAAGCATGGTAAACTGAACCATTAAAGTCACCTTTAGTGCTGAAATTACAATTTTCTTGGTTAAAGGTTATAAATTACGACTAAAAATTCATATATTTAAGTTCTAATTTGGTAGAGCTCTCCATAGTTCTATTAGGTACTTCAATTCAAAGTTCCAAATTAAAATATTAAAAGAAGGTTACTAAAAGTAAAGCTTGAAAATAAATGTCTAAAACAAATTTTGGGAGCAAATCTAATGAATTGAATCATGTTCAATATGAATATAAATTATATATTCTGTAAGTTAATTGTGCATTCGAGGGCTCCAAAGATAAAAATTCTTGAAAAAATAAATATTTAATGCAATTTCAACATGTTTTATATCTACTTTTCAATTCAGTCAGAACTACTTTTCTAATTTTAACCGCTTTAACCTTACTATAACACACATAAATACTTATGAACATGATTTTTTCAAATTTTTTGGTTAGACTTTGTTAAACATTGTATCTTTTATTTTATCCACAAAAAAAAATTTACAAAAAATAAAAATTTAATAGATTTTTGGACCCTGCATGGCTGCATTGTCGCTTCTTCACAGGGATCACAAGTGGTTCAATTTACCATGCTTCTACCTGACGGTGATATGAAAGTTGACCCCATCGGAATTACATTTTTTAGAATATGATCGATTAAATTTGTCATTTTGAAACCATGAATCCTTGGTCCTTTTGGGGTTAATAATAATAAATTAGAATGAATGCCATTGTTGTGGAAACATGGAGGTGGATGTATAAGATACATCAACCTATTGGGTCTCAATTGCTAATATCACAAAACTATTTTACCTTGAAAAAAGTGCCTCCAAGTATGTTGAATTACTTAATTAAAAGTGTAGTTTTAAACCGGTGTTCATACTTTACTTTCTTTAGAAATTAATTTTATCCTTGTGATAAGATAATGGCGCTTCCAATTAACCCCTAATGGACGGTCAAGGATTCATAATTATATAATGACAGCTTCAATCGATCATATCATGAAAAATACAATTCAGGTGGTACCAATTTTCTATGTCACCGGAATCACTGAAGAACATAGCATGTGTTGACCAAAAACAAATAAATTTGAGAAAATAGAAGTGCACACAGAGACCTACCCAAAACTGCAAAACAGAACGGGAGGTCCAATTTGGGTTCCTTGGTGCTTTAAGAGTTAAGTAACATGCAAATGAATGGGGCAGGTAATCAACATACGTAGTACATCTCCGATTCGGAAGCTGATGCCTGATGCCCAGCTGGTGAAGAAATCAGCCGTTGCAGGCACCTGCCATACGGCATTGGATCCACCAACCTGGAAGATTTGAGGCAGTCGGTATGGATCTGTAGACGCATGGCTCACAAGCTGCGGCATCATGTGAGAATGGTGGTCATCTTCATGATCACTGGAGAAACTATATGCAGAGCCTCTCATTTTTGTGATCAGATGCTGCGTTCCAAGAACGGCTCCAGAAAGAGCCATGAGAAAAATGCATGCCTGCAGCACATTCCATTTGCTGTAACTCCGGGTAGTCCTCCGCAATGTTGAAACTCCATACAATATTGTTGTAGTACCTTGTTCTTTCCTGCTAAAGCATGATAAAAATGTACCGAATAACACCCAATTTTAGACCTTAGAAGCACAAGAAAAATTGTGGGAAGCATGTACGTTCCACCCACCCCAAGCCCCAAGGGAGCATATCCATTAACGAGATTTAATCGATACAAACTAATGACAGATCATGGGTATTGGTCCAAAGGATATCTTGAATGTAGCCCTGTTGATTTTGTGATACCCACGGATAGGGTAAGTATAAGGGTAGGCTTTCAAATCTAGCAAACGGCTACATTCTAAGTATAGTTACCAACCTATTACGAGCTCCGAAAACTGACTGCACCCAGAAAATTTCATATATTCTCATAGTTAGTCCAGCCTACTGTATCCGGGGTTAATACTTGACAGGGAGTTTCAACTTACAAAGGCGCCCAAGCACTTATATAAGCTAGCTAGCTGTCTGTATATATTTCTCTACTGCAACCACGTATGTTTGAATTGCAGGTTCAAAGAAAAATAAGTTTGCAGTTCATACACTAGACCTTCAAGACTTTTGTGCTCATCAGACATCCGCAGGGAGTTAAGCAGAGAGTTAAGCAGTCTTTGAGTCATTATGGACATGTTGAACTTACAAACCGGGTTACAAACATTTAGTCATTAAAGACATGTCACATTAGACAAGATTTCTAATAGTGATAGGACAACTTAGCACTGTGATGTATACATAACCTTCTCAAGCCTTATAAGGTTATCAAGTCCTTAACCCTAATGGATTGAGACCAAAAGTGAAAAGCATCCAAAGCAGGCACTCACAACAGTTCATGACTTCCATGATTCCATCGACTCTTAGAGAATAATAAAAGATCCTATTCATGGCCATAAAAAAGTATGCAAGTTTCCACTACATGTTTAAAACATCAATTTCGGCTAGAATGTAGTATCGGGAACCTCCCGTGGGGCACCCCTGGAGAATGTCGCCAGGGGGGACATTTGCCGAGGTGAGGTTCCCGATACTACATGTGTCCCCATCATTTCTAATGCATCCGAGCTCAAATTCTCTATAATATGGTGTCATAACAAAGAAAACAAAATTTCCTACAAGTTAGCTAAATAAACAAAGAACATCCGAAAACAGTCCAGAAAATTCCATCCGAAAGTCAGCTTCGAGCCTTCGACCACAAAACATTCTGGTACTCCAGGCCATGACCGCAAGATGATGGTAAATGTTTCTCTATGAAATGAATTTCTGCATGCATGTATGGAAAACATAAATATTGGTTTCAGACTTCAGTACAAAACCTGTTCCAGTGATGGGAAGGATGATATCAATAGTGACATCCGAGTGACCAGCATCGACACCGAAACTGGTCGGAGAAGCGTCACCAGCAACTGATTCTTCAAGTGCCGTTACAGTGTGAAGTTGTGCCATCGATCGATAGCTATCTAGCTTCCTGCTGCCGGGATTGGAATTCCGAAGGTCCCGACGGATCGACCGTCGAAGCTACAGTGAGAGCAATCGAACGAGTCAGACCGGTCTAACGTACTAGTCGGTGAATCGAACGTCCTGCAATTAAAGAAAGATATACCAAGATCGATCATGCTACGAAGTCAACGTGAAAAGCAATAGAAAACTGAATTAAAACACCTCGCTCGCTGGGATCTCAGGCTGATCGATGGAGTCGCTCAGAGCTAGCAGAGTCAGAATCAATGGAGCTCCTCAGAGAAAGTAAAGCAGGGCAGCCGGGAAGTAGTATATAAGTAGCTAGCTAGTGTGTGTCTGTGGTACCGACTAACTGGGGGCAATCGACGTGGGTGAGGAAATACCTGGAAATAAACGAATTTTGTCTGCAAGTTGCAAACCGGATACCGGCCGGACTACAGGGTACGCTAGCTACTTCAAATGCGGCGGTGTGATTCTTTACCGCTCCCTTTCGGATGTGGCTCTGTACAGTACACTACACCAACTGAACACTGCTACATAAGAGTCAGAGCATCAGCATCCTTGCAAGCTAAGCTTATTCTTCACTATAATTTGAAGAGCCCTTCAACTCACTGTCCCCCACCCTCACGTACCAAATGTGTACATCAAATAGTAAATGGGCCAATCACAAATAGAATGTGGGATGTGTATGTGTATGTGTATGTGTATGTATGTATGTATGTATATATGTATATATAGTCCACTAAACTTAGATTTGAAGAGTTGGTGCTTAACCCCTAAATGCCTAGAGCCCTCTCCAAATTCGGCAGTTTTGCAAAGATGCATTATAAAATGCAACTTAGAGGGATATTTTGAACTTGATATATCAATGAAAGTTGTACATTATGAATTTTAGATTCTATCCATACGGTTAGATCTATGATTGCTATTACCAATAATTTTGTATAAAATTTGAAACGTGAAATTCAAAATTATTTTGTAATTCAATTACGAATAAGATATTGACATTCTACAGATGAATTTTTTTGTGATTTGTTGAAATGTAATACTCTAAGTGTAGTGATTTTTGGAGATTTTTTGGTTTCTTAATTATATGAGTTGACTTTTTTTAGAGCACTTTTACACTGAAATCTTCATTATTTTGGGTGAATCACTACAACATGAAATGAGGCATAAAATTTTCACAAATCATCCCCTTTCTAATCAGATCACATATGCATGAAGCTAACTTCCCATAGAATCTACAGTAAAAATTCCACACTGCTAAAAGTTCATGACGGATGAGAAATTATGGATGAAATCTGTACATCGTCCAAAAAATGGACGCTTAGGCAGTTAGGGGTTAACTCCTAAGCGTTTAAAACGTCCAATATGACCATCTGTATCACTAAACTTTGCAACTGTGGCATTGATTTCTCTCATTTTACCTCGGTTTTATGATTACAATACACCATTTTAAATCTCTTGTTCTATACTACAAGGTCAATAGTGCTAATCGTGTCAAACTGAAGTCATTTTCACACAAACAGATGATTTGCAGCAGGGGGTCCAATTTTCCTACATTAGAGAAATTACATAGTGGATGTTTACTTAGGAATTAACAGGTAGTTGCAATGAGATGACCAAAAGAACGTGCAAGCAATGCACATTTAGCATTTTTGTCAAAATCACTCTTTTTCAAAACATATTAAAACTCATTGGTGATATTTTGAACTAATTTTTCTTAACAAATGGTGAGATTGATGTATATGAAATCTAAAGATACATTCTTTATTCGTCTAAAGGCTTTACATTAAGAAGTATGAATTTTTGAAGTACTCTTTTGAACAAAAAACACGATGAACATGATGAAAGTTCAACAATGAATATTGTGCATGATTTCTAATCTGATTGCAGATTCAATTCAAAGCCAATGTGTAATTTCTTATATAGATTACTATAATGATTTAGAATTTCTTCAAATCTTCTTTTACATGCTTAAAATGCATAAATTCTAAAAGATGTCTATATTAAGTAAAATTGCAATATAGAAAAAAAAATTAAATAAAAAATTGCGGAAAGGAGTACAATAAGTAAAGTTCTATGTGCACAAAGAGTTTGAAGGTTAAATTCCAAAAATTGCATTACAAACGGAGTGCATTTGTCAAAAACAATGCATTGTGATTGCATCAAAAAATATTACAAATGCACAAGGTTCTCTAATCTAGCAACTTATTTTTTAAAGTTGAACATCACATTTGTATTTTAAGGTATGAATATTAATTACCTTTCACAGTTTCATAGTCCTATAAGTTTATTTCCATCCAATAATCTTCTATTGAGCTTGAAAGGTCAAAAAAATGCCAAAAACTACAAACGTGACCGAAAAAGAGGAACACCATGGTGTACAACTACCCTAACACGTTATGATTGAAGGCGCATAGGCTATTTGGAAGGGCTCCCGGCATTTTTTTTATCGAGTTTTTTCCAGTGTTTGAGACCTTTTTAGGGTATGGGTGTGGATGGATTTTCCTCTCAAATTAAAACACTTATTACGAATTTTCGACATATCTAAGTCAAATTTACATTGTTAAAGACGTCAAAAACAAGTTTTTGGGTTAAGAAAACGTCATAAATATGTTTGGAGTGTGCTTATTTAATCAATCATATAGGAGTGGAAGCAAGTGTTTCCGGCACTCTATTGCGCAATGCATGTCTTGTTTGTTATATTGTTTGAGCACTAGAGTTAACCGAAAAGTCAGCCCAAAGAGGAAAGTTTTGGCAAACTCGTGTTGAATTCCTCTCAAACTCATATTGAAATACAAATAGACCAAAAACTAGTCTACGATGAGTTGGAAAACAATCTAAAGCAAGGACTGTCACTATTCTTCACACCTTGCTATGACTCCCACATCTTTCACCAAAGCTCCAAGCCCATGGCCCACAAGGGGACAATTTCTGACACGAAACTATTCAACCCAAGTATAGTTAGAAGTAGAGCAAAAAGGGAGGTTAGATGTGTTTCTTTTTTATTAACTCAACTGTTCTCCATCATTCTCAATGTACAGTACAGTCCATATATAGCAGGCAGCGTAGCAACCTATGTATGGCCAGAAACTACAGAGCGATCAGCCAACGACAACTGCAAGACACTCTCTGCACATTGAAGAACAAAGTTGTCATGTTTGGCACTTATTTCCAACTTTTTTTATTTTTTTTTGAAACAAATTGAAGAGCCTTCAATTGCAGAGAAAAAAAGGGACACAAGATCCCCAGCCGGAACCGGCCAGGGAGAGAACCCGACGCAGGACCAACTAGACCGAGACTCAAACAAGGACTCGGACCTAGTTATCAGTAAAGTTGTATCTATAGAGGACCCTAAACAAAGGACGGTAAGTGTCAAGAGGCCTTACGAGTGCCCATTTGACCTTGTCCTCAAGGGGAGAGTAAGTTGCCAGGACACTATTGTTACACCACTGCCTAACAAACACGGTTCTAAGGTGAACGGCTAAGGCCGGTTGCTTCCTGGAGCGCCGCTGCAGCTTCTGCCAGGCCGTAGTCAAGGAGGCCCATCCAGATCTTCTGATACATCTTATCGTCTGCCCAGATGATGCCGTTGAATACCACATCATTCCTGCTAATCCACAAGGTCCAGAGCACTATCCCTCGAAGGGAAGCCCAGATGAATCCAAGGCTGCGGAATTTCCGGGGAATGCGGGAGCTGAAGATCGTTTGTTTCCAGTGGAACTGCCTCTACGGACCCGTAGCTTGTGGGTTGGCAGCAGCAAGGAGGTTGAGGACGTGAGTGGCCCAGTGCCACGCCTTCTGGGCAACATCACATTCCCAGAAGCGATGAAGAATGGTCTCATTAGCACCGGTGGGACATGCAAGGCAGTTCCGATCAACATTGGTACTGTGTTGGCCACGCTAGTCATTGACGGTGAGGCCCTTGTTCCACGCGCTCCAAAGAAGCCCTGCTTCCTTAACAGTCCTCCCTTTGGACCACACAGTAGTCCAGCGGAATTGATGGTCTTCTGGTAAGATCCCGGTCCACTTGCGGGCCAGATTGGGAATCTGGTGGTGTCTTCGAAGAAGCGCTCTACCAGACTTCGAAGTGTATGACATGAAGCAGATGTCGTCGTGGTACTTGACTAGACACGGATCGAAGTCCAGACGATCAATGCGTCCATAGTAAAGATCGACCTTCATTTTGTTCTGGCCACGTTCGACGTCCACGACCCGGACTTTGCGGATTGAACCAACAATCAGGGAGGCCAATCCGCTACCGTCTGGAGCCTCCAAGGCAACTGCAGCCCTTCGATGGTCGTCAGTGCGCGATAAGGATCTGGTGCGATCCCTGACGGTGTAAATGGGACAGGTCAGTGGGATCCAAACCTCAACGATTCTTTGATCGCGGATGGGGATACGGAGGCCCTCCTGGAACTGGACGACGCAGATGGGAAGAGGATCATTCGGGTCTGTGAAGATCCCTGCATGCTCATGTTCCTGGAGGAGATCTGCATGTCCTGAGAAGAATCCTTCCCACTGATTTCGGAAAATAGTCAGCGCGGCTGTCCAGGCGCCGAATTCTGTGGTGGTGAGGTCAAAGCGCTCCACAATTTCCTCACAGGTTAGGAAACGAACCTGCTCAATGTGCCACACGTCTCGAACGCAACGGAGGCCTCTGGCGTGGAGTTCGCCGGCCCGTACTCGTGAGAAGCCGGCGCCAATAATCTCCACGTGGCCGTTCCACCAAAAGCTCATCCCTAGGAATTCTTCGAAACACTGGGGTTCAATGAAAGACACGCTAGGTAGCATTTTCTCCCACGCGGCTGCCACACAATTCCAGATCTTGGAGCCCTTCCTAACTTGGTGGCCAGGCACCGTAAAGTACTCCATGCTTGGTTGCCAGCGTCTTCGGGGATAGGGCTGAAACTGAGTTAAGCGGAAGCGAAGCATGCGATGCAAGTTAGTGGACAGTGGCTCACAGGCTTTAACAAGCCATTTGGCTATCAGGGCAATGGCCGCATCTTCAGGATTGATGAGATTCAAGCCGCCCTCCGTCTTGGATTGGCAACAGGAAAGCCAGTTGACTCTATTTCTGCCACGCTTGGTGTCGCCAGCCCATAAAAAGTTAAATAATTGGCCTCTAATCTTAGAGATGCCAGCCGTAGTGCCGCCCCAAATAGACAAGAAGAACCACAGGCTCGAGAGTAAGACTCCGTTGATGATTACTGCCCGTCCGTAAACATTCATCCTCACTGTGCTCCAATATTCAAGTGATTTGTCTACCCGGGCTTTGAGGAAGGAGTCAGCGTCGCTGGTCTTTGGGTCCAGTCCAAAAACGATACCCAGCAGCTTGCTGAGGTCTCCCTCCTCTGCCCATGTTACGTCCAAATCCATGCACCACGCTGGTCGCCCCGCACCATGAGTATTGCTGGCCCAGAGTGCACTTGATTTAGACCAGTTCAAGTCGAGGCCTGACGCGGTGCAGAAGATCTTGAGAGAATCTACTAGGCATTGGACTGACGCCTGTTCGCCAAGTAAGGTGAAGCTAGTATTGTCGGCGTACTGGAGCATGACCTGCAACTTGCCAAAAGGTAGAGCAATTCCTTTGATGAGCCCCAACTCGACCTGCCTTTTAACCAGCGCATTCAGAGCTTCCGAGATGATCAGAAAAAGGTAAGGCGCCAGGGGGCAACCCTGGCGCACTCCTCTGTTAATCTTGAAGGCTGGAGAGAGTCTACCATTGACGTTAACATGGTTAGAGGCATCCTGGAATAAAAGTCTAACCATGTCGAGAAAGGGAGCGGGAATGCCAATTTTGCTCATGGTGGCGAAGAGAAAACCCCAATCCACTTTGTCATACGCCTTGCTGAAATCCAGCTTGAGGAAGATCAGCGACTGGTGAGAGTGATGCGCCCAATCAATGGTTTCGTGCATCAACATAATGTTATCCAGGATGAATCGGCCAGGCAGGAAAGCTGACTGGTCATCACTGATGACCTCGCTTAGAACCGGTTGCAGACGCAGCTGTAATGCTTTCGCATAAATTTTGTAAGCGACGTTAAGCAGAGCAATTGGACCCCAGTTAGTCAATAAGTTCCTCGTGCCTCCTTTATGCAGCAAGGCTAAGACGCCGCAGGTCACTCCTGGCAGGAATCGGTCCTGGCTAAGGGACTGGGTGATCATGTTGAAGTAGTCGTCCCTGATAAGCAACCAGAATTTAAAAAAAAATTCAGTTATCAAACCATCTTTGCCCGGGGCTTTGTCAAGGGCCATGTCCCTAAGCGCTGCGTCCAAATCGTCCATGTTGATAGGGACAAACAGGGCCTCTTTCATGTCGAGAGATAAACGATCTTCAAGGCAATTCAGGACTGTGCTTTGGGCGGCATGAGTCTCGTCCGATTGGGGCCCCTGGGCGTATAACGTTTGGTAGTATTCAATGCAAATCCTCTCCAGGTCTGCACGGTCATGGCACGGAGCTCCAAGCGCGTCTTCCAGTTCAGTAATGTGCGATGCACTGGAGAATTTCCGCGTAGCACGATAGAATTCCTTGGAGCCAGAATCCCCGACTTGCATCCATTTGACTCTACTACGAATCTGGCGACCTTTGAGCTTGTGAGTTTCCAATTTTTCAAGAGCGTCAGCACACTCGGAGAGCTGTAGCTGGTCAGCCGGGTTGTTGGGGTCAGCTTGAAGGCCCGTCATGGCACGGGAGAGGCCTGCTCGCAGTCGAGATTCTTCTGTTCTACTGTCCCTGGCCTTCCGCTTACAGAAAGTCCGGTAAAACTTCGTGCAACGTCTGGTTTTCCCAAAGAATCCGAGAGACGGGTTAGAGGTCCAGATTTTGCCGAATGTTTCAATGACATGAGGGTCATCAAGATAGAAGCTGCTCATTTTCCAGGAGGATGGCCTCGGAGCTTGTGTCTTAAGCTCTATGGCGCACCAGACGGGAAGGTGATCCGAGTGACTGCAATCGCCAAGGATGAAGTAGTCTTTTTTTATTGGCTCGCCTGCTGGGGCCTCAAAAGTATAGAATCGGTCTAACCGAGCTAGCAATCGGTGATTGTCACGACGCCTATTATCCCAAGTGTAGCGGATGCTGCTAGTCATGTCGAAGGAATCTGAGACCTCTAAACCAGCAAGTAATTCATGGAAACTGAGCCTCTCGACTCCAGACAGGATGCGGCTGTCAGTGCTGGATTTATCAGCAGGACTCTCTACAAAGTTCCAGTCCCCGAGGAGGACCCAGCGGCAGTCCTGGGGTAGGACAGTTGCTAGATCTACCCAAAGAGCATGTCTTTCCTGCGAGGAGTTTGGGGCATAAACATTTAAGATGGCTATGTTGCCCCCTGGAATATTAGACAACCGGATCCACTGGGCTCTCCCAGAGCGGGAATGCCCGGTGGATTGGACCAGGTGCTTGATGTTGGGGGCAATCCATGTGCAAATGCCTCCACTTCCAGCACCTGGCTCATTAGAATTGTGACCGTAAGCTGGCGCAGCATCTTGAAAGAAGAAGCCTGCTCGGGGCCAGAAAGAGCGCCCTAGAGAGAGAGTTTTGTCACCACGAAGCTTGTGTTCCTGAAAGCTGAGGATATCTACTGAGGAGAGGAGAGGTTGGTAGTAATGGCGGATCTTATTGAGGGTGTCAAGGTTGTTGAGACCTTGTACGTTTTGGGAAATCATCGTCAGCTTCATTCTTCATGGATGGGGGATGGATGCTCATGTTGTCGAGGTGCTGGTCCAGCTGAGAGGGATCTTCGGAATGGCTGGCCAATCCTATGCCTATGAAGTGTGTCGAGACGTCTCTGGACTAAAGCTTCAGACACCGCATTACGACGAATGCGAGTCCTTGGATTGACGTGGACTCTAGTTGGTGTAAGATGGTCGCTATCAGGGTGGACGAGCTGTCTTTCTCGTAGCCACTTATAGAACATAGGGTGTAAAAATTCTGGAAGGTCTCTTCAAAATTCTACGACATTCCGAGCGGAAAAGGCATATGGGGTCCGAGGTGTGGATGCTCCGGACATGGGCTCTCCTTCGTCACCATAGACAGACCCTGGAGGAGTGGGCTGTGATGGTGGGGGATTGGGCCTAGTGCCAAAGCTAAGGTTGTCAGATGCTGTCTTGGTGCTGAAGTTCAAGTCAAACATGGGTTTGGCAGTGACTGGAGCCGGGATCTGAGCAGGCGGCGGCACTAGAATGCCAGTGTGATGGACGATGGAGGGTGCTGCAGGGACTGATGGGGGATGAGTCGGTAAGGGAGCAGAGGGGATGGAGGGGAGGGGAGCAGCAAGGGCAGGGGTTTCTGAAGCGTCCTCCATTGGAAGGTCTTGGTCTGGTGAGGGGCTGGAGCTCGCAGGCTCTGGAAGACTGGAGGCCGGGACTTGGAATCTAGCTGCGTTACCTGAGGGGCAATGCTGGGTTGGTACAACATTGCAATCTGAGGCAGGTGATAGAGAGGGATGTTGAGGGGGCGGCGCTGGATTAATGCTTGTTGGTTCGACTTCACGTTGGATTGAAGGTGTTCCCAACTCCTCTGCTGGTAGCCAAGAGGGGGAATGTTTCTTCTTCCGGGAGGTTCTAGTCGGTCTTTGATAACTGATGAAGCCTTCGTCGTCAGGTGCTGTGAATTTCTTGGATGAGCCGGGACCGGCCCGGGGATGGTTGAAGGGAGATGTCTGGCGCCTGAATTCGAAGAGTCTGTGTCTGTGGAGATCGTAGGGTTGGGCAGAATGGGAGCAGAGGGAGGAGGCGGGAGAGGGAGGATGGGCCCTGCGGCAGTAGCTGGATGGGAGGGATGAGGGGGGGGAGGGAGAGGAGGAGGAGGAGGCAGGGATGAAGGAGGAGGGGCGGGAGGAGGGGTGGATCAACAGGAGAGGATGGAGGAATGGCAGAAGGTTTCGGGGTGACTGGAGGAGAGTGAGAAGGAGCTCCATTCTGTGCAGCTGCTGGTGTTGTACAAGTGGTTTTCTGATGCAGGGATGCTAGGGCTGGGCAATCTTTGGCCTTGTGGTCAGTGTAAAAACAGAACCTGCATCGAATTAGGAGATTTGTATAATCCACGATGATCGAGGATTGCTCCCCGGTGGCATCGTTCACAACTTCAACTGTGGTTGCCCATCCGTCTCCCGCTGTGAGAGTAATGCAAAAACGTTGGTCCTCCAGGGTGGAATTTTTCTTGTCACCGCCAAGGACTTCCCCCAGGCCTTCCGCGATTTGCCGAGCAACACATTGGAATTCATCTGGGACCCGGCGTAGAGTGATCCAAGTCGGGATCTTCATGCCTTTAGGGTTAGCCGAGTCGAAGTTTGGAACCCAATTCTGCATGACACAATTCCCCCATCTAGATTTAAACGGAGTCAGAGTGAGGAGTTTTTGAACGATACCGGAGTCTTTCGTGCGGAGCTGGAAGAAGCCGCGCCCGAGGTTGCGGCCAATGGTGACGTTGTCAGGTAGAGAGGAGCGCGCTCTGAGAATTCGCGGGGAATCTGGCTGCGACACGATGACCAGATAGCTTGGGAGATCGGTCTTGTCTTCAATTCTTGTACTCTTCAAATCTTCAAATCTCTTCCCAGTCCTATCCTGCAATGGCTCTAAAAGGTTTAAGGGTAAGGGTGGGGTAATAAGAAACCACGGGCCTCGGACGGGTAAAACGGGACGGCCAGACCACGAGCTGAAACCGTCCGAAAGATGGCTCCTAAATTTCAAACCCACGGTGACCAGCAAACGTGCCTCACCGGTGGGAACAACATAAACACGACCGTGTGGGTGATCAATCCCACTTCGCCGCAACAAAGTTTACAAAACAAAATTGAAAACAACTAGCCTCCAAAACCGGCTGGGAATAACAATAAAAAACAACGAGCCTCCAAAACCGGCTAGGAACAACAATAAAAGACAACGAGCCACAAGCCACAACACACAAATGTTCTCGTCTTCTTGTCTTGAAGTCTTCAAATCTTCTTCCTTTAAAGTCTCAAAGTGTTTAAAAACACAAAGAAACCTTCAAGGCAATCTTCTATTGTGGCTGCGAGCTTCTAATTGATGCTACAGATGGCTCAAGTCTCTAAAAGCTAAGTATAATAGCTTTTTGAAAAGCTAAAACAACAAACTAACACTCCTCAAAATTTCAATTGAATCTAAGTTACTGTCCAAAAGTTATAAGAGAGCAAAGTGGAAGCTTTATTTTTCTTTTGACAACCAACCTCCGCCTCTTTATATCTTCATAACTTTTGATCTAAAGCTCTTACATACAAGTGCAATAGCATTTTGAAAAGCTAATGCAAACTACTACAATATGTATAATTTTTATAGAAACCCTAAACTCTGTCCATAAGTTATGGCTAATCAAAGTTTCGGTCTCTTTATTTTTAGAGAGTTTCAACCTCTCAACTTCAACACACAACAACTCCTTCAATAAAACTCCAAATAGATTGAGTGATAGCAATCTGGAGAGCTAATCTCATAGGCTATTAGTCCTGTAGATTTCAAAAGAAATTATCACAGTGACCAAAAGTTATGGTCCTCGAAGTCTTAGCTTTCTTCTTTCCAAAGGCAGTCAACCTCCAAGCCTTCACACCTTCATAACTTCCTCCTCGGAACTCCAAATCATAAAAGTAATAACTTTTTGGAAAGCTATTACAATGATACATACACTCTCAAAATTGCAAAGCAAGTTGATACACACAACAAAAGTTGTGGCTCGTCGAAACCTCTGCCCTCTCAATGGACGGCCAAGGGTTTCCACAAACTTCCAACCTTCACAACTTTTGCAATACAATTCCAAATTCAACTTATAAGATCAATTCGGAAAGGTCTCATTACAAGGAACAATCTCTCAAAATTTCAATTTAAACAAAGTCTTGCTCAATGAGCTACATCAAGTCGAAATTCTGCCTCCAAAGCTCTCACTATTCACACACACAAAAAAACTCCCGACAATCTTCAAAACCCCAAGACCTCACTAAATCTCATCCAATCAAAGGTGGCGGTGGGACACATATGCCCATGCTCCCCTTTGAAGCTTCAAAGAAGGTACTTTTTCCCCCCCTTCCTATTCACACCTTTCAAACCACCTAATCCTTTGATGATTTAATTAAAACGAAAGACAAACTATATGTACTATTTTCATTCCGCTACTCCATTCATTGAAAATACAAAGCTTAGAGCATAAATGTACACGATGGAAGCATTTCCATCACGACAACGTAGCCTCCAACTTGGCGTTGGACCAGTTCCAACCACTGCGGGATGGATTGTTGAGGCGGTCGTCCTCCTATGAAATATGCAAGCAAGACATGGCGCGATAGATACTACATTTCACGCCTCACCATGCGCTGGTCGACTGGGATAATGCGTGCATAATGCCGGAGTAGGAATCCCCCGTAACTGCGCGAGTAACCATCTGGTAGAGATTCCCCATCTCTGGCTTGCGTTTGGTGAATGGCCGCATTACCATTCTGGAGGGTAATTGCCTCCACCAAATCCTCCTCGATCTCTTCCGTTGAGACTGTATTCGTGGAAGAGGTCTGCTGGTGACCTTGGATTCCTGGGGGCGGGCCCCGGACTTTCTTTGCAAATGTGGTCATCTAGATCTAGGTCAAAGAATAAGTCCAGATCTCTATGAATCACGGTGCATAGTGACGCCACTGTTGCACTATTGCACTTAATCGGGAGCGCACGAACTCCCAGAGCGAATCTGAGCCTCAAAGTTAATCGACCCCACTAAACTGCTGGATCTTCTACTCAAATTAGTTTTCGAAGAAAATAAAACCTGGCTAATCTAGATTTGCGCGGCAAACAATTGGGTCTGTAAATCACAGGGTGCAATGATGATCACAGTCAACTCATCGGTGCTGGCCATCGCTTGTGCGGGGTGCTCCGGAGCCTCTCATCGCAACCCCCCCCCCCCCCCCCCCCCCCCCGATTCACCAAGCACCTTTTCTTTTGATTATTCCCTTATTTCCAACTTGAAGTTGGTTGCCCAATTAGACGAGTGTCGAATATGTTAAAGAACTTTGATAAAATAATCTTGAATAGTCAAGAATATTCTAGAATATTATATGTATATTTTAGAAATAAGCTTGTGTGACAAACTGGAGGCCTACTAGACGTTGTCAACACTTTGTCTAATGGTTGAGTAAGATAACCATGTTGAACAATTTATGAAATTGTAGCTTCAATCATTGCTAGGTTCAACAAATGTGGTCTATCAATTTTGTACACAACATGAGAAATGACCCTTCTTAGTCTAATCTAACAACGATAACAATGAGAACACTGCGTACAGAGCTATTTTAAAATCATAATTTGGTATTAGTACGAATCTATCAATTTCTTGAATTTATGTAAGCAATTTTTTTCAAGAACCACTCACAATAGTGTCCAGAGTACTACTACTTTGAGGCATCATTTTTTTCACGCTAATATGGTCTAGATGACGTAAAACTAGAACCTTGTTATGAAAAATGGCATACTGAACTCCAGAAGTGATGCAAGGAGGATGTAATTTCCATATTGAGGTTGTATTTCACTTTTATTGCGAAACATAACCTCCATGGTTGGATCTTGTTCAATCAAGAGTCTAAAAAATAAACGCCATAATGTCCAAGGACAAGATTAGGAGACATGGATGCACTCTCTACATCCAATGTTTGTCACAGTGCATGACGGATGACATGTCTACCTATTTACTTTATGTTGCCTACTGGATTAACTTTCTATCTAATCAAGATGAAAATATTCAACCAAAAAGGCAATAGGACAATCATCCAAACTTGGACTAGTTTGATAATTCATAAACTCATAATATGTCAATCGTGATATGCCCATGCTTGTTGCCTCTACAAAAATGAGATCATTGAGATTATGAGTACACAATGAGCAGAGGTGCAAGGAAGTGCAATTGGATGTGCATACATAATCAAGAATGACTTCGATATAATCCATATTAATCAAGGTTTATTCCAAAAATAAATAAAGATCAATTAAAAAATCAGGAATAATTAATTATGATCAACAGTAATAAGCATATTTATAAAAAATGTAAAAATCAAGAAATAAATAAAAGTCAAATTTTAATTAGAATTAAAAAGGCTTGGTTCTGTATCACATTTCTCTGTATCATTGGCCAGAAGTTCAGTAGCAGCCGATCCTTCAATGGATGAGAAACGGTCAGAAGCGAATGGATGAGATTCGTATGGTTGGTGTAGTTGGTTATCATGCTAGTCTTTTTGCAGTTTTAGGCTTGATAGGTTTTGTCTGGCCTCTGGCTGTCTCTTTGCTCTTGGCCTATGGCCGTCCGTCCTCGCGGCCTGTGGCCGGGACCGGGCTTGCCCGCGCTTGTGTTTCTGCGCCTTGGCGCTTTTCTTTTTAACCCCGGTAGAGTCTTCATGGTTATCACGCTAGTCTCACACACTAGAGGTCCCCAGTTCGAACCTGGGATCAGACATTTATGAAGACATTTATGAACAGATACTTAATTCATGCCGGCCTTGAAAGAGGACCTGATAGTACTAATCACACTCTAGTTTTTGAAAATATTTTGGTAAGATTATGTTATTTCAATAATCAAAAGTTTGATTATTGAAGCACACAAAAAACTCAAGTTATTTTCTTAGGAGAAAATGTAACAATTTCATAACAAGAGAAATAGACGGCGGGGCATGAGAAACACTGATTGGTACAATTTTGAAGACATCTTATAAGTTTTGTTTGATAATAAAATATATCACGACAAGAATATTGTGCATCTTCTTTGGTGAATCTATCATTTCAAGAATGACACAATTGTAAGGAGATATGTCTTAAGGTAAGTACACCTAATTGCAACCCTCACCAAAATTATCAAAAATGACGAGCATGGACAAATTCTTGTCACTTTGTCACTTAGTGACGAGGACATATAGGACAATTCCTACATTACGTAATACATTTCCTAGAAATATGTTGGAATTTTTTTTAATATCCCATGAATACTCTAGTATTAAATATTCTACAAACATTATCTCCAATGTTCTCAATAAGTAATGAGTAAGTGAACTTTCTAAATTCTTGACTAAATTATACATAACTTGAACATGAAAGTCAAGTTGATTTTCAGTACACCTATAATCAACACTCTCAAAATCCATATATTATTCATGTGTTGTCTTTTTTTAATTAAAAAAATCAGTTTTTAAAAACATCACAATTTGCATTCAAAATCAATCCATTCACTAGCCAACAAGATTAAACAAAAACTAAATCAATGTAATATATCCAAGTCTGCAAATCTCTTGTAACCATAGGGCAATACCACTAGGGCATTGGGCCATATGATTTAGAGTTTTAAATTTTGATCCGAAAGCAGATATAAATTACTATAGCTGAATGCCACTTTGCAAAACAAGATCAAACATTCTAGTGAAGGAATTGATTTCTTCGCTTAGTTGCACAACCCCTCTTTGCCATAACCATGGATATCGACACAGAATGGCATACCACTACAATTCTGAAGTTTGCTAGAGGGACACGATTGCATCTGTTATAGACGCAATCGCCTGAAACTAATTTTGACATCATCAAATGTTGAGCCAAAATTGATCATAGAAGAGGACCCGTGGGCGCCATCCAGATTGTAGCTTCAATTAGTTGATTGTTACGAAATGAGAAAACCATGTCTATTATATAATGCGTATATACGTAATTTTTATAAAATCTATTATGCACAATGTATGTATAGCTTTTATATCAACCATTTAATTAATACACCTACATGGTGTTAAGGTCATACATATAGTTCATCCCTTACAATTTTATCTTGATGATCTCTACAAGAAGTATGAAAGTTGTCACCTCAAGAAGAGAAGTTGACGCTTAGGTTGCTTGACTGTTATAGATGATTAACCCCTAAACGTCACAGCGTCCAGTTTCTGGATGATTAACAGATTTAGACCCACCCTACGTTCTCATCAATGCTTGGATGAAAGTCATCCAATTTTTTGGAGATACTTCACCAAGTTGTTGTCCTATCTAATGGTTGGATTTAGTCATACTTGATTACATATTTTTCTAAAATTACAAATGTAGAAGTATGTCAAGTCGTTGACCAAGCCAAAATTGCATTGACTGTAGTTCAAAAATGACCTTGCAAAAATGAGGTCATACATTTAAGGAACACAAAAATTTCAAAGAATCACCACGTTTAAGAGTTTCTCATTTCAAATTCATTCCAACAAATTTTACTCAAAAAATATTAAAATTTTGTTTGTAATCGAATTTTGAAGGAATTCTTAATTTTAGATTTCAAATTTTATAATTAAATATCGGTGATAGTATTAGTGAATCAAACCGTACGGATGGAATCTAAAATTCAAAATCTAGAACTTTCATTTGTATATCTATTCCATAATATTCTTCTAAATAGTACTTTATGATGATTTTTCTCAGATTGTCAATTCCATGGACACCCTGGTACATTTAGGGGTTAAAAAGTTCATAAAAAGAAATAAAATTGCCCACAAAACCAAAAAAATTTAATCAACATGTCAAATTTCTTATCTAAATGATAAAAATAAAAAATAAAAACGTGCATTTTGTAAGTGTGGAATATAATTTAGCCTTGCTACATTGTCAAAGAACCCAAAGGTGCCAATCTGAGTTCCAATAGTTTTTTAGTGCTAACCGGGGTGCCAACAACAGTAAGTTACATAGGCATAAACAACAAAGGACTACATTGGATATTTGGATCTATGGCATTGTTGAAAAGAAATGATGCTTCTTGCTTTAGCAATTCTCTGTGAAATTTATCCTAAATGTTGTTCCAAAAGCTTACTCCATTCTAAGATTCTAATCAATTATTATATTATATAAACCAAAATTCAAATTACATTTTCCAATATAATAAACTAAAGTAGAAGATGCAACTACACTCTACCATCCGTACAATGACACCCCATAATATGACGATATTATTGTTTTTTAAAATACACATGTAACAAGTCATTTCAATGACCAACCACACCTGCCACCTTGAAGTTAGGGCTCTCAAACATGTCTCATAATAGAGACGAACAACTATATAGTGCTCAATGCATCTCAACATGCACTGAGTCAACAACTTTGTTTTTTCAAGTCATCTCAACATGCTCAAAGCTTTAGAAGCTCTTCTACACCTTCTCAAGACTCTTAAGTAGTTAAGTCTATACCAATATTTGTAGAAATGAATTCCAAAGTCTACCTTCAACTATGAATGCAACCACATATGGTAAGAATATCCACTATAACTGTAATAACACTTGCCATGATACCCATTACTGCTCCAAAACTAAGTTTTGATTTGCCTGATGGTTGTGAATTTGGTGTAAGAGATGATGGTGGCATAGGAGTTGGTGATGGTGTTTTAAAAAGTGAAGGTGGTGAACTAATGGGTGATGGCGTGATTGGTGACAGTGTAGCCGGTGGCGGTGGCAATGACAGTGTAACCAATTTTGCCGTAACCAATTTCGCCGATGACATTGTTGTCACCGTGCTTCCGAGTTCATAAATGTTTGCTGTAAATCTCATGCCCTGAATACAATTTTGCGGAACATTTGCTATGAAATACTTTATCCCAACTTCTGTAAGTTGATGTGTTGCACTTGATGAGGTATACCATGAACGACCATCTTATGTACATTTTTCATAGCTTGCATATGGAACTTCATAAGCTTCAAAGCTTGAATTGGATAACGTAAATGCTACATACAAAAACAAAATAAACTACAAGTTAGATATTCTTCCCATATTACTATTTAAAAGCTTGTACATGGATATGTACATAATCAACAGTTTTTTAATAATTATATTTATATTAAAAATTTAAAAATATTTCAAATGCATAACATGAAAATTTTAAGTTTAATTTCATTAACAATACTTATATAAATTGTAGCTGCTTATTGATAGTATAGATAATAGAAGTATATAAAAATTGTATTATATTGGTATAAATGTATAATTTATATAATCTTATATTTTTCTCCAATCATTAATTTTTAATTTTAGATTGATAATTGCAAGGTGCATTTATGTTACATTATTTTATGTAATTAAATGTATGTTGAACTTGATGATGCATTTGAAAAAGAAAAATAATAATATTCATTAATTTTAAAATTTAATAGGGTATTTTTTTGTATGACAATAAAATAACTCTAATCCTAATTCTAAATTAAAGTCAAACTTTTATTATACAACTATGTGACATATTCTAGCAAAATCAGAAAAAGTGATATTATCCTTGTTTTATTTCATCAAAAAAAATTTCATTCATCATTCAAGATAAAATTGAGGTTCCCAGTTTCATAAAGAATTAGTATAGAACTCATAATGAACTAAAATACAACCCAAAGTGAACATCAAAACATCCTTTTAAAGACTTCAAAGATGTGGATAGCACATATATGTCTTCTGAGCATGCAGTTAGAAGTTACTTTGAATTTAAAAAAACTAATATCACCTTATTGTTAATCAAATTTTGATTAAATGTTTTGATCACTTACTTAAAATATCTCCAACAATAAATGAAATATTTCTTGCCCAATCTTCATAGAAGGTTGTTGAAAAAGGAATTGTCCAAGTTGCAGTATCTCCACCAACCTAAACTTCCAAAAAAAATAATTCATAGTCAATAAGTAATACGTTATATGACACCTTATAGATCTAAAACAATAATAATAATTTAAATGTATCTTATTAAATGAAAATAAAATATGTAAACAAATATTTTAGATATTTGAATAACAAACCTATATAATTCTAACATGACATTTAAAATAATTTAGTATATAATGGTATCAAGTAATTGAAAAATATTTATGTACTTGATAATTGCAATATTTTTTATGTTAACTTTTATGATAAATGTAAGTTTCCAATAAGAGGAAAGGGTCACATCATAAAAAGGCTTGAACCCACATTAATGAAAGACCTTCATTATTTTAGAATTTAAGTTTAATTAGTGTGGACTCTTCTAATCAAGCATCACATTATATGACGACCCACACTAAATAGTGAGTGTTAGTACTTGTTTACCTGAAAGATTGCTGGTTGTCGGTTTGGCACATTCACATTGGGTCGTGGCGGGGGTGCGGGAATGGTCATAGGATTCACGGTGGGCGAGATTTTTAAGCCTTGAATACATTGAACTGCGTTGTCTTGAATGAAATAGTAAGCCCTGACCTCCTTGAGCTGCATGTACACGTCAACACCATTGCCGAAGTACGCATAATTAAGGTATGCTGCGTTATTGCATGCTGCATAGTTTGCACTTGTCTCTTCTTCAATATCCCCAGTGCTCCCACAAATTCTGAAATAGATTAAGCAACATCGTAGAAATTGGTGTGTGAAATGAATCAATAATACAATGTTGAGCCAAGATTCCTGTTTAGCTAGTACTGAAATAATGCAAAATAAAATAGACAAGTTTGAGAATGAGAATGGCGGTTGCAATTAATCAACATGCAAATGACTGGGGGCAGGTAATCAACATACGTAGTACATCTCCGATTCGGAAGCTGATGCTTGAAGCCCAGCTGGTGAAGAAATCAGCCGTTGCAGGCACCGTCCACAAGGCATTGGATCCACCAACTTGGAAGATTTGAGGCAGTCGGTATGGATCTGTAGATGCATGGCTCACAAGCTGCGGCATCATGTGAGAATGGTGGTCATCTTCATGATCACTGGAGAAACTATATGCAGAGCCTCTCCTTTTCGTGATCAAATGCTGCGTTCCAAGAACGGCTCCAGAAAGAGCCATGAGAAAAATGCATGCCTGCAGCACATTCCATTTGCTGTAACTCCGGCTAGTCCTCCACAATGTTGAAACTCCATATAATATTGTTGTAGTACCTTGTGCTTCTCCTGCTAAAGCATGACCTGGTACATTTTTATCACCAACAGTATGAGCCAAGAGAATGTCATCATTCATGGGCGGCCTTAGCAAACTCAACCGTAGGGTGGCGAATATTTTATAAAAATTGTTGAAAACTAAAGTTCGACATATGGAATATTCACAAACATTCTTCAAGATTCTCTGTGATGAACCAAAAAGTGCACGGACGGATGTTTTTACTCAAGAGTACAACTTAGCACTATGTCCTCTATATATCCTTCTCAAGCCTTACAACCTTATCAAGTCCTTAACCACTGATGGATCGAACCCTAAATTGAAATGCATCCAAAGCAGGCACTCACAACAGTGCATGACTTCCATGGCCTCTTAAAAAATAATAAAAAGTACCTATTTGAACATGGCTATAAAAAAGTATTGAACCCGGCATTGAATCTTTTCACTAAATGCTTAAAACGTTTTCTTCATTTCTAGGGTTGACTGTTCTATTACCAACCACTTAAGCAATCTGACCTATATTTGGCAGTGGTAAATCCGGAAAAAATTATGACCGCGTTCGAAATAGGATTTCATGAGGATTGCAAAAAATTGCAATTTATAATTTGCATTTCTCAATTTTATACAAAATTCCAAAGTGGAAAGTAACCTGCGACCCAAAACCGATCACTAGGTTTCCCCATTTCCACACCATGTGGTGCTAACTTTCACTCATAATGATACCCAAAACCACCAACTATTTCTTCGCAATGCTTGGCCTGCCATTGGTCTACTTGAATAGTGAAATTGGTGGTTTTGGGTCTCAACTGTGGTGGCCCCAAGAAAAGTCTACATCTCATATTTGGGGCAGTGGTTGGTAATAGGACAACCAACCCTAATGCATCCGAGCTCAAATTCACGTGTCAAAGAAAACTAAACTTCAGCTGAATAAACAAAATTCTGCAAACAGACCAAAAAAACCCAACAGAAAATCAGCTGCGACCAATCAGCAAGATGATGGTAATTGAATATATTTCGAATTTCCGCATGTACGTATGGAAAAAATAAATATTGGTTTCAGACTTCAGTGCAAAACCTGCTCCGGTGATGGGAAGCTGCAGGATGTCAATATTGACTGTATCCGCAGTATGCAAGTGACCAGCATCACCAGCGTCACCAGCAACTAATTCTTCAAGTGCCATTGTGTGAACTTGTGTCATCGATCGATAGCTGCCGGGATTGGAATTCCGATAGTCCCCAGCCTGCAGGGATCGAGTAATGCTGCAGTGAGAGCAATCGATCGAGAGTCGGTGAACGTCCTGCAAGTAAAGAAAGATCAAGCTGCTACGAAAGTGAAAAACAATAGAACGAAACACGTAGCTCACTCGGATCTGTGACCGATCTGTGATCGACCGGGTGGGTGATCGATCCCTGGCTGATCGATCAGAGCTAGCAGAGCCAGATCTAATGGAGCTCCCAGTCCTTTTTGTTTTGGGCTTTTTAGTGCCATATTGCACCAATAAAAAATAATCTGGCTACACGAGGACCAGAAACTCCATATTAGATTACCAAAATATCTTCAATTTTTTATATAATTTTGGATGAAATCGTCAGATTTGGATGCAAATAACATTAAACTGTGGATGAATGTAGAAATTATATGTGGCTCTACCATATTCTTTTGTGTCGCTACCGACTCGCTGGGCTGCAAAAAACGTGGGTGCGGGAGTACCTGGAAACAGCAACTGAGAAGGCCGCCCTCGTCGCTTTGCCGCTCGATTCAAGTCCCAAACCCTATTTGCCGAGCCTCTGCCCAACAATTTTCATTGCCTTTTCTAGAGTGTCAGACCCTTTTGGAGCATGCCTGGGCCAGCCGGGTGCGGATTCTCTAGAATTAAAGCACTTTTTATGACGTTAAGGATGTCAACAAAGAATTTTTTTCATACGATCTAAGTCAAACGTGAAGGATGTCAACCAAAGGAAAGCAATATACCTTAAAAACAACGTCATAAACATGTTTTGAGCGCACGTTTTAAACTATCAATCATAAAATTTTGGAGCTGAAGAAAGTGTTTCCGGAACTCCATTTCGCAATGCAGTGTCCGGAACAATGTTTTCGATCATTCCCACTGTACATAACTTAGCGGGTAGTGTAGTATGGCCAGACACTACAGAGCGATCAAACAAAGACAACTGCATGACACTCTGTGCACACTGAAGAACAAGGCTGTCATGTCTAACATTTATTTCCAAGTTGACGTCATATTAAACCTCTGACTTTGGTTGTTTAATTAGACAAGCATCGAATACTGTATGTTAAGAGCATCCGCACCCATAATTACCCACCCAGAGTTTGACACACGCAATAGAGAAATTCGCAAAGTCTGTGGATCACCCGTCCATAGTTGCATCCCCCATCCTCTACTTTATAGATGTTCGAAATCTCATTGACACAAGCTCAAGAGAGGTGTGCCGGGCTAGGATTAGAAGCTCATAAGGCTCTGAGGGCTACGAGGTCCGAGGTTCAAGCCTTGGCGGCGGCTATGTTGCGGTCATTGTGGATTATTGATGGACAGTTTCCGGCGCGATACTCGGTGGCGCACCTTGAGTCCTTGATACGGGAGCAAACTCATTCACCCAAGTTTAATTTCCAGAAATATAAATCATCGGGTTTTTATTTTTGGAACCCGACACTCCTACTTTTTTTGGTCATTGACGGGGTATCGGAAGCCTGAGATTTTAGGACTTTACGAATTTCTCTAATAACTAAATGAAAATTGTTAAGAGCCTTTCAAAAATGCCTTTTGACCCTCAATCCTAGCTTGTTAAGAAATGACCCTTCAAATCTATGTTTAGTTGCCTATATCCGACATTCTACTTGTAATTGGTCCATTGACTATTTGATGTGCACTTTGGTGCTTGGGGGACGTTCAAGGGTGGGAGAGTGTAAGTTCAAGGGCTCTTCAAATGTAGATGAATAATTTTAGCAAGCCAACTTTAGCGTGCATGAATGTGGATGTTCTAAACAAATTGGACGAAATATTCTTGAATAGCCAAGAATATTTTGGAATATTTAATGTATATCCTAAGAATATGCTTGTTTGACAGACATGGAGGCCTACTACACATCTTCGATACTTTGTCTAGTGGCCAAGTAAAACACCCTTGCTGAAGAAACTATGAAATTATAACTTGTTATATAGCTAGGCCCAACAAGTGAGGTCTATTGGTTCTATGCAGATGCACTCGGATGCATGGTTCACAACATATGGAGATTATCATCGCGTCTTATGTAAATTTCCAAATAGAATGCAAAGTCAACAACCATAACCGTGCATTGGATGTCTAGTCTTAGAGAACATGCTGACGAATTCCGATTTTGGCATTCTATAGCCCGTTCTCTGGCATTAAAACTTAAAAGCCATTGTACGGCCAATTCAGCAACCAAATCAACCGCTATAGTCGATGAATTATGTATAGCTTATTTGGGCGGCATTCTTCAATATAATCGTGCTAGCTATATTCTAGCGAATCGGCCATCCATGCTTTTAATGATAGGATTTTATCTATGCTCTCAGGATCATGACAATAGATGTCTTGGTTGGTTTGGTTGGATTGTATGTATGTATTGAAAGAAGAGCTACCAGCAATCCAACACGCATGTATGTTGACGTTGTAGAATTTTGAACATGTTCCAGGTAAGCATGCAATTAGCAATTATCGTACCTAGCAATTAAGGTCAGCAATCATGTCTAACATTTAATTTTCTTTGTTGAAATGATACAAATATTCAATAAGATTCTATGGATATAATCTAAGCTTCTCATTTTCATCATAGAAAAAGATATTTTTGGAAAAAAGAACTTTCTAAAAATTTATGCTTCTCTTTTTATGATTATTTTTTGCCAAACCTGATAGTTGTGTATGATAATGGCTTCTTCAACAATGGACTAGATTACTTTCGAAGATTGGATGCTTCTATTGAATCACAAACGTTTACTTACAAATTCTTATCACTTCATCACTCAGTGACGAGTGACAAGATAGTTGATCATATAGGACATGTCCTATATGACATAATCCTAAAATTATGTTGGATTTTTTTAATATCCTATGAATATTATATTATTATATTATTATAAGAATATTATCTCCAATGTTCTCAATAAGTGATGAACAAGAGCTATGTGTGATGTCCATGACAAACATGACATCCATTTGCCCATTTATCATCTATGACAACTTTAATTCATATCTAAAAGCAACTCTCTAGATTCTTGACTAAAATGTACATAAGTTGAACATGAAAGGCAAGAGTTGATTTTGTGTACACCTATAATCAACACTCTAAAAATTCATTGTTTATTCATGCAATTTCAAAATATTGATTTAAAAAAAAATTAAACATCACAATTTGCATTCAAAATCAATCCACTTCCACTATCCAACAAGATTAAACAAAAACTAAGGGCATCCTGAGTCTACGTGGTAAACATGCCCTATATTAAAACACAAGAATTAGAACATTAAAATATTATTGTTAGAAGAGCATTCAAAAATACATAGTGAAAGCACACAGGAAATCCCGATTTGGACATTGGTTGATTTACACATCCCATCAAATGTTTGCTAACTTCCAGAAAAAATTAAAAGGGCCTTCAAATCAAGTCTGAGAAGGGAATATTCATACAAAGGCACGAAAATTCAACCAACACTTGTCTTGCCTCTCGCAGTCTCACTAAATTTTTCCTTTTCAGACTTGATTTGAAGAGACCTCTAAAAAAATTGAAAGTTAGCTAGCTTTTAATGGAGTGCATCTTGATCATCCAAGTTCAAATTAGAATTTTTTTGGGTTTATTTTATTTAGTTTTTAAATGTGATTTTAATAATAGTAATTCAACGTTTTAATTCCATCTCAACCAAAGATACAATTTAATATACCGGGCTTATTAGCCGGATGAATTGAGGATGCCCTAAGTCAATGTGTATGTGATGCATTTAGTGAGAGGTCATAGTGTCACAGTGTACAATTTAGGGCTCATAGTGTACAGTGGGGTGACACCCAAATTGGCACCTTGTGCAATGCCAGAGATAGTGCCCACACAACTGCCAACTTTGACACCCTCCCGAGGGCTGGAAAATTGTTAATTTAACATGAAATTTTAGAAAAAAAATCACTATTATGTTGAAAACATGTGTACCAAATTTCAAAGCCAGAAGATTGATACAAAAAAAGAT
The DNA here is from genome assembly GCA_022496805.1 of Pohlia nutans. Taxonomy (NCBI): domain Eukaryota; kingdom Viridiplantae; phylum Streptophyta; class Bryopsida; order Bryales; family Mniaceae; genus Pohlia; species Pohlia nutans. The sequence goes on from CM040085.1 coordinate 38,344,457, forward strand.
ATTCAAGATTTACTAACAAGGGGTAGCTGTAAGAAATGTTTCACTACTGCCAACTTTGACACCCTCCCAAGGATTGAAGAATTTTTTTTTTCCCATGGAATTTTTGGAGTAGGAATATCTTTATGTTTTTTACACATTTGAAAAGATTCAAGTCCAAAAGACCCACAAAGAAAATGATATTCCAAATCTACCAACAGGTGTAGTTGTGAGAAACAAAGAGGAAAATCCTCTCACAACTTTGACAGCCTCCCAAGAGTTGAGTATTTGTTATTTCAACATGAAAATTTTGCACGTGTTATCAATTTAAAAGTGATTTTGTGCCAAAAATTCCAATTTAAAATAACAAATTCCCAACCCTAGAGAGGCAGTCAAAGTTGTGAGACAATTTTCCTCTTTGTTTCTCACAACTACACCTGTTGGTAGATTTGGAATATCATTTTTTTTGTGGGTCTTTTGGACTTGAATCTTTTCATATCTTTTCAAAAAATTCCATATGTCAAAGTTGGCAGTTGCATTAGGGGAAATGTGGGGTCTCCAAAAGGCCCTCTAAAGCAGCCCGGGTTAGGTGACTGATCTGCCCAAACACCCCTCCGATGGTGGCACTATTGGTCCTCGTCGCTGCCCACTGACAGTGTCGGAAGCCGCACTGCTAGCAGCGTCGATTGGTTCGACCCACGAAACTGCACTGCTGACAGCGTCGTGGCACCATTGGTGCCAGCGGGGAAAACGTGCGGACACCACTGAAATTTCACTGCACGTGAGAAAACAAAAGGCCTTTTGGAGACCCCACCTTTTTCCTAATGTGAAACATTTCTTACAGCTACCCCTTGTTAGTAAATCTTGAATATTTTTTTTTGTATCAATCTTTTGGCCTTGAAATTTGGTACACATGTTTTCAACATAATAATAATTTTGTTTCTAAGATTTCATGTTAAAATAACAATTTTCCAGTCCTCGGGAGGGTATCAAAGTTGGTAGCAGTGTGGGCACTATCTCTGGAATTGCACAAGGTGCCAATTTGGGTGTTACTCCACTGTACAATTTTGGGGCATTCATATTTGAATTTCCTCATTCTAATTTAATTAAGTGCCACATGGATCCCCTTCTGGGGGTGCCACGTGTCAAAAATAAAATTTGTGCCAAAATTGAAAAGTGAGCCAAAATATTTGAAATTAAAAAAAACACATATATAATAGAGGAAATGGAATCACCTCTCTTCAGCAAATGGCTACGTATGAAATGAACTCAAGAGCAACCTAACTTCAAAACCAAAAACCCTAAATTCCATGTATACACAATTGAAAACCCTAAACTCTAAATACACAGAACTGAACACACACAAGTGATCACAACAACTGATCCTCAGACTTCAATGTAAAGAAGTTCCCCAGACTCCCAATATCAGTGTTCATTTCTCGATTACAAATTTATCACCAGCTCCAACAACAGCCAATATCGCACCACTACTAGAAAATATGTGTCCAAAACAACAAAAAATCAACAGAGAATTGTTGATAATGGGAGTTGATTTGGACAAGTTGATCTGGACATCTTTCAATAGAGATATGTTGTTTGATTTTTGTTGTTTTGGTCAAAAAAATTTAACTACACAAAAATAATAATTCTACTACCCGAAATAAAAATTTCAGCTTCCCATACCATAATTTTCCGGCTGCCCGGACAAAAATTTCCGGCTACCCAGACAGAAATTTTCAACTGCGCGGAAAAAAATTCCCGCTGCCCGGGTAGTAGTTTTCAACTGCCCGAGCCACAATTTCCGGTTGCCAAGACTACCATGTTCTAACATCTCCGCCCACCGGGTTTGATCACGGGACCTCCTACATGATGTCTACAAGATCTTACCAACACACCATTGGTGAGTTGCTTTGTGCCACAACCGATTACTTATTGTTACTTATAAATGCCGACATCAAAAATTTGGACTTTTGACAATTTCAGTAAACTTTGAAGGCTTTTTTCTCCTTCATACGGTGTCCGATTTTAATAAAAATTATTGGAAAAGTTGCGTTTTTAAGTCTAGTATTAGTGGTAAAATTTTTACTTTGATCCAATATGTTGTGAAGTTTTTATAGACATTTTAGTAGAAGGGGGTTCAACAAAAAATAACTTTTGTCTTTGATACCCAAAAAATATGTTTTTAGAAAATTTTAGAATTTTTTTATAGATATAGAAAAAAGCCTGCCTAATCCACTTCAAAAAAAATTGAAAAAAAAAAAGTTTTTGACATCGCTAAAAGTATCCAAAGTCTGCTGTGGAAAAAAAACAGCTCCCAGCCATCAAAATTTCGTCGAAAAAAAAATATTTTTGGAAATTTTTGAAACTTTTTGTACATATAGAAAAAAGCCTACCTGATCCACTACAAAAAGAAAAATTGAAAAAAAATAATTTTTGACATCGCTAAAAATATCCAAAGTTTGCTGTGGAAAAAACAGCTCCCAGCCATCAAAATTTAGTCGAAAAAAAAATATTTTTAAAATTTTCCGAAACTTTTTCTAGGTACAGAAAAAAGCCTGCCTAATCCAATGCAAAAAAAAAATTGAAGAAAAAAATGTTTTTGACATCACTAAAAATATCCAAAGTCTATTGTAGAAAAAAAAAAAACAGCTCCCAGCCATCATAATTTCGTTGAAAAAAAATATTTCTGGAATTTTTTGAAACTTTTTGTAAGTACAAATAAAAGCCTACCTGATCCACTCCCGAAAAAAAAATTGAAAAAACATTTTTTTTGTTATTTTTGTAATTAAAATTAATTTGAATATTTTATAATTTTATAATAAAATAATAATATTAAGTATTACAAAAATGTTAAAAAAATGTTTTTATAATGCTCAAAAATTATTTTTAAACTGTTTTTTTATTTTTTTATTTTTTTATTTTTTTTTATACTAAGAATATATTAAAAAAATATTAAAGAATTATTATCCAACCTGATGTGGCCGATATGCTGCCAGAGATCCACATGAGATTTTATTTTTTATTTTTTATTTTATTTTTAAAATTATTTGATTTTTTAATATTATTTGATTTTATTAACTTATATGCATGAGAATTCGCGGTTTTGATGAGGCCTTAGATTTCCTCTAATGTTACAGAAAGTTAAAAATTTGTGAAAAAAGCACTTATAGTGCACAAATCAACAGAAATTAGTGAAAAAGGCACTTACAGTGCACGGACCAACAGAAATCAGGCGACTTCTGTTGTTGCATTTACAGAAAGTTAGAAATCAGTGAAAAAGGCACTTACAATGCACGGACCAACAGAAATTAGTTGATTTTCTGTTGATTTGGTCGTGATTTTCTAGTAGTGCACCTTCCAGTATTTCGCCTACACCACTGCTACTTTTGACTATACCACATCCCACCACATCACCATCATGTCAGCATCCAAGCTTCGATTACAGAAGAGCTATCAGCACTGCAGACCCTAATCCTAACCCTAATCCTAGCAATCACGTCAGCTCGTTTCTCCTCGTCTATATCTTACATGAGAAGAAATCCCTCCTCCGAGCCTTGCTGCAGAGGCTCAAAAATTATGTCCACCTTCACTTCCCCTGCCTCATTCACGGAGCCATACATGATCCCGCCCCTCTTGATCGAAAACGCCAGGCACGACCTGCAAATCCCCAACGATCATGTTGTTGCTTACCGTCACCCACTCCAACCTGGCCATCTCGGCTCCTCAGTCAGATCAACATTATGTAAAGGCCGCAAAAACGCTATCAAAAATAACAAATTCTTGAATGCAGGAGGTGAAAGGAACACTGATTGACCTGATTGCTGACGAATGCTTTGATCCTCAATTTCTGTGCGCTAAACCACGCCTTGTTCTCAGATGCGGAACCACTCTGTGTAAGTGTAGAGGAGGCGGAAGAGACAGGTCTGAGCAAGGGCTTGAAAGTATTCCCCGGCCTCAATCAGGTCCGCTAAAGTTTGCAAACAAACGAGATGTGCACATAAAAGTAAGTGGTGGAGACGATAAGTTCAATGGCGTCGCAATCGGCGATGTGGAGAGCTTCTGGTGGAGAATCAGAGTCTTGTTACGTGATTTGGTTCAGCCACTCATCAATCACCTTGTCTGTTCTGTTCCCGTGTTCTCCCCACCGAAAGCAAAATAAAAAAAAATCCGTGTGATCATCCACCCACTGACTCACTCTCCCAAATTGCGCCCAAAAGTGGCAGCTTTACGAGTGCAAGAGCTCGCAAAAGCTGAGTTGAGTGAAGAGGTTAAGTGGTTTCGACGAAAGATGTGTGGTTGGTGGGAAGCGAAAAGAGAAGAGAAAAAAGGAGGAGGAGAAGAAGAAGCGATGACCGCAACATACACTTGGAGAGTAAGAGCAACAAAAGCAACACGAAGAAGAACACAAGGAAGAAAGGGAGGGAAGGAACGACAAGTGCAGCAGCAGTGCGCAACAAACATTGGCATGAGCAATTGCCTTAGTCACAGCAGTCAGCAATTGCCTCCGTCACAGCAGTCAGCAATTGCCTCTGTCACAGCAGTCAGCAATTGCCTCCGTCACAGTAGTCAGCAATTGCCTTCGTCACAGCAGTCAGCAATTGCCTTTGTCACAGCAGTACAAGTGTGGACCCCCACCTTGGAGACACGTGGACCCCCACCCTGGAGACACGTGGACCCCTCTTCATACGTGGACCCCTCACAATTTTTTCCGCAATGGACCCCTCCTCATACGTGGACCCCCTTACAATTTTTTCCGTGATTTCAGGGCCCCGCATTTCCCGAGACGCCACTACACCCAATTTTGGAGTCATAGTATACAAGTCAAATCTCTTGTAAGCATGGCGGGTAATACCACTTGCATGTGATCCAATGGAGCGTTGGGCCATGATATGACTAGGACGTTGGACCATACTTTGTATGATCCAGAGTTTTAAAGTTTGACCCCAAAAGCATATATCCATTACCGTAGTTGAATGCCACATTAAAAATTATTTTAGACCAAAAAAGGCTACGAGTTGGTGTAGCAGTTGCATGCAAAAATAATAATAATCATCATCATAATAATCATAATAGTAATAGTAATAGTAATAATAATAATAATAATAATAATAATAATAATAATAATTTAAAATTTTAAAAATGTCAATTCTGACGTGGCCGAAATTCGAGTTCTTTTATTTTAATTATAATTATAATTTTAACTTTTTTATTATTTTAATATTTTTTTTGCATGCAACTACTGCACCAACTTGCAGCCCTTTCTTGCCCTGAATTTTTTTCTAATGCTTTGGAAAACAAGATCAAACATTCTAGCAAAGGAATTAATTTCTTCACTTAGCTCCAAAACCCCTCTTTGCTATAGTCATGGATACCGACACATGATGGCATACCACAACGATTTTGAAATTTGCTGGAGGGACACCATTGCATCTGTTATAGAAGCAATCAAGCTTGAAACTAATTTTTGACTTCGTCAGATGTTGAGCCAATATTGGTCACATTAGAGAACCCGTGTGCACCATCCAGATAGTTAAAAAGTATGGAAAAACTTAGTGGTCTATGATTATTAGGTATGTAAGAGCTTGGTGGTCTTAAAACTCATATGGAAACTTCTTGAGCTCCTTTCTTGGTGCCCAAAAAGTCTTCATATGAGAAAGAAGACCACCAAGCTCTTACACACCTAATAATCATAGACCACCAAACTCTACCATAAGCTTTTAACCATTTGGAGTAAACAAATAAGAGTATATATTAAAAATAAAAAATAAAAAATAAAAAATAAAAAATAAAAAAACCATGGTAGATTCTTCAACACCAAGGTGACTTTAAAAATAACTCTAATGTTGTTCCAAAAACTTTCTCCATTCTAAGGTTCTAATCAATTATTATATTCTAAAAATTAAAATTAAAATTACATTTTTTCAATGTAATAAACCTAAGTAAAAGAGGCAACTACGATCTAACACAATATTCATTAAAATGAGAGAATAGGGACCTCTCAAAATCATATCTCTCATTTTCAAGGGGGAGGATTGAATCTAAATGGGTTGTCAATTTAGGTGGATAGTTAGTACATATATCATATGGAAGTAGGAATTTCCATTAAAATGAGAGTTATAGAAAGAATGATCGCTCCTAGTTGAAAGGAGGAGTTTCCATTAAAATGAGAGTCATGAAAAGATCGGTCGTTTCCAAACTAATATAGTACCATCTGAAATAAAAATAATGCTTATGTATAAGGGACTGGTTTCTCATCTCCTGGACACCAAGTCATGAGCTCAATGGCTGGTTGTGAATGGGTGTTTATCTCATATAGGTGGTCCGGGTTTGATTCCCGTTGAATTCGTTTGAGCAGATATGAGATATGCATGACTTGGTGCTGCTAAGTGAGCCTCGGCATACAGGAAATTTGTAACAACCAACCAGCCCCGTACCCTAAACTGTGACAAGTGCTTAACGCGCTAACAAAAAAACAGTGGTCTTAACCACTAAACCTTTTATATGTACTTGTTTTTAAAATCAAATACATACAGTTAATCCTTGAAAGAAAACGGATCAAATATACAAAGAAGTAAACGTACAATGTAATAGTAAATATATTAATAAAGTATAGATATTGCTCTTGCAACCACTATATTTCTTCCAAAACCAAAACACTTAGTCTTTGAAATGGAAATCTTCACTTCAAAGTAAAACACACAAATATAAAATAAGAAATAGGTCAAAAGAAATCTACAACGTCTAATGAACTAGTCATAGAACAGACTGTATATCGCTTACATCAAAGCGCAAAGTATTACGATAATAGTCAAATAAAAACTATCACATAGAGCTAGCAAAAAAGCCATATTCTCCATCGCCTCCAATCAACAACGGCTTAAGTAGAATTATACAAAGCCAAACTTTGGTTAATGACTTCGATCTGAGCTGATGGAATTTTGATCATGCACTTGACAGTACCTCGTTTGATCCTAGACTTCCATGCTGTCATCAAAGCATTTGTTTCTTCCCAAAGTGGAGGTTCCGTGTCATCAACCTTCCAACGCAAACCTCTCGTGGTGTCCCATCCAGTGTAGTAGTCCTGGACATTTTGATCCCTTGATGTTGGACGAAAGTACTGAATGAGGACACAATTTGGTCTTTCAGGGTTAGAGTTAGGATCAGACAACGCCCTCGCAATCCAAACTGGCCGAGTGTCACCATCTGCTGGTCGGATTGCAACAAAGTAGCCTTCGTAAAGGTCACGGCCCACCCTGAATGATGGCAATGGACGACCCCGCATCTGCCCAACGTAAACGTCATCCTCTGCAAACTCTTCCCGCATGTCACCATCCTCTGCGTATTGATCCTCCACTATCGCTTCAAGCCGAGTTGTGGGCCAGAAGCCGTCTTTCAAAACATTGGACGGTTGCAAAGGCTCTTGAAGCGCTACCTTCACAACTCGCCAATAATGAATCAAGTGCTCATAGTGTCTTCTAAATTCCCCGGTGAGGTCCTCATTGCACAAATTCTCCCAGTATTTGATAAATCCAGATATACCTTTCGAGATGTCTTCCACGTTCCTCATCGAACGCTGCGCAACTGGAATTGGCACTCCACGGGGCCACAAACTCCTACCTTCCGAATCCTCCTTCCACAATTTGATCCCTCCACCTTCTTTGGGCAACCAGTCTACGTCCGTGCAGAAAATATTGTACTTCAACACCGGACAACCAGTAGAGTCAAGGTAGAACTTAAATTGCTGTGCCTTGGTGTGTCCTACGAGCGCTTCATCTCCCTCCATAATACTGCCTTCGATGAAACCTTTGAAATCGGGCACTTCTTCGACAAGGTGTGGGATAGTGGGGATAGATTCCACGTCCATGAAGGACTTCATGAGCAAAGGAATCGTAGGAAAGTTTTCCTTCCGCAACAACATGCTCCACCTTCCGAACAGCGCATCGATGTCGTCATGGGTGTGACCCACTAGCATAAAATTAACATGCACTTCACGAAATATTTTTTTTGCAACGAGAAGAGACCAAAAACAGAAAACATATCTATTCTTGTTGTCCCCGGTGGCATTGTCCATTTGCACATGGAGAACGGGCGGCAAAGGAGTCGCTAGAGGAGAGGTTCCAGCGGTCGGACGCAACGATGGTTCACAAGTCTCTGCTCCCTTCAGCACTGCATCAAACAAAGGAGATGACTTTGATCCCACGAACAATTCCCGAGATGCAAACTTAGGAGGCAACTCTAGATCCCGCAACAACCTGGCCATTGAGCCGATAGTGTAATTGGAATCATGTGAGAATAGATCCAGGCCGTAATGCGCATAACGCACATCGGCGTGGCCATGTGCAAGCATACCAGTAACGGAAACGGGCAACTTCACAAGGCCATCAATCTCTTTGCTCTTGTGGGAGAAAACCGGAGAAGTCGTTTTCGCGTGGTCCATCTTGTCATGCATGATCGTGAGACACTCGTGGGGGAAGTTGAAGGATCGGGTGCGGTTGGCGTAATACAACTCCCGGTGCGCACGCGCAAGAGCTAGATGCTTGTCTAATTTCTTAGCCCAGAGCAACGCTTGTTGGGATCCAGCTATTGATCCCCTCCTAAGAGAATGATATTTGTCGCACGTTGCGCATCGAGCGAAATTGTCACCCGGTTTCTTTGCGTCGAACTCACTGAAGGTGGACGACCTAATCTTGCTCAAGTTGGAAGGCGAGACTTCCTTCAACCCAAACGCTGCATTCACCGTGTTGAGTTCGGGAATGGTGTCTTTCCACTGAAAGGTTGCCGGCAGAATCATGGAAACGACCTTGACCCCGGATTTGAGCGTCCTCGTACGGTGGGGCATGTGGTCCGCGGATTTCTCTAAAATACATCGCAGCGTTGCGGTGGCTTGAACGGTGTGATTACGAGGTTTTCTAATTTCCGAATTTCCATGAGGATGCGCTTGCCGCCCCTGCACAGCGTATGCTTGGTAACGGTAGAATGTAGCTTCGGGGACACCTGCAATAAGCATCCATGCTCGCACGCAAACATCAATACCTTCGATAGTCACAAACCTCCAGTTTTGAGAATCGCGGTGAATCTGCCTATGGATGTCCATCTTCATGTGGAATCTGAACTGGAAGGAGGTTCCCTGATACATACGTTCGCGGAAGGCACGAATCTTGTCCCTCGAAAAGGGTTGAACGCAGTTCTTGCTGCAACAGACATTGCTAGAGACGGAGTTGATAGAGTCTTGAGTGAGGAGTTGCTGCGATCTGACAGAAGTCTCCCGGGGCGGATTCCTCACTGTACTAGTATATCTTGACGACCTAGCGGAAGAGGGCTGCGTGAGACTAGCTTGGCGACGGTTGTAGTTGTCGCGAATTTCATGATCATGGAGGCTAGCTCCATTGATATGGACAAGCCGAATCGGCCAGGCCCGCAACGAGTACCTCCAGTCGCGGGGGATGTCTACCTCAGAGTGACTCCGGACTATGTGAACAGCAACGTGAGTGTCTCCAAGTGGTCTGTTCGCTGCGAAGACAAGGTCAGAGCTGACACTATGACAAGTTCCGTCCCCAACATGCAAACCAGCGTCATTGAACAAAGCTACACACTGAGTATTCCACCGACGTCGCGGGATGCCTTCACAATCTGGAGCCTCGACGTCCAGTGTATGTTGGGCCTCAACTTCATCGTCGGAGGAGTCGATTCCAGCAATCGTCATGCGAGCAGGGTCCATGGCACCAGTAGAGGACCTGAATATACCTGAACGATTGCATGCCCTGTAGTTAGAATATAATACAGTAGAGAATGCTCCCATATGCTTGATTAGCTCAAGGCGAGCTAAATGACAAGGGATTGCGAAGATGTACATACGTAACTAGAGGTATTCGGAAGATGTAGGGTCAGTGCACATGGAGGCCCGAGCGTAAAAGTATGGTCAATTTTTAGATTTTGTTTAGGTCGACTCGACCTCAGTTGTGTGGACTATGTCTCAGTTTCGGTATGAGTGACCAAAAAGTGTCGATCCACAATTGTGGGGACATAGATTCCGTCATCATCTCAATTTAGGTCGAGCCGAGCTAACTTGATGTGAAGAATTTAGTCCACCATCCGGTTACTTCATGTAAGTACAAGGAGGGGTCCCCTAGTTGATATCAACACGGGCTAAGTTGAAATATTGGGGTGAGACATATGACTCACTTCTAGGTTCTCAAAAGAAGATCACTGGCCAGAGTAGTTTAGGTCGGCTCGACCTAAATTGTCTAGACGGTAGTCCCATACGGTAGGGGATGCAGTGTCTCGAATGCTATATAAGTGCCCTTGCGATTTAGATTGCCCGAGCTGAACTGAGTAGCATAAATGGCACGGAGTACAAATTAGAATGTCTCCAGAATGGAAGGGATATGTATACTTTAGGTCGGCTCGACCTGAATTTGGATGAATTAACCACAAGAAGCCTAGTGATCAAGAAATGAGTTCTAGTACAGTTCAGGTCGAGTCGACCTAAACTGGCAGATGATTATCTGCCCAGTACAATGCTACATTTAGGAATGTTTGGTGCATATTAGGTCGAGTCGACCTAAACTGGATGAGATAACGGGCTCCTGTACAGGGATACTTGTAGGCAACGTTGGTGCAAATTAGGTCGAGTCGACCTAAACTAGAAGATGCATCACGCTCGAATGCAAGGCTAGATGCAGGTGACGCAGGTGCAGTTTAGGTCGACTCGACCTAAACTGGAAGATGCAAATTACTCTAGTAGAAGGGAATTTTTAGGAGTGGTTGGTGTAAATTAGGTCGAGTCGACCTAAACTGGAAGACGAATATCACTCCAGTACATGGCTACATGTAGGTATCGTTGGTGCAGATTAGGTCGAGTCGACCTAAACAGGAAGATGAATCATTCTCCAGTACTAGACTAAATGTGGGTAACGCTGGTGCACATTAGATCGAGTCGAGCTAATTGTACAAGTGCAAGCGGTTCCATTCCCGAGGAACTGGGCTCATATTCAGGTCGAGTCGAGCTAATATGTCCCGGGATTTACGGCGACAATGCCGAGAATCAACGGCATGTACGTTCCGCATTTGGAATTCAAGCAACAGCAACTGCACTGTGGATTACAAATAAAAGCTATGCCATATACAATTGTGGGAAAGAAGGCTCCGTCCGAATGCTTACAATACCATCATAGTATGAGATGAAACTGAAAATGCGACCTATCTAAATGGTGCGCGCTAACCCTATAACTTGAAGTTGTGGAAACATTAGGTAGTGATCTCTTACCGGAAAATGTCGCAAACACAGCGCCTCTTGGCACGATTCAACAGCCTCAGCCCGCAACTACACACGCTCTCCACAACGCTTCAGCAAAAGAAAATCCTCCTTTCGACTATGCGAGAGTACAAGAACCAGAATGGTAGAGTACGCAAACGGAGGAGCACGAGCACGCAAAGAAACGAGAAAGGGAAAATTTCAGTCGCCTTTCAAGATTTATAGACAATAAGGCGGGAACGATGTGGCGGGAAGAGCAAGGGAGATTTTTGAACCGTGATTTTTCATCCACTGAAAAATCATATCGTCCACGAAGTTTGGTGGACTTTACAACTGTCAAGGACAAAAGCTCACTGAAAATATACGCGTCAATAATAGAGTCCTATACAGTATTTGAATACTTCATTCAAATATAGATTCTATCCCTATGTAACACGAATATTGGAAACGGAAAAATCTAGAGTGAGACACTGCCCTATATTAAATTGTAGATCATAATAATAATATCATTCAAACTGCACTTTGTTGGATTTGTAGAAAGTACAAACGTAGTTGACAATAAAATAACCACGTCAGGGAGGTAACTTCCTATAAATTTCATGAGCGGTTTTAGGGTATTTAATCGAGGGCTATGAAGTAATTTTACATATTCTAGTATTTATAGTTTAGTTAGGGTATATTCTAAGAATATTCCTAGAATTTGTAAAAGTAATATAAGGTGTGATAAAACCAATTTAGGAATATTCTTGGAATTTCAGTGGACTATACGTAGAATATACCCTAAACATACTACAAATAGTAGCATATTCATATTGTTTCATAGCCCCTATTAAATAACCTTTTCACGGTCATATGTACCCAAAATTCACACTAAGTGACTTCCCCGAGTGTATCTATGTATCTTTCACTGTAGTATTTAGCTTGCAATATAGTAAGTCAAAATGTAATCCACTTATTAGTCACGACACGTTCATACTATTATTATAGTCAGTGACATTAATTACAAATGTAATCTAATTGTCGTAATGATGAGTGTTTGAAATATATAAAAGCAATTAACAATATAGTTGGAGGTAATTCCGTTAAAATTAAATTTAATGTGTTATTTCATTGTGTTCTTGAATTTAAAAGCATTAACCACGTTAGTTACAAAATAATGAGATATATTAAATAGATATATAGAAAATTTAAATATATAGAAGCATTTTACAGAATAATTGCAAATAATTCACATTTAATTAAATATTAACATGGCCGTGTAGCTAGTGCAATATATATTTGGCGTTAAATACATGAATTAACAAATAATGAGAACATAAGGAATAGATTAACGAGTGACAAAAATCTTGAAAAATCTTGAAATATTATTAAAACTATGGGCGTTATAGACACCATGCATGCAAATATACATTTGGTATCAAAGACAAAATGTCTAGCACACATATTAAAATGACTTTGACAGAAGTCACACATTCATTTGCGCGTCTCACGGTTCAAAGTGGTACCCATATCAACCCATAATTTTCCAAATACTACTTATTGCCATATTCGCATTTTTATTGTAGAGCGATTTTAAAGTGAAAATTAATGAATATTAATATTATACAGTGATAGCAGCCATTTAGGGACTCTAAATCATAATTATAATTATAAATGTCATATAATTACCTTCCAAATGCATGATCATAATTAACCAACAAGTTGTAAACATATTTAATATGTCAAATGCATGATTATTACATTCATTTGAAGTCATGCAAGTGTTTAGGGTATTTTTTACGTGACTGTAAATAATATTCAAAATCGCAAATTGCTGTACTTTATGGGGCCTCAACCCTAAATGTCAAAAGATTATGATCCAAAAGCATGATATTAAAAAAAAATGCACAAGTTGTAAATAATATTTAATACGCCAAAAACATTAAATAAATAAAATTACTCTACCCTAAACTCTAACCGATGGATGAATTATCAGATATGTTAAACTTCATCCGCTCATAACTTCTACGATTCACGTCCAAATATTAAATAGAAAATCAATTTAAACTCATCTCCATACGGTCCACTTCATCAAACCAAAATCGTTAAAAGCATGACTAAATTGAATGTAAATACCAAATATTACATGACTTTCGAATGATACAGCTCTATATCACCCAATGATCTACAGTAGGAATTTCGTGAAAATTAAGACATTATTATTAGAATCACAAAGGTCCAAATTGAAGGTAACCTTAAACGATCCGCATATTAATATAAAATGTTTAATATTTAAGGTAATATTTTAAAGCATGTGTCATTGAAATCATCCACTGACATTTAATACGACCACAGACTGTCTATAGGATTTCAAATACTTTCATTTAAAATAATACATTCACGCTATGTACCCTTTCAATAGCTTTCCAAATAATTATATTATAATTATATTGAATTATGATTAGGTTATTCAAATATATGAAAGCATTTACAACTTAGTTTTCTGATTTACAAAATAAAAACTCAGTAAATGATCAATTTTTAACAAATTTAATATCAAACTTAAGTTTAACGTAAATAAAACTTAAGTTCACAAGTAGATAAAAAATGATTACTCTAAGTACAGCGCTTTAGGAATGTGAAGGTAACTATGATAACGATTCCTACAAGTTGTAAATAATGTCAACATTTAAAATTCATGAGAATTTTGAATTTATGATAAGCTTTGTAACTATGATTTATATTGTTTACAAAAATTAAAGTACAGTGCTTTTCGTCTTTTAATGCGTTCAATCAATTAAAAAATTATAGGAAAAGAACGTAAATCTTTGAATAGAGACAACGATGAAGTTGTAAATATTTTGAATACGTTAAATGCATGAAAACTTAATTGTCATGCAAGGATTTTTATGATGTATAATGTCTACAAAAATAAAAATTTAGCGCTAGCCGTATTTTAACAAGCCAAATCAACTAAAAGACTATTGTAAGCGCTTTAGGAGTTTAAAGGTATAATAAGAAATCCCACAAGTTGTAAATAATGTCAACATTTAAAAGTCATGAGAATTTTCATTTTATGCCAAGATATGTATGATTTGTAATGTTTACAAAAAATAAAGTACAGTGCTTGTTGTATTTTAATGCATTCAATAAATTATATCAAGGAAATTAAATCTTTAAAATGAGAGAACGGACAAGTTGTAAATATTTTGAATACGTTAAATGTATGAGCGTTTACTCATTTATTTTAAACTCCTAAAGCGCTTAGTACTCATTTATTTCATTGAGTTTAGAGAAATACAGCTATCGCTAAATTTTAATTTTTGTGAACATTATGCATCATAAAATTCTTTGCATGACTTTAATGTTCTCAAGCAATACATTTATTTAAAATATTAACAACTTGTCCGTTAATTCTTTTCATAGATTTAATTGCCCTCGCTATAAGTAACCTTTAAATTAATCGAACGCATAAGATTATTGCAACCACTGTACTTTATTTTTTGTAAACGTTACAAATCATACATACCTTTGCAAAAATTTAAAATTCTCATGAATTTTACATATTGAAACTATTTACAACTTGTGGGATTTTATCTTTAACCTTTAAATTATAACTCCTAAAGCCTTAGTCTTTTATTTAATTGGGTTTATTAAAATACAGCTAGCGCTAAATATTAATTTAAATTTGTGGACATTAAACATCATAAAAATCCTTGGATGACTTTAATGGTTTTATGCATCAATTTAAAATTATTTACAATATTTACAACTTCTCTGTAGTTTTGGTTCAAAAATTTGTATTTATTTTTTAGGATTTTTACTTGATTGGGTGCATTATAATACAACTTAGACTATACTTGAATTTTCTACCAAAGGTGTAAATTGCAATAAAGCAACGTGGAGTTAATTATTATCATACGTGCATCTAAATTTAGAATTTTTTGCTACACCTTGGTGATCACTTCCGAACAGGAATCTGCATTAAAACACTAAATTTTCAAATATTCCCTTACTAAAAATTCATAGTGGAGTAGAAACTGGAGTTGGCTAACTCCATTTTGTTCGTTTAACTCAAATGCTATAAAACTCATTTTCATACCCTAAATTTAGTTTAAGTAAAACAAGCAAAAACATTCAAAATACAGCACACGGTGAACCGATTTTACGGCTTATTAGGTAGTGGGGGCCTTATGTAAAATCTAAAAATAGCTTTAATGGATTAAATTTAACTTGAAAGGGTGGCATCCCAAAGCAAAGGCCCTTCATATAAACAATTGGATAGACATCATCCATGCATCAGCTGGAATTGCATAGTCAAATTCATTCATAAGCCATTATTTGGTCTCTTCAGCATTTGGGGGAAAATCTAATCATAGGACAACATATCGTAATTAATACTAGTAATTGTTTCACATGATTTATTCTTAAACCAATTTGTTTATAAGCATATTTAAAAATAAATAAATTTTAGAAACATAATTTACGCTGTATTTAGAAATTGTAAAGCTATAAGCTTTAAGCCCTTAACATCATTAATAGCCTCCAGGAATTGAACGACTAACATATTACAATATTTATCACGTTCTCATCAATGCTTGGATGAATGTCAACCTATTTTTGAGAGACAGTTTAGTCATACTTGATTACATATTCTTTTAAAATTACGAATGTAGAAGTATGTCCAGTCATTCACTACGCCAAAATTGCATGGACTGTAGTTAAAAAATGGCCTTTCAAAAATGAAGTCATACATTTAAGAAAGACAAAAATTTCAAAGAATCACCACGGTTAAAAGTATCTCATTCCAAATTCCTTCCAAGAAATTTTACAATTAAATATTAGTGATAGTATTATTTAATTCAACCGTACGGTTGGAATCTAGAATTTACAATCCAGAGCTTGCATTTTTATATGAATTCCAGAATATTCTTCTGAATACAACTTTATGATGTTATTCCTCATAATGTCAATTCCAGGGAGTCCGTGGTACGTTTAGGAATTACAGTGTTTAGGGTAAATGCAATTTTAAAAGTTTTCAAAATCCTAAAATTGAACTAGAACATTAAGAGAGAGTTCGTTCACTATCGTCGCTGGGACTATTAGTTTTCGTTTCGTTTGGTAACTACGTGAACCAAATCATTTTTAAAACCGTTGATCAACATGGCGCGCTAAGTCTTCTTGCACGCTTCACGATTAAAAATGTGGATTTAACCCCTAAATGCCTAGAGCCCTCTCCAAATACGGCAGTTTTGCAAAGATGCATTATAAAATGCAACTTAGAGGGATATTTTGAACTTGATCTATGAATAAAAGTTGTACATTATGAATTTTAGATTCAATTCATACGGTTAGATCTATGGTTGCTATTACCAATAATTTTGTATAAAATTTAAAACGTGAAATTCAAAATTATTTTGTAATTCAATTACAAATAAGATATAGACAATCTACGGATGAATTTTTTTGTGATTCGTTGAAATGTAATACTCTAAGTGTAGTGATTTTTGGAGATTTTTTGGTTGCTTAATTATATGAGTTGACTTTTTTTAGAGCACTTTTACACTGAAATCTTCATTATTTTGGGTGAATCACCACAACATGAAACGAGGCATAAAAATTTCACAAATCATCCCCTTTCTAATCGGATCAGCTATGCATGAAGCTAACTTCCCATAGAATCTTCAGTAAAAATTCCACACTGCAAAAACTGCATGACGGATGAGAAATTATGGATGAAATCTGTACATCGTCCAAAAAATGGATGCTTAGGCAGTTAGGGGTTAAATTAATTTCTTCTTCTACTTACAACATTCATTCTTTCATAATACTTTAGATTTGTTGTGTTCTTTTCTACATTGAAGTTCCTATTATTATCATATCACATATGCATAAAGCTAACTTCCCATAGAATTTACAGTAAAAATTCCACAGTGCAAAAAGTGCATGGCGGATGAGAAATTATGGATGAAATCTATACATCGTCCAAAAAATGGATGTTTAGGCAGTTAGGGGTTAAAAACGTAATTTTAGTTGTATATAAACATATATATATGTATATATGCATATATATACATATATACATATATATATATGTATATGTATATATGTATATATATGCATATATACATATATGTATATGTATATATACGTATACATATATGTATATACGAATCGGCAGGTTTGGCAGGTCGCATTGTCTCTCTCCCTCGCACAGTGATTCTCTCTCTCTCCCCACACAGTGTTTCTCCAGCGTGTTTCTTTCTCTCCCTCCGGTTGCAGCGTTTCCGGTTTTGGGTTCCGCACTTTTGCAGAGTTTCGGTTTAGGGTTCTGCATTTCAAAGTGTCTCCAGCGTTTCTCCAGCCCCGTTTTTGTTGTTTGAGCATTGTTTGTTGTCCCTCTCTCCCTGCCAGCAGCAGCTCTCTGCACTAGGGTTTTTTTTTTGTTGTTGCATCTTCGCTCTCCCTCTCTCTCCCGTCAGCAGCAGATCTTTCCGTGTGGGTTTTTGTGCTTGTTGTTGCATCCTTACACTAGGGTTTTAGGGTTTAGGGCTCCGCATTAGAATTTGTTATTTGACTTAGGGTTTTCTCTCTTGATTCTCTCTCCCGTGTTCGTTTTTTCTTTTGGCTGTGGTTTCGGAGCTTTGTCTTTCTTCGCGTCGCTTTCCGCTTGGAGGTTAGGGTGTAGGAGAATTGGACATATAGCTTGCAGTATTGGAGATTAGGGTTGATTTTGAAGATACCTGTTAGGCTTTAGGGTTTACGGCTTCAACAGTGACGGTGGTGGGCTTCAGCACCATCAGCTCTTTCAATTGTATCAAGGCTTCAGACTTCAGGAATCAGGTAACTCTTAACCCATTTTTTATGTTATTTCTTTGTAGCAACTTCAGTGTTGTTTTTTTGGGTTTTGCTTGAACATGCCTCGTTTGTGCATTGATTGCTACGGTTTTGGGTTGAATACTCTAGGTCTCAGGTAATGTTGAACCTGTTGCTTGTTAGGGTTTTGGTTATGCTTCATCATTTTTGGTTTGGGTACGATTGAAATTGATTCAATTTTTGAATTTCAATTGGCACGATTTTTCTCAAACGAAAAGGAGATCAGATTGTATAATTCAATTATAGGTTTCAGGGCACTGTTTGAGGCCACTGATTGTGGTTTATGAAATTCTATTATCGTAGATTGACAAATTGAGAGCTCTTTTTTTATTCTATGGGTAGTGATGCAGGGATGTTTGGTGCAATGTTTTTTGTTGCAAGGCCGTTTTTAGTTGCTGCAGTGAGTTGTGTGGTATCAGTAATTTTAGCTCTGGTGATGTCGATTTCATAGACATTGAGTGAAACTGCCCATTCTTCGCTTATTGTATTTGAATATTTGTCAATGAATCTCATATATCATGTATGTTTGCGTTTTGGTGTGTATGAGATTCCTGGATGGTGATATTGTTGAAACATTGAATGAAAAATGAATTTCATGTATGCTATACAAGTTCAGTTCATTGATGAGTGAATTTGTTGCAATTGTTTAGATTCAGAAATTTGGCCATCAGGAGCAATTGTTCGTAGAGTTTGAACTTCAGATTCCAGGAGATTAGGTACGCGCTCTACTCACCACTGTGAATTGTATAAGTTTCATTCTTCTGTGCACTCTATGCATTCTCTACCTGCATTTCATAGACAATAATTTTAGTTTTGCTATGTTTTGCTATGTTCAAGCACAATGGTTTTTGGATTACCTGCATGTGATACACGGCAGTTTAGGTCGATGTCAGTTTAGGTCGATGTCAGTTTAGGTCGACCCGATGTAAATGGACAGAGAAACTCTGGCGAGAAAAGGCAATTTAGATCGACCCGACCTAAAATTCACCAATAAATTTCACATATCAGCTCGAATCGACCTAAATTGCAGTCCATTCAGCTCGACCCGACCTAAAATAATCAATGCACACAATAACTACAAGGAAAAATAAAGTACAAGAACTGTCTCGTCCCAGCAATTTAGGTCGAATCGACCTAAATTTGCAATTAACGATCAAAATAGACCGGCTGTAGGCTGGAAAGTATAGCACACGAAATGTACCATGTGTAAATTCAGGTCGCATCGACCTAAATTACCCCATTATACAATAAGCATTTGCCCAATTTAACCTACAAACTGCGTAAGATTCAGCTCGAGTCGACCTAAATGACACAAATCGTCGTCCAAAAGATGTGCACATTCAGATCGAGTTGATCTAAATTGCACTGAATGGCCTACTGAGAGAATGAAGGAAGCAATTGAAACCAGGACGAAGCTCCAAATACACTAGTTTAGGTCGATAGCGATAAGAATGTTCTGCTATGCACTAAGAATTGACCTAAATAAATCTATAAACTGCGTGTGATTCAGCTCGACTCGACCTAAATTACACAAATCGTCTATCAATGAGCAGTGAACATTCAGATCGAGCCGAGCTAAATTGCTCTAAATGGCCTACAGAGAAATTTGACGAATCAATTACAGCAGTTTAGGTCGATTCGACCTAAAAGAATGGGCTACTTTTTAATATCACCAACGTAGTGCAAGAGCAAATGAGAAATAAAAAACTTACACGGCATATTATTCAGCTCGACTCGACCTAATATGTACTACACAGAGTCCCATTAAACGGATTATCCCAAGAAGTAACTCATATATTCGAAAATCATGCAATCCCAACATGCTTAACGATAGTTGCTCTTTAGCTCGAATCGACCTAAAACTGTATATGACATTCTACCTTACCATAGTAGTTACAACTGTAGGTATGATACTTATGATACCTACAACCACATTCATGAATCCGAGCCATGAACACTTACGATAACCTTCAGGACGCATGCTACTCTGTGTGTAACGCACTTTAGCTCGTACCGACCTAAACACCTGCATGTACACATTAGGTCGTATCGACCTAAACACATGCATGTATGATAACGAAGAACAAGTACGCTTAGCTCGGGTCGACCTAAAAATGTACATGCCATTCTATATGCAAGTTACTGCGACTCATTGATTGGCATGCTATGTGTTGTAAGCACTTTAGCTCGCATTGACCTAAACACTTGTATGTACACTCTGTGCACAGAATGGCGCAAGAGATGAGGACACCAAAGGCAGTAGAAGTACAACACCTCAAGTGCTACTACAAGATTGCTGCGGAGCAGCCAACCGCGGACGATGTCGAAGGCGACAACCTCGCAAACTTTGGTGAATACTGGGACATGGTAGACCAGGATTTGGTAGAGTTCTGGAGTCTGAACATGATTCCGATGACACGTGAGTTGAACTTCACATGTAAGAACAAGAATGCGCCTGCATTCCTGCCGCTGTCATTACAGGAAAAGGTGAAAGACATGAACGCGGGTAATGAATCCATAGTACACGTGCATTGCGTCACCACGAACAACGAATTCCCGAAGCACCAGCAGTACAATTTCACGCTCACATTCGACTCCGCTCTAATTCCTTTTAATCTCAGCCCCTTAATAGCCTCCCTGGAAACAACAGAGTTCAGTGGTATGATCAAGGAGCTGGAGGAACAATTCGACAAGAAATTCTTTGAGGGCAGCAACGGACAGCCACTGCAGGGAGCAAGGCTGTGCTCGAAGATCCGGAAGCTGATCCAAAATTTCGACGTCATGAAAGCGAAGCTGGACATGCAGAGGACATTGATGACACATCAATCTGTGTCCCTGGATAACCGAAGCCATGGGAGTGCGGGGTCCATGGGTACAAATTCGCCTAGACCGCAACAGAGCCGAGGCAAACGAAAGTTGAATACGCCTCAGACACCTTCGACGGCACCACGCCAGAGTCACTTAGGATCCAGCTCCAAGAAGAGGCCAACTGCAGATAAAATGGCGCCTGTAGTCGTCAACGAGGGGAGCTTGGTGTCCGCCCTGACCTCATTGCCGGAGTCCCTGGAGGTGAACAGGACTCCAGACTACGCACGCTCGACCGAGGCGTATAAGACGTTCTGGTCGTCATGCACTGATGTGTTCCTGTTCGGCATCGACACAAAATTCTTGCTCCCCATCGAGCAACTAGTTGATGCCCCTCCGCACATGAACATCCGCTCGTACGAGCCGGGTCTGGCGAAGAAGATAATGACCTTCCTTCTCAACATGCCCGACAGGAGCACCAAGCAAACTCTGTGCGTGATGCTTTGCGGTCTGGAAGAGCGGCCGAAGGACTGGGACTCCATCAAAGATGGAAAGTTTTGTCTGATCAACGGGCAGTACAGCATCAAAGCAAGTTACATGATGCGCGATGAAGGAATGGCCGCAGACGACATCAAAGAGTTCGCGCAATGGAACTGCTTTGTAGTTTGGACGAAGAATAATGAAACTCTTCGTTCCATATCCGCCTACTACAACCGCGTGAACCACTTCAGTGTCATCAAGCCGTCGTGGGCCACAAACATATTGGGAGCGCGGCAAGTGTGGATAAACCTCGGTCGCCTTAAGAACCCAAAGGAAGCAGTGGAGGTGGGAAGGGTCAATCAGGCCCTGAGGACGAGGGACGCCCAAAAGAACAGAGAGAAGTTCAACGTAATGTTCAGCTCGACTCGACCTAAATTGTTAGCTGCTATGCTTGCGTTTTATGTAGTCCACTCCGTAGTCCGTCCCCTTAGAGTATACCTATTGCAACACAAGTTAGGTCGACCCAACCTAATCTGCTCAGAAGTTCGCCCAGAAGTTCAATCCCGTACCACTGCTGCTTTAGATCGAGTCGACCTAAATATTGCATAGTAGCTAACAGTGTATGTAACTGTGCAGGAGTTTCAAAATGCTATGAAACTGCGGTTCGCGATGATCGACGTGACGCAGTCCCAGAAGGATGCCAAGAAAAGCAATGCGGATGTACTTCTCGACATCCACAATGAGCTGAAACTAATAACGGCGCCGGACGAGGTGTTTGATCTCTGGAGCGAAGTAATCTCAAGCGTAGGTGCTGGCGAGCTTATCGACCCAGACACTGGGTTGAAGTTCAAGGCGAAGACCAACTGGAATCCCGAGAGTGGAAATCTCACTCGTGAGTTCTTCAAGTGGCTGGGAAACTTAACCTACAAGGATCTCGCTAAGCTTGCAAGACATATCTTGAACGTCGACGACCCCAAGTGGACCTTGGGTTATCCAAAGGTCACGATCAAGGCGATCTCTTTGGTTCTTGAGAGGTGCTATTCGACCAAGGAGTGGGTGGAGAGGAGGAAGCGGAAGCACCTTGTCAAGAAAGGATTGCACAATATCAATCGTGATCTCGGACTCTTCAATCCGGCGGGGGATCTAGTGCCCGAGAAGTGGAGGCAGTTCAAAGCGGAGTACAACGTCACTAGGGCGACCATGAATGTGCTCCTCGACCGGCCAGGAGAGCAATACTTCAAGGAGGCCAAGCAGATCAGGAGCAAGAATAAGAAAACCGCGGAAATCTCTCCCTACGTTGCCGAATTCTTCAAAGTCTTCCTTGAGAAGAAGAAAGAATTCAAAAAACCCGCCGGAGAAGCTCACTACCAACCATACGACCGAGAGCACAACGAGCACGCCGACTGGGGCGAGGGCGCCTGGACACCCGACACGCCTACGGGCTTGAGACTGGGGGTCATCGATTTCAGGTACCTCCCCGGGGTGGAGGACAAGGAAGTTTCAAGTACGGGGATGCCGTACTTTTTCGACTTCATGTCGTCCCTGAAGAGGAGACGTGAACCGGACTTCGATGAAGTACCTGTCTGGCTCTTTATCTGCGCCGATGCGATTGAGCAGTCCCAGGCTGTGCATTTCGCAGAGAATGACGACATCCTGCGCAGATACAAGATGGAATTCGCGGACTACTATCCGGCAAAGAACGAGCGTCTGGGAGACTTTCCCGCGAACCATAAGAAGGCGCGTGCGAAAGTTCTCCTCGTCTTTTTGCAGAAGACCAATATTCCGCACGTCACTATCCCGGAGGCCTTCTTCGCACCAGACACGGCGGTATATACGAAGCCCAGGGCGTACGATGAGCTGTTGTTCCGTATGTACAATGCGGAACTCAGAATGGAGTTCTACTTGTGGGTCGTGAGGATGTTCTACATGCCGGGGACGCATGTCTTCGCCGTCTACACGGGAACCAAGCTCACCTGTGCTGCTTTGGTACGTAGTCCAGCACTTGGACACATGCTCTTCAGCTCGTGTCGAGCTAATCCTATGTACTGTTAGCGTTACAACATTTTAGCTCGGGTCGACCTAAACTCCCAAATTATTGTTCTGCTCTGGTCTGATTTGTCCAACTTGACCCGCACTGTATTTCAGCTCGTGTCGAGCTAAGCGTTATGTGTTCAAGTCCAGGAATCGATGCTGTACTTTAGCTCGGGTCGACCTGAAACTAGTATCCTCTCCGGCTGTCACAGTTTAGGTCGGCTCGATCTAAACATTATTTGTTCGTGAACTGTATGGTTCTCTAACTTACTTGATGACTGTCATGCTATTTGTGCAGATGAGTTGCGTCAACACCTACGTTGTCGGGTCGAATCACACTTCGGTATTCTGGACTGCCATCGCGAACGAGGCCTTGGACCTCGACAAGGCAGACTTCCTCGCGGACGGATACCCAGTGCAGGTCGAGGGAAATCGGAGTACCCCT
Source organism: Pohlia nutans (assembly GCA_022496805.1). Lineage (NCBI taxonomy): Eukaryota > Viridiplantae > Streptophyta > Bryopsida > Bryales > Mniaceae > Pohlia > Pohlia nutans. The sequence continues at coordinate 38,368,303 of CM040085.1, forward strand.
GGTGCACGACCTGCGCCCTCCTCATCGAAGAGGAAAGCCAGTGATCTGTGGGGTAGTCCTTCGAAGAGGAAGAGGGATGACGCGGACGACGAGGACTCCTCTTCCGATGACGACGGTGACGACTTGAACGATGAAGATTTCACTCCTCCTCCTCTGGAAACGCCCCGCAAATCTGATGCGCCCGGTTCATCTGCGTCCTCGGGCCAACCTCCTGCGTCTCCTTCCTCCACGCCGAAGTCGAAGAAGAAGAAGCGTGGGTCTGTCAGTGAACTTATCAAGTCAATGGTTGTCTCGCTTCAAGGTCTCGCTACGACGACCTCGGCGAACGCGGAGCTTAATCTGAAGATGCACGCGGAATCGAGGAAGGATCAGCAAGAGTTCCAGAAGTTTATGATGGATCAGCATAAGGCGCAGATGGACGCGATCCAGTTACAGCAACGGCAACAGCAAAAGCAACAGGATGTCATGCAGCAGACATTGCAAGCATTAATGACAGGCTTAATGCCGGGTCCTCTCGCCGCATTGACCCCCCCGCCGTCGACTCCTCAACCTCTGCTGCTTGGTAATCAACAGTCGGGATCAGACATCAACGGAGGTTCTGCTCCACCTGCGCCTTCGCCTGTCGCTCCGCCTCCTTCGCCTCCACCTGCTCCAGCGTCCGCTCCACCGGCTCCCCGGCAAGTGTCATCGACCGCTACTGATGATGCCGACGACAGTCTGGGATTCAGCGGAGCTGCTGGCAGTGCAAATGCGGACACTGCCGCCTCGCCCGACACTGACGCTGCAGCAGGTGGTTCTCAATAATCACTCGATTTCATTTGTATAGTTTTAGCTCGACTCGAGTTGATTTGTATCATGGGTTGCACTTTGTAGGATTTTTGTATAGACGGCTGTAATATTTAGGAAGATCAACTCCTTGTTGAGAAGTGCACTTAGGACATTTATTCCAACAACATTTTTTGTACTTCAAATTTTTGGCCCATATTTTAATTTACATACTCCTCACTCGGAATTTCTGTTCATCTATTGTCATCGCAGGCTCCATCCGTGCCCACAATGTGTCTCATGTTCAATTGCCTTCTGCTGTGCATCCCCTACCACAATCTACTCCGGACAGTTCGTCCTTGGAGCCCAGTCCGCCCTCACCTAGGGTCCCCCCTTGTCCTGTCGTCCCTCCGTCCTCTCAAACACTTGTGCCACCTGGTAGACTTAAAGAGAGTACGCAATTGGATGAGCGTACACGTACTGACCGCCCTCTAAACGTCGCCGGTGCTGCACCTTCGGCGGTCACACCTGTGACCAGTGCAAAGTCAATCGAGTCCTCCGGCCTTCAGGTACGTTTCGTTAGTTTCCTAGTGATGGCTGGGGCTTTTGGTTGCTTGTCTTCGTGCTCGCCTCGATCGTTTACTGTTTTTTTGCGATGTCATCCGAAATGTGCCAATTCAGGATCATAACTGGCTGCACATTTGTCTGCCCGTTGTCGCCAGGAATCCGGTCCTCCTCTTTCTCGTGGAGATTCTTCGGAGGCGGTCATTCGTTCGCCACTGCCTAGGGCGCCCAAAAAATGGCTCAATGTCGTGCTGGACCTGAATGGAATCCTCTGCGTCTGTGAGGATTGGAAATCCAAGTCCACGCCCTTTAACGATTACAATGCGCCGCACTCAGCCGTTCTTCCGGCTGTAGTGGGGCCCAAAGCAGTATACGTGCGCCCCCTCTACTTCTCGTTCCTCCGGGAGCTGAGCATGATCGCTGACGTTACCGTCTGGAGTTCTATGAGGAAGTCTACCACTGAATTGGTAGTTCGATATCTATTCCGTGGCATCCAGCTCCTTTCCCTTGTACTTGGCCAAGACTCGTGCGAGACCCTCAAGTGTAGAGATCGGCATGGTAGGGTGTCCTCGTTCAAAGTGCCTGGAACTGATAAGGACTTGTTCCTTAAGAATCTCGTCAAGTTGTTCACAGGCTATAGTGGCAGATTCACGTTTGCAAACACCATTGTAGTGGACGATAGCCCTATTAAGCACATTCTGAATGAGCCCCAGAATGTAATTCTCCCTGACTCTTGGTCCTACGTCGGGGACGGTGCGAGTGACAATTTTCTCCATGATATTCTCCTTCCATGGTTTCGACGTCTCCATCGCAGTCCTGGCTTTGGGTTGTCATCATTCCGAATGAACAATAATATTGGGCGACGTATGCTCTGCGACGAGCCCGACCGTCGACAGTACAACGCCCTTATAGATGTTGTACACGCATCCCGTAGTTTGCCTAGGTCCTAGTTGATTGTGCAGTTGTATAGCTGGACTCCCTTTTCCTAGTGATGTAGCCGTTCCAGACTACATATTAATTCTTGGTCGCCTTGACTGATCTGTATATGTCCTTGTAATTGTAATATATCTTGCCCTTCACATCATTTCCGCTTGAGTACTTTGTGAGATGAATTTTATGAATGTTGTCCCTTCGATGTGTTATGTCTTCATCGCTTTCTTGTTCAATTAGCATCATGTTCTGCTCTTCTCTAGTGCTTAGAATATTTTGTTTCGTTGCAATTCACTGCTGGGATTTGACCTCGTCACTAATTCTCTTCAGGCAAGGTATGCCACTGCGATTCCGGTCCATAGTACTGACCTCCAATGCACAGCGTCAATCGACTCTATCATGGACTACGGCCAGTATGCTATACTCAGTAAAGGAAACTTCATGTGCTCGGCAGCTACGGCCCAGTCAACGATGGACTTTTCCACCAGGCCAATTGAGGATGGTGTAGTGACAAGCCCCCCCAACGGTGGGCCGCGTCCTTTGTCCGTGTGCTCTCCTTCTCCTCTGCGGTCACGGGAACCCTCTACGTCTCGTCGCTCGCGTTCTCCGTCTGATAGAGTGCCTCAGAGAAAGCTTTATGAAGACGTTGCATGCCCAATTGATTTTGTAGAGGTACAAATACTTTCTTTTCCCGCACTATTATTTCTCTTCCAAGGACTTGCCTTGCGATTTTCTTATACATTTCAGTGTATTGCAGGGTTCCAACATGCCGAATAGATGCAAGTCCTCTGCTACTTTAAATGCTATCCGAAAGCCCCCTGCGATGCTGTCATCAAACCCGCCTCTTATAATCCAAGCCCGTGTTGATGTGCCTCCTCGTGCGCCCTTGCGTACTCGTCACCCTTCATTGAATGAGGGTCTTCGAGAGACTCAGTCACACGACGGACTTCTACCCATAAGGAGCTCTGCTCCTTATCGAGATGCGTGGGAGCAACGGATGCTGCAGCAACAGAGGCGAGAGATTGCGCAACAACGATGTTCGAAGTAGACCGGCTATACTCGTGGTCCTGTGATCTTGAAGGCACTAGCTGAACTTCAGAGCCGATCACATTCATGATACCGCTAGGCATTTTATTTGCGATTACTATACAGACTTATAAAAAAACGTGGAGCTGATGTTTTTATATAGGATTTTGCGCTGCGCCCATTCTTTTTCCTTGCATTATGAGACATTATCATGATTCAATTACCGTCCCGCAATACAAAAACACAAAAAATGCATATTCGTTTTATACTTACTATAAATAGATGTCACTTCTTTAATCTTTTATTGCCCACTTGTATTAAATGTACTCAATTTGATCTTCAGTGTGTCCATTTTCTATTGTTTCAGCTTATATTTGGAATGGTTAGTGCTCCGATTTGGGTTGGGTTAACACTTTTTGGACTCTCATTATTCTGGAATTCTCTCATTTTAATGAATATTATGTTATCTAAGGTAGGATGTCCTAAAACCACCACCTCCCCCAATTATGACATGTAGAGCTTTCTTGGAGCCACCACAGTTGAGACTCAAAACCACCAATTTCACTATTCAAGTAGACCAATGGCATGCCAAGCATTGCGAAGAAATAGTTGGTGGTTTTGGGTTAGCTCATGAGCGGAATCTAGGAACAACAAAGTGTAAACTTAGGAAATTGGTATGTGATGTATGGGTCAGAGGTTACTTTCCACTTTGAAATTTTGTATAAAATTGACAAATGCGAATTAAATGTTGCAAATTTTTGCAATCCTCATCAAAACCTATTTCGAATGCGGTCATATTTTTTTTTCGAATTTAGCACTACCAAAAATAGGCCAGATTGCTTAAGTTGATGGTTTTAGGACAATCAACCTTACCCTCCATACAATGACACTCCAGTATTGTTTCAAACAATAAATATATGACTAATCATTTTTGAGACTAATCCATGCCTACCACCTTGAAGTTAGGGCAATCCAAACATGTCATAATAGAGGAGAACAACTGTATAGTTCTCACTGCATCTATTTGCAACACATCATACAAAGGGCAGAAATACCTCCTAAAACTATAGCAATACTTGCCATGATAGCAGATACTCCTAAAAAGCTCGCAAAAAAGCTAAGGTGTGATTTCCCGGATGGTTGTGAATTTGGTGTAAGAGGTGATGGCGGCATAGGAGTTGGTGGTGATTTAAGAATTGAAGGTGACGAACTAATTGGTGGTGGCGTAATTGGTGACGGTGGCGGTGACGATGTAACCAGTAGCGCTGATGACGTTCCTGTATCTGTAGATGCATGGCTTACAAGCTGTGGTATCATGTGAGAATGGTGACCATCTTCATGATCACTGGAGAAAATATATGATGCTCTCATTTTCGTGATCAAATGCTGCGTTCCAAGAACGGCTCCAGAAAGAGCCATGAGAAAAATGCATGCCTGCATCACATTCCATTTGCTGCAACTCCAGCTAGTCCTCCACAATGTTGAAACTCCATATAATATTGTTGTAGTACCTTGTTGTTCTCCTGCAAAACCATGACCTGGCACATTTTTATCACTAACTGTATGAGCATGAATGAGAATGTCATCATTCATGGGCGGCCTTCTTAGCAAACTCAATCCCGTTTACCGTAGGGTGGCGAATATTCAATTATTATTTTTCAAGACGAAGGTTTGATGTATGAAATATTCACTCAAGATTCTCTTTTCAGCATTTTTCAAAAACATGGTTTTTCACAATATTTGGACATTAGTATTGAAGTTTTCCAATACTACATGTTTAAAACGTTTTCTTCATATCTAATGCATCCGTGCTCAATTTCACTCAAACTTAGTGTCATTACAAAGAATTATAACAAAATTTCCTAATGAACAAAATTCTGAAAACAGACCAAAACAATCAGCTGCGACCACAAAATGATTCTCGTACTCCAGTCCATGACAGGTCAACTTCCTTTCCACAGTGAGGGCGCCTGCAGCAACTAAGATGATGGTAAATATTACTCTACGAAATGAATTTCCGCATGTATGTATGGAAAAAATAAATGTTGGTTTCAGACTTCAGTGCAAAACCTGTTCCAGTGATGGGAAGCATGATATCAATATTGACATCCGAGTGACCAGCATCGACACCGGAACTGGTCGGAGAAGCGTCACCCGCAACTGATTCTTCAAGTGCCATTACAGTGTGAAGTTGTGCCATCGATCGATAGCTATCTAGCTTCCTGCTGCCGGGATTGGAATTCCGAAGGTCCCCTGCAGAGATCGAATAATGCTGCAGTGAGAGTAATCGATCGAGACCGGCTCGATATATCGAGAGTCGGTAAAGTCCTTCCTGCAAGTAAAGAAACATCAAGCTGCTACGAAGTCAATGTGAAAAGCAATAGAACAAAACACATCGCTCACTCGGATCTGTGACCGATCTGTGATTCGACCGGGCTGATCGATCAGAGCTAGCAGAGTCAAATCTAATGGAGCTCTGCAATGAAAGCAAGGCAAGGATCGATGTAAGTAGCTAGCTAGTGTGAGTCTGTGATGTGATGGTATATTAAATCTAGAATATTCAATGATTGTGTTTTAAATAGTACTTCTTGGTGGAAAAGTTACACAAAGATTCTCCCTTCGTCGCTTAGCCGACCGATTCAAGTCCCCAAACCCTAATTTGCCGAGCCACGTGCGAATTGTGATGTTCCGAAACTGTGGCCCATATCGGCAAGAGTTAATTTTGAGTACACCTGTAATCGATACTCTCAAAATTCATAGTTTATTCATGCGATGTCTTTTTAAAACTTTAAAAGAAATAAAAACTAAACATCACAATTTGCATTCAAACTCAATCCACTTTCCCCTCCAGTAGCCAACAAGACTAAACGAAAACTAAGTCCATGTGATAGTATCCAAGTCAAATCTCTTGTAAGCATGGGCCGATACCACTTGCCTGTGATTCGGTGGGGCATGACTGCGGCGTTGGGCCATATGATCCAGAGTTTTATCATCTGATCCCGAAAGCAGATATCGATTACTGTAGCTGAATGTCACTCTGCAAAACAGCTCAAAAATTCTAGCGAAGGAATTGATTTCTTCACTTAGTTGCAAAACCCCTCTTCGCCATAGCCATGGATACCGACACAGTCTAATGGCATGCCACTACGATTCTGAAATTCACTGAAGTACTCGCTTGAAACTAATTTTAGACTTCATCGAATCTTGAGCCAAAATTGATCATTGCAGAGGACCCGTGCGCACCATCCTAGATTGCAACTTCAGTCGATTGTTGCGAACTGAGAAAACCCGGTCCATGGGATGGCGACAGTATTACGCGAGTGCCAAGGCCAGATCGCCATCTGATCCACCATTCTCTCTCACTTTCATTTGCTCCATTAGGGTTACCAGCTAAGGACCGAAGCTCCTTGAAGACTATGGTTGTCGGTAGAACAAAAAGCACCAGAAAGCTAACTAAAGACCAACCGAAAATGGATACCGGAACCGTTTCGAACTCCACTCGCAAACGAAAACATAGCGCTACACTCTCAATTTTAGAAAACAGCTTCAGAAATCAAAAGGATCGAAATCTCAACTGGCTTCGTGGGTGCTACCGACAGCTTCGCACCAAAGTCATCTCCTAGCACAGGTGCACTAAGTCTCACTAGCCACACCCGGAACGGCAAGACTCAGCGCATGGTGGTGATAGAGTCTTGTTTGAAGGTTTCATGGAGAACTTCATCTCTGGAGCGAAGCGTCAGCACCATTGTCTGCGTGTACATCGACAGAACAATCTCATGTACGATTGCATCGGTAGAACACAATTGCAAAGGACTAGATACCCTTAGGGAGCCAGCATTATGGGTTGTCTCCCTCTCAAAGAAAACTTGACACATCTGCGTTGAACATAATGAGGATGAATATAATTGATAATAATGCGAAGCCATTTAACATTCTTACTGTGAAAATCCTACTCACATCCATAACATTCAGTAGCATGCACTATCTCTGTCTTGGCTCTACAGTAGATGGTGTGGAATATTCCACACCCAACAGTACTTCATTTGTAGCTAAGTGGACAGGTGGAGGCTCAAGGTGATGAGCAGAGTGCATGAAAGAAAGGCAGTGAGCATGAAGGCTGCTGAATGTTATGTCAGCTCCTTAACTTTCAAGAACATCGCCATGAGGGTGTGCGGAGAAAGTACTGAGCTTCCAACCAGGGGATACTCGACTTCTCACACCTCAAAGGGCGAGCTCGAGGGAGCACATTCCAAGCTATAGCCGTGAATATTCAATAGAATTCGCCCAACGTTGTTTTTTCTATCATTCTGACGCCCAGAAATCTTGTCACTAAGATCAGGATCCAAACAAAGTAACGATTGTGAAGAAATTAAGTAGGGTCCCGAAGTCTTCAAATTAAGTAGGGTACCGTGGATCTCCTGTAGGTGATCTGACTGTACATCGACGGAACAGTCTCCTTTACGAATGCAAAGGTGACGATCTCTCGAGAGCATAGAATCTTGACTGTATCTTGTCCACTCTTCGCAGTATAACATGAATAGTGTACCCATCAGTCACGAACTTGAGTTGTGCCTTGGGGCCCAAGTTTTGATCACTGTACGTCGGGCAGTACGTACAAATAAAAAATTGGTTTTCTGAGGATGCTTACGGCCCAAGACAACCTCCCATCTCGCCAATATTTAACAATGGCCCAGGGAAAGTGACTTCATTGATCAGTTTATCCAGCTCGTGAGTCATTTGCAGTTGCACATTCCTTTCTGCACAGGTGCACATTCTGAGCCAGCCATGATAGCTCCCTCCTGTCCTTGTCCAGACTTTGAGTTTCTGACGTTTGTGCACTAGCTGATAGTGCAGCTGGGGGCCACCCTGCACTCCGCCGGGCGCCCCCTCATCTGGGATTTTGCCATGAGATGACACAATGCTTGTATATGTGAATATGTCGTGCTCCGGTGGATCTCGATCAACCATGTTTTCTTTTCTTTTCTGAAATTTCAGTTTACATATTTTCTCTGACAACGGGTTTGTGTTGATCCCAGCAGGTGCTCAACTTCACCGACATATTTGCGAGATGGAGGCGACGGGCTCCCCACGCATTTTGCAGGTGGCCATCCCCATTTTTGAGAATGTGACAGCACTGGACTTCGTAGGACCATACGAGCCACTGCACATCCTTCCCAACGTGAACGTGGTGTTTGTAAGCCACAGAAAGGGCCTGTACAAGGCAGACCTCGGCATGCTCTCCATCCAGGCCACCGCCACTTTTGACGAAGTGCCCAGCCCCGACATCATTGTCGTGCCCGGAGGCGATGGCACCAATGCTCTCATGGCTGACAAGCCCATCCTCGATTGGATTCGCAAGGTGAGAGAATTTCACTGCTGCGACAAGCTTCATCTCGATGCTGTTCCCTAATCCATTCTACATATGCTTTTGAATATTATTAAAACCAATTGCTGTACCTTGTTTGAATGCTTGAAGGCGCATGAGACAAGCTTGTATACAACCTCGGTGTGCTCGGGATCCATGCTGTTGGGCGCCGCGGGCATTCTGCAAGGAAAGGAAGCAACCACACACTGGATGACCTTGAAATTGCTGTCCAACTTCGGCGCCATCCCTGTCAGCTCTCGAGTTGTGCAATCGGTACGCTGACAAATTCTGGCCATGCCATACATATTAATCTTTCAATTTTTGTCATTGTAGCATATGATCTTTCAAAGTAGAGTGTTGATCCATGATCATGGCTAAAAATGCGTGGCTGGATTGCAGGGTAAGATTATAACGGCGGCTGGAGTGTCGGCAGGAATCGACATGGGTTTGAAACTGGCTGCGCTACTCTCCAACGAAACCACTGCGAAAGTGGTGCAGTTGATGATGGAGTACGATCCCCAGCCTCCCTTCAACTGTGGATCTGTTGCCACCGCCAGCCCCGACATTGTGGCCATTGCGCACGCGTGGGTGGAGAAGATGATGCCAGATGTGAAGAAGCAACTGGATGCCGCCTCTGCCGCACCATCGTCCGGCTCCCATTAAATCTGTCTTGCCCTCAGCAAGTCACTTGATCGATCGTATTGAAATGTAGGAGGAGCTCCTTCTCTGGCTCAACATGAATATTGAATATGTACACCTGTGACCATAAATTTGTGCAATCAAACGGTGCTCCGATCCAAAGTGTTGTTGCCTTTTCTTTCACTGAATCCGGTGCCTAGCCTTCCTTCAACTCTGTCGCTTTTGAGGATGTGTGTTCGTAAACCTTTTAACTCGGCACATGCCGAACCATCTTCGTCTTGTACTCCAATCCGCACATAAAAAAACCTCATATCCCTCAAGAATGTCCCTGGTGACGATGCCCATCAAGGCTATGGCCTGAATTGCAATATTCTCACAAGTGAAGAGGCTTGCATTGGAAACTCCCAAATTTCAACACATCCGCAGCCATAACAAGAACGCCGTTTCCAGAATGATAGCACTATCTCAAAGCAGAATTAGCATTCTAGGAAAAGACCGATGGCGCCTTCTGCCTCTTGGAATTAGATCTGACGACCTACGAGGACAATGGTTCATGTGCCTTGCCATCCTTGTTTTCTTGTTGTGTAGAATGTTGGCAGTGGTTAGGCGAGGAATAACTTAGAACTTATGGGAAGGCTAGATAAGTTTTCTTGATTTTTTGAATGGAGAGCAATTGTTGTTGCACTTCCTACAAGTGCGTCTATTTTCTTTTTTGTTCTAACACTGTGAAGTCTTGCATTTCTTTACATTAGGTTTTGTCATATGGAGCCTTTTAATGGAAATTGCGACATGCCTGAAGTGGCTGAAATTCTTGACAATTTTGTCGAACCTGTTTCTAAAAATTATGCCGCTGCATACACAGGTAATTTAACGCAGATCCTATCTACCATGCTACGCCTAGAGTATTGCAGTATACTCCCTCTGTTTCGAAATAAGTGTCCTAGTTTTTGGCAATTTTTTTTCTCTTAACATTTTTGTTGCCAAAAAAAGTCGTCTTAGTACTCAAAAAATGGCCTATCTTTACTAGAAATATGTAGTCTTTGTTACTCTCATTGTCCACCCCGTTTGAAGTGGATAGGGCTCACATTTGAAGTATAAAACATAGGAAGAAAACTAGGAAAGTTTTTTTTTGCTAAAAACTAGGACGCATTTTTCGAAACGGAGGGAGTATAACCTTTCGTAGCCAAGTTGTAGTGCACTCTTGCTTTATGTGTTGACTGTATTCTAATAGCTACCAGTGCACCAATTCTTGACGCATGTACAAATTGGCATATATTTTTGGCTGATTTAGAAGTAATTACTCTATTTTCTTCCTGGAGTGAGATCATTACATTTGTTTTTCACTGATGTGTATGAAATGGGAGCAGAATTGATCCCAAAACGAAAAAGAACTCTGGACCCTTTAAGAAACCTGCGTGAATTTAGAGTCCCTTTCGTGGAGATCCCACACGAAGATCCTCCGGACAACCAAGGGAGGAGATTCTTCCCAAAGAAAACCAAGTTCCTTCAAACGAGCATCAAGCGTTTCTTCTCAAAGAAACCTGTGTTGATTCAAAAGACCATCGAGGATTACTTCCCGAAGAAATCAAATTGCTTCAAAAGAAGATCAGGGATTTCTTCCCAACAATTAGGTCTCACAAAGCCATTCATGAAGCCTTACAGACGAAGCAGAGTGAACGGCATCAACAGAGATCATACCACAGAGGGGAATTCCAGAACCATAATTATAAACATCACAGTTCCAAGAAAGTTACGATAAGTTTCGGAGCAGGGCGAAGATCTGAGATTCATGCGACTCATCCATTGACTCTTCATTCTTCGGCTCAAACATCTTGTTGATTTCTTCAAGAAACTGCACAAGAAAACAGTAGCGCATTCGTCCTTGATTCTTAAATTTCACAAAACTGTGAGTACGCAATCAAAAAGAATCTCAGTGATGCCAAGAATGCTCCCAAAGAATTCAAATGCGTACGCAATGAACTCGCACGACCAACGCCTATCATCCTCGTTTCTAAATTTCAACTTTCCATACAAGAAGTGAATATATAAGCAATCAATAAGAAGCTCAGCAATACTAACAATGCTCCAATTATAAATAAAAAATTCAAGCGCATATATGACGAACTTATGCAGGCTCTGTGATCCATGCAACATTAACTATGCATTAATCAAAATGCAAAGCGCTAGCCTCCAATTTCTTGAAAGAAAGGGCAACAAATATTGTTGATAGCCGTGTCACTTTGCACTCCATCGTGTTATACCGGTAGTAGGAGTATCTAAGGGTTGGTTCTAGGCCAGGTCAAGGGTATAATGAGGGAATTAAATATCCTCAAGAATAGAAAAAATCTAAAGAATGTGGATTTTGCATGAATATTGAAGTGCAATTTGATTTATTAACGTCATAGGGGTTAAGTTACTCCATAATACAATGTTTGCAAATATACACAACTAAAGTGGGTTAACCCCTAAAGGACCGGGGGGTGTTGAACTTAGCTCTTGTTTTCTTGACTAGCTCTTGTAGCAAGCTCAATACCTCATTGGTGCAGGGTAATTTTGATGATCGGCACCGTTGAAACTAAAGAAGACTTACGTAGCTTTTTTATGAAAAAAAATCAACAGAATCGCACAATTTTTGAGAAAATGCCACCGTTGAGAAGATTGATGGAACTCGTTCGGGCTGTTTTGTACCCATGCTGAAATCGGATTGTTCAAAAGTGCTCCAAAAATTCTGAAATTTTTACTGTAAGTAGAAATCATCATTTTCAACATGTGCAAAAAAATTCAAGTAATTTGGAGGTGTGAGGAGGAAGATATGAGGGTCTGAAGTGACGCCTAGATACCCACTGTGCAACTCAAAAAAATCACCAAAAATCGCTCACTTGATGAATTTCCAATCAAGAAGTACCTACAGATTCGGCTCTCAAAAAGAGCTAGGGTCTCTTTGTTGCTCATCCTACAATTCAAAGCCCAAGAACCCGAATTTCCTCACTTTCTAGTTCCAGAAGCCGCGTGGGGGCCTTACGGTCCTTTAGGGGTTAATACACAATCAAGGCATAAATATATACAAACTATCAAATATATATAGTATATCGGCAATCAATAAAAAGCTCAGCGATACTAACAATGTTCCAAGTTAAAAAAGTAAATTCAAGCGCGTATATGACGAACTTACAAAAGAACTTGCAGGCTTTGTGAAGAAAGAAAGGGTAACAATTGTTATTGAAGCTGGGCCACTTTGTTATATCTCTCATTCGGTCTTATTATAGTACGGGTAGTTAAGGGGTAGTTAAGGAGTAGTTAAGGCTTAGTAGGGGTTAAATAAGGGAATAAAATATTTTTTAAATTAAGAAATATGGATTTTGCATGAGTATTGAAGGGAAATTTTATATATTAATGCTATAGGGGGTTAAATTACTCTATAATACATTGTTTGTGATTACACATAACTGAGTTAGGTCAACACACAATCAAGATAAGAATACATACAATCAAGGTGAGATAACATGGAGATACACACAATCAAGGCAAGTGAAAATGGAAATAAGAAAAATAAATAAAAATTGCACCTATAGTTAAGAAATGAAGCTTTACATTCTTACTCAATTTTGTAACTTAAAATTAGATAAAAATTCAAAAATTTATTTTTAGAAGTTAGATTATTATTTTAATCTTTACTGAAAGCATATGTTGACTATAAGTCAAATATTTTTATAAATTTTAATAAATATTTGAAACTATTATGAGTTTTTGAAGAGATTCTCAAGATAATTCATATCAATTACAAAATATATTAAGAAACGTCAAGTTTTAAAAATGTGTAAATCACAATGAAGAACATCATTGTAAAAGAAATCATTCCATCTTTCTAAAATAAGAAAACTATTATTCAATAGTAATAGGTGTTCAACTTGAAACTTTAAGAAAGTATAGAGTTTTAAGAATTTTCCAAAAATTCAAAATGGAGTGAAAATTAAAATTTTAAGCTATAATTTATTATTTGGGCTAAAATTCAATAGAGGTCATTTAGTTTGTCTAAATTACGTTTTTGCCAAAAAAAAATCATAAAAAATCAAAATGCACTAAAATGATGATTCATTTTCACTACATTTTTGCATTTGAAAGCCTGCAGAATTTTTATAAGTGGCTTAAATTCTCCAAAATAAGCTCCAAAAACTACTAAAAACTACAAAAAAAATTTACAACAAAATTTGGATAGAAATTAGCTATTTTATACTGGGAAATGAACATTCAATGTCATCCTAAGGCCAAAAATCAACCTAGATGGCATTTGAGGGTTTAGATCTCTGGCTATGGCAATGTGGTCTTTGGCTATAGGAATGTGATCTTTTGGCTTTGGCTATGAGGTCTTTGGTTTTGATTGTAGGATCTATGGCAATGACTACTTGATTTTTGGTCATGGCAACATAGCATTTAGCATTATGATTTACGTCCTATTCAAAACTACAGTAGGGTCCAAAAATATTTCAAATTTCTCAATTTTATATGTATTACCATTACAATGAGAAATTTAGGTTTCTATGAACCAAATTTAGACATGTTCTAGTATACAAGATGCACTACACATACATCTGAGTTTCAATCCAAAAAAGAAGACGTTCATCTATTTTTAATTAAATGCAAATACCCCATTTTAAACCCATTTTAAACCTTTACTTTAGGCAAAAATGGATACAACTTTTGTTACTTATAATGTATCAAGAAAATATACAAATTGTCTTAAGAATCAAATACAAAAAAGAATCACAACTTTTGGGATTTTTTGACTGAAATATAATTGATTGAAGTTTCAAATCATTTTACAAACAAAATTTCCATATTGAAAAAAATTATCCAAAAAGATTAAATACTAAAACAAAATTGTTGAAGCTTAAAACTAGACTTTATTACCTTTCCAATGCACTTTACAGTTTGTGATTTGATGCATTTTTGAGCCCAAAGGAGCTTCTCAAAGATCATAGTTTCTAGCTTGGAGAAAAAATTCGAATTATTTTTGGACCCTATTGTACACAAGTCTCAAGTCCTAATACCCTTTAAAAAGTAGAATCACTCATCATTATCTCCATATACAAAAGTGTCCCTATCTACTAGTGTTCTTCATTTTCAATATTAAAATCTAAGAGGTTCATAAATAAATAAATAAAAACAATTTTGGATTTATAAACAAGAATGGAAAATCCTACACTTTGAACTCCTTTTCATAACATTCTCTAGCATGACATCCTAATATGTGCATGGCATATTTGATGTTGTGCACAAATCTATATATTAAGGAAGTTCGAGGTGATAAAAGAAATCCTTCTAATTGGCAGAATTTTTAATTGGTCGAAATTATTGGAACCTTAGTAATTGCGTTTCAAAATTAGAAGGTTTGATTAGCTTGATCCGTACCGACATATTTAAAATGAGAACGTTTCAAAAAAAATTACAATTGTCTTTCATATGCCAACGATACGAGTTTTACAAAAGAGATAAAGAAACCTTTTGATGGGTTAAATGCCAATGAACAATCATTTTTTCAATGCCAATAAACAATTATCTTTCTGATGCCAAAGGCACGAGTTTTGCACTAGTATAATAAGAAAATCTTCACATGCCATGTTTTAAACTTTTGTACATTGTTCCCAAAGGTGTGACATAAAAGAGTTATGAATGTACCTCATATATTGGTGTTTTACAAACACGTGAAAAAAATCTTGTTGAACTCCTTGTGATTAGAAATGGATGAAAATGGATGAAAATGTGACATGATGAAAATTTGGGATGAAAACGTGACATCGGGGTCGTGACACCAATCCGTGAAAAAGCTCATTTAACCCCTAAACGTCCCATGGATAGTAGATACGTTTTCGTATAATTGGCACTTGCCACCAACAAGAAGTTCTAAATTAGGATCTCAATAGCTCACTAGAACCGCATTGATCTAAATTTCAACTTCTTTGTTGAACTCAAACCCATTAAAGGTGTGGATACATTCCAAATACAAGAAATATATGATGTATTCTACTTGCCGCATAGGCATTTTCAGACGTTTAGGGGTCAATAATATAAATAATAGATGTGGCGGTCTTAGGGTATGACCGCGTGGATCCGACACTTGGCAGGCATAGGGTATGACCGCATGACGGAGAGGTACAGTAATGTCGGCGACCCTCCCTACTAGAGCGTTTTATGTCTCCCGCTTTCCCCGGAATTCAAGCTTCATCTCTGCCGTCTCTCGTTCTGAAGCCAATTTGATGTGACAATCTCCTCTTGCTTCTCGTGTGAGGCCACTTCCGTGTATAATATTTCCACCTGCTTCACACTTTGCATATAATCGAAATTTTGAGTTCCTCAAGTCCTCTGTATAAATCGCCTTGATCGAGAGCCCGCTCGTCAATTTAATTCGGTTTTTCTCTTCCGGTACATAGTTATTATTGTTTCTTTCACTGAGGTTTCGAATTCTCTTGTAGCGCCGGCAGTGTCAGAATCCCGGAACGTGGTAGAAAATATGTGGACGAAGGCTCAGCAATGGCGGTTTGAGGAAGGTTGATTTTCTTGCGTTTTGAGTTACCGTTTGCTGAGCTGAGTGAGATTTTGACTTGTGGATCTTTGCCGAAGGCCATGGCAACTAATACAAGTGTTTCAGGTATTTCTTGTGATTTGAAGCTTCAGGGTTAGGAGTTCTTTGAGCAAGATTCATTGTAAAAATTGCACCACGGCATCTCTTTCATCGTCCTTTTCAATTTCATGTCTGTTTGTTGTGATCATCATCAAAAAGCAAGGAAATACTTGGAGCTATGGCCTCAATGGCAGTATATGAGATTTCTGTTCTTCTTGTAGATAAACGGACGCTCTCAGATCGTGTGCAATTGAATAGCATCTGTGTACACTCTTTGTTTAGAACATCATTTGAAATAACTGGAAAAACAGATTGGATAATTCTGCAAGCTTCATGCGTTTTATGGTGAAGAGGCGTTGAAGTAATAGAGTCCACAATGTTACAGAGTGTGTATGTTCACAGTACATGGCTTCTGGTTACCGACTGAAAGGTTGCGTTCTGAGGTTGCGTTAGCGATGTCACTTTAACATCCAGTTGGTTATGAAATTTTGATTATATTCGGAACTGTGATGGACTTGTATAGGTGAACTAAAGCAAGGGCCATCGTCACCACAACCTCTGGAGTGTAGCTTCTATGATGTAGAGGAGGTGGTTCGCCTCTCGCAGGCTTTGCTCGTCGCTCTAGCTTCCGCCTGTGTGGAAAAAACATCAGGAACCTTTAGCCAACGAGCGGCCGTGGTACCAGATGTTAAGAAAGAAATGCTCGAGTACCTGAACCAGCAAAGCGAGGCTTATGCTAATGGTGGCTCGAGCTCGCAGGGCTTCAAGCCCGAACTGGTACGTTATTTACTGCCAATTCTGTTCTTGTCACCGCATACTGCGAGGACCAGTATGTTATGGACTATATTAACCCTATCCTAAGCTTTCGCCTCGCTGATGATGGTATTTGTTTGATACATAGTGGATTATTAATGTGTAAATTTCCAGCTATCAGCTGTCTGGGTACGAGAGCTCTCTGTTGAAGAGAAGGGCACTTTTCAATAACCGTATTGCGCATCTAGGTTCATGCTTGTGTGCCAATAAAAGAAATTTTGAATGGCTCAACGTTGTCCATTCTGAGAGCGTCTGTTTCTTGATCAGGTTGCATATCCAACACAGGTTGTGAAGGATATGCTTGAAAGCTTCATCAAATCAAAGAGAAATATGTTTTCTCGTGTTTCGGGTATTGTCATTGATGCACACAAGGATGATAAAATCAATGACTTTGTTCGTGAGCTGGATGAAACAGGCGTGTGGTTGGCTGGGCGACGAGAGGTGTGCTCCATGTTTTATTGTTTTTATGATAGCAGTATTCGGCAGTTTCTTTCTATGTGCCAATTCTTTCAGTTCGTGCAAATGGTAGATAATTAAGGTTATCCATATGTAATCTTGACACAATTGTAAGCAGCCAAGGATGTGTTCTCAAACCATGTTTATATCACCTAATATTTGGAAAATGAACAGGTACTTGCTAAAGCGTTGTTGAAAAGGATAGATCAAAGGAAGACATGCCACTGTGAGACGAAATTTGAGTCTGAGAAAGAGCTTGCTGAGCACCAAACCAGCTGTGTTTTTAGGCCAGTGTCATGTTCCAACGAAGGGTGTGATGCTGTTTACTCTGCAATACATGCAGAAACCCACGATGCTTCATGTGATTACAAGCTCTTTCCATGTTACCTCGAATGCGAGACTTCTGTGCAGCGACAGGAGATGGCGAACCATTGTGCAACTGTGTGTCCAATGAAGAAGATGAAATGTCCTTATCATTCGGTTGGGTGCCTTCATATTATGGCCCAGGTTCAGACTCTTCACTAACGTTGTCCAGTATAAATGATATTGGAATTCATTTAACTGCTTACATAATTTGCCCAATCTTCAAATGTTGATACTTAGTTTGAGAGAAATGTATGCAGTTGAAGTAGAAAATCATATAATAGCGCAGCTTGGCATACTCATAAGTCGTATATCTGGTGGCAGGGTTTATTGGAAAGTCACTGTAAAGAATACATCGGAGAGCACTTGCTGGAGACTTTGCAATATGTGCAGAACCATGAAGTCACTCTTGGAGATCATGCACAGCGTATTCTCCTTGTAGAAAAGGTAATTCGTCTTTTATTCTAAATTGAGTTGATCATTAGGGATGGATAGTGGGTTCAAGCTATGTGAGGCAAGTGTCTTGAGGCCACAATTGGAAGTGATTCTCTTTGTATAAAACCATGGCCATCCTTTTCTATTTGATGTACCTTGAGTGTACATAATACTTCTTTTTACTTGGTGCATAATGTTTCTGTTTAATTAGTGTTTGTTCTGAGAGTACCCTGGTGACAATGCAGGCCGTGCAACTAGCCCAAAGATCGGAAGCCGTTAATGTAGGAAACATGAATGTCTCACTGAAGGAACAAGAGAACAAAGTGAAGTTATTGGAAGCGGAGGTGAAGAAGCTGAAGGCAAATCAGAAAGCGGTGGATTCTTCTTCAGAATTATTGCAGTTAAAGCGTGAGTTTCTGAACTTACAGAAACGGGTTGAAATCTTAACCTCCTCTTCCCAATCCTCACGCTGATGTGCAACATGACCTTTTTAGACCTGCAGATTTCATTTCCAGTCGTTTTGTCCTGCAGTTCTGTAAGTATTTATCAGTGAGCTGGAGTGCTGTTTTTATACTTTCTGAATACACGTATGAAGGGATTTTTCATAAGCCTTGGTGCCAAGTTTGCTTATGTAAATATTTCTGACAAGTAACGTACTAGAAACGATTTTACAACGCAGTTGAAGTGGCTTGCTACAATATACCCTGCACCCATGTGTACTGTACCTTGTTGCAAGCGTGTGGAGTTATTGGACTTTCTGATTAGAAAAGTCCTTGGTACAGCAGATTGATTTTGTAAATATCACCAAAAGCTTAGAATCTTTCGTTTATTGTCATAAATTTTGATATCGCAACTTCAGTACATCTACAGTTCACACTGCACGATCCGCCTTTTATTGCCTTCATGAACCGATCCTTCAAATCACCAAGAGTACGGCATGAAGCAGTGCATTTGGAAACTCATAAATAATTTAATCCTTTGGTTTCTAAGGATCAAAATCACAAACATTTAAAATTTGAATTTTTCCTTATTTATAAGTCAAAATCAAGCAAAACCAAGTCATGCACCCTTCCTTACCTCGTGCTTCTCGATGCTACTCATATGTTCATGAACTCTCTTTTTGTTATGAGTCTAAATCATGCGAAACTAAAAGCTTGCACATCCCTTCTTATCAAAACTTCATAATGTCTTTTGGCTTCTATCATTGAATACATCATATAAGACAAACTTGATTTACTTTTCTTATTGTAATGCTTTTTTTTGGGATATCCCATATGTCCTAAAACACATGTGTTTTTAATTTCAATAATTTTTTGAATGCACATCAATTTGAAATTTTATAATTCTTCATTCACAAGTTTAACCCTTTGACGCTAAATAATATAATGGTTCTTGTGCTAGCTGACTACTAGTTGTATGTCATGTATCTTTGACCCCTAAGTGACCGAACGACCATTTTATAAACGCTACCCACGATGCAAAAAATATTTTTATAAAAAATAATTAATATTTTCATATAGGAAATCAAATCTTTATCCACATAGAGCTTTTTAACGAAATTTTATGTGTCCTCCATCTACCTCATGATTCATGACATCTCAATTTCAAAAACAAAACAAATACTCAAACAAAACAAAATATAGTCTTTGAAAATATTGACTTGTGACAAAATACTACTAGCATATTCAAATATGATATTTCACTAAATTCAAAGTTTACCCTCACTATATTTTTTAGAGATTCCAACCAATAGTTGTATCATACGTAACACCCCCTTTCAAAAAAAAAAAATTTGAAATTAATAAAATTAAAAAAATATTATATTGTATTCCTAATATCAAACTTTTGTTTCTCAACACTTTCAAATAGTAAATTTTATGTTCTTAAGTACTTTAAAGTACTTTTGTAAACTTCCAAACAATAGTTTTTCCTTGTTGAAAATTTATAAAGCAAAATAACTGTTTTACCTTGTTATAAAATACAGTAATAAATAAAATCATAATTCCACACCAAATAATCAATAAAAAAAAATCAAAAACAGCTTACAACATAAAACCAATCCAAATGAATGATAAATCTAAGCAGTGACGTTTATTTTATGTTTTTATTTTTATTTTATTTTTAAATTTGTTTGAATTTTCTTTTATTTATTTATTTCTCATAGCTAATCATTTTATAATTTAAATGTATTATTTTGGATATAGTCATATCTACACAACATTTGAGTGATATTTAAGCAAAATTTTGTAAAGGTCATATTTTGTTTAGAATTTGTTTTCTTTTTCTTTCAAGTTTCTAAACTCCTTCAACAAATTATTTATAACCTTTCATCAAGAAGAAAGTGGCTAACAATTAAGTAAGTCACCCTTATACTCAGCTCGTAAAGGACCACATGAAAATAAGAGCACAAACACTTGAAAATTTGTTTTGATTCAATTTTTTGTCAATTAAGATCTAAAAATGAATTTTAAGATTTCAATTGTTGAATATTAAGAGAATCGAGTCTAATGTAATGTTTTTTACTTCAAAGATATGATAAAAAAAATGTGTTGATAACTTATAATTTCAATTTTTTTAAACCTCAATTTATCAAAAATAAATTTACAAAACCTCTCTATCTTATTGGACTTTTGGATGTAACAATCCTTTCGAATTCATTATTACTATTTGAATTTTCAAAAAACCAATAAAAGAACCTTTTATACATAGCCTTACAATTCAAAAATCACTCAATTTGAATCTTACCAAGATGATGGTGGTAAGATACCCAAACCAAATGGAGAGGTTGGCAATTTGATTCTCAACTGTGAAATCATCTTACTACTTGATTGGAAAAATTGCTATGGGTCAGAAAAATTGCTGTGGATTGCAAAAATGCAATTTGTGTGTGTCAGAAAAATAAAATAAAATAAAAAATAAAAAATAAAATCTCAATTTTGAAACTCTCTTTTGAAAGAGTTTACCAAAGGTCATCAACATAAATTTAACATTTCCCAAATTAAGTGCAATTCATGTTTGCCATGTACCTTATTCAACTAGTTTTAGGAATCATTGCCTAAATTATATGTGTAAACTACATACCTAGATTGATATGATACAACTTAGTGGTTAAAAAAAATTATTTGGCAAAGTGCCACAATTTGCAAAGTTACAACTGAATATCATATGGTTGAAGATTAAGAAGCGTCGCAAAGAACAAAAACCCTCGTTAAAACCATATCATTGTTGGCATACACTCATTTGATTACCTCCTTGGTGATGACCAAAATATTGTAATTAAATCCTTTAAGAATTAATTAGATTCTATACAAATATATATTTACTATAATTTTATGAAAGCCATGCCAAGTGTAACAAAGAATCTAAAATATTTGATTGAGATAATTGTAAAACCGTATGTGAAACAAAATGTCTCACTTGAAGAGAATAAAATTTTCTAACTTTCAATTTAGAATCTAGCTTATTTATCTTTGAAAATTTCAAAAATCCTAAAATAACCACTAAAGCTATATACCGGCCAAACAATTATTTTTTGATTTTGGACAAACTAGATGCAAAATAAAATTTTGAATTATTGATATAATTTTTTTTAGAGATTTTATGATTATCATACTCTAATTTCCAATATTTTTTTCATGTAATTTTATAGATATTGCAAAAATTATGAGGTTTTGTTTTATTTTAGAGTCAATGCGAATAGCTTATAATTTGATTTTGAATGTTTTGAATTTTTAAATGCTGAATATTCCAATATCTATATGGAAAGCTTTTAATCCTTCTATTTTGATTAATGAGATGAATGTTATGAAGAGTTTTGATCAGCAAGTAGTCATAGAATTTTTTAGTTTAAACAATATTTGAAATCATGTTTTGAACTCACTTTTCCAAAATTTCAAATATAAGCTATAACAAAAGATAATGTTGCATACTTAAGCAATTTCACTATTGGCATTGATTAAAATTTCTTTTTGATACCATACCCAATAGTCAAAGTCGGAAAAAAACTTTATAAAAGAGAAGCATGATTTTTTAGGAAACCTTCTTTCACAAAAAAAATCTATTTTCTATAGTGAAAAAAAGAATCTTAGAGAATATCCACAAAATTTTAGAGAATATTTGCATCATTTGGGCAAAAACTTTAGTAGAGATTATTAAATTGAATATTTTTCTATGTTTCACCTATCTATTATACAATGCAGGACGCTTTGTCTCACTCGACCGTTCCGTGTTGGAATCCGGCGAGGAGACCAAAATTAGGGTTTCAGCACCTGCGAAGGATTCTCCACTCTCGATGTTGTTGAGAGCTCTCTCTGTTTTGCAAATTTTCTTTCGCACAGTCAGGAAAGCCTTGTGGCTGCGACGTCGTCAATTAGTCACCATGCAGGTTCATTGACTGCTTCGTCCTTCTCTTTTTTCGCTTTCAATTCTTGTTTTCTTTCGTCCTCAGAAGCACAAGAATGAAATCGACGAGTTACCGCGTTTTTGTCGTTTTTAATTTACTTTCTCGTGCTTTGTGATCGGTTCAACACCAACAGTCAACTTGAGCATCTACAGGCCAAGAATGTCGGCACTGGTCACGCGGATGTTAATCGCTTGTAAGTTCAAGCCCTCTTCACTAATGACGAGTTTCTAATTTTTAAATGCGTTATCGGAAGAGTCTAAACGACGGTAGTGGTTGCACATGAGCTATTTGTGAACACCATTCAACTTTCAGAACGTGCAGTGGCTGTTTTTTTTAATTTTAAGGAGTGGTTGAAGCTTTTGTTTTACAATGGAACTTATGCGTTTTCAAGTTATTCTTCTGGGTTCTGCTTCCTATCTTCTTCTCTGCATAATAAGCTTACTGGATTGCAACGGAATATTATTCCGTTCTCCGATTCTGTTTCAGTAATAATTTGAATTTTTGAATATATACTTAGAGGTTAAGAACAGAGTTTTAAATAACAGAATTGAAAAGAAAGCTGTCATAAACGCGATTAAAATAAAGGAATAGAGCGAAAAGAATTCGTTTTCGGTAACTCTGCTCTGCACTTCCGGATTCCGCGAAGACGAGTGTCTAGGGTTCTGGATTGGCTGAGTCTGGGGTTTTGGATCAAGTGGTCTTCAATTTCTTTCGCTCAATCCTTTTGTAGCTTTGCCGGCAGTATTCATGTATGATGATTTCACCGTCGAAACGCAATCACGACGAGACGAGTCATCAATGTTATTCACGTCATTGTTTATTCTACCAGAGATAAAGAGAGTATTCTGCAGAATTTAGTGTCAACTCAGACACTGGAATTGAAGTTCTCTCAAGACTGGCAAGGATGAGTGAGGCCCAATGTCTGCATTTGTCTTTGTATCAAAATGTGCAAGGATTTTGTATTATGTCACACAGGGAACTTTGTTCAATTCACTAGGAAGTAAACATTACTGCTAAGGTGCTGTTTATAGCAAGTTTTCAAGTGGTTTTTCAATTTAGCAAGTGATTACCGAGAATTCACCATCATTCTTGTACCCTTTACTGCCTCATTTAGTTTAAGGGTAAGTTTAATACGGTCAACGCAATTGATCTTTTAATATAGAAGAAGACCTTTAAAATGATGTATAGCAATCAAAAAAACAATATAAAAGCCATTGTTTGGAAAGTTCAGTGATGCAGATTGCCATATTGGGCGTTTTTTGAGTAACCTCGGCGTTTTGGAGGATTTGTGCAGATTGACTTGAGGATTACAGTTTGGATTGGAGTTTGTTTGGAGTTTGTTTGGAGCAAGACAACGATTTCTTTTAGAGTTTTACTTTCAAAAGGTTAGTGAGGATTGATGAAAGCGGGTTTGAAACAATTAGTGAATGATATTTGAGGTATTCTGAAATTAGTTGCATGATAGTTGAGTGACTTTGAAGTTAGTTGAAATCATTTTACATATTTGAAGTCCATAAAAGTTCTTAACATTAAACTAACGTCAATGTGCTCAACGGCACGGGTCCCACTAGTTGCAAATAAGATAGAATACTATATTTTACTAAATTCTATAGCTAATCCTGTTTACACAAACATATATGTAGAAATAACATCTTTGATTGCTATAGATGTAAAGTATGAAAATTTGTTGAATATAGAATGTTCTATTTGGAATATAAAAAAAAATTGGTTAAAGATTGCAAAAATTGAAATTGAAATTATTTTTCCTTCTTAGTTTAAAAAAAAGTTAAACCCTTAGATGTTAATTCTTAAGGAATGAATTAAAAGTGGCTACTTGTGTATTTATAAGATTCGAAATAAATTATTTAAGTAGCTTTAAGCAAGGCAACAACATCTATCAACAAATACTACCATTAAAACATTGCGTAGCAAATAGAAAGTAATAGAATATTACCTTTAAATGTTTAGTCTAAAAGAATGTCATTTTCTACAATATAACGGATCCAATTACAATTGTTTCAACTTTGAAATGGTTGTAGAGAGTACCCATGTCACAACCTATTTAGAGTCCATATATCACAATTTGTTTAGAGTCTCTATGTCACAACTTGTCCAAAGTTCCCCTACCACGACTTGTATAGAATTTCCCTATCACAACTTATCTTGAGTCCCCTAATCACAACCTATCTTGAGGACTTCTTTTTGTCACAACTCACGACCTATCTTGAATCTCTATATCACAGTTATCATGAGTCCCCTTCTCATAGTTTATCATGAGTCCCATGTCAATTTATCAAGAGAATTCATGAGTCCTTATGTCACAGTTTGTTATAGTTATCGTTAGTCCCTTTGTCATAGTCTATCGTTGTTACCATGAGCGAGATCATGAGTCCCTTTGTCACAATATGTCATAGTTATCACGAGCCTCCTTTTCACAATCATAATTTATCATGAGTCCCTTATCACATGTTTATTGTAAGGAGTTGAAATAATTGCAATCTTTTAATGTATTCATTGAACTTCTCACAAGTTGCGATTGTTCATGTTATATGAAAGATTGCAAAAGATTACATAAGATTGCACAACTTTCTACAGTTGTATGGGTTTGAGATATTTCCAATCTTTTAATCTATTCATTGAATTTCCCACAATCCTTTACATTATGTAAAAATGTCACAATCTTTTGGACTGTTGAGTACCACGTTCTTATCAATTATCATTATCATGAATTTTAAGCTTTAAAAGAAAAATGACTTTCCATTCTTGATTTTAGGCATTTAAGACCATAAAGTATTATTGAGAATGATAACAACTAAGAAAATTTCACTCAAACATGCCAAAGGTTTAATCAATTCTCATACTTCTAGGGTCATTTCCCATGTATCCTAGTCACCCACAAAATGTAGAAAATAGTTGATGAATGGCATTCACATAATAGCTTGTTTGCTAAAAAGTGCCGCAACAACATAAGTTCTTTTCAAAGTGGAAGAAAATATACGGGAAGGTTTTAATAGTCTAAAAAATTTCCACATCAGATCTTCATAATAATTACATGCCTAATCAAATTATTATTATTATTAGTATTATTATTATTACAATAACAATAATAATAATAAATCTTATAACATTATCATTTTCAATTGTTGATGCTACAAAATATTCTATCTTGAAAAAACTACCACCGACTGTCACGAAATTGCTTAGAATATGATTTCAGGTGTTTTTAATTTAGATGTTGAGAAGATTATAAATAGGTGTAGGCGTGAGTCATAGGAGTAGAGTTGTCATTCCTAATCATCATATCATCCATAACTATTATGCCTCACGTTTTGGTCACTTATAGAGGTAACCAAAAGCCATGGATTGTGGATTTTCCTTGGTAACATCCTTTGGTAATGCAATCATTCCTCTTCTATTCCACATAGACAAAAATATCACAATGAGTCCAACCAAAGTGTTGTTTGTATAAATTCCTATTGACCAATAGAATTGTGTTTTTCATCTTCATTGAAAAAAAATACAGATTTGTCATTATGCTATTTGCGTTCTCTTCTACTCTATTTGTAGCCATGTACATGATTGCTTGTGGATCAAGGTGTGGGTCAAAGTTGCATATGTTGAAAGATTATGTGAAAAGTTATTTCAAATTGTTTGTTATAGTTTAAAATAAAAAGCTATATGAGATTTAGTTGTCTTGTAAAGTGAAAAGTAAAAAGAAGGCAATTTGGAATGGCAATGAATGTTATAAATGATTCCACAAGCATGTAGAGTGAGCTCCCAATCTGATGTATCATGCGATACTTGTAAGTTTAGCATGGGTTGATTTTTTGATTTGCATAGCTTTCTTTGAGGGTTTAGAATCTAAGTTCTAAGGTAGAAGCTTACAACGTACGTTGCAGTTTCGTGTGGAAGAGCTTTTGCTTTGGCAGGTGAGGAAGTGTAAAAGATGTGTTCTAATGCAAGCTCTTTTCTTTGAAACTAAAGTTAGTTTGATTCCAAGGCTTAAGAGCCTTGTGTAAGGGCAATTATTTTTTAGACAAGAATTCTGGGCTTATAATTGAGTGGGGTTAAATTTGAAAATAAAATAATAATGGATTCAATTATAATTGTTTTAACTTTGAAAGTGGTTGTCAAGAGTTCACACGTTACAACCTATCTAGAGTCCCCATATTTCAACTTGTCTAAAATCTTTATGTCACTTGTCCAAAGTTCTCCTACCATAACTTATTTAGAGTTTCCATGTCACAACTTATCATGCCTAATGTGTAGAGTCATACTCTTTCAAAGTTTGTCTACTTTTTAGAGTCCTAGAGTCCTAGTCTGTCTATCAACCTATCTAATGTCTAGAACCATACTTTCTCTGTCATAGGGTGAAAGCACGAAAAACTGTACCAAAAAGTTAGTCTGCTATACTAAAATCATAATTGTTTTGGTCAAAGGCCATAAATTTATATCAAAATATATTTTATTTTGGTTTTAATTTCATGAAGCCCTCTAGAGTTCTTACAGGTACTTGAACCCAAATTTTCAGAACAAAATCTTCAAAAAAGTTTACAAAAAGTAGTGTTTGAAAACGAATGCCTAAATCCAATCTCGGTTGCAAAATTGATGGCCTTAAATACACTCAACATAAATATATTTTTTATGACCTTTGAGATAATGATAGAATTGAGGTCCTTGTCCAAAAAGAAAGTAGAAAAAAATATGTTTTGATATACATTTTGCTTGTTTTATATCAACTTTGTTGATTGTACGTAACTACTTTTTCAATTTTGGCCACTTCTACGTCAATAAAAATTTTATAACTACTTATTGAAGATCATTTTCTCAATTTTTTTTGGTAGACTTTATAAAAGAATAGTTGTTTTATTTTATTGTTATTTTTTTTTACGAAATTAAAATTTATAATGTATTTTTGAACCCTGCATTGTTGAATGGTCATAAGAATTAGAGGTGGTACACTTTTTCGTGCTTTCACCCCATAGTCTCCTCACTGTCTAGAGTCATAGTCTCTCTACATGTCTACTATCTAGTGTCATAGTCTATAAATCATACCATGTCTATTGTCTAGGACCATAGTTTGTCTATCATAGCTATAGTTTGTCTACTACCATAGTGTGTCATAGCTTGTCGAGAGTCAACCTTTCATAGTCTGTATAGAGTCTCTTATCAAAAAAAATCAAAGTCCCTCTAAGTCTTCCTTTATAGTTTTCAAAAAGGCCAAGAAGAACCCATGGGACTCTAATAATGTTTCTATAATGACATATGTGGATGGAGGAGAACGTGGGAACTTTGCAATTATTGTAATTGTGATTTTTTGAATTCCCCTTGATCCTTAGTTTAAGGTTATGTAAAAGATTGTGAATGTTTACAATTTTTTGTAGTTAAAATAACTTCAATATTTCAATTTATTCATTAACTCCTAAACACTCAAACGACCATTTCCTGGTCGCTACCTGAATCTAACGGGCTGCCTGGAACAAAAAATATAAGTTTTTGAAAAAATGAATATTAAAAAAAATACTGCATCAAGTCTACTTTCCAATGCAATTTGAATTATGTCAATCCAAGTTAAACTCCACTCGGGAGAATTTTTCAAAGTGGATCACCTCAACGTTGTCTTAGTGTTATAAAATTTGTTGTTTGGAGAAAGTAATGATGTTCCCTCCATCATTTCTTTTTCTTTTTTGAAGTTTATGATAGATAAACTAACTTTAACCAATCACGCTAAATTTTAAACTCTAAAAGTAAAAATCATAGTTTATAAAAAATTCAAAGGTTAATGCTTTTACATTTATTAGAGAAGATCTAAAGTAATTTTTGGAAGTTTAACTGTACAAATAATTTGTAGAGATGATGCCCGAGATTTGTTTTTATTGAACCAAACTTCATCAAACATATGGAAGGCACATATTATAACACATCTATGTTTTGTTCAATACCCCTCGGACTTTTAGGGGTTAAACCTTTCATGATTGTTTATGTTATGTGAAAGATTACAATTGTACAATATTTTGAATAATTGCAATTTTTCAATTTATTCATTGAATTATCCACAATTCTCTACATTATGTAAAATGTCACAATTTTTTGGACTTTTGAGTTCCACCTTCTAATCATGTTAAAGAAAAAAATCACATCCTAGCTACACTATATTTTTTAATTATAGAAATCTTCTTAAAAAAATCATTAACATCAATCATCAACTAAAAAGAAAATTGGCTTTTCATTTTGAATCTTGGACGTTTAAGACTTAAAAGAAAAATTAAATGTGAAGTAAAAGTAAGCCTAAAAACCTACCATTTATAGCTATAAGAAGTACCATACTTCAAAAGTAGATTTAGTACTTAAATGCACCTTTTGAAGTTTATACAATTGAAACAAGTTTTTAAAAGTTGCCATTATATGTATTTAAGTGTTTGATTGTGTAAGAAATTTTAAGACTTTAGTAAATTTTAGCAATTTTGCTATAGTACTACGGTATCAATGTCTTAAATATAAAAATTTGATATGTACACTATTATCACATAGTGACACATATAGGTTGCATTAAAAAATTTGATATGTATACTACTAGCTCATAGTGACACAAATAGGATACTCCCTCTGTTTGAGAGTAACTGTTATAAGATTTTCAAAATTCAAATGAATTCAAATCTTCAATGTCCAGAAATAATTGTTATGAGATTTTCAAATCTGAAATGAATTCAAATCTTAAGAGTTGTAATTCAAAAATCATGGCTTTCATAATTTGAATGGGTTTTATCATGAATTTTTATCCATAAAGAGCCTCTCCTTGTTTCCTTCAAGAAGTAAGATCAACATCTTGTCCACTTTTCAAGTATTGAGATGGTTTTTCATTAAGTTGGTTTTTTAATGGAAAT
The DNA here is from genome assembly GCA_022496805.1 of Pohlia nutans. NCBI lineage: Eukaryota > Viridiplantae > Streptophyta > Bryopsida > Bryales > Mniaceae > Pohlia > Pohlia nutans. The sequence goes on from CM040085.1 coordinate 38,397,564, forward strand.
AGGACAGTTATTTCCGGACATTGGAGTACATTTAAAATTGTGATATGTATACTACTAATACATAATGGCACAAATAGAGTTTATTTGTTTAAATTTATGAGATGTACAACACTATTACATAGTAGGGCACAAATAGAGTACATTTAAAATTTTGATATGTATACAATTAATCATTAATTTACTAGTGGCACAAATAGGGTGACTTCCAAATCATAACACAAATAGGGTAATTAACCCTATTCCAAGAAAACAAAAAATAAAAAACAAAAAAACAAAAAATAAAAACATTAGTTATTCAAAAAACTTTGTCGTCTTAGCAAAACATCATTCGGAAGTGACAAATTGCCTCCCAAGTGAGGAGCCCCTCCAAAGGAGGCAAAAGGACAAAGAAGAACACCGCCATAGCTTTCAAACCTTCTCTTCCGTTCCTTAGGGAAACCCGTACTCGAGATAGATTTTTCATTACGTCAACATACCTTTGTCATTTTTGTTGTCGTCATGACGCCCCACTTGCCATGATTCTTTCACTCAACCATTCCTCACATCAAAAAGAAAGAAAGAAAACAATTCATTATGCTTCTTGTAAGGTATCGCATCATTCATTCCTTCATTCCAACAAGTCAAATTCAGTTGGTTCTTATCGGCGTTTGCAGCATGCATCTTAGGTTTGCTCGCTAGCACCTTTTGCTTTGTATTGTGGCGGAGGAGGGATAGGGAGCATTGAATGTCAATTTTTTAGTAGATACCGATATGTGCCATAAGTGATGGACGTGGTGAATTTGGAAAGCGGGCATCGCTCTGATTGCATTTATCTTCAAGAACTTGTTGTTATACCTTTGACTTCGTTGCGATGTTTTCAACTCTAGATAATTTTGAGCCTTTATTGTTGATTTTTGCATTGTATGTCACAGAGAATTTTAAAAAATTATAGGTTTGTAAAGTGATTATTCTCTTTCTCATGTTAGTAGAAGTGAACTCATAGCTGACACAAATTGGATACATTAATTTTGTTTGATATGTACACTACTACTATTACGTAGTGACACAAATAAGGCACAACCTATTTAGATTTCCCTTGTCATTGTTTATCAAGAGTTCCTTTTTTATAGCATGTCCAGAGTTATAGCTTGTATAGTGTACCCTATCACAATCTATCTAAAAGTTCCTCTTACTCTTTCTACATGGCTTTTAAAAATTTCAACAAGAACCCATAGATTTTGATAATGTTTTTATAGTGACATTTGTGAATAATCGAAGACGTGAAAAGTTTGCAATTATTTCAATTGTGTTTTTTTGAATTCTCCTCAATTTTTAAATTAGAATTATGTAAAAGATTACAAATGTCTACAACTGTGTATAGTTGAAATAATTTCAATATTTCAATTTATTCATAAAACTTCTCACGATTGTTTATATTATGTGAAAGATGTTACAATTGTACTCATTTGAAATAATGGCAATCTTTCTATTTATTCATCAAATTCCCACAGTTTTTTACATATGTAATATCTTATCACAATACAAAAAATTTAAAAGAAATCACATCCTAGCTACATTTTTGAATTGTAGATATATTCTAAGTTAAAAAATCAATATCATCAAATATGAGCTCTAAGAAGAAAATTTACTTTTCATTTTGAAATTTGGATATCTGAGACCTAATAAAAAATTAAAGGTGAAAAAAAAACTAAGACTAAAAGACCTTTCGGCTATGGTTATAACAAATACCATACTCCAAGAGTAGATTTAGTACCGTAGCTTCCTAATAGCTTGGGCAACTTTCTGCCTAATAATTAATTAAAGTGAAAAAAATAGTTAGGCAACATGAAAAATAATATATTAAATTCGGGCATTAGCATGGAAAAATATATTAAAATGGTTGGCTTTTTTTTTTTTTTTTTTTTTTTTTTGGGGCAAACTAGGTTAGTAATTTCTCAAAAATTTAGGCACCATTTTAATTTGATTTTTTTGACCAAGCTGCTAGGAAGCTACAACACTTAAGTGTACCTTTTGGAGTTAACACAAATGAAATAAAAGTTTTTATAAGTTGCCATTATCTGTATTTAATTGTTTGATTGTGTAAGAAATTTTAGAAGTTTCTCTTGGTTTTCTAAAATTGAAAGTTGAAGTCAAACTTCAAAATCTACTAAAGTCTTTGCAAAATTGTTTGTACTATTGGATATCAAGTTTGGTTTTATGAAGTTAAAAGTTTGAAATTCATCCAAAGTTTGTTATTTCATTTTTATACAACTACCTTCACTATTGGGTATCATTGAGAAGAATAACAACAAAAGAAATTCCACTCAAGCATGCAAAGGTAGAATCATATTAGTTGTAATCAGGCTTCCGTGGAAGACACGGTTGACATCAATATTTAACTTTTGAAAATATTGTTTAATAGAGGAAATACCCTCTAGGATTCTCTTTTTCACCATTCAAGAATTACCTTTTTCTTAAAAAAAACTTTTCAAATATTTATTTTTGAACATACTTTATTGCCAACATTGTCTTCTACCTACATTAAAATAAAACCACCCTAATTATATCATGTGACTATTTGTGCCACTTGTGGTCACTATGTATCAATATATAATATTTAAAATTTGGATATGTACACTACTAGCACATAGTGACGTAAACATGATACATTTAAAATTTTGATATATGCACTACTAGAATAAAATGGCACAAATAGGATACATTTGAAACTTTGATATGTACAACACTAGTACATAGTAACAAATATAGGATGCATTTAAAATTCAGATATATACAATACTAGTACATTGTTCAAAGAAGGGGGAGTAGTCTTACACCAATGGTTCTTTGATCAATGGCGCTATTCATTGATGGAACGAACATAACACGCAATTTGCTATTTACGCACTTGGCCATATAATCATGCACTTGGTCCCCGGAAGCATTAAAAATATTGTTTAAAAAACTGTCTAAAAAACAACCATTTTTGTCGTTCTACAATTACTTTCATTGTAAACAAAAAATTATTTAATTTAATTTTTATTCTTATCTTTATCTTTTATCTTTATTTTTTTTTATTTTTTTTTATTTTATCTTTTCTTTATCTTGTTTCATTTATCTTATTTCTTTCTTGTCTTCAATTTCTTTTCCTTCTTGTCTTCCTTCTTGTCTTCTTCTTTTTCTTCTATTTTTTTCATTCCTCTTGTGGCAGCCGCAAATCCTTCGCCCAAACCAAAGACAAAAATATAAAAAAATAAAAAAAACCTTTTTTTTTTTTTTTTGAGTTCGTCTTCTTTTTTGTTTGGGGCTCATGAACCCTGAAAATAGAAATTTAAAAAAATAGAAATTTAGGGTTCAGCCACCGGCGTCTGAACCCTAAACGGCGGAGGATGCACCAACAAAAATAAAAAAAAAGTTTTTTTTTTTTTTTTTTTTTTTTTTTGTCTTTCTATTTTTAGTCTGCTGTGGGCTAGTGGGTGCGCGGCCGCGCACCCACTGCCTCATTTCTCCTTTCTTCCTCTCTTCTCTCTCCCTCTCCCTCTTCCCTCTTCTTCTCTCTCCCCTCTCCCCTCTCCTCATATATATAGGGGAGAGAGAAGAAGAGGGAGAGAGAAGAAGAGGGAGAGAGAAGAAGAGGGAGAGAGAAGAAGAGGGAGAGAGGGAGAGGAAGAGAGGAGAAAATGAGGGAGTGCGTGCGCGGCCGCGCACCCACTAGCCCACAGCAGACTAAAAATAGAAAAAAAAAAACTTTTTTTTTTTTTTTTTTTTTTTTTTTTTTTTTGGTGCATCCTCCGCCGTTTAGGGTTCAGCCCCAAACAAAAAAGAAGACGAAATCAAAAAAAAAAAAAAAAAAAAAAAAAAAAAAAAAAAAAAAAAAAAAAGACAAGAAGGAAGACAAGAAGGAAAAGAAATTGAAGACAAGAAAGAAATATGATAAATGAAACAAGATAAAGAAAAGATAAAAGATAAAATAAAATAAAAGATAAAGATAAAAGATAAAGATAAGAATATAAATTAAATTAAATAATTGTTTGTTTACAATGAAAGTAATTGTAGAACGACAAAATCGTTCTTTTTTAGAGAACTTTTTACACAAAAAATTTTAAGCAAGATTTGCTCATGAAATGAACGCACTTGACCAAGTGCATAAATAGCGAATTGCGTGTTACATACACTTTATTCACGCCGGCCTCGAAAGAAGACCAGAGTTAAACTATCAATCTATCTACATTGTTTATAAATAATTACTATATGCACATATGAAAAATCACTTTAAGTAATGGAATTAGTGTACCTTATTAAGGTGTATAAAAATAACATGAGGTATAATAGTTATGGATGATGTGATGACTAGGAATGACAACTCCACTCACACCCTGCATCCATTTATCATGTTTTCAACATCTAAGTTAGAAACACCTAAAATCTTGCTTTTAAGCAATTTCATGGTAGTTGCTGGCACTTTTTTTGAGGTAGAATCTTTTTGTAGCATTAGCAATTGAAAATGATGATTTTACAATAAAAAGAATAAAATTTTGGGATATGTCATGTACTTGTCATGAATTTTCAAAGTGTAAATTGTCCAAGCCAATGAAATCATATTCACTTCCACTTTAAAAAGAACTCATGTTGTTGCGGTAATTTTAAAGAAACCAACCTTTATGTGATGGTCTCCTAAAACGTTTTGTATATATTGTGGTATATTTCTTTTTGCCATTATCTAAGGTCCATTCCTAGGATATGCCATAATTTCTTTGACTCTCATACTAAATGGTTTTTAGACTAGGCCAAAAAGAATCTTGTGGATTCAACTAGACATGACAATTGAGACCACACATGTGCATGTGCCATTGGCTTGAGTATAGGTGTTATGACATCTTAAGTCACAAAAGGGCATATTTTATGAATGCTCTTTTGATTTGTGAGTCACCAAACTTATGTAGCACCATTGAGATCTTATTTTCATCTCTCTTTAAGCATCCATGGGAAGAACTCTACAATGTTGTCACTAAAAAGACTTTCTTTTTTACCTTCAAGAATGCTTTCGCCTTTATTTATTTAAATAAATAACTTGCATTTTGATATAACGTAGTACCATAGCAAGGTCACCAATTTTTTTTTAAAAAGCATAAAAAGCCAAAAATTATAAGGGAAATGAAACCAAAATAAATAAATAAACAATGAAAATATTTTGCTATTTTAAAGCCATTTGAACCCTTTTTATCATATTTTTCTCAAAAAAAACCAAGTAGTTCATTTTTTAAGTGGTGAGCCTTATTTTTCAAAAAATCATAAATACTTGCTCATGGGGTGGCGACCCGGCTATATGGTACTATGGTACCTTAATAAGGTATACCAATTCTAGTACTTTAAGTGATTCTTCATATGTGCATGATATTTGAATTATTTCTAAAGGGTGATTGCAAGCTACGGTCTACCAAGTGGGGAGTGCAGCTTGTGCAGCTAAAGGCCATGCAGCTCGTGCACTAGCGTAGTAATGCGCACCTCTCAACTTTCAATTAGATCAAAAATTTCACCATCCCAAATAGGGTTTATGCTAATACTTTCACTTTAGCAATTGTTAAGTTAATTTCAAGTCTTTGGGCATTACTCAATAGCCTTTTCTGTTTTTTACCGAGTAGGAGTAATTAGAGCCTTTTTTACATAACATCCTTAGCTAGGTTTTATGAAAAATGCATTTCATATCCCACCTCTGAAATTGAACCATTATTTCATTTCCAAAAAAAAAAATCCAAAAAAAAGTTTTAACTGCACGAAAATCTTAAAAAACAAAAACATCACCAAACAATCAATTAAAAAATAAGTTAGCGTAGTACCCAAAAAAATAAAATATGGTACCTTTGTACACACTTGTGGTATGTTGCTATAAATTTTTGAAGTTCAATTTTGACCCCCTTCTAGCATTTCCCATAAAATAGGTGCACTTTTGACAAGCGACACGCTACCAAATCTAAGTAGAAATGCTTAATTTGGATAGAAAGATTGAAAATTTGCAAACTTTATTGTGGTAGACATCTTAACTTTAGAATTCTAGAAACAATGCAATTTGTTTCGTCACAAAATTCCATTCCAATATTTATTGATGATTTTCCAAAGATTGGGTAAGTGCACAAATTTGCATGCCGCGACAAAAAGTTTGGGTGACCGTAGCTTGCAACCACCCTAAACAATGTACTAATATTGTACATATTACATATTACAATTTTAAATGTACCCTACTCGTCACTATGTACTATTGTTGCACATACCACAATTTAAATGTTACACATATCAAAAATTTAAATGTATATCCTATTTGTGCCACTATGTGCTAGTAGTGGCACATGTATCAAATTTTTAAGAGTACCCTATATATGTCACTTGCCACTATGTGGTAGTAGCGTAACTCACAAATTGTGAAACAAACTCAAAGAATCGTAACACTAAAAACCTATATAATAAATTATGATCCTCCGTGACACACGATGCAGAAATCAACAATAAGTTTATGAATTATCGATCTCATCGTAAGCTTTTGGAGTTGAAAACATTGCATCAAAAGCAAAAGGCATAACTCTTGTTGAAACAACAACCTCACTCCTTTCCAAATTCACCACATCCAACACTCGTGGCACATATTGGCATCTAATAAGAACCTAACATTCAATGCTCCATGTCCCTCCTCCACCACAATCAACAGAAAGCAAATATGGAGAGATAAATTGTATGCAAGCAAAATTGAAAACGCCGACAAAAATCGACAATTTGATGCATTCTAAGGAAGGAATGAAAGAATGAATGTGATACCTTATAAAAAGCAAATGTTTTTATTTCTTTTTCCATGCGAGAAATTAAATAAAAGAATCACGGTGAGTGGGCATCATGGCGATGAAAGTGACGGAAGGTATGCCGGTGCAATGAAGACTCTTGGGTACGGGACGCCCTTAGTGAAGAGAAGGTTTGAAAGCTATGGCGGAGTTCTTCTTCTTCCTTTTATGTCTTTGAGAGGGGCTCCTCACTTGGCAGGCTGCTTGTCACTTCCAAAAAATATTTGACTATGACAAAGGAGTTTTTAAAGATGATTTTTCTTTTATTTTTCTATTTTTCTATTTTTCTATTTCTAATTAGGAAGTCACCTTATTTGTGCTACTAATAAATTATTAGTAAATAGTGTACATATCAAAATTTTAACTGTACGCCACATTAATGTTGTACATATATTACAACTTTGAATATCTTAAATTTGTGCCAAAATGTACTAGAAGTGTTCAAGTATATTAGTTCAACTAATTTTAGAAAAAATAAACAACTAAAATTTTGTATTCATTGTTTAATTAATCAAAACTAACATTAGTTAGGGTGGTATCGTTTTATTGTAAGTAGAAAACAAGGTTGGCAATGAAAATAAATCATTTTTTTAAAATCAAGTTTTCAATCAAGATAATTTTTGGATGGAGAAAAGGAGAATCTTGGGGAACATTCCCTTTCTTAAACGTTATTTTTAGAAGTTATTAAATGTTGATGCCGACTAAAGCTCATTCTACCCTTGCATGCTTGATTGAAATTTCCTTTGCTTGTTATTCTTCTCAATAATATCCTATAGTAAAGGTAGTTTTATAAAATAAAAAATAGCAAATTTTGGAGTTTTTTTAAACTTGGATTTCTATTACACTTCTAACTTTATAAAACCAACTGCTTCATATCCTACAAAGAATGTAGTTTTAAAAAGACTTTAGTAATTTTGCAATTAACCACTTAAATAGAGATAATGTAATTTTTTTAAAGCTTTTATTTAATTGTGTAAACTCCAAAAGGTATAATTAAGTAATAAATTTACTTTTGAAGCATTGTAATTCCTATAGCTATAGATGAAAGGTTTTTTAAGCTTAATTTTAGTTCACCTTTAATTCTTTTTATTATTTTTTAAACGTCCAAGATTCAAAATGAAAAGTCAAATTTATTTTTAAATCTAATTATTGATGATAATTATTTTTTAAAGAATGATTTATTTTTTAACGTGATTAGATTGTAGTACTCAAAAGTCCAAAAGATTATGACATTTTATATAATGTAAAGAATTGTGAGAAATTCAATGAATAGATTGAAAGATTGCAATTATTTAAAACATGTACAATTGTAAGAAATTGTGATCTTTAACATAACATAAAAAATCGTGAAAGGTTCAATAAATAGATTGAAATATTGAAGTTATTTTAAGTACAAACAATGGTAGATAATTGTAATCTATTAATTGACTTTTGTAATCTTTTACATAAACCTAAAAAAAGATTAGTGGGGAATTCAAAAAATCACAATTACAATAAGTTCAAAGTTTCCGCGTTTTCTTCCATTTGTGACACATATCATTATAGAAAGTAAAAACATTATTAGAGTCCTATAGGTTCCTATTGACTTCTTTGAAAACTATATAGAAAGATTTAGAAGGACTATGCCTGTGATAGGGGCTCTATACAAACTATATAGGCTATAATAGGCTATGACTCATGACAAGCTACGAATCTAGACAGACTATGACAAATTATGACAATAGACATCAGCTATGACACACTATGACTCTAAACAAGCTATGATATACTATGACTCTAGACAGGCTATAACATGCTAGGATTCTAGATAGGCTATGGTAGACTATGACTCTAGATTGGCTATGAAAAAATAAAACTCTAGTTAGGCTTTGAAAAACTTTAACTCTAAATGTACAGTGGGGTCCAACATGGAATGGCGTTTTTGGTTTCGCAGTGAGAAAAAATTCAATACTGCCAACTTTGAAAGCCTCCCGAGAGCTCAAATATTGGTATTTTACCACGAAAATTTTACCAAAGACTTATCTTTAAGTTAATTATATGTATGCCAAATTTCAAGGCCAAAAGATTCACCAAAAAAACGTTATTCAAAATCTACCAACATTGGTAGTTATTCACTGCTGCCAACTTTGACAACCTCCCAAAGATTGAATTAATTTTTTTTTGCCATGAAATTCTTGGAAAAAGAACTTCTTTATGTTAATAACATATGATAAAAATTTCAAGGCCAGAAGATTAATACAAAAAATATATTGACAATCTACCAACATGTGTAGTTGTGGGAAACAATGGGGGAAACTTTGCTACCAACTTTGACACCCTCCCTACGGTTGAGAAATTGTCTATTTACCATGAAATTTTTGGTACAACATGCTCTTTATGACAAAATCATTCATGCCAAATTTCAAGGTCAAAAAATCTATACAAAGAAAATTATTTACAATCTACCAATGTGTGTAGTTTCCCCCATTGTTTCCCACAACTACACATGTTGGTAGATTGTTAATATCGTTTTTTGTATTAATCTTTTGGCCTTGAAATTTTTATCATATGTTATTAACATAAAGAAGTTTTTTTTCCTAGAATTTTATGGCAAAAAAAAAATTAATTCAATCTTTGGGAGGCTGTCAAAGTTGGCAGCAGTGAAAACATTTCCACAGCTACCAATGTTGGTAGATTCTGAATAACTTTTTTTGGGTGAATCTTTTGGCCTTGAAATTTGGCATACATATAATTAACTTAAAGATAAGTCTCTGGTAGAATTTTCGTGGTAAAATACCAATATTTGAGCTCTCGGGAGGCTTTCAAAGTTGGCAGTACTGAAATTTTTCTCACTGCGAAACCAAAAACGCCATTCCATGTTGGACCCCACTGTACTATGGCAGATTTTGAGCTCTCCTTCGATTAAATTTCAAGAATCCTTTGGCTTCATGACCTTTGGAAATAGTACTGAGAAACCAATCCTCTCAATCTATTTCTTGGCTTTCGTATCCACTTTCTAATGAAAGATTAGTAGATGAAAGTTTAGATGAACTGTAGTTGAAGGGCAATTTTTTACAAGCATTGCAACTAGAGTTTTCATTTTTTACTTTAGCATATTATTTTGAAGGGAAATTATCATAAAAGTATATTTTGAAGGGAAAAAACAAGTTAACTTTGAAGTGCACTTGAAGGCTTCAATCTGGATCACTGGTTGGATTTACATCACAACAATCCAAATTCCTAATTGAATCACACAATCAAGCCTCTCCAAAATGCCTACACATTGTTCAAAAATTGTTGCAATTAACATAGCTAGTAATTGACCCCAAGTAAGTCCCTTCTTGTTGTGTCTATTAAGATTGTCACTTTTGCACATTCCAAGCCCTTTCACTTCACACGTGTGTAGATCGTCACTTATGCACACTTGAATCCTTTCATCTCACATGTGAATAGATCGTCACTTGTACTCATTCCAATTTTTTCATTTCTCAAGTGCAAATCATCATGTTGTCACTTTTGCACATTCCAACCCTTTCACTTCACACGTGCATTAAATCATCACTTTATATAGTCACTTATGCACACTCTAGCTCTTCATACATGCGTCAAATTGCCATTTCTATACACAATACACTCCATCTTTCTTACTAGTGCATAAGTTCTCAAATTCTCGTGATGGAAAATTAAACTTTGTTTGAGACAAAAGATGCATCCAAATTCAAAATTCAACAATCCTCTTGAATATTAATAATTCAACGACTTAAACCTCCTGAATGGTAAAAATTCAAGGACAACATTAAACTTCTCATTATCGAGCATGATGTGTAACATGTATATTGATCAATGTCCTCTAACGAAATGATGAGGTACATTCCTCATCATTTAAGCACGACATGTAGCTATAGCTATCGATGGCCTTTGAACAAAATGTTGAGGTATATTCGTCATCATTATGTAGGGTGGAGATAGTCCCTAAGCTTGCTACATAATGATATGGGATCTTGTAATTAATTCAAATCCAAACAATTATAGAACATTGCAATCTTTGGTAATATTTTGCAATCTCTCACATAACATGAACGATTGTAGAAAGTTCAATGAATATATTGAAATATTGCAATTATTTTCGCTTTATACACTAATAAACATTTGCAATTTTTTACATAATGTGAAGGATTACGGCAAATTCAAAAAATCACAATGATTGCAAACACTACTAGAAAACCGTGACCAAATCAATAGAAAATTAACTCATTTATGATGTTTAGGACACTGCAATGACCGATTTCACTGATTTTTGAAATTTTGTAAAAACCAACAAATTGCTCCCTACTTTTTGTTAATTTGAATAGTGCAATGACCAAATCAATTTTTTTTAGGGAATCTGATTTTTTTTTAAATCTATTGGAATATTTAGAATCTTTTGCAATTTATAGACTAGACTTCGTACATTTATAAGATTTTGGAATAATCTTATACCATAGCAGTAGGGCATTGATGCCAAATAATTAATTAACCCTCAAAACCATGGGTCATGATTTCAAACCATTTTCCACTTTTGAGTAGGCCCTTCTTGATACAATATTTGTTGAATACAATTCTTGTACAAGATGTGAAATTTTTAATAAACTTGTGTTTTAGTATAAGGTTAATGCCTAGAATTTTTTTTGATCAATTCAAGTTGCAATTAAAAAGTTATTTCTCAAAAGGTGATTTTTTTAGTTTTGGGTAATTTCGGGCAATTTTGGACACCCATAACAAATAGATCCAATTGGTTTGAAATTCTTTATACAAACTCTCAACAAGATTGTGAACATAATCCCCAAAGTTGAAAGGCATTAAAGCACACAATTATGACTTTTAAAACACCCTTATTTAGGCAACACTTAAAACACCATGGTTGAAGTTCTATGTACTCTAATTTTTTTTAACTTAATCATTCACAATTCTTTTTTTTTATAAATTTAGCAGACTTTGGCAGTCATTTTTTCATAATAGAATAAATTTTCAAAAAAATTTGAACTTAAAAAAGTTGGAAAACCAAACTAAATTTCATCTCCAAAAATATGTTTGAGATTTCAAGCTTCCATTAAAAGTTATAGACAAAATTCACAAACAGATTTTTGGAGATGAAATTTAACTTGATTTCCCAACTTTTCTTAGTCCAAAGAGATTTTAAAAAAAATTATTTCACTATGTCGAAATGGTCTTCAAAGTCTCATGGGTTCCAAAACGCCGAATTGTAAGTGTATATGTAAGAAAAAAAATAACGCTTTATTCATTGAATTCTAATGGTGGTGAGTTGGTTAGAGTGTTGAGTCATCGAGTAAGAGGTTCCGAGTTTGAACCCGAGTAGCAATTGTGGGTGTGCAACTTGGTTGCCCAGAGGCACTAGGCGGGCAATTAAAAGTTTTGCTGCTCGATAATTTCGGGCAGCCAAATAAAAAGGTTTTTTTTTTTTTTTTTCATTTTTTATTTGATCAAATCAACAGAAAAGATTTATGTTGATTATAGTCCAATACAACGCATCCAAAACAACAAAAAATATCAATGCTTCTCTGTTGATTTGGACGCTGAATTTTCTAATAGTGAAATTTTTTACGTTTTCTTCCATCTACACATTATTGAAACATTATTAAATTTCTGTAGGTCTCTTTTGACTTTTTAAAAAACTAGACAAGAAGTTATAGGTTGTAACACGTTGTGACACATGGACATTTTACAAGCAATGACATGAAGACTCTCGATAAGTTATGATATGGTGACTCTAGCTCGGACTCTAGACATGTTGTAACAAAGGGGCTTGTGATAGGGTGTGATAGGAGGACTCTAAACATGTTGTGATTGGAGAGTCGTGATAAATTGTGAGATTGAAATTCTAAATTGGTTATGGTAGGGGAACTTTGTACAAGTGACATGGAGATTCTAAACAAGTTGTAATATAAGGACTCTAGATAGGTTGTGACATGGGAACTTTCGACAACCACTTTCAAAGTTGAAACATTTATAATAGAATCCATTATTTTTTCCAAATATAACCCGACTCAACCATAAGCCCAAAATTATTGTCTCAAAAATACTTGCGCTTACACAAAGCTCTTATGCCTTGGAATTAAACTAATTTTAGTTTCAAAAGGGATAGCTTGCAATATAATAAAATGAAACCACCCTAATCAATGTTAGTTTTGACTAATTGAACAATAAATATAAAATTTTAATTGTCTACGTTTTAAAAAAGATTAGACGAACTAATATACTTGATATTTGATGTTAGGATTTATATATGGTGCAGAAAAACGGAAGGAATGAAGATGGCAGTGTTGGACATCGCTCTTCGGCTCTGCCATCGTAGGGTGCTTAGTCTGGTACAGTCGTCAAACTAGGTTGACTCCTTCTATGTGTCATGGTTGTCTTCTCACGTGCCATAAATTGGTATGTTCTATAATGAATCCTTTCACATGACACGAACTGACATGTTCTATAATGTGTCCTCTCACGTGCCATGAACTGGCATGCTCTATAATGAATCATCTCACATGCCATGAACTGACATGTGTCCTCTTACATGCCATGAATTGATTTGTATCCATTGAACATGTATCCTTGGTGTGAAGTGTGTCCTCTCACGTGCCATGAAACAACTTGTTGTGAACTGTATTGGCAGGTGCCATGAAATGGCTTGTTGAGAACTGTGTCCTCTCACGTGCCATGAAATAGCTTGTTGTGAACTATGTCCTCTCACGTGCCATGAAATGACTTGCTGTCAACTATGTCCTCTCAAGTGGCATGTCTTGGTTGAAAATTTATGGTTAAACCCGGCTCATATTTGTCATTCCGTGTGGTTGGTGAGAAAGTATGAGACCTGCAATTCTATGTTTTTGCGGGAGAGATATTTGTGTTTATTTCCGGCCGTTGTTGGAGATGCTTTTACAATTTTGAGTTTATTTTTACACTACTCCAATACTACATAAGGTTGAATGCTTTAAAACCACCATCTCAAGGTCTCAACTCTTGTCATGTGACTATTTGTACTACTTGTGGTCACTATATATCAATGTCTTACATTTAAAATTTTGATTTGTATACTACTAGCACATAGTGACACAAATAGGATACTCCCCTAAAAAACAATCGTCATAAGATTTTTAAAATTCAAATGAACTTAGATCTTATAAGATGCAATTAAAAAATCATCACTTTTTAGAATTCAAATGTGTTTTATCATAAAATTTCATCCACAAAGGGCATCTCTTTTGAATGGTAAGGTTATCAATATCATGTCTACGTTTTGACATTGAGACAACCTTTTTTGGTGTGTAGAAAAAACAACATTGAGTTGGTTGAAAAATAATTAGGACAATTATTTTCAAACAAAGGGAATATATTTAAAATTGTGATATGTACACTACTGGTGCATAGTGGCATAGTACATCTTAATTTTTGATAAGTACACTACTAGTACATAGTTGCACAAATAGAATACATTTAAAATTGTAATATGTACAACACTAGTACATAGTCATACATTTGAAATTGTGATATGTACAATACTAGTACAAAGTGGGGTAAAAATAGGATTACACTTAAATTTTTGGAATGTACACTATTAGTACATAGTGGCAAAAATAGGGTACATTTAAAATTTTGATGTGTACACTATTAATACACAGTGGGTACAAATAAGGTGGTTTACATACCCAATTGCAAAGAAAATAAAAAATAAAAAATCACTAAGAAAGAAAAGAACATTAAAAAAACTCAAGAAAATCTGTTGTCTTAATAGAACATCATTTGGAAGTAACAAAGTGCCTACCAAGTGAGGAACCCCTCCCAAGGAAGGAAAGAAAGACGAAGAAGAACCCCGCCATATCCTTCAAGCCTTCCTTTCCCTTAGGGCGTCCCGTACCCGAGAGTCTTCATTGCGCCGGCGTACCTTCTGTCAATTCCATTGCCATGATGCCTCATTCGCCATGATTCTTTCACTCCATTTCTCAAATCAAAATGAAAGCAATAGAAACAATTTCGCTTCTTGTCAGGTATCGCATTCATTCCTTCATTTGAGTGTGTCAAATTCAATTGATTCTTGTCGGCGTTTTCGATTTTGCTTACATGCAAGTTATCTCTCCTTGCTTTCAAGCTTTCTATTTTAAAATATGATACATTTAAGATTTTGATATATGTATACTACTAGTAGATAGTAACACAAATAGGATTAATTAATTTTTTGATATGTACACTACTAGTTCACAGTGACACAAATCAGGTACAACATGTATAGAGTGCCCTTGTCATAGCTTGTGTAGAGTTCTTTTGTCATAGCCTGTCTAAAGTCATAGCATGTTTATAGCATATATATAAACAACTTGTATAGAGTCCCTTTGTCATAGTTTTCTTCCAGTTGTAGCATGTCATAGGTTGTTTAAATTCATAGCATGTCAAGAATCCCTTAAGTCTCCCTATATAGTTTTCAAAAAGGCTAAGAGGAATTTATAGGATTGTAATAATGTTTTTTTAGTACACCGAATGGCGTATTTAGTGTTTGGGACACTATTTCTCAAATCCGGACACTATTTAATATTTCCTTTATTCTTAGTTTAGAGTTATATAAAATATTACGAATGTTTTTTGTTTACAAAATTTTCCAGTTAAAATAACTTCAATATTTTAATCTATTCATTAGGTCTACCTTCTATGATTCCTTATGCAATGTGATAGATCACAATTGTTTACAATTGTACGTGTTTTAAATAATTGCAAGATTTCTTTCACTTTATTCATTGAATTTGCCACAATTCTTTAATACACAATATATAAAATGTCACAATCTTTTGGAGTCTTGAGCACTACGTTCTAATCACGTTAAAAAAAAATCACATCCTAGCTACTACATTTTTTAATTATGAAAATATTCTTTAATAAATCATTATCATCAATTATCAACTTTAAAAGGAAAAGTGACTTTTTATTTTGAAACTTGGACATTTTAGGCTTAATAAATAAATAAAAGGTGAAACAAATTTAAGCTTTAAAAACCTTGCATTTATAGCTATATGAACTCATATAAAAATTACTATACCTCAAAAGTAGTTTTAGGACTTAACTGTACATTTTGGAGTTTTTGCAATTGAATTAAAGTTTTTATAAGTTGCCATTATATTTTTAATTTAAGTGTTTGATTGTGTAAAAAATTATAAGTGTTTATCTTGGTTTCCTAAAGTTGAAAGTTGAAAACAAAACCCAAAATTTACTAAAGTCTGTACAAAATTGCCTTCATTGTAGGATATCAAGTTTGGTATTATAAAGTTTAAAGTTCAAAATTCATTCAAGTTAAAAAGCAAACTCCAAAGTTTGTTACTTTTTGTTTTAATAAACCTACCTTGAACAATATAGGATATTATTGAGAAGGATAACAAACAAAAGAAATTTATAGGTGTTTGAACGATACAGGATACCAAATTTAAGACATGTCTATTTTTTTTGCGCATTTGTGCACATTGGTGCACATTGTGCATTTTGCCTAAAAGGTTAACTTTAAACCAATTTAAAAAATATGTAGCATTGATACAATGAAAAATGAAGTAAACCAACTTTTAAATTTATGTACGTTTTAACCATAGAATAAAATTTTAGTTTGTTAAAATGATTTTATCCTGAAGATTTTGAGTACCAAAACTCCCATTCTAATAACATTTTGACCAATTTATGATCAAACTTTGAATGTAAATATAGTCCATATTTTATTCTATGTTTGATTGTATTTTTAAAATCCTCTCTGCAAAATTTCATTCTCAAGTAAATTTAAAAAATAATTCTATCAAAAAAAATTTAATAGAAAAACAAGTCATCATTACCAAAAATAACACATTTTAAAATTAAAAATTAAACATATTCAAATAAAATTAAAAAAATAAAATAATTTTTTTGATAATATTTGTCTTCACATATTTGAATTTCAAAAAAAAATTATAGTTCCAAATATCATCAACAACTCTCCTTTTTCCTTCTCTTTTGGAATTTTTGAGTGCACTTTAGCATTGCGACAAGGCACTAGTACTACTTTAATTTGTGTTCTATTAAGAGGTGCATTATATTTTTAGGAATTTCTTGAGATGGTTAGTTAGGTTGCACTCTCACTAAACCAAAACAAGTGTCAAAACTTCACAACCCTTCATTGTCTTAATGTCACGAATTTTCAAAAATCTCAAAATCTTGAAAAAAGTCCATTGCAACAAGAATTCAAAGCTAGATGACTGTACCATGCATTTTCCCTTTTATCAAGCTTAATAAGAGGAATGTTCTCTAAGATTCTCTTTTTCATTATCTTAAAATTATATTTTTTGAAAAAATGATTTTTCAAGAATTAATTTTTGAAAATATTTTTATTGCCAACCTTGTTTTCTACGTACAATATAATTAACCCCCCTAATTGTGTCATGTGACTATTTGTGCCACTTGTGGTCACTATGTATTAATGTCTTACATTTAAATTTTTGATATGTACACTACTAGCACATAGTGACACATATAGAGTATATTTAAAATTTTGATATGCACACTAATGTCATATAGTAACACAAATAAGATACTCCCTCTATCTCGAGAAAATTAATGTAATAAGTTTTTCATTCAAATCTTATGAGTTGCTACTCATAACTTATGACTTTTCAAAATTCAAATGGCTTTTACAGTGAATTTTCAATCACAAAAGGTGTCTCCTTAGAAAGGTAGGGTTATCAACATCTTGTCCATTTTTGACTTTTTGACTACTAAGCCAACCTCTTTTTTGTGTGACAAGAACAACATTAAATTGATTCATTTTTAAAAATAGGAGGGTTATTTCCGAACAAAATTAAATTATTTAGAATTGTAATATATAGAGTACTATTTGATTACCATATTTGATACGTAGAACAATCTCTTTGTGATGAACTTTTGTACCAAGTTTTATTGAAATTTGATAGCTATAATTAGAAGTATACCAACTCTTCCACCAAGTGATGTTTTGCCTATATTTGAACTGAAATTAGAAGTTGATGGTGGCTATAGCATGCAAGACTTTTACTAGTGAAAACACTTATCTCCTTAAGTAAGGAAATATGAAAAAATAAATAAAATTTAATTCAAGCAGATTAATCTAACCATAAGAAGAAAAGATATGCTTGAACAATGGTCTTTCTAGCCGAATATTGATGGAAAATGGAGCATCTACGCAGAGTAAGAAATTCGCATCGTTGTAGATGAAAATGCTAATGATTGAGAAACTCAATTAGCCTGCCAATTCCCATGACCTCAACCCTACTGAGAACATTATAGAGTGTGAGTGGAGGCTGCTTAGCAGTGAGAAATTCCTTTGTTTAAGGTGGTTACCCCATTCCCAACTGAATAAGCTGATCTTGCATGGAAAATTAGCAAAAGCGAGAGGACTAAATTTACACAAATGTGCCGTGTACATAAAAAACCAATGCAAGTGGTTTGAGAATTTTAGGAGTCATTCCAAATTAGTTATGAATTTCTGAATGAACAAAGGTGGCATTTCCATTCCCAACACCTAGACTCCTCTATTTCCGTCGCTTTCCGCCCCATACTCCACCATGCATTGCCTATTTCCACCTGGGTATTCCCCAATCCCATCTTCAAATTAGAATCGACCGTTTACCCCATGCAGTCAACCATGTCCACTAAGCCATGGTCCCACTCCTTGTGATACTCATTTCCAACACCCCCCCTTAAACCCTAAACCACCATCTGCCACTAACCCACTCCTCTCACTTCCATGAATGTTGTTCAACTTTGTACTAACTCATCTTAATCCCAGTCCTCTCCGCCCCTTAAACCATTACTTCCACTACTATTTCTGTCCAAAACTCAATCCATTTCCAACTGCCGATGAGGTGACATTGGTTTCTGAGTTTCTCACCGTTGGATTTCGAGCCAAACTATAGGCGTTGGAATAAGGAGCCAGTTGGGAATGGGATAACCACCTTATGTCACTCTATGCCTAAGAGGCTACAAGCCGTGATAAAGGCAAAGGATGAACACACAAAATGATAAAATTTCAATATTTCTATTTTTAGAAATATTTTCTCCACCAAATTTGGCACATATATAGTTCATAATAGAAGTTTGTACTCTCCAAAATTTGGTAATGAAAGACTATTTTTTGAGTGCATGGTTTAAGTTTGAATGTGATGTAATGCTTAGAGGTTGGAAATAAGAACACTAAAAATTGAACTCATCACTCCACAAAATCTACAACCGTTTAGTAATTCCTTTCAAAAGGAAAGATGTACGCATTGATATGTCCTAAATATTTGTGAATTTTTTTTTTTCTCCAAATCCATCACCAAATTTTTTTCATTAATTATTGTTTGAAACAATTAAAAGAAATTTAAAAATTCATTGTACATAGAATTTTCATTTTTTGAAACTGAAATTTGATATCAACATGTATCGAATGAAGACAAAGAGAAGGGGCAACTCAATTTCTGTCAACATATTGTACACTACTAATACATAGTTGTAGGGTATATTTAAAATTGTGATATCTACAACATTAGTACATAGTGGGGCACAAACAAAATACATTTAAGATTTTGATCTGTACACTATTAATTATTAACTATTCGTTACATTATTAAACCCTAGACTTTCTACCCCTACTAAAGTTTTCAAGATTCTCTGCGATGCTCTTGGATACTCTTTTCTTCACATCTTAAGTAAATTTTCCTCATTTGATTCTTACTAAATTCCCTCATACAATACCAAATGTCCTCTCTCACCATAGTTCCAAAAAAAGTTACTGTATGTATAAAATTCGATTCGATCCAAACAACACGGGGTTTGGAACCTTACCATTACAAAATGTTATGCAATTATTAATTTATTAGTGGTGCAAAGAGGATAACTTCCAAGTCATAACACATATAAGAAGGTCCACCTCATTCCAAAAAATAAAATAAAAATAGCATAACTTCCTAATCATAACATGGTCCACCTTATTCCGAAAAAGAAACAAAAACAAAACAAATTAAAAAAATAAACAAACAAGATACTCTGTCGTCTGAGCAGAACATCATTTGGAAGTGACAAACTGTCTGCCAAGGAGCCCCTCCCAAGGAGGCAAAAGTACGAAGGAGAAGAACCCCGCCATAGCTTCAAACCTTCGTTCCTTGCCTTCCGTTTCTTAGGGCGTCCTGTACTTACCCGAGAGTAGTGTTCATTGCGCCGGCGTACCTTGCGTCACTATCGTCGCCATGACGCCCCACTCGCCATGATTCTTTCACTCCACCTATGATTTCTCGCATCAAAAAGAGAACCGAAGAAAAAAAAATCAATTCATTCCGCTTCTTGTAAGGTATCGCATCATTCATTCCTTCATTCGAGCGCTTTGTCAAATCATTCATTGTCGGTTCTTGATCATCGGCGTTTCCAATTTCGCAGTTGCATGAAACTTAGCTCTCGCTGCTTGCTTAGGTTTGCTCACTCGCTCGCACCTTTTGCTTTCAGCTTTCTGTTTTTCGTTGCGGTTGAGAGGATCGCTTTCTTTGTCCTGCATTGTGGCTCACAGAATCGGAGGAGGGACAGGGAGCATTGAAACTCAAGTTCTTGATAGATACCGGTACGTGCGATGAGTGAATTTGGATAGCGGGCCACTTTGTGAGGTCGTTGTTCCGATCGCATTCTTGCTTTCGTTGCGATCTTTTCATCTCCAGAAGCTTTTGATGAGACCGATAATTTTGAGTCTTTCTTTATTGTTGATTTCTGCATCGCTGTTCACGGAGAATCAAATTTTTGTATAGGTTTGTATCGTGATTTTATTTTACTTTCTCATGTTAGTGGAGGTGAGCTCATAGTTTTTAGTGTCACGGTTGCAGTCTTCTTTGAGTCTCTTTGACAATTTTGATGAGACTGATAATTTTGGGTCTTTATTGTTGATTTCTGCATTGAGTGTCACGGAGAATTGTAATTTTTTTTTATAGTTTTGTATCGTGATTTTATTTTTCTTTCTCTCTCATATTGGTGGAAAGTGAGGTCATAGGTTTTTAGTGTCACGGTTCTTTGAGTCTGTTTCACAATTTGTGAGTGCGCGTTCGTATTTGCAGAGATGAGGAAGAGTTGAGCGTCGGGGTGTGGTTTTGTGGATCCGGAGTTTGTTGTGGATACGTTCTTTTGGTGCGATAATTCTTTTGATGAGACCGATAATTCTCAGCAGCGATGGCCGACCAAGCAGGCGGCGCCGACATTGCTCCAAGAGAGGGTGGCGCGAGGACAGAGAAGGCAGTGAATGCCATGTTGGAGGTTGGTCTGGACCGTGCTTTGGTCATCAAAACCCTGAAAAAACTCTACAAGGTAAGACCTATTAGCAATGGTTGTGTATGTTGTCAATGAGAGCATTGTGCTTGGAATTACTTCTAATGTGAATGTTGCATACGGTGAATATCGATTACGCCTCGAAAAGAGATTCGTATACTGTATGTAGATAATTCTATCCGTGTTTTGAGTCTAATGAGGATCTGATGTTCCTTAGGTATTTGAGGAGTCTGAGGACATGTGGGATCATGTCGAGATGGACGGTTACCGAATGCTGGCGGATGAAGTATGCAATCTTCAAGCGAGGATAGTAAGTATTGAGGAGCTGGTTCTTCTTTTTCTATTTGTTGTTAGATGCTTCTAGCAGCTTATGATCTGTGCTTTGTATGCTTTCCTGAGGAGCTACTTATCTCATGCTTAGCATATGACTGGTATTGTTACGTGAGTGAAATATTTCCGAAGCATCACAAGCTTAACATTTCTCTTTGGAATCCTGTGAAATAGGAGGCAAAGCAAGCACGTGAAGCTGCTGAGCCAGATAGGCCAAAGAAAAATGGAGATCACTCGCAATCCTCTCCTCCAAGGGTTGCCAGGGTAAACGGTTATGAAGAAAGGAGTGCAACTGCCCTGAAGGTGATGGCAACAGATAATGTCAAACAAGAAGAAGATATTGCTAGAAAGCAGATGCAAAGAGATGAGAAACTGAAGCAATTAACATCAGTACAGAAGAATCCCGCTTTGTTGCACTCAAGAGGGGGACTCACTCCTCGAACTGATGGTCGTGGAGTTAAACTGATCGACCATTCGGAGGTCGTTGCAGCAAGAAGAAGACCCGAAGATAGCATTGTCCATAAGAAGCTGAAGCAACCCAAAGAGGAACTCGAGCCCCAGAGTGCTCCTACTACGTCAAGGAGACAAATTTCTAGTTCACAAAGTGTCAAGAAGTTGAAGAGGGTACGCCAGGAGGAAGAATGTAAGCGTGAACTCAAGGATTTAATTGGAGAGGCAGGTGAATTGGCACAGAGTGGGGGACATGATATTGATCATGATGTGCGAGGAAAATTTAGGCATGATGTCAAGGATCTATCTCGAGGATTTGAATCGATTCCCATCCCCATTGTTAACCAATCCAACTCTAAGGCTCTCCCTTCCTCTTTCTTCTACATTGATAAGAGCAGACCGTATGAAAAAGCCTTTGTCAACCTTTCTATCTCTCGGATAGGGGATGACGATTGCTGTCCCAGTTGCTACAAGGACTGTTTATCTGCCCCCCACCTCTGCGCTTGTGTACGAGAAACAGGTGGAGAATTTGGGTACACCTCAGATGGCTGCCTACACCAGCGGTACATTGACAAGGTACTAAGTCCTTCCTGTGGAGGTGAATGCCACCTTCAATTGCTAACTTTTCAGAAAAACTCATGACTTTGAGAAAGACAGTTTGATTGCAAAAAATGAGATTTATAGTCGAACAAATGCCGTCTTAAGAACGGACATGGATGCAAACTAATGTAGAGTGTCCAAAAACGTCATCTGAAATCTCAGCCAATTTGTTGACGTTTTGGATGACTACATAAGACCAAAACTTACTCTCATGTAAAACGTGCAGTACTTGAAGATCAAGGAAGGTTTCATCACAGAGAAACAGCACTATTGTGAAACAGGCTTCCATTGCCCTGTCGAGCGGCACAAGAACGAGGAGAGCCCAGCGGATTGTAAAGGGCATTTTGTCCGAGACTTTGTGAAGGAATGTTCGTCCAAGTGTGGGTGTAGCAAGCAATGTGGCAATCGAGTTGTCCAACGTGGTATCACTCATAGGCTGGAGGTACCAAAACAGATTCCTTGCACCTCGATGTTTTTCCGTGGGAATTGCATATTTGAAAATCTCTGAT
This sequence comes from Pohlia nutans, assembly GCA_022496805.1. Classification (NCBI taxonomy): domain Eukaryota; kingdom Viridiplantae; phylum Streptophyta; class Bryopsida; order Bryales; family Mniaceae; genus Pohlia; species Pohlia nutans. The sequence goes on from CM040085.1 coordinate 38,420,548, forward strand.
TAGTATGTCACTAAAAGCATGGAATGCAGGCTTTTGTGTGTAGCTTTCAGTAAAGCTGTTCTTAACTCCAAAGTGCTCAAATGGCCAAAGAGCTTTTAGCCAACATTGTAGGATTTGCTAAAAAAATATCAAAATGAGCTAATGAACAATATGTTTTGGAAGTTATAATAATTGATTATTGGCTTCCGAAGGGGACTTTTTATTTTTAGTTTGAGCACTTGGGTTAACCCGTAAAGGACATATTGAGCCCCTCGGGCTTAGTTTTCTCAGTTTTCAAACCACTTTGACCATGAATTGCTAATGATGAAGAAATGTATGTATGATTTATTTTTCAGGCATCATCTGTGACAAGAATAGTATGTACCTACATTTTTAGAATGTAAATTACTTCTATATTTTGAGGTTAAAACTAAAAAACACTCCTTTCTTTCTAGATTAGGAAATGTCCTACCATCCACAATAGTCAAATAATCCAATGCAAGCAAAAACATCATTGTTTTCCTAAAGTATTAAAAGGTAGCCAATCAAAAACCAACCTTATCTTACAAGGTTTGGACACTCCTATCTTGTCAAGTTTACAATCAATCCACAACCCCAATAAAGTGAACTTGGTGATTGGTTGGATGTTATCTTAATTTTGGAATGAATGGGATGCATTCAGGTGTTCATGACACCTGAAGGCAAAGGCTGGGGAATCAGGTCCTTGGAGGAGCTTCCAGCTGGAGCTTTTGTTTTTGAGTATGTGGGCGAAATCCTCACAAACAGTGAAATGTGGGAGCGGAACTGTAATGTACAAAGGAGCGGAGAGGGACATCACACTTACCCTATCGTTTTGGATGCTGATTGGGGCTCCGAAGCCAACCTGAAGGATGAGGAAGCCCTTGGCTTGGATGCCACCTACTTCGGCAATGTTGCAAGATTTTTAAACCATAGGTAGGTTGCTTTCTAACTCATTGTTGTTTCTTCTAGTCTTCAATGAGTATTAGAATTATCCTTTTATTCATACATTGTCTTAGTGTTATAAAAATTTCTATTTGGGGAAAGTAATGTGTTCCCTCCATTTCTTTTGCTTTTTTCTTTTGCTTTTTTGAAGTTTACAATAGATAAACCAACTTGATCCAATCATGCTAATTTTAAACTCTAAAAGTGAAAATTATAATTTATACAAATTTTCAAAGGTTAATGTTTTTAAATTCATTAAAAAAAATCTAAAGTTGTTTTTGGAGGTTTGACTGTACAGATAATTTGTAGAGATGATGCCCTACATTTTGTCTATTGAACCAAACTTCATCAAACATAAGGAAGGCACATATTATAACACATCTCTGTTTTGTCCAATACCCCTTGGGCTTTTAGGGGTTATACTTCAAATGTGTGAGCCCTGTCCACTTGAGCTCTGTTCACCTCAAACGGTGTTCACCTCAAACAGGGTGGACAATGATAGTGACACAATAACTACATACTACTATGAAAGACCATTTTTTGAGTTCGGAGACAGTTTTTTTGGCAAAAAAAATAGCAAACACGCCAAAAACTTGGACAATTATTTTTGGACTGAGGGAGTAATACTATGAACCCAGACCTTAGATTCACCCCTTTTTTTAGTGACACAAGGTCATCACCATTGTTGGACTGGTATGGCATCTTTCTACAGTGAACCCTTGGACAGTGGTTCATTCTAAATACCCCAGTACTTCTGATTCATTCATTTCATTGAGAACTGTGTGATACGACACTGGTCATCACTTATACTGAAAAGATAACTCTATTTTTTTTGCAATATGATTGGCTGTATCATATGCTCATCGAGTGTACTTTGCAGGTGCCAAGATGCAAATCTTATGGACATGCCAGTGGAGATTGAGAGCCCTGATCGGCATTACTATCATGTAGCTTTTTTCACTAATCGGCGAGTGAAACCGAAGGAGGAGCTCACATGGGATTATAACATCGATTTTGAAGATGAAGGGCACCCCGTCCCAGCATTCAATTGTCTATGCGGCAGTGATTACTGCAGGGGGAACAAGATGTTATGTTCGAGTTAGTCTCTCTGACTGGTAGAGTAGAATCTTAAAGTTCATTATTTGACAGGAAACACTTTTCAAAGGTTTAGGCCGCTTTTCACCCGGAGTTGGGGCACCATTTTTTTTTCTTCTTTTCGGGGCATCAGGTCGCAGCAAAGGAAGGACAGATTGACCAGAGCCCTTGGCATATTACTCTGGAGGTGACACTTGGTTAACTCGTAATCAACCACAGGCTCCCATCAAGCACAAGTGGAAGTGGAAGGATGAGTTGGGCTACCATTTTTCAAGTTTGGGTTGAAACTAGGTAACAACCGGTCAAAGCTCAAAATTTCTCAAAATATCTCAAAATTTGGCACCTCGTGCAGTGTATTCTAACTTCTTGTGAGGGAAAATCAGTTTTGGACTTTATGTATCTATACATTTAAGAAGGTGGTTTATTTTGTTTTGTATGTTGCATTAATATCTCCGGACCTCGGCACTGTGGGGTTGCTTGGCGCATTCTTGGTACTGTTGGAAAGCTCTCTATCTCCCGGACCGTGGGGATGTCAGGCGCTTCTTGGTATTGTTGGGAAGCTTTCTATCTCCCGGACCATGGGGCCGTTGGGCACGTTCTTGGTATTGTTGGGAAGCTCTCTATCTCCCGGGCCGTGTGGCCGTCGGACAAGAAATTGGTACCATTGAAAAGCTCTCTATCTCTCGGACCGTGGGACTGTTGGGTGTGTTCTTAGTATTGTCAGAAAGCTCTCAATGGGAAGGGGTGCACTAAAGTTGTTTCTTGGTTTTTGGACATATGTTGTGAAAGTTATGGATTTTTAATTGAACTCTCACCATAAAATTGAATTAAATTATAGATAAATTATTCTAAAATTTAAGCAAAATGTAAACGTATGGCTAAAGTGGGGGAACACTTTGTCAATATTGGCCATGGTGCCACACTAATGATCTTTAACCCCTAAGCTCCCAAGAATCCATTTTTTGGTCGCTGTCCATTTTCTTGGGCTACCTAGATCCAAAAAATCGTTTTTTTCCAAAGTAAAAAAATACTATGTTGTACATAAATGAGTCTTCTTTCCATTGCAATTGAAATTATGTCCAAACGATCAAAACTCTATTTAGGGGAATTTTTCAAAGTGAAACACCTCAATGTTGAAATGAGCTTCAACACTTTGGGTAGGCTTGCCAAAAAAATTAAGGCAATGAGATTCAGCGGGCATATCAAAGGAACTTTTGTCAAACTCATATGGATTGTATGCCATGAGTTATGGGCTCTTTCAATTGGATGAGAGTTGAAGGGAAAATCCAATTTGGCCAAAATCTCTTAATTTCCTTTGTACCCCCATCCGTTACAAGGTCTCTAAAAAAATGCTACTTCTTAATCCTTGAAGGTCTAGAAAGCCCGTTCCGACTAGTATAATACATCAGTGTTTTGTTGTAAAATAAAAGCTATAGTTCTAATGAGTGTTTTGTTGAAAAATAAAAGCTATAGTTCTAATGAGCTACTGGGGTCCCAATTTGGAGCTTCTTACTTACAACAAATGCCAAATATACGTCAACGTATCTACTATCCCCGAGGGACCTTTAAAAGTTAACTACTTTATTTAGAAGACGGTCAAAAATGGCACATCATTTCAACTTTTTTTTTGGTTTGAGAGCCGATCAAAGCAAAGGTGCTCGAGTATTTCAAGACTTGAAATTTCAAAATCTTAACTTCATTTGCTATTATCTTGACATCTATCTGGTTAAATGCTTTGAAATTTTGAAATTTTGAGGGATAGTTTATGAAGCCTAGGAGTAAAGATCCTACGATTGGAATGTGAAAAAAGGAGTTTTGAAAATCATTCAAAGATCATCAACAAAAATGACTAAAATGAGAGTTTTGGGTGGGGACTAAAATGAGAAAGTTTTGGATGGGGACCCCTTCGAACGTGTAGGGGTTGAGTTATAGAATCTATAATTCTAACCCCCAAGTATTCAAGTGGTCAAAACTATTCACTTTCATTTGAAATAAATTGTTTAGGAAGCTTCAAGGAAGGTAACAAATTATGCAAGTAGAATGAAAAAATCATGACCTACATTTATAAAATAAATAAGTTTAAATTTAAAATACATAATATATATAGGCTATAAGTGGATTTTGAATTTTAATTTAGGCATTTAGGAGATAATCAAGTAGCATACAAAAATTAATCACACTATAGCACTTACTCTATAATCTAGGTTTTTGATTTGGTTTTATTATATTGATGCCTAAAGGTTTGATAGAGGAGTGCTTATAATGTAATATAGTATAGACATTATTTGAAATTGGGATTTTAATTTTTTTTTAATTGAACCATCAATTGGATAAGTTAGGCCAAAATATTTTTTTTTCTGAAATAATTTTTTTCTAAAACTGGGACATCAATTTGATAAATTAAACCACCATGAAGCAAAATAATATTTTGTGATAAATTGGACTTACATGCCATCAATTGGACAAATTGGGCCATCATGCAAATACATATTTTCAGTTTGATAATTTAATTTTTCTTTAGATAGATTGGACTCTCAATCGCATGCCATCAATTGGACAAATTGGGACATTGTGTGCAATAAACATTTTTTGAAATTGGACCACCAACCTGATAAATTGGGCTACTAATTGCATGCCATCAATTGAACGCAAGGAACGCAAGGTTTCATATTGAAAGTTCAATTTTAAACTCACCATCTTAACTTTGGCCTAATTGATGGCTCAATGAATTAGTGTAATATAAAATGGAAAAACCAGTACAACACTAACAAAGGGAATATGATTAGAGTTGACATATTATGCGAGCACTGACAAAGGGAATATGATTGGAGTTGACATATTATGCGAGCACTGAGGGAATATGATTGGAGTTCACATATTATATGAGCACTGACAAAGGGAATATGATTGGAGTTAACATATTATGCGAGCACTGATAAAGGGAATATGATTGGAGTTAATGTATTATGCGAGCATAACTTCCCTTGTACCATGGTCGATGTGATTGCAGTGGGAAGGTCCTAACATCAAGCCCATGTACATACGCATGGTTGATGTGAGGTATTTTGATGGTAGTGGGAAGGTCCTAAGATTGAGCCTCTGTACATATGCATGGTCGATGTGAGGTGGGAGGTTCCCAGATTGAACCCTTGTACATATGGATGGTCGATGTGAGGTATTCTAACGGTAGTGAGGAGGTCCTAAAATTGATCCTGTTTAGTTCTATCTGTTTATGCCTCTGACCTTGGCGTTCATATTTTTTTCCCTCCTTTGCCCTTGTGGCGTTATTGTCTTTGCTTTCCGTGATGAACAGGGGTGATTATGTGCAACACACAATAAAAATATGTTTGTTGTAGAAATAATGTACGAAGGATGTATTACAAACATGCAGAAAACATCAAGATGAAAATTACATGTTTGTAGTACGTCCATCGCATAATGTTTTTACAATTAACATATTGTTATCATGTGTCGAACGTAATTACCTGTGTTCATTTCAACAACATACAAAAAACACCGCAAAAATATGACTTGCCAAGTTTGTGATGTCATTGCCCTTGTGACTCCCCTTGTTCTTCATTTGAATGCACTTTTGTGCGTTTATTAGTAAAGAGTTCCTTCACGGTTGGGTTTTCTTTCTCTCCTAAGATTGAGCCCATGTACATATGCATGGTTGATGTGAAGTATTCTCATGGTAGTGGAAAGGTCCTAAGATTGAGCTCTTGTACATATGCATGGTCGATGTGAGGTAGTATGATGCTAGTGGCATTATTCAAAATAATTTAGTTTTTGCCTAATCTAACAAGGTACTACGTTGTGAACGATGCCAACTTCAAATAAAATATTTTGTGAAATTGGGCCATGAATTATACACAATGGTTTTATATTGAAATTCTAGTTTTAAATCTACTATCTTAACTTTGGCCTAATTGATAGCTCAACAAATTGTGAATCGGGCCATTGAAATTGAAACATCTACTGAACACAATGGTTTTATATTGCAAGCCCAATTTTAACCCTTAAAGGACTGATGGGGATAGTAGATACGTTGGCGTATATTTAACATTTATTGTAAATAGAAAGTTCCAAATTGAGACCCCAATAGCTCATTAAAATCAGGTCTACGTGAATTTTAACTTCATTTTTGATCTTAAATTAGAAAGTAACCGTACAATTCTATTCTCAACTCGAGAGTACACATTTTATTAAAATTTGAGAATCATCCGATGGTGGGATCGGAAGATTATAGTATGTATTTGAACTGTATAATGCACGCTCAAAAACGAGATTTTGGGGGGTGTGTGACTTCAAAGTTAAATAGAATTTGAGGTAAATTTTCAAAAATAAAAGCAAAGAAGTTCAACTATGCCCTATGTCAACACCTCTCCGTTGCAATCTTTCATATCAAAAATAGACTCACACATAATTATTGTGAGATTTATAAGTGAAAGTGACTTGTCCATGTACGGTTTAGGACAAAATTTTATATGTTGAAAATTGACAGGAGTGGGTACATTAGTCAAGATCGGATTACACACACTAATGGAAGATGAAGAAGAGAACACAATCCAAAAAAATAAAACAAGATAACAAACTTCCAAACACAAGAAATACTACACAATACATATGTTGTATTTGTAAGTATTTACTGTATTTTCAAGTATTTGCAGTATTTTTGCGTTCTGTTGATAGGTATTTTGATAGTTGTACAATTCCAAATTGAAAATTTCTTTTTCTGGAAGGTGCGTAATGTATGTGCGCAAATCTGAACTTCAAAACTGACGTTCCAATTCTTCACGGATTCTCTGCTATTTGCATTTCGGACGTTGTAGTGACCATAATGTGGTTTGCTGGGCACTAAAGGGTTAAAGGGTTAAAGGGTTAAACTCACTAACTTTGTCCTAATTGATTGCTCAATGAATTGTGAATCTTGCCAACTTCAGAGGGCCCTACTGTAATATAAAGTGGGCCTCACGTCACGACGAACGATATTCATCCAAGATCCACTTCATCCAATAGATGATAATGGAGGAACGAGAGCATTCCAGTTCCTTCCTCGCCGTCTTCCCGAGTTCCTGTCTCTGATGACCTCGTCCTTCAAAACGATTTTGCACTGCTGCGAATCCCGTCGCGGCGCCTCTGTCTCCATTATCACCGTCCCAGTCTTCTCTCGAACTGTTGTGTGCGCATTTCTGGAGCGATTTTGGAGCCATTTTGAGACATTTTGAGCAATTTTTGGCTCAATTTTTGGAGACGGAGTTTTGCAATAGCAGACGTTAATTTGCTGAACGCTTTGAAAGCTTACGATTTAAGGTCTTTCGATTGAATTGAGGTGTAGAGAGGATCGGCCGTGTCAGCAGCGATCGGTGATTGGAATTCGTGGTAGGAATTCGGAAGGAGACCTATGCTGGCAGCAATCGCACCCGCCGCTTTAAGGCGAGTGAATGGATTGAGAAGAGTAGCGCCGCTTCCGGAATGGAAGGAGCGAGCGCCTCTGCTTGTGCTGTGGGACTCGCTGGTGCCGCAGTCGCGGGCCAGGGCCGGTCCCTTCCGGTTCTTGTCCTCGGGGTCGGATGGATCGGGCAAGGATGGCAAGGAACCTGAAGGCGCACTTCTGGAAGGCGTGCGTGAGGAGGGAGCTTTGAAGGAGGAGAACGAGGCTCTCGGAGAAACCGGGAAGACTGAAGCCAGTGGTAAGTAATACTGTTTCTGAAAATCACTTCGTAATTGGTGACTTTAGCATTCATTTTGCGTTTATGTTTTGTTTCCCGGGAAGAGAGGTGTGGTCTTGCAGCAGTTTGAGGTTTTTGTTTGCCAGGGTTTAAGAAATTATGAATGGGATCCTTTGATAATGTCATTGCTCAATGCACGTTTAGGGTTAAGGTGTCTGTTACAACCTACAGTTGCAGTTGCTAAGTGAATGAGATCGTAGACATGAAGTTAGGGTGTACAACAACCTTGGAAGCGTTTATGTTTTGTTTCCCGGGAAGAGAGGTGTGGTCTTGCAGCAGTTTGAGGTTTTTGTTTGCCAGGGTTTAAGAAATTATGAATGGGATCCTTTGATAATGTCATTGCTCAATGCACGTTTAGTGTTAAGATGTCTGTTACAACCTACAGTTGCAGTTGCTAATTGAATGAGATCGTAGACACGAAGTTAGGGTATACAACAACCTTGGGAGCAATTCGGGATGTACTGTTTCTGAACGTAATTGGTCACTTTAGGTTGAAAGGGTTTCTGTTTTTGATTTCCCGGGAAGGGGGGTATGGTCCTGCAGCAGTTTGAGGTTTTTGTCTGCTAGGGTTTAAGAAATTATGAATGGGATCCTTTGATACTGTCATTGCTCAATGTACGTGTAGGGTCAAAATGTCTGTCACAACCTACAGTTGCAGTTGATAATGGAATTAGATCGTAGACATGAAGTTAGGGTATACAACAGCCATGGGAGCAATTCGGGATGTACTGTTTCTGAACGTAATTGGTCACTTTAGGTTGAAAGAGTTTCTGTTTTTGATTTCCTGGGAAGGGAGGTGTGGTCCTGCAGCAGTTTGAGGTTTTCTTCTGCTAGGGTTTAAGAAACTATGAAAGGATCCTTTGATAATGTCATTGTTTGATGACTGGCCATCACGTTTAGGGTTAAGATGCCGAGTGGTGAGTAACCGTGGGGATATTCTTTTTCTGGAAAAGTGTAATTGGTAACTTTAGTTCGTTGAAAGGGTTTTTATGTTTTCTTTCCCGGGAGGAGTAGTGTGGTCCTGCAGCAGCTTGAGTTTTTTGTCTGCTAGGGTTTAAGAAATTGTAAATGGGATGCTTTGATAATGCCATTGTTCAATGATTGACCATCACGTTTTAATGTTAAGATGCCTCTTACTATACAGTTGCAGTAGAGAATTGAAGTAGATAATTGAATGATCAGAGTTTGTGAAGATTACTGAAATGAAGTTAGGGTATACAACAACCCGTGGTCTTAGCGTTATATCTCTGAATCAACGTGTTTGTAGCATAAGGTTTACATAATTTGGATTCAAGCCTCTTTAATATGTACAGAAAATCTAGTTATGAAAATTAGGGTTTATGCAGGGTTTAGTGGTAAACCCATAGAAGACCAATGATTCATGGTTTGAAAATGACCAATTCGATTGATCATAGTGTGAAAAATGTAATTCAGATGGGGCCAAATTTTATATCATCAGAATTAGTGAAGAACATTGCATGTATTAATCAAAAAATGAATAATAATTGGACTAAAGAAGGTCCCCATGTGAGCTACTCAAACTGCTAAAAAAAAATTAACATCGAATGTTTCCAGGAAAAAGAAATAGCTAAAAAAACCAAAATTGCTAAAAATTTCAAGGGGTCTCTTGTTCGTTTAGGGGTTAAAATCTTCGTCGTCCCAAGGGCTGTTGTGATGCATTCGGGATATTGTGGCATTTAGCCAAGAATATATTAATGCAGCACTGCAACATCTGTTCAGCTTGGGTATGCCTCCTTATAGGACGGGGGTGCAGATCCTGTGATCAGGTTTGGTGAATTGAATGTACCAGCTGATAATTATTCACGTAGAATGGCTGAAGCGTTTCTTATTTGGAGATGCTAGAATATGTAAGTAGATAGAAAATTTCAATCAAGGGCACGTCATGATTCGAATCTGGAGGTTACTCAGTTTCAATTATTTGCCGGAATATGTATCACCACTGTTGGGAAGTATCATACAGTACCGTTAGGTGTGTCGGGAAAATTAGTGTTTTGGAAGACCGGATCTTTCAAGTAGACTTTACAGTAACTGGAGCTACATACTGATCATGAAGGACGTCAGTAGTGTGTAATCCAGCTGCAATTGTCTGAGCAAGAATGAATCAGAGCCATGGTCGGCAATTAGCCATGGATATTGCTTTTGATTTGAAGTGATGGACACTTGCTGAAACGTGTTAGTTTTCTTGGTCCGGCTGAGCTTGACCATTTACTTAAGCGAATGTGGGCTTTCTTATCGTAAAATTCTTTTGTCTGTGTGAGCAGGTGAGAAGCTGAAAGAGTCTGGAGAAGATCCGAAGAAGGGTAATGAGGAAAAGGAGGGAAATGGTACAGCGGAATCCAGTACCAGATCTCAACATGGTGTCATCGTTCCCGCTCTAGGACCTCGACCTGACAGGGTATATAGGTTCCCCATTTTCTGGCTTATTTGTATTTCAATTTGTATTCTAATGGTGTCACCAGTCTTGGTTGTGTCCCCCTTTTAACTAGGGAGATCAATTTGACAGCAACCTGTACAGCCTAACAAATTATATAGACCTGGTATCTTGAATCTTGCTACGAAAACTTTCTACGGACAGTTATTTATCTAATGTCATGGAGTTTATGCAGTTTGTACCACTTAGCCCTCATAAATTTATTTACAGCTATTGGAATCTAGTGTGTTAAAGATGTCTGCAGATTGAATGCTTATGAAAGACCCAAGTTCTGTTGAGTTATTATGTCTAGCAATGCTTACAGTGTACTGCTCTTACGACTGGGAGAATTGCAGGTGATAGCTGTTCCATTGACAAGGAGGCCACTTTTTCCAGGCTTCTATGTCCCTGTGTCTATCAAGGTAATTCCGAATCTACACCTGTAGCTTTGGTGATTTGAAGCGCTTATTATGTTCCCAGGCTAGTTAGGGAACTTGAAAGATAAAATACGTGCTTCTCTCATCACATTGGATTACGTGTTACTTTCTACAGGATCAAAAGCTTGCAGACAAGCTTGCGGAGTTAAAATCTGCTGGAACACCCTGGGTGGGCTCATTCTTACTCAAAGATCAGAAACCTAGAACAGATGGTTCTCCGGTGTTGACCGCAGCTGAGGGAGGAGAAGGTACCGAAGAACTTCGTGGAGAGGAGCTCTACAAACGGCTTAATGAACACGGCACATTTGCACAGGTGGACATTGGGCGTTGTGTGATCTCTGTTTAGTCTGTCTGGTTTGTTTTTGAAAAACCTAGACTATATTTCCACATGCGGATGGGCTGTAGTTGATTTAAAAAATTCATCAACGTTTCTTATCATCAGTTATCTGCTGCAGAATTGTAATTTCAAAACTAACTCAATCCATTCAATAGTTTTTGGTGTAATGTTGTGTTGGATGCATTATCTTCTCTGAAGGTATTGCCCAAGAAACCAATTAACCGGGTTGGACTGCTGTGATGAACGGACTCAATCCTGTGATGTAATGAGTTTCGTTCATAATGTTTGTATAATTGGATGACAGATTACAAATGTAATGAGACCTCTAGACGGAGAAGGTGCCACTCAAGTTCTTCTTATGGGCCATCGCCGTCTTCGTATTACAGGCATGGTAAGTTGCTACTCTCTTGCAGGTGTTTTCTATGTATTGTTAATGTATAATTCATGCCGATTATTCATCTTATTGCTTTTCTCACTATATTAATTGTGCTGTGCATCTACCTTTGACATGATTAAAGCTGGATACTGAGCCGCTATCAGTGGGCGTCGAGCACCTGAGGGTATGCAACCTCAAACTTCACATCTTTTCTAAGTTTTTTCATTGATTCAGTGAACATTTGAATTTTGGAGCAAAGTAGGGTTGATTCAGTTGCTGCCACTTTTTAAGCTGAATATACACAGTTTATCTCTCTTTGCAATCCTGGTACCTAAACCTACTGACAGCATTGCAGGACAAGCCGTATGATTCAACTCAAGATGAATTGAAAGCCACGATTCTTGAAGTTGTGACAACGATGAAGGACCTTATGAGGCTAAATCCCCTATACAAGGAACACATTCAGATGTTTGTGCAGGTGTGTTTGTTGCTTTATTTTTTTCTCTTCGCTTGGGATTGCCTAATGCCACGCAGACCTTGGTCGAATATCTGCTTACAGATGTGCAGTTGTATTATTTAATATCATTCTAGCTGGGAGGGTGCCTTGGTGGAGATATTCAGATGGATTGGTCAAATCTTTACCAGACATATTTCTTGCTCTTCATTATGCTTGCAATGATAAGCGGGAGTATTGTTGTAGTATTTGATTTAAGGAATTGGTTTCCTTCAGCACATGGGCGAATTCAATGCCTCAAAACTGGCCGACTTTGGGGCTGCACTAACAACAGCTGACGAGCCTTTGTTGCAAGAGGTTCTTGAAGAGCTTGATGTAAGTATCTTTTCCTTCATTAGATTTGCCTATATTTCACTTTGGATGTTGTTTGATGCTGAGTCGAGTGTGGAGCATCTCTTTTGAACGTTTTCTTTTTGAACTCTTTCAAGTTTAAGATAATTGTCTCATAGGATTTTTGGAACGGTCTTTACGTGGTGTTTGTGCCATTTAGCAACTTATGAGTCGTGCTGCTGACTCTGTAAGAGCAATTGTTGTTGTTTGAATTTAGTTCTATTCTAAATTCTCCTGAAGCACGAGTGACCTTGTATTGTAACAAAGTAGTTTCCGTTGTTTGATCATACAGCGCTGTTAAGATGCAGGTTTCATGACATCGATTATGAATTGTAGTTGGAATTTTACATTCGTGTTTCTGGCCCTATTTCCTGTCCACAGGTTCTGAGACGATTGCACCTGACGCTTGTACTCCTGAAGAAAGAGTTAGAACTTAGCAAGCTTCAGGTGAATCTCTTGGATCTTAATGATGTTTGAATTGTTGCTAACGACTAGTTGTTATCATTCTGGGTTTTTTTTATTACACGTAACATGCGTTCAGCATTACTGGCTACTGTTTTTCAGACTTGGTGGCTTTGATTCATTGCTCTTGTATGCACTTCAGGTTGAAAGTCAAATATTTGCTTAATCTAAGTTTTTAGTGAAAGTCGCCTCAACAACGCATCTTTATGCTTGAGTGTTAGTCTCCCAGCATGCGATAATATTCAAAGTTGAGTGCGACGAGTGCTTGAATTCTCTCAAAAAGCTACGTACTCTCTTTTTTGCAGCAATCCATTGCAAAAGGAGTGGAGGAGAAAATGACTGGGGATCAGCGGAAGTATTTCTTGATGGAGCAGTTGAAAGCCATCAAGAAGGTGATGTTGATATTTAGCTATCCCACACTGTGAACACTGTGATGTATCTATGCTGGCCTTCATTACTGATCAATTTCTCCATAAACAGTCTTCTTTAGTGCTGTAATGTCTGTTCTTCCGTGCAAAGTGTACTGTCGTATTGAATGTCGTGGAACTGGTGGAACAGGAGCTAGGATTGGAGACAGACGATAAGACGGCTCTGACAAGTGAGTTGACATTTCCAGCGACATGTTATTTTCAGGTTCTTTGTGCACGTGATGTTTCCAATGCGTACTAGAGGTCCATAATCGAGTAACGTATGTTTTCGTTCCGGGTAATCTTTTGAGTGTCTAGAATTCCCAAAGTATTCTCAAAACATGACTCTGTGTATATTTCTTATCGTCTACCGTCTTGGTTGCTATCTTTTGGGTGTACTAATATTAGTTGTGATGATTCAGCTAAGTTTCGGGAGAGATTGGAGCCCCGTCGGAAAGAGTGTCCTGCTCCTGTCCTGCAAGTGATTGAGGAGGAGTTGAACAAGCTGCAAGGACTGGAGTCCAGTTCCAGTGAATTTAACGTCACTCGCAATTATCTTGATTGGCTCACATCTCTACCATGGGGTCATTTCAGGTTTGTTTATCTGATGAATGGTTTCCTATATACTCTTCTGAAAAAACTGCAGTTTTCAAACTTGGGCATACTGTTTGCTATCCTGGTTGTGTATGCTCTTTTTCATTTTTCCTGCCCAGTGACATGACAGTCCACTTTGTTGACATGCTGTATGTCTTTTTGAATCTATTAACTCATGTAGATACTGTTGTTACAATACCAGCTTCGAGCAGTGAAGCTTTACAATAACCTTCATTGTTGTCTTGGTTGTTTGGTGCCGTTCAAAGATGTTGCAATATTAATTGACAATGTATGCAGCGAGGAGAATTTTGATGTAAACCGAGCTCAGAAGGTGTTGGACGATGAACATTATGGGCTGGAGGATGTGAAGGAACGCATTCTTGAATTCATAGCAGTCGGCAGATTGCGAGGGAAAGCTCAAGGTGCGTCTTTCTAAAGTAGTGCATAAATGGATATGATAATTCTTCGAATTTATTTAATTCCCTGTTAAAACGATTGCTGTCATTTCCATATTTTCTTAATACGTGCTCATCTAGTTCGTTTAAAACGAAATTAAGGTGATTGAGTATGTGTAGTTGTGGATGTTCACTATTTGCAGGAAAGATCATCTGTTTAGCAGGACCGCCAGGTGTTGGCAAGACCAGCATTGGACGATCCATAGCTCATGCTCTCAATCGCCAATTCTACAGATTCTCTGTCGGTGGCTTGGGTGACGTTGCTGAGATTAAGGTACAGATTGTATTGTATTCCATTCTCCATTGTCTCATTAGTCCAGGCGTATGTAAATCAGTCAGGTTTTAACACGTCTCATCTGTGCAGGGACATCGTCGAACATATGTTGGAGCTATGCCTGGGAAGATGGTGCAGTGCCTGAAAGCTACCGGCACTTCCAATCCGCTGGTGTTGATTGATGAAATCGATAAGGTCCGGGAGTTTCTTACACCAAATTTGATGTCATTTGTCTATTGTCTTATTAAATGTTTAATTGTTACTGTTCTCTGGTTTAATGTTAAATGTTAAATGTTCTCTGGTTCTTGCATATTCTGAATCCCATAAAGCTAAAATTTGAGATTATCTGAGACTGGGGGATTTTCTTTTGTGTGCATACTAGTTGGGGCGTGGACACTCTGGAGACCCTGCGAGTGCACTTCTAGAGCTTTTGGATCCTGAACAGAATGCCAACTTCTTGGATCATTATCTTGATGTGCCGATTGACTTGTCTAAGGTAATCGGCCACAATTTTCTTTTCATAGTTTAAAGAGCGGAATTTATTGAAATGAATTTGAAATATTTTTACATGTATAGATATTTTTACTTCGAGCTGCAAGTTACTTATTATTGCTTCCTATCTTTATTCCTTTTGGTGTAGGTGCTTTTTGTATGTACTGCCAATCTGGTGGAGAATATTCCTGGTCCTTTGTTGGACCGTATGGAAGTCATCCGCCTTGTGGGCTACATCACAGATGAGAAAACCCACATTGCCCGTGGATATTTAGAGAAAGCAGCACGTGAAGGCTCAGGGGTCAAGGCCGAGCAGGTACTATTTCGTCGTTTGCTTCGTTTTAGACCCTTTTATTGGCAAGTAGTTGTCATGATTTGTACAATGAAATATAAGTCAATTTCTGGAATTTAACATGCAAATTCATTGTGATGAATCCGTCTATCAGGTGGACTTGAGTGATGCGGCATTGCATACACTGATTGAGACATACTGTCGAGAGGCTGGAGTTCGAAATCTCCAGAAACACATAGAGAGGATTTACCGCAAGGTAATAATACGACTTTATTTATCATTCCTCTTCGTGATGATCATATATTAATACTTCCAAAAGTGTTTCTCGCTTGCCATTTGACAATATAACTCCTAGTCATCGGGTGGAGGTTTTGTTGAACTTCTGTAAATGACTTGATCCGTGTAGAAGTCGATCTTGCTCATCATTCTTGAATGCCATGTTAGAACATTTTGATTCATTTTCTGCAGCATCAGTTTGGATTGCATGGTGGCGGAGTAGGTTGCTTTATCTGTGAACGAGTACCTTCTAGACTGATGATCTCATTTTACTTGATGTGCAGGTTGCTTTGAAGTTGGTTAGGAAAGAGTTAGAATTATTAGGTACTGGTAAGGAGACCTCTCTCATTGTTGAAGAAGTGCCAGTTCTTTCCGGAACTGCTACTGATATGGAAAAGGCGGAGGGTGCACAGAAGACTAGCTCGGACATAGTTATAGTTGAGGTGAGTCTTTACTCTTTGCGTTTGGTAATCGCTGATAACAGTGACGTTTGTATTTGTATGAGGTTTTCGGTATTAGAGGAGAATTTAATCCCTATAAGCTCAAATAGCCACTTCGGAGTTGAAATAAATCATTATAGAAGCTTCAAGGAAAGTAACTGGATAAACCAATAGAAGGAAAAAAACCATACCCTACATTTTTGATCGATAAAAAGACTTTTTGAAAGTTACTACAATTGACATTTGTAGCTTGGGCACTTACGGGTTCAAGATATCAATCATGTTGACCTTGTGTTATGTTATCAACATGTAATGGAATGTTTTGTTATATGTCATATCTGGAACCTTCAGGAACCAGAGGACGAAGAAGGTGGAGAAGTTGAACCAGTGGAGAAGTTGATCATCAATGAGACCAATCTTCCTGACTACGTGGGGCCTCCCATATTTCAAAGCGATCGTCTCTATGAGCACACTCCGGTGGGTGTTGTGATGGGATTAGCTTGGACAGCGATGGGAGGATCTACGTTGTATGTAGAAACAAGCCTGGTGGAGCAAGGGGACGGGAAAGGGACGCTGCAGATGACAGGACAATTGGGAGACGTCATGAAGGAAAGCGCTACCATTGCCCACACATTGGCTCGGAAGATCTTGAGGGAAAAAGAACCGGAGAACAATTTTTTCGCCACTTCAAGGATTCATTTACATGTACCAGCGGGTGCCACTCCAAAAGATGGACCTAGTGCCGGATGCACCATGATTACTTCCATGCTCTCCCTGGCTATGAACGCGCCTGTCAACAAGGATGTGGCCATGACAGGCGAAGTGACTCTCACTGGGCGTGTTCTTCCTATTGGAGGGGTACTACTACTGGACCTTCCCTGCATTTCCTTCCAAGTTTTTACATTGCCTGTATTGTTCTAGCAGCCTGTCTAAGGTAGAAGTACCCATATCCGATAAAATAACGTTTTTAGCATGGAAGATGTTGAAGTTTCACTGATGAGATATTTTTCTTTCACAGATAGAGATACTATAGAATGATAAAAATTTCAATTTTTTTCTCAAAATTAAATCTATTAAAAAAAATTAAGTGAAAAGTTCTTTGAAATCCATGACTAATATATAGGTTCACCTATAACTGACAACAATGAGATCAATTCCCAAACATAAAGCCTGCCATTGTTGGCTGCTTGGGTTGGCTAGCAGATTGTTGGCTTTTGGGTCCATGAAACGCAGCTTCTAGGAGGTCTACAAAGTAGTTATGGGGTACTTATCGGCATGGGGGACCTCCACCTTAGTGATGCATTTTCTTTTATTAAGAGTTCTTGCATGTTGATAATCATTATTAACCCCCAAGTGTTCAATCTCAAAATCGAAGTCATATGAATTAACTTTCAAAACATTGATTTCTATTGTTATGATTTCGTCTTTCTATGTGTACATTTTGTTACCTCCTTCGGAGCTTCCTAAATGATTTATTTAAACTCCGGAAGTGGCCACTTTTAACATGTTGGGCACTTAAAAGACGTTAATACTTTGTTGTTGGACTTGAGCATGACACGTGGTATGATTTAACTCTGATTTTCTGGATTCTAACAGGTCAAGGAGAAGACTGTGGCAGCAAGAAGAAGTGGAGTGAAGACCGTGATTTTCCCGTCTGCAAATAAACGAGATTTTCTCGAGCTTCCGGCCCATGTGAAAGAAGGTCTAGAAGTTCATTTTGTAGATCATTATAGTGAAATTTTCACTCTTGCGTTTGATGTCAAATCAGACACAGAGAAGCAACTGGCTCCCATGGAGTCTGGCAGCGCGTCACTTGGTGACACATCCGTAGTTTTACACACATAGGTACATGCTCTGACATCCCTGCAATCAATTTTTATCAATGTCAGTTTGGATACATTCATAGTCACCACTTTGAAAACTCGTAGTTTATTGGCTCTGACCATAGGGAAGAGGCATTGCGGGGACACTCATTTTTTTGGGCTAAATTCCACTGTAGCAAATATATTCCGTCCATGATTCCACTGAAATGCATTCTCATTCTTCACCTGTTCTATTCCGGTCAGAGCTCCTTGTAGCGTAGCTGCTTGTTTATACCATGTTCAAAATGACATGCTAACATGCATTGAGATCCTCTTTTTAATCATAACATTCGGACTTGGAGAGCATTGGGGAATCCTATTCAAATTGTAAAGATGCGTGAGTCTTTCATTCAAGATTTGCAGTTCAACTCGTGTACATTTCTTTTTGAAAATTAATACTCCCTGTCTGGAAATAACTGTCGTCTTTTAAAAAATAAAAGTTCAATCTAACGTTTCTTTTTGCCTGATAGAATGAAGCCGTCTCACCACTGGACAGGATGTTCATAACGTTACCTCACGAAGGAGTGGCTTTTTGTGAAAAAAAAACCGATTTGAATTTTGAAAAGTCATGATTTTTTAATTGCAACTCATAACATTGGAATTCATTTGAATTATGAAAATCTTATGAGTTGCAATTCTGAATTCTGAAAACTTGTGAAAAAACGTAATCCAAAATCTTATGAACTAAAAATTCATGATAAAACCCAACTGAAAATCCACCCCGTTTGAAGCAGGGTTTTTTTTTTTCATATTTGGGCCAATGCTTCGGTAGCGCCATAAAGTATAATGTTGAAGCCAAATATTTCTACATTCATCCATATATTAGATAAGCAATCTAATTGTCATCCAAATTTTAGCTACTTCATCCAAATGTTGGCTACTTCATCCAATGTTTTTATGAAAAATATATAATATTTGGCTTTTCATCCAAAAAAATCTTTTAAATTTCATACTATTTGTAGGCAAACAATTATATTTGGTGAAATTTGGCGATAAATTGCCTAAAAAAACACTGGTTTGAAGTGGACATGGCCTCTATTTGAAGTATAAAACATTGGACAATTATTTCAGGACAAAAAATCCCCAAAAATAGGACATTTGTTTCCACACATAGGGAGTATGCTTCTTGTGATGCCTGCATGGTTGGAATGAAAAGGGTCCCCAATTGCTTGTTTAAGACAGTGTAACTGTGAGGCTCTGTCCCTATTTTGTTTATATTTGTAAAGTTTTAAATTTTATTATTTAATTATTGTAGTATAAAATGTGTAGATGATATATACTACTCTCCATCCCACAAAAAGACCTTGATTTCACTGAAATCTATGGATTAAGTTTAATCCCGTAATTACAAAGGGAGTATGTTGTTGTAATGCAAATCCATGGATTGAGTATTGAAGGAGTATTTTGACTACCAAAAAGTGTATCGATAAAAGTGTATCGATGATCAGCATGATCAAAATCCATGGATTAAACTGCCAGCATTGTTTGCAATGCCCTGAAGCACTTGTCAAGCGCGTGCATAGTTTAATTGCCAGCAATGAATGAGTACAATTAGAAATCATGGTTTTAATTTGGGACAAAATTTAAGTCAATATCATGGTCCTTTTGTGGGACGCATGGAGTATGGGATAATATAATTTGTAATAGGATAGTAAATTACTTTTAAAATTAGAAGCTTCTTAACTTAGCGTTGTTTGAAAAGAGATATTTTGAACCATTCTAAAAGGGGCCTTGGAAAAATGGTGTTTAATAGGAATAATTCCAAACAAGTTGAAATAATTACTAGGCACTGTTTTGCCCATTTTGGGATAAACTACAATAATAATATTGAGATGCAATGGACTTTGGGATTCGATAGCATTTTGTTAGTGAAATACAATGGATCTCATAATTGGATAAGATATGTGCACCCATAATCAACACTAATAACAATTGAGCATAGTTACTATTATCAAACAAAATTCATTTATATTCATGAAAAAATTTCCACTGCACTTTAGCATGCACTATTTGGACACCGTAAGAAAAAGTTATAAATTTTCAAACTAGTGCCTATAGGTGTACCCAAAATCAAAATCAACCCGACGCTCTCATTTTGAGCTTGAATGCTCTCCAAGAGATGAAATTTTAGACAATGGTCAAGTTCCTGTGGTATACATCTATACAATGACCTCCCTCAATTTGCAAGTCCTGATTTTATCTCACCTAACCGACCTCCTATGTTGGCTTAAACCCAAAAACTGTGCTGATGCAAGCACATCAACATACACTGGGGGAGGCATGAATATCTGTCCAGACCCTGTATAATCTGTTGGCACTCGTTGGATCATCCATCTTCTTCATGTATCATACAGTGTTCAGCTTTGCCCATTCAATGGATTTGTGAAGAGTGGCATATATTCCTGCAGTCCCAAGCAAACCCAATCTGTGGTAGTCAAGTCATCGGTGCTAATCTGTTTGTGTCTCCGAGCTGTTGCCTTGGTCGTGTAAAGAGGGCCCAACTTCAAAGTCTCCACTGCCGTCGTTACTGCAGCCCTCGAGGTTGACTTCAATATGCAGCGAGGCATCGCTCATGGGAGACTTGGCAGCAGCGTTCGGTCGAGGCAGCATGCTCATCTTTTTGGAGCCTTTTGGAAGGGCCAATTTCTTGGCCGGCAATCCGGGGCGTTTGCCCCTGTCTTTCTCATCTGTTGCCCTTTTAGTCCTCACACCACCACCACTACCTGAAACTCCCACAGCAACACGACCTTCTGCGGCGCCGTTTCCTTGTTCAGCTGCCATTCTTTGCTTGCCTCCAGCATTGTTTGGTGTGTCAGACTTCTTTGTTTCGTTCGTGCCGTCCGCTGGAGGAGGCTCCTCAGTATCCACTGCGGCTAAACCTTCAGGTGGAGGGGCCTGAGACATAGGTGAGGGGACTGGTCTCTCGCCCCAGTCTTCGACAGGAAACTGAAAAGTGGGCCCAAAATTGAAACGCACAGAGCATTTCTTCTCAGGCAAGGGAAGCGTGTACATTGAGGCTGCAGGGAAGTATTCACCAGCGTAAATGTCCGTATATGCAACGCCCTGACAAACGCCGTTCTTGAAGAAAGACACTTCACTCCCTGTAAACGCATGAGCCATAGTCATTTCAACGAGCTCATGTAAATGGATGACCGACTCCTAGTAGAGGACCTAAGATATAGCATTCTTGTAGAAGTGTTACAACACTCGACGTTCTGGCAAATGCGGTGTTATTTTGGTGATGGAAGTGGGAAAAACAGAATCCTCAGAGACATGGAAGAGCAACAGATTCAACTGACTTCAAAAATGCAGAACACGGAGGAATGAGTCATGGATGTTATACCTGGGACACGCTTAGGAGGCCCTTCTTCCTTCTCAACTGGTACTGGGTAAACTGCCCTAGTGCCAGGGGCTTTGGTGACGTATAATTCATACTTAGGTGCATACTCAGCACCATTAGGTAGACTTATGTAGAAGCCAATGACATCTCCCTCAATATATGGAGCGCTATAAGGTTCTCGAATGGCTTGATGCACTTTGCTTCCATCGACATCCCTGCATTTCACTGATGTCAATTCCAAATACAGGCTGACAATAAGATGACAAGACAACTAAAAGCCAGATATTATAACAGTGAGATAGGTAGACGTCCATTCTACAACATTCTCTTGGTCTAAATGTTTGTACATTCATGGAGATAACCGTCACTTTACAAATTGAAAGTCTATCTTTGATCCAGATTGCTATGATAGCCATTAGCTCTATTCAGAGACATGGAAACTTTCAACAACCAAGAAAACTTTACTCAATACCTAATGCACCACGATCACCAAGCACATCTGTCAGGCGAGGGTTACCTGAAGGCATAGCTGTTTGCATCAAAACCCACAGGCGCCTGCAAGTCACCCTTCCATGTGCTCCATCCTAGACGAGTGTGTCCAGTCGCGCCAAGATCTTTCACTATTATTTCAAAGTACCAGGCTCCCTCTGTAACACCACAAGTTGCTCTTACCATCCGATAACCTTTCTCACTGCTAGCTTGCATTTTGTCCAGAGAAAGCTCTACCTTTTCCGCTTTCTGATCCTGCACAAGTGAGGTGAGATACAAGAACGATGAATATTATGATTCTTCACTCCTTAAAACTTAGGATAATAAGATGCACCCTTGCCGTAGAATTATAACAGTATGTTGAATGCTCAAAATTAAACTTCAAGAAACAATAACCCATCTCCCACAAAAACTTTAACACTACTGTAGTTACTACTTCCAATATGAAAACTCACAAAACATAGGCAGGAAGCATCCCAGTTTTCAAATAATCAGTGGTGCATTTTGAGAAGTAACAATAGAAGAATAGGAAATTAAAGTGCAAGAAACTCACTTTAGACAATTGTATTCCGTTTCTCTCCTCCAGTGAATACCGCTGGGCAGGATTCACTTCAATGCATTCCTCTTTCTTCTCTCCACTCGGGATTCTGACGGGTTTGGACTTTCTGCTGGCCTTTCGGGTGGTGGATTTACTCCAGACGTTGGTCTTCTTCTTAGGCCTTTTCACAACCACCTCTCCCACCTCATTATCCAAAGCTGCTGACGCATTCCTCTTCATCGAGGCTGGGACTATCTTCGTACCATTTGTCTCAACACCTACAAGATCACAGGGCAGAAATACTATGAGACGTCCTTTCCCAAAGTTAACCCCTAAACGTCTAAAACGCCCAATATGGCCATCTGCATCACTGAACTTTGCAACGGCGGCATTTTCTCGTTCTACCTCGGGTTTCTGATTGCAATTCATCATTTTAAAGCTCTTGTAATACAAGATCAACAGTGTCGACCGTGTCAAACTGAAGTCATTTTCACACAAACAGATGATTTGCAGCAAGGGGTCCAATTTTCTTACACTACAGAAAAATACACAGTGGACGCTTAGGGGGTTAAGACTCCTAATCTACCACTATAACCATACAATTACGAGGAACATAACTCATAATGTCGCCGTTCTCCATATCCAGCTTGCCAATCAACCAAACAGCACAGCTGCCAACTAAACTAGAAGGTCTTGTAGGTCACTTGTTAGTAAACGTGAAGAAAGCCAGAATGCAAGATTCTTCATCGATTCATACCATCGAAATCATAGCTTTCGGGATAGTTAAACGCTCCCCACTCTAACTTCCTTTCAGGCCCTAAACCCTAAACCAGCTATAGACTGCTTTACAAAAAACAAAAAAACTTCTCAGCTCGAGAAGAATTAAAATTGGTTGAAAAGATTTGCACATTGGAAGGTGGAGAACAAGAAAATGCGCATGAACGACATCGTACCAGCTCGTTTCTCTTCAGCCGGTCCTCGCTCTTCAGGTTCCGGTTCGGCCTCATCAACCGCTGCAGCTGCATCCGCCATTTCGACCTCCATCTCAGCGTCGTCGCCCGCTACAACAGCTTCGCCCTCAGGTTCTCCATCCTCCTGTGCATCTCCGCCCTCTACAGGCACCTCTACATCCCCTTCTACATGCACCTGCTGCTCGGTACCATTGCGTTCCCCTGCATCATCCAGACCTATTACTATTTCCCTACTTTCTTCGACCCGTACCGTCTGAAACCCTAAACCTCCCTCGTGCACCGCTCGCTCCTCGGCATTATCAGGCGCTTTCTCCCGCTCCCCTCGCAGCTTGTCAGTCTCCACTTCCGCGGGCAGGGACTCCATCACGGCGTCCTCTTTCTCCACAATGTCTTCTTGAGGCTCCCCTGTCTCCACCCCGACCATCTCTTCTCCTCCTGCTTGTTGTTCTTCACCAGAATCCATCGCTGTCACTTCCTCGGGCTTCTCCATCCCTGTTGTTGTTGTTGTTGTTGCATCTTCTTGTTGCTCCCCGACCTCCATCACGCCCTAAATTCAAAACCTCTAATAAACCACTCGATCCCTGTATCATTACCGTATCATCACCGCAGAGTCGCTATGTAATGTGAAAAGTTCCTACACACGAACCCAAACCATACAGGAACGGAACGCTCCACCATCTCCGTCAGTGAGCTCGGGGGAGGGGGTGCGCCTCACTCAATTCTGCACCAAAATTGTGGCCGCGACGTTCGTTGGGAAGAGAAAATTGAGGCGGAGACGACGAAGAAACGATGTAATCTGATGATTGCGTTGATCGGAGGGAAATCCGTTCCGATGCAGAGCTTAAATCATTCCCGGCCGATGAGCTTTATGTGTTTCACCTGATTCACAAGACACCGGAAGAGAGACAGACAAAAGAGTCTTTTTCTTTCTCAAACTGGCTTTTCATTCTCTCCCGAATTTTCATTTCTTTTTCTTTTCTTTTTCATTTCTTTTTTGATTGACTTAGTGACCTGTGGCCGTGACGTTTTGGATTTTACAGTTTTAGCACACCAGTACATTTTTATTTCATAATTCTTAACCCCAAGGATTTATAGATTTGAAGTGATAAATTCAATCAATATATTGTAAATAACATGATGGGATAAAATTCTACATAATCAAAATTAGTGAAGAGCATTAAATGTGTTAGTCAAAAAGACAAATAAATTTGAACTTAAGGAAATTCACATGGAACTTAAAAATTGGAAACGTTTTCATAAGGACGACAAACAGATTACAACCTTTCTCAACACTACATCCTCTACAGTTTTTCATCCATCTAAATTTCTCTTGGTTCTTGTGCTAGTTAATTATCATTTGTACTATATGGATCTTCAAAACAAGATATTGTGATTTTTTGAAAAACAACACAATTGGTTTATGTCAAGTTTCATTCTTAGTTCAAAAAGTGAGACCTTATACATGATTTTCCATAATTAAAGAATCAAATAATGAAAACCATACCATCTCGTAGTGCATGTTATTCCAATTTCATTACAATATTTTTTTTAAAAACTGTGTTAATTTGGGATTTTTAATTGAATTTCAAGAGAAAATTTTGAAAAATTAATTTAAAAATATTAATAAAAAATATGATGAATCCAACTGTACAAACGTGATCTTCCCATTGCTATTTACAACTTTGTTTTGTACACCATCTCCATTTTTGTTTTTCATCAAACAGTTTATAACAAATCTTTGAAAACAATGTTGAATTGGGACGTTAAAGGGTTAACTCCTAAAGGACTTCACTCCTCTCCAAATTTAAATAATTGCAAAGATCCATTATAAAATGCAACTAGGAGGGATATTTTTGAACTTGATATATGAATAAAAGTTGTACATTATGATGTCATTTGTTCAAGAACACTTTTGAACTAAGATCTTTGAATTTTTTGGTGAATCACTTCAACATCAAACGAGGCATGAAATTTTCTAAATCATACATTTTCTAAAAATTTCACCAATAATCCCTCCATAGCAACCCTAAAAATTTGCAGTAAAAATTTCACTTCGCCAAAAGTCGACAACGGATGAGAAACACAGTTTCATTTCTATACATCATCCAATTTATGAACAGTTGGGCGTTTAAGGGTTAAGGTTTAAACATCCAAATGAGTAAAAATCAACCATATTGAATTTACTTTTGGTTTCGGTTTTCAAATCTAATTTTTTCTTCTAATATTGAGCATTTTACTGCATTTTGAAATTGAGAAATTTATTACATTCTCACTTAACTTTGCAATAATATTTTAATTTAGGTTGTGAATTATATTATATTTTTTAACCCTCTTTCTTATACCTTCTACCAAAAACTTTAAAGTAATTGAAGTTTATTTGTCGCCAATCTTGCCATTTCAGGGGTGCACTCTTTTATGTGTGTGAGGAATCATGTGGTTCAATCATTAGAGAAGAATTGGGGCCTTCAAAAGGCCCCTTCCATTTCAGATCTACTGATGCAGTCTCATGGGAAAAAGTAAATTTTTTTAAAAAAAATTCTAAATTATTTATAAAAAAAAAATCAAATTAAAAAAAAAATCCAATCTGACGTGGACAGCGACTGTCCATGTTAGAAAGGATTTTTTTTAATTAATAATATTTTTCCTAATTACGTTAAATCACATCAATGGACCTTCTAGAGGCTCCAAAACTTTTCTAATGAAGAGGGGGATTAATAAAAACATCAATGTACAAGATACACATACATTGATCATGTTACAATTTGATACGAAATAGATATGTGTATAGCCCTTAAAGGGATAGGTAGGGCCGGTTGGTTGGTACAACTTTCTTGCCATGACAACCCACTAGCAGCATCAAGCCATGTGTATCACACCACTGCTCAAACGAGCCCAATAGGTTTCGAACCCGGACCACATAAATGTGATACAACGCCCTTCACCAACCAACCAAAAAACTCATGACTTGGCGATAATAATTAACCCAAAACATACCTTTATGCTATCTCGCACCCAACCATCATTAATTTGCTATTATTGTTACTATTACTGTTACTTTTTGTTTTGGTTACTATAGTGTCCATCCTCGAAAGGGGAGAGTAGTATTGTTCCAATGTCCCTTTGTCCAGTGGGCATCGGGTCATTGACATTACGAACGGACACTTTATTCACGCCAACCCTTTTTATAGGGTCGGTGTTTCTATCTATCTATCTATTTATCTATCTATAGCCCTTAATTTCAAGATGTTGAACACGTGTATTTATATGGTAGGGCTCTACAAGTTTAATTGTATTTAACCCTTAAAGGCCAAGTGTCCTAAATGGGACATTTTCAATGTTCAAGTTGGTTTCTACGGTGTCAATTTTTATCTTGATTTTTTGAAAGGCATTATGTGAATTCTGTATGTCGATACAAAAAATAAAAAATGGGGATCCAAAATTTTTTGATTCCAACTTCATAAGTGGAAGTTATAGATTGAAAGAGGTTTTTTTTTGCTAGAATGGGCAGTCTGTACAAGGATTAAAATAAACCTTAGGAATGATTATTTTGCATCTCTAACTGTACTAAGATCTTGCTTTAGCCTACCAAAAGAATGTCTGGTAAAACTTTCATAGAATTTGACCGTACAGATTGCAAGTTTGTAGCATTTGAAGTGAAAAGATGAAATGTGACAATCTTTTGTGACCTTTTTTGACCATCTTTGGAGACATGGGAAAATTTGTTAAATTGGTCAAAAAATTCTTTAATATTTTTTAAATGTTCAAATTGGTATTAGCTATCAAAAGCCCAAAAAAATTCACAAGAAAATGAATAGAAAGAGGTGAAAATAATGCTCAAAAACAAGAAAAACCCATGGTTCTTTAGAGGTTAAGCTAGGATGGAAGAAACATGAACGAAAATCCGTTGACTGGGTCTACAAGATGCGTAGAAAATTTGATAGTATTAGCTGGGGCACCCAGAGATCGATTGCAATGCTATGCGCGTTGACTTCACACATTTCTAATTACTACCGCCGACACATGGTACGTGAATTGAAAATCATTGCTGCCATCCCTTCGAGCCCCGCTCAAGCCCTTCCACTCCGCGTTCGAAGTTATAAGTTAATTCGCCCACCCTCGGCTCGGCTCAGCTTGCCTCTCCTGTCTAACACTTCGCTTGGGCCTGTTTTCTACAGAAGCCAAAAGCTGCGAAGCTCACCTGTAGAGACGATGTTCTAAGTTATATGATCAATTTTCAATTTGGATTGGACAAGAGAATAACCACAAATACATCTCAGACCAAGACTGACGGCAAGACTAGATCTAAACTTGGAAAGCACTCTAGCAACGTTGCTAGAACAGAATATTCAGACAGACTTAATTAGTGCATATACAGAGTTACAGACCAAGTGTCTGTATATTGTATATCTGAGGCCATCTTCACACACAGGGAACCCTCACAATTTGACCCCGGGGCTAAACTTGGGGTGGGGGATAAAAATGAGGGACTTTTACCCCGGGGCAGTTTTTTTGGCCCCCATGCAGGTCAAAAGCACCATTGTTTTACCCCGGTAAATCATGTTTTACACCGGTAAAGGTTCCGAAAAGGGAGTCAAAAATTGACCCCCAACTCCCAATCTTCGCTTTTGAAAACAGGGTAAAGGTTCCGAAAAGGGAGTCAAAAATTGACCCCCAACTCCCAATCTTTGCTTTTGAAAACAGGGTAAAAGTTCCAGAAATGGGGTAAAAATGGGGCCAAACCATCCACCTTTTACCCCGGCAAAAATGTTTGGGACCCCTGTGACACAACATGCAGCGGCAGTGGTGCTCGCGGCTGGTGTCGGCGCAGCTGGCACACAAGAGTGCCAAAAAGCAAGAAGGTCATCTAATTTCCCTTGATGCCTTACTAAGTAAGCAACCGATCGAACCAACTGTAGAAAACAGAGTTATTTGTAACTTCATCCTTCTCACCCAAAATGCCGCCTGTAATCTCGCTTTCCTCTTTACCTCATTCATATTTATATATGATTGGAACACATATTTCAATACAAAATTGTTTCGCCCACTTACTGGAGTACTTATATCAGTGCAAGAATTGATTCCTTAGACATTTGGTGCTCGCAATTTTGATCTTCGATGGCATGGCACAATTGTGTAAGAAAATGTAGTTTTCGAGTTGCAGTGTCGGATTTTCATAGAATGGCGCACATATACGAACGTTGTCTTGCACCGTTCTCTACATTTGGAAGTCATGCCGAATGTCATCACCACTCTAAACCCTAAGTGGTCAACTCCATGATTAGGGTTTCGAAATTCGGAAACACGGAATGCGAAACAGCGTTGATTGATTCCTGACACACAAACAAGCAGAGGCTCAGCTTTGTTGACGATA
Organism: Pohlia nutans; assembly: GCA_022496805.1. NCBI lineage: Eukaryota > Viridiplantae > Streptophyta > Bryopsida > Bryales > Mniaceae > Pohlia > Pohlia nutans. The sequence continues at coordinate 38,449,005 of CM040085.1, forward strand.
GCGTCCTACGGTCAACGAGGTCGACGCCACGATGCATTCCATCAGGAAACTGGGGGGCAGGGGAATCAGTACAGTTCCTGTATGATTTCTTTTTATGTGGCCACATGTACAGGACCTGTATTGAAAATGTACATGTGTCGTATGGTGGCGGCATGGAATCCGAGCCAATTGAATCCATACATTATCTTTTACTGTGAGTTCTATATGGGAATTATCCTTTGTAGCAAACCTATATTGAAAATGTATTATTGCAAAGATTCTACAGATTCTGTATAAGTTTATTTCACTGTCATTTCAATATAGAATATATACACAAAGTCGTTTCAATATAGGATTCATGCAGAGACCAACAGTATGTACAATTATCATATAGTTATCATATTGTTTTCATACAAAACCTATATTGAATTTGGTGAAGACCTTGTATAGAATGCATATTGAATATATATGAAAACCATATTGAATCCATATTCCTTTATATTTTCATCATTTATTCCTATCACATTTAGTAATCCAAATGTTTAGAATGAATGCATACTGATATATTTAGTTTTTGGATATATTTAGTTTTTGGCAGTATTGTACTCAGTCGTAACAGTTTAGAGCTCCTACCTAATATTTAATTCTTTTTCCGGAATGATGAGAAAATTCTCGAAAATGTGTGGATAATCTTTGAGATTCTCTTTTTCACCATCAAAATTCATTTATTTTTTGGAAAAATAATTTCCTAAAAATTTGGGCATCCCCTTTTATAATTGTTTTTTTGTCGAAACAATGTATTTAATGTACAAGTAAGATACTGACAGTCAAAAAAATCAAAACATGTATCTTGGGGATGCCATGTACAAACTGATAATACATTTAATGTATAAGTAAATAAGAAAATAATCATGCATCACTTGTAGTGATTTTTAAGTGGTTTGATGGCTAGGGGCGCGGTTTGGATGAGTCAGGTGCACAGTTCGAATCTGAAGGACGACTAGTGGTGGATAGTTATGGGTGTTGGTGGGCCTCGCGGTAAGGTGGTGGTCCAGCGCAGGTTGGTGAGTGGCCCTCGGTACCTCACTGCAGGGCTTGTAGACAACCACGTGTTGAGATATCAAGGTACATGATTTTATTTTTATTTTTATTGTGACAATTTTATTAGTATCTAATATTTATATTGAATACTACATAATAACATGCAGGTTTAGTAAGGTTACTGTAGTGAAAGAGTTACAGAGATATAATACAGTTTTAATATAATTCCTGATTCTGTACTGATTCTATACCACTCTGACACATTACGCCACGTCAAAATTTCCCATACTGATTCAGTACATGATGTGTACAACTCCCCCTTCCTCGCAGTTTCCTGATGTCAGTGGTTGACTTTGTTGATTTCGTCCAAGTCATGTCTACGTGGAGGAGAACGCCTCGATCCGCGTGTTTTCCTGCATGGGGGTCGCGTTAAAGCCCCCCATCGAACTTCCCGGAGGATGGAGCCCACCAGTCGGGAGGAGGCCGGGCAGCCCACAGCAGGCTTCATCGTGGTCTTCATCGTCGGGCCTTGAAGGAGCAGGCTTCATCGTGGTCTTCCTCGACGGCTGACTTCATCGTCGGGCCATCCTCTTCATCGTCGTCTCCATCGTCTAGTTCCTGATCCCTAATCGTTCCTCCTCTCTCTCCTGCGGCGCCACCGGTTTGAGTGATCTTGGTTTTGAGATCTCCTTTAACATGCAGGTCTTCCATGCCTCATGACCTGCACCATGATGCCCACTGCTTCAGGCAGTTCAAGATGTGGACTCGTCCTAGTACGGTCAGATTGATTTCCAGAACTTGTGCCAGCTTCCGGATTCACCTTTAGAGACTGCTTTCTCTTCCGTAATAGGAGCAGCTCATCTTTTTTCACAGGGAACCCTCACAATTTGACCCCCGGGCTAAACTTGGGTGGGGGGTAAAAATGAGGGACTTTTACCCCGGGGCAGTTTTTTTTTGGCCCCCATGCAGGTCAAAAGCACCATTGTTTTACCCCGGTAAAGGTTCCGAAAAGGGAGTCAAAAATTGACCCCCAACTCCCAATCTTCGCTTTTGAAAACAGGGTAAAAGTTCCAAAAATGGGGTAAAAAATGGGGCCAAACCATCCACTTTTTACCCCGGCAAAAATGTTTGGGACCCCTGTGTTTCAAGGTCCAACCAAGTGTTTTCACAACGTTAATGTGATCCTCAAGCTAGCCTGTTAATTGATATGTACATAGCACGGTGTACATACCGCCATGTTAATCGATGTGTACATATCACGGTGGATTCTGTTGAGCACAAAGTCATGTTAATCGATGTGTACATATCACGGTGGATTCTGTTGAGCACAAAGTCAAGGTGATTCAATCGAAATGGCACCTGCAGCAGGCATCCAAACTACAGTACTTTAACGTGACTGCCTGGGCACTTTGAATGAATGTGTGCATGAAAAGTGTGTTACAGTTAATGATCGATATCGATTGTGTGGCGAAGTGCGTGTCCAGCCATGTTATCCAAGAATGAAAATACTTCGTTCTCAACACATGTTGAGCTTCGTTCTTGGTGGTACAGGTTGCATTCTTTGCAACCTGAAAGTACAAAAATGAAGAATGAAAAACGTAAAAAAACGTTCAAATCACGAAAGAACCTTGCCGAACATTGTCCAGAACACTAGTGCAAACTGCAAAGAGGTCATATTATGATGATGGAGGTCATATTGATTAGGGATCAGGAACTAGACGATGGAGACGACGATGAAAAGGATGGCCCGACGATGAAGTCAGCCGTCGAGGAAGACCACGATGAAGCCTGCTGTGGGCGGGCTGCCGGCCGGCCTCCTCCCGACTGGTGGGCTCCATCCTCCGGGAAGATCGATGGGGGGCTTTAACGCGACGCGTGCATGGATGGATGTATCTTAGGGAATGCCAAAAGGACCACACTTTCTTGTAACGCATACCACTGGCAAGATTCCCCATACCACACTTTTCATGCACACATAACATGGCTGGACACGAAAGATCACGTTTTTGTCGATCATAATTATAGAGAGGACTTACGATGGTTACTTAGATGTTTCTTTTTGTGAAGAGTTTCACGGAGAAACCGATGCTGCGATGGAGTCTGGAAGTCCGATGGCATTCCTGTTCTTCGTCTTGCTCTTTTTTTTTTGTTTTGATGCAATTGGAGGGGACCTACGAGGCAATCCTCTTGGCTCCCTTGCAGCCTCCAGACCTGAGCTGGTACTGTAGCAATTTCATGAACCTTTGTTTCCAGTAATTAATTCCATGTGCTTATTATTGTTCTTTCTCTCGTGTCCTGGCTTCCTTTGACCTAGACTGAGATCTTTGGCCAGGGACTCTCTCGAGTGATGCAATTGATCTTTCCTGGAATTTTGACATATTAGGGTTTCATTTGAATTTCATGCCTGGATGTGCAGTCCATTTTCTGTGCAGCGCTGAGAAAGGCGAAGCTCTGGAGTAAATTGAGTGCGTTTGATGAAACATTCACAGTTTTTGCACCAAGTGACGAAGCTTTCAAGAAAGTTTTCAAAGACACTCGCTTGATTTGCGTGTATGATTTCTACAATTCGCGGCCTTGCACTTCCACTGCAGATCTTCTTTCCGCTACAAATCTGGAAACAATTCTTCTGAATTCCTGTAAGCATTTCCGGTGGAGAGCATTAGAGGAGATCTTTTACGTCGGTCGATTACGAAACAACGATTATTCCTTTGTTAATTACTAACATTACGAATGATTTTACACAAGAAAATGTCGCAAAGAAAACATTCTTATCAGTTCTGTGATCTGTTGGAACAGTGGTCGAGGGATCGTTCCAGATAAAAGACCTAAAAGATGGAGAGCTCATTCAATTTGCCAGCAGCTCGGTTGAACAGGTAGCAATCTCTGTCTGTCGTAGGAGACTCATTTTGTTTAACCCCTAAAGGACCAAGAAGCCCAAATCGGGCCTCATGTTTGTTATAGCAGTTTTGAATAGGTTCTACGTAAACTTCCTTTTATTCAAATTTATTTGTATTTTGATCAACAAATGCAATGTTCTTTACTGATTCCAGTGATATAAAATCTGGTCCTATCTGAATTCTATTTTTCAGAATACAGTCGATTGAATTTTTCATTTTAAGCTATGAATCCTTGGTCCTCAGGGGTTAAAACTCTATGATTTGTGTATTTCACTTCATCTCTACGCATTTGTGTAGACAGCCATATTCTTACATCTCCAATTGATCGCAGATACACAAGACAAAAAACAGAACATATATTGGCAATGCTAAAGTGTCGACTGCGGACCTGTTAGCTGAAAATGGATTTCTGCATGTAGTTGACAATGTGCTAGGCAGCATAAATCCCCGGACGATGCATGCATCTGATGTTTCCATAAATGCCACAGCAATTCACATCACCTCTAAAGTCATCGATGCCGACGTTTTGGATCAAAAAGGGGTGCGTTTTTCTACTTGTGTTAAGTAAGCATTCATTTCTTGTTTGAGACTTTCTACAGTCGTTTCTAAAATCTTAGACTACAAGCAGAGACGTCGTTTCTCACTCTGTTCATTGTCGCTTTTCACTGTACACTTTTCACTGTACGATTTTCACTGTACACTTTTCACTGTACCCAAAAATGCTTTATGTCCAAGCGGTGGTTCGTGCAAAATTTCATGGTCAACAAACCGTCGTAGTGAGTGTGATAAATGTTTTAGTGTGAGGTTTGAAAGTGGGGTTGCAAGACATATTGCCGGGGACTGTACATGCTTGTCCTACGTGACGAATCGCACTCACCAAGTTCAAACAAAAAATTGGTGAGTGCGTAGTGGCGCCGTTTGACTCACAGAAGGAGTGAAAAGCGATGCCTTCTTGTAGTGTAAAAGGGTCTTTGTCATTTAGAATTTCACCTACCTTCGTCAGCACTCAACAGTTTGCTAACTTCACTACAAGGAGAAGGCGTCGCTTTTCACTCCTTATGTGAGTCAAACAGCGCCACTTTGCACTCACCCATTTTTGGTGAGTGGACTGGGTTGGACTTGGTGAGTGCAATTCGTCACGTAGGACAAGCGTGTACAGTGAAAAACGATAATGAACAGGATCCTGCAGAGTGAGAAACGACGCCTCTGCTTGTAGTGCTTCTAGTGGAAGTTTACTTGATTTATGTTTTCCGTCCTATGTGGCAGCTCAATGAGGCGGCAAATGGCGTCCTGACGATAAACATTCCTGGGCTCCAAGCCAATAGGGACATTGTCGGGTATCCTGATGGAGGGTTGACAAATCATATGCCACTTCTGTTCGACCCAGGTTTCAACAGAAAAGAGTTTAGTGAACCGGATAAAAAGTTTACATACCCTACCCTGAAGAACGTGCAGCGTCCTAAGAGCGATGAAGATCTTGCCTTCATGAGCGTAAGCTACCGCAAGTTCTGATGCTTTTCTGAAGCATATAATCGTCATCAATTGTTACAGTCTATACTCTCTCTCACTACCAAATGATATTAAGATTTGACGATGAATTGTTGCTTCTTTCCACTACAGGTACTTCAATTGGGTTCCTTGATCAGATCCAAGCAAGTAACATCGGTGGAGCTTGTGAAGCTTTACACAGCACGGCTGAAGAAGTAAACTCAATTGCTTCCTTGCCATATATATTCCTTGCTTCCTTGTGTAATACTCCCTCTGTCCAGAAATAACTGTCCTAGTTTTTGGCGTGTTTTAACTTAACCAAAAAAAATGGTCAATCTTCAAAAAACGTCCCAGTACTCAAAAAATGGTCTATCTTTAAAAGTAGTATGTAGTATTTGTGTCACTCTCATTGTCCGTCCCGTTTGAAGTGGACGGGGTCACGTTTGAAGTATAAAACATAGGACAAATATGGCAAAAAGAAAAATGCCAAAAACTAGGACAATTACTTTTGGACTGACTGAGGGAGTAGGAGGTTGTGCTTAGAGTTTGTGCTTGCTACATGTGTCCGGAACTAATCTCAGATCATGTCATTGTGGCTTTACTCTGAAACAGTTGGACTGAAACGTCATAGTAATCCTGAATCCATGTCTGTGTTTAAACTGCAGGGTCGATTATGTACTGAAGGCAGTGGTGACGTATACCGAGAAGCTGGCTCTTGAGCAGGCTGTTGCTGCTGATAAATTACTTGCCAAGGGAGTATACTTGGGTGATTTATCTTCACCACATAAAATATAAAATATAGCTGTGCATTTGGTAGTGTCCTTCCTAAATGTAAATATTTCAGTCGCTGACCTAAAGCTTACTTAGACGTCTGTGTTGAACTTGCCCTGCAGGGCCATTACATGGAATACCATACGGGCTGAAGGACATCTTCGCTGTCCCAGGCTATAGAACTACATGGGGCACAAGTGTTTTCAGAACTCAAGTCATCAACGAGGAATCTTGGGTTTATCAAAAGTAAGACTCCAAGAGAAGTGAGCCCGACACAATGTATGTGGACTTAATTTCGATAAGATTTATCCGATCATGTTTCTTAACCCCTAAAGGACCAAGAATTCACAGTTTAAAATGACAAATTCAATTGATCGTAGTGTGAAAACATAATTTAGGTGGGACCAAATTTTATATCACCAGAACTAGTGACGATCATTGCATGTGTTGGTCAAAAAACAAATAAATTGGAACATTCAAGAGGAAATCTAAATAGGACCTACTCAAAACTGTTAAAAAAAACATGGATCCCAATTTGGGCTTCTTGGTCCTTTAGGGGTTAAGAATATGCAGATTGCTCGCTCCTGACCTGATTTTTCTGTGGGTACATTCTTACGTTTTAATCTGTAATATTTTTGAGGAGCTCGTGGAATTAAAGGGTTTAGGGTTTGGGGTTTTAAGGTTTAGGGTCTGAGCTCAAGCTAAAAGAGACTGTGCAAATCATGGCAGGCTGAAGGCTGCGGGTGCAGTTCTCGTAGCCAAACTTGTGACGGGGGCGCTGGCCTGGGATGACATTTGGTTTGGAGGCCAAACGAAGAATCCGTGGAACATTTTGGAAGGTAGCACTGGATCGTCTGCAGGGCCAGCTGCCAGTACATCTGCAGGTACTTGCATTTTCACCAATTTTAAAATGTCCGAAGATTACAATAGATTTAGATAAGAGCATGCACACCCTTCTTCCCACTGCACTGCAGTATAATCACATTCAAAATTTGGTGTCAGAAGCTATCCTCTCCACACCCTTGAACTGCTATAATCTCCCTCTATATAGTGCGTGAATCAATCACAATCACTATACATGGGTAATCATTATTGTCCATCAATTTAGGATACCAAGCCCTTCCTTGAATTAGCTATTATAGAGGGACTAGAGAAGCATCATTCTATCTTGCTCATATTGTGTATCACTCTCACTGGCCCTGAATTTTCAGCATTAAATATGAGCATATTTCAGAGTCTAAGGGCTCATGCAGGCGTAGGATGTGCATGTTGTAAGGTGAATAGGAAACTTAAAACATGACTCGGAATTCATAGGAACTCAACTTTGGCCAAATGGTAAGTCTTGTGCCAGGTAACGTTCCGTTTGCAATTGGCTCGGAGACAGCAGGGTCCATCACGTATCCATCTTCTCGTACCGGCATAACTGGCTTGCGTCCGACCTTCGGAATGGTGGGAAGATCCTGGGCTATGAGCTTAGCTGAGAGCTTGGTAAATATCCTCTGTCAACAGTGTACGCAATTTCAATTCTGTTCTTGCTTGCTGTAAGCTCTCACTATCAACATTTGATGTACCGTACATATCGCATTAGTCTGTTAACCCTTAAAGGACCAAGGATTCACAGTTTTAAAATGACATAAAATTCAATTGATCCTAGTACTGTGAAAAATATAATTCCGATGGGACCAAATTCTATATCACTACTAGAACGAACTAGTGAAGATCGTTGCACGTGTTGCTCAAAAAACGAATAAATTCGAACAAGAGGTAGTCCAAATAGGACCTACTCAAAACTTTTAAAAAAAACATGGCGACAATCCGGTCAACGTGGACGATTAGGGGTTACTTAATGTCCTGTTTAATTTCTGTTTTGTGCAGGATAAAGTTGGTGCTCTCTGTCGATCTGCAGCCGACTGCGCGGTAATACTCGACATAATCAGGGGCAAGGATCCAAGGGACTGGTCGTCAGAGAATATCCATTTGACGGACCCATTCTCCGTGGATATCACCAAGCTGACGGTGGGATACCTTCCTGATGCAGACATGGGGGTAAGCTAGATTCTTTGAAGCACTTGATTGGTGATTCCAAGTATTTCATGTTGAAGAAAAGCTGAATATTGACTACCGTTGAGAGTTTCAATATCACAAACTTTACGATTTATAAAAAAAAAGAGGCACTCCATCGGCGTGGATTGAGACATGCTGTTGCAAATGAGTGAGTTTGGCTCATATCACCAGTAAGTTGTGTGTATCACTGGTTCGATCTTTGGTGCTAGTACGTGAAATTGAGTTGGTTCTTCGGTGTTGGTGCTACATCGATCAAGGTGGTGAAAGTCCTTGCGGCGAAGAAGGTGAAGATGGTACCATTCAATCTGAACTACACTGTGCCTTCAGCGCAATTCTTACTCAACGTAACGATGGACGTGGAGACGTTGGCGCACTTCGACCACTGGCAGCGAGCACGTCAAGATGCCAAATACGAGGATCAGACGGCGTGGCCAGTTGAGCTTCGGCGTGCTCGCCTTATTTCCGCTGTGGACTACATACAGGTTTGCAATTCTGGAACGTACTCTCGGTTTTGTTGAATTTCCAAGTTAAAAGAACCAACACTTCGGTCCAACTTCCATGTGTGCAGTTTCTCACTAAAATATAAGTTTTTCTAAGGGACTTTGGGGGACCCAGTTTCACATTTCAAGTGAGCTTTTGAGCTTTTGAGAAAAATGTGGAGAAATAGTCATGAAGTATTAATAGAGGGTTCTCCAACTCTCGACTACATACTCCCTAACCAATCAAATTTGTTCATGTTCGAGTCCATGGAAGTGTGCACCACTTCATGGCCGGGTAACTATGAGACAAATTGTCATTATACCACTTTTCCCCTCCTCGTCTTGCCTACTTCTCAAACCCGAACAAGAGTTACTATTTGTGTCAGCTCCTAAGTGCTCAAACTAAAAATAGGAATATCACTTTCCAAAAGCCTAATAAATAATAGTAAATAATAGTTACTCCAGAATATACATGCCCCAATCACGTTATTTCTAAACGATTTACCATTGGACCGCAGAAGTGGGCTTTCAAACACATTCATCATCCATTGAATGTGTTCACAGGGCACGGGGGGAGCCATTGCCTCCAGTAGAGAGAAGTGAAAATGTCAGATTACCCCCTCCAACTTTGTAAACGAAAAGGTTGAAGGAACGGGGTAATCTGACATTTTCATTTTCACTACCTCAGGGTATTGGCTCCAGTCCTTGGACTTCCTCTGGTTGGTGGTTGTGACTTTAGGTTTTGCACGTTCTAAAATTGCTGAGTAAATGTGCTTCCACTGGTATAGGCGCAAAGAGTTCGTGGAATTCTGGCACAGGAAGTTATGGACACCATCCAGAAGCAGAAGATAGATGCGTTTATTGGAAATGCAACAGACTGGGAGAAAGTGTGTGTAAGCAATCTTGTGAGCTTGCCGGTCATAGTGATACCCACGGGCCTCAAGGAGATAAATGGTACTCGGCGTCGGATTACCAAGCAAACCGGCATATACGGTGCTCCCTATCAAGATGGAACGGTATGAACAGAACTTGACCTCATTTTAGTGTCAGTTGTTCTAACATTCCAAAATACTGTCAGTGTTGGAGATTGAAAATAATTGAAGTCTTGTGATTGTGTACCCAGGTTCTGGCTTTAGCAATGGCGTATCAGTCAGTAACAAATCATCATCTTCAGCGTCCGCCGGTTGACAACCTTTGTCCTGGGGACGACGCTCTTCCATAGCCTGTTAGCCCTGGGATTGTTATTAGCTTGTCTTCATGGGGAGCAAAGATGCACTCTAGCAACCAGAAGGTAAATGAAATGCGCCTTTCATTTGTTCCAAAACAATCCAGCAATTCTTGAGAAACAATGAAAGGGTACCAGTAGTACATTGTGAGCATTGTGTACCAAAGGGTACGAAACAACAATGGCGATGAGAACATAAGGAAGTCCTACTTGACATATCGGAGTTCAACAAACTTCTTGTAGTCATGTGTATGCAACCTACTAGCTAGTAATTTATGTAAGTTCTAGAAATTGTGCAAAATAAAGTAACATTAGAGTTGCGGGTTGCGGGAGTTTTGCCCTTCAAAATGTGATCCAAAATTTCTTTCTTGAAAAATAAATTGATGTAAGTTGGATCTACAACACTTTGATTTATAAATTTTTGGAATCTCCACAAGAAAAATATGAGTTTACAGCTCAATGTCCAAATCATACACACTTACTCCATAGTTCTCTACATTCATTATTACAGAGCTTTGGTTTTGCATGATGTCAAATATACTCTATGATAAATAAAATGACCTTGTTGGCACAAACTCTGGATCTTGATAAGTGAATGAATTTTTGACACATAGACGATCAACTTCTTGAAAAAATGAATGGAACTCACGGACCAAATGTACAAAGGTTTTTTCTAATGTACTATCAATATCAGCGGTTTTCAATCTCGGGGAATGCGAGTCCGTATTGAATGAAGCATGCATGCCCACTACATTCAACTCTCCATCACCAACTATCTGAAGCTTCTAGTATGTACACCAAATGAACATCTGCTTTGATAGAAGGATGCTCCCATCCCATTGTCAGGAATTTCGCGCCCCTAAAAATTCTGATCTGCAGGATCAATAAAGAAATTATTGCAATTAATTAGCTATACCCATAGAAGGAAGCAATGCAGGATTAATAAAAGAAATTGTTGCAAATAATTAGCATACCCATAAAAGAAAGCAATGCAGGATCAATATTACCAAGGAAGTTACTTCATGCAAGTGACATGAGTTTTTGATAGTGTAGTAACTTACGGGAAATGCACTATTAGCAAAGGCGTCGCTTCTCACTCAGAACAGTGTCAGAGTTCACTGTATGCATTTTTCCTACGTGACAAATTGTACTCAGCAAGTCTTGAGCGCCTGAGCAGTGAGTGTGTCATGGTGCCGTTTGATTCACCTACCGAGTGAAAAGCGACGCCTTCTCCTTGTAGTGAAGTGGTATGTTGTGTGGAGGTCGTAAACTTTGCCTTGCTTTATATAACATTTAGAGGGGGTGATTGGATGGGAATGGTCTTCCTTTTCTTCTCCTCCACATGATCAACTTGGCATTCCGGATGACTGCGCTTGTGCGCAACGAGGTTGCACTTAAAAGCAAATTTCATGCCACACGTGCAAACAATGGGCTCCCCACACAGCTTCTCATGGTCACGTACATCCACCTCAATATGAAACCTGCACACAACAATAGAGAGTTATTTTTTAATTCAAAAGGCATATGACCCATCCCCTCCCTGTTTTTTATGCCATATCACCCCCTTTTATACTTAAACAAGGTCATAATCCTGTTTTTAGACTCCTTTAATAACAAGAACGGTATAACCACGAGGCTCGGTCCAAATTTCCTTTATGTTTGTTGTAAATATTTGTACAAGTTTTAAAATTAACTTTTGTATTGTTAGAGTAGTATAAAATGTGTAGAGAATATATGTTGTATTAGGATGGTCCATTGCTTGCAAAAGTAGATTATTCTTAGCTTAGCTAGCCTTGTGTGAAATGGTATACTTTGGACCATCCTAAAGCAGGTAGTGTTGAATAGGAAGTGGACTCTTAAAAAGTATAAATTGTTATGTAGTCTCTGTCCAAAAGGAGGGACAAAGCCAATAAACTCAATTATTCATTGACTTGAAATTTTTTCACTGTAATGCACAAGTTTAGATTCAAGTTTTGTACAAGTGCACAGAATTTTACCTTTTTATAGTAAAAATAAATTAAAAAATAAAAACGACCAACTTAACCTTCAATTTTCCAAGAAACCATATTTTGATTTTATTTAGACTATAATGATCTATGGTTTGTTGGAAAATGAGGAGGTAATGGAAATGCCTAAGTTACCTCTTGCCACACTTGCGACACGCGTGTCGTTTCTCGCCCTCCGAGTGCTTGCGTCCGAAGTGCCTCCGGAGCTCGTACAAGCCCACGAAGGTCTTGTAGCACGTGGGGCACCGTGACGGGACCTTCTTGTTGTGGCCTGCTCTCACAGGAGCTGAGCTGGTGAGTTTGTCGGTGAAATGGGCTTTGTCGGTGAAATGGGTTTTGTGGTGCATTCTCATGGTCTGTGGGTTCCTGAATGTCCTGTGGCACCCTGTGAATGCGCATTGGTACGGCCGCCTGTTGTGGATTAAGGCCACTGGCACCATCACCGCTTCTTGTTGCAATGCCTGCCACATCACATCCATAATTTCATGTCCAAGTTTTGAGGCAATTGTGTCATTCTTTTGTATGTTTTTCAAAGTTGAAAATGGGTGCACTACACAAAGAAGGCGTCGTTTTTCACTCAGTAGGTGAAGTCAAACAGCGCCACTTCGCACTCACTGCCTAGGCGCTTAAGACTTCAGTTGGTGAGTGCGATTTGTCATGTAGGACAAGTGTTCACAGTGAACTTTGACACTATTCTGAGTGAGAAGCGACGCCTTTGCTAGTAGTGATGTCAAATTACAGAGAAAACAACGTACATGTCGTGAACCCAGGAAATGACTGTGGGAGTTAACTTTCACCGTAGTTAATAGAATAAAAATAAAAATAAAAATGCTCTTACACCACATACTACACTAATTTTTGCTAATAGTGCTTGTGGTACTAATTCCAAAGGCCAAAATTGACACCCAATCATTTGCTTACACTAGGAACAAGAACCCATTGCACAATGATACAATACAAGGCCCAACTATACAAGGACACATCAGAGGAGCACGTACTAAAAACTCACCTTGACTATTAGCAAAAAGTAGTGTAGTACACTCATTGACAATGACTAATTGTCTATCCTCCCCACTCTAAGTACTCTTAGAGTAGTTCATGACTGTTTGTCTCAAAGGAGAAAAAACTGCGTGCCATGGGGAGGAACACACAATGCAAGTGTCCAGTTGTGATAGATCATACACTGCATGCTTTATTTGTTAGCAACATAGAGGAGTAACCACTATGGCAAAATGAGTCTTTTCTGAGTGGTCACTGCTCACTTGATGAGTGAAACTGGTCACATAAGACAAAAGCCGACTTTGTCGTATGTGACAAGTTACACTCACCAAGTGAGAACTAAGAAAAGACTCATTCTGCCGGAATGAACTCAAACAACGTACCAGCGGAGAAACTCAAGCAACATTTAGGAATCGTAATGTTGTTATAGCTACTCCCCTAAAGACTTTGCTAACAAACGTGTATGGTCATATCTTGGATACTTGCAAACTATCTGATACATAAAGACATTGATCACAACACGAAACTTGCACCTTTGGACAGGAAGTTAATCTCTTATGTCTCTTGTTGGCTAATCTCTTGTTCGTCAATTGGAGAAAAAAATAAATTTAACCCATAACCCTAAACTCTTTCGTTCAATGTGAGCCCTTTGATCAACCAAAAAGCACAGATCAAAACATTTAAGATTCAACAAAAACTACTTGGCATAACCTTGTGGAGTCTCTCTGTTATCTAGTACTCCATAGTTTATGATAAACGTGGCACAATGAAACGTTACATTTCTTAACCCTTTAACATCCCGATTCAACATTGTTTTCAAAGATCCATACTGTACAAATGATAGTCAACTAGCACAAGAACCTAAAGAAATTTGGATGGATGAAAAACTGTAAAAGATGTAGTATTGAGAAAGGTTGCAATCTGTCCGTCGTCCAGTATATGAATGCAGGCGCGTTAAAGGGTTAAGCAAACAACTGCATAAGCTAGCTAACCCAAAAAACAAAACAAAAAAATATCATGACAGAAAATTGGTGTAAGCAATGTACCTGCTTCAAGCTGCTGTTCCGTGGCCACGACGTGCTTTCAGGGGAGCTCGCCTTAGCAGAGCAATCTGCTCTCTGTTCAAATCCTTGCACTTCGGCGGCCATGTCTGAGATCCCAGATTGTGTGCACCGACTGTCGCCAGAAGTAGAGCTCTGGCTGTCAAATTCTGTCAGGCTGGGCTCAGACAAAATGGATTTCAGAGTGTACACCAAATTGGGGTGCATTACCGGCGCTTGTTGTAACTGGCTGCTAAAATTTGGTGAACTGTAGAGCCGGCTCGGATCGTCCAAAACGGAACCACCATTCAAAAACTGCACAACTTGTGATTGAGATATTGTCAAACTGGACTGAATTCCCATCGTCTCGCACTTCCCTTGCTCCATGATACATGAATAATACTGTGCACACGAAGAAGAAAAATCACATCAAAACTCATGGAGCCCTATGGCCGAATTCATTCGCAAAAGAATTTACAGAAGGAGCACTAAATTCTATGTCTTGTTCATCACCCAAAACAGAGAATCATTCAGCTAAAAGTTATCACTTTGCTGGAAGAAATCAACACATGTTTGAAAGAACGAATACTAACAGCTTTCTATTGATCAATAAGAACTCAAACTACTACAATGTTCATAATCATATCGAAACTCAGTTTTGGACGGCTGAATTCATTCGCAAAAGTATCTAATGAAGGAGCAGAAAATTCTATGTCTTGTTCATCACCTACCAAAACAGAGAATCATTCAGCTAAAATTTATCACTTGGCTTGACGAAATCAACACGAAATGATCACGTTTGAAAGAACGAATACTAACAGCTTTCTATTGATCAATAAGAACTCAAACTAAAATGACAAAACAATTCAGTTTAACTCAAATGATTTCTCAAAGCGTAGAGTATCAACTTACCAACATGTCCATCCAAGCACCAGGTTCGTCACCAACTGCACACTTTGGAGCTTCATTTTGCCTCATTTTGCATGATAGTTTCAGCCTGCTCACAACTGCAATTGAACCGTACAAACCAACTGAGACTTGCAAGCCATCAATTGCTGAAAACTCCCACTAAAACTCCCATCAATGGCTGGCATGTGCTCAGTACTCTTGTGTCTAAGCTTAAGGATGTCAACGAGAGCAAAGACTGCGCGGTGACCTCACCAACCAAAAAGGCTTTTATGGGCCTGTTTTACGCGCCAGCTAACATTGATGTCAAGACGATGGACATTCCATTCCGGTTGCAGCTTACTTTTGCTTGCAGACATTCGGAAGAAGTACAGTACCGTGATCTAATTTTTGCCTCTTCTTTTTTTTGCTGTTTTTGGGATGTGAACGAAAAAACAGATTTTCTAGCTGAAGACCTTGATGAAATGATCTTTGACCCCCTGTTATGGAAGATTTGTAACAGATGGGTTTTCTTGAAACTTTCATCTCCGGATCACTCAGTCAACCCGAGCAGTTAGTCTCCCACCAAATGGCACTCATATATATATTTTGTATAATATAAAGTTGAGGCAGGAAGTTCAAACACCGGTGGGAGGGAGGGTTTGAACCGGTAAACAAGTGCTGAATTAGACTATGGCTAATAAAACCTCAGATGATTGCATTGAATGATAAAAAGAGACAACCACAACTACTTCCTACCAGGGCTGCTTTTAATCCAACAACATTAAATGAGACCCATGTGCTAATAGCCAAAAGAAGAATGGGATCTTCGGAGGAAAATCCAATCAATTTTGGCACCAACTAGCCCAGTCACGGTAAATGGTGGTTAGAGCCTATGACCGCGTGGTCAAACGGCTTTAACTGAATTTGGATCTGAAGAAAGTAGAACGCCGTTCCTTCAAGGGAACAGTGTGAACAGTGTTTTTTTCTTTTTTCAGGACTTGTATAAGGTACACTAATTATGGCTATTAGTGTGTGACACTAATTGCGACAACACACTTGAGTTAACCGAAAGAAGCCCATCTAACTTCCCTTTTTGCTCTACTTCTAACTTCTTTCTTGAAGTATACTTGGGTTGAATAGTGTCATGTCATAGATTATCCCCTTGTGGGCCATGGGTTTGGAGCTTTGGTGGAAGGTGTGGGAGTCATTGCGAGGTATGGAGAATAATGACAGTGGCTTGCTTTAGATTGTCTCCCAACTCATCATAGACTAGTTTTTGGTCTATTTATATTTCAATATGAATTCAAGAGAATTCAACACGAGTTTGCTAAAACTTTCCTCTTTGGGTTGACTTTTCGGTTAACTCTACTATTTTAACAGTTTGAGATTTAGGGGTTGAAATTTTTAGTATGTGACGCTAATTGTCATTAAACCATGTTTTTACCCCCTCTTTGTATCAAAATTAGTGTGTGTTTGTTGAATATGAAAATCAGGAAGGATTTCAAATCATCTCATTTAACCCCGAAACATTCTCACTCCTCTCCAAATTTGGAGAATTGCAAAGATGCATTATAAAATGCAACTAAGAGGGATATTTTTGAACTTGATGTATGAATAAAAGTTGTACATTATGAATTTTAGATTCTATCCATATAATTATATTTATGATTGCTATCACCAATATTTTTTTATTTAAGATTTGAAACTTAAAATTCAAAATTCTTTTGTGATTGGATTACAAAAAAGATATTGGCAATATGTGGATGAAATTTGTTGCGATGGGTTGAAATGTAATACTCTAAGGAGTGTAGTGATTTTTAGAGAATGTTTGGTTGTTTAATTTTATGAGTTGATTTTTTCAAGAGCACTTTTGAACTAAGATCTTAGAATTTTTTGGTGAATCAAGTGCTGCAATATGAAATGAGGCATGAAAATTTCACAAATCATCCCCTTTCTAATCGGTTCATACATACATGAAGCTAACTTCCTATAAAATCTGTTAGACTTAGTAAAAAGTCCACATTGCAAAAATGCATGACGGATGAGAAAACAAAGTTTGATTTTGTACATCATTCAAAAAATGGATGTTTGAACATTTAGAGTTAAAGAAATTGATTTTTGTATGTGAGATCATATATAAAGGAGAAGTTTTATCTAAATCAATTCTCATCATACAATATGAAGTCTACAATTGGTATTCCAACATATATGTGAATTCTTCTAAAAATCCAACAAATTCTTGAAGTGTTAAGTTTCCAATTCATCTCTAAAACTCTATTTTCTAATATAAAAATTAAAAGATTAAAAAAATCAACTAATTTCAAAGTTTACAAATAGTGTCACACACATTAATTTCTTGTGTCACTAATTGCTCACACACACTGATAGCCATAATCAATGTAGTGCATCCTATTTGTGCCACAATATCAACTACACCCTCTTGAAAATGTAATGCAGGTTCAAAAAAGTACTGAATGGAGAAATTATAACAAAAACTTGTAGCAAATCATGGAATCATATTTCTCTGACATCAAATGTAATTTGTATAATTTATTGAAGGTGTTGTGAATAGAAATGTAAAAGTGCCACTAGAATTGAATCAAAAGGAGCCTATAATACTCCTCGTTCTCATCCATAACTACTACAAATCTTAATTTAAATGGTCATGTGTTTAACCTAAAATGATATATACTTTGTGGAGAAAATACACCAGTTTTCACTTGTATTTAACTATTGTCGCTTACATTTGCTAATGAGACAAGTTTTCAACCCAATGCCACACAATTTCTGATATCAATGAATAGTGCCAATATAAAGGCAAGTAAAACACCCAATTCCCTAATTTTGCACTTGGCCAAGTGCACTCATTCCATGAGCAAATTTGGCTTTAAAAAAATTTGTTTGAAAAATTCTTTAAAAAACAGCGATTTTTGTCTTTCTACAATCCCTTACGTTGTAAAAAAACAATTTATTTATTTATTTTGTATTCTTATTTTTATCTTTTATCTTTTATCTTTATCTTTATATTTTCTTTTCTTTTCTTTTATCTTGTTTTTTTTTCCTTGTCTTCTTTCTTGTCTTCCTTCTTCTTTTTCTTGTAGTCTTCCTCTTTTCTTCTGGTCTTCCTCTTGTCTTCCTTTTATTTTTCTTCACCTTGCCATTTCTGGAGTTTAAACGTAAAAAAAAATTAAAAAAATTAAAATCAGGGAGCAGCCGATGGCTGAATCAAGATAGGCCAAAAAAAAAGAAAAAAAGTTTTTTTTTTTTTTTTTTTTTTTTGCTTCCGCTTTTTCCAGGCAGAGAGGGTCCGCGCGCGCGGACCCTACTCTAATTTTAACCCTCCCTCCCTCCCTCCTCCCCTTTCCTTTTTTTTCCCCTCTATCCTACATAAACCCTCCCTCACTCTCCCTCCCTCACTCTCCCTCCCTCACTCTTCCTCCCTCTTCCTCCTTTATATTGAGGAGAAGGGAGAAAGGAGAGAGGGAGAAGGACTAGAGAGGAAAAGGGGAAGAAGAAGAGTGTGAGGGAGGGAGAGTGAGGGAGGGTTTATATAGGGAAGAGGAGGGAGTGAAGGGGGGAGGCTGAAAATTAGAGTAGGGTCTGCGCGCGCAGATCCTCTCTGCCTAGAAAAAGCGAAAGCAAAATTTTATTTTATTTTATTTTATTTTTATTATTATTATTATTATTTTTGTGGCCTGTCTTGATTCATCCATCGGCTACTCCCTGATTTTTATTTTTTTATAATCTTTTTAACGTTTAACCCTTAAACGTACCACTCCTTTGTAGGAAAGTCAAACTACACAATTTAGCCTTCAAGATTTATCAAAACATATTTTGTAATATTTTTCATGCATGGAATTGAATGTTTCCTATCAGTCTTAAAATTTTCAGATTTTTTTGATTTAATACGGCCTTTTTAACAAATTTTTAAGTCAAATACTTCAAAAATTATTTTTTATTACAAAAAAGCTTTAAAAAATTAATAATTTTTTGGGAGCAGGTACAAATTACAATGGAGAATCACATGATATGTTTTCCATAGAAATTTTTTATTTACATTTTGAAATTCGAAAGGTGAACATCCTATGTAGTGTAATTCAAACCTTGAGCTACAAAGCTTGCACAAGCAATAAAATACTCAATAATTGGAATTTTTAAGATTTGAAAAGTGGAGTACAAACTAGACTTAATAAACTTCATTTTCTTAGTTGGGTATATTAGCAACAAAAGTCATCTTCAAGATCAAAATTGGGTTTGACCAACAAACGTCCAGAAACTGGACGCTGGGACGTTTAGGGGTTAAACTCCAAAAATGGCAAGGTGAAGAAAAAAAAAAGGAAGACAAGGAGAAGACTAGAAGAAAAAGAGGAAGACTAGAAGAAAAAGAAGAAGACTAGAAGAAAAAGAAGAAGGAAGACAAGAGGAAGACAAGAAAGAAGACAAGAAAAAAAACAAGATAAAAGAAAAGAAAAGATAAGATAAAGATAAAGTAAAAGTAAAAGATAAAGATGAGAATACAAAATAAATTAAAAAATTGTTTTTTTACAATGTAAGGGATTGTAGAAAGACAAAAATGGCTGTTTTTTAGAGAATTTTTCAAACATTTTTTTTAATGCGCTTGGGGGCCAAGTGCATGATTATATGGCCAAGTGCAAAATTAGCGAATTGGGTGTTGTAAGTGGCACAAATGGATGATGTCACAAATATGGTGCACTACCATACAACATTTGATATCAATGCAGAGGTGCTTTTGCTTCTCCAAAATACAAATTTTTCTTATATCAAAATGCACTCATGAAAAGTTTTATTGAAGCAGTGAAATTGATAGGGCGTCTAAGAGTGGCACGTTCTTGAGCTACCAACCTTTTCCATTTGTCTCTTCTTTCAATTGTGTCGCTTAGTTTGGTTAGAGAACTCAAGAGCAAAGTATACTTAGCAAGTTCATGAGACTTGAAGATTACAACTTAGGAGTCAAGAATTATGTTTTCAAAAAAAGATTTCTTATGGTGTGAAAATTCTTGAGAGAATTTGAGATTTGGAAAAAGAGAATCTTGAAATTATTTGTTGTATAAACTTGCTATGTTTACACAACAAATATGGTATGTGTGCATTGTGTGACGGACTATGATTTCCATTAATTAATTTAAGCACAAACTAGGATGCCAAGTGTTAGTATATAGAGGGCCCAACAATATTATATTTCAACCACATGACAATGTGTGGATGGTCCAACAATATTTTTATTTTAGCTACGTGTCAATGAGTGGAGCGTCCAACAATGTTTTTATTTCAGACCAAATGGTATTCATCAAACCCCATGCTCTTTGTAAGTGCAATGGCTCTCTTCTTCTCTCTTTCTTTTCTTGATGCATGCGCTGGAGCTTTTTCCAAATCACTTCACCTTGACATCCAATGCAAGAGATCCTTCAAATCAAAATGAAGCTACACACAAGAAGGTGATACTAAGAGCGGTTCCTAACTTCACATGGATGAAAGACGACACAAATGAATTTCTAATTCCGCCCTTTATAACATCCCACTCTACATTGTCGCAAGAAGACTAAAATGTCCAAGAATGCATCAAACCCTAAAGTTAGTTTTACTTGTAAGCCAACCTCCACAAAACAAAGAAAAACTCAAACATCAACAATTGATGTTCATTAAACTAGAAACTATGTGAACCCAAACAAAGTCCAGATCTCAAACCCTAATTCACTCACCGAGATCTTTTGTACCGCTTCCAAGATTACAGCCAATCCATCCTCTTCTATATAGATACATTTTTTTGTTGACTAGGAGAAGGAGCAACGTTCTCAAAAAGCAGATAATTGTCATTATCGTCACGAATTTCCACATCTCCTTTACCCTCGCCTTT
The DNA here is from genome assembly GCA_022496805.1 of Pohlia nutans. Lineage (NCBI taxonomy): Eukaryota > Viridiplantae > Streptophyta > Bryopsida > Bryales > Mniaceae > Pohlia > Pohlia nutans. The sequence continues at coordinate 38,469,757 of CM040085.1, forward strand.
TACAGCTTCAACCTCAATCCAAACTCTTTAAAATTCAGATTCTCTATACATCAGGAATTTTGGACCCCACTGATTTCGCACGATTTCAGTGCGATTTCTGATATTTCATAGGTGCGTGTATTTTTCGCACTGATTCCGCATCGTTGCGTCATTCATCGCAACTGCACTAATATGACATCATGATCGTACAAGCAGATATAGTACTGATTAGACACGATTGATACATCTATTGAAAACGTGCGAATTCTTCACTCTGTATAGTTGTCAAATGTCGTGCCTTAATTGTGTTTAAAGCCACACTGATTCAATGTGTTTTTCGTGCGACATCATCTTTTCTATATCTAGATTTTTTTTCTTTCTATATCTAAATTTGGTCAAAATAATTTTATTAAAAAAATAAGAATAAATTTTTTTTTTTTCTCTACCCGAACATTATTTTGGGCTGCCCGGACCAACTACCCGCGCTACCCAAACCCGCAGTTGGGCCCACCACGGTTTCCCAAGCTCTCGCCGGTGGCCGGAATCGAACTCGAGACCTCCCAACAACAAACCATACTCTAAACCACTAAACCACCTGGAAGTCTTGATGCAAGCAATTGAATTTTTTTGATAATTATAAAGGAATGTAACCATTGGCAATTTTTTTGCCATGTATATTTAATTATTTTTTTCAATTTTTTTTGCACTACAACACGCAGGCCTTTTTCTATATCTTGAAATTTTTTTAGAATATTTTGATTATTATTATTTTTTGGCCAAAATTGTGATGGCAGATCATGGCTGTGAGCTGTTTTTTTTTTTTCAGCGGACTTTGAATGTTTTAACAATGTGAAAAAAACTTTTTTTCTTAAATTTTTTTGCACTAAATTATGCAGGACTTTTCTATATATAGGATTTTTTCAGAATATTATGAATTTATTTATTTTTTGCCAAAATCGTGGTGGTTGTGAGCTATTTTTTTTTTAAGCAGACTTTGGACGCTTTTTTGCGATGTAAAAAACAAATTCCAATTTTTTTTAGTAGATCATGCAAGCATTTTTCTATATCTAAAAAAAAATTCAAATTTTTTTGAACTTTTTTTTTGCTTTGCCAAAATCTTAAAGGCTGTTAGCTGTTTTTTAGTTTTCAGTAAACTTTAGATGTTTTTAGCAATGTAAAAAACTCTTTCTATTCCAAATTTTTTTTGCACTCCATTATACAAGCTTTTTTCTATACCTAGAAAAAAAATTCAATTGTTTGAATGTTGTAGCAAGCAATTAAAAGCTCTTGCAATTTTATTTTTTGAACAGTTGCTCAATTTGAGTTCTAAGAAAGTCTGATTTTAAACTCAATTTAACTTGCAATGCTTTGAGAGATCATGTTTTGGTTGATGCCCCCTTATGAACTGCCCGAAACTAAGAAAATTTAAAATTAAATGAAATTATAATTATTTTCTAATAGGAAATCAAGTATGCTTTCAAACCCAATTTGAATTGTGTCAATCCAAGTTAAACTCCGCCTAGGGAAACTTTCAAAAAAACAACACCTCTACATTGTCTCGTGTTACAAATTTTACTATTTTGAAAAAGTAATGTTGTCCTTTTCTATACAATTTTTTTTCTCCCATGATGAAAAGTACAATGATAACCAATAATGCCAAATTTGAATTCTAAAAATATAAAATGTAATTTCATTGAAATTTTAATGTTCATTGCTTCTAAATTCTATAAATGAAGATCTAAAAATGTTTTGGGAAATTAGACCGTAAGGATAATTTAAAAAGATTTTTGGAATATTCCAAATATTCCAAAATAATATAAAATATTTTGAAAGATTCCAAAAGAGAATATTAAAATATTTTTGGTATTTTCTCTATTTATTATATTTCATCAATAAATCAATAGTTTTAAAACACTATAAACTTTTTTGTCAATAAATATGATATGCTACTGTAGTGCGAAAACACATCCTTGAACGCGAGTGACGTCGAGAAATATAAGTCAGTCATTCTCAAATTGAAAACTTATACGATAACTACACGGATGTCGTACGACAATAATTTGCATTATAATAGATATTGAAATCGCACGGATATAATAAAAGGCGTTAATATGATACGTATACGATACTAAATCCGCATTAACTAAAACCGCATGTTATACGTGTCTTATTAGCCATGTAATGTAGATACACGATTAACGCACGGATTCCGTCAAGCACGACTTTCGTGCGAAAACAACACTTTTTTCATAATCATTGAAAAGACACTACATCGACATCCTAGTAATGCATGTCACTTCCGTTCCATAACGACACTTCTAAATGCACGTATGACGTGCGGAATCAGTGTTCAACGATAAATGCACTAAAATCGTGCGAAATCAGTGGGGTCCGAAATTCCTGATGTATTCTATGCCCAAACCTCCCTGATTGTAGAGCATCTTTGATATGATCAAAATGAACGAACATTTCCAGTTCAAAAATTCCTTGTTCTTGAGCTATCACCCTTGTGACACTTCCAACTCTCGAAGCTTCTCTTATAAGAAGAAGAGGTCGAGAAGACGGCCGACGTTGCTAACAAACCTGCTGCCCAACAACATGTCCGCCTCGTTCTTACAACTCTAACAACGCCATGCATGGAGTCCAAACAACAAGGGTGGAGATATGCAAGATATAATCTCTACCCTCTATCTTTGCCGCCTCCATCTCTAATCCTCACCTTCCATCTTCAAAAAATAAATTCTACCCTCTACGTCACTATCCACGTCAGAAATCAATCACCAAACACTAATTAATTAATGCATTGACACAAAAAACTAATTTGGGTGCACAATATGGTGTGTTTGGTGCATCATGTACCTTACAATATTCCATGTTTTTATTACTGTTAAACAACACTTTTTCAGTTATCATATGTTTGAGACTTATAATGCATGTCTAGGATTTGTGAAGTCTACCAATTTTGGTCCAATATCAATAGGCCCACGAGATGGCTGCTTCAATCTAATAATTAGTGAGTCATTGGTGAATTGTTATCTTGCATATCCACCCACGATTGTACTGTGGCCTATGATTTTGAAACTGACCAATCAAATTCGAGCGAATGCAATTATCATGTGGTTCAATCAAATCAATTACAACATGGGAATGATGGGTTAGCAAATAAGAATGTTGACATATACATGCGGGAAATTCTAATTTCTTGCTTTGCGCCAAAATTCTCGTTTGTGGCTTTTGGTTTCTCACGCTTTTCGTTCTTCGAGCTTTTTCACTTTTTTCTAAGTGGATGCTTGTTGTTGATGAAATGGCATTACGTGAAGTCACAAATAAACTAAGACAATGCAAAGTACAAGCAATAGTTGGAGGAAAGTAAAGGTCGCATTTTATTTGTAGGAGTACATTTCAAAGAAAAAAAAGAAGGCTATTTGCGTTTAGAAGAGAAAAACAGGTGACTGTAACATCGACTTTGTGTTTGAATGGCTTGTTATATCATATTGATCTTTACATAGGTAGAAAATCATCCTTTTAGTCACCCAACGATTTATTAGAGTTCATTGGCAATGATAAATTTAGCTTTCTAGGCTTTGTGAAGCGGCTGGAGAGCATGTCTGGTAAAAGAAAAAGGCCGTTTAGGGAAAAAAATCAAATTAAAATGATATGCTCACGTACAGATGAGATTAATATATGCAACGGGGAGAAAGAACGAATTCAATGATTTTGAATCGCATATTGGTGCTCTACGTTCTAAAGTATGCAATTTACGCAATAGATTGTTGTTGCTACAAGGTTAATGTGACAATCAATCGAACAACTTTAACACAGAGGTTGTTAAAAATAATGTTTAGAAGCACAGGTGGAGGAAATGTAGAGACTGCATACAATAAGAATGGAGTAGAGTAAGGGATAAGCTTAGTAGAATGTTTGCCACCATGCAGAGTGCGCAGGGGAAGCTGAGCAAGTTGAAAAAAACCCCTTATTATCATACGTAGTCAAATACGGGGAAAAAGAGATGTATTAACCCTGGCTCCAAACGGTGGTCATGCAAAAGCAATACATTGACTGACAAGATTACCGTAGTAGTCGTTCCAGGGCAGTATAAGAAAAATTCAATTGGAAAATGTTTCTCAGAGAATGCATAAGCACCTTTGCGGTAGTAAGAAACGACAGTTGGAAACTGAGAAAGTGTTTGAATCTCTCTTGTGAAGGATAGAAGTAACTTCTATACTAGAATCTCCTTCACTACGTCAAGTTGGAGTTGACATAACAAACAAAGCTTTGAAAACAATGGTGAACAAGTTGAATTGCATCAATGCCATTTTTGAGATCTGTAATCAGAACGGAATCACACAAAAAGGATATGAAACCATTTACAAAAAAAATAAAAGAGAAATTCAGGTTGATAGGAAGGGACTTCGAGTTGGATGTCTCCCTAATCCATACAATGTGAGCCAGTTGCACAAAGAGCTAAACTGTAACTTGCATAAACTTGTATCGAGCATTATTGCATTGAAGAATCATTACAGGTAGCACGAGGATTGGAGATGAAGAAGAAAGAGCCACAAATGTTGCAATTAAATGAGTCTAATAACTTGTTTGTTGATGTTGAAGCTGTCCAACGTACCATGATAAGTCTCTATAGAATCATAACAGAAGGTAAAAAGTATCCACCGCATCCTTCATCAATGCATGGTATGCTACAGTTCTTGCCAATCCTATAGTGCTATTGCTCATTAAGCTAATGCTACATGCTCTTGCGCAATTTATGACATACAACAATTCCCCTCATAACAATGATATTTTACATATTAAGCTAAAAAAATGCTTCACTTGTTGCCAATGCTACGTGCTCTTGAAGCTATTACTCTTCATTAAGCCTTGAATTAAATGCTCATTGAGCCTTCCGAATTTGATTTGTGAGTGAAGACTTATTGAATTGCCTTAAAGGGTTTACTAACTTTTTTAAACGATAATTTTTCTTGAAGTAGTAGGAGACAAAACCTTTTTAAATTTACAAAACCATTGTGAACCGTCAAACCAGTCCACAAGTCATGGTAAACTCTTATCGTGAGGATTGGTTCCTTTTTCTCTCATTTTGAGGTTTATTTGCAACATTTTAGCTGATTGATTTATTAGTGTTTTTGAAGCACTTTCTATGGGGTGTCGTTTGCCTTTTTCCGTTATTCCTAATTTTCTGGATAAATTTAGCTGAGTAGCGATTTTAGGTCTTTTAATTAATTGTGGGCTTTTGGAATAATTTATGCTAGTTTGTCTTTAGTTTAGAAGTTGTATTTTAGCTTTACGCTAGTAGAATTTTGGCACTACACTATAAGAAAAGGCCAAGTTCTATTTTTTGGTCTCAAAATAGGCCTCGGTTGACTAGGAGTCTAGGGTAGCTTAAGTGGGAGTTAGGGAGTTTAGTTATTTTGGATGAATGGGGTCGTAGTGGATAAAGTTTGGATGCATGTTGCAAACTCATCTCTATGTTTAGAAGGTGGCTTCTTCTCTCATTAGTACACTAAATAGTATATTTAGTGTGAGATAATTATAAGATTTGAAAATGTTATAGATTTTTACTCTCGACAAAAAAATTTACCAAAGACATTGATTCCAATACTATTGAAAGATCCCCATCTTGACCAATATAAAGGGTAAAAAAATTGGTCAACAGTAAAAACTTACAACATGTTTATGTAAATTAGTGTATCTCACACTAAATATACTATTTAGTGTAGTTTATTTTGAATCATGAGGCGAAGCCCTGCTAGAAGGGAAATCTAGAATTTTGTGATCAAGGTGTCACTAGTAGAAAACATGGTCGAAAAGAACCGCAGCCAAAATCGGCTGCGGTTCTTTTGACCACCCTGATCTGCAGTCGCTAAATGACTGCAGATTTGTTTTTTTAGATTTGCGACTGCAATTTTAATCATTTAAGGGCGTGTAATATACCGTTGGAAAGGTATTTTCAAGACCTTTCCAACGGTATATTACACGCCCTGAAATTCCTATAATCGCAGTCGTAAATCAAAAAAGAAAAATCTGCAGTCGCTAAGCGACTGCAGATCAGGGTGGTCAAAAGAACCGCAACCGATTTTGGCTGCGGTTCTTTTCGACCATGTTTTCTACTAGTGTGTGATTAGGAGTAGAATAGTAGCAAGGAATAAAGATTCTTTGCAAGTTTTTGGGTAGTTGAATATAGGTAGTTTGGGTTGACAAGATCTGGCTCGTGGAGCCACAGTGAGGCACGGTGTGGAGATTGGCTGTATGAGGCAGACGAGAGTAACACGGCATGCGCTACGATTCAGGGGCGACGATCAGGAACGCGAAGGCAGGGGGCGAGAGAGCCAGTTCGAGACGCGGCAACCCCGGAAGCGACAAATGCTGCAGCCACGACGAGAGCACGGCCTTGTGAGGGCCAGCGAGCACTAGCGTGTGAGCACCGGCGATGGATCGGAGACGAGACGATCAAGATCAGGAGCACGGCGCAGCGGCGTGAGGGAGCGCAACCACGACCATATACTATAATTCAGGGCAATGAGATCTAGAGGCGACGAATCCAGGGCCACGATGGCAATGAGTCTGCAGCAACAAGGTGGAACCATGAAGACGAAGGAGAGATCAGAGGAGCCGTGAGGAGGCAGCGACACAGCAGAACCAGGACACGACGGGGCAACGCGATGGACGCGCGATAGGAGGACGCAGCAAGTCCAGCGTGGTGACGAGCTCCAGCAGCGTCTACGATGACCACGGGGGAGAGCGACGAGCTCCAGCGTGCGGCGACGACCATGACGAGCATTGGGGAGCGGAGAATTGGAGGGTGCCTCGAACCAGCGTCGGTTGATTCGAATTTTGGGAAGTAGCCTAGGGTTTGCTAGAATGCGGATCTGGAGGGCCCAAGCGATTGCACAGAAGGGAGAATCAAGGCGGTCATCGAGGGGACGCTACGGCATTCTGGAGGTCAGGCAAGGCCGAACACACTGCAGCACCTATGTCTCCTTCGTGTGATAATACGGAGGATCGACATGGTGACATTATGGAACGAAGACTTCATCCCCTCCCCCTTTCTACAATTTTGTGAACTCTTAATGCAAGATTAATTTTGGTTCTTAGTAGAGTTGGTAGAGACTTGGCAACATTAGAATAGCAATTGTAATTGCCTCCATGATGCCCTTATCTTGTAAGCTATCCCAAGCGTTGATGTTTGATTTCCTTGTTGGTTTTCTCGTTTGGTTGTGTTGTTCCTTGTAATATTAGGTAGTAAAGTGGGTGTGGTATAGCGCGGAAGCGTTGCCCAATTTTGACCAGGCCAAATTCATTATTGGAAAGAGAATAGGATTGCAATTTAGGGCTTGTTGGGCACAACGTGGAAGCGCTGCCCAATAAAAATCCCCAATTTTCCTTGCATTCTGTGATCTTTGTGTGGCAATTGTGGGTTGTCTTGTTGTAGGACTCTTTTGCTCATGATAAATCCAATTTGTGGAGTTCTTGATGCTCATTTTGAGTCATAGTAGTATGCTGTAATTTTTGACCCTTGGAGGTGTTATTCACCCATTTTAAGTCCATTTTGGAGTACTCTAGTACCCATGTGCAATTGGTGTGAATTTGGGACAAATTTAACACTTTTTAGGTCAATTTTTAGGTAAATTTGTGTGCTGCCATTTAAGTGAGGGTGCAATTTCCCTTCACTTATTCAATTCTATCGCCAAAATTGAACCCATTTTGGAGTACATAGTACCCATGGGAAATTGGAATAGATTTGAGACAATTTACCACTTTCTAGGTCCATTTATATATAAGTGTTTGTGCTACCATTTGAATGAGGGTGCAATCATTAGGAGAAAGGTGGGGTCTCCAAAAGGCCTTTGGTTTTGGCACGTGCAGAAAATTTGCAGTGGTACCCGCACGTTTTTGACGCTGGCATCAATGGTGCCACGACGCTGCCAGCAGTGCAGTTCCGTGGGTCGAGCCAATCGACGCTGCCAGCACTACGGCTTTCGATACTGTCAGTGGGCAGCGACCTTTACCAATGGTTTTACAAACGGAGGGGTGTTTGGGCAGCTTGTTCATCTAACTCGGGCTGCCTTAGAGGGCCCTTTGGGGACCCCACATTTCCCCTAATGTTCCCTTCACTTGCTTAACCCCTAAATGTACTAGAATGTCCCTGGAATTGACAATTTGAGAAAAATCATCATAAACTACTATTTAGAAGAATTTTTTTGAATTGATTTACAAATGAAAGTTCTAGATTTTGAATTTTAGATTCCATCTGTACGATTCGATTCACTAATACTATCACCAATATTTAATTATAAAATTTGAAAGTTAAAATTAAAAATTCCTTCTAAATTCAATTACAAACAAAATTTTAATATTTTTTGAGTAAAATTTGTTGGAATAAATTTGAAATGAGATACTCTTAAACATGGTGATTCTTTGAATTTTTTGTGTTTCTTAAATCCATGACCTCATTTTTGTAAGGCCACTTTTGAACTACAGTCAATGCAATTCTGGATTGGTCAACGACTTGACATACTTCTACATTTGTAATTTTAGAAAAATATGTAATCAAGTATGACTAAATCCAACCGTTAGATGGGACAACAACTTGATGAAAAATCTCCAAAAATTTGGATGACTTTCATCCAAGCATTGATGAGAACATGAGAAGGGTTTGAATCTATTAGTCGTTCAGTTTCTGGACGCTTTGATGTTTAGGGGTTAATTTTATCATCAAATTGAGCCCATTTTTGAGCACTTAGTGTCCATAGGGAAATTGGTGTGAATTTGGGACAACCGTGGCCTTTTGAGATCAAACTTAGTTAGACTTTTATGCTGTCATTTTGGATAGAGGTGCAATTTCCCTCTATCTACTCATTTTTACCTTCAAATTTGACCCCATTTTGGAGTATTTTGTGCCCATGGGCAATTGATGTGAATTGAGACAATCGTGACCCTTTTTAGGTAAAATTTTAGAGGAGCTTTTGTGCTGCCATTGTAATTTAGGGGTGCATTTCCATCCCATTTGTTCCATTAGTACTATATTAGACTCCAATTAGTAGTATTGTAATTGTATGAGATTTTTGGTGGAATTCTACGGTGTATGGTACTTTTGGAAACCGATTTTGTGTCTCATTGTATGCTGCCATTCTTTGCACACATCAAATTTGTCAATTCTTGTATTACTTTCATCACTATGATGTTTTGTTGATTCATCCAATTCATCACTAGCTAAAAGAAGTCCATAGTTTGGCGTTGTGTTACCCCACCCCTCGGCCCAACTATATGATGCATTGACCAGGCAACCGGTCAAAGTACTGATAACCATGATGAAATAAATGGCAGCAGATGAAATTATGATTGATTATTGCATCACAAATTTCTATAAATTTGAAACTTCTTTTTAACAAATGTGGTAAATGATGAAAAAAATAATAATAATAAATAAATTGTTTAATGTGTTTATTGTTCAAATTGATCATGAAACACATTAAACACAACTCCACATAATTGAATTAAATGATCGTTAAGCCTTCCTAATCTGACTTGTGAGTGAAGTCTGGATGCATCGCCCTGAAGGGTTTATTAACTTTTTCAAATGATATATTTTCTTACAGAACTCGGAGATAACTCACTCATCTTTGTAATCAAAATGAACAAGGCAACAATCAATTATGTAAAGAAACTAGAAAGAATCAACATTACTATTATGAGCATGGCATTGAACAATGACATAATGAAAGCCAACGAATGGTATTACTCTATGTAGGTAGAACGTGATATTTGGTCTATAGGGTGTTTCAAAGTTCCTAAAGAAATTCATGAAGTCTTTCAATGGGTCTTTTAGGATACTTGTGTTTATAAAAGTTCAGAATGAAGGACAAAAATTGCTAGTATTAAAGGTTGAATCCCTTAATATAGAATGACATCTTTCTTCAAATATGAATGACAATAAAGGCATTGTATGAATTACATGGAAGAGAGAATTTGATACTCATGTATTTATTGCATGCAAAAGAAAATGAAGACAACTATTACCACTTCATCACACACAACAGCTATAGTTAACAGAATACCAGCTTGGGAATGGATTTTTTTCAAAAACTGTGAGCAGTAAGCCTATGTGCTCAATTAATCACTCTCTATATGGAACCCAATCTCGCTAATTCTTTTAGAGCGAGTGCACATATGCACACTTCATGCTCTCAATAGAATATGTATAAAATGCTCACATGCATTTTCAATACGTATGATCATTTGTGACAAGTAAACTTAGTCAAAAGCAATAAATGGTATGAAGAAACACTATACTTAATTCATGAAGAATTATGGGTCGCTTTGTGTATGGAGTTGTCATAGCTTGGAATACTTACACTATGCTGCAAAGTTTGCATATTACAGACATACCCAACATGGTGGGTATAAAAACAAAAAGCCTTATTCCAAACCGTACAAATATTGGTACAAGAATATACAACACCGTATGAAAAACAAAAAGGTAGTAGTTTATAAACTATTGCCACAAAGGAAGAAACAAAAGTGAGGATTCACAAGAGAAGAAAGTTGTTTTGAATTCAAGTACTAAAACCCATCACGTTGAATGGCGTGCACAGCGTATCTGAGAAAAGAGCCGATAGATATAAAAGAATGTATTTGATACATTAGAAGTGATAAAATATTTTAAATTTAGCTATGATTTTATTAAGGATGACAATGACACAATTTATTTCATAATATATTTTATAAATAATTAAAATTAAAATCAATCATTATTATTATGTGTAATAATTTACAAGATCTAATTTTATACATTCATAAGAGCCAATCTTATCCATTTATAAATGATTTGGTTATTATTTCTTAAATGAAAAATTCTATTATAAAATTTTGAAATAAAATTTATATATAATAACATATTGCTAATTTGTTATTTTGAAGATATCACTGTGTCTTTCTATTTAAACTTAGAAACTCAACAGAGTGATAAACATCAAATAAACACTATTGTCGACCACTATTGATGAGTGGTCGTAACAGATTATTTTTATTCACTGTAGGGCATGCTAAGAGAATATGGAGGCACTTTGAAATCATTAAAAACTGAGCTTGGCAATAATCTAATTTTATTGAGTTTGGTTCGTGTTTGATTGAAAGAGGTGAGCCCACCGTGAAGAGCGCTTAACTTTTTAATTCGCATGTGACATTAGTCAAATAAACAATGGTTTGAAAGTTACATTGAAGAAACTGAATCTGAGTTTTTTTTTAGAATTGTTAAGTATATGGCACAAGTCTAACAGACTTCAAGGCAGACTTTATTCCCTACTTCTTACTGTGCCTTATGATGTTAATTGATCTTTAAGAAGAAAATTCAGGTGTTGATGCCTGACAAACATAGAAAAACACAATCGCTCACAATTTTGGGTTGAAATTGTCTTGTTATGAAGACTTGGGCTTGAAACGCAAAGATGAAGATAAGCAAAATTGAAGACTGAATAGCCATGTTGAAAGAGGTGGGAGATGTCATGTACATGAAAGAATTTTTGCCTAGAACAAATCTAATAGAATGAGCAAACAAAGAGTTGGGACAAAATTCGTGAACGAAACCCATCTACAGAGAGGTTCATGAAGTACATCTACAGAGAGGTTCATGAATTACATCAACAAGCATTGGGAGAAGACAATTGGCATGTGGTGTTTTTCGAAACACAATATACTACATGTAGGACATAACATCATGCAAACTTGAAGATGATATTGTACCCTTAGAAACAACAATTCATGGATGGATGTATGGATTGGACAATTGACTAGCTGAAGTGCAAAGTTACCTTGAACTATTGGTATGTTATTGCGTTGAGAGAATTTGACTTTGTTTGGAACATTAGGCCCACGCACATGTAGTTGTGAGTAGAAGGCGGCTGCGATCGCCTATAGGAATGAAAAGAGAGGTGACTTGTGAAGATTGGATCAATAATTATAGCTCTTACATTAATTACTCACATAATGATGAAGCACACGCTGTACAGCCGTGGAGCATCGCACATGTGAAGCGGCTGCCAAGTACAAGAAGGTTAAAATCTTTGGTCACTAAGTAAATTACCCCAACCTTGTTTACACCACTATTCATGTTAAACAAGTTATCTGGAGAAGCATAATAGCCCAATCCTTGTATTTGTCTTCCCATCTACTCCAACGCACTTATGATATTCTACTTATCTACCCCAACACTTTTAAAGCTCCAATCATCTCAATTCTTTTTGTCGATATGGATCTCGACAAACTCTTTTTCCTCCTTGCACATTTCTTGATGTTTTTTAGCATTTTCACTTCATATGAGACGTTCTTCACCGCCATAGACCTAGAGTTGTCTGCAGGAGCCCGTTCTTTACCAATGGTGGTTGTTTCTACATGGATGAGGAGAATTCTGGGACGCATAAGGCATGTACAACCTCGACAATATGTATACCATGATGTTGTACAGTTGGGTACAAGTTGCTTACGAATATTTGACTCTTCCCTTGTCAAAAACAAGGTCCTTTGATGATCCTTCCTTAAATTGTAATGTGCTTGATATGGTACCAATTGACCTACAAATTGGTAGGGAAATTCCTACTCTAGTCCTCTATACTTGTAGAATTTTTTTTTTGCGATATTTACAGTCTTCACCATCAATGCGCCCACTTGGTTTAAAATCTACCTACTTTCTATACTGACAACGTCCCATCAAACATGGCGGCGATGCACATCCCACAATTATCCAATGCCACTTGTCAGACGTGCGCTGTCCATCTTAGATCCTGTCCTTGCCTTCCATCTACAAAAATCGCTTGGATCAACTCCACTCTGGCTTAGTTTTGGCACTTTGCATCGGATCGCAGTAAGCACTGTCACAACTTTGGATTTACAGTTTGGGATTTTATTTAGAGGGAGGGGGGGGGGGGGGTTATACCACGAGCTCGGAGTTCGGGGGCCGCATTGATCAGCTCCAACGCATATGGGACAATGATGGTGCATGAGCTGCAATGAGTGTGATTAGCCAATTGTGATTCCTCTGGTACAACTCTGTTATTCATTACTTCGTAATTTGCTATGACTTAGCTCATGTGATTCACCTGAACTTATTGTCCTTGTGATTGTACTCTGACTCACCTGAACTTCTGAATTAGCTTGTGTATATTTCTCTCTTGCCATACTATTTTGTACTGCTTACACCATACCATTTAGTCTCATTTATCGTTTAGTTACATATAGATTACAGTCTTTCCTTCTCAACTTGATTAGATTCTCAAAATGTGGCAGTGCACTTTGACAAACAAAGAGAGATCTTACATTGTAACAATACGAGAGAAAGGAATGAAGTTTAAAGACATTGCAAATGTACTGCAAATGCCTCGGTTTACTGTCTCATTGTCCTCACAAACTGGAAATTAACATGTTGTATACAAACTCAATCAGCAGGCCACGCTCCTCAAAAACTCACAGCTCGTGCATTGCAAAATTTAGTTCGGCTTGCTCGTTTCGATGGTCAGTAAACCCTCGCTATGCTTGCACACCGTTTCCATGTGCATAGAAACACCATACGCACCTATATCCGCAAGCTTGGATTTTGCAATAAGATTGTCTGTGAAAAACTCTATTTGACTATAGCTCATACAGCGAAGAGATTAGCATTTGCAAAAGAACATCGACATTGGACTGAGAACGATTGAAAGAATGTGATCTGAACTGATGAGTCCTCTTTTGAACTTGAAAAACCGTCATGGCAGATTAGAGTGTGGCGGAAGCCGCATGAAGCATATGCATCTAAGTGTTAAGCACCTACTTTCAAATCATGTAGATCTTCAGTAATGGTTTGAGGGGCTTTTACCAGGTTTGACAAAAGCCCATTAGTTCTCATGCCGGAGGGTGAATGAACAGCAATCGATTTCATTCAAAATGTCTATGACGGCACTTTAAGTGCCTTCTATTTCATGCATAATCATCCTCATCAGCTAACACTCATGGAAGATGGTGCTCCGGTCCACCGCAACAAACTTGCACAACAATGGATGATAGCTTATGGTATTCAAAAACTTGAGTGGCCTCCAAACTCACCGGACCTCAAACCCATTGAGAACTTATCGAAATTCGTGAAAAATTCGTTCCGCCACTACAACCGACCAAGAAATAAACAATAAATGATGCAAACTTTTGAAGCAGTATGAAATGAAGTCTCCATAGAGCAATTACAAAATCTCATTGCAAGTATGCCTAATCGAATAGAAGCAATCATTTCAACAAGGGAGAGGAGGGAGCACCAGATGGTAAATAGTATGTAGAAAAAAATTACAATTTTATTTTTTTCCATATGTACATGTACATATTTATTATAATTATAAAGTTTTCTCTTCTATGATTCCAAAGCAACTTTTGGTTTCAAAATTGAATAATTTTTGCACCTCCTATAGCTCCTCAAAGTTCCTACATACTATGCTGAAATTTCAGGCCCAAAAAAATTTGTAAGCATGTTGTACCCGACTGTACAAGATCATGACACATGGCATACCATCCCAGACATGTTGGACAAAGAGTATTGGAAGGCGTTCAAAATGACGTTCATGACATTTGAGAACCTAGTTTTGGAATTGACACCATTTTTAGCACCTATAGTACCACATGCCGTCAGTAACAGATCACCTTTATCAGTACGGAAACAAGTGAATTTAGTTATATATCGATTAGCACATGGTATGTCATGCAAAAGAATGGATGATCTTTATGGATGCGGTGCCTCAACAATTCGGAAGAATACCATGATAATTTGCTGCGTATTAGGTAGTTGTGATGGGTTGTTTAGCTATTTCCTCTGCATAATTTAGTATTTGAGATTGGACTTTGTATTTTTGAGATTGTAGAGATGATGGATAAATATAGTGATTGAGGTTGAATTTTTTCCAAGATTGGGATTTCATAATATAAATTTTTTTCCAATTTCATTTTTATATGATATGTTACTATGTTTTGAGATTTTAACCCTTAACCCCTAAACGTCCTCACCTATGTCCAGTTTAGGCAGTTTTGCAAAGATGCATTATAAAATGCAATTAATATGAATATTTAGAACTTGATGTATGAATAAAAGTTATACATTTTTAATTTTAGATTCTATCTATACAGTTAGATCTATGACTATTAAATGAGGCATAATTTTTTCAAAAATTATTTCCTTTTCGATCGGATCACACATACATGAAGTTAACTTCCCATAAAAAATTCAGTAAAAAAATCACACCACAAAAAGTGCATGACAGATGAGAAAATACGGATGAAATCTGTACATCAGGCCAAAAATGCCTGCTTGGGCAATTAGGGGTTAAAGGACTTACGACCCAAAATGGGTCACACTAAAAATAGAAGATGGTTGCAAAACATGCTAAAAGTGTCTAAATTGAGTGTTTCGAAAGCTTAACTCCTAACAGTCCCGACGTCTATATTTTAGACGTTTTTTGGGGTACATTCACCTTTGAAGAGCTGTAACTTTTGCAAATAGTGTCCAATTCAAATGAAAATTGGAAAAAACCCCCCTCATAATGTATGAAATGAGCGGTAAAAATTTCAGATCAATCCGAGATGTATTGAATTTTTGGTGATCATTTGAAAGTAGGGGTCCTTTTTTTGGACAATTTTTTGTGCATTTTGATGGCTGCAACTTCGGGGGCTTGTATCTCCTTCATCTCATGTCCGTTTTCAATATAACTTATTGGGTTGGATTTCCCTTTATATCTAGTTATCATGGTAAAATTTTCATATCAATCCATGTTGTTTTGAATGTTTGGGAGTCATTTTAGTGCACGGGTCTAGTTTGGACACTTTTTTGCTTTTTGGGTCAAATTGGTCACTTTTCGGGCTACTTTTTGACATTGCAAGGCAATTTTAGGGCACATTAAATTTTTTTCATGAGTCTTTTTTGGTATCAATGTGATTATATGATGATTTTGAACTACTTTATAATTCAAAGTTTTTTCATTTGAGTAATTTTGAAAACAAATTTCACCTCTAACTGTGTTGCTAGGAAAATTTCAGCATTCTTTTTTTACACTAAAACACTATGATCTTGCAATCTATATGGCTAAATGACTCCAAATTTGATCCACATGATCGACAACATGTATATTACAAGATTGTATAGTTGAGATTCCTATATCTCACTTACATTTAGACCTATAACACATTAAAAGCAAATAATGATGATTTTAGCCCAAAAAAGCTAGGGACGCTTAGGGGTTAACCTTGTTATAATCATGTTGGCTATATGAATGTGTTTGAATGAGTGAAAATATATTTAATTGATTTTATAAAAATTAAAGAAAGCAAGTGGTGAAGGTGCTTGAAGTAGTCTACAAAATTGTCAAATTTGTATACGTTTGAAATAATTATTTCTTAAATTTCATTTTGACTAGTTGAAATCATAAGTTTAATAAGATTCTTAAATATTCATTAGACTTCATCTTATTTTAAGTGTTTATTTTATCGAGTTCTTGCCCACAATTATTTAAATTGGTGTTTCTACAAAATGAAATATCCTAAATCTTGGCAACTTATCGCTATGTTATGATCATTAAACTTTTAGCCAACTGTAATTAATTAATTAATTAATATTCAAAGCTTTTCTATTAAAATTGGTTTATAAGAATTCTAAAGTGTTTTAGTGGTATTTCCTTGTATAGATAGGATCTATAGGTTGTGCTTCACAACTTTCATTTTCTATAAAACTTCAAAACAATCATATAAGACACATTTTAAAACACATTTAGTTCATGGTAAAACCCTCTGTCTTTTAAGAGTTAGTGACAGATGAATAAAAAAAGAATTATACATTATATTTTTCTAAAAAAATTCAGAAAATTAGGTAGTATTACTCAATAATATCCAATAACATCTTACCCTTCAAATTTTTGGAAATTTTCAACATAATTGTTTTTAAATTTCCACGAATATGAGGGGAGTGTAGGGTGGATGTTTTTCTCCGGACATGAAACCTAGGAAAAGTTTCTTAGCCCTTAAAAGACATGGCTTTCATGATTTCCACATCCAAAATCTCTCATTTTAAGCATGATTTTCTTTCTAATTTAATTTGTTTATATTCTAAAGAAGTATAGATGCCTTAAATATGTTCGTTGCAACATTGTAAAAGCCCTATTTGATTTAACTTGGCAGAAGTTATGAGCAAGATTCTCCCTCCAAAAGAAAACCATAGAGGCTTAGTATGTCCTTTAAGTGTGTAGGACCCCTATGACCGTAAGCCCCATGCCCGCTCAGGCCAGACTACGTAGGCTTAAACCTTGGGAACAGAAGTTAGAGAACACCTTGGGAACAAAAGTCTCGATCGACGGTTGATATAACTTTGGACCAGATCTGATGGGCAGGAGCACCCGTTGCCTTATTTCTCTTCAAACTCTCAATTCCACTGGCACCCATTTCCATAAACCCTAATTTCTTCAGAAGTACCGAAGCTTCTGCAGAACCTCACGATTTTTGCAAACCTTCATGCACTCTCTCAACTCATCACACCTTGGGAGCAAAAGACCTCAGCAATCTTGTTTTCCAGCACCACAAATCATCACGCAGAAAGACGGACCGCAGAGCACTTCATCGATTTTGCATCCTGTAAGCCATTCCACTTGCCGCTCATTCAAATTCTCTCCCTTCGGTTAGGTCTTAGGGTTCCAATTTTACTTCTCTCGCCGGCTTGCTAATTGTGACTGACACGATTGTGTAGAATTCCTCGGTTCACTCAAACCTCTTTATTCTACACACTTGTACCACGCTTGTCATACGTTCAAACTGTGTCAAAGTGGAAAAATTGGTAAGTTGAAAGAGGTTTGGGTGTTGTGTGCAGTGATTGATTTATTTATTTTGGTCAGGAGACAGTTTAGCAATTTTGCTACTTTTCCATGGCTTGAAGAGCAATCCAGGTTACGTGGATGCTTGTTCAATTAATATATAGGTAATATCAGGGTAATATACATGTGCTACCTAGGTGCTACTTAGGCGTGACACCTAGGTTTAAAGAGTCTACACATCTTGACTCCATGTAGGAAATCTGGCTATTATTTATTTATTTAGTTGCAAAATCCTTTGTATCAATTAGCCAGATGGAGCAATTTGGCGATAATTAGCCCCAAAACATTTTCACTGCTTGTTATACGTTCAAACTGTGTCACAGTGAAAAAATTGGTAAGTTGAAAGAGGTTTGAGTGTTGTGTGCAGGATTTTAGGGTTTAGGGTTATCGTTAGCCATGGGGGCGGAAATCGAAGCAAGTGCTGATGAAGCAGAGGTGTTGAGTGTTGTGCAGGTTTTAGGGTTTTAGAGTGATCGCTCGGTCGCCATGGGGCGGAAATCGAAGGTCCAGGCGGGGCCTGGGCAAGTGCTGATCAAGCAGAGGACGCAGGCGCAGATGCAGGAGAGGCTGAACAGGGCCACTGCGAAACATAATAAGCCTTTGGAGTCGCAAATCGATGTGCGCGATTTAGATGACGTCATGGAGCAAGCAGAGCTCGCCGGCCGTGTATTTTCGGCGGACAATCCCCTTGCTGAGCTTCTAATCAACCCGTGAGTATCAATTGCTTTGGTTCATTTTTCGTGGAGACTGAAATCCTAAACCTTATTATTTTGTAGTTAAATGTAGGATGCTGAAGCACACCTGGACCTATGAAATGGCAAATCTCTGTAACTAAGCTTACTGGAAAACGGATATAACCGTTTCATTTCTTTCTATGATATCTAGTTCAATAATAGCTCGCTAACTTTTTACATTCTGAGAACAGCCTTTCAAAACAGAATAAGAAAAATGCAGTAAGAGCCAAGTTCCATGGGTTTGAGAAGTTGCCCATGGAAGTAGGTAAGAGGAGGGTGAAAGTGGAACTTGGGTTTGTCTCATACCCGGCCATGAAGTTGTGCATCTTGAACATGAATGAAGTTGTGCACGTTCCATGGACTTGAACATGAACAAATTTGATTGGGTGAGGTGAAACATGAACAAATTTGATTGGTTAGGGAGAAGTTGCCATGAAGTCTTGGGCTTGAGAACCTCCATATCTCAATGACAACTTCTTCACCACTTTTTTCTCAAAAGCTCACTTGAAATGTGGAACTCGGTCCCCCGAAGTCCCTAAAAACTTGCTTTTTAGTGAGATACTTCACCCATTGAACTTGGCTCTGAACTTGGCTCTAAAAGACGCAATTAAAACAGAAGGTTTGTTTTTTGGTAATCCTGGTATGAGTAATTACTGAGTCCAAGAGTTTTATCTCTAATTGTATAATCTGATAGGGTTCTGTATTGTACAGAGTTTTTCTATTTTTTTGGTCTAAACTTTTTAGCTCGCTGTTGGTATAGGGAGACTGATGTCAACGCTCTTGAAGCTTCGAAGGAGGAACGCCGTGCAGAGGAGGCCTTGTTTGCATCAAGTCTCACTATTCCAAGAAGGTATGCCCCATTTTAATTCCAAGATGATGTGGTTTTAGGGTTTTGCGCTGGTCTGTTATCGCATGTTTGAGCCAAAATTTGATGCAAGAGAGGGTTTGAATGTTTGGCAGACCTAAGTGGACCGCTAGTATGACTCCTCAACAGCTGGATCTCAATGAACGGCAGTCATTCTTGACTTGGCGAAGAGGCTTGGCCACGTAAGTACCCTAATTCATTCTTTGAGTTTCATGGATAGATGTCCTAGCATATGATAGCTTTTTGATAGGAGGATGATTCTGTCAAATGAGTATGTCAAAAATGCCAAATACTCTGAAGCGATTGTTGTTCAACAAGGCTAGCATGTAGAATAACGGACCTTCATAAATCACAAACCCTACGTGCAGAGCGAGTAGGGTTTCTGGAAAGGCCCCTAGGCCGTGTAGGCTGTTCTACTTAAGATTGAATAAAAAAATTACGGTTTCTGATACCCTAAGGGTTGATTACATTGATTACATTGAGGTCCGCTATTCTACATCTCTCCCCACTGAGCTTTAAGTACTTGTTAGTCTGGAATATCTTGCGGTTACTAGATTATGAAACCAGACTAAACTGTGTGTGGTGTGTCTGACAGACTGGAGGATAATGAAAAGCTGGTGCTAACGCCGTTTGAGAAGAATCTCGATATTTGGAGGCAGTTGTGGAGAGTACTAGAACGCTGTGACTTGGTATGTGTTCTGCATATGCAACATTTCCTAAGATATGGTTTCTGTTTCGTAAATTTATATTTTGTTAAATTAATCATAATATGTTCATATTGTGGTCTCAAAAACCAAGTCTATCATGGATTCACATTTTTGTGATGATTAACTGAAAATTGGTTTCTGTCTTCAGGTGGTGATGGTGGTTGATGCTCGAAATCCACTTTTTTATAGATGTCCTGATTTGGAGGTATGTGGGTCGAATTCTGTCGTGCAAGCTCTTGTTATTTAATTTTAATTTATGATTGCAGATATTGGCGGTACTATAATAGTGTCATGATAAAAGAGGTTTTAGAGTTGATAAGCGTGTTATCTGGAGCATTAGAATAAGTGTATTTTGTCAGAAGCATCAATATTTACTAACGCAACCTGTCTTGGTGATCAGGCCTACGTGAAGGAGCTCGATCCTAACCGCAAAACTATGCTACTTTTGAACAAGTCTGACCTCTTAACACCGGAAGCTAGGTGCGTTGTCTGTTTCACCGATTGTGAACTTTCAATAATTTCAACTCTTTTTTTGCACTGCCTAGAGGATGGTATATGTTGTCGTTAGATATTTCGATATATAGCCATGCATGTAAGTGTGATTCTCACTGTTATTCTTTCGACTTGGATTGCGCTCACTCTGCTTCATAGTGACACATTTAAAGGCTTGAGTGAGTCCAACTCTAAGACTAGAAATACTTTGTCTGCAGGAAACAATGGGCGGAGTACTTGAAAGAGCAGGGCATTTCGTACATGTTCTGGTCTGCGAAAGTTGCTACTGCCATACTTGAAGGGAAAGAGTTGCCCGAGTCAATTTCGGATGAGGGAGAAGAAAACGATGAATACACTGTTGTTCTGAAACGTGAGGAGCTTCTAAGCCGGGTACAGAAGATGGCTGAGGACATAGGGGAAGCCAGGCGAAAGGCAGCGCAAGCATCACTGTCTCAACATTTGGAAACCCACGGGAGTACTCTAAGCAAGGGCAAATCCGAACCCGATGCTGGGGTTGGAACCTCTCATGCATCATCTGGTAGGGTCATGGTGGGCTTTGTTGGGTACCCCAACGTGGGCAAATCATCAACAATCAATGCCTTAGTTGGTGAGAAGAAAACAGGGGTGACATCCACGCCCGGAAAGACCAAGCATTTTCAGACGCTGATTATAAGTGAGAAGCTGATGTTGTGTGATTGTCCGGGACTTGTGTTTCCTTCCTTCACAACTTCACGGTCAGAGATGGTGGCTGCTGGAGTCCTTCCAGTGGACCGGATGACCGACCATCGAGGACCTATTCAAGTTGTGGCAAATAGTGTCCCAAGAGCAGTTTTCGAAAGTACTTACGGATTTACTCTACCTGCACCGAAACCGTACGAGAATCAAAACAGACCACCTACAGCAGCAGAGTTACTAAGAGCGTATGCTATGTCCCGTGGACAAGTTGCGTCCAGTGGTCTTCCTGATGAGACCAGAGCTTCTCGAACTATTCTGAAAGATTATCTGAGTGGGAAGTTACTGTTTTGTTATGCCCCACCGAATGTAGCACAAGAGGGATACTCACAGAGAGTTAGTAATGAGGTTGACAATGAAGAGGAAGATGAAGATGAATTTGACCTCGAAGAAGAAGACAGTGAAGAAGAAGAGTCAGGAAGTGAAGGTGAAGATGGTGAGCCCTCGGGAAGTGGTTCCAAGGGAGGCAAGCTATTAGGAGTCGGTGACTCGAGTATGGAGGATGTGTTTCGAGATTTAGACAATTTATCAATTGGTGCTGATGTGAGGGCTCCCAAAACGAAGGACCAAAAGGAGAAGGCGCCGCACAAGATGCATAGAAAGACTGCTCGAAGGAAGGACCGAACTTGGAGGGTAACAAACGATGGGTCTGATGGGATGCCTGCCTCAGGAGTTGTGCAGAAAGCTGTCAGCCACGGGGCTGCCAAAGTTCGACTTTCTGTCTAGAGGTACTATTGCTTGCTTACTGTGCAAATATGGGCCAGAAGTGGACTGAATTGTGGAGATCAGCAGGATTTAGGAAGAGATATCTGGTGCATGTTTGACTGTAGTTTATTGAATGCTGTGCATGAGCAACTCGACTATATAGTCTTGATATCAAGTGTACCGTAGCTGATGACACATTGTGCCATATGGAGGATCTTTTGGGCTATCAACCTTTATTTCTCCTCTGGTCTTGACAATGACTTAAGGTTCAATGTTTTCCGAATGATACGCTAGTGTATGTAGTAATACTCATTACGTACATTTCAGTACAACGTCCAGCAGATGTGTCATCGACACATCAATGGTGTTTGTACTACATTACAACACTGACTTCTTAACATACTTGCTGTTTATGAGCGTGGTTACCCTATTATTCTTTTCTTTATGAATTAGCTATGTTTTCCTTCATTTTGGACAGCATGTTACTGTGAATCAAACGGTCTCACTAGAATGTTATCTCAATGGCTCCACTACGATAATCCATCTTGAAGGACTATGTACTGTAAACAATCAGTGATCTTCAAATAATATTTCCTTCAGTTTTCTCCTGAAGAAACAAACGGCTTATTGCAAGTGTCTACCCCAGATACCGGTGGAAGTGTACATTTCCATGTGTTTTTCCATGTACTGTACTGTACTGTACAGTACGGCCCTCTTGCCCACTCTCTTGCTCTGAACACTCTCTAGCAGTGAACAGTGTTCCTGTGACATCAGCATTTCTGGTAATGAGAATACTTTGGGTTTAAGAACTAACATGTTCTCCCCCCATGACATTTTTTAGGGTACCCATACAACAAGGTCATAAGACCTCCCACTCTATTGGGTAGACCATGGTTGTAGAGCCACCGGGCGGCATTGGGATTTGAACCCCGGTCACTCCATTGGGATGCCAGAGGCTGAACCACTAAATTAGCCCTTGAGGCTCCTCATGTACAACAATCTTCTGTGCAACCCTTTGTAAAATCCTCACTGATTGTTTGATAAGCAAGTGTATGAGACAACTTGGGTTTTGGATTAACCAATTACGATAAAATAGCTTATTCCAACGTGTAGAAACAAAGTGAGAAATGGCTAGAGTCATGAATGTATGTAGTCTTTAACCCTTTAGTGCCCAACAAACCAGATTATGGTCACTGTCGAAAATGCAAATAACAGAAAATTCGTGAAGAATTGGATTTTGAATTGTGAAGTCCAAAATTGGAGATTTACAATACAAATCTTTTAGAAAAAGAAAATTTCACTTTTATGAGCTATTGGGGTATCAACTTTGCAAAGAATAATGTAAGAACTGATATTTCGTATATGTTCATGCAATCCAGTTAAAAAAGTTCATCTCCAATATTTTTAAATAATTAATATGTAAAAGAATGAAAACTAAAATAAAAAATTCATTATAAATGAAGTTGTGTTTTTATATGAAATTTGACTTGATTGACTGATAATGCATAAAAATAAATGTCAATTATACATCACAAAATATAGATATTGTGAAGGGACATTAACACATTTCTTTGAATGAACACATAAGAAATTTGGAGCTTAACCCTTTAGTGCCCATCTGACCATAATATGGTCAATGTAGTGTTGGAAATGCAAATAACAGAAAATCCGTGAAGAATTGGTAGGATTTTGAATTTTGAAATTTAGAGTTGGAGATTTATAATACACATCTTCTGGAAAAGGATAATTTCTATTTGGACTTGTGCAACTATCAAAATACATGTGAATAAAATGCAAAAGTATCGCAAATACTTGAAAATACAATAAATACAATAAATACTTACAAATACAACACCTGTACCCAACTGGAATGCAGTGCTCCCAACTATAGTACCCTGGGCACGAAAGGGTTAAAACCAATGAAAGTATTCAACGGGAATAGATGGAAAGTAACCATTGCAAATTGAAGAGTTTTTTGAAGCAACTGATGGGAGTTGAAGCATTTGGTGTTTCAAAAGTGTCCAATTAACCTCTAAAGGATCTTGAGCATTCCTCTCCAAAATTGTATAATTGCAAAGATGCATTATAAAATGTACATAGGAGGGATATTTTGAACTTGATGTTTGAATAAAAGTTGTACATTATGAATTTTAGATTCTATCCATAAGGTTAGATATATTATTGCTATGACCAATATTTTTGTATAAAATTTAAAACTTAAAATTCAATATTCTTTTGTAATTTGATTACGAACAAGATATTGACAATCTATGAATGAAATTTGTTATAATGGGTTGGAATGTAATACTCTAAGTGTAGTGATTTTTTGATATTTTTTGGTTGCTTAATTTATGAGCTAATTTTTTCAAGAGCACTTTTGAACTAACTAATCTTAGAAATTTTTGGTGAATTACTTCTACATGAAATGAGGCATAAAATTTTCACAAATCATCCCCTTTCAACAAAGTTCACGCATGCATGAAGCTATCTTGCTATAGAATTTTGTAGTATTTTTTCGGATTGCAAAAAGTGGCTTGATGAATGAAATCTTACTAATGGCATTTGTCATCCAAAAATTGGACGGTTGGGTGTTTAGGGGTTAACCTTTAAACGTCCTCACTCTTGTCCAGATTGGGGCAATTTTGCAAAGATGCATTATAAAATGCAACTAAAAGGATATTTTGAACTTGATGTATAAATAAAAGTTGTACATAATGAATTTTAGATTCTATCCATACGGTTAGATTTGCGATTGGCTACTATAACTAATATTTTTCTATAAATTTTGAAACTTAGAATCCAAAATTAATTGGTAACTTGATTACGAATAATATGTTGACAATCTATGGATGAAATTTGTTGTGATGGATTGAAATGTAATACTCAAAGTGTAGTGATTTTTGGAGCTTTTTTGGTTACTTAATTTTATGAGTTAATTTTTTCAAGAGCACTTTTAGACTAAAATCTTCAAAGTTTTGGTGAAACACTGCCTTATGAAATGTGGCATTAAAGTTTCACAAATCATGCCCTTTCTAATTGGGTCACACATGCATGAAGCTAACTTCCCATAAAAAATTCAATAAAGATTTCACTCTACAAAAAGTGCATGACGGATGAGAAAACTGTGTTTGCTTCTGTACATCATGCAAAATATATGCATGGTTGGGGAGTTAGGGGTTAAGGGTAGTTTACTGTTTGATACTCCCTCCTTTCTGCAAAAGAGCTTGTTTGCATTGAAATCTATGAATTAAGCATTGTTTTTATCGAAATTCATGGATTAAACTTAATTCTACGATTACAGAGTGAGTATGTTGACTCTGATGCTAATCTATGGATTTAAGTGAGTACAGAGGGAGTACTTTGACTGCCAGAAAGTGTATACATGACCAAAATCCATGACAATAATCCATGATCAACATGATCAAAATCCATGGATTAAGGTGCCAAATTGTCTCCAATGCCCTGAAACAATTGTCAAGAGCTCGCAAAGCCTAATTGCTAGTGGTAAATGAGTACAATTGGAAATCATGGTTTTATTCAAATGGGACAAAATTTAAATTAATATCATGATCTTTTTGCGGAACAGAGGGAGTAATAAATTTTCCTTTGCTCTCATCTTTGAAATTATAAAGAATAATACTGAAATATTATTGGTCTTTAATATATCCATTTAAAAAAAATCCTCACTATTGAAAAATTTAAAAAACCATATTGAAAAATCTTAGAATGCCACTATTCATATAATCACATATATTAAACATGCCACTATTCATCACTTTTAAACATGTCTAATTCTCATCATACACCGTAACTTTCTTCATGTTTGAACCGTTCCAATGAACCACTACCAAAGATGACAATAAACTGACGATTAGTGTGAGGAAAACTAAACAACAACAATCCCATTATATTCTTCACCTTTCATTTCATGGAACTCCATCTCTCGCGCTCCAGCCTTTCACCTTAATCTTTTGCAGAAAGCCTTCAATCCGTAAAGGACCGAGAAGCTTGAATTGAGCCTCATGTGTTTTCACTATAAGGTGAAAGCGTTGCTTTTCACTCCTGGGAGTTAAACGGCGCCACTTCGCACTCACCAATTTTTTGGTTGGATTTGGTGAGTGCGATTCGTCACGTAGGACAAGCATGTACAGTGAAAAGCAACAATGAGCAGGATCCTTCAGAGTGAGAAACGACGCCTCTACTTGTAGTGTTTTTTAGCAGTTTTTGAGTAGATCCATGTGGACTTTTGTTTGTTTAAAATTTATTTGTTTCTTGATAATGCATGCAATATTCTTCACTCATTTGAAGTATATTTTTCACAATATGATCAATCGAATTTGTCATTTTCAAAACCATCAGAATCCCACAACCAAGAATAGAATGATTCCCAAAACAAAACCTCCGGTGAACACTAAGCAAATGAAACGAAAAAGAAAGTATAAAATTGTGTGCAACTTGATACAGAAAAGCGATTTAGTCTTTTCACTCAAGCCGGGACTCTCAAGCTGCTTCCAGTCCTGAGTATCCTTTCAAGCACAAGTTGCGAGACTTTTTACAAGGACTTTTTCAATAAAGCCCTGTCGTTGCAAAATCCAAATTAAAAAAAACATTAATTAGTGACTGCATGGGAACTGAAGAGCTCATTGGTTTCAGATACATCAGTGGAAGCCTCAGTTACTACAATTTAAGGGACGTGTCAGAGCGCAAGTGATTGTATCAGCTTTTGTGCGCACCTCTACAACAAGTTGACGTGACCCCTATCTGCAGTAGCAGAATCTTGCTAGCTAGTAGAACATGGTGTCGTTTTTCACCACATAAAGTAGTGGAAGCGAGCCACAATTGACTAAAACGGGACTATTAGCTAGTGACTTTGCTGAGTGGTGTTGGTCACAATGGAACAAAAGTTCCCGATCTATTCGGACCCATTTCAAGAGTGAAATGCAATGAGGTTTCTAGTAGTGTCAATTTGCTAGTAAAAGGCACTGGTTTTGGTGAGAAGCTCATGATTTCAAACATGGAATGTACTAGGCATATTGAACGACATTGCAAGAACAACATTATTCTAGAATGTAGTAGAACAACATTAGAACGTCGTTTTGAAGCATTGAGACAACATGAGGACATCGTTTGAACGTGACATCCCAATGCGGTTCTGAATGTTGTTGTAAATTGCTCTCCCACGTAGGAACCAGGTTGCAGAGTCTCACCTCTCAAGCTCACACTCTGACACCTCCTAATGGGATTAGACAGTCACTCAGTTGAGACTTTAGAAGGTGCAACAACCTAGTAGACAAACCGAATAACATATCATGGAATCTACAGGTGGGTGAAAATTCATGGAATCTGCAGGTAGGTGAAACGGTAAAATAACAATAATAATGATATATTTAATTATTTATATAGAGTACTTGTGTACGTCCAGTACAGGAATCTAATCTAGTCCATTGGCGAAAGAAGTGCCATCTTCCCAGGGCCCAGACAGTTAAGTTTCTCTAACTGCCACTTCCCTTTACAGTTGCCGCTGCAGCACATGGAGCCTGCACACACGATACCCGCCTGATACCCGCCTGATACATGGACCCAGTTCATTGCACCGTCGATCAGATATAGTAGCCGACTTAACGCCAACAAGCATGTATATCCACCGACCCTGCAGTTAACCCCTAAAGGACCGAGAGGTCGATCTTGGGCTTCATTATTTAATTTTTAATCATTTTAATTATTTTTAAAGCCAGTTTTGAGTATGTGATGTGGAGACTTTATCGGCTTCAATTTTCTTCCCTTCACAGCACCACATGGAGCCTGCACACTTGATACCCGGGTAATACCCGCCTGATACATGGACCCAGTTCATTGCACCATCGATCAGATCTAGTAGCCGCTGGCTACTACCAAGTCAGATATGGACAATGCCTCCAGTCCACAGGTCTCTCAGTTAACCCCAGATTGGCCCAGAAGGACCGAGAGGTCGATCATGTTGTTTTTTAATTTATTTTATTAAAGCAGTTTTTTTTTTTTTTTTTTTCTTTTTTGAAGCAAATGGTGAGTTTATTCCACAGCAGAGTCAAACAAAAGCACCGTCGCACAACCGAGCAAGCCAAGGCCCACTGGCAAAACCAACCAAACCAAAATTTAGATTTTTAAATACCTAATAACCTGCCCTAAGGCTACCAATCTAACTATTAAAGCAGTTTTGAGTATGTGATGGGAGACTTTTCTTGGTTAAATTTTTACATTTTTTTGGTCAAACACATGTAATATTCTTCACTGATTGTGGTGATATAAAATTTGGCCCCATCTGAATTATATTTCTCACAACATGGTCAATCAAAGTGATCCTTTTTAAACCATGAATCCTTTGAGGATTAACCTTCGTTAAAATGGCGCAGCTTCAAACCTCAGATCTATGTCAATCCTAGATTCTAGAGCTACAGACGCCATGAGCCATGGAAGCTTCGGAAGCATCGGGACTGGAACATGTCTAGCAGTCGAAGTCACCGGGAATTCACACATGTTATCTGTATCTAGAGATCCTCTGTAACCATGTCCTCTGAAAGCTGAGTCATTTGGCTTGCTCTGAGAGTGGATAACACTGCGGTGAATCATATATTAAGAACGTCTAGCAACAGGAGGGCCGATCAGTAGTTCAGCCCATGTATCGATATCACGTGATTTAGAACCGAGTCTTTTATATTCTTGTATGCTTGGTAGGCCGGTGTAAGTACATTCCATCGATCATGACGATGGTGAAGTTGGCCGTTGTCATGTTGTTTCTGCAATCTGTCACGAGCGTGGTGTTAGCGTGTTACGACGTTTCATCTCAGGCAGAAGGAAGTGAGCCAGGTGTGTTGACAGTCGTCTTTGTCACAAGTTCAGAGAGCCAAAAACTACGATTAGTGTAGATTTCAGTCCCGAGGCCAATTTGAGGTTTTCTTGTAATGCCGGTGCCAACTTTGGGGAATCATCGAATACGACGTTGTTGTAATTTTACTGAAGTCCTGGTGATTCTTTTTGTTTGTTTTGGTATCGCGCGAGATCGAAGTCTGTGACTGAGTTTGTTGAGATGGTTCTTGGACATCTTGTCTTGCAGTGCACTGGGATTACAGCGACGGGGACCACGGGCCACCGCATTGGCATGGACTGAAACCGGAATGGGCGGTGTGCAAGACGGGCCTGCATCAATCGCCCATTCACATCACGGCGGACAGCATGGTCACCGACAAAGAACTCGGGAAACTGAAAGCGAAGTACCGGAAGAGAATCCCTGCCACCATTGCCAACGATGGTCATGCCGTGGTGGTGGGGGTCCCTCCCACCTCCGGCGCTCTCATGATCAACGGTGTCCGTTTCCGACCTTCAAATTTCCACTTCCACATGCCCAGTGAGCACGTCGTCATGAACATGAGGCATGCACACATATTCCAAACCTCACACCGGCTGAATTGGTTGATCATTATTTATGCTAATTTGTGCTAAACAGCCGTTGTTTTTGGTTACCAGCTTTCCGCTGGAGATGCACTTGGTGAATAAATCTGAAGATGGCAAGCTTGCAGTGATCAGCATTCTCTTTCTCGAGGGAGAAGAGAGCGAATTCGTGGCTCAGGTAATTGCCTACGTCTAAACATACGACCATGACATCTCATCAAACTAACCCCATATTTGTGAATTTCACGAAATTGTTGGGCATAGTAAAGGCTGAGTTTCGAGGAATTGGACCTGTTTGGAGTTCCCTATTAACACTAGTAGAAATTTGGTCCTTTTGCTGTTTGTGCTTGTGACTGAAATGGTTCTTGTAACTCAATTTTAAAAAATTGAGTCTTAAGGGACCATTTGAGGCACAAAAGACAGGTCACAAAGCACCAAAATCCTACTATTGTAACTGGAGCAAAGATGAACTTCATATCTAAAGCGTACGTAGATTTTGGAGTTCAAGGTTTTAGTTCGGCGCCTTCAAACCCATGATGTGAGTACTTGAAAGCTAGTCGTAGCTTTCAAAGTATTGAGCTCGCACTTGAATGTCACAATATATACTTTGGCGCTTTGAAACCCGGCATTCTAATGAACATGACCAGTGGTTTCTTTTCATGGTATTTTAGCCAATTTGCTACGTGTACTTCAAAATTTAGTGGCTAATGGATTTTTGAAAACTTGGAAGAAAACATAGTCAAATACTCAGAAAATGTTAAGGTCTAGAGCCAAATTTTCCCAAGTATTACCTAGATATCAACATGTTATCACCAAGTATCACCCCATTATAACATGAGTATTGAAAAAAAACCTGGCTACAAGGAAAAATTGGGAAAAAAATCACTGAACATGACCACAACTGTTGAATAATTTTAATATTTGAGTGCACCAGGGTCTCATATGCGATTCCCGGTGACGTTTTCCCTGCATACATAGGGAATTTGTAAAAAGACAAAGGGTAAGAACAAAGACACAGGGAAAACTGAGACACACAGGGAAAAATGAGACACAGGGAACACTCAGTTTTCCCTGTGAGTGTCAATATTCCCTGTGTGTCTTTGTTCTTTCCTGTGGATTCTTTACAAATTCCCTGTGTAATGAAATTCACACAGGGAATACACACAAAAACACACAGGGAATCCACTTTAAGCTCCTAGTGGTGCAGTGATGTTGAAGCAGTTAATGTAGGGGAGGAGAAACGATCAATTGATTGGTATTGGTTATTTTTGGTGTGGACTTGAGCCCGTGCTTCGGTACTGATGGGTGTGCATGATTATCATTTTTTACAGTTTGCCGACAAGATGCCATCATACAAGGACGCAAACGTGAAGCATGATATTGGAAAAATTCACCTTCCGAAGTTGGACCGTAACTATGGCCGTTACATGGGCTCTCTCACTACTCCACCTTGCGTAGAGAATGTTACTTGGACCGTCATGTTGTGGAATGTAAGCTCATGTGAACTCAGCTGTTTCTTCTAAGCTCTAAATTAGGGTGTTAGTATAATCTAAAAGAGTTCAAGAAATTCATTGCTTCCAGTTTCGAAAGCTCTAACTTGTATTTTTATGGATATATCTTGAAAAACTTACGTACGGATCCAGGTTAGACTAATTAAACATGTTGGAAAATGGTGTTTGCAGTTCCCTACAGTTTCAACTCAACAGCTTAAAGCTATTCGAGATAGTGTGCCGGTAAGTGATTGTTTTTTTACTACAGTCTCTGTTCCCAAACTATTCTACTTTGATTTTCAGAGAGAGATATAATCTATACTAGTGGGTGTTACATCTCTTCTGAGAAGTAGTTGATTCTCTGAAGATTGAGAACCTGGGGAGAGAATCGTGGAGCCAATCTTGGCCATTCTTCATGAAGAAGGTGTGTCCATGAAGAAGGTGTGACTCCTCTTGAGGGTTGTGTGAAGAATGAGAATGGCCATGGCTTCTCAATCTTTTCCACGGCTTCTCAATCTTCACGCCCATTCTTCACCTCTCACTAGTAGGAAATGTGTTGTTTTTCACTTACTATAAATGAAAAAGGAATGAAACCGCACCAGGTACATAGGCTGTGTCAATGCTGGTGCCTGGTGAGTGGTTTTGGTCACAAGAAGACAATTATAAACATAATATTAAGCCACTATTCATTGTTTTCACGAAGTGGGGAATGAAAAACGACAGGTCTGTAACTAGTGTCTGGAATGAAACTTCTCAATCTTCAGTGGGTCCTCCACAATTCAAGGAGAAAGTGCCACGTACGCATTCTCTGAGGATTGAGAATGGGACGAAAGAGGTGTGACACCCGTTAATATTGCGTTCAATGTGAGCCAAAAAAATTTACGTTCATGGATGTTTTTAAATACTTCAAAAGTAAAACTTACCATTAATTATATATCCTGTTACGTTCTCAAACCTCCCGGCTCTTGAAGGTTATATGATCTAGTCCATTTTTGACTATTCTTGAGTTGGTTTTGCAGCATACCAACAACCGACCTGCATTCCCAAGCCAGGGAAGACATTTCCATACCAGCTTTTAAGCAAAGTGGGTGCCTTGGAGGGGTGATTAATGCAAGGTCATGAAGGTCTCCTAATTTTAAAGGAATCAACAGCAAGCAGGCTGTAAATTCAACTTACACTTCAACGTTGATCTACACAGTGCAATGCAAAATACAATTGCTTTAATTTATGGACTACAAAAACCAATGAGTTGCAGGAGTGGCAAGTAGGTTATGAGACATAATGTAGCTTCGTCATTTCACTCTTGTGCTGCCTAAAAATATCGATTTTTAAAACAATCACTGCCTATGGCTTCATCACTTGTGCGTGAGCTCATTGTCAGCAACTCACAACTGCTTGTTTCTGGTGGCATGGTGCTTGGATGAATGCTGGGATGACGGTGGTCAATGTGAAGAGTGGTTTAATTTTTGGACCATGGGAGATTAAAACCCATGATCTGACTCTGATGTGTTCAAGTTGATTTTAATCATCTCAATAAAATTTGAACTCTTGTAACTTCTGCACATGATATCCAATTACACTTGAACACGTGTCTAGTTCGATCAGTGTCTGATATAATTAAACAAAGTTCTGAATGAAATGCATTTTCTTTTGACACAAATGGCGTCGAATTCCATTGCAATTGAAGAGAAAACAACACACACTGAGACCGAGCAGGCACAAACCTACTGGCGAGTGAGTCTTACAGATCCAATGCAATGCATTTTTTGGTGCATCAATTGGAATCCTTTTTGCTTTCCTAAACAAGAATAAAAGAAAAACTATCAATGAGGTGTGGTGACTTTAGATGTCAAATTTGACAGGGCTGAAGTCACCAGATTTTGCAGGAGCCTCAGCGAGAATATCTAAGAAGGTGAGAACCGGCAACACGCCAGCGGGCGTGGTCTGCGCCCAATGCTTCTCAATGTAATCCGCAACAGTGTAGCAAACAGTTTTGCCGTCGTCCACCGACACAGGGAGCTCATATCGTTCTCCTGTGTTGATTCCCCCGTGAGTGCCACTTTTCCCTGTGATTTCGAATTTTGACATGTGTACAAAATCACCTGCTTAAGCTTAGTCACCTACTTGTAGAAGGAAAGTTTTAACATGTGTCGAGTTCTGAAGCTCAGAGGGGAAAGTGGCACTCACACGGGAATCACACAGGGAACCATATGAGACCCCTGTGCGACTTGAGGAAATGAGCTCCGGACCACATGCGGGATACCATGGCCTCCTCCACGAACGCATCGATAGACTCGTAGCTGCGAGCAGGGATGGGATCTCCCACAAACCCTGGACAGTTGAAAGTCCCGCCGCCCGCAATGCTAAATGCCACATCTACATCCTTGCCAAAAAATAACTGCAACGCTCGCGCCCCCGCCGCCAACATTGCCACTGTCCCACTCGGATAGTCGGACTCCGTCGGAGTCGACCTGCATCCGTGCATGCACAAATTATGTATGGAGCAGCTAGGATTATACACTGCGTACTGTGTTTGTTTGCAACGTTGGGGAGTAACTCAAGCAATGTTACAGCACCCATAGTACAGTTATACACTGACAAGAGTCTTTGTATTGTTAGAAGAGTTCTGATCGACATATATACTGAAGACTCGTACATGTTCTGATCTGAACTTATTGAACATTAATTCTGTTTATTTTAATGTACCCTGGAATGTTTAAATGGAGAATCAGGACAGTCAAAATGGCTGACCTGAATCATACACTACTAGGTTATCTATCATGAATACACTGTGTGCTTTGTTACCAACGTTGGGGAGTAACGTTACAGCTTGTTAAGCAAGTAGAAGAGTTCTGATCGACTGTTATTAATTGTTGATTCTGTTCATCTTAACGTACCCTGGAAAGTCGAAATGGAGAAATAGAACAGTCAACATGGCTGACCTGAATCATACACTACTAGTAGATCTTACACTGTACAGTGCTATGTTTGTTAGCAACGTTGGGGAGTAACGTTACAGCTTGTTTTACAACACCCATACTTTACATTGACAAGTGTCTTTGTATTGTTAGAAAAGTTCTGATCGACTGTTATTGTTGATTCTGTTCATGATGGGGAAATGGTGAATGTCGAAATAAAGAAACAGAACAGTCAAGATGGCTCACCTGAATCATACACTACTAGGATCATATGTTGATCACTGTGTGCTATGTTTGTTAGCAACGTTACAGTTTTTTTTACAATGTTCACCCATAGTTTACATTGACGTTACAGCTTGTTTTACAGCACCCATACTTTACATTGACAAGAGTCTTTTCAGAATTGTTAGAAGAGTTCTGATCGACTGTTATTGTTGATTCTGTTCATGATCCAATGTGTAAATGAAGTTATTGCACGCGTAGAAGTTGGCCGTCAAGTTCATCGCCGCCGTGCGCCCCGGCCAGTCGATCCTCCCGATGTCCTTCAGTCCTGTCCATACATTGTCGGGAAGTCTTTGAGTATCCATACATTGTCGGAATCAAACAGAACCATTCTTTTCTTTCTACTGTCAGTGATAGTGCCTACGGATAGTAAATTTTTGGTAATGCCAGGAACATAAAGAACATTCTCAAATTTTATTCCTCCGGAATCCGTGGACAGTTCCACGTTTCCCTTTCCTTCAACACGCAAGGTCTCTCCACCGGCAGTACTAACCTTAGATCGATTGCCGGGTCCTAATTCTGTAAGTGATGCTCTCTGCCCCGTCACATGCTTGGTAGCACCGCTGTCAATGTACCAGTCCTCAGTGGTTGGGATGTTGAGGTGATCGGCCAGGTTGAGCTCAGTAACGTTCACTGCCAGGTCGGAGTCTGGGTCGAGTTCGCCATCGGAGTCGGAGTCTTCGTCATCTCCGAAGTTGTCGATCATGTTTACTGATTGGTTCGAAGCTGAGCGCTCCAGTCGATCGGCCTTCCTCTTCTTGAGCTCTGCCGCCAGTTCAGGGCAGGTTCTTATCCAATGTTCGCGACTGCCACAGTAGTGGCATTCTCCGCCTGCCTTCTTGATGCTTTTGTGGCCGCCTTCCTTGCGTTGCGACGTCGACTTCTTGTTGCTTCCCTTGATCATCAGCACTTCTCCGTCACTTCTTTTTCCTCTGATTTCTCTGCGTTGTTCATCCTGCATTAAAATCACCGTTAGTTCTGAGACAGTGGGAAGCGAAGGTCGGTACATAAGGGTGTTGACCAACCCTTCGAAGCTTTCCGGTAACGCCATGCGAACCTGTTCTACCACTTCGGAATCAGGAATGATCTCTCCTATGCAGGCAAATTCGTTCAATAGTTCTTTCAGACCCTGTAGAAATAATGACATGGAAGTGCCTTCCTCCATCTTTAGATTAGTAAGTTTTCTCCTAAGCATGAGCTTTCTGCTGTTGTTAGCGTACATGTACTCTTGCTACCTTTGTCTAGATCAAAAATTCTAATCCTGCGACTTCTGCACTGCCTTGCTATAGTTAGCACTGTTCTACAATAGTCAACACTATCCTGCAACAGTCTATTCTATTCTGCAAGCAGACAGCAAGTGTAAGTGACTTGACAAGCACCGGGCTCTGATACCATGTGGAGAATCGAGTCACGATTAGACATTCAGATAATAGAGATATAATTACAGGTCAGGCCCTGGTCACCTTATATGAGCCAGGGTAACAGCCCCACTACAGTCCATATTGATGGACGGCTGTACAGTTGCTAAAGAACAGTTAATACCACTAAGTTGGTTTAACTGTGTCTAATTAACTTAACATGGTACAGCACTAACTAACCGTAACTGAATGTACAGTGGTCTAACGTACTAAGATCCTGGCTGATCTTGGTCTTCAACAGTCCTGTCCAGTTCTCGTTCCACTCCTTGGATGGAATCACTGGCGGTTTCAGATCCGAGAGATGGTCCTTCGCGAACTGGAGCGCGTCCGGCGCCACGAACGGCCGGTACGTGACCAGCACTTCGAACGTGAACCGCGCCGCGTCGTGGCCCGCGGTCGTGTTCGGTGTGGTATCAAAGTGACGAAACATACCTACAGCAAGCAGCCGGGAAATGCCACGCCACGGAAGAGTCAGTCTTGTTACTGTAAGAACCCCTCCATTTTTCTTGTCAGTATATTTTGAGTGATCTTTACGATGATGGACATCACCTGTATCACTGTAATACACTAGTACTCGTAACCTGCATCACTGCAATATACACGAGTACTCGTAACCTGCATCACTGCAATACACGAGCTAGTACTCGTAACCTCATTGCGTGGAGATCATTTTTCTAAAACATTAGGAGGATTACAGGCTTAGCGTGCAGGATTTTCACAGAAGGAACCCTGATTATATTACCAGGCAGTAATGGCTACAAGAATGATGGTAAATTGTTGGTAACCACTTGCTAAATCAAACAACCATTTGCAAAACTTCAATAAACAGCAGTTTGGCAGTAATGTTTACTTCCCAGTGAATTGGACAATATTGGATTTAGGTTTTACGTTCACTACGTACTCCATCACTCTAGATGATTACTAGGTCGATGATGTGGATGGATGAATGAAATTCATCATCCCTCTCACTCGAACTCATTACTGTGTACTTAACCCGTCACAGACACGCTTTGTAAGCCTCTTGTTTTTCTCTTCAATAACAGGCGTGTAGTCGTGATCCTTTCAGCTATGGCGTATTGTGTTCATGCGCTCAGTGTGTTAAGCTAAGTCTGGTAGTCCAATAGGTTATGGGCCTGTATTGACGCAACTAGTACGTTGTCCTTCGTTTTTGGTCTAAAATTGTTTGTCTTGTTTTTTGAGTGATTCTTTAAGTCCTACACACAGTTAGGTACGAGATTCTTGAGACTCTATTTTCTTACAGTCCAGTATACAACGAGTCACGATGGCTACTCACGTTGAGACTAAAGAAACGGCCGTAGTAGATAAATACTATGGTTCTAATTTTCCAATGTGGAAAATGCGTATGAGCTTTATTTTTCAGTCCAAAGACTTGTTCTCCATTGTCGATGGCAGTGTAACGAAACAGGAGTCCATTGATCCTGCTGCTTGGGAACGCAAGGATAAGACTGCTGCAGTTGCAATTCTCAGTACTCTTAGTACTAAGTACAAGGCAGAGGTTGTTCATTGCAGGACTTCTGCAGAAATGTGGAGTCAGTTACTTACATTTCATGATCGGAACTCTGCAGAGTGTATCGTCGGGTTACAAGAGAAGTTCTATAAGTGTAGATTCGAAGAATCTGACTGTCATCTCGTACATCAGCACATTGCAGAATCTCGCTCGACAGCTTACTGAGCTTGGAGAGGTTATTTCTGAGCGTCAGGTTATCTCGAAAATCAGAAGCGGTTTACCGCCTAGTTACGATTCTTTTCTTCTTGCTTGGGATAGTGTCCCGTTAGATGAACAGACTCTTCGAGGTTTTCAATCTCATGTTGTAAAGAGAGAGGATACTCTTAAGGATCGTGATGGTAGAAATGATGTTCAACTTGAACATGCATTTTATTCTAAGACCGCCACTCGCTCCTCCTCTCGTCCAGACCTTACTACAGAACAGAAGAAAGCTAAGGCTCTTCGTCTTGAGAGACTTAACCCCTTTAGGATGTTGCAGCCAGAATTGGCCTACGTTTTCTGTATTTGTGGATTTAGTGCATGAAGATGAATGTATTCATGGACTAGGGTTTCTACAATATTTTTGGCACAGACTTCGAGAATATTCTAAGATTTTTGGGGAATTGATTTGAGTCATACTCAAGATTTTGTGCGTGCGCAAGTGGCGCATTATACGTATTCCAACATATACAAGTCCGCCTGCTGTATTTCAGGATCTTGCACGGGGTGTCAGACAGCGTATGCTGCGTGGGAAAAGTGACTGCCTCAGACGGTGACCATTGGTTGGGCCAAGTCTTGAGAACCACAGAGATTCATTGGATTCGCAACACTGATGTTTTAGAGCAATCCTGGAGGCGGGCGATTGCTCAAACATTGATTGAGTTGCACATATCTGAGCAGATTCATTGGAAGCGGTCATATTCCAGATAGCATTCTTAATTTGAGCCCTCCTGACACTCACCACTACCTCGCAAATCTCTTCGCCTTCCTCAAATTGCTCTCCGATCATCGCCAACAACTGCACTCACACATAATTCCTGTGCACACCACTCACTCACTGTAAGTAATTGACACCACATGTATCACAAGGAACCCTGACCATATTACTTGCAGGTCATTGACACCTCTCGGAAATATGATTTCCTGTGAGATCCGGCCATTTCCAAGGAAGTAAGGCGAAACGAACGTACAGTATGAAGCTAGTAAGTGTCAAGAAGAGCCTTGCCGCCACTTCGTGACCGGTGTCTGAGCGCACTTGGGATCCTCCCGCTTGGGTTCAATTCCAGCCTTGAAGCAGTAAAAATCTGCACTCGGGATCAGCTTGTTGGGTTGCAAAACGTTGTTTTACATCCTGTAGACAGCAAACAAAGCCCAACACAATATTCATAACTGAGTTCAAGCCGAATTGAATTATATAAACCCACAATATAATCCGATCAAACGTCATGAAAGCATTTTCGAAATCGTAAACTTAACTCACGCAACAGTCAAAAACAAAACTTACAAAGGACCAATGGGGAGAGATCATAAGATGAAGAGCGAGACATACCACCAAAATTGTTCCATGGTGTTGAACGTGTACACCGAGCGCATGGAGCTCCCCCAGGTCGCCTGTTTCTGTTTCCCGTTTGGATTGTCGAACTAAAACGTCCACAAATGTTGCAGCAAATGCTTCTTCTTCGCTTCGACCGGCAAACGCTTCAAATTCCTCTAGGTCTCCCCTGCACTTTGCATGGGGATTTTAGGGTTTCTCACGTCACTGCACGTCTCTCAAAGCTTTTTTGTGCATTTCACGACGGGGTTGTTTAGTTGATCATCACAAGGCGGTGGCAGTAGGCTCGTCCAACCTCATGGCATCCACAGAGGATGCGATCTCATACTCCATGATTGATTCAGTGTCCATGCGGTTGAATGAATTCTTATAAGAAAAAATCTGTGTTGCTGCCACCGCCTCATTTTTGATGATCAACTAAACAACAAAATGCACAAACAAAATTGTAAACAATCGCCCGCCTCCTTGACCCTGTTGTTGTAGTCTGTAGCGCCACGTTTTTTTTGGCCACCGGTGCAACCGGTGCAGACGCGTCACATCAGGCGTGTGCGACACTTTTTTTTTCCCTTCTTCTCCGGCTTGGTACAGTACAGACTTGTATACTTGCGGCCCAACACTCATCCGCACTCACAAGTTTCTTGAGGAGCACAGATCCCTTGAATCCACTTTTGATTGCGGAACTGTGTGGCACACTTGCAGGCGCTCGATGTGTAAAAATCCCACCTCAAAAGACATGGTTGAGGGTTACTAAATGGTGAATGTACATCAGTTGCCCTCAGAATACGTTGGAATGACTCTTGTATGTCATTCTCAGAACATCCTTAAGGGGTTAAGAAGAACTCTCGTTGTTATGGTTGTGGACACATCGGTCATTTCTCTGGTGACAAAGAATGTCCCACTAATGGTTCTGATTCTGATGACTCTCACAGTGCACCAAATTTTCGTTCTCGTCCTTCCAAAGGCAAGAAACCTTATCGATCACAGTCCTCTCATCGTAAGCGTACTACTCGTAGTCATGCTCATGTCACTTCCAGCCGTGTTTCGATTAATTCAGATTCTTGTGACAGTGAGATTTCTAGCGAAGCGTACTGTGTCCCTACTTTGCATGCCTTATCCTCTAATCGGGAAGTTTGGTTTGCTGATTCCGGTGCCACGGAAAGTATGACGGATCATTGCAACTGGTTCAAAATATTTCAACCAATTGTTGATCGTGTTTGGAGAGTTACTATAGCCGATGACCACAAGCTTTGGGTACGAGGTGTAGGAGACATCATTGTACATAGTATCATTGATGGTTCCACTACTCAGGAAACTCTTACCAACGTTCTTTATGTTCCAAACCTTCGTAAGAATCTCGTTTCTATCAGTCAGCTGATGGATCTTAATATCGCTGTCATGTTTGTCAATAACACCTGTAAAATGATTTCTGACGGAGGCAGCGGACGTCTCATCTTCACTGGATGTTGAAAGAATTTACTCTGGCGACTCAACATTGTTGGTCAACCTCACATTAGCTACGCTAATATGGCATGATTATGGCTTACAATCCATAAACATATGAAGAGCACAACAATAATACAACATACCTATAGTTAAATTTTGAAAAAATGCTATTAATGTTTTAATAATCAATTTATAAGAATTATCTTTGAAACTTCATAAAAAATACATGTTTAGTCATTTTGACTTGGAATTAAATATAATAAGTCAAAAATATTGATTTTATGTAGTAAACACAATATAAATACTAGTGCATGACCATAGAAGAGAATACATTATTTCCACAAAGTCTAAGCTTTTTTATATACTCATATGGGATATGATCAACTAGTGCCAATCCTTATGGGATACCATTAGTGCAAAGGTTTCTTTCCTTCACCTTCTTCGGCTTGACTAAGCTCAAACGTACACTTAAATTGACTAAACGTCCAATCTTATAATTATATCCCTTTAACTCTTAGCACGACCATGATCCGTCTTTCATCCCTTTCCATTCAAGAGACGCCTCTTCGTTTCCCCACCTTGTTTATTCCAAAGTCCTTTGAATTGAATTAGATAGTCAATTAGTCATCCTCAGGATCCCCTTAATAGACTTCCAATGCGTCTCTTGCAAGGCCCATTTTTTATCCGTTTTTGTTCACCATGGACTTTCACCGTGTCTCTTGATGGGTCCCTCTTGTACACCCCGGACTTCCACCGTGTCTCTTGCACGCCCCTATTTTTCTCACCACATACTTTTACCGTGTTTCCTGCAAGACGTGGGTATATATTTAAAAGAGATGTGATACCATAAGTACATGTGATTGTAATTTAGAGAGTATAAAAGTTCAGTTGTCACTACTAGAAAATCGTGACCAAATCAACAGAAAATCAACTGATTTCTGTTGTTTCGGGCACTGCAATGACCGATTTCACTAATTTTTAAACTTTTTGTAAAAATCAACAAATTGTTACCTACTTTCTATTGATTTGAATAGTGCGATGACCAAATCAACAAAATTTTAGTGAATTTGGAATCTTCTGGATTCCATTGGAATATTTCAAGAATATTTGGAATCTTTTGCAATTTATGGACTCGACTTTGTATGTTTATAAGATTTTGGAATGTTTTTATACCATAGCAATAAGGCAAGGTTGGTATATTGATGCCAAATAATTAATTAACTTTCGAAACCATGAGTCATGATTGCAAACCATTTTCCACTTTTGAGTAAGTCCTTTTTGATACAATTTTTGTTGAATACAATTATTGTACAAGATGTGAATTTTTTAATAAACTTGTATTTCACTATTAAATTAATGCCTAGAATTTTTTTGATCAATTCAAGTTGCAATTAAAAAGCTATTTTTCAAAAAATGATTTTTTTTTTAGTTTTGGGTAATTTCGGGCACCCATGACAAATAGATCTAATTGGTTTTAAATTCTTTATACAAACTCTAAACAAGATTGTGAACATAATCCCCAAAGTTGAAAAACATCAAAGAACAAAATTATGACTCTCAAAACACTTAAAACATTTAAAACACCCTCATTTGGGCAACATTTAAAACTCCATGGTTGAAGTTCTATGTACTTTGAAAGGTTTTTTAACTTAATCATTCACAATTTAACCCCTAAAGGACCGGGGGGTGTTGAACTTAACTCTTGTTTTCTTGACTAGCTCTTGTAGCAAGCTCAATGCCTTATTAGTGTGGGGTAATTCTGACGATCGGCACCGTTAAAATTAAAGAAGACTTACGTAGTTTTTTTATGAAAAAAAGATCAACAAAATCGCACAATCTTTGAGAAATGCCACCATTGACAAGATTGATGGAACTTGTTTGGGGTATTTTGTACACTTGCTGAAATCGGATTGTTCAAAAGTGCTCCAAAAATTCTGAAAGTTTTATTGTGAGTAGAAATCATCATTTAAAACATGTGAAAAAAATTTCAAGGAATTTGGAGGTGTAAAGAGAAAGATATGAGGGTTTGAAGTGACGCCTAGATACCCACCGTGCAACTCAAAAAAATCACCAAAAATCGCTCACTTGATGAATTTCCGATCAAGAAGTACCTACAAATTTGGCTCTCAAAAAGAGCCAGGGTCTCTTTGTTGCTCATCCTACAATTCAAAGCCCAAGAACCGGAATTTTCTCATTTTCTAGTTCTAAAAGCCGCATGGAGGTCTTACGATCCTTTAGGGATTAAAAAAAAAAACTTAGCAGACTTTGGCGGCCATTTTGTCATAGTAGAATAACTTTTTTTTTCAATCTTTAAACTAAGAAAACCTAGTAAATCAAGTTAAGTTACATCTCCAAAAATCCGTTTGTGATTTTGAGCCCCCATTCAAAAGTTATAGACAAAATTCAGAGTGGGGTAGCAAGGAATATTTTCTTTGATATTTTCAAACACCCTCTCTGAATTTTGTCTATAACTTTTGAATGGAGGCTTAAAATCACAAACGGATTTTTGGACATGAAACTTAACTTGATTTACCAGTTTTTTTAAGTCCAAATATTTAAAAAAAAATTATTCTACTATGTCAAAACGGCTGCCAAAGTCTGCTGAGTTTGAAAACACAGAATAGTAAGTGTATATGTAAGAAAAAAATCATGCATTGTTCATCAAGTTCTAGTGGTGGTGAGTTGGTTAGGGAATAGAGTCATAAGTATGAGGTCTCGAGTTCAAACCCGAGTGGCAACGTGTGTATATAGCTTGGCTGCCCGAAAGTATCGGGCAGCCAAAAAAAAAGGAATTTTTGCCCGAAAAATCCGGCAGCGAAAAAAATGTTTTTTTTTTTTTTTTTAGTTTTCATTTTTTATTTGACCAAATCAACAGAAAAAATGACCGGAACAATGCGACCGAATCAACAGAAACTATCAACTCTTCTCTGTTGATTTGGACGCTAAATTTTCTAGTAGTGTGTTCTGTCCTATAAGTTGTAGCTCATTAGTTGAGAGGGAGTTCTTTTGGACTCCTACAAGCTTTGTGGCTTGGTAGTGGGGAAGAGGTTGGTTTGTCCCAAAAGCTTTGTGGCTTGGTGGAGGGGAAGGAGTTGTTTTGTCCCAATGATAAGGTTTGTAGCTTGGTAGTGAGGAATAAGCTATATAACCGAGAGTTTTGTGTGAGGATATCTGAAGTTTATTGATAGAGTTGTATGCGACGAATCCTTGGTCTCATTGCTTTTTGTTTAGTGCTTTGAGCATTGGAGTCATTGATTGAAGCATAGTTTTGTTGGTTTCAGCTTCTTTAATTTGCACGGAAAAGCTCCTACCTACAATCCAAAACAAATGGCCCCTGCCAAATTAAACAAAAGTAAGAATTTTTTTTCTTCTCCCTTCCCGTCGTTTTTGGCTAATGAGAACGCCCTCTTGCTTGTGAATGACTAGAATGCTTGATTATCATGCATCCTTATTGTACGACTTTTCTTTTTGCTTACAATTGAACTGTTTAAAATTTCTAACAACTTTAAAACAAATGATGCACGGTTCCTAATGTTTATGTAACTATTTTGCAAAGCAGAAACTGTGAAGAAAATCATGAAGGAAAGGTTGCCATCAAATATCAGAGTTGCTAGAGATGTATAAGACTTAGTCGCTGAATGTTGTACTGGTGAGTTCTTCATCAATATTGATTGCAACATGTTGGTTTCCATTTTCAGGCCCATATTGACTTGGTTTCATGACTATTACCCGCTAGGTCCCCATAGTCTAATTTACATTGATAAGTGTTGACTGATCTATATGTTACAACTATTCTTGCCTTTTGCTTTTCGCTTTCATTACAAGCTCTAGCATTGTTTTGTTTTTGGACCTCGATCGGTATAAGGATCTTGAGCAACATGAACTCTTGATTCACGTTGGGCGATCTCATAATAGACGTATTGGAGTTCTTTTTCAATACAATGTAAATTTTTTGGAAAGTCCAAAGTGTTGCTGCAAACGCTAGTGTTCCTAGACATTACAAATTTACAAGCAGAGGCGTCGTTTCTCACTCTAGAGGATCTTATTCATTGTTGTCTTTTCATTGTACATGCCTGTCCTATATGACCTATCGCACTCACCAAGTCCAACAAAAAAATTGGTCCGTGTGAAATGGCGCCATTTGACTCACAGAAGGAGTGAAAAGCGACGCCTTCTCTTTATAGTCAGAAATATGAGTCGAATTTTATGTTACATTTTATGTTATTTAGCATTTTTCAATTCTTCCTACTAACCCTAATGAACGGGCTAATCCTATAGAGTTTGTCAACATGTTGACATCTGAAGCAGAGGAGATGTCCAAGGGACTTATTACTCCAAAACACGTTTTACAAGCACTTGAGGTACACTTTGAACTCAAATTGAGTGATGACTGTAGGTCGGAGCTGGTGTAGAAAAATGGTATTAACGACTATAGGTTCTACTTGTTGCTTTTCAACGGATGTAGAGTTTGTAAATGAGTTGGTGAGCCGTGAGCCGGTAGTCGACAGTTCTAGGGCGTGGATTTCTGTGATGTAACCTAACCTTTCCCATCCTTGGATGCTCTTCCCAACCATGACTATTCCAGTCCGCTCTCAAAGATCATTATGTAAAGTGATATTAGCCTTTCCTATGATCTTATTTAATTCTATAACCTTCACTTTGTCACTGTGATGCGGAGAGAAGCGAGCCTACTACACAATTATCTATTTGCACGTCGTTGGAGTTCATCATTCATTATTTACATGTCCTTTGCAATATAATTATGTATTTTTTTTCCTAATAAACACTTAGTTGATCTCTTGGCTTTATTGATCATGAATAT
This sequence comes from Pohlia nutans, assembly GCA_022496805.1. Taxonomy (NCBI): domain Eukaryota; kingdom Viridiplantae; phylum Streptophyta; class Bryopsida; order Bryales; family Mniaceae; genus Pohlia; species Pohlia nutans. The sequence continues at coordinate 38,514,704 of CM040085.1, forward strand.
TTTGAATTATAGCGGAAATCATATCATGTCTTGCTTCAGCCTTGGAGTTAGTTAGAATTCATCATTACTCATTAGTCATCGACTTTTACCAAGTTCAGGAGACTCGCTAGTTGTCACAAGACATGTTTGAATGCTTTTACGTATGGTGAGATTTATGCATTCTAACATAAGTAAGCTGAGAATTCATGCAGACCCTGGGTTTTGAAGAGTACATAGGCGAAGTTCAAAATACTCATCAGCAACACAAACTCGATGAGTTGGTACGTTTTGAATTAATGTGGATGATGCGATGGATTTTTGTCTTGCGGAGAATTACGTGACAATGTGTAGTTGCAAAAACTTTATATAATTTGTTAATTTGTATTGTAAGAAATGAATTCAACACTTTTCTATTGTTTATTCACAGAGAAAGAAAAGAGAAAAGGAAGCTAAGAAACGAGCTAAGGAAGAAAAATGGGGCCGTGTGATTGAAGAAGAAGCTACAGCTACTCAATAAAAAATGTTTGTTGAAGCCCGTGCCCGCATGAACAACGATGGAGCTCCAACGCTTGCTAAGAAACTAAGAGAAATGTAATGTATACTAATAGTCACTATTTAGCGATATGAATAGTGGTGTATAGTACAAGGGTGGTGAAACACAGTAATAAATGTTGTACATGTGTGTCAAAAACAAGAAAAGAATCTTGGAGGTGATAGTTGGACCAATGTCCAAAAAGGGAAAAGAAAGAACATAGAGGTGATAGTTAGACTCGTGTTCCAAGAGCAAGGAATGAAACCTCAAGTGATTATTGTTAGACCCATGTATGAGGGGCAACATATGAATCATGGTTATGGCTTTTGAATCCATGCCTTAGTTGGAAAGAATGAATGTGATTACGATTTTTATATCTTTGCTTTGATGTGAAAGGAATGAACATGATTATGACTTTTGAACCCATGCTTTGTTTTGAAGGATTATAAGTGCAATTGTGACTTATTGAACTGGTGTCATGATTGAAAGAGATTAAAATACGTGTATGTCTTTTGCACCGGCGTTTTGGTTGGAAGCGACAAATCTTGGATATGAATATTAAACATGTGTATTGGTTAGAAAGAACGAAACAAAGATCCATGTGACTATTGAATTGGTTGATTCTTGATTGAAATAGATAATGACTTTTTGGAATTAATGAGATTTAAGATATATGCACCAAAGTTAAACAATATGCACTGATGTTAGATAGCTCCAAGAAGACTAAACAACCGTGTCTTGAAGAAAAGAGATGAAATATGGTGGATATTTTTATCTCAATAGAAAGGAATGAAATGTGGTGGTGGCTTTAGTATTGTGTTCTACCCAATAAAAACGAATGAAACGTAGTGGTGACTTTGGAACCTTGTTGAAAAAAAATAAAAAATCAATATTGTGCTAAGAGACAATGGAAAAGAAAGAGTTGATTGAAGGGAAATTATAAATATGAAACTTTGTCATCTTAACCCTTTGACGCGCCTACATCCATATAATGAACGACAAATAGATTGCAACCTTTCTCAACACTACATCTTGTACAGTTTATCATCTATCTAAATTTCTTTTGGTTCTTGTGCTAGTTGACTATCATTTCTATGGTATAGATCCTCAAAATAAGATATTGTGATTTATTGAAAACAACACAATTGGTATATGCCAAGTTTTATTCTTAGTTCAAAAGGTTAGACCTTAAACATGATTTTCCAAAATAAGTAGAATCAAATAATGGAAAATATACCATCTTGTAATTCATGTTATTCCAATTTCATTACAATATTTTAAAAACATTTTGTGATAATTTGGGATTTTTTCATTGAATTTCAAGAGAAAGCCTTGAAATATTGATTAAACAATATCAATAAAAAAATGTGATAAATCCAAGCGTACAGATGTGATTTTCACATTGACATTACAGCTGTGCTTTGAACATCAACTCCATTTTTGTTTTTCATCGAACATTTTATAACAAATCTTTGAAAACAATGTTGAAACGGGACGTTAAAGGGTTAAGTGTAGATAATAATGAAAACCTTTGAATTAATCTAAGCCTTGGCTGAAAGGTGTAGGGAAGAAACCCTTGAATGACACTAATGCATGAGGATATGCATAATTTGATGTAAATCTTACACGTGAATAGAAAAAGAATTTGGGTGGAGGAATGATATCTTTTGTTCTCTTCTCGCATAAAGATTAGAGGCTTTTAATTGCTTATGAGATTATTCAATTAGCACATTGTTGATAGTATACAAACCTCTTGGAGTTAGAAGATGGGTTTAGGCTTTTTGAAATTCTCTTGATAATTATGTACTACAAGATAGAGTGTTTCTATGTTTGTTTTATTTAGTAATAAATTTTTGGAAGCTATTAAACGTTGATAATTAGACATGTTCTATTGTCTTAATATCGTTGTGAAAGGGAGGTATTGATTTTGAAAATTTTGAACAATTTTTCACCGGATAAAAAAAGTTAATCTTCTGTCCTTTAGTATATTTGGAGAAGTTTACAAAAAGTCTAAGCTAGTTATTTACATTCCATTAGTTTACTGTGTAAACCTATGAGCATTTGGAGATTGTTTTCAAATAATTCGGAACAAGAAAAAATCAAAAACTCGTAGTTGTGTATTATAGGATGGAGGAAATATGGGTGAATAAACACTAGGATCAACCAACTTTTTTTTCATGGTGCGCAAGTGCCTAATTGTTTGAAATTAATTAAGACAAATGTAACAAATATTTTAAAAGATGTTTGATTTTTCTAGAGTTCTATGCACACCAAAGAATCCTAAAAAACTAAAATTCTTAAAAGAATTTATTACATTTGTCTTAATTGATTTTAAAAGATTGGGCACTAGTGCACCGGGACAAAAAAGTTGGTAGACCCTAGTGTGCATTCATCCATATGAAATGCATGATATACTTAACTTTTGAAAATTTCACCATTAACAGGTGTATACAATGGTGTGCAACTTATAATGTAGACCAAAATTTGATATTGGTCTATATTTAGAGACAAAGTTTAGACCCTAACAAAAGAAGCCAAAGTTGTACAAACTCTCCTTAGTTTTCACAGAATGATCTGACGAACTGATCCCATTCCTTTAAGTAGCCTAGCAATTAATCTAAAACCATTCAACCACCTTGGCAGGGATACAACTGATAGCTTTCTGAGGGTCGAAATCACTAAACGGTCTCACTGTGTCGATTATGAAGGTGGGAATCAAAAAGTAACACTGTACCTGTACGTGCCACCAAGATTTCCAGAATCAATGGAAATGAGAGTAATGAATATTTAGTTATATATGTTGCATGATGCATCGGGCCACGTGGAAGTTGGGAAAACTCCCGGGACACATGCAGTATCGGGAACCTCACCTCGGCAAATGTCCCCCTTGGCGACATTCTCTAGGGGTGCCCCACGGGAGGTTCCCGATACTACAATCTAGCCCAGAAAAACCATCCTCACAAAGCTCCGGTTCATCCATTGGTTTGGCAAAGATATTCTCTGCCTTCAGATCACGATGTATAAACCCTTCTACTTCAGAAATTCCATTGACCTGCGAAAACTCATCCATGGCCAAGGAGGAATTTTCTTGCATAGACCTTAAGTTTAGTTGTTGTAATAAAATGCCACAGATGTACACCACTCAGACGACTTCTTTGAAAGCCTCCATAAACGCCTCAGTCTCCTCGCCTTGCCTCCTAAAGATAAGCTTTTTGGCAGAGCTTGTTGTCATGACAAAGCTCAATCAAGGATTTACATAACTTGACCACTCGACGGAGCTCTGTTGACATATATATGGACTGGGGCTAGAAAATATCAGCTATCATCCGATGACGTTTCTTCGTTCAAAATCTCCTCCTGAAGAAATAATTGAAAATTAACTGTCAAGAACTCTGCGATTCTTCATAGAAGTGACATAGCGATTCTTGACACTACAGGGAGGGGCTGTCGTTTGTCAATCCGCTTCTACGTGAAACCGCTCCACATTTCATTGTGTCAGAGGAGGTGAGTGTGGAACATCACACAATACAAGTATCTACCGTTGAGTTGACAATCTCAAACCTAGTGAATGTAAAGCGACACTTTCCCGACTCTCATGAATGAGGAACCACAGGTTAACTTGTAGTGTGGGAAGAATCTGCTCTTTTGTCCTTAAACACTCTTGTAGTAGCAACACTTGGTAATGAAACCCAAATTTCTAGAAAATTATTAGATGTTTTGTAAAGCTAGATAGATAGATAGAAACTCCGAACCCTTGCAAGGCCAATGTGAATAAAGTGTCTGTTTGTAATGTTAATAACTCAATGCCCACTGGCCAAAGGGTTATTTAAACAAAACTACTCTCCCTTGTTAGGGATAGACGCTCTAGCGATCAATAAACAAGAGAAAGACTGACGAAATTAGCATTGTTGCATGCTTTGTAAGGTCTAATAGGTGATTTGGTTGGGCTTTGGTTGCTAACTCGTGGGGTCTATGGTTGGTTGGTGTAGGACATTATATTATGATTTGGATGGTCCGGGTTCGATTCCCGATGGACCCATTTGAGTTTTATGAAGCTTGTACAAGATGTTCGATGAAGCTTAGAAAGCACATAAGGATGAAAACCTTTGAGGTGAATGAAAAACACATTTAAGGCTTGCCAAAGCCGATATGCCATGTGGTCGGATTTAACATGGACACCTTGGATATTAATAGTATTTCGTAAAATAACCCTAAACCATTGGTTGAATCACTTGAATGAGTAAATTTGGCAAAGTTTAAGGGGGGAGAGGGAAATTTTAATCTAGAGATTTGTTCTTCTATAAAATTGAAAGGATATGATCGGCATGCTCCGTATTTAAAATAATGATTGGTTATAATAAAGGACATTTTGTATAAGTTTTTGTTAGAATTGTGGTAATGATGCATTGCATATTAGTGTACACCTTCAAGGGGTTTTCATTTTGTTTGCGATGGCACTTGCAATTTTGGCAACCATTGGGATGATGTAGGTGAAAAGAAAGGGAAAAAATGTAGTTGTGACCACTAGACCCCCCGGGGAAGTCACTGTCAAGAATTTAAATAACTATAAGAGAACAAATATAGGGTGTCTTAAAACCAATTTGGAAATAATCTAGGAATATTCCTATAATATATCTGGAATATATCCTAAATATATTATAAATAGTGGAATATTCCAATTATTCCATAGCCCCCTATTAAATACCCTTTGTTCGTTCATATATACCCAAAAGTTACACTAAGTGACTTCCCCGAGCTAGACCCATTTCTCAAAAGAAAGGACTTGAAAGCATCAAGTAATTCAATAATGATAACATTGAGATATATATCCCAAAAAGATATACACATTTGGTTGTATTTTGGAGAATACAATAACTAAGTTATTTTGTCCTATAAGTTGAGGCCGGCTCGGTAGTCGAGAGGAAGTTGTTTTGGACTCCCATAAGCTTTGTCTCTCGGTAGTGGAGAAGGGGTTGTTTTGTCCCAATGATAAGGTTTGTGGCTCGGTAGTGAGGGACAAGCTATATAACCGAGAGCTTCGTGTGATGATGATTATCTAAAGCTTATTGATAGAGTTGCATGTGAGGAGTCCTTGGTCTCATTGCTTTTTGTTCAGTGCTTTGAAGATTGGAGTCATTGATTGAACTAAGCATAGTTTTGCTAGTTTCAGTTTCTATAATTTGCACAAAAAAGCTCCTACCTACAATCCAAAACAAATGGCCCCTGCCAAACTCAACAAAAGTAAGAATGTTTTTTTCTTTCCCCTTCCCGTCGTTTTTGGCTGACGAGAACGCCTTCTTGCTTGTGAATGACTAGAATGCTTCATTATCATGCATCGTTATTGTACAAATTCTTTTGCTTACAACTGAATTGCTCAAAATTTCTAACGACTTTAAACCTAAAGATGCACAGTTTCTAATGTTTATGTAACTATTTTGCAAAGCAGAAAATTTGACGAAAATCATGAAGGAGAGGTTGCCACCAAATATCAGAGTTGCTAAAGATGTACAAGACTTAATGGAAGAATGTTGTACTGGTGAGCTCTTCATCACTATTGATTGCAACATGTTGGTTCCCATTTTCAATCACAGGTTGACTTGGTTTCATGACTATTACTCGCTACCTAGCTAAGTCCATCATGTAGTCTAGTTGATCTATATGTTACAAGTTATTTTTTATTTTTGGTTTCAGTACAAATCCTAGCATTTTCTTGTATTTGGACCTCGATCCATGTAAGGGTCTTGAACAAAGTAGACTCTTGATTCAAGCTTGGCGATCTCAGAAGAGACGTATTGGAGTTCTTCTTCAATACGCTATAAATCTTGGAAAGGCCAGAGCGTTGCTGCAAGCGATAGTGTTTCTAGACAACATGAGTTGTATTATATGTTATGTTTCTCTCATTTAGCATTTATCAATTCTTCCTACTAACCCTAATGAACGGGCTAATCCTACAGAGTTTGTCAACATGCTGACATCTGAAGCGGGAGAGATGTCCAAGGGGTTTATTACTCCAAAACACGTTTTACAAGCACTTGAGGTACACTTTGAACTCAATTTTAGTAATAAATGTAGGTCTGTAGGTCGGAGCTGGTTTAGAAAAACGGTATTAACGACTATAGGTTCCACTTGTGGCTTTCCAACGGATGTAGAGTTTGTAAATGAGTTGGCGAGCCGCGAGCCGGTAGTCGACAGTTCTAGGGCATGGTTTTCTATGATGTAACCTAGCCTTTCACATCCTTCTATGGTCTTCCTGGCCATGACTATTCCATTCCGCCCTCAAAGATCATTATATGCATTAATTTAGCTTTTCACGTCTTATTCAATTTCATGGCCTTTCACTTCGTCACTGGTGGTGCAAAGAAAAGCGGAGTCCTAGTACATAATTGTCTATGTTCACGTTGTAGGAGTGCATCATTCGTTATTTATATGTCCTTTGCAATATAATTATGTTTTTTGCTAATCAGCACTTAGTCGATCTCTTGGTTTCACTAATCATGAATATTTTGAATTATAGCAGAAATCGTGTCATGTCTTGCTTCAATCTCGGAGTTAGCTATAATTGATCATTACTCATTAGTCATCGACTCTAGCCAAGTTCAAGTTCAGTAGACTCGCTAGTTGTCACAAGACATGTTTGTATGCTTTACGTATTGTGAGCTTTATGCATTCTAACATAAGCAAGCCGAGAATACATGTGCAGACCCTGGGTTTTGAAGAGTACATAGGCGAAGTTCAAAATACTCATCAGCAACACAAACTCGATGAGTTGGTACGCTTTGAATTAATGTGGATGATGCAATGGATTTCCGTCTTGCAGAGAATTACATAACAACCTGTAGTTGCAAAAATTGTATATAATTTGTTAAGTTGTATTGTAAGAAATGAATTCAACACTCTTCTATTTGTTTTATTCACAGAGGAAGCAAGGAGAAAAGGAAGCTAAGAAACGAGCTAAGGAAGAAGCAGGGGGCCGTATGACTGAAGAAGAAGCTACAGCTGCTCAACAAAAAATGTTTGCTGAAGCCCGTGCTCGCATGAACAACAATGGAGCTCCAACGCTTGCTAAAAAACCAAGAGAAATGTAATGTATGTACTAATAGTCACTATTTGGCTATATGGATAGTGGTGTATAGTGCAAGGATGATGAAACACACTAATGATTGTTGAACATGTGTTCCGAGAATAAGAGAAGTAACATGGTGGTGATAGTTGGACCAATGTCTTGAGAGCAAAGGATGGAACATAATGGTGATTTTTAGACTCGTGTTCCAAGAGCAAGGAATGAAACCCGGTGATTATTGTTAGACCCATATGAATCATGGTTATGGCTTTTGTACCCATGCCTTGGTTGGAAAGAATGAATATGATTACGACTTTTGTATCTTTGCCTTGATGTGAAAGGAATGAATATGATTGTGACTTTTGAACCCATGCGCTGTTTCGAAGGATTATAAATGCAATTATGTCTTTTTGAACTGGTGTCGTGATTGATAGAGATTAAAATACGAATATGTCCTTTGAACGGGCGTCTGGGTTGGAAGGCCTGGGTGAGTAAGAAGCAACACTTTCCGGACTCTCATGAATGAGGAACCACATGTTAGCTTGAAGTGTGGAGAGAATTTGCTCTTTTGTCCATAAACACTCTTGAAGGCCGTATTTGTTATATTGAGACTTTTCGTAGATTTTGAGACATAATGCTAGTTATTCAAAAATTCATTTTAAAAATAATAGTTGAAACTTTAAAAAAAATTAATGCTCAAATAGTGATTCTATACTGAAATTCTAAAAGTTGGTGTTGTTAAATATTTATGAAAAAATACTAGTAAAGTGATAAAACGGTTTATCTTTCAGATAAAAATGAGACTGTGAAAAGTCTCAATATAATGAATATTGCCTTCTTGTAGTAGCAAGACTGGGTAATGAAATCCAAATTTGAGGAAAGGTTAGTATTAGATGTGTCGTGAAGCTTATATAAGATGTTCAATGAAGCTTAGAAAGCACATAAGGATGAAAACTTTTGAGGTGAATGAAAAACACATTTAAGGCTTGCCAAAGGATATGCCATATGGTCGGATTTAAGATAGACACCTTGGATATTAATAGTATTTTGTATGATTACTTGAAGCCATTGGGCAATGGTCTATATGGGTGCCTGGATATGCACTTTGAACTATGTATTCAGACCCTATGGCAACTTTGAATGAGTGCCCCTTTAAATCAAAATTATAAATGAATCGATTGGAAGTGGTTTTGATTTCCTACACTCATGTTGTACACAAAAAATAAAAAATTTACGTAAATATTGAAGTGGTTTAATGATTTTAAAATTGACGTTTTTGTATAAAAATCAAAATTGATCCTAGTTGTTTAACATATTCAGTGACGTCATTTTGGTACCAATTATTGAAATGATCTACATCTAGATATATGTTTTTTGGAATGTTCAATTTGAACGATTAAAAATATTTTTTATTTTGCACTACAATGCTTGCAAAGTCTAATTTGTGGCAATTTTTCTGACAAAGCATAAATACATGAAAATTAATTTATTCAATTAAAAATTTAGACTTGAATTAAAGTGATTCATGTCATTTAAGTTTGGATGTTTTTATTTATAATTTTAGTTAATTGAAATGGAAGAATTTGTCAAAATTTGGAAACCAACTATATGTTTGAAATTTTGACAAATTTGCCCATTTCAATTGAATATAATTAATTATTTTCAAATAAATAACTATCCACACCTGAATAACATGAAATACTTTAATCCAAGACCCAATTGTCAATTGAATAAATTAATTTTCATGTTTTTATACTTCGTGAGTAAAATTGCCAGAAATTAGCATTTGCACTTTTGCAGGCATTCTTGTACAAAATAAATAATTGTTCAAATTAATCATTTCAAATAACACATATCTAAATGTACTTCATATCAAAAATTAGTACCAAAATGACGTCTCTGGATATTTAAACAAATGTTTGGATTTATTTAAGCACCTAGGACAAATTTTGATTCTTGTATAAAAAGTCGATTTTAAAATCTTTATACCACTTCAATTTTTTCATGATATTTTTTGTGTAGTGCATGAGTGTAGGAAATCAAAACCACATCTGGTTGATTCATTTTTTATTTTGTTTTAAAGAGGGACTCATTCAAAATTGCCATAGGAGCTAATTTTAGAGTTCAAAGGGCTTTTTAGGGTACCCATTTTGAACCATTGCCCCATTGGTTGAATCACTTGAATGTGTAAAATTGGCAAAGTTCAAGGGTGAAGAGGAAAATTTTATTTGGAGATTTGTTCTTCAATAGAATTGTAAGGATATCAACAAGCTCTTAATTCAAAATAATGATTGGTTATAATAAAGGACATTTTGTATAAGCTAAGTTATTAGAGTTGTGGTAATAATATGTACATTGCATATTAGTCTACTCCTTCAAGGGGTTTTCATTTTGTTTGCAATGGTGCTTGGAATTTTGGCAACCATAGGGATGATGTAGGTGAAACGAAAGGGACAAAATGTAGTTGTGACCTTTAAATCCGTTTCACAAAAAAAAAAAAATAGAAAGCTTCAAGTAACTAGATAAAGATAAAATTGAGATATATATTCTATAAAGATAAAAACACATTTGGTTGTAATTTGGAGAGTATAAAAACTAAATTATTTTGGCTCAATAGTTGAAAGCGAGTTGTTTTAGACTCCTATAAGCTTTGTCACTCGGTAGTGGGGAAGGAATTGTTTTGTCCCAATGATAAGGTTTGTGGCTTGGTAGTGAGGGATAAGCTATATAACCAAGAGTTTTGTTTGAAAATATCTAAAGGTTATTGATAGAGTTGCATGTGACAAATACCTTGGTCTCATTGCCTTTCTGTTTAGTGCTTTGGAGGTTGGAACCATATATTGATTGAAGCATAGTTTTGATTATAGGATTTTGTACGAGTGTTCCAAAAAATGAATACGTAGGAACCATGTATTTTTTCTAGCAAGGCAACAAAGCTTCTTGACACCACACATACTGCATATTATTGCTAATTTCAGTTTATATTTGCACTAAAAGCTCCTATGTACAGTCTAGAACAAATGGCCCCTGCCAAGTTAAACAAAGGTAAGGAATTTTTTTCTTCCCTCTTCCCTTCTTTACGGGATTCTTGATTGTGAATGGTTAGAATGCTAAATTATCATGCATCGTGATTGTACATCTATTTGCTTACAATTGAATTGTTTAAAATTTAGACCCTAGGTATGCAACTCCCATATTATTCACATGGGGGCATCGGCATTAAAACACCTTAGAGGACGGCTTTTGTAAAAATTATATCAAATTATATAAAAATAAAATAACCAAAAATTTAGGTCAAGACCAAATTAAATAAAATGAGATGTAGAAAATGTTGTGTTGCATATTTATTAAAAAAAATCTCCACAACGTATATAAAAAAATTGAAACACCTATGCATAGTTTTTAAAAATCCATACAAGAAGTTGCCTCTAATGAAAATTAAAAGGCATTGGTGGTGTTTTATTTATAATAAAAAAATCTTAAAATTTTATTAAAAAGCCCAAAAAGTTGGATAGCTTGGCCTATGCTACATGTTTAAAAAAACTCATATAATTAGGTTTTTAATGCTATTATTGTCTTCAAGGAAGATTCAGTTCTTGTATATTATTACATTTTTGGATTCCTTATTAGGAGGACTACAAGAGTTTCTTACATTAAAACAAATATCATCATTTGAGATTGGACTAAAATAAAATATAAGTGATTATAATTAGAGCCATATAATATGGGAGTTGCATACCCAAGATTTGAACTAACAACTTCAAAACTGAAGAATGATGCACAGTTCCTAATGTTTAAGTAACTATTTTTCGAAGCAAAAATCTTGAGGAAAATCATCAGGAAGAGGTTGCCACCAAATATTAGGGTTGCTAGAGATGTACAAGACTTACTCAAAGCTCGGGGAAGTCAGTGTAAATTTTAGGTATACATGAGCGAACAAAGGGTATTTAATGGGGGGCTATAAAATAATTGGAATATTATACTATTTATAGTATATTTTGGATATATACAAGATATATTCTAGGAATATTCATAAAATATTCCCAAATATGTTTTAAAACACCCTATATTACTTCTAAAAAATTATAATTTTTATCTCAAATGAATAAAAGACACCCTATATTTGTTCTCTCATGGTTAATATCTAAATTCTTGACAATGACTTCCCTGAGACTCGAAGAATGTTGTATTGGTGAATTCTTCACCAATATTGATTGCTATATGGGTACATTCACAATATAACGAGCCAAGGAAACTGTAACCAGTGATTAATTTAACAGATTATTAAGCAATAATCTTATCATTTGAATTGTTAATGCAATATAAATTAGTAACTACATATTTTATATGTCATTCTACAATATACTAAAGTTTGACAATGTTTGAAAAGTTATTGGTACTCCAAATCGACTAAAATATGGTCGTAACCAGCCGTTAATAACGACTAAAATGTGCTAAAATGTTCATAATATATGGCAATATGTTCTTAAATTTTTCTAATATCTACATAAATTGAAAATATAATTTTTTAAGCATTCATCAAGAGTCGTTAGATTTGGGCGGGGTTGGCTCATTATATTGTGAATGCACATATATGTTGTTTCTCATTATCAACCACACATTGACTTGGTTTCATGACTATTACTTGCTACCTACCTTGGTCCCTGTGGTCTAATTTACATTGACGCTAACTAAATAAATCTATATGTTGCAGTTGTTCTTGCTTTTTGATATCATTACAAACTCTAGCCATCGTCTTGCATTTTGACCTCGATCGGTGTGATCGATGGTCTTGAACAAAATGGACTTGTTTCACAACAATCTTGGAAAGCCTAGAGCGACTGTGCCTGCAAGCATGTGTGATTAGCATTTATTAATTCCTTGTACTAATCCTCATGAATGGGCTAATCCTCCAGAGTTTGTCAACATGCTAGCATCTCAATCAGGGGAGCTCTCCAAGCAGCTCATTACTCCAAAACATGTTTTGCAAGCACTTGAGGTATGCATTGAATCCAAAGTGCGTATTTTGAATGATCAGATACTACCATATCAGATTACTGCGCATTACTAGCATACGGCACTTGGAACGTTTAGTCAAGGTCAAGTTATTTGCTACGAGACAAGGGCACGTACAAAAGCGTGTTAGTTAAATGATAAAAAAGAAATCTCTCTCCAACACATAATTGTTTATGTTCACGTTGTAATCATCAGTATTCATTAATCCTATGTACCATATGTTTTTGCTCAATCTCTTGGTTTTACTAATTATGAATTCTATTTTAAGTAGTGAAAATTTTGTCTTGCTCCAGTCACGGAGTTAGCTGGAATTAGTCATTACTCACTAGTGATTGACTCTAGCCAAGTTGAGTGGACTCGCTAGTTGTTACAAGACATGTTTGTTTGGTTTACTGTCAACCTTATGCATTCTATATTAAATAAGCAAGCTGAAAATGAATTCATGCAAATTTTGGGTTCTAAAGAGTACATAAGCGAAGTTCAAGCTACTTACCATCAACACAAAATCAACGAGTCGGTACATTTTGAATTAATGTGATACAATGGTTTGTTGTTTTGCAAAGAATCAATTACGCAACAACTTCTAATTGCAAAAACTCTATATAATTTGTTGAGTTGCATGGGAGGAAATGACCTCAGCACTCTGACTTCTAAATTTTATTTTTGCACAGAAAATGAAAGAAAAAAATTGGCTAAAAAACGAGCTAAGGAAGAAGATGGAGACCGTATGACTGAAGAAGAGGCTACAGTTGTTCAACAAATACTATTCGCTGAAGCCCGTGCCCGCATGAATAACAATGGAGCTACAATGCTTACTAAGAAACCAAGAGAAACTTAACATACACTAATGCTATTTGGCTATGAATAGTGGTGTACAAGGGTAGTGGTTGAGTGGAGTTAAATACCTCTCTATAGAACTAGACGACTCCATCATGATGGCATATGTACACTACAAAGGGATTGCTTAAAAAAATCCAACCATACTAAATTGAGCATACTTCAATTTACATATTCTGTTAAAAGCCCGTGTAGATCCGACCGTTCATTTGCAAGATTATCTCTTGTATTCGTAGTCATACTTGCATTGCCATTGAGTGTACACAAACTTCTCTTTGTTGAACTTCATTCTGAGAGTTCAAGAAAAATTAACTAATTTTTATAAAATCTGGATATGACTCGTAGCTTCAATATGTTCTCAGAACAGTTTTCCATACCACCTTCCAATGATTACTCAATTTTTCAAAGAATTTCAAAGTCCATACAAGAAGTACACATACAGTTTTTGTAATAAATTTAAGCGTTAAAATATGAAAGAAATTGGTACATTGACCAAGATCGGAATATAAACAGTAATGGAACATGAACAAAAGAACACAATCCAAAAAAAAACAAGATATATGTTGAGTCAGTTTCATAGATGTTGAGAATTCCATGAAAACAAATGAGCAAATTCAAAAACTTTCTACACAAAAGTTGTAAAGGATGAAGTAATGAACAACATCTAAGATGATAAATATATATATATATATATATATATATATATATATATATTAACTCATTGTAAGATACAAGATTTCAAAATTGGGTATGTACATTGACTCAATTTTTTGAGCACTTTCTACAAAGCACTCAAAATTTTGTCCACCTTCCTTTTGCATCCAAAACAACTATAATTCAAGCAAACATGCTATCATACAAGTTCCTACACTCATCTACACTAATGTAATGGTAGACATCTTACACACGATTCCAAAACTCATAAAGATTCTTTAGAACAATAGGATAAGAATTCAATCACCATTTTAAAGAGGCCCAAACTCGTTCAATGGAATTGAAGTCAGGAGATTGTACATGCCACTCCATAACATCATAAGGTTGCTCCCAAAACCATTCCTTAACAATTCTGGCTATGTGCACAAGAACATTGTCTTGCTAAAAAATGACTTCATCTAGATCAAAGTCAAAATCAACCAATGTAGAGAACAATTCCTCTTTCAACAACTTCAAATAATCTGTAGCCTTCATCCTCCCATCTATCTTGCACACAGTACCTACTCATTTTGATGTTAAACAACTCCAAAATATAATTGAACCTCCACCATGTTTCACTGTTTGTTTAACAACATGAGTTGAAAGGCTCTTTTTATCACAAACCCAACACCAAGTCCTTCCATCAAAGTCGAAACAATTGCCCTTTGTCTCATCACTAAAAACAACCCTCTCCTAATCACTAATTGTTCAATCTTTGTGTACTCTAGCAAAATCCCATCTATCCTTCACATTCTTAGGAGACAAAGCTGGCTTAGAAACCTTCTCTATTGATCCTAAACCTTCTTCTTTAAAGGCATTCCTCACAGTTTCAACACAAACTTCTACTCCTATCTCACTCTTCACTGATTTTGTTGCCTCCACCGCGTTTTCTAACTTCCGTACAGTGACTACACGTACTACATATCGCTTCTCATACTTTGTTAAAGCCTTTGGACGCCCTCCTTTTGGCATGTCTATGCTCTAAAAGCACTTCTTTCCAATCCTATTCACCGTAGACTGTAACAAACCAATAGCATTAATGAGCGAGCTATTGGTTTGTCACACTCTACGAGCTAGCATAGAGTGTAGATGCATGCCACGTTACCCTAATCAATTTTTTGAGTGATTGTAGATGGGTGAAGGAAGCGCAATGCTAGCATGCCTACTCAAAGTGCAACTGTTTTGGAAGAAAAAGGGAGGTGAACACATTTTTTCGTGATCATAAAAAGTCAATGTACATACTCTATTTTGAAACGTTGTATCTTCAAATCTATCAATGCAATTTGTCTTTTTTCACTTGGATGTTGTTTATTACTTCATGCTTTAGAATTTTAATTTAGAATTTTTTTAATTTGTCCATTTGTTCTCATGCCATTGTTACTCCAACTGTCTGGCCGACCTTCCATATGCTGCACTTTTGAGCTTTTTTCAACTTTTGGGGAGGAGCTTGCGCGCATTTCAGCCAGCTATGGCGCAATCGATTTGTAAACATGAGCATTCTCGTTGTCTTCTGCGATGTTCCTGAGCTGATTTGCAAACGTGGTGGCGATCAATTCCTGAGCAAAAAATCTCTTCCGAGATTTGTGAGTACAATCGATGGCTATGGCGTCCACATCTCATGTGTGCGCTTGCGGACTGACAAGGCGAATTGTTCCATGGAGTTCCCCTTTCTCGCGGCCCCTCACAACATTAATGAGGTAGCCATCATTCCTCTTTTCTTTCTCGTAATCTGCCAATGAGTAGCAATTTCTTGGAAATAAATTTTGTACCCAGAATCAAATTCTGCGAATTCTTGGATTTGTAGAATTGCAGCCTATTGAGAATTTCTTAGTTGTCTATTGCCGTCTCTATGAAACAGCAGAGGATTTTTAGGGTTTCGGATTCGAAAGAGGGTGTCAGCACTGAATGCTGGACTGGTACTCAAAACTTAATTTTCCCAATAAGTAGCTACAATTACGGAGAGTGTTATACTCAAAAGGTTACATTAACTGAATTGAATTATACGGTAGTAGTGTCATAACTTCTTGAACTCCTGAAGGACCAAGAAGCTCAAATTGGGCCTCATGTTTTTTAAGCCTTTTTAAGTACATCTATGTGGACTTTTTTTTATATATAATTTGATTTTTTTTTCGACCAACACATGCAACGATATTCACTGATTCTGGTTATATAAGTTTTGGTTCAATCTAAATTATATTTTTCACTAGATGAACGATTGAATTTGTCATTTTAAAACCATGAATCCTTGGTCATTTAGGGTTAAGTTATTTCTTGTCATTGCTTGTCATTGCATCCAAGATTTTCATTCACCCTTCCAACATCCAATGCAGTGGCACCCCAAGGCGCTTAAATCATTCTCTTATGAAAATCGGAGTGAGCCATAATGCATCAGCTTCAGTCAGAGGAAACAATGAAACTGTGGAGATGCAGAAAGAATCAAGTCAGTTGGGACCTTCGTTTCGGTTTATGGCGGAAGGCAACATGTGGCTGCTGGAATTCGAAGCATCCGGGCTTCGAGTGCTTGCAGATCCATGGCTTGTTGACAACCAAACCTTTTGGGACCAAGCCTGGCTCTACACTGGTGCGTCCAAGTCCTCACCCTTTCTTAGAGTTTAGCTCTGATTGACTATTATGTGTAGCTCATATACAGTCTACCCTCCATACAATGACACTCCATAATATGTCCATAATATGACGATATTATTGTTTCAAGCAACACACATGTGACAAGTCGTTTCCATGCCTGCCACCTTGAAGTTAGGGCTTCCCAAACATGTCATAATAGAGAGGGACAACTGTATTATTACCGAAAAATCAATCGTTTCTTCACTTAGTGGCAGGAGAGGACATCAATTGTGGAAACGGGATCTTGCAGGACGCTCTCAGTCTCGACAGAAGGGTGGATTTCCTGGGGACTTGACCATGGAGTCTGTGAATAGCGTTGATGCCATTCTCATCTGTCAGGTACGTTTTGGGACAGGAGTAGTATACAGGACCTGGTGTTCTATAAGGTATCAAAGGCGACCAAGTCCTGTAGAGGATCCTACAATATTTATAAAAAGCCAAAGCTCAATGAGATCAACCTCTTTTGTACATTTTCAATTAGACCCTCTGTGGGACTAACAACCATTCCAGCCTTAAATTTACAAATCCTAAGTAGGGTTTGTGATTTTTGAAGTTGTCTTCATCTCAAGGTCTTCAAGGCATTGAACTTGGAGGAAGAAACCTATAATTTAATGCTGGTGTTGACAACTATGTTCACTTTCGAGGGTAGACTCTTACATGCATTATTGAACATGCTGTGGCAGGAATTTGAAGACCACTGTCACCTACCGACACTCAAGCTATTGAGGTACCGAGATCCAAGCTTTGCTTCTGTTACAGTCTTGACTGAAATTCATTCTAGGAATTCATGTCGTGGGTATCGTGAGGTGGACAATTGAGGTTACTGAGCCTCCGAATCACAACAATGATTGATGTCCGCCCTTCCAGAAAACCTAGCCACGACGGTAGCCCTTAAAGGACCAAGGATTCATAGTTTTAAAATGAAAAATTCAATCGATCATATTCTGAAAAATATAATTCAGATAGGACCGGATTTTATATCACTGGAATCAGTGAAGAACATTGAATGTGTTGATCAAAAGACAAATAATTTTGAATAGAAGGAAGTCTACATAGGCCCTATTCAAAACTGCTATAAAAAACATGAGGCCCAATTTGGGCTTCTTGGTCCTTTTTGGGTTAACCCTGCCAATTGTAACGCCATTTTAAGGCAGTAAACCCTACCAATTGTAACGTAATTAGGTTTTCTAGCACACCTCGGGGGCGAGGTTCTCTACATTGTAAAAAAATCTTAGTGTTGCATTTTTTTCACTTACAAAAGCTGGGGTGATCAGAAAGGATATACCAGTCATTGCGTCGCCAAAAGCAGCCAGTATTGTCCAACGTCTTGGCTTTTCGGACGTCAGAAGCCTTGCCCACGGCACCTCTACACAGATCCCGGGTTTACAAGTATGGGCAACCGTGGGCGGCCGAGTGGGTCCTCCATGGGCGCTGCGTGAGAATGGCTTTGTGCTCCAGGAAATGCAAACAGGGCTCAGGTAGGGGAACTCGTCTTGAAGGTATTTTTGTTACAGTGAAACATGTTCTAAAATTAACCCCTAAAGGACCAAGAAGCCCAAATTGGGGCTGACGTTTTTTTTTAAGCATTTTTTAGTAGGTCATTTTTGGACTTTCCTCTTGTTCAAATTTCTTTGTTTCTTGACCAACACATACAATGTTCTTCACTGATTCTGGTGACATAAAATTTGGTTCCATCTTAATTCTATTTTTCACAATGTGATCAATTAAATTTTTCATTTCAAAACCATGAATCCTTGGTCCTTTAGGTTTTAATTTGAGCTCAAATAAACAGCCTAAGTTTCAGATTTGTCTATACACAATCTATATGTTGAATATACAGGTTGAGAATTGGTTTCAGTTGGAAATTGTGAATTTTTAAAACTCCTCTTTTGAACTAGCTTTTACCTGATCATGATTATGGTTCATCTTCTTACTATTTTGAGATTCCAATATCATATGTTACTATTTTTTGTAGTACCAATCAAGGCTTAGAGTTTTCATGAGGTTTGCTTCTGATGTTTAATGCTGTACAGACTCTACTATGAACCTCACTGCAGTTTTGACGAGGAATCCGTCCGGTCTATGAGCCCAGGTTAGTTCTCTTTTGTGCAATTTATGGATTCCGTTTTGAGAATCAACGGACAAATGGAGCGATTGTTTTCAATAAAATTAGACTGTCTCAAGAACTTATTACAAAGAGAAGCTTCTCCATGTTACATGTGGGAGGATTCCCTTTCTATGATAAATAGGGAGGCCTCCAAATGATCACTACGATGATGTCTAAAAGTTCACTAATTTTACTGAAAAACTTGGTTTTTCTTTTTCTTTTTGGATCTTATGGTAATTGTATGTTGGTTAGGAACTAAATAATTGAGTTAATAGAAATACACAATTATATGTTGATGGCTTTGTGGGACTGTGCAGTTGATGTAGTCATTACCCCAGGGCGTCAGTACAAAGTTGCTGGCTTTCCATTGACAGAGAGCGTCGAGGAAGCTGTGCGTCTCCTACACATATTGAAACCTCAGTTGGTTGTACCCATACAGCTAACGCATCTGGAAATGACAGGGTAATCACAAAGCCTGTTTAGATGATTTTTAAGATTGATTGGTTTTCCAATAATAACAATATAGCCTATGTGTGGTTGGAGGAGAAGGCGAATAGTATTTTTCTTGCATAGAAAAATAGAAATCATGAAGAATGCAATTTTTTCTATAATTTTATTCTAAAAACTGAAATTTCTACAAATTTTCAAAGCGAAAAGTTAGTCATCACCCAAAACTGATAATTAGACTATCCCAAATTTGTGAACATGAAACCAGCCCAAATTCTACAAATTTGATTGGTTGATACACAAGTGGCATTGAGTTTGGTTGTTAACCATTTTGGGTTAATCTACAATTTGGTTTTGGGTGTAGTAACCGTTTCAAGACATTCTACCTTATGTACTAGGTAACTCAAATTTGGGAGCTCACTTGTGGAAAACAAATACAGGTTGAGTTGCTTAACCCCTAAAGGACCAAGAAGCCCAAATTGTGCCTCATGTTTTTTTTTAGTAGTTTTGAGTAAGTCCTATATAGAGTTCCTTTTGTTCCAAAATTATTTTTTTGACCAACACATGTAATTTTCTTCACTGATTTTGATGATATAAAATTTGGTCCCATCTAAATTATATTTTTCACAATATGATCAATTGAATTTGTGATTTAAAACCACAAATCCTTGTCCTTTTGGGGTTAAGTGGTGAAGGATGTATTTCTTCCACAACTAGGCTCCAGGAAATTGAGTGTCCTAGAAACTAGAATGAGGGGAGTGGTTATGACTTATAATGGAACTCCCGTCTTCTTGAATGGCTACATGTAGATTACAAGTTTGTCTTGCAGCACTGGTCCTTTGTCGGGTGGGTCGAACAGACACTTTATTCACGCCGGCTTCGAAAGAGGACTGGAGTTCTTACTACTACTAGATTACAAGTTCTCATTGAGATTATGTTTAATTTTTTTGTGTGGAATTTTGTGCATGACTTCAGTTTGGCAGCACCCCTACTTCAACTCATTGGGTCCGTGAATGACTTTGAAGCAGATATTCGTAAAGCTGGGATCAAAGCTAGGTAATTACTATATATTTCTTAACCCTTAATTGCTTGAGAGGACATATGTCTCATCCATCCCTTTGAACCTTGTTTTCAAGATCTATGAAACTACACTACATGCTTTTTCAAATGATGAAAAATCAAAATGTTTTTGTGTCTACAATTTTTTTACTATATGTAGTAAAAAATTTATAGACTACAACACATCAAACAAGAAATTTATTGGACTTATCATATCATAATGATATGTTCTTACAATTCGAGCCTATCATACCAAAATTCACACGCTAAAACTTTAAAATCTAATTCTTTTAAAGTTAAATGCTTCTGACTAAGACCTATGGTGTTTTTTTCAAATTCAATTATACAAATGAATTTCAACATCTTCATTTTAGAAATCTTCCTAAAATGGTCACGTTTAAGTTTTGTACAGTTAAAGCTTAAAGAAAGCACCGAACAAAATTCTCCTTTCCTTCAGGAGGATTAAAATTTTACTTATTCATGTTACCATGTGATGTTGATTTTAATTAATTTGGGTGATTAGTGATGTTGGAAAGAATTTGTTGGTTGCAGGGTTGTGGTGCCCCCTCTTTCAGGGCAATTCATGCACGTCCAGCTTGGGAGTGAGAAGCAAACTCATTAACATTCCCCTTCCAATTTTTCACCCTATTAGAGTTATCCTCACCAAAATCATTTTTGATATCAAAAATATGCTCGCCCTCACCAAAATTAAAACATGTTTATTTGTGATGGCCCTCTTCAAAATGTGTTGGCCCTCCTCAAAAGGTAGAAGGAATAGATCATGTGGATAAATTAAGCAACTGACATCCTTCATTAACCCTTAAATGTGCAGATGTACGTTTGAAGGAAGTGAATACAAGGAGGTCTTTTTGGTAATGCCAATAAGTTAATGCCCCAAAAATGACTTTTTGAACCTGAATTTTTTTCGCCACACATGCGTATGGAACAATGAGATGTGGGAATTTTGGTAGAATTTTGTGAGATGATTTAGTTCACCAAAGAATTACTTATATGCGTGCATTCTAGAGGAATATCTACACTTGTATTTATACAAATACGTATAAACAACCATTCATCAGGCCACAAAATCTACAAAAATATTCCATTTATTTTTTTGAAAAGTCCACAATTCTCTACATTACAATGCACAGAACTTTGATGTTCAACATCCAGTTCAATTCAGCCATTAGCCACAAGTTTTTCACAATATGAGCTGAACCATGGACCACTATGGTTCACCTGCGCACTTAACCCTTTCAGGCGCCTACATTCAGAATCTGGACGCCGAATGAGTTTGAGTCGCTCTATTTCTGTAGGTATGGTGATGTTTTTCATCCATCCAGTTTTTTGTTTATTCTTGTGCTAGTTGAATATCATTTGAACGGTATGGATCTTCAAAATAAGATAATGTGAATTTTTGAAAAATTACAAAAGTGATTTATGTCAAGTTTCAATCTTAGTTCAAAAAGAGAGACCTTAAACATGATTTTTCATAATAAGTAGAATCAAATAATGGAAACCACACCATCTAGTAGTGCATGTTATTCCAATTTCATTACAATATTTTTAAATTTTTTTGTGTTAATTTTGGATTTTTAATTGAATTTCAAGAGAAAACCTTGCAAAATTACTTTAAAAATATCAATAATAAATATGATGAATCCAACCGTACAGATACTATCTTCACATTGACATTTACAACTTTGTTTTGTACATCAGCTCCATTTTTGTTTTTCATCAACCATTTTATAACAAGTCTTTGAAAACAGTGTTGAATCGGGACGTTAAAGGGTTAAGGGTTAAATTCAAGTTTTACTTTGCGGCTATACTCATTTGTAGGTTACTGGAGCACTTCCATGAAAAACAGCCTGGCTTTTGATTTACATCATGACTTTACGGATGACTCTATTGTTTGAAGATCG
Source organism: Pohlia nutans (assembly GCA_022496805.1). Lineage (NCBI taxonomy): Eukaryota > Viridiplantae > Streptophyta > Bryopsida > Bryales > Mniaceae > Pohlia > Pohlia nutans. The sequence goes on from CM040085.1 coordinate 38,536,981, forward strand.
TTTCAATGGGTTTTCTCCAAAGTTGTGAGTACTACACCAAAATGATTATTTATTATGGTGTGATAATTGGCCTGCATGTAAATTAGCATGTTCAATCTAACAACACCACCACCACTGCACATCACGAATGTTACAATGCTATGACCACAATTGATTTCCAATAAATAGTACTGTACCTGGCTATCATGATCGGCAACTTCTGCTGAATATATAATTTTTTTGCGGAAATGATATGAATATTTTCTAAGATTATCTTTTCACCATAGAAAAATAGATTTTTTTGAAAAAAAAAATTTCCTAAAAATTTGGGCTTCTCATTTTATACTTTTTTTTTTTGCCAAACGTGACAACCGGATATAAATAATTGTTTTGGTGTAGTACTTACTTTTGCAAACAACCAAGTTCTATTACAGAATGAAACTGGTTGTAATTTCTTGTTGGATGTGTTTGAATCTATACTTTTATGCAATCAGATGAATTAGAGCCAAAAATTCTTGTAAAGCCACCAAGAGTCTAAAATTCTCAAGTCACCAAGAGGTTGTAAATTCACCCATTTGAAATTATTTGTTTATTTCCAAATACAAAGATCGAGACAAAGATAATAAGAAAATATCATCCATGTGACAATGACAATGACAATGGAAACTAAACAATGATAGTAAGAATATTAATGAAAAAATATTCGTTACAAATATCTATGGGTTAACTCCTAAAAGGTTATAGGGTGTCCCTAGAATTGACAATTTCATAAAAACCATCATAAAACACTATTTGGAGGTATATTTTGAAATTGATTTACAAATGAAAGTTGTAGATTTAGAATTTTTGACTCCATCCATACAGTCAAATTCATTAATGCTATCACCAATATTTTATTATAAAATTTGAAAGTTATATTTAAAAACTCCTTCTAAATTTGATTACAAACAAAATATTAACATTTTTTGAGTAAAATTTGTTGAAATGGGTTTGAAATGAGATACTCTTAACCTCGTGATTTTTGAATTTTTTGTGTTTTTTAAATCTATGACCTCCAATTTTTGCAAGGCCACTTTTGAATTAAAGTCAATGTAATTTTGACTTGGTCAAAATTTCACATACTTTTACATTTGTAATTTTAGAGAAATATGTACTCTAGTAACACCAAATCCAAGTTGGATAGGACAACAACTTGATAACGTATCTCAAAAACATGTTTCATGGTGAAAATGTTCATAAAAAAGAAGATCTAAAAGAACAAAAAATGTCATCAACCCAAGACGGGTTGCTAAAACCTTTAGGGGTTAAAGCTTGACTTACCAAGAAAACCATTTTGAAATATAAAAATTTCATTTTCACTATTTTTTTCGGAACCCTTTCAACGATGCAAGCTTCTTTTTTTAATGAAATTAGTAAGTCGAGAAAAACTTAACCCAAGTCTATGTTGCCATTATTGCCGAGGACAAAAAAAACCATTTAACCCCTAAACGCCGCCGAGACCAAAAAATGGCTTATGAATGAAGTCGATTGTTCAATTCCAACTGTTGCGTGGATGATTTCCATCCAATTCTTTTTGTGAAGGACTTTGCTTGGTCATGCCATCCCTTCAAGTTAAATTCAAATCATTCAAGCTATTTTAAAAGTTTACATGGGGTCCCAACTACAAAAAGAGTCATAAAAACGGTTCACCGTGTAGTGTATTTTGAATTTTTTTGCTTGTTCTACTTAAACTAAATTTAGGCCATGAAAATGAGTTCCATTGCATTTGAGCTTAATTAACAAAATGAAGCTTGCCAAGTCTAGTTTCTACTCCATTTTGAATTTTTGGAAAAATTTGAAATTGCGTGTTTTATTGTAGTTACAAGTTCGGTAGGTATCACCAAGGTGTAGCAAAATTTCTAAATTTAGATACACGGATGATTTTCATCAACTAAACTTTTCTTCATTGTAATTTACACCTTAGGTAAAAAATCGGAATTTTCTAGTACATTTTGTAATTGATATAGATTTTCTTTACAATCACTTCATAAAACCATAGTAATTTCAAATTTTCACCAAAATTTATGAAAAATTCATGATTTGTAGTAGACATGTGACTTCATCTACTAAAAATATAAATTTGAATTCTTGTATTATTTTTAGTAGCAAAATTGAGCGTGACAGATAAAACATGATTCCATGGTCATAGGCCCAACCTTTAGGGGTTAATGAACACTGCTCAGGACCATATGCCGCTATAATAGCCGATTTACCTCTGTGGTTGAATAAACTTTTAATGATACTTTTGCCTTTTACTTTTAAAGGCACTCAGGTGGCGTGAGCCGGCCGCTGCCGCAAACCCTAGCCGGGGTTCGTCCCTCCCTCGGCGTCTCTTTTTCTCGTCTCGGTCCCCCGAACTCACCGCACCGCAACCTCTAGCTCTGGTCCAGCGTCTCACCGATTCCTCCTCGCATCGCCCGTCGCAGCCGCAGCTCCAGCCGCTACCGCACGCTCCTGCCGTGCCCCTCCCTTTTTACGGTGTCCGAAATGGTGCCCAATTGAGCTCGCAGCCTCGATTTTTCCGGTACTAGGGTTTCAAATCTCGGCGTTTGTTTACTCTCACTCATAATCAAAGCATTTTTCCAATTTTTATCTTTCACTTTTTTTTTGGAGAAATCAATCGATATAGATGGAGCATCGGGATTGTAGTAGGGATTGGAGTCCCGAGAAACTCTTGTAATAGACTTTTTTTTAATTTTATTTATATATGATTCTATTTTTGTTAGGGAGAGAGCAATGGATGGGACGACTACATCAGGGACATTGCAGAGTTTAGGCTCGGAGAGAGAGACGTGGATTGACGAGGAGGTGGAAGCGCTGTTAGACGTGTGGGGCAACACGTACATTCATGTGAACAGGGAGAATCTGGGGAAGCGGCATTGGGAGACCGTGGTGCGCGAGGTGAATGCGCGCCTGGCGCATCAGCGGGAGCAGCCGCAGATGAAGAACAAGATCGACTCGCTGAAGAAGCGCTACAAGCGGGAGAAATTGAGCAAAGGCGAGAATGACCGCAACTTGATTACATGGAAGTGGTATGATCGTTGTGACTTGTTGTGGGGGCCGTCGGCCAAGCGAGAGATCATGGCCAGTACTATTGCAGGTGCAGTGATTTTAGTTTCGCATTTTTGCTACTTTTCTATGGCTTGAAGAGCAATCCAGGCTCCTCGGATGCTCTTTTCATATTAATATATAGGTAATATCAGGGTAATACACATGTGCTACCTAGGTGCTACTTAGGCAATACCTGGGTGATACCTAGGTTTAAATTGACTCCATGTAGGAAATCTGGCTATTATTCCTTCTTTTTTTTCAAAAATCCTTTGTATCAATTAGCCAACCCAAATTTTATGTAGCAATTTGGCTAAAATTAGCAACAAAAATCACTGTGCAGGTGTACAAGCTCCTACGCATCATGGAGATGTGGTAGCAATGCATCAGGACAGCAGCAATCGATTAGTTGTTCCATTCCTGAATGCCGCGATGCCTCCCGAGGTGAATGGCGATCAGCATGGTGTGAATAAAGCAGCTGCGTCGTCCAGGATCGGTGATTGTCACGAGGACAGTCTTCCGCGCGTTGACATTCCTCCTCCTCCTTGTACGAGGTGTGGCCGCGACAACAATAATAACGCAGGTCAGCGTTACCTTTTTGCCTTACCAGGGGAAGCTTTGGATTTATTTATTTATTTATCTTCCAGACTCTGCTTTCGCTATCATTATTATTAAAGTTGAGAGGATTAACTCAGACTTCTTTCTTGGAATCAGTGTACATTAACAGTCTGTTCAAGGTCCCACAACGCTGCCTTAGAGTCGTTCTAGAAGTACATATTCCTTTGGGATACCGTTCATACCGTGCTTTGATTTTGTCGGAATTGGGGAATTGGGTACACTGTTGGTTTAGGTGCTCCCACCTTATATTTGAAGAGCCCTTCAACTTAAAGTTCCCCATCCTGAAACACCCTTCAAACATCAAAAGTGTACATCAAATAGTCAATGGACCTATCACAAGTAGAATGTCAACTAAACTTATATTTGATGTGTCATTGCTTAACCCCTAAACGTCCAACCATCCATTTTTTGGATGATGAACAGAATCAACCTTCGTTTTCTTATCTGTCATGCACTTTTTGCAGTGTGAATTTTTTACTATAGATTTTATGGGAAGTTAGCTTCATGCATGTGTCAACTGATTAGAAAGGAGATGATTTGTGGAATTTTTATGCCTCATTTCATGTTGCATTGATTCACCAAAAATTTATAAGATTTCAGTGTAAAAGTGCTCTTGAAAAAATCAACTCATAAAATTAAGCAACCAAAAAATCTCCAAAAATCACTACACTTAGAGTATTACATTTCAACCCATCACAACAAATTTCATCCACATATTGTCAATGTCTTATTCGTAATTGAATTACAAAAGAATTTTGAATTTTAAGTTTCAAATTTTATACAAAAATATTGGTGATTGCAATCATAGATCTACCTATATGGATAGAATCTAAAATTCATAATGTACAACTTTTATTCATACATCAAGTTCAAAATATTCTTATTAGTTGCATTTTATAAAAGACATCTTTTAAACTCTCCAGATCTGGAGAGGGGTGAGGACGTTTAGGGGTTAACACGCTATGATTGAGGGTCAAGAGGCTTTTTGAAAGGGCCCTTAGCATTTTCATTCACTTTTGAAGTGTGTCATACTCTTAGTGCACCCCGTTGGAGGTGCTCTTAGAGGGGGAGGAGAATTCATGTGATGTTTGTTTGTAAGATTCTTTTGTGGATTTATTGATCTTGTTATGTGTATGTATATGTATATATTTGCGTAAATATTTATTTGTGTATGTATGTAATATTGTTGTGTGTGATATTATAATATATAGGGGAGATTGATGTTAGTGTATTAGGTGATTACATCAATGTAAGAGTTTTCAGGGTTTGTTAAAATGGGAAATGGTTGATTATTTTCAAGTAAGATGGCATTAAAATTGATTCTGTTTAGAGTTCGTTTGATTGTGGATTTGGAAATGTCAAAAGTATTGTGAAATTTAGCTATATCGGGTGATTGTGTTGTTAGAGGTGTTATTTGGTGCCTGTGAAATGTGAAATCCAATGGAGGGAGCTCAGACAAAGTTGTGGAAAATAAAATGGGCCACACTCAGTAAGAATTGTGGTGTACAAGGCTAGAGTGATATTGCCATTTTCTTATGACTACATATTTTCAGATGAGCAGTTAGTAGTGACATGTTTCATTCACTTTCATGGATATAAATACTGAATTGGGAATATATATTTTTAAATCATTGATATTGCAGGAAATGTGGAGCCTGGGAAGGAGAACATGAAACGCAGGAAGCTGGGAGGAGCTACTCTCACAGCGCAGAACGTGGCGAAGATCGTGCAAGGGTTCGCAGACACGTATGCGCGCATTGAGCAAACAAAGATGGAGATGGCCATGGCCATGGAAGAGCGGCGCCATCAGTTTCTGGAGAGGATGGAGGAGAGGCGAATTGAGAATGAGGAGAGACACATGGAGCGGCAGCTCAAAATGGAGGAGAGACGACTCGAGTTGCAGCAGAAGCTCATGGAGCAGAAACTGGAGTTGCAGGAGAAGCTCATGGAGAGACGAGAGAATCTCAAGCTGGAGCTTCTGCGACTCCGCCTCCAGGCAGGGTTCTTTTTTTCATTTTTCCACTAATGCTCAACTGGCGACTTATAGTACTATGTTGAAACCAAACATTTTCACATTCATCCATATCTTGGACCTAAAAATCACTAGTCATCTATTTGAAGTACTACTTTCATCCAAATCTGGCAATTTCATTTATTTATTTATTTATTTTAAATGATTGAAATTTGGCTCCAGGTTGTAGGCCAGCCGAAAAAATTACCACCTGGAGTGGAGCAACAGGCAGTACAAACCACCTGCGAGAAGTTCAGTGGCTCAAACATCACCAACTTCTGACTTCATATGTAGAAATATCACTTCCCACTCTTAGATTTGTCGATAAACTACTGATTTGTACAGAAAAAGGCAATGGTTGTAGATAAGCTTAGCCTCTTACATGCCCGTCCTGGCCCCTCTGCCAGTGTCTGCTTGGAGTAGATGAAGCTGTTTAATTGCTTGCATGCAAAAGCTGTTCCTTCTCAAGTGCTTGTCACTTGTCTTCATCGAACTTTTACCGGAGGCAGGTGGCGGAAGCTTAGGGGTCTGCAGTCTGTTCGGCGGCCTCTACAAGGTAATGATCTGCTGTTAGTAATACCAAATTGGATGGAATTCAGTTTATTGCTTAGAAATACATGATTAGTGGCGGTTTCATTAAGTTGCGGTTTTCTAGATTACAAACATCTGCTCGTTATCTGGACATTATACATATTTGAAATTCAAAGCACCCGGGTATGATTTTTAATATGATTTGGTGCATTTTGTAATGTTTGCAGCAAGTGTATGGACCAGGCTGGTGGGTTGGGGATGTACTGCTTTCAGTTGGGCATCCGCTTCTCAAGAAGGTTATCATCTATTGCGTTTTTCATGTTTCTAAGATTTTGTATATCTGGGTCTCTAGTGTAAGATATGTAACTGCCCCTGGTTGGAAAGAAAAACGAGAACCCCCCAAAGTGAAATCTTGGGTGACCCCTGCCCTGCAAATTGAGAGTATTGCACTCCTTTCCACATTGCAATTAGGTTTTTGATGGTAATTTGATCATATGATGGACAATGGATGTCAAACTCTTGAGTATAACATCCGCTTATAGTTGACAACAGGGGGTGTCAGAGTGCGAGTATTTGCCCCAGCTTTTCTGCAACAAGATTTTGAGTGAGGGAGGATGTGGCCCTGTCTCCTTGAAGGGCGGTGGTAGAACCTTACGATTTTAATTTGCGAGTAGAAGGCAACTGCTTTTGTGAGAGTCGCGATTCTGAGCGTGGATTATGGATGCACCACGTACAAACTGTGCTGCTGAGTCTCACCTCACAGGCTCGCAATCTGACACCCTCTAATGAGTATCTCCTTTCCTCCCTAACTATTGCTATGGTCCCAAAGTTGCAATGAGGAATACCTACATAGTGTAAAGTCGTATTAATCATAGAGAAAATTGGAGGTTACAGTAAGCATGATGCATACATCAGGAACTTCAAGGCATGTGAACATGGTGCCATGATGGTGCATTGAAATGCAATTAAGATAATTTGGTGCCAACCTCCATACCAACCTAGTATGAATAAAATGACACTAAAATGACCTGTATGCGCCCTTTGGTGTCAAAATGGCACCAAAATAGTTTGGCCCAACTTTTCTGATGTATGCAGTTTGAGGTGCACTTTTTAAGTTCTATCTTTATTGATTCGTGTTGTCACCGAAGTTGCAGGGGTACCGTTTAATCATTTAACGTCGTGTGCATTCGAAATTCTCAGCTGAAAGTGAAACCAGTCATGATCAGCCTTTCACGGGTCTCTAAATGTCAACTACACTGAATGGCGTATTTAGGGTCCCGGGACACTATTTTTAAACCTGGACATTATTTAATTTTAGGGAAATATAGTGTTCTCGTAAGAAAAAAATGAATGTAGTGTTCCAATGATATATGCCAACTTTATAATAAATATGGCATGCCACCTCATGTCACTCATTACTTGGAGAGAACATGGCACTTTCAATGAAAGTGGGAATAACAAGTGGCTAACTCCTATGTAGTGTCAAGTGACACTATTTCTCTTCACCTTTGAACGAATTGTGGTAAACGACATCAATTCTCCTCGGACACTAAATACGCCATTTAGTGTAGTGGGATTTTGGAGATTTCGGCAATATGATGCCAGATTTGCCTTTGTGCTGAACGATCACAGTCAACTCAGCCTTGTAGGGATGTTGCAGTCTAGAACATGCGTGTTGCCTGACTTGGACATTTGGGCTTTGCTTCAGTGTCGTTTTGGACAGCGACTACAATAGGGGCTGTCACAGTTCATGCTTTTAGCCTCATGACTTTTTCTCTCCAAATCCGGCCCTGCACGATTTTGAGTCCCTGAGTTTGAACTGGAATGGAAGTTTAACCCTTTTGACGTCCCAGTTCATCGCTGTTTTCAAAGATTTGTTATAAAATGTTTGATGAAAACCAAAAATGGAGTTGATGTACAAAGAAAAGTTGTAAATGTCAATGTGAAGATCACATCTGTACGGTTGGATTTATCATATTTTTAAAAAATAATTTTTTATTAATTTTGCAAGCTTTTCTCTAGAAATTCAATTAAAATTTATGAATTGACGGATTTAAAAATTAAAAAAAATTAATGAAATTGGAATAACATGCACTACCAGATGGTATGGTTTCCATTATTTGATTCTACTTATTTTGGAAAATCATCTTCAAGGTCTCACTTTTTGAACTAAGAATGAAACTTGACATAAACCACTTCTGTTGTTTTTCCAAAAATCATAATAACCTATTTTGAAGATCCAAACCGTACAAAGGATAGTGAACTTGCACAAGAACCATGAGAAATTTTGGTGGATGAAAACTGTCCAATTTGAATGGAATTCTAACAATTTGAATCTGTTCAGCGTCCACTATGTGGACGCAGGCGCCTGAAAGGGTTAATTGCAAAAATCCAATTTCAGTATTCTTAAATTAACAAGTAGAAGTTATCACTTGTTTTATACAAGCTTTTGTTGTTGAATGTTGTTTTTGTCTAGTGTAGCCTGACTTTCAATGTTGTGCATGGTAGTTGAACTTTTGAGGTGGGACGAGCAGGAACCTCCTTGTCTGCATTCCAATGTGAATTGCAAAGTAAGTTGTATAATTAAAGGTATGTGTGGATGTTCTTCTCACCGCAAAATTCTTCATTTTTGTTATGCCTTCCAAAGGACTTCATATGTGTTGGTCAAAGTTATCATATCAACAACTAAAGTATGAAAAGTTGTATTTCTAAATTTAATGAGATTTGACTACTACAATGTGAGTCCCAAAGTAGTAGACGATGAGTTATTACTATCTTTGCATTCCATGCCAACCATAGATTACATTATTGTACTTTAACCCCTAAAGGTTGGAATGGCATTTTTGGGGTGAACAATATTTGGGACCTGCAAGCGCCATCTAGAGGGTTAGCTAGGTTTTGAATCTGAAGTCCCATCTGGTCCTTGCACGGGCTCTCATCCGGCCCGACCTTTCCCACTCACTATTCATTGTTGACCTTTGCCTCGCATTGTTCATCGTCATCGAGTTGTCCCATAGCTTTGGTAGCCTTGTAGAGGATGACCCAACACACAAGCAGTTGGCTCTTTTCACTCACTTGAGCGGGACCGATTTCACATTGAGGACCAGTTGGCATTGGTGAAATTCATAGATTGCCGTGAAACTTATGAGAGTGAGTAGGAACTTGCCGTGACGATGGCGTCCATGGTTGCTTGTTGCAGACTTAGCCTCCCATCTGCAACGTCGATGCTTCTTGTCATTAGTCCATTTGTGACAATAATCACGAATCTCAGACAATATCTGCAATCAACCAACGTGCATTCATAGAATCGTAGGATTCATACCTTGTTGAATGTAGTTACTGACCTGTCACAAAATTCAACAATACAAAAACCCAAGATGCACTTCCATGGTCGAAGCCAATACATGTCGAAGAGATGGAAAACATGTTTATCCCAAAAGGACCACGAAGGGCCTCATATTTCTTTTAGTAGTTTTGAGTAGGTTTTATATGAACTTCTTTATGCTCAAAAGGCTGTTTTTTCTTTGACCAACACATGCAATGTCCTTCATTGATTTAAATAGTGATAAAATTTGCTCCAATTTGAATTGAATTTTTTACAATATGATCTATAAAATTTGTCATCTTCAAAACCATGAACCTAAACGACCAAGGATCCACTCCCAATATGCCACTTGGACATACGCAAAAGCATTGCATTCATACTCACTAACTCTGATGATAGAATTGAGATTATTCAAAGTTGGTTTCACCAATACCAACGAGTCCTCAATGCGGGATTGATCCCACCCATGTGAGTGAAAAGAGCTGGCTACTTGTGTGGTTGGGTCATCCACCACGAGGCTACCAAAGCTAAGAGACAATTTGATGACGATAATAGTGCAAGGCAAAGAACGACAATGAACAGTGTGGGAAAGGTCGGGCCGGGTGAGACCCCGTGCAAGGGCCAAATGGGACTTCAGATTCAAGACCTGGCTAACTCTCCAAACAGCGCTGGCAAGTCCCAAATATTGTTCACCCATTTTTGGATGCTCATTGGTCAAATTCAATTTTGGCCCTCAATATATTCATTTTTAGTGTTTGATTTTAACTAACAAAATGAAGCTTATTAAATTCACTTCCTACTCAATTTTATTTTATTTTTGTAATTTCCAAAAATTCCTTGAAATTCTTAACATTATTCTTCATTCTTACTTGCATCTTTAGGAAAAAATTGAAATTACTTAAATTTATATTTTCTTTTTTGTCAATTTAGTCTTTGTTTTCTATTGTAAAATTGTAACAATTGTCTTTTTCTCAGAATCATTTGAAAATTTTCACACTACCGTACCAGGAAGGCAGGGTCGACAGAAAATAATTCCCCAAAAAAATGCCGAATAAATAAATAAATTTATCAAGTATTTTGTCGAAATCAACAAAAATGAAGTCAACAAAAATTGTAGACAAAAAACAAAGGAAAACGTGTAGCCGCTAGTAAAATTCAATCTTAGTTATTAATAGCCGAATTTTTAATAATTATTTTTGAAAGTGCCGACCCCTACTTTTCAAACTTTAATTAATTATTCGACATGAAAGTGCCGACCCTGCCTTCCTACTACGGTAATAGAAAACAAAAGTCCCTCAAGCTCAAGAACTCTGACAAGTCTTTGTCAACAAATCCCTCAAGCGCAAGAACTGAATGTAAATGCTGACCCCAAGATTGCAATGGAAAGTCGCTTGTAGAGATTGAAGAAAGATTTTGCAGTGCAACATAGTGGGTTAGGTAGAATGTCAGCCTGGTCACAATAATGAAAAGGGTACTACTTTTGATAACGTCCACCTAAGCGCCACATAGACAAATCACAATTGTCAACTTTTGCAGAAGTAGCTCATGAACCTTGAAAAAGCCATTCGCCAATGAAAAGGAAAACCAGCCAATTCCAGTTCTTGAAGACCCATCTTGGTACAAAACCCATTTATTACTCAAACTCATTATGACTTTTCAGTTCGAGGGGTACTGTAAGTTCAATTCTCACTTACAATTGATGTGTTTACAACTGGCACTGGCATGTTTCTCCTTGCGGAGAGGAGAGCCTTGTTCCAAAGAATGTCTCCCTACCCCTGCAGCCCACTACCAATATTATGGACATGCAAAGCCTACTAAAACCATAAGAGATAATAATCCAGAGCAGCTTCACTGGTCTATGTGGAGCTCTCTCTTATTGTAAAACTGTATCTGTTTCTTAAGAATGTAGTATACCTATGATCAGCTTTAATATAATACAAGCGGCATTGCTCACCAATTCTAGCGAGCATGTGTAAGGGGAGTTGGTCAAACATGACCCAGAAATTCACCTCAGAATGCCTTCATCTCCAGCTTTATGAGCTCCTCCTTTTATGGTCCTTCCATGACCAAAGTCGCAGTTACAGGTCGCCATAATATTCAGTGGTAAACGTAGGGACTGCCCTCCCCTAATGAAATGATGAGGAATATACCTCATCATCTCTTCAGCCACATCATTAGCTAAGGGGCCACATGGCAAGGGCAAGCATTACTCCAAGGATGAAGCCCCAAGGCAGCCCCCGCATGAGCTACTGAATGTTATGCGTTTGCATCAGCTTCAATTTTCCTTTAATGCACTGACAATGCCTGTATGAGCCCGGACTGATTGGATTGGCTATTGTGGCCGAGGTTGGTTCGCAGGGGCTCAGGAAGACCGCCTCGAATTCGGAGAATAAACCGAGGAATGAGCAGCAGTAGCAGAGCTGGCTATGTAGTTGTCCTTTCAGAGATGGGAGCCGCTGGAGCTGGTGGAGGAGATCCCTGTGGAACTGGTGTGGCATTCGTTGTAATTCTGGATGCGGAACAAGGTACCAGTCTGAGGAAAAGTGCCTTTCCTCGTGCCTTTCGCAAGCCCTTCACTCTTGACTTTCGCTGCTCATGTACAACAACCCAGGGGTGGGTTCGTCAGTGCAATAATACATGGTGCAACAGAAAGCAATCAAGCATCTCCTTGTACTATACTGTACAAGAAGAAATTAAACACTGGTTGTTGCGATCTTGAAATCTCTCATAAACATTTCCCAAGTACTGATCCTAAATGTCTTTAACCCCTAACTGTGTCTTTTCTGTAGTGTAGGAAAATTGGACCCCCTACTGCAAATCATCTGTTTGTGTGAAAATGGCTTCAGTTTGACACAATCGACACTGTTGATCTTGTAGTGTAGAACAAGAGCTTTTAAATGATGCATTGCAATCAGAAAACCGAGGTAAAATGAGGAAATGCCACCATTGCAGGGTTCAGTGATGCAGATGGCTATTTTGGGCGTTTTAAGTCTAAGGTGAGAGGGTATACCATCAAAAATTCAGGCTGGGGTGACGCCTTTTTCCAGCAAAGGCGGATCTCCTTCGGAAGTCCACGCTGAGCATCAACCCTGGATTCACCAAGAAGACAAAAAGTTAGGACGTGGAAGCTGAAAACAGATAGACAACGCCCTTTACAAGCTACCCCATCTTCGACATTCTGCAGACAAGGTGCTTCATATCTTGTGCACATCATGTGGTGATTTGATTTCAATGAGGTTGTCCTTACGTGCTATGTCTGCGATCAAGAGCCGCTGGCACAGAACTGTCAATGTTCCGAAACTGCATACTCCTCTGCTCCCAGATCTTCTTTCTCGCTGCCCGAATATCGTCAATCTCACTCTGTGGATCCTCCATCATGGTGCTTAACAATTTCCTATCACCGGATGGCCCAGGCCTGTCCGACAGCGCCGGAATGAGCTGCGGCCCTGACTCCCAAACCTCACCACCACCAAAACTACTAGAATCTTGTGAGGCATGTCTGATCTCCCTGACAGGAATGACTGTCTTTGTTGGTTTATTAGGATTTGCAGCCCCTGCTGCTGCTGCTGCTGCTGCTGCTGGTCGTTTCGGCCTTCGCCTTCGACTCGGTGGCAGTCGCCGAGGCGTGATCCCACCCGAACCCCCCTCGGATGCCTCAGTCGCTTTACGATGCTTGCGAGGTTTAGTGCCTCGTCTTCGATGGCTGCGTGGAGGCACTTCATTCATGTAGGCATCCTCCTCGTTCACTATTTCCTTGTGCTTGGGCTGCGACGTAGAAGGCCCACCTTGCCGCATGGAGAAGTCATCCTCAGTCACAATCTCGGTGTTCTTGGGTGGAGATGATGTGCTGGGCTGCTCCATGGTTAGTTCTCCAGTGTGTGCAGCTGCAGCAGCTTCAGCAGCCTGGTCGGGCGGGATGTCACTGAACGCAATTCGAAGCTCCACGGCCGTTTTGAGTACCTCTTGGAATGCAATGCAAATGCTTCGCCATGACCGCTCTGCTTTGTGCTTGTCACGGGCATACTCAAACTCCAGCTCCACCACTGCGCATGAGCCATCTGACGTTCACAGAGCAAGTGGATTAATTAATAAAGACAACCCTCAAAAAAAAAAAAAAAAATGGGATTGGCTCTCACTGCCTCTTATTACTTTGTGGTGCATACACTTTCTTCATATGCATTGAAAGAGTTTTCTACTACATGCATATCTTTAAATTCATATCATGTGGATACAAGAAGTGAAGTGGAATTAACTTGTAGACTTTTTCCTCTTTACACCTTGGAAGCATTGGAATTTCCTCCCACTTGGAGGGTGTAAGAAGCCTGGAAGAAGTTCATTTCTTTATTTCACTTGCTTGAGGCTTCAAGGGAAGGTGGTAGATAGAAGGGATGCATGTTGACCATGCTCACCTGTACTTATTTTTATAATGAAGTGGATGAGGTACCACATTAATTAATTAACGCGTCACGCATCACACTCTCCCCCCATCATACTCTCTCCCATCATACAATGCACACTTACCAATGGCGACGCCAGCTGCAACCAGTCGGCCATGAGTCTGCAAGAGATGCTTCAAACTCCGAGAAGTGATCTCCCGCAGCACTCGCTTCCAAAGCTCGGGCAAGGCTTCATCCCTAAACACCTGAAACTCCAGAAAAACCTCAGGGGCACGTCCGGCTTCGGAAGTCTCTCCAACAGAAACCTGTTGCTGCTGCTGAGGTTGCTCCCTAGCCCAAGCTTCCTCTAGCTTCTGTTCAGATAAGGTGGCCGCATTCTGGACCTCAGGAAACTCGTGTTCTTGCTCATAAACTTGAAGCGCTAGCAAAGGCTCGGGAACAACTTGAGCCTGATACGAGTCCAGAACTTGCATCTGATACTCTGGCTCATTCATGGAAGGATGCTCAGACCTTGGGAGCGAGGAGTTCGCTATGGGTCCGGTGCTCTGGGTAACCGTACATTAAGGTCAGTTTCATTACGCTAGTGTCTAAATGATATAATTTTAGAATTCAGACTGTAGGAAATGCCATAATTTCTTAATCAAATTTCACAAAGAACTAAAGACATTCAAACAACTTTTTCTATGTTTTTCGGATTTTGGTCTACAAATTTTTCATATTCTTGACATACTCCAATTTTTGTCTACTGACCTGAGCGTAGGGTACTGCGAGAGGACTTGGCTCCGCGCTGGAATGCGCATCCGAAGGAAGAAACGACCGATCAGGTGCAAACTGCAACAGCGCAGCAGTCAGCCACGTTGCCCGATCGCTCGTCACTCGCAACTGCTTCTCCACTTCGGACAGAATCTTGAGCGCTTGCCTGAGCCGGTGTTGCTCCTCCTTCACAGCTGCGAAACAAAACAGGAAAACAATTTTGATAAGAATCAAAAAAAATTATATATATACAAGTCGATCGACCAAAACATGAGAGCACGAAATCTATTTATTGCTTACAGAAATTTCTGTTAAAGAAGCCCTCGCCAGGTCGCGTCTCCCGATTCACGTCACGGCTGCCGACGAGAATGTCAGTGATGAGAGCACCGAGCTGCGACACTAGCAACAGAGGCTCAACGCCGGACGCCAGCACTTCGCGCATGGTCCGCACAGTGTTCACCGTGTCGGCAGAGAGCGCGTAGTCAAGCAGGTCCATAATCTTGGAGTCTGAAGGCAAGCCGACCTGTTTTGTTACAAATCAAACACATAAGCATTAGCATCCATAACAACACTCTTGGAAGCAAACCGCTTAGAATTTGTAGTCCGTAAGGAAAAAACACTCTTCGGCTCTCGCACTAAAGCGACCGACACATTCGTGTCCAAGAGACAGAGCTGGTCAAGGACAATCTCCGCATACCATTACGAAACGGTGCATTAATTTAGCATCCATACCAAATGTCTACCACAACAACACTCTCGGAAGCAAACCGCTTAGAATTTGTAGTCGGTAAGGAAAAAACACTCACGAGCTCTCTCACATTAGTGTCCAAGAGATAGAGCTGGTCAAGGACAATCTCCGCATACTATTACAAACCGTGCATTTAGCATCCATACAAAACGTCGAACACAACAACACTCGGAAGAAAACCGCTTAGAAACTGTAAGGAAGAGTTACTCACAAGCTCTTGAACTAAAGCAACCGACACGTTCTTGTCCAGGAGACCGAGCTGGTCAAGGACGATCTCCGCGTCCCGCAAAGACCCGTCCGATCTCGCGGCAATGAGCGCCAACGCGCCGGCCTCAACGTGCAAGCCTTCTTTCTCCGCTAGCAACTCGAGGCGGCGAACAATGTCACCCCCCTTCACTTTCGAGAACGGGAACTTCTGGCACCGCGACGCAGCCGTGGCAGGTATTTGCTCCGGATTCGTGGTGATGAGAATGAACACCACGTTCCTTGGAGGCTCTTCCAGCACTTTCAGAAACGCGTTCCAAGTCTCCGTGCTCAGCAAATCGCACCCTTCCACGATGAACACCTTGTAACGCGCGTGCGGAATGCTTGCCAAATCCGCGGCGATGAGAGGGCGAATGCTTGCCAAATCCGCGGCCGAAGCAGCGTCGATCTGCTTCACGGCGGCGCTTCGATTAAGCGCCATGGTTCCACACTCGCGGCAGATCCCGCACGGGCGACAGGCGTAGTCTAGCGACTCGCAGTTCAAGCCCGCCGCGAACACGCGCGCAGCCGAGGTCTTCCCCGTGCCGCGAGGGCCCATGAACAAATAAACCGGCGCCACTTTGCCTTTCAGGATCGCCGTGGACAACGATTTCACCACCACGGCTTGCCCTACAATCTCCCGAAACTTCTTCGGCCGGTACTTGTGCGTCAACGTGCGATGCTGCCCCTCTGGTGGAATCTCCCGGCTCGTGGAGGCTGGTACATCCTTGACAGCACTTTGAAGCGACGTTTTCCGCTTCGAGATCTTCTGCGGCACTTTTTCGTAGTACCCTGCGACATCGCTGTCCTCGCCGATGGTGAGTGGGAGAGCGTTCGCGTCTGAGTCGAGCGACGAAATCGACTGCACAGGATTAAGGCTCTGTTCCGCCATTAGGGTTTCCAGTGATCCATGCTCAGGAAGTTCTGAGCAGGTTAAGTCGAGAAACGATTTCCCGCCGTATTTGTGAATGCGCGACAAATCCCACTGGAGGCCGCATCCGTTCGGAAGCTCCGAGACGTCGAGCTCGTCGTCGGCAATGGGAGCCTGAGGGAGCTGCTGGCTGGATTTGCTGCTACGAGCTGTCCTTTCTGGTGCAGCGCGCCTAGGTTTCGGTTTCCGGGCGCGGGGATTAGTGAGGCGAGCTGGCTTCTGTTTGCCGTGCGAGGACAAGGAGGCTAAATGCAAGGGCGATGCGGGGCTCATCGGTGCGACAACTCGCGTTATGAGATCCTCCTCATCGTCGCTCTGGAACAAGCTCTCGCCGCGGTTGCTGCGTCGCTCTTCGTCGTCCACCATGCCCGCCATGACGCTGCGGCCACTGCCGTAGTGGTTTCCCAGGAGCTGCGAGAGGGAGGAGATCGAGGAGCCGCGTTCTTCAATGACGCGCCTCGCAATCTCTTCTCGCCGCGCAGGGCCTTCTTCCCATCGCTCATCAATCTCGCCGACATTATTTACCTTCTCTCGCTCTTTCAATTCCTTGATGAGCCCCTCCTTTCGCAACTCCCCGGAGAGCGTGTTTGCACTGGATCCATCAAGCGCTTCCTCAATTCGTTTGATCCTTTCGCGAACGCCCACGCCATTTCCCGGGGGAGGTACGTCTTCCGCTGTCATCTTCTTCGTTCCCGTCGTCTTCTTCTTCTTCGTCTCTACCCTAGTTACGTTCTGAGCTCGTCGTGATACACGGCCATCGCTGAGTTTTCCCGAGAGCTCGAAGGCGAGGTTCTGCGCATCGCGGTGCGGATCGCCAATAAACGTACTTTGGATGTTCCTACCTTTGTTCTTGCTACCGGAGTTGCTACTACCGGAACTCGTCCCCGGGTCTTGCAGAGTGCGAATCTTGTGCAGCGCGGTCACCTCCCTCTGCAGACGAGGGAGCTGGAGTGACGATGCTCGCCGCGCATCCAACATCAGACTTTGTCTCTGCAAGTGCAAGTGACAGCGCTTGATATGAATACTGTTTGTCAAATGCACATGCTTCTCTCCGTGGCTTCTCTGAATACTTCTCTTTTCGCTCTGAATTCCCTCATCACTCACTTGGGGAGCCTTGCCATGCGGCCTTTTGCTCATACTAGCCGCGACACGGCACTGTACCCAAAAAAAAAAAGCACGAACAAAACCACAGATTTGGAAAAAAAAAAAACTCACAGAAAAAATTGTGCTCTCACTTGATAATGATCCTCAACACGAATAATCTCTCGACGACCTAATGGTATCATCAATTTTGAACCACCCGCTGCCACATAGAATCGTCCTGTACTCAACCCCATCCCCACATCATCATCCTCAATCGTCAAACCGGGGCGCCCACGGTGTTCATCTTCTCCGTGTCGTCGACAATTGGCTCCAGCTCGCCATATCTGCGGCCATGGCGAGAGTCACTCAGGTCACTCACATTCTGCTAAATTATGGTACCACAGTAATTGCGCTCTAAGGTTTGGAGCCATTCCCTATGCAAAACCTGAACCTCAAACCTCGACTGCCGACAACCTTACAACCCTGATCGATATTCTCCACTGTAAGCCGTGCACTGCAGCCAGGGGAAGACTTTGCAACTGACTGGCGACGGTAGATGGCCGGAAAACGAAGCTCTACTGTGCCGCCCACCTCGTTGGGAAGAATCTCTAGCTCCCCCCACCCGTAGAAAAAGTCAAAAGGCAGTAGAAATCTTGCTCGTAGTAGCTTGCTGGCAATCGATCAGCTACCACTTAGGTAACAACGGTAACTTAACGCGTGGCATGCAAAACCCGCGAATCTTTAAGTCAAAAAGAAAACGATCCGCTAGACTACGGAGTAGCTAGCCGAGCATCCGAGAAGAATCCGCAAGCCGACAACGGAACCGCAAGAATTGAGCATTAATGCAAAGCTGACTGACCTCGGCGGTGAGTTACAGTCATCAACCAAAAGGCGACCAAAAGTGTAACAATGCGAAAAGCTTGCTTGTCCACGTCCTCCTGTTCCAGCTAGTATGACTTCGTCGTTGCCGATAAGAGCTAGCCGGAGCATTCAACTCGAAACCTAATTAAATAAGTGGTAGACCAGGTCAACACACGAAACCTCCACTTAGTGTAGACTCATGAAACCTTCGCGAGCACCACCATGTCCACACACGCGCTTCATGCTAAACTTTGTGGATTGCACCCAGCAACTCCGTCATTGCACCCAAACCTCGAGAACCGTCGACAAATCTAATTCTAACAGAACCTCAAATTCGGTGACAATGCGCAGACTCATGAACATCAGTAGCGATTTTCTACTCAAAATCACGTACGCGCTCCAGGAACAGGAACGCCGATATATCGAACCCCAAAATGAACGTCTTTCAACGTACACAAAACCAGTAACCTCAAAATACCGCCTATAAAATTAAACTAATGACGCAACAGACGGGGACAATGCGCAGACTCATCAACATCAGTTGCGATTTTCTACTCAAAACCACGCGTTCCGGGAACGTTACAGGAACGTCCACCGATCGAACCCCAAAACGAACGTCTTTCAACGCAAAACCAGTAACCTCAAAACACCGCCTAGAAAATTAAACCTATGACGCAACAGACCCTCAAATTCGGTGACAATGCGCAGACTCATGAACACCAGTTGCGATTTTCTACTCAAAACCACGTACGCGTTTCCGGAACAGAACCCCACAAGGTCGACTTTCGATCAACGCAAAACCAGTAACCTCAAAATACCACCGAGAAAATTAAACTAACGACGCAATGACCGACTTGATCGACTACGCAACGACGAACTTACCTGAGCGTGTATGACACCGACATGGATGCTGCGACGTCGTCCGATCGATCCAAAGGCTACGTCGTCGCTGGAGGAAGACGAAAACTAACGAAAACGGAGAAAATTAGTTGATGAGCAACAACGACGTGGGAGTCTGCTTGCGAGTTCTCCATGTCGATCTGATCGATCAGTTCGATCAACAAAACTCGACGATGATGACTATCGATCGATCGATTATGGGTCGATTGATCGATCGACTGATTCCGGGGTCGTCGACGTCGTCGTCGTTTTCTTTCCTCGAGATGGGAGGGCCGCTTCTTACTGACTGGTCAGGGACCTTCTTTTCCGCGAACCCTCCCCGTCCCCAAAATACGCTTTGTTCTCGATCTTTTCCAATCTTTTTTTTTTTGCTTTAATTTTTTTTTGCATTGTGATTCCCTCATTGTGAGGGGTGTCCAAGAAACCCACCATTTACACCTACTTTTTTATTTATATTCATCATGATGTCTACTCAAGTTGGTGCTGACAACATCTTCCTAGGTTTGCTGTTTCACCTAAAAACTATTCTTTTATGAGTTTTTACTCTTAAAATTTCAGTTCAAGGATATCTTGGGGGGAATTCTCAAAATCCCCCCACATTAATGCATGGGGACAAAACTTGCCCCCTATTTTGTGCCAGTTGTGGCCCACATGAAATACTAAGAGCATCTCCACTGGCAATTTGCATATCGCTCTCGTTATGGAAATTAACCCCCTAAACATATGTCCACTACTCTAAATAGTGTATTTAGTGTGAAATACACTAATTTACATAAACATGTTGTAAGTTTTTACTGTTGACCAATTTTTTTACCCTCTATATTGGTCAAGATGGGGATCTTTCAATAGTATTGGAATCAATGTCTTTAGTAAAAAAAATTGTCGAGAGTAAAAATCTATAACATTTTCAAATCTTATAATTATCTCACACTAAATACACTATTTAGTGTACCATTCCTACATACACTTTGTTCATCACCTTAAGCCTCCACCTGTCCATTTAGCTAGTGATGAAGTACTATTGGGTGTGGAATATTCCACACCATCTACTGTAAAGCCAAGGCAAAGACAATGCAATCTACTTAATGTTATGAATGATTGTCCTCACTCTTCTCCAAATTTGAAGAATTTCAAAGATGTCTTATTAAATGTAACTAAAAGGGATATTTTCAACTTCATATATGGATAGAAGCTATACATTACGAATTTTTTATTCTATCCATATGGTTAGATCTATAATTGTTGTTACCAATATTTCTGTATAAAATTTGAAATCTAAAATTCAAAATTCTTCTGTAGTTTGATTACAAATAAGATGTTGACAATTTGTACATTAAATTTCTTGTGATTGGCTGAAATGTAATACTCTAAATGTAGTGATTTTTGGAGATTTTTTGGTTGCTTAATTTTATGAGTTGACTTTTTTTAAGAGCACTTTTACACTTAAATCTTCAAATTTTTAGATGAATCACTACAACATGAAATGAGGCATCAAAATTTTACAATCATCCTCTTTCTAATCGGATCACATGTGCATGAAGTTAACTTCCCATAAAATATATAGTAAAAAATCCACACCGCAAAAAATCAATGACGGATGAGAAATTTGTGTTTGGTTTTGTACACCGTCCACTTTCTAGACGATTGGATGTTTAGGGGTTAAAACGGATGAGACTAGATTGGTGAACAATTTATTTGGTCTGGGACATTGGATAATTCACTAAAAATCAAGGCCTTCAAAATCACTCTTGCTAGTGTATCTCCTCTTCTTAATTGCACATCATAATTGCACGGTCCATGTGTGGTGACTTGTGAGTGCCTCACTTACTATTTTCAAGAGTCCAATTGAGTGATGTTAGTGGAGGAACTACATGGTGAGGTCTGACTTTTTGGACCTTCAGAGTGCAATCTAGAGTGCTAGTGGAGATGCTCTAACCCCCTCTTTCCATGGTTTAATCCCCGATACATGCAACAACCTCAATGTGTTCTATTGTTTGTCACTGCCACATTTGTACAAGAAATTCTTTTACGATCTTCTGCACAAGACAAAATTCTGAAATTTTTGTAGCAGCATGTCTTGTAGTTCTTATAAGGCTAACAAAAGATATTCGCCTTATAGGACAAGTTATGCTACAGAAAATGCCACCTGTATGCGAATGTTCTTCCATGTATGCGTACCGTATGAACAGGGGAACCTCTTTTAGGGGTTAAACTTCCTAAATGAGTTCTCCTACACTAATTTCGGGCCGTAGGCTTTAATATTAAAAAAGAATTCCAAAAAAGTCCATGTGGTGTTCAAAATGGAAATTTAAGAGAAATAGGGATTGGGATGAATAGTGTTTGCATTAATGTTGACGGGGGGTTTTGAGTCCGGATCTTAGGGGGCATGTATGTTTTTTTATTTTACTTTAAAAGTTCAAACTTGCAATGACTTCTGAAGAAATCTATGGATTTTGTAGATTTTTGTTTGAAATCTTTGTAACTTTGTTTAGAAACTGGGTATTTAAATTTGACGTTGACACAAAACCCATTGATTCCTTCAGAAGCTAAATGGGGTATTTATAGCTGAATTATTGACTTAACCTAGCTAACGAAATCTGAGAAAATCAACCCCTGAAGTATATTAATTGTTTTTGAGTGAAACCTTCGAGAGATTTCATATTTTGGAAAAAAGTGGATTGGGGAAAGTTGGGATTTTAAACTCCAAGATTTGTTTCTAATTTGTATGATTATTTGTCTTCCGATTTTGAGAATATATATATATATATATGTGTGTGTGTATGTATGTAGACCCTAAATCGAGATCATAATGTTCCAAGTGGATTAACAAGTTTCTTTGTCAACCATGTTCAAAGGTGAAGTTTCTAACTTTGAAACTTTTAAGAAAAAACAAGAGCATTTTACAACTTGTGAAATTTGATATCAAAATGATAAATTGATCTAAGAATCTATGAAAAATTTAAAGATTTCTTTTCTCTATCCACTTAAAATTATATGTTACCTTTGAAGGTACGAGAATATAGCATACTGTAAATATGTAGATATGTGAATGTATTTATATATATATATATATATATATATATATATATATATATATATATATATATGACCTTTGATATAACATAGAATTGAAACATAACGATGTCAATGATGAAAATGTTATAGTAAACCTTCTATACCCTATACATTTTTATTTTATTTTTGAGTAACTTCAAATTTGAGTTCAAAGCTGACATTATATATTATTTTTTGTAGAAGATTCTTTAACTGCATGTATAACAAAACTTCAAATATCTTGCACCTTACTAATGGGAATGAAAGAAATTAACCCTTAACTCCTAAATGAGAGAGGGGTAAAAGTAAAACTTAGATGTGTTGTAAAATGTTATTTCTGCAACTTTGATGAAGTTTGGTCCAAAAGAGAAAATGAGAAGTATAATGTTTAGTACTTATCCGTATGGTCAAACTTTCAATAAATGTTTCAGACACTCATTTAATGAATTTAGGTGCATTTACCGTTAAATATTCACCAAAATTACAATTTTTATTTTTAGAATTCAAAATTTGGTATGATTGGTCAAAACTAGACATTCTACTCTAAAATTTAAAAAAAATCGAAGGAGATAACATCATTAGTTTCCTGAAATAGTAAATTTTATAACACTAGGACAATATCGAGGTCTTTGTCTTTGAACAATTATCCTCGATGAGTTTAACTCAAATCAACATGATTCAAATTAGCCTAGAAAGTAGGTTTGATTTCCTATTCAATTTTTTTATTTTTTATTTTACAACAATTTTTTATTTATTTTAAATCATCTTGGGCAACCTGTAAAAAAATGGGCAATGATCATAAAATGGTGTTTTGGTTGCTTAGGGGGTTGAAGGACACCAAGCCGAGCATATTTGAGGGATCTATACTTCTTCAAAACAAAACCAAAGTAAATTAAAAAGATAATCATATTTAAAATGAAATTTAAAAGATATTTGAGTGTGGGATTGAATAAAGCATATGTCCTTTAAGGGTTAAATCTTTCCTTCTAAATATCAATCTGTTATTGCAAAAAATATATATTCTTGAATGTTCAATAAAATAAACACAACCACAGGTCTAATTGTAATGAAAATGAAGTTTATGTTTTTCTTAAACTAATTAATCGATTAAAAAAAGTAAATTGTTAAAAGACCATACGAAATCTTCGTTTGAAAAAAGAGCTTGAAAAAATTCAAGACATTTGGACATTAAATTATTTGGATATAACCCCTTCTTCATTGATTTTATGTTGTTTGGACATTAAATTATTTGGATTTAACCCCTTCTTCATTGATTTTCTGTTGTTTGGACATTAAATTATTTGGCGCTTGGGGCGGGTGTGTTACTTATTGTGCAATATAACTTCTGATTAGCAGTTGATTAAATAATCATGGGATTGTCAGGTGCTGGTAAGATTTTATTTTGGGTGATAGGGTCAAAGGCGGGGTGGGTTTATTTGTTTATTTTATTTTAGATACAAACGGATGAAAGTTCCATTATATAAAGGGGACCTTATTACATCACGTTGAACCAAAGGACAGAATCCCGAGGGTGGGTTGTTACGGTGGGGGTGATGTTTCATTTTATTTTTTCTATTTTAAAGCAACCATTAATAGAATTTTTCATTTTCGTTTTGATTTTGATTTTGATTTTTTGAAACAAAACGGATGCTTTACCCTCGGGTCAGGTTCACTTAGGGCCCAATACGAAGTTCATTATTTTTTTTTATTTTTTTATTTTTTTCATTAAGTGAAATTATATGATTTTTCCAATTTTCGTTTTTTGCAATATCTAATATTTTTCTATGACTTTTGATCCTAGGCTCTATTTGTTACACCTCATTGAGCTTTTCGTTGTTAAAAGTTTTGGACATTGATATAGCACAAGACGATTTCATTTTCCTCCTTTTGTAATTTGTGATGATTTTTTTGATGGAAAGTGTTGTAATTTGTACTTGGGTAGGTTGTTTGCAAAAATCTTGAATTCTTATGAATTTAGATTATTTACATTAATATTTTCTACACTATTCAATTATACCACCTAATAATTTATGAAAATTTCACTGCATGCCATTTTAATTTATTTTTTGAATTATTTTTTAAGGAATCTAACCATAGCATAGGCTATTTTTATTGCACAACAATAGATTCGTTTTTATTTATCGCAAATGAAATGAAATTTTGACATTACATTCTATATGAGTTGGAGGGTTTTGCACCTTCTAATGCTTGGTTTGATTTTTATTGATACGATAACTTTTGTTGGAACGAGTGTGAAAGATGACACTTGCCATTCTATAAGGGAATTTAGTTGGAGTCGAGCAAGTAAGACAAGCTTGAGATTTGAAAACAAATAGCATCCAAGAGCATCGGAGAGAATTTTGGAAACTTTAGTAGGGGTATAAAGTCTAGGGTTTAACAATGTTATCGACCATTGCAAGTGAGGAGTCTATAAAACGCAATACAGAAGAGTTGTCGACTACCGGAACTATTGTGTTCAGCATGGACCAACCTACAATAGTCTATTATATAATACAAACTATACTTGCATACACATGAGGACAATTCCGCCGCTAGAATTATCGTGCCAAACTCAAATATGAATCAACCTAGTTTATTATATAGAGTAGACTATGCATGCACGCATTATTGTGAGGACGATTATGCCCCTAAAACCGTCATACAAAACTCCAACACGGACCAACCTAGTATAACATAAAAAGATTTAGGGGACTTAGGGCTTGTTTCCATATAGAATCCAACCCAACATCAACTACATATGACCACTATAGAAAAAGAACTACAACAAATAAAATGAGTGCAACCATGTCCACCCTAGCGATACATAACTTTGTCAATTAGGAATAATAACTATACCTTTCTACGAGTGACATGATTGTGACTGCAAAACAAATATCATGCCACCAAGGTTTGCTTGAAAAGCGCATTTTAACTTAAACAACCTTAGTTTGCAATGATGCATGGATTTGGTTGAAAATCACCTTTAAAGGACATGATGCAATTTGGCTAGTTATTTCAGATCAATGTCGAGTCTTTTAACCCCTAAATGCCCAAGGCATTCACAAAAAGTCAAACTACACTTTTATGTGGAGTTTGCATATCAATAGCTTTTGAGATATTTTTTGAAATAATTTTAATAAATGCAAACATATGTTTCCTATTAGTCCTCAAATTTTCACATTTTTTTTATGCGTTATAAATTTGATATGATTTTTGAAGTAAAATACACCAAGAAATTCATATAAATTACAAAATTGTTCCAAATAACCAATTTTTTAAAAAAAGATCCAAGTTACAATGAAGAACCATACGGAAAAACCCAATTTAAAACATTTTTTTTTAATTTGGAAATTTGATAATGACATATGCTTTGTAGTGTAGTTTGGATTATGATCCAAACTTCATTTGATCCAGTTCCACAGAGGGACATCCTAAACTGCTATTATCAGTTTATCACTACGATTCGGATGATATACGTATATTGGATGAATAAATCGTATTTCATCCACTCATGTTTCATGTACTGCCTAAAAATATTGAATAAAAAAAAACCACTGGGTCCTTGGGAAAGCCATCAAAGGCTGGCATCGCATTGATGTGGGTGAAGTTCCAGGCGCACAAATGTCAGGTTGGGAACAACTGAAGGGGCATCATATTAATGGTGAGGCCTTCAGTCAGTGCCTCGGTGGGCTCTTACTAGTAAGAACCGGGATCCTCCTCTTGGAACTGACACCCGTCTGTACCTAACTTACTAGTACTACTGGTGGCCATGATTCCTTGAGTGGATGAGAGACTCTGCATTTCGGACACAACTCCAATCTCATTAATCCAAAGTCAATTTTTAGGAGCCAGACAGACAGACAGCCCTACAACCGTGTCTTCAGCCATGCACAAAACTTCGATCACAGCATCTGTACCGCCGATTGCTCTTCAAATAAGGTAGGAGGCTCTAAACCCGCCCCTTTAACCCCTAAATGCCTAAAGCCCTCTTCAAATTCGGCAGTTTTGCAAAGATGGATTATAAAATGCAACCTAGAGGGATATTTTGAACTTGATGTATGAATAAAAGTTGTACGTTATGAATTTTAAATTCTATCCATACGGTTAGATCTATGATTGCTATTACCAATAATTTTGTATAAAATTTGAAACGTGAAATTCAAAATTATTTTGTAATTCAATTACGAATAAGATATTGACAATCTACAGATGAAATTCTTTGTGATTGGTTGAAATGTAATACTCTAAGTGTAGTGATTTTTGGAGATTTTTTGGTTGCTTAATTTTATGAGTTGACTTTTTTTATTACCACTTTTACACTGAAATCTTCAAAATTTTGGGTGAATCACTACAACATGAAATGAGGCATAAAAAATTCACAAATCATCTCCTTTCTAATCGGATCACATATGCATGAAGCTAACTTCCCATAGAATCTACAGTAAAAATTCCACACTGCAAAAAATGCATGACGGATGAGAATCTACGGATGAAATCTGTACATCGTCCAAAAAATGGACGCTTAGGCAGTTAGGGGTTAAGGGCTGGGGCATTATGAGGACACAGGAAGAACTGAGCATGATTTTTCGCTGGAAGAGAAATCCAAGCAAAGACCAACATACTTTGAATCAAAAAAATTGGATGTTCCTAAAATTAGTTATGAATTTCTAAAGTTGAAATGACATGGGTTCTAAAGTGGTGCTCTTCACCATGGGTACATCCAAATTTCAAAATGTTCGTCCTTGGTAGAATGCAGGTTTAGAACCGTGGCGGGTTTAGAGCCCTCTACCTTATCACCCACAATCAGCCCATTGCCGGGGTCATTTTGTGAGTGACCGTACTCGTCATCGGCCTCCCGGACTCCTGATTGCAAACATATAACATTTAGTAGCATGCACTGTCTCTGCCTTGGTTCTACAGTAGATGGTGTGGAATATTCCACACCCAACAATACTCCATGAATAGCTAAGTAGACAGATGGAGGCTCAAGGTGATGAGCACAATGCATGAAGGAAAGGCAGTGGACATGAAGGCTACTGAATGTTAGAGCATTCCCACCCATGCACACTAGGACTAACTCGCTGAAATTATTCATCTACATTTGAAGGGCCCTTGCACTCACATTCCCCCGCCCTTGCACGTCCCTCACATATCAAAAGTGCGCATCAAATAGTCACTGGACCAATCACAAGTAGAATGTGAAGATATAGTCAACTAAATAGTGATTTGAAGGCCCAATTTCTAATATGCTAGGATTGAGAGTCAAGAGGTATTTTTGAAGGGCCCTTGGCACTTTTCATCTATTTCTTGAGTGTGAGAGACTCTGGGAGGGCATGGGTGGCCAGCTGTTTGAGGCTGATCTATTGATGGCCCATTCACATACACCAATGCATGCATGTGTCAAGGGAATTTGTTGTCAATCAAGAAATATAAAATACGCAATTAGAAATTACTCTAACGCATGACAAAAACGAACGCAACAAAAAAAAAGGAGCATGGCTCTACTTGTGGCACTGTAATGCAGTTGCACAATGCCTAAATAGTAGTTGTAGCAAGAAAAGACAAGGCTTATGAATTTATTTTTTGTTTATTGGTTTTACCTTCCTCCATTTCAGGAACGCAGATGCAAGTGGAGTAGGGGCTTGGTGTGAGAAGCCTCAAGTTGCTCCTTGAGCTTGAGGCTAGCTCATTACAATGGCATATCGGTGAAATAAATAAATAAATAAATTATATATATATATATATATATATATATATATATATATATATATATATATATATATATATAAAATTTGAGATGACATTACTTTACCCGGATGTCCGGATTGGTAGTTCATGCTGAATAATTAATTTTTTGCCCAAATGTTGTGAATGTTCGATAAGATTCTCAATTTCATGATAGAAAATATATTTTTTTGGAAAAGGAATTTCCTAAAGAATTGGGTAATACCAAGGTAATACAATTCAGATTGATTCAAGGTAATAGTACCAAGGTAATACAGGTACCGTCATTGTGAATGGATTTCAGGGACAAATTTTGGGCAGTTTTGATGTACAATTGCTCACAAATAATAAGAGCATGTTTTGCAAGACACTCAGTTCCAAAGGTATATTATTCCACGTGTCATTTTCACGGAGAAAACCGGCCATTGATCAGTCTCTATTGAAGGAAAGTCAAATAATGAAGTAACTCAAGTTAGGTCACTGGTGCTTATACTGTTGTACTGGGATACCAGTACATCAGCGACATGTGATGTTGGTAACCTAATTCTTAATAATAATAATAATAATAATAATAATAAAAATATTATTATTATTATTATTATTATTATTTTGTTTCTTTTGTGGAACATTAGAGTTATCCGCAAAGTCTGTAAAAGAGGGGTGACTAGATCAAAGTTTGTGAAAACTATGGTTGAGAACCCAATAAAAGTAGATGTGTCAGTTGCTTTTAAAAAACTGGAGGTGTGAAGTTTCAAGGCTCTAAAAACGGTGCCCAAAAATTTTAGACCCTTAGTTTTCTTGATCCAACCAATTTTAGTTAATTCAGGGAGCCTCAAGCTTTGACTCCGCCTATGATGTCCCCGAATTAGCTTTATGCTTCTGCCAAATCCAAATCAATGCTTCTGTCTCCACCACCGGCTCATTCGGCGCATGCTCTGTTTTTGCTAATTAATGAACCTCACTCAATTTACGTTTCCCAAAATTTCAATAAAACTGAGGCTGTAAGTGGCATCGAGTTTGCGGAAAACTCTATTAAATCCTACTATGTCCTCATTTCACTGGAGTATATTTGGAGAGACATCGCTACAGAGGTCCAAATTTGTTAGAGAGTGTGATATTGGTACATGGGCCCCAAAAAGCTTTGGATGTATGGAGGTACTTTCCAAACTCCTCATTACTGTAGTACCAAAGTAGGGTCGCCACGATGCGAGCAAATATTTATTATTTTTGAAAAACAAGGTTCATCAACTAAAACTAGATTTTTGATTTTATTTTATGAGCAAAAGAATGATTAAAATGGCCCAAAATGACCCAAAATGGCTTACAAATAGCAAAATATAGCTAAATTGTTTTTATTCCATTTTTGTTTTATCATCCTCGTAATTTCTAGTTTTTTACTTCTTCTTTTTGAATTATTTTTTGGCAACCCTGCTATAGTACTACGGTACAACACTCTCTGTTGTCTCCAATATTGCATTCAGGTATCTACAGAGTATCTGTAGTTTATGATTGGACACTTTTCACATGCCAAGAAGTTATGTAAAGAACTCATGTATGTTGATTACCAAATGTGTGATATAAAAGAATTATGAGTGTACTATCAATGTAATAAGTTGGGTACAAGACCAACTACGCAAAGCACTCTATATCAATGATTTTGGTTGCTAATTTTAGCCAAATGCTACATAAAATTTGGGTTGGCTAATTGAATAAACGGATTTTGGAAATAAAAGAAGGAATAATAGCCAAATTTCACCTACATGAAGTCAAGATGTGTAGCCTCCTTAACCCCTAAACTCTCAAGGGACTATTTTTTGGTCCTTGCCCATTTTTGCAGGCTGCCCAGGCCCAAAAATAAAATTTATGAATAAAAAAATATGATGTCATGTGTAAACGAGTCTTCTTCCAATGCAATTGGAATTATGTCCATCCGATCAAACCTCCACTTAGGGGAATTTTTCAAAGTGAAACACCTCATTGTTGAAAGGCAACTTGAACACATCGAGTAAGCTTGCCAAATAATCTAAGCCAATGAGATTCATTCGGCACCTCAAAGGAACTTTTGTCTAGGTCACATGAATTGCATGTCATAACTTGTGGGCTCTTTCAATTGTAAGAGAGTTGAAGGTATAATCTAATTTAGCCAAAATCTCTTACTTCTCTTCATACCCCACCCATTACAAGAACCTCAAAAAATTGCTAATGAATTAAACATCTTGTCAAATTGAGTAATGCATCGTGTTAACTACCTCATTTTGAGGATGGTAAAAATGGCACATCATTTCAACTCTTTTTTTTGGGATTGAGAGCCCATCAAAATAAGGTTGTCCCGATTTTTCACGTCTTGAAATTTCAAAATTTCCGCTTCATTTGCTATTATCTTGGTCAACATCAGTAAGGTCAAATGTTTTGGAATTTTGAGGGATGGTTTATAAGGCCTAGTAGTACAAAATCCTATAGTTGGAATGTGAAAAGAAAGTTTTCAAAATCATTTAAAGATCATCAACGAATATGTCTAAAATGAGGTAGTTATGGGTGGGGATCCCCCTTGGGCATTTAGGGGTTAAACCTAGATATCACCCATGTATTATCTAAGTATCACTTAGGTACCACATACGTATTACCCTGATACTACTTACATATTAATATAAAAAAGCATCCAAAGATTCTAGATTGCTCTTCAAAACATAGAAAACTAGCATAAATGCTACATTGTTTCCAGAGCCAAAAAAAATCATTGCTCTATATCATTGACAACACTAATCAAATTGATCATAATACTTCATTTATATCATCAGGAATTTAGGACCTCATTGATTTGTAACGATTTTCGTGTGATATTCGATATTTCATAGGTGCGTGCACTTTTTGTACGGATTTCGTATGGATTTTGCGCTAATTCTTCACTAAACCCGCATGAATTCTACATTCACTCTTTTTGTTATCTAACAAAGTTTAGAATCTATGCAGAATTAACGAGAAATCCGTGCAAAATCCGTGCAAAAAATGTACGAACCCATGAAATATTAGATGTTGCACGGAAATCGTTTAAAATCTGTGGGGTCCTAAATTCCTGATGCATAGGTAAGGTATTTTTTTAAATGTGTGATTCTCTCAAAAGTGTGGGTTACAAAAAATGAATTTGAAGTTGTAAATGTCAATGTGAAGATCACATCTGTACGGTTGGATTCATCATTTTTTTTATTAATATTTTTAAAATTAATTTTGCAAGGTTTCTCTTGAAATTCAATTTAAAATCCCAAAATAACACAAAAATATTTAAAAGTATTGTAATGAAATTGGAATAATATGCACTACAAGATGATATGATTCCCATTATTTGATTCTACTCATTTTGGAAAATTATGTTTAAGGTCTCACTTTTTGAATAAAGAATGAAACTTGACATAAACCGATTGTGTTGTTTTCAAAAAATCATAATATCTTATTTTGAAGATCCAGACCATACAAATGATAGTCAACTAGCACAGGAACCAAGAGGAATGTGGATGGATGAAAAAATATACATGATGTAGTGTTGAGAAAGGTTGCAATATGTTCGTCGTTCATTATATGGATGTAGGCGCGTCAAAGGGTTAACCGCGGGTGGCCTGCGCCATACAAAGCATGGTTGTTTTGGTCCACCCTATGTGCTTACTACTTACTACCGGTTTATTACAATCATAGCAGTATCCTTTACGTGGAAGGTGCTGAGACAACAAGTTACAGTACTAGCCAGGTGGTTGCGAGGTTTACAAGTGTAAATTAATGCTGCGTTTTGCAGCTTTTTGTTGCTGCCTAGATATCCAAGAACTCAATCAACCACTCACCATGACCAGGGCTCCCGTGTCCTTTTCACAACTAAGTTACAACCGACCTGAAAAGTTTGCGAAGCTTGTACTTGAAATACTTGAATCCAAATTAAGAACCCACAAAGAATGCCAACATGCAAATACAGTACCATGCAATCGGATCTTTGCGGAGTGGAATGACTCCCAGTCGAATTGGCGTCTTGTTTGTCCTAGGTTAATCCCTAAATGTCCAACCGTCCAAAAAAATGGATGATGTACAGAAATAAGTTGCTTTTCTCATCTGTCATTGACTTTTGGTAAATTAGAGTGAATTTTTTACTATGGGTTTTACAGGAAGTTAGCTTCATGCATGTGTGATCCCATTAAAAAGGGATGATTTTGAAATTTTTATGCTTCATTTCATGCTGCAATGATTCACTAAAAATTTCGAAGATTTTAATCTAATTGTGCCCTTGAAAAAATCAACTCATAAAATCAAGCAACCAAAAAAATCTCCAAACATCACTCCTCTTAGAGTATTACATTTCAACCCATCACAACAAATTTCATTCCAACCCATCACTACAAATTTCATTTACAGATTGTAAATATCTTATTCGTGATTAAAATACAAAATAATTTTGAATTTTAAGTTTCAAATTTTATACAAAATATTGGTGATAGCAATCGCAAATCTAATTGTACGGATAGAATCTAAAATGTATAATGTAAACTTTTATTTGTACATCAATTCCAAAATATCCCTCTTTGTTGCATTTTATAATGCATCTTTGCAAAAATGCCCAATCTAGATAGGAGTGAGGACAGTCAAGGGTTAAATTGTGATTAGTTTCTTGTTTTTTTTTCCCCTCCCTTTTCAATCCCCGCATGGCTAGAACTCATAAGGTTCTTAATACCTTGTTGGACCACACCCTTTACATTATAGTAGCACTGCAGAGAAACTGCTAATAAAGTAATCCAACTCTCCAACCCTCTTTGTTTGGACTAGATGAAGTTTGATTCCTCGGGGAGGTCACTCTTTATATCTTTTGAGTATCACGTGTGAACAAAGGGTATTTAAAAGTACCCTAAAAATTAAAAATAATTCTTACTATAATTAGTAATATTTCAAGAATATTCTCATTTTAATTCTTGTAATGAATTGAGAGCATCCTATATTAATGTAAATCATTTATAAAAATTATCTTCAAAGATCTATTTGGACCCTATCTTTGTTCGCACGTTGTTACGTAATATTTGGAAGTGACCTCCCCGAGTTTGATTCAAGCATCTCTCAATTCACCTTTTGACCACTATTGTAGAGGGATGTATTGAGGTATCTAAGGTA
Source organism: Pohlia nutans (assembly GCA_022496805.1). NCBI lineage: Eukaryota > Viridiplantae > Streptophyta > Bryopsida > Bryales > Mniaceae > Pohlia > Pohlia nutans. The sequence goes on from CM040085.1 coordinate 38,570,365, forward strand.
GATGGTGCTTATTCCGTGCACTTAAGCAATTCTTGAACATGGACTGCGGGAAAACTGGATGCAAAAATTCCAAACGCTTGCAAGAGTGAGAGAAGTCTTTTAGCAACGGTCACACAAAATTATCAAATCTGATCAATTAATGAGAAATCTTGAAAGTGATTACAACAACATTCTCTATAGCGGTGCCCTGCTCCCACTAATGGCGGTCAAGACGAATCCTTAAACCGGCCATGGTGGTGTTCAAATCTACGTATCAAATCATGCAACTTGGAGGCACAGTCACGGATTTGGGTCTTATGGTGCACGGTTATAATGCCCGGTCCAGGGGCACGGTTTAGAAGCACGCATGGAATAAGCACCGTCTCCCTTATATTATGTTTGTACTCAGTGGCTCACTCACCCTCATAATATGCATGCTGAATTCCAAAAGTGCTACTAGAACCCTCCCATTTTGAACAAAAATACAATCCATAATGCTCCTTATCCTCATCTACAACTACTACAAATCCTAGATTGAACATCCACATGTTTAATCCAAATTGACACATTCTTAGTTTGTAGAGAAAAGACACTAACTTTTATTTGACAATTACTTACATTTGGCAATAATGCAAGTTTTACTGCCCAAAATGGCCACATTGACACACTGACATACAATTTTTGATATCAATGAATATTGCATCTATAAATGCAAACAAGTGGGAAAAAGATGGCATTAATAGGTGTCGCATATAGTCAAGTGTCACAAATAGGGTGCATTACTTTAATCCATAATGCTAAGTTGTAACTCTTTAACCCCCTAAATGACAAAGGGGGTAAAGAGCAAAATCTAGACGTGTTATAAAATGTTACTTCTGCAACTTTGATGAAATTTGGTCCAAAAGAGAAAATGAGAAGCATGGTGTTTAGTAATTATCAGTATGGTCCAAATTTCAATTTTTTTTTTAGATATTCATTTAATGAATTTAGAAGCATTTACCATTTATTATTCATCAAAATTACAAATTTTATTTTTAGAATTTGAAATTTGGTATGATTCGTTAAAACTAGACACTCTATTCTAACATTCAAAAAATATATTCTTTTAGAGGAGAAAACATCATTAGTTTCCCAAAATAGTAAATTATATAACATTAGGACAATATTGAGGTCTTTGTCTTTGAAAAATTCTCCTTGATGGAGTTTAACCCCTAAAGGACCGTAAGGCCCCCACACGGCTTCTGGAACTAGAAAGTGAGGAAATTCGGGTTCTTGGGCTTTGAATTGTAGGATGAGCAACAAAGAGACCCTAGCTCTTTCTGAGAGCCGAATCTGTAAGTACTTCTTGATCAGAAATTCATCAAGTGAGCAATTTTTGGTGATTTTTTGAGTTGCACGGTGGGTATCTAGGCGTCACTTCAGACCCTCATATCTTCCTCCTCACACCTCCAAATTACTTGAAATTTTTATCACATGTTTAAAATGATGATTTCTACTCATAGTAAAATTTCAGAATTTTTGGAGCACTTTTGAACAATCCGATTTTAGCATGTGTACAAAATACCCCAAACAAGTTCCATCAATCTTCTCAACGGTGGCATTTTCTCAAAAATTGTGCGATTTTGTTGATCTTTTTTTCATAAAAAAACTATGTAAGTCTTCTTTAGTTTCAACGGTGCCGATTGTCAAAATTACCCCACACCAATGAGGAATTGAGCTTGCTACAAGAGCTAGTCAAGAAAACAAGAGCTAAGTTCAACACCTCCCCGGTCCTTCAGGGGTTAACTTGGATTGACATGATTCAAATTGAGTTTGAAAGTAGACTTGATTCCCCATTTGAATTTTTATTTTATTTTATATATATTTTTTCATCTTGGGCAGCCCCTAAAAAAGGGCAGTGACCATAAAACGGCCGTTCGGTCACTTTGGAGTTAATCAAGAATGTCTTAGAGAGTAATTTTTGGTTCATTCTAGAGGGCCCATATTAAAAGCAATATTATGGGATGAGTGATCATTAAAAGCATAGTGGACGCACAACTTTTGCAGCAATAAGTGCACACAATTTACAAAGTACTCTTAGTACGTACTAAACATCATTGAGATCATATTTTTATGACTATATGAATTTTTTATCCAATCATTCCATGTTGGAGGTTGTGGACCACAATTGAATAAAGTAGAATGAGCTAAAATCAAATTAACACCTATCTAAATACTTATCCTAAATTATTTAGACAAAAATAGATACTTACCGGAGAATCTACAAGTGTAAAATATCAAAATTAGGGCATGGATTTTAGAACATATACCAATTGAATTTCAAACTCTTATAAATTGTTCATAGTTTATTTAATTAGTTTTTTCACGTAGTTCATGTTTTTAACTAATTTCTTTACTTCCAGTGAAATTTCAATCTTACATAGTTAGATTTTGAAGCTATTTTACAAATTTGTTTGGTTACAAGTGATATGACCTTATACAATCCTATTTTAATTCAAATATCAATGGTCATAGACATTAAGTAAAGTTATTCTCACAACATTTTCTATTAAATCCAACCAAGTACATGATAGTAAACGAGTTGTTGTTAGTAACAAGGTTAGTGATGGAGACAAGATCATGTCTTTAAGGTAACAATTGTTTAAATGGACAATAGTAAAAAATTGATAGCTAAAAAATGATGTTAATAGGCCATATACTACCCTCAATGATTATGAAAACATAACAATATAAACAATAGTCTAAATTCCATTGGATCAAAACGTTGAATCACTGTCACTTTACTGTGAGGATTTTTGACTACTATCTTTAGCTATTACAAATGGTTTTGGATACAGAAAGGACTTTTTTACACATTCAACCTAGCACATGTTGTATTCAATTCCATAACTTGATCTCCCACAATTAAAAAATTATGATTTCTTCACTAGAGTTCTTCAAAATCTTCTCTTCAACATTTTTTTTTTCAATTATGTTTCTTTTTTACTTGGTCATTTTGTCACTCTCATAACATTTTTGAGTTGCCTTGGCACAATTCATTCTCTTAAATCATTGTTCTATCCAAAAAAATTCTTGAACTGAAAGTTTCTAATGTTATTGTAAATGTTCATTTCTAATGCTATTGTAGAGGTTTATTTCTACTATTGAAGAATGATGCCTATACGATAGCAGTGTAGATTCGAGACCAACATAAAAATTCTACGTTGTCCTCTTTAGTGTCCTTTTTTAGGTTTTATTATCTCTTCCTTTGAGTCAATCGGATTAACTTCTTAAAAAACAAAGGATTCATGATATCAAAACAACAAATTTAATTCATCATGTTGTGAAAAATATAATTTGAATGGAACCAAACTTTATATCTATGGAATCAATGAAGGACATTTGAATTATCCACAAAGTGATGACATGGTGTGTTGTGTTCTAGCTAGAATTTTTGCACTACAAATAGATTTTGTTGACCTCTCCTAATACATGCGACCAAACTCCTTGCTTTGGGCAAGCTTGAGGACGAGCGACGAGATTCCTCTATGGGAACTTAACCCTTAAAGGACAATGCAAGCCCCATGGGCTTGGTTTTATTTTGGGAGAATCTTGCTCATAACTTCTACTCCATTGCACCAAATGGGGTTTTTAGGATGCCAAACCGAGTACCTTAAAGAGATATATACTTCTTTAGAATAGAACCACGGTAAATTAAAAACAGAATCATGCTTAAAATGGAGTTTAAAAGAGATTTTGGATGTGGTATCAGGAAAGCATATGTCCTTTAAGGGTTAAGAGAAGTTTGGGGGAACTCTTCTCTTGCATCAGAGAGGTGGTATGATCAAATCTCTTAAACAACGCATTGCAACCTTATTGGTCTAAAAAACTGGAGACAAACTTGGTTTGCTACCTTTAAAGCTAAAAAACTAGTTTTACCTCGTCTTTCTTCTTCTAGTAAGGTTTTGCTAGACTTTATGAATAACTCTATTAATTGCATTTGTTGGTCAAAAACAAATAAATTTAAGCAAAAGGAAGTCCACATAAGACCTACTCAAAACTGCTAAAAGAAACATGAGGCCCAATTTGGGCTTCTTCGTCCTTCAAGGGTTAAACATGTACTCCGGGTTTAGGATTTTTTAGGGTTTAGGATTTTTAGGGTTTAGGGTTTGCTCCATAATTTCAAACTCTTTGTAGAGTACACTGCATGTTACAGTGTTGATCACACTTGCACTAGACATTTTAGGTCTGAGGCCTTGCCGTTGTTGTGAATGACAATCTGAGCTTCTGTATGGTCCCCTTCTGTATTATTTTAGGGTTTGCATTACCATGAAGAATAAGAAGTCTCCTTCTGTGCTTGATTCAGAACTTCAGATCATTCTCTTCCAATGTAGAAAGCAGATCCTAACACAATTTCTGATGGATTTGATTCCACTTCTGACTTCCCCTCATGTCTGTAGAAATGTTCCCTAGTTTGAAATCATTTGGTATGCAACCACTTTTGCCTCAAAGCTAAATAAACTGAAGAAGTAGAGCAACTTGAGGTGCAATTGAGGCTTCAATTTCTCTGCAATTATCAATTGGTTTAAACGCAGACATTGATTAGGGTTTGGTTTCTTTTTCGGCCTTGGCAATTGATTGCGCTTCTTTGTTCCATCTTTGTCTTGCAAATGTATGCACCTCTGAATTTTCTTATTGGGGATTGAGGTTTGTTGTTAAGCAAACATGTTCGTCTGCCTTTCAGTGATACAGTACTCGCGGGGGGTTTTCCAGTAAGCATTTAATGTACAAATTTTCATTTTGTTTATGAGAGCCTTGAACAGCAGTACATAGTCTTGTTGTCTATGCTTGCTTGGGACTGCAAAATGAAAAAGGGGATATTGATGCCTTTGTATGTGAATTGGCAGCATGTTGAATGATTTCTGGGAACTAACGGAGTTTAGAGTTTTGTTCTGCAGGTTTAGGGTTTGCTTATACCACCATCTTGGTTTGTACACAGCCATTTTTTTAATCTTCAAACAGGTATGGTCAATCTTGCCTCAGAATGAAAACATTGCATTCTGATGTTTATGTTAGTAACTTGACCTCAACTGTTCTGGATAGTTTGAAACAACTCCAGTTGCAGCATACAACATCAATTTCGTTATATTGGCAAGCATTCACGGCATTGGCACTTTCCCAGGAAACCTAAATCTATGTTATCCCCTAAAGGACCATAAGGCCCTCAGGGGTCTCATGGTTTTTTAGTAGTTGTGAGTAAGTTTTATGTAGATTTTCTTTTGTTCAATTTTTTTATTTTTTTATTCAACATATATAATATTCTTTACTAATTCCAGTGATATAAATTTGCTCCCATTTAAATTATATTTTTCACAATATGATCGTTTAAATTTGTCATTTTGAAACCATGAATCCTTTCGGGGTTATCCTAGTTTTTAGGGCGAGTGTCACAATATTGACGCTCTGAATTGCGCCAATATAACAAAACGGATGTTATATATATATATATATATATATATATATATATATATATATATATGTATATATATATGGCGTTATATGTTCATATACTCTAAGTGATTTTTGGAGATTATTTGGTTGCTTAATTTTTTGAGTTGACTTTTTTTAAAAGCACTTTTACACTGAAATCTTTGAAATTTTGGGTGAATCACTACAACATGAAATGAGGCACAAAATTTTCACAAATCGTCTCCTTTTTAATCGGATCGCACATGCATGAAGCTAACTTCCCATAAAAGATATAGTAAAAAATCCACGCTGCAAAAAGTCAATGTCGGATGAGAAATCTATGTTTCATTCTGTACATTGTCCACTTTCTGGACGATTGGACGTTTAGGGGTTAAGTTCTTGCTCACCAGTCTGTTTGGTAATTTCTGGTGTTGAGTGCTTGTTTGCTACTTTCTTACTGTTCAGGGCTCTAATTTGGAGCTTTTTAAACAAAAGCATTGCAAAGCAACACTCTCAACCCTCTCTATTTGCATACTCAGTAATTGCACATTCCGTGTACTCCCTCATGTTGTGTATAAATCTGATTGTACAACTTCCACATATCAAGTTATGAACAGATGTTCGAGTGCATTTAGAAACCCAAGGCAGTGCAATTAGAGAGCGTTTGTTCAGTGTACTAAGGTGCCAAACCTTGATGAAAATGGGTGTTTCAGGGCAACTAGTGACACCTTCTGCAATGCAATGGAGTTGCATTGGATCTCCTCACAGCAAAGGTGCACTCAGCTACAATAGGTTTATCTACTCTTCCTAATTCTTCTTCTCTTTGCAAATTCTACCTAAGTAATGACCAATATTGAGTCAATAGATTCTTTCAATGTTTGACGCATTTTGTCATCCAGTTTAAACCCTGCGTTACTAAGGCGTTGTGAACATGCTCAGGCCAGTCGCCAGTTGCCAGCAGGCGAGATCTCAGCTTTCCATCCCATGCGGACGATCGAACGGATGGGGCAAGCTGGGCGGCTCAGGCATTGGAATCTGATGAACCAGAGGGCTGTGACCCAGATGTCTATAGACAACAATTTAACCATTTGAAGAGTGCAGTGTTTTATACACACTATCTTGTGCTTGAAAAGATTATCCTCAAAGTTGGTATGCAAGTATAACACCTGAATTTTTTCAACTCAATTCTAAGGCTTGAATTTTTTTATTGCTGCATTTCAGTAGATTCATACATAGAATCACACTTGCAAGATGGTTTGTGTTGATATGTGAATTTATGGAGGCTGCACTTTTATAACTCCTGCCCGATACCAACCCAATTATACTCTGTGGATCTTACAATTCCTTTGATAGTCACACCAATTTATATAAGCTCAAATGATGATTTTATGCAAGTGTGTTTCTGCGATGTATCCAATTATGAATGTTGGATGGTGCAGAAGGCTGCAGGTAAGGCACCAGCTAATGGAATGTTTCCGAATCCCTTTACTTCCTTAACAACAGGTGAATTTTTTCTGTTGTCCATCAGTGCATCTAAAATTTGGGTCGTTTTCATGTTGATTTGCTGGCAGGTGCCTCTGAAGTTGGTGTCGGCACTCACCGTCCATAAATGTCAAGGTACACACGGTTTCAATGTAATCAGATTTTCTTACTTGCCTGCAGTTCAAGCTTTTGCTCACATTCAGTGGCTGAGAAGATGTGCATGGTTGCATTACAGGAATGACACTTGACTATGGGATCGGGAGTTATAAAACTGCAGCGTCCATAAATTCACATATCTACACCAATTGTCTTGCAAGTGTGATTCTATGTATGAATCTTGAGTTCAAAATCTGAATCAGGTGTTATACTTGCGCACCGACTTCGAGGGTAATCTTTTCAAGCGCAAGAAAGTGTGTTTAACCCCTAAAGGATGTTGGGGTATTTTATACGCTGGTAGTATCAGCATACAGGTGATGCTAAGGGGTGTAAAAGTGTGAATTTGGAGGGGAGATTTTTGGAGGAGGTGCATATCCATGCACTGTACATATGGTGATTTTGAAGAACATTTCCATCCGTTGTGGGATCATAAAACAATTATGTATTTTCCCAGTACACGACTCAAAATATGTAGAAAACGCCCTCTGAGTAGCCATATCTTTTTTTTCTGCGTCACATATCATTAAATATTTTTTTTGTATATTTAATTCCCATTCCAAGCTCCATTTTTCATATTTGCAGTTTCTATCAATAGCATAGTCTTCGTGGTGAAATACCATCTGGAAGAACACTTGCAACCCTTTTTGGCATGCAGCCTCCTTTAGGGGTTAAAAGATTGCACTCTTTAACTGGTTAACCCCTAAACGTAATCCTTTGAACACAAGTAGATGCTAGCCTCAAAAATAGATATTAGCATGACTCAGATGTACAATAGGTGTACATGAGAGGACCATTGCATGTATGAAATCTACCCAACAAATTTGACATACTTGTAATTGGAGGCCTCTCCAATATTATCAACATCTCCCCATCACAAGAGATTTATTCTAATTGGTAGAGAATTTAATAGGCTTGCAAAGGTGATTTGGATGAAAGTCATCTGAGATTGTATGAGAAAGTTACAAGGCTTTGAATCCATTTGTGATCCAGTTTTTGGACGCTGGGACGTTTAGGAGTTAAATTGTTGTGTATAGACATTTGGGTCACGGCCTTCTGGTTCGTCGGATTGCTCTACCTGTTTTTCATCTACATAGGATGGAGGGTTGAGATCTCGCTTGCTGACGATTGGCCTGAGCAGGTTCATAGCGCCTCAACGCCTCAGTGATGCAGATTTAACCTCTAGAGGGGCAATAAGCCCAAATTGGGCCTCATGTTTTTTTTAGCAATTTTGAGTAGTTTTGTGGACTTCCTTTTGTTCGAATCTATTTGTTTATTGACCAAACATGCAATTTTCTTCATTGATTCCGGTGATATAAAATTTGGTCTAATGTCATTTATATTTTTGACAATATGATCAATTGGATTTGACATTTTAAAGCTATGAATCCTTGGTCCTCGTTGGGGTTAATATAACCATTGGTGCATTGTATGTAGTGATGGTATTTGCATTTCTTCCATGTTGAGAGGGCTCCGTGTCTCTTTTGCACATTGCCCGCCTTGTACAATTGGGTCTAGTTAACCTTTTAGTGTCCAGGGTACTGTAGCTGGGAGCATGATTGATCCTTCTATAAATAGAATCGATTAAATTAAAAAGTAACTGTATAATTCTATTCTCAGGAGTGGTGACATTTTGCCAAAATTAGAGAATCATCCAATGGTGGGATTGGAAGATCATAGTATGTCTTTGAACCATATAATGCACACTCAAAAATGAGATTTTGAAGGGTGTGTGACTTCAAAGTTAAATAGAATTTGGGTTAAATTTTCAAAAATTAAAGTGAAGAGGCTCAACAATGTCCTATGTCCACATCTCTCTGTTGCAATCTTTCATATCAAGAGCAAACTAACACATAATTATTGTGACTTTTATAAGTGAGAGTGACTTATCCATATACGGTTTAGGACAAAAATTTATACATTAAAAAATGAAAGGAGTTGGTACATTGATTAAGATCGGAACACATGCACTATTGGAACATGAACAAGAGAACACAATCCAAAAAAATAAAACAAGATAACAAACTTCCAAAACACAAAAAATACCGCATAGTACATGTGTTGTATTTGTAAGTATTTACTATATTTTCAAGTATTTGCAGTATTTTCGCATTTTGTTCATAGGTATTTTGATAGTTGCACAAATCCAAATAGAAGTTTTCTTTTTTAGAAGATGTGTATTATAAATCTCCAACTCCGAACCCCACAATTCAAAATCCAATTCGTCACGGATTTTCTATTATTTGCATTTTTGACACTACAATGACTATATTATGGTCAAATGGGTGTAACGCCTCTCAATATGGAGGGGCATTATGTAGACTGGGTGCGCGGTGTAGTTGGAGGCTGCGGCCCCGCGATGAGGGCAAAATCCGGTTGGGACCTTGTATTGGGCGGGAGGACCGATACGAGTCGTAGGATGGCCCGTGCCTTGGAACGAGGCACGAAGGGTGGCGCCACGAGCTGGGCCCGCAGCGTCGCGGTGAGGGCAACAATGGACTCGGAGCACGCTCTGGCGCGTGAGAAAGCTGCACCCGCGGCGTGACGTTGGTGTCACGTGGCGGGGCTCGTGGGTGTAAATCGGTGAGACTCCAAGAGTTGGACTAATGTGATGGGGGACATGGTCTCGGGTTGCGGGAGTCTAGCTAAGTTAGATACTAACCTGTGTGATGCTTGTGCAGGTGAAGTGTTAGGAGCTGCATCTAGGTAGGCGGCGCGAGACGTAGTGCAAAAGTTGCATTACAATGGGCACTAAAGGATTAAGTTCCAAACTTCTTATGTGTTCATTCAAAGAGATGTGTTTATGTCCCTTCACAATATCTATTTTTTGTGATGTATACCGGTAATTGACATTGTATTTTTATGCAATATCAATCAATAAAGTCAAATTTCATAATAAAAACACAATGAATTTACAATGATTTTTTTTGAGTTTTCATTCTTTTACATATTAATTAATTAAAAATATCGGAGATGAATTTTTTAATTGGATTGCATGAACATATTCGAAGTATTAGTGCTCACATTATTCTTTGCAAAGTTCATACCCCAATAGCTCATAGAGTTGCAATTTTATGCTATGTAAACAATGGTAGCATCTATCTAAGTTTTGTAAAATTATTATTTTTAAATTGTAATTAGATTTCGAAAAACCACTGCACCATCATGCCCAAGGGTATAAAATTACTTTCAAGTCAAGGTTGTGGTGTCTAGATGTAATTATATGGTTTTGTGAATATCAAAGAGAAAGAAAACAATTTGTAACTTTATTGGACTCATTATACAAAATCTCCCCCTAATCTCTATTAAAAATGGGGATTTTCATTTTAACCCCTAAAGGACCATAAGGCCCCCAGGGGGCTTCTAGAACTAGAAAGTGAGGAAATTCGAGTTGTTGGGCCATGAAATGTAGAATGAGCAAGAGAGAGACCCTCGCTCTTTTTGATAACTGAATCTGTGAGTACTTCCTGATTGGAAATTCATGAAGTGTGCAATTTTTGGTGATTCTTTTGAGCTGCAAGGAGGTTATTTGGACGTCACTTCAGACCCTCATATCCTTCAAACTTGGCTTTTTATAGCCAGTTATGCTACAAAACATAATGAAAAGAATGCCACCTTATGTAGCTACCAAGGCAATGGATTGCACTGGTTGCAAGCCAGGCTGGGACTTTGTCAACAACAAGCAGTGGATGAAAAGGCCAAGATGTTGGATGAAAAAGACAAGATGTATGAAGGGTTTGCGAAAGGCTAATATATTGGATTGAAAAGATAGGATGTATGAAAAAACAAAGATCTGACGCCAAGTTTTTTAAATAAAAATATAAAAAATAAGGGATAAAAGAAACCCACCTCATTCACTTGCATGTGAGCTTTGTAGCCTAAAATTAAATGACCCAAAAACAAAACAAAAACCCCTACTAAGCTCAACTCCCAAATATTAGCACTTTTAGCACTACAAATATTGCTCAATATTTCCTTTCTTACTATATTAATTTATTTATTTTTGAAAAACTGTTTCCAAAACTTTTCAACTTTCCTTTTTTGAATTAATTTGTATCAAACTAACTATTAACCTATGGTATTAGCTTTCAAAGTGAATTTTTTTTAGCATGGGCATTTAGAGGTTAACCCCTAAAGACCAAGAAACCCAAATTGGACCTCGTTCTATTTTAGCATTTTAAAGTTGGTCTGATGTGAACTTATTTCAGTTCAAACTTATTCTTTTTGGTTCAACACATGCAATCATGTTCACTGATTGTGGTGATATAGAATTTAGTCCCATCTAAATACTATTTTCACAATATAACTGCTAAAGGACCGAGGATTCATGATTTTAAAATGACAAATTCAATTGATTATATTTGTGAAAAAATACAATTAAGATGTCACCAAATTTTATATCACCAAAATCAATGAAGAGTATTTCTTGTGTTGATAAAAAAAAACAAATAAATTTGAACAAAAGAAATTTTACATAAGATCTATTCAAAACTATCAAGAAAAACATGAGGTCCAATTTGGACTTCATAGTCTGCTTTAGGGGATAATCGATTGAATTTGTCATTTTAACCTGTGAACGTCCCATGGGGATTGTACATACGTTGCCGTATAACCGGCATTTACTACCAACAAAAAGCTCTAAATTAGAATCTCAATAGCTCACTAGAACTGCATTGATCTAAATTCCAACTTCTCTTTTGAACTCAAACCCATTGAAGGTTCTTTCAACGGAATAAAAGCGTCAGGTTGTTAAAAAAACCCATTGAAGGTGTGGATCCATTCCAAATACAACCAATATACCCCATGTTCAGACGTTTAGGGGTTAAAACCATAAATCCTTGGTCTTTTAGGGGTTAAACCTTAAACGTCAAGAGGCCCTGGGTAGGCCAGCCCGGAAGGCATCTAAATTTTCGGAGGGAAAAAAAAAATCGACAAAAATGCAAAAACGGCTCTGCTGGGCACTGCTGGCCAGCACTAGCACTGCGGCATCTCAGCTGTCCCAACCTCAAAACCTGTTCAATTTGATAATTTTGATTGCTTACCAACGATTCCACAATCTCTCAAATGAGGCGCAAATTTGAAATCTAGATCGCTTTTTCAGTAGCTTTCCAACGCACCAATCCTCGCTTGATTTGGTTGAGAAAATCCACTTTTTTCTTTATTATTCTCTTTTGAATAAGCCCATGGGGCTTACCTTGACGTTTAACCCCTAAACATCCCATGGGGATAGTATATACACTGTCGTATGATTAGGATTTGCTACCAACAAGAAACTCTGAATTGGGATCTCAAGAACTCACTAGAATCGCATTGATCTAAATTCCAACTTCTCTTTTGAACTCAAACCCATTGAAGGTGTGGATCCATTTCAAATACAACCAAAATACACTGTATTCTACTGGCCGCAAAGGCACATTCAGACGTTTAGGGGTTAAGGGTTAATGTACGAGGACAGATGTTTCCTATGAAAGTTGATTTCTTCAAATTTCTTTGTGGATGAACAGAGCTTGGCCATTGCAAGTGGATGGACAGAGCTTGGCCACTGCAAGTGGATGGAAGCAATGACATGCTTGAGCATGTGCTCTGTCAAATGAACAAGCTAAGTAACTGAACATTTGTCACTTCACTTGTCCAAAACAAAATCTCTTCATACCATTGGGGACATCAGTGTTTTTCCTGTGTTTTTTTCTCTTGAAGCCTAACTGGTGACGTAAAAAAAATTGGGAAAGAATACTTGAATAAATCTTAAGCTTACGATCATATTTTGATAGAATTTCTTCATATTTTGGTAGTTTTTCTTCACAAAATCTGGCTATCTTCACAAAAAATATAGAGAAAATCTAACAAAAGATTCAAAATTTTCTCATTTTTTTCCTTAACCCTTTAACGTTCCAATTCAACATTGTTTGCAAAGATTCGTTATAAAATGTTTGATGAAAAACAAAAATGGAGTTCATGTACAAAGAAAAGTTGTGAATGTCAATGTGAAGATCACATATGTACGGTTGGATTTATCATTTTTTTTTTGTTGATATTTTTAAATTAATTTTGCAAGGTTTTCTCTTGAAATTCTATTAAAATTCCCAAATTAACACAAAAAAAAAATACAAAATACAAAATACAAAATATTGTAATGAAATTGGAATAACATGCATTATGAGATGGTATGGTTTCCATTATTTGATTCTACTTATTTTGGAAAATCTGTTTAAGGTCTCGCTTTTTGAACTAAGAATAAAACTTGACATAAACCAACTGTGTTGTTTTTCAAAAAATCACATCATCTTATTTTTAAAATCTATACCATATAAATAATAGTCAACTAGCACAAGAACCAAGAGAAATTTGGATGGATGAAAAACTGTACATGATGTAATGTTGAGAAAGGTTGCAATTTGTTCAGTTCCCATTATATGGACGCAAGCAATTTTGTCATATTTTGTCATACAAAATATGACAAAAAAGAAATGCCATATTTTGTAGAGAAACCTGGCGAAATGTAGCCCAAAAAAAACGTTGATTGGGGTACACATAACTTAGTTCCCAGAAGTTTTAGCCTTTAGGGCACTAAAGGTGTCAGTACAGATTGTTGTGCACTGATTATTATTATATTTAATTATTTTCGGCAAACACGTGGCAATTGTACTCTGATTACAAGATGTACTTGTACCATTTGAATGTATGAGTGGATTACAGCCGTTTTTAAATTATTCTGTCTAAGGTGGAAGTACCTATTATTATCCATTTAAGTATCTTGGAGGACATACCAAGTGTGTCACAAAATTTTGAAGGAAAGAGAAATCTTAGTGGAGTTGAATTCCAGTGAATATCATTTTTTTTTAATGAGATTTGTAGTTTCTATAAATTTTTAAAGTGGTATGCCGTGAAGATTCAAAATTGTCTCTAGGTAGAGGTCTTGAGAATTTCAAAAATGCTGTATATTCAAAATCATTCTATCCAGGTTATCTTAAATTGCCCTATTTACACCCAATTTCACCTAAGGAATTTACTTGATTGTCGTGCTAAATTGTTTCCTTCCTTGTCTTAATTACTTGATCATCAGTTTGTGATCTCATTGTCATTCATTGAAATACCTAAAATCTATCTATTTATAGCCAGTTCCACCTATCACTTACTACATTTAGTGTTCATTTGAAGTGAGGTGAAATTGGGGATCAATGATAGGGTGTGGGATTTGGTCTTGGGTGGTTTTAGATATGTCCACGTTGGCGTATTTGGGACTCACAAGTATTTCATTCTCATGGGTGTCTTGGTCAGTGCCCGTATGATCAATATTACTATTGTACCCATATAGCAGGTTCATATAGAAAGGATTATTTTTTTACTTTTTTTAAATTTATTTTTCCATTTGTCAAATAAGTATTGCCACTGTAACACACAAAATAGTTTAGGTGGCACCAAAATAATTAAATTATTTGCTACAAATTTGATGAACGTGCTATGTGGGCACGGTATTAGTGTTTGTTACACTAGTTGGCAAATATTGAAATTAGTGAAGACTAAAACCTTCACTACACTACACTAATTTCTATTGAAACAATTTAGTGTGTTCTTTTACTATTTGTTGTATTAAAAATAGGACGTATATAGAATTTTATCTTTTGTAAACAATTGAAATTAAAACGTATTGAGTATATCGTAAATAGTTGTGACATACTATAAATATTTTGGATGCGTTTTATTTGTTTCATTCTAAATATATTTTTATTTTATAAAGAATATATATCACTAACTTGATGTGTGGTGGACATTGGTTAGAAGTAGTGGAAAGTGCACTCAAAAGTGTGTACATGACAAAAGAACTTAAATGGCGGTCATTATAAATGGATTGAAGTGATGGTTTATTTTTATTTCTAATCAACAATTGAAATAAAATTGACTTTTTTACTATTTAATATTTTTTGACCCGTATTAGACATCAATCCAAAAGTTAATAATAATTTTTACACCAACATGGTTTGATAAAAGTGGAATCAAATCAATGACTTATTTTGGTTATAATCTAAAAGCGATGATATTTTATTGTATTTAAATAGTGAAAATATTTAACTTAAAAGGTGCATATCATTTCCACATGAAAACTACTCTTTGCAATCATCATAGTAAATCAAACAAAACGTAATGAATCCTAAAATCACCCATTACTAACTATAAGCAAGACACATCCTAATTTGGTGATTTTTAGTGTGTGATTGTACAGGTGGTTTTGCCCATAATTACTAGGTTCCTATAATTATAATTTATATATTAAAATAAATTAATACCGTTAGTGTTTCCATTTTCAAGTACTTCTATGAACAATGTTATGTTTAATCCCTAAATGCCTACAATCCTCTTTAGATTTGGAGAATTGTAAAGATGCATTATAAAATGCAACTAAGAGGGATATTTTGAACTTGATGTGTGAATAAAAGTTGTACATTATGAATCTTAAATTCTATCCATACGGTTAGATCTATAATTGCAATCACCAATGTTTTGTATAATTTGAAACTTAAAATTCAAAATTCTTTTGTAATTCGATTACAAATAAGATATTTACATTTTGTTGTTGAAATTTGTTGTGATGGGTTGTAATATAATACTCCAAGTGTAGTGATTTTTGGAGATCTTTTGGTTGCTTAATTTTTACGAGTTGACTTTTTAACATCAATTTTGAACTCACTTATCTTAAAATTTTCACAAATCATCCCCTTTCTAATTGGTTCACATATGTATGAAGCTAACTTCCCATAAAATCTATAGTAAAAATCCCACACTGCAAAAAGTGCATGACGGATGAGAAAGCATGGATGAAATTTGTACATCGTCCAAAAAATGGACACCTAGGTAGTTAAGGGTTATAAAACATTTTCAATTATTTTTGAGTCGATGTCCAGTATGAGTAAAGCTAGTATAAGAATATACTAAAAATAAATAAACAATGCTAATTTTTCATTTAGAAAAAATTGAATCACCTTTACCACTAATTTTGAACCTCATTATAATTAGCCTAGCTGCTTATTATCTTCGATTACCGATCCTAATTATTAGTTCAAAAAAGTGTTATTTTATATTTTAGATTTATTCTAGTATCATTTGAAAATATTAATGATCAGGAATGGTTTGATTAACCTCTTAACCCCTAAACGCTCAAACGACCATTTTCTGGTCGCTGCCCGAATCTCACGGGCTGCCCGGAACAAAAATATAACTTTTTGAAAAATTAGAAAATATTTTAAAATACTAGATCAAGTCTACTTTCCAACGCAATTTGAGTTATGGCAATCCAAGTTAAACTTCACCCGGGAGAATTTTTCAAAGTCGATCACCTCAACATTGTCTTAGTGTTATAAAATTTGCTATTTGGGGAAAGTAATGATGTTCCCTCCATCATTTCTTTTGCTTTTTTGAAGTTTACAATACATAACCCAACTTTAACCAATCGTACTAAATTTTAAACTTTAAAACTGAAAATTATAATTTAGACAAATTTTCAAAGGTTAATGCTTTTAAATTCATTAAAAAATGATTTAAAGTTATTTTTGGAAGTTTGACCGTACGGATAATTTGTAGAGATGATACTCTACATTTTGTCTATTAAACCAAACTTCATCAAACATATGGAAGGCACATATTATAACACATCTATGTTTTGTCCAATACCCCTCGGGCTTTTAGGGGTTAAAGAGTTGGCATTCAATAGATGGATGATGTACATATGTACTAATGGAGTTGTATGAAGTTTCATCCAATTGTGTTGAAATATTTTTTCTTTTCTTTTTCAACGATGTGACTAGTTTGATTCAATTCAATCCCTAATCATATTGAAAAACAAATTTTGTGTACTCAACAACAATGTGATTATCTAGGTTACTTGATGCCTCACGATTTTTGTGAAAAGACTCTAAATCAATTCATCTTGAAATGGGACAGGAAAAAGTCATATGTTTTATATTTCAAATGTGGACCTTGTCCACTTCAACAGGGCAGACAATGAGAGAGATACAAAAACTACATACTCCCACCGTTTTGAAATAAAGAGCACCTTTGAGAAATTCCACGAGCCATGTTGTCATTGATTATTAATTAATGCAATATGTATTGCGCGCTCAACGACGTTATCGGGCAAAATAGGCAAATGGAATAAACGAATGGTCATTTTATTACAAAACAAAAAACATGTTCCTACATGGGTTTTAACCCTTAAACGTCAAATTAAGCCCCATGGGCTTATTTATGAGAGAATAATGAAGAAAAAAGTGGATTTTCTCGACCAAATCAAGCGAGGATTGGTGCGTTGGAAAGCTACTGAAAAAGCGATCTAGATTCCAAATTTGCGCCTCATTTGGAAGATTGTGGAAACATTGGCAAACAATCAAAGTTATCAAAATGAACAGGAGTTGAGGTTGGGGCAGCTAAGGTCGTTTCTTGAAAAGTGCCGCAGTGCTGCAGTGGCCAGCAGAGCCGTTTTTTCATTTCTTTTGTATTTATTTTCCTCCAAAAATTTAGATGCTTTCCGGGCTGCATCGCCTAGGCCTTCTTGACGTTTAAGGGTTAAATCAACACAATGCATTTTATTTCGGAACATAGGGAGTACTATTGATATGGCAAAAAAAAAGCGGTAAAGTGATTTTTATTAACCTCTAAAGAACCAAGAAGCCCGAATTGGGCCTCATGTTTTTTTAGCAAGTACGAGTAGGTCCTATGTGATTTTTTAAATTTTTTTTCGGACACAAGTGAACTTCTTTTTGTTCAAATTTATTTGTTGATTGATCAACCCATGAAATGTTCTTCAATGATTGAGGTGACATAAAATTTGGTCTTGTCAAAATTATACTTTTCACAATATGATCAACTAAATTTGTCATTTTAATCCCTAAACGTACCGACCCTTTAAACACAAGTAGATGCTAGCCTCAAAAATAGATATTAGCATGGCTCATATGTACATGAGAGGACCATTGCAAGCATAAAATCTACCCAAAAATTTGACATACTTGCAATTGGAGGCCTCTCCAATATTATCAACAGCTCCCCATCACAAAAGATTTATTGTAACTGGTAGAGAATTTGATAGGCTTACAAAGGTGACTTGGATGAAAATCATCCAAGGTTGTATGAGAAAGTTGCAAAGTCTTTGAATTTGTTCGTGATCCAATTTCTAAATGTTGGGACGTTTAGGGGTTATAACCATGAATCCTTAGTGTTCATTTGACTCACTAAAAAAAATAAAAAATAAAAACTCATGAATCCTGGGACCTTCAGGGATTAAAAACTAGGACAATTATTTCCAGACAAAAGGAATAATGTAGTACCATAGTTGGGTCGCCACCACACGAACGAATATTTAATATTTTTTGAAAAATAAGGCTCATTCTTCAAAAAGAATTGAATTTCTAGATTTTCGTTTTTACCAAAAAATAATTAAAAACGGCCCAAAATGACCCAAAATAGCTTAGAAATAGCAAAATATAGTTTAAAATAATAATTCAATTTTTCCTCATAATTTCCGATTTTTTTCCGTCTTTTACTTTTTGGATTATTTTTTAGTACTGTGTTTTTGATTTGCCTCAAAAGGGTTTTGCAATTTGGGGAGCTTGTGATTGAGGGGGGCCCATGTGGGCGTCCAAAAATTAGTGGGAGCAACCAAAGTAGGGTTGCTGGAATCCCACATGGAAAGTGTGTTCAAAGGCTGGGGTGTCAGCACAGTAAACCGTCTCTGGACGATCATTGGTCTACTGCCCTTCTCCCTCACAAGGCCGAGTAAACCCACTCTCTGCCTCAGCCTCCCTTTATAATAACTCCCACCTCTCACCGCACGCAAACGCTATGGGATAACTAACTATTCCATTCACTGCCTCATTAGGAGCTTTAACTCAGTATCTCTCGCTTTCGAGTACCGTATATTATACCGTATAATATAGTTTTGTCTGGAATTACAGTGACAGAAGAATTACACCAAGATCACTGTATACTGTGGATGGGTGGATGGCGTGGGTATATTCATTCATTGGACACATTCTCATCCACTTCAACGAAATTCATCCAATTTGGATGAATTTTACCACAATATTTTGAAAAA
This sequence comes from Pohlia nutans, assembly GCA_022496805.1. Taxonomy (NCBI): domain Eukaryota; kingdom Viridiplantae; phylum Streptophyta; class Bryopsida; order Bryales; family Mniaceae; genus Pohlia; species Pohlia nutans. The sequence goes on from CM040085.1 coordinate 38,589,512, forward strand.
ATAAAAGCCTCTTGTAAATACCTTGGGCCATTGTTTATGGTGATTTCCGTGCAGTGATGTCAAATTATATTGCGGGTTGAACTATTTCTAAAAGGTGAAGGGTTTTTTATTTTTTTATTTTTTTTATTTACGAAGTGCAAAAGTAAAATGTTATATTGGTGCTCCATATTTCAACATTCATCGACCTATTGGATATAAAATATTACATTAAAAGATATCACACATATCCATAATTTTGTTTTCATCCACAATCTGGAGATTTCATCCAATATTTTTATTAATTATTTTATTCTTATTTTAGTTTAATTTTTTTGTTGATTTGAAGTATTTTGGCAAAAATTAAACTTCATGGTTTTTTGCCATTTTTGAGCCAGATTATTTTTTCTAGTGCAATTTGGCACTATATCGCCCAAAAAAATGCCTTTCTTCATACTGTGAAGGTTATGCATCTATGAAAGTAATCTCTTTGAAATTGTTGTGACTCATATTGATTGCATTGAAAATGTAGTATAATTCAAAAGAAATCTTTCACGTATTTAGAAATAGTATTTATTCTTTATAATTTATAAAAAACTATAAACTATAAAAACTTTTATATATATATATATGTATTAGAGGATATTATAAAATAAATTCGATAACAATTTCGTTGAGAAACAATGCACAATATGCTAAATTCTTTTGGTTCTTTAGGTGGCTTCATGTGTTTTTTTTTAAATTTCGCATTAATCTAAAGCCCTAAGGAGCCCAAAGTGGATTTTTGGAGATTTTTTAAAGATTAGATTTATTATTGCTATCATTAATATTTATAAATAAAAATTGAAAACAAAACTTAAAATTCAAAATTCCTTTTAAAATAATTTACATATTAAATATTGACAAGTTCAGAGATTTGTTTTTTGCAATGGATTTATAGTTGCAAAAACCTAAATATGGTTATTCTTTTTTCAAAATTAAAAAATTGTGGAAGTCATTCTTGGAAGCAATTTTTTGAACCACAATTTATGATTTGACATATGTCCAATATAACGTTATTGGGAGAAAGCATGGTAAACTGGACCATTGAATTACATCATGAAGATTCAACAATACAAGGTTAAAAAAATACATATTAAATTTAAATTATTTTACAAGAATGTAGTAGATATGTTGTTCTAAAAAGTAAAAAAAAAAATATTGAAAAATAAATCTTTAATGAATTTATATATGTTTATACAACTTGATTTGTTTTTAAAAAGAAGGCAGTCTACAATCACATAAGTTTGAAAACAATAGAATACAAGAGCATTAAATCGTTTTTTTTTCAATTTTTTTTTTGTCTACCCTCAACATCATTACAAACTTCAAAATATTAAAAAAAATAATTAAGTTGAAATACTTGAGGTCATGAAATTTACGTTAAAAACCACTTTTATACAATTTTTTCAAGCACTACTTTTAGTAAATTCTTTAGTAAATTTTCTTTTGAAACTTTGGATTTAAGTATATATAACAACAATAGAGGGCCCCATGAAAAAATATAAAAAATAAAAGACAATTTTGTATTTTTTTAATAGCCTTTGACCAAAACATTCGGATTTGAGTATAGCGGCGGACCTTTTTGGTCAAGAATACTATGCCTTCACCCTATTTATAAATATTATTAGGAAATTTTGAATGCATGAAAAATGCATCTTTTGTATCACAAAGGACACTCTATAGGCCTGTCTATCATTCGAAAAATGGACTTTGGAGAACTTAGGGGTTAAACACATCATTATTCCAAATCGAGATTGTAATTGTACAAACGTTAAAACAATTCTTCTTTAGACTAAATAAAGTTTTGAGGATTCGAAAGCTATAATTAAACCAAACTCAATATTTAAAAAGGGGTTATGACATTTAAGGGCTAAGATTTTTAGTGTTAGTGGTTACATTGTTTATTTCAAGTAGTGAATTGCATAGATATAATTACAGTAGACCAGAGTGCTTATTGAATTTGTTCAAAATTGGATACTCCTACATATTAGTATACATGATTGAATAAACACACGTAAGACCATATATCACAATTAAGATTTAGGGAGGATTTGGAAGAATTGATAATAGTCTCCTCTATATTGAAATCATTTGGCCATAGGCTCTTGATGCATTAATTGTTATGTTTGGTTTAGAAATCCCAATAAATCAAGATATGACACGTGTCACTTTTTATAATAATTTATCGGTTATTTTCATGAGGTTTTGAAATTCAACCAAACATTCAAGTGTCACTTTTGATTGTTCAATCTCTAATTACAAGTGAGCTAACATTTTCCCTATGCAACACGCTATATTAACTTTCAACCAATCAATTGTCTCCTAGTGTGCAAAAGCAATAAAAATCTTCATCATTTATAATCCAACCTACTAATTATAGAAAGAAGTATTGGCCAGTTTACACAACTACAAATTTTTTTGGCTATTTGCTAAGGCAAAGAGAATATTTTGGTGGGTCCAAAATATTGCTTGCTTTCCATTCAAAAAATGCCGTCCTCATTTATTTTGAAGGAGTGGCAATGCTCTTAGAGCGTGCCCATCCTACCATTGAATTCTCTCATGAATTTGGAAAGTAAATGAAATTCAACATGCATATGTAGGGAAGGTGAGAGAGCCACTGAATATGAATACGATATAGAATCGCCTCAATTCATCTTTCTATAACTAAGTTTAGGAAGGGCTCGGTATTCTAAATTGATGGAAAATAATAACTACCCATGTATAGTGATTGTGATTGGTTCACGAACTATATTATATAGGGATACATAGCAGTTCAAGGATGTCAAACAATAGCTTGTGACACCAAAATTTGGATTTGATGATAGTGGTTAAGGGGTGAATTGAGGAAGAAGGATGAAGATGTTCTTAGAGTATATGCACCCTATGTCTGTATCCACCCTATTTTGGCATTTTCTTGCCAAACACAAGCTAGTCCCCAAGCTATTAATCATTGTTAGACTTGCTAATCATAGTGGCAGCTTGTAATAAAGTAGTTTATTGTGACATCGGTACATCTTGCAAATCTAGCATCCCAAAGTGCATGTATATGTGTTGTCAGAAAAAATTCATCCATAGATGACTTGCCAAATAAGGATGAAAAGGAACAAGGGCCCTTTCAAAAATGACGTCAACACTTTCAAAATTTCCAATATAGCAAGTTCCCTCTAAATTATATTTAGGTGTATTTATTGTTATGAACAAGGCTTTTGTTTAACCATTTTGCATGTGGTGTCTCGTGATTGGTTCTCTAATTAATTATGGCCATGCTTGAAGTGCCTTGGGTGGAGGACTTTTATTTTAGGCTCTCTATGTTTTGGAATATTTTAAAGGGTCATCCAAGTTTAATGAGCCACCATTGGATATACTCTTAGAGAAGCCTCAATGAAGACTCTAAACAATATGTTTTTTGATGTAAATAGAATTAGAAAGTTGAATTACTCTTATTAGAATGACATTTTAAAATTAAATATAGTAAACCCCAAAAGTCTTGATTTGGACATTGAATGACTAAGATACACGCCATTAAAAATTAGCTAACTTCCAAAAAGTTTAGAATGCTCTTCAAATCTAGTGTAATTTTTTTTCAAATGGCCAAAGGCACAACAAATGTGTTGTGTTTTGGTCTTAGAGGGCCCTCTTTAGCCATTTTTTTGAAAGCCCGTCTAAATCAACACACATTTGATGGGATGTGTCTAAATGACACAATGTCCAAATTCAATTTTTTTTTGTACATTCATTATGCATTTTTTTAATGCGCTTCTATGATACAAAAACACAAATTATGGTTTAATTCCTTGTATATTAAAAGATAATTTTTAATATACCGGGCCTTTTAGAGGCCCCACCGAGGATGCTCTTAGAGCATGCCCAGGAACAGGTGTTTTGGAGGGACCAACGCCAAGATTTGATGTAGTCATCTCCACTTGCTTCGAAGCTTGACCCAACAACTACCCACTAACACTAAAAAATAGTATTTGGAGCCAAAGTTTAAGGTTTCCCCGCCATCTACAGAAGCTTTGGCGCAAACAAATTTCTCACACCAAGCAAACATCTTTGTTCAATCAACAATTAAATAATGAGTTTGAAGACTATTCATCGGCCTGTGCTTCAAGGTCATCAAGTTACTTTCATAAAATCTTTTTTTTATAAGTTGCCTTGGTGTTCGCACAAGGAGTCTTGATGGAGTACTTATTGTCTAATATTCCTTTAAGTAAAAATGGCCCTCAAATTAATGTTTGGCGAACATATTTGGTCTGGAGCTAATGGGCTTGATCTTAGAGCATGCAAAACAGCAAGTGCTTTTAAGGGACCAACTCCAAGGTTTGGTGTAGCCAGCTCCACTTGTTTCGAAGTCTGGCCCAACAACTACCCACTAACGCAAAAAAATAGTATTTGGGATCAAAGTTTGAGTTTTCCTCGCCATTTACAGAAGCTTTGGTGCAAGCAAATTACTCACACCAAACAAACATCTTTGCTTAATCAGCAATTAGATAACGATCTTGAAGACTATTCACCGGCCCATGCTTCAAGGCCATCAAGTTCTTTTCATAAAAGCTTCTTTTAATAAGTTACCTTGGTGTTCGCACAAGGAGTGTTGCTAGGATACTTCAAGTCCAACATTCCCTTAAATTAAAAATGACCCTCAAATTAATGCTTCGTGGACATATTTGGTCTGGAGCTGCTGGGCTTGCTTTTAAAGCAGCTCCACCACTGCCCTACCAAAGTCTCTCACACTCCAGAACTAGATGAAAAGTGCCAAGGGCCCTTCAAAAATGCCTCTTGACTTTCAATCCTAGCATGTTAAGAAATGGCCCTTCAAATCACTATTTAGTTGACTATATCCCCACATTCTACTTGTGATTGATCCATTGACTATTTGATGTGCACTTTTGATGTGTGAGGGGCGTGCAAGGGTAGGAAAGTGTAAGTGCAAGGGCTCTTCAAATGTAAGGTTGGATGTCCTAAAACCACCACCTCCCCCAATTATGACATGTAGAGTTTTCTTGGGGCCACCACAATTGAGACTCAAAACCACCAATTTTACTATTCAAGTACACCAATGGCATACGAAGCATTGCGAAGAAGTAGTTGGTGGTTTTGGGTATCATTATGAGTGAAAATTAGTACCACATGGTGTAGACATGGGGAAACCTAAAGGTCTGATTTGGGTCACAAAGTTCTTTTCACTTCTAAAATTTGTATCAATTTGAATATTAGGAATTAAATTGCAAAAAATTGTGCATTCCGTGAGAAATCTTCTTCCAAATGATTGAAAAATATTTCTCATAAATAACCTTGTTAAAATGAGGCAATATTTCTTAAGTTGGTGGTTTTAGGACATCCAACCTTAAATGAATAATTTCAGCAGTCGAGTCATCTCTACCGTGTATGAGTGGAGATGCTCTTAGGGACTAAAATTATGTATGGCACATGGGCTTTTAATTACCGTAGTAGGAAGGCAGGGTCGGCACTTTGGTGTCGAATAATTAATAAAAGTTCAAAAAGTAGGGGTCGGCACTTTGGTAAATAATTATTAAAAATTCGGCTATTATTAACTAACATTAAATTTTACTAGCAGCTAAACATTTTCCTTTGTTTTTTGTCTACAATTTTTGTTGACTTTATTTTTGTTGATTTCGACAAAACACTTAATAAATTTATTTATTTTTCCGGCATTTTTTTGGGGAATTATTTTCTGCCGACCCTGCCTTCCTACTACGGTAGTGTACCCTGATATGAAGAATGCATTGAGGATGCTCTTAAATAATATTGTGTGACCTCAACAGTAATAATTTTAAATCGTAGATGCTATTTGAGATCAACGGTGTAGTGAGCAGCAAACTTATTAATTATAGCTTTCTTCAAATCCCAACAAGTTGACCTGAGACAAAGGAAGGCCATGAGAATAGTGTGTGCCAAGTACATAATATTGTTCAATGCTCTCATTGCTCCAGATCTCCAGTTGTCAATCTACAGAACTATACTGGATGTCTTACAGGAATTCTGCAACATTCCAATTGCTTGGAAAGAACTCCCTGAAGAATATGCTCACTGCACAGAGAATATAAGCCCCATAATTCGAAGCCAGTTGTCCTTTTATAAAAAATTAAAAAAAAACCCTCAACCCCTAACGGACCAAGGCAGATTCATCGTTTTTATAAAATGATAAATTCAATCAATCGTATTGTGAATTTACTCAAAAGTTTTAAGAATAAAATGAGGTCCAATTCTGACCTTGATCCTTTTGGAACAAGACTTGTAGAGGTTCCAAGCTATCTCATTGACAACTACACTAAATGGTGTATTTAGTGTCCCAGGACACTATTTTTGAAATCCGGACACTATTTAATTTTAGGGAGATATAGTGTCTTTGTAAGAAAAAAAAATGAATGTAATGATCCAATGACATATGGCAATTGTATATTAAATATGGCATGTCACCTCATGTCACTCTCATTACTTGAAAAGAACATGGCACTCTTAATGGAAATGGGAATGACAAGTGACAAACTCCTATGACACTATTTCTCTTCATCTTTGAACGAATTGTGGTAAAAAACATTTATTATCTCTGGACACTAATTCAGTGCAATGGAAAGTATACACTCAATAACTCTTTTATATCACATCTTTGGTTACCAACCTACATGAATGGAGGTTGACTATCACAGCTTGACAAACCGCCCAATCAATATTTTGGAATGTGATATTGGAGAGTGTGATAATAATGAGTTCAGAATGTATGCTACTGTAGAGACAATGATGCCGCTACAGTAGCACTATAGAAAAGAGACCAAGACAAGGGAACTCAAGAAGGCGGTTGATGTACATGATGTTCAGAGACAACCCATAAGTTAATGGATCTAGAGGGAACAATATATTGACACATGCATAAAATCCTTGATGCACTGCTTTTATTGCCAATGACTGTCGTCCTGTTTATCGGAGTCTATCACTTTCAGGAAGAATATAAAGTAGCCTTGATGAGTCAACAATGCACTCATCTCTCCACTTTGCAAGATATTGTTCCCCTTCCCTTGGAGCCCAGTACAGTAAGTATGGCACTGCTCACCCATTGAAATGGCAAACATTCCTACAACTAACAGTCATTTGAAGACAATAAATCATCCTCCAAGCTGACCTTCCAGTTGACTCTCAATTCAAATTTTCCTCATGAAGAAACAAGTTTATTGCTTGCAGTAATGTATACATACTAGGCCCATACAATGAAAGCACCAGTGTACGTAAAGCTCAAAATCTGTACTAATAGAAAGTTTATCGTAAATATTCACGTCTGGTTCCACTACTAGCAAAGGCGTCACTTCTCACTCAGAACAGTGTCAGAGTTCATTGTACATACTTGTCTTACGTGACGAATCGCACTCACCAAGTCTTGAGCGCAAGGGCAGTGAGTGCAAAGTGGCGCCGTTGGGCAGTGAGTGAAATGCGACGCCTTCTCCTTGTAGTGTTCCAACCAAAGAGTACGTCTAGCCAAGTTGGTTGGAATTGATCACTAATGCTCCCTTAAGTAGTGGAAATCATGTCATGTTCCAGCCATAGATTCCAAGCTGGAATCGGTCACTAATGCTCCCTAACTAGTGGAAATCATGTCCAGAATTGGTCACTAATGCAACTTCCCCGTGGCACCCAAATGCAAATGCAGATTTCATTCTTAATGCAACTATTACTTGGAGAAAACAATGAGTCTGAGCACCAATGATCAATACATCACAGTCACTCTTAAAGCACTGCGTCAATCTTCATTCATAAACTGCAACAATTTATCCTTCAGGTAGCTTCCATCAATCACTCTAGTTTAGGTCTACATGCAATGCAATGAACAGAAAAATAAATAAATATATACACTACGTCGGCACAACGTCTCTGTCCTAAAAGTAGACACCTAGCTAATTCAATGCTCATGCATGGTGAAAGTTTACCTGCAGAATCAGTGAGAGAGAGAGAGAAGCATGACTTGAAGCGCGCTGCGATGGACGGGGATGCAGTACATTACTTCGCATGAGACGTTGAGAGTGCCCATCACGACCCGTCAACATAACATGAAATGTTGACAGATCGTGATGGACATCCGCAATGCCACTGCAACAAGGTCGATCTTCAACTTCCGTGGACATGATATATAATATTATTGTCTTCTTCCTATCACTGCAGGAATTTGTAACTGTATCATCTCGGCTGCACACACACAACCAACCCACCAAAAAAACCAAAATAAAAAAACACATCATCACCTACTCAGGAAACCATCATCTCAAGTCCAACATAAACAAGCTCAACAAGTTCCCCAAGGTCTTATAAGCTCAAGAATTCCTTCACAATGACACTACTCATGACTAGAAGAAGCTTGATCTCAACCAAACATAGACAACAATGTAGAGCTGAAATCACAAAACTAGCACATACACAGCTTCAGACAAGAGGCCATGAGAAAATTGGTCAGTTGGCCATGATCAACAAATCCTGGAACGAACGTACGAATCAACGAATCAGTCCACAAACAGACTTGGAGCAACACAGGAAATTGAGAGTAGATTGCAAGAGGTACTACGCAATAACGCAGACGATCAAGTTCACTCAGAGCATAAAAAAAAAAAACAAAAAAAACCATGCAGCAAGCTGCTGAGGCTCAAAAAGAGATCGGGGTTATGGACTTTTATGGTACCAGAAAGTGTTGAAAACTAAATAACTAACACCGCGGGATCGGACTGACTACATGGAATAGTGGCAAAGCGCAAACTGTGAGTGATCGAGGTAAGAGCACTGTGGGAGTATATATAATAAAAGAGATCAAGGGTGGGGGTTATGGAAAGCTAGTAAGAGGACTGCAGCAATAATAATCATGACCATGGACATGGGAGCCCTGGCCAGCCACGATCGAACGAGTAGGAGTAGTAGTACCATGCCCAATGCCCTGGCAAAATAAATGTGTCTGTACAAGTCTGCCGGAGTTCCCATCAAGAGGGCTCTAAATGAGCAAACTCCTCGCCGTGACCTCCTCCTAATAAGGCCCGCCGGGGCACAATCTTGCGGGCGGGGCCTTCAACAGATAACCAGCCACTACAGACAAACGGACACACATGGGCAACTCACATGGTACAAGCAATAAACCCCAACAATGCCAGCTTTTTTTTCATACTCGGTTGTTTCACTTGACGTCCTGAGGCAAGAAAGATACGATACGCGAGGGCTATCTTTACAAATTAAGAATATTGCCCACATGGGAATTTACTTAACCCCGTCATCCTGCATTGATAAAATGTCAGAACTCGGGGCATTTGGAATAACACTCTCTAATATATTATTATTATTATATAGTTTCCTGGTTTTTAATCAATGACGATTGGCTGTAGTAGAATGTGACAAAATTGTACATACAGGAGCCTATACAGTTAGAGTGGTCTAGCTGCAGGCGAACTAATGCGGAGATAAAGACGTAGTACCTCGACATTTCGTTAGCAGTTTCATTACTCCATGTCACATCAGTCTTAAATATGGGAAAATAAAATAAAAGGAAAGGCGTAAACTTGACGTACCTACGTCACCTGAGTGGCTGGCTGGCGGACCAATCAGAGCACTTACTGCAGCCCCTGCACATTTTGCACCAATCAAACGCTCCTAATAACTACTTGTGCAGGTTTGTTTTTTTTCTTTTCCTATATGGATGTCAAAGGCCTATTAAGTTACATGACAAGAACAAGAAGCTCTGGTCGCATGCAAGATTGATTTGGAGAAAATCTATAACCCATGCCAGGGAGAGCTAGTACATGCCTTTTTTCGGGTCTTGTGATGATGGTTTCGTCCTTGACGACATTCTTCACACAGTTTGATATAATCACAAAAAGGCTTTACGAAAACTGGTTAAAAACAACAAGGGAGAACGTTCAAGTACTTGGCGGGTTTGATCATGGTCATTGGCTGACAGTCGTCCTATGCTAGCAATAAAAGAAAGAGACCAAAACTGCTCCATCGCGAGTTAACTCCGACATCCATATGGGTAAATGAAAATGCTTGCCGCTCATCAAGCCACGCCACATCACATCGTAATAAGCAGGTGACATGACATGCCGGCACTACTGATCATACAATAACGTTCCTGTTTTTTAACTTACGATTGATCTGCGACATGTAGTACTCTCATACATCTTACTCGTTTCGTGATGAGCTCATAAAGTTAAATCAGAGCATCACCTGTGTGACAACTGAAGACTGTCACACGACATAATTCAGGTGGTGTTGTCAAACAGAAATTAATCATTAAAAAAGAAAAAAAATCAGCCAAAATTTCGTTATGCAAACACAGACACAAATTGAAGCTATTGGTACATCAATCAGAAAGGACGTAACAAATTCATTAAATTCTTTTTGGATTGAATCAAGTGTAGGTACAGAAAAGGAAAAAAAACGAAATCACCAGATCTGGGAAACCCTTGTAACGTAATCTGCACTTCAAGCGAAAACGAGTGACGAGATTCAACACGACTCACTTACAGGCTCGCCAACCAACGTCATGAATGAAGAAAGGAAACAGAACGCAAACGACGAGGTACGTAACGAGTGAATGATGATCAAAGGAACGGCTTGGAGATGATGATGATCAAAGGAACGGCTTGAAGATGATGATGATGAACTCGATCGAGATCGACAGGGACGAGTGAGTTGAGGCTGAGTGTGGTTTGTATTGTGAGTGAGTGGGTATTTGACCCGGGACGGGAGGGGGGGAAGACCGGGATGGGCATGTTTTGTGGGGGGAAGGACGGACTGGGTGTTGAGTGTTGTGATGGGTTTTTTTAGGTGAGGGATTGGAGGGATGATGCTGTCAGAGCAAGTTCCCCCAAATCTCCACAAAATCCTACCAGCCTGGGAGGCTGGGACACTGGTGCTGAATACCCTCCCTACAAGGTTTGTGGCGGTTTAATTTTAGCTTCCTTACTTGGGGGGATTTGTTGGGGCCCAATTTAACTTATTAAACCCCATTCTCCCTCCCCTGCTCCCAGGGTTCATTTGATTCCAAACAAAAAAAATCTCCCTCCCAGGGTGTTTTTCTCTTCTTTTTTTTAGGAAGCCATGTGCTATGTGGGTACAATAATCTTCAATGTGAATTAAAATATTCAAATATAGACCATATGTTCTAAATTTAGAAATGAAAAATATCTATTTGGAAGGATTTGATAGAGGTCCAAATGAATGAATTGCAGTTACTTCACCCCCACAAAACCAATAGCATAATATTTGTCTACAAGTAATTATAAGGTGATGAGTTTTGAACATGAATTCAATTTGTTTCAAATATAGGTTACTTCACTATTTTTAGGTTAAATGTTGATTCAACAATTTGTATTAGGATATTTCTTGATGTATAAGATTGAAATAATATTTAGCAATTTTGTAATGACCACGCTCTTCTTCATTGAGTAGCTCTTAGTGTACCATAAATTGGCACTTATAAACCCTGGGGAAGTCACTTAATGTATTATTTGGAATACATGAGCGTACAACACATATTTGTTGGGGGGCTATTTATGTCATTTTCTGCATTTTAGTGAACCCTATAATTTTTAATGATTCTACTTTCTTCAATTTCTTGCCACCTTAAGTGTAATTATAAATTATGATCTCCATAATTTGTACACTAACATATTTTTCATCCACTTCTTAAAATTTTCCCACACTACATCCTAAAAAACACTCACCTGAAAATAATTATTCTTTCCTACCAATTATCATAATGCTATTTTAGAAATACTAGAAACATAATTTTGGATATTACAAGTGACCTTATGTTATATCTAATGTGCTATCTCGCATTTCTTCGAGGCTATGGTGTATCAAAAGAATATATAATTTTTATCAACCTTGAATAAATGACACCCTATCTTTGTTCTCTCATGGTTATCTAAATTTTTGACAGTGCTTTTCCCAAGGCAAAAACCAAATATAACTATATTTGAACAAATCAAGTCATGGTCATCACTTGTTTTTACCGGAAGTCTAAGTGCGAGTTGGATTCTAAGTGGCTAAACTTTCAATAGTCCCAAGGTTAACCCCTAAAGTTCTTTGGCCATGTGGGATCAAAAACTACCTCCAAATACCTTTCTTAAAACAATGCTAAAATCTATCTTTTTTTTGTTAATTCGTAAGTTCAACCTTATGGTATCCTAATTTACTTGATGAAGTATGCCTTATTTAAATTTCAGAATAGTAAACCTCACCAAATCTAATGTTTGAACTTCAAAAATTAAAAAAAATCAACCCTTAACTACAATGAAGTTTCAACTTTCAAACCTTTTATCAAAAAGTGCGTATGTCCATAGAAACCATATACCTCTTGTATATATATGGCATATATATGTATGGTAACCCTTTCTTGTATATGTATGGCATATATATATAAATATATATATATATATATATATATATATATATATATATATATATATATATATATATGCCATACATATATAAGAAAGTTTTTGTGCTTGCCCAAGGTACCTACATTTCAACGAAAAACAAAACAAATTATAAATTTTGCAATATTTATTGGAATTACACAAAACAAAGTTTGACATGAAAATTATGATGATTGGGAGTTACACTCAAAATATCAAAATAAAAATAAAAATAAAAAATAGAAGTCTTTAGAGCATGACCCAAATTGTAAAAAGCCCTTTTTGGGCTTCAAAGAACTTAGGGGTTAAACCAAGAATGTCATTAGAAAAACAAAAGTACGTGTACGATATGACACACTATTTTGGTAGCACATTATATCATGAATGACACTAAGTAGAATGAACGGTGTAGCGATAGATGTTCAAATTTGGGGCATGAATAGATATAGACCCTTTGAGCATCCACAAGACGTGAGTAGTAGAGTTACTCTTTATCCATGCTAGTCTTAACCCCAAGAAGCCCAAATTGGGCCTCATGATGAGTAAGTCATGTTTGAACATTATATTTTTCAAATTCATTTGTTTTTTGACTTACACTTGCAATATTCTTTAGTAATTCTGGTGATATAAACCTTGGTCTCATATGAATTATACATTTTTTTACAATATGATCAATTGAATTTGTCATTTTAAAACTGCAAATTTTTAGCCCTTTACAAGTTAACCCCAAAACGTCATCATCACTCTCCAAAGATGCATCATAAAATGCAACCAAGAGGGATATTTTGAACTTGATGTATGAATAAAAGTTCTACATTATAAATTTTAGATTCTATCCATACAGTTAAATCTGTGATTGCTATCACCAATAGTTTTGTATAAAATTTGAAACATGAAATTCAAAATCATTTTGTAATTCAATTACAAATAAGATATTGACAATATGTGTATGAATTTTTTTTGATGGGTTGAAATGTAATGCTCTAAATGTAGTGATGTTTGGAGATTATTTGGTTGCTTAATTTTAAGAGTTTAATTTTTCAAGAGCACATTTAGACTGAAATCTTCGAAATTTTTGGTGAACCATTGCAACATGAAATGTGGCATGAGATTTTCACAAATCAACCCCTTTCTAATCGGATCACACATGCATGTTCAAAGCTTTCTTGCCGTAGAATTTTGTAGTAATTTTTTTCCTTTCAAAAAGTCCACAACAGATGAGAAAACAATGGATGAAACTTGTACATCGTCCAAAAAAATGGACGGATGGACTGTTCAGGGTTAAGGCCAACATTACTCTTGTTCTGTGTAGGATCATATATGGAAGAGTTAGTTTTGTTCCAATGGCCCTTTGTTTGGTGGGCACTGAGTCATTGACAATACAAACAAACGCTTTATTCACACCGGCTTGAAAAGGGGACCGAAGTTTCTATCCTTCTAGGATTGTCCACTTGAGACACTGCTAAAACCTTGGATATTAATATTCCCTAGGCCTTTTGTTTTTGTACATGTAGGCACTGTTTTTGTGCGAAGGAACAAAAAAATTATTTTTATTTTTTAAATTGGGCGATTGGATGGTTTCCACAGAAAACTCCAAAGACATCAAACTGATACATATTTCAAGTCAATTGGGCATGTTTTTTTGTTTTTTCTTGGGGGTCCAATTTACAGCAAGTGAGGTCGTGCATAGATCATTCGGTTTGTGCAAGTCTATATTCCATCAGGTCATGCAATGGACATCATGCCGTTCATGTTATACAAGTATATATTCCATGTTCTCCACCTACCACCAGTGACTCTTTCAAATTCCGCTCTTTCTTGGGACATGATAGTTTTATGTATGCTTTTGCTAAGGTATATCCCTTGTGTTTTCTAAAGTGAGTGTCATACTAAGGAAGGTCTCACGGCAGTACCAAAATACTCTTTAAGTTTTGAAAAAAATGAAACAGTAGACATTCTTTCATTTGCGAAACAGAAACGTTTAATTCATTTGAGACATTTAGCCTTTCTGACGGAATCGGTCATTGTGAACTTGTGAAGCTTTACAGTCTGCCCTGTCTATTTCTTAGAGCCTGAGAGTAAGGTAGCGGACCACATTCCCGACTGAATTTCAGTTGTGGCTAGTTGGGAGTGTGAACCAATTTTTTTATAAATTTTGAGTGCTCCGCAAGGCTGGTGCCAGATCAACCCCAAAAAGAACAAATTTTTTTAGCATGTTTGTGATTTCCTACAATTTTTTAAAGCGAACCTTGTAGAGTGACCAGTCCTCGACCATAGAGTACGTGGTATGTCTACAGGTTGGATTTCTAAATCTGCATACTGGGTAGTCTAAAACCGAGCACCTTTATCCTCTGTCAACAAATGAAGGTTTCCCAAAAAAAAGCGTGCCAGAGAATAAATTGGGCGCTTTTATAAATTTTATTGGCCACATTTCTGGACCCAGCCCCCAACCCTAGGGGTCGCCACTGGGACCCGGACGGGAATTGGGTCCGCTACCTTAACTCAATTTGTACTTTTAGAGCATCTCCAGAAGGCTCTGTGATGGAACTTTGCCAAAATAAAAGGGTCTTAACCCTTTAGTGCTCAAGTGACCACATTGTGGTCTCTGCTGTATCGAAAACGCAAATAACGTAAAATCCGTGAAGAATTGGATTTTGAATTTTGATGTCCAAATGATGAGCGGTATAATATACATCTTCTAGAAAAAGATAATTTCAATTTGGAGTTATGCAACTATCAAAACACCTATCAACATTTTTGAACATCTTTACTTACATTTTAGAAAATTTTACCCAAATTCTATTTAACTTTGAAGTCACACACCCTCCAAAATCTCATTTTTGAGTGTGCATTATACGGTTCAAAGACATACTATGATCTTTCAATCCCACCATTGGATGATTCTCTAATTTTGGCAAAATGTTTGCAATCCAGTTGAGAATACAATTATAAGGTTACTTTCTAATTTAATCCATTCTATTTCTGGCAGTATTAATCATAGTGGAAAAACCCAGTGAAAACCAGTGAACCCTGCTACAGTACCCAAAGCGTTAAAGGGTTAACCCCTAACTCCCTGAGCGTTCGTTTTTTGGACGATGTATAGATTTCATCTGTAATTTCTCATCCGTCAGGCACTTTTTGTAGTGTGGAATTTTTATTCTAGATTCTATGGGAAGTTAGCTTCATGAATGTGTGATCCAATTAGAAAGGGGATGATTTGTGAAATTTTTATGCCATATTTCATGTTGTAGTGATTCATCCAAAATTTCAAAGATTTCAGTGTAAAAGTGCTTTTGAAAAAGTCAACTCATAAAATTAAGCAACCAAAAAATATCCAAAAATCACTACACTTAGAGTATTACATTTCAACCAATCACAACAAATTTCATCTACAAATTGTCAACATCCTATTCGTAATCAAATTACAAAAGAATTTTGAATTTTGAGTTTCAAATTTTACACAAAATATTAGTGATAGCAATCATAGATCTAACCGTATGGATAGAATAAAAAATTCATAATGTACATCTTTTATTCATATATTAAGTTCAAAATATCCCTCTAGGTTGCATTTTATAATGCATCTTTGCAAAACTGCCGAATTTGGAGAGGGCTACAGGCATTTAGGGGTTAACCCTTAAGCGTCCTCACTACATTTCCCCGGTCAAACCTCATCAATTTCTCACATTTTAAAATGCAATAAATTTTTTTGGTATTTTTCTCATATATTTTATAGCTAAACCAATTTACATTTATGCTTTTATAATTATTTAAATAAAAATGAGTTTTATAGGATTTTTCAAAGTTTTTCTCTTGTAATAGTCATATTAATTACAAAAATGCCTAAAATAGTATGAACTTTTTTAGCAAAAATGTAAATAATAGTGATGAACAACAAGGTGTAGGTGGAATGCTTTTCAAACTTACACAAAAAGAAATTCGATTGCAAAAACTTTTTCTGCAGTGTATATTGGAATGTTAGGGTTCTGAGCTTTAATGTGCTGTAAAAAATGCAATTTTAACAATTTTGAAGAACTGTAAATTGGACTAGAAAGTAGAAGATAGTTCACACATTTTCTTAGTTGGGACCATTTTCATTTGAAATTAGGAACTAGGTGAAAATCAACGTTTGACTGAAAAACGATCAAACATGGCTCCACGGGGCTCCTTGCGCACTTAAGGGTTAAGAGTCCGGGCCGTTGTTCTTGGGCCCAATGCAACAGAAAAATCAGCCCATGTTAACCTAAGGCTGAGCCTCAAGCACTCAATATAATAAGATTACAGTTCTTTTTTAATGAATTGTGCACTTAGGCCCAAGGCCAAAGTTTAGGATTTCATATTTGGTGAACCCAATGAATTGAGTTAGGCCCGTGTAAGAGCTTGTCTGTTTTAATGTAAAAAATGTTTTGGTTGCATTGGGCTGAACTCCTAGTGTACAGGGGTTGGGCCCAAAGAACGACTTTTGACCAATGAGAAACGAGGGTTTTCAGCCTATTTGCACATCCGTTTGGCTAGTGTAAAGCGGCCCTTAGTAGAGTCTACCCTTTTCAACAGTAGTGTCTCACCACCCAACCTTTAGTTAAAGATGAAGTGGACATGCCCATAATTTTGAATGTGCAACAGTGAAATGAGAATAGTGGCCAAGATTCTGAGGTGAACAATAGGAGGGCTAAAGAACCTTATAGTGGGGAACAACTGGTTCCAAACCCCAACATTGGCCTTGGACCTGATAAAAGAGGTTGGCTCCCGCACTTTCTCAACATGTGGGCTCTCGATGTTTCGCATGCTTCTACGACTCTGGTTCTTGCTTGGTCGTCGTTGATCGCTGAAGGCGGGGACAATTTTTTTTCCACACGGCCGCGGGACGTTTGGCGCCGAGGGCGCCGAGAGGCTTGACGTCGGGGGTGGAATCTGCACACCAGGTTTGTGGTTATCCCATGGGTGGTTGCGAGCGACTACTGACCCGGACCCGGACCTCAGTAGTCCCTCCCTTAATTTGAAATCATGGTTGTTTTCTTGAAATCATGGTCATCTTTGTTACATTTGTTTTAGGGGTCCCAACCAACAAAGACATGACACGTATCACTTTTTATAGAACAATCTTTTTTTTTTTTTTTTGCGGTTTGAAATTCAAGTGGTCTAAGTGTTAACTTTGATCAATCTCACAATGTAACTAGAGGTCAGTTCTCCTCATTCATTTGTTCAATTGTTCAGTTATGTAAAGTTGTGAATTCTTTTGTGGATTTGTTGAGTCTTTTCAAGGTGGAGATATATCACTGAAGGTAAGAAGTTCTCGGCAAGGGAGAGTAGTTTTGTTCCAATGGCTCTTTTCCCGGTGGGCATTGGGTCATTAACATTACGAACAAACACTTTATTCACACCGGCCTTGAAAGAGGACCAAAGTTTCTATCTATCTATCTCAAGTTAAGAAGTTATACTTTTGTGTTAACATTCTTGAAAGCTAAAATTTGAAGGGCATCTATGTGAGTGGAAAAATAAAAAATAAAAATGCATCGTTTGACTGTTGGAATTCATTTGAGTTTTATTTTTTTATTTAAGAAAACAACATTTATAAAGGTCAAAGTAACTAAATGTGGAATAAGATTGAGGAAGGTTGATACTTGAAACGAAGTTCTTACAAAATTGGATTTCTTTAGATACAAAAAGGTTTAAAAAAATTTAGACACCATCTTAACCTCCAAAGCTTTAGGGATCTAAAAGTGACAATTTGGAAATTTTAGTTGTAGTGAAAATTTGAAATTTTAGATTACATTAGATATATCATTACTAATTTACTTTTAAAAGTAAAACTAATAATTTTAAACTTAATATTTACTCTTAAATTTGATACATCTCAAACTTTGACAATTCTTTACAGAAATTTGTTACACTAGATTTGTAAAAGAAAAAAACCTAAATTTGATTATCGGTAGTATTCAAAATTTAATGAATTAGTCTTGAGAACCAATTTAAAAATTTGCTTTGAATTATAAAAACATATTTTTTAAATTTAATATGGTTCTTCCCATAATTTATAGAATATTAGTACTATTCTTTTTTTAAGAATCAAGAAGTCATCCTAACATGGTAATCAAATAGGATAAGAATTAAGAGAAATTCAAAGATATATAAATACACCATTAAGAGGCTATATGACACCGCTAAATTTGTGTGAGCACTAAGCAACATTAAAAGATTAACATAATGCATATAATACGAGTTTAAATGATGTTTGAATATTCTTAATGAAATGAAAAGCATGAATGAGATTAAATTGACCATCTTGGATTAAAAACATAGGCTCTAACATAAGCCATTGTCCCATTGATATTGCAAAGTTTAATCCTTAAACAACGTTTTTTTTCTTAAAATTTTTGTATTCCTTTTCAGTTTTGACATTTACAAATAAAAATGAAACCATAGCAAGGACGCAAGATGATGAATAGTACCGAGGGGTCAAACAAGGTCAAGTATGGGGTGGTCGTTGAGTGTTGGGTGGACAAAACACACATTTCGTTAAAACTGAATCACATTTCGTTAAAAGTAGACTACTAAACTGAAAAAGTGATGGGGAGTGCTGCCATTCTCAATAGAGATAGGTCCCCAATTTTTTCTATAAACACCCAATTCCCTATTTTTGCACTCGGCCATATAATCATGCACTTGGCTTCCGGGCGCACTAAAAATTCAAACCGGTAGAAATTGAATGAAAATTTTGGCCAATTTTTTTCTTCTATAGATTTGGTTGCAAAAAGGATAATTTGGAAATTGTCGAGTCATTTTTTTCTTGAAAAGTCATTACTTGTGCTTTGAATATTTTCTAATTTAATTATATACGCAACAAAACTCTCCTTGAAATTGATCTTGACACATAGTATATTAGAAAAATACATGAGGTTTGAGTTCTCAAACAAGAGGTTAAGTTCACATCTTACAAAACCATATAAACATATTGTAAGCAATTAGAAGTAGGCCACAAATAGACGATCATGTTTTAAATATACATTTTAGTATATAAAAACACTTTATTTGTTTACAATTTATAAGAATAGTACGAACTTTTAAATCAGTACCTTGACAACTAAACTAGATAATAACATACTATATAGTAATGTACTCATCTACTCTAGTAAGCATCTAGCAACCTCTTGTCACCCATGCCTTCAATCTGCATTGCAACATATTCAAGTATGTGCGACTTTACTTCATTTGGAATAGTGATTTGCTTCATCCGCACGTAATCATATAGCGCCAACTTTTTTCAACCTAAGTTTCCCTGAATCTGAAAACTAGCATTTAGCAAATTTTTCTACTAAAGCTCAAATTATTTAAGTCCGTAGCGTCTACCAATTCCGCCATACCCCCTATTTTCAGTGACTCAAAATAAAAAATAAAATTTATAAAAAAAATATATTTTTGATTAGTAGATTTTACTGTTGCATTTGTTGCTTCCTCCCTCCAAATAGCAACTCCACCATGACATTTCTCTACTATGTTATCAAAATAGATTGTCTAACCTCTTCGAACAAACTCGTCAGAACAACGAGTTGAGCGATTCACTCCGCTATATAGAATCCATGAAATTCCACATGAACAATATCGTTGTCAACTGCAACAGGGCAACCAAATGCACTAAGAAAAGGGAAAAGAGAATGTGCGACCATGCACACCCAACCACCTACACCAAAAATAAAACAAAAAAAATCATTAAACATCTATCTATCTGTCTATTTATAAATATTATATATATATATATATAATTTTTTTTTATTTTTTATTTTTTATTTTTGCGGGTCGCTAATGATACATAGCCGCCCCTTTGCTTTCTTCCTTTTGTAAAGAAAACATCCGTATGTTCTTGCATACCCTCTCATAGCCGCCTCAAGAATATACAAGGTGGCCATGGGAGCATGAAAGAATACATTTGTGTTCTCTTGAGAAGAAAATAGAATGGGATCCGCGCGCGCGGACCCTCAGCTCCCGAAATCCCGAAAATCCTGGAAAAAAAGGATTTTTTTTTTTTTTTTTTTTTTTTTTTTTTTTGGCGTGGCGGAGGGGCTAAGGGTACGCGGCAACACACCCTCCGTCCTACAGCCCTCAAGAGAACATAAATATGTTCTTCCATACCCTCTCATACCGCCTCATGAGTATATTTTGTATATAAGGCGGCCATGGGAGCATGAGAGAACATGTTTGTGTTCTCTTGTGGAGAACATAGAATGGGGTTTGCGTGCGTGGATCCTCAGCCCCTGAAATCCCGGAAATTTCGGAAATCTTGAAAATCCTAGGAAAAGCGGATTTTTTATTTTTTATTTTTTTATTATTTATTATTTTTTTATTTTATTTTTTTGGGCGTGGCGGAGGGGCTGAGGGTACGCGGCATTCAAATGTTGTTTTGAAGGATGGAGGAAGGAGAAAATCCCAACTTAATTACTTTTTGGCACACAAAAAAAGAAAAAAGAAATTGGAAAATAAGAATAGATAAATAAATTTCTTCTCCCATACACTCTGGCAACAGTATTATAATGTCTTAATCTATTCATATTTTGTATTAGTTTTTAAATAGTCAATCTTGCAATTTTAAAAATAAAGGAAATTCAAATTTTTGTTATGAAAAATTTGAAATGTTAGTCTTTTATTGCAATATACTACAAGTTTCAACAAAGAAAGAAATCGATGCTTTTTCGTCATTTTTTTTTTGAGAACTTTTTTTTAGCACAATTAGGTCTAAAAACGTTGCACTTGACCAAGTGCAAAAATAGAAAATTGGGTGTTTATAGTGCTCTTATACAGTGTCCTTCTAAAGTGTCTATTAGGGGTGTTTCTATGGCCCCTAAAATGCTTCTTGTTAAACTAAAATTATCTAGAAGGTTGTACAAAAACACTAAATTAAAAAAACAAATAATCTTGCAAGCAATGCACTATCCTAAGGAAACATATATTATCTTTTACTCCTATCAGTATATATTATCTACACATATATATTACTCCAACAATAAAAAATTTAAAAAATTACAGCAAATATAAAGAAAGTTGGGACAAAGCTTTTTAATTATACCGTCCATTGTAAGGATAAGAACTGGTGATGTCCATAATCTGGACTCGACGAATAGCTGCACCGCAGAGCCTAACTTAAAGGGATTATCAGCCGCTTGTTTTAATTAGAGGAATCCGGTTGCATCGACCACTCTCCTGCTACCACGCATTCGTATTGCGTTCGCGGAGACAGGGTTTGGAGAGTGGCCGGTATTTAGTCTTACCTCCATGTTAGCCCCTAAAGGTTCTCACCCCTCTTCAAATTTGGAGAATTGCAAAGATGCATTATAAAATGCAAGTAGGAGGAATATTTTGAACTTGACGTATGAATTAAAGCTGTATAATATGAAATTTATATTCTATTAATATAGTTAGTTCTATCACCAATATTTTTTTTTATAAAATTTGAAACTTAAAATTCAAAATTATTTTGTAATTTGATTACAAATAAGATATTGACAATCCATGGATGAAATTTGTTGTGATGGGTTAAAATGTAATACTCCAAGTGTAGTGATCTTTGGAGATTTTTTGGTTGCTTAATTTAATGAATTGATTCTTTTCAAAGTACTTTTGAACTAAGATCTTAGAAGTTTTTGGTGAATCACTCCAACATGAAATGAGGCATAAAATTTTCACAAATCATCCCCTTTCTAATCGGTTCACACATGTCTGAAGCTAACTTCCCATAAAATTTATAGTAAAATTTTCATAATAGAAAAGTGTACTGTAGATGAGAAAACTGAATTTGGTTTTGGACATCATGCAAAAAATACATGGTTGAACGATTAGGGATCAGAAACAAGAAAAAATTGTTGAAAAAGAAGTTTGATCAAGAGTTTTCTTTACTTCTTATAGACGCTCACTATTGAACAAGAAGTTTGGTAGAAAGTTTTGCAGATAAAAATAACTCTATTACATCAATTCTGATGGATGAAAATCCTTGATTCCTAAAGGACCAAGAAACTGAAAATAAACCGCATGTTTTTTGAAGCACTTTTGAATAGGTCCTATGTGGACTTCCTTTTGTTCAAATGTATTTGCTTTGGACCAACATATGCAATGTTCTTCACTAATTTCAGGTATATAAAACTTGGTCCCATATGAATTATACTTTTCAGAATATGATCGATTGAATTTATTATAGATTCGTGGTCCCTCTAACTTAGGTGCGCTGCTAGTTGCTGTTTGATGTCTCCTAAACTAAGGGCCGGTTTAGACTACGGTGGAGAAGTGCACCGGTCAGTCAAGAAGTTTTGCCCAAGATATGGTTATTTGAGGCAATCGGTGGGATGCCGCACAAGATGGGAAAACAATAAAATAATGCCTTAAGAAGTCTTGACCGGTTGTAGTGTAAACACCAACTGGAGAAGTCTTTTAGACAACTTCACAAACAAAAATCCACCGGCAAACTTCAATGAACTTTGGCGGCCTATTTCTCCTTCATAGGGTGTCTGCTTCCAATAAAAATTGTTGAGAAAGTTGTGTATACTAGTCTAGTTTGTGAGTATAAAATTTCGCATCAATCCAAGATGCTATGAATTTCTGAAAAGCATTTTAGTATAAGGGGGTTCATCCCAAGATCACTTTTTTGCAAAATTTTTGCTACCTTTTGACATTTTAAAGTCATTTTGCAAACACATCAAGTCATTTTAATGATATTTTCTTTTACCAATGTGTTTATATGATGATTTTGAATCACTTTATAGTTTAAATGTTTTTCATTTGAGTAGGTTCAAAAATAGAATTTCAACTCTAATGTGTTGCTAGGAGAATTTCAACATCCATTTTTAACATTAAAACACCCGGGGAGGTCACTCCATTGTCAAGTTGAAAACCACGTGCGTTCAAAATAAATCTAAGTTTTCTAAGTTTCATCACTAAAATGGGTCAAAATTTTATCAATTTTTTTTCATGAGTAGATATACTCAGTATCTATTACACCCCAAAAAAAGATAACCAAATTTGATGATCTTTCTTTTTTTATAAAACATACCGTTTCTAACTAGAATGACGTAGAAATGAACTAAAACAATTACTAAAAAAAAATGAAGATGACTAAAAATTTCAAAAAAATATACAAAAGATGTTATCAATGGTTATGTATATGTAGAAAAAATATCATAATTTTTAAAATTATTTATGGCATATAATATAGGGGTAGCAAACTTTGAACGCACGTGGTTTTCAACTTGACAATGGAGTGACCTCCCCGGGTTAAAACATTATAATTTTGCAATCTATGAGGCCAAATGAATTTGATTCACGTCATTTACAACACGTACACTACAAGATTGTGCAATTGAGATTCCTTTGCCTTAGTTACATTTAGACCTAACACACTTCAAAAGCAGTGATGTTTTAAAACCCAAAAAAGCTAGGGACGCTTAGGGGTTAAAACCAAAAAATACTCTTCACTTCAAATGTTATAATCTCTCAATCTGTAAGGTCTAAAATTCTACAAAAAGTTGCACAAATTCTTGTAGTAGTGTAGGACAAGATACTAAGATTGAAAATGCAAAAAAAAACAAATTAAAAATTCTACTTTGTTCTTTGTACTAGAAATTGCAAATTTGGAGTGCCCACAAAAATAGTATTGTTCTTTGTACTAGAAATTGCAAGTTGGAGTTCTCCGGAGGCCAAGTTTCTTGTCCGAGGCTTTGAGGTTGCCCAAGAAGCTTGACCTCCAAAGAACTCCCCTTACAAAAAGTGTTGCCATGTTGGTGGCCATGTCATTTTCTCTTCAATGCGTGAAGTTCTCCACCGGATAAGTCTTGGCCGTGGTGTAAACCCCAACCGGTGAAGAACGAAATTTTCTCCAATGATATTGCTCCATTTC
Organism: Pohlia nutans; assembly: GCA_022496805.1. Lineage (NCBI taxonomy): Eukaryota > Viridiplantae > Streptophyta > Bryopsida > Bryales > Mniaceae > Pohlia > Pohlia nutans. The sequence continues at coordinate 38,613,812 of CM040085.1, forward strand.
CCTAAAATACTTGACTAATGGACTTCTCCACCGTAGTCTAAACCGGCCCTAGATGTATAGGAACAGGTCCTACGAGGAGGGCCTCTTCCGGAGTAATGTCTGTTCACAGGAAAACCCTCATGCAAAGTGAGGAGCGTTGGTTTTCAAATATAGAGCAAAAAATTGAAGGCCGTTACAAATCTACAACACTAATAATATCATCATTATCTTCACTTGCCCACAAAAATAAATAATAAAAAATTCATTCATTTGTTTGTACTACCCAAGTAAAGAAAAAGAAACAAGTGGCTAGTCGCGTAGTCTTTGCCTTAGTATTTACCCTAGATTTACTTTTATGACTTGTTTATATTGTTCAACCATGTAACTCCTTGAAAATGATGCGTTTCCGTAGTCTCTCCCCTAGTAGGGCAGAGACAAAAAAATCACTCTTTCATTTGTGCAGTGGCAAAAGATGAAATAAAATCCAAAGGGAGATGTGCATGATGGCCCATTCACATACACCAATGCTGACGCATGCATGCATGCATCAGGTAACTTTGAAGGAATCTGTTGTCAACCAAAAAATATAAAATACGCATGACAGAAAGGAACGCAACGCAAAAAAGGAGCATGGCTCTATTTGTGGCACTATAAGAGCATCTCCACTAGCACTTTGGATTGAACTCTGAAGGTCATCCAAAAGTTAGACTTCACCATGTAGTTCCCTCACCAACATCACTTAATTAGACTCTTGAAAATAGTAAGTGAGCCACTCACAAGTCACCACACATGAATTGTGCAATTATGATGTGCAATTAAGAAGAGGAGATACAATAGCAAGAGTGATTTTGAGGGCCCTCATTTTTAATGGATTATCTAGTGTCACGGGCCAAATGAATTGTTCACCAACCCAGTCTCATCCATTTTTCTATAGCCAGAGTGGTATCCATAGTGCTAGTGGAGATGCTTTAACCCCTAAAGGACCGGAGCATTTTCCTCCAAAAACACTCCAAAGCTGCCATTTTTAATCCCCTATGCAAATGTTCCAAAAAAATGCTATTTTTTACCTTCTAACCGTAAGATCTTGTCCTAAACTATTTGAAAAAGACACACAACAAATTTCGTTGATTTTGACCTCACAGATTGCAAGATAATTGCATTTGATGGAAAAAAATCACCCCAAAAAAACACATGCCCGAAAATTTCAGATGTGTTTGACCGTGGCTACATCAAAAAAACCTCACTACTGAAACCTGTCACACTTCACTTTCACATTCTATATGATGTTACTTAGTTGTGTACCAATTTTCGTTGCATTTGGAAATGTCTAGGATGCTGAAGAACACCCTGCACTTGTTGGGGGTTTAAAAGTTTAAAAAAGACTCTTTGTTTTTGGAATTGCAATATTTTTTACTTTTATTATTTAAAATATGAATCTGAGTTGTGAAACATAAGTACATTCCACCCTCTATAGAATGGCAAAAAAAAATTTGAAAAAAAATAAAATCTCCAAGTTTTAGAAGGCATATAGCATATTTTCTAAGAATTTTGAGGGTTAGGGGGAAAATAAAGGGTAGAGGAAGGGAATCAAAATGTCACCTCACCCAACCCATTCCAATGTTCATGACTCCACTAACTCTCAAGGTGGACTGCCACGTGGCATACTTTTATTGAACGATTTTTTAATTTGAAATTTTTTAATTTGAAATTTAAAAATAATATTTTTTAATTATAAAAATTGAAATTTTCCACACTCCTCCCAACTTGTTCCCACCCCCCCCCCCCCCCCCCCCCCCTTCTTCAAATTCAACTATTTCTCTATTGCCCCGCTATCCTTTCTCTTGAAAAAAACACATTTTCCCTCATAACTTCCACATACAGTACCGGAATTCAAAAAAATAAATAAAATAAATCACCATTTTCGTGGCACATTGGGGAATCCACTATTAGATTTTCTTCAAAATTCGATTAAAAATGTGTTCACCGGAACCTACCCGGTTCTCTAAATGTCCTAGTTAGGACACTTGGTCCTTTAGGGGTTAATGCAGTTGCACAATGCTTGAACAATAGTTGCAGCAAGAAATGACAAGACTTTGAATATTTTTTTGTTTCTCGGTTTTACCTTCCTCCATTTTGGGAACGCAGATGCAAGTGCGGCATGGGCATGGTGTGAATGGGCCATGATGGGAACCCGTCGTACCGGACTGACGTCTGGAGAGTTGGAAGAATGTGTTTTGCTTGCAAACAGGGAACCAAACAGAACTAGATTGTGATAGAGCCAGGCTTCCGCCCCTTTTGAGAAGCAACCCATAAGGGGCGGCCTCATGCGTATCCACCACACAGTAAGTCAGTAACCCCACATTCTAGCCACTCTACCGTAGTGCCATACTAATTAGTATACAGAAGAAGCTCATTTGAAAGACAAGGCTTGGTCCTGTAGAGATCCATGAACCAGTCTCCTTTTTAGGATGGCATGAACAGGAACAACCGGCAGCTAGTGTAACTGCCAACTTTTTCTTTTTCTTTTTGAAACAAATGATACACATTTCATTGCAAAGAATAAAATATACATCACCAAAATCAGATGGAATCACCGCCGGCGAGAGAAAGAGTAACCGCCAATTTGCATGGGTTTGAGAATACTACACTAACTATGGCGTATTTAGTGTCTGGGACACTATTTCTCAAATCCAGACACTATTTCATTTTAGGGAGATGTAGTGTCCTCGTAAGAAAAAAAATGAATGTAGTGTTTCAATGACACATGACAACTTTATAATAAATATCGCATGCGACCTCATGTCACTCTCATTACTTGGAAAGAACATGGCACTCTCAATGAAAGTGGGAATGACAAGTGGCAAACTCTTATGTAGTGTCAAGGGACACTATTTCTCTTCACCTTTGAACAGATTGTGGTAAAAGACATCAATTATCTCCGGACACTAAAAATGTTATTCAATGTAGTAGAAAAGGTAGCACTGTCGAGGGGGGGTGTTTAACCTTTAAATGTTAAAGCAAGCCCTACAGGCTTGTTTATGAGAGAATAATGGAGAAAAAAGTGAATTTTCTCAACCAAAATCGAAATGGATTGGTGCTTTGGAAAGGTGATGAAAAAGCGAGGCTAGATTGTCAACTTGTGCATAAATTAAACAACTGTAGAACAATTAATAATCAAATGAAGGAATCGGGGAAATGGGGGAGTTATGATCAGGCAATAGCTGTGAAGAGAGACAAAAAAAAAAATTAATTAAAAAACATCAAATACGCCGGCTAGCAACACTTGTTGGCTAGTGTTGATGGTAGGCTGGTAGTTTTTTTTTTTTTTTTTTTTTTTTTTTTTTTGAACAAGAGCAACAACAATTGTTGTAGACTTTTAGAGATGCTCTTTGGGCTGCCCTCTAAGGACCCTCTTGATGTTTAACCCCTAAATGACCAATCAACCATTTTCTGGTTTCAGTCCAAACAGCAGTGACTGCCTATGGTCAAAAAATGACATTTTTTGAGTTTTGATTTTTTGTCGAAATTGGGGGTAGAGATCATGTTCTAGTGTTATTTGATGCTTTTCATTTGCAATATTGAGGTTCACTAAGGAATTTTTCAAAGACAAACATCTCAACAATGTCCTAGTGTTATAAAACTTTCTATTTCGGGAAAGTAATGTTCTCTCATTTGAAATTTTTGCATTTCTTAATTTTAGAAAAATGGTAAATGCTTCTAAATTCATTAAATGAGTATCTAAAACTAATTTTGGAAGTTTGACTGTACGGATAATTACTAAACATCATGCCTCTCATTTTCTCTTCTAGACCAAACTTCATCAAAGTTGCAGAAGTAACATTTATAACACATCTAGGTTTTGCCCTTACCCTCTTTGTCATTTAGGGGTTAAGCAAGTGTTGCCCAGTTCCACATATAAACATGTCATTTGCATAGACACCTCCCTAAACAGTGCCACCTTTTTTACTACACCGAATGATTAAAAAAACATGATGGCCAATTTAGGTTTCTTGGTCCTTTAGAGGTTAATGGTTTCCTTTTAGAGCTGTGCAGCCTTTCATACAGGTTTATGTAAATTCCAAACCCTAAATATGTAGATATTTGAGCAAAGCGTCTCATTCTTCAATGATGCAGATGGAACTAGAGATTAACCCCTAGAGGACCATAAGGCCTCTACGTGGCTTCTGAAACTAAAAAGTGAGGAAATTCGAGTTGTTGGGCTGTGTGAATTGTAAAGTGAGCAACAAAGAGACCTTGGCTCTTTTTGAGAGGTGAATACGTGGGTACTTTTTGATCGGAAATTCATGAAGTGTGCAATTTTTGATGATTTTTTTGAGCTGCAAAGAGGCTATCTCGATGTCACTTCAGACCTTCATATCTTCCTCAGGCTCACACCTCCAAATTACGTGAATTTTTTTCACATGTTCAAAATGATGATCTCTATGCATGGTAAAAATTTCAGAATTTTTGGAGCACTTTTGAACAATTTGATTTCAACATATGTACAAAATACCCGAACAAGTTCCACATCAATCTTCTCAACGGTGGCATTTTTTCAAAAATTGTGCGATCTTTGTTGATTCTTTTTTCATATGAAAGCTATGTAAGTCTTTTTTAATTTCAACTATGTTGATTGTCAAAATTACCCCACACCAATGAGGAATTAAGCTTGTTACAAGAGCTAGTGAAGAAAACAAGAGCTAACTAAGTTCAATACCCCTAGTCCTTTAGAGGTTAACTAACATCATATCAATTTGAATGAATGCATTGGCTTGTGTTTATGAACTAAGATCATGACAACTAAAACTTAACACGTTTTATATGTTATAAGCTATATTATGATCAATACATTTTATTTTATTTTTCAAGATTCGGATGTGCTCCAAAGCCCAACAATGAGTTCAAATGTAATGTGCATTTATTGTAATATGTGTAGGTTGGTGAATATGCAGAATAGAAACAAGATTGCATCATAGGTTTGTTCGTCATGGTTTGGATTTTGAATATTGAATCAAAATATTAAGTTTGTATAATGTAATTGGATTATAATGAAAATTAGGAGTTGAAGATTTGTCATTAGGAGTGACAAGCAATTTTCAATCGTCACTAGTACTTTGTTTTTTAATTTTCATGTCGGTTCACATATGTAATTGAATGGATGCATAATTTTATCTTATACATCTATGAAACATCTAGAAAGAATTTTGTGTTCAGTTATTTGCCAATTTTCTACTTGAAGAGCTCCACTTTTATGTCTCTTCGCATCAAGCCAATGAATGCTCTTAGCAATTAACTTCACAAGTCGCGACCCTCTTTAAAGTGAAGAGTTTCAACCAAATCGTACATCAAAAATGACAAATATCTCTACATTGATAGCTAATAATTTGTAACCAAAAGGTTAAGATGTCGTTTCATAGTAACCAATGAGTGCATTGCAGCGTTCCAATCAAGAGGGTATAAAGCTCTTTGCTCCTAAAGAATTTGAAAAGAGATCATTCAAGCATTAAACTTTATAGCCACCACGATGGCATCTCGACAAGCGTTGGTAAAAAATGCCATGGTACATCTGAAGATGTGCAAAGGAGCAACCCTAGCTCAAATCCAACAACATCTAAAATCCAACTACTGTGGGAAAATCAACGTAAAAAACAAGAAAATGCTCACTATAGCACTGAAAGGGTTGGTGAAGAAAGGCCAAGTGGAGAAACAAGGCATTAATTACAAATTGGCTCAAGTGGCGAAGCTCTCAAATGTTGAAAAAAACGACATGGTCCCCGGTCGTCGTCACCATCGACGTAGCCATCACGGTGGATCAAGACGCCACCATCGTCGTCGTCACCATCGTCGTCGTCGTCGCCGCCATAGCCGACAAAGACGTCGCCACAGCCGACGCCGAAGAATGCACCACAAAAGACGTCGGAGGTGATCTCATGGATGCAACAAAATTCTCCTACCATGACCCATGATACTTTATGATCCCGAGGTAGAGAATATTGTGTCTTCAAACAAATGGTGTTTCATAACACCGCCTTCCTTCATGTTGATTATCAACTTCCATTGCCATTTCTAACATATGATCTAGTGCTCCATTTTCATTCCATTCACCAATTGCAAAAAGTCTATGCATAATTCATTTAAGAGTACATGAAAACTTTAATTTTGCTTGATTTTCTCTCAATTGGCATGCCTTTGCTCTAAGTAACTCTTAAACATGCCACTATGACATGTGAACTCATCAAATTATGTAGTACAAATGAGTTCTAAATCATGACATTACAACTCATAAGATCATTGCAAGCTTTTAATGTTTCTTATGTTAAAAAAATTTGTCATGTTATAGTACTGCTCAACTAAAAATGTTTAGATTTTTAGATTAGATTCTAGTGTTTTTATTTTAGTGATAAGAGAACTTATCAACAATTAACAATTCAATGTTTCAAAGAAAATGGGTTATAATCCTCTCTCAATCACAAAAAACTTGACTCAAATCAAAGTTGACTGGATAGCTTAACATTATGTTTAATGTTATTGTCTTCTTGAGATTTGTCTTTCTTGATTAGTATTGTACATTTTCAACAAGTTGCACATACACTAACCAATTAACTTTTCTCTATAAAGCCCACATTTAATCATCACAAATATTGGTTAGCAATTTAAGCAACAACATCTAGCATTTATATCAATTGATTAATTCACTTTTGTAAATTACCTTAATGTAAAGTGGAAGATACTATTTCTAACCCCTAAGTGCACAAGAGGACAAATTGTGTCCATGAAAATCTTTGCATTCAAGATTGCTTCATACTTGTTATAATATCGGAGAAAAAATCAACTACATAAGTGGTAGCAACAAAGGATTTCTTTTAATCAACAATCAATTTTTTTTGGAGTCTCGTTATGTATTGTGAAGCTCCAAATGTGAGCGTATTTTGATATTTGGTGTTGATAATCAAGAACTCTACAAGAATCTTACGTCATAAGTGAGTTTGCGGTGTCACTCTTGCCAAGTATACAAGCTTGTATACATATGGATCTTCTTGGCAAATCAAAAGCACTTGTCCACGCCAAAAATGCACGATGTTCCACAGGATGGACTAAGTCAAGATTCCTTGTCCCTTTCAAGGTACTTGTTGGAGAATTTCCATCTCCTTAATGTATTCTTGTGTTTTCATTTGGCACACTTCAAAGTGAATGAGTCTCAATATGCATCGTATGCTTGAATGTCAATTTCATTCCCCATCTACAAGTCTTTCTATTGATGGCTTTTAGATTATTCTATATTGGACTTCAATAAAAATTTGATGTAACTTGACTTTGTAATCTAAAATTACATTATGCATACACAAATGTGTCATTGAATTTTCCATACAAAAAATTTAGGACAATGATCAAACTATAATTTAATGAACTTAAATTTTGTAAGATGTTTTGAATATAAACAATATCTATCAAAAATGAGAAAATCTTCCACATATTATATAATACCCAGTAGTAAGTTTTTGTCAGTGTCTATTCCAGAGGAAGAAGCATTGCAATATTCCAAATTTCGAAATAACACGTACGGTGGTAAATTTATCCAAATCTAAAATCGTAAAGTGCGTTGGTGAGATAATTGAGTCTACTTCAATAGTAGGATAACAAATTTCAGTATTTTGAGATTTTTTGTTAGAGATATGAAACCAAAAAAAATTAAAAAATTAAAAATTGAACAAATTTGGATTTGAAACGTCAAAATTTGATATCTTAGTCAATAATTCTACAAACTGCATGTTCTTTTTTGCACATGATTCTAAAAAAGATCCCCATTCTTTCTATAATGATTATAATATCCTAATTTTAAAGACCCATTTTTTGACCTACTTAACATATGTATACTACATATGTTTGAATTAAGTAGGTCAAAAAATGGGTTTTAATTTCAAATAAAAGTTGTTCAAAATGAAATATTTCTTTGTTAAAACTCATATGTATGTGTAATATATCTTGTGTTCTCCAACTTGTCCAAATCTCATTCAAAGATATTGATTTTATCAATTTTCATGTCCATTTTTCATTTTAAAGGAAGTGACATATTTTTTAATGTAAGCTCAAGAAGCATGCCACTTACACCTTGTTGTTCATCACTATTATTTACATTTTTCCTAAAACATTCATTCTATTTTAAGCATTTTATAATTACTATGATTTTTACAAAGAAAAAACTTTGAAAATCTTGTAAAATTATTTTTACCTAAATAATTACATAGTATGAAAAATGAGGGTAAATTGGTTTAACAATAACTTATATGAGAAAAATACCAGAAAATACAATATAATTTAAAAATGTGTGGAATTGACAAGGTTTGACCTGGTAACTGTAGTATGGACGTTTAAGGGTTAATAAAGCTTAAAATTGAAAAACTAAAAATAAATAAAAACTGGACAAATTCCACTTTTTGGCTTTGGTATCTTTGTATTGAACGGGGGGTTTTCCAAGGAAACCAGCTAAAAACCCAATATTTTACAAAAGCAACCGGTTTTAGACAAGAACCCATCCGATTATTACCTATGTGTCACCTAGGTAGCACTCGAGTATCACAAAATTTATTTAGATTTTAGCCTAAAACTATGAGTTTCAACTGATAATTTGGCAATTTTATTCAGTTGATTTTACACTAACTGTCGGATCTCCCCGTACATTGGTACTAAGTGCCTTTCAGACCAAAGACAAGGATGACGAGTGTCTACAAATCAACACAATATTCAACTCATTGGTTTTAAGAAAGTGTGCATGAAAATATCAAATGCATCGCCAAACCCATTCCCATTATTTACAATGGATTCGGTATGCATAGAAGCAAAGCCTACCTAGGTAAACTGAAAACCATAGACTAGTTTTGCCGTTTTTTTGAACTGAAAACGAGTTGAAGGTGAGTATGAGGTGAGTTTCCACTTTGAGACACTCTTTTTGGTTAACTCTATTATTCAGAATAAAGACGTAAATAAGGTGCAAAACAGACCATGTATACCAGTATCATGATTCACAATCCACATATAGATACTGCCTTGAGTTATTTCTTCAGCCAAACACTCACTGCAGAAGTCATGATGGGTCTCTTAATTCTCAGCCGACTGCACACACCACAGTTATAATATAAGGCAACTGACAAATGAAAAACATGAAACAATTTCCAGGACCTAGCTAAATTTTCACAAGTGGGCAAATTCTTCGGACTCTGCAAAGCTCATAAATTTCTCTGCTCTAGATCGCTGAATCACCTACAAAAGATCAAGCAATGTGGAAAAGCACTGCATCACATTTCAAGCACTGCATATCTCCATGCAGGAGGAATGAGTGGTGTCCATTTCTATTGTAGTTTGAAATATCTCCAAAACCTGAAAGATATCTTCACACTATGAAGATTTTGAGGTTACATGGCTAGAATTGTCGTGGCTCATGAAAAGTGTAGTGAAAATCATGTCTTGTTCCAACTAAGGAATCCACTCAACTGGTCACTAGAGAAAATCATGTCACTCCCTAGCTAGAACAAGACATGATTTCCACTACATTTATTTTAATCACTACAACACACATATTGTTTCATATTGCATTTTTCTACTAAAGCAAAAATTATGTTTAAATTTTAGGTGATTAAGGTGAGTGGGCCACAAACCGACGCTTTAAGCACTGACTATTTATAGTAATCTGAAGTGCAATGTGGTAGTTTGAATGAATTAGCAAACTGATTCTAAATCTACTCCAAGTTGAGTCATAATTTTTGGAGCTATATTGAATAAGTTATGAATTTCAAAGTTCAAGGTCTAAGTTGCTTATTTGTGGCAATAGACTTGGGCTGAAATTGACAGAGAATCTGTCTTGAAGGATCACAAAACACCTTAGAATACATAAGGTTCCCACAAATGAGATGAGTCCAGGTAGTCATTCAAAGTCAACAATCACTAAACTAATTTGGTGATTGTTGGTTTTTGGCACAGTGGAGTGTCTTTCATGAAATAATTATAGGATTCTGTTTATGGTCGGCATCGGTTTATGGCCCACTCACCTTAATGTGCAAAGTAGAGACTCCATTCTTCTCCTAGTCTTAAAACAAAATAAGATTTAGTAGAAAAATGCAATGTAAAACAATTAGCAGTAATTGAGATAAAGAGTGTGGTGAAGCTTTCACCCCAAAGTTAGCGGCTTACCACTGCAAGTGGCCGGTACAGATTCTCGTCAGGAAGGAGCTGTTCTTCAGCACCATTCTTAAGTTTGCTTGCGAAGTAGAACACGGTTATCACCAGCAGCCAGTATACCGAAAATGCAAGCCAAAAAAGGGCGATGAGGACCGCCAAAATGTAGGACATCCAATGTGGCAGCTCAAACTTTGTAGTTATCTGAGAGAGCTCAGCGAGAGTGAAACCAAAGACAACGTAGATGGCAAAGAGGGTCAGTGCAGTGGGCAACTTGGCCTGGATGAGTTTGAAGCTTCTTTTCAACGCTGCGACGCCGTAATTCTCAGGCTCCAGAACTGCAACTTGTTGAGAAAAGAAGAACAAGAAGTCCGCTACCAAGAGGACCACAAGAAGGAACGCCTGGTGTACACTTTCGAGATTGATTTCATCCTTAAAAACTGCAGAGAGGACGATGAAAGGGAGAGAAACAACTAAAGAGGCGACGAGATCGACCAAGAAAATCCAAAGAGATGTAATGAAAAGCCGGAAAAAAGCTGCCGGTAGGGCCTTGAAGATCGATTTGACGATACAAGGATCCTCCTCCCTGTCAGAATAGATGTATTGCACTGCCTTTGCAATGGCGGCAATGGCAAGAGTTACAAGCAGCCACACGACGATGACGATCGCGATGCTCACAAGCATCAATTGCACTATGAACGGCGGTAGCTTATCGGTTGCCTGCAACCAGGACAAACATTGTGAGATAAATTGAAAGACTCGAAATAGGGTTTAGGGTAAACCTTGCACATTAGAAGCCACAATGAAGTTCATGAGCACACAGGACATTCATGCAGAACATTATTCTCTTACTACACTGCTTAATTGCCCATTCCATCCCCAGTCCTGGGAAAAATAGCATTGAACCCTAATGCCAATGCAGGATATTGAAGCTGATGTGGAAGAGTCTCTGGATGAGAGCACAATTAGAACCCATACTGTTAGCCACTTACAAGCCACTAATGAATCCGATTTAATAGATATGTATAAGACTCAAGTGCACAAACTTACCCAAGTCTAAAACTATGATAATTATGATCTTTTAGCATACTTATTTATAATTGATGAAACTATGATTTTAAAATCAATGGCTGAAAATTTGAGAGTAGGACAAACACAACGTAATTTTCAAGGATTTGCAGATTAGGTACCAAACATACAATCAGATTTTTGTTGCTAATTTTAGCCAAATTGCTACATGAAAAGAGCATCCAAGGAGCCTAGATTACTCTTCAAGCCATGGAAAAGTAGCAAACTGTCTCCGGACAAAAAAATTACCTTAAAGGAGGCAGCCAAGGCGTTGAAGCCAAAATGGCGGCGATGACGGTGCTGGCGATCTCTAAAACTGTGAGGCGCCTCATGAGAACCAAGCCATGAGAGACCGATCAACTCCAGAAACTGAATCACCGCAACGGGCAGCAGGAATGCGAGGATGAAGGGGTGCAAAATCCGGATGTACTTGTACAGGAGCCTGCCCGCCTCCTTGGAAATTGCTGGCACGCCCCATCCTGCCATGTCTGGATACCCCTCCACCATCTTGCCAGCCTGCTACTCAACCCTAAACCCTAAACCCTGTGACCAAGTTTTCAATCCACAAAACCACCACGTAAGGTAGAGGATATTCAACCATCATGCACAAGGAGATCCTTTGGGATTCCATACAGGAAGAGGGGAAATTCAGGCAAATTCCTCTGTAGGAATGGAGCTTGAAATGAATCTCAAATATTCTCACCAAACTGTTTATAGGGGATTGAATTTTCCTGATTCTAGGTACCTTGAGCATTCCCATGGCATTCATTTGTTCTCCATTCCCTTAGCAAATCCCCTATGCTTCAAAAGTCCCTCATACACTATGAGGGAACTGTCTATTTTTTCCTAGATGGTCGCATTCCGTCATTGGAAGAGGGAAATCACAGAGAAAACCAAGCTATTTTCCATAGGAGACATCCACAGAATCTCCTTGTGAAGCACCTGAATCCATCTCTTATATTGACCCTGTTACCAACAGTACGCATGACTTGGCTAAATGTCTATGGCTACTGATCTTTGAATGGAAATGGGGTTGGCTATTGTCCCTTCAATATGCTCTACAACCTTCCACTTTGAAAGAAATTCACACAGTGATGATCTCCTCAGAGCTCTATAGTGATCTCCTCAAAATCACACTCCTACATATTGGTTAAAATGTTTTATTTAGTAACAGAACGAGTATACTCTACCAACAATATTCATTAGCTCCGATCCCGCCCAGACAAGCAAAGTACTATACCGGATCTGAAAAGAGTGAACGCTGAAAAGCATTTGTCTTCCTACAACTACTCCAAAGTGTCTAAAACGCCCAATATAGCCATTTGCATCACTGAACTGTGCAACGGTGGCATTTCCTCATTTTTACCTCAGTTTTCTGATTACATCATTTTCAAGCTCTTGTTCTATACTTCAAGATCAACCGTGTCGATCGTGTCAAACCAAAGTCATTTTCACACAAACAAATGATTTGCAACAAGGGGTCCAATTTTCCTACACTACAAAAGAAAATACAGTGGATGCTTAGGGGAGAATTAAACCCTAAAGGAGGTTGCCCTTGTTCATACAATGCGCATACAAGGAAGGACATTCGCATACAGGTGGCATTTACTGTAGCAAAACATGTCCTATGGGGCCAAACTGTTTTTTCCAGCCTTATAAGAACTACAAGACATGTTACTACAAAATTTTCAAATTTTTTCTTGAGTGGAAGATGGTGAAAGAATTTTGTGTACAAATGTGGTAGTGAGAAACAGTAGAGCACATTGAGGTTGTTGCATGCATTAAGGGTTAAAGGTCTGCTACTGAATGCTAAACATGTTCATGCCCTCGTTAATTTCATCTGCCATTTGGTCCAGATTCAGCTTTGATCAGCTTCATGTACATCGGAGCCAGCAATCGCAATCCAATCGAGGCAATTAATGAAGACCGCAATGCACACAATGAACATCGAAATGAAGAACAGGAGCTGCGAATTGAAGAACAGATCAAAGAGGCGACTTACCAAGCGACGAAACAAACCAGAGGAAGGAGAGCCTTGCGAAACAAAAGCCTTGCGGATACCTGACCTCCTCAGAAATATACTGTACAGAGCATACCACCCGTCTTTGTATTAAGACACTCTGCTTACCTTGACTTCCAAGGCAGCCTGAAAGATCCTACCTGATCGGCTCCCACTCCTAACTGCACAGAAACCATACGGATGTCTTGTCTAATTAATTTGCACTACATTAATTGTCTAATTAATTTGCACTACATTAATTAGGCCCGGTTTATACTTGGGACGGCTTGAGGGTTGATCCAAACTCTCCAAATTTCAACCAATAGGATCGCTCAAATCTTCCGAATCCAGGAAAATCTGGCCCAAGGGCATTATACTAAGAACACTATTTCAACACGGACACTATTTGACTTTTTGGAGATATACTGCCCCTCTCAAGAGTAAGTTAGACCTCTATTCGAAATTACTAGAGTAACTAGACTACTGTGCAGTAGAAGCCTTGGTCAGCACGAATTGATGACTCAGTGACGTGTACGTTGTTATTCTGGTCGGGAAGCTCCACCCAAGCTTCCGGGTCGACCTAGTCAACAGAATTCCGGCAAGTGGGCCGCAGTGGCTACAGTATCTCCAGTGGGTGACACCTGTCACAGCCAACTCAGAATATTACTACATCAGCAAAAGAGGCCACAAAGCTCTTCCAGCTCGGATCGTGATCATAAAAAGATCATAGTCTTCCGTTATCTCCTGATGTTTTATAACGTAAGACTCCTACCAATACTACCGACAGTAGTGCTGCCCAAGACCCTTTTTTTGAGCGTGTTGCTCGAGACTTCTACAAATGGAGTGTGGAAAATCCTCTATACATCAATAGAATACAAATTTCATAAATAGAAGCAAGTTAGTCAACAGTACCTGTGTGGGAATGGCACGGCAAGACGTTAGTCTTCTCTAATCTCGTAATCTGGAAAGTAATTATCAGAAATATAAAGTTGAAAATCCTAATCATTATAAGCGGCAGTCATGTTTCATAACAGTCTGTGATCTGAACATAGTGAAAGCTCCCAAATGGGCCAAAAGCCACAGTATATTGTAAATATGAACATAATTGGAGTACAACCTACTAACATTCTAACCTCAACTTGCCCATGAACATCGATTCATTCACTAGAAAGCATGGGCCACAAGAGAGTGTCTTGAATTGTGTTGTTGCTTGTTAGACCAGTTGAAATTCAGAGAAAGCATCATGGCAATAAGCCAAGCTTCTGCATGAACTTGCAGTGATCAATATCTGCGTGATTCTGAATGGCCTGAGCTTCAGCTGTGTGAGGGACATTCATCTGTTTACTACTACCAACAGGCAGAGTCCTTGATGAAGTCATGGGGAGAGGTGAACAGAGCATGCTCTTTTGGTTGGACTTTTTGCCTCAGCCAGCGCCCAACTACAGCGTCTTCGAACATCCTCACCTGCATATCATGGCAAGCCAGGAATTCTCTTGCTGTTAAGTGCTGGCAAACTGCAGTTCCAATCGGCTAAAAATGTTTTTTTATTTTCACACTAACATGAGGTGTGGTTTCTGACGGTCGATGTATTCCATCGAAGTCGCGACCCAAAAAATTGGTATCTACAGAAGAAGCTACGCCAAGTTAGGGTGGGTTTACATTTCTCTGGATAAGACTCGAGGATAAGAAATTTCAGCCACATTTTAAGAAGTTTGAGTTGTTCTTAAGGGCTGTACACTTTTCCCGTAGGCCATGGGAGAAGAAATTTGGTACATAAAGACTTGGACGTTTACATGGTAGCTCAATTTGCAAGGGGCTCTTGTTCCATTGACCGTTTGGGCAGTGATCCAATAACCATGAGCCCACAAACATAACCACTCAGCATAACCAAACATAACCATTTTTTAATGTCTTACCATCTTGTCCCATGGGCTAGCCTAATCAGTTTTTTTAAAGTCTTGCCTAATAATTTCTTGCCTCAACTTTTCTCTCATCCCGAGAAGTGTAAACCCGCCGATAAAGAGCTTCATTCTGATACGAGGAAATCGGAGATATACCAACATCTTCTGCACAAGAAGAGAGAAAACAATACCTTCTGAACAACAAAAGGCTCGCCGATAAGTGTAAGTGGAGCGGGCCTGACTGTGAGCAAACCATTATTATTGCCAAAAACAATGTCTGTGAAGTAGCGATCTCCTACCTGCAAATTTTCAGCAAAACATTACAGTCAATTTGAAAAGCACAAAATCCCTGAAGACACACATGACACGTACAAACCCCTCTAAAACAACTGGACCATCCTTTCAAATTCAAGTGCATATTTCGATTCCAGCAGGTGCATCATAGGAAGGCCTAACACTTCTGTGCAGCTACTCAACCGTCTAGTAGGGAGCTGTGTTGCATGAAAAGAAAACAAGTACCATTATAAGGCGTGACGGGTCACATCCAAAATGTTTTGCAAGGTCCTCAGCAGTCCCCGCTGGCTTTTTCGTCCCTGAAATATTGAAAATCAATTCAACAAATACCTATAAATCATTTGATCCACGTTCCAAGTAGGTAACTTATGGAAATTAAAAAACTTTCAACTGCATAGAATAAACATCCGTATCGGTGAAGAACTTCAAGCGCCATGCATCTTTAACTGCACTAATAGCGAAGTCTTTATCTTGATACCGGATTAATATTAACCACGTCTACAAAGACACTAAACTTAACAGTCCACTTAATAGAACGATTGGAAAAGAGAAGATTTTCAGATACTGGACGTGGAATCATACCATGGCGAATGACAGGAATGCCCAGTCTCTCCTCCAAGGCTTTTGCCTCTACCCCATCAGGATCAAATTGATACAACCCTGCTCCATCAATTTCATCTCAGTCAAAACACACTTAACACCAATGAAGTTCCGGTATAAGAATGTCAAGTAGGTGGCATGGAATCCCTTCTGGGCCAGAGGATCGACCCAGCGCAGTATAGGATTTCCTCCTCCGGGCCTGATGCTTTTAAAGACTCCACAGATGGAAGACCCCCAATCCCAACTTCTAGGACCCTCATAAATCATAAATCATACAGGTAGAGCCGAGTAGGGTTTGTGAAAAGACTTATGACAGCCGCTAGGGCATGCAAGTCGTCCCACTTCAGGGTTGCTCTCGTTGAGCTTTAGTTTTTATAAATACACTAGGGAGCTCTATACTTCAGATAGGACTTTGTTGACTTCAATTCCCTATATAAAGCCGGGACTGTCAAATGGATCCTCTATACTATTGTGATTATGACGGTACATAACCTCCTCTAGGTTCTCTCGTTGATGTGACAAAATTTTGATTATTTTGCATAACCATTTGCCTCCCACTAGATTCTCAGTTCCAACATGCAAGTGTTGTAGCGCAAGATCTTTTGCTACTTGAATTCAGATAATGCAAGTCCCTAGGGGAGGTTATGTAGTCCATAACCTCACCACAATACTCGCAATAAAATCACAAAAATAAAGCCCAAATAAGATGTGAATCACGGCTAGAGTGTTTCTACAAGCAAGATGACCCACGTACCAGCTGAGTTACTGAGCAAGGCAATTCGGCCCTCAAAGACTGACTGACATTCCTGAAGAGATGTCGCAAGGGCTGGCCATACCGCAAGCGCGTAAGGTGCAGTGAGAGTGTTGTCCTTGTCAAACACCACTCCTTGAAAGCCACGATCATGTAAAGCCTTCCAATTTATCCACCTGCCGAAACAATCCAGTCAAGGTCACCGAAACTCGGTTCTACTACATGGTAAAGACACCTCAACTCTACCACGATAAGAGAAATCTTGACAGCCAGAAAACCGCTTAGAGACTCTTTTGTTACTCCACGTGTATTAGCACTCGGTGCTATTCCATGTCAAAATTTAAACCGAAAGTGCTCAAATGGCCAAAAGTGGCCACTTACATAACTAGAGGAGTTGAAATCAATCATTTGCACTCAACACTCTCTAATGTCACTGCCTCAGGGGACAAATAAACTTCTATTTTCACTCTCATGCATGTTCTTAACTTGACATGTAGAAGTTGTCCGATCAGATGTAATGTGCACACAACATGACATATTATGGGGATATACACGGAATGTCATCCGGAGGATATCTAGGGAATGTCATTCTGAGGATATACAGGGAAGTCCATGTGCAATTACAGAGGGTCATTAGAGAGAGGGCAGAGTGTAGGAACCTTCAAGGAAGATGACAAAATATACCAACAGAAAGAAGAAAATTATACCCCTGAAGATGTAAATCAATTTTGAAAATCACTACCCTACGTCATGATCAGTTTCGACATAAATTAATTCATTTTTGTCAGAAGAGTGCCACGTGTCATCATGTGATTGGTTTATGGTGAGGACATCTCAAAATCTGATGTGGAAATTAGATTTCAACACAATACTGTCTGAATCTGACCCTCACATACGGTACTAGCTTACACTTGAAGATGGCATTCGCAATAAACGATGAGATAGACTGAAACATTTGCAATTACCGTATGTCTGGGACACTGATATGAGGAACGGCAAGATGTTGATCCCACAACATGATTCGCGATGCAAATTGGATTCCTGCGATGTTGACTCTCTGCCCTAATTTCGACCAGATGGATTTCTCCAACCTCACACCATCTCGGATATCGGAGTCTGGTCCCTTTGGCTCCAGCTGGCCCAACTCCTCCGAAACCCTAATTGTTGCAGGCACTTCCGAAGACTTCGAATCTGCACTTTGCTTGCCTGCACGAACAATCTCGCACATGATCAACAGCCCCAGCATTCTTTCTCCAAACACCAAACGACAACGTGATACTCTTCTTGAGCAAAGCTTCTCTATCAAGGATTCGACGGATTAGATTGTTCATATTATGAAAAAAACAAAATTCAGATATGGCATGCAGTGAATTTTTTTGCTGCTAATTTTAGCCAAATTGCTACATAAAATTTGGGCTGGCTAATTGATACAAAGGATTTTTGAAGGAAAAAAAGGAAAAATAGCCAGATTTCCTATATGGAGTCCAGATGTGTAGCCTCTTTAAACCTAGGTATCACCCCAAGTATTGCCTAAGTAGCACCTAGGTAGCACATGTGTATTACCCCGATATTACCTATATATTAATATGGAAAGAGCATCCTGGATTGCTCTTCAAGTCATGGAAAAGTAGCAAAAATGCCAAACTATCTCCTGACAAAAAAATCACTGATAGCGTGAAAATAAATAAAATTGAACAAAAGGAAATTCTCAATGTGACCTACTCAAAACATGAGACCTAATTTTTGGTCCTTTATTGCTAGAGTCGATCACTTACTCGTTCCAGTCGCATCCATCGCTTCAATTTGAAACCCAGAGCGATGCCTAAACCTCGGTTGTTGCGATTCTCGTGTTCTGTGGATTGTGAACCGGCGTTTTAGATCAACGCGACCATCTTGGTGAACTGAAATGTGAGCAGGAATGCGCAGCCGCACGAAGGTCGAAAATGAAGGGCGCAGCAGCAAGTGCGAAGAAGATCGCATGGCTAGAATAATAAGTGCAGCATCACGCATCCATCGCCGAAGCTTGGAATTCTTGCGATGCAAATGCTCTAGACAGAAACGAGAAGCCTATTCCATCAGAGCAAGGAAAACTACGAAACCCTAAACCCTAAAATTCTTAAAATGGAGTATTTGTGAATATTTTGAAAAATTAAATTAAATTAAATTGTCCTAAAAAAATTCCATAAAAATAATTTTGCCAAAATACAGGCATTTATTAGAGATATCCGCAAAGTCCTCTCAAAGAGAAAGAATTTGCAAACTCATGACCAAACTCTAACAGCCACATTCTCCCAATCCAAACCCACATGTTCCCCACACCCATGGGAAGTTCACTCCCATTTGTTGACCACATGTTCCCTACACCCATGGGAAGTTCACTCCCATTTGTTGACCACATGTTCCCCACACCCATGGGAAGTTCACCCAAGCCAAGCCATGTGTTCTTTGTGGTCTCAAATAGAATCAAACAACTAATATAAGGCAAAAAAAGAAGGTTGAGGAAAAGAGATCACCCTCTGTATTTTTGTATAAGGCATTTTCAAAAATAGTATAACTACCGTAGTTTACTAGCAGGTTCGGCACCTAAGAATAGTATATTAATAATTTCTGCAATTTTCTCTTTAAATTTTTTTAAAATTTGGCTTGTTGTCAAGTCCAACTCTCTTACATTGGTTGACAGGTAAGATTCGAGTGAAGAGCCAAGAATGCTATGTGCTTTATACAAGTGGAGTGGAGTTGTATCCAACAATGCATGTGGGATATGTGAACTTTGAGGTGAAGCACCTAGTAAGTCGTCATTTTTATAACACGCATAGTTTTTGCATAAAGTCTTCAAATGACATAAAATTTATTGGAGGTGAAAGATTACTTGATTTCTAAACTTTTCTTAGACCAACAAATTTCCAAAAAAGTTGATCTTCTATGCACAAATGAGCTTCGAAAAACTATTAGGAACACATTTTGATTTTTTGACCTTTACACGGCTGCGCTTTTTTGTCCATGTCTTTTGCATAAAGACTTATTTTGACACAAAAATTGTTGGAGGTGGAAGAAGACTTGATTTCTCAACTTTTGATAGTTAGACGCAATTCTATAAAACTTCATTTTCTATGATCAATTGGACTCCAAAAATCTGTGTAGGACACATTTCAAAAGCCTCACCTAGAATCTTGCTACTTCTTAACCCATATTCTTTGTGGACTAATGTAAATGAACTTGATTACAAGAGCATCACCTTCTCTCCAATGAAATTCACAAATGCCTCTAAACTAAATGAAAATCTAGTGGAAAGTAACAATTTCTCACTTTTAGGCAATTTTGAATTATAAGTTATATTATATTCGGCTATTAATAGCTAACATTAAAAAAAATCCGGCAACTAAACGTTTTATTTTATTTTTTGTCTACAATTTTCGTTGAGTGCTATGTTTTTATTCTATTTTTTTTCGGCTTTTTGTCGACTTTATTTTTGTTGATTTCGACAAAATACTTAATAAATTTATTTATTTTTTCGGCATTTTTTTGAGGAATTATTTTTTGCCGACCCTGCCTTCCACGTACGGTAGTATGGATAAAATGACACTAAAATGACCTGTATGCGGCCTTTGGTGTCAAAACGGCACCAAAATAGTTTGCCCCAACTTTTCTGATGTTGTTCAACCCTTAAGCGTCCACACTACGTTTACATGGTCAAACTTCATTAATTTCTCACCTTTTCAAATGTATTTAAATTTTCAGGTATTTTTCTCATATAAATTATTGTTAAAACAATTTACCTTGATTTTTTCATAATTATTTAAATAAAAATTAATTTGATAAGATTTTTCAAAGTTTTTCTCTTGTAATAGTCAAAGTAATTTTTTAAATGTTTAAAATAGTATGATATTTTCTTTTTTAAATGTAAATAATAGTGATGAACAACAAGGTGTAGGTGGCATGCTTTTTGAGCTTACATAAAAAGAAATCTATTTGAAAACCTTTTTTGCAGTGAATATTGGAATTTTGGAGTTCTGAGCTTTGAAGTGTTGTTAAAAACGAAATTTTGACAGTTTTGAAATATGGTAAATTGGGCTAAAAAGTAGAAGATAGCCCCCACACTTTCTTAGTTGGGACCATTTTCATTTGTAATAAAGAACTAGGTGAAAATTAGCGTTTGACTGAAAAACAACCAAGTGTGACGAGATTGGGCTCTTTAGACGCTTAGGAGTTAAAAATAGTGCAAGTCACATTATTTTGATTGTACATTAAGTTTTATGAACTTTTGTATTATCAAGGCGAAAAAATTAATATAATTTCAAAATCAATGCAAGGTTGTGTTATTAACCCCTAAGCACACAAGAGACCATTTTTTGGTCGCTGCCCATTTTTAACAGGCTGCCCAAAACCAAAAAAAAATTGAAAAAATAAAAAATATTTTTAAATACTACATCAAGTCTACTTTCCCAAGCCAATTTGAATTATGTCAATCTAAATAAACTCCACTTGGGAGAATTTTTCAAGGTGGATCACCTCAACATTGTCTTAGTGTTATAAAATTTGCTATTTGGAGAAAGTAATTTTGTTCCCTTCATCAATTCTTTTTCTTTTTTGAATTTTACAATAGATAAAACAATTTTAACTAATCATGCTAAATTTTACTCTAAAAGTGAAAAAAATAATTTATACAATTTTCAAAAGTTAATGCTTTTAAGTTTATTTATTAAAAAATATCTATATTCTTTTTGGAAGTTTGACCATATGGATAATTTCTAGAGATGGTGCCCTACATTTTTTTTATCGAACCAAACTTCATCAAACATATGGAAGGCACATATTATAACACATCTATGTTTTGTCCAATACCCCTCGGGCTTTTAGGGGTTAATGTAGGGTGCATTAATAAAAATAAATGGTGTATTTCTTTGAAGTGGATTGAATACTTATTATTTCAAAGTAAAGTTATAAGATGTCTTGGATGCTATGGAATGTTTTAAGTTTGTCACGTCACCCCTATTTGTACAATGCCCTTAAAAAATATCATTGCCTCTTTGTACAACTACTCACAAAATTACATGTATAGTGATATGAAATCAACATCTTTAAAAATACTCAATCAATACTTCAAGGAAATAACATGTTCATCAATCATACCAAGTCTTACTTTCCAAAATTAGAATGCTGAATTTTGGTGATTTTTTTAAAGAGTTTATAGAGTTCTAACTTAGAAATTCATTTTAGATCATCATGGACAGGTTTTGAACCTATAACTAGATACATGCATATATCATTTAAAAATAAACACCTTTATAATTAGAAGAAAGTTCCAAAAGATTATACATTTTCATATAAATCTAGTGAAAAAAGATTGTCGCCTACTACATTTGACTAATCAAAGCTCTACAACTATTGCATGTAAAGAGTGATACTACATTAGTTTTTTCTAAAATACTATATCAAGACTTCAAGAAAAAAACATTTTGATCAATCATACAGATTTTTGGTGAACTTTTAAAGAATATTTTGGTGTTCCATCTTAGTTAGGAAACTGTTTTAAAATCATCACTAGTATATTTTGAAAATCAAATTGATCACATGTATGCATAACTTAGAAATATACATCTTTTTGGTAAGAAAATTTTCAAAACAATTGTAAAATTACATATAAATCTAGTAAACTAAAGAGTGTTTTCTCCTACACACGACTACTCAAAATTCTACAACTACTTGCTTATTAACTAAGGCTTCTCATTTACATTGTAATGATTCAATGACCACAAAGTTCTATCAATTTCCCAGTGCATAATTATGTCATTGATGTACTAAATTGAATCATGATGACTCCATGTGATAATGTTTGGTTCAATGTGTTGATTTTTTTAACTTTGTTTGTAGAAACAACCATATTTAGGATTTGAATCATTCCAAATAAATCCAATATTTTAATAGAAAAAATCACAATAAGAATTCACGTGGTAAAAATAATCATTATAATATTTTTTTGGAAAAATATAGCGAGTGAAAGTGCTATAGAATATAACATAGATCTCGACTCATGAGGCTTGTAAATGCAATAGAATACACAATATTTAAAATTTTATAAATTAAAAAAATTAGGCTATAAACTAGAGTTGATAAGCTTCACTTATGAAAATTCCTATCGAGAGATCTTAAACGACCATGAAGATACGTTGTTTCAAATGTTTTAGTACAATTATTTTGGATTTAGTAGAGAGACGTCAATATTTTCTTAGGGGCAATATACATGATGTTGATTCAATTTTGAAGATGGACAAATATATTTTACTCTAAATCATCTTCCATAGTTATATAACGGGTGCTATACATTGGTCTAAAATAGATGGTTGGTGTACACAAACCCAAGTGACAATTTGAGATACTTCATGAAGTTGAACTTGCAAAATTCATGATATTTCATTTGAATTCAAAAAATATATAAATTAAAAATATATATTTATATTTATGTCTAATGTTCTAAATTGAAAATGCATTAAAATAGCCTTACATGTTGATTTTGTTGAAAAATATGTTAACTACGTTAATCCTTGAGCGAGCAAGGAGCCCCGTGGGGCCATGTTTGATCATTTTTCAGTCAAACAGTGATTTTCACCTAGTTCCTAATTTCAAATGAAAATGATCCCATTTAAGAAAGTGTGGAGGCTATCATTTTCTTTATAGTCCAATTTAAGGATCTTCAAAATTGTTAATGCGTTTTCTACAACACTTTAAAGCTCAAAGCCTTAAAATTCCAATATACACTGTAGAAAATGTTTTTCAATCGAATTTCTTTTTATATAACCTCAAGAAGTATGCGGCTACACCTTGTTGTTCATCACTATCATTTTCATGTTTCCTAAAAATTTCATACTATTTAAGGCATTTTTAGTATTTACTATAGCATTACAAGAGAAAAACTTTGAAAAATATTATAAAATTCATTTTCATTTAAATAATTATGAAAATATTAGTGTAAATTGGTTTAAGAATTAATTATATGAGAAAAATACCAAAAAAATATGATAAATTTTAAAATATGAGAAATTGATGAGGTTTGACCAGGTAAATGTAGTGTGGATGCTTAAGGGTTAAAATTATTGTGGAATAGATATGTCCACCTTTACAACCCTAATTTTTATTTAATTGATTACAGACTTCACAACGTAAACATATCCCATGTTTTGTGATTGTATATGACTCCTACGTTCATTGCTAAAGGCTATTTATACTAACACAAACACAATATCGTAGTACCATAGCTAGGTTGCCACCCCATGAACAAATATTTAGTATTTTTTGAAACATAAGATTCGTTCCTAAACAATGAATATCTTGATTTTTGTTTTGGAGCAAAAAAATGATATAAAATGGCCCAAAATGGCCCAAAATAGCGT
This sequence comes from Pohlia nutans, assembly GCA_022496805.1. Taxonomy (NCBI): domain Eukaryota; kingdom Viridiplantae; phylum Streptophyta; class Bryopsida; order Bryales; family Mniaceae; genus Pohlia; species Pohlia nutans. The sequence goes on from CM040085.1 coordinate 38,637,962, forward strand.
AGAAATAGCAAAATATAGCTAACATTAACTTATTCTATCTTGATTCCTCGGTCTTCATAGTTTTTGTTTTTTTACATTTTTATTTTTTGAATTATTTTTTGGCGACCCAGCTATGGTACCATGGTATTCATACATATAAAATTTCATGACATTGAACTAGACTGAATCTTGGTGTGTTAGTGCAAACACCAAATATTAGTTATGGGGACATTATGTGGGCATAATCCCTAAGCTCCCAAAAGACCATATTTTGATCGATGTCCGTTTAAAATAGTATGTCTGAAACAAACTATATGTTTTTGAAAACATAAAATATATTTTTAAATATTTCGTCAAGTTTACTTTCCAACTGAATTTGAATTATGTCAATCCGAGTTAAATTCCGTCGGGCATAATTTTTCAAAGTGAATCACCTCAAAATTGTCTTAGTGTTATAAAATTTGTTGTTTGTCAAAGTGATGATCATTTCTTCTGCTTTTTTGAAGTTTAGAATAGATTAATCAATTTTAACCAATCTTGCTAAATTTTAAACTCTAAAATTGAAAATTATAATTTATACAATCTTTCAAAGGTTAATGCTTTTAAATTCATTAAAAAATATCTAAAGTTTTTTTGGAAGTTTGACCATATGGATAATTTGTAGAGATGATGCACTACATTTTATCTATTGAACCAAACTTCATTAAACATATGGAAAGCACATATTATAAAACATCTATGTTTTGTCCAAAACCTCTTGGACTTTTAGGGGTTAATGGATTCTAGAAGGTCCTAATGTTACTTATATTTAAAAAATGTTCCTATTTTCCCATACTTTATGTTAGTTACAATTTTTTTTTAAATTGAATTATACAATCCCTATGTTTTTTTTTATAAATACGTACAAATTAACAAATTTTAGAGCATGCATTTGGGAGGTTAGAAATGGGCACAATTCAAATTCTACTTGAACCTACAACACAAAATTAGGTGTCTTCAGGTAGTGCACATCAAAAAATGGCAGTTTTGCAAGACAATGATCAAGTAGATCGGAAAAACAACTTCGTAAAAAATAAAACAAGATAACAAACTTCCAAACACAAAAATAACGCATAATACATGTGTTGTATTTGTAAGTATTTACTGTATTTTCAAGTATTTGCAATAAATTTCACTTTTTTTTCACAGATATTTTGATAGTTACACAACTCTAAATTGAAATGTTATTTTTCTAAAAGATGTATATTAAAAGTCTCCAACTTTGAACAAAATCATATTAATTGTGATTAAATTTCTTTCCAAGGTTTAATGTATTGTAGTTTCTAGAAGTTCGGTAGAGATTTTGCATATTAACCCTTAAACGGCAAGAGGCCCTGGGCGGGGTAGCCCGGAAGGCATCTAAATTTTTGGAGGGAAAGAAAAAAAAATTAAAAAAAAATAGAAAACGGCTCTGCTGGCCACTGTTGGCCAACACTGTAGCACTACGGCACTTTTCAAAAAATGACCTCAACTGCCCCAACCTCAACTCCTACTCATTTTGATAACTTTAATTGTTTGCCAATGTTTCCACAATCTCCCAAATGAGGCGCAAATTTGGAATCTAGATCGCTTTTTCAGTAGCTTTCCAAAGCACCAATCCTCGCTTGATTTGGTTGAGAAAATCCACGTTTTTCTTCATTATTCTCTCATAAATAAGCCCATGGGGCTTATTTTGACATTTAAGGGTTAACTCTTAACTGCTCACAAACATTGACTCCAACTTTTACAATTAGATTAAAGGCATTTACAAATGGAAACCACGTTAAGTGATTTGGTTTTTTGAGCAAAAGCAATTGTCCCAAATTACTTGATGCAAATCAATTATTCAATTTGAAGTTGTTGTATAAGATTCTAACAAAGCAAAATCACAAGACAAGTGCACATGAGTTTTTTTTTGTATGCAAAGTTCGTCTTTGCTCATGTGTGGATCACAAACAACATATGAGCTAGCTAAAATCAATGCTCATTGAAGACAATGCAACGACGGGTGCAAGAAACATCATCATGCTGCCACATGCCACACATATTATGTGTATTGTTTTGATAGAAAGATAATATGAAATAGAAACTTATTGTATTTAGAAATTTGATAAAATCATTGTAGTTTGCTTAACTTTTGAATTTTTTCAAAAACATCATCTATTGTGGGACGGAGGGAGTAATAACACAAGGGTCAAACCTTTCGGACAAACACCCAAAAGATGTAATAATAGAGAAGAAAATCCTGTGAGAAATACTCAAAAGATGTACTAAGTTAAGAGTTCTTCCATCGGACTATAGAAGAATGTAGATTCAAACAAATACAATGTGTCCCTCTTCACCCACAATTTTAAATTAATATTTATTTTTAAACATTTGAAATAACATGAACTAATGCCTATCCTTATCATAGTGCTAAGGGTTTCTTCCTTTGGCTTTCATTGGCTTGACTAAGCCCAAAGACACACTTACGATGACTAATCCTTTTATCCCTTCAATTCTTAGTACAATTGTAATCCCTTATGGTTCCAAGAGTCACCACGTCTTTCATCCCTTTTTATTGGGACACCTATTAGTTTTCCCACCACGTCTCTTGTAAGGCCTGTTTTTACTCACCACGGATTTTTACCATCTTTCATGCGGGGTCCCATTTACTCACTACGGATTTTTATTATGTCTCTTGCAAGGCCCAATCATCCATTTGAAAAGGATGTGACACCCATTGCAATGACATCCTACTCTATGACAAATTTATAACAAAATTGAATTTATTTTTCTTTCTTCTTCAAATTAAAACTTACCCCATAAATTTTTTTCCCTTCACTCATTTCATTTGGCACCCTATCCTTTTTTAATAAAATTGTAAATATTATAAAGTTGTCATTCCTCATTGGAACACTATATCCAAAAGGTTTACATATCATTTTAAATTTTAAAATAAATTTTCTTTTACATTGATACTACATCTCCAAAAAGTCAAATAATGTCCTTGTTTAGAAATAGTGTTCCGGATACTAAATCACAACTTTCGTGTAGTTGTATTTAACTTAATTTTTGTAAAATTACTTTTTTAGGAAGAAGAAGAAGTACTCCGGTCCTTTTTAAGGTCGATGTGAATAAAGTGTCTGTTCAACCCACCCTTGATTTGATTGATGCCCACAAGACAAAGGATTAGTGGTTAGGACTACTCGCCCCTCTCGGTTAGACTCACTTTTTTAAAGATAAAAAAGATACCTTGGATCATTCTTTTCCAACGTGTCACTTGAAACTAGCGTCAAATGTCATTTTCAAAAATTGTTTTTTCTTGTACGCGCTAAAATATTTGTGTTCGCCATCTCCACCATTTAATTCCAAGATCCACAATTACAGCTGTACTTCTTTCCGCACCACCACTGACAAAGTGAAAGGCTACAAACTTGAATAAGACGTGAAAGGCTAGGTTACTTCACATAATGGTCTTTGAGGGGGAATGAAACATTTATAGGATGATCATCCAAGGATGTGAAAAGCTAGGTCACATCATAAAAAGTTACATCATAAAAATCCTTGCCCTAAAACTGTCAACCGTCGAGGCGGCTCCCCGGCCCACTTACAAATTCTACAACTGTTGAAAAGCCACAAGTGAAACCTATAGTAGTCAATACCATTTTTCTAAACTAGCTCTGACCTACGGTCGTCACTGGAATTTCCGGAATGTTGGAGCTCTTGCACTCTTTTATTTTGCTTGGGCTCTTGCAATAACTTCTTTTACACATGACACGTTTTGGAGGGAGAGAAAGCTGACACACTTTGGAGGGAGAGCTGACTTGGCGGAGCTCCAAACCCTAATTTGCTAAAACCCCGCGTCGTTCCTCTCAAGGTCCTGGCTATGGCGGACATGGCCTCTTTAGCGTTCTCGTCGTTGCGACTTGGCCCGCGACTCCGGCACCTGTCCCGCAACTCTGTCAGGGTGATCGCCCGGGGTCCATCGCGGTGTTTCTGCCCTCTGCGGATTGGAATCAGGGGAGAATTGCGAGTGCAGCAGTCGAGGCGGGGACCGTGGACGGCAGTGCGATCGTTGTGCGTGGAAGCCATGGGAGTGGAGCAGGTGGCGGAAGCCCCCGTGCAGGTGCTGGCTGGAATTCAGTTGACGGAGCAGGAAGAAGAGATTTTCGAGGTGCTCTTAGCGACGTTGCAGCATTTTGGACTTGAGACGGAGTTGCGCGTTGCAGGAGGATGGGTCCGGGACAAGGTGAATTGGCCGTTCTCGAATAGTTGTTCGTCAATTCAATGATACTTTTTACAATTCATGTAGAATTCGGGAAGGTCTCGATTGCTGTTGCTGCAGAATTATCGTTCTCCAATTCAGTGATGCTTTTTTACAAGTTTTGCAGATTGTGTAGAACTCGAGAAGGTTTCCATTGCTGTTGCTTGAATTTTTGTGCAAAATAGTTGTTCGCCAATTCAGTGATGCTTTTTTACAATTGTTGGAAATTACGTAGAATACGGGAAGGTTTCGTGGATTTAGGGGTGTTTTGGAGAGGCACGAGCTTCACTTTTCCAATCGTACGTGTTCAATTCACGAGCATGCATGCCAGTGAATTTACTTGCATTATATTATATTTTTTCCAGCTCGTTTGAGGAAACCTTGGTAGTGGCGGATGGAGAATTTTTGTGGCTTTTAGTAGATTAGGGTCGATCGAATAGATTACTGTTCGCGCAGTAGGTGAGTTTGGAAGCGAAGTCAGCCATAACTGTGATAGGCGAAAGATCGAGAATACGGAGTTTTGGATTGTAATATTTGTGTGCGAATGGTTCTCAGGTGCCAGTAACGAGTGAGATTTACCTCTGTGGCGAACACATGGCATGGATTTTACCTTGTTGATGGCTGATGGTTTCTTTTGTTTCCACCTGGCAGCTTTTGGGAAAAGATTCTCACGACATTGATGTTGCGATAGACAACATGTTGGGCAAGCAATTCTGCGAGAAAGTCAACGAGTACCGCTCCATTATTGGAGAAGAAACCTCGAAAATGCATATCATCCTGAGGTATGCGTGTTTGTGTAATCCGATTTCTCTAATAGAGTTTTCTGCCCATATGATTTAGTTCACACTGAGCAGACGAAACGATTGAGGAGTTCATGTTGTTGAAAAGGGAGGTGATGTCTTCAGCAAAGACGACCTGTAGTGTACAATGTAGCACGCCTTAATAGAAGCAAAATTGGTTGAAAATGTGAATCGGTTGTCTGCAATATAGATCTAGGATCTCTCCATGAGATTGACAAAGTATTAATGGGAAGTTAATGTTAATCTCACAGGACATTAGATCATTATTAAAAAATCGTCAAGTTAATGTCAATCTTACTGATAGCTTAATGTAATTTCAAGTTAGCTAATGATAGTGACATCACACTAACATTGAGTTAACACAATTTAGCATTAACTTAACACTAATTCCACATGAGGACTGTATGAATCTAATTCCTATTAACTTGACATTAGGAACATTGTCAATCTAATGAGTGTTTTTGTAATGTTGTCACTCAATCCGCAATTCTGTGCTTGCAGCAACCCTGAGCAGTCAAAGCATTTGGAGACGGCTACCATGCGTGTCAAGGGTATGCTTGTTGACTTTGTAAACTTGCGGGCAGAGACATACGCTAAAGACAGCCGGATTCCAACTATGGTGCGTGGTTCTAGACCTCAATAGGAGTGTATTCAGAATTACCATCAAACTTTTGTCATCCATCAACCATCTTGTCTAGATTGCCTTGAAGATTTCATGGATTTCAATTACGTGCCTTGCTTGGGAACACTGGAATAGCCTAAGAGATAAACGCACACTAGTTTCTCAAGTTGTAATGCTGATTACAAGGAGGCATTTTCAGGAATTTGGAACCGCAGAACAAGATGCTTTGCGACGGGATTTGACTATAAACAGGTACGTGTGTCACCTCAAGGCAGGCACCGAATATTGAAACCTATTCTTGGACCAATTTCGAGCTTTATTCGTTCTGTATATGGGATGCTCAATTGTACTTCGTTTGTATTGGCCAGTTTGTTTTACAACATCAACAAACGTTGTGTGGAGGACCTGACGTCACGAGGTATGGAACCTTTACATGTCAAAGCTACAGTTAAGATGGTCGTGTGTGTTAGTGTTGGCAGTTCAGTCTGTATGCATATAGTTATTGAACATCATCATCATTGCATGTGATTTTATTTTACTCATGAACACCATTTTTTGAGTTCAACTTACAGCTAGCTTTCGATTCTATTGAAAATGTGGTCGCTGGTGCAACATTCGGTTTATGGCTGCATTATTTTTATCACCGACCCTAGTAGTTCAGGCAATGACTGCATTCTGTCGTGTATTGCAGGACTGAATGATTTGAAAGCGGGGGTTATCCGCACTCCGCTACCTTCGAAGGACACTTTTCTGGACGATCCTCTGCGCGTGATGCGGGCTCTTCGCTTCGGTGAGTCTTTGGAAGTACGTCTTCAGATAACTGTCTCTACAGCATTTAAAAAAATTCGAAAATATGATTGCAATTCTCATCTCCAACGTCTGCCATTCTCACTTCACCAGGTGCTCGATTTGGATTTAAACTGGAGGACGAGGTGATAGAGGCAGCTTCTTGTACTGAGGTCAAAACAGCACTCGGCAGCAAAGTGAGCCGCGAACGTATTGGTCACGAGGTAAATATCCATTTCCACTGGTATGCTGGTTTTAGACATAAAGTTAAATGTCAGGTTACAAACCTGATCCTTGATCGGCTTTTCACTCTGCTGCAGATTGACCTGATGCTGAGGGGCAAGAAGCCAGTTACAGCAATGCGATTCGTGGAGCAACTTCAACTCTTTTCTGTTATTTTCACGAATGGTATATCGAACACAAAGCCTCCACTTGAGGAAACCATCGGAAGGTGAGGATTTCGTTTTTTGTTGCTGATCATTGTGCTTGTAGCTGAGTGAGCTCCATTTACATAGAGTGGATCATCTGAGCAACTGTTGGATGTGTAGGTTGTGTGTGGATCACATGGAAGCAGCTGGAGAGGTCTTGGTTGAATTTGAAGGTGCTCCAAGTTCCAAAGCAAATTTTTCGGTATGAGCATATACTGGACCGTTTCTTAAAAATATTGTCAACTTTTGTCAAACCATCTCGATTTTCTCACGTTTTTCCTATGCACTTTGTAAATTTAGATTACCAGACAGTTTGTTTCTCTGGAGTTGGTTTCAGTATAACTGGTATTGTGTTCACAATCCCGACGATTCTCTCATGCATCGTCATTCGTCATCTGCTATTCTATTGATATATTCTGGTTGCTTAACGAACAGTGCATTTTAATGTGTAGGATGAGGAAAGGAGGCTTTTTCATCTTGCTAGCTTACTCCTTCCATTAAGACATGTCACAGTTTCACAGAAGAAAGGCACGGTGAGTTTTCTCAAATACTGTTTTGTTCCCGTCTTGGTTATTCAAGCCGAGTTTTTTATTTGAGAATTTTCTTGTATTCATATTCTACTGTGCAAGCCTGTGTGTCTTTTTTGGTTCTTCTGATTTCAAATCGAAGTTGTGCAAATAGTAAGTGACTCTTTGAGTTGCAGCACATATGTTCTCGAAGGCTCTACTGTATCGATTGTGTGTTTGCCTTTCAAGATGTCTCCCCATTGCAGACATCCTCACACCTCTTATCTGCTTGTTTATGGATGTTTTGTATGCAGCTACCGATATCTGAACTTATTATTAAGGAGTCCTTGAAGCTGAAGTCCGATAATGCTAAAAAGGTTTGTTTAGAGTGCTGATTTTTTGCAACTTTTGAGGTCTTTCTCTTAAGCTTCCGTTGTACAGCAATATCTACTCATGTAGGAGACTTTAAGTGGATTAACTCGTGTTTGTGTCGATGCTTGATTTCTTGATAATTCGTTTCATATTGATATCGTAAAGCAAATTCGCAGGTGATACAACTTCACTCTGCTTCGGAGCAATTTGTAAAAGTTACAGAAATGTTCCTTGGTGAGGCACATGACAGGAGTGATGAAGAATTCCAATCCGAGAAGAGAATTCAAGCAGGTTTCATCTCACCTCTAATCTAAATACTCGTTGATTTGAATGGTATCCAATCTTTAAAGGGGGTTAGCCTGCGAAATTAATTCAAGAGTCAAATACCCTGGAGTTTGTATTGTCGAGTACTGTTAAAATCAACCAGTAAACGTAATGGCTGTCAAATGTTTCGTCTTCTATATGTTCTTTTTCTACATTTCAATAAAATTTGAAATCCGTGCTTCAAATTCAGTTGCTCTCTGTGTACGTACTGCGTCTTCCTGCACTCATATTTTTGTTTCTGTTCTCCCGTTGATCTGTTATGGGGTTTTGGCGTTATCGGAGGCTAAATGATACCTTGGAATTAAATCATGTGCAGGTTTGCTGTTGGGGGATATCAAGGGCCTCTGGCGCCTGGCTTTGGTTCTTTCATCAGTTATTTCAGTTCCGTTAGATGAAGTCAGTGCAGCGGAGAGAGCAAATAATTGTCTTTTAGTTGAAACCGCCATATTAAGATTAGGTGAGGAGCTTTGATATGGATCAAGAAACTAATTTCAATGTGGAAGTAATGCTTCAGTGCAAATTTTCACTTTTGAAACCATCGATACCTGGTGACACATTTAACGTTTAATGCGTTTTTTCCTGCAGGACTTGACAATGTGTGGACCCGGAAGCCATTGTTTGATGGCAAAAAGGTTATGAACCTTCTTGGACTACAGAAAGGTGGCCCACAAGTTAAAGAATGGGTAAGCTTTATTATTCCATTTGTTTTTACTTTTTCTCTCTCGTCTTTGAAACAAAGGCTACAGATTTATTTGTTATCTTTTGATATTTGACAATGTCTTGGGTACATTCGCAGATTTAATTGTTATTGTACTTGCCACACAAACCTGAAGTTTTAACTTAATGCTATCAATGTCTTGGGTTCATTCGCAGATGGGAAAATTTCACAAGTGGGAACTGGCTCATCCAGAAGGTACCGACGAAGAATGCTTGGAGTGGTTTCAAGAGGAGAATGTAAAGCGTCTGAAGTCACACTAGCGTCCTGGCGATTTCTGAAACTTCTGTTTCTTCCCACCTTACAGTTTTACGCCTCGTAATTATACATTTGTAGTATCTGTACGAATTTTCAGCGATCTTTGGTACGTGCAGAGACTTTTCTTATTCATTTAGCAGTACGCTGTGCCAATGGCGTTAGCTTTTTTGACATGCACAAGGGAGACATTTTGGGAGTTGGTACGAGATGTACAGTACTGTACTGGTATTTTAGAACTTGAATTCCGTGGTTAAGTCTGTCAATAGTCTATCCCGTATGGGTAAAAGTTCCAGCAGCTCCTGCAAAGTTCCAGCAGCTCCTGCCAATTTTGTAATGTAGATCATGAAACAGATAAAACAATTTTGTAGGATCACTTTTGATATGATGGCCTGGCAATTTGCGGTAGTTTGTTTTTTTACAGTTGTACATTGTGTCCAGTGACTGATATTGCCAATGTTGCATCAACTGCTTGCATTTGGATTTCGAATGGGAAGTGTAAAGATTCCACCTTGTCTTCTTTATTTCTCTTTTTTATTCTCTTTTTTTTGGACGACGCAAAGGAAAATACGTTATTGCGTAATGTAACTCAAAACCCAGTCAGCCAGCAATAATGTTGTCACAGAACATTGATGGCTACCGTGGATACTTCAGAACCTGTGACGGTGAAGCAATTTCACAAGTCTGCAATATTGTAAGCTAATAAAGAAGCCATCTCTGAATTTGTGACCTCCAAAAATGTTAGTTTGGAACCTAATATTTCACAAAATGATAGTATTGTACATGACCATCTCCAGTTGATCATGATGTAAATATCACAGTGATAACTTTTGAAGAACTTATAAAATACAGTGACTGCCAAAACTGAGTACGAAATAGCTTAGTCTACCTTTAGCCATTCATATTTTATAATTTACTGCATTTAATGCCAAATCAATTGACGACTCAAGTATACATTCAAGTAAATGATGTGGCTACCAAATTACAACTCCAACAATGCAAAATAATTTGAGAAAGATATAGATCAAAGTAAATTAGCTCTAAAACTCAATTATGTTCACACTTGGATTATGCAATGGATGCTACAAATCTGGCATGCACAATTGATTTCTAGGTCTCATTTTTTGGATGGGCATGTTCTTAGCCTTCACATTTATAATTGTGTCCCTATTTAGTGCACATCATGTATGCAAATTGAGCAAAATGGTTTCATTAACCCTTTAGTGCCTAGGTAACCACCAAGTGGTCACTAGATCACTAGAAAATGAAATGCCGTAAAATCCGTGAACCATCTCAGTCTAATGTCTGAAGTTCAAAAGTGTAACTTTTGATTCTACAGATGATGCAAAAAGAAAATTTGGAATCTGACTTTGTTAGCTATCCAAATACCTATGTACAAAAGACCAAAATATTGCAAATACCTCAAAAGACAACAAATACTTACAAATACAACACATGTATTATGTGGTATTTCTTGTGTTTGGAAGTTTGTTATCTTGTATTCTTTTTTGGGATTCTGTTATATTGTTCATGTTCCATTAGTGTATGTAGTCTGATCTTGATCAATGTACCAACTCCTTTATTATTTTAACGTATAAACTTTGTCCTAAACCGTACATGGATAAATCACTCTCACTTATAAAATTCACAATAATTATGGATGAGTCTGTTCTTGACATGAAAGATTGCAATGGAAAGGTGTTGACACAGGTCATTGATGAACATCTTCACTTTCATTTTAGAAAATTTAACCCATATTCTATTTAACCTTGAAGTCACACCCCCCAAAATCTCATTTTTGAGTGTGCATTATACGGTTCAAAGACATACTATAATCTTCCAATCCAACGGTCCGATCTTACCAAGATTTAACCGACACTTGTTTCATTAAGCTATGTTTACATTTATACGGTTGAATACTATTAATGGTATTCTTAATTTCAACACAGAAAGTTTTAAAAAAGCATCACCCAAAAAACTATGGTTTTTTATGAACCACTCTAGGTATTAAAGGATTAAGGTCTCTTTGTGTTGCTGATAGAAAGCAGATAGAAGCAGCTACTTTAGAGAAGTTGAGGAGGGGTGAAAGTACTAGAAATGTTACTAGAAACTTACAAGTATCAAAGTTGGGTTGCACAATTTCGTAAACAATATTTGAATGAGTTGAGTGATGTGAATCGCAGTTTTGGTGGCAGGCCACATATGTACACTACAGTTGATCGCAGGGCTTGCGTGAGAGAAATCACTTTAGGTGGCTTAGAAACTGCACACAAAGTTGGAAATTACTTGAGAGGAGCTCATGTTGGTATGAGTGATAGTACTGTTAGGAGAGTGTTACGAAAAGCAGGTTTGAAATGTAAAGTGAAGCAGAAGAAACCAAAGCTCACAGTTCTTCAGTTTAAGAGACGATTAGAATTTGCTAAACGTCATTGCCATTGGACTAATGATGATTGGGATTGTGTAGTATTCTCTGATGAAACAAAAATCAACTGATTTTGCTCTGATGGTTGCAATTGGTGTTGGTTTAAAGTAGGAGCACCCAATTCCGACAGTGTACCCAATGCCGATAATTTCTACACAAGGTAGTCATTTCAAAACGCAGATCTAAGCACGTCATAGAGCCCTTATTGTTTGTTGACCAAAATGATAAGCTATCTATGGTCTACTTACATTTACGTTCTAGGATGACTACCATGTCAAGAAATTATCGGCATTGGGTACACTGTCGGAATTGGGTGCTCCTACCTTAGTGATGGGCATAGTAGAAGTGCTGGAATGGTGTAACAAACTGTCAAGTTTGGAGGTGGGGAAGTGATGATGTAGGGTTGCATGACTCCAAGTGGCCCTGGTATGATGTGTAGGATTGAGGGGAGAATGGATCAGTACATGTTTAGAGAAATTTTAGAGCGAGAACTGATTCATACACTGCATGCATACAATTTAAATCCTGCCAATTTGATTTTTCAACAAGATGATGACCCAAAGCATACATCCAAGAGTGTGCGCCGTTGGCTGAATTCGCAAGAATTCTCTATTTTGAAGTAGCCAGCGCAATCTCCAGACTTGAATCCGATCAAACACTTGTGGACAACTTTAAAACGTCGACTAAACCAATATGTGAGACCTCCCAAAGGAATGTTAGAATTGTGGGAGTGTGTTGAGGATTGTTGGACTTCAATTACTCCCGATGACTGTAAGAATTTGTATAGAAGCATGCCTAAGCGCATTGCGGCTGTTATAGCTACTAAGGGTAGGTAGACAATTTTTTAACTTTGTTCCAGCTAGTGTGAGCAAAACTGAATTTTGGATTGAACTTCACTTTACTTTTTTTTTGTACATGCATACTTGTGTGTAATAAACCTCAATCCCCATGGAAGTATGAGTGATTGCAATGTTAATCTTGTGCAATTTATGATTTCATTTTTGGTACATCCAATTTCCCTACATTGATTGTTGAATTTCAATATGCTGTGTTTGTACTCAGTTTTGGCAGTCACTGTAGATTTTACAATATTTAGACTAGTATGGTCTTTAATTTAGACCATAGTCTTGTAATTCACAATTACGGCTTTCCAACTTAACTTAGAAGAACAAAGTCTAGTGTTCTAAAATTGAAGTTTAGCCTTGAATTGAGATGAATTTTTAATAATAGATATTTAGCATCATTGCCATCTTACAACAAGTAAACTTGAAAGCTTGAGATATCTCTAAGTATGCATTTTTGATCAAGAAAACTAAAATAATAATCAATTGATATGTATGATTTGAAATTGTTTAAAATTTGTCAAATACATATGAATATGTAGGACCTCTTACATAATTGACTATTCATACTAAAATTTGCTAAATATATATACGAATATGTAAGACCTCTTAAATAACTGACTATTCATTCTATATCGTTAAACTATATTAGTACTATATAAAACTCACCTTATTAATGTTGCCTATCCATAATAATAATAATATTATTATTGTTATCAAAATTAATGAGGGAAAAAAACAACATGAAGATTTGATAAAAATAATTTAATAATTAAACAATGAAAGTTTCTTAAAAAACAATTACTAAATAAGCAATGAGACATTGACAAGCTAGTTCTAGTCCTACCGGTGCCCAAGGTGCCACTTATTGAAGTAGACTTAATGATAAGCACCCAATAGTTCGAATCCAATCTCAGAAGGTGCTAGAAGCTGACAAAAGTAAGACCACACTAATTTCATACAACCCCACGAGATTAGGGTTAGGGTTCTCCCAAAAGCTCCAACAAGGCTCTGCAACCGGTTTGGTTGTCGTTGTTGTATTTCGAACTTCCCGCTCCGCATCGCGCTCAACGCCATTTGCCGAGCTATCTCCTCCCCCTCGACCCTGCCTTTTCGCTGCCCTGCCTGGCGGACGGCTCGTGCGTTCTCCGAGGTCGTCTCCTCTCCCGCTCGGTTTTTGTGCGGAGCATTTTGGTGCTGTTTCGGTGAAAAACGGGCCGGGGGCGGTTGCGAGGCTCGCTGGTGCAGTGTGGAGTTTTCTCGCGGTGCCGTGCTTTCTTCTCCGAGGTTTTTATCGTGAGTCTTTAGTTCCGAGGACTTTCGACGCAGTGGTAGACCGAAGGACCGTGCACACCGCGGCGGTGTGAGACCAGGTAGTGTCTCGCATTGTTCCTTGCAGTGTTGGTACGATTGTTTGCTTTTTTGTCTGGAGTGTCTGATCATGTCGGTGTCTGGACGTTCATTTGACATTTTTTCCTTTTCGGTTGTTTCGGAATCGAATCAAGCTGTCTGTCTTTCTTACGATCCTTTATGCTTTTAAGTGTCAACCACTTCAGTTCTTTATGCAAAGGTTATGGCTAAAATTAGTAATGTACTTCAAGAAGAGGAATTCTAGTACTACCGCGCTAAGCAATCGACGGACTTGTTAATCTCATGGATACGTCACGGTACATTTACTACGTGCTCTTTTCTGGGTAGGTTTTTGTTACGCTAAGTGATATTTTCCGTTAGTTCGATGAAATTTGGGATGTGTTGAACCCCATATAGGACTCTTTAATCTGCGTACGCTGTGCACAACGCCTAAATGTTGAGAGTTATCTCAATGGTTAGGCGCTCTTGCAATGTCAAATCTCCAGTCCGTAGGTTTTCATCTTAGGCGAGCAGAATATTTGTTCCTCTCTTGAGAGATCGTTGAATATGTGATTCGAGTGGTATGCTAAACAATGTTATTATTCGAATGCATTTTGCAGGAACCATGGCTAACCAGCCTGCGAACCCTCCCGCACCTGTTCCTGCAGCGGCACACGTGGTAAGAGTACGAAGCTTTTTCATTCTGAAAGCTCTCGCAGCGATTTCTTAATCCGCTAATTGCCCCTTTGGTCCAAGGTTTGCATATCATGTATCGTGCACTGTAATGTCTCACTGAATGTAAAGTTCGTATGGAGCATCACAGACGCCATCATAAGCCTTCGAGTGCTCTGACGGTTCTCGCACCTCTGTGCGTACTGTCGTGACAGTTTAGCCTTCTAATGCTGCAGTTGCTATGATATGTGGTGCAGGTGGGGAACGCGTTTGTGAATCAATACTACAATGTTCTGCATCAGTCACCACAGGTTGTGCATCGATTCTACACCGATGCCAGTCGTCTGACTCGGGCTGAAGCTGGAGCGGATGGCGCTGTCGACACCGTTGGAACTCAACGGGTGAGGACGCATTGCTGTCCCTCTGGGTTGGGTTTTAATCCGAGAGTTTGTGAAGCAGGCTGTGCCTTGTGCTCATGTAGCTTGACTGACATACCACAATTGTGTCTGGTGAAACGTGTGACTGGTTGCGTGCTGTCTTGTCATGTTCTAGTTAATTTTTCTAGTCTCTTGAGATGGGGTGAAGACGACGGAGAGCTCACGAATAATGTGAGGTCTAATGCAGCGAATTCCTCTTCTTGGTATTCTTAGATGTTGTGGTCGGTTATCTGAATCATGATTCCTCATGGGAGTAACCCGCTAGTCTTGCTCCTTCTTGAATGTTAGCAAGAAGTGTTTACGTGGTTGGATGATTTGTTACTCATGTCTGAGCGAGGCTTAGATTTGTTTTGGGTGGGTAGGACGGTTTTCTGTGAGCAAGTTGCTGTTTGGCGTTCTGAAATTGTTGACATGACTTTTGCAGGAGATTTATCAGAAAGTGATGTCCTCAGACTACAGCGAGCTGAAGGCAGAGATCAAGACAGTGGATTCTCAAGATTCTCACGGCGGGGGAGTGTTGGTGTTGGTGACTGGATCGCTATCTACCAAGTCAAACGAGAAGAGAAACTTTGTTCAGAGCTTCTTTCTGGCCCCGCAGGAGAAAGGATACTTCGTTTTGAACGACATCTTCCGCTATCTGGACGTGGAGACTCACCAGACTGTTGTGCCACGCGCTGAAAGCAACCAGTCTGCTTACAATCCGGAGCCAGCAGTTGTTCATCAACCTGTTCCAGAGCCGGGTGAGTAGAGGGATGATATAAGTGTGCGTGGGTTGTACGTGGTGTGTTGTGCAGCTTGGGTTTTGGTGCCGATGGTGACCCAATGTGGTTTGCGTGTGGCATATGCAGCTTTGGAACAACAGGTCCCAGTACCGGAACCTGAGGTGGTGAGGGAGATGACGCCTCCTTTGGAGAGCGAAGCTCCAGTGGAGGAAGTCCACGACCTTTCAGAGGCACCACCAACCGAAACTGAGGACGACGTGGGCCCATCGCCAGTGGAGAGTACGGCGACACCAGTGATTGAGGAACCCGAGTCTCCAATGGTCCAGCACAGCCCAGCTGCTACCGTTCACGAGCCAGAGCCAGAGCCGAAGAAGCACTCTTATGCGTCGATTGTGAGTGATGGCGGCTTGATTTGGACCTTGGATGTTTCTGATTTGGAGTGGTGTGATTGGAACGTGGTTTTGCGTTTTATGATGTGGTGTTGCGTTTTATTGAGTGGTTGAAACTAATTTTGGGCGGTCTCTGTGTATGCAGCTTAAGGTGTATGGCACTCCGATAAAGGCTGCACCTCAGCCCGCAGTGGAACGTGTTGCAGCTACGTCATCACCGTCTCCTGCCCCTGCTGCAGCTGCTCCGGTCCCTGTTTCATCGCTCCCAGAGGAAACCCAAGAGAAAGTGGCTCCCGTGGACAGTGAAGGTGAGTCGGGCATGAAGCGGAGAGCATTGACGGGAGTGTAATCTTTAAGCGAAGAGCTCATGTTGAACCTTTGCATAGAATAGCCTACTGGTTGACAAGTGGTGTTTGTTTGGCCTGGAGTAGGAAACTTTGGTGGGTTCTAATATGAGTGGTTGTGCAGCCGATGGGCGGTCTGTGTATGTGAAGAATTTGCCAATGAACATCACAGTGCCGGAGTTGGAAGAGGAGCTTTCAAAGTATGGTCTGGTGAAGCCTGGTGGTGTGAATGTGAAGAACCAGAAGGTAGAGATTGCTGGCCTTTAATGATGCGGCCTGTGCATTTAATGATGGGATGTGGTACCGGTGCGGCATGCAGCCAGCTTGTGTGAGGTTTGTGTATAGTGCATAAATGGATCTCTTATAGTACATGCGGATGCTGATTCTGTTATTGGTGAACAGCAAGGTGTATGCTATGCGTTTGTGGAGTTTGAAGAACCAGCAGGAGCTCAAGGTGCTATTGAGGTAATTCTTATATTCCGCCAGGACAGGAGCAGTGAAGAAGTATGCAGTCAGATGGTTGGTTGTAGGATGGTGGTGGCACATGTTGAATGCTCCTCAGATTTATAGAGATATGATGATTTCAGTGGTGATTTAGTGCAAGATATGTGATTGACTGGTATGATTGATTTCTGTGCAGGCTTCTCCTGTGTCGATTGGTGGGCGGCCGGTGTATATTGAAGAAAAGAAGGCCATGGGTCGCGGTAAGCTGGCCTTGCACGGAGGACTCGTGTGTTACATCTCATTCTTTCCATTCTTTGTTATAAATATTTTGTGATATTTTATCACCAGTGGGCATGGCACTGCTGGCTGTATGTGTCATGGGTAATGTGCGGAGTTTTTTTAAAAATTGTATTGAGCGACAACGGTGGCATTTAACAGGCCCGAGGCGTCCAAGCGACAGCAGAGGTGAACGGCCTTACAGGAGTGACAGGGGCGAGGGAGGTCGAGGACGTGGTTCATATGGTGGTGGGCGAAGCTATGGGCGTGGAATGGGGCAAGATTCACGGGAGCGTGATGGTGGTAGCAGGGGCGGGCGTGGCGCCTCCGGACCATCCCGAGGAGGGTATCCCAACTCCAATGGCACCGGTGCGCCAGCATACAGTGGAGGTGAACGTCGCTCGGAAGGCCAAAGAGCACCGAGACGCAATAGCGGTGCACCACAAGCTGACCGCAGCAACGGTCCTCCTGCAGTTGCTGCAGTTTGAACATAAAACGATAGAATGGCTCAGCATGTTTGCCAGCATACGATTCATGTGTGAGTTGAACATTGGCTCGCAGAGGAGTGAGTTGCGAATACAATTTTGTTCCCATCACTTGCGCTGTAACAAGTATTAGACGTTGTAGGAGGAGATTAGTGGAAGGGGTTTGAATATGGGGTTGCGGTCCATTTGTTTTTAGTCCAGTCTCAGGGTGACGAAAGTGTGTTGCCAGAAGGAAATCTATGAAACTAAGCGTTTAGATGCTGCGCCATCTGAGGTTCATCATCCATCCGTGATTTTTTCCTGGTGACAGGTAGACTGTTAGAGAGGTGTAGTGCAACTTTTATCAGAACTTGTAGGAACTTCTGAAGCCTGGTTATTGGCAAGCATGTGACACTTTGCAGGAAGGATTTGGATATGAGTAGGTCATTTGACAAATGCTGGGAGAGTACAGCTTTTTAGGCTCAGAACGCTGTACATTGACTTCGGTTTTTTTTGTTTTCGATTCCTAGGCTACGGTCTTGTGAAGCTGTTGTTCATTGACTAGGTAGGGAAGCAGTTTTGTAATAAGTTCTGTATCCAGCAAGTCTCGTGGTTTGGAGGAATAGAATTTAATCTTTCGTTTGATTCATCTTTCAATCTATGTTGTATGTGGAGTTAGTAGTTTAACCTGTAACTACCCAACCGTCTATTTTTTGGACGATCTGCAGATTTCATCCACGTTTTCTCATCTGTATGACACTTTTTGCATGGGAAAGAATACTACAAAATTCTATTCACGCTCGTGGTGTTTGCTAAAACCAGACGTCAGAAGATGATACCTTCGCCATTGAAATTGCTTGAATATGTTTATACATGTTTCCTCTAGGACTAGCTTTAAGAGACTGAATGCATTTTTTTATACTGCTCCATGAGTGCAGTCCAAGTGGAGTTCTCTTCCTATAATTGCAATTTCTGACAAGTCTTGTTTAGGAATAGTCCCCGTGGTTGGATTGTTTGGCTTGGGAACTTGTGGGAACTTCTCTAGCATTGGGGAGGTCTTGAGTTTCGCACCTGGTGACGGTGTACGGCCTTGCTTTAAATTATCCTCCAACTCACTTATACACTAGTTTTGCGATCTTTTTGAACTCAAAATGAGTTTAAGGTGAGTTTAAGGTTTCTTTCCACTTTGAGACACTCTTTCGGTTAACTCAACGGTTAATGCATTTTATGATAGTGAGCATTCAAGTCTGGTTTGTTTAACCCCTAACTGCCTAACCATGCATATTTTGCATGATGTACGGATTTGAAGTATGTTTTCTCATCCATCATGCACTTTTTGTAGTGTGGATTTTTTATTGAAACTTTTATGGGAAGTTAGCTCCGTGCATGTGTGATCCGATTAGAAAGGGGATGATTTGTGAAATTTTTATGCCTCATTTCATGTTGTAGTGTTCCACCCAAAATTTGGAAGATTTTAGTGTAAAAGTGCTCTTGAAAAAGTCAACTACTAAAATTAAGCCACCAAAAAATCTCCAAAAATCACTACACTTAGAGTATTACATTTCAACCCATTACAACAAATTTCATTATTAGATTGTCAATATCTTATTCGTAATCATATCACAAAAGAGTGTTAAATTTTAAGTTTGAAATTGAATACACAAATATCGGTGATAGTAATTGCAAATCTAACGGTATGGATAGAATCTTAAATGCATAATGTACAACTTTTATTCATTCATCAACTTGAAAATATCCCTCTTAGTTGCATTTTATAATGCATCTTTGGAAAACTGCCAAATCTGAAAAGGGTGAGAACGTTTAGGGGTTAAATGGGAAATTTGCATCTAGTAGTAGTATATTTTGTTGCAATGGAATCTAGGATCGATGAGGTGGAATAGATTTCATATTGAGTATAAGAGCGTTGGTATATGCTTTTGCTTGTTAAAAGCATCACCACCCTTGTGCAGTCCACAACTCGACAAGGGGGTCATTCTGCGGTAGATACTGGTGTTGTTTGTAGCAAGTCGTGGAGTCTCCCACGGTGAGGGCCACCCACAAGTCTGCATCACCCCAGCCAATCCATCCAAATCATCCAAAAACTTGTTTATAGCATCCAAAAGCACGCAAAAGTTTGTTCTCCAAAGCACCCAAGTGCCTATTTATGGTTGGAAGTGTTCTTTTCTTGAAGCACCCAAGGATATACATGGATGGAAGCGTCATGGTAGCTGACTAATCACGGCCTTAGATTTAACAAGGGTCGGGTAGGGATGAACTTTGGTTTTCCAATGGTGGCCTTTGAGATCAGGACCGCCTCATAAATACATTTCACCGGGTCACCCTTATGCGGAGGGTGGCGATGTGCTAAGGGCAAAGAACCCATCATCTCTGAAATATGTATCATTGCTAGTGTAACCACGCAATTGACTAGCATTCTAATACTCAACAAACCACACCAAATTTCAACCTACATCATTTCATACAAACAACTACTCTAAAATTGTGATTTAGTATCTTGTACAAATTGATGTATTTAACCACAATTTATTCATAGGTGAAGAGGAACAATGTCCCTATTGTATATAAGAGCTTGTCACTTCCACTGAGAATGCGATGTTCTTTCGAGATGATGAGAGTGATATGAGTTGGTATGCCATATTTATTACAAAGTTGTCATTTCTCAGTCATAACATTCAATGGCAACAAACAGGATAATAGGAGTAGTAACGGACAGAAAAGAGCATGTGTGCATGAAGTAACGGGTTAGCATTTGAGGGTAGTTGTGTCAACATATTTATGTAAGTAAAGTGTGAACGTGCTAGGGAGGTTGGTCCAACTTCTCCTGCTGACCTTTCCATTTGGATGCCATTGCCTCTGCCTTCCTGTGACAAAGGGTAGCTACTGACATCCTTGAGGATAAAGATGTCAAATATTCATCATATTCTTTTAGAGTCTGAGGCAGTCTCCTTAAAGGCTACTGAACGTTGTGTAAGAACATTACATCTAAAGGATTATTTGAAGTTTGAATTTCTCAATAGTTTTTTTTACATGGGGCGGACACTATATCTCTAAAAGTTCAAATTGTCCGTGTTGTGAAATAGTGTCCATGATACTAAATCATACTTTAGTGTAGTGCTTCGGTATGAAAATGATACATTGTTCTAAAATATTGTTGTAATACATTGTTGTATTATGTTAACTCCCCTAATACTTGTGTAAGTGTCAATGCAAGAACTCAGACAATCTTGAGACTTGTACAAGTGTCCATGAAGAGTTGGAAAATGAATTTGACAGTGATATTAGGTAATATCCTTGAAACGACTACAATACATAATAGTGATGCTACAAGGTGGAAATCTTTAATTCTACGAGATTCAGTACTACATAAATAATGTACAGTCGGGTACAAGTTGCTTACAAATTTTTGACTCCTCTCTCATAAAAACAAAGTCCCTTCCCTAAATTGTAATGTGCTCGATATGGCACCCATGGACCTACAAATTGAAAGAGACATTCCTACTCTAGTCCTCTACTGGTAGGAATTTTTCCTTACCACATTTGCAATCTTCTCAATGCGGCTGCTTGATATAGGATCTACTTACTTTAAATGCTTACGAAAAAGTTTGTAAGCATGATTTACCCGACTGTACGTTATTGATAACAAATACAAATAAGAATCTTGCTTGTAACTTCTATTCCGTTGCTTCAAATGGGGTTTTAAAAAAAATGCGAAACCGAGCACTTTTAAGGGATCTATATTTCTTTAGAATACAACTAAAGTAAATTAGAAAGATAATCATGCTTAAAATGGAGTTAAAAAGTGGTTTTGGATGTGGAATTGGAAAAGCATATGTCCTTTGAGAGTTAACATACAGTTAACATAGCTTTCTATTGCTCAAAGCATGGTAGGAAAGCATGTTCGCAAAGCATGTTCAAGTTTATGCTTTCTCATACAGTTCACATACAATTAACCCCTGACCGCCCAGACCCTGAAAGCGTCAGTAACACGTTGTTCGAGGCACCTATAGTAAATCCGAGATTGCAGGCAATTGCTGCCACCTCACAAAACTTCACCGTTGAATAAGATTTGGGTCCCACATACGCGGCGTTTATGCGAGGATTTACGGAGATCCACCGAGCGGATTTGTAGATTATAGTTCTTGATCGCAGTCGTAGTTGCAGAAAACTTCGATCATTTTGAGGGTCGACGATCTTTGGATCAGTCCCGTGCGTGTGGGAAAGTTTGAATTGCGAAATCCTTCTCTGGGTATCTGAGTGTATGTAAAAGGAATCGACTGCAAAAAAATTTGTTCGTGTACAGTTCGAAAATCGGTCTATAGAGATCGCTGAAAAGTAGAAGGAAACGAGCCGTGGGGTCTGTGCACCGGGGGTAACCGGGTCGTACTGAACGAGGGTAAGGCCTACAGCCGGTCATACAGCTGTCCGAACGACCTGACAGTTTGGACAGGCTACAACAACAGCGGCAGAAAACAGTTCCTAGTGCGACTCACTTTTGAAGATGCATTAGGGCATCCTCAATCTTGCCTCAACAAAGTGGCCCGCCACCCGCGTTTGGAGGGGCACTTTTGGCAGCGGGATGCCAAAAAGAATATATGCCCTCCCTGGATTCCGCAAAGGCCGTCGTGCCAAATTTTAACTTTTATGTAAAAAAGCAAAGACCCCAGCTAGTGTAGCTGGGGTCCCCAGGTAGTGCAGCTGGGGCCCCAGGTAGTGCAGCTGGGGTCCCCAGGTAGTGCAGCTGGGGTCCCTAGGTAGTGCAGCTGGGGCCCCAGGTAGTGCAGCTGGGGTCCCTAGGTAGTGCAGCTGGGGTCCCCAGGTAGTGCAGCTGGGGCCCCAGCTAGTGCAATTTTTCCCAAATTGTACATATAAGGGGAAAGTAGACCTTCATTTACAAAGCTTGGGTTTCTTTGTAATTTTACTTGGTATTTTGTTTAGGAATAAACACAAAAGTTGCTCCGGCCACCGGGACTTGTGGCACTTTCCCGGGTCAGCAATGGCTACGTGCCGTGAAGATTAAGGATGCCCTTATGACACTGGGAGGTGGTTGTTGGAATTAGACGCATGAAAATGTTTTTCAAAATTGTTTTTGATTGCAGTGTGTAAAACACGTACAATGGTGCCGAAGCAAAAAAAGCGAAGAAAAAGCTGAGCTACAGTTCTGCCTCGCACACACAAGCAACAATCCGGATACCGAATGAGATTCAAAATTGCTGGTGGGGATTCCAGCCACCCTAGACAAACAAGCGACCGTCGCAGTAAACGTGGCGGAGCGCTGTGCATCAAAAATTAGCTCTCGGCGGTGAAGGCGGGCTCCAACCCCACGAATCACCCCAGTTGATGTGTACAGGAGACGGCGGCTTGTAGTTTGGAGGCAGGACCCTTCGCCGATGGCCGCTGCGGTTGAGAGAACCAAAATTCCACTCTGGATAGCTCGTGGCTCTTACCCAAGCTACAAAAACAAACAAGCAGAATTAGCGTCCAGTGCAACGAAGTGCCCACTTCATCTGAGTATGAGCCTTCAAAAAGCACGCCCCTTCACATACGAAGGCTCCACAAGCCGCACAATACTGCGCTTGCTTCTTAGGACAGACACGGCACTTGCGCCTTAGCGTAGGATGAGTCTCGGTGTAATGTACGGCGTTTGGACTTCGATTATGTGGGCAACATGTACGTGGTTGCTGAACCTTCGGGAGTATGAGTTCGGAAGCCAAGTTGTAGTGAAACCGAAGTCGCTCCCCTGGGTCCTCTCCACGAGCAACCCGATCAGCACGATAACACACCCAAGCATTATGAATTGAGGAATCCACAGCGAAGAAGAACAGTTTATGCCACCACTTGTTCGACTGAAATTGCACTGTATAGTCTCGCCTCATCTGATCCACAAGGTCGACACCTCTCATATGCGCTTGATACTCGACCTGTTGGGGCGTAGTTGGGATCTCCTCTCGCACACCCTTGATCCATCGAAGAGCCACGGCAGGGCCAACAGGATCAGCCGAAGTACTCAAAAATGAAACCGGTTTTGAGTCATACCATGTAGTGGCCGCCATCCGCTTGCTAGAATACATTGACCAAAACAGGGTTGATCTCGGGTGCTCTCCTTTTTTGTAACCAGACAAAACAGAGGGAAAGCCAATTCTGCCTCCCTTCACAGTGCCTGTCGCAAAAATGCCACGCCTCAAGAGAGCATCAAACAGCTGTGGGGATGTAAAGAAATTGTCGCAGCAGATAGTGTGTCCTTTGTGCTCTAGGCCGGCTGTGAGCTGATGCACAACTCTTTCTCCTTGGCCAGTTTCTGCCTCCTCGCCACCCTTGCCAAGATAGGGTATGATGTGGTAAATATACGTGCTCGAGCTACATACGGCTGCTCAAATCTTGAACCCGTATCTCGTGGGTTTAGCTGGAATGTACTGTCGTATTGGCGATCGGAAGCCTCTATAGGCAATCATAATTTCATCACAAGTAATGATCTTCTCGGGATTGTATACAGCTTTGGAGATTTCTACAAAGTGATCGAGAACCCATCGAACTTTGTGGATTTTATCGTACCCTGGATCATCCCTCGTCAGAGCTGTGGAGTTGTCTATACAATGAATGCAACGGAGCAAAGATTCAAATCGGTCCCTTGTGAACACTTTCGGTACAAGTCCAGAGTGCCAGAATGCCTCTGAATGCCAATACGCTCGAATTGACGGCATTTTCTTCAAACCCATGAGTATGACGACTCCAAGCCAAGCACGCAATTCCACTGCAGTTGTGGGCACCCAGTTTGGCCCACCGTTCAACCCAGCAGGTCGACCCTTCGTCCTTGGATCATTCAGATTTGTACATCGCTGCCGAGCATAGCTGTTTGTCTCCCGAACAAGCCGATTTATGATTTTATCATCCCACCACATGTCAAAAAACGACCGTGCCTTTCGTTTATTTCGAATCCCTCGTTGTGTGGGACCTGGATGGGGGCCTGTGAAGCCCGATCGATCGCCGTGTAGGATGCTCGTGGACTGATTCCACTCCTCATCCCGGTACACATGACGAATTCTCTCTTTGGCCATACGCTGGTCTAGATCGATGTAAGTGAACTCCTGGTACTCTTCAACATCAAAGGGCTCGTCTACTTGTGGATCATCGACATCGTCTAACAATAACCAATCTGAGTTCTCGTCATCAGATGAATTACCTGTGAAGCCGTGGAAATCTTCGTAAGAAGCCTCCCAAGCAGTGTCGACCGAGTCCGTAGTCCACCCTCCGTAGCTGGCCTCAAATCGAGCAGCGGCTGATGGCGGAGATTGGAATTCTTGCACTCCAGCTTGATTCTGTATAGCTGCAACTCCTCCTTCGCTGAGTGATGACGTTGAGGGTATTGGTTGTATAGTACGTGCGTGCCAGTTAGGAACCATGCAGTACTGAGGCTGCAGTTTGTGCCAACCGATCGACCCTCCAAACTGAACACCCCACCATGTGACACTGCCTTCGTTCCAAGCCTGCATTGGCTTCCCTTTGAAGTCACTAAATTCTCCCCAATCTGTTGGATTCAGACCCAAGATTTCTAACCCCACCCACACTTCTTCTGGCAATTCTGCCCCCAAACGGTTATTTGGTGCACCTACGACACATGGGATACGACTTGGATCTCCATGACTACCAACCAACCCTAAGAGCGCTGGATCGTTTGAAGTTCCTGCGCCTCTTCTGGACACCATTACTTCGGGCAACTCCACATCGGCCAGATTCGTAACTGCAGTGAGCCAATCGTCGGTACGTGATGCGCTTTCAAATGCTCCAGCACGACTCAATGCCCTCCCTGGATTCCGCAAAGGCCGTCGTGCCATTCCTAACGCTGATCCAGCACCTCGTCGCGGAGACCCATCTCCTGTACGCTCAGCTGGGCTGAGACACAATGGCGGAGATCTCGGTCCCTGTCCTCGACGTGCACGCGTTCTCAGGTGTCCACGACCTGATCCACGCGAATTCGTGGGTGACTGCAAATAATATTGACTCCAAAATCGACACACGTTCTCCTCATCCCCTAGTCGATGCACCTTTCCACAAGCTGGACACTTTCTGCCTCGCAGAGTAGGAGGTGATCCAGCACTTGGAGTGATCTCCGGGGCAGTCCAATTTTTTGGCCTCCGGGCATTTGTAGAACCCCTGCCACGCCCTCGGCCACGGCCTCCTCTTCTTGAAATGGCCCCAAGCACTCCATCCACGGGTAGATTTTCGAATCTACCAAGTACATTCTCCATCCCATCTCCCGAATTTTCCACCCCATTAGCTAAATTTTGATCCTGAACAAGTGAATTCCTCACTTCGGGAGTAGAATTCTCAACAAACACATTGGCGTTTCCTAGTCCACCTACTGAATCTTGCTCCCTTGAAATACTACCTCCTCTCATATAACCAGCTCGACCACCTCTCCGTCCACGGCCACTTCTCCCAACTCCCTTCCCACGGCTAGTCCTTCCTCCATCAGTACTTTGACCTTCAGCAACTCTTGTATCGTCACTCAAATTTGCAATCCCAGTGTCCAAAATCTCCACTACTACATTCAAATCTACAGACCCTAATACCCGACGCCCAGACCCATCTCCCAAAATTGGCACATCACACACATCGTTAGCTCCAAGATGTCTCTGCCCACTTGTACTTCCTCCTCTCCCTCTTCTACCCCGACCTCTAACCCTCGGAATAGAAACGCATTGCTCATTCGTTTGGAGAATTGGGATCACGTGCATTGCCTCGACATCGAGGCTTGCGTTTCTGGAAAGGAGCTGGCCTGCGGTCACGGCGATTGGTGTTGCGATTGGTGGCGGGGGTGGATCCGGGCCCGCTCGTAGTGATCTCCAAATCCTCTGGCGCTCCCGTGTAGGTCCACTACTAGAAAACGCTGTCCAAATCAACACAAAACCAACGCATTTCGGTTGATTTGCGCACTGCAATGACCGATTTCACTGATTTTTGAACTTTTTGTAAAAACCAACAAATTGCGTACTTACTTTCTGTTGATTTGAGTAGTGCAATGACCAAATCAACAAAAATTTAGGAAATATGGAATCTTTTAAAGAATCTTAAGGAATTTTTTAGGAATATTTTTGGACTGTCTGAGAATCATTTTAGAATCTTTTAAGAATATTTTTTGGAATCCTTTTGGAATCTTTTCAGCATAGGTTATAGCATTCTGAAAAAATGCTTAGAATATTCTTTGATTATTTAGGAATATTTTTATAAGTAATACCTTATAATAATGGAATTGTAATAACATATTAACAATATGTATATTATAAGAACATAATAACAATGTATGTTATTATAAATATTATACTACTTGGTTTCAAGCTTCAGGAAATATGAAAATTGTAGTGTAGTCCTAAAAGTAAAAAAAATCATATATTTTCACTGATTTTCAAACTTAGACTAATTTTCAAACTTTGAAATGGTGAATGGTGGTGAGTCAACAACATTTTTCAATTAAAAGAGAGATGCCCTAGCTTTCAAATTCAATCATTAAATAATGAAGACAATTAAATCCAATTTCTAATCCACATTATATATGAAATAAATTCAAAATATTTAGCACTTTGAAATGATATTACTAAACCTACTCTAACCAAATAACTTCCAACTAGAAAGTTATTTAGGAAATATTGGTACAAAATATTTTTTATACATAAACTTTATATGTTCAAAATGGCTTGGAAATTCAAACTCATGCATAAGTTTTACATCAACGACTAGAACGAACCCTTAACTGTCAAAGTGTTTATTTTTTGGACATTGTACAAATTTCATCCACGTTTTTTCACCTTTCATGTACTTTTTGCAATGTGGATTTTTACTATATGTTTAATAGGAAGTTAGCTTCATGCATGTGCGAACTGATTACAAAGGGGATGATTTGTAAAAATTATGTCTCATTTCATGTTGCAATGCTTCATCAAAAAAATTTAAGATCTTAGTTCAAAATAGTGCAAAAATGCTCTTGAAACAGTAAAATGGTAAAATTAAGTAACCCAAAAAATTTCAAAATCACTATACTTAGAATATTACATTTCAACTCATCACAACCAATTTCATTCACAAATTGTCAATATCTTACTCGCAATCAAATTACAATAGAATTTTGAACTTTATGTTTCAAATACTATAGAAAATATTGGTAATTGTAACCATAGATCTAACCAAATGGATAGAATCTTAAATTCATAATATATAACTTTTATTCACACATGAAATTCAAAATACCCCTCTTAGTTTCATATTATAAGGCATCGATTTTTACAATTCTCAAAATATGGAGAGGGTTGTGGGCATATAGGGGTTAAATTGGAATCCAACCTAAAAATAACATGCATGCATAAAATGTCAAAAAGTTGAATATTATTGCAAAGTGGTAAAAAACTAACATTCAAATGTTTCTTGGCCAAACCCCCTCTAGTAAAATGCTTCTCAGAAATTCATATCATCTTGGATTGAAGTGAAAATTTTACCACACAAACTAGACTTCAAGACGCAACTTTTCCAACAATTTTCATTAAAAACGAACACTATATGAAGGAGATATAAGCCGCCAAAGTTCACTGCTTTTGGACTTTACCGCAATTACAGTTTAATAGGTGACAATTGCCATGATCAAACAAGTAATTTCGGCCATGTTGTAATGGTTGAAGGTCGTGGGTTGTAGCCATGAGATCCCCGGTTCAAACCCGGGGGGCATTCATTTGATAGATTCGGATTCGGGCTGCCCGGATTTTAGAGCTGCTCGGATTCCGGGATTTCAAATATTATTATTCTCTTTTTATGTTTTTCATATAAAAATCCGGGCAGCAAATTTTTTATTTTTTATTTTTTTTAATTTTTATTTTTTTTGGTGACCAAATCAACAGAACGGATCAACAACTCTCTGTTAATTCATGTCCAGATCAACGCGTCCTAAGTCACAGACGCGACCAACGCTTTCCTGTTGGTTTTTTGTTGATCCGGTCACAGAATTTCTACTAGTGGTCGCGCGTCTAAGCGCTCTGCCGCTGCTGCTCTCGCACCCTTCTTCATCAAGGAAAACTGGCCAGTGCTTGGTTCTGAGGAAAACGTTGAGAAAATCCGGAATGCCCCTTGGATCTCCTTCAGGATATTGGCACGGCCAACACAACAACCTCCCAATTTGCCTTCGACACAAATAGCGCCAATTCTTCGTCCCCGGATACTCAGGCCAACAGTGATTTGTCTCAGGTGTCGGCAAACGCAGCAAGAAATCCTCCTGCAAGCAATTCACGATCTGCTGGGCAGTGAATCTGGAGGCTCCCTTTTGTAGCGCCCAATGGAACAAATTGTCCTGCACTTGAAACACCTCCTCCGCGGTTGCACGTCCAGCCCATAGCGCCGTCGTCATTGTACAAGAATCCCTGCGTGTCACCAAAACTCTGATTGAAAGTAGTGCGCCTTGAGCTGTAGCGGCGCAACGGACTCCGCCGAAATGCGAGAATGATGTTGCGCACAGCCTCCACGCTTGTTTGCGACCTCCACTCCCTTATCCACTTCGGTTTCTCATCACCCTCAGCAAGACGACAAGACAATCCATCGAGGTGGCGCTAAACCGTGCAATCCCCTGTCTCTAACAATCCTAAAACCCTAGACCACCATCGCGATCGTCCTCACCTCCTCTGCGTGCCTGCAGCAGGGATCCAAGGCACCAACGGCCTACCACCGGCTGTAGCCGGTAACTTTCCGGACATTCAGGGCAACGGCCATGTCCAGTTTTCTGCACTCCCGCTTTCTCGGCCCAAAAACGTGTACGGAATATGCGGTTTTGACAAACCATTTTTTGATACCAGAAGCTACTGCGAAGTGGATCAGCTTACCTATTTCACTTTCCTCGAGAAGAATCATCTGCTCAAATCACAACGTGTGACTCAATTCTGAACGGACGGAATATGTCCGTCTGGGCGGTCAGGGGTTAAGGTGTGATTTTCTTTTTCACATCATAGGAAATGACGTGAAGCATGATGAAAGTTTAAATTTTTATTTAAAAAAATTAAAAAAAAAAAAAAAAAAAAAAACTCCCCATATAATAAAAACATTGAAATATCAAAGTCAAAGTCAATCATGCACGGATTGAGTGAGGGTTTTGAATTGGGTTGTTCTACCGTAACTACTCATGTTGGCTTAGGGTCATTTGTGCATGCACCAATGTGTTAGGAAGGCACTCAAGTCGATCAAATAGACGTTTCTCATTGTGTCGCCTCTCTTTGCTGATGTGGGAGGTTGTAGTTGTTTCCTGTGCCAATCTTTATGACTTTGATCATGCACGCCTGCAACGTTAGGAAGATATTGTTCAAGTTCTCAAGTGGAAATTCAACAAAGCCAGGATTCATTGACAACTGTAATCAATTCATCAATTGTCTTCGGGATATTCTGATGTTGTAGCGCCTGGATTGACTTGAAATAACCTAGGTCTAGGTGTTTTTGTCTGGACTATTTGGCGGTTGGCACATCAGAGGAATAACCCATCCATCTGAGCTCGCAGATGTAGCAAACTCCTTGTCGGACGGCATGATATGAAGATCGGAATTGTCCTGCTGAATTTGAATTGGTCAACAAGTCGCTGACTCGCCGAGATTTTAGCCAGGATTGTTGGCAGGATCTTGACGATGAGGCAATCACGAATAACGGTTTTGTCGATGAATACAATGATTTTGGTCTCGGAGACAATTCCAGCTGCCGCATTCGTCCCATCTTAAAAGGCGAAAGGAAAACTACCTAGCTTGCCATGTAAGTGTTTTATTATGGCTAATGTCCCAACGAGACTGAGCGACAATGGCCGTAAATATGACCTTGGTAATGAACCTCTTCCTCTTCACCGTGCGGTGTGGAAACTCTTTATGAGGCAGTAGGTAGTACTACAAGGTCCATCATGTCCTGAAATGATACACGATTGAGTTGATTGGCATCGTCCAAACTTGCAACGTAATGGCGCAACCTCGCCAATTTGTTCTCATCAATGAGATACGGTTTTAGTGCGCTCAAATGAGGGATGATGGACTTTCAACACATCAACCGACGAATAATCAGTTTGGGAACATTTATAGTGGTAGACAATGAGCGGATATTGGATCGGTTGGAGAGTGGAATATCTCTGACATGTTCAACACCCAGGGAGCTCATATCGTTCCCCTGTGTTGATTCTCTCGTGAGTGCCACTTTTCCCTGTGATTTCGAATTTTGACATGTGTACAAAATCACCTGCTTAAGCTTAGTCACCTACTTGTAGAAGGAAATTTTTAACATGTGTCGAGTTCTGAAGCTTAGAGGGGAAAGTGGCACTCACAGGGGAATCACACAGGGAAACCATATGAGACCCCTGTGACATCGATCTCTTTCATCTTCTGTCCTGTTTGCCCTGTTATATGCGACGAAACATTAGCAACTATAGCACAGCATGCCATGGATAATTGGCGTTGATGCCATACTTTGCTGATGCTTCTAATGGAGTAGCCAAATCGAGTAGCAATTGCCGTGATGGATCTCGTCTTTAATTACTAGTGGAGAGTAGGAACTGGTACACAAAGTGTTGTACCGCATTGGACGTGTTTTTCTTTGCACTCGGATGTCTTGCAAGTGCCGGCTTAGCTTGTCCATCTTGCAACCGGTGTAGGAGCACTCGTGCATAGTGAACAGAAGCTTGGATTTGTGGCTGTGCAACCGCGTGGACATAGTCGAGGTACTGGACGACTAGAGCAAGCATGATGTGAGGTGGACGTCGAGTGGCTGTTTGGAATGATGTAGGATGAACTTCAACGACAATCTCCAATGCGACGTCATCCACCATGACATTGGTCGTCATTGATGCACCTGCAACATAATCTAGCTCTTCTTGCACCACCACTAATACATGAATATTATGCATTTCTTGAATCAATTAGAACATGAGAGACTATGACCCCAAAAACATGGAACAGGGGTGGCTCGGGAAATGCGGGGCCCCAACAATGCGGAAATGCAAAAACATGAGGGGTCCACGTACGCAGAAGGAAAGGGGTCCACGTTGGCGTTCATCCACGTACGCAAGGGGATTCATCCACGTATGCAGAAGGGAAGGGGCGGTGATGTCGATGTCGCTCGACCCTGCCTGTCCACTCGACCTGTCTGCGTTCTATGGGCGGTGAGCGGAGACCCTGCCTGTCCACTACGAGATGCCTGCATTGGCGATGGGCGATGAGTTCTGCATTCTCCGTGAGCACTCGACATGTCTGCATTCTGTGTGAGTTCGTGGTTGAGTGAGTTCGTGGTTGATTGCGGAGAGTGCGTGAGTGGCGGAGTGCGGAGTACGGAAAGTGGCGGAGTGTCTCTGGCTCTGTGGTTGTGGCGATGGCGATGGCTTCGTGAGATCTGTGTAGATGGACGGAGTGCGTGAGTCCGGGTTTGTGATCTGTGTAGCGCTATTATTGTTGTTGTAGAGCTGTCTCGTTTGCTTTTTGAGTGTGAGGAACATGTTTTGAAGTGGGTTATTGTTTCGACATTCCACAAGTACCAACAGCTTTGTGTGTTGTGCAGCTGCTGTAAGGAAAGAGATTTCAGATGAAACTGACCAGATTACAGGCCGGACGAAGCAGATCTCTCCGGTGCCTATTCATTTGAGTGTTTATTCTCCAAATGGTGAGTGTGTCATTAGAGAAAATGTGAACCCTCAAATGGGCGCCAAGAGTTGACATGCGACCCTAAATCAGCCGGGCTAGTGTAGGTAGGCAAAGGACAACTTTTCTGTCCTGCAACAGTGGTTATCTTGTGTGAATTTCTGTCAGTGGCATGAGTATGTGACCTCATCAAAAAACTGCTTGGTGTATGCGTCAGTACTATTGCAATGTTGCCGCAATGGTTTGACAGTGTAATACTGCGACAGTACTGTTGTCAGTACTGTTGCAGTTATGTTTCATTTTTACATTCACAGTACTGTTGCAAGCCTGTTGCAATCCTAATGCGACAGCATTGCATCAATCCACAGTATTGCAACAGAATAGGAGTAGGTATAATAATTAGCAATATTGTTTCAGGATGTTTGTGTCAATATTGTTTCAATACTGGCGCAGTATTAGGGTAACTATATTTGAAAGCGACCATTTCTTTGATGTCATCCATACTGCGCAGAAATAGGGCATTTGTACCTGCTGGGGTCTCAAAAAGACAATTTAAATCCATTCCAGGGTCCTCCTCCAAGACTTTCTAGAGGTTCATTTGAGGGTTCACATTTTCTCTAATGCTGTTCCTAGTTGCCAGCCATAAGTTTTACCATAAGAACACAAGCTAATGTTACTTCATTCTTGCACAGGGGTAGAGTTTCTAGGTCATGCTCTTCATTGAGTGGTGCAGATGTGAATGTGTTCAAAGTGTTCGGGAGTTTGTATGCTCTGTCGTATGGTTTGTCGTAGGGTTTCGCAGAGGGTTTCGCCGATCTTCTTCGGCGTAGGCGCAGGTGCGAAGCTCTGAGCGATGGCGATCTGTGAGCGAGCGATCTTCTTTGGCGCTTGCACAGGTGCGTAATCTACGTTTTTTTCCTTTTTTTTTTTTTTTCCTTTTGAACACTTATGAATCTAAAAACTCAAAATCTGAAAACTTCTTCTGAATCTCACTTTGTTTCACAATCTGCAAGACCTGACAAATCTAGTTTCCAAGATTAAAGTATAGGGAAGCTCTATGAAGGTGATCTAATGAACTCTGCTTGAATGCAAAAAGGCGCACCATTTTCGCAAATCTGAGTTTAGCCCAGAATTATGGGTTTTGCAAATCTGGAATAGTATTGGACGTCCTGGGGACCACCATTGTAAGCTCTATCTGATTCAGCTGCTATGAATCGCACCTAATACAAAGTATAGTTTTAGTCCCTAATTGATAAGCAAAAAGTTTTGTACCTCACATTGCCCGTTACAATCAACCAAAAATTCATACTGAAATAATGATCCCACGCTTTGTAAGGTTTTCGAAATGAGGAATTCAGCAACAGGGTAAGGATGCCCGTGACTACCAGTACGTTTTGGGTTTTGATCGTTTTGGGTTGAATCAAACGTCAGGTGTTGCATGTAGACTGAAAATATGCATTTTAGATCTTTATGTTCATTCAGTTGTCTTTTAGACCTCTATATGAAGTCGTTTTGAGCTCATCAGATGTCATTGTTGCTAACTGCAGGAAGACACAGAGGCATAGCCTGAAGTAGGCTCAATGGTTTCTACCTTGCAAGCATTGAAGGCTGTAGCACGGAAAAAGAAAGCCCCAGATGGATTGGTTACACCAACAGTGCCACTGGTTACACAACCAATGGCAGCTACTATGAAGAAGACACTATTAGAGAGTGCGTCAAAACCAAGACAAAACCAAGACACATCTGTTGGAACCAACAGAGAAATGGTTTTAACGTAGCAAAGCCGAATTCATTGCACAGAACCAACAAGTTTTCTCTTGGAACCAACAAGTTTTCTCGTTGTTTAGCGTGCATGGCCATTTCAATATAGTAGCTTCGATTACATAATAACTATATGTTGCGTTATGTGCTACTACCAAAAATCAAACTGCATTTTCTGTTCATTGTGATCCGGAATCAACTGTTCCTAACCTGCACAGAACCAACAGAATTTCTGTTGATTTTCTCTTACACTGGAACCCCATTTCTCTAGTAGTGAGAGTTCCAAAGTTTCAGCCTTGGCTTTGCACCTTGGAGCATCTTCGAAGACACCTCAAGGTTCTCCATCAAGCTCTCCACTAAAAAGAGCTGCAGTTGTATGTGCTCAAATAGCTGCAAGCGCAAAGAAGCCTCCAACCTCCCAAAAGCCCCCAAAAAGCTCCAAAAAACCCTCCCAAACTACAAAAGCTCCCAGAATTGGAGGAGCCTCTACAAGTACATATGCGAAAGCAGCAGTTGCAACTCTCAAGAAGCCACGTGCTGCCAAACGGGCAGCTCAACTAAAATCATTGGATGTCAGTGTGACTATAGTTGTGGGATCAGCTGACATTCCGTTGCACTTGTTTGCGATGGTTGAGGACTTCATTGACAAAGAATGCATTGCCAGCTTGTGTTCCATTGAGAGAGGAGGTTCTCTTATGAGATTGCATTTTCAAATGGTGATTCGAATCATGTCCACAACAGGTACCATGGTTAGTAAGCTCATTAAGAAGTACCTTGGTTGGGATGATCCAATGATGGCCTCACCTGGTCACCACGTGACCTCAAAAGTGCTTCGTGGTACTGGTCTGCACACATTCATTGGAATGGTTGGTTATTGTGTGAAAGATTGCGCTGAGGATCATTTCCAATTCGTTCATCGAAATGTGAGTGGTGATATGATTCAAGAGGGCATTGATGAATATGTCAAATATGGTACACCGTTTGCAAATAATCGAGTTGTTCTAACGCATACCAATCTTGTTGAGAAGGCCGCGGTGTGGTTCCAATTCAAGGGGAAGAAGTTGTTGGGAAATACCCTTCCTCGTGTACTTCTTCAGATGCTCAGGACCGGCACTTATCTTCCCTCTGCCTCGTGGGTAGTACCGGTACGGCAGGGCGGCATGGACTATAATAGAGCTGTTGTTCTTTGGAAGTGCATGATATCTCCAAGCACTCTTGAAATGGATGATATATGTCAAATCTTCTTTGAGAACACTACTCCAGGCTCGCGGCTTCGAGAGTTAGGAAGGCAGCAGTTGGCCACGGATTTGAACAAAGCACGCGAAGGTGCTGTGCACGACTATGACATTCACATTGAGGATGAGGTACCGCAGGCTGTGCAGGACATTGTTATCACAATTGACGATAGTCAAGAGGTGCAACGAAGACCACAGCACGGTGTTCCTCTTGACCGCGAAGAGGTCCCACATACAAGCACTGACAAAGCTTTCGAACAAATGGACGGATCAGACACTGGGTTCACACCAATGTACATTCCGGTTTTTATGCAGAATCGTGACTTTGATCACGACTTTTAGCTTGGAAGTTCAGAACATATGTAAACATTTTTGGAACTCTTATTTTGGAACTCTCTGAACATTTTGTTTCATATTTGGGTTTTTTGTCACCCACATATGCAAGGTGTTTGGAATTTTTTAATTTTTTTGATTTTTTTTCCAATTTTGCCTTAATTTGTGTTTAATTTGCCATGTGGCACCTCCACAAGGGGGTCCATGTGGCACAAAATAAAATAAAAAAATAAAAATGTGAAATTTTCTCTAATTTTTTCTCCATTTTTTTCCACCTGAGGACACATGTGACACTATGAGGTCAAAATCATATGGGTTAACACTATGACACTATGAGACTATGAGACACTATGAGACTATGAGACTCTAAAACCTTAACATTGATAACACAAGATGTACACCTCTCTCACTATTCTATCCTACCAGACACACACTACTCAATACTGCACCCTACTAAGTGTACACTTAGTGTTAAAAGCCAAGTATAACGTGCGTGCATCACCTCCAAATTAATACCCCTACATACGGTTCTTTTTTCAATTTTTCTTTTTGATATACATACATACATATAACAAAATAGAAGCCTGATGTATGTATGTATGTTCAAAGTAAATTAAAAAAGCAAAAGCCTAACATATGTATGTATGTTCAAAGTAAATTAAAAAAGCAAAAGCCTAACATATGTATACAATGAAAAACATGGCCTAATAAATAGACCTAAATGTTTTTCATTACAAAGGTACTTATTTATCATTGATATTAAAATCATTAAACATTTTTTATCTGTAGGATGTAACTCATACAAGTCTTTTTTACTACAAAATTTATTGAAGCTAATGCAATAATAGTTTCTAAGTTTACCATGATATGATGTGTCAAGTCATGAGTCCATAGTGATCCATGATCCTTTTTGTACCAATTCAATCAAATTTGCATATAAAATGGTCGATTCAACAAATCAATTGGTTCTCTATATTCAACCCACCTATGAATGATTTTTCTACGCATTCTATAAACCCTTCCTAAATACCGAGTTTGAGTGGATGACCCTATATGTAAATTTACAATTTTTATCACATTAATAATGGGCTATGTATATTTACGAACTTGAACAAAGTAATACCTGAAGCTTATGTATATTTTGTAAGTCCACCCCACAATTAATATGCCTTTTGTTCACTCACGTAGTTCCATACGCTATATTGTAGTGCACCCCCGGGTAGCCTGTGGCTTCCTCTATTTAATGGATATTTGAAAATTAAGATCATACAAGCAGTCCGTTCAAATGGCCGTTTTAGCTCATACAAAGGTGCATTCTAAGGGTGGCTCTGATGTAAATAATTACAACCAACATAACCCAACGCTACATAGAAAGCTCAAGAACCAATGTTGAAATTATCATGACATTAGGGTGTTTTCGCACTACAGGTGTTTAGATTGTGCACAAAAAATGTTTCTAATAGTGTAAAGCAATTGATTTAAAGACATAATATAATAAATAAAGAAAATACCAAAAATATTTCAAAATAGTAAAGTTGGAATATTTTGGAATTTTTTAGTTTAGTTGATATTATTTAGGAATATTCTTGGAATATTCTTACTAATGCCTTTCTATCCGCTTGCAAACCATGTTGAATGCATATTTCAGCCACACCACACGCTCCGTTTTTATTAGCCAACTAAGCTCGCAAAAATATTTTTGGGAACATGCCATTATTAAGGCCATTACTATAAAGAAACAAGAATTGCCACTATAAACGTCTAATATCCACCTTGCTAAGTGAATCTTTTTGGAATCTTTTTTGAATATGATACCTTTATGTAACATGAATTGAGGAAAAATTATTGCCATTACTCTATCTTCAATGAAACGTATCAATTAAGGCATTAACATACTTATTGTGCATCATCACGAGACGCATTGTATTACATTTTGATCCAAATACTATTGTATATTATTTTTGAAAATTTTAATATATGTACAATCCTAGAACACCTTGTCATTGTTGTTAACATTTTCTTAAAAGACCAATTTCAATGACCAATAGTAAATGTTTACTGCCAAAATTTCGCTTGATATGCGATGTCGTCCTACACATTTTGGACGCCCTACCATGAAAACACCCATTATGACTTCAAAAATAAATATGCTCATTGATGCAATTGACAAACGTAATTCACGTACCCAGCTGGTGTAAAGTGCTTGAAGAAATCAAGGTTGGTTTCCAAGTTGTGTCGTGGTCATAACCGAATTGAGTCATCAAAAGAGACTTCTCTACCTGTTTTGATAAAACCCAACACAAGTTTGATTAGTGAGGTTATAACTAAATGAAAAGAAGATTAGATAGATGACCAAAAGTTGGATAATGGCTACCTTATTTAGGCTTCGTCAATATCAACCACAAAGCGTTTTTTTTATCATATTTCTAGTCAGATATACAATCTCTCATATATTTACCCAAGGATCTAATAACCTCAAAATCCACAATAATTTCAATGGCTCCTATAAAATTCCTCCGGCCAACATAAGGATAAAAGTAATGCATCTATAGTAAAGAAGTCTCATTTAATGTGAGAAGTTTTGTCCAACAAGGATCCAAAAACTTCTAAAGAATGACAAAAAAGAAAAAAGAAAAAAAACCAAACAAACGATTTTACAGTAAAGAAGACAATTTACCAATTACCACCAGCCTTTGAGAACCTCACAAAAATAAAATAAAATAAAATAATACAGGTCTACAAAAGGATAAGATCATTGAATGGTGTTTTAATTTTTTTTTATAGATTTCCATCCTTCTTTTCCCTTAAATTATTTTATTTCATAAAATACCATCATTGCAGAACATATATACATAGCTTAGCTTGACAGCTTAGTTAACCCTTTAGTGCCCACGGTGATTCTGGAGAAACCATAGTTTTTCTTCGTGATATTTTTTTTAAAACCCTTTGTGTTGAAAATAGGGATACGATTAATAGTACTCAATCATTTAAATGTAAGCATAGCTTAACCTCTAAAGGACCAAGTGTCCTAACTAGGACATTTCAATGTTCAGGTAGGTTCCCATGGTGTCAATTTTTATTTTTATTCTATGAAATAAATTGTGTGAATTTAGTATATCGATACAAATATGAAGATCTAATTTTTTTGGATTCCGACTTTTTAAGCAGAAGTTATGAAGCAAAAGGGGCTTTTTTGGGGGAAATGGGCAGTGCAGGCAGGGCTCAAAATAAACCTCAGAAATTATTATTTTTCAACCCTGACTGTAGAATCTTGTTTTAGATTACCAGGAGAGTGCATGGTAAAATTTTAATAGAATTTGACTATACAGATTGCAAGAATATAGCGTTTGAAGTGAAAAGATGAAATTACAATCTTTTTTGATATTTTCCGACCATCTTTGAAGACATGGAAAAAATTGTTAAATTGGTAGAAAAAGAATAGAAAGAGTTGAAAATGATGCTCAAAAACAAGAAAAACTTGCGGTCCTTTAGGGGTTAATCAAACAAGTGTCGGTTAAATCTTGGTAAGATCGGATTGTTGAATTGGAAGACTATAGTATGTCTTTGAATCGTATAATGCACACTCACAAATGAGATTTTGGAGAGTGTGACTTCAAAGTTAACTAGAATTTGGGTTAAATTTTCAAAAATAAAAGTGAAGTCGTTCAGCAATGACCTATGACAACACATTCGTCTCCATTGCAATTTTTCATATCAAGAACATACTCACACATAATTATTGTGAATTGTTTAAGTGAGTATGACTTATCCATGTACGGTTTAGGACATAATTCATATGTTAAAATATGAAAGGAGTTGGTACATTGATCAAGATCGGAATACATACACTATTAGAACATGAACAAGAGAACACAATCCAAATAGAATAAAAAAATAACAAACTTCCAAACACAAGAAATACTGCATAGTACATGTGTTGTATTTGTCAGCATTTTTTTATTTTGAAGTATTTACAACATTTTGGTGTTTTGTACATAAGTATTTTGGTGTTCTACTTCATAATGATGTTTATGTTTGCTAAACAGGTGTGATATACAATTGTACACATTTGAACCTTGCAACTCAACTTTAAACACCTCTCGGATTAGGAGATATGCCAATTACAAGAGACTCAGTGACCACAATGTGGTTAACTTGGCTTTACAAAGTTAACTCTACATAAAATCTAGAGAATATTGCCCTTGTCCTAGAAAAGTCCATGATATCCTCTTAAATTTTGTCCCAAAATAAAACCATGAATTCCAATTGTATTCATTCACCACCGGCAATTAAGTTTGGCATGCGCTGAATGAGTACTTCACGGCATTGCATACAATGTTGGCAACTTAATCCATGGATTTCGATCATATTGATCATGGATTTAGATCATCTTGATAATGATATTGTCATGGATTTTGATCATGCATACACAATTTAGCAGTTAAAACACTCCCTCTATACTCACTTAATCCATGGATTTGCATCATAGTCAACATACCTCCCTTGTAATCACAGGATTAAACTTAACCCCTAAACGTCAGAGCGTCCAGAAAGTGGACGACTAACATATTCAAATCCTTCTCACATTCTCATTAATGCATGGATGAAAGTCATCCAATTTTTTGGAGATTCTTCACCAAGTTGTTGTCCTATCTAACGGTTGGATTTAGTCATACTTGATTACATATTTTTCTAAAATTAAAAATGTAGAAGTATGTCAAGTCATTGACCAAGCCAAAATTGCGTTGACTGTAGCTCAAAAGTGGCCTTGCAAAAATGAGGTCATAGATTTAAGAAACACAAAAATTTCAAAAAATCACCATGTTTAAGAGTATCTCATTTCAAATTCATTTCAACAAATTTTACTCAAAAAATATTAATATTTTGTTTGTAATCCAGTTTAGAAGGAATTTCAAATTTTAACTTTCAAATTTTATAATAAAATATTGGTGATAGTATTAGTGAATCGAACCGTACGGATGGAATCTAAAATTCAAAATCTAGAACTTTCATTTGTATATCTATTCCAAAATATTCTTCTAAATAGTACTTTATGATGATTTTTCTCAAATTGTCAATTCCAGGGACACCCTCCTACGTTTAGGGGTTAATCCATGATTATCAGTATAAACAGTGCAAAATCCATGAATTTTAGTGAAAACATGGTCCTTTTGTGGAACCGAGGGAGTAACCTACTATTCAGATTCTCACTACACACAATAATCACCAAAGAAACAAAATACAACACCCTCGTCACAAATACCCACAACTAAGTATGAAACGTAACCCCGCAACTACAGCCAGAACCACAGATGCCAATTCACCATGCAAAAAATAAACAATCATTAGGCAAAAACCTCCAAATCGAGATAATCACCATTGATGATAAACTCAAAGCAATTCAGCACTAGGAACACTGTACCACATGAACATGAAACTCACCAAATGAAGAGAATCAAAAGAAAAAAAAAGGGGGGAGGGGAAATTTTCAAAAGGAAATTGACAAAAATGTATTTTACAAAATAAACATTGCTATCAATTAGAAAACAGAGAATCAACATAATATTTCCAGAATCGTAGAGAATATTGCATGAGTTAGAGAAAAACAAAATAAATATTCCGCAGGAACTGTCAATCCTGATAGCCGGATACGGTAATGCCACCAAGAGAAAAAATAAAACTAATCATTATATAGCTTGATGAGGAGATAATGTCCCCAAATTTCAACA
Source organism: Pohlia nutans (assembly GCA_022496805.1). Taxonomy (NCBI): domain Eukaryota; kingdom Viridiplantae; phylum Streptophyta; class Bryopsida; order Bryales; family Mniaceae; genus Pohlia; species Pohlia nutans. The sequence goes on from CM040085.1 coordinate 38,679,078, forward strand.
CGAAAGCCCATGTGTCACATGCTTGCCAATAACCAGGCTTCAGAAGTTCCTACAAGTTCTGATAAAAGTTGCACTACACCTCTCTAACAGTCTACCTGTCACCAGGAAAAAATCACGGATGGATGATGAACCTCAGATGGCGCAGCATCTAAACGCTTAGTTTCATAGATTTCCTTCTGGCAACACACTTTCGTCACCCTGAGACTGGACTAAAAACAAATGGACCGCAACCCCATATTCAAACCCCTTCCACTAATCTCCTCCTACAACGTCTAATACTTGTTACAGCGCAAGTGATGGGAACAAAATTGTATTCGCAACTCACTCCTCTGCGAGCCAATGTTCAACTCACACATGAATCGTATGCTGGCAAACATGCTGAGCCATTCTATCGTTTTATGTTCAAACTGCAGCAACTGCAGGAGGACCGTTGCTGCGGTCAGCTTGTGGTGCACCGCTATTGCGTCTCGGTGCTCTTTGGCCTTCCGAGCGACGTTCACCTCCACTGTATGCTGGCGCACCGGTGCCATTGGAGTTGGGATACCCTCCTCGGGATGGTCCGGAGGCGCCACGCCCGCCCCTGCTACCACCATCACGCTCCCGTGAATCTTGCCCCATTCCACGCCCATAGCTTCGCCCACCACCATATGAACCACGTCCTCGACCTCCCTCGCCCCTGTCACTCCTGTAAGGCCGTTCACCTCTGCTGTCGCTTGGACGCCTCGGGCCTGTTAAATGCCACCGTTGTCGCTCAATACAATTTTTAAAAAAACTCCGCACATTACCCATGACACATACAGCCAGCAGTGCCATGCCCACTGGTGATAAAATATCACAAAATATTTATAACAAAGAATGGAAAGAATGAGATGTAACACACGAGTCCTCCGTGCAAGGCCAGCTTACCGCGACCCATGGCCTTCTTTTCTTCAATATACACCGGCCGCCCACCAATCGACACAGGAGAAGCCTGCACAGAAATCAATCATACCAGTCAATCACATATCTTGCACTAAATCACCACTGAAATCATCATATCTCTATAAATCTGAGGAGCATTCAACATGTGCCACCACCATCCTACAACCAACCATCTGACTGCATACTTCTTCACTGCTCCTGTCCTGGCGGAATATAAGAATTACCTCAATAGCACCTTGAGCTCCTGCTGGTTCTTCAAACTCCACAAACGCATAGCATACACCTTGCTGTTCACCAATAACAGAATCAGCATCCGCATGTACTATAAGAGATCCATTTATGCACTATACACAAACCTCACACAAGCTGGCTGCATGCCGCACCGGTACCACATCCCATCATTAAATGCACAGGCCGCATCATTAAAGGCCAGCAATCTCTACCTTCTGGTTCTTCACATTCACACCACCAGGCTTCACCAGACCATACTTTGAAAGCTCCTCTTCCAACTCCGGCACTGTGATGTTCATTGGCAAATTCTTCACATACACAGACCGCCCATCGGCTGCACAACCACTCATATTAGAACCCACCAAAGTTTCCTACTCCAGGCCAAACAAACACCACTTGTCAACCAGTAGGCTATTCTATGCAAAGGTTCAACATGAGCTCTTCGCTTAAAGATTACACTCCCGTCAATGCTCTCCGCTTCATGCCCGACTCACCTTCACTGTCCACGGGAGCCACTTTCTCTTGGGTTTCCTCTGGGAGCGATGAAACAGGGACCGGAGCAGCTGCAGCAGGGGCAGGAGACGGTGATGACGTAGCTGCAACACGTTCCACTGCGGGCTGAGGTGCAGCCTTTATCGGAGTGCCATACACCTTAAGCTGCATACACAGAGACCGCCCAAAATTAGTTTCAACCACTCAATAAAACGCAACACCACATCATAAAACGCAAAACCACGTTCCAATCACACCACTCCAAATCAGAAACATCCAAGGTCCAAATCAAGCCGCCATCACTCACAATCGACGCATAAGAGTGCTTCTTCGGCTCTGGCTCTGGCTCGTGAACGGTAGCAGCTGGGCTGTGCTGGACCATTGGAGACTCGGGTTCCTCAATCACTGGTGTCGCCGTACTCTCCACTGGCGATGGGCCCACGTCGTCCTCAGTTTCGGTTGGTGGTGCCTCTGAAAGGTCGTGGACTTCCTCCACTGGAGCTTCGCTCTCCAAAGGAGGCGTCATCTCCCTCACCACCTCAGGTTCCGGTACTGGGACCTGTTGTTCCAAAGCTGCATATGCCACACGCAAACCACATTGGGTCACCATCGGCACCAAAACCCAAGCTGCACAACACACCACGTACAACCCACGCACACTTATATCATCCCTCTACTCACCCGGCTCTGGAACAGGTTGATGAACAACTGCTGGCTCCGGATTGTAAGCAGACTGGTTGCTTTCAGCGCGTGGCACAACAGTCTGGTGAGTCTCCACGTCCAGATAGCGGAAGATGTCGTTCAAAACGAAGTATCCTTTCTCCTGCGGGGCCAGAAAGAAGCTCTGAACAAAGTTTCTCTTCTCGTTTGACTTGGTAGATAGCGATCCAGTCACCAACACCAACACTCCCCCGCCGTGAGAATCTTGAGAATCCACTGTCTTGATCTCTGCCTTCAGCTCGCTGTAGTCTGAGGACATCACTTTCTGATAAATCTCCTGCAAAAGTCATGTCAACAATTTCAGAACGCCAAACAGCAACTTGCTCACAGAAAACCGTCCTACCCACCCAAAACAAATCTAAGCCTCGCTCAGACATGAGTAACAAATCATCCAACCACGTAAACACTTCTTGCTAACATTCAAGAAGGAGCAAGACTAGCGGGTTACTCCCATGAGGAATCATGATTCAGATAACCGACCACAACATCTAAGAATACCAAGAAGAGGAATTCGCTGCATTAGACCTCACATTATTCGTGAGCTCTCCGTCGTCTTCACCCCATCTCAAGAGACTAGAAAAATTAACTAGAACATGACAAGACAGCACGCAACCAGTCACACGTTTCACCAGACACAATTGTGGTATGTCAGTCAAGCTACATGAGCACAAGGCACAGCCTGCTTCACAAACTCTCGGATTAAAACCCAACCCAGAGGGACAGCAATGCGTCCTCACCCGTTGAGTTCCAACGGTGTCGACAGCGCCATCCGCTCCAGCTTCAGCCCGAGTCAGACGACTGGCATCGGTGTAGAATCGATGCACAACCTGTGGTGACTGATGCAGAACATTGTAGTATTGATTCACAAACGCGTTCCCCACCTGCACCACATATCATAGCAACTGCAGCATTAGAAGGCTAAACTGTCACGACAGTACGCACAGAGGTGCGAGAACCGTCAGAGCACTCGAAGGCTTATGATGGCGTCTGTGATGCTCCATACGAACTTTACGTTCAGTGAGACATTACAGTGTACGATAAGTTACTCCCTAAATACACTCTGTAGAACCAGTGTTGTGAGCGAAACTTTCAAGTCGATGATCCTTCTACGAACCAGACATGCATGATGTGCAAGCTTGGACCAAATGGGAAATAAGCGGATCAACAAATTGCTGCGAGAACCTCAGATAAAATTCTTACCACATGTGCGGCTGCAGGAACATGTGCGGGAGGGTTCGCAGGCTGGTTAGCCATGGTTCCTGCAAAATGGATTCGAATAATAAGCTTGTTTAGCATACCACTCGAATCACCCATTCAACGTCCTCTCAAGAGAGAAACAAATTCTGCTCACCTAAGATGAAACCTGCAAGTAACCTACGGACTGGCGATTTGACATTGCAACAGCTCCTAAGCATTGAGAAAAATCTCAACACATTTACAAAACGTTCGCAGATTAAAGAAACTCATATGCCGTTGGCAAAATTGCTCAACACATCCTAAATGTCGACGAACTCCAGATACTGGAAAATATCACATAACCCTACCCAGAAAAGAGCACGTAGTAACTTCTGATATGGAATGGCAAGATCGTCGCTTCTTTTACTTAACACGTAAAGGTAAGAGCCATGATGAACAGTTAAAGCGCCACTGCTAAAAGGTATAAATTCTTTCGCGACGTAGATTACTAACTCTTTACCAAGTTTAGCCATATCCTTTCACGAACAAATATGCTTTGTTCTTTTGCATCAGATCAACGACCGAGTAAGAAAAAACCTTAAAAGAAAAGGGGGGCGACAGACTCTGTCTTCACCTTCCTGACACCGACAACATGAAACACACCAACCAGAAATGTACACAGACGTACCGACACTGCAAGGAACAATGCGACACGCTACCTGGTCTCACACCGCCGCGGTGTGCAGCACTTCGATCTCCCACTGCGTCAAGCTGCGGTAAACTCCCCGACGGAAAGCAGAACGAAAAAATCACAATGATAACTTCGGAAAAGAAGCCAACCGACAGCACGGCACCACGATACCAGCCCACACTACACCAAACCTCGCAACCGCCCCCGGCCCGTTTTTCACCGGAACGGCACCAAAATGCTCCGCACAAAAACCGAGCGGGAGAGGAAACGACCTCGGAGACCGCACAAGCCGTCCGCCAGGCAGGGCAGCGACGACGCAAAGTCGAGGGGGAGGAGAAAGCTCGGCAAATGGCGTTGAGCGCGATGCGGAGCGGGAAGTTCGAAATACAACAACGAAAGCAAAACCGGTTTCAGAGCCTTGTTGGAGGTTTTGCTCAAACCCTAACCCTAATCGAATTAATTAAATTAGTGTTGCCTCGTATTTCCTATGACCTTCTCGAAATTTTCGGCTCCCTGTCTCGTGTGAGGACCTCTTATTGGTGGAGGAGTTCTGGAGAGTTTCAGTTGTGGTCCCAACGATGTCCACTGGCTCTTTAGTTTAAGGTAGAAATATCACAAACCGGTTTTGCACAAATGGGAGTTTGATCATGGACTTATTTTTCCTAAATAGAAAAGAAGGAATCGTGAAGGGGTGAAGTGATTTCATATTTTTTTTGCCGAATAGAAAAAAATTTACAATTTTCAAAGTGGAAAGTTTGTTAAACCCTCTACTAATGCCCTACATTTATCTTAAACCAATAATGAGTTGATCTCAAATCAATATATAGGTTGCCCCATTACTATACCCAAAATAAAGCAAATGCAAGAAGTCAATTGATTGACACTAATCTTCCAAAAAATGATTTAACGTCAGTCTACAATATGGCTTTAATGATAGTATATGACACAGTCCTTTGGAGTGTCTCAGTTTTGTGGTATTTCTACTTTAGAGTTTCAGAACATTCATAACATTTTTGACCCATGTAGAAAATTACCCAATGTGCCATAAAGAAAATAATAATTGCATAGTAATATTAATTTAGCTTTAAAGTTTTATCTCACTTTGTATAAATTTATCTGAAGTGATAATTATATTAGAGAGAAAGGTAGATGAAATTTTTGTGTAGAAGACAAGTAACCAAAGGAGTCAAACAAAGAAATGTATACCACCTTGTTTGTATATTTTCTCCTTTTTTGAATATTTTGTTGTCAAGTTCTTTAATCTTCTTAATCTCCCATTACAATCAAATTCAAGCCTCCAAAAGGCTGCTAACTCAGCCAAATTACCATGCAAAATAATAAGATAATAATATTTTAAGAATTAGCAGCCTTTTGGAGGCCTAATTTTTTTTGATAATGCTTTGTGTTTAGTCCGTTTTACATTTGTTTTTAGAGAAATAGTCCTATCAGATAAACAACTATTAGGCATTACATATATGCTCTAAATGAATGGTTTTCACACTAGAACAAAAATATTATGTTTATGTTCTAAGTTCTTAGAATGCAGCTTGTACAGAGATTAATCCCAAAATGTCCAATTGTACATAGATTAATCTAATAGAGTTCAAATGGCTAAAAATACTACTTTTAAATTTCTAGAGTTTGAAATATATTAGAGTTATCCGTAAAGTCATATTCGGGTAGCTTGTCTTTTGCTTGGAATGTTCTTGATTGAAATAAACGTCACTGCCGAAGCTAGACACCAACATCTAAACAACTTGCTTTGGGTGAGCATGATGCCGGAGTGGGAAGCACGGTGAGATTCCACCTTGGGAACTCAAGTGTGGTTGGAGGTGCTTCTCTTGCATTGGGAAGGTGGCACGTTCGAATCTCTTTAACAACACAAAATGTGGTGATTGGTCTAAAACTTTTGAACCAAAACTAGTTTTTGCTCCCTTTGAAGCTAAAAATTGAGTTATGCCTTGTCTTTTCTTTCCTAGTGAAAATTTGCTAAAATTTATGGATAACTCTATTTTTTAGGAAGTTTTGAAGAAGATATCAGATGCCTCAATAGAAAAAATAATTTATGTTCACCATTTTTTGGGGTTGGAATATATATCATGTAGGAAGCTTTTAAAAAGTTATTAATTGTATGAATGAAAAAGAGAAATCATGTCCTACATTTTTGGAGTTGATTTATATCATTTAGAAAGGTGTTAAAATATATCAATCCAAAATATATATTATGAATTTTTTTACCAATACAGATATATGTTGGAAGTTACTATAAATGACAATTATATTTAAGGGATAATTATTTTGTTTTTATTTGGGTACTTAGGAAATCCAACATTCAAAATGCATCTTATGTAAGTTGTCATAAAAAAAACACCATTGTTGGCAACAGCTTATCTCAACGCAAACGCAAACAATGTCCGTGTAGTAAAAGCTTTGATATGTGCGGGATTTTATCCGTACATTGTACTGTACGGGTGTTGCACCCAGAGAAGACGTATGTGGAAACAGAAGGGAGAGCTATGTTGAAAGCTGATGGTGCCCACGAGCTTTGTTTCTTCAGATAGATAGATAGAAACACCAACCCTAAATAAGGGCCGGCGTGAATAAAGTGTCCGTTCGTAATGTCAATGACCCTATGCCCACCGGACAAAGGGACATTGGAACAAAACTACTCTCCCCTTTCGAGGATGGACACTATAGTAACCAAAACAAAGTAACAATGACAGTAACAAAGGAAAAAAGCGGAGTAATGATGGGTGGATGCTATTTTGTATAAAGGTATGCTTAGTGTAAAGTTTTATCACCATGTCATGAGTTCTTTGGTTGGTTGGTGAAAGGCGTTGTATCACGATTATGTGGTCCGGGTTCAAAACCAGTTGGGCTCGTTGAGCAGTGGTGTGATACACATGGATTGGTGCTGCTAGTGAGTTATCATGGCAAGGAAGTTTGTACCAACCAACCGGCCCTTCCTATTCCCTGAGACAAGTTGAGCTAGTTGTTTGAAAAGAGTGGCTAGCAGTGGTTTTCACCATTACCCTCCCTCTTTTAATGTACTACGTCTCTTGGTATTGTTTGATTATTCTCTATACGTCTTTTATGTAAAAGGATAGATCTGGCATATTGTATGGCAATGGTATTTATTGCTTTGAATGTGTGTTTTATGGAGGTTTCGCAAATGTTGAATTTTGTTTCTAGTTGTTTCATTGAGGGGACGTGTGTGGTTCCTCTAGCTCCAGCTATAATGACTATGATAGGATTTACTTTCCAACCTTGTTGTATGATGTTATTAATTAGAGGTTGGTATTTTAAGATTAGTCTGCCAATTGTTTCTGGTGAAAATCTGTCGTTTGTGTATGTGAATTCTATGAATTGTATGGTTAGGTTATCATCGGGGTTTAGAGGAGGTGGGCTTTGGTATGGGAGGCCTTTAATGCATAATATATCTGGTTTGAATCTGGCATTACATTGACATCTTTGTTGATTACAAGTACATGGTAATAACCATGGAGGAACTGTGTTTTCTTGTGGGTTATTGTTGAATGTGCCCGCATTCATGAGAGTGTAGCATCTTGATTTATTCGAGGATAGTATTAATTTTCTTAATTCCCATACCGCTTTATTGTGTCTTTTGGTTCTTAGTGCGTGGATATGGTGTTGTTTGCATAGTAAAAGTACATGTAGCCATGTATCTGCATCTTGTGAATTACAGATGGGACAAGTTTTTGAGGGGAATCTTTGTATGCCGATTTTTTTTTTTTTTCTGGCATTACCCATGTATTGACCAGTTCTAAATTTTAGTATGCTTGTTTTTTGTGAGTCTGTTATTTCTGGATTATTCCAAAAGTCATTGGACATTTCGTTATCTATGATGGAGTTTGTTGTCCATTTGTTAATGTTGGGAAAGTCTTCTGCCAGTATTTCTAGGTTATTTTCTCGGTCATGTTTCTTTATGTATTCTTCCAAACATCTAACTGGTCCTTTGTCTGGTCATTTGATACGTCCGGGCCATGTGTCTTTTTGGAAGTAGTAAGGTGTGGTATGTGCAAATTCATGTGGATTTGCTGCTTTTTGATAACCTCTTTTCATGGTTCCTTCTTTTGCGAGTTGATCTGCGTGTTCATTTCCGTTAATTTTAGCGTGTGCTTTAACTTTGTATATTGTAGTTGGTTGTGTTCGCTTTTTTAGCATTTTTAGCATTTCTTCTAATATGGTTTTTCGGCATGGTTGTTTTGTTGGGTTGGGTGTTTTAGTTGTGTGTTTAGAACATGTATACAATTGAGACAATCAGTAAAAATATGTGCAGGTTCGTTTATGTATTTAGTGGTGATTAGTGAGAGTGTTTCATGTATGGCCATTAATTTTGCTCTGAAGCATGTTTGTAGTCCAGGCAGTCTTTTTGATATTTGTACATCTGGTTTAGATGAGTTGTAGATTCCATATCCAGCTTTTTCTTTTTTCCAATGGCCATCATCATCTTCTTTAGGTGGTAAAAAGGATCCATCTCTGTAATAGCTATATTGTGGTAGAAATTTTAGTGTGGTGTTTATTTCGAAATTTGGAAGGGGATTTACCCACATGTTTTGTAGATTGTCATAGGGTGGGTATATGAGTTTGTTTCATTTTGTGCTTTTGTTAACTTTTGTGTTTGGTGGTATAGGTGGTGCTGTTTGTGTGTGGTATTGCGAAATTTGTAGATTTTCAATTGTTGTGTTTATGGTGTCTATTTGGTTTATTGTGCCAATGTTATTGTTTTGATGGTGAATACACCATATGTGCATTGCAAGTGGTTAGTTTCGGGTTTTGTTCGGTTCTAGTGGTATTGTTGGTTCGTCATATGTAATGGTGTCCGCGGCAAAATGTATGATGGCGTGCGTATCCGGAAAGGGTCCTTTGTATGGTGATAGATTTTGGTACCAGTTGGTGTCTGGGATTGCTAAGATGGTGACAGTTTCAGGGTCTTGTTTTGCTGCTAGTCTTGCCCAATGTATTGCTTGTTGTGCTGTTTCGGCGTCATTTGGGTGTGCATATCCGATGCCTTTCCATTTGTATTGAAAGGCTGTCCCTAGTGAGCCAAAAATCTTGTCTCTGGCGAATGTTGAGTAGAATTGGGTAGATTTCATGGAACATGTAATTGGTGAGGAAAAGTATGAGTGTGTTATATTAAATGTTGTTATTAGTGTGTCTAGAATGTTGGATGGAATGGTATGGTGTGGTGTTTTTATTGTATTCTTTTTGTGGTTTTTGTGTTCGTATCTTTGGTATAACCACACTACTTGTGTTTCAAATGTTTGTATAGTAGGTATTAGTCTGTGGATGTTGTATTTGTTGTTGTTATATTGTTGCCATAACCATTTTATTCTTGTAGTCGGAATGGTGGTGATATATTTACCGGTGTCGTTATATATGTGAGTTTTATCATTTTGTGTTTGAATGGTGCATTTGTTTGTGTCTATGTCTCTTTCTGGGTTACATTCAATTGTGGATGTTTTAATGTAGGGGGTTATTGTTGGAGGTGGGATGTATCTTGTGTCTCTATTTTGTACGGGTGTAAATTGTGTATTTATGATATTTTGATAGTGTTTGTTTTTATAATCTGTGTAATATTTTGTAAGTAGGTTTAGATTATGGTGTATTATTGTTGGTAGATTTAGTGGAAATAGTTCGCATTGTTCTAACCATTTATTGTATGTTATGTGGTTTGAGTCTATCCATTGACATAGATAGGTGTTGTATTTTTTAGATATTTTATATTTGTCTTTTGTTGTAATTGTTTTATGGTTTAATATTGTGCGAATGGGGAATCTTATGGGATCGTTTTTTATGTTTTGTGGTGGGGTTGGTTGTTGTAGTTGTGGAGGTTGAGGGAGTTGTACGGGGTTTATTGGTGTTCTTGGTGTTATTCCGTGGTTATATATTTTATATTTTTCTTAAAGTGTACGGGGTGATAAGTGTATTCGGCATGTATTTGGGCAATCTTGGGTACATTTTGGTTCACAGAAGAGTTGTTCTGCTAAGTTTAGTGCACTTTTGTCTAGTTTAGTTGGATTTTGGTAGTATATTTTGAATTCTTCTGGTGACATTAGTTTTGTGCCGTTGGGAAGGATGATTTGATTTATATTGTAAATTTTGTGTGCCATTAATTTATATAATAATTTGATGAAGAGTTTTGGGTCTAAGTGTGGAAGTTCGTTTATGACTGTAGATCGACATTCTTTTTCTAGTTCGGTCATGTGGAGTTGGAAGTTTTCTTCTGTGCTTTTTAGGTGTATATCACCTGCTGTTTTCAGAAGGAATAATGTTCGTGTTGTTGGTGACGTAATGCAATCTTGGCGTTTAATTCTTGGGATGTCTTCGGCACCACCGGCTTTAGCAAGTATGTGTTGTATTAATCCTTTATATATTATTCCTAGTCTTCCTTTGTCGTTAAGTGCATTTCGAAGTTGTTCACCAATGCATCTAAGGTAGGCATTTTTTAGAGAGAAGGCTTCTAGTCCAAATAAATCATGGGGAAGTTGAGTTATTATGTTTGCGGTGCTTTTAGGTAGTCCGCATATTGTTTTTTGGATTGCAATAATTTTCTTGTCAAGTTTTTTAATGGTTGGTAGTGAGTATGGGATTGCAAAGAAGCTGTAGGCTATGCCTGCTCTGATTACTGTGTCCACCATACTGATTCTTTGTTTAATAGTGGCAGGGCATTTTGATAGTTGTTTACATTGGTCTATTATTTTAGTTGTGGTGATATGTGTTTGGAGTTTCCATTTTAGTGATGGAACTAATTGTATGCCCAAGTATACATAAAGTTCATTTTGATGGAGTACTGGTAGTGTTTGGTCTCTGTAACTGATTTTTTGGGTTGTCATGTGGATTTTAAATTTGTTTGGTTGTATTTTGGTTTTATTTGGGCAACCGGTGACAGCACATTTTGTGACTCCCAAGTCCATGCCTGCCCATTCACAGAATTTGTCAATTTTGTTGAGTTGTATTTGTAGTGATTTTGTATTATTTGATATAGCTGCTAGGTCGTCTGCGTATGCTGCAGAGCTGATTTTTATTTTTGATGTACCAAATGTGTATCCATTTTCCCCTCTTTGTAACCATCTCAAGAGTGGTTCTAGAAAAATTAAGAAGAGATACGGACTAAGTGTGTCTCCTTGTATGGTTCCTCTTTGAATCGGTATTGGTTTTGTTTTGCCAAAGTGTTCTCCGGTGAGTATGGTGTTTGAGTGGGAGTAGATGTTTCCTACTAGCATTATTGCATCCACCGGGTATCCAAGGTCTTTCATTATAGCTAAGAGTCTTGCGTGATCTAATGAGCCAAATGCGTTTTTGAAGTCTATATATAGTAGATATATGTCTTGATTTGTAAATTTTGCGTCCTCTAGTGCAGCGATGAGGAGTTGTAGTTGTCTTGCTGTGCTTCTTTCTGCTCTGAATCCTTCTTGACTATCGTGTAGGATTTGGTATTTTTCACCGTATGCTGATAATATGTATGTTAGTGTACTGGTGAAGAATTTGTATATTGTATTTGCAAGTGCAATTGGTCTGTGGTTTGGCAGTTGTGCGGGATCTCCTTTTTTGTAAAGTAGTATGGTTAGACTTATTTTCCATGAGGCTGGGATTTGTTTTTGTTTGTAGCAATGAGTGAAAAATAAAAATAGTAGTTTATGAAAGCTTTCGGGCATATTTTTTAGTATTGAGTTGGGGATTTTGTCTGGGCCTGGTGTTTTATTGTTAGATAGGTGTTTGAGACACATGTCATATGTTTCTTTATCAAAGTATTTATAAAGTGGGATTTGTGGGTTTCCTCTTTTTTCTATTACAAATCCATCAAGGTCGTGCCATGGGTATTGTCTAACTCCGCAAGTGCACTGTGATGGGTGTTCGGGTTGGTAGTAGCATGTTGGTACTGTAGGTCTATTGCTAATTGATTGTTGTATGTGGATTTCATTTGCTATGTCTTCTGGGCTGGTTAGTATGTTGTTGTTTCTATCCATAATGCAGTCTAATGGTGGTGTTTCTTGATTTTTGAAAACTTTTTTGTTTATTTTCTTTGGGCTTTTGTCGTATAGTTGTCTGTATTTTGATATTGCCTTTTTTTATACAGCTTTGGGTATATTTTGTGGTGATTTTCCGGGCTTATATTTTTGCTGTCTTGGCTATTTCTACTAGTGATTGGATCCATTCTTGTTGATTTTGTTCTTGTGATGGGAGTGGTGGGATGATGACATTCGTATGGGCTTTTAGTTTTTCAATTATTGGGTGTGTTTGCCAGTTTTGTGTAATTTTTTGTTATGTATATTGTTTTTCTAATGAGGTGGTAAGTAGATAGGTGCTTTTTCCATGTTTTTTGTAATTTTCTTGGTAGAAAGCCTCCTTGTTGGGAAGTACGGTTTGTTAATGATGGGAGTGGTGGTGCACTACAAGTTTCTTGGATTTTATCTGATATTTTTTGTATCAAGTAGTCTAGATCTGTACAAGCTGTTTGCCATTGGTTGTTTGTTAGCTGTTCATTGGATAGTATTGTGGTGAGTTCATTTATTTGTATTGCATTTTCTTCACAAAATTCTATTTGAATTTTTCAATATTTTCTTGTGGTATAGGGTTTAGAATTCTCATTGTTTTATTTGTTATTAGTATAGGTCTTGCTAGTAAGGTGTTTGGTGGTATGTGTAGCGTTACTGGCGAGTGGTCTGAATTTAGGTTGTGGTCATTATCTGTAGTTGATGTGTATAAATTATTATTTGGTGTTTTGATGTAGTATCCATCAATTAGGCTGGTTTGGTTATAGTTTTGTCCCCCTTGTCTGGTGAATGGGCAATCTGTTGGGATGTATTCTAATTGGAGATTATTTGTAAATGTTCTCCATTCTATGTCTTCTGTTTGTGGTGGGGTTGTGTCGGTTTCATTTTGTCGTCCTATAAGTGCTATGTCTCTGTTAAAGTCACCGCATAATATATGTGTGATATTTGGGTGTGCATTGATTTGTTCTGTAATGTTTTGTTGGATCATTGGTATATATTGTATGTCTTCTGCATGAGACGAGATGTACATGTGGATAATTAGCCAAGTTTGTAGTGGTTTATTGTCAATTTTTATTATTTGTAGATAGGGTGATATTTCTTTGGGAGTTGGGATTTTAGTGACATTGCCGGGGTATGCGTACTTTTGATTTATAAGTGTGAGGAGACCTCCTCTTGCAGGTATGTATGGCATTCTTTGTTGTATGCATCTTGTTAGGGCATGTGTGTTATTAAAAATTAATTTGTATTTTGGGAATAAGTTTTGTATATATTTGGTGGATTTTGTAGCGGTTAATTTAGTTTCTTGTATTGTGATGATAGCGGGTTCATCATATGTGTTGGAAATTAGTTCGTGTAAGTTTGGAAGGGCTGTATTTAGTGATGAGGCATTCCATGTAATAAATCTCGTATTATAGTTTGTTGTATGTATTTCTTGTGGTTGTGTTGTGGGTATGTTTGGAAGTGGTGGGGGATGAGTATACTCATGTAATGGTTCATGTATTTTTAAGGTTTCTTCTAGCAGGTTGGTAGGAAGGAATGGGAATTTATCAATCATTATTTGATGAGTTATTGATCCATTGTGTTGATGAATAAAAGTATAAATTTCTTTGTGAATGGTATTCGGTGGGTTTATTAAGTTTTGATTATTGTTTGTGAATTCTATGTATGGATGTGTAATTGGGATATGTCTTTCAGGTGGGTTTTGTAGTATGGCCATTTTTTCTAGTAGTATTGTTGTTGAGTCGGGGTTTGGGATTTGTATTAGGAGTTGGTCACATGTTTCTTTTGATGGACTGATAGTGGTAATAAGCGCGTATAGTATTCTTGGTGATGGGTGGTGTTGGTTTTGGTGTATATATTTTGATATATATATTTTGATATATATATTTTGATATATGTGGATAGTCATTACTAGCTTCCGTTGGTGTTTATTTCTCCTAAGATTGTTTTTGAATAGTTTTTTATGTTTTAGTTTCTTTGAGGTGTTTTGTTTAGTTTTCTTTTGAGGTGTAGTCGTATGATATTTTTTGTTATTGATGTTGGGTGGTATGTTTTTTATTTTGAGGAACTTTTGTGTGTGTTTTAAGTTTATTTTATTGTATTTTTTGGATATAATAATACAATATAGTATTTGTATATAGGTACTATTGTTGGTATAAGTATTGTAGAATATTTGTAGAATGTAGGTATAGTAGAATATTTGTAGGTTATTGGGCATGGGTCCTCGATTAGTTTCACTATCTCCATTATGTAAAAGTAAAAGGTGTAGGGGAAATATTCTATTGTTTGTTTTGGTATATTTTTTTTTGTTGATGTTTTTGGTATGTGTATTTTTGTGTTTTTTGGGCTTTTATTGTGTATTTTGTTTTGTTTGTATTGGTATGTTTTGGGTATCTTGTGGTGTTTTGTATTTATGTATTTTTTGTATTTTGTATTTTTATTGTTTGTAATGTATGTTGTTTTGTTGGTTTTTACGTATACTATGTGGTTTTGAGTTTTGGTGTTAGTGTTTGAGGTTTTACTTTTTGTTTTGTTTTTGTTTTTGTTTTTGTTTTTGTAGTGACCCAAATTGTAGTTTGGTATATTTGTGCTAATATTTAGTTTATGTATATTGGTATGGGTGTTGGTTTTGGTATTGGTGTTGGTGATAGTTTTGGTATTGGTATTTGTATTGGTATTAGTTTTTAAATTGGTATGTATGTTGGTGTTGGTATTGGGATTGGTATTGGTATTAGTATTGGTATTCCAAGATGGTATTGTAGAGGTATGTATGTATTTTTTGGTATTAGTGTATACCTTTTTGTATTCAATAGGTGGTAGGAATACAATATACGTATACCATAATGGTATGTATGTATATATTTGTTGATGGTATTTTGTGTGAAGAGTATTATAAATACTGCGTATAAATACTAGGGTTTTTTTTGTTTTTCTACGTACTTTGTATTAGGCTTGTATAAGGTATGTATAAATACTATGTATACTATTCTGTAGTCTTTTTTCACTCTATGTTTTTTTGATTTTCTAGGGTTTTCCTAGAGGTGCTCCCCTTGATATCTTGGATGCCTTTTAATGCTAACATGAGAGTCTTGGATGAAATCAATCTTTGATTGAAGCTCTTCATGCATTGCATTGTTGATGGTCCTATCTTCCTTCATCCTTAGCTCCATTTCTTCTCTCATCTTCTTGTTGCTTGTCTCCACAATTGTAATGACGTCCTCTTTTGTGATGGGTGGAATTGTGGTTGTTAGTGATGACACCGTGTTGACTAACGCCATGTTGATGTCATTAAATCCCCATTTCTCGATTTGCTCTTTTGATGGTGGTTCTAGTCCTTCCAAGCTTCTCCTATGAGGCAAGAAATCAACATAATGACCACCAATGGTTAGAGTTTTGTTGAGAAATTTCCGGTGCACTATGGGATTAACACATTGAACATTAGCACTCCCATTATGCTTGGTTCCAACCTCCCTATCGTACCAAATGGAGGTGATATTTCTAGCATCCATGAGTTTGTTAATTTCCTCGGTGGTGTCATTAACCGAAAGCAAAATTGGAAGATGAGAGAGAGTTAGAGTGATGGCATCCTTTTTTGCCTTTGCCTCCGGTGTCATGCGAATGCTAGAGGTGTTCTTCCTTTGAGGAGCAATGATTTCTTGCTTGGCGGGGATGTGATGTAGTCGGATTTTGTCCGCTTGTGATGGAGTGGGTGCCATGATAAAGGCATGGCTATCTTGAGTGCCCTTGTGCACTCCAGTGATCTCAAAATCTTGTTTCCTACGGAAACTAGATTCTAAGATATCATAGAAGAGAGCGGAAGCGGATACATCCACTATATTTTCACTCTTAATTTTGATGGATAAGTTGTTGTTTCTAGCAACGGCATGGAAGCTCTTGCAAACTTTACCCAAGTAATTGTTTGAAGTTAGCTTATCTAAGTGGTCTTCCATATTTTCAAGATTAAGTATGAAGGGACGAAGTCCCTTGAGCATGTTAAGTCCATCAATTTCGGGTCTCAAGAGGTGGAGTTTTATGATACCATTCCACACTCCTCTTTGTCCACCTCTTTTGGTGCTAAAGCAAAGCACCGCAACGGGATCAATAAGATCCGTGCCTAGAGGGATATCCATCTCAATGAGTCTTTGCAAAACCATAGGTTTGATTTGGTCATGCAAATATGGGCTGTCCATGTGAGTTTCGAAGTGTACTTCCATATGGAAGTCAAGTGAAAGTCCGGTTTCAGGGTTTACCGGGATATCAAATGGTATTTGTGTCAAATTGTAATGTTGACCCAATATACCATCCTCTCTAGTCATGGGGTACAGAATTTGAGGAATTCGTGGGTATGCCACGTTTGCTCCCCATGCTTCTTCGGCCTCTTTTGGAGACATTCCTCTAGTGACCATATCCGCAATTGACTCATCCGTGAACATAACCTCATCTTTGCATTCTTTTGCTAGTTTTTCCATATGATGGAATCCTAGCCAAAAAATTGGGCTTCTAGTGGCAAAGAGCGTGTCATGGGACACGATTTGAGAGTCTATTGACTCTTTTGGGATGTTTTCCTTGGGTGTGCCAAATGATAGCTCATCTGAGTCTTCCATGCTCATGGTTTGCTTTGGTGGGCTCCTGGTACGCCCTCTCTGGCTTGCTGTGCTGTGGCTTCTCCTTGCATTACTTGGACTACTGTTTCTGTCTCGACTCGCCGATTTGGGGATGGGGCTTCGTCCTCTCCTCTTGTCGCTGGGTCCGTTGCTGGAGTTATTGCTCGCGCTCCGTGTCCTGATACTCCACGCCTGCTCGTCTTCGATAGTCTTCTGTTTGTCGTTGCGGCTGCTCCGCTCGTTGTTGGGGGCTACTCGCATATCTTGTACATGCTCTTGGGGACAACCACTCTTGGGCATTGCGGGTTGAGCGTCCTGTTGTTGTTGCTCCTCTCCTTGGTTGCCTCTGTTGCCGTCAGGGATGCTGCCGTCGGCTTCCACAGTTCTGGCCTTCCTGGCTTCTTCCCTGGCTGCTTTTGCAGCGAGCAACTTCATCAGGTGGGCGGTGTGCGAGTCTGCTTCCGTGTTGGTGGTACTCCCTTCTCTGTTCCACGTCGACTGCCTGCTCTCCATCCCTTTTTCGATGTTGGTGGTCTTGCGCTCGGACATTGGCAGAGCACGCCAAGAGAAGAGCCTGCAAAGTTTTAGGGTTTGGTGAGGATGCTTACCTTTTGGTGTGGTGTTGCTGCAGTTTTTTGGCGTTTTCTGCTTCTCCGGCTGATGGAGTTGTTGAACTAGGTAGCCGAGGGGCTGGAATTCGTGCTGCGGTCTCTTGCTTGGGCTGCGTTGTTGCTTAATCGATGAAGGAAAGGCACTCTGGTGTTCTCCTAGCTTGTTGTTCCTCAGCTTACTACTATGGTCTCTGTAGACATTTACAAGCTCGCACCAGAAACTAGAAAACTTGGTGGTTTTAGAGCAGCAGTACTTGTACCAACAAGTTAAGGGCAGGTCCCAAATGATGGAGATGCAAATAAAGGTATATTGGTTATACCAATTTGAATTGAGTGTGTAGGGAAGCTTACCTATGATCGTGCCTTCGTTGATGTTGATCTTCCGCTTGGGGGCGTTTTTGATTTGCACAGGTACTTGAGGCTCTACTATCTGGTTGTTGTTGGGTTTGACTTTAAGGGTCGGCCTGCTGTGGCGAGTTGTATAGCACTGCTGCTGCTTGCTGGGGGTCGGCTTTTTTCTCTGATTGTTGTCAGTACTCACATCCTCCTTAAACAAGCTGGTCTTCTTGGGATTCAACGCACCCTTTGCTGGCTTGTCAATCCCTTGCTTTTTGGTCTGCTGTCTCTGGCTTCTGTGAACTTGGGCACCAATCCAGGCGTTGCTGATGCTGAGCTGCCTGTATATCAACGAGGTCGCTCTTGCAAATTCTCTGCTAATGCTGTTAATGCTCACTTCGTTGGTATCACCTTTGATGTTGATCTCCTGCCTGGGTGTGTTCTCGGTTTGGACACGAGTTTGAGGCTTCCGGCTGCTTCTGTTGGGCTCGGTTTTGGGGGCGGATCGGCTGTGTTGGGTTGTGAAGTACTACTGCCGCTTGTTGCGGGCCGGATTCTTGCTCCGGCTGCTGCCAGTAGCCTCTCCCTCTTCAATCAGGCTTGTCTTCTTGATGCTTAACGTGTGCGGTGCGGGTCTATTAGTCTCTAGCTCTCTGATCTGCTGCTTCCGGCTACTGTTAGCTTGGGCAACGATCCAGGTGCTATTGATGCCGGTATGCCTGCAGATCAACGTGGGAGCGATAGCGATCTCTATCCTGATGCTGCTACTATCTACTAGATCGTAATGGTTAGCGATATATGAAATGCAGTCTACGGTACTGAGCATATGCGAGATCACTGCCTTACAGCTATGAATATGGAGGGAAAAAGTGCGAGTAAGATTGCGAGTAAGAATGGAAGTAATAGTAAGATTGATCTGACCGGGGTGTTGCTCACAAGGCGGTGTAGAGTCTAGCATGAGTAAATCTTGCGTGGGCAGATCCGGTGGTCGATGCGGTCGTCATTGCTACATGTTGATCTTCACGCAGTATGGGAGTCTGCTCTCCCTTGATCGCTTCGGCTTCTGGATCTTGTAAGGTCTTCGGTTCCACTTGCTTCCAACACTCAGTGCGTATCCTCAAGCTCGCTCAGTGGTGAGGTCAATACGCGTCCCTTAAGCGGACGAAGCTATCGTGTGAGCCTTGAGCGGTGAGCGGTGAGCGATGAGCAGTAAAATCAAGAATTTTGAGCACAAAAAGTAGGTCAAGCTTAGTCAAACTTTCGTAAATTAGTAAATATTCGAATATTCATCTAATTATAGTAAAATTATGTGACCTATTTCCGTGGAATTTAGTTGATCTGTAACCGTGGAAATATGGTTGGGTGATATTTTATGAGTAATAAATAAATGCAAATGCCAATACATTTCGAGTATATTGTAAAAATCAGAGCGGATTATATACAATATTTAGTTAGCCCTCAACACTGTTTTGGATTGAAGTTGTTCCATAATGAACAGAAAATCAGTGCAGAAAATTGTAGTAGCCCTTTTAGTCTCACTACTGCATTAATAAATCAAGAGGCGCTTACAGAGAATCCAAAATCAGAACTTGGTATCCTACGAGATAAGGTGGGTCAACAACCCACTCTCTTAAAACACGCTTCACTTCATTGAAACTAAAACTAGCAGCGTGCATGAATGTATCAGTCTCAGAATGTAAACCACAAACGACAGTGAATAAATAATACATGTGCTTACAATTGGCCCAGTGACCACACTTTCCAAGTGCTTTGGTCGCCATTTCTTTGAAGTTGGGGTAGGTGCAAGCAGGTAGCTGAGAAATTGTCAAGTGGTATTGCTGGATTTTGGGAGGTGTGCCGGAATCAACATAATACGAATGATATATCTCTATAATAACTAATGAATTGAAAATATTTCAAATTTGACATATAATATGATAATTAGAAAGAGGATAGATTTGCAATGTGTTAAAACGTGAACTAAGTACCTCACTATCTATGCCTTTGAGGTTTGATTAAACGAATTACAATCAACAAGTTACTCTATATTCACAGCAATCTCTAGTCCAATGTTATCATAGCATAATAGAGCAGTGCAATGGAGCACCCTTTTGAAAACTGAATCGAAAAAGAATTTTTTATTTAGATCCATTTTTTAAGTAATGAAAGAATGACATTTGTATTCTATGAATTTTGGGACTATTGTGTCATTGCCATGTAAACTTAGTTTCTAATTGTAACTAAACTGTGGTCCCATTGCAAAAGGGTGCTAAGGAGCATTGCCGAGGGAGTGACTTAAGGAGCTTGAGCTCAGCTTTCTTCTGTATGTCATCCAGAAAGGTGAGTGTTCCGTTTGTAAATAGTGACTGCTGCTAAATGGATCCGCCCAACCAAGTAGAGTGATCGTTAGTATCATTGCTACCGACATGCAACAAAGTATAGGGACTGTATCAGTGCTGACTTTAATTTTGCTGGGTAGGTGAACACCATTTAAGACGTCTTGTGTCCAACCTTCCCTTAAAAATAATTCTCACGACGTTGATTGGATGTCATAGCATGTATTTTATTTTATTTTTCTCCTAGATTTTGGCTGCAATTTTGTGGTCAACCTCAACTTTCTGGTCTCAACTTGGCACTGAAATGAAAAGAAGTGCCCTTGAAATTTGAAATTTTCATCTAGGGACAATGAAGTCACTCTGATTCTCCACCATATAAATTAATCTCTGCAAATTAAATCTGTGTTAGAATTCTCCTCTGCACTTTGATAGTCATAAGATGAACGAGCTTTGATAGAAATCAATCGAACAAAGAAACGAGATGTTTCCAGATGTATTGTAACAAAACGGAAAACGAGATGTTTCCCAATGTGTCGGAGTATACAGAATTGACAGACACGAACACTTATGTAGTCACTCCGATTGCCAATTCTCCACTCCTCTGTACAACGTAACACTGGTCCAATCAATTGACTTAAGCCTCAACTTTCTTTTGAGAATTAATCATCAGTAACTACAGTTGCGAGTTAGGGCCAGTTACAAATGAAACTGCAGAGTGAGGCCTCTCGGTACCGAGGAGGTACTCTGGTGTACTCTGGTATACCCCAGCTTTTGTAAAATGTCTTATTATAGGTTAAGTTGACTGTTACAAAATTCTCATACTCAGGTAAATAATGTGGCACATTATTCTTGTGAGCCAGTGGCTCTGATTGAATTCCTTTTTCATGGGAATCTGAAATAGTGTAAGTAAGCTTCCACTTATTTTCTGGGATGATGAGAGTTGGTCCACTCATGAATCATTCACAACGAGAATCTAATCTTGTAAACAGTCCCCGGTCCCGCTTGACTTCGCATTCGATCGGTTGGTTTTTTGCAAGTAATAATACCGAGGTCAGTGACGTACTCGTTCCATGAGATCTGATTGGTACAAAATGATTGCAACAGGGTTTTATGATCTTTACAACGGCATAATAAGTGTGAGGACCCCGAGGAAGGACATGTGGTTTGACAAGAAAGCCCAGTTGAGCCTTATGTTTTGAGTAGGTTCTATGTGGACTTTCTTTTGTTAAAATTTGATCAACACATGCAATGTTCTTCACTGATTTTACTGATATTAGATTCTGGACCTGTCATGTTGAGAGAGCCCCTCGGTACCGAGAGGGACCACGTTACTTTTTTTCGAATAACATTATCGAACTTGATGTCAGGATCGAACAAGAAAATATACTTATCTTATGCACTTGTCTCGGCTAATGTACAAAGATAGCTCTCGTACATCACATAATTTTCAAGACATAAAACCCATGAATGAACCTAATTTTTCCTGATTCTTGAATTCTTGAGTATTTGCGCGGATTCAATATGGCACTGTAAGCAACATCGTGATTTGCCGTTCAATGATACTGTTCACAATGCTCCAAAAACTTAGATCTAGTGAATAATAAAAATGTAGTGATACTTTCTAAAGTGAGTTGTTAGCAACCATGATTGATCTTTGTTGCTTAATAGCTCTAAAATAGTTAATAAGCTCCAAAAATTCCATTCATACTGAACGACGGTGATGGTCTGGAGAGTAAATTGCAGCTGTATGAAGCGCCTAACAAGTGTTAGGAGAACGAGGTGAGCCTTCTGGAGTCAAATTTTCCATAAGGAGACGTAAAATTAGTATCAGAAAATTAATGAAACGTACTAATACTCTAAAGGAAGGTGTCAGCAACCATGGTTTTATGGGCCAAAATTATACTTATGCGAAAGGATGATGATGCTCTAGAAAACAAATTGCAGCGGCATGAAAGCTCTGAAGGGTGGGAGAGGAATGCTTCATAAAATAAAAATTGATAAGAGATCCAATTCCAAAGGAGTTATTACCACTTCCAAATGGAACTAAAAAATGTAGCGCCTAGAATCGTTATTTTTTTTCGAAGTTTGTCGGCTTTCAGTTGGTCTCTCAGTACCGAGAGGATCGATGTCCAAAATTATGAAGTGGGCCTCAAGGGTTTAGGGCCTCACATCTGTTAGTACTCGCTGCCTCGTATTCCCTTTGTATTCACTTGGATTGAATGAACATCTGCTTGCCTGCTTGATCTCGAGCATTATCGACCTCGGGATTTGCAGTATTGACCTCGAGACAAAATGAAAATTTTGTTAATTGCAAGTCAGATGAACCATTCAGTAACTAAAAATAAATTTTTCACAATAGATTATACCCAAAGAATGTAATACAATAGATTATACCCAAAGAATTGATGTTTTGATGCTTTGAGAATTTCAGAGTTGATGCTTTGATGCTTTGAGAATTTCAGAATTGATGGTTTTATGCTTCCAGAACTATAAGACGAGAGCTGAAGCAGAGTTTTCAAATTCGATTGCTTATGCTGATGCTGGCAGTCTAGGGTTTAGGAATAAGGCCATTCAAGCCCCTCGGTACCGAGAGGGACCTCTCGGCATGTCCATCGAAGTTCATGATTGGACTGGATGGGGTCTCTGGGTACCAAGAGGGTACTGAGGACCCTTGTCGCCATCGTGTATTTGGCACTTGAAGCCCAAAACTATGCCACAAACAACTCTCTCGGTACCGAGAAGGACCTCATTCCCTTGATAGCGATTGTGTGTTGCCTCCCTCAGAGTTTTGGACAGCTTCTAAAGTATAAATTTTGGAGGCTTGTCTTTAGAGAACTTTGTAATCACACTGAAATTGGTCTCTCGGTACCAAGAAGGTCTAAGTGACCAATTTCGCCATCAGAATACTACAAGAACAGGATCGTAGGGCTGTCTTGGAAGGTATTATAGGGCTGTTAGCTTCTTTTGCAATTTCTGACTACAATTTTTAGAATTTTGGGGCGTGTAATATACCGTTGGAAAGGTATTGAAAATACCTTTCCAATGGTATATTACACGCCCCAAAATTCCAAAAATTGCAGTCGGAAATTGCAAAAAACTTTGGCTGCGAGCGTAGTGGGCAATGTTGCAAATTGTGCCCAATTCGACCTCTCGGTACCAAGAGGGTACTTGGAGCTCCAGGGGCAGCATGCGGAAGCTTTTTGAATGTTGTTTTTGAATTGGAATTAATACTCCTTCAACTGCCATTTCTTTCCCACTTAGTCGAGTTCTCGCCTTCTGAGAGCCTCACGGTACCGGCATGCTCAATTCCCTCCCCCACGTTAGTTGCGATTTTGCTTTCTCTCTACAATAGTTGTACTATGTCTTGGTAATATGTGTCAAAGACTAATGTGATGCATAAAACTACAGGATTCTGATGAAGCCCTGCCACACGATGAATGTTGGGACGATTCCCAGGGCAATGACGGATTGTCAATTGATGACACTGAGGTCCAATTTCAAAGGAAACATAAACTGAATTCAAATGCTGTAATCCAGAGTCTTCTCTTTTTGCCTGAAACAAAGAAGTATCAGCTTCTAATTCCTCTATGCAGGATGGTTCCTCTTCCTCTAGTCAGGTCGATTCTTCAGTCGGACATAAAGAGGCTTGAGCAAGATTTTTGGTCTGGCTATAGGGGTGGTGATTGATGTTTCTATGTTTCCATTGCTTATGACCGTGGCGCTTCTATGGATGTTTCCGAGGATCTTATGGGCACTTGGAATAAGCACTGGATTCAGAGAAACTCAGAATTTGAGGAGTTCTTGAGGCTTCATCCCGACCTCTCAATTATTTCATACAACACCAGAGGCCCCTGTAGCAAAGCCTGAGAAAGGCAAGCGGGGTAAGAGAAAGGCTTCCGAATCACATGCTGCCGCTGGCTCTTCCAAGAAGTCCAAGCCAAAGCCTCGAGATGCAGCTCCACCCCCCGTCGCAGTTGTTCCAGTACAGGTACTTTCTGCAGAGATCGCCAATGCTAAGCGATCAAACTTCCAACCCTTTGTGTCTTCATTGAATTTTTTGTCGTCCCAGGTTGTTGCTCAATGTTCCCTCGGTGCTCGCAACCACGGCATCCACTCCCAAGCTCTAGTTCTCAACGAGTCCCTCATCTCACTTGTGGAATTGAAGCTCAAGAGCGACTTGACACCAGCTCCGTGGACTCAAATTCTAGAGTTTGCTAAGAAGGTCTTTTCCATAATTTTGTATTCAGATGTCATAATTGTTTCTTCATATATTGGGAATGTTTGCACTAAATTGTTTCTAACCTTGAATACCTCGGTTTTAAATTGCTTCCAGGTGGGGAAATCAAAATCTCGCAAGTTAGGGGGCGTAGTGAATCCCGATGCATGCCTGGATATGCTCATTGCGGATATCCCGAACAACCTTCTTGTCCCTGGCATTTCTAATCCGTCCACTACAGTTCCCGATTGGAACAAGACCAATGTTGACGACTTTGTGGAGATCCTGTTTGCCTATGCCGTGCAACACTTGTTTGATGATGGAGCTATCTTAATGTTCCTTCTTGAGAGTCCTTCTATACGCAAGGATGTGCTTGGTTGGGCTACTGAATATAGCTACAATATGTACAAGGGTTGGTGGGGCATTAATAAGCTTCGACTCACCTCCTTTAGAGACCCTGCGTGCACGGTAATGACTTTGTCACCTCCCCTACATCCTTCTCCATTATTCATTAATTTCTTCCACCCATCATGATTTCTTGTATCATTTTAAGAATTCCATTTCAACTATGCCAATGCAAACACGACGCTTTTGGGTATTGTTATTTGTCTAGGAGAGTATCATGGACACTCTAGGTCAGTCCAAATTTGTGCTGCAAATCATTCCTGAAGTGCAGGACGCAGGGATTGATTTAGAAGCTGATGATTTCCTACACAATTTCACCACGTCCAAAAGCCAATTGATGAATGGGAGTATTCCGTGGACGGGTGCTCGTGAGAAGGATCCCCGATTTCTGCAAGTCTTCATCGAAGCTTCCTCTAACCTTGGAGATGTGGTACTGGATTAGAATGCATCTACTGGTGAGTGTACACTAGAGAAAATTTGATTCTGGCATCACTTATACTGCATAGAGTCATTCTGAATTACTGTGCACTGGATCTACTTTGCAAGAGCCTCCATTCATGCTTGTCGCCTGATTGGACGCCATATCATTGCCCTAGAGCCCGACTCCGATATCTTCAAAGGAGTGATTGAGGCACTCATGGACCCTAAGATTTCCCCTTCTCCATCTAATATCAAGAGGGTACCTCCTCTTGCCATCAACGACGACGACGTCCCCGCCGTGAAGGTCAAACGGCCGAGATTCTGGTAAGTTCAACTCAATTCTTGCTTCATTTACTTCACTACTACTATCTTCTGTCTTCTATCCTCTCTTCATTGACAATTACGGAACGTCTTTTCCAATTTCTGATGCACTACTCCCTTCAATGATGCAAAAGTACAAGGGTCCGTGGTATTCGAGGTCTATTGGAGGATATCAAAAGTCCCGATGATTCATTCGTTCTACCTTGCTATATACAGCCATTAGCTCATGCCTTTGTAGAAGAACCTCCCAAAAGCTCTAGTGGTATACAATCAAAGTTAAAGAGAGTTGGATTCGGAGTGCATAGGTTCTTAGATTTGGATGCAAAGGTTGGTTTCTCCTCTGGTAGTTCTCCTAGTTCTAGCGACTCCTCGGATTATAGTTGACTATATTGACAATTTTCAAATGTATATGTATTTCTACCATCTCTACCGGTTGGAAATTCTATTTACATATTGTCCAAAATAGGCCCGTATCCACGCTTGTATTCCAATGCATTATTTGTATCCACTGACTGTGACTCTCACAATGCCTACATTAATTGACATGATATTTCAATGTTTTGTTCTTTGTTGTGTCTAATTTCCTATGTACCCAACATCAACATTCAATGTAGATTCTAAACCACCTAATTGGTATGTACCTCTCGGGTGGGAACTCCCACCAAACAATTACCCTATAGCCACGGAAATAGGGTCTTTTATGTGAATTGAGTCGGAAACATTTTCCAAAATTAATCTTCGGACCGCGGTTATAGGGCATGTTTCACTGAACATAGTCTCCAAAAAAACTATAGAGTTACTGCTCACTGTTCACCGCTCACCGCTCACACGACAGCATTCCTGTCCCTTAAGCAGCCCAGATCCAACACTTCTGGCCCCTTCAGCACGCCCAGTACAAGGGTAAAGACGAACGATTCTCTCACAGATCCAGAAACACTAAGGTCACTTGGTCGATGCGAGGCTCCCACAGCTGCCTAACGGATCTGAGTTGCACACGAAACTGGAATCACCCTCCCTGTGCTTAGAGCAATGGCGTAATCAAACAAGACCCGCAACGGCCACCATCACTGCCGATCTAGCTTACAGAGCTCCGCTCATGGTCCTGACTTTTGTTTCTTCACCAAAGAAGATGGTCAGATGTATCTCCATCCCGCGAGAGTGAACTTCCATGTGGACATCTTTGAAATCCCCTAGTCGGTGTACACCAAGAAAGTGAAGACATCCATGGTTTTCCTTCAAGAAAGTGTTATGATCCCAGCCTGAAGGCCCACTTATACTTGGGGCCGGATTGAGGGTTGGCCTGAATTCTTCAAATTTCAACCAATAGGATCGCTAGATTCTTTCAAATCTAGCCCAAGGGCTTTATACTAGGGCCGGGCCAGAACGAACAATTTTTCCTACGTGGCATCCTATGTGGCATGATTTTGGCGCCAAATCTTTGGGCCAAATTGAATCGGGTCGGCCTTCCATCCAGCCCCAGCCTGTGTATAAAGTGAGCCTAAGTATGCTTTGTTTCTCTTTGACGGTGACATTAGAGTGAAGCACAAGCAGCGATCCATCACTGTTGACAATTGCCTCCAGTGTAAAGCCCCAGATTGCATTGCAGTTTTGATTCGCAAGTTGATTCCATCCTCTTGGACAAAATTCGCAAGTTAACTCCCTCGTCTTGGACTGCTACTGAGAGGAAAGCTTGGTTCACACTTGGCCTTACGTAGTGGTGCTACTAAAACGATAAGAGTTGTGTGTTAGGTTTTAGCTGTTTTTGTTCACAATGCAGGATCAAGCAGATGTGGTTTCCGTATATATCGCGCGGATGTACGTATTCGCTGTTCGCACATACTGCGAATAATATGTACAAGCTATGACAGGTGGCATTTGATGGTGATAATTTGGGGCAGCGGTCACACCTGGTAACACCGTCACTAGGTAGTAGGGTCGTGGTTGTCGCGCGCTCTCTCTTCAATCTCAAGTTGTCTTCATCAGCAGCTGTTCTTCCTTGCTTTGTGTTCCATCAGCTTGTTTCTCCTTGTTGTCAATTCCACCCTTCTCCGCCTCTGCATTTGCCCTGGCTCTCTGCGCATATAGTGAGGTGCGTATTCTGTGTTTATGGGAGCTGTCGATGGAGAAAATCCTGAGTGCCTTCTTCCCTTGAGTGACGCTAGGGTGCCACTGAGTTTCGGGGAAGTGCCGCTGTATTTGTGCAAACAATAGTTCTTGCGCGTCGATGGGTGTGGTTTTCAGTGCAATTTGTTGAAGCGCTCGCTGGGTTTGAGGAATTGTGGCCGGTTGGCTGTCCTAGAGGTCAATGTTTTTGGTGGCGCACTTATTGCGCGTTGTTTGAGGCGCCCCGGTGAAAGGTTTTCCAACTCCTTCGGTGATTTGCACTCATTCTTCCACATCTGCAATTCTGCACTTAGGTATTGTGCTTTCTTTTCTCACATGTTATCTATGTTGTTTTCGGTGGGAAAAGAAATTTGTTTTTGTTTGCCAACAGTTGAGGGTTCCGTGGTGCTTTTGGAGAGTTGTAATGGTGTACAAGTGTAGGGTCGGTGAGGGTTTACAGTGTCATTGCATTAATTTGGGCTATCTTTAATCGGAGAGTCACTGTCGGTAGGTTCATGGTCATCAGGGTCATCGCACGCGGTTATGTAAAAACGCTGAATGTCAAACAAGGCCACCCAATGAGCATAGCAGATCTGCTAGGGTTTAGGCTCTCTAATTGCCACAGACACGTTCATTCAGAGCAAAACAGATACACTACGGATTAATTTTGTGATTTTGGGTTCCCACAGTGGTTGTCGTTCCTCTGTGGTTTCGACATGTTTCTGTACCTCTCAGTTTTAGGGGTTGCCGGCTATCACCTCCGATTCGCTGTTTCGCATGTTTATTTATTGTTAATTGCCATTACTTCTATCCGTTTAGAATGTTGCGGGTACTCAGGGGAGATTAAT
Source organism: Pohlia nutans (assembly GCA_022496805.1). NCBI lineage: Eukaryota > Viridiplantae > Streptophyta > Bryopsida > Bryales > Mniaceae > Pohlia > Pohlia nutans. The sequence continues at coordinate 38,707,527 of CM040085.1, forward strand.
GTTCAGAGAACCACGTATTGTTTCACTCGATCTCTGCATCCATACAGTCACGATAGTGTAATTGCGTCAGATTGTGGGATTTAGGGTTTAGTTGTTCTGAAATGGGAGACGACAGCACAAATAGCTTTCACAGGGCGTTTAGGGTTTACATGTTCCCACTGTGGCCGTTCAATGCGTAGGGTATTTTGCTCCCGTGAGTTGAATGTAATCTATCATGTTGTTTTTAGGGTTCAGGGTTTTACAATTGCTCTTCGTGTTCTGTAGAACAGTAATTACTCATAATTTCTGAAGGGTTTTGCAGGTTCTCTTTATGGATTTGGTTTTAGGCTGTGATGGTACGGGCCTTTTATTTGTACATTTTCGTTGGAATGTGCTTTACGAGTTGTTGGCTGTCTCAAACATTTGATATTATGTTCTGCATTGTTTGTAGGGGGTGACGATACCATACTCCATGGATACAATCATGCAACCTGGCTCCTTGTTCGCATTCACTGCCTGGCTTCTTTTTCAACTTCTACATGAGCCTCACTGCTCAAACTACATGTGTATGGCAATTGCATCAGAGGAGGATTGCGAGGACCCATTTGCAGGGGTTGTGGGGACTTTGATGGGCCCTCACTACTAGAAAATCACGACCAAAACAACAGAAAATCAACTCATTTTTGTTGGTCCGTGCACTGTAAGTGCCTTTTTCACTGATTTCTGTTGGTCTGTGCACTATAAGTGCCATTTTCACAAATTTTTAACTTTCTATAACATTAAAGGAAATCTGAAGCCTCATCAAAACTGCGAGTTCTCATGCACATAAATTAATAAAAAATATATATTAAAAAAAATTGAATAATTTTAAAAAATATATATATAATATAAAATAAAAATTGAAATCTCACGTGGATATGTGGCAGCATTTCGGCCACATCAAGTTGGATAATAATTTTTTAATAATTTTTAAAATAATTTTTTATATATTCTTAATATAAAATAAAATAAAATAAAAATAAAACATTTTTAAAATAATTTTTAAACATTATAAAAACACTTTTTAAACATTTCTGTAATAATTAATATTATTATTTTATTAAAAATTTATAAAAAATTAAAATTAATTTTAATTACAAAAATAATAATAATATTTTTTTTTTTGTCAAATTTTTTGTTGGGAGTGGATCTGGCAGACTTTTCTATATAGTTACTAAAAGTTTCAAAAAATTCCAAAAATATATTATTTTGAACGAAATTTTGATTGCTGGGAGCGGTTTTTTTCCACAGCAGACTTTGCATATTTTTAGCGAAGTCAAAAACTTTTTTTTTTCAATTTTTTTTTCATTAAATCAGGCAGGCTTTTTTCTATACCTACAAAAAGTTTCAAAAAATTCCAAAAATATTTTTTTTTCGACGAAATTTTAATGGCTGTGAGCTGTTTTATTTTTCCATAGCAGACTTTGGATACTTTTAACGATGTCAAAAACTTTTTTTTTTTCAATTTTTTTTTTGTAGTGGATTAGGCAGGTTTTTATCTATATCTATAAAAACTTTCAAGAATTTCTAAAAAAATATTTTTTTGGGTATCAAAGATAAAAATTATTTTTTAGTTGAACCTCCTTCTAAAATGTATGTAGAAGCTTCACAACATATTGGATCAAAGTGAAATTTTTACCACTAATACTAGACTTTAGAACGCAACTTTTCCAACAATTTTTATTAAAATCGGATTCCGTATGGAGGAGAAACAAGCCTTCAAAGTTCACTAAAATTGTCAAAAGTCCAAATTTTTGATGTCGGCATTTATAAGTAACAATAAGTAAACCATTGTAGCACAAAGTAACTTACCATTGGTGAGTTGGTAAGATCTCTTGGTTACCATGTAGGAGGTCTCGGGTTCAAATCCGGATGGTGGAGGTGTTGTGGGGTATTGTGGTCCGGGCAGCCCGAAACTATGGTCCGGGCAGTTGGAGACTGTGGTCCGGTCAGCTGAAAATTTCAGTCCGGGCAGCAGGAATTTTCCCCCGGGCAGCAGGAAATTTTTTCCCGGGCAACCGGAAAATTATTGTCTAGGAGGCTGCAATTTTTAGGTCGGGGAGCACAAATTTTGTTTTCAGCAAAGCTAAAAATTTTAATTCGGGTAGTAGAATTATTATTTTTGAGTAATTGAATTTTTTGGACCAGAACAACAAGAATCAAACAACATATCTCTGTTGAAAAATGTCCAGATCAACTTGTCCAAATCAACTCCAACTATCAACCATTCTCTGTTGATTTTTTGTTGTTCTGAACACATATTTTCTAATAGTGCCTATCCATGATGCCAATGCATTCTTCAGTGTGGGTTTGAATAATTACAGGTTGTGCACAATGTTCACAATGTTTGATGAAGACCTAGGGTACTGGGTGAGGCCACGTTCAACAACGTGGTTTTCGAGATTTCTATTAGAGCAATACGATGATCACCGGTGGATTCAGATGTTCAGGATGTCAAAAAAATCTGTGTTTGCATTAGCTGATCTGTTAAAGCCTCATGTCCAACGCCATGACACGCGGTATAGGATAGCAATCCCTGTAATAATATGGGTTGCGTGCACACTGTTCAAGTTAACTCATGGTGCTAGCCTCATCATATGTAGCGAAATGTTTGCAATAGGCAAGAGTACGGTCTCTATTCTATTACGAGAGGTGGTGTACGCGATAAATGATAGTATGCGCCATGAGATAACGTGGCCATCGGGTGAGAGACTTCGGGAATGCCAAACAAATTTCAAGCGGCTATGTGGCCTACCAGCTGTTGTCGGTGCAATTGATGGCACCCATGTGTCAATCTCAAAACCGCAACATGGGCCGGCTGATTATTACTACTTCAAATCGGGGGGGGGGGGGGGGTACACTCTAAACTGTCAGGCTGTTGTAGATAGTAACAAAAGATTTTTAGACTTGTTCCTAGGCATGCCCGGTTCCACAAATGACTCCCGCATGTTAAGACGGTCGTCCTTGCATCATTTGGCAATTCATAGGAACCTGTTCGATAGGCTGAATGGAGTTGATGGGTTCACTCCGTTCCTAATTGGAGTTTCAGGTTACCCCTTGCTCCCATGGTTGATGGTACCTCATCGTGGGCCAGGACAGTTGAGTGTTGCTGAGCAGCTTTTCAACAGGAGGCTGAGGAGGGGTAGGTGTGTTGTGGAAAATGCGTTTGGAATTCTCAAGCAGACTTTTCAGGGAGTTGCTTGTGAAGTCTCAATTGCACATCACTTTCCTTCCTGATGTGATTGTATGTTGTGTGATTTTACACAACGTCCTTCTCGGTCAATCGTACGAGCAGGTGGAGCACCTGCTTGAGGTACTACGCACAGAAGGGCTCGACGGCGAGGTCATTGACGATGACGTAGGCCCGGGAGAAGTTGCCAACCCTAACGGAGATGATGTTGTGTTCGCTCGGGGTAGCGAGGTACGCAGGAATTTGGGATTATATCTCAGCATGCAACGACATCAAGGTGCATGAAACGATGAGGTACAAATGTCCTGTACAACTGACTTTCATTTACTGGTTTTTTCCTTTCCTCAACACGTATACAGATTGCATGAACAACTGCCTCTCATTTACTAGGTTTTTTTTGGTCTAAAGACGTCTACTAAGTCAATGAACAACTGAATTTCATTTACTGCTATTTGTTTGTCCAAACACGTCCAAGTAGTGAATGAACCACTGTTTTTCTTTTAGTGCTTTGTTTTTGTCCAAACACGTCCACACATTGAATGAGGTAGTTAGAAGTCAATATGCAGATAGAGGATCACATTCGCAATGTGCACTGTACTCACAGAAATGTGGTGAATGTGTTTGTCTTTTCCATTCAAAATTAAAAGACATTAATACTTCCAGTGGAACTCACATTCTAACACAAATGCATACTTATGTCTACAGGTGTATGACAATGTTGTTGGGATTCGGAGCCTCTGCTAAACAACTCCAGTACTTCATAGGGCACTTGTAGACTGTAGTGTGATCAAGTAGTTGTGGCAGCCGTGTAGTCCGTCGGTGCTCTTGCGTCCTCAGCAGCTTTAGATGGCAAGGCTGCAGTGAATGCAGAGGTCCCGATGTCGCAGTTGTTTTGTAGATCTCGGCCACTGGTATTGCCGGTGAGGCCGCTGATTTCTGCGGGTTGGCCGCTGATAGTTGCTCCTGGGCCGCTTTGATGTTGGTCAGGGCCTGTGGTAGTCAGTGTGGGGCCGCTGGGATGTCCTGGATGCCCACTGTGAGTAGCTTGAAAGATGTACAGATGTCCTCCAAGGCTGCTGTGATGTCCAATAGCACTGCCTAGAGGGTGCAGTGGGCCTGATGTGTGGGCTGGCTTGCTCTGAGGCCCGGCAGCATAGAATGCAGTTCCAGATGTGCTGTGATCCCGAGATGCCGATTGTGGCGGTGTGGGGTACACAGAATTCCTGTTCATCGATAATGAATTGCTCAAAACAGTGGAGAGATGGGACAAGCATGATACCATCTCCCCTTGCTTCAAGATGCTCAATCGCGCGTTGTCATTTGCAATAGCTGCATTTTCGTATAACCTTTGATCTTTCTCCCGCTGGTAGGCCATTTGCTCACTGAATAGTTTCAATTGCACTTCTATCTTTGAACGCTCAAGTTCACGAGAAGCGTCTGCGATGTCTTGCATTTGTTGTGCCATTACCGCGCCTGTTGCTTTCGTGGCTTCTGCGATGACAGCATGTCCGGATACACTCTTCCGTTTGACAGATGTGTTTCCCGGGCGACGTTGAACTGCAAAATGAGACGTTTCTGAAGAACTAATGTAGTGTGGTGTTATACCTGGTGGGAGGCCGTTGTAGGGCCTTGAGTTTGGAGTTCCAACGGGCTCGCTCGAACCAGCTGTGCGCGAAGGCGTGGAGGACGTCACACGTGGCGAACGCGGTGGTGTGCTATCCTCGGTTACCTGCAAGTGATCAGGTGGTGGGAAGTCCATTGGGTCTTCAGTATCAGGTTCACTCTCACCATCATACTCCTGCTGAGATTAAGATAGTGGAGGCCGATAGTTTCTGTCGTTTGGAGCTAACATGTCCCTAACATGCGGTGGCTAAATCATCGACCGATTGCCGTACCATTCGTGAATCGCTTCGTAGACATCTTGTGCAAACATTCGTGGAAGGCCCTCGGCTTTCCTCTCAGCAGGATTTAACTCCCAATAGTCAAGTACATTCCGTCTTGTTCTACTGAGGTAATCCGCGATGCGCTTGTAGTCAGGTACTAGCTGGTTCCACTTCGTTTTGCACGCCGGGCCATCACGTAGAATGGGCGAGAAACCTGCACTATTCACCAAGTGTGAGACACGGATCCATTTACTAGTCTCTAGGGTCATCAGATCTCTACCGTCAACGGTGTCCAGCTCCTGGAGATACATCTCTCGCTTCGCAGCGATAAGTGCAGCAATTTCTTGTGGAAGCCAATTGGGCCCTCTGTCCTTCCGCGCCCGCTTTGGTGGACTTGGGCCTGGTGCAAGCGGACCGATTGCTGGAAGCGCACGTGGCAAAGCAGATACACCCGTTGCACGAACCATTGGCCGTGTTTGTGAGAAATTAGGCAGCAGCATGGAACCTGAAATTGCATGACATTGTTAGAATGATATAATTTTATTGAAGAAATACTCATTGAAGCATCGGAGAGTTGTTTTGTGTTGTGCAGGTCCCATTTTCCAGAAAAATTCTAATGCCAATGTCAATGTGCTTATAATGACAATGAATGGAAAAACAAAACGTACCGTCAACAAGAAGGGCACTCGGTCGTATGGGGCCACTAAAAATCTGCGACTCAGCACGATTCTCCATGGCATATATAAGTTCTCCGTACATGGTAAAACAAAACCAATTCTTTGTTTAGCATTGAAGTTCAATTCCGCAGACACGTTTGATGCAATAAAACACTACTAGAAAATCCAACTAGTCTGTTGATTTGGTCGCGTTGATCAGGGACACTTTTCTATTGATTTGGTTGATTTTTTGTTCAAATCAACAGATTGCTATTCAAATCAACAGAAAAGTGTCCCTGATCAACGCGACCGAATCAACAGATTAGTTGGATTTTCTAGTAGTGAAAATTCATTGTTTTCATTCCTATTATGAAGTCTCAAACTGGGGGGCGACATGCCTACAGAGAAGCGACGTTCTCTACAGTGATGACTGTGGAACCCTGTGCGCAAATAATAATCATGAAGAGTAAAATTGTATTCAGTAGAAAATCTGTGACTATCAGGAACAGTGTACAAAGCCCGAATTGACAGTCCAGCTGGTTCATGCGGGACAGTTGAGAGGTTATACGGAGTACTGTATTTCTAGAGTTCATAGAGTACACAATAGTAAACAACCATGTAGCATTACATAAACAACAGGAACAGTAACGTATAAAGTCTATGGAGTTGAAAAACTGAGGAGTCCAGCAAGAATCAAGAACAATGTCCGTCACTCCACAAAAACAGAATTCGCATGGTCAATGACCGTGTACTCCTGTGGGTTTCTACACAACCATGATTCTAAATATGAGCAATGAATCTATGTAGGAGCAATGACTGCGGCCTACAAGTTGCTTCACGAATCATGAATGACATGAATAAACGATGCAAAAATTAAAAAATATGGATGGTTGACTGACCATCTGTGGATGCAGAGACGTACCTGGATTGGGAGCGGCGCTGTTGCAGAGGCGACGAGGCGTGCACTGATCAGGTAAGGTACTCGACCCTTGCATTTGTACTGTTCCGTGGAGCATTCTACCCGGATCCACTGCTCGGAGACGCGAGGTCTGTGCAAAAAAAACGGCGCAGAATTGCTCGGAAATAGCATGATATGGAGGGTGTTATCTACCCTCGTTCTTTCATAATGTGCCACGCACAGCCCCATTACGTAGCACCGCACCTACGTGGGTGGAATGTACAAAATGGGAAGATCTGTAATTACATAAAAGCTCCCACTAGGGGCGGAAAAATCTCAAAGGTCACTGCAACTTTTTGGCTAAAGCCGGTCTTATCTTCATGCCACATCCTCCGCCACGTAGGTCCGGCATTTCCTAACCATGGTGTGAACACGTTACGGGATAATGGCCTAACACCAGCGGTCGTATCTCTCCCAAACACCAGGTGCGAACATACCTGAAGGGTGCAATTGTGAACTATCTGATTGATAGTTGCAAATGTATTGACGGTGTTTTTGCACAAAACAGATCGCTCTGAGTTTCTAAATCCATCTTCAGAAGACATAAATGTGAGTGTTTTTTTTTTTCCCTTCTGTTTTGGGGTTTCTAGCATTCCCAGCTCTTTAACCCCTAAATGCTCACAACCCTCTCCAAATTGGGCAGTTTTGCAAAGATGCATTATAAAATGCAACTATTGTAAGAGGGATATTTTGAACTTGATGTATGAATAAAAGTTGTACATTATGAATTTTAGATTCTATCCTATGGTTAGATCTATGATTGCTATCACCAATATTTTTGTATAAATTTTGAAACTTAAAATTCAAAATTATTTTGTAATTCGATTACGAACAAGATTAATATTGACAATTTGTAGATGAAATTTGTTATGATGGGTTGAAATGTAATACTCTAAATGTTGTGATTTTTGGAGATTTTTTTGTTGCTTAATTCTATGAGTTGACTTTTTCAAGAGCACTATTGAATACTTTTGAAATACAATTTGAGAATTTTTGGGTGAATCAATGCAACATGAAATGAGGCATAAAAAATTCACAAATCATCCCCTTTCTAATCAGATCACACATGATTGAAGCTAACTTCCCATAAAATCTATAGTAAAAAATCCACACTACAAAAAGTCCATGACGCATGCAAAAAATTTGGATGAAATTCGTACATCGTCCAAAAAATCGACGCCTGGGCAGTTAAGGGTTAATATCAATCTTTGTAATATCACATGATTTGTTCTCTCACTCATACACTTGCACACACTTTGTTGTTCCCAAGGAAGTTGTGAAAATAAAAAACTGGACAAGTTTGGAAAGGGTTAGCCAACTGACTTCAATGGCTCCTTTTATTTGATTTGTATAATCATGTGCATATTAGATGTCTTGACTATGACCATGAACCGAATTGGTGTGTGCATTAGATTGGTGAATAGTGATAATTAGGGTTGTGTAAATCCGTTTTTAGGTGGCACAAGGATCAATAGTAGATCTTTCTCTTAGGTCAACTCAAAATCTAGTTCAACGACAAATTGTACATGTGAAGTTGCCCGGTCTTTTTAACGCAACATTTGTATGTTGTTTGTTTAGGGTTTAAATGTCATGAGAATAGGATGTTGCCGTCTCTTCCTGTGATTTGCACTTAGTGATGTTGTGACAAATCGATGCTAGAAGCGAGTTGTTGGTATAAGTAACTGGTCGGTGTAGTTAGTCCGGTCATCACCAAGAATTGCATCCAAACAACAATTTTTTGAATTCAATCATTGTTGTTGTGTTTAGTTTTAGAACACCATTTTTTTTTGAGTGACTACATACAATACATTTTTGTATGCCTCTAAAATTACAAATGCAAATCATGGTTCTAGAATTTATGAGAATTTTCGCAATGAATGACTTGTTGATTCTTTTAAAAGAATTCAAAACAAAATCAATGAACAAACCTTATAATCATGTAATCCATATGGTAGATTTGAGCTTATATACATAGTCTCATGACTAAGTCTTCTTTGAGCTTCAATGATGAAATTCTCTACATTGAACACCAATTGAGAGATAAAGCTACATTCTTGAAAGCATCACGAGAAGTGATAATATTTTAGGGATGAGCATGGTCGTTTAGGAGATAAGGTATTTTAGGTGTTTTACAAAATTTTATTAAAATTCTACACTAATTTATATAATTAAAATCACCATCATTGATGAAACATGTTTGAGATATTGTAATGTCTACATGATATAAAAATCAAAATATAACCTTCTATCATGTATATGTGTAGTTTTTTAATGTAGAGAAACATAATGGAAAAAAATAGACTTTGGTGTTCACAACATAAGTATATAATAATCTCATTTATTTTATTTAAAAAAAATTTGTAAGTGACTCTATAATTTAGTGTGAATACCCCAAAAAATAGCATGGATCACACTTAGTCATATTAGAGTTAACCGAAAAGAAGAGATAACTCATGTTAAGTGAGGTGAGTTGGAAGTGAGTCAAACACAGCCGAGTTGACTGGCACGGTTCGCAATAATTCCATTGATAGAATGAATGTTGAACTAGTTTTGCCATCAAAAAGACGGCAAAACTAATTGTAAGTGGAGTTTTCTATCAAATGCTTTGCTGGCTGTGCAAATCGAGCTTTGAAGCTGCTACTCGTCGAAAACTGCTTGCGAGGTCCTTTGTGCCCAACGGCCCTTGTGTTCTGCACTTGCCCGCATGTCTTTCTTTGCCTTGGGCATGTGCTACCTCCTTTAGCTTGCCTCACAGCAACCTAGCACGACAGTATAAGGACCGTCTCCGACCTTCGTCTTCTTCACTCCAACCCGCTGCGGTAGAAGGTCGTCTTATACTTGCCTTCGGTGCTCCTTGCATAGTAGCTGATCTTCTCATACTTGCCTCCGGTGCTCTTTGTGTAGTTGAAAGAGGCGTTGCAGGGGTCGTCCACGTGAACAGAACGGACCTCACCAACCTCGCATAGTTGAAGCAGGTGTTGTATTGCTGGAGTTCACGTGGTTTCTGGAGTTCACGTCGTTGACGTTGATGGAGTTCATTGCCAGATTGTTGGAGTTCTTGTGCTCCTGAAGATCACGTCGCTGCAGGATTGGTCGTTGGTTGTTGGTCATTGCTGGATTGCTCGTTGCTGTTGCCCCAGATTGCTCGAGTTCACGTCGTTGCCGGAGGTCGGATTGTTGTTGCCGGATTGTTGTTGGATTCACGTCGTTGTTGAATTCACGTCGTTGAATTCATATCGTTGTTGGAGTTCGGATTGCTGTAGGGGCCGTTGCATGGGTCGGGTAGGTTGTTGGAGTTGTTGCGTGTTTTAGGGTTTAGATTCACGTAGTTGAGGATCCATGTTGTTGATCACCACGTTTATGATAAAGGAGTGACTGCCTGCTAGGGTTTAAAAAAATTCTTTAGAAGCCAGCGTGCTAGGTTGTTGTTGTTCCAACATTCTTGCATTGTTGGAGTTGCCGGTTTAGGGTGTTGTCCCAACATTCTCTGTGTTTGGTGCTGCTCACAATTTGCAAGATGGACGGTGGCGACCTGTGGAGGTGGGGAGCAGAGGAGTAGCCGCGTCCTCATCCTCCGTCTCCGACCTTCGGCAACTTCAGAAGCAACATCAATCATTTATGCTCAATTTTTATTTTATTTTTTTCATTTCTTTTTGTCATCATTTTTAGATGCGGATCTTGTTTTGTGTAGGATATTTCTGAATTATTTTGGATCTGCTAGCATTTGAGGCAGATGGAATTGAATTGTTTTGGATTTAGGATAATTGTTCATTGTTTTGGATCTGCGAAAATTGTACATTATTTGGGATCTATTTTTGTTTGGCATCTGGCGTTTGTTTTTTGGATGTTCATATAGATTCATTTCGTATCCTATTTGCTTCCACATGGGTTTCTATACGATCCACGCCTTGTTAAAATTAAAGAGGAAGATGATGCCCCACATTGCTCTCTCCAACTATTATACTGCACCCTCAAGTGTCGATAATTTCACATCAAATACTCCAATTTACCCTAATCCAACTCTGGGGCCTCCTAGCGCACCCCACTCGCAAAAAAACCTAAGATTTCTAAAAAGAGTTATGCTATTGATAGCATACACTTGTCCTTTTTGGTTGCATCCTATCACACGCATTTTAACATCTACTCCAACATTAGGAAGAAATAAGTTGATCAATTGGTGCCATCAATTGTGTGGAAAAGCGTATATGCTAATTATTGCAAAGAATTTTCACAATCCACTTTCCAAGAAGAATCTTTGAAAATAAAATTAAGATAAACCCTAAAGAAACTAAAAACAGGCACTAGTAACGAAGATAATCCAATAAAAACAACTTTGCAACTCATTGACTTTTTAACTGCCATCAAAGTCACTACAAGACATACAAAAATGAACACCCTTAACCTAATAGCCGGGATTGTGAACTGAATAAGTCCAAATAATCATGTAAGTGATAGCTCCACGGCAAAAGATTCAAGTGCAACAACAAACATTGTAGGCCTAAATATAAGTGAAAAAAAAAATCCAAGTTCAAGGGAGAAATTTTGTAAGAAACAACCCAAGGTATCACAAGCCTTGCAAACACATATGTCGGAAGAGAGGCAAATCGCCATAGATTGATTGAGCTCAAAATGGAGAGCAAAAAAAAAATGGTGCTGCATGTTTAGTACCAAGGATAGAAGCATGCGCATGAATGATCTCATCAAGCTTAGAGATGAGGGATCTTACACACCGGAGCAATTTAGAAAAAAGATGCAAGAGATTATAGATTCTAGTAAATAAAATTGTATTTTCATTCATATATTGAATATTTTCATTTATGTCTACATTTAGCCATAAAGTTCATTCATTATAAATTTTACCTTCATTCACTTATATCATTGTTTTTTTTAATCCAAATAGTTCAAATAAACTTATCTTATTTCATTTTTCATTCAAATACTTTGTTTCTCTAAAAAATTCTACACTTAAAGTGTTACATTTTAACCCATTACAAAAAAATTATAACTTTTAAGATTTAAATTTTATTTCAATTTCCATTCAAAGGAGTTGAATGCTTGAATCTTTATTCTCTTAAAAAAGACGGTTACAAAATTAGGTCATCTAATCTCCCAATCTAAAATTATCAAAAAAAGTGTGAATTGACTGGAAATGGGATGAATGATGACATTTTTACGCCTCATCTCAAACGTTAAAACTTATTTTTTTGACCACTTTAGAACTCAAATCCGTAAAATTCCTATTTACACCATAAAAAAATATTTACTATCAAATTTGTTTATATGTAAGCTCAAGAAACATACCACCTACAATTTATAGGTGATCACTATTCTTTACACTTTCCCTAAAAACTTCCATACTATTTTAATCATTTATGTAATTACTATGATTTTTACAAGAATTTATTTTAGAAAAAAATTATAACATTCAATTTTATTTACATAATCATTAAAAAAAAGTAGAATTTATCACTTTAACAATGAATTATATGAAAAAAATACCAAAAAAAGTAAGAGACAATTTTTTAATGTAAGAAAGTAATGAGATTAACGCAGATATTTTTAGTGTAGACACTTAAAATTTAATCCTTAGTAGTCACAAGGAATCTTTAGATTTGACAACTTTAGGAGTACCATCACTAGATATCATTTGGAAGAATATTCTTAAATGATCTCCCGCTTTGAAATTAATTAACATTCTTGAATAAATGATAATGCTAAATGAGCACACGATGAAGAGTTCAACGTTGAAATATTAAAAGTATCTTACTAATATAGGGTTTCAAATTATTGGTCAAACATGACTATATCATGGATAACTCCGCAATGTATCACTAGCAAATAAGTCAAGTATAACATATACAAAGAAATCTAATAATACTTCCAATGAATAATTGATCAACCATGTTTAGTATTAAAAAATCTCAAATCTTGTCTACGATTTTAAAAGGATAAAAAATTATGACATTTTCAATCTTTCGAGTGCCCGTAATGCACTTTAAAAGAGGAAGGGTTTAGATTCACCCTCACATCTTTGTCCTTCCTTATGTCTCTTTTGATGAGGTATTGCAACTCTCATATCTTTTTTTCTATAGTTATTCTACACTTGTTCTTTAGCATTTAGGAATCCTTGAGTCCTTGGCTATAATTTGAGTACTTGATTTGCTTCATTTGAACACATATTGAGAAAGTTAGAATACCCTAACCTTATGCATACTTCTAAGACAACATAGTTTATGATAAAGGCAGTTGTGACATTCAAACCCTCATATCTTCTTTTTTTACAACTCTCCTACACTTGTTTTTTAGTATATTGGATTCTTTGAGTTCTCGGCTATAGTTTGAGTACTTGATTTGCTTCATTTGAACACATATTGAGAAAGTTAGAGTACTCTAATCCTAGGCATCCTTTTAAAACAACACAGTTTATGATAAAGGCAACAACAACATTCAAACCCTCATATCTTCTTTTCTACAACTCTCCTATACTTGTTCTTAGGCATTTTGGAATCCTTGAGTCCTCGGCTATATTTTGGATAGTTTATTTGCTTTGTTTAGACACAAATTGAAAAAATTGGAGTACCTTAACCCTAGGCATAGTTCTAACACATGTTTTATTCATTTCAGACCGAAATTGAACATTTGAGATAGGATGTTGGATAGCGGTTTATCGGATGTGGATTTGTGAGGTTCGGATTATAGTGACAATGACTTGAGGGAGATGGACGAGGAGGTTCGAATGATTTTTTAGTGTGTTGTTGCAACAACGAATTCGTACCACCTATTTAATACAAATGAATGGCTAGAAAGTGGTGCTCAGTCGGTTAATTCAGGTGTTCGGGACTTGCTTGGTTGGTTACGAGAAATGTCAAACATATTCAAGACTATGACCAATTTTACATTGCCGGAGTTCGATGAACTTTGTAGATTGGTGTGTCTTGTGATTGTAGGCAGTGCAAGGTCCACTGGTGTTCTTTAAGTTCGACAAAAACAGCAGCCAAAATTGAGTCCCGAGCAAAAACTTTTGAATTTCATATAGTTCATGAAGTGTGACAATGTCGCAACATACGACTCATTTCACTGGAATTGGTCACAAAGCTGTGATGATGCAATTCTTGTTGTATTCTACGTTTGCGAGGGTATTGAGAATGAAATTCAATGGTCCGATGCTGAAAAGGGGCTCGAGGCGGGTCAAACGTCGCCGCAATTTCCAGGGTGCATCGGTTTCATAAATGGAACTTTGGTGGAGATTCGAAGGGTGTGGGATAATTCGAATCACGCAAAATGGTTGAACGGGCGCAAGAAGATGTATTCGATGAACAACACGGTCATTATTGATCACGATAGATTGTTCATTCTCGTCGATCCAGGTTATCTGAGATCATTTTATGACGTCACTGTTCTAAAGTATTCTAACGTTTATGATAAATATCACAAAGGTTCACTGAAATGGATGGCTACCACAAATACCTTCTCAGTGATCCTGGTTATCAAAGTGAAGAACAATTCATTATGAGGATGTTAGGCGATCGGGAATTGTTGGATGATGCGGACGAAAGTTTAGTAAAAGCATACAACAAAATGCATGTTGGTCATCATGTGCGAGTGGAATGGGGCATTGGTGGATTAAAACAGAAATGACGAAGACTCATAAAGCGCTATGATGCGACAATGCCGAAGTACGACAATTTTTTCATATTGGCATGTTTGATGACAAACTTCATTCATCGACGAAGAATGGATTGCAGTTATGATTTGGTTGGAGCACCAAACATTGATGTTGAAGAGCACGGGTGGGCAGGGGATTATTAGAATACTATATAGAATGATATTTTCAAAATATAATTATATAGTTTAAAGAGTATAGAAAAAAAATTATTTATATAAAATGTATTATATTTATATGTTTGGATGTGAATAAAAGTTCAATGTTTTTAAGTCATATGCACATATGCGTTATTGTCAATCCAAGGAATTATAAGGTCATAAAACATATATATATATATATATATATATATATATATATATATATATATATATGTTTGACCAATCAATTTAAATGTAAATTTCTAAAAATATTCTAAATATGTCACATTTGACTAAGTAAATTTCATCTTGTATGAGTCAATTATGATTTTTTTATGAATTTCCTAAGAGTCTTAATTCTCTCCAGTGAATTGCCTGATGTGATGTAAGTGAGTTTATTAACAATATTTTTAATCTTATCCTATGATCAAATTAAGAAGTAAAAACATGTTGAGGTAGGTTTGAGGTACACCTTAAGCCTACTTCAATACGCTTTTTTTAAATGACACATGCATGAAGCTAATTTTTCATAAAATATATAATAATAAATGCAAGCTGCAAAAAGTCACTAATGGATCTATAGTTTATACCTACAAAATTGAAAGTTGTAATACTTGACGATGAAGTAATAAAGAGTTTATTTGGGAATAATTCTCTATAATTTAATATAATAGCATGTTACAATATTCACTTTAAAAACCTAAACTTCTACACTGTAGGTTGAAAAATTTGGCACAAAAATGGAGTTAGAAAATTTATTTTATTATAATATCGTAAGTAGAAGTTATATCTTGCTAGAGAAGTATTTGGGAAGAATGGACACCATAGTAAAAATTTCATACAGGTTGCAAGTTTTACAACTATAATCAAAAGTTCCACAAAAACATTAATAGAAAGAAAAGAAAATGATGCAAAAAAACAAGAAAAGTGCCTCTAAAATTACAAACGTAAGGCCTTATTTGTTAAATAGAGACAAAGTGTAGTCTCAATTTTATCGTCGACTCGAGGATAAACCATTATAACTATTCAGGTTTGCGACTATTCGGTAATTTGAGACTTTAATATATTAATATATATAAAAACCTTTGATTGCCCAAAGGTTACAGTCTCATCTTATCGTCGACTCGACGATAAATGACTATAATTGTTTTAGGGTTGAAGTCTCAAAATGACCATTTTGTCTCAATTTAACGAATAAGGCCTTACGTGTATCTTTTATCGTATATCAATTTTAGATTAGTCTTCCAAACAATAATTTATAATGTTTTTTTTTTCAAATTGTCAATTCCATGAACACTTTGTGATCTTTAGGAGTTATTAATGTTTTATTACAAAAAAAATAACTAAATTTGGAATAATAAGCAATGTGTAGTAGTATAATTCCCATTATTTGATTCTACTTATTTTGGAAAATCATTGTTATGGTCTTACTATTTGAACTAAGAATGAGACTTGACATAAACCACTCTTGTTTAAATTTTTAAATCACAATATCTTATTTTGAAGATCCATACCATACAAATGGTAGTGAACTGGCACAAGAACCAAAGAATCTTTGGATGGATGAAAAACTATACAATGTGTAGTCAATAGAAGGCCTACATTGTATTCATCGGCTATTGTAAAGATAGAGGCGCGTCAAAGGGTTAAAATGTTAAACTTCTTACAATTTCATTTACATAGAATAAGGGTTTCAAGGGGACCTAAAAATTAGAGGGACTCACCGTGTAAAATTTACCTCATGGTAAACATGTGTTTGGATTTGAGATTTGCATGTGTGTCTTGTGTACACTAAGGAGGATATCCAAAACGTTTCTAATACCTGGGAAATTGCTAAATCCTAAATATTGTAACAATGGCCCTCTGTTTGGTGGGCACTTGGTCACTGTCATTACGAACATGCACTTTATTCACGGCGGCCTTGAAAAAGGTCCAAAATTTCTATCTATCTGCTATAAAGTGTGAAATGTCGATAAATTAGTATGGATCCCCTTAAACCCTTGTTACTTGTAGATAGAAGGAAAAAAAACCCTAACATTTTAAAGTTTAAGAAATTGGCATAATAGGTTTGGACATTTTAGGCACCTATACCTATGGGTTCTACATCTATGTGGCAGTTCCAAGATCCAAGTGGCTTACGTAAGGGACCAACCGTCGAAGGGCTTACATCCCCTCTTGGAGCCCAATTCGCAAACTATATTGGATGGGAGGGAAGACTCCACAGACATGATGATAGGAATTTATCTAAATCTCCCCCCCCCCCCCCCCCCCCCCCGCGGACGTTAATGCAAGAGGACAAAAATTGCCCCCTATTTTGAATATGTAAGGGCCCACCTTAAAAAATAACCTCCTTTTCCAAGGGTTTTAAATTCCCGAGGGAGTCCCCTCTAGACCAAATTTGGACCGTTGGCTCCAAATTTCTAAAAGAAATTGCCCAAAAAAGATCCTAGGATGCCCGAAATTGAAATTTCATAAAATGGAGCCCATGGGTGAACAATGCTTGCATTAACATTTGAGGGATTTAGAGTCGCGGCGACGGTAGGGCATGTTTGCTTGGTTCTGGGTAGGGTCCGGATTTGTAAACTTGAATCTGTCTCCATCTCCTTGAAAACCGGATGCCAGCGGATCCTGCGCTGATCACGTTGATGTTGCGTTGCCACAGATTGAAACCACCCTAAATGTGGCTCATAGCGCTAAACGTGGAGTTCAACCTCATCCTCTTGCTGCATGTATTTACTGGCACTCCCTTCAAACCGCAGAATCAACAATCGGATCCTACTTTTGGGTTGTTGTGGCTTCGAAGACCAAGAAAAACCTAAGTCTTCATGCTTAGTTTTGATTTCGGTTATACTCCATGACACCATAGACTTCTAATCCCATGAATTTGGGGGGTCAGAACTGAGGTTTTGATTTTGGTTAACTCAACTGATTCTATATATTAGCATGATGTTATTAATTACTTGGTATTCATCTTCAATAGATCACCATGGGTTTTTTAAATATATATATATATATATATATATATATATGTATGTATGTATATATATATACATATACATATACATATAGTAACAAAATGCATATGAAATTAGCATAAATGACATTTGAAGATTTTTATTTAGAATAAAAACTAGGCATGGGGTTTCATTTACTATGATCCTACATGAATGAATGAATCATAGTAAATGAAACCCCATGCCTAGTTTAGTTTATACATCAACTTGTACAGTAGGGTCCAAGGCAGAATGGCGTTTTTGGTTTCCCAGTGGAAAAAAATTCAAGTCTGCCCACTTTGAAAGCCTCTAGAGAGATCAAAAATTGGTATTTTACCTTGCAATTTTTACCATGTACCTGAAATCAAGTTGTTAGTATTCCAATCAAACTTCAAAGCCAAATAATTCACCAAAAAAAAGTTATTCAAAATCTACCAATATAGGTAGTTGTGGAAAAAGTTTCACTCTTACCAACTTCGACAACCTCCCAAGAATTGAAAAACAATTTCCTTACTTTGATGTTTTTTTGGTAGAAACCAATTTGTGTTAGTAATATATGGTAAAAATATCAAGTCTAAAAGATTAGTAAAAAAAAAGATATTCCCAATCTACCAACATGTGTTATTTTGCGGTATGCTTGTGGAAATCATTTTCACTACAACCAACTTTGACACCCTCCCAATGGCTAAAAAATGGCCCATTTGCCATGAAATTCTTGTCACAAGATAAGCTACATGTTAATGACAAGTGTGCCAAAATTCAAGCTCAAAAAGCTTACACAAAAAAAATAACTCACAATCTACCAACGTGTATGTCCTCCACTTGCCTCTATCACTTCTTGTAACCTAGTAGGTATGGAATGACATAGCAGAAGGAGCTTTTGACCACTAATAATCTTCCACTCTCTTGCAATAACTACTCTTAAGTCACTTGTATTTTTAGGGCATATTGAACCATGTTGAACTACATCTTTCAAAATCTTCCAAAGATTCTCAATTGGATTGAGATCAGGAGAGTTTGCGGGCCAATTAAGCTTCTCTAGACGGTGTGCTTGCCTCCATTCTTCACATAGTTTGCTTCTATGGACAGGTGCACCATCTTCCATGAGTAATCCTTCTGGTACTTTTTCCATAAAATGAAGTAACTCCCCATTGTAAACCACTTCAACAAAATCCTTTGCAAAGCGCCGGTCTTTAGGCATAAAAACAAGTTGTGACTTCTGCCCTCCAGAAAATGCACCCCAAATCATCAAAGAAGTCCTCCCACTCTTGAAAGTTGGAACTATACAACTTGAAGCATAGCGCACAGACACAGTTCTCCAAACATGAATTTGTCTAGAGTTTTTTCCAACTTCAAAAGTGGACTCATCTGTCCAAACAACTTGCTCCCAATCTTCTGCACTCTATCGACAATACTTTTGAGCAAAAGCCAATCGTTGAGACATGTGGCGAGGTGTCAAAAAAGGTTTTTTGACTGCAATTCGACTGTGAATGCCATTATCATGTAAAGCATTTCGAATAGTATTTCTACATACTTTAGTAGGACACATATTAGTAATGTCAGAGAGCGTGATGCGACGATCAGCTTGTAAAACACGTTTTATACCACGAACATCTCTATCACTAAAAAAATTTCCATATTTTTTGGCACACGTTTTGCTTTTGTAGGTTCCATTTTCTCGAAAATTCTTCACCAACCTCTGAACTGTTCTAACAGGGACTCTAACAATAGCTGCAATTTCAACTCCTTTCTTCCCTCCCTCACTCAAACCCACAATACGTGCACGAATTTCATCTGGAATAGCCATCAATCATAACTTTAAATCTGAGAATTTGATCTAAAATTTTAACTACCTAACCACATGTCCATACATGCTCCCCTCCCAAATCAACCTTGATGTGCATAATGTGCTCCCAAATCAGCTTGTGCATACCTTCATTCCCAAACCAGTATGTGTAGACCTTTCCTCTCAGATGAACCCTCATGTGCATACTCTTACTTCCACATCACCATGTGCATAACTTTGCTTTCAAATAAGCCCTCTCAAATCATCACACATTCTACAAGTCACTTGTGATATTCAACTCTTAAAACAAGCATTGATGTAGAGAACAAAAGCTCCTTCATGCGAATGTGGTGTTCAAATTCTTAGCAAGTGTATTCATTGGGATGTGACAAGTGCGCACAATTAAATTTGGATGTTCTTGATTTTTTGTGTAAGCTTTTTGAGCTTGAATTTTGGCACAACTCTCAAAACAAGCATTGATGTAGAGAACAAAAGCTCCTTCATGCGTATGTGGTGTTCAAATTCTTAGCAAGTGTATTCATTGGGATGTGACAAGTGCGCACAGTTAAATTTGGATGTTCTTGATCTTTTGTGTAAGCTTTTTGAGCTTGAATTTTGGCACACTTGTCATTAACATGTAGCTTATCTTGTGACAAGAATTTCATGGCAAATGGGCCATTTTTTAGC
Organism: Pohlia nutans; assembly: GCA_022496805.1. Lineage (NCBI taxonomy): Eukaryota > Viridiplantae > Streptophyta > Bryopsida > Bryales > Mniaceae > Pohlia > Pohlia nutans. Next base: position 38,727,501 of record CM040085.1, read on the forward strand.
CATTGGGAGGGTGTCAAAGTTGGTTGTAGTGAAAATGATTTCCACAAGCATACCGCAAAATAACACATGTTGGTAGATTGGGAATATCTTTTTTTTTACTAATCTTTTAGACTTGAGATTTTTACCATATATTACTAACACAAATTGGTTTCTACCAAAAAAACATCAAAGTAAGGAAATTGTTTTTCAATTCTTGGGAGGCTGTTGAAGTTGGTGGGAGTGAAACTTTTTCCACAACTACCTATATTGGTAGATTTTGAATAACTTTTTTTTGGTGAATTATTTAGCTTTGAAGTTTGGTAGGCATACTAACAACTTGATTTCAGGTTCATGGTAAAAATTTCAAGGTAAAATACCAATTTTTGATCTCTCTAGAGGCTTTCAAAGTGGGAAGACTTGAATTTTTTCCACTGGGAAACCAAAAACGCCATTCTGCCTTGGATGTAGGACGTGCTTTGATCATCCTATACATTCATCATTATATTGCCCTACTTCTTTGATTTACTATAAATTTTGGTACTTTCAGTGGTTGTGCTTCCATTTTCTTCATCAACACTGAGTATCATCTTCTCTAATTGTATTTTAAGTTTGCAATTTTTCCCCTTTGTTACAACCCTTTAGACTCTCTATTACAACTTTAGGTTTTATTTTTGTGAAGATGTCGTTTTCACTATATCCTCAGGTTTTACATTTATTTTTAGCAAATTCAATTTTTAAAAGCATCTAAAGGACGGAGCCTCACTGGATTGCTCTTCAAGCCATGGGAAATTAGCAAAAATGCTAAATTGTCTCCTGACAAAAAAGGAATTCACTGATGCGCTCTAGTCCAATCCGTCGGTAGTCGGTACCCTTGGTTACATCCTGTCGGTAGCTAGGTCGGTAAGTTAGTTAAGGTCCCGTGATTTTGAAGGTCCAAACCCTAAAAGTAGTCTTGTATGTTGTAGCATTTGTACGCAATTCCTCGTTTGTTTGTGTGTGCGTGCAATTCTGGAGGTCCGTCAGTGCTCAAGGAAGTGAATCAGGCATGGAGGTTGGAAGATGCGCAGTGTGGAGCTGGGGAGCCGGGACGCACGGGCAATTGGCCTGCGGCACTCTGGTGGATGCGTTGATGCCGCAGCGTGTGGAAGCCCTCGCAGCTCCCCTCGTGGACATGGCATGTGGAGGAGCTCACGCTGTCGCTGTCTTTGGTACCACAACAACGTCCTTACCAAACTTGTCTTCCATTTAGGGTTTGGAATCATTCTTGACAACTGGAATTGGTATAACCTGCAATTGACTAATACGGAATTAGCTGACAACTCTTCAAGCTTAGATCTCAAAGCACTAGCTGGAACGCCATTCAGTAGATTTGTCCGCTGGTTTAGGGTTTAACCCTAAGCCCTGTAAAATGGTTTTTGTTCCAACGGCGTTTTCTGCGTCCTGAAATTTGTGACTTGGAATTTCTCTGTTCTCGATTGTGCGCAATTTTGAAGAATTACCGAATTCGAATTTTGCGTTTCAAAATTCACAAGCTGCTTCTTGGATGACTCTGTTCTGGTGTGTAGAACAGGGGACCTCATATGTGTGTGTTTCTGACACTCTTCCTTTGATCGCCTGAAGTTGATTTTTTAGGTTTATTGTTGTTTTGCACTTTTGTGTGGGGTTTGGAAACCTTACTGCTGTAAATGGTGGGCGTGCTAGATTCGGGTGACGTTGCGACATGGGGCCGAGGGCAAGCAGGGGCCTTAGGACATGGAGACGAGACAACCACTACTGTGCCGAGGCTTGTCTCCTCGCTCCAAGGGATTCGCATAAGCCGTGCAGCTGCTGGCTGGAACTACAGCGCCTTCTTGACAGGTACCCCTCCATGCTTCAGAATAAACATTTGTAGTTTTGCGATTGGACAGAACACATGTAGACTAATATGAAATGACAGTGTCTTACAAATCTTCAGGATTGCTTTCAAACATCATGGATTAACCCCTAAGCGTCCACAGTGTATTTTCTGTAGTGTAGGAAAATTGAACCCCCTGCTGCAAATCATCTGTTTGTGTGAAAATGACTTCAGTTTGACACGATCAACACTGTTGATCTTGTAGTATAGAACAAGAGCTTCAAAATGATGTATTTCAATCAGAAAACCGAGGTAAAATGAGAATATGCCACCGTTGCAAAGTTCAGTGATGCAGATGGCCATATTGGGCGTTTTAGACCCTTAGGGGTTAAGTGGAACTTCATCACCTTGTCTTCTTCGGTAGAATCTTTGGATGTGCTCTCTTCTGGTTGTGCTTTGTGCCTTTGAATGCTTGTTTGCCTTTTGTTTTTTTCTTTTTGGACTAGAGATTGAGTTGTGGACTTTGGACGTCCGTAACAATGATATTTGATAGAGATTCGATTGTTGTTAGACCCTGCGTAGGATTAAACCTTAAACCCTAAGCCCTGAAAAGTGGCATTCATGAGCAACTACGTGCAAATCTACTTATGTGCAATGTAGACAACGGAGAGCTTTATACTTGCGGGGATGGGACATTTGGGCAGCTTGGGCATGGAAATACAGAGTCTCGTCTGCTGCCGTGTCGGGTTGAGCACCTGTCATCTGTGTGCATCAACATGATAGCATGTGGGATGCGGCACACACTCGCTCTTTCTGTCGCTCAAGGTATTCTTAGCAGCTTTTGGTTGACTATTTGGTATAGAGCTCCACTAAAGTAGCCCTTACTTAAGGATGCTATCGGATGTTTGGAATGTTGGATCTTGTCAGAGCTAACGATCAAGCTAAAAAACATAGAACTAGGGCAGCTAACGGTGGGGCTATCTCATTGACTGGTTGTTACGTTGTTACCCTAGTGCATATACCAGTGAATCATCTTGCGCTTCAATTATAAACGCATATTCATTAGCAGACTTCAAGGTTATCAGCAGCCAGAACATTTCCTGAGTTGTTTATGTGGATCAGGTTCGCCAGACGCTTCAATTGTGTATGCTTTCGGATTCAACAAGCGGGGTCAGCTTGGGATTGGAATGGGCGCAAATGGCAGAAACAGCAAGTGGCGTGTTTCGTCACCTCAGAGGGTGCACTCTCTGGACTTGCATGGTGTGGCAAGTATTTCTGCAAATGGAGATCACAGCGCTGCACTTACTGGTAGGTTTCACTGGTATGTTTTGCACTCTTTTCTGAGAATGAAATCAGCTCTTTTCCCATGTGATGCATGATATTGCTTCTCTTTGTTTTAACCAAAAATTCAAGGTGATTTTGTATCTTTCAGCGTTGGGCGAATATGATTAGAACCTACCATGATGGCTGTCCACATTCGCACAAGTATACAGCTTATAATCTCTATATGACTTTTTGATTGGTCAAATTCGTTACTTCTTATATGTACATGCGTTGCCAAATCACACCTGCATTGGTGTGGAACAATTGCAGGAAGGGGCGATATACTTTTATGGGGGAGGGGCTATAATGATGCGTCAGATTCGCATCAGCCTCATCTTGCTCGCATAGGTCTGCAATTTTGTCAATTATCTCTTGGATGGCGCCATGGTCTTGCTCTGACAGGTAACACCAAACCCTCATGCATATGATGGTGCAGGACCTGAAAATAGGTGATGAAGTAGCAATGTTGTATTGTTCTCACGCTGATGTTCCCTTTTCAATGGATTCCACAGAGCAGGTTCTAAAGAACACATCTTCTTGTCTTTGTACAGAAAACAAGGAAATATTTGCGTGGGGGAACAATCGTTGTGGACAGTTAGGAATCTCACGAGCTAATTCTCACGATACTCGAACAACACAGGACACCAGGCCGGCTGATAAATCAACCAACGTGAATGAAGCAGCCAGTCATGAGGAGGACCAGAATGAGCTCCTAGGCATTGCTGCACAACCACGTAGTGAGCAGATTATTTCTGGTGTGGAGTTGGAGAGAGTGGATACACAAGGAATGGGTGCTGTGTGGATCTCAGCTGGGTCAGAACACTCTGCTGCTGTTCTGGGTAACTACGTGGACATCCATTCAACACGCGTACACTTTCTGCATGGTTGTTTACAGTCATTTGAAAATATTTGAGCTAGAATAATGAAACAGTATCCTACGAGCTTTGTGTTTCCTTGTTCCTTTCATTGAGTCAAATAGATACTGCAGAGGAGCAATGCATAATTAAGTTGTTGATGTGTTGTATGTTGGTGGGGTTGATGCAGAGGACGGGAAGGTGATAGTGTGGGGGTGGGCTGAGCATGGACAGCTGGGTCTGGGCTCACTTGAAGATCAGGATGCTCCTCACATCGTATCACTTGCAAGCGAGGAGGGACTTAGTTCCTCCGATGTAGGTAAAGCAACACAGAACGAACAGGTAGACTCAGGTGAATTTGTGAGTAGTAGTAGGGTATATTGCGGAAGCGGGTATACCTTTGTTACTGTATCGTGACTGAATACAACGGTTATTGGATTAGAAAATTCAGTGATGACTGAAATCTACTCGGTCGTGCAATTCCAAACACCTGAGATGTAATTGGAGAGCACGTCTGCCTGGTCCATGACGGTGACCAGGAGATCGAGGTTTGATAGAGGATGATCGTGTTCTTGGAGTTGGCTGGCCCATACTCGTTGTGACACTGAGAGCAAGACTTTGGGGCTCTAAACCGCTGATTGCTGTATACCTTTCTCGACCTTTTGGCTAAGATCAAGTGTAGTATCTGTTCTTGTCAGTTTAATACCTGATACGGAGTTTGTCAAACCTCATAATTTTAATGTAATTTTTCTGGGGTGCGGGTCCATCCGGCAGCTTGCTGCCCGGCCTCGCGTGCAGCTCTTCGTCACTCGAGGGGCTAAAATCTAATCCAAACTGGACTTACTTTATCTCACTCACAGATGCAGTGGAGATCACTCATTGACAAGGTTCTCATCCTCCTGCTTTATAAGGGCTTGTTTTTCTTGCAGTTCATGTAGCAGTGTTTATGTCGGAGTCCTCGTTAACAGCCACTGTCTGCATATAAGATTCAGTTTTTTCGTAACAAGTTTTTCGTAAAACTCGAATGGTTATGTTTCCGGGACGGAGGTCGAATCTTAGTTGATTGTAAATCCCTAAACCTGGCAAATTTCGCTTCAGAAAGTGTTAAAAATAGAGGTGACAAACAGTTAACCTGTAGTTAACTATAGCCAAATTAGAAACGATTTGTAGTTTCTATTTCTATTAAGGTAAAAGAATGGCTTTTACCTTATTAACTCTTGGTTATAACTTTAACTTCTATGGTGAACAGAAAAGTATATAAAACCAACCCTTCCTCGGGTTGATACACTTCTTCTTCTTCTCCAGAGTTCTATGCCTTTTATATTTATTGTTCTGTCTCAACACATTATCAGCACGACTTAGCTCTCTATAGCAATTTGTTTATTTCTCTTTTGTGTTCTTGTTATTATTCTTACCTTCCAAGGATTTTGTCTGGTTATACAGAAGCTGTTATATACAAGAGTGTTTGTTGTTATAGATTTCTAAAGTTTAGGTGATATTTCCAAGGACCTTTCCTTGGGCTATTATATAGTAGTATTAAGGATCTTCACCCTTTTTCTATAGTCATGGCTTTAGCAGCATCCAAAGAATTGGTAGAAAATACTAGGGTACAACCTTTATCGTTTAACGTCCTATGAACTAATGGAGGGAACTACATGGAGTGGTGAGGAGATGTTAGAACACACTTATCTGCTGAAGGTTTGGATGATGCCATATCAGGTAAAACACCAGAAGAGGTTCCAAAGGCATCACGGTGGAAGGCGCTACTTATCTTGAAGAAACACATTGCCACATCATTGAAGCAACAATATATACAAGTAGAAGACCCTCATGAGTTATGGAAGAAATTGGAGGCACGGTTTCATCACCAAAAGTCCATCTTTTTGCCTCAAGCCATGAGCGATTGGCTTAATCTTAGGGTGATGGATTTTCCAAACCTGGTAGCATTTGATGGTGAACTACACCAAGTGGTGGCGCAACTCAAGTCATGTGGAGAGAAGATCACTGAAAAGGACATGATAGATAAGACTCTCATAACTTTTCCTCCTGGTTCCATTCTCCTAGCTCAAAAATACTGAAATATGAAATTTGAAACTCATTCTGCACTCATGTCATACTTACTACATGCGGAAAAACAACAATTGCTCACATTGAAGAATGCTGAGTCTAAACATGCTGAAGCACACACAGTGCAGGTAGCTGCAAGGAAATCCAAGGACACCAAGAAGCAGAGACAAGTTGGAAGTAGCAACAAGACATCATCAAAAAATAAGTATCGTTCCAAACCTTACTCTAAGAGTTATGGAAAGGATGATAGGTCTAATCAGCCTAAGAAAACACAATCATGTCATAAGTGTGGTGGGCAAGGGCATCTAGCTAAGGTTTGTAGAGCTTCTGAATATATTGTCAATATGTACAAGGAGTTACAACAATTAAAGTTTGCTTAGAGAGAGACACACACTTTAGATGCTCCATCCATCGACACTATAGAGCTAGAAAATTTTATGGTAAATAGAATTGAATCTGGGGCATGTCCGGGTGTGGCCTTGTTGGATAGTGCCTCTACCCATACGATCTTGAAGGATCCAAAGTACTTTACATTTCCCAGCTAAGCTGAGGTCTGGCAAATTTGTGACATAGTCACTATTGCTGGAAGGAGAAACTTTAAGTTTCAAGAGGGCCAGGCAAACATAGTCTTGCCTGGGGGACCCCCCTCAAATGCATGCATGCAATGTATGCACCAGATGCTCCCCGGAGTCTGATCAGCTACCGAGATCTTAGAGCAAATGGTATCCACCTTCACACTGCAGTGAGAAATGGTGAAGAAGTCCTTGAACTCAGGAAAAGAGAGAAATTCCTTACCACTGCTCAAGCAGGAGTCAATGGCCTTTATAGACTGGAAATTGCTAGTGGCCAGAGCACCAACCTACTGGAGCAGAGTCCTAGAACTATGGATAGGAGCATCAGAGCCCTAAGGACACAAGGCCCAGGAGGAGTGAAGGTGTTCTTTGTGACCACTCCAGTCAGGACAAAACTATGGCATAGCCGCTTTGGACATCCAAGGACCACCATGTTCAGAAGGATGTTACCTTTATTTTCAGGGCATGAGGTGAATCCAAGTGATTCAAACAAGGTGGGAGACTGCACAACATGTTCTCAAGGGAAGCTTATATTGCACCCATCTCGTTATACTTTCACCTTGAGTTTTCACTTTCAGGGATGCTAATGGTTTTGTCATCATAGCAATTTATGTAGATGACTTAAATTTAGTAGGTACTACAACTACCACTAACCGTGCTATCAAGCTTCTCACTTCTAAGTTTGAAATGAAGATTCTAGGGAAAACACTCCTAGAGTATACCTCCTTTTGTTTAGAGATGCAGATAACTCATGTTCCAGGAGGAGGCATTTTACTGCATCAAACTACCTACACAAGAAACTTATTGAAGAAATTCAATATGGACCAAGCCAACTCCTTATCAGCACCTATGATGGGAAGAAGCAAGACATATGATGACCCCTACCGACCTTGCGAGAAGGAGGAGAAAGAATTCCAAGACAAGACTTAGTACCTCTCAGCGGTAGAAGGATTCTTATATTTGGCAACCATCAGCAGATCAGACATTTCATTTGCTACAAGTGTGTTAGCTAGACATAGTCAAAAGCCAACAATGAGACATTGGAGAGGAGTGACACACTTGTTCAAATACATAAGGCTGGGATGAGATTACTTCATGAGATAATCCCTCGATGAGTTATACTCTTTTCTAGATCTGTGAATTTTTCCTGACTCAGGTTTTTTGTATCACATAATAGTTTTTAATGAGGTAACTCCAAATCGAGGAAGAGTGTTAAAATAGAGGTCACAAACAGTTAACCTGTAGTTAACTATAGCCAAATTAGAAATGATTTGTAGTTTCTATTTCTATTAAGGTAAAAGAATGGCTTTTACCTTATTAACTCTTAGTTATAACTTTAACTTCTATGGTGAACAGAAAAGTATATAAAACCAACCCTTCTTCGGGTTGATACACTTCTTCTTCTTCTTCTCCAGAGTTCTATGCCTTTTATATTTATTAATCTGTCTCAACAGAAAGTTCTGTTCATATGCACATGGCCATCCAGGCTCTTGTCAATTTTTAAATACGTATATATCTATACATTAAAGGAAGGTAGTTTTGTCTGTCTGTCTGTTTTTTGTTTGTTTTGTTTGTGTGTTAGTTGGAGATCTCCCGGACCGTGGGGCCACCGGGTCCGTTTTTGGTATCGCGCGTTTTTGGTTTTGTAGCTTTTGGACCTACGGTGTGAAAGTTAGGGATTTTTAATCGAAACTTGTTACCTTAAATTGAATCAAATTGAATTAAATTAAACTAAACCTAAAATGAAAATAAAAAGTAGAAGCATGGCTAAGTCACGGGGAATATTGGGCCAACACTAGTGGATATGCAGGAACATATATGAGTCTTAATTTACTTTCCTTGTCGATCTTGGATAGGTCCGATGCTTTCTAGAGTACCGTCTAATGTCTATGCGGTTTGTTGGTCTCTTCTTGAATTTAGTTTCCCTGATTAGGAGACTGCTTTTTTGACTTTGTTGTGAAATGCCACAGGACGCCATGGATTCAATAATTTGGGGCGAGCTCCCGGCGGAGATCATGGAGCGTGTGCTCTCTTTCTTGTCCGTCCCCAATTTGTGCAAAATGCGATCGGTGTGCAAGACATGGAACGAGCTCATTGGCATGCCAAGCTTTCATGACTTGTGCGACCAAAACGGGAGAAATGAGCTCTACTTGAGGAGGGAAGAATGGCGCACCGTTTCGGGTGGTTTACGAATTGGTATCACAGGAACGTTCACTTTTCTCGACGTTGATGCAGGGCGATGGTATTCCATCTAAGCAACAGAGTTTCCTGGGGTCCGTGATAGTGAAAGTGAAACTCGGTTGATATGGCATTATTTACGAGCTGACCACCTTACGAGGCACGTGCAATTTTGGTTTATCGCTCTTGGACCCAATTGCAAAAATAAGGAGGGCGCGTGGGCTGATTCAGCTGTTTGTTTCCAGAATACCGTAGTTGTAGCTCACTATGAGTCTAATCATCTGAAGCTTTTCAGCCACAACCTTAAGGGTGGTTCATGGGCAGAAGTTTGGCGAATGGCCTTTGATAGGAGTTTTCGCTGTTGTGAACTTCTTGTTAGTAACCATTAGGAGAAATCTGTAGTCACAAAGGGGCCCTTGCCTTTGGCACGTGCTGAATTTTTTAGGCAAAACCGTGCACTTTTGACAAGGGCATCAATAGTGCCACTGTGGTTGCCAGCAGTGCAGTTCCGTGGGTCGCGCCAATCGACGCTGCCAACACTGCCAGCACTGCGGCTTCTGACGCTGTCAGCGGTCAACGACCTTCACCAATGGGTTTACAAGGAGAGGGGTGTATAGGCAGCCGGTTCACCTAACACGGGCTGTCTTACAGGGCTCCTTTGGGACCCTATTTTTCTCCTAATGAATCGCTTGTTTGTGGTTTTGTGGTTATACTGTGATGGATTATTTCCTCGTTCAGACAATATTTGAAATTCTCAACAGACACTGTTCGAGATGTATGAGGTTTTGATACCTGAGAATGGTAGAAAGCTGGTGGTGAACTTTTCTTATGCTCAGCTTCAACAAATCTTTGGGACCCGTAGCTCCTCCTTCATATGTACACATGGATATCCTTGCTTTGACTCGAATGGAAGGTGCAACTCTGTGGTACTGGTGAACCGATCTAAAGGACATCTCAGAAGATACCACTTGGCCACGGGGTCAGTATCTGAATTACCTCCCTCTTATCCTTTGGTGGAACCCAACATGACCGGATGTTATTACCGACTGAAGAATATGAAGCTGAGATTGCGGAACGTGTTAGTACAACATCGATGACCTGCTGCGAGAAGGATGCCATCTGCACTACTGACAATCTCAGGTGTGACTGGTGAGTTACATCGTGAGTTTTATGTTCTGCACATGATTCCCAAAGGAAACATTAAGTTGTTGAATATTTGTCTGCTAGTTGTAGCGTGAATTTTTGTGTCCCTCAATCTTTGGTAGACAATGTTATATTTGACAAGAGCCTAGCATGCTAGTATTACTGTGAGGAAGTGAGCCGCTCCATTATTATCAGCTGGTGTGGATGATCTTCCATTGGAGGCAGAGTACGGCTTCACAATACATGTACCTTTTAAAAGGACAATAACAACCTTTGGAATGATCTTTAATCTGGAACCCTAAACCCTAAACCAGGTTTAGGGTTTCAGGTTTAGGGTTTAGGATTTAGGGTTTAGAATGCCTAAAAGAAAAACAACCATAGACCCTAGGAATGTTCCTATTGCAGTAGAGCCTCCTACAGAGGAGCATCGTGTGGTAGGGGATCTAGGACCCATGCAATTAAGAATCCGTCGACCTAGAAGTGAAGCAGAGTTAGTCAAGAATCCTAGACCACGTTTAGATAACCCTGCTAGAGTACTAGAGTCTCCTCTTTTAGGACGTCTGTGGGATCCTATCGATCTCTGAGTGAAAGATAGGAACCTCACATGGTACTGGAACTCGGGGATCCATAGGATCCCACAGACGTCTTAAAAGAGGAGACTCTGGTACTCTAGCAGGGTTATCTAAACGTGGTCTAGGATTCCTGACTAACTCTGCCTCACTTCTAGGTCGACGGATTCTTAATTGCATGGGTCCTAGATCCCCTACCACACGATGCTCCTCTGTAGGAGGCTCTACTGCAATAGGAACATTCCTAGGGTCTATGGTTGTTTTTCTTTTAGGCATTTTGGGTTTCATACAAGGAGTTTCACGGTGGAAACGTTTGAAGTCGTCTTTGATCATTGAATGTTAGATTGGAGCTTAGTATGTACTGTATTCTTTAGGGTACATAACATCCTTGCCCAAGTGTGAGAACCATCCTTTTAGAGCCTATGTAATACTTAGTAATACTTAGTAGTTTCTTATCAAATAAGGTTATTTTATTAGAGTGAATTGTGAAATTTGAGAGAGAAAGGAGACAGAATTTCCAAGATTGGGCAACCACGTACTCTGAAACATTTCTGGTGTGAATCTAGAGCATGATTGAATACTTTGATTAGCAATTTATTTATTGTGAAGTCACCGAGTCACGTAATTAATGACTGGAATCGGTTTGTATAACAATCCCGTGCATTTCCAATATAGGCAACTACCGGTATTAGCAAGGATGTTGAGAGGTTCCAAAGAGTGTTCCTGAAGATGATCCATTGGCTTGTGATATTAGGGGAGTCACTATAGGGCGCAAAATTGTTGAAAGTTGTGAGGTGGTATGTGACATAAACCTCTTCATTTTTCATGTCACCTAAAAACCTCACAACTTGAAATTGAAATTGAAAGACACCTCTTTCTTGGCCTTTTGGCTTCGGATCAAGTGTAGTATCTGTTGTTATTAGTTGAAGTACTTGTTTCTATAGTTGAAGTACCATACCTGGCTGTCAACGTCGGTAAAAATTAATTATAAAAAGATAAGTCCAAATCTTTAGGAAATTATTTTGTCAAAGAGAATCTTAGACAATATCCACAACATCTGGGCAAAAAAATTAATTATTTGGCATGAACTGCCCACCCTAACGACCAAATACGGTATCTGTTTTTACTAGTTTAAATATTTGTTTTTATCAATCTTATCTATTCTTATCATTATATTAGAGATATTAGGAAGGATTACTTCTAATAGTACATTCTATGTCTCCTTGGAAAAATCACTGTGTACTTCCACAATTTCACTGGGTTTTGTCACAAGAAAACTCACTCTATACTTTCACAATCTTAGTTGATTATGTTCACCAGAAAACTCACTCTTTGTGTTCTCACAATCTCACATGGATATGTCACTAGAAGTTGCATTTCAAGGTGACATATCCAAGTGAAATCGTGAGAATACAGAGGCCATTTGGACAAGTGTGAAAAAACTTGTACACCACCTCGTTTTCTTTTTAGGTTGGATGGAGCCACCTTTAGTCATCTTCTCTCAAAATGGGGTGATATAAATCCAATCCAGTGACGTGTTGAAGAAGACCCTACTGTTATTTTAAAAACTTCTTAACCCCTAACTGCCTGAGCATCCATTTTTTGGACGATGTACACATTTCATCCATAATTTCTCATCCGCCATGCACTTTTTGTAGTGTGGAGTTTTTACTGTAGATTCTATGGGAAGTTAGCTTCATATATATGTGATCCGATTAGAAAGAGGATGATTTATGAAAATTTTATGCTTCATTTCATGTTGTAGTGATTCACCCAAAATTTTGAAGATTTCAATGTAAAAGTGCTCTAAAAAAAGTCAACTCATAAAATTAAGCAACCAAAAAATCTCCAAAAATCACTACACTTAGAGTATTACATTTCAACCAATCACAAAAAAAATTCATCCGTAGATTGTCAATATCTTATTTGTAATTGAATTACGAAATAATTTTGAATTTCACGTTTCAAATTTTATACAAAATTTTGTAAAAACATATTTTTCTTAATGTTTATGTCATTCTTGAATGGTATTGATAAGGATTTACAATCATAGATCTAACCGTATGGATAGAATCTAAAATTCATAACGTACAACTTTTATTCATATATCAAGTTCGAAATATCCCTCTAGATTGCATTTTATAATGCATCTTTACAAAACTGCTGAATTTGGAGAGGGCTCTAGGCATTTAGGGGTTAAATGTCATTTTTAACTTGCTAACACTATAATATTACAATGTTATGAAATTCTATATTGTCACATGTATTTTGGATAGCGATTTGTGACATTGATGTATGACTTGCATTTTTCACTTATAGGTTGTGACCTGTAACAATGTTATGTAATCACGTATAATTTGAATACCTTGGGTGTTCCATGTAACAAGAGTTAAACATAACTCCAAACTTGCAATTTTATTAATGGATTCAAGATAACCTGAATGCTTTATCAATTTTTTTGTGTATATTATTTTCAATGTCATTTATTCAACTTCTTTTCTACAATAGTATACAACACTTTCAATGATAGCCATATCAAATCTTCAATCCTAATCTCTTATAGATATACAATGTGCAATTCCAATGTAATGTTTGATTCTCCTCTACCCTCAATTACATTGTCTTCAATAACTCCAAGACTTAACAAAAGAACTCTCCTAATTTCTTGTGAACTTTCTATTTCTGAGAGGTCAATTTGAGTCTAGGATCCTTGGTTGATGAATGATACTTAAATAAGTGAAACTTCTATTGTTCCATCCCATCATCTACCAAAGTGACAAGATTGTATTTTGTCCATATAGATTATGATCCAATTACTTAGATGTAGAATCTTTTGATGAAATTGATGGTGATAAACTTTCATCAATTGCATCGGATATCGTGCATTCACTAGAAACGCTCGGTGGTTTTTTGTTTTTGTTTTTGTTTTTTTGTTTTTTAGATTCTTGTTTGGATTCTTGTAAAAAATCACATTTTGTTGTTAACTTTTTCTTATCCATTTTCTCCATAATTTTGAAAGCTTGAGATGTTGCCTCACTTATTAGTTTTGCCAATTCTAAATCTACAACTTTTTTCTTTTTTCTTTTTTTCTTTTGTTTTTGTATTAATTTATTTGTATTCATAGTCTTGCGTGGACGCATAATAAATACAATAATTTGTCTTTGCAAATTCAAACCTAATCTCTTTGATGTTTAGGAATGTGAAAATCTTTCTTTAAAAATGCTAAATATCACCCTTAATTTCATCCATTCAATTATCATTTTACAAACTTTAATTTATGTCATTCAATTTTTTTGAAATATTTGGAATCAACATGTAAGTTGGAATCAATTAACTTTTTGAAAACAATACTCTAAACATGGCCTCCAATCTTCTTCTATGTAAATAGTTTAAAATATGATTGTATATATGCTTTGAACATTCATAACAAAAATGGTGAAACTTTCCATTCAAAATTTGAGAAGATTACACTAGTATTAATATAAGTCTTCAAAAAATAATAATTTAATAATAAAAATGGAATGAAAACAATATGCTTTTATGAAAAGTCAAATGGAGATATGGAAAGTTTTACCACAAAATAGAAGTGACGTAAAGACACAATTTTAGAATTGTGGCAAATGTTTTTGTAGAAGATTTTATAAGTTAAGTGTTCAAATGTTTACATCATAAAATAAAATTACAACATGTTTTTGAATAATTATACAGTTTACGTACATACATACTTATGATAAAAAAAACGTGGTCTTAGAGCCGCTTTATACTCAAGAGGCGAGCTCGGAGTGAGGTTGTTTTGCAGAAAAATAAATGCTCAATCCACTTTTTTCATTCATGATGGAATTGTAAACAACCTCAAGGCCTTTCCACCAAGTATTAGATTATTTTTTGAAATTATATATTAATTTAATTTTAATTACCAATTTCTATTGAGTTTCCACTCAATTCTATTTTCTATAGTAATGTAGAAAGTCATCTATGTCTATACATGTGTTTGCCGGTGTGTTTGTAAATCATCACATATGGCATCATGTACTTTTAAACTTTTTGATAGCACCTTCAATTAAATTGCATTTGATGTTTTAATAAAAACTGTATGAGATTGTGTTGTAATTTTCAACATTCGACATTTTTTAAGAACCCCGTAGCATTTTCAAGAGGGCGAAGTTGAAATTGTGAAATTGTGACACAAACAGGGTGCACTACCTTAGTAGTGTGAATCCAGTTTGGGATTAGTTTGGGAATGATTTGGGTCCCTTATTCCTTGCTTTCAAGCTCTCTTTCACTAGTAGAAAAGGTGGCGCTTCCCAGGCAAAATCATTGTGGATGCGTGGAATTGGGCACTACATGCCTGGACATCTCCCTCGCTAGTGCCACCTTTTCTACTAGTGTTTCTACATTGAAACACGCCTCTCATAAAAACCTAGTACATACCGTATATAGATTTCAAAAATGTTAAACACTTTCCTGGGTGTGAAGAAAAGCGTTGTATGACTCCATTGGGAACCAAAAGGATGACGTTTGAAAGACAAACTATTTGATGATAATTGGGTGAAAGCACGAAAAACTGTACCAAAAAGTTAGTTTGCTATACTAAATCATAATTGTTTTAGTCAAAGGCCATAAATTTATATCAAAATATATTGTATTTTGGTTTTAATTTCATGAAGCCCTCTAGAGTTCTTATAGGTACTTGAACCCAAATTTTTAGAACAAAATCTTCAAAAAAGTTTACAAAAAGTAGTGTTTGAAAACGAATGCCTAAATCCAATCTCGGTTGCAAAATTGATGGCCTTAAATACACTCAACATAAATATAAGTTTTATGAACTTTGAGATAATGATAGAATTGAGGTCCTTGTCCAAAAAGAAAGTAGAAAAAAATATGTTTTAATATACATTTTGCTTGTTTTATATCAACTTTGTTGATTGTACGTAACTACTTTTTCAATTTTGGTCACTTCTACGTCAATAAAAAATTTATAACTACTTATTGAAGATCATTTTCTCAAATTTTTTTGGTAGACTTTATAAAACAATAGGTGTTTTATTTTATTGTTATTTAATTTTTTACAAGATTCAAATTTATAATATATTTTTGAACCTTGCATTGTTGAATGGTCATAATAGTTAGAGGTGGTACACTTTTTCGTGCTTTCACCCAATTTGATTGATAACAGAAGTTCATGGATAGCTTTGTCGAGAATCTCATGCAAATGCAAGAACTGGGCCTGCGTATTCACAAAGTTTGCAATCAGGGGCTTCGCCTGCCCTCCATGCATTGCGAAACCAAATACAACCTCTGCTGGCCTCCATGCGTTGCGAAACCAAATACAACCTCTGCTGCTAAGATTAGTGGACCCAGCCACAACTTACACGTATGTCCCGCATCACTGAGGCGCGGAAACCAAAGTGGCTGTGTTGCCGGCTCCGGCCATCTCCACCGTCCCTTCTCCCTCGAAGATCCAGCGGTGATCAACATCCGAGGTGGCAGGAGTCGATGTTGGGCAGCTTGACTTCGGGCACGGGAATCCATGAAATTTCAACCGCTTTCTGACACAGCCGCTTTCTGACACGCGGGAACATGGGAACACGGGAACATGGGTTCCACCGGGTTGAAGTCATTGCTCCTGTTGAAGGCCCAGCGTATGCAAGGAGTTGAAGGCCAAAACAAGCATTCCACGGCACTCATTTCTCTCAACAGTAGGCTCAGACCACACAACATTTTCATCTTCCCAACCATGTGTGTATATGAATTTGAACAAGCTTTTAACGAATTGTAACATATTAATATTTTTAAAATATTTTTGCAAGTTTTTCTCTTGAAATTCAATTAAAATCTCAAATCCACAAAAGAAATTTTTAAAATGTTGAAATGGAATTGGAATATCATGCACTATGAGATGGTATGGTTCATATTATTTTATTTTACTTATTTAGGAAAATCATGTTTAAGGCCTCACTTTTGAACTAAGAATGAAACTTGACATACATCAGAAAAGTTGGGCCAGACTATTTTGGTGCCATTTTGACACCAAAGGCCGCATACATAGCATTTTAGTGTCATTTTATTCATACTAGGTAGGTATGGAGGTTGGCACCAAATTATCTTAATTGCATTTCGATGCACCATCATGACACCATGTTCACATCCCTTGAAGTTCCTGATTAAATCAAATAGTGTTGTTTAAAAAAAAATCACAATATCTATTTTTTAAGATCTAAATTGTACAAATGATATTCAAGGAGCACAAGAACCAAAAGAAATTTTGGATGGATGAAAAATTATATAGGATCTAGTCAAGAGAGAGGTTGCAATCTGTTAGTCGTTCATCATATGGACACATGCGAACTTGATAAACTCTTAAAAAATATTATCAAAATACATAAAATATTGATTTTGTAAACCATGTTGTCAGGCAAACCGTACATTCTCGTCTGGGAGTGTTATACCTTTGATGACTAAGTTACCATTACCTGATAACTCTATATTGTATGATTTAGCATTGATGCCTTCTACTGAGTCATTGAAGCTTGAAATCCTTCCTAAATACCATTTGTTTGTGTTTTCATCAAACACCTCTACCATCTTACCAATAAAGGAACCGTCCGTGCCAATTGTTCCACATTGTAATTCACCCCTTACAATTATAGTTCCACAATTTCTACACTCTTTGGAATTTTCTCCAATCAAAAGCATGTTATGATCTCCACAAACACGACATTTTTGTTTGAAAACTTTTGGAAATTGTAATCGCTTGCGTTTTCGAGTATAGGTTTCCCGTCGTTGTACTTCCATAGTGGTCTTCGGTCTTGCTATACTTTCATTTGGGATGGATGATGTGCCTACAAAAAAAAATTGATTAATTAAACATAAAAATAAATTAATGTTTACTATTATATGACTAATATATACATATATAATCTATATAGATATAAAAAAAACTTCTTGTAAACATTGTTTGTGAGTACCTGATGGCTTATCATGTGCAATAACTGCTTCTTTACCCTTCCGTGGCTTTCCATGACCAAGTCTTGTCATAGTAACATGTGCTTGGACTATTCCTATACTTGTTCCAGCTCGAGGTAGAGCAATGGTTTTCGGCGCCACTTGTGGATTGCATATAGCTCTCATAGACCGTGAAAACATGTTCATTGCTTTTTCCAAAGCAATAAGTTCTAATGATGCTAGCATAGATAATTTTTCGATAGTAGGGAATTCTGAGATAATTCCCTGCATTTTGTTCTGAATGGAATCTACTAATGCAACATTGGATGTAAAATTTCTCCTTTGGTCGGGTGATGAAACAATGGTTGCATTTTGATTCTCAATCGACAATTCATCCTCAATTTCTGAAATGCAAAAAAAAAAAGTAAATGAATATAAACTTTACTTTCTGTAAGTGCAAAAAAATTATATAGTTAAAAAAAAACAAATCATACAAATCTTTAAACATTTAGGGTTCAAAATATACCAAGAGGTATGTTTGGTGAAGGACTCCACATGTCGGTTGGCGGTACACTTTGTTGAGAAGATGGTGTATTATCTTCAAAATCATCATTTACGTCATGATCAAACATTTACTCTTGAGATGGTAACAATCTCTTCATGTATTGTAATTCTCCATCCATTAGCATTCGCACGGCTAACAAATGCTTGCAAATTGCAACATGGTCCTCGCATTCACAACACTCTGTATCCAGTGAAATAGCATACCAAACTGTACTCTGAGTTTGACTTCGAATCATGAATTCCATATTGAATTCATCAAGGACTTGGAGATGTCTTTTAGGATCTTTTTTATAAGATTCCACAATTTGAGTTGCTCTTTGTAATCGTGCTGTAGAATGTTTGTCTCTACCCCGCATAGAATATTTCATAGACTCACTCTCAGAGTTGGTATGCCAATAATGATCCAATAAGGTTTGTCCACCAGATCGATCTCCTGTGTCCGGTTCACCTATTATAATGCAATTTTTCACATTGTGCATAAGTAAATATATTTCAAAAGTAACTCAATAATATTTCAAAGTTAATCAATAATACATTCAAACTTAAATGTTAGTTTAATCTAAAAAAGAACATGGACTATTTTGCTCATAAAAGTACTGCAATGATGTCATTTCTAATCCCTAAGGTATTTTTTCCAAGAAAACCTTTTTTGCACAATCTAGTTGTAGAAAAGTGTCATGTAATACTTAAGGAATTTGGGCAAAAAAATTCACAATCTTGAACCTCATAGATTAGAAGATATACACATTAGAAGTGAGAATGTGTATAAAAACTTGTCCAAATTTCCAACCGCAATTTTTTTTCTATTTTAAAAATGTTGTTTTACAAAAACTTATCATTCTTCACTTTCATAATCTACATGTATACCAAATTTGAAAAGTAGGAAAGTGATTTAACATATTGAAAACAAGGCTTGAAATTTTTGACTCCTCAAAGATTGAAATTTTTGAACTACGAAGACATTATTGTTTTCATTATCCCAAACAATATCATGTCACTTGATATACTAATATTTTGGAAGTAATTGAACTTACCTATAATAGCCCATACCAATGTGTCTAGCCTCCGATTCACTTTTTTCCAAAGTAAAGTATACTTAATATAGTGCCATAACCTCTCCACAAGGTTAGTTGTGTTCATATAGCCGTGTTGATATAACCGATTATATCGAGGCCACATACCTCTCCATATGCATTGTACTCCTGCCCAACCTGTAGCCACATAAGTCAATACCGATTTTTCATCTGCATACTTCAATTTGAAGTCTTCGTATTTGTTGTTGAAGTCTTCTTCTTTGAGACACTCCAATAACTCACACATGGCCTTGTATAGGTGAATCCTTTTTGCCTCGATCACTTTTGGAATTAAATGTTCTATCCAAGCCTTTTTGACATGGAACCAACAAAGAAGAAGATGGCATTTTGTTTGAATTCTTCCAGTCTCAGTATCCTCCCAACATGCCTCGTCACGATCTATGACATACTTAAAAGCATTATATTCAGTCTTGCTTTTATATATGACTATAGCATTTGGTCTAACTAGACCCATTTTCTCAAAAATGACTTTCAATGTCAACTTTAAAGCCACAACTTCGTGCCCTTTATCCACGTCTGCTGAACATAGCATGAGGAATATGGGCATCCCTAACATCCTTGTATTAGGGCACATAGCAGCGTATAATGGCAAACCATATTGATTTGTCTTGAATGTAGAGTCAATCGCCCATGCAGAGTTGGGGGTAATACGCATTGCTAATTCACGCATCCATTTCGTTTGTATGACTAGAACAAAGGGTCGTTTCTCGGGGTCTTCATGTTCCGGATTGTAGTGTTGATGAAAAACAACCATGTCTTTTTCCATCCAGTCTAATATGTTTGTATCAACATTCATCCAATCGTCATTATGTACCGCGCCTTCTTTCTGTAATATATATGCCAAGTTTCCTACCTCTTTTGATGTAGGAAAAAATCGATAAGAAACTTTTTCAAATGGCTCAACCAACTCTTGAAGTCTACCTAAAATACAGTCCATATCCATAAATTAATACATATATTTGGTATACAATATGTACACACAATAAAATAATTAAAGTTCTATACAAATCTTTACATGTATAATATATGCTTATAAACACTGTAACACAATCATTATACATAATATATTAGATATAACATAAAAAAAAATATTATAATCCACATTCATACCTGCATGTCGTCTTGCTCCAGATAACGCTGATTGCACGTCATTTAAATTGTGCAAATTCTCCCGTAGATGTTTAATTGTCATTGGATGTAGTGGTAGAAAAAGAATATCCTCATCTGAACCTGGAGTATGTCCTGAATGTTGGGTGTGGATTGAAATCTGATACATATACATTGAAATACAAAATATAGAATGAACTACATTAATTAGTATATTTTATCAAATAAAAAAGCAATGAAATGTACATAGGAATATTGTATGATAGTGGTTTTTGTAATGATAAAAGTACCTCGACATCTTTTTCTTCGTCAATTGGCTCTACAATCTTCACCATAAATCCACAGCTGCAACACTTTGCTTGACTGTACTGACGTTTTTGTGTGACAATATCTCGTTCATGTTCAATCCTCATTCTCTTTCCACGTCTGAAAATTACACCGCGATTGCATTGATATAATGTAACTTTTGCTGGATATGAGATTTTTTCTCGCATCCATGAATCCAAATGCTTCAAATGTACCTAAGATGCAGACAATAATATCATTTTTTTAATAAATGGTTAAAGAAATTATATGATATTTGTAAATTTTCTAAAATGTACATGAATAATAACTACACTAAATAGGCGTATTAAGGGGACTTTAAAATTAGCGGGATTTACCTTGTAAACATTAACTTGTGGTAATCTTAATGAATATCCAATAATTAAGATTTGGAAAAAATTCAATAATAAAAATAAAAATAAAAATGCGTTTTTGTATGATAACAATTATTATTTATATAGTGAAAATATCAATATATAAGTATAGATTCTCTTAATACCTCTATTAAGTATACAACAATGGATTTCATTATAATGTTTGAATGAAATAAATTATCTATAATTCCTAAAGGACCGTGGGTTTTTCTTGTGATTGAGCATCACTTACACCACTTTCTATTCATTTTCTTCTAATTCTTTTTCAGTTCTCGATAGCAAAATCCTTTCGGTAAAGGTCCAAAAAATTTATTTCTAAGGTTTATTTTAAGTCTTGTCCAGACAACACATTCTCTTCTAAAGAAATAATTTTCTCTCCATATTAGCTTCCACTTCCAAAGTCGGAATACAAAATAAATTGGATCCCCATTTTTGTATCGACATACCAAATTCACATAATGTTTTCCAAAAAACAAGATAAAAATTGACAATGTGGGAACTTGCCCAAACATTCAAATGTCCTAATTATGACACTTAGTTCTTTAGGGGATAATATTGAAATGTATGTTGAAGTTAAAAAACATACCTTGTATTCGCATATGATCTCCTTGAGTTTGTCACAAAGTTCATTGCGTTGTACTTGAATAATAGAATCATATCGAAATCGCCTATTTTTAGGTCGATTTGAAGCTCTTGGAACATGTGGAATCTTTGGGATTGAGCACAAAAAACATGTTTGTACATAGGCTTTTAAATATGGATTTGGCAATCCATGTGCTTTTGCTCCTACCAACCAACCCATGCTTGTGATATTGTTGTGTGTAGCCTTCACTCCACAATGTGGTTGTTTAGATTCATGTGCATCCTTGGTTATTTGTTCCCATTCCTCTATATATGGAATACAAAGATCGGAGAATTTTCCTGACTTGTTGTATAATCTCATTTCTCCATTACGTTGATCTAGCCTCACATTTAGGGCAACCATCAAATCTCTCCATCTATTCAACACACAGCGGTGAAGTTTTTCAAGAGGTTCATGAGGTACATAAAATGAAGGGTCTGCATTGAGAATGTTTTCACCCGTAGATTGAAGTTCATTTTGCAAACATCGAATCATAAAAGAGTAAGAACTTTTGGTAAACATGTACCAATTGGAACTTGAACGAAATGTAAATGGATCCACTCCTTGTAAGTGCTCATAACCAATAGGTTCATCCTCTCCAATTTGTTCATGTTCTATATCAAAAAACTCTCCGTCCTCATCTTCATGAAAAACCATAGGGAAGTCAACATATTCATCGTCTTCATCACTGTCCTCCAAACTTTCCACATGTCTAAAAACTGCTTCCATTTCTCCAATGTAACCAAGAG
Organism: Pohlia nutans; assembly: GCA_022496805.1. Classification (NCBI taxonomy): domain Eukaryota; kingdom Viridiplantae; phylum Streptophyta; class Bryopsida; order Bryales; family Mniaceae; genus Pohlia; species Pohlia nutans. Next base: position 38,749,799 of record CM040085.1, read on the forward strand.
AAATTTCTCTTGAACTTAGAGCATCTTCACCCTATCACTGAAAACAAGAGATTCTCTTAAAACTACATGAAAAGTGTTTGTATTAAACCCCTAAATTTCCCATTGTCTAGAAACTGGATCACGAATGGATTCAAAGCCTTGTAACTTTCTCATACAATTTTGGATGACTTTCATCCAAATCACCTTTGCAAACCTATTAAATTCTCTACTAATTAGAGTAAATCTCTTGTGATGGGGAGATATTGATAGTATTGGAGAGGCCTCCAAACACAAGTATGTCAAATTTGTTGGGTAGACTTCATGCATGCAATGGTCCTCTAATGTACACATCTTATACATCTGAGTCATGCTAATATCTATCTATGAGGCTAGCATCTACCTGTGTTCAAAGGATCGGTACGTTTAGGGGTTATGTTGAAAATTCCGGGCGGGTGAGAGAGCCACAAAATATAAGCACAATATAGTGATATCTAAATAAATTTTTCTATAGCTAATTTAAGGAAGGGGTCAGTATCCTAAATCAATGAACACTCATGGTCACCTATGTATAGTGATTTTGATTGGTTCACAAACTATATAGAGGAACATATAATAGTTCAAAGATGTGGCAATGATAACTTGTGACATCAAGTTTTGGATGTGATGATAGTGGTCAAGGAGTGAATTCAAGGGAGAAGGGTGCAAATGCTCTTACAGTTCAAATAGCCGTCTTGACTCAAGCTCCAATAATATAACTGTCCAAAAATCCTCTCGAGCAAACAGTCATAAAATTCTACTCCACTTCGTCATATAAATTAAATCCATGAACTTTCCATTGTCACATCATTTGAATGTAACCTTGAAATCCAGGAAAAATTGAAAGCTTGAATGTGTGCTTCAATTCGGATACACAAATGGTTCAAAAGATGAAAATATAAGTCCTATAAAACTATTTCTCTGCTACCTACAGAAGAGGTACATTTTTCAGCCTACAAAAAAACATGATAACAATCAAAAATCTAATACCTGAAAAAAAGCTCTAAGTCAAATAAATATAGATGTGCAGCTTGATCAGTCACACTCGAACAAAGATCAAATCCTGTCTCTAAATCTAACACATGCACACAGCTCCAATTCTTGAGCAATTCACAAGGTGTATGTTATGAGCCTCAGCACTCCCTGGAGTACAGAGAAATGAGTAAAATGAGGCAACTGGGAGCAACGACTTCAACCCGGTGGAATCCATGTTCCCGTGTTCCCGCATTCCTGTTCACCGCGTGTCAGAAAGCGGCTGAAATTTCATGCGCCGTGTAATTTCATGGATTCCCGTGCCCGAAGTCAGGCTGCCCAACATCGACTCCTGCCACCTCGGATGTTGATCACCGCTGGATCTTCGAGGGAGAAGGGACGGTGGAGATGGCCGGAGCCGGCAACACAGCCACTTTGGTTTCCGCGCCTCAGTGACGCGGATGTACAGTACCTCACAAAACTGTTCCAATGCTGTAAATATCTTCTTTTGGTTGACTGTGGATGCTACATGGCAATTGCAAATGCCCATGTGGCATTGCAATAAGCTTCTAATCTACGTTAGGAAGCCACATGTAAAAACCAATGACATGCATGACTATCTATACGTGACAATTGTAGGGTTCAAAGCCATCTGATTCACTGGAACAGTTTTGTGAGTGCACTCTTCCAAAACTAAATGTTTACAAAAGCTTGTCAATCTTGATGGACCTTCAACTCTTTGTTGTAGAACTTTGTTCCAGTGTGTGTATAGACCATTTTCCTACAGTTTTTTGTACTTTGTTGTTCTTGCTTCCAAGTAGAAAAGATGGTGTCTGCATTATCTTCTCAAAAAAAGTCAGACGTTCTTTCTATGTTGCAAAGAGGGTGCACTATAAGAGAAGTGTCAAGGAGTTTGCATGTGGGTGTTGGAACTGTGCAGAGGCTCCGACAAAAGTGTGTTTTCAATGTAGAATCATCACATGGAAGTAGACCAAGAAAGATGACTCCTGCAATGGAACGGTCTTGTGTATTGAATATGACTAGAGGTAAGCTTAGTACTGCAGTAGAGGCTACAAAAAATGTGCAAGAGGCATTTGGGATGCAAGTGTGTGTTGAAACAGTGAGACGTGTTTTACGTAGAGGTGGTTTACAATCACAAGTGAAGCAGAAAAAACCACGTCTTTCAGTCAAGAATATCAAAGCACGTTTAGACTTTGCAAGAGCCCATCTAGATTGGACTATAGATAATTGGAGTCGTGTCATTTTCTCTGATGAGTCTAAAATCAACTTATTCTGCTCTGATGGAATCTCTTGGTGTTGGAGTCGTGATCCACATGAGTTGTCAACACGCACTGTTACAGAGACAGTAAAGCATGGTGGTGGTGGAATCATGATTTGGGGTAGTATGACCATTTATGGGCCAGGACTAGTGTACAAAGTTGAAGGCCGCCTCAATCAACATGGATATCGTCAGATTTTAGAGCAGACAATAGATGGTACAATTAGAAAATATGGATTAGATGCTACACAAGTCATTTTTCAGCAAGATAATGCTTCCGTTCACACCACAAAAATGATGCAAGAATGGTTTTCAAGGCAAAGTTTTAGTCTTTTAACGTGGCTTGCCCAATCCCCTGATTTAAATCCAATAGAACATCTATGGGCCATCCTCAAAAGGAGATTGAATCAATATGATTCACCTCCAAAAGGAATGATAGAATTATGGGAACGTGTAGTACAAGTCTTCTCTTCTATTACTGCACATGATTGTAGAAGACTTATAGAAAGTATGCCCAAAAGGATTGAAGCTGTAATAGCTTCAAAAGGAAGATGGACAAAGTATTAGCTAGTTTACTTAGAGCACTCACAAAACTGTACCAATGTATATACTAGTTTTTAACTTTCATTTTTCCTTCAATGATATTTGATTTACTTAGATTTTTTTTACAAATGTGTACTAGATTGGATGTAATATATGCCTCAAACTACTAGGTTATCAATAACATTTTCATGCTATTGATAACCAAGTCCAATTTAGGGTTTCCATTGGGTCCCTCTTTGTAGGGAGGGAAAGTGGGGGCTGCGCCGGCCAAGGAGGTAGTGCAAGACCAAGGCGACACGCGCGGGGCCGGGCAGCAAGCTGCCGGATGGACCCGCACCCGCTGAAAAATTAGATTAATATCATGGGCCTCGATGAGACCCGTATCAGATATTAAACTGATAAGAACAGATACTACACTTGATCTTAGCCAAAAGGCCGAGAAAGGTATACCTCATTGGCCGAACCCCAAAGACTATATACCCTCACTCTCACTGCCGGTGTCCCAAACCATATGGGACAACCAACAAGCCCAATGCGGTGATTGGAATTGCACGAGATTGCTGTACAAAGTGGCTTCACCTGAGTTTACTAATCCAACAACCGTTGTATACTGTAACAAAGGTCTTATCACCCGCGTCCACAATATACCCTACTGCTCCTCACAAATTGAGAGGGTGAGAAATAACTCCAGTTCTCTTTTTGAGACTAAGGTAGAGGAACCTTAAACCACCACGACACCTAAAACCACCAACTTCTTCACCCCTGAAAATGTAGACTTTCATTGCATGACTTATGCATTAATCACTCAAAAGTTAAGTCATGTACCAACAATCGGCATTTCCTCCCTAAAATGAAGAAAGGGTGTAGAAGTTGGTGGTTTTAGGTTTGTGGTGGTTTAAGGTACCTCTACGCTTAGCATACATTAAGAGTCTGTTGTTTGTTTAAGGCTCACACAACAAAGGAGCGTGACACAAGAACTACATACCGGTACCCCTATTATTAAGGGTACAATGTGAGGAGCCTCCTGATCTTCAAGTGAGCTGCCCATGCTCAGACTATCACCTTCCCATCCTCTGCATCAACCCCCACCAACATACAACACATCAACAACTTAATGATGCATTGCTCCTCTGCAGTATCCATGATGCAACATTTGAGTCAATGAAAGAGACAAGGAAACACAAAAGCATGTGCAATGCTAAAATATTTTCAAATGACTGTAAACAACCATGCAGAAAGTGTATGTGTCTTGGATGGATGCCCACGTAGTTACCAAGAACGGTTGTAGCTGAGATCCACATTCCTCGCTTTCCCCAAATTCACTGTAGTTAGCCCCATGGCTTGCAGCTTCTTCAGGTCCAGGCTCCTCCCGGCGACATTCTCCAATTAGGGTTTCTCAGACGGGGCTAATAAGTATATTTACCAAATTTTCACTCTCAGAAGCTTCGATTGAGTCCTTGTATGCATTTCATCGATCGTGGGAATCAGTTAATCAGCTACCCTAAACCCTAATTACGAGCACATGAGACCCTGTGAAAGTTGAAGCGGCCCTGTGTTTTGGTCCATGTGTTGATCAGGACTTGATTTGTACCATCCTCCTGTGTTAGTGTTTCACTAGTATGAGAATATTATTATGCTCCATCACTTTCTAGTTCGTGTCGCAGGCACTCTTTTAGAGTGAGTCCCCACTTGTTGCTGATGAGGGATGTCCAGGTCAGTTTCGGATCTAGGTAACATCCAGTCAAAAAGATTCACAGTGATTGAGTGTTTCTTTTGTCCATACTCGCAGACCAAACTCCATAACTCTCCAACAACCCATCCTTCCTGCAGTACCCAATCAGCCACCTCCTGCAATTTCAAACAACCAGTGAACTCAACCTCTGATGCAAATCACACCACACAAATAAGAACGAATACAATTAGATAACGGAGTAACCACTGACTCATGTGACCAAACAATGCCACTATCAAGTTTTTCAGATTTGAATGCCATGCTAACGAAACCAGTTGGTTGCTACACCGAAATGGTTATTTAGTATGGTCTAAAGTATTTCTCACAAGAACATACTATTCAATGGTGGCGTTAGATGTGCATTACTAGATTGGTTCATGCTTGCCAATTAATCACCCATACTAAATAACCATTACGGTGTAGCATAGTACTCCCTCTGTCCGGAAATAATTGTCCTAGTTTTGGGCATTTTTTGCAATATTTGTCTTATGTTTTATACTTCAAACGTGAGCCCTATCCACTTCAAACAGGGCGGACAATGAGAGTGACACAAAAACTACATACTACTATTTTTCGAGGCTTTTTTTGGTAAAAAAAACTTTATGTTGAATTTAAAAAAAAACTAGGACAATTATTTCCGGACAGAGGGAGTACTATTCAATAATGATCGAAGTATGAATGGCAAGTACCTGTAAACGTTGAGCAGCAGGGTTCTGGAAGGAACAATAAAGAACGTATGGACGCCCTGCTTGGGAGGCTGCTAACCATTGCAACATGCTTTTCAGTTCCAGATTGCCACCAAAGGCACCACAGCCCCAATTTCCAGTTGCAACACCAAGTAGACCACCTTCTCTTTCTGCACTGGTACAAGCGGGGTCATCAAGTATCATGTCCACTGCTTCAATACAAGAATCATTCACAACTTGGGGTGAGTCTGACTCCATTGGGGAGCCAGTCTCTTCACGAGCCTTCAAATCTGTGGAATGGCTCTGAAAAGCCCCACTAGTATCCAGGAAACCACAGTACGCCTTGCTCAACTCGCGGTATGCGCAAGCGAGACGAAACTGATCCTCACCGGGTTGAGAAAGAGCATCAATTGCAATAATGTGAGTTTGTCTGCGTCCCCAAGAATCTCTAGGTGTAGTGTCCCGGAAGTCACCTGCAGTGATTTTTCAAGGGAGTCCCATTGGCGATTTGAAAATTAAAACTTGAAAAATAGAAAGCATTTTTTGGCGATTTACAAATTTTTAACTACAAATACATAGCTTTCTATAGAATTGCTGGCTATACATACCAATGATAATCGAAGATTATGGCGATATACTCTATTTTTTTACCCAATTTTTCTTATAGCAACATAGCAAGCCCATTTTTCAAATAGCAAGTTGGCGATATATAGCCACAAAAAAAATTCTCTGGTACTCACCTGTGAAGCGAAAACTAGAAGCATAGCCTGTATACGAGCTGTACCTCTCTGCACCAACTATTTCTATGGATTCATTTGCAGCCATCCCTGGCATGAAGATCATCCCCGCCACCAGCTCCGGATTGATCATGAACCGGATCTCCTCCTGCATGAATGAAACCGACACAGCATTAAGGACCAAGGATTCATCATGGTTTTAAAATGACAAATTCAACTGGACATATTGTGAAAAATACAATTCGAACTTTATATCACTAGAATCAGTGAAGAACAGTGCATATGTTGGTCAAAAAACAAAAAAAAATTGAACAAAAGAAAGTCCTACTCAAAACTGCTAAAAAAACCAATTCATGCTTCTTGGTTCTTTAGGGGTTAAGGTAGAGGATACTATTTGCAAGCATTTTAACCAATACGTAGGAGTATGATTTTGAGCAGATCACGGAGAGATTGGTTTAGGTACTACAAGAGCCAAACTCTCTAGTGATGAAATTGTTTCATGATGATTTCTTTTGCAATCGTTCAAAGTGGGAGGTTGTAGACCACTGTTGGAGAGACAGTAGACAACTTCATTTCCATTCAAAGATCAGTGGCCATAAACATTTAGCCAAGTCCCCTGCTACCAACCAAGTGTATTGAGTTACTGTTGGTAACAGGGGTCAGTACAGGAGACACAGTAAAATCTCACACAAAGCAGAAGCTACAAAAGTGGCACCATAATTGAAATTGTTGACAGGAAACGGACCTGGACGCAGCCATCTGCAAGTGCACCACCGCCAAGCATCTTGTTGGCGAAGTCCACTTGCAAGCAGTGTTGGCCCAGATCTTCAATGGAGCCATCAGCCACCACCGTGAGAGGGCAAAGCGGAGCTCTGCTAGCGCTCCAGAAAGCATAGTTTGCATCCCTTGGCAAATGAGCAACCTTCCGCTCAAACGACACAACACCGTCTGGCATAGCTTGACACACGCGCTCAAAGTAATGGAGAAGGCAGAGGAGCTTGTGCTCATGGCTCTTGTTGTGAATAGCCCCTGCAAACAGCCGGTCGAAGTTCACGTAGGGTAGATTCAATTTCCTTCGTTCTGCAGGGAACAGACACAAGAAACAGCAGGCCAACAGCGAGGCCACCATGTGCTGGCTCAGGACCACCATCCCTCGCTCCTGCGAATGCAAGAGCTTCAACCCTAACCCTAATTCTGAATCCTTGACTCCCTGAGTTTTCTGCAGCAAAACGGGCAAGGAGAGAGCCAGGTTTGCGATCTGGGGCAACAAGCAGTGGAAGAAGTTGCGAGCATCAAGAAGCTTGTCGAAAAAGAGAGAGATTCCACTTGGTTTGGCGAGAAACCCTAACCGTAACTCTCGTTGCATGTCGAGGATGCAAAGGTAGAGCGCTTCCCCGCTCTCGACCTGGCTGGATCCTGGACCTTTGGCAAGTGCAAGGAGCAAGTACCGGACCTTCTCAGGCCACTCGTAGCATCCGAAACCGCCTCTCCTCACAGGCAAAAGCTTGTCCATCTCTAAGGTTTAGGGTTTAGGGTCAGAGATTGAGTACTCAATATGGCTATGGTGGTCTTTTGAGTTAATCTAATGCAGTATTAGCAGAGATTTTTACATGATGTTGCAAGAAGATGGAAAGAAATTAGAGTCATTCTTCGTACAATTGAAAACTTTGGCATAGAAAGCACACTGGTTTTTGGTGGAGCTGTAGATAACCCCTGCAGGATTCCATGACTCTTGTTGCGTCTTTGTTAACCCCCTTTAAAATGACTAATTCAATTGATCATATTGTGAAAATTATAATTCACATGGGACCAAATTTTATATCACCAGAACTAGTGAAGATCAACGCATGTGTTGGCCAATAAAACAAATAAATTTGAACAAGAGGGAGTCTAAATAGGACCTACTCAAAACTGTTAAAAAAAACAAGGATCCCAATTCGGGCTTCTTGGTCCTTTAGGGGACTAAGTTGACGGCCATCAGCAAAGTAGTCCCAAGGCATGCCCTCAATCAACAGAAGCAATGCTCTTGCCAATGCTCACACTTTGGTATATACCCTACTCAGAAAATTTAGTTTTAGAAATTAATCAAATCATGACTACTAAAACAGAATTCGTGGCATGAACAAACCTGAGAGAAAAATGATGGAGCTCAGACGGTGGCAACCCATTTCCTACAACTCATGACCTTCATTAAAACCTTCACATGACCTTCATAAACTCATGAACCCAAAGCCTCAAATGGGTTTTAACACCGTCTCATGAGCATACAAATCCTAATGGGTTTTGACCCTGTGGATTGTTGAGAGAACGATGCAACGGCGCTATCAATCTCTGCAGCTGCACGACGCCATCTCTCGCAGGTATGACACCATTTACAGTCGAATCCCAGCTATTTAGGGTTTGTTTGTCTGTCGGTTGAGTTCGCCGATTGTTACAGTATTTTCCATGGCGTGGGTGTGGTGTGGAAAATCAGTGTGGCTGTATGAGGAGGACGTTATTTGTACTAAAAAAATGAGCAATGAGTACCGTTTTGGCGACAAGATCATCTCTTCCTTTTGCTTTTTAGTTGGGTGATGTTTTTTGTGTGGAGATCGTGTTTGATGCTTTCATGCATTGTGATCTCATCTAAGGTTTTGTAAGGGCGATCCATTTCATAATACCCCACCAACACATTTTGTCAGTGATCTGGGAAAGGAAAGCATTGGAGTTTTAGGGTTTAGGGTTACCGCTACAAATAGTAGGTTTCTGACTTCGTGGAATGCGATTACCTATGTTTAAGTGGCGATTTGGGAGTGGACACTAATAAAGTATTTAATGTTAAACTTGTTTTTCTGCTCGAATTGAACATCAAGTTGTGCACCCTCTCTCTCTGTCTCTTACGTTCTTCATCTTCTCGTACGTGACAAAGGTAATTACCGGTAGTTCTCTTGATACCACTTGGATTAGTTCCTCAAAGTTTGTATGTTGTTGAATGTGAGTAGCAAGTTAAACTACATTCTTTTTCAACGCCCGAAACATTCCACTAAGTAACTAGTTGTGCATGCAGAAAGGATTACCAAGAAGCATGCAGGGAGCTCCGATGTGTTTTGAGAGGGGCGTACGTTTATGCATCGAAGCCGTTTCAGGCACAGCTTTACCAAGATGTAGTGCATGCGTTTCGCACTTTGCCTGGGTAAGCATTTTACCATTTTATCAACCCTTAAAAGGACCAAGGATTCATAGTTTTAGAATGACAAATTCAATTGATCATTTTGTGAAAAATGTAATTCAGATGGGACCAAATTTTATATCACCAGAACTAGTGAAGATCATTGCATGTGTTGGTCAAAAAACAAATAAATTTGAACAAAATAAAGCTTACATAGAATCTACTCAAAACCGCTAAAAACAACATGAGGTCTAATTCGGGCTTCTTGGTCCTTTAGGGGTTAATTGCAGACATTTTCTTTTCGAGGTTGTGAAAAGATGGATGATTGTGGTGGTTGCAGAATGGACAACAGCCGGCAGCTACAAGCTGCAAAAGCGTTGCTGCAAACAGTGGAGGAGCTTTTCCCTCCACAGCGTGCTGCTTCAGCAGCCCATGAATATACAACCGCAGTAACAGCACAGTACAAAAACCCTGAACCTCCGCCTGGTAATTAACTCACACTTGTCACCAGAGTCCTGCTACTTTGTTATTTCATCTTAGACCTGCATTTGGGATTCAGAGGATTAATTCAGTACTGTACAAAACACTCAAACCTCTTTATTTTGGCCTTATATACCGTAGTGTGACAAACATCCTATTATCATTGTTTATAGCACGTTTGTCACACATTCAAAAGATGTCATAGTGAAAAAGTTGGGACCCCTAATAATAAGATTCAAGAGGTTTGACTATGATGAAGGATTATACAGACTGCACTGTTTGCTTATGGTATTGCATGAACAGCCGATTGCAATGAAGACTTTGCCTCTGATACTAGAATAATTGTATTGTTGGTTCCGGCTTTATATGTTACGGATACTACTGACCAGTGTTCTAGATTATGTGTATAGTAAGCCACAAGGTGCTTCATGAGAATAAGCACTTGCAACAAGGGCCGTAACTTGAGTTGTGGCTGCTAAGCACCGTGCCCTCCTGCATGAGAAATTTTGTAGAAAGAAATTTAGCGTGTAGAGTGGTTCATAAACATAACCCACTGTTACACAACTTGTTCACTCTAACTTGGATGGAATTCACACAAGTAAGTCCACTCAGAATACAAATGAACATTTTGCAGACAAGAGTTGAGAGGCTCAAGAAGGGTTATGGGACATAATGCGGAGTCATTTTGTTCAATCTTGAGCATCTAGATTTGTACTTTTTTTTTCAAAGGGCTCACATTGAGCACAAGGGTCATAGTTTATATATTCTTCTAACCAGGCAATGAGAGAGTGACACAATTGCCTCGAAACTCAGACTTTGGGATTATGTGTAATGTGTCCAAAGAAGGTTCAACATGCACAGGGAAACCACTGTGTAAATTACCGTATTCTTTGTATGCTGTGACAGAACGCTTAGACCTGTCCAGGGACATACTGCTCCTTGTGTTTAAACCTTTGGATGCCCGCTCCTTGGCCATAGCTTCTGCGGTTTGCAGGTATTTCTTAAAACTCTGCATTCCAGCTCTGTTTTGGTCATTTTGAGCGTCATTGAGGTCTTTTGAAATGGAACAACTTACAATTTGGTGAATGACGTTAGGGTTGTCAGAGTTTTCTATTTCAACCGCACAATTCTGTCATTTATTTCCAAATCCTGCCCTGTGCAATTTTGAGCTCCGGAATCTCGTTTACAAGTACTAGCCCACTTGTAGAGATTTCAAATCGCCCTCTATTCTTGTACCACAACTTTTGAACTCTGAAAATTCTTTGCAGGGAGTGGAATGTCGCTGCAACTAATGATACACTATGGCATGCCCAATTTTTCTATCTCTTTGGTACCCCAAACCTCAGTGCAAATGACGGAAGACAACAAACGCCACTAGTCAACACAGTTGGAGTCTGGCGCAAAGCTTTTAATCTCGCTGCACAAGGTATGGTAGTTTTTGGATTTAATTATGAAAGCTAGTTTTTGTTTAGTCTCTTGCATAACATTCTTTAGCCCTTGTAACCTTGCATCCTCTACTTTGAGAATCAGAATGAGCATTACATTATGACAGGATTGGTGTAGTTCTTTAAACTTGAATTTTATTAAGCATTCTGACTCCTATATTGGCTCTTTGCTATGTTATTAATGGCAAGATAGCATTTAGACTTTATATAAACATTGATAAAATGAGATTTGAATTTTGGGTGCAGCTAGTAGTGGGTCTCTAAAGAAATATTATGTATGTGTATCATTGTTAAGAAAAATCCTCAATTTAAGTTGTATCCTGCTTGTGACTCTTTTGAGAGTGTATGTAGTTATGACTTAGGTTGTGACGTGGAGGGGTTGCAAGAGAGTGTGATAGACGTTCATCAAGCGACGCTCTTCATTCTATTTAGTGCATGATACAATATTTTGTAGATTTAATGTTAATTTAAATCTCATGGATTAGTGTACCTATTGATGAACATCATTTACTTGCTTTGGATTTTGTGTTGTTCACTTGTGAGTCAAGCTTCATGATGGTAGTATTGAGGTACAACTTCAACCAAAATAACTCATTTACTCTATCATACACTAATTTGATGCTACATTAAATTAGAGATGACACTAAATAGAATGAAGAGTGGACTATTGCAGGTCAACCAGCACATTTGCTCACGTCAAATAGAGCTTGCTGTTCAGTTTGCAATGAAGTAATATGGTTGGTAGAACCCGTTTGGAAACCTGCCAAGGGCAAGTGTGTTGCAAGCAAGCAGACCTTGGAACATCATTCACCGAGGCCTATGTCTGTCAGCCAGGTATGTATCTACACCCACCAGACCTCTTTAATGTCGCATCCAAAATGCACGTGATTATCAATGAAGTTATTTAACATTGTGACAATCATTAGTGTTGCATGTAAAAGTGAGAGGAAGATAATGTAGAACCTTTTTCACACTTCTTAATATCACATTTCTATGCAATTTCTTGTGATGTAACAAACTGTAATAGTGAGAGTATAGAATGATTTTTGAATTGGATAAGTTAGGATTTGGTAAGATAATACAAGATGTGATATTAGAGGGTGGTGATATTAAAGAGGTTTGGATGTATTTGTAAAGAGGTTTTTGCATTGGTAGTACTTCAAGGAACTATTATATGGAATACAATTTTGGATACGACATAGACCATAATGTCAAATGCCAAGTTGCCTTGGCCAAAGACCACATAGCTGAAGACTAAATGCCAAGGCTAAGTAGGTCAGGTGTGTCATACATAACAAATATGCTCTAATGTTTTGGTTTTTGGTTTTGACTATGTGGTTTTTGTTTTTGGCTACATAGTTCTTGACTTTGACTACTTGGTTTGCTTGACCTACTTGGCACACCTAATATACCTTGCATAACTAACTTTGACATGTTGGCTTTAGCTTTGTGATTTTGACTTTGATTACATGGTTTTTGGCCATGGCAACTTGACATTTGACATTATGGTCTATGTCGTGTCCAAAACTATTCCATAGTATTGATTCTAAGCATAGCATTTGTGCCTATTTTTGACAAGAATTTAGGAGCTGTATTCTCCCTTGCAGTAGTTTTAGTTGATGAACCAATTGATGTTTTTCTTGAATTTTGGAATTGGGTTGTTGCAGGTGGTGAGGTATGTGGTGTGCAGATACATAGGAAGTGCTTCAGAGTCTAATGCAGAGGAAGAATGACAACTTTTGAAGCAACTTAACTTTCTCTCATTGTGAGATGTGCCAACTTCTTCAACAATAGTGGGTCTCAGAATGGGTTACTGCAAAAAATTGGACATTGAAATGATGACACTTCTTCAAATTTCGAGAACTTTTCACTTTATCAATAATTGTGGTGAAAGATAGTGTTCACTACTTGGGACAAGAAATTGGTTGATAATTGAAAAGATGTGATTCTATCTCCTTAGACTCTCTTTTCCACATTTGTAGAAGGCATTGAAGTTTGAAATATCCCATTCACCAAGTCACCAATTCATTTTGAGACCCACTAATGGAATGTGCAGAGAAGATTCAAAATTGATGTGAGATCCATGAAGCTAAAATTGCTCATTTTGGCATATTTCTTTTTTTAGCATGTTCATTATATTGATTGCCATACTCTGATTAGTGTCTGCAGAGTTGTACATACACAAGGGATGTTCGGCAATTTTGTGGTACAGTGGATGTTACAGATTGAGTTTGAATACTATAGATATATAGGAGGTAACACACAAAACAAGTAAATGATTAAAATCCAAAGGTGATGCCAAGGTCTTTGCCATGCTCAATAGGCGGCTCCCATTCCCACCCGGATGGCGCCAATGGTTTGTATCGTGTTCAACTGGTGCCAACGGTCTGTAATCACCATCCCCACCATAGTGCCAACGGTCTCTAGTCACCATCTCCACCATGGTGCCAACGGTCTGTATCGCGTTCAACGGGAGTCACCATGGCACCAACGATCTATATCGTGTTCAACAAATAGTCACTATCCCTACCATGATAGCGCCAACTGTCTTTGCCGTGCTCAACAAGCGGTCACCATCCCCACTATGATGGCACCAACATCTTGCCATGGGAGTTCGGAGCATTCTAAACGAACGTTTCTAGATTTAAGTACAACGCATATAGAAGCCTCACTTGGGAGAGACGAAGCAAACAACCGGGTCATGACATATGGAAAGGATGTTGGTCAAGAGGGGTAAAGAAGTTATCGTAGCCACGCCATATCTCCCTAATAATATCACTTGTATCCACTCCATGGGGCCACTGCTAGCGCTACCAAAGTGGCGATGTTCTTAGGGCCTATTTGCATGTACTCAAGGTAGGATCATCCTACGTCACAAATAGGGTGAGGAGTAGGGAGAGAAGTAGGGTGAGAAGTAGAACAAATTTTCACATTTATCAATTCTTGCATACACAATTAATGAGAAATTACAACAAAAATGTTTAAAAATGTGAGAATCTTTAAATGATTTATAATAGAGGATCAAATTCTTATAATAGAAATTTGGGAAGGAATAAATTCATTAAAAAAAGTCCCTGTCTTGTCAAATTGTGAACGGTGTGAAAGAGGGGTCCCGAAACGCCAAAAGACAAGGTCGAGTGCCAAACTGCCAACTCTTGTATGCTATCAAGTACCCACCCAAGGTGCCTCAGTCGTGCTCACTAAAGAGGGGAACAGTAGTCTTCCATGATGTTGCTAAATTAGAGTGGCTACTGTAAGTTACCTGTGGAACCAAAAAAAATTCGAATCACGTGATGTAATGATGGTATCAGAACTTCAAAAGTTCCCATCAAAAGGAGCAGAGAAGCGATTGCTGCGTACCTCTCGTACTTGATCTGACACTGACCAGGGGTGGAATATTACAAGATGCTTGAATCCGTCCAAGCAGGCTGTGATCAAGTTGGAGCTAATTGATCCACCTCTACATGATGACCACTCATCACAAGTCGGTATTTTAGTTAAATCCATGCACGAGAATTCATGACCATAGGGTTAATTACCGACAAGCACAAGCAATGAGAACAGTACAACTGAAAGCCCAAAAGTAGACACTGAAAAGCACGATTCAAAAACAGTGGGGAGAATATGCAACAGACAAGGAAATGAGAAAAATAAAGTATCATTTGAAAAGAAGCTTCTTCGTTACCACAAGCGTTAACACAAGCGAGAACATCGCACCCGCTTTTCTGAAAAGATCCCACGCCATAGTAACCAAGTCTGCATCACCTCCTGGAACATGATCAACTCGCACCTGTTTAATTTGCACTGTCCTTCCTAACAACTGTAAAGTAAAATATCTTCAGTCTCTTTCATGCATCAAACACAATAAACATCTACAACTAACTAAGCATGGCCGGCTGCCACGCTGCACCTGTCCTAGCCACTGTCATGTGGGATCCCAACGTTTTCTTCACACAATGAACATCTATACAGAGTAAGCCTTTCCTCCGGGCAAAAGTTGAACTGTGCAGTCGATTTCTATAAGAGTACTATTCGACGATTTCTCTGTTTCTTAAGCTGGGAGAAGAGTGAGTCTACTTTCTCTGTTTCTTGGTCTGCGGCGACGCATCGGACTCGTCGTCGTCGTCATCGTCGTCCACTTCCTCGCCTTCATCGTCCAAGTCTTCAAGATCGTCTTCTCCTTCGTCATCGTCCTCTTCTTCTTCGCCTTCTGGTTCTTCCACACCTTCTTCACCGTCCTCTTCCTCCTCTTCTTCCTCGTCTTCGATATCTTCCTCATCTTCCTCCTCTTCGTCTTCGATATCTTCCGACTCCGATTCATGACCGATCTCGTTCAAAAACACGGCCTCCTGGAACGGCTGCACGGGCGTGACAGGAAATTCCAGCACTTCGAACTTCACCACCGGCTCGTGCACCTCGTGCGCTTCCGCCGCGACGTCCACCTCTTTGTGCAAGCTTTTCAACCGCTCCTTCAGCGAAAGGTTCGTCTGCGCAGCAATCTTTCGGCCGTTGTGTTTGTGCGAGCCGTAGTCCCCGTCGAGCTCAAGAATCTGCTCCCTAAGAGCGACCGCGTACGCTTGCTTCTCATCTTGATACGCGAAGTCCAGGTACGAAATCTCCGGCTCGTAAGCGTTTTGGTCGCTGTTAGGGTCTATTTGCGAGTTCAACTCCCGAAACTCCGCCCGCCGTTCCACTATGTACACCGTGTGTTGAACAGCAGCAGCGGCCTTCTGCCCGTTCGCTGAGGGCGCCATCTCTTCGCAACAAAAGAACCTCTTCTTCTACCTCACTGTTCTACAAGAGCCATACAGACTTACAAACCTAATCCGTAGAAAGCACTACTACGCATTGCAAAACAAAATAAAATGAAAGGAAAATTCTGGCAAATCAACAAACGTGAAAATTCTCTCAATCCGCGCTGCTCAGAGTCCGTTCTCCAGCCAAGTTCACTGTTCACTGCTCATAAATGCAGCCTGGCTCCGTTCAAGAAGAACTCACCCTCTAAATGGCAAACTCTGAAAATCGATTACCCTAAATGCAAACCGTAACCTAGAACACAGAGAGGGAAAATAACCTAAAAACCGCACTGAAGATGCTACTGCAACGACACCAAGATGTGCAGAAAAACACACCTTCTTCCGCAGCTGGTGAGCTTCCCAGGGCCGTCCAAACCTGGACGGAAAACAAACGATCGTTGAACGATGACGAAGTGGGGACGGACGGTGGGAATAAATCAACAAGCACTGTTGCCGAGACGATGAGAGAAAGTTGCCCAAGTCTACTTAACATCCGTCCCTGTCAAAATCATCCAAAAAAATAGGTTTACACAAATGGGACCATGGAACCGCAGTCGTGGAGTGCACTAAATCGCTCTTACAAACTTTTTCAAGGCATACCAAACTTTTTCGAGGCACATCGTACCCGAAAGGCATGGTTGGCAGTTCCTGCTAAATATTTATTTATTTTGCCAAAATGATGCGAATATTTTCTAAGATTTTGTGAATATTCTCTAAGATTCTCATTTCACCATAAAAATGGAATTTTTTTGTAAAAAACTAATTTCCTATAATTTTGGGCTTTGATTTTTATAATTATTTTTTGCCGACCTTGCCGTCTAGGTATAGTATTCTGTCCAAAATGAATTTTTGTGAGTTTGGACACGTTGAATGCAATTTGAAATTTTGAATTATTGAATAATTTTTTTTGTGCAGGGATTTTCTAATTGTCATGCTCCTACATCCTAAAATTTGTTTCGTGTAATTTTGATAAAGACTAGTGTGGCCCTGTGTCGTTGGCCCAGTTGTTCCCCGTGTTCCACATGTCCTCCATGTTCCCGTATTCCTATGCGTTCTTGTGTTCCCTGTGTTCCATGTACATTGTCTTTTTCTTTTCTTTTTTTGCTTTTAGAATAATTTATCCATAATTTAATTCAATTTATAGTGACGCAATTGGATTAAAAATCCACAACTTTCACACCGTAGGTTCAAAAGCCACGAAACGACTTTAATGCACCCCTAATCGTTGAAAGCTTTTTGACAATGCCAAGAATGAAATCAATAATTCCCATATTCCATTTTCCATAATTTAATTCAATTTACGGTGACGAAATTCGATGAAAATCCATAACTTTCACACCATAAATCCAAATGCAACGAAACGAACTTTGTGCATCCCTCCTCGTTGAGATCTTTCCGCCGGTACCAAGAATGCGGCCGGCAAACACACGGTTCAAGAGATCTCAACGTAACAAAACAAACAAACAAACAACCTGTTTTAATGTATAGATTGTACAAATTATGGGGTTTTGTTTATTTTAGAGTCAATGTGACTAGCTTATAATTTAATTTTGAAATTTAATTCTTGTTTATAAATTTGGATGAATATACCAATATCTAATCATATAGAAAGTTTTGAATCCTCCTATTTTGATTATCAAGATGAAGTTATGAGGAGTTTTGTTTGGCAAATAGTCATAGAAATTCTTAGTTGAAACAATATTTGAAATTTTGTTTTGAACTCACTTTTCCAAAATTTCAAATAAAAGTTATAACACAATACAGTGTTGCATACTTAAACATTTTAACTATTGGTATTGGTTGAAATTTCTCTTTTTGATATCAACAACCTAATTCTTTATCCATCGTGTACTTCCTTCCGCTTGATATTTTTTTGAAATGAATATAATATTTTATTATAAATTATAAATTAATTTTCAATCTCATTTTCAACTCATTTTTCCAAAATATTATTAAAAAAACTCAAGTTTCTAGATAAACAAAAGAATTACGAAAATAAATTGAAAAATGAAATTTTATCTTCAAGAAGGGTTGAAAAATGCTTGTATTTCAAATTTAAACATTATGATCTTGCAATCAACGATGGTTTTGACTATATCATTTTAAGATGATGTAGCTAAACAAAATAAGTTTAAGATTATATGCAAAATAAGGGAAAAAATTTAGTGTTTTTGTAGAAAAAGAGAACCTTACTCTCTAAGAGCCCAAGAGATTATTTTGTGGTCGCTGCCCTTTTCTAGGAGTTTCTTAAGGCGATTTTTTTTTAATAAATTAAAATTATTTTATAATAGAAAATCAAGTGTACTTTCCAACCCAATTTGAATTATGCCAATCTAAGTTAAACCCTTCCTAGGGGAATGTTTCAAAAACAAACTCCTCGACATTGTTTAGTGTTACAAAATTTACTATTTGGAGAAAGGAATGTTGTTCTTTTCAGCAATAATATTGTTTTTTATTCTTTTTGAATAAAAAACACAATCCCAACTAATAATACCAAATTCTAAATTCTAAAAATGTAAAATAATTTTTGGTGAATTTTTAAAGTTAATTTCTTCTATATTTATTAAATTGATCTAACACTATTTTTGGAAAATTTACCTTATGGATAATTTCAAACATTATATTTTTATGGGCCCCATCAGGAGACACTTATGCTCTTCTAACAGGAACTTTAGCAACGATGGGGAACGTGGGCTAATGAAACCCTAGTCTTTGGAGCTGCATTTCTAGAGCATTATTCTTCTCAACTGGCTAGGGCAAGATGCAAGAGATGAGGAGAAGCTGAAAGACGATGGCGAGGAGGATTTGAAAACGCAGGAGGAAAAAAGAAGAAATCCGATGGTGGAGACGGAGAAGAAATTTGGCGTTAGGAAGTTGTACAGTCGGGTACAAGATGGTTACGAATTTTGGATCCAGTTGAGATTTGTGGGAACTTTGGAAGGCCCCTGTATGCTCAAAAATGAACGGAATTTCAAATTTTAATTTGCATTGGAATCACACTAAAGTCTACTTTATCATCGTTACAAATACACATATGTAATTGAAAATCATACAAAAAATCTGATGTTTTCTATATACTATCTACCATTTAGTGCTGCCACCATTTGTGAAAATTACAACTTGTATTTAATGGTACAAATTAAAAATGAACCTTCACAATTGCTTTAGAGATACTTGATCCCACACCACTTGAACTATTTGTATGGTTTCTTACTTGTTCTTTACCTTAATGCAAAAAATCTTTGACTATCTTCCACAGGTTCACTATGAAATGATAGATAGTGCATAAAAGAAATCCAAATTTTTGTCTTATTTTAAATAATTCTTTTTTCA
The DNA here is from genome assembly GCA_022496805.1 of Pohlia nutans. NCBI lineage: Eukaryota > Viridiplantae > Streptophyta > Bryopsida > Bryales > Mniaceae > Pohlia > Pohlia nutans. The sequence continues at coordinate 38,768,965 of CM040085.1, forward strand.
CTTATTATGAAGTTGAAGCACGCTTCATTGCAATTCCAATGCAATTTGTGGTTTCAAAATCGGTTCATTTTTGAGCATGCTAGAGCTTCCTAAAAATTGTTGAACTTTCTAATGAAAACTGATTGAAAAATTCGTAAGCATGTTGTACCCGACTGTACATGAATCCGGCTGCTAGAGTGTCTCTACTCGGTTGTGTCGAGATCTATGTCTGCGCGTGTGGACGTCTATCAACATCGATAAATCTTTCGCATTGTTGTGAAGTTTAGGGTTAGTAGTACGAATGTCTTGAGACTGAAGAGTATCCGAGTAATATTAGACTGTTTCTCGATTGAACTAGTTTGGCACTAAGAGATATATATGTTCCGCATTGTTGTGAGGTTTAGGATTACAAATCTATTTAGGTTTTGGCACTAAGAGTCTATCTCAAATGGAGACGAAAGAGAAATCCGCTGCTATCAAGTGTGCAAAAAAATTGATATTGCCCAAGGATTTTCAAAACACCAAAAACACGCAATTCGCTATTTACGCACTTGACCATATAATCATGCACTTGGTCCCCGGAAGCATTAAAAATATTGTCTAAAAAACTGTCTAAAAAACAACCATTTTTGTCGTTCTACAATTACTTTCATTGTAAACAAACAATTATTTAATTTAATTTATATTCTTATCTTTATCTTTTATTTTATTTTTTCTTTTATCTTTTCTTTATCTTGTTTCATTTATCATATTTCTTTCTTGTCTTCAGTTTCTTTTCCTTCTTGTCTTCCTTCTTGTCTTCTTCTTTTTCTTCTATTTTTTTTCATTCCTCTTGTGGCAGCCGCAAATCCTTCGCCCGCACCAAAGACAAAAAAAAAAAAAAAAAAAAAAAAAAAAACCTTTTTATTTTTATTTTTATTTTTTTTGATTTCGTCTTCTTTTTTGTTTGGGGCTCATGAACCCTGAAAATAGAAATTAAAAAAAATAAAAATTTAGGGTTCAGCCGCCGGCGGCTGAATCCTAGACGGCGGAGGATGCACCAAAAAAAATTTAAAAAAAAAAAAAAAAAAAGTTTTTTTTTTTTTTTCTATTTTTAGTCTGCTGTGGGCTAGTGGGTGCGCGGCCGCGCACCCACTGCCTCATTTTCTCCTTTCTTCCTCTCTTCTCTCTCCCTCTCTCCCTCTTCCCTCTCTCCCTCTTCTTCTCTCTCCCCTATATATATGAGGAGAGGGGAGAGGGGAGAGAGAAGAAGAGGGAAGAGGGAGAGGGTGAGAGAAGAGAGGAAGAAAGGAGAAAATGAGGTAGTGGGTGCGCGGCCGCGCACCCACTAGCCCACAGCAGACTAAAAATAGAAAAAAAAAAAAAAAAAAACTTTTTTTTTTTTTTTTTTTTTTTTTTTTTTTTGGTGCATCGTTCGCCGTTTAGGATTCAGCCGCCGGCGGCTGAACCCTAAATTTTTATTTTTTTTAATTTCTATTTTCAGGGTTCATGAGCCCCAAACAAAAAAGAAGACGAAATCAAAAAAAAAAAAAAAAAAAAAAAAAGGTTTGTTTTTTTTTTTTTTTTGTCTTTGGTGCGGGCGAAGGATTTGCGGCTGCCACAAGAGGAATGAAAAAAAATAGAAGAAAAAGAAGAAGACAAGAAGGAAGACAAGAAGGAAAAGAAATTGAAGACAAGAAAGAAATATGATAAATGAAACAAGATAAAGAAAAAATAAAAGAAAAAATAAAATAAATGATAAAGATAAGAATATAAATTAAATTAAATAATTGTTTGTTTACAATGAAAGTAATTGTAGAACGACAAAATCGTTCTTTTTTAGAGAACTTTTTACACAAAATATTTTAAGCAAGATTTGCTCATGAAATGAATGCACTTGACCAAGTGCATAAATAGCGAATTGCGTGTTCAAAACCGTAGTCGCTTGCAGCCATGGTAGAGCGGGGGGGCATGTTCGTGACGCGCATGTATCCAATTATTTTGCTTTTAAGTTGCCCTAAGCATTATGGCTGGTAGAGTTTTGGTTGGAAATGATGGTGGAAGTAGGGATCCAGATGTGAATTGCAATTTTAGGATCTAGGAAGAATCATAATTTATTTATTTTTAATTTTTTAAGATAGACGGGAATTCAATTGGTAAGGTCAGATGTCATGGCAAGATTATAGCAATTTTGATCGGCTGACCCAATAATATGATAAGTCTCACTCACAACATTCAATTCAAATGCTCCAACATAATTAAGATCTAAATATGGATACTTTCAACAAATTTTCCTGTCTATTTTCATCATACATATTTTTTGGTGCATACCAAAAAATACGCAGTCCTATAATGATTCCAAGTTCGACATGTAACCGCTAATCTTACACTCCAAAACATATGACCAGATTGCAATAATCGGTGAATAAAGTTCAATTTTGTTCCTAACAATTATATGTTGTAAAAGTATATTGTAGAAGAAAGCTTATGTATCTCTCATTGGATTATAATTTGTAAAGCAAACCAATCCCAGGGATGTACTATATGTTATCTTAGTGGATCACCTGCGTTCAAAGGGTATTTTAGGGGGAGGGGGGGTGCTATGAAGCTATTCAAATATTCTATGATATAAAAGAATATACAAGGTATATTTTATTAATATTTTTAAAATTTAACTACCCTATGTCATTTATAATGGAAATTTCCACATTTAAATTATGCTATTCTACATCAAAGATCATTCAATAATTTATCTTAAATGAATTAAAATACCCTTACTTTTGATTGCATGTTGCCAACAAAAACTTGGGGAGTGCATCCCCCGGGCCCCAAGGATCCACTCTATCATTACAATAAAGATAATTCCCAAATTCATCCCTCCATAGAACAATCTTCCAAGTATATTTGGTCTTCTACTTCAAAAGCCTTATACTAAAACCTCCTTTTTAGTGATTGGTAAGTTTATTTTGAGACTTTGGACTTTACTTGACATCCTTTTTTGTTTTTTATTCACCAGGGGTAATTAGAGCCTTTTTTACATAACCTCCATAGCTAGGTTTTATGAAAATTTTATTTCATATCCCACCTCTAAAATTGAACTATTCTTTCATTTCCAAAAAAAAAATTCCAAAAAAAGTTTTTAACTGCATGAGTTTTTTTTTAAACAAAAACATCATAAAAAAATTAATTAAAAAATAAGTAAGCGTAATACCCAAAAAATAAAATATGGTAGCTTTGTACGCACTTGTGGTATGTTGCTATAATTTGTGAAGTTCAAATTTGACCCCCTTCTAGCATTTCCCATATTAGAGGTGCACTTCACATGCACTTTTGATAAGAGACATGCTACCAAATCCAAGCAGAAATGATTAATTTGGATAGAAAGATTAAAATTTTGCAAACTTTATTGTGGTAGATATCTTAACTTTGGAATTTTAGAAAAAATGCAATTTGTTTCGTCACAAAATTCTATTCCAATATTTATTGGTGATTTTCCAAAGATTGGGAAAGTGTAGCAATTCCTACACTGTGACAAAAAAGTTGGGTGACCGTAGCTTGCAATAACCCTATTAACATTTTCAAGCTTACCAACTCAAAGTAATATAAACACGCAATTCACTAATTATGCAATTGGACATATAATCATGCACTTGGCCCATGGGCGCATTAAAAAATTTGTCTAAATAGTTCTCTAAAAACAACAATTTTTGTCATTTTACAATTCCTTACATTGTGAACAAACAATTCTTTTATTTATTTTTATCCTTATCTTTTCTTTCATCTTGTTTTCTTTCTTGTCTTCATTCTTATCTTCCTCTCAGTTGTCTTCCTTCTTGTCTTTCTTCTTGACTTCTTCTTTTTCTTTTTCTTTTACTTCATTCTTTTCTTTCCATTTTTGGCTCTACTCGTGCAGCCGCAGATCAATGTTGTAGATATCAAATAATACTTTGTAGTGTTTGGGGCCTGGGCCAACTCCAAATTTATTAGCAAATATTTTTGTTTGTCTATGTTGGTTGATACTAATTCAAGTATACAAGTTTCAAATCAATGTACCTTGCCTACTTGAATGTTGTCGCTTCTTTGAGAAACAATACTACTCAACCCCTAACTTTCCAAATGAACCAAATCCATTGAAAATAATCACGGTTGTTCACACATACTAATTCAAACACATTGGAAATAAACTAATTTGTTTAATTTTGTCTCAAATTGCTTTCGTAAGCAAAAACTTGGATAGAATCATCCACATTTACATGTTCATCACTAAAATTATCTATTTATAAGGTATTTCATCCATGCAATGACGGTTTTAGTATATTTTCTAATAAGGGTGGAGATTTCATCCACTTTTTTGCCCATTTTTCTAGTGCAAAGGTAGCCACTCCCAAAATTAGATAAAATTGTGCAAAAAATTCACCAATAAAAATTTCACTACTTTCCAGGTTCAAAAATGCAATTATCAACCTGTTTGAAATAAATTGTATGTGACTTTTTTCAAATCTTACATTTCAACTAAAAGTATGAAATCAACTGAGATCGAATTGTATGAAATAATTGTATGAAATCAACTAACATAGATTGTATAGGAGATACTCTAAAGACCTAGGTCTTGTTCATTTTCTTTGTTGGGATATAAACTTCATTAAAGTTATGGAAGTCACATTTTATAATACATCTTAGTTTTGTTGTATACCCCTCGAGCTTTTAGAGGTTGAGTGAAAGGCAAGGTTAGAAAATTATTATGTACTAAATTTTTATATTTAAAAAAATAAAGTTTAGCGAATGGAATAGTTTTTTACTATAGATTAATAATAATAATAATAATAAATTCACTAAAAACATTGAAATTTACTTTTAGTATTTTTTTTACCATGTCCTTTATCTAATTTATATTGGAGTGGTTTTGGACCTAAACACATTGAAAAACTTTACAAGACAATATCAACTTGAATATTTAGCCTTGACCCTTCAATTATAGCAAAGTGACTACAAATAAGATAAAATACTATAGTTGGGTGTTTTCACGCTAGAGTGTCATAGTTCTCAACAAAAAAAAATTCTAATGTTGTAAAGCATTTGCATTAATGAAGTAATATAATAAATAGGGAAAATACCAAAAACATTTTAATATAGTAAAAATAGAATCTTTTGGAATCTTTTCAAAATATTTTATATTATTTTTGAATATTATTGGAATATTATTTGAATCTTTTGGAATATTTAATCATTTAATCCGCTTGCAAACTACGTCAAATGCATTTTCCAGCCACACCATAGGCTTTGTTTTAATTAGCCAACCAAGCTTGCAAGAATTTTTTTGGGAACTCGCCATTTGAAGGGGCGTTTAATGGAAAGGAACAAAAATTGTCGCCATAAACCTCTAATATCCACCTTGCTTACATAATCTATTGGAATCTTTTTTGAAAATGATACCTTTATGTTATAGGAATTGAGGAAAATTATTGCCATCACTATATCTTCAATGAAACGTATCAATTAAGGCAATAAAGTATTTATACTACAACATCACCGAATGCAATGTATTACATTTTGGTCCAAATACTATTTTAGAGTATTTTTTAAATTATTAATATACATACAATCCTAGAATGCTTTGTCACTGTGGTTAACTTTCTGCCAAAAAACTAATTTCAATGACCAATAGAAAACATTTACCACCACATTTTGCTTGTTATGCGATGTCACACTACACATTTTGGACGCCCTACCGCGAAAACACCCATTTGACTAAGTTCAAGAGCTAATTATGTTCACTACTTCCCGTGTTCCAATATTAAACTGTCTTTTCACTTAAACTTATGGATTAAGTGTTGTTGTTCAAAGGGACGAATGTAGATTGTCTAATTGTTTTCAATGAGATAGTAATATAATATCTACATTGTCAGATTATTTTAAATGAAACGGTATTGTAAGGGTAATATAATATCTATTTTGAAATATTATATCTAATGTTGAAGGGACAGCTGCAAGATTGCTATCACTACTAGAGAAATGGGGTTCCAGTGTAAGAGAAAATCAACAGAAATTCTGTTGGTTCTGTGCGGGTTAGGAACAATTGATTCCGGATCACAATGAACAGAAAATGCAGTTTGATTTTTGGTAGTAGCACATAACGCAACATATAGTTATTATGTAATCGAAGCCACTATATTGAAATGGCCATGCACGCTAAACAACGAGAAAACTTGTTGGTTCCAAGAGAAAACTTGTTGGTTCTGTGCAATGAATTCGGCTTTGCTACGTTAAACCCATTCTCTGTTGGTTCCAACAGATGTGTCTTGGTTTTGTCTTGGTTTTGACGCACTCTCTAGTAGTGTATTATCTAGTGTTCGAAGGAAGATTGTAAGATTGTCTTCAATCAGATGGTAAAATATAATATCTACTTTGAAATTTTATATCTAGTGTTCAAAGGGACAATTGCAAGATTGTCATTATCTACTATTTGAAAGGAGGACGAGGATAGTATGCGCGCGGGGAGCGGGGAGCGGTGAGCAGTGAGCGGAGAAATGTGAGATTACGAGCAAGAATTTCAGGTCAACCGTGGTCAACAATACTATATTTAGCAAATATTTGAATATTCGGTTATTCTTAGTAAAATTTTGGACCTATGACCGTGGAATATTTGGTACCTATAACCGTGGAATTGGGTCGGTGGAAAATGTTCAAGGCACATGAAAGGCACACTTTGTGCCTAAAACCGTGGTAATTGGACTCAATTCCGCGGTTTTAGGGTAAAATGAAAATTTAATTTATTACACCCTTATTATGGACCAATCAGTAGGTTTAGGCATAGATTTTCTACATCAATATTATTTGAACTGAGTAGCAAATTGATGATATAGACCAACTACGGTTAAGGGAACAAAATAGAAGAAATTCCAGAGTTTAGGGTAAAGAATAGAACATGATTTTGAAAACTGCAGTAGTGGCCCTTTTAGTCTCACTACAATTTCATTGATTTGAAGAGTGAACATGTCAAAAATGGAACTAGAAACATTGAAGTACCCTAAGATGTTGGATGAGTCAACAACCCACTCTCAAGAACTAGCTTAACTTCGTTGAAGCTAAGAGTGGGTGCATGTATGAAGGCATCTACATCAGCATCAAACCCACAAATGACCGTGAAGACAAAATACAAATGTTTGCAGTGAGCCCATTGACTGCGGCCTCTCTTTGCCTTAGTCAGCATCTCCTTGAAATAAGGGCAGGAGTAGTCTGGAAACTGGGAAATTGTGAGTTGGTACTGCTGAATTGTCGAAGGCGTGCCCGAATCCAACGTGACGATGCAACCTAGGGCAGGGACTGGAACCATGTCCACCTTCCTTATGCAACCTTTGTATGCTCCAGCACTGGCACAGTTGTTGGCTTGCTTGATGGATGGGCTCTTCTTGTTGCAGCGGACATTTTTGCCGTGCCGTCGCTTGGGAACTTCATCAGGGAATGCTGGAGTTGCATAGGATGACAAGTCAACGGGGAGAGGGTGGTCTTGGAAGAGCCTTTGCGGCGATATGACCTCCCGCTGTGGAAGTCGAAAGCCAGCATTCTCTAAGGCAAGTATCTCCTTGCGTGTTAGGTTAGTGCCGTTCTTGACGGGCCAGATCTCGGGGACCTCCGGGCGGGACATAACCCACTTTCTGCTGGTTCCTTTGATACACCTCAATGTCGTCGTTGCAGAAGAAAAATTGCATGCGGTCCTTGCGATTTTTCCTGTAGTTGTCCATCAAGCCCGTGTACGTAGGAGCAGCGGTAGATTTTCCGTCTTGTACGATTCGAGCGATGCACTTCTTCTTAGTGACAGCTTTCTGCGCGAAACAAGCCTTCGCAGATGTTTTTGGCAGCCTAGCTATGTGCCACTGACTCTTGTCGCAAGCCGATTCTTGCACGGAAGTAACGTGGTTTAGGGCTACCGCTGGGGTGGGCTCTGGTACCTGCACTGGCACACCTAATTTCTCTAATGCTTGGGGAGAGTCTGCCAGCTCTACAGGAGAAGCATTGAGGTTTAGGACGTTGTTCCTTGCAGACCTGGTCTGGACTCAAGGACGCGAGATGCTGATCATATCAGGTCGGTGAGAGTCAAACTCCGAGCCGATGGGAACGTCTGCTTTCCGCTTCAACAACAAGAAGACTTCCTCTCCTTCGAGTTGAGGCGTTCGAGTGCAGAACTCCTCAGCACCCGGCATTTTCGCTAATGCTTCGTGTAGGGATTTTGAGTTCCCTGTGCGCTCTGTAGACTTCTGTGCAATCCGAAGTTTCAGTTCTTCTTTGGTAGGGCCGGTTCCAATTCTATCCCCCTTGAGGTATTGGTAGTACGCGTTGCTCTGCATGAAGGATCGGACGAAGTCATCCACAGTAGCGACAAAAAGGTCTGACCCTCGATCACCGGACTGCTGTTTCCATTTGTTGTGGATCCTTTCCGCTAAGTTGTAAGAGGACATTTCAGCCAACTCGTCCTCAGTGAGGTCCTGATATATAGAAAGCAGTGCACCTTTAGAGTTTGTAGGTGAAGAGAGGAAAATAAGCAATGACAAAGACTTAGGGTTTCGGATTTAGGGTTTAGGAGCTCACCAGCTGCATGAAGCCTCCCCATTGGCGGTATCGAAAATGCCAGAAGGCAAGCCATAGGTCGAGACGTCTCAATCCATCTTCCGTTGTAGCTCTTGAGGACAGCCACCAAGCTCGGATAGCCAGGTACTTGGAATCTGCATCCGCTTGCGTTGACGCGTTCTTGTATTGCTTGCAGAGCATGCGATGTTGGTCTTGGAGGTCAGCTCTGATGTCAGCCTTTGTGTGCATCTCCAATGATTGCACCAATGGAAGAGACAAGTTCCTTCTTTATTCGGCATTGGGATTGATGCATCTCCACAGTCCTTTTTCCACAATTTCAAGGGCGCATAACATACCATTGGAAAGGTATTCTCAAGACCTTTCCAACGGTATATTACAAGCTCCCAGAGTCCAAAAATAGCAGTCGCTACATTGAAAAGAAACTCCAGCAGAATCGAACTTGAGAAAATCTCAATCTCGTCATGGCCGCTTTGAGACCCCAAAAAGAACTGCCGGTACCGGCAGTCCCTTTTCCACAATTTCAAGGGCGCATAATATACCATTGGAAAGGTATTCTCAAGACCTTTCCAACGGTATATTACACGCTCCCAGATTCCAAAAATTGCAGTCGCTACATTGAAAAGAAACTCCAGCAGAATCGAACTTGAGAATTCTCAATCTCGTCATGGCCGCTTCGACACCCCAAAAAGAACTGCCGGTACCGGCAGTCCTTTTTCCACAATTTCAAGGGCGCATAATACACCATTGGAAATGTATTCTCAAGACCTTTCCAACGGTATATTTCACGCTCCCAGAGTCCAAAAATTGAAGTCGCTACATCGAAAAGAAACTCTAGCACAATCGAACTTGAGAATTCTCAATCTTGTCATGGCCACTTCGAGACCCCAAAAAGGACTGCCGGTACCGGCAGTCCTTTTTTCACAATTTCAACGGCGCGTAATATACCATTGCAAAGGTATTCTCAAGACCTTTCCAACGGTATATTACACGCTCCGAGATTCCAAAAATTGCAGTCGCTACACCGAAAAGAAACTTCAGCAGAATCAAACTTCAGAAAATCTCAATCTCGTCATGGCCGCTTCGAGACCCCAAAAAGGACTGCCGGTACCGGCAGTCCTTTTTCCACAATTTCAAGGGCGCGTAATATACCATTGGAAAGGTATTCTCAAGACCTTTCCAACAGTATATTACACGCTCCAAGATTCCAAAAATTGCAGTTGCTACACTGAAAAGAAACTCCAGCAGAATCGAACTTGAGAATTCTCAATCTTGTCATATTTGGGGCCCCTTGTATTCAAGTTTTGCTTGCCTTTTTGGACTGCCGGTACAGGCACTGCGATTTTGGGTCCCTCATGTGTTTAAGTGTTGCTTGCCTTTTTGGACTGCCGGTACCGGCACTGCGATTTTGGGTCCCTCATGTGTTTAAGTGTTGCTTGCCTTATTGGACTGCCGGTACCCAGGAATGCTGTCGTGTGAGCGGTGAGCGGTGAGCAGTGAGCAGTGAGCGGTAATTCCATAGTTTTTTTGGAGACTATGTTCAGTGAAACAGGCCCTATAACCGCGGTCCGAAGATGAATTTTGGAAAATGTTTCCGACTCAATTCACACAAAAGACCCTATTTCTGTGGCTATAGGGTAATTGTTTGGTGGGAGTTCCCACCCGAGAGGTACATACCAATTAGGTGGTTTAGAATCTACATTGAATGTTGATGTTGGGTACATAGGAAATTAGACACAACAAAGAACGAAACATTGAAATATCATGTCACTTAATGTAGGCATTGTGAGAGTCACAGTCAGTGGATATAAATAATGCATTGGAATACAAGCGTGGATACGGGCCTATTTTGGACAATATGTAAATAGAATTTCCAACCGGTAGAGATGGCAGAAATACATATACATTTGAAAATTGTCAGTATAGTCAACTGTAATCCGAGGAGTCGCTAGAACTAGGAGAACTACCAGAGGAGAAACAAACCTTTGCATCCAAATCTAAGAACCTATGCACTCCGAATCCAACTCTCCTTAACTTTGATTGTATACCACTAGAGCTTTTGGGAGGTTCTTCTACAAAGACATGAGCTAATGGCTGTATATAGCAAGGTAGAACGAATGAATCATCGGGACTTTTGATATCCTCCAATAGACCTCGAATACCACGGACCCTTGTACTTTTGCATCATTGAAGGGAGTAGTGCATCAGAAATTGGAAAAGACGTTCCGTAATTGTCAATGAAGAGAGGATAGAAGACAGAAGATAGTAGTAGTGAAGTAAATGAAGCAAGAATTGAGTTAAACTTACCAGAATCTCGGCCGTTTGACCTTCACGGCGGGGACGTCGTCGTCGTTGATGGCAAGAGGAGGTACCCTCTTGATATTAGATGGAGAAGGGGAAATCTTAGGGTCCATGAGTGCCTCAATCACTCCTTTGAAGATATCGGAGTCGGGCTCTAGGGCAATGATATGGCGTCCAATCAGGCGACAAGCATGAATGGAGGCTCTTGCAAAGTAGATCCAGTGCACAGTAATTCAGAATGACTCCATGCAGTATAAGTGATGCCAGAATCAAATTTTCTCTAGTGTACACTCACCAGTAGATGCATTCTAATCCAGTACCACATCTCCAAGGTTAGAGGAAGCTTCGATGAGGACTTGAAGAAATCGGGGATCCTTCTCACGAGCACCCCTCCACGGAATACTCCCATTCATCAATTGGCTTTTGGAAGTCGTGAAATTGTGTAGGAGATCATCAGCTTCTAAATCAATCCCTGCGTCCTGCACTTCAGGAATGATTCGCAGCACAAATTTGGACTGAACTAGAATGTCCTTGATGCTCTCCTAGACAAATAACAATACCCAAAAGCGTCGTGTTTGCATTGGTATAGTTGAAATGGAATTCTTAAAATGATACAAGAAATCATGATGGGTGGAAGAAATTAATGAATAATGGAGAAGGATGTAGGGGAGGTGACAAAGTCATTACCGTGCACGCAGGGTCTCTAAAGGAGGTGAGTCGAAGCTTATTAATGCCCCACCAACCCTTGTACATATTGTAGCTATATTCAGTAGCCCAACCAAGCACATCCTTGCGTATAGAAGGACTCTCAAGAAGGAACATTAAGATAGCTCTATCATCGAACAAGTGTTGCACGGCATAGGCAAACATGATCTCCACAAAGTCGTCAACATTGGTCTTGTTCTAGTCGGGAACTGTAGTGGACGGATTAGAAATGCCAGGGACAGGAAGGTTGTCCGGGATATCCGCAATGAGCATATCCAGGCATGCATCGGGATTCACCATGCCCCCTAACTTGCGAGATTTTGATTTCCCCACCTGGAAGCAATTAAAACCGAGGTATTTAAGGTTAGAAACAATTTAGTGCAAACATTCCCAATATATGAAGAAACAATTATGACATCTGAATACAAAATTATGGAAAAGACCTTCTTAGCAAACTCTAGAATTTGAGTCCACGGAGCTGGTGTCAAGTCGCTCTTGAGCTTCAATTCCCCAAGTGAGATGAGGGACTCGTTGAGAACTAGAGCTTGGGAGTGGATGCCGTGGTTGCGAGCACCGAGGGAACATTGAGCAACAACCTGGGACGACAAAAAATTCAATGAAGACACAAAGGGTTGGAAGTTTGATCGCTTAGCATTGGCGATCTCTGCAGAAAGTACCTGTACTGGAACAACTGCGACGGGGGGTGGAGCTGCATCTCGAGGCTTTGGCTTGGACTTCTTGGAAGAGCCAGCGGCAGCATGTGATTCGGAAGCCTTTCTCTTACCCCGCTTGCCTTTCTCAGGCTTTGCTACAGGGGCCTCTGGTGTTGTATGAAATAATTGAGAGGTCGGGATGAAGCCTCAAGAACTCCTCAAATTCTGAGTTTCTCTGAATCCAGTGCTTATTCCAAGTGCCCATAAGATCCTCGGAAACATCCATAGAAGCGCCATGGTCATAAGCAATGGAAACATAGAAACATCAATCACCACCCCTATAGCCAGACCAAAAATCTTGCTCAAGCCTCTTTATGTCCGACTGAAGAATCGACCTGACTAGAGGAAGAGGAACCATCCTGCATAGAGGAATTAGAAGCTGATACTTCTTTGTTTCAGGCAAAAAGAGAAGACTCTGGATTACAGCATTTGAATTCAGTTTATGTTTCCTTTGAAATTGGACCTCAGTGTCATCAATTGACAATCCGTCATTGCCCTGGGAATCATCCCAACATTCATCGTGTGGCAGGGCGTCATCAGAATCCTGTAGTTTTATGCATCACATTAGTCTTTGACACATATTACCAAGACATAGTACAACTGTTGTAGAGAGAAAGCAAAATCGCAACTAACGTGGGGGAGGGAATTGAGCATGCCGGTACCGTGAGGCTCTCAGAAGGCGAGAACTCGACTAAGTGGGAAAGAAATGGCAGTTGAAGGAGTATTAATTCCAATTCAAAAACAACATTCAAAAAGCTTCCGCATGCTGCCCCTGGAGCTCCAAGTACCCTCTTGGTACCGAGAGGTCGAATTGGGCACAATTTGCAACATTGCCCACTACGCGCGCAGCCAAAGTTTTTTGCAATTTCCGACTGCAATTTTTGGAATTTTGGGGCGTGTAATATACCATTGGAAAGGTATTTTCAATACCTTTCCAACGGTATATTACACGCCCCAAAATTCTAAAAATTGTAGTCAGAAATTGCAAAAGAAGCTAACAGCCCTATGATACCCTCCAAGACAGCCCTACGATCTTGTTCTTGAAGTAATCTGATGGCGAAATTGGTCACTTAGACCTTCTCGGTACCGAGAGACCAATTTCAGTGTGATTCCAAAGTTCTCTAAAGACAAGCCTCCGACTGCAATTTTTGGAATTTTGGGGCGTGTAATATACCATTGGAAAGGTATTTTCAATACCTTTCCAACGGTATATTACACGCCCCAAAATTCTAAAAATTGTAGTCAGAAATTGCAAAAGAAGCTAACAGCCCTATAATACCTTCCAAGACAGCCCTACGATCGTGTTCTAGTAGTAATCTGATGGCGAAATTGGTCACTTAGACCTTCTCGGTATCGAGAGACCAATTTCAGTGTGATTCCAAAGTTCTCTAAAGACAAGCCTCCAAAATTTATACTTTAGAAGCTGTCCAGAACTCTGAGGGAGGCAACACACAATCGCTATCAAGGGAATGAGGTCCTTCTCGGTACCGAGAGAGTTGTTTGTGGCATAGTTTTGGGCTTCAAGTGCCAAATACACGATGGCGACAAGGGTCTCCAGTACCCTCTTGGTACCCAGAGACCCCATCCAGTCCAATCATGAACTTCGATGGACATGCCGAGAAGTCCCTCTCGGTACCGAGGGGCTCGAATGGCCTTATTCCTAAACCCTAGACTGCCAGCATCAGCATAAGCAATCGAATTTGAAAACTCTGCTTGAGCTCTTGTCTTACAATTTTGGAAGCATAAAACCATCAATTCTGAAATTCTCAAAGCATCAAAGCATCAACTCTGAAATTCTCAAAGCATCAAAACATCAATTCTTTGGGTATAATCTATTGTATTACATTCTTATAATCTATTGGACATCGACCCTCTCGGTACTGGGAGACCAACTGAAAGCCGACAAACTTCGAAAAAAAGTAACGATTCTAGGCGCTACATTTTTTAGTTCCATTTGGAAGTGGTAACACCTCCTCTGGAATTGGATCTCTTATCAATTTTTATTTTATGAATCGTTCCTCTCCCACCCTTCAGAGCTTTCATGCCGCTGCAATTTGTTTTCTAGAGCATCATCATCCTATCGCATGAGTATAATTTTGGCCCATAAAACCATGGTTGCTGACACCTTCATTTTGAGTATTAGTACGTTTCATTATTTTTCTGATACTAATTTCACGTCTCCTTATGGAAAATTTGACTCCAGAAGGCTCACCTCGTTCTCCTAACACTTGTTAGGCGCTTCATACAGCTGCAATTTACTCTCTAGACCATCACCGTCGTTCAGTATGAATGGAATTTTTGGAGCTTATTAACTATTTTAGAGCTATTAAGCAACAAAGATCAATCATGGTTGCTAACAACTCACTTTAGAAAGTATCACTACATTTTTATTATTCACTAGATCTAAGTTTTTGGAGCATTGTGAACAGTATCATTGAACGGCGAATCACGATGTTGCTTACAGTGCCATATTGAATCCGCGCAAATACTCAAGAATTCAAGAATCAGGAAAAATTAGGTTCATTCATGGGTTTTATGTCTTGAAAATTATGTGATGTACGAGAGCTATCTTTGTACATTAGCCGAGACAAGTGCATAAGATAAGTATATTTTCTTGTTCGATCCTGACATCAAGTTCGATAATGTTATTCGAAAAAAAGTAACGTGGTCCCTCTCGGTACCGAGGGGCTCTCTCAACATGACAGGTCCAGAATCTAATATCAGTAAAATCAGTGAAGAACATTGCATGTGTTGATCAAATTTTAACAAAAGAAAGTCCACATAGAACCTACTCAAAACATAAGGCTCAACTGGGCTTTCTTGTCAAACCACATGTCCTTCCTCGGGGTCCTCACACACTTATTATGCCGTTGTAAAGATCATAAAACCCTGTTGCAATCATTTTGTACCAATCAGATCTCATGGAACGAGTACGTCACTGACCTCGGGATTATTACTTGCAAAAAACCAACCGATCGAATGCGAAGTCAAGCGGGACCGGGGACTGTTTACAAGATTAGATTCTCGTTGTGAATGATTCATGAGTGGACCAACTCTCATCATCCCAGAAAATAAGTGGAAGCTTACTTACACTATTTCAGATTCCCATGAAAAAGGAATTCAATCAGAGCCACTGGCTCACAACAATAATGTGCTACATTATTTACCTGAGCATGAGAATTTTGTAACAGTCAACTTAACCTATAATAAGACATTTTACAAAAGCTGGGGTATACCAGAGTACACCAGAGTACCTCCTCGGTACCGAGAGGCCTCACTCTGCAGTTTCATTTGCAACTGGCCCTAACTCGCAATTGTAGTTACTGATGATTAATTCTCAAAAGAAAGCTGAGGCTTAAGTCAATTGATTGGACCAGTGTTACGTTGTACAGAGGAGTGGAGAATTGGCAATCGGAGTGACTACATAAGTGTTCGTGTCTGTCAGTTCTGTATACTCCGACACATTGGGAAACATCTCGTTTTCCGTTTTGTTACAATACATCTGGAAACATCTCGTTTCCTTGTTCGATTGATTTCTATCAAAGCTCGTTCATCTCATGACTATCAAAGTGCAGAGGAGAATTCTAACACAGATTTAATTTGCAGAGATTAATTTGTATGGTGGAGAATCAGAGTGACTTCATTGTCCCTAGATGAAAATTTCAAATTTCAAAGGCACTTCTTTTCATTTCAGTGCCAAATTGAGACCAAAAAGTTGAGGTTGACCACAGAATTGCAGCCAAAATCTAGGAGAAAAATAAAATAAAATACATGCTATAACATCCAATCAACGTCGTGAGAATTATTTTTAAGGGAAGGTTGGACACAAGATGTCTTAAATGGTGTTCACCTACCCAGCAAAATTAATGTCAGCACTGATACAGTCCCTATACTTTGTTGCATGTCGGTAGCAATGATACTAACGATCACTCTACTTGGTTGGGCGGATCCATTTAGCAGCAGTCACTATTTACAAACGGAACACTCACCTTTTTGGATGACTTACAGAAGAAAGCTGAGCTCAAGCTCCTTAAGTCACTCCCTCGGCAATGCTCCTTAACACCCTTTTGCAATGGAACCACAGTTTAGTTACAATTAGAAACAAAGTTTACATGGCAATGACACAATAGTCCCAAAATTCATAGAATACAAATGTCATTCCTTGATTACTTAAAAAAATGGATCTAAATAAAAAATTCTTTTTCGATTCAGTTTTCAAAAGGGTGCTCCATTGCACTGCTCTATTATGCTATGATAACATTGGACTAGAGATTGCTGTGAATATAGAGTAACTTGTTGATTGTAATTCGTTTAATCAAACCTCAAAGGCATAGATAGTGAGGTACTTAGTTCACGTTTTAACACATTGCAAATCTATCCTCTTTCTAATTATCATATTATATGTCAAATTTGAAATATTTTCAATTCATTAGTTATTATAGAGATATATCATTCGTATTATGTTGATTCCGGCACACCTCCCAAAATCCAGCAATACCACTTGACAATTTCTCAGCTACCTGCTTGCACCTATCCCAACTTCAAAGAAATGGCGACCAAAGCACTTGGAAAGTGTGGTCACTGGGCCAATTGTAAGCACATGTATTATTTATTCACTGTCGTTTGTGGTTTACATTCTGAGACCGATACATTCATGCACGCTGCTAGTTTTAGTTTCAATGAAGTGAAGCGTGTTTTAGAGAGTGGGTTGTTGACCCACCTTATCTCCTAGGATACCAAGTTTTGATTTTGGATTCTCTGTAAGCGCCTCTTGATTTATTAATGCAATAGTGAAACTAAAAGGGCCACTACAATTTTCTGCACTGATTTTCTGTTCATTATGGAACGACTTCAATCCAGAACAGTGTTGAGGGCTAACTAAATATTGTATGTAATCCGCTCTAATTTTCACAATATACTGGAAATGTATTGGCATTTGCATTTATTTATTACTCATAAAATATCACCCAACCATATTTCCACGGTTATAGGTCAACTAAATTCCACGGAAATAGGTCACATAATTTTACTATAATTAGATGAATATTCGAATATTTACTAATTTAAGAAAGTTTGACTAAGCTTGACCTACTTTTTGTGCTCAAAAGTCCTGATTTTACCGCTCATCGCTCACCGCTCATCGCTCAAGGCTCACGCGATAGCTTCGTCCTGCCGGTATCGGCACTTGCCATTTTAGGTCCCTCATGTGTTTAAGTGTTGCTTGCTTTTTTGGACTGCCGGTACCGGCACTGCGATTTTGGGTCCCCTTGTGTATAAGTGTTGCTTGCCTTTTTGGATTGCCGGTACCGGCACTGCAATTTTGGGATCCCTTGTGTTCTAAGTTTTGTTAGTGTTTTTGCACTGCCGGTACCGGCACTGCAATTTTGGGATCCTTTGTGTTCTAAGTTTTGCTTGTGATTTTGCACTGCCGGTACCGGCACTGCGATTTTGGGTTCCCTTGTGTTCTAAGTTTTGCTAGTGTTTTTGCACTGCCGGTACCGGCACTGCAATTTTGGGATCCCTTGTGTTCTAAGTTTTGTTAGTGTTTTTGCACTGCCGGTACCGGCACTGCAATTTTGGGATCCTTTGTGTTCTAAGTTTTGCTTGTGATTTTGCACTGCCGGTACCGGCACTGCGATTTTGGGTTCCCTTGTGTTCTAAGTTTTGCTAGTGTTTTTGCACTGCCGGTACCGGCACTGCAATTTTGGGATCCCTTGTGTTCTAAGTTTTGTTAGTGTTTTTGCACTGCCGGTACCGGCACTTCGATTTTGGGTTCCCTTGTGTTCTAAGTTTTGCTAGTGTTTTTGCACTGCCGGTACCGGCACTGCAATTTTGGGATCCCTTGTGTTCTAAGTTTTGTTAGTGTTTTTGCACTGCCGGTACCGGCACTGCAATTTTGGGATCCCTTGTGTTCTAAGTTTTGCTAGTGTTTTTGCACTGCCGGTACCGGCACTGCGATTTTGGGTTCCCTTGTGTTCTAAGTTTTGCTAGTGTTTTTGCACTGCCGGTACCGGCACTGCAATTTTGGGTTCCCTTGTGTTCTAAGTTTTGCTAGTGTTTTTGCACTGCCGGTACCGGCACTGCAATTTTGGGTTCCCTTGTGTTCTAAGTTTTGCTAGTGATTTTGCACTGCCGGTACCGGGACTGCGATTCTGGGTTCCTTTGTGTTCTAAGTTTTGCTTGTGATTTTGCACTGCCGGTACCGGCACTGCGATTTTGGGTTCCCTTGTGTTCTAACTTTTGCTAGTGTTTTTGCACTGCCCGTACCGGCACTGCAATTTTGGGTTCCCTTGTGTTCTAAGTTTTGCTAGTGTTTTTGCACTGCCGGTACCGGCACTGCAATTTTGGGATCCCTTGTGTTCTATGTTTTGTTAGTGTTTTTGCACTGCCGGTACCGGCACTGCGATTCTGGGTTCCTTTGTGTTCTAAGTTTTGCTTGTGATTTTGCACTGCCGATACCGGCACTGCGATTTTGGGTTCCCTTGTGTTCTAAGTTTTGCTTGTGATTTTGCACTGCCGGTACTGGCACTGCAATTTTGGGTTCCCTTGTGTTCTAAGTTTTGTTTGTGATTTTGCACTGCCGGTACCGGCACTGCAATTTTGGGTTCCCTTGTGTTCAATCTCATTAGAATTAGCTTGGCCAGCATTACCTTGGCGTATACTTGACATCTTTTGTAAATAGAATGTTCCAAATTCAGAGCCCAATATCTCATTAAAATCGAGGCAGGCAGGCAGGCAGGACTCTTGATAATGGGTTCTCTCTTGTTGGTTCTAGTATATGTAAGTGTGGTTATGAATTTGTTGTTGTTGGTTTAAGCATCTTTAGTGTGTGCAATACAAATTTTCTTTAGACAGAAACAACTCTACCTATGTGCCGTGAATGGGATGTGTCATGCTTCAACTTTGGAAATTTATAACTAATTCATTCTTCATCCAAAAATTATGTTTCAACTTGTGTTGAAATCTATTTCTTCTTGCCTAACTCTAAAAAAAATAATACTAAATAATATCAATGTCTCATATCCGTATTTCTTATTTAGTTGGAAATGGGATAACCACCTTAAAGGCAACTGTGGCACGCTCTCCCTAGCTCATAAAAGGGATGGAATTCAAAATTGTTCTTCTCTTTGTCGGTTCCTTGCAATGAAAGTTTGCTTTCGTTTGTCCAGAGAAAAGGAAGAAATCAACGTAGCTGTCTTCTGTGTTTTTAGGCTGATTGGGGCAGAGAAAGTCAAGTTGGCTTGACGGTGCCTTTTCCTTTACTTCTATTTAACCTAGATTTTTGAAATTTCAAACTATGAGTCCTAATATACCGATCATCAACATCACGATCATCCCCAATATAGGTTCAATATCCCCAGTGGTTTGTAAAACATTTTCCAAGCACTGGCAGGTGACGTTGGTTGTGAAGGAAGCATTATTAAAACCGACTATTTCGCACACGTACACGGCAGTATTGACTTTCGGCCCATGTACACAGCAGTGTTGACTCTTTCGCACATGTACATGGAATGTACATAGAAGTGTTAACTTTGCTCAGTTCTAGTTGTCTCTTACAGTTCTCGCTTGTCAGTTGATACGTTGTTAGGGTACTGCCGGTACCGGCACTTGATTCTGAAGTGGTCCTCCATTTCGTTTTTCTTCTTGCCCAGGCTGGTGGTTTCAAATTTGAATCCAGTTTGTGCATTTGCGGTTTTAGGCGATTTCATAAAATGTGATGAGGTTGGATGGAGATCGTGCAGAAGCGATTTCTGATGCGGCTTACCGATGCTTGTGGCTCACTTTTGTTGTTTGTTTGTGAATGTGAATATAGGCTATAGCATTGGTGGCGAAATGAATGAGGCAGGGGAGACCGGGAGATGAGCGAGCTCGGCCTTCTTTCCCCTGAAGGTCCGGTTGGATTTCATTGCTTTCCGTTCCTTTCCTTTCTGTTTTAGGAGTTTAGGTCTGCAGTTGATTTTAGGAGCGGAGTATGCCTCGAATTCAGACCTCAAATTCACTGCGACTCAATCCGGGAGTTTGCCTTCTCAGATCCGGGATTCTCGCTCCTCAAATCTTGTCTAAGTCAGCTCAATTTGCTCGAATCTTGAATACTGCCGCACGATCTTGAATCTTGAATCTCGAATCTTGAATATTGTCGCACGATCTTGAATCGTGCATGAGTACTGCCGCATGATATTCCTAAACCCTTGATGAAGCACTGCCGGTACCGGCACTGGTCTGGTCGCCCCTCCGTCACCTGCCAAGTTCCCTTGTTTCAATATTCGTAGATGTAGCTAGAAAATAATTTGAAAAAGTAGATTTATAACTCAATAAAAATGAAGTCTTCAAAACAGTATTGAGATTGTCTTTGAATTTGATTCATTCAATAAGTTCTCTTGAACGTATTCTAAGTCACATGTCTTTGAATTTGAATGCACAAATAAGCACATGTTGTGCTTGGGGTTGTGCTCCTAATAATTGTTTATTATTTCAAACAGAAACTTGTGAATATCTAATCATGGTAGTGTAAGCATGCTTGTGAATATCTAATCATAAAATGCTCTGACCTCACTGCCGGTACCGGCACTGGTCTGGTCACCCCTCCGTGATATTCCAAGTTCCCTTGCTGAAGCACTGCCGGTACCGGCACTGGTCTGGTCGCCCCTCCGTGATATTCCAAGTTCCCTTGCTAAAGCACTGCCGGTACCGGCACTGGTCTGGTCGCCCCTCCGTGATATTCTAAGTTCCCTTGCTGAAGCACTGCCGGTACCGGCACTGGAATGGTCGCCCCTCCGTGATATTTCTGAACCCTTGATTCTGCACTGCCGGTACCGGCACTTGATTGGTGCTCTTTTTTTGCTAGTGTTTGGGGGTGAACTCTGAGCTCATACTTGCGGGTGAGATTGTTCAGTTTTTATCCAATGTGATTACATCTTACATTTTCCTGGTTTTTTTTTAGTTTTCTTGAGGTTCTTCTTTATCCTCTAGTTTGTCACTTTGTCTAATACTAGATCATTTCCATTCTCATGCAGGTTAGTGCATCTAGGGAATACTACTTTGATGGTAAGCTTCTACAGAAACCAGGGATTGATTTGCTAATTGCAGAGTACCCAGACGGGCTCAGGGTCCCTGGTGTTTCTGACCCTCCTTCTCAAATTCTACATTGGAATGAGTACGTTGACAATTTTCTCAAGGTAACTATGGGATTTGCATATGCCTATCTTCATGATGATGGTTCATTCCTACTTTTCTATCCGGGTAGTCCCATTGTAAGGAAGGAATTGATGTCGTACTTCAAGAATTACAAGATGAAGATTGTGGATGAATGGACTATAATCAACTATCTTCATCTTGCAAACCCTCTTTATCCCACCAAAAATGTAAGATTCTTCAACTCTCTTGGTTTCCTCTATTTCATTCTACTATTGCACTATTATTTGTATTTGAGCTACGGCATATTAACATTAAATATTCTTTGTAGACATTGAAGTTCAAGGCAGTTCTTATGGTCCGTGATGTTCCATCCATTGCGGTCAGGCAGCCACCTCCGCTCAGCATTGCGAAAGATCCATCAGTTCCTCAGGTAGACTTGGCTTGTAATGACGTCCTTTTCAACTCTATTACATTGGAGTCACAACTGTTGCGAAAGGACAATGGCAGACCATGGCGTGGTCCTAAAGAGAAGTCTGAAGTTCTCATGAAGCTTTTTGTGCACGGATTAACTCCAAAGGATGGTATCGTGGCACACCTCACTGCTTCCACAGGTATTTCTTATGGCAATTTTATGGATTGTACAATTTCATTTCATTCTCAAACTTCAATCTGATAAACATTCCATCCTCTGTTGTGAAGGTGCTTCTATCCGTGCAGCCAGGGCCTGCAATCGTCACATTATAGCTCTTGAAAGTGATTCAAAGCTATTTAACGAGGTCTTAAAACCACTCGTAACTCCCCAAATTCGTACAACTCCACCTCCCACCACTCCAATCCAGCTCGATGATGACAATGAAGACACACTTCCTGACGAGCCCTTTGACAAAATATGTGAGTAAGTTTCATTGGTCAAGTAATGCAAATTGCAAGTACAAATTATTACATCTACATGTGCATGATGTTTTCTAATATTTGATGTCCTCTTATTTGCAGTTTGACAAGTCTGTCTCCAATAAAACGGCGCCATTAGATTCGTAAACGCGCGTTCCAGACTTTGCTCACTCCTGACAGTTCTCCTCAAGGATTGCCAGTATACGTCGAAGCATTGGCAACAGCCTTTGCCAATGCTAGCTCGGGTAGTTCCTCTAACTCTCCCACACCGGATCGACTATATGATCCACGAGTGCTCTCATATTTCGATGTGAGTGCTATTGAATTTGATGGAGAATCAATTTGATTGTATGGCTTGAATGCTTTGTATTTACAAAGCATTTGAAAGTTTATAATGATATTGAATGTTTTGTCTCTACAATTCTTTTGAAATTTTATAATGATCTTGAATGCTTTGTCCTTACGATTCTTTTGAAAGTTTATAATGATCTTGATTGCTTTGTCTTTACAAATCCTTTGAATGTTTATAATGACTTTGATTGCTTTGGCACTTTCTATGATTTGAATGTTTTAAATGTCATTGTATGCTTTGGTGATATTCAATAACTTGATTGGTGTCCATGGAGACCCTAAACCATTTGAATGTTTTAAGAGATTTAAATGTTCTGATACATTTGAATGTGTAGCCTCAATTTAAGGCATCAATGATTTAGGCATCAATGTTCTGAATGCCATACATTATTGTTGAATGAGATTAATTATTCAAATTCTTTGAATGTTTTTCATTGTTTTGAAGCTACCCTAAATCCTAAACTACCCTAAACCAGACTCTTCAAACCACGACTATAGGTCCTTTTATTGAAACCATTAACTACAAATATTCATTTATTACACCCTAAATCCGAGGTAATAGGAGGTGCTTCAAAATTCAAAACCCTGATTTCTTTTCCAAAATCTCTGCTCACTGCTCACTGCTCACATACTAGCATTTCCCTTTGAAAGGACAACTACCAAATTGTTACTAACTATTGTTCAAAGGAGCAACTACCAGATTGTCAAGCAAGTGAAGCTTAACTTCTAAAGGACCATAAGCCTCAAGTCCCCAAGGGACTTTTGTAGGTAGAAAAGAGCCAATTTTGAGTTTTTGACTACTTGGGCCATGAGAGGTAGGATTAACAACAAGGAGATCCTAGATACTTTTGCGAGCTCGATCTACAAGTTCCTCCCAATTGAAAATTCATCACATGTGAGGTTTATGTGGGCTTTTTTAAGCATACGGGGAGCTCTCTAGGGCGTCAAAGGGTAGGAGGTAGTGCGTCAACAAAGCCAGGCATGACCTTGAAGTTCCAGTGAGAACCATGTTTTGTCTTGTGGCTCTTTGATTGTTGTCATGTAGCAGAATGGTGTGGAATTCGCAGAGACGGACCTCATTTTGAGCGTTCGAGGTTGTCAGACCGTGCGTGAGAAGGTCGTTGCAGGCGAGGTCAAAGTTTCATTGAATTGGAGTTATCCTAAAAGTCAAGTGGTGTTTGAGTAAGATACCGTGTGTTTCGATTTAACGTACTCTTATTTGTTCACTATAAATAGTTATGAAGTTTGAAAGAGCTTGGTGGTCTCTCACTATTAGGTGTGTAAGAGCTTGGTGGTCTTCAAACTCATGCACAACTAGTTTAGCCGTCTTTTTTGACGGCTAAACTAGTTGTGCATGAGTTTGAAGACCACCAAGCTCTTACACACCTAATAATGAGAGGCCACTAAGCTCTTCTACATCTTTGAACTATTTAGAGTGAACAAATAAGAGTATATTAAAGCAAAACACATGGTATCTTGTTCAAACACAACTTCTCTTTTAGGATAACTCTATTGTAGCTTAGACTTGGGAGTTGCATTGATTTTTTGAAAATGTTTGAGTTAACCGAAAACAAAAGAGGTTGCAACAGGAGTCAAACAAGGGTCTTGTTACTAAAAATAAGATCCACTGTCACATATTCTCAGTGAATAGTAACTTGGTCTCAAATTGAATAGCAACTGAGGGTTGGAGGAACGTGTTTGCAACTAAAGGTCCCGCAGCTAAGATACTGTCAGGTGCTAGTTTTAGAGAATTTAGAAACTCGGCTTAGTCTCGGTTTTGGAGCTTTCTTCAACTCAAAACGAGTCTAACATGAGTTTGAGCTGAGTTTCCTCTTTGGGACCTTCTTTTTTGTTAACTCTGTTGCAATTGTGATTCTAGATGTTGTGATTGGATGATAATTTTGAGAATTGGGCGGAAACATGAGAGTGCTATGAGATACTATTGGTGGACTTGAATTTAGAGGCCCAAACTCAATTCTTCTTGTTGGTGCCATTGGGGATTCGGGTGGGAATGGTGACCACCAGTTAAACATGGTAAAGACCGTTGGCGCCGTAAAGATAGAGAAGGTAGTGGCCAGTTGAGCGGTTCCATCATAGAGGGGATGGTGGCCACCGGTTGAGCACGGTATATACAGTTGGCACCATCATGGTAGGTGTATGATGGTGGTTGCCTGTTGAGTACGGTAGAGACAGTTGGTGCCATCACCATTTAGTGAGCAGGGCAGGCAGAGACACAAAGACAATTGGCGCTGGCATCACTATTAGGATAGGGAGAGGATGGTGGTTGCCCGTTTAACATGGTAGAAATAATTGGTGCTATCAACATGTGAGCACGGCAGAGGCATTTGGCACCATGACCATTAGGGAGGAGATGGTGGTTGCCCGTTGAACACGGTAGAGACCGTTGGTACCATCCTTGTAGAGACGATAACACCTAGTTCAACACAGTATGATAGTAGAGACCGTTGGCGTAACCTTTGGTACCAACAATGGACGTGCTCAAGGAGTTGGGGCAAACTTGGTGTATTCTCAAGTGCTCTATTACAACAATGAATATCGATTGGAACTATTCATTGTGAGATGTCAGCAGAAAAGTGAATATGAGCCCGTAGAGATATTCCAAAGATTCACTGAATAGCCAATGTCTATGCAACAAATAGGTGGCAAAATAAATTTCCTCAAACTACAAAAATAATATGCTATTCCCTTTTTTTTTAAATAATTGTCCTATTTTTTGGCATTTTGTCTCTGACATAATTTTCCTATGTTTTATGCTTCAAACATAAGCCCTGTCCTTTTCAAATCGGGCGGACAATATTTGTTCTAATTTTTGGCATTTTTTCCTACATAACTATCCTATGTTTTATACTTCAAACATGAGTCCTCTCCATCTCAAATGAGGTATATAAAACTACATACTACTATTAAAGATAGTTTTTTTTTTCAAATAATGAAACAATTTTTTTTTGACAAAAAAAGTATTAAATTGAAAAATGCCAAAAATTAGGATTTCTTCCATCAATTCACCCCACTACAGTATAATCAGATTCAAAATTTGGTATCAAAGCTATCCTCTCCACACCCTTGGTGTTAGAACTGCTATCCTCTCCACATCTTGGGTGTCAGAAGCTATCCTCTCCACACATTTAGTGTCAAAAACAATCTTCTCCACACCTTTAAAATCTATAATCACCCTCTATACTTTTGGTGTCAAAAGCTATCGTCTCCACACCCTTGAACACTATAATCACCTTCTACACCCTTGTGTCAGAAGTTATCGTCTCCACCCCCCTTGAACATCTATAATTACCCTCTATAGTCAACCATGGCTAAATGTTACCTCTTTATACATTATTATGCTATATTTATTATGTTTTTGGTACTCCCCAAAAAAATACATTGAGAATTGAAGCTAAATGTTATTTCATTATTTGTTACAAAATGACTACTCTCCTTAGTGTATAAGTACCCTTTCTATTTGTTATATTTCATTTTAACTCAATCAAACTTTGTCAAACTAAAGTTTAATTCAATCTATATGTCGTTGGTGGACATACATTATGGGAAAATTGTCATTGGTAGACATACATCATGAACATTATCATTGGTGGACATACATCATGGAAAAAAAATCAACCTTTAATTACACACATTTAACACTAATTCCAACATTTGGGAGTAGGTCAAACGTTCAACAAATAGACATTAGGTCGTATTTTCATGAATAAATGTTACAATTGAGATATTTAACCTCCTTATTAGTTATATGTATAATTTTCACATTCAAATGATTCATTGTGGTTTGTAGTTATATGTGATTCATGAATAAATGTTACAAATGTGGCTACCAAGAAATTTCATTTAATCATTTATAGAGGGTTAATTGTGTATAGTGCATGAACCAAGCACAATCACTATACCGGGCACTGTACATGGGTAATCATTATCGTCCATCAATCTATGATACCGGGCCTTTCCTTGAATTAGCTATAGATGGATAGTAGAGGCATCAATATATCTTGTTCATATTGTAAATCATTCTCTCTGGCCCTGGATTTTCAACATTAAATGCAAGCATATTTCATCCAATTTTCATAGTCAATGGCTCATGCAGGCGTAGAGTATGTAATAGACTCAACATTTTTATTTTAAATATCATTCAGAAAAAATTACAATCGTTTAACTCCTGAACGTACCAAGGTGTTCTTGGAATTGACAATTTGAGAAAAATCATCATAAAGTACTATTTAGAAGAGTATTTTGGAATTGATATACAAATGAAAGTTCTAGATTTTGAATTTTAGATTCCATTCGTACGGTTCGATTCACTAATACTATCACCAATATTTAATTATAAAATTTGAAAGTTAAAATTAAAAATTCCTTCTAAATTTGATTACAAACAAAATTTTGATATTTTTTGAGTAAAATTTGTTGGAATGAATTTGAAATGAGATACTCTTAAACGTAGTGTTTCTTTGAAATTTTTGTGTTTCTTAAATCTATGACTTCATTTTTGCAAGGCCACTTTTGAACTACAGTCAATGCAATTTTAGCTTGGTCAACGACTTGACATACTTCTACATTTGTAATTTTAGAAAAATATGTACTAAAGTATGACTAAATCCAAACATTAGATAGGACAACAACTTGGTGAAGTATCTCCAAAAATTTGGATGACTTTCATCCAAGCATTGATGAGAACGTAGGGTGGGTTTGAATCTATTAGTCGTCCAGAAACTGGACGATGTTGTGACATTTATGGGTTAAACTTTGAAAGTGGTTGTCGAGAGTCCCCATGTCAAAATGTATCTAGAGTTTGTATATCACAACTTGTTTAGAGTCTCTATGTCACTTTTCCAAAGTTCTTTGACCCCAACATGTCTAGAGTTTCCATGTCACAACTTATCTTGATCAGGCACATGTCACAATTTTTTTTGAATCCCCCTATCACAACGTATCTTGAGTCTTCCTATTATATATCTAAAGTTACCCTATCACAACTTGTAGAGTTTTTGTGTCAATTTATCTTGAGTCACCTATCACAACTTACTTTGAGTCCCCATGTTACAACCTATCTTGAGTCCTCTTGTCACATGTTTAGAGTTCCTTGTCACAACATATTAAGACTGCCACAACATGTCACAACATGTCTAGATTTCCCTTGTCATAGTCTCTTATGAGTCCTCTTGTCACAACATGTCACAATAAAAATAAAAATAAAAGTATGGCAAATCAACAAACATGAAAATTCTCTCAATCCACGTTGCTCAAAAAAGTCCTCCACCAAGTTTATTGTTCATAGCTTATAAATGCAGCTTAGCTTTGTCAAAGAAGAAACTCATCTTCTAAATGGTAACCTCTCAACATCGATCGCCGTAAATGCAAACTATAACTTAGAACACATAGAGACAAAATAACCTAAAAACCACATTAAGGATACTACTGCAACAACACCAAGATGTGCATAGAAAACACACCTTCTTTCGCAAATGGTGAGTTTCCTAGGTTCATTCCTCAATGAGATCACTTTCTTGAAATTAATGTAGACACATGTATTAACAGGGTAATTAAGAGGGGTATATCACATCTAATTGGAATATTTGAGATATATTCTATAATATTCTAGGTAAATTCTTGAATCATTCCTTACTTGAATTTAAAGCATCCTAAATTACATCTAAAATTTTATAATTAGGTAGAATAATAAAATGGACCCTATAATTTAACTCATGTAGTTTTCTAAATTTTTTTTAATAGTCACCTCCCCTTTTAACAGTCCAAACTTGGATGGAAAAAATCTCAATTGGTGATCGTTGAACGATGACGAAAAATTGGAGATAGACTGTGGGAATGAATCAAGCATTGTTGCCCAGACAACAAGAGAAATTTGCCCAAGTCTAACATCCGTCCCTATCAAAATCATCCAAAAAAAAGGTTTACACAAATGCATCAATGGAGTTCACTAAATCGCTCTTACAAACTTTTAAAAGCATATCCCGACCATAACAAATTTTTGTGAATTTGAACACGTTGAATGCAATTTAAAATTTTGAATTATTGAATTAATTCTTTGTAGGGATTTTCTAATTGTCATACTCTACAGTCTACATGCCAAGATTTGTTTCATGTAATTTTGATAAACATTGCAAAAATTATGAGGTTTTTATTTATTTTAGAGTCAATGCAACTAACTTATAATTCAATCTTAAATTTTATTTTATTTTTATAAATTTGGTTGAATATACTAATATCTATATGGAAAGCTTTGAATCTTCCTATTTTGATGAACAAGATGAAGTTATGAAGAGTTTTGTTTGGAAAATAGTCATATAAATTCTTAGTTGAAACAATATTTGTAATTTTGTTTGAACTCACTTTTCCAAAACTCATGAATTTACTTGTTTTTTTAATCAACACGTACAATATAATTATGGTGATATAAAATTTGGTCCTATGTAAATTATATTTTTCACAATATGGCCAATTGAATTGGTCATTTTCCATTAGAGAAAAAATGAACCCTCAAATGGGCCTCCAAGCTTTGACATTGGCACCTATTTCTTTGGGGCTAGATGGGGTAGGGCAAGGACCTCTTTTCTGACAAAAACATGTTTGTATCTTGGGTGAAGGGTACATGCAGTACATGCAGGGCTCAATATTTTTAATTGAATTTTCTACTCTACTAGTACTAGGGACAGGTACAAAGTGGAGCCCTGTAATCCATTTGTTTATTACTTGATCGCATGTGGGAGGAATGATTGCTTTTTCTGCAGTATGTGTCTGACACTATTGTATACAACCCTAACCAAACATACAGCCCACTATGTTGAAATAAATTTTCTATTGAAAATGTGGTGCTTATCAATTCATATTGTTGTAAACAAGCCCTCTATATCAAGTTTTCAATGTGCTACAACTTCACCTCAGTCTGTTTTCAACTATAGTACCCAGACATGTCACTTTAGTGCTTGAATAAAAAAAGATAGAATCTCAAGGTACCACATCCAGAAAGGGCTCCGTCTTGTACCTCAGCCCATGGCCTGCTTCAGTACATGCACTACGTGCTCCAATTACATTCGACCCCCTCTGTCACCCTTGACATCACACGGTGAGCGTGAATAGGGGAATAGTCGCTACAAAAGTACAATTTAAATGCAATCGAGGGGTCCCATAAGGAGAGTTCGGAGGGCCCATGTGAGAGTTCATTTTTTCTCTAATGAAATCATGAATCCTTGGTCCTTTAGGGATTAATTCCTATGTCCGGAAATGTTTGTCTTACTATAAATAATCATTTTGGTGTACTTCAAACTTCACCAAGTCATAACTTATTCATACGGTATCTCCAAACAATACATATTTTAATGTGTCATAATCCTCTCAAAAACAAGATTTACAAGATTCGCAAGATTTTATTCTAATAATGGAAATGATTCAATACCAGGGCTACATGTTTGTAGGAAATACGATTAGCTCTTGAACTTAGTCAAATGTAGTGTTTTGATATCTTATTTGTAGTCACTTTCCTATAGGTGAAAGGTCGAGGGTAAATATTAAAGCTAATATTGTCTCCTAAAGTTTTACAATGTGTTTAGACCCAAAGCCACTCCAATATAAATTAAGTAAAGGGTATAGTCAACAAAAAACATTTCTAAAAATAAATGCCAATTTTTGGGTATATTTCTATTATTACTTTAATTGTACAGTAAAAAATAAAAAATAAATTATATTAGAAACTATTCCATTTACTAAAATTTATTTTTTAATTAAAAAAACTAAAACAAATGTGCTAATCGGGTGGATGCATGGTAGGGTGCACTAGAATGTGCAGTTTTCAAATTTCAAAACACCATTGACAAATATAAAATATAAATCTCGGTGTAAATTTAATTTTAGGTGGTTTAGAAATGTTAATCTTGTGTTATTAACACCAGATTCTCATAAAATGGTTATTACATTCTCATAGATACAACATATTCGTTGAAAACACTGTTTGTCGCAGTCCGGGCACATAGTGCACAAGTGCACTCCAATTTTGTACAAGTTACATGAAAGATATAGTATTTCATGTAATTTTGAGCTATAAATTTTTCATATATTTAAACATGTAAAAATAAACATCGTCAAGTTTTGGATTTTTTCAAAATTTTAAGTATTTAAACTAAATTATTGTTTATTTTTAGCCAATTTACTTATTTAAATTTATTTTGATGTTTTTTCTTTTTGGGATTTTTTTCAAATAATGTTTTTCAAGTGGGACTTTTAATGAATTTTCAAACTTAGAATTAAACATGGACAATTTTACAATCAAAGTTTGGATAAAATTGGTCAAATTGCTATTAAGACGGAAGTTTTGTGAAATTTTTATGATAAATCAGGATGTGAAAGGATGTGAAAGCCTAGGTTACATCATAGAAAGGTTACATCATAAAAAACCTTGCTCTAGAACTGTCGACTGTCGGCTGGCGACTCGCAGGCTCACTTGCAAACCCTACAACCGTTGAAAAGCTATTGTAAGTCGAACCTATAGTCGTCAATACCATTTTTCTAAACCAGCTCCGACCTACGGTCATCACTGGGATTAAAAACCTAAAATAAAAAATTATATTCATTTTCAAAAAAGTTGCAAATAGAAAGAAGTACACAATGGGTAAAAAATTAAATTGTTGACATCAAAAAGAAAAATTTCAATCAATGCCAATAGTGAATAGTGAACTAGACTTAGCTGAAAAGGAGAGAAGACATAGCATGCGTGAGAAAGGGAATAGACTTGACCAAAGAAGAAATATGACATAGCGCGTGTGATAGGAGAAGAAACACCACACGCGTGAGAGAAGAAGAGACATCATATACGCGTGAGAGGAGAAGAGACATTATACATGCGTGAGAGGACAAGAGACATTATACACGCGTGAGAGGAGAAGAGACACAACACACGCGTGAGAGTAGAAGAGAAGAGGAGACAAAGTAGAAGGAGAAGATACTAAGTCGAATTGACCCTAGAGGAGAAGAGAAAGAACTATAAGTGAAATTACCTCAACCCTAGCCATCCCGGCATCCATATTTTGGAAGTTTTTTGAGTTACTTTCACTTCAAAGAGTTGTAACTTTTGCATACAATGTTTGATTTCAATGAACTTTTGGAAAACCCCCTACAAAACGTCTAGTTTGAGTGGTAAAAATTTAAGATCAATGTGAGATGTATTGAATTTTTGGGAATCATTTGAAAGGCAGGGGTCTTTTTATTAGACAATTTTGTGCATTTTGATGGCAACAACTTCGGGGGCTTGTATTTCCTTCATCCAATGTCCGTTTTCAATAAAATAAAATAAAATTGTTGGATTAGATTCCCCTTGAAGTCTAGTTATCATGGTAAAATTTTCATGTCAAACCATGTTGTCTTGAATGTTTGGGAGTCATTTTAGTGCACAAGTCTATTTTGGACACTTTTTGCTTTTTGGGTCAAATGGGTCACTTTTCGGGCTACTTTTTAATATTGCAAGACCATTTTGGGGCACATCAAACTTTTCATGAGTTTTTTGGTACCAATGTGTTAATATGATGATTTTGAACCACTTTATAGTTTAAAGTTTTTTCATTTGAGTAGTTTTGAAAACGAATTTCACCTCTAATGGGTTACTAGAAGATCTTCAACATCTTTTTCTAACATTAAAATATTATGATCTTGCAATCTATGTGGCCAAATGACTCCAAATTTGATCTATATCATCTTGCAACATGTATACTACAAGATTGTATGTTTGAGATTTTTATACCCCCCGTCTATACCTCGCTTACATTTAAACCTATAACACATAAAATGAAATGATGTTTTTAAGCCCAAAAAAGCTAGGGATGCTTAGGGGTTAAATTCAAGTACATAAATTTTTTACTACAGCGAATGGGCATATACATTATAATTATCCGAATACCCGACAACAAGCAAACTTTCATTAATTGCCTAACTTGTACATGATGAATATTTGGAAAGTCTCATAGTTAATCGGACTCATAGTAGAAAGAATGAGCATCGTCGTCCTTACCTTGTCAATAAGAATCACGTTGAAGGTATATCGATCCTAGTATGGCCCTTTTTAAGCTTGAAAGGACACTAGAGCTGACAATGTATGATATATGGCAATAAAATACCTAATTCTTTTAGAAATTGTCTTATAGGATGGAGGTTCTCTCTATTAAAATTATTGAGTAAATGGGCATAAGCTTTTCTCTCAAATGAATAGACATAAAGTAGTTACATGTTGGATACTACTCTCCTCGCCTCTAGAAGATTCAAGCGTCACTCATTTACTCTGACACTCCCGCTTCTATTATTGGTATGTGTCAGCTTCAATAAATTGAATGGGGATATATAAAAAAAAAACTACACTTGGAAGCTTCTATTGCAAGAATTTGCAATGCTATCACTATTTTTGCCCTGGAGTAGACCAATAGTGCTTAAGTATCATTCATTGACCCTGAAAGGTCATTTGAATCAACAATGTATGATACATAGCAATAAAGATACCTATACCGTTTAGAAATTTTCTTGAGGTTTAAAAATGTATGAAACCAAGAAACTCATAGTGCATTAAGCCATTAAATAGCTAGCTAGTAGTGTAAAAAGGATCATAGATAATTATAATTTCATTAGTCAAATTTTTACATGGTCTCATGTGACTGGATGTTGAATAATTACAAAGTTATATTCAAAAATAAGAATCCTTTCATTCCATGATATTTAATTAATAAGCCTCAAAAACCTAATAATGAAAAAATGTGGGAGACCATAAAACTCATATGAACAGTTTGTTTCTTAAAACACGTGTACATATGGTGATTTAGTGAAACATGAAATCTATGTACCAAAAATGGTGTGGGAAGGGTAAAAACTATTAAAATATCATTTTGCGACAAACAAGCTTTGTACATTGTTATTACAAATCAAATTTAATGCATCAAAGACGAGTGATTTTGAAAAATAAATTTCATGGATATCATAATTAAATAAGAAGTAAGATGTAATTGAAATTATTTTCTAATTAAAAACATTTTTACCACTACATTCACTACATGCACTACTTCAAAAAGTAGTACTTGATTTTGAGGCCAAATAGACACCCAAACCATGAGAATGCTCTGCATATTGACACAAATAGAGCACAACTTGTTTAAATTTTCCATGTCATTGTCCATTTTTTTAGAAGTAGTACACAAAGTTTTGGCAAGAAAAATTATAAGTATGCTTGAAAAATCTTTGAATTATCTTTAACCCCTAAATGCCCACAACCCTCTTCAAGTTTGGAGAATTTCAAAGATATCTTATAAAATGCAACTAATAAGGATACATTGAACTCAATGTACCAATAAAAGTTGTACATTATGAATTTTAGATTCTATCCTATGGTTAGATCTATGATTGCTATCACCAATATTTTTGTATAAAATTTGAAACTTAAAATTCAAAATTCTTTTGTAATTTGATTACAAATAAGATATTGACAATATATGGATGAAATTTTTTGTAATGGGTTGAAATGTAATACTTTAAGTATAGTGATTTTTTGAGATTTTTTGGTTGCTTAATTTTATGAGATCTTAGAATTTTTTGGTGAATCACTACAACATGAAATGAGGTATAATTTTTTTGCAAATCATCCCCTTTCTAATCGGTTCACATATGCATGAAGCAATTTCCCATAAAATCTATTGTTAAAAATCCACAGCACAAAAAGTGCATAATGGATGAGAAAACGTGGATGAAAATTGTACATTGTCCAAAAAATGGATGCTTGGGCAGTTAAAGGTTAAGTCCTAAAGGAAATTTTTGGTCCCATTTGAATTATATTTTGAAAATTATAATCAATTGAATTTGTCATTTTAAAACCATGAATTGTTGGTATGTCAAACAAAATGAAAATAAAAACAAAATTCTGGCAAATCAACAAACATGAAAATTCTCTCAATCCGCGCTACTCAGAAATAACATTCAGTAGTATGCAGTGGCTCTGCTTGGCTCCACAGTAAATGGTGCGGTATATTCCACACCCAACAAGACTTCATCAGTAGCTAATTGAATAGGTGGAGTCCCAAGGTGATGAGTAGAGTGCAAAAAGGAAAGGCAAAGGGCATGAAGGCTACTGAATGTTAGAGTCCATTTTCCATCTAAGTTCATTGTTCACTGCTAATAAATGCAACTCGGTTCTAGTAAAGAAGAACTCACCGTCTGAAAGGCAACCTCTCAAAATCAATCACCCTAAATGCAAACCATAACCTAGAACATAGTGATTTCCCACTACGGGTGTCATAGTTTTGAACAAAAAAAGTTTCTAATGTTGTAAAGCGATTGAATTAATGACGTAATATAATAACTAGGAAAATACCAAAAATATTTTAATATATAAAATTAAATCTTTTGGGAATATTTTAAAATATTTTATATTTATTTTGGAATCTTTTAGAATGTTCTTGATGATGTCATTTTATCCGCTTGCAAATTACGTCAAATGCATTTTCTAGCCACACCATAGGCTCCATTTTAATTAGCCAACGAAGCTTGCAAAAGATTTTTGGGAACTCGCCATTTTAAGGGGCGTTTAATGTAAAAGAACCAAAATTGCCGCCATAAACTTCTAATATCCACCTTGCTTGCAGAATCATTTTGGAATATTTTTTGAATACAGTACCTTTATGTTATAGGAATTGAGGAAAATATTTTCATCACTATATCTTCAATGAAACGTATCAATTAAGGCAATAATGTATTTATTCTACAGCATCACCCAATGCAATGTATTAATTACATTTTGGTCCAAATACTATTATATATATTTTTAATTTTTTTAATATACATACAATCCTAGAATACCTTTTCATTGTGGTTAAATTTTTGCCGAAAATCTAATTTCAATGACCAATAGAAAATGTTTACCGCCAAAATTTTGTTCAATTCTCCAAATCTAGAGAGGGTTGTGGATATTTATGCAATTCTCCAAATCTGGAGAGGGTTGTGGGTATTTATGCGATTCTCCAAATCTGGAGAGGGTTGTGGGTATTTAGGGGTTAAAATTCATTCAAGTTACAAAACAAACTCCAAAATTTGCTATTTAAAAATATATAATATAATATAATATAATATAATATAATATAAATTTAAAAAAAAACTACCTCACTATAGGATACCATTAGGATATCATTGAGAAGGATAACAACAAAGGAAATTTCATTAAGATACTAACAAATGTAAGTCCTCCCTTTCAGTCCAAGTCAATAAGGAGTGGTAGTCAAATCATACTCTCCATTCAAGGATGCAATTATCTATGCAAAAGGCTCAACTTCCAAGGAGACAAGAGAACAACTTATCTGAGCTGGGCTTCACTTGTGTGGGAAGCATCAGCTTCTGTTCTACGTAACTGATGTAATATGTTGACGTCACATATTGTTGTATATATCTGGAGTAACTTACAGTATCAATCCACCGCCCACTTCGTTCACATAGTGTTGTACAGTACAGTACAGTACAAGCTTTCAACACAAGAAAACCTTCCAACAACCAAGAATCGTCTAAATTTCACAATGTGAACTCATACTCAAACAAACAAGAAAGTGCAATTAACGCAAGGAGATTCACATTCAAAAAATTGATTCATAATTTGTCTGTTGCAGGCTGGGAAGTTGACAATTGCAAAGAAATGGGAACTGCAATTTCAGTTACAATTGTGAAAGCTGCTAACTAGTGATCGGACTGTTTGGAAGGTAGCAAAAAAATAAGCAAAGAATCACAGTGAGTTTTTAGATGCAAGATTGGTTAATGATAAGGGTTTGATGCGTACCATAGTCCACATACGGTAAGTTGGAAGGAATTTACCCAGAGAATAGCACCTCCATGTGCATATATTGAATGATGAGATATACATTTACGATGATTCACCTTGCAAAAATGTACAGTTCTTTATTTACTCCAATTTGCAATTAGATCGTCACCATGATCAGGTTCAAGTAGTTGTGCTTCAACTCATTCAGGTTCTTTGAAAAACTTCAAAACTTAATACCGTGCGTATTTGAAACTGAACGAAGCTCCGTGGAATCAAAAGTATTTAGAAGTACTCACAAGTTTCGCAGTTCGTCCTTCACAATAATCCGTTATTTACAAAGCTTTTCATCGTTTTGCTTCTAAAGCGACCGATCGCATTCATACCACAGCACAGCAAATTGAATGATCAATAAGCGCTTGCACACTAACTCGAGTAGTAAGTACGTCGTTGCTCGCTGTGTGAAAAAGATGTCGTGATTGTCTGTCTCAGAAGTCGTTATCGAAACGAGCTCGCTTCATCATGCGCGCAAGACCTTCCTCGTTCGAAGGCAGGGGGGGCAACACGCGGCCACAACCTTTCAGCGACGGATTGCGCGGCGTCGCCTTCCTCGAGGAAGAAGCTTTGCCGGCCTTGTCAACCACCGACGATTCCCCGAGGAGCTCAAGCGCATCGGTGATCATTTTCTCTTCGTCGACCACGGCCGCTGGCAAGATCGGAGTGCGCTTCACGTTATAGAAGGTTTTTTCGGCATTGAAAGTGCGACTGGCGCCGATGATCACCTCTCTGAGCCTCTTGTAGCGCTTCTCCGCAGTGATCCCCTTCCGTCGCATGGTCTTGGCGAGCTCGTACCGCAGGCTCTCTTCTTCCTCGCTGTCGCAGTTCTTGTCCAGCGCACAGCTTATCATGTTCTTGATTGCTTCGCAGTACGCTTGATGCGCATCGGTGCACACCGTCGCCTCGCATGTCAGGTCGTCCAAGTCCGCGTGTCCGGACGAAATCACCTTCTCCACTGTGTACACCTCCGACAGCAGAAACGACGCCATTGCTCGGCCTCTGCACGAACTTCAATCCTCGTGCTCAGAACAACAAACACTCGCTCTTGAAAGAAATCAAGACGCATTAATCAAACGCTATAACCACAAATCAAATGCCACAACCATCAATCAAACGCCATTGTCCAGAATCTTGTACAATGCACCGCGGTGTGCCGTGGCGAAAGAAGAAGCACTGGATACATCGAGCTTCTCCACTATGTACATTCCCCGACAGCAGAAACTAAAAAATTGCTAGGTGTCTCTACACATCGCCACCGCACGAGCTACAATTCTCGTGCTCACAACAACAAACACGCGGTCTCGAAAGAAATCAAGACGCATTTCTCATCAATGAAATGCCATTTCCCGGAGCCTTACACAAAACACAGTGGTGCCTGCGTGTGGCCAAGGCAACAAAAGATTTGCGAAAAAGTGAAGGATGCAATAACATTATCTATAATGTACACCTACAACAGCAGAAACGAAGCCATTTTTTCAAGCTAAGTCTCTACACATCGTCACCTTAAATAAAGCAGAGAAAGTCATTGCAACCAGTGCTTTCTTCGTGCTCACAACAAACACTCGCTCTTGACGCATTTCACAGAACGATACAATCAGAAACCTTCCGCGGAAAAAAAAAACTTCGGGCGTGATTCGGGGGATTGAACCCGACGTGAATCGAACACGCAACCTTCTGATCTGGAGTCAGACGCGCTACCATTGCGCCACGGATCCCGATTGATGGAAATTTCGCTCGAAACAAAGAATATTAAAAACTCCTAAAGAGGTTGAGAGGATTTCAACGTCCGAACAGAGAATCCTCAAGCTGCAGCTTGGAAGGTTTAGGGTTTCAGAAAATTCACCAAATTTTCAGACATTTGATGAACCAATCGAGCCGGGATTCACGGAGAATGACGATTCATGGCACCAGGAAACATACTCACCATCGATCTAATATGCCAACTGACACAGAAAATCAATTTGAATCCCTCCATTCAGTCAAGTAGCAAGAAGTCGGAAAAAACTTACTGCGCACACACGCCGCGACAGCTTCCTCAACCTCCTACCTCATCGAATGAGTCCGCCTCCTTTGCAGCGCTTGGATCACAACATTCAATTCCAAAACGCGCCTCAGATGGCGCAACCTAGCAATCCAATTCACGAGATGTTTGCGCTGTGGATAAGCAATGCCAGAGTCACAATCGTGGCTTCAGGATTTCACGTCTGGGAAATTGTGACAGCCGTGAACTGAAATTAAACGGGCGGCGTCCGTCAAGTCTGCCATGCTTCAGCTTTGTCATGTCTGCCATGCTCTTTCATAATCCTGTCATTAAGTAAAGACTTGATTACTGCGAATCCCATCACTCTATTGGCACATCAGTGGCTTTGCTTTGAATGAGATCAGTGACCAAATTTGTTAACTAGATTATTTTAGTCCATGTGTGACAAGTCATAAGGGGATTGGACGTTGATGTCTTTTTGCAGACATGGTGAAGTTCTTTTGTTGTTGTATATTTGGCATGGATATAGCGTAAGGGGTGGTTGTGGACATTGTATTTTTTTTCCTATTGCTGACACCAATGTTGTACTGGTATGACATCTTTCTACAGTGAAATTGAACCTTGGACGTTTGAGGTCAACTATTTCTCACATTCGCTCTAAGAGCATCTCCAGTAGCACTCTGGATGCCGCTTTGGCTATGGAAGAATAGATGAGACTGGGTTGGTGAACAAATTTTTTGGCCCCTGACATTGTTTAATTCACTAAAAATCAGGGCCCTCAAAATCACTCTTGCTAGTGTATCTCCTCTTCTTAATTGCACATCATAATTGCACATCCATGCGTAGTGACTTGTGAGTGGCTCACTTACTATTTTCAAGAGTGTAATTGAGTGATGTTGATGGGAGAACTACAAGGAGAGGTCTGACTTTTTGGATGACCTTCAAAATGCAATTTAGAGTGTTAGTACAGATGCTCTAAGAGCATCTCCACAAGCACTCTGGAGCAGGGTTCCTTTTTTTGGCTTTTTATAGCTAGTTTGCTACCAAAATCCAGTGGAAAAATCACCATGTGAGAACATAATGAGAAAAATGCCACCTCATGTAACCACCAAGACAATGGATTGCATTGGTTGCAAGCCAAGCTAGGACTTTGTGTACGATACGTAGTGGATGAAAAGGCCAAGATGTTGGATGAAAAAGATAGGATGTATGAAGGGTTTCACAATAGGCCAATATATTGTATGGAAAAGATAGGGTGTATGAAAAAACATAAATCCATCACTAGGTTTTCAAATTAAAATATAAAAAATAAGGGATCAAAAAGTCACCTCATTCACTTGTATGCGAGCTTTGTAACCTAAAGTTAGATGACATGAAAACCAAAAACAAAACATGCTCTGAATACCACTTTTGCTATGAAAAAATGAATGAGACTAGGTTGGTGAACAATTTATTTGGCCCGTGAAACTGGATAATTCATTAGAAATCACGGCCCTCAAAATCACTCTTGCTAGTGTATCTTTTCTTAATTGCACAATCCATGCGTGGTGACTTGTGAGTGGCTCACTTACTATTTTCAAGAGTGTAATTGAGTGATGTTGGTGGGGGAACTACATGGTGAGGTCTGACTTTTTGAATGACCTTAGAGTGCAATCCATAGTGCTAGTGGAGATGCTCTAACTTATTCATTCCAAGCAGATAACTTTTGATAATTTTAAATTATATTACTTGACAGGATAGGTCTATATCTAAACCTTTCAAAAGGGCTAATTTTTTTTTTTTTTGAAGTTTAGGCATAGCAATCTTCCAATTGGTGGAGATTCTAATCTTAATTTTTCAAGGAGAAGATACTATAGTTAGATTCATAAAAATAAAAATAAATTGAAGGTTTTAGATTTATTTTGGAAAAAGTATATTGAAACAGTTTTGGACATCAATATATCGTAGAATTTTGGGTGTTAATTTAAAGTTAGTGTTGTGATTATCAACTTAAGATGTTAATCTTTAAGCGTCCACACTATAATTGACCAGGTCAAACCTCATCAATTCCTCACATTTTAAAATATATCATATTTTCTGATATTTTTCTCATATAAGGTATTGTTAAACCGATTTACCCTGATTTTTCATAATTATTCAAATAAAAATGAATTTTATAAGATTTTTTCTTGTAAAAATCATAGTAATTACAAAAATGCTTAGAATAGAATGAATTTTTTTAGGGAAAATGTAAATAGTGATGAACAACAAGGTGTAGGTGGCTTGCTTCTTGAGCCTACATAAAAGAAAAATTGATAGAAAAACTTTTTTACAATGTATAATGGAATTTTAGGGTTTTGAACTTTAAAGTGTTGTTAAGAATGCAATTTTAACATTTTTGAAGAATGTTAAATTGAACTAGAAAGTTGAAGATTGTCCCCACACTTTCTCAATTGGGACCATTTTCATTTGAAATTAGAATGGAGAGGTTGGCGGTTCAAATATTGTGAAATGAACGGATGTGAAATCGTCTTACTACTCGATTGGAAAACTTGCCGCGGGTTGCAAAAAGTACAATTCGTGTGTAAAAAAAATTAAAAATTAAAAATTAAAAAAGTTAAATTTAATTTATTTTAAAAAATTAAATTTTTAAATTTTTAAAAAATAAAAATAAAAATAAAAATAAAAATAACCAACATTTGATTGGAAAATGACCAAACATGGCCCCACATAGCTCTTTGGATGCTTATGGGTTAATTTTAAGTAACTGTTGTCTAAGGTAAACATTACCGGTATGAATGCAATTTTTTCCAAATTTGAAGTGACCCAGTGTCACTTATAGGGTACTAGGATATCACTCTTCAAAATTTATAACAATTTCTTTTCTTTTTTTTAAAATGAAATCGCTTCAATTACCATCACATTTTTTAACATTTGTTAGCATGTGAAACTTTTGAACCACCCCCAAAGGAGTGCTATGGCCAATGTGCTTACAATGAGTACATTCACCTTGTTGATAATCATATGACGTATACAATGTATGTATTTACTTAGGGCATCTTTATGCTACTACCATACTTCATTTTTTGGTTTGGCACTTTCAATGCTGAAATGTAATTTTTACGTAGGATTCACTTGGGTCTCAACCAATGTAGAAACAATATGTAGAAAAATTCTTGAAAATTTGAATTATTTTATGCCATACCAGAAGTGAAGTACAGTATATCAACATAATGTTAATATACTCAATATTATTTATTGACACTAATGTTAACAATAGATTAATGTGCACGTGTGCACCAATAAATTGAGATTAATGTTATCGGGTAGAAGGACTATCATACGGGGTTGAATACTTGGTAACTCTGCCCCTCTCACAAAACGCTATTGTTTGTTGTTTATTTGGAACGCCTCTTGGTTTCTTCACCTTGTCTTTTACAAGGCCCGGGCTGTCACCTTGGGGTCCCCCTTGCTCACCATCGTGTTCAAGCATCCTTTTTGAAAGAGATGTGACACCAAGTGACATATTTAGATTAAAATTTATCTTTGTCTTGGTAGAAATAAATCTAATTTACACATCTCAACCTTGTTTTTCTCTCTTTTAAGTACAAGTTGGATCATTTTGAGTTATCTTCTTTATAAAATAGAATTTAAATACATTTTGACACAGATGATCGAATTGTATGGATGTCAAGTGTCATCATCTACAACTTTCATTTGTATGTCAACTTCCAAAAACAAGTTTTGAACATTTTTAGTAAATTTTTATAGCAGCCTGATATAGACATTGAAAAATGATATCATTGAAAAATAAATCACTTTAAATGCATTTAAAAATATATATTTTTGTAATTCAATGAATTAAAACAAGATTTCATAAAGTCAACTCTCTTTTGCCAATTTCAAAATTCCAAAAAGTCAAGTTTGGACAAGTATTTTTAACCAATACCGGTATATGGTTCAGTTGCCCAAGCACTTTGGGATTAACTCCTAAGTGACCGATCAACCATTTTCTGGTAGCAACCGGAACAACAATGA
Source organism: Pohlia nutans (assembly GCA_022496805.1). Lineage (NCBI taxonomy): Eukaryota > Viridiplantae > Streptophyta > Bryopsida > Bryales > Mniaceae > Pohlia > Pohlia nutans. Next base: position 38,811,464 of record CM040085.1, read on the forward strand.
TTGCCTATGGTCAGGAAATAACATTTTTTGAATTTTGAATTTTTGTCGAAATTGGAGATAGAGATCATGTTCTAGTGGTGTTTGATGTATTCCATTTGCAATATTGACGTTCACCAAGGAATTTTTCAAAGACAAACACCTCAACATTGTCCTAGTGTTATAAAACTTTCTATTTCGAGAAAGTAATGATGTTCTATCATTTGAAAAAAATTCTTTTTAAAATTTTAGAATAGAATGTCTAGTTTTAACCAATCATACCAAATTTCAAATTTCAAAAATAAAATTTGTAGTTTTGGTGAATATTAAATGGTAAATGCTTCTAAATTCATTAAATGAGTGTTTAAAACATTTTTGGAAAGTTTGACGGTATAAATAATTACTAAACATCATGCTTCTCATTTTCTCTTTTGGACCAAACTTCATCAAAGTTGTAGAAGTAACATTTTATAACAAATCTAGGTTTTGCCCTTACCCCTGTATCATTTAGGGGTTAACAAGCATTATGGTAGCCCGATTTTGTAAATAAAATTAGAAATTTATGATCTGCCCCAAAGCTCGTTGCCTAATTGTCTATTACATGTGTAATAGTGCCAGTCCAGCTACAAGAAAAAATTGCCTTAAAAAACACTGAAGCCCACTACATCAACTAATTTGTGATAGCCATAAGCTCACCAGATGCCTACCATATCAACTTAGTCTCAGTTTGACAACCATAAGTTCCACTTCAATGATGGTTTCAAATTTCAGCATGCCTGTACACCAACAGAGGCCCCACTACTGTCCTGTAAGGGCACACTAAAGAAACTATAACCCTTACATGGTTCATTACATATCGAGAAATAACAAATTGTTATTACATGGATGGCATTGACAATTACAGAATGATGCACAGTTCCAAGATCTGCACAATACATAACTTACTCTCCAAGGCAAAATATATGTGAATACATTTGCATAAGTTATCCCCTCTCTTTGGCATGCTCTAAACCCTATACATTTTACTTTGCAATCAGTATTCTATGTTCTGCCTCTATACAATTTACTTTGCAGCTGGTGTAGACACTCCAGCGTTTTCTCTTATTCAAAAGGAATCTGCTCCTACTGACTAGTTTTGAACTTACTGTTCTTGTCCACTAGCGGTTGGGAGAATGGCTGGAGCAGAGCTGGTCCGCAGTGACCCTTCCCCTGAGGCTGAACCTGAACCAAGGCCAGGATGATGAATGGTGCCTGAAGGTGAATCTGGCCGGTCTGTAACTGGCTCTATGGACATCCGTTCTAATGCTCGTACCACTCCTGCACTCATCTCCCGTGCTCGCGCGCCGAGGTCTTGCATGATGCCACCACGAGTCCGCAATCTTTCGCGGAATCCCTTCGTGCTCTTGGTCAAGGACTCCTTGTACCTGAAATACAGAAACACATCAAACACCTTCGGAGCACAATTTGTGAGATGACAGAAAGGCTCTAGAGAATCAGAAGTTATTTTCACAGCCTAACAATGTCAACAAAAAGTGATCAGCAACAACGCAACAGAAAAGAAACTACCAAAAACTGAATAAAAGAAATACAAATAATCTTAATATACGAAAACATGTTTTCACGTTCGAGCTGAATTATACCTGGAAGACGCTGCAACCATACGAGACTTGAACGTATCAAGTGACTCTGAATTAGATGTTCCGGGCTCCTCCAAATCAATATACCGTGACCTGTTCAAGAGAGCAGAAAAAAATGGAACAAATGAATTGGAGAGAATTCACCGGACGCTTGCTATGTCAACAACAAATGAGAAATAGTAGGTGTAGGTCCTATTTTATGTGCTCTTGATACAAATTTGAGGTGAATATGCCCTCGTCCTATTACGAGTGCGCTGAATACTTATGTTTAACACGAATAGAGAATGTCTGACTTGGGATGGTGGTCTCATAAGTATAAGCCCACGAATTTGACAGACAAAACCAGTTCGCTAGATCTTAGAATTAGAACAGGAGCACAAAAAGGAACAATGACGACACATATGCAAGTCCAGACTTACCTAAGATTCAGAGAATTAGTTGAGCCACCATCCCTATCGGGAGCAGAGTAATGAGGGAATGTAAAGACTGATGTCAGGGATGCTTCGCTATTTATAGTCTGCGGAGAGGATGCAGCTGGCGAACTGGATGCAGGGGAAGAAGGTGCTCCTGCAGGTGTACCAGACACGAGCACAAAACGCGGATGACCCTGCGCAGTAGCAGACGGCCGAAAGCGCATGTGTTCCCTCCTGCTCATGTGATGAGCTCGTCCCATTGCAGCAGCCGCCAAATGCTGCATAATGAAATCCTCGTCCCCATAGGATGCAAACTGCATTAACATGTGAAGATACAATTAAAGAAAACCAGAACACCTCTCAACATGAAGCTGAAAGGCAAATATAATCAACAAATTGATGGCAGAGAATTCATGTTTCAGACATTGAACCATTGAGACATCTTGGCTCTTTATTTTAGATCCCCGGATCTAAAGGTTGGAAAACTGAAGTGTATCTTTTGACCAGAGAAAAAGCTATTGAATACTCGCATACAATGTAAGCTTTGACACAAAAAAGTTCTCAAGATATAATTATACACTCGTACGTGGTTGCCATTACATGAACTTTCCTAACAACTGAAAGTGAGAATCCAGTAGAATGAACTCACTCGATCAAATTCATACTCCTCAACTGGGGATCGATGGTAAATACGAGAAGCCTGTATCTTGTTACGACGTAATGCCCGCTCCCGACCTACTGCTTTCAACAATTCTTGGCTGCAACAAAACCGACCGCTAACATTAACAACGGAAGAAGCAAAAGACGAACTTTGCTCCATTGTAGAAAGGGTAAACCAAGAATTGCAATCTAAGCTGTAAAAGAAGTACCTGTCAGGATCCTTCAAGCTGAGTGATTGCAAGCACATTGGACATTCCTTACTTCGTTGTGACCTGCGCGTGCCACAACGGAGTATACCAGGTCCATGAGTGTATCCAAAAACACGTATCATCTCAAAACAGGCCATTCAAAATAGAGAAGTATTTAGCCCTAAATAAAAAGACCAAAACACAAACTAAACAAATTCTGAGGAGCTGACATGATCAGCTACAACAAAAAAGCAACCAGACACCAAGATGAAACTCCACTGCCAGTCAATAGCAATCCCAAAATTTAAGGAAGAACTTAAAACGTTCAATAAAGCACATAACCTCACCATTCAAGAATACATTGCAGATGGTATTCGTGCTTGCAGCTAGTAACCTGCCAAAAAATACGAGTTGATTAACACCAAAAAGCTGATCCAATTGCGCATCACAGTGCAGGAATAAATACGGCAAAAAACCAAAAATCCATTAAACCGAGAGTTCTTGTTCATCGTGTAAACAGAATCGATTCGCGTGAAGCTCATGCTTATTTCATCTAAATTCGACAAGGTCAACACCGACACACACCAAAAGCCAAGAAAATTGGTTTTTGCTTACGTAGCAAAAACCAAAAATCGCAAAAACCAAAAATCCTTTTAACGCAATACCGGGAGTTCTTGTTCATTATGTATAAAAAGGATCAATTAACGTGAAGCTCATACTTATTGTTCAATCGAAATTACATCAAAACACACCCAATAAAATTGGTTTCCGCTTACAGTGGCAGGATCGTCTTCACAAAACGATTCAAGGCAGATGCTGCACGCATCATCGCACGGGTCCTGAGCACCGCCCTCTACAAATTCCGCGGCAGATGACATTGGAGCTTCACCTCTCAAACTAATTCCCCTAAAAAAATAATGCAAGTTCCCCTAAACTTCACGAAAATTCCCCAAATAAACACCAAAAAAACGCCTTAAAACCCGCGGATCAGGAAGTGCGAAAGAAACGCCTTCTGGAGCATAAAAATATGAGCTCTGGGAGGCTTCGGTGGGCGGCCAGCGCCGTGCTTGACTTCCTGCTTCAACGTGAGGACTCTGAAGAAACCAAACTGAAAGGAGAGAGACAACACCCTTCCCCCACGGATGGATGAATGACGACGTTCATCTCTTTTGGATGATAATTGGGACATTGTTCATCTCTTTTGGATGATACTTTCCCTCGCTGGCTGGGTGATAAGGTTGGTCTATTTCGGAGGCTCTTCCAGCTATACATTTATTTGGAATGACCCACATGTGGTATACTGGGACAGTTGCTTCAGGTGTTGTAAACCTAAAAGCGTCCTCATTGTTATTATTATAATTCCTTGATTTTCTTGAGGTCTTGTTGGAAATTGAATTAGGATTTCAATGCATTTTAGTATGTGTTTTTTGCACATTGTATGAATAAATTATGATTTTTTTAAAGTGTTGATGTACGTAGATTCTCATATTTTAATAATGTAAAGTACTTTTTAGACTGAGATCATTTGTGAATAAGGGTTGTACTCCCTCTGTCCCATAATAAGCTTTTTGATTGCTCAAACTATTTGTCCCATAATATTAAGCTTCAAGTTTGCTCAAATTACTACTCCTATTGACTCATGGTTCATACCATTGTGCTCAGAGTCCACACCAATGAACTAGTTAATTATTTTATTTTGAAGGTTGAGGAAGCTTATTATGGGACAAATGAGTATTATAATTATCTTAAACTAATGAAAAGGAATTGAGATGAAAAGCTTCGACTGGTTCTTACAAGTAGTGCATTGCCATATGACCCCTTCCACATAACAAGGAATCCAAAGAAATTGATACGTTCCAATAGTTCTTGATTAATTTTGAGTTTAAGACGAGTAGAAGTTACCATGAGAGACAAGTCATCTCACCTTTTGAAATTCGATATTGTTTTCGTATAATGACATAGCAAAAAGAAGGCTAATTTAGAAGCTTGTATAGAGTGCAAAGTTCCTAGAAGTGTGAAAATTGAGGAGTTTAGCACTTTTTTTGTGCTTCAAAATCCCGTCTTTGTAAGTAACTTAAGTAGGAGCTTGGAGAAGTGGAAGAGTTTCCTCTTCCAATTGTAGTTTGGTATGGAACTTGAAGAGAGTTTTGTTTTTAGACTGATGCCTGGTGGCCTGGTCAGAGATCAGGATATAATTGAATGATCGGCTGTTTCATGGCATATTCCAAAATGTGTTGGACTGTATAGGTGGCCACATGAGTTGCCATATCACAGGGAATCCAGGATAGTGTTAATAATAATATCATATTCAACTTGGCCATGTTCAACCACTTGGTACATGGGTACTGTAGTGGTATTTTCAGTTGTTCACAATCACCATGTTAGTGGTCAGACAAATTACTCCCAATTTCAACAATATGAAGATAAATAAATAGAAACTCTAGTCCTCTTTTCAAGGCTGGCGTGAATGAAGTGTTTGTTCGTACCTCTTGTTTCAAAAAATCAAAAATCAAAACAAAGAAAACAAATATAAAAATAAATAAATAAATAAATAAATACAAATGTATGTCTGTAATAGAAACAATGATCTAGTGCCTACCGGAAAAATGGTCATTGGAACAAAACTACTCTCCCCCATCAGGAATAAACACTCAAGTGACCAGTAACCAGAAACAAAAGTAATCAATAACAAAAGTGATCAATAACAAAAATGACCATAATCTAGTGGCTAGATGGTTTGTTGGATATAACTTGGATTTTGTTTAGGTGATGATTGCCAAGTTATGAGTTCCATGGTTGGTTGGTGAGGGGTGTTGTATTACAATTAGATGGTCTGGGTTCAATTTTTGATGAGTCCGTTTGAGCAATGTTGTAATATACATGACTTGGTGCTATTAGTGAGTTATCATAGGTAGGAAAGTTTGTACCAACCAACCGTCCCCGTCCTACCTAATTGAGACAAGTACTTATATTGTGCTAGCCATGAAGAGTGGCTTTAACTACTACCCCCCTCCCCCCCTTTTAATAAGTTGATCAAGGAGGTCGAAGTTTAGTAGCAGTGGTTGGTTATTCAGAATTTTTCTATTATAACATCCAATTCGCTAATTTTGCACTTGGCCATATAATCATGCACTTGGCCCCCTTTGCTTTAAAAAAATTTGTTTGAAAAAATCTCTAAAAAACAACGATTTTTGTCTTTCTATAATCCCTTACGTTGTAAAGAAACAAAATTTTAATTTATTTTGTATCTTTATCTTTATCTTTAATTTTATCTTTATCTTTATCTTTTCTTTTCTTTTATTTTTTCTTGTTTTTTTTCTTGTCTTCTTTCTTGTCTTCCTCTTGTCTTCCTCTTGTCTTCCTTTTTTTTTCTTCACCTTGCCATTTCTGGAGTTTAAACGTTAAAAATAAAAAATAAAAATAAAAATCAGGGAGCAGCTGATGGCTGAATTCAATACATGCCATTTTTATTTTTTATTTTATTTTTTGCTTCCGGTTTTTCCGGCCAGAGAGGGTCCGCGCGCGCGGACCCTAGTCTAATTTTGACCCTCCCTCCCTCACTCCCCCCTCTCCCCTATATAAACCCTCCCTCACTCTCCTTCCCTCACACTCTCCTTCCTCCCCTTTTCCTCTCTTGTTCTTCTCCCTCTCTCTCTTCTTCCTTCTTCTCAATATAAAGGAAGAAGAGGGAGGAGGGAGGGAGAGTGAGGGAGGGTTTACATAGGAAAGAGGAGAACAAGAAGGAAAGGGGAGGAGGGAAGGAGAGTGGGTCAAAATTAGACTAGGGTCCGCGTGCGCGGACCTTCTCTGGCCGGAAAAACCGGAAGCAAAAAAAAATTTATATATATATATATATATATATATATATATATATATATATATATATATATATATATACATATATATATACATATATATATTCATATATATATGTATATATTGGCCTGTATTGGATTCAGCAATCGGCTGCTCCCTGATTTTTAATTTTTTTTTAATTTTTTTAACGTTTAAACTCCAGAAATGGCAAGGTGAAGAAAAAAAAAGGAAGACAAGAGGAAGACTAGAAGAAAAAGAGGAAGACTAGAAGAAAAAGAAGAAGGAAGACAAGAGGAAGACAAGAAAGAAGACAAGAAAAAAAAACAAGATAAAATAAAATAAAATAAAAGATAAAGATAAAAGAAAAGATAAAGATAAAAGAAAAGATAAAGATAAGGATACAAAAAAAATTAAAAAAAATTGTTTCTTTACAACGTGAGGGATTGTAGAAAGACAAAAATCGTTGTTTTTTAGAGAATTTTTCAAACAAATTTTTTTAAAGCCAAATTCGCTCATGAAATGAGTGCACTTGGCCAAGTGCAAAATTAGAGAATTGGGTGTTCTATGTAGTATAATTGATGCGGCATGGTATATAGAAATGTTGTTCGTTCTTTTAAATGTGTTTTTAATGGAGGTTTTTGGTAGTTTTAGTTTGTTTTCTAGGAGTTTCATGGAAGGGATGTGCGTTGTTCCTCTAGCTTTGGCGGGTGATAACTATGAGGGGTTCAATTTTCCATCCTTGTTTAGCGATGCTATTAATTAATGGTTGATATTTTGGATTTAATTGTCGATTGTTTCTTGTGAGAACCCGTCGTTACAATAAGTAAATTCAAGAAATTGTATGGTGAGGTTGTCTTCTGGGTGTAGTGGTAGGGCACTTTGGTTTGGAGCCCTTTAATGCAAAGTATATCTACTTTTGAATCTGGCATAGCAGTGACATCTTTGCGGTCCGTATGTACAGTGGGGTCCAACATGGAATGGCGTTTTTGGTTTCGCAGTGAGAAAAATTTCAGTACTGCCAACTTTGAAAGCCTCCCGAGAGCTCAAATATTGGTATTTTACCACGAAAATTCTACCAGAGACTTATCTTTAAGTTAATTATATGTATGCCAAATTTCAAGGCCAAAAGATTCACCCAAAAAAAGTTATTCAGAATCTACCAACATTGGTAGCTGTGGAAATGTTTTCACTGCTGCCAACTTTGACAGCCTCCCAAAGATTGAATTAATTTTTTTTTTGCCATAAAATTCTAGGAAAAAAAACTTCTTTATGTTAATAACATATGATAAAAATTTCAAGGCCAAAATATTAATACAAAAAACGATATTAACAATCTACCAACATGTGTAGTTGTGGGAAACAATGGGGGAAACTACACACATTGGTAGATTGTAAATAATTTTCTTTGTATAGATTTTTTGACCTTGAAATTTGGCATGAATGATTTTGTCATAAAGAGCATGTTGTACCAAAAAATTCATGGTAAATAGACAATTTCTCAACCGTAGGGAGGGTGTCAAAGTTGGTAGCAAAGTTTCCCCCATTGTTTCCCACAACTACACATGTTGGTAGATTGTCAATATATTTTTTGTATTAATCTTCTGGCCTTGAAATTTTTATCATATGTTATTAACATAAAGAAGTTCTTTTTCCAAGAATTTCATGGCAAAAAAAAATTAATTCAATCTTTGGGAGGTTGTCAAAGTTGGCAGCAGTGAATAACTACCAATGTTGGTAGATTTTGAATAACGTTTTTTTGGTGAATCTTTTGGCCTTGAAATTTGGCATACATATAATTAACTTAAAGATAAGTCTCTGGTAAAATTTTCGTGGTAAAATACCAATATTTGAGCTCTCGGGAGGCTTTCAAAGTTGGCAGTACTGAAATTTTTCTCACTGCGAAACCAAAAACGCCATTCCATGTTGGACCCCACTGTACAAGGAAGAAGTCAATGGGGTAGTGTGTTTTCTTGTGGGTTGGTGTTAAATGTGCTTGCATTCATGAGAATGTAGCATCTTGATTCATGTGTCAATAGTATAAATTGTCTCAATTTTCATATTGCTTTATTGTGTCTTTTAACTCTAAGAGTGTATATATGGTGTTAGTTACATTTAATAAGGACGTAGAGTGATGCATCCGCGTCTAATGAATTGTGTATGGGACATGTGATTGATGGTAATCTTTTTTGTGAAGAATAGTTGTTTTCTAGCATTTCCTATGTATTGTTCGGTTGAGAATTTTAAAAGGATGGTTTTTTGTGCGTCTCTTATAATGGGGTTGGACAAAAATTCATTGGAAATTTTGCTGTCAATATCGGGGTTCATTGTTCATTTACTGATGTTGGGGAAACGTTGTGCCATTATTTCTAAGTTGTTTTTACGATCGTATTTTTTAATATGTTCATCAAGGCATCTGAAGAGACCTTTATCAGGTCTTCATGCAAGCCCATGCCAATTGTCTTTTTGGTAATAGTATGGAGTAGAATGTGCAAATTCATATGGTTTTCTTGCAAAAAAAATTCTAGTTCAATGCCCCTTTTTTGCAAGTTTGTCTGCTTATTCATTACCTTCAATATTAGCATGGGCGTAGACTTTGTATAACATGGTGGGTTGTGTTCGATTTTGTAGCATTTCTACCATTGATCCTAATATGATTTTATAGGCGTGGTTTCGGTGGAGAGTTGGATGTTTGGATTGTGTTTTGAGTACGTATAGACAATTGAGACAATCCATAAATATGTGTGCGGGTTCGTTTGGATATTTGGTAGCAAGTAGTCTCAATGTTTTATGTATAGCCATTGGTTTGGCTCTAAAGTTGGTTTGTAATCTAGGTAGTCTTTTCGATACTTCTATTTCTATTTTGGTAGGGTTGAGTATATACCATAACCAATTTTTTCACAAATCCAATAACCATCTTTATGTTGTTTAGGTGGTATAAAAGAGCCATCAGTAAAGTAGCTATGTTGTGATGGGAGTTTTAATTGAATATTTGTCTCATAGTTTGGTAATGGGGGTATATTTCTATATATTTGATTGTTGACGGGTGGATAGAGAAGTTTGTTCTATCTTGTATTTTTGTAAACTGGAGTATTGTTGGGCGCAGAAGGAGCTTTTTGTATGTGGTATTGTATTATTTGTAGGTTTTTTTATTGCGAGTGGAAGAAAGTGTCCACCATGTTGATTTTTTGTTTGATTGTTGTTGGGCAGTTTGTTAGTTGTTTGTATTGGTCAATTACTTTGGTTGTGGTGAACTGTGTTTGTAGTTTTCATTTTAGTGAAGGTACTAATTGGATGCCTAAGTACACGTAGAACAATTCAAACTAATAAATTAGAGTTATCCTTTAACCCTTAAACGTTTTTCCAAGCCCTACGGGCTTGATTTCTAAAGAATCTTGCTTCTAGCAGGAGCACTACTCAATTCTTTTTTATTAGACATGGATCATTGGATGCACAACAAGGTGAAGCATATGATGTGCTTAGTTGCAATAACAAATTTTTCCATGCTTGTTTGCAATGTTTAAATCAAAGGTATTGGAGGATCATTTGATTCTTGCCCAAGTTCCTAGTTGATTCCTATTGTGCTTGTTTCTTTGTTGTGATTGATCATGCACCCATGTCCAGTCTAAAAATATAAACCACATTCTTTTAGAGATCCTCGAACTGCCCACTGAGGACTTAAAATGTTGTTTAAGCGTCAACTAAAAAGAAATCAACATCTCTTCAAACTTGTGTGTGCATCAAACATATCAAACCAAGTATTGAGTTCTTTTTAATTAAAGATAACTCCAACATGAAGTCTCTATGAAGAAAATTTCCAAAGTTTGAATGGAAAATTAGGATAAATTTTAAAGAAAAAATCAGCCCAAATTCGGATCCCTAAACTCATCCCTAAACTTGAAGGATGTTATAGGGCATCCCATTCGATAACCAACACCTTGCAAAAATTCTTTCTCACTATTTTTAACAAACCAAACATCTTACTTCGAAACTTATGTAGCTCACACAGCTAAGGCCAGACAAAAAAAATCCAATGAATACTAGCCCAAACCGCACAAGCTTGGATTCACTAATGGTTGAGTTGAAAACAAAACCCAACACTAATCTAATCCAATTGACTTGAGTTGTGTATAGGTCCGGTGCCTTAACTGTAGGCCCTATGCCCCAACCATAAGTTGACTTTGAATGTCGTTATTGAGACCGTATATTGTCGTTATTTGACCGTACAACAAATCAAACCATGAAGTAGAGTAGTGATTCAAAGCCAGCTATCATTACAAGACATTTGAGCCCTCTACGAGGCTTCGAGTTAGTATTCCAAAAGATTAATATATAAAATTTTAAATTATTATTATTATTATTATTATTTAAAATTTAATTTAAAAACCTAAAATCTGTCGTGGCATTTGTTCAACCACTTTAGATTGGATAATAAAATATTAAAAGTTAAAAAACCTAATTAATTTATTAATATATTTTTAGTATTAAAAATAAACATTTTAAAAACATTTTTAGTATTATTTTATTTTATTTTATCAATAATTTGTTACTAAATATTTTTATTTAAAAAAGAATTCCAATAAAAAATTAGATTCTTGCATGCACATCGAAAAAGCCCCTTGGAGGGTTCATTTCTCTTCTAATGGGTTCATTCTTATTTTAGGTGAGTTTTGAAACTCAATTATAACTTGTAAAAGAGTCAATTCAATTGCAATCACACACTTGAGGTTGAGTTTACAAACTAAATATCTCAAACTCAATTGTTTGTTTGGCGGTGAGAGCCACCAATCACCACTTTTTGTGTCTGAGGCAAAATTTGATAGAGTTTCAAAGTTAAAATCCTTGAATACCGTAGTTTACTAGCAGGTTTGGCACCTTGTTGCCGAATAATTAATTAAAGTTCAAAAAGTAGGTTCATCACCTAAATATAGAATATTAATAATTTAGGCATTTTTCTCTTAATTTTTTTATGAATTCAACTTGTTGTCAAGTCCAACTCTATTTCATTGGTTGACAAGCAAGATGTGAGATGACAATTTAGAATGCTCTATGCTTTATACAAGTGGAGTAGATTTGTATCAACAAGGCATGTGGGATATGTAAACTTTGAGGTGAAGCACCTAGTTAGTCTTCATTTTTATATCACACATAGTTTTTGCATAAAGTCTTCAAATGACATGAAATTTGTTGGAGGTGAAAGATTACTTGATTTCCAAACTTTTTCTAAGTCAAACAAAATTCCAGAAAGGTCAATCTTCTGTGCAAAAATGAGCTCCAAAAAAATGTTAGGAAAGCATTTTTGATTTTTTGACCTTTGCACGGCTACGCTGTTTTGTCCATATCTTTGTATAAAGCCCTATTTTGTTGGAGGTGGAAGAATGCTTGATTTCTCAACTTTTGTTAGTTAGATGCAATTCTATAAAACTTCATCTTCTATGTTCAATTGGACTCCAAAACTCTATGTAAGACACTTTTCAAAAGCCTCACCTAGTCTTGCTACTTCTTAACCTATATTCTTTGTGAACTAATGTAAATGAACTTGATTACAAGATGAACACCTTCTCTTTACTTGAATTCACATATGCTCTGTGACTAAGTAAAACCTCGTGGAAAGTATTTTTTTTTTTACTTTTCAGCAATTTTGAATCATAATTTATATGATATTTGGCAAAAGATGCCAATAATTTCCCAAAATTTTAGGCATCTAATTTTAAGATTACTTTATGCCAAACTTGCTAGTAAACTACGGTATTGAAATTATGAAAACCGCTAAAATTCCAAGAAATTTCAAAATGAATTGGTGGGAATAGCACTAGTAGAAAAGGTGGCATTACCGAGGGAGTTGCCCAGGCATGTGTACCCAATTCCACGCATACACAGTGATTTTGCCTAGACATCTCCCTGGGGAGCGCCACCTTTTCTACTAGTGTACACAAGACTGCTCCAAAAAAAACATGAGGCCCAGTTCGGACCATTCTTCGTCCTTTACGTTAAGTTATCTCCTTATCCATACGGACAGGCCACTTGATGCTTGCGCTCTGATATTTCTATGTAATTGATTCAACCTCCACTTTTACATGAAACATAACTTAGCAAGTGAGATATGATGAGTTCACAATGTCAGAATTGAAGCAATGTTGTTCATAATTATGTTGTTCAGGGGATAGTTGGTAGGGGAGCTCATCAATACTGACAATTCGGCAGCACTGACAGGACTACTACGGTCAATCTATGATGGCAACCCCTAAGGTAGATGTTCATATTTCCGTCCAAATTTCAGGTTTGCATGGTTAGATCTATGAAAGAAAAAGTTTATTATTTTTGGATGCTCCGCAAAGCTCGTGCAAAGGCATCCAAAAAAAAACACATTTTTTGAATATGTCTACAATTTTCTGTGAATTTCTAAGTCTAAAAGCGTAGACTGGCCATTATTCGCGCATAGGATTTGTGCTTTATCCACAGGTTGGATTCTCAAAATCGTGGACTTACTGTTGTGAATTAGACCAAGAAAAGAGCAATTTTTAGAGTGCTTCTTGGGTGCTTTTTCAAACTTGGCCAGGCGGTTTTAAAGACCCAACCCCGAAATGTATGGGTCGACAATGGGACCCGCGCGGAATTCAGCACACCTACCTTACAACACGCAAAATGGTTAACACAAAACCCTTGTGCAAGGAGCCCCGTGGGGCCATGTTTGGTCGTGTTTTTTTCCAGTCAAACGCTGATTTTCACCTAGTTCTTAATTTCAAATAAAAATGGTCTCAACTACAAAAGTGTGGGGATATCTTTCTACTTTCTAATCCAATTTTTCATTCTTCAAAATTATTAAAATTGGGTTTCTTGCAACACTTTACAACTCAAAACTCTAAAATTTCAATATACACTGTTGAAATGTTTTCTATCAATTTTTTTTCTATGTTAGCTAAAGAAGCATGCCACCTATACCTTGCTGTTCATCACTATTATTTACATTTTCCCTAAAAATTTCATACTATTCTAAGCACTTTTGTAATTACTATGATTTTTACAAGAAAAAACTTTGAAAAATCTTATTAAATTTGTTTTTATTTAAATAATTACGAAAAATTAGGGTGATTGGTTTAATAATACTTTATATGAGGAAAATACCAAAAAAATACAATATATTTTAAGATGTCAAGAGTGGATGAGGTTTGACCAAGTAATTGTAGTGGGGACGCTTAAGGGTTAAGGTAAACTTATCTCCAAAAATTCAAGTAGTGCTCATGTTGAGAATAGTGTCCCGGACACTAAATCACAACTATAGGGCAATCCTCCATTGTCAACATTCAATGTGTTTTTCACATGGCTACTTTAATCGTTGCCTTTGTATGTTGACCCTTTGATGCGCCTGCGTTCATATAATGAACAATGAACAAATGGTAACCTTTCTCTTGACTACATCATGTACAGTTTTTCATCCATCCAGATTTCTCTTGGTTCTTGTGCTAGTTGACTATCATTTGTACAATATGGATCTTCAAAATAGGATATCGTGATTTATTTTTAAAAATAACAGAATTGGTTTATGTCAAGTTTCATTCTTAATTCAAAAAGTGAGACCTTAAACATGATTTTCTAAGATAAGTAGAATCAAATAATGGAAACTATACCATCTCATAGTGCATGTTATTCCAAATTCATTAGAACAATTTAAAAAATATATATTTTTGGTTAATTTGGGATTTTTATTTGAATTTCAAAAGAAAACTCCATTTCTGTGATTCATCAAACATTTTATAACGCATCTTCAAAATCAATGTTGAATCGGGACGTTAAAGGGTTAATTCAGAAAGCAATATTTTTAGATTTTAGATTGGAAATTATTCTCTTGTTTCAAAATTGAACTGATTTTTGGGTGATTAGATCAGTCCCCTTTTAACTAATTGTCCACTTATTTCCCTTCATTGTTTTTAGCTGCTTGAAGTGTCTTAGTAGAAATTACAGGTAAAATAAACCCATCTAAATTTGAGATAAAAAAAATAAATTGCAGTAAGTAAATAAATGAAACAGCAAGGAAGATCACTAAAAGGTACACTAAAATCACCATATACTATGGCCCACAATATTTACGAGAGGCTTTACTAGTAATTATTTTTTTCAGAGTATTGTGCTAAAATTCACCCAAATTGTATGAAAATTTGTTCAAATGGATGAATGTACCCACAACAATTATCCACCCGCAGTATATGGTGATTTCAACGTAGTTGGTTGGTTAACCCCTAAAAGACCAAGAAGTTCAAATTGAGCCTCGTATATTTTTAGCACTTTGAGTAGGTTCTATGTGGACTTCCTTTTATTCAAATTTGTTTGTTTCTTGACCATCATATACATTATTCTTCACTAATACAAAATTTAGTCTCAACTGAATTATATATTTCACAATGCAATTAATTGAATTTGCCATTTGAAAATCACGAATCTTAGGCCCTTTAAGGGTTAAAGTAAATATAAGAAGCTAACAAAAATTTCTTAACCCCTAAAGGATCAAGTGTCCTAACTAGGACATTTAGAGAACCAAGTAGGTTCCGGTGAACACATTTTTAATTGAATTTTGAAGGAAATTTAATAGTGGATTCCCCAATGTGCCACGAAAATGGGGATTCTTTTTTTTGAATTCCGACACCGTATGTAGAAGTTATGAGGGGAAATGTGTTTTTTTCGGGAGAAAGGGCAGCGGGATAGTAGAGAAATAGTTGAATTTTAGAGGGGGGCAACAAGATGGGCGGAGTGTGGAAAATGGAGTGGACTGTTGGGGGCAGAAGACCACCCCATTTCCAAACTCATTTTAAAAAATAAAATAAAATATTTAAAAAATAAAATTTATTTTTTTATAAATAAAATTTATTTTTTTATAAATAAAATTTATTATTTTAAACTGAAATTTATTATTTTAAATTAAATGTTCAAATTTATAATTAAAAATATTATTTAAAAAAATTGAAAATTAAAATCATTTAAAAAAAACAAAAATAAAAATAAATCGTCCAATGAAGGTCAGTCTACCTTGAGAGTTAGTGAGGTCATGAACATTGGAATGGGTTGGGTGAGGTGGCACTTCAATTCCCTTCCTCTACCCTTTATTTCCCCCCTAAACTCCAAAATTCTTAGAAAATATGCTACATGTCTTCTAAAACTTGGAGATTTTTTTTTTTTTTTTTCAAAATTTTTTCGCCATTCTATAGAGGGTGGACTATACTTATGTTTCACCGCTCGGATTCGTATTTTAGATAAAGAAAGTAAAAAATATTGCAATTCCAAAAACAAAGAGTTTTTTTTTGAACTTTTAAACCTCCAACAAGTGAAGGGTGTTCTTCAACATCCTAAACATCTCCAAACGCAACAAAAATTGGTACACAACTAAGTAACATCATATAGAATGTGAAAGTGAAGTGCGACAGGTTTAGGTAGTGAGGTTTTTTGGATGTAGCCATGGTCAAACGCATCTGAAATTTTCGGGCATGTGTTTTTTTGGGGTGTTTTTTTTTCCATCAAACGCAATTATCTTGCAATCCGTGCAGTCAAAATCAACAAAATTTGTTGTGTATGTTTTTCAAGTAGTTTAGGACAAGATCTTACAGTGATAAGGTAAAAAATAACATTTTTTTTGGAATATTTACATGGGGAGTAAAAATGGCAGCATTGGAGTGTTTTTGGAGGAAAAACACTCTGGTCCTTTAGGGGTTAATTATTTCCAGAGCACTGGTCCCCACCCACGAGTCCGTCTCCATCACAACACTATTGTAACAATATTGTACAACCTCAATCATACCCTCCTTCCTAACTGAAGATGAGCATTGCCAAGAGGACCACCCATAGCGTATACCGTACTTGGCTTCTACGATTGTAGGAAAACAAAAAGTTGCAATCGCAGAGTTTGTGGTGCAGAAGGTTCAGTTTCTGCCATTCCATGTCCACTCACTCTATAGAATGGCTTTCAAACATAACAAACAAAATAAACAATAAAATGCCGCATGGTTTGTGGTTTGCCGTGCACAGGCAATTGAGCTGAAAAATCATAACATTCAGTAGCATGCACTTTCCTTGCCTTGGCTCTACAGTAGATGGTGTGGAATATTCCACACCCAACAGTACTTCATCAGTAGCTAAGTGGACAGGTGGAGGCTCAAGGTGCATGAAGGAATTGCACTGGGCATGAAGGCTATTGAATGTTATGATGGGGCTGATCTTTTGGTCTGGAATTTTTGAAAGAGCCATGCACTGCACTACCGTAGTAGAATTGTGATGTAGTGTCATGCTAAAATTGATGTTTTCTACCACACTTCGTTCAAAGATGAGGAGAAATAGTGTCCCTCCAATATATAGGAGTTTGCCACTTGTTGTTCCCACTTCCATTGAGAGTGCCACGTTCCTTCCAAGTGATGAGAGTGACGTGAGTTGGCATGTCATCTTTATTCTATAGTTGTCATTTGTCATTGGAACACTAGAGTTATTTGTAAAGTCTAGCAAAGCCTTACTAGAAAGGAAAGACAAGGCAAAATTGGTTTTTGAGCTTCAAAGAAAACAAAAACGAGTTTTGCCTCTGTTTTTCTTTAGACCAATGAGGTTGCATTGCGTTGTTAGGAAGATTCAATCCTCCACCTCTCCAATGCAAGAGAAGCTCCCCCAAAGCTCCTTTAAGTTCCCATGAAGGGGTCTTGTCGTCCACCCGCAACTCGGCACCATATTCTCTCAAAGCAAGGAGTTTGGTGGCTTGTGGTAAAAGATGTCAGAAAAATCTATTTCAAGTGTAACAACAGAGTCCAGAAGACAAAGTCCCAGTGTTTCACTTTGGGGATAATTCACATGCATCAAGAAATTTTACTTGAAGTTTTTGTCATTTCAAATTTTACCGAACTTTTTAAATTTTTTACAAGGACACTATATCTCCGTGTCAAGTAGTGTCCGTGTTGAGAAATAGTGTCCCGGACACTAAATCACAATTTTAATGTAGTGATAGAGTTGAAAATAAAAATTAATTCCAGTGACGACGAAAGTCGAAGCTGGTTTAGCCCTCATTGGATGGTAGGTTCGTCGTCAGGACAATTCCATGGAATTGGTCATGGTGACGAAATTTCGTTTCGTCTCCATGACCGTTCCAAGGCATGTCCAGGACTGTTTCGGGTCGCGGCAACTGGACTCCGCACGCGCTCCCGCAAGAATGTGCATGATGTCGATTGTGGAGGACCTCTCTGCCGCAACGCAGTCGATTTCCCTCACGGGCAAGGTGCACCAGTGAATTTGGCATACATTGATTTCTTTCCTTACATGTAATTTTTTCTGTAGAAATTTAGCATGCATATTAGGGTTTTAGTTCCGGATACAATTTGGAGAAAATGATCGTGTAAGATTCTCAGCGACCCGCAGTTCACTCCACAGGGGGGATTTAGCGACATTTCAGTTTCATCGCAGTAGAGACAGAGAGAGTGAATTTGACATACTTTTCTTGAATCGTAGATTCCTTTCCGTTATTTTGTCTATTTAGCACGCATATTAGGGTTTTAGTTCGGGATACAATCTGGAGAAAACGGTCATTTTGAGGCTGTGTGCGATTCTCAGTGGCACGACATTTCGGTTTCATCGCAGCAGAGACAGAGAGAGTGAATTTGACATACTGTTCTTGAATCGTTGATTTCTTTCCACTCGTGTAGTAATTTTAGGGTTGCATGCAAGTGCTTCCATTCCGATGCATGGTTGAGGCTCCTCGATTGTGATGGAAGCATGACGGTGTCCAACCTCTGTTTTTCTAATGCAAGCGGAGATGATAAATCTCCAGAGACGAGTCAAGAACAATTTCAGCGTGACCAGTTCTGTGGACAATGAATGTGCTGCCAGTGATTGATGGAACTCTGGTGTAGTTTTCGCACCCAAAGGGTTTTTTAATCGGTAATTTTTTTTGCAAATTTGGAGACTACGACCCCAAGTTACTGATCTATGGTTTCGCTTTTAAATATATTTTTCCAGAGTAAGCATAGTAAATCCTTGTTGTCGAGGTCGGTTTTGGATAACAATCACAATTAGGTCACTTATTTACCTTAATTGATAAAAACGTTGTTGAAGAACTTATGTCTGATGATATTCAATGCTTGATGATATGGGAGTATTTAAAGTCTATGAAGTGTGAATGGGGAATCTTATGGGATTGTTTTTTATGTTTTGTGGTGGGGCTGGTTGTTGTGGAGGTTGAGGGACTTGTACGGGATTTGTTGGTGTTCTTGGTATTATTCTGTGGTTGTATATTTTGTATTTTTCTTTTAGTGTACTGGGTGGTAAGTGTATTTGACATGGATTTGGGCAATCTTCGTCACATTTTGGTTCACAGAACCAAAACCAAGATCGAGAGCTCCGGATGACGAACCTGGTGCTGATGAAAGAACTCGCAAGGGATTCACTGAGCTATGGCTTTCAAAACTGTGATCCTTGTAAGCGATATATAATCGTTGGGTTTGTTGTAAAACTTTCCTTCTACAAGTACTAGGTGACTAAGCTTAAGCAGGTGATTTTGTACACATGCCAAAACTCCAAATCACAGGGAAAAGTGGCACTCACGGGGGAACAACACAGGGGCACCATATGAGCTCTCTGTGTGTGGATTCTCAGCTAGGTAGGTTTTGTGAATCGAGTACATATTTTCAGATAGTCATATACCCATATTCGTTACAACGGCAAAAATTGGAAATGAGATCCATAACCATGCTCTCCATATCCAATGCTTGGTTGTCACTATAGAATTGGTCTCCATTGAGGTTTTGTGCTTTGAACCAGGAACCGGAGCGGGACACCCAATTGGAGCAGTTTGAGGCACATCTCAGATCTATATGCCATGTTTTAGATTTTAGAGCTTTGTGGTTCGAGCACATCTGAGCACTTGAGAGTCCTAAATTTGGAATTCACTAAACTGACGAAGATTTGTTTGATGTTGCAGGTCGATTAATTCACACAGGGAGCTCATAATGGTTTCCCTGTGTGCGTTTCCCTTTCAGTCTCACTTTTCCCATTGAGCCTCAAGAGTTGACAGTTTTTAAACTTTCCTTATAAAGCAGGTGAGTCAACATTAAACTGGTGAATAAGCAGCTTCAAGACTCAGTGGGAAAAGTGAGACTCGCAGGGAAAATTGGTTCACATCACCATACATGTAACAATTTTAAGAAGTTACGAGTTCTGCTGGGCGAGCTTGCTGGGCGCGTTGCTGGAAGAAACAAGGATGACGTCACAGAGGCTCTTGCTCTTGTATTTCACTTTGCCTTTTAATCTCTGCTGTTTTCTTTGGCCAATCCGTAAAAATGCGAATACAGAAAAATGCGAGGCTATGTGCATGAGTTAGCTCTACTTGCACTTACAAGCTTCGTGCTGTTAGGAAGCCTCTTCTCTTTGTGGAGCCTGTAGAAGCAATCCGTGATACAAGCTCTGCATTTTGGACATGCTATCAAGTATCAAACTTCGGTCTATCTCGCAAAGGCTGATGTCTGAATATCGAATTTGACTTATTTTTCAGTTTTTGAATAGAGTCTCATTAGCGATTTGAAAATTGAAACTGAAAAATAGATTTTTTTTTTGGCAAATACACAAGAATCTGTCTCCAAAATTTGTTCATAAATGGATATTTGCTCTCATACAACCAAATACTATTCATTACCAAGCCATAATATATGATTCCAAAAAACCTCCAAACTGTTTGTTACCACATGACATAAACAACTCATGCCTTCTATAACATTCCACTATAAATATGCAAAACGTTTTGCAACAACCATACAATTCTTTATGTGGAGTGTTTGCATTAGCATATGCAACTCATATTGCATGTAAAATAAATCCTGAAACATCAATATACAATATTTTTGATATGAGACAACATCTAAGAGATTGCATCACACAATCAAAAATAATACCATTTCCAAAACAAATATAATGGATTAATATATATATTAATATTACTTGCACAATATATATAAACCATCTTTGAATAAAAAGTATACTTATCTATATATAATAAAATTATGTGTGTTTTCATTACAAAATATATACATACCACTATTATATGTATCATATAATATCATATATACTAATTTCATATAATATCATATATATATATCCTATATATGTACCAATGTATCATAAGATATCAATCGTCACTGGTAATGCGAAGAGCAGCGAAGCCCTAGTTATAATTTAATTCAATTATGTTGTGTGTAGACCGTGCCACGTGTTAACCCTTAAACGTCAAGGTAAGCCCCATGGGCTTATTTAAAAGAGAATAATCAAGAAAAAAAAGTAGATTTTCTCAACCAAATCAAGCGTGGATTGGTGTGTTGGAAAGCTACTGAAAAAGCGATCTAGATTGCAAATTTGTGCCTCATTTGAGAGATTGTGGAATCGTTGGTAAGCAATCAAAGTTATGAAATTGAACAAGTTTTTGAGGTTGGGGCAGCTGAGATGCTGCAGTGCTACAGTGTTGGCCAGCAGTGTCCTGCAGAGCCGTTTTTGCATTTTTTTCGTTATTTTTTTTATTTTATTTTTTCCCTCCGAAAATTTAGATGCCTTCCGGGCTGCCCTGCCTAGGCCCTCTTGACGTTTAAGGATTAACTATAGGGCTTACCAGAAGTTGACTTTGAATGTCGTAAACGGTAGAAGTACCTAATTGTAACACTTTATCTTGAAAAATTGTGATCTATGACTCACATAGAAAAATGTTTTGAAATGAAGACTCTTCCTAAAGCGTATCACGATTATTTGTATGTCACAATTACGTGCTTCTACCATACAATGAATTAGGCCATGAAGAGAAATGATGATTCAATGACAATAATGGCTCATACTGTTACCTAGTTGAGTTTTGAAACTCAACCATGGCCTATAGAAAACTCAACACTACATGTATAAAATGCAACCACAACTTGTATAAAATTCAACACCACATGGACAATTAAATTGAGTTTTTTACAAATTATTGTTGAGTTTCTAATCTCAATCTAATAAAAGAATGAACTATAACTGCCCTTTGAATTATAAATCTTTGTATACAACTTCTACAAATGTATTGAGGACATACGCATATGAAAACCTGGTTTTTCTAGCATTTCCATTTCGGAAGTCATATAGGCTATTTTTGAAATTTTTGAATTCATAATTGAAGCCTATAGCCCCGATGTACCTATAGCAAACACTTTATAGAGTTTTTGAGTCCCACACAAGTTTAAAATAGGGGAACAAACTTTTTGATAGGGGCCCACAAAACCTATACAGTACCTTGAAAACCTGGTTTTTCTAGTATTTCCATATTGGAAGTCCCATAGGCTATTTTTGAATTCATAATTGAAGCCTATAGCCCCAATATACCTGTAGCGAACACTTTATGGAATTTTGGAGTCCCACACAAGTTTAAAATAGGTGAACAAACTTTTTGATAGGGGCCCACAAAACATATACAATACCTTGAAAACCTTTGTAGATGCAATTAAAATCACCTTTGTAGACTCCTTGAATCACCATTCTACTTCATGGCCCAATTCACTATAAGGTAGAGGGCTCATAAACCGATCAAATTTCAGCTGAACAAGTTCCTCATGGAGTGTTCAAAAGAGTTTTTTTGGGAGAATGTGCAAACTTTGTTGGAGAGCATTGATGATGGAATCAAAATTTTCCAATTTTTCTTTATTTAGTTATGAATTTTGGAAGGTGATGTCATAGGTGTTCCTGAAACCGATCAAGATGTGGTGTACATTTGAGGGTGGGCTTGAAGGCTAGAATCTTCTTTCTGAGAAGATTGGCCTAGTGCACGGTTTCTGGTCCTGCACGGATTATGAACCCTCTACCTTATCTAACCTCAAAAGTGACATTCAAACTCAACTTGTGGAAGGACCTATGGTTGAAGCATAGGACCTACATACAAATCGGCTCAACCTAATTTGATCACAACTGAGTTTTGTTCTCAAAATTGACCATGTATACAAGGCTTAATTAATTAGGAAATCAAGCTAAAAGATGACTTCTATATTAACCTTTAAGTGCCGAGGTGATCCAAAAGTAATCGTTCCAAAAATAGAAAGTGTTGTAAAATGAGTTAGGAATGTCCAAATTGAGTGTTTCTTGAATCTAACCTATTTAGAATCAAATTTCCTATAAAAATATGTCAATCAATTACTAAAACTATGTTCACAAAAATAAAATAAAAATGAAGAATGTTGGATGGTGTAAGTGTTGGAATAGTCTTCAAAAGTATCAAATTTTTAAATATGTGAAAAATGCATGATAAAGTATATATTTTGTATGGACGTCATGTTTTTACGTAGTGTTATTTAAATTGACATTTAAAAAAATTATAATCTCTAAATCTTGGCAACTTCTATCTATATGATGAACATTTATACCTTGAAGTAATAATAATTTATTTCGACAAAATATTGAATAATGTATTTTTATGAATATTCAAAGTTTTTCTTGTGAATCTTGTTTATAAAAATTCCAAATGGTTTTAATGATATTCAACGATATAGATGAAATTTAGGGATTATACATTACAAGTTTCATATTTTACAAACTTCAAAAAAATCATATAAAACACATATTACAATATGTTTAGTTTGTATCAAGAACCCTCAGGATCTTAAGGGTTAATGAGCCTCGCAAACTTACACAATTTTGGAAGTAGTGCAAGTTGATGTTATTATTGCAAAGTCCAATAATTAAATTAATTTGTGTAGTATGCTTATCTTGGCACAAGAAATTTGTTGGTGATTGAGAAGGTGTAGCTCTATCTCTATCTTCCTAGGCTCTCTCTCTTCAACATTTGTAGGAATTGTGAAGGTTTGAAATATTCCATGCACCAAGCTACTAATCCATCATGGGACCTACTAATGAAAACAAGAGAATCTAGAATCATTTTTGGATATACATATGAGCCTCAATTTGAAACTTCATAAATTATTTATACCGTATTCAAATCCTATCAATTGCTAGGGGACTTAATAAAAATTAAATAAAATTAACAATACTAGCATGTTTAGTTGCATAACCTTTTAGTAACCATATACTCCCTTTGTTTCATAATAAGAGTCCAAAACCACATATTTTTTGCGTCAATGTAAGAGTCCACATTCATTGTGTTGCCTTCCTACATTGACTTCTTACGTTTTTCATTCCTTTCTATTACCATTGCGTTTCATCCCTTTCAAATTTTGTTCTATTTCTATCTTAAATCTCAAATTTTTCTACAAAATGTACTCTTATTATGAGACATAGGGAGTATGTTTTTGGCAAAATGAGATTTTTCCATATCCATGCACATTGTTGTCCCTTAATGTGTCGTCAAAGACCCTAAACTACCATTGGGGAGTGCTAGGGGTACTTCTTGGCACCGGTGAGGTCAAAAGTTCAAATCCCCACGTGGTCGAAGTCTCTTCCGGACGATCCACCCTAGTGCAACCTTTGGGATTTAGCTTGGGGATTATTCCCTTAGTGTGCCAAAAAAAAAAAAATGTCGTCAAAGGCTAAATAGAAGATTCAATCATCTAAAAATATATCCTTGGGACGTGTCTAAAACTAATCTAGATCCAAAGGTTCAGATTTGAAATATAATATGGAATCTATAAGCAAAAGGTACACTAATATATTGAATGTGTAGACTTCATCTTGTTTATCTTATTCTAAACAAATGTACCTATCTAATGACATTGTTAGAATTCAAAATTCATTAAACACATTTTTTGATACGATTTACCACATTCTTTTATGCATGACCATTCAATGCATAACTTCAATCAATCAAGATCAAAGTATATATTAACCATTATGAAAGTGTGCAAGTGTGCACCCCCCCTCCAAAAAAAAAAAAAAAACATGGTAATTAGCTTGGATATGAATTTTTTTGTTGTAATTTGTATAGAAGACACTAATTTCAGAACTAGAAACAAAAAGTGATACACATTCAATACACATTAAGGCCAGGCTTCCATGTATGGGTGGCCGGTTCTCAAAAGGAGGAAGTTCTACCGAAATGGGTGAAACCAAGAGAACTCAAGAGTATATATTTCATTTGTACCGAAATGGGTGAAATATGGGTGGTTCTAGAGACCTCATTTCTTGTCTTCTAGTGCCTTTCATCCAACCAATCCCCACATGGAAGCCTATTCTAATTGCTTGTTCAAAGAGTTTCTGTTGATTTTAAAATTACAGTGATCCGCATTAATTTTAAAATGTGGGTCCTTATAGATAGTGCAGCTCACACTATTTGAAATAAAATATGTAGCTTTAATCCTTTGACGCGTCTGCGTCCATATAATGAACGACAAACAGATTGCAACCTGTCTCAACACTATATACTTTACAATTCTTCATTCATCCAAATTTCTTGTGCTAGTTGACTATCCTTTGTATGGCATGGATCTTCAAAATAAGATATTGTGATTTTTTTTAAAACAACACAATTGGTTTATATCAAGGTTCATTCTTAGTTCACAAGGTGAGACCTTGAACACGATTTTCCAAAATAAGTACAATCAAATAATGGAAACTGTACCATCCCGCAATGCATGTTATTCCAATTTCATTACAACATTTTAAAACTTTTTTGGGCTAATTTGAATTTTAAATTTTAATTGAATTTCAAGAGAAAACCTTGCAAAATTTAAAAGTATATATTAATAAAAGATACGATGTATCCATACATATGACATTTACAACTTTGCTTTGTACATTAACTCTGTTTTTTTTGCATCGAACATTTTATAACGAATCTTTGAAAATAGTGTTGAATCAGGACGTTAAAGGGTTAAAGAATCGCAAGAGACACTTAACCCTTTAGTGCCCAGCTGACCACATTATGGTCACTGCAACGTCCAAAATGCAAATAGTAGAGAATCCATGATGAATTGGAACTTCAATTTTGAAGTTCAGATTTGCCCATTTACATTACACACCTTCCAAAAAAAGAAATTTTCAATTTGGAATTGTACAACTATCAAAATACCTATCAACAAAACACAAAAATACTGCAAATACTTGAAAATACAGTAAATACTTACAAATACAACACATGTATTATGCAATATTTCTTGTGTTTGGAAGTTTGTTATCTTGTTTTATTTTTTTGGATTGTGTTCTCTTCTTCATCTTCCATTAGTGTGTGTAATCTCATCTTGACTAATGTACCCACTCCTGTCAATTTTCAACGTATAAAATTTTGTCCTAAACCGTATATGGATAAGTCACTTTCACTTATAAATTTCACAATAATTTTGTGTGAGTCTATTCTTGATATGAAAGATTGCAACGGAGAGGTGTTGACATAAGGCATTGTTGAACTTCTTTACTTTCATTTTTGAAAATTTAACCCAAATTCTATTTAACTTTGAAGTCACACACCCCCCAAAATCTCATTTTTGAGCGTGCATTATACAGTTCAAATACATACTATAATCTTCCAATCCCACCATTGGATGATTCTCAAATTTTAATAAAATGTGTGCTCTCCAGTTGAGAATAGAATTGTACAGCTACTTTCTAATTTAATCCATTCTATTTCTGGTAGTCTCAATCACAGTGGAAAAATCCACTGAAATCCAGTGCTCCCAGCTACAGTACCCTGGGCACTAAAGGGTTAATAGCATGATAATTGCCACAGATGCTTTTACTCTTTACAAACTACAAATTCACACATCCTTTCTTTTGCTGTAGGGACCTCTTTTTGTTTCAATTGTTTCTTTCCCAAGCTAATTCTTTTCCATCTGTGTACATCTCTCTGTATTGATGGGTCCTTTGAGGACTTACCAAATAACCAACTATTCCCAATTGGCGAGGATACTTCTGATTAAGTAGATGTAGATGTTAAAAAACAAAATAAATGATCTGCACAGGATATTGACCTTTGGCACAAGGCCACGTGTGGAAAACATAAATACATATAAATCACCTCATCAAGGAAGAGTTGTATTTAACAATATTTGAACTTAAATGAAGGGAACCCTGATACTCTAGAGTCGGAAAATACTTCAATTGGTATTCCTATCCAGCCAAATTCACTGTTAGTGAGACATACGGATGCACCTCTGAGTCGCCACCCGCAAGCCCCATCATCCCGGCATCATCTTCAGAATGCCAAAAT
Source organism: Pohlia nutans (assembly GCA_022496805.1). Taxonomy (NCBI): domain Eukaryota; kingdom Viridiplantae; phylum Streptophyta; class Bryopsida; order Bryales; family Mniaceae; genus Pohlia; species Pohlia nutans. Next base: position 38,838,267 of record CM040085.1, read on the forward strand.
GAACTGCACAAGAAAATTCAGCATATGAATCAATCAGCAATTTCCTGCTGTGAGAACCTGGCTATCAATCATCTAATATCTACTCCCTCTGTCCGGAAATAATATTTTCTGGCATTCCTTTTCCCCTAGTTTTTGTCCTGTGTTTTATACTTCAAATGTGAGCCCTGTCCACTTCAAACGGGGAGGAGAATGAGAGTGACAAAAAAGCTGCAGACTACTTTTAAAGATAGACCATTTTTCAAGTGCTGAGACGGCTTTTTTGGAAAAAAAAAACGACGTTAAATTGAAAAATGCCAAAAATTAGGATAGTTATTTCTGGACAGAGTAGCAAACTAGCATAGTATGTGCTCATAAACGTATCTTTATCTAACAATCAGCCACTCTTGCTCTTGCTTTGGATTAGTTGAATCCATTTACATAACCTTGTCTTGAAACATTTCATGGTAAAGAAATCTCCGACACCAATGCGACATACCTGTTTGTCTCGCTCGAGAGCTTGTCACAAACTGCGCGTACTTTCTTTTCAGTCTTTGAGCTTGGAGCCAAAACAGCAGCCTGGATGGATTAAAAAGACGTAGTAAGAATCGTATTGCTTAGAAGTGCAAGTTGAGATATCAGATCAAAGCTACCAAGCGAACAGGTTTGGTAGCAGAATGGCTCTGACCAGGAATTTTGGTGGAAGCCCATATCTTAAGATACTCTCGGTGAAGAGTCGAATAGCACACAAGTGCATCCATGCACTAAATATCTGTACATCGGAACACAATGAGCTCATATTAGCATGCAAATCGGTCTAATAAACATGCAATCCCTCAGAAGACACGAGCACTTGAGCTAGAATCATTAGTACTCCCTCTGTCCAGAATAACTGTCCTAGTTTTAGGCATGTTTTAACGTCACGCTTAAGAAGCCATCTCAGTACTCAAATAATGGTCTACCTTTAGTAGTAGTATGTAGTTTTTGTGTCACTCTCATTGTCCGCCCTGTTTGAAGCGGACAGGGCTCACGTTTGAAGTATAAAACATAGGACAAATATTGCAAAAAAAACATGCCAAAAACTAGGACAACTATTTCCGGAAAGAGGGAGTATATTCAGAAGAGTTACCTCGCCATAAACTTGATAACACCACTGTTGAAGGGATTGGCGAAGTTCGTCTTGATCTTTTTGTAACTTTGCCATCTCTTCCTGCTTGGATGTCTGTCCTTCTGGGTCCAACTCAAATTCCCGAACCTACTTGACGGTAATCAGTTAGTCACTGAAATACAGATATAGCAAATCATAATTGTTGGTCAATGAACTTCAAGGCAAGAGAATTTACTTACCATAAAACCTCGTTCTCTTGCGGAGGTTTTGAAGGAATCAGCGACCTTTCGGAACAAGGTCACGGTGTAAAGAGCGTATTCATTATCCTCCGTAAGTTTTTTGGAAGAGCGTGGAACCTTCATCAACCACACAACCTATCGTGATTACCAATGTCCATTATTGTACAAAGCTACATCACATTTGTCAAAGTAGAACACATTTCATTAAGATACTTGGGAGAAAAAATGTAACTGCTAAAGCCAGTCACATACCACAAAATTGGAGAGCTTTTCATAGCTTGCTAGCCAGTCCTTTTGTGAATACTTGGACACCACCACCAGAAGCGTGGTCAAATGCTCAGTGCTGATAATATCATCGGGTTTCACTACATTCGAAAGATCCCGTACTGCCATACTGTCCAAATTCACCGCGAGTTTCAAAAAACGATATGAAAAAGTTGTCAAATGATTATTAACCCCTAAAGGACCAAGAAGCCCAAATTGGGCCTCATGCTTTTCTTGGTAGTTTTGAGTAGGTCTTATGCGAAGTTTTGTACAAATTTTTTTATTTATATATCAGCACATGCAATATTTTCCACTGATTCCAGTGATATAAAATTTGGTCCCATCTGAATTATATGATTGATTGAATTCTTCATTTTAAAATCATGAATCCTTGGCCCCTAAGGGATTTAGGGTAAACTGCAGCTTCGGTAGTAAATCTACACAAACACTAGATTGCTGTGGATCTCAGAGACACACCTGCCACTCTGCTTTCGCAGCATTGTGGTCAAAGATGTCTTTACATTGCTGTACTCCGAAACCCTTATCTGCAATCATAGACAAATGTATGCTACACAGTTGAGTGACAGCAAGAAAAAATGTTCTCACTTCCAATATGGAATTCCCATAGTAATGGAAACGTCATCAAAAACATGAAAAGAAAAGGGAAAACGTTTGTAAGAGCTTTAGAATGTGGTTCAAAGGCTTCTAGGTTCTACAAGACCTGCAAGAGCGTACCTTAAGATCATCTTCAAGCTTGCCCACGTTTTCCTGAATTGTGTCCACAATCTCTCTCATAGGTGTCATGGTTGGATACTTCGCATCATCCCAGGTAAATCTGCAAAGGGTCAAAGCTACTCCTCGTCAGCAATAGTATATGCTAATCCCCATCTCTCCTCAATCTCGTGTACTGAAAAAAATCACTCAAAGTCTACTTGCTTCAATACCTGGTCACGTAATGGTCCACAGGAACTCCATCAACAGAAAGAACATCGCTACTGTCAGCATTGGATGCCCGCTCCAAGTCATCTATTTGCCTCCGCACCTTATGAGTCACCGTCTCGACCACTTGATTCGCCTGTAATTGGAACGTACAAAAAATTAGGGGGTCAGAGAATCACGATTCCATAACTCAAAAAACCCCTGCTCAGTGATGTTTTTTTTTTCAGGAGTATTTTTGCTACTTTTCCATGGCTTGAAGAGCAATCCAGGCTCCTTGGATGCTCTTTTCATATTAATATATAGGTAATATCAGGGTAATACACAAGTGCTACCTAGGTGCTACTTAGGCAATATCTGGATGATACCTAGGTTTAAAGAGGCTACACATCTTGACTCCATGTAGGAAATCTGGCTATTATTCCTTCTTCTTTTTCCAAAAATCCTTTCTATCAATTAACCAGCCCAAATTTTATGTAGCAATTTGGCTAAATTTAGCAACAAAAATCACTGCTGGCCCTGCTTCTTTGCATCATTCTTTAGTTCGTCTAGTGTTGAATGTTACACAATCAGTTCCTCGCTACGTCAATCAGAAAATTAGAGCATTCCGTTCAATGAAAGTCCTTTTGCCAACAACGTGGGTTGACATCGCGAAGCACAAAAATTAGGGCAGTGAGAGTATGACTCCTCAACAAAAGGGTTAGATCGGTTTATACCAATAATCTAGAATTAGGTTTAAGTCTGAAAACCCCGTTCGATCAGAAAATTACGGCAGTTCAAATCTTCTTTCAACAACGAGGGTTTCCAGGTCGAGCAATGAGAGTATGACTCGTAAAGAATTAGATCGCTCAAAAATCTAGAATTAGGTTGAAATCTGAAAACGGGCGAAGATCAAAGTCAGCTCGAATTCGCACCTTTGTGAGATCATCACTGAGGACGAGCAATGAGTCCAGCGTCCCGGTTCGCAGCTGCGGAATGGGGATCTGAGCTCACACACACACACAAAAAAATTGAAAATTAAATCGTTACACTGTGATACTAAAACACCGCATTCCAAGCGATCCAAACTCCCGAGTTCGGAAAGAAAGCTAAACTGAGGCGATCTGTCGAATTGAGCGTGTTACCTTGTACGTTGGAGTGTCAAACGCAGCTCGCGAGACCCCGCTCTGCAGATTCTCCCACGTCTGGCGCTCCGATCCCTGCAGCGGCAGCGACACCAACAGGTACTTGTTGACCGCCATCGCTAAGCTTTTATCGCTCCTTGGAAAAAATCAACCCGAAACAAAACGAAAAAAATTCCTTGGGGCTAAGTAATGCGCCCTCCGGCTATGGCGTGAAGCTCCGCTTGTGAAAGAGCAAAACGCCCCTGCTTCTGGGGAACGCTTGTGTTGAAGGGAGAGAGACGACCCCGCGACCGTTGATTCGGGGATCGGACCGTCCACGGTTTGCCACGTCGTCCTTGGGGTGCTCCCCGTTTGAATAGTGCATGCCTGTTGCGTTTCGAGAGACTGAAGGTGCTTCTCATCCATCGCACGTTCATCCATTGTAACGAAACTCGTCGCAAAAACCATCCCATAATAATAAATTAATATTTAAAGAACCTATAACTATTTTAATTCCTATATAATTATCTATTTGGCAAAGAGATGTAATTAGGGTATTTCTTGAAAATTGACCTTCATTTGAATTTAAGATTTTTTTTTACCCCTAAAGGACCGGAGTGTTTTTCCTCCAAAAACACTCTAATGCTGCCATTTTTACTCCCCCATGCAAAAAATCCAAAAGAATGTTATTTTTTACCTTCTAACCGTAAGATCTTGTCCTAAACTATTTGAAAAACATACACAACAAATTTCGTTGATTTTGACCGCACGGATTGCAAGATAATTGCATTTGATGAAAAAAAACACCCCAAAAAAACACATGCCGGAAAATTTCAGATGCGTTTGACCATGGCTTAATCAAAAAACCTCACTATCGAAACTTGTCGCACTTCACTTTCACATTCTATATGATGTTACTTAGTTGTGTACCAATTTTTGTTGCGTTTGGAGATGTTTAGGATGTTGAAGAACACCTTGCACTTGTTGGGGGTTTAAAAGTTCAGAAAAGACTATATGTTTTTGGAATTGCAATATTTTCGACTTTCTTTATTTAAAATACGAATCCGAGCGGTGAAACACAAGTACATTCCACCCTCTACAGAATGGCGAAAAAAAAATTGAAAAAAAAATAAATCTCCAAGTTTTAGAAGACATGTAGCACATTTTCTAAGAATTTTGGGGGTTAGGGGGGAAATAAAGGGTGGAAGAAGGGAATTGAAGTGCCAACCCATTCCAATGTTCATGACCCACTAACTCTCAAAGTACACTGCCACGTGGCAGTCCCTCATTGGACGATTTTTATTTTTTATTTTTAAAAATGATTTTAATTTTCAAATTTTTAAATAATATTTTTATTTATGAAATTGAACTTTTAGTTTAAAATATTATTTTAATTTAAAATAATAATTTTAATTTTTAAAATTTTAATTTTAAAATTTTAAAATTATTATTTTTAAATTTTTTTATGAGTTTGGGAAACGGGGTGGTCTTCTGCCCCCCACAGTCCACCCCATTTTCCACACACCGCCCATCTTGTTGCCCTCCCCTAAAATTCAACTATTTCTTTACTGCCCCGCTGCCCTTTCTCCCGAAATAAACACATTTCCCCTCATAACTTTCACATACAGTGTCGGAATTCAAAAAAAAAAAAATCCCCATTTTTGTGGCACATTGGGGAATCTACTATTAAATTTCCTTCAAAATTCGATTAAAAATGTGTTCACTAGAACCTACCCAATTCTCTAAATGTCCTAGTTAGGACACTTGGTCCTTTAGGGGTTAATGAATATTATAAAAATCATGTGAATTTTTGAAATTTGAAATTATTAGTCTCACAATTTTATATTTTAAAAATATAATAACCACTTTAAAAGTAACATCCATAGGTTTAACATCGAAAATCACGTGTATCAATAAACAATTGCTAAACCTCTAAAGGATATATTTCCTGAAACTGCATGAAGTAAAAAAAGAAATGGAATTTAAACTTGAAGCAACAAGTTTTCATCCATCCATAATTCAAATAATTTTGATGCAATTATTGGTAATTGTTGCCTAATTGAACAGTTTCAGTTTCCAAATTTTTTCCTTGGAGAATTTTTTATAATTAATATATATTATTTATGTCACTAAAATTTTCAAAGAATTTAGCTCAAAATTTGTCTTGCTAAAAGTATATTCATAGATTTAACCATGTTGTGCCAAGGTACTGTAGCTGCAGTCTACAGATTTTTGATGGTTTGTGTAAACAATCAACGTGTCACTTGTACATGGACTATTTTTTAGTAATTAACTGTTCCTAAATATAGGTAGTTGTAACTTCGAAGTTTTCACAAAAAAATTATTTGATCCACTGGTTACAGTTGGAAATTATAACAAAAGAAAACACAGTATTTGTGAAAGCGGGATGCCACTTCTCATAGGATATTGTACTTTGGAGACTTTCGGATGGACAATGAGAGTGACACAAAACTACATACTATTATTAAAGATAAACCATTTTTCCTCTTATGTATTTCCACATTTACAAATGCATCGTACATAGTACAATGTTAATCCTTAAAGGGCATTGACATGCTTGGAGGAGCAGCCCAAAGGGATCTTTGGAATTTTTTGGGCTTGGGCACCTCAAGATAGTCTGCCATAAGTACAAACCCATATAGTTTGGATCCTCCCCTTTTAAAATTATTTTCTTATATGTTGCAGGGAGCCCGACATAGGTGTGTCATTATAAGTCATTTACCTTCGATTCCGCGAATGCCTTCCGGTAATGACACGGATAGTAAGTAATGTTCCTATAAAAGTGAGCAAATGACGCGTAACTTATATCCATGTGCGTGTTGTTGATATTCCGTCTAGTCACACAAATTTTTGCATGTAGTAGGGAACGGTGGCGCCACAAATGGTCGCGATGGCCAAGAGAGCAAACTCGATCCTTCCCCAATACACGGCGATGCTTCCAATCTTCGGAAAGCCTATCCGCCATATTCCAAACATTCTCCCCTCTCACAAACATAGTACTGAAAACACATTGGGAGCTGTAGCAATGAAAACAGGGAATATAGTAGAGTTTTCCGCAAACTCATAGGGGGATTGAGCCTTAGTTTGCCAAACTTTTTGGGATACGAAAATTGACCTCATAAATTTATAGGACCATAAAGTACATGCAATCTCTACCAAAATGTACACCTATGCTAAAGATACATAACCTAGGTGACTAGGTACGCTGGGAGAAAGTCTATTGGCCGGCAGCCGACAAGTAGAGCCTCATGATCTTCGAGGCTGCTAGGTGCCGAAACTTGAAAATCTCCGACGCAAAAAGGGTAGCAAAGTCAACCTATTTGGCTAGCTCCGTCAGATGTGGGTACCATGCATCATCTGGAAAAACGCGGCGTTGCCCAAAAGTTTGGTGGGCCTGCATGAACTCTGGAACAGATTGTCCAGAGCAATACAGCTTATACAAAAGGGGCATCAGAGTTTGCAGTAAGAAAGGTTTGCGACCCTTCTTCAGCTTTGTCTCCGAGTACATCGTGCAGGTAGGTGGGTGAAAAGCATTAAAGGGATTGTTCAGGGCATTCTTGTATGGGGAGTCATCAATGAGGAGGGTGTTCTCCACAGTGGCTCCACGCTTCACGAAATCAGGACGGAGCTGAAACAGGTGCTCTAAAGACTTCAAAAAAAATGGCTTGTCGGGAGCGTTCTTGTCTCTATAAGCACTGACCAAGCAAGTACTCTCACCAAACTGCAAGCAGTTTTCTGGAAGGCGAGGGACTTTGCCCCGGATGAAATCGATCCGAGGAGCAAGGTTGTGCTCCATGACACAAGACCAGAAACAAATCTCCATCCCAGCGTCTAGAACCCAACCCAAGAATTTTTCTAGGCCCGGTCGAGCCCTGGACTCACTCCTCTTCACCCTTTCACCACCCAGTATTTTAGGGTTGGAGAAGTGCATGAGAGTCCCATTGACGTCGAAGAGTAGAAAATATTTTATAGGAACTACCTGCGGTGAAAGGACAGTCGGAACTGGCCCTAACGCTAGGACTTGAGCAGCATCACCCTCGCCGTCAATAACGTCCTCTCCGTCGTCACAGACCGGTGACTCGTACTCAGAGAACTCTGCAGGAGGATGAAGCATTCATTCGATGAGCGACAAGATAGCTGAATAGCACTCCAGACTCAATAGAAAATGAATGAGGCATGATAGAAGCGAAAAACTGACGATTAAAATAAGCATCGGCTGGCAGCCGACAATGCAAGCCAGTCGGCTGGCAGCCGATACAATGCCAAGTTTAGGCAGTGAGCAAAATGGTAAAAACCATGGCTACACTAGATTGTAAGAAATCCTGCTATTTTGTATCGGCTGGCAGCCGACATCAAAGCCCTGTCGGCTGGCAGCCGATACAAAGCAAAATAAATCTAGTGAGCAGAGTGCTCAAAACTATACAGGCAATAGACACTAAGGAATCCTGCATATATAAACGCGGAAGGTTCTAAATGAGGACTAAATAGATGCGAATCTACAGTGGTAGTGCAGAATCTTGGGCACTATATATAAAATAGACTAAAACACTACTCCGTCGACTGGGACAAACCTCCAGTTGGCCGCTGACGCTTTGGAGAGGACTGAGTGGCGGGCGGCGGTGACAGTTGCTCATTCGGTTTGTCAAGATCTGCCGCATTTTCAGGGAAGTCAGCCTTCGTGATCTCCGTCAACAGCAACCGCTTCTTGGACGTAGCCTTCTGCGAGTCTGAGGAAAGTCGGGATTTTCTTTCACCTCCCCCCGGTAAAGAAGCCGAGGATGTTGGCTGGCGGCCGACAGGAGGAGGACCGGATTGCAATGAGGCCCTGCTACCCTCCCCCGCCTGCTTATGACCAGCATCGGCGCTTCGCGATCCAAGCACGATATCCGCCAAGCGCTTCGTGATAACCTCGGAAGAAGGAGGATCACGCAAATCCACTTGCATTGAGGCAACACCAGAAATGTTGAGATCCTCCAGGCCGTCTAGCGCTTGGGCTCTCGGTGATGCAGTATCTGACATGGAAGAGGAGTCCTTCGTGGTCTGCGAGGAAAAGATGCCATGCCCAGGCGTCCGAGGAAAGCCCGACGTATCCATCGGAGGCGGAGATAAAGCAGCTGCGCCACCCCAGACACACGATGCCGGCTGAGAAGATATGGTTGTGGCAGGAGTGAGAATCGGGGGAGTCTGATCAACCTCCTCCCCCTCTCCCAGATCCACAATGACTGGGCCGTGTCGGCCGGCAGCCGACAGAGGGAGTCCCGCTGCTGGCCCAGCGTCATCTTCGGTGTCCATGTTGTCCTCTACGGCTGTCCCAGTATTATCCGCTGGTGGCCCAACATCTTCATGGGCTTCCATGTTATCGTCACCGCTTTCGTCTGACTCGCTAGAAGGAGCCTGGAGGACCATGTCCAAGTTCAGCCCCTTCACTCAGTGCTGCGCCTTCGCTACATCCTCCTTGGAACGAGCGAATTCGAGAACAGATCTGCCATTCCTCTGAAAATAGAAGGGAAATGATTAGCAGTGTATCGGCTGGCGGCCGATACAAACAATGAATGACGTCCGAAGATCAAGTAGGAGAGGATGATGAGGTGGGAAGCGTACCAAGCTGATCTCAATGACGTTACCGCCACCCCAGATGTTGATGATAGTGGCATTGGTTGACAAATGCAGTGAGGGCTTGATCAGCTTCTCCAGTGTCTCATGGTCGACACCGCAATCTCCGCCATTATAGTCACGAACTCCCTCTGGACACGTCTGGAACCAATCAACGGGCTTCTGGATTCCAGTGAATTTCTTGAAAACTTTGAAACCGCTCTCCAAAGTCTTCGGATATGACAATGACATTGTGACAAGCGGATAAGAGTCCATATCCGACTTCTTAAACCCAGCGCGAGTGGAGGGGTGATAGTACACAGTATGCACCAACCACGATGAATCATTCGATCCCGTCACGTATGAGAGGATATCTCGCTGCCTAGAATCACCGATAAAGAGCATTGGGACAGGAATCTCCGGATGCTCAGGGCGCGTAGGCGAGTTGCCCTCATTGTCGTCAATGAAGGCTGAATCGTCGGATTTGAACACCGCGCGCTTCGCAAGATCCATGATGTTTTCTCTTCTGACGGGTGTAGGGTCTCCTGAGGATGAGTATGCAAAGAGCACAATCAACTTGGGGCAGTCGGTGATGGGGACAAAGCATGCTTCACCCGAATCCAGTGCATAAAGAACGTTCCTGATGGATTCCGCCTCTAGGCAGTCATACCGCTGCTTCTTACCAGTGGATGGCACGATTGGAACTGAGACCTTCATGTGGGCCTCGATAAGTTGATTGAAAATTGGGGGCGCGATACCATTCTTGGACTTGTCCGTCGAGGGATTCATTGCATTCGCGCGTCCCTTCAACCACTCAGACCCGTCCGTGTACTTTTTGAGGTCAGTCCAGACATTGCGGACCATGTCATCTGTAAAATTCTTCTCCTCTGCCAAATCATCCCACTCTTTGTCGGCATAGAGAGTCCAGCCCGCGTCCTTGCACGGCAGCGGGTACTGCTTCAGCTTCCACATTAGCTCGTTCTTAATCACGCGGTCGAGCTTCGTGTCACGGCACCAATCTGGCAACGTGAGCCTGTCACGGGTCTTGCTGTTGTTCTTGATGCAGATTCTCTTCGCAATAATTGCCTTTGCGCACTCGATGAGACCAGAGTCACGCAAACCCAAGGTTGAGACGACGTCGGTCTTCGTAATGTCCGTGAGCGGCACACGCTTGATCAACGGTGATGGCTCTTTACCGTCCTCTCCGATCAGCTCTCCAGCCTCCCATGCATTAAAAACTTCAATCCAGCTGTTCCAAGCCTCGTCGGTTTTGCAAAATACGAGGGGAAGCTTGCTAGCTACCTTCTCCCCAACAAAATGTGCCATGACTTGGGCCTTTGCAGTCTGCAGAATAGACAAGGAGATATGTTAGGACATATGTCGAAGATGCGCCCATATCGGCTGGCAGCCGATACATAAATCCAATGACCATAGCGAAGCTCATATAAAAACCTATCGGCTGGCAGCCGACACATGATATGAACAGTGAAGCAAAGGTGAAGTGAGATCCTATCGGTTGGCAGCCGACAGGCACGAAGTATGAGGGATTACCTCAAATGCTGGTGAAGGCTTGCCACCACCTCGGTGTGGCTCAGGGCGTCCGTTCCTGATCTAAGCGGCCCGACCAAGCTCGGCGCAGGAGCGGAATGTTTCCTTCGCAACCTTCTCCGCGATGATCAAATTTAGAGCGTTGGAGACTCTCACGCAGACCTGAGTATCACGGGTAAAGACCGGGATCACCTCGAACTCGAGCAGCTCCTTGCGTGCTTCAGAATCAGCCGAGAACTGCTCTGCAAGCTCACGGCATGCAGTAACAGTGTGCTGACCACCGATTATGTACCAGTGGGTATCCGGATGCTTCCACCACTCAACCTTGTATCCACCGGTCATCAGCATCATGGCATTCTCCGCCGGCATCGAGTCCATGACAGGATCCAAGACCTTTTCCCCTATGTCCGTTGGCTCAGGCTTCCGCTTGAGCGGAAGAGCATGGATCTCAGGCTTCTTCCTGATTGCTCCATAGCCCTTGTAAATTTTCTTTACCTGCCATCACGCGATGAAGTGGGTCAGCTGAGCCGTATAGAAAGATGTCGGCCGGCAGTCGATACCACGAAACAACTCATACAATACGACAGAGATTTACCTGGCCCAGACGCGTGGTGGCAATTTTCCTGTACTTGAGCTCGTCCGGCGCAATGAAGAGCTTCTCGGACGGAATCACCCCTGGAAGCCTCTGTTTTTTGTAGGGAAAAGCATGCCCAAGTCCCGCCTCTAATGCCTTGTAGATCGCGTTGACCTCATCATCCTTTGTTTTAGTCGATAAGCGGTTTCCACGCGACAACGCCTCATCCAGTGAGAGCTCTAGCGGCTTCTTCCCAATAGGGGCCTTGTTCTTCCCCTTCCGCTTTGGCTTGCTGCTGCCCTCACCAGTTTCTTGAGCCGGCTCCGGATCAGCCTCCTCTCCCGTCCCCGGAGCACCTCTCTTCTTCCGCGGGGTGGCCTTTTTCTTCCCTTTCTCCTTATCCTCCGCCGCCTTCCTCGATGCCTCTTTGTCGGCCTCAAAGTCATCGTTAGCTTGGATTCGGGCCGCATTTAGTGAATCCCACGAATCCATGAATTCATCGCGACATTCGGGGTATTCGCCCGCAAATGTCATACCCTGCTCCTTCGCCGCCTGGCCACAAACATTCTCGGAGCACTTCCTCCATGGAATGCATACTGCTATATTGTCGGGCTGCCCCATGGGGTCATTAATGGGCATCAAGTTGATCAACAAATCGACATTCTCGGACTCCAGCCCCTCTGCCACCGCAAGAACGCATCCATGCCCAGGCTGGCAGCATCCCTTCAGGACATAAGTGCACACTATGTCGACTCGTTTCATCTTGTTCACCCTCCAGCAAAGACCCCATTGTTCAACTTCCTTCTTTGCTTCCCAAACAGCGCGCGGAACAAAGTCCTCGGCTGTCACATTCGTCGAGGTCCGCGGAGGCCCGAGGAGCTTAGTGAGGAGACCCGGCTTTCTGCACGATCAAAACAGTTATAAGTCTCTATCGGCTGCCGGCCGATACCCATTATCAGCAGCACTACAACAGACCGACACAACAGAGAGTCCTCGCTCTATCGGCTAGAGCCTACTCTATCGGCTGCCGACCGACACACAATAACGATCACATGACAAACCAACTACAGTGCCCTGCAGACTCTATCGGCTGCCGGCCGACATAATACTCAGAGAGTATCGGCTGGACAGTACTCAGAGAGTATCGACTGCCGGCCAATACATCACGAAGAATCCTATGAGACCACCCAAGAGTTCAAAGATATGAGGTGAGACTAGTACGTTCTAAAGTATGTCTAGGTCCCCTACGATGTGCACTTGGTTACGATTGTATCGGCCGGCGGCCGATAGGAGTCACTCTATCGGCTGCCAGCCGATATAATCAAGCAAAGCACACCACAGACAGAAATTCTCAACGAGTGGTGTATCGGCCGGCAGCCGACATACGCTCAGACTATCGGCTGCTAGCCGATACACCGGTCAGCTGAAATGATGCGAATGATATGAAATATGCGTACCTGGGTTGCGTGGCCATCCGATCTTGCGCTCAAAGTATCGGCTGCTGATGGTCCCTGTGTCTGCTGCTGCACTCCCCAATATCGGCTGCTACACTCTACGTATCGGCGGCTGTATCAAATGTGTCGGCTGCTGCCCAAAGTGTATCGGCTGCTGCAGCAAAGCGAGCACTCGGCTGGCCGCCAGCATGCAATAGAGGAGGGAGAGAAGAAGAGGGAGGGTGAGAGCAGAGGGAGGTGAGAGGGAGGAGAGAGGCGAGAGTGAGGGAATGAAATGAGGAGAAAATGAGAGGGGGAGGGAGAGTAACCCCCCACCAGCGCTCCTTCAAAAAATGATGGCGCGGGCGCGCCACGTCACACCGTACGCCGTCAAGTCGTACGCCGCCCACCGTAGCCCGTCAAATCATACGCCGCCAAAAGTGTCACATCAGTCATTTCATGCATCCCAACGGCCGCCCAACTAGAAAATTTCATCCACCCTAACTGTGTAGGTGCCAATCATCATCAACGCAAAAATCCATCCCAAGAGCTTCATCGACGATCAAACTCATTCCAAGAACTTCCAAGGCATTTGAAATTTTCTTGATTTGGGCGCCAATCGCGCATGGGAATTCCCCTGGGGTATCCATTCTGCTGCCATTTTCATAGTCTCTCTCTAGGATTGTTAAGCCAGCTGCGGTCCTCCTTGATTTGGATCCCTCATTCTCTTTGATACACTTTTATTGCAATTTTGATTGTTGCGCGTATGTTGTGGGTTTGTAGAGCGTAGAATTATGTGGCTGTTGTGATTCTAGCATTTGCATTGAGCTTGCAAGGTTACTGGATTCATTCTTTGTGGCTTAAATGAGCATTCTGAGCAATCATCTTGTGTAGAAACTGACATTCTTGCTAGGCCTGCTAGCGCCGGCCGATACAGTTTAGCACTCCAGCCGATATCCTTACTCTGTACCCGCGGACACCTGATCCCTGTCGGCCGCCCGCCGATACAAAGTTTAACACGTATAGCGTGCTGGTCGACTAGAGTAATTAGGGTTCAATGAAGAATTTCTAGGGTTTAGTTCCACCATTACCGCGCTAGGTCGTCTTGTGTTTGCAAAGTTGTAGTGTCCACGCCTATCGGCCGGCAGCCGATACAGTCATGAAGAGGTCACTGCCTTCGACGTTGGACACTGAACCAATCGACGCGTTTACAAAGAACGGCGGCTCTGGGCAAGGAAAAGTGGGTAAGGGAGTAGTAGTCGCGTTAACCCACTCCGGATTCTACTATGCCGGACGTGCAGTTATCAATCGTATTGTCTCCCGCGACCTGTATCTCCTCGATGTCCGGGTTTTGGATGTTGCTGATAATATTGAGATGATCATACCTTACCCAACAGGTGACCTGAAATATCTCAGTCAATGTGCTGGGAGAAGTATCGTGTGGGAGGAGCGATACGTGTATCCATATTTTTCTGAAAATGATACTGCTCCCACGCCTGTCGGCTGGCAGCCGACACTGGAAGCTAGAGAGGAGAAGCCCATCGACCAGTTCCTTACTCTCACGGAGAACATGGAGGTAGCTCTTTTGCACAGTGACGGAGGTGACCATTACTGTGTTGGAGTGGGAGTCATTGTGTAGTGTTCTCCTAAGGGAACGTGGGAGGGATTCCGTGTTCCTCATAGCTTTTTCGTCATCGTTCGACTCATGACGGTGAAGAAGGATTTCATAGGCTTGCCGGCATACTGCGAGAACTTAGATTATACTTCCCTTGGAGAGTGCCTCGGATATAGAGTCCTTTGGAGCGGTTACAAGGTCCGGCCGCTGGATCCATCCACTGCAGACGATCATCTTATCGGCTGGCAGTCGACACTGCCTACACTGAAGAGAGTAAAGGTGGAGGCAGACGGCAATGGATCTACAATAATCGAAGGCTGTGGTAGCACTGGGAATGCACAATCTGGTATCAGGATCACGGAGTCCGAGCGCAGCGATGATGGTGGCTCGCAGACAGATGTTCATTCAACCCCACTCCACCACAGCGTCGATCCGAGCAACGGCACTCAAAGTGATAGCTTTGGAGACGGAACTACTCCCGTCGCCTCCTTCTCAACTGCGAGCAACGAAGCGGGTTCAGATTCTGGTCTGCCATATCCTGATCGGCCCCTCTGGAGAAATAAGTACTGCGAGCTTCTGAACGAGGATTTCTCCATGTTTGGAAGGATAATGATACAAGTCTGTCTTCCAGATGAGGCGTGCGATGAGAATGTTCTTGGCGATACAGATGTTGGTGTAATGTTCGTGTCCAAGCATGAATCTCTGCAAATGACGACAATGCGTTGGCCGTTATCTCGCACCAGACTCGAGGGTGGTCGACTTCTATCTGACATTGTAACGCTATGCTCCGAGGCTGCTCAGACGGAAACTACGGACTGTGCAGGGCTTCAAGGTATTCCTCGAAATCCCTACAGGTCTGTTCGTCGAAAAATCTTATCAAGAGCTGAGCCCCATGTATCCAAGCTGAAATTCAAGACTTCGGAGGATGAGGTTCGGAAGGTTAGTTCGCAGAGGTGTTGCAAGTATCGGTGCTGTCAGACGTTTCCATAGGAATCCACTAGGATTCTCCGTCGGAAGTTCTACGCTTGCTCATTTGAGATCAGGAGAGAGACTGCTTATGCTGTCCAAAGGCAGCTTCATGTTCGTGCTCCCGAGGGAAGGAGATTCATTACCCTTGAAGCAGTTGACGTCTGCGAGAACGCATGGTACATTATTCACGGAGTCTCAAGATCTGCTTCCCACGTCTATAAGGCTGCAGCTGTGGGAGGATGCGTCAGTGGGTCGCATGGAAATTCAGGATCACGTCGTCCTCGTCCCCACACTATTCAGGCCCGAGCAACCCTGCAGAAAATCATTGATGAAAATGCTGACCAGATGCCTAACGAGTTCAGGCTTGTTGGAAATAAGCGTGCGGATAATCTGAAGGTTGTCCCCTCCGCAATGAATTGGGACCATATGCGTGAGCAAGTGAACCAAGTACGTCTCTGCCCCCATATCTCCCAGTTCATTCTCGTGTTGTTTGCTTTTGTCTGTCGGCTGCCGGCCGACACAATTATCCCGATCTGAGTCTTCGCTGGGTCTAGGCACTTCGCCAGGTCCGTTGGGCAAGCGATCATTGCATTGTGTGCTTGTGCTTTCCGACGATGGGCGTGTCGGCCGGCAGCCGATACATTATGCGCTCTCCTGCATATTGATTCGATATCAGAGCTTGTCGGCTGGCGGCCGATAGATTTCTCTTGCCTTCGCTCTAACACTCTCTCTTGCATCCGGCTATCAGGTCAATGAGAAGTGTAATCACAAACCTGTCTCGCAATCATCTATGAGTGTGCTGCGAAAGAGCCATTTCAGAAATGTCGAAGTGAAGGCTGTTGGGAGCAACTTCTCGAAGTGCACTGAGTGTGACTTCCTTGTTGAGTGCATCGCAAAATATCCGAGAGGATGTGACGAGTGGTAGGCATTAGTCGATGACAGAGAGCGCCATCTTAATTACCAACGAGCTTGTCGAAACATATATGCAGGTTGGAGTGCTCTGTCCGTGCAGAATCCGTCTGAGTTTCTGTGTATTATCCATGATAAGATGGATACGACTAAGACAGCCATTCCCAGAATGCAGAGAATCACAAAGGCCACGGCAGGTCTTGGTCAGATTCCGATTTCCTGTACAGGGATGTTGACTCATGGCCACGGCGATGGTGCGTATGCGCACTATTCTACAGCACTGTGGCCGGGCGATTCCAATTTCACAATTTCCTCCTTGTGTCGTGTCTTGCGAGCGCTGGAGAGGCCACCAGTTTGTGAATCCCGGGAGTTGTTTCCCACGCCACCACAGAACACCTTCTTTCAGGCTCTCTTGCATGGCAAGTCCAGATGCTTAGCCTCTATTCCGCCCGCTACTGGAATATGTACAAGTCCTCCTCTCCTTGGTCGCCCGGCGGTGCCTCTTCCTAAGAAGCTCTTCTTGCAACTCGATAACTCCGCCAAGGACAACAAGAACAGATTTGTAATGGCCTTCTGCTATTTGCTAACTGCAAGACGCATATTCAAGGAAGTCACTGTTGGATTCTTGATTGTTGGTCACACTCATGAGGACATTGATGCACATTTCAGTTACTTGTCCAAGCTTATCAAGAGGAAGAACACCTACGTTGTAGTAGATCTCATGAAGGCATTCATGGACTCGCAAAAGACGGTTGCCTTCATTCCCGAGTTCGTTCAAGAGGTAGCGGATTTCAAATCATACGTTAAAGACTACCACCATGACGGTGTCAACAAGATCGTTGGATTGGGCGATATGCACCTCTTCAAGTTTTTTGTCGAGGAGGACGGAGATGATAGAGGTTGGCCAGTGATGAGATACAAGAAACAAGCAACTGATTCATCATGGCTCCCACCGGGGCCTGTAGTCAAGATGTGGACGGCTGATTCCCACGGAAGACCTCGTCTTCCAACGGGAGATCCACACCCTGTTCCATTTAAACCATTGTGGGGAGTTACGGAGGTTAATCCGAGGAAATTGAATTCCGAGAAGGAGCATGCCCGGGCTATTGAATGCACAGAGAAGCAGGGATTTATCAAGAATGGAATCTCTAAGTATATAGACTTTTGGAAAGCCGGTATGGCCCGCAACAGAAGGTACTCTGAGGAGATGGCGGGATGTGTTTCTTACTGGGAGCGAATCTTCTCGGAGATCAATTCTCCGTTGCCCACCGCGCCTACAGCACTTGCGGAGGGATTCTGGCCGGTATCAGATTGGACTCGTGATCATGCTCGTACATTCACGGACCACGGATCTAGTCCAACTAATCCCGAAGACACTACGCCCGAGGACGATGTTGATCCTATTCCATATTGTGGTCCGGCAAAGGGGAGACCAAGGTTGACGTTCAATCCATACCGAGACGTGCTTCTTGGGGACTTTGTTCTGTGTCGGCCAAGCGATGACCATTACCTTCCTGTTTGGCTTGGTCGGGTGCTAGAGTGCGTCGACCTCACTCCAGGCCCCAGATACGGTAACTTTCAAGTAGAATGGTGGAATCCTTTGAGATCAAAGAAGGAGGGGAACAAGGTTGTCGCTAGGGAGTGTTGGACACGCTGTTGGCAGAAGGAGCAATGTCTACCTCAAGTTGTGAACGCTAGCATTGTCTTGTTTTCACATAGAATGCCCTCGCATGCCAAGAGAGGACCACCTGCTACCCATCTAATTCCAGAGGCGTCCGTATTAGCTGCATTGTTGAATCTTCAGGCCGCTGGTGCTGTGATGGATCAGGACATTGACGATGATGCGGACGACTAGGTGCCCCTGTCAGCCGGCAGCCGATAGCCGTGTAACCTATACGGGGATTGCAGCCATGGCGTGCTCGCCTATCGGCCGGCAGCCGATAGGCTTGTGACATATCGATCCGGCTGGGCGTTCAGCCACGGTTTTCGAGCCATTTGTGGAGTAGACTCTTTAGAAGATCTATGTGTTGGACTATCTCTTGGACGTCAACGCCTGAAAGCACAAGGAACGAAGTCATTGAGATATCATCGGATACATCTCTCTACATCACGGGGCAGAACGGTGAGGCAGGAGCTTTGGATACCGCATCAGTGGGGAGCAACCGCCAAGCTTAGAATTCACAATGCCAGCACCTCCCGGATTACTCGTCTTGCGTTTCATTTTGGGTTTCCGGATGGCGCGTGCAAGACTATTGCCCTGCTCATACCATTATTTCGGCACCAAGGATTTTTAATTTTGCTGTTCTGAAGTAGTGCATGTTTTTTGTTACCCACCTTGGAGGCCTTTGCTCACTAGTTAAGAGCATATACGTTTGTTTTTTGAGTATACAGTTATAATGCTGATGTCGGCTGCCAGCCGATACCTCTAGTTTTGTATAGGCACTACCTCGAACATATTTCGTTTCGCGGATGATTTTGAGATTTTAGCAGCTACCTTTTGGCCATTTTTGTGTTCTTTTCTCACCGGTCAAGAGCATGTACATTTGATATATCAATATTTTGTAATACTACCGATGTCGGCCGTCAGCCGATACCTCTAGCCTACTTGTTATGTTTCGGCTTTGTTCTTTGCCTTTTGTTCTCATATCTGTATCTCGTATCGGCTGCCGGCCGATACCTGTTTCGCAGTCTTTATACTCTGGTCGTTGCTGATCATGTACTCCGTCATATTCGATTTGGGCTGTGCTGCTTCTGGAGTTCTACAGACACCAATTTATTCTCTGTGGGAATCTCCTTTTCCAAATGAATTTTAATTGTATGATTGGTGTGGCCTGTGTTTGCATTCCTGTATTCCCTGGATTGGATTTTATTGGAGTGATCTCTTTCCCATTGTTTACTGTTTTAGGGTCTAGGGTGTTAGGGTTTAGGGTTTAGGGTCTAGGTTAATTTAGTAATAATTGTGTCGTAGGCCGGCCGACTCTTTTCTTTCACTTGTTTGCTTTAGTTTTCTCTACATTAATTGTTTGTATAGTTTAGGGTGTAGGGTGTAGGGTTTAGGGTTTAGGGTTTAGGGTATAGGTTAATTTAGTAATAATTGTGTCGTAGGCCGGCCGACACTTTTCTTTGTCTTGTTTGCCTTAGTTTTCTCTACATTAGTTGTTTGTTCAGGGTTTAGGGTTTAGGATATAGGTTAATTTAGTAATAATTGTGTCGTAGGCCCTTCGACTCTTTACTTTCACTTGTTTGCCTTACTTTTCTGTACATTAAATGTTTTAATGGACTTGGTTTCTATGGACAATGTGTTAGCTATGGACAATGTGTTGGCGGGCCACCGATACATTCGGTGAATGTGTTCATAATTTCTTCATATTCAAGTGTTTTCCAATTTTTGCTTCCTCATTTTGGGCTTTATCTACAATTTTTGGACATATTTCACCGTCATAAATTGTATGAATTTGTCCATAATTAGCACAATTGTCCATAATTAGTTAAATATAAGTTAAAGAAAAATCGTCTCACAACTTTGACTGCCTCTCTAGGGTTGGGAATTTGTTATTTTAAAATAGAAATTTTGGCACAAAATCACTCTTTAGTTAATAACACGTGCGAATTTTTTCATGTTGAAATAAAAAATACTCAACTCCAGGGAGGCTGTCAAAGTCGAGAGACGATTTTCCTTTTTGTTTCTCACAACTACACCTGTTGGTAGATTTGGAATATCATTTTTTTATTGTGGGTCTTTTGGTCTTAAATTTTTTCACATGTGTAAACAACATAAAGATGTTCATACTCCAAAAATTCCATGTGAAATTTTTTTTCTTCAATCCTTGGAAGGGTGTCAAAGTTGGCAGCTGTAAAATATTTCTTACAACTACCCCTTGTTAGTAAATCTTGAATATCTTTTTTTGTATCAATCTTCTAGCTTTGAAATTTAGTACACATGTTTTCAACATAACAATAATTTTTTGTCTAAAATTTCATGTATAAATATCAATTTTCCAGCGCTCGGGAGGGTGTCAAAGTTGGCAGCAGTGTGGGCACTATCCGTGGCACTATCCCTGGAATTGCACAAGGTGCCAATTTCGGTGTCATCCCACTGTACTGTACAATACATTAAGTTACACATACAAAGCAACTAAAAAATGACCTCTTAGGTACCATATACTGCACCCTTGACTCATATTCATTAGGCCCAATTTTTATTTGTTAACTAATATTGCATTTTTTCAAATTTCATTTTTTGCGATACCTAATATTTCCCCGTGTTTTTTTTATACTAAGCTTTATTTGTTACACCTCATTGAACTATTTATTGTTAAAAATCTTAAACACCGATATAGTGCAAGAAGATTCATTAATGGAAAGTGTTGTAATTTGTACTTGGATATGTTGTTTGCCAAAGCTTTGAATTATTATAAATTTGAATTATTTACATGAATATTTTCTACACTATTGAATTATACCACTGACCTTAGAATTTCGTGAAAATTTCAGTACATGCCAATTTTATTTTTATTTTGAATTCTTTTTTAACGAACTTGACCATAGCATAGGGTAATCCACGATCTTGTGATCTAAAATGCAATGATTTTCTCAAATTATTTTACACTCAAGTTCAAAAGGTATTCAAATAGCCACTAATCACCAAAAAAAGTACAAAGAAGTACGCACAAAAATGGAGTTGATGTACAAATAAAAATTGTAAATGTCAATGTGAAGATCATATCTGTACGGTTGGATTCATCATTTTTTTTATTTAAAATTGCAAGGTCTTTTTTGGAAATTCAATGAAAATCCAAAATTAATAGAAAATATTTTTAAAAATATTATAATGAGATTGGAATAACATGCATTACGAGATGGTATGGTTTCTATTAATTGATTCTACTTATTTTGGAAAATCATGTTTAAAATCTCATTTTTTGAACTAAAAATAAAACTTGACATAAATGAATTGTGTTGTTTTAAAAAAATCACAATATCTTCTTTTGAAGATCTATACCATACAAATGATAGTCAACTAGCACAAGAACTAAGAGAAATCTGGATGGATGATAACTTGTGCAAGATGTAATGTTGAGAAAGGTTGCAATTTGTTTGTCATTCATTATATGCACATAAGCACAACAAAGGGTTAATGAGCTATTCGGATCTCAATCTGAAACTTCCTACGGTGGTTACCCCATCCCCAAATGGCGCCTTAAACTAATCAATGCTGCAATGATGTTGCTTGTAGCATGAGTTACAGTTGGTAATGGGTTATCTTTTGTTAGTTTTAGTATATATAAGTGTGGTTATGGATTCGTTGCTGTTGATTTAAGCATCTTTTGTGTGTGCAATACAAATTTTTTTTTAGAGAGAAACAACTTTACCTATGTGACATGAATGGGATGTGTCATGCTTCAACTTTGAAAATTTATAACTAATTCATTCTTCATCCAACAATTATGTTTCAACTTGTGTTGAAACCTATTTCTTCTTACCTAACTGTAAAAAATAATAATACTAAACAATATCAATGTCTCATATCCGTAATCCTTATTCAGTTGGGAATGGGGTAACTACCTTAATTACAACAAATACCAAATATAGGTCAACGTATCTACTACGGCATCCCAAAAGGACCATTTAAGAGTTAAATATTACAACACTCTCTTCCATTAAACAAATTCGTCCTTTCTCTGGGCCACACGTCGCCCACTTTTGACCAGAGGCCAATGGGGTGGTGCCACCTAGCACTGCAGAAAATTAAGGGTAATCAATAAACATTTCGTGTGGTCTCTCCACAGGAAGGCAGAGTCAACTAATTTAATGAATTAATGACCGAAAGTGGCCTTTGGAGTGAGGAATGTCAGATGGGTCATGGGTGGATCTTTCAGAAATGTTTCTTTCGTGTAAAAAAAGATATATTTGTAAGTCTAAGGGAAGGCACGGATTGGAGGGGTTCTTTGATTTGAGGGCACCGGATGAGTGCCCGAAAATTAAGGCACCCGGCACGAGGCGCCTTCCATACATTAATTTTTTTAATTTTTTTTTACGAAGGGCTTTGCATTTCACGAAGGGCTTCTTTACACTGGAGGCGAGAAGTCGTGAGGAGAGAAATTTCGACCAATGAAAAATTGATATTCTTGGTTTCTAGGCCTCCCATTGGCTGAAATTTCACTCTTCACGACTTCTTGTAAAGAGGGCCTAAGTGGAATGTATGTTTTGATAAGAACAATGCATTGCACGTATTCACATTTCACTCCCCACCACAATAAGTAATTATGTTCATAGAAGAATCAAATTTCAACAAAGAGAAAAAATTTAAGTGCTTTATAATGGGTAGATCCAATGATACATACATGTATGTAGATGGCGCATTTTCATATATATATATATATATATATATATATATATATATATATAATTAGTATTAATCCATGTATGGTTATTTCCCTCTAGTAAGATCCTCCACGAAGTAAGATGTTGTTGGACCACAAGGTGTATAAACCACAACGATGGTTTATACCAAGGTTTTATTATACATTGGAGTATGGCATCATGATGTTAGACTTCAATGTCGTGGCAAAATCACAATGGTCTAAATTTGAAGGGACTACTCTCCATTGCATACATGGAACACTATGTAGTGCAAAAAACAATCATGGTTTATACGGAGGATTTGTCAAATGAATGTGGCATCTAAGGAGCTTTATCCACAACATTCATCCATAGACGAAGGAGTACGACAACGAAGATGTTACTTGTTGAGCGGTTCTTAAGGGTTGTTCACATTCACTAATTACTGGCTAGATAGAAAATAATTTAGATAGAAATTCAGGTCTTTTTTGAGACCAACGTAAATAAACCATTTGTTTGTCTTAACAACGAGTCAGTACCCACCAAACACAATAATCATATTTTGGAGAAATAGTTATTGCTAAACTCTCCAAAGTAAATATAATAAGTCATAGTACTTATATGGTGATTAGTGCGGCACTGATAGATAGATTGAAACTCTGGACCTATTAAAATATAAATGTAGTGTCTGTTCGTTTTGCTAGTGAGCCAGTGTCTACCGGACAAAGGGCCATTGGACGGCATTGATACAAAGTATTGATGCCGTACTTTAGAAATTTCTTTTATTTTTTCGACACAAGTGAACGCTTTATTAATTCACTGCACAAGAATACAACGACCAGGCACGAAGCCGACAAAAAAAAGAGGAGACACCATGAAAATCAAACAAGCATCCACTAGTAGAAAAGGTGGCACTACCAAGGGAGATGCCCATGCAAGTAATGCCCAATTCCACGCATCCACGGTGATTTTGCCTAGGCATGTCCTTGGGGAGCGCCACCTTTTCTACTAGTGATCCCAAGTCCCAATAGGAGGCCAGGTATTCACACTAGTAGGAAATGTGTCGTTTTTCACTTACTATAAATGAAAAGGAATGAAACCGCGCTATACACATGGGTTGCATCAATGCTGGTGAGTGGTTTTGGTCACAAGAAGACAAAAAACTAGGCACAATATTCCGTCACTGTTTGTTGTTTCCACAAAGTAAAGAATGAAAAACGATAGTTCTGCTACTAACTTAGTGTCACCCAAGTGACGTCCATATTGTATTTCTTTCTTATTCGTTTTGTTTTGTACAAATGGAGACTTTACACTTTTTCAGTAGATTCATGAGGCCTTTGTTAGGACAATGAAGAATGTCTCGTGGGAGAAACGATCAGCAAGTGGGAACTGGGATGTATGTAAGCAACAGGAGCCAGACTGACAGACACGACTGCAGTAGTTGTTTAGAGGTCAGTCAGTTACGATTCCAACACGTGTCGTGCATCCTTGACGGTTGCAACAAATCTCTGTTGTCCCTCTGTATTATGACATGTTTGGGGAGTCCTAACTTCGAGGCACTTCCAGGTACTTTTCGGGACGTGGCAGGCGTGGATTAGTCACAGAAATGACTCATGGCTTGTGACAATAAATATCATCATAATATGGAGGGTTACTGTGCTTTAAAGTTGGCTGTTGTGGGCGAGAATCACTCAGACACTTTGGCGTATGTTGCGTGAGTGCCGACATCACGGTACTTACTTATACTGAGCCCTGCTTGCACACGAAGTCTCAATGAATGCATTGTCTTAAGTCTGGATGTTCTAGCTCTTGCTCCCATTGCAGGCTTGAAGAAGATGAAGAAGAAGAAGAAGAAGAAGAAGAAGAGCGATGGAGGAGACTCGGTCGTTTCTGATACTGTAAGTGAGCTCCCACTCGATCTTGTCTAATGGTTTAGGGTTTAGGGTTTTAGGTGTAGAAGTATTGATGCATAACCAACTGTTGATATGATCGCCGCGGTAGTAATCTTAAGTTTGCTTGATCAGTAGGTTGCGTTTTTACCTGTTTTTGGCTTCATGTTTTTGTAGCAGTTTTGAGGACTCGTTCATATGGGGATTTTTGTTTCTCCAGAAACTTGGTTTCTTGGAGTATTACATGTACTGTTGTTCATTGAGTTTAGTCATTATAAAGAACTATTATACTGTGCAATGTATGATGAATCATGAACGTGTCAAGTATCTAGTTCTTAGAAACATAGTCACACTCTTTCAAGTGCAAGTTAAGTGTAGCTAGCAACGCAGAAGGATTGTACTTCGGTTGACATTAGCAACTGTTGATCTGAATGGTATGGTCCTCCACATAAGCGTGGGATTTAGCCCGTTTTGGGCCTCATTTTCTTGGGCAGTTTTGAGGGGTTCATATGGAGATCGTTTTTTGGTCCAGAATCTTGGTCTCTTGGAGCATCATATGTAATGTTGTTGATTGAGTTTACCTATTAACCCCTAAACGTCCTCACCTATGTCCAATTTGGGCAGTTTTGCAAAGATGCATTATAAAATGCAACTAACATGAATATTTGAAACTTGATGTATGAATAAAAGTTGTACATTTTGAAATTTAGATTCAATCTATACGGTTAAATCTGTGATTGCTATCACTAGTATTTTTCTATAAATTTTGAAACAAAAAACAAAAAACAATTTTGTAATTCAATTACGAATAAGATATTGACAGTATGGGGATGAAATTTGTTGTGATGGCTTATAATGTAGTACTTTAGGTGTAGTGATTTTTGGAGATTTTTTGGATGCTTGATTTTATGATTTTATTATTTCAAGAACACTTTTAGACTAAAATCTTCAAAATTTTGGGTGAAACACTGCAACACAAAATGAGGCATAAATTTTTCAAAAATTGTTTCCTTTTTGATCGGATCACACATACATGAAGCTAACTTCCCATAAAAAATTCAGTAAAAAAATCACACTACAAAAAGTGCATGACGGATGAGAAACTACGGATGAAATCTGTACATCAAGCAAAATATGCATGGTTGGGCGGTTAGGGGTTAACCCCTAAACGTCCCAGCATCTAGAAACTGTATCACGAACAGATTAAAGGCCTTGCAACTTTCTCATCCAATCTTGGATGACTTTCATTCAAGTCACCTTTGTAAGACTATTAAATTCTCTATTAATTACAATAAATCTCTTGTGATGGGGAGTTGTTGATAATATTGGAGAGACCTCCAACTGAAAGTATGTCAAATTTGTTGGGTAGATTTTACGTTTGCAATGATCCTCATGTACACTCAATGTACATGTAAGCCATGCTAATATCTATCTTTGAGTCTACCATCTACTTGTGTTCAAAAAGTCGGTACGTTTAGGGGTTAAATTTTTTGTTTTGCTTTGCACAGTATGATGGGCTGATTGAACATGGTGTGTGCAGGTTTGTTGGCTGTGCAGGCTGTTTTTTTGCGCAATGACTGGTGGCCAAGCTGAGCGATTGCCCTTCAGAAGTTTGTGTTCTGTATAACTTTTTGCAGCTGGCCGGAGTGGACTTCAGTAGTTAATTATTTGTAGTCACTCTGGGGCCGCGTGCTCACTCGTATACGTCTGTCAATCCTGAAACTTGTCTCTACATTTAGGGTTCAGGGTGGGTTTAGGGTTTAGAGCAGGTGACACCGTAAGAACCACGTTATTTTAAATTATGCAAAATGACATTAGAATGTCATTCTGCCGATGTGCTCAAGCAACAGTAGATGTGTTGTTTGAATGCATCATAGTGACGTGGTTGGAATGACATCCCCATGTAAGTTGTTCTAAATTGCTCTCCCCACGTGTGATCATAGTTTGATTTGTACATTTTAGCAGCCATCGATTGATGGATTTCGTCATAGGAATCAGAGGGCATGGGATTCTTCCAAGCCAGGCAAATTGGCAAGACTGAGCTGACTGTAAGCACTTCATCAAATAGCATCACCTCTCTGGTCACTATTATAACTTCATGTGACATTGAATAATTCTGCCTGCCATTGTATAAACTTGGTGCCATGTAACAAGTTCAGTCTTGTTTGTTTGTTATTTATTTATTTATTTATTTATTTGGTTTCCTAATGGATGGTTGCTGTTTTTCTTTTTCTTTTTCAAAATGCTTATGAGTACGAGTACAAAGGATCTGTATACTATTGAGTATACTATTGAGTTAACCAAAAAGAGTGTTTCAAAGTGGAAACTCACCTCATACTCACCTTCAACTCAATTTCAATTTAAAAAAACAGCAAAACTAGTCTTATGGTGAGTTGGAAAATAATATAAAGCAAGACCCTGCGCCACC
Source organism: Pohlia nutans (assembly GCA_022496805.1). Taxonomy (NCBI): domain Eukaryota; kingdom Viridiplantae; phylum Streptophyta; class Bryopsida; order Bryales; family Mniaceae; genus Pohlia; species Pohlia nutans. The sequence goes on from CM040085.1 coordinate 38,865,213, forward strand.
ACGGGCGTGGAACTTGTGACTTCCCCAATGCTAGAGGAAAGTTTCCATCTGCTCTTCCAAGCCAAGTGCCCCGACCATGGGAACTGTTCATGAACAATGTATGTCAAAAAATTTATTTATAAAGAATAGACTCCTCTCCAACTCCCTTTCAACTTCCCTTCTGTTTTTGGTTAACTCAACTATTGAGTTGATTGAAAACAAGGAGGTCTCTTTAGAGTGTTCATGCGGAGTCAACAATCTTATATAAGCAATTTATGACATGCTTTATTTATGAATAGTCTCTTGGTCCCTTCATAAATAGAGCCATAGGTTTGGGGGAACTTGTGGGAACTTTCTTTTAGCATTTGGGATTTGGGGAGGTCATGAGTTCCACTCTCATGGGCAATGTAGGATCTTTCTTTAGATTATTCTTCAACTTACCATAGATTAGTTTTTCTATCCTTTTGCTCTGAAAATGAGTTGAAAGTGAGTATGAAACACTCTTTTCACTTAAATCTCATGTTTGAATTTTTTGAGGGAAATTCAACTTTTAAAAAAAATTTACTGCTTGATTTTAGAATGAGCGAAGCCCAATAGGATTTCAAAGAACCTAACTTCATTTTCTAAGTGTAAGCGATTTGTGCACATACTATGAGCATTTGATGATCTACCATTTTCAGTTGGTTTTTTTTGTTTTTTACGATCATGGAATTTATAGGAAACTAAATGAAAAATGAAAAATTGTTTATGCTAAAACATTACTTTCCTACCCCACGGGGACACCCATTGAAATGAGTTTTTCCTCCCTTCATAGTGTTGATCTTGAATTGCAATTTTAGATTCTAAATTGTGTAAACAAATTATTTTGAGTGATCACTTGTTGGAATCTGTCAAAAAGCTTTGTAAAAGTTAAAGCTCTCTTTCTAACTTAAAGTATTCAATCCATAACAAGCAACCAAAATTTTAGGTCCCTCCGCACAAACAATCAAGAAGTTTTATTTACTTGTTTATTTATTCTATATATTATTATTATTGTTATTAATATTTCTTGTAATATAATAATAATAATAATAATAATATTATATGATCTTGTAAATATTTCTTCTATAATATATAAAAAGATTTCTTGTATAGTGTTGGGTCAATATTTGTAGCTTGAAGAGTGAAATTGATTCTTTGACTTCCGGAAACCTAGAATATGTTCATTGTGCAGAGGTAATTCTGAATAAAAAAAAATTGTGTTGAACATGGTTTCATTATGAGTCTAGATGAGTTAACCCCTAAGCGCTCAAATTTGCTGCCCAAATTTAACAGACTGCCTGGAAAAATAAAATAAAAATTTGAATATATATATAAAATACTACATCAAGTCTACTTTCCAATCCAAGTTGAATTATGGCAATCCAAATTAAACTCCACCCCGGAGAATTTTTTTAAGTAGATTACCTCAACATTGTCTTAGTGTTATAAAATTTTCTATTTGGGGAAAGTAATGATGATCCCTCCATCATTTCTTTTGCTTTTTTGAAGTTTACAATAGATAGCCCAACTTTAACCAATCATACTAAATTTTGAACTCTAAAATTGAAAATTAGAATTTATACAAATTTTCATAGGTTAATGCTTTTAAATTCATTAAAAAATGATCTAAAGTTATTTTTGGAAGTTTGACCGTACAAATAATTTGTAGAGATGATACTCTACATTTTGTTTATTGAACCAAAATTCATTGAACATATGGAAGGCACATATTATAACACATCTATATTTTGTTCAATACCCCTCAGGCTTTTAGGGGTTAACCTCTAAATGTACCAAGGTGTCCCTGAAATTGACAATTTGAGAAAAAGCATTATAAACTACTATTTAGAAGAATATTTTGGAATTGATAAACAAACGAAAGTTCTAAATTGTGAATTTTAGATTCCATCCGTACAGTTTGATTCACTAATACAATCACCAATATTTAATTATAAATTTTGAAAGTTAAAATTAAAAATTCCTTCTAAATTTGATTACAAACTAAATTCCAATATTTTTTGAGAAAAAATTGTTGGAATGAGTTTGAAATGAGATACTCTTAAATGTGGTGATACTTTGAATTTTTTTTGTTTCTTAAATTTATGACCTCATTTTTCACGATTCCACTTTGAACTAGAGTCAATGCAATTTTGGCTTGGTCAACGACTTGACATACTTCTACATTTGTAATTTTAGAAAAATATGTACTCTAGTATGACTAAATCCAGCCATTAGATACACTACAAGAAAACCAGCCCAATGTGACCGGATGTGACTAAGCGCATATGACTATGTAGTCACCTCAGTCATTGGTTTAGTCTAAAATCAGTCCTAAGAGGGTCCAGTCATGGACTAGTCATATAAGTAGTCATATTTTTGAGGACCTGGGTGGGAACGTCTACGGGAACGGGACATATGTTCTCCTGCCCGGTTCCTAGAGTCATGCTCTGAGTGCTTACTATGTGTAGTCATACTAATGTAGTCGGATTGTATGGGTATATGGTTTATGTATGTCTTACTGTAGTAATACAGTTGGTCTGGGTGACTACATGCAGTCATGTAGTAAATAACCTGACTAATAGTAGTCATATATTTCAATCAGATGATTTTGAAGTCCTCTACTAGTTGGCTGACTTGGCTCAATGGGTGAGTGCTGTAAAATAGGAGTAGGTCCATAATCTTCACTTACATAATAGCTTGTCTATTCAACACTACCATGTCTGCGCGCAAACATTATAGGATGTCATTTTAGGGCACCATTCTAGAAACACTACTAAATACACCTCCAAAAATCATGATTCCACTTGCTCTATCTTTCCACTTGCGATCCAGATGCACGAAATTGCCTTGTATGCTTAACTTTGCTACAGATTTCCCATGCTCACAAAAAAGCCGTTATTGATCACCTTCCCATACTTTTTTGAGATGTCAAAGTGATTGCAAAATAACGTAGTCATGTGGACAATTTTCTTTACTGGAATTAGTAATGACTGCGATATAACATAGTCATCGACACAGTTTCTTTTACTTATATTGGTAATGAATTGCATTTTAGTAACACTTATAAATACAAACTCAAAAATTAGTAACTAATTGCAAGAGAGTCCAAAAATCATGATTAGCACTTGCTCTATCTGTCCACTTACTTTCCAGATGCACGAAAATGCCTTGTATGCTTAACTTTGCTTTAGATTTCCCAGGCAGACACATTGGGCTATAATTGATCACCTTCCCATTTTTTTTGGAGACGTCAAAGTGATTGCAAAATAACGTAGTCATGTGGACAGTTTTCTTTACTTAAATTAGTAATGAATGCAAAATAACATAGTCATCTAGACAGTTTCCTTTACTTAAATTAGTAATGAATTGCGTTTTAGCAACACCTATAAATACAACTTCAAACAATTACTAACTAATTGCAACAGAGTCCAAAAATTGGTTTCCCATGTTGACAAATGAGCTATTACTGATGACCTTTCCGTACTTTTTTGAGATATCAAAGTGATTGCAAAATACTGTAGTCATGTGCATAGTTTTCTTTACTTATATTGGTAATGATTGCAAAATTACATTTCGTTGCTAGAAAGTTCACATTGTTTGAAGGCTGATTCCCCCGCCCCCCCCCCCCTCCTTAGCTCAAAAAAACCTTCTTTTATGTTGAAACTGAATTTACCAAATCTGAAATAAACTCACTTTATTTTTTATCAAGTGAATTGATTCTAGTCATCATGACTATTTCATTTACTCTGGTTAGTCATCATGACCGTTTCATTGACTGTAGATTAGAATTGCAGCTATGGAATAGGATGGCGGCTAGGAATAGGGTGGCAGCTAGGAATAGGGTGGCGGCTAGGGTTTCAGAGGAGATTAGGGTGGCGGCTCCTTCTTAAGGGGCTTTTGAACCTTCTCTCTCATTTTGTCCACTTGTAACTTGGTTAGGAATGTTAGAGAGGGGTAGAGGTGCTGTGGATGGAGTCTTAGTGTAGGATTGTATACATTTGTGTGTGTTAGTAAAGGTTTTCAGCCCCTACTATGAGTGAAATCACATCATGAGTGGATTTTGGGCTGCATAATTCTATGGATTTGTTTGATCTATGTATTCGGCGGATCAGGTTACAAAATTGTTGTGCCTTAGTTCTTTAGAAATTCATTATGCCAAGTTCGTGACTGTTTGTATGCATTCATATGGAACGAGTGACCAGGCTTGACTAGATTCAGTCACGAAGTTAGAATACGTGACTGATATTAGTAATGACGTTAGAATATGTGACTTCTCACAGTCATAGAATTTGAATAAGTGCCATGAGCCTTGGAGAAGTACATCTTTGTATCAAAGCAACAGTTTAGTCCCAACTGATCCTTGTTTTGTGTTTTTTTTTATTATTATAGGTTGTACAAGAAGATGAGGACCCGGAGTTCAAGAAGGGTGACCCTGTGAGACTCAAGGGAATTGAAGAATCAAAATCATTCTATGAAAATCATCAGAATCAAAAATAATTCTATGAAAATCATTTGCATGACCTGACGCAGTGCTCACAACCGCACGGTTGACTTGTAATAGTCAACAGATCTCATTATCACCCTACTCTGAAACTGAAATCTATGACTACACACCGTAAGAATGGCAAATTCGACTACATGGCATACATTTGCATTAGACTACGGACAGTCAAGTCCTAGTCAGATGCTTCCGATTTAATATTGAAATTTGACTCCCAGTAGTGAAAGAAACGAGTATACAAGGACTCCATGCAGTCATCAGATGATATGGGTGACTATGTGTAGTGAAGAATATTTGACTTTACAGCGTCGTATTATCTCACGTGTGTGTATGATGCAATACAGTCACAACCACATCACTATACGTAGTGATCAAACCATTGCTAGATTCTCTAATACCTCACTATAATTAGTCATGTCCATCTCATGATTTCAACATTGGAGACTATATATAGTCACTTCGATGTGGCTCTACAGAGTCGTATTCTCCCAACTCAATGTATGACTCAATTCAGTCACCATCTCACTACTATGCGTAGTGATAAAACCTGTCATGTATTGACTCATACCTCACTAAAAATAGTCATGCCAATCAGTCGCTATTTGCATATAGATGACTACGTGTAGTCATAAATGTATGACTATATAGAGTCATATGGTCCCAAGTCCCACTGCAGGTCCCGTTTTGAGGTCCCAAAACACTGTGGGAACGCAGCATTGGGAACAAGAAGTGTCCGATATGACCCCCAGTCAGATTGTCCGAAGCGACTAAGTCGAAATGACTACAAACAGTGCTAGTCACATTTTGGTTTATGCCCTGTTGTAGTCATAAAACCTAGTCACATTGGGCTGGTTTTCTTGTAGTGGATAGGACAACAACTTGATGAAGAATCTCCAAAAAATTGAATGAGTTTCATCCAAGCATTGATGAAAACGTGAGAAGGCTTTGAATCCGTTCGTGATCCAGTTTTTGGACGCTGGGACGTTTAGGGGTTAACCTCGAAAAGCGAGCCTAAAAGCCTGAGGGGTATTGTACAAAACAGAGAACACCCAATTCGCTAATTTTGCACTTGGCCATATAATCATGCACTTGGCCCCCAAGCGTATTAAAAAAATAGTTTGAAAAATCTCTTAAAAAACAGGGATTTTTGTCTTTCTACAATCCCCTGCAGTATAATGAAACTATTATTTAATTTATTTCTCATCCTTATCTTTATCTATTATTTTATCTTTATCTTTAATTATCTTATATTATCTTTTATCTTGTATTTTATTCTTGTCTTCTTTCTTGTCTTCCTTCTTCTTTTTCTTCTAGTCTTCCACTTGTCTTCCTTTTTTTTCCTTCACCTTGCCATTTTTGGAGTTTAAACGATAATTTAAAAAAAAATAAAAATCAGGGAGCAGGCTGAATCCAATACAGGCCCGCAAAAAAAACCAGAGTTTTTTTTTTCCCCCCGGATTTTCCGGGCAGGGAGGGTCTTATTTTGAGCCTCCCTTCCTCACTCCCCCCTCTCCCCTATATAAACTCTCTCTCACTCTGCGTCCCTCACACTCTCCTTTCTCCCCTTTTCCTCTCTTGTTCTTCTCCCTCTCTTCTATGTCCCTTCTCCTCAATATAAAGGAAGAAGAGAGAGGAGGAAGAAAGTGTGAGGGAGGGAGAATGAGGGAGGGTTTATATAGGGGAGAGGGGAAAAAAAGGAAAGGAGAGGAGGGAAGGAGAGTGGGTCAAAATGAGAGTAGAGTCCGCACGTGCGGACCCTCTTTGCCCGGAAAATCCGGGAAAAATAAATAAATAATAAAAATAAAAATAAAAAACATTTTTCATTTCAAGGCTTGTATTGGATTCAGCATGCTTCCTGATTTTTATTTATTTTTAAATTATTGTTTAAACTCCAAAAATGGCAAGGTGAAGAAAAAAAAGGAAGACAAGTGGAAGACTAGAAGAAAAAGAAGGAAGACAAGAGGAAGACAAGAAAGAAGACAAGGAAAAAAACAAGATAAAAGAAAAAGATAAGATAAAGATAAAGATAGAAGATAAAGATAAGGATAAAAAATAAAATAAATAATTGTTTCTTTACAATGAAGAGATTGTAGGAAGACAAAAATTATTGTTTTTTACAAAAAAATTCAAACAATTTTTTTTAAAGCCAAGTTTGCTCATGAAATGAGTGCACTTGGCCAAGTGCAAAATTAGGGAATTGGGTGTATTACATTTTCTTTACTACATTGTCCACTTTCACAAGCTTCACACTCTCTATGAACTCCAAAACTCCAAACTCTCTAAACTCCAAAACTTCAGACTCTCTAAACTTCAAACCCTCTTTGAACTCCATACTATATAAGTCCATCACAAACCAAACATATTTTCCTCACTCGAGTATAGTGACGAATATAGTGGTTCACAAGTTTATTATGGTGACAAATTTATTTGAGCTTGAAGTGAGTTTTTTTTAATTGGAGCTTATTACAAATTTTGAAGACTACTATTTATTTATGTTGTATTTTTTGCAAGCGCTATGCTTGTATGACAATGAGGTCTTCTGGTTCAATTTCCGTTGGATTTTTTTGAGTAGCAATGTTATATATATATATATATGATTTGGTGCTGCTAGTGAGTCATCATAAGTGGAAAAGTTGTAACAACCAACTAGCCCCATCCCACCTACTTGAGGCAAATTTTTATGCCAAGCTAGCAAAAACAAACAAAAATAAATAAATAGTAGTCTTCAAAATTTGTCACCAATAATAAGCTCCAATAAAAAAAACCTCACTTCAAACTCTACTAAATTTGTCACCTTAATAAACTTGCAAATCACAATATCCATCACCATAATACTCACGTGAAGGAAAATCATTTTGGTTTATGATGGGCTTATGTGATATGGAGTTTAGAGAGAGTGTGGAATTTAGAGAGTCTTGGAGTTTTGGAGTTTGGAGAGAGTGTGGAATTCAAAGATTCTTGACTTTTGGAGTTCAGAGAGTGTAAAGCTTGTGAAAGTGGAAAATGTAGTATAGACAATGTATCCAATAAACACGTTCAATAAAAGTGTGATTAATGTGCTCAACCCTTAATGGACATGGTACGTTTGAGGGGCTTAGTTTTGAAAGAATAATAGGAAAAACCTTAGATATTAGGGTTTTCCGCAAACTCGATTTTATTGAAATTTTGGAAAACGTAAATTGAGTGAGGTTCATTAATAAGCAAAAAACAGAGCATGCATGCGTTTGATGAGCCGATGGTGGAGACACAAACATTGATTTGGATTTGGCTTAGCATAAAACTAATTTGGGGATTTGACAGCAAGCAAAGCATTGATTTGGATTTGGCAACAAGTTAATTTGGGGACATCATAGGTGAAGTCAAAGTTTGGGGCTCCCTGATTTACCTAAAATTTGTTGGATCAAGAAAAATAAGGGTCTAAAGCTTTTGGGCACCATTTTTGGAGCCTTGAAACTTCACACCTCCAATTTTTTAAAAGTAATTGACACGTTTACTTTTATTGGGTTCTCAACCATATTTTTCACAAACTTTGATCCAATCACCTCTCTTTTACAAACTTTGCGGACAACTCTATTGTGAACCAAAAAAAAGAAAAGATTGTTGCATTGGACAATAGCTGGCTTTGCAAGGCTAGATTTTGATATCATACAGGTTTTAGAAAATTGTGTATGCACGTGGAAATGCTTGAGTGTGGAGGGGAGTGCGTGTAGAGAAGTTCGGGCACATGCCGGCTCGGGTCAAATTACTAATCAGCAGCGATCGAGGCAAATGGGCTTGCTTGTTCAATGTTCAATCACTCACTGGCCCAACCTCATAAGCTACAACCGTTGCAGTTGTTGGCCAAATAGTGATTTACTGCTATCACTGACTGTAGTTGGGAGATGAACAGTGACTGGCTGCAGTCATGCAGTCGTTGGCCGTCATAACATTCAGTAGTCTTTGAGAGCATGCGCAACAGTGAGAGGGAAAACCCTCACTCCAACGTCATTTGATTTGAGATTCAATGAGAATTACGGTTGGTTGTCCTATTACCAACCACTGCCCCAAAACCAATCACCCTAATTTCTAGATTTTCAGAGGGAAGATGTACCTCATTTGTACATTAGAGCATGTGATCGGATTTGGGTCGCAGGTTAATTTCCACTTTGGCATTTTGTATAAAATTGACAAATGCAAATTAAATGTTGCAAATATTTGCAATCCTCATGAAATCCTATTTCGAACGCGGTCATAATTTTTTTCCGGATTTACCGCTGCCAAATATAGGTCAGATTGTTTAAGTGGTTGGTAATAGGACAATCAACCTTAGAGGGGGTGGGCAGCATGCTACCCAAGCAACAAGCTTATTTTCTCAAACCAAAGATATTTGCAAATATTGGAAAACCCCAAAAAAAGAGCGCATGTGTAAGATTCAATGCATGAGGGAGTATCATAACAAGTTACTATAGTTAGCTAATTATTACAACGCCATATGTCACATGCTCATTCCGTGCTAGTCCCTCCCTATGTTGTGATTGTCCCCATGTTGCTTTGTTGTTTCCCATCTTAGCGTCAAAAAATCAAAGCTGCCAAGAGAAGAGTAAGGTAGGAGGCTCTAAATCCGCCACTTTAAGGGATGTGAATTTATGAGGACACAAGGAGAACTGAGCATGATTTTTCACCGGAAGACAAATCCAAGCAAAGACCAACATACTTTGAATCAAATATTTTGGATGTTCTTAAAATGAATTATGAATTTCTGAAGTTGAAATGACATGGGTTCTAAAGTGGTGCTTTTCAACATGGGTACATCCAAAATTTCAAAAATTTCGTCCTTGGTAGAGTGCGGGTTTAGAACTGTGGCGGGTTTAGAGCCTTCTATCTTGTATTGCGTCCTAAACTCAAATAAAAGCCACTACCAAGCTATCTTAGTGTTTGACGGATGCTTTCCTAATGTTGTCGGGGTGATGTTTACTTCAAACGTCTACTAAATTGGCGTTTGACTGGTACTTCCTGGTTGGTGGGGGGCTGTCAGTTACTGCTTTTGCTATTTCAGTGAATGAGCTTTCAAAAGCTTTGGTTTTTTTAAAATAGACCCAAGGAAGACCCACTCCATGTAGATGCGTGTCAAGCCAAGGAAGCCCATGTGACAGAGCATCCCTGAGAATAGAAACTGAGGTTGGGAAAATTTTGGGCACCGTTTTTGGTGCCTTGAAACTTCAGATCTCTAGTTTATTTAAAGCATCTAACATGTCTACTTTTATTGGGTTCTCAACCTCTCTTTTCACAAACTATGGTCCAGTCACCCCACTCTGGACCACTTTGCGGATAACTCTAGTGACCATGGTTTTTTTTTGCCACCATAGTGCCAGACTCCAATGTTGTGGCACAGTCACAATGGTCTAAATTTGAAAGGACCACTCTCCATTACATGCATGGAGCACTGCTACAGTGCAAAACAAAAAAACCCTGATAGTAACTTAGTGAGTAATGAAGAACTACAGTACACGGAGTATTGGACCTTTATCCACGGTGACTCATTCAACCATGAATGAACGAATCCATCCATTCATCCATGGACAAACCTCACTGTTCATCCATTTCCTCTCGTCTCGTATCTCTTTCATCCGTCCACCGACGACATCTCAACTTGGCTACTCTGTCTTTTCTCTGCGTTTGATTGCGTAGCTGCGTTGGTTTCTCAGCTATGGCCAAAGAATGCCTGGAATGTCACGCCCAGCTAAACTTACTGCAAAGGGATCAATTCCGTGACTGATGAGTTTTGAGTTGGCGTTTGCGTTTTAGCCTTTTGCAATTAGGCGGCGGGATTCGTTCCAAGCTGAGTGGGGTTTGACGATCATGGATCACGACGATGGCAAGGTAACATGCATGTTGGTGTTTGCCGTTGGATGCACGCGTCGTGTTTCGAACGGCGAGGATGCTTTTTTGGCTCAGCTCGTAAATAGTTTCCTTTCATTGATTTTCTCCGACCGATGAGTGACGTGTTGGTGTTTTTAAACAGCCGGTGTTGATTTGAAAGTGAAGCTCAATTAGATTAGGGTTCTAGATTGTGTGCTTTTTTAGTTGAACAGAGAGAAAATGTTTGTGCAGTGGTTAGAGAGGAGGTTGATAGAAAGACAAGCTCGGTGCATGCTGTTTGTTATGTTTGTTAACTCCTTCGTTCGGTGTTGATAAACTAGGTAGTAGCTGATGACGTTGGTGTTTTCAAACTGTTGTTGATCATGCCCTCTTTGTTATAGTGAATGTTTGTTATTGTGTATGCAGTAGCTAATATTATTGTTGATAAACTTTGCTGATGGTGTTGGTGTTGAAGCTAGGTAGTAGCCAAAGTTGGTCTTTGATCATGTGCTTATTTGATAATGTGTATGCTATTGTGTATTTCGATGTGTAGATGCAACCGCAACTCCACTATCAGCAAATTCAAAAGCAACAATTGTCCGATTTTTGGGGTCAACAAATGCAAGAGATGCAACAAATTAATGGTATGTAGTTGGAGCAATGTTGGACTCTTTGCAACATGCTATGGCTATTAGTAATATTTTGTGATCATTCAAGAAATGAGATTATTAGTTGGCATTACATTTTTGACACTTGCGTTTTATGTGCTTCTTCAGATTTCAAGACTCATCAATTGCCACTCGCACGCATTAAAAAAATCATGAAGTCTGATGAAGATGTCAAGGTCAGCATCTGTTTGTCCTCCTTCCTCTTCTTCATTTAAGCCTGTCTCTCTTCCTTGGCCAGTTTTACAAGCACTAAGCTTTGCTTGCCTGGTAGTTGTGTGTGGGTGATGAGCCTGGGGGGATGAATTATGATATTTTTTTCCATGCTTTTGCGTTTTCAGTCACCCACAAAAAAATGGCATTGCTAAGATATTGTGTTCTCAATCATGTGGTTTTTTTTGGGGGGGTAACAGATGATTGCAGCAGAAGCTCCAGTCTTATTTTCAAAAGCTTGTGAGATGTTTATCTTGGAATTAACGCTTCGGTCTTGGATTCACACTGAAGAGAATAAGCGACGAACGCTTCAAAGAAATGATATTGCGGGCGCCATCACCAGGGGTGACATTTTTGACTTTCTTGTAGACATTGTTCCCCGTGATGAGTTGAAGGTGCATTTTCTAGCCCATCAAACATCTTAAATACCGTTCAGTCTGTTGAAATTGACCTCTTTGTCTCATCCTGATATTTCTACTATTCTCACAGCATATATGTTTGGGTTGGGTTTATGAATTATTTTGGTCAGCTTTTCCTTTGATTTTGTTTAGACCCCATTTTCATGCATTTGTGCCCAAGCCCAAAACAGAAATTCCATCATAGTAACTTTCAAAACATGTTTCTATTGTTCAAAAATGTAGGACGTGATTTCTTCTTACATTTTGTTACCTTCCGTGAATGATTTATTTCAATGGATGGAAGTGGCCATTTAGGCACTTAGGAGTTACTGAAGCCTATTTTATTTCATGTAAAATATATAAATGTATTCTAGGAGGAGGATTTGGGCGTTCCATGGAGTGGAGTTGCTGGCGAACCTGTCCAATACGGAGGAATGTTCTACCCAGCAATGCCTGGGCAGCAAATGCATCATCCTATGGGAGCTCCTGTAAGCACCTTCCTAACATATCTATATTATTGGCTTTGAATTATACACTACCAAAATGGGTGTTGTTTTTGACATTGTTTTTAGAGTAAAAAAAACTGTTTTTCGAACCTAAAATGTCAAAAACAACACTCTTTTTTGGTAGTGATATGATATAGCTAAAGGATGGATGCAATTAGTATTTGTCTGTTCGATCATTTATCACATTTTTTGGAGTATCTACGCTGCCCTGCCCTCACATTTGTGATGTCTGAGGCAGAAGCTTGTACTTTAAGCTCAAGTAAAAATTTAATATGTAAGTTCAGCAGTGCTTATCATCACAGTTGTCATGATGTAGGAGATGATGGTCGGCCAGCCAGCCATTCCGCCAAACTCGCAAATGATGTATCAGCCACCACAGGTAATTCATTGCAGGATTTCAAACCCGTGATCGAGTTAAGTAATTGCAGAGATCAACTTTCAGATCTAGATGCGAGTTTTTACAGACAGCTGATTTCACATGTGACGAGTGATTTGGTTAACCCCTATTTAAGTGCCCAAACCGCTTCCAGGAATAGAAAGAAGAAATCATACCCTCCATTTTTGAACGATAGAACGTTTTGAAAGTTACTATAATTGACTATTAGACTTTCTGGTTTTGTGACTAGGGGGCACAATTTGTGCATGTCGTTTCTATATGTATTGTCTTTGTGGAATAACGTTTTATGAACACAGGCTCGTCCAAAACACATTACTTCTGCTGTTTAAAGCACTTACTTGGTAATGAATTTTGTGTAACGAGCTTGTTTTCCGTTGTTTGTGCTCTTCCAGGCTGGCTTTGCACCTGAGCAGCAGCAGCAACAACAACAACAACAACAACAATAGCAACAACAGATGCAGTGATGGCTAGAGAACCAAAGAAGAGGTTCTTCTAAGGTTGAAGTGAGAGAGCATCACATGGGGTGACATTCACGGTGTCTGTGCTATTATATGGCAGGAGTCAAAAACACGCACCTGTGCTCCTGGTAACGAGAGCACGTTTTCTTTGGGCATTTGACTTCCATTTTGAGGAGCTTTGTAGGTTATGGCTGGGTCCACTAATCTTCGCAGCAGAGGTTGTATTTAGTTTGGCAACGCATCCAGGGCAGTTGAAGCCCCTGATTGCATTTCTTGCAAACTTTGTGAGTACGCAGGCCCAGTATCTGCATTTGCATGAAAATTCTCGACACAGCAATCCATGAGCTTCTGTTTCTCATTTTACTTTCTCTCTTTCCTTTTGGTTCCCAATGCAGTCATACATCGCTTTATTCACACATTTTTGAAATCTATAGATGTACTAGGTTTTTATGAGGTGTTTCAATGAGAGAAAGCAAGGGCTGTGATAGAGAAGGTAGGTTAAAGAGTGTTACCGAAGTTGTCCCATATGTTTTGGGATACTGGAAGTGAGGGTGAGGGTATATAGGCTTTGGGGTTTGGCAGGTGAGGTATACCTTTCTCGGCCTTTTGGCTAAGATCAAGTGTAGTATCTGTTCTTATCAGTTTAATATCTGATACGGGTCTCATCGAGGCCCATGATATTAATCTAATTTTTCAGCGGGTGCGGGTCCATCCGGCAGCTTGCTGCCCGGCCCCGCGCGTGTCGCCTTGGTCTTGCACTACTTCCTTGGCTGGCGCAGCCCCCACTTCCCCTCCCTACCAGGAGGGACCCAATGAAAACCCTAAATTGGACTTGGATAAAATGTAAGCAGTGTTGGAACACAACCAGTTCTCAGGTCGAAATATTGAACGAGTTACGATTTCCTTTTTATGGCTTGTTTTTACTATCCAGCCGTAATGAAGTGTCTGTGTAGTGTCTCCCATGGTGGGGCAGACAACAAATAAATTTTAACTGAAGGATGTGTGCATAGAACCTATTGGAGCATCTCCACGGTAATGTCAACCAGTGTACGCAATTGTGTTATTTCGGCCTTCCTCTACTACAGTCCAAAGTGGCTTAGGAATTGATGCAAAGCTTTCCGGCCAACTCTCCAACCCTCTTTGCTGGGCCCAATTGAAGTTAGAGAAAATTCTCTACGATTCCTCCGATCCCTGACAAATGCTTGAGATTCGGAGGTGAACATTAAGGGGGCTGAAGAACATTATGACTAAAAACTACAAACATGATGGATTTTTTCAAATTCTTCTCAAATCCATATTGCGTCTATCAAGTTTGTGGAGTTTGTCATAGGGACTGCCTTTTTGACTGCTTATCCTAACAGATTCGGCTGGGGTGATCGGAAAGATTGAAGTCATAGAACTGTAATAGAATGCTACGCTATATCCCCAGAGTGTGTTCAACAAAAAACATTCAACAAAAACCTCAACCAAAACTTTGATATAGAATAACAGTTATGGTAGCTAAGTAGGAAGTCCTGAGAAGGTTAGGCAATCAATTCTCTGGCCCTAGTGAAACAAGCTCCTTGTATCCCGATAATCTAAGAATTTAGAAGTTATGTACTTATGTCCTTGCTGAAACAAACCAAAATGGAATAGTATTCAGACTGAATTCCACGATGCAGACAATAATATCAGAGCCATGTAATTTTTAACTACAGGTTAAAAGTAGATGGGTACAGTTGCAAGAAACGCTTGAAAGAAAATCTACCCCAAGGCAGAATGGAATAAGAATTGTTATGGGACAAAGGATCTAAAAATACAGGGGAGGAATTTAAGGTTGACTAGGCCTTCGTTTTCCACCATCAGACCTTGACTTTTTCAACACAGTAACAGCACCCACTTTCATGTCCGGTTGTGGTGCACTTCGCCTGCTACTGGCAGGAGAGGCAGCCGGAGCCCGTGACCTTGGGGCTACTTGATGTTGTTGTTGTTGTTGGGAACCTCTTACATTCCCAGATGAGCCTACACTAAAACCCCGAGCAGCAGCCTCCCTCATCTCCGCCGTATTAAACACTAAGTGCGAGCTAACTACAGTCCTACTTCCTGTGTGTTCCCTACCTTTACGTTTCTTCTTATGTATCACAAGATCCACAGGATGCATAATCCCTTCATCAGACTCCGCCTCTTCTTGTACCAACTCTTTCTCCTTCACACTACTTTTGGCTTTACTCTTGGACTTGCCCTTTTTGTCCTTCGACTTTTCCTTCCCTCCCTTCTTGCTTTTCTTGCCTTCCTGCTTGGGCGCCTCCTCCTTTGGCACCCGGACCAATGATATCCTTGTGGAGCTCCTTGCATTGGTAGGAGTTTCAACTTGTAATGACTCAATGACCGCAGGAGGAGGAGGTCTACGAACACCCCGTGGGCCTGTTACAATGGGACCCTGTAATACACCCCGTGGACCAGTTACAACAGGAGCCTGCAATACACCACGTGAACCGGATACCAAAGGACCCTGTTGGGGCAACAATGGTGCATAACTTCGTACTCGTGCAGAAGAGAAGTCCACCTCGGGAAATACAAGGGACATCCGTGAATCAAACAATGCGAGTAAGCGACGTGCATCTGCTTGAACCTGCGTGCAAATCCATTCATAGATACGTAAGCTGACAGCGAGTGGAAATATAAGAATCAGTTTGCAAGTGTAAAATCGTGCGGAAATCAAAATGTTACAACCTATCCCCCCTGGGTCTCTTTCAGAAAGGAGTCAAAGTCAGAAACCAAGCAAAAAATGAGTTTCAAGGAACCATTACCTCTGCAGAGGTACTATAATAGCGAACTGCATTATCGATCATAAGGTGAAAATCTGATGCAAACTCCAGAACATTTGGGTACTCCAAACGATCCAGTTTCTCCTCAATTGCCTGAGCGGTAATAGGTCGGGCTATAATTTTGTAATACTCAGGCAATTCACTCCGCTTAGGTAGCTCCAGGAAGAGTGCTGCCATCTGCCTGCCATCCTTGTTCATTGCTCCATGCAATTTACTAAGCACAGATTTGCACTGCATGTACCAAAATCAAGCATATCAAGATGCAATTCTTAGGAAACATATCTCTGAACTAAAATGATGAATCGACACTTTTGGCCCATACCGACAAAATTAGACAATACAGAATACCAGAAATTGCAACAAGATCAAGAGAGAACGTAAACATATAGATAATTACCTTCTTTTGCTGTCCCTCAGGCAGGCGACCTTTGTCACCAGTATAGCTCCCCAGTAAACCTGCTTGAGTTCTAACAGGTTCTACAACAGGATCCTGCAACCCGTTGGTCCGATTGTGCTTGAACACAATGCGCGGCCGTGGTGGTGCTTGCGCTTCTGAGATACTGACACTCCTCTTCTTTGCAGTGCCACCCCAGTGATCTGTCTTCTCATATGACTGCTGAGGAGGGTCAACGGTTCCAAAGTTTGACCATGGCAGGGATTTCTGCTCCACCCTAGTATTGGAGCGGAAGGACAGTGAAGGATGGGTTTCTCGCTCCATGAAAGACCCATTACTGATCTCTCTCTCGCCTAGCCCATCTAATTGAGCAGTGCGACGGTGGCTGCGGCTGCGTTTCCTTTTCTTTTGTGGTTGTATGGTGTAATCCTCTTCATCCTCTGCAATCTCCTCAGCTTCCTCCCTCCCTTCCATCCAGCTTTCAGACCGCTGATCTGAATCGACTGATGCAGCTATCTCCCCTTCCTCAAGCTCATCACCCTATCCACCCAAAAAATTCAAACTATTAAGCAAGTTATGTCCCAAACACCATTCTAATCTTACCCCTAAGTTCCCAAATGGCCAAAAGTGGCCACTTAAAATTACAAGTTAAAATAATCGTTTCAGAAACTTCAAAGAAGGTAACAAATTGTATCAATAGAAATAAAAAATCGTGTCCTACACTTTTGAACGATATAAATATGTTTTAGAAGTTACAATAATCGACTGTTGGCTTCCAAAGTGGACTTTTTATTTGGTCCTTCGGGGTTAATATTCTTAGAAAGAGGCCACAAAAGAACATAAAAGAAGGCACACCTCTTCTGTTCTACTTGGTCGAGATTCCAAGGCCGATAGAGATGCAAATTTTTTCGATTGGCTAGTGGCAGCTCCACGTTGGGGTTTCACTGGAGATATCTCGCCATCATCAGAAGATACGTCGGGAACCAATTCACCTTCCTCTTCGACATCTTCTTCCTCTGGTTCACCTCCCTCCTCTTCCTCTTCGTCATCATCGTCAACTTCCTCAATTACCTGCAGCGGGCAGAAAAAGCTCTAAGTAAAAAACTTGAACACCACAAAATGGTTTATGGTCCATTGAAATATTGGAGACGCCAATGGAAAAAAGGAATGGGGCTGAGTACGCTGGACATAACAGAGATGTCTATTCTTGAGTACATGTCAGATGAATACCTCTTCAATAATCTCTTCCTCTTCGATTAGCTCCTCACCATCTTCTGCGTCCATCATGGCTGTACAAAGAGAACCACAATTTCAACCCCAAGGCTTGTTCCAACTCCTCAGATATGTCATAGAAATAAATTTTGACAATGAACCACAAGAAGTCAGAAAATGACTGGAAGTGCACCTTCATCTTGATCTTCCCCTTCGTCAACGCCTCCTTCCTCTTCATCGTCAGCATTCGCAGCAGATAACACCTCTTCAATAACTGATTCTCGTTCATCCTCTTCCATCTCCTCGGCATCCTTTTCAGGATAAAAATCATCGTCTATTTCTACCTCGCGGTAATTCTTGTACCTGCTTGTACTCTTGGAGCGTTTCTCAAGAGGTTTTGGAGGCACAGGACCCTTCGCCACCTGGGTAATCAACCGATCTTCGGCTTCCTGTGTACCCACAGCTCCCAAGAAACCCTTCTTCATGGCCTCTTTGGAAGTAGCTTCGATTGCAGCATTGACCTCCCGAGAACCAACACGCATCCATTTAGGAACTTTCTGGTGAGGGAGGAGATCGCCAGACCACTTGTATTCCTCATCCATCTTGTCAAAAAGTTCTAATTCCTCATCTGTCCTTGCTATCATTCGGTTCACTTCTTGTAAAGACGGAACATCATGAACTGTTTGTTGATACCTTTCCTCATCATGCAATAGAGCTTCCAGTGTCAATCGTCTCTCCTCCTGGGTGGTCCGTTGATCGAACCTCCCGGCATTAATGACCTCATCAGCCATATCGATTTTATGCTGCTGAATATTGTTGCGAACCAAGCTCTCGACAGAGCCCACATACCGATCCTTACCAGCCTGAACCATATACAACGAGGATCATTAGCAACACCTTCACTAATACAAGAAGCAACAAGAATGAACCCGCAGGCCAGAACCGGAATACAATAACCAAAGATACAGGTGAAAAACGTGAAGACAAAAATCTCCAAATTTGAGTCACAAACTGGCTGAACAATAAGGAACAACAAAACCAAGAGTTTAATGATTTTGGAGTCCTGAGTACCAATTCATCATCATTCTCGTCCAAGGAACCCCCACTCCGCAGCTCATCCTCCTTCTCGTAGCTTGGGGTACTTTCCACAACAGCCTCCATATAAATAACACGAACTTCTCTCTTTTGACCTATGCGATGTGCACGAGCAACTGCTTGCTCCTCATTTTTTGGATTAGGATCAGGATCGTACACAATCACCGTGTCGGCTGTCTGGAGATTAAGCCCTCTTCCAGCAGCTCGAATACTAAGTAGGAAGATGAAACAATCAGAATTTGGCCGATTAAATTCAACAATAGCTGATTCTCTTGCCTCAAGGGTTGTCATTCCATCAATGCGACGGTAGATAAGCCTTCGCCACTGTAAGTAGTCTTCTAGTATATCCAGTAACCTAGTCATAGTACTGAAAAGCAAAACTCGGTGGCCTGTCTTATGCAGCTTCACAAGGATTCGATCCAGTATCCACAGCTTCCCGCATGTACGTACTGACATGTCCCCTTGACCATGAAACCGTGGAGGATAATTTAAGTAAGGATGATTGCAGACTTTACGTAGTTCCATACACTTATTCTGCAATGGCGCATACGCTCGTGCAAGGCGCTTGCTGTTCCCTGCAATCCTTTGAGCCTCATCGTCGGGATCCAAACGCAGAGTCCCAGTTGATTTCACCCAATCATAAATTGCTGCCTGGAATGCTGACATTTTGCATTTGAGGACTACAGACACCTGTAGAAGCAGCATAAGAGTGCATGAGGATCTAACCAGTACATTACATCAAGTGCTAAGAGCCAATTCTTTTTGCAAAACCAATTTGAGCCAGAGTCTGCATGAGTAGCGATACTCGACCATCACACGACATTGATTGCACTAAATGATGGTAAACATGCTATTACCTTGGGAGGAAGAGATCCTTCCACATCCTCAACACGACGCCGCAGCATGAAAGGCTCCAGAATCTGATGAAGCCTGTGAATAACAATGACCTTCTTCTCAGTCTCCAGCCAATCGTCCTCTTCAGTCTGTGTAGCCTCCTTCTGGAAGGGTTTTGAAAACCACTCGTGAAAAGATTTACTGTTGTCAAACACTTCAGGGAGTAGCAGATTGAGGAGTGACCACAGTTCATGAAGATCATTCTGCACAGAAACAAACACCATCAGTACTCTCAGAGCATGTCAAAAATAAACTGAATTAAATTAAATGGGACAAATTTTAATAAGGCATGCATACACATTATCAAACAGATATGTATTAAATAAACGATCTTAAGAGATCACAATTTGTGTACCTGTAGTGGAGTGCCGGTAAGCAGCAAACGCCGCGAGCAACGGAATCGATCGAGATCACGGGCAAGACGTGATTCACGATCCTTCATTCGCTGAGCTTCATCAATAATTATGTATTTCCAATCCACTTTTGCCAGTTTGGATCGATCACGCATAATAAACTCATACGTTGTCACCAAAACATTGAACTTCATTGAGCAAACCTCCTGAGACGCGCAAACAAAATGTCAAATTATGCTACAAGTAGATCTGACGATAGAACTCAATTATAAAGATGTGATACCAAAAATAAGTCAAAAATATAATCAGGAAACTGACCTGGGCAAATATTTTGGCACGTGCATCTTTATGCCCGACATAATATATACACGAGACAGATGGAAGCCATCTGAGTAGTTCACTCTGCACCCACAGATAAGTCCAAATGGCATCAGGGAGACTTCTATGAAGACTATGAGAAAACCAAGAATATTTTAAAAGAAAATTAGTCATCTGACTAGACAACAGGAAATTCTGATTATTATAAACAAACAAAAATTGTGGTGCAAGAAACTACCTTCCAGTTAACCATGACAGCGTTAGGTACAATAATTAAGTGAGGCCCGTAGTTGCCTTTATACTCCATAAGATAAGCAATGAGTGCCATCACCTGTAAGTCCATGAACAGAAAAATGGTAAGCTATAACATTTCATGCTACCGGATCCAGGTTTTTGAGGAAGTGGAGGTTGTGTAGCTTGAATTCAGAAAATGCAATGTACAGATAGTGCATGCACCATATGGAGAACCGATTTCTGCTAAAATTTAAAGGAGCATTCTGAGCTCTCATTAGTGTCCATGCAAAATTAATTCAGAAACACAAATCTCACAAAATGTTTATCAATAAAGTGCACCCTCACCTGCACTGTTTTCCCGAGACCCATCTCATCAGCAAGTATGCCATTCAGCCTATTATTGTACAATGATAGCATCCACTGTAAACCCACCTGTCAATTAACAGAAAAGAGGGGGAAAAAATTAGGACAGAGATTCTCTCATTTCGATTTTCAACACCAGATATCCCCTATACATAAAACCAATCAATACCACTGCTTCTCAAGGTGAAATTGTGTTTCAGTATCTCCTAAATCAAAGCACCATTAAGGCTCGGAAATCTTCTCCATCGAAAAACCGATAATTACCATTTGATAGTCTCGCAATATACCAACAGCAAGCATTGATGGTTGTTTAACAATCTTCTCATGAACCGCGTGAGCCAAGCTGTAATATCTGTAATGCCAATCGATAGATAATGTCAATCTCAAAAGAAGCAAGAGCCGGTCTTATCACCTTCATGCGTACCAACCAGAAACAGTGCAACTTCAATAGCCCACATGCCACAAGACGGATTCCTTACTTTCATGAGTTTAGTGTGACAATACTCAGATCAATATCCAAGTCCAAGGTCACAATCCAGAAGATACTGAAAGACTTACTTATTTACAGAAGAATCATGTGGGGCTGTGTTGATATAACCATTGACTCCAGCGTCTTCACTTGCTCGAAATGCTGCTTGCTGCGCTTCCTCTTCTGAGTAACCCTGCATTTAAAACGCATGAAGTCAGACATAAGGAACACAGACATAAAGTGCATACTTCCATTAGTAAATGCTCACTGGAGAGTTCTGCTAGGATCCTAGACCTGTGCTCTGGCGGCAGTGGCGGCAGCTATGGCAGCTTCTTCTCGCTCCTGATGATTCTTAACAGCGGATATCTTCCCCCCCAGCTTGTGTAGGTATTCTTCAGTCTGTGTAAGGAAAGAGGATAGCACTTCGAATCTCTCTCCAGCATCTCCAGGAAGTTGTCCCTGTTGCTGTTTCAACATCTCCCTGTAGGCATCAACATCATTGTTCTTCAACGCCTCCATCCTCTTGTTGCGATCTTCATCCTTCCGTTTCGAATACTCCCTCAACATTCGCTCATGGTATTTCGCGACACCCCTGTTCCTCGTAACACGAGCATCCCTAGATGACCACTGCGACTCTAGTAACTTCTTTCGCCACTGCATCAGTCCTTTCAAGTGCTTCTCACGAGTGGACCTTTGCAGAGCCATTACTTGTCTAGAAAGATCCATCCGCTGTCTTTCACAAAGGCGAACAAATTTTCTGTAAGCTCGCTCCCCCATGGCCATAATCTCCTGCTGCTGCTCCTCGACCTCATCTCGAACACGAGCTTGGAGCTCCATCATTCGCAACTTCTTCTCCTCGATCCGAAGCCTTACGATCTGATATGACTGCAGTAGCTTCTTACCATTTCTTGTGGTCAAAACATCTGAAATTGTTTCAAGCCTCTCAGCTCTCTTCTTGTCAATAGCACGCACTCCTTCCTCCAGAAGAAGCTCCCGGACTTTGTAGCCAAGAGAAACGGGCTGACCCCATAGACTTGCTTGAGGTGTTAATGAAAGAGCAGCGCCATCAATTCTCTTGCTGACGGCGGGGAAATCAAAGAGCGGACCACGATAAGGGCGTACAACTGGCGGAACCTTTTGTATAAAAGGAGGCATCATTGCAACAGGAGCCCCTGTCTTATTCACTGTTAAATTTGCAGGACTAGATGGTCCGAGAACTCTGCTAGTCTCTACCTTGTTTGCCTTGGTCTCCACCCCCTTTACCTCTGTCTTAACAACACTCTCATTTTTAACAGCTTGTTCAGGCTTTAAGAGAGGAGCTTCATGCTTTATGCTTGGAGCGCCTTTAGCATCCCCATTGTCAACGACCTGGATACCAGATACAAGAGTAGTCCCCACTTTTGCACCTCCATCCCTGATGTCCAATTCCATAGAAACTGCAGGGTCTTTCGATGCTAAGACCTCCTTTGGCTTAGAATCAACATCTTTTGAAATAGGTTCATGAGCAGCTTTTTCTGAAGGTTCAGGTCCCTTCACAGTGGCTTGAGTGGCAGGTGCCTGTTCCTTGGGCCGCGATGCAGCAGATGATAACTGAGAGGAATGTTGTGATGAACGAAGCGGAGGATTAATGAGACGCTTTATCTCCTCTGCTATAACCACTTCTCCAGGCTGCGCAGAGAACAAGAAAGTAACTACCTCTGATCATGTTGCTTGAACTTAGGTGAAGAAATTGTAACTGAAGTAATAGAATGTGCACAATTAGCACGATAATATCCTACAGTAGCTATATTGGAATCATGATATTGTTAGTCTACGTAAGACATCCATTGGTAAAATGTTAATCATCAAAACCTATTCATGTCATGCGTCATCACTGCCTGAATTATAACAAGCAGAGAGCCATATAAAATTCAACGTTATCAGGTACGCATCACACCTTCCTTGCCCTCAGTTTCTTGAAAGCCAATATCTGGTTCCGAAGCAGGGTGAGCTGATATTTGCTGAAACCGAAACCCGAAGGCTGTTGCGGAGCTAGAGGATGTCTTGATTGCTGACCGGGTCCGAAACCCTCTGCAGCACCAACAGGCATATTTGGTCGAGACACTTGCTGTGCCATCGGTGTGACATTTGACCCAACACTACTAGCAATTGGAGACTCAGCAATCGGAGACTCGCCATTTAGAGGTTTTGATGACGGCAGAGAGGAATTCGAAGCCCCTGAAAGCAATTGTGAACCTCATAGTTAGACCATAAAACGCCAACTCGGTCCTTTACAAAAGAAAATAAATGAAGCCACAGAACATCAACAAGGGAGTAAAGTGAGGAATTTTATTTAATTTAATTAACAGGAAAGGACCATTCGCAACTGTACCTGTATTGGCTTGCAGATTTGCACTTAATTGTGTTCTAGCATCCCCGCCTTGAGTCGGGTTATGATACATTACAAAACTGGGGTTTACATCAGAAGCAGTTCCACCAGACACGGAAGAGCTGCCAGGATGCATTCCTTGGTAGAAAAGGGACATAGGGACTGCATTAGGGAATCCGCCTAATGGAAGGCCACTAGAGGTCATGAGCATGGGTACTGCTGCTCCCATACGGCTCTCGTCTACAGCCGAAAACAACTGAGGACCAGACACAGCCATCGGTCTGGTCTGAGCCATCATCACCCCACCTTGGCCACCTGACTTCTGCATAGCTGCTAGATGAGCTTGGTACTGAGGTAGAAACTGAGGAGGTATTTGAGCTTGTGGAGGGAGAGGGGTGTTGACAGGCAAAGTGGAACTAGTAGATGTTTGCTGTGAAGGAGTTGCCATACCACTAAACGGAGCGCTTGTACCACTACTCTGAACACGCTGTTGGTGATTTTGTACCGTTTGCACGGGTCCAGAAATTGGCCGTGGAAAGCTTCCATGAGGATAGGCAAGAGTCATTGAATCCGACCGTGATGGTTGCTGCTGATTAGCCGCCCGTGCTTGATTTCTAGGCTTCTCGGCCGAATTAGTAGTCTGGCCGACAGCAACATTTCCAGGTTGCGTTAGCTGCTGCAATTGCCTTCCGGCCAGCTGCTGATGCATCAACTCCTGAGGCAGATAACGTTCCATTTCTAAGTACTAAAAAGGAAACCAAGACCTTTGGTTGCAAAACACTATTTAGCACTCTATAACTTTGCCCAACGTAAATCACAGGTGCTACAATTAGTGACAGGCAACTCAGCAAAGACTCTCAAAGCTAGAAAGACTATTGAGTGCAAGAGCATACCTGCAGAGTAAGGTTGTTCGCACTGTTAAAATCCCTGGTAGCACCTGTTTGCAGGGGCTTGGAAACCATCTGCTGGCTATAAGCATTGGCTTGAGCTTTCTGCTGCGCAGACAGTAATGCTTGCTGCAGATATGCAGCTTGATTTTGCAACTGCGTTCCGCGACTAGAATCGGAGTTACCCAAGCTCGAGATCTGAGGATCGCCGCTGCCCCGAGCATTACCATCTTGTTGTAATCTTTGCTGAATTGAAGGCGGAAGGGGGCCAGCAGGACCCCCTCCACTGCTACCACCAGTGCTCCCAACCCCTTGTAAACTCCCCGCAGCCTGCTGTGCCTGAAGAAAGGCGACTATCGACTTATACCGAGGGTCATTGATTTGACCAGAGTCTCTCAGATGCTGCAGCTGCAATACACGATGGCAGATATCGTCAAATAATATTCAAAGCCTCTAAAATAAAAAAAGCCTCAGTATGGTTCGGTCATAGCATTCGAAATTTGCAAAGAGGGTTCAATTCAGCATTTTGGTGAAACTCCCTCAATATCAATCAGGATACCGAATGATCAATGCTATTTACAGTAAGTGGGGGAAATAATAATAGGAAACTCCGACAATGAAAACCGGTTCCGTAGAAAAATAGCACCTATTTAATACATTCCTGGTATCTTCGCATTATGATTCCCGAGACTCCCAAAAATCACGATGACTAAAACCCTGGATTAGCGAAAGAAGTGTCTAAATGCACCCAAAAAAACGAAAGTTTCTGCCTCAAGCTCAAAACCCTAATATCTGTCACCCAGACAACCAAGGCTCTCGGTTATGAATGAAACAGGGACGATGATCCTGATCATTTAGAATGCATCATTTTTTTTTTTAAATGTCACCGATACCCTTCCGTCCAGGAGCTCCGTGTACTAAATGCTTCTCTTCCCTCGCAAATGTATTCAGTAAACCAAAAAAATTTGTCCTGCGACGTTCCTAATTCTCATCTCCGTCTCCAATTATTTGCACATACCGAGGAGCGTACTATGAAAGACACGTGACTAACAAATAATCCCTGTGTAGAACATTCGAGAATGCAGCCCTTAGCAAAGAGAGCCCCAACGATGTTATAACGCCCGCCGAAAATCAACACCTCGGGTTGATTCCCTCAAAACTCAAGAAGTACAGAATTATGAGAGCGATAAAGCCACACCGCCATTAAAACCCCGGAACCACACCCTTAGGGTTTCCGGAAGAAGACACGGCATTGATCACGGCACCAGGGATTCAAAATTTCACGCGCGCACAGAGAGGTGCAATCAAAATTTCCTCGTTCTGGTCTCAGCACCATCCGATGATAGCTTTACCATTCGATGAAACTCGCGCTCTGTGCCATATCCCTAGGGTTTGGAGAGTTGGCCAAACGACTACATTAAACTCTGACAGCAGCAATTGCGAGAGTACTAGTCCCCCACCTGTTGAAACAACTGCGCCGATGGCAGAAACTGCGCCGATGGCAGAAACTGCGCCCATGGCGTGGATGCCGCCGCACTATTACTACCAACACTCGAATTACTCTGGCTTTGCAACCCCTGCGTCTGCGCACCCTGACTCTGATTCGACGACGCTACCACGGGTGCGGCTGTAGTAGTAGTAAAAGCAGTAGTACGTTCCTCGGACGAAGACGTTGGAGGTGAGCCTGGTGGATCTGGAGCGATGGCGGGGGGCCGGCTGCTTGCCGGCTCCTCCCCCAGGCCCGGCGCCTGCATTCAAAAGGCCGTGGCTAATATCCTATGCTTCCTACCAGGCAGAGACCCTTTCCCCTTCGCCAGTGCTCGAGACCGTTTCTTTCTTCAAGGGGAAGGCCTGAGAGGCAAGGAAAAACCAACCACAGGGCACCCCCTCACCCAACCGACCAACTCCCCCGGTCAGTCCTACGTTACCACTTCTATCTTCCAGTCCTGTCTTCCTTCCAGCACTACTGCTGCTTCCAGCGGCGTCCGTCTTTCTACTGTACCACGGGGATCCCGCCTGGCTGGAGCCTGCCGTTTCTACCCGCGTCGGCCTACACTACTAAGTTACTCTCTCTGTCTGTCTCTGTGTCGCTCTCTCTCTTTTTCGTCTCCTTCTCTCTGACTAAGATACTGATATGACCACTCGCTCACGACGAACTCAGGGTGGCTGGCCCGCGACGAGATGCCACACCACCAAGTCACGTGTGCACTGGAAATCTCGCCCGCCAAAAGGATTTTATTACCAATCCTCGCACTGCGTGAGACTGCGGTGTTGCTTCCTTGCTTCCTTGGCTTGCTTCAGTGGTTGCCTGTGCACAGTCGTCGGTCAGAGCGCGAGTTTAGTGCCATGGCCCCCTTTCCCATGCACCATCATCGCCATCCCCATCATCACAAAAGCCGGCACCTCCATGAGGCCTGCATGACTGCCTTGCCTTGCCTTGCCTTGGTGGAGGCTCTCTCTGGCTCTCTTTTTCCTTAACGCTAACCCTAGCTCCGAGTCTGACCCCACAGGTGCCCTCGCCCGGCCCGGTCTCGGCTGCTTTTTCGCCCGCGCGGGCAGCTGAGAGAGTTTCCCCGGGCAACGGAACGAAAAACAAATACCGGAAAAAGTGGGGAAAAAGAAAAAGAAAGCGTGTGACGGGAAAAGCAAAAGGGCGGGACGCTCGAGCACACTCCAGTTGAGTGGCGGTACAGCTCTAAACTTCTTATTATCACGTTTTCCTTATTATCACCCCTGAACGTATGTTTTGTTAGTACCATAGCATAGCTGGGTCGCCACCCCACAAACGAATATTTAATGTTCTTTGAAACATAAAGTTCTTAAATATATAGAAAAATATAGCTTTAAATAATTTATTTTATTTTCGTTTTTTGGTCCTCATACTTTCCGATTATTTTACATTTTTGAGCAACTGGTCCTTCCTACATCCGAAACAGAGATCTTCAAAGTTGCACTTCCTCAGTCCTCATGAAATGATGAACCACTCACAAGTAACTACATGTGGAGTGGAAGTTAGAAAGGAGGAGTGACATCATTATCTAAACAAATATACACTTCAGCTCAAAAAGATCCATTTCCAAAAGAATTGACTCGTATTACGCTCGATTTGTTCCAAATTCTATATATATATATATGCTTCGAAAGATCACAAAATTCAGATGAAGCTACAGCTTGTTTGAAGGACAAACAAGTATTTTATTGAGAAAATATTCATATTTTAAAAAAATTAACCAATTTTACAATTTTTCTAACAAAAAGCTATAAAAAAATTATTTTCAAATCAAGATTTTGATTGAAGGATACTAAGATTAGGAAGTCTCCTCCTTGATTGAAGGAAAAAATGTTAGTTAGAGCAAATAAAAATGGGCAAAATGTGCAAAGGAGTGTTAACCCCTAAATGACATAAGGGTAAGGGCAAAACCTAGATGTATTATATAATGTTACTTCTGCAACTTTGGTGAATTTTGGTCCAAAAGAGAAAATGAGAAGCATGATGTTTAGTAATTATCCATACAGTCAAACTATGAAAAAATGTTTTAGATATTCATTTAGTGAATTTAGAAGCAATATCGTTGAATATTCACCAAAAATACAAAGTTTATTCTTAGCATTTGAAATTTGGTATGATTGGTTAAAACTAGACATTCTATTCTTAAATGGTCAATGGCGAAATTTTCAAAAGGAGAGAACATCATTACTTTCCCAAAATAGTAAGTTTTACAATACTAGGACAATGTTGCGGTGATTGTCTTTGAAAAATTATTCTCGGTGTAGCTTAACTCGGATTAACATGATTCAAATTGGATTGGAAAGTAGGCTCAATTTTCTGTTTTAAATTTTATTTTATTTTTTAAAATGTTTTTTCATTGAAGGCAGCCCATAAAAAAGGGGCAGTTACCATAAAATGGTCGTTTGGTCACTTAGGGGTTAAAAACGACCAAAAAATGGGAAAAATTTGAGTTGCTTATTATTTTGAATGTGAATACCTCCATGTTGAAATCATTTTTTTTTAGTAAAATATAATGTACTTTAAGTCCTCCATTGTTAACATTCTAAAAGTGTAATTTTTCTCAAATTTGAAATGAAATTGTTTAATAGACAATGCATTTAATTGGGAATGGATCTTTTTGAGCACATCTCTACTTCTAAACATAACCCTTTAAAGTCCAAATGATGCACCGATTTTAAATATGTGTTATAAAATGTTTGATGAACCACAAAAATGGAGTTGATATACAAAGAAAAGTTGTAAATTTCAGTGTGTAGATAATATCTGTACGGTTGGATTTATCTTATTTTTTATTAATAAAATTTAATTAGATTTTCAAAGTTTTCTTTAGAAATTCAATTTAAAATATCAAATTAACATTTTCTTAATTAAAATTTGTTGTAATGAATTTGGAATAATATGCACTATGAGATGGTATAGTTTCCATTATTTGATTCTACTTATTTTGGAAAATCATTTTAAAAATCTCACTTCTTGCACTAAAAATGAAACTTGACATAAACCACTTCTTATTTTGAAGATATCAAATCACAATATCTAAAAAAAATCACAATATCTTATTTTGAAGATCCATACTGTACATATGATAGTCAACTATTGTAGCATAAGAACGGTCAAGAGAACTTTGGATGGATGAAATACATCATTGTATATGGTGAAGAGATGTATCAGAAATAATTGAGCATCTAGAATATGGACGCTAGCGCGTCAAAGGGTTAATTTTCCCATGGAGTTGAGAAGGCTCTCTATGTCTTTTTTTCCATTTTGCATGTGCCCACTCCAAGCATATTCTAAAGGAACCCAAAAATACATGTTTTCATCCCTATGCCCATGTTTTAGAGCCTCGCCAATATCCTAGTGGAGAAACTCTAAAATATAGGTGAGTATTGTACTTGGCTATCAAGGTTGGTATCCCATGCCAAATAAATGATTGTTTTTGGAAAAATCCTCTTAAACAAATGTCAAATTTTGTCGGTATTCTTTGAGATTCGTTTTTTCACCATACAAAATGGATGAAGCATGGTAAACTGAACCACTTGTGATCCATGTGGAGAAGCAACAATGCAGGGTCCAAAACTCTCTTAAATTTTTATTTTTTGTGAATTTTTTTTTGTGGATAAAATAAAAGATATTTTTTTAAACAAAGTCTAACCAAAAATATTGAAAAAATCATGTTCAACAAGTATTTATGTATATTGTAGTAAGGTTAAAGCGGTTAAAATTGGAAAAGTAGTTTTGACCAAATTGAAAAGTCGATATAAAACATGTTGAAATTGCATTAAATATTTATTTTTTTGAGATTTTTTTTCTTTGGAGCCCTCGAATGCACAATGAACTTATAGAATATATAATTTATATTCATATTGAACATGATTCAATTCATTAGATTTGCTCCCAAAATTTGTTTTAGACATCTATTTTCAAGCTTTACTTTTAGTAACCTTTTTTTAATATTTTAATTTGAAACTTTGGATTGAAGTACCTAATAGAACTATGGAGGGCTCTACCAAATTAGAACTTAAGCATATGGTTTTTTAATCGTAATTTATGGCTTTTGATCACGAAAATTGTAATTTCAGCACTAAGGATGACTTTAATGCTTTAGTTTACCGTGCTTTCACCCAAATATAATTGTCGTCTTTTTAAATAATTTCCTAAAGATCTAGGATTTTCTTCTAATAATTATTTTTGCTGATCTTGATAACTAACTTCACTATTCAAATATACCATAGATTTATATATTATGATCCATTGGAATATGCCGGTGTATTTCACTAATAGAATAAGAAAAAATACATGCAAGTATACATGTTCATAAAGGGCTTATAGGAATATTGAGGGTTAAACCATGTTACTTTATATATTAAGAGTTTTTATTTTCTTTTTCTTTTTTCTTTTCTTTTCTTTTTGTTTGTTGGTGGTGGCACCGTAGATCTCCACGACTACAAGGCCAAGGAGGGTGCGCTTCAGACCATTAAAAAGCCCTTAAAAAGGGAGTAAGCACTAAGTAATTTGAAAGAGTTTCAGGTTACGATGTAGATAATATTGAATTTCAAGAAGAAATTGTCATCCCAAATTATAAAAATTAGAAAAAATGAGAATGGAAGTTTGCTTCAAGGAAACACTTTGACTTTGTTTTAACAATTACCAATGAAGTGTTGTAGAAAGCGGTGAAGTGCCAGTGAATTAAAGACAAAAGTGAAGTTAAACAATAAGAAAATGCAAAGTTTCTTAGAAGCTTTTCACAAAAAAGATTTCAAAACCTAACGAAAAAATTACGATTCATCTGTATAAAGATGACAGTGGTTGGTATGGAAAGGTTTAGCAAAGGCTATAAGAAAGAGGGATATGAACAAATTACAATTAAAAATAGCTTTACAGTAGCTACAACAAACGAGATTTTACATTGGCTACACCTAAAAAATATTTATACATGCTATGACACAAAGAAATTTTATATGCTAAACCGCTCGTAATGTGACAACACAAGACATATAAGTCTATATATTAAGAATTTATGTCCTCATACAATTATTGAAATTAGAAAAATAAAAAATGAAACTTAACTTGCGTGTCCTTTTATCATATCATAGAATTGCCAATGAAGGTAATGAAGTGACTATGAACTACCAAAGAAAGTGAAAAAGTAATAGTGAACAACGGTAAGAAGAAAAGTTACACAACAATGGAATGCTAAGTTTTTTTGAAAACTTTTCAAAAATAAAACTTTGAAAATGACAAATATGGTAAATATGACAAGATGGAAAATACAAAAGAAAACATAGTCGTGGTAAACCTTTCTACACCATGGACTATGGATCTTTATATTAGGAATATATTTCTATAGGTAGATATAAAAATGGCGATGATGAATATGGAAAGGTTTACTATGATTTACAATAATGGGAATTTTGTAAGAGCTATAATTAAAGGAATTTTTCATGGATTGCAATAAATAAAAATAAATTTTGTAAAGGCTTCAACATGCAAGATTTCAGACGGACTATATCAAATAAGACTCTCGAGATAAGGCTTTATATAAGGTATCTTATACATGATTTTGTATAAGTTAGGCCACTAGAGTTGTGGTACCAACACGTGGTACATTTAGGCACATTAAAGCTTATAGTTACAAAAAAGGGAATTTTATAAATTGAAGACAGTTTTTAACGATCAATAAATTATTAACCCCTAAGCGTCCCTTGTTTTTTTGGGCTTAAAAAAATCATTGCTTTTTAAGTGTTATAGGTCTAATTTAAGTGAGATACATAAATCTCAACCGTATGGTCTTGTAGTATACATGTTGTAGATGATGTGGATCAAATTTGAAGTCATTTAGGCACATAGATTGCAAGATCATATTGTTTTAGTATTGAAAAAGAGTGTTGAAATTCTCCTAGCAACACATTATAGGTGAAATTCAATTTCTAAACCTACTCAAATGAAAAAAACTTTAAAATATAAAGTGGTGAGAAATCATCATATAAACACATTGGTACCAAAAAAACTCATGAAAGAATTTGATGTGCCCTAAAATGGCCTTACAATGTCAAAAATTAGTCCAAAATGTAACCCATTTGACCCAAAAAGCAGAAAGTGTCCAAAATAGATCCGTGCACTAAAATGACTCCCAAACATTCATGACAACTTGGATAATTTTACCATGATAACTAGACTTCAAGGGAATCTAACCCAACGCTTTTTATTGAAAACAAACATTGAATGAAGGATAAACAAGCCCCCGAAGTTGCAACCATCAAAGTGCACAAAAACTGTCCAAAATTAAGACCCGTGCACTAAAATGATTTCCGAAAATTCATTACATCTTGGATTAATCTCAAATTTTTACACACAAACTAGACATCATGAGGGGGTAAAAGTTCATCGAAATTGGACATTGTATGCAAAAGATACAACTCTTCCAAGTTTTTTTCTCAAAAAAACGTCAAAAATATGGATGTCGAGACGGTTAGGGGTTAACAAGGATTCAAGGCATATTGGTCTCTTTTTTTAGTGTTAAATCCTTTTTAGTATCGTAAAATCCTAAACAATATCTGCACTGAAATCCACAGTCACATCCATGTTCCACTATGCAAAAAAAAATTCTCCAATGATTTGCAGCGCTCTTTCATCGCAATCGTCATATGTTTTGGAGTCTCTAGTGTTGTTAACAAATAAGTCTCATATTGACCTACTTGTTGCACCTATGATAGACAATTGGCAATATGTTGCTGGAATTGAAGCACCATCAACATCATCACCAGTAGAGAGTGCATCATGTCCATTTGCATTGAGGTAATGTATAAACGATTTAAAAACGGTTTGTTTATTCTTTACAATACCGATATCCTAGAACAATTATTTTTGTTTGCATTAGGGGAAAATTGGTTCTAAAAAGGTAAGTTAATCCCTTTGAGTGCTAGGAGTCAATTTTTTTTTGAATCCATCCAATATCCCTCAGTGCAAATGGAGGTTATTTTATTCTTTCTTTAAATTTTCTCTTATAACTTAGTACAAATGTAAGAAGTTTAATTGAGAATACATTATGTAGTAGTATATCACCGTCACAAAATCAAATGCTGTGAGTAATTTAAATATAAATGTCAAATACATAAAGAAATAATTCAATAAGTCTCAGAAGGTATCATCAAATGATTATCAAGCTAAATTGCGAAATGCAAGAGTAATTTAAACTTAGATATTGACAAATATATGACTATTTTAAACAACCATTGGGATTTCTTTCACCCAAAAGAATACGACTTTTGCAATGGAATTTACTTTGTTTGAGTGAAATAAAGAGATAAACAAAAACAAAAACAAACAAACAAAACTAACTGCTATGACATTCCCTTGTTGAGACGCAACATTCATTATCTACTTTTTCAAACAAAATGCCATAAAATTTTCTTATCCAAAGACAACATCCCTTGTTTTGTCAATATCATATTTATAGAATTTAAACAAATGTAGGGATTCCATTTAGCGAAAGCGTCAAAGCACTCCTTTTTCCAACACGTGACATTGTCGTTGTGCCAATGACATTCAAAAAATCTTTCTCACATTTGCTACAACATTCAGTATAGTCTTTGTCTTGCCACAACATTCTCAACATTCCTTATCTTGTCACAACATTTATTGACAAGGTTATAATTGTTTGTGTTTCTTTTGGCCTCTTCACTTCTTCATCTTGTCTGTTGAAGCACTAATAGAAAATGGCAACTGAATCAAAAAAAATCAACAACATTTCCTTGTTCCGTGCACTGTAATGACCGTTTTCACTGATTTTCAATCTTTTTGTTAAACAACAAAAAAAAATTGTTTTATTTGTGTTGGTTTAGGCACTATACACTAGTAGAAAACATGGTCGAAAAGAACCGCAGCCAAAATCGGCTGCGGTTCTTTTGACCACTCTGATCTGCAGTCGCTTAGCGACTGCAAATTTTTCTTTTTTGATTTACGACTGCAATTTTAGAAATTTCAAGGCGTGTGATATACCGTTGGAAAGGTCTTAAAAATACCTTTCCAACAGTGTATTACACGCCCCTAAATGATTAAAATTGCAGTCGCAAATTTAAAAAAACAAATCTGCAGTCGTTTAGCGACTGCAGATCAGGGTGGTCAAAAGAACCGCAGCCGATTTTGGCTGCGGTTCTTTTCAACCATGTTTTCTACTAGTGATAAGACAAATCATGACCGAATCAACAGAAACCTAACAAATTTCATAAATTACCAATTTTAAAATGTTGAATAGTGCATTATGAAGCGTCAATTTTACAAAAACATTCCAAATTAGATTGAAAAATATATATTTTAGATTAATTCTTTGAAAATAGAGTCAACAAGTTCATTGTATATAATAATGTATATAAAGAAGTTTTGCCTATGATAAACTCACTAGCAACACCAAGTCATGCATATCATATTACTGCTCAAACAGACGCAATGGGAATCAAACTCGGACCAAATAACTGCGATACATCGCCCTTCACACACAAAACCCACTTCGGGTTAAAAAGAGAGAGAAAACAACAACGGGAAAACCCGCGAGACCCACATGTCAAAGAAGGGACAAGGCCCAAGAAGCCAAGCCAAAGAGGCCCGACAAAAACAAAGGGGGGGGGGGGACCCCAAAAAGAACAGAAGGTCTAAAGGCCGTGAAGGCCAAGGAGCCTTGAAAGCCCGAAGGCCGAAGAGGCCCAAAGGCCGTGGAGGCCCAAAGGCCGTGGTAGGAATCATGAGGTTCCATGACCGGGTCAGGGAGACCCTAGGAAGCCCACAGAAGGCAAGAGGCATTTGACAGAGCACCTCAAACTTGTTAGATAGAAACAAACAGAGTGGGAGTAGGAAACACTTGAGAGCCCGCAAAACAAGAGTGGAGGCTCAATGCATGCCTCTGATCCAAGTTCTAACTAGGTCGCGAAGATCCTGAGGACTTTGAAGGTCGTCAGGGAGAACTAAGTCGTAATCGCCTTGGTCCATGTTGTTTGGAGATGAGGGTTGACGAAGTGAGAGCTCTTCATCAAGTAACTGGAGGTTGGGCCGCGGAGAATGAAAGGCGGCGCCTTGAGGCTCACAGAAAGTGTGCAAAGGAGTGCGATGTACGCCTTCAGTAACATCTTGAGGATCGCCTTCCAGGGTAAGTTCTTTATCGACTTCCAACTCAATATCTGCCATAACCTGGTTGACGATATCCTCCGCCATAGCTTCCGCCCTCCTTATTGTTATCGTTAGGCTATTTTCGGAGTTGGGTTGGGAGGAGAACGTGTTGGCTGATGAGGCGTTGCTATCTGTACTTGATGTAGAATACAGAGAGGAAAGCAAGTCTTGTGAGTCCTCACCTGAGAGGAGAGTCCTTGCAGGTACGTCCCCTATTCCTCCAGGGCTGGTTGCATCGATCTAAGGGTGCGGTATCTGTTGGCCAAATCTTGAGAGGGAATGTAGGGGTGAGGAACAATTTTCCAACGTAAAGTTCCTTTCAATTCCCATAAAATGTTTATGTGCGTCCACCCTTTGATGAAGGCCACTCTATTAGCCAGTTGATTTGGAGAGGGAGGGTCTTTTATATATCTGTTGTGTTCTCTCCATGCACCCATGCCCGCTTGTTCCGTTAGTTGTCAGGCTCGAAATAGGGCAACTCCTATGTGAAACTATTCATTCCTTAAATCATGTTCGCATTTGAGGCACCAAATGTTCCAAATGAGACAAACACGTAAAATATCCCAAGGTCTTTCAATAGTGTCTGTAGATTTTGCATCTTCTGATGCCCCTAGGTCTTGTGTTGCCTGAGAGTTAGAGTTAGGTGACTGGGGTAAAGTTGGAGGTTTGGGAGGTTGTAATCCCAAAAGAGCATCCTTCCAAGTTCGGACTTTGGCGTCCAATCATGCCATGAGCCTTAAATCTCTGTACTTATCCCAAACTTCTTTAACTCCAAGGCATGCCATGAAAGTTTATGCTGGAGTTTCAATCTCTCCTGAATGACATATGTTGCATTGACCGTCATTGTTAGGAAGCTTCATCTTAAGCCTCCATCCTCCCAGTGGTAGACCTCCAGCTGCAGTAAGCCAAATCATAGTGGAGACTTTCTTCGGGATCCAAACGTGCCAAAGGTCACCAAAGAATTGTCGTCGTTCCTGTGAGGAGTAACCTTTGACTTCTAAGTATTCATCAATAGGAGACCTCTTGGAGATCTTATCTAGAATGATACGATAACCTCGTTTAACTGTATAGCCAAAGAAATGAGTTTTCTTCAATGTGCCTTTTGGTTTCCAATCCCACTTGTGAAGGTCGATTAGTAAATCCCGCACTTTTCCATTATCCATCATCCAAAGTGTCAGTTCTAAAGAATGACTCATTTCCGGATTAAACTGAAGAACCTCCCCTTTGTTATTTTTTATGACGACTCGAGCTGGTGTGATCGTACAATCTAGTAGTGGTACCGGGCGTTCAAAGATTGGGACCAATCGCTCTGTGAGAGGATGTGGCTTGTAGACCATGACCATCGTTGAGTCGTCTGTCATGGTGATGATGTGGTAAAATTCCGGGAAAAACATAAACCTAGGGTCTTCTGGTGCAAACCAGTCACCCTCCTCCATGCTTTTGTCATTCCAAGGCATGTTCCTCATGAGTTCTCTGTGAATACGCAAAATGTTGTGGGAGTCTGTTTCTCTTCGAATTGTTTCTGTATCCTTGAATTGATCAAGAGTCCAATTCCAGAGATGGCCAACTCTAGATATTCCTTTGAGCGACCAACGCTTGAACATGTGTCCGTACTTGATGCCCCACATGTTTCCGTCTTCTTCAGTAAGGTTGGGATTGAAGAACTAGGGTTGACGGAGCACTTCCGCTTTGAGATTAGGGTCCTTCAGTTGCATGCCACCTCTAACTTCTAACCATGCCTTCCAAGTGCCTTGCCATAAGTTAGAGCCCTCAGTAGATGTTGATTTGGCCGCAAATAGCTAGTGAGAATCCATCCCCCATTCGCCTTTTTGTTGTACTGTTAAGCAGTTAATTCTATGGCGAAGAAGAACTTTCCAAGGTTCCGGTCCTGGTTGAAGACTTCGGATTAGGGCTCTGACTTTTATGAGGGCCCCTAACGTGAAGTCTGCACAGCTAGCCAGGTACCATATTGAAGCCAATACAACCTGGTTACTAACTAGTATTCTACCAACCATGCTTAGTTTACGAGGGATCCAAAGTTTGAGTTGTGCTCGAATTTTCTGTAGAATGTTGTTGTCCTTATCCTTAGAAGACCAACCGGGAAGCCCAAGTACCGTGTACTTTGCCCTCTCTCAAGCCACTTAAGCCCAATGTCTTCACCCCAGTTCCAAGATCGTGGGTCCTTAGAAACCCAGATAGCTGTCACTATAAGAAACCCGTGTTTTTGGAGATGTTCTGTGAAAACACAGACGTGTTTTTGTGATGTCTTCGTGTTAGCCAAGGATGTCTCGCAGAACGTAAGGATGTCCACGCGTTTTTTGGGCACAGTTGGAATGAGAGGCTTTGGAAACACGAGTGTTAGCCAAAAAACGCGAAGATGTTGGCAGAAACGTGCCCGTTTTTGAAGACGTCACGCAGGACATCCGCAGAGACGCAAAATTGCCACGTTGGCAAGGGATTCCGGTTTGACCGAGGATAAGTGTCTGAAAGTTACTGGTATGCGAGGTAGAATGCAGCCCGGATGTAAAAAAAACAACATAATGGGCAGCGGTTTGCAAGAGCAAAAGAAAGAAGGCTTCATCCTATTAAATATATATTTTTTTCGTTATAATTTTATTTTATAATTCCACAAAATTTGGAATATTCATTTTATAATCATTAACTTGTACTCTCAGTATTTGTCATTCGTCTATTTTGTATAATAGTCTTAAATTATAATATTATAATATTATAATAATATAATACATATATTTTGAATATTTTAATAATATAATATTATAATATATTATAAAAAATATTTAAAAAATATTAAATTCATTTATGAATATTAAAATATTAAATATTATTATTTTAGTATTATTATATTATTAAAAATGTGTTGCTGCCAAATATAGATTTTTATAATATAGGGTGATTTTATAAAATTTATGGTAGCAAAAACACATATTCATATTATTCATTTTATAATTTACAGCTCTTCATCTACATGGCAAAGAAAATTCCATGTCGGACGAGCTGACACGTCATACTATGTCTAATCCGATTCACGATGACGGCAATAACGTATACATGTTTCTGTGGACATCCCTCAGAATGTTTGCGAAGATGTCCAAGCTGACGTGCAGGATACGCGACAATGTCTTCAGTGCTCAACTGCAATGTCTCAGAGTACATCCCCACGAACATCGACAATGCAACAGTGAATGTTCACATAGACATCCACCCGTACACGGTAGAGGACACAGTCGACGTCCTGGACAACAGGGCAGAAGCACATACGTCACAGTCGGTGACGTCACACACAGCGTCCCATGAAATGTATAGACGTCTCCCGAAACATGGCACCTTGTGACCATGTAAAACATCCGGGATGCTTCTGCAAACGTCACAACGGATGTCTACGTGGACAACGATTGAGACATCGCAGGCGACATAAGAGACAACGTCCGAGCATGGATGTCTCAGTTCACGTACAAGATGTCTGAGAGGTCATCCGTGACAGCGCGCTCCGAACGTGTGCTGGGACATCCCGGCGGATATGCTCATGTTGTTGGTGACGTGTAAGCGATTTCATCCGCATCGACCGGGCTCGCATCTCTAACATTGTTTTCGAGGATGTCCATAGGTATGTCCCATCAGACATCACCACATACATCCGCCATGCAGCAGGGCGTGTTAGCAGATACGTCCAATGTGACACGATAGAGGACGTCGCCGACATCAAGGATGACAGAGCACGAGCACATTCGTCACAATTCGGGACGTCACGGACAACGTCCGACGGAACGGTCGGACGTCTCCCTGAACACAACAATATGTCTCCAGCTGAAACGTCCGGGATGCTTCTGCAGACGTCACAAAGGGTGTCTCTCCGGACATCCGTGAAGACATCAGACGCGACATAAGAGACAACGTCGGAGCACGGATGTCTCAGTCGATGACTCGATGTCCGCAATGTCTCAGAGGTCATCCGTGGCGGCGCGCTCCGAACGTGTGCTGAGACATCTCGTTGGACATGCGCATGTTGTTGGTGACGTGTTAGCGATGACATCCGCAACGAACAGAGCCGCGTCTCCAACATTGTTTTCATGGATGTTCGCAGGGATGTCCACGGAGAC
This sequence comes from Pohlia nutans, assembly GCA_022496805.1. NCBI lineage: Eukaryota > Viridiplantae > Streptophyta > Bryopsida > Bryales > Mniaceae > Pohlia > Pohlia nutans. Next base: position 38,904,370 of record CM040085.1, read on the forward strand.
GTCGCCGCAAACATCCGCCATGCAGCAGTGCGTGTTGGCAGAGACGTCCGATGCAACACGGTAGAGGGCATTGCCGACGTCCGATGCAACACGGTAGAGGACATCGCCGACGTCCGTGATGACATGGCACGAGCATGTACATCACAATTCAAGACGTCATACACAACGTCCGCCGGAACGGTCCGACGTCTCCGTGAACATAGCTGGATGTCTCCATCTGAAACATTTGGGATGCTTCTGCATACGTTACAAAGGGTGTCCCTCCGGACATCCGTGAAGACATCGGACGCAACATAGGAGACAACGTACCAACACATATGTCTCAGTCGATGTATGCGATGTCTCAGAGGTCATCCATAATGACTCGCTTCGAACGTCTGCTGCGACATCCCATCGGACATGCGCATGTTCTTGATGACCTGTCAGCGATGACATTCGCAACGAACGTGGCCGCGACTCCAACATTGTGTGTACTGATGTCCGCAAGCATGTCCCAGCGTACATCGCCGCATACATCCACCATGCAACAGTGTCTGTTGGTAGAAACGTCCACTGCGACACGGTAGAGGACATTGCCGACGTCCGGTATGATAGGGCACGAGCACATACGTCACACTTCGGGACGTCATAGACAACGTCCGACGGAACGGTCAGACGTCTCCATAAACATAGCTGGATGTCACATGTTACCAAGGTTGGGGTCAAAACTTACTTGGATCAAGGACACTATCCAGAAGTGTTAACACGATAATCAAACAGAAAGAAAAGGCGGTTGCACACAACAGTTCCATTCGGAAGATGAGCCATTCTATCAATGCAAAATGAAGAAAAGTAGGCCGCGGGGGTGGCATGACCAAACAAAGTCCTTCACAAAAAGAATTGGATGGAAATCATCCACCTAGCAGTTGGAATTAAACAGTCAGCTTCATTCATAAGCCATTTTTTGGTCTAGGTGGCATTTAGGGGTTAAAGGGTTAAGGTGATGTACATATTTGAGTTGAGAAGTGTAACACCAAAAACTAAATTTGAATCCACATTGAGAAAGAGTCATACACATTGTATTTCCATAATCCTATAGTAAACAATTAAATACTTCAGAACATTAAATTTCTTGCAATATCATGTTTAAAAAAACCTCTTCAATTCCAAAGGTTGAATTGTAAGAACATAAAATTGTAAAATGATAGGAAAAAATTAAAAATCAAAGATTAGAAAAATCAAAAAGTTAGGGAGGTTACTTGTGTCCAAAACATATAGCAAATTCCAGTGATGATCGTAGGCTGGAGCGGTTTAGAAAAAATGATATTGATGATTACAAGTTCCACTTGTGGATTCCCAACGCTCATTGGATACGTAGGCGAGCCGACAAGCCCGTGAGCCGTCAGTCGACAGTTCTAGCTTCAAGGTGACTGTTGGTACATTTTGTGCTTTAGATATGTGCAATTGTTGGACCATTCATGGTGATTTTATAGTAACTGCAGTTTAGGATGTTAGGGTCACTTTAGAGTCAAATATATAGGACGGTTTTACGTAGGGTTTTAGAGGCAGCTTAAGGTTAATTCGAGGTAGTCACGAAGACTGTATATATTGGTGACAAAAAAAAGGATAAACATTGATGGTCATTTTCCATTTTAGATTGGATTTTTCATCTTAGGTTGGTTATGGGACATTCCACTTTTACCCTTAACCCCTAAAAGACCAAGAGAACACATTGTATTCAAAAATAATTTCATTACTTTAGTAACTTATTTGGATTCCATAATTTTGACTTTAGTGTCAAAAAATAATCGATGTCTTTTACCACAATTCGTTCAAATGTGAAGAGAAATAGAGTCCCTTGACACTACATAGGAGTTTGCCACTTGTCATTCCTACTTTCATTGAGAGTGCTATGTTATTTCCAAGTAATGAGAGTGACATGAGGTGGCATGCCATATTTATTATAAAGTTGCCATATGTTATTGGAACACTACATTTATTTTTTTCCTACGAAGACACTCTATCTCCCTAAAATTAAACAGTGTTCAGATTTGAGAAATAGTGTCTCAAATACTAAATACGCCATTCCGTGTAGTGAATTGCATATGTCCGCTACGAAAACACAAAAATCGGAAAAGATGTGCAATTACGATCGATTCGCCGGGGAAAAACTAAAATGTCAACGAAGTTGAACTTGAGACATGATAGTTAGGGATGTTGATGACTTGGAGGGCATTTTTACACTCGGGCATTAAATTTGTCAAAAGAAAGTGTACAATATGTAAAACATTAATTTTGCCATTACTGTGTCATTAACACTATATAATAATTACGGAAAATGTTTAAATAAATTTAAAATTGAATCATTTCATAATCTTTGGAAAATTTTCTACATTTTTAATATTATATGGGAATATTTTTGAAATCCTTACACATTTTATGCAATGTGACAATTAGTAACAATCACAAACACGGACTCAACGAGTCAAATAGATAGATAGATAGAAACACCAACCCTAAAGGGAGGGCCGGCGTGAATAAAGTGTCCGTTCGTAATGTCAATGACCCGATGCCCACCGGACAAAGGGACATTGGAACAATACTACTCTTCTCTTTCGAGGATGGACACTATAGTAACCAAAACAAAGTAACAGTAACAGTGACAAAGGAAAAGAGCGAAGTAATGATGGTTGAGTGCTAGTTTGTATAAAGGTATGTTTAGTATTAGGTTTTATCACCAAGTCATGAGTTCTTTGGTTGGTTGGTAAAGGGCGTTGTATCACAATTATGTGGTCCGAGTTCGAAACCAATTGGGCTCATTGAGTAGTGGTGTGATACACATGTCTTGGTGCTGCTAGTGAGTTATCATGGCAGGAGAGTTGTGCCAACCAACCGGCCCGTCCTATCCCTGAGGCAAGTTGAGCTAGTTGTTTGAAAAGAGAGGCTAGCAGTGGTTTTCATCACTACCCTCCCTCTTTTAATGTACTACGTTTGTTGGTATTGTTTGATTATTCTCTATACGTCTTTTATGTAGAAGGATAGATCCGGCATATTGTATGGCAATGGTATTTATTGCTTTAAATGTGTGTTTTATGGAGGTTTCGCAAATGTTGAATTTTGTTTCTAGTTGTTTCATTGAGGGGATGTGTGTGGTTCCTCTGGCTCCAGCTGTAATGACTATGATAGGATCTACTTTCCAACCTTGTCGTATGATGTTATTAATTAAAGGTTGATATTTTAAAATTTTCCTGCCAATTGTTTCTGGTGAAAATCTGTCGTTTGTGTATGTGAATTCTATGAATTGTATGGTTAGGTTATCATCGGGGTTTAGAGGAGGTTGGCTTTGGTATGGGAGGCCTTTAATGCATAATATATCGAGTTTGAATCTGGCATTACATTGACATCTTTGTTGATTACAAGTACATGGTAATAACCATGGAGGAACTGTGTTTTCTTGTGGGTTATTGTTGAATGTGCCCGCATTCATGAGAGTGTAGCATCTTGATTTATTTGAGGATAGTATTAATTTTCTTAGTTCCCATACCGCTTTATTGTGTCTTTTGGTTCTTAGTGCGTGTATATGATGTTGTTTGCATAGTAAAAGTACATGTAGCCATGTATTTGCATCTTGTGAATTACAGATGGAACATGTTTTTGAGGGGAATCTTTGTATGCCGAAAATTAGTTGCTTTCTGGCATTACCCATGTATTGACCGGTTCTAAATTTTAGTATGCTTATTTTTTGTGAGTCTGTTATTTCTGGATTATTCCAAAAGTCATTGGACATATCGTTATCAATGATGGAGTTTGTTGTCCATTTGTTAATGTTGGGAAAGTCTTCTGCCAGTATTTCTAGGTTATTTTCTCGGTCATGTTTCTTTATGTATTCTTCCAAACATCTAACTGATCCTTTGTCTGGTCGTTTGATACGACCGGGCCATGTGTCTTTTTGGTAGTAGTAAGGTGTGGTATGTGCAAATTCGTGTGGATTTGCTGCAAATTGATAACCCCTTTTCATGGTTCCTTCTTTTGCGAGTTGATCTGCGTGTTCATTCCCGTTAATTTTAGCGTGTGCTTTAACTTTGTATATTGTGGTTGGTTGTGTTCGCTTTTTTAGCATTTTTAGCATTTCTTTTAATATGGTTTTATCGGCGTGGTTGTTTTGTTGGGTTGGGTGTTTTAGTTGTGTGTTTAGAACATGTATACAATTGAGACAATCAGTAAAAATATGTGCAGGTTCGTTTATGTATTTAGTGGTGATTAGTGAAAGTGTTTCATGCATGGCCATTAATTCTGCTCTGAAGCATGTTTGTAGTCCAGGCAGTCTTTTTGATATTTGTACATCTGGTTTAGATGAGTTGTAGATTCCATATCCAGCTTTTTCTTTTTTCCAGTGGCCATCATCAGCTTTTTTAGGTGGTAAAAAGGATCCATCTGTGTAATAGCTGTATTGTAGTAGAAATTTTAGTGTAGTGTTTATTTCGAAATTCGGAAGGGGATCTACCCACATGTTTTGTAGAATGTTACAGGGTGGGTATATGAGTTTGTTCCATTTTGTGCTTTTGTTAACTTTTGTGTTTGGCGGTGTGGGTGGTGCTGTTTGTGTATGGTATTGCGAAATTTGTAGATTTTCAATTGTTGTGTTTATGTTGTCTATTTGGTTTATTGTGCCAATGTTATTGTTTTGATGGTGAATACACCATATGTGCATTGCAAGTGGTTCGTTTCGGGTTTTGTTGGGTTCTAGTGGTATTGTTGGCTCGTCATATGTAATGGTGTCCGCAGCGAAATGTATAATGGCGTGCATATCCAGGAAGGGTCCGTTGTATGGCGATAGGTTTTGGTACCAGTTGGTGTCTGGAATTGCTAATATGGTGATAGTTTCTGGGTCATGTTGTGCTGCTAGTCTTGCCCAGTGTATTGCTTGTTGTGCTGTTTCGGCGTCATTTGGGTGTGCATATCCGATACCTTTCCATTTGTATTGAAAGGTTGTCCCTAGTGAGCCAAAAATCTTATCTCTAGCGAATGTTGAGTAGAATTTGGTAGATTTCATGGAACATGTAATTGGTGAGGAAAAATATGAGTGTGTTATGTTAAATGTTGTTATTAGTGTGTCTAGAATGTTGGATGGAATGGTATGGTGTGGCGTTTTTATTGTATTCTTTTTGTGGTTTTTGTGTTCATATCTTTGGTATAACCAGACTACTTCCGTTTCAAATGTTTGTATAGCAGGTATTAATCTGTGAGTGTTGTATTTGTTGTTGTTGTATTGTTGCCATAACCATTTTATTCTTGTAGTCGGAATGGTGGTGATATATTTACGGGTGTCATTATATATGTGGGTTTTATCCTTTTGTGTTTGAATGGTGCATTTGTTTGTGTCTATGTCTTTTTCTGGGTTACATTCAATCGTGGATGTTTTAATGTAGGGGATTATTGTTGGTGGTGGGATGTATCTTGTGTCTCTATTTTGTTCGGGTGTAAATTGTGTATTTATGATAATTTGATAGTGTTTGTTTTTATAATCTGTGTAGTATCTTGTAAGTAGGTTTAAATTGTGGTTTATTGCTGTTGGTAGGTTCAGTGGAAATAGTTCGCGTTGTTGTAACCATTTATTGTATGTTATGTGGTTTGTGTCTATCCATTGGCATAAATAGGTGTTGTATTTTTTAGATATTTTATAATTGTCTTTTGTTGTAACTGTTTTGTGGTTTAGTATTGTGCTAATGGGGAATCTTATGGGGTCATTGTTTATGTTTTGTGGTGGGGCTGGTTGTTGTGGTTGAGGTGGTTGAGGGAATTGCACGGGGTTTATTGGTGTTCTTGGTATTATTCTGTGGTTATAAATTTTATATTTTTCTTTTAATGTGCGGGGTGGTAAATGTATTTGGCATGGATTTGGGCAATCTAGGGTACATTTTGGTTCGCAGAAGAGTTGTTTTGCTAAGTTTAGTGCACTTTTGTCTAGTTTAGTTGGGTTTTGATAGTATATTTTAAATTCTGCTGGTGACATTAGTTTTGTGCCATTGGGAAGGGTGATTTGTTTTATACTGAATATTTTGTGTGTCATTAATTTATATAATAATTTGATGGAGAGTTTTGGGTCTAAGTGTGGAAGTTCGTTTATGACTGTAGATCGCCATTCTTGTTCTAGTTCGGTCCTGTGGAGTTGGAAGTTTTCTTCTGTGCTTTTTAGGTGTATACCACCTGCTATTTTCAGAAGGAATAATGTTCGTGTTGTAGGTGATGTAGTGCAGTCTTGGCGTTTGATTCTTGGGATATCTTCGGCACCGCCGGCTTTAGCAAGTATGTATTGTATTAGTCCTTTATATATTACTCCTAGTCTTCCTTTGTCGTTAAGTGCATTTCGAAGTTGTTCCCCAATGCATCTAAGGTAGGCATTTTTTAGAGAAAAGGCTTCTAGTCCAAATAAATTATGAGGGAGTTGAGTTATTATGTTTGCGGTGCTTTTAGGTAGTCCGCATATTGTTTTTTGGATTGCAATAATTTTCTTATCAAGTTTTTTGATAGTTGGTAGTGAATATGGGACTGCAAAGAAGCTGTAGGCTATGCCTGCTCTGATTACTGTGTCTACCATACTGATTCTTTGTTTGATAGTGGCGGGGCATTTTGATAGTTGTTTACATTGGTCTATTATTTTAGTAGTGGTGATATGTGTTTGGAGTTTCCATTTTAGTGATGGAACTAATTGTATGCCCAAGTAGACATAAGGTTCATTTTGATGTAGTACTGGTAGTGTTTGGTCTCTGTAACTGATTTTTTGGTTTGTCATGTGGATTTTGAATTTGTTTGGTTGCATTTTGGATTTATTTGGGCAACCGGTGATGGCACATTTTGTGACTCCTAAGTCCATACCTGCCCATTTACAGAAGTTGTCAATTTTGTTTAGTTGTATTTGTAGTGATTTTGTATTATTTGATATGGCTGCTAGATCGTCTGCGTATGCTGCTAAGCTGATTTTAATTTTTGATGTACCAAATGTATATCTATTTTCTCCTCTTTGTAGCCACTTCAAGAGTGGTTCTAGAAAAATTAAAAAGAGATACGGGCTGAGTGTGTCTCCTTGTATGGTTCCTCTTTGAATCGGTATTGGTTTTGTTTTTCCAAAGTGTTCTCTGGTAAATATAGTGTTTGAGTGGGAGTAGATGTTTCCGACTAGTATTATTGCATCAGCCGGGTATCCGAGGTCTTTCATTATAGTTAGGAGTCTTGCGTGATCTAATGAGCCAAATGCATTTTTGAAGTCTATATATAGTAGATATATGTCTTGATTTGTAAATTTTGCATCTTGTAGTGCTGCTATGAGGAATTGTAGTTGTCTTGCTGTACTTCTTTCTGCTCTGAATCCTTCTTGACTATCGTGTAGGATTTGGTATTCTTCACCATATGCTGACAATATGTATGTTAGTGTACTAGTGAAGAATTTGTATATTGTGTTTGCAAGTGCTATTGGTCTGTGGTTTGGCAGTTGTGCAGGATTTCCTTTTTTATATAGTAGTATGGTTAGACTTATTTTCCATGAGGCTGGGATTTGTTTTTGTTTGTAGCACTGAGTAAAAAATAGAAAAAGTAGTTTATGGAAACTTTCAGGCATATTTTTTAGTATAGAGTTGGGAATTTTATCTGGGCCTGGTGTTTTGTTGTTAGATAGATGTTTGAGACATATTTCGTAAGTTTCTTTGTCAAATTGTTTATGTAGTGGGATTTGTGGGTTTCCTCTTTTTTCTATTACGAATCCATCAAGGTCGTGCCATGGGTATTGTCTAACTCCACAAGTACAATGTGATAGGTGTTCGGGTTGATAGTAGCATGTAGGTACTGTAGGTCTATTGCTAATTGATTGTTGTATGTGGATTTCGTTTGCTATATCTTCTGGACTGGCTAATATGTTGTTGTTTCTATCCAATATGCAATCTAATGGTGGTGTCTCTTGATTTTTGAAAACTTTCTTGTTTATTTTCTTTGGGCTTTTGTCGTATAAATGTCTGTATTTTAGTATTGCCTTTTTTATACAACTTTGGGTATATTTTGTAGTGATTTTACGGGCTTGTATTTTTGCTGTCTTGGCTATTTCTACTAGTGATTGGATCCATTCTTGTTGATCATGTTCTTGGGTTGGGAGTGGTGGGATGGTTACATTTGTATGAGTTTTTAATTCTTCGATTATTGGATGTGTTTGCCAATTTTGGGTATTTTTTGTTATGTAAATTGTTTTTCTAATTAGATGATAGGTAGATAGGTGTTTTTTCCATGCTTTTTGCAGTTTTCTTGGTAAGAAGCCTCCTTGTTGGGAAGTACGGTTTGTTAGTGTCGGGAGTGGTGGTGCACTACAAGTTTCTTGAATTTTCTCTGAATTTTTTTGTATCATGTAATCTAGTTTTGAACATGATGTTTGCCATTGGTCGTCTGTTAATTGGTCATTTGATAGAATTGTGATGAGTTCATTTATTTGCAGCGCATTTTCTTCAAAATATTCTATTTTGAATTTTTCAATGTTTTCTTGTGGTATGGGGTTTAGTAGTCTTGTTGTTTTGTTTGTTATTGGCATGGGTCTTGCTAGTAAAGTGTTTGTTGGTATGTATAATGTTACTGGTGAGTGGTCAGAGTTGAGGTTGTGTTCATTGTCTATAGTTGATATGTATAAAGTATTATCTGATGTTTTGATGTAGTATCCATCTATTAAGCTGGTTTGGTTGTAGTTTTGTCCCCCTTGTCTTGAGTATGTACAGTTTGTTGGGATGTATTTTAATTGGAGATTATTTGTAAATGTTCTCCATTCTATGTCTTCCGTTTGTGGTGGGGTTGTGTCGGTTCCATTTTGTCGTCCGATGAGTGCTATGTCTCTGTTAAAATCACCACATAGTATGTGTGTGATATTCGGATGTGCAATGATTTGTTGTGTTATATTTTGTTGAATCATTGGTATATATTGTATGTCCTCTGCATGTGACGGCATATACATGTGAATAATTAGCCACGTGTGTAATGGTTTGTTGTCTATTTTTATTATTTGTAGATAAGGTGATATTTCTTTGGGTGTTGGGATTTTAGTAACATTCTCGGGGTATGCATATTTTTGATGTACTAGTGTGAGGAGACCTCCTCTTGCGGGTATGTATGGGATTCTTTGTTGCATGCATCTTGTTAGGGCATGTGTGTTATTAAAAATTAATTTTTATTTTGGAAATAGGTTTTGTATGTATTTGGTAGATTTTGTAGCGGTTATTTTAGTTTCTTGTATTGTGATGATGGCGGGTTCATCGGGTGTGTTGGTAATTAGTTCATGTAAATTAGGTAGGGCCGTATTTAGTGATGAAGCATTCCATGTAATAAGTCTTGTATTATAATTTGTTGTTTGGATTTCTTGTGGTTGTATTGTGGGTATATTTGGGAGTGGTGGGGGGTGATTATATTCTTGTAGTGGTTCATGTATTTTTAAGGTTTCTTCTAATAAGTTGGTAGGGAGAAATGGGAATTTATCAATCATGTTTTGGAGGGTTATATAATCATTGTGTTGATGAATAAAATCGTAAATTTCTTTGTGAATGGTCTTTGGTGGATTTATTAGGTTTTGTTTATTTTCTATGAATTCTGTGTATGGGTGTTTGGTTGGAATGTGTCTTTCAGGTGGGTTTTGTAGTAGGGACATTTTTTCTAGTAGTAGAGTTGTCCAGTCAGGGTTTGGAGTTTGTATTAAGAGTTGGTCGCATGTTTCTTTTGATGGACTAATTGTAATGATAAGAGCATATAGTATTCTTGGTGATGGATGATGTTGATTTTGATAAATATAGGTTGATAAGTGTGGATAGTTGTTACTAGTTTCCGCATGATTTGGATGTGTTATATTTAGGATGTGTTATATTTAGGATAGATGAGAATTGTTTTGCTAGATGTTGGTATTCTGGTTGTAATTTAATTGTACTTGGTATAAAGTATGTTTTGGATCCTCTTTTGTGTGTGGGTGGGTGTGTTTTTAGTAAGTCGGGCATTGGCCCGGGGTTGGTTTCTATGTCACCGCATAATATTAATATTTGGTGGAGAAAGTTTCTTTTTAGAAGAGATTTTTGGGCCATTTTTTCTTCTTTTTTTTTTCTTTTTTTTTTGTCTTTTTTGGACGAGGCCGGTAGGCCGAGTCCATTGTTGTTGGTGTTTATTTTGGGCTAGGTCGTTATGCCCATTCTATTTATTTTGTTTGTTGGTTTTTCGATTTTTGTTGGGGTATTTATTTCTGGGGTTTTTGATATTTCTTTTTGTTTTGCGTGTTATGTGTTTTGTATGTTGTAGAATATTGGGCACCGGTCCCGGATTGGTTTTGGTATTTCCCCTCAGTGAAAGTAGTCGGTGTAAGGGAGATTTTTTATTTTTGAAGAGGTGAATTTTTTCTTTGTATTTTGTGCTATTGGGTTTCTCGAGTAGCCCAATTTTGAATTTGGGGGTTCTAAATTTTCCAAGTTTAAACTTGGGGTTGATGTTACTAAGGAGTAGTAATAGTAGTAATAGCATTTGTGTGTATTTTCTTTTTCTTTTTGAGAAGGGTTTTTTGCATGTTTTGTTGTTATTTTGAGTGTTGTTATTGTTATTTCTATGGACGAAACCGGTAGGCCGAGTCCATTTTTGTTGTTTTTGAGTTATTGTATCTACTTTGGTAGTTCTGGATGGTAGTATGTTTTGGTTTATGTTGTGGTTTAGTTGATTTATGTCTATGTTTTTGGAGCCTGGGTTAGTTTCGATGTCCCCACTAGGTAGCAGTAAAAGGTGGGGAGATATGGCTTTATTTTTGAAGAGGTGGATTTTTTCACATAATATTAATATTTGGTGCAAAAGGTTTCTTTTTAGGGGAGATTTTTGGGTCATTTTTGTTTTTTGTTTTTTTCCTTGTCTATTTTGGACGAGGTCGGTAGGCCGAGTCCTATGTCGTTGGTGATTTTTTTGGGCGAGGTCTTTAGGCCGAGTCCATTTATTTTGTTTTTTTGTTTTTTTGTTAGGGTATTTGTTGTTGGGTTTTTTGATATTACTTTTTGTCTTGTGTATCATGATCTTTGAATGTTTTTTGTAAAAATTTATTATGCCATGGTTATTTGTTTTGGTGGTATTTATATTGGTATTTGTAGTGGTATTGGTATTTGTAGTGGTATTGGTATTTGTATTGATATTTGTATTGGTATATATATAGGTATTTTTATTGGTATTGGCATTTGTATTGGTATTGGTATTTGCCTTGGTATTTGTATTGGTGTTTGTATTGGTATTAGTACAAAAAGGTATGGTATAAACGTATATGTATTTTTTGGTATTAGTATATACCTTTTTATTTATAGAGTAAAGTATACATTCAGTATATGTATACCATAATGGTATGTATTTGGTATTTGTATATTGTATAGTATTGTATAGTCTACTGTATAAATATTGTAGTGCATATAATGTAGTGTATATATTGTGAGAGTATTCTATAGTGTATATACTGCATATGCTAGTATGTAGCGTATAGTATATAGTATATAGTAGAAGGTTCCTAATACTATAGAGTATAAAGTATACTATGTATTCTACTCTTTGGACTTTTTTTAATCTACATTTTTTGAATATTCTATGGTGGGGCGGGAAGTGCTTCCCTTGATGTCTTTGAGGCCTTTGATTGCTAACATGATATTCTCATGAACGGCATCAATTTTTGCTTGTAATTCTTCATGCTTGGCGTCGTTGAAGATTCTCTCTTCATCTTCTCTATAGATAGCTCCAAATCAATTCTCATCTTCTTGTTCTCCTCCCTCATGTTTTTGTTGTTCTCTTCCAAAATTGTTTTCACATCCTCTTTCAATATCTTCTTTACATCTTCTTTGGTGATGGAAGGGGTAGTCGTTACTAGAGTGGTAACGGTATTGATCAATGCCGTGTTAATATCATTGAATCCTCACTTCTCCACTTGTTCTTTGGTGGGGGGTTCAATGCCATCAAGACTTCTTCTATGTGGCGCAAATAAAACATAATGACCACCAATAATAAAGGTTTTGTTCACAAAGGATCTATACACGATAGGGTTCGTGCATTGTACGTTAGCACTACCGTTGTGCAAAGTACCTACTTCTCTATGAAACCACACGGAAGCAACATTCTTACTCTCCATGGTTTTGATAATCGCCTCGGTGGTGTCAACCACCGACATCAAAATGGGGAGGTAAGAAAGTGTGAGAGACAAAGCATCTTTCCTAGCTTTGGCCTTGGGGGTAATACGTGGTGTGTTAAACACCTTTTCTTGAGGCAAAATTACCTCGTGGTTAGCGGCCACATGATGCAATCTAATCTTGTCCGCTTGGTTAGGAGTGGGAGCAAGGATGAATGCATGACATTCATAGGTTTTCTTTTGGACATCCACTATCTCAAAATCATGCTTCTTGAGGAAGCTATTCCTCAAGATGTCATAAAAAAGGGAACTAGCGGTGGTGTCTAAGAGGTTATCGCTCTTAATCTTAACCGTTAGGCTATCATTTCTAGCAATGTTGTGAAAACTCTTGCAAACCTTGCCCAAATTTTTTTTTTGTGCAAGGATGGTTAGAGTTTTCATCAATGGTGTTATAATAGAGGACAAAAGGGCGCAGCCCTTGAAGCAACTTAATACCGTCAATTTCAGGGTTTTGGAGGTGGAGTTTGACTACTCCACTCCAAACTCCCCTTTGTCCCCCTCTTTTGACACTATAACAAAGCACCGCCATGGGATCAATGATCCCATGGCCAAGAGGAATGTTCATGTCATTAAGCCTGTTAGTAATCATGGTTTTGGCTTCATCATGAAGGATTGGGGTTTCTAGATTCATTTCGAAATGAATTTCTATGTGGAAGTCAAGGGCTAAACCGGTGTCGGGGTTAACCGGTATGTTAAAAGGGATTTGGGTGAGGTTAAGATGTTGTCCCACAATTCCATCATCCCTCTCCTTAGGGTAAAGGATTTGTGGGATGCGTGGGTATGCCACGATTGCATCACGGGCTTCTATGGCTTCTTCCTTAATCATACCTCTAGTTACCATGTCTTCTAGGGTCTTGTACATAAGGATAATGCCATCGTTATTTTCTTTACTAAGCCTATCCATATGACTAAACCCAAGCCAGAAATTTGGATTACGTGGCCCAAGCTCCACGTTTGAGTACTGTGTTTTAGGGGGGTTTACCTTTGTATGAGTTATAGAGTCAGAGGCGTCGTTGTCATTTTGCATGCCACTGTCGCTCCCTCCGTCAGCAGCTCCTTTGCCTTTGTTCTTCGCAGCGTTAGTTTCTCTTCCTTTGCACCTCGCTCCGCTGTCGCTGCTGTGCCTTCCTACGGTGTCCTCGTTGTCTTGGCTTCTGTCTCCGCTTTCTGCCTCACGGTACTTGCCCGCTGTGTCTGCTGTTTGCGTCCCCGCCGGCGTTGCTTTTTTGGTGTTGTCCTCTGCTGCCGCGCCTCCGTCGGTCTCTGGTTCTTTGTTACCCTGATTATTGCGATGGTCTTCGCGGGAACTGCTGCCTTCGATTCTGCCTTTGGCGTTGGTGTTGGTCTTCTTTCGCTGGTACGATTCTCCACTCCGGTGATTGTTGTTGTTTTCTTCGTGAATGCTCGTGCCTTTGTTGTATCCTCCGTTGTTCCTGTCTCCGTAATTGCTCTTGCTGGCGTTACGTTTGCTGCCGTTGTTTGTCCCTTTCTTGCTCACGCTCCTCCTTCGTTCCCTGGTGTTGCTCGTTTCTTGTCTGCTGATACTCCTGCCTCGGTCAGTGACGTCCGTGGAATTCTGCTTGTGAGTGTTTCTGCCACGGGCATCATTGTTGTGGCTGCGGGGTTGGCCGATGCTGCCCATACTCAAGTTAGGGTTTCTTTGGTCGCGCAGCTTGTTGTTGGCCTGCTGATCGATTGACGAATCTGCGGCCTCTTTGCGCGTACGCTCTTTCTTGGAATTTTCTGCAGGTTGGGTGCATTCGTCCAGGCTATTCTCAGTTTCGGTGTCGTCGGTGGTCATGTCTGTATCTTCTCCTGAGTCAGTGTGGGGGCTTGGTTTTTCGTTCTTGTAATCCTTGCTGTTGTTGGGCTTAGAATCTCTGGCAGCTTTGGCATTTAGGATTTTCTTCAGGTTGGTCGATGGTGAGTCAACGTCCATGTCCGTTGTTTGCTTTTCTTCCATGGGGCGTATCCCAGCTGATTGCCGTGACTCCATGCTTGGCCAGGCTGATTGATGTGCCTCCATGCTTGCCTCAGGTATCTCTAATGTATAATGGCGTTGTGGGTGGTAACGATCTGCTGCCGGTGCTGGAGTTCCTTGTGAGCCGGCTGGTGACGACTACACAGTCTGCACTGATCTTGCTACGTTGTCTCAGGACGTCTGGGACGGTCTTGCTTTGTTGCCGCGGGACGTCTGGGACGATCTTGCTTCGTTGCGCAGGACGTTTGATGCCGCAGGACGTCTGGGACGATCTGACCAATACCGATGTCGCAAGAGGACCGATCCTTATTGATCGTTGCTGGTGCGACTTGTGATGCCACGACCTGCACTTGCGGGTCTGGTGACTATGGGGAGCTTAAATCAGGGCTATCACGATGCTAAAGTTAACGGGGGCGCGAAATGCAGCTCCTTTGGATTGCGAGAACTACTGAGAACTGGGTTACCTAGGCCTGCTTGCTGAAGGAGAGTGGCGATGCGCAACTGGAAGTGGACTAAACCAATCACATCTATTGGGTCTACTGCTACACAAAGCGCAGTTACTGTAATAATGAAGACAAATGTAGGAAGTGCAAGAAAGATTGGGGGATGAAGTGTTACAGATCGTGTGCAGCTTCAGTTGTAAGGTTGTCGCATTGGGGTTGTTCAGACTCGGTTGGGCAGATCTGTGGCGCGGGCTTGGTGTAGATCATCGCTTGTAGTACAGTTGTTGGGCGCATCTGCAGGGTGCGGGTTGGTTGGAGGAGCTGTTCCGCAAGGGGTCCTGCCAACCTCAGGAGTCCTTCATCCGCTCGCATTCAGCTACGATGCTTGGGTTGCTGCTCCAACAAGCCCGCACAGAGCAGCGTTGTACTAGCTTGATCAGAAATCCATCACAGCTGGATCGGGATCTGTGGAGGACGGTGCCTGCAATGAGTCAGAGATTCACTCTCCACTCCTCACCGATCTGCACACTGAGAATGTAGATCTAGATCTGGACGCAAGTGACACCCAACTATACTACCGTTTGCAAGAATGCAGGCATCACCCTTTGTTGCAACTGCGCTTAGTCTACACCGGCCCTTACATCACACAATCTGCCCAGCACTCGAGCTTCAGTCCGCCATAGCTCCGGCCTCTCTGGCCCTCAACGAGTCACCAACAAGTCACTTCACTCAAACATAAATCTTTTGGAAGCAATCATTGTTGATGTATTTAGTTTTAGAGCACCACTTTTGAGAGCATCTAGATACAATACATCTTTGTATGCTCTTAAAATTTCAAACGCTAATCATGGTTCTAGAATTTATGAAAATGTTTGTAGTGAATGACCTATTGATTTTGCTCAATTTTTTTTGAAAACAACTCATGATCAAATCTTACAATCATGTAATATATACAATATATTGTCTTGGAAATTGATATACAATCTCACGATTAAGTTCTCTTCGAGCTTCAACAGTGAAGTTTTCTACATGAACACTAATTCAAAGGTACAACTGGGATTTTGAAAGCATCACGAGAAGTGATAAAATTTTAGGAATGAGCATGGTCCTTTAGGGTTAAAGGACATGGCTTACTTGATTCCCACACCCACAGTCTCTTTTAAAGTCCATTTTAAACATGATTATTATTTTCTAGTTTACTTTGGTTTTATTCTAAAGTGTAAATGTAGATACCTCAAAGGTGCTCGGTTTGGCATTCAAGAAACTCCATTTATGAGAAAGTAGAAGTTATAAGCAAAATTCTTCCAAAACACCAAAAAGCCCACATAGCTTAGTCTGTGGGCATAGTTCCACTTGGGGTACTCCAAAAGACTGTCTTAACTCTTAAATGAGCCCCTATAGCAACTTTGATTATGTCCTCTTTAATAAAAAAATAGCAAATGAATCAACCAAATGTGATTTTGATTTCCTACACTCATGGAGTACTTAAGAAATAATTCATGCCAAAATTGAAGAGTTTTAAAGATTTTAAAAGAGATTTTATGTCTAAAGATCAATGTTTGTCCTAACTACCAATAAACATCCAAAACAATTATTAAAAATATCAAATGATGTCATTTTGGTACAAATTTCAAATACAAAGTACATTTAGATATGTGTTACTTGAATTGATTACTTTGAGGAGTAAAATATATTTATATATAATACTACAATGCTTGCAAATGCTCATTTTAGGAAACATATTCCAACAAGCCTAAAAGTATGAAAAGTAGTGTATTCAACTAAAAGGTTGAACTTGAATTGAAGTATTTAATGTCATCAAGGTGTGGATATTTTTTTAATTTTAAAAATATATATTTTAGTCAATTGCAATGGACAAATTCAATAAAATTTGGAAGTTCAGAAGCAAAATTCACCTATTTGTCATATAAAAAAAGGGGTACCCCTATTGGAACTATGCCCCTGTCCTTTCAAGATTAATCTACTTATCAATTGGTAATTGTGTAGTACGTTGTTGTATGCTCGAGGCTTCACTTCCCTTGAACTGTACTCGACAACATAGAGTTGTATTTGATTTGTTCATAAGGTTCTTTACTAGTTAGCGGAGTCCACCCTTTTCAACAGTAGCAATGTAGAAGCTTTAATATTAAATACAATATCTCACCACCCAATCTTTAGCTAAAGATGATATGAATTTTGTCCATGATTCCGAATTTGTTACAGTGATTTGGGAATAGTAGCCAAGATTCTGAGGGCAACAATAGAAGGGCTACAGAACCTTATGTTTACAATGAAATTGACTTTCTTTTGTGCTCATAAAAAAGTCATACAAAAAAGGGCCGGGAGCAAGGCATTTTTTTTGGACGAAATATCGCCAGATTGCACCAGAAAAAAATAATTTGGCTAAAAAATGGCCAAATACCATAAGGTTTTTCGCCAAAAAACTTCAAATTAAAAAAAAATCTTGGAAGAAATCGCCAAATTGTGGATGAAAATAATACAAATTTACATGTGGTATCTTCTAATGTGATATTTTCTATTCAATATGTGGATGACTGTTGAAATATGGAGCACCACTGTAACATTTTAAATCGCCACTTTGGCACTTCATGAAAAATGAAAAATAAAATAAAAAATGCCCTGGCCGGGAGGCTGTTGTTGTTTCTCCGTCTTTGTGAATTTGCTCATAGCCCTTTTCATGATCCGAGTTACCACTTCATTGGAGTACACAGTACAAAAGTGTGACAGCAATGTACCAGCTCTACAAGTTACCAGCCATGGCAGGAGACTCATGTGATCCTCCCCTCATGACATTTCATCACAAGAGTGCCATCTTTTTGGTCATCCTCTTGCCACATGTGATGTCACAAATATCCTCTGAACATCCAAACTTCAATGCTGACCATACTTCAAGGGAACCTTATTGCAACCCTTTCAAAATAAAAATAAAATCGTATGAAAATTACACTGAAATCGTGACGAGAATTGATGTCTTTTACCACATTTTGTTTGAAGGTGAGGAGAAATAGTGTCCTTACAGTACTGTACATAGGAGTTTGTCACTTGTCATTCCCGCTTTCACTGAGAGTATCATGTTCCTTTCAGATGATGAGAGTGACATGAGCTGGCATGCCATGTTTATTATAAAATTTTCATTTGTAATTGGAACATGACATCTAGGAGGTTTACTTCAAACATGAGCCCTATCCACTTCAAACGAGGCAAACCATTTTGCAACTCATAAGATTTTTAGTTGGGTTTTATCATAAATTTTCAAATTGTAAATTGCAACTCTTTAAATTTACAAACTTCAAATGAATTCAAATCTTATGAGTTGCAATCCATAATTCAAATGGGTTTTAACATGAATCTTTTTCCACAAAGAGCCACTCGAGGAGCCACTCAGGGAGCCACTCCTTTGAGAGGTAACATAATCAATATCCTATTCACTTTTTGAGTACCGAGACTTCTTTTATTTATTTTTATTTTTAGGTAGTGTAGGAAGTTAGAAATGATCGACTTTCACAAAAAAATTAGAAGGTTCATTGTTAATTTATTTTAAACAAAGAACTTGATGAAGATCCTCACTGTAGTCCAATTTTGATTAAAAACATTCATTTTAAAAACACTCACATTTTGATTAAAAACAAAATACGTTCATAAAACTACATAAAATGTATATGTGAGTGTTCCTAATCAAAATGTATGTGGTAAATGTGACAATGTTTTTAATCAAAATGTGAGTGAATTCATGTTCATAAAACTACATAAAATGTATGTGGAGTGGTTTTGAATAGCCTGAAGTAATGAAGTAACAAATGGAAGGTATTGTACTGTACATATATTAATAAAATTCTTGGATCTACAATTGTTCATTAATACTGTTCCATTCAAATGCCATAAGAAGCAAGTTCTAATTATTTTTTCTATCAACTTTTTTTCATTTTTAGAAAATTTTCTATTCCTCAAGTCCTCATTTTAGGTACATAACATTCAGTAGCATGCACTGTCTTTGCCTTGGCTCTACAGTAGATGGTGTGGAATATTCTACATCCAATAGTACTTCAGCAGTAGCTAAGTAGACAGATGGAGGCTCAACGTAACGAGCAGAAAGCATGAAGGAAAGGCAATGGGCATGAAGGCTACTAAATGTTATGTCCTTCCAAGTCCATGGTTGATAGGGTTATTAGGATCATATACAAATTTTTCCGTTCCAAATGAGTCCCATCAGTAAAATCAAGGGGCATCATTCTGATGTGAAAATGGTATGAAACTCAAATTCATGCCCATTAGAACCAACATGGACCTTGATATTGAAATCACACGAGATCTATGGTTGCTAGAGTTTACAATGGAATGATGGCATGATTTCTGTGTTAAAATGACAAACATCATCCAAATAATTAGTGATTAGCTCCTTTGTGTCAAAAACAAAGAAGAAAGTAATTAGTGCTTACCAATGCAACATGAACCTCATGTTACAAAGTGCATGAGCTTTGCATGAGATCCATATCAAAATGATGCTGCATGATTTTCACATGAAAACCACACTACATTTATCTGCCCTAAGTTTATTGATGCCAATATCCATGCTCATTGCTCCCCGCCAACAATCATGGATCAAAGGACTCAGAAGAGGAGACAATTATAAAAAGAATAGTGCATTCTAATCTTCTTCTAACTACACTAAATTTGTGATTCGATGTCCAATGAGAATTGATGTCTTTTACCATGGTTCATTCAAAGGTGAGGAAAAACATTGTAGTTTACCCCCATGTTCGGCAAAAAAATAATTATTTTACCCCATACTCTATCAAGATCATAAATTATAAGAAGTTTTTTCCTCACTTAGTTTCAAATTTATTCCAATCATATTAGAACCTATTATTCACTAATCAAAATTTTGACATTAAAAAAAATCTTTTCATATATGCACATGATTTAAAAAAACTCTTCAATAGGAAGAATGTTCATTGCTTCTAGATCATATGCTAAAAATCTCATGAATTCTGGAGCTTTATTGAGGAAGATTTCACTAAGTGAAATTTGGCCCAAATTTTTTACTTTTTCAATATATCGATCCTAAAATCTTAAAGAAATCTGAAAAGAAAATACAAATATTAAATTTAGATACTACTTGATTTGTTTTGGATTTTTTTTGGGTTTTAGGATCAAAATTTTGAAAAAGTAAAATTTTTGGGCCAAATTTCACTTAGTAAGATCTTCCTCGATAAAACTCTAAAATTCATGAGACCTTTAGCATATGACCTAGAAGCACAGAATATTCTTCCTATCAAAGATTTTTAAAAATCATGCATGCATATAAAAAGTATTTTTTTAAATGAAAAATCTTATCAGTAAATAATAGATTCTAATATGGTTGGAAAAAAATTGAAACTAAGCATACACACATCATCCTATATGTACTACACCATATACAGATCTTGTTACAAGATTCTAAAATATCAATTAGTTATGGCAATTTTTGAGGTGTGCAACTACTTATGAGAGTCATTGTTACAGTAGGAGTTTGCCACTTGTCATTTCAACTTCTATTGAGAGTGCTATTTCCTTCTAGATGATTAGAGTGGCATGAGCGGGCATGCCATGTTTATTGTAAAGTTGGCATTCGTCATTGGAACACTACATTCATGAGGTTTACTTGAACTTTGTATCATTTTGAACTTTACAACTCTTTTTTTACAAGGACACTATATCTCCAAAAAGCCAAATAGAGTCAGTGTTGAGAGATAGTGTCCCAGACACTAAACCACAATTTTATTGTTGCTAATTAATGAAAGTGACTAACTCGCTTTTAAACTTGAATTTGACATTATCAACTAGATAATGCACCTGAGTATTTTTCAATAAAGTTACATAGTTTTGGTTTTTTAAAGAATTGTCATCAAAACTTGAAAAATTAGAATATTTGATAGAAATTATGAGATGTTGTAGTACACAAGATGCATAACATATACAATTGAGTTTTGTTAAAAAAATTCTTTTTTGACCTATTTTCATATGAAAATGAAAACTCCAATTTCTACCATCAATTCAAACAATTATGGATACAATTTTTTTACTTATGTTATATTAAGCTTTCAATGGAAAGAATACAAATCCTTTATGAAATCATGTGAAAGAAATAATCCTGAGTTTTGAGGTCTTATTGATTAAGATATCAACATATGAAGTTGTCAATCCAAAACTACTCTTGAATTTCCAAGTGGTTTTTCTAAGTTTTAGCATTTCACCTTAAATTGACCCCAAATTTGTAATTTTTTGATAGTAAACTTAAATACCTATCCAATGTATAGTAGGGTGACACCCAAATTGGCACCTTGTGCAATTCTAGGGATAGTGCCCACACTGCTGCCAACTTTGACACCCTCCCGAGGGTTGGAAAATTGTTATTTTAACATGAAATTTTAGAAACAAAATCACTATTGTGTTGAAAAGATGTGTACCAAATTTCAAGGCCAGAAGATTGATACAGAAAAAGATATTCAAGATTTACTAACAAGGGGTAGCTGTAAGAAATGTTTCGCTACTGCCAACTTTGACACCCTCCCAAGGATTGAAGAATTTTTTTTTCCCTTGGAATTTTTGGAGTAGGAATATCTTTATGTTTTTTACACATTTGAAAAAATTCAAGTCCAAAAGACCCACAAAAAAAATGATATTTCAAATCTACCAACAGGTGTAGTTGTGAGAAACAAAGAGGAAAATTGTCTCACAACTTTGACAGCCTCCCTAGAGTTGAGTATTTTTTATTTCAACATGAAAGTTTTTGCACGTGTTATCAACTTAAAAGTGATTTTGTGCCAAAAATTCCATTTTAAAATAACAAATTCCCAACCCTAGAGAGGCAATCAAAGTTGTGAGACAATTTTCCTCTTTGTTTCTCACAACTATACCTGTTGGTAGATTTGGAATATCATTTTTTTTGTGGGTCTTTTGTACTTGAAATTTTTCACGTGTAAAAAACATAAAGATGTTCCTATTCTAAAAATTCCACGTGAAAAAAAAAAGTTCTTCAATCCTTGGGAGGGTGTCAAAGTTGGCAGCTGTGAAACATTTCTTACAGCTACCCCTTGTTAGTAAATCTTGAATATCTTTCTTTTTATCAATCTTCTAGCTTTGAAATTTGGTACACATGTTGTCAACATAACAATGATTTTGCGTCTAAAATTTCATGTATAAAAAACAATTTTCCAGCGCTCGGGAGGGTGTCAAAGTTGGGAGCAGTGTGAGCACTATCCCTGAAATTGCACAAGGTGACAATTTCGGTGTCACCCCACTGTACATTGTGGTTTTTGGATTCTGACCATTTTTGTGCTTGAAATCCCAATTTGAACATCATGGCATTTCACTCTTCAACCTACTATATGGATTTCTACGTATCTTTATTGCTTCCTACTTTACAAGAGATAGGAGCCTTGATAGAATTATTGGATATAATGTCAAATTTGATCATTCAATTAGAGACGTCTACATCTATACTTCTGGCTACTCCAAGGATTTAGAAAGAAGAGGGTGATTGACTGTTTATAACCATGTTTCAACCACACTCTTCATTCTATTTATGGTAACGACAAAGCCTAAATAAAGTTACTTTCTCGGGCTACAATTTCTTTACTAGAGATGTAATTTTACTAGCAGTGTTTTCAGGACTAGTACAACATGAAAAGTCTTAGGACTATATTTGCAAGTAAAAATATAATTACATTTTTAGTTAAATATTATAGCTAAAGTAACTTACTTTAAGCCATGATATTAAACAAAATGAAGAGTGTAGCCATTGTGACGATGTCACAATTCCGAAAAAAATGAGACTTGACATAATGAAACCTCTACCTTAAGGCCTCTTCATACACAACAATGGTAGGAAAATGTAGAAGCAAAGCCGATACAGTTGTGCAACAAGTAACAAACAAGTTTGCTACATCGTCCAAGAGTAGTTACAATATTTTGAAGCTAGAACGACAACAAGTTCAAGAAAGACTAGCACCTTGACATCTAGTTGGAGCCCCTCGTTACTAAAAAAACAAGTGTTCTTTTCTTTTTTAGGAGAGTTCTAATCGAGAAACCTCTAATACAAGAATGCTACCATTGGCACAACCAACAAAATCGATGAATAACATTTTAAAATCGCTTTTCACTTGGTAGGTGAGTCAAACGGCACCACTTTGCACTCACTACCCAGGCGCTCAAGACTTTGTGAGTGTGATTTGTCACGTAGGACAAGTGTGACAGTGGACTGTTATGTGTGAAAAGCGACGCCTTTGCTAGTAGTGAAGCCTCTTGTGCAGTGGAACTTAAGTACATTTAGAGAGTATGTCAAGGCCACCAAACCACCCTCTAAGGTGCATTCTTGTGCTCGATTGCACACGATCCAATGGAACCCTATCCTACATATATAAATAAAATGGTTTGGAATTGGTCCATTAACAATCTACCGTACCGTGCACATATACTGTAGAGGGTGTGAAATTGAAGTATGGATCGGAATATGTACTTTCAAGTGTGAATGCAAAGGTTTGACTCTGACTCAAGAATGTTACGGCGGCGGGCAGTTATCATGGCAGCTAGCTTCCACTTGATCATTTTCCTTCTTGCTTTTGACACATACAGCAAGACGCAGCAGCTTCCGATTCTTACAAGTCAAGGCCGAACACAATGCCGGGTTGTAGCGTCTCAAGACTCTCGACATACCTGCACTCATGAGACCTCCAGAACTCCTTCATGTACATCGTGACCCATCTACACAAAGACTGAGCTAGATCTATCGAAAATCCCCTTGAATCCACCTTCTGAAGCCTCTTTCCTTGCAACAAAACATCTTCACGATCTGAGGTCTGATCTGGCCTGCCGAGAACAACCAAACGTCCACAGAGAAGTAACTTAAAGGCACAATCCCAGTATTCAAATCCCGGGGGGGGGGGGGGGGGGGGGGGCATACTAGCTAGGATTGTGCCAGAAGTAACTCTGGCCGGCGTTTGGATTCGAACAAAACATTCACTGAAGCATCCCACCTTCTACTTCTGTCATACGACAATGCTATATATGTATTGCAATCTGGCACATCTATTCAAATTGTGTATGTATTGCATGAGGGTGGATCGTGCACAGATTACTTCCCGGTGAATCGGCTCACCTTGTGCGAGGTTGGATCATGGCGTTCCTGATGGTTGTAATGGCAGTGTTCTTTACTGTCGTAGGCGGAGTACCGGTGCCTGGTGAGAGTGATTTGTACAACAGCTACAACGGAACTGCGGCGCCGTGGCCCGGGAACGAGACGTGGCCGATTCTGCCAACGAGCAGCGGCGCGGGCGAGCCTGACGACCTCCTGTTCCGGAACTTGCTGGCGGTGGAATGGATCATCTTCTCGTTCTACCAGCAAGGAGTTGAGGCCTTCTTGCCCTCGAATTTCTCAGACGCCGGGTTCGGGTCCACGACGTGGTCAAGGATTGCCGAGATTCGTGACAACGAAGCCGGACACTTGCGCATCTTCCAGAACGAACTGTCGAGCGCTTCGATCAAGCCCGGTCCATGCGTCTATGAGTTCGGGTTTAGCGACGCAGCGGAGTACTTGGCCCTGCAGACCGTGATCGAAGTGGCGAGCATGGCGTTTCTCACGGGTCTGGTTTTGCAGGCCAAGGAGAGCAGTCATCGGGCGGCGCTCCTCGCCGTCGCTGAGGTAAGCTACGCAATAATTTCCAGTAACTTTTGGCACAATTGCACTCTGAAACTCAAATCTAACTTCACATTATTGCAACACAGGGGTAGACCTCATATGCTGTATGTCCCTTCTAGTCTCACTTTTCTCACCGATTTTTGACAAAATAACACATCTGTATAGGAAATCAAACAAGAATCAGATGTCGTGGAAGTAGTTTGAATGGTTTTTAAGAGTGAGAGTTTCTGTTTGTGATTCAACAAGCCATTCAATTATTCATTCACACAGGGTCAGAGTTCAAATTCCTCGAGTAATTTTCTTAATTACTCCCCTGAATTCATTATGCGCCTGATAAGATTGAGCCATGGCATAAGAAGATGAACGCCTGCTTAGAGCATTCCCATCAGTCACCACAGGTCTATCCTCAAAGTTCTTGCTAAAAATCGAGGTCTTGTTTTGACTTGGGCGGGGACTTGGGAGGACTTTTTGCTAGCTAAAGTGTTCGAGGTTGGTATTCTGCTTGTGGATACAAGTCAGACTTCTTTTGTCTAGAAAAAATTAGATATATGAGGTTCGAAAGTAGCCATATGAACCTCACTCTCTAAGAACATTCTTGCCAGGTTGGTAACTTGAAATTTCTTGCTGAAAATTGAGGTACCAATTTGACTTGGGATGACTTTTTGTCACCCAAACCATTCTGGGCTGGTATTTTTCTTTTGGTATTAGCCATATTCCACTTGGCTAGCAAAATTTAGGTCTGAGCTTGTACAGGTATATGAGGTTTGAATTAGAAATACTAGCTTCACCAGTGAGATTGCTCTGAGGCTGAGATTGCTCTGAGGCAATTGGCAATAATTTCGAGTGACTTAAATTGGATTAATTGCACTCAACTCTAATCTAACTTGACATTATTGAACTAGGGTCTCATATTTCATTCCCTGTGCATGTCCCTCCTAGTTTTACTTTTCTCACCTTTTTCTGTTTAGATCACCACCTTAGGCATTTCTACTAGAGTCTACCACGAAAGAGGGCATTAAGGATAGCACGTGAAAACTTGGTCCTGTTGGCCAAGTTGGCAGCACTTCCCCCAACAAACTCTTCATTCAAGCTGTGCTAGAGTTACTCTCTCTTATTGTCCCAATTTGTATAGATCTGTAAATAGTTGTTGAATCAGAAGTACATGTAAACAAGGACTTGAACTAGAAGTATATGTAAACAGCATTTTGAACCAAGAGTATTTGTAAATGGGATCTTGAATCATAAATACTTCTTTTAAAATTAGATACAGAAAGGGTCATTTTCTGTAAACAAAGGTTGTTGAGAATTTTGACTGTAAACTAAAAAAATGTTTTTAAATCTACATGGCAATAATAACTTTATCACTGCAGTAATAATTTGATTGGGAAATGGTCGATAATGCCGTTAAATGAAAAGTTTAACATGTGGAAGTTTGTAGAGAAATGTGAGACTCGAATGCAAGGGAAATGCAAACAGATTCCCGTAGAAAACCCACTAATGACGAATGACAAAGTTAGAATTAAGTAGGAAGATTTTGAACCTTTTGATGTTACGCTTTAAGTTTTACAGATAATTGAGTTAACTGAAATCAAAACCTTAGTTTTGACCCCAAAATTCTAGGGAATTGAAGTCTATGCTCTCCACAAGTGTAGCCGAAATGAAAACTCATATTGAAAACTCCACTTTTCCTTGGACTTCGGGGCTGCTATAATCCTATAATAGACAAAATTCTGTAGTAGGCGGAAAAGGTGGATGGCCAGGAAAGAAGCTTGCAAGCCGCATTAGTCAGCCAACGCATGCATCTGACACCAAACTCCTCTTAGAACTAGTTTTGATGGCAAAACTAGTTCAACATGTATTCTATCTTGAGATTTGTAACAACCCTGCCAATCAACTCGGTTGCCTTTGACTCACCTTCTACTCACGTTACATAACATGAGTTTGTCCTTCTTTTTGGTTAACTCTAATAGTGCATTTGAAAATTTGGCTATTGAAATTTTGGCAATGTCATCATTGTAGGTGGAGACGCGGCACTTGACGTGGAGTTTGATCGATGTATGGGGGGTGAATCCGTTTGGCGGACCCGCGGATACCATCTTCCCTTATGCAAACCAGATTCTTGACATCACCAACCTGTTTGTCGTTCCTGGGTCATGTCCAGAAGCCAATCCTGTGTACCCTTACCCACGGCAGAACCTGCCGCAACTAAACTATGTTAAAGGCGCCACTCCCTTAGCCCCGGGATCAAATATCACTTTTACGTACCGGAATGCAACAAATGTCCCGTCTTTCAAGAGTGATCAGAAGTACTATGCGGTGTTTTTCCATGGGGTGCTGAATTTCAGTGTGCCGTTTGATATCATGACAAATTCGTCCATTATTCCAAAGAAGTTTGAGAATAAGGGCATTGTTTTGGCCGTCATTGCTGACAAAGAAGGCGCACCCACAAAGAAGTCTGTGTTGGCGGGGCCCTTGATAATCGTGCTTCAACCGCCTGGAATTTTTTGAATACAATAGGTTCCCATACTTACTACTTTTTTTTTAGTCTTGTTGACCATTAAAAGAGGATTCAAATGCACAATAACCCCGTACAATCCCGACGGCCATTTTTGGGCTGCTTTCAACTTCAAAGTGCTGTAACTTTATCATCCAATGTCCAAATTCAATAAAACTTGTTGGGAAATTTGCGTTCTCTCTTCTAATTTGTGTCGTAAGATTTTCAGATCCATTCAAGATGTACTAAAGTTTTGGGAGCCTTTTTAGTACACAGGGTTCAATTTTGGTTCATCAAAGTGCATTTTGATGGCTGCAACTTTGGGGGCTTGTTTATCCTTCATTTAATGTTTGTTTTCAATATAAATTGTTGGGTAGGATTCCCTTGAAGTCTGATTACTATGGTAAAATTTTCATGTCAATCCAAGTTGTTGTCATTTTTTGGGAATCGTTCGAAGTTCAAAATCTGGA
The DNA here is from genome assembly GCA_022496805.1 of Pohlia nutans. Lineage (NCBI taxonomy): Eukaryota > Viridiplantae > Streptophyta > Bryopsida > Bryales > Mniaceae > Pohlia > Pohlia nutans. The sequence goes on from CM040085.1 coordinate 38,931,639, forward strand.
CGTTTTTTGATTACATTGAACTTTAGCGGCATGTTTCTCCTTCATACGCTGTTTGTTTTTAATAAAAAAAGAGTTGGGAAAGTTGCGAATACCAGTCTAGTCTGTGTGGTTAAAGTTTCATCTCGATACAAGATGCTTTGAATTTCTGAGAAGCATTCAAGTAGAAGGGGGTTCAACCCAAGATGTCTTTCTTTGCAATGTTCTTGCTACTTTTTGACATTTCAAAGCCATTATGCAAACACATTAAATCATTTTAATGATATTTTTTTTTACCAATGTCTTTGTATGATGAGTTTGAACCACTTTATAGTTTAAAGTTTTTTCATTAAAGTAGATTTAGAAATCGAATTTCACCTCTAATGTGTTGCTAGGAGAATTTCAGCATCCTTTTCAACACTAAAACATTATGATCAAGCAATTTATTTGGCTAAATGACTCCAAATTTGATTTACATCATTTACAACACGTACACTTAAGATTGTATAGTTGAGAAATGTATATTTCACTTACATTTAGACCTATATAACATTTCAAAAGCAATGATGTTTTTAAACCCATAAAAGTTAAGGACGCTTATGAGTTAACCCCTGAACGTCCCAACATCTAAAAACTGGATCACGAAAAAATTTAAAATCTTGTAACTTTTTCATACAATCTCGGATGACTATCATCCAAGTCATGTTTGCAAGCCATTAAATTGTCTAACAATTAAAGTAAATCTCTTATGATGGGAAGATGTTGATAATATTGGAGAGTCCTTCAAATGCGAGTATGTCAAATTTGTTGGGCAGAGTTTATGCTTGCGATGGTCCTCTCATATACACCTTATATACATCTGAGCCATGCTAATATCTATTTTTGAGGCTAGCATCTACTTATGTTTAACCCCTAAAGGACCGTAAGGCCCCCACGCAGCTTCTGGAACTAGGAAGTGAGGAAATTCGGGTTCTTGGGCTTTGAATTGTAGGATGAGCAACAAAGAGACCCTGGCTCTTTTTGAGAGCCAAATTTGTAGGTACTTTTTGATCGGAAATTCATCAATTGAGCGATTTTTGGTTATTTTTGTGAGTTGCACGGTGGGTATCTAGGCGTCACTTCAGACCCTCATATCTTCCTCCTCACATCTCCAAATTACTTGAAATTTTTTTTCACATGTTTAAAATGATGATTTCTACTCACAGTAAAAATTTCAGAATTTTTGGAGCACTTTTGAACAATCCGATTTCAGCATGTGTACAAAATACCCCAAACAAGTTCCATTAATCTTCTCAACAGTGGCATTTTCTCAAAAATTGTGCAATTTTGTTGATCTTTTTCATAAAAATGCTATGTAAGTCTTCTTTAGTTTCAACGGTGCCGATCGTCAAAATTACCCCACACCAATGAGGAATTGAGCTTGCTACAAGAGCTAGTCAAGAAAACAAGAGCTAAGTTCAACAGCCCCCTGGTCCTTTAGGGATTAATTCCTAAATGATACAGGGGGTAAGGGCAAAGCCTAGATGTGTTATAAAATGTCACTTCTGCAACTTTGATGAAGTTTGGTCCAAAAGAGAAAATGAGAAGCATGACGTTTAGAAATCATCCATACGGTCAAAATTTCAAGAAATGTTTTAGATACTCATTTAATGAATTTAGAAGCATTTATCGTTGAATATTCACCAAAATTACAAATTTTATTTTTAGAATTTGAAATATGGTATGATTGGTTAAAACTAGACATTCTTTTCTAAAATGGTCGATGACAAATTTTCTAAAGGAGAGAACATCATTACTTTCCCGAAATAGTAAGTTTTATAACACTAGGACAATGTTGAGGTGAATGTCTTGAAAAATTCTCCTCGGTGTGTTTAACTCGGATTGGCATGATTCAAATTGGGTTGGAAAGTAGACTTGATTCCCTCTTTGAAATTTTATTTTTATTTTTCATAAAAATATTTTTTCATCTTGGACAGCTCATAAGAAAAGGGCAGCGACCATAAAATGATGGTTTGGTCACTTAGGGATGAAAGGGTCGGTACATTTAGGGGTAAATATGCATTATTTGGACACAATATGATCAAACTATATATTTTCTAACCGTTAATTATAGGTTTGTTTCAAATCAAGTTTAACGTTTATATTTTGTACATTTTATTATTTTTAGCAAGAATCTACACAAGTTACTTTTGGATAAGAGTTGCAAATAGGTGTGTATTGGGTTTGTTCGTGTAAGAATATTCAATCTAGTTTTTGGTTTACATAACCTGAAAATAAAGTAACCATAAATCCTTCATTTTGCAGTACCTGGATGTTGCAATTTGATGTTGGCCTCTTTAGCAAGTGTTGTATTTGTGACTTGGCTAAATGTTTGTACCAAACCCACTCATCTTTGAATGGAAATGGGATTGTCTACTGTCAATTACAGTGCCCAAAAATCATTATATATATATATATATATATATATATATATATATATATATATATATATATATATATATATATATATATATATATATATATATATATATATATATGTTAACCCCTAAACGTCCTATGGGGATAGTAGATACGTTTTCGTATAATTGGCATTTGCCACTAACAAGAAGTTCTAAATTAGGATCTCAATATCTTACTAGAACCGCATTGATCTAAATTTCAACTTCTTTGTTGAACTCAAACCCATTAAAGGTGTGAATCCATTCCAAATACAAAAAATATACGTTGTATTTACTTGCCGCAAAGGCATTTTCAGACGTTTAGGGGTTAATGAACACCAATGTATCCTCTACCTCAGAAGACCCCTCATAACATTCAATAGCTTGAAGTGGTTTTGCCTTGCCCAACAATAGATGGTGCAACATATTCTACACCCAACAAGACCAAATCAGTAGTTAACCCCTAAGTGTCCAAGGGTTTTCTTGAAATGCTAGATGTGATATAATGTCCATCTTACTCAACTTTTATGAGCTTCAGTCTTTAAACATATGTAGAGCACAACAATAAGACAACATCCATATCGTTAAATTTTGAAAAAATGCTATGAATTTTTTAATAATCAATCTATAAGAATTTTCTTTGAACATTCGTAGAAAATACATGTTTAGTCATTTCGACTTGGAATAAAGTATGATAGGTCAAAAAAATTGGTTTTATATGGTGGTTACCTTGTTCATCTTAGAACTAATCTTATTTGATGAAGATTCCATTCCGGGCAGATTTTCAAAATTAAGACAATTTGAGATGATGTCACTTTGAGGGCTTTGGAGGAAAATCAGTAAACATTTATTCAGGTTTTCTTTTTGGAAAAGTTGCTCAATTTTGATATCTACAAGGGAAAAAAAATGACGCTCAAAAATTGTTATTTTTGCAAAAGTTATGGACGTTTAAAGTGGGCTGAACTTATTAAACTCTGAAATTTTGAATCGACCAAATATGGCCGATCAGGTAGTTAGGGTTCATAACATTCAGTAGCCTTCGACGAGGCTGCCTTTTAGTTTCATCCACATTTATATATGGGGTGACCAATGATTTGTAATTGAATGAACTATTGAATCAAATAAACAATTACAAAACACTATTGAATTGTGATTGAGTGAGTGCTTTTGATTACTATTCACCATGGTTGATTGCTCTTGTTTAATGCCACCTGCAACCATAGCTACTGGTGTGATGTGGAATATCCCACATCATTTCATTGGGGGGATGAAACGATGTGGGATATTCCACATCATTATGTTGGGAGAAGGGAGCAGTCACAGAGGCTACTGAATGTTATGTTAACACACACAAGTGGAGCTCCAAAATGATGCATGAAGGAAAGGCAGTGAGCATGAAGGCTACTTAATGTTCTGCTAAGGTTGGATGTCCTAAAACCACCAACTTAAGAAATATGGCTTCATTTTAACAAGGTTATTTATGAGAAATATTTTTCAGTCATTTGGAAGAAGATTTCTCACGGAATGCACAAATTTTTGCAATTTAATTCCTAATATTCAAATTGATACAAATTTTCGAAGTGAAAAGAACTTCGTGACCCAAATCATACCTTTAGGTTTCCCCATGTCCACACTATGTGGTACTAATTTTCACTCATAATGATACCCAAAACCACCAACTACTTCTTCGCAATGCTTGGCATGCCATTGGTTTACTTGAATAGTGAAATTGGTGGTTTTGAGTCTCAACTGTAGTGGCCCCAAGAAATCCCTACATGTCATAATCGAGGGAGGTGGTGCTTTTAGGACATCCAACCTTAGTTGCTGAAAACTCGTTTTCAATATACTTCAAGAATTTATGGAAAATGTTTTAATCATGTACGTCAGTATAATTCATCCTAAAGATTATGGAGGTCTTTGTTTTTACTGAGATGGATGAGTATTATCATCAAATTTATCATAGCCATTGGTATTCTTGCTCTTCAGCTAAAGAACCATATGCTCTACAAGATATAGTATTGGTTCATGTTATGGATCAAGTCCGTTATTATCAGGGGCGGTTCACACTATGTCCGAAGGTCGAGAGTCCATTGAATTCTACCAATCAGATTGTAAGAAAGTCAGAAATTGGCTTCATGGGCTTCACACCAGAGGTTAGAGTCTAAAGATTGTCGTCCTCCAAAGTGCCTATATGGTAGCACTTTTTTTGTGAATTTTGATGCCAATGCGTTTATCTCTCGAGGAAGAATTGGGTCGGCCAAGAATGGAAACCCAATTTTGCTTTGAGAGGGCGTTGATTTTTTAATTTTACTATATATTTTTCAGCGTTAAACTTTGGACTCTTAGCATGAATTGGGTTTGGACTGCGACAACCTCTCGCCATATTGTGAAGCGACCCTAATGATGAAGCCAAAAATATTCAAATAATACACAATTATACATTTCTTCCCAAAAACTAGATAAATGAACATGTGCATGGCTTTGGCAATCTGTTGATCTATTTACCAAATGAGGTAGAAATACCTAAAATTGTAACTTTAAGCAACTTACGTAGTCGGAGGCACTTTTTCAAAACGTAATATTTTATAGTATTAGTAATTCAAAATGATGATTTTACAAAAAACGAAGTTAGATTTTTGAACAAATCACCTAATTGCCATGAATTTTTAAAATGGAAGTTGCTTGGACCTTTGAAATTGTCCCATAGGCTTGTCATGAAATCGATATTTATAAACTTATTCAAAAATCCAAACTCAAACCAAGAGACACCACAAACAACAACGACTGTATTTTCTGAAAAACCATAGGTACAAATATTTAAAAATTTAAACATAAGAATTTATTAAATAAAAAGCATGTCTAACAACAATCAACAAATCCAACATTCGTCAATAGTAGTGTGGAGCTCTACTGCAGTGTTATAAATCATATTAAGGTTACTTTTACTTTTACTTTCCAGAAAATACTTTTGCAGAAGCTTTTGGATAATGTCTAAAATCGAGAAGAGCAACCCCGCGACCGCCGGTCGGCCGAGATGAGCCAAAAACCCGCGGACGGTATCTGCGACCGCCGGTCGCCACGCTCTCTTCATTCTCTCGTCCCAACCCACGAGCAATCTCTTTCGACGCAGCGCTGTCGTTGCAGAGCAGCTGCGCCTTCGTCCCAGAATCGAATTCTCGTAGAAAACAGAAACTCATTCTCTCGGGCTGTCGGCGCCCACAAGCCGCATTGCAAACCGGTCATTTTTTTTTTTGCCCCCTTTTTTTTCCTTTTTTTCTGAGCTGAGATTGAGAAGAGATGGCTATGGAGTCGCTCCTCTTGCAAGCGAGCGGTGTGGCCGCAGGGTTTCCAGTGCCGAGCTCGGTCCACAGGCAGCAGGGATTCCGAGTTGCAGCGCAGAGGTTTATGCGGGGCGCGAACCTCGCGAACTCCAGGCGGGGGCGGAGGGTTTCCAGGTCGGGGAGTAGTGTCATCGTTGTGGCTGCTCGGAGGCCCACTGTTCAAGGTCAGTGATCTCCCATCGGCGGCGACGCGGTTTCCGAGGTTTGCTCTGTTCGTTAGGGTTTTTGAGGCGGTGATTCATATGTAATGCAAATACGAAATTTGCAAATTTTCCAACATTAAATGTAGAGCATAAATTTTTTAACATCTTTTTTTGTGAATTCTCGGGGTTCCATTCTTTTTGAGGCGTTAGGGTTTTCGAACTTCTCTCGGGCTTTGCTCCAGATGTTCATGTTTAATACAAATGTGAACTCGAATTTTCCATCAACTGTAGCGCATAAAATATGCATGAGAGGATTGTGAATACCGAGCCATTTGTTGCACTTTAGTTATTTTACCTATTCTGACGAAGATTTTAACCCGTAAAGGACCAGGAAGCCCAAATTGGGCCTCGTGTTTTTTATTGTAGTTTTGAGTAGGTCCTATGTGGACGTTCTTTCATTCAAATTTATTTGTTTTTTGACCAACACATTCAATGTTCTTCACTGATTCCAGTGATATAAATTTGGTCCCATCTGAATTATGTTTTTCACAGTATGATCGATTAAATTTGTCATTTTAAAACCATGAATCCTTGGTCCTTAAGGGTTAATGTGGGGTGGAGCTGTTTCTTAGCATAGGTAGTATGCACGTTTCATAATTTGATAGTCGGCTAGGTTTCGAAGATCCTTCTCAGTGGTTCAATTGAATGAGCTTCACGTTTAGGGGTTTACACTAAATCATTCATGTGAGATTATCATTTTGCCTTCTTGAATGAGGGAAGGGAGGCGTTGTGTTGGAGGGGCTGGACTCTTTGTATTTCCTGCTGTGATTCAGAGCTTGGTGTTAAATGAAACCATTGGAATGAGGAATTTGGTCCTTTGTGTTCAGAGCAACAGGAGGTTGTTGCACCCTCAACTGAGTATGTTCAAAGCATCTCTGAAGCGCAAGGGAGTGAATCTTCCTACGTGTGCGTTTCTTTTCTTCCCCGTCTTTTCACAGAAAACATGATAATCTTTTGGGGCTTATCTTGTGCATTCAGCTTCTGCAGGCATATATTTTCTATTTCTATATTTGTCCACCTCATTTAACCGAATGCTCTGGGAAATTGAAAACTTATGTTGGCTTTTCTTGCAGTGGATCACCTCTCTTATGGATTGGCGTGGGAGTGGGTCTTTCAGCACTATTTTCATTCGTAAGTATCTCGTCTGAAGTGTAATCCATTCCTGCTATCGCAATCTCTTTGTTTAACAAGGTATTGTAGTTTAAATCGTGCTGATATTATCGGGGCTAATAAAACTTTGGGAAGTTGTCAGAAATTATTTTGTTTTTACACTTGCAAGATGATGGAAATTGACAGACGGTGTGTGTGTGTGTGTGTGTTGAATTGCAGGGTGCTAATCAAGTCAAGGTAAGTACAGTGCTGTCAGTTATTGATTGGTTGGTTTTTCCTCACCACTTTTCTATCGCTTAGGCTCAAAATTAAGTGATTAATGAGCTGGTGTTTTTCACACGTAGAGTAGCATCGATAGTCACGCTGTAGTGCTTTGGAAGCATAGTTAACCATCTAGGTTTTTGAGAGGTGTTGCGATGTTTGTGCAGAGATATGCCATGCAACAGATGTTGAAGTCAATGACCGGGGGGGCTGGGGGTGCTAGTCCGTTTGGGGGTCCTGGTGCTAGTCCTTTTGGAGCCCCTGGTGGTAACCCTTTTGCTGGTATGCCAATGCCTCCACCAGGCTCTCAGTTCCCTTTTCCCATGCCTCCTTCTCCTGCGGCCTCTCCTTCTCCTGTCAGTGCCGCAGCTGCTGCACCCCCAGTCGATGTGGCTCCCACGTCTGTGACATCCTCTCAGCCTTCTGGCAAAAGCGAGCCATCAACCACTCCTGCTGAGCCCAGGAAATCTGGTAAGCGGTCCTGTGAACTTGATCTCTTTAACCCTTAACCCTTTAACGTCCCGATTCAACACTGTTTTCAAAGATTTGTTATAAAATGTTTGATGAAAAACAAAAATGGATTTGATGTTCACAGCAAAGTTGTAAATGTCAACGTGAAGATCACATCTGTACGGTTGGATTCATCATATTTTTTATTAATATTTTTAATTAATTTTGCAAGGTTTTCTCTTGAAATTCAATTAAAAATCCCGAAGTAACACAAAAAATTATAAAATATTGTAATGAAATTGGAATAACATGCACTACGAGATGGTATGGTTTCCATTATTTGATTCATCATGTTTAAGGTCTCACTTTTTGAACTAAGAATGAAACTTGACATAAACCAATTCTGTTGTTTTTCAAAAAATCGTAATATCTTATTTTGAAGATCCGTACTGTGCAAATGATAGTCAACTAGCACAAGAACCAAGAGAAATTTGGATGGATGAAAACTGTCTATGTATGTAGTCATGAGAATAGTTTGAATCTGTTCATCGTCCACATAGTGGATGCAAGCACCTCAAAGGGTTAAATGTCCTTCCCTAATTTAGAAGAAAGGAGTATTTTTGAGTTTTAACCTCAAAATATAGAAGTCATTTACATTCTAAAAATGTAGGTACATAATATTCTTGTCATGGATGATGCCTGAAAAGGAAAACATTTCTCTATTATTAGCAATTCATTCATGATCAAAGTGGTTTGAAAACTGAGAAAACCAAGCCCGTGGGGCTTGGTTGGTCCTTTAAGGGTTAAGATCAACATCCTTTAGTCGTTATGCAACTTTTGCCTTTTTCTCTGAATAACTGTTCTTAACACCTAAGTGCTCAAGCTCAAATAGAAAGACTATTTTGGTAGCTAATAGTAACTTTTGAAACTTATTTGTATCGTTTAAAAATGCAGGGTATGATTTCTTCTTTCTATCGGTTCATTTTGTTGCCTTCCTAAATGATATATTTAACTCCTAAAGATATGGAAGCGGCTACTATTGGCCATTTGGGCACTTAGTGGTTAAGCCTACTCTTCCTGGAACTGATGCTCCCCATAGTTAGAATATGTTCCTCGTGAAGTCAAGCTGACTTGCGAATGTTTTTTTCCCTGTGGCTTGACCAAAAGTGCTGAATTTGGCTTGAAATTGTTTTATATTCGTTTGTTTGACAGCTTTTACGGATATCAACGCTTCTGACATATTAGAGAGAGAGCAGCAAGTCGCATCAAGGTTCAATGATCAAGCTCCATCTGCACCAGAGCCTACTAGGCCTTTCTTTGCAGATGCCGAGGTGAGCAACAGTGCAGCTGGAGCAGGACCATCATCCAATGAATGTAAGACTCATTGAATATTATCTCGATTTCCTTGACCTTACATAACGTGTTTGGCTTCACGATTCGCTGACTTGGTTTATTCACTTGATTTCTGCTCTATGACAGAACATCAGCAATTTAATCATTCAAATCGTTTTTTAGCTTGGTTACTGCTCCTTTGTTGTATTAGGTTGGCAGGCAATCAGCCACGCAGGGGCGATAAAGTGTTACCAGTAGAAGTTGTAGTACTGCTACCTCTGATGTGATGCACCTCTTTGTTCTGTCCTACCGCTTTGAAATATATCTTTAGATAGTCTCGCTTTTTGTTAGTACGAGGGTTTACCTTCTTTTGAAAAGAGGGTTTACAGCATATACGGAGGCGTTTTTTGGCAAGCTCATATTGATGGGGTTGGTTGTTGTTGTCGACAGCCTGGACCTCTGCCGCAAAGGGGAAGCAGACAGTTTTCAGTGTGGAACAATTGGAAAAGATGATGGAGGATCCAACAGTTCAAAAGATGGTTTATCCGTAAGGCTTTTAGTCCTTAAGCAATTTTTTTCCCTCTGGAGGTATTTTTGAAAATGCGAAAACACGTAGACCAGGGTTTGGATGCTAAGCTGATAACTATGCTGCTCTTTCTGACTTGCTTGTGGATATGTTTCTATACTTGTCAGGTACTTGCCTGAAGAAATGAGGAACCCAACTACTTTCAAATGTGAGTGTTCTGTTCGGAGTGATCCTTGATAATATTGCATGCTCATGGATTTTGTATTGGTCTGTGCTTAGCAAAAGGTGGAAGGACTCGTTAAGACAGTGAAGTAGTTAAAAAATGCAACTCTGATATCGATAGTAGCTCCAATAGTTCTGAGAGAGTAATTTTCGTGATGTCAAATGCTTTGCGGTACAGTATAATCGAAGCATCCATTTGAAGGCTGATCTAGCAAGGGTGTATGCAGGGATGATGCAAAACCCCCAGTATCGGCAACAATTGCAAGATATGCTGTAAGCTTTACGAGCTGGTTTTTCTAGTGATAACATACGGACAACATATACGTCTGTATTGATGTTTTTGATGACGAGAAAGACTGCCCAGTTTTCAATTGACTAAGCCTTGTTCTGGACGTATCATGTGGCACAGTAATAGCATGGGTGGAGATGGAGCTTGGGACAACCGCATGTCAGACATGCTTAAAAACTTTGACTTGAACAGTACCGAGGTCAAGCAACAATTTGGTATGTTTATAGGGCAGAATATGCATTCGGTTTTGTATTCTGTAGTTATTTAATCTGCACGTTTGAACATTGCTCGATCCTCTATTTGTGAATTTGTTCGTACACGTGTTGTAAGTTGTCATTCAGCCTATCTTTTTTTATTTGGATTCTTCTTAAATGAGCAATGTATTGAAACATATGTATCTTTTTTGTTGCAGAGCAAATTGGGCTGACTCCTGAAGAAGTTGTTGCGAAGATCATGGCAAATCCAGAAGTTGCAGTGGCCTTCCAGAACCCTAAAGTTCAGGCCGCTATTATGGATGTAAGTGGTTATTACAATCTGAACTGACCACACTTTTTTCCCTATTAGGTGTGGCTCTCATTTACGTTGATTTTTCTGTGTGTTTCTGGCATAGCTATAGGAGTCCACATTCATAAAATATACTCACATTTATTAGTGTTACAGGTTCATTTATATTATGTACATCTGTAAACATCATACTATTTCGAGCAGTAGAGTATGATGCTCAGGAGGTTGTGTACCCTAGTGGAGCTCTGATATTGTGAAGTTCACTAACGTGACATGATTATAGTTCTAACGTTTAGAGTTTTTAATTTGATGGTGACAGTGCTCGACAAATCCATTGAATATCACAAAGTACCAGAATGACAAAGAGGTGTGATTCTTTCTGAAATTCTCTGCTGGTGCTTGAATTTGATTTGCTTGCTTGAAATTGGCTAACAGAAGGTGTTTGTTCTTGCCTTAGAAGAGGTTCTTGTTTCATGAGGCTAAGGTTCATAAACACGCTTAGGTTGGTGTGGTTTGGTATCAATTGGCGCCATATGCCCTAAAAATTTGGGAGGTTAAGGCTCACTTGAAATGGCGTTGATTGCACTTGCAGGTTATGGACGTTTTCAACAAGATTTCTGAGTTATTTCCTGGCATGACTGGATCGCCATTTTAGATTAGCAAGGGCTTTAGACTAGTGATGCTGGCCTAAGCAGAGTTTTTACAGGCAGGTGGAATGCGGGAGTGGTTATCTATGGGGTTATTTTCCACACTATTTTTCATATAGATGTGCATGAGAACAACGTAGATTCCACGTCGGATTATTACTGGAATCAACATACCATTTTTGGACGTGTTTCCAAGAGTTCAGATGCATAAAGATGGGGATTTATTTCTTACGTTCACCATTAGATTCTTCTTATTTGTAATTCTCAGTCAAATTTTGGTGTTGTCCTTTTTTCTAGTGTCACTTAAGCCTAGTCTATGCTTTAAGTTTCATTTGACCAAAAATGTTGAGCGGGAATTAAACGGGAACATAGTGCACATGAAGCAGAGGCAAATGGATAATCATTGATAACGAAAAAAGAGGTTTCGGTTTAATTAGAGTATGTTGCCATTTGAGAATGGAACTACTCGCTATGGTATTCAATCTGTCTCCCGTCGCTGAGTTGTCTTCTTGAGACCGTAGGAGGCTCTGATCAAGGGTAGTTTTAGGAAGATCTAGTTAGGTTTTTAGAGAACTAGTTGCACCACGCTTATCAACGTGGCGATGCGGACCTAATAGTCCCTCTTTCTAGAGGTATGGTCGAGATTGAATTGTGGTGAATAGTGATGGTGGAGGAGTTTTGGAGCGTGTACGTGGTGGTGGCAAATGCGATCGTGGATCGAGCTAGAGGCAAAGTGTGGAGGAGTTGTGGAACCAGCGGCGTAGCTGGATCTCAGGGCGTCGGAGCGGCGACGTTGGCGCCATAGGCGCCGAAGTTCTTTTTGTTAATCTGAGAATTGAGAGCGTTAGGGTTCTTCTCACCTTCTTAGCCATGGCAAGGAAGGAACTCCCCTACTCTATTCCTTTGATCTTCTGTTCTCTTCGTTGATACTCTTGACAATTTTATAGTTGTAATTTTGATTGCACCCCCTTCCAACCCTTGTGATTATGTATGGCAATCTTTCAATGTATGTGGGTGAAATTACATGTATTAGGTTGGGTGGTGTAGTATGACAGAAATTGAGTTGGAATTTAAGCGCCCGGAAGCGTTGCCCAAAATTTTGGGAGTAGCTAGGGTTTCTAGTTTCTATGTTTCATAACTCTCACTTGTTGGGTTTACCCTTAGAAAGATCCATGCCCTATTTTTGAATGAATTAGGGCTAATTGGAGGCTTTTGATGACAATTTGTAAGCCTTGGTTATGTGCTGCCCTTGTAGGGTTGAGGCCGTTTTGAGGTTCAATCTTTGTTTTTTATGTGCTTTTTAGAGTGTTTTGTGAGCCTTGGGCATCATTGCATGATGGTTGCATGAATTGCCCTCATTTAGTTGATTTCTTGAGATTTTCATGCTCATTTGATGCCAATTACGTATGCTGCCTTGTTAGGGTTTGGGTCTTTTTGAGGCTCATGGTCAATTTTTTGGAGAGTTTAGGACGTTTCTAGTCCTTAGGTCATGTGGTCTATTATGCTATGTCGAGTGACACTGCGCATGCCTCATAAATGATCAGAATTAGTAGCGAACAATACGAGGCCATGTCAATCATGCAAGCAATTGAATGTACAGTACTTGTGAGCAATCGACAAACACAAGATTCTCATTTCCGCAACTCCAAACCCTGTTGTGGAAATTCTCCCAGCAAATTGATCTTTTAACAAGGAAATTGAAGAAGACGGCATCAATACAGGAATTGCAAGAAGGCTGGCTCATCAAAAACAGGAACACACAAAGCTACAATGCAAACATTCCGGAATGCAAGTCTCACATCAAACAACACAAATAGTAGGGGTTGTCACACCTCTTCCAAGAAGATTGATTCTCTGGAGATTGAGAACCTTGGGAGAGAAATGTGGAATCAATTGTGGCCATTCTCCATGAATGTGCGACTCCCCTACTCACCGTGTGAAGAATGAGAATGGACGCGGCTTGTTAATTTTCTCCACAATTTCTCAATCTTCAAGCTTTCTCAATAGGGGTTGTCACACCTCCGAGAACGAAACTTCTCTAAAGATTGAGAAGGTTTGAAGAGAAAAGAGGCCCTTATCTGTGAAGAAGGTGTGACTCCCCTTTTCTGCCCTGTAGAGAATGAGAATGGAGAATGAAATTTACCTGTGCAAATCACGAAGCCGCAACTGCGACCCTCTTCAACGACAACGAAGGTGAAAACGGGAGAGAGGGTGAAAAGGAGAAGCAAAGCGGTGAAAACTTCGCACGTGAAACCATTCTTTAGGCCCCATTCTTCACCCTTGGAGGAGAAGAAAGAAACTTCTCAATCTTCAGAGGATGCCAGTTCAAGGAGAGAGTGCCACGTCCTCATTCTCTGAAGATTGAGAATGGGGAGAAGGTGTGACAACCCCTAATCTTCACGCTCATTCTTCACCTCCGGGGGAGAAGAATGAAACTTCTCAATCTTCAGAGAAGAGATCCTCCACAATTCAAGGAAAAAGTGCCACATATGCATTCTCTCAAGATTGAGAATGGGAAGAAAAAGGTGTGACACCCCTCATAACATTCAGCAACCTTCATATACTCTACGAGCCTCCACCTGTCCACTTAGCTACTGATGAAGTACTGTTGGGTGTGGAATATTCCACACCATCTACTATAGAACCAAGGCAGAGACAATGCATGCTACTGAATGTTATGCTAGTACAAATGCAAGCCTCACATCAAACAACGGAAACAGTACAAATGCAAACAGTACAAATGCAAGCCTCACATCAAACAACGGAAACAGTACAAATGCAAACAGTACAAATGCAAGCCTTGCATCAAACAGACAGAACAAATGCAAGCCTCACATCACGATTGAAAAGGAAAAAAAAGAAGCATCTGCCCTACATTCGAATACTGTACCGCCAGCCAGGCTTCAACCCTCAACTGCCGCTCCGAAGGATTAACTTACAAAATTGCATGAACAGGGTTTCCAAACAGCAGCACAAGCACAAGTGTACTCAGCGGGATGCCAAAACAGGGGATGATCTGAGGCGGTAGAACTGGGGTGGGCCAGAGCTTGTGTTTAGAATGGCAGATTAGGATTCGCAGCGGACGACGTGAGCAATCAAGCGATGGAGGACGAGGGCATCGTGGCCAGCAACAGCAGCGGGTTCAGTAATTCCGAGGAGACGAAGATGGCGAACCAGGGTTACCAGCAGCAAGCGCAGTTCGTTGCGCCGCAAGCGCCGCGGCGCTGGCACGCGAAGGTGATGCAGAAGCTGGAGCGATGGCTGTTCCTGTACAATGTGACCACGGGGCTCTACATGCTCGACTGGTGGGAGCGCTGCCTCGTGAACGCCGCCTTCGTCGTCTTCGTCGCGGTCGTGGGCTACAACGGCGGCCCCTACCTGCAGCGCAAGGGCGCCGGCTTCTTGGCGTGGGCGTGGTCCGGCGATTCCGGCCCGCTTGCTGCTGCAGATTCATGAATTAGGGTTTGGTGATCCAGTGTTCTTTTTTTTTTTTCAATTCGAGAATAGGGATTACCATAAGCGTGGTGATGGATTAGCAAGGTTAGGATGGATCTGTAATATTCATGTGTATAATTTTGATGAAACCTAGTTCAGTTACATTCTTTCTTTTCTTTCTGTCTTCGGGGTGGTCTATCGATCTCTTGGTGTTTCGGAGTATGATTTTTCACATTCCTCTTCGGAGTGGTCCGTCGATCTCTTGTTGTTTGTTTCTGTGAGGAAGTGCACATTTGTTGCGATGAACTTTGAGCTAGGGTTTTGAGGATGCCGGATTCTTTAGATGTGGTTTTGCAGCTGTGTTTCGTTTCTTTGCTAGTATGTTATGGTGTTGCGTGATCGGGCTCTTGTGGCGAGTGTAGTATGGATACCACGAAGTTGAATTACGTAATGGCATCTACGTAATATTATGCTCTTGTTGATGTTGTCTTCTCGCCCAATATTTATCTCCGTTTTGCCACTTTGCACCAATATTTATCTCCGTTTTTGAGCTTTTTGAGATCGCATCTTTTCATTCCGAAGTGAAGAAACCACCAAGTGATTTTTTTTCAGGGCGTTCTGATATTGAAGGAAACATCAAGGGTGTGCTCTGGATGCGCCTCATTCTTCTTCCACAAGCCAGATTGAGTTTCGACGAGTGCACTTGGAGCTTCGAAGAAGAAATTAGACGGAGTGTTGTCTGCTTCTGTCCACAGTTGGTATGATCTCTTGCCTCTATGTTTAGGGTTTTCTGGTGTGAATTTCAGTGTTAGCATTTTCTATGATCAGCGCTTCTAGCTAATCCTTGAGGCAGCAACTACAACTCGATCAACACGTACATAAAATCGATCAGGTGCATTTCAAGGGACGTTAATATATCATCAAGGTATTAATTACAAACAACATGGTGTGTTGATGAATTATATATTATGGCGGAGTCGGTGTAACTAAAACGATAAATCTATATCCGTCCCGAAACAGTTTTGGCAATCTGAAACCATATGAATCATTGACTGCTTGAACACCATGTGATCCTGTTCAATTGTGTAGCTGCATGATTTTCTCTGAAAGTGCAATCGTGGAATGCCTGATTTCCTGTTGATGAAAACCGTGTGAGGATCTAGAAGACACGGAAGCAAAGCTTACTCGACTTTGTGATGTGTTGTGATGTGCAGGATTTGGGCTATTCTCCCGTAAGGTTTAGACATGCAATTGCTAAGGGGCCTTTCTCCCCAGCTACGCAATCTACTTCTCTCCGCATCAATGTCTCATATTGACGGTCATGATAAATTTTCACAGCATGAGGGATCCCCAGCCACTCAGCCTCCTTCGGTATCATGAATGCTTCTTTATTAGTAGTGAAACAGGAGCGTGATCAAATTTTATACTCTTGAAATCACTACTTGGCATGTAACGAGGTTGTCCCACCTTCAAACGTCTTCAACACAAATTTAGGAAGTCATGTTTTTGCAATGTTTTACGTATGTTGTTGAGATGAACAGGGGTGATTATGTTTGACATACGTTTTACGTATGTTCATCGTAAAAAGAAACGTACGAAGGACATATTACAAACATGCAATTTTATCATGATGTGTTTTTTCATGTTTGTAATATGTCGTTCGTATGTTTTTTATATGATAAACATACGTAAAACGTATGTCGAACGTAATCACCCTTGTTCATTTTAACAACATTTGTAAAACATTGTAAAAACATGACTTGTCAAGTTGTGTGCCGTTGAAGGACTGCGTGCAAACAATTTGACTTTTGTGCCGGGTGGTATTGATGAGTTGTCAAGTGCTGCCTACCCACCTGCCTCTTTGGTATTTGCTGTCGAACCATGCTATGGTCGTCCTTGTTGACGTGGCCACGGGTGAACCTTGATTGTTGGCTCTCTTTGGCTCAAACACTCTCTTCTATGGTTGCCCGATCATTTCTTTGTAAGAGCTATCTGACATAAATGTTGCATTCTTATTGGCGTACCCATCACAAATTTAGGAAGTCATGTTTTTGCAATGTTTTACGTATGTTGTTGAGATGAACAAGGATGATTATGTTTGACATACGCTTTATGTACGTGTATCATAGAAATAATGTACGAAGGATATATTACAAACATGTAAATTTTATCATGATGTGTTTTTTCATGTTTGTAATATGTCGTTTGTACATTTTTATACGATAAACATATGTAAAACGTATGTCAAACGTAATCACCCCTGTTCATCTCAACAACATATGTAAAACATTGCAAAACATTGCAAAACATAATTTGCCAAGTTTGTGATGCCCTTGCTGTCCCACAATGCCCTTGGCATACACTTCTATAAACCTCGTCCCCTACATTAGGCAAATGGCCGTGTTTCAATTTTCACCCTTGAATCATATAGAGAACTTCCATATTTTACACAAATATAAATAAAAATTTGAAAAATGGTCAAATTCAGCAGGTAAGGCTTTGCCAAAAAAAGCCATCGACCATATTTTGTCGATTGGGCAAATAGGGTTAACCCCTAAACGTGCAAGGAGCCCCGTGGGGGCCATGTTTGGTCGTTTTTCAGTCAAATGTTAATTTTCACCTAGTTCATAATTTCAAATGAAAATAGTCCCAACTAAGAAAGTGTGGGGATTATCTTCTACTTTCTAGTACAATTCAACATTCTTCAAATTTGTTAAAATTGAGTTTTTTAGAGCACTTTAAAGCTCAAAATCCTAAAATTCCAATATACACCACAATAAAAGTTTTCTATTGAATTTCTTTTATGTAAGTTCAAGAAGCATGCAAGTGATGCCACCTACACCTTGTGGTTCATTACTATTATTTACATTTTTCCTAAAAAATTCATACTATTCTGAGTATTTTTGTAATTACTATAATTTTTACAATAATTTTTGTAAAAAATATTATAAAATTTAATTTAATTCAAATAATACAAAAAAATCAGGGTAAATTGATTTTAGAATACCTTATATGAGAAAAATATCATAAAAGTATAATATATTTTAAAATATAAGGAATTGAAGAGGTTTGACCATGCAATTGTAGTGTGGACGTTTAAGGGTTAAGGATAACTCAAATATAAGATATTTTACAAGATATTTAATAGTAAATATATTATGTGATCATAGAGTCTATCCTCGAAAAGGGGCACCAAAGGTACCACGCGCTAGCTAAGTTTAGTGACGTAGAACACAGAATTCGCTATTTACGCACTTGGCAATATAATCATGCACTTGGTCCCCGAGCGCATAATTTTTCTTGTGTAACTTTTTTTTTTAAAAACCGACAATTATTGTCTTTCTTCAATGCCTTACATTGTAAACAAATAATTATTTTAATTATTTTTTATTCTTATCTTTATCTTTTCTTTTATCTTTTCTTTTTTATCTTGATTTCTTTCTTGTCTTCTTTCTTGTCTCCCTCTTGTCTTTCTTCTTGTCTTCTTTTTGTCTTTCTTCTTGTCTTTCTTCTTGTCTTCCTTTTTGTCTTCGTTGTCTTTTTCTTCTTCTACTTTTTCTTCAGTTGGGAGTGTTGAACCCTAAACAATGGAAGCAAGCCAACAAAAATGTGAAAAAAAAAAGTTTTTTTTTTTTTTTTTTTTTTTTTTTTTTTTTTTTTTTTGGCCGTGGGGTGCTACTGAACCCTAAATGGCAGCCGCCCAAAAAAAAAAAAAAAAAAAAAAAAAAACTTTTTTTTTGACTTTTTCAAAAATTTCTATTTGTAGGCGCTGGGGTGCGCGGCCGCGCACCCTAAAGCCCTCTCATCTTCCTCATTTCTATCTTCATCTCCCTCTCCATCCCTCCCCTCTCCTCATATATATAGGGGAGAGGAGAGGAGAAGGGATGGAGAGAAGAAGGAGAAGGGATGGACAAGGGATGGAGAGGGAGATGAAGATAGAAATGAGGGAGATGAGAGGGCTTTAGGGTGCGCGGCCGCGCACCCCAGAGCCTAAAAATAGAAATTTTTGAAAAAGTTAAAAAAAGTAAAAAAAAGTTTTTTTTTTTTTATTTTTTTTTTTTTTTTATTTTTTTATTTTATGTGGGCGGCTGCCGTTTAGAGTTCAGCAGCACCCCACGGCCAATTTTTTTATTTTTTATTTTTTTTGTTTTTTGTTTTGGGCAGCTGCCATTTTGGGGTTCAGTAGCACCCCAGGGTTAAAAATAAAAAAAAAAACACTTTTTTTTTTTTTTAAATTTTTTTAAATTTTTTTTGTGGGCGGCTGCCATTTAGAGTTCAGCAGCACCCCACGGCCACACACAAAAAAAAAAAAAAAAAAAAAAAAAAAAATTGTTTTTTTTTTTTTTTTTTTTTTTGGGCGGCTGCCATTTAGGATTCAGTAGCACCCCACGGCCACAAAAAAAAAAAAAAAAAAAAAAAAAAAAAAAAACTTTTTTTTTTTCACATTTTTGTTGGCTTGCTTCCATTGTTTAGGGTTCAACACTCCCAACTGAAGAAAAAGTAGAAGAAGAAAAAGACAACGAAGACAAAAAAGAAGACAAGAAGAAAGACAAGAAGAAAGACAAAAAGAAGACAAGAAGAAAGACAAGAGGGAGACAAGAAAGAAGACAAGAAAGAAATCAAGATAAAAAAGAAAAGATAAAAGAAAAGATAAAGATAAAAATAAAAAATAATTAAATAAATTATTTTGTTTACAATGTAAGGGATTGAAGAAAGACAACATTGATGTTTTTTAGAGAAATATTTAACCAACTTTTTTTAAAGTCAAATATGCTTATGAAATGAACGCACTTGGCCAAGTGCATAAATAGCGAATTGCGTGTTGTAGGTGATAGTACTTTTTTGGTTGATGTAGTGATCCAAATGGACAATTTTGGTTATGAATTATAATCCATGAGTGATTAGCCTATCACCCGGGGAAGTCACTCTCAGAAAATTAGAAAACTATGAGAGATAAAAGAAAAATAGGGTGCCGCTTGTTCATGACGAATAAAAATTATACATTTTTTGGATCTACTATAGCTTCAAAGAAATGGGGAAGACATAATTATATATAATTTAGGTTGCCGTTTAATGGCCTAAATTATTTTTAATACATATAAAATACCATAGCAACAAAGGGATTTGAATTTGTTCTTTTTTATTAGGGTGAGTATAGTCTCTAGAAGAAGAAGTATTTGGATGAAATATAGTCTTTTCCATTTGCAAATTGTGAATGGCAATAATGGATGAAAACTTTAACCTTAACTGCCTGGGCATCCGTTTTTTAAACGATGTATAGATTTCATCCATGTTTTCTCATCCTTCATGCACTTTTTGTAGTGTGGATTTTTAACTATAGATTTCATGGGAAGTTAGCTTCATGCATGTGTGATCCAATTAGAAAGGGGATGATTTGTGAAATTTTTACGCCTCATTTTATCTTGTAGTGATTCACCCAAAATTTTGAAGATTTTAGTGTAAAAGTGCTCTTTAAAAAGTCAACTCATAAAATTAAGCAACCAAAAAATCTCCAAAAATCACTACACTTAGAGTATTACATTTCAACCAATTACAACAATTTTCACCCATAGATTGTCAATATCTTATTCGTAATCAAATTACAAAAGAATTTCCAATTTTAAGTTTTAAATTTTATATAAAATATTGGTGCTAGCAATCATAGATCTATCTATATGGATAGAATCTAAAATTCATAATGTACAACTTTTATTCATACATCAAGTTCAAAATATCCCTCTTAGTTGCATTTTATAATCCATCTTTGTAAAACTGCTGAATTTGGAGAGGGCTCTAGGCATTTAGGGGTTAAAGCTCGGGGGTTAAAGAGTACCTCCAACAAAATAATTTCATTATTGTGGCATTCCCATTTACACAGAAAGGGAATTTTGTGTTCATGTGGAAGAATAATTAAATAGCATTTACTTAAAATGAATTCCTTTGCTTTGCTCGATTTTTATTGAATGATACAACAACTTTCCTTGGAATTTGAGTAAACGATTACACTTGCCATTATATGAGGAAATTTAGGAGTATAGCAAGTAAGACAAACTTAAAATGTGAAAACAAAGAGCATCCAAGAGCATCGGAGAACATTGGAGAGAATCTTGGAGACTTTAGTAGAGGTACAAAGTCTAGGGCTTAACCTTTAAAGGACATGGGCTCAAATGGCAGGCAACTCGAAGGAATCAAATCAATATTTTCACCCTATGGGCATCCGTGCCAAGGTTGCCCCAATGTTGTGATAAGGCATAATTTTTTTGAAAATATAAGGTCTAATGACGGGATCGTGACGAGACGAGGGCGAGTCGGGTCAGCGGGCTCGGTGAGGTCAGGCCGGGTTGGTGAAGTCGGGCCGAGTCGGTGGGATTGGTGGGGTCGGGCTGGGTTGGTCAAGGCCGACCATGTTTTATTTCTACACATTTGTATATTTATTCGAATGGAAGAATGCAGAGTATGAGAAACGTTTGTTTTAAAATATATATTAGTTACGTTTACATGAAAAATAAGCATAAAATAAACACTCTGAACAAGGTTATGATTTTACACAAATTTTGTGGTCATTACACATCAATATGCCTCAATCAAAGAGTTTTATTTAAAAAAATTAAATATCATGTGTCACTAACGTCACTAACCCCAGAAATAAAGGTTAGTGACGTTAGTGACACATGATATTTAATTGTTCAAAATATAACTCATTGATTGAGGTTTATTGATGTATAATGACCAAAAACTTTGTGTAAAATCGTCTAGGATTTTAATAGACTTTTTTGGTATTAAAATAGACGTTTTTGGGACTTTGCGTTTTTCCATTCGGATAAATATACAAATGTGTAGAAATAAAATTAATGAAGTATGATGTGCATGTTATGAGAAATTCAAGAACATTATTCTCCAACCCGGCCAATACAGTCCCTGCTAACCCGGTCCGGCCTCGCCAACCCAGCCCGACCCCGCCGACCTGGCCCAACCCCGCCAACCCGGCTCAACCCCGCCAACCCAGCCTGACACCGCTGACCCGGCCCGACCCCGCCGAGCCCCGCTCCCGGCCTCACGCTAAAACATGCCCACGCACATGCCCCGCTCATGCCGGCTGGCCCGAAATTAGCTGCCTGGCGATTTCAACTTGTTCACAATACGGTGGGTCCATTTACACAACTGTCACAATTCGGTGGGTCCATTTGTGTTCATTTCACTCGTCCAATTTTTCCTGCAACAGTCAGTTGCCTGTGAACACCACTGAATGAGAGACATTTGATTGTGAGCTCTTTGAGCCGTTGGATTGCACAATTACTAAGCGGTTTCATTGCACATTGTGTGAGCCATTCTATTGCCATTTGCGGCAATTCTTTGTTGTTCACATCTCTGTGACTATAGTTGAACGTGTACTCAAGTATTGCCATGCATTCAGTTTCTGACACTGAAGGAGTATATACGATTTTTTATTTTTATTTTTATTTGTTTTTTTTTCCTTTTAATTTTTATTTTTGTGTACATGTATGGACAAAACCTGGGGCAAGAGAAAAATCACAATATGTGCCGGAAGCTGTAGCACAGAGTAGTAGCATTCTCTAAGCTTTGCAACTTTTATCTACAACAAATACACATTGAACGCTGCAAACCAAACAAGCAGCTCTGACCAAAATAGAACGAGTGAAGGACAAGAATGCATTTCTGTGGAATCATGGACATAATATATTTGCTACAGTGGTATTTAGCCCAAGAAAATTGGTGTCCCCGCAATGCCTCTTCCCTATGGTCAGAGCCAACAAACCCGAATGTGATCTACACGAGCTACATACAACAAGCGTTTGTTTTTGCCACCTGCTCCCTCAATGTTCATGCTCTGACCAATTCTCACGTGTGTGATAAAATGGATCGTAAAAATATGAGATGATAAAATATTTGGTATTATTGAATATTATAGAAAATATTAATGAAAATAATCTAAATTCCGAAAAACTGAAGAGTTCTGCTAACTACCTACCCAAGCATAAATTACAACTCTTTCCATAAAAAAATAATCACAAATTGATGAGTAAATTTTGAATTTGAGAATGTATAGAACATGAACATCAAAACTTGCATTTGTTTTAACTCCTAAAAGCCCAAGAGGTATTGAACAAAACATAAATGTGTTATCATATGTGCCTTCTATATGTTTGATGAAGTTTGGTTCAATAGCCAAAATGTAGGGCATCATCTCTATAAATTATCAGTATGGTCAAACTTCCAAAAATAACAAACATTATGACAAAGTTACAAAGCAATTTATTTTGAAAGCTTGTGTTTCCATCTTTATTTATTTATTTGCTTCAATACAATTACCACACATGTTTGAATTTTAATATGTGTTTAATAATGATTATCAAACCTTGATTAAATATGCTATCATCTAACTTAGGTGAACATGTCTTCCTACACTTTAACCCCTATTGTAAATGACAAAGGGGGTATGGGCAAAACCTAGATGTGTTATGGAATGTCACTTCTCCAACTTTGATGAAGTTTGGTCTAAAAGAGAAAATGAGATGCATGATGTTATCTAATTATCAATACTATCAAACTTTCAAAAAATGTTTTAGACACTCATTTAATGAATTTAGAGGCATTTACTATTTAACATTCACCAAAATTATACATATTACTTTTAGAATCTCAAATTTGGTATGATTACTTAAAACGAGGCATTCCATTCTAAAATTCAAAACATATAGTGATGGCAATAGTTCTCCTCAATTTCTATAACATAAAGGTTTCATATTCAAAACACTATTTTTTCGAAGAAAAGAACATCATTAGTTTCCCAAAATAGTAAATTTAATAACACTAAGACAATATTGAGGTCTTTGTCTTTGAAAAATTCTTCTCAGTGGAGTTTAACTCAAGTTAACATGATTCAAATTGAGTTGAAAAGTAGACTTGATTTCCTATATGAAAATAATTTTTTCATCCTAGGCAGCCCTTAAAGAAGGGTAGCGACCATGAAATGGTCGTTCGGTCTCTTGGAGGTTTAGAGTAAAAACTTGTAAGAAAAACTAAAGGTTGTAATTGGTGGTTGTTGTAATGTTCATTAACTTTACAACCCCACCGGTTGAGCAAGTCACTACATAAACATGAATTGCTTGTGGTATCCAACCAAAATTCAACTTTTCTTTACAAAGATTCTAGAATACCTTGCATGCCAAATATTCAGTTCAATATTTAATGTATTCTCCAGATATTCAGTTCAATAGATGAAATATTCACAAATATTCTTCAAGATTATGTTTACAACCCAATAGAGTATCAAAATTATTTGGATAAAACTTTGAATATAAAAATTGGACAATGTAAACAATGGTCAATATTCTATTGGATCGAAACCTAACTTCAATCACAATCACATTAGTATGTGCTGTGTTGGACAATTCGTTTAGCTATCATAAATTATAGTTTTGGATGCAAAAAGTACCGCTCTCAATATTCATTTGTGTCAACATAACACTTGTTGTGTCAAATTCCATAACTTAATCTTCCACAATCAAAAAATTAAAAATTCTTCACTAAAGTTCTTCAAAAACTTCTCCTATTACTTTTACTTAATTATTTTTCTATTATATAGCATCTTATAATGTGCGCAGTTTTCCATCATGTCCACTTTAGATTTTGTCACCTTTTGTAGTAACGTTATGATTAAAAGCCTATAATGTTTTGAAGTCTAAAAATTTGATGGATTGTTAGTATATAAGTCATACTAGTGTCTACATCCAAGAGGAGATATTGGGTACGTTACCAAGGATAGACCTCACTACCCATGTCCGCTTAATCCTTGAAGGATATAGCTTTCCTCATTTCTACACCTAAAATCTCTTCTAAAATTTATTTGATCATTTTATGCATGATTATTTTTTTAATTTACAGTGGTTCTAAAGAAGTTTAGATGCCTTGAATATGTTCGTTTTGGCTCGGAGTTTTGTCGCTCAAAAATCCCCATTTGGTTCAATGGACCGGAAGTTATAAAGAAGATTCTCCCAAAAAAATGCAAGCATGTGGGGCTTAGTATGTCCTTTAAGGGCTAAGGTATGGATAGAAGAACTACTCCCAACCCCGGGTATGCAACTCCCATATTATATGGCCCTGATTATAATCACTTATATTTCATTTTAGTCCAATCTCAAATGATGTAATTTGTTTTAATGTAGAAAACTCTTGTAGCCCTCCTAATAAGGAATCCAAAAATTTAATAATATTTAGGAACTGAATCTTTCTTGAAAACAATAATAGCATTAAAAACCTAATTATATGAGTTTTTTGGATACATGTAGCATAGGCCAAGCTACCCAACTTTTTGGGCTTTTTAATAAAATTTTAAGATTTTTTTATTATAAATAAAACACCGCCAATGACTTTTAATTTTCATTAGAGGCAACTTCTTGTATGGATTTTTAAAAATTATGCATAGGTGTTTCAATTCTTTATATACGTTGTGGTCTTGTGGAGATTTTTTTTAATAAATATGCAACCCGACATTTTCTACATCTCAATTTATTTAATTTGGCCTTCACCTAACTTTTTGGTTATTTTATTTTTATATAATTTGATATAATTTTTACAAAAGCCGTCCTCTAAGGCGTTTTAATGCCGATACCCCTGTGAATAATATGGGAGTTGCATACCTAGGCTCCCAACATAATCTTTATTCATTGTGGTCTTTGTGCTATTGTTATTTTTTGGTATACTTAGAATCAGGAACCAAACATTTGAAATTATATAGGACAAATACAAGGGTGATTGCAAGCTACGGTCTACCAAGTGGGGAGTGCAGCTTGTGCAGCTAAAGGCCATGCAGCTCGTGCACTAGCGTAGTAATGCGCACCTCTCAACTTTCAATTAGATAAAAAATTTCACCATCCCAAATAGGGTTTATGCTAATACTTTCACTTTAGCAATTGTTAAGTTAATTTCAAGTCTTTGGGCATTACTCAATAGCCTTTTCTGTTTTTTACCGAGCAGGGGTAATTAGAGCCTTTTTTACATAACATCCTTAGCTAGGTTTTATGAAAAATGCATTTCATATCCCACCTCTGAAATTGAACCATTATTTCATTTCCAAAAAACAAATCCAAAAAAAAGTTTTAATTGCACGAAAATCTTCAAAAACAAAAACATCACCAAAAAATTAATTAAAAAATAAGTAAGCGTAGTACCCAAAAAAATAAAATATGGTAGCTTTGTACACACTTGTGGTATGTTGCTATAAATTTTTGAAGTTCAATTTTGACCCCCTTCTAGCATTTCCCATAAAATAGGTGCACTTTTGACAAGCGACACGCTACCAAATCTAAGTAGAAATGCTTAATTTGGATAGAAAGATTGAAAATTTGCAAACTTTATTGTGGTAGACATCTTAACTTTAGAATTCTAGAAACAATGCAATTTGTTTCGTCACAAAATTCCATTCCAATATTTATTGATGATTTTCCAAAGATTGGATAAGTGCACCAATTTGCATACCGCGACAAAAAGTTTGGGTGACTGTAGCTTGCAACCACCCACAACCTGAACTTCAAGATCTTTCGGTTGGATTTTGCAAAGTAGGTACCAAAAATAAGTTATTACAAGATGTGTTTGCACACGGTGTTACGAAACCAATGATCTTAACATAAACATGGGATTCATGAGATACTAAATGAGAAGGAAACTCTTGCTGACAGCCTTGGTGGAAGTGGAAGTGGAGAGCGAGAAGTTGTGATGAACGGCCGCTTGTCTCAACCGCTCTATCTTTTGCTCCCTTACTCAATCGCTTGGCCACTCCCTCGCCCGTTGGCCCTTGCCTGATTACCGTTCCCTCGTCTATTGGCTTGCGCCTTCTTGGTTGCTCCCTTGTTCACTCCCGCTTGGTTCCAACTATATAATGTTGAGCACTGAATGCAAGCATCAATCATAATCTATTTATTCATGGAGTTTCTTATGTTTGAGAGTCTCTGTTGGAACACTTACAAGTTACCTCCATTTTCAACACATGTGAAATTAGGATAATGTGGCATGCATCTACACAAAAATATCTTCCATTTTTTAACAAATCTCAAAATTAGATTGAACATAATAATCATTAAAATGAGAGAATTCCAGAATAATGAGAGTCCAAAAAGTATTAACCCAACCCAAATCGGAGCACTAACCATTCCAAATATAGGCTGAAACAATAGAAAATGGACACACTGAAGATCAAATTGAGTACATTTAATACAAGTGGGCAATAAAAGATTAAAGAAGTGACATCTATTTATAGTAAGTATAAAACGAATATACATTTTTTGTGTTTTTGTATTGCGGGACGGTAATTGAATCATGATAATGTCTCATAATGCTAGGAAAAAGAATGGGCGAAGCGCAAAATCCTATAACCGTCGCCAAGCTAGTCTCACGCAGCCCTCTTCCGCTAGGTCGTCAAGATATACTAGTACAGTGAGGAATCCGCCCCGGGAGACTTCCGTCAGATCGCAGCAACTCCTCACTCAAGACTCTATCAACTCCGTCTCCAGCAATGTCTGTTGCAGCAAGAACTGCGTTCAACCCTTTCCGAGGGATAAGATTCGTGCCTTCCGCGAACGTATGTATCAGGGAACCTCCTTCCAGTTCAGATTCCACATGAAGATAGACATCCACAGGATGATTCACCGCGATTCTCAGAACCGGAGGGTTGTGACTATCGAAGGTATTGATGTTTGCGTGCGAGCATGGATGCATATTGCAGGTGTCCCCGAAGCTACATTCTACCGTTACCAAGCTTACGCAGTGCAGGAGCGACAAGCGCATCCTCATGGAAATTCGGGAATTAGGAAGCCTCGTAATCACACCGTTCAAGCCACCGCGACGCTGCGATGTATTCTAGAGAAATCCGCGGACCACATGCCCCACCGTACGAGGACGCTCAAATCCGGGGACAAGGTCGTTTCCATGATTTTGCCGGCAACCTTTCAGTGGAAAGACACCATTTCCGAACTCAACGCGGTGAATGCAGCGTTTGGGTTGAAGGAAGTGTCGCCTTCCAACTTGAGCAAGATTAGGACATCCACCTTCAGTGAGTTCGACGCAAAGAAACCAGGTGACAATTTCGCTCGATGCGCAACGTGCGACAAATATCATTCTCTTAGGAGGGGATCAATAGCTGGATCCCAACAAGCGTTGCTCTGGGCTAAGAAATTAGACAAGCATCTGGCTCTTGCGCGTGCGCACCGGGAGTTGTATTACGCCAACCGCACCCGATCCTTCAACTTCCCCCACGAGTGTCTCACGATCATGCATGACAAGATGGACCACGCGAAAACGGCTTCTCCGGTTTTCTCCCACAAGAGCAAAGAGATTGATGGCCTTATGAAGTTGCCCGTTTCCGTTACTGGTATGCTTGCACATGGCCACGCCAATGTGCGCTATGCGCATTACGGCCTGGATCTATTCTCGCATGATTCCAATTACACTATCGGCTCAATGGCCAGGTTGTTGCGGGATCTAGAGTTGCCTCCTAAGTTTGCATCTCGGGAATTGTTTGTGGGATCAAGGTCATCTCCTTTGTTTGATGCAGTGCTTAAGGGAGCAGAGACTTGTGAACCATTTTTGCGTCCGACCGCTGGAACCTCTCCTCTACCGACTCCTTTGTCGCCCGTTCTCCATGTGCAAATGGACAATGCTACCGGGGACAACAAGAATAGATATGTTTTCTGTTTTTGGTTTCTTCTCGTTGCAAAAAAAATATTTCGTGAAGTACATATTAATTTTATGCTAGTGGGTCACACCCACGACGACATCGATGCGTTGTTCGGAAGGTGGAGCATGTTGTTGCGGAAGGAAAACTTTCCTACGATTCCTTTGCTCATGAAGTCCTTTATGGACGTGGAATCTATCCCCTTTATCCCACACCTTGTCGAAGAAGTGCCCGATTTCAAAGGTTTCATCGAAGGTAGTATTATGGAGGGAGATGAAGCACTCGTAGGACACACCAAGGCACAGCAATTTAAGTTCTACCTTGACTCTACTGGTTGTCCGGTGTTGAAGTACAAGATTTTCTGCACGGACGTAGACTGGTTGCCCAAAGAAGGTGGAGGGATCAAATTGTGGAAGGAGGATTCGGAAGGTAGGAGTTTGTGGCCCCGTGGAGTGCCAATTCCAGTTGCGCAACGTCCGATGAGGAACGTGGAAGACATCTCGAAAGGTATATCTGGATTTATCAAATACTGGGAGAATTTGTGCAATGAGGACCTCACCGGGGAATTTAGAAGACGCTATGAGCACTTGATACATTATTGGCGAGCTGTGAAGGTAGCGCTTCAAGAGCCTTCGCAACCGTCCAATGTTTTGAAAGACGGCTTCTGGCCCACAACTCGGCTTGAAGCGATAGTGGAGGATCAATACGCAGAGGATGGTGACATTCGGGAAGAATTTGCAGAGGATGACGTTTACGTTGGGCAGATGCGGGGTCGTCCATTGCCATCATTCAGGGTGGGCCGTGACCTTTACGAAGGCTACTTCGTTGCAATCCGACCAGCAGATGGTGACACTCGGCCAGTTTGGATTGCGAGGGCGTTGTCTGATCCTAACTGTAACCCAGAAAGACCAAATTGTGTCCTCATTCAGTACTTTCGTCCAACATCAAGGGATCAAAATGTCCAGGACTACTACACTGGATGGGACACCACGAGAGGTTTGCGTTGGAAGGTTGATGACACGGAACCTCCACTTTGGGAAGAAACAAATGCTTTGATGACAGCATGGAAGTCTAGGATCAAACGAGGTACTGTCGAGTGCATGATCAAAATTCCATCAGCTCAGATCGAAGTCATTAACCAAAGTTTGGCTTTGTATAATTCTATTTAAGCCGTTGTTGATTGGAGGCGATGGAGAATATGGTTTTTTTGCTAGCTCTATGTGATAGTTTTTATTTGACTATTATCGTGATACTTTTCGCTTTGATGTAAGCGATATACAGTCTGTTCTATGACTAGTTCATTAGACATTGTAGATTTCTTTTGACCTATTTTTTATTTTATATTTGCGTGTTTTACTTTGAAGTGAAGATTTCCATTTCAAAGACTAAGTGTTTTGATTTTGGAACAAATATAGTGGTTGCAAGAGCATGATTTATACTTTATTAATATATCTACTATTACATTGTACGTTTACTCCTTTGTATATTTGATCCGTTTTCTTTCAAGGATTAACTGTATGTATTTGATTTTAAAAACAAGTACATATAAAAGGTTTAGTGGTTAAGACCACTGTATTTTTGTTAGCGCGTTAAGCATTTGTCACAGTTTAGGGTACGGGGCTGGTTGGTTGTTACAGATTTCCTGCCTGCCGAGGCTCACTTAGCAGCACCAAGTCATGCATATCTCATACCTGCTCAAACGAATTCAACGGGAATCGAACCCGGACCACCTGTATGAGATAAACACCCATTCACAACCAACCATTGAGCTCATGACTTGGTGTCCAGGAGATGAGAAACCAGTCCCTTATACATAAGCATTATTTTTATTTCAGATGGTACATTGGTACTATATTAGTTTGGAAACGACCGTTCTTTTCATGACTCTCATTTTAATGGAAACTCCTCTTTCCAACTGGGAGCGATCATTCTTTCCATAACTCTCATTTTAATGGAAATTCCTACTTCCATATGATATATGTACTAACTATCCACCTAAATTGACAACCCATTTAGATTCAATCCTCCCCCTTGAAAATGAAAGATATGATTTTGAGAGGTCCCTATTCTCTCATTTTAATGAATATTGTGTTATTGCTTCTAGAACACAAACTGTTGCTATCCAAAGTTGACAAATTGAAGCACAGACTCAAATTTTTGAATCAATGTATAAAACACCCCAATCATGAATCGTTTCTACCAATAAAAATCAAAGAATATGACTATTTTAGGGTCTTGCCATTAGAGTTAACTGAAAAGAGTGTCTCAAAGTGGAAACTCACCTTGTAGTCACCTTAGATTCATTTGAAGTTCAAAAGGACTGCAAAATTAGTCTATAGTGAGTTGGAGAATCAATCTAAAGAAGGCCTTACACCGTCCAAAAGAGTGAAACTTGCAACCTCCCCAATGCTAAACTAGAATTCTCACAAGTTCTTCCAAGCCTAAAAGAGCCGACCAAGGGACTAAATGAACAAGGATTATCAAAAATTGTTATTATTGAAGGATGCAAACTCCTCTTGAACTCCACTTATGTTTTTGGTTAACTCTATTGTATCCACTGTAGAAAAATATGTGTTCACCATAGGTAAATAGTATATTTACTGCAAATGAAGAAGATGACCATTATGAATGAACTTTTTATCAATTTTCGGATAGCTTAAGGACCATTTAGGGAATTGGGGCATCACAGTGCAAAAGTCGATAAAATTTTCATACGTTGTTGAAAACATAAAATTTCAAATTGCTATGAACTCTTACATTTTCCCTACGTAAAAATAAATTGAACATTTTTCAACTACCCCACATGCACAGCACTCATTGTGCCCACATCTACTTTTTAAGTCTTACCACAAAGCATAAGCATAAGAAAATATACGGTAGTCATACAATCATCCTCACAACGGCTTCAGACCAACAGTTGCCACTGCCAAAAAATTATATCATACCTGCAAATTCATCAAAGTTCATCAAGAGCTACACAGGAGAGATAAAAGACATTCTCACATGGGCTTTCATATGGGAAGTGTGACAAAATTCCCACAATTGTAACTTTCCTGGGATGGTTGTAGTGTATTTTAGATATGGGGAAGTTACAATTGTGGGAAATTTGTCCGCGTTTCCCATATGGGAATCTTGTATTTATCTCCCTGTGCTAGATTCCTCTGCAAAACTGAAAAACGGAGCGAAGTGAAATTGATCTAAGACTTGTTGAGTCCTATTTACTACAAGGAGCTTATGGAGAACACCAAATTATGTACAAGTCCTCTGATATTGAACACACATGCTTGAACTTGAAATTGCATGGCAGGGTGATGCAAGTTCATCAAGAGCTAGATTTCTCTGCAAAACTGCAAAAACGGAGCGAAGTGCAAATGATCTCAGACTTGTTGAATCCTATTTGCTACAAGGAGCTTATGGAGAACACCAAATTATGTACAAGTCCTCTGATATCTCCACATTTGGGATTCAAGGAATTATAGGAGGCGTATATTGACAAGAATCAGAAGATGATCCACTAGACTAAATAGCGACTAAAAGAGCGGCTATAGTTAGTAAATTCCAACTTATGTAGCCTTGAGACATGTCCCTAAGATAGTTTTCCGTCTACATAATTACCATTGTGCCACCGCAAGTACAATCCCAACAGGTGCCCATTTCCTTATCAAAGCCTGCAAACAGGTGTATCAATTGCACAGATCAGAATCCAACTATTCGGTGCAGCGAAGCATGATCGTGCTAATGAAATGCTTTACCAGTATAACATATGCGCATCTTTCCTACTGTGGAAGTGCTCAGCAGAAGATGTCTCAGTAACTTTAGAATTAGGGTTAGCTATCACGAGTACCAAAGCATGTCCAGAAGACGTGCAAATTCTTGTAGAAACCACGTTGAAATTCGTTGGCATTGACTTTGTGGAATGACTGGGATAAAACTGAATGCCAGATCAAATGATCCAATTAGATTGCAACTCAAGGCATGCAGGATTAACAGCATGCATACGATATAATAAGGAAATGAAGCAAAATTAATTAATTCAGTCCAAATCAAATGGAGGGCATGAGTACATACGGTCAAGCCGATCCCCGACGCCCAAAACCTCTTGAATAGTGCGAGTCATGATTATTTTGCGTTACTTCATACAAATCATTATTGAGCTTGGACACGTTTCTTTGAGTTCGTGTATCCTGATAGAGCTTCCTGGTCATTTGGATAACAGTGTCTGCAGAGTTTGAAGCAAATAAATTATCAACATTGAATATTAAGGTGAACCAAATCCTCATGGCCCATTCACAGCAAGCCCCTGCCGCACTTACATCTGCGTTCCCGATATGGAGGAAGGTAAAACCGAGAAACAACAAAATATTAAAAGCCTTGTCTTTTCTTGCGGCAACTACTGTTCAAGCACTGTGTTCAAGCACTGTGCAACTGCATTACAGTGCCGCAAGTAGAGCCATGCTTCTTTTTCGCGTTGCGTTCCTTTCTGTCATGCGTTAGAGTAACTTCTAATTCCGCGTATTATATATTTCATGGTTGACAACAGCTTCCCTCAAAGTTACCTAACGCTTGCATGCATGCGGCAGCATTGGTGTATGTGAACGGGCCATCACTCTCCAACTATGATCGCAAGAATCGAGGAGATCACCTAAAGACTTGCACATTCTTCTATAAAACAGGTTTTAATTCGTTGGCATTGACTTTGTCGAATGACTGGGTGTACCACGGATTTCTGGTGTGTTCCTTAGAGTACCCACGGCTTTCCCGTTTGTTCCTTAAATAATAATTAGAGTACCCACGGTTTTCACGTTTGATCCTTAGAGTAGATAAGGTCCTCAACATCTGTCCTCCGCTCATGCATGCATGCACACACGTCACGCACACAGATTCCTCGGCTCAAGTATATAACAGAAGGCTCAGGGAAGTGTGATCACATCTCATGACTGTCAAGCACATCTAGCTTGTCCACATCTTTGTGAAATTGTACACTGCGATCATCGATCATGGCGAGCATTGGAAAATCAGTGGTGCGGACAACATCGATCCTCCTGGTGGTGCTGGTGATGGTGGCGTCCTCCGTGGAGGCTACGCGTACGCTGGACGATGATCCTGCTGGCGTTCGATACGACGAAGACGATACGCCTGAGGGGCTTACCACTGTTCAGGTAGCCGCCTGTGCGATTCTGGGCTTGCCCTGTGGAAGCGAAGAATTTCAGTGCAGAGCAAACGGAGTGAAGTGCAGGTTCAACCAGTCATGCTGCAGTGGGTATTGCAGTTACAGTGGTGGTTACATTTGCAAGGATCGCGCCCAGCTTCAGTGCAGAGCAAACGGAGAGAAGTGCAGGTTCAACCAGTCATGCTGCAGTGGGTATTGCAGTTATAGTGGTGGTTACGTTTGCAAGGCTAGAGGCCAGCTGGAGAGGGAGATCGGTGCACGTAAGTGAGCCAACTGGGAAATGATACGGTTGGAGGGTGGCCCGGGGGTGCACTCTACATTATGTATGTTTGAGAATCACGGGCGTTCATGACCCCAAGGTTCTAAATAAAAACCCCCTTGTATACCCCTTGTATACGAGAGGTTATATGTCTAAATATCGTTGTATACATAGGGCAGTGTTCAAATTAACACCCAGGCTTCTGTGCACTCGCGTATACTTGTACGTGTTTAGTACAGTGCACCCCCGGGGGCGGGGAGGGTGGTTACATGTGCAGTGTAGTGGGGGGTGGTGTGGTGTTGGTCGTATGAAAGGCTACAGCAGGGATGATAGGGGACACCGCTCTGGCTTGTACGAAATCGCCAGGCAGTCGAGGGGTTGAGTAGGCGATCGAGAGTAGACTTTGCCAGTTTGAGGGTCCTGACGATCCATCCATGTTGGTGTGGGAAATAATTGTAGCCGTGGACGCATTGTGCGTTCAGTATATATTCAACTGAGTGTTTTCGCTAAGTCTGCATGTACTGTAAATTAAAACACGTACCGCATGATCCCTTTTGAGTGTTGAACAATGTCTTGTAACTTGGCTTGTATTTGTTCAGACTGAGTAAATGTGCGTCGGTTTCCTTCCACTGCAAGCCCAACCAGTTTCACCACGTACACAGTCACTCCCTAGCTAGTGGCCGATGCATCTCCACTTCTCCCCCGACCGCATCAATTAATGGCTCATATTGAGTATTGTCGGCGGGTCATGATAAATCCGCATTCTATTTTTAATATGAATATTCACAAAAACTCAATCTTAAAGAAATATATAAAACATCTAAAAAGGATAACATGAAACTTTGTATTTTAAAATGATTAATTTACGTAAACCACAACAAAAAAATTACTTGGGGAAGTCACAAGTTAGTGTTGATTTTAAGCACATATGAGCAAAGAAAGGGTATATAATGGGGGTTTATGAAATAATTGGAATGTTTTATTATTTATAGTATAATTAAGGTTTATTCCAGATATATTTTAGGAATATTTCTAGAATATTCCCAAATTGGTTTTTAAAAACCCTATAGTACTTATATAAATTTATAATTTTTATCTCAAATGAATAAAAGACACCCTATATTTGTTCTCTCATAGTTATCTAAATTCTTGATAGTCACTTCCCCGGGAAAAGGTATAATTTGAACTACTCTAATATAAAATAAGAAATCCGGAAAAATAGGAGGATGTTAATCGTTCGAAGTTTGAATATCCATTTGGAATGATTCGTTGATAAAGATTCAATTAACTGCCATCTTTTTCATGAAATTGAATGAGATTGGGGTTATAGGGTGTACTAGAGCATACAATGTTCTTTGAGGAATTTCATGAATCCACACGAATACAATCACTACTTTATGAAAGTCTTAGTGCATCGAGATAAAAAATGGGGGAAGATAAAGGGTTCTCTCTACCGTGCGTTCCCATAGTAAGTATAGTATTTTCTATATGATAGACCTAACTGAAATATATAATATTGAAAATTCTAAATTTAGCTACATATTACACATAATTATCTATATTTATGTATGGGTTTATTACTTTTGTACAAATAAGTAAAACACCTAAATGTTTCTATCCTAAGTAATTTTCCATAATGTTACATAATATATAAATACTACTATATGATGATGTAATTCAATAGTACTATTCTATGTACTTAATTGTAATAAATCATGTACTTAGTGGAACTTTCATTTACTAGGACTACTTGACGTACTTAATGGATACTTGATGCATATTTAATAATACAACTTGATGTACTTAAGGGACATCAATGCATACTTAATGGTATTATTTCCAGGATTACTTAACCCTTAACCACCCAACCATGCATATTTTGCATGATGTACAGATTTGAACTCCGGTTTCTCATCCATCATGCACATTTTGCAGTGTGGATTTTTTACTGAAGCTTTTATGGGAAGTTAGCTTCGTGCAGGTGTAATCCGATTAGAAAGGGGATGATTTGTGAAAATTTTATGCCTCATTTCATGTTGTAGTGTTCCACCCAAAATTTCGAAGATTTTAGTGAAAAAGTGCTCTTGAAAAAGTCTACTACTAAAATTAAGCAATCAAAAAATCTCCAAAAGTCACTACACTTAGAGTATTACATTTCAACCCATCCCAAAAAATTTCATTATTAGATTGTCAATATCTTATTCGTAATCATATTACAAAAGAGCTCTAAATTTTAAATTTGAAAATTTATACACAAATATTGGTGATAGCAATCGCAAATCTAACCGTATGGATAGAATCTAAAATTCATAATGTACAACTTTTATTCATTCATCAAGTTGAAAATATCCCTCTTAGTTGCATTTTATAATGCATCTTTGGAAAACTGCCAAATCTGAAAAAGGTGAGAACGTTTAGGGGTTAAGGGAAATCAATGCCAATGTACTAGTAGTACTACACACACCTAAGGGTAATCAATGTACATGCAATAGTAGTACTTGATTTATGTAAAGGAAAATCTAAGTATATTTGGTAGTACTAGTGCATGTACATCAATTACAAGAAATGCACATATAGAAATTACTACTCTATATAAGATTAAATATAAAAAGAGGGTTACTTAATATCTATACAAATTAATGTGTATATGAAATCCAATAAATATATGAATAATGTGGTTGATTTACCTATGCTTCTCTAGCTTATTAACCCTAGAGTGATCGGTTTAGGGTTTCATGGTTTAGGATTTAGGGTTTTTTGTGAATATGTAAAATACAAGTTCACGCATGGTAGACCTCGCCGTGCTGTGTGTTTAAGATGTATGTAGTATTGACGCATATTCAATTCAAACAAAGGTAGAAGAACATAGATCCAATCAGACTTGCATTACAAGCAATTGGAGTGGAAATAGATTACTTCTTACATATATGATAAAACTCACTTCCTCAAACATGAATTTCCAATGTACTTATAGTGACTGCAGCCGGAACTACTATTAGCCACGATTTTAAAACTAGTGCGCTCTCTTGAAGCGTATAATTAATTTATTAGTATACATATTTACGTGTATATATATATATATATATATATATATATATATATATATATATATATATATATATATATATATATATATACCTACATGTATATATGTATGAAAATCCTCAATTCATACATTTTTACATACATATTGATATAGCAAATGTTATTTTTAAAAACAAACGCATAAAATCAAACATATCTCAAATTTTGGGCTCATGTATACCAAAATTTACACTAAGTGACTTCTTCAAGGATTAGTAATCCCTTCAAGATAATGTATTTAAGGTGATATAATCTCGAGGAAAACATTATAGTGAAAAAATCATAAAAATCACTTATCTGGAAGAGAAAAGGACATTTAATTCAATTTGAGATAAAATTAGACAGACTTGATAAATTTGTTTCAAAATACTCCAAATAAATTTTTATAAAGAATATACCTAAAATATTTTTTAAATTCATGAATATTCTAAGAATATTCTTATTATTTTATAGACTAACTACTATTTTATATAAATAAAGAAGGTATTTAATTTACACTAAGTGACTCCTTCCGATGAATCCCTCGAGTGTAAGGTTTATGTAACATTAAGGACTAGCACTTTGCAGAACTCCACACCACTAGTGACAGGGTGAAAGTTCAGGAAATTGAAAAGACGTGAAAGCTTAGGTTACTTCGCAAAATGATCTTTGAGGACAGTCATGGGAATTATTTAAAGTTCATTATTGAAAATCACACCATGATGTATGCATTTGTATCTCAGTAAATTTGCAATAATTCTATTTTGGTTAATCTTTAAACCACAAAACTTGGCACACATGAAATTAACTCATACAAAACCTATAAACACTGAATTACGAATTTCTGCACTTGGCCAAGTGCATTGTCCGATGGCCGCAATGGTGCAAAATTTGTAGTTTTCTGAAATTTTACTCCCCTTAAATTTCATATATTTTTGATTTCGAAATAACAACAACACATTTATTCATATCAAATTTGCCATGGATTAAAAAAATCAAACATAATGTGCAATATTGTTTTATTACTATTCGATGTAAAATCAAAATAAAACACTTCATTTCATATATTAATGAAGGCACGCACTACAAAGTAAATAATATTTGCACTATCCTACTACATCAAAGGGTTCCACCTAGAGTACTTTCCCAATCTGTACTACTGCTCCATCCCTTGGGTCTCAGGAATCACCTGAGAGGATTGAGTTTCTACCTCCTCTCCTGTTTCGCTCTCCAACTGTTGCTTCCTTATTAGTGCTCTAATCTCTGAAGGGGTTCCAGGATCAGCATAATCTAATGCTCTTGTGACCATGGCTTCGGCCACCGCAGAAGGAATGCTACCCGCATTCAAGTGACCCTCTAAAATGGAGGCGACCTGCTCATATGTGTAGTTACCCTCTTTTCCCACACGACGATACTTCACTCCCTCGAGGTCATGGTACAATCCGTCATCTTCAAGTGTCATACGATGATCTGCCAAAGCCCATGCAAATGATAGCGTCGTAGACTCCGTACCAGTAGTCACTCCATGTGAAGGTAACACCACTAAGCTCGGTACAACAATTACATCTGAAAACGGAGTTGCTGCCTCCATAGGTTCTTCGCATACCTCTGGAACATCACAAATACCAGACGGAGCATTTTGGAATGTAGCACCTACCCCGACAACTCCAACTGCTAGTTCTTGTGCTACAATACGCTCCTCGTTCATGTCAAAATGCTCCTCGGTCTCCTCAGCCGAATTGCTGACGTCCTTCGAGGCTAATGGCTCATCATCTACGTTTGATGAATTCCCTGGATCATAAGACTCATCCTCCGAAACATCATCTCCATCACCAGAATCCATGTGCTCTCCTCCCCTCTCAAGTGTATCTTCAGATTGTAAACTTTCGCCATCCTGCTCATCACTGTCCCCGCTTTCTTGGAACTCAGATATCTCATCCTCAGAATAACTCCGTCACTCATCTTGAGAATCATCCTCTGACTCATCTTCAGAATCACCCTCTGACTCATCCCCCTGCTCCTCTTCATTTGCCTCCTCGTCGTCTCTAGGTTGTACAACAGAGACAGAAGCACGTTCAACACCGATGGCAGGAACTGTGGTAGATGGCCCTACAATATCTCCAACATCATCGCGACGTATCATCTGCAGCTCTGTTCCGAATACGTCTTGTAAGGTGTTGTACACAAAACGTGTATGAGTAGATGAACCATCCAAGACAATCACCTGATCAACGACAAAATCATCCTGCACAATGTCCGCAATGGCAGTCGTGATACCCAATGCCACTAGGCCCCACTCCTCTGGTAAATACGCCTTCACGAGCCTACACAATTCCGTTGGAGATCTTTCAAATCTGTCCGCAGCCCGTGGCATACTCTCTTCGTTCAATCGTTCCACATGTACAAAAAGGCCAAAGGCAATTTCTCTGTACTCTGCCGTAGATTTTGTGTCGCACTAGAATCCTTAGGAAATTGCGTCACGATTGCCACATCTCCAATAGGCTGCATACGACGCTCTACTTCCCTACTATGCACCAGATCATGCACATTCGTCGGCACCGTCTCCGGTTGAAATATCCACACGCCTCGTCGTGTAGTGCTCTGTGGAGGCATCACCATCAACTCCCGCATCCTCTCGTCAAAGTCTATTCCGACAGGGAACAAGAACACTGCATTCCATCAATGAACTCCTGCCATCCACTTCTGCAACTGCTCCAAAGACCTCCTGTAGTCCACATCTGTCTATGGTACATCATCTCCTACCATGCCTCCCCGCTTGCAATCAAATATCCATAGACAAGGGCACAAGGCTTTCCTATCTCCACGACCTCCTCCCCAAAAATGCCTCCTCTACATCGAATAGGAAGTTGACCCATGTTGTTCCCTCCTATAGCACGCGGCACTTGTACTTGCCAATCCCACCGAGCACTTGCAATGTTTGCGACTCCTCTCCGATATCCTTCATATCTTGTGCCTCCGGCAACAATGTTGGAATAATGTTGTCTGATCATTGGAGGTATGAGATGTTCAAACTTCTTCAAGGCCTTCATTGTCTTCACCGCTGGAGCGGCCCACGCAATCTTCATGGATTTGTCGATGTCGGAACCCAACACTTAGAACTGACGATGCTCTCCACCTCCAAATTTATCTACCGAAATGTCGAAGAAATCCGACATTGACTTTGGCCGCTGCTCCCCAGACTCAACCCACATCCACCGCACTACATTTCGGACTGCTTCTCGCCTATGAATCTGATCTACCACCCACGCTAAAGTCTGCTTCGGGGGCTTTGCGTTTGAAGCCTTGTTGAAGTAATATTTTTGTTTCGGTCGCGTTCCATCCACAACTGCTCGTGCTGCCATGCTTCGAGCAAGATGTAGGTACTGTTGCTTGGGAACCCTAGACAAAGGTCTCAACCAAAGCCGCTCCATCCTTCTTCGATCTTGACACACGTCCACGTTGCGATTCAACGAATGCTTCTTTGCATATGTCTCCCTCTTCCTCTCATCCTCCTTGCTATACCAAAGCAATCCTTCCTCGTAGTCCTTGCACACTTGGAGGACAACCTGGTAGCACTCATCATCCTCATGCCAAGCATGCCAAGTAATCTCTAACATCCGCTTTGCCATCTTGTCCAACGGTTCAGATTTTCCCACCAACGATACCGTCTAATGTAATGCACTTGCCGACATTGCAATCGCCCTCGCCTTCTGAGCATCATTCGATCGAATCTTAGGATCCGGTCTACCGCATGCATCCCAAATGGCCCGCAATTTCACCATATCTTCGTACAATGTCATGTAGAAGCGTCGCTCAAATTCCTTCGCGTTTATTCTGACCGATGCCTCAATGTACAATTGTGGTTTGTTGAACACAATGAATTGTGCCTTCCGCTGCGCATATGTTTTGTTAAAAGCCACAGTAGACAAAAGTCCATTCCGCTCCTCGGTTTGTGCCTGCTTACAAGCTGCTACAATGTGCTGACCGTCTACAGGCTCCCAAATGATGTGGTTCTGCAACCAGTCTATTCTATGCATGTTGGGTGCAATTGGATCATCCATCATATAGCACAAATAACCTACTTCGAATTCCTGCACAGCACGGTCCGCTCGAAATTTCACTTCCCTCTGCTGCCTCTGACCATCCAAACCAATTGGCTCATCGACTATGTAGGCAAGGGGTCGAAGTGTGAAGCACGTAACAAGAGGCTCATCCGGCCCGGCTAGTCGATGATACATAAGCCTCACTCGTTCGTCCAACAAACAACGATGGTTTGTCTCCACATTCTATACTGAACGGATGTGGTCAATTGAAGCATCAAAAACTGCATCCATTCCCCAAATATACCTAGCCCAATACTCTTCGTTTGAGGGAAATGATAGCACTTTTCCTCTTGTTGTTCCAGTTCTTGGAATATGAACACCTTCATAATCATGAGGGACCACATCAATGTCTTCGGCTTCCTCTTCGTTCCTGCCCCGACTCCTTCCAGGATGTTGTCTTCGTGGAACGTTCCTTTGTGTACCAGCTACCGGAGCTGTCGGAGCCCTTGAAACACGAGGCTGAGATAGTGTCTCCATCCGAGCTGATGTCCTCGTCTCAAGTCTCTCAGAACCCATTATTTCTGACAAACTTGCTCCACGATCAGCTGCCCTCAATGACTCTCGTTGGCTTACGGTTGGTAGGACCCCTCTTCCTTGCTCTGCGCCTATAGTAGAAGATGACAACCGTGGTCCTCTCGCTGAAGAAATTATCCTTTGTGCAGATACACTCCATGTTCGTACTGGTGTAGATATAGTACAGTCGGTTGATGCTCTCGGTGGTGCTTCATCAGTCCTACTCCGAACCCTGCGGGATGCACTAGCCGTGGGTGCTGTAGGTTCCACAGTATCCTGAACGGGTGCCAGTGTCGGGCGCCTTCGAGACTCTTCTGCTTGCGGCGGTACCCAATTCACGTTCAAAGCTGATGCAAGAATCCTATATATTGGATTGATTTCTTCTGGTTCCTACAATAGAGAAGGATCTTCCGGTTCGTGAGGCAACTCCCTTGCCAGCTCCTCATATGCTGTATGCTCCCGAACAGCCTTCCGAACTTTTACAACATCTTGTGGGGTAAATGCTTTGAACTTCAGCACAAATGTCTCACGTGCTATACGAAAGTTCTCAGGCATAGTGGACCAGAGCACCTTTAGAGGCTTCAATCCCCTCAATGGTAGATTAACCTCAAACAACACCTCCGGAACAGGGGCCA
Source organism: Pohlia nutans (assembly GCA_022496805.1). Classification (NCBI taxonomy): domain Eukaryota; kingdom Viridiplantae; phylum Streptophyta; class Bryopsida; order Bryales; family Mniaceae; genus Pohlia; species Pohlia nutans. The sequence goes on from CM040085.1 coordinate 38,973,806, forward strand.
TCAGGAACTTCCTTTGCAACCTGATCTTTGTCATTGGTTCATTCTCTGCTGTCACAGAGAATACCAAGACACCGTTCGGTGCGGTACCAATAGATAGTATCTGCCCAAACACTGTACCTAACGTTGCCCAACGTCGTCCCTCTAGTATGGCCTGCTCTGTGATCCACAACATGGGTTTGAGTGAATTTTCGGCCTCAATCCACCATCCATGCTCATTTAACTGGTTTAGAGTCTTAAGCGCCATAACTGTACAAAGAAAACAAATCAAAACACAATTACTACTTCAAGCCTTTAGATTGTGTTGAACATTGGTCAATATTGACATGCATTCAAGATTAAAAGAACAGGTGAGGAAAACATAAACACAACAAATAATGATTCAAAAAGCTAATAATCACCTTAGGAGATTTATAGAATCCAAAAAAAATCTTACTGAAAACAACTGAATATAATCACAATATACAAAACATAAGAAGTGTGATTTCAAATAATATAAATTAATAGCCTTCTAGTTTGATTATATGCATTTCCTACATGCCTTTTTAATCCCATTATTTCACATTCAAATAAAAAAATATTTAGTTCTCCAAATTAAAAGATATCTATTATAAAAAACTAAAAGAACTTCAACAATTGAAAATAAAAATCCTTTATTTTCCTCTAAAGTAATTTCTTTTACATTTTTATAAAACCTTCTACAGTTACTATTTAATCTACTCTAGCAACAATTATCGCATTCTATAATTTACTTCTTAGACTAACAAAATAAGAGGCCTCTACATTCAATTGATACATAATTTATGTTCAATAGGCAAAATCTGCTACAGTTGCCACCTTTTGACAATACATCTCCAAACTCAACTTTACAATTTAGATGCCTCTAACATCTAGAATCCCTAACGAATCTTTTGTTCTTCAAATTGTAGAAAACACGTCAAATTTGAGCATTTACGCAAAAGTTGCTAAATATAGCAGCTTGTGACTTCAATTTTGGAAACCCAACATGAAATTTGGGTGCCCCTAACCTCTACAAACCCTAACGATTTTTTTGTCCTTCAAATTTGGTCATATTGAACATTTATGCAAAAAGTTGCTAAATATAGCAGCTTGTGACTTTAATTTTGGGAGCCCAACATGAAATTTGGATGCCTCTAACCTCTACAAGCCCTAACGATTTTGTTGTCTTTCAAATTGTGGAGAAATACGCCAAATTTGAGAATTTATGCACAAAGTTGTTAAATTTAGCTGCCTGTGACTTCAATTTTGGAAACCCAACATGAAATTTGGGTGCCCCTAACCTCTACAAGCCCTAGCGAATTTATTGTCCTTCAAATTGTGGAAAAATAAGTCAAATTTGAACATTTATGCAAAAAGTTGCTAAATTTAGCAGCTTGTGACTTTAATTTTGGGAACCCAACATGAAATTTGGGTGCCCCTAACCTCTACAAGCCCTAACGATTTTTTTGTCCTTCAAATTTAGTCATATTTGAACATTTATGCAAAAAGTTGCTAAATTTAGCAGCTTGTGACTTTAATTTTGGGAACCCAACATGAAATTTGGGTGCTCCTAACCTCTACAAGCCCTAACGATTTTTTTGTCTTTCGATTTGGGGAAATCTACATCGAATTTCAACATTTTTGACAAAATATACTAAGTTTAGCAACTTTTGACAGTGAATATCGGAATCCAACATGAAATTTTGGTGCCCATAATCTCTAGGGCCTCTTATGTAGAGTTTTTGTTTTAAATTGCTTTAACTTATGTGAATTTGGATATTTGAGGTCTAAAAATGCTAAATATAGCAGCTGATGTCTATATGTTTGATTCACATTCGATGTTTAAAATGCGATTGTTCATAACTACGTGCAATCAAACGTAAGATCAAATGATTCGAGGTGAAATCTACATATAAAAGAAACGTTTTTGAAAATATACGAATTTTTAAAAATAAAACTTACCTGAAGTTGTTATGAGTCACGATGTTCTTTCCAATGAATCACACCTACAAAAATTAAAAGAATCAATGTCAAAATCATCTTACATATACATTTTTTTAAAATTGATGAAAAGAACAAGGGTTATATGTCATACAATGCCTATATATTAATCTTTACAACCCTATCTAGTGTCATTTGCAAAAAAAAAGAGTGATGAGAGCAATACCTTTGAGAGGTAATATGTGAAATGTGAGGTTTTAGGTAGTAGGGTGGGCCTTATATAGTTAGAACAAGTAGTTCGCTTTTAGAACTAGTAGTTGGCTTTTAAAAAAGCCATTTGATCATATGGCGCGTTCTCCCAAAAGACGCGCTTGCCAACCCGCGGGGCTTCGCGAGGTTGGCAAGGGCCGGCCAAACGGCCAGACCCGGCCCGACCAACCGGCCAGGTCGGGGGCCTGCCGGCCCAGCAGCCGCCCCGTCCCGCTGGGCGGCGGGCAGGCCGCAGCTGCTGCTGTAAGGCAACAGCACTGACTACTGGGCCCGTTTTTATTTATTTATTATTTATTTATTTAATATTTTGTTTTCTATTTTGTTTTATTCTTTATATTTTTTAAAATTTTATATTTTTTTTTGTTTTTAAAAGTTAATATTTTTTTAATATTTTTTCAAGATTAGTTATTTTTAAAATTTCTTTTAAAAGGTTTATTTTAATTTATTTCATTTTTTTGTTTATTCTTTTTTTACAAATTTACAATGCAAGTGTCTTTCAAATAAAGAAATGAGATACTTTTAAGATTAATCTTAGTCGAAAGAACATTTTGTAAGATTCTTTCAAAACATTCTTGAATTCACCATGTTATGTCTTTTTCAATTTTTGAGTCATTAGTGTGCGACAAGAAAGGAGAGTACAGTAGGAAACAATATCCAGGGACAACTATCCTTAGTTACAAGTCAGCCCAGTTGAAATTAATATTGCTTAATTTAGGAAAAAATCCGAACATTTTTGGAGAATCCATAGAATAATCTATGTTTTCTTAAGGTTTAGCTTAGAGAGTGCTCAAAGAAACTGGTTGATCTTAAACAATTTAGGATCTTAGCCGGTTAGCCCCTAAAGGACAAAGGATTTATGGTTTTACAATTTCAAATTTAATTAATCATATTATGAAATATATAATTAAGATGAGAATAAGTTTTAGGGTTTCTTGTTTTGATTTATTTTTTTCTTATTTTCCTTTTTTTTGTTTTTGCTTCTTTCTTTCTTTTTTTTTCCTTTTTTTTTTGCATTCCAAGACTGGTGTTTAATTTAACAATTTACGCTCGAATTTGTTCAGGTTACACGGGACGATTGCAATGTGAAGTGGCAAAGAAATCACATCTCATTAATTGAGGTATGGTGAAACAATTACACCTCCCTTATTTAAGGAATGGGCAGACGATTGTACCATAATCTACCATATTTCATTTGATTTTGAGTTTCACCATTATTGGTATTTTAATTTAGATTTTACTTTTTTGACGTAAGTTGTGCTTTTTAAATAAAAGCGTGTTGAGGTATGCTTGAGGTGTACCTCAAGTCTACCTCAACACGCTTTTAATTTTTTGATCTTAATTGCATTCTTAAATAAAAGCGTGTTGAGGTAGGCTTGAGGTGTACCTCAAACCTATCTCAACACGCATTTAGTTTTTGGATCTAAATTGTATTCTTAACCCCTAAATTATTGGTAATAGCAATCATAGATCTAACTATATGGATAGAATCAAAAGTTCGTAATGTAAAACTTTTATTCATATATCAAGTTTAAAATATTCCTCTTAATTACATTTTATAAGACATCTTTTGAAATTCTCCATATTGAGAAAGGGGTGAGGATGTTTAGGGGTTATCCCCTAAATGCCTAGAGCCCTCTCCAAATTCGGCAGTTTTGCAAAGATGCATTATAAAATGCAACTTAGAGGGATATTTTGAACTTGATATATGAATAAAAGTTGTACATTGTGAATTTTGGATTCAATCCATACGATTAGATGTATGATTGCTATTACCAATAATTTTGTATAAAATTTAAAACGTGAAATTCCAAATTATTTTGTAATTCAATTACGAATACGATATTGACAATCTATGGATGAAATTCATTGAGATTGGTTGAAATGTAATACTCTAGATGTAGTGATTTTTGGTGATTTTTTGGTTTCTTAATTTTATGAGTTGACTATTTTTAAAGCACTTTTACATTGAAATCTTCAAAGTTTTTGGAAGAATAACTACAACATGAAATGAGACACAAAAGATTCACAAGTCATCCCCTCTCTAATCAGATCACATATGCATGAAGGTAACTTCCCATAGAATCGAGAATAAAAATTCTACACTGCGAAAAATGCATATCAAATGAGAAATTTTGGATGTACATCGTCCAAAAAATGGACGCTCAAGAAGTAATGGGTTAAATAAGAGCGTGTTGAGGTAGGTTTGAGGTGTACCAACATCTTAAGGTAAAAATATGAATGAATTTAACAATATTTACAAAATGCAACAACCATAAAATGAAACCGACACAATCCAATTTGTGAATAGTTTTCCAAAATAGTATTGTGTAATGGTATTCCTAAAAATTTCAATGTAAAGACCTTTCGTGATTTTTAGGGGTTAACTTTTAAGTCTTTACACTAAAGTGTTGTGCTCAAAGCTAATTACTTTTTGTCATTAACATATATATATATATATATATATATATATATATATATATATATATATATATATATATATATATATATATATATATATATATATATATATATATATATATATAATATTTTTGTATTTTTTTTGAGTTCCTTAAATGATAAAAATGGTATGATTTTTTATGGAAAATAAAAATAATAGTGATGACATACAAATTGTAGGTGGCATGCTATCGAGCCTACATAGAGAAATTTGATAGTGAAGTTTTTTTTATTGTGTGAATTGGAATTTTAAGGTTTGGAGTTCTAAAATGTTGTAAAAAAAGCAATTTAACAATTTAGATGAGGCGTAAAAATGTCACAAATCTTTCTTTTTATGATCAGTTTACACTCACAATTCATAATTTTTGGTTGCTTAATTGAATGCCCTCATTTTGGATTGATTGAGATTTGGAGATGAATAAGGATTAAACTCTAAATGATACTAGACGATTGTGTGGAGGTCTCAAAATATGCATTTTGTCTTAATTTAATGAGCATAAACTGTATTTATTTATCTTTGATTGTGGTAAGCTCAATGGAACTACATCTTATGTAATTTCCTCGGGGAGGTCACTACCTTATATCTAGTGTAACCACGTGCGATAAGAGGGTATTTAATTGGGGGCTATTATATAATGGAATATAATAGGAATATTTTGAGAATTTTCCAGTATATTCTAGGAATATTCTAGAATTATTCTTGGATTGAATATAAAGCACCCTATTTTACAAAAAAATATTTACAAATTTTACCTCTCTTGAATAAATAAGACCCTATATTTTATCGCACGTAGTTTCTAAATGTAATAGGGGTGCTCCCCCCGAGGTAATTTCAATAGTCAAATTAATTCGAGCTATATTTATCTTTGGCTTCAACAACTATCTTTGAATCGAGGCCCGCAATAGAGGGATGAGAGTCTTAAAATGACCATTTTGTACCAATTTAATGAAAATTGCTTTAAATTAGAATTGGAAGAATGAAGATATTTAATGATTTTTTTGTTTAATAATTATTTTTAATTGTGTTAATTTAGTTTTAAAAATAAAACTTGATTTATAATATAAATCAAAATCTCCTCACCTCTCCTGAATACTACTAACAAGTAAATTGCAAGTTATTTTATGTATATATTTGTTGTTATTTCACTTTGTATATATGTTATTGTGATGCAGTTGGTGAGTGATTGATTTAAGCCAATAACTGATAGAATTGGTTTTTGCTATTTTGGTTTGAAGTGGTGCAATTTATAGTCCTGTCAAAGGAAAAAATGGTGTTATTTCTCAAGGACGACAACGCTCTCATTACAATACTATTAACAGTTAGCACTTGGAAACAATCATCATGATATTAGTATTTATACATAATTTCATGATTTTCATCCTCATGTGGTGATGGGATGCTTGATTGGCCACCAAAAAATACAGTATTACCACTCCCGGACTTACGGGACATGCCCACTACAAGAGAGTAGCCTTGCACTCAAATTGATCTAAGTTTGTGGTTTATAATTGGTTCTTCAAATGAAGAGACTAGCTAGCAGTTACACATATCTCATCATGTAAATTCATGTGCAGATCTTTCCTTGTCTCACTGCTTTGTTGTTGGATACTTGCATGTATGATTACGAACTTATCATAAGCTTATGTGGCTGTGTGGGGCAGGAAGTTTGAACCCCTACTTGCCCCCAAGTCCAAAAATTGGCTTTGGGATGATCTGAGGCAATCATTGGATGATGAATGAATGATGATTTTCATTCGATTCTTTTCTGTGAAGGGTGTTCATTGGTCATGCTTCCTCTTCAAATTAAATTCACGTCATTTAAGCTATATTTGGATTGTAAATGGGTCCCAAGTACAAAAAGAGTAGTAAAACGGGTTCACAATATGTTGGATGTTTTCTATTTTTTCTTAAACTAAATTCAAGGCATGAAAACGAGTTTTATTGCATTTGATCTTAATTAAGAAAACGAAGCTTACCAAGTCTAGTCTCAACTCCAATTTGAAATTTTCTTTTAAGCTATAAAAATTGAGTGCTTTATTGGAGTTACAAGTTTGGTGGGTAGCACCATACTACCATCGTGTAGAGATTTTATTCTAAATTTAGAGGCACACATGAAATTCATTTACTATGATGTTCTTCATTGAAAATTACATGTTTGGTTAAAAGATCTGAATGATTTAGCATACTTTGTAATTGATATGAAGTTTCTTTACAAACACTTCAAAAACTCATACTAGTAATTTCAAATTTTCAGGAGAGTTTACAGTGAAACATTCAGGATTTGTACTTTTGTAGTAGACACATGGCTCCATCTACTAAAAGTATAAATCTAAGTTCTTATTTTACTTATAGTGGAAAAAGTGAGTGTCACATGTAAAGCATGATTCCATAGTCGTGGGCCTAGGCATATAGGGGTTAAGACAAACTTCCTACTGCTTGGATCAAATTTTACACATGATACAATAAATTTTCTTGGAACTATGGTGAGAGCAAACATGTGGCATTCTATGAGGGAATATAGTAAAAACCAAACTAGGACAACTTATTTAACCCTTAAACGTACCAAGGTGTCCTAGAATTGAAAATTTGAGAAAAATCATCATAAAGTACTATTTAGAAGAATATTTTGGAATTGATATACAAATGAAAGTTCTAGATTTTGAATTTTGGATTCCATCCGTACGGTTCAATTCACTAATACTATCACAATATTAAATTACCAATTTTGATAGTTAAAATTAAAAATTCCTTCTAAATTTGATTACAAACAAAAGTTTAATATTTTTTGAGTAAAAGTTGTTGGACTGAGTTTGAAACGAGATACCCTTAAACGTGATTATTATTTGGAATTTTTGTGTTCTTTAAATCTATGACCTCATTTTTGCAAGGTCACTTTTGAAATTTGAACTACATTCAATGCAATTTTGACTTGGTCAACGACTTGACATAATTCTACATTTGTAATTTTAGAAAAATATATACTCAAGTATGACTAAATCCAACCATTGGATAGGACAACAACTTGGTGAATTATCTCCAAAACATTGGATGACTTTCATCCAAGCATTGATGAGAACATAGGGTGGATTTGACTCTGTTAGTCATCCAAAAACTGGACGCTGTGACGTTTAGGGAACCTTAAGCTGTGAAGAAAAGAGCATCCAAGAGTATGAAAGTGCATCACAAAGAATCTTGGAAACTTTAGTAGGGGTAGAAAGTCTAGGATTTAATAACATAAAAATAAAAATAAAAATAATAACAATAATACAAACAATGTATGCACTCCAAGTGCATGCAAGTTTTCATAACAGTTGTTTGTATAACAGTTGTTTGTCTAACAGTTGTTTGTATATCAGTTGTTTGTATAACAGTTGTTTGTATAACAGTCGATTGCATAACAATTGGGCATGAGTACAGTCCAAATCAAATGCTGAGTACATACGGTGAAGCCGATCCCCGACGCCCAAATTAAACCTCTTGAATATTGCGAGTCATGATTTGCGTGACTTCTGATACAAATCATCATTGAGCTTGGACAAGATTCTTTGAGTTCGTGTATCCTGATAGAGCTTCCTGGTCTTTTGGATAACAGTGTCCGCAGAGTTGGAACTCAAGCATATATCAACATTGAATATTATTAAGGTGAACCAAATCCTCACTCTCCAACTATGATCGAAAGAATCGAAGCGGATCACTTCAAGTCTTACTAGCCCCTAAAGGACCAAGGATCCATGGTTTTCAAATGACAAATGCAATTGCTCATATTGTGAAAAATACATTTCAGAGCCTGGGACCAAATTTGTTATCACCAGAATCAGACAATCAGTGAAGAACGTTGCATGTGTTGGCCATAAAACAAATAAAATTGACCACACAAGACAGCTCACTGCTCGAAAATCTGCCTCACCCCATCCTGAAATTTCACAAGCCAAGGGTATAGTTACACAGAAAAACGTGGGCGGCAGCCACTGCCATTCGTCAAGTATGCTCCCTAGTAGACCAAGCGATGAAAAATCTACTCCCAGTCCGACTTTGATCAGGACCTTGGATCAGAAACCGGTCGATTTCCTCAGTGCAATATCAAAGATCCAGGGCAGCCCAGAAATTCGGGAGATCACTGCAGATTTCATGCGCAAGGGTGGGGGTCCAATTTTTTGGCGAGTCCCTGAACATTTTCGGAGCCCTCGACTGCCCTTTGGCGAGTGGTGGATGGCGAGCAGGGGTGCGGATGCTCTTACACAGGAGCTGCTGCCTGCCCCCACAAGAGGTCAAACTAGGCGAGTTCCTGAACCCTGGAATGTGGCTTCTCTTTGATTCTGCGTTTGGTAGTAACCCAGGCACTAGAAGCATATTCTAGCAAACCTGTCCAAATGTTCCTCCTTACCTTCAGTTATCAGAAATCCATCTAGACTGGTTGAAGACTGCATCGTTCCTCGCAATCGAGAGGGTCCACAGAACCGTCCCACGCCGTTTGTTCCTTAAATAATTAATAATTAAAGTACCCACGGTTATCACGTTTGATCCTTAGAGTAGATAAGGTCCTCAACATCTGTCCTCCGCTCATGCATGCATGCACACACGTCACGCACACAGATTCCTCGGCTCAAGTATATAACAGAAGGCTCAGGGAAGTGTGATCACATCTCATGACTGTCAAGCACATCTAGCTTGTCCACATCTTTGTGAAATTGTACACTGCGATCATCGATCATGGCGAGCATTGGAAAATCAGTGGTGCGGACAACATCGATCCTCCTGGTGGTGCTGGTGATGGTGGCGTCCTCCGTGGAGGCTACGCGTACGCTGGATGAGGATCCTGCTGGCGTTCGATACGACGAAGACGATACGCCTGAGGGGCTTACCACTGTTCAGGTAGCCGCCTGTGCGATTCTGGGCTTGCCCTGTGGAAGCGAAGAATTTCAGTGCAGAGCAAACGGAGTGAAGTGCAGGTTCAACCAGTCATGCTGCAGTGGGTATTGCAGTTACAGTGGTGGTTACATTTGCAAGGATCGCGCCCAGCTTCAGTGCAGAGCAAACGGAGAGAAGTGCAGGTTCAACCAGTCATGCTGCAGTGGGTATTGCAGTTATAGTGGTGGTTACGTTTGCAAGGCTAGAGGCCAGCTGGAGAGGGAGATCGGTGCACGTAAGTGAGCCAACTGGGAAATGATACGGTTGGAGGGTGGCCCGGGGGTGCACTCTACATTATGTATGTTTGAGAATCACGGGCGTTCATGACCCCAAGGTTCTAAATAAAAACCCCCTTGTATACCCCTTGTATACGAGAGGTTATATGTCTAAATATCGTTGTATACATAGGGCAGTGTTCAAATTAACACCCAGGCTTCTGTGCACTCGCGTATACTTGTACGTGTTTAGTACAGTGCACCCCCGGGGGCGGGGAGGGTGGTTACATGTGCAGTGTAGTGGGGGGTGGTGTGGTGTTGGTCGTATGAAAGGCTACAGCAGGGATGATAGGGGACACCGCTCTGGCTTGTACGAAATCGCCAGGCAGTCGAGGGGTTGAGTAGGCGATCGAGAGTAGACTTTGCCAGTTTGAGGGTCCTGACGATCCATCCATGTTGGTGTGGGAAATAATTGTAGCCGTGGACGCATTGTGCGTTCAGTATATATTCAACTGAGTGTTTTCGCTAAGTCTGCATGTACTGTAAATTAAAACACGTACCGCATGATCCCTTTTGAGTGTTGAACAATGTCTTGTAACTTGGCTTGTATTTGTTCAGACTGAGTAAATGTGCGTCGGTTTCCTTCCACTGCAAGCCCAACCAGTTTCACCACGTACACAGTCACTCCCTAGCTAGTGGCCGATGCATCTCCACTTCTCCCCCGACCGCATCAATTAATGGCTCATATTGAGTATTGTCGGCGGGTCATGATAAATTCCCAGATAAATTTTCACCGCATGAGGGATCCCCAGCCACTCAGCCTCCTTCACTGCAGCAGTGGTTCCTGACCCTAACGAAAATCCCTCCTGCACTGTAATGTCAGCCAGGGGAATAGCTAGCCAAATCTGGAGCTATAATCTCAGGTCTTGGTTCTTAGACCTCTTCTTCTTATTTTCCTCTTATTTCTTTTTTTTCTTCTTCTCTTGTTTCTTCGTATTTTTCTTCTTTTCTTTTTATTCATTTTCTCTTCTCCGTTTTTATCTTAACCCTTTGAAGTGCCGATGGATTCAACACTGTTTTCAAAGATTCGTTATAAAATGTTCGATGAAGAACAAAAATGGTGTTGATGTAAAAAGCTAAGTTGTAAATGTCAATGTGAAGATCACATCTGTACGGTTGGATTTGTCAAAAAAATTTAGTTAATTTTGCAAGGATTTCTCTTGAAATTCAATTAGAAATCCCAAATTAACACAAAATAATTAGAACATATTGTAATGAAATTGGAATAACATGCACTACAAGATTGTCTCGTTTCCATTATTTGATTTTACTTATTTTGGAAAATCATGTTTAAGGTAGACCTCACTTTTTGAACACAGAATGAAACTTGACATAAACCAATTGTGTTGTTTTTGGAAAAATCACAATATCTTATTTTGAAGATCCATAACGTACAAATCATAGTTAACTAGCACAAGCACCAAGAGAAGTTTGGATGGAAGAATAATTGTACACGATATAGTCCAGAGAAAAGTTGCAGTCTGTTTGTCGTTCATTAGAAGGACGCAGGCACGTCAAAGGGTTAATAAAAAAGCCTGGACCGTTGTTCAGGGTTGTTTTGTGCGACAAGCTTGACATGAAGTCGAAGACAGACAGCACACCCCCTCGCCTAAGAATATTCCATATTCTTAAAATATACCTACAATATTCTAGCATATTCTAGAATATTCAAGTATATTTCATCCGAGTTGTTTAGCGTACTAAACACCCGTCGAACAAGACAACTCGACAACATCGAACAAGACAAGTCGAGAGACATTCCTAAAAATGTGACTGTCGACGGACGAAGACAACCGTGCCGTGGTTTAGGTTCTTCTGAAAGCACCGGGGGACCTGGATAATTATGTTGAATTTGCAATTTATTTCTAACAACTGAGGTCGTGTCGTCACCTAGGAGACAGCCACGGTCAAGGAGGACGTTGGAATGGGCTGTATTCCTCCCTTCATTTGGATGTGGGTTAGCGAATTCGTTAGCATGGCCTGTACATTTCATGAACAGCATCGGTGGGTTGGAGTGATTTTGGAGGTGACCAGCTCGGTGGAGAACAGGTATGATATAAGCCTAGCTCCCTCCCTTGCAATTGAAAGGCTTCCAACTGCTGGGCTGTGAGGAGAGGGTGGAGAGTGAGAGCAGCCTGGTTGCCTCGCATGGAGCCCTGTACGTCCTCCTGAGTGATGGACCGCAACACCAGCTTAATTTCCACATTTGGGGTCCAGTCCGTCACAGAGCCTCCGCACAGCAAGGAAAGCACATCCGAGGCTCACTTAATAAGCTCTTACAGTCTAGTACCCTCCATAATATGACACTCCATAGTATGACGATATATTATTTTTCAAGCAATACACATGTGACTGTCAATCATTTCTGTGGCTAATCCATGCCTCTCACCTTGAAGTTAGGGCTTCCCAAACATGTCATGAATAAGAGAGAGAGAGGGACAACAGTAGCTTGAAAACCACCACCCATGTTTATTCAAATTCGGGATCTAGGAATGGTACTAACTTAGGACCTGGCGTTCTATAGGTGTGGAAGGTGTAGAGATTAGTACCCTTGTTTGGAGCCGTGTTTGGTATATCATAGAAGACAAGTGTTATTGGATTTTCATGTTTGATAGGTGAAATGTTTTGCTTGAGAACTCCTACTTCAGGTTTTAGGGAGTAGCAGATTGTAACTTAGGACATATCCTGCTTCTAATACTTACGGTAGAGTCTTTAAATTTTCCCTCGTTTTGCTTGCATTGTAGGCATGTATAGCTTGACAACATACTATGACCCCAAAATTGTGAGAAATTTGAGGCCGGAAAATACGGGACCCGGAAAAGGTGGGCATGGCAAACTGGGGGGGGTCCACGTAGGCACCGGGGGGAAACGCGGAAAACGCGGGAGCGAAATTGCTGAGGGGTCCAGGTAGCCTTGCCGAAATTGCTGAGGGGTCCTCACCTGTCACCTTCAGTTCGAGTGCGTTCCAGTCTCTCTGCGTTCCAGCGTTTCTGACGAGTGGAATTGACGAGCGTTTCAGCGTTTGCGAATTGACGAGTGGAAGCGATACTGTGAGCGATGAGCGATGCTGTGAGGGTTTTGACATGAGCGATGAGGGTTTTGCGATACTGGTTCTGTTGTTTCGATACTGTGCTTCTTTGAGGCTGTGATTACTGTGAGGGTTTTGACACGATGAGCGATACTGCTTCTTTGAGGCTTTGGTTTTGCAATACTACTTCTTTGGTTTTGCGATAATGCTTTGAGGCTTATGTTCTGAGTTTAAAGTGACCTCAAATTGTGACCTCAAATACACGTTTTCCGTGTCTATTTCATGGCGGTCAACTAGCGGCAATGTAAATTGTCTGCCTGAACTTAGTGACAGTAAGGTTTTCTACTTCTGGTCTCTGATTTATTTAAGTTGACAGTATTGAAGGGAATTGGGTCATTGAGTAGGGTGGGTCGTTTGCAAATGCGTTTTGTGCGGGCTTTTGAATGAAATGTAGAAGATTTTTGCCGTGCTGATTTTTGGTGGTCATGTTCTTCTCCAGCACGGAAAGAAGACGCTGGATCCTACAACTGGAATTGAAGGTTCCGAGGAGGATGTTACACATCATAGAGACGAGTAAGCACAATTTTTTGCTGCCATCCCTTGTGTTGTTCCTTTCTATGGAGTAAAACGTTTTGTGGAGGATATCCTTAAAATGTCTGTGTCGTCAAAAAAAGTACTCTGCGCATGATTTGATATACCTCGCCTCGGTTTCATGTAGTAAAGGTTCTGTAACGTTTGAGTAAGGGGCAGGGTTGTTCATCGTGTCGTGTCGGACAGAAATCCCGGCACAATGTCGTGTCATGCCGGCATGATGTCGTGTCGGCATTATGCCGGATCGTGTCGGGGTCATGCCGGCCCGATTTTTTACTGGGTAATTTTTTTTTCCTTTTACCCCGCATGTCGACACGTCAATATCTGACGTGGACTACTTGATGATGTGGAATTCTGGTGAAATTAAGGTCCTTCAGTAAGTTTAGATGGTTTTACCCATCCACCCTACCCCGACTGCCCCCTCCGTCTGCCCCTCCCCTGTCTGCCCCTTCCCCGTTTGCCGTGGCAGTCGGCATATGGCAGTCGGCTTGAGGCAGTCGGGAGTTGAAAAGGTGCATTTGGAAGTTGAAAGGGGTAGTTAAGTAAAAACAGTTGGAAATTGAAAAGGGGCAGTCGGACCAAGGCAGAGGCAGTCGGGCAAAGGCAGATGCAGTCGGACCAAGGCAGTCGGACAAAGGCAGACGCAGTCGGACAAAGGCAGTCAGACAAAGGCAGACACAGTTGGACAAAGGCAGTCGGGAGTTGAAAGGAGACATTTGAAAGTTGGAAGGGGTAGACATGGTGAAAGTAGTTGAGAAATAAAAGGAGGCAGTCGGTTGGAGGTTGGAGGCAGTCGGTTGGTTAGAAGCAACAAAAGGTAGTCGAGAGTTGAAAGGGGAATTGGTAAAATCAATTGAGAAGGCGGTTGGGAGTTGTCATAGTATCATTTGGGCTAAAGAATATATAGAATTGAAAAGGAACAATCGGATTAGAGGCTCAAAAGTTGAAAGGCAAGTCAAAAGTTGAAACGCAAATTAAGAGTTGAAAGTAGTCAATCTAAACACACAGTCGGGCAAAAAAACATTTGGGAGTCAAAGGGAGACAATCATACTAGAAGCACTTGAAGGAAGTGAGCTAGAAGTTGGGAATAGAAAGGAGCAACGAGGTTGAAGGAAATTGGAGTTAAATGGGAGAGTAGGGCTAAAATCAGTTGGAAGTTGAAAGGGGCAATTGGACTAAAAAGAGTCCAAACTTGAAAGAAGGAGTAGGACTAGAAGCAAGTCAAGAGTTGAAAAGTAGTTGGTCAAGAGCTAGGAATTGAAGGGAAACAGTAATGCTAGAAGTAGTTTAAAAGTTAAGAAGTTCAAGGGGCATTGAGGTTAGGAGTTAGGACTTGAAAGGGCTAAAGGAATTAAATGGAAGTATGCATAGTTCCAATTGGGGTACCCCTCTTTTTACATGACAAATAGGTGAATTGTGCTTCTAAACTTCCAAATTTTATTGAATTTTTTCATTTCAATTGACTAAAATTATTATTTTTTAAATCAAAAAATCATTCACATCTCAATGAAATTAAATACTTCAGTTCAGGTTCAACCTTTTAATTGAATACATAACTTTTTATATTTTTATGTTTGTTGGAATATGATTCCTAATAATCTAAAATGAACATTTGCAGGCATTGTATCTAAAATTTATACCAAAATGACATCATTTAATATTATAAATAACTTTTTTGAATGTTTATTGGTAGGTAGGACAAACGTTGATCTTTAAACATAAAATCTCTTTTAAAATCTTTAAAACACTTCAATTTTGACATGAATTTTTTCTTAAGTACTTCATGAGTGTAGGAAATCAAAACCACATATGGTAGATTCATTTTCTATAAATTTTTAATAATAAGAACATAATCAAAGTTGCTATAAGGGCTCATTTAAGAGTTAAGACGGTCTTTTGGAGTACCCCGAGTGGAACTATGCCCGAGTATGGCAGTAGGGAATTAGAAGAAGCAATTGGGCTAAAGAAAGCTTAGACTTCAAAGGGGAACATGACTAAAGACATTGGTAGTTGAAAGAGGGGCAGTCGGGAGCTCAAAGGGGCAATCGGGCTAGGGGTGTTCGGGCATTGAAAGGAGCAGTCGGACTAGAGGCAATCCGGAGTTGAAAAGGGAGTTGAAAAGGGAGTACAACAATGAAACTATAATTATACCTAGAGCTTTTAATGTTTTGGTCAGACTATATTAATTATGGATTGGATTAACTTTTGTTTTTTGTCACTTCCAAAATAAGCCCCGTCCAGGAACACACGAAGGGAAACACTACTCATACAAAGGTGGATTCTTGGTTTTGAGCCCAACAGCTCCATGAAAGGGCAGTCGGACTAAAGGCAGTCGGGAGTTGAAAGGGGGCAGTCGGGTTAGGGGCAGTCGGGAGTTGAAAGGGGCAGTCGGACTAGAGGCAGTCAGGGGTTGAATAGAGAATTGAAAAGGGAGTTCAACAATGAAACTATAATTATACCTAGAGCTTTTAATGTTTTTGTCGTACTATATTAATGATGGATTGACTTAACTTTTGTTTTTTGTCACTTCCAAAATAAGCCCCGTCCGGGGACATACGAAGGGAAACACTATTCATACAAAGGTGGATTCTTGGTTTTGAGCCCAATAGCTCCCTGACTGCCCATCCGAGTCTCCGACTGCCGCTCCCGACTGCCCCACCCCCGACTGCCTCCATCTGTCCTTCGCCCTTGAAATGTAATCCTAAACTACCCCACCCGACTGCCCAATTCCGACTGCCCAATTTTGCCGACTGTCCCATTTCGCCGACTGCCTAGCATCCAAACAAATGTTTTGAATTCAAAAACCACAAGTCCATCTCCACACCACATCTCTCCACTCCAACTTTGCTCAAGAGACACGTCAGAATAGAATAACATGTGTAGAATGAAGAATTTTAAATCCATAATCACGTTGAACAAAAAACTATAAACCCAAAGCTTTTAATTTTTAATTCAGACTGAATTAATGATGAATTGACTTAATATTTGTTTTTTTGTCACTTCCATAATACGCCTTGTCAAGGGGCACATGGAGGGAAACACTACCCAAACAAAGTTGGATTCTTGGTTTTGGGCCAGCAACTCTCCGTCTGCCACCGACTGCCCTGACTGCCTAGCATCCGTACATCATTAATTAGAAAACCAAAAGTCCCCCTTCATACAATATCTCTCCATAGAGCATCCTAGAAGGCATATTATATAATCTATTAAGCTATGGATATAATTATATCGATTTCTAATATAAAACACATGTGTCATATCATTTGAATGATGGTAGAACATCGTGGAAGGCATATTCTATAATATAGTAAGCTTTGGATATAATTATATATTTATATGCCCATTTTCTAATATAGAACACATGTCGCATGTCATTTGGATGATGGTAGAACATCGTGGAACGCATATTCTATAATATTGTAAGCTCTAGATATAGTTATATGTCCAGTTCTAATATTAAACACATGTGGCATATCATTTGGATTATGGTAGAACATCGTGGAAGGCATATTATGTAATCTATTAAGCTATGGGTATAGTTTTATGTCCATGTCTAATATAAAACACATGTTTCATATCATTTAGATGATGGTATGACATCGTGGAATGCATATTATGTAATCTGTTAAGCTTTGAATATAATTATATGCCCATTTTCTAATATAAAACACATGTCACATATCATTTGAATGATGGTAGAACATCGTGGAACGCATATTATATAATCTATTAAGCTATGGGTATAGTTTAATGCCCATGTTTAATATAAAACACATGTGGCATATCATTTGGATGATGGTATAACATCATGGAAGGCATATTATGTAATTTATTAAACTCTGGATATAATTATATGCCCATTTCTAATATAAAAAATTTGTGGCATATCATTTGGGTGATGGTAGAACCTTGTGGAAGGCATTTTTTATGATCTATCAAGCTTTGGATATAATTATATGCCCCTTAATATACATCTATGGTATATATATATATATATATATATATATATATATATATATATATATATATATATATATATATATGTATATATGTATATATGTATATATATGTATATATATATATGTATGTGTTTTCATATCATATATGCATATAGATCATATTTGAATGATGCTTATACATCACCCACGACATTTTATATATATGATTTTGGGCTTTGTTTATTAGGATATGCATTTATAACATATAATGAACATATTTTATAAAATTTGGATGATGCCCACACATTGTCATGGGCATTTTACATATAACTATGGGCTTTTCTAGTAAGAGATGCCTTTATATAAGTATAAGAAACGCATGTGTCATATTATTTTGATGATGCTCACTCATCACCCATGGCGTTTAATAGTTAACTATGGTCTTTTTGTACTGTTATATGGTATTGTATTATATCAATCACATGTTTCATATTATTTTGATAATGCCTATACATCTCCATTAGCATTTTATATATTACTATAGGCTATGTATATATGTAATACGTATATGCATTTTTGTTGTATGAAACATATATATATATATATATATATATATATATATATATATATATATATATATATATATATGTGTGGATATATGGATATATGTATATATGTATATATGTATGTCATATTATTTGGATGATGTCCACTTATTAGCTATCACATTTTACATATAACTATAGCCATTGTATATTTTAATATATGAGTTCATATTACATGAAACATTTATCTCAAGTTAACGGGATGATGCCCACACATCATTAATCACATTTTAAATATAACTATAGCATTTGTGTATATTACAACATGCCTTTACATCATATGAGACACATGTGTCGTATTATTTGAATGATGTCTACATATCACTCATGGCATTTATATATAACTATGGCCTCCATATATAATTATATGTTTTTATATGATATAAACACACAAGTCGTAATATTTGAATGGTAGCTACACATTACTCATAGAATTTTATATATAACTATGGCATCTCCACGTGATGATATGCTTTTATATGATATGACACATATGTATCGTATTATTTGGATGATGTCCATACATCACTCATGACAGTTTTATATAACTATGACCTTTCTATATAATATATGTCTTTATATGATATGATCACACAAGTCATATTATTTGAATGGTGGTCATATATCTTTTATGGCATTTTAGATTTAATTGTGGCCTTTACATATGTGTATGCCTTTATATCATTTGAAAAAACGTGACATATTATTTGAATGGTTCCAAACATTATTTGTAGCGTTTAATATAACTCTAGCCTTTGTTTATTCTTATATAGCCTCATATTTAATGAAATTCATATGTAATACAATTGTATTTGGATGATGCCCATATATCACCTATGGCATGCTATATATGATTACGGTCTTTATATACAATGTGTACGATGTATAATAGTATGTGCCTTTATTAAATGCCTCTATCATATTGTTTAGATGATGCCCATACATCTTTCATATCATTTTATATACAACTATGGGCTTTATATATTATTGTATATCTTCATATCATATTAAACAACTATGTCATACTATTTGATTAATGCCCATATAGCCATATAGCATTATATATGTATATATGTATGTACACATATACATACATACACATATATATATACACATACACATATACAAATGGCATATGTATGTTAGTATACACCTTTCTATCATAAGAAACACATATGCCATATATTTGGATGATGCCACACATCACCCACAATATTTCATGTATAAACATGAGCTTTTATATTAGTGTATGCCTTTACATTATATGAAAAACATGTCTCACATTATTTGAATGGTGCCTACATATCATCCTCGGCATTTTACAAATAAACATGTTCTTAGTATTCTTTTATATGCCCTTATATCATATCAAATACATGTCTTGTATCATTTGAATGATACTTGTATATCTTTTATGACATTTTATATATATTAACTAAGGACTATGTATATTAGTATATACTCTTACATCATATCAAACATATGTGCCATATTATCCAAATGATGTCATGTCACGAGTAACCCATGGTATTCTATATATTACTATAGTATTTGTGTAGTAGTACATGTCTTTCTTTTATTTGAATCACGTATTTCACATAATTTGAATGATGTCTACACTTCACCCATGTCATTTTATAAGTAACAATGACCTATTTATTTTAAGTTCCTACACGTTTCTCATGTTATTATTCTACTTGAAGTTACAATTATTTTTAAGATATGTTTGAGGGTTTAGGGTTAAAAATGGGCATATAACTATATCTAGGGCTTAATAGATTATATAATACACCTTCCACGATATTATACCATCATCCGACTCTTATGCCACATGTGTCTTATATTAGACATAGGCATATAATTATATCCAAACATCAATAAACTATATAATATGCCTTTCACAATGTTGTAACGTCATCCAAATGATATGCGACATGTTTTTTAAATTAGAAATGGGCATATAATTATATTCAACGCTTAAAAGATTATATAATATGCCTTGAACCATAATATTTTACCATCATCTAAATGATATGTGACATGTGTTCTATGTTAGAACTGGACATATAATTATATCCAAAGCTTGATAGATCATAAAAAATGCCTTCCACAAGGTTCTACCATCATCCAAATGATATGCCACAAATTTTTTATATTAGAAATGGGCATATAATTATATCCAGAGTTTAATAAATTACATAATATGCCTTCCATGATGTTATACCATCATCCAAATGATATGCCACATGTGTTTTATATTAAACATGGGCATTAAACTATACCCATAGCTTAATAGATTATATAATATGCGTTCCACGATGTTCTACCATCATTCAAATGATATGTGACATGTGTTTTATATTAGAAAATGGGCATATAATTATATTCAAAGCTTAACAGATTACATAATATGCATTCCACGATGTCATACCATCATCTAAATGATATGAAACATGTGTTTTATATTAGACATGGACATAAAACTATACCCATAGCTTAATAGATTACATAATATGCCTTCCACGATGTTCTACCATAATCCAAATGATATGCCACATGTGTTTAATATTAGAACTGGACATATAACTATATCTAGAGCTTACAATATTATAGAATATGCGTTCCACGATGTTCTACCATCATCCAAATGACATGCGACATGTGTTCTATATTAGAAAATGGGCATATAAATATATAATTATATCCAAAGCTTACTATATTATAGAATATGCCTTCCACGATGTTCTACCATCATTCAAATGATATGACACATGTGTTTTATATTAGAAATCGATATAATTATATCCATAGCTTAATAGATTATATAATATGCCTTCTAGGATGCTCTATGGAGAGATATTGTATGAAGGGGGACTTTTGGTTTTCTAATTAATGATGTACGGATGCTAGGCAGTCAAGGGCAGTCGGTGGCAGACGGAGAGTTGCTGGCCCAAAACCAAGAATCCAACTTTGTTTGGGTAGTGTTTCCCTCCATGTGCCCCTTGACAAGGCGTATTATGGAAGTGACAAAAAAACAAATATTAAGTCAATTCATCATTAATTCAGTCTGAATTAAAAATTAAAAGCTTTGGGTTTATAGTTTTTTGTTCAACGTGATTATGGATTTAAAATTCTTCATTCTACACATGTTATTCTATTCTGACGTGTCTCTTGAGCAAAGTTGGAGTGGAGAGATGTGGTGTGGAGATGGACTTGTGGTTTTTGAATTCAAAACATTTGTTTGGATGCTAGGCAGTCGGCGAAATGGGACAGTCGGCAAAATTGGGCAGTCGGAATTGGGCAGTCGGGTGGGGTAGTTTAGGATTACATTTCAAGGGCGAAGGACAGATGGAGGCAGTCGGGGGTGGGGCAGTCGGGAGCGGCAGTCGGAGACTCGGATGGGCAGTCAGGGAGCTATTGGGTTCAAAACCAAGAATCCACCTTTGTATGAATAGTGTTTCCCTTCGTATGTCCCCGGACGGGGCTTATTTTGGAAGTGACAAAAAACAAAAGTTAAGTCAATCCATCATTAATATAGTACGACAAAAACATTAAAAGCTCTAGGTATAATTATAGTTTCATTGTTGAACTCCCTTTTCAATTCTCTATTCAACCCCTGACTGCCTCTAGTCCGACTGCCCCTTTCAACTCCCGACTGCCCCTAACCCGACTGCCCCCTTTCAACTCCCGTCTGCCTCTAGTCGGACTGCCCCCTTTCAACTCCCGACTGCCCCTAACCCGACTGCCCCCTTTCAACTCCCGACTGCCTCTAGTCCGACTGCCCCTTTCAACTCCCGACTGCCCCTTTTCAACTCCCGACTGCCTCTAGTTCGACTACCCCTTTCAACTCCCGACTGCCCCTAACCCGACTGCCCCCTTTCAACTCCCGACTGCCTCTAGTCCGACTGCCCCTTTCAACTCCCGACTGCCCCTAACCCGACTGCCCCTTTTCAACTCCCGACTGCCTCTAGTTCGACTACCCCTTTCAACTCCCGACTGCCCCTAACCCGACTGCCTCTAGTCCGACTGCCCCTTTCAACTCCCGACTGCCCCTAACCCGACTGCCCCCTTTCAACTCCCGACTGCCTCTAGTCCGACTGCCCCTTTCAACTCCCGATTGCCCCTAACCCAACTGCCCCTAACCCGACTGCCCCCTTTCAACTCCCGACTGCCTCTAGTCCGACTGCCCCTTTCAACTCCCGACTGCCCCTAACCCGACTGCCCCTTTTCAACTCCCGACTGCCTCTAGTTCGACTACCCCTTTCAACTCCCGACTGCCCCTAACCCGACTGCCCCCTTTCAACTCCCGACTGCCTCTAGTCCGACTGCCCCTTTCAACTCCCGACTGCCCCTAACCCGACTGCCCCTTTTCAACTCCCGACTGCCTCTAGTTCGACTACCCCTTTCAACTCCCGACTGCCCCTAACCCGACTGCCTCTAGTCCGACTGCCCCTTTCAACTCCCGACTGCCCCTAACCCGACTGCCCCCTTTCAACTCCCGACTGCCTCTAGTCCGACTGCCCCTTTCAACTCCCGACTGCCCCTAACCCGACTGCCCCTTTTCAACTCCCGACTGCCTCTAGTTCGACTACCCCTTTCAACTCCCGACTGCCCCTAACCCGACTGCCCCCTTTCAACTCCCGACTGCCTCTAGTCCGACTGCCCCTTTCAACTCCCGACTGCCCCTAACCCGACTGCCCCTTTTCAACTCCCGACTGCCTCTAGTTCGACTACCCCTTTCAACTCCCGACTGCCCCTAACCCGACTGCCTCTAGTCCGACTGCCCCTTTCAACTCCCGACTGCCCCTAACCCGACTGCCCCCTTTCAACTCCCGACTGCCTCTAGTCCGACTGCCCCTTTCAACTCCCGATTGCCCCTAACCCAACTGCCCCTAACCCGACTGCCCCCTTTCAACTCCCGACTGCCTCTAGTCCGACTGCCCTTTCATGGAGTTGTTGGGCTCAAAACCAAGAATCCACCTTTGTATAAATAGTATTTCCCTTCGTGTGTTCCTAACGGGGCTTATTTTGGAAGTGACAAAAAACAAAAGTTAAGTCAATCCATCATTAATATAGTACGACAAAAACATTAAAAGCTCTAGGTATAATTATAGTTTCATTGTTGAACTCCCTTTTCAATTCTCTATTCAACTCCTGACTGCCTCTAGTCCGACTGCCCCTTTCAACTCCCGACTGCCCCTAACCCGACTGCCCCCTTTCAACTCCCGACTGCCTCTAGTCCGACTGCCCTTTCATGGAGCTGTTGGGCTCAAAACCAAGAATCCACCTTTGTATGAGTAGTGTTTCCCTTCGTGTGTTCCTGGACGGGGCTTATTTTGGAAGTGACAAAAAACAAAAGTTAATCCAATCCATAATTAATATAGTCTGACCAAAACATTAAAAGCTCTAGGTATAATTATAGTTTCATTGTTGAACTCCCTTTTCAACTCCCTTTTCAACTCCCGACTGCCCCTAACCCCCCCTAACCCCGCAGCCCCCTTTCAACTCCCGACTATTGAAGGTAGAGAAGATTGCACAAGGCACACACACAAACACAAGGAATGCGTAGAAAGAGATAATCTTTACTCAAAGGCCTTCCACCTTAAGTAGTGTACACTAGGAGGTCACCATGGACAAACCATATGGGATAACTCATCACAAGGACACTCTAGAGATCAGCCCATGCCTAACCCCTCCTCCCACACACCATTATTTAGCACCCGTACGTCTTTGGCCTCTAGCAATACTACGTTGCATCAATTACCTCAATACTCCCACTTTGCGTAGAGCCAAAGCCTCTAAGTCCAAATGCTATTACTAATCGTTGGTGTCGGTCTCTACAAAGACCCTTTGTGAGCACATCCGCCACCATGTGCTCCGTTGGGCAATACTCCAAATGTATAACTCCCAATTCCAACTTCTCCCGAATGAAGTGGTATTGCACATCAATGTGCTTCGTGCGTGAATGATGTGTAGGGTTCTTTGCAAGTGAAATGCACCCTTGGTTGTCACACATAATCGTTGTAGCCTCACCTTGTGTGCAACCCACATCCACCATTAGTTGCCTCAACCAAATGGCCTCCTTCGTGGCATGGCTCGTAGCCATGTACTCGGCCTCCACCGTTGATGTCGCCGTCGTTTGTTGCCGCTTGCTATTCCACGACACCGCTCCCGATCCGACCTTGAACATGTAGCCCGTTGTCGATCTTCGATCGCTCGTGTCTCCCGCGTAGTCCGCGTCACAATAGCCGCTCAACACAATGTCTTTGCCTCCAAGACACAACTTCACATCGCTTGTGCCCCTCAAATAACGCATGATCCTCTTGACCGTCATCCAATGCATCGAGCCCGGTCTCGCCATGTGTTGACTCACCACGCTAATTGGATACGCAAGGTCGGGCCGTGTCGCAATCATCGCATACATCAATGACCCCACCGCTTGCTTGTATGGCACCTCCGCCATCGATTTAGCCTCCATCGCATACTCCTCCTCCGAAAGCTTGACGAGCTTGGAGTTTGCATCCAATGGTGTTGCCACGGGCTTACAATCCTCCATCCCGAATCTCTTGAGCACGTCCATCACATACTTGCCTTGACTCATGGTGATAGTGCGTGTAGCCCTGTCTCGCACAAACTCAACACCAAGACAAAAGTGCAATTCTCCAAGATCACTCATCTCGTACTCTCTCTCAAGCATGCCTTTTAATGCATTCATTAAACTCATGAGGCTTGCAAGAATGATCAAATCATCAACATATATGATCACAATCACCACATGTTGCCCCTCTTGCATGAAGTAGAGACTATGATCCGCAATGCTCCTAGTAAACCCGTGTGCAACCAAGAACGTGTCAATCTTTTGGTACCACGCTCTTGGAGATTGTTTCAACCCATACAATGATTTTTGCAACTTACAAACAAGGTGCTCATTACCTTGTTGCACAAACCCCTCAGGTTGCACCATGTAGATATCCTCCTCCAAATCGCCATTCAAAAATGCGGTCTTCACATCCATTTGATGCATCTCCAAGTCCAAGGCCGCTCCAATGGCAAGAATGCATCGAATGGTGGTGAACTTGGCCACGGGAGCAAACGTCTCGTGAAAGTCCACCCCATGCACTTGCGCGAACCCCTTGGCTACTAATCTTGCCTTGTGACGCACAACAATACCCGAAACATCCCTCTTTGTCCGAAACACCCATTTGCAACCAATGGGGTTGCGATCCTTTGGAATGGGAGTTAATTGCCACGTACCGTTAGCAATTAGAGAGTCGTACTCCTCTTGCATGGCGCGCTCCCACTTGACCGCATCCTCACCTTGCATGGCTTCTCGAATGGTCAATGGACCATCCGATAATGCCACATTCGCATGCTCGTCCTCCACTTGAGGGAAGATGTGGTTCTTCCACCATTCTCCAGGTGGCTTGCGCGATCTCTCGGGGTACCGCCGCTCGCTTGAAGAAACTTGCTCCTCTTGCGTGCCCTTTGCGCCATTCTTGGCCTTTGAGCTCGATGGCGCTTCAACAACCTCCGTGTCGCCAGCTTCGTCATCACCGTCATCATCACCTACATCAACAACACTAGGAGACTTGGAGGGTGTGTCCACCAAAACGTCTCCACTACTCCCACTTGGACCAACCTCCAAAGGAGCCTCCATCGTAGACTCCTCACAAAATGTCACATCACGTGACCGAATGATCTTCCTCGTGTCCACCGACATGAGTCTATACGCCTTGGTACCTTCACAATACCCAAGAAACACACATTTCAAGGCCTTAGCCTCGAGTTTCGTCCTCCGTTCGTCAGGAACCTTCGCATATGCAATGCATCCGAAGATGCGCATGTGTGCAACACATGGTTGCCTCCCACTCCACGCTTGCTCCGGCGTCATGCCTTCAACCGCGCTTGTTGGACACCGATTGCGTGTGTATACCGCATTCACCACCGCTTCCGCCCAAAGGTCCAACTTCAAGTTTTGAGCGTGCAACATGCTCCTCGCCATCTCTACAATGGTGCGATTTGCGCGCTCCGCAACTCCATTTTGTTGAGGCGTGTACGGGGCCGAAGTTTGGCGTGCGATGCCTTCATTCTTCAAAAGCTCGTCAAATTTCTTGGACATGTACTCGCCGCCATTGTCCGACCGAAACATCTTGATCTTCAACTCGGATTGGTTCTCCACCAATGTCTTGAACTCCTTGAACTTCTCAAAGCACTCACTCTTGGCTTTGATAGGGTAGAGCCATATCTTCCTTGAAAAATCATCGATGAAGGTCACAAAGTACTTGCAACCTCCCATCGATGTGGTCTTCATGGGGCCACACACATCCGAATGCACGATCTCCAAAACTTTTGTGGCCCGTGTCGCCCCTTCACCCGCAAATGGCAACCGTTGTTGCTTGCCTTCAATGCAACCTTCACACGTGAATGTAGAAGCATCCACTTTCAATTGATGAAGGTCCATACCGCTTACCATGCCGCGTAGTGTCTTCACACTCTTGATGTTCAAATGGCCAAGTCGACGATGCCACAACGCCAACTTGTCGTCCTTCAAGTTTGAATGCGCCAACGCCGCCGATTCCTTCGAATGCACCTTGGAGAACTTGATGTGGTACAAGCCCTCGTGTTCTTCAATGATGGCCACCTCATCTCGACTCGGTGACAACACATAACACCCCTTATCACTAAACTCAACCCTCAAGTGTTTTGCCACTAATTGCCTCACCGATAGTAAATTTGCCGTTAATTTGGGAACGTGGAGGACATCTTGGATAGTGATTGTCTTCACACGACCCCTCACCTCGGTGTCTACAACAATTTGGCCCTTGCCAACGGCCTCAAGCACCGTATCATCTCCCAAAATCACTCTCCTTGGATTAATGAGAGCATACGAATGAAAACAAGTTTTATGTGGTGACATGTGGCTTGTAGCCCCCGAATCAACAATCCAATCACTCGTACTACCATTGCACGATACATTGCTTGCCATGTTTGCATACTCATCACCAACCTCAATCCAATCACTCATGCTTGCATCACCCTCGATACCATCACTCATGCTTGCATCACCCTCGATGCCATCGCTCATGCTTGCCTCATATCTAGCCGTAAATGCGTACTCATCATCGTCACGAGTTTTAGTGTTGTTTGCACTCTCCCCTTTCTCATCCCTCTTGCGTTTGAAGCAAAATTTGGCAATGTGGCCCTTCTTACCACAATAGAAGCACACCTTGTCGCTTGAGCTCCCACCGCCTCCATTCTTGAATTGCTTCGCCACGAGTGCCGCTCCATCTTCTCGAGACTCGTTCTCCTTTCGCCGCGAAAGCTCGTGCAACAACCGTGAGGTCACATAGTCCAATGTGAGCTCCGTAATGGGTCTTGACTCCATCGCCACGATGAGGTACTCGTATGATGATGGAAGGCTCTCCAAAAGTGTCATCACGATGTCACCATCCGTAACCGACACGTCGCAACCGTTGAGTTGATCCGCGAGAGCTTTGACCTTGTTGATGTGCGCCAACATGTCATCTTCTTCGCCCATCTTGATGGTGAAGAACTTGCGCCTCAAAAACAAAATGTTGGCCAATGTTTTCGCTTCGTGAATGTTGCAAAGCTTGGACCATGCTTCCGCGGGTGTCTTGCACGAACGAATGTGCGCAAGTTGCGAATCCGCGAGGTTGAGTGCCAAAATGGCAAATGCCTTCTTCTCCCTCCTCGTGTACGCTTGCATGATCCTAGGATCCGTAGAAGAGAAAGGAGGTTCCTCACTACCCTCGACAATCTCCCACAACTCCTTCTCGGCCATCACCATTTCCATTTTGAATTTCCACAAGTGGAAATTCACCCCATCAAACTTGTCCACGACCTTGGGACCCTCACCCTCAAAAGATGCCATGATCCTCACTTACGTATGCCTCCCCACACAAATGAAACCTCAAACTCAAACACACAACTTTGTTTTTGTGATTTTTTTTTTTTTTTTTTTTTGATATTGCACCTTTGTGCACCCAATGGGTTTAAAACAACCCCAAACACTAGATCAGCACTTTTTGTGCTCCACACACGCCTCCCAACACTCAAATGTGAGAACCCTCACCCAAAAATGCAAAGAGGCTCACCAAAACCCCTCAAATCACTCAATGGAGCTCAAAACAACTCCAAATGCTTCAATACGACGCCTTAGTGTCCCCAAACACTCAATGCACGTCAATGACACCTTTGTGTCCTTCAAGAGCACTCACTCAATGCACATGAACTCACACAAGTCCCTCAAAACCCCAATCGCATTGAAATTGCTCAAAACCGCACCTTTGTGCACAAACTAGCTCCAAATGAAAATTTGAGCACCCCAAGAGCATGAAACACATGCAACACCTCAAAGCAAGTGCCTAATCACTAGGATCAGATGGTAGACCCTCCACGAGAGCCTTCACACCTCACAAATCACTTGCATTTACTCAAATGCTCACAATTGAACCAAACGAAGTTCCACTCGCAACGAAGAGATAGAAGAAAGAAAAGAAGGAGATCAAGGGAAGAAATTGACCAAAGAGAGTGCTCCAACATGTAACTTCAGCCCATGCACACCTCCAAGAAGCACCAACGCTTCAACAAGCTCCAAAACCTCCAACAATGCTCCAAAACCGCCCGTTACGCACCGACCTCAAAATACTTGCACAAATGCAATCTAATACTCATGAAACACACATGAGTGGGCCCATAACCTATTGAAGGTAGAGAAGATTGCACAAGGCACACACACAAACACAAGGAATGCGTAGAAAGAGATAATCTTTACTCAAAGGCCTTCCACCTTAAGTAGTGTACACTAGGAGGTCACCATGGACAAACCATATGGGATAACTCATCACAAGGACACTCTAGAGATCAGCCCATGCCTAACCCCTCCTCCCACACACCATTATTTAGCACCCGTACGTCTTTGGCTTCTAGCAATACTACGTTGCATCAATTACCTCAATACCGACTGCCTTTAGTCCGACTGCCCCCTTTCAACTCCCGATTGCCTGTAGTGCATAGGTTTGATATGATATAAATGCATATTATAAATTTATAATGTGAGAGAGCAATGTTTACATAGAAATTCTAAAGACATGAAGAGTTTTTTCAAGAGTAGCTTTGATATCCTTTGTGATGTTTAATGCACAACGTTGTGAAGTTTATCAAATTTTTGTTGCTAATTTGAACAAGATTCATGCTTAAAATTTAGCGTAGTTGATTGATATAATTGTTTTTTTAAATGGGAATAAAAATTAGATTTCCTACATGGAGTGGAGATTTATAGACTCTGGAAACCTAAGTGTCTCCCAAGTATTGTATGAGTAGCTTTAATGTAACAACGTAGTGCATGTATATATTCTTGATATATTTTACATTTTAATATAAAAAGAGCATCCTAGGAATTTGGATTTTCTCTACAAAGCATAGATGAAAGCATAGTAAAGTGAATCAACATTGATCCCTATGAGATAGCAACAATGCACGGTCGAAAAATTCATTAAAATTTTATTTTTTGTAAAACCTTTTTTTGCTAATAAAATAAAAGACATTATGTTTAACAAAGCTTGACAAAGAGTATTGAAAATTTCATCTTCAATAATTATTTATGTATATTGTAATGACATTGAAGTAGTCTAAATTGAAAAAGTAATTTTGAACCAAATTGAAAAGTTGATATAAATGAAGTTGAAAATGCATTAAATATATATTTTTCAAGATCTTTTTGTTTCGAGCCCTCACATACACAATGGACTTAAAGAATATAAAATTCACGTTGATATTAAATATGATTTAGTTTTTCAAATTTGCTCCCAAAATTGGATATGGACATCATTTTTGAGTTCTACTTTTAGTAATTTTTCAAATGATTCTTACTTTGAAACTTTGGATTCAATTACTTATAAGAACAACATAGGGCGCCATGAAATTAGAACCAATAAAAAAGAAAATTTGATACTCTTTTATAGCCACTTTGACCAAAACATTGTAATTTGAACTTGGTTGATCAACTTTTTTGTACACAATATCATGCTTTCACCCGCATGTTAATCCCTAATTGCGCCAACGTTCATTTTAATTTTTTTTGGAGTACTTTCACCTTTGGAGAGTTGTAACTTTTGCATATAGTGATAGGTTTTAATGAAATTTTGGAAAACCCCCCTCATGATGTCTAGGTTCCATGTTAGAAACTTTGTATCAATCCAAGATGTATTAAAATTATGGGAATCATTTGAAAACACAGGTTTTAATTTAGGACAAATTTTGTGAATTATAAAGACTAGAACTTCAAGGGTTTGTTTCTTCCTCATTCAATGTATGTTTCTATTAAAATTGTAGCATTGGATTTTCGTTGAAGTCTAGTTACTACAGTAAAATTTTCATTTCAGCCCAAGTTGTTCTAATTGGTTGTAAGTCTTTTAATGCACATGTCTCTTTTGAACACTTTTTGCTTTATGGGTCAAGTGGGTCACTTTTAGGGCCATTGTAGGATAAATCAATTTTTTTCCAAAATTTTTGGTACTAATGTATTTATATGATGATTTTGAACCACTTTGTAATTTAAATTTTTTCATTTGAGGATTTTTGAGATTAAATATCTTTAAAGTATTTCTAGGAAAATTTCAGCATCCTCTTTCAACACTAAAACATGATGATCTTGCAATTGATGTGGCGAAATGACTCCGAATCTAATCCACGCAATTTGCAACATGTATACTACAAGATTGTACGGTTGAGACTTCCATATATCACTTCAATTTTTATCTATGGCACATCAAAAGCAATAATATATTTTTCACTAATTTTTTTTCAATCCTGTAGGGGTTAAAGTAGCAAAATTGCTAAACTCTCTCTAGAAAAAAAGAATTTTTAGTGAAGGTTGTTGAGGTACTGAAACTCTGAGAGCCTTTTTAAGGAGGGTTTAATAATAGAGGTTTAGTTAAAATCAAGCATGATTGCGACTATGGTAACAAGGACCAAGGCCCATGTCAAATTAATCAAACTGAACATTTTCATGGTTGGTCAAACAAAACATTATTTGAAGTGATTAATGCAATAATTATTTGTGTCAAGAAAAATTCAACCAAACAATCTACAAATAATGTGGTAAACAATTGGACTAGAGGCACTCAAGAGTTGGGAGTTGAAAGGGGAGTTTAAGCTAAAAATAATCGGGAGTTGAAAGGGGGCAATCGAGAGTTGAAGGGAAAAAATGGACTAGAAGCATAGTTGAAGGGGGGTAGTCGGAGGCATTTAGCTAAAGGCAGTGGGAGTTGAAAAGGGATAGTTGGTTAGAGGCAGTCACTTTGAAAATTTGAATCAATTTGAATATTGGGAATTAAATTGCTAAAATTTGTGCATTAGTTCAAAGACACATAGAGGCAGTTGGGAGTTGAAGGGACAATTGGAATATGAGGAGTCCGAGAAATTAGATTAGAAGCATTGGGGAGTTGAAAAAAGGCAGTCGGGCTAGAGGCAGTCGGGATAGGCAGATAGGGCAGTCGGACTAGGCGGTCGGGAGTTGAAAAGGCAATTGAATAATAATAAAGGGTAAAAACAAGAGGCAGTCGGGGCAGTCGGACTAGGCGGTCGGGAGTTGAAAAGGCAATTGAATAATAAAGGGTAAAAACTGAGGCATCGAGGGTAGTCGGATCGTGGGCCGTCGGATGAGGGCGGTCGGGATGCGGCCGGATGATCTGGGCCGTCGGGTAAGGGCAGTCGGAGGGGGGCAGTCGAGGTAGGGCAGTCGGATCGTGGGCCGTCGGATGAGGACAGTCGGGACGCGGCCGTCGGATGAGGTAGACGGGCTGGGGCAGACGGGATGAGGCAGTCGGGTTGAGGCAGTCGGGTTCGGGCAGATGGGCCTACATCGTTGGATTGAGGCAGTCGAATGCAGCGGATGGATCTAAGCCGTCGGATTGGAGCAGTCGGCCGGGAAGGGGGCAGTCGGGAGATATGGCAGTCGGAGGGAAGGGGCAGTCCGGAGTGAGGCAAACAGACTGAGGGTAAAAAATTTACCCGGGACCACATAGCCACGTAGGACACGGCTTCCAAGGGGTCCTACGTGGACATGCCACATGTGCTGCTTCAGCCACGTATAGCTTGCAACGTGGCAGAAAGGTAACTGTTTTAACCCTACCTGGTGAAAAGACTAGGTGCAGTCTAGGTTGACCCTACCTGCAGTCTAGGTTGATCCTATCGTGTCGTGCTGGAGGGGTCCGACACGACATGATCGGCATGACACGACACGACACGGCATGAACGGCATGATGAACAACCCTGGTTAGGGGTTCAGATATTTTAGGGTTTTATATATGTAGGTTAGGATTTCCGTCTCTTTCCAATTTCTCCGCCATCCTTTTAGGGTTTAGTATGCCATGGTATTTCCTATGTTGTTGTTTCAAAAAAAAGTTTTTTTTACATCGGTAAAAATATTCAAAGTTTGCTGGGGAAAAAAATACTGCTCCAGCCTTCAAGATTTATCAAAAAAAAAATTAAAAAAAAAAAAAAATTGAATTTTTTTCTAGATACAGAAAAATCCCTGCATGAAATAGTGCAAAAAAAAAATTTGAAAAAAAAGTTTTTTTACATGGCAAAAAAATTGCCAATGGTTAAGTTCTTTTATAATTACCAAGAAAATTCTTGCACTTGCATAAACGTTTCTATGTGGTGTGGTGGTTTAGTACTTGGTTGGAGGTTAGAAAGTCTTGTGTTCAAATCCGGTCGTCGGCGATTAACCTTGGGTCGGCTGTGGTGGGCCCCGTGGTGGTGGTTGGAGCTCTAGGCATTGGTTCGGGCTATCAAAACTTTTTACAAGCAGCCAAAAAATTCTGGGCAAACCAAAAAATTCTAGACAGCCAAAAAATTCCAGGCAGCCAAAAAATTCCGGGCAGCTAATTTTCCCCGGGCATGCCAGAAATAATTTCGATAAAAGAAAAGAATTCAATAATTTACTTGGTCAAATTGTGAAGACTATTTGAAGTTTTACATACACTTGAAGGGAAAAAATCATATCCCTTATAGGAATTTTAGATACAACATCATTCCCTCATCCTCAAAGTCCCGGATTAATTCTCATATCCATAGAAATTCCCACATTCACAACGTGGGAACTGTCTATTTTTTTCCCTCTTTGCCACATTCCCTCATAAGTGTAAGTAGATGAAGGAAGTAAAAGGAAAAATTTCGCAAATTCCCATATAGGATAGCCATAAGATCTCCTTGTGATCCACCTTTAGGTACGCCTCTAACAGTCAAACCATGTGATGAAGAAAGCCTCCACGTTTGAAGGGTCAATATGTGGTTGAAAAAAACAGTTTTTAGATATATGCACTTGATGCACTTGCGTTTCATATTCTTCCAATCCAATGGGTATACACTTTATTGGATAAAACTGTTTTTAAAAAAACTGTGTCAAGCTTGTCGCACAAAACAACCCTGAACAATAGTCCCTTTTTTATTAACGCTTTGACGTGCATGTGTCCTTATAATGAACGACAAACATATTGCAACTTTTCTCTCGACTATATCGTGTACAATTATTCATCCATCCAAACTTCTCTTGGTGCTTGTGCTAGTTAACTATCATTTGTACGTTATGGATCTTCAAAATAAGATATTGTGATTTTTTCAAAAACAACACAATTGCTTTATGTCAAGTTTCATTCTGTGTTCAAAAAGTGAGGTCTACCTTAACCCCTAACTGCCTAAGCGTCCATTTTTTGGACGATGTACAGATTTCATCCAAAATTTCTCATCCGTCATGCACTTTTTGCAGTGTGGAATTTTTACAGTAGATTCTATGGGAAGTTAGCTTCAAGCATATGTGATCCGATTAGAAAGGGGATGATTTGTGAATTTTTATGCCTCATTTCATGTTGTAGTGATTCACCCAAAATTTTGAAGATTTCAGTGGAAAAGTGCTCTAAAAAAAGTCAACTCATAAAATTAATCAACCAAAAAATCTCCAAAAATCACTACACTTAGAGTATTACATTTCAACCAATCACAAAAAAATTCATCTATAGATTGTCAATATCTTATTCGTAATTGAATTATAAAATAATTTTGAATATCACGTTTCAAATTTTATAACAAAATATTGGTAATAGCAATCATAGATCTAACCGTATGGATAGAATCTAAAATTCATAATGTACAACTTTATTCATATATCAAGTTCAAAATATCCCTCTAGGTTGCATTTTATAATGCATCTTTGCAAAACTGCCAAATTTAGAGAGTGCTCTAGGCATTTAGGGGTTAAACATGATTTTCCAAAATAAGTAAAACCAAATAATGGAAACGAGACAATCTTGTAGTGCATGTTATTCCAATTTCATTACAATATGTTCTAATTATTTTGTGTTAATTTGGGATTTCTAATTGAATTTCAAGAGAAATCCTTGCAAAATTAACTAAATTTTTTTGACAAATCCAACCGTACAGATGTGATCTTCACATTGACATTTACAACTTAGCTTTTTACATCAACACCATTTTTGTTCTTCATCGAACATTTTATAACGAATCTTTGAAAACAGTGTTGAATCCATCGGCACTTCAAAGGGTTAAGATAAAAACGGAGAAGAGAAAATGAATAAAAAGAAAAGAAGAAAAATACGAAGAAACAAGAGAAGAAGAAAAAAAAGAAATAAGAGGAAAATAAGAAGAAGAGGTCTAAGAACCAAGACCTGAGATTATAGCTCCAGATTTGGCTAGCTATTCCCCTGGCTGACATTACAGTGCAGGAGGGATTTTCGTTAGGGTCAGGAACCACTGCTGCAGTGAAGGAGGCTGAGTGGCTGGGGATCCCTCATGCGGTGAAAATTTATCTGGGAATTTATCATGACCCGCCGACAATACTCAATATGAGCCATTAATTGATGCGGTCGGGGGAGAAGTGGAGATGCATCGGCCACTAGCTAGGGAGTGACTGTGTACGTGGTGAAACTGGTTGGGCTTGCAGTGGAAGGAAACCGACGCACATTTACTCAGTCTGAACAAATACAAGCCAAGTTACAAGACATTGTTCAACACTCAAAAGGGATCATGCGGTACGTGTTTTAATTTACAGTACATGCAGACTTAGCGAAAACACTCAGTTGAATATATACTGAACGCACAATGCGTCCACGGCTACAATTATTTCCCACACCAACATGGATGGATCGTCAGGACCCTCAAACTGGCAAAGTCTACTCTCGATCGCCTACTCAACCCCTCGACTGCCTGGCGATTTCGTACAAGCCAGAGCGGTGTCCCCTATCATCCCTGCTGTAGCCTTTCATACGACCAACACCACACCACCCCCCACTACACTGCACATGTAACCACCCTCCCCGCCCCCGGGGGTGCACTGTACTAAACACGTACAAGTATACGCGAGTGCACAGAAGCCTGGGTGTTAATTTGAACACTGCCCTATGTATACAACGATATTTAGACATATAACCTCTTGTATACAAGGGGTATACAAGGGGGTTTTTATTTAGAACCTTGGGGTCATGAACGCCCGTGATTCTCAAACATACATAATGTAGAGTGCACCCCCGGGCCACCCTCCAACTGTATCATTTCCCAGTTGGCTCACTTACGCGCACCGATCTCCCTCTCAAGCTGGGCGCGATCCTTGCAAATGTAACCACCATGCCAACTGCAATACCCACTGCAGCATGACTTGTTGTACTTGCACCTCACTCCGTTTGCTTTGCACTGAAGTTCTTCGCTTCCACAGGGCAAGCCCAGGATCGCACAGGCGGCTACCTGAACAGTGGTAAGCCCCTCAGGCGTATCGTCTTCGTCGTATCGAACGCCAGCAGGATCATCGTCCAGCGTACGCGTAGCCTCCACGGAGGACGCCACCATCACCAGCACCACCAGGAGGATCGATGTTGGTCCGCACCACTGATTTTCCAATGCTCGCCATGATCGATGATCGCAGTGTACAATTTCACAAAGATGTGGACAAGCTAGATGTGCTTGACAGTCATGAGATGTGATCACACTTCCCTGAGCCTTCTGTTATATACTTGAGCCGAGGAATCTGTGTGCGTGACGCGTGTGCATGCATGCATGAGCGGAGGACAGATGTTGAGGACCTTATCTACTCTAAGGAACAAACGTTAAAACCGTGGGTACTCTAATTATTATTTAACCCTTAAAGGTCCAAATTGGCCATTCCGGCCAGTATTATACGACCGTATTTCATTGTATTTGGAATGGTTCTACACCTCCTATGAGTTTCATATCAAAAGTGAAGTTAAAATTCATGTCTACATGGTCTTAAAAGTTATTGGGATCTCAATTTGGGACTTTCTACTTACAACAAATGTTAAATATACGGCAACGTATCTACTATGCCCTAATACCTTTAAGGGTTAAGGAACAAACGTGAAAGCCGTGGGTACTCTAAGGAACACACCAGAAATCCGTGGTACACCCAGTCATTCGACAAAATCAATAGAGTAATCCGCAAAGTGGTCCCAAGTAGGGTGACTGGACCATAGTTTTCAAAAAGAGAGGTTGAGTTCCCAATAAAAGTAGATGTGTCAGTTGCTTGAAAAAAACTACAGGTCTGAAGTTTGGAGGGACCAAAAACGGTGCCTTTTGATTTCACGACCTCAGTTTTCCTGCGCCCTATGAGAAAATAACCTTGAGCTTTTTTTTAGACTCGGCCAGGGGTGAGCAGTGGGCAGCAGTGGGTGAGCGGTGAGCAATATGCTTTTTTTGGGACCCGGCCTAGCTGGCTAGCTGGCTGGCTGCTGGCTGCTGTTCAGACAATTTGGCTGCTGGCTGCTGACACCCGGCCTAAATTCAGAAACTTTTGACCCCCTCCTTCCACGTCTTCTGGACATGCTTTGGTACTCGTGATAGCTAACCCTAATTCTAAAGTTACTGAGACATCTTCTGCTGAGCACTTCCACAGTAGGAAAGATGCGCATATGTTATACTGGTAAAGCATTTCATTAGCACGATCATGCTTCGCTGCACCGAATAGTTGGATTCTGATCTGTGCAATTGATACACCTGTTTGCAGGCTTTGATAAGGAAATGGGCACCTGTTGGGATTGTACTTGCGGTGGCACAATGGTAATTATGTAGACGGAAAACTATCTTAGGGACATGTCTCAAGGCTACATAAGTTGGAATTTACTAACTATAGCCGCTCTTTTAGTCGCTATTTAGTCTAGTGGATCATCTTCTGATTCTTGTCAATATACGCCTCCTATAATTCCTTGAATCCCAAATGTGGAGATATCAGAGGACTTGTACATAATTTGGTGTTCTCCATAAGCTCCTTGTAGCAAATAGGATTCAACAAGTCTGAGATCATTTGCACTTCGCTCCGTTTTTGCAGTTTTGCAGAGAAATCTAGCTCTTGATGAACTTTGATGAATTTGCAGTAATGATATAATTTATTGGCAGTGGCAACTGTTGGTCTGAAGCCGTTGTGAGGATGATTGTATGACTACCGTATATTTTCTTATGCTTATGCTTTGTGGTAAGACTTAAAAAGTAGATGTGGGCACAATGAGTGCTGTGCATGTGGGGTAGTTGAAAAAAATTCAATTTATTTTTACGCAGGGAAAATGTAAGAGTCATAGCAGTTTGAAATTTTATGTTTTCAAACCTGTAGCGTATGAAACTTTTACCGACTTTTTGTAGTGTGATGCCCCAATTCCCTAAATGGTCCTTAAACTATCCAAAAATTGATAAAAAGTTCATTCATAATGGTCATCTTCTCCATTTGCAGTAAATATACTATTTACCTGTGGTGAACACATATATTTTCTTACAGTGGATACAATAGAGTTAACCGAAAACATAAGTGGAGTTCAAGAGGAGTTGGGTCCATTCTCCGAAATACGTACCAAACCCGCCTGCTTCTGCTTGCTTTCGAAAGCAGTCACGGGTTTCTGCTTCGTGCCAATTGTGCCAACTCATACCCGAAGTATGACGTGGAACGCCTCCATTCGCACAACGCCTCCACTCATTACTAAATATAGATAGGAGAAACCAGTGGAAGAGCACTCCGGTCATTAAAACCACTGCTGACAGGCATTCGTGATTGATTTTCAGCATCAATTTGTTGTTCCATTGTGCAATCTGCTTGGTAGATTGAGGTATCATGTAATGGAGAATGCATGCGCAGAAAATGGGAGGTGGATCACTTAGTTCACTCACGCTTCAGAAAGAAAAGGGCGTCTCAAAACCACTACTGACGCCATAGGTGGTTCGTATTTCAGAGAATGGACCCAGTTTGCATCCTTCAATAATAACAATTTTTGGCAATCCTTGTCAATCATGAATAGCCTCTTGGTTGGCTCTCTTAGGCTTGGGGGAACATACGAGAATTCTCTTTTAGCATTGGGGAGGTTGCAAGTTCCACTCCCTTGGGCAGTGCAAGGCCTTCTTTAGATTATTCTTCAAATCACTATAGACTAATTTTGCAGTCTCTTTGAACTTCAAATGAATCTAAGGTGAGTACAAGGTGAGTTTCCACTTTGAGACACTCTTTTCGGTTAACTCTAAAGGCAAGACCCTAAAATAGTCATATTCTTTGATTTTTATTGGTGGAAACAATTCATGATTGGGGTGTGTTATACATTGATTCAAAAATTTGAGTCTTTTCTTCAATTTGTCAACTTTGCATAGCAACAGTTTGTGTTCAAGAAGCAATATAATTTTTAATTTTTTTTAAAAATAGAACATATTTTTGTGTGGATGCATGCCACATTGTCCTAATTTCACATGTGTTGGAACTGGACGGAACTCGTAAGTGTTCCAACAGAAACTCTCAAACATAAGAAACTCCATGAATAAATAGATTATGATTGATGCTTGCGTTCAGTGCTCAACATTATATAGTTGGAACCAAGCGGTAGTGAACAAAGAAGCAACTAAGCAAGCGCAGGCCAACAGACAAGGGAACGGCAACCAAGCAAGGGACAACGGGCGAGGGAACAGAAGATGGAGCGGTTGAACAAGCGGCCATTTATCACAACTTCTCGCTCTCCACTTCCACCAAGGCTGTCAGCAGGAATTTCCTTCTCATTTAGTATCTCGTGAATCCCATATTTATGTTAAAATCATTGGTTTCCTAACACCATGTGCAAACACACTTTATAATAACTTATTTTTGGTACCTACTTTGTGAAATCCAACTGAAAGATCTTGAAGTTTATGTTGTATTTGTCTTATATAATTTAAAATGTTTGGTTCGTGATTCTAAATATACCAAAAAATAATGATAGCACAAAGACCACAATGAATAAAGATTATGTTGGGAGTAGTTCCTCTATCCATACCTTAGTCCTCAAAGGACATACTAAGCCCCACAGGCTTGCATTCTTTTAGGAGAATCTTCTTCATAAGAATCATAACTTCTAGTCCATTGAACCAAATGGGGATTTTTGAGTGCCAAAACTACAAGCCAAATCGACCATATTCAAGGCATCTAAATCTTTAGAATAGAACCAATGTAAATTTAAAATAAAATCATGCATAAAACAGTCTTTCGGTCATTTAGATGTTAAGAAAATAGATTTGATTTCTCCTTCAAATAATTGGTCTTTTCTCAAGATTTTGAACTCAATTAGACAATATGAATTCCAACCGGCTAATCCATAACTAATAGTCGGTTCTCCTCGGACACTGGCTAGGATGATTTCTGAATCGTAGCACTAGTTAAAGTGGTTTATTTTAACCCTTTAGGGCCCAAGTGACCACTCCTCTATCCCATACTAAATTTTTTGATGAAAGAAAGTTTTGAAATTAACTCTGCCATTGCAACCCAATGATGTGGACCTTGAGCCAATACGAGTACTAGTTAGTTTAAACAATAGAAAGCTTACTATGAGACAAACTATAAAGAGGTTGAGGAAGCTTATTATGGGACAATTGGAGTACTTGCTAAACATGCCTACTTTCTAAACTCAGTGAATTCTTGGTCATTTTTAAAGTGGTTTTGACTATTTTCAGATCTTTAATTGTACAAAACAAGAGTAGATTTGTATGTCTACATATCGTCTAATTTTTTATAACATCTAATGGTTGTATTGTGAGATTGAAACACGTCATTTACCACTATATAGTATAAACTTCAATGCATGTATTTTTAACCTGATGTTGCTTTGATTTTCATAGGTAGAGTTTTGAAGATCAACCTTGCCAAAGTTTAGAGGACCACATTCTAAAGTCAAGGACTCAAAGTCCTTGTAAAATGCCTTCCAATATGACATGGAAAACCACTTTCAAACCTCACACTAAAACATTTATCAGACTCACTACGACAATTAGCTGACCACGAAATTTTGCATATATCACCGCTTAGACATGAAGCATTTTTGGACCAAAATTTGGTACCTTGAAAATGCGTGGTTTATGATACAATACCAATTTTCCAACTTTTAAGCCTCTTTTAGCTGCTAAGGCGTTCATTTTTTGGACGATGTAAAAATATCATCCACGTTTTCTCATCCGTTATGCACTTTTGCAGTGTGAAATTTTTACTGTAGATTTTATGGGAAGCTAGCTTCATGCATGTGTGAACCGATTAGAAAGGGGATGATTTATGAAAATTTGATGCCTCGTTTCACATTGGAGTGGTTGACTAGAAGTTTCTACTTGAATGTAAATTCAAAATCATTAGAATTGAATTTGCATTGAAGTACCAAGAATGGAGTTGACTTCATTTTTTGCTTTAAATTTATGTCGTTTTTATGTATTATGTGAGATTCAATATTTTTGTAAATATCATGAAATTCTTTGAAATCATGAATTTAAAAGATGTGCATAACCACATATTCATTAATTTTTGACAATAAGAAAAATCATGCGTATTTTCTTCTTAACACTCACTACACTTAAAATGACTAGACTCTTGCACATGTAAATTATCTACAGAGCTAGAACAAATTTTATGACACCCATTTATAAAATATTATTGTTTTGTACTAACTTATATTTTAGTATTTTCAAAAGGTTTCTCATCAATTTTTTATTTATTTATAAATAATCACACTTTAAGGTTTTCGGTCAAGGAAGAACATACAACTTTTGAAATCGTGACCTAACATGACCTTCAATTCTACATCCAACTCCTAGGCCTTTTTCAAAAGTTAATTCAATTACATTTCTAGATGTCAAATACAAGAGCTTTTGGACTTTGTTACCTTTCTTTCCTAGATTGTTTTTCCTTCCATTTATATTGCCATATAATTTGTGGACTTAAATAATATAACTAAAAAAATGAGGTAAGAATAACAAATGATAAATATATTTTTTAGTGAGAGAAAATAAAACAAAAGAATTTTGAATTTTAAGTTTCAAATTTTGTAAAAAAATATTGGTGATAGCAATCATAGATCTAACCATATGGATAGAATCTAAAATTCATAATGTACAACTTTTATTCATACATCAAGTTCAAAATATCCCTCGTAGTTGCATTTTAGAATGCATCTTTGCAAAACTATTGAATTTAGAGAGGGCTCTAGGCATTTAGCGGTTAAGAACTAAAAATAGTTCTTTTTGTTTGACTGGCCAACTCTTTTCAACAATTACAAAGAGATTTTATAGCATGCTGTACTTAGACCCTATAAGCAACAATTGTATAGGTTCAATGAATTTTTTTTTTGTGTAGATGACTTAAAACAAACACAAGTTATGATGTTCATGGTCTATACATTCTCAAATTCAAAATGTACTCATTATTGAAGATTTTCCCGGTGTCCATGTAAGAATCTTGTCTCTAAATTAGGTGTTGCTACCATAACCTCAATGGAGCCCATTTCACTAACCAAGCATTGGATAGTTCTACTTGTCATTATGGTGTTTTTTTTTCCCAGACCCTTGATTGAACACGATCTAACTATTGAAATTATGCGCAGTAATGTGAGAGTGCACCCTTGTTATGGAATGCTCACATGGCTTAGCACGTTATTTCTCACAACAAGCTTTGCCTTTAAACTACCTAGTCTTTTTCTTTAACCCCTAAATGCCTACAAGCTTCTCCAGATTTGGAGAATTGCAAAGATGCAATATAAAATGCAACTAAGAAGAATATTTGGAACTTGATGTATGGATAAAAATTGTACATTATGAATTTTAGATTCTATTCATATGGGTAGATCTATGCTTGCTATCACCAATATGTTTGAATAAAATTTGGAACTCAAAATTCAAAATTCTTTTG
Organism: Pohlia nutans; assembly: GCA_022496805.1. Classification (NCBI taxonomy): domain Eukaryota; kingdom Viridiplantae; phylum Streptophyta; class Bryopsida; order Bryales; family Mniaceae; genus Pohlia; species Pohlia nutans. The sequence continues at coordinate 39,016,031 of CM040085.1, forward strand.
TAATTTCGTTACCAATAAGATATTGACAATCTATGGATGAAATTTGCTGTGATGGCTTGAAATGTAATACTTTGAGTGTAGTCATTTTCGGAGATTTTATGGTTGCTTAATCTGATAAGTTGACTTTTTCAAGAGCACTTTTAAACACTTTTGAACTAAGATCTTAGAAACTTCTGGTGAATCACTACAACATGAAATGAGGCATCAAATTTTCATAAATCATCCCCTTTCTAATCGGTTCACACATGCATGAAGCTAGCTTCCCATAAAATCTACAGTAAAAATTTCACACTGCAAAAGTGCATAACGGATGAGAAAACGTGGATGATATTTTTACATCGTCCAAAAAATGAACGCCTTAGCAGCTAAAAGAGGCTTAAAAGTTGGAAAATTGGTATTGTATCATAAACCACGCATTTTCAAGGTACCAAATTTTGGTCCAAAAATGCTTCATGTCTAAGCGGTGATATATGCAAAATTTCGTGGTCAGCTAATTGTCGTAGTGAGTCTGATAAATGTTTTAGTGTGAGGTTTGAAAGTGGTTTTCCATGTCATATTGGAAGGCATTTTACAAGGACTTTGAGTCCTTGACTTTAGAATGTGGTCCTCTAAACTTTGGCAAGGTTGATCTTCAAAACTCTACCTATGAAAATCAAAGCAACATCAGGTTAAAAATACATGCATTGAAGTTTATACTATATAGTGGTAAATGACGTGTTTCAATCTCACAATACAACCATTAGATGTTATAAAAAATTAGACGATATGTAGACATACAAATCTACTCTTGTTTTGTACAATTAAAGATCTGAAAATAGTCAAAACCACTTTAAAAATGACCAAGAATTCACTGAGTTTAGAAAGTAGGCATGTTTAGCAAGTACTCCAATTGTCCCATAATAAGCTTCCTCAACCTCTTTATAGTTTGTCTCATAGTAAGCTTTCTATTGTTTAAACTAACTAGTACTCGTATTGGCTCAAGGTCCACATCATTGGGTTGCAATGGCAGAGTTAATTTCAAAACTTTCTTTCATCAAAAAATTTAGTATGGGATAGAGGAGTGGTCACTTGGGCCCTAAAGGGTTAAAATAAACCACTTTAACTAGTGCTACGATTCAGAAATCATCCTAGCCAGTGTCCGAGGAGAACCGACTATTAGTTATGGATTAGCCGGTTGGAATTCATATTGTCTAATTGAGTTCAAAATCTTGAGAAAAGACCAATTATTTGAAGGAGAAATCAAATCTATTTTCTTAACATCTAAATGACCGAAAGACTGTTTTATGCATGATTTTATTTTAAATTTACATTGGTTCTATTCTAAAGATTTAGATGCCTTGAATATGGTCGATTTGGCTTGTAGTTTTGGCACTCAAAAATCCCCATTTGGTTCAATGGACTAGAAGTTATGATTCTTATGAAGAAGATTCTCCTAAAAGAATGCAAGCCTGTGGGGCTTAGTATGTCCTTTGAGGACTAAGGTATGGATAGAGGAACTACTCCCAACATAATCTTTATTCATTGTGGTCTTTGTGCTATCATTATTTTTTGGTATATTTAGAATCACGAACCAAACATTTTAAATTATATAAGACAAATACAACATAAACTTCAAGATCTTTCAGTTGGATTTCACAAAGTAGGTACCAAAAATAAGTTATTATAAAGTGTGTTTGCACATGGTGTTAGGAAACCAATGATTTTAACATAAATATGGGATTCACGAGATACTAAATGAGAAGGAAATTCCTGCTGACAGCCTTGGTGGAAGTGGAGAGCGAGAAGTTGTGATAAATGGCCGCTTGTTCAACCGCTCCATCTTCTGTTCCCTCGCCCGTTGTCCCTTGCTTGGTTGCCGTTCCCTTGTCTGTTGGCCTGCGCTTGCTTAGTTGCTTCCTTGTTCACTACCGCTTGGTTCCAACTATATAATGTTGAGCACTGAACGCAAGCATCAATCATAATCTATTTATTCATGGAGTTTCTTATGTTTGAGAGTTTCTGTTGGAACACTTACGAGTTCCGTCCAGTTCCAACACATGTGAAATTAGGACAATGTGGCATGCATCCACACAAATTTTATTCTATTGTTAATATGTACATAAATTCAAAAGTTAGTTCACTTCATTTATCATTGTATCATTGCTACATATTTTTAAAATTAGTTTAAAGTCAGCCTTCTAGACTAAATGCAAAATGTGCACACCTAGTGCACAAACTGTAGACCAAAACCGGAGGCCAATCTAGTTGACTGTATTGTGCACTACCTCGAATGCTGCTTTTTTTTACGGACTGCCCAAGATGAAAAAAATATATAAAAAATTATAAAATTCAAATTCAAATAGGAAATCAAGTCTACTTTCCATCCCAATTTAAATCATGTCAATCCGAGTTAAACTCCACCGAGGAGAATTTTTCAAAGACAAGGACCTCAATATTATCCTAGTGTTATAAAATTTATTATTTGGAGAAACTAATGATGTTCACTCCTTTTGAAAAAATTGCTTTTAAAAATTTTAGAATAGAATGTCTAGTTTTAACCAATCACACGAAATTTAAAGTTCTAAAAATAAAATTTGTAATTTTGGTGAATATTAAATGGTAATACTTCTAAATTTATTAAATGAGTATCTAAAACATTTTTTGAAAGTTCGACTTTACAGATAATTACCAAACATCATGCTTCTCATTTTTTTATTTTGGACCAAACTTCATCAAAGTTGCAAAAGTAACATTTTATAACACATCTAGGTTTTGCCCTTACCCCCTTTGTCATTTAGGGGTTAAGACCGAGAGAATGCTACAGAAAATTTGGTTAGTCCAAGAAAATGTAGGATCTTAAATTTATCCCTGGACATTGATCGTAACTGTTCGACTAAGTATCAATAGTGTACATCTCAAATCAATATAAAACAAGCCAAAAAGTCGGCGCCCTTGCGCTGCAGGTAGGGGCTGTTGTTGTAGCCCACGATAGCGACGAAGACAACATCGGCGGCGTTTATGAGGCAGCGCTCCCACCAAGTCAAGCATATACAGCCTCGTCGCTCCACCTTCACTACTAGCAAAGGCATTGCTTCTCCATAACATTTAGTAGCATGCACTATCTCTGTCTTGGCTCTACAGTAGATAGTGTGGAATATTCCACACCCAACAATACTTCATCAGTAGCTAAGTGGACAGGTGGATGCTCAAGGTGATGAGCAGAGTGCATGAATGAAAGGCAGTGGGCATGAAGGCTATTGAATGTTATGTCACTCAAAACAATGTCAGAGTTCACTGTACACACTTGTCTTACGTGATGAATCGCACTCACGTGTCTTGAGCGTCTGTGCAGTGAGTGCGAAGTGGCGCCGTTTGACTCACCTACCAAGTGAAAAGCGACGCCTTCTCCTTGTAGTGCTTCTGCACCACGGAAGATTGCATTTGACAATGTTTGAATTGTAGCTTTGCCGTGTGTTCCTATTTTTGATGATTCAGCCTTCACTTTCAATTCATGTATGCCGTTTTCTTCAATTTAATTATTCTTTGTTAAAAGATCAGTTCACAAGGAACCTTGTTCAATTCACTGGGAAGTAAACATTACTGTCAAACTATTGTTTATAGCAAGTTTTGCAAGTGGTTGTTCAATTTAGCAAGTGATTACCAAGAATTTACCATCATTCTTGTACCCATTACTGCCTGGTGATATGGTCAGGGTTCCTTGTGAGTTCGCTGGGAGAATTTTGACAACAGGGTTTGGAGTTGCTGAAGTGAAAATCTTGTGTTTGTCGATTTCCCTCAAGTACATTCAATTGCTTGCTTATTGAAATGGCCTCGTATTGTTGGCTACTGATTCTGACCATTGATGAGGCAAATGCATGCGCAGTGTCACTCGAGCCTTTGAAGGTGACATAAAATTCGTACTACAAGACATTCTTTTGCAGCAGTTTAATGAATATGTGTTTCATTGGAAGATCACCATCGAGCCAAAATCTCTTTTGGTACAAACTTGTTATAAAATCAGACTCCTTGGACCCGAAAAACATAATTATAGCTTATTGCTAAAGATTACCTTCCAAGCATAGAGCTATTCAAAAGAGGAACAATTAAAAGCACCTTAACACGCAATTCGCTAATTATGCACTTGGCCAAGTGTGCTCATTTCATGAGCAAATTTGGCTTAAAAAACTTTGTCTAAAAGTTCTTTGAAAAACAGTGATTTTTGTCTTTATACAATCACTTACATTGTAAACAAACAATCCTTTCATTTACTTTTTATTCTTTCTTTTATCTTGTTTTCTTTCTTGTCAGCATGTGCTTTTGTGGAACAATGAGATTACTGTAAATGAATGACAATGAGACAAATGAATGAATTGTTGGCGATAAGCAAATGTGTTTTTAGTTCAAATTTAGCACATTCTAAAAATACTTTCGCTTCTGGATATATTTCGTCAGCGAAGAAGAAGAAAAAAATGTTATATTCTTGAGTTGTCGTCATGAATGACTTTAAATATATACGACAGTGAGGGGTCAAAATGTAAGGAAGCGAGAAGCTAATCCGCTTCCCAACTTCCTAGCTGGTGACGCCGGGTATCGATCCCGGTACCTCTCGCATGCAAAGCGAGCGCTCTTCCATTTGAGCTACACCCCCGACTGATGATAAATTGCTTCTAGAAAGCTATATACCCGAAATTATCTACAGGAATTTAATCATGCCCTTGCAAAGGTCAGTACTGATAGCCTGCGAAATTGACTCCTGGAAACTACCGGTAGTCACGCTTCAGCTCGTTCGCCGATGACAAATCCAGGAATTTTTCCTCACTGAACTCAGTGGTTGACTTTGGACACCTGAAAGCTCCAAAGTAAGTCAAGGTGAGGCACTAAAGAGGTGGGAACACCCAAACTGTCCTTCAAAGTAAGAAAATATTGATTTTAACAAATCTGGTAATTTACATGTTAGCAATAATAATCATAACACGGGTTCAAAGACCATATTGAATAAGAGTCTGTTGGGGTTAACCCTTAAAGGTCACGACGGAGAGCCCTTTCCGACCAGTATTATACAACAATATTTTATTGTATTTAGCATGGTTTTACACCTTCTTTGGGTTTAAGATCAAAAGTGAAGTTTAAATTCTCGTCAACATGATCTTAATGAAATATTGGGGTCTCAATTTGGAACTTTCTATTTACAACAAATGTCAAATATACGCCAACGTATCTACTATCTCCATCAGCCCTTTAAAAGTTAAGGTGGGCACATAAGTTAAAAATTGTTCATTGTCCATTTACATAGTATAATAAAACAATGCAATGGAGCACCCTTTAGAAAACTAGATCAAAAGAGTATTTTCACTCAGATCCACTTTTTAAAGTAATGAAGGAATGTCATTTGTATTCCATGAATTTTGGAACTATCGTGTCATTGCCACGTAAACTTAGTTTCTAATTGTAACTAGGTTGTCGTTCTCTTGCAAAAGGGTGTTTGACCCCATTGCTCTATTATGCTATGTAAGCTATTTAACCCCTGAGTGACCGATCGACCAAATTTTGATCACAGTCCAAACAACAGTAACTGCCTATGGTCAGGAAATGACATTTTTCAAATTTTGATTTTTTGTTGAAATTAGGGAGAGAGATCATGTTCTAGTGCTATTTGATACATTTCATTTGCAATGTTGAAGTTCACTAAAGAGTAAGGAATTCTCAAAGACAAAGACCTCAATGTTGTCCTAGTGTTATAAAACTTACTATTGTGGGAAATTAATGATGTTATGCCATTTTAAAAGTTTTCCTTTTAAAAATTTAGAATAGAATGTTTGGTTTTAACCAATAATACCAAATTTCAAATTCTAAAAATAAAATTTGTACTTTTGATGAAATTTTAATAGTAAATACTTCTAAATTCATTAAATGAGTATCTAAAACTATTTTTGGAAGTTTGACTGTACGGATAATTACTAAACATCATGCTTCTCATTTTCTCTTTTCGACCAAACTTCATCAAAGTTGCAAATGTAACATTTTATAACACATCTAGGTTTTGCCTTTACTCCCTATGTCATTTAGGAGTTAAGCTATTGTGTCGGAATTTAGAAAAGACACATAAGATTCATAAACAAGAGTGGAAAAAAAAATTCTAAGTTAAAATGAAAATTTAGTCATATCCCACTTGTATCATATATAGGTGGTGTTTTTCCCAACACAAAAAGAGTACCATTGATTGCATCCTACACACTCCAATTACACACATTTGTAAAAAAAATCTAATTGAATGACAAGTGGACGAATTTAGGTTCCTTCGGTGACAATTGTTGAGGACACTTACAAAGTATCATGAAAAGTGGGTGTTTTGCGTTAATTTATTAGATTGCATCTTCAACATTAAATTTTAGTAAAGGCAACGTAAAGCTTTCAATAAATTTAGTATCAAATTGTGTTTTAACAAAATATGAGTGTCTATCAATTCATTAAGAAGTGATTTCTCTTGGGATGTTGTAACTCATTCAATATTGAAAAGAAAATTAGCAAAGAGATTCCTTGTTTATGTATCTTGAATTCTTTATTGAAACTATTCATTTTCTATTTAAATAACATAAAATAATACCATGAATATAGAACTAAGCATGTGTAAAATGTCCAAAAACGTACCACTTTTCATTTTTTGATTGGCTTAGGATGACATGGACCTATCAAAATTTGACTTGGAAATTCAGCTGTTTGAATCAAACCCACAAATCTACAAGTACGGTAGAATGAACATTAAAATAGAAGCAGTGATAATCAACAATGCACTCAAAACCAACGTGTAGAGTAACTCACAATGATTAACAAACAAACCATTAGAGGAGCAATGAGGATTCATAAAGCCTCAAAAGTAGACTATTTGCCTATTGCAATGGATAAGGTCTTTAAATAAATTTAAAAAAAAAAAAAAAAAAAAAAAAAAAAAAAAAAAAAAAAACCCCGCTAAACCCCATCACAACGCCAACAAGCGCAACAACATGGTACAATGAGGTTCTTTTTTGGGGGGGGTGTGTGTGTTTTAAAATGTATAGTTTTTTCATGGTAGAGAAGCCATGGTGGCATAGTATGTGAACTCTACCATGGCAACATGTGATTGGACATGTTCATGTTCACAATGACCAAAGAAACGAAGATTTGATGATCATTTGAATCCTCATTTTTCCTCTAATGCTTAATGTCATTTGTGTGCAGAAATTTCTATCAACCAATCAACTACTTGTACTAGTATCAATATTAGCCACTTCCAGTAAGCAACTTGGGTCAGTTCGTGGACTCATAAGTTCACGGATTTGGAATAGTCTAGTTATCAGTTTTGGGTGATGACTAACTTTTCAGTTTGAAAATTATTAAAAAATTCTTTTTTGAATTAAATAAGGAAAAAAGTCGCATTCTCCTTGATTTATATTTTCATATGAAAGGAAAATACTATTCGCCTTCTACTCCTACCACACATAGGCTACAAAGCTTAACCCCTAAAGGACCAAGAAGCCCAAATTGGACATTATGTTTTTTATGCAATTTTGAATAGGTCCTATGTAGACTTCCTTTTAATCAAATTTGATTGTCTTTTGATCAACATATGCAATGTTTTTCACTGATTTCACTGATATAAAATCTGGTCCTATCTGAATCATTGATTTTTCACAATATGATCAATTGAACGTCATTTTAAAACTATGAATCCTTGGTCCTTTAAGGGTTAAGTTATCCGTACATGGGTGCTTCTACCTTATACTATTCAAAGAGTTGGCTTGAGTTCAACGCAGTCAAAGTCAATTCCAGCTGACTCCGGAAGTTTGACCCACACCTTCAATAGTTGGCTGATTACTTGGCTATGGTGGACCAACCAGTGACGTTGTTGTTTCTGTTCTCACCGGAGACGGAAGTCAATGCAATCTCCTCTATTAGTGCAATCAATTCAACGCCGAGAGGAAAAAGGAGTCATACACTCTACATGACATTAGCAGCATGGCACTTTAGACTACCAACTGGTCGACTTCGTTCCATCAAGTCAACATTTCCATGCGTGGGAATATACAACTTTCAACATATTCTGCAGAATTGGGCTTCGACACTAAAGCACCTTCACATAAGAAGTGTGATGACAAGAGCGTGAGAGTATCAAGTTGAAGCAAACGCCGCAGAGTCTCTTCGTGCCTTCACACAATTTTCCGGTTCGCCTCTTCTTTGCTCATTTCGTGCTGCTTGAATCATATGTCACGGTTTCTTTCGGGTAGAGTTTATTCTTACGGTCTTGGTAACAGAAAATTCGGTGGCTTTGGTTGAGGATAGGTTACGTTTGTGGAGAGAATCCTTCACTGATGCTAAAATTTTACTCTGTTTTGAATCTCACAGCAAGGAAAGCCTGAACCGAGAAGAATCATTCTTGTGAATTAAGCAGTTTTTATTCGACATGGGTCACCCAACTGTGAAGGTTGAAGGTATTGACTTCACTACCAAGATCACACCGCCCGCCGGTTCAAGCACTCTTGACTTGATTGGCTCTGGTACGCACGTTTCGCCGTCTTTTTCCTATTCTCCATCTGCTCAGATCTGTAAGATAGGAAACTGGCGTAACATTTTTAAGCAATCGTGATATCTCGCCCTTCTCATCTGAAGATGACCCATTATGAAACCAAGAAGAATGAAGAGCATGCATTGTGTTTAGGAGTGGATTGTCTGCTTTTTTCCACGATGTTGGTGCAGCTCTAGATTCTTTCCGCAAGGGCAGCTGCTCAAGAATGGTATGTGTTGCGAAATTTTCCAGAATTTGGTTGTTGATAATGAGCGGTGGATGTTGCAGGCAACACGGGGATGGAAATCGAGACTGTAGAAATCAGGTTCACGGCGATGGGGTTCTACGGAGAGCCCAGCATTAAGGAATCCCTGCAGAAGTGGAAAGGAAAGCCAGCCAGCGAGCTGGTGGAAGACGACAGTGGCTTCCACAAGGAACTCATCCAAGCGCCCGGGGAGAAGCTGGTGCGAATCTCCATCATCAAGGGCATCAAGGGTCTGCCCTACGGTGGCTCCCTGCAGTCGTCCTTGAGGGACCGACTGGTGAACGACGACAAGTTCGAGGAGGAAGAAGAAGAGGCTCTTGAAAAACTTGTGGAGTTTTTCCAGCCTCACAACCTGCCCAAGGGTGCCAACATCATCTATTACTGGCCCACCCCCGCCACTGTCCAGGTACTGCCACTACTCTTGTCGTGTTCACATTTTTTAGAGGATTCCGATGTGCTAAAATGTGTATTATTTGGTTACTGTGCGAATGTTGTAGCAGGGTCCCCATCACAATCATGAAAGCATCTTCTATTTTGGTAAAAAGTATAGCCACATGTATTATTTGGATACTTTGTGAATACTGTTGTACGGTCTGAATCACAACCCTTGAATCATGGAAACATCTTTTATATTGGTAAAAAGTATCTCATCTGCTTCCCTCGCAGCACCATTCTGTCAAACTGACCTACAATATGTTGTACTCACAAAATGGTTAAGAATGTAGCGAATAGAGTACACATGGAGTATCACAGTAAAGTTAATCCCTAAGCTAGAAGTGGTCTACTACTTCGGAAGATATTCAAAACTATAGAATATGATTCAGAACTGTAAGATGTGATACAAGACGTATTTCTACGATTCATTTTGTTACCTTCATTAATGGTTTTTTCTGTATGATGCACTCGTAAATAGGTAGAGGCAGTCACTTTTTACCCATTTCGATCAGGTTTAATTTATTTCATTCATTTGATTCAATCAATTTTTCCAATTCAATCGATGTAACATGTTCGCGACCTATCAATTTGCAGGTCTCTCTCTCTGAGTCTGAGAAAATACCTGAGACGGTAGCATACACTATCGAGGATGCCAATGTGGCGGAAGCGTTGTTGGACCTTTACTTGGGCGAGAACACCATCACCCCCTCCACTCTTCTGTCGGTAGCTGAGGCCATTGCTGCGTAAGAAAATTTAGTAGCTGCCAGATTACAAGCTCTTGGGCGAGATATAAGCGTTGCGCATCCTCTCTTCTGGACCCCATAGTGTTCAGTAGTACATTAGAACATTAAACACGTTACGAAGAAATTATTTTCCTACAGCTTGAGCAGACTCTGCTGGGTGAGAAGCTGATTTTTTAGCTTTTGATAATAATGTAAAGACTATCACCTTTTTTATCACTTGCTGTAAACCATCTCTTGCTATCAACATTTCTTGAACATGGTTCTTTCCATGGTCATCGTACAAAATGTAGGGCACAGCAAGTACAATTCCACCAAAATTCTGTATACTTGCACAAATACGATCCCAAGCATTATAATATTGAATAAATAATTACAGTGTCGAACATGCAATCACTGTTAGATTATGCAAATGACAACCAAATACATAATTCTAATGCGAACCTTTAACCCTTTAACGTCCCGATTCAACACTGTTTTCAAAGACTTGTTATAAAATGGTTGATGAAAAACGGAAATGGAGTTGATGTACAAAACAAAGTTGTAAATGTCAATGTGTATGGTTGGTTGTCCTAAAATCACCAACTTAAGCAATCTGACCTATATTAAGCAATTAAAAAATCCACCCAAAAATATTCTAGTCTTTAGAATAGGATTTCATGAGGAATGCAAAAATTTCCATCATGAAATTTGCAATTCTCAATTTTATAGAAAATCTCAAAGTGCAAAGTAATGTGTGACCCATTTCTAACTTTGACTCTCCTATGAGCAACAATACTCGTTCTTAATTTTGCTCAGCATCAAACCCAAAACCGTACACTATGATTGTCACAGTTCACCCACTAGCAAGGTGACCAGTAAGCAAATTAGTCCTCAAAATGAGGACTGACAATGCGGTTTTAGATCTCCTGGAGTTTGGTGTATCTCAAGTCAACTGAACCATTTTGGGGGGTGTGGTGGTTTTAGGGCAGTCTACCTTAGATAACATCTGTACGGTTGGATTCATCATATTTATTATTAATATTTTTAAAGTAATTTTGCAAGGTTTTCTCTTGAAATTCAATTAAAAATCCAAAATTAACACAAAAAAATTTAAAAATATTGTTATGAAATTAGAATGACATGCACTTCGAGATGGTATGGTTTCCATTATTTGATTCTACTTACTATGGAAAATCATATTTAAGGTCTTTCTTTTTGAACTAAGATTGAAACTTGACATTAATCACTTTTGTAATTTTTCAAAAATTCACATTATCTTATTTGGAAGATCCATACCGTACAAATGGTATTCAACTAGCACAAGAATGAAAAAAAATAGAAATGGATGAAAAACATCCGGTACCTACAGAAATCGAGCTGCTCAAATTCATCCGGCGTCCAGATTCTGGACGCAGGCGCCTGAAAGGGTTAAGATTGTGCACAAATTGAATCTGAATTTCTTTCCTTGGCGTACTGTTCTTTCATTCCAAGGATATTCAAGCAGCACATCACTGACTTGAATTTGAAAAATGAAAGAACAAGTCTTCAAATTATACCAGAAATTTCGATGATTAGACATACGCTTTCATTGAGGTTCACAGTTTTAAAATGACAAATTCAATCGATCATATTGTGATTAAAATCATAATTCAGATGGGACTAAATTTTGGATCATTGCTCAAAAAACAAATAAATTTGAACAAGAGGAAGGAAGTTCATACTCAAATCTGTTAAAAAAACCTGGTGACCATTCTGGTCATCGGGATTTAGATGAAGCAAGCCACAATTTTACATTCTACATTTGCTTGAATCGACCAACATTGATGTTGTCGAAAGTCGCTAAACCCTAAACCTTGAAAAAAATTTGCAGCACCTCAATGATCTTCTTCTTTCAGAGTGGGCCTCCCGATTCTGCGTAGAACAACCATTTGCTTGCGCCACTCGCGAACAGGAACCGCAGGAAAGCCAGCGTAATCGCCAGGCGTATCAATATTCGACATAACCCCACTCTTGGCAGCAATTCGAACCCTAGAAACCACCGTGACATGATCGGAGACTCCGGCTTTCCCTCCAAGTACAACGTAGTCTCCAATCGTGGAGGATCCAGCAATGCCAACTTGGCCACAAAGCATACAACCTTTGCCGATCACGGCGTTGTGGCCAATTTGCACGAGGTTATCAATCTTCGTGTAATCACCAATTTGCGTGTCGCGCCAGCTACCGCGATCGATACAAGTGTTGGCACCGATCTCGACATGATTCCCGATTTGCACTCGCAGGAGTTGCGGTTTCTTCACAATCTCGCCGCTGGGGGATTCCAGGAATCCAAATCCGTCTTGGCCGACGCAAACGCCGGGATGCAAAGTGCAGGAAGATCCAATTGAGCAGTTCTGGAGAACAACGTTAAACCCTAATGTTGTAGCCTCGCCGATTGAAACGCCCGGTCCGACGATAGAGTTCGCGGAGATTCGTGCGTTTGGTCCGATTTGCGCCTTGGATTCCACGAGTGCCCCGTGCTCTACTACTACTGAGCTGTGAACGTCCGCCGTAGAGTGCACTGTGCCGCCCCCGGTCTGCCACGAAACGTAATTGCTGCTTTCGCACCGAATCGGCCCCGTGCTCTTCCCTCGTTGAAAGGATAAAACCCTAACGCGAATTCCTGATCGGGGGACTCCTGCAACCAAGGTTTGGCGTGTGAGGAAACTTGGAGAGGGGAAAGATGAAGGTGCTGTTGTTGCTGGATGCGTGTAGAGCGCCTGCCGGATGAGCGCCGTCACCCTCGTCATTGCAAGGATGCTCTAAAACTCTAACCACGATTCTAGCATCTCAAAAACTACAGAAAAAGAAAGCCGAGCACATCATGCTCTAAAACCCTACTCAAGATTCAAAAACTGCTGAAAAAGAAGTCGTGCACATCATTCTCTGAAACCCTAATCACGACTAGAGAAGAAGCAGTCGAGCACACCCATCATGCTCTAAAACCCTACCGTAGTACCATAGCAGGGTCGCCAAAAAATAATTTTAAAAAAAAAACGTAAAAAACCGGAAATTATGAGGATAATAGAAACGATTTTAGCTACACACGATAGTAAACCAGAGGAAAAGAAGTCGAGTACATCATGCTCTGAAACCCTAATCATGATTCTAGGATCTCAAAAACTGGAGAAAGAGAAGTCGAGTATGCGCATCTGAATTGTGAATCAGTTTCTGCACGGGTCCGTCATTTGGGGTCGTCGATGAGATTGGCTCAGATTTGAGGGGCCGAGGAGACAGTTTGATGAACAGGAGACCCTAAACCCTAAACCCTAGACCTCTAGTTTCGGATTGACCGATCTAAGTTAGAACTGACTTGACTGATTGAATGTTCAAACCTCAGGGGAAAAATCGATAATTTCTTATGAAAATTGACACATGTTGGTGCCCATGACTGAATGATTTCAAAATAGGGGGACTATGGTTGGTTCTTTCTCAAACCCTGTCGTTGTTGCCGAATGCTTACCATGAGCATTCTTGAAAAGAGCTCTTGAGGATCTATGTCAACAATTATGTTTTTGACTAAATATCACCAGATTTGTTTTAAAAAAATTGAAAATAATCTTAGTTTATACCAAATTTGTACCAAACATGGCTACATTGGAGATTTGAAAAGGAATCACTGATTCAAGGAAGAATTGGGTATCTGAGATTCTGTGACAATCTCTTGCATTTTGAATTCAAATTGTTCGAGAAAAAACTCTCTGATATGAATCACTTCAATAGCTTTGAGACAGTAGCTCCCCATAAGATTTTTGAGCTGCCTTGATTTAATTCCTTTTCTATAGTGCTATTGTAGAGGCGTCATTCCTCAGTAGTGAAGAATGATGCCTCTACAACAAATAGTAGGAATTGATTCCTCTGATGTTTGTTAGAATGGTTGAGCAGAGAAAGAGGAAATTGCATTCAACCAATGGTCAGTGGTTTTGAGACAATGATACCGTTGACTTCAATACTACACATTATAACCAAGTATTTGGACTAGAAACTTCAGGATTTGGAGCTTCATAAGATAGAAACCTTTGAAGCGTAAAGAGCAAGTTGCTCCAAAAAGTCTCAAGAATGGTATTAACATTAAGGCAGTTCAGAAAACATCATTCTCAATAAAACATTTCTAAAGCATAATTGGTCCTTGCATCCCTACAGTAATTTTCAAGACATGAAGTTACAGTCTAAAGGGCGAGGCAGCTTTCGCTCTTACAGGAGAGGTGTGAGCGGATTAGAAGGCAGCCCACTAGTCCGAATAGGTCGCTCGGCCAACAACATGAGCAATGCACAAGACATCAGTCTCTTTTGCTTTTGACTTCATCATTGGAGTCGGACTCACAATCTGAGTCTTTGGTAGGCTCGAGGATCGGCTCGGAATCGGAATCGGAATCCGCATCTGCATCTGCATGGAGCATCTCAAATGCTATCAACATAAGTACTTGTAGAACTGCTCGCACTTTATCTAACATATGCATTGTAAACACTCGACTACATCTGCCCAATGGGATGAATTCTTTAGCATTTCCCTAATGAAAAAGGACTAGAGCCTAGTTATGGACTACATAACCGGTGAGGGACGGCAGTCCTGAACTGATTATGGGACATAACCTATTGTGCCCTTTTCTATCACGATTGTCCAATTCCAGTTTTCAGGTTGATCTGGTGGTTCAAAAGAACAACTTTGATTATGAGTTCTAACTCATGAGTGAATAGCCTATCATCTTGTGACACATCTGCTCAAAAAAGGGCATAGTAGGTTATGAGTTGTACTTCCTATATACCAAAATAACCTCAACAGTTGGATCTTGTTCAAGCATGCTCAATCAAGCATCTCAAAGGGACATCATAACACTAAAGAAAACAAGACTATGAGATATAACAGTGCTTTTCGTATCCAATGCTTGGTTACGACCTTTAGAGAAATGGGCTCCATTGAGGTTATGTTTTCACCCATTTCAGTTGGACACCCACAGTATATGGTGTGCTTGGTGTAGTCTCATTACCCTAGTGGAAATCCAGGATTAAGAACCTCTTTGTGAGCAAGGCTTTTAGAACCTTCTTTGGGCACGGAAATGCAAGAAAAGTAGAGAGGAAGCCAGAGCTTTGAAAATAATCAAGGGAAACCGAAGCGAGGAAATTACCAGAGCGCACATCATCAGATACTCTGCCACGATCTTGTATCTGCTCCATTAACATACGCCAGATTAAAACCCACCAGTATATATGCATCACTTGCAGGGTGATCAGCAAAGTGTTGCAAACGTAGTAATATGTGGTCCCTCCCACCAATAGCTTTCGTAAATACTGTGGAGATTCATAACTGTAGAAAGAAAAAATCAACCATTAGGATCGGCATTTAGCTCCTCAAAAGACGAAAAAATGATAGCACTTCACGAAGGCATCCTACTTATACAAGTATCACTTTAAACCACACCTCAGGCTTGTATAGCAAGTTGTAGCAAGAACCCCATGAGAAAATAAAAATGATTCAAACGAAGAACATACCTTGCACTCCTTATAAGCACGAAGGGAAAAATGATAAGCCGCAAGATGAACCATGATATGGCAAACAAAATGAATGAAATACTAGGAACAACCACCAGGCCGCTATATTTTGTCAGCTTCCCAATTTCGAGAAATACATCGCTTCCATCATGTACGGCCAACACCACCGATCCAAGACGAGCTAAGCTGCAAATCCAAACATGAAACCTAAAGCTCAGACAGTGAAACTGGCAGAGAACCAATGAATCACCGTATTTGATACTTGATCATAGCCAAAGAAATCAATCTCGTAAATGAAAACACTCCAATGCCAAATGACGTATAGAGCTCAATATGATCTGCCCCAAGAAGAGACGAGATGAATCAGGACACATGCATGATAGAAAAATGCTAAAACGGTCGATGATTCCGCAAGAAATCTTACTTGGCAAGGTAAGAAACTGCAACCAGAGTCAACGATGTGACATGGTGTGTCATGCTAACAACAAAATCTGAACGTCGTGTCTCCCAAAAAATGAGCGCAAAAATACTGTACAAGTAGAATCCGCCAGCAAATCCATACAGAACCTTCAACTTGAGCCTGCGTCAAGATTATAAAGATTCATTCAAAACGGTAAGTGCTATTTCGTAAACAGAGGTTTTCATAGAAGTACAAGTTTGTAACTTGTGTACATTAAGCTCCTGAAAGTTCCAAAGCCTTGTCCAAAATTCCAGTAATGAGGTCACCTCGGAAATGTGTTGGTGATTCTAAACAATGTACAACCACAAGATGACAAAAAGGCCATAAACAAACAACTATAGAGATGTACCTTACTTTATCAATTGATCTGGCCACTGTCGATTGCCAGGTCCAGTCCAGAAGTATTTGGTCTCTGTAAACCATGGCTCATTATAGGTGACAACCAGAGCTAATACTTCAGCAGTTAAAAAATAAACGAGCTTCCATGAAGACTCCTCGAATTTGACCAGCTTCTTCCGATTAACTTCTACCTTATCTGAAGAAATCTTCGAAGAGGCCGTGTACCCGGTGATAAATCTCTGCCCTAATTTCTACATCCACAATGCACAATCTCAGTCCTCAAAATCCACGGATCACACAAAAAGATGGTGGAAATTAACCTGATCGTTATTATAAATGCAACTTGCCATCGCGGTTAGCATGTTCAGGGACATTGCGTTGTAGTCTATAGCATAAGAACCAAAACCTTTGATGATTGTCGGATAAGAAAACTGAACTACTTGGAGTGAGAAAAAAACTGAGGAAAAAATTCTAGCAAGACATCTTTAAGCCCTAAACGTCCTCACCTCTCTCCAAATTGGGCAGTTTTGCAAAGATACAATATAAAATGCAACTAAGAGGGATATTTAGAACTTGACATATGAATAAAAGTTGTACATAATGAATTTTAGATTCGAATCCATACGGTTAGATCTGCGATTGTTATCACCAATATTTTCTATAAAATTTAAAACTTAAAATTCAAAATTCTTTTGTAATTTGATTACAAACAAGATATTGACAATCTGTGGATGAAATTTGTTCTGGTAAGTTGAAATGTAATACTCTAAGTGTAGTGATTTTTGGAGATTTCTTGGTTGCTTAATTTTATGAGTTGATTTTCTCAAGAGCACTTTTGATCTAAGATCTTCAAGGTGAATTACACGAATTTCGTTGAATCATGCTCTAATTATCCCCTGCCTAATATTTATACATTGATTTCGGATGCGCGAATTTCGAATTACAATATAAGATAGCGACTTACAAGAACACTTTCAAGCAGGGAAGGCAGCCAAGGAAATTCACAATGACAGCTCTTTCAAAATCTTCAACTACACGTACGAAAATGAAAAGACACGATAGAAGGCCAGAAATCGGAATATGGACCGACCTCGAAAATTGGTTTGTCGAGGCAGAAGCGCATGGCAGCAAAGACGACTGCGAAGAAAGGAAGAACTCTGAGCTCGGAGATGGTTGGCAAGCTCTCTGCGTCCCATACCGGCCTCGTGAGATCCATTTCCACCATGCTCATGACTGCATCTGCTTTAGAAAGCTCAAGCTCCGAAGTTGTCAACCAAAACTGCCTCGCTTGTGATGCAAGTCCCTGGCTGTGGCATAAAGCCAGCCAGAGCTTTCCAACTGTCCTCTGAATCCTTGGCAGGACGTTAAATGCGTCATCAAGACGCAACACTCAACACAGTAGAAACAAAGAAAGGCAGGCGGAGGACGTGCGTGAGACTAAAAAGACTGCAACCTAAGACTGCATGTTCTTCCAACCGGAAGAACATGCAGATCGATAATTGCTTGGAGTAATAAAGGACATGGTCACTAAGGTAGAGGGCTCTAAGCCCGCCACAGTTCTAAACCCGCACTCTATCAAGGACGAACATTTTGAAATTTTGGATGTACCCATGGTGAAGAGCACCACTTTAGGACCCATGTCATTTCAACTTCAGAAATTCATAACTAATTTTAGGAACATCCAATTTTTTTGATTCAAAGTATGTTGGTCTTTGCTTGGATTTGTCTTCCAGTGAAAAATCATGCTCAGTTCTCCCTGTGTCCTCATAAATTCACAGCCCTTAAAGTGGCGGGTTTAGAGCCTCCTACCTTAATGTCTCACCCACCCTCCCATCGGAGTTATGAGATGACGTAGGTTGCAGGAGCTGCAACGTCGTGGGTGAGCTCCGTTGGCGTCGGGGGACAGAGGTGGGGCTTGGTCGGGATGTCGCATCTTGCCTTGACCGGCTTGGGGTCACGGAGCCGCGGGTCCTGCCAGTCGCATGCGGCAAGGGCACGGGACAGGTCCGTGGGCCGGCGGGGCCATGCCAGAGCTACGTAGGAGGCTATTGAGTTTGAATGACGAGTTTAACCCCTAAACGTCCCAACGTCCAGAAACTGAATCACGAACAGATTCAGAGCCTTGCAACTTTCTCATACAATTTCGGATGACTTTCATCCAAGTCACCTTTGTAAGACTATTAAATTCTCTACTAATTACAATAGTTCTCTAGTGATGAGGAGTTGTTGATAATATTAGAGAGGCCTCCACCTGCAAGTATGTCAAATTTGTTGGGTAGATTTTATGCTTGCAATGGTCCTCTCATGTACACCTCATGTACATCTGAGCCATGTTAATATCTATCTTTGAGGCTAGCATCTACTTGTGTTCAAAGGATTGGTACGTTTAGGGGTTAATGTCCTGCAAATCAAATTTGTACAATGGAATTTTCTCCTCCTTATTGTATGAAAATAGCTACAGTAGGCAATTAAATTTATGACAATTTGAAAAACCATCAAAGTCAACCAAATTAATGATGAATAATTAGCTAAAGATAACCTAGTTCTTTCTATTTTAAGTAAAAAATTACATAGCTTTATTCACACCGATCACACACCTTTGAAGTAGCAACTCCGCAATAGCTTAACCCTTAACCCCTAAACGCTCAAGTGACCATTTTCTGGTCGTTTCCCGGGCTACCCGGAACAAAAATACATGTTTTTGAAAAAATAAAAAATATTTTAAAATATTACATCAGGTCTACTTTCCAATGCAATTTGAATTATGTCAATCCGAGTTAAACTCCACCGGGGAGAAATTTCCAAAGTGGATCACCTCAACATTGTCTCGGTGTTATAAAATTTGCAATTTGGGGAAAGTAATGATGTTCCCTCCATCATTTTTTTCACTTTTTTGAAGTTTACAGTAGATAAACCAACTTTAACTTATCATTCTAAACTTTAAACTCTAAAAAAGAAAATTATAATGTATACAAATTTTTAAAGGTTGATGCTTTTAAATTCATTAAAAAAATCTAAAGTTATTTTTGGAAATTTGACCGTACGGATAATTTGTAGAGATGATGCCCTACATTTTGTTTATTGAACCAAACTTCATCAAACATATGGAAGGCACATATTATAACACATCTATGTTTTGTCCAATACCCCTCAGGCTTTTAGGGGTTAAGCGTCCACACTACATTTACCTGGTCAAACCTCATCAATTTCTCTCATTTTAAAAAGTTTTTTTTTTTGTATTTTTCTCATATAATTTATTGTTGAACCGATTTACACTGAATTTTTTATAATTATTTAAATAAAAATGAGTTTTATAAGATCTTTCAAAGTTTTTCTTTTGCAATAGTCATATTAACCCTTGAGCGTCCACACTACAATTACTCATCAAACCTCATCACTTCCTCACACTTTAAAGCATATTATATTTTTATGGTATTTTTCTCATATAAGGTCTTTTTAGATCGATTTACCTTGATTTTTTTCATAATTATTTAAATAAAAGTAAAGTTTATAAGATTTTTCAAAACTTTTCGTTGTAAAAATCATAGTAATTACGAAAATGCATAGAATAGTATGAAATTCTCAGGGAAAATGTAAATAATGATGATGAACAACTAGGTGTAGGTGACATGCTTCTTGAGCATACATAAAAAGAAATTAGATAGGAAAAACTTCTTCTGCAGTGTATATTGGAATTTTAGGGTTTTGAGCTTTAAAGTGCTGTAAAAACACAATTTTAACAATTTCGAAGAATGGTAAATTGGATTAGAAAGTAGAAGATAGTCCTCCACACTTTCTTAGTTGGGACCATTTTCATTTGAAATTTAAAACTAAGTGAAAATCAGCGTTTGACTGAAAAACAACCACACATGGCCCCACGAGGCTCCTTGCACACTTAGGGGTTAATTACAAAATGCCTAAAATAGTATGAATTTTTAAGGAAAATTGTAAACAATAGTGATGAACAACAAGGTGTTGGTGGAATGCTTCTCAAGCTTACATAGAAAGAAATTCGATTGAAAAAATAAAATTGCAGTGTATATTGGAATTTTAGAGCTCTGAGCTTTAAAGTGCTGGAAAAAACGCAATTTTAACAATTTTGAAGAACCATAAATTGGACTAGAAAGTAGAAGATAGCTCCCCACGGTTTCTTAGTTGGGATCATTTTCATTTGAAATTAGAAACCAGGAGAAAATCAATCAAACTAAAAAACAATCAAGCATGGTCCTATGGGGCTCCTTGCATGCTTAAGTTCTTATTCGTTTCAAAGAGAGAATCAAACCTTCATAACAATCAATAGCATGCACTATCTTTGCCTTGGCTTTAAAATAAGGGGTACAGTTGCCGTCAGTTTAAGCATTTCAACCTACATGGAGCGCTAATTTTCAATGATAAAAAAATTGCTTCACATAAAACTTTGGATTTTATAACCAAGCTCAATTTTTAATTAATTTTTTTCACAATGTATGATTTTGTTATAAATTTTCAAACTTAATATGCATAGACTACTATTGATGTTAGTAGGTGTACCAATGACTGTCTTCCATTTCTAGTCCAATCAAATTGCTAACTTGGTATTCATAATTAATGCTTGTGATAACTAGATTGGGAACTCCTGCAGTTGAAACAGGTGCTTTTATAGGTGACCACAATTGGTACCTAACAGTTTCTGGTGCTTCTACCTTATAGTAAGCTTAGAGCATCGCCACCCTTGCTCGCTACACCTGGCCGCAAGCCTCTGTGGCGCGCCCGGGCATGTTTCTGTCCCCCACCCTTCCGCGCCCAACAACTTTTCAGCTTGCGGGCTCCTCAAATTTGGTCCGTGACTCCTCATTAAGGTACAGATACCTATAACCGATAACTTAAGCATTTCAGCATAGTAGAGCTTGGGTTATCGGGACGGAGAAATTTTTTGTTCGTAGAAAAATAAGGTTCATGAAGAATGAGCATTTTTCCATGAATTATCTCCCAATATTGAAATTTGTATAATTTTTCAAAGTGAAAAGTACTTCAGAACCCATAACCGACATATACAAATGAGGTACATCTGTTCTTTCACAATCTAGGAATTAGGATATATCGGTTATTGGTCACCTGTCGGTTATGGGTGTCTCTACCTTATTCAGAGTCTACAATTGCTCTCAGCGCGCCCAAATTGCGGGGAAGATTTGGTTCTATTTTCATAAAGCATAGTCTGTACAGCTATATTCAGGAGCAGGCTCCCGCCCCCCCCCCGCCCACCTCAACATTTTTTGGCTGCATATGAGCATGTGGCATTGATGGCCGGACCAGGAGCAGGCTCCCGCCCCCCACGCCCACCTCCGGAGTCCATGTGGCAGCATTCCGTGGCATTGACGTGATCCGCGGTCCCGTTCGCAGTGTCCGTTTCTGGAGCGAGAGTGAGGCTCTTTTATTTTAGCGAGTCCTTGCCCACATATTGAGCCCTCTACTTGCACTTTGGAGAGTGGTAATTGGCGAGTAAGGGTGGAGATGCTCTTAGATGGTGTGGAACATTCCACAACCAATAGTACTTCACCAGTAGCTAAGTGGACAGGTGGAGGCTCAAGGTAATGAGCAGAGTGCATGAAGAAGGAAAGGCAGTGGGCATGAAAGCTACTGAAATGTTATGTTTTTCAGTTCATTGTCACTCTCATCAAATCCTCGAACGAGCGAGCAAGCTCACGAATCAAGAAACAAGAAACTACCAACCGGCATCTCGAGATCATTCTCGGATTCTTCCAAGACTAATTTCAATTTTTTGAATCTTTCAAGCATACAGTACAAGCGATCGCGGATAATGCTGTGCATCGGGCCGAACGAACTGAATTGCGCAGGAATTTTCACAGATAGCATAACTTACAGTACAAGCGATCGAGGATAATGCTGTCGAACGAACTGAATTACACAGGAATTTTCACAGATTGGAAGCTTCCACCGCTCACTATTTTAACCAAAAAGATTGAAACTAATATCAAAAGATACCGGAAAGAGAAACGATCTTCCAGCTGGTAACAGTGCAATCGCCAAATTCGAGGTCGTTGCGGATGTCGGCCGCATCAAACGTCACTTCTTTGACTGACACCAAATTTTCCACTTCGAGAAGGAACTGGGCAGAGGCTTTGTAACGGTCCCAAGCCACGGTCGTAGGTGATGATAGCTCATGACCGTGGTGTACCTTGAGCTACACTCTTTATTTTATTTAGTGTGTGATATCATAGAGTCTACCTCCAAGAGGAGGAATCAAGGGTAAACCTCACTACCTATGCTCATGAGGCATAGATAGACGAACTACTCCCAACAGACTCTTCATTCACGATGGTCTTTTAGCCCAACGTTATTATTATTAGCATGTCATGTAGTTCCTATTCACTAAGCTTTTGGTCTCGTGTTGGTCTATTTTAACATTCACATGTCAATGTTTGTCTTAGTAAGATTTGTAAATTCTTGAATGATACAATATGCAAGCACCCACACTCTAGACTCACTAGAAACTTTAACAAAGCATCACTTTAGACTCTTATTTTTTATTTATTTATTTATATTTATATTTATGTATTTACATTTGTATTTATTTATATTTGTTTGTATGTATGTATGTATGTATATACGTATGTATCATCAAGTGTGGAATGGACCGCAAAATACGTGTGTGGTGAACGACCTACTAAGTGTGTATATCAGATGTTGGAGATTGTAAGATGCATGGGGAGTGTTTGTACAGGGTGAGGCCTGAGGAGGGGGCTGTTCCATGTGTTAGGGACCCCTGGAGGCCGAGGCCGAGGCTGGGTCCCGGATTTAGGGGACGCCCTCCTCCAAGGCATAAAGACCATCGTCGAGAAGTTACAAAATGTATAGTTACTTCCTCACTCATTCGCAATATTTGTGCAATTATACCGGCCTTGTTGTTGAATAGAAAATTGTCGACGCGGTCTTTATGAGTATATCAAACATGGTGGCCTGAATCAACTGTGCATGTAGGAATTGCCCTCCTTCAGATGTATGCAAAGTGTGATCACTAGTAGCAAACCTATTGTTTTTCATTCTCCACTTCATACGAACAATGAACAATGGTTGAATATTATGTTGATATTTCTGTCTTCTTGTGACCTAAACCACTCACCAACACTAACACAACCCATGTGCCTGGCGCAGTTTCATTCCTTTTTCATTTATAGTAGGTGGAAAATGACACATTTCCTACTAGTGGGTTGCATCAAGGAGGCAAGAGAAGTTTTTGAAAAAATGACACAATGATGTAATCTCATAGACTGAATGCATGTGCAAGCGCAGGGACTTTAGAGTCGGTGAAGGACGTTCATGGCCATGTCCTCAAAGGAGGGCTTGAGTCAGATTTGCGTGTTCACGGGCATTGTGCTTGTTCACATGTATGTATGCAAAGAGTGGTAGTATTGGTGATGCTCAACTAGTTTTCGACCTGGGGGTGCACTCTATATTATGTTTGAGAATCACGTGTGTACATGACCCCTTCTAAAAAATCCCTTATAATAAGGGGTTATATGTCTTAAAACCTTTGAATACATGTCTTATGTCCTAAATATATGTTAAATGTAAGTATATGTCAATATTTTCAGCTCTAAATATGTTTATTGTATGTATACACCATATGGCAATGTTCAAATTAATATTCATAATGTGCACTCACGTATACTTGTAGGAGTTTAGTACAGTGCTCCCCGGGGTTTTTGACAGAATGCAGGCACATGGAACACTATGATTGATGGATTCACACAACATGGATGCAGACATGAAGCCCTGGGAGTCTTCCAAAAGAATGAATAAAGACAGTGTGAAAGCTGGATGGGCTTCATTCATGACAGTCTTGTCAGCCTGTAGTCATGTTGACGACGGCTTGTTTGGCTACCGTAGTACCGTAGCTGGGTCGTCAAAATATAATTCAAAATATATAAAACGTAAAAATCGGAAATTATGAGGTCAAAAAATGAAAATAGAATAAATTATTCTTAGCTATATTTTGCTATTCCTAAGCTATTTTGGGTCATTTGGGGCCATTTTTAATCATTTTTGGGCTAAAAAACGAAAATTAAAAAATTCATCTTTTGAGGAACGAACCCTATTTTTCAAAAAAAAATTAAATATTTGTTCCTTGGTGGCGATCCAACTATGGTACTACGGTATAACAGAAGATTATGGCATGGGTTGTAGATTGAAAGTTGTGTTGTGCTATCGTAGTTAGTAAATGACTAGCAATATGGTACTTTTGGAGATAGTTATCTCCTGACATTCTTTATTTGGTTATATGATTTGTAGACGAAGAGCCCTCGATGATCAAAGGAGAGGTTCGCTAATGAACCTTCTGTAATGTACTTCTATAGCTTTTGGATGAGTAATTGTTGGATGAATATACTAACCACGTTGTATTGGGGCTAGTGTGCAAGCAGACATTAATTGGAGTCAACAATCTACATGTGATGGATGAACACATAATTCGTATAGATGAGATGTGTGAGGGAGTAACTAGAGTTAGCAATCTCTATGTGATGAATGAACACAGAACTTGTATAGATGAGATGTGCGAGGGAGTGAGACAACTCCGGCTGGATGAAAGGTGCGTTGAAAATAAATAAGATGGTCTATGCACCAAAGTGAGACATCTCCATCTACATGATAAGTGCACGGGAGTTAAACAACTCCAAGATCATGATGAATGCACTTGAGTTAAAAAGCTTCAAACGAGTAATTTTTGAGATAAAGATAGATAGTAATCTCAAAAGAATGAGTACAAATATTAAGACTACCTTGTACTACTACTTTAGGGATGGACTCTAAATAGAACCAATATATAACTCCAAAGGTAGTAGTAAAGTCTTAGATTAAACTGATAGTCATCCCTACTCTAAGATTAAGCTTAGAGAGATGAAAGGCTCTCTTTGGTTGGAGTCTCTTATATATGATTAGGTGGTTGAACTCTTGAATTGCCCCTAGAGTTTTTATATTTTTATATATATATATATATACACATTAGTAATCATATTGTGTGATGTTATTATCGTCTACTAGAGTTGGTAGTTATAGACTTTAGATTTCATTTTATTATACCCTTCTTATAGGAGGTCCATAATCTTAGTATTTGCGTTATTTTTTGAAGACATTTGAAAACAATGATAGTTGTCAAGATACATAGGTTCACAATTCAAACTAGTAAAAACTCACGTTGCAATGCAATACAAAACTAAAAAAACATGATCAAGAAACATAGACATGTTGTAATGAATGTTGATTGAAAGAAATTGAAAAAATTGTGTATAGATGAAAATAGTCAACAAAACATTCAAATGAATGAAATCGAATAAAAAATGATATATGATGAGATATTGGATGATAAATTTTCGATGAAATACTTGGATGAAAATGTGACCATCGACATGACAGATGAAAATGTGACACTTTTGTGACAACAGGTCATGACATGAATCGTGGCATGGATTGTGATGATGTGCATTTAATATAATAGATGACAATTACAAATGGAAAATAAAGTGAACATGTTTTGTACAATTGAATTTACAGGTTTTAATCATTGATTCTAATCACTAATTGACAAAATACAATTTCTCAGTCCATTCAAAGATTCAATTATGCAAATGTGCAAAAAAAAAATGTATTGGGAAAATTTGAATTTTTTGGTAAATATGTAGTTAGGATTAATTTTGGGGTATAATGATTTACCAATAAACAACATTAGCAAGTGTAATTAAAGAGATGCCAAAAAATGTGTTTTCATTTAATGCCTAATGGCTCAGGAGACCATAATATGGTTGCAAGCTCTCTGGAAGAAGCTGCCACTTCGTGGATTTTCATTTCTTAAATTTTTCTTCCCAATGAATATCAAGTTAATTACAAATTTACATATTAAGTGTAATTGAAGAGATGCCAAATTTATTTATTTTTCATTTAAGTGCATGTACTTTTGGACAGCTAGAATTTTAATTTTTAAGTTTGGTTTTGAACTCATTTGTAAAATTAGTTAGCTAAATTTTTGAAGTATGTCTTTTTGAATTTTTAAAGGAAAAGACTCTAGTGATTTTAAAGATCATATTTCGTTTATCTAGAAATAATTGTCTTATTTATTGACATTTTTTGATCCTGAAATAAATGTCCTATATCTTATGCTTCAAACGTGAGCCCTATCTACTTTAAAAGGGGCGGATTGTTTTGCAAGTTCTCATAAGATTTTCAATTGGGTTTTATAATAGAGTTTTTAGAATTAAGAACTTCAACTCATAAGATTTTCAAGATTCAAATTAATTCAAATCTCATGAGTTGTTTTCCACAAAGAGTTCCTCCATCAAGAGGTAATGTTATCAACATCATGTCTACTTTTTGAGTAATGAGATGGCTTTTCTTTTTGGCAAAAAACAACAATAAGTTGAATGTTTAAAAAAAAGGGACTGTTATTTCTGGATAGAGGGAATAATACTTGAAACATTTAAAAAATAAAATTATATGCCTTTGTACAAATGTAGTTCATGTTTCAGAATTTTTCATTTTTCATAGTTTCACATCAATTTGTGTCACACAACTTGTGCAAATGGAAGAATGCAGAGAACAATGGTACTATTTTGATGTCACACGTCACATATACGACGTGTCATGTTTTATAAATTTTGAAGTATTGAAGTAATGAAAATTTATTTGTTATCAAAAATGCAATTTTGCAAACTTGTCACATTTTCAATTTTCATCATTTTCAGGACTTTTAAGTACCCAAAATTAACAATCTAGAGGTTAGCTTGTCAAGATATATTTTCTATATAATCATATACCTATGGTGCACAAATTGAATGTCTTTAGTATATATGGAGTTTAATAGTATATATTTAGAGTTGCATGTCTTTTTACACATGATGTTTTCAATCCAAGGGACATCAAGAAGAGAGAATGGCACGGACATCACTTTTTTCCTTCATGGCAATAAAAGTGCACAAATTTTTTGTCAACCCTAGCAAAAGATGTGAGTTTGACGCAAATTCCAAAGGTTTTTTATTTTTATTTTTATTTTTTTGATTTAAAAACACTCAAATCATGAGTTACTTTATTTTAGAAAAAATATTAAAAATGTTAATAGTGAAAATTTTGGCCCCTTCTTGCTTTATATTGAATTCTAAAAGCTAGTTTTCGAACACAAGCTATGAACCTTGAGAAGTTTTCTCCGTGGCCTCTCAAACCAAGTATAAAGAAGGCCTAAGGTACTACAGTAAAATGTTAGAAACAATCCCATGGTCTTTTTTGTTTCCATATATACAATTTAGGAGAGGTCTACACTATGGCCAAAAGTCGAGAGTCCATCAAATTCCTACTAATCATATTGCAAGAAAATTGAAAATTGGTCTCTCGGGCTTCACACTAAAGGCCAAAGTCCAAAGGTTGTCGCTGTACATGGCAACGCTTTTTGTTGGCGCTAATGCGATGGACAAAATAGAAAAAATTGAATCAGTCAAGAATGGAAACTCAATTCTCCTTTGAAAGACCGTCGTTTTTTTTGATAAAATAACAAGAATCTCCAATTTGTATATTTAAATCCATATTTGGTATACTTAACTCATCAAACGGTCATACAAAGGCTTCAATGGTCAACGGCTGCTCCGACGTTTTGTACTCCCCCGTCGTACATAGCATTAGGGCTCGCTACATGAGCTTTAGAACCGTTGGTGACGCTACGTGGACACCTCGTGCACTCCTTCAATTTGTCTTTGTGTGGCCACCTTTTGCTCTAATCAAGGATGACGACAATCTAATATTGCTCCAGAATTGGGGTGCGCAAGACGGCCAAAAAACCCCGAACGATGGAGAGAGCCCATCTTGATTTTGGCCGTGGCCGCGTTCAATGAGTCTATGTTGAGGCTGACAGTGCGCGCTGCAAGACGAAACGCAGACAAGTATTACAAGGAAAGGTATATATGCTTTTACTATACACTTTCAGCTTGAGACTTTGGACTCTCAACATGAATTGGGTTTGGACTGCTACGGCCTCTCGCCATGGTGTGAACCGGCCCTTAGCCATGCATTGAATCGAGATTCAGTGTGTCGGATCCAACGGAATGTCCGAGGGACGGTCGTAGGGGAAGAGGGTGCATGACCGCGGTCTTACCTAAGACCGTGGATCTAGGTTTGTCTCTCCCGGCGAGCTTCTGCGTGTGAGTGCCTCTCGTTCTATCTCCGCGTCGATTGCAAGGCTTGGGACAATCGGTGTCTGGCGCTGTGGATCTGAACCTTCATCGAGGTTGCTGTGCAGAATCTCTTTCCCGGAACCCTTTCATCGAAGTTTGGAGAACTTGGTGAAGGTTGCTTTTAAGAAGAAGACGAACAGGGGAGCTTTGAATCCAAGCTGCCAGGGTTTTCAGTTTTCAATTACACATCCCACTTGTGCCAGGTACTTCGTTGTTGTGCATGTGTTTTTTTTTCTGAAATAAGTGAGATCTGTTGTGTTTTTTTTTTTTTTTTTTTTTGAGCCTTCGACGTTTTTTAGGATCTTGTCTTTCAAATCCGCTTTCCGGCGCCCGAAATAAATATGACGAGTAGTAGTTGCGAAACTGTGGCACCGTGTGTAAATTTGCAAAGAGAGGCCAGTTTTTTAATTCTTTGCCGATGAGTTCTTTGTTGCATGATTTTTCGTGAGCCGGAAAGAACTCATGTGGTTCATTTTGCTCTGTCTCGCCAATTTTTCAATGAAAACGAAGATCATCGTTCACGCTTGAACTCAATTTTCTTCCTCGTTGAGATCAACTTCAACCCTGATCATGATCATAATCTCACTTTTGGCAAGACCTATTCTAGTTTCATCTTTTGTAGGACTTATAATTCAGTTTTCTGAAATTACTTCGTTTATTTTTATTGTTTGTTCTCTGTATCTGGAGTGATAGTTTTCCATACTGGTGGAGTGAGCAGGAAGCCAATTTGTTGTTGCTTTACTGTTCGTTCTCTGTATCTTAAACCCTAAGCGTCCAAGGTGACCAGAATGGTCACCATGTTTTATTTAACAGTTTTGAGTAGGTCCTATTTGGAATTCTTCTTTTTGGATTTTTTTTGCTAACACATGCAATGATCTTCACTAGTTCTGGTGATATAAAAATTTCTCCCATCTGAATTTTTTTTTTCACAATATGATCAATTGAATTTGTCATTTTAAAACTGTGAATCCTTGGTCCTTAAAGGGTTAAATGTTGTTTTTCCGTACTAGTGGAGTGTGCATGAAGCGAGTCCTTGACTTTACACTTCCCTCTATATTATGAATTTCAATTGTCTGACTCTTTTGTAAAACCTTGATGATTTGGCAGCTTACTTCTACGAAAACCTTGTTCTCTTAACAATCAAAGCTCTGCAAGATGTCGCAAAGTGGGAAAGGACTCGACTGGGCGGACCAGTGGGATCCTCATTACGATGATAAAAAGTCCGAGGTGGACAAAACATCCTCCAAGTCTACCAACAAAGAGAAGATGGACAAAGCGAAGGCAGCTGCCGCTGTTGGCATGCAAAAAACCAAGGCCGTAACGATCGTTGGAATGGAGAAGACGAAAGTGGCTGCCACCATTGGTGCCCAGAAACTGAAAGCTGGTTCCACGGCCAGTTTCAAGTGGATTAAGGAGAAAGTTCAGAAGAAACCCCAGTGATTTGCGTCTTCACAGTTTTTATTCTGCTGTCTCTTGAACTGCCAGGACAAGGAGTATGGCGATAAGGTACCTATGAATTGGGGTTACATCCTTCGACTGATGGCGTAGCAAATGAATAATGACGTACACCTGATTTTCCTCTCAATAGTTTGCAATGCGTCCGTGTAACATGTCATAGCATCAGGTTACTCTCGTGGATTTTTTTTGTGCGATATGTATTGTTTAGATTCCAATCATTTTTTAAATAAAGAATTTCTGTATTCCTGCGGGTGAAGTTTTTCATAAGTACTGTAGAGATTTTGACT
Source organism: Pohlia nutans (assembly GCA_022496805.1). NCBI lineage: Eukaryota > Viridiplantae > Streptophyta > Bryopsida > Bryales > Mniaceae > Pohlia > Pohlia nutans. The sequence goes on from CM040085.1 coordinate 39,046,250, forward strand.
GCCCGCGTGATTCATGGGTAGGGATTAAGTGTGTCCCTCAGTCATCTGAAAAATGCAGATTCATGTTTCCAGAAGATTTTCAGTATATATTTGAAATTAAGTTGAGGCAAAGGGTCTGATTTACATTCCCTTTTTTGCTCTTGATTTGTCAAAGTGCCATGTTTGAGTTGAGCGTATTTTATTTGTCAGAGTGCCACAGTTGTCTAAGTTTAGCGTATTTTAATTGTCAATGAGACCTGGTTCTTTTCGAGATTGGTACGTATCATTTGTCAAAGTGACTTATTTTTTCAACTTTGGTGACACTTGCTTTTTTTAAGGTGACACTTGCTTTTTTTAAGGTGACACTTGCTTTTTTTAAGGTGACACTTGCTTTTTTTAAGGTGACACTTGCTTTTTTTAAGGTGACACTTGCTTTTTTTAAGGTGACACTTGCTTTTTGTAAGGTGACACTTGCTTTTTGTAAGGTGACACTTGCTTTTTGTAAGGTGACACTTGCTTTTTGTAAGGTGACACTTGCTTTTTGTAAGGTGACACTTGCTTTTTGTAAGGTGACACTTGCTTTTTGTAAGGTGACACTTGCTTTTTTTAAGGTGACACTTGATTTTTTTAAGGTGACACTTGCTTTTTTTAAGGTGACACTTGCTTTTTTTAAGATGACACTTGCTTTTTTTTAAACCAAGAGAAGGTTCCAGATAATATAAAATGTTAATCTCGTACAGCACAATGTTCTTCAACTCCGTTCTTCAACACCATATTCCATTTTCTGCACATACATGGAGCAGATCTCAAGGAAGACAGGTTCATGCCCTCTATATTGAAAGTCTTTTTGTGAACAGTGTGAGGAAATGTACCAAAGCCGAGTGAGACGTCCATTCACAATCAAAACGTACGTCCCCTCCATATGGACAGTGGAATTTTTTACTATTTGCAACTGAATAGTGACATGGGTGTCATTGATCAACACCTAGTGCTGGGATGTGCAAACCTAAGGTAATTTAGTGCGACCTTCAAATGAGTAAAATTACCCGACATCAGTAACATAACTCAATCTACGGCGAACATATGGCTGACCTCTGTAGTGGAATTTGGAGACCGCTTGCAGTGAAAAGATGGCAAGACCACCTAAAGTACAAGCTGTACTATGACACCACATTTCTTCTTGGACCAACGCATGAGGGCGCCGCACAGAGAACCCATGCAGTACTCCAGAGCCATGAACAATACCCTGCCCAGTATAAACGATGGCCCAAACCTCACTACAGTGCAAACTCTAAACAAGAAGAAACTCATTAGAAAGAAGTACATCATCATAAAGAACAAGAAAAAAGAATGCAATAGAGTCCATGATCATCAGAGTTAACTTCCACTATCATCCACGACATGAGCCATGTAAGAAGGATCCATTGGTTTACGTTTGTTTCTCATCTCGCGATCACTACATACCACAAAATGTACCTTGAATAACACAGCAACAGAAGACGGCCTGAAGTGTAAATGTGCGTGGGATTTGTGACTTAAACTACAGCCGAAGCCAGACGCTGGAAGTATGAAAACCCTCGTACTATTCTAGCATCATTCTCATGCGCTCATGGTAACATCGCCATGAGCGGTATTTTATGATGCCTGATCTAAGAAGAAACCCTACAACAGTCACAGCGACAACACAAAAATCTCTGAACCCTAGATCCGAGATGTAGGAATCAAAAAAATACAAAGCGCAACCTCTACAAGCCAAGCCACAACTACATCGCAACCTCTGCAAGCCAAGCCGCAAAATCATTCTGAAACCTTGCAGAAACTATACATCAGCAAAGACAAGCATAGATCCACAGAAGAGAGCTCTCGCAAAAAACAAATTCTAAACCCTAGCGGCCCTGAAAACCCTAATCTAGAGGTGAAGTAGATGAGTTCCACGTCAGACTGTAGGGTTGTGAATCCGGCATATGGGACGGCCGGTTGGGTCCAAGTGTCATCCCCCGTGGAATAGTATATCTTTACTTTGCTGCAGTCTTTGGGTTTATTCAAAGACATGAATTCTTGCATCTTCGGAGCTTCTATATATACTTTGGACTCGGAGCAGAAGACCACTCCTCTCGGCAATGAATATGGGATTTACGCCGTTTTAGGGTTTCTCTAAGATTAGGGTTTCTCCAACACTGTTCTGGGTGGTTTGACAGCTCGGCGGTTCAGGATTTATGACGATTTTGTTTGAATGAAGTGTTCTTATTTCTGACTAGAATGCATACATTCCTGATCTGCTATTGTCAATGTTGAAACAGTGAGATGTTTCACAGCTTGATTTCTTAACATCAAGTTTTCTAGGGTAGCCAAGAATGTGGTTATATAATTTTCTCTGTTACTGCTCAAAAACCCAAAGACAGCCCCCGTCTTTTGCTTGAGAATGTGATGGAGTGTATGACTCATGGTTCCTATTTTGCATCACAATTGGTGCGTTGACACGTGTACTCCCTCACCATCACAACATCTTCACTGCTTTCCGTCCCCATGATGATGTATTGTGATTTCTCAAAAATTGTCGCTGTGGTGAAGTGGATTAGATTTTGCTCAAGATCCATCATTGCAGCAATGCAGGATCCTAAAGAATGACAACTGTAAATGTATGTATGTATAGCAGTGTCCTAATTGATCTCAGTTTTGAAACTCCATGTTAGGATTGAAGTCTCCGTTTTAAGAAATCTTGGATTAGGGTTTTGAATTGATGTTCACCATGGCAACTGACATTTAAGAATCTTTGGCTTGACCAATGTGAACTTTTTGTGCATATTGATAAAGAAGGATCTTGCTCTTCACGATTGTTTTCCTGTGTTTCCTTTTGTGATATCATTGGCAGGTTGAGTGCAAAGAGTACATGATTGAGCGAGTGACTGGAAAAGTATTAAATAAAAATGTAACTTCAAGAGGTTGGGGGTACAAAATCAGGTTTCTACCATGGAGTAACTGGTTCCTGTGAACGTAAACCCTAAACCCTAGCTCAGCTTTGATGAGGCTTTTAGACTATGTCAAGATTCCAGAGATAATTGCAGCAATGGTGGAGAGGTAAAAGCAGGATATGTCAAGGAAGTTGATCATGAAATTCCCATTGACAATTATGCAAAATTGAAAAAACCAGTACTTTAAGTGCTATACCAGACATGCTGCTGTGTTCAAACTAATTCATACTCCGTATGATGGTTTTGGATTCTACGATTTGTTCAGCCAGTTATCCAAACCTTGCGGAATATCTCTTTCTCTCTTGATTGCCAACAATTGCATCACAGATTCCGAGACAAAGTACAGCGTCACAAGCCTGGTGGGTTGTGCACTTGAGATATGGAAGCTGGTTGACCACGCCAGTACGGCAAAAGCTTTACATGGTTGTGCTTTTAGAGGAGATCGAGAAAGCTCGTGGAGACATTTCAACATCTCCCTCTAAACCTTAACCCTCAACCCCTAAAGGACCAAGAAGCCCGAATTGGCCTCATGTTCTTTTTAGCAGTTTTGAATAGGTTCTATGTAGACTTCTTTTTGTTCAAATTTGTCTGTATTTTTTACCAACTCATGCAATGTTCTTCAATGATTCATGTCATATAAAAATTGGTATCATTTGAATTATATTTTTCACAATATGATTGACTGAATTTGTCATTTTAAAACGATGAATCCTTGGTCTTTTAGGGGTTAAGCGTCCACACTACAGTTACCTAGTCAAACCTCATCAATTCCTCACATTTTAAATTAAATTCATTTTATTGGTATTTTTCTCATGTAAGTTATTTTTAAATTGATTTACCCTGATTTTTTTTCATAATTATTTAAATAAAAATGAGTTTTATAAGTTTTTTCAAATTTTTTTTCTTGTAAAAAGCATAGTATTTAGAAAAATGCTTTAAATAGTATGAAAGTTTTAGGAAAAATGTAAATAATAGCGATGAACAACAACATGTAGGTGGCATGCTTCTTGAGCTTACATAAAAAAATTGGATAGAAAATCGTTTTTGCAATGTATATTGGAATTTTAGGGTTTTGAGCTTTAAAGTGCTATTATAAACGCAGTTTTTTCCAATTTTGAAAAATGGTAAATTGGACTAGAAAGTAAAAGATAGCTCCCACACTTTCTTAGTTGAAACTGTTTTTATTTGAAATTAAGAACTAGGTGAAAATCAGCGTTTGACTGGAAAATGACCAAACATGGCCCTACGGGGCTCCTTGCACGCTTAGAGGTTAACCAATTCAGGAGGTGGACTCGTGAATTTTGCCAACTGACAGTTTTGTAATGCTGAGTTTTACCTTGAGCAAATCGGATTCGAAGCACCTCGCTCATTTTTGCAGTGGGTAAACAACTTTACCTTCGGGTTAGCATTAGCACACTGAAGCTATGGAAATATTCAAGAATTGGTGCTTTGCCTGAAAATGAGAACCAGACTTAGTTCCCAAAAGCATTAACCCCTAAACGTACCAACAGAAGTAGATGCTAGCCTCAAAAATAGATATTAGCATGGCTCAGATGTACATGAGGTGTACAAGAGAGGTCCATTGCAAGCATAAAATCTACTCAACAAATTTGACATACTTGCAGTCAACATTTTTTTTTCTGGCGACAAAAAGTTGCTGGCAGCTCCTTCGCAGCTGCTTCCAAGCATCTGCCAGCAACTTTTTATCGCTAGAAAAAAAAACGCTGCTTGTAGTTGGAGGCCTCTCCAATATTATTAACAACTCCCCATCACAAGAGATTTATTGTAATTGGTGGAGAATTTAATAGGCTTACAAAGGTGATGTGGATGAAAGTCATCCAAGGTTGTATGAGAAAGTTGCAAGGCTTTGAATGTGTTTGTGATCCACTTTCTGGACGCTGGGACGTTTAGGGGTTAAGAATGCACGTGTTTGTGGGGATATTTACATGAGATTGCACTGTCATGGCAACTTAGACACGGAATTAATTAACGACGTGTAAGATAGGCTATTTGCACAAAATCAAAATTCTCCGAAAACTTGCAATCATAGTGATGTTCTTCTCCTTGGGGGTGAAGAATTAATTCTGTTGGCATATCCCTTTCTTATGATATAATTAAGCCACATCCCAGCAATCAGAACAATGACAGAAAACTGTGAATTATATTTTAAAGCACGATGTTATCTCAGTATCTTATGGGCACAAGTACAGAAGTGTTTTTTTTCTGGTCACCAATATTAAAGCATCTTGTAGCACAACTTTTAAGTGCGGCTGTCCAACTGTATATATTGTCACTTCGTTCACTGAGAACTTGTGACAGAAAGCTCCAGAGATGCAGACAGAAAATGAGCGAGACGGAGTGCAACTGAGGGAGCCAAGTTCTTTTATTGAGATCGGTCTAATTATTTGTGACGGGGACCGTGGCACCAAGAATATTGATCAGTACATGGAAGGGTGGGCTTGATATATCCACTTATGGAATTTGATAATGCCATGGCATTCCTCCAATAGTAGAAAAGGTGGTGTTGCCGAGGGAGATGTGATGCCCAATTCCACACATGCACAGTGATTTTGCCTCGGCATCGGGTCGCGTTAAAGTTCCCCCATCGAACTGCGCGGGGGGGTGGGAGCCCACCAGACGGGAGGAGGCCGGGCAGCCCGCCCACAGCATTCTTCATCGTGGACTTCGTCGTGGTCTTCATCGTCGGGAAGGAGCACTCAAGCTTCATCGTCGGGTGACTTCATCGAACTTGGGCCATCCTCTTCATCAGTTCATCGTTGTCTTCGGATTCATCGACTAAGTTAGTTCCTGATCCCTCATCGCTCCGTCTCTCTCCTGCGGCGCCACCGGTTTGAGCATTCTTGGTTTTGAGATCTCCTTGATCTGCAGGTGTTCCGTGCCTCACGATCGATGCCCACTGCTTCAAGCAGTTCAAAATGTGGACTCGTCCTAGCACGGTCAGATTGATTTCCAGAACTTGTGCCAACTTCCAGATTCACCTTTAGAGACTGCTTTCTCTTCCGTAATAAGAGCAGCTCATCATTTTCAAGGTCCAACCAAGTGTTTTCACAACATTAATGTGACCCTCAAGCCTGTTAATTGATATGTACATAGCACGGTGTACATACCGGCATGTTAATTGATGCGTATATAACTATATATCACGGTGGATTCGATTCAGCACAAAGTCAAGTGATTCAATCGAAATGGCACCTGCAGCAGGCATCCAAAGAAATGATCTCAATATTGAATCCTTGCACCGGTATGCATTCTTTTGGAGATTGCTCATACCAAGCTTCCAACTACTTTAACCTGACTGGCTGAGCACCCCAAACAATCACTTTGAATGAATGTGTGCATGAGTCAATGATCGTTATCGATAGTGTGGCGAAGTGCGTGTTAAGCTGTGATATCCAAGAATGAAAATAATTCGTTCGCAACACATGTTGAGCTTCGTTCTTGGTAACATAGGTTGCATTCTTTGCAACCTAAAAGTACAAAAATGAAGAATGAAAAATTTAAGAAAACGTTCAATTCCAAAAAAACCTTGCCGAACATTGTCCAGAACACTAGTGCATACGGCAAAGAGGTCATATTACGTTGGAGATCATGTTGACGAGGAGCTCAGAACCGGTGGCGCCGCAGGAGAGAGACGGAGCGATGAGGGATCAGGAACTAACTTAGTCGATGAATCCGAAGACAACGATGAACTGATGAAGAGGATGGCCCAAGTTCGATGAAGTCACCCGACGATGAAGCTTGAGTGCTCCTTCCCGACGATGAAGACCACGACGAAGTCCACGATGAAGAATGCTGTGGGCGGGCTGCCCGGCCTCCTCCCGTCTGGTGGGCTCCCACCCCCCCCCGCGCAGTTCGATGGGGGAACTTTAACGCGACCCCTCGGCATCTCTCTGAGGAGCGCCACCTTTTCTACTAGTGATTCATCATTCAGAAATTTCCCTACTTACTGGGCATTAATTGCAGACAAAAAAATTGCTTTGTATACCATACTACCTAGGTTGGTTAAGGAATTTTTTGCCTAATAATAATTTTATATTTGGTTGAGAAGTTCGACAAAGCAAATTCTTTGAAGATTTCTTCTCAGTTTCTTAGAATTTGTAGGAATACAATATGTGAAATTTCGGCAATTTCATAATTAATTTAATTTGTGCAGAAGCAGCCCACGTTAATGATTTTGTTCCGTTCGAAAGCCTTTGTCTCGTGTGATTGGATCGTCTGACTTCCCCTCCCATGCACTTAGCACATTCGTTCCTTTACACATGAAATCATTAAAAAAAATTAAAAATTGTGTCCACATCCCATGCTTAGGACCAACTAATCAACCAATCAAGATAGATAGAAACTCCGGTCCTCTTTCAAGGCCAATGTGAATAAAGTGTTTGTTGGTAATGACAATGAGCGAGTGTTCACCGGACAAAGGCCCATTGGAACAAAACTACTCTCCCCTATCAACTAATGATATATGTCGCTTGTATTTAGAATTCTAACTACTAAACATTTGAAAATGCCTTTACGGCAAGTAGGATACGGTGTATTTTCCTTGTATTTAGAATGGATTCATACCTTTAATGGATTTTAATTCAACAAAGATGTTGGAATTTAGATCAATGCGGTTTTAGGGAGCTATTGAGTTCCCAGTTTAGAGCTCAGTCTTGTTGATAGGAAATGCCAATTATACGACAATGTATCTACTATCCCCATGGGACATTTAAGGGTTAAAATGAAAATTTGGATTATGTGATTATGGTTCTTAACCCCTAATTGCCCAACCATTCGTTTTTTGAATGGTTTACATAATGACAAACTCTTTTCTCATCCGTCATATAGTTTTTGCAATGTGATTTTTTTTACATGAATTTTTCAATTACCCGCTTATTTACTATCATTTAGATGAGAATATGGGTATGCGTATGAATTTTTCAATTACCCGCTTATTTACTATCATTTAGATGAGAATATGGGTATGCGTGTTCAGTGCATGGGAAATTTTATTAAATATAAATTTGCTAGATTCATCATGTATTTACTTCGATGAATAGATACCCCAGTGATATATTCTTGCTATTCTATACTCCGTATATGTTTTGGTGCAAATAAAAACTTTTGTCAATTTTAGATCGGTTTGGGTTGCAACTTCTAATTTCAACTAACATTTAAGGTACTCTATCAAACTAAACTTACACCAGCTATCCGTTCTTCTTCAACAATGCTTAGGTAACAATTGTGGCAAGAGGCAATGTCAAGTGTCACTTGTATGTGACTTGTTAACCTGCAAAAGAGTTCATTTGATATAAAACAAGTGGCTAGTCGCGTAGTCTCTGCCTTAGTATTTATCCCAAATTTACTTTTATGGGTTGTTTTTACTGTTTAGTAATGTAACTCCTGAAAACGAAGTGTTTTCATAGTCTCTCCCCTTGTGGGGCACAAAACAAGATATAATCACTTAACCCCTAAACGTTCTCACCCTTTTCAGATTTGGCAGTTTTTCAAAGATCATTATAAAATGCAACTAAGAGGGATATTTTCAACTTGATGAATGAATAAAAGTTGTACATTATCCATTTTAGATTCTATCCATACGGTTAGATTTTGCGATTGCTATCACCAACATTTGTGTATAAATTTTCAAACTTAAAATTTAGAGCTCTTTTGTAATATGATTACAAATAAGATAGACAATCTAATAATGAAATTTTTTGGGATGGGTTGAAATGTAATACTCTAAATGTAGTGATTTTTGGAGATTTTTTGGTTGCTTAATTTTAGTAGTTGACTTTTTCAAGAACACTTTTAGACTAAAATCTTCGAAATTTTGGGTGGAACACTACAACATGAAATGAGGCATAAAATTTTCACAAATCATCCCCTTTCTGATCGGATTACACATGCACGAAGCTAACTTCCCATAAAAGTTTCAGTAAAAAATCCACACTACAAAAAGTGCATGATGGATGAGAAATCGGAGTTCAAATCCGTACATCATGCAAAATATGCATGGTTGGGCGGTTAGGGGTTAAAATCCCTCAAAAGATGAACTAATTGGTTATAAACCAGAGTTGGGCATGTATTTAATATAAATAAATATAAATAAACGAATGTTGATCTGGAAGTACAATACATTGTAAAACGTTGTTCAGGCTATGTTCATTTCAAGTAGAAAATACCATACACGCCCACCATTGCTATAAACCTATGAGATGGTTTTTCCTCAAAGCTACTTTACACTGAATTGAGGCAGTGTCAACTGAAGGTGATTTTGAGGGTGATTTTGGAGGGAATATAGCCTTTTAAGAAGAAGAAGAACGAAAAACAAATAAAATAATAATAAAATGATAAAATAATAAAATAATGGGTAAACAACCGCAAGAGAAAGAATTTGCTTTCTGTTCTTGCAAGATGCAAAAAAATCCTTTAGGTCGTGTATTGGTTGTAATTCACACAACTACTTATGTGACATCAAAATCTCGGGGAGGTCACTCTTTGTATTTTTTGCATATCACGTGTGAAAAAAGGTATTTAAAATTACCCTTAAAAATAAAGGTAATTCTCACTATAATTAGTAATATTTCAAAAATATTCTCATATTTAATCTTGTAATCAATTTTGAGCATTCTATATTAATGTAATTCATTTATAAAAATTACCTTCGAAGATTTATTTGGACCCTATTTTTTTTTTGCACGCCATTTGTAATTTTTTGAAAGTAAACTATTTGCTGAGATAAAAGTAGTTAAATTATTTGCCACAACTTGTACAAATTTGCAATGAAGATATGGAATTCTAAAGTTGCCCTCTGTAAGGTTGAATGTCCTATTACCACCATTGCCCCCATAATCACACTGTAGACTTCCTTAACCCCTAAAGGACCAGGTGGACACATTGTGTTCAAGAATAATTTCATTACTTTAATAACTTTTTTGGATTTCATAATTTTGACTCAATGTTAACTAGAGAATTGAAAATGTTCGTTTCAAGAACACAAAAATCCTTCAAGATTTGCAATAACGTTGATTGATTCATCGGGAAAAGATTAAAAAGTCAATGTAGGTGAACTTGGGACATAGTAGTTAGGGCGGTTGATGACTTGAAGGGCGTTTTCACACTTGGACGTCACATTCGTTAAAAAAAGAAGTGTCCAATATGTAAAATATTTGCCATTACTGCATCATTAACACTATAAAATAATTACGGAAAATATTTAAATATATTTTAAATGGAATCTTTTCAAAATAATTGGAATCTTTTCTACATATTTTATATTATTTTGGAATATTCCAAAATATATGTTTGAATTCTTTAAAACATTTTTGCAATGTAAAAATTAATAACGATCACAAACACCGGCTCAACGAGTCACCAACGAGTCACCAACAAGTCAATTCACCCAAACATAAATCTTTGAGAATCAATCATTGTTGTTGTGTTTAGTTTTAGAACACCATTTTTTGTGGGCACCTAGATATAGTACATCTTTGTATGCTCCTAAACTTTCAAACGCTAATCATGGTTTTTAAATTTATGAGAAAGTTTGCAATGAATTACCTATTGGTTTTATTCAAAATTTTCAGAAATCAACTTATAATCAAACCTTATAATCATGTAATATATACGGTAGATTGTTCTGAAAATTGATGTACAGTCTCATGACTAAGTCCTTTTTGAACTTCAATGGTGAAGTTTTCTACATGAATACCAATCAAGAGATACAATTGCCTTTCTGAAAGCATCACGAGAAAGTGATAAAATTTTAAGAATGAGCATGGTCCTTTAGGGGTTAAAGCCACCAATTAAGGGACCCAAAACCACCACAATTCAAGAGCAAGCAGACCAAGGACATGCCATTGAAGATCACCCACAAATAGATGGTGGTTTTGGGTGTTGTAATGAGCGGAAATGGGGTCCAGCAAATAGGTCTAAAAAAATCAAGAACTTTATGGTCTCTACACTTTGCAGCACTTTCCACAATCTTTTTTTGAAAAATAATTATGTTCGTATCAGCTTTTCAATCAGGCAAATCCAATGTCCGAGGAGATCTGGCAGTTAGTGTAAAATCAGCGGAATGAAATTGCCAAATTACCGGTTCAAACTCATAATTTTAGGCTTAACCCCTAAAGGACCGGAGTGTTTTTCCTCCAAAAACACTCCAATGCTGCCATTTTCACTCCCCTATGCAAAAAATCCACAAAAATGTTATTTTTTACCTTCTAACCGTAAGATCTTGTCCTAAACTATTTGAAAAACATACACAACAAATTTTGTTGATTTTGACCGCACGGATTGCAAGATAATTGCGTTTGATGGAAAAAAACACCCCAAAAAAACACATGCCCGAAAATTTCAGATGCGTTTGACCATGGCTACATCAAAAAAACCTCACTACCGAAACCTGTCGCACTTCACTTTCACATTCTATATGATGTTACTTAGTTGTGTACCAATTTTCGTTGCGTTTGGAGATGTTTAGGATGTTGACGAACACCTTGCACTTGTTAGGGGTTTAAAACTTCAAAAAAGACTATATGTTTTTGGAATTGCAATATTTTTGACGATCTGTATTTAAAATACGAATCCGAGCGGTGAAACACAAGTACATTCCACCCTCTATAGAATGGCGAAAAAAAATTTGAAAAAAAAATAAATCTCCAAGTTTTAGAAGACATGTAGCACATTTTCTAAGAATTTTGGGGGTTAGGGGGGAAATAAAGGGTGGAGGAAGGGAATTAAAGTGCCAACCCATTCCAATATTCATGATCCCACTAACTCTCAAAGTGTACTGCCACGTGGCAGTCCCTCATTGGACGTTTTTTATTTTTTATTTTTTATTTTTTAAAATGATTTTTATTTTCAAAAATTTGAATAATATTTTTTAATTATAAAAATTGAACTTTTAGTTTAAAAAATTATTTTTTAAAATTTGAAATAATGATTTTCAGTTAAAAATAATATTTTTATATTAAAAAAATATTTTTTATATTAAAATAATAATTTTTATTTATAAAAAAATATTTTAAATTTAAAAATATTATTAATTTTTTTTTTTAATGAGTTTGGAAAATAGGGTGGTCTTCTGCCCACCACAGTTCACCCCATTTTCCACACGCCGCCCATCTTGTTGCCCCCCACTAAAATTCAACTATTTCTCTACTGCCCCGTTGCCCTTTCTCCCGAAAAAAACACATTTCCCCTCATGACTTTCACATACGGTGTCGGAATTCAAAAAAAAAAGAATCCCCATTTTCGTGGCACATTGGGGAATCTACTATTAAATTTCCTTCAAAATTCGATTAAAAATGTGTTCACCGGAACCTACCCGATTCTCTAAATGTCCTAGTTAGGACACTTGGTCCTTTAGGGGTTAAATCTGGATAAAATTTGTGATATTCGATTATTATCTAGGTGACACATAGATAATAACCGGATGAGTTCTTGTATAAAACCGGTTGATTCTGGAAAATATTGGACTTTTGTTGGTTCACTTGGAAAACTCCCCGTTCAATGGGCAAATTTGTTCACAATTCATTTTTTGGGACATGTTTTGGCCATTTGTGATACCACCGTTTTCAAATTTACCTGAATTTGAAACTCCAAATGGCACCCGAAGTACTAATAAAAGATCAAATAATTTATACTTCTCCAGATAAGGAAAATTTTAGCCCAAGATATGGATATTTGGAGCTCATAGGATAAAATGACAAGACGTTAAAAACCATTAAATTAAGTGATTTATTTTTATTATTTTTATTATTTTTATTTATTTTTAGTTGGGGGGGGGGCATTTTGTAAGATTGCCATGGTTTTTAAGCACTTCACAAAATGGTCAATGGGACATAATTTTCCTAACTTTGGTCCACAGACCATCGTGAGTAATGAGTTTGTTCATTCTCTTGGGCAGTTCATCTACTATGCCTCAAGAGCATGGATCAATGAGACCAAAATATCTTGTAAAAGGTGCTTTCTCCATAACATCAGCGTGAACTTTTCTTCCACTACATAATTCTTGTCCTACAATCTACATGACCACAACATCTGTTTTTGCCTTATTTTTTACCACATTCAGAAATGGAGAATTGACTCTATTGAGAACACATATTATTAACCCTTTAGCGCGCCAGCGTCCATATATTGGACGACGAACAGATTAAAGCTGTTTGATTTCCATCCAAAGTGGACAGTTTTCATCCACCAAGTTTTTTTTGGGGTTTTATGTATGTTGACTATCCTTTGTACGGTGTGGATCTTCAAAATAGGTTATCATGATTTTTGGAAAAATAACACAATTGGTTTATGTCAAGTTTCATTCTTAGTTCAAAAAGTGAGACCTTAGACATGATTTTCCAAAATAAGTAGAATCAAATAATGGAAACCATACCATTGCATAGTGCATGTTATTCCAATTTCGTTCCAATATTTTTCAAATTTTTTGTGTTAATTCGGGATTTTTAATTGAATTTCAAGAGAAAACCTTGCAAAATTATTTTAAAATTATTAATAAAAAATATGATACATCTAACCGTACAGATGTGATCTTCACATTGGCATTTACAAATTTTCTTTGTACATCAACTCCATTTCCGGTTTCCATCAAACATTTTATAACAATTCTTTGAAAACAGTGTTGAATTGGGACGTTAAAGGGTTAACCCATACAATATTTTTGAGCATGAAATCAATTTGAAAGAATCAGCTAGTCGTGTAGTCTCTGCCTTAGTATTTATCCTAGATTTTCTTTTATAACTGGTTTATATTGTTCAACTATGTAACTGCTTGAAAACAAAACATTTTCATAGTTTGTCCCCTGGTGGAGCAAAGACAACAAATGAAGGCTTTTCATATCCTTGAGACATGGATAATCAAAGTACCTACAACGAATTATTTGTTCACTATGGTCTCTCAGCCAACTTATTGTTAGGGCCGCTTCACACTATGGCCGTCCAAGTCGAGAGGCCGTGGGATTGAGTGGCCAAACTTTGTTGAGAGTCCAAAGAAATGGGCTGAAAATAGGCAATAAAATATAGTTTTCATTTTTTATGAAAAGAAATCGACGGCCTCTCAACCATAGTTTGGGTTTCCATTCCCGTCCGACCCAAACTTCCTCTCGAGAGGCCGTCATCTTGGTCAAAAAGTGTTGCCATGTAGGCATTTTGGAAGGCGACGGCCTTTGGACTGTGGCCTCTAGTGTGAAGGGTCGAGAGGCCGAAATCTTGGTTTCTTGCAATCCGATTGGTGGAAATCGACGGCCTCTTGACCTTTGGCCATAGTGTGAAGCGGCCCTCACTATCATGAAACAAATAGGCACTTTATTCCATTACAAAATAAAAGATTACATTGAAGGAGGCTCGTTTGATTTATTTTACTTGCACCTAAGTTATGTATATAGTAAACCTCCCATTTGTGGTGCAGATCCAAAAACCGCACAATAGCGGTCCTAATTACCGAACAACAACAACACAACAATCTAATTGTCTACGCTTGGGACCCAGTAGTGATCGATCGAATTATTACACTTGATGGGCCGCACACCGCGACCGCACACTGTTCGGTGAAGGGTTGCAAAGAATTTTAACCTTGAATTACAACTTTGTTACCTTTAATTTTCCATAAAATTTGTAGTAAGAAACCTTTTTACATTCTGATTTTAGGAAAATCTTAACATGGCATTTGACAATCATACCAAATTTTAGAGCATGGAAGTCTCACTAAGGTAACTATACCTTAAAGCGTTCACCTTACCAACTGAGCCTATTTACACACATAAAACAGAAAATATTTTCAGTGGGTCTTATTAGCAAGTTCAAGAAGATTCCAACGCACTTTAGCATGCATTATTTGGACACCGTATGAATAAGTTATGAATTTCCAAAGTGCTGACTATAGGTTGACCTTAAAGCGATCCTAAACTCTGATGTTCAGGTTGTGCACATTCTCATCAACAGTAAGGTGTCAAAATCTACTTATTATGGAAGATTGAGCTATGGACGCTTTAAGGAAATGGTTGCTTTTAGATATAGTTACCTTAGTAGAAAAGGTGGCGCTCCCCACGAACATGCCCAGGCAAAATCACTGTGCATGCGTGAAATTGGGCACTACTTGCCTGGGCATCTCCCTAGACAGTGTCACCTTTTCTACTAGTGTCTATATTATTGTGGAAAAGGATTTGAGTTTTGTCTATGTGGTGATTGGCAAGTTTACTTTATTATTGTAAAGAGGAAGTGAAGGATGGGAAGCGTCTGACTGTGTCAAACAGGAGGACCAATAGATGCAAGACGTAGTGTACAAGACAACAAAAACATGACAATCATTGTGAGACAATCTTTAGCACACTCAGATTCTTTATTTCTTCTTCATAAATGAATTATTTTTATTTTGATACAACTGGAAAAATTTCACACTTGGTCGTCTATGATGTGAAAATGTATGCATTCAGGTGGACATGCCCAATACTCCACCCAACACCCAACGATGCCCTCATGTATTGGTAGAGTACATTTTACAACACGAGTGTATTGTACACCTCTTATACATGAGGACAGAATTGTTGAATGGATGGTAACGGGTGTGAAAATATATGCATTATTATCAAGATGCTACAAGACTTGCTCGGGGGAGGGGAGTTATTGTCGAAATTTTAGGAAACCACATGAGCTTGAATATAGGGTCCATCTTATTCATCGAGAGGTAAAATTTCTACCTAATTGTAAAATTTTAGATGTAATATAGAATGCTTTAAATTCAAGTAAGGAATAATTCAAGAATCAACATTGGTTTTGGCACTTGGGATACTAAGTTATCCTACTAAAAGACCTTATTTTCATTGAAATCCATGGGATTAAGTGTTGTTTTCACTTAAATTCATGAATTAAGCTTAATTCCATGATCATAGAGGGAGTATGTTGACTGCGATGCAAACACATGGATTAAGAGAGTACAGAGGGAGTATTTTGACAGCCTGAAAGTGTATGCATGATCAAAATCCATGGCAATAATCCACAATCAACATGATCAAAATCCATGGATTAAGATGCCAGATTGTTTGTAATGCCATGAAGCAATTATCAAGCACGCGCAAAGCTTAATTGCCGACGGTGAATGAGTACAAATGAAAATCATGGTTTTTTTTTTGGGACAAAATTTAAGTCAACATCATGGTCTTTTGCGGGACGGAGGGAGCAGCAAAACCTCCAAAGTGACTGGAATTGATCACCTGCCAAAATCCAAGACACAGGTCAGAAATCTTGCAAACACCAAGGAAGCTGGAGGATTGCAAGTAGGGGAGGGGTCCCCAACTCCGACAATTATTATTAATAATTATTTAATATGGGACATTTTATTCCATCACAATTAAAACAACCTAACAGGTCACATTGAAACCATGAAGGTAAAAAAGATTGACAAATGAACCTGAAATTGTATTAATCACTCCTAAAGACGACCACTGGTAGAAAATCCATACTTAGGCACCATGCTACAATGCGATAGATTGGTGCCAAAGTCCCATTCTCTAAATGAACTTTTGGCATCACACTCTCGCATTGTAGCATGGTGTTTAAGTACGGTTTTTTTACTAGTGGACTCAACATAAAACCATCTCATATAAGGAATGTCGTTTAGACTAAGGTGGAGAAGTCAAGGGGTCAAGAATTTTAGGGAAATGGAGTAATATGATTGGAGCAAATTTTGTTCTTTGCCAGTTTGCTCCAGTTATATTACTCCATTTCCCTAAAATTCTTGACCGGCTTGGACTTCTCTACCGTAGTCTAGCTCAACCCTAATATCTCACGCCAAAGAAGGGAATCCACACTATTATGCGTCAAATTCCTCCATATGTTCACGATCTTGTTTAGGATATGCATTGCAAAACGCGGTGTACTTCCAAGCCACTCTCTCTGATGTTTCATCATTCCAACCTACAAAGCCCTGCTCCATCTTGGATTGAGGCAAAAGCTCATTGTTGAAAGACTTTCCCAAAAAACCCCTACAAAGGACATTTGAGAGGATCTTTGGATACATGGAGTTACAAATCTACTACTCCCTTTGTCCCACTAAAAGAGAGAGAAAGTGTGACCCGAAGGACCAGCGCGAATGAAGACTTTGTTGAGGGAAGTGCTACTAATTTGGCCACCATGACCAAGATAGTGTATCCCACTAAAAATACCTTGTCTTCAATGAAATTCATGGATTAAGCGTTGAAATCATGAGTTAAGCTTAATCTATGGATTTTGACACAATGATTTTTGTCTTCAATGAAATTCATGGATTAAGCTTAATCTATGATTACAAAGGAAGTAACTATGTTGCTTGTGATGCAAATGCATGGATTAAGTGAGTACTTAGGTAGTATTTTGACTGCTAGAAAGTGTAAACAATAATCCATGATCAGCATGATCAAAATCCATGGATTAAGTTGTCTTATTGTTTGCAATGCCTTGAAGCGGTTGTCAGTGTGCACAAAGCTTAGTTATTGGCAGTAAATGAGTACAATTGGAAATCATGGTTTTATTTCAGAACGAAACTTAAGCTGATATCATGATTTTTTAGTGGGACAAAGGGAATCATAGACAGGTGGTCTTTGGGCACTAAGGGATAGTATCAGAACATGGTGCCCAAGTCTCATATTGGCACCAAGTATGTTTCATAAAAGTTTTTATATTCCACAAAATCAAACTCGAAGTGTTTGACAATGTTTGTAAAATTGGCCAAATTTAGCTTTATTCTATCAAATTGTTGTTCAATCACGAGAATAAAGGAAATTTGAGCAACTTTTGAAATGGTTTTAGCCCAAATTTTCAATAGTAAGTAGTACAAGTCATCTCACACAAAGCTGAGAATGAGCTAAGGTTTCTTGTAAATCTATAATTGTTTGAAGATTATTGACATGTTAAAGAAATTTTGTAAATCATAAGAATCTTTTCAATAACTTGTTTTAAAAAATCAACATATTAGCAGTTTTAACTAAGACTTTCTCACCATTCTAACAAGTCCAATATTTCAACTGAGGCCCATATTGTCATTATAGGGATCAAAGGCCATTGGTGCTCAGTATTAGAATCGGTACTAAAATGTAGTGGAAATTAACCCCTAACCGCCCAAGCGTCCATATATTAATTGATGAATGATAATCTCCATAAGATTTCATTCATCGAGCCACATTTTGCAAATAAAACAAATACTACAACACTCTATGTCAAGATAGCTTCATACATGTGTGAACCAATTAGAAAGGGGATAATTTGTGAAATTTTTATGCCTCATTTCATGTTGCAGTAATTCACCAAAAAATTCTAAGATCTTAGTTCAAAAAAATCTCTTTAAAAAAGTCAACTCATAAAATAAAGCAACCAAAAAAATTTCCAAAAATCACTACACTTAGAGTATTACATTTCAACCCATCACAACAAATTTCATCCACATGTTATCAATATCTTATTTGTAATCGAATTACAACATAATTTTGAATTTTTAAATTTCAAATCTTATACAAAAATGTTCGAGATTACTACATGGTATACCGTAGCTTGCAATCACCCATAGTTCAATGTAAAAATTTGTTTCACAACATAATGAAGTGTCCCCTTGTTTCAAAACAAATAAAAAAGGTAAAAAAGGGGAATGGCCTGATATGGGTACCACTTTATGCATCTCACATAGTGTGACTTATGTTTAACTCATTTTATGTGTGCTAAAAACTCCGTCTTTAACACCATGTATATAGTTGCAGCCATGGTGTCTATAACACCCTCTTATTTTTGTAATTTTCCAATGTTTTTTTCATACCAAAAACATATTTTTCGAAAATCACACTATTTTTGGAGGGGTACCCATATCAAGCCATCGCCCAAAAAACTATATTATATATATTACATATTATATATATATATATATATATATATATATATATATATATATATATAATTTATTTATTTTGTTTATTTATTTTAACAAAAGTGTAAGCTTTACAAGCTCTGTCAAGATTCTGTTTGAGAACTTTGAGGACCCCCTATTGAATACTCTTATTGGATTGAACTTTTCTCATGTATAGCAGCCGCATACATGATTACTGGTATATTCGAGCTGGACTGAGTGCTTGTTTGATTCATAATAAAAATGCTGGAAGGAATGAATGAATGATGACTTGGCCAGCGAGTAACCAAGTTGGTGGGTTATAAGGGACCGGGGGGAATGAAACAATCAGCGGCGGCGGTCGGTGTACGTGAACGAATGATCACCCATTTGATGACGGAGTCACTAATCATCCATATATAACATTCCTTCTCGGATGTCCTCATTCATGATCGAGTTGGTGTTGTAGTACTAGCCTGATCATATTTGGATTAGCTGACACCAGCTGCACTGCCACCTACCCTTTTTCTAATTTTTCTTTATTTTTTCTCGCATCCATGTTCCTTCTTCTCATCATTTGGTGGGTGTTGTGGGTTTCTACGATCATGGACTTTTTTCTCGCTACTAAATTAAGGCCTTCTCCTTCACGCCATCCCACCCTTCACAATGAAGAATAACTTTAGACACAAGAGCATTCCCACTTGCATACACTCACAATCATATAAATGTTGCTAAAATGAAGTAGAGTTCGTACAGTCGAACAACATAGCATAATAGAGCAATGGGAGCCAACACCCTTTTTGTAATGAGACCACACTCTATTTACAATTAAAAACTAAGTTTACGTAACAATGACACGGTAATTGCAAATTTCATGTAAGCTTACCCATGGTAAGAAAGCTCTGAGCATGGCAATTATCACCCCCGGCACCTAAGCCTCTTACTGAATTAATTATTTATTGATTGGAACAGCCCCTAACTTCCCTCATACTGTGCTGGCCCCTTGCCCAAAATATTGTCTCCCATTCACTGCATGATTTGCATATCCAATTTTTTGAAGTTAGTGAAGGAAAAGGGCACCATTGGCCATTGGCATTTTTATTGTATTAGACTCTTATGCAGCCACTCCATCAGTATCTTGCTGAATTCCATATTATCCCCTTTATATGTTGACATTAGGTGCAACTGAATAGTGATATTCTGGGAGCAAGTTCGGAACTGAGTATATCAGTTTAGGGTTTTGTGAGTATATCAGTTCCGAGGTTTTGTGAATGCAGGCACTACTAGAAAAGGTGGTGTTGCCGAGGGAGATGCCCATGCAAGTGGTGTCCAGTTCCACGCATGCACAGTGATTTTTCCTGGGCATTTTCCTGGGGAGTGCCATCTTTTTCTACTAGTGGGGAACAGTTGTGATCTTAGAGCAAGCCCAGCAGTTCCAGAACAAATATGTCCGCCAAGCATTAATTTGAGGACCATTTTTAACTTAGGGGAATGTTATACAAGAAGTAGCCCAGCAACATTCCTTGAACGAACACCAAGGCAACTTATAAAACAAAGATTTTATGAAAGTAACTTAATGACCTTGAAGCACGGGCCGGTGAATAGTCTTCAAGCTCGTTATTTAATTGTTGATTGAGCATCTCTGCTAGCTTGGTGTGAAAAATTTGTTTGCGCCAGAACTTCTGTAGATGGCGGGGAAACCTCAAACTTTGGGTCCAAAAACTATTTTTTAGCGTTAGTGGGTAGTTGCTGGGCCAAACTTCGAAGCAAATGGAGATGACTACACCAAATCTTGGCGTTGGTCCCTCCAAAACACCTGCTGCTGGGCATGCTCTTAGAGCAGGCCCAGCAACATCCTCTTTCCACTCACCAACGCTATTGTTGATTGATAAAGTGCCTCGCATAGTTTGGAGTTTGATATTTCTACACCAAATATTATCCATATGGCGGAGGTGGTTTCCACATCAAGCACTTTGTCCTACTTTGTGACAAGACAATGCTCCCACTTTATGAAGTTAACTTTAGTAAACTTATTCTCCATCATTATGATTGTCCCAAGTTGTGACAAAAGTAATAGTTTAAAATTGATTGACGACCTCTATTCTAGGCACGCTTGGTATTTGTTGTTGTCAGGGATACAAGAATGACCAACAAGAGATCAAGAACTACAAAGCAAGAACTGACAAGAAACTCGGATTAACAGAATGGGTACACGATCAACACCAAGAGAGGTGAGCTAGAACTCCAAGAAGTGCGTTGTCGAGACTGAAGAACTCTTCAGCCTCGACTCCTATATATACTTTCTAGAACTAGGAAGCTTCTAGAACTTTTGCCAACTCGGATGCTTCTAGAAGAAGTTCTATTAACTACCATTGGAGACTTCTAGAAGGTTCTAGAAACTTGTTTCAAGAATGTTCTAGAGACTTCATTCTAGAATGTTCTAGAGATTTCATTCTAGAATGTTCTAGAGACTTGTTTCTAGAAAGTTCTAGAAACTTGTCTCTAAAAGGTTCTAAAGACTATGTCCCTAACATCACCCCCTCCTTTAGCTTCGAGGTCTCCGAGAAGCAATGTTGTTGGCAGTCAGTACCAACGCAGAAAGATGAAGATCTGCCGCATAACGTCTGTTATGAACTCCAATTGTTGTTCGCGAGGCAAGTGGTTCATTGGTCCTTGCAGCCAACGGTAGTGGCCAACGCCTTCCACTTCTGACCAAGCATGAACTTCCGTGTCTTCGTTGTGGAATTGTCCTGCAAACACACCTTCTGGCAGATTATTGAAAGCAGGCTCGACTTCTAATCCAATTACTAGCGAACGATTACTTGGTATTCTCCGTCTTCGTCGTGGTGCAGGCGGTTCTTCATCTCGGGGTCGCCTTCGTGAGTTCGTCGGTTGAGATGACATGACTGGCGTACTGTCTATCTCTTGACTATCCATACAAGAAGACCAAACTATGACTTTTGGAAAAGTTCTACTCTTATCTCAAGTGGAGAAGCTAATTACATTGACTGTGAATTTTGGTAGTGCTCTCCCTCCCTTTTATGTTTTTGGGTAGGCAAGCGTCAGAGAGAAGCTATCGTTGAGACGGCTTAGGTTTATGAGGATATCGTTGATGGAACTCCTGTACCTTTTCCGGCGCATTGGCGAGATTTTCGGCTGATTCCCATGTTCGTTCATTAATATCATAGCCGCTCCAATGCACAAAGTACTCTAATTTACCCCATCTTCGCCGTGAATCCAGTATCTTATCCACCTCGTATTCCTCGTGGTTCTCGATTTCGATACTAGGTGGCGGACGTTGCACTCTTCCAGGGAAAGACGACTCTCGATAAGTCTCCAATAAAGAGACATGAAAGACTGGATGTACCTTCATAGCAGCTGGTAACTCTAGACGGTAAGCCACGGGATTGATTTGCTTATATACGGCAAATGGTCCCAATCTCCGATAGTCCAACTTATCACACGGTCGTTTCGTCTTGATATTCTATCGGAGAAGCCATACTTTATCTCCAATCTTGAAAACAGGTGCCTGATTCCGAAATTTATCCGTGGATGCCTTGTAAGCCTCTTGGGCGGATTGTAGTTGAAGCTTCAACGTCGTCTGAAGCTCAGATAGTTGCTTCGCAAATCCTTCTGCTGCTAGATTGCTATTCGTTGACGAGCTCAATAAGTCGAGCTTCGGGTGGTATCCATAGTTGGAAAAGAATGGCGTGCTTTGAGTCGAAGCATGAAGAGTGTTGTTGTAAGCAAACTTGGCAAGCGGTAAATATGCGGCCCAATCGTCTTGCTGATAGTTGATGCTACATCGTAGATACTGCTCCAAGACTTGATTCACCCGCTCCGTCTGACCATCAGTTTGAGGATGAAAAGCCGAAGAAAGCTTGATGTCCACCTTTAGTATTTCAAAGAGGGATCTCCAAAACTTGGATACAAACTGAGTTCCTCGATCTGACACGATATCATCTGGTAGGCCATGATAACAATACACGTTATCAAGAAAAAGTCTTGCTGTGTCTTCACTTGATGATGTCTTCTTGCAGGGGACAAAATGCGCCATTTTTGTAAGTCGATCCACCACAACAAAGATGCTGTCAAATGAATTCGATGGCGGTAGATCCGTAATGAAGTCCATAGAAACTGAAGACCACGGACGGCGTGGAACAGGCAATGGTTGCAGAAGCCCATATGGGCGATGCCGAGGGGTCTTAGATCTTGAGCAAATGTCACAAGAGAGGACAAACTCTTTGACATCCTTCCACATTTGAGGCCACCAGAAATCTCGGGAAATAAGCTCTAAAGTCTTATTGAACCCAAAGTATCCCGCAGCTGGAAAGTCGTGACGAGATTGAAGAACACGAAGTCGTGCAGGTCCTTGTGGAATATACAACCGCTCCTCAAAGTAGAGAAGATCTCTCTCCACCTTGAACTTGTCATCATTGCTACGTTGCTTGATGTCACGAGCTACAGAATCTTCGATGGTCGCAGCACGCACCTGGTTGAGGAAATCGGCGTCGATAGGTACGACAGCAGCGCAAATCCTAAATTGCTCTGGTTTTAACAATGTCGTACACTGCTGATCAAATGCTGCTTCTCCAGCTTTTGGCGCAAGATACGATCTCCTCGATAACGCATCGGATAGTCCTTGTTGCTTCCCAGGCCTATAGTTGATAACAAAATCAAATCGAGATAGCGACATATTCCATCGAGCTTGACGACGATTCAAAACTCGAGCCGACATGAAGTATTCCAGATTCTTGTGATCCGTGTATACGGTCACTGGGTGTGCAGCGCCTTCGAGAAAGTGACGCCACTCTTGGAAGGAATCTACTATGGCATGGAGTTCTTTATCGTGGATCTCATAGTTAATCTCAGCAGCAGAGAATTTGCGAGAATAGAATGCAACCGGGTGAAGCTTCCCGTCTACGTCGATTTGCGAAAGCACGGCTCCCAAAGCAAAGTCTGAAGCATCGGTCTCCAAATAGAAAGCTTTTGCAAAGTTGGGGTGTACCAAGATTGGAGCCGTAGTAAATGCCGTCTTGAGATCTTGAAATGCTCGCTCTGCTTCAGGTCCCCATTTGAGCTTGTTCTTGCATGTCAACCGAGTGAGCGGAGCGGCGACTTGAGAATAATTCTTGATGAAGATCCGATAGAAGTTAGCAAAACCAAGAAAACATTGTACATCTCTAACCGTCTTCGGAACTTCCCAAGATAGAATTGCTTCCACTTTCTTAGGGTCCATTTTCAAGCCTTCTGTAGTCGCAACGAATCCCAAAAACTCCATCTCTGTTTGGTGAAATGAGCACTTCTCCAACTTGGCGTAGAGTCCTCGTTCGCGTAGTTTCTTAAGAATCAACCATACGTATTTCTCATGTTCTTCTTCGTTCTTGGAAAATACCAGGATATCATCTAAATAGATGACAACAAAATCGTCGAGGTACTCCCGAAAGATGTCATTCATCATGTGTTGGAAGACTGCCGGAGCATTGGTAAGACCAAAAGGCATAACATTATACTCAAAATGGCCATACCTTGTGCGGAAAGCTGTCTTCCATTCGTCTCCTTCTTTGATTCGCACGAGATTGTAGGCTCCCCTTAAATCGATCTTTGTAAAGATCTTTGCACGTCCAAGTTGGTCTAGGAGGCCAGAGATCAAAGGTAAGGGGTAGCGGTTTTTCTTAGTCACCTTGTTGAGTCCTCGGTAGTCCACGCACATCCGCAGTGAGCCGTCCTTCTTTTTCACAAATAAGATTGGAGCTCCAGCTGGCGACTTTGAGTGACGAATGAAATTCTTGGCTAGATTCTCGTAAATGTACTTTTGCAATTCTGCCAACTCTGTCTGTGATAAGTTGTAGATTGGGCCAAAAGGTGGTTGTGCTCCATCTTCCAAGTCTATAGCACAATCGTATGGTCGGTGCTCTGGCAGCATGTCGGCGTTCTTCTTTTGAAATACGTCTTGAAAATCCTTGTACTGCCCCGGTATGCTTGCTGTTGAGGTCGTCTCTCCGCTAGTTGGAGTTGCGTAAATGACAAATGGTGCGCCTTCCTTAGACGATCTTATGAACGCTCTTGCTCCAATAAACAAGGGTTTTTTAATTTGTGGTCTCCTAACGGGGTTAGATTTTACAGGGAATGTTATTTTCCGTAACCTCCAATCTATGGACGGATTATGATCTACTAACCAGGAAAGACCAAGAATAACAGGGTTTGATGGGGTTCTAATGATATTAAAGACAACATAACTACTATGGTCCTTAAACGTCACTTCTATACGTTCTGATTCGTGGGTGACACTGCCAGACAATAAAGGTCGTCCATCTATCACCTCTACGTGAACAGGCTTAGACTTCTGTACTAGACGAATCTTGTGGCGCTTAGCAAATTTTTCATCTAAAAAACAAGTAGATGCCCCTGAATCTAATAAAGCTAAAGTTTTTTGTTTCTGAGGACCGAGAGCTAGAGAAACTGTAAAACAACGGGTAGGTTGGGCAGAGAAATAGGAACCCGATTGTTGTCGTGGCATTGGATTGTCCAGCCGCACGGTTCCTACTGTGGCTGGGCATCGTCGTTTTCCGGGATCACCGCGCTCCTAGTCTTAACAGTGCGCCGGTTCTGCTTCTTGGGGCAGTTTCCAACCTTGTGGCCTTTTTCTCCGCAATACAAACTTAATCCTTCTTCCATACGCCGTTTCTTTTCTTCTGGAGTAAGAGTTCTGACACGCGCCGCGTCAATTTGCATGTCTTCTGCCTCCAAGTGTGAACCCAAGCTCCTTGCCGTCATAGTTGCATCGTAATGAGTCGCTTGGTGTCTAGGGTGTTGGTCTTGGCGACGTTGGAATCGACGGTTGTCACATTTTACAGCTTGGCTAATGGCTTCGTTGAGTGTTTGCGGATCCGGAAGAGTTAACAGCAGGTCCTTGACATCGTCCCTCAAACCCCAATAAAACTGACTCACCAACGCCTCTTCACCCCAATTTATGTCACTCGCCAATTGTCTGAAATCCGATGCATAGACTGATGCAGAGCGCGCCCCTTGTCGTAGTGACCGAATCTTTGTTGTAGCCCATCGGACCTTGTCATGTTCGCCAAATGCTTCTGCAAATGCTTCCAAGAACGTCTCAAAGTTGCTCAGAATTAGCGATCGCTTCTCGAACAAGGGAGCAAACCACAACAGAGCTTGTCTTGTAAGCAAGGTTCCAACAAGCCCAACACGCGCCTCCTCCGTCGGATAACATTCGGGCTGCAAAACTGTTATTAACCTGATTTGGTTGACAAAACCTTGAAACTTGGAACGTGTTCCATGGAACTTGTCAGGAAGACTAACTCAAGGCTCTTTTTATTGTAGTACTACTGGGTCTTGTCGAATCGAAGGTAGAGTTGCTTCTTCTGGTGCAGAACTTTGGGGCTGATATACTCTAGAAGGCGCTATCACAGATGCTCCATCGCTGTGAAGCCCTGCCATGACTCCTTCGATCTCTGCAGTCCTATGTGACAACGAAGCAAGAGCATTCATAATGGCGTCCAGTTTGGAATCCAAACTTTCAGCCATATTAAAGTCTTGATCTCCGATTGTCCTACGAAAGGAGAACAAAGATTTGACAAGAGAACAATATTGGTTCAGAGGAGGGTACTCCGCAACCTCTAAAATGCCTTAAGATTCCAAGAACAGGGGTACTCCACTCTTTCCAAGAAGAATAAGGCTCCAATATTGAGGTGGAAGAGATATCAGTTTAGAGGAGGGTAATCCGCAACCTCTAAAACACTAACACACCTTCAAAAAGAGGGGTAATCCGCTCTCTAACAAGAGGGGACTAGCTCTGATATTGGTGAGAATGTAGTCTCAACAAACTGTCAGGGATACAAGAATGACCAACAAGAGATCAAGAACTACAAAGCAAGAACTGACAAGAAACTCGGATTAACAGAATGGGTACACGATCAACACCAAGAGAGGTGAGCTAGAACTCCAAGAAGTGCGTTGTCGAGACTGAAGAACTCTTCAGCCTCGACTCCTATATATACTTTCTAGAACTAGGAAGCTTCTAGAACTTTTGCCAACTCGGATGCTTCTAGAAGAAGTTCTATTAACTACCATTGGAGACTTCTAGAAGGTTCTAGAAACTTGTTTCAAGAATGTTCTAGAGACTTCATTCTAGAATGTTCTAGAGATTTCATTCTAGAATGTTCTAGAGACTTGTTTCTAGAAAGTTCTAGAAACTTGTCTCTAAAAGGTTCTAAAGACTATGTCCCTAACAGGTGTTGGGGAAGTTCCTAATTCTCTCGCACTATCTTGAATGTGAACTTGGTGCACACTGACAAACTGCTGGGCTTGCTCTTAGGGAGTGTAATCATAAAGAGTTCAACTAGGAGGCAAAGTCTCCAAGTTCTGGATTTTAGCTTTATTGTCTCTGCCCTTCCAAGGGAGAGACTACGGAAACGCTTCGTTTTTGAGGATTTACCAAGAGTTACGCAATTGAACAGTAAAAAGAAGCTGTAAAAATAACTTTGGAGTAAATACTAAGGCAGAGACTTTGCGATTCGCTGCTTGTTGGAAAACACCGAAAATTTCTCTCCGCCGAGTCTTAGCCCTAGTTTGGTGTATGTTTTGTTTCGTAGTGGATTAAAATGCCCATTTGTTTCAAAAATAAATAAATAAATAAAATCATAAAGAGTTAATGGTGTATAGTGTAATAAATAATTATGTTACGTTATAACAATATAT
Organism: Pohlia nutans; assembly: GCA_022496805.1. NCBI lineage: Eukaryota > Viridiplantae > Streptophyta > Bryopsida > Bryales > Mniaceae > Pohlia > Pohlia nutans. Next base: position 39,073,777 of record CM040085.1, read on the forward strand.
GACAAACATATTTTTGCATAATTTTTTAATTAATCGTGGAAACATTTTAAAAAATAAAATAGAAGTTCACTTTTATGATTGCATCCTTTAAGGCTCTATGAAGATCATATATTGTTGCATGAAGTTTTGAAATCGTCAATTTATGTATAAAGACAACATTTGAAGTGGGTATAAAAATGTGAACACTCGACTTAAAAAAATTGCCAAAAATTGATAAAATCAAATAAAAATGTTATGGGACATAACCTACAATTAAGAATTGGCACATTTTCAACTAATATAGAAAGAAAGCTAGTCCTACAGTACTTGCATGGAGTGAACTAGTAGTTCAAAAAGGAAGGCACAAGTTATGAAAAATAACCCTTGGGTGATTAGCCAACCACGTTGTATCACCTCTGTGAAACTCACCATAGAGTAAGTTATGTTTTTGCAAGAGGCGTGTCTTAACCTGGTAGGAGCTCTAACACAAGTTAATTCATTTTTTGTTTCTTGGTGGGTGGATGCATGTTAGGGTGCAACTTTTTTTGTTATGTTGCAATGTACTAAAAGGTGCAATTTCAAAATTTCAAAACACCATAGAGTCATAGACAAATGTATAAAATTAATCTTAGAGTAAAATTGACTTTAGATGGTTTAGGAATGTTAATCTTGTGTTGTTAGCGCCAAATTTTCATACAATGGTTATTATATTCTTGTAGATACATTAAGTTCCTTTAAAACACTACATGTTGCAGTGCACAAGTGCAACCCAATTTTATTCAAATTTCATGAAAGATATGGTAATTCATGTAATCTTGAGCTATAAAAATTTCATATTTTCAATCAAGTAAAAATAAACATCCTCAATTTTTTTTGGATTTTTTCCAAAATTCAAACTATTTAAACTAAATTATTATGTATTTTCTAGCCTATTTATTTATTTAAAAAAAATTGATGTTTTTCTTTTTGGGTGTTCATTCAAATAATATTTTTCAAGTGGGACCTTCAATGAATTCTCAAATTTAGAATTAAAAACACATTACTTTTACAATCAAGCTTTTGATAGAAATTGGTCACTAAATTGTTATTAAAACAAAAGTTTTGAATTTATTATTTTTTAATGAAAAATCAATTTTTAAAAACCAAAATTTGATTATACAGTTGATAAATTCTTTATGTGTACTCATGATTCATTTTATTTTTCATTGTGCCATATAATGCTATAGATTTTTAAAATTGGTTTAATAACTAGTGTTTTATTAAAATGCACAGAGATGTACTAAATCTCAGTGAAATCTTTGTTCAAAAGTTGATACACCCTATCGTGCATTTGTCGAGGTTATGAGCCATAGGATGCTGGGGCTACTACCAAGTTAAGGTAATCAAAAAGATGATTAAGTGTAGATTGACATCCCAGCTAGATTTGATAAGAAAAAAATATAATTTCTAAATTCTAGCTTCCATGATCTAATGAGAGTAGATTCCGATATGATCATAACTTTTGCTAATCATATCTATGTAATATAGATAATTATTTATTTGCAAACGCATTGTCAAATCAAGCCTATATTTAGTCAACGTAGACTCCACTCATATTTGAAAATAAATTTGCGAAACTGGATCCTAATATTCCAATTTGCCAAAAACAAATGTGGAGCAAGAGGAAGTAGTGAACAATCACCCTTAGATTTAAATAATTAACGTAACAACCTAGGCGTGTGAAATGCATGTGACTTTAAGAAAGAATTCGAACATGGTAACAATATTGTATTGCATGTAAAAATGACATTAGAATGTGCACGGGGTCACAAGAAATGGGAAGATGGTAGACCCATGCTCAAGCTCGTTGAATTCCTTGTTATCACATTTGTGTGCAATTCTATGACATGTAATAATCCGTGATTTGGGATCTCTGTGTGGAAATGGTCACACTCTTGGTCACGTTCTTGGTGTCAAGGCCACACTTTTGGACTCTCTAGAATTTAGTGGACTTTTCTTGCTGGTGGAATTAACTACAGCGTGCACTACACGGTCCACTGAAATCACATATATTGTGGGTGGATGAATAGTGTGGGTACATTCATCCATTCGGACAAATTTTCCTCTGTTTGAACAAATTTTAATTCATTTTGAACACAATTTTATCAAATCTCGATGAGTTTTACCACAATATTTTGGAAAAAATAATTATTGGTAAAGCCTCTCGTAAATACTGTGGGCCACAGTATATGGTGATTTCAGTGTAGTGAATGACGGGTAAATAGTAGCCATCCTAGGACTACCCATAATTCATTGAAGCAAATAAAAAAGGTAGAGTATGAATCACATAATTCCTCAATGGTCACAAGAAAGCCTCCCATTCCCAACCATTTAAGACATGCACTATATTTGGGATAGATGAATCAATATTTTGAGATTTTTCCTCTTTTAGCGATAAGACATTAAGAAGTTTCCATATTTCTATATATTATTTTGATAATTATTTGAATAAGTACAAATTTCCAAAGTGAAAGACGTAGGTTCATCCAAAACCAATTACAGGCTCTAATGTACAAATGAGGTACATCTTCCCTTTCAAAATTTAGAAACTAGGCAGGAATCTAGGGTGGTTGATTTTGTGTTTAGGGTTTAGGTTGGGAATGGATGTCTCTACCTTACATCTCTTGAGTTTTGACACATTTTTTGTACACGATGTCCCTATTCCACCCAATTGAATGATATGTTACCTCCCTATCAAAATAAAATAAAATGGGAGAGAATATATCACAGAGGGGCAGTGAGGTCACTTTATGAAATTAATTTTCTATTTTCAGATGTAAAAATAATCGGACGATATCATCAATAGGGGGTGTCACACTTCTTTCTTCCCATTCTCAGAGAATGGAGAATGGGGACGTGGCACGCTCTCCTTAAATGGCGGAGGGCCCATTCTCGGAGATTGGAGAATCTCCATTCTTCTCCTCCACGGGTGAAGAATGGAGAATGGCCCATGCTTGGAGGATGAGTAACCAACTAACAACCTCTATTCTCCATTCTCAATCTCCACAATCCACAAAAGGGGTGTCACACCTTCTCCATGGAGAAGCTATCCTATTGGCTCCTCTTTTTCCTCATTCTCCATTCTCCAAGGAGGTGTGACAACCCCTAATATGAATGGTTGTAAAAATGAAAAGCAAACAATGAGAATAAGAGTGTAAAAGTAAAAAGTAAACAATGAGAACAAGAGTGTCAATAAAAAGTAATTGTTATGAGCATTTAAGTATGTGGCCATGGCCCAATCACATGCGAGAGCATGTGAAAAAATCACATCCAAAATTATAAATTCTGATTTTAGTGTAATTTTCTTACAACCCTTATTACCCTCATCTTTTTTATGCCATACGGCCAACCGTCAGGGTTGGCAAAATTTATTTATAAACAGAAAAACCGAAATCCTTTGGAAATTATTTTGTCAAAAAAAATTCTAGATTGTATGGTGAAAAAAAAATCTTAGAAAATATCCACATAATATGGCATTTGTGTTGAAAACCAATTTTCATAGAACAATAATTATTTGGCATGACCATGTCAGTAACCATGACGACTGGGTATGGTAATGGTGTACTTAAATGGTGTACTTAAAGGCAATATTCTACATACCATAGGTCGAGGGCAGGGTTGGTAGACTGAAACATTTCTACAATAGAAGTACTAATTGTCAAATTTTCTGAGAAGAAAGAAAAGAAAAAAAAAAAAAAACTTGTGGTGAAAAAAAGAATCTTAAAAAATTACATTCTATAACAGTAGAGATCTGCACCCCCTACTATTTGGTTTGATTTTTACTCATACAATAACTTTCCTCAGAACTAGATTGAATGATGACACTTGCCATTCTATGAGGGAATTTAGTAGGAGTCAAGCAAATAAAATTTACTTAAGATGTAAGGAAAAAAACGTATCCCATAGGATCGGAAAGCATTGAAAAGAATCTAGGAATCTTTAGTAGGGGTACAAAGTCTAGGACTAACAATGAAATAACTATTTGCAAATATTTCATCCTACCAAATCTTATTTTCCAAAAATAATTAAATATTTAGCACAAATGAGTTGACCTTGCCTCCATTTATTGTATTTCACACATGTATAAAACGTTTTGGTTGATTCTCCGTCCATTCTGAATGTTCACCCTTGTTTTCATCCATGTATTCATTGACTTTCCGTTTTCTGCAATTGGTTCTCTCTTTTTAACCCCTAAAGGACCAAGTGTCCTAACTAGGACATTTAGAGAATCGGGTAGGTTCCGGTGAACACATTTTTAATCGAATTTTGAAAGAAATTTAATAGTAGATTCTCCAATGTGCCACGAAAATGGGGATTCTTTTTTTTTGAATTCCGACACCATATGTGAAAGTTATGAGGAGAAATGTGTTTTTTTCGGGAGAAAGGGCAACGGGGCAGTAGAGAAATAGTTGAATTTCTTGGGGGGGGGGCAACAAAATGGGCGGCGTGTGAAAAATGGGGTGGACTGTGGGGGGCAGAAGACCACCCTATTTTCGAAACTCATTAAAAAAAAATTTAATAATATTTTTAAAAATTTAAAAATTATTTTTTATAAATAAAAATATTATTTTTAACTAAAACTTCAATTTTATAATTAAAAATATTATTTAAAAAATAAAAAATAAAATCGTTTTTAAAAATAAAAAACAAAAATCGTCCAATGAGGGACTGCCACGTGCCAGTACACCTTGAGAGTTAGTGGGGTCATGAACATTGGAATGGGTTGGCACTTCAATTCCCTTCCTCCACCCTTTATTTCCCCCCTAACCCCCAAAATTCTTAGAAAATGTGCTACATGTCTTCTAAAACTTGGAGATTTATTTTTTTTTCAAATTTTTTTTCGCCATTCTATAGAGGGTGGAATGTACTTGTGTTTCACCGCTCGGATTCGTATTTTAAATACAGAAAGTCAAAAATATTGCAATTCCAAAAACATAGTCTTTTTTGAAGTTTTAAACCCCTAACAAGTGCAAGGTGTTCGTCAACATCCTAAACATCTCCCAACGCAACGAAAATTGGTACACAACTAAGTAACATCATATAGAATGTGAAAGTGAAGTGCAACAGGTTTCGGTAGTGAGGTTTTTTTGATGTAGCCATGGTCAAACGCATCTGAAATTTTCGGGCATGTGTTTTTTTGGGGTGTTTTTTCCATCAAACGCAATTATCTTGCAATCCGTGCGGTCAAAATCAACGAAATTTGTTGTGTATGTTTTTCAAATAGTTTAGCACAAGATCTTACGGTTAGAAGGTAAAAAATAACATTTTTTTGGATTTTTTGCATGGGGGAGTAAAAATGGCAGCATTGGAGTGTTTTTGGAGGAAAAACACTCTGGTCCTTTAGAGGTTAACCCTTGAATAGGCTGAAGGCACTTAGCGGCCTTATAGTATACTTTTAATTTGGTGGTGTTTCATCAAAATAACAATGACCAAACACTTTTCAGTACAAAGTAAAATAAAAAGTCACGATAATATGTGTACAATACTATATCATTGTTTGTATATTAAGCCGCAATTGGACAATTGTAAGGCTAAATACGGGTTGTAGAGAGGGACTCGTATTTAATCCCTAAACGTTCAACCGTTCAAAAAGTGAACGATGTACATAAGGTTGGATAACCTATTACCACCAACTTAAGCAACTTGGCCTATTTTTGGTAGTGCTAAATTCCCAAAAAAAATATGACTGCATTCGAAATAGGTTTTGATGAGGATTGCAAAAATTTGCAACATCTAATTCGCATTTGTCAATTTTATACAAAATTCCAAAGTGGAAAGTAACCTTTTACCCATACATCACATACCAATTTCCTAAGTTCACACTTTGTTGTTCCTAGATCCGCTCATGAGCTAACCCAAAACCAACAGCTATTTCTTCGCAATTCTTGGCATGCCATTGGTCTACTTCAATAGTGAAATTGGTGGTTTTGGGTCTCAATTGTGGTGGCTCCAAGAAAGTTGTACCTGTCATAATTGGGGGAGGTGGTGGTAATAGGTTATCCAACCCTAATCAAACATAGTTTTCTCATTTGTCATCGACTTTTTGCAGTGTGGAATTTTTACTATATATTTTATGGGAAGTTAGCTTCATGCATGTGTGATCCGATTAGAGAGGGGATGATTTGTGAAGTTTTTATGCCTCGTTTCATTTTGTAGTGATTCACCCAAAATTTCAAAGGTTTCAGTGTAAAAGTGCTCTTAAAAAGTTAACTCGTAAAATTAACCCTTTAACGAGCCCGTGTCCACTATGTGGACGACGCACAAATGGAAATTGCTAGATTCTCATCCAAATTGGACAATTTTCATCCACCAAAATTTCTCTTGGTTCTTGAGCAAGTTGACTATCCTTTGTACAATTTGGATCTTCAAAATGGGTTATTATGATTTTAGAAAAACAACTGAATTGGTTTATGTCAAGTTTCATTCTTAGTTCAAAAGTGGGACCTTAAATATGATTTTCCAAAATAAGTAGAATCAACTAATGGAAACCATACCATCTCGTAGTGCATGTTATTCCAATTTCATTACCATATTTTTTTTAAATTTCGTGCAACTTTAGGATTTTAAATTGAATTTCAGGAGAAAACCTTGCAAAATCAGTTTAATATTATTAAATAAAAATAGAATAAATCCAACCGTACAAATGTGATCTTCACATTCACATTTACAACTTTGCTTTGACCATCAACCCCATTTTTGGTTTTCATCAAACATTTTATAACGCTTCTTTGAAAACAATGTTGAATCGGGACGTTAAAGGGTTAAACAACCAAAAAAATCTCCAAACATCATCACACTCAGAGTATTATATTTCAACCCCTCACAACAAATTTCATGTACAAATTGTCAATATCTTATTTGTAATCACATTACAAAAGAATTTTCAATTTTAAGTTTCGAATTTTAGAGAGAAATATTGGTGACATCAATCATAGATCTAACCGTATGGATAGAATCAAAAATTCATAATGTACAACTTTTATTCATATATCAAGTTCAAAATATCCCCTTTTTGTTACATTATATAGGACATCTTTGAAATTCTCCAAATGTGAAGAGGGGTGAGGACATTTAGGGGTTGAGGGTTAACCTGGGATCGTAGAAATCGCTAAAAATCTGCAGTATTATGGGTGTGTAGAGTGAGTAGCCTACAATTTGAGTAGTCACTTTATTGTTGTTGATGGAAATTTAATACGAGCTCCGAATGTTGCTGCATCAAGTACACCCAGACCTCTTCAACCCTTGAAGGACAAATTATCGGTTGTTGGGACATTGTGAGTATTTTTGGGGGTTTTAACCATTCATTGATGAGCAGATATTCATCATAGATTTTTGGAATGGATGATATTGGATTTGAGGTCTTATTCTTAGAGCATGCCCATCCTAGAAGTGAATTCTCAAAATTCTCTGCAAGATTTTTCTAAAAAGTGATTGAAATTCAACATGTATATTCACGGAGGGTGAGATTTCCACTAAATATGAGCACGATATAGAGACACCTCAATATGGCTCCCTGGGGAGATTACTTCCAAATATTACGTCACAATAGAGTTATTGTAAAGTCCCTCAAAACCCTTCTTTTTTACCTGTAATTTGGAAAGGACAGGATCGGCTTGATCTCACTGTAGACCCAGAATAGAACACTGGATAGATTGAAATTTTTATTCATAAGAATTTGGAGGGAGGGAGAAGAATTGGGTAGTGGGGTGGGACCGTGAGGAGGAGTGGTGTCAAATTAATGACAACCAGCTCTGGTCCATGAAAAAAGGAGGACAAAAGACCGGATGCCTTTACAAATAACTCTAATGTGCGAACAAAGATAGGGTTCAAATAAATCTTTGAAGGCAAATTTTATGAATGATTTACATTAATATAGGATGCTCAAAATTGATTACAAGAATAAAGATGAGAATATTGTCATAATATTATTAATTATAGTAAGAATTATTTTTAAATTTTAGGGTACTTTTAAATACCCTTTGTTCACACGTGATACTCAAAAGATACAAAGTGTGATGGACCCCTCGAGTACGGCTCTCTCTAACTATGTTTATCCTAAATTAAGGATTATCCATGTTTAGTTATTGGGACACATAGCGCTTTAAGGGTGTGGAGACGATAGCTTATGACACCGAATTTTGAATGCAATGAGGGGTAAATCGAGGGAGAAGGATGTGGATGTTCTTACTTCACCCTTACCTACACTGCACGTATTTCAAATCTAGTAGGAGGTTACATTTACCTGTCCATCTTTGGTTTTAATTCCTAAAATTAAGTTTAACCCCTAACTGCCCAAGCAGGCGTTTTTGGCCTGATGTACAGATTTCATCCGTATTTTCTCATCCGTCATGCACTTTTTGTGGTGTGATTTTTTTACTGAATTTTTTATGGGAAGTTAACTTCATGTATGTGTGATCCGATCGAAAAGGAAATAATTTTTGAAAAAATTATGCCTCATTTTGTGTTGTAGTGTTTCACCGAAAATCTTGAAGATTTTGGTCTAAAAGTGTTCATGAAAAAAAAAACTATTAAAATCAAGCATCCAAAACATCTCCAAAAATCACTACACCTAAAGTACTACATTATAACCCATCACAACAAATTTCATCCACATATTGTCAATATCTTATTCGTAATTGAATTACAAAGTAATTTTTTATTTTATGTTTCAAAATTTATAAAAGAAGATTAGTGATAGTAGTCATAGATCTAACTGTATAGATAGAATCTAAAATTAAAAATGTATAACTTTTATTCATACATCAAGTTCTAAATATTCATATTAATTGCATTTTATAATGCATCTTTGCAAAACTGCCTAAACTGGACATAGGTGAGGACGTTTAGGGGTTAAATTGCATTTCAAAAATATACATACACACTACACATATCAAAATTCCAAAATTATGTCGTTTCAAAATGTTAGAATGTCCCTTGTTGGATTCTTTTACATTTAATTATGGAAATAATTTTCTGTCGTAAGCACTTACATTTCTTCATTTGATAAAAATTTCAAAAAGATATACAAAAGAGATGTTTTATATCTGTGGTTTTATAGCACATTATAGTTATGTCAAAACATTTGATCTTTTATTGATGAAAAAAAGCAGTGTACACATGTTTGGTACAATTGGAGTATAGCACTAATAATGATATTTAATGCTATTGACTCTAATTATAAAATATGTATACGTTCATTTGCAACTAGACACTTGCAAATACTTCATCAAAAACTTATAATATTCATCCACGAAAAGCTTTTATAAAACAAACGACCGTATTGATTGAATCACACTCCCATAGTTTACTAGCAGGTTTAATATCCAAATTGCCTAATATTTAATTATCCTTTCAAATAGATTTAGGTAAAACATATATTTTGTGAAATCCGATTTTTCCATAACAATTTTAAATAATAATAATAATTTCCCGGAATTTTAGGCATCTATTTTAGACTTATTTTCTGCAGAATATACTAGTAACTACGGTAAACATTATTATCTTTGTTCTAAATTAGTTAGGAAGTAACTATATTCGAGCATTGACCTTGAATTCATACAAAAAAAAGACAAAATATAATTGTACAAAGTTGATACACTCCATTAAAAATAGTCTATTTGATAGATTAGAAGAAAGTTGTAAAAAACAAAGTCTTCACTTATAGGCATCCAATGTTTGATTTTCTTAAGAAACATTACAGAAATTAACATGATATTTTCCCTCTGGGTTCTGGACAAGGTTTTCTAATATGTGATGGCCATTCTCTTTTATGGATCTATCTCTAATCTAATCATATGCATGACAACTTATTTCCCAATTGGCGTTATACTTCTCACATTACACCAAATGATACCATTGGTTGTATGGCATACGACATAAATGAACTAAATTTATGGGTTTGGTTATGTTATGTAAGATATGTATTGAAAATTTCCCCTACCCAATAATCGAAATACTTATAATCTTAGCTTGAATGAAGATCTTTATTATACAAATGTTCACCATGAAGAATCTTTATACTACACCTATGATTAAATAATTACGATTTTATAATTTATTCATATAATATCCAGATAATGCATGATAAAAATGTGTTAGAATCCTTTTTTCATTTGTCAATAAGATTCGAAAAAAAAAAAAAAAAAAAAAAAAAACATAGATTTGGTTTAAACATAGTATCACGTGACAAGGTATTGAGTGCCGAACCACGTCATATGAATGTTTTTGTAGACTACGTTAGTTTATGTAGTCTTAGGGAGTTTTCATCCATCTAGTTCTTCATCCAACTAGTGTTTGGGGGTATTAGGTGGAAAAGCTCGTTGGTCTTGGCATCCTTTGCCAAGTAAAAAACAAAACATCTACGCACACAAGACGAGCTATCTCTCACGCCATGAAAGGAGAATCCAAGAGTGCAAGTGCTAAGAAAAGCCCGAAGCTTTACTCAAAGACAAATCACCATAGCTAAACAAACCTTTTCAACAAGGCTCACTTGAGAATGTGTATGTTATGCATTCTTGTTTGTATATTATTCAAATTTGATGATGGTATATGGTACTTGATATGTTGTGTATGGCAATCTTTATTTACAAGAGAGTTGAAAATATATACCGTTGTACCATAGCAAGGTCGCCACCTTGCATAGCAATATTTAATATTTTTTGAAAAATAGGGTTTGTTACTCAAACAATGAATTTCTAGATTTTTGTTTTTGACCAAAATAGTCATTAAAAAAATGGCCCAAAATAACTTAGAAATGGCATATTAGAACTTAAAACAATTTATTATGTTTTCATTCTTTTTTATTTTTTTATTTTGTTAAAAAGAAAAAAATGGATGCTTTTTTCTTCTTCTTGAATTATTTTTTCATTCTTTTGTCCTCATAATTTCCAGTTTTTTAAGTTTTTTTTTTTTTTTTTTTTGTGAACCTGCTATGGTACCACGGTATGCTCAATTGCTATGAGGTGGATGCACATACCTTACACATTTTGGGTGTCGGTTAGACGAATTCTTGCCAAGATACAGTAGTCAAGTACACCAAAGGTCTGTTGACGACAACTAGGCAGAAATTTATGCCTTGTTGTTCATAAATGTCACCCCTCCTGCTGCAAACAGTGTATTCAGATATCAGTGATTTGTGGATGAACAGATGATATATATATTTCTGGCACATGATCCAACCAGTTTTTCCTTTGTCCCCGCCCTTACTGTTGTTTACTCCCAAGCCCCAACTTTCAAGATGAAAGTCCAAATTTCAGTTGGGGCCAGGCGGGTCCAAAAATCATTGGGTTATTGGGCCCAAACCCGCACATACATACATAGATACATACAACCCCATGAACAGAGCTTAGGAATCTTGGGCAACAATCTCTATGATTGCAGTCAAAGTCCAAAAGGACGCAGGATCAAAAAGCCACCAGACAAAAATGCTCACCACCTGTCAATTTTGTAATTAACGGGTTGAAGAAAATAATGAAAGGCAACACAATCATGTTGAAAAGAGGAATTAACAAGTTGAGGAAAATAACGAATACTAAAAGAAAGGCAACACAATAATACACTTCTTAAAATTTGTCATTTTGACCATTTGACATCTCTATCTTCATTCTCCCCCCAAAAAAGGAAATTGACACGTTGGAAGTTTGGAGATATTAATGTAATGCACAACTTAATTTATCATGTCAATTGTATTATAGGAACAATGATTTGTATTGCATAGAAAACAATTGAGGAAAGATTTATGAAGATTTAGAATTTTGAAAGCGGTTGTGGTTAGGCAGCCAACGTCGTCCTCATGTGGTTTTGTTGGCATTGTAAATGTTTGTTGCGCGTAAAATTTTATGAAAAAATGTTACATTCATATATATTTTTTATGTCTTTATTTTCCCATATTATAAAACTTGGAAGGATATTGTAATTCATTTTGTTTAGATAAATTGACCATAGTTAGAATTAATTAAAAAAACATATGTGAAATTATAAATATTGATGTATATGGATAATGTTCCTTAAAATTTCAATCTTACTATTGTAATGAACCTTTCTTTAATCTCTAAATGATCAAACAAAAGATGGTAAGACCAACTAATTAAATTATTCTAAAGAAATGTTATGTAATATCGTTGTTCGGAATAGGAAAAAAGAAGTTCAGAAGAATAGCACAAATTTTTAGAAAAATTTAGTTTCCAAAAAAATCTATTTTGTATGATGAAAAAGAGAATCTTGAAGATCATTCACATAATTTGCCATTTTTTTACAAATATAATTTCCAAAATAATCAATTATTCAACATGAGATGTCGATCGTGATAGCCGAGTTCGGTACCATGTGTTTTATAGTATGTAAATTGTTTCATTGTTTCATTTTTACCATTTCTACCAATGTGCATTTAATGTTTGAGTTGTTAAAAGCTAAAATCCATCCTTGTCCAAATTGATGCCGCTGCTTCCAACTTTTTATAGTATCTTTGTACTTAGTCTGACAAAAGAAATTCTGATATCTTTATGATATGGCCATGACAGATGGTCAGTTCATCTAATGAAATTTGTACGTGGTTGTATCTCCTTTTTATTGAAAGTATAAGGTGTATAGTGCATGGGTATCAGTATTGTACTTCCATTCAAAGTACAAGTATTTTAGAAACACATATTGTAGTTGGCCGTGAGGATCAACAAAAAGTAATTATGAAAAGAGAACCCCATATCTTTAAGAAATTATTTTTTCAAAAGAATATATTTTGTATGGTTGAAAAGAGAATCTTAAATAATATCCACATAATTTGGCATTTGTTGAAAAGTAACTTTCCCCCCAAAAATTGTTTAGTATGACCTGCGAACTCTAACAGTTGGGTATGATATTGGTGTAAAGTGATAAAATTGGATGAAAATTTTATACCGTAGCAAAAAAAAAAAATGTTCATAACATGTTGAAATGCTGTAATTTGAAACCCGTCGCAAAAAATCGGTAATTCAGAAATCTGCATGTCATACAATTATTTGAAAATGAATGTGAGTTTGATCTTTCTACGATTGTTTCAATCACATGGGTTTGTAACGGTTTCAAAATTCTAGTATGCATGCGCCTTCAAGTATACTTGTTATAATTTGAGTCGTGCACCCTTGAATCTTCTACTTCCATTGTCCCGCAAAAAGACCTTGTTTTTGCTGAAATCCATGGATTATGCATTGATTTCAATGAAATTCATGGATTGAGCTTAATTCCATGATTACAGAGGGATTATTTTGACTGTGATGCAAATCCATGGATTAAGTGAGTACAGAGGGAGTATATTGACTCCCAAAAAGTGTATACATGACAAAATTTCATGACAATAATCTATGATGAGCATGATCAAAATCTATAATCAACGCGATCAAAATCCATGAATTACGGTGTCAGATTGTTTGCATTACCCTGAAGCAGTTGTCAAACATGCACGAAGCTTAATTGCCGGCGGCAAATGAGTACAATTGGAATTGGTTTTATTTTGGGACAAAATTTAAGTCGATATCATGGTCTTTTGCGGGAGGGAGGGAGTATATTTTTACCACACAATGATCAATCTAGTATATAATATATATTTGTATGGTTGTTGTCTCTCAAGAACATTCCATCTCACCAAAGGATGGAACAATTGAGTTAACCAAAATCAAAACATGTGATCTTGACCCCCTAATTATAAGGAAACCAAAGTGTATATTGTCTTTGAGTGCAACCAAAATCAATTCAAATTGTGAATCCAACACCCTCCACCTTCAATTTTAGACATGAGCTTTGTAAGCCAATTCAAGTTGTCAAAGCCGCCTATTCAAACCAACCACATAATTATATTTCAAAACTGCCACATGCCTTGCCATTATCTCAAATTAGATGTGGGCCAACGCGTCCAAGCCGTGGCTGTAACCATAAATCCCTAACTCTAAATCTAAACTGCCACGTGGTAGTACTCACGAGGCAATACTAACTAGATAACGGTTCAAAATATGTAAGCTGCGTTGGAAATCAAGTAGTACGTAGATTGATGAGTCTACATTATCATGATTGGATAGTTTAATTTGAATAAAAAGAAAATAACTACTAGCATGACAATCATATTAGTTGATGGTATGTAGGGATGTCCATGGGAACTTAATAGCGTTGCTACTTAACGTACCCATTCCTCCTCCATCATTGAAAATATCAAGAACTAATCTATTTTTTTGTGCCTTCTTGGCGCGCCTTTTGGCCTTCAACAATCATCTTTTTCATCCATTAAAATTATGCAAGATACTTGTGCTAGTAGATTAACTTTTGTATGGTGTAGATCTTCAAATTATGTTCTATGAATGTGCTAATTTGGTTAAAATATAAGTATATTTCATCCAAAAATGTGTGTATTTCAATTTGAAAAATAACCTTCAAATTATTTTTTGAGAACTAACTTATCGAGAATTTTGAAGAATATCCATAAATATGATTTTTTTGTATTTAAAAATGATACGAAAATAAATTACTTTAGAATTGGTCACAAACTCAGGAGAAAATGAAATTCAATAAAAAATTTAATTTTTGCTTTTAAAAATATTTAAATAAAGATGATATTATAAGTAGATTCAATCATACATATGTAATTGAAATTCATAATCTACAATTAAAAAATCCATAATCAATCTAAACCCTAAACAATTGTTGTTTTGAAATATTGTTTAAATCAAGTTAAAAAACCAACCTCATATACTATTTCATTTAAAAATATGTCATAACTATAAAAAAAATGAAAATTTTCATATTTCTCAACTCAAAAATTATAAGGGGATGGATATAACCTTCATATGTAGCAATGGATATATTCTAAATTGGAAAAAAATGATTTAAATAAAGAAGTTATATTACAAGGTTTTTTTTGCACAAGGAAAACATGAAATTACATTCTAGATCATACTTTTGCTACCACTTCTACAATTTTTGTGAGACTAAATGTGCCATAAAGCTAGTTCAATTTTACATGTTCACTAAAAATAAATAAACTTCACACTACAAAAGTTGCATTCACGATCGCGTTTCCAAATGCTTTATTTCCCCACCAAATTGAACTTAATACTTTAGGAGTTTAAGGTAAATAAATTTGTACCAACATAAGATTATTTTAACAATTACGAGGAGTTTAGACAACTTTAAAAGCTAATGTAGTCTAGGTACCTTCCAAATATCACAAGATATTTCTTTGCTTTTATACAAATGGAGTCATGTTACTTACAACAAGGGCCATTTGCTCACAAGTGGGATCATGTACCTCACAAACAACAAACTTATCTTAAGAATCGTTAAAATTGTAATGATGTACGATGCTTCTTACAATTTTAGAGAAATAAAAGTCTCTTTATTTTATACAACTATTAATAGGTGGTGTGGCCTTTAAACAACTCCAAAAAAATGACGTCAATGACTAGCTCTACAAACATGCCATTCTTAGTGCACTTTCAACAAAGTCACACTTTTCAATAGCATTAACATGGTTGGGATGGCATCAACACTGTTGAAATTTTTATTTTTTTATTTTGAAGGGACATGATATTCAATAATGCTCTAAAAGTAAATGAAGAATAAAAACCATTGACCATACAAGTGAACAAAGCGGGGAACAAAAGAATGAAAACCCTTAGCATTTGTGATATCCTATAATAATAAACACAAATAATTGTGATTTGGAGTATATCAAAAGGATGAGTTTGGAAAAAATGAAAGCTTTATTGGATGTGCTATTCTCTCCTTCAAGTTTATAGCTCCAACTCTTGGGGTTTATCTAAAAGTTCATCCCTTGTTGATTGCATTTGTGCGTTCTTGGCGTTATTGTTGTATCTATTTGTAGTGCCTATTTACCTTGCGTACATTCATTACTTATTTGCTTTTTGAGTTGAAGAGTTAATTGTAGATTTAGAAGGTTTTTAACAAAGACTATTTATAATTGCTCAAATCGCTTTGTCTTTCTAGATTTAAAGTAACTAAAGCTAATTTTCACACTTTAATACCATAGTCTACCCCAAGATGGCCAAAAAAGCGTCTAGTAATTATTCTAACGTGTCCAGAATTTTAAGCAGATTTGTAGGAAAATTTTGAAAAACATTGGCATTCTTTATGAGTAATTTCAAAAGTTTTAAGCATCGTTTCCAAGCATTTCTACATAAATTGTTGCAAATCGTCCATTTTATGTAACTTACAAACCTTACAACAGTTAAAGGCAAATCCTGAATCTACTTAACTCCTAAGCATCCCTAGCTTTTTTGGGTTTAAAAACATCATTGCTTTTGAAGTGTTATAGGTCTAAATGTAGCTAAGATATAGAAATTTCAACCTTACAATCTTATAATGTACGCGTTGTAGATGACATGAATCAAATTTGAAGCGACATGGCCATGTAGATTGCAAGATCATAATGTTTTAGTGTTGAAAAAGGATGTTGAAATTTTCCTAGCAATACATTAGAGTTTAAATTCTATTTCTAAACCTACTGAAATGAAAAAACTTCATGGTTTAAAGTTTTGCCCATAGCCCTCTCTGGATTGGGTAGTTTTGCAAAAATGCATTGTAAAATGCAATCAAGAGGGATATTTTGAACTTGATGTATGAATAAAAGTTGTACAATACGAATTATAGATTCTATCCATGCAGTTAGATCTATGATTGCTATCACCAATACTTTTGTATAAATTTTGAAATTTAAAATTCAAAATTATTTTGTAATTTGATTACGAACAAGATATTGACAATTTGTGGATGAAATTTGTTATGATAGGTTGAAATGTAATATCTAGGTGTTGTGATTTTTGGAGGTTTTTGGTGGCTTAATTTTACGAGTTGATTTTAACAAGAACACTTTGAACTCTTTTGAACTAAGCTTTTAGAAATTTTGGGTGAATCAATGCAACATGAAATGAGGCATAAGAATTCCACAAATCATCCCCTTTCTAATCGGATCACACATGCACGAAGCTAACTTCCCATAAAATCTATAGGAAGAAATCCCCACTACAAAAAGTGCATGACGGACGAGAAAAATTGAATGAAATTTGTACATCATCCAAAAAAATGAACGTATGGGCAGTTAGGGGTTAAGATCAAAAGTGAAGTCACAATTAACGTTGACATGGTTTTGATGAGCTATTTAGATCTCAATTTGGAACTTTCTACTTACAACAAATGCCAAATATATGCCAATCTATCATACATTTGAGCATGGGTTGTCTCACTCGACCGTTCCGTCCTAGAACTGGTTGAGGAAACAACCCATGTTCATGGAGGTCACGAATACTGTAGGCCTTTTCCTGCGGCCTGACGCTCATCCTTTGGCAACGTGCTCAACGGCACGGGTCTCACTGCTGAACGGGGAGTTTTCCAAGGGAACCAACTAAAATCCAATATTTTACAAAAGCAACCGGTTTTAAACAAGAACCCATCCGGTTATTACCTATGTGTCACCTAGGTAGCACCCGAGTATCACAAAATTTATCCGGATTTTAATCTAAAACTATGAGTTTCATTCGGCTGATTTTACACTAACTGTCGGATCTCCCCGCACATTGGGCCCACTAGCGTATATACTGTCCCAAGGGACCTTTTAAGGGTTAACGGAGTGAAGGCGGATGAGGCATGGATGAAACTCGTCATTATTCGGGATGAAATGGTGCCTCGGAGAGGGGGCGATGCTCTGGCCCTTTCTGTGCGCCCCGGTTTGCAGGAGAGCAAATCTCGCAGCTGCATGCCATAGTAGCCTCCCATGGCGTAACGATCAATGACCATCGTAAGGCTGCGCTGCAATAACTCATCGCCTGATCACACAGGACTACAGGTAGTGTAACTTACTACTACAGGAACCACCGATTACATCAGCAACAAGTGCACAATTGCAGAACAGCAGTAGCACAAGCACAAGAAGATGCTCATCACTCGTCCATAGACCTTTCTCCCCCGAATTCTGGGCCGCATTTTCACATGTGCAGCAGAGTCTCTTCGGTTTTATCGCAGTAATTCCATGCACCACCATCACTGAGAGAGCGACGAGATGATGCAGTAGTAATAAGTTATTAGCGCTAGTTCGCAGCGACGGATCTGGTGGTGGTGCTCTGTGGATTTGCGAGGATTTTGCTGTTTTTGGCGCAGCAGGGCGCGCCGGGCCGGGACTTTCACAGACCCCACCACAGACTGACTGACTGACTGACTTTACTGTTGCTGTTACGACGAAGACGATGATCATCATTTGTTGCTGCAGCTGTTGATGATCGTTCCTCTAGTTCCTCTTGTTCTCTGTTTTCTCGGCTATTGCTCCACACGTCCGTCCCCTGCAGTTGCGCCTCGTCCGTTGTCGCGCACTGTGCCCGCCTCGTTTCACGCTCCCGCCCCCTCTTCCCCCTTCCCCCTTCTCCCGCTCTCACTTTCTCTCTGCTTTCCCTTGGGTTTTCGCTCTCCAACCGACCTGGTTGTTGCATTAGGATTACCGTATTCACGGAGAGATTCTACATTGACGGCGTTATCTTTTTCCGGGTTCCCAGATTTGCATTGGAATTTGAGTGACAGACAGGGGCAGTCAGCCACGGATCTTGTGGATTCACGGAACAGGGGGAGTGGAATTGGGTTGTGCAGATCGGATGCAGTGGAGCGCGACGACGCCCTGTGAGCTATGGCAAGAATGTAGGTATGTTGAGCTAAGAGGACTAAGCGGCCTACAACCCCGGGGTGTGTGTAGAATATTACCGTAGGTAGAGACAGACGGTGGTGTGTGGGGTTTGTTTCCATGGGGAAGAAGACGGCGACGTCGGAAGATGAAATGTTCGTGCCGGACACGCCGCGGAGTTCCAAGAACCGCAAGCAGCTGGCGGCGCTGGACGTGACGCCCAGATCTGTGGACAGCAGCCGGGAACGCGACGTGAGCCCCCGGAGCGTTGGCAAGAGCCCCCGCAGCGTCGGCAAGAACAACATGAAACTCGACTTCAGCGGCGCGACGCCGGGCAAGGGCGGTGGCTCGCCCAAGAACGAGAACGGCGATGGCGATCCCGAGTACGTTAACGCCGACATCACCGCCGACGAACTGCGCCAGATCGAGCAGGTGCTGCGCACTTCGGAGCCACGCCTCCAGGAGCTTTACAAGAAGGTCCGCCATCGCCCATCCCCCTTTCCCATGCAATGTCGCCCCGGTATTTGAATACTCCTCGTTTTCTTTTCTCTCTATTCCACATCACAGCCACGCAACTTCAGGGTGAAGACTGTCATCATCTAGTAGGGATTCTCCCCTTGCTTTTCGAGCACCACTCGTCTCGTTTTTCGATTGTGCAATGTCGTTTCGGGACGATATGTTCTGTGGAGAGACTGTGTCATTGTTGGACCTGAGAGTCACTCCATGTACATACTTTTGATTTTTTTAAAAATTTCGTGTTATATTCTACAATCAGACCCCTTTAGTCCTACCAATTTTTTTTCAGTTTTAATGTGTGAAGGAGTGGCTTGAGGAGGTCATTATCTGGTAGGGATGTTGTTTTTTGAGCAGCATCATCTAGTAGGGATTCTCCCGTTGTTTTTCCAGCACCACTCGTCCCCTTTTTCGGTTGTGCAATGTCGTTTCGGGACGGCTCTTTCCAGCGTATGTTCTATGGAGAGACAGTACCATTTAGCACCCGAGAGTCACATCATGCACATACTTTTGAATTTTTTGAATTCCATGCACATACCATTTTAACTACACTTAGACCTCTTGATTCTTCAGTTTTAGTGTGAGTGGTCATGACAAAGAGGTTTGAGGTTAGCTGAAGAGCGTCATTATCTGATAGGGATGTCGCTCCATGCACATACCTTGGATTTAAATTTTTTTAATACCGTATTATAACTACACTCAGACCTCGTCATCTTTTCCAACTTTTTTCAGTTTAAATGTGTGATAGAGTGGTTTGAGGTTGGCTGATGAGTGTAGGGATGTTGTTTTTTGAGCAGCACTCGTTGGTTTGGTTTGGTGATTGCAGGTGTCGGAGTCGTCGTTCAAGGACCATGCGGCTGTGTTTGAGAATCTGCACTGGGACATTCTCAAGGAAACGGGGTACATGAGCTGGTTTGGGTTGGCGTTTACGCTGGCGGGCTATTTGAGTTACCATTGTCAAACGGAGGCGAAATCTTCAGCCGGGGAGAAATGGTCCAGCCTTCGGTCGGAGACAGACTTCATTATTGATCAACTGGATGAGCTCAAGCTGTGTCTGGAAGTTGACAATGACATGTACAAGATTGCCGCTGGGACGCTTCTGTATTGCTGTGCTGCTGTTCGCCTCTTGAAGAAGAAGAAGCGCGGGTTAGCCTTTCAACCTAGACCTCTTTAATATCACCTCCTGGAATATCCTCATTAACTGTAGTACACATCCAACTATGTCCTGGTTATTGTTTTGGGAGCCCATGCAGAAGGTCAGGGTGTACCATGTGACACTCAGAAAGTGGGAGAATTGATAACAATTGGGTAGTTATGATACGGAGTAGCAGAAAACTGCAATCTCTTTACAGAACATTCTGGTACAATCTCTTTACAGAACATTCACTGGGGCAGCACTCTGCCCTGTGTTTCTGGGCTTAAATTTCTTGGAACTGACAAATGATGGTTGTGGCAGGTGTTTGTGTTTTGTGTCGAGGAACTCGGTGGTACCGGTGAAGGAGCAGATTGAGAATTCAATAGCCGAGCTCAAGAGCTTGCAAAAGAACATCACATTTGCCACTTTGGCTGCAGTGGGGAACCGTGTGTCACAGCCTGTGAGTGACGGAGGCTCGAGCACAAAACGCTCAGGACCTGAGCAATGGACGGCCAGTGTGGGCTTGGAGCAGCATGTTGCAACCGTGTGTGAGTTTGTGAAAAACAAAGGCATCTCTCTTGTAGGTATCCATGGGCAGGCTGGATTAGGGAAGACCACGCTTCTGAATGAGATCGTGGCCAAGATTGAGAAAGAGGAGAAGCGGTTGTTTGCGTACATCGAAGTCGGGGAAGACCTGAAGAAACTCCAAAGCTCTCTCCTGGAGCAGCTTGGGGGTGGGAAGAAGGAGATCACGAGCGTTGCGCAGGGACGCAGTGCTCTGCTGACTCAGCTCCGGAAGCTGAAAGAGAACAACAAGGTGGCCAGGATTGCCATTGATAATTTGTATGATGTACGTTTGGTTGGCGAGTTTTTCCCTCACAGTTTAGGGAAGTTTTTACCCGCCAATAGTTGTGTGATCATCACCTGCCCCTCTGTGGCCATTCTGAGCAAGGTGGACCAGCTGTGTCGCCCTGCAATGCCGAACTACCACTACCTGCCTTACAAGCTGCCCTGCTTAGCCCCACAGCAAGCCAAGGCTCTCTTCATTTCTCATGCTGCATCGGAGCCGGTGAATACTCTCTACTCTATCAATGGCATTTTTTCAAAGTACGGCGACCTCGCCAACCATTTCCTGCCTCTCTGTGAGGGTCTTCCCATGGCATTGAAGGTGGTTGGGTCCTACTTCTCGAATCCAGCTAACCGGAGTGAAGAGAATTGGTTGGCTATTGGGAAGCGGATGAAGCAAGTTGCAGAGGAAATGGATACCTCTGAAGATCAGATGTTTGCCAAATTGCTGGTAAGGCTTGCCACATGTTCTTGTGCTAGTGAGATGCTTTCCAGTTGACTTGCTGGGTTGCCATTGAGTAGCATTTTCCTCTAACCAGCTGCTTTAATTGTTTCCTATTTGTGTATAGGTTATTTATGAAAAGTTAGGGCCAGCTCAGAAGGAGGCTTTCCTGGATATCGCAGCGTTCCTGCGAGGGTGGGATTGGCGAACAGTAGAGCGGGTGGTTGGGAAACCACAACTAGACACTCTAGTAGACCAAGCCATGGTGAGTGCCAAGCTAAAGGATGCGGAGGGCACCAGTGGCATTTCTTTGTACACACGGTATTCAGATAGACCGTGGAAGTCGGAGATGGTTATGATGCACGAGCTGCTGTATGCTATTGCTTGTAGGCGGGCAGCTGGGAATCGTGTCTGCTCCGAGGATCAGGCTCACTTGCCTGAGAGGCTCAAAATGGATGGTCCTGGAATGGTAAGTGCCTGTCAACTTAGTTGATTTTTTTTTGGTTATCAGTGGATCACAGAAAGTACACACTGAACTCGTTATCACATTCTGATGCCTGTAGAGAATATTTTCTATTGTGTGATTAGACATTTTCTACATGTCAAGTTCTGAACTCATTTATTTTGGTTACCAAAGGGATGATATGAAAGAGTTCTGAGTGGAGACGTTCACCTGATCAAGCTGTACACAACGTGCTGGGGCTGGGTCAGGACTTTGGGATGTTCTTGTAGTAGTTAAATTTATAAAGTAAAAGCTTATGGCTCTAAGTTTCTTTCAACCTATGTCTTCTAATGCAGGAATTGAGTGCCCTGCAAGGATTGTCGTTGATCAGCTGTAAAGAGCCACTGCAAGGAACTATGCTGGAGAAAATGCAAGGTGCTAGAATTTTAATACTGCACGACACAGGCGTGAAAGGATACTGTACGAAGCCCCTCAACCAGCTTCAGTTCTTGTATTGGGGCCGAAGCCGAGTGGCCCCAGACGTTCGAATTCCGTTTCAAATGGAGAGGCTAAAGAGACTGGAAATGTGCATTCTTCGGGCTGCAGAAATTGATCTCACCATCAAGGTATGCTGTTTTAGGTTTTTTATTTTCTTGTTGGTTTGAAGCAGACTGTCAATGAAGGGAACAAGAATATACCTACTTGAACTTGCTTCCTTCTCTCCACTTCTTCTAGTATTATTTGTTTGGTAGTATGTTCAGTCGTTGAAAATGTTTGTGGCTCTTTGTTGTTGCAGTTCCCTTCACAGCTGAAAGATCTTACGCTGATCGGGTGCAACAACATGGAGGTTCTGCACGAGCACATCCTGCAACTGACTGGGCTACTGGAGCTTCACCTGATTGGGTGCAACAAGCTTCACGACTTGACAATGGAGTTTGCCGATCTCCGAAACTTGCGGAAGTTCAGACTGGAGAATTGTTTGAGCATCCGCCACCTGCACAAGTCAATTGGCCAGCTTGCCAGCATTCGTGAATTGGACCTCTCCGGGTGCACCAACATTGCCACGCTTCCCACAGAGATAGGCAACATCCAGACGCTGCTGAAGCTCAACCTTGTGCTGTGCAAGTGTCTGGTGAGACTACCGGCTGAGATTGGGAACCTCAAGAACCTGACCCACCTCTACCTGGGCCAGTCCGGGATCACCTCCCTGCCCGTGGAAGTGGGCAAGCTCCGGTCCCTGGAGGACCTGTCGCTCACAGGCTGCGTCCGGCTGGAGAGACTGCCCCGGGAGATTGGCCAGCTCTCGTCTCTTTTGAGGTTGAACTTAGGCTCATGCACAGGGATCAAGGAGCTTCCCTCGGAGGTCGGCGGCATGGTCTCCTTGCAAAAGCTGGTACTGAACTCCTGCACAGCGTTAACGCGGCTCCCCGACGAGCTCTTTGATCTCGTCAACTTGCAGTCGCTGGAGCTCGATTACATGAAGCTGCTGGCTCACTTGCCAGCGGAGATCGGCAACCTCAGCAGCTTACAACGTCTGTCTCTCAACTGCTGTACCCGGCTGAACCGGTTACCCCCGGAAATCGGTAGCCTCCCGGCGCTCCAGGTGCTCAACCTCGTGGGCTGCACCGGGCTCAAACCCGAGCTTCCCATGGAGATTCAGAAGCTGGCCAAGGAGAATGCCGTGTATGTACATAGGGAGGATGACACCGTCATTCTCGAGGGGCCTAACAACCCCAGTTTCAAGCTTTACAGTATGACCTACTGATGGATTGTTCATTGGGAGACTGGTGAGCTTATCAACAGTGTTCGTGGATCAACACTTATCAGCAGCATCTTCCTTGTGGCTCACTTGTGAGTGCATAGTACAGGTACTACTATAATTATTTTATTGGGTGGCTTTTTTTTTCTCCCAGATTTAGAAATTTTATACTGTAGATGTGAGAGTTGGGAAAACTAGTTACATTTCTGTCAGTTGGAGTGATTATAAGCATCCCCGGATGGTGTGTAGTTGGCCCATCTGAGGTTGTAGTTCCCACTATCATGTAGTGAAATAGATAGATAGATAGAGAGATAGATAGGGAGCACAGGACAGGGCAGGAGGGTTGGCTGTGCTCATTCTTGTGATGGATGCCAGAGGCTGGGTGTAGGATAGTGTAGTGTAGTGTATGGGCTGAATGGTCACAGGGCGGAAGACAGGAAGGAATCCTTCAGGTTTTTAGTTAGGGGACTTGATAACAACACTTCCATTTGTTTATTTTCACTGTGACCCATGGCGCCACTATTTTTTTAGCTGAAAAGCAACCTTTCCAACACTCGCTTGTTGTCCTTTAGTTGCTCAATGCACCTACGTTTTCCTGTCACTGTTTCGGGTGAGTTAACGGCACCCTAAAACCGCCACCTTTTCACCTGTAGATACTGTTATTTACTACGGAGTATATTTTTTAAAATTTATTTATTTGATGTTTTGGCAATTGAAAGAGGATTTCTTTCAGGATTGAGGACACGGTTATGTGGCACTTGGCTCGGCCGGTTCTACTAGGCCTCCTGGCTTAGGTGTAGTTTTACTGAAAAAATTATTTGCTTGCCGTCTGAAAATCTACATATTCTCGCCGTGGAAGCTTGTCTCTTTTGGTTTTTGGTGGTTTTTGGTGTGTGTGACCTTCATTGATTCAATGGGGTTTCATCCTCGTTTCAAGAAAAAGACAATGAAAGAGGATTTTTTTGCATGGAGGGATGTTTCATTTGGATTAGTGTGACCTTGTGCCGTTCCATGATAGTTTTTACTTTTTATTTTACTTTCAGAAATGAAAATCTGAATTAATGGTGACGAAAATTACTAAAGTACTTTTTATGATGTTTTCGATTGCTTTTACTTTTAAGTAATGATGAGTTTTACTTTCACTTATTAATGGGGACTTTTACATTATGTTTGTAGTTTATATGTTGGACTTTTACATTATGTTTCAATGGGGTTTCATCCTTGTTTCAAAAAAAAGACAATGAAAGAGGATTTTTTTGCATGGAGGGATGTTTCATTTGGATTAGTGTGACCTTGTGCCGTTCCGTGATAGTTTTTACTTTTTATTTTACTTTTAGAAATGAAAATCTGAATTAATGGTGACGAAAATTACTAAAGTACTTTTTATGATATTTTCGATTGCTTTTACTTTTAAGTAATGATGAATTTTACTTTCACTTATTAATGGGGACTTTTACATTATGTTTGTAGTTTATATGTTGAACCACATGGAATTGTAAGTCATTATATTTCTAGTTGAATTTATATGAATTGAAGTTATATGCTAGTGAGTCCAAGATTTGAAGTGGCAATTTTGGGGAATATTATAAATAAATCTCCTCGTAAATAGTATATTTCTGATGATTTTTTTTCCAATTCTTTTGGAATCATGATGATTCTAAGATTGAGAAGTCGAGATGGAATGGAACGCATTCTTATAGATCGTAATGCATCTATTAGGCAATTGAAAGAAGCTATCGCTGTTCAAACTCATATTCCAAAAGATAAACAATATTTATCTACGGAATGCGACATCTTGTTATCAAAGGAATGTAATATATTAAACGAGAACGTGATGTATGAAAATGCCAAACTACGTTCATTTGGTATTCAACATGGTGATGTTGTCTAGCTTTATCATCAATGTGGTGAAAGAAATATCAACAAAAAATACAACGTATTTGATATAAATGTTGAAATTTTAATGCTTGAAGAAATGGCTAAAATTTCACTGAAGAGGTCAAGGGCTGAAGAGGTCAAGGGCAGAAGACATATCGTTTGAAGATTATAATGAAAGACCATTAAAACAAAGTTCTCCTCGACAAAGACCGTTTGGGACTCACTAGTTATACATCCATAAAATTTAAATTATCATAGAATTTTAAAGGCTCAAACATTGAACTTGTATTATAAATGTAATGCACAAAGATTTATTAATTTCAACCTTGTATAATGGATTTTCTTATTTCTTTTTTGCATAAAGTTTTCAAAATTGTTAGAGTTATCCGTAAAGTGAGAATCACGTAATCTGTCTACCACAAGGTGTTTTCAATCTTGATATATAATTTTCTGACACCTACTCACACAAGCCATCTAGCTCCTTCCCTTTGTGGGAGCATGAGGCCCTCTTTACACTAGAGGCGAGAAGCCGTGGAGAAAACCTCACAAGGGCCATGGCTCATCCTTGAGAAGCCAACCTTTGAACTTGACGGCCTTTGGATATAATGTAAAGTGAGAAGGGACCACAAAATAAAGTGTTGATTTTTTAAAATAAAGTTCTTACATATTTCTTAAAAAATAAAAAATGATTGGTTGTGAGAATTTTGGCCAAACGGCCCCCCGGATTATGCGTTAGACCCACCTCTTGAGGTGGGCTTGACGCAAAATCCGGGGGCCTTGAAAAATGTGCACTTTTGTTGCCACGAAGGACAAAAGTGTTGTCCATGTCATTTTCTCCTCCTTCCGCCCTTTGGACTGAAAATTTTGGGTGTAAAGTGACATTCTTTGGTCTTCTTGGTTTTTAGGCCTCCCATTGGCTGAAATTTCTTTCTTCACGGCTTCTCGCCTCTAGTGTAAAGAGGCCCTGAGATTGGTGTGGGGGTACGTGGAGATTCCTCTTTGGGAACTCAAGTTAGGTTTGGAGGAGCTACTCTTGCATTGGGAAGCTTCAAGGTTCAAATCTCTCTGACAACGCAGTGCATTTTGATTAGTCGAAAAAAAGTGGCGAAAACTCATTTTTGCTGCCTTTCAAGCTAAAAAACCAATTCTGCCTTGTCTTTCCTCTTGTGGAAATTCTTTTGCTCGACTTTACGGATAACTGTATTACATCAATTTCAAAAAATCCTGAAATGGTCGGAATTAGGTCCCTCTACATATCTGATGGAAGACCCGTTTCCAATCAGTCCGTAGGACCCCTGCCAATGAGGATAAGGTCCCGAATACCCGGAGGAAATCCGGACATTCCCGGTTCTCAACCTAGGGGCGTTCGTCTTCCTCTTTCACAGGATTGTGGAAGTAGAGGCGACTCTGTTGCAGCAAAACCGAGCTCGCTCCGCCATAGCCACCCCCTCGCATACCAATGGCGATGGCAACAATGATGGCCTCCACGGTCCAGGCCGCCGCTAGCCTGCGCTTATCCAACCGCAGCTCCGTCAAGTCGTTCTCATCTGTCTCCGTCGCAGTCCGGGATTTCATGCCATTGTCGTCAGGGCGTCTCTCTCGTGCAGGTATTTTTTTTTCTCTCTTCGAAGCAACGAAAAAATTGCCGAAAAAATCTTTCTCATAACTTCATGTGAGTTTCGTGAGGAACGTAGAATGGCTTATTAAGTTCTTGGCATAGATGCGTCTCGAGCGTTTCACTATGTTCCGTGTGTGTATGAGATTCTGTGAAGCTCTTCTCGCCATTCTGGAATACTGTAATTGAGATCTGCTGCTATTTTATGAATTGGTATACAGTTCTTAATTTTTCCTCTCTTTGAAATAACTAAAAGATTCCGCTTCATCGTTTTCCAATTTCACGTCAATTTCGTGAGGAGCGTAGTATGAAGTTCTTGACTTAGATGCCTCTCGAGCGCTTCACTGTATTCCGTGTTTGATTCAGTGTGTATTAAGATTCTGTTAAGCTAGCATTCTTGCCTCTCACCATTTTAATCGAGATACCCTGTCATTTTATGAATTGGTATACATTTTTGAATTCAAATTCCCGAGTTAGATGCATAATAGCTTTTATGAAACGTTTTTCTTCCCATGGAATGAATTTGAAATTTCATGAGGAGCGTAGTATGGCTTATTATCAAGTTCTTGGCATAGAGCTTCACTTTATTCCGTTCTTGAGTCAGCGTGTATGAGATTCTGTGAAGTTAGCTCACCATTCCATAATCGAGATCTCCTGCCATTTTATGAACTGGTGTACATAATTTTTTATTCAAAGTTCCGGTTCAGATGCGTAATTGCTTTTACGAAACAGTTTTCTTCCCTTTGAGGATATTTGACTGAATTTGGAATTTCTGTGTGACAGGTCCCTTCAGAATCAGGGCAACTGGTAAAGATACTGAAGAAGGTAATCATTGGAGCATATTACTTCGAATCTCATTGATTGGAATTCCAATATACTGAAGCATTTTTCTTTGTCTCATAGAATCTGAACGTAAACATAATAATCTTGAAGTTGCAGGGGTTTATATCAGCTATGATCGAAGGTTTATCTTAGATCCTCATTGGTAATTAAATGGCGAAGTTTCAAGAATTTTGGTACTTTTCCAGACGCCCGTCTGGAGCACAAGTCATAGTTTTTGGAGCTCTGTGCACTTGAATATCACAATTTTGGCGCTCTGAAATGCGCCATTTTAACGAATTTGACCATTTGGACTTAGATAGCGATTTTTTCCAAGTTGTCAAGGTTCTTAGGATATTTAAGCTTTGCTCGAGCAGATCAAAGTTTACGAAGCTGGTGTTGTGTGGCTGATTGCAGCCAACAATTCAACGGTAGCGGATGTGGCTCCAAAAGCAGCTGGTTCAGCCATGAATCAATTGCTTGGCATTAAGGGAGCTTCAGCTGAGACGGTGGGGTTTTTTCTAGTGTATGAATTTCTTTCTCACCTCTCATTGTTTCGGGTTTCTGACCTCGCCACTCCATATATGTTGCGTTATTTGGTAAGCATAAGTAGGGCATTGTTTATCGTTCGCTTTGGGGGACTTACGAACTTCGTGGGGATGCAGAATAAGTGGAAGATTCGGTTGCAGCTCACGAAGCCTGTGACATGGGCCCCTTTAATCTGGGGGGTGTTGTGTGGTGCTGCTGCTTCAGGTAGACGTTCATAGCCGAGGAATTGAAGTATTTGCAATATAGAGAAAATAAATGACGAGTTTGGTGTGGTATCCACTAATATGTTTATAACGTTCTGTCATTTCTATGGCTTGAAATATAGGCAATTTCGAATGGACACCAGAGGATGTGGCTAAGTCTTTGACATGCATGTTGATGTCTGGACCTTTCCTTACTGGATACACTCAGGTATGCTCTATTTGGATCTGGAGGTTATTTGTTTTCTCTAGTTGCTGCATTACAAGTCGGGAGTAATATTTTTTCATAGTGTTTCTGAAGTCGTTTGTGTTAGTGGGAATATTTGTCTGGCTCTTACACTTGACTGTGGGCTTACCAGACAATCAATGATTGGTACGACAGGGAGATTGATGCGATTAATGAGCCTTACAGGCCCATTCCCTCTGGAGCAATTTCAGAACCTGAAGTACGTTAAACCTCATACATATTTAGCTCGATTTCTGTTTATGAGTATATTTTGTAAGTCTTGCTTTACTCTCGTCTAACGTGGTGTTGGTCTTTGCAGGTCATAGCCCAGATCTGGGTTCTCCTGCTTGGAGGATTAGGGATAGCATATGGTTTGGATAAGTGGGTAAGTAATGCTCCTTGTTTTGTCTTGTACTCCTCTGTCGGTTTCTTATACCCCAGCTGGCTTCTAATGGCATTCATTAGCCTGACTGCATCTTGAAAGGTTCATTGTTCATCTTATTATATTCAACAGGGTCATAACTGAAAATATTAAACGGATGCTAGAAGGCCTGCAGGCATCTGTTATTTTGACTGCATCGGATGCAAAGAATTTTTGTTAAGCCCTTGATCATGGACGGTGGTGCAGGCAGGACACGATTTCCCAATAATTCTGAGCACAGCAATCGGTGGCTCATTCCTGTCGTATATTTATTCGGCCCCACCTTTGAAGGTATCTCTACATGTTCCTCGTTTCTCGTGCACCGCTCTTTCCTGACCCTCATTTGTTCGCATCTTGATAAAATGATTTCCTAGTGCAAAATTCCGGGGATTTTATTCTCTGTGCCTCTGACCTGTGAACCCGATACGAGATACTCTTCACTGAACAGTATTATGTCAAAATGTTGATGTTTTGGTTTGTTGGGGCGCAGCTCAAGCAAAGTGGATGGATTGGCAACTACGCCCTGGGCTCGAGTTACATTTCTCTACCTTGGTGAGTCAGCTAAATTTTTACCAAATTATAATCAGGCCATCAAGAGTCTGTCAACCCATGCCTCCTGCTGGACCTTTTCCTGAGCTTGACAATCATAAACACACAGTTGCACAAAGTGGCTTAGAAGAGTGTTATCAGGATATCCTCTTCTTTGACCTCTCAATCACTGGTGGATTCCCACTTTTATCCTGGAGAGCAAATTTGGAGTGCATGAGCTGGCCAAGCTGAAATCGACCAGCTTACTACACTGATTATCCCATTTAGTGAGCGGGGGGGGGGGGGGGGGGGGGGGGGGAGGGGTTTACAGTGCGTGTGGGAAATTAGTGAAGGTGATACTAAATATCATTATGATGTAAAATTAGCGTGATATGAAGGTTTCAGCCACTCAGTAAAAATTTCAGCCCTCACTAATTTTGAGATTTGGCAAAATAGTGCGTGCTTCGGGAATTAGTACCACACGCACTAAATGGGATAATCAGTGTAGTTTGCTGCTTAGTAAACTTATATTGATCTATCAGAAATCTGCGGGTGAAGCAGTCTACAGTTATGAGAACTCGATTGTGTTCCCATATTAATGGCGTATGTGACATGTATTGTTCTGCAGGTGGGCCGGACAAGCATTATTTGGCACATTATCATGGGACGTCGTAATTCTCACTCTTCTGTACAGCACTGCGGGGGTACCTTTCTCTATCCGTCCCACTATTATCATTAAGTAAAACGAGCTCCCTATTTTATGATTTTAAGCAGCGTGATTTCGGCCCAGTGTGTATTGTTTAGTCAGATTAAAGGGTCTTGGTAATGTTTTTGCAGTTGGGAATTGCTATCGTCAACGACTTCAAAAGCATCGAAGGAGATCGGCAGATGGGTTTGCAGGTGTGGATGTAAATTGATTGTCTCCGTTGTACAATAATATATTTTTCATTGTAATGTACACAGCATTACTGGTAGTTGATGGGAGATCGAATTTCAGAATTACGTGTCGTGTTGCTACACAGCGTGTTACAAGATATAGATAATGGAGACGGTGAAACAAGTGTAACTTTTCAGTCATTAGATCGCGTTGGTTTTTAAAACTCTGCTGATTTGTTTGATGGAGCAGTCATTACCAGTAGCGTTTGGTATCGACACAGCGAAGTATATTTGTGCAGCTTCCATCGATGTGACACAACTAGCAGTTGCAGGTGAGTCCAAGGACGCAGCATGATTTAGTTCCACGCATAAGTGGCAATTGAACGGTTAGCAAACAAAATATAGAGCTTTTTCACGTTCTGATATTTTTCTACTCACTCAAGCCATTGTTATGTCAGTCTAAGAACAGAAACCCCAGTGTAAGTCTTACAAGAGCTGTCATTCCCAGTGTTTATATGTTACCTTTTTTTCAAGACCTGTGGCATATTTAGTGGATTTACCTGGCTCGTCATGGTGTCGGATGCTATTCCAAATAGTCCATAGATACTTTCTCTAATTTGGCTAGGGTTGCAGGATACATTTTCTACGAAGGGAAGACATACTACGGTTTGGGGCTACTCGCCCTCATTATTCCTCAAATAATTCTGCAGGTAACATCTGTCTGATTCTATATTCTACTCAAGTAGTTAGCCTAGCCTAAGAGCCAAATCTCCTTACCTTGTGACTTGCGACTTTCTAGAATTTAGTTAGGTACAGAAGAAGGGTATCGTTCCATCTTGACCTTGGTAATGCTTATTTGGTCTGCTTTGAAGAATGTTATTTTGTACCTCTATCACCTCTGGATCCTCGCTGCATTTTCTAACTGGGATTGGTTAAGATACATGTTGTCCTACCTGGGTTCAAATTGGACAGCTTCTGAGGATTTTGTTAAGTTTGGAATGTTACTAATGTTGGGTATTTTACTGCAGTTTAAGTACCTACTAGTGGATCCTGTGAAGTATGATGTCAAGTACCAGGTAACTATTTTTAAAATCTATTTCACGCTGTGATTCAGTAGTGCGCGTTTGTTGTAAGTATTTTTAATAAAGAGCTCCTTCTAATCCATCTTATTACATCATTTCTGCATTGTGCAGGCTAGTGCACAACCCTTCTTCGTATTTGGTCTCCTATTGACCGCCTTGGCGACCAGCCACTAAGTTCAGAGAGCGTGAAGGTCGGTTCCTTCCAGAGCACATCCTGGAGGTTCGGGAATTCTTTTGTTTTTCTTGAGCTTATATTACTGGCTCCTTCAATGGGCTGGCTACGTCATCCAGTCACAGATTTTTGTTGAGAGGAAATACTAGATATCGACAGGTTTTTTTGGTCTTAGCTTTAGGAACTCTTAGTACGGGGAATTTACTGATCCCTAACTGCTGCATCAAACGAGTATGAGACATCATCGACCTCTCATTCTAAGTTCTAACAGTGAAGAGATGAACTTGATCTTTTGCCTGCTTCCCAGGGTCATTCAATCTTGCAGTAACTTAGTCATTTAAGCCTCAATTTTGACCTCCAGCAATCATTGTTCTGTGGCTACGTGAAGTTTTCTGATAATAAATCTGCTCCTTGCAAACGTTGGTCTACAACTTGGCAGTATATGTTGTGTTCCATTTTACAAATCTGGTGTTCAGTAATATGTTGCCCTGTCATTGTTCTATGCATCAGAAGGACCACAAGGGAGGTAAAAGGCTCCCCACAGCAAATGGCTAGAGGCAGAATATTCTAATTCGTCAAAGTCTTACCAGAATATTCTACCTTCGCTAACCAGGCTGCATGCTGTTCAGCAAATCTGAGTCCATTTGTCATCAAGCTACATGCAATCTGTCTGCACGCACGTAATTATGTTTGTTTCTCTCAATACGATTTGCCAATAGACTGGAGACTTTTGAATCTCTGAATGATTGGGATTTGGAAACTTGGAAGAGGGAACAAGTTCATGACTTCAGAACTAAAAATAGGTGAAAATTTCAATAACATTATTAGTTTACGTACTGATTGAGTTTGATTAACATGCAGTTTAGCAGCTTCTACAACTTTACTTGCGGCGCTGTTGCCGATGTATAGTTCAAGTTTCAATCTTGCAATAAATGTGTTTTTCGTCACTCTGCTCATGCGGAATCAAATTATAAAGATCTAATAATTAGTAACATGGATGTAACTCAATCAGAAATGATCTCAGAATGATCATGATAAAGACGCCTGATGCATTCAACGCTATATCTACGAAGCAGCAGTGGGCTGGACTTTCTTAGGTGCCCGGTAAATACCAACAACACAAGCATGATCTCGCTCGAATGGTTCAAGAGTAATTTGCTCTTGAGGCTTGAGCTGTTGTTGCTGCAGCTTCTTCACCTCCGCAGCAAATACAGCTTCAGCAGGTGCAGTAGAGTCGATGCAACTGGCCTTGATGGAAATCACGAAGTGCCCACCGCTCTTCAAAAATTTGTGCGCGTTCAATGCCAAGATACGGGCTTGGTCAGGCTGTGCAACATCAACAAAGATGGTATCCACCATACCCACCAACAGGCGGTATTTGAGCGGATGCCGTGCGTCTTCAATGATGGGGATGACATTAGTGCGCTTCTTCGCCAAGTTGACAAGGTCTCGTCCATTGCGAAGAGAGAATTCCACAGCATACACAACTCCCGACGGGCCCACAAGATCCGAGACGTGAGATACGCTGGTGCCCGAAGCAGCTCCCAGGTACAACACATGAGTACCGGGCTTCATCCAGATATTGTCCACTCCTCCCAAAACAGCAGCCGCAAGCTTAGATCTGAAAGGATTCCACTCTCGGTACTCCGTCTTCGTTCCCTCTTCATCGTCAATAGAGATCTTCTTCTCTCCATACACGCTATCTCCGGGAACTAGATTCTTCGTCACGAGCAGGTCCGACTTTGCCTTGGCAATGAATACACCTTCAAATCTGTGTAGCTCAATCATCACCTTGGCTCCTCCTTTCATGCCACCGCCTCTCCCTCCTCGTCCCCCTCTACTTCCTCCCCGCCCACCTCGAATCGTGTCACCTCCACGACCCCCGCGGCTTCCTCCAAAGCCACGGCCGCCCCTGCCACCTCCCCGATCGCCTCTGCCTCCTCGTAGCGCCCCTCCTCTCGTCCATGGCGGCCTCATTGTACGATAGCCTCACCTGTACCCACACAACCACACTATACGAGACTCGCCTCAAAGCCTAGCAATTCAACAACGAGGTTACCTAGTCTGAAAACTCCACAAACCAAATGAAGGAGCAGACACTCTCATACATTGAAGCTAAGCTTGGTGTTATTTATGGTGTTTGGAATTCGGAAGTTTACTTTTGCTTTCATTTAGAATTTTACTTTCATCAGTTGTGATCCACCACTTTTAGTTGTGAACTACTTCATCACTTTTAGTTCTAGTGAAGGCTCACTATTTTAACCGAGGCGTAAAGGAGGCTTTAAATATAGCTCCAGTAGATAAAAGATTAGAAATAGCTTCTATGACAAAATTAGAATGATGAAAAGTAGAGGGATGATTGGATTTTTTCAGGGAATGAGATGGTGGAAATTTTAACCATGGAAGATGATAGCCTTCTGTTATCCAAGACATGACTAAGGTAAGTGTACAAAAAGAAGCCCAAAACTTAGTTCTTTGTTTCAATCAATGGCATACTTTCAACCCTGGCAAAGTGGATTTTGAAGAGTTAGTCAATCTTGAATATTCTGATTCAAGTTCTAGATATCCAAGATCAAGTGTGGAAGGCTTAGGACCATCTGTTCCATATAAAATTCAATAGAGGTTATGTTTATCAAACATATGTTAATTAATAAAGTGATCATAACAATGATAGTAGGAATGCATGAGATCACACATAGTGTATAAAATATAAAAGCACACTTTATTTGGAGATAAAGTCTGATTTATGAAGCTAAGTATAAAATTGTTCTGGGTTTGGAATTAAAAAATAAATAAAAAATATGAATGAACATTGACAAAATTCAAAAAAAGAAGAAGGGAAAGTTCCGAATATGCTGCTAAGAAATGAGGAAAAACTTTGTCCTTAGCAATTTGTGAGAATGTGTTGCAATAGGAGTACTAACAATGTGTTCTATGAGGAGCTCTATGAGGGACCCGCCTGGAAATTTCTATCTACGTGCCCACTTGTCAAGGGTTGCTAAAGAAAGCCCCCATAGACCTGGGGGGAGGTGCATGGGCGTACTCTAACATAAAAAGGTAAAAAGAGGGGGAGAAGGAAAAATGAGAAAAAAATAGAATTAAGCGTTGATATCTCTTTGACCATAACTCCACCGGTTAGGTTATTGTACCTTCGGAAAGCTTTTGACGAGGAGGGGTGCATCAAAGTTGTTTCGTCACTATCGGACTTACAGTGAGGAAGCTATGGATTTTTGAGTGATTTTTGACATCATAATGTGAATTAAATTATGAAAAATGGAATATGGGAGAGTTTTATGTCATTCTTGGCATTGTCGGAAAGCTCTCGATGAGTAGGGGTGCACCAAAGTCATTTCGTAACTTTTGGACTTATGGTGTGAAAGTTATGGATTTTTAATAAAATTTCATCACCATAAATTGAATTAAATTATGGATAAATGAATCTAAAAATAATAATAAAAGCAAAAGCATGGCTAAATCACGAGGGGCATCAACGGGCCAGACTAGTTGTTGTCTATAAGTAGAATATGAAAAATTACATTGATCTTTAATTTTAAAAAGGAAATAATTATAAAAAACTCTATATTTAAGATATATAAAATATAAAATAGAATTTATAAATCAAATAATTATTCTTTAAATATTTAAATTGATCTTGAATAAGATTTAAAAATATTAAAATTCAACTTTCTAGAACAATGTTCAATGCATTATATATATTTCAATTTAATGGTAAATGTTATAATTTCTTTAAATTTGATTTTTTTAAGGTTTTAGGGTGTTCTGAAAACAAGAATATAATATTAAATCATTTAGCATTATTGGAAAAAATAAATTCAATAATGATAAATTGATTGTAAATTCTATGTAATAAATGCAATTTTCTAAAATGAAGCGAAAATAAGTGATATTATGTAGTAATGTGAAAAATACAATATGATTACAATAAGAGTTGTCATTTTATTTCTACAAAGAAACATGTGTTAAATTTGGAATTTCATATAAAAATGAAAACCGATGCCTTGTAAAAATCATCAACATGACAATTAAAATCTCCATATCATCATATTTTTATATATGTGATAAAATATATATTAATATTAAATGAAATACACATAAATATAAAATGCTAAAAAAAAATTGGAAATTATAAATAGTTTTTGAAGAATTTCACATAAATTATTTTTTGAAATTGCCAAAATGTTGAAAAATTACCAATTTTCACACTTCTTAATATTATTTGAGTAATCAAGTATGAGTTTTGGAGGAAGAAAGAGTTGGTCTTGTGATCAAATTCATTCTAAGTCACTCCCAAATGATATGGGATAAGAATAAGGCTTGCAAGAGCATGTGAATTCTCACTACACCATCTTTTTCAGTAGATTTTGGTGCACAATTGAGCATAGAAAATCATCTTATTTTGAAATGTTTCCATCTAAGAAAAGGTAGAATGCCAAGTCATCTTCCACTTCCAATTATGTTTTTGTCATTTGAAATTTTTATGCATGAGATATGGACAAAATTAAGTAAGGTAGAGAAAAATGTGCATGAGTTGAATGATGAGAAAATGTGTTATAATCAGACTTTCGAGGCTCAATTGTGCATAGCACACTAACTTATTTTGAGTATTGTTCAACTAAGAAAAGTTGCATAATCCAGCAATCTTGACAAATACATTGACTTTCTGAGAATCTTGACAAATACATTGACTTTCTGAGAAATTTTTGGTTTACTTTTGATTAGTATCCAATTCTCAGAAATTTGGAGCTCATATTGTTCTTCATTCATTTTGTAATTTATATGAGTGTCATTATCATTACAATAATCTTGTCTGATCCTTTTCAATGAGGTGACCTCCCCCGGACCTCCCTAGATCAATATTTGTTTGCCTAGCTTCAGGAGGCAAATGTCATGTGATTTTACTTCAAGAAAGGGATTGGAGTGGTTTGTATAGTTCTCCATTTTAATTACAAGGCTGAAATGAGTCTTAATTGTGACAGGGTTATCAAGGACAGAAAGTGGAAGGTGATTACAGGCGCTTTCAACTTCCCCCGCACCACCACAAGTGCCTCATACGTGTAGCGCAAATACTACATCACCCTCCTTCACCATTACGAGCAACTCTATTATTTGGATCCACTGGGCTCCTCGTATCTCCTCCAAGGAAGCACTTTAACATACAGTGTGATACACGAATGACTGGTCACAGTCCATGCTCTGTCATTTGCTTGCTAGATTTGGACATGAGAGGATGCTAGAAAAAACCATAAACTGTGATTTAACCATCAGTCCGTATGGACAACACCAGTAGCGGCACCGAGCCCTGATCCTGCAAGCAAATTGAGTACGCACCTGCTGCGGAGGCACATGCAGAGGAGCCAAAAGTAATTAATGCAGAAGGGAAGAAAATCCGAAAGAGGAGGCTTGCCCCAATGCCAGTTATGGCACCAGGCTCGTGTGCTACTCCCTTCTTTCCACACTTGATATACAAAAATTGCGTTACATCGCATACTTGCATTTGTGTCTCTATGCTCGAGCTCAAGCGTTTGTCAGTCAATTTCTGGGACTGACCATCTTTAGAGTTTGAACGTAACACTGTGAAGATAGACTCTAAAGAAAGAAATCTAATGGATTTAGTAAGTTGCCATAACTAGGCCTTCAATCATTGAGAGTGGTCACAAACAGTTGTATTCTGCAAATTCAAGAGAGAAAAGGGGTGTCACAGTTCACGATTCTCCTACGAGACTCACTTCTTTCCCACTTTCCAACGCTATTCACAGCTCACAATGAGAATTCCAAAAATCGGTACCGATCAGTTGGTGGATGTCGATGCTTAAGGTGTGCTGGTGCTCTCCGTCAAAATAACGCGGCATGTCGGACAAGAATTTCTCACGGTAAACCATTCACAAATACAAGGGCGATGAAAAAAATGAGGGCAGGGTAACTGTAAAACCTCCTCCCCTACTGCAAAATCTTCGAGACAGATGCCACACGTCGCCACACTCGTGACACGAATAGTGGGCAACGCCTCCACTAGAGCAGGCAAAGCAGGAGTATTATGGATATGAGCCCCGATATTGACATCTGCATCCACGTCGTCGAATCGTAAGTGACTAGGACCGCCGCCTCCTCTCCTTGGATCCACAAAGCCTGCCCAAAAAAAACTCCTCTGCTACACTATTATAACAAAACAAATTTAAAACATAGTATAAAAAATTTAATGTAAGATATTACATACCTGCTAGGAGAATGCCTCTGCGCTCATAGTATCAGTGACACGAAGTGGCGGCAATCCGTCACTATCCATGCCTAGAGACTGCACACAATCGAACTATTACTTCACAATGATCACTCTTTACTATGTCGGAAAAAGTCTACCCCCCTTTTTTAACCCCAAAAGGTCCTAGTGTCTAGAAATTGGATCATAAACAGATTCAAAGCTTTCTCATACAATCTCAAATGACTTTCATCCAAGTTACCTTTGCAAGCCTATTAAATTGTCTACTAATTAAAATAAATCTCTTGTGATGGGGACATGTTGATAATATTGGAGAGGCCTCCAACTGCAAGTATGTTAAATTTGTTGGGTAGACTTCATGTTTCCAAAGGTCCTCTCATGTACACCACATGTGCATCTAATATCTATTTTTCAGGCTAGCATCTACCTGTGTTCAAAGGGACCCTGCGTCAGTTTATTAGCCATGCCGGAAAAATGAAACCCGATCTCAGATTTACATCTCAGAGTTGTGCGTATTCTTATCACACAATGACTCGCATCCACTGCAACACCACCGAAATTGAGACTTACTGGCACGCAGAGGTCTATCTTCAGTCGAGACCGGCTCAATTATTTAGAATTCACTTCAATTCGAAATCCTGTATCCAATGTCAAGTACAGTACCCATTGTCAAATAAAAAACCAAACAGCTCGTTGTCAAGCGAGCTGCAAGCAAACATGAACTTCAATTCTTCGATTTGACTTGAATGTTGGATGGTAAATCCCGAGGTTTAAAGCGCACAGAATGCAGGTCATAGAAAAATGCTAACTAAAACAAAACTCTGCACATTGTCGCCACACAAGACCTCAGACAATTAGCGAAGCATGCCAACAATGTATTAGCGAACAAAGAGAGTCCTAGACAATGAATTTTCACCGAGAATCGTGCATTCCAAAACTTACCAGCAAACGATCAGATAATGCGTGATCAGCCATGTCAGTAAAGCGAAACATGAACTCAGATTTTCATTTCAGAGTTCTGCGTATTCTTATCACACAATCACTCGCATTCACTGCAACACTAGCGAAATTGAGACTTTCTGGCACGCAGAGGTCTATCTCCAATCGCTTCCAGCTCAATTGTTTAGAATTCACTTCAATTCAAAATCCTGTATCCAATGTCAAGCAGTACTCATTGTCAAACAAAAACTAAACAACTCGTTAAGCGAGCTGCATGCAAACGCTTCAATTCTTCCATTTGAATTCAATGCTGGTTTGCAAATCCCAAGGTTTCAAGTGCACAAAATGCAGGTCATGGAAAAATGCTAACTAAAACGAGACTCTACACACTGTCGCCACACATGACCTCAGACAATTAGCGAAGCATGCCAACGATGTGTTAGCGAACAAAGAGAGTCCCAGACAATGAATTTTCACCGAGAATCGTGCATTCCAAAACTTACCAGCAAACGATCAGATAATGCGTGATCAGCCATGTCAGTAAAGCGAAACATGAACTCAAATTTTCATTTCAGAGTTCTGTGTATTCTTATCACACAATCACTTGCATTCACTGCAACACTACCGAAATTGAGACTTACTAGCACGCAGAGGTCTGTCTTCACTTCAATGTCTTCTAGAGCAGCAGGATCGACTAGCTCGCTTTTAATTTCCACATTTCGCCCGGTTTAAAATCATTGGAAACTAGAGCTAGCCTCCCGACAGGCTGAGCCTCCTTCACAGTTCCTAAAGACGACATCCCACCCTCCAGACTGTTTGAAACTCCATGTCTGCTTCAATTTTTGCTGAAGCCAGTCCATTGCGGGATTTCAAAAATGCACCTGTCAATTTCAACCCCGCTCAACCCCGCTCAACCGCGCTCAACCCCGCGAAGTTTGAAACTCTGCAGCCTACAATAAAAGTCTCCAAAACAGTGACGAAGCAAAGACTCTTCTTCTCAGTAGTTATTCTATTCTTGATTGGATTTTTTTTCCTTAACCCCTAAAGGTCCAAGCATGCAAAAAGTGCTTAATATACAGAAATGGACATCAATTTCTCATTTGTCATGCACTTTTTGTAATGTGGATTTTTATTGTAGATTTTGTGGGAAGTTAGCTTCATGCATGTGTAGACCAATTAGAAAGGGGAGGATTTGAGAAAAAATTATGCCTCATTTCATGATGGAGG
Source organism: Pohlia nutans (assembly GCA_022496805.1). Classification (NCBI taxonomy): domain Eukaryota; kingdom Viridiplantae; phylum Streptophyta; class Bryopsida; order Bryales; family Mniaceae; genus Pohlia; species Pohlia nutans. The sequence continues at coordinate 39,114,342 of CM040085.1, forward strand.
TTCACTCAAAAAATTTAAGATTTTAGTGTAAAAGTGCTCTAGAAAAAATCAACTCATCAAATTAAGCAACCAAAACAACTCTAAAAGTCACTACACTTCATCCACAAATCGTCAATATCTTATTCGTAATCGAATTACAAAAGAATTTTTAATTTTATGTTTCAGATTTAATTTTTAATTAAAGTGACATTAGTCACACTTGATGTTGAAAATAAATATCATAAACTTAGGGATAGCTGTCCAAAAAAAAATTCAATTTTAAGAGTGCAAAAAAAAAAAGTCAAAATCAAAATTTTGAGGTCAAATTTCAATCAGTAAGATTTTAGCCAATAAAAATCCAAAATTCATGAAACATGTGATTCTAGTCAAGATGTACATTCTTCCTATCAAAATGAGGCATTTTGACTTTACAAAAAAAGTTTATTTTTACATAGAAATTTCATTCAAATAATAATAGGTCTAAATATAGTCCAATCTAAGTGAAATTAAACACAAGCGTAGAATCCCTTTTGTACAACAACATATCCAAATTTTACTTCATGATTCCAATTTCTCAATTTATAAAAGCAATTCATATTGTGTCCAACTACTTAATTGAGTTGCTGTAAAACATAAATTTCTAAACATTTTAACCCTTAATTGCACAAGCGTCCATTTTTTGAACGATGAACAAATTTTATCCATGTTTTCTCATTTGTCATGTACTATTTGCAGTGTGCATTTTTTATTGTAGATTTTATGCGAAGATAGCTTCATGCATGTGTGAATGGATTAGAAAGGGGATGATTTGTGAGATTTTTAAACCTCATTTCATGTTGAACTGTTTCACCAAAAATTTCTAATAACGTAGTTCAAAATAGTTCAAAAGTGCTCTTGAAAAAGTAAACTCATAAAATTAAGCAACCAAAAACTCTCCAAAAACCACTACACTTAGAGTATTACATTTCAACCCATCACAACAAATTTCATCCACAAATTGTCAATATCTTATTTGTAATTGAATTACAAAAGAATTTTGAATTTTAAGTTTCTAATTTTATACAAAAAGATTGAAGATTGCAATCATAATTATTAGATCTAATTGTAAGGAGAGAATCTAAAATTCATAATGTACATCTTTTATTCATTCATCAAGTCCAAAATATCCCTACTAGTTGCATTTTATGATGCATCTTTGCAATCCTCCAAATCTGGAGAGGGCTATCGGCATTTAGGGGTTAATAGTTTTTAAAGACATTTTCTCCATTTATCCCATCATAGTAATTTATTTAAAAATAAAGATGCTAAAATCAATAACGGATTTCTACATATTTAGTAACATATATCTATCTACAAAACAATTAGAATCATAATGTTGTTTGTACAGCGTGGGTACAACGTTCTGGGTTAAATTATAATTAATAGTAAAAATATCTGATAAAAAAAAGCTGGTAAAACGACAGATAAAAACAAAGGATAAAAATAGATGATAAACATAGTTGGTCAAAAAAACTTGTAAAACTAAGTGAAAAAAGTTAGATCTTATCAAAAGTAGAAAAAAAGAAGTAAAATTGGATCTTTTTTAAGGTAAAAATAAAAGCTAATTCAATATTTGAGCATTGACGTTTAATGTCAAGGATTAGTTTGCAGATTTTTAATCATTGACATTGCAAATGACCAGGATGGATGAGTCAAGATGAGAAGTAATTAGATCTTTGATCAATGACAAGGATAAATCGTATCACAATTAGACGTAAAAATAAAAAGTAACAGTCATTGACTTCAAGACTGACGGCTTGGATAGAAGATAATTGCCCAATATTGTCACGGAATCAATGCTTGGTAATCTTTCTCCGTTATTTCCGTTCAAGCTATTAGGGTAGACGTGTCGATGACAGCGGGGGCCGGCTGCTGCGTGGTGTGGAATTTGGGGTGTGGGGTGCAGGGGTGCCCGGTGCGGGTTTCGGGGTGCGAGTGCGGTATATTCTTGAAATATTTTGTCATGTCAGCAGTGCCACGTGGCAGTTTGGGGTTTAGGGTTTAGAATTTAGGGTTTAGGGTTTTAGAATTTGGAGTTTATGGTGTAGAACTTGAGGTTTAGGGTTTAAAATTTGGAGTTTAGGGTTTGTTTTTTCAAAGTCAAAGAATATTAGGGTTGTTCTGTAGAATCCCAGGCAAACTTGTAATCTACAAGTCAGCACGGCATCAAATGAGCACAGGAAAAAACTAGAAGGAAATTCCCAACCCCCCGAATTAGGGTATGCTAAACTATTTCAAGTTGGTCCATCCACTTACTAGATGATTCAATGTGCCACAAGTATGATAAATCAAAGTTTATTTTTTTAAAAGTAGTTTCATGCACATTTTGCTGACAGCATGTCAGTAGATTCAAGTGATCCACCCTTTTGAGAAAGTAAGAAAAGAAATGAATGTCAACAGAACTTGAGAGTATCAAATGACAGCAACACACATTTGGTCCTCTTCACACAATTTTTACCACTTCAAATACTTGAATGGGAAGGGCTTCGCCACCAAGGAGTTGGAAGAAGAAACGATGAGACTTAAGCATCACTACAAAATGTCAGAGAAGATCCCACAAGAGCTAATCCTTAGAACAAAACAATCCTAATACATCATGAGTAGTGAAACCAACACTTTCCTTCCAGAGCATATCCTGGAGGTTTGGGAATTCTTTTGTTTTTCTTGAGCTTATATTACTGGCTCCTTCAATGGGCTGGCTACGTCATCCAGTCACAGATTTTTGTTGAGAGGAAATACTAGATATCGACAGGTTTTTTTGGTCTTAGCTTTAGGAACTCTTAGTACGGGGAATTTACTGATCCCTAACTGCTGCATCAAACGAGTATGAGACATCATCGACCTCTCATTCTAAGTTCTAACAGTGAAGAGATGAACTTGATCTTTTGCCTGCTTCCCAGGGTCATTCAATCTTGCAGTAACTTAGTCATTTAAGCCTCAATTTTGACCTCCAGCAATCATTGTTCTGTGGCTACGTGAAGTTTTCTGATAATAAATCTGCTCCTTGCAAACGTTGGTCTACAACTTGGCAGTATATGTTGTGTTCCATTTTACAAATCTGGTGTTCAGTAATATGTTGCCCTGTCACTGTTCTATGCATCAGAAGGACCACAAGGGAGGTAAAAGGCTCCCCACAGCAAATGGCTAGAGGCAGAATATTCTAATTCGTCAAAGTCTTACCAGAATATTCTACCTTCGCAAACCAGGCTGCATGCTGTTCGGCAAAGACACCCTATCTGCATGGGCAAAGACTTAGTGCAGAATGATTTGGGATTATGTATGGTTGCTGAGAGGTGAGCTGTTACTAATTTCTGCACTGGCTGGTAAAACCTCACGAGCTTTTCAGCTTTCTCATGTTGTGATTCAAGGAAGATATCCTTGCAGAGACAATGGCAGCCATGACGAGGGAATCATTTCCTAAATTTTCTACCACATTACTTGAGTACGCTACGTTCAGTTGGAAGAATCGGCCCTCGGAGCTTTTGGAACAACGTTAGCCGTTAGCCACTGTCTGCAGTTGCTTGAACACTCTAAGCCTCTCATGTATCAACTGGAAAAAGTGAACGTCGTCCTCAATCCAGGTATGACTGACCCAGAAAGTTCACTTTTAATCTGCTATTTCTTGTCGGTATTCTGGTATTGAACCTCACACTCAGCTATGCTACGATAAACTCTGTTACGCTCTTGCTTGTTTCATGATGTAGGTGCTTTGTACATGCAGCTTATTTCATGTTAAGGATTAGAATTTAGTTTTTTCAGTAGCAACATAGTAAGCAACGTAGGTACCAGAGGTCATTGAGCACATATAGTGGGGTAATAGCAAGCAGCTAGCATAGTGAGTGTCCCTATAACTCCTCATTGGTCACCTAGGAACAACGAAATTAAACACCATTTTGACCAATGTAGACAATTTTAGATTACATTCACTTGTAAAAGTAACACTTAGTTGAATAATAAAAAGTAGAAATTAGCTTGATTCTTTTTGGATAAAAAAATGTTGTTTAATTTGAAATTAGGTACTGCATTTATAGGGACAGCTACCCTTTTATGCAGTTTGTATCCCAAGGGTTGTAATTCCAGTAAAAGCTGATTATCCAGCTGTTTCATCCTTTTATGTACAATAGCTACAAAGATTAAGTAATTCCTACATCCGTATCATCGGTGTATCGGCCAGATGCCGTGGATCATCAGGAGCGTCCATGCCGGCTGCAAAAATCCAATAACAATTTTCTGTCAGGTATTATTCAGGTCCAACTTAGATTGCACAGTATCAAGGAACCCCAAACCTTAATTGGTGCCAAAATCGATTTTTATTCAGTTTGTTCAATGTTCCAACTTTCCTACGAGTCCAAGGAACATGAATGAGCATGAAGAGAAGGTGCCATGCTATTACTATTTGAAATAACAACGTTTCAAGTTTCTTCTCTGAGGCAGGTTGTACTGTTAATGCATCATAAATACAATGGATTATTATAAGCTTGTTATCTCACATGATGTTGGTTCAAATTTGAAGCTTGTTGCTTTGACTTCTGCAATCTAAAGTGGTCATGAGTTGGGCTATCAGAGATCAATTATCACTAGATAATCTGTCTTTCTCATACCACAAACGTACTAAAGAAGTACCAAAAAATGATGTTGATTTTGTCACTCTTAACGACATTCTTTTGGACATTGTTCCCGGCACTTCTGTGTTGAAAAATAGTTCGTGTTGATATGTGCATCTAACTGGGTGGATTGTGTGATGATAAAGATTTACCTGAATCATGAAGTGCAGGTCGAAGCGGCCGGCTTTCAAGATCCCACGCGTTTCTTGCTGCTAATGAGCCTTCATTAGGGTTCACTGAGGCATCCTCATCTTGCACTTCATCACTTTCCTGGCCTTTCTTTTGAAGGTTTTTCTTGGCTTTGTGACGCCACCCAAGAATAGCTTCCGCTGTTTTCTCTTGAAAGATGGCTTTCTTGTAGTGAGTGCCCATCTACACAACAGATTGAGCGTCTCAAATAACCCATCGATCAGTAACAGCAATAAGCAACGTTATGGAAGGGATAGGGTTTAGGGTTTCTGAGAGCTAGGGTTTCGTACCTGGGTGACAAGAGCATATAGCGGAAGTGTGCTGTAGCTGCACAGTATTTGGACCAACGTTCCCATGACCAAGCGTATGATGACCGGCCACGCTTTTCCCATGACACACGAGTCAAACCCAAACGTTGCCTGCAAGTGAAGGAGCTTGAAGATTAGTCACAGAATGATTCTAGTCAAGTGAGCTTGCTACATGCCATATTTACATTACAGTACAATACATTAAATTACATGTTTACAATGCCATGCCATGCCATGCCATGCTTGTGACATTCAAGAGCATATTCTGGAAACTTCGCCATATTAACGAGTTCCAATACTACTTACCATCATTGCTGGAAATTGTGAGTTTGGCAACAATTAATGTTGGAGGTTGGAGGGTTGGCTTACGAGGATCCACAGGAAGAAGGCGAGCTCGAATGCGTTCTGGAACAGGATGAAGTGAATGAGGGAGAGCAGCAGGCGTGGTCGATTGAACCAGAACAAGGAATCGCGAGCCTTGACAATGCTCACGCCGATAATTCCTTGTGACTGCGCTGTCTCCAGTGACAATTGTTGGATGATGTGTTGCAGCTTTGTCCCCACGATGAGAATCATCTGCATGGAGCCATGGACCAAATATTTTTATATATATGTGCACATGGTCATGTCAAAAGAATGCTTTGCCTTGAGGTTGATTAACACTCTATCAAAACCCTTGTGTCTTTTACTGATCGTGAAAACAGCTAGTACAGAAATTAGAGCATATATTGTTAGGTCACTTACAAGGAGGGGCAAAAATGCAATCCAGAAGTACGTATACCACACTGCAGCAAACAAACGACCATGCTGAATATTATTCTATTTAGTGTCATCCACGTGGAGGTGCAATAAAAAAAATAGTGTATGATACTCTGGTGATAGAATGGTGAATAGAATATAAGGAGAAGGGAAGGTGAGAACTCACTGTGGACATTGAGAAGTAGAAAAATGACCACGAACACCCACAAGGAGGTACTGTTGACACACCCATGTACATAGTAAATTGTAAGTCAAGTGCATGTACGAGAATCATGGTTTCCATATTCAGAGCACAGTCAAGGTTTAAGGTTTTAGGGTTTAGGGTTTTAGGGTTTAGTGCACCTGATTCCAACAACTACTTTGAAGTCATCTTCCAGTGTGCGCTTGATATACGAATGGAAATCAAACTTGTTAGTCAAGTTGTGAGTCTGCAGCACTCACAGTAACGCAACACTTTAGATCAGCTGCTTGCTTCGTAACCCATTTGAATCGGATCCCCTTACATTGTGTTTAACCCCTAAAGGACCAAGAGGCCCCCTCAGGTTTCTTTTAGCAGTTTTGAGAAGGGTCATATGGAGACTATCTTTCGTCCAATTCTGTTTATTTATTGACCAACAAGTACAATGTGCTTCATAGATTCCGGTGATATAAAATTTGGGCCCATCTGAATTATATTGTCCACAATATGATCAATTGAATCCTTGGTCCTTTAGGGGTTAACTGCAAATCAAGAGGCACTGAAGAAGACATTCATGAAGCCCTTACAACAATATAATGAAGAAGACCTTCATGTCCTGAAATAACAGATGCAACGAATCACGTTTCCTGAAAAGCTTGGAGGTTCATTTCAATTAGGGTAATATGCAAAATAGGCCGGAGACAATAATGATTCGGTGAATGAAGGCATTAGTGCTTGTATCTCATTCCAATTTCAGGAACCGCGTTTCATTGAAATCTATATATGGAGGAAGACACTCATGAAACCCTTTTACGAAGAAGACATTCGCGAGTTGCTTACAACGATGAAGCCCAGACGAAGGGACAAGTACTCTTCCTTCACCACTGCACTGCCGAATTGCCGAAAGAAACTGACCTGCATCCACCAAAACACTCCTCGTGATGAACTCATTGGATTCTTGTACGAGCAGCTAGTACCTCATTCAATCAGTTTGAACAGAAGGGGATTAATACTTACGAACCAACTGAGTATTGAAGCGTAAGACAAGGGATGCTGATTTGTGGACGCTACGTATGTCTTGGTCCGCTTCAACTTGAAACCCTTCCGCAAAGCTGCACACAAAAAAGGGTTACAACCATCGCAATTGAAAGCTGAAACAGGGCTTAAACCCTAAACCCTAAACCCTTTCGCAAAAGAAGGGTACCACCATCGCAATTCTCAACAAGCCAAGCAAAGGAGGTCGATGGATCGGTTAAGTTGCACCTGCCACGCTGTCGTAATCCTCAGCTCGTGTCTCTTCTTCCCATTTGCGCCACCCGAGCATCTTGTAGAAGCCCAGGAAGACAGTGATGCAACTGTACGCCACGTGAACGCATGTCATGACGAAGATGAAGATGTGGAGCTGGTGCAGACCTTCTTGTGATATGATGTGCACCTTGCCCTGCATCGATCACAGATCATCCTACTCACTTCGTAAATCCTCTAGGATAAGAAGCAATCCTCAAACGAGATTGAGGTCTGACAAGAATCAAAAGTAAGAAGAGCATGAATGTTGCAATTGAAGCCGTGACAACCCTGAATTGCAAGAAGCAATCCTCACTGAACGATCGAGAATGAGTCTGATAAAACGAAAAGTAAGAAGAGCATGAATGTTGCAATTGAAGCCGTGACAACCCTGAATTGCAAGACCTACCGTGGGGCATTTGCGTGCAGTTTCAGCCAAGTTGCGCATGTGATGAGGGTCCAAGAGTTTCCGGGCCCGAGAGGGGACGAGATTAATCTCCAGGAGCTTGCGGCTGGATCCATAGTCGCCTGTCTCGTCACGCGCCTTGGGATCGTAAGCGCAGGGCAGCATGAAATCCGCCCACGACTCCGGCATGCACAGGTTGATGATGGAGCCTTGGAACACCACCAGCAGCAACGAGATGAACCCCATGATCATCAACTCCTCCTTCATCTTCTCCAGCGCCTCAAACAGCGGCTTCTGTTTCTTCTCCTTCAGTTTCTGCACATCAGTGATCCAATCCTAGAGGTCAATCGAGTCTACATCTTTGTTAGTTTACGTGCCCCACATGGCAACAAAAAAAGTCTGAGATGATCAATCTTCCCAACAATTGAACCAGCTAGGATAGCAAGCACAAAATTCTGCAGGAAAAAAAAATGAGAATAGATCTAAAGCGAAAAAAAACTACGAAAATTGTAATGCTGTAATGCTGTCACAGATCCACATAATTGGAGTGTTGGATCGATTCTTACATGGCCAAGGAAGTGAATGAGGCGCTCTGCGAGCACAGACACGAAAACAATCACTGTGCACACCGCGGCGACCGCCCATGTCGGCGTTTGCTCTAACGTGTACGCCATCGCTCGATCTCTAGCTGCATCAATTCAATAGATCCCTGCAGTGCAACAAGTTCTGTAATCTTCTACGCAACGATCGTCATGTTACTAAGCTTCGATCAATCCATTCCTTCTAGATCGTTGAGTCAACAAACTCTGAACGTTCCTGGCATGGAAGCTTCGATCACTTGCTAGCACGTTTCTCGTTTGCAATCGGAACCAGTACGTACCTGAGGCGAGTGGCATGCGTATGCTTTAAATGATCGTGGAATGTGGAACAACAGGGACGCAGCTGGCCGCTGATAAGATAAGCTGGAATCACTCTGTCGATGTGAAAGACTTTGTGTTCTGTGATCGACTAGTCATCAATGGTAGCAGCTGGCTACAGCATTGCACGCCGAAACGGCTGAGCCCCAAAAGACCCTGCCACGGCCAGCTACAAGTCCCACCTCACCGTGAAGCACCAAATATCAATCCAGGCTTGGTTAAACTTCAGCAATTTATAGCAAATGCAACATAATGGAACAAAAGACCTTTCACAAAGTCCAACCTACTGAAACGTCTCTACTGAAATGTCTGTCCAAACCTACTGAAATGTCTCTACTGAAATGTACGTCCAACCTACTGAAATGCCTATCCACTTGACTAGCATGTATCAATGTGAAGATTTGAAGAATCTAGAAGTAGGTTGGATAGGCGTTTTAGTAGGTTAGACTTTGTGACAAGAGAATGAGATGTAATCATGATCCTCTTTGAAGAACACACATTGTTGTCTTTTTGTTACATACTTTCTACAATAGATTTATCTGTAAAGTCAAGCAAAACAATTCCATAAGAGGAAAGACAAGGTAGAAATGATATTACAGCTTGAAAGGTGGAAAAAACAATTTTTGTCTTCTTCTTTTTCGACAAATCACAACGCACTGCGTTGTCAGGGAGATTTGAACCTCGCACCTTATTGAAGCTAAAGAAGCTCCCCCTGAGGCACACTCAAGTTCCCACTTCGGAATCTTCCCGTACCCCACACCAATCCACATGTTTGTCCAAAGCAAGTGTTTGGCGCCTTCAGTGGGTGACAATCTCTACGGTTTCTATTTGAAGGCTACCCCTCCTTGCTACTTTATGAATGACTCTAATGTGTCACTAAAAATCACAACCAAACAACAATAGCAACAAATAGAAAAAACCCCAAAAGGGTGTCATGTAAGAGTTCTTATTCCGAACCATAAAGGAGAGAACAAAAGATGTCCCTCTTTACCCCAAGCTCTCTTTCTATTTACATATGAAATAGACATCAATTGATGCATATCCTTATAAGATATTATTAGTGTTAAGGGTTTCTTCTCTTCACCTCATGACTAATTTCATGGGTTTTTTTTCTTTAGTTATCTACATTTAGGTTGACTAAACCTCTTATTTATATAATTATCCCTTCAACTATTTTTTTACACCGTCGCTTAGGACTACCGTAATTGTCATTTTTTTTTGAGACACTGTGTCACATCCCTTTCAAATGGATGCATGGACCTTGCAAGAGACACGGTGAAAGTCCACGGTGAGCAAAACAGAGGTTTTACAAGAAATAAGGTGGTAAGTTCGTGGTGAGTAGGGGGACCCGGGGATGACGTCCCTAGCTTTGCAAGAGATAAGGTAAACATCATGATGAGTAAGGTGGAACCCGAAGTAGAACCTTGTGGTACTCTGTAAGGAGGGACCTTGCAAGAAACACCGTGGAGAAACCAAGAGGTGTCCCATATGGACATCTCATGATATGTTTTGTGAGAGGACTATATATGCTTGAAGATCTAGCAAAAGGACTGACCCATGGGTCCTAAGAATGCGTGGATGTGAGATGTGAAGGGGTCGTGAGTCAATACTCAATAGTTATGGCTCTTCAAAGTTGGCATTGTCCTAAGACTCATGAATGAGAATTTAGAATGGGACTCAAGGTTCATAATGATTCCATCAAAAGAATGGGACTTGTGCCTTAGTTTTAAAAAATAAAATAAGATTCAAAAAAATGAATCAAAGTTGTGACTATTGAACTAATATGTATTCCTATAGAAAGGAATAAAAGACGTGGTGACTCTTGGAACCATAATGAATCACATGTGGTTGTGCTAAAAGTTGAAGGATTAAGTACGACATGATTATAATTGTGTGCTCAAATTCACCTTAGGTTGTCATGTTCAGAGAACGTACATTACAATTAGATAAAAAACTTTAGAGGTTGGCTCTAAATAAGTGTTGTAATCAAGTCACTTATTTTATAGTGTTAAAATAAGATATTTTTTCAAGTATTCATCATTTGCGTGGATTGATGCAACTATATTTAGTATTTAGGAATGGCCAAATGAAGTTTAATTCCTAGCCAAGTACTATCCCGAGTACTATTTGAAAAATATATTTGACGCCACAAGTCACTACAACAATAGTTGTCTGATCTAACTCCCCTTACCTTACTCAATGTCCGTTCTCACTAAACATAGTCAAATGACCATTTCTACAAATGACTGGAACTCTAAAAGTGCCCGTTCTTACTCATTTCACTCATATGAGTAATAGTAATAGTAATAGTAATGTCGGACAAAGACCCCAAATGGTGAATACAGTTGGGGAACAAAAATTTGTATGGGAACGGCATGTAAACATCATTGGGAACATAACTGAGTCATCTAAAAAGAAATAAAAATAAAAAAGAACATGCCACTTTGTTTTTGGAAATTACAAATACGGTAGGTTTGTAGCAGTTCTAGCAAAAATAAATTCTAAAAGTAAGTGCCGAAATTATAGGGAATTTATTTTTCCAAAAACAACTGTAAGGGAAAATAATGGATTTCACGGAATATTTTTTTGATGAAATATATTTAAAACAAAATAATAATTATTCAGGAGAAAGGTGGGTAGTTTTTGCCAAATTTCACATAATTTTTTTTTAATTGTCAAAATGTTGAAACATTACCATTTTTGCATTTCTTACTATTATTTGGGTGATTAGGTAGTTCATGTTCGATTCGTAAGTGGCCTTTGCATTTGAGTCCTATGGCATGCACTGGAAGAATAGAAAGGGAATAGGGTGGTTGCACTTAATTCAAACATGTACAAATGGACACCTATTGTAGTGAATTGTTACGAATATATATACACACATTTTCTTCTCATTTAACCCATGTACATTCTTCACAACTTTTCTGAATTTTGTCCATACGATATCTCATGTATAACAAACTTCAAATCACAAAATTCTTTTTGGAGGTGGAAGGTGATTTGGCCTTCTAACTTTTCTTTGTTGATTTTTTTTCAAAATAAGATCATTAACTATGCTCAATTGGGCACCAAAATCTACTGAAAAATATGGTGTAGTGAGAATTTTTGCAAATATTTATCCCATATCATTTGGGAGTGGATTGGAAATCAATGAATTTTATTACATGATCATCTCTTTCTCCCTCCACAAAAGTTTAACTAAATTTTTTATATTTTTGAACTATAGCCATCATGGATATATAAGACGTGTTTGTACTTTGTTTGAATCGCAATTTTTTTTATTTTTTTATTTTTTGTGTCTATCACTCTTGCTTATATATAATTCCTATCCTTTATTAATCATGACAGGTGGTTTAGGTGTTCCCGTACACAAGCTACTGATTGCATACCACTGGGAGTACATACTGAAATATACACATGGGTGGTCCAGCGTGGAGAATTTAAAAAAGGCCGTTGCCTTTCCCAATGGCAACGCTCGATTAAACCAAATGTCCTTGCTAAGGTCAATTTAGAATATCCATGAGGACCAAACGGTGGAGGACCTAAACACTGACACAGTGATCATGTGAGTTTAGAATTTAGGGTTTTTAAATGTTCGTTACATCATGGGCTTGGAATACTATTTGTTTTAAAATTTAGAGTTGAGGGTCCATCATTGGATTCATGGTTTAGCAATTTGTGTTTTAATTTTCATTTTTCAAGTACCTAGAAAATTTCAAAAATACTCTTGTGGATGGTGTTGAATCAGACTTTCAAGAGTCTGAGTAGGGGCCTGGGTTGAGACAACACACCGTGGGGTCAAAAAGGTTGAGGTGGTCTATCGAGGTCTTAATGGAAGAGGTAAAGAGGGTGGGGGAGGATGTGGAGGACGCTGAAGAACGCACAAAGTCCATCCAAGGGTTGTTCTTGCAGTTCACATCGTTGGCATGGCCAATGTTTGGGCAGCTTGCATTTGAGCATTGCAGTGCGGCTGTTGTTGACGGTTTATTCAAGACAAAAAGAGAACACATCGTGGGCCCCGCGCCCCACTGCTGGAGCAATCAGGTATAATTATGAACCTCGTTTTGCAGGTTTGGAGACGACGATTTCCACACTGGTAGGAAAAACTTCAAAGTTGGAGGAAGCACTAGAACAATTAAGACAAGAATTGCAAGAGTGGAAGGCAACATGTGCCCAAACACACGAGCAATCTGCTGCTAAGCGTCCTTCAGTCCTCCTCGGACCTGACAATAATTTTGGAGAATCTTGCTCATATTTTCTACTCCGTTGCTCCAAATGGAGTTTTTAGAATGCCAAACCGGGCACCTTTGAGGGATCTATACTTCTTTAAAATAAATCTAAAGTAAATTTAAAAAAAAATCATGCTTAAAATGGAGTTTAAAATTTATTTTAGGTGTGGAATCAGGAAAGCATATGCTTTAAGGGTTAATGTATGTAATAAAAACATCGTTAACAATTCTCAATCTGCTCTAATTTTCCACCCTCACTAAATGGTGCCCGTCGGGAATGGGAGGGGCGCGGTAATAGGGTAATAGCTCGGTCTCCCTTACGGTATGCGGCAGCAACGTCGCCACGCTTCTCAAGGAACGGTGAACCACCGCAGAGCCCTATGACCGTGTCAAGGCGGTGAAGCAACCGACTCAACTCGACCGTTCCGGGCGGAACAGCCTCCTTCCTCTGCGAGAGCTTCATGCCCGACCTTCAAGCCCCATTCAAGCTTTGCATTCAGTGTTCAAGCTTTGCTTTAGGGTTTACATCTCGGACTCTTCTCCGTTTCCCTGCTCTTGTTGATACTACTTCGTGATCTGAGTCTTCCTTGCCAAGATGGCGTTGCTGCCGAGAGCCGCGCAAGCTGCGTCGCGGAATGCCGCACCGATGACGCGGATGCTGCACACGAGCGCGCCTGCGCTAATGAACTCGACCACGCTGAATGCGCCGACGTCGAGCACGACGTCGTCCCAGAGCGGCGGGGCTGGGGGGGAATTCGTTTTGTCCAAGGTCGATGCGCTCATGAATTGGGCGCGGACGGGCTCAATTTGGCCCATGACGTTCGGGCTGGCGTGCTGTGCCGTGGAGATGATGCACACGGGCGCTGCTCGCTACGACTTGGATAGGTTTGGAATCATCTTCCGGCCCAGCCCCCGCCAGTCCGATTGTATGATCGTGGCCGGGACGCTCACCAACAAGATGGCTCCTGCTCTGCGCAAGTAAGTGATCTTGATGGATCCCTAGTTTTAGGGTTATTTTTCTGCTATATGTGTTTGTGAGCAGAGTGGTTTTGTATGGTTTGGAATTTGTACATAGTGTAATTCACGAAGAAAATTACACGATTTGCGAAAATTTTCAGGGTTACCGATAATGTGAAGTATCAATGGTAAACCTTTAGACTAAGGTAGAGAATACTATCTGCGTTACGTCAAGCATTCAAGCATTTTAACATATGTAGGAATGTGAGATCACTATAGAGCAGTGGAGAGAGCCAATTTTTTTGAGATCAATTTTTTATCACTACGCATGAATTTCTTTTGCAACTTCAAAGTGGGAGGTTGCAGACCACTTTCGAAGGGACAGTAGACAATCCCGTCTCTATTCAAAGATCAGTGGCCATAGACATTGTTAGCCAAGTCATGCTTACATTACTTTCTAATAAGCCCAACCAAGTGGGTGAATAGACGAGTTGGTGTTGGTAACAGGGATCCTCTGCCTTATTACTATGCCCTGCACCTTCTTTTCTTCAGGGCTCTACTTAACATAGAGGAAATGGAGCAGAGCATCTCTCGATGTTGGTGCTTGCGAGTAACAATTACATGACAGAATGCATTGTAAAGCTTTCCCATCTGAGCGTCTTCATTAATATCTCGGAAAGCTTCTAGGAACTTGATTTTGACGTAGATGACAATATGATAATGGTCATATTCCACAGCTTACAATTGTCTCGCTCCTGCAGTTAGTGCTGTGCTATTGACCTGATTAATCGTCGTATGAGGATTAATTACAGTTTTGGTGATTATTATGCCGAGTGTGAGGACTTATTCTGACAAGAGGTGCTGTGTTTGGCTTTTCAGGGTTTATGATCAGATGCCAGAGCCAAGGTGGGTAGTTTCTATGGGCAGCTGTGCTAATGGAGGAGGCTATTATCACTACTCTTACTCCGTTGTGCGCGGTTGTGATCGTATCGTGCCTGTGGATATTTATGTTCCTGGATGCCCTCCGACCGCAGAAGCTCTTCTATACGGTTTGCTTCAGTTGCAGAAGAAGATCAACCGGCGCAAGGACGTGACATTGTGGTGGAACAAGTAGGTGTTGTTGGTCAGATTATGAGAATGTTTTGATACCCATTGTTCGCTGTGTCCGAGAATCTGCAAGGGATGACAGTAGATTTATTTTAGGCACAAAGATAAAAAGATCTTTACACACAAGAATTGCTTTGAGCAGCTCTTGGTTGGCATGCCAGAATACAGCTCCTTGATCTTAGAGTTGCTTATTTTCTTCCATAGATTTTTTCGGGAGATGATCTGCAAACAAGTACTTCTATCTGCTTCAGAAATAAGAGCACTTCTATCGTTATGTGAAGCAATCCCACAGTGGCTGTGTTTCATATTTGGTTTGCTCTGGGAAGTAGAGTCCTCAGTCTCTGTTTGCAGGTTTCTTAACTATTCCACAGTTGCAGTTTGTTCTGAATGGAGCACTACCGGTAGATATGAAACATTAACTTAGAAACACTAAATTTAATTGAGTATATCATCAAACTCATTCATCTCATTAGATACGATTTGATGTGTTTAACCCTTAAAAGGTCCTTGGGGATAGTAGATACGTTGCCATATATTTGACATTTGATGTAAGTAGAAAGTTCCAAATTGAGATCCCAATAGCTTTTAAGATCATGTAGACATGAATTTTAACTTCACTTTTGATATGAAACTCATAGGAGGTGTAGAACCATTCCAAATACAATGAAATACGGCTGTATAATACTGGCCGGAATGGGCAATGTAGACCTTTAAGGGTTAACCCTTAAACGTCAAGAGGGCCTGGGGGGGCAGCCCGAAAGGAATCTAAATTTTTGGAGGAGGAAGAAATTTTTTTTTTTTTTTTTTTTTTTTTTTGGAAAAACGGCTCTGCTGGCCAGCATTATTGCGGCACTTTTCAGAAAACGACCTCAACTGCCCCAACCTCAACTCCTGCTCATTTTGATACCTTCGATTGCTTGCGAATGTTTCTACAATCTCCCAAACGAGGCGCAAATTTGGAATTTAGATCGCTTTTTCAGTAGCTTTCCAACGCACCAATCCACGCTTGATTTGGTTGAGAAAATCTATTTTTTTCTTGATTATTCTCTTTTAAATAAGCCCATGGGGCTTACCTTGACGTTTAAGGGTTAATACAAGGTGTTCAAAAACTTTAATTTTCATATGGTACAACTCATTTATCTTAGAGGATTGTTACAAAATTTCTCCATCCAGTCCCATTACAAAAATTATGTCGGAACCCATGACCTCTAGCATTGAAAGACTTATGTGAATTTTACACTGGAGTTATGACCATGTAATTCCATGTTTGTAAAAGAAAAAATTCTACGAAGGAAAGTACGAGGAAGGGTGAGGTAAAAGTCACTTTAGCCCTTAAAGGTCCAGAGAGCCCATTCTGACCAGTCTTATACAGTAAAGCCTGGTTCACACCTGGCCTTATGTAATGGGCGTGCTTAGCATATAAGACCTGTGACATGGAGCATGGCTTGTTATGTTCACACTACACTTGATAATGGAATCGGTTCCCGTATTTATCTGCAGTATATACGTACTGGATGTTCAGTGAGTTTAGGATGTTACGTAGTTGGTCTGCCACGAAGGCAATATGGAGGGCTTTTCATAGTGGGCGGTCACACCTGCTGATTGATGTTATGTGGTTATAGTTCTTGCCTATCAGCAGTTGTCAATGCCCTCGAGCTGTTCATTTCAGCGCTCTCATTTCCTCTTTGCAAGTGTCACTGCCCTCATTTCTGCTGTGCAACTGCGAATATATCTTGCTCAAATGCGCGATGGTTTTGTGCAATTCTCTCGCTCCGTCGTTTTTGGCGCTGTGAACCCTGCGTGGTGTATACACAGTTCCGCTGTGGCGCTTGTGGATTGTTCTGCACACTGTTATAGCTGGATGCCGCGAGGCGCTTGTTGCTTCGATTTTGCGAGTGTTGGTGATGTGCTAGTGGTGCGGCTGCTGAGTTGCCCTCTGCGGCTTTGGGGAACCTCCGACGGTTTTTGCATCACAGGCGCATTGTGCTCAGGTTCGCATGCTACATTTTTCCATTTGATCGCGCATTCTTGTTTTCCCATGATTCAAAATTTTTGTAGATGGGGGGAGTATTGCAGGTGTTGATTTATGTATATTTCGTTACATCGCTGCAGTGTTTCGTGAAACTGTGATTCGGGTGTAGCCGTTTCTGTTTCCTGGTCTTCTCTGTCGCTGATTGCCACTGCGTCTTGCTGTTTCCTGCGATCGCGTACAATTTCTGGGAGTTCCGTAGGTTTTAACTGTCAAATTAGGGTTTCGGAATGCTCCATTTTTTTGTCGTTGGGTTTTCTTGATTTTCTTCATGAGTGTTCCGGATGTTTGAAGGTCACAGTACAATTCAGCGTTCACGGTTGCTTAATTAGGGTTTATGGTATTTCCTGTACCGTTTCCATCGTCTGCTGTTCACCCTTTCCGGTGGGTGATGTTTTTTTTTTTTTTTTTTGTTAGACAAAGTTCGTGTGTAGGAAATCGTCCTGCTTGCTTCATTTCCTCTGTCAAGGTTTACGGTGCAATCACAGCAGTGGTTTCACGTTTGCTTTGTTTTAACAATTGTTTCTTAACTGTGTTTCATTGCACAGGTTGCGAAGTACCAGTACAGACTGCAGTATCGTGTCATTGCACTTCAGATCTCAGGTGTCTCCTCTACCCTTTCAATCATCTACTGCTTTCATTTCGATTATTCTTCACTGTTTTCATATAGACATTCATGTTGTTAGGGTTTAGGGTGTTCTCGTCTGCATTCACGTATAGGTTTTAGGGTTCGACCATGTAGCACAACAGACATACAATGTCGTAGCTCTTACTTTAGGGTTCTGAGTTCCAACCATACGCCACTGTAATGCAGGTGTACGCATTTTGATGTGCAAGCCTCTTGACAGTGTGCTCTGGATTCTTATGCAGGGTCCTCTGACTGTATTCAATGGATCCGTTACTGCATCCAGGGTCCTTGTATGCTTTCACAGCATGGCTCCTTCTCCAGCTTCTGAACGATCCACATTACACTGGCGGCATGATTGGCACTGCTGAATCAGAGGACGATGGCACAGAGCAGCTGTCGGTGGTCGTTGGAAATTTGATGGGCCCTCTTCATGATGCCAACACTCTTTTCAGTGCGGGGCTGAGGAATTACAGGTTATGCACGATGTTCACCTTGTTTGATGAGGATGTAGGTTTCTGGGTGAGGCCAAGGTCAACAACGTGGTTCTCAAGATTCTTACTAGAGCAATATGATGATCGGCGGTGGGTCCAAATGTTTAGGAGTCCAAAAAATCTGTGTTTGCTCTGGCAGATTTACTTAAGCCGCATGTGCAACGGCATGACACAAAATACCGTCTAGCTATCCCTGTTGTTATACGTGTAGCTTGCACTTTGTTCAAGTTGACACATGGTGCGAGTATGATAATATGTAGTGAGATGTTCGCCATAGGGAAGAGTACGGTTTCTATCTTACTTCGTGACGTTGTACATGCAATCAATGACAGCATGCGAGAGGAGATTAGTTGGCCCACGGGTGACAGACTGCGCCAGTGCCAGGCTGATTTCAAATAGTTGTGTGGCCTACCCGCTGTAGTTGGTGCCATTGATGGCACACATCTGGCCATCTCTAAACCGCAGCATGTGCCTGCAGATTACTACTACTTTAAATCCGGGGAATACACGCTAAACTGTCAGGCAGTTGTGGATAGTGAGAAACGTTTTATAGACTTGTTTCTAGGAATGCCTGGTTCCACAAATGACTCCCGGATGTTACGACGGTCGTCCTTGCATCATTTGGCGATGCACAATAACTTGTTTGACAGGCACAATGCGGTTGATGGATTTGCACCTTTCATAATTGGAGACTCGGGGTATCCCTTGCTCCCGTGGTTGATGGTCCCACATCGAGGTCCAGGGCAGTTGAGCGTAGCTGAGGAACTGTTCAATCGCAGGTTGCGGAGGGACCGGTGCGTAGTTGAAAATGCATTTGGTATTCTGAAACAAACGTTCCGGGAGTTGCTGGTGAAGTCCCAGTTACACATAACCTTCCTCCCTGATGTTATAATCTGTTGTGCTATCTTGCACAACGTGCTCCTTGGGCAATCTCATGAGCAGGTGGAACAACTGTTACAAGTACTACGCACTGAAGGATTTGATGGAGAGGTTTTGGACGATGATGGAGCGCAGGGAGAGGATGCCAATGCGCAGGGGAACGACGTGGTATTTGCTCGCGGCACCGAGGTTCGGCGGGATTTGGGGTTTTTCCTATCCATGCAGCGCAACCAATTGCAGTGACTAGAACATGTAAGTCCTCAATACACCTTGTGCACAAATACTTAATTGAATGTGTTTTGTTTACATCTTTTGTTTTCCATTACATAAAGAGCATCAACTTGGAATGCGATTCACATTCTAACTACTTGTACGTCACTGCACTACAGGTGACCATCACTTCCGGCACAATCGGGAGCATGAAGTGCACAGCTGGGCCATCACATGGTACTGCAGATGTGAATTCAGCCGTCACTTATGTCATAGTGATTACATAGATATGTCCTTTGGGTAGTCACTCTCTACTGGAGGATGCACTGCATGGGAAGCCTCTACCTCAGTGGGCAATAGCTGGTCCAGCATAGGAGGTGCGCAGGCCTTGGTTACTGTGTTGGGCTGTAGATCAGTTGCAGGGGCCTGAGTTTCGAAGCTGGGCTGTAGAGCAGTTGCCCGATTCTGGGCTTGTGTGCTGGGCTGTAGAGCAGTGCCGGTGCTGTGGCCAATGTGATGCCCTTGCTGGCCTGCAGGGGCGCTGTGGTATCCTCCACTGCCAATATTGTATCCAGATTCTGCAATTGGAGGGCCTGTGTGGCCGGTACTGTGGGTAGCCTGAAATCTTGGCCCGCCAACATAGAATGCAGAGGCTTCTGTCCTCTGATCCCCATGTGCCGGTTGTGGCATGGTGGGAAATGCAAATTCTCTATTCATTTTCAATGAGTTGCTCAAAACTGTGGAAAGATGAGACAAGCATGAGACCATTTCACCTTGCTTCAGTATGCTCAATCGGGCGTTGTCATTTGCAATGGCCGCATTCTCGTACAATCGCCTATCTTTCTCACGCTGGTATGCCATCTTTTCGCTGAAAAGTTTTAATTGTACTTCGATCTTGGAACGCTCTAGTTCCCGGGAAGCATCTGCGATGTCTTGCATCTGTTGAGCCATTACCGCTCCCGTGGCCTTTGTAGCATCCGCAATGATTGCATGTCCTGATAAACTCTTCCGTCTAACACCTGTGTTTCATGGACGCCGTTGTACTGCTGCGTGTGAAGTCTCTGAGGAACTAATGACTTGTGGTGTGATTCCTGGTGGAAGTCCGCTGTAGGGTCTTGAGTTCGGAGTGCCAGAAGTGTGACTTGGGCCCGCAGCACGTGATGGCGTCGACGACGTCACACGAGGTGATCGCGGAGGTGTGCTCCCCTCGGTGCCTTGTGCATAATCAGGAGGTGGGAAGTCCATTGGGTCTTCAGTGTCAGGTTCACTCTCACCGTCATACTCCTATTGCGCTTGTGTTTGAGGCGGTCTGTAGTTGGCGTCGGTCGGAGATAACAGGTCCCGGACATGGGGGGATTGGATCATTGGCCGATTTCCATACTACTCGTGGATGGCCTCGTACACATCTTGCGCAAATACCCGCGGGAGGCCCTCGGCCTTCCTCTCAGCTGGATTCATGTCCCAGTAATCAGGTACATTGCGCCCGGTCCTGCTCAGGTAGTCAGCTATGCGCTTGTAATCTGGTACAATCTGATTCCATTTCGTCTTGCAAGCTGGGCCATCGCGTAGAATTGGAGAAAACCCTGCACTGTTCACAGCATGAGACACACGGATCCATTTGCTAGTCTCTGGCGTCATGAGGTCTCGACCATCGATGGTGTCAAGCTCTTGCAGGAACATCTCTCGCTTCGCTGCAATGAGGGCATCGATTTCTTGTGGGAGCCAATTTGGACCACGGTCCTTTCGCGCACGCTTGGCTGGACTCTGGACAGGCGCTGGTGGAATAGTTGGTGGACCTCCACGTGGAAAAATAGAAGGACTTGTTCCGCGAAAAATGGGTCGGACTTGGGATAGAGTAGGCAGCAACATGGAATCTGAAAGATTATGCCATTTGTCAGAATGTTAATTTTTTGTTTAGCATGTACTCATTGAAGCATCGGAGTGTTGTTTTGTGCTGTGCAGGTCCAGTGTTCAAAATGGAAACTCTAAATTGTAACTTACAATGATAACAATCAAAATGCAACAAAGAAATTGCACTTACCATCAACAGGAACGGCCGTGGGTCGTATGGGACGTCCGAAAAGCTGTGACTCAGAACGGTTCTCCATTGCACAGATAAGTATACCTGCACATTCAAACCTTCATTAAAAACCTAAATTTGTAATTATTTTCACCCTAAACTCAACTAGATGGCATGCTGTAGAAGTGACATTTCCAAATTCAGCTAAAGTCAAGATCTGTAAACTTTGTTTGGAATGCCGTAGACCCTGAACTATGAAATTCACCTGCAGTCAACAAATATGACACTTGCACATCGGGTTGTAAGGAATTAACAATTCCAGTTATGAACCGCTATTTTAAAATCCAAACAGGACGGGACAATCACAGTAGTACAGGAATGGAAGTATGTTCTAGACGATGAAGATTGAGCACTATACTAGCATGGCAGATTGTGGGGGAGGGAACTACTGCAACAATGCAGCAACTGTCATGAAAGGTGCTGGCTAGCAAAAATGCCGCAACTATCCTAAACGTGCAATAGAGCTGTTCATGATAAATCAGGACAAACGTGGATCCTGCTTGAGAGAGTGGGCAAATAAATGCAATCACTAGTAGCAAAATATCATACTGTTTGTTCACAAATTCTTTCATACAACCACGTGCAAATTAAAAAATATACATTACATGAAAACGGCAATGCAGGATCAACAAAGGAGGAGCAGTAGCGTACCTAATACGAGGGCGTCGAGGCTTGCAACTGTTCAGGTACGTCCCTCTCACCCGAATTTGTATTGTTGCTCGATCAGTTGATTCCGCCTCTCCATGCTCGGGGGCCCGAAGTATGTGCATGCGGAAAGGGTGGGACTTGCTCGGAAATAGCCTCGTATCAAGGGCTAAAAGTGGGCAAGGGTCTTTCATAATGTGCCACGGAGCTGGAGACTACATACCACCGCACCTACGGTACTCAAATCTATGAATTCTGAGGATTTGCAATTACATAAAAGCTGGAGATAGTGGCATAATTTTCTCAAAGTGGGGAACTGCTTTTTGGCTAAAGCCGGTGTTATCCTCCTGCCAACTCCTCCGCCACGTAGGAATGGCGGTTGCTAACCAACGCAGGTGTGAACACGCTGCCAGATATTACCATACAACCGGCAGTCCTATCTCCGGCTAACGCCAGGTGCGAACATACCCTAATATTCCATTGTATTTTGCATGGTTTCACACCTCATATGGGTTTAGGATAAAAAGTGAAATTAAAATTCACATCGACATGATTTTAACCCCTAAACGTACCAACCTTTTTAACAGAAGTAGATGCTAGCCTCAAATATAGATATTAGCATGGCTCAAATGTACATTAGATGTACACGAGAGGACCATTGCAAGCATAAAATCTACTCAACAGATTTGACATACTTGTAGTTGAAGGCCTCTCCAATGTTATCTACAACTCTCCATCAAAAGAGATTTATTGTAATTGGTAAAGAATTTAGTAGGCTTACAAAGGTGACTTGGATGAAAGTTATCCGAGGTTGTATGAGAAAGTTACAAGGCTTTGAATCTGTTTGTGATCCAGTTTCTAGACGCTAGGACGTTTAAGGGTTAATGAGCTATTGGGGTCTCAATTTGGAACTTTCTATTTACAACAAATGTCAAATATACGCCGTGTCATTTAAGGGTTAACTCCTAAACGTCCTCATCCCTCTCTATAGACTGTTTACTCAAAGGTTAAGGCTTTGCGACTTTTGAATTTTAAGTTTCAAATTTTATACCAAAATATTGGTGATAGCAATCACAGATCTAACCATTTGGATAGAGTTTAAAATTCATAATCGGTACAACTTTTATTCATACATCAAGTTCAAAATATCCCTCTTAGTTTCATTTTATAATGTATCTTTGTAAAACTACAAATTTGTAGAGGGGTGAGGACGTTTAGAAGCAATTAACTTAAAAAAGCCACCAGAAACTCAATTATAATTTTTGAATTCAAAATTTGGAATTATTGGTTAGAATAGTATTTTTCATTTTAGTAACAAAAAAAAAACAAAAGAATTGATGAAAAGAACAACATTACTTTCTCCAAATAGTAAATTTTGTAACATTGGACAATGTAGAGGTATTTGTCTTTGAAAAATTTCCCTAGGTGAAGTTTAACTTGAATTGGCATAATTCAAATCGGGTTAGAAAGTAGACTTAAATTCCTATTAGAAAATAATTTTAATTCATTCAAAAAATTATTATTTTGACCTTGGGTAACTTCTAAAAATGGGTAGCGACCAAAAATGGTCATTAGGAGCATTAGGGGCTAAAACCCTTCAGAAACTTTTCCTCATATTTTTACCTTATTCTTTTTCATTATGTTCACTTTAAATTTTGTTACCTTACTAGTAGAATGTTATGCAAGCCTCCAATAGTCCGATTGCTACGAGGGTCACTTTACACTAGGATTCGGTCCAATTCTCATGGGGTCCATTAACCCTTAAACGGCTGATGGGGATAGTAGATATGTTGACGTATATTTGACATTTGTTGTAAATAGAAAATTCCAAATTGAGATCGCAATAGCTCATTAGAATCATGTCAACGTGAATTCTAACTTCACTTTTGATCTTAAACCCATAGGAGGTGTGGAACCATGCCAAATACAATGGAATATTGGTGTATAATACCGGTCGGAAAGGGCTCTCTAGACCTTTAAGGGTTAAACCCATTTATTGAACTTGGGAAACCTCACTTTGGACTTGTAATTGGACCCAAGGGGAAGAATGAGTTTCTCAAAACCAATGCTCTCCAAACTTTCCCACCAAAACTATGCCACTTAGGCGCCACATCATTTTAGTACTTGGATGAGTTTCTTCGTCAGCGTCAAGCCCTTGGGTCCAATTTTCTACTCTCGACTAATAGGATTGCTCGATTTTGGTGTTTTCTTGGACCCTAGTGTAAAGTGGCCCTGAGACTGTCCTTGGAAGGGACATCTGGACAATCACATTACATTCAAATATTCAAAAAGAAACTAGTCCCGATATACCGGTAGTAAGGATTCTTCTCTACAACATGAGTCACATGAGTCTCTTGCACGTAAAGTTTCAGCAGCCATTCTTCAAGTTGATCCATAGGGGTGAATTTCTGGGTGACTCTTGTGATCAGAAGAGACTGACAGTGCCATACTTGTGCAAAATTCATCTTCTTCCGAAAGATTTGTACTGTAAATCACTGGTTCAATCGAAGCTTCAGATCGTGTCTGCAGGCAGCTGTTTCGATTCCATCTTCTCTTGTGATTCCGCCAAGAGGGTCGGCTGGTTTTTGTTGCGTGGAATTTGGTTAGGGTTTGGGGATGGAGTGCTGTCACGTTGTCTCTGTGTGTCATGGATTCGTCGACCTGCATCACACGAAAGGGACGACGGGCTTGGGCTCATTGAAACGGAAGGCCAGAAGGCTCACAATTGCAGCGACCAGCACCTTGCCTGAAACTCCTGGTACGCAATTAATTTCTGTCCACAGCCCCTTTCATAAATTTGCTACGTTTCTGCATCTGAACTTCCCTCAGGAGTACGATATGGCGACCTAATTGAGAATCACATGCTGATAACTCAATTCTGCACCCTTGTAATTTGGCAAACCCTAATGTCCAGGATTCCATTTCATTTCCTCACAGCCTTCGTTTTTTGCAACGTTTCTTGCTCACTTGCAAAGACAATTTCAGGTGGAATTTGAGGCTTCAGACCCATTTGCGAGATTCGGAACATGAGTAATGGCTTTTTAGAAGCGCATTGTTCATAGCTTTCCAACAAGCTATCACTTGCATGATTTAATCCAGAAATCAGCAAAAAAACAATCAAACTGCTCTGTAGTGTGCTGTCATATTTGCTGCACACTTTCAATTTATTGCTGTCATCTCAGTAGGAGCTGTATTATAGTTCATTAGAAACGCATTTTTAATAGCTTTTCAACAAGATATCAGGCAAACATTTGGTTGAGAATTTGAGTGCAACCATTGAGTACATCATCTCTGGTCACCAGGGCCTTTTATACCGAGCATTCCGGATTAATTGGCTGCTTTTACTTTAGTAATTGAATCAAGGCAAACCCTAACGTCCAGGATTCCACTGAAGCCGTGTTTATTTAGCATTGTGGGTCATCAAGGGCCTTATCTTTTGTCTAATTTTATTTATTTCTTGACCAACACATGCAATGTTCTTAAAATTTGGCCTCATCTGAATTCTATTTTTCACAAGATGATGAATCAAACTGGTGAAACCTTGGTCCTTTAGGTTTTTACCCTAAACATGTGCAGGGTATACCTTACATGAAGTGAAGATCTGTGGCAGGTTCCTCACGGCGTGGGAGTTACCAAGAGCCTCGACGTTTACTGCAAACCGAGGATTGCAAGAACACGAGCTCTACACCGAGTACCTCAGGTCGAAATGCAGAGGCAGACTACACCGTCCAGCTCATCACAAGCAACGAGGACCGGGCAAGTTTGTCCATGACAAATGCAGGCATACTGCTATCACTCATTGGTGAAGGAGGGGAAGCTCTGGTGCAAAGGATTCTTCCAGTTGAGGAGAAGAGAACTGATACAGTGTCATTGCGGTTTCAGAGAGGAGCAGTTGATGTGGTTCATTTTCGTGGCCCCAACATTGGCCGCATCTCCGCTCTTTGGATTGCTCCAGAAGCAGGTCAGTCATTCCATCTTCCCGTTTCTAGCGTTCTCTCCCTTTTGTTTGACTAGTTTGTACTATAGAGGAAACCTAGCACACTATAGAGTTTCTCCCTCCAGGTGTGATGCTTTCAATGCCACCAATACTAGCTTCAAGGTGCTCTTTAACCCCTAAAGGACCAATGATTTACAGTTTTAAAATGACAAATTCAATTGATCATATTGTGAAAAATATAATTCATACGGGACCAAATTTTATATCACCAGAACTCGTGAAGATCATTGCATGCGTTGGTCAAAAAAGAAATAAATTTGAACAAGAGGAAGTCCAAATAGGACGTACTCAAAGCTGTTAAAAAATACATGAGGCCCAGTTTGGGCTTCTTGGTCCTTTAGGGGTTAAAGATTCTCGGAAACTCCTCCGACGAGGGCTCCCTGCTATGTAAACCGCGAGGAAGGCCTCCCCCCGTGACCGTGGAGGGCATTCCGTTCCACAAATTTCCCTCCCACCTCATTCCGCCCAAGAATCTCCCGGGATTTCTAAAGGCAACAGGGCCCCGAGAGGTTTACATTTTTATTAAAAAAAGGGTTGATCTCATTGAGCTTTTGTTTTCATAACTACACTAGGATCCTCTATACTTTGGACAGGATTTTCTTGCCTTCAAAACCCTATAGAACACCAGCTCTGCATTGCAGATTCTCACTGCTACTCCTGTCCCCTTTTGTTTTTACATGTACGTGTTGCAGGAACAGAATGTTTGACTTGTTTTCAATGTCAAGCCCCCTCTTGTTTTTACATCTATGAGTCAATGTTTGGGTTCCTTTTCATGTCAACGTTGCAGGCACATGGCGGTTGGAGCAAGTGACGGTAACCATGACGCCCTGCGAAGACATAAAGAAAGGATTGTTTCACATGTTCAACGCCCGGGACATACTGTTGGGCGATGGCGAGACATCGGCAGTGGAACTGAAACCATCTCAAGTGTTGGAATGCAACGGGCCAGAAGATCCAGCGCTTTTCAAAGCTCCCAAAGACTACTCACCAGCCAAGACTCCACAGGAATCTGCAAGGTCTGTTGAAGTTATGCGAAGTCTTTTCTGCATTTGCCTTAGTTGTACATGGCTTGCAAGATGGTTAACTTTGATGATACTGTGATCTGTACTTTTTGTGTAATCGTGCTTATTATGCCATTCTTTGGACGCAATTTTATGCTGAAATCTATCTTTTATGGTAGACTGCGTGAAGCGAGCATGCGAGAGTATGCAGCTCTGAAGCTGTTCTTGCTCGGCTCCACGGCTGGCATGGTTGGAGTGGGCACTCTGGGACTCTCCCTGCTCGGTGCTCCGGACATGGCCCAAGGCTTTGTAGTCGGCGGTGTTGTAGGGCTTGTGTATTTGCTCTTAATACAACGAGCGGTTGATCAGCTACCCAGTGGAGAGAATGTGATTTCTAACAGGAAAGTGAAGGCCCCTGTTGCAAGCTTTGCTCTGTTTGTGGGGCTTGCGCTTGTGTTGACCAGGGCTGTCCAGGCTTCCACTGTGGTAAACCTCCCTCCTCAGGAGCTTCTCGCAGGAGTGCTTGGATTTTTCACTTCCAAGGTGGCTGTGTTGCTGGCTGCTTTCAGAAGTGAGAATGATCAGTAGTGAGTGTACTGTACAGAGAGCGGTAACTTGTATGTAGATAATTCACTTGGGGTGGTAGTAAAGCGTCTGATTTGGCACTTGTATTATACTGTTTAAATATATCATTAAATATACGTTTGTCATGCCAAATTGGCTAGATGTGGATTCTTTAGCAATGGTGTCCCAAGGTCCGTATCCCTGGTGTGCAGCCAAGAAATGCCCTGCAAAGGTTGCTTGGCTACATCAACGATAACGGCCTTAACCAGACAGCTCAAAGTTTTGTGGCCTGCTGCAAGATTCAGTGTGGTCGATCTGCTAACGAAGGCCTTCAGGGTCTTGAATGTGGAGGTGCAACAACGGCAACGGTGGTAGGCATTATTTTCTATTTACTGCTACTTTTAGCTGCTGGAGGGTACATTCTGGCATCCGGGCAGTTCCGAAAACTGAAAATCGTCACGTTCTGGATCATTACAATCGGCTCTCTCATCTTTATGACAGGAACTGGGGTGTTCGTGACCAACGTGACCAGCCCTTTCATGGTGCTTCAAAGTGTTTCTGTCTTGGGCGCCATGAATGTAGCAGTCTTTAGTTACTTCTAATCTGGTTTCCGGTACGGTGTGGGGCTGGCTTACGGAGGAGGGCCACTTGTTGTTTTTGCCACAACGTCCTTCACCATCTGGAAGGCGCTTGTTGAGTTAACCCCGAATGACGGGCCCATCCGAACCGGCAACAATCTAGCGCTGGCCATGTTGGTATTCACTTTCCTCTGGATCGTTCACGGCATTTCCTACCGACTTTATGGATACCGTGTAGATTAGAGATATGTACTGGACATACATCACACGGGTGAACTGCCAGATCTTGTAAAAATATTTCTTTTAAGTGGAATCTAATTCGTCAGAAGATTTGAACTTGGAAACTTGCATGGGTGTACGAGTTGCTATCATTGAATTGGTCACAATTATTGGGTCAGCAAGTTTTAGGAGATTGCCATGATAGGTTCGTCTACAATCCTTGTGATGGCCTGGGTGCCTTCAACATTCACTCAATTCTTGAAATAAAGACGAAGGCTATCTCTCAAAAACCATTACTTAGCACTTCACATTATCACAACATACCGGATATATCTGTCCTAAACAACGTCGTTCTTGCAGTCATTGCTGCCTTGTGATCCGAACTGAAGAATATCCCCCTACATGCTGTGAAATTTAACAACACCTTCGTCCTCCTACTGTAAAGACTGAGCTTGATCCAAATATGTTGATCCTCTCTCTTTCTAAACCCCGTTTCATATACACAACCACCTCACGCAGCGGAGAAACGAGTACTGGCAGCAAATGATGCTTCCAAAACTCAAAGCAATTGTAAACATCACTCAAGGTGCACTTCTAGTTTCAACCACGATGTCTGATGTACTAGTGTTAGAATTCACAGTCAAGACATGTACAATTGATACATACGGGTCCGAAACCTAATTAAGCTTGAAGATGCATTCATGTAATGATGATTGAAGCGCACACTACGGGGCTGAGAGCACCTCACGCACAGTCGTCCATCGGATGTCGGGATACCGACCATTATCGAGAGGTGTGAGCTTCGCAAGCCCGGAGTACATGTTGTGCAAGTATTGCATGCCTTGCCATGCCGGGAACACATCATTCTTCCGCGGAAACAGAGTTCGCGTCACTTTGATGATACTCTCGAGCCGCCCCAGGCTACCGCCGCGGAGCAACTGAAACCTCTCTCCAGTCGCTTCCCCGGCAAGCGCCACCAGATCCCTAGCGCTAACCTGGTCACCCGCAACGCGCAGCGTGCCGGGGGGCGTGGACGCGTCAAGCGCCGCGGCCGCCGTGAAGGCAGCCGTGTCGTCAATGGTCGTGAAGTCCATGAGCTGGTCCGCATCCGACCAGTACAGAACGCGATTGAGCTTGTGAAGAATGATCGGAGCCGGCCCGGAGAGCATGTCCGCGAACCCCCCGTTGAGGATGGAAGTGGCGGCGATCGGCGCCTTGTCGAGGACGCGCTCGTGGAACTCCCGGCGGAGGTCGAAATTGCGGTTGAGACCCGCAGGCATCTTCATGAAATCCGCTGCGAAGTCCGAAGGAATGAACCGCGGCACGCCCGCCGCGACCGCGGCGTCGACCAAGGCTGTCTGCCGGTCCACGATCACGTCCCGGAGCCCCGTCAAGGCGGACACAACGCAGGCGCCTCCCGCGCACGCCTGGGCCATGTCTGGGACGTTTGCGAGGTCCACTTGTGTGACTGTGACGCCGAGGTTGCGCAGCGGTTGGGTCCTCTCGGGAGCGGTCCCGGGGCGCACCAGAGCGCGGACATCGCCGCCCCTCGCGATGAGCGCTCTCGCGATGCGCCCGCCGAGGTTGCCTGTGGCGCCTGCTAGTATGATGATCGGCGCCGCCATGAATTCGATCACCCGTGCTTCACCAGGTTGCCCTTCTTGTGATAAAATCGTCAACGCCTTTGCTCAAGCGGGGCTCGAGGTTGAGGCGCACCACCGACTCACTTTTGTATACATGTGTGGAGTTCCGTGATTCATGCAAAAAAATCCATTGAATACCCATAAAATAATAATAATGGTTTGGACCTGCATGCAGCCTCATTTCGATTGTATATCTAAGTTTTACACCGAAGCTTCATCAGAAGCAACATGCGCTTCACGTCGTGATCGAAGTTACTGATGTTCGGTACTACAGTTGCCTCCTTCTACAGTTAGTTTGACGTCCATGTTTTCAGTTTAGAAGCACATTGTTCATAGCTTTCCAACAAGCTATCACTTGCATGATTTAACCCAGAAATCAGCAAAAAAAACAATCAAACTGATTGTTGGCTTTCTGTGTAGTGTGTTGTCATGTTTGCTGCACTCTTTCAATTTCTTGCTGTCATCTCAATACTTTCACGCACATAGGGTTCTTTGCATGTGTGACAAAGTAAACATTTATGCAAGCTTCATCAAATCTGTGAACGAAATATTAGAATCTAGGAGCTTTCTAAGGGTGCTGAAAAGGTGCTCAGACAAACTACAGGGTCCAAAGCGCACAGTTCGAGGTTTTTGTTCAAAATCCTTTTCAGATTAAGGATTAAGGGCTTTACGGTATACCGGCTTTCAAATTGTAACCAAAGCAACAGTTCACATCTAAAGCTTATACTGCTGATCATGCGCTTTCAGGGTCATGTCCCGGATTCCTGAGCCGTGTACAACTCTGGCAACCTGGAGAGAAGGCTGTATAAAAGCAAGGACATCAAACCACATCAGTGTCTTGGTAGTTGTACGCAACCTGCAAAGTCAAAGAGTTCAAGGAAACAGGCATTCTCTTTGCTCTCCATTAGGCGGTCTTACACATACCTGTGAAGGGATGCAGCCATTTTATTTAATACCTACGTAGCTAAATTGACGTGAATCCTTATGTTCCAATTAAAACGTGAAAGCCCGCAAAAAATGGATGACAGACACTAGATTTCAAATGTACCCACTAGAATGCAAGCCTCCTATGATAAGATGCATTCGAAAATTTCAGCAAGGTGACTACAGACGTATTTGGATTTGCACTTACCTCTAAATGCAGCAAAAGACGAGTAGCAAAAAACTAAGGCCCGTTTCATTCATTCAATCTAAGTTACTCATTGAACACCCAAGGAGTCATATAGCCACCATCGTCCATGAGGCCGAGATTTCTAAGCCTTCGCTCAGCATAATACTCTAAAGTGTCCAACTCCTCCAACCTGGCCTCAAACCACGTTTGCAGTTCCTGCATCACTCGTTTCTCCCCTAATCTCACGACCACAGCAATCTCCTGTCTCACACTCAACCCCCCTGGGGTACCTAAAAGCTCCAAGTCCTCCTCTACGGTGGTGCCATAGCCATCCAGCGCCGCTTTCAACCCCTCCAACATGGATGTGCAGATGGCTTCTTCGTTGTCACGGCTCACGGGTAAGGACACATGGCTCCACGCTTCATTGCGAAACAGCGCTTCCAAAAGGAAAGAATCCGGTCCAGCCAGAGCTGACAGACGTAAGAACGTGATCATCTCGTCTGACGGACCTTGCCCTCGCGGCACATCGAACTGCATGCTGCATTGGAAGCCATTGATCTCCAAGATATCAGCCTTGTCGTCCACAAATCTATCCTCGGGCGAGATCTCCAGGCTGAGAGCTAATGAGTCACGTTCCCCGAATTGAGACTCTCGTTCCACGAACCCGTAATCCAATGCTAGATCACCATTGCTCTTGCTCGCCCCGTATTGCATCAGTACCTAAATCATCACTTTGGTTAAAACTGCACACTAAAGGGAAGAAAATTGCGCAAAAAACTGCATGAGAACATTCATAAAGGATTTTGGTACAATGTACAATGATCATACTCCAGTTTCTATTGATAAAGTTTAAAAATATGTTTTGAATATTAATAGGTGATTTGAAAATGAACAATGTTGCATTTCAAAAAATTATCAAAACATACTCCCTCCGTTTCATAATAAGAGTCCTAAGTTTCATAATAAGAGTCCAAAACCACATATTTTTTTACGTCAATTTAAGAGTCCACATTCACTGTGTTGCCTTCCTGCATTGACTCCTACTCATTCATTGTGTTGCCTTCCTACATTGACTTCCTACGTTCTTCATCCCTTTCTATCAAGTCCAAAAGTTGCCATTGCGTTTTATCCCTTTCAACATGGGCTCTATTTCCGTCTTAAATCTCATTTTTTTTCTGCAAAGTGGACTCTTGTTATGAAACGGAGGGGAGTACATGTTTTGTTTATATATGTGGTGTATTTGAGGTGTTCTTATTATAACATCAAGGTTACACCAAGGTTAAGTGACCGTAATGAGCAACTACTATGGCAAGCTTATTAACTAAGGGAAAAAATTAAAAGAATTCCATCTATGTAAGTGAAACTTTTTGAAGTTGAACATTTCATAAAAACACCAATATTTATGGAAGCTTTTTTTGTCTTAGCAATTTATATTGTGTGTTACCTGCTCTCCGGATGCGAAACTGGCTGCAGCTCGCACTGTAAGCACATTGGTATTCTCTTTCCCTATGTTCCAGATTTGGCCAGTTTTCTTCTTCACCCAGCTTGGAGCTTCATCAACTCCGCCATGGTTGACTAAATCAGCGACTGGGACTAGCGCAAGATCTTCACCAGTAAGAGGAGCAAACGATCTCGACCTAAGAATCCCAAAAGCCCAACGAAATGCATCAAAAGTGAAAAGCTCAGGGTCAAAAAGATTAAGGTTCGGTTCTAAAACTTCTTCCGCTAGTTTGTTGTACTCATTCTGCAGAAACTCGAAGTAACCTACAACAGAGCCCAGGAGCTGCGTTCCTTGCAACTCGGCAAGCTCCTCGTCTGACCAGAAGAGCGGGGAGTCCAGGGTCTTGGGAAGACTGTCCAAGTAGGGTCGCCATTTGGAGCTGGAATTCGAAGACTCCTGGATCAGAAACAATGCAATTGCCACCCATGTCTTTAAACCATCACAGATCTGACCTAAGTTGGAGTTTTTCACTGTTGTGAGGTTGATCCACGCTGCTTCTGGAACGTTCAAAATCTCCTCTCCTTGGTTCAGTGGCCGCTGCGTGAGTAACCCTAACCCTTCTGCAACCTCGGAAGGTCGGATGGCTTCACTCTGAATGCCTTGTGCTTGCGCCCAGCTCCACAGAGCTTGCACCCGTGTCTCCGTCCCTACGCTGCAGTGCACTCGACTCTTTGCTGGTAATAGAATCACCTTGCTGAATGGCTTCTTCATCTGCAGCCTTGCAGAATTCTGTACCACGAGATTGAATTACCTGGCTATAGTACAGCCAAAAGATCAAGAATGACAGTGCAAATGAAACAGTACTTTGCCTCAATACATTTCAAAATCAGATATCTCTGTAACTATGAAGAAACCAAAAAAACTTTTAAAATTGTATGCTACCAAAAAAGAGTCTAAAATGTTGGCCGTAAAATGGAATGAAAGAGTCTAGAATTTTGTACCAAGACAAAACTTGGGAGATTGAATTTCCCGGCTATAGTCCAGCCAAAAGATCAAGAATGATAGTGCTAATGAAACAGTACTTTGCCTCAATACATTTCAAAATCAGATATCTCTGTAACTCAAACTATGAAAAAAACCAAAAATAAAAACAAAAATTGTAGACAACCAAAAAAGAGTCGCCGTAAATTGGAATGAAAGAGAAGAGGAGAGTATACCGGCACAAACGCAGCACAGTGTACTCCTGGAGCTGAGAGGGCCATTGCCATGGCCATGGAGCTCAATGGTTGATTGCAAAAGCCTCGTTCATTCAAACACTGTGATAATGGCAACTGCAATTGTAGTGATCAAAAGGACATGGTTACAATTCCAGCAGATTCGCAACTCCATGACGCATTCGGAACAGAGAGATTTCACAAAATCCAAACCCTAATGAGCTACCAATCGCTCCCTTAAACCCCTGGTTGCTCAGACGCACAGGGAAGCTGCTTTATCTACCACAAACTTCGCCATATCACCAATTCAGACGACATGCGATTTAATGCATCGTCTTTCAGAGAATTACGTCACGGAAAATGTTTCAGCGGATACATCACGGAAGAGCAATTTTCAATTCCCAACGGTGAATCGTACCTGACAGAGCTGCCATGAAAGAAACGGAGATATCCAGAGCGCCAGTGATGAGCTTCAGGGAGGCTTGGCTTGGAGATGATGCGTCAAGCTCAGGGTGAGGGACCGTGCGGAGAACCAAGCGCCCATCCGTGCGGAGAACCAAACGTACACCCTGGCCTCTTTAATGTCACAGCCTAGGCATTCAAAATGCACGAGATTATTAATGGAGTTCTTTAACCCTTAAGCGTGCAAGGAACCCCGTGGGGCTATGCTTAATTGTTTTTCAGTCAAACGCTAATTTTCACCTAATTCCTAATTTCAAATGAAAATGGTCATAACTAAGAAAGTGTGGGGGCTAGCTTTTACTTTCTAATTCAATTTATCGTTCTTTAAAATTGTTAAAAATGCGTCTTCTATAACACTTTAAACCTCAAACACCTAAAATTCCAATATACACTGCATAAAATGTTTTTCTATCGAATTTATTTTTATGTGAGCTCAAAAAGCATGCCACCTACACCTTGTTGTTCATCACTATTATTTACATTTTCCCTAAACATTTCATACTATTCTAAGATTCTTTTTAATTACTATGATTTTTACAAGAAAAAAACTTTGAAAAATCTTATAAACTTTGTTTTTATTTAAATAATTATGAAAAAATCAAGGTAAATTGGTTTAAGAATACCTTATGTGAGAAAAATACCAAAAATATATAATATATTTTAAAATGTGAGGAATAGATGAGATTTGACCGGGTAATTGTAGTGTGGACGTTTAAAGGTTAACCTCCAAACATACCAGGGTGTCCCTAGAATTGACGGTTTGAGAAAAATCATCATAAAGTACTATTTAGAAGAATATTTTGGAATTGATATACGAATGAAAGTTCTAGATTTTGAATTTTAGATTCCATCCGTACGATTCGATTCATCAATACTATCACCAATATTTAATTATAATATTTGAAAGTAAAAATTAAAAATTCCTTCTAAGTTTGTTTACAAACAAAATTTTAATATTTTTTGAGTATAATTTGTTGGAATGGATTGGAAATGAGATACTCTTAACGTAGTGATTCTTTGAAATTTTTGTATTTTTTAAATCTATAACCTCATTTTTGCAAGGTCACTTTTGAACTACAGTGAATGCAATTTTGGCTTGGTCAACAACTTGACATACATCTACATTTTTAATTTAAAAAAAAATATGTACTCAAGTATCACCAAATCCAACCATTGGATAGGACAACAACTTGGTGAAGTATTTCCAAAAATTGGATGACTTTCATTCAAGCATTGATGAAAATATAGGTTGAGTTTGAAATTGTTAGTCGTCCAGAAATTGAACACTGTAACGTTTAGGAGTTAGGAGTTAACATTTTTAGGTATGTAGAGTACAACCACTTGACTTGACGAGGAAAGAAGAATAATTCTTGATGTTGATAGGATTTTTAACAAATAAATAGAAATTGTTGATTTACACATTGACTTTTTCAATTTGTTGATTTAACAATTTTTCAGCAATCATAAGATTGCTGTTTGGTTTACTGTAGGTAGAGGGTAGAATTTTTTTTCTGAAATAAATGTTTGGGATTTTTTTAATTTAAAAAATAAAAAATAAAATTGTTTTTTTTTTTAATTTTTATTATTTTAATTTTTAAGTGGGTAAGGTGAAAAGAGAATAGTAATGACATCTTATATTAGCATTTGAAGTGAGAAAATAAAAATAAAAATAAGT
Organism: Pohlia nutans; assembly: GCA_022496805.1. Classification (NCBI taxonomy): domain Eukaryota; kingdom Viridiplantae; phylum Streptophyta; class Bryopsida; order Bryales; family Mniaceae; genus Pohlia; species Pohlia nutans. Next base: position 39,150,165 of record CM040085.1, read on the forward strand.
TTGCACTTTGTCAAACTTGATCAACAAACTTTAAATCCTCTTAACCCCTAAATGTCACAGCGTCTAGAAACTGCACGACTAACATATTCAAACCTTCTATACGTTTTCATCAATGCTTGGATGAAAGTCATTTAAATTTTTGGAGATACTTCACCAAATTGTCGTCCTATCTAATGGTTGGATTTAGTCATACTTGAGTACATATTTTTCTAAAATTACAAATGTAGAAGTATGTCAAGTCATTGATTAAGCCAAAATTGCATTGACTATAGTTCAAAAGTGGCCTTGCAAAAATGAGGTCATAGATTTAAGGATTACAAAATTTTCAAAGAATCACCACATTTAAGAGTATCTCATTTCAAATTCATTGCAACAACTTTTACTCAAAAAATATTAAAATTTTGTTTGTAATCGAATTTAGAAGGAATTTTTAATTTTAACTTTCAAATTTTATAATGAAATATTGGTGATAGTATTAGTGAATCGAACTGTATGGATGGAATCTAAAACTCAAAATCTAGAACTTTCATTTGTATATTAAATCCAAAATATTCTTCTAAATAGTACTTTATGATGATTTTTCTCAAATTGTCAATTCTAAGGACACCCTGGTACGTTTAGGGGTTAACTTCTAAATAACAAAGGGGATAAGGGCAAAACCTAGATGTGTTATAAAACGCAACTTTGATGAAGTTTGGTTCAAAAGGGAAAATGAGAAACATGATGTCTAGTAATTGTTTGTACAATCAAAGCTTCAAAAAATGATTTAAATACTCATTTAGTGAATTTAGGTTAACTTAAATTTTTTGCACTATAAAATTTTGCCCTATAAAATTTGACAGTTTAATTCTTTACAATGGAAAATTGAGTTGAAAATGTAGGATTTTTTTAAAAATAAAATCAATTTGATTTTTCATATTTTAAAAAATTGTTAAGTAGAAGCAAACATAAGTTGAAAGAAAAAAACTAAATTATCGATGATTTTAAATGGAATCGAAACCTCTCAATTCTAACAAAGAGAATGTTGTAGCAACCATTCTAAACCCTATGAAATTCAACCATTCCAACCCCACACCCCTCCCCCCCTCTCCCGGGGTGTGGGGGGTTTGAGATTTTTTTTATTATTTTAAATTACACCAAATTTTAATTTCATTGGAACTTACTGAGGAACTTACCCAAACTCTCAACGGTTCCTTGAATGGACAATGGTCCTTTAGAGATTAAATCCACAGGATTAAAATCATTCAAAAATCACTTGATATCTTGTGTTTGTTTTGTCATAGTTTCTAACATGATGGGGAATGTAGGTGAAAGCTTCACAAAAAATTGATATCCACTATTGAACGGTTCATAACATTCTTAAGCCTTTGCTGGACCACACCTTTAACATTGTTGAGAAACTGCAAATAAAATAATTCAACTCTACAACCCTCGTTGCTTGGCCTAACTAAAGCTACAGAAAATGCTATGCGATTCTTCCGATCCGCAGACAAATGCTTGAGATTTGGACGTGCAACAGTGGGCCTCTAAAGAACGTTATGTTTGGATTCAAAAACCAAGAATTAAAAGTCATTTATTTGCTTGATTGTCATCACTAATTGTAAAGAAGAATTAATGTAAAAGAAAAAGGTAAAGTCAATTTCTACGGTATATAAAGAGGTCATTGTTTTACTCTTCTTAATAAAAATAGAAAATATATAAAAAGTGAAAGTTATAGAAAAGTGATGTATGAGAGGGAAAGTTCGTAGAAAAGTTACTTTTCCCAATCAGGTCGCGTGGTGCATGATTTCGACATACGCACGCTCCACCGCGCAGTCTGCTTTACCATTTGGAAAGCCGGCGTCTCTCCGACGATTTCACGTTTTCACGTTTTCCCACCCTCATTGCTTGCTCGCTCATCGCTGCACTTCGCTGAACTTATTGCAGGTCTCCTCATTGCTCTGCTCTTTCCATGGCCATTTTCTCTCCTCCTCTGCACTACTAACTGGTAACTATTTTTCTTGTCTGTCTGCCTCGTACTTGTTTTGGCAACTCTGTTTCTGCCCTTCGTGCTTTGCCTTCGATCGTGCATGTCCACGAGTGATCACCTGCAATTGCAAGCGAACAATTAGGTCTTTTCTTTTTTCCCCTTTCCAATTGCTACCCTGTTTCTGGCCTTCCACGTGGCCTTCGATCTTGGAAATTAGGTCTTGCCTGATGAGCAGTCCGATCGTCAATCACTCAACTCTCTTCTAGGGTTTTAGCTCGAATTCGCGCTAGTTTATATTGTATATCAATACCCTTTCTACCAATTCTGCTATGTCCATGAATTAGTCTTTCACCTTTAGGATTTTGCCCTAAATAAGGTGGAGAGTCTGTGTTTGTCTGTATGAAATGGTCAAAGTTAGGGTCGCATAGTTTGAAGATGCTGGTGGTAGCCCTAACTCAGGTGGAGAGTTGCGTTTTCTTGTTGTTTTTTGTGTTGTGAAATTTGACGGAGGAAGTGTTATATTGCAGGGGTATTGTCAAGTTAAGTAGAGATTCTCTTTGCAGTTTGAGATCAACATGGCAGACAACGATCAGAAGTTAGCGTATTTTCAAGAAATCACTGGCATGACAGACACGGCGGTCTCGCATCAAATTCTGGAGGCGTATGACTGGGACCTGGACTCCGCAGTGCAAGCCATGGTGGACAAAGAGAGTCCGATTAACACGGTTCCTGAGTTTCACGAAGAGAGCATGCGTGTCGATGCGAACCCTGTGGACACAGGTCCTGGAACATCGTTGTTGGCCGGCCCATCGGGAACTCCGGCTTTGGGCGATGATCCCATGGATTTGTGGCCTGTCAATGAGCAAGGGTTTGCAGTGGACGACCGATCGTTGTTTGAACGAATTGGCGACGGGGAGATTCGTGACCGAGGAGTGCAGGCGCCTGATGGTACGACATCGTCTGTTTGGAGAGTTGTGACACTGCCTTTTGTTGTGTTACTTGGAAGCTATAATCTCATGTATGGGGTCGTTGGCTTAGGTCTTTTGCTGGCTGGGGGGCTTTTGAACGCTGGTCTAGGTATGCATGCATAACTCCTCTTGGTCTTCCTTTTAGGTCTTCCAGTGTATCATTATGAATGAATGAGGTTTTCACAAGCTATGATGCTTTCGGAGCACCTAGAAACGTCCCAAAGCATTTGCACTTAACCCCTAAAAGACCAAGAAGCCCAAATTGGGCTTCATGTTTTTTCAGCAGTTTTGAGTAGGTTCTATGTGGACTTCCTTTTGTTCAAATTTGTTTGTTTTTTGACCGACATATGCACTGTTCTTCACTGATTCCAGTGATGTAAAATTTAGTCTTATCTGAATTATTATTTATACAATATGATCAATTGAATTTTTCATTTAAAACCATGAACCCTTGGTCCTTTAGGGGTTAACTTTCTCTAATTGCACGTACAAATGAGCTCCTGTCGCATGTGTTCACAACTTGACATGTGGAAGTTGTGTACACATTATGACATATTCTCAGGATGTACTGGGGATGTGCTATTATAGAGTGTGCACTTCGAGAGGGTTGAGTGTGCACTTAGAGAGGGTTGAGTGTGCTAGTATTTATTATTCTTTTTCACATTGATATCTCTTCAATTTTTTATGAGAAGTGGCTTGTTTTTTGAATGCAACTATGGTCTCTTTGTCTTTGTGTTTGGGTCTGCTCATGTTTGTAGTTTTGGCGCTGACAAGGTTCACTTTTGATCAGGTGGTTTGCGGTGGACCGGGGTGGCTAATCCAGGCATGGCTGTCGAAGCTGGTACTCAACCAAACGTTGGTCCTATTGTTCCAGAGGTTTCAGGGGCAGCAGAGGCATCAAACTTTTTGGGAGCATTTGAGGGGCAGTATGGTGTCGTTCATCCGGATTTTCAGGCTGTTAGTTTTTTGGAAGCTTTACGGAGAGCTGGCCATGAGTTTAAGTACCTGTTTGTGTACCTACACGATGCACGGAATGTGAACACCCCGGCCTTTTGTGAGACAACTCTTCGAAATGAACTTGTTGTGGATTTTATCAATGAGAACTTCGTTGCATGGGGTGCTGATGTTCAACAGACTGAGGGAATTCATATGAGTACTAGTCTGAACGCATCCACATTTCCATTCTGTGCGATTATTTCGGGCTCCTCCACCGAAAGCATCGCAGTTGTGAGACAGGTACTGTAGCCACAGGTCTAGTTTTGGTCTATAGGTCACCTCACCCGTGGTAGTATGTTTCCCTGTTTTGAATAAGGTTCGGAAAATTATACATCGTGTTTTTTCGGTATTATTGTTCATCACTTCTGATGCATTATGGCTAAAATTTTGAGAGGCAATTAGTACAATCAACTTGTACTGTGTTGAACAACATCTTTTAATTGTGTTTGATTGTTGTGGGTATTAGGCGGAAGGATACCAAACTGCAGGAGAGCTATTGGAAATACTGCAGCATGTAATAGAAGAGCAAAATGCGTCTTTGCTTGCTGGACGACAGGAGCAAGAAGCACGGGATTTGAACTACCGCCTTCGAGAAGAACAAGACGAGGCCTATAGAATAGGACTTCAGGCTGACCAGGTTTTTACCCTTTCTTGCTGTTTATTTCCTCACAGAGGAAATTCTTATCCTTACTTTGATGTTTACCCCTGAGTGCATAAACGGTCAAAAATGGCTGCTTCCATACCTAAAGAGTTGAAATAAATCACTTAGGAAGCTTACAGAAGGAAGTTAATAAAAAGTACCAATAAATAATCATAGAAATATGTTTTGAAAGTTACTATAATCGACTATTAGCTTCCAAAGTTGACTTTATATTTTTAGCTTGGGCACTTGGGGGTTAATTCTCATTTTTTCTTAGATTTTCCATGGAAAAGTTGCCTTTCTCAGGGATAGTTGATGTTAATTTCTTAAAAGTAGGGGTTGCAGCGCAATCTGATGAGAACCGTGCATGATTCTCTTAGATTTGACAAGTTTCAGTTGCCTTTGCTGCTGTAGCTTGCCAACGTACCAGAGGTTTTTTTCGTTTTTTTTCTTGTTAACATGGGCGAGTTTATAAGGATGAATCTGCGACCTGTTTTCACTTGCACAAATTGATACAGGAAAGGGAACTTAGACAGCAAGCTGAGGAAGTCCAAGCTGCGAGAGAAAGGGTCGATGCAGATCAAAGGAAAGTTCAGGAGGAGAAAGAAGCAGCAGAAGCTGCTCAAGTTTTAGCACAAAAAGAGGCCAACTTAGCGCAACTTCGACGTGACAAAGCTTTGAATCTTGGACCGGAGCCAGAGAGGGGAGCAGATATCACTCATGTACACCCCAACCTCTCTAATTTGGTTCCAAAAAAGGGGACAGACATTATTTTGAATATGTGACAGTCAATGTTAGTGTAACAATTGTGCAAGACATTCCAGAATGTCTTTTTAGAGAAGTTTGTATTAAAGAGGTCTGAGTGTATGTGTCCACCTTCCTAGTCCATGTCATATTATGCCTTTTGGTCCAGCCATAACTCTTTCTTGAACTGTACCCCATTGTCTATAATTTGATGAAAGTGTTAAATCGGATCTTTCCTGCAGGTGGCAGTGCGGTTGCCGACAGGAGAACGCAAGGAACGCAGGTTCTTCAACACCGCTAAGGTTCAGGCTTTGTATGATTACGTAGAATCATTAAATGTTGTGGAATCTGACAATTTCCTCCTTATTTCAAATTTCCCTCGTGTAGTCTATGGTCCTGATAAGTTAGATTTGACACTAAAAGATGCAGGGCTTCACCCTCGCACAAATCTGTTTGTACAAGTGCAAGATTCCTAGGGTTCCCGTTCTAGCCTACATGAGGTCTTACTAATGGCAGTTGCAATTATTTTTTAGTTTCCTGCCAGGGCAGAGAGGGTGTCTTTGCTTACCAATTAGCAAATACTTAACGGGTTGTTACTCGAGTGGATCCAACTGTACAGGAGAACCAGTACAAACCCGGCAATGAGGATTCAATTCTTTCAGAATCTCCATCTCCAGTAGCACACTTCATAGTGATGCAATGTTTTCTAAATCTATTTCACGGTTGTAAAAGTCTTCTGTACGTTGAGCCTACCACGTTGTGAATGGAGGCTCACTTATAATGTCGTCACTTTGTTCCTCATATCAAAGCGGAAAATATCTCAAAGTCACCCATATTGGGGATAATAAAATTTGTTTGGCACAATCTTGGTTTCCTATTGATTTTCTCGTATTTTCTAACAATGAAGATTAGAAGCATCAAGTGTAAAGGATTCTTTACATGTCACCCATTTGGGGTTGAAGATGAAATTCTTAATTTCTTGCCACTGCAATTTGTTGAAAATACATGGCAAGTGGGATATGTAGTTGATTGAAAGGCACAAGTGATATGTTGATAAAAAGTGATACTTTGTTGATAGAAAGTAGTGAGTGATATGTTATTGATAGAAAGTTATAAGCGTGCTATGTTGACAAAAAGTCATAAATGTGTTATATTGGTGACAAACAAGTCATGAGTTGTGCTATATTGTTGATAGAAAGTTGTAATTGTGATATGTTGTTGATAAAAAATCATAAATGTGATATGGTGGAGCAAATGTTGGCTAACGATTCTCATTCAACCTTAGGCTAAACAGAAGCTTCTCGCTAAGTTTGACGCGCAATGGTGTATTTTTCCGACCCTTTGCACTCGCGATGACTTACAAGTTAGGTGGTAGAGAAAGAATCTGGTCACTGGGATTAGTTAGTTTGGTTCCCGTTTTGGTTCTTGCTCAGGCTCGCCCATGGCTTGTGCTTTGTGCGGTTGTATTTTTTTCCTTCCCTTTTAATGGCAGTGGGCTTTGTTGTCTTGTTTCAATTGTTTTTTTTATAAAAATAAGTGTGATATGTTGTTGATAGAAAGTCATAAATGTGATATGTTGGTGATAAAAAGTCTTTGCATACTATTGATGGAAAGTCTCTCTATGTTGTTACAAAAAGTCTTTGCAGAAATAACCTTGTACTTGTTTCATTGTGCGCAAGACTACTAAAACAAAGACTTTCTATCAACAACATATATGACACTTCCACCGTGTTTTCAGCAAACCCACTTGGCACCCTCACTCATATAAACGACCACTGTTTCCGTTCAAGCAGCCAGTTTTGATGCTTGTTGTGTAAACCATCCTTCAGGTGGATCTAAGTTAGCAAACCCGAAGACTATCTTGATACATTCAAAACCCGAAGACCACCTTCATACATTCAAAACCCGAAGACTACCTTGATACATTCAAAACCCAAACACCTAAAACGCACTCTGACTCTGACTCATGCCAAGTCCCTCCCACTTCACCACTCACGACTGATTTCCATCGTCACTTGAGTCTTGCAAAACCCAAGTTAGGGATTTGCAAACAGTCTCACAATGCCGCAGTAATACTCGGTTAGCAAGGGCCGCTCACTGTCGTCTTTTGTTTCCAAGTGTGGAGCTCAGGGATTGCCAGGTTCTTCTCTTTCACTTTTGCAGCGTTTGATAGTCATTAGGTCAATTAGTGATGCAAGCTTGTTTCTGTTCTCGGAGCATGAGCTTATCGCCATGCAAATAGAGATGGACGAGGAGGGAGAAAATCCTCCGACACCAGCGGTGGAGCTGGAAGGCTCGCTTTCCAGCACCATTCTGGACTTAGACCAAAGCAATGAGCATCATCATCATCATCACAACTTCACGCAACAATATGATCAGAACAATCCATCACAGCACAACGCCATGGATCCAAACCCTGCGCTGCAGCAGCAGCAGCAGCAGCAGCAGCAGCCCGACGACGACGATGGGCTCGATAACAACAAGGAGGGCTCGATGGCTCGCAAGCGCCGCGCGGAGATTTGGCAGGACGCGGAGATGGACGCGCTGGTGCGCGCGTTCCGGGAGGTCCACATGAAGCTAACTTCCGCGGCCGGGACGGGGAAGAAGGTGAAGCAGGTGTTCAAATCCGCGAACGATAAGTGGCAGGAGGTTCGCACTTTGTTGTTAGCCTCGGGCGTGGACAGACAGCCGAAAGAAATCGAGCGGAAGTGGTCCAATCTGTCCACGGCGTTCAAGCAGATTGCGGATTGGAATACCAAGAAGGGCCCCGGGCGTCCCAGCTACTGGGACCTTGACGAGAGCTTGAAGAAGGAGAAGACGAAAGCCAAGGAGCTTCCGGCCACCTTTCGTGTGCAGCTGTTTGATGCCATGGCGGAGTTTATGGGCGATCGACAAGGCTCAAGAAGTCGATCTCCTGCTCAACAACAACAACAACAGCAGCAAGTGGTGGCGATGAGTTCCTCTCCTCCCCCATTGCAGCTTGTGTCTGTGCCTGGCCTTCCTCGCCCTCCCCCTGCTGCTCCAGGTTTGTACTCCTTCTTCGAGGTTCGCTGTTAGGGTTTGGGAAGAGATTTAGGGCGTGTTTTGATGTTTGGTGTTTTGATGTTTGGTGTTTGGTGTTTCGTGTTTGCAGGCGTGATGGAGGTTCCTTTGCCTGTGGAGAAGCTCGCCGTGCACGCCAACCTCTTGGATGCTGCAAATCAGTACGTTTTGTTGTGACACTAGACTCTTTCCAGTTAGGTCAGTTTGTGTTTGGTCATTTTTTAAGTGGCTAGATTACGTCGACTCTTCAGCGAAAGAGTTTGTCTGTTTGTATTAGGGTATTTGACGCCATTCTTTCTTGTTGTCCTGTGTGTTTGTTGACATGGGCATAGCTGTAGTAGCATTTTTTTGTAAATGTGTTTTCTTTGTTGTCCATGTTGATGACTCTAGATTCTTTCCAGTTAGGTCATTAGCAATGGTTTGTGTTTGCTCATTTTTGAAGTGGCTAGATTACGTCGACTCTGCAGCAAAAGAGTTTGTTTGTTTAGGGTATATTTGACGCCATTCTTTCTTGTTGTCCTGTGTGTTTGTTGACATGGGCGTGGCTCTAATAGCATTTTTTGGTAAATGTATTTTCTTTGATTCCATTCTTACTCTTTCCAGTTAGGTCATTGGCAATGGTTTGTGTTTGGTCATTTTGAAGTCATCTTTCCAGTTTTGGCTAGATTTCGTCGACTCAGCAGCAAAAGAGTTGGTCTGTTTGTTTTAGGGTATATTTGACGCCATTCTTTCTTGTTGTCCTGTGTGTTTGTTGACATGGGCGTGGCTCTAGTAGCATTTTTTTGGTAAATGTGTTTTCTTTGATTCCTTTCTTGCTGTCAGGCAGTGATTAGGGTAGTGAGATCTCATCTGATGTTTCTTTTGCAGCAAGAGACGACGGGTTGTGGTTTTAGCTCCAGGCAGCTTCAATCCACCGACATACATGCATCTTCGCATGTTTGGTGAGTTCATCACCTTTTACAGAGTATTGTTGTGTTTTCTATATCACAATTGTCGAAAGTGATTAATGATTCACAAATTGCGTGCAGAACTGGGAATGGATGCACTCAAAGCAGAGGGTTATCATGTGTTGGGAGGCTACATGTCTCCTGTCAATGATCTATACCACAAGAAGGTGCTACTCTCATCTCATTTCTTACATTTGTCCTGGTTTGGACCTATTATCATTTCATTTCGCTGAAATAACGACATCCTGGATTCAGAAGCTTTGTATTTCTAGTGCAACTCAGTTTGTATAGTGTTTTGGTGCTGATGTGTACACATGTGTAAATGTCAAGGGTCTTGCTCCTGCAGAGCACCGTATCAGGATGTGCGAATTGGCAGTTGCTGATTCACCTTTCATTATGGTCGACTCCTGGGAGGTGAGCTCTTCATTTTATATTGTGTGACCTAGTTGATGACAGTTTAATTTTAAAAAAAGCATTCATGTACTATTGAATTTTTCAATGAAATGATTTCTTCAAGACTTCAGTTCATTACTTGCAATTTTACATGTTCTGGACTCTGAAGCTTAACATGGTGTGTTGGGTGGGGTTGCTTGAAGTAGGCTAAGCAGAATTCATACCAAAGAACGCTCACTGTTCTGGCACGGATTGACATGGTGGTCAATTTCAATAGTTATGCCACTGATGGTAAGCATTTTTTGTTCTCTAACTCTGTATCCGTGCAAAATTCCTTAAACCCCTAAAGGACCAAGAAGCCTGAATTGAGCCTCACGTTTTTTTAAGCAGTTTTGAGTAGGTCCTATGTTGACTTCTTTATGTTCAAATTTCTTTCTGTTTTGACCAACGCACCCAATGCTCTTCACTGATTCCGGTGATATAAAATTCGGTCCCATCTGAATTATATTTTTCACGATATAATTGATTGAATTTGTCATTTTAAAACCATGAATCCTTGGTAGTTATCGAGGTTTGCCAGATGTGCACTTTGTGCCTTGTGAGAAACTTTTGCTGGATCCTGCTTTTTTAATGTCATAGAGATGGTATTGCAGAAAAAGTAAGAGTGATGCTGCTTTGTGGAACGGACCTGCTTGAGTCCATTGTAACGCCAGGCGTGTGGATACCGGACCAGGTCAGTTGCTATTTGATTTCAAAATTCGTTTTTTCATCTTTCTCAGCTATAAGGGGGATGACTTCATTATCTTTTATTGAACTAGAAATATTATACAACATGGTGATTTAATGTGGCACTCAAACTAGTGTGCTTGAACGTTACCATGTATCTCTTATGTATATGAGAATGAAAGTTGGGAGATTCTACTGCAAAAATGATAGATTGTGGTGGATCTTGAAATAGTGTACTCCACACTCAATCACGTTTTCGGTATCTCTATCCCAAATAGAAATGTATAATTTTTATATGTCTCTTTCCATATAATCCCTAGTACTATATTCCTCAGTATAAAATGCAAAACCCCTTTTGACAATCTTAGAATGCCAATGCTCTTCTCACATAAGAAATTCATTCTTTGGAGCCATGGGCCCTAACATGCTACTATTGCTTTTTTCACGTCTCATTTTCATTGAACACCAGAGTTTGGTCTTCTTGGTCTGCAATCAAGCTTTTAAAAAGATGTAGTTTCTTACATGCAGGTGCGAACATTATTGCAAGAATATGGAATTGTGTGCATAAATCGAGATGGCAAGGATGCCCGACGGCTTGTGTTTGAACACGAAATCTTGTACAATAATCGAGTGAGTAATCTTCGTCACTATCATCACCCCCAATTTTCTTGTGTTTCTTTCTTCTGAAAAGGTGTGTTGAAGATTGTTTTCAACACAACTATAAATCCATGTGGGCAGTAATAGAAATCAGTCTATGTTAGTTTTAATGCATTTGTGTTAGTTTTGATGCAGTTTGTATTAGTTTAAATACAGATTTAACATTATGCACATCAGAAAGATTACAATGTGGGTGAAAAGTTGATTTTGATTGTGGCTGTTTCGATTTAGTTTGGAAGTTCTATTGTGTCCACACGGTGGTTTGTTTAATAGCAGTTGTTAAATAGCAGTGCTCACATCTGTTCATTTTGTGCGCTATTTGCAGAGACAGATTTTGGTGGTGGATGAGGTCATTCAAAATAATATAAGTGCAACAGCAATCAGGTACTTTATGCCCTTGTCTTTTTTAGTAGTCGACATGTTATACCGGTAGTACGCCACAAATTTAATTTCTTCGTCCTCAACCGAGTACGGTAGTGGCTTTAGCTACACTTTTCAGTGCAATTACTGTGGGCCATGCTAATTGTAAAGAGATTACTTTTTCAAACTCAGTATCTTCATAGTTTGAAGATATCTTCAGCTTTTGGGGATATTTCAACCCCGAATATAATTGGACACTAATTCCTCTCCACAATAACTGCACAAAAAGGTGCAATTAATTACTACTGCCAAATTAGCATCAGTTACCAAATTGGTGCTAATTATGGCTAACTAATGGACGCTGGATTTACATTCATTTCTATCTGTTCAACCATTAGTTTGGTTACAATTGTTTAACTAATTATGGCCATACTAATGGTTTGAGGTGCTAACCCTGCCTACACCAACCGAGTAGCGACAGTTAGCTAACCAAAAACTCTAATTTCCAATTAGTTACTTTGCAAGTGTGGGCACATAGGAGTTGTTGACCAAATTGGGCCTCATGTTTTTTTTTAGCAGTTTTGAGTAGGTCCTACGTGCACTTCCTATGTTCAATTTTTTATTATTTGACCAACACATGCAATGTTCTTCACTGATTCCGGTGCTATAAAATTCGGTCCCATTTAAAATTATATTTTTCACAATATGATTGATTAAATTTGTCATTTAAAAACCATAAATCCTTGGTCCTTTACGGGTTAACTTACGCACCAGGGGTTGGTGCCTTATTGACCCAAAATTAGAATGGTTTCACATTCGGTGCTTCAACACAGCATTTATATACAATTCTACAGAAACATGATAGTGACGAAAAGTAGACCAATTGATGCCCCTCCCATGTGTAAATTTCTAAACCAACAAGGTCTTCTGTGTGCATGTATGAATGCTCTTTGGTTGAGTGGCTCAAGCCCATAAAGAACCAAGAAGCCCAAATTGGGCCTCATGTTTTTTTAGCAGCTCTGTGGACTTTCCTCGTGTTCAAATTTCTTTGTTTCTTGATCAACACACACAATGTTCTTCACTGATTCCGGTGACATAAAATTTGGTTCCATCTGAATTGAATGTGATTAATTGAATTTGTCATTTTAAAACCATGAATCCTTGGTCCTTTAGGGGCGAGTACTGACTCCCAACAATCCCTTGTGCAGGCGAAATTTGTCAAGAGACTTATCTGTGAAGTATTTGACCCCGGATTCCGTCATCAACCATATCAAGCTGCACCGTCTGTACATGAATGTTCCCCCTCTCCAGCAGTCCTGAACTTGGAGCTCTTTCCTTTCATGTCACTGTTTTCGCAGGTCACTGAGAGGATTGTGTTATTAACTTGAAGGTCGGTTAGGGCTCATTTTGTGACCTTGGAGTTAATCATACAATCTTGCTCAGGAAAAATGAGATGTTTCTGTATTTGAATGGAATTTGTTTAGTTTTTTCTTGACCATACTGTGGGATTTTGTGTGAGGCACACAGTTTACCCATTTTACAGCACAATAAGCTACTGTAGTGTCGTGGATTTTTCTCATCACATTTATGATGCGTTTAGGGTCTGAACTCATTTATTGCGTGGCAAATGAATTGATTACAGGATGCCTTGTGAGATTATGTTTTGCTAATCTCTTAGGTGTTTATATTTGAAACACTAACTAATTTTTCCTCAGGTTATGTCTACATAAGTGGAACAACAGTAAATGTCATTTCAAGATGGTGATGTATATGTTAACCCCTAAATGCCTATTGGTTTTGTGCAATACCTAAATGTATTATAAATTGAAGGTTCTTTAACTTTTTGGGCTTCAACTCTAAAGAGCATATGTAAGAACAAATTTGAAGTAAAATGCCTAGATATTTTCAAATGAATTTACAAGAATAAACTTTGAAAACTCACTAAAATATAATTTTAGTAAGGTTGAGGTACCTTAAACCACGACGAACCTAAAACCATCAACTTCTACACCCTCTCTTCATTTTAGGGAGGAAATGTAGGTTGTTGGTACATGACTTAACTTTTGAGCAATTAATGCATAAGTTTACATTTGCAAAGAAAGTTTACATTTCCTTCTTGAAATGAAAGAGTGGTGTAGAAGTTGGTGGTTCTAGGTGTTGTGGTTCAAGGTTCCTCTACCTTACTCGTGTTATAATTCATCATGATTGGTTGAAATCATTATGTTTCAATAGTGGTGAAGTTGTTCACATAAGTTTTATTATGGTTCCATAGATGTGTCTTAAGATCTCTTTGTAAGCAATCCACGGATAATTTTATAGGTTGAAATATTGCAAATTATGAGAAAGATGATTCAATGTTGTAAATTATGCATTTTTAGCCAATCATTCCAAATTCATAAGATAGTGAGTATTTTTGTATTTTTCATATAATTAAAGGGTAATCTCTTTTAAAATCAAATTTATACGTATTTCGACACTATTACTTAATCCAACCATTCTATTGCTTAAACCCAGGATCTTCGTATAAAAGGTAGAACCCTAAGATGACATCATTATGTTTTCCACAACTAATGAGCTTTCTTTGCTTTCCTTCCCAGGGAAGGCACTTAGAGTAATTTTTGGAGACACGTGCGATAACCACTTATTTTTAAGGGGTGTATTATCTCTAAAAATTGGAATATTAAACGTCCTTTAAGTAGAAAAAAATCTACTAAGCCTAATTTTTTTAATACCCTATAGGTAATTAGAAATAAAAAATGCATTCAATATTAAATACCCTATTTTATTTACAATCTTTTTATAGCCTCCAATTATTTTGTGTATCTTTTTTCGAGGGGGGGGGGGGGGTGGGGATGAATTGTAAATTGACATTTTTGACAAAGGAATTGCATTGTTGTGGTAAGACAAAGAGGAAAACAAATTCAAACAAAACTATACCAACAAAATTGTAATGGTGGATGCAGTAGAATGCAACCAGAAAGTTATAGTGTTAAGAAACACAACTGTTCAACATTGGAACGATGCAATTTTCCATTCATTCAATTTAAGCCTCCATAATATTCATCTTAAGATACCCTTATCGAGAGGTTTACTATTGTTAATAAAAATAAAATAAAAATCACGTATTATATAGTTTGGTATCTCTTTTATAAATTGTTTTCAACATTAATTAGTCCCTATATTTTATTTAGAAATTTTCAAAATTTTATCTCAAATGAATATTAAATACCCTATATTTTATCGCACGTCATTTCTAAAATACCGCTAGTGCTCGGGCTTTCCTCTCTAGCACAAGTCTATAGGGAGCTCTTGTGTGATGTCATCTTTGGTAGTTACCGCCACACCTTGAGTTTAAGCTTTTGTTTCTGTTATAATTAGTTTTGATTTAGTGCAACATGGAGTCCACATTTGAACGGAATTTTTTGCCCCATATTCCTATCCAGTGTTGGTTTGGTCTTAACCCCTAAACGTCCAACCGTCCAGAAAGTGGACGATGTATAGAATCGAACACAGTTTTCTCATTCGTCATTGACTTTTTGAAGTGTGGATTTTTTACTATATATTTTATGGGAAATTAGCTTCATGCACATGTGATGCGATTAGAAAGGGGATGATTTGTGAAATTTTTATGCCTCATTTCATGTCATAGAGATTCACCCAAAATTTCAAAGATTTCAGTGTAAAAGTGCTCTTAACTGAAAAGTCAACTCATAAAACTAAGCAACCAAAAAATCTCCAAAAATCACTACACTTAAAGTATTACATTTCAACCAATCACAACAAATTTCATGTACAAATTGGCAATGTCGTATTCGTAATCAAATTACAAAAGAATTTTCGATTTTAAGTTTCAAATTTTATACAAAAATATTGATGACAACAATCATAGATCTATATGTATGGATAGAATTAAAAATTTATAATATACAAATTTCATTCATATACCAAGTTCAAAATATCCCTCTTGCATTTTATAAGACATCTTTGAAATTCTCCAAATATGGAGAGGAGTGAGGACGTTTAGGGGTTAACCCTTAAGCGTCACACTACATTTATTTGGTCAAACCTCATCAATTGCTCACGTTTGAAAATGTGTTATATTTTTTGGGTATTTTTCTCATATAATGTATCCTTAAACCGATTTACACTGATTTTTCCATAATTATTGAAATGAAAATGAATTTTATAAGATTTTTCAGAGTTATTCTCTTGTAATAGCCATAGTAATTACAAAAATGCCTAAAATAGTAATATTTTTTAAGGAAATATGTAAATAATAGTGATGAACAACAAGGTGTAGGTTGCATGCTTTTCGAGCTTTTATAAAAAGAAATTTGATTGAAAATCTTTTTCTGCAGTGTATATTGGAATTTTAGGGCTATGAGCTTTAAAGTGCTGTAGAAAATGCAATTTTAACAATTTGGAAGAACTGTAAATTGGACTAGAAAGTAGAAGATAACTCCACGCATTCTTAGTTGGGACCAATTTCTTTTGAAATTAGGAACTAGGTGAAAATTAGCGTTTGATTGAAAAAGGATCAAACATGGCCCCACGGGGCTCCTTGCACGCTTAAGGGTTAATGTTACTACAGTGTAGAGCTTTATCAAACAAATGATTGCAACGCACAGATGCATTGTTGCCATGCACTGGTTAGTAACTTAGCCCTTCAAGGACCAAGGATTCACAGTTTAAAAATGACAAATTGAATTGATCATATTGTGAACATATAATTCAGATGGGACCAAATTTTATATAAGTAGAACTAATGAAGATCACTGCATGGAGATCACTGCATGTATTGGTTAAAAACAAATAAATTTGAACAAGAAGAAGTCTAAGTATGACCTACTCAAAACTGTTTAAAAGAAGCATGGTGACCATTTTGGTCACCGTGAACGCTTAGGGGTTAGAGCATCCACACCCTCTTTCAATTCAACCCTTGACTACTATCATCACATCCAAACTTTGGTGTTACAAACTAACATCTCCACACCCTTGAACTGCTATGTGTCCCTCTATATGGTTTGTGCACCAATCACAATTACTATACGTGGATAATCATTATTGTTCATCAGTTTAAGATACCAAGCCCTTCTTTAAATTAGCTATACAGGGACGTATTCATATATCACTATATTGTGCTCATATTTTGTAGCTCTCTCACCTACCTTGAATTTTCAACATTAAATACAAACACTTTCATCCAATTGAGAGAATCTCTTGTTTTCAGTGGTAGGGTGCAAATGCTCTTATGGTGCTCATATTCGGTGGCTCTCTCATCCACTCTAAGTTTTTCAGCATTAAATAAAAACATTTTTCATCCAATTGAGAGAATCTCTTGCTTTTAGTAGTAGGGTGCGAATGCTCTTAGGGCCAGTTCACATGTTCGGCATTTTTCATATAACTGGGATCTTTCATTGATCTTTTTTTTTTCATTTGCTCTTTTCTTTATTTTGCCTTCACGGCCCTCTTGACTCTAAATCCCCAATCTACGTAATTGCAAACACTATTCACCCTTGGGTCCAATTCTCTGAAATTTCCGTTTTAGGCATCCTTAGGGCTTTGTTTGGATTTTTTTATAAAAGTTGGGGCCTACAGTCCCAAATTATTTTAGGAAGACCCCCTCGAGAATTTTAAACCATTGGAAGAGGGGGTTAGTTTTAAAAGTGGGCCCGAACCAGACCAAAATAGGAACCAATTTTGTCCTCATGCATTAACGTTGAGGGGGGATTAACTTCACGCCCAAGGAACTTTCTAAAAGTGATAGGGATGCCGTCCCAAATGGATTCTTAAAATGTAGCAATTTCAAGTGTTTTTCCTTGGACAAATGAAATGTTTGACTTTTCAATTCTAACCTCTCCTACATTAGAGAAAAAATAAACCCTTAGGAGGGCCCTTTGAGTTTGACAAGCAAGTCTATAATTTGAGTCTTAGGAGCTTATTAAAGAACAAAAACTCTGACTAAAGTTAGTTATCATTTGATGTGAATTTCCAATGGTAGGTTTAGTTGCAGAGAAGGTTAATTCCCATAAAAATACATTAGTTACCATATAATGTGAATTTCCAATGGTAGGTTTAGTTGCAGAGAAGATTAATTTCCATAAAAATACATGCAGGGATGCTGTGTATGGCACGTCTTCTGCATATAAGGTACATGCTGTGGGCCATATCAAGGTATATGTACAACATCGATATATGTACATGCTGATGATATAAGGTACATACATATTACATCAAAGACAGTAACTTCTATCTCCAATGGGAACGATTTGACTACTCTCTTGTCATAATTATCTGTCTTCCGAAGGGTGGGTGGGTATAGGGTTTTACTACATCTTCTAATTAGACACTACATTTAAATCTAATCCTGGATCCCTCTGGAAACTTTCTGGAAGGGCCCTCTTGAGGGTCCATTTTTTCTTTAATGTGTGTTGCGATGCTTTGAACTACTAGTTGTATGAAACCTTACTTCTTGTTTGTCTACATGAGATAATTTTTTCAAAAAGGCTATTAAAAAATCTTAGATAGTTAATAATTGCTTCTACATGTTATAACATTCTTGCTCTAGTGTGATAATCATTCTTCTAAAACCTATGTGAATACTTTGTATTTTTGAGTCATAATATTATTAGAAACAATTGATTCATAGATCCCCTTGGGAGATTTTTTTCATATATTTTAAATCTTCAAATTTATCGAATATTTATATATATCATACTCTAGGATGTTCAACAAATGATGTGGGATAATTGAAATCTATATCCATGCAAATATGCAAATACCCGTAAATGTATCCATATCATATCTAACACCCAATTCGCTAATTTTGCACTTGGTCATATAATCATGCACTTGGCCCCCAAGCACATTAAAAAAAATGCTTGAAAAATTCTCTAAAAAACTGCCATTTTTGTCTTTCTACAATCCCTTACGTTGTAAAAAAAAAAAAAATTATTTATTTTGTATTCTTATCTTTATCTTTATCTTATCTTATCTTTTCTTTTCTTTTATCTTTTTTTTTTTCTTGTCTTCTTTCTTGTCTTCCTTCTTCTTTTTCTTCTAGTCTTCCTCTTTTTCTTCTAGTCTTCATCTTGTCTTCCTTTTTTTTTTCTTCACCTTGCCATTTCTATAGTTTAAATGTTAAAAAAAAAATTAAAATTAAAAATCAGGGAGCAGCCGATGGCTGAATCCAATACAGGCCAAAAAATAAAATAAAATAAAAAATTTTGCTTCCGCTTTTTCCGGGTAGAGAGGGTCCGCGCGCGCAGACCCTACTCTAATTTTTGGCCTCCCCTTCACTCCCTCCTCTCCCCTATATAAACCTTCCCTCACTCTCCCTCCCTCACACTCTCCTTCCTCCCCTTTTCCTTTCTTGTCCTTCTCCCTCTCTCCTTTCTCCCTTCTCCTCAATATAAAGGAGGAAGAGGGAGGAAGAGTGAGGGAGGGAGAGTGAGGGAGGGTTTATGTAGGAGAGAGGGGAAAAAAAAGGAAAGGGGAGGAGGGAGGGAGGGTTAAAATTAGAGTAGGGTCCGCGCGCGCGGACCCTCTCTGCACGGAAAAAGCGGAAGCAAAAAATTAAAAATTAAAAATAATAAAAATAATAATAATAATAATAATAATATATATATAATTTTTTTGGACCTATATTGGATTCAGCCATCGGCTGCTCCCTGATTTTTATTTACTTTTAATTTTTTTAATGTTTAAACTCCAGAAATGGCAAGGTGAAGAAAAAAAAAGGAAGACAGGAAGAAGACTAGAAGGAAAAGAGGAAGACTAGAAGAAAAAGAAGAAAGAAGACAAGAAAGAAGACAAGAAAAAAAACAAGATAAAAGAAAAGAAAAGATAAAGATAAAGATAAAATAAAAGATAAAGATGAGAATACAAAATAAATTAAAAATTTGTTTTTTTACAACGTAAGGGATTGTAGAAAGACAAAAATCGTTGTTTTTTAGAGAATTTTTCAAACAAATTTTTTTAAAGCCAAATTTGCTCATGGAATGAGTGCACTTGGCCAAGTGCAAAATTAGGGAATTGGGTGTTATCTGTGTCCACATTTTCAGGGATTCGGATAGGGAGACATGTAATTTTCCTATCTAATAGGCTTATTTTACCATAAAACAAATGTAGAAGTTTAAGGGCAAGAAAGAGACAAAAATAATCAAATAAGTTCACAATAAAGGTTTAAAAATAAAATCAACAAGAATTACTAAAACAAAAACAAAAACGACAAAGGAGGTGGTATAAAATCACTTGTTTGTCTATAGGCAAAAAGAAAAAAAAGAAAAACAAACAAACAAACGTTTTTCTCTAATACAATTACAACTTGAGATAAAATTGTACAAAGTTAGATAATTTTTTTTTAGAAAAAAGAGCAGAAGATATCTCTATAGCACATTAGAGGGTGTTAGAGTGCGAGTATTTGCTCCAAGTTTCATGTGCGCTTTTGCATCAAGCTTTTATGATGAGCTTTCGAGTAAGGACGTGGCCTCTGTCTTTTTGTAGGGCCGTGACAAAACCTTGCAATTTCAAGTCACGAGAGGAAAGTTGGTGAGAGTCTCGAGATTTCTAAATGTAGATTGTGGGAGGCAACACATAGGAACAACATAGGATGAGATGACTCCAACTCTAAATCCCTGGTTGTCTGTAATGCATGTATTGTTCATTCGGGCCCCATTTCCCTAGAATTTTCAATTTGGGCATCCTATGGGATATTTTTGGCAATTGTTTTTGCAAATTTGGAGCCTACGGCTTTAAATTATCCTAGGGGGACCTATTTGGGAATAAAGAACCATGGGAGGATGGGGTAATTTTTTTAGGTGGGTCCCCAACCGGAACAAAGTAGGGGGCAATTTTGTCCTCATGCATTTCAGACAATGGGGGTGTTTAGAGTTTTGCAAATATTGTATGCTATAGTTAGATTCAGCAAGCAAAAGACAAATTGAATTAATTTTAGAGCTGTGGAGTTTAGTCACCTAGTTTTTAAATGTTTGTGAATTCAACATTTTTCCAAATTTTGAGTAGATTGTATTAAAAATAACCAAAATTTAAGATTATATTTAGTAGTCCATGTCTTAATAATTTCTTTAACATTCAACATTTAGCTTTAGAAATTTCAAAAGATTTCCAAACTTTCATTATTCAATTCATATACATAGAACCTGACAATAGTATAGGGTATCGTAAGATCAAGAATGTTAAAGTATTACCCATATCTTATGATGCTTTCAACTATACCGATTATTGCCATTACTGTGAGTCACATATC
The DNA here is from genome assembly GCA_022496805.1 of Pohlia nutans. NCBI lineage: Eukaryota > Viridiplantae > Streptophyta > Bryopsida > Bryales > Mniaceae > Pohlia > Pohlia nutans. Next base: position 39,170,875 of record CM040085.1, read on the forward strand.
CTAAATTACTGTGAGACTTTACATACAATCTTTACTACACCGAAATCACCATACACTCTGGGTGCATGAATGGTGTGGGTACATTCATCCATTTGAACAAATTCTCATCCAATTTGGATGAATTTTACCTCAATATTTTGAAATTTTAATTATTAGTAAAGCCTCTTGTAAATACTGTGGATCATAGTATATGGTGATTTCAGTGTACTGGTGTGAGTCACACTTTGCTCTAATACCACAATTACTGTGAAAATACTGAATTACTATAATGGCAATAATCGATGTAACTACCGGTCATGTTAAATCCTTGATTGCCGTCAATCAAGGATTTCACAATCTTTTAAAAAGGCTATGAAAACATCGTAGCCGTGTGAACGGGCTCTTGATCTTTTGGTAGAGTGGAGCGGTACTGCAGTCAGTCAGTGCCAGGTGGACAAAAGCTCCAGCAAGGCCTAAAAACGCATGAAAAATCAGGGGTCTCAGCCTATCAGGTGTCATCACGCCATGTGGGATCTGCCAGGTGGCATCACCTAGACCCAGAGCATCGATTTACTGCATCTCATAAAAGGAGGCCATTGACTTCAGTTTCGGGTAGCCAGGGGTGCAGCTAATATCTCCAAATTTCCTGCTCCTGCCCCCCAAATAAAATTAAGTGAGAGAACGGTGCGCCAACAAAAAGTTCAGTAAAACACTCCAGTGAAATCACCATATACTGTGGGTGGATAATTGGTGTGGGTACATTCATCCATTTGAACAGATTTTCATCTAATTTAGATGAATTTTACCACAATATTGGGAAATTTTTAATTATTTCTGTGGCCATTCAAAAATACCTTGGGCCACAGGATGTGGTGATTTCAGCCTGCCCTTAGAAATTGTCGGAAGGTCCACTGCTATCCTGCCCGAAAGATCAGTAGGGTAGGCAGCGCAATCAGCTTCGCAGAAAACCCCACATGACCATTAATTATCAGTTACTGTACCGACGGTAACCAGTTGATGCCATTTGTGAGGGTGAGTCTAGAGCTGCACTTTTATGTAACTTGAAATGGTTTTCATCTTTTGATAAGGTAACTGAGGTATGTGCACCCACTAATAGCAACAAATTTTAGTTTTTTTTAGTTACACAAACTTATTTTATTGAGGGTTATTGGCAAGTGAAAGAGGATTGCAACGCAGTTTAGCATGAATTATTTGGATGCCGTATGAATTATTATGCCATTATAATATGGACATAAAAATTCTCAGCATTCTACTGCAGTAAGGAAAAGTTGAGAGAGAAGTAATAAAAGGATTAATTGATGTTATATATATTTAAGACCACAAGGTAGATACTGGATCAAAATAATGGTTGTGATTGGAGACAAATTTGACTGTGGGTGGACAAGACAAATAAGAAAAGCCAAGGCTTGCAGGATAAGGACTGTCGTCTCCTGCAACCCGTAAATATCTCCCAACAAATGGAAATATCAAGCGGTAAGTGCGGTGGATTTTCTCTCCCTCTGGAGCCCGACATCGACACCGTGATGATATTTCGCCACAAGTTACTCGAAGTCATCCAGGATCACTGATCTAGACCCTTCTATGCATACTTTTACGAGGATCTTGTCGAATCTCAAGTATAAGTTGAAACCTCCCCTCTGCTTACGTTCATTCTATTCTGAAGCAAGTGTACTAGGGAGCTTCCTGCTTATCTGAAACATTATTCCAACTTGATCAACCTCTCTAGTACATTTGATTGGTTTGTTTCTAGTATAGTACTCCAAATCCTTTGCAAGCCTGTGAGTGGTCCAGTTGCACAAGTGCCACTCTTTGGATGCTACAGCTTGGCACGACACTCCCGTATTGTGTGTTTCTGTTTCATGTCCTGTGATTATATTAAACAGAGCAAACGGGAGACGAGTGCTGCTCAGGCCCTGAAATGTACACGCGCGGTACATTCTAGTGTCTGTGTGCATACTCTGAGCAACACTCCACCCCTGTGATCTGTTTTGGTTCGAGCTGTACAGTAGGGGAGATTCGTGCCAAGCTGTGTGCAACCAAGAAGTGGGCTTCGAAAGGTAGATAATGATCCATATTGTACGTAAGAAATTTCGTCAATGTTGATGTTTTTGTCATCACAAACCACGCTGATTTCAACAGTTTAATTCCTTCGGACAAGGTTTTCTCTCTACTTCGGAGATCGATCGATCGACCAGCCGGCTGAATCAATTGCAAAACATGCGTTTGAGGTAGATGTTTACTGCTATGATCTTGGGAGCTGGTCTAATACACAGTCGAATATTCTCAAATCAGTTGTACTAGCTAGAAATGGCAATAATGACTGCAGTGTAAGAGATTTCGATTGGACTCAGCGTGCTCTAGTTGACAGGCTGCGTTGATTCAATTTCTGAATGATCCTGTAGTCATTATTCGTTGATAATTAATTCCACTGTGTATTTTACGCATCTAGCTTTTGTTTCTCTGTTGCAGGAAATCCTCTGCATAAGCAATCGTCTACATTCTAAGCTCACAAAATTGTGCGCGTGATCTAGCTCTGCATATAACGCCAAGCTGTGATTTCGAACCAGCTCTGCAATGTTGTTAGAACAGGGTTCAATGGGAGCCTTTACATCAACTAAAAGTCCAATCATCAAGTGGATGTGTGTGATTCAATAGAAGAACTTGACATTATGTCCGCGTGATAGCCTTCTCCAGCTTCTATCTCCTCCTATTTGGAAAGGTTCAATCGGCTGCTTCCTCGGTCGGTACTGCAGATTTGAATTTAATTCACTGAGATCAGGTATGCATTCTTCCCTGTTTCGATCGAGAATCGTAATTTGTTGATTTACTTAGAAAAGTTGTGTGCAGTAATTGAAACAAATTGGGTAGTATGTTATACTCACATGACAATTTTATATCTGCAATCCAGCATATGCAGGGACCCCGGAGACACATTACCCTGGGGTAGCAAGCACCTAAATCGTATGTTCACGCCAGGGCAACGACACATTATTCCTCTGGTCTAAACGTACAATTTAGTCGCTCGCTACCCAAGGTCATGTCTCTGGGGTGCCTAACAAAATCTCGGCATATATAGATAGTCGACTCAGTGGAAACTACAACAGAGGAGTAATGAAACAAAGTTAACAAACCCTTTCCTGGAGCTTTAAAAAATGCCCTGATTTCTATGACCTCTCCACGTCTTTGGTTACCCACATACATGTGCTCAGAACTTGACAGATGGAAAGTGACCATGACATGTGTAACCAGAAAGAAACATTCTCTGCATTTGATATTGGATCGAGGGTGTGACGTACATCAACGACTTCAGAGTATAAGTGAAACCAGAATAACCCAGAGCAGAATTTTCTAGACAACCTTTTACCAAATAAGCGGTACGTGTTCTCTAAACCTCTAAAATATGAACCTGCACGAAGAGACGGCACTGCGTGTCTGACCTTGCTAGTGCATTCATGAGCAGTTTCATGAGTACGTACTATGCATTGTTGTCGCTTGAATACTTGATGAGACTTTGAGTTCTGTTCTGCCACAATCTTTGAAATCAGACTGTAATCGTTCCTACAGGACTCCTCAGCTTTGTGGTTTGATTCGAAGCTAGGGATGACGAACTCAACGCTCTCACTTGCAGTAAGTGTCTCACGCTGCACATCCAGTTGGAATTTGCTTGCATTATATTCACTTGTCAGCACGTACATGTTCAATCTTGTGAAAGACCTTGTATGATACGAGCCACTCATTGAAATGACTGCATCCTGGAGATAAAATATAACTAATAAGATGCATAATTGAATAGTTGACAAAGCATGCGCTGACTCTTGTCAGCGCATGCATCTCGCCATCTGTCGAATGGTTTACTCGGGCGCTACACGTACTTCACCTTAGAATATTTAAAAACGGAACTGGAAGCATTGCAGAAATTAACGTATAACTTACTATATTGCCCACAGTTCATGGGTGCAATCACACGTATGTTTCCGTTTCATTATTTAATATTTTGGTTCAGTGAATTATTCGTATATTTAGAACAGACTTGCATCGTTGTTTTCAACTTCGACTAACTTACTGCAAGTCCTGCAACCACGTAATCTACTCATTCAGAGAATCTTCAAATCGACATAGAGATCCGTGCAGAGAGAGGCGCGTACCTTGTTACATTCATGAGACGTCTGAATGCTAGCTAGCTTCAGTAATTTTCTTCCGAGTCACGGTTGTCGAAAACTTTGATACTATCCTACAACTAAACTTTCGAGGTCTAACTGCACCGTTTATAATCCCATGCAAGCTAGCATGAAGGAAATCAGACAATCCATCCCTAAGAATGATGAAATTCATCCTCATTTTTGGATTCTCTGATTTCCTTCATGCTAACTTGCATGGGATTATAAATGGGGCAGTTAGACCTCGAAAATTTAGTTATAGGATCGTATCAACTTACCAAGACACGGAATCTCAAGCTACCGACACTAGCTAGAGTGCTAGACGGCGGCGGGCAAGCACCACATGTAAGTGAGGCTTCAAGTAGACAGGAAGAGGTAAGTCTCGAAAACCCTAAGCGCACATTAGGGTGTTACGATGCCCCTGCAACCGTGGCAGATGAGCTATTGCATGCATACCTCTCCCTGACTACTTGAACCTCGCTTAGATGGATGCCGTGATAGAAATGACTGGCGGGAGTGAGGTTCGAGAAGACGATACTCCGGCGTCAGTGTAGTGCTCCATGGTGGTTTGAAAACGATGCTGAATCGATCTTTGGGCTCCGGCGCGCATGCAGGGCCCGATTGAAGACTCGTCCCATCGATTCCAGCTTGAAGGTAGAGGTGCCGATCGATCGATAACCCGAATGCTGCTCCAGATTCATCGAGCGCCGTCTCCAAACACATTGATCGATCGTTGCCCCAGCCAAGCCAGCCGGAGGGTTAGGTCTGTTTCCGACGTACACTTGTTCAATTGCAAGTTGGTATACTAGCTAGCTGCAACTTGCGTCTTTCAGAGTACATACTCGTACGTTTAGTATACGGTATACGGTATATTATTTATGATGTTACACTAGTTCTAAAGTCATTCCTTGTTTTTTTCATTTTACTTTCAGTTTCACATCCTAAAAGGGAATGAATTTGAAAATTTAATTGGTCCGAGATGACCCTAAACTACCAAGGTGATGGTGGTAAAGTACCTAAACCAAATGGAGAGGTTGGCGGTTCAATTTTCGGCTGTGAAATCGTCTAACTACTTCATTGGAAATCTTGCTGCGGGTTGCAAAAATGCAATTCGTGTGTGCCAAAAAAATAATAATAATAATAATAATAAACAAAAAAATTTAATGAGTTTTTTTACCTTGGTAGCTTGATGTCATCATTACAAACTCAAATCTTCAATCAAATCAATCATTGACGCTACACAAGAAACACTAGTAGAAATCTTGTCAAATGTGGCCTTTTTTTAACAACTTTCAAAATCACAATTTCATTCACTATGAACAAGTCACAATGGAATTTAGTCATTATAAACAACGAAATTTCTACTAGTAAAAACATATAGATGTTAAAAAAAATTTGATTATAGCATTATTACATCTTGGATATTTTCTTTTACTTCTAAAATATGAATATCATTGATGGTTTAATTGAGTGAAATGGAATACCAAAAAGCCCATGCTTTCTTATAACTCCTAAATCCCTGAAAGTTTTTACTTTGCATTGGAAAGATGCCAAAAACCACTAGAAAGATTCTTTTTCAAGTTCTTCCAAGTCTTGCACTCTCCAAATGCACAGTCTTAGGAAACCATATGATTGACCTTATTCAAGTACATATACAAGGTATATTAATACATATTTAATAATGTATTATTTCATTTTTCCATGTGAAACTATCCAAGTGGTTGTGCGTGGACACGGAGTAAGTTGGGTGCACATGCACTATGGCTACTACGACGATGATCAGCCTACTTAGGACGGTTGTGGACGTGGAGTGCGGCATTGAAGGAAGCTCGTATGTGTATCATTTGTAGCTACTACTTGCATTTATGATTTATCGACAGTGGTGTACAGCTGGCACCCTTCAAAGGTTGTCAATTTACAAGTCCCATATTTCTTTCATTTTTCGTGCTCATTTATCGTCAAGATTGTCTTGCAAGTGTAATTTCTCTTTGATGCTTTCAAAAATGCTAAATATCTATATATGAAATATAATAGCTTTCTTTTCTTTTATCAATATGCCAATTCAATCCATGTTTCAGTTTATTCTTACTTTATTAGTCTTACTGAATTGAAATCATTTTTGACTCATCCAAAGGCTTGTGGTTCTGCAGCATGATCATTACATCGCAAAGTCTGATATGATCTCTCACTTCCAGTTCCGCATGTAACTTACAGTAATGCTAACTTATAGTATTTCCTTAGAGTTATGAGTATGGTAACCGCCGAGTCCCGGTAGGGAACGAGGCAAATTACACGACGTAAACCATGAGTTCTTGATTTGAGTTATGATTATGAGATTGTCATATGCAGTGCACATGTGCCAAGATGGATGTGGAATGGAGGAAGTATGCTGCTTGACGAAGATCACGACCGCGTCTGCAATGCATTGGGCTGTACATCCCACGATACCACTAGTAGAAAATTAATCATAAATCTGTCTTTCTAAGAAGGAATGTAATTTAATTGAGCGGACACTAAATTCAGTCAAATCTAGTTTTTTTATATGACTCTGTCTATACTTATTTAGTAAGTTAGTCTTTCTGAAATAGTGCTAATACTTATTTGACTGTCATCAAGAACTTGTTTCTTTCTCGTTCTTGATTTTGGCTGACTGATAAATGATGTCCTGTGATAAGAATGAGTTCTCTTCCTCTGTAAGGTGGAGGCACCAATACCTGTCAGTTTAAGGATTTCAACCTATTTAGAGCGATGGTTTTCAATGATAAAAATTTGCAGCACATAAAACTTTGGGTTTAATAACCAAGCTCGATATTTAATTAATTTTGTCTCAATGTATGATTTTTTCTGAATTTTCAAACTTAATCTGCATAGACCACTATTGATGTTATTAGGGGAACCAATATTTGTCTTCCATTTCTAGTCCAATCAGTTTGCTAACTTGGCATTCATAATTGATCATTAAACTGCTACAACTAATGGTTGTGATAATTTGATTGGGAATTCACGAAGTTGAAATAGATGCAAGCTTGCATAGGTGACTGGAATTGGTTCCTAATAGGTTTTAGTGCTTCTACTTTAGTACAAAAGGGCTCAAGGAGTTTACTTGCACATGGGGTGTGGTGAGAGTATTAGACTATTAGTTCGACAATCTAACCCGTCATTGATTGCTTACTCCCGTTAGATAGAGTCATATACAAAAAGCTGGATTTGTTTAAATTTAGTGTATGTTCACTTAAATGACATTCCTTCTTAGAAAGATAATTGATAATTCCTTCTTATGTTTAATTGATTTTGAGTCATTAAAGACAAGCCACAACGGACATTTAGTTGTTAAAGACATGTCACTTTGGACAAGATTTCTACTAAGCTTAGTGAATGTACAGCCCAATGCATTGTGGACGCGGTCGTGATCTTCGTCAAGCAGCATACTTCCTCCATTCCACATCCGTTTTGGCACAATTATGCTGCACGTGATTGACAATCCCATAATCATAACCCAAATCAACAACAAAGGCCTGAATCAACTACAAAGGTTGATTCAAACTCATATTAACTCTAAGTTACTACAAGTTACTACTATAAGTTACGTGTTGAACGGGGAGTGAGATTACATTAGACTTTGCGGCATAATGTTCATGCTGCAGAACTACAAGCCTTTAAATGAGTCGAAAATGATTTCAATTAAATAAGACCAATAAAATTATAATAAATAAATAACTCAAACATGGATTGAATTGGCATATTGAAAAAAAAAAGAAAAAAAAAAGAGATATTATATTTTAGATATTTAGCATTTCTGGAAGCATCAAAGAGAAATTACACTTGCAAGGCAACCTTGAAGATAAATAAGCACAAAAAATGAAAGAAATATGGGACCTGTAAACAGACAGCCTTTGAAAGGTGACAACTGCACACCACTGTCCATAAATCATAAATGCAAGTAGTAGCTGCAAATGATACACATACGAGCTTCTTTCAATGCCGCACTCCACGTCCACAATCATCCGAGGCTGATTGTCATCGTAGCTGTAGTGCATGTGCATTCGGTTCACTCCGTGTCCATACACAGCCACTTGGACAGTTTTGCATAAAAAAATGAAGTAATACATTATTAAATATGTATTAATATACCTTGAATGTGTACATGAATACGATCAAACATATGGTTTCCTAAGACCATGCATTTAGAGAGGTCTGTGAGCTATTATTCCTACTACGTTTACACTTGGTGCTCAAAGTAGTATTTTTTGAGTTTTTCGTGAATTTTAATGTGTTCTTACAAGAAAATAAAGGAAAATAGTAAAAAAAAAAAAAAGAAGAAGTTAAAGTAGGGTTGGAGAGTCTAAATAGTAAAGCTTAATCTATTTAATTTTTTTCATAGAATTGCGAAGTTAAAGTCAAATTAACTATTCTGGTAAATTTCCACGTAAAAAACTGATAATTGTAGAATTAGCCTTTAAATTACACCCATAATCTTATTTACAGTGGAGCCACATTTGGTCCAAGTTTTTTACAAATCCTTGGACTAATTTTGGTATGTAGTATCCAAATTAGTCTGAGAATATAAGAACAGAATATTATTATTCTATTCAGATTATAACATTTTATTTTTAAAACATCTAAAACTAAAAATGTCATAATGTTTTATTCATATGTGACACAATAAATTTATAGTAATAGATATTTTTTTAGTGTAGGCCATACTATACCTACATTACCACAATTACTATGAGTTATCTCAATTACTCCAACTTAGACTTTCTTCTAATTCCACTATTAGTCTGAGTTGAGGTTAATAAGATAATTGGTGTAACAAACATGGTGCAATTACTCTAACCCCTAACTGTCCCGACGTCCTGGTAGCTCTTCTCTTTCTACAACGGTTCAGTATCTAACTACCGAGTCTATAGAAACGAGAAATATTCAAAATACAAGACTTCTGGACTAAAATTCTATGAGGATAGGGGTACAGAACTTATTGCAGTTACCGACCTGTACTCGGTAGTTAGTACGAACCTCATGCCAGATAGTCAGGGGAACAAAATAACACGAGTACCGAGGTGATAGTACTCGGAAGGAGTGAGGGTAGAAAAGAAAATTGAATCAAAGCAAAGAGAGAATTGAAACTAGAGTTTGGAAAAATGTGCCATTGCCTAGGAATTTGGCTCTGTTGCTTATATACAAAGTACAACCCGATCTGACCTAATTGTCAGATCGGTAAAAAAGGCTTTCCTAGATCTACTTTTTGTGGTAACTTGGAAAATTACCGGAGTAGTAAAAAACCAGGTCGGTAGACTACCGGTAGTTACTATTTTACCGTTAACACATCCATATTTTAGATGTTTATTAAGTTACTTCCACTTCGAGGAGCTGTAACTTTTGCATACAGTGTTTGATTTCAATGAAATTTTGAAAACCGCTCGCGTGATGTTTATTTTTAGTGGTATGTATGTTTTCAATAAAAAATCTCGGGTTGGATTTCCCTTGAAGTCTAGTTATTGTGGTAAAAATTTCATGCCAATCCATGTTGTTTTGAATGTTTGGAAGTCATTTTAGTGCACAAGTTTACTTTGGACACTTTTTGCTTTTTGGGTCAAAACACTAGTAGAATACATGGTCGAAAAGAACTGCAGCCAAAATCGGCTGCGGTTCTTTTGACCACCCTGATTTGCAGTCGCTTAGCGACTGCAAATTTTTCTTTTTTGATTTACGACTGCAATTTTAGGAATTTCAGGGCGTGTAATATACCGTTGTAAAGGTCTTGAAAATACCTTTCCAATGGTATATTACACGCCCCTAAATGATTAAAATTGCAGTCGTAAATGAAAAATGAAAAATATGCAGTCGCAAAGCGACTACAGATCAGGGTGGTCAAAAGAACCGCAGCCGATTTTGGCTGCGGTTCTTTTCGACCATGTTTTCTACTAGTGAAAGGGTCACTTTTCGGTTTACTTTTTGACATTGCAAGGTCATTTTAGGACACATCAAATTTTTTCATGAATTGTTTTCGGTACCACATTGATGTGTTTATATGATGATTTTGAATCACTTTATAGTTTAAAGTTTTTTTATTTGAGTAGTTTTGAAAACGAATTTTGCCTCTAATGTGTAATGTGTTGCTAGGAAAATTTTAGCATCCTTTTTTAACACTAAAACATTAGATCTTGCAATCTATGAGGCCAAATGACTCAAAATTTAATCCACATCATCTACAACATGTATACTACAAGATTGTATGGTTGAGATCTTTATACCTCACTTACATTTAGACCTATAATATATAAAAAGCAATGATGTTTTTAAGCCCAAAAAAGTTAGGGATGCTTAGGAGCTAAGATATGGCTAATTTTTGGTTATTTGGGTCTCTAGTATAAAGAAATGCCCTCTAGTACAAAATTATAATCCTAGGGTGGCAACTCCTATAATTATAAACTATGATTCTAAAAACATCTAATGCTTATAAAGGTAGATGAATTTCTTATAATTTTGAATTTTGAAGTCATTGTTTGTAGCACTTAAGAAGACGAACACTAGTAGAATTTTTTTCCAATGGGACTTGTCTTAATGACTAAATTTTTGTTGTGACTCAAATTAGGTAACTCAAAATTGATTCTTAGTCATTAAAGATGAGTCACAACGAACATTTAGTCATTAAAGATATGTCCCATTGAACAATATTACTATTACTGTAGTAGAATCCATAGGTACCAAAATTGTTTAAATTAGATAAGTATACAGATAGTTATGATGAACTATAAGTGACTCAGAATTTTTTTTATAAACCGGGGGGCCTATCTAGGTCTTGGACATTTTTTTTGGATTCATAATATAATATATAAAATTTATCATATGCTTATAATTTATAAATTTTAATGTAAAATAGACCTTTAACATGGGTTTCGTTAAAAGTGCCTATTGAAATGTGCACTATTTTTTGGGATTATTTTTGAATATTTTAATCACAAATTTTGGTATGTATAAGCAATAATATTGTACTTTGGCTAGAGTCTTTTCATATATTATTGATTGAAAATAAATCCAAAGCAAGCTATGTAAAATATATGTGTGTCATATTTATTTTGTGCTTTAAGTTTATAATCAAGAATTTTTTATAATATTAGATCAATTAAACGGCTAAAAAACATTATTTTGTGCATCTTCAATAATTGTTCGTAAGTTTAATAGAAAATGTAACACTTACACCCTAATTTTTAGTTAAAAGATTAAAAAATAAATCAATCCTAATTGGCAAGACACACCGTGGAAGCAAAAACATTCAAAATGATAAATTCAGAAAAAAAAGAATAATGTACTTGTGTCACCTTATATATGAATACTTAAAAACAATAAAATCAAACAAAAAAATAAAGCATGTGTCTTATTTATGTATTTGAAGTTTTGAAATTTTAATAATTAGAACAACAACTAAAAAATATATACTAAGTTTTGAGAACCATATCCATAGTGGTAATCTTAATAAATCCATACAATCAATTAAACCAATTTTGTATTTAAATTTACATATTACAATGTATACTATAATGAGATTGAATGTGTGGTACTTTTTATGAAAATAGACTTTAAATCATAAAAAAATCTTATTGAGGCAATTCCAAGCAAACAAACTAAATTCAATTTGTTGATTATGTGTTTATACAGTAAATTCTTTGAAGGAATTTGAAAAAAGATACACCATGATAGTAAAACACAATAATATATAGTATAATCAAGTAATAAGTTACATGGTAACAAATATTCTATACTCTATATCATATCACTATAATACTATGATATATTATTAATATCAACTAAACAAATCTAGCCATCCAAAGAGTCTAAACCCAAGCCTAGAGAAAACATATCCTTGCGCACATCTGGATGTATCAATGCATTTTCTTCTTTGGGGGGGCCTTTGAAGGCCCGCCTCCTTTACTCCGCATGAGAAGTCCTCCAAAAAGACCTCCTAAAATCACACAATAACATCAACAAACAAACAAATAGTCAATATGCATGAAAAACTACGAATAATAAGAATAAGTGATCTTTACTAAAAGAGTGCGACATGTGCCACATCTCCAAAAACCCCAATTGCAAAAACACTCAAATTTATAAAAGATTCATTCTTTGTACAATCAATCAAAGAAATGCCACACCTTTCAATATAACATCAACAATAGGAGTAAAGCATGTGCATCACCCCCTCAATCCTACATAAGCAAAGAAACTTAAGTACAACTAAATTCAAAATTATACAGAAAGAGTGTGGCATGTGCCTCACCCCCTAAATTCAAGAAAAGCAACAATGCAAAAAATACATACAATCACATCGAGAATAAGAATTAAACACATTGAGTGAGACATGTGCCTCATCCCCGAAATCCCATATGAAAAATAACAACTAAAAACGTTATAAATAAAAATTAAACACAAAGGGTGCCACAACCTCACAAAAATATGAGAGTATAAACTCAATGACATCAAAAACAAAAATCAAACACAACGGAGGAGGCATGTGTCTCACCCTCACAAAAATACAAGAGCATAAACTCAAGAACATCAAAAAAAATTAAACACAAGGGGGTGAGCCATGTGCCTCACCCTCACAAAAATATGGGAGCTTAAACTCAGTGACATCAAGAACAAAAACCAAACACAAAGGAGTGAGGCATGTGCCTCACCCTCACAAAATTAAGAGAGCATAAATATAAGGGCATAAACTAAATGACATAAAAAAAAAATCAAACACAAAGGAGTGAGGCATGTGCCTCACCCTTACAAAAAGATGAGAGCATAACCTCAAGGACATAAGAAAAAAACTAAACATAAAGGGTGGGGCATGTGCCTCACCCTCAGAAAAATATGTGAACCTAAACTCAATGACATCAAAAACAAAAATCAAACACAAGAGGGTGAAGCATGTGCCTCACCCTCACAAAAATATGAGAGCATAAACTCCATGACATCAAAAACAAAAGTCAAACACAAGGGGGTGAGCCATGTGCCTCACCCTCAGAAAAATATGAGAGTATAAACTCAAGGACATAAAAAAAAAAATAAAAAAAAAACTTAAACACAAAGAGGTGAGGCATGTGCCTCACTCTTAGAAAAATGTGAGATTATAATCTCATTGACATCAAAAACATGAATCAAACACAAAGGGCGAGGCTTGTGCCTCACTTCCAAAATGTCACATGAGCAAAATCAATCAAGTACAATCAAAATTGAAATCAAACACAGCGGGGATGAGGCATGTGCCTCACCTTCTAAATTCTACATGAGTGAAATGCATAAATACAATCAAAAGGAGAACCAAACACATGGAGTGAGATATGTGGCATACATTTGGTATGTTTGCATAATGAACATAAAATGAGATTGTGAGAACACAAGGGGGATGAGAACTTAATTACAAAACTCATAATCTAGATTTTGAGATTGTGTCATCAAGTGATATATGTCCAGAACCCTAAATATTTAGAACTTTAAAGGAATGTGAGTTATAATACAAATAATTTAACATATTGATGATTCAAAAATTCTCAAAGATGCAAATTTCAGAGTTTCATAAATACAAGCAAATGTTATTGGAACTGAGATTTGAGATTGTGATGTGCACATAGCAACAATTTGGTGGTTGAATACTAAATGAAGCTGGAAACCCTAAAAAGAATTTAGATCTAGATCTAGATGAAATTTGAAAGTCGGAAACTTACCCTTATTTAAGTACTGAAGTGATAAACACAATAGATCTGAAGGAAACTAAGAATCAAAAGCGCTCCAAAGTAGATCTTAGTATGAGAAGTTGGGGCCCAAGTGAGATAAATTAGCAAGATTCTTGGTAGTGTGCTGAAACTTGTTTATAGACGAGGTGTTAACCGCATAGTAGAGTTGAAGTGATGCGACCTGTAGCAAGAAGGTAGAAGGTTTAGTACCACACAAACAAGGTTATCTAGATATGCAAAACAAGTAGATCAGAACGTGGGTTGTACCAAGGCGGAGGCATTAACGTTGCAAATCACCACTATACAAGATTCGGCACTTTGCAAGCGAAGCAAGACGGTGGAGAAGAGAAGCGCCGCACAAGCAAGGAGCGGCAGAAAGGAAAGGCGGCAGAGCGGCGGAGAAGAGAAGCGTCGCACAAGCTAGGAGCGGCAGAGAGGAAAGGCGGCGGAGAAGAGAGAAAGGTAGGAAGAAGCGAAAACACGACCTAAACCCTAAGCGGCCGTTTAGGTTTTTCAAATTTTAATTTATTTATCTTTTGTGAGATCTCCAAGTTTGTATAGCTCTAACTTACACAAATTTAAGAATTTTGACTTGAATTTTTTTGGGAGCGCCGGTGGCACTATATTAATAGCACCCTTAAAATGGTTAGGCATGTGCAAAATTAATTCCTCTACTTAGTTTCATTTACTTCAACTTATTACTCTGCAATTTAATTTTGCTTGTGACTAAACAAGGTGACGCAAATCTTACAACCATAATAAATTTATTTGGTTTTATGAGGTTTAAAAGGGTGAGTCACATGCAACACCCTTTATGAGAATAATCACCTTTGTTGAAGTTAATTTCACTTAAGTTTATAAGGGTTGAGATACATGCTACACCATCTATACATGTAATTGGTTAAGTTAGGATTTTAGGGGTTACGCATGTGCCACTTCCTTTATGAATTTAATTGCTAGGCTTGCGAGTAAGACACATGCTACACCCCATATGACACTAATTAACTTTGTTAGAATTTTAAGAGGTGAGGCACATGCCACACTCCACATAACAGTATTAACCTTGTTCAAATATGAAGGCATAAGGTAGGTGGGACACCCCGTAAGACAATAATTTGCCTTGATAGAAATTCAAGGGGTGAGACATGTGCCACACCCCATATAAAAATATTTTGCCTAGTTTGAATCTTAAGGGGTGAGGCACATGTCACATCCCTTATGACAATATTTTGCCTTATTTGAATCTTAAGAGGTGAGACATGTGCCACAATCCTTATAACAATATTTTGCCTAGTTTAAATCTTAAGGGGTGAGGCACAGGCCACACCCCTTATAGCCCTATTTTTCCTAGTTTAAATCTTAAGGGGTGAGGCATATGCCACACCCCTCATGACGATATTTTGCCTAGTTTGAATCTTAAAGGGCGAGGCATATGCCATACCCCTTATACCGTAGTTTACTAGCAGGTTCGGCAGAAAATAATTCTAAATATAGATGCCTAAAATTTCGGAATATCATTGGCATTTTTTGCCGAATATAATATAAATTATAATTCAAAATTGCCGAAAAGTGAGAAATTGTTACTTTGCACTAGATTTTTACTTCGTTTGGAAGCATGTGTGAATTGTAGTGGAGAGAAGGTGTTGCTCTTGTAATCAAGTTCATTTACATCCCTCCACAAAGAATATGGGTTAAGAAGTAATAAGACTCTAGCTTTTGAAATGTGTCCTACACAGATTTTTGGAGTCCAATTGAACATAGAAGATGAAGTTTTATAGAAATTTGTCCAACTAACAAAAGTTGAGAAATCAAGCCTTCTTCCACCTCCAACAAGTTTTGTGTCAAAATAAGTCTTTATGCAAAAGATATAGACAAACCAGAGCAGCCGTGTAAAAGTCAAAATCAAAATGCGTTCCTAAAAGTTTTTTGGAGCTCATTTGTGCATAGAAGATCAACTTTTTTGGAATTTTGTTGGTCTAAGAAAAGTTTAGAAATCAAGTAATCTTTCACCTCCAACAAATTTTATGTCATTTGAAGACTCTATGCAAAAGTTATGCGTGTTATAAAAATGAAGACTAACTAGGTGCTTCACCTCAAAGTTTACATATCCCATATGCCTTGTTGGATACAACTCCACTCCACTTGCGTAAAGCACAGAGCATTCTCCACTCTTATCTCACATCTTACTTGTCAACCAATACAAGAGAGTTGTATAGGACAATAAGCCGAATCTTAAAAAATTAAAAGAGAAAATTGCCAAATGTATTAATATACTATTTTTAGGTGCCGAACCTACTTTTTGAACTTTAATTAAATATTAGGCAGCAAGTTGCCGAACCTGCTAGTAAACTATGGTAACAATATTTTGCCTAATTTAAATCTTAAGGGATGAGGCACATGCCACACCCCTCATGACGATATTTTGCCTAGTTTGAATCTTAAGGGGTGAGGCATATGCCATACTCCTTATAACAATATTCTACCTAGTTTAAATCTTAAGGGGTGAGGCACATGCCACACCCCTTATAAAAATATTTTGCCTAGTTTAAATCTTAAGGGGTGAGGCACATGCCACACCCCTTATAGCCCTATTTTGCCTAGTTTAAATCTTAAGGGGTGAGATATATGCCATACCCCTTATAACAATATTTTGCCTAGTTTGAATCTTAAGGGGTGAGGCACATGCCACACCCCTTATGACAATATTTTGCCTTATTTAAATCTTAAGGGGTGAGGCACATGCCACACCCCTCATGACGATAGTTAATTTTGTTCGCATTTAAGAAATTAAGGCATAAAGTTACATCATCTATTTTGATTATTGTTGAATTACATAAAACTTTTTTTTTAACATGTTCTTACAATCATCTTGTTTTTTTTGTATGACCAGGCATTGTTTTATCTTAAAACAAATCATATGGATTGAAACTTAGGCATTCCTTTTTTTCTGGCAAAAGTGCTCTCTCTAAGTCAACAAGCTTGTGAGAACGGTATTACAAACGTTCTATGGTATCAACCAAGAATGCGAAGAGGATTACAAGATGAAGAAGGAACGTTTTACAATCGGTACACGGATTGTATACACCGTACTTGGGAACCCTCTCGAGAACCACATGGTTGTGTTCCAATTGATTCTATTTTTACTGCTTGGGAGAATACCGTTGGGACCCAAAATTTGATTATTGTTTTGGGTGTTAGAACCGAGAGAGAGTTAAAAATTCCAAATGGTGAAAAGTTTCATTTTGAATATCACCTTAACCTTTTAGAATAGATTTGTCATATTAGCTCTATATTGTACTTTATACTTGACAATACGATATTGATATATAATTTTGTCAAGGTTTCATGTGAATGAGATTTTTTTATGACTGAAAATTTCTTGCTATTAAGTGTGTATTTAAATATCCAAACTTTGTCATATGCAATGATGTTTTCTCAATATTAGACGTGCATGTACATACCTCAATCTTTTATCTTGTAAGTAAAATATATATTTTTTCAAATATATATTTAAATTTATAACCATATTTGAATTATTAATATAAGGAATAATTTAAAATTATAATAAATTTCTAGCATGGTTTCTCATATTATTGTTAACTCAACTTTTTTTTATAAAAATCACAAAATTGTAATTTGATCAATAACCAAGCATAATGAACCTAAAATGTACCCATATCTATATTCTTTATTTTTCTTACTAGGATAATTATAAAATGATCATTTTCAATGAAATTTATAAATTTCCAAAAAATTGTTCATGTGCACATTTACATATTGAAATGCACTTTTACCAAAACCCTTGTTCTTTATATTGTCCAAGGGGTTTCTAAAATTTTGTAATAAAAAGGTTCATGGCTATTATGGGGGATTATAATTCTGCGCCACTTTGCACCCTATAGAGTTAGTTGCCACCCCGGGATTATAATAGGGGTAAGAAGGTTAGAATAGGTTAGCGACTAATTACCCTTAAAAAAACTAGTTAAAATGTGAATGAATTTCCAAAACCGTTTCAAAAGGTACTAAAGCCTTTAATATTTGAACGAAAGGTTTTTATAATAGAGAATTGTATGGATATGTATACATATACGAATGTTTCTATCCATTTTATTTCCTTCCCGAGTTCCTTCCTCATTAATTTACTATCTAGGATGTATGTTCTACCAACCCAAAAAATTGGTTGATTAGAAGTATTCATCAAGAGAAGGCATGAGATCTATAAGTTATATGTTAAAAACTATAGGGATTGCAACTCAAAAATAAATTATATGTAGCAAACGTATGATAGCATTTCTATATATGTACTTTCCAGCCAAATGCATTTTTGGCTCCACACTAGTAGAAATTTGATCGTTTGTATCCTTTATATTTGTGTTTGTGATTGATCTTTTGTGACTCAAATGATCCCTTGTGACTCAATTCTAAAAAAATGAGTCCTAAGGGACCATTTGAGTCACAAAAGACAAGTCACAAAGGCCCAAATTCCTACTAGTGTCCAAAATATAAATTTGCCTCTATTTTGTGTTTGAAAAGACCTCCTACTCCCATTGGTGAAGCCATTTACACTAATGCATGTAGAAAGTACACATAGAAAATATCCCTCTACTAAAAAATGATGGAATTCTTTTAAAAGATAAAGGGATGTTTGATGTACCCAAGGACATCTTCACCCTAGCACAAGAGGCTTCTACAAGATTTGCTCAATGTTGGATAAATTTGGGTCACATTTATCTTACTCAAGGGTTGTTTGGAGTTCTCTAAATGAGTGCTACAAACATTTCTTGAAGAAAATGGTTGCCCCCTATTTTGAACTTATTGAAGCCCCAATATTCCATAAGATGGGTCCTACATGTAAATACGGATAGTAGATCTCAATTTTGAATCCAAAATTTTCAAAAATGGTTGACATGCCTCCCAAAATGAGAAAATCATAAAAAAGGGCTTTCCTTTGGATACATTTGTAGCAGTGATTAAGAGAGACCCTGAGAATAATGGCAAGAGTGTAAGTTAAAAAGCCCAACTCTTTCAAACTATTTAGTACTATAATTTTGATCTTGCAATTTTAATATGGAATCCTAGAAGGGTTGGCAATTTAATGTGCAATTTTAGAAGTGTTGGCAACACCCTAAGCTTTAATATCAACTCTCTAAAACAATATCATAGATTTTCAAAGTTTATTTAAACAACATTACGAATTTCCTTACGGATGGGGACAAAATAGGAGTTTAAATTAACAACACCCCACCAATATTATTAGATATGATATCTCGTGATTATTAGAGTCTACCTCCAACAAGAGGCATTAGGAAAACACTTGCTACCTATACCTATGTGGTTTAGTCATCGAAATCATATACCTCCAACATATTCTTTATTATGATGGTCTTTCAGCCATCTTCTTTTTACATATGATAATGCAATTTTGATATTTTGATATAATTCTTCATCGATGAAGACGCAAAGTGTACACAAGTTGAAGAATGTTATGTACTCAAGGCTTATTAAGCGCACTGCTCATGAAATTCATCAAATAGTGTTTGAGTTGATAAATGTAACACCCAATTCCATCACTACACACATTCTTGTACCTCCATGTACTGGTCACACACTATGGAGAAAAAGGCCTCTCTAAAAGGCTTGCTCAGTTTCCTAGCTATGCATGCAAACACGACCCATCCATAAGCTAAGCATACTCGGGTAGCCGGCCGCGTTCCTCAGGCGCAGCGAGCAGCCCAAGGCCAGTCGCCGGCAAGTGACTTCTCCACCATCTGATCTCTAGCTGTGATCGTGCGGTGTAAAGTCGCTGACATGGTAGGACGGGCCACAATGGGAATGCTGGTTGAAAAGGCAAGGAGAAGGGCACGGAATTCGGGCGGGCTGGAAAATTTGCCGGGCAGGAGCTTTGACATCCAAGGCGGACTCACATTTAAATCCAGGGACTCACAAGGCACTGTAGCCTTGACATCCATGGACTCTGTCACTAGCAAAGGCCCAAGGATTCATTGTTTTTAAGACAAATGCAATCTATCATATTGTAAAAATTACATTTTAGATGGGATCAAATTTTATATCTTTGGAATCAATGAAGAACATTGTATGTGTTGGTCAAAGAAAATATAAAATTGAACAAAAAGAATTCTATATAGAACCTACTCAAAACTGCTAAAAGAAACATGAGGCCAATTTGGGCTTTTTGGTCCTTGCTCAATTTGAAATTTATAGTTGTTTTTTTAACTCATCTTTTATATTGCGGAATGTGATGAGGATACAACACTTGAAAATCAGAACTTGATGGTTGGGATTGATGTCAAATTTCCTTTTACTTGAGAAGATTTCAATGTTAACGGTAAAGGAGCATTATGCTTTGGGCAAAGCAATCAAACACATTATCTAGGTCTATAAAACCTATATTCAACCCTCAAGCACAGGCAAAAACCATTCTTCTACGTCAAACTGGAGCTAACATAAAATCAATTCAAGCACATGTCACAATGACAAGATTTGGTCATAGAAAATCCTGGAAGAAAGACCATATTTCAAGTGTTGAAGATGTAGATATTCAACAACCATCAGTTTGATTTAATCTCTAGAGGAGCCAAAATCTCAAATTAGACCTCATGTTTCTTTTAGCAATTTTAAGTACATCTAATGTGAACTTCTTTTTAATCAAATTAATTTCTTATTTGACTAATGCATGCAATGTTCTCCAATTATTCTGGTGATATAATATTTGGTCTCATATGAATTAAAATTTCACTATATGATGAATTGAATTTGTCATTTTTAAACCATGAGTCCTTGGTCCATTAGGGGTTAAAATATCATATAGATTAAATTGTATATCATATGTATTAATTTTGGAAATGAACAAATGCTTTTATTTTTTATAACTAAAGTTTTGTAAATGTGATTTTAATTGTTTGTAGGTGCATTGGGAAATACAAGAATTTTTTTGGAAAAGCCCAAGACCACTGTTGAAGTACAACGACAAGAAACCTATGCTCGAAAATGCAAGCGACTGCAACTTCCTAAAAGCTTCAAACATAAATGTCAGTTGTGTGGAGACTACAACATCCTTTTGATCAGTAAAAAAAACCATTAAATGTAGAAATTGTGGAACTTCCATTTCAAGAGATGAACAACAATGCAAAAAAATTGGAATTGATGGTTCTCTTGTGAGAAAGATGGTAGAAGCTTTTAACGAGAATTCGAACAAATGGTATTGAGAATGGTATATAGCAAGAGTTTCTAGTTTCAATGATGCAGTAGAGGGAATCAATGCTAAAACATACAATGTAGAGCTATAAAGTAGTGGAAAAGCATTAGAAGGCACGACATTCCAAAATGAGAATGTTCAGTCTGCTTGAGTTTATTCTTTAATATATTTTATATTAAGTTTATTATTTCAAATTAAGTCTTTTGATGGTAACTATATTATCCCGTAGCGAGGACCAAAAAGCCCAAATTGGCCTCATGTTTCTCTTAGCAGTTTTGAGTAGGTTCTATATAGAATTCTTTTTGTTCAATTTTATATTTTCTTTGACCAACACATACAATGTTCTTCATTGATTCCAAAGATATAAAATTTGATCCCATCTAAAATGTAATTTTTACAATATGATAGATTGCATTTGTCTTTTAAAACAATGAATCCTTGGGCCTTTGCTAGTGACAGAGTCCATGGATGTCAAGGCTACAGTGCCTTGTGAGTCCCTGGATTTAAATGTGAGTCCGCCTTGGATGTCAAAGCTCCTGCCCGGCAAATTTTCCAGCCCGCCCGAATTCCGTGCCCTTCTCCTTGCCTTTTCAACCAGCATTCCCATTGTGGCCCGTCCTACCATGTCAGCGACTTTACACCGCACGATCACAGCTAGAGATCGGATGGTGGAGAAGTCACTTGCCGGCGACTGGCCTTGGGCTGCTCGTTGCGCCTGAGGAACGCGGGGTAGCCGGGCAAGCCTTTTGGGGAGGCCATTTCCCCATACTGTGTGACTAGTACATAGAAGTCATTCTTGCATTATAGACATGCTCTAAAACTGTCCCACAAACTACTTTTGAAAAATCCTCCATTCTTAACTCTCATTGATTGAATTTTCATTTTATAGGGATTGGTCGTAAACAAGTTATGGGACAGTTTGAGTGGTCTAGACATTTTCCACTTTGAATATTCATAGCAATTACATATTTACATGGCTCGTCCAGAAATTCTATTTTTTTTCTTGGTAAAATCATCATTTTCAATTGCTCATACTACAATAATATTCTACCTTGAAAAAAATGCCCCATGGATTGCTTAACGTACAATTTTAGATGTTTTTACCTTATAAAAACTCTCTCAGTTAGAACCACCACTGTTTTCTGAACTTGTGTACGTTGGGTAGCGAAGGGTGGTGTAAAGGAGTACTGAGTGTAATGACAGATTTTTAGAAATACTGCATCAATGTGCCATTATTTTGTCTTTTCACTTGCTGTAACGCCATAATTGTTTTACTTGTCATGTACTCTAAATTCCACAGAAGAATCGGAGTTCCTACAATTTCAAAAAAGTAGAATACACTTGGGTAGTTGCATGGTACGGTGTATCAATTCGATACATTCAGCATCTTTGTCAAAATCACTCTTTTTCAAAACATAATTAAACTCATTGATGATATTTTGAACTATTTTTTTTTAACAAATGGTAAGATTGATGTATATGAAATTTAAAGATACATTCTTTTTTGGTCTAAAGGCTTTACATTAAGAAATATGAATTTTTGAAAGTACCCTTTTGAACTAAAAACACAATGAACATGATGAAAGTTCAATGATGAATATTGTGCATGATTTCAAATCATTTTGCAGATTCAACTCAAAGCCAATGTGTAATATCTTATATAGATTACTATCATGATTTTGAATTGATTAAAATCTTCTTTTACATGCTTCAAATGCCTAAATTCTAAAAGATGTCTATATTAAGTAAAATTGAATGTTTTAAAATTAAAAATTGTGGAAAGGAGTACAAAAAGTAAAATTCTATGTGCACACAGGAGTTTGAAGGTTAAATTCCAAAAATTGCATTACAAACAGAGTGCATTTGTCAAAAACAGTGCATTGTGACTGCATCAAAAATATTACAAATGCACACGGTTCTCTAATCTAGCAACTTGTTTTTTGAAATTGAACATCACATTTGTGTTTTAAGGTATGAATATTAATTACTTTTCATAGTCCTATAAGTTTATTTCCATCCACTAATCTTATATTGAACTTGAAAGGTCAGAAGAATGCCAAAAACTACAAACGTGACTGAAAAAGAGGAACACTGTTGTGTGCAACTATCCACTTTAGCAGATAGTATTTCCTTCATAATTACTGTGGTCCACACTCGTTGGAAGGTTTCATGTACTCGTGTAGTGCAGCTCGTCGTGGAAATATCATTGCACGAAGCCATGTAAAGTGCTCTGAATAACACGTAACGGCTTATCAAAGCTACACCAATTTTATAACTTGGACAACAAGCAACTGGAACGAGTCATGCTACTTGGTTGTGTTTTGGCAGAAGCCTGCTAGGTTGACAAATCCAGTGTTGTACACCAATACTGCAATGACAAGGGTCATCATAGGGTGGACCAAAACAACCATACTTTGCATGACAAGGGCCATGGTTCGTTAACCTTTGAACAGCCCGAAAGTCCTTTGCGACCATATAGTGTATTTTGTGTTCGGTGAAATTTCATCATAATAACAATGATCAAACACTTTTTAGTACAAAATAAAATCAATAATCATGATAATATGTATAGTGGTCAGCACAAGTGTTCGGACAATATAGTGAATTTTGAAATGGTTGAGGTGGTGACTGAACAGTGCAGTTGTCAAATGATTTTTTTGACCAAATTTAGTAAGGATAACAAATGGCATGCAATGAATGAAAATGTCCTCAATATTAGTCACTTGGAGGACCTACAAATTGAAGATATGGAAGTGGTGTGTACAACTAAATATGCACAAAAGTTGTGCACACCACAGTCTTTTCAATACAAGTGTTGTTTTGAGGCTTTCTTGTGCTACAAAGTTTTTTAGTGTTTTGGAGAGGCTACAAGTGATTTGCTCTAGCTCCTAAGAGATCTGAAATCAGCAAAGGGCAGTTCTTGAGATGCATGAGCGAGGCAACTCATATGGCAAAATTTCAGCAGTTTTGGGCATTCCCGAAGCACTTGCAGTGACATAGTGTGAAGGTTTGGTGAGAGAGGGAGTCTGAGAGATAATGTGTCAAGACCAAAAAGCCACTTTTGACAAAGAAGCATTGAGCGCGTCGTTTTAAATGGGTGAAGAAGTGCAGCCATGTAACTTGGGTAGATTGGAGTTTTGTCATTTTATGTGATGAGTCAAAATTTAACCTTTTTAGCTCTAATGGACGACAATATTTTAGGAGAAAAAGGGAAGAGCGTCTCTTAGACCAACATGTGCAATGTACAGTTAAACACGGAGAGGAAGCATAATGGTTTGGGGTTGTATGAGTTGGAAAGGAGTTGACAAACTTCATTTTATTGAAGGGAAGATGGATAGATATGTGTATCGAGACATTCTGGAGACAGAACATATAGACACTATACATATGCAAGGTTTAGAGGAGGAGAACGTTATTTCCCAACACAAAAATGACCCCAAGCACACGCACATTACGTTGTAGATTGATTGTTTGCACAAAAATTTCAAGTTATTTGGCACCCACCGCAATCGCCTGACCTTAATCCTATAGAACACCTCTGGAATGAAGTAGATCACCACATGAGAAGGTCTAAGAGGAAACCCACTAGCAAAAGCTATTTATGGAATACAAGAAATTTGGTATAGTATTGAGGTTGATGTTGTTAGGAAGTTGATATGTTCTATGCCTCAAAGAGCTGCTAATGTTTACAAAACAAAAGGTGGCTACACATGGTGGTAGTCATTATGAATGCTTAGAAGTTGCATCTTAAGTTGTGAAGTTATTTTGTAGCTTGTGGTTTTGTTTTCTACAATTAATATACAATGATATCAGTTTTTGCAAAAAGAATCATACATCTTTGTTGCATATTTGAATTAAGCTAGTTTTATATATATATATATATATATATATATATATATATATATATATATATATATATATTATCTCCAAAGGTTGTGCTATATGTTTATTGCAATTGTATGCTCTTAATATGGTCTTTTCCTTGCAATATTATAATAGTTTTTGTAGGATTGGTAGTTGATTATGTAAATCAACATGGCTTGTACAACTATTTATGCTAGCCATTGTATATAAAAATATATCACAATTCATATATTAAACCACAATTGAACAAAAATAAGGCTAAATACGGATTGTATAGAGGGACCCCTGGAAGGGCCTTTTAAGAGTTAACCCCTAAAGGACCAAGAAGCCTAAATTGGGCCTCATGTTTCTTTTTACCAGTTTTGAATAGGTCTTGTGTAGACTTCCTTTTATTCAAAATTTATTTGTCTTTTGATCAACACTTGCAATGTTCTTCACCGATTCCGTTGATATAAAATACGGTCCTATCTGCATTATATTTTTCACAATACAATCAATGGAATTTATTGTATCAAAACTATGAATCCTTGGTCCTTTACGGGTTAATTACCACACTCTCCAATAAAATATTTCATAAAATATTTACACATGTAACTGGACACATTCCACATCCAAGTTTCAAACTTGTGTACGTTGGGTACCAAAGAGGTCAGTGATATAAAAGAGTTCTGAGTGTATTTCATGGTTTTTTCCTGGGCATTCCGCTGCGCATTCTGGACAACAAACTAACCTGCATAGTCCACATCGTGTTACAACTTACAACTGAAACTACTGTCTGTGTTGCATGCAAAGCGACCATCTAACAACTCGTGGGACAACACGCAACATTGGTACCAGCTGTTGGAAAAGCAGCATGACACCTTGCTGTACTTGCAATGAAATAATTTTCATTGACTCCTAGCCCATTCACACCAGTCACCCAACGCGAGTGCGGCAGAGAATCTGCGTTCATCAAGTAAGTTTTTGGTAGCTACAGTGTGCTCTTGTAAAATTTATTTTTTAAACCTGAAGCATGCAAGAAGCTGCACCAACGCATTTTGGGTGCCCCAAGAGATTTGCGCTCCACCAACGCACATGCGTTGGCCAAAAGCAGGAAGAGGCAAGGCTCTGACACAGCAAGAAAATTGTATATCATTTTCGAAATTTACCTTGCAACATTTCAGGAACGCAACGCTAATGTTGGAGCTTCTTGGTGTGAATGGGTCATCTAGAGATTTTTAACCCTTGAACGGGCCCAAAAGTCCTTTGCGACCGTAACTATAGTATATTCTATATTCAGTGATATTTCATCAAAATAACAATGACCAAACACTTTTTAGTATAAAGTAAAATTAATAATCATGATAATATAACAATATATCACAATTCATATATTAAACCACAATTGAAGGCTAAATACGGGTGTAGAGAGGGACCCCAAGGGCCTTTCCAGGGTTAACCCTTTAGTGCCCAGGGTACTGTAGCTGGGAGCACTGGATTTCAGTGGATTTTTCCACTGTGATTGAGATTACCAGAAATAGAATGGATTAAATTAGAAAGTAGCCGTACAATTCTATTCTCAACTAGAGAGCACACATTTTATTAAAATTTGAGAATCATCCAATGGTGGGATTGGAAGATTATAGTATGTATTTGAACTGTATAATGCACGCTCAAAAATGAGATTTTGGGGGGTGTGTGACTTCAAAGTTAAATAGAATTTGGGTTAAATTTTCAAAAATGAAAGGAAAGAAGTTCAGCTATGCCCTATGTCAACACCTCTCCGTTGCAATCTTTCATATCAAGAATAGACTCACACATAATTATTGTGAATTTTATAAGTGAAAGTGACTTATCCATATACGGTTTAGGACAAAATTTTATACGTTGCAAATTGAGAGGAGTGGGTACATTAGTCAAGATCGGATTACACACACTAATGGAAGATGAAGAAAAGAACACAATCCAAAAAAATAAAACAAAATAACAAACTTCCAAACACAAGAAATACTGCATAATACATGTGTTGTATTTGTAAGTATTTGCAGTATTTTCGCGTTCTGTTGATAGGTATTTTGATAGTTGTACAATTCCAAATTGAAAATTTCTTTTTCTGGAAGGTGTGTGATGAATATGGGCAAATCTGAACTTCAAAACTGAAGTTCCAATTCTTCACGGATTCTCTGCTATTTGCATTTCGGACGTTGTAGTGACCATAATTTGGTCAGCTGGGCACTAAAGGGTTAAACCGGGGCAAAAATATATCCATGTCGGTGCTGGAGCATTTTCAATCAATAAGCAGACTGCTTCACTACCCAAAATTCTAGTGTCAGAGACACTACCGTAGTAGGAAGCCAGTTCGTTTTTTTCAAAAACGAATATTTAATTAATTTTAAAAATTAATATCGTTTTTATGTCAAAATAATACAAAAATATGTATTTTCACAATAGAAATTAGTCCAATCTTTTAGAAGAAATATTCCAAAAAAATCGATTTTGATTTTATTGACTTAATTGAAAACGAACTAGCCTTCTTACTATGGTATTTCTTAACACGGACACTATTTGACTTTTTGAAGATATAGTGCCTCAGTGAAAAGCTTTTTATCGTAAATTTTAAAATGATAAAAACTTGAAGATAGTACATAAACCTTCTATAGTGTTCCAATGACGAACGAAAATTTTATAATAAATTTGGCATGCCAAATCATGTCACTCTCATCACCTGGAAGGAATGTGACACTCTTGGAAGAAGTGGGAATGACAAGTGGCAAACTCCTATGTATTGCAGGGACACTATTTCTCCTCACCTTTGAAAGAATTATGGTATAAAACACCAATTCTCAATGGACACTAGATCACAATTTTAGTGTAATTATTATCGTTTAATTTTTTGGTGCATATAAAGATAGTTCATTGAAAATGAGCACGATTACACAACCCTGTACAGCTGAAGGTCTTGTGGATATAGTATTGTTTTTGGAACATTAGAGTTAACCAAAAAGAGTGTCTCAAAGTGGAAAGAAACCTTAAACTCACCTTAGACTCGTTTTGAGTTCAAAAAGATTGCAAAACTAGTCTATGGTGAGTTGGAGTATAATCTAAAACAAGGCCCTGCACTACCATGGGGTGTGGAAATCATGACCTCCGCAATGCTAGAAGAGAGTTTGGACCACACGTCCCCCAAGCCAAGAGCCCCAACCATGGAAACTATTCATGAACAATGTTTGTCAGAAATTATAATTATAGGAAGAGAACTTCGCTTGAAAACCGGTTTTGTTTTCGAATAACTCTATTGCCAAAAATCTCCTTAGAATGCAGACAAGATTGGGACGGATTGGATGTGGTAATGAGTTTTTGCAATATAAAACAAGTTTCAATGCACTTCACTCATGACAATCATAAAATTGTATGTTCAATCGTTTCCAACGACAATGCCTTAAGGGTATTAGAGTTAACCGAAAAGAAGTGCATGCAACCTCCTTTTTTGCTCTACTTCTAACCTCTCTATCAAACTATACTTGGGTTGAATAGTGTCATGTCATCTAGATTTTCCCTTGTGGGCCATGGGCTTGGAGCTTCATTAGAAGGTGTGGGAGCCATAGCAAGGTATGGAGAATAATGACAGTGCCTTGTTTTAGATTGTCTTCCACCTCATCATAAACTAGTTTTTGGTCTTTTTATATTTCAATATGAGTTCAAAAGGAATTCAACATGAGTTTGCCAAAATTTTCCTCTTTGGGCTGATTTTTGGTTAACTCTATTGGGCTTCTAAGGTAGTTTGGTAGAATGCCCTTGAATTGCCTATTTAATCGTTAAATGGACATATTAAGCCCCACATGCTTATATTCTTTTTTTGGAGAATCTGGCTCATAACTTTTACTCCATTGAACCAAATAGGGTTTTTAAAAATACCAAAACAAACATATTTAAGGCATTTATACTTTTTTAGAATAGAACCAAAGTAAATTAAAAGAAAATCATGCTTAAATTGGAGTTTAGATGAGATTTTGAGTGTGGGAATCAGAAAAGCTATGTCCTTGAAGGATTAAGTAAGTTGTTGTGCTTGGAAAAGTTAGAAATTAACCAAAGACTATTTTTGACTGATTAGTAGATAAGATTCACGAATAAAATGAAAAAAAAAATGTTAAAAATTAAAAGATGATGTAAAAGCCGACAATATGTTAATCCGGACAAGAAAAGTGATGGAGTCAGAGTGCTCCCCATTTCAACAGAGATAGGTCCCTAATTTTTCTGCAGTGGTGCTATTTCACGAATAAAAGCACTGTTAAAAATTTGGGACCTATCTCTATTGAGATGGGAAGCACTCTCTATTACTTTTACATTTCATTTTTACTTAACCGCGTGTTATATCCCACTTGTGACATATACTAGGTGATGTTTTTAACATAGAGTATCATGAATTGCATCTTAGAAGCCCCAATTTTTCATGCTTGTAGGTGCAATCAAATATGCATGTTTCTCTTTGGAAATCTCATACAACCATTTTTTTACTTAAGAACATAGAAGAGTTTCCACTATTTTTGTTTATTTATTTTCAAATGATGAGTGTATAGTCCCTTGCTTAGAAAACATTCTCGCTTATAGATGAGAATTAGTGCTTGTCAAACCAGTGGATTACATGTGGACTACAGATGCTAGTAGGAATTGAATTGTCTTCCTAATAGGTCTAATAAAAGCATATTCATTAAACCAACAACTAGATCATTTGGATAGTATAAAGTCATTTCGGACGAAGCTTCCACTACTTTGACAACCATTCATAGTTGGAAAAGTGAGGTTTTATAAACTTGCAAAACATGCACCAACACTAACCAGATGTGGCCTTTTACTTGCAAAGAAATTGCGTTCCTTTTTTATGACATTCAATAGTAATGCTAAAGCTTGCCCTTTAACCCCTAAAGGTCCTCACATGTTTTGTAAAAGTCAAAGCTTTGCAATTTGCATACTTGAAATATGACATGTATGATTTATAATTTCTTCATATATAGTCATCAATATTATAGAGGTATGACAAAAATTTCAACATGATTGGAAGATATTTAAATTTTTTACAAATTTTATCATGTAAACAAGATAAAAAATCGAATTAAATATATTTTTAAAATTTTAATATATAAAATTATATTTAAAGTAGATAAAACTTATGTTCACAAGTAGTTAAAAAATGAAAGTGAAGAAATCAATAGAGATTGGAGCATCCTCACAAAGCCCTTTATATTTTGGACATTCAAATTTATGATTTCTTGACAATGTGAAATCTTCAAATGAAGTCTATTCTCCAATATTCTTCAATGGTCACAAGATGTATCATAACTCAACTTAACCCTAAAGGTCACAAGGTATCCCAGGAATCGACAATTTGTGAAAAATCATTATAAAGTACTATTTGGAATAATATTTTGGAATTGATATACAAATGAAAGTTGTAGATTTTGAATTTTAGATTCCATCCATATGGTTCAATTCACCAATGCTATCACCAGTATTTTATTATAAAATTTGAAAGTTAAAATTAAGGATTCTTTCTAAATTTGATTACAAAAAAAAAATTATTTTTTGAGTAAAATCTGTTGGAATGGATTTCAAATGAGATACTCTTGACATGGTGATTTTTTGAAATTTTTCTGTTCTTTAAATCTATGACCTCTTTTTTGCAAGGTCGCTTTTGAACTAAAGTCAATGCATTTTTGGCTTTGTCAAAATTTCACATACTTCTACGTTTGTAATTTTAGAGAAGTGTGTACTTTAATAACACCAAACCCAACCATTGGATAGGACAACAAATTGATGAAGTATCTCCAAAAAATGTTTCATGGTGAAGAAGTTCATGAGGAAAGAGATATGGATGAAAAAAAATCATCTATCAATCCTATGGGAGTCGGTTGGGGCCTTTAAGGATTAAACATCTAATGGAAAAACCAATTCCAACAAAGCTAAAACACTTGATTTTTTGGGCCTTTGACCAAAAATCATCCAAAAAATGGATGGTTGGTCCTTTAAGGGTTAAGTATTCTTTGAAGTAAGATTGTCAATTTTTATTTCCAAACTCCTTTCGTTTTATAATCGCTTCAACTACGTTTCATTTCTTTAGAGTGGGATCCAATCAAAACTTGTCTCTTACTAAATCTAATTCCTTTTTCTAATATCAAAAAATATCCAAAAGAATCATTGTGTATAAAACATGGGAGTCTAGGATCCTATTGTATGTTTGAATTTAAAATTGTCAAAAAAAAGATTTCATAACCTCCAACATTGAAATTCCACAAATGAAACCTCTCCCTTTTTGATTGGGCATTGTCAATACTATGAGGTAAAAGAATCAAACCTAAAAGTGACATTATCCTTAATCCTTAACTGCCCAGGCGTTCATTTTTGGGACGATGTACATATTTCATCCACGTTATGTCATCTGTCATTCACTTTTTGCAGTGTGGATTTTTTATTATAGATTTTATGGGAAGCTAGCTTCATGCATGTGCGAACTAATTAGAAAGGGGATGACTTGTAAAATTTTGATGCCTCATTTCATGTTGCAGTGATTCACCAAAAAATTCTAAAATCTTAATTCAAAATATTTTGAACAAAAGTGCTCTTGAAAAAGTCAACTCATAAAATTAAACAACCAAAATTTCTCCAAATATCACTACATTTAGAGTATTACATTTCAATCCATGACAACAAATTTCATTCACATATTGTCAATATCATATTCGGAATCAAGTTACAAAAGAATTTTGAATTTAAGGTTTCAAATTTTATTGAAAAATATTGGTGATAGCAATCATAGATTTAACCGTATAAATAGAATCTAAAATTAATAACGTACAACTTTTATTCATACATTAAGTTCAATACCGGTATATCCCTCTTAGTTGCATTTTATAATGCATCTTTGCTCTTCTTCAAATCTAAAGAGGGTTTTGGGCATTTAGGGATTAACCCTTAAGCGTGCAAGGAGCCCTGTGGGGCCATGCTTGATTGTTTTTAAGTCAAATGTTGATTTTCACCTAATTCCTAATTTCAAATGAAATGGTCCCAACTAAGATAGTGTGGGCCATATCTTCTACTTTCTAGTCCAATTTACCGTTCTTCAAAATTGTTAAATTTGCGGTTTTTATAGCACTTTAAAGCTCAAAACCCTAAAATTCCAATATACACTGCAAAAAATGTTTTTTTTATCGAATTTCTTTTTATGTAAGCTCAAGAAGCATGCCACCTACACCTTGTTGTTCATCACAATTTACATTTTCTCTAAAAATTTCATACTATCTCGCATACTATTCTAAGCTTTTTGTAAATACTATGAATTTTACAAGAAAATTGCATTGAAAAATCTTATAAAATTTGTTTTTATTTAAATAGTTATGAAAAGATCATGGTATATTGGTTTAATGATACCTTATATGAGAAAAATACCATAATAATATAATATATTTTAAAATGTGAAGAATTGATGAGGTTTGACATGGTAATTGTAGTGTGGACGCTTAAGGGTTAATATGACATCTATATATAGTCTCTAAGATCAACAATAGTTATTAGAAATAACCAACGGAGATTGCAGAGTTTTTTGAGATATCCAATGGGAGTTAACCCCTAAAGGACCGTAAGGCCCTCACGCGGCTTCTGGAACTAGAAAGTGAGGAAATTCGGGTTCTTGGGCTTTGAATTGTAGGATGAGCAACAAGAGACCCTGGCTCTTTTTGAGAGCCGAATCTGTAGGTACTTCTTGATCGGAAATTCATCAAGTGAGCGATTTTTGGTGATTTTTTTGAGTTGCACAAAGGGTATCTAGGCGTCACTTCAGACCCTCATATCTTCCTCTTCACACCTCCAAATTACTTGACATTTTTTTCACATGTTTAAAATGATGATTTCTACTCACAGTAAAAATTTCAGAATTTTTGGAGCATTTTTGAACAATCTGATTTCAGCATGTGTACAAAATACCCCAAACAAGTTCCATCAATATTATCAACGGTGGCATTTTTTCAAAAATTATGCGATTTTGTCGATCATTTTTTCATAAAAAATCTATGTAAGTCTTCTTTAATTTCAACAATGCTGATCGTCAAAATTACCCCACACCAATGAGGAATTGAGCTTGCTACAAGAGCTAGTCAAGAAAACAAGAGCTAAGTTCAACACCCCCCGGTCCTTTAGGGGTTAAAACATTTGGCACTACAAAAAGTGTTCGATGAAGAATAGTCTAGTGTCCCTTAGAATATGAACCTTGAAAATTCATAATATCTCATAGAAGTGTCAAAAAATATGGAATATGTTCCTTTATGATTCACTTTCATTTGCTCACACATTCACTTCAATTTCCAAACTATAAGTAGACACATTCATTACCATCCATTTTTAATTTATACCCTCATGTATTAGAGGTACATTTGTGTTTTAGAATGCGTGCTAGCTATCAAAGTATCAATATATATAAAGGGTGGAATTGGGTGTCGGAGTGGTAATGGGTATGTCTACCTTATTTCCACATACAAAATAGGATCAAGTGAACCACCTACTTGAGATAAACATCCACTCACAACCAACCGCTAAGCTCATGACTTGCCAACCACCAAAAAAGAAAAAGAAACTATATACAAGGAACCAGATGACCGCATTTAACCTTTAAACGTCTTTCCAAGCCCCTTGGGCTTGATTTCTAAGGAATCTTGTTTTTTGCAGGAGCACTACTCAACTCCTTCAGTAATCAGACATAGATCATTGGATGCACAACAAGGTCAGACATCTGATGTGCTTAGTTGCAACAAAAAATTCTGTCATGCTTGTTTGCAATGTCTAAATCAAAGGTATTGGAGGGCCATTTGATTCTTGCCCAAGTTCCCAACTGATTCATCATGTGTTTGTTTCTTTGATGTGATTGGTCATGTATCCATGCCCGGCCTAAATATATAATCCATATTCTTTCACAGATCCTTCGGTTGCCCACGGAGGACCTAAAGTGTTGTTTGAGGATTAAATACGCATACCCAATTTCATTAGTTATTTGGTTCTCAATTAATTCACATGATTACTGGTGACTATAGTGTTTAGTTTCGAGAGGGGGAAGTAGTCATGCACCACTACACTAAAATCACTATATAATATGGGTGGACAATTGTTGTGGGTACATTCATCCACTTAATCAAAATTTCATCCAATTTGGATGAATTTTACCACAATATTTTGAAAAAATTAGTAATTATTACTAAAGCCTCTCGTAAATACTGTAGGCCACAACATATGGTGATTTCAATGTAATACTTTGTCTAGTGGACATTAACCCCTAAACGTCCTCACTTCTCTCCAAATTCGGCAATTTTGCAAAGATGCATCATAAAATGCAACCTAGAGAGATATTTTGAACTTGATAGTATGAATAAAAGTTGTACAAATGTTATCAATTTTAGATTCTATCCATACGATTAGATCTGCGATTGCTATCACCAATATTTTTGTATAAAATTTGAAACTCAAAATTGAAAACTCTTTTGTAATTTGATTACGAATTAGATATTGAACACGAAATTTTTTGTGATCGGTTGAAATGTAATACTCTAAGTGTAATGATTTTTGGAGATTTTTTGGTTGCTTAAATTTATGAGTTGACTTTTTTAAGAGCACTTTTACACTGAAACCTTTGAAATTTTAGGTGAATCATTAGAACATGATATGAGGCATAAAAATTTCACAAATCATACCCTTTCTAATTGGATCACACAAGCATGAAGCTAACGTCCCATAAAACGTATAGTGAAAAATCCATACTGCAAAAAATCAATGACGGATGAGAAAACTGTGTTTGATTTTGTACATCGTTCACTTTCTGGACGGTTGGACGTTTAGAGGTTGAACCATGACTGGGTCAAAACAGACAGTTTATTCACGCCGGCTTCCAAAGAGAAATGGAGTTCTACTTCGGACCAAGTGAACAACTGTCACTTTTAGGTCATGGGCCCCGCCCAAAGAAGATGAGACCTAACCCAGGCCCTCTAGTACAGCAAGCCGCCCCTTCCAGCAGGGGACTGAGGCAGATTCAAAATTATCCCAAATTGCGGCAGGAAACACTTGCAACGTGGCGAATCATGACGTGCTCCAGCTACTCATAACGAGCAAGGAAAGTATAAATTAATTCAAAGAGGCCAAGAGGGGGGAGCCAGGGACGGCTCATGAATTCAGGGCCCCAGGAACCATGACTCATCACCATCGCCTAACTTACTAGAAACTCAGCGTAGATCTCCCTCCTCAACCGAAATCATCAAACGCCTCAACTCAAGATCTGCTCACATTGACACATTCAACACCGGCTCTTCATTGTCCTTCATATCAATCCCACTGCATCCGTTTTGTCGGCACCAGTTCCTCGGTGGGGTCCAAACTGAATCTCACACAGTCCCTGGACCCTCGTAGAGGAGGTTGGGTATTATTATGGCCATTCAGTGGCGAAAGGTGGCGCCTTTGCTGTGCGTTTTGTTGTTTTGAGTGAGGGGTCCTTTTATTTTTTTGGGATTTTTGGAGGGAGGGTTTTTGGTGTTTTGTTGTTGTTGTGAAGATGGTGAGGGAGGAGACGGCGCTGGTGGCGACGAAATGGGTGGGGTTAGCGGCAGCCATTTGGGTCCAAGCTTCGGCTGGAAATGCTTACATGTTTGCGTTTTACTCGCCTTCCTTGAAATCGGTGCTCCATTACAACCAGCTGCAGCTCAACAATTTGGGCGTGGCCAAAGATATTGGCGAAAACGTGGGTCTGCTGGCGGGTTTGCTCTGTAACAAAGTCCCTGCGTGGACGCTCTTGTGCATCGGTGCCCTCTGTGGCTTCCTGGGTTACGGTACTCTGTGGCTTGTCGTCAGCGGCCAGATCGCGCCTCTACCTTACTGGCAGGTAGCCTCTCCTTCCCTACTCATCTCGTGTTTAGATCATATCTCTTTTCAAAATTTTCCAATTTTTTCCGAAAGCCTTGTTGATGTCGTTTGAAACTTTAGCCAGAAAATCTCAATCCTTTGCTACGAACATGGTTTAGAACCGGTTTCCAACAAGCTATCACTTGCATGGTTTGACCTAGAAATGCGGAGGTGGATTACAGCTCAGTAGCTTTCCAACAAGATACCACTCAAAGCATTTGGTTTACGATTGCACACGAAATCCATTTTTATATTTTTCTGAATCAGAGGCAAGATTTATAATTAGGGTTTGGGATGATTTTGGAACGCAGATGTGTGTGATTCAAATGGTGGGTAGCAATTCAGCGACGTGGTTCAACACAGCGGTGTTGGTGACATGTATGCGCAACTTTCCGCATTCGCGGGGGACGGTGGTGGGCATTCTCAAGGGCTTCGTGGGGCTGAGTGCGGCCATTTTCACGCAAATCTACACAGCGCTCTTGACAGACAACGCCAACCTGCTGCTCGTGTTCCTGACAATCGGTCCCACGGCCGTGTGCCTGGCTTCCATGCTGCTGGTGCGTCCTGTCCCGGCCGCTGGCAACTTCCGAGACCCCGAGGAACGGCGCAACTTCCATTACATCACCTACGTCTGCATCGCGCTTGCCGCGTACCTGTTCGCCGTCAATCTCAGTGAGGAGCTCATCAACATGAACAGGTCAGTGATTTTGTTCTCTTTTGTCAGGAGACAGTTTAGCATTTATGCTACTTTTCCATGGCTTGAAGAGCAATCCAGGCTCCTTGGATGCTCTTTCCCTAAGAGTCCACTTTGTATTTTCTGTAGTGTAGGAAAATTGGACCTGCTGCAATTCATCTGTTTATGTGAAAATGACTTCAGTTTTACACGATCAACACTGTTGATCTTGTAGTATAGGACAAGAGCTTTAAAATGATGTATTGCAATCAGAAAACTGAGGTAAAATGAGGAAATGCCACCGTTGCAAAGTTCAGTGATGCAGATGGCCATATTGGGCGTTTGAGACGCTTAGGGGTTAATATATCAGGGTAATACACATGTGTTACCTGGGTGTTACTTAGGCAACACCTGGGTGACACCTAGGTTTAAAGAGGCTACACATCTTGACTATATGTAGGGAATCTGGCTATCATTCCTTTTTGTTTTTTTCCTTCCAAAATCCTTTGTATCAATTAGCCACCCCAATTTTTATGTAGCAATTTGGCGATAACATTTTTGCTGGAACAGGTTCATCCCCGTCGTGTTCACAGCTGTGATGGCCATCTTCTTAGTTGCCCCGCTGGCCATCCCCATCAAGACGGTGTCCGAGGAGTGTTGTGGCATGAACTCAGACATCCACGAGCCTCTTTTGAAGGAGAATACTGAGACTCCGAATGCGCCTTTGTTGATTCGAGATATGGAAGAAGGTGCGAGGTCCACGGAAGAAGGTGGAGCTTCCATCACGCCTGTCTCGGACCACGAGGAAGGGAAGGGGAAGAAGAATGTCACGTTGCATGAAGACGTGGTGGCGAAGCTGAACCAGCAGGAGGAAGATGCGGAAACGCTGCTCGTTGTGGGAGAAGGAGCCGTGAAGAGGCCCAAGAGACGGCCCCGGCGTGGGGAGGATTTCAAGCTCAGGCAAGCGCTCGTGAAAGCTGATTTCTGGATCCTGTTCTTGACTTTCTTCTGTGGAGTTGGCACTGGCGTCACCGCCATCAACAACTTGGGACAGATCGGCGAGGCGCAGGGCTACTACAACGTGAACATCTTCGTCTCCTTGATCAGTATTGCGAATTTCCTCGGGCGTCTTGGAGGTGGCTCCCTGTCCGAGCACTACATCAGGTATTGGGGTTTACTATGGCTCCTTTCAAATCTGTTTTTTCATGAATCATATTCTTGCTTTACAAGTTCATTCCAAAACACAAATGTTCAAAGCAGTAGCTTGATTCCTTAAGTCATATGATTGATCTGAAATCAATGCTTCAGAAATTGTTAGTCATAAGGTAAGGGGTACAGTTGCCGTCAGTTTAAGCATTTCAACCTACATGGAGCGCTGATTTTCAATGATAAAATAATTGCAGCACATAAAATTTTGGGTTTAATAACCAAGCTCAAATTTTAATTAATTTTTTCACAATGTATGATTTTGTTATAAATTTTCAAACTTAATATGCATAGACCACTATTGATGTCAGTAGGTGTACCAATGACTGTCTTTCATTTCTAGTCCAATCAGATTGCTAACTTGGTATTCATAATTAATGCTTGTGATAACTAGATTGGGAACTCCTGAAGTTGAAACAGGTGCTTTTATAGGTGACCACAATTGGTACCTAACAGTTTCTGGTGCTTCTACCTTAGATATAGAGATGGCTGTCCTCTCCAGCCAGTGAATCAGTGAAGAACATTGCATGTGTTGGTAAAAAAGAAAGAAATTTGAACAAAAGGAAGTTTACATAGAACCTACTCAAAAAATATACATGAGGCCTAATTTGGGCTTCTTGATCCTTGAGGGGTTAAATCGTCAGACTTGTTTCTTGTTTTTATTTAACTCTCTTTTTGGCACTAACAATGACGTATGAGTTGCGTGAAGCCACTCGATGGAGTGGATTCCCCTGTGCATTTAGAATTCCAAATTTTTTAACAAAGTGTTGATCAAATGTGTGCAGGACTGATGCAATTCCCAGGACGGTATGGCTGGGACTGGCGCAGATAATCCTCATCTTTGTGCACCTGATGTTTGCATCTGCGCTCCCGGGCACGCTGTACGTGGGCTCTGTGCTGCTGGGGCTGTGCTACGGCGTGCACTTCTCCATCATGGTGCCCACAGCGTCGGAGCTTTTCGGGCTCAAGCACTTTGGCATGATCTACAACTTCCTCACCATCGCCAGTCCTCTGGGCTCCTTTCTGTTCTCGGGCCTCATAGCGGGTTACTTGTACGACCGCGAAGCGGCCAAGGACTCGGGTTTGGACATTGGCTCCAAGGAAGTCTGCACTGGGGCTCATTGTTTTAGAATGACATTTTATGTGATGGCAGCTGTGGCGGCTTTCGGAGTGCTCTTGACGATGGTGTTGACTTACAGGATACGAAGTGTGTACACTGCTTTGTACAGGAAATCTCCCCATCCTTCTGCTCAAGACATCAAATCATTAGAATCAAATCATTAGAATGAGATAAAGGACCCATTTGTCCTCACTTGGGGCTATTTGTACATTGTTACAGACTCGAATTTTTGATAACCAAATTATATGAGATTGTTCAAACACGTTTGTGGTGCAGGGTTTGTGTATTGATTTCCTGGGAACATTGTGGTCCCTTACTTTGCATCGTTGGATGTGTACTTTTTCTGCCAACTTTTGTGGATTGGTTAGTGTCTGATTTAACCCTTTAACGTCCCAATTCAACACTGTTTTCAAAGATTTGTTATAAAATGTTTGATGAAAAACAAAAATGAAAAACAAAAATGGAGTTAATGTACAAAGCAAAGTTATAAATGTCAATGTGAAGATAGCATCTGTACGGTTGGATTCATCATATTTATTATTAATATTTTTTAATTAATTTTGCAAGGTTCTCTCTTGAAATTCGATTAAAAATCCAAAATTAACACAAAAAAAATTATAAATATTGTAATGAAATCGGAATAACATGCACTACAAGATGGTATGGTTTCCATTATTTGATTCTACTTATTTTGGAAAATCATGTTTAAGGTCTCGCTTTTTGAACTAAGAATGAAACTTGACATAAACCACTTTTGTTATTTTTCAAAAATTCACAATATCTTATTTTGAAGATCCATACCGTACAAATGGTAGCCAACTAGCACAAGAATCAAGAGAATTTTGGATGGATGAAAAACATCACCGTATGTGGTGAAGGGACGCTTCGGAAATCATCCAGCGTCCAGAATATGGACGCTGGTGCATCAAAGGGTTTGGAAATAACTGTCCTAGTATTTTGAAAAATTCAACTTAACTCTTTAACGTCCCGATTCAACATTGTTTTCAAAGAAGTACTTAGATAAGGGGTATAGTTGCCGTCAGTTTAAGCATTTCAACCTACATGGAGCGCTGATTTTCAATGATAAAAAATTGCAGCACATAAAACTTTGGGTTTAATAACCAAGCTCAATTTTTAATCAATTTTTTCACATTGTTATAAATTTTCAAACTTAATATGCATAGACCACTATTGATGTTAGTGGGTGTACCAATGATTGTCTTTCATTTCTACTTCAATTTGATTGTTGACTTGGTATTCATAATCAATGCAGATTGGGAACTCCTGAAGTTGAAACAGGTGCTTTTATAGGTAACTACAATTGGTACCTAACAGTTTTTGGTGTTTCTACCTTATAAAATGTTTGATGGAAACCAAAAGTAGAGTTGATGTACAAAGGAAATTCGTAAATGCCAATGTGAAGATCACATCTGTACGGTTGAATGTATCATATTTTTTATTAATAATTTTAAAATAATTTTGCAAGGTTTTCTCTTGAAATTTAATTAAAAATCCAAAATTAACACAAAAAAATTGAAAAAAATTGAAATGAAATTGGAATAACATGCACTATGTGATAGTATGGCTTCCATTATTTGATTCTACTTATTTTGGAAAATCATGTTTAACCCCTAGAAGCCCGAGGGGTATTGAACAAAACATAGATGTGTTATAATATGTGCCTTCTATATGTTTGATGAAGTTTGGTTCAATAAACAAAATGTAGAGTATCATCTCTATAAATTATCATTACAGTCAAACTTCCAAAAATAGCTTTAGATCATTTTTTAATGAATTTAAAAGCATTAACCTTTGAAAATTTGTATAAGTTATAATTTTCAATTTTAGAGTTCAAAATTTAGTATGATTGGTTAAAGTTGGGCTATCTATAGTAAACTTTAAAAAAACAAAAGAAATGATGGAGGGATCATCATTACTTTCCCGAAATAGCAAATTTTATAACACTAAAACAATGTTGAGGTGATCTACTTTGAAAAATTCTCCCGGATGGAGTTTAATTCGGATTGCCATAATTTAAATTGGGTTGGAAAGTAGACTTGATGTAGTATTTAATTTTTTTTGTTCCGGGCAGCCCGTTAGATTTGGGCAGCGACCAGAAAATGGTCGTTTGAGCGCTTAGGGGTTAAGGTCTCACTTTTTGAACTAAGAATGAAACTAGATATAAACCAATTGTGTTCTTTTTCCAAAAATCATAATAACCTATTTTGAAAATTCACACCTTACAAAGGATAGTCAACTTACACAAGAATCCAAAAAAAAATTGGTGGATGAAAACTGTCCACTTTGGATAGAATTCAAACTGATTTAATCTGTTCGTCGTCCAATATATGGACGTTGGCGCACGAAAGGGTTAATGCTTTTTTTTTTGGCAAAAAGAGAGGCGTCTCAATACTCAAATGTGTATCTTTAATAGTAGTATGTAGTTTTTGTGTCACTCATTGTCCGCCCCGTTTGAAGTGAACAAGGCTCGCATTTGAAGTATAAAACATAGGACAAAAACTAGGACAATTATTTCTGGATAAAGGGAGTACTGCTTACGGATTTGATAACCTTCACAGGAGCTTGTGAAGGTTATCAAGTTATGACATTAGGTTATTAAACCTAATGTCAAATTGTTTCCTCGAATCTTGAACATCCGAATCTGCACTTTTGGGTGGATCAAAGGGCATACATTGAGCAAAAGGGTTTGCTAACTCCGCCCTGATCAGCTAAAGTGAGAGCGACACATTTCCCTCAAAACTCTGAGATTATGATTTCGAATGGTTCTATATGCATACATTCAACCCTCTCTAAATGACA
This sequence comes from Pohlia nutans, assembly GCA_022496805.1. Classification (NCBI taxonomy): domain Eukaryota; kingdom Viridiplantae; phylum Streptophyta; class Bryopsida; order Bryales; family Mniaceae; genus Pohlia; species Pohlia nutans. The sequence goes on from CM040085.1 coordinate 39,212,558, forward strand.
TTAAAATTGTACAGTTTTGAGTGAATCTTAAGAATTTGTAATGTTCTGTACTGTACACATCTGATTGGACAACTTTCACATTTCAAGATTGTGAACACATGTGACTGATGTGAGTGCATCTAGAAGCCCCCAGTGGCAGAGAGAGGGTTGAGTATACACTAACTTCTCACGAATTTGAAACAATTTGCATTGGTATACGAGCTGCATGTGCCGGCTTACAAGCTACGTCCTAATAATCTAGGTGGCCCCGGTTCATGGTTATCTGCACGATAAAGCAGAAGAGCATATTCCAAAAGGCATTTTGTGTTGAGATTTGATCTTAGGATAACCATGACCAGGTCAGCTTGAGAGTGTTCATCCCCAGGGAAAGGGGCTTATCCAAATCCATGCCAAAGTTCAGGTACAAGGCAACATATCAACCTTAAAAATCATAAAATGTTCAGAAGGAGGGCAACGTTTCAACCTTACAGAATCATACATAAGAAAGGAAGAAAAAATATCATATGACACTCAAAACACGCACAGATCGGAAAAGCAGGATACAAAGTAGACGATTAGAAAGAGGTCATTGCCCTCCACAGCTGAAATTCTGCATTCCAGAGATGCCAAGACTGTACAGAGTAGCCAAAAGCAAAGAAGAGCCCAAAGATGGACATTGAAAAATAAACCCTAAATTAGCGATCTAAATGGCTCCCGCTGCAGACTTCGGATACCATGTCCAAGTCTTTAGGTTTCTCTCTCGATTCTCTCATGCTCCAACATTTTAGGTCAATTTTTTTGAAAATTTAAAATGCTCTGAATCTGACGATGGTTTCACTTACACTCCTGGGAGCGGAAACGTTGGTTCGACTGGCTCCGGTGTCACCTTGGGTGGAGCTATGGAGAACAAGAACTGTCTGTCACTCGGACTCGTCGACTTCTTGTTGCCTCCTTTGTGTTGGCAAACGATGTTCACTCGATGCTGCTCTCTCATCCACCGCAACATCATCTTTAGGTGCTGCTTGCTCTTCAACGCATGATCCTCCATCTAAGAAAGATGATACTAAAACTATTAAGGACCTGGTCCAGTCTCCTATATTACCAACAACAACTCATCTCTTCCAGTACACTCAGTTGGCCTTCGATTAGCAAGTTAAATGTAAGCATGACTTGGCTATAAGTCTATGGCAACTGATCTTTGAATGGAAAATGGGGTTGCATAAGCAATCGAGCGATAAAACAATTTGATCAATGCTTAAGTGACGGAAAAGAGTTGATCCTCTACCTTACAACAGCAAAGACGAAACCCCAAATGTGAGTACCTTTCCATAAACCCCAAATGTGAGTACCTTTCCATAAACCCTAATTACAGGGAGTCACCTATATTACCAAGAACAACTCATCTCTTCCAATACACTCAGTTGGCCTTCAATTAGCAAGTTAGATGTAAGCATGACTTGGTTATGGCCACTGATCTTTGAATGAAAAATGGGGTTGCATAAGCAATCATCATGCATTGAGTGATAAAACAATTTGATCAATGCTTAACCCCTAAGCGCCTAAAACGCCCAATATGGCCATCTGCATCACTGAACTTTGCAACGGTGGCATTTTCTCATTTTACCTCGGTTTTCTGATTGCAATACATCATTTTAAAGGTCTTGTTCTATACTACAAGACCAACAGTGTCGATGGTGTCAAACTGAAGTCATTTTCACACAAACAGATGATTTGCAGCAAGAGGGTCCAATTTTCCTACGTTACAGAAAATACACAGTGGGCGCGACGGAAAGAGGTGATCCTCTACCTTACAACAACAAAGACGAGTACCTTTCCATAAACCCTAATTACTGGGAGAAATCGGTGAAAAATGAAATGAATGAGCACCTTGGAGGCATGGTTCCAGCAATCAGAGGCGGTGATCGGGCCGTGCTGCTCAAGGATTTTGTAGAGCGCTTGGGAGGCGCTCTCCACCTGCTCGCCTACGCTGGAAAGCTTCGCGGGGCGTAGGCCTGACTTCCTCGCCCACAACACGGCGGTGGCAAACATGGTTCCTGCAATGCAAAAGTTTTGCTTCTTAAACCCTAAACCTCCATAACCGAACTCCTTTCTGCAAAACCAGGAAGAATGCTCCGAGTAGGAAAGCCAGACAAAAAAGCGAATGGATGGATGTCTCCGTCACAGAGGATGAATGAATTCCTCCGAGGTAGACAGACACCCCTTTAATGTCACAGTGTACGCACGTGATAATACGGAGCTTTGTGACAATTCATAGAGTTGTATGTAAACGTGACATTACAGAAACGTTGTGGGGTTATAGGAGTCAAGAAGCAAAGTGGTTCAAAATCTTTTTATGCTTGTTGAATTTTTTATTATCATATTTAACTTAGTTTTATATAATAGAGTGTAATAGTGAGAGTACAAAAAAGTTTTTGAATTAAGTATGTAAATTCCCTCATTTGGAATTATAGGATTCAAGAAGGTAAGAAAAAAATTCCATTCTTGTCGAACTCATCATTATATTTATATACAACTTCTTGTGACATAATAATGAAAGTACAAAGTAAGTTTTTAATTCCTAAGTGCCTAAATGGTCAAAAATAATTGCTTTCATATCTATAAGACTTAAATTGAACCATTTAACCCCTAAACATACTAGGGTGTTTCAAGAATTGATGATTTGAGAAAAATCATCATAAAGTACTATTTAGAAGAATATTTTGGAATTGATATGCAAATGAAGGTTCTAGATTTTGAATTTTAGATTCCATCCGTATGATTCAATTCATCATTTTTATCACCAATATTTAATTATAATATTTGAAAGTTAAAATTAAAAATTCCTTCTAAATTTGATTACAAACAAAATTTTAATATTTTTTGAGAAAAATTTGTTGGGATGGATTTGAAATGAGATACTCTTAACGTGGTGATTCTTTGAATTTTTTGTGTTCTTTAAATCTATGACTTCATTTTGCAAGGCCACTTTGAACTAAAGTTAGTGTAATTTTGGCTTGGTCAACAACTTGACACTTCTACATTTGTAATTTTAGAAAAATATGTACTCAAGTATCACCAAATCCAACAATTGGATAGGACAACAACTTGGTGAAGTATCTTCAAAAAAATGGATGGCTTTCATACAAGCATTGATAAGAACGAAGGGGGAGTTTGAATTTTGTTAGCCATTCAGAAAATGGACGCTGTGACATTTAGGGGTTAACCCCTAAATACCTACAACCCTCTCCAATTGGGCAATTTTGCAAAGATGCATTATAAAATGCAATTAAGAGGGATATTTGAACTTGATGTATGAATAAAAGTTATACATTAAGAATTTTAGATTCTATCCATACAGTTAAATCTATGATTGCAATCACCAATATTTTTGTATAAAATTTGGAACTTAAAATTCAAAATTCTTTTGTAATTTGATTACAAATAAGATATTGACAATCTATAGATGGAATTTGTTGTGATGGGTTGAAATGTAATACTCTAAGTGTAGTGATTTTTGGGGATTTTTTGGTTGCTTAATTTTATGAGTTGAATTTTTCAAGAGCACTTTTGAATTACAATCTTAGAAATTTTTGGTGAATCACTGCAACATGAAACGAGGCATAAAATATTCACAAATCATCCCCTTTTTAACCGGTTCACACTTGCATGAAGTTAACTTCTCATAAAATCTATAGTAAAAAATTCACACTGCAAAAAATGCATGATGGATGAGAAAACGTGGATGAAATATATACATTGTGCAAAAAATGGAAGCTTAGGCGGTTAACCCCTAAAGGACCACAACTATGTTTCTCTCCAAAGCTGCCTAAAAGTACCCCTTCTCATAAAAAGGTCAATAAATTTTGATCTCAAACCTTTTTGACCAATCCAACCGTAGGATATTTCAACCAACTTGAATTTATTAGCACCTACAAATTTGCAACCATTCAGGGTTCCTCGATAGTAAAATTATAAGCTACAAAGTTGATTGCACTTTGTTTTTTGGCCCACTGCCTAGAGTTTGAAACTTTCCTAAAATGCCCAAAATACAAATTTTAGTCTCAAATTTGGTAAAATGAATTTGGCAGTTGTGTATATGGGGGTGTTAGCTCATTGTGTACAAAAATTTGAATGCATAGCTCATTGTATGAAAATTTTCAAGAGCTGCCCGCAATTAGGTTTTTCACCTTTGCATGATTGTATCTTTTGATCTATACATCACCTACGTACGCAAATTACCATCCCATCTTCGTTACAAAGAGTAGAATCACTACAAAAAATCTCAAAATTTGAGGATCAATACTCATTCCACACTGAGCTGACCAAACTTGGAAAATTTGCCTCGGTCCTTTAGGGGTTAAGGTAGAAAAATGTAACAATAAACTATTTAACAAGATAGAAAAATGTAACAATAGAAAAAGAAAGAAAGAGTAGTAAACGATAGTAAAAATATAAATTATGGCTATAAGCTTCCAAAGTACACTTACTATTTATAGTTCACGCACTTTCCAACTGTAGTGATTAGGGTTTGGTGAGAGAACAGAGGATGCTATGTTAAAGGAAGGTGATATTAACGAGGTTTCCGTGCACATCGATATTGCAGAGTTGGCCCAACCAACTTAACTCATGAGATCTGCACGTTGGTCCATGAGATCTGCGACATCGGTCCATGAGATCTGCGCTTCGGACCGGTGATCTTGACAGGGTTCCCAATCCTCCTCACTGACTCTTTGCAATTCAAGGCATTTTCTACAGATCTGTTTCGACAGATTCGTCAAGGACTTTGTGTGCTGATTTGAGAGAGGACGGAAGAAATTTGAAATACGAGTGGCACTCCCCTGGTAGCGGAGCATTCTAGGCATAGCCATGGCGGGGATGATTCAGCGCTGTGGTAAGTTGTCTTCTCTCCTTTGGGTTTGAAAGGATTTTGATTGCTCTGCATTGATTAGGGTTTCTGTAGAATTACGCTTGAGGCTGTGGTCGATGTTGGTGGATTTTCTCGTTGCCTGGACTCTTGAAAGCTTCGTTTCAGTGTTGAAGAGGAAATGGATAATGTGGTCAGAAAGTGATACAAGCGCTCTGCTATTTTAAATTAGGTCATTGCCAATTGCTGTAACCACAAATCTCCTTACCGAACCACCGTTACCATGTGTGTTGTAAATACAGGGGCTATGTCATGTAAGATGGTGTAAATCGATTATTAGATGGAGTTTTGCACTTCGTCTTGTTGATCAGGATAAAGTTGATGATTGTTACACACGATAATTCACAGGTTCTGGTTTTTGTATAAGGTATGTACACCTACAAGTATCCAAATAAGCATTTCAGCAGGGTTCCTATTCTTAATTCTATTGAGTCAATTGAGAGACGATTTCAAAGTGTAGCCAAAATCAACCCTACAGTAGGCTCTCATGTGCATAACCTATCATTTTGTTCACTTACATTGTTATTCTTTTAACAAAAGTGTTCCTTAGCGCCCTATGAGATCCATGCCATCAAGGTTTTGCAAACATTTGGATATTCTGTTGTTTTCCTTTTCCTGTTTTTTTTGTTAGTGCTTCTTTCTTGCACTTGGCTGACTTCTTCGTGTGTGTGTGTGTGTGTTTGCTGCATAGTTTCCCATTCACATAATGGCAAATGTTGTGTGGAGCAAAGAAGACATCCTGACCCTCCTTGAGGCGTACAACGACCGACACCAGCAATTCAATATTGGCAACTTTCGACCTCTAGATTGGGATTATGTGCTCGTTTCCGTTAATGCAAATAAGCAGCCTGGCATGGTGGACAAGACGAGGCAACAGGTGAAGAACAAGATGGAGAACATGAAGAAAAAATACAAGCAGGAGAAAGGAGCACAAATCCCTGGAATTCCTGTCAAGTGGTCGTATTTTCGCGACATGGACAGGATTTTTGGCAACAACCCTAGGGTGCTTGGGACCCTTGGTACTACTAACAATTCAGCTCCAATTATTCAATCTGAGCCTGTCCCACTGAAGAGTATCGTTAAGTCTGAGGAAGGGTGTACTAGCCCCAGTATTATCCCAGTTCCTGACGTTCGCATGTCTGTTGATTCCAAGGAGTCTGAAGAGCTTCTTCCAGAAAGCACTTGTTTGGCTGCAGAAGAAGAAGAGGACACGCCTGGAAGTAGTCCACAGACCCCTCCTTCTACTTCTGTACAAGTTGAGAATCATGTGCTTACGAATTCTTCAGCAAGGAGAGGCAAGAAACGTCGACATTCTTACCATAGCCCTGCAAAGGCACTTGCTGGGGCCATCACCAAATTTGGGGAGTTGTGTACACAACTAGAACGAGATAGAGCAGAGCAAGAGGAGAGGCGAGCAGAACGAGAAGAGCGGAGGCAGAAGGAAAATGCAGACAGGGAGGAAAGAATTCTGAAGATGCAGATGGACATGCAGTTACGATTGGCGGAGCTGTTCACCCTTGGACAGAACAGAGCACCTGGTGGAGAGGTACACCCTGACCTCTTTAATTTGACACCCAAAAAATGACTGGCACAGTTTGAATGTGTCGCAAGTGTGCTACATGTCAATGGTAATGTGACAAGTGTGCAAGATATTCCAGAATGAGCATTGAAAAGCTCCGAGTGTAATTGACCATTTTCTCTGCTTGCAATTTGTTCTATCCTGTTGCACCTGGTTTATTTACGTCTCAATATTCTGAAGGTTTTATGCATGTATTTGGAGTTTACTTATAGAGACATATAACATCTCAAGATGCGCATTATTTTTGTCCAGGAAGTCAAGAAATGAGACAACTGCAGCATAAAGATCGATGAAAGGAACCAACTTTCGCATCATGTCATGATCCGAGATTTTTCTGTGACTTCATAATGATGAAGGTCAGGACAGCAGAGAGATGGCACTGCAATTCATACAGAAATGATCACCCTCGTACTAACTCTGCCCTATGCCATTGAAGTCTTCGATGACAAACGAATTAAAGAAGTCCCAAGCTGACAGGTTTCCCAATAGAAACTTCACATGTACATTAGTTCAATGGATAGTATAGAACAATTGTTATTTGGGGGAAGCTAGCATGAAGATTGTCATCATATATGCCAAGCCTACCATCCATCAGGTAAGTCAAACTAACTGAAACACATCACGTATTGAACTGTTTGTTGGAAACGGTCCAAAGTTTATTAGCAGATATATACATACATGTACCCAAGACTCAGCTCTTTAAAACATATGGCAGGAACAGAATGAAACAAAACATAGAACCGCCGTGGCAAGCCTTGAAAACTATGCCCTCAGTTAGAAAACGGGATGCTCTGAAGCTGTTGAGCTTGAAAGAGGGCTTGCTCATTCAAACTTGCTTACTGGCATGAGTGGCGGTTCCCTGGGCGATACAAACATGGGTCTTTGGCTTCTGCGCTTCGCACTTGGGCTGCAATCTAGTGAATAAATTTTAGAAATTATACCCCCTTGCAACTTCAAAAGGGTCCATTTTTGTTCAATGAGCGACTAGTGCATTGTCATACCCCCAAGTGCAAAAATTCCTAATTCAGTGTTACCAGTGACCTATATCTCATACTGATAGATCAACCTTTGTGATATTTGTCTAAGCGTAGAGACATACGTTCTAGCTCTATACAAAATTTTGATATGAGCATTATTGTATGTACACCTAAAAGCAACACTAAAACCTAGATGTTGATTGCACAAAGATGTAAACAATCATGAGAGCTTAGGGTCATTTTTTAATACATGTATAGATAATACTTTGAAAATTCATAAATTATTCATATGATGTCCAAATAATGTAGGCTAAAGTGCTTAGAAATCCTCTTGTACTTGTCAATGAGACACAGTAAAACTAAACTTGTGTTTAATAATAGTAAATATGCTCAGGCGGCAATCGTGGGTGCATATACCTTAAAGAACAATCAATAAACCGTGTCAGAAGTTATAGACCAAACTTATGGGAGTGACATTACAAGGAGAAGGTGCCGCTTTTCATTCGGTAGGTGAGTCAAACGGCGCCACTTCGCACTCATTGTCCATCGTCACATAGGACAAGTTTGTATAGTGAACTCTGACATTGTTCTGAGTGAGAAGCGACGCCTTTGCTAGTAGTGTGAATTGTAAACGCAAAACCCAACAACAATACCAAAAACATATTGATGGCATTCTTATGCTGCAACCCAACAACACCAAAAACATATTGATAGGCATTCTTACCCTGCAACCAGCTAGTCAATCAAAGCCAAAAACCTGATCATTTTTAAAGTTACAGTCATGTGAATTCTCACAGCAATGGCAGCAAGCAACTCACGAAAATTTTGCTACCACTCACAATCTGTATTGTCCAAGAATAATCCGTTCTCAAAAAAAAAAAAAAAAAAACTGTGACATAGATTATGTTTTTTGGAACTCTTCTTAATCAAATTGTATTCTCTACTTTTAAGTACACAGTCAAAGTTGAAAACCGTTAAAAAAAACACTAGTCTATGAAATTGGGCCATCAATTGAACCCAAGCTAATGTGACGTGGCCCTTGTATATACAGTATGATCATCTGTGTGGTCACTTCCAGTGCAGTTTGCAAGCATCAGAGGCTAAGGCTTTGCAACGGACCATGAGCTTGATGGCGTTTCTTCGGGAGGCGCGCATGACGTCGAGACATTCCTGGAGGTCGGCGTCACACGTGAGAAGCATCCATTCATCGTCGTCGTCGAGATATTTGAGGTCAAACATCATGCCGGCAGCCATGTTCAGCCTCCGATTGACCTCGTCTCGCAGCTCTTGAATGCCGGATTTCTCACAAGTCGTGAATTTGAACCGCACCGTGTCTTGGTCGCACGTGACCTTCATCGTCACCCATGCAGCCTCCGTTTGTGCACTCGATGGATTATTATTATTCCCTTCAGGGCCCGAGCTGCTGCAATCGCTCGTCCCCTGCTCAGTTCCTAAATTTTCTGATCCAGACGTCTCATGTGCCGAATCGTTGGAAATTCCTATCACCTCCTGCTCCTCCCTGTGATTCATTGATGCCTCTTTACATGTCGTGTTTTCACACCCAGGTTGTACAGTCTTCGCTTCGCTTCCTCCTGTACAAGCGAACAGCCACGGTAGACTCGTCAATTTCAAAGGAAATGGCATGGTTGCGACAATGAGCAAAAATTGTGAAGCAAAAAACCCTAAACCCTATAACGCTTAACCCTCAGGAAAAATGGTGCAGTATTACGAAATTGACGTTCAATGGATTGTGACCTTGGGGACTCCTAGCTGTAGGAAGATGATGGTGAAGCAAAAACAGGAGTCAAAAACCCTAAACCCTAAAAACCTTAACTCTCAGGAAAAAATGGGGCAGTATTACGAAATTGACGTTCAATGGATTGTGACCTTGGTTAGGAAGATGGTTGTCGACATGATCCACAGTGGCATGCTCGACGTTTGCATGATCACTCGGAGGTGACAAGTCTAGACCAGAAGTTCCATTGCAGCCATTTTCAGTTCTCTGCTCCAATTGAGCTGCTGGCGATGGCGACGAGAGCCTTGACATGCGCACTGAACATGAATCGTCATGTCTTCTGTGATGCTCTTCATTCTTTGGCACTAACAAGGTGTTCCCTCCTGCCTTATGATGCTGCGAGTTGCGAGCATAACTTAGGCCAGGTTGCGCATCATCCGTACTCACGGATGTAGTTAATGTTAGTGCGTTAATTCGCACTGCTCCTTGCACAGACTCAATCACTCCTTGTAAGCGCTTTAAAGACCGACTGACTTTGTTGATTTTACGAGATGGCCACCTTGAGATTCCGTGTTTTCGGCAGATTCTCTTCAGTGTCGTAGGACACACTGCACACAACAGACAGTAAGCACTAAATCAAGATTTCATTTGATGACCAAAGTTGTTCAAAATGAAGACCAAAAGTCACTCAGTCAGAGTGGGAAAACTTTCGTTCAATTTGTGCCCCAAAAAAGAAAAAGAAAAAAGAGTGGGAAACCTTAATAATAAAAGTCTAGGGTTAGCAAACTGACCACCAATGCTCGTGGCAGCATCTTTCAGGCTGCCTGCAAAGTATTGTTGAAGGACGTTGAGGCCAATGAGCTTTTCTGTTGCTGCTCGCCCTCTATCCAGCCTACGCTTTGGCGATGATGCCGCATCTTGTGCACTATTCAAACTTTGTCCACGACTACCCAAATCCATATCGTATTCCCGATTGTATAGACAGAGGGGTATTGAATTCTCAGTTGCTTGATCACTTAATTTTCCTTCTTGCTTTCCAATTGGATCGAACCTGCAATCTAGCCTTTCTTTACCAGAATTCTCAGAGTGGAGTACCTGTTGTTGTTGTTGTTGTTGTTGTTGTTGTTGTTGTAGCTCCTTATCAGTGACAGTTCTCAAGCTCCGGCAAGTGCGTTGCATGGTGATGGAGAGCGAGTTCAGCAACAACTGCTGCTCCTGGCTTTCCAAGCACGCGGGGGGGAGAAAAAACTCGAGAATGAAGTCGTCGTTGCCAGTGTGGATGCTTCGCAACCGAATGGCCACAGCGGCTCCAAGACCGAACCACTTGGCGTAATGCCCGGGCGGATACTCCATCTTGCAATGGCTTTTCACGTCGGAATCGAAATTCGGCTGGTTGGACTCGAACGCCTTGCCAGGGGCGCCCTGCCCCTTCGCAAGGCTATGCTCCAGGCAGGCTCGGCGAAAGCCCCAGACGCGACCATCGCTCACGTAGCACGGACCATCGCCAGTCCGAAGAACTAGCATTTTGGTGCAACATGTGCTTCCATGCTCGGACCGTTTGCAGTTAATGTCTGTAGCATAGCTCGTTACCCAAGTCTGCGCGAGGGGGAGCTTGTGCGTCTCGCAGACGGCTGTCAGCACTTCCGCAATCTCGTTCAGTGCCGCTTGTCGAGCTTGTGACAACCTCTGCATTCGACCAACATATCAATAAGCCATGTACAACATTTGGCAAGATATATCGACCTTTCCATGAGCAAAATCCAAGAATTGGGAGAGCACTGCAAATGCCACTGTAAATTTACCGACCCAGCAGTACATCTTTTGCATTATTCCCTTGTGTTACTTGAAACAAGCATAACATTTCTTAGCCTCATCCCTTTTCTACAGTTCCTTCTCTACAAGAAAAATCTCGCATTGAAGGTGTCGACTGCCACTCACATAGAGGCATCATTCCTCGTTGTTGCAGGAATGATGCCTTTAAAAGGGACCAAACCATGGGAGTACAAGAATGTTATGAGGTCTTGAAAAAAAATTCACTGTAATACACATCTGATAACAGGAATAATTAGCCCCTTTGAAGCTTATTACATCCTAACTTCCAAAACGTATCACCAATCATTCAGAACTGTAAGGCATAATTCATGATTTCTTCTTTCTTTTGACTCGGTATAATTTGATACCTTCACTGGGGAAATCCAAAGTGTCCAGAGATGAACTTTGTCCAAATTCCATCGTTAAATTCCATAGTTCACAATGGAATCTGCCCTATATTCATGGTTCCATAGTGTGCTTCTTATAATTCATTTCAACTCCTGTACATTTGGAAGTGGCCAATTTTGACCAAAGCATATACATCAGCACACTATCGATATCCCCTCAGACAGGAGGAATTGAATTAGTACCGAAAGTACCTGGGGTACTGGAGTCTCCAAACCATTCACAGATGACAAATCAACAGCCTGCAAAGCGCGAGAAACGACATCGGCATCGGAACTGAATTGGACTTTTTCGGTGTGGCCAGCGAGTTCCACGACTGCAATGCGGCGACCCCCGTCCAAGACAGGCAGGCACAGGGATCCACGCACGTTCAATTGTTCAGCTTCGGCATAACGTGAGTACTCCAAATTACTGTACATCTGCACGTTGGGACTCCACTCCGGCATCTGATGCGCAAACACACGCCCGGGCAGATCTTCACCACCACCAAACTCGTGAGCCTCGGACGCGGTCCGGAACAGCCACAGCCTCTGGTCCTCAGCGCGCTCTGGCAGGAAGAAGGGCTGCTCACGCGTGGTAAGAATCAGCTTCTGCTGCATCAGTACTGGCATCCACACCTGCACAAGCACATCTGCACGAAGGCGGCCGATGTTGCGCACCGCCTCGACTAGACGATCCCGAAGCGACAGATCCTCGTTTGCAACTTGCGTGCTAGACTTTCGTGTTGAATGCTGTTCTTCGTCCACCGGCTTGATTTCTTCCTCCGACGTCAAGCCAGATGATGTTTCTTGGCTGTCGTCAGGCTCTTCAACGTCCTCACTCCGCGCTTCCCCTGATGCATCAAAGTACACATCAGTGATTTTTTGTTGTTGCTAATTTTAGCCAAATTGCTACATAAAATTTGGGCTGGTTAATATATAGAGGATTTTTGAAAATAAAAGAGGAACTATAGCCAGATTTTCTACATGGAGTTGAGATGTGTAGCCTCTTTAAGCCTAGGTATCACCCGGGTATTGCTTAAGTAGCACCTGTGTATTACCTTGATATTACATATACATTAAAATGAAAAGAGCATGCAAGGAGTTTGGATTGCCCTTCAAGCATGAAAAAGTAGCAAAAATGCTAAACTGTCTCCTGATAAAATAAAAAAATCCACTGAACATGAGTTCAGATCTTGGCATGTGGAAAGTTGTGCCCAATCACAGATACTGCAATTGTCATTTTTCTGATTTTCTGTGTGCACACTATTGTTTCCTACATGTTTTCAGTGCAATCAAATTTTAATAATTTTTTGATCAATTATTAAATGAGACAATGAAAGATTATTAATTGTGCATCACAAAGAATGGCTATTGTAAAGGAAAAAAATACTTAGGGAAACATTGTCAACGGCCATAACATTCAATAGCCTTCATGCCCACTGCCTTTCCTTCATGCACTCTGCTCATCACCTTAAGCCTCCACCTGTCCACTTAGCTACTAATGAAGTACTGTTGGGTGTGGAATATCCACACCAACTACTGTAGAATCAAGGCAGTGACAGTGCATGCTAAGGTAGGATGTCCTAAAACCACCACCTCCCCGAATTATGACATGTAGACTTTTCTTGGGGCCACCACAGTTGAGACCTAAAACCACCAATTTCACTATTGAAGGAGACCAATGGCACACCAAGAAATAGTTGGTGGTTTTGGGTTAGCTCATGAGCGGAATTAGGAACAACAAAGTGTGAACATGGGGGAACCTAGAGGTTTGATTTGGGTCGCAGGTTACTTTCCACTTTGGAATTTTGTATAAAATTAACAAATGCGAATTAGATGTTGCAAATTTTTGCAATCCTCATCAAAACCTATTTCGAATGCGGTCATATTTTTTTTTCGAATTTAGGACTGCTAGAAATAGTCCAGATTGCTTAAGTTGGTGGTTTTAGGACAATCAACCTTACTGAATGTTATGGCATAGGAGAGCAACTCGAACAACATTCACTACAAGATACAGTAACCTGTCTTTTCTCATTCCCGAGAATCCGGAAAAGTGTCTGCCATGAACTGTAGACGCTTGTCCTATGTGACGTTCCACACTCACCTCCTCTAACAGAGTGAGAAGTGGCATGGTTTCACTCAAAAACCAAATGAGAAACAACAACCCCTGCCTGTAGTGATTGTCAAACAACGTGACACCCCCTTCCTGTAGTGATTGTTACAGCTTGTTGAGCAACATTTAGGAACCGCAATGTAGTCATAGCTACTCCCATACCGTTGCTAACAAACATAGCAATCAGTGTATGATCCTAGTAGTGTGGTTTGGTAAAAGACTTACAAAGTAGAGTCTCTTGGACCGCAAGAAAGGAATCCTCCGCTCCGTCTGCGGCAGGATCAGTGAGCAGCATGGCGATGTTGCCACTGCCCACAGGACTGGGGCTCAAAGGCGGTGGGAAATCACGCTTCCCACCGTTTGTACCAACAGCCTGTTGCAAGACATCTGAACCGGAGTAGAGCGCCGATTCGGAGTGAGAGATGGCCAGGTCCGATTCAAAAGCATAGCCTGAATTCTCGACGTTACAACTCATTTCCGAGTAGAAATCGGAGCAAGAATCGCTGCCATCCATCCAGGACTCGACGACGTCATCACCTTTTCGCTCACTCAAAGAATCCAAGTTCATCAAATCTGACAACAAGCCATCGTCCACAATGAACGACGACTCGGATAGTATCCCACCAGTAGTTCCACCCATTGCCACCTCCTGGTCAGCATCCGCCAATCAACTTTAACCCCACCGTCAATCAATCAAGTCGACCACCTGCATACATAATTCATTTTTCACCGGTTTTCAGTCCCTCAATGTTGACACATCCGAATGAATTAATTCGACAGTGACTTACACAAACTAACTCCCTTGGCTAGAAATGACAGTAGAGCTTCAGTTGTGCTAAGTGTTGTCCACTTATTCATTCTCTTCGACTGCGTTCTGTGAAATGGTTGGTTGAAGTATTTTACTATTCACACCGCTTTGATTTCCAAAAAGAATATCAAACCGCTCAAAAAGACACTGAGCAAGTGCTACAATCGTTATCTAACGAGGTTATTGGAAATTTTGTTATCTTTGCTACATTCCAGTTGCAGAAAATTCAAATGCAAAGCCCTCGCTTCTGCTTGAGAATTCAGGCGAGTGCCCTGAGCTTCTGGGTTGTTTTTGGCTCTCTTTTCATTCTGGTCTAACAAGCGGGAAAAAAACAAACACAAGCAAAAACATGCTAAAATAATGACTCCGTCTAACAAGCGAATCAGTTAACGGAATATGACAATCGTCCAGTCAATGTCCCGGTCCTGGAAAACAGAGTTGGTACTAGACAACACAGAGTTGGTACTTTAAATTCAAAGTCATCATAAAGAGCCTCTCCAGAGCATAAAGGCCAGAATGTCACACATTCAAAAGAGTAAACATCACTACCGACATCACAGACAGCTTCTAGACGTCCTGTTACTAGAAATCCTATACTATTTTTCTAAACCTCACGGAGCCCTTCAGACTTCAGAAGTGCGACCCAACACTCAATCGTTCCAGATGCATAATATCATTCAAACTTTCTATACATTATGTTCAAACAGATCGACGTGTACATAGTTGCAGTAAGTTTCTAAAATCCTCATACCCGTTGAATAAACAGGCAACGCAAACAGTCACTCCAATACTGACTAATTTCCTCGTTGCCTCCATGATCGATTCTCTTAGAGAAAATAACAGGATTCATACTGCAACAACTTCAATAGCATATCAAAAGCGTTTAGATCGAATGACACTACGAGCGGTGGAGATCGATCTAAACGACTGGAAAGCAGAGCGTGAATTGCGGTAATGAGGACCTGCAAGTACTAGATCCACACAGAAGCTCGATCAAATGTTCCAAACTGAATAGTCCGGGCATGTCACTGAATCATTGAAAAAAATTAGCTTCGCTGAGTAGACAAAGGTATCTTTCCAGGGTTCCATACATGTAGGAGTAGAAGGAGAAATCTTAGAGAGTGAGCGGCTTGCAACTCCACTTACAGAATCCTTCCCGGGTATCCAGCAAAAGCATCGCTGATGCACTTGTTGTCCTGTAATGTACAGAACGTGGCAGGCGTCGTGAAGTTGACCTTCCTCAAATGCTGGAGGATGCCAAATTTGGGGTAAAGATGACCTACTTCTTACTATTTGTACTAGGTAAACTTAGTATCTCACCTGTATTCAATGCTACTATCGTCATTCCCGTATGTTGATTGACAGTGTCAACAACCAAGTTTACTGCAGATACTTGCTACTTTGGTTACTTTTATCTGTGACTATTGAGTCGGTCTATCCCCGAATTGGGGCATTAAGGGTAGCACGCGCAAACTTGGTCATGTTCACTTTGTTGTCTCTGCCCTTTCAGGGAAGAGACTACGTAAACTTCATTTTTTAAGGAGTTACATGGCTGAACTGTACAAACAAGGTGTAAAAGTAAATATAGAGTAAATACTAAGACAGAGACTACGTGACTAGCCGGTTGTTTAATGTCGAATAGGATAACTTTGGGAGATGTCTTCTATCTAGAATTTATACAATAAAGTTTGCGATATTGTAATTAATTTTTATTTATTTACTATGGACTGTGCAAAAAATTTATACCTTTGAAACTGATACTGTCAAAATTCATATACAAGTTGGTGATATTTATATTATGATTTATTTATTTAAATTTTTTATGGCAACCCCACAATGAATTGTCTATAAAATAAATTCTACAAAGTGTAGTTATTAATCATTCTCAAAAATCCTTAAGAAAATTTCATAATTTGAATTAGTAAATTTTCTAGAATACATTACAGCAAAAGGTTTAACTAAACTTGATAGCTGGTAATTTGACTTATTACCTCAAAGGAACGCCATGTGTTCAGGGTGTGAAAAATACAATTATTGCTTACACTCTTTTGATCCTCTTATTCATAACATTTGTGCAATTAGGTTGCCTAAAAATGTAGGATGCCTTACCCCAAGAAAGTTACTTCACAAGTCATCAAAGTCAACATATATTTCCATTTGTACAAATGGAGATTCATGAGTCCCAATTACAACAGTATTTAATTCCAAAGTACACTAAATGGCGTATTTAGTGTCCAAGGAGAATTGATGTCTTTTACCACAATTTGTTCAAAGGTGAAGAGAAATAGTGTCCTTTGACATTACATAGGAGTTTGCCACTTATCATTCCCACTTTCATTTAGAGTGCCATGTTTTTTCCAAGTAATGAGAGTGACATGAAGAGGGGCATGCCATATTTATTATAAAGTCACCTTATGTCATTGGAACACTACATTCATTTTTTCTTACGAGGACACTATATCTCCCTAAAATTAAATAGTGTCCGGGTTTAAAAATAGTGTCCTGTCGGGACACTAAATCCGTCATTCAGTGAAGTGCATTCTTGTACAGTAACAATAAATATTTATATATTGTCAAATGTGGAGAAATTAGTGCTCAACATAACATTCAAAAGCCTTTATGCCCACTGCCTTTCCTTCAAGCACTTTGCTCATCACATTGAGCCTCCACCTGTCCACTTAACTACTCATGGGTGTGGAATATTCTACACCATCTACTATAAAGCCAAGGTAGAGTCATGGCCCATTCACACCAAGCCCCTGCCGCACTTGCATCTGCTTTCCCGAAATGAAGGTAAAACAGAGAAAAAATAAATAAATTATTGCCTTGTCTTATCTTGCTACAACTGTTGTTCCTGAAGGCACTGTGCAACTACATTACAGTGCCACAAGTAAAACCATGCTCCTTCTTTGCGTTGAGTTCCTTTCTGTCACGCGCCATAGTAATTTCTAAATGCGATTTTTTTTTTAATTTCTCGGTTGACAACAGATTCCCTCAAAGTTACCTGACGCATCAATGCATGCATGCAGCAGCATTGGTGTATGTGAATGTGCCATCAGTGCATGCTACTGTTATGAAGGGGCAACCTCATTGCACTATTTAGTGTAAATATTTGGTTTTAGCTCATGCTGAGTTACAGGGGGATTTGTTGCAAAGCTCCCACATGGCAAGGTGAGATTAGGGCCCTGAGCATCTCCCGATGTTCTCACTTCAATGCTTGCATGTTTCATACTTGGAAATCGGAGCAGACCGCAATCTGGCAACACAAGAATGCCGCAATCTGGCAACAGAGGAATGCCGCAATTTGGCAAGAGTAGAATGACGGGCGGAGAGTGAGTGTAGGCCTGAAAATTCATTTGCACAACTTACTGAAGGCCACGGCACAGAGAATCCCGGCCGCTATGAAACTAGCCACAGTCCAAGTAAGTTAATTAGGACTGGGCCGAGTCTGAGTGGTGCATGAGGAAGCATGGACTGTAAGTGGACATGTGTGTCACCGACTCACCGCTAGGTACCGCTATTCATAAATTTAATCAGTTTTAATCAAATTTTTAACTATTTTTCAGGAAATGAAAGATGCTTTCATTGCACCGAATATAAGAGTTACAACCTGCCCCGGCTCAATTCTGAGATACTTCCAGGGGAGGGCAGGACTCGACAACAAACTGATCAGTATCCGGCCTCCATTACAGCAGATACTTGTCAAGGCCTCCTTTACATGATTCTGTGGGTGGGTCCTGTTCAGCGATGCCAGAATCTCCAAAGGACTTTCTTGTGCCTCTCAGTCGTCGGTGTACTTCAAGTGCACTTTAAAGCATAAAATTAGATTTTTCTTTTTGTTTTGAAACCGATCAGCAGATGAAAGCACCAATAGAGTTAATTGAAAAGTCACCCCAAAGAGGAAAGTTTTGACAAACTCCAGTAGCCTTCATAGCCCACTTTGCTCATTACTTTAACCCTTAAACGTCAAGAGGGCCTAGGCAGGGCAGCCCAGAAGGTATCTAAATATTTTTGGAGGAAAAAAAAAAAAAAAAAACGGCTCTGCTGGCACTTTTTCAAAAACGACTTGTATTGCCCAACTTCAGCTCCTGTTCACTCTGATTACTTTGATTGCTTGTGGATGATTCCACAAGCTCCCAAATGAGGCGCAAATCAAGAACCTAAATCGCTTTTTCAATAGCTTTCTAATGCACCAATTCTCTCTTGATTTGGTTGAGAAAAATTACTTTTTTCTCCAATTATTCCTTTATAACAAGCCCATGGGGCTTGCTTTGACGTTTAAAGGTTAAGCCTCCACTTGTCCACTTAGTTACTGATGAAGTACTATTGGGTGTGAAATATTCCACACCATCTACTGTAGAGCCAAGGCAAAAACAGTGCATGCTATTGAATGTTATGTCATGTTGGATTCCTCTTGAACTCATATTGAAATATAAACAAACTAAAAACTAGTCTATGACAAGTTGAGAGACAATCTAAAACAAGGCGTTGTCATTATTCTCCATACCTCGCTATGGCTCCCACACCTTCCACTAAAGCTCCAAGTCCATGGTCCACAAGGAAACAATCTGTGACATGATGACACTATTCAACCCAAGTATAGTTCAATAAAGAGGTTAGAAGTAGAGCAAAAAGGGAGGTTCAGATAGATGCACTTCTTTTCAATTAACTCTAATGCCATACCAATATTGCCCGGTTTTTCTGCTCTCCGATGATTGGTGGAAGGATTCTTGTTCACTCTTGTCTTCTTAAATTGAAAAAGTGATGGGGAGTGCTCCCCATCTCAACAAATACAAGTCCCCAACTTTTCTATAGTGATGCTCTTCCACGAATAAGAAGCATAATAAGCAAAATTTTGGCGGTTTACATTTTCTATTGGTCATTGAAATTGGTGTTTTGGCAAAAATGTTACAACAATGAGAAGGTATTCTAGAATTGTATATATGTTAAAATTTTCAAAAATAATATACAATAGTATTTGGACCAAAATGTAATACATTGTGTTTGCTGACGCTGTAGAATAAATATGTTATTGCCTTATTTGATACGTTTCATTGAAGATATACTGATGGCAGTGTTTTTTCTAAATTCATATAATATAAAGGTATTGAATTCAAAAATAAATCCAAAAAGATTTTGCGAACAAGGTGGATATTAGAGGTTTATGGCGGCAATTTTTATTTCTTTACATTAAACGCCCTTTAAAATGGCTAGTTTCCAGAAATTTTCTTGTGAGCTTAGTTGGCTAATTAACCCCTAAAGGACCGGAGTGTTTTTCCTCCAAAAACACTCCAATGCTGCCATTTTCACTCCCCTATGCAAAAAATCCAAAAAAATGTTATTTTTTACCTTCTAACCGTAAGATCTTGTCCTAAACTACTTGAAAAACATACACAACAAATTTCGTTGATTTTGACCGCACGGATTGCAAGATAATTGCGTTTGATGGAAAAAAACACCCCAAAAAAACACATGCCCGAGAATTTCAGATGCGTTTGACCATGGCTACATCAAAAAAACCTCACTACCGAAACCTGTCGCACTTCACTTTCACATTCTATATGATGTTACTTAGTTGTGTACCAATTTTCGTTGCGTTTGGAGATGTTTAGGATGTTGAAGAACACCTTGCACTTGTTAGGGGTTTAAAACTTCAAAAAAGACTATATGTTTTTGGAATTGCAATATTTTTAACTCTCTGTATTTAAAATACGAATCCGAGCGGTGAAACACAAGTACATTCCACCCTCTATAGAATGGCGAAAAAAATTTTGAAAAAAAAATAAATCTCCAAGTTTTAGAAGACATGTAGCACATTTTCTAAGAATTTTGGGGGTTAGGGGGGAAATAAAGGGTGGAGGAAGGGAATTGAAGTGCCAACCCATTCCAATGTTCGTGACCCCACTAACTCTCAAAGTGTACTGCCACGTGGCAGTCCCTCATTGGACGATTTTTTTTTTAAATGATTTTAATTTTCAAAATTTTGAATAATATTTTTTAATTATAAAAATTGAACTTCTAGTTTGAAATATTATTTTTAAATTTTAAAATAATAAATTTCAGGTTAAAATAATAATTTTTATTTATAAAAAATTTATTTTAAATTTTATATATATATATATATATATATATATATATATATATACATATATATATATATATATTTTTTAATGAGTTTGGAAAATGGGGTGGTCTTCTGCCCACCACAGTTCAGCCCATTTTCCACACGCCGCCTATCTTGTTGCCCCCCACTAAAATTCAACTATTTCTCTACTGCCCCGTTGCCCTTTCTCCCGAAAAAAACACATTTCCCCTCATAACTTTCACATACGGTGTCGGAATTCAAAAAAAAAAAGAATCCCCATTTTCATGGCACATTGGGGAATCTACTATTAAATTTCCTTCAAAATTCGATTAAAAATGTGTTCACCGGAACCTACCCGATTCTCTAAATGTCCTAGTTAGGACGCTTGGTCCTTTAGGGTTAAACCACAATTTGTGGTGTGGTTCATAACATTCAGTAGCCTTCCAAGAGGCTACCTTTTAGTTTCATCCACCTTTATATATGGAGTGACCAGTGTTTTGTAATTGAATGGACTATTGAAGCAAATAAAAAATTACAAAACATTGTTGAATTGTGATTGAGTGAGTGCTTTTGATTACTGCTCACCATGGTTGATTGCTCTTGCTTAATGCCACGTGCCCCCATAGCTACTGATGTGATGTGGAATATCCCACATCATTTCATTGAGGGGGTGAAATGATGTGGGATATTCCACATCATTCTGTTAGGGGAAGGTAGCACTCATAAAGGCTACTGAATGTTATGTTAGAATGTGCAATCGACGGGGTTTGCAAGCGGATAAAATGACATCAACAAGAATATTTCCAAAAGATTCTAAGGTAACATAAAATATTTTGAAAATATTCCAAAAGATTCCATTTTTACTATATTAAAATATTTTTGGTATTTTCCCTATTTATTGTATTACGTCAATAAATCAACTACTTTACAACATTAGAAACTTTTTTTGTTCAAAACTATGACACTCGTGGTGCGAAAACATTCAAGATTTATGTTGGCAAGATTTTGGTTTTCCTCATTTTGCCTTCAATATGTCGACTCTTGATTTGTTTTCAAAAGATTCTAGGAGGCAAGAAGGTAGTCGAGGGGTATTCAAAGGGTTAACCCTTAAGCATGCAATGAGCTCCATGGGGCATGCTGGATCGTTTTTCAGTAAAACATTGATTTTCACCTAGTTCCTAATGTCAAATGAAAATGGTTCCAACTAAGAAAGTGTGGGGCCTACCTTTTACTTTCTAGTTCAATTTATTGTTCTTCATAAATTGTTGGAACTGCGATTTTTATAGCATTTTAAATCTCAAAACTCTAAAACTCCAATATATATTGCAGAAAATGTTTTTCTATCGAATTTCTTTTTATATAAGCTCAAGAAGCATGCCACCTATACCTTGTTGTTCATCACTATTATTTACATTTTCTCTAAAAAAAATCATACTATTCTAAGCATTTTTGTAATTACTATGATTTTTATAAGAGAAAAACTTTGAAAAATCTTATAATTTTTTTTTGTTTAAATAATTATGAAAAAATCAGGGTAAATCAGTTTAACAATACCTTGTATGAGAAAAATACCAGAAAAATATAATATATTTTAAAATGTGAAGAATTGATAAGGTTTGATTGGGTACTTGTAGTGTAGACGCTTAAAGGTTAAGTAACAAATGTGTCTTGAAGCTCTTTCATAAGACACTATGTTTAATCTAAGGTACACTAAGATATTGTAAGAGACACTAATATAATCAAGGGGTCACAACAATACATAGTTTTGAAGATGCACTTGAATGTTTCAAATAGCCACATTATGTATTCTATCGATGACTTAAGGATATTAGACAAATATACTCAAAATTCTAAAGGAATTGACTGCTTGGTAAATGCCATATACATTTAGCAAAGTGGTTGGTAACTCCTAGAGGATAATGTAAGGTGTTTGTTTGTAATAATGTCTCGATTCTAGTCATATAGGTGCCTTCAACTCAACCACCATTCAACAAACCTAAAGTCAACTACTTGCAATCCTCAAGATATCTAAATTGACCACTTCAATTAACCCTTTAGTGCCCAACTAACCAAATTGTAGTCACTAGGTCTTGTGCAATGGGTATATGTCTTAATCCATGAGGTATTTGAAGTTGAGTTGCAAGGTTCAGATGGGTGAAAGCACGAAAAAGTGTACCACCTCTAACTATTATGACCATTCAACAATGCAGGGTTCAAAAATACATTATAAATTTGAATTTCGTAAAAAAATAAATAACAATAAAATAAAGCACCTATTGTTTTATAAAGTCTACCAAAAAAATTGAGAAAATGATCTTCAATAAGTAGTTATAAATTTTTTTATTGACGTAGAAGTGGCCAAAATTGAAATAGTAGTTACGTACAATCAACAAAGTTGATATAAAACAAGCAAAATGTATATCAAAACATATTTTTTCTACTTTCTTTTTTGACAAGGACCTCAATTCTATCATTATCTCAAAGGTCATAAAATTATATTTGTGTTGAGTGTATTTAAGGCCATCAATTTTGCAACCGAGATTGGATTTGGCATTCATTTTCAAACACTACTTTTTGTAAACTTTTTGGAAGATTTTGTTCTGAAAATTTGGATTCAAGTACCTATAAGAACTCTAGAGGGCTTCATGAAATTAAAACCAAAATACAATATATTTTTATATAAATTTATGGCCTTTGACCAAAACAATTATGATTTTAGTATAGCAGACTAACTTTTTGGTACAGTTTTTCGTGCTTTCACCCAGATGTGTGCAATTGTATACCACACCCGATGGGGGAAAAATAATTATGAAGTGATTTTCTATCAAAATATTGTTGTATAAAACACCAAAATATTGTAAATACCTCATAATACAACACTAAATACTTACAAATACAACACATGATGTATTATGCAGTATTTCTTGTGTTTGGAAGTTTGTTAGCTTGTTTTTTTTGTGGATTGTGTTCTTTGTTCATGTTCCATTAGTGTATGTATTCCGATCTTGGTCAACCCACTCTACTCCTACCCTCTTCTATGTTGCTAGTTTCCATTTAGTTCTTGATCTTCATAGTGTCTAACCTCGAAAGAGGCGAGTAGTCCTAACCACTGATCCTTTGTCATGTGGACATTGTATCAAAGAAGGGTCGAACAGACACTTTATTCACGCTTGTCTATCTCCATAGACCAGAGTTCCTTATATATATATATATATATATATATATATATATATATATATATATATATATATACTAGTGGGACCCGTGCCGTTGAGCACATTGCAGAAAGAAGGAACGCAGATGAAAGACAACCACTTGTTTTTGAGCTTGGGTTGTCTCCTCGACGGATTCCAACGCGGAACGGTCAAGTGAGACAAACCGAGTTGTATTGTATTATAGATATTCCAATCTTGATCAATTTACCAACTCCTTTCATATTTTAAAGTATATTTTTTTGTCCAAAATCATACACAAACAAGTCACTCTCACTTATAAAATTCCCAATAATTATGTGAGTTTGTTCTTGACATGAAAAGTTGCATTCGAGAGGTGTTGACATAGATCATTGATGAACATCTTTGCTTTCATTTTTGAAGATTTAACCCAAATTCTAATTAACTTTGAAATCAAACACCCTCCAAAATCTCATTTTTGAGTATACATTATACGGTTCAAAGACATATTGTGATCTTCTAATCCAATGGTTCGATCTTACCAAAGTTTAAGCGGCACTTGTTTGATTAAGCTATGTTTACATTTATATGATCGGATATTATTAATAGTATCCCTAATTTCAAGAAAGAGCTTTTTAAAATTAAAAAAATACCAAAAAAATTGTGGCTTCTCCAAAACCACCCTTAGCTCTAAAGGGTTAAAGGATTTTACAAGTGAGTGGAGTTAGAGCTTTTGAGATGCAATTTATGATACTTTTGTGTTAGAAAAAAACACCACCTATATGTCATAAGTGGTATATAACTATCTTTTCACTTTCAAAATTCATATAAATAACATTCTAATTGATTTTTTTTAATAAATGTTAGTATATGTCTATCAACCAAAACTAGTCCCAATTGAGTTTTTTTTTTAATTTCCAAACACAACAGCTTAACTCCTAAATGATTGAGGGGTATTGGACAAAACATAGATGTGTTAGAATATGTGACCTTTTTATCTTTGATGAAGTTTGGTCCAATAGAGAAAATGAAAAGCATGGTGTTTTAAAATTATCCGTACTGTTAAATTTCCAGAAATAGTTTTAGATCTTTGCATAATGAATTTAGAAGCATTTAATTTCAAAATTTTATCAAAATTAGAATTTGAAATATGGTATGATTGGTTAAAACTAGACATCCTATTCTAAAAATTTTAAAACCAATTTTTTCAAAGGAGAGAACGTCATTACTTTCCCCAAATAGTAAATTTAATAACACTAGAACAATATTGAGGTCTTTCTCTTTATAAAATTCTCCTCGGTGGAGTTTAACTCGGATTGACAAAATTCAAATTGGGTTGGAAAGTAGACTTGATTTCCTATTTGAAAATATTTTCAATGTTTTCTATTTTTCTTCACCCCGGGTAGCCCGTAAAAAAGGGTAGCAACCATAAAATAATCGTTTGGTCACATAGGGGTTAAATGAGCGATTAAAGGCATTTTACCTTATCACATGGGAGTGAGTAGTTAAAAGACGTTTTGGTCCAAAAATTTGTTTCAAACTTTGTTTTCTTTTTGAGTAACCCTACCTTAATTACCTAAAGTTTGGTGGGACACCTCTAAAATAGAAGTACCCAATTGTGACATTCACCTAAATGTCACACAATCTAGGAACAATCTTCATTTTAAAATGCATTACTATGTGAGTCACATGTAGATCACAGTTTTCAAGATAAAGTGTGCTATCTTAAATCAAGGTCATGCTTTTAAAGCAGTTTTGAGTAGGTTCTATGTAGACTCCTTTTTGTTCAAACTTATTTGTTTTCAATCAACACATGCAAAATCATAGAACTCTACTCAAAACTTCTCTGCCGATTCTCGTACTCTTTACGCCGTTTGCCGCATTGATCACAGAAACATTTGCTTTTTCAAGCCACATATGCTGCCAGCAATCCATCTAGATCCACTTGAACATTCTTCTGTCACGTTAATCCAGTGCCTGCAATCAAACAATCAATCGATCATTCATTCTGACACACAACTCTGTGCATTCTCACAAACTAGACAATTCTCCGATCGCTCTATCTATCATCTCTGGAACGATCAATCGGGTACACTAGCGGTTCTAGTTTTGCCAACGATCAATTGGGTGTGGCTATGGCTATGTTTCGAGGTTCCAGAATTCCCCTCCAGTGCGCTTTTCGAACCGTGAGCTTGCGGTTCACTTCATCGTGTGCTCAGGTACGAGTTCAAGTCCTGTCAACTGCTCATCATCTCTAGCGATGAATTCCTCAAATTGTCGATTGCATTCTGATGTGTCGGTGGAGTTTCTTTTCTTTAGGATGTGGGGTTCATCGGTCTTGGCAACATGGGGAGCCGCATGGCAACGAATCTGATGAAAGCGGGTCACCATCTCACCGTCCACGACAAGTATGATGATCTCACTCTCTGAAATGATGGCCTTCTTTTCCTCCTGTAGAAACCCTAAATATGGAAAATTTGTTGTCCCGAAACAAGTGTCCTAATTGGGCCTCATTTTATTTTTTTGTCAGTAATAAGTCGTATGGGGATCCATCTAAATTGTGTCAAGCGTTTCAAACAACCGGAAGGAGGGAGTAATACCTAAATATTACAATTTGGTAGAGATAGGCGGAAGCTGAAACCTGTACCAAAGGTCTTCAGTTTTAGTCTCACGGTTGTTATTAACCCCTAAACGTCCACGGTGACCTGAATGGTCACCATGTTTTTTTTTTAACAGTTTTGAGTAGGTTCTGTTTGGACTTCCCTTTGTTTGAATTTTTTTTTTTTTACCAACACATGCAATGATCTTTACTAGTTCTAGTGATATAAAATTTGGTCCCATCTGAATTATATTTTTCACAATATGATCAGTCGAATTTGTCATTTTAAAACTGTGAATCCTTGGTCCTTTACTTAAGGATTAAAGCATGTTTGTCTGTGGTTGGAATCCAGTAGTTGTCGTGTAATTTCTTGCAATCTCATCTACCTGCAATGCGGGACTACAAAATAAAAACAGATGAGCTTTGATGTGTGCAAAGTCTTTGTGTACAGAAATGAGGCCGTGATGGATGCATTTGGTGAGCAAGGGGCGAGCACAGCCCAAAGTCCTGGCGAAGTGGCAGACGCGAGCGACGTGGTCATCACCATGCTGCCGTCGTCACCGCACGTACACGCCTCTCAACTCTTTCTCTCTATGTCAACCAAAATTGGGCCTCCTCTTTTCTTAATACCTAGGTCATATAGGCACATCAGGAATTTAGGACCTCATTGATTTTTAACGATTTCCATGCGACATTTGATATTTCATGGGTTCGTACATTTTTTGCATGGATTCCGCACAGATTTCACGCTAATTCTGCACTAAATCCGCACTGCTTCTACATTCACTCTTTTCGTTATCTTACACAGTGCATAATCCGTGCGGAATTCGTGCAGAATCTGTATGAAAAAATGTACGAACCCATGAAATATTGGATGTCGCATGGAAATCGTTTAAATCTGTGGGGTCTTAAATTCCAGATGCACTTTCTTTTCTTCAGTTTGGTTTTCAATTTAAAAAACGCATGCAACATATCCTAGGTTTGGAGAATCAAGTGTTAATTTGTGCAAACAATTACCTTGTTACAAAGAATGCTGTTATAGCAATTACCTTGTTATAAGAATGTATGGTATGTATTTTCAGGTGGAGGAGGTGTACACAGGGAGGAATGGAATTCTGAGCAAGGCAATGCGGCCGTCGTTGCTCATCAACGCATCCACCGTCGATCCACATACATGCCGCTGGCTGACTGCCAAAGTTGCGGAGTGCACCCTCCTTCCAAACTCAAGTACGTCACGCAAGGGTTTAGGGTTTAGAGTTTAGGTTTTAGGGTTTAGGGTGTTCAGTGCACATGCAGGATGTTTGGTTTGCATTGATTTGTGAATGCTCAATTGCTCATGTCTGCATGGTTGTAGTGTGTGGCTAATGCAGAGAGCATAGAAGCTGGGGATGTGCCGCTTTTGCTGGATGCGCCCGTTTCCGGTGGCGTCGTGGGCGCTCAAGCTGCCACTCTCACATTCATGGTACTAACTTTGACCCTTTTTCTAGTACTCACACCTCTTTATTATAAACCTTTCTCTGCAGTTTCCTGCACACCTGCCACACTATAATTGACTGCTGGTCAGATTAGTTAAAGAGGTTTGAATGTTCACTAGCCCACATCAATCAATCAAGTAGTGCCAATTAGCCAGTTGGTGCCTTAGCTACACTGGTTATTGACATTACTGTGAGTCACAGTAATTCAATATTCTCACAGGAATTGTGGTATTAGAACAAAAGTGAGTCATAGTAATTGAGAGTATTTGAGAATTCTTACAATGATGTATGTACTGAAATTAGTGTGAGGATTGGTGTAAAGTCTCCCACTAATTCTGTGACTCACAAGAGTTATCCGCAAAGTCCTTCAAAGTTTGAAGAAGATACCTAGAATTCTGCTATTATATAATTTTATTTGGTCTCTCCAAATAGTTAAAAGGTATGAAAGAGCTTGGTGGTTTACAATTATTAGGTGTGTAAGAGCTTGGTGGTCTTCAAAGTCATGTGAAACTTTTTTGGGCACCAAAAGAGGAGCTCGAAAAAGTTTCACATGACTTTGAAGACCACCAAGCTCTTACACACCTAATAATTGTAGACCACCAAACTCTTTCATACCTTTTAACTATTTGGAGAGACCAAATAAGACTATATTAAAACAAAATTCTAGGTATCTCTTTCAAAGTTTGAAGGACTTTGCGGATAACTCTTGTAATGGCAATTATCGTTGTAGTTGGAAGTTAACTAACTTTAACTTCCTGTGTGTTTGCATTCAGAAAGTGACTAATGGGGTCAGTTAGCTAGCAGGGTCAGCACTTCGAATCATTGGCATCGGCACAATTAGTTTACTTTTCCAAAGTTGGGGAATTAATCAATGGAAATGAATGTAAATCCAACGTCAGTTAGTTAGTAGGAATTAGCACCAATTCACTAACTGAGGCTACTTTGGTAGCGCGGGCATTCCAGTTGGCTAAAGCTGCTACTTGGTGCTGAAATGTTCAAGGCTTTTGAGAGTATTGGAAGTTGCACAAGCTTGCCTCATGATGTTGTTTTTTCTGAAGGTGGGCGGACGTCAAGAAGGTGTAAGAGCTGCTGAGCCTCTCCTCCATGCCATGGGCTCACGGGTAGTGTATTGTGGAGGCACAGGCAATGGTGCTGTAAGTCATAGTCTTCTTGCATGAGATCTCCCTCTCAATTCTGTCCTTGCAGTGATTGAAGAATATGCATCTTGGAACGGGTACTACGGTTCACATGATCAACGTGGTGTTTGATTTTCAGGCTGCCAAGGTTTGCAACAACCTCGCATTGGCGATCAGCATGGCAGGGGTGGCTGAAGCACTCGCGCTTGGACAGCAGCTTGGCATTGATGCACACACCCTCTCCAACATCTTCAACTCTTCCTCTGCTCGTTGTTGGAGCAGGTTAGGGTTTAGGGTTTAGGGTGTCACAATTCTATTTAAAACTGTGATTATGGCTTGGTAAAACTGTGATTATGACTTGGTAAAAACTGTGATTATGGCTTGGTAAAAACTGTGATTATGTCGGTGAAAACTGTGATTATCGCTTGGTAAGAACTGTGATTATGGCTTCGTAAAACTGTGATTATGGCTTGATAAAACTGTGATTATGGCTTGGTAAAACTGTGATTATGGCTTGGTAAAAACTGTGATTAATAGCTTGAGGTATCGTCGCCCTGCAGTGACACATATAACCCGGTTCCAGGCGTCATGGCCAATGTCCCTGCATCCCGAGACTACAAAGGAGGCTTCTCTTCCCAATTGCTGGTATGGTCAATTCTCATCTAGAAGTTGGAGATTTGAATTTTGGAGAACTAGTATAATTGTTGTTTTGTTTATTTTATTTTATTTTTTGAGGTTACAGTAGGCTAAGAATTCCCTGGACAGGCAAAAGATTTGGGATTGGCGCTTGCTGCTGCTGAGGAGTCTGGAGCGGCAGTCCCTTTGGCAGAGAAAATACTTGAAATGTGGGTTCACCAATTGCTCTTGGGGTACTCTGGTTTATGTTTGTGATTGGAGTTAATTATTGATGTGGGTATTCCATGATGTTGTGTGTTTGAATTCATTGTAACTGTGTAGGTACAATATCCTTTGTAAAGCGGGACACAGCAGCTTGGATTTTTCAAGCATTTTCCAGTACTACTACAAGGGCAAACCTGAGCAGAGCCCCATAGAATGATCTTGTATTGATGTGGCAAATGGAATACAGATTTGGAATAACGCAAGATGCTCTTTCCTTTTCCTACACGACCATCCACAACAAAGGAGAACAGGGGTGAAGGGATAGTTTAGATTGTGCAGATCTCAAATCCTTTGGGACATGTAGAAGTACTGGAGAATGAAGATATGCTTTAGGCATGTTTGATTCAATAAACTAGAGTGAGAGCATTGTGAGCAAAATTGATTGATTTGAGTCTTGTTGACGTGAAAAATTGATTGGTTTTGGCTAATTGCACTAAGGTGGTTAACCCATTCCCAACTGAATAAGAAATACGGATATGAGACATTGATATTATTTAGTATTATTATTTTTTAGAGTTAGGCAAGAAGAAATAGATTCCAACACAAGTTGAAACATAATTTTTGGATGAAGAATGAATTAGTTATAAATTTTCAAAGTTGAAGTATGACACATCCCATTCACGTCACATAGGTAGAGTTGTTTCTGTCCAAAGAAGATTTGTATTGCACACACTAAAGGTGCTTAAACCAACAACGACGAATCCATAACCACACTTACATATACTAAAACCAACAAGAGAGAACCCATTACCAACTCTAACTCATGCTACAATCAACATCATTGCAGCGTTGATTGTGGAAAATGCCCCTAGCTGTTGGTTTAAGGCGCCAGTTGGGAATGGGGTAACGACCTTATTCTCTCTATCATCAAGGATGTAAAAAGTAATTGCACATCAGCTCGAATAAAATCTTTGTTGGGGGTAATTCTACTAAATATGTCACACGAATCTAGATATGGTGGGTACACCCCCATTTGCCACTCTGACCCTAAACCCTGATATTAAACTTCTGTCGGCAATTTGAATGCATCCTTTGAATATTGTATGCAGAAATTATGAAAGGCCAAAGTTTTTTTTCGTTAGATGTTCAAAAAATTGAAAGGTAGATATTGATTAAGGGGATTTACAGTACACAGGTGAAAATGTAGTTTGAGGAAGGTGTAGGTGGATACCCAGATAAAGGTTTAAGTAATGTTGATGTTCAATTTCAATTAGCATTGGCTACTTACAGCTTATACTCGAGGAAAGCCATTCCATTCGATCAATAATTGCATTCAATTACCAAGAGATCATGGCCTTGGAAAAAATACTGAACTTAGATAACAGATGGCACAAGACAAATGCGTCTGTACTGCAAAAATACAAGGCTGGAAACCGTATTCCTATCCTTTGTCAGCCAAATACGTATGGCTCCTATACAATAGTCGCGATTCCTGATAACAGGAAACTCATTCTCAGGGTACAAAAAACCGAAGTCTCTGCTCTACCGAGACCCCAAACACACCTGCACATGCACTTGGCACTAACTAATTTAATGCAGAGTTTGCAATAATCATGGGTCAAAAAGCCGCCCAAAATCCACGCCATGGAGGACACAACAATGTCTGAACATTCAATTGAATGCCCTTGCATTCTCTGCCTGCTTCTAGGCCTCATTTTCTTGTCAATGAAGAAGAGAGCCACATCAAGTTTTGGTTTGCAAAATTAATCCTCATGATTCTCACGAGCTGTCATCGTCGCTGGTGTCGTTCCTCTCGTGTTTCTCATCGCCACGCTCATGGTCGTGGTCGTAGTGATCATCCTCGTAGGTTCTGTACTTCCTGAAATCTCGAGCTTGCTCCAGCGCTTCTTGGCGTTCCGTGAAGGTATTCAGGCTCTCTACGAGAGCAGGCGGTGCAAACAACGCAGTGCCTTTGTTCTCTTCGGCGTCTATGCAATACGAGAGAAGCACCGTGTCTAATGCCATCTCGCCCACTGCAAAGAAAAGCGACGCGGTGATGTACGCAAAGCCCCAGCAGAACTGCACAGGCAACCACATCAAAATTAAGCTCCGGTAATCACCATGACACGCCGGATGTTGCCAAAACCAGTTATAAAAATTTGGTTCTACCACGTTATTTTGAGTCGCCAGTTTATCACTAGTATGACTAGTTTCTGATTATTAGAATATCTCAAGTGTGTGTTAACCATACTGTACGCACCATGACAATCTGTTCTGGAGTGCTTTAATTCATATTTAGTTTGAAATTCATTAGAATTCTTTTGAAGATCCTTCAGAGGAAGGAGATACTAACCAGTACAGGAAAAAGTGGAGAAGACACACGAGCTTGGCTGGTTTTGTAACGGTGTGTGTCCAGCATGAGGAAGGCGAAGAGTGCACATGCGAAGCTGACACAGAGCTTGCCCAGGAAAAGTATCAGATCACCAATCACTATCACATCACCCACTCTAGATGCGTTCTTTACTACCAGATCTGTAGCTTTCTCTGCAGCCCTGCAAAACTCCTTTCCCGAAACTGCAATCTGCATTGCAAAACAAACACCATGAAGTCCTACCAAAACGAGTATCTAAGCGAAATAATTACATGAAAATCACGGGAGAGATGAATACATACCACGATAAATGCATTCCGGGTGATGTGACTCAGCGTCCAGTCAAGGCAACCCAAGCAGCATGTGCCAGGCCGGCCGTGAGATGAAATCACGGTTCCATTCGGCATCGGCATCAGGCCATTCTTCAGCTTCGACCTAAAGGTTTGAAGAAAGAATTGCGCAAATTCAACAGGGGGTACAACAAGTGACCCTAGTGCCATTGAGCCAACACTGTACTTCGTCACATGTCTTCCTGTAGAAAGCACAGGAAGCCACCCCATTCCCTTCCAGCTCGATCCGTCACCTCCGTTCCACACCTGCCAGAGGTTTACCGAATGGTTTTAAAATTTGCTAATTAAGAATCTGGCTACAAAATCTACACAAGGTTAAGATGAGAAACGTACCGCAGTTTCACCTTTCGCCCAATAGTACGCAGCCACTGCACCAGCTGCAGTTGTGAGAGCGCTCGCTAATATGAACTGCGTAACCCAGTAGAGACTGAAAAAATGGTACAAAATGGCCCAGACCATGTGTTTCCTGTGATGGAACTTAAATCCACAGCATAGCATTGTCGCTTTCACCTCCCCCGCACTGAAGAGGTACAACGTTGCCGCCACCCAGTAGATCAGAAAGATCCCCAGAATGAAGAAGGGAACTAGAGGGTAGATTAAGAGGCTCGGTATGGCGATAATGGATTGCAACGACACCTACATCACGGACAGCGGCATTTAAAATGTCAGATCTCTCAAATATTCAAGGTCAACATTAACCAAATCAATGCACTTTGGAGCTTCATTCTGAATAGCTGCTGAGCATTCTGCTTACCTTGATGATTTTAATGGCAATGGAAATGCGGTGGAGAAGCGCTACCGTCACCAGAACGCACAGGATCAGTGCAAAGGTTACAAACACAGCAATAATTTTCAGATGGCTTTGCTCCTGCATCAATCACAAATGCACCACCTGCCTTAGTAATTTTATTAACCAGGCTTTCACTTTAATCAAATTACTGCGAATCTATAGAAAAAAGGTAAAGCTTTAAATCAAATGTCTGAATCTATATTTCATGAAAATAATCATTTAAGCTTCCTGCTGGAGAGTAGAGAATAGGATTTACCATTGAAGAGGCCCAAATATCAGAATCTGAGGCTTTGGATCCAATAACGGCTGTAACAGCATCATGACCTATCCACCCAACTGAAGACACACACAAAGAAATCAGGCTCACTTCCGAGAAATCTGATGAAATTAAAGTATTAATCCTACAGCAATGACATCAAGATTCATCAAACATCCGAACTTCTTAGAAGTGAGGCATAGATTATCTCAAAACCGAAAGAGAGCCTGATATTCAGAGATGAATCTCTACCTTTGACGTAGAAAAAGAGGGTAACGAGGAGGGCGAGCACATTGAGAAGAGCGAGAGTGATCCACACTGTGGGCCGAATGAAGTAACAGACGAGAATGAGCCAGAAAACGGAGAACAGAAGAGGAACCAAGCCTCCAAATAGAAGCAGGACAGGCCAAGCTCTTCCTAGATCTGCAATGTATCTCTGCATTGGACAAACAAATCCTCACCGCATTAATTAACATCCTCCTGCTACAGAAAATAAGCCAAAGTATTATTTACTGCAGCTTGTGATCACCATTTCGCTGCAAGAGTTTACCTGGAGAGTGGCAGAGGAAGAAGTCAACAAACGATCAACTGCCTTCACTATAAGAGGCCCGGAGGAAACATCAGTTCCATTGAGACTTTTCCACAGTTGCATTGTTTGATTGTCTGGAAACGGCGATAGTTGACACCTCCAGAAAACTGCACTCATCCAAACTCCAGTGTTTCAATAGAAATATCCATTTAATCAACCCTGAAGTGTGCGTATTTGAAATCAAACAGAGATGGACGCTAAAAGAACCCTAATCAGGTCCCAGAATAAGAAAAAGAACACCAAATTTCGTTTTGAAACTAGTTCATGTACATTTGAGAGTCTGCTCGTCTAAGGCTGCTGATTCAATACCATTGGTGCTTGGGAACAGCACTGGATAGCAAGGTCCTCCGAATTTCATAGACGACGCCTGCTGGTCGGGTGCCAACAAGTCGAAGTAGTTGTAATTCCGCTGGACCCATTGCGCCATTGACACGTTCCGCATTGAGCCCTCGGGGTAATCACATACCCAAGCTATGGTATTGTTGACTCCCAAGCTTGGGCAATTCTTTAAGCACACGCCCCGTGCATTTGTGAGCTTAAACGGGCTAATTCTCTCGCCAGCAAGAAACAACTGGGAGGGGTTCACCCAGTACAGCACACCGAGTCCTGTGAGTCCTGGAGTAGCCCGCTTGTCACCACATACATTGCCCTTGTAATCTAACCCATGGTCAAGTCTGCAATACCATCCAAATTATGGTCAACTCTGGAACTAGACAGAGAGCCAGTTGACTACCTCATAATCTAAACTATGGTCAAGTGTGCAATTTAATCAGACATCCACAGTTTCGTATAGACTTACAAGTCTGATAACTGAGTAATGCATGCACGCTCTGATTCC
Source organism: Pohlia nutans (assembly GCA_022496805.1). Classification (NCBI taxonomy): domain Eukaryota; kingdom Viridiplantae; phylum Streptophyta; class Bryopsida; order Bryales; family Mniaceae; genus Pohlia; species Pohlia nutans. Next base: position 39,247,373 of record CM040085.1, read on the forward strand.
TAGATTTGCGAAGAGGTTTAGAAGCACTGGTGTTGGAATGGTACCTGAGAGGATTGCCATTATGGAACCCGAAGCTGGTCTCCACGATGAAACCGACGAGAAACACGAGAAAGACAACCAGAAACGCCAAGTCTTGCACTTTGTGAACTCTTCGGATGCCTGGCTTGCGCAGAACCCCTCCAGCTTCGTTGTCTGGCACGGTGGATGCAGCCTGTGGATACAGAGGCGTGGAGTTTGGAGCCTCTCCTCTGGGAGTCCCGGTTCGAGAATCGTCATGGCCACCCTCGACCATACTCACAGCTTCAAGCTAATTTCCTCACGAACACAATCTCACTGCAGCAATTACCACATCAGAAAACTAATAACCAGACTGATTACCCGTCCTTTTCAAAAGACGTGGATCTGTTCACTCAGTTTTCGCATGGTTTGCCTTCACCACCGGTTTTAATTAACCCCTAAGCGTCTAAAAATGCCGTCGAACTTCACTACAGTGGCATTTCATCATTTTACCTCGGTTTTCTGGTTGCAGAACATCATTTTAAAGCTCTTATTCTACACTACAAGATCAACAGTGTCGATCGTGTCAAACTGAAGTCATTTTCAAACAAACAGATGATTGCAGCATGGGATCCAATTCTTCTACGCTACAGAAAAAACACAGTGGAAGCTTAGGGCTTAAAAAGCACCATGCCAGGCAATGTACATGGAGCACGAGTCCCATTCATGAAATCTCAACCAGCCATGATAATTGTTAAGAATGAAGCTCATTCTGATTAGGTGCAATTTTGAACTAAGAACGCCGTCATGCAAAAAGAGACCACGACACTGTATTTTCTAAATGATTCATCGAGAAGCAGCACCAACTGATATACTACAGCAACAGTGAAAATCATCGTAGTAAAGATTGAAAGAGCTCAGCAGGAGGCTCTCAAGGTAAAAATGTGATATGACAGAGGGAGTACCTGCAATTGGAGCGTGAAGAAGAATGCGGTTCAACTGGGTAAACAGTGAGATGGGAGGAGATGATCAGCTGCAAAAGCTGCGGAGACGCGCACACTTGGGAATTGACCGGAGGAAAGAGAGCAAGAGCTGCGAGCGGGGGCACATATATTAAGGCGAGGTGAGATGGCAAGGACACAGGAGTAAGAGCAGCCATGAAGACGATGATTGAAGGCGGCAACCTCACACACTTCAAGGACATCCTAATAACATTTGCAACAATGAGCCAAATCTCGTCTGGAGTTATGGTACCCGGATCACACGATCGTAGCCTTTCTGTAGAGAGACCCGGGCGCAGACGACAGTGACGGCGCTTTTCAAAATACCCAGTTTGAAAAGCGCCGTCACTTTGGAACCCAAACCGGCGGTTCCCTGTCGCATTATGTTGGGCTACCGGGTAACATCGGTTCTCTTTACTTGGGATTCGAATTTCCAGCAGTTAGTTGCCAGTTGAATAACAGTTAGTCACCAGTTGGCATTTCACCAGTTAAATAACCCACTGTGCAGTGTTGGCAAGATTTTGAGGAATGCCAGTAAGTAGGTAATTTTCAACTGGTTTTTCACATGGTTGCTTGGTTTTGGCCTTTGTTTATAACTATAAATAGAAATATTCTTAAAATTTTAAACGGTAATTAGTTTGTGGTTTTAAATTTGAATCAGATTTTGAATAATTGAACCGGTTCACTTGAGACTAACCACCGGTTCTTCTCGGACAGTGCTATTGTGTGCTCAGTTTCGACATAAATCAATTCACTTTTGTCAAAAAGTTCTACATGCTTTTTTGTAAATGGGTTAGGGTGACATGTACCTATCAAAATTTGATGTGGAAATTCAATTTTGAGTAGGCAATCAAAATTTGATTCCCATGTTTGATGTATAAAGAATAGTTAAGAATAATGACACATGTGACATCTTAATTGATTTAGATCTATAATATTAAACTTATGATTTGTTGTCATGAGGCCAAGTTCAAATGATGCATAAGGTTCTTTGCAACATTGTAGAATATGTGCCACTATTTCCGAATCATTATAGCAAATATCCAAATCATTGCAAGTTCACGTCAAATTTAGCTAGAAATTGGGTGGTGAGACATTGTATTTGGTGTCATACCATCTACAGTGGTACTCTTGAAAAGGGAGAACTCCACCAATCGATTAAGAACCTTATGTGTCAAAAAGAGGGAACCATGGGGATGATTCAAGTATCGAATGATTTCAAGAAAGAATGGACCGTTGGGATGATTCGAGTAATAAATGATTATAAAAAATAAAATAAAAAAACATAGGGGATGATTCCAAGTAGTTTTGTTCCAATGGTCCTGTGCTCGGTGGGCACTGGGTCATTGACATTACGAACGGACACTTTATTCACGCCGGCCTCGAAAAAAGACCGGAGTTTCTATATATCTACATGATTCCAAGTATCAAATGATTTCAAAAATGAGGAGACCATGGCGGATGATTCAAGGCTGTTGTTTTGGGTATGGTAAATTCCGTAGCAGTGTTGTACCATTCAAAAGTCATCTTGCAGGGTCTTCTTTAGGACGTAAGTTTAATAACCCTTTGTAATGATCAATCATGTGAGATAATTTTGTGTTTCTTATGATTGTGGTACCAAGTGAGTCTGACAGCATGGTCTTTCCCATATGTACACAATTCATGAGAGATTCATTGTTTGATTTCAAGGAAGTACTCAAAGATTGGAACCCCAAGGCTGTAAGATCCATTAGATGATTTGAAAGCCTTTTTCAAACATTTCAATATCCAATGAGGGGCCTTCAGATGTTCTTGTCAAATGTTATTGTCCGGTGGAGCTTGGTGTAAGGGTCTTGAACAAAAGCTGTCTCACTCAAAGAAATTGGTGTACTTTTCAATCTTGTCAAATTTGATGGAGTTTATGCTGAATGAGAGAGTCGATGGTGCCGAGAGCAATAATTACTTAACCAATAATTCGATGGTTTTTTTTTTTTTTTTGGTTTTCAGCTCATCTAACTTTAGGCTACAAAACTCGCATGCAAGTGAATGAGGTGACTTTTTGATTCCTTAGTTTTTATATTTTTATTTGAAAAACTTGGCGACAGATCTTTGTTTTTTCATACATCCTGTCCCTTTCATCTAATATATTTGCTTTTCGCAAAACCCTTCATACGTCATGTCTTTTTCGTTCAACGTCTTGGCCTTTTCATCTACTACGTGTCGCTCATGAAGTCCCACTTTGGGCAAGACTCTGGCTTGCAACTAGTCCGATCCATTGCCTTAGTGGCTACATGAGGTGACATTTTTCTCATTATGTTCTCTACATGTGGTGATTCTCCTAGTGGATTTCTGTAGCAAACTAGCTATAAAAGGCAAGAAAAGAAAACCTTGAATGATACAACCGGAGAGTTGACATCTGGAGGGTGGATGATGAACTTTTTTGGGAACTTATTGCTCGAGTTATATGCATCAAATGAAGTTCACCAAGTATGTTGGTAGGATGAGTCATTTCATGCGTCATAATTTTTATCAAGATGGAAAGGAAGGGAAAAAAATTAATTCTTTTTTAATTCTTTTTTAAAATCTCGCAAAAATGAACATTTTATAATCAAAATCATGTCAAGCCAAAATTTATTTTGCCTTCAAATCTACGTCTCCCTCCTCCATGCTCATTTCAGAATTATGGATGAAGGATTTGTGGTTGTTTTAATTGAACATACTATGAAGAAAAATAATATAAATAAATAAATAAAATCCTTAGATCATGTAAAGAACATTGCATTTTAGTTTCAATAAGATAATCTTTTACACAAATAAAAACCATAAATGAACACTTTAAAACTACTAAAATAAAATGAGGTCCACCATGAGCTTCTCCTTCCACAAAGGGTTAATACTAAACATTTAGACCATTGTTTATCATTAATTTATTTAAAACAATATTCTAAAATATCATGCACATTTGTTACACAATCAAACTATGTTATAGTGAAAAATTTGGAACCTCGCATAATAAGATTTTGATTGGTTGAATTTGTAACTTTTGTTCATTTTAGTGTTATTAGTGAGGTGTGAGATAAAGAAGACTTTTAGTTTGTAGGCAATTCGATTCTCATTTAGTAAAATTAACACGTGTTCTTACTCTTTAGCTTTATTTTTTGCATAGAAATTAGATATTTTTATTTTTATTTTTTTAATTCCTATTTCAAGACCAAGCCACGTTCTTTGTGTTCACCATTCAAATTGAAATATTATGACATAAAATATTTTGATTTCATAAAATCGTCCCATTGAAGTAGCCAGTATATGATTTATTGCAAGAATTTTTTGAATGTGGCACATTCTTTAACTACCTCGAAACATTGGTATACGAGTAACTAATAGAATTTTTATTGAGACGATCAAAAACTTCATCTTTGGATAGTGCAAAATTTTCATTCCAAATAGAATCAAAGTCTATTAACTTTGTCAAACATCATACAATTTATTTTATTTTATTTTCATTTCAAACATCTAAATCTTGCAATCTACGTGGTGATCTTCTTTTGAATAAAAAGATCCACACATTATGATAGTATATTAGGACGTGATCCCACTATAGTAGATGAAATTTATCAATTTCTTTTTATCATATTAGCTCTTTGCACTAGACATAATAGTTTTGGATGCAAATAAATGTGATTTTTGTAATCCACCTTTAAAAGGAAAGATCAAGAAACGAGTCAAGAAAATAGCACTTGCTATTTAAGTCTATATAGATAGCTAGTAGAACTATCCAAGCTTTCAACATATAGGCAATTTATTGATATTTTTTCTTCTTCTTCTATCTTTTCTCAATGGGTGTAATATATCTAATAGTTAAAAAGATTATGATGATAAAAAATGAAATGAAATTATTGTACACGGATAGATTATTTATTATTTAATTGGTTTATAATAAATAATTTAATATTTACAATCAAAATCTAAATAATAGATAATTATGAGCTTGTGTATGCCTAAAAGGCATAAAGTCCTTAATTTGAAAGTATTGCATTGGTATTTCTAAGGAAAAACTCACTAATATAGTACTTGATGCAACTCATTCATTTATTTGAAATTGTTGTAACACAAATTCTAAGAAAGAAAAATCACAAGACAAGTACACATGAATTTTTTTTGTTTGTGAAGCTTGACTTTGCTGATGTGTGGATCACAAGCAACATATGAACGAGCTAAAATCAATGCTCACATATGTTTGTTTCATCAGAGAACACACTGCAACAAACATCACCATGCTACCGTATGCCACACATACCATGTGGAGTATGATTATGCTTAGATAGACAACTACTCTAAAATGGAAACATATTGTATTTAGAGATTTGATGAAATCATTCAAGTTTGCTAACAAATATGTTTTCAGAAGCATCATCTATTATGAGATGGAGGGAGTATTAGTCATCTCATAAAATAAATTCTTAACTAAAGATAAAATATCATGGATTGATTTACTTGTATTTAAAACACACAATCTGTTAGTATAACCTTCTACGTACCTTCTCATTAATTAACCAAATGTTTGAATTAGTGGAAAGAGTGTACAAATATTGTGGTTTGTTTTTCATAAGACAAAATTGAAGAAGAAAGGACAATATGAATTTGATAAAACTAATATATATATATATATATATATATATATATATATATTTATTTATTTATTTATTTATATATTTATTTATATATTTATATATATTTATATATATATATATAAACTCCGGTCCTCTTCGAGGCCAGCGTGAATGAAGTGTCCGTTCATAATGTCAATGACCCGGTGCCCACCGGACAAAGGGTCATTGGAACAAAACTACTCTCCCCTTTCGGGAATGAGCACTATAGTGACATAAAACAAATAAAAGTAACCAAGGGTGATGGTTTGGAAATTTGTTATGAGTATGAGGTATGTTTTGTTTTCAGTGGAATTGCCAAGTCATGAATTCATTGGTTGAAGGACGATGTAACGTATCCGTATGGTCTGGTTCTAATGGCCCTATGTTCGGTGGGTACTAGGTCATTGACATTATGAATGGACATTTTATTCATGTCGGCCTTGAAAGAGGACCGGAGTTTATATATATATTTTTGGAACTATAACATTTGAATCAGACGTTTTCACTGAAATTTGTTTCAATAAAAAAAATGTAATACACGATGTTTATACTTCCAAAAAAATGTAATAATAACATTAAAAATAAAATTAATAATGATGAATTCCAAAACAATGTTTTAGATCTTCACATATCAAATTTAAAGCTATTTAATTTTGAAAAATTTACACACATGTAATTTTCACTTCTACCACTTTAAATTGGTTGATCTTGTGACTCGCATCTATAAAAAATGTGAGTGTCTCTTTTTGGTTTTATACAAATATTGAACTTAAATCTATAAAAAAGGGTTATCAGTTATTCTTTTCCTTTTTATATGATCAAAGATTAATTATATTGATCTTGTTACAAAATAGAAGATATGAAAATATTAAATATTTTAATACCAAAAATTTGCCTTTAAATTGACCATGAACTATATCTGCTCCTTGGATTATTAGAGCATATCTATACCTAGTAGATCAATTGATTAATAACCAGAAATTCTCAATTATATGGTGAGATGTTGGTTAAATCAAACTATGTAGAATTAACACCAAATGTTTTTTTTAATTAATTATTTATTTATTAATAGTTAAATCTAATTTTTTTTTACCAACATTGTACAAATATTTCATAGTGTTAGAAAATATTTCCGTATATAATTTGGATTTTTGTAATTAGTGTATAAGACATGAATTATGGTGTACTATTGTAGAATGTAATTGAACAAAAATACAATTATTGCCATGTTTTCACAATATCATATATAAACAATGATATTACTATGTTATGGAGATGGAAATTGTTGTGGGATGCATACATACTAATTGAAAAGATTTTTTTTTAAATTTGAAAGGAATAAATAACCCTTTATTTTAATGGAGGTTGTTTTATTCCTCTCAAGGTTTAACATCTTCACCATAAGAAATTTATACTAAGGTGATGAAAATATGAGACATATATTACCTTATAGAGTTTAGAGGAATTTAAAATATAGCATATAAGGATAAATATTACCCTCATGATAGCAAGATTGTTCACTTGAAGGGAAGTAGATTTCTTCTATTAGAAATAAATGCCACAATTACACATAATGTTCATTCAACTATCAAATAACAAAAATGCCACACTATACTCCCATGATTTAACCCGTAACGGCTACACGGGTCTTAGAAAAACATAAATGTGATATGAAATATGTTCTAAAAACTTTTTAAAATTTACAACGAAAGAGAAAATTTTAACAATTGTGATTAGAAATTATCTCTTCATTCAAAATTTGAAAAATATTTATAAATCGTTATCAAATCAATTTTCAAGATTTTAGCTTCCAAATTTTACGGAGAATACTTTTTTAAGTTTTCAGGATTGGTTATTATTTGGCAATAGAAACTTTGAATTATAATAATTCTATACAAAGATATTCCAAATTGAAGTTTTGGAAAAAATAATAGTATTTTGAAAATGTTGCCAAAAGTTGGGTAACAGTCATAAAATGGTCTCTTGGGCCTATAAAGGTTAGTTACTTTTACTCAAAAATATCAGTATTTAATCATTTTAAAGATTACAATTATATAGTGTAAAAAAAATCTTGGCAAAATTTAAGATATATTCATGCCATGTTATGTGCTATATTGGCTTACGGTAATAAAAAATCTCTCATTTTCTTATGAACAACTAAATAGAAAATAAAAATTTAACCTCTTTGTTTTATTTTTTCTTCTTTAATGTAAGTGCATTTTTGAAGTGGAAAGACAAGTTCTAGGTACTTGACAACTTTATTTATGAAAACCTATTTTTTTCTCATTTGAGTAGTCCTTAATGATTTAATATAGTCGATAGGTGGAAGAAATCTGGATAATTGTGCCACTAGTATATTTTTTTTATTGAAAGTAAAAACTTAAGTAATCATATAAGGAATAGAAGCGGCTGAAAAAGCAGCCATTTCAATGCCAACTAAAATTATATGAAAATTCATAAAAACTTGTCTTTTTTTTCACCCTTCTATGGATTTTTTTCAAAATCACATTTAAATAATATGAAATTTTTGTTTCTAAGTCATAAAGTCATAGTTGTATGCAATTTAACCAGAGCGAGTAATTCCCCCCTAAGTTTGGGTTTTGATTTTATCCTTGCAACTATAAGGTTGAAGAAGGCTTGGTTTTTATAAGTATGTACATACCTGAGCAAACATCATAGTCTTTTTGGCCACCTATTTAGAAATGTATCACAAGGTTAATTATACTTTATTAGAAATATTAAAGAAAATCAATTGATACATTATCATCTACATTTACATTATAATATGTAGATCTTAAATTGAGATATACCTTTAATTTTAATATGAGTAACAATGCACCAAAGCTCAAATGTAAGCTTTAACCCCTAAACGTCCTCACCTATGTCCAGTTTAGGCAGTTTTGCAAAGATGCATTATAAAATGCAATTAATATGAATATTTAGAACTTGATGTATGAATAAAAGTTCTACATTTTTAATTTTAGATTCTATCTATATAGTTAGATCTATGACTACTATCACTAATCTTTTTTTATAAATTTTGAAACATAAAATAAAAAATTACTTTGTAATTCAATTACGAATAAGATATTGACAATATGTGGATGAAATTTGTTGTGATGGGTTATAATGTAGTACTTTAGGTGTAGTGAATTTTGGAGATTTTTTGGATGCTTCATTTTAATAGTTTTTTTTTTTCATGAACACTTTTAGACCAAAATCTTCAAGATTTTCGGTGAAACACTACAACACAAAATGAGGCATAATTTTTTCAAAAATTATTTCCTTTTCGATCGGATCACACATACATGAAGTTAACTTCCCATAAAAAATTCAGTAAAAAAATCACACCACAAAAAGTGCATGACGGATGAGAAAATACGGATGAAATTTGTACATCAGGCCAAAAACGCCTGCTTGGGCAGTTAGGGGTTAACCCCTAAACGCCCGAGGGGGGTCCTTACCCAAAGCTGCCTCATTTTGAACATTTTTGTTGATGAATCTGCGAATGCTTTTCTAAACCTTTTTTCACATTCTAATCATAGGATCTCATTACAAAAAATTCTAGCCTCCAGAAGACCGTTAACTTAGCCAAATTTCCATGCAAAATAAAATAAAAATAAAAATAAAAATAACAAAATATTATTTTTACAAAAAAATATTTAAAAAGTATTTGAAAAATATTCTTATGCTGGGGCAGCTCGAAAAATGGGCAACGACCAAAAAATGGTCTCTTAGGAGCTTAGGGGTTAATTTCTCTCCTCATTGTAATTGTATTATTCATTGCAATATGTTTTTTTTCAAAGACTAAAATAAAATTCTAAACCATTATTCTATTCAAACTCGTAAAGTAGTCAATTTAGCAATTGCAAAACCTTTTAAAACATCATAATCTCTTTTACACAAACTATAGGAGTCATTTGTTGAATTGTGACTTTCAGTTGTTGAATTGTGACAGTAACTGATGCAATAAAAATTTCTAAATCAATCCAATTTGTATCTAGTACATCATGTTAGAATTCAAATCACTAACAAGTAGAAAATATCATTTACTATATATAATATCAACAATATCTCCAAGGGCATATCATGCAAGTTTAATCTCACTCTACGTGGTACTGCTCTCTCCGTCCCAGAAGAGATGATGCTTTTTAAAGGAATCGAACAATTAAGCAAAAGTAGAATGATTTCATCAAGTCTCTAAATACAATGCGTTTCTATTTCGGAGTAGTTGTCAATTAAATCAGTATTATATTCCACATGGTATGTGTGGCATGTGATAGCATGGTGATTGATAACTCCTCTTTCTCTACAGGAGGTCGGTAACTACCTACCGAGGCTGTGGGATATAGAATTCCCACACAGATACTCTGAACCAGATCCTATAAGGGTCGGAAAAAGGGAACTACCACAATTACCGACCTTCACTCGGTAGTAGTATAACTTTCCTTCAAAAACTATTCAACGAAACGATAACCAGAGTATCGAGAGATTGGTACTCGGAAGGAAGGAAGGCAGAATATTCAGATGCAAAGAAATCACAATGAAATTTGTAGTATGGAATAATACGGCCTTGCCAATGAGTTTGGCTCTATTGCTTATATACAAGTACAACCCAATCTGACTTAGTATTGTCAGATCGGTAAAAAAGACTTCCTAGATCTACTTTCTGGGGTAACTTGGAAAATTACCGAGGTAGTAAAAAACCAGGTTGGTAGACTACCGGTAGTTACTATTTTACCGTTAACAATGATGTTTGTTGCAATGTGTTCCTTGATGCAACAAACATATGCTTGCAAGCTCATATATTGTTTGTGATCTACGCACGAGCAAACATAAAACAGGCTTCATAGACAAAGTACACTTCTTGTGCACTTGTCTTGTGATTTTGCTTTCTTAAACTTTGTAAAACAACGGCTTCAAATTGAATAAATGATATGCATCAAGTACTAAATTTGGGACCTTCATTTTCTCAAAGACATCATCTATTATGTGACATATGGAGTATATGTTTTCCTAATTTAGAAAATTCATATTTTGTTTTCTGGGTGAAAGCATGGTATTGTGTACCAAAAAGTTGAGCCGCCATGGTGAAATTACAATTTTTTTGGTCAAAGCCTATAAAAGAGTATCAATTTTTTTTTCTTTTGATTCTAATTTCATAGCACCCTCTTTTGTTCTTATAAGTATTTGAATCCAAAGTTTAAAAGTAACAATCATTTCAGATATTACTAAAAATAGATACTCAAAAATAAATACTCAAAAATAGATGTCTAAATTCAATTTTGGGAGCAAATTTGATGAACTAAATCATATTTATTATGAAATTGTATATATATTGTATATATATTTATTGTGAAATTGTATTATAAATTGTTTGTTCTTTAAATCCTTTTGTGCAATGAGGGCTACAAAGAAAATAATCTTGAAAAAAATAAATATTTGAATTCATTTTCAAAATTTTCGATTTTTTTATTTTCTTTTAAACTACTTTTCCTATTTTGAGTAATCCAATGTCACTAAAATGTACATAAATAATTATTGAAGATGATTTTTTCAATTTTCGTTGTGAGACTTTGTTAAACATCACGTCTTTTATTTTATTTGCAAGTTTTTTTTTACAAAAAGCAAAATTTTAATGTATATTTTGACTTTACATTGTTACTTCTTCATAGGGATCAATGTTGATTCACCTTACCATCCTTTCACCCTTTTACTAGTGTATACTTCTCTGTGAAAATCATTTTTACCCATCTTTGCAATGCTTGTTGCATATTTGAAGTTTACATCTACATGTCACATCCCACACCAAAAAAACATTTCCAAATCTTAAGATTTTTAATGTTTCCAGTACTATATTGAACTCCGTTTATCATTAGTAATAATCTGTTTTTTTAGAAGAACAGATTGTCATAAAGCCTGGAAAGATCTAAATTGAGAAAATCCTCATAGAACCAACCAAGCTACTTTACAAATAAAAAGTTATATATATCGAGCACTGGAATGTTGAATTGTTGCACACGAATGTAAGTTATATCTTTTGTATATATAAATGAACAGATACTTTATTCACGCCGGACTCAAAAGAGGACTGGAGTTTCTATCTTTCTGTATATATAAATATATAATCATTTTTGAGGAATATAGCAATACCAATACTTGGCTGGTGTTTATATGATCTAACCTCTAAACGTCACAACGTTCAGTTTCTGAATGACTAACAGATTCAAACTCACCCTATATTTTCATCAATGCTTGAATGAGAGTCATCCGAATTTTTGGAGATACTTCACCAAATTGTTGTCATGTCCAATGGTTGAATTTGATGATTTTAGAGTACGTCTTTTTTTTAAATTACAAATGTAGAAGTATGTCAAGTTGTTGACCAAGCCAAAATTGCATCAACTATAGTTCAAAAGTCGCCTTGGAAAAATGAGGTCATAGATTTAAGAAACACAAATTTCAAAAAATCACCACGTCAAAAGTATCTCATTTCAAATCCATTTCAACAAAATTTGCTCAAAAAATATTAGAATTTTGTCTATAATCAAATCTACAAGGAATTTTTAATTTTGACTTTCAAATTTCATAATTAAATATTGGTGATAGTATTGGTGAATCAAATCATACAAATGGAATCTAAAATTCAAAATCTAGAACTTTCAATTGTATATCAATTTTAAAATATTCTTCTAAAAAGTACGTTATGATAGTATTGTTATGTAAATATTATCATGACTATAATTTTACATTGTATTGAAAAGTGTTTGGTCATTGTTATTTTGATCAAAAACCACCAAATACAAAATATACTATACGGCCGAGAAGGGCTTTCAGGGTGTTCAAGGGTTAACAAAAAGACACCAACTATATGTTAGAGCATCTCTAATGGGCTCGCCAAGCGTTTAATACACTTCTAAAGCGGATGAAAAATGCTAAGCCCTCTTCGAAAAAGCCTCTAGACCCTCTATCTTAGCGTGTGTAACAGATGACACTTCAAATCTAAGTTTGGTTGACTATATCCCACATTCTACATGTGATTGGTCCATTGACTATTTAATATACACTTTTGACGTTTAAAGAGCGTTTGAGGGTGGGGAACTTTAAGTTGAAGGGCTCTTCAAATATAAATGAGTAACTTTAGCTAGTCGTCTTTAGTGCGCGGGGTTGAAGATGCTCTTACTTACAAGTGGAATATGAGTGTATGACTATCTATTTGCTTTCAAAATTCATATAGATTTCTTTTTATTTGGAAAATTTTATATTTTATATTTTTTTCATTGAATCTTATATTTTTCAGTTATGAGCTAGAAATAATTCCAATTCAATAGAGTTATTTGAAAACAAAACTGGTTTTCAAGCGGAGTTCAAGTGGAGTTCTCTTCCTATAATAATACTTTATGACAATTATTGTTCCTGAATAGTGTTCATGGTCAGGGCTCTTGGCTTGGGGAAATGTGTGAAAACTCTCCTTTAGCATTGGGGAGGTCACTATTTCCACACCTCATGATGGTGCAGGGCCTTGTTTTAAATTATTTAACAACTCACCATAATCTAATTTTGTATCCTTTTGAACTCAAAAAACTAGTCTAAGATGAGTTTAAGGTATCTTTCAACTTTGAGACACTCTATTTGGTTAACTCTAATACTCAAAAAATTCCCAATGATGTGTCCCAACCCAACAGAAATCATCGACCATCACAGAACTTCGACGCATCGTCAACGAACTGGTAAACCCTAATTCAGAACCCTAATTTCAAACCCTAATCGTAGGCCCCGGGGGTCGTAGCGCAACATAGCGGCCGCCGTGCTCGCTGCTCGTAATCACTTGCATGTATAATGCCTCTGCTCGCTCTCAATCTCATGGTCGAAACATTTACCTGCTTGCCAGTCCTTGAGTCTTCTCTTTTCGCTCGAGTCTTCTCTTTGCTTGAGGCTTCTGGATTTTGTTTCAAATGCTTCATTAACTGATCGTTGGTCATTTCATGCTGATCGATCCGTTCCCTGAAGCGATACTGCAAGAGCAGAGGCGCCTAGGAAACGTCTTTGTTCTATGCGGCCCTCGCTATGCCAGGTCCGATTGATTACCACTCGGCCTTGGTACGATGGGTTGTTGACATGTTCGTAGGGTTTCATTGTGCAGTGATGAGGAACAACAATTTATGTCTGGACTTCTAAGGACAGTATTAAGGCTGTCTGTGCCGAATTTTGTTTTCATTCTGAGCACGCTCGCAATGCTGTGTCGTAGGCACTCTTAACCAACGCCCGAGGAGTGAGTGTCAGGTCTCTTTTGAGGGTTTGGTGCTCAACCAGTGCTCGTGGCGTTACATAAGAATGCTAGAATGTAGCTGAGGTGGATCTTACCAACCTGGAGTCTGTTCGTGGTTCCGGTGTCAAATGTTCCTACTCACAGTCCTTGCTTTGTCGATTGATGTTTTTTAGTTTAGGTTGTCTGCCTTTTAGGGTTTCCATGACATTGCTGAGGATTATTGTAATCTTATTCTACACTCCGAAAGTTTGTGTGGAAACAAAAAACACCTCTGACAATCTGATGCATCGTATGGAGTCATAATTGTCGATTGTGCCCTTGAATAATGATGAGAACCACATTTTTCTTCATCGATTTGACTGACATTCATGATGTCTAACATGCTGCGTTCTTTCTGAATTCATAGTATACTTTTATTTTAGTTTAGAGAGCATAATTGTATGACCATTGATCATATCTGTCTCCCATGCAACTGCTATGGTTTTGGCACGATCAGTGGCTTTATGTTTTGGTCTTTCTGATGATGATCTTATACTTTCGTTCTACTTAAAGCTCTAAGCATTGAGGAAAGCTATGATATTGAGCTGAAGAAAGACCGTTTCATTTTTTTTCACTTTGTTCTGGTGATTTTGTCGATTGGTCCTCAGTCCAACACTCATGTTGTGTCTTCCTGCTGATGATCAAACAAATACTGTTCAATACCTATTTGCTTCGCGCATTTATGAGGAAAGATATTTGGAGACCTGAGCTGAAGAAAGACCTTGATTTGTTTAAACAATTCGATTTGATTGTCATGTTACTGCTGTTACATGTTATATTATACCCAGAACTCGTAATCCTGTATTACAGGAAGTCAACACTATCATGCCACATACTCTCAATCTTCTACCTTCCCGAACCCTAATTCATGGAGTACAGAACCAGAAGACCTACACTTCATCCCAATGTGAACCAGTACTCCCTAAACCTTGAACCAGACATGATCCATAATGCTCCCGGAAGCCTTGGTTATATAGTGTGGGAGTGGTCCTACTTGCTATTTGAGAGTATGGGTGCTGTGATGGAATACTTATCTCGTTAAACTGAGCCATGAAGGCATGAGGATAAAAAATCCATTCTAAATTTCTGAGCACCAATATTAGATTCAGAGCTCTTTATGCATTTTTATTATACTTCTCGGGAATAATGCGATGAGTACTTCATCTCGTTCTGAGCCTGGAAGTGAAGAGACTTCAACTATCAATGAGTCTCTAAACGTGTGCGAGCATCGACATCATTGTAGAATGTGAAGAAGCCCAAGAGAAATCTCCATTTGCAACACCCTCTGTTAGACTACCTGTGAAACTGCTTGACTTCTACTGCAAATCAGAACCAATCTTCAGTCTACTTGTGGACGAGGATAACTTCGACTTGGATCAAATACTGAGATGCCTGGCTCGATAAAATGATTTTAAAGTAAGGATATTACTGCAGCTGTTTGAGGTCATGCAAATTTTTACTTGGTCACGCTTTACATATTTCAATTCCACCAAATTTCAGCTCTTATTGGCCTTGAGCTCTATAAAGGGAAGAAGAAACTAAAATGAGCTGTTCAGATTTGCAAAGAATCCAAGTGTGCTCATTGTTGGAAAAAAGTAACTTTTAACAAAAAGAAAAAGAAAGTTTATATATTGAAATCTGAAAACAGATCCAAGCCGACGAATTGGTCTTTCATTTTGGTGCACCCAATTCTTGAAGTTGGGTCCATGTCAGACCATGTCGTTTTGGATTAAAAAACTGGTTTCAAAAGTTTGGCCTCAAGTCTTGGTGTGAAGGAGTTGATTTCAGGATTTGGACCAATGAGAGATGAAGATTCAGGCGCTCTCACACATCAAAACGTACTCAACTTCATGCATAAAGCGGCCCTAAGTTTCACCCTGTCACCATCTGTGATAGTGACATGGTTTTTCCCTGCCTGCTACAGTCGTGCCATACAAGGCACTCTTCCCTGCTGGACTTGAGCCCATCTCTGCTCTGCAACATGAATGCCATGTTGCTGTAACTTAACAAATGGATATGCCAGAGTGGGCCTGATCGAGGAACTTGTCACTGCTAGACTTGAGCCCATCCCAGCTACAACATAAATGGCATGTCGCAATAAACGATGGACTGATTTGCCACAGTGGGATATTTTAATATTTTAATATTTTAACCTACCTCTGGAGTTTTGAACAAGTTGGGTTCCTGTCCTACATTCACAGTGACTCTATAGCTCCAGCGCTCTTGATACCAACTGGGAATGCTACGTTAATTCCAGTCTCATATCCCAGGTGTTGACTATAGGTAATTCCAGTTTTCATGTTCTAGCTGTTGACTTTAGGTGTTTCAGTACAAATTGGGAAAGGTAGTTTCAGTTCTTACACCCATTCAAAGTGACTCTACAGCTGCGTTGCCCTTGAAAGTTGCCTGGCTGTTGACAAATTTGGGAAAGGAAGTTTGGTCTTCCATAACATAACATTCAGTAGCATTCAGCCACTCTGCCTTTTCATCCATCACGTGATTTGTTATGCATCATGCGATTTCTATCCATGTAGTGCATTAAGTGTAGCCCTTTATTTTTCATTTTCTTGAGAGTGGGGAAGGAAGTAGGAAGGTCATGAACCATTGTCAATGGAGGGACAAAAGAAGTGGTGCACTGTTCAAAGATTTTTATTTATTTTGGTTGCCCATTTTTTATTGGTTAGCTATGCACTATAACATTTTTGGGTTAACCCTTAGACGCGCTGCGTCCAGGACGATGGATGATTATGGATGCGTCCCTTCACCACGCAGGGGATGTTTTTCATCCATTCAATTTTTATTTAAATTCTTGTGCTAGTCGGTTACCATTTGTACGGTACGGACCTTCAAGATAAGATATTGAGAGTTTTTGAAAAATAGCAAAAGTGGTTTATGTCAAGTTTCATTCTTAGTTCAAAAAGTGAGACCTTAAACATGATTTTCCATAATAAGAAGAATCAAATAGTGAAAACCATACCATCTTGTAGTACATGTTATTCCAATTTCATTACAATATTTTTAAAATTTTTAATGTTAATTATGGATTTTAAATTGAATTTCAAGAGAAAACCTTGCAAAATTATTTAAAAAATATTAATAATAAATATGATGAATCCGACTGTATAGATGTTATCTTCACATTGACATTTATAACTTTGCTTTGTACAGTGGGGTCCAACATGGAATGGCGTTTTTGGTTTCGCAGTGAGAAAAATTTCAGTACTGCCAACTTTGAAAGCCTCCCGAGAGCTCAAATATTGGTATTTTACCACGAAAATTTTACCAGAGACTTATCTTTAAGTTAATTATATGTATGCCAAATTTCAAGGCCAAAAGATTCACCAAAAAAACGTTATTCAAAATCTACCAACATTGGTAGTTATTCACTGCTGCCAACTTTGACAACCTCCCAAAGATTGAATTAATTTTTTTTTGCCATGAAATTCTTGGAAAAGAACTTCTTTATGTTAATAACATATGATAAAAATTTCAAGGCCAGAAGATTAATACAAAAAAGATATTGACAATCTACCAACATGTGTAGTTGTGGGAAACAATGGGGGAAACTTTGCTACCAACTTTGACACCCTCCCTACGGTTGAGAAATTGTCTATTTACCATGAAATTTTTGGTACAACATGCTCTTTATGACAAAATCATTCATGCCAAATTTCAAGGTCAAAAAATCTATACAAAGAAAATTATTTACAATCTACCAATGTGTGTAGTTTCCCCCATTGTTTCCCACAACTACACATGTTGGTAGATTGTTAATATCGTTTTTTGTATTAATCTTTTGGCCTTGAAATTTTTATCATATGTTATTAACATAAAGAAGTTTTTTTTCCTAGAATTTTATGGCAAAAAAAAAATTAATTCAATCTTTGGGAGGCTGTCAAAGTTGGCAGCAGTGAAAACATTTCCACAGCTACCAATGTTGGTAGATTCTGAATAACTTTTTTTGGGTGAATCTTTTGGCCTTGAAATTTGGCATACATATAATTAACTTAAAGATAAGTCTCTGGTAAAATTTTCGTGGTAAAATACCAATATTTGAGCTCTCGGGAGGCTTTCAAAGTTGGCAGTACTGAAATTTTTCTCACTGCGAAACCAAAAACGCCATTCCATGTTGGACCCCACTGTACATCAACTCCATTTTAATTTTTTATCAAACATTTTATAACGAATCTTTGAAAACAGTGTTGAATCGGGACCTTAAAGGGTTAAAGTATTATTACTTATAATGTTGCTTTCTTTAAAAGTGAGGGACATGTAGGGATGTGTCAGCAAAGACCATGCATGGTTACCTTCCCTTCTAGTTTTCCAAAATCTCCATTTGTGGAAAAACATGGGTAGCTACTGATTGTTCTTGGATGATAATGCAGAATATGCTGTACATTCTCCTCAAGAACAAGGCAGAGCTAGTGAAGGCTACTGAATGTTATGAAGGCCAACAATCTGCCTTTCCAGCACGACAATTGGACCTTGTTGTTTTTTGAATTGACGCATGCCAAAACACGTCCCCAACAGCAACAACGGCGAGTTGACGAAGGACATAACATTCAGTAGCCTTCATAGGCTCTGCATTACCCTCCAAGAGAATTTGTAGCATATGTTGCATAAATTAGACATAAAAACTAGTAGATAGTCATGATGATAGGAAATTACAAGTTAGAAGCAACGGACAGTTGCAAGTTAGCAAGGCAACTCTCATGCATGAACAATGTCTTGCATTGATAAAAAAAAATTGTCCCCACGTGTTCTGGTAGTTGCTTCATTTCATGTGCAACTGAATTAAATGCGTTGGATCCATGAACATTTGCATGGGAAGAAGGGCAATGTCGTTTTTTAAGTGAAGCTGCCAAGAACCATGAGAAGTCTAGTGTAGGTTTGGAAAGGTTGAATCCGGTTTTTCATTCATGTGCAGGTGGATGTAATTTTTTCATAGTGGATGTGACCAAAAGGCAGAGCCAGTGAAGGCTACTGAATGTTATGGAACATGAGAGGTGAACTTCTTGCATGCCTTCGACACCATTGTTAGCGTCTTCGCTATTTCACCATGAGGCCTATTTTTGTGTTGTTTTTACACCTCTTTATCCAACGGCTATTGTCGTCATCTGGGCCATTTTTGCATGTTGTTCGGTAGATTTGTGTTGCTGCTGGGCCAGCTAGGGACATCACAGGAAGTGGACACCGTTTGACCCCTGCATGATTCCATTGGCATGCCCAGACCTGCCGCGACTACTAACCTTGCTCTAACATTCTATAACTGCCATGGCTTGGTCCCTTCTCTACAACGCTACTACAAAGGCATCAATCCTCAATAGCGAAGCATGATGTCCCTACACACGATGTCCCTATAAGGTGGATGGCCCAGTAATTGATGTGTACTATAAACCAACGATATCTTCAATAGGTGTTCATTGAAAGCTTTGAATTCTATACCAATATTAGATTTGCATGAAAAAGTTAAAGTGTTGGTTTATGGACCATCCAGTATACTAACACCCGACACTTTCAGTTCAAGAATTTTCGTACCGAGAAGGGACTGTACGTAGGAAAGGGACGAGGCTAAAGCAATTCAAGAATGTTATGTCCTTCCTCCATGACAATAGGTTTGCAGAAGTCGCACCATGCCACACAAAAGAGCTACTTTTACAATACCAAACTTAAGTTTAGAATAGAGTCTTAGCATTTTCCCTCCCAACATCTGTAAATGTGCACCATCAACCATTCTAGTATGTGGTCAACATGATTGTGCGCAGTGGGCCCAATGGGCTTGAAATTTTGTTCGTTTTTCTAGTCACTACTTGCTCTTGGTTGTACCTGGGATAGAAGAAGATTCAATAAAATTGGGAAAATTGTTGGTACAAAGTGAAGATGCTCTTAGATGTGGAGAGGGTAGAAAAATAAAAATAAAATTGAAATCAATAGTTTGCATTGTCAAGGTGCAATGGAATCTCATTAGTTTGTCATCTTTTTTTAATGTCAGTAGTCATATGATAGTACTAAAACATTTTTCACTAAGGTTTAAAAAATCTGAAACAATAAAATATTAAAATATTAAAATATTCTCATCCAAGGTTAAACTAATTTGGCACGGCCAAGCCAAATAGGATAAACACTATGGTGGTCATGCACAATGTGATGCCATGTTACAAAGTAAGGTACTGATAAGGTGGAATATGACCTTATTCTGAATTGAATAATGGTACCTCTTTTCTGATAATATTTTTAAATGTCTGCAGAGAGTACCAATTCTGTGTCAGGGAGCGGCTTTCATGCATATCAATGGCCTGGTGAGTGTACAGTACCGGCCTTACTATTTCAGATATTGCTGGGTCATTCACAACATTTAAAATAAGATTTGTGTTTGATTGGTACACCGTACACATCTACTGGTACTGCCATGATGAGAGTAAAATGAGAGTTTTAACACAATTCTTTTATTTAATCCTTTAACACTACATGATAGGATAGTGAAGCATTACAAGTTAGGGTCGCTTACAATCCCAATCCCTTTACATCAAGACTTGAGGCCAAAATTTTTAAAATTTAAAATTTAAAACGGCAAGATTTGACATGATCTCAAGTGCACTTAAAATTGAAGGCTAATTTGTGGCCTTCAGACCATTTCCAAATCTTATTTATAAAGGCAAAATTGAAGGTGACATGTAAATTATGATTCTATGGTCATAGGCCAAACGTCTACCTCATAGTCTAAACCGGTCCTCACTACTAGCCCATCGCCAGGGTGCGTGAGCGCAATAGCTTGCTTGCTTTCTTGCCATTGCCAGCTCCATGTACATTTATTCTCAATGAAGAGCTGAATTCTGTTTATTGCTAGCTTTTTCTTTGTTTCAATAAAAAAACTTTAATTTTGGATTAATAACGACTTTTTTCCAACAATCAACACCCTTGGCTTGAACACTGCAAATCTGAACAACTCTTTTTAGTCTCTTCTTCCTTTCAACTCTTTGGCCCCAACGCCATTAGACATGTCTAGGAGAACCGTCTTCTTATTATTTTATTGTATTAACCCTTAAAAAGCCCTTGGGGCCCCTCTCTACAACCCGTATTTGACCTTATAATTGTTCAACTGTAGTTTAATACAGGAATTGCGATATATTATTATATATATATTATCATGATTATTGATTTTACTTTGTTGTGAAAAGTATTTAGTCATTGTTATTTTGATGAAATACCACCGAATACAGAATATACTATATGACTGGAAAGGGCTTTCGAGCTGTTCAAGGATTAAGTACTTGAGGCTGGCCTTAAAGCTACTACGGGTTGAAATTTGGTTCAATCGACCCCAAGAGAAAACTGCATTGACTTATATGTAAAGCGACCCTCAACCAAGGCAGCTTGCAGTGCTGAGGGCTTCTCTGCAGTGCTGTTGTGCTTGCTTTTCTTACAAGAGAAGTTGGGAATGAAATGCTTACAATTGAAAAGGGAGAGAGGGTGGGTGCCCACTGGAGTGTGGGTTGTCAGGAAAGCAACGGAGGTGAACATACGCATAATTATGACTGCAAACCATCCATGCTGCTGAAAATGTAAACAATATTTACGTCAATTAGTTTGAGTGTGTTGTACGTTCTTATGTGACATCATGGCTTGCAGATGTTGCAATCCGTTAGTGTAGGGAGTTTGGTGGTATCACTAGTAGAAGGCCTGTCGTTTTCATTCCCCATTTTGTGGAAACAGTGAACAATGGTTGAATATTATGCTTATATTTCTGTTTTCTTGTGACCAAAACCACTCACAAGCATTGACACAACCCATGTGCATGGTGAGATTTCATTTTTTTTCATTTATAGTAAGTGAAAAACGACACATTTCCTACTAATGTGTCTGAAACCTGCAGTATGTTCTACAAAGCATATTGGGCCAAAGAGGGGAGGCATTGCATCAACAGAAGCTATTATATCTACAGTGAAGTGAGAAAGCTTGAATCGGTTCTTATGTAGAGTATGCACCCAAAAATCTTTGTAATTGCATATTCCATGGATACATTGAGAACCTGTCTTATTTTGATTAAGCAATTACTACAAAAATAAAATAAAATAAAGATTTTGACACTCTTTTTTGACATTATTTTGTCTTGAAAAACATGTCAAGTTTCGAGCACCTTTGCAAGGAGCTCATTTCTCCACTAAGACAATAGAGTTAACCGAAAAGTTAGCCCTAAGAGGAAAGCTTTGGTAAACTTGTGTTGGATTCCTCTTGAACTCATATTGAAATATAAATAGATCAAAACTAGTCTATGACAAGTTGGGAGAAACTTTAAAACAAGACATTGTCATTATTCTCCATAGCTCGCTATGACACCCACACCTGCCACCAAAGCTCCAAGCCCATGGCTCACAAGGGGACAATCTATGACACGACACTATTCAACCCAAGTATAGTTCAATAGAGAGGTTAGAAGTAAAGCAAAAAGGGAGGTTGGATACACTTCTTTTCAGTTAACTCTAATATTGGTAGAAAAGGTTGAGGTTACAATGTTTGTTGCTACTCAAATATTGAGCTCTATTTCCTGAACATGAAATAAGCTACATTTACTATACATCTACAGTGTAGCTACTAAATGAAAACCTCTTGTAGCTTTGTTTGTGTACTATGCAAGGGACAAATTCTCTTGCAAAGTAGTTTCTTGTTATTCTAGAAGTTTGACCAGTATACTAATAATTTAGTGTGGCGTGACATGTACTACTCAATTTGTGTTCTTATACCAAAAAAAATGTTCACAAAAGTTACGACATATGGTAGAGTTATCCGCAAAGTGACTGAACAGTGGATGAGTGGGGTGTAGTTTGTGTGAACAGTAGTTCAAATTCCCAAAAAAGAGTGTGTGTCGGAGCCTAAAAAAAAATTGGGGTTGAAAAGTTTTGAAAGGTCCAAAAATAATGCCTTTTTTTTGGACCCCAATTCAAAACCCCTTTTTTCGCTGACCTCATCTGCCACGCGTCTCTTTTCCATGGGATCCCTTACTTGACAGTCCACGATGGCCCTCAACTCACCCCTTCTTTTTTTGCTCCAGAATTCCAGGGGATCAATTTTCGTTTTTCTACTTTTGGGGGGTCACGTCCATCAAAAGAGATATCAGATTGCGGAAAACTCAGATAACACATATTTTTGATTTGTAAGAGCAGCTCCACCGCAGCCCTCCCAGGGCCCTCCCAACTCCAGAAGTAAATGAAAAGTGCTCAGGGCCCTTCCAAAATGGCTCTTGACTCTGGATCCTAGCGTGTCAAGAAATGGCCCTTCAAATCACTATTTAGTTGACTAAATCACTAATTAGTTGACTAAATCCCCACATTCTACTTGTGATTGGTCTATTGAATATTTAATGTGCACTTTTGATGTGTGAGGGGCCTCCAAGGGTGGGGGAATGTAAGTGCAAGGGCCCTCCAAATGTAAATGAATAATTTGAGCGAGTCATCTCTGGCGTGTAGGAGTGGGGATGCTCTAACAGATGCACGGCTGACAAATTTTCTTAAAGACCCGCTTAAAGACTCGGAACACTGGTGAACTTTAGAAATTGTCCGTTTGACATTGAACTTGCACTTTGTGGAAGGGGTTACTGGACAAGTTTTACTGAATTATTGTGCACTACTTTCTCCTGCATGATGTTCACGTGTTAGCGAAGTGCTTCAGGACATATGGGAGAAGCTCTACTGAAATTGCAATGGGTTCACCAGGATTGTTCCGACAGCCGCACGGAAGGAAGCTGGTGAACATTTGCAAATTATGTTGACTACTTTATTTGCCTTACAAAGCTTTTGGTTCCATACAAGTGCCACTTCTTTACAAGCCTCGGAAGGCGAATAAAGACACATGCCTATTGACACTTCCCAGGTTGACTGCACATGGCCCATCACCAAACGTTCCTGGAGCGCCAGTTTAGATGCAGATTTCACATCAAAACTTCCGCCAGGTGGGAACCATAATCATTTGTTGCAAAGCTAGGCTCTCGACAGATTTCTAGTGCGCACAATATTGACATAACAGCCTCATCACAGTGACAAGCACCTTTCTCCTATTTCTGAATACGATCTCTTAATTGCTCATAGGAAGTGTACAGCACAAGGTCGCTGATAAGAAGAGTCTTTGAGGTCGACGTTAGATTCATACAGCACAAGGTCGCTAATACGAAGAGTATTTGAGATCCAGGCAAGGTCGCTGATAAGAAGAGTATTCGAGAATCAGGGTATGGAAATGGGGGAATGGGATTGGGGGAGCTTACCACCGGAGATGCTTGCCTTGGTGGTGCAAAAGGTTGAGCAAGGTGCTGGAGCCCGAGGAGAAGGCAGACGACTTGTCGCCCTGGCCGGCGTTTGCAGAGCCTGGAGACGATCGGTGCACCAAGAATGGCAACAACGTGCTCTTCTCACCTTCCCTGCATCAATACGTCACCAGGGACCCAACATGGAGTGCATGCTGAAGAAAACGGGCGATACATTCAGACTAGTCCAACGTCGTGTCTGCGGAGACGAGTACTTCCTTCTCAGTGCTCAGAAGAAATACACGATCGGGTCCTCGTACTTTAGAATCAGCACAGATCCTAAGCTTTTCGCGCATGACGACGTAATCGATATCAAGTCGAATTTCTGGCGGACGGCTTTCACCTTGGAAAGTACTGTAGCAAGTCCTCCAACGATTCTGTCTGTGCATTTTGAAGAAAATGCTGTCAATGGCAATTGTCAGCGCCAGATGCGGTGTGATGTCGGTACTCACGTGAGAGGAGATCGTAAGGGCGAACTCGGTTGGTGGTCCGCGTGGTTCAATTCGCTAAAACTCACTAATTCCTCGCACAAATCGTTGAAGAGCTGCCCCGCTTCATCTTGTCCAGATCCTGTCAAGAAACGAGTCACGAGTAGGTCCGTGAATGAAAGGACGGCGTTTTGTTTGAAGAGCAAGGACCCGGATTGGCACGAGCAGGAGCAGTGTTGGTCTCTGGATTTCCACGGCCGAGCGTCCTCAATCGTAGCTTCGATCCACAACTTCCAGCTCGTTTCGAGTGACTCTAGTGATGGAAGAGTGATTTTGCAGCTTGGAAAATTGTGCAAAGGCCTTTTTGTTCTCGACTTCGCTGCGCCGTTGTCGCCCCTGGAAGCTTTCGCCATAGCTCTCAGTAGCTTCGCGACCTCCGTGGGATTAGACACATCCTGACTCTCTATAGCTTTACATGCTGTTTAAAATTAATCTATGATTATGCAAATCGCAGTCTAAGCTAAAATCATGTACACGTCTCGAGACTCTCAAATGAAGCGTTCGTGATTAACAAGCGATGGAGTATCCTCCAATGATCTGTCGGGCTCAATCCATCGGCCTTCCGAGGAAAGCTCCAAGCCTTTCTTCTCGACTTGCCACCAATTCGGTGGAATGCAGAACCTCGCCTCGAGAATGTTGGCGTACTTGTTCAACAACGCGTAATCACGGCCGGTGACAAGCTCAAAGCTGCTCGAGTTCCGCCCTTGATGTCCGTCAACAACATGTAAGTGGCATTCCAAGCTGTGCCAATCAAGAGGATCGCGTGTGCGTCTCAAGTAGGGCGAACGAGTGTGATCTATTTGAAGCTCAACGCCAACATGCTCGTAAGTCTCCATCCATGGATAATAAACCATCGGGATGGTCTTCGGAACGAGATCGTGCACTTCGACAACGCGCAACGCCTTGAGGTGCATTTCTTCGAACGCTTTTCTGAAGACGGCATCGCCAACGTGAGGGCTCCCGAATGTGAACACTGTCACGGGAATGATTTCTTCTTCCAGGCCGGAGCACGTTTTGTTTAGACCTAATGCAGCAATCTCGTAGGCTGTTAGAATTGCAAGTGCGCCGCCAAGGCTGTGTCCTGTGAGAGTAATGCTGAGATTCTC
Source organism: Pohlia nutans (assembly GCA_022496805.1). Lineage (NCBI taxonomy): Eukaryota > Viridiplantae > Streptophyta > Bryopsida > Bryales > Mniaceae > Pohlia > Pohlia nutans. The sequence goes on from CM040085.1 coordinate 39,273,195, forward strand.
CCCTTTGTAGAGCTTCAGCAGTCTTGTAATTTCAGCTATGACCTGTTTTTAGGGACGGAAAAGTTTCAGCAAGCCCATGGTTACTTGGAAACGGAATAAAACCGTTGATGGGGATAGTATATACGTTGGCATATATTTGACATTTTTTTAAATAGAAAGTTTCAAATTGAGACCCCAATAGCTCATTAAAATCATGTCGACGTGAATTTTAACTTCATTTTTTAATCTTAAACCCATAGGAGGTGTGGAACTATGCCAAATACAATGGAATATTGGTGTATAATACTGGTCCTTTATTGGTGTATAATATTGGCTCTCTGGACCTTTAAGGGTTAAATCGCTCTCTGATATCTAATTTATTAACAGTTTGAACATTTTTTTACCGAACATTAAGAACATTAAGAACAGTCTATCCAAACAGGATAAAATCTTGAAACGTGATTAAAAAATGCAATAAAGCTTTCGTTTTATTGTCAAACTAGCCATGGTTTTGTGCAACTCTACAAAATACATCACATGTGTCCAAAAGTTGTTCAATGCTTAATTTTTGAGACGAGGGGGACGATGTTACACTGACCTGCTCTGAAGCACTATTCTGGTTAAACTGCGATGTAGACCGTTTGCAAGTGTACAAACTCCAGAATCCTTTTTCTACCTTAGGACACAGCCTTGGATTGTCTGCTGCAAGTGATATTTGCGCCATTTGGATTTGTGCGTCGATTAGCCACTCGATTGTCCTCACCGTCCCACGCCAAGCGACAACGATATCCCTTCGTCCGAGCCTCTCTATCTCCTGCGGTTCAGTGGCAACAGCCACATATCCCATCCAGTTTGACTCCACATCCCAGCTTTCGGAAGACAGAGACGACTGCAATGCACCTGGAAGAGGATTCTGGCATGTTGCGTAGAGGTATCTCGTTACCTCGTAGCCGTTGCCCTGCTTGTGAAGCTTCTTAAACATTGTTTGCTTCGGGAATCTTGCGCTTCCAGCGTACTTCGACCGAGTCTCACATACGAGATTGTCGTATGTGGTTTGAGCGAAGTCGCCATAGCGAAGAAGCTCTCTTCTGAGGTCGAGGTCCAAGGGATCCAGAAGGCCTTCCCAGTTCTTTGCCCCTTGAATTTCCCTCCATCTGCTTGAAAGAGACGCGTTACAGGATTCCCGAGGGGAGGCCTCTAAATTGCTGCCGAATTTATCGCTAGAAAACACATTTAAATCCTTACAAGAAAAATTGTTGCTATCACTCGTGGTATTGGAGACAAAATCTAAATGGCTCGACGAAGAAATCCAATTGGCAACATCATGTGAGATATTTGGATTTTCAATGCTGTGAAATTCAGTGAACGCACTGTTGACATCTATCTCGTTTTCGCCCGTTTGCCATGGCTTCCCTCTCCTGCATTCTTTCCACGGATTCAAGGGAGACTTCCTCTCTCCATTCTCATTGAAATTTTCAACAACTGAGATCTCCGGTTCTCTCTGTTTTGAGGCTGATAAATTTGTCACACCACTGGCACCGTTTAGGCTTGGCAATGATGTAGACTTCGAGGCGCTTTCTTTTCCATGTCTCAGTGTCAACCACGAATCTCCTAGCTTCCACTGAGGATTAAAGCGCCCGGACATAGATCTTCTAAGAGATCTGTCATTGTTGGAGGAAAGCTCCGTTTTTACACTGGAGGGATGCGAATGCTCGGTAGCGGATGAAGCGTTAAAGAGCAAGGAATGGTGGCGCAAAAATGTTTTAGGTCTAGCTTTCATCACAACGGAACCATCTCCTTGAACACTTATCATGACTCTCCTATTCTGCTGCACTAATTGACTAGTATCCTCGGGCATAACCTCCTGGTTGGATGGCATTATTGCAGCCATCACGTCCGTTGTAGATCTCGGGTTTTGAGAAGACCGAACCGGTGCTCGGCTTCCTATACTACATGAGGATTTGAATTTTAGTACTAAACGTAGACTGACAAAGACTGCGGCCACAGATGCAACGTAACTATGACAATAGCAAGGCAACTCAATCAGTGAAAACCTCAAAGAGACCGTCTCATACTTAGTTCTTGAATCATACAGCGCAGATATAGACAATTCTAGAGCTCAAAACTGCATATCCTGAGATCGTTCATGGTCTAAACACATCTGCAAAACTGCTTCTTATAGAGAAAAAAAAAACAGCACAAGTCCAGTTATTCTGTAATAGTATTGATGCCAAGACAATTCAAAACAAAGTTACATTGAGAGGAAGTCTGATTTTGCAAACTTAGAATATTTCTGGAGCATGATTAGCTTGTACGATCAATCAAGCAACCACGAAGAACTTTGAATGTTCAAGACCAGACTTACATATGTCAAGACCATTGCAAAAACATGACTGTAGCTATCTAAGTTTGTTTCATTGCTTGCTTGCAATGAAACCGTGCCGTAGTGTGACATTCGATAGCCGTTCTCAAAAATGTTTCACACTCACTCTGCACAATCAGATGAAGCACCTATACGATAGAGTGTAGAATGCTCCGTAGTCGTAATTGCTTGTCAAATCCGCGTCTTGTTTAGGTCATGCTGCACGTTATGGCTTTAGAGAGCAAAATTTGTGAGAAGAGGCATAGTACAATTCTTGTGATTGTACTACCAATATCAGCAAGGCTATACATAGCAGCGTACATCAAAAAGAGATTCACAAATCGCGAAACAAAATTGACAAGTAACTACAAAGACGTAAGACCTTCACCTCTTGAGAGGATGTCTCAAGTATACTTTATCCTTCGTCTTGGTGATGGACAGAGATAATATCATATTCATCCATCTGAAGTTTCTTCATCATTCTTTAACGACCGTGCAACTGTTCGTTTCTCGTTCGTCTTTCATTCGTTCGTATTTCGTTCGTTCGTCTTTTTCGTTCGTTCCTCGTCGTCTCTCTCTTCCTCTGACGAGTGCGACAACAAGCTCATACGGTACTCAGCTCGATCGATCGATCGATCGATTGTGGAGCCGCAAATCGATCGTCTTCTTCGCGCACGAGCAATTTCGGAACGTATAAACTTTGCAATTACGCAAGATTTTCTATTTTAGAGTCTCGAAGCGGCACTATCAAAGCAGCGAGGTTATTCGGAGTTGGTGTCGAACGCGTGGGATCAAGCAAAACAGGCAATCGGCTTCGATTGCTCTTACAAAATGGATGTAAGCAATTGTAGTTGCATTTCGTATTTTTATTAGGTTTCAAGTTTCGTATTTCCCGCTGCGATTATGGATTCCTCATTTTTTTGTCAAGGCAGCAAGGAAGGGAACAGTTTGGTGTAGATTAGGGTTTTGTTTCGCACTTCGATGCGCGTCGACTTGGAGGCGAAGATTATTACCATTAAGCATCGTGTCTGTATGTTTGGTCGATCATGCCATGTTTGGACGTAGAGTATCACGTTTTAATACTTGTGTCAGTGTTACAAACGGAATAGTCTCGTTCTCCTTCTTCTAATTCAATAATAATTTGAAATTTTTTTGAACGTTTTTCAATCTTTGAATGTGTACATACAACTGAAGAGCAATATATTTAAAAACATAATTGAAAAAACGCAGCCTAAATCCATCCAAAATGCAATTGAAGAATTGTGAGAACGAGAATATTCAGTCTTCCGTTAACACTGACTTTTTTCTTGGTTACTGAACGCGTTTGTATTTTTTTCTAATCTGGAAAGAACTTTTTGTCATATACTCATATATAGCTATGCATTCTATTTTCTTCTTTGGAAACTGATGAGGCAGTTGGATACTTGTAAAATTTTAATTGTAGTGACGATGATCAAGAAGCGCATAGCAAAGACTAAGTTCGCCTGATATCCTTTTGATTTGTAGGCTTCTACTCCGTTGGTAAAGAACGTGTTACTCTTAGATGGTGAGGGGAAGCGCTTGGCTGTCAAGTACTTCTCAGATGACTGGCCTAGCTTCGCCAATAAATTGGCATTCGAGAAATCGGTCTTCACCAAGACTCAACGAACAAGTGCTCGTACAGAAGGTATTTTTCGACTAACATGCTGTGGACTATAACTGCTGTATCTTAACAGTGACCTCTACAATTCATCTATAGGAGATTTACCCAAGCTACATTGTCCTCATTACGATTTGTGTATCTACAATACTGCAGCTGGAGAATGAGCTGAAATCGTATGGTTCTGATACTCTGATACTTTGTATTGCAGCTGAGATTGGGATGTTTGATGGGTACGTTGTTGTATACAAATTCATCTCTGATGTCCACTTCTATATAACTGGAGGTGAAGATGAGAACGAACTTATTTTGGCTCCAGTTTTGCAAGGATTTTTCGATGCGGTTGCACTACTTCTCAGGTTACAGTCCTTCATCTACCATGTTTCTTCTTTGATCAAGCTATTGTTCGCATTTAATAATGGAAATCTTCCGGGTTGTCACTCTTGGAGACATTGCTTGGTAATGTGCAGGTTCATGACTTTGTTCTAGGTTTGACAACAGTGTCCTTCCAATAATTTAGTGGAAAATTGACGGTATTTATCGACCGTGGAACTCATGTGAATGTTGCATGTGGTGCAGGAATAACGTTGAGAAGAAGAGTGTTCTGGAAAATTTGGATCTTGTTCTTCTTTGCCTTGATGAGATTGTGGATGGCGGGTATGCCTCTTACCTTTTACACCTTTCTTCAAGATGTTTGGAGGCCATTGCTGAGGGCTTACAATTTTGTAGAGGATCGATTTGTTTTCTATGAGCTTTGTGGATATAGCTAGCGTCCGAACAGATGCTCTATAATCGATACCGGTATGTGAACAGCGGTGCCAGATGAATGTCGCTTTGAGGGCATGTTTGTCTGTTTTGGAGCTTAGTTTGGTTGAACTTTATCAATTAGTCAGCTGAATTTGTTTGTGTATTACATATTTTTAGCTCTTTTGGCTTTTGATGGCAATAGTTGCCCTGGCATGATCTTTCTGTACAGAATCATACTGGAGACAGATGCCAATGTTATTGCTAGCAGAGTAGCAATGCGCGGTGCTGATGCAGATGTACCATTTTCTGAGCAGGTACATACATTATTGGCTCAATTTTCATGTTAATGTTCTTTTGTTCTTGAGGGCACATGGTTGATGGTCTGTAGCAGCTGTGCATCAATGAAGTTGAGGAATGATGGTTGATGAGTCGTGCTTTTTCGGTGACAAGTAGACTAATAGGTTCAGGAATGAGCTTTAACTATTTCTATAGCATCTTGATTTTACCTTAAAAAATGTATAGTACTTCGTAAACTAGAATTCATTGGAGGGAGATTTCAATTCTTCTATTTGTAGCGTTCCTTATTTATCATTTCGTGTAAATTTCCTTTGTTTTGTGCAGACAATTTCGCAGGCTCTTGCAACAGCGAGGGAGCACTTGGCAAGATCACTGCTCAAGTAGAACATTCCATGGAATCCCCTTATGGTGAGTTTGAAGAAGAGCATGACATTTTTTTTGTTTTTGTTGATAATCTACAGTGCCAGTTTCTAAGATAACAAGCTTCCTAGTGTAAAAAATATCTTTACGGTGTTTTGTCCAAGCAGAAAAGTAGCCTTTCTCTTATTGAAGTGTAGAGTCTGCAGTGATCTTCATACGTCACTGAAGAGATGTGTTGTTTACTAGAAACTTCTGAATGTAAGTAAAAAGCGCTGGAAGCTTGTCCAGTGTTCATTTTTGGGTGGACAGTTTTCTATTAATACGAATATGTTTCCTTCACGGAATTTGTTTCAATTTTTGGTTTCATGATCTTCAGCTTGCTGCAGTTTTTGAATCTGCAATGAACTAGTTCACGCCTCAACGTGCAACTTTTTGATAATCATTTAGATCAGTATATATTTGAAATTATTTCTGTACATGAAGATGCTAAGGAGATTTATTTTCATGCAATGTGTGATGAGATGTACTTGTCAGAGACAAGCTTGTTCAAAATCTTTTTTCCTACTAGTAGCGTACCAAATATCTGAGGCTTGCAAAGAATGCTGTAATCTAGATTGAAGGTGCCTGCGATGCAGAATGCGTATAACGCACTCGAGAAGGAAGAGATTATTGACCTCAAGGTTTAACATCTCCCTCTACCTATGTTTCGAAATGCATCAAGTTTTTAATGTAATTGGACCTACGTTCTATGTATCAAGGTGTCAATGTAAGACATTTTAGTGGTGTTAGATTCTTGAACGCTCAGCTATTCTCCTGGTATTCAATTTGGAATCTCCTGTTACTATAGATTCAAGCACAAGAGGTTTACAAATAGAGTATACATTATTCTAGCCATGTAAAATTTTGACCCCTTCAATTGAAATTAGGCCGAGTAAATTGTACCTGTTTTCCTAAATTACCTGTTCTCCATCAATTATTCTAGTTATACAATCTTGATTGAGACTGCAATTTTGAGATGCAGGTGAGGGTGGCGGAGGTAGTCAGTAATTGAGATAGCATCTAACAGAATTATTTCTTGGTGGAACGAGAAGTTACATTGATGGGAATTCACAACTGTTAGTATACTGGAAGCTATGGATTTGCTGGGACTCGCCCTTGTTACCCGGGAAAATACCATCTTCGGACCATCTGTGACACTTGAAGCGGTGAGAATCAGTTTCCAGGTGATGCTCCTCGTCGCCCAGGTCCCTCCACACCGCCAGCTCGGATCCATCCCGCCGTTGGATGCGCAGGCACGATCGGAGGGACCAGATCCCTGCTGCCGGCGACTGGTCCTTCCGCGCCTGAGTGACACGGCTCTACATCTACGAATATGGGTGTCAGATCTTCGTCAGGATCTGATCCGATTCCACTGATGTCTGTGAAATCTACTAATTCTGTGATTCGATCTACGCAGTACCCTCGACAGACGCGGCCACGAGCCTCCCCGTCACTCAGGCCAGGCCAGTCGCTGGCAAACTCAATCGAGGCCCTCCGATCGCACGGGGAGATCTAACGGCCAAGGGGATCCGAGCTGACGGGGCGGGCGGGGCGGTTTGAGAAAACATTGCGGGCTACAGAACTGGGACATTGCCCTATTTCTGTATCTGTATCTGCAAGATGGAGGTCCCGATCCGTGGTTAGGTTTTTTATTTTAGAAATGGATTCAGGCACTTTCTGCATCCGTAAATGAGGCCGTGTCCGTGAGTAGATTTTTAGAACAAAGAAACGGAGACAGAATCTGGAATTGGCCTCGTTTTTCAGTCAATCTGTATCCGTGTACCAGCCGGAGTGAGCTTCAGCATTGACTGCTGTAGACTGCAGAGTCTTGACACGGCCTCGTTTTTCAGAGAAAACAACCAATCTGTATCCGTTTACCAGCCGGAGTGAGCTTCAGCACTGGCTGCTGCAGAATCTATGGTATCGACACAATCCTCACCGACATTCGAATAATGAAATTGCTTACTATGGTATCGGTGAGGATTGTGAATCTACGGTATGGACACAACCCTCCACAATGGAATTGCTTACTGGCATGGCGAGGATTTCTGGCGGCAGGTCACATGCATCGCCAAGCAGGCCAGTGAATACAATGACACCGGAATGGGCTTCCAGTATTAGCGCTCCTTGGGAGTGGTCAATTCACCACTAACAATCCCTGCGCAGCTGACCACGTGAGTCACCAAACTGAGGATGGCTCTAGCTTTGGGTGAGTACATCTCATTGAGCAGCTAGGCAGAGGTTCATGCACTAAAGAAACGTGCTTGACATCAAAAAACCCATCACATGCAAATGATTTACCAGCTGAAAGTGGCAACTGACAGTGTTGTCGCAGTTGGGGTTGCTCACATTTTCTTACGTACAGGAGCCTCGAAAGCATGCGAAATGTGAGGGATTTCCATGCCCACTCAAGAGGATTAGAGTGCACAAGTGCACCAGTGGGGTTGTAAGAAGCGCTATGTTTTGTGTCTGAAGGGCATGTTTTAATTGTGATCTCTGCAGATAAAAGCTCAATTTGGGGACAACTTCGAGCCAAAATCATTTGGAAGGTAATCATACTTCAGTCTCTGCTGCATTTGTGCTGAAATATTTATTGGGACTTCTACAGATTGCACTTGAAAAATTTAAATAGAAGCGAGGGAAAAATTTATCAAGGTGTACTCGTGACAGCAGACTCCATGTATACTCTCAGGATAACTCTCTGAAAAGTGTAGTAAAGGATGCCAAAAACCTATGATGCAAGATTTCCACCAAACGATAGAAGAGCCAAATTTTGACAGGATGACAGAAGAGCACAGATTAGATTTTGCACATTGAGCAAGTGTCGTTGCCAAAGTGTTACTGAATTGCAAAATTATGGCAATCAAGGACATAACTCGCGAGTTATTGATAACCCTGCCCTTGATTGCCGTTACCAGACATAACGCCAATGCAGTCTACCTGCGATGTGTGCAAATATTTCTTTAGGGCTTTGGAAGTAAACATCGATTCACGGGCGATGGTGGCAGGAGTGAGGCGATGGATCCATGCAGTTCTGGGTAAGAAATTCTTGGGTGTGCTGGGATCGGAGGAAGGGGCGTACTGAGGTGGGCTGTGTGATATGTTAGGGTTCGTTGTGATTTATCCCATAAGGATGGGAGGCGGGAAAGTGGGGTGGGGAATATAGATAGGCAAGTGTGAGAGCTGAGAGGTATACCTTTCTCGGCCTTTTGGCTAAGATCAAGTGTAGTATCTGTTCTTATCAGTTTAATATCTGATACGGGTCTCATCGAGACCCATGATATTGATCAAATTTTTCAGCGGGTGCGGGTCCATCCGGCAGCTTGCTGCCCGGCCCCGCGTGTGTCGCCTTGGTCTTGCACTACCTCCTTGGCCGGCGCAGCCCCCATCCCCTCCCCACCAGGAGGTACCCAAAGTAAACCCTAAACTGGATTGTGTTCTCTACAAGAGTAGTACTAGCTAAATTGAATCCTCAAACCTGGTTCAGCACACTGAAGAGAATACTAATGAAGCCTCAGTTGGGACGCAGATGTAATTTAGTGACGCCTTGGGATTCCGCTCTAAATTAGTGACGTCTTGAGAGTCAGTCGTAATATTGCGAAGTACACTGAATCGTCTTTCTACTGTACCGGTACTGTAGTTTCTCTTTTCAAGGTTAACCCCTAAACGTCCTCACCTTCCCCGGATTTGGCACTTTTGCAAAATACCACTAAGAGGGATATTTGGAACTTGATGTATGAATAAAAGTTGTACATTATGAATTTTAGATTTTGTCCATACAGTTAGATCTATGATTGCTATCACCAATATTTTTGTATAAAATTTGAAACTCAAAATTTAAAATTCTTTTGTAATTTGATTACGAATAAGATATTGACAATCTAAGAATGAAATTTGTTGTGATGGGTTGAAATGTAATACTTTAACTGTAGTGATTTTTGGAGATTTTTTTGTTGCTTGATTTTGAGTTGACTTTTTCAAGATCACTTTTACGTTGAAACCTTCAAAAAAATTGGTGGAACAATGTGGCATGAAATGAGGCATAAAAATTTCACAAATCATCCCCTTTCTAATCGGATTACACATGCGTGAAGCTAACTTCCCATAAAAAATTCAGTAAAAAGTCCACACTGCAAAAAGTGCATGATGGATGAAAAAACGGAGTTCAAATCTGTTCATCGCCCAAAATCTAAACGGTTGGACGTTTAGGGGTTAACCCTTGAACGTATTGACTCTTTGAACACAAGTAGATGCTAGTCTTAAAAATAGATATTAGCATGGCTTAGATGTTCATGTGGTGTACATGAAAGGATCATTGCAAGCATAAAATCTACTCGACAAATTTGACATACTTGCATTTGGAGAGTTCTTCAATATTATCAACATCTCCCCCATCATAAGAGATTTACTTTAATTTGTAAAGAATTAATAGGCTTGCAATGGTGACTTGGATGAAAGTCATCTAAGATTGTATCAGAAAGTTTTAACGCTTTAAATTTGTTTGTGAAGTTGCTGAACACTGGGACATTTAGAGGTTAAGTCTAAAAGTAACTCCATGTCAGTGTTAATTAACCCCTAAAGGACCACAACTATGTTTCTCTCCAAACACTCCAAAAGTACCCCTTCTCATAAAAAGACAAATAGTTTTTGATCTAAAACCTTTTTGAACGATTCAATCGTAGGATATTTCAACCAATATGAATTTATTACAACCTACAAATTTTCAACCGTTCAAGGTTCTTAAATAGTAAGATTATAAGCTTCAAAGTTGGTTGCACTTTTTTTTTTGGCTTGTTGACCGAGTTTGAAACTTTCTAAAAATGCCCAAAATACAAAATTTAGTCTCAAATTTGGTAAAATGAATTTGGCAGTTGTGTATATGGGGTGTTAGCTCATTATGTGCAAAAATTCAAATGCATAGCTCATTGTATGAAAATTTTCAGGAGCTGCCCGCAGTTAGGTTTTTCACTTTTGCATGATTGTATTTTTTGATCTATACATCACCTACGTACGCAAATTACCATCCCATCTTTGTTACAAAGAGTGGAATCACCACAAAAAAATTCAAAAATTAAGGATCAATACTCATTCCAAACTCAGCTGACCGAACTTGGAAAATCAACCTTGGTCTTTTAGGGGTTAAATAGAAAATGTAGCATACAAAATAGTCTATAGTATATGACATTAGTCTATGTGCCGATACTTTAAATGATCATTATAACACCTTTTTGACATTGTAGTATAGCAATAGGATCAAATTTTAATGTTGAGAAAAGTGTAAAAGAATGTGTCAAAAAGTGTTAAAAAATGTCAAAAAAGTGTTGGATAGAGTTTTAAAGAAAAGTATTGAAAATATTGTCGAAATACGAGTAGTTGACTTGGGTTATGAGTGACTTGGTTTTAGAAATTATAAAACAACTTGGATTAAATTTAGCTTTCTTTTGTCTTTCTAGGAAAACGTACTAAAAAGTATATTTTGAGGAGTCTAGCACATCTGAAAAGGGAATTAGCTCTTAGAAAAGAAAAATTATGAACATCCTGCTTTATATAAATTACAAAAACACTTGTATTCTGCACATACAAAGTCTAGTTTAACCACAAGTTAAGTACCCTCATCTACATCGATGAGATTGGGGTGGATGATTGGGAGAGAAAAAGCTATTAGTATAGGGGTGGATGATTGGGGTGTTTACTTAAGAAACTCAAATCTTGACTCTATTCAACTTTTTTTATACTCTTTTCAACCCTTTTTTCAACATTTTCTCTATTATATGAATTTTGACACTCTTTTCAACGCTCTTCTAATATCACATTCAATTCTCTTTTTGAGACTCTTATTGACAATAAAGTGTTGAAAAATGAAAAAAATTGCAATTTTTTTGGTCACTTTAGAAATAGAAATTGTCAAAAAAAAAAGTGTCATTTGATCATCTATTTTTTTTTGGTAGTGAGAAGTGAACTTTTTTTGGAAAGAGCCAAGATTTCATTTAAAAGTTTAGTTCATTTTCCACACCTCAGCCTACAATTTTTTTCTTGATCCGTATTTTGCATTACATTTGGCTATGGTCTAAAGAAGCCTTTACTTAAATGCTTAGTTTTCACCTTCCCTAACATCCAATAAATTAATGTGACTTTTTGTGATGTCTAAATTGACTATTGGTAAGGTACAAATGCCCATTATACTTACCTTTTCAATTGGGAGATCTATTGTTTGTTTGAATTGCATTTGTCATAAGATTCTTAAAGTTTATGGAGCGGTTTTCATCCAATCTAAGAGTGGAGAAGAATAATTTTTTCTATAGTGCTATTCTAGTTAAAGGTATTTTCACGGTAGGGCCTCCAAAATGTGTAGTGTGACATCGCATAACAAGCGAAATTTGGCGGTAAACATTTTCTATTGGTCATTGAAATTGGTTTTTTGGCAAAAACTTAACCACAATGAAAAGGTATTCTAAGATTGTATGTATATTGAATATTTCAAAAATAATATAAAATAATATTTGGACCAAAATGTAATACATTGCGTTCGTTGACGTTGTAGAATAAATACATTATTGCCTTAATTGATAAGTTTCATTGAAGATATAGTGATGGCAATATTTTTCTCAATTAAAGGTATCATATTGAAAAAAGATTCCAAAAAGATTATGTGAGCAAGGTGGATATTAGAGATTTATGGCGGAAATTTTTGTTCCTTTACATTAACCCCTAAATGACAGAGGGGATAAGGGCAAAACCTAGATGTGTTATAAAATATTACTTCTGCAACTTTGATGAAGTTTGGTCCAAAAGGGAAAATGAGAAGTATGATGTTTAGTAATTATCCGTATGGTCAAACTTCCAAAAATAGTTTTAGAATGATACTCATTTAATGAATTTCGAAGCATTTACAATTTACCAAAATTACAAATTTTATTTTTAAGAATTGAAATTTGGTATGATTGGTTAAAACTAGACATTCTATTCTAAAATTTAAAAAGATTTTTTTTCAAATGAGAGAATATTATTAGTTTCCCAAAATAGTAATTTTTAAAACACTAGGACAATACTGAGGTCTTTGTCTTTGAAAAATTCATTAATGAACCTTAATATTGCAAAGGAAATGTATTAAAAAACACTAGAACGTGATCTATACCCCCAATTTCGACAAAAAATCAAAACTTGAAAAATGTAATTTTCTACCCATGGGCAATCAAAGAACCAATGTTGTTTGGGCTGCGACCAAAAAATGGTCGATCAATCACTTAGGGGTTAAACGTCCCTTCAAATGGCGAGTTTCCAGTAATTTCTTGTGAGTTTCGTTGGTTGATTAAAATGGAGCTTGAGGTGTGGCTGGAATATGCATTCAACATGGTTTGCAAGTGGATAAAATGACATCAACGAGAATATTCCAAAAGATTCTATAATATTCCAAAATAATATTAAATACTTGAAAAGATCCCAAAAGATTCCATTTAAATATATTATAATACTTTTGGTATTTCCCCTATTTATTATATTTTGTCATTTAATCAACTGCTTTACAACATTACACACTTTTTTTGTTCAAAACTATGACACCTATAGTGCGAAGACACCCTTAATCAATTGAATTTCATATCTCCCATTGCAAATTTGGAAAAGCACTTTCTGAGAGCACTGTAGAGGAATTATTCTTTTAAAATTCTAGGAGACTTCATCGATCAACGTCAAAAATGTTATGTTTACATTGTATTGTACATGTTGGAGGGCTCTTTCAAACAATTGTTCCCTATATTCCTACTAGATGGACAACTTAGCTTAGTTTTTTCATATTTTAATGTATATGCTTTAGTGTCCGTCCAAAATAGATGTTCTCTACATTCTTAACAAAAAGACAATATGGCTTGACTCTTAACAATATAATTTTCATAATGGATAAATGGATGCATGATCATACAAACAACTGTCAACTCAACTAAACTATGAGCCATTCATGTATTCAATGTTGACATGTTTGTGTGATGATGTGACATGTTTATGTGGAACCTAATCTAATATGTTGACTCATGTGATAAGTTCTTTGTTATAGCATACAAACAATTGCAAAGGCACATGGGCTCTAATTGAAGCTTATATTTGATAATAGAATATTCATTTTGAACATACAATATAACTGATGGAATAGGTCGTCATTTTTTGTCATATATCCAATTGTGTAGCATTTGATTAGAACCACTATTGAAAATACCACTATTGATGAAAAAATCAATGTAGTTAAAAGTGTAAAGTAATGTGATTATATATACTATAGTGGCATATCAAAAATGTAAGTGTCTATATAAGGGTAGAAAGTGGCAATTTAAAAATAACCTACATTTATTGGCCGATATATTAATCAAAATTATCTTATGACTTAGAGCAGCTCCACCGCAGCCCTCTCAGAGTCTCTCACACTCCAGAACTTAGTGAGCACAAAAACCGGACAAATTAAGCTCTATGCCGATATTGGTATGGAACAAGAGAGATCATGAGTAGTAAGCAAAAAAACCTGAAAAATTAAGGTCTACGTCGATTGATACAAAAGTGCTTTAGAGAGACAATGTTGAGAGGTACAAGAAAGTGCTTTGGAGAGACAATGCTGAGCAACACAAGAAAACATTTTTGAGAGACAATGTTGAGACGCACAAGAAAGTGCGTTGGAGCGATAGTGTTGAGAGGTACAAGAAAGCATTTTTGAGAGATGGTGTTGAGAGGCACAAGAAAGTGTTTTGGAGAGAGCGTGTTGAGAGGTACAAGAAAGAGCGTTGGAGCCATATTGTTGAGAAGTATAAAAGTATGTTTTGGAGAGATAGTGTTGAGAGGCACAAGAAAGAGTGTTGGAGCCATATTGTTGAGAGGCATAAAACAATGTTTTGGAGAGAGTGTTGAGAGGCACAAGAAAGTATTTTTGAGAGATGGTGTTGGGAAGCACAAAAAAGCATTTTTGAGAGACAATGTTGAGAGGTACAAGAAAATGCTTTGGAGAGACAATGTTGAATGGGACAACAAAGCGCATTCACTTGGAGCAATATTGTTGAGAAGCATATAAAACAACATTTTTGAGAAGCATAAAACAACATTTTCGAGAGACAATGTTGAGAGGAACAAAAAAGTGCTAGAGCGACGTTGTTGAAAGGCACACAAAAGCGCGTTGGAGCGACTCACACTGTTGAGAGGCATAAGACATTCATTTGTTTAACGAGGCAAAGTTGAGAGGCATAAGAAAGTGCATTGGAGATTCCGGCATTGGTGAACACACGCAACAAGGACACACCCACTGGACCCACCCATTACATCTATATAACTGTACTTAGTACATCTAATAGTATACTAAGTTACACTCTTAGGTCGTAAGTTAGGTTATCCCAATAGGTGCAAATCAAAAACTTAAGGTGTCATCCCATCTCTCTTCCATAAGAGAAGATAAAATGTTATGACCAAATAATTTAGTTTTAATTTATGCGATTTTAGCTTTTGTAACATGGTATGAGAGTAGGCTATTTCATCTTGAAAGATGAAAATGTTTATTCACCTTCATCTTCTATCTTTTGAAATAATTATAAAACTAACTAAATAAAATTTAAGAAATTAATGAGTATTGTAATTTTGACATTATAATCTTGTCACAATTGGATGATGACTTGATATGGGTACCTCCTCCAAAAATAGTGTGATTTTTGAGAAACATCTTTTTGGTAAGAAGAAAACATTGAAAAATTACAAAAATTAGAGGGTGTTAAAGACACCATCGCTACAACTATATACTTGGTTTTAAAAATGGAATTTCTAACACACATAAAATGAGTTAGACATAAGTCACACTATGTGAGATGCATAAAAATGGTACCCATATTAGGCCTTCCCCCAATTCAATACATCAAACTTAAGAAATATCACAAAATCTGATGGAAATTACTCTAAGTTTCGAAGCACAGTTTAAAATTAGTTTTAAAATCTGAAAAGTTATTAAAAGTAATTAAAGGTATATAGGTTTTACCTTCAATACCACCAACAAATGCATAGGGAATAATTACCCACGTTCTAATCACAGGTCTTGGTATTAAGGAGGAATGGTAAGATAAAGACACTATAGACGCCAACCTAATATAATTTACCTTCGATTTTTTTTTTGCACACCCTATACATTAGTCCCATGAGGAAACAAAGAAGAAATTAAATCTAAACTAAAAATATATTTATAGTTGATTCTTAAAGTATGTTCCAATAATCAAAGATTACCTTTTACAGGTCTAATCAAATAGATCAATTATAATATCCCGCAATGTAATATTCCAAGAAGATCATTCAAATTATTGAAATCTGAAGACAATAATTTACATGATGATGACGGCATGTCATTACTATCAACTTTATTACAATTATCTCTTACATTTGACAATTTAATTCATGTTGAGAATCAACTTTATAATTCTGGGCCCATTCCTATTCTATATTTTGAACCTGCACCACATATGCTTATGCAACATCAAATCCAAGTCAGTTAATAATCAATTTGAAATTCCAAGTATATCCAAAATATAGCCCTCTCAAGTCCCAACCGATTATATCTACATCTACATATATTACCATTTCAAATACCACAAACTATAGGTCTCGAGTGGTGAAAGATATATCCCACAATTTATATTAAAATTATATACGTACAATGAGCTTAATCCAAAAGAAGTTCTGATTCAAGGACATCAAATATCACTACCACATACTTAGGCAGTTACCGTGAATCACCGTTTTCCATTGACTTGTCATTTTTTGGATCCATCTCAATTCATCCATAAAGGTAGACTTAGTACAAAAAAACTATATCCAAAAGAAAACTATGGATGTATACCAGTTTAGATTCATTTTATAAACATCTACCGTTAGAACTTGATTCCATATCCTACAAAGAATCATTACAAGGTTTTCAATCAATCCAATGCTACTCAGGGAGTTATCAATGTTGAATTTCAGTGATTAATCAAGAATAATACATGGGAACTTACTACTCTACACTCCAACCGTACCACAATAGGATGTAAGTGGATTTTCAAAACAAAATATGGTCCTACAAATGGAATTGTTAAATGGAAGGTTTGGTACGGATGATTGGATCCCTATCTTCCATTAAATTGGTGAAAGCCCGCTTTAAAAAGCCAAGCATGTTCGTTAAACACTTGGGCTTGCTTTCCCTATAGAAAACTACTTGCATAAAATCACGTTACCAGAACTGGCCATTCATAGCAGTGTAGTGCATTGTTAATGGTAAGAGGGAAATGCACTAGAATGTAGAACGTGGGTTTGAATGTCAAACGTGAGGAACTCACCCTGCGCATTTAATGCCGGGTTATACACTTGCTCTCATGCGTGACTCGATATTTTATTGCTCATGTTACCGTCCTATGAAATATCATGTTACACAATCATGCAAGTGCATAAACCCATATATATATATATATATATATATATATATATATAGCTATGGACTATCTTGCGACTGGCAAACTGCCCCCACTCAATTGTAGAGCTCGCAACATAAACTCTAAGCAAGAGAGATGAACTCACTAAATAATGGTAAGTTTATAGAGTGCGAGATAAAGGTTTGGTGTGCAAATGACTTAGTTTCTTAGTATGTTCACAACTTTGAGGTCTATTATCGTACACTGTAAAAAGTTTATTGCATATGAGAAAGGTGAGGCTAAAATTGCTTAGACTAAGAAGAGGGAAGCACAACATGGAGCCAATGTATTGAAGTCACTATTAAAAGATCTTTGAGATTGAAGATACACAATCACCATGCATAATGTTTTTACTAGTGTGGAACTCTTTAGATATTTGGAGTCAAAGGGCATATATGCAACACGGTCAATTAGGGCTAATAGAGTGGATCTCCCTAAGGAACTGATTAACAAGAGTCATTGTTAAAAAAAGAACCCTTGTGGCACTTTCAACTAGAAGAGTCATGATGAAAGCAGAGTTGCTTTTGTCGAATGGATGGACAAGAAGCATGTCTTCATACATCACACTCTATTATATCTTTTAGAGAAGATGAAAAATTCATACATTTTGCAAGAAGAAGGTAGATGAGGAGGAAGCACAAGTGACTACTACTCCTATCTACATTGAGTACACTCTCTACATGAGAGGTATAGATGTAGTTGGCCAACTTTGGGCAATTTATTCTTCTTTAGACAAAAGCCACAAATAGTGGTAGAGGTTATTGGATTTCTTACTAGATGTTACTACTTATCCTAGAGTATATCAAAACCATTAAGTATGTCATAACCATAAGTACCATCACCTATGTTGCATCATATTCATATATGGTTGTCATAACCAATATGAATATGCTGCAAGCTTGCCTTTTCAAAACGGCGAAAAGCCCGTTTTATTTTTTTAACAACTGGACAAGTTCCATTGAAAAGGGTATCATGCAACAGCTAAGGTAATAGAGAGGAAAATGCCCACTTTGAAAAGCAGTATCATACTAGAACGAAGCCCATTGCAAGTAATAGCACCTACAGTACATTCAACACAAGGTATTGGTATATACAAAGGGCCTTAGTAGTCTCATTCTGTTTTCTCCTCACAATTTTCTTTTCTCCAAAGTCCATACTCAAATAAAAAATCATTCTTAAAAAATACAAAGTTTGTAAACGAGAGAGCGGTGATAGCCGCAACGGAAACCTTGACACTCAGATGAATAAACCAGTTAGAAAACTAAAACCCTAAGTCCAAATATCTGAAACCAGATTGAACCTAATAGACAAACTGTGCTGAAATGCCTGAAAACCTGAAATCCAGGGAATTAAAACGAGGGCAAATAACAACAACGCAAGCGTCCAAATAAAAGCCTTCACAGCCAGGTCACCCAAGGCAACACTACACAACCTCAATAAACAAAGCTACAAAGACTAAGAGGGGAGAAGAAAACAAACAAACAGTGGAAGAAAAACCAACCTAGTCAACAGCCAAGAGGAGAAGGACCGCCCTTAAAGGGCAAATAACAACAACGTAAGCGTCTAAATAAAAGCCCTCACATCCAGGTCACCCAAGGCAACACTACATAACCTCAACAAACAAAGCCACTAAAACTAAGAGGGGAGAAGAAAAAAAACAAACAACGGAAGAAAACCAACCTAGTCAACAGCCAAGAGGAAAAAAGACCCCTTAATCGATTAAAGACCAACATGGGAGACCAATAGACAAATTGTGCTATATTAGTAAAAGTGTTGTTTTCTAAACATGATGGATAGTCCCTTCTTGAACGGGGCAGGTACAAGAGGGAGCCATATTAGTGAAGTCACTAATAAAAGATCTATGGTATAGAGGACATACAATCAATAATCTTTTACTATCAATTAGGTATTTGGAGTCAAAGGCTACATAATTATGCAACATGGACAATTACATGCAATAGGGCTAATAGAGTGTATCTTGTTAAGGATTGAACTAACAAGACATTATTCAAAATGAACCCTTGTGGCACTTTCAATTAGAGGATTCATGATGAAGGAAAACTTGATCTTGTTCAATAGATGTACGAGAAGCATGTCCTCATACTCTCATCACATTCTTTACCTATTAGAGAAAATGAGAAACATACATTTTGCAAGAAGAAGGTCCAGTTGATTGGGGGGACGTGCAAATGACTACTATTGGCTAATTCTCTTTGAGTACACTCTAAACATGAGAGGTGTACATGTGGCTAACCAGCTGAGGGAAATTTACTCTTGTTTCGACAAAAGCCACAAATAGTGGCATAAGTTGTTGAATTTCTTATTAAACACTATTGTAGTGACGTGTACCTTATCCACATGCTCTTTTTTTGGCACTTTTCAAATCTAAAACCCTATCCCACCAAAATTTTCAGATGGTGATGGCCACCATATTGGTGGATAGATGGGTGGAGACGAAAGACTATGTTTCCACTTTCATGAGGGATATGCCAATACTCCAAGGTCCTCAGAAGTGGAACCACATACATTATTGTATAATGTGTGAGAAAAAAACCAAGTTCTTTGTGCAAAATGTGGGTGGTAGAGTATGTGTCTTGGGAGTTGCTACATCAAGGTTCATAGCCCTTGTGGGGCATGGGTTAGATAACAATAGAAATCAAAGGCTAGCAGTTAGTCCAACCCTTGTGATCACGTTCGACTCGCTTTATAGAGTTAAACTTGATATTCATTACTTTGAGAGATTAGGGACCTCTCAAAATAAACATATCGATTTAGGTTGATTTAGGTGCCCGTGACTGAAAGCAGCGATTTCCATTAAAATGAGAGTAAGAATGCTTTTAAAATTGAGACTAATAGGTCGAATCGACCTAAATAGATTGAAAAGACAAACTTAATTTGACTATTTAGGTCGAATCGACCTAAATAGCTCGAAAAGACTAACAAAATTGTGACTATTTAGCTCGATTCAACCTAAATAGTCCAATTAAGTTTGTCTTTTCAATCTATTTAGGTCGAATCGAGCTAAATAGTCACAATTTTGTTAGTCTTTTCGAGCTATTTAGGTCGATTCGACCTAAATAGTCAAATTAAGTTTGTCTTTTCAATCTATTTAGGTCGATTCGACCTAAATAGTCTCAATTTTAAAAGTCTTCTTACTCTCATTTTAATGGAAAGTGCTGTTTTTCCAACAATTTTTCTTCATTGTCAATTTTATTTCATGCTCCTCTACCTCTCAAATTCAGAGAATTCTCTCAATATAATGAATATCATGTTGTTATTGTAGAGTTATTGTAGAGTTATTATAGAGTTATAAGGGCAGGTGCTCATAATTAGTATAATAGTATCAAGTGGGCTCCTAATAAAGTGCCAAATGGAAAATTACTCTTTTTTGGCAAGGTGCCCAATAGTTATTTTATAGCTACCTATCCCTTTTTAGAAACTGCCCAAATTGTGAATGCTATTTGAAGTCCAATCAAGATATAAGTTTGAGATTTTGTGATTCCTAATTTACTTTTTTCCAATGGGTTGCATCAAACGTTGGATTTCACTTTATTTTTTTCAGATGTGGTTCAAATTATCCTAAATTTGCAATCTCTTGTCATAGTTTAGTGAAAGCTGGAATATTAGTGCCTCTCATGTCACTAACTATAGCTCCAAGAAATCTGAATTTTTTTGTGCATACTCTATGCTTGATGACAATAACATTGAACAAAAGTTGCCAACAAAGTAAATTTTTCCTTGAGCATCAAGATTTGGTCAATGTTATTGGATTGTCAAATTCAGTAGTAAACCCACCAATTTTGTTTTCTATTTTGTTATAATCTGAGAATTTGTAAGTCGTAGTGAAACCAAATTTGATACACATGTTGTTGACACCCTCCCCTCAAAGATCCTATTGTTAGATTACCTATTTACCTCATAGACTTGTAATTTTTGTTTGGAATAGCAAATATTGTAACTATCCAAAATTGCCTCTTGTTTGTGTGAAAATGGCTGTCTTTTAAGGGTTATAAAAAATATTTATAAACATCATGCTTGATATAAATTACAACAAACATTGGTCTTATGCACATACAAAGTCTAGTTTAACCACAAGTTAAGTACCCTCACCTATGTACAACGACAAGATTGAAAGTTCAAACTATAGTGGTGGATGGCCACGAGGAAATATACTATCCATACACGTAGGGATTATATACTTAGAAAATTCAAATATAGAAACTGTCTCTATTTAACTTTTTTTGCCAGTCTTTTGACGCTCTTTTAGTCATTTGTTTGTTATATGAAATTTGACACTCTTTTCAATGTTCTTCTAATATATCACAATGAACGCTCTATTGGAAATTATTTGACATTTAAGTATCAAAAAGTGATTTTGCACTTTCTTTGGTCATTTTAGCAAAAAAAAATTGTCAATTAAAACTATAAAAACAAATCTTTTGTTTGTTAGTGAAAAGTGGATTTTATTTTTGGAAAGAGCTAAAATTTCATTTTAAAGTTGAGTTTAGTCCTCAAACCCTTGCCTACAAACTATTTTCTTGATCCGCATTTTGCATTATATTTGGTTAAAGACTAAAGTT
Organism: Pohlia nutans; assembly: GCA_022496805.1. NCBI lineage: Eukaryota > Viridiplantae > Streptophyta > Bryopsida > Bryales > Mniaceae > Pohlia > Pohlia nutans. Next base: position 39,294,654 of record CM040085.1, read on the forward strand.
GCGTGACTCACGTTGCTCTAGCCCGCACCTCTTGCGCAACAGCAAGACACTCCATGCTTAGTCATATAGCCAATTTGAATATGCTGCAAACTTGCCTTTTCAAAACTTTGAAAAGCCCTTTTCTTTTATTTTTAACAATTGGGCAACTTTCATAACATGCAATAGTCAAGGCGCCAGATAGGAAAAGGCTCGTCTTTGAAAAGCAGTTTCATACTAGAACAGAGCCTATTGCAAGTAACAGCACCTACGATACATTCAAAACAAGGTATCGGTATATACAAAGGGCCCTGGTAGTCTTATTTTGTTTTCTCCTCGCAATTTTAATTTCTCCAAAGTTCAAATTCAAAAATAAATCATTGTAAAATATCACTTGAGAGTTTGTAAGCGAGAGAGCATGGAGAGAAGAATGAAGATAGCCGCAAGGTAAACCTTGACACTGAGATGAAGGAACCAGTTAGACCACTAAGACCCTAAGTCTATATATCCGAAACCACAACCTAATAGACAAACTGTGCTGAAGACTTGAAATCTAGGGAATTAAAAAGAAGGGAAATAACAACTAGACAAGTGTCCAAATAAGAGCCCTCATGGCCAAGTCACGCAAGGAAACACTACACAACCTCAACAAACAAAGCCACTAAGACTAAGAAGGGAGAGGAAAAAATCAGACCAAGGAAGAATAACCAACCGGGAGTCAACATCCAAGAGGGGAAGGACCCCTTAATCCGTCAAGGACCAACAGTGGAGACCAATAGGCAAACTATGTTGTATTAGTAAAAGTGTCGTTTTCTAAACATGATGGATAGTCCCTTCTTGAAAGAGGGAGGCACAAGAGGGAGCCATTGTAGTGAAATCACTATGAAAGATCTTTGGTATAGAGAGCACATAATCACCATGGATAAATTTTTACTATCTGACAATGTAGTTAGAGCTCTTCAATTAGGTATTTGGAATCAAAGGCTACATAATTATGCAACACGGGCAATTACATGCAATAGGGCTAATAGAGTGGGTCTTGTTAACTAAGGATTTAACTAACAAGACATTATTCAAAATGAACCCTTGTGTCACTTTCAACTAGAGGATTCATGATGAGGGCAAACTTGCTCTTGTCCTATGGATGGACAAGAAGCATGTCCTCATACTCGCATCGCATTCTTTACCTATTAGAGAAGATGAGAAACATACATTTTGCAAGAAGAAGGTACAATTGATGGGAGGACACACAAATGAAGTCCTACTACTCTAATTCTCTCTGAGTACACTCTAAACATGAGAGATGTAGATGTGGTTATCCAACATCTAAACATGAGAGGGAAATTTACTCTTATTTGGACAAAAGCCACAGGTGCTCATAATTAGTATCGAATGGGCTCCAATATAGTGCGAAATGGAAAATTACTTTTTTTTGGCAAGGTGCCCAATAGTTATTTTATAGCTGCCTATCCCTTTTTAGGAATTGCCCAAATTGTGAACGCAATTTGAAGTCCAATCAAGATATAAGTTTGAGATTTTATGATTTTTGAATTTACTTTTTCCAATGGCTTGTATCAAACGTTGGATTTCACTTTACTTTTTTCAGATGTGGTTCAAAATATTCTGAATTTGCAATCTCTTGTCACAGTTTAGTGAAAGCTAGAATTTTAGTGCCTCTCATGTCATTAACTATGGCTCCAAGAAATGTGACTTTTTATTGTGCATACTCTCAACTTGATGACAATCACATTGAAATAAAGTTGCCAACAATTTAGATTTTCTTTGAGCATCAGGACTTGGTCAGTGTTGTTGGATTGTCAAATTCAATAGTAAACCCACTAGTTTTATTGTCTATTTTTGTTATAATCTAATAATTTGTAAGTCATATTGAAACCAAATTTGATACACATGTTGATACCCTCCCCTCAAAGATTCTATTGTTAGATTACCTCATAGACTTGTACTTTTTGGTTGGATCAACAAAGATTGTAACTAGCCGAAATTGCCTCATGTTTGAATGAAAATGGCTATGTCTTTTAAGGGTTTAAATTTTTTTATGAACATCATGCTTTATATAAATTACAACAAATATTTGTATTATGCACATACATAGTCTAGTTTTACCACAAGTTAAGCACCCTCATTTATGTACAACGACAAGATTGAAAGTTCAAATATAGTGGTGGATGTCCAAGAGGAAAAAACTATTTGTTCATGTAGGGGTTATAAGTCTTAAAAAATTCAAACCTTGACAATCTATTGACCTTTTTAATGGCACTCTTTTGACGCTCTTTTGGACATTTGTTTATTATATGAAATTTGACACTCTTTTCAATGCTCTTCTAATATATCACAATCAACGCTCTATTTGACATCAAAGTATTGAAAAAGGATTCTGCACTTTTTTTGTCACTTTAGTAATAGAAAATTGTCAAGAAAAGTGTAAAAACAACTTTGTTGTTTGTTAGTGAAGAGGGCATTTTCATGGTACGGGTGAGTGAAAAAGTAGTACAAAGTGATGAATTTTTGAGAAAATAGACTTTGGGAAATTCTAGTTAATTTATTGTAAATGATGGATGTAGGAGATTTTGAAGGTTTAGGGGTATGAGGGATATCCACACAATGATATTTTGGTTTGGTTTATTTTTGGGTTAGTGCTCCACTACGACCATATTAGTAAAAAAATACGGTGTGGTGTTTCAACTAAATGTAGTGTAAAATGGACCGTATATAATTTGAATTTCATTATTAAAATTTTTAGGTGGTCTAATGTGATTAAATGTTGAATAATTACAAAGTTATTTTCTATAATTAAAATCCTTCCATTCCATGATAATTTATTAATAAGCCTCAAAAATTTAAGAATGGAAAAATGTGCAAGATCATGAAACTCATATGAAGGGTTTGTGATATTTAATGATATATATCATGAAATTTAGTGATATAGTGAAACATGAAAATCAACTTTTTTTTGGGTAGGTACTGAAAAGTGGACTTTCTTTGGGGAAAGAGCCAAGTTTCAATTTTATGGTTTCAGAATTTAGTCCCCAAATCCCAGCCTACAAATTTTTTTTCTTGATCTGCATTACGCATTAACCCCTAAATGCCTAGAGCCCTCTCCAAATTTGGCAGTTTTGCAAAGATGCATTATAAAATGCAACCTAGAGGGATATTTTGAACTTGATATATGAATAAAAGTTGTAAATTATGAATTTTAGATTCTATCCATACGGTTAGATCTATGATTGCTATTACCAATAATTTTATATAAAATTTGAAACATGAAATTCAAAATTATTTTATAATTCGATTACGAATAAGATATTGACAATCTACGGATGAAATTTATTGTGATTGGTTGAAATGTAATACTCTAAGTGTAGTGATTTTTGGAGATTTTTTGGTTGCTTAATTTTATGAGTTGACTTTTTTTAGAGCACTTTTACACTAAAATCTTCAAAATTTTGGGTGAATCACTACATGAAATGAGGCATAAAAAATTCACAAATCATACCCTTTCTAATCGGATCACAAATGTGTGAAGCTAACTTCCCATAGAATCCACTGTAAAAATTCCACACTGCAAAAAGTGCATGACGGATGAGAAATTTTGGATGAAATCAGTACATCGTCCAAAAAATGGACGCTTAGGCAGTTAGGGGTTAAGAAGGATACTTTGAACAAAAAGGAGGGTGAATCCCCCTTAAGTGCATCGAGAATCCTAAACATCATACTTGTTAAAGAAACATAATTCAATGACATTCGTGGAATTTTAGTCTTCCAGCAGAGGTCACCCAATTTAAATCTCATATCTTGAGTTTAGAACTCTAAGTATTATATGTGAAAGTTCAAGTTTTCAAAATCTAATTATAGGCAATTGAATATAAGGTGTATGTCCCTATGAGGCTATGACTGCTCATGTACTAGTGATTGTAAACCTAATTTTGCTCCCATGACTATGCACCAAAATCAATTGAGAATAGTAATAGGAATCAACAATAAAATTCCAGGTTCTTAGATATGATTGCTCATCAAAATCAATTCTCAACAATATTAAAAATAAACAATTAAATTAAATACCCCTTTGAATCTATATGTAAAAAGAGGCAATTTCAAATTATATGCACTTGTAATAATAGTACCTTCTTGAATAAAAGGAAAACTTCATCTTTGTGATTGCGACCGGTGAAGTTCTCCTTTTATTCAAGAAGGTACAACTGAAAATAAATAAATAAATGAATGAATGAATGAATGAATGAATGAATGAATGAATGAATGAATGAATGAATGAATGAATGAATGAATGAATGAATGAATGAATGAATGAATGAATGAATGAATGAATGAATGAATGAATGAATGAATGAATGAATGAATGAATGAATGAATGAATGAATGAATGAATGAATGAATGAATGAATGAATGAATGAATGAATGAATGAATGAATGAATGAATGAATGAATGAATGAATGAATGAATGAATGAATGAATGAATGAATGAATGAATGAATGAATGAATGAATGAATGAATGAATGAATGAATGAATGAATGAATGAATGAATGAATGAATGAATGAATGAATGAATGAATGAATGAATGAATGAATGAATGAATGAATGAATGAATGAATGAATGAATGAATGAATGAATGAATGAATGAATGAATGAATGAATGAATGAATGAATGAATGAATGAATGAATGAATGAATGAATGAATGAATGAATGAATGAATGAATGAATGAATGAATGAATGAATGAATGAATGAATGAATGAATGAATGAATGAATGAATGAATGAATGAATGAATGAATGAATGAATGAATGAATGAATGAATGAATGAATGAATGAATGAATGAATGAATGAATGAATGAATGAATGAATGAATGAATGAATGAATGAATGAATGAATGAATGAATGAATGAATGAATGAATGAATGAATGAATGAATGAATGAATCAATAAATGAATCAATAAATAAATGAATAAATAAATAAATAAATAAATAAATAAATAAATAAATAAATAAATATATGAAATAGGAACACAAGCCACAACTGAAGGATAGTTGTAAGGCCATATTCGTTATATAGACTTTTTGCAGTCTCATTTTTATCTTTGATCCAAAGATAAACCGTTTTATCTCTTTACTAGTATTTTTTTATAAATATTTAACAACACCAACTTTTAGAATTTCATTACAGAATCACTATTTGTGCATTATTTATTTTTCGTTTCAATTATTATTTTTTAAATGAATTTTTGAATAACTAGCATTTTGTCTCAAAATCTGCGAAACGTCTCAATATAACGAATATGGCCTTTTGTGAGCAATAATAGATTGCCCTATATCAAAATTTGGCCCTTTGAAAGACTCGATTTTATAAAATGTGACTGTTCTATGTAAAAAGACTTTGACATGCTCAAGTATTATTTTCTTTTTTTTACACAGTTAGGGAGAAGCACACAAGTTCACAAACATAGCTTAACCCCTAAAGGACCAGGACCGTATTCTCACAAAAAACCATGAAAAACGCAGCATTTGGAAGTTGCAGAAGAAATCATATGTTTTTTAGTTTTTTCATCATTTAACCGTAAGATCTAATACCCAACTTGAATTTTCATGTGAGCACAAAACTTGAGAGCAAAATGACCATTAGATTCTTAGATTATACGGATCAAAGTTGCAAAAGAAGATTTTTTGGGGTTCAATTCGGTGACAAATTTGAACTTTAGAAATTAATATCTTTTTTTTGAATGGGTTAGAAATTCAATGAATGGCAAGGCCATGTTAACAATTGAGTTAAGTCTTCAAATATAAAATCTTGTAAGAAAAAAGCTCATATTAATTTTTTCATAAAACAATTACTAGAAGTGGGTACAAAGTGAAAGGAAAAAGAAAATCATTAATAAGTTTGACATGGAATTGTAAAATGTCAATCTTAACGGTGAGAATGTTTTACTTGGAAATCTTCACCTAGTGCCTTTTATTTCATTAAAAAATATTGAAAATTGAGTTTAGAAATGAGCTTCAAAGTTTTTTTTGTCCAAACTGCCCAAAAAATAGATCTCCTCATAACTTTTATCCCATTGCTCAAAATGGGTAGATTTAAAGCTTTCATGATCAACCAATCATGAATCAAAAAAGAAATTTTGAAAAAGAGTAAAAAATAAAAAAATTCTTGCTGCCCGATCTCGCTTCAAAAACTTCAAATGCTTATAACTTTTGCAATACTTATCGGAATGACATGAAACGAAGTGCGACATGTAGAGTGTAGTTTTTGGAAGCTACACTGAAATTTTCATTGAAATTTTTAAAAATATGAGGTCCCTGGAGGCTGCCCAAAAAGTGGAACGACCAGAATATGGTCGCTCAAAAATTTAGGGGTTAAATATAGATTCCAAATGAGCACAAGTCCATTTTTTTGAGAAATGACACCCGGTTGTCATTATCATTAATATAATTGCAACATGCATCAATTGTCTATTACAAAGAGTCTGAATGGTCAAAGGATGTTCCTCTCGTTTTCTTGCTCCACAAAACGTACTAGCTAGACTCTAGGACAGTCTCTTTGTCCACAGTGATTCACGGGTATGATCGTGAATTGGAGACATTATGCAATCAAAAACTATGTATCAAGTGGACGGTAAGGTGATCGAGATTGGGTACTCAAAGCAGCGGGATTCAACAATTGCTGCCCTGTATAAATATAACAGTTGCATATATTTAACCCCTAAACATATCGATTCTTTGAACATTAGTAGATGCTAGCCTCAAAGATAGATATTAGCATGACTCAGATGTACATGAGGTGTGGACCATTGCAAGCATAAAATCTACCCAACAAATTTGACATACTTGCAGTTGGAGGCCTCTTCAATATTATCAACAACTCCTTATCATAAGAGAACTATTGTAATTGGTAGAGAATTTAATAGTCTTATAAAGGTGACTTGGATGAAAGTCATCCGAAATTGTATGAGAAAGTTGCAAGACTTTGAATCTGTTCGTGATCCAGTTTCTGGACGCTGGGAGGTTTAGGAGTTAAACAACGCCGAGACGCAGTTCATATACAAAACATATATAATTTCTTCATCGTTCCTATACCATATATATAAATAATGTAGCTTGCAGCAGCGAGTGAACAGGCCCAATTGATTGCGTTGTTGTCAGAGTTTGAAACTGGTGCCTTGAGTCCCTTCACGGATGACGCGGAGCAGCAACTCTTTCAGAGCCTCGTCTTCACTCTCGGGCCGGGGCTCGGAGCCGGCGACCACCAAACTGTGCTTCTGCGATAATTCTCAACATTTTCAAGTCAGGATTACATTTTCAAGCTGGCATTTTTATTGTTGCGGAAGATATGATTCAGATGGGACCAAATTTTATATCAACGAAATCATCAGTGAAGAACATTCATTTGCATATGTTGGGGAAAAAACAAATGAATTTGAACCAAAGGAAGTCCACATATAACCCACTCAAAATTGCTGAGTGAGAGAATCATGAGGCCCAATTTGGGATTCTTGGTCCTTTACGGGCTAACCGTGGCGCGAAATGTGTAATTATAACTTAGTTGAGGTTAGATCAAATCGGTTTTAAAAGGTTACTTTTAGTACAGGATCTTTTATACTGACTGTGAAGAAAGTACCAAGGGATTGTCGTGCGAAATGTCCTCGATTGAGCTCATTCCTGGTATTTGCATACAATTCCCTGAGACGGTGGCATCATGACAGGTGGGTTGCTGCTCATCTCCGAGGCAAGACCGTCGGTTTGAAGAAGTTCCCATACAGTCATGCTTACTGGCCAGCTACATGATAGAGTGACTGTCTCTCTGTTTTCAATATTCAGATTCGAAATTTAGGACCAAAGTTGACTCATCCTACAGAAGAGTCGAAAACTTTCGGGCCCTATTTCTTGACATGGTGGGTCTACCTAGACTAACTTGGGGTCGCAGAATTTCCCAAAAAATGCATCTAGACCCCAGAAAATGAGCTAGAAAACCAGATAAATTGGCTGGTACCAGCATGAGTGTAGTTTCGCCGCCCTAGCCCAGAAGATTCGCACTCATGCATGAAATACTCAATCAAACTAGACCACATCTATATTATAGTTACGAGTTTGACACAATTAAAACCATGTCCGGAACCCTCCATGTACATGAAGCATCCGAAACTGAAATTGTGTACGAACGGGGTCAAAATTACTTGATCTTCATGCAGCCTAATACAGATTTCTAAAGCCAGACGTACCTTTCCAGAACGCGGTAGAATTGCGCGCAATGACTCGAGACAGATGTCGAGCTCGGCGTTCGCGAGTCGACGCCTTGCGCGAATCTCGTCATCTACGACGCCATGCCTTCGCTGCCCCTCGCCTGCAATTAGTGAAACATCGTCCTCGATTCCAGATTCTAATGACATACCTGAAATATCGTCTGTAATATCTTGCACGTACTTCTCAGCACCCTGCCCAGAGTTGGATAAGCTACCAATTCCAGAAGCCATTGTATGCAGGTCCGTGAATGAGTTTCCTGCAAAATTCAAGGTCGCCAGTTAAGCGTATAATTTGCGTAAGCCCCAGGGTGAAGCACTCACGAAATCTTCAAATCGACTCGACTTAAATAAATAGGATATTTTTTGTTCATTTCAGATAAAATTTTGCAATCTTCAGGAAATAAAATAGGTGTATTTTTTAAATTTATATAATATCTTTACGTGGATATTATGGTAAACTTTGGAATATTCCTTTATATCCATAGCCCCAAATAAATACCTGGTTAACCCATGTGCATACAGAAAATAATTATAAGTGCCCGAGTCCCTGTGTGTATATGGTTGTGAAGTGACGATTCCAAGCTTGTGTGTTTCCCCGAGGCTCAAATCAAACCAATCTCCCTGCCAGAATTACTATAGAGACCACAACATAATATTCATTAAAATGAGAGAATTCCAGAATAATGAGAGTCCAAAAAGTGTTAACCCAACCCAAATCGGAGCACTAACCATTCCAGAAATAAGCTGAAACAATAGAAAATGGACACATTGAAGATCAAATTGAGTACATTTAATACAAGTGGGCAATAAAAGATTAAAGAAGTGACATCTATTTATAGTAAGTATAAAACGAATATACATTTTTTGTGTTTTTGTATTGCGGGACTGTAATTGAATCATGATAATGTCTCATAATGCGAGGAAAAAGAATGGGCGCAGCGCAAAATCCTATATAAAAACATCAGCTCCACATTTTTTTATAAGTCTGTATAGTAATCGCAAATAAAATGCCTAGCGGTATCATGAATGTGATCGGCTCTTAAGTTCAGCTAGTGCCTTCAAGATCGCAGGACCACGAGTATAGCCGGTCCACTTCGAACATCGTTGTTGCGCAATCTCTCGCCTCTGTTGCTGCAGCATCCGTTGCTCCCACGCATCCCAAACAGGAGCGGAGCTCCTTCTGGGTAGAAGTCCGTCGTGTGACTGAGTCTCTCGAAGACCCTCATTCAATGAAGGGTGACGAGTACGCAAGGGCGCACGAGGAGGCACATCAACACGGGCTTGAATTAGAGGAGGCGGGTTTGATGACAGCATCGCAGGGGGCTTTCCGATAGCATTTAAAGTAGTAGATGACTTGCATCTATTCCGCATGTCGGAACCTTGCAATACACTGAAATGTATAAGAAAATCGCAAGTCAAGTCCTTGGAAGAGAAATAATAGTGGGGGAAAAGAAAGTATTCGTACCTCTACAGAATCAATTGGGCATGCAACGTCTTCATAAAGCTTTCTTTGAGGCGCTCTATCAAACGGAGAACGACGAGACGTAGAGGGTTCCCGTGACCCCAGAGGAGAAGGAGAGCGCAAGGACAGAGGACGCGGCCCACCGTTGGGGGGGCTTGTCACTACACCATCCTCAATTGACCTGGTGGAGAAGTCCATCGTTGACTGAGCCGTAGCTGCCGAGCACATGAAGTTTCCTTTACTGAGTATAGCATATTGGCCGTAGTCCATGATAGAGTCGACTGACGCTGTGCATTGGAGGTCAGTACCGTGGACCGGAATCGCAGTGGCATACCTTGCCTGAAGAGAATTAGTGACGAGGTCAAATCCCAGCAGCGAATTGCAACGAAACAAAATATTCTAAGCACTAGAGAAGAGCAGAACAAGAAGCTAATAGAACAAGAAAGCGATGAAGACATATCATATCGAAGGGACAGCATTCATAACATTCATCTCGCAAAGTACTCAAGCAGAAATTATGTGAAGGGCAAGATATATTACAATTAGAAAGACATATACAGATCAGTCAAGGCGACCAAAAACTAATATGTAGTCTGGAACGGCTACATCACTAGGAAAAGGGAGTCCAGCTATACAACTGTACAAACAACTAGGACCTAGGTAAACTACGGGATGCGTGTACAACATCTATAAGGGCGCTGTACTGTCGACGGTCGGGCTCGTCGCAGAGCATACGTCGCCCAATATTGTTGTTCATTCGGAATGATGACAACCCTGGGCCAGGACTGCGATGGAGACGTCGAAACCATGGAAGTAGAACATCATGGAGAAAATTGTCACTCGCACCATCCCCGACGTATGACCAAGAGTCAGGGAGAATTACATTCTGGGGCTCATTCAGAATGTGCTTAATAGGGCTATCGTCCACTACAATGGTGTTTGCAGACGTGAATCTGCCACCATATCCTGTGAACAACTTGACGAGATTCTTAAGGAACAAGTCCTTATCAGTGCCAGGCACTTTGAACGAGGACACCCTGCCATGCCTATCCCTACACTTGAGGGTCTCGCACGAGTCTTGGCCAAGTACAAGGGAAGGGAGCTGGATGCCACGGAAAAGATATCGAACTACCAATTCAGTGGTAGACTTCCTCATAGAACTCCAGACGGTAACGTCAGCGATCATGCTCAGCTCCCGGAGGAACGAGAAGCAGAGGGGGCGCACGTATACTGCTTTAAGCCCCACTATAGCCGGGAGAACGGCTGAGTGCGGCGCATTGTAATCGTTAAAGGGCGGGGACTTGGATTTCCAATCCTCGCAGACGCAGAGGATTCCATTCAGGTCCAGCACGACATTGAGCCATTTTTTGGGTGCTCTAGGCAGTGGCGAACGAATGACCGCCTCCGAAGAACCTCCACGAGAAAGAGGAGGACCGGATTCCTGGCGACAACGGGCAGACAAATGTGCAGCCAGTTATGATCCTGAACTGGCACATTTCGGATGACATCGCAAAAAAACAGAAAACGATCGAGGCGAGCACGAAGACAAGCAACCAGAAGATCCAGCCATCACTAAGAAACTAACGAAACATACTTGAAGGCCGGAGGACTCGATTGACTTCGCACTGGCCACAGGTGTGTGTTAACCGAATATTTTGTAGATATTCCCTTAGGCTAATTTTAGGCTAGTCTATACCCAGCATGTATAGACCCGGCAGGTGATACTGAGTAGTACAGGCTGGTACAGACTGGTCGACCCGACTTTTCCGGTTGACCAGTCTGACACACTGTCAGACCAGTCTCCTATATGTACTTTCCCTCTCGTTGTGAGAGGGGTTGCTATACATTTTGTACATCTTCTTGGCAGCCTCATTTGTATTACGCTCTTGTCTCAAACGCTTCTTGTGTGCACTAGTATGTTAGACTACTACTGCTAGACTACTGATACTTCTTGTTCTAGTATTCCTCTTTGTGGTTGTACCTTGATCAGTTGTAGTAGTCTGTGAGTATGCAGGAGTCGACTCTCTAGCATACTGGTGTTTTCTCCTAGTTGACAGAACGTTCTCTTTCGCAGAAATCTCTTACTACTCCTTTCGATCTCTAGTGACTAGTCTGAAGTAGAGTAGTCTTGTGAGGAGTAGTCACATTCGTTTAGGATCGGTTCCTAGAAAAACCTCCTTAACAGTGTGACCGCCGAAGGTGCAGCTCCGGCGACGTTTAGAGGGCGGGAGGCCGAAGTACGTGTACGCTCATCCAATTGCGCACTCTCTTTAAGTCTACCAGGTGGCACAAGTGTTTGAGAGGACGGAGGGACGACAGGACAAGGGGGGACCCTAGGCGAGGACGGACTAGGCTCCAAGGACGGGATGCACAGCAGAAGGCAATTGAACATGAGACACATTGTGGGCACGGATGGAGCCTGCGATGACAATAGATGAACAAAAATTCCGAGTGAGGAGTATGTAAATTAAAATATCGGCCAAAGATTTGAAGTACAAAAAATGTTGCTGGAATAAATGTCCTAAGTGCACTTCTCAACAAAGAGTTGAGCTTCCTAAATATTACAGCCGTCTATACAAAAATCCTACAAAGTGCAACCTATGATACAAATCAACTCGAGTCGAGCTAAAACTATACAAATGACATCGAGTGATTATTGAGAACCACCTGCTGCAGCGTCACTGTCGGGTGAGGCGGCAGTGTCCGCATCTGCACTGCCAGCAGCTCCGCTGAATTCCAGACTGTCGTCGGCATCATCAGTAGCGGTCGACGACACTTGCCGGGGAGCCGGTGGAGCGGACGCTAGAGCAGGTGGAGGCGGAGGAGGCGGAGTGACAGGCGAGGGCGCAGAGGGAAGCGGAGGAGGCGGAGCGACAGGCGAGGGCGCAGGTGGAGCAGAACCTCCGCTGATGTCTGATCCCGACTGCTGATTACCAAACAGCAGAGGTTGAGGAGTCGACGGCGGGGGGGTCAATGCGGCGAGAGGACCCGGCATTAAGCCCGACATTAATGTCTGCAATGTCTGCTGCATGACATCCTGTTGCATTTGCTGTTGCCGTTGCTGTAACAGGATCGCATCCATCTGCGCCTTATGTTGATCCATCATGAACTTCTGAAAGTCCTGCTGGTCCTTCCTCGACTCCGCGTGCATCTTCAGATTGAGCTCCACGTTCGCCGTGGTCGTCGTAGCGAGACCTTGAAGCGAGGCAGCGATCGACTTGATAAGTTCAGTGACAGACCCACGCTTCTTCTTCTTCGACTTCGGCGTGGTGGAAGGAGACGCAAGAGGTTGGCCCGAGGACGCAGATGATCCGGGCGCATCAGATTTGCGGGGCGTCTCTAATGGAGCAGGAGTGAAATCTTCATCGTTCAAGTCGTCACCCTCGTCATCGGAAGAGGAGTCCTCGTCGTCCGTGTCATCCCTCTTCCTCTTCGACGGACTACCCCACGCATCACTGGCTTTCCTCTTTGATGAAGACGGCGCAGGTCGTGCACCAGGGGTATTCTGATTTCCCTCGACCTGCACTGGGTATCCGTCCGCGAGGAAGTCTGCCTTGTTGAGGTCCAAGGCGTCGTTCGCGATGGCAGTCCAGAATACCGAAGTGTGATTCGACCCGATAGCGTAGGTGTTTACGCAACTCATCTGCACAAATAGCATGACAGTCATCAAGTAAGTTAGAGAACCATATAGTTCACGAACAAATAATGTTTAGATCGAGCCGACCTAAACTGTGACAGCCAGAGAGGATACTAGTTTCAGGTTGACCCGAGCTAAAGTACAGCATCGATTCCTGGACTTGAACACCTAACGCTTAGCTCGACACGAGCTGAAATTCAGTGCGGGTCAAGTTGGACACATCAGACCAAAGCAGAATAGCAATTAAGGAGTTTAGGTCGACCCGAGCTAAAATGTTGTAACGCTAACACTACATAAGATTAGCTCGACACAAGCTGAAGAGCATGTGTCCAAGTGCTGGACTACGTACCAGAGCAGCACAGGTGAGCTTGGTTCCCGTGTAGACGGCCAAGACATGCGACCCCGGCATGCAGAACATCCTCACGACCCACAAGTAGAACTCCATTCTGAGTTCCGCATTGTACATCCGGTACAGCAGCTCATCGTACGCCCTGGGCTTCATATATACCTCCGTGTCTGGTGCGTAGAATGCCTCGGGGATCGCGACGTGCGGAATATTGGTCTTCTGCAAGAAGACGAGGAGAACTTTCGCACGCGCCTTCTTATGTTTCGGGGGAAAGTCTCCCAGACGCTCGTTCTTCGCCGGATAGTAGTCCGCGAACTCCATCTTGTATCTGCCGAGGATGTTGTCGTTCTCCGCGAAATGCACAGCCTAGGACTGCTCAATCGCATCGGCGCAGATAAAGAGCCAGGCAGGTACTTCATCGAAGTCTGGTTCACGTCTCCTTTTGAGGGATGAGATGAAGTCGAAGAAGAACGGCATCCCCGTACTGGAAACCTCTTTGTCCTCCACTCCGGGGAGGTATCTGAAGTCAATGACCCCCAGACTCAAGCCCGTAGGCGTGTCGGCTGTCCAGGCGCCCTCGCCCCAGTCGGCGTGCTCGTTGTGCTGCCGATCGTATGGCCGGTAGTGAGCTTCTCCGGCGGGTTTTCTGAATTTTTTCTTCTTCTCAAGGAAGACTTTGAAGAACTCGGCAACGTAGGGAGATATTTCCGCGGTCTTCTTATTCTTATTCCTGATCTGCTTGGCCTCCTTGAAGTATTGCTCTCCTGGCCGCTCGAGGAGCACATTCATGGTCGCCCTCGTGACGTTATACTCCTCCTTGAACTGCCTCCACTTCTCGGGCACGAGGTCCCCCACCGGATTGAAGAGTCCGAGGTCACGATTGATATTGAACAATTCCTTCTTGACAAGGTGCTTCCGCTTCCTCCTCTCAACCCACTCCTTGGTCGAATAGCACCTGTCGAGAACCGAAGAGATCGCCTTGATCGTCGCCTTTGGATAACCGTAATTCCACTTGGGGTTCTCGACGTTCAAGATATGTCCTGCAAGCTTCGCAAGGTCCTCGTAGGTCAAATTTCCCAGCCACTTGAAGAACTCGCGAGTGAGATTCCCACTCTCGGGATTCCAGTTGGTCTTCGCCTTGAACTTCAACCCAGTGTCTGGGTCGATAAGCTCGCTAGCACCTGCGCTTGAGATCACTTCGCTCCAGAGATCAAACACGTCGTCGGGCGCAAAGATTAATTTGAGCTCATTGTGGATGTCGAGAAGTACATCCGCATTACTTTTCTTGGCGTCCTTCTGGGACTGCGTCACGTCGATCATCGCGAACCGCAGTTTCATAGCATTTTGAAACTCCTGCACGGATACATACACTGTTAGCAACTATGCAATATTTAGGTCGACTCGACCTGAAGCAGCAGAGGTGTAGGAGCGTATGACTGGCATGGAGATTCAGTATGCAAGATGACGAACTTCTGAGCAGATTAGGTCGGATCGACCTAACTTGTGTTGCAATAGGTATACTCTAAGGGGACGGACTACGGAGTGGTAATCAGATAACGGAAGCGTAGCAGCAAGCAATTTAGGTCGGGTCGAGCTGAACATTACATTGAACTTCTCTCTGTTCTTCTGGGCGTCCCTCGTCCTCAGTGCCTGACTGACCATGCCCACCTCCACTGCTTCCTTGGGGTTCTTAGGGCGACTGAGGTTTATCCACACTTGCCGCGCTCCCAATATGTTGGTGGCCCACGACGGCTTGATGACACCGAAGTGGTTCACGCGGTTGTAGTAGGCGGATATGGAACGAAGAGTTTCATTATCCTTCGTCCAAACTACAAAGCAGTTCCATTGCGCGAACTCTTTGATGTCGTCTGCGGCCATTCCTTCCTCGCGCATCATGTAACTTGCCTTGATGCTGTGCTGCCCGTTGATTAGCCAGAACTTTCCATCTTTGATGAAGTTCCAGTCCTTCGGCCGCTCTTCCAGGTCGCAAGGCATCACGCACAGGGTCTGCTTGGTGCTCCTGTCGGGCATGTTGATGAGGAAGGTCATTATCTTCTTCGCCAGACCCGACTGGTACGAGCGGATGTTCATGTGCGGAGGGGCTTCGACTATCTGCTTGATAGGGAGCGAGAATTTTGTCTCCACGCCGAACAGGAACACATCAGTGCATGACGACCAGAACGTCATGTACGCCTCGGTCGAGCGTGCGAAGTCAGGAGTCCTGTTCACCTCCATGGACTCCGGCAATGAGGTCAGGGCGGACGCCAAGCTCCCCTCGTTGATGGCTGCAGGCGCCGTTTTATCTGCAGTTGGCCTCTTCTTGGAGCTGGATCCTAGGTGACTCTGGCGTGGTGCCGTCGAAGGTGTCTTAGGCGTATTCAACTTGCGTTTGCCTCGACTCTGTTGCGGTCTAGGCGAATTTGTGCCCATGGATCCCACACTCCCATGGCTTCGGGTATCCAGGGACACAGACTGAGGTGTCATCATTGTCCTCTGCATGTCCAGCTTCATTTTCATGATGTCGAAATTCTGGATAAGCTTCCGGATCTTGGAGCACAGCTTTGCCCCATGCAGCGGCTGCCCGTTGCTGCCCTCAAAGAATTTCTTGTCGAATTTTTCCTCCAGCTCCTTGACCATACCACTGAACTCTGTTGTTTCCAGAGAGGCTATTAAGGGGCTCAGGTTGAACGGAATTAGAGCGGAGTCAAATGTGAGCGTGAAATTGTACTGCTGGTGCTTTGGGAATTCGTTGTTCGTAGTGACGCAATGCACGTGTACTATGGATTCATTACCCGCGTTCATATCTTTCACCTTCTCTTGTATTGACAGCGGCAGGAAGGCAGGCGCATTCTTGTTCTTCGTTATGAAGTTCAAGTCACGTGTCATTGGAATCATGTTAAGACTCCAGAACTCAACCGAATCCTGGTCAACCATGTCCCAGTATTCACCAAAGTTTGCGAGGTCGTCGCCTTCGGCATCGTCCGCGGTTGGCTGCTCCGCAGCTCTCTTGTAGTAGCACTCCAGGTGTTTTACTTCTACTGCCTTTGGTGTCCTCATGTCTTGCTCCATTTCTGTGCAGAGTGTACAAACAAGTGTTTAGGTCGATGCGAGCTAAAGTGCTTACAACACATAGTATGCCAAACAATGAGTCATAGTAACCTGCAGAGTCGAATGTCATGTACATTTCTAGGTCGACCTGATCTAAGCGTACTTGTTCTTCATTGTCATACATGCATTTGTTTAGGTCGATACGAGCTAATGTGTACAGACAGGTGTTTAGGTCGGTACGAGCTAAAGTGTGTTACACACAGAGTAGCATGCGTCCTGAAGGTTATCGTAGGTGTTCATTGCTCGGATTCATGAATGTGGTTGTCACTATCACAAGCATCATACCTACAGTTGTGACTACCACAGTAAGGTAGAATGTCATACACTTTTAGGTCGATTCGAGCTAAAGAGCAGCTATCGGTAAGCATGTTTGGATTGCATGATTTTCGAATATATGAGTTACTTCTTGGGATAATCCGTTTAATGAGACTCCATCGAGTACAGATTAGGTCCAGTCGAGCTGAATATTATGCCGTATAAGTTCTTCACTCTTATTCGCTCTTGTACTACGTTGGTGATATTGAGGCGTAGTTCCGCCGTTTAGGTCGAATCGACCTAAATTGCTTGAATTGATTCATCAAATTTCTCTGAGGGCCATTTAGAGCAATTTAGCTCGTCTCGATCTGAATGGTCACAGATCATTCATAGACGAGTTGCGTAATGTAGGTCGAGTCGAGCTGAAGCACACACAATGTCTAGATTTATTTAGGTCAATTCTTATTGCATTGCAGAACTTTCTTATCGCTACCGACCTAAACTACTGTATTTGGAGCTTCGTCCTGGTTTCAATTGCCTCCTTCGTTATTTCAGTAGGCCATTTAGTGCAGTTTAGATCGACTCGACCTGAATTCTTGCTTCTTTTGGACCACGATTTCTATCATTTAGGTCAACTTGAGCTGAATCGTACGCAGTTTGTAGGTAACATTGGGCAAATGCTTATTGTATGACGGGGTAATTTAGGTCGATGCGACCTGAATTTACACGTGGTTCATTTTGAGTGCTATACTATTGCAGCCTACAACCGGTCTATTCTATCGTTAATTGCAAATTTAGGTCAAGTCGACCTAAATTGCTGGGACGAGGCACTTCTTGTACCTGATTTTTCCTTGTAGTTATCGTTTGCATTGATTATTTTAGGTCGGGTCGAGTTGGATGGCCTGCAATTTAGGTCGATTCGAGCTGATTTGTGAAATTTATTGGTGAATTTTAGGTCGGGTCGATCAAATTTGCCTTTTCTCGGCAGAGTTTCTCTGTCCATTTAGATCGGGTCGACCTAAATTGACATCGACCTAAACTGACATCGACCTAAACTGACATCGACCTAAACTGACATCGACCTAACATAGCAAAACCCAACATAGCAAAACAGAGCAAACCTAAAACTATTGTCTATCATTTACAGGTAGACAATGGTAGTGCACAGCAGAATGAAACATTATAGAATTCATAGTAGTCAGTAGAGCACTCACCTAATCTCTTGGAATATGAATTGGAAACTGTACAGAGAAATTGCTCCTGATGGCCAAATTGCTCAATCTGAAACATTGCAACCAATACACTAATCAATGAACTGAGATTTTATAGCATATAGCAAATTGATTTGGAATTCAATGTTTCAACCATATCACCATTCAAGCATCTCATTCGGACGAAATTGCAAACAAATTTGCTATATGAGCTTCATTCAATCAAAAGCTCATTTTATACATTCAATGTGTGGGAAATCCCCAATTGAAACATTCATTTATAAAAATCCCCAATTGAAAGTAAGCACACAGATCACTCCAGCAATTTGTTCAGGGAATTAACCAGACAACTCACTCCAGCAATCACTACAGAATAGGCTTACTTGATTCGAGCATGCAAGCGTGCATACACTTAATTCAAGCAAATAAACATACAGTTCAATCAAGTAAGCAAGCACATCTGAACTATACATTATCCCCCATTATGTAAGCAAAAAATCAATCAAGTCTTGTTTGCTTACACAATGGGGAATAATGATTCAAGAACACCTGAGTGCGAACGATTCCACTTGCAAAAGGTGTAACTCTTTCTACATTAGCTCTATTGCCTTGGAGCACAAGCAGTGCATCACTCAGACAAAAGAACCGGTTGTAGAGTCCGAGTCTGGCAAATGGAAACCAATACTTCTGAAAACCCTAACCTTGAGGAATCACTGTTCAATTCTTCCATGCCCATACCCTCCTGGCGTTTCTTAACCCTTCAAAGAACAGACAACGCCCTCACAGAGTATTTTGTACAAAAAAATGAAACATGGGATTTCAGGGTTACCTGAAAACGCTGCCCTTTCAGCTTCCTGCGCGCGCTCACTCTAGCTTCAATCTCCAGCTTCAGTCTCCAGCTTCAATCTCTAGCCTCGTTCTTCAGCTTCAATCTACAGCCTTAGTCTTTAGCTTCAATCTGCAGCTACAATCTCCAGCGTCCAAACCCTAAGCAAGAAAGAGCAGGCGCTCTACACCCTACCCAAAACAGCAGATGCTCTAAACCCTAAGCAACAACGGAGTGACGAGAGAATGCAAGGAGCGCAGCATCAGCAAAGGAGGGAGGAGTACAAAAACATAAACACAACGAGCGAGGAGAATAGATATACAGCGAGGAGAACACAAACAGAGCAAGGAGAACACAAATAGAGTGAGAAGAAAACAAACACGGCAAGGATATCCTAAACACAGCGAGCGACGAGAGGGGGGGAGGAAACACAGGGAGCAAGACAATGGCGAATGAACAAACCCTAGCCAATGTGGGAAAGACGAAGTACGGACACGGGGACTCCTTTCCACGGGCACGGGTTTAGACGCAGGCACGGCCGCACGGGTACAATAACGGGCACGGGTACATGAACGGGCACGGGCATAGGTTAATAATGTTTATATATTTTATATATTATGTATATATGTATATATATATATATATATATATATATATATATATATATATATATATATATATATATATGTTTATATACAACTAAAATTACGTTTTTAACCCCTAACTGCCTAAACATCCATTTTATGGACGATGTATAGATTTCATCCATAATTTCTCATCCGCCATGCACTTTTTGCACTGTGGAATTTTTACTGTAAATTCTATGGGAAGTTAGCTTTATGCATATGTGATATGATAATAATAGGAACTTCAATGTAGAAAAGAACACAACAAATCTAGAGTATTATGAAAGAATGAATGTTGTAAGTAGAAGAAGAAATTAATTTAACCCCTAACTGCCTAAACGTCCATTTTTTGGACGATGTACAGATTTCATCCATAATTTCTCATCCGTCATGCAGTTTTTGCAGTGTGGAATTTTTACTGAAGATTCTATGGGAAGTTAGCTTCATGCATAGCTGATCCGATTAGAAAGGGGATGATTTGTGAAATTTTTATGCCTCGTTTCATGTTGTGGTGATTCACCCAAAATAATGAAGATTTCAGTGGAAAAGTGCTCTAAAAAAAGTCAACTCATATAATTAAGCAACCAAAAAATCTCCAAAAATCACTACACTTAGAGTATTACATTTCAACGAATCACAAAAAAATTCATCCGTAGATTGTCAATATCTTATTCGTAATTGAATTACAAAATAATTTTGAATTTCACGTTTTAAATTTTATACAAAATTATTGGTAATAGCAACCACAGATCTAACCGTATGAATTGAATCTAAAATTCATAATGTACAACTTTTATTCATAGATCAAGTTCAAAATATCCCTCGAAGTTGCATTTTATAATGCATCTTTGCAAAACTGCCGTATTTGGAGAGGGCTGTAGGCATTTAGGGATTAAATCCACATTTTTAATCCTAAAGCGTGCAAGAAGACTTAGCGCGCCATGTTGATCAACGGTTTTTAAAATGATTTGGTTCACGTAGTTACCAAACGAAACGAAAACTAATAGTCCCAGCGACGATAGTGAACAAGCTCTCTCTTAATGTTCTAGTTCAATTCTAGGATTTTGAAAACTTTTAAAATTGCATTTACCCTAAACACTGTAATTCCTAAACGTACCACGGACTCCCTGAATTGACATTATGAGGAATAACATCATAAAGTTGTATTCAGAAGAATATTCTGGAATTCATATAAATATGCAAGCTCTGGATTGTAAATTCTAGATTCCAACCGTACGGTTGAATTAAATAATACTATCACTAATATTTAATTGTAAAATTTCTTGGAAGGAATTTGGAATGAGATACTTTTAACCGTGGTGATTCTTTGAAATTTTTGTCTTTCTTAAATGTATGACTTCATTTTTGACAGGCCATTTTTTAACTACAGTCCATGCAATTTTGGCGTAGTGAATGAGTGGACATACTTCTACATTCGTAATTTTAAAAGAATATGTAATCAAGTATGACTAAACTGTCTCTCAAAAATAGGTTGACATTCATCCAAGCATTGATGAGAACGTGATAAATATTGGAATATGTTAGTCGTTCAATTCCTGGAGGCTATTAATGATGTTAAGGGCTTAAAGCTTATAGCTTTACAATTTCTAAATACAGCGTAAATTATGTTTCTAAAATTTATTTATTTATAAATATGCTTATAAACAAATTGGTTTAAGAATAAATCATGTGAAACAATTACTAGTATTAATTACGATATGTTGTCCTATGATTAGGTTTTCCCCCAAATGCTGAAGAGACCAAATAATGGCTTATGAATGAATTTGACTATGCAATTCCAGCTGATGCATGGCTGATGTCTATCCAATTGTTTATATGAAGGGCCTTTGCTTTGGGATGCCACCCTTTCAAGTTAAATTTAATCCATTAAATCTATTTTTAGATTTTACATAAAGCCCCCACTACCTAGTAAGCCGTAAAATCGGTTCACCGTGTGCTGTATTTTGAATTTTTTTGCTTGTTTTACTTAAACTAAATTTAGGGTATGAAAATGAGTTTTATAGCATTTGAGTTAATAAAACAAACAAAATGGAGTTAGCCAACTCCAGTATCTACTCCACTATGAATTTTTAGTAAGGGAATATTTGAAAATTTAGTGTTTTAATGCAGATTCCTGTTCGGAAGTGATCACTAAGGTGTAGCAAAAAATTCTAAATTTAGATGCTTGTATGATAATAATTAACTCCACGTTGCTTTATTGCAATTTACACCTTTGGTAGAAAATTCAAGTATAGTCTACGTTGTATTATAATGCACCCAATCAAGTAAAAATCTTAAAAAATAAATACAAATTTTTGAACCAAAACTACAGAGAAGTTGTAAATATTGTAAATAATTTTAAATTGATGCATAAAACCATTAAAGTCATCCAAGGATTTGTATGATGTTTAATGTCCACAAATTTAAATTAATATTTAGCGCTAGCTGTATTTTAATAAACCCAATTAAATAAAAGACTAAGGCTTTAGGAGTTATAATTTAAAGGTTAAAGATATTAAAATCCCACAAGTTGTAAATAGTTTCAATATGTAAAATTCATGAGAATTTTAAATTTTTGCAAAGGTATGTATTATTTGTAACGTTTACAAAAAATAAAGTACAGTGGTTGCAATAATCTTAAATATGCGTTCGATTAATTTAAAGGTTACTTATAGCGAGGGCAATTAAATCTATGAAAGGAATTAACGGACAAGTTGTTAATATTTTAAATAAATGTATTGCTTGAGAACATTAAAGTCATGCAAAGAATTTTATGATGCATAATGTTCACAAAAATTAAAATTTAGCGATAGCTGTATTTCCCTAAACTCAATGAAATAAATGAGTACTAAGCGCTTTAGGAGTTTAAAATAAATGAGTAAATGCTCATACATTTAACGTATTCAAAATATTTACAACTTGTCCATTCTCTCATTTCAAAAATTTAATTTCCTTTGATATAATTTATTGAATGCATTAAAATACAACAAGCACTGTACTTTATTTTTTGTAATTATTACAAATCATACATACCTTGACATAAAATGAAAATTCTCATGACTTTTAAATGTTGACATTATTTACAACTTGTGGGATTTCTTATTATACCTTTAAACTCCTAAAGCGCTTACAATACTCTTTTAGTTGATTTGGCTTGTTAAAATACGGCTAGCGCTAAATTTTTATTTTTCTAGACATTATACATCATAAAAATCCTTGCATGACAATTAAGTTTTCATGCATTTAACGTATTCAAAATATTTACAACTTCACCGTTGTCTCTATTCAAAGATTTACGTTCTTTTCCTATAATTTTTTAATTGATTGAATGCATTAAAAGTCGGAAAGCACGGTACTTTAATTTTTGTAAACAATACAAATCATAGTTACAAAGCTTATCATAAATTCAAAATTCTCATGAATTTTAAATGTTGACATTATTTACAACTTGTAGGAATCGTTATCATAGTTACCTTCACATTCTTATATGGTATTTACAATTTAGTCATGCTTTTAACGATTTTGGTTTGATGAAGTGGACCGTATGGAGATGAGATTAAAATGATTTTCTATTTAATATTTGGACGTGAATCGTAGAAGTTATGAGCAGATGAAGTTTAACATATCTGATAATTCATCCATCATTCGGTTAGAGTTTAGGGTAGAGTAATTTTATTTATTTAATGCTTTCGGCGTATTAAATATTATTTACAACTTGTGCATTTTTTTTTAATATCATGCTTTTGGATCATAATCTTTTGACATTTAGGGTTGAGGCCCCATAAAGTACAGCAATTTGCGATTTTGAATATTATTTACAGTCACGTAAAAAATACCCAAAACACTTGCATGACTTCAAATGAATGTAATAATCATGCATTTGACATATTAAATATGTTTTCAACTTGTTGGTTAATTATGATCATGCATTTCGAAGGTAATTATATGACATTTATAATTATAATTATGATTTAGAGTCCCTAAATGGCTGCTATAACTGTATAATATTAATATTCATTAATTTTCACTTAAAAATCGCTCTACAATAAAAATACGAATATGGTAATAAGTAGTATTTGGAAAATTATGGGTTGATATGGGTACCACTTTGAATCGTGAGACGCGCAAATGAATGTGTGACTTATGTCAAAGTCATTTTAATATGTGTGCTAGACATTTTGTCTTTGATACCAAATGTATATTTGCATGCATGGTGTCTATAACGCCCATAGTTTTAATAATATTTCAAGATTTTTCAAGATTTTTGTCACTCGTTAATCTATTCTTTATGTTCTCATTATTTGTTAATTCATGTATTTAACGCCAAATATATATTGCACTAGCTACACGGTCATGTTAATATTTAATTAAATGTGAGTTATTTGCAATTATTCTGTAAAATGCTTGTATATATTTAAATTTTCCATATATCTATTTAATATATCTCATTATTTTGTAACTAACGTGGTTAATGCTTTTAAATTCAAGAACACAATGAAATAACACATTAAATTTAATTTTAACGGAATTACCTCCAACTATATTGTTAATTGCTTTTATATATTTCAAACACTCGTCATTACGACAATTAGATTACATTTGTAATTAATGTCACTGACTATAATAATAGTATGAACGTGTCGTGACTAATAAGTGGATTACATTTTGACTTACTATATTGCAAGCTAAATACTACAGTGAAAGAATATTCCAAAATTGGTTTTATAACACCTTATATTACTTTTACAAATTCTAGGAATATTCTTAGAATATACCCTAACTAAACTATAAATACTAGAATATGTAAAATTACTTCATAGCCCTCGATTAAATCCCCTAAAAGCGCTCCTGAAATTTATAGGAAGTTACCTCCCTGAGGTGGTTATTTTATTGTCAACTACGTTTGTACTTTCTACAAATCCAACAAAGTACAGTTTGAATGATATTATTATTATGATCTACAATTTAATATAGGGCAGTGTCTCACTCTAGATTTTTTTGTTTCCAATATTCGTGTTACATAGGGATAGAATCTATATTTGAATGAAGTATTCAAATACTATATAGGACTCTATTATTGACGCGTATATTTTCAGTGAGCTTTTGTCCTTGACAGTTGTAAAGTCCACCAAACTTCGTGGACGATATGATTTTTCAGTGGATGAAAAATCACGGTTCGAAAATCTCCCTTGCTCTTCCCGCCACATCGTTCCCCCCTTATTGTCTATAAATCTTGAAAGGCAACTGAAATTTTCCCTTTCTCGTTTCTTTGCGTGCTCGTGCTCCTCCGTTCGCGTACTCCACCATTCCGGTTCTTGTACTCTCGCATAGTCGAAAGGAGGACATTTTCTTGCTGAAGCGTTGTGGAGAGCGTGTATAGTTGCGGGCTGAGGCTGTTGAATCGTGCCAAGAGGTGCTGTGTCTGCGACATTTTCCGGTAAGAGATCATTACCTAATTTTTCCACAACTTCAAGTTATAGGGTTAGCGCGCATGATTTAGATAGGTCGCATTTTCATACTATGATGGTATTGTAAGCATTCGGACGGGGCCTTCTTTCCCACAATTGTATATGGCATAGCTTTTATTTGTAATCCACAGTGCAGTTGCTGTTGCTTGAATTCGAAATGCGGAACGTACATGCCGTTGATTCCCGGCATTGTCGCCGTAAATCCCGGGACATATTAGCTCGACTCGACCTGAATATGAGCCCAGTTCCTCGGGAATGTAACCGCTTGCACTTGTACAATTAGCTCGACTTGACCTAATTTGCACCAGCGTTACCCACATTTAGTATAGTACTGGAGAATGATTCATCTTCCTGTTTAGCTCGACTCGACCTAATCGGCACCAGCGATACTTACATGTAGCCATGTACTGGAGCGATATTCGTCTTCCAATTTAGGTCGACTCGACCTAATTTGCACCAACTATCCCTAAATATTCCCTTCTACTGGAACAATTTGCATCTTCGAGTTTAGGTTGAGTCGACCTAATCTGCACCTGGGTCACCTGCATCTAGCCTAGCACTCGAGCGAGATGCATCTTCCAGTTTAGGTCGACTCGACCTAATTTACACCAAGGTTGCCTACTAGTATCCCTGTACAGGAGCCCGTTATATCTGCCAGTTTAGGTCGACTCGACCTAAACTACACCAACCATTCCTACATGTAGCCTTGTACTGGGCAGATTATCATCTGCCAGTTTAGGTCGACTCGACCTAAACTGTACTAGAACTCATTTCTTGATCACAAGGCTTCCCGTGGTTAATTCATCCAGATTCAGTTCGAACCGACCTAAAGTCTACATATCCCTTCAATTCTGGAGACATTCTAATTTGTACTCTGTGCCATTTATGCTACTCAGTTCAGCTCGGGCGATCTAAATTGCAAGGGAACTTATTATGCATTCGAGCCACTGCATCCCCTACCGTATGGGTCTATTGTGTCGACATTTTAGGTCGAGCCGACCTAAACTACCTTGGCCAGTGATCTTCTTTTGAGAACCTAGAAGTGAGTCATATGTCTCACCCCAATATTTCAACTTAGCCACTACTGGTATCAGCTTGGGGACCCCTCCTTGTACTTACATGAAGTAACCGGATGGTCGACTAAATTCTTCACATCAAGTTAGCTCGGCTCGACCTAAATTGCGATGATGACGGAATCTTTGTCCCCACAATTGTGGATCGACACTTTCTGGTTACTCATACTGATAATGAGACAAAGTCCACACAACTGAGGTTGAGTCGACCTAAACAAAATCTAATAATTGACCATACTCTTACGCTCGGGCATCCATGTGCACTGACCCTACATCTTCCGAATACCTCTAGTTGCGTATGTACATCTTCGCAATCCCTTGTCATTTAGCTCGCCTCGACCTAATCAAGCATATGGGAGCATTCTCTACTGTATTATATTCTAACTACAGGGCATGCAATCGTTCAGGTATATTCAGGTCCTCTGCTGGTGCCATGGACCCTGCTCGCATGACGATTGCTGGAATCGACTCCTCCAACGATGAAGCTGAGGCCCAACATACACTGGACGTCGAGGTTCCGGATTGTGAAGGCATTCCGCGACGCCGGTGGAATACTCAGTGTGTAGCTTTGTTCAATGATACTGGTTTGCATGTTGGAGACGGAACTTGTCATAGTGTCAGCTCTGACCTTGTCCTCGGAGCGAACGGACCACTTGGAGACACTCCCGTTGCTGTTCACATAGTCCGGAGTCACTCTGAGGTAGACATCCCCCGCGACTGGAGGTACTCGTTGCGGGCCTGGCCGATTTGGCTTGTCCATATCAATGGAGCTAGCCTCCATGATCATGAAATTCGCGACAACTACAACCGTCGCCAAGCTAGTCTCACGCAGCCCTCTTCCGCTAGGTCGTCAAGATATACTAGTACAGTGAGGAATCCGCCCCGGGAGACTTCCGTCAGATCACAGCAACTCCTCACTCAAGACTCTATCAACTCCGTCTCTAGCAATGTCTGTTGCAGCAAGAAATGCGTTCAATCCTTTTCAAGGGACAAGATTCGTGCCTTCTGCGAACGTATGTATCACGGAACCTCCTTCCAGTTTAGATTCCACATGAAGATGGACATCCACAGGCAGATTCACCGCGATTCTCAAAACCAGAGGGTTGTGACTATCGAAGGTACTGATGTTTGCGTGCGAGCATGGATGCTTATTGCAGGTGTCCCCGAAGCTACATTCTACCGTTACCAAGCATACGCTGTGCAGGGGCGGCAAGCGCATCCTCATGGAAATTCGGGAATTAGAAAACCTCGTAATTACACCGTTCAAGCCACCGCGACGCTGCGATGTATTTTAGAGAAATCCGCAGACCACATGCCCCACCGTACTAGGACGCTTAAATCCGGGGACAAGGTCGTTTCCATGATTCTGCCGGCAACCTTTCAGTGGAAAGACACCATTCCCGAACTCAACGCGGTGAATGCAGCGTTTGGATTGAAGGAAGTCTCGCCTTCCAACTTGAGCAAGATTAGATCGTCCACCTTCAGTGAGTTCGACGCAAAGAAACCGGGTGACAATTTCGCTCGGTGCCCAACGTGCGACAAATATCATTCTCTTAGGAGGGGATCAATAGCTGGATCCCAGCAAGCGTTGCTCTGGGCTAAGATATTAGACAAGCATCTGGCTCTTGCGCGTGTGCACCAGGAGTTGTATTACGCCAACCGCACCCGATCCTTCAACTTCCCCCACGAGTGTCTCACGATCATGCATGACAAGATGGACCATGCGAAAACGGCTTCTCCGGTTTTCTCCCACAAGAGCAAAGAGATTGATGGCCTAGTGAAGTTGCCCGTCTCCGTTACTGGTATGATTGCACATGGCCACGCCGATGTGCGCTATGCGCATTACGGCCTGGATCTGTTCTCGCATGATTCCAATTACACTATTGGCTCAATGGCCAGGTTGTTGCGGGATCTAGAGTTGCCTCCTAAGTTTGCATCTCGGGAATTGTTCGTGGGATCAAAGTCATCTCCTTTGTTTGATGCAGTGCTGAAGGGAGCAGAGACTTGTGAACCATCGTTGCGTCCAACCGCTGGAACCTCTCCTCTAGCGACTCCTTTGCCGCCCGTTCTCCATGTGCAAATGGACAATGCCACCGGGGACAACAAGAATAGATATGTTTTCTGTTTTTGGTCTCTTCTCGTTGCAAAAAAATATTTCGTGAAGTGCATGTTAATTTTATGCTAGTGGGTGACACCCACGACGACATTGATGCACTGTTTGGAAGGTGGAGCATGTTGTTGGGGAAGGAAAACTTTCCTACCATTCCTTTGCTCATGAAGTCCTTCATGGACGTGGAATCTATCCCCACTATCCCACACCTTGTCGAAGAAGTGCCCGATTTCAAAGGTTTCATCGAAGGTAGTATTATGGAGGGAGATGAAGCGCTCGTAGGACACACCAAGGCACAACAATTTAAGTTCTACCTTGACTCTACTGGTTGTCCGGTGTTGAAGTACAAGATTTTCTGCACGGACGTAGATTGGTTGCCCAAAGAAGGTGGAGGGATCAAATTGTGGAAGGAGGATTCGGAAGGTAGGAGTTTGTGGCCCCGTGGAGTGCCAATTCCAGTTGCGCAGCGTCCGATGAGGAACGTGGAAGACATCTCGAAAGGTATATCTGGATTTATCAAATACTGGGAGAATTTGTGCAATGAGGACCTCACCGAGGAATTCAGAAGACGCTATGAGCACTTGATACATTATTGGCGAGTTGTGAAGGTAGCGCTTCAAGAGCCTTCGCAACCGTCCAATGTTTTGAAAGACGGCTTCTGGCCCACAACTCGGCTTGAAGCGATAGTGGAGGATCAATACGCAGAGGATGGTGACATGCGGGAAGAGTTTGCAGAGGATGACGTTTACGTTGGGCAGATGCGGGGTCGTCCATTGCCATCATTCAGGGTGGGCCGTGACCTTTACGAAGGCTACTTCGTTGCAATCCGACCAGCAGATGGTGACACTCGGCCAGTTTGGATTGCGAGGGCGTTGTCTGATCCTAACTCTAACCCTGAAAGACCAAATTGTGTCCTCATTCAGTACTTTCGTCCAACATCAAGGGATCAAAATGTCCAGGACTACTACACTGGATGGGACACCACGAGAGGTTTGCGTTGGAAGGTTGATGACACGGAACCTCCAGTTTGGGAAGAAACAAATGCTTTGATGACAGCATGGAAGTCTAGGATCAAACGAGGTACTGTCGAGTGCATGATCAAAATTCCATCAGCTCAGATCGAAGTCATTAACCAAAGTTTGGCTTTGTATAATTCTACTTAAGCCGTTGTTGATTGGAGGCGATGGAGAATATGGCTTTCTTGCTAGCTCAATGTGATAGTTTTTATTTGACTATTATCGTGATACTTTGTGCTTTGATGTAAGCGATATAGTCTGTTCTATGACTAGTTCATTAGACGTAGATTTCTTTTGACCTATTTCTTATTTTATATTTGCGTGTTTTACTTTCAAGTGAAGATTTCCATTTCAAAAACTAAGTGTTTTGGTTTTGGAACAAATATAGTGGTTGCAAGAGCAATATCTATACTTTATTAATATATTTACTATTACATTGTACGTTTACTTCTTTGTATATTTGATCCGTTTTGTTTCAAGGATTAACTGTATGTATTTGATTTTAAAAACAAATACATATAAAAGGTTTAGTGGTTAAGACCACTGTATTTTTGTTAGCGCGTTAAGCACTTGTCACAGTTTAGGGTACGGGGCTGGTTGGTTGTTACAAATTTCCTGCTTGCCGAGGCTCACTTAGCAGCACCAAGTCATGCATATCTCATATCAGCTCAAACGAATTCAACGGGAATCAAACCCGGACCACCTATATGAGATAAACATCCATTCACAACCAATCATTGAGCTCATGACTTGGTGTCCGGGAGATGAGAAACCAGTCCCTTATACATAAGCATTATTTTTATTTCAGATGGTACTATATTAGTTTGGAAACGACCGATCTTTTCATGACTCTCATTTTAATGGAAACTCCTCCTTCCAACTGGGAGCGATCATTCTTTCCATAACTCTCATTTTAATGGAAATTCCTACTTCCATATGATAAATGTACTAACTATCCACCTAAATTGACAACCCATTTAGATTCAATCCTCCCCCTTGAAAATGAGAGATATGATTTTGAGAGGTCCCTATTCTCTCATTTTAATGAATATTGTGTTCCACCGACAAGCGGATCATTTCCGCAAGAGCATTCATTTTGACCTCGAATTTTCTGCATTAGGAAGTGTATTGAGCGGAACACCTCACCAGAAAATTTCAAATAACAAAGATTTCAAGAAGATCGACTTCAGTGGTGAATGTAGCCCCTAAATTCTAAATCCTCAATCTCGATGTAATTATTACCTGATCCCTGCAGGTCGGCGGTGAGTACAAATTATGGAAAAAACCTACATTTATTTGACATTTAAGAACCAACCGTGGGCTCAGAGATTATAGATATTGTCAACGAATCCTTCGGAATATGCATTCCTTTGACTTAAATGTGTCAAATTGCGATCCTACCTTTCGATTGTGTGTGAAGATGAAACCAAGCTCTTTGATAAGCTCTCTCCAGTTCTCCCTAAAGCTGAAATCAAGGACAAGTTACACTTTGTTAGTAAGATATCGATACAATCATCAAAGTCAAGCAATTGCATGATCTAGTTCCAGTGGAGGTTCCAGTAATAAAAGTTTACAGAAACAGCTGAGACAAATTTCTAAGATAAAATGACAAACATCTCACAGAATGCTCATGGTACTCTACAAATACCTCCAGTAGTCACGAGCTCAATTCCACCAACTGACTGCACAGAGAAGGATGCAAATACACAACTTACCGGAACCCATTTTGTACTCCTTGTGGCCTCGACCGGTCTGTGTCTACTACAATTGTTTTAACTTGTACACTTGTTACACGCTCTTCCACTTAGACTAACAAATTTCATCAAAATTGACATATTTACTCACATGAAATATATCATTCATATTTTCAACTGCTTTCTGTTTTTTCTAGTTTCAATTTTCAAATCGCCAATAGGACAACCTTGAAAAGATAACATTCAATAAAATCACTGTTAAATGTACAGTACACATGAGAGGAAGTAGGTGCAGGTTGCTGCTGCTTCCTTCTCGTCCCCTCTCCGCGTTGCTTGTACGCATTTGCAGAGCTTACAATGGATATACCTGCAGTCACGGCCAGATGCATGCAGGTGTGCAAAAACCTTGTGAACATTGGTTGCCTCTTGATCGATGTGGCCCCCATGAACTCGACGTCTTCTTGCACACCTGCAAGCATCTGGTCGTGACTGCAGGTATATCCATGTAAGCTCTGGAAATGCGTACAAGCAACGCGGAGAGGGGATGAGAAGGAAGCAGCAGCAACGTAACCTGCACGGTCTGCTCTTTCTCATGTTGGTTGCCTCTCTCTCGATCGATGTGGCCCCCATGAACTTGACGTCTTCTTCCACAGTGCGCCAATGTCGCCCTCCGCCATGACTACAACAAGCAAGTTTTGAGTCTTGAGCTGCTGCTCTCCCCAGTTTCACGCGCATGAGCAAGACACTTCATAGCCATATATGAATATGCTGCTTGGCTTTTCAAAATGGTGAAAGGCTTGTTTTGAAAAGTCAAGCAACATACTAAGATGGCTATGGAGTGTCTTGCTCATGCGCATGAGCTGCGGGCCACAGCAATGTCATGGAGGAGCACGCAACAAAAGCTCTAACTAAAGGCTTCCTCGCATACTCCATCGGTGGGAAAATATAGCCCTAGAAACAAGAGTGAATAGGATTCACTCCAGCCATCATTCGTCTGCACAAAATCCGAAGAAAGCTCTTTGCGGATATCAGTATGGATCAAGAGGGATAGAGGTGAGCACAAAAACTAGATAAATTAAGCTCTATGCCGATATCGGTATGGAAAAAAAAGGTATGGAACAAGAAAGGCCGACAGTGTTGTGACTTGAAAAGCACAAGAAAGTGCGTTGGATAAACAATGTTGAGCGGCATAAGAAAGCGCGTTTGAGCAATATTGTTGAGAGGCATAAATGAAGAGACAATGTTCAGAGGTACAAAAAAACGCGTTGGGGCGACCCTATTGAGAGGCATAATACATCGATTGAGGGAGGCATCGATTGAGGGAGGCAGTGTTAAGACTGAGGCACAAGAATGTGCATTGGAGATTCCGGCATTGGTGAATACACGCAACAACGACACACCTACAGGACCCACTCATTAAATCTCTGTAACTATACGTAGTACGTCTAGATACTAGTATACTAAGTTACATTCTTAAGTTGTAACTTTAGGTTATCCCAATAGGTGCAAATCAAAAACTTAAGGTGTTGCCCTATCTCGCTTTCATAAGATAAGATGTTATGACCAAATAACTTAATTTTAATTTCTCAATGTGATTCTAGCTTTTGTAACATAGTATTAAAGCAGGTTGTTTCATCTTGCAAGCTGAAGGTGGAGTTTGTTCACTTTCATCTTCCATATTTTGAAATAATTATAGAACTAACTAAATAAAAGTTAAGAAATTAATGAATATTGTAATTTGGACATTATAATCTTGTCACAATTCAATACATCAAACTTAAGAAATGTCACAAGATTTTATGGGAACTAATTTCAAGTTTGGAAGCACAATTTAAAATTAGTTTTAAAATCTGAAAAGTTAATAAAAGTAGTTAAGGGTACATAGGTTTTACCTTCAACACCACCAGCAAATGCACAGAGAATAATTACCCACGCTCTAGTCACATGCCCTAGTATTAAGGAGGAATGGTAAGATAAAGACACTAATGGACGCCAACCTAATATAATTCACTTTCGATTATGTTTTTGCACAACCTATACATTAGTCCTATGAGGAAACAAGGAAGAAATTAAATCTAACCTAGAAATATATTTAATGTTGATTCTTGGAGTATGTTTCAACAATCAAAGGTAACTGTTTACAAGTCCAACCAAACAAATCAATTATAATAATATCCCACAATGTAATATTCCGAGAAGATCATTCAAATTATTGAAATCTGAAGACAATAATTCACATGATGATGACAGGGGGGTGACTCTCTGGGAGGAGTTGTATATCACGTGCGACCAAAGGGTATTATTGTTGGGGGTATTCTGATGGCCTAGACTAATTAAATGGATCATTCCATTACCTAATTATCTAATTCTTCATGTTTTTAGGGCCCATATAATTACTTACAATTTCTAAAGGGGGATAATATTTTAGCCCCTTAATTTATTTTAACAAATTAAAGTAAATTAGAAAAGTGAAATTCTAAGATTAAAGACAAAATCTTTCACACATTTTGAGTGCCCATAACTAAGACTCTAAAAGCTATTACAGAATGACAGACGTCTACACATCCATCCGCTAGACTGCTAGAAAAAAACCAACATTCATCCATGCCTCGACAACAACTACATACAACTGTAAAGTCCCTAGTTTTATCTTCAGCCTAAAGCCTTTATCCTAGACGGTATATTAGATGTAAAGAAACAAAATTGGACATATTATCTAGAACCTTATACTAGTTATAATCCAACTTCCCAAATTTTATTCGTCCTATATTACCTCTAAAAAATTTCAAAATTTTAGGTCATAATAATTAAATACACCATATCTTTGGTTGCACCATTCCAAGTAAAATTTTCTAAGTAACCCCCCGGGAATGATGACGGCATGTCGTTACTATCATTTTTATTACGATCATTTTTTACTTTTGACAATTTAATACATGTTAAGAATCAACTTCAGAATCCTAGATCCATTCCTATTCTATATTTTGTACCTGCACCACATATACTTATGCAACATCAAATCCAAGACAGTTAATAATCAATTTGAAATTCCAAGTATATCCAAAATATAGCCCTCTGAAGTCTCAACCGGTTATATCTACATCTATAGATATAACCATTCCAAATACCACGAACTATAATAGGTCTCCAGTGGTGAAAGATATATTCTACAATTTATATTAAAATTGTATAAGTACAATGAGCTTAATTCAAAAGAAGTTTTGATTTAGGGACATCAAATATCACTACCACTAAGGTACTTATTATGAATCACCGTTTTCCAATGACTCGTCATTTTCTCAATCCATTTCAATTCGTCTAAAATGAAATCCATAATGGTAGACCAAGTACAAAAATATATATATCCAAAAGAAAACTATAGATGTATAGTTGTATACTAGTTTAGATTCATTTTATAAAAATCTACCGTTAGAACTTGATTCCATATCCTACGGAGAATCATTACAAGTTTTTGAATCAATCCAATGGCAAGCAGTTATCAATGTTGAATTTCAATCATTAATCAAGAATAATACATAGGAACTTACTACTCTACCCTCCAACCGTACCACAATTGGATGTAAGTGGATTTTCAAAACAAAATATGGTCCTACAAATGGAATTATTAAACAAAAAGTCTGACTAGTAGTTTAAAGATTTTCACAACAAAAAGGATTAAACTATTATGAGACTTTCTCTCTTGTCCTTAAATCTTCATCAATGAGAGTATTCTTGGCTTATTCAACACATTTTGGAATACATATCCATCAGATGGATGTTTGCACAACCTTCTTCAATGGACATTTGATTAAAGAAGTATTCGGCATGTCTTTACTAAAAGGCCTTTATGTTTCTGATGAACAAAATCTCCTTTGAAAATTACAAAAAAGAGTCATCAAGGGTTTGGAACAAATATTTGGCTCTTTTTCTTCTATTAAAATGGTGGAAGGCCCACTTTAAAAAGCCAAGCAAGTTTCTTAAACACTAGGGCTTGCTTTTCCCCGTAGAAATCTAATTGCATGAAATCGCATTACCACAACCAGCCATTCATAGTGGTGCAGTGCATTGTTATTGGTAAGAGGGAAATGCACTAGAACATAGAACGTGGGCTTGAATGTCAAATGTGAGGAACTTACCCTGCGCATTTAATCTCGGGTTACACACCTGCTATCGTGCATAATTTGATATTTCATCGCTTGGGTTATCACACTTGCCATGAAATATTGTGTTACACATTCATGCAAGTGCATAAACCAATATATATGGCTACGAAGTATCTTGCAACTAGCCAACTACCCCCACTCAATTGCGGAGTCAATTGTAGAGCGCGCAATACAAACTCTAAGAAAGAGGCGAACTCACTAATGGTAAGCCTGTAAAATAGGAGATAAAGGCTAAGGGACTTTGCTTCCAAAAGATTACAAATGGCGTGCAAAAAAATATAGGGTCCAAATTTTGGAGGGTAATTTTTATAAATGAATTACATTAATGTAAGATGCTGAAAATTGATTACAAGAATAATTATGAGAATATTCTTGAAATATTACTAATTATAGTGAGAATTACTTTTATTTTTAAAGGTACTTTTAAAACCCCATTTTTCACACGTGATACGCAAAAAATACAAAGAGTGACCACCCCGAGGATAAAGGTTTGGTGTGCAAATGACTCAGTTTCTAAGTATGTTTACAGCTTTGAGATCTATTGTTGTACACAAAAGGTTTATTGCACATGGGAAAGGTGAGGCTAAAGCTACTTCTAAGTAGAGGGAGACACAACATGGAGCTAATGTAGTGAAGTCACTATTAAAAGATCTTTGAGATAGAAGATACACAATCACTATGCATAATTCTTTTTACTAGTGTAGAGCTCTTTTATTAGGTGTTTGGAGTCAAAGGGCACATATGCAACATGGACAATTAGGGCTAATAGAGTGGATTTCTCTAAAAAACTGACTAACAAGACTCATTGTTCAAAAAGAATCCTCGCGGCACTTTCAACTAGAGGATTCATGATGAAGGTAATTTTGCTCTTGTCCAATGGATGGACAAGAAACATGTCCTCATACATCACACTCTATAGTCTATACCTATTAGAGAAGATGAGAAATTCATACATTTTGCAAGAAGAAGGTAGGTGAGGAGGAAGTACAAATGACAGTTACTACTCCTAATTATCTACATTGAGTACACTCTCTACATGAATACAGTCTCTTAGTAGCTTTTAAAAGATACATGAACATTTAGATTTGAACGTAGACATTATATATGTTTTATTAGCCTCAGCGTGTCAACATTGTATAGTTGTTTAACACTAGCAAAACTGGACTAAGTGCGTAATGTATAAACGTTTTTGTATGAAGTTACTCTTGTAATGTAATTGTATTTCATTTTTTGTGGTAGTCTTGTAATGGGTACCCTCCATTTTGTTCTAATTGTGATAGACTATTCATATGCTTGCATACTTCACAATGTTATGTATAACAATCTTGATTAACGTTGTTCTTGCACAACCCTCTACACACCTGACCCTAAAACCTCAAAGTAACATAACCTTATAGCATTCACTACTGGCTAAGTCTAAATGCATACAAAGTTTATTAATATATCTCGAATTCTATAATAGTTAGCAAAGTTTGGTCTAATAAAAATAATTTGCATGCACATTGTGAACACATACCACAATGCACAAGGAAGTTTGTGATACGGTCCACTAGAATTCATGTCCCTATGCACTTTTTGAGGTTTTGAGAATATGAAAAATCCATTTGAGAGAGAAAAATACTTTTGTGAATCTAAAGTGGTAGGATGGACTGTACCAATAAAAAGAAAAAAATTTGATAGAAAATTAAAAATTTGGCATTATATTTTAATTAAGGATGAAACAAAGGTAAACTAGTGCATTATCATAGTGCATAATATGCACTCTAAATTCTAAAAGAGAACAAGAATAGAGGGTTGTGGATGGACTTCTAAGATATGAATTTTTTCACTGTTTAAATATGTGAAGAAAAACATCTTCCAATTTTTTCAATTTTTTTTGAATTGATTAAAATTTTCAAATTGTAAAATGTATTATTTTGGGAGGAATGAATTGTTTCTCTATTTAAAAAAAACTTTTTGATGGATTTCTTTTTTGAATGTACTTGAGAATGAAATTATGGAAGTTGGATTATTTTTAGATTTTTAAAATATAGAATCGAATATGAACTATATTAACAGTCAATTTGATCATAAATTGGTAAAACTGTTATTAAAATGTGAGTTTTGATATTCAAAATCTACAACATAAAACCATTTCAACATTCTAAAATTTTATTTTTTGGATAATATGTACATAACTTTAGAAGCTGTTGGTTCACTCATTTTTCATTGAATCATTGCTACGTAATTTTCAAATTGGTTTGAAAGTTAGCTTTTTAGACAAATGTGCACCAAAATGTAGTTAGTTCACCAAGAGGAGTTAGTGGACCATACCATACAAACGCCCACAACACAACACAGTGATAATGCAATAGAATATGACTACCAAACCCTTTCCATAATCCACACAATACTTTGTGAACAAATATACTCAATGTTGCTGATCATTCAACAAATCATAGCACTAAGACAATAACTAGATCATTATATAGTCACTACAACAACGTTTATAGAAATGTCATAACGAACTCCTAAATTGTACCCATAACACTAACAATATCATAAACAATATGCGAGTAAAACTACAAGTGAACGCTTTCTTTTGATATGAACATGTACACAATGTTCTCCAAAACACAACGTTCTACATGATGTAAAAATCAACAGCCTCTAAGAAAAAATGTTCATCTTGGCCTCTGTATCCACAGTGTGTCGCTCACAAAGTCCCAACTTTGCTTGCAATCGGTGCAATCCATTGCCTTGGTGGCTACATGGGGTGGCATTTTTCTCATTATGCTCCCATAATTATTGTGATTCTTTCAGTGGACTTTTGTGGCAAACTCGCTCTATATAAAGTTAAAAGAATACCCTGCCCAACGTGTGCCAAATAGCAACCTTTTTTTGCAAGGTGCCTGACAGTTATTTTATAGTTCCTGTCCCTTTTGAGGAACTGCCGAAACTGTGACCACTATTTGAAGTCAAATCAAGATCTAAATTTGAGATTTTATGATTTCCTGATGTGGTTCAAATTATCCCGAATTTGCAATTTCTTGTCACCATTTAGTGGAAGCTGGAATTCTAATACCTCTCATATGAAGGCCAATACCTCACTAACTATGACTTCAAAAAATCTGAATTTTTTGGTGCATAC
Source organism: Pohlia nutans (assembly GCA_022496805.1). Taxonomy (NCBI): domain Eukaryota; kingdom Viridiplantae; phylum Streptophyta; class Bryopsida; order Bryales; family Mniaceae; genus Pohlia; species Pohlia nutans. The sequence continues at coordinate 39,333,032 of CM040085.1, forward strand.
TCTCAAGACTTGGTGAAAGTTGGAGGATTGTCAAATCTAGCAATCAACCCACCAATCTTGTTCTCTATATTTGTTATAATCTGAGAATCTGTAAGAGTGAGCCCAAATTTGGTACACATGTTGATGACACCCTCTTTTCAAAGATCCTACTATTAGATTACCTCATAGAATTGAAATTTTTGGTTGGCATAGCAAAAATTGTAACTAGCCAAAATTGCCTCCTCTTTGTGTGAAATGGCTATGTCTTTTAAGGGTTAAAAAAGATTTATGAACACCCCACTTCATGTAAATTACAAAAAAAAATTATTATCCACATACAAAGTCTAGTTTAAAGACAAGTTAAGTACCCTCACCTATGTACAATACAATGACGAGATTGAAAGTTCAAACTATAGTGGTGGATAACCCAGAGGGAAAAAACAATCCATGTACTCACTAGGGGTTATTTAATTAAAATATTTAAATCTCGACACTATAAATTCAAATTCTTTTGGACACTCTTTCGACGCACTTTTAAACATTTTTTTTGTTATATGAAGTTTGACACTCTTTTCATTGCTCTTCGAAATAATACATCACATTCAGGACTCTTTTCGACACTCTGATTTTGACATTAAAATGCTTAACCGGTACAGTATTGTGGCCAATCTATGTAAAAGGACTTTGACATGCTCAAGTATTCTTTACTTTTTCTTGCACAGACAGAAGCACAGAAGTTCACAAACATAGCTTAAATATAGATCACAAATGAGCTCAAGTACATTTTTTGATAAGGGCAAGCAGTTATATCACTGATCGATCAAAGGATGTTCGTATCGTTTAATAGCTCCACGAAACATAGCTAGAATCTTGGACAGTCTCTTTGTCCAAAGTAACTCACGGGTAAGATCGTGAATTGGAGTCATGTATTATGCAGTTGAAAACTAAGTATGTATCAAGTGGATGATGATCGAGACTGGAAGCTCAAAGCACCGGGATCTAACACTTGCTGCCCTGTATCCCGCCCTGTATATATTTTATACTCGCATCGTCAGAGCAAATATCAAAGATATACAAGTTACATAATTATATTTCTTCATCATTCTTCTACCATATAATGTAGCTTGCAGCTGCGAACAGGCCCAATTGATGGCAAACAAGACCAAGTCAGTTTGAGTTGATGTCAGAATTCGCAGTGTCTTGAGTCCCTTGACGGATGATGCGGAGCAGCAACTCCTTCAGAGCCTCGTCCTCTTCACTCTCTGGCAGAGCCTCCGGGTGCGCCACCAAACGGTACTTCTGCAATAATTCTCAGTTGACATTTTCACATTAGGATTACATTTTCAAGCTGGCTCATGTGGCCTCTCCATAAGCTCAGTATTGGAGACTCGTGTAAAAACTCTGCTGCAATGGAATCTTCCATTTGTTCCAGAAATAAAAAATAAAAAATAGAAAAATCTGTTGCATTCAATACCACAATTGGGCCACCTAATGACCTGGAAATATATAGTTGTACATAATTTCCCTCTCCAAACAATTTGATAGAATATACTGACGTTCTATGATAAAAGAAGGCATTCTGTGTTGATAATATATATTCTCAGAGGCCATTGCGTTTCTTACCTCCAAGACCAAGTTTGCAAATAAAAGATTATTGCGACACACAATGTTGCCGCCCACAGGGTCTAAACCCTTCACTTTAAGCAGGGCAAGTAGGTCTTTGAGGAGACCCGGCCGATTCATGCTAGCAATATTCAAGTTCAGTTGTCCTTTCGCTCGCAGCAGGTCTCGTAGCACTTCCACCTGTTGCACAATTCATACCGGTTCAGGTCAGTCGCTATTGTCGATGTAAGGCCACGAGCAACATTTGCCGTTAACTCGTAAAGGACCAACCTGGATTCATGGTTTTAAAATGACAAATTCAATTGATCATATTGCGGAAAATATGATTCAGATGGGACCAGAATTTATATCAACGGAATCAGTGAAGAACATTGCATATGTTGGTGAAAAAACAAATAAATTTGAACCAAAGGAAGTCCACATATAACCTACTCAAAATTGCTAAGAGAAACTTGAGGCCCAATAAATTTTGGGCTTCTTGGTCCTTTACCCTGGGTTAACCACGCGAAATGCATAACTTAGTTGCTCGGTTAGATCAAATCGCCGGTTAAGGTTATTATTTAATACTGGCTTAGTGAAGAAAGTACCAAGGGATTGTCGTGCGAAATGTCCTCGATTGAGCTCATTCCTGGTATTTGCATACCAGAAGGTATTCCCTGAGACGGTGGCCTGACAGGTGGGTTACCAGGAGTAGTGTTCACCTCCGAGGCAAGACCGTCGGTTTGATTGTCTATACACCGATGAAGTTCCCTTGCGTGCATACTGGCCAGCTTCATGATAGAGTGACTGTCTCTCTGTATTAATTATTCAGATTCGAAATTTAGAACCAAACTTGCAGAAGAATAGCACTCTATCATGAAATACTCAATCCTGCAGTCAATGCAACTAGACCACATCTAAATTTTAGTCACGAATTTGACACAATCAAAACCATGCTCGGAACCCTCCATATGTACAACATAAAGCATCTGAAACTGAAATGTACGAACAGGTCAAAATTACTTGATCTTCAGCCTTATATTTACAGATTTCTAAAGCCAGACGGACCTTTCCAGAACGCGGTAGAATTGCGCGCAAGGTCTCGAGACAAATGTCGAGCTCGGCGTTCGGGGATCGACGCTTTGCGCGCATCTCATCATCTAGGACGCCATGCCTTCGCTGCCCCTCGTTTCCTGATTCTAGTGACATATCTGAAAAACCCACTTCGACGACGTCTGTAATATCTTGCACGTGCTCCTGAGCACCCTGCCGTGAGTTGGAAGAGCTTCCCATTTCAAAAGCCATTGTAGGTAGGTCTGAATGGGTTGCCTGCAAAATTCAGTGTCGAACGTGACCTCAGACATTAGAAAATTTTAAATAACAAAGATTTCAATAAGATCGACTGATGGTCATGCCGTGGTGAATGTAGCCCCTAAATTCGAAATCCTCAATCTCGATGTAATTATTACCTGATCCCTGCAGGTCCGCGGTGAGTACAAATTATGGAAAAAACCTACATTTATTTGACATTTAAGAACCAACCGTGGGCTCAGAGATTATAGATATTGTCAACGAATCCTTCCTTAGAATATGCATTTGTTAGACTCAAATGTGTCAAACTGCGATCCTACCTTTCGATTGTGTGTGTGAAGATGAAACCAAGCTCTTTGATAAGCTCTCTCCAGTTCTCCCTGAGGCTGAAATCAAGGACAAACACTTTGTTACTTAGATATCGATACAATCATCAAAGTCAAGCAATTGCATGATCTAGTTCCAGTGGAGGTTCCAGTAATAAAAGTTTACAGAAACGGCTGAGACAATTTTCTAAGATAAAATGACAAACATCTCACAGAATGCTTATATGGTACAAATACCTCTTGTGACGAGCAAAATTCCACCAACTGACTGCACAAAGAAGGATGCAAATACACAACTCAAAGGTGCTCATTTTGTACTCCTCGTGGCCTCGAGCGGTCCGTGTCTACTTCACTTACTTTACACTAAACATGAGAAAATTGAGTTTCCTTCAACAAGTTGCCACTGACATTGACTTACAAGCCTATCAAAAACGATAGAGTAGGACCCAGAAAATGAAACACGTCAGAATGACATACATACCGGATCCAAAACCAGATTCCTTAGCAATCCTCACAGTTGATAAAAATTGAGAGGATCGAGGATTCTGATCCTTGCAATTAACCGGAAATTCGTTTCAGTTGATAGCGAATTAAATGTGTATTTTATTCACGGTCCCTTATCAGAAATGAAAGGGTAATTAATTGGTGTAGGTTTCTAAAATATTTCCAATAATCACTGTGCAGACCGTCTCACATGCAGTCATCACTGTCCTATGGCCAAGTTGCAGCAGATTTCTTCAGCCTTCTACACGCAAGCAAGAAACAATGCAAATGGCACATTAAATTAAAGAAACTCAAGTGATAGTAACCAGTGCCAGGAGTATTCATGCTCCATATTGTGAGTGTGCACGCATATGAGTGTGATGTGCAAGCCATCATGCGCAGAAATATAGGCCCAGTGGTCCATCTCGTGTGAGTCGTAAAGCAAGCCATGCTCCCCATCTTGAAACCTGCACCTCATCTTTGCCAAATTAAGAAAGCCCGACTGACACCTGATCACAATTTCAAGAGAAAACAGAATGAATCATGGGGCATGCATACTCAGTGGGAGATTGATCGCTCGATCAAATTGGTTTGGCAAGAAATTGAGCACGACGTGGATGGTGAATTATATGTAAGATTAACCTGCAAGAATTCCTCACTGATTCCAGTGAACGATATATATAAAATATGGTCCTGACATCTAAATTTATATTTTCACAATATGATCAATTGAATTTGTCAATTTAAAACCGTGAATCCTTGGTCCTTTAGGGGTTATAGCCATGCTGAGATCTCAAACTGTTCACTCTACATAGTGCTCGTGTACCTGATGGAGGCCCTGTGGTCCCTCTCGTGTGAGTCGTATGTAGGGTTTTGCACACCTGCAAGCATCTGGCCGTGACTGCAGGTATATCCATGTAAGCTCTGTACAAGCAACGCGGAGAGGAGACGAGGAGCAGCAACCTGGACCTACTCCCTCTCATGTGTACTGTACATAACAGTGATTTTGTCATAATTGTGGAAGAAGACGTCGAGTTTATGGGGGCCACATTGATCGAGAGAGAGGCAACCAATTAACACGAGGGTTTTGCACACCTGCAAGCAAGCATCAGTCTGGCCGTGACTGCAGTGAGGTATATCCATGTAAGCTCTGTAATTGGCTGCTTACAAGCAACGCGGAGAGGAGAAGGAAGCAGCAGCAACGTAACCTGCAAGGTCTGCTCCTTCTCATGTTGGTTGCCTCTCCATCGATCGACGTGGCCCCCATAAACTCGACGTCTTCTTCCACTGTGCGCCGATGTCGCCCTCCGCCATGACTACAACAAGCAACCTTGAGCTGCTCTCCCATGCTCCGTTCCATGACTCGCGTTGCTAGCTGTGGCCCGCATCTCTTGCGCAAGACACTCCATGCTTAGTCATATAGCCAATCTGAATATGCTGCAAGCTTACCTTTTCAAAACGGTGAAAAGCCCGTTTGTTTTTCTTTTTAACAACTGGACAACTTCCATTGCAAAGGGTAACATACAACAGCCAAGGCGCTAGAGAGGAAAAGGCCCGCTTTGAAAAGCAGTACCATACTAGAACTTACGGTGCCCATTGCAAGTAACAGCACCTACGCTATTCAAAACAAGGTATCGGTAATATCAAAGGACCCTGGTAGTCTTATTTTGTTTTCTCCTCACAATTTTCTTTTCTCCAAAGTCCAAACTCAAAAAAAAATCATTCTAAGAAAATCAAGAGTTTGTAAACAAGAGAGCGGTGAGAGAAGAATGAAGATAGCCGTAAAGGAAACCTTGACGCTGAGACGAATGAACCAGGTAGAACACTAAAACCCTAAGTCTCAATATCCGAAACCACAACCTAATAGACAAACTGTGCTGAAAACTTGAAATCCAACAAATAACAACTACGCAAGCGTCTATATAAGAGTCCTCATCGCCAGGTCATCCAAGGCAACACTACACAGCCTCAACAAACAAAGCCACTAAGACTAATAGAGGAGAGGAAAAAAACAAACAACAGAAGAAAACCAACCTAGTCAACAGTCAAGAGGGAAAGGACCCCTTAATCGATCACAAACCAACAGGGGAGACCAATAGACAAACTGTGCTATATTAGTAAAAGTGTTGTTTTCTAAACATGATGGATAGTCCCTTCCTAAAAGGGGCAGGTACAAGAGGGAGCCATTGTAGTGAAGTCACTAATGAAAGATCTTTGGTAAACTATAGAGAACACACAATCAATAAATTTTTACTATCAATTAGGTATTTGGAGTCAAAGGCTACATAATTATGCAACATATACAATTACATGCAATAGGGCTAATAGAGTGGGTCTTGTTAATGATCTAACTAACAAGACATTATTCAAAATGAGCCCTCATGTCACTTTCAACTAGAGGATTCACGATGAGCGCAAACTTGTTTTTGTCCTATCGATGGATAAGAAGCATGTCCTCATTCTTTACGTATTAGAGAAGATGAGAAACATACATTTTGCAAGAAGAAGGTACAATTGATGGGAGGGCGCACAAATGACTACTACTCTAAGTACACTCTAAACATGAGAGGTGTAGATGTGGCTAACCAGTTGAGGCAAATTTACTCTTGTTTGGACAAAAGCCACAAATAGTGGCATAAGTTGTTGAATTTCTTACTAGACACTATTTTTATGTTGTAGTAAACGTGTACCTCATCCACATGCTCTTTTGTTGGCACTTTTCAAATGAATCAAATCTAAAACCCTATCCCACCTAAATTTTCAGATGGTGATGGCTACCATTTTGATGGATAGATGGGTAGGGAGGAAAGACTATGTTTCCACTTTCACGAGGAATATGCCAATACTCCAAGGTCCTCAGAAATGAAACCACATGCTGTATTGTATAATGTGTGAAAAAAAGACCAAGTTCTTTGTGCAAGATGTGGGTGGTAGAGTATGTGTTTTGGACCCAGGTTTTGGGAGTTGCTACATCAAGGTTCATAGCCCTTGGTGAGACATAGGTTATGTAACAATAGAAATCAAAGGCTAGCAATTAGGTCAACCCTTGTGCCTGGGGTGCACTTAGTGTTAAAAGACAGGTATGACATGCGTGCAGCACCTCCAAATTAATACTTTTGTATACAATTTTTCTTTCATTAAAAAAATGATATACATACATACGTATAACAAAATAAAAGCGTAATGTATGTATGCATGTTCAAAGTAAATTTAAAAAGCAAAAGCCTAACATATGTATACAATGAAAAACATGGCCTAAAAAATAGTCCTAAATTCTTTTCACTACAAAGGTACTTATTTATCATTAATAAAATCATTAAACACTTTTTTATCTGTAGGATGTAACTCATACAAGTTTTTTCTTACTACAAAAGTTACTAAAGCTAGTGCAATAATAGTTTCTAAGTCTATCATGATGTGATTTGTCAAATCATAAGTCCATAATGATTCATGATTTTTTTGTACCAATGCAATCTAATCTCCATATGAGATGGTCCATTCAACAAATCAATTGATTCTCTATATTCAACCCACCTGTTAGTGATTTTTCTATGCATTCTATAAACCCTTCCTAAATACCAAGTTTGAGTGGATGGCCCTATATGTAAATTTACAATTTTAATCACATTAAAAATGGGCTATGTATATTTAAGAAATTGAACAAAGTAATACCCTAAGCTTATGTATATTTTGTAAGCCCACCCACAATTAATACTCCTTTTGTTCACTCACGTAGTTCCATACGGGATATTGTAGTGCACTCCCCTGGCCCTTGTGATCACGTTCAATAGGCTTTATAGAGTTATTGTACGGCAGGTGCTCATAATTAGTATCAAATGGGCTCCCAATATTGTGCCAAATGGCAAATTACTCTTTTTTGGCAAAGTGCCCAATAGTTATTTTATAGCTGCCTATCCTTTTTAGGAACTGCCCAAGTTGTGAATGCTATTTGAATTCCAATCAAGATATAAGTTTGAGATTTTATGATTTCCTAATTTTACTCTTTCCCAATGGGTTGCATCAAATGTTGGATTTCACTTTACTTTTTTCAGATGTGGTGCAACTTATCCTAAATTTGCAATCTCTTGTCACAATTTAGTGAAAGCTGGAATTTTAGTGCCTCTCACGTCACTAACTATGGCTCCATGAAATCTGATTTCTTTTGTGCATACTCTCAGCTTGATGACAATAACATTGAACAAAAGTTTCCAACAAATTAAAATTTTCCTTGAGCATCAAAACTTGGTCAATGTTGTTGGATTGTCAAATTCAGTAGTAAACCCACAAGTTTTGTTTTTTATTTTTGTTATAATATGATAATTTGTAAGTCATAGTGAAACCAAATTTGATACACATGTTGTTGACACCCTCCCCTCAAAGATCCTATTGTTAAATTACCTCATAGACTTGTAATTTTTGGTTGGAATAGCAAAGATTGTAACTATCCGGAATTGCCTCTTGTTTGTGTGAAAATGACTATTTTTTAAGGGTTCTAAAACATATTTATAAACATCTTCCTGTATATAAATTACAACAAATATTGGTATTATGCACATACATAGTCTAGTTTAACCACAAGTTAAGTACCATCACCTTGGTTAGAACAACAAGATTGAAAGTTCAAACTATAGTGGTGGATGACCATGAGGAAAAAAACTATCCATACACGTAGGGATCAATATACTTAAAATTTTCAAATATAGAAATTATCTCTATTGAATTGTTTTTAGCATTCTTTTGAGTTTTGACGCTCATTTAGTCATTTGTTTGTTATATGAAATTTGACACTCTTTTCAATGTCCTTTTAATATATCACAATCAATGCTCTATTTGACATTATTTGACATTAAAGTATCAAAAAGTGATTTTGCACTTTTTTTTGTCATTTTAGCAAAAGAAACTTGTCAAAAAAAACTGTAAAAACAACTCTTTTGTTTGTTAGTGAAAAGTGGACTTTATTTTTGGAAAGAGCTAAAATTTCATTTTAAGGTTGAGTTAAGTCCTCAAACCCTTGCCTACAAACTATTTTCTTCATCCGCATTTTGCATTACATTTGGTTAAAGACTAAAGTTGCGTGACTAACGTTGTCGTGGCTCGCACCTCTGACTTACGCAAGAGCAAGACACTCCATGCTTAGTCATATAGCCAATATGAATATGCTACAAGCTTGCCTTTTCAAAACGGTGAAAAGCCCGTTTGTTTTTCTTTTTAACAACTGGACAACTTCCATTGCAAAGGGTAACATACAACAGCCAATTGAAGGCGCCAAAGAGGAAAAGGCCCGCTTTGAAAAGCAGTATCATACTAGAACTTACGGTGCCCATTGCAAGTAACAGTACCTACGATACATTCAAAACGAGGTATCGGTATATACAAAGGGCCTTGGTAGTCTTATTTTGTTTTTTCCTCACAATTTTCTTTTCTCTAAAGTCCAAACTCAAAAAGAAATCATTTTAAAAAAATTAAGAGTTTGTAAACAAGAAAGCGGCGAGAGAAGAATGAAGATAGCCACAACGGAAACCTTCACACTGAGATGAATGAACCAGTTAGAACACTAAAATCCTAAGTCCAAACATCCAAAACCACAACCTAATAGACAAACTATGTTGAAAACCTGAAATCCAGGGAATTAAAAAGAGGGCAAATAACAACAACGCAAACGTCCAAATAAAAGCCCTCACGGCCAAGTCACCCAAGGCAACACTACACAGCCTCAACAAACAAAGCCACTAAGATTAAGAGGGGAGAGGAAAAAAACAGACGAGGGAAGAAAAACCAACCCAGTCAACACCCGAGAGGGTAAAGACCCTTTAATCGGTCAAGGACCAAAGGGGACCAATAGATAAACTGTGCTATATTAGTAAAAGTGTCGTTTTCTAAGTATGATAGATAGTCCCTTCCTAAAAGAGGGAGGCACAAGAGGGAGCCATTGTAGTAAAATCACTAATGAAAGATCTTTGGTATAGAGAACACATAATCACTATAGATAAATTTTTACTATTGAACAGTGTAGTCAGAGCTCTTCAATTAGGTATTAGGAATCAAAGGCTACATAATTATGTAACATAGACAATTACATGCAATAGGGCTAATAGAGTGGGTCTTGTTAATGATTTAACTAACAGGACATTATTCAAAATGAGCCCTCATGTCACTTTCAACTAGAGGATTCACGATGAGGGCAAACTTGTTTTTGTCCTATCAATGGATAAGAAGCATGTCCTCATTCTTTACATATTAGAGAAGATGAGAAACATACATTTTGCAAGGAGAAGGTACAATTGATGGGAGGGCGCACAAATGACTACTACTCTAAGTACACTCTAAACATGAGAGGTGTAGATGTAGCTAACCAGTTGAGGGAAATTTACTCTTGTTTGGACAAAAGCCACAGGTGCTCATAATTAGTATCGAATGGGCTCCCAATATTGTGCCAAATGGAAAATTACTCTTTTTGGCAAGGTGTCCAATAGTTACTTTGTAGTTGGAATGCCTATATTTTTTTAGAAACTGCCCAAATTGTGAACGCTATTTGAAGTCCAATCAAGATATGAGTTTGAGATTTTATGATTTCCTAATTTACGCTTTCCCAATGGGTTGCATCAAATGTTGGATTTTACTTTGCTTTTTTCAGATGTGGTTCAAATTATCCTGAATTTGCAATCTCTTGTCACAATTTAGTGAAAGCTAGAATTTTAGTGCCTCTCATGTCACTACTATGGCTCCAAGAAATCTGAATTTCTTTTGTGCATACTCTCAGCTTGATGACAATCGCATTAAACAAAAGTTGCCAACAATTCAAAATTTTCCTTGAGCATCAGGACTTGGTCAATGTTGTTGGATTGTCAAATTCAGTAGTAAACCCACCAATTTTGTTTTCTATTTTGTTATAATCTGAGAGTTTGTAAGTTATAGTGAACCCAAATTTGATACACATCTTGTTGGCACCCTCCCCTCAAAGATCCTATTGTTAGATTACCTCATGGACTTGTAATTTTTGGTTGGAAGAGCAAAGATTGTAATTAGCCAAAATTGCTCATGTTTGTGTGAAAATGGCTATGTCCTTTAGGGGTTATAAAAAATATTTATAAACCTCTTGCTTTATATAAATTACAACAAATATTGGTATTATGCACATACAAAGTCTAGATTAACCACAAGTTAAATACCCTCACCTATGTACAACGACAAGATTGAAAACCCAAACTATAGTGGTGGATGACCAGGAGGAAAAAAACTATATGTACAAGTAAGGATTATATACATTAAAAATTCAAATCTCGACACTATCTCTATTGAACTTTTTTTTTAGCATTCTTTTGACGCTCTTTTAGATTTTTTTTGTTATACATATGAAATTTAACACTCTTTTCAATGTTCTTCTAATATATCACAATCAACGCTTTATTTGACATTAAAGTATTGAAAAATGATTTTTTTATTTATTTTGGTCACTTTAGTGCTAGAAAATTGTCAAATAATTTATCAAAACAAATCTTTCGTTTGTTAGTGAAAAGTGGGCTTTATTTTTTGAAAAGAGCTAAAATTTCATTTTAAGGTTGAGTTTACTCATCAAACCCTAACCTACAAAAAAAAAATTGATCCGCATTTTGCATTACATTTGTTAAAGACTAAAGTTGCCTTTACTTAAGTGCTTAGTTTTCACCTTCCCAAACATCCAATGAATGTGACATTTTGTGATGTCAAAACTGACTATTCGTAACTAAAGGTGGAAATGTCCGTTGTTGTTACATTTTTAATTTGGAGATCTATTGTTTGTTTGAACAACATTTGTCATAAGATTCTTGAAATCAGCTTATTGGAAGATTATCATCCACTGTAACACTAGAAAAGAATAACTTTCCTACAAATTCTAGTTCATCAATTGAATTTCAAATCTCCCATTGGAAAAAATGAAATAGCACTAATCAATTCTACAATTCTAGGAGACCTCATTCACCAACCTCAAGAATGTCATGTTTACATTCTATTGTATAGTGGGGTACAACAATAATTTGAATTTATTCTCACAACTCAGAAACCTTGAACTTTGAGAAGTTTATGTGGGCTCAAAATACATCAAATCACAAAATGTAAAGTACATTGGAAAGATAATAGAGTCTAGATTTAAGTTTTGATAATTTTAAAATGATGTTTGAAATTATTCAATAGAATTTCAAGATATGAAAAAAATTGCTTCGAAAATAATTTGAAACTTTAATCAGTCATATTTTACTCAAAAAGGCCCCCAAAAATCACAAATCTTTTTGTAAAGAGAGAATACAAACTTTTTGTTAATTTCTTAATACACCACAAGTAATAATATATATTTTTAGATTAAAGATTCAGAATGAGATTTTTTTCATTTAATTTAAAATAGCTCACAAATAATTATATATTTTTCAATTGAAACTCATATGTATGTGTAGTGCATCTTGTATACTCAACATATCCCGATTTGGTTCACAGATCTTTTAATCTTCTAATCTTTTGTGACAAGACAAATGAAAATTAAAAATTCAATTTATTGTTGTACCCCAATGTACATGTTGGGTAGTCCTTTCAAAATTTGTTTCCAATATTCCTAACAAATTGACAACAAAGTTTAGCTTTTGTACATTCTAATGTAGCTATATGCTTTAGTGACCCTCCAAAATAGATGTTTCCTACATTGTTAACAAATAGACAAACAACATGCCTTTGGCTAGTAATAAAATAATTTTCATAATAGTCAGATGGATGCATGATTATACAATCAATCAGCTCAAATAAACTATGAGCTATTCATGTATTCATATATACCGGTATGTAATTTAAATTAATGTTTATGTAAAAATCTAGTGCCTTAGCATAGTGCATAATATGCACTACAAATTCTATTAGAGGAGGAAAGAAGGTTTTGGATGGAATTTTGAGCTATAAAACTTCCTAGTGTTTAAAAACCAGTATTTGAAGAAAAGTATCTTCCAATTTTTCCAAGTTTTTTTGAATTTTTGAATTTTGAATTTTTAAAAATGTATTATTTTTGGTAGATTTGAATTGTTTCTCTATTTGATTATTTTTTTGATGGAATTCTTTTTTGAATGGGCTTGAAAATGAAATCTTGCATGTGGGCTTATTTAAAAAATTCAAATATATAATCAAACATGGACTACATTTACATTCAAAGTTTGATCTTAAATTGGTCAAATTGTTATTAGAATGGGGGTTTTGATACTCAAAATCTTCAAGATAAAATCATTTTGACAGACTAAGATTTTATTCTATGGTTAACACGTACATAAATTTAAAATTTGGTTCACTTCATTTTCCATTGTATCATTGCTACATATTTTTGAAATTGAACCGTACCATGTAAACACCCATATATTCAACAATAAGATGAGTTGGCTCACGTTCTTTAATTTGTTTTGAATTTTGTAATTTTTGGACAACGCATTTGAGTTCCTAGTAGTCCAAAATTGATGTTCATGTTATATGAACATGTTTTCCCTAATATTCTTTCCTAATTTGAATCTTTGAGCAAGCTTGCCAAAATGCAAATAAGTGATACAACATACTCAATAAAGGAATTATCGACAAATATGTCAAGTAGGACATATATGCCAGAAAAATAAATAATTAAACCACAAAGTCAAAGTTTGAGGCAGTATAGCGGTCAAAAATAGCGTAGCCAAAAGAAAAGTCTAGAATGCTAAGGCGTGTTTGGCATACTTCGTCTTGACATTTTGGTCTTTCCATTGGCTAAGTAACCTATTGACTATGGCAACTTAGCATTTGATATAATTACAATCTATATGATCAAAGTCCTTTTAGGTAGATTGGTCACATTTGATATAATCGAGTCTTTCAAAGGACCAATTTTTTTATATAGGGTTGCCTATAATTGCTCACAACTATCCTTGTGCCCCTATTTCATATATTAAAAAAACAAAATAAATATAAAATTCACCATAATAGCATAATCACAAAGATGTAGTTAGGATCAACTTTTATTCAATAGGTTGTTATTTTTTACAAGTACATGTAATTTGAAATTGCCTCTTTTTACACAGATCAAAAAGGGTGTTAACTTTCATTATTAATAAAATTGTTGAGAATTGATTTTGATGAGCAATGAACACGAATTTTTTTATTTACGCACTTGGCCATATAATCATGCACTTGGCCTCCGAGCACATTAAAAAAATTTGTTAAAAAATTCTCTAAAACAACGATTTTTGTCTTTCTACAATCCCTCACATTGTAAACAAAGGCCAAGCAGTATCATACTAGAACGGAACCCATTGCAAGCAACAACACCTACAGTACATTCAAAATAAGGAATGAAATCGATAGATACAAAGGGCCCCAATAGTACTATTTTTTTTTTCCTCACAATTTTCATTTCTCCAAACTCAAAAAAAAAAATCATTCCAAAAAAATCAAGAGTTTGTAAACAAGAGAGTGGCGAGAGAAGAATGAAGATAGTTGCAACGAAAACCTCGACAAGTCTAAGACAAATGAACCATGTTGAATACTAAAACCCTAAGTCCAAACATCCCAAACCAGAACCTAATAGACATTGAAGAGCTATACGAGGAGCTATATTAGTAGTCTATATTAGACATGATCTCAAATCCATGCCTAAAAATCAGGGCCTAATAAAACAACATAATGCATTGGAACTAAAGGAGAGAAGAATGAAGATAGCCGCAACGGAAATTTTGACACTGAGACGAATGAACCAGGTAGAATATTGAAACCCTAAGTCCAAACATCCCAAACCAAAACCTAATAGACATTCAAGTGTTGTATTAGAAGAAGTGTCATTTTTTGAACATGATGGATAGTCCTTGCATGAAAAATAGATGAGCTCGTTCCACCTATAAGTAAATATTTCATAATAGCTTTGTTAGATCGAACATTTATTTTAGTATAACTGGATAATAGATATGAACACAAACTTAAGCATTCTACAAACACAAAAATAGTAATTAAATCATTAGTGTCATATAAAAACATTCCTCCAATGGTTGCTATCAATATAAAAATAATAAATTCCATTATTGATAATTTTGTACATTCAATAAAATAAATAGATAAAGAAATACTAATATTGAACATAGAGCTAGAAAATTTTGAAATATTCTCTTAAAGTTATGATCTTGAAAATTACCTGAAAAATTAATAGTTGGTTCTATTTGTAATTGAAAGAATAAAATGATGATACTTAATGATAAACCTAATAAAAATACATATATATATATATATATATATATATATATATATATATATATATATATATACATATATAATGTTTATTTTTTATTTCTAAAATTAAATATAATACTAAATAAAATACTTAAAATAAAATAAGAATGCATTTAGGCAAAATATTAGTTGCGTAAATTTTTTTAAAAGATCGAATTTTAAGTTAAAATTAATTTCTCGATATGTAGAAAAATCCTAGTATTTTTATATTTTATAAATAATTTATTAGTAAAAATTATAATATTTTTTAATAATAAGTTATCTATAAAATATCAATCCTTTTTTTAAAACTACGTATATTCTTTCTTTTTTCAAGAAAATACACTTCTTCTTTGTCAAAAAGATTAACAAAAAAGAGCGAAAGCCCTATTAGATTCAGCCATTCTATGATTTTAATTTTAATTTTCTTTTCTTTTCTTTTCTTTTCTTTTTTCTTTTTTTCTTTTTTTTCTTTTTTTTTTCTTTTTTTTTACTTCTTTTTTCTTTTTTCTTTTTTTCTTTTTTCTTTGTATTGCATCTCCTTTATCTCTACTAATATTAGTTAATTCATAACTTAATTTGAAAGCCATATTTTGACCTGAACACTTTCCAATTGCTCCTAATAACCAACGAATAGCAAGAGCTTTACCTTGGGCAAATTTTATTTCAATTGGTACTTGATAAGTGGATCCACCTAAACGTCTTACCTTTATTGTTACATTAGGAGTTACTTTTTAAGAAAATTATGTATTTTATTAATTTTACAATAAAATCTTTAGTTTAAAAAAATTATATTAATATTTCTAATTTTTCTTTTCTTTTTAACTCTTTCTAAAAAAGTTGAATTTATTTAATATTTTAGTAAAAATAAGTTAGGGAATAATTATTTCATTTAATAAATGAACTTTAGATATTTAATTTTTTTAGCATGCTTCGGTTCCTTTACAATATTTCTATTTTTCAGTCAGCTATATTTACATGTTTTAACAATTAACAAGGTATAAATTTTTAATAAAAATTAAAAACAATAATATACAACGCACTAGATCGCCCTTGTTGATGATCTTTAGCAACACATGTGATACTAGTTTAGACAATAAAGAATTTAAAATAATTGAGTTTTTGTAGTTAGTCAATCCTACCAAAATCCAATGATAGTGTTTAGGATTGGTAATTGCCTATAGAAATTACCTATAATTAGTAAGTAATTTAAAAATATATATTACCTATATAAAATGTTTTTAGATAGAAACTATCACTACCTTTGTAGAATTTTCGATTAAAAGAATTTTCAATGCTTAATCATGCAAAAATTCTTTAATTGAAAACCTGTCATAACTTATTTACTTATATAAAAATGTCTACAATCAAAAAATTGTCACTACCTATGCCATGTATAAATTGTTAGTGACTCATGTAGAATGTCACTCTCCATCACTACCTGTCACATAACAAACCCAATAACAACCTATCAGTACCTAGGTAAAATGTTCCTAATTGAGGGATTATTATTATGATCTATGTAAAATGATTTTAATTAAGAAAATGGCATTAGTTATGTAAAATGTCACATAAGGAATTGTCCCTATTTATGTAGAATATCAATTTAGAAGTAGTCACTATCACAACAATCAAGTGAAATATAAGATTTTACTTATATAGAATGAAATTCTACCTATATGTAGAATATTAATTTAAAAGTTGTCACAACCATCAATTTAAAACCAATCACTACTCATGCCCATTGTTATTTCAAGTCAACTCCAAATGTAATTGTAGTAATGAGTTTTATTAAGATTTTATAACTATAGAATTTAACAACCATGACTCAGCAATCAAGGATGTTCTCATAATACGAGTGAGTGAAAGGCCTCAAAATCAAGTATTACTTTTTGAAGTAGTGAATGTAGTGAATGTCAGTAGTGGTAAAAATTTCTTTAACTAGAAAAATATTTTCAATTACAGCTTACTTCTTATCTAATTAGGATATCCATCAATTGAAATTTATTTTTCAAAGTTACTCTATCTTTGATGCATTGAATTTGATTTGTAATAACAATGTAAAAAACTTGTTTGTCGCAAAAAATGAGTTTTTAATGGTTTTTACCCTTCCCACACTATTTTTGGTATATAAATTTCATGATTCACAAAATCACCATATGTACATGCGTTTTAATCCCTAAACGTTCTCACCCTCTTCAGATTTGGCAATTTTCCAAAGATGCATTATTAAATGCAACTAAGAGGGATATTTTCAACTTGATGTATGAATAAAAGTTGTACATTATGAATCTTAGATTCTATACATACGGTTAGATTTGCAATTGCTATCACCATAATTTGTGTATAAAATTTCAAACTTAAAATTTAAAACTCTTTGTAATATGATTACAAATAATGATATTGACAATCTAATAATGAAATTTGTTGTGATGGGTTGAAATGTAATACTTTAAGTGTGGTGATTTTTGGAGATTTTTGATTGCTTAATTTTAGTAGTTGACTTTTTCAAGAGCACTTTTAGACTAAAATCTTTGAAATTTTGGGTGGAACTCTACATCATGAAATGAGGCATAAAAATTTCACAAATCATCCCCTTTCTAATCGGATCACACATGCACGAAGCTAACTTCCCATAAAAGTTTCAGTAAAAAATCCACACTGCAAAAAGTGCATGATGGATGAGAAAACGGATTTCAAATCCATTCATCATGCAAAATATGCATGGTTGGGCGGTTAGGGGTTAAAAAACAAAACTTTCATATGAGTTTTATGATCTTGCACATCTTTCCATTCTTAGGTTATCGAGGCTTATTAAATATCATCGAATGGAAGGATTCTAATTTTAGAATATTACTTCGTAATTATTCAACATCTAGTCGCATGAGACCATGTAAAAATTTGATTAATGAAATTCTAATTATTTACGATCCTTTTTACACTACATTTAGTTGAAGCACTACATCGTATTTTCTACTAATGTGGTTAAAGCAGGGCACTGGCCCAAAAATAAACCAAGCCAAAAATATTATTGTGTCGATTTCCCTCATACCTCTAAACCTTTAAAATCTTATGCATCCATCATTTACGAAAAATTAACTAGAATTTTCCAAAGTCCATTTTCTCTAAAAATCCATCACTTTGGATTACTTTTTTCACTCACCCATACTATGAGAACACACTCAAGTAAAATTTTATTATAGAAAATTTATATAAAAAAATTAAAATTTATTTCTATTGCAATCTATAATGACTACCGAAGCTACATTCTATCAACCAAAATCAAATCCTATGTCAAAATTTGGGAGTTAGAAAATTATTTTAATATTTAATTTTATTTAACCCCTAAGTGACAGATCGACTATTTTCTGGTCGCAGCCCAAACAACAGTGAATGCCCATCGGTAGAAAATGACATTTTTCAAATTTTGATTTTTTGTCGAAATTGGGGGTAGAGATCATGTTCTAGTGTTGTTTGGTACATTTCATTTGCAATATTGAGGTTCACTAAGGAATTTTTCAAAGACAAAGACCTCAATATTGTCCTAGTGTTATAAAACTTACTATTTTGGAAAACTAATGATGTTCTCTCAATTGAAAATTTTGCCTTTCTAAATTTTCGAATAGAATATCTAGTTTTAACCAATCATACCAAATTTCAAATTCTAAAAATAGAATTGTAATTTTGGTGAATTTTAAATGGTAAATGCTTCTAAATTCATTAAATGAGTCTCTGAAACTATTTTAGGAAGTTTGACTGTACAAATAATTACTAAACATCATGCTTCTTACTTTCTCTTTTGGACCAAACTTCATCAAAGTTGCAGAAGTAACATTTTATAACACATCTAGGTTTTGCCCTTACCCCTTTGTCATTTACGGGTTAACATTGATATGTAATTTTACAAATAATTAATCCCAACATAATTTTATAGTATGATATTACAAAGGTTTCCAAATGAAAACCAACTTAAAAAAATTAGTTTTCAAAGTTTTTTTTGATGGTCATTTTAACTCTTTTCTATCTCAATTTTATTAGATTAGTGCTCAAAAAATAAAATTAGAAATTCACAAGTAAAAACAAAAATTTGAAAAAATTTGTTTGTGTCCAAATAAAGTGCCCTAAAAGTGATTGTGAATCAAATGGAATGTTTGGTTGTTTTGAGGTTAATATCACACCAAAATGCACATAAGTAGATGCAATTTTTTGTAACATTGTGATAACACAATGTTGCATGTAAAAGTGACATTAACCCCTAAGCGCTCAAACGACCATTTTCTGGTCGTTGCCCAAATCTAACAGGCTGCTCGGAACAAAAAATAAATTTTGAAAAAATAAAAAATAAATTTTAAAATACTACATCAAGTCTACTTTCCAACCTAATTTGAATTATGGCAATCCGAGTTAAACTCCACCAGGGAGAATTTTTCAAAGTAGATCACCTCAACATTGTCTTAGTGTTATAAAATTTTCTATTTGGGGAAAGTAATGATGATCCCTTCATCATTTCTTTTGTTTTTTTGAAGTTTACAATAGATAGCCCAATTTTAACCAATCGTACTAAATTTTGAACTCTAAAATTGAAAATTATAACTTATACAAATTTTCAAAGGTTAATGCTTTTAAATTCATTAAAAAATGATCTAAAGTTATTTTTGGAAGTTTGACTGTACGGATAATTTGTAGAGATGATATTGTACATTTTGTCTATTGAACCAAACTTCATCAAACATATGGAAGGCACATATTATAACACATCTATGTTTTGTCCAATACCCCTCGGCCTTTTAGGGGTTAACCCCTAAAGAACCACATTCCTCTTCAAATTTGAAGAACTGCAAAGATATATTATAAAATGCAATTAGGAGGGATATTTTGAACTTGATGTATCAATAAAAGTTGTACATTATGAATTTTAGATTCTATCCATACGGTTAGATCTATGATTGCTATCACCAATATTTTTGTATAAGATTTGAAACTTAAAATTCTTTTGTAATTTGTTTTCGAGTAAGATATTGACGATCTATGTATGAAATGATTTGTTGTGATTGGTTGAAAAATAACTCTCTAGGTGTAGTGATGTTTGGAGATTTTTTGGTTGCTTAATTTTATGAGTTGATTTTTGAAAGAGCACTTTTGAATTAAGATCTTAAATTTATTTGGTGAATCACTTCAACATGAAATGAGGCATAAAAAAATCACAAATCATCCCCTTACCACAAAGTTCACACATACATGAAGCTATCTTGCCATAGAAATTTGTAGTATTTTTTTGAATTGCATAAAGTGACTTGATGAATGAAATCTTACTGATATTTATCATTCATCATTTAGAATATGGAAGCTTGGTCCTTTAGGGATTAAAGAAGCTTTTTGGATGACGTGAGTCAAAAAGATTACTTAGAATCCTTTTGAAACTTGTTAAAGTTCTAATTATTACATTTACATACAAACAGAGTGTAATAGAGTACAAAGTGAGATTTGTGTTAAGCATGTCTATTTCCTATAGTTGGATGACATAACAAAGAATATAATGTTAAAGAAGGTGATATTAAAGGGTCTTGGATGTTTATACTTTATAGTTATAAGACCAAAGATGAAAAATTGTGTAAATAAATGAAATCAAATACTTAATGAGCACGGTCAACCCACTCTTTGGAATTGATGTATAGAAATATTGAGTACAATAGTTTGAGTTGTTTTTATTAACCAATTCTGAAGTATGGCTTCTCTATTGTAAAGAACTAAGATTCATTTTTAGAAATGGTGATTCTATGCAATGAAGTTACATCATGTAACCCTAATGTATCTCCATTGTTTCATTGTATGGAATAAAGATCACAATTATAAGGCTCATTAAAAATACACTTAAACAAAAACTAAGATTTTTTTCATATTTAGTGATAGCATAATCATCTGCACCTTTATGTGCAATTACTATGGGCCAAGATAATTTTAGTGAGACTTTTTTAGCTTTTGTCATAAATTTGAATTAATCCCTAAAGAATCAAGGCTGATTTTTCAAGTTTGGTCAACTCAGCGTGGAATAGGTTTTGATCTTGAATTTTTGAGATTTGTTGTGGTGATTATACTCTTTGTTACGAAGATGGGATGGTAATTTTCATATGTAGGTGATGTATAGATCGAAAGATATAATCATGCAAAGGTGAAAAACTTAAGTGCGAGCAGCTCCTGAAAATATGCATACAATGAGCTATGCATTTGAATTTTTGCACACAATGAGCTAATGCCCCCATACACACGACTGCCAAATCCATTTTACTAAATCTAAAATTGAACTTTGCATTTTGGGCCTTTTCAAAAAGTTTCAAATTTGGGCAGGGAGCCAAAAAAAAACAAATGTAGCCAACTTTGTAGATTGTAAACTTAATATTGAGAATCTTGAACACTTGAGAATTTATAAGTGCTGATAAATACAAGTTGATCGTTGAAATATCCTACAATTGGATCGGTCAAAAAGGTTTTAGATTGAAAACCATTTTCCTCTTCTGTAAAGTGGTACTTTTAAACAACTTTAGAGTGTTTGGAGAGAGACATAGTCGTGGTCCTTTAGGAATTAAGAGTATAAGTTTTAACTTATTTAAAACAAAATGAGTTAACATAAGGCTGGTTATGTATGATTTAGGACATCCGCAATCCAAACCCTTAACCCCTAAGCGTCTAAAGAGCCCAATATAGCTAAACTTGGCCATTTTTCAATCAAATGATGATTTTCACCTAGTTTCTAATGAAAATGGTCCCAACTAAGAAAGTGTGGAGGTTATCCTCTAATTTCTAATCCAATTTACTATTCTTCAAAATTGTTAAAATTGCACTTTTTACAGCACTTTAAAGCTTAGACCCTTAAAATTCCAATATATACTGCAGAAAAAAAAATTCTATCGAATTTCTTTTTATGGAAGCTCAAAAAGCATGCCCCTACAACTTGTTGTTCATCACTACTATTTACATATTTCCTAAAAAATTCATACTATTTTAAGGTTTTTTGTAATTACTGAGATTTTCAAGAAAAAAGCTTTGAATTTTTTTATAAAATTCATTTTTATTTACATAATTATGAAAAAAATCAAAGAAAATATGTTTAACAATAACCTATTTGAGAAAAATACCAGAAAATATAATATATTTTAAAATTTGAGAAATTGATGAAGTTTGACAAAGTAAATATAGTGTTGAAGCTTAACCCCTAACCGCCCAACCATGCATATTTTGCATGATGAACGGATTTGAAGTCCGTTTTCTCATCCATTATGCACTTTTTGCAGTGTGGATTTTTTATTGAAACTTTTATGGGAAGTTAGCTCCGTGCATGTGTGATCCGATTAGAAAGGGGATGATTTGTGAAATTTTTATGCCTCATTTCATGTTGTAGTGTTCCACCCAAAATTGCGAAGATTTTAGTCTAAAAGTGCTCTTGAAAAAGTCAACTACTAAAATCAAGCAACCAAAAAATCTCCAAAAATCAATACACTTAGAGTATTACATTTCAACCCATCACAACAAATTTCATTATTAGATTGTCAATATCTTATTCGTAATCATATTACAAAAGAGTGTTAAACTTTAAGTTTGAAATTGAATACACAAATATTGGTGATCGCAATCGCAAATCTAACGGTATGGATAGAATCTAAAATGCATAATGTACAACTTTTATTCATTCATCAACTTGAAAATATCCCTCTTAGTTGCATTTTATAATGCATCTTTGAAAAACTGCCAAAACTGAAAAAGGTGAGAACGTTTAGGGGTTAAGGGCTAACTCCTGAACTCCCAAGAGACCATTTTTTGGTTGTTGCCCGTTTTATAAAGGGCTGCCCAAACAAAAATAATTTTTTTTTGCAAAAATAAAAATATTTTAAAATAATACATCAAGTCTACTTTCCATCGCAATTTGAATTGTCAATCCGAGTTAAACTCCACCGGGGAGAATTTTTCAAAGTGGATCACCTCAACATTGTCTTAATGTTATAAAATTTGCTATTTGGAGACAGTAATAATGTTCCCTCCATCCTTTCTTTTTCTTTTTTGAAGTTTACAATAGATAAACCAATTTTAACTAATGATGCTAAATTTTAAACTCAAAGTGAAAACTATAATTTATACAATTTTTCAAAGGTTAATGCTTTTAAATTCATTAAAAACAATATCTAGAGTTTTTAGGGAAGTTTGACTGTATGGATAATTTGTAGAGATGAAGCCCTACATTTTGTTTATTGAACCAAACTTCATCAAACATATGGAAGGCACATAGTGTAACACATCTATGTTTTGTCCAATATCCCTTGGGCTTTTAGGGGTTAAACACCATTCAAAGTACAGTTTCATCTATAGTATACCGTACCAAGAAGGCAGGGTCGGCACTTTTGTGTCAAATAATTAATAAAAGTTCAAAAAGTGGAGGTCGGCACTTTCAAAAACAATTATTAAAAATTCGGCTATTAATAACTAACATTGAATTTTACTAGCGGCTAAACGTTTTCTTTTGTTTTTTGTCTACGATTTTTGTTGACTTCATTTTTGTTGATTTCGACAAAATACTTGATAAATTTATTTATTTTTTCGACATTTTTTTGGGGAATTATTTTTTGCCGACCCTGCCTTCCTGGTACGGTAATACAATTTCAAGTGACCCAATCACACTCTAGATATGCACGGTATATAGTTAATGCACCAATCACAGATCTCACTTATTTAGAATATAAGACAAGGTCTCATCACATGTGCAATCAAGTACAAAAATCTACCTGAATCTAGTCTTAGAGGGTGGTTTGAAGGACTCTCCAAACTCTCCAAATGTCTACTTGCCCTCTATACTATTTTAAGATGCTTATCATCCAAAATATTGGGAGGTTTGGAGGTCACCATTGAGGACACTCATAGTCTTTGATACATTAAAAAAAATAAAAAGTAAAAAGTTACAACAAGATGATGTAAAACATGATGTAAATTTTAGTGTAGCCTATAGAAAGGTTTATCTAAAATAAAAAAACAGTAGCATAGGCTTCTAAGGAGGAGTATAAAGTCAAATACAGCAAGTGCCAAATCTAAATATAGAGATAATTAACTAATAATTAGGCAACCAAGTGCCAAACTAGAATATGTACTAAGGTGGATGACCCAATAACCGACATGTACTATAAACCAACAATATCTCCAACAGGTGTTCATTGAAAGCTTCTAATTCTATACCAGTACTAGATTTGCGTGAAAAGCTTAAAGCATTGGTTTATGGGCCATCCACTATACAGTAAATGAGTTGCTGTCCCTAATAATTTTAGCTTCCTCTACCTCATATTCAACAGACTCAGAAAATTCCTCCACTTGCCTTATTTTGCATGCTCTGAAGAGGCTTCTGAAAGGAGCATGACTATGGTCAGAATCGCAATGGCAGCAGTTTCAACTCTCAATCGCCGTTGGCCTAACCCCACAGGTACTGCCCCTGCATCAATCAGCCTCTCAATCTCCTCTGCTGTGAAATCTGCACAAGAAAAACTCCAGGTTCATTCAACCCTAAACCCTAAAACCCTAAACAGAAATTCTCCAAAACTACTACACAACCTCACACAAACGTCAGTGGCAAGTCTTTGCTGAAATAGATACACATTGTTGTATGATATCAGAACTTGCTCTTTCTCTTATTCATCAGCACACATACATAACATTACTAACGAGTCCTTTGCCTCCACCAAAACAGTGACCTTGCCACTTTAACCCCTAAAGGACCAAGAAGCCTGAATTGGGCCTCGTGTTTTTCTTACCATTTTTGAGTAACTTTTCTGTTGTTATTTGACCAACACAGGCAATTCCAACTACATAAAATGTGGTCCCCTTTTCGCAATATAATTATTTAGATTTGTCTATTTAGTAACCAAAAATGCTTGGTCCTTTAGGGGTTAAACTAAATCCCTCATGGGGAGGGATATTCCATCCTCTAGTGAGGGGAATAAAATATCCCCACTAAGATCAACCCTCCATCATAGTAGGGGTTATTTTATCCCTCTCAAGGTTGAAATATTCCCCCCTTTACGTTAACGAATGTTGTATAATGTTCACTGACCTCCTTCAGGACCAATCAACAATAGACCTCCTTCTGGCCTCTCTGGCCTTTGTAACAATGCTTGAACTAACGGAGGTGCACCTGCTGCAGCAAGGAACGCTACCTCCGCCTTCCTCACCTGCATATCAAAACTGCATAAGACAGTGTTGCATTATAGGGTAGCTGGTTATAGAGTAGATGACCTTATTATTGCTCACAACTATTACAGTGCCCCTATTCCAAAAAAAATTCACAACCTCAAAAATCAAGTTAACTTCCACTTTCATTCAACAAAGTGTTACTTTTATAAGAGAAATTGTCTCCTTTTGCACATGGGTCAAAAAGGGTGTTCAATTTCATTGTTCCTATTATTGTTCATAATTGATTTTGGTGAGTAGTCATAGGAACATGGAGTTTTGTTGCCGGTCCCTATTACTACTCCTAATTGATTTGGTGAGTGGGGGTCAAAAACTACAGCAGCTCTTGAATGGAAGCCTAACCTGGCACAAAAACAGAAAGCCACAACTGACCAAGGGAATCATTCTGAAACTTACTTCTGCCAGCAAGGAGTCCAGTCGAGTAGGTTCACGCACATCCAAAGTGTGCAATCTCTGGCCTGCACCACCGGAAGAAGCAAGAGGAATCTGGGACTGCTTGAAAAATGATACTTTTCCATTGCCTCTTGAGAAATGGCAATTTAATGAGAAAAGCCAAGCCATGAATGAAAACGTAAATCGTGCTATCTCTACCGCCTGTATAGGTTACTAGAGCAACCAATTGTACAAAAATTGCACTTTAAGTTCCATGCTTACACAAGCACAGAACTTGGAGAAAGTCAAAAGAGATCGTACATTGCTTAGTGGCAGCCATGCTAATACGTTGCCACCGATCATTGCGTTGCTCAGCAACAGTAGCTGATCTTTGAGTGAGCAGTGGCGTAAGAGTTTGAGCGCCCAATTCCTTCAATCCACAGATGAATTTGTCAGCAACACAGGTCTCAAGCATAAGAATAACAACTGAAATTACGAGACGTACAAAATGAACCTAGAAAATAGTCACAAAGAAACTTTAACCAGGAAATGAGCAAGTGCATTCACCATACACGACTTGGACTCTGACTTAAGTTTGTCGAGACATTATCCAGTAGCAACATACCGTGCATTTTTCCACAAGCCAATCTGCACGGCCGCCCTTCAAATTACCTGTCGATGCAACACACTGGGCGATCAAAAATTGAAAATGAACAAATCTTGTAGAGCTGAAATTACATCTATTGCAAATAACAGACTAGAACAAAGCTCATTGCAATGCAATAGTACCATGCTTGGATTGGTTTTTCCCCACTTTGCAATACCGAAATTGTGAAGCATAGTACCTTCATCTTATTGGATGAAAATTTGTATGGATGAGAACGTGACCATCAATTTGAATGAATTCGTGACACATTTCTTAAGACATTAGATTAAGACCAGTCTTACTGAAATTAAGTTAGGAGATTCCCAAGGAAGCCAAGTACTTATGTCTGAGAAAGTATTCCCATCTGGTTGATGAAATCAGATAAAATTGGACAAGTAAAGCTAAGAGCAGCTGAAACTGGAGATATACCAAAAGCGGCAGCCACATGCCAGTTGGGTCCTGTTTGTGGAAGTGTTTGCCTGCCTGTCATTGCTGACACTTCGGCGCAGTTCTTTGTCACCCGCAGTAAAGTACCTTCCACTATTCCTCCGCTTCCATCAAAAAGCTCAATCCTGTAATCACATCCTCAAGCAATAAGAAAAAGAGATATCAAACTCCGAAATAGAGCAACAATAAGACAGCTATCTTAAATCAATCAGGGATGGTACAAGGATTCATGGCTTTCAAATGATCATATTGTGAAAATAATAGAATTCAAATTTTATACAACCAGAATCAGTGAAGAAAATTCCACGTGTTGGTCAGAAAAGAAATACAATTGGACAAAAGAAAGTGCCCATATGACCTACTCAAAACTACCAAAAAAAACATAAGGGACTTATTAGTTACATGTTTTCACAGTGCAGGAGCCCTTTGACGATCCTAGAAACAGATCTCTCGAGAACAAGAAGATCAGAAGCTGCTTGTGATGGAAAATTTGTTGAATCAAAGAGATGCTCAATGAAATTATACCTATCGTTAACATTCAACCTAAGAACGCGTGTCATGTGCCAAAACTCGTCCCCCTCAACTCGGACGATCATCCCCTACACACAAGAAAAAAAATGCCAGATTCGTAACGAGTGTCTTGTAAATGAATCGATTGGGACTAGTAAAATCTCTCAACACTCATGAAGAATGCACCATTTGTGGAATCCATTAGAGAATGTTATTACCTTCGCAGCTGGGAGTGAAGTAACATGGAATCGTGGAAGACCACCTCTAGATTGGTCCACTCCCACTTCCCCTCCCTCGGTTTCCGAATGCAAGCCCTGAGCCTAAATCCCTTTCAAAATTAGTACCAACATTGACATTAGTGCTTGCAACCGCTGTTCTTATGAATCACACGAAATTATGCATTGCGCTTCCGGGTTGCTGGGCTGTATGCTTCTGAGAATTCTAGGGTTTAGGGTTTAGGGTACAGGCAAGCATTACTAGTGTCAATGAAGAGCAATGTCGCTGAATGCTTCTGAGAATTTTAAGGTTTAGGCTCACAAACGACATAGGCTAGCATTACTAAGGTAAATGAAGAGCAATTTTGGATTGCAAGGCTAAATGCTTCTGAGTATTCTAGGGTTTAGGGTTTAGGGTCACGTGAACGAAACAGGCAAGCATTACGAAGAGCAATTTCGGTTTGCTAAGGCTTAGGGTTTAGGCAATAGGCTAGCATTACAAGTGAAAATGAAGAGAAATGTCGGTTTTCTGTGAGCTAGAGTATCGAGAAGACTGTTACACAAACATTTCTAGATTAAACCCACGTCGCAAAAAGGTAGAATATCTAAGCAGATTACGATACCGGTGAGTTTCTTGAAATTACCTTCGCAAATGCTGTTGTGATGTGACTCGCATTGCCGCATTGAGCAGTGGTTCGGAGGAGTGAAGACGGAGTTGGCCATTTCACGTACAACTTGAGCAGACTGGCGGTTGTAAATGTAGACGTTACCATTCCTGTAGACGTTGATCTTGACCCACAAAATTATGAACTGTGATTCTAAAACTTTCTAATAATTCTAGAGCTAGAAAATGCACTTATACTTTGAGTTTTCAGAGTAATCTAAGAGCTATTGGCTCCGAGCTCTTTGCGAAACCGATCAAACACAATTGGTCTGCATCGATGGAAGAAGAGTCTAGAAGTAAGGGTCCCAAAACCCAAAACCCTTGAAAATCAATCTGCATTTGGATTCACTCACACCTAGTCCACATTCTGACAGCCTCCAACCTAGTGAAGATTTATGAAAATAGTGGATTTGAAGGCATTCTTTATTAACCCCTAAAAGGATCAAGTAGCCCAAATTGGGCCTCATGTTTTTTTATAGCAGTTTTGAATAGGTCCTATGTAGGCTTCCTTTTATTCAAATTTATTTGTCTTTCGATCAACACATGCAATGTTCTTCACTGATTCCGATCATATAAAATTTGTACCCATCTGAATTATATTTTTCAGAATATCATCGATTAAACTTGTCATTTTAAAACCATGAATCCTTGGTCTTGTAGGGGTTAAGTTAGGTGACGGAACTAGCTTTGTTTCTATATTTAAAGAGAGCAAATGCTACGTTATTGCATAAAGGACCAACAACTCAAGATTTTAAAATGACAAATTCTATCGATTATATTGTGAAAAATATACTTCTGAGCTCGGACCAAATTTTATATCATTAGAATCATTGAAGGATATTTCATGTGTTGATTTAAAAATAATAAAAAATGAACTAAAGAGAGTCTACATAGGACTTATTCAAAAATGCTAAAAACCATGAAGCCCAATTTGGGATTCTTGATCTTTGATTTAGGGGTGATTTGAAATGAAATTCACATTAGATGTTACTACATTCTTGTGATATAAAAAGAGTTCTAAGGTGTCATATCACCTTGTTGGTAACCATCCTAAATGAGTTCAAAACTTTTCATGTGCAAAGTGTCCAATCACATGTATACACAACACCAGATATTGTGGCATTGGAATGTGAATTTGGTGTGTTGATACAAAAATGGGGATCTATTATTTTTTTTAATTCTGACTTCGTAAGTGGAAGTTATGGAGAAAAAGAAGTTTTTTGGGGGGTTGAATGGGTAGTGCAGGCAAGGCTTAAAATAAGCCTTAGAAATTATTTTTTTGCATCTCTAACCATAGGATATTGCTTTAGACTACCAAAAGAATGCATGGTAAAACTTTCAAAAACTTTGACCATACAAATTGCAAGTTTATAACGTTTGAAGTGAAAAGATGAAATAACACATTTTTTTGACCGTTTTTGAGACATGGGAAAAATTGTTAAATTAGTCAAAAATTTCTTTAATTTAAAAAATAAAATAAATTTGGTATTAGCTATCAAGTGCAAAAAAAAAAATCACAAGAAAATGAATAGAAAGAGGAGAAAATGATGCTAAAAACAAAAAAAACCCCACGGGATTAAATTTCAATTTTATACAAAAATATTGGTGATAGCAATCATAGATCTAACCATATGGGTAGAATTTAAAATTCATGATGTACATACATCAAATTCAAAATATCCCTCTCAATTGCATTTTATAAATCATCTCCAAATCTGGAGAGGGCTGGGCGCATTTAGGGGATAAATAGTGTATAGATAGATAAATGGGTGACTTGCCACCCCACGGGAAAGGGACCCCACGGAAATGGGTTCCCTACCTCAGTGAGGACTGTCCCACAACAAGTAAGCTCGGGCTGCTTCCTATGACCACTCAGTCACACTATTCTCATTTTGCATTGCTTGCTCGTTTTGAGTTCCGTTGCAATTGAATCCGTGAGGTGGTAGAATTGGTGAGAGATGGAGGAAGAGAATGCTAGAAAGGGGTCGCTGCAGGGGCATGAATCGCTCTATCGCTTGTTGGCTTCCGAGCTTCCACCGCATCTCTTCCAGGTTAGCGTTGTTTTGTCAGTCTCTTCCAATTCACATGATCACAGCTCTTGCTTTCTGTAAGTTACTTGGAGTGGATCTTGGTTGTGGGTTTTTGCTCTTCGACAGGTTTTGATCCAATTAGGGTTTGATGATTGTGTGGAATTATCGGCAGGAAGTGAGCCGCGTGTTGTACGGGTGCAACCGAGGGCGCGTTGTGACACCGGTCCCAGCAGGCGAGCACCTCGGCGACGCATCCAAGGAAGGGAATTTCGATCTGCAAGTATGTTTGCATCCAAGCCTCCCTTTCTAGCTTTCCTCATGCCTTGCCATAATTTGAGGGGATTTGAATTGGAACTAACCAGTCCTATTTTAGGCTATCAAAATCTAAATTGTACCAGAAATTTATCCTTGGTGACAATTCCTTACAAAATTTGTGTGTAAAAATCAACGATTGTAGCTAGATATTCAAAGTAGAAATATTCAATGGAAACAGATAACTTTTCGCATCTCTATAAATGTCTACATATGTCGCCTTGAATGCATCCTTTGTTTGTCGCTAGATTAATGGAATATATTGAGGATGTTGTGGTTGAACTTTGAATACCAGTTCAATGAGCATTCAAAATCATTCAATGTTGCTTTTCTGGCACAATGTCTTGTAATTTTTGTATTAGAGCTCCAGCTATTAACCGATTTTGTTCATGTGTTTCTTAATTGCTTATTACTAATACAATTGTCGTCATTCAAATGCACTCTTTGAAAATTTTAGATTGCGTAGTATGACATGAATCTAACTCAACTCAGATCGATGTAACCAGCTAATTTATCCCAAAAAATTACAAAGTCGCCACAACAGCACTGATGTTTAAAGATATTGGAGCCATGTGGGCATTATCTCAAAAACCAGAAAAGAAGGCCTGGAACTAACTTCCTCGTGGATTTGCTAGACATTCGAGTTCAGCGCCGATCCAGAGCAGATGCGAGCGGCGAGAATTGTGACCGTTGGCTTGATCCAGAATGCAATCGTGTTGCCAACGACATCACCGTTCTTGGAGCAGAAACATGCCATCATGGAAAGAATCGGTCGTCTTGTCGACGTCGCCGGAGAAGCTGGTGTGAACATCCTCTGTCTGCAGGTAGGCTCCACTCTTAACCCCTAAAGAAGTTCATGGTTATAAAATGAAAATAATAGAGTTCCGATGGGGCCACATTTTGTATCAATTCCATGTGTTGGTCAAATGAATAAAATTGGACAAAAGAAAGTTCCAAAACTGCTACAATAACATGAGATTCAATTTTCTCAAAGCCGCAGATGTGACATGTATGACCCTGTGCTTATCTGTACATAACATTCTTGAGGAGCTCTCTCAACACTAGGAAGTTTTCATAAAAGAATCTGGGATTCCAATCTTGAGCTCATGACAGTTCTCACTTTAGAATTTTTCTAGCTCCATGTGATAATTCTCTGCAGTATTTTTTTCAATTTGAGTCAGGGTGAGTGGTCTCTAATGTTGGACCAAGGATTCATCGTTTCAAAATGACAAATTCAATCAATCATATTGTAAAAACTATAATTCAGATGGGGTTTCAAAATGACAAATTCAATCAATCATATTGTAAAAAATATAATTCAGATGGGGTCAAGTTTTATATCACTGGAATCAGTGAAGAACATGTATGTGTTGGTCAAAACGCAAATAAATTTGAACTAAAGGAAGTTCACATAGGACATGCTCAAAAATGCTAAAGAACATGAGGCCCAATTTGGGCTTCTTGGTCCTTTAGGGGTTAAGTATGTTTCAAGCCTCTCAAAGAAACAAGGAATTGGTGGACAGGAAGCCTGGACCATGCCCTTTGCGTTTTGCACGCGTGAGAAGAGCTGGTGCGAGTTCGCAGAGAGCGCAGAGACCGGAGAGTCCACCACATTCCTGCAAGCACTGGCACAGAAGCACAACATGGTGATCGTGAGCCCGATCTTGGAGCGAGACGAGGCCCATGGGAGCACTTTGTGGAACACGGCTGTCATCATTGGCAACCATGGAAACGTTATTGGAAAGCACCGAAAGGTATGGAGATTATCCGAGCCACTTGTCACTAATGCAGTTTTGGTATTGTTGTTGGCTACAGTGACTAAAACCACTGTTGAATTGACTATACTTTGGATAGGACTTCCTTGCCTTCCATACCTTATAGAACTCTGCTTTTGCCTTTATTGTTTATTCTATAGAGGACCTGGAGGATGAGGGAACCCAACATACGAGAGGGTTTCTTCCTCCAGGCTCAATGCTTTAAAATCCTATAGAACATTGGGTTTGCATGGCAGGTCCTCCATACGACTCTTGTTTGTACATACATGAGGAAATCCAACATACTATAAGGTTTCTTACCTCTAGGCTTAATGCTTTGAAGACCCGAGACCTTGATCATATACTCTGCAAAGATAAATCATAAACCCTATGGAGTGGAGTGGATAGAGTGATGCAATGGTTATGGAGGGATCCTGCTTAGAGTCTCATAAAAAATTTATGAAAAAAAGGGGTTTCCTAGGGGTTGATCTGATAGACCTTTGGTTTTCATAAATACACTATACTTTGGATAGGTCTTTATACCCTATAGAAGGGGCCGGGTGTGCATGGCGGGTCCTGTTCCTTGTTGTGATTGTGTGTCTTGTTGTTGTGATTTTGTGGCTTGGATGACAGAACCATATTCCACGCGTAGGAGACTTCAATGAGAGCACCTACTATATGGAAGGCAACACTGGGCACCCTGTGTTTGAAACGGAATTCGGCAAGATTGCAGTGAACATCTGTTACGGGAGACATCATCCTATGAACTGGCAAGCTTTTGGCATGAATGGAGCCGAGATTGTCTTCAACCCCTCTGCCACTGTGGGTGACCTCAGTGAACCTATGTGGCCAATTGAGGTGCGTGAAAACTCAGTTACATTCTTGCATTTCATAGCAATTTCGTAATTAGGCTTGGGCATTTGCTCACATAGATGACGCCGTTTTCATTGTTACAGTACTAGCTGTTATTCTAAGCCTTGGAACTAAACAATAATGATCGAAATCAAACTGTGAGCTAATCCCAGTTCTCTTCAATTATTAGACTGATTCTGCTGCCAAAGTATGAGAGTCGTAGATGTTCAGCTTTGGGCATTTGCTCATATAATCTTTACTATTGACGGGGCCATTTTCTTTGTTCCAGTACCACTTGTTATTATACGATTTTCTTGTCTTGGTCTAGAACTTGAAACTAAATCATAACGGTCGAAATCAATCCGTGAGCCAATCCTAGTTCTCTTCATTTTGATAGACTGATTCTGCTGCCAAAGAATGAGTCTTAGATTTGGTTGCATGGTTGAGCACAGGCACGAAATGCGGCCATTGCCAACAGTTACTTTGTGGGAGCCATCAACCGTGTGGGAACGGAGGTATTTCCACGTGAGTTCACGTCTGGCGATGGGAAGCCAGCTCACAAGGATTTTGGCCACTTTTATGGCTCCAGCTTCATGGCAGCGCCGGATGCATCCTGCAGCCCAAGCTTGTCTCGGTGTCGTGATGGTTTACTGGTTGCAAAGCTAGACCTCAATTTATGCCAGCAGCTGAAGGACAAGTGGGGATTCAGGTTGACGGCACGGTATGAGATGTATGCAGATTTCTTCAGGGATTATGTAAGGCATGATTTCAAACCTCAAGTGATTCGTGACCCATTTTTGGATGGACAGTCATCTGCCAAAAGCAATGGATCTATGTAGATTCTCTCTTGTGCATAAATTGTGATCTAGCTACTCTTGGTGTAGAATATGTGAATAGTTAGCAACCTCCTTCCATGAGCGTGTGAACGTTTCAGTGTAATGGCTGCTTCAATCTAGAATCCAGCATTCTGTGTAAGCCTCAGGCAGTTGTTAGAACAAAAAGAAATCTCCTCTCAGCATCTTCGAATTTTTTTAGAGCAGACTACATTGATAGGAATGAGTCAGTCAAAGTTTCTCAATCACTACGTGGCAGTTTCAAAACCAAGCTTTCTGCTTATCGAGATAAGGTATGTGTACTTAAAAGCGTGATTTGAGCTCGGTTCCTATTATTTGATCATCTTAATTGTTGTTGGATCTTGTTGGCAATTGAAACACAATTTTCATGTATTTTTTGGCAATCTTATTATATTTAAAAAGTTCAAGACTTTAGAAATGCATATTATAATTCATGGTCATGTAGATATACAAAGGATTTTTCCCATGATTTAGGGCAACTGTATTTGTACTCTTACCTCAAGTTGAGGGAGAGTCGGTTTTAAGGAGAGCTAGAATTGGGTAGAGTTTCATCACATACAAACCCGTAGATTGGATTCATTCGTCTCCAGTGGATTGCTCCTCCTTGTGCCCAGCGGGAGCTCAATCCTCACAACACACACTAGTGGCAATATTGACAATCATTATCAGTACCATTTGAGTACACTTTCAGAGGGTACATCATTTGCTAGTCCTTCACTATATTTAGTATATTACAAACACAGCCGATGTGCTGATTATGCATACAAAATTAGTGAAAACAAATTTAGTACGTAAATAAATCTGTGACTACATATTGGACGGTTTTGGATCATTAGGCCAGCGTTAATTTTTTGGGGACTCGCTTTGGGGCTTAGGTGAGGATCTGGCGACAGGCCAGTTCCTCAGATGCTTTGTAGGCAAATATGGCAGTGAGCAAGAAATATATGATTTGGAGGAAATTCTGAGAAAAGGCATAAGATGCTTTGTAGGCAAATTTGGTAGTGGCCACAGACGCAAGTGCTAAGAAAACCATGAGGTCTGAAAGATGCAATCATGTGTTCATACAGTTTCACGGGATTCTCTGAAATCACCACAGTAGCTCTGGTGACAATCTAGACTTTTAAGTCTAAGCCTCCTGACACAATCACAGCAGAACCACGAAGCTAGATCGAGATTCAAGAGATCCCTAGAAATTAGAAGTGCTTGAAATCAATGTTGGAAGTTCAAAGGTACGTCTGGCCTGTAGAATGGATCATATCGATTGAGAAAAGATTGGTCCATGAAATGAATTTCTGAGCAAATGGAAGTACCAGCAATCACTCGATTCAAGTCAATGAGCTTCCGGATTATTGGGATTTCTAAGGTTTGTACGAAATTCACGACTGGCATTAGTGT
The DNA here is from genome assembly GCA_022496805.1 of Pohlia nutans. Taxonomy (NCBI): domain Eukaryota; kingdom Viridiplantae; phylum Streptophyta; class Bryopsida; order Bryales; family Mniaceae; genus Pohlia; species Pohlia nutans. The sequence goes on from CM040085.1 coordinate 39,368,237, forward strand.
AAATTTAGAGCAATGTCGAAAGGTTCCTGTAATGAAGATAGTTCTTGTGAGCATTTCTTGACCGTTCAAGCACAGGCAGTAGACAATGTGAGATATTGAAGCAGATTGTATTAAAAGTTATTCTTACTCTGGGCTTGGGAGATTAGTTCTCACCCGAATTTTGGAGACTGGCTGTGAGATTTTCGCTTCCGGTGAATTGCTTTGCTGAACTAGAACCTTGTGTCAAAGGTCAAACCCTCTTCCACGTGCGCTTTCAATTGGTAAAGAGGCTAAACTAAGAAAGTCTGCAAATGTCTGTCATTAGAGTTTTGCACAATCACTCAAAAGGATGAGTGGACCTTAGTTTGAGTGAACAATACGGGTGAAATTCTCCAAAAAGAGTGTATTGGAGTCTTGAAAAAAAGTGGGGATGTAAAGTTTGAAAGCACTGAAAACGGCGTCCAAAAACTTTTGGCCCTCTGTTTTTGGTGTTCCAATTTAAATGCAATAAAGCTCATTGAGAGAGCCTAACTAAAGTATGATGTTGTGTGGCTACCCCAGAGCTTGTAGCTGACAGCCTAAATCAAGCTCCTTTAGTCTAAATTCACCCTGCCTGGGTTGGCAGACTAGTTCATACCCTCGGTAACCTAAATAAATTTGGCACAACCAAGCTCACCTCAGGTTCACTTATGCTCATTTCTTTTATTTGGTCCACTTTATATTTCTCAAGAATTTCTTTGAATTCAAGCTCTAATGGCTAATGCTCCATTGAGTTTGTGGAAAACTCTATTATGTAACTAGGGCTCTATAACCGTTGATTGAGCAAAACTTTGACAACTCTATGGCTATTTGGTTGTTAAAGCCACGGGGAGGTTACATACTACATACTTTTGTAAACCACGTGCGGTCGGGGGTTAATTATAGGTGGGCTATTTATCTAAGTTTCTTAAATAATTTGTACCCTATTAGTAGATAAAATGGTACTTTGAGGTATTTTTCAAGATCCTATAGGTAAATATAATTTCCACCATTAAGTTATTTTATAGACCCTATTTTATTTATAAACTGGACCATTTATCAAAATCCTGGAATTTCAACATAAATTGAACTTAATCGGACATAACAAAACGACAACAATACATGAACGTAACTTTCAAAGAATAACGACTGTGCTTAGTGCCTAAAATGTTCAATGGTAGGTTTAGGTGAGAAATGCATGTTGTGAGGGGAAGCATGCGGCACTACCACCCCGCCCTAGCCTCGTGAATCTCATTGGTCACCTAATGCTCAAATTCATCATGAGGAGACTTTCCCATGAAGCCAAATAATTCAACCTTCATTTGTGGTTCATTCCTAGCCATTGGCTAAGTTCGACGATTTTTAGTCAATTAAGGCAATTCTCATTCAACCCAAGGATTTTCATTAGAACTCACATAAATTCTTCGTTCCTCTAAATATTTGAGACCCTAATTTATTAATAAAAATAGAATACTACCTATACTTTTCACCTACCCTACTATAGATATAATATCGTATAGGCCATTTCATCCAGGCTATGGTATTTCTAAAATTTGTATAAATTTTTGCTGCAATGAATTAAATGTACCCTATATTTTTTTCTCACGTGGTTTAATAAAATTTTGACAGTGACCTCCCCGGGGTTAAAGCTTACCTTTGACAACTTAGCTTAACTTTTAAAGGGCTGATGGGGATAGTAGATACGTTGGCATATATTTGACATTTGTTGTAAATAGAAAGTTCCAAATTGAGACTCCAATAGTTCATTAATATCATGTCAATGCGAATTTTAACTCTACTTTTGATCTTAAACCCATAATTAGGAGGTGTGGAACTATGTCAAATACAATGGAATATTGTTGTATAATACTAGTCGGAAAGGGCTCTCTGGACCTATAACGGTTAATATTGGGTGAGAGAAGAATATAGAAGTCCATTAAAATACAATAAATATGGCCTTTGGTTGGTCATAGTGTGAAGGCCTTAAAGACAAATCCATTGGCTTGAACATTGTGACGAGTTCACCAAAGATTGTATTTTGATTATTTTCAAGATATTTAAAAAAAAGAAGTCTACGTTCTATACAAATGGCCAAGATAACATATAGCAAGGATTGTTGCTTAACCCTAAGCATCCACACTACATTTACCCGGTCAGACCTCATCAATTTCTCACATTTTAAAATATACAATATTTTTTGGGTATTTTTTGTAGATATTTGATTTTTAAACACATTTACCCTGGTTTTTTTTCATAATTATGTAAATAAAAATGAATTTTATAAGATTTTTCAAATCTTTTTTCTTGTAAAAATCATAGTGATTACAAAAAGCTTAAAATAGTATGAAAATTTAAGGAAATTTTAAATAATAGTGGTGAATGTCCAACAAGTTGTAGGGGCATGCTTTTTGAGCTTACATAAAAAGAAATTCAACAGAAAAACTTTTTTTGCAGTGTATATTGGAATTTTAGGGGTCTGAGTTTTAAAATGTTGTAAAAAGTGCAATTTTAACAATTTTGAAGAATAGTAAGTTGGACTAGAAAGTAGAAGATAACCTCCACACTTTCTTAGTTGGGACCATTTTCATTTGAAATTAGGAACTAAGTGAAAATCAGTGTTTGAGTGAAAAACGACCAAGTTTGGCCATATTGGGCTTTTTAGATGCTTAACTGTTAATGACATCTAAAAGGGATCACTGCGAGATAAATGAACTAAAGGATATATCCTTTTCCAATGAACTAGAGGACACTCTACTATTTTTTTTGACATTTAGGGTTAGAAAAATTAGGATTTTTACGAGAATATTATATAACACTCCATAATAATAATTTAATAATATTGGTATGAGAGACCAAATGTTGTGAATAAAGAGTCTATCAGTGGGAGTAGTCCGTCTATCTATACCTTCACGCATAGGTAACAACTAACAAGGTCTACCCTTAAAAAATTATGTAAATATGTATCTTGCAAAGAATTGTAAGTTTATATTATTTTTTATGATAAATAATCATCAATTATGCCATTTATCAATGCAAAATTTTATAGTCATAAATCTTATACCATTTTGAGTATTTTAGAATAATTATTATGCTAGTGCGAAGATCTGTATTTCAAGATCTACACGTGGAGACTAGAGACAGTATCAAAAATATTCAGTCCTGAAGAATAAAATTTCAGCCTATTTATACTGTGACCGATTCTAGCAATCTCTCCGTTGAATGTCCGATACTAAAATCTTGGACTAGACTTCGTGATTGTTGAAGATCTTGCACATACCATTTTGCAATGTCCAACTCTAATCCATCTGACTCTAATCCAATTTCATTTGTGCATAACATTCAGTAGCCTTCATGCCCACTGCCTTTCCTTCATGCACTCTGCTCATGCATCACCTTGAGCCTCCATCTGTCCACTTAGCTACTGATGAAGTATTGTTGGGTGTAGAATATTCCACACCATCTACTGTAGAGTCAAGGCAGAGACAATGCATGCTACGGAGGGCCTCTTTACACTGTCTAGAGGCGAGAAGCCGTGAGGAGAGAAATTTCTCATTGGCTGAAATTTCTCTCACGTCTTCTCGCCTCTAAGTGTAAAGAGGCCCTGAATGTTATGTGGTATTAGAATCAAAACAATATATATAATTGTGAAGAATGTTCTCTTAAGTCTTAACTTAGTACCCTTGGTGCACTGATTTCCATTCGGTTCAATTGCTGGAATTCATGCGCAAAAAAATAGCATTCCAAGTCTACCTATACTAATAAAAGTATTAATTATGTTCAAATCTACTTAAGTCTCTCCCTAAGTTAACTTGTCATATTGGGCGGTTTAGGACCATTAGGTGTGCACGCCCTTCTGGCGCAGATGGGTGGACATCTTAGTTCAATTGCTCTATTTAAAAGTCTGCCGGATTCTTCAAATATTTTGGGAATATTTCATGAATATACTTGAATGTGTTCGAATATTTTGATATCGGATACAGCAAGAGGATAATTGGACGGACGTAGGCTAGCAGGCAGATTGACGGTCCGTCGGGCACACCGACAACCTTGTTTACATGACCTGCCACTTTTGGACTTAGGAGTAGCAGCGCCGAGGACTTGTACAAATGTTTGCACTGAGTGTCCTCAATGCAACACTGTAAAACAGTAATAGGGGCGGCATAAATGAGAAATGAGCGTGCCGGACAAATTTCTCATGATTAACGCTGCCTCTTTTAATTTCAATGTTGCAGTGAAAATGCTTAAACCAAGCAACAACAATTGATCATTTGACTAAAGCCTTCACATTTGCACAAACGCAAACTGTCTGATAAATTACTTCCAAACTTGTGGAATCACGAAACAATCATGAAGAAACATCATCACTTAGCTTGCACTTCTTACAAGAAATTCTGCGAACTTCTAACACACGCAAACTCTGTCATACTATTTTGTGCCGAAGGCAAACAAATGTACGTTTCACTAATTAACACCAACAACGTACAATTGAATGATCATTCGATTGAAGCTCAGATTGAAATCCTCACGTACATGTGCAAGCACAAACTAATTCATTGTTTTCGAAATCGTACAATCATACGGTCCTCATCACGAGTCCAGGTTGTACTTCTTACAACAAGGTGACTGTGCAAACTTCTAACATACATTGTCAATCATGCACTCCGGCCTATCTACAAGATTGTCCCAAGGACACACATATATGCATGTTTTCACTAAACAAGCGACAAAATATGAATGAAGTCCTCACATGTGCAAGATTAAACTGAATCATTATGATTAAATTTCCAAAATTGCAGAATTACCAAACATCCATGCGAGAAACATCATCACTGACACAGTCTGCAAACTTCTAACACATTATCTAAAGCTGCCAACCTATCCATAATTTTCCTGGCGATCGACAGAGGATCGATCGATCAGATCGGAGAACTACGTACGTGACAGTCTATCAAACAACATAATTAAAAGGGCACTGAAAATTCCAGAGAACTCTACTGTAGATAGATTGCAATGAACTCGAGATTCCAGAAGAATCGAATTCCGGGATTGCAGAGGATCTACAGAGGGACGCTGCGGAGAAGAGTAACCTCCATGTTGAATCCGGGGCCCAAGCCTACGAGGAGTCCCCACTCGCAGCCCGCGCCCGTGGTGGCAGCGTCTACGACCTTGGACCACTTGCGCATCTGGTCCAACACGAACAAACAAGTGGGGCTGGACATGTTGCCGAAGTCCCGCAGCACATCCCAACTGGGCTGCAGCTGAACTCTCTGCAGACCGAAAACCTGATTTTGCAATGACATTTGTTAACTACCAAGACAATAAAATCCAGCAAACGTTTTTTCTCGTGTGAGTGATAATAATAATAATATTCTTGCTGCAGTGAGCTTTATATTCCTACAATTCTAATTGTCTGTCAGTTGGTGAATATCATCATGTTACGGATACGTTCGACTTCCAAATTAGAGTAAGGCAATACTCTCTAGTTTTCCAGATGTTTTATTAGTGGATATTGATCATAATTCTGTGGTGATGTAGCATACATTAAGAGAACAGAACATTTGGCACTATATACTGATCAGAGAATAAAGCTCAGTCAATACAAACCTCTTCCACGACTTCGAGAATCTTGTACGCGCCGGGGTGCACCACCCAGAACATGTCGGTGACGCGCGGCGTGCCCACGAGGTCACGCGCGGCGGACGTGAGCTCGCCAAGGTGCTTGGCGACCAACCCGGGGACAACAGCCTTCTGCAGGAACTGCAACAGCCCGGATTCCGACATGTTGGCCGTGATGGCGTCCGCGGTCTCAGGGACCGCCATCTGGGCGGACCAGTGGAGCTCGAAGATGGGGCGCTCGGGCGCGACGGGATCCGCTCCCAAAATGAGCGCGGCCGCGCCGTCGGCCAGCGTGACGTGCGCCAGGAACCCGTCCACTTTGTACAGCGTGTCCTCGATGGGTTTCCGGAAGTTCATCACCGTGTTGGCTTCCGCCGCGATGAGCAGCACGCGCGCGTTCTGCGCGCTCTCGGCCAGGATGCGGCCCACGCGCACCACGGCGCCGCCGCCCCAGCAGCCCGTCTGGTTCATGCAGATGCGCTGCACGGTCGGCGCAAGGTTCAGCCTCCGCGCGATCGCCAGGTCGATCCCCGGGATGCCTGTGGCGCTCGTGGTGGCCACCACCATGTGCGTGATGGCGGACAACGGCCTCCCCCACTCCGCCACCGCGATACGCGTCGCCTCCGCTGCGAGCTCCGGTAGCACCTTGTTGGCGATCGTCACTCGAGTCGTCAGGCTCGCGTCGCTGTAGCTTGCGAACTCTGGGTGTTTCTTTACGAGCTCCGGGGTCACGTATGTGTAGCGCTTGTCTATGCACGACTCGTCACCTGCATTTGCGAATCGAAAGATCCAAGGTTGTCAAACCATTTGTTGCTCTAGAAAGTCGATCGATCGCTGATACCAACGGAACATTGGCCGGCAATTAATGCAATCGAGATTATCGAAAAGCAAAAAAAGCATTCAAAAGACAAAGGATTGCTGGAAGTTACCTATGACTGAATTGAAACAGGGACTTACACAAGATCATTGTCAAAACGCCAGAAACGCTCTGAAACTTTAAAATCTAAATAGACGACCGGATCACTGTTACCAATGAAACAGTGACTATTGCAAAGAAGCACATTGTCGAAAAGCAAGAAAGAATTCAACATGCATGGACCTCTGAAAAGACGATGGATCGTTGCTACCAAAGAAAAAGCGGCCACATGTGTTTGCATAATGCAAGATCATTGCCACAACGCCAGAAATGCTCTGAAACTCTAAACAGACGACCAATCGCTGTTACCAATGAAACAGTGACCATGCATTTGCAAAGAAACAGATTGTCGAATAGCAAGAATTAAAGCACAACTGTAAAAAGACGATGGATCGCTGTCACCAATGAAACAGCGATCCAAGGCACTTCTACATGCTTCCGCAAAAAGCAAGATCATTGCTAAAACGCCAGTTCTAAACGCTCTGAAACTCTAAAAAGTCGACCGATCGCTGTTGCCAATGAAACAGTGACCATGCAATCGAGATAATTGCCGAAAAGCAAGAAAAGCATTCAAAAGACGATGGATTGCTGTAACTGAAATCGAAACAGGGACTTACACATGCGCTTGAACTTCGCCTTGAGTGACTCGTTGTCGCTCACACCGCACATTTCGAAAAGCTCGTCATGGTAAGTGCGCTGGACGATGATGTCCGCCGGGTTCGCCGTGCCGATGGCCAACACACACGCTGGCCCCTTGGGAAGCGTGACAATGCGTGGGTGCGGCGGCTGCACAGTAACCTCGGCCATGATCGATGAATCAATCACAACAGAAAAGCAACCAGCTCTCCGCAGCACGAACTCAAGGCGCTCTGGAGCTAGCACGAAGCTGATCGAGAGCGAGCGAGAAATGCGAATTGAAAATGGTCCGACGGGATTTTATGTGCAGCCAAAATAATGGGTCCGGCTACCTCACTACCGAGACAGATCAGCCACCGTTGTCGATGAGGCAACTGGGAGTGTGAGTTCTGTTTAATGAAGTGTCTAGGTAGGTGGACTGATGGCTGACTTGAGCGGCGGAGGCTGCTTTGTTTGAACTTGGACGTGAGGTTTTGTGTAGAAAAGATACAATTCTGCGGTGACGTGAAGAATTGACGCTAGCTTCACAGTTGGCGTCTGGCAGTCCGGTCAACCCCGTCCAAGAGGCGTCAATCAATGCATTATATAGATTATTTAATAGAATGCTGAGCCGCCGGGGAAAGTCAAAGGCTAGATTTGGTCCATGTCCGTTGACCAGGATATTTCACCGTTATCAGGGATCTGTTTCTGTGGAAGCATATTTTCTTCAAACGGTATATTTTTTCTCCTGCTGGGGTAGCAAATCATTCCTCCTTTTATCTTATATACCGTACTAGGTGTAGGGCAGCTTCGCCCCTCCTAGGGTGAATAATTAATATATGTCTAAATATAGATTTCGCTAAACCGAATATTCTCTGAAATTTGTTATTTTCCCTTGTAACAATTTTCTTTTTGAAAAATAATTTTCCTAAATTTTCATCCATCAATTTTTCAGAATTATTTTTTGGTTGATCTGCCCTAATAAAACTTACTGTAGTATGGCCCTGTGCTGTGATTTAGCCATGTTTTCTATTTTATTTTTAGAATAATTTATTCATAATTTAATTCAATTAAAAAATTTAATTTGATTAAAGATTCATAAGTTTCACACTGTAGACCCAACACCTACGAAATGACTTTTGTGCACTCCTTTTCATCGAGAGTTTTCTGAGAATGCCAGGGATGACATCAAAAACTCCTATATTTCATTTTTTATAATTCAATTTGATTTATGGTGAAGAAATTTGATTGATAATCCATAACTATCACAGTGTAGGTCCAAAAGAGAAGAAAGGACTTTGGTGCACTAAAATTCATTGAGAGCGTCAATTTTGACAATCCCAAGAACGCGCCTGATAGGCACATGGTCGGGGAGATCTCAACGTTACGTAAAAAACAAAACAAACTACCTTCATTAACCCCTAAACGACCGAAGGGGGTCCCCCACCCAAAACTACCTCATTTTGTTTGATGATCTCTGAATGCTTTTTAAATCATTTTTTTTCACGTTCCAACTGCAGGATCTTGTACACCTAGGCTTTGTAAACCATCCCTCAAATTTTCAAAAAAATTGACTACACAAATGTAAAGATAATAGCAAATCTCTAAGACGTCACTTCCAGATAGATGATAGAAACTCCGGTCCTCTCTCGAGGCCGGCGTGAATTAAGTGTCTGTTCGTCTTGACAATGAACCAATGCCCACTGGGCAAAGGGACATCCCGGGTACGCAACTCCTGTATTATATGGCCCTGCTTATAATCACTTATAATGCATTTTAGTCCAATCTTGAGTGATATAATTTGTTTTAATGTAGAAAATTCTTGTAGCCCTTCTAACAAGGAATCCAAAAATGTTATTATGTATAGGAAATAAATATTCCTTGAAGCATATATTTGCATTAAAAACCTAATTATATGAGTTTTTTTAATACATGTAGCATAGCCAAACTACCCAACATTTTGGGCTTTTTAATAAAATTGTAAGATTTTTTTTATTATAAATAAAACATTTCCAATGACTTCTAATTTTAATTGGAAGCAACTACTCGTGTGGATCTTTTAAAATTATGCATAGGCAACTTATTGGTCTAATTGGTTTAGGGTTAGAAGACTGCCAATTTGTGTTAGGATACGGTTGAGGTATGTGTTTTTTAAACTATAGGTGTTTAAAAATAGGTGTTTCAATTCATTATATATGTTGTGGAGTTTTTTTTTTATAATAAATATGCAACCCAACTTTTTCTACATCTCGTTTAATTTAATTTGACTTCACCCAACTTTTTGGTCCTTTTATTTTTCTATAATTTGATATAATTTTTACAAAAGCCGTCTTCTAAGCCGTTTTAGTGCCGATGCCCCCTGCATATAATATGGGAGTTGCGTACTCGGGCCATAAATAAATGACACCCTATCTTTGTTCTCTTGTAGTTATCAAAATTTTAGACAGTGATTTCCCAGAGATTGATATCCTTTTAGTGCATTCAGGTATACTTGTACGTGTTTAGTACAGTGGCCTCCGTGCTCGTATTCGGTTAGAAAAGTAACCAAAGATTAATGGCATACAATCATACACACACACACACACATATATATATATATATATAAAGTGATTTAATTATATTATAAGAATATTAACTCCAAAGGGACCAATATTAACAACCAAAAATTCCCAATCGGTCCTCGTGTTTAAAAAAATCTTGAGTAAGTCCTTCTTGGACTTCCTTTTGTTCAATAGGGTTGTCAAGTAAAGATATTATTCAACACGATTGTCACATAAAGATTTTTTTAACAAGGTTGTCATGTACTTGTGCCAATGGGTGAAAACATTTTTTTATAGGGGAGTGAATACGGATATGGAGAGGACGAGTGTATATACATTAGTGACGATGGAGTGAGTGCTTGTTTTTCATGGAGCGAGTGCTTGTTTTTTCATAGAGCGAGTAGGATGTAAAGAGGGCCAGTGTACGTGCATTCTTTCATACCAAAGGGACAAGTTAGTGCTTGATTTTCATTTGGAAACTACAAATGTGGAAAAGGAATCTCTTTGTGTTTGTGCTTGATGTGGCAAGTGTAGGTCTTTTAAAGTTTTCATAGGGCTAATGCGTAGGTCTTTTTAAGTTTTCATAGGACGAATGTGCGTCTATTGCTTTTCGGTAGCCATGAGAAGTCCAAAGCTCGTGTACCAAAGGGTGCAAATGTGCTAACTACCAATATGGACAAAATGGATATTTAGAGCAAATATATTCATTATAACCCTAACCGGGCGAATATGAGGCTCGTCAGGTGACAGGCGCAGTGGCGCAAGTCCTAGTCAGGTGGATGGGGCATACTCATTGATAATCCTAAATCTAATAGACAGTCTAGGTTGATTTAGTGCCACGTGTTTCTAGTCCTTCCAAAGAAATCATTTAGCCTTCTTTTCTGGATACACGTGCAATAATAGTGTATTTAATGAGGAGCTATTTATTTCAAGTTAGGTTTTTAGGAGACCCTGTATTTATTAAAAATTCTACTTTTATATATTTTCAGCCACCCTATGAGTAATTATAAATTTTAGTGAGTTGAATAAATTTCTCCCTCATATTACTTATATTTTTTTTGAATTTTGCCTTTGAATTGCTAATAAAAAACAAGGTGATGAAGACAAATGTTCTCGAGAAGACCACTCTAGTAAAACCCTCCTGTGCTTGGAGTCCCATTGTACGCACGCAAAGGAATTGTTTTTAAGTAAACACTAAATTATTTTTCTACATGAAGTCAACAAAAAATTCCCTTTCCTTTAACGTGTAATCTAGAATGCCACAATAATGCGCATATTCTGTTAGAGGTACTCTTTAAAGTTTTCATCCAGTACTGCCATCCAAAATTTGCGAATGGAAATGATTGACTATATTTCATCCAAATACTTCTTCCAATGACTATACTTACCTTAATAAATTATTTATTTCAAACCGCTTTGTTGCTATGGTACTTTATATGTACTGAAAATTATTTTGGGCCATTAAACGGCAGCCTAAATTAATATATAATTATGTCTTCTCCATTTCTTTAAGGCTATAGGGATCCAAAAATTGTATAATTTTTATTCACCATAAATAAATGTCACCCTATTTTTTATCTCTCATAGTTTTCTAATTTTTCAAGAGTGACTTCGCAAGACTAGTCCTACAATCTAGTCTTATTGCAATTTACAATCTAGTCTCTATTAGTCAGAGAAGAAAGATGAATCTATCAAACTAGACAAAGAGGAATGATTTTAGATCTTGGGATGGCAACTATCCATCCCAACCATTTTTTAAAAATTTTGGCCATTTCGAGCTACATGCACACTTTATGATCCTAAATAGGGGTGAAAATGAAATATATGGAAGACTGATATAATTTACGTAACATACATCATGGTTACTAACCGGATTTTGTATAGAAAATTACAAAATTATGATCATCATAACATTCATAACCCATTGTTCACCCATGGGATTCGGTGGGAATCAACATTCCAAGCCACAATAGTTGTAGGAATTATAATCTTCTGGAGAATCAAAACCATCTTTAACTAAAGACGGCTTGACAGCTCAACAAATTTATGTTTTTTTTAATAGTTTCTGACTTTCTGCATGTTCCACATCATCAATTACTTGTTCAGATGTTGATTCTTTGCACAAGCAAAAAGGTGTGTTGTAGTACTAGCTAAAGAATGTTATGATTGTTGCCAGATTGTCAACCATTACATGTGTATTAGTGTCAGTCCGACTCCAACAAATAAATGCCACAGAAAACACTGGTTCCGACAATGCACACCTCGGCAGATTGAGGATGCCCTAACAAAGTTCAAGCTGCACGGAATGAATTCAATTGAGTCAGAAGGTGCAAAAAATCCGCCCTATGAAAAACCCTCAGAAACCGAGATTTGAATTGGAGACGAAGGTTTTCGGGAATGAACCCACAATTCCAGCACCTGGTTTATGCCCCCACGAAACTTCCCTGACTGATTTCTATTCACAGTCCTTTTAATCATCCAGCCAGCCAATTTTTTTTGTTTTTCCGTTAGTAGAGCGGCACGCACCCTGGAATGTAGCCAGGTACTACGGAAAAAATGGACAGAATCATTCACATACATGTACAGTTCATTCATAAAATTATCTATTATAGTTCATCCATATAATTACTTAAGTACTTTCGTCCAAATATTGACAATTATGGAATTATTTTGAGAGGAATTTGGAAATTTCATCCACTCCTTTGCCCATTTTTTCTAGTGTAAAAATAAGTACGTGCCAACTACTCCCAAAATCAAGTAAGATTCGCCATTCCAGAAAACAATTGGCTGCATCTAGCCTCATTTCCAATAACCTTGTCAAACTCTCTATAGCATTGAAATCACATGTCTTCAATACCCATTGATTTCCAAACAGGTGTAGACAATCATACTACTCACAAGCAATGACAAGAAACCATAAACACTGAATCAAGCACCTTCACAGTTTCTCTGCCCATTACAATCAGGCGGTGGACGATAACATTCAAAAGCAATGCCAAATATACATTGATAACAAACAATTATGCCTCTGCAGCTTTCGTATTACAATTGGAGATAACATCCGTTCCTACCGACCGGTAAGAAAAAGGAAACTGAAAAAACGAAAGCCTTGTGATCGAAAACTGACATTCAACCACGATGTGTTGGAAAACAACATCGCAGGATTGCACGAGACTTACAATCACAAAGAATCGTCGGATACCAAAAAAAAATGAAAAATCCGTGAGCTCACAAAGCTAGCAATATTTCTAGCATTGGATGATCATTGTCGGTCATCGAGTTCAAGCAAGCGGCATGGCCTTGAGCACGGAGCATTCCATGGTGAGCCCGGGTCCAATTCCAATGAGCAACCCAAACTGCTTGCCCTCGCCAGTAGTCACCGCCTTCGATTCCTTAGAGTGCTTCCGAACTCGATCCAACACGAACAGCACGCACGCGCTCGCCATGTTGCCGTACTCACGAAGAATCTCCCGACTAGCTTTCAGTTTCGCCGGCTCCAGCTCCAACTGATTCTCGATCTGGTTGAGGATCGCCACGCCGCCAGGATGCACAGCCCAGAAAAGCTCGTTGCAGTCGGTGTTGTCCGCTTGCGCCCGCGCGTCCGTCACGAACTCCTCGATGCTCTGGGAGACCAGGCGCGGGATGTCAGGCTTGAGGTGGTAGTACATGCCAGCTTCCATCAGATGCCCGTCGATGGCGCCCATGCTGTCTGAGACTACCATTTCCCCGGACCACAGAATTTCGAAGCAGGGGTGTTCGGATGGGAGCGGATCCGCGCCCACGATAGCGGCCGCGGCGCCGTCGCCGAACAGCCCCTGCCCGACCAGTCCGTCCAGATACTCCTCGCTGGGCGCGCGGAAGAAAATCGTGGTGCACTCGCTGGACAGCACCAGCACTCGCGCACCCACGTTATTCTCCGCGATGTCCTTCGCCACGCGCAGCAGCGCCGCGCCGCCCCAGCACCCCGTCTGGTACATCATGACGCGCCGCAGCTTGGGCGACAGCCCCAGGGTATTCGCCACGATGAGGTCCATCCCGGGCATGTTTACCACGCTGGTGGTGGCCATGACGATGTGCGTAATACTCCCCTTCTCCTGCCCCCATTCCTGCAGCGCGTTCGTCGCGGCTTCCACGGCCAGCTTCGGGATCCACTCCATGAGAATCTCATGGCGGTCGTTCATGCTGGCGTCCATGAACGTCGCCAGCGACGGGTACTGCTCCAGAAGCTCCTTGCGCACCACCATGTGGCGCTTGTCGATCTGCATCTTGTCGCAGATGCGCTTGAACTTCGCCTTCAGCTCCGTCTTGTGGCTGGAGTTCGTCTCGTCGAAGTAATACTCCGGGTACGTGCTCTGCTCGTGGATGAAGGGCGGCACGGCCGTGCCCAGCGCTAGAATCGTCGCTGGCCCTTCCGGCCGACGCCGCTGCTGTGCGCGCGCACCACTCTCTACTGCAGGCGCCATCGATCTCTTCAACTGCAAAAAGCAAATGAATTCGAGACAACCCAAACTCGAAAACAAATGAATCCCAAACGCTAGAAGCAATCCAGGCTCTAAGAAAAATGGTATCCCAGAGGCGTGGGCGCGCTCCAACTCCAAAAAGAAAATGAATTCGAGCCAACCCAAACCCGAAAACAGAAGAATTCCACGCTAGAAGCAATCCAAGAGCCCTCTAAAAAGAAATGTATCCCAGAGGCGTGGAGAGCGAGCCAGAGGAAACCGAGGATCTACACAAGTCTGAAGGTAATGAGATCGGGTACAATATATCGAGGCAAGCTGCGACGAAGCTCCGATGGCATCTGGCAGCGGCAGAGAAAGAATTGTGTGGAGCAATTGACGCCGGGAGTCCAGAGCTTATGAGCCTGGAGACTGGTCACAGTCAACTTATGTGGTGACGACGGAGACGGTCCTCGCTGGTTGCGCAAAGAGTGCGGCGCTGCCGAGACGACTGTGAGGGACTTAATTGACGGACGGACCGATGAACGTTTTCTGTTCGTCACCCTGGTGGTCTTTCATCCATTCGGAGAATCAATCACCTCAAGATTCTTACTAGCAGGTCCGGCACATTTGTGTCGAATATTTAATTAAAGTAGAAAAAAAGTTTGACTCTGCACTAAAATAAGATTATTAAAAAAATATATCATTCTATTTTTTATTTATTTAAAAATGAAATTCGACACTAACCATTGTAACCAAGTCGTATTTCAAGGAATTATGGAAGTGAATAATATTTTATAAGTGTGAGTTATGGAAAAGTAAAGCTTTGAGTTTTATACAAAATGCAGTGCACTAGTGGCAACAACACATGTGGAATTGTGGATAAATACAACTCCTCTCACTTTTTATAGACATTAGTTAAACTTCTTTTAGAAAAAGGTGCATAATTCAAATATAAATACTTCAAATGACAAAAAAATAATTGGAGGTGAAAGATTACTTGATTGTATAACTTTTATTAGTTTAAAAAAATTCTAAATAAGTTAGTCTACTATGCACAATTGAATCTCAAAATTCTAATTACAACACATTTTCTAATCATTCAACTCATGCACAGCCTTCAAACACTGTATTTTTTCTATATTTCATGCATAAAAACTTCAAATCACAAAAATAAAATTAGAGGGTGAAACTGGCTTGACTTGATAACTTTTTTTTAGTTCACTTGAACATTGTTCAAAATAAGATCAATTGTTAAATTCAATTGTTTTCAAGAAACTACTCGCGTATTAGCAAAAGCAGCTTTCGAGGGTCGGATTGATTGGCTAAAAGGAGTTTGAAAGAAAATGTTATTCTTGGTGGAATAGTTCCTGCAGGTACTGGATGTTAAGAAGTTATTTGGCAAATAACTTTGGGAAAAAAAATTATTATTATTATTAAAAAAAAATTGTGCAACAAAGTCTATTGAAAAATATAGTATCATGAAATTTCACACAAGGTTGCAGATTCTTCTTATCCCATATCATAAGCGCTAGTGACGTAGAATGAACTATTTGATTATAAAACCAAATCTTTTCTCTCCTACAATTCACACTTGATAAACCCAAAAAAACTAAGAAATATGAAGATTGGTAATTTTTCTACACTTAGTCAATTTCAAAAATTAATTTGCTTATAATATCTTTCAAAAATATGCAACAAAAATTACTTATAAGTTTCAAATAAATGGATTCAAATTTTAGAAATATAGTGTCAAACTTGCTATTCATTTATTATATAATGTACAGTGGAATACCGAATACACATGCATGCTCTCCATGACAATTCCGTCACTTAAATAGTCATACCACAATCACTCTAACACTAGCCAATCTAGTCTATAATTGTATAATGCATGCATATTGTCATACATGCTCCCCACAACGGTTCCGCCATTGGACCAGTTGTACCGGGCTTCAGCACATGCCAATCTAGGCCACTAAGACATTCCTATCGTGTCGAGCAGCACGGTTGGCCTATTTAGTATATTATTTTACGCACATTGGTATACACGCTCTCCACGACTGTTCTGTAGCTAGAACAATCATGCAGGAGTCACTAACTGGTCTACACTGACTTAAGAAATCAATAGCGTACATGCATATATAACCGACTCGTCCAAAAATATAGCTATTTGTTTGAAAACATGTGACATTGATTTGTCACTTCTTCATTGTTAGGAATCCTAGCTTTCTCCAAAAAAATTCAAGATTTTATTTGCAAAATGATAAATATGTGTTTTGGAAAGGCTATAATAGGTAGTAAGCATTGTTTAGTATTGGGCAGGCGGGAGGCTAATTCGAATGAGCTAATAAATAAATAAATAGTAGTCTTAACTCCTACTGGGTCCGATGTTCATATTTTCGAAGTATTTGGGATAACTGCAATTTTGAAGACTTGTATATTTTGCATCCAGTTTTTGATTTTAGAAAAACTTGTTGGGTTAGCTGCCTTTACAAGTGTAGATTTTGTGATGCAGTTTCCAAATCAATCAAAGCTGTAATGAGATTTTGGGAATCATTTTAGGACACAAAGGTTCAATTTGAATTCACCAAAGTCTATTTTCGCACATTTGGATGGCTTCAACTTAAGGGACTTGTTTCTCCTTCATTCAATGTTCGTTTTCAATAAAACCTTGTTGGGTTAGATTTTCCTTGAAATCTAGTTATTATGATAAAAAAATTTATATCAATCCAAGTTGCTCTATATGTTTGGAAATATTTTTAGGGCACAAGTTAATTTTGAACACTTTTGGGTAAATGCATGGTTTAGTGGCTCAATAGTGGCATACGTACACTCCCTAAAAGTCCATATCATATTTTACATATAATGTTGATTTTTTTATTTTATTTTTCATAAATTCTTTGCAATATATAGAACTCAACCACTTTTAAAAAAATCTATTAACTTTCATACATATTTTCTAATAATATTTTATAAAATAGCTTATAATTTCACATGAATATAACTAAATATATAAACAACTTACATAAAAATTAAGTCTATACAAGTGCAAGCCCACCTAAAGCTTATATATCTTAATATGCTAAAAAAATGTTGTGTCGAAAAAATCTATTTCCATGCTTCAATGGACATTCAAAAACAACACCTAGTTTTTACCACAAAAAAGTCCACAAGTACATGTTAGATTATGTGCTATCCTATAAAAGTATATTTTTGAGTTCTTCATGATTTAACATATTAAATAATGACTCAATAACAAACATTTTCAACCTTTATTAAGCAAAAAGTCCATATGTGAAATGTTGACAGCTTGTGACAGTCACTATTCTATAATTAAAAAGTCCTTAATTAATTTCTTTATGATGATGCCATTTCCAAGAGATAATTATACTTATAGACGAATATCAAGGCCAAAATGTGCACACATATTCTCATGCCAAAATTCTTCATATTCTAATTTTTATAAATGTTTTAATGAAGACACCATAGTGAATAATCTTCTATGACATCAAAAGTGAGCTACTCAACCATGCATTCACCCTTTTTGCTTTTTGCCGAGTTTAATGGGTTAGTTTTTGGGCTACATTTGACATTTCAAAGCCATTTTTGGACACATCAAAGATATTTATTCATTTTTTTTTATATCAATGTGTTTATATGATGATTTTTTTACCACTTTCCAGTTTAATTTTTTTTCATTGAGTTGGTTTAGAAATAGAATTTCACCTCTAGTGTTTTGCTAGAATTTCAGCAATATTTTTCATCACTAAAACATCACGATTTTGCAGTCTACATGGCCAAATAACTCCAAAATTGATTCACGTCGTCTACAACACGTACACTACAAGATTATATGATTGAGATTTCTATACTTCATTTACATTTGGATCTATAACAATTAAAAAAAAATGATGTTCTTAAACCCTTAAAACTAGGAACGCTTATGGGTTAACTACTAGCTTTTGGAGGTTTTATTTTCTCTAGTTTCAAGGTGGGTTCATGTTTAATGGTGATTATGGGTTGGTTATTTTCTATTTTTATTTTATTTAGAAGGATTGACATGGTGTGGTAGATGGCAATATGGTGTTCATATCTTTAAAGGTCTTTTTGACGAATGTATCTAGTATGTAGAATTTTCCACAATAATTTCCATTGAGTGGATGTGTGTGGTAGCTCAAGCATTTGAAAGTCATAATTACGTTTCTTCCTGTTATTGATGCCATAGGGTCCAAGAGTCATAATTGTTGTCATAAAAGTCCAAAAGTCATAATTATGTTTCTTCCAATCATTAATGCTATAGAGTCTAAAAGTCATAACCATGTTTCTTCCCATTCTTTTAGGACATGAGTCCAAAAGTTATAATAGTGTTTTTATTTGAGTTAGGGTTGGTGAGAGAGTTAGGGTTAGTGGTATGTAGCCGCCAAGGGTTAGAGTTGTTGAAAAGGTATTTGAGGGGGACTCTTAGTCTCTTTAGGTCCTTTTCACTCGGTTAATGACAAAAACATCATTACAACAATGTTGAAGTGTTCCGCTTTGCAAATTTCTCACAAGTACAGTTATATCCATTTGAAAATGAGTTTAGATTCTTTGAAATTGTCTCTTTGATAATTATATTACAACACAAAGTATTACTAGGGCTCCACTTCTCTCCGCACTACTAGTGCCAAAATATCAATTGTATACATGGTGTTAAAAACTATTAATTCTTTTTATTCAAAATTATTTATAATTATAAACATGAATTACTACTTTATAAATTAGCGATTTTCTTCTCTCCGCACATAAAAAGCCATGAAATTGAAATACGTGAAAAGCTAGGTTACTTCACATAAAGGTTAAGGGATATGAGGGATATCCACACAATGATATTTTGGCAGGATTTATTTTCGGGTTAGTGCTCCGCTACAACTATATTAGTAAAAAATAAAATGTAGTGTTTCAACTAAATGTAGTGTAAAATGAACCATGTATAATTAGCCACTTCATTATTTAAAAAAAAGGGTGGTCTAATGTGATTAGGTGTTGAATAGTTATGAAGTTATTTTCTAAAATTAGAATCCTTCCATTCCATGATATTAAATAAGCCTCAAAAACCTAACAATGGAAAAAAGTACAAGATCATGAAACTCATATGAAGGATTTTTTTCTTAACCCCTAAACGCTCAAACGACCATTTTCTGGTCGATGCTCGAGTCTAACGGGCTGCCCAGAACAAAAAAATATTTTTTTGAAAAAATAAAAAAATATTTTGAAATACTACATCAAGTCTACTTTCCAAAGCAACTTGAATTATGTCAATCGGAGTTAAACTCCACCCGGGAGAATTTTTCAAAGTGGATCACCTCAACATTGTCTTAGTGCTATAAAATTTGCTATTTGGGGAAAGTAATGATGTTCTCTCCATCATTTCTTTTGCTTTTTTGAAGTTTACAACAGATAAACCAACTTCAACTAATCATGCTAAATTTTAAACTCTAAAAG
This sequence comes from Pohlia nutans, assembly GCA_022496805.1. Classification (NCBI taxonomy): domain Eukaryota; kingdom Viridiplantae; phylum Streptophyta; class Bryopsida; order Bryales; family Mniaceae; genus Pohlia; species Pohlia nutans. The sequence continues at coordinate 39,387,841 of CM040085.1, forward strand.
TGAAAACTATAATTTAAACCAAATTTCAAAGGTTAATGCTTTTAAATTCATTAAAAAGGTATCTATAGTTATTTTTGGAAGTTTGACTGTACAGATAATTTGTAGAGATGATGCCCTACATTTTGTTTATTGAACCAAACTTCATCAAACATATGGAAGGCATATATTATAACCCATCTATATTTTGTCCAATACCCCTCGGGCTTTTAGGAGTTAAAACACATATAAATATGGTGAATTAGTGAAACATGAAATTTTATTCCATAAATAGTGTTGGAAGGGTAAAAACCATTAAAATATCATTTTTTGCAGCAAATAAGTTTTTTTACATTGTTATTACAAATCAAATTTAGTGCATCAAAGATGCATAATTTTGAAAATTAAATTTGATGAACATCATAGTTAAATAAGAAGAAAGTTGTAATTGAAAATGTTTTTAATTAAAGACATTTTTACAACTACATTCACTACATTTACTACTTCAAAACGTAGTACATGATTTTGAGGCCTTTTAGTCACCCGTACCATGAGAACACCCATTCATTTTTTTATTGCAAAAGATTAGTGGCTTCCAATTATTGCTTGCCAAACCACCCGCAATAATTGGAAGCCACTAATCTTTTGCAAAGGTTTTCATCAAAGGCTTTTCCATTGTATCAATAACACTCCAATCTACCCTGCAATCTACCCTGCAGTCTAATTTGTGCCAAATTCCACATTTTGGCTAAATAAATCTATAATATTCTCAGTCTTTAAATATGAAATTTCCTTGAAAATTAATATCAATGCATTATTTTCTCCATAAGTTAACTCCTAAAGGACAAGGGGTTTGAGCTTAGCTCTTGTTTTTATAACTAGTTCTTGTAACAAGCTCAACTCCTCATTAGAGTAGTCAAGAGTAATTTTGACGATTGCTACCGTTGAAATGAAAGAAAACTTATATAACTTTCATATGAAAAAAGGATCAATGAAATAGCACAATTTTTTAGAAGATGCCACCGTTGAGAAGATTGATGGAACTCATTTGGAGTATTTTGTACATATCTTCAAATCAGATTGTTCAAAAGTGCTCCAATTTATTTATTTTTTAAATTTTTACCATGCGTAGAGATCAACATGATCCTCATGTGAAAATAATTTTACATACTTTTGAGGTGTGAAGAAGATATGAGGGAGTTTGAAGTGACGCCCAGATAGCCTCTTTGCAGCTCAAAAAAATCACCAAAAACTGCACACTAAATGAATTTCCGATCAGGAAGTACCCACAGACTCAGCTCTCAAAACGAGCTAGGGTCCCTTTGTTGCTTACCCTACATTTCACCGCCCAACAACTGAGATTTCTTCACTTTCTAGTTCTAGAAGCCTCCTGGAGACATTATAGTCCTTTAGGGGTTAAAATTATGTTAGATTTTCCAAAATGCACATCTCCTCTTTGTAGGTATTTGGCAATAACAAATTAGTCTCCACCAGTTTTGAACAGTTGCACATATTTATGATGTGACTACAAACCAAAAATAATAATAATAACAGTAATCAAAAAAGAATATTTTCTTTAATATAAAGACAAGAATGGCTTATAATATTTCCACATTAGGGAAGATATAAGAGATTTTGGTCCTTGAGTAGTTTTCCTTATTAGAATTAGTTTCTGTGAATAATGGTGCTAGGGTTGTTCTAAATAATACTATTTTGCAATTTAACATCATCTTAGACATATAACATTAGTTGTCTAATTAGACAAGTGTTAAATACATTAAAAATTTTGAATGAAATATTCCCGAATATCTAAGAATACTCTAGAATATTCTATATGTATTTTTAAAATATTCTTGTTTACAGACAAAGAGATCTATTTAACGTCTTTGACATTGTGTTGAACACTTTGTTTAATGGTTGAATAAGACAACCTTAATTGGTACTAAGTTGTAAGTAAGAAAATCTTTAAAAAAATATGCCATGTAAGTGTAGTAACATTAGTTAATTGAGAAGGTGTCATTATTAAAAAGAAGAATGCTATTGATGACATTATTCAACTACGGAAACTTGTCGCTCTTCATTTTCACAATCTACACAATGCTAGTTACATGTTTACCAAATTTGAGAAGTAGGAGAAAATTTTGGGCAAGTTTCATTTTTCTAACATATCCTCACTTCAAAAGTATATATCTTCTAATCTATATGGTCAAAGATTGTGGAAAAATTTTGTGCACATTCCTTTGGTTTTAAGGGATAAGTCTCTACAATTAGATTGTGAAAAAAGAAGTTTTTTTTTGAAATTGTGCCCAAAGGATTAGAAATGGAAGCATTGTAGTGATTTTTTAAGCAAAATAGGTCCGGTTCTTTAGGAGTTAGATAACTGTATCGTTGTTCATGAAAGAATAGAAACATCTCGTTGAACAGGTTGATTCAAACATGTTAATGGATGTAAGGGGCAATTCCTGCCATTTCGCTATATCCTGTAAAGGGCAATATTTGTTTAGGACTCAATAGGAGAGGCAAATTATAATTTTATAATTAGCAATAAGGACAAATTACGTTCAGCCATGGCAAAATTTCCCCTTTCATTCGGTCATGAAAGAATCGTCCCTTTCATCCATGAACGTACTGGAATGGTCTCGGTGGGATGATAACGTTGTATACGGCAAGAGGTCAAGGCCGTAGGCTTTGACCTGTTGCCTTTTTCCTATGTTATCATCCCACCAAGACCATTCTAGGATACATTTCTCCTCTAATGTAATTATGATGATTCAACTTGTGCTAAATTTTTATTTATTTAATTTTTGGCTAGTTTTCCCATTGAAAATTTTAGTGTCGAAAAAATGTTGGAGAAGATTGTCAAAACAGTCACTTCAAGTTTTTGACACTAAATTATCAAATAAATTGTCCGAAAAACAACATCCTTTATTGGGTAACACTTATACATGTGTAACAAAAATTTAGTCTTACTCAATTGACATAAAAAAAAAAGTTGTAATAAAATAGGATGATAAAAACCATGTACCTATGCAAATTTGTGCCATAAATAGACAACAAATAAATACACAGAATGTACAACTCCAAGACATCAAAATTAGAACCCAATTTTAGAACATCTACCAATTAAATTTTGAACTCTAATAACTTTTGCATACAATTATGAAATTAGATAATTTCACTTGATATTCGTTTCCAGTGAAATTCCCTACTTCCAATAAAAATGTCAATTTAACTTCCACAACCAATTTTGAAATTGCAGGTGATATGACCTCAGTAATCTTACATGTAAATTTGTGATATTGATGTTTTTCAACACATCAAGTATGAAGGGCATGAAATTGTTGTGGTTTGACTGATGTTGCAGTTCGTTGGAGCGGTGACTGGATTGGGTTGCTAAATGACAACACATTGTTGGGTACTTGACCTGCTATATTGCCGCATGTTGTATGACCATATAACAAGGGATGTCACACCTCTTTGGAGAAGTTTGATTCCTTGGAGATTGAGAATCTTGGGAGAGAAACGTGGAACCAATCGTGGGCATTTTCCATGAAGAAGGTGTGACTCCCCTTGACGCCGTGCGAAGAATGAGAATGGACACAACTTGTTAATCTTCTCCACGACTTCTCAATCTTCAGAAAATGAATCTTCCACAATTCAAGGAGAACGTGCCACGTACGCATTCTCTGAAGATTGAGAATGGGAAGAAAGAGGTGTGACACCCCCTAATGCTTGCATGTCATACTTGTGTGTACATCCTTTACATGGAATCTATGTGTTCCTATGAATGTGGCCATGAATTATTATTGTAGAACATTCTTTTAGCCCATACAATTAATACCACAAAAAGCAAATTTACTCTTCTCTGGCATTCTATTATACATTTCTTTAGTATTCTCAGCCGTATTTCATTGTGTTCAAGGCACATAACATTCTTAAGCAATAGGGTACTGCACCGCCTACTGCTTGGTTGGCTTTTTACTAATACAGTAACTTTCCTTGGAACATGGAGTGAAAGATGACACTTGCCATTATATGAGAGAATTTAGTAGGAGTAAAGCAAGTAAGACAAACTCCTTATGTGAAAACAAAGAGCATCCAAGAGCATCGAAAAAAATCTTAGAAACTTTAGTAGGGGTACAAAGTGTAGGGCTTAAGAATGTTATGACCTTCCATGGTCCAAATGCTTTGAAATTTTTTGTAATGGATGCATTTCAAGAGTACAAAAATCCATTCCGTTGACACCAAAACCAAACTCCATGTGGATCTCAAGTTATTCAACAAAACACTCCAGCCGTGACCATTCACTGTACTAAAGCAAAGCCTCCTTCGCCTCCTTCAATCCAGAGCCAACAAACTTTGACATTCATTCCAATATATAAGACTACTAAGCATATGTACAAGGACATGCATATACACACGGTTATAGGGGTAAAGCATTTAGGGGTGGACAACCATTGGACATCATATGGAAGCACAAGGTTGTCTTCGATCAAAAGCGGGGAATTTTTAGTTTCTTTTTTAAACGATACAAGTAATAAACAGGTCAAACTCTTGGATATAAGCAGTAGGACAAGGAACTGGACAGGAATTGCACGTTACAAGGATCGAGATCAATTCGAGCTAATCACTTCCCATTAATAGCATGGCGAAATTGAAATGGATAAAATATGTATACATCTTTGAGCACTAGGTTTCCCAGTAGCAACTAAAAGAATGAATGGAATGGTAATCTCTAGGTCGGAAATTGATGCTAAGGGCATCTACAAAATTGAATAAAGCATCACTAATTATCAAGTAATGAAATCACGACCATGCCTCAACTACATACCGACCCTTGCGCTCAAGATCTCTCAAATACCTTGATACCGACTCCTGAGGCCATCCTGTTTCCTTTGCAATAACGTCCTCAAAAGCTGACAATACATCAGCTGGCATCTTATTGGCAGAGCCTGCAACATAAATAGCTGCTCCTGATTGGATCATCTGCAAAACTTTGTTCCCCTGCATACACAAAACCACTTCATCAGAGAAAGCACAGACAAGGTCATATAACTTTCACTTTAGCTGAATTGATTCGTACAGTTGAGCTTCAAGTTTGCCGCATGCGTGGAAATCCAAAGGCCAGTATACTAGAAGTGATCACAGCAATCCAGCGATTCCCAGCAAAAGAAAAGAGTGAAAACTGAAAGCCGTAGACTACAAAGCCATGTGTTCCACTACAAACCTGTTCAGCAGTAATTCAGTCAAGTACCGTAGTCCATCAAAATAAAACAAGTACCATGTAACGCAAACACATGGGTAAGAAAAATCTGCTGAGGGTGGTACCTGCTCAAGAATTTTATGCTGCACGTACACCTTCTCGGGTTGATCCCTAGAAAAAGCAACAAAAACGTCTCCACCAACTTCGACTGACAGGACGTTTTGGCCTGCTGACCATGCTTTCCAATCTGCTTCATACAAGAAGTCCTTGGACTTGTTTCGACAGCCAAAGAAGAACAAAATCAGCGCTACCACCTCTCCAGTATTTGCGAGTGCTATTCGCTCTTGAATAAAAGAACGGAAGGGAGCACAGCCGGTTCCAGGTCCAACAAGAATCAGTGGCACAGAGGGATCTACGGCAGAGATATAGCACCCTTGGTAAACCAAACAGGTAGGAATACCTTCCCATTCTTGGGATCGAGTGAGGCAAGCCACGAAGAGCAAAGACCTCTTTGTTTCCTCTTAAATGGCGTCGTCCACTCAACCACAGCTACTGTCAAGTGAGCCTCATTTGGATGTGCCAGAGGGGATGAGGAGATCGAGAACGAAAGTTGTTGAAGTCGAGGTACAGTTTGCAGAAGCCATTCAAATGGTAACTGCAAATGACACCACTTGCTTAGAGGTGATGGTCATAAATGTCTACCACGGCACTCAAAAAGCACGTATCAAGACACATTAGCCATTACTACAATTATATTCTTTGAGAAAAGCAGAGACTGATGAAAGACAAAAAGTAATAACTCAAAGCCGTAATATAATACACATAATAAAGTATACATAATGGTGCACAATCATGCCCAACAAGATACCTGCAACCAGGTCGTAGCAAAGAGTGTCCAGAGATTCAAGACCAACTCACCTGAACTGCTGGAAAGTCTTCCAATACTTCAAGGACCGTCCGTCGTTCTCTTTGATTGTAACGATACAGATCATCACGACCTTCCGGGGTTGCAAAATACTACAGTCTCTCTTTCTCATGTTCAGCCGTAGCAAAATGACTCATAACCTCAAAGAAATAACGGCAGGGAGAAGCAGAACCAATATCCATGAGAGCCTCGACTATTGTCCTTACAGGAACCGCTGTTTTCTTGCACACGGATTCAACGTCCTCAGTTTGTGTGATGGTGCAAACAGCACCCTCTGTGGGTTCCACCGTGACAAAGACGTCTCCATCAAGGCCACACCGATTCAAAAATTTGTCAATGGAGACTTGGTTTTGGCTCGGCAACAACGTCAAGATATCCCCAGATAAATACCGAGCTCCCTATGCACCCAATCCCAAAAGAATTTCGTAAGCAACATGAATCATCTCGAAGACTAAAAAATTTCGCCGAATGAAGACATAACAGATACCGTATGAATCACAACTTCCCATAGTGGCCCAAGCTAGAACCAAGAGCCAAAAGCTACAATACTACCAATATTGTATGCTTCATATCAAACTAAAACTCAATCTAATTAGAACCCCGATTCAAACCAAAATATTCAATTCTTACCGAGCTTCCCAAATCCAGTTCAATGTGCCGAACGTCTGCTCATGACCCTCACTGGTAATCCGAGAATTTGTCACCAGCTTGGCAAAAACGGGCATGATCGGAGGACCATACCCAGTGCTGATACTGTTGTGCTCTCTTGCGCTTCCAAAAGGGTTACCCGTAGCATCTACCATAGCCCGTGCTCTGCCATGTTCAACCCATCTGCCCGAGTCGTAGTTTATTATAAAAACGAAGAGAGAATAAGACAGCTCACTAACCCGTTGCTTTGTTTCAAAATAGTCCTAAACATCCATACCACATACTAGAACTAAAACCGAATTAAAAACGTATAAAGCCTATTGTGAACAGCGCACTTGCTCTACGAGTACAGTTACATGAAAAGAATATGGCCGAAGACTTCTTCCCGAACTAAACAGAGATACAATCGTGCTCACCTTTCTACAATACCCGTCTTCAGGCTTTCAGGTAAAGCCGCCAGCTTTGCCTCTGGCGCTGAGGGATGATGAAAAGTAACTCGGTACTTAGGAGGGTCCAGTATAGTGATACCTGCATACCATAAAAGATAGATTTCAGCATATAATGATCAAGCATTGCGTCCAAAGAATGGCATAATAAGCACGATGAAACAGAAAGTACAGATCTCAGTATCATGAAACCATCTTGCAAGCCATGTACAACTAAGGAAAATGCATGAACTTCAACAGACAAGCATCAATCACAACAAAACAGACCTGTTTCATCAGGTCTGGGGTCTTCAAGGCCAGGTGGGAGAGGAACATGCTGGCGTAAAGCAACCCACAAGGAAGTTAACCAGGGGTCCAACCCTGCCTCAAAACCCGAAGAGTGTTGATCATCCCCCAATCCTCTGGGCACTACCGACGTCCCGCCCAAATCCAACAGCCTCCGATCAAGCTTCTTCCCAGTGACGTTATACTTCTAGTAGCCAGAGTCGCCCAGCCCAAACACAGTAAATAGCGTTGATGCCAACCAGCTACGGCCCAGGCTCTTGCGAAGCAGAGACCTCCAAAAGGCTCTCATGGACTCGGGCGGGTCGCCCTGGCCTGTTGTTGACACCACAAACACTACAAAACGCTCCTGAGGCAGGTCGCTGGGGTCATACAAATGCATGGACTCCACCACGGGCTGGAAATAGTGGCGAGCAGCCTCTCGACCCACGCGTTCCGCCACGTCCTGGGCATTCCCCGTCTGCGTAGCGTACAGAATCAGAAGCTTCTGCCGGTCCCCCATCTCTAACCAGCTTCTTAATTACTGCATCCGCCAAAAAAAACAGCACTAAAAGTCAACCTACAAGGCTCAACAAATACTCGCATCAGCTAAGGTAGAATGTCCTGAAACGGATAACTTAAACTTTCTAGCCTACGTGGTGACAACACTTGCTTCAGTTTCCAATGCATCTGTAAGCAAATTAATACAAACTGTAACTAAGCTTGTTGTAAACATACCAAATTAAGAACAAGAATCGAACTGTGACAAGATATAGGATATACTAGAAAGAACGGAGAAGGGGAAGCCCAGCGCGAATGGGACGCCGTTGTAGGCAAACGAGTTCAAGCATGTAACAGGGCGTCGTTCAAAAATGGAACGCCAGGAGGACTTTCCGCAGTAAAATCGTGCGATCTAATTCACTGAAGAGAAAAAAATGGCTGTAAGGCTTAACGCACCCCTCGGCTTGCTAAAGAGAGCTAAAGCTTTCAACCCTAACGCCATAGCCGAGGAAACAATGTCCAAGCTCACAACAAACCGCACGTGAATTGAATTGTGAGAACACGATTCGACCAGTAAGTTAATCAAGACTGTGTGGTAGGAGTAGAAGGCGAATAATATTTTTCCTTCATAGGAAAATAGAAATCATGAAGAATGCGATTTTTTCCATAATTTTATTCTAAAAAATGAAATTTCTACAAATATTCAAAGCCAAAAGTTAGTCATCACCCAAAACCCATAACTACCAAAAAAAGAAAAAAAGAAAAAACACCAAACCAAACCCATAACTAGACTATCCCAAATATGTGAACATGTGATTACACAAACCGGCCCAAATTCTACAAATTTGATTGGTTGACACACAAGTGGCATTGAGTTTGGTTAACCATTCTCGCACAGTCTACGCATTAGTTTTGGATGTAGTTTTGGGTGTAGTAACCATTTCAGGACATTCTACCTTAAGTAAATCTCCAACAGAGAAATACCTCTCAACATATCCTTCTCAAAAATAGTGCTAACGTTGAAAAAGATAAACAATTAAATCCATCATCAAAAATCCTCCCAAATCGTCACTCTCACAACTGTCCTAATATGAACCCTAAACGAAACTCCCACTCTTAACAAAACACTGACTCCAGACGCCATTAATCTCCCTCTTACACTTCAATTCAGAGGCTACGATGCCCAGCAGCTATGAAATAGTCAACGTGTGTTTGCACCATAGCAACTGAGCCCAAGTTATTTCCTTCTATTCCCTCGAAACGGTCATCGTTCATTGATGCAAAATATCAAAGACCGACTAATTTCGAAGAGAAAATCGTTGTAACGCATGAAGCAGAAAATTAGGCAGAGAAAGAACCAACACATTGGAATTGAACTCTACATCAATATACGCTCCTGTCACAAAACCCTAATTGGCCGCAAGAGCAATCTCTAGACCCTCCGTTTTAAATAAAGAAAGACGAATCACAGTGAGGGCAAGGATCAAACCTGGCACAACTTTTTTTTGTGACGAACGTAGCAACCACGACGCATTAGCAAAATAATGAGCCCTTTAATATTTGATATTGTTAAAATGTATTGAGCCTAGTCCGAGTACAATAGACGTGTGTGTAAAATGTCGCTACCGTGTATGACTTTCTTGTTGGACAAGTGCCAAATGCCACAAAAGGCATGTCAACTTGTACAATGGGGTGACACCGAGATTGGCACCTTGTGCAATTTCAGGGATAGTGCCCACATTGCTGCCAACTTTGACACCCTCCCGAGCGCTAGAAAATTGTTATTTTAACATGAAATTTTAGACACAAAATCATTGTTATGTTGAAAACATGTGTACCAAATTTCAAAGCTAGGAGATTGATAAAAAAAACGATATTCAAGATATACTAACAAGGGGTAGCTGTAAGAAATGTTTCACAAGTGCCAACTTTGACACCCTCCCAAGGATTGAAGAATTCTTTTTTTCCCATGGAATTTTTGGAGTAGGAATATCTTTATGTTGTTTATACATATGAAAAAAATCAAATCCAAAAGACCCACAAAAAAAATGATATTCCAAATCTACCAACACGTGTAATTGTGAGAAACAAAGAGGAAAATTGTCTCACAACTTTGACTGCCTCTCTAGGGTTGGGAATTTGTTATTTTAAAATGGAATTTTTGGCACAAAATCACTTTTTAGTTGATAACACGTGAAAAAACTTTCATGTTGAAATAACAAATACTCAACTCTAGGGAGGCTGTCAAAGTTGTGAGACGATTTTCCTCTTTGTTTCTCACAACTACACCTGTTGGTAGATTTGGAATATCATTTTTTTTGTGGGTCTTTTGGACTTGAGTTTTTTCACATGTGTAAAAAACATAAAGATGTTCCTAATCCAAAAATTCCATGTGAAAAAAAAAATTCTTCAATCCTTGGGAGGGTGTCAAAGTTGGCAGCTGTGAAACATTTCTCACAGCTACCCCTTGTTAGTAAATCTTGAATATCTTTTTTTTTATCAATCTTCTAGCTTTGGAATTTGGTACACATGTTGTCAACATAACAATGATTTTGTGTCTAAAATTTCATGTATAAATAACAATTTTCCAGCACTCGAGAGGGTGTCAAAGTTGGCAGCAGTGTGGGCACTATCCCTGAAATTGCACAAGGTGCCAATTTTGGTGTCACCCCACTGTACATGCATATCTGACGGCCAATGGAGGTTGGACATGCCAATGTGACCCATCATTGCACTCAAAGCTTTGGGTGAGGGAAAGTAGGATGTCCGGCATTTTCCATATTCCAAAGTACAAATTAAAACCTTTGTTGGGGTCTTTTGAAAGGGATCTGGGGGGGCCTTCTACAGGGTTCATTATTTTGCTATTGCAGACGACATTTTTTTTTTTTCTCGGGTAAAACCCTCTCGGATACCTTGACGACGGAATTTGTATAAAAACTCCAAGTTGATAAAGTCTATTTCCGGTTCATTTTACGACTCTAATCCAACGCAAAAATCATAGTCAAAGCACCAAACCCTCAAATTCAAAAAATCCCTAGAGCAAGAAATAAATCAATCGAAGCAAGAAAAAAAACAATTGGTAAGTAGAAACATTTGGCACCAGAGCTACGTCAAAACTACAGGTTGATAAGGTCCATCTCCGGTTCATTCCAGAACTTTAAATCGACGCAATAAGCATTTGACAGAGCACCAAACCCTCTAAAAACGAGCTTGATTACAAAAACGGTCTCCAACCCACAAGACAGACACAACCGCATGACTTTGCTCAAAATTAAGCTCGCCGCAAACGCAGAAAAAGAGAGTATGAACGCAACCAACCTCAGAAGCGCCACACCATCGTCAAGAAAAAACGTTCACAGCTCCCTCGATCTGTACCTGAATAAAGTTGAAATACAGAAAGCTCTCTCATTGTGTCTGTTTCTGTCAGAGTTTTTCAACTGCATGTATGTAAGAGCACCAAATGACGGAGGTCAGAGCGAATTACACGCACAACATGTGTGACCACGTTGCGACGCGCATACAACACACGACGCAGTCGTCGCCCATTCGCCCTGCATGCTGCAAGTTTTCCTTCTTAGCATCGTGTAGAGAGGTTTTGGTACCATGGCTTGATATCCTGGCCCTGATACCTTGAAACTGATACACTGGCTCGAAATCGCATACAATAGGCCCAATTCAACAAAATTTTAGCGTATATTCATAACATTCAATAGCCCTCATGGGGGCTGCCTTTTGATCTCTCCTCACTTCATCCAGGTGAGTTCATCCATGGCATCTAGGATAAAGGAGTAGAAGCCGGGATGGTAGGACCAGAAGAAGTTAAATATGTCTGCACAGTTCACAACATCTTAGTAAGTTGTGCAGTTACTATTAATGCATGGACACCCAAAGATGTATTGTCAATGTAATTGAATATATAATACTCTCCGATATGAATAGCAACTGTGGGTAATTGAATATATAATACTCTCCGACATGAATAGCAACTGTGGAGAAGCTTGGGGTTGGGAGTGGAGCACTCATAGATTCTTCAGTTCATGATAACCCGCATGCGAGTATATTGACGCAATTACATAAAATAGATAAAAAGTTGATTCAAACTGAGCATACTGTTTTTTTAATCACGGAAAACATTTCACCAGCTCCGAATCAGTGTAGATATCAAACTGGGATTCACCATGTACAGACGTAGAATTCAGTTTTGGTGTTTTATTAACCCTTAAACGTCAAGAGGGCCTGGGCGAGGCAGCCCGGAAGGCATCTAAATTTTCGGAGGGAAAAAAAATTAAAAAATAAATAAATAAATGCAAAAACGGCTCTGCGGGACACTACTGGCCAGCACTGTAGTACTGTAGCACTGCGGCATCTCAACTGCCCCAACCTCAAAAACTTGTTCAATTTCATAACTTTGATTGCTTACCAACGATTCCACAATCTCTCAAATGAGGCGCAAATTTGCAATCTAGATCGCTTTTTCAGTAGCTTTCCAATGCACCAATCCACGCTTGATTTGGTTGAGAAAATCTAATTTTTTCTTGATTATTCTCTTTTAAATAAGCCCATGGGGCTTACCTTGACGTTTAAGGGTTAAGAAGGATAACATTGCAAATTAACCCTTAACGTCCCAATTCAACACTGTTTTCAAAGAAGTGTTATAAAATGTTTGATGGAAACCGGAAATGGAGTTGATGTACAAAGAAAATTTGTAAATGCCAATGTGAAGATCACATATGTACGGTTAGATGTATCATATTTTTATTAATAATTTTAAAATAATTTTGCCAGTTTTTCTTTTGAAATTCAATTAAAAATCCCGAATTAACACAAAAAAATTGAAAAATATTGGAATGAAATTGGAATAACATGCACTATGCGATGGTGTGGTTTCCATTATTTTATTCTATTTATTTTGGAAAATCATGTCTAAGGTCTCACTTTTTGAACTAAGAATGAAACTTGACATAAACCAATTGTGTTATTTTTCCAAAAATCATGATAACCTATTTTGAAGATCCACACTGTACAAAGGATAGTCAACTTACACAAGAACCAAAAAAAAAATTGGTGGATGAAAACTGTCCACTTTGAATGGAAATCAAACAGCTTTAATTTGTTCGTCTTTCAATATATGAACATTGGCGTGCTAAAGGGTTAAGAAGGAGAAACATGCAAGAAAACTATTATATCACTGATATGAAACGTTGATAATACTACTTGTGAACACCAATTTGAATAGTTTGATATGTACATATTGTAGGTTTTCCAAAATGGAAAATACTTGCTATTGTGTGACTAATATAATTTTTTTATGTGAATCATTATTAACCCTTTTAAGACATATGTTTTCTCGATTTCACATTAAAAATTACTTTTAAATTCCATTTTCGCCCTTAAGTGACCAAGGGTTTTTTTGAGATCTAAATGTGTTATATTGTTCATCTTACTAAACTTTTATGAGACTTTGCACACCTTACATATATGTAGAGCACAACAATAAGACAACATCCATACAATAAATTTTTCAAAAAGTGCTTTGCATTTTTAATAATCATTTTATAAGAATTATCTATGAAAATTCATAATAAATGCACGTTTCGTCATTTTGACTTGGAGTCAAGTTGATAGGTAAAACCATTGATTTTATACGGTGGTTACTTTGTCCATCTTAGAGCTACTCTTGTTTGATAAAAAATCTAAAGATTCCAATCATAATAGATTTTCAATTTTGTAACAATCTGAGATACTGTCACTTTGAGGTATTTAGATGATAAGTAGTAAATATTTTTTCGAGTCTCATTTTTAAAATGTTTGCTCAGATTCAATATCTACAAAGGCTGATAAGTTTCAATATCTACATAGACAAAAACAACACGCTAAAAAATTGTTATTTTTGCAATAGTTATGGATGTTTTAAGTTGGTTGAAATTTTGGTAACTTTGAAATTTTGGATCGACCAAATATGGTTGTGTAGGGAATTACGGGTTGGGACAAAAGTGCTCTTTAGTCCCTCCGTAAAATTAAAAAATTGCCTTTTTGGGTTAAAATTAACTAAAATCTAAATTTTCACTCTTAATATTGCCCGTACGTAAAAGCTTTAAATCGGTCAAGGGAATTACAGTACCTTCACGTAACAAGCTAAAATTTTGGATTGACTATATTTTGTTGCCGACGCTGTTAAAAATTAAGCATGATTTGGTTCCTAATTTACTTTGGTTCTATTCTAAAAAAATACGGATCTCTTAATGATGCTTGGTTTGACATTTAGAAAACCCCATTTGATGCAAAGAAGTACAAGTTATGACCAACATTCTCCCAAAATATTTTTCATTCCGTAGACCTTGCAAAGTTTTTTATAGGTTAATATAGTGCTCAAGGGTATAAGAGACCATATACTGTATATACAACAACACATTAAAAAAAATGATATTCATCATTCAATAGCAATACTAAAAAAATAATCTACTTACATTCATAAATTTCCAACCAAGTACTTATAAGCGTCTATAAGAAATGTTCGTCATAAATACCTTAAATCATTACATTTGTTATGCATTTTTCATGACCAATGTATTTCAACTAAAAATGTTCAAAAATGTTACCCCTTTCTTTGTTGTTTTCAAACTTATAAATATTAATGAACAAATTAAGCGACTACTATAGTTACATTTTGAATGAATACAATAGGAAAACATCAACAATTTTGAATATTGACCATTTTTATACATACAACCTTTCAGACATGGACAACCATGATTTTTTTAGTACATGAATTATGTTGCACTAAACGGCTCGTTTAGAATGAACGGACAAGTTGTTATGAATCTACAAATGTACAAATCTACTTCCATAATGTCAAAATGTTCACACGATACACTTGAGAACTCTTTTGTATCCCACTTTTGGTAATCAATGTATTGTACATGAGTTGCGTAGTTCCCAAGTTGACATGTGGAAAGTGTCCAATCACATTTGTACACCATAGCAAATATTCTCTGCACATACTAGAATGTGAAATTGGAGAGTAATGCCTTTTTCCATATTCTATAATTTGTCTTCATTTCAAGCTCAAGGATTGTCATTCCAAATTGGTTAGCTAGAGCTCATAGTATTTATAGTTTTAGTACCATATTGTCCTTTAGTTTAAGTTACTGATGATACAACAATGTATAACCAAAATTGCAACTCCAAATTTCGTCACTGTTTTCCTCCGTCTATATTTATTACTTTTTTTTTACTTTAACATTTCTATGGGGAGAGTTTATTCTATGTCGAGGTTATCAAAAACTCTGTGGCATTTTTGTAGTTGTGTGAGAATCATACTTCTAAAACATATGTAATATCTACCAGTTTCTTATCTAAATAAATAAAATTATTTATCAAAGAGAAATTATAGAAACAATGGAAGGATTCAAAGAATTTGACAATAAATAATTCATAAATGAAGAAAAATAAAATTTAAAGGTGTTGTAAAATTATTTGATTATCTCCTACACAAAGATTGTTTTACATTCTTCTTTAACCCCTAAGCGCTCAAACGACCATTTTCTGGTCGCTGCCCGAATCTAACGGGCTGCCCGGAACAAAAATAATAATTTTTTGAAAAAATAAAAAATATTTTAAAATACTAAATCAAGTCTACTTTCCAACCCAATTTGAATTATGGAAATCCTAGTTAAACTCCACTCAGGAGAATTTTTCAAAGTAGATCACCTCAACATTGTCTTAGTGTTGTAAAATTTGCTATTTGGGAAAAGTAATGATGATCCCTCCACCATTTCTTTTGCTTTTTTGAAGTTTACAATAGATAGCCCAACTTTAACCAATCATACTAAATTTTGAACTCTAAAATTGAAAATTATAATTTATACAAATTTTCAAAGGTTAATGCTTTAAATTCATTAAAAATTTATCTAAAGTTATTTTTGGAAGTTTGACCGTACGGATAATTTGTAGAGATGATACTCTACATTTTTTCTATTGAACCAAACTTCATCAAACATATGGAAGGCACATATTATAACACATCTATGTTTTGTCTAATACCCCTCGGGCTTTTAGGGGTTAATACAATTACCACTTCTGATTCAATTGTACAAGTTTACTTTAAATAATTGAAAAATTGGAATCAAATTGATATCATGTTGCATAAAAGGTATCTTTATGGATCGTTGGGATATTTTCTATAAAGATGGGATTTGGAAAATCGATAATGTCATATCCCAAATTCTGTCCTACATAGTCGTCAATTTAGACATAAATTAATTATTGCAATAATAGGTATTCGATGTTTTGACAATCTATAGTTCTTTGAAAGTGGAAAAATTATTCACTTATCCTAATGACTTAAAATGTGTTCAAATAAATGAGATTTTGTTTACATGGATTGAAATTTATTTAAACATTTTGAAATCTCACAAATCTCAATTTAGGGTACCAAATATCAATTTTCTTAACATTACCAATATTGTCATAAGTGTGTTGACCAAAAAGACCATGTTGTATGATTATATGTACCACTTCCTGACATTGTTTAAGATCATGTATATACCCTCTAATATAGGACTAAGGTATTGCACCCTATTTGTCACACAATTTTTGATGTGATAGTATAAAAAGGTGATAAATCTTTTTTCTAAATTCACATGTGTTGAATTAAAGCATAAAGTTATAGCGAGTGGACTCACCAATAGAAACGTAGTCTTTAAGCACGGAGGAATATTGTTAAGTATGATGCTAAATGTCACTATTGGCAATAGCTTAGTGCCAATAATAATCTTGCACACCATACTCTCGTATTATTGCTGAATGGCCACTACTAGAAACAGTGTCCGAATTGATAGAAACATGGTCGAATCAACTCGGCTTTAAGACAAAGTTCTGTCACTTTGGACAAATTTCTATCAATTCGGACAGTTTTTGTCAATTAGGACGTGTCAATTTGGACACTGTTTCCTTGTAGTGGGCCAAGGACCACCGTTTTTTTACTAGTGCATTATATATTTTTAGAACAAAGTATGTAATTTCTATAATAAATTTAAAAGTGCTACAAAAGTTCTAAAAGTTACACTGTACTCCCTCTCTCTCATATTAAGTAAAAGGATAGCTCATGTTCCTTGTTCATAAGATTTATATTAAGTCGCCATGTGTTTAATCCATAATTACCTCATGATTCGAATAATTTTTTTACATATGACTTACATAATTGGTTTGTATCCCTACACGGCCATGTTTTTCCTCTTATAAGTGCCACTTTGACACCCTATTCTCATATTTCTTTTAAAGTCAAGAACATGCCAAAGAGTCTATCTCGTAAGGGAGCATCAAAGATAGACCTCGCTATCCAGGGGAAAGGTCGTATGTGAGCGGAGAGCGGAGAGCGGAGAGCAGAGAGTAGAAATTAAAGAGCAGACTCTAAACATTTTCGCAGTCATTTTTAGGGTTAGGGTTCCTATAACCGTGGATTTTTTCATTTTTTTATTAATATATTTTGGGAGAATTGGCGTGTATAACCGCGGAATTTAGGAGAATTTAGCAGTGAGATATGGAATTTGGAACATTCATCCACGGTCTTTTATACGACATTCATCCACATTCATCCATATGTGGGACATTCATCCACGGTTTTTCATACGAGATTCATCCACATTCATCCATGTGTGGGACATTCATCCACGCATCACTCATGCACTTGTGTCACTCCATAGACCAGACTCGCACCACATCCTGATTCGCGTTACTCAAACCACGCGTTACTCTATTAAAATGAGCACCATGACGACATGAACACACGAACGCACCACATCATGACTCCCATACGCATGACTACCATACGCATGACTCCCACACATGCATGACCCCAACACCTGTGAATGGCACCCTGTGACTCGCAACATGTAGTCTCGCACCGTGTGACTCGCACTTGGCTGACATGAACACATAACATGACCACATGAACACCAATACCAGCCTAGACTCGTACCACAGCCTCTCTCGCGTTACTCGGAACACAACCTCACTCATGTTACTCACACCACAGCCTGACTCCGTTACCCGCAACACAGACTGACTCCGTTACTCGCAACACAGACTGACTCGTGTTACTCACACCATAGCCTGACTTCGTTACTCACACCAAAGCCTGACTCGCGTTACTCACACAACATAGCCTGACTCCGTTACTCACATCACGCGTTGAATGCTTTACTCATACTATAGCTGGCTCTAAGTTACTCAAACGAAAGCCTGACTCGCGATACTTTCACAACACAGTTGACTCGATTATCCACACCACAGCTTGACTCACGTTACACTCAAACCACAGCTGATTCCATTACTCACACCAAATCCTAACTCGCGTTACTCACACACCATAGCCTGACTCCGCTACTCACACCATCACTTCGTTGCATTTTCGCAACACAGTTGACTCGCGTTACTCGCACCACGCGTTGCACTTGCTATTTGGCCAACATGAACACATGACTCTCACCACACAAACACAAAGACCAGCCTACACTCCAACCACAGCCTGACTCGCATTACTCGCAACAGAGTTTGGCTCGCGTTACTCACACCCACAGCTGATTCCATTACTCACACCATACAGCCTGACTTGCGATACTCGCATTACCAGCATTACTCGCATTACCAGCACTTGGCCAACATGAACACATGGCATGACCACACGAACACCAAGACCACCCTACACTCGCACCACAGTCTGGCTCGCGTCACTCGTAATACAGCTTGGCTCGCATTACTCACACCCACAGTTGATTCCGTTACTCACACCATACAGCCTAACTTGCGATACTCACACACCACAACCTAATTTCGTTACTCATACAGCGCGTTGAACGCCATACTCACACCAAAGCTGACTCCGTTACTCACACCAAAGCTGACTCCGTTACTCACACCAAAGCTGACTCCGTTACTCACACCAAATCCTGACACGCGTTACTGAGAGACCATAGGCTGACTCTAAGTCACTCATACCATACAGCCTAACTTGCGTTACTCACACACCACAGCCTGACTCTGTTACTCACACACCACAGCCTAACTTTGTTACTCACACCACAAATGACTCGCGTTACTCACACCCACGCGTTTCTTGCACCCACGCGGTACTTGCGATACTCACCATTAGAGCCTGACTCGCGCTACTCGCACCACAGTCTAACTCTGTTACTCACAACACTCAGACTGATTTGCACCACAGCATAACTCTCTATGCTCGCACCACGAGCCTGACTCCTAAACCCACAGCACAGCCGATGACCCAAGCACAATATGAATTATCGTGACCAAGCAACCAGATGAAGCTTCGGACCCGACCACCATTTGACTCCGGTACTCGCACCACATCTGACTCGCATAGGTCTCACCACGGCATGACTCACGCCACTCACACCATAGCTTGACTCGCGCTACTCAAACCACAACCTAACTTTGTTACTCAAACCACAGCCTGACTCCGTTACTCCAACCACTCCGGACCACGCGATGATACTCACACCATAGCCTGAATCATTACTCACACCATAGTCTAACTCCAACATGAAAACCAGCACCTTGACAATATAAAAACCAATGCCACATACTAGATATATAATTTAGTTGCAAGGAAATACAATATTGATGAGGGCTATTCACTAATTGCCTCATCATCCACATAAATCAAACCATAATTAATAATGCTCGTGCATTGCGACATTGAGCTTTCCTCCGCTTCACTAGGTTGAAATTGAGACACAGTTAGATCAAAATCAACCTTCGCTGCAACATCTAAATACTTTAAAACACGAGAGTCATACTTCGGGGGAGGTTCTAACATAGGAAGTGGAGATGCTTCCAATGCTTGCAACTGTGCAATATCTTCTGCATATGAAAGCAGTCTCCAACTCTTAGCCGGACTTGCAAAGAGCCTGGCATGTAGTTAACCCCCATCCACTCTTTGCAAATTGCAAATCCAAAAGCGTCAAAAAGGTCTCAATGTCATCAAGGAGCTCGCCATTGTCAAACGGAAAGAAGAGCAGCAGTGCGCCATTATCATGTAGAATCTCATCTGCAAAGTGGAACAACTCCTGTGCAAATAGTCCTCAGACTTCACATTCCAAGTAGGTACCACAGATAATGGCACCGAGACATTTGGCACCGGTAGACCATCCGGTAAGTCTGCATGTCCACGCATAAATGGCACTCCACGGAAGCTACAAGAACAAGGAGAACATGACAGAGAAAACTTTTGAACCTCACGAAAATGTTGTTGTTGCTCGAGAATGGAGGCGTTGATGACCGTGGCTTGCAAACTAAACTCACTAGTTGCAGGCTGTGATAAAGTAGGGGGTTTGGTTGCTACACCTGGCTCTGAGAGAGTGGAAGGGGAACACTGTGGGCATTAGTCATCACCGTGTCTCCTCCAGTAGTAGTGGATGCAGCCTTACCCTTAGTAGTGACCTTCTTCGATGCAACCTCCGTGACTTCTTCACCTGCAAGATACTTTCGAAACCTTAGATCCAATAGAAGGTTTCATAGACTAACCAACAACTCATGCATCACTCAAATTACTCAGTGGCTAAACGGAGTATCGGACCCGAACCTCTAATAATGGGCATCCCTCAGCTCATGCGTCACTCAAATTACTCAGTGGCTAAACACAGTGTTGGATCCAAACCTCTGACAATAGGCATCCCACAACTCATGCATCACTCAACTTACTCAGTGGTTAAACAGAGTATCGGACCCGAACCTCAGATAATGGGCATTCCAGAGCTCATGCATCAATCAAATTACTCAGTGGCTAAACGGAGTATCGGACCCAAACCTTTGATAATGGGCATCCCACAACTCATGCATCACTAAAATTACTCAGTGGCTAAACGGAGTGTTGGACCCGAACCTCTGATAATGGGCATCCTTCAGCTCATGCATCACTCAAATTACTCAGTGGCTAAACGGAGTGTTGGACCCGAACCTCTGATAATGGGCATCCCACAGCTCATGTATCACTCAAATTACTTAGTGTCTAAACAGAGTATCGGACCCGAACCTCTGATGATGGGCATCCCTCAGCTCATGCATCATTCAAATTACTCAGTGGCTAAACGGAGTGTTGGACCCAAACCTTTGATAATGGGCATCCTTCAGCTCACCCATATTCACGTAGTATACAAGTACTAAATGAGTATACAAGTGGCTCAATGAGAAGTCGGACCCTGGAAACCCTAATTATGGTCTTCCCACAGCTCATGCATCACTCGCACATCTCAGCATCCTCAATGAGAGGTTGGACTCAAACACTGATTATGGTCTCCCACTGCTGGTGCGTCACTCGCACAACTTAGTTGCTCGGTTGCACCTATCGGTCCCGAACCCCTGATTATGGCATCCTTCAATTGGTGCATCAATCGCACAAGTCAGTGGCTAAATGGAGTGTCGGACCCGACACATGATTATGGGCATTCCTCAGCTTGGTGCATCA
Organism: Pohlia nutans; assembly: GCA_022496805.1. Lineage (NCBI taxonomy): Eukaryota > Viridiplantae > Streptophyta > Bryopsida > Bryales > Mniaceae > Pohlia > Pohlia nutans. The sequence goes on from CM040085.1 coordinate 39,409,287, forward strand.
CAAGCACAACTCAGTGGCTAAATGAGAAGTCGAGCCCAAACCCCTGATTATGGCATCCCACACCTTGGTGCATCAATCGCACAAGTCAGTGACTAAATGGAGTGTCGGACCCGACACATGATTATGAGCATCCCTCATATTTGTGCATCACAAGCACAACTCAGTGGCTAAATGAGAGGTCGGACCCGAACCCCTAATTATGACATCCCTCAGCTTGGTTTTTTTGTTTTTTTGTTTGCGAACTCAATATTTGGCACTTTTGGGCGTGTAATATACCGTTGGAAAGGTCCTGAAAGCACCTTTCCAATGGTATATAATACCCCCTAGGGAAGGTGTCGGACCCGACGACTAAATTCTGACCAGCTTGCAAGACTGATTTTCTGTTTGCGGACTCAATATTTGGCAGTTTTGGGCGTGTAATATACCGTTGGAAAGGTCTTGAAAGCACCTTTCCAATGGTATATTAAACCCCTCGGGAGAGGTGTCGGATCCGACGACTAAATTCTGACCGGCTCGCAGGACTGTTTTTCTGTTTGCAAACTCAATATTTGGCAGTTTTGGGCCTGCAATATACCGTTGGAAAGGTCTTGAAAAGACCTTTCCAATGGTATATTATAACCCCTTGGGAGAGGCGTCGGATCCGAACCTTTGATTATGGTCTCCCTAGAGCTGGTGCGTCACTCGAACAACTCAGCATTCTCAATGAGAGGTCGGACCCAAATCTCTGATTATGGTCTTCCAAGAGCTGGTTTGTCACTCGCACAACTTAGTAGCTCAATGACCAGTCGAGGCTGAACCTCTGATTATGGTCTCCCAGAGCTGGTGCATCACAAGCACAATTCACCATCCTCAATGAGAGGTCGGACCCAAACCCTGATTATGGTCTTCCTACAGCTCATGCATCACAAGCACAATTCAATGGAAAAATAGAGTGTCGGACACGACCCATGATTCTTGTCACCCCTCAGCTTGGTGCATTACTCGCACAACTCAGTGTTTGAATGGAGTTTTGGACCCGACCCCTTATTATGGTCTCTCCTTACCTTGGTGTATCATTCGCACAACTCAGTGGCTGAATGAACTGTCGGACTCGACCCCTGATTATGGTCTCCCCTCAGCCTAGTACATCACCTGCTGACTTGCACGCATGCATCACTAGCGCTACTGCCGCATTAGTACACTTGCATTACGAGCGCATCACTCGATCGCACGCACACATCAGTGGCGCCACATCGCATTAGTACACTTGCATTTTCATAGGTGGGACCCGACCCTATGAAAATATTAGAAAGTAGAACATATTTTAAGAACGAATCTTCCAAAAAAAATACCACTCATCATGTGATCACATTCCTGACAAAGCCATGAACATGTAAAAATCAGCAAGGGAGTATGCAATAAGCGATTGCTATTTGATAGCTAAGCTGTATAAGTCATGAATATTAGTCAGTTGTGATAAGTTTATCATGCCAGTAGGATGTGTAGCTCAGATGGTTTCCATGGTGAAGCATACTGAGAAATACATCGCTGAAGATCTGTGGGACCAACACAAGCAGTTGTGTCACCAGTACAGGAAGGCTCAAACAATGGCCGAGGCTGGGAGATTGTATCAAGGACTTAAAGCATGGTGGGTATCCGCTGGGGCTATGACCGAGTCAGCCTTGAGCAAACTTGAGTTGTGGCTGGCATTTTGGCACTTCCGTTATCGCCAATGGGGAGGATTTATGGTCGGGGTGAGTACACACGTCCTTTGTTGCATGCTCCATGCCCTTACAGTCTACTCATGAGTCGGATCCGACCACCAATTTTGGCTAACTTCTCTTCACATGACTTCTTCAGCTCCATGCCCTTACAGTCTACTCATGAGTCGGACCCGACCATTAATTTTGGCTAACTTCTTTTCACATGACTTCTTCAGATGTTCTCAGAGGACGAACTCGCGGAGATGCCGTCGTGCAATCTTGCAGAGTCTGTCCATAACAAGTGGCTTCAAGCGTCCGGCAACAACGGTGGTGATCTCTATGTTGCTACAGTGGATGACTACATCCGGGCTTTTCTGCAAGTCGTCAATTACTACCAGTATTTGAAGGGTGATATAGAAGGAACTGGACCAAGCAAACAAGAGCTCAAGCTTCGCATGGCTGAGCATAGGGCTCAAAAGACAGGTGACCCCAAGGTCCTGAAGGACCCCATGCTCGACATGCCTGGGGCCGACGAGTTCTGTACACGTGATCCTCTCATGGCTGGAGAGGAAGTATTTGGCTCCATGAAGCGTAGGGTGGATTTGCCACTTGGAGCTGATGATGAGTCACACAGGCCGGATAAGGTAAACTTCTCGCATCCTCGTGGCTGTGGCAGAACAACCAAGGTGCGCACCACTCACATGTCAGTGATAGGTGAGGAAGATGAATCCAATGTCCACGAAGTTGCACCTTCTTCACCTAAACCCGACGACGCAGTTCCTTCTCCACGTAGTCAAGGACAGATTCGTCACGTCTCTAGTGTTGAGGAGACCAGAGTTAACGTAAAGGTGTGGCACATTGCTCGATTGCCAAAGAATTCAGGTAGGTATTGTTGGGCCCAAAGAGCTGTTACAAAGAAGAAGTGTCTAGAGAGAATTGTGAGGGGTGCAAAACCCACCCCCGCCCCTACGTACACCAGTCTATGGCACAACACTAGGAAGAACGTACAAGAGTCTTCAGAATTTTTCTTCTGCTCGGACGATATCGAAAGGTGTGTCAAAGGTACAAGGCGGAAATGGGTAGTTCCGTACTCTAGGGAGCAAGAGAGGCCCAGCATTCCTGATGTCTGGCCAGTGAAGCTTGGAACAAACCTCAAGCAAAGTGAGATCCTTGCCCTCGAAGCCGCTGGCTTCCAACTACCGCAGAAAGTGCATGTCTCTCCAAGAAGGCTGTTTTCCACAGCAAAGCCTCCTGCAAATCTGGACACCGTGCCTGTATCTGCAGACGCGGATAGGTATCCTGGAAAAAGAGAAGGGAAGATCGTCAAGCGAACTGCTGGCCGTCCAAATCCGCAGCAGAGGCTGTGTATGGGCTCTTCAGAGTCCCTCAAAGCTCGACTCCATGCTGTGACAATGATTCCTCACCCTGGCCATGGCTGCATCATCGCTCTAGACTCGGGAACGCCACCAGATGTGAAGCAGTATCAGATCACAATTAGCTCCCTACCAAGCTGCAGCTGCCCTACATTCAAGAAGGCAATGACAAAGTTCCGTAGGAATCGCCAATTCTCATATTGCAAGCATGTGTACTTCATCTTCTTGAAGGTCTGCCATCTCGATCTTTGGGTTGACATGTTCATCCACGCGCCAACGTTCAGCTTCAACGAAGTCAAACTGGTCCTTGAAAGTGGGATCTTGACCCACCCTTTCGCTGAAAAGTAGGAGTCCTATAGTACATTCAACGGAGTCCAATGACCTATTGGTAGCTCCTCCTTGTAAAGAACTACTCGGTAATCAATACCGGAAGGTATATCAGCTACCGAAAGAAAGAATGAGAATACAGTCTAAGGTAAAACCACTGATAGTAACTTAGAAGGCATAAGTCAGGAATGCTACGAAAGAATCAGGTAGTGAAGAACATAAACACCTAATTGATCGGTAGACAGGAAGGAGAAGGAATTTTGACAAGACAGATAAGTATCTTGGAAAAATGAGTTGTGCCAATGGGTTTGGCTCTATTGCTTTTATATCAGTACAACCAGATCTGACAGTTAGGTCAGATCGGTAAAAAAGTATTTCCTAGATCTACTTTCTGGGGTAACTTGGAAAATTACCGGGGTAAGAACTCAGACCGGTAGGCCTTACCGGTAGCTCCTAATTTACGGTTAACACCTACCATTTATGTTCCAGGCTTATCTGACGATTTCAGCAATATAAAGTTTCTTCTATCTATTATTATATCAAAATTCTTTGTCACATGTTGAAGTTTTGTAATTACTGCATCAACATCCAAACAAGTGTATGTGTTCACTCACAGCTTTGAGGACACCCTAAACCAAAAATTGATGGAATATGCAATAAACCCTGAAATAAAAAAATCATGCGGTTGAAAGAAAAGTGTAAATCAAATGCCATTTTTCCACGTTTCAGCCCACGGTCATAGGTCAATATTATTTTCTAAAAATATACGAATATTCAAATATTCTATTAATAAAAGAACATTCCACGGAATATTCGAATATTTTGAAAAAAAATCTTCTAAAATTAGTTTTAAAATCTATTTATAAATTATGTTCCCAAATTTGTGCTCTTGGCTCGCTTTTTTTCTGCTCTCTGCTCTCCGCTCTCTACTCACCGCTCGCATAGTATCCTCGTCCTCGCTATCCATGCCCTTGAGGCATAAGTAAACAAACTACCCCCAAACAAACTCTCTATTCACTATGGTCATTTGACCAACGTTAATATTTTATTTTTTTACTTTTTACTTTTTTTTCTTTTTCAAAAGCAGTTGTGAAAAGATAAAGTAATGAAATAACATAGGTTTCATAGATATGAAAATTAATTCCACGATGGGCGCACTACCTTATACTTAAACTTATACCAACAAAAAGTTTTACTTACATGATAGATAATCAAGAAGTGATGATAACTCCTGGTACATTTGTCTAGTACTATGTTCAAATGCCAATGTCGAAGTTGAAGATCTCCATAGCGTTGCCATAATAAAATATTGGAATATTTTTTAAAACAACAAATGATTCAATTTTGTTGTTGAAGTCACTTAGTGAAGATAATCAAGCTTGGTATTGTACAATTCTATGTTTGGTATTGTTAGGAATAATTAACAGTACCGCCAAGACACTACCAATATTAGAATGGTGGTCTTGGGCACTAAGGAATAGTGTCACAGGTATAGTGTCCAAGGTCTACATTGACACCAATTTAAAAATAAAAAAAGAAAAAGAAAAGACCCAAACAATTGATTTTTTTGAGTTTTGAAAGGAAACGTTCAGGAGTCATTACTTTTAATAAATTCAAATCTTGACATAAATTCAATTCAAGATTGCTTTTATTATAATTTCATTTTAAAACCTTGATCCACACGTGTAGTTTAGAAATTGGTAAATTTTGGTCTTTTTTTTAAAAAAAATCTTTTGTTAAATCTAGTCATGAATATCCAAAAATATGGCTTCTTTTTATTTAACAAAATATAAAATTTCAAGAATTGAAGTTCAAATTATTTCAATAGATTGTCACTGTTTTCGGAAATCTATATATAAATATCCAAAAAACTTACAAGACAAAAAATAATCTTTCTAGTTTATTTTTATATTGTTAGATTTGCAATGCTCATTAGCATTATTGTACAACATGAAACTCAAATTCTTTTGTCACTACATAAACTTCGTGTTCACTGAAATGGCCAAGGTTATCTACTTTCCATTTTTTGATGCTTGAATGACTGATATGGCATGGTTCAACAATATGCATTAGATAATCATGGTCGGGTAATAAAATCCTTTACATAATTACTGAGAGTATCTACCTTTGATTTTGTCATATATTTTTTTACTCAACAAAAAATGCCAAAATCTGAAAATTCCACGTAATGTCGACCCAACACCAATATTCTATTAGTAATCAACAAAACATGGATTTTTGAACAATGTTGAAATGACCCTTCTCATATTTTTGGACATTGGAACTATGTATATTCATGAGACCTTAAAGCGATTTTCAACAACAAAACAATGGTCAAAGTATGAATGGCCCAACAATAAGTATGTGTTGTGATACGTCATGTCATGAAAGCATTTTCAGCTTTTATTTTGGAGGTTAAAGGAACTAGTACTTACCATTTATGAAAAATCTTTTACATTGATTTTTGAAGAAGAACAAAAACCACTCAGTTGGTCCACATGGATTTCATTGTATGTGACACAGTAGCTATAGTGATTTAAAATTGCTTCTCTACAATGGAAATTTGATGTTGATTTTAACTTAAGCTCATTTATACTAACATCGTATTAGACATATGAAAAAATTATGGTTTCAACTTTTTAAATCAAAATATATTTCATGTCTTCTATCCAATGATTGTTTTTTTTTTTTTTTTTGTAATTGTAGCCAAATCGCAAAAAAAAATCAAGGTGGCTAATTGATATGCATGATTTTGGAAAAAAAAATACAAAGAAACAATAGCTAGATTTCTTACAGGGAGTCAAGATGTGTACCCTCTTTAAACCCATATATTGAATAACTATGTTGCACACATGTATAACTCTAATATTACCTATATATTAATATGAAAACAACATCCAAGAAGCTTGGATTGCTCTTGAAACCATAGAAAAGTGGGAAACCGCTAAATTGTTTGGTGACAAAAAAAACATCACTGCTTCTATCACATGTTAAAAATTTGATAACAAATAATTTTCGTTTATTATGTCAGAATCTATTACTAAAGCAACGATTAAGATTTCAAAAAAGCTAAAATCAATGACTGGCATTGACTTCAAATAGAAAATGGCATTATATTTAATAGAGTACAATTTACTTTTCTTAGTACAAAAGTTGCTTTGCCAATAGTGTGTTGAATGTACATCCCCAAGTTTATATTTTACTCTAAATTTAAGTCACTTTTAGATTTGAGTGTCACTAAAATATATCCTCAATTATATATTTTAGTTTAGATTTCAATGTCACACATTAACTATTGTGATTTAACCCCAAAGGGACTGTTGGCATCTTAGAAGTTGAAGCATTTTAAAAAGAGGTATTGAGAATGATTAACACCATTGCGAAAATATGGATATGATTAGACATCCGTTGTTCCATCGTGGACTCATCTACTTTGTGTAACAACAACAAATACAAACAATGCACTTGATATATAAGAAATATTGTATCATACAAAACTAGGGATACGCGACGCTACGCACAACCGTCAACGAAGTGAAAGTCATAATTCATCATGCCCTTTACCTGGTAGGCAAGCCAATCATGCTTTATGGCTAGACTACTTGGAGAGCACATTTGATATGAGAGGATGAACTTCAAGTTGAAGGGCCCTTATAATTGATGAATTTCAAGTTGATTTTGAATTTCAACTTCATCTAAATTGTACTTCATATTTTCATATGGAAAGTGATTTTCTTGCACAAAGGGTTCATGGATTGCATTTTGGGGGTTAGATGAAATTTTGTAAAAGTTTGACACATCACTTGTCCTGCAGGTAGAGTGATGAGCAATCTTAGAGCTCCTACAATTGAGTGTCCAATGTGTTGGTCATTGTGGGAGTTTTTTGAGTTGTCCGATTCCAAAATTCAACTTGAATGAGTAGATTTTGTTTATGCACAAGTCTCGAGAAATTTGAGGTTATGCGGAAAACTTAGAAAATTAAGATGCTCTAGCTCCATGAAACTAAACACTAGATAAAAATAGGACCGTAGTAGACTTAAACATAATAGAATAACTAATACACCTCTACAAACCAATATCAGCCACAAACAAGTCCTCACAAAAAAGATGCAGTTTATGTTTTGATGGATCAAAAATTCATTCTAAATAAGCAAAGCTGAAATCATAGGCAAATGAAAAACAAGCACTACACTTAAATGTACAGTAAGGTAGGAATTGCTTACGAATTTTTCAATCACTTTTCACTAGAAAGTTCAAGAATCTTTAGGAAGCTCTAGCATGCTCAAAAATGAACCGATTTTGAAACCGCAAATTGCATTGGAATTGCAATGAAGCGTGCTTCAACTTCATGATAAGTGAAAAAAGAATAATTTAAAGTCATACAAAAATTTAGATTTCTTTTATACACTATCTATCATTTTATAGTGAACCTTTGGGAGATAGTCAAAGATTTTTTGCATTTAAGTACAAAATAAGTAAGAAACCGTACAAGTAGTTCAAGCGGTGTGGGATCAAGTATCTCTAAAGCAATTGTGAAGGTTCATTTCTAATATGTACCATTAAATACAAGTTGTAATTTTCACAAATGGTGGCAACACTAAATGGTAGGTTGCAAATAGAAAACATCATAACAATTGTATGATTTTCAATTACATATGTGTATTTGTATTGGTGATAAAGTAGACTTTAGTGTGATTCCAATGCAATTTGAAATTCCAAAATCCATTCATTTTTGAGCAAGTTCTTGCATTCCAAAGTTTGGCAGTTTTTTCAACACACTGCCTGTCAACTAAAATTCGTAAGCAATTCCTACCTTACTGTACAAGCTTTGTCTTCTTGCACCACAGTCTGTTGAGAGCACTATTAGCATATGCCTGCAACAGCCAAAAACCAGTAACAAAGATGAGAAACAAATTTCAATTCACCACACATTTGGAGAATCTTGCACCAAAGATGTCAGCATGACAGTTTAAACGTCTTCAAGATGAAAGATCTAAGATCTACAACAAAGAGACTTCAAATAAAAAGACCTGAATAACCAACTCACAAAACCATCATACCCAAGTCTTTTGCTTGTAATCATCTTACAAATAGCACACCTGCCTAATGAATCATTCATAAAAAAATCTTGACAATAAGCAATATTGATATTATTCATATAGTTGAAGCAAGAACCAAGTACACTTTGCGGCGTCATCAAACAGAAGGTGCTCTAAACATGACATCAGAGCTAATCGTACTCAGGAACTGGACCTTTCCATTTGAAATTGTCCGCATATGCCCTTGGCTGCAAAGCATGGCTCAACCTTTGTTAGCTCCGTATTTGAGGAAGATTCAGATTAATAGCACAAGTGGCAAATGGATACGATTAAATTAATGCCATGACACTCATCAGTGAATAGTCTTTCAGAGGCTAAGATTACACGTCAAGTTACAAACCTTTAGTGTTGCTTGGTGAGGCTCCCGGACCTGCAACACAAGCCACGTCAAATGTAAATGAAGAGACTGAACAAAACTTAAAATCCCGAAATTCTTCTATTTCCGTTGTCATATACTACTGATATGGAAACACCTCGGAAGTACCAGAGCAAATACGGAGGATCTGAACTACAGAGGATGATAAAAACATCTCTTGCTTGTTTTGAAGCTTCTGACTGAAGCTCTAATGATGATCCTTAACCCTAAAGGACCAAGGATATAAAATTTGGGCTCATCTAAATTATATTTTTCACAATATGATCAGTTGAATTTGACATTTTAAAACCATATATCACTGGAATTAATGAAGGGTGACAAAGGTATAGTAGTAGCTCACCGAATATTGCCAGCCGTACTTCTCAGCAAACTCAACTGCCCTGTCCTTGGAATCGAAACTGAGGGATGCCTCACCCACATTCTGGTAAGGATCTCCCGTTGACGTCCAGCCCATCAGAGGATTCTCCCACCTATCCATACAGTGAAATATTAGTGCATCTACTGTCTATCAGAGGATTCTCCCACCTATCCATACAGTGAAATATTAGTGCATCTACTGTCTAAGTGAAAACCGTCAGTACTCGTTTGTGAGAAACTTTTGAGCTTTCTAAAAACAATACAGTTGTCTCTCTCTATTATGGCATGTTTGGGAAGCCCTAACTTCAGCGTGGCAAGCATGGATTAGTCACAGAAATGACTTGTCACATGTGCGTTGCTTGAAACAATATATCGTCATATTATGGAGTGTCATATTATGGAGGGTAGACTGTAAGCGTGTAGGATTGCAAAAAGCCACCTCTAAAGGATCAAGACACATGCCCTGGTTAAAGAGATGGACTTACTTGTTAACAGATTCAAAGCTAATCTTCCATTGATTGCGTAGTACAACGGGAAGGAGAATAGATCACCACCTGTAATGAATAATACTCCAAGAATGTCATATCCACTTACGTTCAGTACGAATAGCGCAACTTTGCACCTCATTTAGACCCAAATAACCTAAAACCAAACCACTAAGGTTTGAAATGTGAAAAATTACAGCCAAGATGAGCAATAGCAGCAAAATGCTCATCCACTCACTCTCACCCCGCTTGAAACCAAGGCCAAAACAACCTAAAATGAAACCCTAAAGAAACCGACACAGATTACGAAATCCAGTATAGAAATGGAGAAGATACATAAATTCAAACTGTATCCACCATTAGGGTTTTGCAATGTGGGAAATTACAGCCGAAGAGAGCTAACGCATAAAAATACTCGTCCGTGAGTAGAAGCCTCATTTTTCGCTCACGGCGGATGAATCCACGAGCAACATGATCTCACCTTGAATCCAAGACCAAAACAAGCTAAATCGAAACCCTAAATGAACAGATACAGAAAAAGAAAAAAAATCAGCCACTTCGAATCATTAGGGTTTCGCAATGTGTGAAATTCAGAAAACTCCTCATGATCTCTCACTGACCTTGCGCTTGAGATGCTCTTCGGGGATGCCGGAGACTTCGCCGATCTCGCCATGGGTGGAGACAGAGACGGACTTCCGGATTGTGCCGATCAAAGCATGCGATCAAAGTAAGGTGCCGATCAAAGCATGCGTCGTGAGCAATCGCGAATCGCGAATCACTTGAACACGGGGGATCGCTTGAAGCTCGATCACGACTCACAGTCGAACGATCACCTGAAGCACAACAATCAGCAACAACAACAAAAATTTGCACAAACCCCGGAAGGAGCAAGAAGCACGGAAATAGGGGGCCGAAGACGGCGACGACGACGACCCCGACCCCGACCCCGACGCCGACGGATTTCCTTCTAAAAATTCTCAGGTAAAAACCCTCTCTCGTCGACGGAATAATGACGCACTAGTATTATTCCATTATCTTATATAAATTCAACATAATATACTATTTCATATAACACACTATGATGCACTATTTTATATTAGACACTATGATACATCATTTTGAATGATTCATCATGCTACACTATTTTATATAATACACTATTCTAGTACAATCGCAATTTGTACTAACTGCAAGCAGAATTTGTAGAACAAGAAAATTGCTGGATATAAGAAAAATTCGTAAAGTAGAAAAAACATTGGTTTCTAAGCATATTTCAGCAATAAAGACTTTGCGAATCCCAAATATAGAAATTGTGTTTCAATCTAAAAACAAATGAAGTTTGAGATTTATTTTTGGAAATTGAAGTTAGATGACTGAGTTTCATATGGCGATAGCACTAACACCGTAATGTAGACTTCATTTTATTCAAATTTATTTTTCTTTTTGTCGACACATGCAATGTTCTTCACTAATTCTAGGAATATAAAATGTGGCCCTATTTGAATTATATTTTTTCGTAATATGATCAATTGAATTTGTCATTTTAAAACTATGAATCCTTGGTCTTTTAAAACTTAATGCAAAAGAAAAAAACTTAGATTCAATAAATAAATAAAAATTCTAAACTAAATGGCATTAAATCTAAATAACACCAAAAGCCAATATGAATAGGTATCAATCTTAAATTCTCCAAGAACACACTTCCATAAATATGTTTCAATCATTCATTTGTAGTACAAATAACTCTAAATCCATCACAATAATAAATGCCTCGCACGAAGCTCCAATGTGTCAATGCTCCATCATTATAAAAAATTGCCACTATAATAAGCTTCAATACTCCATCACTACAAAACCCTTTGTCATAATAAGGTTGAATACTCCATCACCACAAAATTGGTCGTTATAATAAGCTCCAATCTTCGCATGAAGAAAATCACTTAAGTTTTGGGACAATGGATTTTTATGTTTTGGAATGTGTAGTGACTACATGTGTGGGGGTATATGTGGGGGCCTAATTACCTAAGTGTGGGGGCGTAAGGGCCACTTTACACCTAGAGGCTAGGCTAATTCCCCTTGAGGCCGATTGCGTGAAATTTCAGCTCCTTCTGGGCGTGAGGCCGGCCTCAACTACCCATTATAATAAGATTATAATAGGGGCCAATTCTCCCATGTGTAAAGGCCTTGGGGCCTAAAAGCTAAGCCGATTCAATGAATGTAGCAAATTTTAGCCCCTCTCTCTCTTTTCAAATGAGCCGTTTAGATTTCCACATAATCCAACGGATTTAGTTTGTTGCAAAAAATCATCTTTTATATAAAAAAAGGTTTTTTCATTGAAATTTGAGATTGGCCCGGAGGCCAAGAATTGGTCCTCCATTTTGGGTGCAACCAATTCAACGAGCTCGGGCCATGTCGGACCATGCGTTTTTTAAGTAAAAAAAATTCATATCATCAAATCGGCCCAAGCTCTAGGTGTAAAGGAGTTGGGGTTGATTTCAGCCTTTTGATCATATACATGTGAGGATTTTAGGCCTCTTATACAACAAATTGGCCCGGGCTCTAGGTGTAACGCAGCCCTAAGTGTAGCTGTAGTAACACGATTTTTTTTTTTTTTTTAAATTTAAATTTATTTATTTATTTACTTTTAATTTTGAGTTCGTGCCCCGCCCGCCCACCATGTCATCTCTTTCCGCCTTTTGCCTGTTGTGACCCCCGCGTGCGACCTGACACCACCACTGCTGCCCCCCCCCCCCATCTTGCCACGTCGATGTGCCTCTACCGCAGGATCGAAGGTGGGGATCGGATGGTCCTAATCAACTTTGACGGCGACTGAGCTTGGATCGCTCTCCGCGCCCGAGGGATGTGGGTCTTGCGCCAATAGCCATTTGTACAGTCAGGTCCTATTTGCTTACGAATTCTCCTCTGCAGAAAAAAAATTCATAAACTTTGAACAATGCGTGTGAACTTAAAAATGATCCGATTTGGAAAATGTAAAGTGTGTTGCAATCACATTGGACTGTACTACAATATCATTACAAATTTACACATGTGTTAGTGAAAATCATACAACAAGTTACAAATATTATATACACTATCTACCATTGAGTGCTCTCATCCTTTGCATCAATTACAATGTCCATTTTAGCAAGCATATCTTAAATGAGCGTTTGGAATTGTACTTAAGATACTTGAGCCTATACTTGTTGGATGATTCGTATCATTTCATTTGTCTCCTTTGTAATTTCTTCTTTTGTAATGGTGTACGGGCTTTCATGGGTCTTGACAAAAGTCCACTTGTCATCATTCCTCCAACTAAACAATTGGCAGTTGATTTTGTGGTATTTATTTATGAAAATATATTTAGCGGCTCCTATTTTATGCATGATAGACCTATTCAATTCACATTGATGGAGGATGGTGCTCCAATACACTGTAGTAGGTACCCTAATGATTAGAGACAAGCCCACGGAATCAAAAAGATTATGAAGGACAAAGAGGAAATAACACAAAATCATTCAACAAGTATCGGCTCAAGTATTTTAAGAAAAAATTCAAATGTTTATTTCAGATATGCTTGCTAGAATGGACATTGTAATTGATGCAAAGGATGAGAGCACTCAATGGTAGATAGTGTATATAATATTTGTAACTTGTTGTATGATTTTCACTAACACATGTGTAAATTTGTAATGATATTGTAGTACAGTCCAATGTGATTGCAACGCACTTTACATTTTCCAAATCGGATCATTTTTAAGTTCACACGCATTGTTCAAAGTTTATGAATTTTTTTTCTGCAAAGGAGAATTCGTAAGCAAATAGGACCTGACTGTACAGTGCAATGGGCACTAGTTCATTGACAAGACGAACAAACATTATATTCACGCCGACCTCAAAGAGGACTAGAGTCTCTATCTAAAGCGGCCCTAATACAGTGGCAGGCCCGCGTCACTGAGGCACGGAAACCCAGACCGGCTCGGTTGCCGGCTCCGGCAATCTCAGCCGTCCATCCCCCCTTGCACATCCGCCGGTGGCCATCGTCCGAGGTGGCAGGAGTGGCTGGTGGGCAGCCCGACGTCGGGCACAGAAAACTATACAAGGCGCAGTAAACTTTCTGACATCCGCTCTGGTGGATGGAAACGCGGGAACATGGGAACTGAGTTGAAGGCTATTGGGTTCCACCGAGTTGAAGGCATTGGGTTCCAGCCTCCCAGGGCAGCATGTTCCGCTCATTTCACTTATTTCTCTGTACTGCAGGGAGTGCAGGCTCATAACAAAATTATACCATTTTCATCTTCTGAACCATTTGTATATCCAAATTAGAAGCACATTTAAGCTTTCAAATTAAAATCCAAACATGTTTCAAAAACACTTGGACAAAATTAACAAATTTTCACGACTATTTAATTTAATTTTTCCATATGTAATGCCTTGCCTCTAAAACCCCGATGGTCTTTAACCCCTAAATGTATCAACCCTTTGAACAAAAGTAGATTCTAACCTCAAAAGTAGATATTAGCATGGCTAACATGTACATGAGGTGTACATGAGAAGACCATTGCAAGCATAAAATCTACCCAACAAATTTGACATACTTGTAGCTGGAGGCCTCTTCAATATTATCAACAACTCCCCATCACAAGAGATTTATTGTAATTGGTAGAGAACTTAATAGGCTTTCAAAGGTGACTTGGATGAAAATCATTTGAGATAGTATGAGAAAGTTACAAGGCTTTGAATTTGTTTGTGATTCAGTTTCTGGACGTTGGGACGTGTAGGGGTTAACCCTTTAACATTTGATTCAACACGGTTTTCAAAGATTTGTTTTAAAATGTTGGATGACAAAATAAAATAGAGTTGGTGTTCACAACAAAGTTGTAAATGTAAATATGAAGATCACATCTGTATGGTGGATTCATTGTTTAATGTATTAATATTTTTAAAATAATTTTGCAAGTTTTCTCTCGAAATTCAATTAAAAATCCCATATCCACAAAAGAAATTTATAAAATGTTGTAATGAAATTGGAATATCATGCACTATGAGATGGTATGGTTTATATTATTTTATTTTACTTATTTAGGAAAATCATGTTTAAGGCCTCACTTTTTGGACTAAGAACAACCAACAAATTTAATCACCAATGATAGTACAAAGCAACATGGAGCTGTAGTGAATTCGATAATCTATTAAAAAATATCATCAAAATACATAAAATATTGATTTTGTAAACCATGTTGTGAGGCAAACCGTACTTTCTCGTCTGGGAGTGTTATACCTTGATTCGGATACACAAATGGTTCAGAAGATGAAAATATAAGTCCTATAAAACTATTTCTCTGCTACCAACAGAAGAGGTACATTTTCAAAATAGCTATCAGTAGAAAGCCTACTCAAAATGTTTACCATTACGAAAGAAACTCGGTTCCAACAACCTACAAAAAAACATGATAACAATCTCAAATCTTTTACCTAAAAAGAAGCTCTAAGTAAAATAAATGCAGATATGCAGCTTGATCGGTCACTCACTCGAACAAAGATCAAATCCTGTCTCTAAGTTAAATCTAACTGATGCGCACAGCTCCGATTCTCGATCAATTCACAAGCAGTATATTATGAGCAATTCACAAGGTGTATGTTATGAACCTGCACTCCCTGCAGAAGAATGGTTCAGAAGAATTCACAAGGTGTATGTTATGAGCCTGCACTCCCTGCAGTACAGAGAATGAGTGAAATCTCAGGAACATGGTAATGCCTTCAACCCGATGGAACCCGTGTTCCCATGTTCCCGCGTTCCCATCCACCAGAGCGGCTGTCAGAAAGTTTACTGTGCCTTGTATAGTTTTCTGTGCCCGACATCGGGCTGCCCACCAGCCACTCCTGCCACCTCGGACGATGGCCACCGGCGGATGTGCAAGGGGATGGACGGCTGAGATTGGCGGAGCCGGCAACCGAGCCGGTCTGGGTTTCCGCGCCTCAGTGACGCGGGTGGCCGGCTTTGGTGCCCACATTAATTACGGTAAGTCTCTAACCCTAAAACTTCTGCCCTCAACTGTCCTGCAAGGGAGTTTTGTGAAGGAAGCTCCAGGTCTGGTTATGCCGGAGGGGGCCGTGACGCAGCCACGGTCAATGTGGACACTCATGTCCCCAAGCAAACTCTCTCTGATGTGCGTCCCCTTAGCTAGACGCGCACATGATTTGTTCTAGTTTTCAATCTGAATGTTGGTGTATCGGATCTCTCTCTTTGCCGCTGGATCTGGATGCTCCTTCCGTGACGACGTCCCACTCTGCGTGCCAGGTGCGAGCATTGTCTGCGAGGACAGTGCAGTGGTGTGTGCGGTGTGGGTGAGACGTAGTCTTCGTGAGCCTGATGATGTTTTGCAAAGATATTTGAGGTCGAGTGGATGCGTGTGACCTTGTGCGTGGAAGCGCGAGGAATGAGTGCTTTAGGGCTTCGCTCTCGTGGGAAGGCCTTCAGTTGTGTCTTCTTTGTGCTCCGCAGTGGTATCACTTCTCGCAACCAATGACAACTTCGTTCGCTCGATGAAGACTCACTGTGCTCATTCGTTTGTAATATTTTCTTAGTTGACTTCTAACGGGAGTAGGTTTAATGTTGTTTCAGGATTGATCGTAGTTTTAAGTTATTCGAAACAGCTGCATCTAACTGGATTGAACTAACATCTGATTTATGTGTGCCTCCTGGACAAGCATGTGACATTTTTGACGGGAGGAGATCCTAGAACATTATAGAGTTTAGGGTTTGGTGGATTTTTTATAAATATGTCACGATTATTGTTAGCCGTGGTCATATTTGGGATTTAGATGTTAGATCTCTGGCGGAGCCGGTGGTTTGTTAATCTGCATCATCCTAGATTCCTAGCCAGAATACTCTCACAGGGTAATTGTGGTCATGTGGTGTGTTCATTAGATTCCTTCTTGGAAATCAGTTATGCCTCCTAAGGTAGCAGCATCTAAAATTGCCAACGACCCAATGTGGCCAGCTACTTTTGAACCAGAAATGAACTACTTTTGAACCAAAAATGAACTACTTTTGAACTAGAAATGAACTCTTATAAGTTTGAAAGCTACCAGCAGCTTCCCAGTTGTTGCTTCACAATTGGTCCAGTTCAATGTTGCTTCACAGTTGGTCCTTTGTTTCTTTTAGGTAAGTCTACGGCTTAGAATAGGTGTCTACAACACCTTTGCTTCAAAAATTCCTGTAAAATTGCTCATGCTTCCAAAAATATTGATTCCAAGGCCCAACACTTCTTGTCAGATTTACTAAGACATTCATGATTTCATTCCATGTTGCATGCACTCCCAAGGTACCACATCTCTTATATTGTCATGATTAGGTGTCTCTCTACCTTACTCGTAAGACAAATGAGAAACTTGAGAACTTGAAGTATCTAAACTTTATGTCACAGGATTTTGCAGTTCTTAAATTACTTCAACCTTCAGAAATGGTCTCAATCCTTTTGGTCAGTATAGTTATGTGCTATTTAACCCCTAAACGTATTGACCCTTTGAACACAAGTAGATGCTAGCCTCAAAAATAGATTTTAGTATGGCTCAGATGTACATGAGGTGTACATGAGAGGACCATTGCAAGCATAAAATCTACCCAACAAATTTGACATACTTGCAGTTGGAGGCCTCTCCAATATTATCAACAACTCCCCATCACAAGAGATTTATTGTAATTGGTAGAGAATTTAATAGGCTTACAAAGGTGACTTGGATGAAAGTCATCCGAGGTTGTATGAGAAAGTTACAAGGCTTTTAATCTATTCGTGATCCAATTTCTGGATGCTGGGACGTTTAGGGGTTAAATTGTGAACACTGCAAAAACGAAAAGAAAATCCAACAGTGCGTAACTGAGATTATAATAATGATTCCAAGCGTATTCTCTGTCTCTGAAAATGAGATGTTTGGGAGTGTTTCATTTTAATCATCAGCAGAATGATGAGAACATTTTTGTAGATTGTAGAACAACAGATCAGTTATATGGAGTGTTGATGTTCAAATATACAGATTTAGCAAGTGTCAAACAAAGCATCTTAGAATTACTGAAGATTTATGCAGTGGGTTTTTTAGTATATGGTGAATCATATGTACACCATATTTGTGGTTAACCCCTAAATACCTCGATGTTTTGGGCAAAACCTAAATGTATTATGAATTCAGGTATCCCGTTGTGAGAAAAAAACTGACATTTCATCTATGGTCCAATTAAAATTGACTGATGGATCACCTCCCGGTACCGCATCTGATAAATTAGAATTCAAGGCACGCTGTTCATGGCCCAAAATTGGGTTGTCGCTTGAAGCCATCCCATCTTGAGCTCCGTAGTGATCCACATTCCCCATGGAAATGGCGATCATAATACTTTGCACTTCCTGGCGCAACACATCCAGATGATCTGCTTGAGTCCTCTCTCGATGCTTCTCCTCGTCCTCCCGTTTTTGCATAGCAGAGATCAAAGGCTGAAGTGCATCTCCGATCTGTTTCGTCACAAATGGAGCCATCTTCAGAACCAGCGGATCCTCATCAAGTGTTGAGGCAGCAGATCTCCGAAGCAGGGGATCGACGGGCAGGCCCAAATTTTGGCTTCCTTGAGTATCGGGTGAAATATCATTGCACGGCAAGGGAGATTCAGTTGACACCTGAAACTCGTGAGGACAACTTGAAGAGGGTCTGTTGCCAGCCGAAGGGCCTGCTGGGTCAGAAATTGTTGCAGTCATGAGTTGAGATGACGATTCACCAAGAGCACCTTCAAGTGAGTTTGCCTCAGGGATCTGATATATTATTTTTTCCACCCATTGATACATCTCGTGATCGAATATCCGTGGGAGGTTCTTATTCCCATTTTTGCAAGCAAAACTCCTGTCGTCCATACTCAGTTTCCAAAAACTGACACGTGCACTCGTTCCTGACTGGACCTTCTCTTCATACGCACGAATCGCTTTGAATTGCTTCAAGAGGGTGTCCATTTGATCCTGCCATTTACCAGGCTCGATTCTGATACCATGGTCATCCAAATAAGATTGAGAAACGAAATGAAACCAGTCGCCCGGGGGCTTACATGTTGTGTGTTTTTGATGCAGCTGGTACTGTAGCTTTTTCTTCAACAAGAAGCGTTTTTGGAGATGAGTCCAATTTGCACCACGGCTTCTCTTCGTATGCGGAGCAGAGTTTCTGTCAGAAGTAAGTGCTCTTCTCCTTGATTGGTTAGTACGTTCTGAAACGTTTATCTCCTCAACGCCATGATCATCAGCCTCAGTATTGGAATCCTCATTTCCCATGTCAGCTGGCACCAAATTAGCGGCCGGATCCTGATCAATAACCTGCACCGTTATGATATTCACAATCAACACCGGGACATTTAACATGGTCATATTTGTTAAAATGGTGCGTTTCAGAGTGTCCAAATTGTGACATTCAAGCGCCTAAAACTAGGACCTTCAAGTGCCCAGCTAATGCTCAAAAAACTACTCCCAACCGCAACAGATCTGAGGTTTCAGTCGGGGCCACTGGAACTGTGCTAATCTCACTGAAATCCACCATTTTAACAAACATGAGGTTAACCTAATCCAACAGAGCACACTTCAGTGGCCGGTAATAGACTAAAAATTTATGAAGGATTAAATCCCATTATGATCTATGTGATACCTGCTGCAGCGTTGCATTCGAGCCGACACATGGGCCAGCATCAACTTGGTTCGCGGAGGCATTTGGAGGACGTGTAGACGGTTCATCCTCTTCGAGACTAAGAAATAGCATCGCGTATGTTGGCTCTATACAAAGCATACTAAAGCCCATCTGCACACAACATCACGGAGCTTAGTCTGATGCTTAAAACAATTTTTTTTTCAAAGGAATTTGAGCACTCTAATCTCTAACATAGACAAATCTTTGAACTTGGACGTAAATGTAAAGCTTAAGAACTATTGTATCAATGAGGCTTGTTCTTGCATGCATGCATAACTTGTTCAATGCTTACTATGTAAGAGGAGAGACTTTACCACGTGTGCGGGATGCAAGAGTTTGTTGTAGTACTTACTTGGTAGCTTCAACCACATAGCTTTCTTTTTCTGCCAGGAAAGGATACATCGATATGAAAACACAAGAAACAACTTGATCAAGCCCAGTTTGACCTTACAAAAGTGACTGACAAAAATGTGACCGTACACTAGTAACAAATGTGTCTAAGCAAATTAGGCAAGAATTTTTCGAAATACCTGGCCCCTCAAATGTCTCTCACAAATAAGCAGAGATTTAATGACGGTGGAGGCGTCTGCCGAGCTGGGCAAGTTGTCGACATCCACCTCAACGCCGCCATTCGCAACTTCCTTCGTCGGCCAACAATATGCCCCAGGAGTGGAACTGGCCGATTCATCCAGAATCCCTACTGTCGTTTCCATCGAATCGCTGCCAAAGTTAGCTGCGCGCTAGCTAGAGAACTGAAACTAGTCGAAGCTCAAGGAGGAGGTAGCAAAGGAAGCTTGCAAATGAAAGGAGAATGCTGGAGCAAGTGTCGGCGTACCAGCGGGCTTGCTTCCAGCGGACCATTCAGAAATCTCAGTCTTCTCTGAAAGGAACTGGGGCTGCTCAATTCTCAACCGGATTGGGTATCGATCAGCTTCGTGCAATGGAGATCAGGAATGCAATGACAGCGTGTCTGATGCGAAAGCAAAAAATGTTAAAAGGACCTCTAATTTGGTAGACGCCGCGGGACTAAGCGGCTTCAATTTCCGAAATGGTTTTATGACAGTAATAAAAATAGTCTAACTTACTCGGTAAACGATTTCGGCTCCGATAGCAAGTCACACAACCTCCGATTACAGCGCAGCTTTGCAAAAATGTCTGCACACTGAGGGACAGTTGACTATTTCTGCCGATGGCACGTGCCTGGCTTTCCCCAATCATTATTTAGAATTAAATTGATGTCTGTACCGATTGTTAAAAAATAGCATTCTTCGGCTGGCTTTATGGGAGAATCCATTCGCTCTTGGAATGTTTGATTATTTTAATCTCCGACTTTGAACCCCGCAGTGGGCACGTGGCAGTTCCTTAATTGAAAATTAATTTGATGTCTGTACAGACTATTAAATCAAACAAGATTGGGCTCTACTGGAGATTTCATTTTCTACCGGAGATTCCATTTGCTAACGGAGATTCCATTTGCTAACGGAGATTCCATTTGCTACCGGAGATTCCATTTGCTACCGGAGATTCGTTTCTTCTTTTCGTACCAATCGGAACAAAGACCCAGAGTTCCGAAAGCTGTCTGGCCAGATTTCTTGTGAACCCCCTGAGCATTACCGACACGTCTTTCTTCTAGCTTAGATGTGCAATCCGGTAGAGAATCGGCTGCAGCTTAGCTACGAGGCAATTGAATTGTGATTCGGCGAAGTCCTAGACATGCCGGCAATTTGCTCTTGTTCTCCGTGTCATTTTCTCCCTGGGCACCGTCCTTTAGCTCCTTCATCGATCGACAGTAGTTCTCGTGTTTGAGGTGTTCGGAGTGCAAGCGATTCCCCCAAAGATTGGCTCCGGACGGCTTATTGCAGCATTGGGGAGCGGTACGTCACCGATGTGTTTGATGCTTCGAAGCTAGCGGAGCAAGCTTTGTAGATCTAAAAATTGTCAACTTGTACAAATTGCTCGCAGATGTCACATGTATACCGGATCAGTATTCTCGTGCTGGAGGCTTTGAGTGTTTCCTATCAGGGCTTGCCCAGCTTTGCGTTTCCAATGGGCCGTTAAAGCCTTGGACACGCAGGATTCGACATGTGCTTACACTTTCTGTTTCGTTGCTCCGTTTCATTTGCTTCAACCCTCTGCTTCAATTAGTTTCAGTGCACTTGCCCGCCGTTAAGATTTGTAGCGACACGAAGGCCGAGCCTCTGGATACCCTCGGTAGTTGGCAGCTTACTTGGGTTTCATCCCAACGACACTCTTGATTTCCTCGACTTGATTATACTGCAATTCAAGTTGAAATGTTTAAGTCAGATAGGAAGCAGATGCATATTGTCGTGCCCATGAATCAGCTTGCAAATTAGTCGCTGTAACTTGATCTTGTGCAGAATTTGATGAAATGTAATCGGTCGAACCTTGGAGATATATACATATTTTTTTGAATCAATCTTGATGATATTTTTATCATAAGACTAAGATGAATGTCTGAACAGGGCAAATTTTGCTTATGATGTAATTATTCTAGACCTTGACGGATGCGTGTATGGTTTGCATAAGTTTTGGAAGCAGCATGGTAATCGGACTTTTAGTCTGCATTTACTTCTTGTTGTGCTGTGGATGACCATAACGAGGATGTGCTGTGTGCAGCTTGTGGATCACCATAACGAGGACGCGTTGTGTGCAGCTTGTGGATCGTGCGACGAAAAGGAAATACATATACTCAAAATCTTTCAAGTTATTGGAACACCTCGGCGTTTAGGAATTTGGAGAACGACCGGGTGAAATGGAGGCCGTCGCTGGAGTCCCTGTCGCCAGCCCGAGAATACAGAGGAATCCTCAGAGTCGGCGAAAAAGGAAGGTCCATAAAGGTACTCCAGAAGACTATCCGGACCTTGGAATCACCCAGGTGAAAATGTCACTCTTCTCTTTTGGAGGCTATTTTGAGGTCAGATACACGAGCAACTGTTTAGGACTCTGTTGCTCGATCATTTTTCTTTAAGATGTGCATACAAAGTACGAACACGGTTAATCAAGGTTGATACATGAAGGCAATCCATGTAGTCACCATAGAGAAATTCGGTTGATCTTCACCTCTCAAGGTTGACCATACCAGCAGAGTTTAAGAGCACTCAACCCAATTCTCCTGTTTTTTTTGTAGTTTTTTGCTGTTCAAAACTTTTTTTGACACTCTGTTTTTCATTCACATGCAGGTCTTGCAGAATTTCGAACGGAAGGTCTATCCCCCTTATAAAGATCTGGACGCACTGAATGCTCAGCTCATTGATGATTATCTCTGGCACAGTAAAAGAGTCTTGTGGGAGGATCTGCCCACCGCAATACCACCAGTCCGAGTGCATAGGGACTTGAAGGCAGCAAATATTCTGTGTGGTTTAGCCGAGAACTTTCGTCTGGCACTGCCACCATACAGTTTTGTTAAACTCGCAGATTTTGGTCAGGCACGACGAGTTATCGAAAGCGAGCCATATTGGTCTTCCAGTTCGGGTTTGGGCACCACTAAATGTATAGCTCCAGAGGTACAAAAGGAAACATTTACCACGGCGTCCGATGTTTATTCGTACGGAATGACATGCTATGAGATCCTGACAGGAAAGAGTCCATTCTCTGATACACTTCAATTTGTTCCCTTGGATGCACTGGGGGGTATGGGGATGAGTTACCCGTGCAAACCCTTGTGCAATAAAGAGCAGAGGAAGTTTCTGAATCGTTTGTGTGATCAAGAGTGGAGCGACGATGGACAATCTAAGGACGACATATCGACTTTCACAAATGGAGAATGTGGAATGGAAGACATTCCTGTGACATTGGTGCCGCTGGGATCAATTCAGCTAGATGGAACTAATGAGCATCGAAGTCAAGCAAATTATGTTATTGAAGTGAAAATCGACACCAAGCTGAAAGGAGAACCGGCTCAAGCAATCATGGGTACGTCGCCATCACTGCTCTGCCACTTCAATGTGAATGATCCTTCCAATTTGTATGCAGCACGTTGTGTTTCATTGTGCGTAATTTAGCTCTTGAAAACTCACGAACTGTGAGACTTGGTGGTTTGATGAAGACGATTCAGCGGTGTCACTTGAATCTCAAGCTGAGTTTCCATCATCTCGTTCACTTTCATTTGTTGGCTTACAAGGATGGGGAGGCATGGGGAAGAGTACCTTGAGCGACGAAGTTAAGAGGACGTTTCTGAAGAAGCGTGATGAAGACTTCATCATTACAAAGAATGGCGAATCGGCCATCATAAATGGAGAATGTGGAATTGAAGCCATGGAAGAGCAGACTGGAATCGTCCAGATGGATGCAGAACTTCCTTCCTCTGCAGATTTGGGTGAGTTGCTGTGTGATGAATCGGACTCAGAAACCGAAGAATTTGACATACCCAGTGACGACGATGGTTGGAGCGGAGAATCAGCGGCATCAGGTGAATCTCAAGCTGAGGTTACATCAGATAGCCATGTCCCACAAACAAAGCCGAGCCAGAACGCTGGCAGCAAGAGATCTGCTGCCTCTGCATTTGGCGAGGATGACCTAATTACGAGGATAGGTTCATTCGTCAACAAACAGATCGAAGTCGCACTTCAGCCTCTGATGTGCGCTTTGCGAAGCCGGGACGAGGACGAACAAAAGCATCGCGAGAAGATGCTGGCCTTTCAAAAAGAAAAGCTGGTTCTCATACGCCAGAAAATGTTATTCAGCCGTATCTTGGCCCAATCGAACGCAATCCGAGCCAGGCTTCCGCAAATCCATCCACAGAATTGCCCCATTCCTGATCTTAATACAGAAATGCCGGTTCCCCACGTCGACGTGAAGGGCGAAGGCATGGCAAAATCGGCTCACGGTAACGCGCTGCTGGAAAGTGACATAAACCGATTGAAACTCAACCTTGAGGATCCGCCTCCTCGCATGGTAAGATACTACACCTCTTCACAAACAATCCCTGCGTGTACCCAATCTGTATCTCAGTATAATCCCTGCACTGAATATTTCTGTTGAGGAATTCGTGCTGGAATTCAACATCAAATCTACTTTGAACTGCGAGTAGGAGCTGACTTAGACACATTGTTCTGTTGAAATTTAACTGTATTCCTAGTTAGAAGAGCAGTTGTGTTGAAAGCTGACCAACGATCACATTCTTCATTCTGCAGTTTTAACCAGTGTTGGACTGGTATGGCATCTTTCAATACTGAAACCTTGGAAAATTATTCTAAATACTCCTTTGCTCAGGTCCACTGCTGCTCGTAACGACTCTATAAT
Organism: Pohlia nutans; assembly: GCA_022496805.1. Taxonomy (NCBI): domain Eukaryota; kingdom Viridiplantae; phylum Streptophyta; class Bryopsida; order Bryales; family Mniaceae; genus Pohlia; species Pohlia nutans. Next base: position 39,433,959 of record CM040085.1, read on the forward strand.
TAATTGAACACATTATCTGGTTTTAATCGGTCTTTGACTTTGTGGTTTACAGATTCCAACATTCAAGAATCACGAGCATCCGTGTACCATTGAATCAGGAGACAGTGAAGAGTTAAAATGGAGACTGGCAGGAGGAAGAACAATGCACTCTTTGTATATAGAATTTGCTTGGCAAATGAAAAATCTAAGGCTTAATGAGAAGTTCGGAATGTGGGCGCACAAATATAGAACATTTGGTGAGACGAGTCCCTGGATGTCCTGCTATCCGCTGAGGTCACCCTGTAGAGGGAGAGTACTCGAAACTGATGCTTCGAATTGGATCACAATAGCGATGACATGTTACTACGCCGATCCAAGAGTGTACTCTGACTACAAATCGCTCGATGAAGTGCGTGTTCTCTCCTTTTTCCAAATGTTTTGACATTATTTCTGCCATTTTCAATTCATTTTTGTGGAATTTCTTCATTGAGATTAGGAAGGTCTGTGAGGAGATGTTTACTGGAAAACGGAATGTTCCCGTTTTTTTCTGTTCTTGCTTAACCCCTACAGCCCGAGGGGTATTGGACAAAACATAGATGTGTTATAATATGTGCCTTGATGAAGTTTGGTTCTATAGACAAAATGTAGGGCATCATCTCTACAAGTTATCCATACACTCAAACTTCCAAAAAGAATTGTAGATATTTTTAAATGACTTTAAAAGCATTAACCTTTGAAAAATTGTATAAATTGTAATTTTCACTTTTAGAGTTTAAAATTTAGCATGCTCATTTAAAATTGGTTTATCTATTGTAAACTTCAAAAAAGAAAAAGAAATGATGAAGGGAACATCATTACTTTCTCCAAATAGCAAATTTTATAACACTAAGACAATGTTGAGGTGATCCACTTTGAAAAATTCTCCCCAATAGAGTTTAACTTGGATTGACATAATTCAAATTGCATTGGAAAGTAGACTTGATGTAGTATTTTAAAATATTTTGTATTTTTTCAAAAACTTAATTTTTTCTGGGCAGCGACCAAAAAATGGTCTCTTGGGAGCTTAGGGGATAAGCTGTAAGTATATCATATTCAAAGATTAAAAACCGTTAAAAACGTTCAAGTTGTTGCTGAATCAGGAACCGGAGAACGGGAATATTTTGTTTTGTTTATGGTTGTTTGGTGTTGTGTACAGTTGCTCTATCCCGACGGACATCATTTCCAGGAGGTGAGGAAAAAAGCGGAGGTGCAGGCGGAAGCGATTAAGGAGAAGGAAGCGGAGAAGGGGAAGGGCGGAGGCGGCGTTGGCGGTGGCGGTGGAGGCACGAAAGGTGACGGCCTGGAGACGAAGGATGGCGACAAGGAAGGGGGCGAGAAGAAGCAAGGAGGGAAGAAGCCGCCAGAGGTAGAATGAAGCTGAATTTGAAACGAGACTCGTGGTTGCTGTGCTCTCTCTTATCTCTATGTTAGAATCTGGTCATTTTTGAGAGTTTAGAATTGCAGCACGCAAACAGGAATTCTTGCGATCGGTTTCTCACGGTGAGCGTCTTCTTGTTGTGTCGATCTTTGTTAGTTCTATCCCCGAGCTCACTCTTCTTGATGCAGGTCGTTGAGTTGAAGGTGCCTCTCTGCTGCGACGAATGCGCGCGTAGAGTGAAGAAAATTTTCCAGAGATTGGATGGTGAGCTAGCGCACACGATTTCTTGTTGTTTGGTTTTCTGCAACCGTTCATATTCCTGCTGTGGAGGAATATCGTTCCTTTTGCCCTGAGTCACATAGTACTTAGAGAAGCACTTTGCATTGTGCTGAACGGCCTCTTACGCAGGGGTGGAGTCCGTTGTATGTGATCTCTACGAGAGGAAGGTCGTTGTGAAAACCGTGGCGGACACGAATCCGGAGACTGTGCTCAAGCAGGTACAGAAGGTGAAGAAACACGCCGCGATGTGGCCGATGTTTCTCACGGTGAGCGTCTTCTTGTTGTGTCGATCTTTGTTAGTTCTATCCCCGAGCTCACTCTTCTTGATGCAGGTCGTTGAGTTGAAGGTGCCTCTCTGCTGCGACGAATGCGCGCGTAGAGTGAATTTTTTTTTCCAGAGATTGGATGGTGAGCTAGCGCACACGATTTCTTGTTGTTTGGTTTTCTGCAACCGTTCATATTCCTGCTGTGGAGGAATATCGTTCCTTTTGCCCTGAGTCACATAGTACTTAGAGAAGCACTTTGCATTGTGCTGAACGGCCTCTTACGCAGGGGTGGAGTCCGTTGTATGTGATCTCTACGAGAGGAAGGTCGTTGTGAAAACCGCGGCGGACACGAATCCGGAGACTGTGCTCAAGCAGGTACAGAAGGTGAAGAAACACGCCGCGATGTGGCCGAAGAAAGAGACCGAGAAGGAGTCCGGCGACAAGAAGGAATCCGGCGATACGAAGAAAAATTAGAGCTGCAAGGCGACTTATATCTTTCTTCCTTGACCACCTTGTTTCGAAATTCCCCTGCACCCGCTGTACTTTCCTACCCTGGTCTCCGAATGTTTCAGTACTTCATTCTTGTGAAGCACTCTAGTACGTTCCGTTCGTGCTCTGTAGTACGTACACACACAAGCCAGCTTGATGAGCGCGCATCTAAGTGAGACGTAGCAAATATGGTTTAGAAATTTGGTGGATGTAGAGGAGCGCACCCTGTGTGCGGCAAGTTTTGTGATGAGTCAGGGTTGTTTGCTGAAGGTACTAATTTAATTTACTAATTTAGGAAGGTAATTTACTTCTTGATGATGCAGGTCGAGTGGAAGGAGCCGCTCTGCTGCGACTCGTAAAGAATTTTGAGCTAAATATGACTTAGTAAGTATTTTACTGCAATTTGATGCATTTTTCTTGAGGGCTTTTTTATACTTATTCTGTTTGGTTTAGGTGGTATTGTATAGAATAGTTTTGTTATGCATCCATTGTGTATGGCTCCTATTGCTTCTCTGGTGGTTAAAGGTTCTCTAGCTTGAACTGCAGACATCAGAGTGCAGAGTTTAGGGTGTGAATCTTGAAATATTTATTGGAATATTCTATAAAATTATGTGATGTCAACAAAATTATATTGTTCCAATGTGCACAATGGCATGTCACACTTTACATGGTATCCATGTCATATCTTACATGGCATACACATCATCAATTGTGATTAAAGTACAACTTTTGCCACATGTAGTCACTGTAATTTATTGTTGTTTTCTCACAATATTCCAAGATGAAGGTAAGTCCTAACTGTTAACCCCTAAAATTCCTTGACCGTATTCTCACAAAAAACCATGAAAAACGCAGCATTTGGAAGTTGCAGAAGAAATCATATGTTTTTAATTTTTTTCATCATTTAACCGTAAGATCTAATACCCAACTTGAATTTTCATGTGAGCACAAAATTTGAGAGCAAAATGACCATTAGATTCTTAGATTATAAGGATCAAAGTTGCAAAAGAAGATTTTTTGGGGTTCAATCCGGTGACAAATTTGAACTTTAGAAATTAATATCTTTTTTTTGAATGGGTTAGAAATTCATTGAATGGCAAGGCTTTGTTAACAATTGAGTTAAGTCTTCAAATATAAAATCTTGTAAGAAAAAAGCTCATATTAATTTTTTCATAAAACAATTACTAGAAGTGGGTACAAAGTGAAAGGAAAAAGAAAATCATTAATAAGTTTGACATGGAATTGTAAAATATCAATCTTAACGGTGAGAATGTTGTACTTGGAAATCTTCACCCAGTGCCTTTTATTTCATTAAAAAATATTGAAAATTGAGTTTAGAAATGAGCTTCAAAGTTTTTTTTGTCCAAACTGCCCAAAAAACAGATCTCCTCATAACTTTTATCCCATTGCGCAAAATGGGTAGATTTAAAGCTTCATTTGTAGATAAAGATCAACCAATCATGAATCAAAAAAGAAATTTTGAAAAAGAGTAAAAAATAAAAAAATTCTTGCTGCCTGATCTCGCTTCAAAAACTTCAAATGCTTATAACTTTTGCAATACTTATCGGAATGACATGAAACGAAGTGCGACATGTAGAGTGTAGTTTTTGGAAGCTACACTGAAATTTTCATTGAAATTTTTAAAAGTATGAGGTCCCTAGAGGCTGCCCAAAAAGTGGAACGACCAGAATATGGTCACTCAGAATTTTAGGGGTTAAAGAATGCTAACATGTATTGCTATGGTGTGGAGAGAGCCTTTTTGGAAATTCCTAAGTTCAAGAGTCTTAGTGAAACCTCACAACACGCCTATGGCTTTGAACTCCAAAGTTACATTAAAATCATTCACACCACATTATCATACATTTGAGATTTTTGATACAACGCACAACAACAAAGAAAATCATGTCACGACCCTTTACAACTTACCTATTTCATAATGTGAAACATGACATGATGAAACACTCTTGTAACTAGTGTATCTAATTCCAATCACAAAGAGGACTTCATAGGGGAAAACATGGTGAAGAGTCACAACCTCCATACATTTAAGAGTGTAGTCACATTATCTCAATTTACAATAGAATCTATTACATGTGAATGCAACATTCTTCATTTTCTTTCTCCTTGAACATTTTGAAGATCATTTCTTTGTTTTTCCTTAGTAACTTTGGTCATGACGTTATGAAAATGTTCAAATAGTAAAAGAAGAAAACATAACCTATTGCAATAAGTCCATTTGATGCCTCCATCCAGTGGCCCGTAAAGCAACTACTGGCATTGTGAGTACCTCTAATGTAGCATACCTTGTAGAGAAAAAATTGTCAATGGAAGTACCGTAGCCAACTAGCAGGTCCGTCACCTCGGCGCCGAATATTTATTTAAAGTAGGAAAACAATGTTTGGCAGGAAAAATAAAATTAATGAAAATTTCATTTTTTTTCATTTATAATAAATGATGATTTTGGCATTCATCCAAGTAGCCGTTAAAAATTCATGGATGTTTCTTCCTAAAATTCATCTGAGGGTGGCGGCTAATGTGATATTTTTCTAAACTTGCCCTAATCTTTTTTTGACCTCATTTCACTTCTAGTTGTGTCTTGTGAGAGATTTTTTTTTTTTTTTTTTTCTTGTACCAATCTTTGTGTTGTTTGAGAGTTGAAATGGCGAGGCAAAATACTTTAAATTGTATGTTTAGTGTTATCAACAAAGAGGAGATGGAGGAGTGTTTGGAGAGAGATTTTGCAACACTCAGTAACAAATTGGAGATGGAGCATGCATTGCGGAAAGAAGTGGTGAAACGGCCAGTTGGAAGACCTAAGAAGCAAATAGAGGCTGTGTTGTTGACTCCGAAAGTAGAACCAGAAGAACGACCATCGAAGAAAGCAAAGGTTAGAGGACCCTACACTAATTGGTTTTTGCCGGCATTATGGAAGCCGATCTATGCCGCTGTGACACAACACAAACATCTCTCATGTGCTTTGAATTATTTACGCACTAAGCACAAGTTACCAGGACAAACTTACAGCGTTTATGATAAGCTTTCTATTGGCTCCCTATTTGGATGGTTTACAAGTGAAGGTGTTCTAAGAGAAGGGTACAAACAGTACATTACGAACGAGTCTTCTTCTTTTACCGGTGGCACACAACATGCTCACATCCTCTCACAATTTCCTGAATTGGAGAAGGAGGTTATCAGCATGCTTGAAGGTCACCGCGACGCAGGTCAACCTTTGTATGCAGCAACATTGCGGCGGTTGATTTCCACACTAATTTGCAAACGTGTTCCAAGCTTACTTGAAAACGAGAGTGCCACTGCATTTAGGGTTTTATTCCACTGGACTCGCGAATTTGTTCGCAGGTAGTTAGACTGGAGCTATCGGGCAGCAACTGGTGCTGCTCGAAAGTTACCAAAGGATTGGGAATTGCAAGGACTTTGAATGGCGCAAAGAGCTGCATTTCTCATCAAAGCATACTCCATACCAAGCAAGATGTTTGTCAATACGGACCAAACCGGCATACATCTTGTTCCAACAGGAGGAACTAGAACTTGGGCAAAAAAAGGATCTAAGCATGTTCTTGTCCATGGAATGGAAGACAAGCGACAAGTGAAGTCTTTGTCTCTTCTTCAACATCGGGAATGCTCTTACCTTTCCAAATCATCTTCACAGGCTTGACAGACAAGAGTCTTCCTCCTCAAAATGTTGGACGAGTGCAATGTGAGGCAGCGGGGTGGCAACTAACTTATTCTAAAAATCACTGGTCAAATATGGAGATTTGTCAACAATTCGTCAACACTATCCTCGAACCATACAGACAACAAGTTGCACAAAGATTGGGCTTAGAGAAAGAAGCAAAGTTGATTTGGTTACTAGACTGCTAGAGTGTTCACAAATCAAAGGACTTCGTAGCATGGATTAAAGAGAAGCATCCAGAAATCCTCTTGATCTTCGTTCCAGCTAACTGCACTTCAGTGTACCAACCTGCGGATGTCATACTTCAAAGACCCTTCAAGCATGGATTTCGCCAAGAGTTTGATGAATACACTACAGACAGTATTGACAAGCAACTTGACGAAAAGGAGTCGAAGGATGTTAAACTTGACTTCAAGATGTCAACATTAAAGCCCTTGCTTTGTCGTTGGCTTCTCAAAGCGTGGCAACATGTCAATCAACCTGCCATGATACTACGTGGATGGTCACAGTGCGGACTTCAGCAAGTATTCAACAAAACATTTCAAACGAGTGCCATGGAGGAGCATATCAAGAATCCACTCTTCAAAGAAACACCATTCGAAATAGAAGCAAAGCAAGACGACAATCAGGACGAAACAGATCCAGAAGTTTCCATGGAGTCTATAATGGAAGAATCTTTATCAAGAGTTGCAGAGATTGCAACGGTGAACAAAAAAAACTAGCATTTCTACCCTTAGAGATCTAGCTCGAAAGAGGTACGTTCCTGCCACAAATAACCCACATTGTACATGAGATTTTGTTTACTGGTACTTGTTCTGATTCAAAACCTTCATGCAAAAATGCAAAAGAATTAATTAAAAAAAAATCAAAATGATGCAGATCGGCCAACCTGTGAAGCAGGGTCTTGCAGTGGTGTGAAGCAGGTCGAGATTGTGGACTTCACGTTGTTCTTGCACTTCCTCCACTTCACTTCAGTTCTCTCCGACTGCTCCTTGTCCTCCCAACTTACGCCTCTCCAACTTGTCGTTCCAATCTCCATCACCGCTTCTCTCTGCTTCGGCCTTCCACCACAATTCTCGATGCTCTCAGTCTGCGCCTTTCAAACTGTGGCGCTGCTCAAATCTCCATCACTGCAAAACAGATGTTTACACACAGATGTTTACACTCCAACGTGCACAAGCTTCAAAAACACAGAGTGACTGAAGCTTCGGTGACGCGGAGATCTAGACCCCACAGCCTGAGATCTAGCAAGCAACAAGGAGGATTTCGAATGAGCACAAAGCATCAGAGTGAAGGCATCAAACGTGATATGTGAGAGATGGGAGTTGCAAGCTCATGAGCTGAGCATGACAGCCTCAATTTTCCACCATGTCTCCCCTCAATCTCAGCCCTCCACCTCCAAACAAAGGTATGTTCGTCACAAAACTCCACTCCTGCTCATAACTTTGATGCTGAAGAAGACCACCGCTTCCGCTATCAACGACCTCACAAGCAAGGGAAGAACTGAAGCCTCAAAAATGAATTAGGATCTGAAATTTTGAAGCTCTTTAAGGTATACCGTAGCCAAAGAGATTGATTTGTTAACAATCCACGAGACTCACGAGGATGAGCTCGGCGTCTTTGTCAGGATGCTTGCTTTGCATGATTTGTGTAGTGGCAAACATCGTGCTTGTTGTTAGTTCTGTTTTTAGTGCCTTGTGTGGACTTTGTGCTAGCTCATTGGACTTGTGTGAATTATGTATGAATTTTAAGTACTTTATTTTTGAGTTATTTTGTCACATGTGGCGTGAAATTCAAGGGTTTCAGCATAGTTACTTTATTTTTGAGTTATTTCAGCACATATGGCGTGGATTTCAAGGATTCCAGCATATTTGGGTTTTAGTTTCACTTCTTTACGGCATCCAAGACCTGTAATTTCCAAAAAAATTAGGCATCATTTTTTTAAAATATTTATTGACGAACCTGCTAGTTGGCTACGGTAATGAAAGTGATTTCAAGATGAGAATGTGATCAAATTCTATGACAAAAGGTCGTGACACTATTTAGTTTTGTTGAAACCATATTGTTATAAAGAGGTCAAAAGCTATGGCAAGAAGACCAATCTAAATCAAGAATTAATAGCCGATCTCAAAGATCAATCTCAACCTCATCATCAACAAAAACACATTTTTGTCTTCAAGGAGATTTGACGGGTCTAATAATATTATCGTCACCAGACAATAAACCATCTTCTTCTTCTTACCTTGCAAGTGACTCTGTATATGACGGATGTTCTATAAAATGAATTGAAGATCAACATTTCTACTTCACCTACATGCTTATATGAAGAAATCAAATTCAATACAACATATACTAACATAATCAAATAATAGAGAGCCTAATTTCATAATGGAGCCTTACTCAAAGTTGATATTTCTAAATTTAGTTATAATAATAGGCTCATAGTCGTCAACAAGGTCAATTGCATTTGGAGTTGGAAGCAGGATGTTTACATCATTTTTCTATTCAGCTTAATCAATTGCTTGCTAACAATGGAATGTAGAGTGGCATCACCCTCAAATCCACATGCATAGCGACCATTGCTAATTGCCGCTTCCATCGATGCACCTGCATTGGAAGATGTTGACAATTCTTATACCACAACAAATCAAAGAAGGAGAAGAATATACCCAACTATTTTATGAAAGCAAGGATGAATTCAAAGTTTCCAATGAAAAATTGTTGTACAATTTACCTCATTGGTTTCAATCATTAAATCAAAGACTAAGTGACTTTTGGGACAACGCATCTCAATCAATTGTTGCATGAGTGCAGGAGACTTCCCACGTGAACCTCGAACATTGAATCCATATGGACGTTTGCAAAAATCATCCAATTTCATATAATTCATTGATAACATTGCCCTCGTAAGCATCAATGGAGTCCTCAATATACACAACATTGTCTTTAGGGCTAAAGCCGTTTGAAATATTTGCAAAGCATAAGACATGTGATATCATTGTCTGCAACGAATTGAAACTACTAAATAAGAACTTTACATCGTTACAATATGAATTCATTACACTTAACCCCTAACCGCCAAACCATGCATATTTTGCATGATGTATGGATTTGAAGTCCGTTTTCTCATCCATCATGCACTTTTTGCAATGTGGATTTTTTATTGAAACTTTTATAGGAAGTTAGCTCCGTGCATGTGTGATCCGATTAGAAAGGGGATGATTTGTGAAATTTTTGTGCCTCATTTCATGTTGTAGTGTTCCACCCAAAATTTCCAAGATTTTAGTCTAAAAAGTGCTCTTGAAAAAGTCAACTACTAAATTAAGCAACCAAAAAATCTCCAAAAATCACCACACTTAGAGTATTACATTTCAACCCATTACAACAAATTTCATTATTAGATTGTCAATATCTTATTCGTAATCATATTACAAAAGAATTTTGAATTTTAAGTCTTAAATTTAATACACAAATATTAGTGATAGCAATCGCAAATCTAACCATATGGATAGAATCTAAAATGCATAATGTACAATTTTTATTCATTCATCAATTTGAAAATATCCCTCTTAGTTGCATTTTATAATGAATCTTTGGAAAACTGCCAAATTTGAAAAGAGTGAGAACGTTTAGGGGTTAACAACCAAAAAACAATCAATTCAAATTAGCCAAAGAAGAACATTAATTACCTTTGCCATTGGCTCTTTGCATGACCTCCAAGTTCACAATGTGCCATTTATGAAAAAAAAATTTGAAAATATTTGAGGGATGTTGAACATAGCTTCTCATCAATCGCTCTATGATTTGATCACCATTCATCAAGATGAAGATAGCACTAGATGGCTTAACCAATGCTCCACATGCAACTGTGATAAACTCAAAATAACTTTTATGTGGACAAAAATTCCAAATTTGCTAGTATGGACACTCTGCAATAGGCCATCCATCAGAGACATAAAAAATCGCCAAATCATAATTTCCACTTGTGGTATTTTGTTCGGCATATACCTTTGCCAGTTTTAAAAATTCCAAATTAGATCCTTCGATAGTTTTTCCTTCTAACTGGTCTTAACCCCTAAAGGACCAGGGGGTGTTGAACTTAGCTCTTGTTTTCTTGACTAGTTCTTGTAGCAAGCTCAATTCCTCATTGGTGTGGGGTAATTTTGACGATCGGCATCATTGAAGTTAAAGAAGACTTACGTAGCTTTTTTATGAAAAAAAGATCAACAAAATCGCACAATTTTTGAGAAAATGCCACCGTTGAGAAGATTGATGGAACTTGTTTGGGGTATTTTGTACACATGCTGAAATCGGATTGTTCAAAAGTGCTCCAAAAATTATGAAATTTTTACTGTGAGTAGAAATCATCATTTTAACCCTTTAACGTCCCAATTCAACATTGTTTTCAAAGAAGCGTTATTAAATGTTTGATGAAAACCAAAAATGGAGTTGATGTACAAAGCAAAGTTGTAAATGTCAATGTGAAGATCACATCTGTATGGTTGGATTTATAATATTATTTTTTATTTATTTTTAATTTTTGAAGGTTTTCTCTTGACATTCAATTAAGAATCCCAAATTAACACCAAAAAAATTCAAAAAATTGTAATAAAATTGGAATAACATGCACTACGAGATGGTATGGTTTCCATTATTTGATTGTACTTATTTTGGAAAATCATGTTTGAGGTCTCACTTTTTGAACTAAGAATGAAACTTGACATAAACCGATTGTGTTATTTTTCTAAAAATCATAATAACCTATTTTGAAGATCCAAACTGTTCAAAGGATAGTCAACTTGCTCAAGAACCAAGGGTAATTTTGGTAGATGAAAAATGTCCAATCTGGATGAGAATTGAACAGCTTTAATCTGTTCGTCGTCCAATATATGGACACTGGCGCGCTAAAGGGTTAAACATGTGCAAAAAATTTCAAGTAATCTGGAGGTGTGCGGAGGAAGATATGAGGGACTAAAGTGACACCTAAATACCCTCCGTGCAACTCAAAAAAATCACCAAAAATCGCTCACTTGATGAATTTCCGATCAAGAAGTACCTACAGATTCGGCTCTCAAAAAGAGCCAGGGTCTCTTTGTCGCTCATCCTACAATTCAAAGCCTAAAAACCCGAATTTCCTCACTTTCTAGTTCTAGAAGCCACGTGGGGGCTTTACGGTCCTTTAGGGGTTAAATCGCCAAATGGAACTGACATAAGAGGAACTTGTAAAGGTGGCGTTGACTTGGTCGTCTACAATTCCTATATTTCCTCGCTTGGTTAAATGGCGGAATGTGGCTTTTGTTGGTTTCAGTCCTCGTCACTTTCTTTGTCTTCGCTTTCTTCTTATCCTTAATCCTAGTTCTCTTTGTCCTCACTCCTAGTTCTATTCAGGCTTTTACGAGGCAATATTTGATAAAATTAGAAATTATCAAGCCTTTCGAAAAAATAGAGAAAAAATGAAATTCAAACATATGTTAAAATTATACTTGCAAATTTGAGAACTACAAAGATTTCAATTATTATCTTCTAGTTTTTCTATTTGGTTATTCCGTTGTCTTTTTTGATTCCTCTCCTTTCTTATCTTGACGCTTCTGGGTGGTTTTGGCCATCTTCCCTGTCATCTTCCCTTCATCCTTTTAGCAACTTTCTCTGCAATAGTTGTTGCTTCTTTGAGGCTTACAATTGTTGTGAGGCTTCTCCATGATGCAATTTGTCGTTTGGCATTCCTTGTAATTTATTCTTCAATATGACTGTGTAGCAACTTTTCATCCTCTGGAATAACATTGGGTGGTAGATCAACATACCAGCCACAACTGGCAAAGTGAAGAACATGATACGCTGTGAGTCGTCATTCCACAATAGATTTTTTGGCGTTGACGGTACAATTGCACAATCTGGCTTCAATTATTAAAAAAATTGCTCAATAAGAACAAACAAGATGTACTGGCATTAAAAAGAGTGGCATTAAATTTATAATTGTAAATTTCAACAATATGAAGGATAACTTCTAAACACAAATTTAATGTATGAAATATATAAAAATACATGAAGATGCAACGTTTGAGAATGCGATTTCTCATGGATGGTTGCTTAATCCACAAACTTTGGCGCCAAATTGTAGTCTTCTCGTCATAATGTTGTAGTATAATCTCAGGACTAAATAGTGACTTATAAAACATACAAGTACATTTGTCAATATAAGAATCAATTGTTATCAAGTCATTTCCTTCGCGTGCTTTGTCTGACCATTTAAATGGCCCATATGCTAAGCTCTTATCAAACCCCTTTAATAAGGAATCAAGCAATTTCACTGGATATTGTTTGAGTTGCAACAACCACAAATTGCTTATGAGTCAATTCAAATGTATTTGAAAGTAGTAAATATTTGATAAATAAGCCTTATGGAACATTCAAATGATATATACAGACCTTGATACAAAATTTTCGTCTGCAAAGAAAAGGATTTAAACCAACAATTGCTGCGTTTCTTCAGAGCCATCCCAAAGCTTGAGCCATTCTATTTTTCCTTCCTATGAAATAGAACATCAAACAAGACAATCAAGCTTCTCAAATGTTACATCACTTTTGAATGTAAAAAGCTTTTTCAGCATCTCATACCACTCCTCAGAATATCTGGGTGCACTATGTATAGCATCCTTTACATTCAAATTGTCATACTAGTTCTGACTTCACTTAATGTAATTGCAGCATTTTGGTCCATCAATTGAATTCTTTGTAGAGTGCTTATGTTAACCTTGTTGTTTTTCACGTTATCTTATTGTTTTTGGTGGACCTTCTTGATTTCACTCTATCATAAAGCAACACATTTTTAGTACATTATATAGTAGTATAAGTTCAACATTTAAAGAGGTTCATAAACAATAATAGCACTATATAAGAATAAATGTAATACGAAAGGATTTAGGTTGTGAAAGGGTTATTATCCTATTGTTTCTGGTGGACCTTCTTGATTTCACTCTATCATAAAGCAGCACATTTTTAGTACATTATGTAGTAATATAAGTTCAACATTTAAAGAGGTTCATAAACAATAATAGAACTATATAAGAATAAATGTAATACAAAAGGATTTAGGTTGTGAAAGGGTTAACAAGTGAAGGGTTTCCCGGGGAAGTCACTGTTAAGAATTTAGATAACTATGAGAGAACAAATATAGGATGTCTTTTATTCATTTGAGATAAAAATTATAAATTTATAGAAGTAATATAGGGTGTTTTAAAACCAATTTGGGAATATTGTAGAAATATTCCTAGAATATATATGGAATGTACCCTAAATATACTATAAATAGTAGAATATTCCAATTATTTCATAGCCCCCATTAAATACCCTTTGTATGCTCATATGTACCCAAAATTTACACTAAGTGACTACCCCGAGAAGGGTTTAACATTCAACATTCAATATATGAAAGGCTTCAACATTCAACATTCAACATGTAGTTATAGCAATTCACATGAAGGCAACAACAAACATTCAACATTAGTCTTAAGATGTGAAAGGGTTTGCATGCGAAGGCAAAAACCTATGATTAAGGTTTATGTTGATACACTCTAAGACTACACCAACAATTGAACCAACTCACCTTGTAAACCAAATCTAAAATGATTTCTTTGTTAACATGAGTTCAATCTTGATACGTTTTCTCCCGAGTTGCAAGAATACTCATGTATTGTTGTGGAGTAAGAAAATACTTTCACCACTCAAATGGTTGATATAAAGCCCTATTCGTTAAAATGAGACAAGCTGTAGTCTCATTTTAATCCCTTCTATATTTAGATCATAAAAAGTGTTCATTAAATTGAGAAATTTCAATAAATTGAGACTTTTAAATGCCAAAATACATTTGAAATTACTATTTTGCGACTTTAGATCATAAAAAGGGGTTCATTAAATTGAGACATTTCAATAAATTGAGACTTGTAAATGCCAAAACACATTTGAAATTACTATTTTTAGATTTAGGGAGTAGGATGACCCAACAATGAATCTTTGAATTATTCCATCTCATTCGAAATCTAGATAGACCATAGTAATCCGCAATGTCAACAATTCCAACATTTATTAAAAAACTGAGAGTCGCATGCGACAATAAATGAAACATCTTAAACAAAAATTCAATTCAAAGTTCCTAGTGAAGTATGTTGGAAAAAAATAATGAAAACAATCAAGTATGCTATTAATAGTATCAACAATCAATACATTGCCAAACTATTTTAATAAAATTGATAAAGTATATATATGTAAACATCTAAGAACAAGTAAATGCAAAGTGCATTCATTGCCACACCGTACAACTAAAACAACTTATATATGTATCAACTATCCATCCATCTCAAAACTATTCATCGATTTCAAAAGTCTAATCTTCGCCACATCCTACAACGAAGAGAAGTCCTATATCTATGAATTACTCATCCCTCCGCAATAGATGCGTCATCCCCGGAGTCAACCGTAAAGGCTTCCACTGATGCTTTGATGATGTCAATTTGTGGCTTTGGAATTGCCACCCTCGGATCAGAAGTTCCTTCTCGCATTCGTGGCTTCCAAGCAGTCATGATACAGTTCGTGCTAGACCACGTTGGGTTTAGGGCTCGATCTTCGCGCCACACGTTGCCTCTTTTTGTGTCCCATCCATCATATGTTTCCATATTGATGTGTCGTTCTGAAGCAGGCGTCCAATATTGAATTTGGATCATATGCAAATGACCCGGATCCGGACTCGGGTTTGTTATTGCTCTGGCAAGCCATAATGGCCTTGCGTCACAGTCAGCAGGACGGACTGCAACAAAATAACCTGTAAACGTATCGCGATTGATACGGAATGAAGCGCGTGGACGATCACGTTTACGTCCAACAAATGGTGCATCCTCTGCATCCTCTTCTTGCAGTGTGTCATCCCTCTGCATCCAATCAGACTCGTCATGAATGATCCTTGACGCCGGCCAAAATCCCTGCAGTAATCCTTCACGTGGCTCCAATGCAGCATCGAGAGCAGTTCTAACACCTTTCCAATATTCTTTTAAAGGATCATTCTTCCGCCTTAATTCTCCTGAGAGATCATCGTCCGCCATTCCGTTCCAGTGTACAATAAAACCGTTCAAACATCTCTTAATCTCATCAAGTGAACGCATATTTTGTGGAAGTAGAGGAAGGGAATCACCGCTGGGAACTCTTGGTCGCCCGTCTTCAGTTTTAGACCACAAGCGAATCCCGTTGCCGTGTTCTGGCAACCAGATTTTGTCCGTACACAAATTCTTGTACTCCATCAAAGGCCACCCACTAGAATCCATATAGAACTTGAATTGCTGGGACTTAGAATGACCCGATAAGAAATCGCCGCCTGAGTCCAAATAACCATCTACAAAACGCTTGAAATCAGGAACCTCCTCAATGAAATGGGGAATCACAGGGTGTGCTTCACACTCCATGAAGGGTTTCATGAGTCTTGGAACTGTCGGATAGTTATTTGTCTTCAACTTCCCACTCCATCGGCTGAACATGGCATCAATGTCTTTGTGTATGTGTCCAACTATGAGGAAGTTGATGTTCACTTCGCGGAAAATGCCTTTGTATATGAGGAGTGAACAAAAGGCAAAGACCCATCTATTCTTATTGTCACCTGAAGCATTATCCAGCTGCAAGACCAATATAGGGGGCAAAGATTGAGCTGGGACCAATACCTCTGGTAGAGGAAGAAGGGAGTACAAGCAAGATTCCGAACCCTGCAGAACCGCCTTGGTTAATGCAGATTGTGTATCCTCCTTCGAAAACAGCTTAAGAGAGGAATTCCTTGGTGGTTCTTCAAGATCATGCAAAAGCTTTGCAATTGACCCGATGGTATGGTTGGAATTCGTTGGGAAGATGTCAAGGCCATAGTGCGCATATTGAACATCTCCATGACCGTGAGCAATCATTCCTGTAACTGCAACGGGCATCCTCATGAAAGAGTCTGTAGCTTTGGTCTTGTGAGAAAAGTATGGAGACGCGGTCTTGGAGTGATCCATTTTATCATTCTGGGAAAGACGCACGTCGAATGTTGCTCAAGCCACTTGAAGAAATTGGCTGCAAATCAAATGCAGCATTTGCCTCATTAATGTGTTTCAACTGGTCACTCCAACGAAAAGCAGACGGCAAAACCATAGCGGGGACCTTTTCGCCTGATTGGAGCGTTCTCGATTTGTGAGGCATTTTGTTAGCATCAGAAACTATTAGCGTTCGAAGTGTGGCAGTAGCTTGGATTGTATGTAGCTGCGGTTTTTTCAACCCCACATTCCCATGCACCTCAGCTTGTTTCCCGCATTTGACCATATCTCTGTACCTATAAAAGGTAGCTTTTGATATCCCG
Organism: Pohlia nutans; assembly: GCA_022496805.1. NCBI lineage: Eukaryota > Viridiplantae > Streptophyta > Bryopsida > Bryales > Mniaceae > Pohlia > Pohlia nutans. The sequence continues at coordinate 39,450,446 of CM040085.1, forward strand.
TGAATGGTCCACTAGGCCGTGGGACAAACTTCCCTACCTTTCAAGGTTATCCACTCCTTGCCAGCGACATCCTTGTGGATCTGCCTATGCACCTCAAGAAGACACTTCTTCCGAGCATATACTCCATTGTTCACATGTAGTTGAGTGCGAATGACTTGAATCTGCCCGCGCGGAAAGGGCTGCAAGCAATTCCTCTCACAACATGTTTGAGTGGAGACTGCAGTGATTGCTTCAGGAGCAGGGAGAGCCTCCTTCTTGGAGGGGACGTCAGTCTCCACTCTTCCACGGAAGGTATCATAGGAACGTACGCCTTTGTGACCTCTACGGTTAAGAGCTTTCATGGCCACGTTGTACCCATGCGTCAAGTCATAGTCATAGAGACTAACGCCATCTAGGAAGACTTGTTTTATGTCCCAGGAATGAATTGACCACATCCATCCGGATGGAACTTCTTCCTCGCATAATGACTCCGCAATTTGGACGGCAACTCGATCATCGCCAAGAGGATTGTCGTCATTGTCAACCACGACAGCCGGATCAACATTCTGGCACAATGCTTTGGCGACGTTCAAAACCTCACTGTTGCGTAGAGTGACTGCTTTGAAATACCATTTTGAGCGAGGAATCCCGTCGCAAATAGCGACGTCTGGAGGCAATATAGGTACATGCTTAGCAAATTCGACAGGATCATGTGCATCTATTCTGCAAGAAAGACGACCCCAGTCAGTACAGGTGTTCGAAAAACAATAGTGCGGAAATCTAACTGATACATATATCTTCAAATTCCACACAACGTGATTGCCATATCACTGAAGACACTCAAACAACTATCATCGAGTCAACGATACTGAATAACTCTATAATGGATAAACGATTGACAAGTCTCGCTTTCAGATATGATCATCAAATAATTATAACATGATCATGGGTAGGCCACCCCCAACATCGAAGGGTATCGTCGACCCGACGATAACTATGTGTGATCCATAAATTCTCTTATGCACCAATAGTGATCGTCAACCAGAAAATATCTCTCAGGATGTCGACTATTTCACGATGCACTATAAGATATCGTCTGGTCAATTATAACTTTGAATTTATTGTAAGACAGATGACATGCACAAGGTTATCGTCGACCCGACGATAAGTATGTACGTGTTTTTGATGAATTCCAATGATTGTATGTAATTATCGTCAGAGGCTGAAGATAAATTAAAGGCAGTGGACAATTTTGTGATAATGAACAAGTTATCGTGGGGTTGACGATAACGTTGAATTTTTAGCTATCATGCTTACAAGCACAGTTATCGTCGACCCGACGATAACTCAGAGGCCGAGGACAGTTTTAAGATACTGGACAAGTTATCGTGGGATCGACGATAACTTTGAATTATTTTGATATCATGCTTACAAGTACAGTTATCGTCGACCCGACGATAACATGTTGCACATCTATTAATTAAGTACATAATCTAAGTTATCGTTGGACCGACTATAACATTGACCTTCCTATTTAATATGAGAATTCTCTCAATGTTATCGTGGGGTCGACGATAACTCCCTGGTCACAGTCAACAGGAGATTTAGCTCATTGTTATCGTCGACTCGACGATATCTTAAGGTTTCGTCATAGCCTCGGTCAGCTCTCAGTTATCGTCGACTCGAAGATATCCTCGATTGAATCTTCATATTCACTGCAGCATGTCCGTTATCGTTGACCCGACGATATCCTACAGAAGATCATCATATTCATTGAAACCTGCCCTTTATCGTCGGGTCGACAATAGCCTTGAGCAAATAAGTTTATACACTGTGGCCTATGCGAGTTCATCTGACTGACGACAACCTTCAGTAAATCCTAATATTCACTTTGACCGTTGCGTATCGTCGACCCGACGATACCACTCATAATATGTAGAATATGTCCCGCCATTTCCGGCATAAATATCGGAAGTCGGAGAGTTGGTTGTGTCTATATGCACAAACGGATACTCTGACTGAGTAGAACAACAATTGACTCCGATGACTCGCTGAGTTGTATCTGCAATCTCGAACATCAAGGAATTTGAATGTGATAACTGCAAGAACGGCACTAGCAACTACAAAGAGGAGTACCCAAAGGATTCCAAATCTTACTAGGAATATCAATGAATTCAGCCGCTCCTTGCAAAGAAACCAGTGCTGTGTAGAAGTAGGACCAAAAACCTTGGCGGAAAATAAAGCAAGCTTACACCGTGCGGATCTGCGACGAGCATTGGAGAGACAAGAAGGAACTAGCAGCGCGGATGTGCACGAAGAGGAGAATGTCGACGTCGAGATGCTGTGAGACCAAGCACATCCTTCAGCAAAGATTGGGTGGCAAAAGAAATGGGGCGAGAATTCTCCATTTCAAATTCTTTGGTATCTTTGACGCCTATGAACATTGAATGCTCACATTCCCTGCCAGCATTGGACTGCCGATTTCTATGTGTCTTTTTGACAGATTCTTCATCGAAAGATGCGGATGTAATAAAGCAGACCGAAAAGTTCTCGTCCAGATTTAGTTAAATTCGACAACGGTATTATTTTCAGCTTTTCGTCACGGGAATTATGCTTGTGGTTGACTTCTGCATGGGATTCCGTTTATTATCTTCACTATTAAAAGCCTTAATTTCACAAATTTGTTGTCCTTCTCGGCGTCCATTTGTTAGAGTCTAGGGCAAAGGGCTTGAAGTTAGGTTTTAGGGGTCAGAATAGGGTTTAGGATGAAATCAGACATTACTATTTTGGAGATATGTGAAGAGTCAATTATTGGATTTTAGAGTTTAGAGTCTTGACTTTAGGGTTTAGGGATTCTGATTGAACATATACGTATATTATATGATATAACTCGAATATATGTATTAAAGTGATACATTATCTCGGTACACTAAATAGGTAGATTAGTGTTAGATACACTAATTTACATAAACATGTTGTAAGTTTTTACTGTTGACCAATTTTTTTACCCTCTATATTGGTGAAGATGACGATCATTTAGTACTATCGGAATCAATGTCTTGGGTAATTATTTTTGTCTAGAGTGAAAATCTATAATATTTTCGAATATTATAATTACCTAACACTGATCTGTCTATTTAGTGTAGTGATATTTAAAATGCTTCCATGCTTGAGATTTATTTATAAAATAATCACTATCTAATATATAGCACACATGCATTATATCGACATATTTTAAAAAGAGATGTTCACATAGGCAATTGATGAACCTCGAAACTTTAATTTATTGAAATTTTTAACCCTGAAAGCCCAAAGGGAATTAGACAACTGTTAGGTGACTATGTTATAATATGAGCCTTTCATATGTCAAATGAAGTTTGGTTCAGTTAACAAAATGTAGTGCACAACTCTACATATTTTCGGTACAGTGAAACTTTTAAATGTAACTTTAGATAGTCTCTTAAAGAGTTTATTAGATTTAACCTTTGAAAATTTGTATAAATTCTAATTTTCACTTTTAGAGAGTAGACTTTACCATGATTGGTTAAATTTGTTTTGTCTACTGTAAACCTGAAGAAGGCAAATTAAATATTGGAAGTTTGATTAATAGTTTCTCAACATACTTTGAATTTGATGATGTAATGATTATCATAGGGATTGTAAGGAGAAATAATTTGATAGCATTGTAAGAAGAAATAATTTGATGATGTAATGATTATCATAGGGATTGCCAGGTTGCTGCATTGAAGGATACTATAGGCAATAGGACTACTCAAAACATTTTCAACTTCCGTATTGTCTTGTTGCATACATCTAATGTCTTCATAAAGCATACAATCTTATCCCAATTTTTATAATTCTCATAAATGTTAAATGTTAAAATCATTCATGAGTTTCACATTTTGAAATCCTAAACCAACTTATAGGATTTGGGTTATCCTAACTTTAACCTTCTAAAGCACTTAATCCTATATTTAATTCAATTTATGAAAATACAAATGCATTAGCACTAAATATTAATTTAATTTTGTGGACATTAAACATTATGAATTTAAACTTAATTCTGTTTAAATAAAACATTCACATTATAACCCTAAACCCTAAAGAAGTAAAATGACTGAAGTTAACTTTTTGTATATTGTGTTTTCAACATGAGTTCAAGAGTTCATCAACACAAGACAGTGACGGTGCAAAACATACCCCTTTGAACAATGTTTATGGTAATTCTAATATCTAACTTTCATAATGATCATATGTAGAAAATAAATTCTAACTTTAATTTCCAAACTTTAACCCAAAATTAAAGATAATATTGAAATTAAAGAAATTATTTAAATTAAAGATATTATTTAGAACTCTGCTCGGTATATCAATTCCAAGAACATCTTATATGAAGAAATTTATGATTATATTCCAAAACTCGTCAATTTTCTAGTTGGGGTCAATTTTCTAGTGTATTTTCTAGTTAGTTTAGGGTTACGTGAACAAGAGACACCAAGTTCAATAAAGTCACCATGTTAGGATTATATTCATTAATTCATCGCAACATACTTTGAATTTACTAAAAAAATATTATGAATTTGTTTGTACTCAAATTTATAATGTATATCTTATTTTAACTTTAAAAGTATATAATAAAACATTCGTGATAGTATCGGTGAATCAAATTATACAAATTTATTCTATAATGCAATATCTATACCTTTTTTTGTATCCCAACTCTATAATAGTCTTCTAAAAATTACATTATAATGGTTTCCTAATATTGGGATTTTCTGGAACACCCTGGAATGTTCAGGAATTTATTTGAGAAACCTTCAAAAAGTCACCAGATTTAATAGAATCTCATTTCAATAACAGATGCCGTTAGTTTGGTGGGCATTCGATCCTTGTCAACCCAATCGAACACTTTATTCACAGCGGTTTAGGGTAAAACAAACTAGAGATTGTATCTATCGTACCAGGAATGCAGGGTCGGCACTTTCCTGTCGAATATAATAAAAGTTCAAAAAGAGGAGATCAAAACTTTAAAAAATAATTATTAAATATTTCAGCTATTAATAACTAATATTGAATTTTTCTTTTTTATTTTGTCTACGCTTTTTGTTGACTTCATTTTTGTTGATTTCGACAAAATACTTGAATTTTTATTTTTTATTTTATTTTATTTTTTCCAGCATTTGTTGGAGAATTATATTGGGGCGGCATTGCTTTCTTGGTTTGGTATCTAGCATGTATCTCATTTCAAATTTGAATTTCCTACTTTTATAATAAAAATTTGGTGATAGTATCGATGAATCAAACCGTACAAAAGGAACTAAATTTCAAAATCTAAAATTTTTATTGGAATATAAATTACAAAATATTCTTCTAATAAGTACTTCATGATGATTTCTGAAGTTAGAACTATCTGTAGTTTTTTGCGAGATTTTAGATACTTGGAGCTTGCTAATTTTAGATACTTGTTGCTTCGTGTTTGAGGAACTTGGACATGCGTGTTCGAGAAAATTGGAGGTGGACCGCCTGTTTCTAACGTCGAGTAAAACTAACGTCTATCTATAAATCTATGTCATTTCAATTACATTCATCAACACCTATTGTACTCGAAATATATTACAATTTTGATAATGATCGAATTTAGATAAATAATTCTGATTTTAATTTCCAAAATTTCTACTAGAAAATGGTGAAAGTGGTTCTGAATCGAACACGATGGCTATTACTAAATGAGCGACAAAAGAGGAGGTCGGTGATTTCAAAAATATTTATTAAAAATTCGGCCATTAATAACTTAAAAATTATTAAATAATTATTACAAATTTCCGGCATTTTATTTGGGAATTATTTTCTGCTGACCCTGCCTTCTTGGTACGGTATGCAACGACGCTAGCGTGCGAGCTTAGAACGAAGAGCCCGAGAGCGGAGAGCGGGGATTTGGAGAGCCTAGAGCCTAGGATCCATCTGAATTTTGGAAATGACACTAATTTTAGAAAATAAATTTCTAAATATAGTTTAGTTACTATTTATAGTAAATTTTGGTACCATATGACTGCTGATCCTATAACCGTGGGGTAGGACTTAGTAGAGTAAAATGTTTAGAGTCAATCTTAAAGGAATGGATAATTATAGGGTAGATGTCTTTCTGTCCTCTACCTACTCCTTGGGCCCAGCCGACCTCGCTACTGCTTCTACGTCGTGGGAGCTGGAGTACTCACCTAACCAAGTCTATACCCTGACTAGCTATTCCATGAGCTTATGACTACTTACTTACCATGTCTTCCCTGATCAGGCAGCCTTGCTGGCTTGTTTTTGGTCTCAGTTATCTCCATACAATTACGCAGACTAACAGAATAGGTGGATAAATATGTAGTATTTTATTTTTTGCTTTTTGTTTAGTACATAGTTATAGTGGTCAATCATACCGAGAAGGTACTTCAACAAATTCGAAATAGGAGATGAGCTATTCAAAATAGGAAGCTACTGCTTCTAAGTCTAGTCTCCCCGTCTAAACACCAAGTGTGACTCATTCTTCAATCCTCAGTCTTGATGATTCCAGCAGCGAGGAGAATTTTTTTAACCTCATCCAAGCTGAGAGTGGGAGCATGGATGTACGTGTCAACTTTATAGTCCAGCTTGCAAAAGAATCGAAAGATATAGTAGAGGTGTTTGCAGTTGACGTACTGGCCACGTCTCCCAACAGCTGCAGAATTCATGCTAGCGTAATGTGGGCACGTACATGACGGAAAATTGCACAATGTGATATTGTACAAATTATCTTCGGGCTCGACCCCGGACTGAAGCATGATGATGGCACCAAGCCCGGGGTACGGGAGGAGGTTTAGGCGGATAATAGTTGCCTTGACGTTTTGTGCACTCTTCCATTGATTCCGGTGAGCTTCCATGGGAGCCTTGGTGTTTCGTCGCACGTTTTTGCCGTTTCGAGAAGATGGGACCCTGTCAGCATGTAGAGGTCTTGGGTGAGTCCAGATGATGGGCTCAAACACCTTGGAGGTCGTAAAGAGGCGTCGAGGCGAAAGGGCTGTAGTGGACTCAAGACGAAACCCGGCTTCCTAGAGCTCTAGGATCTCCGAACGTGTGAGGTTTGTTCGTGAGAGAACGGGCCAAACGTCTGGGATGTCTGGGCGGTCTATGACGAAGTAGCGCTTCGGCCCCATGACACATCGTGCGATTTGGTCAGGACAGAACCAAAAATCAGCAGTTTGGGGTTTGGTCCCTTTGTATTCCGTCCTAGTGCCTCGATAGGTTGGAGCAGCTGTGGCCTTGCCGCCCTTCGCAATCAACATTTTGCACTTGTTCCCATTCCCCGCTTGTACTGCATGACACTGCTTTCTGGACTTGTGCGATATCCTTGCAATGTGCCATTTCGAGGTGTCACAGTCAGTCTCCAACACCCTAGTCGTGAATGGTACCGGAGATGTAGATCTTGGTGATTGCTCCAAGTTCAATCGGGCAGCGGCAGATCATGTTTGGACACGAGGATGCAAGAAGTTCACCTTGTCGGGGCGATGAGAATCTCCCTCACAACCCACTGGCATGTCGAGCTTTCTCTTGACCGAGCCAAACACCTCTTCTCCTTCCAAGTGTGGAACTCGAGTAGAAATCTCCGCAGCCCCAGGCATGTTGTTTATTGCTTCAGTGATCTTCTTGCCATCATGCGATGCCATAGCCCTCTTTAGTTTAAGATCGTGCTTGGACGGACCAGTTCCAGACGGACCTCCACATAAGAATGTCCTATAGTTGGTCATTTGCATGAAGGCACGGGCCCAATCATCCGTAGTGGCGACAAAGAGGTCCGAGCCTCGCTTCCCGGAGGCTTGCATCCACTTATTGTGAACGGTCTCTGCCAGGTTGCAGGTTGGGATGTCTGCGAGTTCATCTGCAGTAAGATTCTGCAAAAACAAATTCACACAATTTATGTTACATACGATTACTTGGATTTCACCACTACCTAAATATCTTAAAAATAAAACCGGAGTGGTAATAAATAACTCAATAATGGCACCAGCCTCTTCCAAACCCCGCACCTCTTGAGTGGTCTCGGTCCTGAGACCAGTATCTGAGCCTCCCAGGTCTCCAACCAATGGCGCCATGGAACCATGGCACATCTGAACCCACGGCGACCAAGGCATCGTGGATGGACTTCGAAACATCGATCTGATTCCAAAAACCGCACCCCTCGAGGGTGGTCTCTGCCCCGAGACCACAATCTGACCCTCCTAGTTCTCGAACCAAATGCAGCATGGAACCATGGCACAAGTGACCCCACGGCGACCATGGGACCCTGGATTGATATGGCAACAGCCCACTGTTTCCAAAACCCGCACCCTTGGACAATGGTCTCGGCCCCGAGACCACTATCTGACCCTCCTAGTTCTCGAACCACGCATGCCATGGAACCATGGCAGAACGTAATCCATGTCCACCGTGGCACCAATGATTGACATTGCAACAGCAAACTGTTTCTAGAACCCGCACCCTTGGAGAGTGGTCTCGGCCCCGAGACCACTATCTGACCCTCCCATTTCTCGAACCACGCATGCCATGGAACCATGGCAGAACCTAATCCATGTCCACCGTGGCACCAATGATTGACGTTGCAACAACAAACTGTTTCTAGAACCCGCACCCTTTGAGAGTGGTCTCGGCCCCGAGACCACTATTTGACCCTCCCGGTTCTCGAAACACGGAAGCCATGGAACCATGGCAGATTCAAATCCACGGCGACCATGGCACCAAGATTTGACATGGCAACAGCAAACTGTTTCAAGAACCCGCACCCTTGGAGATTGGTCTCGGCCCCGAGACCACTATCTGACCCTCCAAGTTCTCGAACCACGCATGCCATGGAACCATGGCAGAACCTAATCCATGTCCACCGTGGCACCAATGATTGACATTGCAACAGCAAACTGTTTCAAGAACCCGCACCCCTGAAGAGTAGTCTCGGCCCCGAGATCACAATCTGACCCTCCCAGTTCTCGAAACACATATGCCATGGAACCATGGCAGATCCAAATCCACGGGGACCCTGGCACCAAGATTTGACATGGCAACAGCGAACTGTATCCAAAACCCGCACCCCTGGAGAGTTTTCTTGGCCCCGAGACCACTACCTGACCCTCCTAGTTCTCGAACCACATAAGCCATGGAACCACGGCAGAGAGACACCCATGGTAACCGTGGAACCGAGGACTGACATCAAACAGCAACTTGTTTCCAAAACACGCACCCCTAGAGAGTGCTCTTGGCCCCGAGACTACTATCTGACCTTCGAAGGTCTCAAACCAAATGCGGCATGGAACCGTGGCACAAGTGATCCCACGGGGACCATGGGACCCTAGATGGACATGGCAACAGCCCACTGTTTCCAAAACCCGCACCCCTAGAGAGTGGTTTAGGGTCCGGAGCCAAAATATCTGACCCTCGAAAGTCTCAAACCAAACACGCCATGGAACCATGGCACAAAGGGTCCCACAGAGGTGAAGAGAGAGAGTGCTTTTTATATTTTACCGTTTCCATGAAACCGCCCCATTGACGGTAGCGAAAGTGCCAGAAGGCCAACCAATCTTCCAGCTCGCAAATCGCATCTTCACTGGCAGCACCGGACGAGTACCACCACGCTCTCAACTCAAGATACATCCTGTCAGCTTCGTCCATTGTTTGAGCGTCTTTATATTGCTTGCATAGCCTTATGTGTTGATTCTGGAAGTTCTTGGCGATCAGCTTCTCAGTGTGCTTGTGCATGCTCGTTGCTCAGTGGAATAGACAAGTCCTTTCACGGTCTACCATGGCCACGGAAGGATTGCCCGAGCCGTAAACAATGCGAACCGCATTGAAATTTGCTTGTGCGCTGTCGCACATGAACCCTTTGAAGTTAGGATTTGTAACGCCGTTGTTGTCCATTACTTTGTTCAGGCAGCGCCAGAATATAAGCTCGCCCTTAGTGCCTTCCGTTTGCATGTCGCATACAGCGATGGTCATCACCTTGCAGTAGGTGGAATCATAGACATGGCAGGCAATGGTGGTCCATGGCTTCACTCTCTTCACGTGGTCGAACATGACAAAGCAATTCTGAAGGTCTCCACCAGGTTGCATCCTTCTTACGAGGTCGACGCCACTCCCGGGGCCATGAACGAGCATTTTGAAAAGATATACCTTTTCTTTTCCTTGGCCTGGGAATACACTGTCGTGAATGAACTCGATCTTCGAATGCCGCTTCATGTCCAGAATTTGATCAATCTCGCCTTTGCCTTTTCCTTGGGCGCGGAAGGTTGCAATCATGTTCCGAACGTTGGGAGAGCTGAGCATGCAAAACTTGTCCATCACCTTGTCTAATTCTTGTCCTTCCAGCATCTTCTTTGGGCCAGGCCCACTGTGGACAAGAAACGTCTCCAGAAACTCCTTGCTGGCTGCAAGGGCAATGGCCGAGTTCTTGGCGGAGGGAGTCTTGGCGACCTCCGATGCGATCAAGCCGGTGATGGTCTCCATGGACTCCCAGACTGTCCTTCGGCGACAGGATGTCGATGATAGCCCAGATGGATGCATGCACGGGACATGTCGTTGACGTTGAGAACGTAATACACCCGCGCTGTGCAAAAGTCGCGACATGATGGGGCTTCCTTGCAGACTTTACACACAATGGAAGAATCTGGAGGAGGGCTTTGACGAACACTGAACGGGAAGTTAGTTGTACGCGTCCACTCTGTCTGATTCTTTTTAGACGTTCTAGCAAGATAGTCACAGTCTTCGTTGTCGCATCGCAAGTGGCCAACGCACGTCGACCTCCTGAACTTCAAACCGAAGCTGTTGTGGATGTTGGACGTCGTGGTGCGGCACCATGTGTGGCCGTCATAACGCTTGTCCATTCCCTCCATGCTTCGGGCTCCGGAAGAGTGCAAGCGTCCACGACATGGTGGTAACTCGAAGACCACATCCCCGTCAAAGTGGGAGGGAAGGAACTGCACCTTGTGATATTCTATGCAGTCAAAGTCTATGTGAGCAAGTTCATTCCGAGAGCCAGGAACACTGGACAGCTTACGCAGACATTGCATTACACTAGGACAATTCTGTGAGCTACTAGGATATAGAGGGGGGAGAGAGAACGAGGAAGAGGATGGACTATTGGCGGGGGTGCGGACAGTAGGTGGAGTCGCAACAATGGGAGCTGGTTCATTCAAGTTTGGGAGTTGCGAGAGCCGTGATGGTGTTTCCCCCTCCGATTCACTGGACAACTCAATGATAGGGTCTAAAGTCTCACGTTTCACGTTACGAAGATTGACCATAATATCTGCAACGGAACGAGTTGGATCTGTAGAATGCCTACTATCGCGACGTGAGAGAGGTAGCTCTACAGTGGAAGTATCTGAGGCAGGGGCTAAAATCTCTGTAGATGCAGCGAACTGCTGCGGGGTGAGACCGTATGCTCTGTACTGACCAGGATGGAGGAGCCAGTAGTAACCCTCGTCCTCTGTACATCTAGACTGTAAGATGCCTTCTTTGACTAGTCCCCACTTCTCTAGGACCTCCTCTTCGACCATGATGGAGCCTTCTGCTAGTCCGAACCGAATGTAGAGAAGGTTAGAGGTGACTTTGACAAAGCCACTTTCACCTACTGGCAGAACTAGTGGGACCTCCTCACCTCTGACGGAAATGCTGGCCATGGGAAATATCGGGGTAGAGAGATACTAATGGTATAAGGGAGAGAAACAAATCTGCAATGGAGACACAAGGAGAGTAATTGTGAGGGACATTGAATTTGGGTTGAGTATATAACACGATGTCGATTGCTAGGGAGTGACTATAATCAGAGTCACAGTAGAAATTAAAAACTAGACGGTGAGAGAGGTCTAAGATTGGAGCCGCCTTGCAACTGACATCAATTTCAATATAAACATATGACTAATCTAAACAACGTCAGAGTGTTTTACGGCACTACCTAAATAAAATTGAGACGGTCTAGGGTGTGCCACATGCATCAGCTCGCAGTTCAAAATTCAGGAGTGGATGTAATGAGACTGGGAAGAATCTGATTTGGCGTGGACGTAGTCATGTAGCATATAAAGTGATGTAATATTCAAGAACAGAAGTTGTCGTTGAGTATTATTTATACTGGGAAGACAAACCAACAGTCTTTAAGAAAGTGCAGTTTTTTGTAGGACTAATCTATGTGCACCCGAAGTCATAATTACAATTGAATAAAGAAAAAATTAATTATGGTATCTGCAAATTAATCTTTGTGCTAAAAACTCTTGTTGAATACAAGGATGTTTTATGTTCAATCATAGAAATCTAAGCTGCACCCTCCACTAATGAAGCTCGGAAGTCTTGTCAATGACCCGGGGATTAGGTGGGCATGGTGTTTGGAACGGAATCCCAAAACGGAGGCTTGGGTTCATCGTCAAAGAAGTCCTGGACGGCAGCTGCAATCTCTTCAGGCACAATTGGAACTCCCTCACTTTCGAGGGTGCAAGGATCGGGGAGTCCCAACAGTTGGCAAACATAATGAGACCACATGAGCCTCCAGACAAGAGGATGTCGAGGGAGAGAGTCCCAAATTCTACACGGGACGCGGTAGAATCGAAGAACATCTTTGTCTAGCAAAATGTTTGCGAGGTCAATGTTGAAGTCTTGAACATATGGAAATTCACCCATCCACAGTTCCACTGCACCCTGCAAGCTATCGATGGCATTTGTCATCTGCACCAAACATCCATTCCTTGACACAACGGGATAGTCTTCTTTGCTTCGCATCTCCAATCTCCCGATGGATTCCAAGTCAAGCACTTCCTCTAAGCAGCGGTCTTCCAAAGGATCCATGACTCTCGTTGAGACTTAGTGGCGACGGATTTTTGAGCGTTTACAACAGCGTTGTAGGCAATGAAAACGAGTGTAGAAGATAAGATATAGGAATTTGAACATAGTTACAGTTATACTGTCTCTGCTGCGCACTGGGATCTGACTAAATGTGTCGAATTCAATGTATGAGATTAGCATCTGACAATTCATTGACACTGCGAGATCCTAGGCGTGGTCGTAGGCTACAATATATAGTTCGATCAAAGACGGCGCAATCAGGATATGTAGATCGTTGAATTACATTCTAAAGCAAGCGTCCGTAATTCATAAAAGCTTGCATATCATGAGTATGTCAGTGACAGCTGACACCGAGTATGCGAGTTCTCTTGAAAGGCGTCAATACTAAATAGTGAGGTAGTCGACCAGATAGGACTCCCTACTTACTATAGAACAATTCAAGATATTCAAAATTATTTGAAATTAGAGCGGCAAACCACTAGTCTCTTGCACGCTTGAGTTACAGTGGAAGAAAGAATTAGTTGTGACATAGCTGTGACGCTTTGATGGACTGCAGGGACTGGAACATAAATAGCGCAGCGTGAACTCGTTTTCGTCACGACAGTTTTAGGCTATGCAGATACTAGAGTTTAAGGATGTTCGAGATTGATCTATGCAGATGCGGGACGATAATTGTTCTCACAACACAGAGATCGCGGTTGGGCCGAGGAGAAGAAAGAAACGAGGGAAGCTACTATATTCAAGGAGACGTGTTTTGCAACGTTCGAGGATGAGATCCACCAAACACATGTCACGTCTGACTGCTGTCCAGGAACTCGTGGGGGTGAGGATTGATTTCAGTGGAGAAGAAGTGACCAATTTGGCGAGTTTGCATGAAGTTGTCGCGGCGGTAGACGCGACGCAGGCAATCATCGAAGACAGCGTCAAAGCGGTGAAGTGTACCGCTACACAATCAGCCGTAAGACACTATCCATTAATTAAAGATGCTAAACCTATTAGAGAGACTGATGCTTATTTCTGACTCATCTATGCATTTGAATGGACTAGAGAGGGAGTTGGATGCATAATGCACTACATAAACACCATGCAGTGCGACACATAGGCCCAACCACAGAATGTAGACCTCCAGTGTCCATCATATAAAACCCCTAGACCCATTAAGATTCAATAAAATTATATCGATAATGGTTCACTCTAAAACATAGTAAACCCTAAACTGAAATGACTATATAATGATAGGAACCTAGCTAGAAGGTCATGTTTCAGTCAAGATACTTAATGGTATGGCACCCGACCAGGAATAGGTCAGGGTCACCACAGTTTAATTAGGGTTGACAACTGGATCAGGGTATAGAGACAGCCACTCCCAGCCCGTACACGGCGACCGCCTGTTTATCTTGGTCACTGGATCCACTCCGCGTCCGCATGTTTTTTCGTGGTCGCCGTGGTGTTTTGTGGTCGCCGTGGTCGCCGTGGTCGCCGTGTATTATCGTGGTCGCCGAGGTTTTATCGTGGACTCTAGATGTACGGGATGGAGAAGTGTCGCAACGGAGCAAGATAGCGACCTCGGTGGATTCTTCAAGGCGACTTGCTTTGAAGACTCATCGATGTAGCACGTAGTCTTAAACCCTAACCAATAAACCCTAAACCCTCACTTACGTTTTGCCACTGCGCACACGATTTTCCACTGACAAATCTAGAAAGCAATGGGGAGGACAAGAGGAGAGGCAACGCGCGTAAGAGGGACAGACCCACCGGCTGAATATCTCATGCCCCAGGTATGATCCCCCAACTCTGCTATTCTGAATTCAAATGAAGTCATGTCAATCCCTGCAGCCATGGTCACCATGGGTTAGGTTTAGGCATGGATCGAAGGCTTATGTGGTTAGAGAACTGTGAGGGTCAGATTGTGGTCTCGGGGCCGAGACCAATCTCCAAGGGTGCCGGTTCTTGAAACAGTTTGTTGTTGCATTGTCAATCCTTGGAGTTAAGATCGACATGGACTAGGTTCTGCCATAGTACCATGGCATACCTGGTTCGAGAACTATGAGGGTCAGATAGTGGTCTCGGGGCCGAGACCAATCTCCAAGGGTGCGGGTTCTTGAAACACTTTGCTGTTGCAAAGTGTATCCACGGTGCCAAGGTGGACATGGATTAGGTTCTGCCATGGTTCCATGGCATATGTGGTTCGAGAACTGGGAGGGTCAGATAGTGGTCTCGGGGCCGAGACCACTCCCCAAGGGTGCGGGTTCTAGAAACAGTTTGCTGTTGCAATGTCAATCCATGGTGCCAAGGTGGACATGGATTAGGTTCTTCCATGGTTCCATGGCATATGTGGTTCGAGTACTAGGAGGGTCAGATAGTGGTCTCGGCCCCGAGACCACTCCCCAAGGGTGCGGGTTCTAGAAACAGTTTGCTGTTGCAAAGTCAATCCATGGTGCCAAGGTGGACATGGATTAGGTTCTTCCATGGTTCCATGGCATATGTGGTTCGAGAACTGGGAGGGTCAGATAGTGGTCTCGGCCTCGAGACCACTCCCCAAGGGTGCGGGTTCTAGAAACAGTTTGCTGTTGCAATGTCAATCCATGGTGCCAAGGTGGACATGGATTAGGTTCTTCCATGGTTCCATGGCATATGTGGTTCGAGAACTGGGAGAGTCAGATAATGGTCTCGGGGCCGAGACCACTCCCCAAGGGTGCGGGTTCTAGAAACAGGTTGTTGTTGCAATGTCAATCCATGGTGCCAAGGTGGACATGGATTAGGTTCTTCCATGGTTCCATGGCATATGTGGTTCGAGAACTGGGAGGGTCAGATAGTGGTCTCGGCCCCGAGACCACTCCCCAAGGGTGCGGGTTCTAGAAACAGTTTGCTGTTGCAAAGTCAATCCATGGTGCCAAGGTGGACATGGATTAGGATCTGCCTTAGTTCCATGGCATATGTGGTTCGAGAACTGGGGGAGTCAGATATTGGTCTCGGGGCCGAGACCACTCCCCAAAGGTGCGGGTTCTAGAAACAGTTTGCTGTTGCAATGTCAATCCATGGTGCTAAGGTGGACATGGATTAGGTTCTTCCATGGTTCCATGGCATATGTGGTTCGAGTACTAGGAGGGTCAGATAGTGGTCTGGGCCCCGAGACCACTCCCCAAGGGTGCGGGTTCTAGAAACAGTTTGCTGTTGCAATGTCAATCCATGGTGCCAAGGTGGACATGGATTAGGTTCTTCCATGGTTCCATGGCATATGTGGTTCGAGAACTGGGAGAGTCAGATAATGGTCTCGGGGCCGAGACCACTCCCCAAGGGTGCGGGTTCTAGAAACAGTTTGCTGTTGCAAAGTCAATCCTGGGTGCCATGGTGGACATGGTGTAGATTGTGCCATGGATCCATGGCATTTGTAGTTCGAGAACTGGGAGGGTCAGATAGTGGTCTCGGGGCCGAGACCACTCCCCAAGGGTGCGGGTTCTAGAAACAGTTTGCTGTTGCAAAGTCAATCCATGGTGCCAAGGTGGACATGGATTAGGTTCTTCCATGGTTCCATGGCATATGTAGTTCGAGAACTGGGAGGGTCAGATAGTGGTCTCGGCCCCGAGACCAATCTCCAAGGGTGCGGGGGTGGAAGTACGCTAGACCACATGCAGTTTTGGCAAAACCCTGTTGTACTATCGGGCGCTTAGAGTACTATATTGTACTTCGTGTACTTCCGCACGTTTGATCTACGCCGTTCGTTATCGATCGTGAGTGAGGAGTGGATCGATCTGGATCCGCCAATGAGGATCGTGGGTACTGACAGAAAGTGTCAGTACTATCCATGCGGTTTATGGCGTCGACTTGGCACTTTGCCAGATTTAAAACTTTCATGTTGGCGGGAGTGACGTCGAGCCTTGGTGGCAGAATCCAGATTTGAATTGAAGAATCAGAATCCTAGGGGTGAACCTGACCACGTGGCCTTATGGCACTCGGTCATTCATGTTGTGGAAAGTCATCCATGTCGTGAAAATCACATATTCGTTAAAGAATTTTGGGCTATGTAAACACCCATTTCATTAAAAGTGCACAATAGCATGTGCACTTTGAATTTTGGTCAAAATTTGCTTTTGGTTAATTGGAATACGTAAAAGTATTACTGAAAATGATTCGCAAGTTTTTTTATAAGTTTTTATTTTTATTTTTACATTGAATTGATGCTACCATTTCCAATACGACAAATACTTATTCCAAATGAATTAATTCATAAAATAAAATAAAAAGGTTAGGCATATGCCTAACTGTCATCACTTGTAATTGTCAATTAAATTTTTGAGACGGACATAAATATGCATAACCTTTCATAACTTGCAACGTTACAAAATAATTACATCTCACTACTACATAAAATCTATCACCAAGTAGTCTTTTAAGATTGTGATTCAGTATTTCTCAAACCTAAGCTAAATACATCTTTCCCAAATGGAATAAAAGATGATCTATTGATAAACTCCTCAAACAACATTTAACCCAGCTATAACTTCAACATGAGCTTGATCATCGAGACCTATTGCATTTGAAGTTGTTGAAGGGCCACCAAATATTTCACCTGGTCCAATTGGTACATTTTCCTCCCTTCTATATCAATATTTGGAACTTCTTCACGTGTATTCCAACCTTCTCCATCAAACCATAGATCAAAATCTGGGAAATACTTACATTCATGTGCATTGAAACCATTGCGCTAATGTTTCAAGAAAATAAACATAAAAGGGTTAGGCATACGCCTAAACCCCTATCACTACAATTATTTTTGAAAATTCCAAGTATTGGGGGGAGGGGTTTAGACATATGCCTAACCTTCCACTGTTTATTTTTTTTCAAATTAATCAAAGTGATGGGGGTCAGACGTTTGCCTAACCTCCATCACTTGCAATTTTAAATAATAATTGAAGTGATAGGGTTTAGGCATATGTTTAATTGTTCCATAACTTGGTATTTTAACAAATAATACAAATGATAGGGATTAAGCGTGTGCTTGACTCCCAACACTAGGAATTTTAAAAAATAATCAAAATGATAGGGGTAAGGCATATGCCTAACCCATCACTTTATATTTTAAAAATTAATTGCAAGTGATTGGGGAGTTAGGCATATGCCTAACCCGCATTACTTGCAATTTCAAAAATTAATTGAAGTGATAGGGGTTAGGCATACGCCTAACCCTTCCATCACTTGGTAATTTAACAAATAATACAAATGATAGGGGTTAGGCGTATGCTTGACCCCCAATACTAGGAATTTTAAAATAATCAAAGTGATGGGGGTAAGGCAAATGCCTAGCCCCATCACTTGGCACTTTAGAAAATAATTGCAAGTGATTGGACGGGGGGGGGGGGGGGGGGGGGGAGTTTAGGCATATGCCTAACTTCTCATCACTTGCAATTTTTAAAATTAATTGCATTAATTGCAAGAGCCACAAGCTGGGCGCCCTGGTACAAGGACCTGCCATTGCCGAAGATGAAATCCACGGTGCCCATGACGTAGCAGTTCCAGAAGTAATGGCAACCACGGTGATCGTATAGTGTGTCCTGGTGCCCGTAGAATCGGCACCTGTAAAACGCCGCCTTGTCGCCACTGATGCGCAGCGCCACCGCTTGCTGCGCCACCGCTCCTGGCTTCTGCGCCGGTGCAGAATTCTACACTCCCCCAGTTAATTAAACCCCCAATTAAACAATGCATACATGAACAACCCATCTCATCCAACAGCTTTCCGATCTCCTGTTCTGTTCTTGCATGGATGGACTGACAGAAGAATTATTAAATGCTAGATGGATTGATTGCGAGAGTTGTGATCGGTCCATTAACTACATACCATACAAAAATCGAGAGTGTGATTGGGTCGCATGAAATTGAATTATACATGAAACTGTAGTTTGAAGTGTGCTTTTAAGGGTCTGGACTGAAAGTGATATTGTTACCATGAAAGTGATATTGTTTGCGACGAAATAGTTGGAGTTCACGGCAACAGTAGCGCTGTGCATAGTCCTGAGTTTCCGGCCTTTACTATCGCGAGAACTCGCCGTGTCGTTCCACACTATGATCGTGTGTCGGTGCGGGTCGCCTGTCAATGTAACATGGGGCCTGCTTCGTTTGATTTCTACTTTCTCTCTGCAATCAATGATCGATGCCAGCTGACACTTTCAGACTTGCAACAGTTTACAGATGATCTAGGCTAGGCGTTCAAACCTAGGATTCATTGCGAGGGTACATTTGGGAAGAATTGAAGGATACCAGACGTACCTGAAGACGCCGGCGCCGATAACGATGTGGATGCGGCACTTGTTTCGTCGGGGCAACGATTCGATGGCCGCTTGGATGGTCTTGAAGCATGGACACAGATTAGCAATGGCGGGGTGGTATTTGGAAACCCTAACTAGGTAAGAAAATGTGTATAATGTTAGGGTTGAAGAATTAATACATTCATCCAACTGTAGTGTTTGAACATTCATCTTCAGTATTAGAATTTATTACAATCTCATTTTTTATACACAACAGAGCAATGAATATGAGTTATAACTTAATTTGTAATATGAGTTGTGCTTTGTAATGCGGCTATTGGCCGTGACATTCAGAATGAGGATTTAGGTGATTTGTTTCTTTGTGTTTGTTTGTTTGTTTGAAATGTTTGTATGTAACGTTGAGAACTTGAGATCTGCCCAACCAACAAAATTGTTTCGATGCTTTTGGACATACAATGTAAAAGTATGTCATTATTATGACAAAACTTACTCAAATTTATAGTGACAGAACTTACTAAAACATAGATAAATTTATAATGACAAAACTTACTCGGATATGCTTGACAACAGGAGGTGCAGAAATGTCAGTTCGCAAAATTTGGACCTATGGTGTGAAACTTATGGATTTACAATCAAATTAAAATTTTATTTGAAGTCCATTGCAAGTGTTAGGAGTTGGGCATGTGCCTAAACCTCCTATATTATACTCTCCTTAGAAACTGTAAGAGCTGAAGGGTTAGGCATATACCTAAACCTTCCATGTTTTATTTATTTTTTAAATGAAGTATTAGTGGGTCAGGCACATGCCTAACCCTCATGTATTTTATTTTGTTTGAAATTGTAAGTGTTACTAGGGGGTTCGGTATAAGCCTAACCCTTTAATATTTTATTTTTCTATAAAATCCAAGTGTTTGGAGGTTAACATATGTATGACCCTCCCATATTATATTCTGCTATAGAATGAAATTGTTGGGGGTTAGGCATATGCCTAACCCTTTTTAAAAAAAAATCCAACTGTTAAAAGGTTAGACATATGCATAACCTCTCATCACTTGGTATATTAAAAATTAATTAAAGTGATAGGAGTTAGGCGTATGTTTAACCCATCACTTAGTAGTTTATATAATGATTGTAAGTCATATAGGTACTAGAAGAAATCTTGTTCGATGTGACATGTTTTTAATAATTAAATGTTCATTATGACTTAATTTTTAGTGACTCAAAATTAATTTTGAGTCACAAAAGACAAGTCACAATGGACATGTAGTCATTGAAAAATGTCACATTGAACAAGATTTATATTAGTTGGGGGTTAAACATATGCCTAACCCCCATCACTTAGTAGTTTACATAATAATTGCAAGTGATGGGGGTTTTAGGCATATGCTTAACCCCATCACTTGCAATTTTAATAATTAATTGAAGTGATGGGAGTTAAGCCTATGCCTAGCTCTTACCACTTGGTATTCTAGAAAATAATTGCAAGTGGGGAGTTTAGGCATACGCGTAAGCCCTCATCACTGGGTATTTTAAAAATTAATTAAAGTGATGGAAGGTTAGGCATATGCCCACCTCCATCACTTAATATTTTACATAATAATTGAAAGTGATGGCGGGTTACTTTCAATTATTATGACTTGTAATTTTTAAAATTAATTAAAGTGATAGGGGTTAAACATACGCTTAACCCTCATTACTTAGTATTTTAACAAATGATTCAAGTGATATGGGTTAAACATATGCATAACCCCCATCACTTGATATTTTAACAAATAATTCAAGTGATAGGGGGTTAGGCGTATGCCTAACTCTCGCATATTTTATTTTGCTATATAATAGAAGTGTTGGTGGATTAGGCGTATGCCTAACCCTCTAGCATTTTATTTTGTTGGAATTTTTAAGTGTTGGAAGATTAGGCTTATGCCTATCCCTTTAATTATTCTATTTTGTTGGAAATTATAAGTGTTGGGAATTACGCATGTGCCTTACCCTCAGACATTTTATTTTGTTGAAAATTGTAAGTGTTTGGGGGTTAGGCGTATGCCTAACCCTCTGATATTTTATTTTCCTATCACATCCAAGTATTTCAAGGTTAGCATATGTATACCTCGGCTCCGATATTATGTTTTGCTATTAGATGCAGTTTTTGGGGGATTAGGCATACGTCTAACCCCCTAAATCACTGTAATAATTATTTTTAATTCCAGGTGTTGGAGTGTTGGACATATGCATAACCTATTAACCTCCCATTACTTGGTATTTCAAAAATTAGTTAAAGTGATAGAAGTTGGGCGTATGTTTAACCCCATCACTTAGTAGTTTAGACAATAATTGCAAGTGATGCACCCTAGTAGAAATATTGTTCAATGTGATAGGTCTTTTATAACTAAATATCCGTTCCAGTGACTTGTCTTTAGTGACTCAAAATCAATTTTGAATCACTACAGACAAGTCACAACAAACATTTAGTCATTAATGAATGTCACATCAGACAAAATTTGTACTAATGGAGGGTTAGGCATATAGTATATGCATGAAAACATATAAAATCTACAACACTCCAAAAGCATAAACCTAAACTCTAAAAAATCTAAAAACATAATTTGAAAAAACTTAAATAACTGCATGGAGGTTAAACTTTGCCAATGGTTAATTCAAGAATTACATTATTTTTCGGCATATATTTCCAGAGCATATTTATGCTTTTCTCATTCATACACTGTCCTACCAAAAAATTTACAATGTGCAATTTTAGAAGGGCATGTGCACTTTTAACGAAATGGGTGTTTGTATTTGTTACAACTTCTTGATTTTTTTAGATGAAGTTTAGATGAAATACTGTTTCAAACAAGTGATTGGATTTTTAAAATATATTCCACTGATAAACAATGATCTAAAATATGAATGAATTATAATATAATGTAGTACAAATGACCTCTTAACAAGCAATGTGGGGCCAAAAATGCTTGTATAATTGTCAATTTTGCTAGCATAGAAAAAGTATGGTTGAGATAGATAAGAGAATGCACTCTAAAATATTATATGATGTTATTTTGATTTTATGTATGATACATGACCTTAATATGTCCTTGTTGTATGTACACTATACACCATATTAACCCCTAACTGCCTAAGCGTCCATTTTTGGACGATGTACAGATTTCATCCATAATTTCTCATCCGTCATGCACTTTTAGCAGTGTGGAATTTTTACTGTAGATTCTATGGGAAGTTAGCTTCATGCATATGTGATCCGATTAGAAAGGGGATGATTTGTGAAATTTTTATGCCTCATTTCATGTTGTAGTGATTCACCCAAAATTTTGAAGATTTCAGTGTAAAAGTGCTCTAAAAAAAGTCAACTCATAAAATTAAGCAACCAAAAAATCTCCAAAAATCACTACACTTAGAGTATTACATTTCAACCAATCACAAAGAATTTCATCCTTAGATTGTCAATATCTTATTTGTAATTGAATTACAAAATAATTTAGAATTTCACGTTTCAAATTTTATACAAAATTATTGGTAATAGCAATCATAGATCTAACCGTATGGATAGAATCTAAAATTCATAATGTACAACTTTTATTTATATATCAAGTTCAAAATATCCCTCTAAGTTGCATTTTATAATGCATCTTTGCAAAACTGCCGAATTTGGAGAGGGCTCTAGGCATTTAGGGGTTAACACTACACACCAAAATCCACTAACAGCATTAATATGAATTTGCAATGAAACTTTTTGTGTCTAGATGGTTGTTCACCAAAATCAATTACATGAGCAACACTAAGAATATTGAAATCAAACCCCTTTTTTGATCCATATGCAAAAGAGACAATTTTATGTATACAATTTCAATTTCAATTTCAAAAAGAGACAATTTCACAATGGGATGTATTTGAATACTTTGCTCAAGCACTTTGAAGGTGTTTTGTACATTAATTAATTTTTAAAAAATGCAAATGAATCTTTGTACCAATATTTTTGATATAACTAAATTTATTATAACTTGATGTTGTATAGATTACACCTTAAGAAGAAAGTATATTCAACAAAAGGTCCTTGTACTATTGTTACTATTATTAATGTATTTTGAGGCACTAGAAATTAAATTCAAGAAAAGAACCCTAGAGATTCATTACTATTTTCTAAAAATGGGGTACTAATGAGATTAGAATAGTCATAGGTCTACGGATATTACCAAAATGAAGTAAATAATTGAAAATTTTATCTTTGTTATATTAACCCGTAAAGGTCCTCACATGTTTTGTACAAGTGAAAGCCCTACAATTTGTATACTTGAATATTTATCACATTGTATGATTTATAAATTTTCATAGATGGTCGTCAACATTATATGGAGGTAGGACAAAAAATTTCAACATGTATGTATGCAAGAAATTTTAAACGTTTACAAATTTTATCATGTAAACAAGATAAAAATTCGAAATAAATATATTTTTGACAAATTTGATATCAATAATTAGATTTAAGGTAGATAAAAGATATGTTTACAAGTAGTCTAAAATGAACTATTAGAGAAATTAAAAGAAACGCATGATTGGAGCATCCTTAGAAAGCCTACTGTATTTTGGACACTAAAATTTGAGATTTCTCGACGGTGTAAAAGCTTCCTTGGATGTCAAAGTCTATTCTCCAATCAACGGTCAACATATGTTTCGTATCCGAACTTAAACATGCAATGAAAACACTAACTTCAACAAAGCTAACACACTTGTTTTTTTGGGCCTTTGATAATCTGACACCATCAAAAAAATGGATGGTTGGTCTTCTAGGGATTAATAGACTCTATTGATAATTTCTATTTCCTAAAAACGGGGTATCCATAACGATAGAATAGTCATTTCTAAAATGAAATTGAATAAAGAAAAAATTGATATTTTTTATTTATAGAAACTATTACTTATTATTTCATAAAAATGAAATACCAATAACAATAGAATAGTCATTTCTATATTAAAGTCCAAATAAATAAAAAGATGTCATTTTATTATTTATAGAATCTATTGATTACTATGTTCTAATAACAAGGTATCAATAAAAATAAAATAACTCATATAGGTCTACGGATATTACCAAAATGGAATAAATGATTGGAAATTTATGCATCTTTATTATTAATAGAACCTGGTGATAATTACTATTTTCCAAAAATGGGGTATCGATAACAACCAAATAGTCCAAGGTGGACATTTTTGAAATGGAATTAACGGTTGAAAATTATATCTTTATTATTTATAGAACCTATCAAATGATAAAAAATGGGGTTAATGAAATAAAAAAATAAACAATGTGTTGGTATTATTTATAGGTCCTATTGATTAGATTATTTTTAGAATCGAGTATCAATAAAAATATAATAGTCATAGACGGACATTATGGTTTAGGGTTTTTTAGATATAGCTAAACTTATGAGAACTTGATGTTGTATAGATGACCTCTCCAAAATAAATATTCATTGTTATATTTCCTTTTAGTATTATTAATGTATCTTGAAGTCCTTGAATAAATAAAACTCTATTGATTATTGTTTTCTAATAACGAAGTACCTAAATAAAAACAAAATATTCCTAGACGGTCATTTCTAAAATGAAATATTAGACATCTTATTCTGATTTAAACATGCAAACATTTTGGAGAAACATATAGGACCCGGGGTAATTTAAGCAATTTAGTATCGAATAATTATTTTTATTTTCGTTCGTAAAGGAATTTTAACCCTGGAATGTCATCAGGTAAGGGAAAAAAAGTTAGAATCATCCTTACACAATACGCTCATCCATAAAATTATCTATTATAAGGAACTAGCATCCAAATTTTGACGATTTCAATAAATTTTTAGTTGACTTATGCAATTTCATCCAGTTACACGCGATTTTAATTTTTTGGGTGAAGAATTTGGGACCCTAAACAAAAAATTGGCGCTTTTAGTATCTTATTTTAGAAGACTTTGTTTAGGGTATCCACTTTTGTACCCATTTTGTAAAAGTAGACGAAAAAGTAAATGGGGGTTAAGGTTATCGCGTAAATTTGTCATAAATTAAAGGTTGGTCATAAATTTCTAACATGTCAAATCATGTTGATTATGTAGTTGATGATGGTTTAGGACCGGTAATTGGGGGTATATGGGAATAGGGTGACTGCTGACCACCGGTCACCACCGTCGTTGGCCACCATCTGTAACCGGTGACCACCGGTAACCATCGTCTCTCTCATCTTGGGATGGGGAGTCCAGGTTTAGGGTTCACGCTGCAGCTTTGCGAGGGACAGAGGTCGACCGGAGCTTTGCTCACGGTTTTGCTCACGGTTGCTCACGGTTGCTCACTGTTGCTCACGCTGCAGCTTTGCCCACGGTTTAGGGTCTGTAGAGCGCTGGAGGATGGAGCGAAGGCCTGTTTAGATGTAGACGATTAGCTTGGAGGTCAAGCGCTTATAGATTTCGCGCGTGCTTTTTAGCGATGATCAGGAAGTCCAATGTGTTCGAGTAGAGGATTAGGATCAAGAAGTGTTAGGGTGTTCGAGATGAGATAGGAGTGTTTAGGGTAATGTCAGCAGAATGACAATGGCGATGATAATGGAGATGACGATGGCGGATTGGTGTGATATACGGTCGCAGTAATCATAGAGAGATCCATTAGTGTGCGCTCGGGTTGCACTGCCAGCGCTCGGAAGGTGCAGGGTTTAGGGTCCAAAAGCGTGGCGAAAGAGGGAGGGAAGCCTGGTGCGTAGAGCGACGAGGAGGAGATGGGGAATTCGGGGCAGTCGAAGAAGGCAAAGTCCGCAACGACAGGAGGGAGATCTGGTGCTAGAAGCGACAATGAGGAGGTACTGAAGTCAGCTTCCCACAGATCGAAGCCGGGAGTGGCTGAAGGAGGGAGATCTGGTGGCCAGAGCGAAGACGAGGAGGAGGTGGAGCATGTTTTGGGTAAGAGTTCTAAAATTGCAGCGAAGAGGAAGGGGAAGGGAAACGCGAGGTCAGAGAAGGTCTTCAATTGCGTTGAAGATGTGGACGAAGAAATTGAGAGGTTGAAGAAGCCCCCTCGAGAGTTGAAGAAAGAAGATTTCAAGGAGGAGTTTGGACTCCCAGCTGACGGGGACAATCCCCACCACTTTCGCAAGAATACAGTAACTGTAGAGTCTGTGCGGAAGTTGTTTGGCAAGCCATATGGCGATGGTGGACGGGCTGGGTATGGTTGGCAAAGTTGCACTGTGAAGGAGGTCGTGGATAGGGTGAAATACTTGCATCCCATTCTCTACCAGCATGGAGAGGAGGAAACCCCCAATCACATCACAGTACGCTTTGCTGAAGGGGTGACGCGTGAGTATGAAGAAGGTGGAGGCAAAGTGAGTTGGTGTGCATTTGGAGAAGACACTAACAAGCGACAGCGCAGTCGATACAAGTTAGATCGGTCAAAGCTAGAGGAATTGAGGAAGAAAGTAGCTAAGTCCAAGACTGTGGAGGGAAGGAAGAAAATCGACGTGCGAGGGAAAGAATGGCGCGGCATGAAGGTGGAGTCTGGTTGGGAGGTGAAGATGGAACGGGAGACTGAGGGCAGCGGTTTAAAGCGAGGGCTGCACGATGCTAAAATTGAGAGGGAGACCCCTGCTCGGAGTAAATCGCGGCTTGGAGAGACTGGTGAGTGGGACGGTGGTTTTGAATCCGGGATGGCTTCAGGGGTTTGCGTGTAGGATGATGCTGGTGGTGGACAAAGGGGCGGGGTGTTGAAGCAGGGTGTAGTATTGGAGCGGTTGCAAGACGTGGAGGCTTTAATGGAAGCAATTCACTTGGAACAGAAGCACATGAGAGAATTGAAGAAAGGGGCAACAGAGAGGCTTGAAGGCGACACTTGGAAGAGCAAGCAATCGGACTGGGGAATTGGCACGTTACGAAAGCAGGAGCTCCAGAAGGCGACACTAATCAAAGTGCTTGAAGAGCAAGGCCAAGATGTGTACAAAGAGAAGATCAAGATGGAAGGAATACAAGAACAACTAGCAGAGGAGGAGCTGAAAGTAGCGGCAGCAATAGAAGAGCTTCAACAGGCTGAAGCTGCCATGGAGTCATTGACAAGAGGGTTGCATTCTAGGCAATTGCAATTTGATGCCCTTGCAGCAGAGAAGTTTCAGCTCAAGACGGGAAGGAGTAGTTTGAATTTTTGGCCACGTCCCATGGTGTATTTGCCCTCGGATCCTTTGCCATCATGTGATTTTTCGGATGAAAGCAAGTTTATTAGAATTACAACTTGTAGCTTGTGTTCATTCCCATTTCCTCAAAATGACATTGTAGTATCCTCGTGTAAGCATTTGTATCACCCCTTTTGTGCTTCAGTTGTATTTGTAAGGAATTGCAAGTGTATGGCAATAGGGTGTGGCGAGTTGTCCCATCCAGAATGGCATCGCAGCTTTGGTTGGGGAGAGCCAACTACAGAGCTATCGGAGAGGGCGTTGATGCTTGGATTGGCCGAAGAACGAAGAAGAATTATGCAGGAAAGAACAGACCAAGCTAGGGCAAGGGTGCCGGGAGTTGGTAAGTTCACACTTGAATTTCTTTTGGGGTCTGCAATCGCTACATCTCCTTTGTGGTCTGCAATTCCGGCCCCGGGCTTCGGATTAGGGTACCTTAGCTCCTATCTTTGTACACTCTACGTACCTTAGTGCTTGTAAATGTCCAGCACTATATACACAAAGGTGGTCTCTGTGCAACGGGGTAGAATGTGTCCTAAAGGTCATCACAATATGTATCCTAAAGGTAACTCAGCTGTGTACTAAGGTTAACATACTATATGTCTTAAAGAGATGCTTCGAGGAAGTCCTTAGATTACTGTACATAAAATAGTACTTGGTGATTTTTGGTAGGCAGTAGTAAACATAATATGTGTGCTCCAGAGGTACTCTGAGAATTCCTTTAGATTAGTGTACATAGAACAGTACTTGGTGATTTTTGTTAGGCACTAGTATCCATAATATGTGTGCTCCAGAGATACTTAGATGATTTCCTTAGATTACTATACACGGAACAGTACTTGGTGTTATTTGTTAGGCACTCGTCATGTGCTTTTTGTATACGATGGCTAATCTTCAGGTACGCGCTCTATGTATTGCCTGTATTTCGTGTACTCCAGATGACATAGTCAATGAAAATGTACTAACGATCGAATCCGTAGACGAGAATGTACTAGACGGAGCTACAACAGGTATTTCTTGTGCATTATGTACTTTATACTAAAGGTACAACATGCAAAACAGTAATATAATAATGGTTGAAGAGTACAGAAAGTACTCCGGACTAGTACAAATGAACCGCTATTGGTAATCTAATATGAACACTACCGGTTCATTTGTACTAGTTGTATGCGTTTGTATTTTTAGTACCGTTTGTACTATGTGTATTTTAGGATTGGTACTAATCTCGTGTCTGTTATGGCAGGCTCTTCCCTCAAGTTTGCCCACCCTGTTTCAGCATTTCATAGCCCAGCTTATTTCACCGAGGGAGAGACAAGCCAGGCAGCTTGCTCGGGAAGGGATGCTGAGGCGTACGGTGGAGTTCCGTCTGCGATGGTGAAGCACAACCGTTTTCAATCCAAGGAACAAGAGAAGTTAGAGAAACGGGTAGAGCCGGTTGTGATGGACTGCTTGGAGGATGGCAAGAGCTTGAAGGGTTCTGAACCTGATTTGGAGTCTGGAGAAGAGTCATCAGGTGACGAAGACGAAGACGCCAAAATGCCCCCTCTGCATTCAAGCTTGGGCACTACTATTTCAGGTGACAACGAGGACGACAACGTTAAGGCTGAGCATGCTGCAGAAGAGCATGAAGACGACGTAGAGCCTGTCACATGTCCAATCGTGAAGTCCTGGGATTCGGCTCTTGATAGTCCCCAGGAGGCAGCCAAGGACCAGTTTTCTATACCACAAGGTGGGGATGGTGATGGGGCAAAGTTGGAAGAAGCTTTGCTATTCTCAAAGGAGTCCAGCCCATATGAAGTAGGATTCCAAATCCTAGGGCGGAATAGCCTAGAGGGGGGGTTAATGGGATTGTTGGAGGATGTACTAGCAAAAACTTCGCCCCAAGTAGACTGTGGTGATAGGGGGAAGAAAATGGATGTTTTGGAAGAAGAGGGATTGACAAAGGCAGAAGAGAAGGGGAAGGCACCGGAGCCAGAGGACGGAGCTAGGCGATCGGTGGTGCCCAAACCAGGGTCACAGTGCTTTCCGGGACGCAAAAGGCAAGACATGGGTGCCGGGAGCAATGAGAAGGGTGTGGAGGGCAGTGCACCGGGTTTGAAGGCGGGAGCAAACGAGGTGGAGGCTAGAGCAAAGGATGTGGAGGCTGGAGCAAAGGCAATGCAGGCTGGAGCAAAGGCAGTGCAGGCTGGAACAAAGGCAGTGCAGGCTGGAGCAAAGGTGGTGGATGCAGGAGCAAAGGAGTTAGGGTCTTTGCCAACGGGAGTGGAAACTGTTAGGTCTCCATTCAAGAAAAAGGCAAAGAGGGCAAAAGGTCCGCCTGTGTCGGACGATATGGAGACCGAGCACGAGTTGGCCATTGAGAATGTATACTCGGCCGAGAAGACCACTTATAAGGAGTTATCCGAGATTGTTGGGGGTAGTGGCAGTCCAAACCTTGTTCCGGAGAGTAATGTGCGGACCAGAGCACGTGCAGCTAAGGAGGTAGAGCAGGCAGCAGAGGACTCCCCTCCACTGGTCAAGGCTAAGGGAAAGAAGGGTGACAAGGGGAAGGTTGATAAGGTAGGTGGTGCTCTCTCACAGAAACGACGGAGAGGTGCCACATAGAATTAGGGCCCGAGCATGTAAAAAGCTATTTTTTTATTTTTCATTTTTGTCCATTGAGCTACGCAAGTATGCTTATTGGATAGGCTCTATAGTTTTTTCTATGTATCTTACCTCATCTGTGAGGTCCCCCCCACTGTGAAATGCTTATCTTTGAGGTTTTTGTTTACTTATGTATGTGTTGTTGGTGGTCCATGTCGGTTTGGTAGAACATGTAGATTTGGTAGTCTCATGCATTGAAATTGGAGATCAATTCACTTGGTTTTTTGGAATATGACGGGGGAAGGTTGTTTGTTGGGATGGGATCCAAACCAGGCCCAAACTTGGTATGATGCTGCAGATTTGTCCAAGGGGCTGGAGAAGATCCCTATCCATGTTGCTCAATCTGATGTTGCTATGGCTTATTTTCAGTACATGAAATCTAGTGTGGTCTATGACCAAGCCCGGGTACAGCCTACTCTTGAAAGCTTCCGGCCTGGGGACTACTGTTCATGTATCATGGAATGCTTGGGTGTGGATGCTACGTGTGCATGCCAAGCCAATTCAGAAGGTGGAGTTGCGTACAAAGAAGGAGGCATTGTGATGGATGAGTATCTTGAGCAATGCAACACCGGGGATACAAACTATTGTAAGAAAGGTGCAAGCTGTGTTATGGGAGATCAAGTATGCGAGGGTCATGTTCCTCGTATTTTCCTTAAGGAGTGCAATGTCAAGTGTAGGTGTCGTAGTGATTGTGGCAATCGTGTTGTTCAGCAGGGGATGAAGTATCAAGTAGAGGTTTTTCGTACAGCCCTTACAGGATGGGGGATTCGAGCAACTGAGTTTATACCTAGAGGTGCGTTTGTTTTTGAGCTCATAGATGAGATTTTAACAAATGCTGAGCAGATTGTTAGAAACTTTGGGGTAGTGGACGGTCAGTCGTATAGTATGCAACTTGATGCGGATTGGGCCACAGAGCGGAAGGCGGATGACAACACTGCTTTGTGCTTGGATTCCACTCACTTTGGAAATGTGGCCAGATTTTTGAACCACAGGTTAGAGTTGGCCACCATATTTTGATATTTCGGAGCTCTTGCCTTGAACTTCTTTATCATGGCCTGACCCTTGCACTTAGTCTATACAGGTGTGGAGATCCAAACCTAGTGGACATACCAGTCTCAATAGAGAGTGTGGACCGCCGCTTCTACCACGTGGCCTTCTTTACAAATCGCAACATTCAACCTGGAGAGGAGCTGACATGGGATTATGGCACAAATTTCAACAATGACGATCTGGATCTACCTACATTTTCTTGCCAATGTAAAAGTACCATGTGTAGAGACAATGCATTGCCAATTGCAATTCGAAGGTCAAACTGTAAACCACCTAGGATCAGATGACTTAGGACTTTTGTACACAATGTACACTTTTGTACACAATCTATACAAGACATAATTCCTGTGTCCCAATATAAAGAGTACCTTGTAAAATTCAGCATTGCATTGTGCTCATTTGTACACTATGTTGAACTTTAGGAGGTGCTCTTTGTATTGGGACAGAGGGAGTAATATTTTGTATAACACTTTTGTATAAAACGTATTGTTTGTATCCTTTTTGATAAATAATATGGTCTAGTGTCATCTATATACAAGTTTGAAATAATTGTAAAGTCGATAATATGTTTTATTATTATGCATTCACTCCTAATTTCAATACTATTCACATCCCTTGTCTGCAATATAGTGCCCACCCATAAGCCACAGCCAAAATCTATGACAGCCCAAAACCAAACATCTCCAGAGCAAGAGGAGATAAAGGCAGTTCTATCTAGGGCTAAGTCGAGTTAGTCGACATCCAAATCACCATGTATACGTATATCCGATTCACAGAGCGGCTGGGGGCAAATATACATCTATAGCATACATGACATAACTCAAGTATGACAAGGATTCAAATAAAAAACTTGTAGCTTTGAAAGTGAGTTTAAAAACTCATGACTATTTATTAATAGGGTTTAGGGTCGTAGTATCTAAAACTAGCTTGAATGGTACTGTTATGGTTCTCATAGTATCTATAAGTACTTCAAACTGTACTATTAGTACCAATAGAAGATTAGAAATAACCCTAATGACTTCTACACACAACGAACCAAACATAGTTAATCACCATTGAATGCCCACCACTCCCGTAAGGCATCTTCACATATCCGTTGCGTTTCACTTGACACCTTGTATACAGGGGTACCTTTTACCCTATGTGAAGCAAGAACCATGGGAAATTTGCACGCCCGAACCAGATGAACATCAACATGTGCATCGACTGCCTTGTCACAAAGTACATAGGTCTTGTCTCCACGTCCATACTTCTTGTAATACTTTGACCGGATCACTGCGTCTCCTGCCCGGAATATGCCCCCCCACGGACAAGTCATGGGCTCCTGTAACACAAACTTCTTAGCTTGACACTGAAGAATGTAGTATTCCACCCCATCTTCATTCTCTTCCTCCGCAGGTATCATGAAGTTGTCGCCAATGTCCACCAAGTCACCGACCACTTGCGAAATCCCATCGTACACCCAATTTGCTTCATTGTCCATCTCTTCGATCTGTTGTGCTACAGCACCAGCACTCAAAGGACACAGTCTCTGAACCCGCCACTCCTGCACATGCGATGAGTTCTCACAGTCAGTCCAATCACCATCTATACAAGGGATGCAAAAGCATGACAATTCACGAGTTCGAAGCATAGTAGGATCAGTCATAGAAAAACCCATAATAGAGTAGAGACTCTTGGATCCTGGAAAAGTGTAACACTTGACACTGTTGTCAGTATGATCCACCTCAGTATTTCCAATCAACCAAAAAACACGGGAAAGAGGTGAAGATTTAGTCTGTGCATAAGAGCTGACAACACGTTCTGTGTACTTCTCTTCTAGGAACTGCACCACTTGAGAAGCATTCTGTAAGGGCCTCAAAGGATTCTGGATTTGCTCAGCAGCAAGCGCCCTCTTCACCACAACCCCCGCACCATCCCATTCTCCCTTTCCATGAGCTGATTCGAAGTAGTTCCAACGCATCTTACAGCCCCCAGTGAGGGCAGGGTAGCGTGCAACAAAGTACATTGCTGTTGCGCATTTAAACTGCGCACTACAGCCGTCACTGTAGACCCAATGCTCCTCTGGAGTGAATCCATAATCGCTTAGCCAATCCCAATGCAACATTAAGCAATGTTGGACAAAAGCTGAATCATGGGCCTTATCATCGGAAATGTAGAAGTGCGTCTGCTTCATGGTCTGCTCTCCTTCCTTCCACATCGTAATGTGAACCAAGATGGTCACACTAGTACTAAAGTAGTACAAGCTTTGCACCTCGTTTTGGATGGCAAAACTGTAGTTCTCTGCATAGTCAATATGGGATACAACAACCCCCTCGGGAACATTCTTCATCATCAGCTGGCACTGCTCATCCTGCCATTGTGCCTTAAAGTTGTGCGTGATGAAGGTGGTTACGGTTTTCTCCATGTACGACAGGAATTCATGTGCAGATGTCTCCTTAAAAGCCTCTCTAAGTCGTTTCTTCACTTTTCCAGTATAAGCATCCACTCCCACCTGGTAATACTCAAAACACTTCCATCTCACGGAAAAGGTGTTAGAAGCAGACAACTCAATAGGACAAATAGGAAAGAGATGAAAACCACAGCTAGAACAATCTCCCATGAGGCATTCAAGTCTATGCCACACATCATACTCCCCTTTGGGACAAACACATGTTTCCCACATCAAGGTTATTCGCTTGAAAATATGCTCATGTGCACAGCAAATCCCCTCTCCATTGCCTGTGCACACTGCACAGTCACAAACACAGTCGATTTGTGCATGCAGCCCTCTGACTTTGTCCCTGAGATTGCTCAATCCAACCTTCATCATGTCCATCTCCACATGGTAGATACAACAACATGTATTCCTCTCCTTTAGTTTTCGCACCCACCATGGCTTCAACCTCTCAAAAGTTCTCTGGTGTACACTGCATTCTGGATGGATCTCCTTGAAGCGCAAGAAGAATGAGGTCTGCCAAACTCATAGAGGTGCACAACATGTACAATTAAAACCTTTGTTTGTAATCTTCGTACAGAACATACTTATAAAACAGTACTAATTGTAAAAAAACTACCATCACAATGTACTAAGACACACGTACATGTGTAGTGGGTTCACTTACCAGTCCTCGGGTTCTAAGTACATAATGTACATGATCAAATTGGATAAGTACAATAAGTATATCAACTGTAAATTGGGTACACATGTATACTTTTGACTTCGCGACCGTTATAAGATTAATATTAAGCATGTACAGTACGACGCATGACGAGGACTATTCATGTACGTGAAATACTCCTAGTACTCCACACCAAATCTTATTGTCAAGTGTTTAAAACTACTAAACCATTTAATAATATAATTTATTTAGCTGGAACCACTTACACTTCAATTTAGCACGACCACTCAACATGCCTAAAGTACAGAGTGTACAAAGCTACCATCACAATGTACTTGGAGACACAATTGTATTGGGTTTGCTTTTAGTCCTCGGGGTTCTAAGTAGAAAATGTACAAGTTAAAACATGTTCATCGTACAATAAGTATACAAAGTGTTCATTTGGTATACATTTATACCTTTACTTCGCGACCGCTAGAAGAACAACATTAAACATGTACAGTAGGTCGCATGACAAGGTCTATTGATGTACTTGGAATACTCCCAATACTACATACCCCGACTTATTTCTAAGTGTTTAGAAGTACTTAACCATCTAATAATACTGTTTATTCAACAAGTACCAATTATACTTCGTTGTAGCGCGACCACTCAACAAGTTTAGATTACAAATTGTAGAACTCACAAGTACACTATGTACAACAATTATATTTGTACTAACTTGCGTACTGTAGTATGTATCTTGCGTACTTTATAGTACGCATAGTTCAATTGTTATAGACTTATAAAGTTATAGAGCAACTTATGTGGACTTCCTTGCAATTGTTAGCAAACGAGTTTGTACTATGAGATACTAAACAAGTACAAGGACTAAGAAATACACATTTGGCCAAGGACAGAATTAATACACATTGTGGTAAGTTTCAACATACCTGGGTCTCACACAGATAATGAGTCGGATGGGGCTCAGCCCATTCGTTTCGACCTACTTTGTGCCTGATGACATCCTTCTTGTTTGGTGATACCTTAGTCTGACCATTCCACCATGCATCAATGCAATTTTTGACATAGTTAGATAGGCCCCCTCTCTTCTTGCGATTTAAGCGAAGACTATAAACCGCATCTTCAGTATTAGGGGCATAAACCCTTCTACTCAATGCAATATTGATGCTCTCTGGTGTTGTATCCAAAACACGTGACAACGGCCTCACCCCATGAATTCCCAAACTAACTGCAGCATCCAGCAGAGCACTCTTCCTTGCTAGTAGCTCGTTAGAGTTTGCCACCTTCACTAACTGCAATTCATACTTGAAGTTCTCAAGAAAAGAATGAATAACCTTTGCTTCCTGTGGCCTCGCATAGTACACAGGTAGCAAAGGCCAAACGGTGTTATGGCGCATAACCCTCTCTAAAACATCTCTCCTACTTGATGGACCGGGACAACTTCTCAACTCCTCAACTATATACTGTGCTATGCGGAGGGAGATCCGGTTCAACTCCCTCACTGTTAGATTGTCTTCCACTTCAAGATCTGGTGCCACAGAAGCTAAAACAAGTGCCTCTTCATGTCTTTGTCTATCTCGTGCTCTCTGGCAAGCCTTCCTTTCTCTTGCCTTCGCTGCAACTAATGCCTGCTGCTCCTCTTGCAAGCGAGCTTCAGCGAGCCTAGCTGCTGGACCCGGGCGACTAATGCCATGTCGCAAACGTTGTCTCTTAGCAGTGTTACCCATTGTGGGAAACCTAGCAAAAGAACACGTATGGAAAACCAGACACTTATCAGTCATCTACGCTAAATCAAAGTACATAGTTGAGGAGTTGTGAGGCTAACACGATTCAATATCACTACATGGGAAGCGAAGCAGAATCATTGTTTCAAGAGACTTCCAGATAACTCACCCTCATAAATCAACCTCGTCACTTCCTAAACGCAACGGATTCGCAACAAGCAGTAGGAGACCCTATTGAAATCCTTACAGCA
Source organism: Pohlia nutans (assembly GCA_022496805.1). Classification (NCBI taxonomy): domain Eukaryota; kingdom Viridiplantae; phylum Streptophyta; class Bryopsida; order Bryales; family Mniaceae; genus Pohlia; species Pohlia nutans. The sequence goes on from CM040085.1 coordinate 39,486,500, forward strand.
GAAAGAAAAGGTGTGAAGTCAAGGCTACTAGTGGGATAAAAGTAGAAATCTAGGCTCATGAATAGAGAACGCCTGGGGGACTCATCTACATAGTTGCACTTGCCTAGATAGAAATCACGATTCCATTGCTTGGAAGCTGGGTTTCCGAAACATATCCAGAGTCACTAGTCTCACTAGTGAAATGGCAACATAAAGAACCCAACTCAGTAGAAAGATCTGTAGCGAAGTAGGATGTAATGAGTTTTTGGACAAGAATAGCTTGGCGTTGTGTAGACTTTGACATCATTCACAAAAAAACAGCGACCGCTCTTGAGCTCATGAGCACAAGTTGTCCACGACACACAAGGAAAACCTCAACACAAGCAAACCTCGACACACAGGCAAAAACATACAGCAACACACACGCAACATTGTACAGCAGGTGCAATGGAAGGAGAGAGACGACGATGACGTGGTCCACGTAGACAGTGGCGGCCCGCAATTATAGGATCTGGCGCCTAAATCTGCATCCGCAGTTATGAAACATTCCGCCTGTCGAAGTACATTATGTACTTAGAGTACTCTTTGTACAAAAAGCACGTAGTGAAGCGCCAACAAATCTCTAACGAAAAATTATCTTTTTTCTTTATTCGACATGACGCCATTGTTAACCTCGCTGCCGCCATCTAGAATCTTGGATCCGATGAAGAAAAATCAGCTTTCTCCACCTACTATACCGTTGCAACCAAAACCAACACTGATTTCTTAGATCTATGCCAAATATGTGATGTAGTCATAAAATCAAGAGTAGATTCCAAAAGAATACACCTCATTATCTTCTCTGTAAAAAAAGAAAGCAGGATTTGAACTTTCCATGATCAAGAAAAATGTACTTCTTTGATGTTTTAGTACTCTGTGACTTGCAACTAGTAATCTACAAAAGTACAAAATTATCACGCTGAACTTGGTATTTCAACAAACCCAATAATGCACACATGATCTTACAATATATAATGTCTAGAAAAACATAAAAAAAACTACAAAAAAAACTTCTAAGTTCAAATAATAACAAGTACAAAGTCATGTTCTCCTGGAATATTGTACTGTGACTCGAAAAGTACATGGGTCTAGTGTACTTACACCCGCGGGTTCTAGAAACAGTTTGCTGTTGCAAAGTCAATCCATGGTGCCAAGGTGGACATGGATTAGGATCTGCCTTAGTTCCATGGCATATTGGGTTCGAGAACTGGAGGAGTCAGATATTGGTCTCGGGGCCGAGACCACTCCCCAAGGGTGCGGGTTCTTGAAACAGTTTGATGTTGCAATGTCAATCCATGGTGCCAAGGTGGACATGGATTAGGATCTGCCTTAGTTCCATGCAGGGTTGTCATTTTGGACGTCCTTGGACCAAAAAGCGTCCGATTTGACGTCCGGACGTCCGGACGGCAGCGTCCGAACGGCCGGACGTAGCGTCCGTTGGGTAAATCCCGATTTACTTTACCGCTGCCATTTTTTACCCTGGCGGACGGCGTAGCGGACGGCCTGGCGGACGGCCGGACGGTCGGCCGGGCGGACGGCGTAGCGGACGGCGAGCGATGGGCCTGGCGGACAGCGTGGCGGACGGCGCGAGCGGACGGCCGGTCGGCCGGACGGCCCGTAGAGAACTAGAGGACGGCCAGGCCGTTCTAGGGCAGGGCAGGCAGGTAAACCCCTAAACCTTGAACTATGCAAGCCGTTTCAAACAACAAACAAATTGAAGTGGCGGAGAAAACATATTAGATTCTCAATAAGTCACTGTGGCCCTCTTTGTATAAAAAATATAGCGAATTTGTTCAGCGGGATAAAGCCCCACTTGTTCCAATAACATAAAACATAAAAACAAATGAAATGTATTATATCATTCACATGACAATCATTAAGACTTGGAACGAACACTTGTATATTTTATATTTCGTAACTCACAAACATTCCTAAAAGAAAACGTGAGTAGAATATTGCCATTCATTCACCATATAAATATATATTTATAAAATCCATCTACTATCCACTCAACTACAATTACTGAATATCAGAATATCTTATAAAATATACTCTAAGAAAATACATAAATGCTATTGAATTTTCAATCTTCTTTGTAATCAGAATCTCCTTTCACCTCTGCTCCGCTACTGTCATCTGGATCACATGACTCGTCGTCACTAGAGTAATACTCATTTCCCTTGATCTCCTTGAATGCTCGTTGGATACTCTTCATTTTCCGCGTGGATCCACTCGCGTCAAGGGGGTTTTTGGCACGTACTCCCGGCTTTGGCGGAGAAACAGCAAATGGTTGCATGGGCCTTTTTCGTTTAAGGTTGCCATTTGTAGTTGGGCCAAATTTCTCTACACTTGATGCTAGATGTTTGGACGTGTCTACTATGTGAGCGGTGAGCGGAGAGCGGAGAGCAGAGAGCAGAAAAAAAGCGAGCCAAAAGCAGAAATTTGGGAACATAATTTATAAATAGATTTTTTAAACTAATTTTAGAAGTTTTTTTTCAAAATATTCGAATATTCCATGGAATATTCCATGATTAATAGAATATCCGAATATTCGTATTTTTTAGAAAATAATATTGACCTATGACCGTGGGCTGAAACGTGGTAAAATGGCATTTGATTTACACTTTTATTTCAACCGCATGGTTTTTTTATTTCAGGGTTTATTGCATATTCCATCAATTTTCGGTTTAGGGTGTCCTCAAAGCTGTAAGTGAACACATACACTTGTTTGGAAGTTGATGCAATAAATACAAAACTTTAACATGTGACGAAGAATTTTGATATAATAATAGATAGAAGAAACTTTATATTGCTCAAATCGTCAAATAAGCGTGGAACATAAATGGTAGGTCATTGGACTCCATTGAATGTACTATGGGATACTTCTATAGTGATTCCTAATTTTCAGCGAAAGGGTGGGTCAAGATCCCACTTTCAAGGACTAGTTTGACTTCGTTGAAGCTGAACGTTGGCGCGTGGATGAACATGTCAACCCATGGATCGAGATGGCAGACCTTCAAGAAGATGAAGTACACATGCTTGCAATATGAGAATTGGCGATTCCCACGGAACTTTGTCATTGTCTTCTTGAATGCAGGGCAGCTGCAGCCTGGTAGGGAGCTAATTGTGATCTGATACTGCTTCACATCTGGTGGCGTTCCCGAGTCTAGAGCGATGATGCAGCCATGGCCAGGGTGAGGAATCATTGTCACAGCATGGAGTCGAGCTTTGAGGGACTCTGAAGAGCCCAAAGCCAGCCTCTGCTGCGGATTTGGACGCACAGCTGTTCGCTTGACGATCTTCCCTTCTCTTTTTCCAGGATACCTATCCGCGTCTGCAGGTACGGGCACGGTGTCTAGATTTGCAGGAGGCTTTGCTGTGGAAAACAACCTTCTTGGAGAGACAAGCACTTTCTGCGGTAGTTGGAACCCAGCGGCTTCGAGGGCAAGGATCTCACTTTGCTTGAGGTTTGTTCCAAGCTTCACTGGCCAGACATTAGGAATGCTGGGCCTCTCTTGCTCCTTAGAGTACGGAACTACCCATTTCCGCCTTGTACCTTTGACACACCTTTCGATATCGTCCGAGCAGAAGAAAAATTCTGAAGACTCTTGTACGTTCTTCCTAGTGTTGTGCCATAGACCAGTGTACGTAGGGGCGGGGGTGGGTTTCGCACCCCTCACAATTCTCTCTAGACACTTCTTCTTTGTAACAGCTCTTTGGGCCCAGCAACACTTAGCTGAAGTCTTTGGCAACCGAGCAATGTGCCACTCCTTCACGTTAACTCTGGTCTCCTCAACACTAGAGACGTGACGAACCCGTCCTTGGCTACGGGGAGAAGGAACTGCGTTGTCGGCTTGTGGTGAAGAAGGTGCAACTTCGAGGACGTTGGATTCATCCTCTTCAGAAATTACTGACATGTATGCGGTGCGTACCATGGTTTTCCTGCCATAGCCAAGAGGATGCGAGAAGTTTACCTTATCGGGTCTGTGTGACTCATCATCAGCTCCAAGTGGCAAATCCACCCTGCGCTTCATGGAGCCAAACACTTCCTCTCCAGCCATGTGAGGATCACGTGTACAGAACTCGTCCGCCCCATGCATGTCGAGCATGGGGTCCTTGAGGACCTTGGGGTCACCTGTTTTTTGAGCCCTACGCTCAGCCATGCGAAGCTTCAGCTCTTGTTTGCTTGGTCCAGTCCCCCCTACATCGCCCTTCAAATACTGGTAGTAATTGACGACTTGCAGAAAAGCCCGGATGTAGTCATCCACTGTAGCAACATAAAGATCACCTCCGTTGTTCCCGGACGCTTGAAGCCACTTGCTGTGGACAGTCTCTGCAAGATTGCACGACGGCATCTCTGCAAGTTCGTCCTCTGAGAACATCTGAAGAAGTCATGTGAAGAGAAGTTAGCCAAAATCGGTGGTTGGGTCCGACTCATGAGTAGACTGTAAGGGCATGGAGCTGAAGAAGTCATGTGAAGAGAAGTTAGCCAAAATTGGTGGTTGGGTCCGACGCATGAGTAGACTGTAAGGGCATGGAGCTGAAGAAGTCATGTGAAGAGAAGTTAGCCAAAAGTGGTGGTCGGATCCGACGCATGAGTAGACTGTAAGGGCATGGAGCTGAAGAAGTCATGTGAAGAGAAGTTAGCCAAAAATGGTGGTCGGATCCGACGCATGATTCTACTGTAAGGGCATGGAGCATGCAACAAAGGACGTGTGTACTCACCCCGACCATAAATCCTCCCCATTGGCGATAACGGAAGTGCCAAAATGCCAGCCACAACTCAAGTTTGCTCAAGGCTGACTCGATCACAGCCCCGGCAGATACCCACCATGCTTTAAGTCCTTGATACAATCTCTCAGCCTCGGTCATTGTTTGAGCCTTCCTGTATTGATGACACATCTGCTTGTGTTGGTCCCACAGATCTTCAGCGATGTATTTCTCAGTATGGTTCACCATGGACTGGGTCCAGTGAAATTGACAAGTCCTCTCACGGTCGTCCATACGTTCCTCCTTGTTGCCGGACCCATAGACAACCCGGACGGCGTTCCAGTTGGCCTGGGCACTGTCTGCCATGAAGCCCTTCAAGTTAGGCATGTCAATACCATGTCGCTTCATCACGGCGTTGAGATTCTTCCAGAAGACCATTTGGGCTTCAATGTCCTCCGACTACATGTCGCAGCAAGGAATAGTCATGACACGGCAATAAGTGGAGTCATAGACATGGCAAGCCATCGTTGTCCACTGCTTGACTCGTTTTACATGATCAAACATCAACCAGGCATTCTCAAGATCACCATTGGGTTGCATCCGCTTCACTAGGTCCACGCCACTGCCGGGGCCCACTTCAGACATCTTGAAGACGTACACCTTGTCCAGCTCAGAACCTTGGCCAGGGAACATGTTCATTTGAACAAAAGCCCAGTTGCTAAGGCCTCGCAACTTAGTGATGCTGTCCATGACACCGTACCTCCTCAAGTACCTGAAGGTGACAACCTTATTTCGAATATTTGGTGAAGCCATGTCTTTGCATCGATCCAGCACCGGAACTAGTTCCTCAAAACTCAACGTCTTGGGCGGATCGTCCTCGGACCTCAACAAGTAGCCTCCGATGAGAGTCTTGCTTGCCTCTAATACCAATGCACTCTTTGCCGCTTGCGGAGTCTTCTCAACCTGATCTCCAATTAGACTACTGATTTCGACTTTGGTGTCCCTATAGTCACCAACTTTAACAGGATGCTCGTGATATCCAAGGTGGATGCAAACACGAGTTCTGTAACGCTTGCCGGACACATAGTAGATCTTTGCTCCACAAGTGGCAAGACATGAGGGCGGTTCCTTACACACCTTGCATACCACGGTCGAACCTCTAGGACGACCCTGGCCCACAACAAACGCTTGCAATGTGAATCCATCAAACTCAGTCTCGTTCACTTCATAGATGCGATGTTCACGTCTAAGGTAGTTGCACTCCTTGTTCTCACATCGCAGGTGCCCTACACAGCTGGAGGATCGAAATGAGAGACCCATGTCATTAGTAATGTTGGTTGTGATGGTCTTGGTCCATACATGGCCATCGTAGCGCTTATCCATTCCTTGCATAGACTTTCACTAGTAGAAATCTTGTCTTATGTGACAAGTCTTTAATGACTCAATGTCGGGAATGACAAGTCCGTAATGACACAAAGTGAGACTTTGTGTCATTACGGACATGTCATTTCCGACATTGAGTCATTAAAGACTTGTCACATAAGACAAGATTTCTACTAGTGTTTGCCTGCGAACGAGAGGCGGATGCTTCAGCAGGAGGCAACTCAAACATGACGTCACCGTTGAACGTTGAGGGCAAATATGTGACTCTCTCATGTCTAATGGAACTATAATCGATCTTCTTTAAGACGTTCTTCTTCCCTGGCATGAGGGGAAGTTTCTTCAGACATGTAACGACACTATCGCAATCAGTAGAACTCGGTGGTGGGGAAGAAGAAAAATTTGGAAACACTACTGGAGGGGACTTTGACTGTACGGAAGGGTCAGATGATGCAGGGACAAAACGAGTGGTTTTTGGAGGACTATTGTCTTCATCTGATGAGAGGGTAATGATGGGATTGATAGTTCCCGTCTCAACCTCAATATTTTCAAGATGAGGAGTCTCTAACCCAGGCTCGACCTTGACCGTTACATTGGAAGGAAGGGGGTTCTGAACGGTGCAAGTTGAGGAACGACGAGGGGTTAGGATTTCTGTAGATGCAGCCATTTGGGAATCCGTCAACCCATAGACTCTATACCTTCCTGGAGCGAGCCTCCAACTTCTACAATTCCTCTCGTCAGAAATTGATAACTGACCAACTGTGTGACTCAGCTCAGACGTGAGGTCATCAAAAATCTCTTCCTCAACACTAATACTGTCTTCCTGGAAATTAAACCGAAGACTCAAACGCTGACACGACACTAAAGCATATCCTTCCTGGTCTACAAGAAATGTGAGTGGGAGACCCAAACCATGAGCTCGGAGCACGACCACATCTGGCGCACCAAGTAGGGCTAGAAGAGGCATGATGAGAGTAGAGAGCGCGCAACTAGACAAGGCTGATGGTGATTTGATAGTAGTGAGGTGAAAATGGGTGAAGGGATCTCTTTATTGGATCCAAGTTCTGACGATTGGAAGCATTGTCAACAAGGAATTGGCGGCATTCCAGAATTATTGGAGCAGCCGTAAAAGTAATGGGCAACGGTCACTGTTGAACTGGCATGGCAGAAGTAGATAGATCTCAGCCGAAATGTGAATGACGAGATTAACAATAGCCCAAGATTAGAACTTAATAATTACATGGCGCCAAGTTGTGCGACCATTGAAGGATTGTGACTGGCATGCATAAGAAGATGGGAAGAAATTGGAATTCTCAAAATGTGAGTGCAAGTGGTAGCTAGTGAAAGAGGGAGCTTCTCAGATGCATGACGTCTCACCATGTGAAGGTGCGACACCTTCAATTGCTAAGACGAGGAAAAGAGAAAAGCTCCTATTCTCTAGTGCGAAGCAGCTCAAGCGGTCTAAGATGAGAAATGTAGAGAGTAGGAATAGACGTTATGCTAACTTGAGGGGCACCATCAAGACATTAACATCCGAATTCGCCAAACTTCCAGTGGAGACCGTGCATCGCCCTTCAGTAGAGCAAGAAGACAACATACCATCCCAGTCCAATTGTCAGACGAAGGTGCAGCTCTCGGTGGACTTTAGTGTTCCTCACGACAGTGGGGTACACTCTTTCACCACCCAATTACTTGTATCCAACACTAATTTTCTTTAGGACATCAAATCTTCCAATTGCAATTTTACCAATTTTGTAGTGTTTGAGTCCGCGGGCAAGGGGCAGTGTACATAACTTTCAATGGCCACGGGGCAGCGTACGCGGGTAAGGGGCAGCGTACGCGGGCAAGGGGCAGCGGCCTCGGGCAAGGGGCAGCGTCCCCGGGCAAGGGGCAGGGTTCAAAATATCGAGCGGCCGCCCGAACCCTAAGTGCGTGTCTGCCTCCTTCGTCTCCCTGTCCTCATCTTGTTCTCTCTGTGTGCAGGCACCGCACCCCAGGCACCCGCACCCCACTGATATTCTTGCCGCCAACGGCCAGGTACGCGCGTGCTCTTCTCACGCGCTCCGCTCCTCGTGTGCTCCTTGTAAATGCTGCTCCTCTTCTCACGCGCGCGCTCTTCTCAAATGCTTGTTTTTTTCTTGAAGTGTTGCTCTTCTCACGTGCATGCTCTTCTCACGTGCTCCTCGTCACTCACTGTTGCCTTCCTTTTGCGTGCCAGGTGCTCGCATTCTCAAGTGCTGCTATCCAGGTGCAGATCTTCCCATGTGCATGCTCATCCACGTTTGCTTATGAATTATGAACTGTGTCACTCAAGGGAAGTGTTCAACCCTAGTTGTCAGGTTAGGCTAAATTATTTGCTCCCCTATGACAGTGCATGAGTTGTGTGCATTCTATACTCAAAGTTGTGTGCATTCTATACTCAGACCTTGCAAGGTGATCATGTGTGTGTGATCCAGTGAGCTTGAAGAGTGATCCAGTGTGATCCAGTGTGCTTGAATTGTGATCCAAGGTGATCCAGTGTGCTTGAATTGTCATCGAAGGTGATAAACTATGCTTGAATTGTGCGTGATCCATTGTGCTTGGCAGTACTGTGCTTGAGTGAGTTGCGGGTATTGGAACCATTCTATACTCAGAGTTGTGTGTGAATTGTTGGTGCTTGAATTGTGCGTGATCCATTGTGCTTGAGTGAGTCGCCAGTGAGTGCGTGTGAGTGAGTTGTGAGTGAGTTGTGAGTGCGTGTGAGTGAGTTGTGAGTTGTGTGTGAGTGAGTTGCGAGTGAGTGCGCGCGAGTGAGTTGCGAGTGAGTGCGTGCGAGTGAGTTGTGCTTGAGTGAGTGCATGATCCATTGTGCTTGGCAGTACTGTGCTTGAGTGAGTTGCGAGTGAAAATTTAAGCCCATGAGTCACAAGAACTCCAGATGCTCGATAAACGTCATAGTGATAGGAAGTCCTCATGTGCTAATGATTTCAACTGTCTTTGGCGTTCAAAATTCAATCCAGGTTGTTGAGATGAGGAGTGCCAATGCTGCCGGGGTGAACGAGACTAGAGGACTCACATTGAGCACCACAGTTGGAGAGTCCCAAAGTCGAGGGACCAGTGTCCAAGACGCGATGGAAGTTGACGTAGTGCAAGCAACGCCCAATGTTGGTGGAGACGCAACGTGTGTGAGCAAGAGCCGCCAACTCGTTATAGGCAGCGAGTCGAATGATAGTGGGGACTCCGAGTCAGATGAAGGAACTGACGGTTGTGGAGACGGTGATGGATCGAGTGGTGGAGCTGGTGATGGAGGCAGTTCTGTAGTTCCCATTGGAGGCGGCTCTTCAACTTTTGATGCTCACGACCTTGCAGCACGTGATGAGAGTGGCACAACTTCGAATGTTGTGGCGGCAATGACGAGTGGTGCGGGTACAAGGGAAGGCGTCACAGAGAGTTCAAGTTTGCGTCTCGAGAATCGAAGTGGTGAAGTTGGCAAAGGTTTAGAGTCACTGCCCCCCTTGGAACGAGCGCGCAGACAAGTCATCGGCTTGACCAAGGCAGGAGACAACGTTCATGCCGGACTAATTCATGGAAACTTGAACGAGCTTATAGAGAAAATGAGAAAAAAACCCTTCTCTAAGGCCGTCCTCAAAATTCCACTCTGTCGAATGATTCACATGCCAATGGTAAGACCCTCGCTTCATTGTGATGTAGTGAAGCTGATGGGAGCATTTCGCTACGGGTACAAGTCCAATTCGGCTGCCATGTACGTGTCTTTGACCAACGATGAGGGTGAGAATAGGCTGGTAAGTCAAGAAGCCATGGACCAGTGGAACCCATGCTGGCTCGTAGAGAACGAAGCATTTGAACAGAGGCTAAAATCTGATCCTGACCTCGAGTGCTTAAGTGGCTCAATGTTCTTTGTGTACGATGGGAACCATAGACTTTTGGCGTGGAAAGAAGTGATCGAGACTCTTCATGCCGATGATCAGCAATGGTATTCAAAGAACGGAAATCCTGAGTGCGTTGTACTCGATACCGCTGGAGGCCGTGGAGATATTCTGAGTGCCATGCACAACATAAACTCGTAAGCCACGAAACTCCATGGATGATTACAATGAGGTGCTTGAATAATGTTGAATTTGTTGACTATTGGAACTTGGATTGAGGTAACTTGAAATGGCAAATGTGCAGTTCTAACCAAACCGCTCATGTGAAGACTAGTTTGGTACACATTCTTCACCGAATTCAGAAGTATGGATCATATGACTTAGAGTACTATAAGCCGATGCTTACAACAGAGCAATTCAAGTTGTGCCAATCGAAATCAGTGAAGACTTGGTACCCACTTACAAGAGATTTAATGGTGAACTTTATCTTCAGTGTAAGTCAAAATCCGATATATCTTTTTTGTCTTTGCATTTCTAGCTTGATGTACTGCATGCATGGGTTGAGTTTTGACTATTGGCATGATTCTACAGGATGAAATTGTCCACGTTGCTAACGAGACTGGGCAGATGTACTGGGAAGAAGCGGAGGAGAGCATTCAAAGCGACGTAGGGCTCCAAGAATATGTTGACAAGGCCATATCCAAAAAGAAAGAGGAGCTCTTCACTGTGTTCAACAAAGCGCAAGCAATTGCTAATCCAGCCTATGGAGTTGGCTTCCTGGAGCAGGTGAGTGTGGAAAATCTTTGCAATAAATTTGTTGATGTGTGTGCTACACCATGCTTGGGACAGTGAGGAACAAGGAGTCGGGTCCGATGCTTGATCGAGGCTGAGGGTTTTGAGCTTGTTGTGGTGCGAGCGGGGGGTGGTGCACAATGGGAAAGGTAGTGTGAATCAGTGGTTGGGTCCGACTGGCCATTGAGTGTGGGCAGCCGTGCGTACTCACTCGCATGTGTCGTGAGAGTGTGAAAGTCAAACGAGTATTGCGAGTGTTCGAATTTTGCTGTGGTGCGAGTGTGGGAGTATTGCTTGAATGCGAGTGAGGGCAGTCATGCGTGTGGGCAGAGTGTGCGATCATGTGGTTGGAGTGTGCGAGCGTATGTGCAAGTAACGCATGAGTAAGGCGTGTAACGCGTGTGGGCGAGTAACGTGTATCGTGCAATGAGTGTGGGAGTCACGCGTGGAGTACGACTTGAACGTGTGTGTAAGAGTACTGCACCGTGCTTGTAGAGGTGAACAAACAGGGGTCGGGTCCGATGCTTGTGCTGTAGCGCGAGTCTAGTTACTGAATGGACAGTCATGCGTGTGGTGGGAGTTATGCTGTCGTAGAACTAATGTTGAGTGTGGGCAGTTACGAGAGTGCTGCGTCCTCGTTTTGGGGGCAGTGACGAACTGGGGGTCGGGTCCGATGCTTGGATTGAGCTCACTAGTATTTATGTGCATGACAAATTTGCGTTTGGGCCGAATTGCGTTTGAGACGAATTTGAGTGTGGGAATTCACGCGTGTGGCACGAGTGAGGGAGTGTTGCAACGTGTGTGCTGCGAGTGTCATGGTGTGAGTATCGCGCAGTATGCCAAAACAGTGGTGGGAATCATCGTGCTTGGGGCGGTGACGAACTAGGGGTCGGGCCCGATGCTTGAATTGAGACCACGACTTCTGATGTGTTTGACAAGAATTCGAGTGAGGCAGTTAAGAATTGGAGTGAGGCAGTCAGGCGTGGGTTGCGAATGTAGTGCTTGAGAATGTGGAGTGACGTCAGTCAGGCGTTGAGTGTGGGCAGTCAAGAATTCGAGTGAGGCAGTCAGGCGTGGGTGCGACTGTGGTGCGTGTGTGCAGGCGTGGGTGCGAGTGTCGTGCTTGGGGCAGTGACGATTGAGGGGTCGGGTCCGATGCTTGAAAACAGCAGTAACAAATCTTGGTGCGATTGTAAGTTTACGTAGTGTTCCTGTAGTGCAAGGGGCAGTCATGCGTGTGGTGCGAGACAGGGTACATCAACCTGGATTGTGAAGAATTGAGTGGTCGGGTCCGACCCAAGAATTCACTCTGGACTTGAAGTATGGGAGGAGTGAGCAACGCAACCATATGGTGCGTCAAAAGTTGGTGGTCGGGTCTGACATTTGATCAATTGTCTAGACAGATTGTGGGTTTAGGTTGAAAATAGAGTGGGGCTGTCAAATTTTCTTGAACTTAGTAATTTATGGTGCATGTTACTCAGCAAGATGAGACTCAAAATTGAGTAGTCGGGTCCAACTGATAGTTATATGAATCAAAATTGTGGGTGCGAGCCAGTTTTCCAAGTTGTGGGTGCAAGAGTTTTGAGTGGTCGGGTCCGACACCTGTTTGCTTGTGGTGCGAGTAGTGCGAGTATGACGCAATGAGAGTAACGAGTAATGCGAGTAACGAGTAACGCGAATAGCAAATAACGCGAGTAATGGATGTGTGTGGGTGGTTCGAGCAATGCGAGTATCACGAGTAACGCAATACGAGGGGCAGTGTAGAATCAGTGGTCGGGTCCGACTGGTGCTTGAGTAATGCATTTGTGCGTGTGGTTCGAGTAGCGCGAGTGACGCTAGTACCGCGAGTGACGCAATGCGAAGGGCAGCGTAGACTCAGTGGTCGGGTCCGACTGGTGCTTGAGAATGCCTGTGGTTTCAGTGTGGTGCGCGTGGTTCGAGTAGTGAGAGTGAGGCGAGTAATGAGAGGGGCAGCGTGGACTCAGTGGTCGGGTCCGACTAGTGCTTGATAAATGCCTGTGGTTGAGAATGCCAGGGTGTGGCTCGAGTAGTGAGAGTGAGGGGAGTATCGCGAATAACGCGAGTATCGCAATGAGAGGGGCAGCGTAGACTCAGTGGTCGGGTCCGACTGGTGCTTGAGTGTTGCATGTGTGCGAGTGGTTCAAGTACCACGAGTAACGCGAGTAGCCTCTCTGCGTATGGTTCGAGTAACGGGAGTGTGAGTAACGCGTGTGTGTGACTGACTCGCTTAACGCGTGTGTGCGGGTAATGCGTATTGCGTTACGAGTGAACGAGTAATGAGTGAGTGAGTTTCAGTGTGGTGCGAGTGTGGGAAATTGCTGTGGTGTGACTGTGGTGCGAGTGTGGGAAATCGCTGTGGTGTGACTGTGGTGCGAGTGTGCGAGTGTGAGAGTTTCAGTGTGGTGCGAGTGTGAGAGTTAGACGAGGGTGAGTGTGGGCAGTCAAGTTGTGGTGCGTATGGTGTGAGTGACGCGTGGTCTGATCAATGGTCGGGTCCGACTGGTGCTTGAGTGTGGGCAGTCATGCGATCACTACGCGAATGTGGGAGTCATGCTGTGGTGCGAGTGTGGGAGTTTGTACGTGGTGTGAGTCTGGGAGTGGTACGTGTAGTGCGAGTAAGGGAGTTATGATATGGTGCGAGTATGGGAATAACGCAATATAGCGCGAGTTTTGGATGTGCGCATGTGGTTAGAATAACGCGAGTATCGCGAGTATCGCAATGCGAGGGGCAGCGTAGATCCAGTGGTCGGGTCCGACTGGTGCTTGAGTATTCCATGTGTGCGTGTGGTTCGAGTACCACGAGTAACGCAAGTATCCTGTGTGCATATGGTTCGAGTAACGCGAGTGTGAGTGACGCGTGTGTGCGAGTAATGAGTGTGAGATTCAGTGTGGTGCGAGTGTGGGAAATTGCTATGGTGTGACCGTGGTGTGACTGTGGTGTAACTGCAGTCATGCGTGTAGCGCAAGTGTGAGACTTGGGCGTGGGTGAGTGTGGGCAGTCATGCTGTGGTGCGTGTGTTGTGAGTGACGCGAGTCGTGTGTGTGAGTAACGAGTGGCGCGTGTGTGAGAGTAACGCGAGCAGTCATGCTATGGTGCGTGTGGTGTGAGTGACGCAAGTCGTGTGAGTGAGTAACGAGTGGCGCGTGTGTGTGAGTAACGAGTGGCGCGTGTGTGAGAGTAACGCGAGCAATCATGCTGTGGGTGCGAGTAACGCGGGTAACGCGTGTTGTGAGAAGCGCGAGTAACGCGTGTGGTTTGATTAGTAACGCGAGTCGTGTGCTGTGAGTATCGCGAGTAACGCGTGGTGTGAGTAACGTGAGTAGCGCGAGTAACGCGAGTCGTGTGGTGTGAGTAACGCGAGTAATGTGAGTAACGCGAGTAACGCGAGTCGTGCGCTGTGAGTATCGCGAGTAACGCGTGGTGTGAGTAACGTGAGTAGCGCGAGTAACGCGAGTCGTGTGGTGTGAGTAACGCGAGTAATGTGAGTAACGCGAGTAACGCGAGTCGTGCGCTGTGAGTATCGCGAGTAACGCGTGGTGTGAGTAACGTGAGTAGCGCGAGTAACGCGAGTCGTGTGGTGTGAGTAACGCGAGTAATGTGAGTAACGCGAGTAACGCGAGTCGTGTGCTGTGACGTCAGTAACGCGAGTAATGCGTGGTGTGAGTTACGCGTGGTGTGAGTAATGCGAGCAACGCCTGTGTGTGAGTAACGCGAGGAATGCGTGGATATTAGAGTGCTTGGGGCATTAATGAAGTGATGGTCGGGTCCAATGCTTGATCTGGTTGCTTGGACCACAGGGTGCTGGCCATGCATGTGGTAGAAGTCATTTTGTGAGGGAGTCATGCTGTGGTGGAATTCATAATTGTGGTGCGAGTGTGGAGGTCATGCTTTGACGAAAGGGAGAAGGATGAATAGATGAGTCACGCTGTGGTGCGAGTGTGGGCAATCATGCTTTGGATGTGAGGAACGCGAGTAACGCGTGGTGTGAGTAACGCGTGTCATGCGTGTGTGTGAGTAACTCGAGTGAAGTGTGTGTGTGGTTTGAGTAAAGCGTGTGTGTGAGTAACGCAAGCAACGCGTGTGTGCAAGTAACGCATAACGAGTAACGAGTGTGTGAGTCCTGCGTGAGTGCGAGTGTGGGAATCCTGCGTTAGTGCGAGTGTGGGCTGTCACTAGTTTGTGTTTAAGTAGAGTACTAGTAATGCGAACGGCAGTACCATGACGTGAGTAACGCGAGTAACGCGAGGGGCCATGACCACAGTTGAAGACGTGCGATGCGAGTAACGCGAGTAATGCGGGTGCGAGTCATAGGGCTGACCAACAAGTGTGGGAGTCACGCGAGTGTGGGACTCAAGCTGTTGTGCGAGTGTGGGAGTCATGTTGTGTGTGGTACGAGTGAGTCAATCTAACGCGTGTGTGTGAGTCAATGTAACGCGAGTTACGCGTGTGTTAGCAACGCAAGTGCCAGCGGGCACGGGCAGCGCCAGCGGGCATGGGCATGGTCTTCACACTTACTATTGTGTAGGGTTTGGTATTTGTGCAACAATCCTAAAATCTTGAGGACTTCGGAACTACATCCGACATTTGACATGCATTTCATGGACAACTAATGCATCAGAAACTCCCATGCTTTGAGTCTATCTAAATCAGGAATCTATGATGATGAAATCCATAGACAATTCTGTTTTAAACTTTATTTGCGGATATTGGAAGCATTCAATGGATGGATGGTCGGGTCCACTACTTGGTGATTTAGAAGTTTGGTGTTATTGAAGCTTGAGTATATTCCCCTTGTACATGCAGATTGTTGAGCATTATAGTGCACATGTTGCTGCAAAAGTCGAGATGACTTTGGAGAAATTACAGATGGTGGCAACAGCTGCAGTGGAGCCGAAGTATAAGGTCCGGTGGCTAAAATGGTGGAATAGTCCATCATTTGTTCGATCGGACCTAAAGTTTCCAAAGCCTCCTGCGGGTGAGGACACTCTAAAGAAGTGGATGGACCGTGCTGCATTTTGGGCAGGGATAGAGGAGACTGCCAATCAAGAGCTAGTTGCTTACCTAGCTCTAGTTGGTGGTGTTGATGCTTCTAAGGTTGTTGATGGCCTCGAGGACTACCTTGAGAACAGGCGGATTTGTCTTTGGGACAAGGCGTATAACACCCATTTTGTGAGTCCTGATGCGTATACAAAATCCATGAGGTTTGACAAAGTTAAGGAGAGTGACCTCGTTGTGAAGCGGCTTTGCCTAAGGTTATTTCTCCACCCGTGCACAAAAACTTCTAATGGCAGTAGTGCAAGAATTTGAGCATCACAAGATTGAGCTATGTGAGCAAAGCAAATATCATCAGTGCTGGGAGCAATGGGATGCAAATGGTGTGAGGAATGGGAGTGATGTGAGTGATGGCAATATCATCAGAGCGGCAATGTCATCAGAAATGGAAGAATCATCAAAAATGGGCAGTATCATCAGTATCGCAAGTATCATCAGAAATGGGAGTAATGAGAGTGACATGAGTGTTGACTGTAGTGCTACAATGTGAGTCACATCTTCGAGTGTTGCAAGTGTTGCATTATGGTGAGAGAGACTATTATGGGCACTAAGGGCAATATCGCTAGTAATGCCAGAATCTGAGTATTGCATGAAGCAATCTTTGGTCATTGTGTAGGTACATGAAGCAAGTGCTCCTTAAAGCAGGGGCAATTCGGAAGTTACCACCTTGTGTACAGGGATGGTGTGATTCTTCCTCACCGACCTACATCTTCTCAAAGACGCAGAAGAGGAACTTCAGTAGAGACCACCTCATGGAATGCTGCTCGTACATCGAATGCCCCAAGAGTTTTGTACCTGACTCGGAGGCTGAGCTCAAGAAATCGTTGACTGCTACGGTCGAGACTACTGATGAGGACGAAGATGAGGATGAGGATACTGATGCTGATGCTGATGAGACTGCTGCCGAGGATACACAGAAGTCGACCGGCAAGAAGAAGCAGGCTCCGAAGACATCAACAGCGACAACATCGAAGAAGAAGGCGCCAACAAAGGGTGAGAGCATTGTCACCAAGGTTGCATCGAAGAAAGTCACTACCAAGGGCAAGGCTGCATTCACTGTTACTTCTAAGACCTCTGGTAAGTCTGCTCCAGTAAACGACACGGTGATGACTGATGCCCACAGTGAGCCCCTTCCACTCACTCAGAGTCGTGTAAAACAACCGAGTCATCCGACCCTTTCACAGCCTGCACCCACTGAGCGTAGTCCGCAAGCCCTTGTCATCAACACCTCCATTCTTGAGCAGCAACGACATTTTCGTGAGGTTCAAAAGTTTGCTCTATCATGCTCTCCTCGTTCTTGTAGCTTTTGTGGAGTGCCTTCTATGCGTGGAGCTGCAGACTTGGTGATTGCAGACTTACTAGAGGGTCTACCGGTGCCAAATGTATCGGTGCCATCATCTGTAGTGCCCACTTGGAATGTGAAGTCTGAGGACTATTTGCAGGAGTTGTTCGAGTTTGCCGATGAGATTCTACATGATAGTGGCGCACTGCTGCTTTTCTTTCCGTTTGACAATGGCGAGTTCCTTGAGGATATTGAGACATTTTTTGACTCTTTTGGATTTGCAATCTACAAGGAATGGATGGGGGTTAACTATTTGCCCATGAGTTCAGCAAGGGTTCCCAATTCCACAACCAACAGATTTAATATCCTTCTCCTCAAGCGAGTGTCTCGGCCCGAGGACTCTGTGTCTTGGAGTTCAACCTTTTCCATTCGTGATGTGCCAGAGTTGGTTGCCCATGGTGTAGACGTTGGCCTCAACGACACGTTGATTAATCACTGCACCAACCCTCTGATGGATGGTGCTTGTCCATGGCGAGGCCCAAAGGAGAAGGATGAATACTTTTTTTCTTGCCTTGTTATGGCTTTGACCACGGTTGGGGACATTGTCATTGATGTAGCAGTTGGCACTGGTATGAAATATTCTTCTTTGCTTTCCTTGCAAACTATTTGCCTTTGCTTTTTTTGATGCTAATGTGTACTTATCCGTTTATGACGTGGTTCTTTTTAGGAAATTCCATCACTGCTTGCAAGAATACTGGTAGGGACGTTCTGGGCATGGAGAGTGACAAGAAGCTGTTTGAGGCTGTTCTAAAGCCCATGATTTCTCTTGCAAAGGCTCCACCAATTCCTTATACTCCTGTACTATCTGCAAAGAAGCCAAAGAAGGCTGCTGCAGTGAAGCGCCGTCGTGTGGAGGACCCTGAGTAAGTAAGTGCAGCTTACTCTTTCTATTCATTTGTAACTTTTATTGTATTTTGATCTTTATGATTTCACTTGTGTCTGAACTTTTCCTTCTGTTACTACATTCTAGACTCTATCCAAGCCCGGCTAAGAGTTGGAGACTTCCTTCATATGCGGAAGATGTTGCACAGTTGCAAGCGTTGCAAGTATCTCCACCTCTTCTGTTAGATCCTCCCCCAAAGTATGACTCTCGTGTTTTAAAATATTTAGATGTTGCTGCAGAAGTTGATTTTGATCTAAGTGTGTCTCAAACTCAACCCAGTGCTAGTGAATTTGAAGAAGTCTTAATGTCGCAATGCACCAACATGGTTAATAATGCCTTGATTTATGTGGATGATGAGGCGATTAGTGAGTAGACCTCAATGATATTGTATTTCCCTACGAGTATATTATATCTCTATTTTGCATAGCCATTGTAATGGCTAGTTTTATGTTTATCAGTTGTACTTTATACTCTTGGTTATATTCTTTGAGCTCATTGTTTTAGCTTACTTATATGGTGTTTGGTGTTGTTTGGGCAATGAGTGTATTGGCAATTAGTGTAATAGTGTATCGTATGTATGTTTGGTGTAATCCTGTAATATGTGTATACTCTTTAGTGGAGTAATATTGTTTCAATTATGAGATTGTAAAAGATTGTATAAAAAAATTGAACAAATTATCAGGTAGTAATCTAATATGAGAGAATGTTAGAATTCAAAATGAGATCTTCATATGAACCTAAACATCCATCACAAGTACATTAACATCATCACTTCATTCCCTTTTAGACTAAATGTTGTGAATTCATTAAATCCTAATTCACTCCTAAACATTCACTCCTAGACGTCAATTCATTCACTCCTAATTCAACCCTGGCTAGACAAAATATCTTATGTAACAAACTTACATGAGTGATCCAAGTCCGTGGATGAATGTCCCAAAATTCTATATCTCACTGTTAAATTCTCCTAAATTCCACGGTTATACATGCCAATTCTCCCAAAAAATATTAATAAAAAAATGAAAAAATCCACGGTTATAGGAACCCTAACTCTGAAAATGACTGCGAAAATGTTTAAAGTCTGCTCTTTAATCTCTGCTCTCTGCTCTCTGCTCTCCGCTCTCTGTTCACATACGACCTTTCCCCCCTGAATGGTTTCTTACTATTGCCACTGCTAAAGGCAAATTTCCGTCACTTTCCGAATCTACGTCCGATTCTCTGATACGTCCATGCAGTGTTCTGGAAAGGGATACCAATCCCGTTGAAGAGGTCAATGGAACTCTGTTTGTTGGTGTTTTTGAATTATCAAATAAGGATCTAGAGGCAAGAGTGGTGCTCTGAATTTGGTCTTCAAGACGAGAAGAATCTTTGTCTACAAACTTCAATGGACTCTTACTAATTGGACCAAATTGTTCCTCTATGGCTTTCCATTTAGGATGACCATTGTTCACCATTGTGGACTTTCGCCTATTTGAGAGCTCCAACTCAGAATCTTTGGGGTCCTTCGAAATACCTTCTTGCATTGTGTCAATCTTCGTACCACTATCTTCACCACGTTTGTGCCCTTCTTCTTCACCCCGTTCCGGCGTAGAATTCTTCTCCTCCCTAACATATACACCAGTATCGTTGGCATTTAATACTTGCACGTGATTGCCCTCCTCTCCATCCTCAGCAAAATCGTATACATCGTTGCTTGAATTACCATATCTTGGTTCAGAGGGTTCAGGCCTTTCTGGAGAGAGTTGGTCACTCCAATCGTCCATCGGATCATCACGAGGCACATCAGCCCACCGATCATCGTCAGATGCATGATTTACCATCCAATCGAGTCCATCATCTCCATCCTCTCCCTCTGAAGCGGAATCAGAATCTTCTGATGATACATTTTCGTTGTACCACTTCTTCTCATCCTTTCGCTTTGCCTTCGCGAGGAGCTTCGAATTTGTGTACACGTACACTAAATCTTCAGCCCTCTTTTTTTGGAGGCGATTCCGAGACCTGTTGTGCACGAAAGAATAACTACTCCAATTGCGTTCGCATGATGACGATGACACGGTTTGGGCTAGGATCCTCCGTGCTATTGGTGCAATGAGTTTTCCACATGCCCCTTCAAAATCCCACCATGCATGAGGCGAGCACTTCTGTTGTTTCGGATCCAACATATTGTGGAAAGGGGGTTCCTTGTGACGGAATGCCAAAAACTCTGGCACCACATCCGGATATGTTTCTGGAGAACATAATTTCCCAAGCACACGCTTGCATGCTGTAATGGCATCCAAGTCATCCGCTAGTTCCTTATCGTGTAACAAATAAGGATTCAAAAGTGCACCCGCATCGTGTAAATCCGTTCTGACCAATGCCCATCGCTCGTGGAAGTGCTTCTCCACGTCAATGCTTTCTTCACCGTCAAAAGTAAAGAACGCATCTCGCACCCTTTCAATGTGTTTCTCCACATTACGAAAGATGTGTCGGATTTTGCCCATACCAGGTTCCCCACTGTCAAAGTCTCGCAAAGCATACATCAACGGTGCAACCACCTCTTGAAAGTTAGTACACCGTTGCCAGAAGTGATCGTCCAAAATGTTCTTTTTCACGTCTCGAGACATAGTGCGCGTTTTTTTCTTTCTGTCGTCTCTGAGAGTGGTAACATAAGACGTCCACTGTTCGTCCACCATAGACTGCTCTAAGGCTTGTCTGACTTTGAGTAATCGATCCACCATCATAAAATTGGATCCAAATCTAGTTTTCCCTGCCAATACTAGGCTGTACTTCTTCTCGTGCTTTCGAAATACTGCAAGAGGCATGTGTCTCTTCTTTATGAACGTCACGATTGTCCGGGCCTTCTTCAACACCTCAGTTATCCACTTTTCCTTTGCGATGTCCCCCAATAAGAGGTTCATTGCATGCACAGCACACCTTTGGAAATAGATGTGATCATATTTGTTGGTTATGATCTCCGCTGCTGCCTTCATGACAGATGCGTTGTCCGTTGCAATTTGCACCACGTTCTGCGAGCCAACGTCCTCGATGAACTTTTCTATAATTGACGCTTGGTACGCTGCAGTCTTCGTATGTCCCGAAGTGTCTACTGATCCAAGAAAATGCTCTCCTACTGGAGACACTATCATTGCATTGAATAAGGGTTGGTTTGTGCACGAGCTCCATCCATCAAATGTCAAAGTGGCTCCAAACTTGCGAACGCTATTAGCCATTTTACCTTCCAACACCTCCCCGAGTTCATTCTTGGCTTGCACCAAGAGTTTCTTCCGTAAATCATTGTAAGAGGGTGGTACGTATGGTGCACGAAAATCAGAAGTTCTCCGTATCGCCTCCTTGAAAGTTGAATTTCGTGCAATCGAGAAAGGTATATTAGCTTCGTAAAAAAACTTTGCCCATAACTTGTCCAACTCCCTTCGTTTCTCTTCCTGAAAACCCTCTGATATGCCCGCTTGTCGCAATGGACGGCCAACCCGACCAATTGCACTGTCACGTTCCGTTGATGGTGGTCTGCTCGCAGTAGTTTCAGTTGTATTAGAAGCAGACCTGAGAATTGGAATCTCTAGTGGTCCTTCGCGTGATTCTCGATCTGTTGATTGTGGTGTGCAAATTTCCATCACTTCCATGATATCTGAATTTCCCGCTCTCGGAGTGCGACATTCATCAGAATGATCTCGATTTGGACGCTTCGGAGGATTTCCTTTACAATTCAGAAAAACCCCTCTGATTTGAGATGTCAATCTCTTGCATAGAGATACGCCCGTGTCACGATTTCCGGATTCGTTCCGGTATCCAAGGTGACTCAACATCCTCGCCGCTTTCTTTGCAAAAACTGATCCACATGATAAACACTTCACTTTTCCAGGGACTATATCCACGTACTAGTCTTCCCAATTGCTAGGCATCTTGAAAGGCTGAAAAGGTTGATGTTCAGCTATCCAGCAGTTGTAAATGACAGCATGCAATACCACATAGTCGTGTGACGGAAAAAGGTTTGTCTGAATACAAGAGTTATCAAATTCCAATAAGAATTTGACAACCGCACATTCAAACTCGTTAATGGTCAAGCAAGGGATACAAAATGTTGCCCTAGCCCTTGACAATTGGTGAGTTCGAATGAACTCACCAAATGAAAACCTTCATGATTTATACTACCATTTGCTAAAATAGCCGTTGCACTAGCCGTTTAGGAACAATAGATCAGGCGGGCTGGATCGGACGGGCTGGATCGGACGCGCTGGATCGGACGGGCTGGATCGGGCGCGCTAGATCGGACGGGCTGCATTGGACGCGTTCGATCGGACGCGTTGGATCAGACGGGTTTAGGGTACGCGCTGGATCGGGCGGGCTAGATCGGACGGCCGGATCGCACGGGCTGGATCGGACGGACCGGAGAGGAGCGGACAGGTTAGGGTTCGGACAGTTTTAGGGCCGGCCGCCGTTGCCCGATCGGACGCCCCAGATCGGACGGCACAGATCGGGCGGACAGCACAGATCGGACGGTCGTCGCGGGCGGACGGGCCGGATCGGCCGTCCGATCAGATTTGGGCGGGCGGACGGAGGGGCGGACGCCACTATAGAAGGGACGTTTAGGCTCATTTGCTCTCACTTCTCACTCCAAAATCAGGCGGCAAGTAATTCCTTTTAAGGACTTCTTGGCCTTATTTTACTCGGACGTGAGAGGTCATATGCTTATTGTCACCAATCATTGGTTGGTCACAATAAGCATCTACTACCATTTGATTCACATTTTCGCGGCATTTTCACACGGACGGTTTATTCACGTTTTCGCGGCATTTCGTCACCGATTTTCTACGCTGTTGATTCACCTTTTCGCGGGATTTCGTCACAGTATTTCCACACGGTTGATTCGCTTATCGCAGAGTAATGGCAAGTGAAGGTGAAGTTCCCGAACAGCCCCAGTCTCCGAATACTGATGCTGAACTTAGGAAGAACAAGCGCAAGGGGGCTCCTCATGCGCTCGATTACGAAGCATTGGACGACCCAGATGTTGTCGCTGATCCAGGATGGGAAGTACATGATGAAGAATACTGGTCTTCCAAGACTGTCAAGCAATACGTCAAATTGTACCACATTGCTAAATTTTGGCCGAGGAATGAATTCCCGGTAATTACAAGGTCCTTTACGTGCAAGCCATGGCTGTGCAATGACGATCATTTCCTTCACCGAGCGGAAGAGGTATGGAGGGCAATGTTTGGGGCCTGTCTCAGGTCCAAAGGGGTATTCAACTATAACTTACTGGCAATGGTCTACGTGGAACTCAAATTGAAGCGCAAGGTGGATTGGAGTACTTACCCTACAATTATCACACATCCACTTCAGTCAGAAGATGGGCAGCGGGACATTCCTGATTTGTATGATCCATCAAGCACAAGCACAAGACAGATGTTGGTCTCTTTGAAGAAACCGTATAAGAAGTCTGCAAGCAGTTCAGGTCGGGTGGAAGTAAAACCAAAGATAACCAAATTACGGAGACAACCTAAGGCCGCTTTGGAAAAGTTGAATGAAGGGGTGGAAAACAAAGTGAAAGTTGAACGGGTCGAAAACCAAGTCAAAGTTGAACAGGAGGAAAACTCGGTCCATGCTGAATGGGTGGAAAACAAAGACGAAGTCAAAGTTGAACTAGAGGAAAACAAAGTCGAAACTACAACTCTTCAGTCAACTGCAACTAGCACGATTCCATCGATTCCGTGTAAAAAGGAGGTGGAACAGTTGCCGCAAAATCCATCCACGCCAATTGACGCAACTGCAGGTTCAAAAGGGAAACAGAAGTTGGAGCCGGATAACATTTCCGAAGAAGTCCGCGAAGAAAAGTATTCCATCGGACCGAATTGGACCATGGCGGTTGCATTGGACCATGTTGGTCCAAGCAGTGCAACTGTAGTCTCTCCTCAGGCTCCCAACGAGAAAAACGCATTGGATGACTCGGATCCTGAAATTCTAGTAGATGGTGTATGGGGAACATGTAGGCCGTCTAAGACAAAGACAACAACTATAGGCAATATAGCGAATGCATTCGATGCGTTCGTGAAGGAAGTTCCAATGTCGGGCCCAAATGCAGAAGAAGAGCAGTGGAGTCGGGCCGAACAGGTTCCACCGGACCTTGCACGTGATCTTGGTACGTTGAGAAATCTTTCGAAGGGATTGTATCAAAACTTCGTACGATCCATGGATGTAACACATTTCCTTCATAAGTTGGCACCACAGCTTATATGCTCCATCCAATCGATTGAAAAACAAATGTCCATTTACACGGGCGTTCAACGTGTTCAAGAGCTCACCAAGAAACAAGTAGCAGATGCAGAGGAACGTGCAAATAAATTTGAGCAGATGGCGTGGGATTTCCAGGACGAATTGCGTGCAACCCATGTACTCAACTATTTCAAGGAGTTGCATCTCACCACTATGATTGAAGAGTTGATGAAACACAAAGAATCATCAACTAGAGCAATACTTGAAGAAACTCCCGCCCCATCGGAGCAGTTGTCTCTTCCATTTGATGCCAAGACTTCCAACGAAGCAGTACTTGAAGAAACTCATGCCCCATCGGACCAGTTGTCTCTTCCATTTGTTGCCGAGACCTCGGACGAAGCAATAGTCGAAGATATTCTCGCCCCATCGGATCAGTTGTCTCTTCCCTTTGATGCCAAGACTTCGGACGAAGCAATGCTTGAAGAAACTCTTGCCCCATCGGACTAGTTGTCTCTTCCATTTGTTGCCAACACTTCGGACAAAGCAATAGTTGAAGACACTCTCACCCCATCGGATCAGTTCTTTCTTCCCTTTGATGCGAAGACTTCGGACGGTGACAACCATGAACAATCGACGGATACTATGGTACATCGTCCACGTGTAGCCGAGGTAGTAGTTGTACAAAAAATGCTGGATAGTCAACCCTGGACCAAACCACCAGCCGAAGAGAGTGAATCCAGCAACCAAGAGATCGAGACGTTGAGAAAACAATTGCTCCAAGCAGAGATTGACAGGGATATAGTTGTGACTGAACTAGACTTCTGGAAAACTACCAGTGATATAAAGATACCGATACGAAAAGAGCATAGCCTGCCTTGGTTGAGTTATGTCCACCAATTAATGGATGTGGATGAATTGGTCGAGAGGCAATTGGGTTTTCTGTTCAAATATGGTAGCGAGAAAAGTGGGGATCTCTATACTCACCTGAGGGCATTGAAGAGGGTGAGAGACTTATTTGAGCGACAAGCCGCGGTGCCCGGAGCGCGTGCACTCACAGAGTTCACCGCGTGGGGTGATGTTGACTTGATGATGGGACGGACACATGGGTTCTAGGGTTCTATGTTCGACAACATTGACTGGGCTTCGGCGATTGAGGAAGGGTGGATGTCACATAACGTGTTTTCCTCGCATTTATTGGAGAAAGAGAAGACGGTGGTTCATACGTGTGATCCAGCTCCCGCCTTTCTGAAAGAAACATGTTGCTTGTGTCAATATGGTTTTGGTCCAGAAGGAGCAATCCAACTAGGACAATGTTCCCATACGTTTCACGTTAAGTGCATTGCGGAACATTGCTTACGGCGCTCCTATTGTCCCCAGTGCCGATCTCCTATACATGTCAGATTCTACGAAATGATGGGACTTTGCGCCGTTATGCCATCTGGTCATGAGTACAACCAATGGAACCTTCCTCTGGATCAACTACCAAAGAAATTTCTGAATTACAAGAACTGGGGTCAACCATTGGTATGGGATGTTGACTTCAACTGCCACGGCTTGTACCATGTGGAAGTACTAAATAGTGAGGAACACATTGTTATGGATGTTGATCCTCTTTTTTGGATGACCCGAGATTACGAAGTTGAAGTGCAAGTACGTGCAATTGATAACGAGGCGGACCGGGAGGTGTTTTGTCGCAACTTTGGAGGACATTGGAGCGTGCAACATAAGAGGTTCTTTCGGTTCCCAAAGAATGAAGTAAAAGAGAGAGATGATAACACTTGGTACGAGGCAAACAGTGCGGACTTAGGAAAACAATACTCAACGTATGACCGTACATTGATTGGTAGAGCTCTGGTCCTTTCAAAGTTGGAGGAGGCGGCTAAGCTTCGTGCTACAACGACTGAGGACATGTTTGTTAATGAGGAAAATTCCTATGCGGATGTTGCTGGTGCATTTGATAGAAGGATCAATGACGTCATCGAAACTTGGCGACGTCATATGCTAGCCAATAACGCATCAACGTCCACGGCATTTCTAAAAAATGAGGAAGTTGTAGCGGACGTGGTCGGTCGTGTGGAGAAGTACATGGAGGTTTTTAAGGCGAAAGAGGTGGATATGGATCGTTCTCGCAAGGGGAAACGAAAGGCCGATGATGATGACAATTGGAAACCATCTCAAGACCACGTTGAAAAGAAGCTCGCGATAGATTCAGAGGTTGAGGCAGGCGGTAGAATTACTCATGATAGTCAGCGTAGACGTACTCGTTCAATGAATATTAATAACGCATGATTGTTTTTCAGTCATTTGGCTTTTATATTAATATATAATCTTCTATTGTCATTTCCATTATTGTTGACTTCAATGTAAAGTATATTTTCCACACTCACCTTTCTTTCACTAATCTGTTTATACTTTTACTGTTTTTAGGAAATCATAATAATTGACAATTTGCATTACATATTTACAACCCATTCCAATTTCAGAAGCTCCCATAAATGCAATTTATTGTGTTTCATGTAATAATTTTAAAAACAACATCAGAGAGCACTCTAGGCATATAGAGGTTTATCTGGTCAAAGTACCTGGTCCAAGAGCTGGTGAAGGAAGTTGGTTTGCTCTTTAACCCCTAACTGCCCAAGCAGGCGTTTTGGGCCTGATGTACAGATTTCATCCGTATTTTCTCATCCGTCATGCACTTTTTGTGGTGTGTTTTTTTTACTGAATTTTTTATGGGAAGTTAACTTCATATATGTGTGATCCGATCGAAAAGGAAATCATTTTTGAAAAAATTATGCCTCATTTTGTGTTGTAGTGTTTCACCGAAAATCTTGAAGATTTTGGTCTAAAAGTGTTCATGAAAAAAAAAACTATTAAAATCAAGCATCCAAAAAATCTCCAAAAATCACTACACCTAAAGTACTACATTATAACCCATTACAACAATTTTCATCCACATATTGTCAATATCTTATTCGTAATTGAATTACAAAGTAATTTTTTATTTTATGTTTCAAAATTTATTAAAAAAGATTAGTGATAGTAGTCATAGATCTAACTGTATAGATAGAATCTAAAATTAAAAATGTATAACTTTTATTCATACATGAAGTTCTAAATATTCATAGTAATTGCATTTTATAATGCATCTTTGCAAACTGCCTAAACTGGACATAGGTGAGGACGTTTAGGGGTTAAGCAAGGTTTTATTTCACTCCGATCTGTCGTCCGATTTTGGGTGTCCGATCTGCCGTCCGATTCACGGTGTCCGATCCTGCCATCTGCCGACTGTCCGCCGTCCGATTCAGCCGTCCGATATATCCGTTCGGACCCTCTACCATCAGATCACAAAAAATTCTCGAACTCAACCTCCCAAAACGAAATCAATGCCACAAAGAATCCGATGAAGGTAATTAACGCAGCCAAAGAATCCTATTAAAATGTATCCAAATGTACATCCCATAAAATCTCCAACAAATATTGTTATGCATCCTAAACCCTAAACCCTAAACCCTAAACCCTAATTCGTAGGTGATGATCTATATTACTTAATAAAACAATCACAATTCAAATTTATTATATTCCATCTTACATTCTTCATTTACCCTTTATACATTTGGGACTACTACGTCTTAAATAATGTATGGATTTATAATATGATGTTGTATTCAATAAGTTCACGTGGCTTAGTTATATAAAGATTTTTTTTTTCTTCTATAATTGGATACAAGCAAGGCACCCTAAACAAAAAATAGCGGTTGGTATGGTGAAATCCATGTCTTTGGTCAAAACTCATAAATGAATACCGAAGCATTAACAACTCAATTGTTTCTTACCCCGAAAGGACTAATTAACCATATAATGATTTGATGAAATTGCCAATTTTGCGAAACGTTAAAAAGTTTGATTTCCCTAAACCATCATTGAAATTCACATTTGCATTACATATGTAATTTGTAAATGCCTATAGCCCATTACGTTTAGATCAACGGTTCCAAATACCAATAATTTTGTATAAATATTACCTGACTTGAAATTCAAAATTATTTTGTAATTCAATTAGGAATAAGATAACATTGATCTACGGATGGAATGCATTGTGATTACAATTTTTTTGAGTTGAGAGTATTTCAAACCCCTTAGTGGTTACATGTTTTAAATATTATGATTATTTCAAAGTGTCATTGTATACTTGAGATTAATACAATTTAGCATTTTTTAACGTCAATGGGGGAACTCCAAAAATATAACCCTATAGCTTAAAAGTATTGTCAACAGAAACATTTTGATCTATTGAATATGATATAATTCTGAAATGTTAAAAATATCTCCCTATATTATAAAACCAATTATCAATTCTTCATAACATTAGAACCTATGTATTACAACACCGAGGGCTACGACATCCTAACGTATTATAAGGGCTATGACTACCAAGATTGTCCCTTCTAAGAAACTAGTTCAATATTGCTGATAACAAATAGGAGCCTATTTTGTTCAAAGAACATTATCCATCCTGCCATCCATCCTCACATGTGTACACAATATATTTATATTGTGAACATATAAATTTTTATATACATAGAAATACATGTGCATACATATATACATATATATACATACATATATATATGTATGTATTTGTACATGTATGTGTATGTGAATATGTGGATGTATGTATGTATGTATATATATACATATACATGCATGCACATATGTATACATATACATTTATGTATATGTATGTGAATATATACACACATTCATATGCAAAGTTATGCAAATGTATACGTATGTACATTCAAACATATAGTCTATATTTATATACATATATATAAACATAAGTATATATATACATACATATGTATAAATTCGTGTAGATATACCTACATACATATATATGTATATATACATGAATGTATATACATGTAAATACATGTATATACATACACACATATATGTCCATGTATGTATATATACTATTCATTTGAGCATGCATTGAATAGTTTCAACTTGAATTTAATTTCAAGTTTTCCCCTAAACTTAGGTTTTAAATAATTGTAACATATATTTCATGATAATTTGCTTTAGGGATATGAAGTGGTCTTTACTTTGTAAATTTGGGCGGTTGGGCCACGATTCCGTTCAGTGTTCCCAAAAGGAATGGGACGTTAAAGGGTCAAGAAAGATAGAAAATGAATACCATGAACGTGTTTGAAAGAAATTATTTACAAATTTGTTGAAATACCCCAAGAAAATATCATTGAAAGGAACCATTGTGAATATTAGTTTTGTGAACCACAATATAATTATCTTATGAATATGATTCAATATCAAAACATGCCAAAAACTTCGAATCATGTCGATACAACATTAAAACTTGCATAAAATATGGAAGTTGTGATGTGTAATCTCTAAACCTCGTCTACATGGTTGAATATCATCAACACCATTTGGATTTTTTATAAATTAATTTTGAAAGAAATATTTTGAATATCCACAGAAAATACTTTATTCAATATTTTATGTCGAATTAAATTATTATCACTTAAAAGTAGAATTGTTCATGACTTGGATAGATAGAAAATGAATTTGTAGAGGTTACAATCTTTCTACCTCTATCTTAAAGCTTTAATGTGTGCATAAAAAATTGCTATCTCTTATGGAATTCAAATTGGAATCCATTCCTTGATTATTTTGCCTATGTAATCAATTGGTAAGTAAGTACAAACAATGGAGTGAATTCATGGAATTGGGCATAAGTTAGAGGGAGAATGAAGAAAGGAGGGAAGGGAGAAGGGTAAGGTAGGCGGAGGGAGTAGAAATAAGAGACAAGGTAGACCGGTACGCTCTCCAAGAAGTAAAGCACTCCAAGAATTTAATGGGGAGCACATTTAATGTAGGAACATTCTCTATCCGTACTTAAAGGTCCTCGACGTACGTGAAGATTCTCTAAATCGATGTTGACCCCAAGGCGTTGACTGGAGCAAGAGCAAGAGTGAGCAATACAACACAAAACTCAATACTTTGAGCTAACACCCCCATGCTCTGCCGTCCCCGGGCGGCCCGTCCGATCGTGCCGTCTGCTCGGCCGTCCGTTCGGCCCGTCCGATCTGCCGTCCGACCCGACGATTGCGGGCGAGTAATCTGTCCGTCCGATCTGGCTGTCCGATCTGGCTCCGTTACATCGGGTCCGTCCGATCTCATCGTCCGATCTCAGCGTCCGATTACCCCGTCCGATCTCGTCGTCCGATCTCATCGTCCGATCTCAGCGTCCAATTACGCCGTCCGATCTCGTCCGGTCCGATCAACGCCATCTGATCTTCGTCGTCCGACTGCGCCGTCAGATCGACTTTGCTGATCCGTCCGATCCAATCTGGTCCGTCCGATCGGGTCCGTCTGTCCGTCCGATGCGATCTGGTCCGTCCGTCCGTCCGTCCGATCCGATCTGGTCTGTCCGATCGGGCTGGCGTCCGTCGTACGCTTCGTCCGCCTTAGGCGGACAGTATAAATAGCGAACGGCTTTCTTCGTCCGCTCAAATGAGGCGGTGGGCTAGTGCTGTCGGTCTGACATCACTTGCACCTCCTCATTGGGTTTCTGCGTAAGCTTTTACGCAGTACTGACTCATTTCCGGGCCTTTTGCAGCACGTGGCGCTTTGCATTTGTACGTGGTTTACGTGGCACTGTTAACAAGATGTTAAAAAGAAGCAAGAGCAGGAAATCTTCACAAGGGACTCCCCAAGAATTCAACTGGGATCAAGTCCTTGACCCCGATTGTGTTGCCGAGCCGGGATGGGACACCGAGCCTCAGAGAACGTGGACTTGTACAACATGCAAGAAATATGTGAAGATGACGCACTTGGCAAAACTTTGGCCACGATCTCAAATGGAAATATCTGCCCCTCGTTGGGAAGGTCCGACTTCGAATTGTCAAAGCAACCATTTCTTGCGACGGTATTGGGAGGTGCATGATGCAGTTGGCTTATCCAACTCGAAACCAACCATGATGAATTATTCCTTAATGGCAATGGTTTGGGCTGAGATTGTATTGCACAAGGATGTGGATTGGCGTACGGTATACGGGCGCAACGTCAGTAATTTGGATCGGTCACATCACATGATTCCCACCGCATGGATCGGACCAAGTGATTGTGTGCCACAATGGTCCAATCGTGGAGCCAATGTGGGAAACGTTGTTGTTGCTGATGATGACACTTCGCAGTGGGAAGTACGACCGCGCAATAGTTCTCGGCGACGCGACGTTGAGGACTATCCAGTGACGTTTGGAACTCCTCATAGCTATGGCTATGAAACTTATCCAATAGGCAGGGGTGAACAAGGGAGATCTAGCCATGGCTACGATGATAATGCATATGCAGCAAACAATGATGAGCGGTCTTCGTATCCGGACAGATATAGTACCCCACGAGCTTCTTTTCCCCGATCGGCCGAGAGTGATTTTGGAACTCACGGGGTCTAAAGCTATACTCCCGTTTATTCTGGACCCGGTCAAGGCTCATCAAGCAATGCACCCGTCAGTTTTGGTAGAGATATGTATAGTGCTGCAGACGGACCCCCTGTTACATTTTCTGCTGGGCCATCCAGTCACAACAATGAGGACGATGAATATGAAAGAGATCTCCAAGAAGCCATTAGACGGAGCCAAGAGGAGGATAATGATAGGCGGCAAATAGATCAACGTTATTTTGACCAACAGTGGGACTCCGAACGCGGGACATTTCGAGGAGGTCGTCCATATTAGGCTGGTTTAACTAGACTCATCATGTTCTAGTGGAACTTGAAACAGAGCTTCAGAGTAGAGTTCACTGTCTTCCATTTTGATTTGTATAGATGAAGGCATGTCCTTAGTTTGAATTTTGTTTGGATGCTACAAACTTTGGATATATCATAGGCTCCTAGTTGTATGCTTATAAAGCATGTACGTTCTTGTGTATGAACATTACCGGCACATATATATATATATTGATATATATATACATATATAATCCATTCACAAAGAGTAAACTACAATGAGTACATAATCGATCGTTATTTCTAACAATAAGAGTTGGAGTTCCTAGCTCGCCGAGAGATTTATCAATTGTATTGATGTTGCCTAGTTTCTTATTGCAGATTTTACATACTCGGTTGAAAACGAAATGAGTTCAATCCACGTACAATTGAGAGGCTATAAGCTTATCTTAGAACTTGGTTGTGCACAACACAGTTGCCTTTCCGAAAAGGACTCCCATCACATTGTCATTTCCTACTCCTTTTATAATTACCTTGCGCAATGAGAACGTTCTTCACGAATAAGGTTATTCATGAAAAACTTCTTGTCTTGCTATATTGGGAAGTTCAAAATAGCGAATGAACCACCGAAGGCGCACTTTCCTCAAACCCTATTTATTTTAAGACCATATGTCCACATACGCCCCACTTGAACCATGTGACTTCTCGTATATACTCTTGGTCGAGCTCTTTCTTCAAACCCTCTTCATCATCGAGCAACCTCATGAGCTGGTGTGCTCAAAGTGCAGTTCGGCAACACCAGAGCTCTGAAAAACATAATCGTGAAAATCGGAACGAACACCATTGAAGTACATACTCTCGTAGCTTGAGACCGACCTTACCACCTAATAACCTTAGTCCCCCATTGAAACGCATTTCTGGGTATTGCCCCTTGCTTTGCCGACGCATGCTTGCTTTTTAAGTTCAAAATAGTTTCTTGTTGTGTTAGTTTGTTTTGAGTTTAGAGATTGTCATTACCTATAGAATTTTGCAATGTGGTTTGGTGGAGGCAAAAAGACTAGGTAGGTGGGGAGATACAATCAAAGTGTTTGAAAGGAGAAATTTTTTTTTGAGTGTAGCTTGGATGGTGCAGTTGTTGTAGGTCATAGCAATGTCTCTATTCCTTACACTTCAACACTTGTAGCATGAATGGTCGATTTGATCCCGAAGTGAGTTTAGAAACAATGTTGTTCGTGGCATTACTTTGATTTGGATGGGGGGAATGCGATGTTGATATTTAGCTTGCCTATATATTATACCGAGATCTAAAAGCATACGAGAAGCAATATCTTTTCAAGCCTTTCAATGGGGGAACTAAAGTGGTTACTGGTTAGGTGGCAAGGTCATTCTCAACCTACGTGAGTATGTACGTCAAAGGTATTCGTTACGATCTTTACGATTGTGTTTTTGTGAGAACTGGTTTTGCCGAACTGCACTTTGAGCATAAAAGCTCATGAGGTTGTTTGATGATGAAGATGGTTTGAAAAAAGAGCTCGGCCAAGAGTAGATACGAGAAGCCACATGATTCAAGTGGAGAGTATGTAGTAAGGTCCTAAAATAAAGAGAGGTTGAAGAAAGTGCACTTTTGGCGGTTCATTTGTCCTTTTGAACTTCCTAGTATAGCGAAACAAAATGTTTTTTTAGAAATAATCCTATAAATGATGGACGTTTTCATTGCGGAAGACAGTTATAAAAGGGTATGAAATGAGAATGCGGTGGGAGTCCTTCTTGGAAAGGCCTTTGTGCTATGCACAACCAAGTTCTAAAATAAGCCTAAACCTTCACAATTGCATTTGGATGAAGCTCGTTTCGTTGTCAACCAAGTATAGAATGTTTGCTAGAAGAATGTAGAGAAGATCGATGAAATCGATATATCTTTTAATGAGGCACGGAGTGCAACAATTTATATTGGAAATTATGCTCGGTTATGTACTCGTTGAAGTTTAGAATTTGTGAGCCGGATTATTCA
Organism: Pohlia nutans; assembly: GCA_022496805.1. Lineage (NCBI taxonomy): Eukaryota > Viridiplantae > Streptophyta > Bryopsida > Bryales > Mniaceae > Pohlia > Pohlia nutans. The sequence continues at coordinate 39,520,533 of CM040085.1, forward strand.
ATTTTTGCCAAATTTTTGAATTTTTATCGTAGCCCGTTTTTATTAACGTAAAGTTCAAGTTATTGCATAGTATGAATCATGCATAATAAGATATTGTGATTTTTAGAAAAAAACAACAAAAATTGATGTAAGTTAATATTCTTCATAAGTCCAAGAAGTGAAATTGTATTGCTTTAAACGTGAAGTTCCAAAAAAAATGTAAGCAAAATAGTGAATAACGGAAACTCTCAACCCAAAAAGAGTGCATGTGATGAAAGGGGACTCGATGTACAACTTTTATTCATGTGATGAAAGGGGATGATTTGCGAAATCTGTAGGCCTAATTTAGGTTTAGACCCTAAACCCTAAACCCTAATCTGTAGGCCTAAACCCTAAACAGATACTCAAAGAATATTAATATTTTTTTTGTAATCGATCTTAAAAGGAATTTCAAATTTTAGCTTTCAAATTTTATAATGAAACATTGGTGATAGTATTAGTGATTCGAACTGTATGGATAGAATCTGAAATTCAAAATCTAGAACTTTCATTTTTAATCTATTCCAAAATAATCTACAGTTTCATTTCGGACGGGCGGACGGGCGGACAGCGGACGGGCGATGGACGATCGTTCGATCGGGCGGACAGAGGACGGGCGGACGGGCGGACAGCGGACGGCCGTTCGATCGGGCGTCGAAAACCGGATGCCGTCCGATCCGGCGGCCGACCTAATCGGACAGCAGGTCCGCTTATAAAGCCGTCCGACCAGTTCGGACGGCTCACTTTTTTTCTCCCCACTTGCATTCGTGTAAGAGTAGTTAGGAGTGGCTGTGGTTGGTGAATACCATCCTCTGGCTCCTCACTTGGGGAGATTAAAAGTCAGCGTTGGGGGGGGGGGGATCTCTTGGTTTTTTTTTAAGAAAAAAACTGAGAGTTTCGTCACCATGCCGAAAGGAAATAAACACAAGAAAGGTAAGGGGCAAGATCAATCTCCATTTGGTCTGAATGACACGCCATCAGAGGACTGTAAGAAGTTCTTGGTGCAGTTTATGGTGAGATTTTACGAAGAAAACACAATTATGGCGTTGGAGAGTAAATACGTTCGATACAAAGAAGCAAGCGTCGAAAAATTTCAACGAGAGATGTCGAACGATATGTTGCACGCTCTTCATAATCCAAGATGGATTCGGGAGACCGAGAACCGTGGATTCATGAAGTTTTTGGACCAAAGGGTGCATGATTCTTTGTGGAATTCCAAAAACGTATTAACTAAATACGGCAAGGATCACGGACTACTTGACGACGATACATTTGTTGAGCAAGTGATCTTGAAAGCTGAGTTATTTGTTGGGTTGATGAAACCATTTGCCAAGAGCAAACAACGCAAAGAGTCCATCGGTTGGTGGAATTCATGTGCCGGAAAATTCGAAGAGAAGTTAATGAGGCAACACTTGGTAGCATTGCCAGAGACGACTACGGTCATTGAATTGGAGCGCCGAGCACTCAAGGGTGGATATGCAACCATCAAGAGGGTTCGGATAGAAGGAGCTCCAGGGCTTGAACCTCATTGGGAGTTTGCTGCCAAACTATCCAATCAGCAATGGACAAGACCGGATCTAGCGAAATTGGAGCATCAAAATGAATCAATGGCGGTGAGGATTCAACATCCAGGTGTTATACGATACACAGCTATTCATCCCCAAAAATACGAGGGTTATTCCTATTGGTGGAATGGTGGGACATTGCGACAAATGCTTAATTTGGACAATGCGTATGGAGACGATATCTATGCCCGTACGTTGTATGCACCTTTAGCACCGGACGATGTGATCAAAGCAGACTATCTTCACCGGTTTCGTAAGAAAAGAACGGAGTTGGCATGGGCATTTGTGATTATCATGTCTGAGGTACACATGACCAACAACCTCCACAATGATATATCTCCCGATAACATCCTTTTACATTTTCCTTTGGACGAGTCGCGTATATACATTGGAGTATGTGACTGGGGCATGTTAACCTTCGCACATGAGCCAATGAAGTCACTGTACACGTTCACTAGTGCAGCGAAAATGAACAATACTCTTGCACAACGGTGGTGGGTGGACCCTACGGTTGCTTATTTACATAAGCGTGATGCGGATGTGGACATAATCCCACAATTGACGAAGACATCTGAAGCATATGCTGTTGCAAAAATTGCTATGCGCATAAACAAACGCAACATGTCGGAGGATTACTGGAAGTTGCAAAAGCCTGGACAGAGTTCTTATCAACTGCAAGAACTGGGAGACGTGTTCCAGGGCTACTTGAATCGATTGTGCACTGGTGATCGAGACGGAGCTGGAGGTTTATCTCACATAGTGACGCGTTTCAGAGGCACATACAACTGGCCAGTACCATCTGAGCATTTTAGATCTTCGTACTAGGCGAAATATAGGATTTTTTGGTTTAGAATAGTAGTAATAGTACTGTATTCTTCTATGACTTTTGGTACGGAGCAATGTATACGACACGTGAACTTGTGTTGAGTGTATGGGTTAAACATATTAACACATGTCATCGTGTACATATTAATATATTATACAATTGTCTTATGATCTTGAGTTTTGTTGACTTGGTTGATTTTTTGCTCATATGCTATATGCGGATATGGAGTAAATGGACTTAAAATTTACACAAAATGATAAGCTTTTGACATAAAGTTTGTATGACTAGAATTTGACAGTCCGTCATGCAAAGTATGCTCATAAATCACGGTCAATTGTTTTTATAATTGCACTGCAGAAATCAACAATTCGTGCGAAATCACAAAAACAAAATGATGCACCTCGGTATGAATTTAGACTCCCGATCTCCACCACAACCAATGCAAGGGGACTCCACCAGGAGACCCCAGGCCACATGGTATGTTCGCAAGGAGATCAAGAGTGAGAAATGGAATGGGCCGTCCCCATTATATAGGCCGTACCAAAGCAAGGTAGCGGAGGCCCTTCCAAGGGCGAGGCCTTCCGTGATATCGAGCACCTAGCGGTTTACAACGTCAAATTGGCATTTGGCATCGATGTTGAGGCAAGCTGGATTGCAAGAGCTTTTTCAAAACATAGCTCTAGGAAGCAAGGTTACCGTGGGAAATCACCGATTCCTGCAACGGATTTAAAATTTTTGTGCTGATTTTGGATTTTAAATTAGATTTCAAGAGAAAATCTTGCAAAATTAATTAAAAAATAAAAATAAAAAATACGATGAATCGAACTATACAGTTGTTATCTTCACATTGACGTTTACAACTTTGCTTTGTACATCCACCCCATTCATGTTTTTTATCAACCATTTTATAACGAATCTTTGAATACAGTGTTAAATCCGCACCTTAACCCCTAAGTGCCCAAGGGTTTTCTTGAAATGCTAGATGTGTCATAATGTCCATTTTACTCAACTTTTATGAGCTTCAATTTTTAAACATATGTAGAGCACAACAGTAAGACAACATCCATACGGTTAAATTTTGGAAAAATGCTACGAAATATTTAATAATGAATTTAAAAGAATTTTCTTTGAAAATTCATAAAAAATACATGTTTAGTCATTTTGACTTGGAATCAAGTATGATAGGTCAGAAACATTGGTTTTATATGGTGGTTACGTTGTTCATGTTAGAACTAATCTTATTTGGTAGAAAACTTCAAGATTCCATTCCGGGCAGATTTTCAAAATTGTGACAATTTGAGATGCTGTCACTTTGAAGGCTTTAGAGGAAAATTGGTAAACGTTTTTTCAAAATTTCTTTTTGAAAAAGTTGCTCAGTTTCAATATCTACAAGGGAAAAAAAATGACGTTCAAAAATTGTTATTTTTGCAAAAGTTATGAACGTTTTTAGTGGGATGAACTTTTTTTAAACTCTGTAATTTTGAATCGATCATATATGGTCGATTAGGCAGTTAGGGGTTAAAGGGTTAAACTTATTGAATTAGTCCTATTAAAATCACAATACAATTTAGAACTCTAATCCAACCCTAAACCACTGGACCATCCTCAAACCACTCGCTCGCCCGTCCGACTCACACTAAACCAGTGTGACCCAGAAAACGTGCTAGTACCCCATAGATAGAACCACCAAATTGGTAGATTTCACTGATTTCAGTTCATTCAAATCAAACCGGAACAAAGATGGGACACCCGTTATTGTAGATGTCAACTTACGTGCGACATGGCCGTCCGACGTGGCCGTCCGCCGTGGCCGTCCGACCTGGCCGTGCGACGTGGCCGTCCGACCTGTTCGTCCGTCCGACGCGCCGTCCGACCTGTTCGTCCATCCGATCGCGCCGTCCGACCTATTCGCGCCGTCCGACTTGTTCGTCCGTCCGATCGTGCCGTCCGCCTGCCGGTCGCGCCGTTCGCCTGTCCGATCGCCGACTGCCGTCCGATGTGGTAAAACCCGTCCGCTGGGGTAAAAAACTCCATTTTTTCAAAGTCATCGGACGCTGGGACGGTCACGTTCGCGTCCAACGGACGTCCGGACGCGGACGTCCGCGTCCTAGCGTCTGAACAACCCTGGTTCCAAGGCATATGTGGTTCGAGAACTCGGAGGGTCAGATAGTGGTCTCGGCCCTGAGAGCACTCCCCAAGGGTGCGGGTTCTAGAAACAGTTTGCTGTTGCAAAGTCAATCCTGGGTGCCATCGTGGACATGGTGTAGATTCTGCCATGGATCCATGGCATTTGTAGTTCGAGAACTAGGAGGGTCAGATAGTCGTCTCGGGGCCGAGACCACTCCCCATGGGTGCGGGTTCTTGAAACAGATTGCTGTTGCATTGTCAATCCATGGTGCCAAGGTGGACATGGATTAGGTTCTTCCATGGTTCCATGGCATATGTGGTTCGAGAACTGGGAGGGTCAGATAGTGGTCTCAGCCCCGAGACCACTCCTCAAGGGTGCGGGTTCTACAAACAGTTTGTTGTTGCAAAGTCAATCCTGGGTGCCACGGTGGACATGGTGTAGATTCTGCCATGGATCCATAGCATTTGTAGTTCGTGAACTGAAAGGGTCAGATAGTGGTCTCGGGGCCGAGACCACTCCCCAAGGGTGCGGGTTCTAGAAACAGTTTGCTGTTGCAATGTCAATCCATCGTGCCAAGGTGGACATGGATTAGGATCTGCCTTAGTTCCATGGCATATGTGGTTCGAGAACAGGGAGGGTCAGATAGTGGTCTCGGCCCCGAGACCACTCCCCAAGGGTGTGGGTTCTAGAAACAGTTTGCTGTTGCAGAGTCAATCCATGGTGCCAAGGTGGACATGGATTAGGTTCATCCATGGTTCCATGGCATATGTGGTTTGAGAACTGGGAGGGTCAGATAGTGGTCTCGGCCCCGAGACCACTCCCCAAGGGTGCGGGTTCTAGAAACAGTTTGCTATTGCAAAGTCAATCCTGGGTGCCATGGTGGACATGGTGTAGATTCTGCAATGGATCCAAGGCATACGTGATTCAAGAACTGGGGGGGTCAGATATTGGTCTCGGGGCCAAGACCACTCCCCAAGGGTGCGGGTTCTTGAAACAGATTGCTGTTGCAAAGTCAATCCGTGGTGCCAAGGTGGACATCGATTAGGATCTGCCTTAGTTCCATGGCATATTGGGTTCGAGAACTGGGGGGGTCAGATATTGGTCTCGGGGCCGAGACCACTCCCCAAGGGTGCGGGTTCTTGAAACAGATTGCTGTTGCATTGTCAATCCATGGTGCCAAGGTGGACATGGATTAGGTTCATCCACGGTTCCATGGCATACGTGATTCAAGAACTGGGGGGGTCAGATATTGGTCTCGGGGCCGAGACCACTCCCCAGGGGTGCGGGTTCTTGAAACAGATTGCTGTTGCATTGTCAATCCATGGTGCCAAGGTGGACATGGATTAGGTACATCCATGGTTCCATGGCATACGTAATTCAAGAACTAGGGGGGTCAGATATTGGTCTCGGGGCCGAGACCACTCCCCAAGGGTACGGGTTCTTGAAACAGATTGCTGTTGCAAAGTCAATCCATGGTGCCAAGGTGGACATGGATTAGGATCTGCCTTAGTTCCATGGCATATTGGGTTCGAGAACTAGGGGGTCAAGTTTTGGTCTCGAGGCTGAGACCACTCCCCAAGGGTGCGGGTTCTTGAAACAGATTGCTGTTGCATTGTCAATCCATGGTGCCAAGGTGGACATGGATAAGGTTCATCCATGGTTCCATGGCATACGTGATTCAAGAACTGGGGGGGTCAGATATTGGTCTCGGGGCCGAGACCACTCGCCAAGGGTGCGGGTTCTAGAAACAGTTTGTTGTTGCAAAGTCAATCCATGGTGCCAAGGTGGACATGGATTAGGTTCTGCCTTAGTTCCATGGCATACGTGATTCTAGAACTTGGGGGGTCAGATATTGGTCTCGGCCCCGAGACCACTCCCCAACGGTGCGGGTTCTAGTAACAGTTTGCTGTTGCAAAGTCAATCCTGGGTGCCATGGTGGACAAGGTGTAGGTTCTGCCATGGTTCCATGGCATTTGTAGTTCGAGAACTGGGAGGGTTTTGGAATAAGTTTGCTATTGCAATGTCAATCCTTTGTGACATGGTCGCCTTGGGTTTGGTTGTGCCATTGTTCCGTGGCATGTGTGGTCCCCGTCGTCGATGCCATGGTTGCAGATTTGAACAATATTAGCTCACTTCTGTATGTTTCTCCCAATTAGATTCTTGAGACTGAGCACGGTAGTTCTGAGGATGACTTCGAAGAAGGGGATACACCTCAGCCCCTAATCGCTGTAGAAGGCGATGATGAGGATGAAGACAGTCCTATCATTCACACTGTGGAAGGGCTGAGCGAAGATGATATTCGGCGTTCCCAGAAGATTAACTCGGTTGCAATTCTGGCTGCCCTTCGTTTACAGCCTGTTCATATTTCTCGACATAACATCCCTCTTTGCAGGCTCGTTGTCATGCCTATGGTAAGGCCCACATTGCAGTGTGATCTTGTGAAACTTGAGCAAGAGTTCGTCCACGGTTATCGTGAAGGTGCATGTGTATTCTACGTCTCACTTACAAACGAACAAGGCGTGGGAGAGCATGTCACCCCAAAGGACAGAAGTGACTGGGGACCCATATGGCAGACCGAGAGTGATAAATTTGATCAGTTTCTCGACTCCCAAGATTCGCTGCGATTTATGAAGGGTAAGATGTTCTTCATTTGTGATGGCATCCACCGTCGAATTGCATGGATGAATCACATCACAAGGCTCTACCGTAATGATCCATTATGGCACTATTCGGTCGACACTATCATATTGGAGACCAAAGGTCGAGTTGGAGTGCTCTCGAACGTCATGAACGATATTAACAAGTGAGTCATACTTATTTATCCAGTACTGTTTCATTTAAACCATTTATATACGTTGTTGCCATGTTTTACATTTTACACCTGCAATTGACATTGTGCGTGGTCTCCTAGGCAAACAGAGTTCTGTCATGTGAAAACAAATCTGGTTCATCAGCTTTATCAAGTCCGCAAGTTTGGGACAATGCCTTTGGATCACTTCTCAGAGCTTTTGAGTCGGGAAGAAATGGAAAGGTGCCAAAATTCCGTCAAGAGAGGATGGTTCAGCTTGCAATCAGAAGTTTTCACTGCTCTCATGTTTCGGGTAATACTCTTGCCTTCACTCTGATATTTAACTCATCTCTAATGATCGATTAATTGAAGTTGATGCATACAGCTTGTTCTCAAAGAGTCTTTCAATGAGTGATCCTATACAGCAAGAGATTGCCGCTGCTGGTGATGCAGTCGTGCTTGTATATCGAGAGGAGACTAGTCCAGAGGATGTCACTCGAGAAGGAATTACAGCTGCAATGAAGCAAGGCATCAAAGACAAGACCGCCAAGTTGATGATAAAGTTGGGCAAAATGACTGCCGTGGCAAATCCAACACTTGGACCGGAATTCCTAGAGGAGGTGGGTGCTGGTAATTTCAATTGCTTCACTGTCTCTATTGGTGCGTTCATTTCTGTTGTAGATGAGCTGAATTGTATACTGTTGACAGATCGAAAGGCACTGGAGTTTGAATGCATCGCAATTGGAGTTGACTCTAGAGAAGCTTCAGCTCATTGCAACGAGCTCCGTCTCTCCTCATTACAAGCTTCGATGGTTGAAGTGGTGGAACTCCTCTGTGCATACAAGGGAGGCGGTCCGTTTTCCTATGAAACCGGTAAACGAAGAACGGCTCAATTCCTTTATTACGAGGGCAGCATGGTGGGCAGGGGTGAGTGCTCTCTTCATCATGCTCATCGTGGGACTCTCTACGACGTGGTTCCATGGTGCAATTGTTTCAAGAACTGGAACGGTCAGTTAGTGGTCTCGGGGCCGAGTCCACTCTCGAGGGGTGCGGGTATTGGAAACAGTTTGCTGTTGCAATGTCCATATTCGGTGCCTTGGTCGCCCTCTGGTCAGGTAAGCCATGGATCCATGGCATGCGTGGCTCGATAGCTGGGAGGGTCAGAAAGTGGTCTCGGCCTCGGGACCCCTCCCAAGGGGTGTGGGTTTTGGAAACAGTTTGCTGTTCTTATGTCCATCCTTGGTGCCATGGTCGCCGTGGTGTCAGCTGTGTCATGGTTCTAGAGCGCATTGAGTTTGAGTCTTGCAAGGGTTAGTTAGGGGTCCCACAGCTTGGTGGGCAGTGGCGACTGGCGCGGTATGATTTTTATTGTTTCAACCCTACACCTGCTGTACAACTCAGTTGTTTGAGTAAAATGAATCCTCTGTTGTAGATTGAGGATGCAGCAGTGGAGTTGTTTGAGACTATTGTCAACAAGGACAACATATCTCTGAACATGGATGTCGCAACGGAGCCCAAGACAATTACACAGTTCATCGACTCTTGGCGAGTGAAGCTTTGGGATAAGGCATTCGTCATGGTTTTCAAGGGGGATGACAACTTCAAGAAATCTGATTCGTTTAAGGACTTCAAGGGTAGTGATCTTGTGGTCAAACGCGTGGTCTATAGGTATTTCTCGATCACTCTAATTCCAGAGTGTTGTACACATTACTTCTCTATAAGTGCTCATACTTTTGCACCATATTCTATGATAATTGATTAGTTTTGTATGTCTACAGGTATTTCAAGCATGAGCTTCTCGCGAAGAAGGCTATCGCCAAGGCTGATCTCCCGGTGTTTCTTGAGAGTTGGATGGATAGAAATTCTGACATGTGCATGTTCTCTATGCCACAGTTGAAGACGTGGACAAGCACACATCTCAAGGGGGTTGGGTGGTACTTGGACTGTGTATTGGGTTATGTACATGCGGACGAGAAGGATCTCAAATCCTCAGCTGAGACTGCCGATAAACCTGCCCTATTGGATGGTGAGTTGGAGAATCTTGATGAGGAAGCACGGCTTAAGCTCATTGCCAAAGTTGAAGCGGCAGGCAAGAAGAAGGCGATGAAGATTACTGAACAACAAGAAAAGTTAGCTGCCCGTGAGCAAGCTAAAATTGACAGGGCAGCTGAGAAGATTGCCAAGAAGGAAGAGAAGAAGAAAAATCCTAAAGTAAAGGAAATCCCAAAGCCATCTGCTTCTAGTGTTGTTGATGCAGAATCTCAGCGCCAGAGCCAGGAGCAGCGTGGTACTAAGAGGGATTCTGGGTACTTAGAGCTATCACAAGCCATAGTACCATATTGTGGCCAAGTTCAGGAATTTCATGACTTAGGAGAGGACCATGAGATTGATGAATTGATACTCAACACTTCCCTTGGAGCTGCTCTTCCTCAAAACGGTGACGATCCTCTCCCAACCATGTTTGTGGAGATTCAGAACTTCTTGGGTCAGGCATGATTCTTGACACACTTCTTGGGCTCTATATATCTCAAGACTACTGCCTTACTCTATCGGGTTTTCATTTAGTTTTACAATCCTCGGATCCTTGGATGCCATGGGTTTTTCTTTGCCGTGGTTGCCACTGTTCAACATCAGATAGGAGGGCAGTGGTCGTGAGCAACGGGGAGGGGTCCTGGGTTTTAAATGAGGCAGGTGCCGTGACCACTGCCACAGTGTAGCGAATGTCACGGCCACTACCCTCGTCTCTGAGTGTTCCATCCATTTTCATACCTTGGTTCCTTGGATGCCGTGGGTCCCTCCTTGCCGTGGTTCCTTGGTCTGTTTGGTTCGAGTGTTGGTGGTCTCTGGTCCGTGACATGTGTATGTTTTGGTTATTTCAGCACAAAGCAGACCGCCCACGAGTATTCAAAGGCGAGACGTGCAACGATCCGTGTGTGGATTTAATTCTTGTGGACATGCCCGAGAACCTCTCCGTTCCCACTATCTCGGATCCGCCGGGACAGATTCCACCGTGGAATGCAGCCGCGGACGACTGGCTTGACCCAATTTTTGACTTTGCAGACAATCACTTGGTTGATGATGGCGCTATCATTATAGTCCATCCATATAGACAGTCAACCAAGGCGAATGTCCTTGGTTATAGTAAAGCAACGGGCTTTACATTGTACAAGGATTGGACTTGCATGAATAGGCTCCATTTGGCATCACCCGTGAACCATCTCAAGACGGTAAATGCTTATTCATTATTAAGTTTCTAAAAACTCTTTATTGTTTTGCTATTACTATGAACTTACGCTCTTGGTTCTGTATGTTGCAGACGCAGCGATTTGGAATTTATCTTCTTGTTCGTGGATTACCAGAGGGAGCTGATGCACGGTTCTCATTTCAATCTATTCCAGCTCTTGAGGCTCTGGGATTAGATGTGGGATGTGATGATATGTTACAGAATTTCACCACCAAGGCCTCTCAACGCATGAATGGAAATAAGCCTTGGCGAGGCCCTCGTGAGAAGGATAGTCAGTTCATCCAAATGTTGATTGAGGCCTCTTCTCGGCCAAACGATGTTGTCTTGGATTGCACCGCCATGACAGGTGTATATTACTAACATACATCCCCTCTCTCATTTTTGCATTTTTATTCTTCCATTTATTCTACTCTCTCTAGTTTTTTTGGACCCTATCGTTCTTTTTCTCAATCTAATTCTGTATGTGTTTTTATCGTTTGCATTCTCTCAGGTGCTTCGTTGCTGGCATGTCGCCGTGTGCAACGCCACATCGTGGCACTCGAAGAGGACCAAGCGATATTTGATGGACTGCTGTTGTCTATGCGACGTGCCCCTAAACCTAGAGCCGAGCTAGTCGATGCATCATCATCTGCTGCATCAGAGGATCCTGACGCAGTTCCATCAGCGGTCGTCCGAGTGTTAAAGAAATCTCGTTTCAGTAAGTAAGTTTGAATTCAATGAAGACAAGTTCCACTTTGTTTGATGGTTTCATGATCACCTTGATCTCATGTCCATTTGCTTACTTTCGTGCTAGAAAAATGATGCCCACTAATTCTACCGCACAGAGGCCATTTTTTGCGAGGCCTGAGTTCTTGAAAAGCCCTGACAAACCTTTTGAGTTGCCAATATACATTGAGCCAGTTGCACAGACTCTTGCATGTCTAGGTACCCAAGATCACGTTCCAAGGTCTAAGGCGATGAACTCAGACGTACTAGTCTACCTTGATGTTGAGGCGGAGGAGTCCGAATGTGAGGGTTTCAGTTCACCATCGAGCTCTAAATCTAGCTCTTCCTCAGGGTCCACTAGTAGCGATAATTATAGTTCTGACATGCAGAAACTTTGACGATCCCTACACATCGTTGTGCTGCTTGCGTTATAATATTAGTAGTGAGACTAAATGGGACACTACTCATGATTCTTGACATCCATGCTATTCCTCACACAGTTCATCCTTCCATTCTATTACATTCCTCTGTGGTCTCTATTGCTCGGGGACGAGACCACTCTCGAGGGGTGCACGGTTTGATACGAGTTTGCAGTTGCACAGTCAATCCTCGGTTCCAAGGTTGCTTAGGGTGTCTCTCTGACGTGGTTCTATGGCGCTTTTGGTTCAAGACTTAGGAGGGTTAGACAGTGGTCTCGGGGTGCACGGTATGGGATTTGACTGATGCTGTGACCATTGCCCCTGCGTGGCGAGTGTTGCGGCCACTACCCTTCCCTCTGGGTTTATCATTGATGTTATCATATTTCTAGGCTTCGGTTGCCATGGGTTCATCTTCAGGGCCTTGGTTGCCATGGGCTGCTGTGGGTACCTCTTCATGCTGGGCCATGAAACAGTGGTGACATTGGTATGCTTGGGGCGGGAAGAATAGGAGAAGTGACATTGGTATGCAATGTCAATCTGACCCTCCCAGTCCGCGAACCACGTATGCCATGGCACCAAGGATTGACATGGCAACAGCCCACTGATTCCAAAACCCGCACCCCTGGAGATTGGTCTCAGCCCCGAGACCACTATCTGACCCCCTAGTTCTCGTACCACGCATGCTATGGAACCATGGAAGAACGTAATCCATGTACACCGTGGCACCAAGGATTGACATAATAACAACAAACTGTTTCAAGAACCCGCACCCCTGGAGAGTGGTCTCGGCCCCGAGACCACAATCTGACCCTCCCAGTTCTCGAAACACGTAAGCCATGGCCCATGGCAGATCCAAATTCACGGCGACCATGGCACCAAGATTTGACATGACAACAGCGAACTGTTTCCAACACCCGCACCCCTGGAGAGTGGTCTCGGCCCCGAGACCTTTATCTGACCCTCCCAGTTTTCGAACCACATATGCTATGGAACCATGGCAGAATCCACTCTATGTCTACCTTGGCTCCAAGGATTGACAATGCAACAACAATCTGTTTCAAGAACCCGCACCCTTGGAGATTGGTCTCGGGGCCGAGACCACTATCTGACCCTCCCAGTTCTTGAACCAGGTATGCCATGGAACCATGGCAGAACATAATCCTTGTCCACCTTGGCTCCAAGGATTGACAATGCTACAGCAATCTGTTTCAAGAACTCGCACCCTTGGAGAGTGGTCTCGGCCCCGAGACCAATATCTGACCCCCCCAGTTCCTGAATCACGTATGCCATGGATTCGTGGCAGAATCCACTCCATGTCAACCTTGGCACCAAGGACTGACATGACAACAGCCCACTGATTCCAAAACCCGCACTCCTAGAAATTGGTCTCGGCCCCGAGACCACTATCTGACCCTCCTAGTTCTCGTACCACGCATGCCATGGAACCATGGAAGAACGTAATCCATGTACACCGTGGCACCAAAGATTGACATGGTAACACCAAACTGTTTCAAGAACCCGCACCCCTGGAGAGTGGTCTCGGCCCCGAGACCACAATCTGACCCTCCCAGTTCTCGAAACACGTAAGCCATGGCCCATGGCAGATCCAAATCCACGGCGACCATGGCACCAAGATTTGACATGACAACAGCGAACTGTTTCCAACACCCGCACCCCTGGAGAGTGGTCTCGGCCCCGAGACCTTTATCTGACCCTCCCAGTTTTCGAACCACGTATGCCATGGAACCATGGCGGAATCCACTCCATGTCTACCTTGGCTCCAAGGATTGACAATGCAGCAGCAATCTGTTTCAAGAACCCGCACCCTTGGAGATCGGTCTCGGGACGGAGACCACTATCTGACCCTCCCAGTTCTTGAACCAGGTATGCCATGGAACCATGGCAGAACATAATCCATGTCCACCTTGGCTCCAAGGAGTGACAATGCTACAGCAATCTGTTTCAAGAACCCGCACTCTTGGGGAGTGGTCTTGGCCCCGAGACCAATATCTGACCCCCCCAGTTCCTGAATCACGTATGCCATGGATTCGTGGCAGAATCCACTCCATGTCAACCTTCGCACCAAGGATTGACATGGCAACAGCCAACTGTTTCCAAATCCCGCACCCCTGGAGATTGGTCTCGGCCCCGAGACCACTATCTGACCCTCCAAGTTCTCGAACCACACATGCCATGGAACCATGGCAGAACGTAATCCATGTACACCGTGGCACCAGAGATTGACATGGGAACAGCATACTGTTTCAAGAACCCGCACCCCTGGAGAGTGGTCTCGGCCCGGAGACCACAATCTGACCCTCCCAGTTCTCAAACTAGGTATGCCATGGAAACATGGCAGAGCCTATTCCATGTCCACCTTGGCTCCAAGGATCGACATTGCAACAGGAAACTATTTCTAGTACTGGCACCCTTGGGAATTGGTCTCGGCCCCGAGACCACTATCTAACCCTCCCAGTTCTCGAACCACGTATGCCATGGAACCATGGCAGAATCTAAACCATGACATTGGGATGCTTGGGGTCTTGGTGAGATATAGTAGACATGGAATATACCCTGCCTGCCTTAGTTTCAGCCAGAAGGTATAAACCAATGCAGTCAATTCTTATTCGGCTTGGTTTACTGGATCACGGTAGTCTTGGAACTAGAAAGTAGTAGTCTTGGAACTAAGAGTGCTTGTTTTCAAATTAGTCAGACACATCAAAGTACACGCGAATGTTCAAAATAGTTTTTCAAGCGTGCAATCCATTTAAGAGAAGAAGTTTTTATACAACAGAGTTCTTGTGGGAAAAACCCAGCATCACTGTATTTACTAATCCAATGCAGATATGCTAATCAGGACTGTGTCTCTTTACCCGTGAAAAATTACATGTCCCTTGTGCATAGCTACCCGTAGTCCTAAACTCAAAACTTACTATCTACAGTATCTCTAACTGCCTATAACATCTTCACCTGCCCACGCTGTCCTTGGTCCACTGCGATCCATGGCTGACGTTGCCGATTGTCAGATGGGCCTATTTCCTGTTCTTGCGATTGTAGGTTGATGTCCGATTTGGTCGGGTTTCTTCACGGGGTCTCTGTTCACCTTGGCGACGTGGTGGATCTTGGCCGCCATAGAGTGCTTTTATTGCTGCAGCAACACCCTTATGCATTAGACTGTTTTTGTTCCTGTAAGTAGCACAGTGTTGATATACATCAAACACGCTCTTGGCCAGCATCTTATCGCAGCAAAGACACTTTACATCCTCTGCCTCGGGATTGGAGAAAAGGGCAGCCAAATCCGGGTTCTCATCAAAATACTTCTTCGTTTCATCTATGGCTATACCCAACTCCTCATCTCCATCACTTTCCTCAGCCTGTTCCTCCAGATTGTTATCTTCCTCTATTTGTTTTAATGCATCCTTATGATCCTTGAAAGATTTGGGGCGTGACTTTACCGTGTGCCGTGGAGCCTTGGGTGGCGTGGGTTGCTGCGCTGGCGTCGGGCGTGGCGAGGGTGGCGAGGGTGCCGAGAGTTGATGCGCTGGTACTCGGCGTGGCGAGGGTGCCGAGGGTGCCGAGGGTTGCTGCGCTGGTGCCGGGCGTGGCGAGGGTGCCGTTGCAGTGTGCGGTGGCGTCCGGCTTGGCGAGGGGTGAGACGTCTCCTTCAGTTCAGTCTGATGACCCGTGGCTAAGACCTGACCCTGTTGTTCACCTTGGGCAGCAGGAATTCCTTGGATATTGCTTGGAACTCCTCCGGGCATTGGTGTCGTCACTGGGCCACCCGGTGTGGGTGGACCTCTGGCTGCCGATGGCTGCAGGCCGGAAAGTGTGTCATCCCTTGGAATGACTGGTGCATGATACCCGGGTAGAAATATATCCAGGACATCCAAGTCTTCATCCTCCCATTCATGCTCGAGTTCCTGCATGCCCAGACTCTCCATGGCGTCTGCACAGCAACGGTCGATGAACTCCTGGGATGGATCTGTCGTGGTGCTGGGATTATCTCTAAAGAGGGCGTGTACATTGGTGACTATCCTGCGCACGGCGTCATTTACAAAGCTCACTTTGTTGACCTCGAAATTATCCCACGCATACTTTGCCTTCGCACGTTCTGCTTCCAGACATGCGAGTTCCTCGTATCCCTCGGTCGACATGGGTTGCGAGGACTGGCCTGCTCCAGAGGCCTCATTCTGTGCTTGTAAGTCCTTACATCTCGCCAAGTACTCCTCGTTCTGCAGCTCCAACTTCTTGACTCGCTTTTGAGTCAATGAATTCTCCTCGGCGAGTGCGTCGCGCCTCTCCTTGGAGTGGGTCAACTCGAGTTCTAAATTGGCGACTTGGTTGCACAAGTTCGCCAAGTTCTGCTCGGCTTCGTCAATTTGCAGGCGATGCTGAGTTCGAGCCGCATCAACCGACTTCTGTGCTGCTGCTTGGGCGGCTTGGATTTCTTGAGCCAGCTTACGCTTGTTGTTCTCCACTAACTTGGAGTGCTTCTTTGCCAAGCTCTCCCTGAGCTGCTCCGTGGAATGGACGAATTCGGCGACGTTGTCCATGGCATCCCGCATGGCGGCGCAACGTCCATGGAAGTCTTGGGTGACTGGTCCCCAATTTGGATCCGATTCCAAGGCTAGTACGGATGATTCTAAGCCCAAACACAGTCTCTTGTTGCTTCCTTCCTCCGTGGGTCCATGGCGAACAAGAGCTTTCTTGGAGATTTCGCGCTGTATGTCCGCCCACGTCCCCATGGTCGGTGGTGCGTTGTACCTGCGGTAGTGCTGGAGATACTTCGTAATGTACGTGGTCAGGAAGGGCCCGATCGGACTTGAGTATTTGTCCTTGCGCCGGTAACTCCGCAGTTGGACCCTAAAGCACTCGTCCATAATGACGCCCCAATTCACCTTCTCACCTTGGTCGGCCAAGAGAATTACCAGGAGGTGCTCAGGTGCCACGGAATTGCAGTCATTCCGGAAGAAGATCTGGCTGAGAATGCCCCGTATGCGAGAGAACCATGGCTCTGGGTGAATTTTACCCAACCCAAAGACATCGTATCTGTTCCCCTTCTTCAATGGTGTGTCGCCCAAAAAGTTCATCACATCCGGCTTTGGGCCTCGGCAGGTCTCGTTCCAAGTGAGGACGCCCGTGCCATCCCACCCAAAAAATGAATACAAGTAACGAGGTGAGTATTGTACCAAGATACCTTGCACCATGCCGGACGGGAGTTCTTCATTCTCGTCTCTCGTCTTCATAGAGTTGATGAATTCATGGCACAGTTCAAGGTTGACCTTGTCCTTCATCTGGCTCCAGAACCGCGCCAGGTTCGTCTTCTCACACCAAATGCTGTCAACATGTTTCGTCCACTCCGCGATCTGCCGCGGAATGTAAAATGGGCCGGGGGTAGTGTTCTTCGCCGACGCTGATGCTATGGCTCCAAGTCTAAACTGTGGATCTCTAGGTTACAGGGACTATGTAGGCGCAACGAGAGAGATGACTGAAGGAAGAAGAGAGAGAGATGACTGGAGAGCTTGACTCAATATTCGAAGATCTGGAGCACCTGAGATGGAAGGATGGAAGAGCCTTGGAAGAAATGGCGTTGGACAGTGTAAAGTGCTGCTGGTTTTTGAATGGCATGGCAGTGACTGAGCCCATTGATGAACGTCCAATTATACCTAGACATGGTTCCTAGGTTCCATGGTTCCATGGCGGCCTTGGTAAACATGAGTTGGCAGGATCCGCTGTTGGCGGCGGCGGCTGATTGATGCTTGTCCATAATGGGACTGAGTGCCCAATTACCATGGTGTCCTTGGCTACTGTGATGTGCTGGGCCACTAGGGTAGCTTGGATGTCACTGACATGGACATCTGGGCTTGGGCGGCAGGGACTGAGATCCTTGGTCTAGCTTGGTGTGACTTCATTTGGCCAGTATGTCTGGTTCAGGGTGACTATACCTGGATGCCATGGCTCCATGTTAACCCTTGAACGATATTGCAAGCCCCACGGACTTGATTATATTCTGGGAGGATCTTGACTCTAAATTTCAATTCCATTGTATCAAATGGGGTTTTTAAAATGCCAAACCGGGCACCTTAGGGGGATCTATACTTCTTTAGAATAGAGCCAAAGAAAATAAAAAATAATATCATGCTTAAAATGGAATTTAAAAGAGATTTTGGTTGGGGTATCAGGAAAGCATATGTCGTTTAAGAGTTAACTGTGAACGTCCCCCCAGCTAAGTGTTGGGGATGCACCATGGTATTCTTTTTAAATGCTGCTGAATTTTGAATGTTTTGGTCATGAAGTTTTCACTTGATGAACGTCCATGATGGCAAACATGAGTGGGCACGAGCTTCCGGTGGCAGCTTAAACCGATTGCTGCGGACCCTAAAACCGCTGCCCAATTACCATGATGCCTTTGGCAACCGTGATGATGTACCCTAATCCATAGGGTAGCTTGAATGTGATTTACCCTAAACTAGGCTTGGGCGGCATGGGAGATGATTGGTCTTGCTTGGTGTGACTGGTGTTGGCCAGATAGTGGTTCAGTGTCACTATCCCTGGATGCCATGGCTCCAAGTTCCTATGGTGAACAAAACCCCAAACTAAGTGCCAGTGTGGGGAAGGCAATCTATACCCTACAGCATGATATAACCACTACACACACTCCATGTTAATTCCATGTTACCCTAAACCCAAATATACAACTGATTCTGCAAATATTGATCCCACGGTTATAAATATTGATTCCACGGTTATAAATATTGATTCCACGGTTATAAATATTGATCCCACGGTTATAAATATTGATCCCACGGTTATAGGTCCTAATCCAAAAAACTTTTTAAAAAAATGAAAATTTTCTAGGCTCTTAGGCTCTCAGGCTCTCAAGCTCACGCTCCCAGGCTCACATGCTAGCATTCCCGTACGGTATGTAGCCTGTATTTCATTTCAAATTCATTCCAACAAAATTTACGTAATGAAATATTCAATTTTGTTTGTAATCAAATTTAGAATGAATTTGTAACTTGCCTTTCCAACTATTGTAATAAAAGATTGATGATAGTATCGATGACTTGAACCGTACAAAACGAACTAAATTCCAAAATCTAGAACTTCCATTGGAATACAAATTACTAAATATTCTTCAATCTAAAAAGTACTTTATGGTGATTTTTCAGTAATCGTAAGTTTTCATAACACTCGGGAACTTTAAAAGCTTAATTTGGCATATATATATATATTTTTTTAAATTTTTCTATAACATAATATTATGTTCTTAGGCTCGGTTATCAAGGCGGGAAGCCTAGCGGTGAGCCAAACCGGGCAGACTCGTTTGAGATTTTAGATACTTGGAGCTGCGGTTTCGTATATCAATTCCAAAAAATTCTTCAAAAATTACTCTTTATAATGATAATTTTTACAATCGTTAATTTCCGTAACACCTGGGAACTTTTATAAGTGAATTTGACGTGAATCAATTTTGTATTTTGTTAACCTCTAAACGTCCCAGCGTACAAAACTGGATCATCAACGGATTTCAAACTATGTAATTGTTTCGTACAATCTAGGATGACTTTCATCCAATGCACCTTTGCAAAACTATTAAATTTTCTACTAATTACAGTAACTCTTTTGTCATGAAGAAATGTTGATAATATTGGAGAGGCCTTCAAATGCAAGTGAGCCAAAATTGTTAAGTAGATTACATCCCTGCAATGGTCCTCTCATGTACACCTCATGTACAGCTGAATCATGCTAATATTTATCTTTGAGGCTAGCATCTACTTTTGTTCAAAAGATCAGTACGATTAGGGGTAAAAGAATATTTTTAGGCTCGGCCCACCCAAGCTTGGGAGCCGAGCTTCGGAGGCGTGCTTTGGAGTAGAGCCTAGAAGCCGAGCCTAGGAGCCGAGCCGAATACCGACACCGAGCCGATAACCGGAGCCGAGCCTCCAGGTTCGGCATAGGGTCGGGTGGTCGTCTCCCTCGCCATTCCCCTGGATTTCTAGGGTTTCTGTGTATGTTTGTATGTTGCTGCTGCTCGCGCGTTTCTGTGTATGTTTGTTGTTGCGCGTGTTTGTTGTTGCGCGTGTGTCTCATGCGGATACTTTTGCTCCCGGATAGTTCTGGTGCTTTCTTCTGTGTACATAAGGGCGAGGTTTAGGGTTTAGGGGTGTGGAGCGCCTATTGAGGTGGAGCGCAGGCGGTCGAGGAAATTCGAGCTGGAGCGCCTGTGGTTGATGCCAAGTAATTCTAACCCTCCTATTTCTGCTTGTAGGCATTGCTTATATATTTTTTGTTATCATTGTTTTGTAGGGTTTTGTCTGGGTTACATAATTCTCTGTTTTTGCTTGTTCTACATGTATTGCACTCACCCTAAACAAGAGAGACCCTAGATTTCTTTACAATTTTAAACAATGTCTAAACAATTTTCCATTTTCATACAGAACTTAAGGCTGGTCTTAGGGTTTAGTCTACAAGAGACTAGGAGTGCAACATTAAAACCCTTGTTATTGGATTCTTCATGTTTTACATTGCCTGGCTAGGGTTCTGCAGCTTGCTTCATAGGATCCTCTCTTGTCTGCTAGTTATCAACGTGCTTGCCTGCTAGGGTTCTGCTTGCTTGCAAGGCAGTGGAACAAAAATGAGTTCTAAGTCTGTATGTGAACGCTATTGTACTTGTTTTGTCTCCATATGGCATAATTTAGGGTGCATAAGGTTTAGTTTGCTCGCTAGGGTTCTAATTTACGTTCGTTTGTATTAGTCCTACAATTTCCCTATTTCTAGGGTTTTTGCTTGTTATGGGTCTTGTTTTCAAGCTTGAGGCATGGATTTGTTGAATTATGCCTGATTAGTAACGTATGTCATGCATGTAAATTTGGTTCCGTGTCGTTTTTGGTAAGCACTGACCGTGCATTGTACTCATGGCAGTTGTGTATTGGACGTAATTCCTATATCTGTCATCGTGAAGCGCAACTACACAAAGCCCAGCTTCTAATACAAGGTAAAAATTTCAATCTCTATGGTATGAATTAGGGTTTAAGAATTAGGGCATATGTATATTCCAAGTCCATGTATCGTCGACTCAACGATACAGCAGTAGATATCCAGATTTAAGTCAACTCCCCAATGGCAGTAGATATCCAGATTCAAGTCCCTTCACAAAGCACACAGTACAGAAAAATCACTTAACTTAGTTGTAAAGTGACCCTTATCTTCGGGTCGACGATACCACCAAAGCACTGTGCCTTATCGTCGACCCGACGATACACCACATATAAGATGAAGAACGAAAAAACACATAAAATTTCTGAATTCCTCAATACCAAATTAATAAAAGCAAAGAAAAAGTGCATATCATCGATTCGATGACAAGCAGACGATACATGCAGAAAAACCTGTAGACTAAATTCACTTTACTAATCACACAGTAATGCAAAAACACTTAACATACATGTAAAGTGACCCTTATCGTCGGGTCGACGATACCCCCATGTACTGTGCATTACCTACGTCCCAAAGAAACAACAAACAATCCGAATACATTAATACCAATTTCAATTAAAGCATAAACAAATACATATTATCGAGCTGATTATAAGCAGACGAGTCCTACGAAATACACGCTAACAAAGAACGGCGCGTGGATTACTGAATCGTCGGATCGACAATACCATGTCCCTGCTCAAGGAACACCCCTTATCGTCGGGTCGACGATTCATGGTGCACAATTCCGGTAAAGGGAACTCCAAACAGACGCTCAAAGTAACCTCATAATAAAGACAAACCATAGAACCGCGAGAAAAGGAAGCAACAAATTCAAATAACCGCTGCTATCGTCGGGTCGACGATAACGTCTGGTGCGCAATACATAAACAATAGTCAAAAGATAAGATAAAAAACCAATGAATAAAGGGTAAAAATTAAATTAAATGTATGACCTTTATAAAATGTCATGTGATGAAGCATTATACTGCCGCTAAAGTAATTCTTGATTGGAAGTATGTGATCACATCTGTAAAACCATTGCTTCACACAACAGCTAGTGCAATCGTCGAGTCGACGATAACTAGGATAATTTAACATCTCAACATGAAAACTTTAATGACCTCTAACACTTGATCCTAAACCGTGCCACAAATTGTAAAGGATGGCAGACAAAGACACTTACGATTACTCCGCCACCGCACCTCACCTGATCCCGTTCGAGTATCCTGTGATGGATGAGCCGTTTATCACAAAAATGGAAGAAAACTACGGGAAACTTGTTGAAGTAGGATGATTGCGTGGGCTGAAGTTGCTCATAGCCATGCGCATTAGCTAGAGTAGATGATGCGAATGAGCTAGACTAGCAACTAGAGAAGTGGTACTAGTTAGAAGTAATGAGAATTGGGTCTCCCAAGTGATATGGGCTGATCCTAGTGTACTAGGAGTGGAGTATGGGCTGATGTCCCATATGGTTTGCCAAGGGGACTCCCTTGGGTGTGCTACTTAAGAGGGGCAGCCCATGAGTAAAGATCATCTCTTTCCTATGCATTCCAAGTGTTTGTGTGAGGCTTTGGCATTCTAATCTAACCTTCAATAGGTTATGGGCCCACTCATGTGTTTTGCGTGAGTCAAAGATTAGATTGCTCATTGTGTGGAGGTCGTGCGTTGGAGCGCTGATTTTGGAGTATTGGAGCGCTGATTTGGAACTTTGGAGGGCTGAATTCGAGCTTTGGTGGGCTGATTTCGACATTGGGAGGTATTACAATCTTCCTACCTTTGATCTACGTGTTGGAGGGCTGAATTCGCACTTTGGAGCTATCATTTGTTGATTTGGAGCTTTTGGAGCACTTTGGAGCACTTTTGGAGTTTATACACGTCTACAAGGGCTGAATTGGAGCTTTGGAGCTTATTGGTGCTTGTTGGAGTATATTGGAGCTTATTGGAGCTTATTGGAGCTTATTGTAGCTTATTGGAGTTTATTGGCTCAATTTGTGCTCAATTTGTGCACTTGTGTTGTTGCAAGGCACTTTTATGCTTTGAGGCTCTTGGGGTGAGTCTACAATCTGATTTTGGTATTGCAATTCTTGCACAAGGGTTTGGAATGTGAGTTATGCCCTTGGAGTGCTCAAAATTAGAGTTTGGGTTAGTGAATGCACAACGGGGCTGATTTGATGAATTTCAATGCAATTAGGACTTGAAGGGGCTGAATTTGCATTGATTTAGAGTCCTTGGAAGGCACAAGGGTGTCCATAGGGTGCATTACGTGTTGTGAAGCACAAGGGTGCTGATTTGAGTGGATTTGAGCCAACGAGTGCGCAATTCTCCTAGTTAGGGTGTTGTGGTATGATCTTGTGCAAATTCACTAAGAACCATCACGATTGAGTGTTGTGAGGTTGATGTGTAGCACAAAGGTGCTGATTTAGTGTTTGGAATTAGTTTGGAGGCATTAGAAGCACGTACGTGTGCAATTTGCCTCACAAATCACAAAATTGTCAAAAAATCATAAAAACAATTTTTCTTAGCTTTCTAGGGGCTGAATTTTGTGAGCGTACGTCCTTCAATCAAGGATATGGCTACATTTGAGGGTGAAGGTGCTAAGGTTGTAGACAAGTTCGATGGCGTCAACTTCCACTTGTGGAAATTCAAGATGGAAATGGTCATGGCCGAAAAAGAATTGTGGGAGATAGTTGAGGGTAGTGAGGAACCGCCTTCGTCCGACGCCGAGGCTAGGGTACGAACTGCGTACACTCGGCGAGAGAAAAAGGCCTTTGCGATTTTGGCTCTTAATCTTTCTGATTCCCAACTTTCTCATATTCGGTCGTGCAAGACTCCCGCCGAGGCATGGGCCAAGCTTTGCAATATTCATGAGGCAAAGAGCTTGGTCAATATCTTGTTCTTGAGGCGCAAGTTTTTCACCATCAAGATGGAAGAAAACGACGACATGTTGGCGCACATCAACAAAGTCAAGGCTCTTGCGGATCAGCTCAACGGCGCAGACGTCAACATTACCGACGGTGATATCGTTATGACGCTCCTCGAGAGTTTGCCGCCGTCGTACGAGTATCTTATCGTTGCTATGGAGAGTAGGCCCATTAGCGAGCTCACTCTTGATTATGTGACATCACGGTTGTTGCATGAACTCTCGCGGCGCAAAGAGAACGAGACTCGTGGCGATAGCGCGGCGCTTATGGCGAAGCAATCCAAAAGCGGTGCCAGTGGGAGCTCTACAGACAAGGTATGCTACTATTGCGGTAAGAAGGGCCACTTGGCAAAATTTTGCTACAAACGCAAGAGAGAGGAAAGTGCCAACAATACAAAGGTCAACGATGCAGGTGATGAGTACGCATTTATGACTAGCGTCTCTTCTTGTAGTGATGACGGGGACGAGTATGCAATGATGGCAAGTGACGTGTCATGCAATGGTAGTGTGATCGATTGGATTGTTGATTCGGGAGCCTCGAGTCACATGGCGCCCATTAGGAGTTGTTTCCAATCATATCACGTCATATCTCCAAAGAATGTCATTTTGGGTGATGATACGGTTCTTCAAGCCGTGGGTAAAGGATCCATCGTCGTAGACACGGAGGTGAAGGGTCGTGTGAAGACAATTACCATCCATGATGTCCTCCACGTTCCCAAGTTGAAGGCAAATCTTTTATCGGTGCGACATTTGGTGATGAAGCATTTGCGAGTGGAATTTAGCGACCAAGGGTGTTTTGTGTTGTCTCCAAGTCGTGAGGAGGTGGCCATTATACACGAAGTCAACGGCTTGTACCAAATCAAGTTTTCCAAGATGCACGCGGCGGAATCGGCAACGTTGGTGCAATCGAGTTCAAACGAAGACAAGTTGGCGTTGTGGCATCGTCGTCTCGGGCATTTGAATGTCAAGAGTGTGAAAGCACTGCGTGGAATGGTAAGTGGCATGGATCTTGCACAATCACACGTCGCACCTAGTTCATTCACATGTGAGGGTTGTATTGAAGGCAAGCAACAATGCTCACCGTTTCCAGTTGATGGGGCAACTCGTGCAACCAAGGTTCTTGAGATTGTGCATTCCGACGTGTGTGGTCCAATGAAGACCACGTCTATGGGGGGTTGCAAGTATTTTGTGACGTTCATTGATGATTTTTCGAGGAAGATATGGTTGTATCCGATCAAAGCAAAGAGCGAGTGTTTTGAGAAGTTCAAAGAGTTCAAGGCGTTGGTTGAGAAGCAATCCGAGCACAAGATCAAGGTGTTTCGATCGGATAATGGCGGCGAGTTCTTGTCCAACCAATTTGGAGAGTTATTGAAGAAAGAAGGCATTGCTAGACAAACGACAACGCCATATACACCACAACAAAACGGAGTTGCAGAGCGTGCAAATCGAACAATTGTGGAAATGGCAAGGAGTATGTTGCATGCACAAAATTTGGGTTTGGACCTTTGGGCGGAAGCGGTGGTGACTGCGGTGTACACACGCAACCGATGCCCGACGAGTGCGGTTCAAAACATGACACCCGAGCAAGCGTGGAGTGGGAGGCCACCCCGCGTGGAGCACATGCGCACATTTGGATGCATCGCATTTGCAAAGGTACCCGATTCTCAAAGAACCAAACTTGAGGCCAAGGCAACAAAATGTGTGTTTCTTGGATATTGTGAAGGTACCAAGGCGTATAGGCTTATGTCGCTCGAGACCAAGAAGATCATTCGAGCTCGTGATGTGACATTTTGCGAGAATTCCAAGGTTGAAGACAATTTGGACGATGGTCCAAGTGGGAGACGTGGCGATAAACCGGCCATTGTGGACCAATCTTCCAAATCTCCCGTTATTGATATTGTTGATGAAGACGAAGATGACGACAATGGTGGTGATGAGGAACATATTGAGGAGCGACATTTGAAGACGAGGAATGGCGAGAAAAAGGCACAAGCAACGGCGGTTGAAGACAATGCATCCTCGAGCGATCGTCGTTATCCAGAGAGAAATCGTAGACCACTTGGCGAGTGGTGGAAGAATCATATTCTCATTCAAGGTGAGGAGGAGCATGCAAACGTTGCACTTTTAGATGCTCCATTGACGATTCGTGAAGCGTTGAGTTGTGATGATGCAAACAAGTGGGAGCAAGCCATGCAAGAGGAGTACAAATCGTTGATGGACAATGGCACTTGGGAATTGACTCCCCTCCCCAAGAATCGCAATGCTATCGGTTGTAAGTGGGTATTTCGTGCAAAGAGAGATGCAACGGGTGATGTGGTTCGTTATAAGGCAAGATTGGTGGCAAAGGGCTTTTCACAAATCGAAGGTGTTGATTTTCATGAGACCTTTGCACCGGTGGCGAAATTCACCACTATTCGATGCATTTTGGCCATCGGGGCTGCCATGGATTTGGAAATGCATCAAATGGATGTGAAGACGGCGTTCTTGAACGGCGAGTTGGACGAGGACATCTACATGGTGCAACCCGAAGGATTTGTGCAACGAGGTAATGAGAACCTTGTTTGCAAGTTGAACAAGTCATTGTATGGGTTGAAGCAATCTCCACGCGCATGGTATCACAAGATTGACATGTTTCTTGTTCATATCGGGTTCACAAGGAGCATCGCTGATCACAGCTTGTATTTCATGCAAAAGGGGCAACATGTGGTCATCGTGATCATATATGTGGATGATTTGATCATCCTTGCAAGTTGTATGAGCTCTTTGAAGGCATTGAAGGCAATGCTTGACAACGAGTACGAGATGAGTGATCTCGGTGAGTTGCACTTTTGTCTAGGAGTTGAGTTTGTGCGAGATAGAGCAACACGCACCATAACAATGAATCAAAGCAAGTATGTTATGGATGTTCTCAAACGCTTTGGCATGGAGGATTGCAAACCAGTTGACACTCCATTGGATGTGAATTCCAAACTCGTGAAACTCACCGATGAGGAGTATGCATTAGAGGCTCAATCTATGGTGGATGTGCCATACAAGCAAGCTGTAGGGTCATTGATGTATGCTATGATTGCAACAAGGCCAGACCTTGCGTATCCAATCAGCGTTGTGAGTCAACACATGGCAAGACCGGGTTCAAGTCATTGGGTTACGGTCAAGAGGATCATGCGGTACTTGAAAGGCACAAGTGATGTGAGGTTGTGTCTTGGAGGTGACAACATTGTGTTGAGTGGGTATTGTGATGCGGATTATGCGGGTGATACCAATGATCGTAGATCCACCACGGGGTACATGTTCAAAGTTGGATCGGGGGCCGTTTCATGGAATAGCAAGCGCCAACAAACCACGGCCACGTCAACGGTTGAGGCGGAGTACATGGCGACGAGCCACGGTACGAAGGAGGCCATTTGGTTGAGGCAACTAATGGCGGATGTGAGATGCACTCAAGAGGAGGCTACAACAATCATGTGTGACAACCAAGGGAGTATGTCATTGGCGAAGAATCCAACGCATCACTCACGTACAAAGCACATTGATGTGCAATATCACTTCATTCGAGAGAAGTTAGAGATGAAGGTGATAGAGTTGAAGTATTGTCCAACGGAGCACATGGTGGCGGACGTGCTGACAAAGGCTCTTGCGAGAGATCGACATCAAAGACTAGTGGTGGCATTTGGGCTCGAAGGCTTTGGCTATTCGCAAAGTGGGAGTGTTGAAGTAGGATGATTGCGTGGGCTGAAGTTGCTCATAGCCATGCGCATTAGCTAGAGTAGATGATGCGAATGAGCTAGACTAGCAACTAGAGAAGTGGTACTAGTTAGAAGTAATGAGAATTGGGTCTCCCAAGTGATATGGGCTGATCCTAGTGTACTAGGAGTGGAGTATGGGCTGATGTCCCATATGGTTTGCCAAGGGGACTCCCTTGGGTGTGCTACTTAAGAGGGGCAGCCCATGAGTAAAGATCATCTCTTTCCTATGCATTCCAAGTGTTTGTGTGAGGCTTTGGCATTCTAATCTAACCTTCAATAAAACTCTAGGAGATTAAAGATCACATCCACACCTAGAGTTTTGGTGTGAACCGATTTAAGAACTACGTGTTCCTCTGCTACAGAGCTGCAGGGAGGACGAACTACCTACAGTGGAATGTACACGAGAAAGTCTCCATCATTGAGAGTCAAAGGGATGACTACGTCGTCATCGTTCTGCGCGTTGTCGATGACGACGGTAAGGTCTTGGATCACTGTCACTCAATTGTCATCGATGTCAATAAGAGCCACGCGAAGTTTGATCTCGACAACCTCATCGCTTTCCTCGAGGGATCTGATATGGCCAGTCTCAACGAAGACTTTGAGAAACTTGGCTACGTTCCATGGCTGAATGGAACTACAAAGTCTAACGCCGATAGACTCATGCAAATCTACCAGACACTTGATCACTACGCGATGGAACACGTAGAGAGGAGACCCACTGTAGGGAGAGGCGCAAGTCAATCCCAAAGAAATACATCAACTCCTCGGGCTGATGTCAAACCTCGTTTTCCCAAAAGCGGGTAGTTAGGGTTTCTTGGGCAACTAGGAGTAGTCTTTCCACCATAAATAGGAGAAGTAATGGCCATAACGGCCCAGTTATTTATTTGGAGAGAGAGCGGCGTCCGTGCGCAGCCTAGTAGAATTACTGCAGGACTAGCTAGACAGCGGGTTCCGGGTGGAAACCGGATGGGCGACCGGATAGGCGAGGACGGGTCTCCGATGGACCCGGCCACGATCCGAGCATTGAAGTGGGCCGCTTTAAATTGGGCGACCCACTGTTCATTCTCTCTCTACAGTTCCAATCTTCCGCGCCAACAGAATTTCGTGTTTCCGGATAGCAGTAGAATTGATAGTGTGGGACCGGAGCAGAAGGAGCGCCAGACACTTAGGTGCAGTTCGCGGAAGAGGGAGAGAGTACGTCCAGAGTCTGTAGCAATGGCACGGGGAGGAGAGAGCGTTGTAGGAAACCGAATCACGGAGAAGAAGGTGATTCCGGTAGTGCCCCAGCATCCGGGCGACTTTGAGATGCTGCGCTGCGACCTCGCGACCATGCAATGCGAGGAGTTCCTGTACCGGAACTGGGATATCCAGGATACCGGAATACTGGCGGAAGTGCAAGGGAAGCCAATGCCATCAGCCTTCCGGGAGAACTACATCCGGGGGAAGCGCACGCATTGGAACTGGGAGCACTGGAGCCAGGCATACAACCTTCCGGACTGCGAGTACGGACTCGAGTCTGGCCAGAAAGGAGACTCGGAATGGATGCAGGGGCGCTTCTCTGAGATCTCGGAGAAGGACGGATTCCGGGTGGACCATTGCCGGGATCCCCGGGAGAAGCGACTGCTGCAATTTCTGGTACCCATCCTCAGCCCGGATAAGCCCACCACTGTCACGATCAAGTTGGCGAAGGGTATCTTCTCCGCGCTCCATTACAAAAGGGTAATCGGATGGGGAGTGGTGATACACGAAATTGTAAACCGGGAGGCCATGAAGATCGGAGGAGCAAAAGGTTGTCCCATTACTCCTTTTCTTTACCACCTGTATGATAAGCACGGATGTCTCACGGAAAGGGAGAAGGCGAAATTGGAGAAACCGACCCCGACTCCAGCAGACCGGAGCCCAAGCAAAGCGCGCAAAACCCGTCCGGATGGGACCCAACCGGAGGAGCGAAGGAAGAAACAAGAGAAACCGGGAGGTATCAGTCCGCGACCGGAGGAGCGCAGGAAGAGAAGAGAAGACCCGGAAGAAAGACAACCGGGAGGAAGAAGCCCACTAGCGGAGGAAGGGCGAAAGGAGAGGACGGAACCGGTGGAGAACGCAAGACCGGAAGGAGAGGGTCCCGCCGCGCACGCTCGGGGACAGCAGTCGCAAAAGCGGAAGCGGGTCATCCGGAGTGACGAAGGGGAGGATTCGGACCTCCGGGAGATTTTTCCTCCCCAGGAGGATGCTTCACCCCTCCGGAAGAAGACCTCGATCCGGATGAAGACCACTCCAGTGGACAATAGAGGTGACCATGACACTATAGAAGCCGGTCCCAGCAACCGGAGGGCAAGTGCGCAGGAAAAGGGGAAGCAGAAGGTAGGAGCAAAACCGGAAACGGAGGCTGGAGAGCCAAACCGGGAGGCACGACCAGACGTACCGATCCTGGCAAGAGCGGACGTCATGCTCGGGCCAATCCGGACAACATACTTCTTCACTATGCCTTTTACCCGGTCGTGTCGTAAGAGGCACTGGTGGAGTTCCGGGCGCTGGCAGTAGAGGTGCTGACAAGGTGTTCAACTGCACCTGAACAGGAAGTGGTGGAGACCAGCCACAGGGATGGGAGGGCCCACCTATCTGGAAGTGAGTTGCAGGGGAACTTCCGGATGTCCGACAATGCGCCCCAGGAAGGAGAACTAGACCGGTTGATGGGAAGGAGACTTCCCACTCCGGATCGGAGTTCCCAGATGATGGGAGGGATGGAACCGGTTCAGGCAGTCGAGCCAGGAGAAGTAAGTCTGACCGGGTTCCTGAATCCGGAAGGAGAGATGGCGGAGACGGATGCCCAATAGGGTAAGGATGGAAGGCCAGAGGATGGGCCAGGAGGCGACCCGGACGGTCAACCGGGTAGTGCGTAAGGGCGCGAACCGGTAGGCAAACGGCAGGAGAACGCGGTGAGCAAGGAAGCGGATTGGAGGGATCGGACCGGGAACAGCTGCTCGGGAGCGGCTGGGTAGTTAGGGTTCCGGGTTTGATGGATCCGGCCTTGTGGGCCCTTGTGCAGTATGGTAGGACTCCATTTGGGAGTTAGGTTGTTAGGATTCTAATTTTAGTTGTAGTGTAGGCAGAGCACTGAATCGTGGGGTAGTCCCCCGGTTTTTCCGGATCCCGGGTTTTTAGGATCTGCGGGTTCCCCGGATCTTGTCGGCTTTGAGTTTTCTTTATATCCAGGGATGTTCCTCATTCCTGGGGTCTTTTTGTGTACTATTTTCTCTTTGTGAATAATCATAGGCATACTCTTCTACGAACCGGATTGTTTGTGTATGTGTGTGTGTGTGGTTATTGATTGAGATAAGTGGTCCAATTAGTCCCTTGGTGACCGGAAGGATTGATCGGGTTGGTCCGTGCTTGGTTACAAGGTGTAATCCGGGTTAGTGGCTGAGTGGATCGGAGGGGGTACTTCGGTCCTCCCAGAACTCCTGGAGGGGGTACTCCGGTTGAGGTTCCAGCACCTGGGTAGGCCGTGTGCCAGAGAAGTCCGGAATAACCAGAGTAACCGGGTTCTGTTGTAGATCCAGTTAAGAGTCCGGGTATTGGGAAAACTCAGAGATTGTTTGAAGGTGGGTTGTTGCGTGCTCGGTTGCAAGGTATAACCGGATTAGTGGCTGAGTGGATAGGAGGGGGTACTCCGGTTCTCTCAGAACTCCTGGACGGGTAGTCCGGTTGAGGTTCCAGCATCTGGGTAGACCATGCGATCCGAAGAGCCGGAATGATCAGAGTAAAACGAACTGTTAGGAGTCCAACCGATTCCGGACACCCCGGATAAAGGTCCATCCCGGTTATCAAGTCGTTGTAGTATTTTTAGGAGGGGGAAAACCGGGTTGCGCTTAAGTGACCGGTTGTGGGTTTGGGATGAATCTGCAGCTGAAGTGCAGTACGGGAATTACCCGGATTGAGGAGTTGAGTTAGAATAACCGGAAGGTAGTGAAGTTCCCATCACTTGAATCAGCAGGAAGGGTGTGTCTTTAAATCCAGCACCGCTAAATGTAAATGGAGAACCCTCTGAAGGAAAACAGAGGTTAATGTAAACCGGTTTGAGTCGATTGGATAGACCGGACAGAGTAGGGTTGGATAAATTCCCAACTCGGACGAAAACCGGATCTAGCTGTGACCGGGTCAGTCAGTAAGGGAAGACCCGGTTCAGTAGGAAAGAGGAACTCAGCTGGTGAAGAGAGAGAGAGAGATCACCAGTCCGGGACCATCTCCGGAAACTTCCCACTTCACAGAATCTATGCGGAACGATAACCCGGAAATCACCTCTACGAGCGCTCTTAATACGAAAAAGTGTGTTCTAGGGGAATATCCGGTATCACGTGCTACGACAAAGCTCGAGTTTTTTTTCTGGCGGAGTTGCGGTTGCTGCATTTCATGGAAACGTCCATTCATTGTGCACTGAGATGGACACGGATAAGCTGCTGACCAGCGGCCTCAACGTATTTTTTGTGAGTCGTACATTTCTTTACGCTTGATACTCAATCTTTATACTGCTGAAAGAAATTGGAATTTGTTGTGATATTTTAATTACCGTATATACGTGAAATAATTACGGTGGTGAGTACGAACGCTATACGGAAATTTTACGAGTACATGGTAATTCGTAGTGTTAGGGTATCCCGAGGGCAGTGCAGCCAGTGGATAATTGACTACTGGCAGTGCAAAAATTGGTATGATCAACAGAGCCGGACGGCACTGCATAGAATTCCGATGGCAGTCCTAGGAGACTTTGAGTGTCTGCTGAGTTCGGGTATTGTAGCTTCATAATCTCACAATGTGTATGTGTTGTCGGGCCTCGGATCAGAAAACCAAGCAGCACATGAGTGGTTGGAAGTAGCCCACAATGGTATGAGTTGTCCGGTTGCATTTTTTGAGTATGTGGACCATAGCGCTGGAGACCACGTTGGGTGTTTTATAAAAACCACTTCAATGAAATCCTTCGTCTATGGTAACTTGGCATTATTCTGTGGACAGTCGTTGTCTATGGTGCTCATGCAAACAATAATGCATATGCACGATCCAGTGGGCAATTGACTACAGGTCGGACGCTTCCTACTGAATTTGGTAGCGTCTTACGTAGGAATCAGAATTGGTAGCGTCTCACGTAGGAATCTGTCTAAGGAAACAGGTAATGTTGATAGCACACAGAAGGCGGCCGATGAAATGCATTCTTTAATCTGCCGGTGGAGACTTGACAGGGGTTTATAAAACCAGGCATCAAAGGCTCGTCATATTATTAGTCAACTAATCGGTGTGTCACTAATCGGACAATGGATATCTGGTTGCCAGTGGGCAATTGACTACTGGTTAGTGTTTGTAGGCATTCCTAAAATCTAAGATACGCTAATGTGGGGATTATGTACAACACTAAACGTGTTGGTACTAAATTATGATCAACGGTTTTTTTGGCCGCGTTGTGCAGGCACGTCGTCGAAGTTGAGCAATGATGGATAGTGATTCAGATTACAGTGATGTGGTAAGAGTGATGAACCAAGTGTGGATCTTCAATACGTATTTAGCTCTTATTCAATGTTGCAGCACAAGTGAGGGGCTTGAATTTTTTTAGATGGGCTCTATCTTTGTATAGGTTTAGCATGGAAGTATCCTCTACTGTGCATAGTCTGTATATGAATGCAGCTATGATCAATTCACGTTGTGGTTTACAGGGAGTTGACCTTGACGTAGAAGATGCAGATGAGGTGTATCACAACCCGGATGAAGATATGCCAATCCCCAGCTACACGATCCAGTGGGCAATTGACTACAGGTCGGACGCTTCCTACTGAATTTGGTAGCGTCTGACATAGGATTCTGTCTACGGAAACAAAGAATGTTGATAGCACACAAAAGGGGGCCGATAAAACGCATTCTCCAATCTCCCGGTGGAGACATGACGGGTTTATAAAACCAGGCATCAAAGGCTCGTCATATTGTTAGTCAAGTAATCGGTGTCACTAATTGGACAATGGATAAGTGGTTGCCGGTGGGCAATTGACTACTGGTTAGTGTTTCTAGGCATTCCTAAAATCTAAGATACGCTAATGTGGGGATTATGTACAAAATGTGTTGGCACTAAATGTGTTGGCACTAGATTATGATCAACAGTTTTTTTGGCCGCGTTGTGTAGGCACGTCATCGAAGTTGAGCAAGTGCAGGCACGTCGTCGAAGTTGAGCAATGATGGATAGTGATTCAGATTACAGTGATGTGGTAAGAGTGATGAACCAAGTGTGGATCTTCAATACGTATTTATCTCTTATTCAATGTTGCAGCACAAGTGAGGGGCTTGAGTTTTTTTAGATGGGCTCTATCTTTGTATAGGTTTAGCATGGAAGTATCCTCTGCTATGCATACACAACGTATATGAATGCAGCTATGATCAATACACGTTGTGGTTTACAGGGAGTTGACCTTGACGTAGAAGATGCAGATGAGGTGTATCACATTCCGGATGAAGATATGCCAATCCCCAGCTGCAAAGGTATTTGCAGAGATGATTGGTGTAAGAAGGAAGTACAGCTAGTCCACTCAACTGGAGTGTGTGTGGCTACAGCGTATGTGGAGTTTGCAAAACCGTGGCAGTCTATTGATGGTAGATCACCTTTAGGAGAGGAGTTTGTAGAGGTTGTGGTTTGTGAAGTATTACAAGCGGGTGCTTCATTAGAAACTCGCACCCTTTGCAGGTGGTCTACAAAGTTCACACTATTCGAAGGAGTCAGTCTTTACAACCATGAACGTAAATTCAACGAAGATATTAAAATAAAAGCAGCCAAATTGGGTGATCGTAGTGGAAGTCGTCAATATTCATCATTGCGACATGCACAACCCCGTGAAATGTCGCGAAAAGACAGTCTCGTGCATAAACAATCAATTCGTGAGACATTACAAAGTGCTTGTTGCAAGCGGCAATGCTTGAGTCAATTCAACCACGCAATCGTGGAAACCCTGCGTTATGAAATGCATCACTCTGACTCAAAGTCAAAAGATAGTATGAAACTTGTGGTGCACAGAAACTTTCACTGCATACCAAACACATTGAAAAGAGTGTGTGTTGTGGAAGGGAAGACGGTATGTATGCATGTATGGCGTTTGATTTATGGCGTATCAAAGACTGATTTTTATTGGTATCGGGACTATGCCGCCACTGTTCGACGACCTCAACATCATGGAACCCTCGGGAAGAAGAAGATTTCAAGTAGCACTGCACAGGCCACACAGACAATGTCCATGATATTGTCGTCAACGGCAGATGCAATGCCGCATAGAACACACACAAAAACAAGCGGCATAATGAAAGGAAAAAGGTGGTTGAGAAAGTACTTCCAAATGGTACAAAGTGGAAGCATATTCTCGAGGAAGTCAACAAGGTAGGAACAGTTAACAAAGTTTGCACTGACTATGGAAGCTGAAGATGTGTTTGGTTGGTTGATGTATACAGTCAGTGGGTGTATTGAACATTACCATGTATTGTGCAGGTGCAAAAAGAATGTGGAAAGAGGGTTATATCACAATCATTATGCAGTAAGTTGAGGAAAGAACACTTTTCAGAGTACCAAATCAAGCGCAGAGGAGATAGTTTTGCTCGGTGCTCTCGTTGTGATCAACTAACAAAAATGCGAAATGTTCATGCATATGGATCACCAGGATATAACCATACAACCCAAATGCTTGAAGCACACCTACGTGAGCAAGAGGCTTCGCGCGCGCACTATTACTTGAGTAGAGCGTTAGCATGCTATCGACCATCGCAAGTACTTTGTATTATGCATGACAAAGTTGATCATTTCAAAACAGCTTCCCCTTGCTTTGCAGCAAAGAACAAGGCTGTGGATGGACTTATGAAGCTTCCAGTTTCAGTTACAGGGATGTTGGCTCATGGACATGGGGATAGAAAGTACGCGCACTATTCGTTAGACTTATATCCTGCTGACAGCAATCAGACCATTGGTTCCATTGCAAGGTTGCTAAGGGACCTTGAAAACCCTTCGAAGTGCATAAATCCAAGCAATTTGTTTTTGGGAGCAGGGTCAACAGAACTATACGAGGCTATTCTTGTAGGGTCGGAGCAATGCATCGGCTCCATACCTTGCAAACTCGCCGAAGAAGGGACCACGTTTACGAAATTGCCTCCAATATTACATGTGCAGTTAGATAACTGTTGGAAGGACAACAAAAGCCGCCACATAAAATGTTTTTGGTCGCTTCTAGTTGCGAAGGGCATTTTTGAAGAAATTCAGGTGTCGTTTATGGTTGTTGGCCACACCCATGACGACGTTGATGCGTCGTTTGGCCGTTGGAGCATGAAGTTGCGAGAAAAGGATTATCCAACAATTCCCTTGTTGATGAAATCGTACATGGATTTGGATGACGAACCGTTCATTCCCGGATTGATTGAAGAGGTACCTGATTTCAAGTCTTTCATCATTGGATTTATTAGCGACGATGACCTTATTGGCCATTCGAAAGGGCGCCAATTTCGATTTTACAAGGATGGTACAGGATGGCCTCTGATGCAGTATAAATTGCGATGCACTGATCCGCAATGGCGTCCAGAGCAAGGCATTAAGTTATGGAAGGAGGATGAAGAAGGGAAGCCGAAATTGCCGAGTGGCACTCCACGTGCTTTGTTGCCGCGGCCAATGAAAGGGCAAGCTGAAATAGTGAAAGGCATCAAAGGCTTTATACAACATTGGAAGGTTGTGGGTGAAGCAGATGCCACGGGGGAATTTGCCCGCCACAATTCTTCCCTTGTGCAATATTGGAGTGGAGTGAAGGAGGCGTTGGAGCAAAGCGAGATGGAAGCAGTGGACGTCTTGTGCATGGGATTTTGGCCTCAAACCAGACAATCGTTTGATGTTCAGACACTCTATGATGTTGACGGTGTACTACGTGACGAATTTGCCGAGGACAAGCATTACATAGGACCACGTAGTTTGCGTCCTAGACAATCGTTTCGGGTAGGTCGAGATTGTCATGCAGGGTATTTGATGTTAGTATGTCCTGCAACCGATAGCAATGCACCCATTTGGCTCGGTGAAGCACGTTCAGATCCAATACTAACGTATGGCGATATCAACCAAAAGAAGATTAAAGTACAATGGTATAAGCCTTGTGTACAACGAAGGAAAGAACGCACACCATATGAGAATTGGGACACATTGCCAAACTTTAAATGGGAGGAAGACGAAGAGTATGAAGAGCAAATGACCAGCACAACTTCTGTATTAACATCGTGGAAACCAAGAGGAGGAAATCGTGGTGTTGCCATTACTATTCCAAAACGGCATATACTAGAAGCGTTGGCTAGAACAGCATATAGCATTCAAGCAACTCCAAATGCCCCGGAAGAAGCGAGCTCATCCGACAGTGAGTAACATCTATAATACAATCTGATATGGGATGTATAGGCGATGCAATCTTAGTGCATTCCAACGTTGGAACCAGTGTGTATAAGACATGAAGTTCTGAAATATATACTCTTGCTTGAGTCTGACTCTTGATGACATTATTTTCCTTTTTACGCTGTGCACTTAATATGATGTTTTTTGACCTTGAAATTGTGCAACTTGATGTTTGATAGGGCATTCTTCTTAGTGATGACAATGGTGTATCGTCTCGAGGGGTGCATTGTACATTATGTTCCTGAATCCCTTCTAAAAATCCCCTTCTATACGAGAGGTTATATGTCTAAATACATTTGTATACAAATGTTTTACCTGTTTAAATGTCATTGGTTTAAATGTTCAAAGTAATACCACTATTGTGCACTCACATGTACTCGTACATGTTTAGTACCACCCAACCCCCGAGTATAAGAAAAAGCAATTAGTAACTATTGTGCAACTAGTGTTGTAGAACAAAAAAGTACAACGTAATACTAGAGTTTTTTTTAACTCTAGTGAATTACTTCATGCCATAGTAGTTGGGTATGGAAACCATGTACACATGAAGAGGATGTATGTTTTATTCTGTCCTGTACGGTGTTGTGGTGTTGGGATGATTCGCATAGTAGGATCTCCTGAACCGGACGAAAATTGTAATGAAGAGGGGAGGCACGGATTACATTTTCTGGCAGGATGACCTGTAGTAGAAAGGCTACAATGGAATTTCAAAGTGTTCATAATATCACCTAGAAGCCTCTAAATTTTATGAAGTGTTGTGCTCAAATCACATTTATATGCTAGGTTTAAACACTGTATAGGTTTGAATGATTTGTGACCAGCCAATATAAGGCAGAGACGAATGTATCACGGAAGGTAGACAATATAATTATACAATGTTTGTATATGAAGTGAAAATGGGAATGGAATACATGAATCAACACTAAACTTTCGCAAAAATGGTGGATTTAATTTGGAGCAGATATGCCGCCGAAAGTAGACATTAGCTGTGTATAGTGTACCCTAAACCACTCTGTAGGTTAATTTATAATTATACATGAATCAAAGTCGTAATCACGTATACCCTAATGCACAACGTAGGTGACCGTGAACGCCGTTACATATTGCAATCCAAGATTGTCGTGCCACAAGTATCAAGTATTACTAAACATAGTACGAATAAAGTATAAATCATTCAATGAAGGTGCACAATGAAAGAGAGCGACCAAAGACATCATGCAGCTATTCGAGCATACTTAGCAGGATTGTTGGATTTTGCCCACTTGACAAAAAGCCCGAAGTAATTGAAATGCGTAGTTGGTATCTCGGGGGACAATTAAGGGATCCAAGCTTTCTGACGGAAGTTCACGTGCAACTGTAATTAGCGACATCGTAGTGGAAAATTCTCCAAGTTATCACAATTCACAGTACTTGGATATGGCAACTACGAGGGGTTAAAAAAGTCCCAAGTCTCTGGAATAGTCCCAATTTAACGAATATGGCCTTAAACGTTAAGAAATTGAGGATTGAACTATCCTAAGAAGGTGAGAGTAGAATAGTTTGGAACATACAAGGCATTACACAAATTAATCAAACACCTCACGAAGACATTCTCTTAAAACAAAATTACTAGACCTACTTACAGACTTTGTGCGCAGACAGAACACTTCATTTTATCTGTAGACATGACTCTCAG
The DNA here is from genome assembly GCA_022496805.1 of Pohlia nutans. Taxonomy (NCBI): domain Eukaryota; kingdom Viridiplantae; phylum Streptophyta; class Bryopsida; order Bryales; family Mniaceae; genus Pohlia; species Pohlia nutans. Next base: position 39,558,982 of record CM040085.1, read on the forward strand.
ACATCTTTTGCAGACATTTCTCTTAGACAACATTCAAACATCTTGCTCGCTGTGCTACTTCTAGGCGAGTCCGCGAGCCCCCTGGGGTGCGCGCCAACGCCAAACAATTTGGCGTGGCGCGCCATTCTGCGCCACGCCAAAAAATTTAGGCGTTGGCGCGCCACCCCGAGGTGGGCGTCGCTGGCGACGCCCCTCCTGGGGTGGCGCGCCAACGCCAAAAAAGTTGGCGTGGCACGCCAAAAAAGTTGGCGTGGCACGCCAAAATGCGCCGCGCCGTGGCGCGTTGGTGCGCCACCCGGGGGGGGGGGGGGGGGGGGGGGGGGCGTCGCCGGCGACGCCCCCCTGTTAACGGTAACTTAGTAATTACTGATAGCCTACCGATCTAGATTTTTTACTACCCCGATAAAATTCCAAGTTACCACAGGAAGTAGATCTAGAGAAACACTTTTTTACCGATCTGACCTAACGGTCAAATCTGGTTGTACTGATGTATACAAGCGATGAAGCCAAACTCATTGGCACGGTCCATTTTCCAAGATATATGATTGTTTTGTTTTCCTTCCTTTCCTTTTTGATATCTTACCTATCGAGTAAGTTCCTTCCGGATACTTGTACTTGATGATTCCATCTCTGACTATACTACTGTGAGGAATTACCGACTGAATCCCGGTAATCTTTTTGTTTGTCTAGTGTTTTTAGATCCTTTAGTTTCTGTACTTACGATTAGTTTCTCTCTTCCTACCGGTAGTGATTACCGAGCAGACGATTATAAAGAGTAGCTACCATTTGGCGACCATCTAGTGTTTTGAATTCTAGAATCTTTTGCTTTCCTAGTTGCATCGACAGATCCCGGTTCATATCGTTTTGCAGAACTCGCGAGACAGTCCAAAAGGACAAGTACCGAACCAGTATTATAACCCACGTCACTAGTCCAGTTATCCTGTTTAATGGCTCAACAACACACTTGCGAGGCAAGCTCACTGCCAGACACCGATCCGGTCCCATGCACAAGAGCCCAAGCACACTTCCACCGAGACGTACACGAGCAGAGATCCACTCCAATCCTACCACACAACCGCATACCAGCAACAGTTACCTATCCGCAACACCAACAACCACATCAGGTACATTACCGTCCTACTGTGTATTTTTGTCCATTTTGTGGCAATCCCAACTATCATACCATGGCGTGTCCCCATTACTATCCATAGCCCCGACGGATCGTGGCGCCCGGAGTACCGACTCAAGTTTACCGACCTCACCAAGAACCAGAGGATATACCCCAGCATCCGGGTCTTCGCACAGCTCACACAGCCAGGAAAGCCGTACCGTATCCCGAATATAAGACAGGTAAGTGCCCAGAAACCCATTGTCGGAAATTCGGAGCAGCTTTATTACTGAATGGCGAAAATCAAACGTTCGATCAACTTGAATTGTTCGCTAATTCTCTAACCGACAAGGAATCCAATTGGTTTGCATATCACAGGAAACTCAACCCGACTGCCACACTCCACGAAGTCTTCACCGCGTTCAAACGACGTTACCGAACCATCAAAACCGATGATCAAACATACATTCAATTCCGAAATCTCATTCAGCTACCGAATGAATCCATCGATGACTACGCCGAACGTCTACAACAACTAGCGGAAAACCTAACAGTTCATCCTAACAATATGTTTATGTTGAGTAACTTCCGTGCAGGATTACTAGAATACCTTCAAGTTGCCACTGTCGGTTTAAATCGCCAGACGTTTTTGGAAGCGGTAACTGCGGCCCGAACAGCGGAAGAGGGACTTCCGAGGTCAGCACGATACGACAACCCTGCACCGAGTACCGGAGAGAAACCCCGGCGAAATATGAAGTGCTCCGGTTGTGGACGAACGGGACACGACTGGGAAACTTGCTTTCGAAACCCAGCTAGCAAGTACGGAAAGAGAACCGACGCGGCAACAGTCCTTCCGATCCAACCACAACCCAAGCCTAACCCGGTAAGCAACAACAACCGAGGCCATTTCTACCCCAACACACCAATCCAGAGGTATCCATGCAACATTTGTGGATCAATGGAGCATCCGGGACATAAATGCCTATTATTACTTGATGACGACGTGAAGAAAGCGATTCAGAAGAAACTGCCACAACCAGCAGTATCCTCGGTAGACATTACCGCTGTGCATACTATCGATACATCCTATATACGCCCTCAGACAGCCAACCAAACCCACCGATGAAATACCACGACCACCACTACCGATGCACCACACACCTTGGAAACGTTTGATTGGCAAACCGAAGAAAAACTGCGGGACGAGATGATCCAAACGGTACGGGAGTTACAAGAACTCTCTCCCACGGAGCACCCAACCGGAGACAACGATCAACACTCGCACCGGAGACAACCGGAGACAATGATCAACAATCATACCACCATCGACCTGTGCCACAACATTCTGCAACAAATCGAATCGCAAACTATCCAGGTATCCCTAAAAAACTTGATGTCCATTGCTCCTATTATTTCCGAGCACATCCAACGCCACCTCTACCAAAAAGGTAATTCACCTCTACTGGTCCTAGAGAACACACCCATTGATGTTCACTCGGTCGTCGCTATCGATCGGCACATACCCATTATCTCGGTCAAAATCAAGAACCGCGAGATTCACGAAGTACTTCTAGATGGCGGATCCGGAGTCAATGTCATCACGGAATTAGAACGCTGTCGACTCGGACTACCGGAACCAACACCAGCCCACTTCAAATTACGAATGGCAGATAGCTCCCTGGTACAACCGACAGGACTTTTCCGCAACGTGACAATCTCTATACACGGTATATCCTACACCATTATCCTTACAGTCATTTCATGTAAAGACGTGAATTCTGCCTATACATTACTTCTCGGTAGACCTTGGCTCCGAGATGCTCGTGTCATGCACAACTGGGCCAACGATCATATCCAAATCATGGGCAATAGCAAAATGCACACCATCCGCATCAAACACCCATTTCATTAAAAGTGCACAATAACATGTGCACTTTTAATTTTGGTCAAAATTTGCTTTTGGTTAATTGGAATACCTAAAAATACTAGTGAACATGATTCGCAAGTTTTTTTATAAGTTTTTATTTTTATTTTTACATTGAATTGATGCTACCATTTCCAATACGACAAATACTTATTCCAAATGAATTAATTCATAAAATAAAATAAAAAGGTTAGGCATATGCCTAACTGTCATCACTTGTAATTGTCAATTAAATTTTTGAGACGGACATAAATATGCATAACCTTTCATAACTTGCAACGTTACAAAATAATTACATCTCACTACTACATAAAATCTATCACCAAGTAGTCTTTTAAGATTGTGATTCAGTATTTCTCAAACCTAAGCTAAATACATCTTTCCCAAATGGAATAAAAGATGATCTATTGATAAACTCCTCAAACAACATTTAACCCAGCTATAACTTCAACATGAGCTTGATCATCGAGACCTATTGCATTTGAAGTTGTTGAAGGGCCACCAAATATTTCACTTGGTCCAATTGGTACGTTTTCCTCCCTTCTACATCAATATTTGGAACTTCTTCACGTGTATTCCAACCTTCTCCATCAAACCATAGATCAAAATCTGGGAAATACTTACATTCATGTGCATTGAAACCATCACGCTAATGTTTCAAGAAAGTAAACATAAAAGGGTTAGGCATACGCCTAAACCCCTATCACTGTTGAAAATTCCAAGTATTGGGGGTTAGGCATACGCCTAACCCTCATAATTGTATTGGGGGTTAGGCATACTTGCATACCTTTGAACTTATAATGAAACGAATGGTATCTTCTACACAGTGTGCACATTCAAATTCCTTGAAGAACTTACCAGTGATGAAGCTCTTGGTGCCGTCAATAGGGTCCAACACCCAAACATAATCCGAACCTTCAACAGGAGTAGTCAATCCCCATTCCTCTCCATATCTGCACAAAACCCTTCACTTAACCCCTAAGCACCTAAAACGCCCAATATGGCCATCTGCATCACGGTGGCATTTGCTCATTTTACTGATTGCAATACATCATTTTAAAGCTCTTGTTCTATACTACAATATCAGCAGTGTCGACAGTGTCGAACTGACGTGATTTTCACACAAACAGATGATTTGCAGCAGGGTGTTCAATTTTTCTACATTGCAGAAAATACACAGTGGACGCATACAAAGATATTCCACTGGCACCATTGTGAATAGAATTGCAGGAGAGGAATTGCAAACCTTGTGAGAGTTTCTTACATGGAATGTGATGGGCAAAGCTCACCCAATAACTCACGCATGGCCAGCTCCGCGCTCCGATCAGCAATTGTAACAGGGCTTGCATAGCCACTCAAATGCTCAAAACCCTAAACCCTAGACTCTTCTTCTTCTTCTTCAAAAGGAATGTCGAGTAGACTTACTCAAATTGGCCTTCTCAATGATCTGAAACTTGGACCTGAAGTACTTCAAGGTGATTTCGCGTGCAGTATCTGCAAGCTTGTGCACGACCTCCACAAACTGGTCCATGGTCTCATCCGATACGGGAACCTCGACTGCCATGCTACATCCTACACTGACAAATGAGCATTGAGTGATCAAATCGTTTGAAACCTTCCAGAATCCTTGACCAATGAATGTTTTTGCAGAATACTAATTTGCTACTTTTTGAAAGATGCTACGAATAATATTACAGCACAGACGATGGGACGAGCGTTTGAAGACCCAGTTGTCGAGCTTTCTCGGAATCATCGAAGTGCGGATCATGGGGAAATAATCGCCGTTGATCATCGGTTGGGTTTGCCAACCAATGCCAGTAAATCCAGGCAGCACCCACCACTGAAGCCATCGATAGGGCTGCCAAACCTCCGAAATGTTTCACGTCGTTAGCCACGATTGCCACCCCCAACATGACGAGTTCAGCCAAACTTGCTAATGATACTTCTGTCGTTCCCACGAGATTTGCTTGCGTTGCTGGAATTGCGGTTTGGAAAATTTGAGCATCCACCATATCATACGCCCAGTAACCTAATCGAGAGATAACCTGCAGTTGTCAACCATCAGAGCAATAAGTCCTTGCTTCTCTACAAAAGGGTGGTGGCCCATAATACATCTCTGTCGGATAATGTTGGAACAAATAGTTGTAATGTATAGTATCTTTGCCTGCTACGCACACAAAAAAAGTTTCAGAGAGTAGATTAGCACTTACAGTTAAGAAGAGAAACAAAATGAGTGAGCCGTTCTGTCCAAAAGGGTTACTCAAGTATACTGTGACCGCCATTGCAAGTACCAGGGCTTGGAATATCAAAGAAGCTGCACCTGCCTGCTCGTAGACAACACACAAACCACGTGAATACTCTACAATCACAGAATAAGAATCGGTAACGAAAACCCCGAAATCCTTGTTTACAACACTGACTTCGTACGTAATTTGACCAATGCATTATGACAAATAAGGATAGCAACGTTACCTCTAACACCCCAATCTTGCTAATCATTGTAGCTGAGAGGAACGTTGCGGCAAATCCCATGAGTGGCAAAATTGATGTATGGTTATCGATATGCCTCCAAACATTTAGCAGACCTAACTAACTGACTCGCACTAAACTCCTATCGAGGGAATTGAAGAAAGCAACTAATAACACCCACAAATACCGAACTCGAAAAGTCTCGCTTCACCTGGTTAGCTCTGTCTAAACCCTAACCCTAATTTAGTAAGTGCACGAATCCGGTTTCTGGATACTTCTTGGAAACCGTGCGCGTAACTCTTTCACATTAATTTTTCTTTCGCGGTTGACGGGACCTGTTCTTGTTGATTCGTATCGATTAGGATTCACGTTGCAAATCGAGTAAACCCACAGGAGCAGGATTAAGAACTATTCGTACTCATCATGGTGATTTTCTGAACCTCTCTTTCGTGTAGAGTTTGCTCAGGTGTGAGAATCAAAGTGTCGTTGGAACGGAATTCTCGATGTACACCTGATTTTAGGGTTTGTGCTGCCTTTGTTTGCAGTCGGTCACATTGCATACGAACGTGGAGGAGATCAAGTGTGAGATTTTTTGCGACGAAGTTCCGAAAGCTGCTGAGGTACAGTCACTCACTATCATCCCCTGTTTGTTTACACCCCTTTCACTTCCAAGTATCCTGGTTCCTTGATAACCCTTAAGATATTGTTGCATCGATTTCTGACCAGTGAATTTTTTTGTGGTTATATATCGCCAACCCGCTATTTGAAAAATGGGCTTGTTATGTTGCTATAACGGAAAAATCGGGTAAAAAAATAGAGTATATCGCCATAATCTTCCCTTATCATTGGTATGTATAGCCAACAATTCTATAGAAAGCTATGTATTTGTAGTAAAAAAATTGTAAATCGCCAAAAAATGCTTTCTGTTTTTCAAGTTTCGATTTTCAAATCGCCAATAGGACTCCCTTGAAAGAAATCACTACTCGTCACACTCCGTGATTACGTTATATCTTTACTGATCATTTTTCACAGACAATGAGTGATATTAGTTTTACAGCTTCTAGCGGGCATGGTGAGTTTGCGTTCGTGCAATTGATCTCTTAGTTCTCACAAGGGTTTTAATGGTTTTTTTTTTTGTTGCAGCATAATGCAAGGGGTGTATTGTCCATGGCCAACAGTGATAGGGGTTTAGGCGTATGCCTAACCTTCCATTGTTTATTTCTTTTCAAATTAATCAAAGTGATGGGGGTCAGGCGTTTGCCTAACCTCCATCACTTGCAATTTTAAATAATAATTGAAGTGATAGGGGTTAGGCATATATTTAACTGTTCCATAACTTGGTATTTTAACAAATAATACAAATGATAGGGATTAAGCGTGTGCTTGACTCCCAACACTAGGAATTTTAAAAAATAATCAAAATGATAGCTCGGGGGGTTCACTGGCAAAAATTTTAGAAACAACGTGCGATAAAAAATAGGGTCCAATATATTCATTGTAGATAAATTTTGTAAAAAACGTACATGTAAAATAGGGGATTTAAAAAAAATAAAACATGTTTATATGTAAAATACCATCACATATAATATTCTTAGGCTTTTTATATGTAAAATACCATCACCTAATAATATTTTTTGCTAAAATTTTTAGCTAAAATAACCCCCCAAATAAATAGGTCATTATCGCACGTGTATACAAAATATACAAGGGAGTGACCTCCCCGAGAATGATAGGGGTAAGGCATATGCCTAACCCATCACTTGATATTTTAAAAAATAATTGCAAGTGATTGGGGGGTTAGGCATATGCCTAACCCTCATTACTTGCAATTTCAAAAATTAATTGAAGTGATAGGAGTTAGGCATACGCCTAACCCTTCCATCACTTGGTAATTTAACAAATAATACAAATGATAGGGGTTAGGCGTATGCTTGACCCCCAATACTAGGAATTTTTAAAATAATCAAAGTGATAATCAAAAAATAATCAAATTTTTCAATATTTTTCGGCATATATTTCCAGAGCATATTTATGCTTTTCTCATTCATACATTGTTCTACCAAAAAATTTACAATGTGCAATTTTAGAGGGGCATGTGCACTTTTAACGAAATGGGTGTTATCAACCGTCAATTAGGTTTTGAAGCAACCTCCCCGGCCGCACTGGTTTGCTACAACCACGTAGAAGACATTACCAAGGGTGGAGAAACAATCCTAGGAGAGGCCGAAGAATTCTTCCACCCTAGTAAAACATTGGTACGAACTTCCGAACCACCCGGTACGAACTTCCACCCGGTACGAACTTCCGAACATCTTTTATTGATTTCACCATCGGTAAGTCTACCTACCGAACGTGGTATGCCGGTAACCGAAGTATCAAACTGGACAAACGAAGCCGTAGAAAAACAATCCCAGGCTGACAATAAGCAATTACGAGATGTTCACCTCGGAAACCCTCAGGTACCCACTAGTATTTGCATCAGTACTACCGTACCGACATACCAGTTTGGCAGGACGAAAGCATTAGTCCACGCGTTCAAAACCGCCTTTGAGGAGTCCCACCCTAACTCCGGGGGCATTCCGGAGCATATCACCAACGACATCATCGACTTCGCCACCAGTAGTTCAGCACACCAAACTCGTTACCGGAGGAATCTACACCCGCCCACTTCAGAAGACTAACCAACACTGCACCGACCAACAGCACCGGAAAAACCAGACCTCTCCCCGAACCAAGAAGTCCTAGGTACGGCACCTAGCAACATTCCTGCGCCGCCACTTTATGACTTCGTGTCAGGCACTCAATGGGTATTCTTTTATGCTGCACTGCTCTTAACACCGCCGTCCCTAATTACTCACTCATTCCTTTCGTTTCGCCCCCCCCCCCCTCCCTATTTATCCGCCTGCCGCTATGACTTCTCTTCCCACCTCGGTGCTTTCCCCTTCTTGGTTGGTTCTTCGCCTCCGCCCTCCTTCCCCCAGCTCTTCTTCTATTCAACATTTCCGGACTCCGAGGTTGGTAGCTATTAGTTTTCAACAGTTTCCCGGTAGGACTACTTTTCGACCGAGGCGAATAGCGCGGTTTAGAAATCTTACTTCCCGTAGCCTGATAGCACTCCGAGTGAAAAAGAAAGAATCGCACCGTGTTCGTTTTTGCAGGATGGCCAAACAGAAACAACTCGCTATGGCCGCACATGTACAAGCCACCACTACGGCAGATCGGTACTTTCATGACTGGGAGAATGTGACTGGGGGTGACAGGCGACTGCCGGCAGTCACGTTCTGCGAGGGCAAAATTGTCGGCGGCGGCCAAATTTGACAGTGTGACTGGCAGTCATATTCTACAGTCATATTTGCCAGCTGTACCGTATAAAGTGGGTGGGAGGGTCGTATATCTTCGTAGGGAACGAATGGGAACGTTCCTGGAGAACGCCCAATCATATTTGGCAGTCACATTTTTCTCCTAGTCATATTTTGCAGTCACATTTTCCCTACAGTCATGTTTTTCTTTTTTTGGGCAGCCCAAGATTATAAACACTGCCCGAGACAGTTTACATGTAAGTGGGTGGGAGCGTCGTATATCTTCGTAGGGAACGAATGGGAACGTTCCTGGGGAACGCCCAGTCATATTTGGCAGTTACATTTTTCTCCTAGTCATATTTTGCAGTCACATTTTTCCTACAGTCATATTTTTTTTCTTTGGGCAGCCCAAGATTATAAACACTGCCCGAGACAGTTTACATGTATTTTGGCCCTCTCAATCATTGTATAGTATGAGGGTTTAGGTTATGTATTTTATAGTGAGAATTTGTGTCCAAAATTAATTAGTTTTTCATTTAGCTTACGGTAATTAGGATTTGGCCATGTATATTATTTTAATAATCGTGCAAATAAAATATTGATTTACTTGATTAAGTGGGGAAAGGGGGGGGGGTTTACATTGGGAAGAAATATGGGAAAGAGTTATTGCCGGTTTTATAATTGTGACCGTCCATGTAGTAGTAGTTTGCAACTGACGTGAGAAGTGTGCAAATTATCGGTTTGAGAGGTTGAAATGAATGTGTGTTATGTGGCCAAGACATGAGGGTGCTAATTAAAGATGTACGTGTGAATATATGTATATATAGATATATCCATCGAATGGAATGTTCACAACTGTATGTGATTGAACGGGGACTCGATCAATCCTGCTCTGAGTCACAATACTCTAAATCATCTATCGATGTGTCGTCCTGTCCGAGGCGTTCTAATGCTTTAGCAACCACCTCCGGGGCTACTTCCACTGCATCACTCAAAATAGGTGTTTTCGGTATGAGATCCGAATCTAGGTCTGTGGCTTCGAGTCCGGGAAAATCACATGCTCTCCCCAATGATATGCATTGTACTTCATCCGTGAGTTGGTGGTTCGAGAATGACCGAACTCCTCGTAGTTCTTTGCGCAACACAACTTCCCATCCATGCTTGGCCACATCCGGTGCAAAAAAAACTTGTTTGATGTAGAGCGGAAAGGCCAATGACTGTGCAGAGTATGGGATCAATCTCTCAAAGTTTACGGTAGTGAAACCGTAATCATCGTGCTTCATGGTGGCGCCATCTCCTCTCATGTTTGCAACCACCCAATTGCAATAGAGGACCACCACCTCAAACTGTCCATAGTCTAATGATAGGATTTCCTCCTTCCACCCCACGTACTCCAACTCCGCAGCCCAAAGATTTGTATCCTTGGTACCCACGCGACAAAGTTGTCGAAAGGTTGCGACTACCCCCGAGTCCGCGGTTGTCAAATGCATCTCTGCACTCTAGACACGGAGGTGGTTTCCATATGCATACATGGATCGATACGACTTGGCTACGTCCGATGGAGGTAGCATCAAGGCCCTCACGTCTTGGGGGACCTCCTCGTCCCCATCTTCTATAGCCCGTATCACAGCCTTTGGAAACCATACGTGGAAGTCTTCGTCGCACATCTCCAAAGGATACACTACCCTAGCCTTCCGCTTCTTGCGCCTATATTCGTGTCGCTCCGCTTCCCGACATGCCATGTCATCCTCGTGTCTCCTATAAGACAAAAGAGTTAAATATGGTCACGTACATCTTCGCAGAATCTTCGGGATTTAGAACGTAATATATAGCCCATTGTAGCTACTCGTGGAAACCACTACATCACTGGGTGCAGATCTAGTGGTCTCACTGGAGGCAGTCACTAACATCTCTGGGGGCAGTCACTAACATCTCTGGGGGCAGTCACTGATATCACGAGCGGCCGAGCAATTATAGTCATTTTGAAAAAACGTGACTGACACTAGTGACATTACAGTGATAAGCACTGACTGTCTGTAGTCAGTTTGGACAATAAATATACGTTCACAATTCACATTACAGTGATAAGCAGTGACTGTCTGTAGTCATTTTGGAAAAAACATGACTGACACTAGACATATGACAAAGACAATTACTAACTGTGGTCCTGTCGTTTAGGCCGCAGCTAGTGTTTTATTGCATTTAGTCATTTACCACACACTGCTCGGATTTAGAGGGTAATGCGCATAGAGTTCTTCTCCAGCCATGATGTTCCTTGTTGTCCATCTGGGTCCATCCATGCGGAGAGAGTTGTTGTCCATTTAGAGTTCTTCTCCGACCATAATTTGTGTCTGAAATTGAGTAGTTTTTCATTTCTTATGCACTAATTAGGAATTGCTATGTATATCATTTTAATAATTGATGAATAAATTTTTTATTTACTCGATTAAGTAGGGGGGAGGGGTTACATTGGCAAGGAATATGGGAAAGACTTATTGCCGGTTTTATAATTGTGTCCGTGCATGTAGTAGTAGTTTGCAACTGGCGTGAGAAGGGTGCACTTGGTCTACAAAGACATGATGTTCTTATTTCGTTAAGACGTATGAGGACCAATGTAATATGAAGCTACTGGGTTTCTTTCCTTGTACGGGCCATGGATGTTTGTGTATACCCGCTTCCTTCATGTCGAGATGGGCTCCAAGGGTGTCCTTATCTCCAAATTTGGTTTTCATAACATTCTTAGCGATAGTTTTTGAAGATTTTTTTCTTCTTAGAAAAGTTGTCACGGATGTCAAACATGCAGCTTTCAGAATGGGTCTCCATTGGACCTACAGAATTCATATATAAGAACTTTTAAACTCGGCCACAATAGGACCACGTAGTTACGCTCATTCATGAGTGGTTGGTTGGAATCACTTACAAGAAATGAGGGTGTAAAAACAAGGTCCCTTTTTCTGTTGCGAAGATGCTCTCGAATTGTGGCTTGGTCGAGGATTTTTCCTCCCGCACATCCCATACATGGACATAGGTACTTAGATAATTGCATAGCGTCTGATTGAATCTCTTCTTCTTGCCATAATTATAAATGCTTCAAGCTTTGAAGCTCCCCTTCTTTTATCATGTGGAGAGAATTTGACCATATAGTTTGGGCAAAAGTGTGTTTTGAAAATGCTTTAGAAGCAGACATTGCTCACATACATATAGTGACAATACGTCGATGATACACATGATAGGATAGTCATACCATGAAACTCAGTCATATAAGTGTACTGTGAAAATATAACTAGAGGGAGTTATATGGGTGAAAAGAGTCACGTGTATGACTAGAGGGAGTTATATGAGTGAAAAGAGTCACGTGTATGACTAGAGGGAGTTATATGACTCCAGGGGGTCATATATCTGACTTTAGGGAGTCATATATATGACTTGTCATAGTCATATACATTGGTTTAGGGTTAATTTTTTATACATGGCCAACGGACATACAACGTTTCACATACAACGTTTTGCTTTACATGGAAGAATCATGATGTCTGCAATTCCTGAGTATGAGAAGATGAAGAACAAGATGTTTAAAAATAATGCGGAGGTCCTCAACAAGCTAGGCTTGCCAACGCCTGCAGCAAAGACGCTCAAGAAACTTGCCAACCGTGGATTAAATAGAATTTGGGATAAATTTTCAAAAATGAAAGTGAAGAGGTTCAATAATGACCTATGTCAACACCTCTCCATTTGAATCTTTCATGTCAAGAACAAATTAAATCCATAGATAATGATTGTGAATATTATAAATAATAGTGACTTATGTATTATATGAATTAGGACAAAAAAAATTATACGTTAAAATATAGTAGGAGTTGGTACATTGATCAAGATCGGAATACATACACTAATGGAACATGAACAAGAGAACACAATCCAAAAAAATAAAAGAAGATAACAAACTTCCAAACACAAAAAATATCACATATTATATGTGTTGTATTTGTGAGTATTTATTGCATTTTCAAGTATTTGCAGTATTTTCACGTTTTGTTCATAGGTATTTTGACAGTTGGATAACCCGTAATTGAAAATTTCATTTTCTAGAAGATGTATATATATTAGAAATCTTTAACTCTAAAGCTCGCAATTCAAAATCCAATTGTTCACGGATTACTTATCTCAAAATATTGATTCATCTAACCCAACTATAATGCATTTTTTATACGGTCGGTAATGGGTACTTCCACCTCCGTGATGGCCCATTCACACACACTAATGTTGCCACAAACATGCATGTGTCAGGTAACTTGGAGGGAATCTGTTGTCAACCAAGAAATTTTAAAATACGCAATTAGAAATTACTCTTAATGCATCATAGAAAGAAACGCAACGTAAAAATTGGTTGCAGCAAGAAAAGACGAGGCTTTGAATATTTTTTTGTTTCTCGATTTTACCTTCCTCTGTTTCGTGAATGTAGATGCAATTGCAGCAAGGGCTTGGTGTGAATGGGGTGTTGATTCGTAAAAGACCGCTTAGGGAGTGAGCCGCGTTCACACTAGCAGAGGACCGTGGGCAACTAGGTATCAGTACCTTGAGGTTGGAGCTTCCGACTTCTAGTCTAAACTGAGCTGAGCAAAGCGTAGTTTCTGCCTTCTGCACAATTTTTTGATCGATTTACAAGCGAAGCACATCGCCATAGCAACTCGATCAGGCACACCAATTGAGGAGGACGATGCCAGTGACCTTAAACTCCGTGAAGGTCCGTTCACTAGCAAACCCTAGCATGCCTTTCCAATTGCTACTTATTCTTCTTAGGGTTTCGTCACTTTTGTTCCAAGTGTCTGGAATTCGTATTCTAGAATCATTTGTGAAGTTCCAATGACCTAATCGTGGTCAATAATTCTTGCATTTTCAGAACTTGACCACGCATACTAGGGTTTCGTAGTTTGTTTTTGCGTTCTAAGTGTGTGGAATTTGTATCCCTAGTTGCGATTGCAGGATAGCTTAGCTCCGGGTTGAGTCGTCTGTAATTGTGGTTTGAACGAATAATTTTAGCTCTCGATGAGAAGGTCAAGGTTCCATTGAGCAATTCAAGTGGAGGGAGGGGGGGGGAGCGCGGGTGCAAAGGAGATGTGGCTGCATTGCGATGGAGGAGTGGGTGACGGGCCATGAGACAGCGCAGAACATGCTGCGGAGGATTGGTCCTCGCACTACCGCTGTGGCGCCCCTGGTGCTCGCGTTGCAACGGACCGTCAACCTACATGGGCATCACATGCTGGAAATCGCCGGCGCTTCCGGCTCTGCCAAATCCGAGTTCCTTCTTCAGGTGATGCAAACCCCGTTTTCCATTGCTCAATCACCTTTTGTGCACCGATCAAATGCCAAAGTCGTGACATTAATGGAAAGTGATGAAACGGTCGACATGGCTGATGCTTTGGAGATCATTGATTGATTGCAGCGACGAAGCAGACGTTCACAGTGTACGAGCTGAACAAGTTTGACCCCGAAGATCATCCTGACATTGATTGTTGACATTTTTTTATGTTTAAACGCAGGTTAGAACGTAAAATGAAAGCAGAGGGAAAGATCTTGAAAACTGATTTTCTAGATCCAGAGGACAAGGAATGGTTACGCATGGACCCTGAAGATACCCTTGCTGACAATCCGGAGGCAGTTGATCCCTCTCCATTCGAAGATGATGAACTTTGGGTGAAGTATTTTGGAGAGAAGCCGTAAGTCAAATTTTACTTCATATTGCGATGGTCGTCTTTAGTTAAGCATTCGCATAAGTTCTGGGGACAGAATGCAATGCCCACGAGTGCTACATTTCATGTTCTCATTAACTAAGAACTGATATCTGGCGGACTTTTCAGGGAAAAAGGTCATTACAAGTATGCTAGGCAATGGAAACACAGTCGCATGCATGGTTGTGGAGTATACGAGCTCAATGGTCGTCAAACATGGGTAATCATTCTGAAGCTGCGACAAGCAATACATTGCCTTAGGCATGCATTACTCGCACCCGAACCAATTAACACTGCAGGAGCACGATTTTCTATAGTATTTGTTCATGCATTGTTAACTCTAAGTGCCTAATCTAAAATATATGAAGTCCACCTTGGAAGCTTATAGCTGATTATGGTAACTTTTAATACATATTTCTACCGTTCAAAAATATAACTCATGATCTCTTCTTTCTAACGGTATATTTTGATATCTTCTAGTTAATTTATTCCAACTCCTGAGGATGTGGATTCAGCCGTTTTTGGCCATTTAATCACTTATGGGTTAAGAGGTCTGCTAGATTGGGTTTCCTTTCTTGATGCTGGGGTGAGGCTTCAAAGTTATTGGAATTAATTGGTAGCTTATGTTTCAGTAAAGTCGAATCAGTTGGATCGTTCAATTCTTGCACGTTCTTCCACAATCTTTGGCCAATTTCAAGGCATCACGATCAAAATAACCTAGATATCTTCAACAGTTTCCATTTACTTGTAGGGAAAGTTTTATTTTAGAGAGATGCTGCCAGATACGGAGGAGTGTGATGAGAAAATATCAGCTGTAAGCTTTAAACCAAATGCTGTCTTTTATTCAGTCAGAGGTATAATTGTGGGTCAGTGGGTGTTGCTGTTGGATGTTTTTTTATTTTTGGCTCCAATATCTGGTATATGAAAGCACACATGTATATGCTTCTTTGCAGATGCATGCTTCATTAGCAGAGGTAGCTGCTGCAAAAGCAAGGATGTTTGTTAACAAGCCTGATGGAAGTAAGTTGTTCTGGATGCTAATGCGTAATATTGGTTACTTGAGTCGAAAAAGCAATAGCTTTAAGTCTGTCGAACTTGATTTGGCGTTACTATTTCTGCCAATCTTTGAGAGCTCATACTAAGTACTCCTATTGGCTCAAGATCCACACCATTAGACTGCAATAGTGGAGTTAACCCCTGAGGAAATTTGGTTCAACAGACAAAATTATCCATACGTTCAAACTTGCAAAATAGGCTTTTGTTTCAAACGCCCTGGCTATGGCGGAGGATTTATCGGCGTTGGTGGACAAAGTTAACTTAATTTGGATTCTGTTGGATGCCAGAAAATTAGTGCGCGGATCACTTCCCCATGCATGTGCGTTAGGGCTATGTCACCACGAAGCTCCCTCGTACTCCCGGTCTGTTTTTCGTTCTGTACGAGAGAGGTTATTGTCTGTCAATGAGTTGCTTGGCAATCTGATTTTTGTGTTATTGAGGCCGATCGCTTCACATTCTCATGATGCGAACAATTCGATGGCGCAGGGCGGGGATGACTGCAGCCTGTCCAATGTGGACTACCAAGATGTTATGAGTCAGTGGATTTCAGTCGATTTCTTGGATTTGCGATTGCGATCTTTGAGGTACATTTCTTTCATGATATCAGGACCAACTGTGGCAGCTTCAAATTGATTCTAAGCACTACAGTTACAACCCTTAAAACTTGTTTTATACATTTGAGTACAAACACATTAAAGACTATTTGTTATGATCTAATGAGCACCATCGAAGGACAAGATGCAGAAAATGAACAGAGCGTGGGTGCAGCATTGCAGCGTTTTTGATCTCTTCTTGACCATATGAAAAGGAACTAAACCTAGCTCTTGCCATGAATTGATAGTAGTAACAGGGACAAGTCATATAATTACCAATCATAATATAGGGACTAGTCATAAATGTTCAATATCAATAACTTGTACTTGTAATAGAATGACAACAATAAAAGGGCTACTGTAGTGATAATATGACTGAAAGTAACCGAGAGTAGTTATACTATGTGTGAATGTAATTCTGACTAGTCATAAACAGATGTTACAAGGACTAATCATAACCCTACTGAATGTAATAGGTACTTGTCAAAAAATGTCGAATATAGCAAGAGCTAGTCATAAATTTGTAATTTGTATTATAGGGTCCAGTTATAAATTGTCAAATTTATATAACATGGGCTTGTCGCCTTGTCCTAAGATTACTAAATGTAGCAGGGACTAGTAATAAAATTTCAAATGTGACATGGACGTGTCATAAATCAATGGAATGAGTATTACAGGGAGTAGCCGCAAAGTGTTTCATGTATTTTTTTGTTCGTGCTTCCTAACATCGTGGACCTTTCAACCGTATACCTAGGAACTTGAAGCATTGCCGAAGGTGGTGGAGGCTACACCTGCAATGTTGGCGACGAGGTCCAAGCTCACGATCATAGACTTCGACGATGAATTCAAGGCCACAGCGAAGGTTGTAGCTCATGGCGTGATCGTGAGCCTTGCAAGAGGCATGCTGCATGACCAGATGATTGAAGAAAGCAATGCCTCGGTCACAATGTCGTCGATTGCCTCGGAATCAAAAGCGTTGTTGCTGTTCAAGGACAACAACGGCGACGACCTCCCAATCGTGCGTTTGGGAGACGCATTCAATTCCGTGACCAAGTGGCCTCTTCAAACACTGAAGGCAGCGTAAACCGCATGAAGTAAGATTCTCATAATAAGACGTTCCATATATTGATGAGGAATAAAAGTTGCTAATGCTAGATAGTAAATCTGTCTAAGTCTCTAAGACCTATGCTTTGTATCAAGAGATTCACTACTATATATAAGATAATTCATTTACATTTTTCTAAACTCATTTTTGTGTCTTTTATATTGTCTCCTCTGTATTTGTAAAGCATAGTACATCATTGTGTAAGCCAAGTTTTTTAGTCTGTCATCTTAGCTAATGTGCGCCATGTGGCATGACAACAGCGCGTCATAAGTGTTTGGAATGACTTCCAAAACATAATTGCAGTTTACTATTGACAATAATGCGAATCTAATTCAATGTAGTCACAAACATTGCACACAAATCCCAGTAATGTGACTCTTAGTCACCCACTACATCACTCTATGAAGTCATACGACCAGATACATATCAGCAACAAGGCGACTACTGCGAGACATGTAATGTTCTTACTTCAAACACGCAATTTGCTATTTACGCACTTGGCCATATAATCATGCACTTGGTCCCCGGAAGCATTAAAAATATTGTCTAAAAAATTGTCTAAAAAACAACCATTTTTGTCGTTCTACAATTACTTTCATTGTAAACAAACAATTATTTAATTTAATTTTTAATCTTATCTTTATCTTTTATCTTTATCTTTTATTTTATTTTTTCTTTTATCTTTTCTTTATCTTGTTTCATTTATCTTATTTCTTTTTTGTCTTCAATTTCTTTTCCTTCTTGTCTTCCTTCTTGTCTTCTTCTTTTTCTTCTATTTTTTTTCATTCCTCTTGTAGCAGCCGCAAATCCTTCGCCCGCACCAAAGACAAGAAAAAAAAAAAAAAAAAAAAAACTTTCCTTTTTTTTTTTTTTTTTTTTTGATTTCGTCTTCTTTTTTGTTTGGTGCTCATGAACCCTGAAAATAGAAATTTAAAAAAATAAAAATTTAGGGTTCAGCCGCCGGCGCTGAACCCTAAACGGCAAAGGATGCACCAAAAAAAAAAAAAAAAAAATAATAATAATAATAATAATAATAATCTATTTTTAGTCTGCTGTAGGCTAGTGGGTGCGCGGCCGCGCACCCACTAGCCCACAGCAGACTAAAAATAGATTATTATTTATTTTTTTATTTTTTTATTTTTTTTTATTTTTTTTTGGTGCATCCTCCGCCGTTTAGGGTTCAGGGCCGGCTGCTGAACCCTAAATTTTTATTTTTTTAAATTTCTATTTTCAGGGTTCATGAGCCCCAAACAAAAAAGAAGACGAAATCAAAAAAAAAAAAAAAAAAAATACATAATTTTTTATTTTATTTTATTTTTTTGTCGTTGGTGCGGGCGAAGGATTCGCGGCTGCCACAAGAGGAATGAAAAAAAATAGAAGAAAAAGAAGAAGACAAGAAGGAAGACAAGAAGGAAAAGAAATTGAAGACAAGAAAGAAATATGATAAATGAAACAAGATAAAGAAAAGATAAAAGAAAAAAGAAAATAAAAGATAAAGATAAAAGATTAAGATAAGAATATAAATTAAATAAAATAATTTTTTGTTTACAATGAAAGTAATTGTAGAACGACAAAATCGTTCTTTTTTAGAGAACTTTTTACACAAAAAAATTTAAGCAAGAATTGCTTATGAAATGAACGCACTTGACCAAGTGCATAAATAGCGAATTGCGTGTTCTCATCCGATATTGTGACTGGAACAAGTCATCTACCTTTCGCACTCAAACTAAAATATGATTGGTGATCTGAAAAACATGACTGGAAGCAATCACAACACTAGCAGTAATATTCCAGTTGGGGTGCCACATTCGCCCAAATACGACTGTGCACAGTCATATTCCACGTCAGCCAAAAACATCACTACTAGTTACATTCCACGTCAGCGACATTATGAGCCAAAATATGACTCCACTAAGTCACATTCCACGTCAGCCGAGAATACGACACTAGTCACATTCCACGTGGAGGTGCCACGTCAGCAAAAATATAACTCCACAGAGTCACATTCCACGTCAGCAGAAAATATGACTCCACAGAGTCACATGCCACGTCGGATGCCACGTCAGCAGAAAAATATAACTCTACAGAATCACATGCCACGTCGGATTTTGGCTTCGGCTGCCCGGGCAGACCACGAAAAGTCAAGGACAAGGGGCCGGTCAAGTTGGTGGCTGGAGATGCTGACGTGGCACGTACATGGAGCCCAAGTATACGTTTTGGGTCGTATTTATTCATATGACTAGGTGTCCGAAGCGACTCGTCGGTAATGAGCCCGCCCTGTCACCCCGCGCGTCACATTCCAGGTCAGCAGAAAATATGACTCGCAATCACAGAACCTGTTTTTATGACTGCGCGCAGTCATAAACGCAGTCATCCTGCCAGTCATAAAAGTACCGATCTGCCGTAGTGCACGGACACACCGATCACCGGTACTTGGGGAACGATTATCTCACACCCGATGACACACATGGCCAAATGGCAGGAGTACGCAGCCCAGAGTTCATTTGAACTTGACTGGGTTTGACAGGTCGGCCTACGCGGCTACCTCAACCTTCCCTGGACGACCACGCCCATCCGAACCGACGTCGTGGAGCGCTTCATCAACACCGCTTCCATCGATACCGAGGACATCATCATCGGCCAAGTCTACGGCAAGATCCATACCATTACCGCCGACACCATCACCCAGACACTGAAGCTGCCCGCCGGATCCACCGATTTGGTCAACCCGAACCCAGATCCGGCGGAATACGACTACTACACCGGTACCGAAGACGCGATCAACATCTACCGCACACTTCACGACGGATGGAGCGTCAACAACGGACCGGGCGAACTCAGACATCGAAAGTATGGGATCTTGCAAGGTATTTTTTTCAGGAGGAAGCAGACTTACACCTCCCACAACTGCATCCTCCTATTCCTAACTCTGGAAGAACTGGCCAAAAAAGGTACCGGATCGTGGAATTGGAGCAACATGTTGCTACAGCAGCTCCAAACCGAGATTCAAACACTCCAGTCCGGGAAATCGAACCAATGCTACTCGGCAGAGGTATGGGACATGCTCCTCCGCCAAACCAAAGGACGACGGCAGCAACCTACCGTGCCCTCCCCAACTCCTCCAGCACGACCGCGACGCAATTCGCTACCCGACATGGCCGCACCGAACCCTACTCCGAGCACCGAACCACGTCGGCAATCGCTACCGATGACCGACCCGACACCGAACGCACCTTACACCGGCCCCGGTAGTCGGACACGTTCACGGACACAGCCAGACCTTTCTCCAGCGCTACCAAAGCGGAAGCCCAGTACCTCAATATACATGGCGGCCGATATGGCATTGCAGGAATTTGGTAGGGGACGACCACGTCAGCGACAATCAACACCGCAAGAAGACAGCTCGTCCTCAACACGACTCTCACCACTCATCCGACGACGCACACGGCAGACCGACCCAATACCGGTCATATCAGCACCTCAGCCAACACCAACTCAACCTGTCCCTACCGCGACCACATCACCATCGGCCATCCCGCATCCAACAACCACAGCATCTACTCCAGCTTCACCAGCACCGGTACCGGCCACCCACACTATACCAACCACCGGCTTACCGTCACCACGGAATACATTTGACCGAACTCTGCTTTTGTCCCCTCCGACTAACCGGGTACCCGACACCTCCGTACCGGCGATATATTATTGGCTACCTCGGACCCTCTAGCAGAACATTGCGGTCTTCAGATCTTCTACAACCCAGCTCTTACAGATATTGGACAACGTATCGGTACAGGCCCAGTCCACACGCGAGACCCAACGGAGAGAGGAGGCTCTCCAATATACGCTTGCTACTACCGAAAGGAGGGTTACCGAGTTAGTGGAACAGTTGATTGTCGCTGCCGAGTTAGTTCACAACGGCTACAACAGACCTTCATCAATGCCGAACCGAAGTTACTCACCTTTGGAGTGAACGGGATCGCTACCGCACCGAGGCCCAAGCCGCGACCGAACAACTCCAAGCACAGCGCACTACAATATCGGTACTAACGGAGGAGCGCGACCGGACAGCAAGACTCAACACCACCAACAACAACTTGTTAGCGACCCTTCGGCAGCAACTCGACGAACAGTCCACCCGGAACGCCCAACTATCAGCGGAAATAGCCGCCATCACTACCGAGTCCGAGGCTGCCCAAGAGGAGGCCAGCGAATACGCATTCGCATTAGACCAAGCCTACCGACTGCTTCAACAATACCGCAGAGCATTCCCGACCTGGGAAGCGACCCAAGTTCCTGCCCCAACATCCGACGCGAACATTCAAACCAAGGAAGCCGGACCCATTCAAGCCCCCAGCCTACCGGATGCAGGGCTCCACCCACCGTCTGACCAGCCATTACCGAGCAACATTCTCAGCTCACCGACTACTCCCAGCGAAACAATACGGCTAGAGGATTCCGAAGATTTACCGGACATACCGCGGCAACCTAACACCACGCCGATATCCGACCATACCTCCGACACCGATGACATCATCGACACCCCAGTTGATAAAATTGTGACCCGCGTGGTAAGCTGCATTCAACCCTGAACCGATGCACAACCAGGAAGACAACCATCAAATTTTGACAAGTTCCAGGAGTGAACTTGGTTTAGAGGGGGGATAGTGTTAACGGTAACTTAATAATTACCGATAGCCTACCGATCTGGATTTTTTACTACCCCGGTAAAATTCCAAGTTACCACAGGAAGTAGATCTAGAAAACACTTTTTTACCGATCTGACCTAACGGTCAAATCTAGTTGTACTGATGTATATAAGCAATGAAGCCAAACTCATTGGCACGGTCCATTTTCCAAGATATATGATTGCTTTGTTTTCCTTCCTTTCCTTTTTGATATCTTACCTACCGAGTAAGTTCCTTCCGGATACTTGTACTTGATGATTCCATCTCTGACTATACTACTGGGCGGAATTACCGACTGAATCCCGGTAATCTTTTTGTTTGTCTAGTGTTTTTAGATCCTTTAGTTTCTGTACTTACAATTAGTTTCTCTCTTCCTACCGGTAGTGATTACCGAGTAGACGATTATAAAGAGTAGCTACCACCCCCCCCTCGTGTGGCGCGCCAACGCTAAAAAAGTTGGCGTGGCGCACCAGAATGCGCCAACGCCAAAAAAGTTGGCGTGGCGCACCAGAATGCGCCAACGCCAAAAAAGTTGGCGTGGCGAGCCAGAATGCGCCACAGCGCCACGCCGTGGCGCGTTGGCGCGCCACCCCCCCCCCCCCGAGCCCCGGGGTGGCGCGCCAACGCCAAAAAACCTGGCGTGGCGCCGTGGAGCGTCTTGGCGCGCCACGCCAAAAAATTTGGCGTTGGCGAGCTACTCATGGGGTGGCGCGCCAACGCCAAAACATTTGGCGTGGCGCGCCATTCTACGCCACGGCGCCAACACCAAAAAAATTTAAGGGGAGTGAATCATTTAAGATGTGATTAAAGACATACAGAGGCATTTGGCGACGCGTGGCGAAGGCTGCCTCGCGTAGCTCTTCCGCCGCTGGAATTTGACTTGCGCGTTGAGCCGACTGGTGGTCCTCCAATGACGCTTGATACTGGTGCTGCATTGCCACTCACCATCGTTGCCACGCAATTTCTCTGCACGTATGTAGAAGCCGTAAGTATGGGGATTTTAAAACATTGACGAGCATTGCGAGCATCACGAGCATTTCGACCATCACGAGCATTAAGAGCATTCCAGCATGACTATCTCATTACGAGAATTGTGAGCATTGCGAGCACACACAACAGCATTGTAATCACACTTATCAGCTTCAGCAATTACGCCTTCAACTTGTGAGCGCACACAGCAGTTTGCAAATACATCTCGTGAGCACACATCAGCACACATCAGCTTGTGAGCACACATCAACTTCTCGTGAGCACACATCAGCTTGTGAGCACACATCAGCTTGCGAGCAAATTTCATCATGCGAGATCACCCTTGGTGAGCGCGACTTGGGATTCCAGCACACTCTCTCATCTTTCGAAGAAACACTCTTGACATGAACGCACAGCCTATACACTCGAGGACTCGCACGACCAAACTCTGATCACTCGAGATCACGTTAATACGACCACGCACACACTCAATTTTCGAGCCTACAATCTGATCATGCGGTTTAGGGTCTTTGGTGAGTGAAGCCTACAAGATGATCAGTTGAGCATAGGTGCTCAAAGGAGGACACAATCTCATGATTCCAGTCTAGACTCTGATCAGCTTGCACGCACACGCGCGAGCCTACACTCTCATCATTCTGGCACGCAGTGGACAACTCACAATCACACACGATCACACACACTGATCACTCGCTCGACATCAATCCACACTGATCACTCGCTCGCCTAACGAGATCACGAGATCACTGAACATTCACGAATTCCATAGCTTACAGCAACGTTGGACTTACAAGCTTCGGAGTTTGGGACCACTGCCGAGGAGCTTGAGTTGCTGCCATTCATACTGTGGCTGTGGCGCGAGGTTGAGGCAAGTGGCCGGCATCTACGAGAATCACTCCGACCAATTAGACCGCGAGAGAGAAATGCGGGCAGATAGGGGCGGTGTGTGCACGGGGTCATCTCTTCTAACGTGGCGCAGGAGCCTGATAGTGGCAGCTCATGCATATACGAGCTCTGATTCGTGACCCCACGAGCTATGCTTACGACATGACAAGCTCTGGTTTAGATATTCCGAGGTCTGGTTTTGGCATTACAAGCTCCAGTTTTGACATTACGAGCTCTGGTTTTGGACATTAGGAGCTCTAGTTTTGACATTACGAGCTCTGGTTTTGACATTACGAGCTCTGGTTCTTAAGCGCGGATGCGCAAGACGTGATGAAATCTGGCCACGTGCTCATGGATAGAATTATCTCTCAACATCTCCTACATATAAGTTTTCATATGCAATGTACATATTCTAAATTATTTATAAATTTTATAAAACCTGAAATCACTGCATCAATATTCTGGAAGTGGAATAAATTTGGATGTGACTGTCACTTATCCTAGTGTCTCCGTCTGCTTCGCAAATCAATGTTTCGATTGATGGTTCGCCACCTCTAATGCAATCAGTCAAATTTTCACATCTGCTAACGCTTGCCGGACACACAACGTCGTCTTCACCAAACTTTATAGCCTTCGGAACAGAAGAATCAACTTCAGCTACCCTTGACCTTGTCTTTGTTTGCCTCATTCGACTTGCCTCGATCACCTTCCTAGATGAGAATACGACCCTTGGTTTCTTTCGTTTCTTGTTTTGCACTTTTTGACCCTGTCTCTCTCTATCGCGGTCCTTACATTGCATCTGTCCTATCGTTTGACTTAAACATGAAATTCCTATGTCCTACAATCAGTTCACTGGTCACAAAGATCAACCCACAAAAATATGGCATCAAATGGCATCACCGATTCTACAAAAAAGATCTTACACTGGTCTGTTATCAATCTCAAACACAAAGACATCCTAAACTCGATTCCATTTTACACCGATGCATAAGTCAAAATCTGCGATAAATCATTACCTTTAACGACAGATAGAAAATGGCATCCTTGAAACTCCTGCACTCCGACAAGCATTTTCACATCGAATCATCATAAACTTCCGCTAACATTCTAAACCTCAGTATTGATTCCATCACTACAACTCTCCAAAGCAAGTGGAGGTGTATGCTCTTCTAGCAAGAGCAGTTCACAAATGAATTGTTCGACCTAGCACTCCCTCTTTTATTCGTCGTCAGGACTCACTGAACGGTGAGCCTTCATTCTTCATCCATCCGCTCATCCTCCCACACCTACCTCACATTGGGTCCATCCGTCTACCTTGACAAAACTGCTAGCTAATAAATGACTGCCGACGGCCTCTTCCATATTATTAGTTGTCACTTTGAACTGCTCGTCTGAATACCTATCCTATATATCTCAACTCTCCCTATGGTGATTTCTCATGTTTTCGCAGGTTTGAAGAACTGTCTTGGAGAATGGGTTCCCGAAGTATGGAAGATTATCCTATGCTGTGGAGGAATGGAAAGATGGTTTAAATGAGTTACCGTGTTGACAGTTTGCAAGGAGCAGTTGAAATGTGGATGAGCGAAGTCCAAGTCTGTGAGGACTACTACATCGACATCTCCATCATGCGCTTGGAGAAAGACATTTTTGCTCGTCATAATATCCCTTGTGGAATTTGGGATATACAGTACCTCACAAAACTGTTCCAATGATTGGAACTTCTAGATTCAAAAGTATGTGTAAGATAAATGGATGTCCAAACTTTCAAGTAGTAGTTTGAGGCATATATTACATCCAATCTAGTACACATTTGTAAAAAAAATCTAACTAAATCAAATATCATTGAAGGAAAAATGAAAGTTAAAAACTAGTATATACATTGGTACAGTTTTGTGAGTGCTCTAAGTAAACTAGCTAATACTTTGTCCATCTTCCTTTTGAAGCTATTACAGCTTCAATCCTTTTGGGCATACTTTCTATAAGTCTTCTACAATCATGTGCAGTAATAGAAGAGAAGACTTGTACTACACGTTCCCATAATTCTATCATTCCTTTTGGAGGTGAATCATATTGATTCAATCTCCTTTTGAGGATGGCCCATAGATGTTCTATTGGATTTAAATCAGGGGATTGGGCAGGCCACGTTAGAAGACTAAAACTTTGCCTTGAAAACCATTCTTGCATCATTTTTGTGGTGTGAACGGAAGCATTATCTTGCTGAAAAATGACTTGTGTAGCATCTAATCCATATTTTCTAATTGTACCATCTATTGTCTGCTCTAAAATCTGACGATATCCATGTTGATTGAGGCGGCCTTCAACTTTGTACACTAGTCCTGGCCCATAAATGGTCATACTACCCCAAATCATGATTCCACCACCACCATGCTTTACTGTCTCTGTAACAGTGCGTGTTGACAACTCATGTGGATCACGACTCCAACACCAAGAGATTCCATCAGAGCAGAATAAGTTGATTTTAGACTCATCAGAGAAAATGACATGACTCCAATCATCTATAGTCCAATCTAGATGGGCTCTTGCAAAGTCTAAACGTGCTTTGATATTCTTGACTGAAAGACGTGGTTTTTTCTGCTTCACTTGTGATTGTAAACCACCTCTACGTAAAACACGTCTCACTGTTTCAACACACACTTGCATCCCAAATGCCTCTTGCACATTTTTTGTAGCCTCTACTGCAGTACTAAGCTTACCTCTAGTCATATTCAATACACAAGACCGTTCCATTGCAGGAGTCATCTTTTTTGGTCTACCTCCATGTGATGATTCTACATTGAAAACACACTTTTGTCGGAGCCTCTGCACAGTTCCAACACCCACATGCAAACTCCTTGACACTTCTCTTATAGTGCACCCTCTTTGCAACATAGAAAGAACGTCTGACTTTTTTTGAGAAGATAATGCAGACACCATCTTTTCTACTTGGAAGCAAGAACAACAAAGTACAAAAAACTGTAGGAAAATGGTCTATACACACACTGGAACAAAGTTCTACAACAAAGAGTTGAAGGTCCATCAAGATTGACAAGCTTTTGTAAACATTTAGTTTTGGAAGAGTGCACTCACAAAACTGTTCCAGTGAATCAGATGGCTTTGAACCCTACAATTGTCACGTATAGATAGTCATGCATGTCATTGGTTTTTACATGTGGCTTCCTAACGTAGATTAGAAGCTTATTGCAATGCCACATGGGCATTTGCAATTGCCATGTAGCATCCACAGTCAACCAAAAGAAGATATTTACAGCATTGGAACAGTTTTGTGAGGTACTGTATATCCTCGGCCTCCTGTTCTGTGGACGTTGATTTGGTGCCATTATGTGTACAACATACTTGGACTTCCTGATCCGTGCAATGTCCAGTGTGAGGATGTGCAAATTGTGCCCAAGGCAATTTTCGATGCTATCGAAGAGCACTTCGACGACGAACCCAAACCTTCATTCTGGGATGCTATTCCAGACGTAATGGATATCCAAAAATACGATGACGAAGAGTCGTTCAGTTCCTCCACGGTGCACAGCATAGTTTAGATCTATCATATTGTAGAGGCAAAACGTTCAATATAGATCTGGCTGTCAGTATCAATCTTTAGCGTGAGAAATATTACCATATATATATATATATATATATATATATATATATATATATATATATATATATATATATATATATATATATATTCAGTTACACCCAAGAATCAATAGTATTGTAATTCAAATTTTCAATATAAGCATCGCTTTCAACGTGCATGAACTTAGCCTCCAAATTTGCTGCACTGTCAACAAGTGTTGTAATGTTGTCATTACCGTATATTTAAACTAATGCGACTTGTTGAACGTTTACAAATTGGCAAATAAAGTGCAATTAATTTTCTCTAATCGTAGAAGGCTATCTTCATTCTCATTTCTCAGCACGATGCTCACCGGTCAGAGTATTGGTAGCCGTAATATTAATGCAGCCGTCTTTTACATAAAGCGGACTTGTTCAAAGATTCCAGTCGCCTTGTTCTGCTTATCTTTAGCTGACATGAGTTTTTTTTGAAATGCGATGCCCGCCCATCTGGATATTAATTCCTACTACGTCCACGTAGTTTCCTTTCTGCCATACATTTCAAAATAGAGTACAGTATGTTAGAATCATCAACAATGGCGTTCACCATAATTATCTCTGATAAGAATATAAATACAGATACTCTCCTCTCCTTGTCCCACTTCTTCTCGTGAGTGTACAATCATACTGTGCAGTACAGAATGGCAGCAATTCATTTCGAAGGTGATGAAGTCCCTCTAGTTGTTCCCGTAGGCGACGAGGGGTACGTGAGGGTCCCTGCTAATCTCCTTACTATCCGTTTCGGAATAGCTGAAACGTCTACCATGTTGACAGAAGAAGTTCTAGAAGATTATGGCATAGTTAAGGAGGCTGTCATGCAGCGGGTCATGCAGGCTAGATGTGAGGATTGCGATGGTTTTTACTGGCTTCTTCACCGTGGTCAGTATAGAGCGTATGGTATGACACCGTCTCAATTAGCAGCCTCCACGGAGATTCTAATTAACCACTCCGATGCTTCTACAGTAGAAGCTCCGATTCGCGCCACACAGTGTTCCCAAACCTCCCAAACTACTCGATTAGCTGCTGAGATTATGTTAAATCTTCGCAAAGTAAAACAAGAACATCTCCCTTCGATCATAGAACTCTCTAGCGAATCGGAGGGAGAGACACCTGCTGCGTGTAGGTCTACTGAGAGAAAGACATTGATTCCATGTCCGCTTCCAAGTTTGTCCAATTTTCTCACACCTAGTACCAGTCCGTCTTCCTCCTCGTTGTCTCGACCTTCTCTTTATCCTACGTCTTCTGATTCTCTAAGTATCATGCAATGTCTGAAAAAATTGTCTTCCATTCCAGGGTGTCGAAACGAATTGGCCCAGATTGATTTTGATGTCGTCGAATATCAGAAGGTGCAGTTCCTGCCTCCATCGTTTGATGGGGATGTTGTTTTCGAATTGCCACCGTGTAGAGGGGGAGTTCATTCCTCGAGTGGCAAGAGCATGGAAGGAATGGACAAACGCTATGATGGTCATGCCTGGACGCGCACTCTCACGTCTAATATCAACAATAATCTCGGGCTCAAGTTCAGAAGGTCGGGGTGCGTGGGCCATCTTAGTTGTGAAAACGCTGAGTGTGATTATCTGAAACGCACTTCCAAGAAGAACGAGACGGAATGAACGGGTACAAGCATAAATCCATTCTATGTAGGATTGGGTCCTCATTCAGATTCGTCCTTGGTTTGCAAGGTCTGCAAATTGATTCCATCTTGTCTTGCTGTTTGTACCGCGCGTATCTATTATGTGCTCAATGTTGTAGATTGGTCGAGAGCATGCATCCATTTAGGACACCATCGCCACCCTGTAGCTACAGGCCAATGTCGGGACTTTATGAAAACTATCAGGGGCTTGATCGCGTCAGAAGTTGAGAAGACACCAACGGCGAAGAATTCTGCCATTGCTTTGGCCGCCAGCAAAGAGTTCATGGATACCTTCTTAGTCCATGCCGGGCCAGGTCCGAAGGAGATGCTTCGCGGGGCGGAATTGGATGAGGTCATGGACAAGTTTCGTATGCTCAGCTCTCCGAACGTTCGAAACATCATCGCATCCTTCCGGGCGTCCGCGAAAGGTAAAGGCGAAATTGACAGGATATTAGAAATGAAGAAGGTGGCAAAGATGGAGTACATTCACGACAGCATCTTCCCCGTCCAAGGCCAAGACAAAGTGTACCTGTTCAAAATGCTCCTGGACGGTCCCGGCAGTGGAGTTAACCTTATCCGTCGAATGCAGCCGGGAGGGGACCTTGAGAATTGCTTCGTCATGTTCGACCACGTGAAGCGAGTAAAGCCTTGGACAACCCTGGCCTGTCACGTCTACGATTCCACGTATTGCACGGTCATGACCATTGCGGTATGTGACATGCAGACCGAAGGTACGGATGGTCAAGTCATTTTCTGGAAATGTCTAAACAATGTGATGGCTAAAAATGGCGTTCCTAACCCTAATTTCAAAGGCTTCATGTGCCATAGTGCACAAGCTAATTTCAATGCGGTACGCATTGTTTATGGATCCGGAGACCCATCCGTGATGATGGTGGACCGGGAGAGGACTTGCTTGTTTCATTGGTCTACAAGCATGCACAAGCATACGGAGAAGCTGATTACAAAAAGCTTCCAAAACCAGCACAAGTCATCAAGTTGTGTAGAGAATACAAAGATGCTACATCGATGGCGAAGGCGGATATGATGTATCAAAAGCTTCGAGCATGGTGGTATTCCTCTGGAGCAGCAACTAAAGATGCAATCCGGGAACTAGAAGATTGGTTGGCCTTTTGGCATATCCGCTATCGCCAGTGGGGAAGAATTATAGAAACGGTGTGTCCCTTCTATTCGCTTCAACTTTCTTATTCTGTTTTTGCATGGGCTACGACTATCTGAAAAGTGTATGACCTTGGCATAGGATTGTAAATGTGTTTATTTCCTCTGATATCTATCTTCCTCTTGTCTATACAGAACCTTACTCCGGAAGAACTCGCAGACATCCCGACCTGCAATCTTGCAGAGACTGTTCACAACAGATGGCTACAGTCTTCGGGGAATCGAAGATCCGACCTCTTCGTAGCAACCACCGACGACTGGGCCCAGGCCTTCATGCAAATGACCAACTACCGTTCGTACTTGTGTGGCGGAGCGTCTGGAAAAGGCCCTTCGAAACATGACTTGAAACTGAAGCGAGCCTTGCAATCACAAGACGGAAAGAAGATTCCTGATGTTTTTGCTGAAATGCCCGGTGGTGAAGATTTCTGCAACCGTGTTCCGCATCTAGAGGGCGAGGAGGTTTTCGGTTCTACGAAGAGGAAGTTAGACATGCCTATTGGTTCTGAAGGTGACTCCCATTGTCCAGACAAGGTAAACTTCTCGCACCCCCGTGTCCAAACAAGGTCAGCAGCTGCTCGCCAGTCTGCACAGGAGACACGTACTCCTGAAGCTCTTCTGCCCTTCACGTCACACGTTTTGGAAACAGACTGCAACGTGACCAAATGGCACATTACGCAGATAACGCAGAAGTCCAAAAAAAGATGTCATGCCGTTATTGCCGTACAAGCAAATAACAACTCCAAGTGTCAGATGCTCATTGTCAGGGGAGGCAAAGCAACTTCAGCTCCTACCTACAGGGGCCTCAAACAAAAGTTTCGCGCTGAGGGAAGCGACACTGAAGATTTCTGGTTCTGTCCATATCAAATTGCTAGGTGCGTAATGGGTCCTAAACGTGGGTTTGTTATAACGCGTCCGGAGATCCCTGATGTTTGGCCAGTCTTGACTGGGACCGATCTCTCTCGTCATGAGATCTTAGAGCTCCAAGAGGCTGGTTTCCACCTTCAATCTACGACTCCGCTCTCACCTCGGCGCCTATTCGCAGGGTCCAAGGTCTTTGAGGCAGTGTTGTGGACTCACCCAAAACCTCCCAATTCTGATCGAGTCCCTACCATCCGGAGCGGCAAGAACGTGCGCCGCAACACCAAAGCGCCCGCAGAAGCTCACAAAACCCAATGGGAGAGCGCTCGCAACGTGAAGGCAACGATTGTCCGAGTGAACCTCCTTCCATATCCGGGTCTAGGAGCGATCGTTGTCCTACAATTTGGAGTGGA
This sequence comes from Pohlia nutans, assembly GCA_022496805.1. Classification (NCBI taxonomy): domain Eukaryota; kingdom Viridiplantae; phylum Streptophyta; class Bryopsida; order Bryales; family Mniaceae; genus Pohlia; species Pohlia nutans. Next base: position 39,590,535 of record CM040085.1, read on the forward strand.
GCCTAACGCGAACATTTACAACATCACTCTCTGCAATTTCCCGGCTTGTACGTGCCCGCATTATCACAACATGATTTCTTCTGCAATTGGAAGGCGTGGCATGTACGTCAACTGCAAGCACCTTTACTATGTCTTTCGCTTCCTTTGCAAGCTAGACTACAAAGTGGACACTTTCATCCATGCCCCCACTCTAAGCATGGACGAAGTCCAGCAGATTCTGGTAGCTGCAGGGATTATCAAGATTCCTTAGTCTTAGATGCCATATTTTGTTTTGGCCTGGAAATCCTAAACCGAAGATTGGTAAATGGACTGCTGATGTTATTTTGCGGTTTAGGGGGTGACTCGTATAACCATAGATTTGTATTACAAATTACGACACTATTACTTGTAGTTGGTTGGAGTACTTGCTCACTAAGTGTGACTTCAATGATCATGTATTCACAAAAAAACTTAAAAATATAATACTATATGTTAGTCCAATTATATCCCTTTTTACTTTTTTTCCCAATTGTTTCCAGATTGACTGCAAAATTTTACATCCTGCACTGCAATCACACGGTCTTAGGTCCAGCGGTCATAGGTATCCTTAAATTACTATAAATAGTAAAAAAAGTCTAATTTTAGAAATGTTTTTCTAAAAATAACGCCAAATTTTTAATTTAGCAAGATTGTATGCTCTCCGCTCTCCAAATCAGCGCTCTCCGTTCTACGCTCACACGGTAGCGTCGTTGCAAAATACCCCAAACAAGTTCCATCAATCTTCTCAACGGTGGCATTTTCTCAAAAATTGTGCGATTTTGTTGATCTTTTTTTCATAAAATAGCTATGTAAGTCTTCTTTAATTTCAAAGGTGTTGATCGTCAAAATTACCCCATACCAATGAGGAATTGAGCTTGCTACAAGAGCTAGTCAAGAAAACAAGAGCTAAGTTCAACACCCCCCGGTCCTTTAGGGGTTAATTAGAATCATATTATATCACAATATAATACAACTACATAATTGATGGTCATATTCGTTTAAGTCTTGAAAGCCTTGTAATATCAGAACTTGATTTTCAAGTTTACCATCCAAAACTTGTGTCTTTACTAATATGTGTCAATCCTTCTAATCCATGTAAAGAACATTAATCGTCAACATCCACGCACGTTGCACAACACCTATGGTTTCTTTGCAATGCCCAGAGCATCTTACCAACCAAGAAATCATTTTTGGTAGCAAGTAAAAACTCATTAAATTCTTTGTTTTCCCGTTGCCAAATGGGATTCCATGATGGAAATTGCTCTGAGGTTACATTTACAACTTCTTCAATGCCAAATTCCTGCTAAATGGTCTAAAAGAGACCTTCCGCTGACGAAATATAGTACTTTTTTATGAAGATCTTCAATGTCATCATGCATAATAGATCACGTTGTTTCCATAGTTATTAAATGACAAAGAGGAATGTATGAGCACTTTGAACGCACTGGGTGGTCAACACGTCATACAAATGGGCCAGAAGTGTATAGGTGACCTAGATACCTTTAAACATGGAATCCACAATCATATTACTATAATTAAATGATGATCTAAGAACAAATCTATAAATAATAAAACACAACCAAAACTTGGATAAAAATGGGTAAACGCAGTAGGAATAGGGATAAGTGGCTAACTAAGGTTCTAAGGTTAGGTAAATGGGTTTGAAGGCCAAAAAATGACCACAACGAAGGAAAAATACCTAGGATAAAAAGGAAAAAAATCTAGTATTAAGGTTAACCGCAGTAACTAAGAGCTAGGGATTAAAGTTAAGAAAGGAACATATAAGAAATCTAGAAGGTAGGTGAATAGGGTTTTGGGATAAAATAGTGTAGCCAGAATTTATTTAATTTTGAGTATTTCTTCTATTAAAAGTATAAATAAGTCTAAAGGACTTTATTGATGCTCATTCACATAGCTTTGGATAGTCAATAGACAATTATTTAACCAATTTGCCTTTCTTTGTAAACAATTGTGACTTGTGTTTAGTGAGATCTAGTTTTGGTTATTAATAGGAAGAAAATGATGATCGTTGTAGTAAACGAAGAGAGGGTTTTGGCTCATGGGTGTTGAATGATAAGTTGTTATCAAAGATTTATAAAAAGAACCTTGTATGATTGATTTATACTCGTGTGTGATATAATTTTTTGACTATTATGTACGTTATTACAATAATTGCAACATAAAAGGCCATTGAGATTAATATATAACTACAAAATCCCTAGTGGTCGAACCTTTACCACTACACCACAAAATAGTCTATCAATTCTTGTAGCTTGGGTTGGTAGATTATTGAAACTACATTTGGCGCTGCTGCGGGGGATTTTGTTTGATAAATATATCAAAGATGGGGCATTATGAATTTAGCAATGGTCAATTTTACCAAAAACACTGTTCTGACTATCAAAATTATGATAATAGTATTAACATTCTTCAACAAAATAATAAATATTTATGTGTTGAACTTAAATCAAAGGATATGGAACTTCAAAAAATGTACATGTTTCTAAAATCATATACTAAAGAATTTAATACTTGTTAAAATGAAAAAGTCTTTGATACAAAAAAGAACTTGAAACCTTATAAGATGATTATAAAAATTTACATATTGATCATCAAATCACCAAGTTTACTATTCTTTCGGATGTGAAAATCAAGCTTGAAGAATCGTATAAAGAAAGTGAACGTTTAAAAGAAGGTGAATGTTTAAAAGAAGATTTGAACATTATGAAGAGTAGAAAAGATGAAATAGAAAAAGATCATGAAGAAATGGTGGATAAATTGGGTAAGAAATTTGAAGAGCATTCAAAGAAAATGAGAGAAGATTTTAGAGCATCGATTATGATTCTTCAAAACAAACTATCCAATGAGTCTAAATTTAATGATGATATGGTTTAAAAACAAAATGAAGATTTGGATGCTTTGTTGTTGAGAAAGGAAGAGCTTTTTGTGAAAGAAGAATTGAACACAAAATTGAAGGAATATGAAAACATGACATTTTTGGTTACTTCTTTAAAACATCAACTTCAAGAGTATGAAGAAATTAGACTTTTGCAGAATAACAAATAATCAACATTAATTGAGCAAAGAACCAATGAAAATTTTGCTCTTATTCAACTATGTAAAATCCTAAATATACATGTGGTTGTATTGAAAGAAGACAATGAAATTCTTAAGCTTCAACTTCATAAAAAATTGAATGTCAAAGTCCATTCCAAAGAAAGTCAATGTTTTTTCCAAGATAATTATTTTGTCACAAATTGGAAATTCAAAGGAAGATAAGAAGATATTTTCAAAATATATGAAAATTGGAAAGGACACATTAAAAATCGATCACCTTATGGATTTTCATCCTAACAACAAGGTTAAAGCTACATTGAAATTGAAGTTTGTTAATAAGATTGTTCTTTCAATACAAGATGCAAAATCTCAAAATGTATATGTTTCAAATAACATATATTTCAACTCAACAAAAAGAGTTGTCAAATTTGAAATTCCCACAAGTTATATATATGAATCAAGTTTAGATCAAGGTGATTTAAAAATTTATAAGAAATCTCTACATATTCAAACATACGACTACATCAAAATTCTCAAGATTCGAAGTATTGCAAGCTCAATCAATACCAATGTCACCAAAATTATTATTTTAATTATTTATTATTTATTATAAAAACATGGGATCCTGGAAGATTGAAACAATAATATAGCAATTTTAAAATCAAGTAATAAATAAATCTATTTTTCAAAACAAATACATGTGAAGATAGCTACAACATCTAGAAATGGCTAAATTAAAAATATAGCAAATGCTTCAAATAAAGATGCAAACCAAATAAGGAAGGGTCGCTATTAAATGTTATGAGTTAAAGAACATCAAATGTTGATTAATTATTTTCCAATGTTACCAATCAATAATTAATTTTTTGTCGAAGTCATATTATTAAAGCATCTAAATTAAGTTTAATGCAACTCAATTTAAATTTTAAAAATTATTCAATTAATAAAATATCTATGAAAGTTACTTAAAGAAGTTTGAGTATAAAACATATGCCATTTAGTCTCATTTGGCTTCACTATGTATATCCTAATGATAAAAAAATACATATTTAAAATATGTAAAAGAAGCAAGTTTGAATGAAGTTCTCCAAGTTATGAGTTCTTTTTGACAAATAGTTCGAAGAAGAAGGAAAAATAAATAAACGTTGAAAACAAACTGAAGATTATAAAATGATTGATTATATCAGTCCATTCAATTAAATTAAGAAAATATTATGAGATGAGGCTTCTTCAGTCACTTACCAACTTGTTTTTGTAAGTAAATAAGTGCCATTACACATGGTTGGATGCTTTGCAAAATAAGAAAAGCTAGTATTGATGAGGACGTCAATAAAATAAAGAAGGAGGCTGTGTAGTTAGAATTTATTTAATTTTGAGTATTTCTTCTATTTAAAGTATAAATAAGTCTAAAGGATTTTATTGATGCTCATTCACATAGCTTTGGATAGTCAATAGACAATTATTTAACCAATTTGCCTTTCTTTGTAAACAATTGTGACTTGTGTTTAGTGAGATCTAGTTTTGGTTATTAATAGGAAAAAAATGATGATCGTTGTAGTAAACTAAGAGAGGGTTTTGGCTCATGGGTGTTGAATGATAAGTTGTTATCAAAGATTTATAAAAAGAACCTTGTATGATTGATTTATACTTGTGTGTGATATAATTTTTTGACTATTATGTACGTTATTACAATAACTGCAATATAAAAGGCCATTGAGATTAATATATAACTACAAAATCCCTAGTGGTCAAACCTTTACTACTACACTACAAAATAGTCTATCAATTCTTGTAGTTTGGGTTGGTAGATTATTGAAACTACAAATGGAGTCAGAGTAAAAATCTAAAGGATAAAAGTAAAAGTTGAATTCTAAAAAAACCTAGGGAAAAAATCTAAGGGAATTTTTGGCTTCTAGGTTTTAGAACAAGGGCAATAGTAAGAAGGAGTTGCTAAGCATAAGATAGAAAGTGGGAAATGAATTCTAACAAAACAAGATGTCTAAATCTACTAAGGGCTTGGGGTGGCCCTTTTTGCATGGCAAAAGACACAACAAGTTGTGTTTATCCAACAAGGATTCTAAACATGTGCAAGGGAAAGATCATACAACCATCATAATGGAAAATACAATGAGCATCAAGCATTCACGTAACCAAACTGATTAACAAGACTCCATTCCAATGGATTAAGGCAATACGAGGTATCAAAATCACATTGAAATTGATGAAAATAATACCTAAGGGGGTCATATGGACCCTAAAACCCTAGAACAACACACATGCTTCAACCAAAATGTCTACAATAAGCACCAAAAACCTTAATCTAAGTCAAAAAAATACAATAACACTCAAACTTTGCAAAAAAACCACCCTATTCCACAATTTAGGGGAAAAAATGAGAGTGTGCAATCGTAGGAAATTTGGACAACGCTTCCGCATGTCACCCAACAATCTGAAACTATCATTCAAAAACCACTCAATCACCACAATTCGCAACAATGATATTCAACTAATCATATGAGAAGGAATCAAATTGGAAATAGACAATTGTCTTCCAATTCACAACTATTTATCACTCAAAATTGCAACTAAAATCACATTTGAAGACCTATGCATAAAAGTTTATAAAAATTGCAAAGTTGTGCATTGCAACACAAAAGTTGGTGAACTAGACCATGCAAACACCCAAAGGTTTGTCTCTTGTGCTATCACATATTGGGATTTTCCCAAAATTTTCTCTTATGTTATCACAATCTCATGGGATGTTTCCTAAAGTTTGTCTCTATTATCACATCCTTTGGAGTTTTTTCCCAATTTTGTCTTTTGTAATATAATATCTTTGGGTTTTTTTTCCAAAATTTTGTCTTTTGTGTTATCACATATTTGGGTTTTCCCCAAAGGTTTATCACATCTTTTTTGTTTCTATATTATCACATCTTTGGGGTATTTCCAAACGTTTGGTCTTGTGTTAAGACATCTTTTTTGTTTTTGTGTAATTGCATTGTTTGAGGCTCTTACCAAAGGTTTATCTCTTATGTTGTAACATCCTTTTTGATTTCATGTTATTACATCATGTAGGATTTTCCCAAAGGATTATCTCTTGTGTTATCACATCTTCGGGTTTTCCCGGAAGATTGTTTGTCATGTTATCACATTCTTGTGAGATTTCCTTCATAGTTTGTATCTATTATCATATCTATAGGTTTTTTTTTCAAAGGATTGAAACAAATTCAAAATACCCGAAACCTTAATTAAATACACATTTAAAGGAAAAAAAAACACCATTGCCATACGCCATGCTAAGTCAAATGAATTCTACTAAAAAAGAGGAAAAATAGTGAACAACCAACCGCTACCAATAGACCCATCTTGAAATGCACAAATAAAAACTATTGGATATACAAGGGATGGGGCCGGTTGATTGTTACAACATTCCTACCTACAATAAACTCATTAAGTAGCACCAATCATGTATAGAATATCACATTATTGCTCAAATGGATCCAACAAGAAGTGAACGTGGACTACATAATGGCAATACAAAACCCTCCAACAACCAATTGCGGAGTTCATGACATGGCGACCACCATAACTGAATATGAAAATTCATATAAACAACACATCCACTCCTTAAAAACCTGCACTTATATTTATCCAACTAATGGCACGTGGTAACCTTTGTTATTGGTCTGTTACAAGAGTGTCTACTCTCGAAAGCGGGGGAGTAATCTTACACCAAGGGCTCTTTGTCCGGTGGGCACTAATTCATTGGTGGGACAAATAGACACTTTATTCACACCAGCCTCGAAAGAAGACCGGAGTTTCTATCTATATTTTTCCCAAAGGTTTATTACAACAATACATACTATGTTCTTGACCTACACATACAATATTTTTCAATGGTTCTGGTGATATAAAATATAGTCCCATATGAATTACGGTATTTACAATATGATCAATTGAATTTGTCCTTTTTAAATCATGAATCCTTTAGCCTTGACGACTTACCGTAATACCATAGATGGGTCGCCACCCCACGGACGTATATTTAATATTTTTTGAAAAATAAGGTTCGTTCCTCAAAAAGTGAATTTCTTGGTTTTCGTATTTGAGCAAAAGAATGACTAAAAATGGCCCTAGAAATAGCAAAATATACCTAAAATTAATTTATTCTATTTATTTTTTTGGTCCTCATAATTTCCAATTTTTTACATTTTTTATTTCTTGAATTATTTTTTGGCAACCCAGCTATGATACTATGGTATACAGTTTCAAATAATTTTATATGAAAATTGTTGTTTCTCGGGCTGATTTCTCCATAGACTGTTGGACCCTCCACCTCAATCCTGTATTACCCGGTGTTAGGCGGGTATTGTAGACCAAGCTGGTATGAGTTGGATAGGCGCTCGTGGCTAGTTGGCAGGTGACCGTCATTGGTTTTGATGAGAGGTCCCAGCCTCCTTTGAACTCGCCCATTATTTTTCCATCTGCCCTCTCTCTAAACCTAAACCTAACACCTGTTTAGCAAATCTTATGTTTGTTTTGGCTTTTTTTCGTATTTTTTTTTTCTCTTTGTACTTTTTCTATTCAACAACTTGAAGGTGACCGTCCAAATTTTGACTTCGTGAAATACTTATGCTGAATTTGTGACATTCTTGTTTCCAAAATATAGAACTTGATTCTAGATCCCTTCTTGTTTGAAAAATGAATTGAAAATGATCCCAATGGTCTTTTCCTTTCCAATTTTGCACTAATGTGGGTCATCTCATCTATAATCAAAGTACAATATTGTTTCTCTCAAAGTTGAGGTTTAACCCCTAAAAGTCTGAGGGGTATTGGACAAAACATAGATGCATTATAATATGTGCATTCCATATGTTTGATGAAGTTTGCTTCAATAGACAAAATGTAGGTTATTGAGGTGTTTGCTACAAATTACCCGTATGGTCAAGCTTCCAAAATTAACTTCAGGATTTTTTTTAATGAATTTACAAGCATTAACTTTTGAAAATTTGTATAAATTATAATTTTCACTTTTAGAGTTTAAAACTCAGCATGATTGGCTAAAGTTGTGTGACTTCAAGGTTAAATAGAATTTGGATTAAATTTCCAAAAATGAAAGTGAAGATGTTCAGCAATGACCTGTGCCAACACCTCTTCATTGCAATCTTTCATGTCAAGAATGGACTCATACATAATTATTGTGAAATTTATAAGTGAGAGTGACTTATCCATGTATGGTTTAGGACAAAGTTTATACGTTAAAATAATAAAGGAGTTGGTACATTGATCAAGATCGGACTACATACATTAATGAAACATGAACAAGAGAACACAATCCAAAAATAAATACAAGATTAAAAACTTCCAAACACAAGAAATACCAAATAGTACATGTGTTGTATTTGTAAGTATTTGCTATCTTTTGAGGTAGGTATTTGCAGTATTTAGGTGTTTTGTACATAGGTATTTGGATAGCTAAGAAAGTGAGATTCCAAATTTTCTTTTTGCATCATCTGCACAATCAAAAGTTACACTTCTCAACTTCAGACATCGGACTGAGATGGTTCACGAATTTTACACCATTTCATTTTCTAGTTACCTGGGCACTAAAGGGTTAAGAACTGCAAAATCCTGTGACCTAAGGTTTAGATAATTCCAAGTTCTCAAGTTTCTAGTATGTGTTACGAGTAAGAGGCATAACTGGTTTCTAAGAGGAAATCTAACGAACACACCACATCACCACAAATACCCTGTGAAAGCGTATTCTGGCTGGGATGATGCAGATTAACAAACCACCGGCTCCACCGGAGCTACAACATCTACATTCCACACATCTAACAATAATCGTGACATATTTTTAAAAATTCCCACCAAACCCTAAACTCCATAATATTCCAGGACTCCTCCAGTCAAAAACGTCACATATCCTGAGCATGCTTGTTCAGGGGGCACACATAAGTCAGATGTTAGTTCAATCCAGTTAGACGCAGCTGTTTCGACAAATTTAAAGCCACGATCAATCCTGAAACAACATTAAACCTACTCCCGTTTCGATTCAACTAAGAAAACATTACAAACGAATGAGCCTTCATCGAGCGAACGAAGTTGTCATTGGTTGCGAGAAGTGATACCACTGCGGAGCACAAGGAAGAAACAACTGCAAGCCCTCCCTCGAGAGGGAAGCCCTAAAGCACTTCATTCCTCGCGCATCCACGCACATGGTCACACGCATCCACTCAACCTCAAATATCTTTGCGAAACATCATCAGGCTCACGAAGACCACGTCTCACCCACACCGCACACACCGCTTCACTATCCTCGCAGACAATGCTCGCACCTGGCACGCAGAGTGGGACGTCGTCACGGAAGAAGCATCCAGATCCAACGGCACAGAGGGAGATCCGATACGCCGGCATTCAGATTGAAAACTAGAACAAATCATGTGCGCGTCCAGCTTAGAGGACGCATATCAGAGAGAGTTTGCTTGGGGACATGGGTGTCCACATTGGCCGTAGCTGCGTCACGGCCTCCCCTCCGCCATAGCCAGACCTGGAGCTTCCTTCACAACACTCCCTCGCAGGGCAGTTGATAAGCACAGGAGCAGAGGTTTTAGGGTTTGGGAGTTATAAAGACTAATTACTGTAATTAGTCTAATTGCCACCAAAGCCTGCTATTACTGTGGCGAGTGATTTATTTATTGGCGAAAAATCGCCAAATTTCGACATAATAAAATAGAATATTTGACTAATTTTGACCAAAAAAGACCCTAAGAATTTGCCTAAAATTACAATTTTTTGGAATTTCTAGTATTTGTAGCTAGATTCTAAGACACAAAATTACTTACGACAATGATTTAGAGATTTTTACCCCAAAAAAAATAGGAAATATTCCTCTCCAACAAAGTAAGATTGATAGCTAGTTGGGTTGCTTTCAAAAATCCTTAAAAAATCAATTTTAGCAAGGGAATTCTCTAAATCCCCCTACTGTATATTAATGCACATGACAAAATTGCCCCCTATTTTGTGTCGGTTGGGAGTCCACCTAAAATATTTTAAACTTGCGCCCTAGACTAATCTAGGGCCATTGATAGAGATCGATGGCCGTGATGCTTCTCTTGAACTCCAGGCTTGCCATCTACAACTCATCCACCTTGCCTTCTAAACTTCATCTACATGATCATACTCATCGAGTTCGCCATCTGCAGTTCAACATGGTATCATGCAATTGAGTGTTTTATTGGAATTACAAGTTTGGCGGGTAGTACTATGGTGTAGCGATTTTTTCTAAATTTAGATACACAAATGATTTCATTTACTGTAATGTTCTTCATTGTAATAAACACCTTTGGTAAGAAAATTGGAACTTTTTAGCATATTTTGTACTCCCTCTGTTCTACAAAAGATGATGATACCGCTGAAACCCATGGATTAAGCGTTGTTTTCACTGAAATCCATGGATTAAGCTTAATCCCGTGAATACAAAGGAGTATATTGACTATGATGCAAATCCATAAATTAAGAGAGTACAGAGGGAGTGTTTTGAGTGCCAGAAAATATATACATGACCAAAATCCATAACAATAATCCATGATCAGCATAATCAAAATCCATGGATTAAGCGGCCAAATTGTCTACAATGCCATGAAGCAATTGTCAAGTGCGCGCGAAGCTTAATTACCAGCGTTGAATAAGTACAGTTGGAAATCATGGTTTTATTTTGGGACAAAATTTAACCTCTAAACGTATCGATCCTTTGAACACAAGTAGATGCTAGCCTCATAAATAGATATTTGCATGACTCATATGTACATTAGGTGTACATGAGAGGACCATTGCATACATGAAATCTACCCAACAAATTTGACATATTTGCATTTGGAGGCCTCTCCAATATTATCTACATCTCCGTATCACAAGGAGAAATGCTAAATCACAAGAGAAATACTAAATCACAGGAGAAATCCTCGGAGAAATCATAAGCTCTAACAACCCCTAATCAGTACAGTCAGGTCCAATTTGCTTACGAATTCCCCTCTGCAAGAAAAAATTCAGAAACTTTGAACAATGCGTGTGTACTCAAAAATGATCTGATTTAGAAACTGTAAAGTGCGTTGCAATCACATTGGAGTGTACTACAATATCATTACAAATTTACACATGTATTAGTGAAAATCATACAACAAGTTACAAATATTATATACACTAACTACCATTGAGTGCTCTCACCCTTTGCTTCAATTACAATGTCCATTCTACCGAGCATATTTGCAATGAGCATTTGAAATTTTTCTTGAGATACTTGAGCCTATATTTGTTAAACGATTTGTATCATTTCATGTGTCTCCTTTGTAATTTCTTCTTTTGTAATGGTGTAGGGGCTTTCACTGATTTTGACAAAAGTCCACTTGTCATCATTCCTCCAACTAAACAATCAGTAGTTGATTTTGTGGAACTTATTTATGAAAATACATTGATCGGCTTCTATTTTATGCATGATAGACCTATTCAACTCACATTGATGGAGGATGGCGCTCCAATACACCGTAGTAGGTACCCTAATGATTGGAGACAAGCCCATGGAATCAGAAAGATTATGAAGGACAAAGAGGAAATGATACAAATCATTCAACAAGTATGGGCTCAAGTATCTCAAGAACAATTTCAAACGTTCATTGCAAATATGCTTGCTAGAATGGACACTGTAATTGAAGCAAAGGATAAGAGCACTCAATGGTAGATAGTGTATATAACATTTGTAACTTGTTGTATGATTTGACTAATACATGCTTAAATTTGTAATGATATTTTAGTAAACTCTAATGATGTGAATGCAACGCACTTTATAGTTTCCAAATCAAATCATTTTTGAGTATACACGCATTTTTCAAAGTTTCAAAAAAAATTCCTGCAGAGGGGAATTCGTAAGCAAATTGGACCTGACTGTACATTAGCAAAAACCTCTGAAATAGCTTATCGATCTCAAATAAGGTATTGTAGTACCATAGCAAGTTTGTCAGAAAGGAAAAAAAAAAGAAAAAAAAAAGAAGGTAAAAACCTGGAAAATATTAGGACAAAAATACAAAAATAGAATAAATTATTTAAAGCTATATTTTGCTACTTCTGAGCCATTTTGGACCACTTAATTGCTAGAAACCGAAAATTAAAAAAGTCTGTTTTTGGAAACAAACCATATTTTTCAAAAAACTTTAAGTATTAGTTCATGGAGTGGCGACCTTGGTACAGTACTATGGTATATTGTCCTTAAACTAAACATACAAACTCTTGTGCTTCGATTTTTTTGAAAATTAAATTGGAACTATTTGTAGATGATAAACATATAGGATTCAATGAATAAAAATGAACCAAAAAAATCCAAAAAGAATCTAGTTTATATGAATTTTGAAAGCGAAAAGTTAGTCATACTCCACTTATAACATATATGTGATGTTCTTTCTAGTACAAAAGGTATAATAAATTGCATTTTATACGTCCCAATTCCACTCATTTGCAGAACCTTTTGATTCGATAACAAGTAGTCAAATTTTAGGTTCTTTGAGTAGCACTTGTTGAGGGCACTTCCAAGACCAGAAGGGAGTGGGTAGTTATAAATCATTCCACCTTAGTTGAGAAAAAATGCCACTAAGAAACATTGTCCTTAATCCACCAACTTAAGAAATTTGACCTATTTCCGACAATGTTATCTTTGGAATGATTTTTTTTCCCTTGTAAGAAAATAAGGTTCATGAGGAATGCACATATTACCATAATTTTGTTCTCAATATTCAAATTAATACAATTTTTCAAAGTGAAAAGTACTTCGTGACCCATTATCAATATATAAGGTTCTCCCATATCCACTAACACTATGTATTACTAATTTCCACTCAAGACGATAGACTAAACCACCAACTAATTATGCTCCCAAAGCTTGACATGCCATGCTGTCTTGACTACAATACATCATTTTAAAGCTCTTGTACTACACTACAAGATCAACAGTGTCAATCGTGTCAAACTGAAGTCTTTTTTCACACAAACAGATGATTTGCAGCAAGGGGTCCAATTTTCCCACATTACAAAAAACTCACAATGGACACTTAGGAATTAAGAAAGTATACACTGTGGTTTTAGGGGTAGTAGTGGTTTACAGTGTTGGAACAAGTAGTTATAGCTTATGACCACACCTGATCTACGTCGGTTATAGGATGAAGGGTAGTTCCAATTTACTCGTTAGTTAGATAGTATAGGTAGTGGAAGTAAAGTAGTTAGTAACAATCAGTATGTTTAGTAACAGTAAGCAAGGACTACAGTTAGACTGTAGATAGTTAGTACCAAGTAATGTTACTTAAGCGAATGGTAATGTCAAAGCAAATGACTTGTGTGGTGAATAAGCTAGTTTCTACATGGTATCAGAGCAAATTATATTTTTCTGAATTGTGGTGAGCTCTGCTCCTACAAGTGTCATACTACGTGAGCACTGCTCCGTATTATTTCGCAGTCTACAGAGTAATTACCAATTGCTTGAAGCATTGCTCAGCACTGAGGAGTTGAATATTCGATAGAGTAATAGTCTTCATTTTAACAGTTTTCTTGAAGTCCTGCGTTTTTACAACAAGTTTCTTCTTCGTCACTGTTTGTGTCTATTTTTTATCCGTGGTCACTACGTTTCTTCCTATCTCTCACTACGTTTCTCTTTCTATTTTTATATTCTCTCTCTTTCTACTATCATTAAACTCTTTATCTTTATATTCTTCAGTCATGTCTTCCATCGATAATGTTCCAGAGTCTAGCAAACTGGCAGGTTACGTTAACTACCAAACTTGGAAATTTAAAATGAAAATGGTACTCATGCGAGAGAACACGTGGAGGTATTCTGATCCTGAGGGAACAAACGTCATGACAGAAGATGAGGATGAGGAAGTTACTCACGGTAGAATTAAAGCTCTTGCCTCGATTGGTCTGTCCCTGAAAGACAACATCTTTTCCATCATCGCAAATTGCACAGATCCTAGGGAAGCATGGACCCGGTTGCAAAATTTCTTCCAAAACGGAAGCAACGCATCCAGGCTTATGCTGAAGGACAAGCTAAACCAGATTCGTCTGTTTGAGGGAGCTTCTGTGTCTGAATACTTGCGTCAGATTCAAGAAGTATGAATAGAATTGGCGGGTATAGGACATGTTGTTCCAGAGGCCGAAATAGTTGAATGTATGCTAAACTCTCTTCTTTCCAACTTTGATTCGGTCTATCAGAGTTTCTCCAACAATCAACAGCTTCCCACTTTCGACCAAGTTGCGGCAAGATTACTGCAGGACGAGACTCGAAACCAGATGCGAGCCAAGGTCTCAGCAGCCACCAAAGACGAAGCTCTGGCGGTTCGTTTCTGCAGCAACCCCAACTTCCGATCAAACGCTGCTCTTCCACCCAGCGGATACCGTGGAGAGCATAGCCACACTGCTGGCCAGCATCACGACGGAGGAGGACAACGTCGTCCAATCGGTCCATGCAATTGGTGTGGCAAGATGAACCACATCATGTGAAAGTGCCATGAACTCGCGAATGAGCTCGCAAAACGAATCCGTGAGCGTCAGCACCAACACTCTCCAACCACCGGCCGCCCAGCGTTCCAGACAAATGTCGTGATAGACTGAGGAGTTAGATCACACTGGATTCGAGAACGAGATAGATGACTTTGAGGTAGCACTCAGTAGTCTAGATCTCGGCAAAGAAGAATGGTTGGTCGATTCCGGTGCATCCAGGCATGTAAAACTTGGCTCATCCGGTGAAATAAACATTTGTGATGTTTACTATGTACCTCGTCTTTCCAAAAATCTGCTATCAGTAGGCAAGATCGCTGATGAAGGTTACACTCTTGTTTTCGATCATGCACAGTGTCTCGTCTATGATGGACCCACTGTTGTTGCACGAGGACAACAAGAGCTCAACACCGGCCTTTATAAATACATCGTGGAGAAACCAGCCTTCCCAATTTGTGTTGTCCAATTTCCAGTTGTACCGTTGTTGTGGCACAGACGCCTTGGTCACCTCAATCAACACAGCGTTCGCTTCATCAGACAACACCGGCTTGCATACGGAGTCCCACTCATGCCAGGTTCTGACTCCCTTTGTGAACATTGTATCACCGGCAAGCAGTCGCAGGAGAGGGCTGTGAAACAAAGTTCCAGGAGATGCACAAAACTACTAGCTTTGCTTCACACAGACTTGTGCGGAATGATACGTCCACAGTCACTAGGCGGATCATTGTACTTCGTAACCTTCACCGACGATTTCTCCCGGTTCACCTGGCTGTATTTCACTACTAGAAAATATGTGTCCAAAACAACAAAAAATCAACAGAGAATTGTTGATAATGGGAGTTGATTTGGACAAGTTGATCTGGACATCTTTCAACAGAGATGTGTTGTTTGATTTTTTTTGTTTTGGTCAAAAAAATTCAACTACACAAAAATAACAATTCTACTACCCGAAATAAAAATTTCAGCTTCCCATACCATAATTTTCCGACTGCCCAGACGAAAAAATTTGGCTGCCCGGATGAAAATTTCCGGCTACCCAGACCGAAATTTTCAACTGCTCGGAAAAAAATTCCCACTGCCCGGGCCCTAATATCCAACTGTCCGTGCCACAATTTCCATTTGCCAAGACTACAATATCCTAACATCTCCGCCCACCGGGTTTGATCACGAGACCTCCTACATCATGACTACAAGATCTTACCAACACACCATTGGTGAGTTGCTTTGTGCCACAACCATCACTTATTGTTACTTATAAATGCCGACATCAAAAATTTGGACTTTTGACAATTTTAGTAAACTTTGAAGGCTTGTTTCTCCTTTATACGGTGTCCGTTTTTAATAAAAATTATTGGAAAAGTTGCGTTTTAATGTCTAGAATTAGTGGTAAAATGTTTACTTTGATCCAATATGTTGTGAAGTTTTTATAGACATTTTAGTAGAAGGGGGTTCAACAAAAAATAACTTTTGTCTTTGATACCCAAAAAACATGTTTTTAGAAAATTTAAGAATTTTTTTATAGATATAGAAAAAAGCCTGCCTAATCCACTTCAAAAAAAAATTTGAAAAAAAAAGTTTTTGACATCGCTAAAAATATCCAAAGTCTGCTGTGGAAAAAAAAACAGCTCCCAACCATCAAAATTTCGTCGAAAAAAAAATATTTTTGGAATTTTTTGAAACTTTTTGTACATATAGAAAAAAGCCTGCCCGATCCACTTCAAAAAGAAACATTGAAAAAAAATAATTATTGACATCGCTAAAAATATCCAAAGTCTGTTGTGGTAAAAAAACAGCTCCCAGCCATCAAAATTTAGTCGAAAAAAAAATATTTTTTGAATTTTCCGAAACTTTTTCTAGGTAGAGAAAAAAGCCTACCTCCAATGCCAAAAAAATTTGAAGAAAAAAAATGTTTTTGTCATCGCTAAAAATATCCAAAGTCTATTGTAGAAAAAAAAACAGCTCCCAACCATCAAAATTTCGTTGAAAAAAAAATATTTCTGGAATCTTTTGAAACTTTTTGTAAGTACAAATAAAAGCCTACCTGATCCACTCCCAAAAAAAATTGAGAAAACAATTTTTTTTGTTATTTTTGTAATTAAAATTATTTTGAATTTTTTATAAAATTTTAATAAAATAATATTATTAAGTATTACAAAAAAGTGTAAAATTTTATTATTTTTAAAATAATTATTTTAAAACTGTTTTATTTTATTTTTATTTTGTTTTATATTAAGAATATATTAAAAAAATATTAAAGAATTAATATCCAACCTGATGTGGCTGATATGCTGCCAAAGATCCACATGAGATTTCATTTTTTATTTTTTATTTTTTATTTTATTTTTAAAATTATTTGATTTTTTAAATTTTATTTTATTTTATTAATTTATATGCATGGGAATTCGCGGTTTTGATGAGGCTTTAGATTTCCTCTAATGTTACAAAAAGTTAAAAACCTGTGAAAAAAACACTTATAGTGCACAAATCAACAGAAATCAGTGAAAAAGGCATAGTTTACAGTGCACGGACCAACAGAAATTAGGCGACTTCTGTTGTTGGATTTACAGAAAGTTAGAAATCAGTGAAAAAGGCACTTACAATGCACGGACCAACAGAAATGAGTTGATTTTCTGTTGATTTGGTCGTGATTTTCTAGTAGTGTTTTCTCAAGCAGAAGTATGAGACTTTTGACGTTTTCCAGCTGTTCAAAGCAAAGGTGGAGAAACTACTCGGGCTTCAGATCCTGGCCCTTCGAAGTGACCGCACGTGGCGGAGAGTTTCTCAGCAACGCCTTCATCAGCTTCTACGAGTCTGAAGGAATAGGACGGGAACTCACACAAGCATACACGCCACACCAGAACGAGGTCTTAGAACGCAAGAATCGCACCCTGTTTGAGAAAGCTCGAGCCATGATATCTGACGCTTGCACCCCACGTTTTCTCTGGTCAGAAGCAGTCAACACTGCGAACTATTTGACGAACCGCTCACCAACTCGCGCCAACGGGGGGGGAGTTTCCCCTTATCAAATTCTTTTCGGTAAAGTTCTTTCCATGGCCCATCTTCGCATTTATGGATGTATAGCTCATGTTCATGTCCCTGATGAACTTCGGACTAAACTTGAGCCCAAGTCAGTCACTTGCATTCTTGTGGGATACTCTGACGAAACCAAGGGATACTGATGCTACAATCCATTGACTCGCAAGATCGTCATCAGTGGAGACGTGAAGTTTGACAAACATCGCTTCTGGTACTCTGCCCCATCCACTGGTCCACAATCCAGCGTCTCACTGGAGACCCTTAGCGACGACAGTGTTGCGATCGAAGTTCTTGACCCAGTCTTGGCGTCGCCACCCACCGATCCTGGTGCCAGCACCAACACTCCTGCTCCAGCAGTTTCAGCACCAGTGCCCACGAATCATGCTTCACCAGCTCGGCAGCAACCACAGCAAGCCTGCTCCCCGGTGCCAGCCATCAACCCGGACCTCCATGTCTACACACGTCGAAGTGTCCACGCTCCCAGCTCATCATCAGTCATCGACACCGCAGTCCTTGATGAATACGATGCAACAAGTGATTTCGAAGACCACGTTCCTGACGACCCCGCAGTTTCACCTCCTCTTTGCCGCTCGTCACGTGGTCGCATGCCATCCACATGGCTTCGTCACTATGCGGCTACTGTTACATCCTCGGATGATATCACTGCAGTGATCGACTCAACTGGAGAACCAGTCAATTACCGTCAAACAACTCCCGATCCACTCTGGGTCCGTGCCATGGAGTCAGAAATGGAATCTATCCACCGCAACCAGACTTCTTGGTCTCTCGTACCTCTTCCTGCTGGATTTCGACCCATTCACGCCAAGTGGGTTTACAAGCTCAAGACTGGAGCTGATGGCGCCCTGACTCACAAAGCACGTCTTGTTGCCCGAAGAGATGAGCAGATCGAAGGATTAGACTACCAAGAGACATTCGCGTTAGTCGTTCGATGGACCACTGTACGTATGTTGGTTTCATTGGCCGCACAACGGGACTGGCCCATCATTCACATAGACGTGAAGAGCGCCATTCTGAACGGCACTCTCTCCGAAGAAGTCTACCTGGCTCAACCCCAGGGCTTTATTCAACCAGGACTCGAGTCCCACGTCTGCAAACTTCACCGCAGTCTCTACGGCCTTCGTCAGTCACCACGTGCCTGGAATGAGCGAATTGACACCTATCTTCACGAGGTAGGCCTCACGGCATCTGTCTCTGATCCAAACCTTTATTTTTTCCAAGAAAACGATCTGGTCGTGCTGCTTGTCATCTATGTTGATGATGTCATGCTCACTGGAAACCACACTGCCAAGATCCAATGGCTCACCAAGGAGCTTTGTCGTACTTTCGACATGACTGTCCTGGGCAAGCTCGCCTTGTACCTCGGCATTTAGTTCTTATACACTTCTCATGGCATCTCTCTTTCACTCGAAAGGTACATCCGCAAGTGCCTTCACGATCTTGGCCTTGACGACTGCTATGGATCTGCCGTTCCCCTTGATGCCGGCATCAAACTCCGCGCCAACATGGACGCCCCTCCTGTCGACGCCACCTACTACCGCATCACTGTTGGCAAGCTTTTGCACCTGCAAAACTCCTGGTCCGACATTGCCTTCGCAGTCGGCCTTGTTTCTCGGTTCATGACCGCGCCACAGCAGCCTCACCTGGACGCTGCAATTCACATATTTTGCTACCTCAAGGCGCATTCCAACCTGGCGATTCACTATCGGCGGGGGGAACCAGTCAAGCCGACAGGATTTTCCGACAATGACTTCGCAGGAGACATGGATGGTTGCAGATCAACCACCGGGTTCATATTCTCACTTGGCAGTGGACATGTTTCCTGGAGCAGCAAGCGGCAGACTAAGATAGCTCAATCATCATTCGAAGCAGAGTATCGTGCCCTAGCTGAAGCCGCCAAGGAAGCCCAATGGATCCGATACTTACTCAGTGACATGGGAATCAAGTTAGAAGATCCCATCACCATCTCATGCGATAACCAGTCATGCATAAAGATGGCCAAGAATCCAGTTCTACACGCACGGACCAAGCACATCGAAGCACAGTGCCATTTCATCCAAGATTACATCAAAAAAGGAAGAATCCATGTCGAATTTGTACGATCAAACGACCAAGCAGCTGACGGACTCACAAAACCACTCAGCAAGATCAGATTCAACAAAATCAGGAACATGCTGCAAATGATCGAGATTGAGAATCAGGAATAGCAGTAGCTTTATTCAATCAACCGAGATTACAGTAGAATAGTTTTAGTCCTCGGAAGAACTAGTACACCACCTTAGACTATGCATATGTAGTAATGGCTCATCTAGAACAGTTTTGAAATTATCTATCTCATAGCTAAAACGCTCCCTCCCTGTCCTATATTAAACTCTGCGCTTGAAAACATCTCGTTGAGCTCCCAGGAGTATCCAATCTCGTAAATTCCATGGCTGACCATTCGATCGTTGTATCCACGAAGTCCCGCCATGACCGACTGACTCGTCGGAGTCTCTGCAACGTAGTAATCGAAGGAGGAGAATTCAAGAGAGGCCACAGCCAACGGAGGACAAGATCATCTGGAAGACCAGGAAGAAGAGTAGAAGTCGGAGGGATCGACCACGAAGAAGAAGCAAACGACTCCGATCGACCTAGGATTTCTTGTGACGAAGCCGTGGAAGCCTGATCACCAAGGCTCAGGGAGGCAAGAGCTTCATCAAGCTCGTCAAGGTTCTCCTCCTGAACCTCTGAGGAGAAATACTCCTTCAGCTTGCAAACCAGAACAAGGAACGACAAGAGAAAATGGATGAAGGAGTCCCACAAGCCATCTCGATTCGCGGAATCACGGCCAGAAGCACGATCGGTACTCTTGATACGACTCATGACTGAAGCCACTCTTAGAATAGAAAAAATTAGGTATCTTGGAAGCAAATAAGTCAGATGTGCGGGGGGTGTTGGAACAAGCGGTTATAGCTTATGACCACACCTGATCTACGTCGGTTATAGGATGAAGGGTAGTTCCGATTTACTCGTCAGTTAGATAGTACAGGTAGTGGAAGTAAAGTAGTTAGTAACAGTCAGTCTGTTTAGTAATAGTAAGCAAGGACTACAGTTAGACTGTAGTTAGTTAGTACCAAGTAATGTTACTTAAGCGAATGGTAATGACAAAACAAATGACATGTGTGGTGAATAAGCTAGTTTCTACATACAGACAGTCTACCTTCCTTCCTCACAATGTCTTCATAGAGGTTGTTGCAAGGAGTTGATATGGGGTATACCATAGTACCATACCCGGGTCGCCGCCCCTATCAACAAATATTTAATATTTTTTGAAAAATAAGGTTCATTCCTCAAAAAATAAATTTCTTGATTTTCGTTTTTGAGCAAAAGAATGATTAAAAATGGCCCAAAATAGCTTAGACATAGGAAAATACAGCTAAAAATAATTTTATTCTATCTTCGTTTTTTGGTCCTCATAATTTCCAATTCTTTACATTTTTTGAATTATTTTTTGGCGACCCAGCTATGGTACAACAGTACCCAATGACCTCCTGCCACGTAGTCCGCCACGTGTAGGAGACTCCGACCTGGACCTGGAGCTCGGTTGGGCCTTCATCGGGGTGTCCGCTCCTCGTCCCTAACTCCCAAACAGGGGAGGGGGGGCGCCTGCCTGCGGGGAGGGGGGGCGCCTGCCTGCCCGGACAGGGGAGGGGCGGGGCCCGCTGCCTCGTCAGCAGGGTCAAGTGCTTGATGGCCAAAATCGTCAGCAAGGGCGGAGGCCACAGCAGTGGTTGCCAGCAACATGGCGTGTGCACTCCAGACCGTACCATCCACTTTCTCAACAAGTGGATGGGGGTATTAGGGTACAAGCTCACTTCCCCAACAAGTTTTTAAGGTGTTAGTTTTTAAATTATTATAGTGTTAGTTTGTTAGGGTAATAAATTTTTAAAGTGATAGTTAGTTAGGCTTTTAAATTTTTTAAGTGTTAGTTAGGTAGGGTTCTAGTTGGTTTATAGTACATTAATTTCTTAGTATTTTAGTTTCTTTTGTGCATTGGTTGATGAGGTGGGTGTTTGGTGTTGATAAAAGGTCTAAGTTTTCTGTATTAAGGTTGTTGTGAATGGCAAAGGAGGTTTAGGGTTTACAGATTTGGTCTTAGGGTTTAGGGTATTATAAGATTGTAGGTTTGTTGGAGTGCAAAGAATTTCAAAGTTTGTATGTTAGTTGTGGAGAGCAAAGAACATAACAAATTTGCTTGTTTGTTTAGGGTTTGTACGAGATTCATAAACTTCAACCAGTATGGCCCCCAAGCAGAAGAGGACTGAGTATGAAAAAAAGAGGAGAAGGGAGGATGCCGCCAAGGAGAACGAGAAAAATGCCCGTGATCGGGCATTCAAGCGAATCGATCGAAGCCTTTCAAGTGAATTTGAGAAGGAGAAGAGTAAGATTGGTCCTCCTCATCCTTTGCCGGCGCTTGTCACTAAGAACACGTTAGTTCTAGCACAACGTGCCAGATTTTTGGACTCTTTAAAACACTTGAGGGTTTCCGATTTGGAGACCCTTGTCCATGTGCTTGCTAATTTTCATCATCCTTTTGTTAAAACGATTACGGATGCTTTGGAGCAATATGAGGGGTCTCTTTCACCATCAACCGTTTCAAGAACTTATTTCGCCGCTCGATGGAATTTTCTAGGTATCATTCTATCAATTTTTATTTATCATTTTTTCCTTTCTGAGTTTGTTTTTTAATCCCTATTTCACTAGTATTTGTATAATGAACCATATTTGTGTTCATGTTGATAGTTATATTTAATTATGTTCTAAAACATATGTTTGGTGTATTTAATCCATATTGCAGAACATACATGGGTAGAGACAAAACAAAGTAGGGCGGAAGACCTTTGTTGCTTGTTGCTTGCAAATGAGTTTGATTATGCCACACTCTTATGGGATCAAGCAGAAGAATGGAAAAAGGAATGCATTGCAAACAAACAAGATCTTTGGAGGTTGCAGCACGCCATGCGATTTATCAAGGAAGAACCTAAAGAAGAGAATCCCACCACAGTTGTTTCTGAAACCAGACCATCTAGGGGAAGGGGACGAGGTAGAGGAAATAGGGGAAGAGGGAGGGGAAGAGGAAAGGGTAGGGGAAGAGGAAAATCTACAAAATAGCGGTCCGGTTTAGGGTTTATAAGTATTGTGTACTTGGATTCTGATAGAACTTCTTGTTTTTATCACTTGTTACAAATGGATTTGTAACAACTAATTTCTATTTAAATGAGAAGAGTAAAATCTTCATGTTTCATTCAAGTTTATTGACCGGTTTCTATTAGGATTTACGTGTGTCAAGTGTTCATTATGATTGGATCTCTGACTATGTTTAGGGAATTTTGTAGATAGAATATAATGCATTTTCCTTCTTTTCCGTTCTTTCATTGTATCATAATCTACTAGTGGGTGATAGCCTTATATGGGTAACTCCTCTTGAATTAGTTTGATTTTTAGGTTCGAATATTTTGTTTGGTAGGAAATAATCATTGAAAAATTACAAAAATTAGATGGTATTATAGACGCCATGGCTCCAACTATATACATGGTATTAAAAATGAAAATTCTAGCACACATACAATGGGTTAAATATTAGTCACACATAGTGAGACGCGTCTCACTAGTATCTATATCAAGCTAGTGCCTTAGTTTCTATTTTTTTACAATATATTTTACTATATCTATATGACAATCACTTGTATAATTGTAAGGGCTCCGCAATTATACGCAATAATTCAATTTATATAAAGGGAAAATTAATACAACATTAGACATTTATACTTATTCCAAAAATTATACATGATCATAAGCAATGTTTAAGAATTTGAATTTTTCAAGTAGAAAAAAAATTAGTGCATTTAGTAAGGAGAGAAACAAGCATGATAGTTTTCATACATATAATCAAGAGTAGACGATGAAACCCCCAATATTGTATTAACACGTAATAGATTGAAACTAAATATACATTACTTAGAATTCAAAAATATGAAAGTTGATAGAAAAATCCACATTATGTTTGCTTCACCATAATGTCACTATCACAATTGCGGCAATTGATATAAACTTCACCCTTTTCTACCATTGTTTTTGTCATGCATACCTGACAAACAATTTTGGGTACCCGTGGAAAAAAAGCCCTCTTGATTTTGGATGTAGACACCAATGTATAACCTTGTCGTTTGAGAGGAGGTCGTTCCGCAATGCTTTCACCCTTGCTTGCATCGTTAGTATCTTCATAATTCTTTTCAATTGACCTTGCACTTGATCCAAAACCCATTCTTGTGCGCTTCACGTTAGCTTGAATGGTAGAAATAGAACCTTTGGTAGGAAGCTCTATCATGGCGGGCCTATCAAATATAAACGGCTCTTCCATCGACTCAATGAAGTGATGACATAAATCTATTCTATGTTTCCATTCCTCCGCACTAACATTTATCAAACTAGACTCCAATGTTTGCCATACCTTTGAAATTGTTGCTTGTAACTGAAGAAGTTGAATCTTTTGTTCTTCTTCAAAGAAAGTGTGAAATTCGATTGGTTCTGAGGCGCTTTCTTCAAGTATTGGCGAAGATTCTATGTTGAATACAATCAGTTCTTCAGGCGGCAATTGGGAATCAACAGGTTCGAATAATTTGAAATCGGTCGAAAGATACTTCTTCAGTATAAGTTGTAATCCAATAATGTGTTTACAAGTTGGTTTAGCTGCTGGACAATCACAATAATGACAACTTAAGGACACATTATACGTCGTGTCCGGTTTAGTCTCACTTTGAATGCGGAAGAGGAGGAAATCTTTGTTAACGATTTGAAGAACTCCGTCGGGATTTGTAACATATAATTTACAAATCCTTTCTCTACCCTTAAGACGCCATTGATGGGCCTTGTCATTTGCCCTCCTTGAAAACCTTCCGGAATCACCTACACAAACAATTTCAAAATAGACTTGAACCCTTAGTAATAAAGAAGTACATTTTCCAAAATAATTTGTATTTTATGAAATACAAAATAATTATATTTGGTAAACATCACAATAAAACGTCATTACCTACTTCCCATTCTATAATTACTATATTGTTTGAAAGCAAATGATTCAAAGTGGGTTAGAGAGTACTTACTTGTGTCTTGTCGTAATTTGAAATAATCTAAGAGAGTGGGTCCTCCAACCCGAGTTCCATCCTTGGCGCTCTCCATTATCGCCACCACTAAATCCCGAAGGGAGCGATTTACTTTACCCATAAGTAATGAGTATTTTATCCACTCCCAATGTCTCTCTACATGATTGGTCGTGTCCATGCCTCCGTACGAAAACATGCGGCCAAACTTAGGCCACAACGATCTCCAAGGTGAAAAAGGGCTAGTGCACCCCGAATGTATATACTGAATTACTCCCAGAACGTCTTCAAACACTCGAAAGAGGTTTTGAACATTGACATCGAAATGAGCTTCCACCGGACAATGTAATAGTGTCATAAGCAATTGCCACAATTCATCTCTCCTATCAAATGGAACGCGAGGGAGAAGATGCTCACTCCATGCTTTCATAGCATGGAAGTGGCAAAGTAAAACCTTACATGCAATTTGTTCACCCCCTATTTGTTCATCCTTCCAACAAAAAGGATCATTTCTCACAATTGTTGTTATGGCATTCAAAGATGTCTTATCGTTGTCTATTAGAATTGCACTAGGTCTTACATTCCCTATATTTTTGAAAACATACTCCAAAGCAATTTCAATAGCAATACCTTGATAGCCTCCTCCCTTGTCTTTGCAGCAAAGCATATAGAAAACTGGCATGCCCCGCCCGTCGTCATTCGGAACAACCGCAGCGTATAATGGTAGGTCGTAATTGTTGGTTTTGAAGGTAGAATCCAACGCCCACGAGTTCCCCGTAGAAAATCGCTTAGCAATGTCTCTCATGAATTCATCTTGGATGACGACAATGAAAGGTCTTTTTCGTACATCTTCGTGCTTCTTGTCATACTTTTGGTAAAAAATCACCTTTCTTTTGGCTTGTAACCCAAGAATTTCAAGTTGAGTGGCATCCCAATCATCTTTTCGTGCGGCATTTATAAGGGTCATACAAAACACCTTAGTTAGGTATAATACATACAAAAATCTCAATGATACACAAATAAATGATGTTGAATAATGAATGTAGAAAAGGTTAGAAGAACGCACCACTTAGTCTAGTGGAATATGATAATGCCTCGACCTCCTCCACAAGAATAAAAAATCGAAAGGTGACTTGTTCAAAATAAGTCACCATATTTTTAAACTTCTTTGCTTATTGGACTGAAGCAACAGCTACGGTTGAAGGAGACACCATCATTTTTAAATTCTCAGTTGTAAATGAAAGCACCAAAGGATGAACCGGTAAGAAGTACTCGTCACTCTCACTTCCCGGGATGTGACCGGAATATTTCGAGTGCACATGTATTTTGGCCATCGATTGGTTAGCAACTTCAACACATGACTGCGTGTTCATAGAGGACACAATTGTTTTCAAAACAAAATCACAATCACACTTGCAAGATTTTCTTTCCCGCCAGGTAGAATCCACTTCTTCCTTCTCTCTCCAAATTCTTTGCTTCCCCCCTCTATGACAATAGTAATACGTGACCAACGAAATTGTTGTTTGCCTTTTACTTTTGACTCTACGAACTACTATATGCTTCGCACATATATTGTTAAGAGTTTCTTCCAACTCCTCTAATGGAACTTTAACAACTTCATCCCAAAATGGTCCTAAACCACTACAAGTTGCACAAGATTGGATGCATCTTTCTATGAAAGAATTTGGGATCCCACCCACTCTTACATCGGTAGACCATTGTTCTCGTATGGAATGCACCGTGGATTTCAAAGAGGAATGTTTGCCACTAACATGACAATGGGCTTACTTCACAATAGAATGCCAAAGGTCACTTGAAGTTATGCCTCGCCCCAACTTATCACTGCATGGGCTTAAAAGAAGTCCATGTGGACTATTTAAAACTTTTACATTTTTTTGCAACCGTACCCAACGTTCTACAATGTGTACAGGATCATTGGGATCAACAGGTCTACCATGGTGTTGAAGAAAAGGTAGAAAATTGGGATCGGCGGTCCGTATTTGAAGAGAACTAGGTTGCAACCCCGATACTACACATTGAATCATGAACACCAAACTAGATTTGGTAAAAATAAAACCATTTGGCATTGATTCAACACTTACATTGTCAAATGAAAGAACGTCAATGCCTTCTTCTTCAACAAAGTCGAAGTCGTGTGATGATTGTGGCCCCACTATATCCACCTCAACTTCTTCATCTCCAAAACTTCCTTTCTCTCCTCCACCATTTGATTCATTGTCACTTGAGAAGTAATCTAGTACTCCGGAATATGGCATTACTGGGTTTTGGCCACCCAAAACATCACAAAAGAGTTCATCCACCCCTACTACAAATTCTAAGTCATCATCAAAATCCGAAGAATAAAAAAAGCCATCCTCCGAGGAGGTTGAGGGTAGCTCCATCAAATACCTACGAAGCGATAAGATTTAACTAATTCATTAGAGTTCAACTAAAGCAATAGAGTTCAATCACACTTGGAGCTAAAGAAATGTATAAACCCTAAAATATTGTTGTTCAAATTCTCAATCCTAGTACAATCCTATAAAGATTGTAACTTCTATGAAGGGCTATTTTATAAACTATCAATGCTCTCTACTACAATGCAAACATGTACACTTCTATTGACTTCCAACTCCACCTTACCACTCTCACTAAACAAAACATTTGTACCAAAGAGTTGCAAAACCCTAAACCCACAAACACTTGAAGCCCCATCCATATTTTCACATTATGGATGGGGTGTACTAAAGTAGGAGGCTCTAAACCCGCTCCTTTAAGGGTTGTGGCATATGAGGACACATGGAGAATTAAACATGATTTTTCACTGGAAGAGAAATTCAAGCAAAGACCAACATACTTTGAATCAAAAAATTTGGATGTCCCTAAAATTAATTATGAATATTTGAAGTTGAAATGACATGGGTTCTAGAGTGGTGCTCTTCACCATGAGTACATCTAAATTTCAAAATGTTCGTCCTTGGTAGAGTGCGGGTTTAGAACCTTGGCGGGTTTAGAGCCCCCTACCTTACATGGTTTAGTTTACTAACCCATCCACTTGTTGGGGAAGTGGATGGGACGCTCTTTCAATACCCCATCCACCGGTACGCTTTGGACCATCTGCTCTTAGTCCCTTATCAATTGATGGCCGCCCCTGCTGTGGCCCCGCCCCTGCTGACGAGGCAGCGGGCCCCGCAGGCACCCGGCCCCGCCCCTCCCCCCGTCCGGGCAGGCAGCGGGCCGCCCGCCGGGCAGGCAGGCGCCCTCCCTCCCCTGTTTGGGAGTTAGGGACGAGGGTGTCCGCTTCCTCCATTCCAATCACGAACGCTTCAACGACGAAGGCGACGACGACATTGAGGGTGAAGGCCACGGCCACGGCCCAGAAGTTGATGAAGAAAACGCGGGACCACGGCGAGTGAGTGACAACGGCATACGCGTCCATGATGACGTACCAGTTGTTGACAATGCACAAGTTGAAGGACGTGACCATGGCCGATGCATAGTCGTTGTAGTTAAAGGCATGGAGGCGGCCAGCGGCGTAGTCCGTGTCTTCCAGCAGGACGTTGCCCAAGTACACCTTCCCTCCGAACAACTGCACTCCCAGCAGCGAAAACAGCGTGCACACCGTGAATTGCAGCGCCAGAATTGGAGCTGTGGCTGGAATCGAGCGGATCAACGTCTGCGCCATCCGGTGCCACCGTGACACCACTGCTATGAAACAGCAAATCCGAAGGCCTCGTACCAGCAACAGGATGGACACCCTGCACTCACACTTTGGTTACATGAAGCCACCACTTCTCTCTCTTTGCAAAAGATCCAAAAACAAGGAGCAACGAAAGTATACTTGAGGTATCAAGCTTTTATGACAACTTCATCGATCATGTTTACTGTAAGATCTTTAGCAAGCATTTTAGCTAACTGGAATTAGTTTCTAAATGGACTTCTGCACTTTTGTTGCTACGAAGGACAAAAGTGCTCTCCAAGTGATTCTCCCTTCTTGCCATCCCTTGGACTGGAATGAAAATGTCAAGTGAACAGGGACATTCTATGGTTTTAGGGTTTTTGAAGCTCTCGTTGGTTGGAAAATTTGTCCTCCACGGATTCTCAGAAAGAGGGCCTTACCAGTGCTGCTCAGCCAGGTGGAAGTAGACTGCAATTTGAATGATTGTCGTTAAACATGTCAAGAGGAAGTCAAATTGATTCAAGGATATGCGCCAATACTTGGTCCAGCCATGTACACTTATTTTTATCAAAACGTCCATTACAAACGCCCATCCTGGAATGCGCAAGAGAATCAGTGATGTATGTTCCAATATCACCCTGTGATTGATTGTAACTTGACTAAAGATTCCGATACATGAAATACAGAATTGTTCCATACCCAATACAATCTCAGGAATTGCCAACTTGTCCTTGATATAGTTGGAGGTCACCTGGAACACACACACACAAAAAAATACTCTCAGGTCACAAGGTTCCTTGAAAGATCTCAAAAGTACATTGATCATTTTACCTTCTAAGTGCCTGAAAGTGGCTGTTTCCATATTAACCCCAGGATTCATGGTTTTAAAATGACGAATTCAATCGATCATATCTTGAAACGTATAATCCAGATGGGACCAAATTTTATTGAAGAACATTGCATGCATTGGTCAAACCACAAATAAATTTGAAATAAAGGAAGTTCACATAGGACATGCTGAAAAAATCATGAGGCCTAATTTGGGCTTCTTGGTCCTATAGGGGTTAAAATGAATCATTTAGAAAGCTTCAAGGAAAGTATCACAATAGAAAGAAGACATTATGGCCTACATTTGTTGGAAGTCACTATAAGCTTCAAAAGTAGACTTTTCTATTTGTAAGGATTAAAGCAGTAAGAAGAAATATCAAGTGTAAGTGGCATACCTGACTCTCATATACTGCGACCACTACCGAAGTCAGAGTAAGAAACCAAATTATCAGGTCATAGACTGGTTTTGTAAAGATCTTGAATTCAGTGATGACGTGCAGTATGTCTCCAGCTCTGCTTCGCTGTCGTTCCATCTCCACAGCGTCAATCCAATTCTGTTGCCGTGCTCTCAAGCATTGTTGGCGTGCTGTAGTCCGCTTCTCAACCTCATGCGCCATCTTCATCATCCATTCCACCACAGTATTACTCCCTAAACAAAATACTCAAAACAAAGGAAAGAAAGATCAACATCCAAGTGACTTGCAACCCTATTATCCATACCTGAGCTTTGTAGTTGCTGTAGTTGACCGTATTGACGAGATTCATGAGGAAGAACAAGCCAACCAGCAGGTATGTGAAGAAGAAAAAAAATGCCCGGCGGTCTGCAGTGTAGGCGCCAGCCCAGACGTTTGGATTGTTGGCCGTTGTAAGGAGTACAAATAAATTGAGCAAAGAAGTCCGGTAATCCTCATACTCAGAGATGGCATACTCACGAAATATCAAGGTCGCAATATAAGCTGAGACCAGGATAAACAAACCCAACAGTACCTGGAATGTACAGTACAGACATGTCTCCACTTCAATATTCAACAAACAAGAGCAAGCATTACGTAACAACTACAAGGAATGACTGTTTGCTCTATCAAGGTATTGTGGCAAAGAGCGTACAGCAATGTCAGCGCAAGTGTGCACAATGCGTATTGTCGCGCTGAAGCAAATTTGTAAAGCCCTGCCAGAAACAAAAATCACTTTTAAATGCAACAGAACCAAAGCGATCCTTTCATGCTACCTCGAATAATACACAACAAAGAAGTTAAAACTAGTGACTGAGCTATGACGTTCAAATAAATTTTGAACAGGTCTGGCCGCAGTAGAAAACCCACCCTCTAGAGGTAATTTAGAAAGCCAAGCTGCGTTACGATTAGCAGGGTTTATGTTAGAATCTACCTTAATCCCTAAAAGACCAAGGATTCATGGTTTCTAAATGACAAATTCAATTGTGAAAAATAAAATCTAGATGGGACCAAATCTTATATCACCGGAATCAGTGAAGAACGCTGCATGTGTTAGTTAAAAAACAAATAAATTTAAGCAAAAGGAAGTCCACATAGGACAGACTCAAAATAGGTTAGGTTTTCAGGTTTTCAGGTTAGCAGCTAGGTTTTCTGGAATACCTCTTTTCGTAATCAGTATCAAGAAAAATCTCTTGAAAATAGAGCTGCTTTAGCATATTGAAGGGAAAGTAAAGGAAATGGCAATAATGGCTGGATCATAGAAGAAAATTCGATCAAAAGAGTATTTACCTCGTGAAGACGATTGGTACAAGTACACGTAAGTACATGGACAGTTGAAAGGCTTCTACCACTCCTGCAGCAGCGGCCGCTGCACTGATGATTAACGCAGTTAACAATACCACCTGATAGAGTACAGATGGTAGACAAAGATCAACGGAGTCTGACTAAATACGCAGAAAAAAATCATCCATCACAACAAGAATTCCGGTTTCAAACGCCCAGTGAGTCAATGTTCATATTCTTAGAATTTTGCTCCAAAGCTTATGCGTGAGGGAAAAAGAACTTTCAACAGGAACTCACCTTGATGACTGCTGCATCATCTTTCCAGAAACTTGAACCCATGTAGTAATATTGCAACGCAACTGAACAAGTAAGCATTATTACACACAAAGTCTGCAGAGAACAATCAATTAGTATGAGCAACATTAGGCTGTGACTTCGGAAAAAGTTTACAGAACACAACCTTGTCATCAGAGCAGCTATT
Organism: Pohlia nutans; assembly: GCA_022496805.1. Taxonomy (NCBI): domain Eukaryota; kingdom Viridiplantae; phylum Streptophyta; class Bryopsida; order Bryales; family Mniaceae; genus Pohlia; species Pohlia nutans. The sequence continues at coordinate 39,622,062 of CM040085.1, forward strand.
TTAGACTTGAGTGTGAGAACATATTTGAATGTCAGAAATGGCCCGTGTAGGATTCTAAAGCCAATTGCAAGTGTGCATCAAGCAAGAATAGAAAACCCCCAGCGGTATTGTAGAAAACGTAGATCCATTAAACCCTGCTAATTGTAACAAGGCTAGATTTTCTAAAGAACCTCTGAGTGAAGGTAAGACTTCCAACAAGCAAAGTATAATGAGTAACACATATGTTCTAAGTTATACCTGAACTAGCAGTGATTGCCATCGTTCAATATAGGGGAGGCCGCTGAGTTGGTACGTATTTGGGTCTCCACAAGGATATGGCAGCTCTCCCTGACACCATACTGGGATCTGCAAAGCTCCACGACAATTTTAGGGCAAGAATCAGTCCACTTGCGATGAATTACACAAAGTTAGGGTTACATGCTGTGCATGCAAAGAACAATTTCTTATTCATAGAGATCTTCGGTTCTTAACAGAAGCTTCAGAAGAGCTGCACCTCTCTGCTAGCGTATATTCAAACTCCTAGACATCAATAACCCACATAACTCCTTAAAGACCAAGGACTCATGGTTTCAAAATGATAAATTCCCAAATAATATATCACCAGAACCAGTGAAGAACATTGCATGTGTTTGTAAAAATAATAAATAAAAGCGGACAAAAGAAAGACTGCTGGAAAAACTCAATTGAGGCTTAGGAATAGATCGTCATTTACCTCAAAAAAGGGCAAAGCCACGAGTGCAAGTATGCAGATTACATGCACAGGCGAATGCGGCAAAGAATCATTCCCACCACTGGCGCCCGTAACATCGTCTTTTCCTTCGGATTCAACGATGATGCCAGAATCTCTAAGCAACGGGCGTTGAAGGCCATCCTCATCCTTCCCTCTCTCGTCCGAATTCATCTTCAAATTGCACTATTCAAAAAAATCTTACCAACTCCACGCTCTGCAATCCAGCTCAAAAACAGAGAACAAAAAACATACCACGACAACATCAATCATACAGCCTGACACTCACAATCGAAAGCTGCGGTTTCGAAACATCTACCACTAAGGCTTTGACCTTTTCATAACTTTTGCATACTTTTGTAATCGTTTGCCGACACAGGAGATGTAAGCTAAGAAATTGAGTGAGCTCAACAGAAGAAGTGGCAACTGTGGGTGTCGTTACAACAGAACGAATGCCAACCTCGACAGAGCGCAGAGATGATTGTGTAATCTGATGAGTTGCAGCTTGAAATCAGAGCTGTTCCATGCTTCTGTGCGAGTGATGGAACCCAGAGATTGATACTTTATCAGAAACCCAGTTGATTTCATTGATGCTTGAAGCGCAACTGAACAGTGAAAAGGACCCACAACTTGAAGCAGGGGAAAACGAGCTCGCCGTTGCCTTCCGTGGCCGCGATTGCCTGCTCCGAACCGACCACCAGGTCAGCCTTAATTGAATGAGAATTTGCTGAAATGGATGAAAACATGTCAACATGGATGAATATTTTGAAAATAAATACTGTTGACGAGAAAGGAATGAGTTTTGTCTAGATTTGGGTCTTTCTAAAACTAATTTCGCTTTTTGGCTATATTTCCCCGCTAAGAAAAGGTTGTTCACCACCCTCCATTGTCTACAAGATGTACAGTAATAGAACCCCGTAGCCGGGGAAGGGAGCTCTAAATTTATCCCACCCTCTTCTTTCTTTTCTTCAAGAAAAATGAAAATAATAATTATAAAAATAAAAGGTTACGATTAATCCTAAGCAAAATTGATCGATTATAAAGGGTTGTAAAAGTAAAAGGTTATGCTTATAATTAATTCTATACGGAATTGGTTGTTCACTCATGGGATTCTTTTCGCCCAACATTCTAAATAAATTTAGAGAACTGTTATAGTGCAATAACAAAAAATCTTACGCTGTAGCCGTCAAATTGTACTATTATTAGAAAAAAGTTGACAAAGTTTATTTCAACTACCAATTTTTTTCAAAAAAATACCTTACAAAAGAATCAATATTGTAAATAATTAAGCAAAACTTGAACCATGTTTGGATTTTGGTAAATTTGCAAACAAATACTTAAACAAAAAATGAAAAATGATTTTAGTTCCTTTAAAAATTTTAAACATTATACTTAGTAACTTTTGAAGATTAACCCCTAACTGCCCAAGCGTTCATATTCCGAATGATGTACAAAACCAAACTCCATTTTCACATTTGCCATGCACTTCTTGCAGTGTGGATTTTTTACTATAGATTTTATGAGAGGTTAGCTTCATGCATGTATCAACCGATTAGGAAGGAGATGATTTGTGAAACTTTTATGCCTCATTTCATGTTGCAGTGATTCACCAAAAATTTCTAAGATCTTAGTACAAAAGTGCTTTTGAAAAAATAAACTCATAAAATTAAGCAACCAAAAAAACTCCAAATATCACTACACTTAAAGTATTACAATTTAACCCGTCACAACAAATTTCATTCACATATTGTCAATATCTTATTTGTAATCAAGTCACACAAGGATTTTGAATTTTGAGTTTCAAATTTTATACAAAAATATTGGTGATTGCAATCATAGATCTAATCGTACATGGATAGAATCTAATATCCAAAATGTACAACTTTTATTCATACATCAAATTCAAAATATCCCTCTTAGTTGCATTTTATAATACATCTTTACGATCCTCCAAATCTGGAGAGGGATGTGGGCATTTGGGGATCAAGAAATGACACGTCATAGTGAATTTCAACATTAAATTATTTCGACACACTATTGTTGAAAAAGATCTAACGGTACAGTATTTTTGTCATGGTGGTCACTAATCTAGAAAAATCTAACACTAAAAATCTTTATTTAGTGTCCTATACAGACCTAAAAAAATTTCAATTGCATTTGTTTTTTTTTTAATCAACATATGCAATGTTCTTCATCGATTCTTATGGTTTAAATAGTGTTTGGGGTTTAGAAATAGTGTCCTAGGACAATGAATACGCCATTCAGTGTAGCTTTCATGCCCGTTGCCTTTCCTTCATGCACTTTAGGCCCCCGCACATCAACCTCAACCACCGGTTGCAGCCGCGGCACTGGTATAAGCGGCACAGTGTTTTCGTTGGAAGGTTGGCGAGATCCTGCAAGATGCCGCTGCGCTCCCAGATGGTCAAAAATCCTGCAGCCGTTTGAAATCACTGTTCACGGCTGTTACAGCCCTGGTTGAGCTTCTAAGACAATATTCAATGCCTTACCAAAAATAGCGAGCCACTCTTAACCTTCCACATGTATCTTCATCAACGAAGGCTGCAGCAGCCAGCTGCAGCTTGTAGCTACATGTGCGTGGGACATTTGCTGAGCCTCCATCTGTCCACTTAGCTACATGTGAAGTACTGTTGGGTGTACACCCAAGGCAGATTCCACGGGACCTGTCAAAAATTAACAGAAAAATTCTCGTGGTGGCGTACTTGATAGAAACTGTGTATATTAGCATGTAAGGACTGGCTGCCTGGCCGAATGGATGAACGTCGTTCATCCATTCCCGAAACCAGAATTACTGTAGCCCACACTGTCCCGCTCAAACTCAGAGGAAGGACGACAACGAAGAGAATTCAAAGTGAGAACGAGCTCTTACTGCCGTAAGTGAAGGCTCGATCACTCGCATTCCTTTGATCGATGGCTACCGGAGCTCCCAAATCTTTTCAGTTCACGAATTAAACTGCCTTCACACATAATTAATCAGACACGATGCGCATCGTATGCTGGAACGTGAATGGGCTGTACATCACCCTCAAGGATGCCGCTGCTCGTTACACCTCCGCCTCCCGTTACTTCTCCGACATTCTCAATGCCGACATCGTCTGCTTCCAGGTTTCATACGAACCCATCAATTCATTCAGTCACGTGCTTTTCTGGTAATACCTTAACTCCTAAGCGTCCACTGTGTATTTTCTGTAGTGTAGGAAAATTGGACCCCTTGCTGCAAATTATCTGTTTGTGTGAAAATGACTTCAATTTGACACGATCGACACTGTTGATCTTGTAGTATAGAACGAGAGCTTTAAAATGATGTATTGCAATCAGAAATCCGAGGTAGAATGAGAAAATGCCACCGTTACAAAGTTCAGTGATGCAGATGGCCATATTGGGCGTTTTAGACCCTGTTTAATTTCTTTGCTATGAAGGGCCGGAGAATGTGCAAATGCATTCTGCGTTCAGCGTCTTGTTTCACAGCATGTGACTTTTAGGTCTTTTGCAAATGTTGCATAGCATACATGAATGTTGTCATTTGATAGCTCTGAGTAGTGGTCGATTTTTCGCAGGAGGCCAAGATTCAGGAAGAGAAATTGGAGAAATGGATGGCATGTGTGGAGGGCTACGACTCTCATTGGGCCTTCAGCCAACAGAAGAAAGGCTACAGTGGTGAGAAAATGCCTTCCACTGTAAACCCTAAACCCTGCATTGACTTATACGTTTTAGGGCATCGATCTTTGATCAAGCCTTCTTTGAAAGATATTAGGTAGTGGTATTCCTTTTGGTACTCTAAAAACTAAACCCTCAACCCTGCAATAACTTATACGATTGCAGCATTAATCTTTCGTTAGTAATATGTTTGGTTGTGGTACTCCTTTTGGCTAGTTTTTTCTATAGATGATCAAGAGGAGGAAATTCAATATACTTTGAAGATAGAACTGATGCTTAGCAGATGAAGATCCCAATCCCGGCTTCAGGTGCTCTTTTTGAAGAACCACAAATGCTAGCAAGTAGGGTTTGAGAGAAGGCCGGAATGGCTGGCATTTAGGGTTTCCCTTAGAGGTTAATCTCAGTGACCTTTGGCTTTTATAAATACACTAAAGTCTGAAGTTCTGTTCTCTGTTTTGCCGAAAGGAGTGTTCCTGAGTTGAAGAATGTCTGACAACAACAATGGTTGCCAGGAGTGGTGACATATGTGAAAGGAGAATTGACACCTCTAGATGCAAAGGCAGATTGGATGGGAGACAACAACAGTTCCTCATCTGAGGGCTTGTGCAACGAAGGACGGCTCATGTGCACAGACCACGGGAGCTTCGTGCTTTTGAATGTGTATTGCCCCAACGCGGGTGACCATGACGAAGGTCGTCCTCGTTTGGATTTCAAACTGCGTTACTTGAAAGCTCTCGAACAGACTTGTAAGTTGTATTATATCTTCTTTTTAGAAAAGACTCTATTAACAAATCCAGTGTTGTTGTTTCCAGATTCATTTCAGCATTTTGTTAGTCCTCAAACGGTTTCTGTGTGAGTTTTTTACGCAGGTGACGAGCTGGTGAGATCCGGCAAACATGTAGTCATAGTGGGGGATTTTAATATTGCACATAAGGACATCGATGTTCATGAACGATGGAAGGTTGAAGAATGTTACACTCTAGGTGTGTAACTAGGTATCGTTTTCTTAATACTGCTGTACTTTAGAGAACAACATTGTGGAGTGCTTTTATGGACCAAGGATTCATGGTTTTATAACGACCAATTCAATTGACCGTATTGTGAAAAATATTATTCAAATTTTAAACGAGTGAAGAACATGCTAAAACTAACATGTGGGCTTCTTTGTCCTTTTAGCAGTTAAGAATCCTTATATAACGAACCTATACAGTTTTGTTAATAGATTTGATCCAAAAGTATTCTCTTGAGTTTAATCAGACTAATGAAGAACTTTTCTAAAATTTGGAGACGTATTTTGCAGTGTCTCAATCTGCTTCCGTTACATGCTGAAAGCGACCATTTACAAAACCTCAGCTTCTCGTGTTTACTTATGTGTTCTGTTGTGATGTGTGTTGGGAATTGCAGAGGAGAGAGAGTGGATTGATGGCTTCTTGTCGAAGTACGTTGATTTATATCGGCACTTCCATCCAGATGAAAGAAACGTTTTCTGTCTGGAATCAGAAAACCGAAGCAAGAATTCACAACGAAGGATTACGGTGAGAGTGGACTCCTTTCCCTTGCACATATAGTTGGAAGCTTCATCCTTTTCCTTGTACTTTCTGTATAAGCATCAAAACTATGTTCTAGAATAAAGCTCTCTAATTGGCATCCTCTGCACTGAGCTGTATGCATAAGGGCCACTACACACTATGCCCAATTGTTGAGAGGACAAAGGATTCTAGCAATTTGATTGGTGGTGAGCAACCCTTCACACTAGAAGCCAACATCCAAAGGTCGGTTTGCTCAAAAGTGCCTGCATGGCAACACCTTTTGGCAGTTTTGACTTCAAGGAGTTGTTGGCTTGACAAAGAATCAGACCGAACCGAGAATGGAAACCCAATTTATGATCGAGTGGACAATCATTCTTTTTCATTAAAATATTCATAATCTGAACAAAAATATGACACAAATATGGCCTTTGGTAGGTCATAGTGTGAGTCATGTGGATTTGGTCTTTGGGCCTTACACTATGACTAGCCAAAGGCCATATTTAGTATATTTTAACAAACATTTACAATGTCCTCTTGGCCAATTTTAAGTGGAGTTGTCTAAGGTCCACTCAACCAAACAACTATAGTGTAACTGGGCCTAAGTATCTTACTCCGTATTTTTCTAGGTAGAGTTGCTAGAATAGCGTTCTGTCGCACTTTCATCAAGCTGTAACCCAAACTTAAAATAGAAAGTCAACTTTGTAAATTAATAGTTGATTATAGTAATTTCCAAAACACATTTCTATTATTGGTTGTTACTTTCCTAAATGATTTATTTCTAGTCGTATAGATATGGAAGTGATCTTTAATGGTCATTTGAGGTCAAGGGTTTACTATTTTTGGTTTGTATTGATTCAAGAATGCTTTTTGGTTCAGGATAGACTATGCGATTTGTGACAGGCTTTGTGACGGAGGTTTTGGAGGCTGATATTGTCAAAATGGTGCCAAAGCAATGGAGTGATCATGCTGCTGTAGTGGTCGTACTTAAAGAGCAACCGAGCTTAGCACCCCATCCAGCTCCAGCTTTGAGCTCTCGCAACATGAAACGGTTTAATGAAGATCCTCGACAGAAGAAGCTCACTGCCCTATTCAACAAGGGTCCCAAACGTCCAACCGCTGCTGTTGCAGAACAAAAACCCGAAGGTTTGCCTTCGAAACTCTTCCTTGACACACTGAATGAAATAATGTTGTAGTAGGAACTTTAACCATCGTCATAGATGTAAATTGTCTTTATAATTCCCACATTGTTCTAAGAAAGTTTTGTACGTGAATTTGTGAACTCGCAGTTCCATTCCAATCGAAGTACACTGGTCTGTTAGCCTTGAAAGCGTCATCGTGCCTGAGAATGTAGAGTGAACCTTAACCCCTAAAGTACCAATGGTTTTAAAATGACAAATTCAATCAATCGTATTGTGAAAAATATAATTCAAATGAGGCCAAATTTTATATCACCAGAATCAGTGAAGAAAATTGCATGCGTTGTTCAAAAACAAAAAAATATTGAACAAAAAGAACTTTACATAGGACCTACTCGAAACTGCTTAAAAGAACATGAGGGCTTCTGGGACCTTAGGGGTTAAAGGACCTTGGGATTGCGAACAAAACTTAGACATATTGTACTGTAATCTGTGACTTCTATAAGTGATGAAGTTTTCTGTAAATGAGAAATGTGAGATATTGTGATGAGAAATTATCTGTTTGGTCAAAGTTGATAAGAGACAGAAATCATTGCCAAGAACATCAAAACTTTTTCCAAATAGTATATATTTATCACAATGAAATTGAACAATTTGCAATCTTTTTCACATATTAAGTGTTTGACTACGATTTGAATTGTCTCATTTTGTACTTAACATGAATTTTAAGAACAACCAAAAAACATTTGAAAATTGATAAAAACTTACCAGCTTGCAACCATATCATGGTTGTTGTGGACCTTTAGGGATTGATAAAAGTTGAGCTGCGTTTGGTATTGAAAGTCGTCTTACTTGTTGATTTTACGGTGTCTTCTTCATCAGTAAAGGAAAATTCAAAATCGGAGCTTGCAGAAGTCGTAAACAGCACTGAAAAGGACATCACCAAAGAACCAGACCCTCCTGCCGGCGAAGAACATCCAAATTTGGTGGAGCCAGAACTTTCAACAGTGACTAAATCTCATCAGGAGGTACATATTGCCAACACCACTGAAAATGCAAGCAACGATGAGACAACAACTGGTAAGTCAGGATCCTTCCCAAGGAATACTAAGAATTCTGTGTCGCAGAACAAAGGAAAAGGAAAATCTCTGGTTGGTAAGAGGAAAGGTGAAGCTGACACCAAGGGGGCTAACACCAAGCAACGCAGCGTCTCTACCTTCTTCAAGGCAGCAAATGCCAAGTGAGCCGTTTCTAAGCGAAATACTTTAATGAGATGAATGTGGATCATTTTGTAGATGAATGTTTCTGACTAAATCTGACAATGAACTTGCACTACAGTACAGAATCAAAAGATGGTTGGAAGGCCACTTTAGATCACTTCTCATTCTCTATGGAGTGGCCAATTTTCAGTGTTGGGATACAGGCTTTATAGGTAAAAAGAACTTAGTCAGCTGAGCTCGGTTAGTTGTACTTCCTGTGAATAGACTTTTCAGCTTCAATTCTATTTTAGTTGATGCTCCTCAATGGAGTTTTTGGGGCCACTGTTGCTTACTACAATTCTGACCAGGAAGTGATGAACCTCATGAAGGTCAGGCTTTTTCCATGCGACTGGTAATCTCTTCACTGGAAATTCGGACATTAAATTTCTAGCTGGCTGGCTGCGTTACGTAAAAAAAGTTGAAATTTTATTCATTAGTCGGTTCCAAAATTTGAAGTATGAACCTTGCACATTTGTCTTTTCAACACCGTATCCTTGGCTTTGTGGCCGTATAGTATATTCTATATTTAGTGGTATTTCATCAAAATAATAACGACCAAACAGTTTTCACAGTACAAATTAAAACTAACAATCATGATAATGTGTATATATCACAATTCATGTATTAAACCACAATTGAATAATTATAAGACTAAATACGGGTTGTAGAGAGGAACTCCAAGGGCCTTTTAAGGGTTAATGTTCAAGAGATTTTTCAATAGTTGCACAAGTTATCCTTTTGAAAATAAATTAAATATTTAAGACGATGATGCCCATTCTAGACCTAGCATATGGTAAACACATTATTATAGCCTCATATTCTAATTCATCTTTTGCCCAACTACATTCAATAGAAAGAGGCCCTAACTTTAATAGTATGTACTATTTGGCAAATAGAAGCAAATGCAATGCAATGCAATGAATGAATTTATTTGGTAAAGTAGAAGAACCTTATTCCGTTGCAAGCTCTAGTGCCAATCAATAAAAAGTGCACCAAAATCATTCCTTTAAGAATGTAAATCCAAATGCATTAACCAATTGACTTGAGTTCTTATTTTTGTATCATGTTTAGGCTCTTCGTATGATCACAATTTCATGACCTTAGAGGATTAAGGTGAGTGGGCCATAAATCAATGCCGACCATAAAGAGACACCTATAATTATTTCATCAATGATACTCCACTGTGCTATAAACCAACAATCAATGAAATAGTTTAGTGATCATTGACTTTGAAGCATTACTTGGATTTACCTCGTTTGTGGAAACTATCTTTATTTTAAGTTTCTTTATAATCCTTCAAGACATATTCACTGTCAATTTCAGCCCCTGTCTATTGCTACACATAGGCAACCTTGGACTTCGAAAATTCATAACTTATTCAATAGAACTTCAAAAATTATGATTCAACTTGGGACAAATTCGTAATCGATTTGCTAATATATTCAAATTATCACAATGCATCTCAAATTACTAAAAATAGGCGTAGTGCTTATAGTGTTGGTTTATGGCCCACTCACTTTAGATATAGAGTCCAAATCAAGTTTATTTTTAGCATGTTTGAACAAATATATAATGAATTTTATAAACTTTTGCAAAACGTAATCAATTCGAACTTCATATACTTTCTCAAAATTTTGAATTTATTAGAGTTACCCGTAAAGTCAAAGAGGGGTAGTCCCTTTGCAGCACTGAGTTTTCAAGCTTCAATTAGAATCGCAAAGATTGTTAGTCACAAGGAGCCAAAACGTTTGCTTTGGGCAAGCATGTGGGTTGGTATGGAGGCATGTGTAGATTCCATGGTGAAAACTTGAGTGTGCATTGGCGGAGCTTCTCTGGCTTTGGGAAGGTACCATGTTTGAATCTCCCTGACTACACAATACATTTTGATTGGTCAAAAAAAATGGAGCCAAAACTTGTTTTAGCCGCCTTTCAAGCTAAAATACCAATTCTGCTTTGTTTTTCCACTTGTGGAATTTTTTTGCTCGACTTTACGGATAACTTTATTATATCAATATTAATGGCCGATTATTTTTAAAATTCAGAATAAGGTCCCTCTGCTTTATTGAACCTGATCTCAGCTAAGTATGATCGAATTTTCAAATAGATAAGAGGTTTAATTTTCACTTGAATTTAGCTTTCCTTTGAAATTTCCTGAGGTCCATGTTGTAGGACATTAGGCAAAATTAAGTACGTCCAGCAATCTAATAAACTACTACGGTATATTGCATCCTTTTGCAAATTTTCAGTAAGAGCTACTGCATATAGCTGGGTTTTTTTTTTCCTTGGCTTCTTGGAACTAGACTCCAATGTCGCAGCACAATCACGATGGTGATGGTCTAAATCTGGAGGGACCACCCTCCATTGCATGCATGGGGCACTGCTACAATGCGAAAAAAACCCTGGCACATACCGTACATGGAAGGCAGGGTCGGCACTTTCATGTCGAATAAATAATAAAAGTTGAAACAGTTGAGGTCGGCACTTTCAAAAGTAATTATTAAGAAATCGGCTATTAATAACTAACATTAAAAAAAAATTCCGGCAGCTAAACATTTTATTTTATTTTTTGTCTACGATTTTCGTTGAGTGTTGTGTTTTCATCCAATTTCGGCTTTTCATTTTTTTCGGCTTTTTGTTGACTTCGACAAAATACTTGATAAATTTATTTATTTATTCGGCATTTTTTTGGGGAATTATTTTTTGCCGACCCTGCCTTCCACGTACGGTAGTTGTGACAATAAAATTTCTAAGAAAATAATTGCATATTAGAATTATCCTTAAACTCAAAAATTTGAAACCATGTGCTTGAAATTTCATTTCATGTTAGTTTCTTATTGATTCATGTTCAAAACCATTGAAACTTTGATGGCTGAAATCTTGAAATCAAAGTGGGGTTCCAAACTTTTTGTGTTAAAAGGATAAATCTATTGTTCAGCACCGTAAACAAAACATTTGATAGCTGGTAGTGAAATTCTACTCAAATCCACGTGTCTCGACAGGAACCTGATTCAATCTGCAAATCCAGACGAAGAGATACCTGTTATAAAACACCCAGCCAGTCTCACTATTCACACCGCTGAGTTTACATTGATCATCTGGCTCGGATTGACAAAAACTCAACGTCTAAACTTAGCAGCATGAGCTCCCGGTAAGCCAAGCAGAAGTCACATCGTTCATATGATGAAGATACATGCACAAAATCTCCGGGCCAGCCCAATCAAAATCTATTTAACAGAACTTCGACAACTCCAAAAGATTCATATTGCATGCATTCCTGTGGAAAAGAACTGGGATTTGTTGAATAGAATCACAAAAACTCAGGGTACAAATATGTCATTCAACTCCAACAAAACCATCACAAGCAACATTTCCCTATTCGTGCTACACTGGTGGAAAGTAAATAGTCCTAGAACAAAGCAAATTGTTGCCTCTCCCATTGATGAACTGCCATAGTGCTGCATCCATTCCAGTCTTACACAATCGAACAAGCTCTCCAAGTTGTCAATGCAGGTGTCTGTAAATCAAAGATGCGTCATTATGCGAGCAAGTTCGATTGACTGTACTATGTGCAGATCAAATTTTACAACCTCCTCAACCACTTTAGTAACTCGAGCCAAAAATGTCTGACTCAAGCTGTGTTTCTGGACAAACTCCCACGACAGTTACATTCTAAACATGAATAGCGGAGTAGGATTAACGTGCATTCTAAAGTACAAAAACTTCATAAAAGATATACGCAGCCCCACTACGACTGCTTCTCGCATATAACCTGTAACATGAATAATACCTACCAAAACGAGAAAATTTCACGTGCGTGAGGTAATTTTCAAGTAAAATGGTGCCAACAACCATTGTGACTGTTTCTAGTTGAAACTCGGTACAATAGGAGTGCTAAAATCTACCTTAACCGGCTGAAACTCACAATGTCATCGTCTTCCAGCAGATTGAAGAGCCATTTTAAGCTTAGAATTTGCGAGCTCCTGTCAGAAAGATTGAGGAGAGTAGTAAGTCGCATGAATTAAGTAAAATCAAGAAACCTGCGTGATGACGAGCATAATGATAACAAGAATATAAGTTGCTCTTGTAAGAAACATTAGAATACCACTGAAAATCACGATGGCACTGGATAGAAAGTCCTTGCAAATGAGGAAAAGACTTCAAACCTGCTCAAAAATGACTTCATTCCCTTCACAGACTTGCTTTGCCAACACGTCAAGCTTCCTTAGCATGGTCCTGTACAAAGTCTCGAGCTCCCTGACGCTGCCTCCCTCTCCTTCTGTTCTTATTAAACTGTGTAATCTATCTACTGAGAAATCTTGAGAGTACATATCCAGAAGAGCTTGGTCCGCCTCTTGAACCCCTTCCATTTGTACATTCGCATTGTGGGGAGTCATACTCAGTCTTCTTAAACCTTCATCGGAGCTCTCATCATCCAATGCTGAAGACTTCATAAACCACGGAAACGGTGCCACAGGCGCAAATGAATCATACAACCGAGTTACCAATGCAGGACCAATATTTACAATCCTGACCGAGCGAGATTCGAAACACCCAGCTCCTGAAAGTTTGGTTCGGTACTGATATGCACGGTATTCATGGGTGTGTATCGAATTCGCATCAGTCGACTCTGTGAAGAGGAAAAAGATACAAGGAGAAGAAGAAGGAATTCCAATGAGCTTCGATACCGCAGAAGGATTTCTGCTTCCCACCATAACTTCTTTACTGGACAGTCCATTCCCCTCTCCAGGAAGTGCATTAGAAGAGTTCAGTGTGCGAGAATCCTTTACTTTTCCATCCCTAAGGTCTTCTGAACTCACAGCTGTGTCTTCAGGTACACGAAATTGTGTGCTTCGCAAGTTGGCTGTAACAGTAAATTCTCGCATAGAGGATCTCATTACTGATCCCCTTCGCCCAACAAACCAACCAATGGGAGGATCTCCGCCCCTGGCTTCTCTCTCACCAATCATTTGAGCAAACTTTACTACATCGATGTTTCCAGTCGCGTCATAAAAGCTGGTCACCCCGCCAGAACAGAAATGGCCAGTCACAACAGCGGATATGTCGTGAGAGGTCTGTGGCCCTACATCGTCATCGACCATTGTTGACGTTGTATTGCGTTCAACATGACCAAACAAAACACCATCACAATCTCCTGACGACGAGTTCACTGCTTGCATCAAAGCTGCAAGAGCGGCACCAGACACTGCAACCCGCTCAACTGGTGCATCTCCATCGGGTGTGGGCCTGCCACGCGCCATACCCTAGCTTGCGCTGTGAGTCCCGTACACTGCACGTATCGATTGCTCTCTCTAACATCAACCAGGAAACACAGTGTGTCAGCTCCGCGTTAGGACTCTAAATTTTCTTCTCGGCGAAACTCCAGTACGATTATAATATCTCACAGGGTCGGATACAAAATGGCATCCCCTGCACATTCAATACAGCACAACAGTATCAAATATGAACCTTAGCATTATGACATGACTTATAACAAGTTGCAATTGGTATTAGAAGAGAACTATAAACCGATGCCAAACCCTAGATTCCAAGAAAATCCAGAACTCCCGAAAACTCGCAAACGAAAAAGAAACGCCCTCATCACCCTCCAAAGTACCAGCTGCATCACAAGTACCAACAACAGTACTGAAACGTACGATACACCAACTCTTACTCTAAACCACCAAATACTAATTACCGAGCAAGCAAAAACCTAAGCATTATGACATGACTTTGTAATAATAAATTGTAATTTCGAAAGAGTTCTGTAAACCAATTGCCAAACCCTAGATTCTAAGAAAATTACAACTCCCTGAATGACTATCGCGCACGAGAACCAACCTCAACAGTAGTACCAGAGTACGAACAATAGTACTGAAACGTGCCATACACTTACATAAACCAAACGAGGATTGCTAATTTCACGAAGAGGTGAATTATCCTGAAGGCTCTAAACCTCAGTAATCTATCTATCGTTAACACGGATATTTCTCCAACTCTTAACTAAACCACCAAATGTTATTTACCAAAAACGAGAAGAGAAATCCATTCATCAATTACAAATCACCGCATTACCAAACAAGATTAACCTCAATTAACATAAAAGAGTGAAGTACCCGACGCCCGATGAACTGAACGACGCGGAGCAGTAATGAAATGAAGAGCCAAAAAATTATTTACCACAAGATGAACAAAGATGAAGGGACTGAATCGAACGCGATGGTATCTCCGATTGCATGCAATGAAGGGAGCGATTTGTGAGGAGCCAGCTACACTGGCAATCAATGACGGAGCTGGACAGTGACGATCAAAGAAGAAGAACTCGCATCGTTGACAGGACGCGGTGTTCGTTTGTAAACCCTAATTTCTCACGGTCCCGGAGTTTGTCCAGCTCGGTCTTGGGTCGGAGCTCGGTCTTGGGTCCGAGACAACGACACCGCGGTTCCGCGAAAATGATATAATTTCAATTATTCAACGAATTGCATGAACTAAAAATAGAAAATGAACTTTAAACATCAATTTTTTATACCTCAATATTTAATGATAAAAATTTCTTGAGTAAATTTATAACATTTGATATTGTAGGTTTTTTTAAATAATTGTATATTAACTGTTTATTTTTAGAAGTTTCTAAATGGTTTATTTGAAGTCTTACAGATGTAAAAATGAACATTTTTGTTCATTTAAACACTTACACTTAAGAATTAAGCAATATTTGATCAAATGTCCAAAATTGGCTACTTTTAAACTTCCGGAAATTGAAATAAATCACTTAAAAAGTTTCAAGGATGATAATATATACATGTATAAAATAAAATCATATCTTTTATTTAGAGAGTCATAGTGCAAGTATAAAATTCAAAAGTATAAACACAAAAGTTGTAGTGCTCCATGCATGATATGATTTGAAAATAAAATAATAAAATAATAAAATACATATACATATAATAATAATTCAAAGTACTTTTATCTAGGTAGTATTACAAATTTGTGCAAAATAATAATATAAACATGTTTCATATGACATTAACAAACGCCTTATTTTGTGTACGCAAGATTTTTGTAAGGCATATTCATATTTTTTTGATTGGGTTCAATTTTAATCTAGAATTGAACATCATAATTATGTTCGTACTTGAAATAAGGTGGAGAACACATAACACTACGCAACTAAAACCACCGTTACCTTTTAATGACAAAGGAACGATGTAAATTACACTAGGACCAAGCCAGTCTAGTTGTTGAAGGTATTTTTTACTTTTTAGTTTGTATAGTATGTAAGCAGCTAGCGCCCACTTGTATTTTACATTGTTGCATCAGCCACAGCTGTTCACTCTACAAGGAGCTTTGCTTGCAGATTGAATGGCGTCTCCCTCACAATGATTGCACTTTATGAGTACTACATATTGATACATACATATACATACATATATATATATATATATATATATATATATATTAGTGTATTATCAACTAATCTAGTTATGTTATCTTACTATAAATAAATGTGGAAATTAGAAACTAAGAAAGAAACAAAAAAATTGACAACAAAATATTCCAAAAAAAAATTAAAAAATTAAAAAAAATGTTATGGAGACAACAAAAACAAAGAAAGTGATATAGGATTCTTTTAATTTGTCTCATACGCAAAAAAAATCCAGATTCCTCTCTAATACAATTGTTACTAGGAATAAAATTATACATGTTGAGGGGAAAAAAAAGGAAAAAATGATATGAGTTGTGCAAAAAGTAACTTTTCAGTATTTTTCTACAATGATGGGATTCTAAAGGGTCAAATGATGTTATATCATAGCATCTCCACCATCAACTTTGAATTGCACTCCAAAGGTCATCCAAAAACTATAGGACATACGATATAACTCCCTACCAACATCACCCGATTATACTCTAAAAACAGTAAGTAAGCTACACTAATTATCCCATTTAGTGTGTGTGGTACTAATTCCCGAAGCACGCACTATTTCGTAAAATCTCAAAATTAGTGAGGGCTAAATTTTTTACTGAGTATCCGAAATCTTCATATCACGCTAATTTTACATCATAATGATATATAGTATCACCTTCACTAATTCCCCACATGCACTATAAACCCTCCCTCACTAAATGGGATAAGTAGTGTACTCACCACTCACCACACATGAATTGTGCAATCATGATGTGAGAAGATACATTAGCTTGAGTTGTTCAGAGGGCCCCCAAATGGATTGCCTCCCTCCAAATAAATTGTTGACCAACTCATGCACATCCATTTTTCTAGAGCTAGAAAGCTATCTAACACTAAATTTAGCGAAATTGCCATAGATGTAAATATTTGATAGCCAAATTTGACAAAATCTTCTACATTCCTTAATACATTTGTAACAAATTACTATATCGTAGTATAAATTTGGCTATAATATATGATATAGTAACTGGCTATAGTATATAGTAATTGGCTATAGTATATAGTAATTGGCTATAGTAAATGATATACCGTAGTATAAATTTGGCTAATTTCACCATAATGGGGAGAAGCCATTTGGCTAGAAAGAAGTGGCTAATTTCCTCAAAAACGAGTAAAATTAGCATCAATTTTTTTTGGGTAGCCATTTGGCTAAAATTAGCACAAAACATTTCACTGCTATTCAGAGTATCATGCTCTTAGGGATGAAGCTTCATCTTCTCAAGTCCACGTGTTGCGAGCTGAGCATGCAGTGACCTTCACCTCCACAGCTTCAGTTCTCCCAACCCCGAGTTGATTTCCAAAGCTTGAATGGCAATGGCGATGGCGATGGCGTCGTCCCTGAGCTCGTCGTCGTTGCGCCTGCCTTCTCAACCCCAGCGCTTCTCCGCAGCGTCCTCTCCGAGCCGATGGACTTGTGGGGCTTTCTCACGGCCGCGCTTGAATGCAGCGCTTCGAACCAACTCCGGAGCATTGGGAAGCAGCGAATTAGGGTTTTCGGCATTCACAAAGACATCCTCTCTGTTTCTCCGATCCGCAAACGCAAACGAATCTGTTTCTAGGCACGCGCGTGGTCTGGACGTGAGCGCGCAGGCGGGGCGGGGCGACAGCGTGAACGCCGCGGAGCGCGTGATCGCCGCATTGGGCTACCTCCTGCCCCTGTTCGATGGCATTCAGTACGGGCGCTACTTTTTCCTGCAATTCCCCGTGGCCGAGCGTCTCATAGCGCCGCTGTTCCCGCTGCTGTCGACGTACAAGAGCCTCCCGTTCTCCAATTTCATTGCCTTCTTCGGGCTCTACTTGGCCGTGGTCCGAAACCCTAATTTCAGCCGCTACGTGCGCTTCAACGCCATGCAGGCCGTGGTGTTGGATGTGCTGCTCATCTTCCCCACCCTCGTGGAACGTACGTTCACGCCTCGTGGCGGAATTGGCTTCGAGCTCCTCGTCGTCTTTTACAACTCCGTGTTCTTGTTCTTGGTCGCCTGCTTCGTCTTTGGTATAGTGTCGTGTCTTCTTGGTAAGACCCCCAGGCTGCCCTTAGTTGCGGAGGCTGCAGACCAACAAGTGTAGAGCTTCCAATTCCTTGCACGATTTCTTAGTAAAATTTCCATTTACTCCTACTTGTGTACAGTACAAGGCCTTGGTTTCTTCCTTGGTCATTCTGAAGTGATCAGCTAGGTGAGCGAATTTCACTGCCAGCCATGACTTTGTGTAAGTGAGGTCTCTTCTTTTGGTCTCAAGTAGGCAGATTAGGCAGAGGGGAAGTCCATGAACGACACATGCTATCAGACACTTGTTCACATTTATTTAGTTGTTTGCAATAAGTTTGCCATTTGTATTCTTGTGGTTATAGATTTTTTACGATCAAACTTTTAGCCAATATCTGTTGTCAATAGTTTGCACTCTTGTACAGATACTTGAATGCCTTTGAACCTTGTATTCAATTAGCTGAATTTACATGGAGAAGTTTGTGTACATGGTGATCACTTTTGCAACAAGTCCTATCAGCTTGTCAAGTTGTTATTGGCTGAGTTGGAATAAATTCATGGCTGAGTTGGAATAACAGCTAGAAGTTGATTTATCACCCCAGAGAGTCGAGCTTTTCAGTTTGTAATGGCGACTGTTTCCAGATTATGGGGAACGGTTTTCTGCATGACCTCAATTGATGTGCAGGGTAAACCACTCCACTCACCAATGCATGAATACTGTGTATAAGGATGGAATGCTGAGTTTCCCTTGTCTTGGGAATACATTGGTGGGGTCATGAGATGGAATGGCTCATACTGTATGTAAAGAATTCAGAAAATGAGATGAGTTTAGTAGGCCTTGTTTCAAAGGTGATCACCATGTATATAAACTTGTCTTAATTGAATACAAGGTTCAAAGGTATTTGAATATTTGTAACAATGTGCAAACTATCCATGACGGAGCCTATTGAATCATACTTACATTACTTATCCAATCATACTTGCACTAGACAGTTATCCAATCATACATACACTGGTACCAGTTTGCAGATAACATAGTTACGAATATAATTACGAATACAAGGAAAAGTACTCTTACAGTTTAACCCCTAAGCGTCCAGCTTAGGGGTTTCTCATCCGTCATTGACTTTTTGCATTTTTGCTATATATTTTATGGGAAGTTAGCTTCATGCATGTGATTTGATTAGAAAGGGGACTATTTGTGAAAAAATTATGCCTCATTTCATGTTATAGTGATTCACCTAAAATTTTGAAGATGCCAGTGTAAAAGTGCTCTTAAAAAAGTCAACTCATAAAATCATGCAACCAAAAAATCTCCAAAAATCATTTCAACCAATCACAACAAATTTCATGTGCAAATTGTCAATATCTTATTTGTAATCAAATTACAAAAAAAAATTGAATGTTAAGTTTCAAATTTTAAACAAGAATATTAGTGACAACAATCATGAATATAATCGTATGAATAGACTCAAAAGTTCATAACGTACAACTTTTATTCATACATCAAGTACAAAATATCCCTCTTATTTATAAGACATCTTTGAAATTCTCAAAATCTGGAGAAGGGTGAGGACGTTTAGGGGTTAAAGTCGCTTTGTACTGACTCAAATAGCAATAAACTGCATCATCAGCAATGTTTGAGTATTTTCCTTTCATCACACCCCAAAAGAACTACAGTACTGCCATCTTCAGTCTGCCACAACTGAAAGCAACGGCTGCTAGCACTATTTAGAAATTCAGTCATTACATCTTGACATAAAGACTGAATCCTCACACACAAGCTAGAAAAACAAGCACTTTAGCTTCAGAGCTCGAGAATTTTTTTACAGTACCCACATCGTTTTGTCCTTCGTGATATGAAGAACTCATTTGTAGCGAGTAATGGATCTTTTGATGTATACATTGTTTAAGTAAACCATACAAAAATTTCCACAAAACGTGTGGTAGTAACGTCTCCAGGTGTTCTGGTGAGCAGAACACCAGAACATCTTCATTTTCGGACATACTATATCTGCCTTGAATGAAAACTGAAAGATTATTTCAATCAATGTCGTACAAAAATGATATTGTCTGTGCCTAACCCTAGAAAATAATTGATTCTGCAAAAATCAGTCAAGGAGGGCTGCTTGAAAATCCTCCTTACCGAGCTCTAGAGTGCCTTCCTGTTGTGAAGCCCACCTGGTCCTCTTTACCGTCTGGTCCAATGCCGCATATTCCTATGTTAGTCTATCAGAATACTAACCTGCTTCTAAACCCTAAACCCTAAGCTGTAACTGTACCGAAGGGCAAGGTCTCATACATGTATGTGGACATGGAGCTCACTGCAGCAATGGTGCTTGCAACGCCACAGCTGCTGTTCAACTTGGCCAGCTTGGAGGCTCCCCTCAAATCTGCAAACATCTTTCTCTTGTTGGCCAGGGAGTCAGAGACCTCCTGATTCGTGACGTGGAAGTAGTCTGTCAGAGACTCAAGTCCCACATCATGGAAGTAGGCTTCCATTGCTTCCTGCAGCATTCTGAGCTTCCACTCCAAAGACTGATCTGGGAAGACTTGCCGTACTTGCACCAGCATCTTCTCCTTGATGGCCTTGAACACATCAACCTGGTTTCGCAGCGCCACTATGAACGCCTCCTCCTCCGTTGCAAACGTACCCAGAACCTTGGTCTGCTCTTGCGATTCATGAATTACTTGAAACATCTTATTGCAGGCATCAGGGGTTGCACTCCCAGGAGCCATACGATCAAGCAACCAGTAAAGATGTGATGATACACAATACACGCAAACTTTGATTCCTCGTCAAGAACACGCACACCTAGAAAGAAAGAAGAAAAATCGATCTCAGTAAGAGGACCACAAATGGCCAGAGCAGTGTAAGCTTGAAACAAGTAGGAGGAACATTGAACACATTGTCAACCGCATGATTTACCACTAGAAAAAAGCACAGACAGTAACTCCATCAGTAAGGTTTTCAAGCTCATACATCATTCAAAGAAAAGTTTCAGAACACCATATCGCCACAACAGCTTCAAATTCAAACAATGTGCCTTCTGTTTTGAATCTTCTACCGATCGGAGCTAGGAAATGCGAAGAATGAGTGAGTTCGAATGCAATACGTACCCGGAAAGCTTTCTCGCCAATTGCGGAGACAGCTTGAGAACCAAGTTTCCAAACCAAGGTTATTTGAGCTAATGTAAGCGTCTGTGGATGGCTATGGAGCCGGGGTTGGCGCAACGGCTATGAATGTGGGAGGAAGGAACGAGGAAGGTGGGTGGAGCGGGAAAACTAGAGGCTGGGAGTGGGACCCGGGCTAATCTTTCGGCTTTTAGGGTTTTATCCACATTTGCTCATTATGTACTCAAACCCTAATTCTCTGCTTCTTCTCCTTCCCATCGGATAACCTCTGTTCCTTTTCGTCGCTGTCGATCCCTGCACTCCAGCAATCACCATGCAGAACGAAGAGGGTGACAATGTGGATCTCTACATCCCCAGAAAGTGGTATGTGTTTTTTTACGCGCCCGAATTTCGTGGATTAAGTCCGGGTGACATGGTTTAGGGTTTGGATTCTTCTTGGAGGGTTTAGGGTACATACGAGCTTGAAATTGGTTCCGTAACGCGAAGGCGAGGGTTTTACGAATTGCGCGACATGCTAAAGATGGTTTAGGGTTTAGGGTTTTTTGCGTGGGTTTCCGGAAACTTTTTGTGTTGCAGCAATTGGTTGGGCTGTTTGATCATTTTTTTGATTGTCTGTGTGAGTGCAGCTCTTCGACCAACAGGTTGATCACTTCGAAGGATGTTGCGTCAGTCCAGCTGAATGTGGGCCATGTTGATGAGAACGGTGTGTACACCGGGCAGTTCACCACGTTTGCCTTGTGTGGCTTCGTTCGCGCTCAGGTATGATGTTCATTGCTGAACTTCCCTTTCTCGTATGTTTAGTCGATAAATACGGTGGTTGTCTAAGTTTCGTTTTTGTGCAAATGCAATTCATTGCCAACTTTTAAGGCAGGAGGACTGTGACGTTCGGAGCAGTGCATCCCCTTCTGCCTTCTGGGCTGAATTAGGTTCAGAGTTTAGGGTTTGCACTTTTCTCCGTCATGCCTTCTGGGCTGAATTGGGTTTTAGGGTATAGGGTTTGCACTTTTCTCCGTTCTGCCTTCTGGGCTGAATTGGGTTTAGGGTTTAGGGTTTGCATTTCTCCAGGCAAGACTTGAGGACAAGCAAAAAGTTGAGTTCAGGACATGTTTATTTGGAATTCAGGGACAAGATGTTAAGACAATTAAAAATAATTAGGCAAAGTTAGGCTAAGTCAAGGTGAAATATGGTTGTCTGATTGACCATTTTGTGGGTTAATGGTTTTTTGAGCACTCTAAAGATGAATGATTTAGAGGACGAGATCACCTTCCACAGGCTCTTTTGTCATTTTTCATCTATTGTCAAATTCTTCTTTTCATTTCGTGGCCTATGAGAAAGAGTGTAAAGCCTTTAAGGACGACCTTCAAACTTTCAACTACAGTAGTCACATTGCTGAATTTTTTGAAATATGAGTGAAGTGTCTTTCTCTTTACTACCTAAGGCATTAGGAGCGTGACATTGTTCAATCCGTAAATGCACAAGTATTTTGGATAAAAATTTAATGTGGTATAATACACCACTTTTACAACTTTTTGGAAGTAGGTGTCTTAAAAAAAGATGTTAATCATGATGATTTAAAATTATTTGTTCAGCTGAATTTGAAAATAACATTATATGTAGTTTCTAGTTGTACATATGCAAAACGAACTTCATTTTAGTTTTAGAAATACCATATGTAATTTCATAGAACCCTTCAAATGTATGAAAACAAGGTTTAAAGTGATGGATGGGACTTAAGTTTCCTCAGGCAGGTAGAGGTCAAAGTAGAACACGTGAGATTTGTTACATAATGACAGGGTTGTAGGTTCATCCGATTGTTTGATACGAGATTCAATGGATCTTGGTTTTTGCAGGGAGACGCAGACAGTGCACTTGACAGGTTGTGGGCAAAGACGAAGGCTGAGCTTGGCCAGTAAACTGTGCAATTCTAGCTGTACTATGTAGCTAGCAGTTCTAGCCTTGTCAATCTTAACTAACTTTCCAATTCATTAACATAGAAAATTGCAAGCATAGTGTGACAGTTTATAATCCCTGCGATTGTTTGATCTGATCTCTGATGCTATGCCTGTTGCTCATTCTGCTCAGTTTTTGTCCTTTTAGTTTAATTTTGTTATGATCACTCAATATTGTTTGTATGGATGTTATAGTGACTATTTTTCTGGCTGTGTCTCACTATTGGGTGCTCACTCCTATCAACTCTTCTTACTGTTATTGCCCTCTTTGCCTGAATTTTGAAACCGGCTAAATTTAAAAAGAATATAACGTCTCTGATCCAGCCTCTTGTATAGGTTTTCATAAGTACAAAATGATTTGCAGCAAACAAAATGACTCATAGCATCCTGACTACCGGTATGGCACAAAAAATCTGAGATATTCAGATTCCGTTTTTTATATTTGAAGAGCCTCCCAAATGAAATTGGGCCACCGTGATATACTAAATGTGTTTCACAAATACAATTAATCCATATAGTCTTTAACCCCTCTTTTTATCAAAATTAGTGTCTTATTTGTGACATTTTAAATATGAAAATGAAAGGATTCCAAATAACTTTGTTTAAAGAAATTGATTTTTGTATCTGAGATCATCACATAAAAGGAAAATTTCACTTAAATTAACTCACACCACACAATATGAAGTCTACAATTGGTATACAAGCATGTATTTGAGAATTCTTCTAAAAATCCACCATATTCTTTGAGTGCTAGATTTCAACAGATTTCTCAGTTGCTCCAGTCATAATCATCAACATCAAGTATATAAGCCCTTCTAAATTTGTACACTCCAGAAACATCTAGATTCAATGCATTAAATTGATTCCAATACCAATTAACCAAGTCCGCAATATTTGTAAATTAACAATTGCATCAAATTGCGGAAGACTTTGCATCCAGGGCATTTTTTTCATTTTTCAAGAAGTGCCAAAGTGGTGATATAAAATGTTGTAGCGGTGCTCCATTTTTCAACATTCATCCAGATATTGGATAGAAAATATCACATATAAATTTGTATTATTTTCATCCACAATTTGGCGATTTCATCCAAAATATTTTATTAATTTGAAGTTTTCCAGCGAAAAACTTCATGGGTATTGGCCATTTCTAGCCAGATTTTTTTTTTCTGGTGCAATCTGGCAAAATTTCGCCAAAAAAAATGCCCTGTTTGCATCTTCAAGCAACATCAACAAAAAGCCACATTACAACATGCAACCGAAGTACAACAAATGACAAGGAAAGTGAAAGAAACCAATTACGCAGTCAAGGGTAAAAACATAATGACTAACTCAGGAACATTCTCTAATCAACTGCCTAATTCCCTAATTACTCTATTCACGGGAAAATAAAATTAAAAAAAGGCATTGAAACTCACGTCAACTTAGAAGACTCAACAAATACAAGTTTAGCTAATTCGATCTCCAAACATCTCTCTCAACATCTCCTCCAAAACACTTATAATAATGTTGAAAAATCTCACCATTTGACAGCTAATTAAACAAGCAGCTAGTCGCGTAGTCTCTGCCTTAGTATTTACCCTATATTTATTTTTACACCTTGTTTGTATTGTCCAGCCATGTAACTCCTTGAAAACAAAGCGTTTCTGTAGTCTCTTCCATGGTGGGGCAGAGACAATAAATTCATCATTGAAAATGCTCCCAAATCATCACTTTCACGATTGTCCTTTGGATCTTGTGAGGATCCAAAAGGGGGTGGTAGGGTCGTCTTTTTCCTCCGGGGTTCTTTCATTTCTATTGTGCCAAGGGAGTGCAGTAGCCTGCTTTTAGAAGGATAATAGACCCATGCCGATCGCCTACCCCTACCACAAGGAGATCCTTTTGGGATTCCCCTACAGGAAGAGGGGAAATTTAGGCAAATTCCTATGTAGGAATAGAGCTTGAAATGGATCTCAAACTTTCCCACCAAATTGTTTACAGGGGATTGAATTTCCCTGATACTAGGTACCTTGAGCATTCCCATATCATTCATTTGTTCTCAATTCCCTTAGCAAATCCCCTATGCATCAAAAGTCCCTCATACACTATGAGGGAATTGTCTATTTTTCCCCAGATGGCCACATTCCCTCACAAGTGTAATTGGAAGAGGAAAATCGACACGACACAACATGACACGACATGTTCGACATGACAAACAAGACAAACATCCCTGCTTGTGGCAACACATCAACACATTGTGGAGTAGCATGTCTTCCTCAATATTCTACACCTGGGGCATGCTTTGCCAGCAACAAGGTATCACGCACACCACTAAGGGCCTCCTTCCATGCAGAGTTGGGCCAGTCCTAAAATTCAGCTCTCCACCGATTAAAAAAGCACATACCACTTCCATGCACCCTTGGTAAAGCAATCCAATAGATAAAATTAGATTTTTTTCATAAAGCAACCAATCACGTAGCCCACCGATGGCATGGTGAAGTGGGTGACTTTGCAAGCCGCTTTCAACGCTTACAGAGCATGGGTGGAAGTTGAGACCTCATTTTTTGTCCTTTAGTTGTATCGACCAAACCGATGCTCACATGGAAGCTCGCCCTAACTAGATTGGAATTCCATTATGGAAGAGTTCCAGTTACTGGAATCAATTAAAATATAGCTTGTTATACTCCACAGTATTGTTGTAGTGCCTTTGGATATTGTGGAGTCAGTAGCCAGTTCTGTGTGGGTTGCCAATATGGTTTTGGACGATGCCCGCAGTTATGTGAACCCTCAAAACTCTGGTAATGTTGGGAAGGCTACATTTTCTTTTGCAATATTTGGATCAATCGTAGCATTATTGTTTTGTGTCCTTCAATGTTGCCAAATGTGGAAAACGAGGCGTAAATGATTATTGGTTTAGATCATTTAGACCTTGGATAATTTTTTCTGTAAAGTTATAGGGAGATGTTGCTCACTGGACACATTGAAACACAGGAATCACTACAAGCAGAGGCCTCGTTTCTCACTCAGAAGGATCCTGTTCATTGTCTTTCTTTACTGTACACGCTTGTCCTACGTGACGAATCGCACTCAGACACCAAGTCCAACCAAAAAATTGGTGAGTGCAAAGTGGCGCCGTTTGACTAATAGAGGAAGTGAAAAGCGACGCCTTCTCCTTGTAGTGAATCGAAATCTCGACATTGATGAGAAACTGCCACATTGACATTGATGTGAAAATTGATGGTTACCTTTCGTCTATAATGTTGTTGTTGTATTGTTGCTAGAACATGTGTTGCCATTAGACGGGTGTTCTTTCTTTAACCCCTAACTGCCTGAGCGACCAAATATGGTCGTCCGAAAATTTCAGCTCAAATCTGTGAGGGCAGTTTAATTCCCTTGACCGGTTTAAATTTTTTTACGGGCAGTACTAAGAGTTAAATTTTAGATTTTTTAATTTTCAACCAAAAAAGGTAGTTTTATAATTTTAGGGAGACACTGAAAGACACTTATGTCTCAACCCCTAACTGCCTAACCGACCATATTTGGTCCATCAGAATTTCAAGATTATCAAAATTTCAGCCAACTTTAAATGTCCATATCTTATGCAAAAATAACAATTTTTGAGCGTGATTTTTTTCCCCTTGTAGATATTCAAATTGATCAACCTTTCCAAATAAAAGACTTTAAAAAATATTTATTGATATCCTCTAAAGCCCTCAAAGTGACAGTATCTCAAATTGTCACAAATTTAAAAGTTTCCTCGGAATGAAATCTTTAGGTTTTTTATCAAATAAGATTAGCTCTAACATGAACAAGGTAACCACCATGTAAAACCAATGTTTTTGACCTATCATACTTGATTCCAAGTCAAAATGACTAAACGTGCATTTTTTATGAATTTTCAAAGATAATTCTTATAAATTGATTATTAAATAATTCATAGCATTTTTCCAAAATTAAATTGTATGGATGTTGTCTTATTGTTGTGCTCTACATATATTTAAGGTTTGCAAGTCATAAAAGTTGAGTACGATGAACATTATAACATGTTTAGTTTTTTAAGAAAACCGTTGGGCACTTAGGGGTTAAGCTCCATGAGACCATGATATTCTTCATTCATGTCATTGATGATTTTTGTTCTTCGTCAATCCAAAGTACTATTAAAGTGGCTTCTTTACAACTAAATTTGGAATCTCATTAGGCAAGCGTTGTGCCTTAAGAAGTGTGTTGGACTTGTAGCGGAGAGTTTGGTAGTCATCATAGGCTTTCTTGATTGTCTCAATAGAAGTAAGCAGCTGGTATTATATGATTAGCAATTCTCAGCTAGATTTTAAATCATTAATCTAAGCATTTTTGTGACATGTTTGTGCCATATTGTACATAAGGGAAACTACACTTTTTTATTTGTGATCCGTTGGCCACTCTATGACGTGATAGATGTAGTTGTATTTGATTAGCATGCATGTATGTTATGTAGGTCTAGGAGTATGTCTTTATTGTCATGGAAGTTCTCGAGCGTGAAGAATGCATCCCAAACAAAGTTATTAATTATCTTATTCAAGATGGCTCACCATGACCTACATGCATACAAAAGTGTGAACTTCATGTATGATTATAGTAACCACACCTAATTACAACATTTTAAGTTTTGAGCATAGTTTCTATTATTATAATGATCAAATTTTGAACATTCTTGTTAGTTAATCAAAGGGAGTCCCAACACACTAAAGAATGCATAATCACTAGTAGAAAAGGTGGCACTACCGAGGGAGATGTCCAAGCAAGTAGTGCCCAATTCCACGCATGCATAGTGATTTTGCTTGGGCATCTCTCTGAGGAGCGCCACCTTTTCTACTAGCGAATGGACAAAAGAACACAAGAAATGTACAGTACATAGTATTCTTGCCCTCTTGTGAGTACCATTCTTTTAGAGTGAATGTAATACTTAGCAGTTTCTTATCTAAGAGGGCTATTATATTAAAGAGAAATGTGGAGGCTTAAAGGAGAGACAAAGTAGAAATCATTAAAAGAACTATTCATTTATGTGATTAAAGAACATTTATGTTATATAAACTCAACATTTACATTCTTGTAATTTCAATTTTGTGTATTGATGTGTCTAAACTCAATTTTGAAACAAATTGGTTCAAATCACAAGTGATATTTCATTATTAAAAAAACTAGAATGACATTAGTTTTTCCAACATTTCAAATTTCAAAGTCAATAAATATATGCAAATATTAGAAGGGAGTATACTATATTATATTAGATATTGAAAAGTACTATTCATTTATGTAATTATTTGATGCTAGTATTCTTTTATAGCATTGAATATTCAAAACTATATTTTATTTGAATAGTCTCATTTTTTATAAAATCCATTAAAAATTTACAATTGAAGCATCATTGAGACATTGAAAAGGCCTAATATTATATACCATTGGATTCTCCTACCCCATTTTTAACAAGGATTGGAATGATATATTTTATCATGCATGCATATAGCTAACCACTCTCTTGGCAAAAGGAGAGTCCATATTGGCAAAAACATTCTCAAACTATTTCCACAAAATTTCAACATTTGTTTTGAAATTTCTTAGGGCTTTGAATAATCTCAAAAATGCTGCTCTTCAGTTCTAACAAGAGGCTCCTTCCTTTCTGTATTCTGGTTGACTTGATAGAATTCTTGAGCACATTTTCTTGTACCTCTGCTTGAAATCATGCATTTACTTGTTGAAGAAATAGTAATTAAAGCAAAAAAGGACATCATTTATTTAAAAAGTCACTATTCAAGCTACTTATCAAACTTGGCATTAGAACGTATCAGTGTTTTTTTTTTTTTGCTTTCTTAGCGATTTTTAGCTTCTGGCAGCTGCTGCCAGAAGTTAAAAATCGCCAGAAAAAAAAACACTGGAACGTATGGGTTAACCCTTAAGCGTCCATGCTATAATTACTTAGCCAAACCTCATCAATTTCTCACACATTAAAATATATTATTATTTTTTTGATAATATTCTCATATAAGTTATTGTTAAACTCATTTACCCAAATTTTTTCATAATTATGTAAGAGAAAATGAATTTTAAAATATTTTTCAAAGATTTTTCTTGTAAAAATCATAGCAATTACAAAAATGCTTAAAATAGTATGAAAATTTTAGAGAAAATGTAAATAATAGTGATGAACAACAAGGTGTAGGTAGCATGCTTCTTGAGTTTACGTAAAAAGAAATCCAAAAAAAATAAAAAAAATTGCAGTTGAATTAACCGAAAACAAAGAGGGCTCTGTATTTAATCTATGCAGAGTCAACAATCTTGTATTATAGATTTTTGACACGACTTACACATGAATAGTCCCTTGGTCCCTTCATGAATAGAACCATAGGCTTGGGGGAACTTGTCGGAACTCTCGTCTAGCGTTGAAGAGGTCACAAGTTCTAATCCTATGGACGATGCAAGGTCTTGCTTTAGATTATTCTCCAACTCACCACAGACTAGTTCTTCCGTCTTTTTGAACTGAAAACAAGTAAGGTGAGTATGAGATGAGTTTCAACTTTGAGACACTCTTTTCAGTTAACTCTAATGTATGCTCAAATTTTAGGGTTTTGAGCTTTAAAGTGTTGTGAAAAGCGCAATTTTAATATTTTTTTAAGAATGGTACATTGGAATAGAAAGTAGAAGATAGCCACCACACTTTATTGGTTGGGACCATTTTCATTTGAAATTAGGAACTAGGTGAAAATCAACGTTTGACTGAAAAACGATCAAATATGGCCCCACAGGGCTCCTGGGACGCGTACAGGTTAATAGTGCAAGTTATCCTTTGGACGGGTGCACAGAATACAAACCACAAGACGAGATACTTGCTACCAGCAAATCCGAACAGTTTCTGAGAGTAGTGTAGTTTAAATTAGAAGTTGGAATATTACAAGTTCTATGGTAGGTGTATTCCAGAAGGTCCAGTGTTTGCAGCACCATGTTGGGCTCTTTGAGATTCATCTTTGTAGAGAACTTTGAGAGCCTTCTTGGCCGCCCTAGCGTCCCTTCTCTCTTCCTTCACTGCTGCCTGTACCAACAAACACAGCACTATCAGGAATTCATGCACTGCATCAGGCTTCAGCTCAAAACACAAGGAAAGCCTTGAAGAACAAAAGCGGGAGGGGCGGAATGCATAAAAACACGGAGGAAATGGGACATACTTTTCGAGCTTTCCGCTGCTCTGGAGTTTCTCCAGCACGGGATACAACAGGCTTTGGCTTAGTTTCGGAGTCCACTAAATTCTTCAGTTGCTTGGCTTTCTCTGCTTGAGGTCGCAGAGGAAGGAAATCTGTGGGTAAGCTCTGCTTCCCCCGAAGCTTGATGATTCCACCGCTTGCTTCTTTATCCTCTAGCACCTTCCCCAAAGAAGGGGCCTTACGCCGAGGCTTACTTGGAGCAGAAATCTTACCAGGGTGGTTATCCAAATTTGATAGTGTTGACACCACCGTCTCACAATCCCAATTGCTACGCTCGTCTTCACTCTCTACCTCTATAATCACTAACCCGTCGTCCTCTGACTCGGCACTAACTGCATCTTCCTCAACTTGGGACCTATGTTCCACTATTAACCTACTTTCGTTAACTTTAGCCGAAGTACTGTCTCCTTTCTTCGACACACCCAAGGCTCCAGAGCTTGCAGCAGTTTCCCTTTCAATCTCAGCAGGAGTCATATACTTATCACCAAAAACCTTGGGGTCACTCAAAAACTCAGACAGCACGTCATCAAACTGAGAGATATCGGCGTGACCTCTGGCTTCTGGGTCCAACTCTTCATCAAACTCGTCTTCATCGTCATCATACTCTCGTAGCGCAAGCTATATGCATCAACCACAATAATGTAAGCCAAGAATACCCGTCATATTGAAGAAGGTATACAACTTGTACTCCAGCACCTACAATGATTCAGCTTGAGTGGAGAACAACAATCGACCAATAAAACCTCCCCAGCTGCTAATGATACAACCCGATCTGGAATTACTTTGTCTACGTTTAACCCCTAAGAACAAGTTAAGCCTCATGGTTTTTCAAGCAGTTTTAAGGACGTCGTATGGAGACTTTCTTTCATCCGATTTTATTTATTTTTGACCAATACAGTTTACCCTCCATACAATAATACTCGATATTATTGTTTCAAACCATACACAAGTGACAAGTCATTTCTGTGACTAATCCATGAGTGCCACCTTGAAGTTAGAGCTTCCCAAACATGTCATAATAGAGAAGGACAACTGCACATGCAATGTTCTCCACCGATGCTGGTGATACAAAATTTGACCTCATCTGAATTATAGTTTTCTAAATATGATCAGTTTAAAACCACGAATCTGATGAATCTCAGGAATGACCCACCTTTTCAAATTGCTCGTCCAGCAGTCGACTGGGCCTTGGTCGATCAGTCCCGGCTACTGAATGGACGTCCGAATCCGCGTCTGAGAACTCCTCTTCGTCTTCGTCCTCTTCAAGTACGCTGCTCTCAAGTCTGAAATTTCTATTTCTCAGGGCTGTGCTATCCGGAGCTTGAAACTCCTGAGAGGTCGAGCCCTCTGGATTGTTGTTAGCAAACACTACGAAGTCATCCTCGAGTTCATCAGCAGAATCGAATTCCGAACCCTCACTGTTATCAAGTACAGCAGCCACTTCGGGGTCCAATCCGTGCTCCACATATGCAGGGCGCTTCACCATGTGAGTGCTCGACCCCACAGTCTCAATGATCTTCTTGTCGTTGGGTTCTTCTACTAGTTGCACTGCTACCTTCGAAGCATCAAAGACCTGTCACCAAAGGCACAATCAACACCTTTTGAAAACCGAACAATCAAACATGACCTTACTGACGACAACTCGATTATTCAAAGTTCATGCACAAGAAGAGCGACCTGCATATGCATCCTGAGTTTCTCCAAAGCTCGTCGGAAAGTACGGCAGAGGATACTAAAACCGTTAGGAACCTGATCCCGTCTCCTATACTGATCCACATCAATTCATCTATCCATACACTTGCTATCTATCTATCGACTAGCAAGTGGTGTAAGCATGACTTGACTATATGTCTATGGCCACTAATCTTTGAATGGAAATGGGATTTTCTACTATCCCTCCAATAGTGGTCTCCAACCTCCCACTTTGAAATTGCATAAAAAATTCATACATGGAGATAAAAACTTGACATCAGTAAATTTGGCTCGTGTATCCAAAGTGATCTCTCCACAGCTCTGGTGATCTCCCTACATATTTTACAACACTAAAATAGTACCTTCTACCTTAGACTACCAACATTCCAAAGACATCTCAAGGTGTCAACTACAAATTTTTCTCGGAGGTGATACCCGCTCATAAAAAGTCCATAGACAGACAATGATCCACTGGAGGTAGTTATCTAGAAATGAAAAGCTATTGGTAGGTGTGAAGAGGCTCCTTAAACCCCAGAGAGAAGCGTAACCAGCCTGAAACCCTTCTTCGGAATCTTGAACTAAAAAAATCGGCAAATGAAAACACAATTCAAGTTTCCAGTAAAACACGACGGAATGTTGTGACGACTGTATTGCTCGTCTCTAGTCCATAATCACACAATTCAATAAAAGACTAGAGGTATCTGCAACTAGCTCGAGCACAAGAGGCTATGTTCTTATACCTCTATCTTGCATTTTAAGTAGAAACATCCTCAAACTTTCTCACATTCACTGAAGGAAAATCACTCTGTTTGTCTATTTGTGTTGCTTTGTGATCACTATGTATCAATGTCTTACATTTACAAAATTGATAAAAAGCAAAGGAGGAATTTACGAGGCGTACCTTCACGTCTGCGCGAAGTCGTTCGGGCTTGGGACGGGAGGTGGGCACAAACGATCCGCCCACGCCCGACACGCCGATTTTGCGCATGTGCTGCATGTAATCGTACCCATCATCGGGAAAACCTAATTCGACGAGCTCCTGCCTCACGTGGTCCGGAAGCGGCCCCTTGTGCGCAGCCCTGGAAGCCGTGGACCTCAGAGAGGACCTTGACACCACGGACCTCCGGGACCGCACTGATTTTACCTCGTCGTCCTCGTCCGCGTCCGCGAACACCGACGACTCGTCCTCCACCTCGCCCTCGTCGGTCTCGTACCCGTAGTCGGGATTGCTGCGTGGATCCTCCTCGGAGAATCCCGGCACCGGCTTGAACCCGCCGTCCACGCGAGTGAAGACACGAGCCGCGACATCGTCGTCCGCGCCCTCCGTGTCTCTGTGCATCAGCACAAACGTCGCGGATTTCTTCTTGTCCAAAAACTTCTTCTTCCCCATTGCGATTCCGTGGCTTTAGTACACCGCCTACAACAATTAGAGCCCTTTTTCAGTTAGCTGAAATAGACTGAGGCTCGCAATTGTACAGCAAGCGTCGGGGAAAACGCAACAATTAAAAGCGTTTTGGCGTTGCTTCGAACTGACAAGTGCGCACGGAAATTGACAAGAGTGCAAAGAACAAGGCAATCATACCGAGGGATGCGAATTGCGAGAGTAAGGAAGTTGAGCAACGGCGATGGTGATGCGGGGCGAGGAGTTTCGAATGCAACAACAACGAAACCGGAAAGTTTGGGGTTTTGCTAAAACCCTAACCCTAATCTGTTCCTAACTCTGGAGATGAGGATTGCCCATACTAAATGGAATGAACAGTGCCCCTCCTTAATATCACCTTCTATAATACTCTTGTAGAATATTCAATCAATATCCTTTTTCTGCTCCGTTTGTTGGCTCTGACCGTAGGGAAGAGGCATTGCAGGGACACTCATTTTTTGGGCTAAATATCGTTGTAGCAAATATATTCCGTCCATGCTACCACTGAAAATGTATTTTCGTCCTTCATCATTCTTGTCCTTCACTTATTCTATTCTAGTTAGAGCTCCTCGTAGCATAGCTGGTTGTTTCATTGGTGCCACCTCATAATATTCAATAGCATGTGTTGGATATGCCTTTTAGCTTCATCCAACAAGATAAGAAAAAATTTCTAGATTTATTTAGAGTGATGTTAGAAAATAATTATATATGGGTGGATTGGACCGGCCAGTTCCATTTAGAATTAATCATAACCACAACTTTTTATTTTTATAACTCTTTAAACCAACCAATTCCATTTAGAATCAACCATAATTTTCTTATTTTCGTATTATAAAGTTAAATTTATTTATTATTTATTTATTTGTAAAAAAAATTAATTGTAAAAATCTTTAAATAAATCTAGAGCTCCTTTCCCCTGCCATGGGATTCTAGTTGTTGTCTAGATTTATTTAAACTATTGCTAGAAAATAATTATTTGTATATTTATATATATGCATGGGTGGACTGGCCAATTCTATCTAGAATTAATCATAACCACAATCTTTTATTTTTATAACCCTTTCTAACTGGCCAATTTTGTTTAGAATCAACCATAACCTTTTATTTTTATATTATAAATATTATAAATATTTATTTATTTGTAAAAAAATTAATTGTAAAAATCTCTGGATAAATTTAGAGCTCCCTTCTCTTACCACGAGGTTCTAGTTGTCAAAAAAGCACCCGGACTATTCCATCATATATATATATATATATACCATGGGTGAACCGGCCAATCCCATCTTGCATTAATCATAACCATAACCTTTTATTTTATAAACCCTTTATAACCGGCCAATTCTGCTTAAAATCAGCCTTAAATTTTTGTTTTTACATTATAAAGTTTTATTTATTTATTTGTAAACTTTTAATTTTAAAAATCTCTAAATAAATCTAGAGTTCCTTTCCCCAGTCACGGGGTTTTGGTGGATGAACAATAGATGGGGAGGAAATGAGAGGGTGGACACATGGGATACATATGATACATCAACGTTTTTCAAGAAAATGGCCTAGTTACATTACTCCCTTGCTTGCAAATGAGAGGATGGACACATGTAGTACTCACTTACAACTGTAGGTTCCCAATACTTGCAACTTCCTGTAAACAAGGATAGCTACTAGTTTACTTTGTCCAAAAATGCAACATGTGTTGCAGATTTGCTTGGAGCTAAGGCAAAACAAGCTCTGCTACTAAATTTTATGTTGTTTGAGAAAATGAAAATTTGCAGAAATATCCCTGGATGGATATTGACGAGAGAGGGCATGAAGGTTGGAAAATTATTTCCGCAGCTATAGAATTTGTTGAACTTCTATATATCGAAATGAGAAGCATATTGTTCAGCAAGCGTGTCGTTTGACACACACACTCAATTTACGCTCCAATTGGCTAACTACAATCAAGGGTACTCGATTTTTCAGGCCCGATCGGTATGTGATATCTTGCCATAGAATTTTGTAGTATTTTTTCCCTTGCAAAAAGGTACATGACAGATGAAACACGTGGATGAAATTTGTACATTGTTCAAAAAATGAACAGTTGAGCAGTTAAGGGTTAACCCCTAAAGGACCAACCGTTCATTTTTTGGACCAAGAACAGATTTCATCCACATTTTTTCATCCGTCATGCACTTTTTGCAAAAAAAAAAGAAATACAAAAAAATATTATGGCAAGATAGCTTCATGCATGTGTGATCCGATTAGAAAGGGGATGATTTGTGAAACTTTTATGCCTCATTTCATGTTGTAGTGATTCATCAAAAATTTCAAAGATTTTAGTCTAAATGTGCTTGTGAAAGAATAAACTCATAAAAATAAGCAACCAAAAAATCTCCAAAAATCACTACACTTAGAGTTTTACATTTCAACTCATCACAACAAATTTCATCCACAAATTGTCAATATCTTATTCATAATTGAATTCCAAAATATTTTTTGAATTTCAAGTTTCAAAATTTATACAAAATATTGGTGATAGCAATCGCAGATCTAACCATATGGATAGAATCTAAAATTTATAATGTACAACTTATATTCATACATAAAGTTCAAAATATCCCTCTTGGTTGCATTTTATGATGCATCTTTGCAAAATCGTTGAATTTGGAGAGGGGGAGGACATTTAGGGGTTAATTGGAGGTGGCACACTGGTCAACTGTATTCCGTAAAAGGACAAGCCAGTTTGCTAAAATTCTCTTTTTAACCCCTGAACGTACTAAGTAGGGTGTCCTTAGAATTGACAATTTGAGAAAAATCATCATAAAGTACTATTTAGAAGAATATTTTGAAATTAATGTACAAAAGAAAGTTCTAGATTTTGAATTTTAGATTCCATCTGTACAATTCAATTCACCAATATTTTGTTATAAAATTTGAAAGTTAAAATTAAAAATTCCTTTTCAATTTGATTACAAACAAAACATTGTTTCTTTTAAAGTAAAATTTGTTAGAATCTACACATCTAGAAAGGTTGTTTTGTTTTGTTTTGTTACATTGAGATCTCTCCAATTGTGTGTCCGGCGGTCACGTTCTTGGTACCATCAGAAAGCTCTCAAGGAGGAGGGGTGCACGAAAGTTGGTTTCGTGGAGTTTCGGCCTACAATGCAGAAGTTATAGATTTTTAAACAAAATGCATCACTATAAATTGAATTAAATTATAAAAAATGGATTTTGGGGTTTTTGATGTCATTCTTCGCATTGTTGGAAAGCTCTCGATGAGTAGGGGTGCACGAAAGCTGTTTCGTAGTTTTTGGACTTACAGTGTGAAAGTTATGGATTTTAATTAAATTTTGTCACTATAATTTGAATTAAATTATGAATTTATTATTTAAAAAACAAAAGAAAAAACATAAGCAGGATGAACACGGGGAACACACGGAAACACCAGAAACATCGGGAACAAAGGGAACACACAGATACACGAGGAAATGCACAAGTACATGCGGAACGTGGGAAACGCAAGGGTACATGGGGAACGTACAAGTACACAAGGAGAACAAAGGACATGTGTAACACATGGAACTTCTTGGCAAACGACATAGGGCCATACTAGAGGATTTGAAATGAAATACTCTTAATGTGGTGATTCTTGGAAATTTTTGTGCTAATTAAATCTATGACCTCATTTTTGCAAGGCCACTTTTGAACTGCAGTCAATGCCATTTTGGCTTGGTCAACAACTTGATATACTTCTACATTTGGAAGGGCTAAAAAGAAGCAATAAAATATAGTTTTGATTTTTTATGAAAAAATTGACGGTCTCTCGATCATAGTTTGGGTTTCCATTCCTGTCCAATCCAAACTTCCTTCGAGAGTCCGTCGCCTTGGTCAAAAAGTGTTGCCATGAGAGGCATTTTGGAGGGGACGACCTTTGGACTTTGGGGTGTAGTGTAAAGGGTCGAGAGACCAAATTCTTGGTTTCTTGCAATCTGATTGGTGGAAATCGGCGGGGCCTCCATAGTGTGAAGCGGCCCTGAGATGTGCACAAAATTCCACGGTGTAGGGTTTAGAGACCCTACGACCGTGCGGGAGTAAAAATTAGGGTTAGGGTTGCGAGTTCGGATTCTGGTGGAGACTGTGGCGCATTCATGCATTTGAAATGTGCTAGTATGATCGAGTTGCAGAAGGGGAATTTTCCTGCGTAGAGATGGCGCAGAGAGAGCGGCGATTGAAGCCCAACATTTTGATCACGGGCACACCAGGAACGGGGAAGACCTCGACCTGCTCGTTGCTGGCGGACGCGACGGGGATCAAGCACATCAACGTCGGGGATTTGGTGAAGTCGAAGTCGCTTCACGACGGATGGGACGATGAGCTCGAGTGCTTCATCCTGAACGATGATTTGGTGAGAATCTCGGCCTTCGTGTATTTTAATTTTGTTTTTTTAAACAAATGCAACAGGATTTCATTGCAAAGGAATTAGAAAAAAAACCGCCCCAGCCACAAGTGCCCTCCTCCGTGTATTGTTGGGAGCTTTTTTTTTCCGATGATTTGGTGAGAATCTCGGGCTCGGCGTAATATTGTTCGGAGCTTTTTGTGTTTCTTAGAGGATTTTGATGTAACTTTCAAATTGAACGATTGACAAGCAGCTTATCGATGAGATGGAGGAAATGGTGAAAGAAGGTGGCAATCTTGTAGACTACCACAGCTGCGATATTTTCCCGGAACGTTGGTTTGACGCTGTCGTGGTTTTGCGAACTGACAACGGTGTGCTGTACGAACGCCTCACTAACAGGTCAGTGTGTTTACTTGACCTAATTTAGAAGGGGCTTTTGGAGATGTTTTGTTGCGCACTCTTTCATTTTCGGTTTTTGTTGTTCAATACATTACTCGAATACGTTTTTATCAGGATGGCATAGAATTGCAGCCATGAGCTTCTCTGTAGCAATGTTAACCCTTAATGGACGCAGAAAGCCCCATGGGCTTTTTGGTATTTTGGGAGAATCATGTTCATAATTTCTACTATGTTGAACCAAATTCTATTCCATCAAACCGAATTTTATTCCGTTGAACCAAAGTCTATTCCGTTGAACCAAATGGGGTTTTAAAATGCCAAACCAAGCATCTCTAGAATAGGACCAAAGTAAATTAAAAAGAGAATCAGGAAATGCATGTCAGGTTAAGTGTTGCTTCTCCTGAACTCATTTAGTTGTACATCTCAAAAGATAGATCCATAGAGTTTATTAATGATAGGTTATTGTTAATCTGTTAGATAAAGTTTAAGATAATGTTAATTTTTTTTGTCAAAGTTAATGTTGACCCAAAAGTTTATAATGTAGATTCAAGTTAATGTCAAAAGGGGTGTCAAAGTGCAAGTATTTGTCCCAGGTGTCGTGCGCTTTGCAACAAGCTTTTGTAATGAGCTTTCGAGCAAGGACGGCTTGCGTCTCTCCTTAACGTGTGAGAGTCTTGCAATTCTAAACGTGGATGATGGGAGGCAATACATCAAAACTGCGTAGGAGAGTCTCACCGCTGACACCCCTAATGACACTAACATTAAGTCAACACCATTTGCGTTACACTAACATTAACTGATTGTGAGGACTATATGAATCTCATACATTAAGAGCTTTGTTGATAAGCGGGCTGTCAACTTCGCATTAAGGTTTCTATGTGCGTTGGGTTCCGTAAATGCTATGAAGCTTTGCAGTGATACCGATATCCCTTTTTCTAATCTTTTGTTGAAATGTTGGATGGGCAGAGGTTACACGGGTCCCAAACTTCAAAACAATATGGAATGTGAAATATTCCAAGTACTTTTGGAGGAGGCGCGTGAAAGTTATCCACAAGAATTAGTGCGAGCCTTGCCCAGCAACACTATTGAAGACATAAGCAACAACGTGGAGATTCTTGGTAACTGGATCAGAGCGTGGTCACCACCTGCATCTTAACTCAAGCCCGAGCTTACTGTACATTAGCGATTCATAACCGTTTAGAATATCTGATGAGCTATCTGTCACTTACATCTCCAGTGAGTATTTTTCCACTTGGTGCAGATTGTGGACCCTTGTACCTGCAGAATTAACAATTTTGGATAGAAATAAGAAATTAGTCTGTTAGTAGGAAACTAATTATGTGGCCTTTGGAGGAGAGCTGCACTCAGGCTTTCTGAACTGGAACCTCAAGGTCTTCTCTAGGTTGACGAGCCAAAAGGACAATGGGGCAATGAAAGACCGTTCATCATCTGCTTGAGCTTATTCAGCTCTGGGTTTTATTCGATCAAACTTAGAAGCTTTGGACGGTGCCATTACAGCGTTGCTTTGCACACCAACTTGCTTTTCACAGCTCTCTGAATTTCACAATCGTCTCTATGTGCCAGTTCAGTAATAGTCGATACCGTTTTGCTTATAATCGAAAAGATAGTGCCAGTTCAGTAATACTCAAAAACATTTTGACATGGATGCTTAACCCCTAAAGGACCAGGACCGTATTCTCACAAAAAACCATGAAAAACGCAGCATTTGGAAGTTGCAGAAGAAATCATATGTTTTTTATTTTTTTCATCATTTAACCGTAAGATCTAATACCCAACTTGAATTTTCATGTGAGCACAAAATTTGAGAGCAAAATGACCATTAGATTCTTAGATTATAAGGATCAAAGTTGCAAAAGAAGATTTTTTGGGGTTCAATCCGGTGACAAATTTGAACTTTAGAAATTAATATCTTCTTTTTGAATGGGTTAGAAATTCATTGAATGGCAAGGCCATGTTAACAATTGAGTTAAGTCTTCAAATATAAAATCTTGTAAGAAAAAAGCTCATATTAGTTTTTTCATAAAACAATTACTAGAAGTGGGTACAAAGTGAAAGGAAAAAGAAAATCATTAATAAGTTTGACATGGAATTGTAAAATGTCAATCTTAACGGTGAGAATGTTGTACTTGGAAATCTTCACCCAGTGCCTTTTATTTCATTAAAAAATATTGAAAATTGAGTTTAGAAATGAGCTTCAAAGTTTTTTTGTCTAAACTGCCCAAAAAACAGATCTCCTCATAACTATTATCCCATTGCTCAAAATGGGTAGATTTAAAGCTTCATTTGTAGATAAAGATCAACCAACCATGAATCAAAAAAGAAATTTTGAAAAAGAGTAAAAAATAAAAAAAATCTTGCTGCCCGATCTCGCTTCAAAAACTTCAAATGCTTATAACTTTTGCAACACTTATCGGAATGACATGAAACGAAGTGCGACATGTAGAGTGTAGTTTTTGGAAGCTACACTGAAATTTTTATTGAAAATTTTAAAAGTATGAGGTCCCTAGAGGCTGCCCAAAAAGTGGAACGACCAGAATATGGTAGCTCAAAAATTTAGGGGTTAACCCTTTAACCCCTAACCGCCCAACCATGCATATTTTGCATGATGTACGGATTTGAACTCCGATTTCTCATCCATCGTGCACTTTTTGCAATGTGGATTTTTTACTGAAACTTTTATGGGAAGTTAGCTTCGTGCATGTGTGATCCGATTAGAAAGGGGATGATTTGTGAAATTTTTATGCCTCATTTCATGTTGTAGTGTTCCACCCAAAATTTCAAAGATTTTAGTCTAAAAGTGCTCTTGAAAAAGTCAACTACTAAAATTAAGCAACCAAAAAATCTCCAAAAATCACTACACTTAGAGTATTACATTTCAACCCATCCCAAAAAATTTCATTATTAGATTGTCAATATCTTATTCGTAATCATATTACAAAAGAGCTCTATATTTTAAGTTTGAAAATTTATA
Organism: Pohlia nutans; assembly: GCA_022496805.1. Lineage (NCBI taxonomy): Eukaryota > Viridiplantae > Streptophyta > Bryopsida > Bryales > Mniaceae > Pohlia > Pohlia nutans. The sequence continues at coordinate 39,663,002 of CM040085.1, forward strand.
CACAAATATTGGTGATAGCAATTGCAAATCTAACCATATGGATAGAATCTAAAATGCATAATGTACAACTTTTATTCATCCATCAAGTTGAAAATATCCCTCTTAGTTGCATTTTATAATGCATCTTTGAAAAACTGCCAAATCTGAAAAGGGTGAGAACGTTTAGGGGTTAACGCCCCGATTCAACACTGATTTCGAAGATGCGTTATAAAATGATTGATGAATAACAAAAATGGAGTTGATTTACAAAGCTAAGTTGTAAATGTCAATGTGAAGATCACATCTCTACAATTGGATTTATCAAAAAAAAAAAATAATAATAATAATAAAATTTTCAAGTTTTTCTTTTGAAATTCAATTAAAAATCTCAAATTAACAATTTAAAAAAGATAATTATTGTAATGAATTTGGAGTAACATGCACTACGAGATGGTACGATTTCCATTATTTGATTCTATTTATTTTGGAAAATCATGTTTAAGGGCTCACTTTTTGAACTAAGAATGAAACTTGACATAAAATAATTCAATCATTTATAAAAAAATCACGATATTTTATTTTGAAGATCCATATTATACAATTGATAGTCAACTAGCAGAAGAATCAAGAGAATTTGAATGGATGAAAATTGTCAATGTATGTAGTCAAGACAACAATTTGAATCTGTTCATTGTTCACTATATGGACGCAGGCGTGTCAAAGGGTTAATCCAACCATATAATATGCTAAATTACTATACAAAATACATTTTCCAAAATTAGACTATTGAAATGTAATAAGAAAATAATGCCAAAATTGTTGGGAAAGGTGTAGTACAAGGGTAGTATTGCTACATTTCAGATGAATGTACATGTTGTGAATGAATAAATCATCATATTTCATCCATATTTCACATGTTTCATGCAAATTATGAATGTAAGTCGCTTCATTGTTTCTTTGAAGATCGCGACTTGCAAATTGCATTATCTAAAAATATTGAAAAGAAATCACTAGTAACAATGTTCATTTGTATGTCAACTTTAAAAAATAAATGTGTATGTTTTTAATAGTAGATTTTTATAGATGCCTGAAAACCTAGCTTGTTGGTTGGAGTTGTATTTGCATTTGCAAATGAATACCATTCCCACTTAGAACATCTCTTGCAACTGGTTAAACCCGCCCCACCAACGCCTTCCCCGTCATGCCGCGAAGGGTAGAGCCATTTGCAATCCCCAACAGCTTGGTAAAAGAAAATTTAGTGTCCCAGGGCCTTCATTCTTTGTCTTTTGATCGGCATAATTATATCGTCGTTTCACCGTGGCAATTCACCAGCCCCAGAGCTGGCCTCAAATGCTTTTGTTGACCTTTCTTTCAACACTTGTTTGCAACTCTTGGTCCTTGACGTGAAACTCTTGCCACATCCACCAAAGGATGCCACAATGGTCACATGTAAAACCTCTGCAGGCTCCGGTTCCGTGTGAGACCTGATTTGCCTGGGTAACGGGGCCTTTCGTCGGAGCTGCATGGCTTCTTTGAGCCTTTTTTATGGTCTTTGTGTCTCGCTCGCCAAACCACCCTTCTATGGGTTTCCTATGGGCGGAAACAACCGGGTGACAAGAAATGCTCTTAGCAGGTTCAATGCATGCCCGTAGAATGATTTAATCTTTTGAAAGGTTTCATTTTGACAAATGCCGCATTTTATGAGTATTCTTCAATTTTCTTTAGGAAAAATAAAGACAAAAAGAGTAGTGTAAAATTCGTTGCTTATCTCCTACACGAAAAAAATTCCACATATTTTCTAATATAATTACCACTTCACCCACTTGAGATAAAATTGTACTAGGAAAGATAAAAATTTGGAATCAAATTGTCAACCAAATGAAACTAATATAGTTAACCATCCGTCAAATTTCAAAATGACATCGAGACTATTTTCTTTATTACAGTCTGTATCCTCTATGCAATGAAACTTCATAATATAATGATATTATTATTTCAAGCAACATACATGTAACAAGTCATTTTTGTGACTATACGTGTCTGCCACCTTGAAGTTAGGACTTCCCAAACATCTCATAATAGAAAGGGACAATTGTATGTTAGTGTATCAATATTTGATTTGCAAATGGGACTTATGTGTAAGTTGCCTTGGTACGGGGAGGGCGAACTAACCCCCACACTTGTACTAAAGGTAAAAAAACTAAAACAAAAGTTGGCCCCTATTTTTGGACATGGTGAGTGGTCCTAAACAAAATTCGGGGGTTACAGACCCCAAATATACAATTCAAATTTCCAGAAAAAACACCTAGGTCCCAAAATGAGAAAACTAGAAAAATGACTACTAAGAGTGTGGGGGGTTGGTTCGCCTTCCCCCTTCGTACCTGAGGAGAACTGCTCACGCACGCACTCCAGGACGGTTCCGAAGGTGGAACTGTCGTGCGGGCCAACCTAGCGATTTCACGGAGTCTTGCTGCACTGGCATGCAATTTGCAACGGCGCCAGATGATCGATCACTGGGAGGCAACAAGCGAGGCGTGGGGCGAGTTCGCCACAGCGCAGTTGAGTCGGATCTCGCCTTGATCGCCAGTGAGGGGCTGGATGTTGCCCATCTTGATGGTGCTCAGCGCAAACTGCAGGTCGAAAGCGAACGGCGTGAAAGCAAACTCCGCCACCAGCGGCGTGTTGATGAGGCCCGGCGTGCTCCACAGAACCTGGTCGCTGCGCAGAATGCCCTCGCCCCGGAGCAGATTCTGGTAGTACTTGTTGTCGAACGTGTCCGGCGTCGTGAGGTCCAAGTTCGTCACTTTGAATGGGTCCACATTTGGTGGACAAACCTTGGCGTTGTTCTCACGGAACAGAGCGTTCGTGTCGTTGTCAGTCAAGAACAGCTGCACGATCCTGCATGAGACTCTACCGATTGTATGCGCACCTGCACGTCGATAACCAAACTGCACTGTCTGAGATCGATCGAAACTCACTCACAGCCGGTCACTTCATTACATGCACATGAATTGAATTAATGCTATGAAGTTATATATCAGGTAACGTGAAAGTAGAGTCCTAAATTTCTAATCCTAATTTCATGCCATAGCTGCCGAACCTGAGAGAGCAACGAGATCCACTTCATTCAGGCCCACTGCTTCAAATTTCTGCTTCAATTCAGGGTAGAGTAAAGTTGGCCCAGGCAGAAATTCGTTGGCAGCTGATATATTCGCCGTGAGGCTGTCGCGGCGGCCGAAGAACACTGGATACCCGGGAGACAACCCGACCTTGACAAAATTCACCCACACAGAGAACTAGTAAACCTCATGAACTCGTCAACTGGATCTGCAAGGTGTAACTATTCTAATTTACAAAAATGCACCGTGATTTCTATTCAAACCAAGTGCAACGACTTCACAGGGAGAGATAAAAGACATGGAGTTTCATATGGGAAGTGGGACAAAAACCCCACAATTGTAACTTTCCTGGGATGATTGACATAGTGTATTTTTGATCTGGGAAAGTTACAATTGTGGGAAATTTTGGGAATCTCGTTTTTATCTTGTTTTTATCTTTGTTTTTATCTCCCTGCACGGTCGGGTTATACTTTTGCAATTCATCCTATTTCTGCCTCTTGAAAATGATACGAAATGATTGTCAAAGATGACATCTGTACGATGGTGAGAACTCATGAAGGGCGTCCTAGTGGACCATCCGAGATAAATATGTGTGTACCTCAACAGCCGAGTCGCGGGACGCGATGGCCAGAATATCAGCGCACGAAACGGTTTGCGGACAAGCGGCCTCCAGCGCCGCTTTAATGGTGTCGATCACGTCGAAGCCTCTGGCGGAGTTTTTATTTGCCAGCGAACACTTCTCCGAAGGCATAGTAGGTGTGCTGTTCAGCAGGAGAGACCCGTCGCATCCCTACCACATTGCATGCAAGCTAGTGTTGATCATTTTGCTCCTCTAATTTCCATTAACAGGCCATGGCACAGTCATACAAGTTATCAACCATCACTGTCGCAATCGACCATATACAGTACTAGGATCATACACTGATTGCTACGTTACGGAAGTAGCTATAAATACATTCATGACGGTTTCTAAAGGTTACTTCCCTACTTTGTTAAAAAAGGTAGCACAGCCAGTGAATGGTGCTAGATGAACTCTGTTGTAGCTGGCATGGTACTAGCTAGCTAGACAGTCACTTACATTGACGAAGCAGTCGTGGAAATGGAGGCGAACTAAGGACGCGGCCATTCTCTTCTCGGCAGCCACCGCCTTCTGAATCTCCGCCTTGACGATATCGTAAATCTGGGGGCACGTCTGGTCGTAGAAGTGAGGCGAGAGCCAGTTTGCTTCAGCTCCAATGCTTCCCACCGCCAGCAGTGCCGTCAGGCACAAACCAAGCGGGGCGACCACCGCATCTCTGCCAGAGCTGGCACCCATGGCTCCCTCTAACAACTTACACGACAGTTTCCGTGCTCAGGCGTGTGTCGACATGAAGTTGTTAACCCTTAAACGTCAAGGGGTCTTATAAGTACACTGAAATGGTGACCTGAGAGGTCACGTTGGACGCTAAAGGGTTAACTTACAGACACGGATGGTTCCTAGTACATAAGCTCGAGAGGCTTTCACTGGTCAAAAGCTACTCCCGTGGGTGCTCGATTTCAGCAGCCTACCTTCGGAAGTGCACAGTTCGGGAACGCAACGTCCCTTGTTGACGTTCAAGTCATGGCCCATTCACACCAGTCACCCAACGCGAGTGCATTCGTCAAGTAAGTTTTTGGTAGCTACAATGTGCTCCGGTGAAATTTAATTTTTTAACCTGACGCATGCAAAAAGCTGCTCCAACGTATTTTGGGTGCCGCAAGAAATTTGCACTCCACCAATGCACATGCGTTGGCCAAAAGCAGGAAGAGACAAGGCTCCGACACCACAAGAAATTGTATATTATTTTCGAAATTTACCTTGCAGCATTCCAGGAACGCAACCCAAGTGGTGGAGCTTCTTGATGTGAATGGACCATCATGGAGAAAATGCTTTTAGGCGTTGGCCGGCCTATGCATAAAGTACTCTGAAATCTTGAGCACATGTAGAATTTGAAACATGATGTGGGGCAACCTAGTGGATGTAAAGAATGTTGGTGCTTTTCGTATTGTGGTTTTGGTTTTTAAATCATTTGTTTTTGCATGCAGATAAGAGTGGAATGGTACTGAGGTACAGTAGGGTTACAGTCAGCTCTCAACTATCAAGTTAAGTCACTACAGTAGTGTTGTTACCCCAAACCTAGCAGTTGATAATTAATTCCAAATCACCATTTCCAGGTCAAAAATTCTCCTGGAGACCTTGAATACAGATAGGGGTTATCCTGTGAAATTGGCTCTCCAGCCTGAATTTACCGTTAATTACAGAGACATGAATACCTCTCTGTTGAAATTAAGTTCGTTCCACACTCTGGGTGTTTGGAACAAGGAAAATAGAGCGCAGGATTTTGAAAAGGGGAAGTTAGGCACAATATTATTCGGTGACAAAGGAATTCATGAGCCCCAGAAGAGCCTCTAAATTACTTCTTAGAGCCCCAGAAGAGCCTCTAAATGCCGTCCCAATTGTGTCACAGTTTCTTGATACTATGGCAGGTTTGGTATTTCAGGTGCCCAGTCTTCCTAGTTGACTCTGATTCCATCAGATCGACACGTGCGGTTGTCTGCAACGAAAAAGTCATGTCATCGTTAAAAAATAAAGTGAAAAATTCTCACGTGCAGATCATTTGATTGACTCGAGGTCTACCGCGGCTCTGATATTGAATAAAGGCAACTCGTACGTGAAGGAATTAATATCATGCAAGAGGTCCTGACCTCTAAGGAAATCGATATTATCAAGAGTGGGCGCCATCAGTGTTGCATAGCTCTAATCACTACAGTGAATGGCGTATTTAGTGTCCCGGAACACTATTTCTAAACCGGAATACTATTTAATTTTAGGGAGATACAGTGTCCTTGCAAGAAAAAAATGAATGTAGTGTTCCAATGACATATGGCAACTTTATAATAAATATGGCATGCCACCTCATGTCACTCTCATTACTTGGAAAGAACATGACACTCTCAATGAAAATGAGAATGACAAGTGGCAAATTTCTATGTTGTGTTAAGGGACACTATTTCTCTTCACCTTTGAACGAATTGTGGTAAAAGACATCAATTCTCTTCGGACACTAAATACGCCATTTAGTGTAACTCCTAATAACTTGACATTGTTCTAGGCTGGGTGTTATGTAACTGAACTGTTACTCGTGCAATGAAAACAAGTTTTCAAAAAAAGAAAAAGGAAAGAAAAGAGTGCCGTGGCCATCCGTCACAGTGATCATATATGCCACAGTGATCATATATATATGGTGCATCTAGCTTCTGCAATTTTACTAACTATAGTATTGAAATTGATTGATTGGCGTGGTGTGCACAGATATTTGGTCCTCCGTCGGTGTGGTCCAAGGGAAGGAGATGATATTTATGTAGGTGAGCAATAGGCACGCAGTGGCTCAATCGCCTACGCAAACCAGTGAGGGCCCAGGGGAAAATTAATGATAATGAGAGTCTCCGCAATCACCTCCCCTGAAGTTGAATGGTCAAAAACGTCATCGGTAGATTGATTGACTATTGCACAAATCACTAGGCCTAATTGGAGGAGGAGTTGTTTGACTTTGAAAGTAGTGATCCTTTGGTTTTATCACTGAATGGATCCAAGGAAGCTTGCATGCTGCAGTTGTACCGTAGTACTGTGCATGAGCATGCAATGCATTGAATGATAGAAACTTGTAAGCACTTTTTTCAAGGTACAATATTTTTGTAGTATTTGCAATTGAAAATGATGATTTTACAAGAAAAAGATAGAATTTTGGATTATAAGCCATGTAACTGCTATAAATTTTCAAAAAGGAGGTAAACCACTTAACCCCTAAACGTCCAACTTACCGTCCAGAAAGTGGATGATGTACAGAATCAAACACATATTTCTCATCCGTTATTGACTTTTTGTAGTGTGGATTTTTTTACTATATATTTTATGGGAAGTTAGTTTCATGCATGTGTGATCCGATTAGAAAGTGAGTGATTTGTGAATTTTTTTTGCCTCATTTCATGTTGTAGTGATTCATCCAAAGTTTCAAAGATTTCAGTGTAAAAGTGCTCTTAAAAAAGTCAACTCATAAAATTAAGCAACCAAAACATCTCCAAAAATCACTACACTTAGAGTATTACATTTCACCCAATCACAACAAATTTCATGTATAAATTGTCAATATCTTATTTGTAATCAAATTACAAAAGAATTTTCAATCTAAAATTTCAATTTTTTTACAAAAATATTGGTGATAGCAATTGCAAATCTAACCGTGTAGATAGAATCTAGAATTTATAATGTACAACTTTTATTCACACATCAAATTCAAAACATCCTTCTGGGTTGCATTTTATGATGCATCTTTGCAAAACTCCTTAATGTGGAGAGGGGTGAGGACGTTTAGGGGTTAAACCATCCCACAATGTTGTCTGAAATCCAATCCTTTTAAAATTCAAATTCAACCAATGAGAGTTAAGAAAGGGAATGGTTCTAAAAAATACTTTACCAGCTCGAATATACTATAGTATTTATGATCGATTTATCATACGAGCTCCAACTTGAAATACCGACAATGGACTCAGTGAAGGCTGGAAAAGTGACTGGCAAATCAATTCTGTAAAAGCGAGACTTTAAATGTAATAGTCTAGGTCTGGTCTCATAATAAGGTAGGGACACCCATTCCCGTGACTTTAAGCAGATTATTATACTTCTGAATGAGCAGTTTGTAAGGTAATTATATCAAGGGAAAGGCAATTAGATATTAATCTAGACTGCATCGACAAAGTCATGTTATTGTAGAAATTGTGTACGTTCTCGATAGTCAAAGCCAAAAAATGATTTGCACATTTTGATTGTGTTTGAATGCACTTGATTCCGTGACTTGGAGAAGCAACTTCTGCCATGAAAAGTTCCTTACAATAGCAAATTTCTTCAACCACCCAAGATCAGAGTTTCTCGGATTGAGGTGCCCTGTATGCAGACGGGAATGGGTGCAGTCACGGGAATGGGTGTCCTTACCTTATTCTACAGCAATTGGGACCACTGTCCCTTTTCCTCTTTAACCATTTAGTGTCCTGACTGAACACTGATTTCAAAGATGTGTTATAAAATGTTTGATGAATAACAAAAACGGAGTTGATTTTCAAAACTAAGTTGTAAATGTCAATGTGAAGATTACATCTGTACGGCTGGATTTATTATATCTTTTTATTAATAAATTATAATTAAATTTTCAAGGTTTTCTTTTGAAATTCAATTAAAAATCCCAAATTAACCAAATAAATTTAAAAATTGTTGTAATGAATTTGGAATAACATGCACTACAAGATGGTATGATTTCCATTATTTGATTCTACTTGTTTTGAAAATTTGTATGTAAGGTCTCACTTTTTGAACTAAGAATGAGACTTGACATAAACCAATTTTGTTGTTTAAAATTATATATATATGTATATATATATATATATATATATATATATATATATATATATATATATATATATATATATATATATATATATATATATATATATATATATATAATTTTGAAGATCCATACTGTACACCCGGGGAGTGCACTCTTCAAGTACTGTAATTATACACGTGCGTGCACAACAAGGGTATTATTTAGAACAAACATGTACAAAAATGTATGTATGGGATACATATTTCAATCGACTGGAAAATAGATATACATGGGGCTTGGAGTTAAATTCCTCATTTTTAGCCCATGTGTACACAAGGAAATGTATTTTGAGGCCGTGAGATTTGTACATATATTGCTTAATTTTAGCCAAAAAAAATGTATACATGGGTGTTTTAATAAAGGGGATGCACGCATGTGATTCCTGGCTTTATAGAATAGTGCACTCCCTGAGACTGTACAAATGATAGTCAACTAGCACAAGAACCAAGGAAAATTTGGATGGATAAAAACTATCCATGTATGTAGTCAAGAGAATAATCTGAATCTGTTTATCATCCACTATGACTGTGGAGCAGGCGCGTCAAAGGGTTAAATTCAAATTAAAAAAATTGTTCAATCATTGAATACATAACAATCTTGAACTACCTTAGCTTGGTCTCTTTTCCACAAGAAAATTCAATCACTATATAAATAACAAGATAAGAGAATCAAGACTTAGTTGGCTTCATTTCTTTCCTATATGAAAATTTTGAATCAAAGGTTTACAATGCTATTGTAAAAACATCATTTTTACCATTAATTCATAATGATGCTTCTGCCGAATGGCAATGTAGAAAAGGGATCAAGCTAAAAGTTATTCAAGAATGTTACGAAGAATTGATAAATGGAATCTAGAAAATTCTAGACAATTGCAAAATTATATGTCTTTGCAAAGAGCGTCATGAGCTCAAGATTGTGTCCAAAAGGAACTTAGATTTTTTCTCAAGAACGTTGAGGCAACTCTTCAAAATTGTCATATTGTACTCTTCAAAATTGTCATATTGTACTCTTCAAAATTGTCATATTGTTTGTATTGAAAGTAGTTTGAATTCTAAAAAGAAAGTCAAAGAGAGAGAAATTCACGAGTTCTGATCCGAAGGACTACCGTGAATGAAGAGTCTATTGGGGGAAGTGCTACCAACATATCCACTAGGGCCAAGTTCTTGTATGCTACCCTTGATGCCCTTGAATTTTAAAATATATTGTGTTCTAAAATTAAACTGACAATTGGTTTCTCAAACATCAATTATTCAAACATGAATAAGAAATTTAGAATTGCTTATTACATTCCAATTACACTCTAAGCTTGTTACTATCACATTCTTCAATATCACATTCTAGTATGTACAATACAAAGAATATTTGCTATTGTGTGTTATTGGATACTTTCTACATGCCCAGTTCTGAACTAAAATACATTAGTCACCAAAGGTTTGATATAAAAGAGTTATGTACCAAAATCAAATTTTAACCCCTCGAGGACCAAGAACCTCAAATTGGATCTCATTTTTAGCAATTTTGAGTAGGTTTTGTGTATACTTTGATTTTTCAAATTTATTTGATTTTTTATCAACACATGCAATTTTCATCAACAATTCTAGTGATATAAAATTTGGTCCCATTTGAATTACATTTTTTCACAAAATGATCGATTAAATTAGTCATTTAAAACCATGAATCCTTTGTTCTTTAGGGGTTGAGCCCCATGGACTTATTTATGAGAGAATAATGAAGAAAAAAGTGGATTTTTTCAACCAAAATTGAAATGGATTAGTGCTTTGGAAAGGTGATGAAAAAGTGAGGCTAAATTTAGAAAATACGCTTGTTTTAGTAAATTGTATATTTTAAGAAATTGGAAAGAGAATTAGTGGAGAGGGAGGGGAGGGAGTCGGGCAGCTTGGGACCTGGATGCATACTAGAGCTGGCAGCGCATGCTAGCATTGTTCAACAATGTTTTATTATTTATTATTTGTTATTTAACTTTATTTTGGAATTTAAATTCAAAATTGCAGAGGTCATTGAAGAGTCATAATTTCATTGAATTTTTTTAATTTGTTTTTGGAGTGACATTGTTCACTCCATTCATTGTTCATAGACGATTTTAGGAATTCTCATTGGTTGTTCACGTTACTCAAAGGGCGACTATTGGGGGTAGCTCTCTAAAAGAAATTCATTCCTTTGGACTGCCTGTCCAAGACCCTCTTGACGTTTAAGGGTTAATATAGGAAATCGGAGTAGAGGTATATTAAGACAATGAAAGAAGCAGTTTAGTTGTGAGCCTTTGTTGCGGAGGGCTGTGCATGCTCTTAGTTTTAGAACATATGCACCGGCCTACTACAATAGTGTTAACTGAAGCAAGATAAAAAAAAAAAATTGCAGTGATGATTAAGGAAGGATCCATTAAAGAAATAAATTGTCAAATTCATAACGTTCTTAAGCACGTCATTGTCGCACCTGTGGCATTTAAAGAATTTGCATCTACAGTAGTTTGAAATCACAAACATCTTGGAGGATCTACAATAACTTCACTTGGGCCAAGCAACGAGGGTTGGAGAGTTGAATTCTTTTATTAATACTTTACACTGTAGTGGCACTGTAGAGAAAGGGTGTGGTCTAGCAAGGGCTGAAGAATGTTAAGTGATGTCACTTGGATATATAGTCCCAACAACAATAAACATTAATATTTGAAGGCTATATGGTGCAGGTTTGAACCCCCACCTCATGGTCTACATGGAGGTCCACACCTCAAGACAATGTTGTGGAGAAGTTGAACACACTAGTAGAAAAGGTGACACTCCCCAGGGAGATGCCTAGGAAAAATCACTATGCATGCGTGGAATTGGATACCACATGCCTGGGCAACTCCCTCGGCAATGCCACCTTTTCTACTAGAAGTGATACCACGTTTTGACAAGTAGTCTTGGCTCTTGAATTTACGCCGGTTCCAAGGAGTTCTTCCATCAGGAATTTCGGACCCCACTGATTTCGCAAAATTTCAGTGCGTTTATCGTTGAACACTGATTCCGCACGTCATATGTGCATTTAGAAGTGCCGTTATGGTACGGAAGTGACATGTATTACTAGGATGTCAATGCAGTGTCTTTTCAATGATTATGAAAAAAATGTTGTTTTCGCACGAAAGTCGTGCTTAACGGAATCCGTGCGTTAATCGTGTATCTACATTACATAGCTAATAAGACACGGATAACATGCGGTTTTAGTTAATGCGGATTTAGTATCGTATACGTATCATATTAATGCCTTTTATTATATCCGTGCAATTTCGGTATCTATTATAATGCAAATTATTGTCGTACGACATTCGTGTAGTTATCGTACAAGTTTTCAATTTGAGAATGAGTGACTTATATTCTCAACGTCACTCGCATTCAAGGATGTGTTTTCGCACTACATTAGCATGTCATACTTCTCGACAAAAAAAGTTTATAGTGTTTTAAAACTATTGATTTATTGATGAAATATAATAAATAGAGAAAATACCAAAAATATTTTAATATTCTCTTTTGGAATCTTTTGGAATCTTTCAAAATATTTTATATTATTTTGGAATATTTTGGAATATTCCAATAATCTTTTTAAATTATCATTACGGTCTAATTTCCCAAAAAAAATTTAGATCTTCATTTATAGAATTTAGAAGCAATGAACATTAAAATTTCAATGAAATTACAATTTATATTTTTAGAATTCAAATTTGGTATTATTGGTTATCATTGTACTTTTCATCATGGGAGAAAAAAAATTGTACAGAAAAGGACAACATTACTTTTTCAAAATAGTAAAATTTGTAACACGAGACAATGTAGAGGTGTTGTTTTTTTGAAAGTTTCCCTACGCGGAGTTTAACCCTTTAGTGCCCAGGGTACTGTATCGGGAGCACTGGATTTCAGTGGATTTTTCCACTGTGGTTGAGACTACCTAAAATAGAATGGATTAAATTAGAAAGTAGCCGTACAATTCTATTCTCAACTGGAGAGCACACATTTTGTTAAAATTTGAGAATCATCCAATGGTGGGATTGGAAGATTATAGTATGTATTTGAACTGTATAATGCACGCTCAAAAATGAGATTTTGGGGGGTGTGTGACTTCAAAGTTAAATAGAATTTGGGTTAAATTTTCAAAAATAAAAGTAAAGAAGTTCAGCTATGCCCTATGTCAACACCTCTCTGTTGCAATCTTTCATATCAAGAATAGACTCACACATAATTATTGTGAATTTTATAAGTGAAAGTGACTTATCTATATACGATTAGGACAAAATTTTATACGTTAAAAATTGGCAGGAGTGGGTACATTAGTCAAGATCGGATTACACACACTGATGGAAGATGAAGAAGAGAACACAATCCAAAAAAATAAAACAAGATAACAAACTTCCAAACACAAGAAATACTGCATAATACATGTGTTGTATTCGTAAGTATTTGCTGTATTTCCAAGTATTTGCAGTATTTTCGCGTTTTGTTGATAGGTATTTTGATAGTTGTACAATTCCAAATTGAAATTTTCTTTTTCTGGAAGGTGTGTAATGTATATGGCAAAATCTGAACTTCAAAACTGAAGTTCCAATTCTTCACGGATTCTCTGCTATTTGCATTTCAAACGGTGCAGTGACCATAATGTGGTCAGCTGGGCACTAAAGGGTTAACTTGGATTCGCACGATTCAAATTGGGTTTGAAAGCATACTTGATTTCCTATTCGAAAATAATTATAATTTAATTTAATTTTTAATTTTTTTAGTCTTGGGCAGCTCATAAGGGGGCATTGACCAAAACATGATCTCTCGAAGCATTGCAAGTTAAATTGAGTTTAAAATCAGACTTTCTTTGAACTCAATTTGAGCAACTTTTCAAAAAATAAAATTGCAAGAGCTTTTAATTGCTTGCTACAACATTCAGACCATTGAATTTTTTTTCTAGGTATAGAAAAAAGCTTGTATAATGGAGTGCAAGAAAAATTTGGAATAGAAAGAGTTTTTTACATTGCTAAAAACATCTAAACTCTATTGAAAATTTAAAAACAGCTAACAGCCTTTAAGATTTTGGCAAAACAAAAAAACAGTTCAAAAAAATTTGAAATTGTTTTTAGATATAGAGAAATGCTTGCATGATCTACTGAAAAAAAAATTGGATTAATTTTTTTACATCGCAAAAAAGCATCCAAAGTCTGTTTAAAAAAAAATAGCTCACAGCCACCACGATTTTGGAAAAATAAAATAAAATTCACAATATTCTGAAAAAATCCTAGATATAGAAAAAGTCCTGCATAATAGTGCAAAAAAAATTTGGAAAAAAAGATTTTTTCACATTGTTAAAAACATTCAAAGTCCGCTGAAAAAAAAAAAAAAAAAAAACAGCTCACAGCCATGATCTGCCATCACGATTTTGGCCAAAAAAATCAAAATCAAAATATTCTGAAAAAATTTCAAGATATAGAAAAAAGCCTGCGTGTTGTAGCGCAAAAAAAATTTGAAAAGAAAAATTAAATATACATGGCAAAGAAATTGCCAATAGTTACATTGCTTTATAATTATCAAAAAAATTCTATTGCTTGCATCAAGACTACTAGGTGGTTTAGTGGTTTAGAGTATGGTTTGTTGTTGGGAGGTCTCGAGTTCGATTCCGGCCACCGGCGGTTGAGCTTGGGAAACCGTGGTGGGCCCTACCGCGGGTTCGGGCAGCACGGGTAGTTGGTCCGGGCAGCCCGAAATAAAATTCGGGCAGTGCAAAAAAAAATTATATTTTAATTTTTTTAATAAAATAATTTTGACCAAATTTAGATATAGAAAGAAAAAAAATCTAGATGTAGAAAAGATGATGTCGCACGAAAAACACACTGAATCAGTGTGGCTTTAAACACGATTAAGACACGACATTTGACAACTGTACAGAGTGAAGAATTCGCACGTTTTCAATAGATGTATCAATCGTGTCGAATCAGTACTATATCCGCTTGTACAATCATGATGTCATATCAGTGCAGTTGCGATGAATGACGCAACGATGCGGAATCAGTGCGAAAAATACACGCACCCATGAAATATCGGAAATCGCACTGAAATCGTGCGAAATCAGTGGGGTCCGAAATTCCTGATGTCTTCTATGAAGAAATTCAAATTGTCTACTAAAAGAATTTGTAAAGAATTATATATTCAATAGAGTTATCCTTAAACTCTAAAAACTTTCAACACTTGATTTGACATGTCGTTGTATTCAAGATGCACACAAGTTTTGACAGATGTTGGATTTTTTTGAGTTGAAAGATAACTCTAATGTTGGACACAAAAGGATCATTGTCCATTCATAACATTCAGTAGCCTCTGTGGCTGCTGCCTTTTCCCAACAGAATGATGTGGAATATTCTACATCATTTCATCCCCCCAATGAAATGATGTGGGATATTCCACATCACATCAATAGCTATAGGGCAGGTGACATGAAGCAAGAACAACTAACGATGGTGAATAGTAATTGAAAGCATTCACTCAGTCACAATTCAATAGTGTTTTGTAATTGTTTATTTGATTCAATAGTCCATTCAATTACAAATCATTGGTCACTCCATATATAAAGGTGGATGAAACTAAAAGGGAGCCACTTGGAAGGCTACTTAATGTTATGTTTGGGGTATGGAATTCTCCATGCCAAACATTTTGGAATTTCTTCAGCGCATCTTCTTTGAGACTGCCAGAACGCCAACCCTAACTACAATGTGCACTGTCATTCATGTACCTTTGGGGGCTGGCAATGTACTGTACAAGCCCTGCCATAAGTTTCCATCACTTCCTTCTAAATGAAAAAATGGACATGAAAATTGATAAAATTAGAATCTTTGAATGAGATTTGGACACGTTGGAGAACACAAGATACACTACACATACATATGAGTTTTGACAAAGAAATATTTCATTTTGAACAATTTCTACTTGAAATTAAAACCCATTTTTTGACCTACTTGATTCAAACATATGTAGCAACATATTTTGTTACTTAAAGGATATAATAATCATTATAGAAGGAATGGGGATCCTTTTTAGAATCATGTGCAAAAAAGAACATGCATTTTGAAGCATTACTGACTAAGATATCAAATTTTGAAGTTTCAAATCCAAAGTTGCTCAATTTTTACTCCATTTTTTTTGTTTATTTCATATCTCATACAAAAATCTCAAAATATTGAAATTCCTTATCACACTATTGAAGAAGACTCAATTATCTCACCAATGCACTTTTCGATTTTAGATTTGGATAATTTTACCACCTGTAGTGTCATTTTGAAATTTGGAATTATGCAGTATTTTTGCCTTTGTAAGAGAAAGTGACAAAAACATTTGACTGGTGATTGTATAGTGCCCTAACAATAACATTGTCGCCTGTCGTTCATAGCCGTAAAATTGGTACTAATTCAAAAACAAGCTATGTCACCATTTTTCATGATTTCTTCATAAAAATTCCCGAAATTCAAGAATATCAAATTTAGTTTTTGGTCCACTTTTCTATTTTCAAAAATTTCAAATATCGAGCACTTTATTGCATTTTTAAACCTTGTGGGTCAAAATCTGACTTTCATCCTAGAATACGAAAACTTATCAAATCTTCAAAATAATTTTTTTTGGGGGATTCTATTTGCACAACATGATTTTCCATTGTGAGATTCACCATCCACCAAAGAATTAGATTATTTGAAGTTATTCATGTTTATAATGATTTTTTTTATCTCATTTAAACCTCAAAAATCACAAGGAAAGATATGTAATGGAATTTTCAAAGATTACATGTTCAACTTTAACAATTACAAATGACTAATAATCGGTGAGGCATCAACCATTACATTCTCATTGATATGACTATAGAAAATATCATGTGAATTCAAAAATATGAACAATAAGCGACAATCAATATGCAATTACATTTACATGAAACTTGTACCTTTTCTGAATTTTCTTCTAACTAGAAAGTTGTTTATTTTTATGTTTGTAACTAGCATGTCCAATTAGAATTTTGAAATATACCATAAATCATTTTTAAATTAATTTTTAAGGTCAAACACCTAAAATACTTTAAAAATTCACCAAAAATCAACATTCTTTTTTTGAAAAGTGAGACTTGTTATGATTGATTATAATAGTGTTAGTTAAGAGTATACATTGAAATTTGTGAAAAATACCAATTTTGTATCAATTTAGATCAATTTTGCATTGGTGAGTAGAAGAGGCGACAATATTTTTTTAGGACACTGTACACTTAGAGCTCATTATTATCACACTCTCCAATATCATATTCCAGCATTTGTAGAAAATATTTGCTATTGTGTAATTGGGTACTTTACACTTTTCATATGCTAAGTTTTGAAACTCATGTACATTATTTACCAAAGATGTGATACAATTTATGAGTTTTGAATGTAGCATAGATTTAAGATTTTTTTTTTTTTTTTTTTGGAACACACGATAAGTTTAAGGTTTGAACCTCTCACTTAGAAGCACCACGCACATGTAGCTGCAAGTTGCAGCCCGCTGCGGCAACTTTCATTGATGAAGAGACATGTGCAACCGTAAGAGTGGCTCACTATTTTCAGCTCGACAAGGATTACCCCCTTCGCAGCTCAGCCAGGGTTGTGATAATCATGTACCGCCACTGCAAGCCACTGCCAGGTTTTTGACGCGCTAGAAGGACAACCGCATCTCGCAGCTCATGGCCCATTCACACCAAGCTCCTGCTGCACTTGCATATGTGTTCCCGAAATGGAGGAAAGTAAATCCGAGAAACAAAAGAATATTCAAAGCCTTGTCTTTTCTTGCTGCAACTATTGTTCAAGCACTGTGCAACTGCATTACAATGCCGCAAGTAGAGCCATGCTCCTTTTTTTTGCGTTGTGTTCCTTTCTCTCATGCGTTAGAGTAATTTCTAATTGCGTATTTTATATTTGTTGGTTGACAACAGATTCCCTCAATGCATGCATGCGACAGCATTGGTGTATGTGAATGGGCCATCAGCCAGGGCTAAATCTGTTCACGCTGTACGCGCTTATACCGGTACCGTGGCTGCAGCCAGCTGTTGGTGCTAGAGTAACAGGACAAGTCCGTCCCTTACATTTCCGTCCAGAGCAACTTCCGTCCATTGTGTTTCCCCGAAACGATGGTTTTGGAATGAGGATTTTTCTGAACATCGACAACAGTGCCCCTCCACTAAAGTACTGTACTTCCAAAATCAGGATTACGTGTAAACGTATAGTAAATATTACCAGACTTGAGTGGTGTCGGCATTGACTGCGGCGCGATCGCCACAGTCTCCTGTCTAATTAAACAGCCTGCCGCTGAAACGTAGCACTTAATTAAGAAGGCGGCTTGTCAGTAGTTACCATTGAAGGTACAACTTATTTAGCACCGCGATTTTGGCCGGGACGTCGAGTTCTGATACAAACTTACCAACAAATTGCAAAGATCTCAACTGCGTCGAAACAGTAATCACACACACAAGCTCACGTTGCTATGGCTACCTTCAAAACTTCGAGGCTCCTTGCAAGTCCTTGTCAACTCATAGAGCTGGAATAAGAACATAGCTCCTGAACTTCTGCATGTACCTGGAATTCGTAGGCAACCACAACCTTGTTGCTTTTTTTCCTACACCAGAAGTTGCTATGTTGGTATGTAAAGCAAGCAGTTGTCAACAAGCATGCAAGTTCAGTAGAGTCGTGCATGATAGAGGATATTATTTGTGTCACTTAATGTGCTTTCTGGGGAGATCAGTATAGAGCTCTGGAGAGATCAAATTTTTATGAATTTTCTCATGCAATTTGGGAAGTTGTAAACCATTGTAAGTGACAGCCGACAACCTAATGTCCATTCAAAGATATATGGCCTTAGCCAAGCTAGTCATGCTTGTAACACCCAACTTGCTGATTGAAGACCAACCAAGTGTATGAATAGATGTGTTGTTGGTGCTAACGGCAGCGTCATTGAAGGAAATAGTATCAGGTCCCTAACGGGTTTTAGTATCCTCTAGGTTTGCACAATTAATGTATGCTTGGCAAATGTACTGCAATGGAGTTAGGTCGGATGCTGAACGTGTCTAGGCAGAGAGGTTTGTTGTAGCTAGATGCGATTTCATGTGTTAGTTGGCACTGGCATTGTTGGTGTTTTTTGAATGATTTTTTTGGTATCCTGTGTGATTATCTGCAACGATGCTATTTTTATAACCAGGTACTATGATGCTGCAGACAGTTTTGTGTGCAGCTGCAGAGATTCCGCTTGATTTGAATCATTGCAAAAAACCTACCATGAGCTGGTAAGTCCTCAATTATTCACAGGGTTATCAAAGATGACATAGGTAAATTGTTGTCATGGCAGCTTCCCACATTCTGCTGTTCTCACATGGAACGCAGTGGACCTGTGGACGATGCAAAAATTGAATGTTTGAAGAAAAATTGAATACGGTAGTGCTCGTGCTCAATATCAGTAATCTTGTTTTGATTGCGCAGACCAAATTTGTTGAAGCATCCAGAGTTGTAAAATCCAGAACTCTAGAGGATATTCCAAAGCCAGCCAGCAACAATATGACGAGGCCGCAGATCATCATTCTGTGTATCTTTGCTGTGCTTCTTCAGTGGAGCATTGTGTCTGCACACCTTGTTCCTCCCAAAGGATACAGGTAACCATCTGTTGCAAGGTATTCACAGTTATTCTCTAGAGTTTTATCTGACATAATGGCAAGCCATTTTCAATCAAGAGTATCCAGACCTGTACTGTACTTGTTATGTTGATCGAATAACTTAGAGAAAGACAATGACGGTCACTGCAACAGTGACATGGTTGCTTTTTAACACTTCAGGGGCTTGGCATCATGATCTCCATTATACGAAATATATGTATAGTTGAGGTTACAGTGAGTGAGTCGTCAATTGATCTATTAAGGAAAGTTGTGGTAATTGTTGCAGCGTGGGATTCACGGGGACGGCTCGAGAAGGATGGCAGAAATATGTTTGCAGACGCGGTGTTTGGATTCGGAGTGGTTCATCTGCAAACGTGAATGCTCCAGACGGCTCAAAACTGGGAACCTACTGGTCTGTTTACGATCCAAAGACGCGGGCTCTCTCCTACTTCTGGAACATCATCAACACAGTCGGCGATGCCACTGAGTCTGGAAATGCCATCTCTGGTTTGCAAGGTCGTTGACTACAGGATGTCCAATTGCTTTTAATTTTTTTGGGGCCCTTTATTTTTTTTCTTCAGATTTGGTTTCCAAAAAGTTGCTTGCTTTGCAGCCCTGATTTTGAAGCTGGTGTGGAAAAGTCTCAGAGCACGGCCACTGGCTTGTCTCATGCATTATAAAGGGGTTTTTTTGGAGTGTCGTTGATTAGGGAGGCTTTTTTAAAATGTAGTGAGAGCTTCCACACATCATTTAGGAGAAAATTTATTTCAAGAATACTTCATTGAGGCTTGGTACAAATTCAGTAGGTGGAGGTCATGCATCATGATCCAAGCTCATTCTCTACAGTTACACACCCTCACTGTACAGATTTGGAGGGCAAATTAGTGGCCATGCTCTAAGGGAACTCATAAAGCTAGCCATTCTTAATTGTAAATACAACCCACTAAAGAATCTGATTTAGAAGATATCCAATCAATGACATTTAAGTGAGCAAACTTACCCTCATGCATGCCAGTCAAAGTGGAGTTAGAACTGCAATTTGAGACCGTCTAGAAGTATGATCTTTTAGCAATGTCTCAAAATTTTCCAACTTACTCAAGGTCTAGAATCAATGATTGAAAATTGGACTGTGCAAAAACACAAACTAATCTTTAAGATATTAGATTTTGCAGATGAGGTACCAAAACTAAATTTTGAATAATCAGATTTGAATTCTAAATTAAAAATGCCATAATTCGCATTGGCACTATGTCAGGTAATGGTAATAAATCAAGGTATCTTTGATTGCTATTAAGTCTTAGTCCACATTACGAGAGCTCTGTTTTCTAACAGAATATATACGTGACACTGTAATGCTTGTGCAGCCTCAGCAGTGAGATCGACGCAAGCATCTTCATCAGCAGTCTCCGAGTATCTGGCCATTGTGAAAGCACATCGTGGTGGCGGAGATGCAGAGCAGGTTGCGTTTGTATCGCTGACAGGAACGAGAGATGGAGTGTCGCCAAGCAAAGCTTTGTGTTCCTGCGACGGTGCAACAGCAGGCGTCCCATTCACAGGGAAGTTCACTTTTTACACGCAAGATCTGGTGCCTCCTCAGGTTCCTGCGTCGCTAACGCCCAAAAAGGGATCCACGTTTCTGCAAGTGGTGTTTCTGGAAGGAAAGATGAAATACAAGTACGCGGGTGGGAAGTGGAGCTCCCTGGGGTTTCTTGCAACCATGGCTGATGTTGCTGGCGGTACTGTGCTTGGAAGTGTCGGCACGGTTACCGTGCCTGATAGCCATGGCAGCAACGTGCACTGGCATTTCAAGGACCCCAATGGCTTTTGGCTCTCCGGACAACTGTGTTCCAAGCCCGTTCAAATGTCTGCAGATGGCTTCCCCTGGCAATTGATCAAAATCACCACTTCCGGTGGCACAGTGTGAGTACTTTCGCTCTCCATGTCTTCATTAAAGCTGTTCAAAAATCATGCATGACATGGAGAGCATGCTTAACTTAGGGCCTCTTTACACTAGAGGTGAGAAGTCGTGAGGAGAGAAATTTCAGCCTATGGGAGGCTTAGAAACCGAGAAGACCAATTTCTCATTGGCTGAAATTTCTCTCCTCACGGCTTCTCACCTCTAGTGTAAAGAGGCCTTATACTAGCAAAC
This sequence comes from Pohlia nutans, assembly GCA_022496805.1. Taxonomy (NCBI): domain Eukaryota; kingdom Viridiplantae; phylum Streptophyta; class Bryopsida; order Bryales; family Mniaceae; genus Pohlia; species Pohlia nutans. Next base: position 39,684,376 of record CM040085.1, read on the forward strand.
ACCCTATTGCAATGCACCAACATTGCATTGGGAACGTGGGAATCAATTGGGAACATAAAAGGAACATGGGAACTTCAAGAACATAAAAAAACTTGGGAACATGACGGGAACGTTAGGGAACGTTAGGGGGAACATCATAGGAACCGTGGAGAACGATTTGAGAACATTATGAAAAATTGAATGAAAGGGATGGATGTGAAATGTGGATGATTTCGTGACATGGTATCGTGATGGATACCAAACAAGGTATTGTGACGCTATGTACTTAATATAAGAGATGATCTCATAATCTTATTCTTTGATATTGTGGTATTCCACTCCTAGGAACATACACTGTATGCTATGTTTGTCACGAGTAAGGGTATGTTCTCTCACTTGTTGTTTTAGGAATGAATCTAGGTATACTTTTGGATTTGATTGAGTTTGCTAATATTTACCACTCTCAGTACATGTACCAATACTCAAGCAACGTTATAGCTTGTTAAGCAACATTTAGGAACCATAATGTTGTTATAGCTACTCGCCTAATGTATGTTACTAATAAATGTAGCAATCAGTTTATGATTTAAGTGATATTAGCAAAGTGAATTTAGTCCAAAAGTGTATCTAAGTTCATTGTTAAGACCCTTGCTAACACCATTCTGAACACCACGTGAGAACATAACTTCTCCTTTTGAGATCTTAGACCATTGATTGAACATGGTCCAACTATTTAGGTTTGTACAGTAATGCGAAAGTACAATCTTCTTAAGGAAATAACATGCCTCCCCACTCATAACATTTTTGAGTCGTTGTGAAAACTTACTCCTCTCCATTACAAATGGAAATTTTAAGAAATATTAATATATAAAAATGAAAAAGCTTGCATGGTGCTATAGTGATTGACTTTGTCTTCTTTTTTTTCCAAGGGTGTTGATGTTGCTCACAAAAAATCTAGATTCTTTTTGCAAGTGTTAAAGACAACAGCTGCTCACGAATGTTACAATTGGGCAACGTTTCATCTCATAAGAAGGCTTTACTTTCACATTACCTAGTCCATTTTAAATCCCTTAGTTGATCACATTGAGTCATGACGAAGTTCATAAAATTGGTGTGTTTCAAAGTGGTGGCATTCAAGTGCACAGAGCTAAAAAAAACTAGGATTGGTGTAAATCTTAGGCTCCAGATGCCATTCTGGAAAAGTGTCTTTTCTAAATACACCATATTGGTTAAATTGGCCAATCCTTTCTAATGTAACCTGTAACTTGTTACACTAGAAAATAACAGGGATTGACCAATTTAAATCAATTTGATGTTAGTCTCATCCATAGGTCATTACTTATTGTGTTTCCCAGGTAAGTTAGTACTCACGGGATTGCAAAATTCTCCACATCAGTAACATTGTGGTGGTATGGCAGATCGCCACTTGGACCGTATAAGTTTGCACTCATGGCAGGCACCTTGGGAGGACAGATGCCAAGAATTGCTGCCACAACTGATGGCACGGAATGGAGCTCTTGCTTCACAGCACAATGTTACCTCTATGTAGATTAATGAAATTAACTCTGAAGACTATTATTACTCTCTATCCTTGATCATGGTAACAATGGCCGGAGTTAATTAGCAGGTTAGCAACAGCACCTCCAAAGTGTTTTTTTAAGTTGAAGCAGTAAATAATCCTAAGTTTGGTGAGCCTCTCCATATGCTTGAATGAGCTCTCAGGATGCAGGTATTAGCTGAGCACGAAATAACGGTACTGTAGCTTCCAGGACCAGCCAAATGACCACAGGAGTAAGTGACTGTATATCACTGTTATGTATCGTATCATTTTCTGTGAACTTATGTGCCAGATTTATTTTATGCCAATGTTGAATTTTCAATGATCATGAATTGAAATTGATTGCAAGACTGGCGTGAATAGAGTGTCTATTCATCCCACCCTTGATACGATGCCCACAGGACCTTTTTCTTCTACAATTAGCAGGTTGGATCTAGCAAGTGATGAAGATTCTTTTTGCTTTTGCACACTAGGAGACAAGTGATTGGTTGGAAGTGAATATAGCGAGTTGCACATGAGGGATAATCAAAGACCTACCCTCTAAATAAGTGGGCCTCACTACACCCATTATAGTATCAGTCCGAGATGCACTAATTGTTTTATAATAACTATATTTTTTCACGTAGAATGAATACTTTTACCAAGTATATTTATGGATGTTCTTCTACATGAGTAGTACCAAAATCTTCAATCTTGGTAAAAAAATTCTTCTTGTATAAAAAGTTATAGCCTTGAGTAAATAGTTATTGTGGCTCGGACTAAATACTATAATGGGTGTAGTGATGAAGTTTGATTGTGATGAAACTATCATATAATGAGATGCTCTTATAAAACCAACATTAGTCATCTTCTTCTTTGTGGAAGGCATTCTTCTATGTGCTAGGTAGCAATAGAATTAGTATAGTTGAGGAGGGAGGAAAACTGATTCTTGGGGCATGTCCAACAGTTGTTCATTATGCACCAAGTTCACATTCAAAATGGTGTGTGAGAAGTGAAAGCTTCTCTAGCAACAACCACCAAGCGTGCACGGAATAGAGTGTATAAACGAATTACGTACTACTCCCTCTGTCCCATAATGACTTGCACGTAGGTTCTCTGAAATCTACCTCTTGAGGTAGATTTCAGAGAACCTACGTGTAAGTCATTATGGGACAGAGGGAGTACTACTTTTGTCACTATTTGGGACAATCATAATGGTAGAGAATAAATTTACTAAACTCAACTTCATAAAGTGTGAACATGGTCTTGTCATAGAATAGAGTTATCCGAAAACAGAACTAGTCCATGAGTGGAGTTCAAGTGGAATTCTCTTCCTATAATTACAATTTCTGACAAGCATTGTTCATGAATAGTTTCTATGGTCGGGACTCTTGGCTTAAGGGAACATGTGGGGAACTCTCTTTCAGCATTGGGGAGGTCACAAGTTCCACACTCCATAGTGGTGCAGGGCCTTGCTTTAGATTATTCTCCAACTCACCATAGACTAGTTTTGCAGTCTTTTTGAATTCAAAACGAGACTAAGGTGAGTTTAAGGTTTCTTTCCTCTTTGAGACACTCTTTTCAGTTAACTCTAACAAAACAAAATGTTTGATGTAAGAACCACTCTCGCTATATTGACAATATTTGGTGAGCAAAAATCAAACTCCACACTATAAGACGTGTATTTTATCATCCAAAAATAGGGTTGGTGAGTGAAAAATAGATGTTGTTGGTCTGGTATGCTCTAAGAGCATGCCCAGCAGTAGGTGCTTTTGAGGGACCAACGCCAATATTTGGTGTAACCAGCTCCAGTTGCTCCGAAGTCTGGCCCAACAACCCACTTACGCCAAAAAATAGTATTTGGGGCCAAAGTTTGACTTTCTCCCCCCCCCCCCCCCCCCCCCCATCTACAGGAATTTTGGTGCAAACAAATTACTCACTCCAAGCAAGCATCTTTGCTCAATCAATAATTAGACAATGAGCTTGAAGACTATTCACCGGCCCATGCTGCAAGGCCATCAAGTTCTTTTCGTAAAATCTTCTTCTAATAAGTTGCCTTGGTGTTCGCACAAGGAGTGCTGCTAGGGTACTTCAACTCTAACATTCTTTTAACCCTTTGACGCGCTTGCGTCTATATAATAAACGACGAACAGATTGTAACCATTCTCTTGACTACATCCTATACATTTTTTCATCCATCCAAAATTCTCTTGATTCTTAAGCCAGTTGACTATCATTTGTACAATAAGGATCTTCAAACTAAGATATTATGATTTTTTTAAATAACAAAATTGGTTTATGTCAACTTTCATTCTTAGTTCAAAATGTGAGGCCTTAACCCCTAAAAGAGGTTGCATGCCAAAAAGAGTTGCAAGTGTTCTTCCAGATGGTATTTCACCACGAAGACTATGGTATTGATAGAAACTGCAAATATGAAAAATGGAGCTTGGAATGGGAACTAAATATACAAAAACATTATTTAATAATATGTGACGCGGAAAAAAAGATATGGCTACTCAAAGGGCGTTTTCTATATATTTTGAGTCGTGTATTGGGAAAATACATAATTGTTTTATGATCCCACAACGGATGGAAATGCTCTTGAAAATCACCATATGCACAGTGCATGGATATGCACCTCCTCAAAAAATCTCTCCTTCAAATTCACACTTTTACACCCCTTAGCATCACATGTATGCTGATACTACCAGCGTATAAAATACCCCGACATCCTTTAGGGGTTAAACATGATTTTTCAAAATAAGTAGAATCAAATCATACCATCTCGTAGTGCATGTCATTCCAAAGTCATTACAACAAATTTTTTATTTTTATTTTGAGAATTTGGGATTTTCAATTGAATTTCAAAAGAAAAGCTTGAAATTTTAATTACAATTTATTAATAAATAAATAAATATGATAAATCCAAGTGTACAGTTGTGATCTTCACATTGACATTTACAACTTAGCTTTGTACATCAACTCCATTTTTGTTATTCATCAAACATTTTCAAATGCATTTTCAAAATCAGCGTTCGAACGTTAAAGGATTAAGTTAAAAATGACCCCAAATTTAATGCTTGTGGACATCTTTGGTCTGGAGCTGCTGGGCTTGCTCTAACGTCTCTAAACATATAGAGAATTCAAACCTGCTATGAAAATGACGTTCTTCATTCATTTGAAATCCGGCATGCAACAATCATCCGGGATGACACCGAGCACCCAAAGTCAACCCCTCCTTTCAGTTGTGAAAAAAAGGAGCGCGCGCACCATGCACCCGAATGCTCTAAAGATCTTTCGTCCCTTTCCCCCAAAACAAATGAAAACAAAACAAAGTAAAAATAGCTCCGATGCGAATCATAAACCACATTTCAATCAAAAGACATAGTGATATTAATAGTTGGCGCTAATACCTCGGAAAACAAGGCGCGTTGACGCTGCCGAATCCCTGGCTTGGGAACGTGCCTGGAGGATTATCCGTCTTGCCCACGTCAGTGAACTTGCTATGAAAAGCTCAGCTCGATCGTTTCAGTTATTACCGGACTCGCATTGTCAACCATGTCAATAGCCTGGATCGTGGACAACTGAACGCAGGTAATTAGTTTTTATTGTCAACTTTATCGAGCTCTCCGGACTGGTTGACACGGATCGTACAGGTTTGTGAATAGCATTCTTCGGATTGTAACTCTTCATCAGCTTCCAGCTGGACTTGTGTTCGTGAAGGTATAATGGAAGTGTGACTGTACAGTAGTAGGCTCATGCATTCAAACCGTTGCAGCGTCCTCTTTTTGGTGGCGAAAGTGTGCTTTTGGAGAAAATGCGGGAGCTAGCATTAGTGTCTTGAGAGGTTTAGATGACGGGATGCAGTGAAACTCTTTCAAACGTTTCTTTCTTGTGCGCGTGCTGACCGATATTCTTGACGAGGGCTATTGCGAAAGATCTTCCAAGTTATGCGGTGGTAAGCTTCACGTAATCTTCTCTAGCGTGCCATATCTTCATGAAGTACAGAGTGAATGACAGTCATATTCGTTAGAATGGCGGGTTTCAGAGCCCCAACGTTGTGACTTTAAGCTCTAGAAACTGTAGATCAGTTTCAGTTGCGTCACTCTCACTGCAATCCACCATTTTATTGTTTTGAAGTATTTGCAACATTGCCATGGCGGAGCACATGGATGAGTAGTGCTCGATAATAACAGAGTATGTACGTGCCTGTTACAGATCAATTGTTGAAGTTTCTGGAGAGGATTTGAAACGGTCTCGGAGCAATGTCGAGACAGACGGTTCTTTTGTGTATCTTGGCGGCGCTGTCATGGAGCGCTGTCACCGCCAACGTCCTTGTCCCTCCGACAGGATACAGGTGCTTTACCTTCCCTCTCGAACTTAATATTCTGCATTGTAAGGGATGTTGTGAGTGGTACATTATGTCATTTTTGGGATCATTTTACAGAGCATCCGGGCATTGTGTTGAGAACTAGATTTTGTTCGATTTCCTGCAGCGTTGGGTTCACGGGGACGATTCGGAAAGGAGTGCAGAAATATGTGTGTAAACGAGGGTCTTGGACGAAGACAGGCTCTTCAGCGGAGGTCTATACCCCTGGCGGTGCGAAGCTTGGAACGTACTGGTCTGTGTATGACCCGAAAGACCGGTCCATAGCTTATTACTGGAGCATCATCAATTCTGGTGGAGGGGCTTACGAGTCTGGAACTGCCCACAGTGGTCTTCAAGGTGAGCACCTTGTGCAGTAAACCTTCTTGATCTCAATGGAGCCCACTTTTTTTGTATGCATTGGATCTGAAGAGACTTATCTCATACACAAGTGGGAGCAGATGGTGTACGAACGACATTATTCTTGAATACAGTAGAACATCGTTTTGATGTGTTGCAATGACATTTGAAATTAATCTCCCCACTAGTGATAATTTTATCCTTTGTTAGTGTTATAATGTCTTTCTTTTGAGACCTTGGATTTAGCATGCACGAGATTTAACTTATGTCCAGTAACGTGAAAGTAGAGGCTTCTTATGGAAATAACAGTTGCCCTTGAGTACAGCATGTTATATCTTTCACATTACTCAATCCTATTGTTCTTTTGATCACCATATGCAGTTATAATGCAAAAGTGTCCAGAAATTGGTACTCCTCCACATACCTGTCTAGAACCTCAAATCTATAATCTGAGTCAGGACTTGTATGTAGAACTTTTTGCGCATGAATGTCATTCTGAAACAGGCCATTTGAACGCACATGCCCATGAGAGCTAGCACGAAGTACTTGAAAGTCACACTGAGATTTTCCAAAATGACAATTTATGTGATCGATGTAATTTGGTGCAGCCTCGCCGTTGACCAGCGTGCAAGTGAAGGCATCGGCTTGTGAAGAGTACTTGGCGCTCGTGAAGGTCCATCGCGGTGCAGGAGATGCGGACCAGGTTGCATTCGTGTCGATGACTGCAACGTTGGGAGGCTTGGCGCCGAGCCGGGCGCTGTGTACCTGCGACGGGGCCACATCAGGCGTCCCATTCACAGGCAAGCAGTGATTTTGTTTTGTTGCTAATTTAGCCCTACTGCTACAAAAAAATTGGGCTGGCTAATTGAAACAAAGAATTTTTGAAACAAATAAAAGGAATAATAGCCAGATTTCCTACATGGAGTCAAGATGTGAAGCCTCTTCAGTTAAACCTAGATATCACCCCAGTATTGTCTAAGTAGCACCTAGGTAGCACATGTGTATTACCCTGATATCACCTATATATATTAATATGAAAAGAGGAGCCTGGATTGCTCTTCAAGCCATGGAAAAGTAGCAAAACTGTCTATTGACAAAAAAACAATCACTGCAGGAAAGTTCACATTCTACACACAAGACCAGGAACCGCCCGCAGTGCCTGCCACCATCACACCCCCGGGAACCTTTGTGCAGACACTGTTCTTGCAAGGCAAGAGGATGTACAAGTTCGGAAACAGCAAGTGGAACTACATGGGGTTCTTCGCCACCATGGCGGACGTCGCCGGTGGCACAACTCTGGGGAAGGTGGGCACGTGCACCAAGCCTGACAGATTCGGCAGCAATCTGTTATGGCAGTTCAATGCACCCAATGCCAACTCGCTCATGGGCCATCTCACCAACTCCGTGCGCATGTACCCCGACGGTTGCCCCTGGCAATTGCTCAAGATCACCTCCCACGCTGGCTACCAGTAAGTCTTCTCTCTCCCATAGCCATAGGTCTCTGCTTTTCTAGAGATGTCAGTGGTACATCCTCATTTGCTTCGTACTCAACGGACACTGCCTGTACCATATTGTTTTTTGAATTGGTGTATGTGGTACAACTTCATTCGCTTTGTACACAGCAAAGATTGTCTACATTAGTATGCTTGTTTATGTTTCTGATGATATGACATCAATAAACTTGGGGCAAATGAATGTAGTGTGGTTTTCATATGAAAATCATGCAGCATCATTCTGACATGGATCTCATGCAAAGCTCATGCACTTTGTAACATGAGGTTCATGTTGCACTGGCAAACATTAATTATTTTCTTCTTCTTTTTTTGACACAAAGGAACTAATCACAAATTATTTGGATGATCTGTGTCATTTTAACACATAAATCATGCCATCATTCCATGATTGTAAACTCCAGCAACCATAAATTTCGTATGATTTCAATGTCAAGGTCCATGCTAGTTTCATACCATTTTCACATCACAATGATGCTCCCTGTTTTTACTGATGATAGCTTTCATGCTAATACCTTCTTTGCCTTCTGGCAGATCCCCATTGGGACCGTACAAATATGTATTGATTGGTGCTACCTATGGAGGAAATCCCCCGGCAGTTGCTCCGAGAATCAATGGCATGGAATGGGGCTCTATCTTCACTGCTCAATGCTACATGTACACTTAAGTACCTTACATGGCCATCAATTCAAATGTGAATGCCTTTCTCCTATTTTCAATGACAGAAAAGGAAGAGTGGCGACATCAATAATTTTATCAACATCTGAGTAGGATCAGTCAGCCTCCGTGGCTTTTTCGAGCTGGATGGCCATTGGCATGGAGCTATTTAACAAGGAAGCAGTGGGATGGGATTTTGTAGGAGCTAATAACATGCAGGGGTGTTACATATATATAATACATTTTTCTTAATACATAATGTAGGTGTGCTTTTGCAATAACAAGTGGCCACACTTTGTATGTACTCATTTTACAATAGGGCTTGGCGATAGTGTAGAAAATTCAAGGTTTTGGTCTGGGAGCTCAGTTACTGTAATCAACTGATTATAAAAGTCGCTATGTTTGCTTGAACTGGTGCTCAGTTAAGCTGGGTACAGTGCAATATTGAGCCCTTCGGTTTTTTTCAATAAAACATCATTCTGATTCTTTCACTTAGTTTGAAAAATTGCATAGTGTCTTGAAGCTATCCATTCTACTTCTCTTAGGCTTCAACATGGATTTGAAGTACAATACAAAGACTGGATAAGCCATGTAATTACTACTAATTTTCAAAGTCAAAGTTGCCTACTCCACTTAACCCCTAAACGTCCAACCCTCCAGAAAGTGGACGATGTATAGAATCAAACACAGTTTTCTTATCCGTCATTAACTTTTAGCAACATGGACTTTTTACTATATATTTTATGGCAAGTTAGCTTCATACATGTGTGATCCGATTGGAAAGGGGATGAGTTGTGAAATTTTTATGCCTCGTTTCATGCTGTAATGATTCACCCAAATTTTTGAAGATTTCAATGTAAAAGCGCTCTTAAAAAAGTCAACTCATAAAATCAAGCAACCAAAAACTCTCCAAAAATTACTACACTTAGACTCTATTACATTTCAACCAATCACAACAAATTTCATATACAAATTGTCAATATCTTATTCGTAATCAAATTACAAAAGAATTTTCAATTTCAAATTTCAAATTTTATACATAAATATTGGTGATAGAAATCGCAGATCTAACCGTATGGATAGAATCAAAAATTTATAATGTACAACTTATATTCATACATCAAGTTCAAAATATCCCTCGAGGTTGCATTTTATGATGCATCTTTGCAAAACTGCCGAATTTGGAGAGGGGTGAGGACATTTGGGGAGAACTGTTCTATAGAATTGTTTGAAATCCAATCTATATCAAATTCAAATTTAACCCTTTGACGTCCCGATTCAACATTGATTTTGAAGATGCATTATAAAATGTTTGATGAATAACAAAAATGGACAAAGCTAAGTTGTGAATGCCAATGTGAGAATCACATCTCTACAGTTGGATTTATTATATTTTTTTATTAATAAATTGTAATTAAATTTTCAAACGTTTCTTCTTAAATTTAATTAAAATCCAAAAAAAAAAAAAACTTATTGTAATGAATTTAGAATAACATACACTACAAGATGGTATGATTTCCATTATTTGATTCTACTTATTTTGGAAAATCATACGTAAGGTCTCACTCTTTGAACTAAGAATGAAACTTAACATAAACCAATTGTGTTATTTTAAAAAAAATCACAATATCTTATTTTGAAGATCTATACTATACAAATGAGAGTCGACTAGCACAAAAACCAAAAGAAATTTGGAAGGATGAAAACTGTCCATGTATGTAGTCAAGAGAACAATCTAAATTTGTTCATGATCCACTATGTGAATGCAGGCGCGTCAAAGGGTTAACCAAGAGTTCAAAAAGAGAATAATTCCAAAAGCACTTTGTGAGACAGTTCAAGGGCCAGCCCACAGTGCAAGAATGAAACTCAAAACATAGTCAAATATGCAGATGTTGAGTTTCATTCTCTATTTGATTCAATTTTTTTATTTAGTCATTTTGGATCACAAACTCATAAGACAAATGTCTAGTAACTTTGAGAGGTTAAAACATAAAGATATGCAATTTTGCAATCAATTTAACCCTTTAACGTCCAGATCCCCCACTCATTTCAAAGATGTGTTATAAAATGTTTGATGAATCACAAAAATGAAGTTAATATATAAAGAAAAGTTGTAAACCTCAATGTGTAGATCACATCTGTACACTTGGATGTATCATATTTTTTTAATATTTTTAGATTAATTTTGCAAGGTTTTCTTTTGAAATTCACTTTAAAATCCCAAATTAACAATTTTTTAATATTAAAAAAAAATTAAAATTTGAAATAATTTGCACTATGAGATGGTATAATTTCCATTATTTGATTCTACTTATTTTGGAAAATCATTGTTAAGGTCTCACTTTTTGAACTAAAAATGAAACTTGACATAAACCAATTTTGTCATTTAAAAAAAAATCACAATATCTTATTTTGAAGATCTATACCGTACAAATAGTAGTCAACTAGCACAAGAACCTAGGAAAATTTGGATGGATGAAAAACTATACATGATGTATTAAAGAGAAGGCTTATAATAAGTTCATCGTCCATTATATGAATACACGTGCATCAAAGGGTTAATAGGATAGGTTACAATCTCTTAATAAAAATCTTTAAAAATTGCATGAAAATTGAATGAACTTTAAACCTTTATATTCCCAAATCTATAACTACAATCTCAAATTTAATTTAATTTTGAATTTGTGAGAATGCAATTAATGGAACAAGATCAACTAAACTTATTAAATTGTGAAATACGTTGATTTGCGAGGGGGTCAAAGCAAAAACCCATGATGAAATCATAGATGGGACTTACATGGTCTCCGTAGTACTAAATTATGTTACAACATTAGTTCTAAATTCACTTGTGGGAAACATGTGCAAGTGGAACATGAAACCTTGACATTTGATTCTTAGAGCATTTGCATCCTTCTCCCTCAATTCACCCGTTGACCATTATCATCACATCCAAAATTTGGTTTCACAAGCTATCGTCTCCACACCTCAAACCACTGTGTCCCTCTACAGAGGCGGTGAACCAATCACAATCACTACCGATATACATGAATAATCATTATTGTCTATCAATCTAATTATTGTCTATCAATCTAGGATAAAGTATCTTCCTAAACTTAGTTATAGAGGGACATATTGAGGGCTCTTTATACCACACTAATAGTCAGTGGCTTCTCACCCTCCCTGAATATGCATACTGAATTTCATCCACTTTTCATAATCATGAGAGAATTCACTGGTAAGGTGGGCATGCTCTTAGGTCCACCTTGTAATCCCTAATAGACTATGGCAAAAAAAACCAGATTCATCCAGATTGGAAAAAGAAATCACAATGACAAAATTTTGATGAGTTAAAAAGATAACTCTATTGTAGAGGAACATGCATGACACTCATTGATGACCAATGCCTACCTTTTCTCTGTAGCTTTTGGTACCTCCCACTACAGATGAGCTCAAGATTGGGCACAAGAACGCATTTAGTACCACCCTGAGATGAGCTCAAGCTTGTGCTGCACAAGAACACTTCTGGCACCTCCCGCCTGATATGACCTCAAGTTTACAGTGCACAAAAACAATCTGGATACCTTTTCCAAAGGTGGATGTTCGAGGCAGCTCCTCAAAAATGTTATGCAACTTATAAGACTAAGCAACCAGGGAGATATCAGGCTGTGAATGTGCCCTCCATGAGCACCAACAGCCCTTCAGGGACTGTACCTAAAAGTCAAACCAGAGGATACCAAATTAACATTTGGCAGGTTCATAGACAAACCAAGGACGATTGTAATTCCCCTGAATGACCGTGACAAAGGTGTAACTCTTGTAATACTAAAAGCCAGAAACACATACGTGACGTAGATTTTCTTCTCTAAACGAAAAACAGTGCCTTTGGGATCTCAGTCTGTGTTAAACCCTGACCATTATATAAAATTTATGCCTTGTATTTCCAAGGCCTCAACACCACGTACCAAAACTCATTCATGCAGGGGTTTAAATTCAAAGATTCGAACAAAAAATCAAATTCCATTCTAATGCTACAGATCTACAAGACTCTAATAAATGCTCGATCAGTACGGTCTACAAACGTACCAAGCCCTTCATTGTTTAATATTGCGGGCGGAAAAACTGCGGTGGAGGTCCTCCTTGAAACTGCGGAGGAGGATACGGCTGGTACGAGTGTGGAGGAGGTCCTCCCTGTGGATGTGCGTAACCTGGAGGAGGGGGACCCCTGAAGTGCTGGTGTTGAAAATGAGGTGGTGGTGGCCCTTGCTGCGAATTGTATGAGCCATAAGGAGGAGGAGGACCCATGGGTGGTCCCCCATACTGCCCAGGCTGCGGACGCTGCTCCGAACTTGAACCAGGCTCTCCTTGCTCTGCACCACTTGAACTGTCTGATTGTTTTTTCATAATCGCCCCCATGCGCTGCGGATCCATGGACGGATAAAACGGTCGGTCCGTTGACAGAGTAGGCGGAGGAAGGTTGAAGTAATTGGAGCCGGGTTGTTCATGGCCAGGATGTGGCGGATGTTGCTGCTGTTGCTGAGACACAAGAGCTCGAGGGAGCATTCCCCCATGTGATAGGATTCCACCACCTGGATTGGTCTTTCCATCTTCATCCTTTTCACCTGCAGCCTCCAGATCAGCCTTTGCCACTTGTGGCCTACCCCACATGAGCTTCAATCTCAAGCCATTGATAACCAGTTTGTTCGCCAGATGATCAGCAGCTTTCTCAGCTCCCTCCCGGGTGGTGTAGGTGACAAATGCACACGCACGTTGAGGGACCATCCGAATTGATTCAATTTCTCCGTAGCTGTAAAACTGATCTTTCAGATCCTCTTCCGTAACTCTGTCAACCAAGCCCCCGACGTAAAGGGTCTTGATGCTCATATCCTCAGGGGCCGCCAGTGAAGGCATCTCCCCGGCCTTCCTGAGCAATTTCGCTGCCACTGGATCATTCACACTGCACAGGAAAAAGAACGTACTCTTAGTCAACTGCAGCTTATTGTCTTCTTCCGAAAGTGTTCATGTAACAACATAGGTGATGAACAATGATTTGACAATATTCCCAAAATCTGCAAGCACATGATTGTAAGCCACTTTGAAACTTGGACACTGAAGAGATTTAAATACTGTGTTCACACCTAGTTACATTCGGGGCACCTCAAACTCAGTCGAAATAGAGATACCATTCTGTACATCTCAACCCTGACTGACTAATACCGTACTAGGAAGGCAGGGTCGGCAGAAAATAATTCCCCAAAAAAATGCCGAAAAAATAAATAAATTTATCAAGTATTTTGTCGAAATCAACAAAAATGAAGTCAACAAAAATTGTAGACAAAAAACAAAGGAAAACGTGTAGCTGTTAGTAAAATTCAATGTTAGGTATTAATAGCCGAATTTTTAATAATTATTTTTGAAAGTGCCGACCCCTACTTTTCAAACTTTAATTAATTATTCGACATGAAAGTGCCGACCCTGCCTTCCTACTACGGTAGTCTAGGTTGCAAGGACAAAGAAATACGTTTCTAATAATCCAAAATATTCATGTAACTCGTATTTCATCACCATCATAAAATAATTCACGATACTACAATACATATTCACTACATACTTTCTGGTGCCAATTCAAAATACAACATTACCCATAGTAGCGATCTTTGATATTCTGTTGAGAAAGTTCGCCTGTCACTGGCATTTCATGTCGGTATGGGCACTCGGCTCCTCGTGTGCACTCTCCCCTAACATAAAAACTACAAATATGTGCACGATTCCTCTTATAGTACGGAGTAGTACGCTGCAGCTTCAAGATAGTGTCATTTGGACGAGCTTTGCCAAACGAAGACTCGTAATCCAAACCGGCTTTGGCCTGCAAAAGTCAAACAGATGTATATAACACACGAAGTCATCACAACAAAATGCTGCCCTGTCTTATCGATGTCAAATACATGGAAGTCCATCATGTTTACCCATTCTGAACAACTAGTCAAAGAAACGTAGGATCCTAACTTCATCTCAACTAGTTGACAAGCAAAATGAGCAGAAATTTCAAGGTCACAGCACTACCTTTCGGTCCTGCTCCTCCGCGAAGAACTCCCTATTTACATCGCTCTTGGGAATCGATTCGCTTGTATTGATACCAAGGGCGGTGTCTCTCACTTGAACCGGCAGCCCGTACTCAAGATCAAGTAAGCAAACCTGACACACATTCTTCAGCTTGCTACAAGTTTGACACACTTCGGTCTTCTTGTACCGTGCATCCCGTCCGGGCCTCCACCGAAACACAGTGAAAGGACGTGTACAGATTTTGCACTCTTTGTCGAAATTAGCCTTCGCCTACATCCACCAACACTTGAACTAAGTGCACAAACAAGATAACAGCAAAACCCTAAAGCGGCATTCCAGCATCTCCTTAAACCCTAAGAAACAAGCAAACACGAGCGACACTCTAGCGTAAAACCCTACAACAGTGTTAGAGCAACTTCCTAACCCCAGAGAAAGGTCGTGTACATCCAAAAGTACTTCAACAAGTGCACAAACAAGAAACCAGGACAGCAGCAAAACCCTAGAAGCGGCATTCCAGCACCTCCTTAACCCCTAAGAGAAAACGAGCAACCTATACAATGATAAAACCCTAAAGCGGTATTGTAGCAACTTCTGAACCCCGACAAGAAGAAACGAAAAGCATACCATTCGGACGTAAGGGTTGTCGCCAAGACAAGACTCGCAGATGATGGGAAACTCCGAGCGCTCCCACCCATCGGCTTCCACATCGCGCATCATCTCGTCTCAGTCGGTAATTCTTCAATTCACAGCGAGGTGCTTCGGGCTTCCGACAGCTCGAACACGAAAGAAAACGAGAAAACTAGGGAAACAGACTCGATAAGTGGAGCAGGGTACGAGCAAACATGCTGCTTCTAGCTTGCCCGGCCATCTCCAAAGTGACAGCAACGAAAATTCCACTGCCGCAGTCTCAAAATCGAAACCCTCAAACACCTTCCGCAAGCCTACGATTGTTGTCGATCGCTGACGCGACGAAGAGATGCCAATCCACAACACAAAGCAACGTCAAGCCCGCGCGGTTCGAAGTTCCAAAGCTCTGGCAAACCAAGCCCACTACCGTTGGACGCCTACTACTGGTCGGCTGAACTACCACACTCCCCTCTCCCGACTCCCGGTCGTCGTCGTCTCGTATTCTGCAGTCCCAAAAGCCGTACACGTGGACAAGACGAACTATGCATAAGAGGCGCACTTTTCTCTCAATACAAGTAACTTTTAATTCATTTGACAATTTAGTATTATTCTTTAAATTTTAAAAGTTATCCCTTAAGTGTGGCCATGTTTGATCATTTTTTAGTCAAATGCTAACTTTCACCTAGTTCTTAATTTCAAATGAAAACGGTCCCTAGTAAGAAAGTGTGGGAGCTATCTTCTAATTTCTAGTTCAATTTATTTATTTTTAAAATTGTTAAAATTGCATTTTTTTTTAATAGCACTTTAAAGCTCAAAACCCTAAAATTCCAATATACACTGCAGAAAAAAAAAATTCAATCGAATTTCTTTTCATGTAAGCTCGAGACGCATGTCACATACACTTTGTTGTTCATCACTATTATTTACATTTTTCCTTAAAATCTCATACTATTTTAGACATTTTGTAATTACTATGACTGTTACAAGAGAAGCTTTGAAAAATCTTATAAAATTTATTATCATTTAAATAAATATACAAAATTAGTGAAAATTGGATTAACAATAAACTATATGAGAAAAATATCAAGAAATATAATATATTTTAAAATGTGAGAAATTGATGAGGTTTAACCGAGTAAATGTAGTGTGCACACTTAAGGGTTACAAAGCATAAGATATTTATAAGAGACGTTAAATTTTCATCAACTCTTTGATGCCTAAGTTACAATCTCTCCGTCAAATCTTATCAGTTTCTCACTTTTGAATAAATATATCATTTTTTTATATTTTTTCTACATAGTAAATTGTGTCTTCTATTTAACTTAAAATTTTCATAATTAAACATGCTAATTAGAAATTTGTATGATTTATTGAATTTATTTATTACATTCAAACTTAAATAGTATGAAATTCTTATGAAAGATGGGAATTGGACCTGGATAGCAAATTCACATTTAAGAATAATCTTATTGTATTTGAAAGAAATGATTAAAAAAGTTATATCATTTTATAACATATGTTATAATTGATGTTGTAGGTTTTTAAAACAGCGCCTTCACTTTAATAGCCATATTTTACAACATACATTCAAAATCATATTGTTTTCTTCTTGTGTTTTCAGAGACTATTCTTCATCATTATAACACAATATTTCAACCCAGATCTTTCTTTTGATTTCAATTATTATAATATCAGTAAAAAAAATATTATTTTTTATAAAATTTAAAGAAAAAAAAACCTTCAATATGGATTCTTAAATGGCATGATAATATTTTATATTTTATGTTTTTTTCACACCATATTTCAAAGTATTAAATTTAGTATATCGTTTAGTAGTAGTAAAAACTCCAATCTTCTTTCAAGGCCGGCGTGAATAAAGTGTTTACATATTTATACAATATAAATGTGAGAAAAGGAAAGAGGGAAATCAAAGTTAATGTTTGTACATAGGAATAGGGTGTTCGAGTTAAATCTAGCTATTGAATCAAAATTCTTATTTTAAGCATTTCAAAAGTACTACATGCATAATATTGACATGACATTTTTTTTAGTAGTAATAGTAGTTGTAAATGTTGTTTCTACTAAAGGATATAAAAACTTTGTACCATCCAACTAGATGCCATGATTCTCCACAAAGGAAGCTTTGTACACATCTTACTCTAATCCCAAGATGTGTCTATCAATGGTAGACTTCAACAATATTAACCCTTTGACACGCTTGCGTACACATAGTGAACGATGAACAAATTCAAATTATTCTCTTGACTACAGATATGGACAGTTTTCATCCATTCAAATTACTCTTGGTTCTTGTGCTAGTTGACTATCATTTGTATGGTATGGATCTTCAAAATAAGATATTGTGAGTTTTTTTAAATAACCGAATTGGTTTATGTCAAGTTTCATTTTTAGTTCAAAGAATGAGATCCTACATATGATTTTCCAAACTAAGTAGAATCAAATAATGGAAATCATACCATCTCGTAGCGCATGTTATTCCAAATTCATTACAATAAATTTTAATTTTTTGTTGTTATTTTTGGATTTTAATTGGATTTCAGAAGAAAATCTTGAAATTTTAATTACAATTTATTAATAAAGAAATATGAAAATTCAACCATATAGATGTGACCTTCACATTGACATATACAACTTCGCTTTGTACATCTACTCCATTTTTGTTATTCATCGAATATTTTATAACGCATATTTGAAATCAATGTTGAATTGGGACGTTAAAGGGTTAACATGTAAATAACAATTGTTTATTGAAAGAATAATTAAAAATTTGAGTAGATTAGTAGACTCAGCGTATAAGCTTTTATGAAAAATCATATATTCTTTACATTTTGGTACAGGCTCAAAAATCATGAGGCCCAAGACTCTAGGGCATCTCTAGCAAAGTATATTTTAAAAGGACGAGTTGTTCGGCAAGTTGTATAAAAGAAATTTAGCTCATTTGCCTTCATTTTGACCATTAATATTTGGAGATCTATAAATGCAAAAGCGTTTAACCATTCGAGTGAAAATTACATAAGAGCTAATTTAGCTAACGTTGGGTGGAAATAGGGATTCTATGTTGCAAATTTTTGTCGTGGCAAGCAGACACTATTCCATGAGCCATTTTTGGAATTGTCAACATAAGCCGCAATGGAACAATCAACATGAATCGACCCTCAATGGCTCCTCTAGGTTGAGCACTACTTTGAAGCACTAAAGTGAGTGGGCCAATAACCGACATTGGCCATAAAGAGACTCTTATAATTACTTCATCAATGACACTCCACTGTGCCAAAAATCAACAATCACTCAAATAGTTTAGTGATTGTTGACTTTGAAGCACTATTTGAACTCATCTCATTCGCGGGAACTATGTTTATTATAAGTTTCTTTATGATCCTTCAAAACATATTCATTGTTAATTTCAGCCCATGTCTACTGTCACAAGTAGACAACCTAAACCTTGAACTTTGAAAATTCATAACTTATTCAATATAACTCTAAAAATTATAATTCAACTTCAGGTAGATTTAGAATCAATTTGCTAATCCATTCAAACTTTCACATTGCACCTCATATTACTATAAATAGGCACAATGCTTAAAGTGTTGGTTTATGACCCACTCACCTTACTTTGAAGCGCTACTAGTTATTCTCGCATAGAAGTAACCTTTAAAATAACCTTTAAACCCCTAACGAGTCCCACTATCATTTTGTGGTCAATGTCTATCTTACCTTGCCATCTTACTGGTTGATTCTATTGTTGAATTGCAAAAAACTTATTTTTCTAATATTCATTTTTAAATGTATAGTAAATTGGATTAACTTGGTATAAGTGTATTGCAAATTGAAGTTGCTATTGCCTAAAAAAATTATGAAGAAAATGATACACAATGTACAATACTTTTGAAGTGTTCAAGATTTGATTTTAGGAGGAGAAAGTAATGTTTTCATGATCAAATCTTTGACCTATCCTTACTAATCAATTGAAGACAAAATTTGAACCAATTATAAAAAAGTTCATATGTTGAAAATATAAATTGATTTTTTGATAAACTATCACATTTAATCCCTAAATGCCTACAACCCTCTCCAAATTGGCTATTTTGCAAAGATGCACTATAAAATGCAATTAAGAGGGATAATTTGAACTTGAAGTATGAATGGGTGTTTTCACACTAGAGTGTCATAGTTCTCGAAAAAAAAAAAGTTTTTAATATTGTAAAGCAAAAATACATCAAACAATCCCAAACAAATCCTTATTCATGATGATTTTGGCAACAACAAAATATTAAAAAAGCTATGCCTAGGTTGGACGAATTGCCACTGGATTCTAGCCTAGAGACTAACGTAGAATTGGTGAGATTCCAACTCAAATCCTCCTTCTAACATAAAATCCAATATAAAAAAATTGTAGTCATTTTCAATTCATGTGTTCCTTTTCAATTTCTCTACTCATGTAACGATGTAAATCCCTACGTGAACCCTTAACCCCTAAGTGATGGAAAGAACATTCTATGGTTGCCTTTTTTTTTTTACGAGTTGCACAAGATGAAAAAAATTATAATTTTTTTTTAAATATGGAAATGAAGTCAACTTTCCAACCCAATTTGAATCACGTCGATCCAAGTTAAACTCCACCGAGGATACTTTTTCAAAAACAAACACTTCTACGTTGTCGAGTGTTACAAAATTTACTATTTGGGAAAAGTAATGATGTTCTCTCCTTTAAAAAACTTTATTTTTCAAATTTTAGGATAGAATGTCTAGTTTTAACCAATCATTCCAAATTTCAAATTCTAAAAATATAATATGTGATTTTGATATATTTTTGAAGTTCAATGCTTCTAAATTCATTACGTGAAGATCTAAAACTATTAAAGGAAATTTAATTGTATGGAACTTTAAAAACATCAAGATTTTCATTTTCTCTCTTCAACCAAACTTCAGCGAAGATAAAGAGGTCACATATCATAACACATCTACGTTTTGTCCAATATCCCTCCGTCATTTAGGAGTTAAACATTGTCATTTCTTAAATTAGAGAGAAAGGAGCATTTTTGAGTTTGAACCTCGAAATACAAAAGCAATCTACATTTAAAAAATGTAAATACATATAATTCTTCTCATGGATGATACTTGAAATTATTCATAAACACAAATATCCATTATTATAAAATCATGGTCAAAGTGGATTGAAAACTGAACAAAACCAAGTCCAATAGATTGGGGTTCACGTTTAACACTTTAGTGTATGGATGCCCACATTCTTGTCATTGATGTGTCAAAAAACACAAATAACAAAAAATCTGACAAGAATTGGATTTTGAATTGTAAAGTTCAAAATTGGAGATTTCTAATCTATATATTCTAAAAAAGAACATTAAAATTTGGTGCAATGCAACTATCAATATATATCTATGAACAAAACGTTAAAATACTTCAATTTGTCTTGAAAATATAGAAAATACTTACAAATACAACACATGTACTATACGGCATTTCTTGTGTTTGGAAGTTTGTTATCTTGTCTTATTTATTTACATTGCGATCTATTGTTCATGTTCCACTAGTGAATATACTCCGATCTAGATCAATGTACCAATTCCTTTCATAATTTTACCTATAAAATTTTGTCCAAAATCCTATATAGATAAGTCACTCTCAATTATAAATTTCACAATAGTTATGTGTGAGTCCATTTTTACCCTCTAAAGGACCACAACTATGTTTCTCTCCAAACACTCCAAAACTGCCTAAAAGTACCCCTTCCCATAAAAAGGCAAATAGTTTTTTGATCTAAAACGTTTTTGACCAATCCAACCATAGGATATTTCAACCAACTAGAATTTCCTAGCACCTACAAAATTTCAATTGTTTAAAGTTCCTCAATAGTAAGATTCTAAGCTACAAAGTTAGCTGCACTTTCTTTTTCCTAGTCCGCTCCTCGAGTTTGAAACTTTCTAAAAATGCCCAAAATGCAAAGTTTAGTCTCAGATTAGGTACAATGAATTTGGCAATTGTGTATATGAGGGTGTTAGCTCATTGTGTGCAAAAAAATTGAGATGCATGGCACATTGTATGATATTTTTAGCAGCTGAGCGTAGTTCGGTATTTCACCTTTGCATGATTGTATTCTTTGTATCTATACATCAACTAAGTACGCAAATTACCATCCCATCTTCATTACAAAGAGAAGAATCACCACAAAAAATCTCAAAAATCGAGGATCGATACAAATTCCACACTTGGCTGACTGCATTTAGAAAATTGGCCTTTGTCCTTTAGGGATTAACATCAGATACTGCAACAGAGAGGTGTTGACATATGCCATTGCTAAACATCTTCAATTTTATTTTTGTAAAAATAACCCAAATCTCATCTAACTTCAAAGTCATACACCTCCAAAGTCTCCTTTTTGAGTGGGCATTATGCAAGTCCAAGACATACTATAATCTTCCAATCCAACGGTTTGATCTTAACAAGGTATAACCGGCATTTGATGAATTAACTCCAAAACGCTCGAGTGGGTTTCCCTATCCAAAATTGTCTCATTTCGGTTAACTTCTTTGATAATCTCTAAATGCTTTTCAAAAACCTTTATTCATATTCCAACTATAGAATTTTGTATTCCTACACCTTATAAACCACTCTTCAAAATTTCAAAGCCTTTAACCGTGCAAATGTCACGATTATAGGCTAATGAAGTAAGGGTTTTCAAATTTTAGACTACAAAAATCCAGGAACCTTGCTTTGAACAGCTCCAAACTCTAAAACCACGTTGAAATGGTGGCCATTTCAACCATCCTCAATAGTAATTACCTAAAAAAAAGTAGCGACGGACCTCAACACTTTAACCCAAAAGGCATAAATCCATCAAATAGTCCCAATAAAATCATTATTGATGATGGTATTCAAACTAATGAAATGGAGAAAAACAATTGTGCCTAGGTAAAAGGACAAATTGCCACTTGAATCCAATATAGAGATTGACGTAGGATCAGTGAGACTCCAAATTAACCCACCTTCTAACATGATATCCAATCTAACAAATCAATACCCATTTTCAATTCGTGTGTACCATTTCATATCCTCTATTCATCCAGTGAAAGATGAGAATCCCTATGGGAACCTACGTGACCATAGTCATTTCGGAAAATTAGGAAGGAAGGTGAATTTTTCAGTTTCAACCTCAGAATATAAAAGTAATTTACATTCGTAAAAAAATGTACATACGTACATTCCTGGTTATGGATGACGCCTAAAAAAGAAAACCAAAAAAACAATAATCCATTATTAGCAGATCTCGGTCAAAGTGGTTTGAAAATTGAGAAAACCAAGCCCGACATACTCGGGTTCACGCCATGAAGGATAAAAATGATTTCCAGTGAATTGCATCCTTCCATGGTCCCTTTCTACAGAGCATCCACATTTGACTAAGGTTGGATGTCCTCAAACCACCACCTCCCCAATAATGACATGTAACGTTTTCTTGGGGCCACCACAGTTGAGACTCAAAACCACCAATTTCAATATTCAAGTAAACCAATGGATGACGGAGACGAGAACGGAGACACCGACGGAGGACGATGACGGAGACACCTATGGAGGACGATGACGGAGCCAACGAGGACGGCGAGGACGATGACGGAGCCAACGAGGACGGCGAGGACGACGAGGACGGGGCGCCAGGCAGTCACGCCACTCACTGAGGCCAGGCAGGCTAACGCAGGCCAGCAGTCCAGGCAGCAGCGAGCCAGAGAGAGAGCAGGCAGGGCGGGCAGGGCAGGGCAGGCAGGCAGCAGACAGAGCCAGGCACAGACGACTTGCCCTGCCTAACACTGACCTTCCTCGCTTCCTTCAGGCGTGGCGAGGCAAGGCAAGGCAAGTGAGGTCAGGGAAACTAAGTGACGATACGAAAGAGGCCAACGACTGACTGACTGAGGGGGAACAACAACAACCCAAACTCACTCACAGCCCTTCCCTTCCCTCACTCCCTTGCCTTGCCTTCCATGGCTATGGCGATCCCCCATGGCCATGTCCACCTCTCTCTAGTCTCTCCCTAGTCCTCCCCTCTCTTCCCTCTCTCCTCCCCTCTCCTCTCTTCTCTTCCCCGCCCTCGTCGGCTGCTGGTGCTGCCGTTGCGTGCGTCTTTTTTGGCGTCCTTGTCGTGTCGTTTCGTGCCTCTTTTCCGCTCCCCTGGGGTTTGCTGTTTGTTTGGAGACCGCCCGCCCGCCCGCCCGCCCGCCCGCCCGCCCGCTCGCCGTGGGAGCGTTATGGTTTTGGAGTGTGCGAGGACTTGAGGTTGGAAGCAGCGGTGGCGCAGCGTTAAGAGTTAAGAGGCGCTGGCCTGGCACGGACGGAGGCGCCCGTGCGAGTGAGGGTTCGTCTTTGTGGAGCGGCATGTGCGAGGTGCAAGGGGTGGTGTCTCTTGGCAGCGGCCTTTGATAAGGTCAGGTTTGACGAGTTTGGTGCTGTTTGTTGAGATCTCGCGGGTTGGCGAGCGCGCTGGTTTGGAAAGGATCTCGCGGCAGGCAGGTGGAGTGCACTCGAGGTATGCCATTGGTGGCGACGGAAGCTGTGGAAGGGAGAGGATATGAGGCATGGATGGGGAATGGCGGGCAGGGGAGACGGTGCTGCGGGGAGCATGTGAACATGCGATAGGGTGCCGGAGACAGGTGTTGGCGTCGTCGCTCGTGCTATGCATGTGATGCGCCTTGGCTTCGCGAAAGAGGGTTGCTCAAAATGTAAGGTTTTCTTCTCGACGTGAGTAGGATGCTGACATTGACTGCTGACTCACATTTGCTGCACGCATTTGACACGTCCTGTCCCGGCGTACTTCCTGTCTTGACGGACATCATTCGCGATATCATTGCGGGACGGCACATGTGTGAAATTGCTTCCGACAGATGTGTCCTGTAATTTCTTAGCCGAGGAGTTATTGGTGTGGCGTTACATTGGCGGCACACGTTGGTAATGTTCGCGAGTCGCGGCATTTTTTGGTGGCGTTGGACTTGTGAACTGATTGTTCGTCCGGACTTTTTGAGTGGTTAAGCCAACAATCGACGTGAATGCAATAGCACGGCCATCACCTAATTTCCGAAGAACTGGAGAGCAGAAACGGGTGCAGTCGATAGCGGTCACAGTTCCATCGAGATTTCGAGGCCTCGACATTGTTGTCGATTGGTTGGATGAATGCATATGCCGAGCGTGTTTGTGTTGTTGGCTTTGCGAGTGGAGATCGCCCGGCATTCGGAGAAGTGGAATCTGATGTGTTATTTGTTGGTGAAATTGCAGCCGTGAAGGCCATT
Source organism: Pohlia nutans (assembly GCA_022496805.1). NCBI lineage: Eukaryota > Viridiplantae > Streptophyta > Bryopsida > Bryales > Mniaceae > Pohlia > Pohlia nutans. The sequence goes on from CM040085.1 coordinate 39,708,784, forward strand.
GTTTGCAGCGGCGCGCAGCTCGTTTGAATTGAGCTCGAAACTCCGGCGGATACTCGAGAAAGGATAGAGAAGTAGGGATTTGCCTCTGGGGACTGTGAGCCTCGTATGGCATCTGCAACCGCCGCTGCCGCCAGTAGCCTAAATATGATAGGAGGTGGAGGAGCTGCCCAAACCAAAGCTGGTTCTAGCGGCGTGGAATCGTTACCGAAAGAAATGCACGACATGAAGCTGCGGGATGATAAAGTGGACCACAGTGATGACAAGGTGAGTAAAAGCACTTCCTTTGTGTCGTGGCGATGGTGCAAATTTTTGCGCTGTGCAAGTGCGGGTAGGAAGTATCATCATCATCATCATTATTATTATTATTATTATTTATTTCTGTGAGCACTGTGGAGGATGTTTGTAAATTGTTTGCCAATGCAGTTATCTTTTGTCGACAGTCAAGGTCTTTTGCCTTGGATGGATAGGCTTAGTTTATGTTGTTTGTGACCGATCGTTGTGGGGTTGACACGCCCGAATGCTGGGAATTTGCAGGAGATCGAGGCAACAGTAGTGGATGGGAATGGCACTGAGACAGGCCACATCATAGCTACGACCATTGGAGGGCGAAATGGCCAACCAAAGCAGGTATGTTGATGAGACTTTCAGATGATATGGCTACAGTGCATCGGGCAAATCGGTTGGGCCGAGTCCCTCCACATTTTTCGTGGATGGAAGTGGAGCACGGGTTATTGTTTAGTGTGTGGATTTTCTTTGTCATGGTTGGGAGGAGTGCACAGAGCATTGTTGACTTCATTGTATTTTTTGTGCTGTTCTTTGGATGGGGTGATCTTCCATGTAGCAAGGTTGAAGCAGAGAAGTGCACCCATCAATGTGTCGTGTAGGGTGTACAGCTTTGTAATGGTCTGATTGTACGGGACATCGTGGGGAGTAAGCTTGAGGAGTACTGGACTGATGTTTTGTTGGTGGTCGGATTGGTTTGAATCCTGCAGACTATCAGCTATTCAGCAGAACGTGTTGTTGGCACAGGATCGTTTGGGATCGTCTTCCAGGTAATTACAAGCTTGAGTGCGTTCAGTATCGGACGCAAACGAATTCTGTACTGGGTACAGGTTTGCGTAAGGTGTTGGTATTTGAAAGGGGAGGTGTGGTGGTTTTGTAAGTTAGCGATTCTGCTTAGATGGAGGGGATACGGAGCCCGGGGTTGTATTCTACACGTGATACCTGCAGCTAATCCGGGGGTGTTACAATGGTTCTGGTAGAGTCCACAGCGTTTCTAACCGCAGCGGTGACCCGTGGTGCCAGGCCAAATGCATCGAGACTGGGGAGACGGTGGCCATCAAAAAGGTTCTCCAGGATAAAAGATACAAGAATCGAGAGCTGCAAATCATGCGACTGTTGGACCACCCAAACATCGTAGCTCTGAAGCACTGCTTCTTCTCCACTACCGATAAAGACGAACTGTATTTGAACTTGGTTCTGGAGTACGTGCCTGAAACTGTGTATCGTATTGCAAAGCACTACAATCGCATGAATCAGCGAATGCCCCTGGTGTACGTGAAACTGTACACTTATCAGATATGCCGCTCCCTGGCTTACATTCATAGCGGCATCGGTGTGTGTCACCGAGACATCAAGCCGCAGAACCTGCTGGTATGCCCGTTTTCCATACCTGGCTATGTACAGTGCATGATTTTTTTGTACAGGATTGGGTTGCCTGAGAATGGTGGGGTAACGAGTTTTGGCTCCTTGTACAGGTGAACCCTCACACACATCAGCTGAAACTGTGCGACTTTGGAAGTGCCAAAGTTCTGGTGAGAAGCAGATCCTCTTGATACTTTGCACTGTTTGCAGAGCACAAATTGGGAGCTTTGTTGTTGATCTGTCTGTGTTATCAGAGGTGGTAGTATTTAGTTTATCTTTTCTTTGTTCTGTTCTTTTCTTTGCTCTCATCTTGTAGAGCATGTTTAGGGTCTTTTCGTGGTTTGCACGTGGAGGATGGTGCCCATTGAGCCAGGAGGAGGCAAGTAAGTGCGTGTGGAGTGGTTTGGCTGAGATGAACCTGTTGTGCAGGTGAAAGGGGAGCCTAATATCTCCTATATTTGTTCGCGGTATTACCGCGCTCCTGAGCTGATTTTTGGAGCAACCGAGTACACTACCGCTATTGATATATGGTCGATGGGTTGTGTCATGGCCGAACTTCTCCTTGGACAGGTGCACAGTGAGCTCTCTTATTTGTTTTTGGAGGTGATGAAGACTTGCGGTGGACTCTGGTTTTAGTGTCTCTATATTTTGTCGGAGTCACTAGCAGCAGCGTTGGCGGCATTAGTTTCTGGTGCAAGTCAGAGGCGAAATGCATCAGGTTTGGCTGCGTCTCGTTGTGCTGTGTTGTGGATTTTGACGAGGCCTTTGTGATTTTCTTGCAGCCTTTGTTTCCTGGAGAAAGTGGAGTTGATCAGCTGGTGGAAATCATCAAGGTAGGACGCCAAGTGGTTTCTGTTGGAAAGTGCCCGTGTGCTGGTGGATGGATACGGCACTGGATTTGACGATGGTTGTGTGGAAGGAGTCTGCATGTGTTTCGGTTGTGTGGTGTTTAGCTGTTGACCACTGCAAGGTTGGCAGCAGGAGTCTTACGAAATGGTGTGCTGTGTGATAGGTGCTGGGGACCCCAACTCGTGAGGAGATCAAGTGTATGAATCCCAACTACACGGAATTCAAGTTTCCTCAAATCAAGGCTCACCCGTGGCATAAGGTATACTTGGTCTGTGTGTGCTTTGTTTGCTTCTTTGGCCGTTCCTGTTCCTATTCCCGTGCAGTGGGAGGTCCTTTGTATCTCACTGGAGGATATGTGGCACGCGTCATTTTCATTTTACGAAGAATTGATACTTTACATCCTTTTTCCCTGGTAGTTGGATTCCCTCCACACTGTGAATTGCAGGAATCAATTGTTCGGTCACCCCCGATTGACTTGGAACTGGTTTGATGTTGCCATGATAGGTTTTCCACAAGCGCATGCCGCCCGAAGCAGTGGACCTGGTTTCCAGGCTCCTTCAGTATTCTCCAAATCTTCGGTGCAATGCAGTAAGTGACTGTTTGGCGTGGGGTCTTTGTTGAACTCGTGTGCACGGTTGTGATGAAGGTGGAGTGCGAGGTTTGTGTGGTACTGTTGAGTGTTCTTCCATCCACACGTTGAGAGCTATGGTTGGTAGAGTGATATTGTAGTTTTACAGACGGTTTCTACGATCCTGCTGACTTGGTGTGCTGCATGGGAATGAACCGTTTGCAGTTGGAAGCTTGCGTGCATCCATTCTTTGATGAACTACGAGACCCCAACTGCCGCCTGCCCAACGGCCGGCCACTTCCCCCTCTATTCAACTTCAAACCTCAAGGTGGGTCATCTGTCCTAGTCCAGCGCGAAGTGATTGACGATGAAAATGCCGTTTGTCCTCTTCTGGCGCGGTTGGTGTCGGTTGTCCAGGGTCAGCATTTCGTGGTTTCCAGTGTGGCTCCGGTAAATTGGTCGCGGTTTAACGCGTGGATGTGTGGTGACGGTGCAGAGTTGAAAGGTGCGACACCCGATATCCTGCAGCGTTTGATACCCGAGCACGCAAGGAAGCAAAACCCGATGCTTGCGCTGTGAGCGGTGCCTCGAGTGCCGATGGAAAACTCTACTTTTTCAAAAGTTTCCCCTCCTTTGAGGACTGGTCAGCTTTGTTGAAGGGCATCATGGACTCTCTCCTTTCTGTCTAATTTGATCACGTTCAGTCACCCAGTCTGATCCGGACCCCTGCTTTTGGTCTCTTTTATCCAAGGGGAACTTAGAAGATGTTTAGCATGTTCCCGTTGTCAGGAAAGGTTGTCCTCTGCTAGTAAAGGCTTGCTGCCACGAGGCTGGTGAACCTTCGGACTCTTGAAATGCGGGAGTTTGCAAAAGCTTCCCGATGTGGGTTCTTTGGTGTACCTATGGGAGGGCTCTCTGTGCATGTATATTTATGAGAAATCTGCATCTACGCGTATCCTCACGAGTCTGAGCGTGCACTGAATGGCGGGCCAATTCAAAGGGCAGCGAGCTGAGATATTATTACGCTAGTGAGCCTCAGTTGGGCTGTTACATATAGGGGCCTTCTGGGTGTTAGGAAGTGTAACGGAATCCGATGTGGGGATGAATCCAATGTAATCTTCTTACGAAATTCAAGTGTGTTTATCCAATTTTCCCAATCACTTGTCGGTCGCTGGTCAAAGCGGCCACAATCTGTATACTGGATTGCCGGCCTATTCGAGGAGAGGGTCCTGCAGAGCTACACTTTTAGGTCTATCCAGTGTGTGGGTGGCTTTATTTCGAGCGACTGGTTTGCTGCACCAATCACGTGGCATCCACCCACTTAGAATCCAATGATAACACTGTTCACTCTCATGCTTCAATGACAGGTTGGAATCCAATGATAACACTGCTCACACTCGTATGAATGCTTCGATGAGAGGTACTGTAGGGTTAGGCAGCCATTTTCTATCCGTTCATGGACTGAAGCAGGTGGCACTCATAAAACCTTCTTTTGGCGTATTCGTGGCTACAGTTAACCCTTAAAGGTCCAGATTGCGCATTCCGGCCAGTATTATACGGCCGTATTTCATTGTGTTTGGAATGGTTCTACACCTCCATATCAAAAGTGAAGTTAAAATGCATGTTTACATGGTCTTAAAAGCTATTGGAATCTCAATTTGGAACTTTCTACTTACAACAAATGTCAAATATATGGAAACGTATCTACTATCCCCAAGGATAGTAGATACGTTTCTACTATGCCCAAGGTGGTTATGGAGAAACCACAGTTTTTTGGGTGATGTTTCTTTGAAACTCTCTTTGTTGAAATTAGAGATACTATTAATAGTATCCAACTGTATGAATGTAAGCATAGCTTAATGAAACAAGTGTCGGTTAAATCTTGGTAAGATTGGACCGTTGGATTGGAAGATTATAGTATGTTTTTGAACCGTATAATGCACACTCAAAAATGAGATTTTGGGGGGTGTGTGACTTCAAGGTTAAATAGAATTTGGGTTAAATTTTCTGAAATAAAAGTGAAGATGTTTAGCAATGGCGTGTGTCAACACCTCTTCATTGCAATCTTTCATGTCAAGAACAGACTCATACATAATTATTGTGAATTTTATAAGTGATAGTGACTTACCCATGTACGGTTTAGGACAAAATTTATACGTTAAAATAAGAAAGGAGTTGGTACATTGATGAAGATCAGACTACATACACTAATGGAACATGAATAAGAGAACACAATCCAAAAAAAAATACAAGATAACAAACTTGCAAACACAAAAAATACCACATAGTACGTGTGTTGTATTTGTAAGTATTTGATGTATTTTGAGGTATTTGCAGTATTTTGGTGTTTTGTACATAGGTGTTTGGATAGCTAAGAAAGTCAGATTTCAAATTTTCTTTTTGCATCATCTGCAAAATCAAAAGTTACACATCTGAACTTCAGACATCGAACTGAGATAGTTCACAGATTTTCCAGCATTTCATTTTCTAGTGATCTAGTGACCACTGAGTGGTTACCTGGGCACTAAAGGGTTAAGGGTTAATGCCGGTGAAGGATCTTAATTCTCAAAGTCATGGTTTTTTTGTCCTCCCGTGTTCTGGCATTTTTGATGGTTGTGAGAATGAACATCTGGCACCAACCTCACATTTCAAAAGAGTCCAATGGAGCAAGTATTTGAAGGCGAAATCCATCAGATGGCAAAGGGAAGACACAAATGATACTTTGTTATATCCTCTGGGATGAGATAGAGCTTTGGTGATTTCTAGCATGCCTAGATCTTACAAAAAGTAAGCATTTTAAAATCACCCTAATCAACTACACTCAGAATGCGTTATGTTGTAATGAATGTACATGAAACTTAGTGATAACAAGTTAACTCTTAAATGTCTTTCATGATTTGAACATGACAAAAATAGACATTGTGGTTTTTATCAAGACGTTGTACAAGAAATTATTATGATGCTTGATGAATCGTACTTGGATATGATCCAAAAGCCCAAAGGGAATGTTTCAGCCAAAGCTTCCATGCAATCGCAATTGACAATCCCCCTTCATGTATTTAGTTGGAGCTTTTACAGTCAATTTGTGCCAAGTTTTGATATTTATATCAGTGATTATTGGTGTCTAGACAAGAATAAAGAAGTAAAAGCCACTAGCGAGGAGGCCATGTCGAAGCACTACTAGAAAATCCAACTAATCTGTTGATTTGGTCGCGTTGACCGGGACACTTTTATGTTGATTTGGTCAATTTTTTGTTCAAATCAACAGAAAAGTGTCCCGGTCAATGCGACCGAATCAACAGATTAGTTGGATTTTCTAGTAGTGAAGGTGAAGGAGGTGGGTTTGCACAAAAGATGTCAATATGGTAATGCAGTGGGCGCTGCGTCGACGGGTTCTGCTTCGAAGCATGAAGGTGATGCTATTGGCCACGATCATTGGGAGGGGGGGGGGGTGTGTGTTGTGACAGGTTGCACAAAGTCTGGAAGCAGGTCTTCCCCACACTAGTCGAGGTCGGAAGGTGGTTACCACTGGTAGATTGATGGTCTGTCGCTTGGTGCCATCAACACATAACCTTTGATGGTCGGGGACTTAGAGGGCGCTCCGTCTGGAGAAGTTGCCGCATGGCAAGGTCTTGGATGAGCGTTGAAATGTGTAGATCGAGGTCGTGGACGAGTTGCGTCAAAAGCAATAGGTGAGTTCAAGTCTTGAATTTTGTGACTCCAAATGTTAGCGCACATCTTCCTCCTAACACTAATTCACAATTTTTGTGCAACTAGGAAAGTGTAGAGGTGCTTGCTTATGAATTGAATTGGATTTTATATGGGTTGCGAAGTGATCGAATTGGAGACTTAAATGAAATTGATAGGCTACAGTTTGAAAGCTTATGGAGCCAACATAATCGTTTTTTAAGCTTGAGATTTAATTGCAATACAAAGCTGCATAATACTATGTTCAATGTTTGAGAGGGAAGATTTGGTAATTGTATCTAGAGTTGAATTGCCAGTTCTCATGATTGAATAGTGTGGAGGCCTTTTTCTGTCTAAATTTTGGGGCATTGTAGTTGAAGAGTCATTTGACATTACTAAAGGAATATATATGCTTACTGTAATGTTGTATAGCCCTTGGGGTTCTTTTGATGTTTCTGAAGTTGTTAGATTTTTTTAATATATGAATCATTTGTTGTTAATGAAGGTCAATTGTGAGGATCTAGCATTGTTAAACAATCTCAATCTCTTTCTTCAAGTGCAGACTAGAGTAATGATTCAAATTATTTGTCCTCGACCCTATAGATGTGGTTGAGAATGAACATGAGAAATTGGAGTCTTTTGTGTTATCTCTAGGGGTACTTTGATCTATTCTCGGACTTGCTTTCAATTCACAATAGTACGTAGGGGGGTGGCTATAAATTTTATAGATTAATTTTGATAAAATTTGCTATAAATTCTTCATTGACAAGGCCGCAGTGCCATTGCACATGCTGGAGTCGTCATTCATCTCATCTACTGAAGAAGGATGCCCTGTATACAACGGTGGTGGGAATTTTTGGCGACGGACATACGTAGCGAGCGTGGCAGTGTAGGTGCGACCGGGCTTGGGTGATGGCGACTTCATGGCGTTCTTCAGTTGATACAGCTTCCGCTCATGTCTGGGCACTTGACCTGCATACAAATCTTCTTCTTCCCCGGATGCGAACCTAATCCTAATCTTGTTCTCATTTGTCTGTGGATCGATACTTTCAGTCATAATGTGCTCCATGCTCCAATTTTGGAGGTATTTGCAGTCTTCACGAATGTCCTCTCATTGTAGAAGACGTTGGACTCTCACTACTTCATGAATATTGACGGGTGGTTCATCTGGACGAATTGCAGTGCGAGTTTTTGAGGTGGAACTGGAACTTACTTAGGCCAAACGATCAGTGGGCACTATTGCGAAAGTCTTCCCATTTGCGGTGGCCCTCGATACACGTAGCCCCGAGATCATGCTCTGCAGATGTTGATTTGGGCACTGTGTTTGCAAATGTGGTGACGATGCTGATACGGCTAGGGCTCCTATTGTTGTTGATGGATCCAGATGTTGTAGACGTGGTTGCTAGGACGCATGCTGCTACTCCGGCAGCCGCTGTTGATGATCGCTGCACTGCTGTGGTGAACGAGGTGGATGGTCGTTACACTGCTCCTCTTGATTGAGCATCCGTTGTTGTTGGGTGGAGAGTGGATGCAACATACACGATGCACGCTTCTCCACTTCGTATCCATGCCGCTTTCATGCTAGCTGCTTCAACGACATCCTAACAATGCTCACACCGCTCAACCTTTGGAAACGGGAAGATCTTATTCCTCATTGCGTCATATGTTGTCGCAAAGTAACCGTGTGGGTGCTCCTCTGGCTTGCGCTCCTTCCAACCGAGCAGCTTGGCTCCCCAAGAGTAACACTACCAAGGCAAATGCTTAGGACTTCGATCGAATGGCCTAGACCTATCTGTCTTCAATCTTGGCAAATCCACAATGTACCTCTCATTTAGTATGCCTATCATATACTGAATTTGCCATGCCTTTGATCCATGATGGTTTTTAAAATGAAATGCAATCACTCCAACCTCAAATGTACACCAGGTTGGTGTACAAAGGAGATGAGGTAGCTAGATTGACATAGTGCTTCCTTGTCCTAGGCTTCGCACAGCACACGCTTCTCCTAATTAACATAAACTGATTTTTATGTATTTCACCTACATATTTCACCTAAATATATAAAAAACTGTATTTGTTAGGAGAAGTACCACAAAACGTTGCTAGCGAATGAACTTTTGCAGGACTATTTGTAATGGTTCTATTATGATAAATGTTTATGAAGAAAGATTAAGCGAATAACTCTGTAAGAACATGAAACCCTGGACCGTACCTTGAAATTTTCAGTTTTGGGTGTACAAACTTCTAGAAACACTTGAATCTGGATAAGTGCTTCAACAAGAATTAAACGGACTGGGAATAAATTTACAGTAATAGGAGGTTACAATGGAAAGAATGGAATGGATTAAGGTCGAAAACATGGTCATGCTATGAGTAATTCGCCACGTGGCACGTAATATTAGTTTCGTAGGATTAGGCAGACGTTACTAGTGGGGTCCCAGGAACAGGGACTTGACAGCAGCAAATTGTCAGCGTCACTGCCAGATCTCAAAAGAGTCGCCTTCGATGTGCCATTTCTATCATGTTCCTTCACGAGCAAGAACCTTAATAAGCTGCTTCGCTTAAGTTCCTTCTCCCTTTATTTTGAGTTCTACCCACTTCGCCAGCCGCTCCAACACTTGCCCTAGAAACAAACAAACCCAATAAGCTCCACTTTCCAATACTAAAGACAATTCACAAGTCAGTCGTGATACAACAAAATTTGCACACGATGAAAGAATGAAATAAATACATATTATTCATTAAGTGCTTGATATGAAATGGCATCCACCAAAAGTATACTCTCATTACTATTTCATATCAAAAGTTAAGAACTTGCGATGTGGAAACTGTCCAATCACATATCTACAAAACAACAAATTTCACATTGGAGAGTTTAGAAAGGACAAGTAATTGAATGTATTCGATTGGCTCCCTAGCTCTTTCAAGATTGAAGGCCTTTCTTTGACAACTGCCACCACATTCACAAGACTGCAAGAAACTCTAAAATTCTAAACACTCAATTTCATCTATTCATCATCAATCATCAAAACCAAGTTCCTCGTTTATAGACACATCTCTCGGTAGATTCAGCTCGATTTTCTGGATCTGATCTTGACATCCCATAATATCCGCCTCGTAATCTTTTATCTCATCATCGTGACATCCATTTCCCTTCATATTCTGATCCCCATACATGGCCAAGTCTAACTGCAAACGATAGAAATGTCAGAATTAAAATGATTATTTGCACTATGAAATAAATCAATACATTTGGAACACAAATGAAGTAAAAGGATGTAAAAATACCACGTATGAAAACCACGCAAGCTGTCCAGGTTGAAGCTTCAAAGTCATGGAATTATTGTAACATCTCCCGAATTTGTCAAATCCAATGGCACCGATAAAAGAATCGGCGCCATATGGATCGTTTCCATCTACTCTCCAAGTCATCCCTGAGATTCATAACAAAAAGATCATACAAGTTATTTTCTAAAAAGCCACTCAAATCATTAGTGGGGAAGAACTTGTGTCTTGGGGACAGGTTGTATACAAACGGGCCGGTTTGGAAATCAGTTGAAGCTCAAGGAGGCAATCCTATTCAACTTTCGAAATCTCAGCATATCTCAATACGGGAAGAACTACGGAGGGTATTTGCTTCATCCGGAAAAAAAGCACGTCTTCTCGACCGAGATCCTGCAAATATTCCATGTGCAATTCTTGATGTACACATTGAAGAGAGAATGGACCTGCGTTTGACTCCCAATGGATTGATGTGCCATGTCTATTTTGTGAGTACTGAGATTGCAAAAAAAAAAGCCTTAAACACACTAAAAACTGTGACAGTTATTTCCCTCAATAGAATTAGCATTTTCCCTCAAAGAAAAAAAGATAAGATTTGATCTGTGCTTGCAGCAAGGGAAACTGTTCCTTAAAAGGTTGTGGAGAATTTATGTCAAGAGCCCTGGCAAATGAGTTAAACCCTCCATGATGAGGGTGCGATACTTAAGGATTATAGAAATTAGATTCACAGTGCACCAGTACTTGTATCATGGTAACTCGAACGTTAGTGAAACGGAAGATGAAGGGTTAGATGACCTTGAAGCTATGTCAATTTACAAAAACTTTAGAACACAAGTAAGGGTGCACAATCCAAAGCCTGAGTCCTTCCTGTGACAACTTTAAAAGCCATGCCTGATTGTGATTAACAACTTCATCATTGATTGTTGATAGGTTATGAATAATGGCGAGATCGTACAGCCAGGAAAATTTGATGAACTCATTCAACCAGGCACTAGGTTCAGCACTATGATACACGCACATTAACATTAAGAAGCTATTGCGAGTATTACTATTGCATCCAAGAACAAAACTGTTATTACAGATCTTGCAATCAACATGAGCGATCTTAACGTGAAAGAAACAGAAATACTGCAAGAGGACAATCCGCTTCTTTCACCTAAAGGTAGACAGATCAAAAGGCTCAACTTGTGCAGGATGAAGAAAGAGAGGGAATACCAAAGGAAGCAATGAAAAAAAAGAAGGAAGAGGTGTGAGGAAGAGACCCAAATATACGCTTATGTCTTACTCCCTCCGTCCCAAAGTTATTGTCATACAAATTTGTTTGGTATTTCTTTGAGCCAATTTCATTGATCATATTGTAAGAAACATGATGAAAAAAGGTTCCAAATTATGTCACTAGAATGATTGAAGAACATTGCATGTGTTCATTGCAACCTAAATAAAATTAGTCACAAGGAAGTGTTTTTTTGACCTACTTAAAAAAGCACTTTCAAACATGACTTTCAAACATGACAATAACTTTGGGACGGAGGGAGTATAATATTTGAAGCCAAATATACAAAACATACTCACCTGTATAAATTTGTAGCAATCGTGCTCTCCACCTCTCCAATTCTTGAGCAGAGCCGTTCACGGGTTTAGGAACCCCTAGCAATCGCCACAGCTCCGTCCGTGCATTAGTAGAAAATCTGCCCGTGCGGTTAGAGATATGCACATTTACCTTGGTCTTCAAACCTGCTGTCCATGCATTGTCAAATTTTTTTCGCATGTGCGTATCATCCACTCCCACATCAAACGCATCCAATATTGCTTCTTTCACATGCTCCTCACGTGGTCGCATCCTGTTTTTCTCAGGATCTAAGCCAAGCATTAACTGCTTTGGTAGTACCCGCATGTGAGGAAGGATAGAGGTCCACTCACAAACACGGGGAACTGCCAGAAGAGATTGCATGTCAAGCAATGATTGTAGCAATTGGTTATGAGCTTTCAGCTCTGCTACCTGCTCTCTGAGTGTCTTGACCAGGACACTCTCCGTTGCCCCTCTACGTGCCTTAATGCTTCCGACACCTCCACGAATACCCCCGTCAGCAGCTGTGGTGGGTACATTCACAGTAACACGACCCAACCCCGCCCAGTTATAACGACTCTTGATGAGTGCTTAGAAAATAATATCTTCAATTTATGTAGATATTAGAAAAATTTAAGGACATTTTGCGACATATTTTGAACATTTTAGCACATTTTAGTCGTTATTAACGACTGGTTACGACCATATTTTAGTCGTTTTGGAGTACCAATAACTTCCCAAACATTGTCAAACTTTAGTATATTGTATAATGACATATATTATATGTAGTTACTAATTTATATTGCATTATCAATTCATATGATAAGATTATTGCTTAACAATCCGTTAAATTAATCATTGGTTACAGTTTCCTTGGGTCGTGTTACTGTGAATGTACCCTGGTAGCCTCCATGCCTGACAGTGCATTCACCCTGTCAATCCCTGCCTGGGGTGTGTTGGCATTGCTAGGATTTCCTGCACCCACACCCACTGCCCCCTAACAATTAATGCAAATTTAAAATGATTGAAAACAACAAATAAAATCCATACATAACTAAAAATAATTACACATGACACATCTAATAATTTTAGATTACATAAGATTTCATTTCCAAGAACAATCATACCTTGATGCGACAAAGTGCGGGCCCGAATTGGTGTCCGGTAAGGATGCGCATGGTACTCTCTAACGGAAGCACGCGCTCCCTGTAAAGACTCTTCTTCATTCTCCGTCGTCATTCCTCCGCTCTACTGTATTAACACCAACCGATATCTTTTCATGAACAAAGCCAGACTCATAAAACCTTAGGTAGAGGATACTAAAACCATTCAGGGGAACCTCATGTATATTTGTTTCTTGACCATCATATGCTCTAGGTTCATTACTCTATCAGATCTCCTAACTTCCCACTGAATGTCCTAATACCTTGAGACCTACAATTAGCATACAGAATTGTATGCTAATGTAAAAAGCAGAATCCAACCACATCCACAAGTGGTCCACAATCTATAAGAAAACAACCATGTAAGAACAATAAAGAAGTTAAAGACAAACAGTAAAGCTTAACACCCATCCACAGCCTAATATATACATATTTACAATCTGCAACATGCAAATCAGAATGACTAGTGACTAAATCTCAGCATCATACATCATCTGAGAAGGTCAAGAAATAGTACCTCTTGGTTTAGGAACAAGATGAGAACTCCATATATAGCCTGTGGATAAGTCGGAGATAGAGCCTTGAGAACCACTGAAGTATATGATAGGACGTAGGACGTAGCTTCAGATACCTCTTGCGGAAGCTATTGATAATTCCTTGGACACCCAACCATATCAGCGAGTCTACCACTTCATAAGACAGCTGTCAACCAAGAAAATAGCATTACATTTTAATATCCTTTCCGAAATCTTACAGATCGCAAAGATGAAAAGGTACCCAAGCTTTGGTAGGGGTATTAGTTGGGAGTGCAAAGCAAAAAGATGCACTCCCAACTAAGGCATGAAAATAAGATTTTTCTCACTCGAAGATTTATCGAGGATCACCTCAAAAGGTTACTTACAAGAGGGCAAAAGAAAAGAAAGAATATTGCCAATAACTTCTCATGTTCCTAATACCCAACAAGCCAAGAACACCAAAATGGCTGCAAGCACAAACAATATGCGAGACCCCGTGGAGATACAAACTTGAAACACTACAGTAGTGTTCACTCATTCAATGTACAGTACCCTACAATTAGCATACAGAGCTCTTTTGTACATTCTCCTGTTCGGTACCCAATGTTCTTTGAACAATACATTAAGAACTCTTTTATACAAATGGTTTCAGCTTTGAACAATACGGTAAGAGCTTTGTATACGTAGAGAGCTCTTTTATACATTCTCTCATTTGGTAACCAATGTACCGTATCTTACAATAAGTATCCGTCATTTCTGTAAACTGAAATTGACACTACTTGAAATCTAAAGTAGTATAGTAGTATTCAAGGTAATATAAAACCTGCAATTTTAATCACTAATACACAAGTGACCAACGTGTATGCAGCACGGTGAAGTGAAATACTCACATTTAATTCGTGTTGCTTCTTGACATTTGGCACTGTGTTGAATGTCACTAACTCTTCTGTTGTGACCAACACATGCAATGTTCTTCACCTATTCTATTGATACCAAATTTGTTCCCGTTTGAATTACACTTGATTCAATCTGTTCTTTTAAAACCATGAATCCTTTGTCCTTTAGGAGGTTAATGAAGAGCTTCTTGCCATCGTTTGAAACTGTTATTGTCATAGCATGTCTAACTTTAAGGTAAACTAGACACCTAGCACTAAGATTTTTTTATAACTGAGCTTTTATGTCATACCTTTGGTACATATGTTCAGAACTTGGTAAGTTGAAGGAGACAACATCGTAATTGAGCTTCGAAGGTCTATAGAGCGAGCTTGCGATCTCCGTGAGGACAGGTATGAGAATTAATTGCACTCGGTTCTGGCTCTGAAACTAGACATTCAACATTGTTATAGCCTTGAATCAAATGTTCAGCTCGTCCGTTGTAGTTTGTGTTTGTCTGATTGAATACATGACTGCAGCATGAGTTCAAGCTTGACAAGAGATTAGTAACAATTTGCACACATACGACAATCATCAATTAACGATGACAGTTTGATTTCATGCCCTGCAAAGTGACAGCACTAACACTTGAAAAGTGTTGATGAGAATGTGAATTTTGCAAACTAAAACTAGAAAGGTGTTGCTGACAGTTTGTTGAAAGACTTGCAAAGTGAGAGTTTCTTCTAGAGAGTGATATTCATGCGATTACTGTAAAGCTACTTCAACAATAGGAACATCAATCACGTTCAGTTGCCGCTAAAATACAACAAGAGACTCTCAAGCTGTGGGATGAATTCCTCACTATTGTACTGGTTTTGGTTTTAGTCAAAAACGACATTATCAAGGTGGTGTTCAATAGAATGGTACTTCTAACCCTAAAAAATAACACCATTTTGTAACCTCTTCAGCCTAAGTAGCAACAACTCCATCTAATTCATTCCACTTCACTTCCGACCAAAGGGGCAATTCTAGCCACCTTCAGAAACGAATTACATACCATTCAACCAAAGAGACAAGTCCAGTGGCCACCTTGAGAATCAAGTTACGTGAGCACCTCAAGATCGGGATGGATGTCGACCCCACAGTTGCCGGCTCCTCGGCGAGTAGAGTACAAGCTCGGCTTGAGAAGAACAGAGTGAGGAGTCCCGTGGAGTGGCCAGAGTGCGAGTGAGAGGAGGGGACAAGTCGAGTCGGTGCCGATCTCAACAAACCCTAGTTAAGAAAAGATATAGAGATAGAAACTCCGGGCCCAAATTTAGCAGGGGCCCGGCATGAAGACATAAATTGTAACAAGACAGGGGAAGACATAAACTATGATGGCGTGAAATAAATTTTTTGCTTTTAGTGTTAACCCTTTAGTGCCCAGGTAACCACTAAGTGGTCACTAGATCGCTCAAAAATGAAATGCTTAATAATCTCTGAACCATTTCAATCCGATGTTTGAAATTCAGATGTGCAACTTTTGATTTTGCAAATGATGCAAAAAGAAATTTTGAAATATGACTTTCTTAGCTATCCAAATATCTATGTACAAAACACCAAAATATAGCAAATACCGCAAAACACAGCAAATACTTACAATATTGCATTTTATATATTTAGGTGAAATATGTAGGTGAAATACATAAAAATCAGTTTATGTTAATTAGGAGAAGCGTGTGCTGTGCGAAGCCTAGGACAAGGAAGCACTATGTCAATCTAGCTACCTCATCTCCTTTGTACACCAACCTGGTGTACATTTGAGGTTGGAGTGATTGCATTTCATTTTAAAAACCATCATGGATCAAAGGCATGGCAAATTCAGTATATGATAGGCATACTAAATGAGAGGTACATTGTGGATTTGCCAAGATTGAAGACAGATAGGTCTAGGCCATTCGATCGAAGTCCTAAGCATTTGCCTTGGTAGTGTTACTCTTGGGGAGCCAAGCTGCTCGGTTGGAAGGAGCGCAAGCCAGAGGAGCACCCACACGGTTACTTTGCGACAACATATGACGCAATGAGGAATAAGATCTTCCCGTTTCCAAAGGTTGAGCGGTGTGAGCATTGTTAGGATGTCGTTGAAGCAGCTAGCATGAAAGCGGCATGGATACGAAGTGGAGAAGCGTGCATCGTGTATGTTGCATCCACTCTCCACCCAACAACAACGGATGCTCAATCAAGAGGAGCAGTGTAACGACCATCCACCTCGTTCACCACAGCAGTGCAGCGATCATCAACAGCGGCTGCCGGAGTAGCAGCATGCGTCCTAGCAACCACGTCTACAACATCTGGATCCATCAACAACAATAGGAGCCCTAGCCGTATCAGCATCGTCACCACATTTGCAAACACAGTGCCCAAATCAACATCTGCAGAGCATGATCTCGGGGCTACGTGTATCGAGGGCCACCGCAAATGGGAAGACTTTCGCAATAGTGCCCACTGATCGTTTGGCCTAAGTAAGTTCCAGTTCCACCTCAAAAACTCGCACTGCAATTCGTCCAGATGAACCACCCGTCAATATTCATGAAGTAGTGAGAGTCCAACGTCTTCTACAATGAGAGGACATTCGTGAAGACTGCAAATACCTCCAAAATTGGAGCATGGAGCACATTATGACTGAAAGTATCGATCCACAGACAAATGAGAACAAGATTAGGATTAGGTTCGCATCCGGGGAAGAAGAAGATTTGTATGCAGGTCAAGTGCCCAGACATGAGCGGAAGCTGTATCAACTGAAGAACGCCATGAAGTCGCCATCACCCAAGCCCGGTCGCACCTACACTGCCACGCTCGCTACGTATGTCCGTCGCCAAAAATTCCCACCACCGTTGTATACAGGGCATCCTTCTTCAGTAGATGAGATGAATGACGACTCCAGCATGTGCAATGGCACTGCGGCCTTGTCAATGAAGAATTTATAGCAAATTTTATCAAAATTAATCTATAAAATTTATAGCCACCCCCCTACGTACTATTGTGAATTGAAAGCAAGTCCGAGAATAGATCAAAGTACCCCTAGAGATAACACAAAAGACTCCAATTTCTCATGTTCATTCTCAACCACATCTATAGGGTCGAGGACAAATAATTTGAATCATTACTCTAGTCTGCACTTGAAGAAAGAGATTGAGATTGTTTAACAATGCTAGATCCTCACAATTGACCTTCATTAACAACAAATGATTCATATATTAAAAAAATCTAACAACTTCAGAAACATCAAAAGAACCCCAAGGGCTATACAACATTACAGTAAGCATATATATTCCTTTAGTAATGTCAAATGACTCTTCAACTACAATGCCCCAAAATTTAGACAGAAAAAGGCCTCCACACTATTCAATCATGAGAACTGGCAATTCAACTCTAGATACAATTACCAAATCTTCCCTCTCAAACATTGAACATAGTATTATGCAGCTTTGTATTGCAATTAAATCTCAAGCTTAAAAAACGATTATGTTGGCTCCATAAGCTTTCAAACTGTAGCCTATCAATTTCATTTAAGTCTCCAATTCGATCACTTCGCAACCCATATAAAATCCAATTCAATTCATAAGCAAGCACCTCTACACTTTCCTAGTTGCACAAAAATTGTGAATTAGTGTTAGGAGGAAGATGTGCGCTAACATTTGGAGTCACAAAATTCAAGACTTGAACTCACCTATTGCTTTTGACGCAACTCGTCCACGACCTCGATCTACACATTTCAACGCTCATCCAAGACCTTGCCATGCGGCAACTTCTCCAGACGGAGCGCCCTCTAAGTCCCCGACCATCAAAGGTTATGTGTTGATGGCACCAAGCGACAGACCATCAATCTACCAGTGGTAACCACCTTCCGACCTCGACTAGTGTGGGGAAGACCTGCTTCCAGACTTTGTGCAACCTGTCACAACACACACCCCCCCCCCTCCCAATGATCGTGGCCAATAGCATCACCTTCATGCTTCGAAGCAGAACCCGTCGACGCAGCGCCCACTGCATTACCATATTGACATCTTTTGTGCAAACCCACCTCCTTCACCTTCACTACTAGAAAATCCAACTAATCTGTTGATTCGGTCGCATTGACCGGGACACTTTTCTGTTGATTTGAACAAAAAATTGACCAAATCAACATAAAAGTGTCCCGGTCAACGCGACCAAATCAACAGATTAGTTGGATTTTCTAGTAGTGCTTCGACATGGCCTCCTCGCTAGTGGCTTTTACTTCTTTATTCTTGTCTAGACACCAATAATCACTGATATAAATATCAAAACTTGGCACAAATTGACTGTAAAAGCTCCAACTAAATACATGAAGGGGGATTGTCAATTGCGATTGCATGGAAGCTTTGGCTGAAACATTCCCTTTGGGCTTTTGGATCATATCCAAGTACGATTCATCAAGCATCATAATAATTTCTTGTACAACGTCTTGATAAAAACCACAATGTCTATTTTTGTCATGTTCAAATCATGAAAGACATTTAAGAGTTAACTTGTTATCACTAAGTTTCATGTACATTCATTACAACATAACGCATTCTGAGTGTAGTTGATTAGGGTGATTTTAAAATGCTTACTTTTTGTAAGATCTAGGCATGCTAGAAATCACCAAAGCTCTATCTCATCCCAGAGGATATAACAAAGTATCATTTGTGTCTTCCCTTTGCCATCTGATGGATTTCGCCTTCAAATACTTGCTCCATTGGACTCTTTTGAAATGTGAGGTTGGTGCCAGATGTTCATTCTCACAACCATCAAAAATGCCAGAACACGGGAGGACAAAAAAACCATGACTTTGAGAATTAAGATCCTTCACCGGCATTAACCCTTAACCCTTTAGTGCCCAGGTAACCACTCAGTGGTCACTAGATCACTAGAAAATGAAATGCTGGAAAATCTGTGAACTATCTCAGTTCGATGTCTGAAGTTCAGATGTGTAACTTTTGATTTTGCAGATGATGCAAAAAGAAAATTTGAAATCTGACTTTCTTAGCTATCCAAACACCTATGTACAAAACACCAAAATACTGCAAATACCTCAAAATACATCAAATACTTACAAATACAACACACGTACTATGTGGTATTTTTTGTGTTTGCAAGTTTGTTATCTTGTATTTTTTTTTGGATTGTGTTCTCTTATTCATGTTCCATTAGTGTATGTAGTCTGATCTTCATCAATGTACCAACTCCTTTCTTATTTTAACGTATAAATTTTGTCCTAAACCGTACATGGGTAAGTCACTATCACTTATAAAATTCACAATAATTATGTATGAGTCTGTTCTTGACATGAAAGATTGCAATGAAGAGGTGTTGACACACGCCATTGCTAAACATCTTCACTTTTATTTCAGAAAATTTAACCCAAATTCTATTTAACCTTGAAGTCACACACCCCCCAAAATCTCATTTTTGAGTGTGCATTATACGGTTCAAAAACATACTATAATCTTCCAATCCAACGGTCCAATCTTACCAAGATTTAACCGACACTTGTTTCATTAAGCTATGCTTACATTCATACAGTTGGATACTATTAATAGTATCTCTAATTTCAACAAAGAGAGTTTCAAAGAAACATCACCCAAAAAACTGTGGTTTCTCCATAACCACCTTGGGCATAGTAGAAACGTATCTACTATCCTTGGGGATAGTAGATACGTTTCCATATATTTGACATTTGTTGTAAGTAGAAAGTTCCAAATTGAGATTCCAATAGCTTTTAAGACCATGTAAACATGCATTTTAACTTCACTTTTGATATGGAGGTGTAGAACCATTCCAAACACAATGAAATACGGCCGTATAATACTGGCCGGAATGCGCAATCTGGACCTTTAAGGGTTAACTGTAGCCACGAATACGCCAAAAGAAGGTTTTATGAGTGCCACCTGCTTCAGTCTATGAACGGATGGAAAATGGCTGCCTAACCCTACAGTACATCGGGAAAGAAAAACGAATTGCTTCAGTATAGTAACAGTATTGTTGCAGTATTGCACGGAAGGCGTGACAATATAGTTTTGTTGCAGTACTGCAACGATACTGCACGCAGTTGATGATTGCAGTATTGCTTGCAGTATTCTTTGGATATTATAACTATAATGCAAGCATAAAAGCACTTGTAGTGCTACTAAATTGTTGCAATACTGCAACAAGACTGCAACAAATCCAGTTGTTTGAATAGCCTAGATTTCCAAATTCAAAAATGTCTCACAATAGTAGATTGCAAAGAGTTCCAAATGTACACACGGACTACATTTCGACATTTATAATTGTCTCATTCTAGTAGATTGCAAATAGGTACAAATTTACAGAAAGACTACATTTCCAAATTTTGACATGTCTCACTATACTGTATAGCAAGCACTTCCAAATCTACAACTGGTCTACAGTTCACAATAGTCTGTAATGTAGCACAAGGATAGATTTCTACCCTAAAACCTTAGACCCTCACAATCTCTACTTCAATCTTGTTCCGCTTGGGTATTGAGGCCATGTCAAGTGGTAGCTCGTCCATCACACGAACACCTAAACCTGCTTCAAAGGTAGTTTTCCTGTCTCCCAAATACATGTGGTCCAAGAATTTGTCGTCTGCATCCATTCATAGATTCTTGGCAACTAGAGCACTGCATCCACAAACAAGCATCACTGGTTAATATGCACGGTACCAAAGAGATCCGTCCTTTAGTTCAATATACTGTACTGTTTATAGGTCAGATCATACCAGTGACGAAGGTAAACACGACACGGAAATATGTCATCTTGCCATACTTGCTGAATGTTATGCCTCCCGCAATATTTGTAGCACTCCTCGCTTCCTGCAAAATCATTTCAATTGCTCAGAGTCAATGGCAAAGAGCACGTGACAAAGCTTTGAATATGAGGGAGAGAGTGTTTTTATACCGTAACATCGTATGCAGCGATATTCCTCATCGCTACATCTCGCACATGTGACCTGCCCAGTCCCAATCCAATCATGAATCAAAAACATGTCAACGTAGTGTCCATGGCATGAATTAGTGTTTGACAGAAGTAGGAAAAGAACCAGGATTGGAGTACAAACAGCTCATTGAGGAAAGGGCTGCCCATCTTGGTCTTCAACAGTTACCTGCGACGCCAGGCAAGCGTAAGATGTGACAATCTGAGCTACTGAACGTGCAGTGACCGCAACTTCTTGTAACACCAGAAATAATAGACTACTGAACAAGATTGTTGAATGGAGTGCATCACTTACCGCAAAAAACTGGAATTTGAGCTCTCTCAAAATGAACGCTGGAACCTGCAAATAACCATACCAGATGTAAACAAACTGATCTTTGCTCACTGTCTGATATCAAACTTCACCCGAAGTTGTGCTGAAATTGGTATCTTAGTGTTCATACCTCAGCCAGTATCTTAGTGTTCATACCTCAGTCGGCATCATTCAAGCAATGAATGCAGTGTTACTTCGATTATTGGCTCAATCATGAACGAGGTAGCACCTGATTAATCCCAGAATGATTAGGTTTAGGACTGGACATAGTGAAAAGCATCGTGCAATTGCAAGCCGTTCCTTATTTAAATCAACATTCCTTATTTAAATCCAGGGCCCGTACTAGACTTGAATCCGTGACCTGATTCTGTGATCTTGGCGTTCGAGGGGACATCTTGTTACTGGAGGATGACAGTGGGGTCCGGGTACTCCGCTTACTTAGGCTGCTTTCCGAATTTGCATTTTCCTTGCCATAGGCCTGGGATGGATTAGTCACGGTTTCAGAGTTTGAAGGTGAAGCTTGAGGTATGTACCTGTCAATTTTCCCAATGCAGAGCAGCAGTTGATGCAATAGAGTTCTGAATATTGCATAAAACTGCATGAAAGAAGTCGACATTGGACAGTAATTGTCAGCGTAAGCAAGACTAGGGGGTCCTCAATTACAACCATCTCCTAGAAGACTATCGTTTGGGTCACATTTCTGAACCCTACGATCAAACACGAGGGCACCTTGAAGAAACCAATAGCTTCCCATCTACAGAGCATCCAGCTTCATTCTCAAATTCCACTGTATGCAAGAAATATTGAGGCCACATTCTTGAGTTCATGAAAGGTATGGTCCATTAGTTGCTCAGGAAAGTTCACAAGTTCCAAACTGCTGCAAGGAAAAGTAAACAACTCGGAAAATAGTGACCTTAGCACTTGCTGACAAAGGGAACCTTGTCCAGACATTGTCCAACGCACTGGGAAGTAAACATTACTACTAAACTGCACTTTATACCAAGCTTTGCAAGTGGTTGTTCAATTTAGCAAGTGGTTACAAAGAGTTCACTATCATTCTTGTACCCATTCCTGCGTGGTAATATGGACAGGGTTCCTTGCGTGAGAGTCGTGATATTACAGAATGATTGAAGAGCAGAATGATCTCGCGTTACATACCTTGAGTGCTGGCACAGAAGAGTCAATCATCGGACTACCTGACATATAAGGCGACTCGAGAATTCTCGAACCACTCCCAATATAGCGGCCTTGATTGACAGCCAACATTAGGTCCACCACAAAGACCAGAAAACGTGGGATAAGTTTGTGCTCCCTTACCGATCAAGTGGAGAAAGGACCACAAGTTTGAGAGAATCAAACTAACTTTTTCGTTATCATGCATCAACATGAAGCTCTAGACATATTCGTGAAATTAATTATCTAAATCCTCACCAGATTCGAGAGCATCTTTCTGATATCCATAACGAGATTGCAATTCGGTCTACAAATATCTCCAAGCGCATATTGATCATGGAGAATCGACTCCAGAATGGATATTGCAATCTGCAGATTGTGGTCACCCACTCAAATATTTAGGCGGTCAAATTGCAACCATACAAATGTAGGGTCAACCAAGAGAGATTGATTGAGATAAATTAACCAGTTTAGAGAGTCTGCTCCCACTCTCGATGGAGTAAAGGCACGCTTGAACAACGTCGGCTTCGAGAGCCCATTGTATGACTTCTTGTTTGCAGTCCTGCATCATCAAATGTTTGCAAAGATTTTGAATCAGCCTTTTCATGATGGATTGGAATAGATGAGTAGAAAATCAATGACGTAAGCGGCACCTTGCAAGTAAGGTCGATGACGGACAACGATATTGCTCTGATATTCTCGAACACCTCCTCTGTAAAAGTCGAGAGGATAAATGGTTGAAGGAGATTTGGAATTTTTGCTGTAAGCTATAGAGGATGAACAACAATTATAGTGGAATTATCAGTGAATTGAAATCTACAGAGTCCGAAGATTTACTGCATACACACTAGCAACAGCGATAGAGGGCTAGCGAGAAACACCAGAGGTTTTTACACCCTGCTCCCGTCAGATCTTAATCAACGTAATAAGAACCAATTCTTTGAAAGTTGACAACTGCATTCGTAAGAATGTACGTGACTCTTTCATATGTCCCTTAATTCTGACAGTGATTTAAAACCTACCTCATACAAATGGGATGCGTCTCTCGTCGCTAGAAGCTATACTCTATACTTGGTCCACTCAACGCACCAATTTTTGGCTGCCAGTAGGAAAACGGGAGAAAAGGTCCTTCTACCCTATCAATGCTTCTCCAACACAAGTTATGAGCACCAATTCACACAAGACATCATACTGACAACAATCACAGCTTCAGTCTGGGCATATACCTTTGCGGACCCCCTCACTGTAATGCATGCTCTGGGTGAGAAGCACCTTCAGAGTCTGCTTCCGTTGGTTGACAGCAACCCTATCCTTATCAGCCGCCACACTTTGGCCAGGTATGACAATGGCTGCAGTCACAACCAATTCATAGTTTCAGCAACCGGCCACAACTGAACTTCCCCGAACAAAACACGCATTCGGGCTCCTCAATCCAACACGAAGCAAGAAAAAGAGATCATAAAACGACGATCAGTAACTACTTTTCGAATACAAGTCTGTTTTCGTGGCATTTGTAGGCGGAGGCAGCTTCCTCCCTATTTTCGACTTCACTCTGTGCGAAAAATGAAATTGGACAGACATTGAAATTGAATTCGATAAAAACGAAAAAGCAATGCCGCCCTACATATTTAACATAGTGCACCCCCGGGTCCTTCAGTCTCCAATACAATCATTCCCTAACTGCTCTACCCTCATCCACTCACCGACAATTACAGCCTCAAATACATCGTTTCTGTCTGAACCTTATACCCTAAACCTGAAATTTCAAACTAAATTGAGGAAGAGGAAACCTACCAACGCCGGGATCAGTGTCGATGATGACTTTCTTCGGAGCAGAAGATGGCTTGTTCTCGCCGCTTGGAATGTCAGGCACCGCCATTACTGCCATGAAAACAAAACGAGTGAAGCTGAAAACTAAACTCGCAAGCAAGATCAACTCAAATGTTCGAGGATTACACAGGCATCCATGTGACATCTTGGAAAAGATAGTTAAGGACATACCTTTTGTTTTGACCACAAACGAAGGCCACAGTTAATAAGAGGTTTACTATACCCACGAACTCGCTTCCCCCAGATTGTGACGAGAATAAGAATGGCCCCATACAGACCAACCGCAGATGCAGCATCATCCACATCGCCTGCTGCTTTCATAGGCCATTGATGGAACAGTGATGGCAGGACTAAACCCTAAACGCAGGAGACCACAGCAACACAACCATTGCAGCAAACCCAACAAGCCTGCCAAAAATCACTAGTCAGAACACTGGAAGCAACTCAACATCGCCAAACCAAGAAATAAAATCTGAAGATGGCATGCCTCTCCGAACATGGCAGAAATTTCAAATTTCTTATTCTAAGTATGAAGTAATATCATAGAAAATATATTAAAAGCAACAAAATAAATAACAATAGTAATACTATATAGGAAAACTCAATGCAAAAACTCATCCTCCTCATCAAAAAGAGCCTCATTCACATCCTCTCTTGGCTCCCCTTCCACGACCAATTCTATCTTTCTTATTTGGTCACGGTCCGCTAAAATGTCTTTCTCATATCTCTCGAGCTGCTCACGGTGATCCCCATTGTATTTGAGATTGCAATCTCCTTGAATTGCCAAGTCCAACTGCGCACAATTTGTAAAACATGAGTTAGTGATACATTTGTGATGAAGCAAATATGAACAAATACTTTGCGCACATTAGAAACTTACCACGTATGCAAACCATGCTAATTGTCCCGGTAATAATCGCAAAGGTGTTGTATTGGAGTAGTTCCTTCCAAATTTCACGAAGCAAATGGCACCACAAAACGCCTCTGCTCCGTACGGGTCAGACCCCTCCTGCCTCCAAGAATTATCTATAATTCATTGTAACATTGGAAACAGCAGAATTTAGTAAACCAAATGTACATGTTAAAAACATCTTAAAAAAATGACTAACTCTTGCAAAAAGATTGTTACCTCTATCAAATGGTATCAAGCTGAGTCTCCACTCAGCCATTTCTTCAGCTCTTGCATTTATCGGTTTCGGGACACCCAAAAGTCTCTACATTTCGAGGCGCGCATTTGTAGAGAAGCGGCCCCGACGGTTGTTGAAACTGATCAATGCCTTCTTCCTTATGTTGGCCTCCCACGCTCTGTCAAATGCTTTTCGTTGTTTTCTATCATTGGAGGGGACATCAAAAACCTCTAAAATAGAGTCTTTGATGTGTTCCTCCTCTGGCTTGATCCTACTGCGCTCTGGATCAAGCCCCAACATGAGGCGCTTTGGAAGAATGCGCATGTGAGGGCTAATGTGTTGCCATGAACACACCTGATATGGAACACACGAAAAATTGTGTGTGTCGATTTGAGCTTGTAACGCCTCGTTGTGGGCTCTCAAATCGGCTATCTGTTGTTGGAGCATCCTAATCATGGCATTGCTTTGTACAAATCCGGGTCGATAACTAGGACTGCCACCTTGGCCTGAAACGTTGCCGGCATTGGCGCCTTCATCACCTATCCCTTGCTCTCTATGGTCATCCCTAGGTCTGGGAGTGACATCCACACCTACAAAGCAAAAACACGTCACTCAATTTTCAAAACACAAGAAAAAATCAAGACATTTGTAATTTAACACCTACAGTTTCCACACAAAGTTGATTGCTTGTTCTTGCTCTTCCTCTTCTGCAAGCAATACGTCCAATCATTTTAATTAGGAAAAACTCAAATAAAAGCTAGGAGATTACTAAAAGAACATTATCTATCTACAATGGACAATCGTACACCAAACGATATATAGCAAAACATCAATATGTCACAAACTTTCAACAATCTAACAAGGAATTCCTGTACATTAGACCTGTTGTAAAAAATAAGCTAGCATCCTATATAGAGTGGTTCAAAATCTATGTTCAGCAAAATTTTCAGTACACTCACTTCTGAAGATAACAGAACCCAAAATACTGGTACCAAACATGAACTGTTGGTATTGATTTTTCATGAACGTTAACTCATAAAAAGGAGTCTCCATAGAAATTCACTTAGAGAATGAAATTGCAATAATTTAAATCACAATGCCCCAACCCATAATTCGACGAGAATTTTGACAAAACTCAATCTCATGTACTGCTTTGATGTGCATGCACATGCAATTCTCGTAAAGCAACAGACTAACTGTGTCCAGATATGCAAGGAGTACCTGGCCGACAAGACAGCTGAACCGCATTCTTGATGAGAGACACAACAGAGACTGTGAAGCTAGCATCACCAGTATCTCTCACGAACAATCGCAAGCCAACCATCTGCACGACCAAAGCTCTTTAAATCTGGAGTCAAAAGCTCTTCAATCTGCACGACCAACCAAACCACCACATGCGTAAGCTTCCTAGCACAGCATACTACAGTGGGGTACCAATCAAAATGTCGTCTTCGAATTCGCAGTGAGAAAATTTTCGGTACTGCCAATTTTGAAAGCCTCCCGAGAGCTCAAAAATTGGTATTTGACCACGAAATTTTTACCAAAAAATAATCTTTAAGTTAGTTATATGTATGCCAAATTTCAACGCCAAAAGATTCATCAAAAAAAAGTTATTCAAAATCTACCAACATTGGTAAATTTCCACACCTGCCAACTTTAACAGCCTCCCAAAGCTTGAATTTTATTTTTTTTGCCATGAAATTCTTGGAAAAAAAACCTATTTATGTTAATAACATATTCTAAAACTTTCAAGGCCAAAAGATCAATACAAAAAAAGATATCAACAATCTACCAACATCTGTAGTTGTAGGAAACTATGGGGGAAACTTTGCTGCCAACTTTGACACCCTCCCAACGGTTGAGAAATTGTCTATTTACCATGAAATTTTTGGCACATCATGCTCTTTATGATAACAACATTGATGCCAAATTAAGAATCAGCAAGAAAAATTAAGATTTATGTTGATGCGCAAACAAACTAGTCCTGGGCAGAGAACATCTAGAGCCTCTAGAATGGATTGAGTGCCAAAATTCAAGTAACTGAGAAAAAAATACCTTCTCATGTCGTTTCTGGACTTTTTCAAGCGTCTTTTGTTGGTTCTCTGTTAGTGAGCCTTTGTATGTTTGCCAAGTCACTTCGTCCAAGTCCTCCTGCGCGATGCCCATTATGACATCAACGTGATTGGACAAAATCACTAGCATGGAAAAAGATTCAAGGATACAGAGCTCTCAAATCAACGTTCAATTATGGTCTACAACAAGTACATGGGATCTGATACAGACATCTGCCAGTTCATCATAACCTTCAAGTAAAACTGAAAGTGTACCTCTTCTTCTTCAGCTTCAGCATCCTCTTGCATGCCCCAGCTGGAACCCTACAATGCTGCAGCCTCTGCTTTTGCTCGCCGCAATGACATTTCCCGCATCCGTGCATCTTCAGCTCCCCCTGATACCAATCGATCTTTGAGTGAAGGCCCTTCCTGTAAGGCATTCCATAAAAGTCTCAGAAATCAAAGGGTATCGTGTTCAAGATAGAAAAATAAAAGAGACTGTATTAATGAGAAACAACACACATGCTTAGAGAACAATAGCACCGACCAATATG
This sequence comes from Pohlia nutans, assembly GCA_022496805.1. Classification (NCBI taxonomy): domain Eukaryota; kingdom Viridiplantae; phylum Streptophyta; class Bryopsida; order Bryales; family Mniaceae; genus Pohlia; species Pohlia nutans. The sequence goes on from CM040085.1 coordinate 39,736,958, forward strand.
GAAAAAGACATAGGGAAGGCAGTTCTTGGAAAAACCATTCTTAATATAAGCTGGAGAATCAATACGCAAATTCCAAATACCCTACAGAAAACAGTGAGCTGACAGTTTGGTAACTACTGTGGACTGACTACTTATCTTGCCTGACGAACAATCTATTAGAGCAACTAAAAAACCACAATGACTAACGAAAGGGATCTACCTCAGACATAAGTTCGCTTGGGCCTTGAAGCGCGTACAAACGAGTTGACCTGCAAACGAAAAAAAACAAGAGCAATAATTGTAAGGTTTTATAATACCGTAAAGACTTGTTACATAAACAAAAGCAAGGAAAAGATGAAGGCCAGGTGTTAGAACGCCAAAATGCACTAATGAGGAACTACCGTATCGAAGGATAAGTGTCTTACAGGCCAAAGCGCACAATTCCACCTACATGTATTGGAGCATAAACTTTAGCTTTCACCTGTGGAGTAAACCACCATTACGGTTTAGTGACAACGAAATTCCTTCGACTTGAAGTGTAGAGAGTATCACCAACAAAAACCAAAAGAAAATGAAGAGATCCACAGTGAACAAGATCAAACTTAGAGATGCTATCCTTAACACAACAAAAGCAGGAGCGCCAAACCTGACGCTTATTGAGGAACGTGCCATGCGTACTCCCAAGGTCGTAAATAAAAGCTTCTCCTTTGTCATTGTACTGCAGCACTGTTCAACCAAAAGAAAAACGTGCAAGATCTGAATAATCAGCAAAATGTATGAGCAACTACGTCATGCCAGTATCTAAGACAAAGCCCCTTATCTACAAATGTATCCAATAAACATCAATCAGCAATATGTTAATTCTTCTCCTCTATAAGCCTTTTAAAGGAGAGAGTACATAGCACAACCATTTCCAGGACCATAGATCCTCAAAGTTAAATACCATGACTCAGAATTCAGAATTAAGAAAATCAAATCCCAATGTGCAATACCTCCACGGTAGTGGGATACGGTGGGATGCTCTAACATGAAGTCACACCGATCGCTACGCCCAAACATGTAAACTCCGTTGCTTGATCTGAACGTGTAAGAGTTTAACTAGTCTCAGAAAAAAAATCAAGCTTCTACAGAAAGATATTCACAAACATCAATTTTGAAAGGAAATAAGAAAAAGCGTTTCAGTCATCACAGGCATACACTCTAAAAATGATTTGAGCATAATAACAGAGGTGCTCGTACTGCTCGAAAGCAAATACATCTATAAAGCTGCAAATTGCTGCAAGGCAAGGACATACACGTCGAAGTTGCTCACAATAACGTTGTCCTTAAGAACTTCAAGCTTGCAAGGGTAGCCAGGTGGTGCGCTCCATACAGGTTTCACATACGGTACACCGGAAGGAGCTAGATCTAGTGCCACCTTACTCTTGGACGTCTCCAAGGCCCGCACCGCACCATTACCTTCTCCACCTACATCTGAGGAGCTATTTGTGCTTGCTGCACACACAACATAAAACCCTAAACCTTAGCTCAAAGCCAGAATCACATAAATCACTTAGAAGCCGTTGACAATCTGATTATGTTTGAGAATCATGTGCGTTCATGACCCCCTCTAAAATCCCCCTGTATATGTATACGAGGGTTTATAAGTCTAAAATCCTTTGTATACAGATCTATTCCGTCCTAAATATATGTTCAATGTAAGTACACGTCAATATTTTCAGCTCTAAGTATGTATTGTATGTATACTTTGTATGCAGATGTTCAAATCAATACCCCTTTTGTGCACTCACATATACTTTCACAAATTTAACATAGTACACCCCCCGGGATTTCATATCAGAAAATCGTTTAAGAACCACAGAAAGAAAATTCTTCCTCACGTCGTAGCTGTGAACACCGGCTACATCATCTCAGTCACTGATTAACACAAACCTAACACTGAACACGCAAAGTTCAGTGTTAACCAAATCTCTTCCCCTCTAACTTATTGCCTTCAACAAAAATTCTCACACATAACATATCAAGGTAGAGGATACTAAATACTCCAAACTTAAGCCCCGTCCAATTCAAATGGGGTGGATAATACGAGTGACACGAAAACTACTGTTTAGGAAACGTAGCGTTACATTGATACACTCCAAACCCTAGGACAGCTATGCCTGAGTATGAAACTTATCTGAAATGACCATTGACTGTCACACATTCAGTCATTTTCATCAAAGACCGCAGGCAGTCAGATGGTAGAGATCAAAGCATGGATGGGGTGTGAGTTATGCTTGCCTGATTACGGTAAGTGAGGAAGCCAAAAGCGAAGAAGACACCTAGGAATGGCAGGATGATACGCTTGCTTGATCTCTGGCACGAAAGCATCCGCTTCTACCCCGAGAAGCTCATACTCGTCATATTCCAGATCTATCATGGATTCTCTTTGTGTGTATGCTGCGGGTCGCCACTACTGCCAAAACAAGCAACAAAATTGAAAGCAAACACAATAGGACTAAATCCATTACCATGCCGGGTGGGTTGTGGTGTGGGTCGCACTTGAGGGCTCTGCGATGGTCGCGATCGCGGCCCTTGATACGGGTGCGCGCGATATCCACGCCTGGAGTTCTCTTCTCCTCCTTCAGTGTCCATGATGCAATGACTTAAAACCTACACTGCCAACATATTCTTTGTAAGAAGATCTACGAGCTTCCGATACTATAGACATAAAGAAAATTCCTAAGAGAGATACAATGGACTAGCAAGAGCACCCGAATCACGTGTCTAGACAGTTCCAGCTTCGGCACACCTCCAGCCTCCGCAATGCTCCAGCTTCCGCATAGCTGCAAAACTACTCCGTGGAACAAGTTGTTGAGGCGGTGCCGCGCGTCACTTCAGCGCAGCAGCCGATCACCGTAAGCTCTGAGTACCCCTCACACATCGCCCTAGCCGCGTGACTCACCGTTCGCCGCCACACTGAAGACAGCCCATTGGAATCCGACCTGGCAAAGGCGGGCAGTGAGGGCCCATTAGAAGGGAATTCAGGCTTGTGACTTCAGTTCTCTTCAAGCTCCCAAAAGAAAGCTAGGTCATGCAAAGGAAGCTAGGTTATGCAACACAGGAAACTAACAAGTCTTGAGGGCCACATCACTTTAAGGGGGTTTCCGCATTCCCGTCCGAATAAGAAATACGGATATGAGACAGTGATATTATTTAGTATTATTATTTTTCAGAATTAGGCAAGAAGAAATAGTATCCAACACAAGTTGAAACATAATTTTTGGGTGAAGAATGAATTAGTTTTAAATTTTCAAAGTTGAAATACGACACATTCCATTCACGTCACATAGGTAGAGTTTTTTTGTCCAAAGAATATTTGTATTAAACACACTAAAGATGCTTAAACCAACAACAATGAATCCATAACCACACTTACATATTCTAAAACCAACAAGAGAGAACCCGTTACTTAACTGTAAATCATGCTACAACCAACATCATTGCAGCATTGATTGCGGAAAATGCTCCTAGCTGTTGGTTTAAGGCAACCACCTTAAGGTAGAGGGCTCTAAACTTGCCACGGTTCTAAACCCGCACTCTGTCAAGGACGAACATTTTGAAAGTTTGGATGTAACCATAGTGAAGAGCACCACTTTTAAAACCCATGTCATTTTAGCTTCAGAAATTTATGACTAATTTTAGGAACATCCAAATTTTTGATTCATAGTATGTTGGTCTCTGTTTGGATTTGTCTTCCACTGATAAATCATGCTCAATTCTCCATCTGTCCTCAGAAATTCATAGCCCTTAAAGTGGCGGGTTTAGAGCCTCCTACCTTAAGACAGTCATTCAACAACTCGATCACATGTCAAATGATCCCACACGTCACAAAAGGAGTGAGTTCATTGTTTTTAAATTGATTGATACAATTTTTCATTTTCAAGAAAATACATTTTAAATTGAACCAAATTTTATATCACCATAATGAATGAAGAAAAACAAATGCGCTGATGAATGAAAACATAATGTTTGTATAAAAGGAATTCTATATAGAACCTACTCAAAAAAATTTAAACCCTAAAGGCCCTTAAAAGCCAAAATGGCTTTTTGCTGTTTCGGGCAGCTTAGATGGAAGGTCTAAATTAAGAATTTTAGACTATAATTTGGCGTGGGCGTGGTCATACATACAAGGTGTGTGGGGTAAAAATTACAAAGTCAAATTCGGATTTTATAAAAAAATTATTGAAATTTTTGGTTTCAAGCCCAACTGGGGCAGAAAAAAACTTTTTGTTATAATCATTTTTTCAATTTTTTTTTTGGAGACATGCTCTTCACCACATTTAGGCTCAGAATTTGAAGTGACCCATGTTGATTATATTCTTGGCTTGACAAGGGCAGCCTCCAAAATAATGAACAGCAACCTCCAAGGTTTTTTGTAATTTCACATCCATTTCTTTCGAAATTTGTCAAAATTTGAGATTTTGAAATTTAAAAATAATAATTTCGCCTAAAATTTATAAAATCATAGAGGTACCTAATCACCATTCATTTTTTCCAAAAATCAAATACAATTAATGTGATGCATGTTTCACCAAATTGCCATTTTTATACCTACTTCCAGAAATTAATTTGGATGAAGGTTTGAAACGCGTAATGAGTCTCTAAAATTTTGCATGAGCGTACCCAACTTAGTTATCTACATGGAAAAAAATATGAGCAAAATGTTTGGAGTAACAATCTTCAAGTCCCCCTTTGCACTATGGAGACAATGCCTCCCAAGCAATGCCCCAAAAAACTTTTGCACAAACTTTGGATGTTATGATCTTGCAAATGATAAACATCCAACGGTCAATTTTTGAAACAGTAGCTATGAATAGGCTTAGGTACATGATCTTACGGTTGGAATTCTAAAAGAAGTAAAAAAACTTGGTTCACATCCCCGGGAGTACATAGAGGTAGAAAATCGCAGTTTTGAGGTTTCAAGCTCCCAAAAACACAAGGAAATTTAGGGGTTAAACAACAAAGTTTATCTTCATTGATTCCAGTGATATAAAATTCAAATTATATTCATATTGCGAGGGGTAGGTGTATACTCAGAAGAAGAGTTTAGAGCAGAATCTCGAAGGATTAAAGACACATTTGATAACTTGTAACATTTCTATGAAAAATAAAGTCTTCTGTCCACCAAATATTATTATATCCATGAATTCACACTTTGAATGACAATTTCAGCATTGATCTCTTACGGTTATTTGACTAACTTCTAATACTTGATTTCATACTACATAAATCAGTAATTAACAATAAACAAGTATTGAAGTATAATATAGTTACAATCAGAGTACGATAATACGTAAAATACCGCCCAATTAAAAGTTCTTCATTCTTTTACCCTGAACCCTAAACACTTAGAAGGTAAATGAAAAAGGGTCAACTTAAAAAAATTTATCAAGAACAACAAAACTTAGAAGGTATATGAAAAAGGGTCAATTTAAAAAAATTAATCAAGAACTGCAAAACTTAGAAGGTATATGAAAAAGGGTCATGTGATTCCTCGCACACAAAAAAGAATGCACCTCTAAATGTTCCCATTGTCACATGCTAAACACAACACATAAGACAAAATTTTGAAGATATACAAAGAATGTGCAATTAAAAAGTGTGTCATTAAGAAAGTTGGCAAAAATACATTCAAGAACAAAACATAACCTAAACAATGAAATTGATTTCAAATTTCATGTTTGTCTCTTACACAGAGTTTTCCCACATTATTTTAACCGTCTACTGACCAAAAAGTCCTTCTTGAGCCTCAACAAGTATGAGTAGGTCCAATGAGGACTATCTTTTGTTCAAATTTATTTGTTTTTTTACCAAGATTTACAATGTTCTTTATTGATTCGAACAATGATATAAAATTTGGTACAATGTGAGTTAAGATTTTCAAATTATGATTGATTCAAATTTCCATATGAAAAGTAAAAGCGTGTTGACATAGGCTTGAAGTTTACCTCAAACCTACCTCAACACGATGTAAATTTTAATTAGATCAAAATTTGAAATGAAAAGTAAAAGCGTGTTGAGGTAGGCTTGAGGTCTACCTCAAACCTACCTCAACGTGTTTTTAGTTTTTATTTTGATCTAAATTTGAAACGAAAAGTAAAAGCGTGTTAAGATAAGCTTGAGGTCTACCTGAAACCTACCTCAACACGCTTTTACTTTTTAATTTCATGTAAATTTGATATGAAAGAGCATGTTGAGATAGGCTTGAGGTGTACCTCAAACCTACCTCAACACGCTATTACTTTGCATATTGAATTTAGATCAAATGAAGTACTCTGTAATTTTAAAGTATACCCCGAAAATCTTTTGTATTACTTACATATAGATCCACATACCAAATTCTAAGACAAAATGGAAAAAACAGATAGTCTAGAGTAGTCCTTTAATCTATATTTAGGATTATGAGACAAATCCGGATCTTTGAGAAAAGAACCAATTCATGCACTCTTAAATTGTACAAATTGGTAAATGTAAATTTATAGAGTACGTCAGAAGTGTGACTATATGTTTTAAAACTAATAATCCCCGAACACCACTTTAAGATGTTCAAAGTGAGAGTGGGAATGGAGGGACCAATTGTTTGTAGTTAGTGATTGTTCAGAACAACACCCAAAGCATGCATTGCCCTAAAACCGAGAAAGTAGGTTTTTTTTAAAATTTGATTTCATGCCATATTTCAAGTTATACGATAACACATATAACACACACATATGATGCATAACACACACAAGGTGCGTCAGATGAGCATTTCTTTGTTGTTGTCCGTTAAAATTTAAAAAATAGGTTCATCCAATCATCTATATAGAGGTAAAACATAAAAAGCTCTCTCAAGAGTACGTTTGATGACCTACATTATAGCAAAGAAAAAACTTGCTAATTTGACTAATCAAGGTAATAAACTACAAATTTATCTTTGTTTTCTTTTAAATTTGATGAGTCTTAAAAATTATTTCAAAGTAACCAAAGGAAGGTTGTGAAAATGACTATCTAAAAAATAAAGGAGATTGCATGTGTACAACCACTCTGCCCTGCCTCACAGTACTTTGTCAACCTGCCTTGCAGTACTCCTGGCCCACAGTATTTCAAGTAGTGTGCCTGTCTAGAGAGACGACTCCAGCAACGACCCCTACGACCGTTGGATCATCGCGTTCGATTGGAATGACAAGATCTATTTTGCTGATGATATAGTTGCTACGGTGATGTGCGCCTCAGTAACGCGAGGCGGTGCCCCGGGCGGGTCTCGGTGCTCCCATCATCCCAACTACCGGCAGGCGCGTTAGGGACCGTTAGATCATCAAGTGCATCAAAGGGCGGGGTAGATTGATCTACTATCCGAGTTCACTACCGATTGAACACTATTGCCAGTAGAACCGTGATTGCCCACACACATCAATTTTACAGGGCCCTAAAGTTAAAGAAACCAAGCTATACATATTCGATGTTTTCGAATGAAAAATGCAATGAATCGTATTTTGGAAATTACATTTCTGATGGGACTAATTTCCATATAATTAGAAATAGTGATGAACATTACATGCCATGGTCGAAAGCCTCGTGTTTTTCTTTTTCTAATTTTAAGTAGGTTGTATGTGGGTTGTATTATGCTCTGATTAACTTATTTTTTTGACCAACGCATGAAATTTTATTCACTGATCCCAGTGATATAATATTTGGTATTACAAAAGTTACAGTTTTCGAAGTAAGATGTATTGAAATAGTCATTATAAAAAAGTAGTTATATCAAAGTTAAAAATGGCAAATGCCTTACATTTTTCATCATAGGCTTCTCATTAATGTACAATGCCTTGTGCAAAGTAAGGTAATGCCCATTTGTACTTGTAAGAATTTTTTTCAAAATTTGACCTTTGTAGACAAATTTATGATAACTAACCTATAAAAGTGTTATTTTTATGCAATATTGGGCAACACATGAAATCTCAATTTCATAAAGAAAAAATTATGTTTTGGATAAAATATTTTGTGTATTTTTCATTGTGCCAGAGAATAGTTGACTGAGAAATATTGGTGATGATTTTTTTTAATTTGAATGCGCAAATATATAAGAAACATTGATGTGGGCATGTTACTTTTAGGGTAAAATTGCATTTCCTCGGAAAGTGTTAGACTATAGAGAATTCAATGTGGAAGGGTTGCCTTCCAAAATTTTGATGAATACATATTATGAAATTGCAATTATAATTTTCTAATCGACCCTTATATTATGACTACTTTTATATCTTAGAGTACTATTGTGCAATTGGTTTGCCAAAATGTAATTAGATATAGAGATATTTGTTGTACAAAGTCTTGATTAGTAATCCCTTCATATTAAAATCTCTATAGCGTAAAAGCTTTTCTAGGTAATGCAATTTTTTCCTAACAGTAAGATGTGCACATCACTGTTTCTTACATATTTGTATAATAAAATTCTAAAAAATCACCACCAACTTTTTGAATCATTCATTCTATACCACAATGCATAATACACAACAACACTTATCAAAAACAAAATTTGTGTTTTTTGAATATGAAATTTGGTATGTTCATAGCAATAGCATAAAACTATTGTTTTCATAGAAAAGAAGGTTTTTTAAAAATAGATCAAAGAAGGTGAAATTTTGAAAGAGTTTTTTACAACTCAAAATTGAAGTTATCTTACTTTCCATAGGGCACTATTTTATTGGGCTTTTTGGCAATCTAATTTGTGCCTCAGAATTGTATTTACAACAATTTAAAATACACGTAAACAAAAAATGAATCAATGTTTTCTATTATTAAATTCATACGTTTCATATGCGTACCACTTTACACATCTCACATAGTGTGACTTATGTCGAATCTAGTTTATGCATGCTAAAAAAACATAGAAATGTAGTTATAAAATGACAATTTCAATGCTAAAAGAAAATTGACAAGACTCATGTTTCTTGTAGTAGTTTTGATCGGGTTCTTCGTTGAATCCCTTTTGTTTAAGCACATATTTTCTTCAACCATGACAGACAATGTTCGTCACTAATTCTGATGATATAGAATTTGGTCCCATTTCAAATGTATCTTGCAAAATAGGATCGATTGCATTTGTCATTTTAAAACATTGAATTTGGATTGCATTTTTCGATTCAGCGAAGTGCAAGCTTGATGACCGTGGGCAAAACCGCTGACATGAGTGTTCAATCATCAATTGATTATCTGGCCAATCAATTGGACTGTCTTGGCGTTGGGCACGCATGTTCCTGCCAGCGCTGATCCTCTTCGCCTTTGGTTGCACCAAGATGATCGAAATGCTTGCCACGATCGTGTCAGTCGGCGATAGGGACGATGGAGCTTTCTGCACTTCAGCAACGCAGTGCAGTGCTAGCAAAGTCTGAACAGAGTTGGTGCCGGCAAAGTCCCAATCGATGTGGTGCCTCGTCTCGCTGCAAGGAGGGGCCAATGTGGCAAGGGGGATGGGCATCACTCTCGACCATCTTGCAAGGTCACCGAGAGCATTTTGTAATGGAGCTCATTTTATATCCTTAGGATCATTGTGTAATCGATACATTTTTAGGTCACCGAGACCATTCCGGAATCAATATATAGTCATTTTTTTAGTTTAGAAGACTATAATAAATTCAACATGTTGATACCCATGTGCTTAAATCACTATACAAATCAAGTTGTAATAAGGTACGATGTCCTAAAGCCACAATCACCCTCGATTATGACATGTAGACCTTTTTTAAAGCAACCACAGCTGAAACTGAAAACCGACAATTTCACTATTCAAGTAAACGAATGGCATGCCATGCATTGCGATGAAACAGTTGGTGGTTTTGGGTACGATAATGGGTGAAGAGTAGTACAACATGGTGTTGATATGGAGAAACGTAAAGTATAAATTTGAGTGACGAAGTGCTTTACACTTTGAAAATTTGTATCAGTATGATTATTGATAAAGTATATTATAAAAAATTGGGGAATTCCGTGAGAAAACGTTTTCTAAGTGACCGAAGAATATTTTTATTAATGAGCTTGTTAAATTGAGGCCATATTTTTAAAATTGGTGGATTTAGGACATCCTACCTCGTTTGACAAGTCACACTATGAAGCCTCTCATATCTAATGCACTTGACGATTTGGACATTCTCATGACAAGTAATTTGTAAAGAATAGTATCATATTGAATTATACAATTCATAGTTGCAGATGTATAATACACATCTTGTAGTAAAAAAAAACATTTCAATGAAAAGTTGTACAGATATAAAAATACATATGAACAAAATGCAAAATATTGCAAGTAATTCAAAATATAGTGAATACTTACTACTACAATGTAAATACTATGTTGTATGTATTTATTGTATTTGGAAGTTTTTTATATTGTTATGATTGTGAAGATTGAACTCTCTTGTTTATGGTCCATTAATGAATGACCCAATCCATTGCATATTATAACGTATATATTTTTGTTGTACATTGTAAGTGGATACATCACAGTCGCTTATGAAAATCTCAATAATTATGTGTTTGCATGTTCTTCATAATAAAGAGTACAATGTGAGGTGTTAACCCCTAAATGACGGAGGGGGTAAGGGCAAAACATAAATGTGTTATAAAAAATTACTTCTTCAACTTTGATGAAGTTTGGTCCAAAAGAGAAAATGAGGAGCTTGATGTTTAGTAATTTTCCATACAGTCAAATATCAAAAACTAGCTTTTTATCATCTCATAATGAATTTAGAAGCATTTAACTTCAAATATTTATAAGAATCACAAATTTTATTTTTAGAATTTGAAATTTTGTATGATTTGTTAAAACTAGACATTCTATTAGAAAATCAAAAATTTCAAATTTTTCAACGGAGAGAACATCATTACTTTCCCCAAATAGTAAGTTTTCTAACACTAAACAATGTAGAAGTGTTTTTCTTTGAAAATTTCTCCCGGGTGGAGTTTAACTCGGATTGACATGATGCAAATTGGGTTGACAAGTAGATTTGATTACCTATTTAAAAATATTTTTTATTTTCTATGAAAATGTTTTTTCTATTTCGGGCAGCCCATAAAAAAAGGGCAGAGACCATAAAATGGTTGATCTGTCACTTAGGGGTTAACGCGGGTCATTTTTAAACCTCTACACGGTCCCTTTATCAAATGTATTCCAAAATTGCACGTATATGTGAAGCCAGAAAACCTTCATAATCTAAATTTTGAGTGTAATTTCAGAGGATTGCACGGTATGGACAATCGTTATTTTGATGCAATTTATTTTTTTGCGGAATTTTTATTTGGAAATGAAGTAATAATCCAATTTCAGAGGTGGGGAATGAAAGAATGATTCAATTTCATAAAACCTAGCTATGGAGGTTATGTTAAAAAGGGATGTGATTATCTTTCATTGCTGGAATAAAAAAACATAAAAAATTGTTGAATGCAACCCGAAATATGAACATAATCTTAACAATCGCTAAAAAAGAAGTATCGTCATAAACCCCATTTGGATGGTTAAATTTTTGATCGAAGTCAAAGTTGCAAAGTTTACAATACACCACTAGTAGAGAACTTGCAAAGGGGTGCTTGCAAGCTACGGTCTACCGAGTGAAGAGTGCTACTTGTGCAGCTAAGGGCCGTGCAACTCATGCACTAGCTTAGTAATATGCACCTCTCAGGTTTCAGTTAGATCAAAAATTTCACCATCCCGAATAGGGTTTATGCTAATACTTTCACTTTAGCAATTGTTAAGTTAATTTCGAGACATTGGGCTTCACTCAACAACCCTTTTTGTTTTTTACCCAACAAGAGTCGAGACAAGGGTAATTAGAGCCTTTTTCACATAAATCCATAGGTAGGTTTTATGAAAACAGCATTTTATATCCCACCTCTGAAATTGAATCAGTATTTCATTTCCAAAAACACAGAAAAAAAAATAAAAAAATTCAGTGCACAATATTTTTAAAAAACAAAAACATCATAAGAACATAATCAAAAAATAAGTAAGCGTAATACCAAAATACAAAAAATATGGTAGCTTTGTACACAGGGTTGTTCGGACGCTGGGACGCGGACGTTCGCGTCCGGACGTCCGCTGGACGTAGACGTTCCCATCCCAGCGTCCGGTGACTTAGAAAAACCCACAGCGGACGGCGGTTTTACTACAGCGGACGGGGGTTTTACCTCAGCGGACGGCGTTCGAACGGCGGACGGCGCGATCGGACGACTGGACAGGTCGGATGGCGGTTTTTCCTAGGTCGGACGGCGGACAGATCGGACGGCGGACGGGTCGGGTGCCCATGTCTGACGGCGAGGTAAAATCCCTTTGCAATGTTTATGCGGACGGCGGACGGTTGTTTAAGGTTTACGACGCAATCTACGAGATCTTTAGTCCCATCCTCGTGCTGGGCAGATTATAATTCACTGCAATCGAAGAAATCTATGAATTTGGTATCTCCATCTACGGGTCGGACGAGGGATTGGGTGCTCGATCGGACGGGCGAGCGGCTGCCCGATCGGACGATTGAGAATGTGCCCAATCGGACGGGCGAGTGGGATTAGAATGGCAGACGGCGGGATTGGACGGATGATTGGGTCGGACGACAGGACGGCGCGATCGGACGGCTGCAAGATCGGACGACTGAGAATGTGCCCGATCGGACCGTGCAGTGGACGTTCGATCACAGTTTTCAACATGATTTGAAGATATTTTGAATATTTACAGATTTTATTATTCAAATAAGGGAAATATTCAAATTAACCCTTTAACGTCCCGATTCAACATTGTTTTCAAACATTTGTTATAAAATGGTTGATGAAAAACGAAAATGGAGTTGATGTACAAAACAAAGTTGTAAATGTCAATGTGTAGATAACATCCGTACGGTTGGATTCATCATATTTATTATTAATATTTTTAAAGTAATTTTGCAAGGTTTTCTCTTGAAATTCAATTAAAAATCCAAAATTAACACAAAAACTTTTAAAAATATTGTAATGAAATTAGAATGACATGCACTACAAGAAGGTATGGTTTCCATTATTTGATTCTACTTACTATGGAAAATCATATTTAAGGTCACTCTTTTTTTTGAACTAAGATTGAAAGTTTGAAACTTGACATTAATCACTTTTGTAAATATTCAAAAATTCACATTATCTTATTTGGAAGATTCATACCGTACAAATGGTATTCAACTAGCAGAAGAATGAAAAAAAGTAAAAATGGATGAAAAAACATCCGGTACCACAAAAATTGAGCTGCTGAAATTCATCCGGCGTCCAGAATCTGGACGCCGGCGCGCTAAAGGGTTAAATATATTTTTGTCAATGGGTCTATCAAAACTTATATTTAAGGTTTACGGCAACGTTATATTTACAAGGAGTAAAAACCTGAAAGTGAAGAAATTAAAAGAGACCTATGATACGAGCATCTTTAGAAATACTTCTGTATTTTGGACAATGGACACTCAACATTCAAATTTGTCGACGGTGGAAAATCTTCAAATAAAGTCTATTCTCCAATCCCAACAGTGAACACAAATCCACCGATTGCAAATCATAGTCAAAAAGACAAAAACCATAGAGTTAGCAAAATTCCAATAACACATGGAAGAACTATTTTCCAAAATATTAAAGAAAATCGAGGGTGTTTCTAAATTCTAATAACGTTAGGTACCCATGTGTGCAAACAAATTCCAAATTGGAGTCTCGGGATTGATGGCTGCAAAACCCACAAATATCAATGAATATAGAGATAGCAAAATCCCAAAAACAATAAAACATATGGAATTATTTTTTCCGTATATGTCAACAAGGAAAATGTTTTACTGATAGTCGGACAGAAGTCCACGTGTTCTATACATAAGCACACAACAATAGCCATAGAACAATTCAATACCGTTACTACTACTCTAAAACAAGAAGAACTATATCACTATGTTTTGCCTAATACACATGTCTAAAATGCTCGTACGGTACTGGCCAATGGTACGTCATCCTAAAACGTGTCACTAAATGAGTTAAACCTCCAATATTTCCTCGATTCGGGCTGCACAATCGATTCAAATAGCTCTCGAACACATCTGGCAACTCTTGTTGTCGATAAACAACTGAAGTTTCTCCACGCGTTTGCAACTTCCAGTAATCCTCCGACATGTTGCCCTTGTTGATGCGCAACGCAAGTTTTGCAACTCCATATGCCTCAGTTGCCTTCGTCACTAGCGGGCATATCTCCACATCTGCATCTGGCTTACGTACATAAGCAATCGTAGGATCCACCCAGTACCGATCTGCAAGATCCTTCTCCATTTCCTCTGTACTGTTGAACCCATATAGTGACTTCATCGGCTCACTCGCAAAGGATAACATGCCCCAGTCACATACCCCGATGTATACACACGTCTCGTCCGCAGGGAAATGAAAAAGGATATTATCAGGAGATAAATCATTGTGCAGGTTGTCGGTCATGTGTACCTCCATCATGATAATCACCAATGCCCACGCCAACTCTGTTCTTTTTTGACGGAACCGCCTCAGATAACTTGCTTTGACGACATCGTCTGCTGACATAGTTGTATGCAACGTACGCGCGTAGATATCGTCTCCGTACGTGTTGTCTAAATTCGGAATTTGTCGCAATGTCCCACCATTCCACCAATATTCATAACCCTCGTATTTCGAAGGATTAATAGCCACATACCGTATAATACCTGGATGGTCAATTCGAACGGCCATCGTTTCATTTTGGTGTTCCAATTTTGCAAGATCCGGTCTTGTCTTCCACTGTTTGGAAAGCTTCGCCGCAAACTCCCAAAAAGGTTCAAACCCTAGGGCTCCTTCAATTCAAACCCTCTTCACCGTAGCATATGCACGATTGAGTGATGTGTGCTCCACTTCAATGACATTGGCCGTAGTAGGCGATGAGTGGACCAACTTATTCTTCATTAACTCCTCGGATCCACCAGCAACGTGTCTCCACCAACCGATATTTTGATTGCGCTGGCATCCAAAGCTCCATGGTTTCATCAACTTCGCAAAGGTGTCTGCTTTCTTCATCACTTCCTCAATATACGTATTGTCCTCAAGCAGCTTGTGGTCCTTCCCATACTTGGTTAATACTCCCTCGATATTCCACAAAGAATCTTTCACCCTCCACCCCAACCACGTTGAGAAATCACGCTTTTCCATCTCCCGGTACCAAATTCCATCCCGAAGAGCCTGCAACATATTATTCGCCATGTCGTCTTGAAATTTTTGCACACTCTGCTCTTTGTACCGAACAAACTTACTCTCCAACGCCATAAGCGTGTTGTTTCGGTAAAAATCCACCGTGAACTGCTGGAGAAACTTCTTACACGCATTCGACGGCATGTAAGGGCTGTCTTCAAGAGATTTTTGTTCCGTCGTCTTACCTATCTTATGCTTTTTTCCCTTCGGCATGGTGACGGAGCTCCGGAATCGTTTAAAAAATTGGCAAAATATACCCCCCTGCAACGCTGACTTCTTCCTCCCCGAGTGACGAGCCAGAGGATGGGATAACCCTGCCAACAGCAACCCGTAACTACTCTCACAATAATGTGAGTAGGGAGGAAAAAGTGAGCCGTCCGCTCTGGTCGGATGGCTTTATAGGCGGACGTGCTGTCCGATTAGGTCGGACACCCGATCGGACGGCCCGCGCCATCCGCCAACCGATCGGACGGCCCGCACCGTCCGCCACCCGATCGGACACACGTCCGATCGACCGGCTGTCGGCGATCGGACGGGTCGCGCAGTCCGCCAGATCGGACGGCCTGCAGATCAGACGGCGAGACGGACCGCAGATCGGACGGCACACCGGACCGGACACATTAACCAAATTATCTTTGTTTTAGAATACTATCAAATATCCAATGCGCATGATCATCAAATCCCGCGGTCTTGTTGGTTAACCCCTAGAATCCTCACCTATGTCCAGTTTACACAGTTTCGCAAAGATGCATTATAAAATGCAACTAACACGAATATTTGGAACTTGATGTATGAATAAAAGTTATACATTTTTATTTTTAGATTCTATCTATACGGTTAGATCTATGATTGCTATCAATAATCTTTTTCTATAAAATTTGAAACATAAAATACAAAATTATTTTGTAATTCAATTACGAATACGATATAGACAATATGTGGATGAAATTTTTTGTGATGGGTTATAATGTAGTACTTTAGGTGTAGTGATTTTTGAAGTTTTTTCGGATGCTTCATTTTCATAGTTTTTTTTTTCCAATATCACTTTTGGACCAAGATCTTGAACATTTTCGGTGACACACTGCAACACAAAATGAGGCATAATTTTTTCAAACATTAGTTCCTTTTCAATCGAATCACACATACATGAAGCTAACTTCCCATAAATAAATCAGTACAAAACTCTCACCACAAAAAGTGTATGACGGATGAGAAAATACGGATGAAATCTGTACATCTTGCACAATATGCATGGTTCGGCCCTTAGGGGTAAATTATGACTATATGTCAGGACTTTGAGACTAAAGTTCGAGATTACTCGAGCACGTGTGATCACTGATGTGATACACGGCCTGGTCCGCCACTAAGTGACCATAGGTACTAAATATTTAACGACCATGCCCTTTGTTTTGAAAAATCCGCACCCTGCAATAACTCAAGGTAATATTGAAAAATCCGTCTCGCAAATTGTAAACCTCGTTAAGTACCTAATCAAGCGTTATTTCCATTGGTCATTGATTAAGTTCGTATCTCATTAAAAGATATATCAATTTCGTTGGTGTTCTCTCCATTTTTTTATCGGACCTTCTATATATGGTTGACTACAAAATGAGTTCACTTTACCTTTAATGCAATTTGGAGGGTCTGAGCTGACCCTATGACTTGGTGGTGCATAGCACAAAGGCCTTTCCAAGAAGGACTCCCACCGCATTCTCATTTCCTCCCCTTCCATAACTACCTTGTACAATGAAAACGTCCATCACGAATAGGGTTATTTCTGAAAAAAAATCTTACTTCGCTATAGTAAGAAGTTCAATAGGACAATCGAACTACCGAAAGTGCACATTCTTCAACCCCTCTTCATTTTAGTTCCACGTTACATACTCCCCACTTGAATCATGTGGCTTCCCATACATACCTTTGGCCCAACACTTTCTTCAAACCCTCTTCATCATCAAACAACCTTACGAGCTTCTCTGCTTAAGTGCTGTTCAGCAATACAAAATCTCACAAAACCACAATCGTGAAGATCGCAACGCACACGTTTGAAGTGCATGCTATTGTAGCTTGAGATCCACTTTGCCTAACGTCAACTCTAATCTCGATTGAAACGCAGGAGAGGGTATTGCCTTGTTGCCCTTGTGACAACCTCATTCCAAGTGCCATGCCGCAAGATCGACACTTGAATACCTTCCTCGTAGACTTCATCCAAGCCATAGTGGTGCCTAGTCCTCCTTCATGCACCATGATAGTCCTACAGTATGACACCCTACCATAGGACTACACCCTTTGACTACATAGAGCAATGTTCTCTGTATCGTTCCAAATTCTCAATCTGATACTAACACTAGTAGGGTTTAGGGTGTCACGGGACACGGTGTCTAAAGTCAGATTAGAATGTAGTACTATGATACAATCATAGCGCATGAGGGAGGACTAGGCACCACTAAGACTTGGATGAACTCTATGAGGAAGGTATTCAACTGTCAATCTTGCGGCATGGCTCTTGGAGTTTGGTTGTCACCTCATCTTAACGCCGCATGCTACAAAAGCCTTAGAAACCCTAGAATGCTTATATTTTTCTAGTAGAGCCTTTCGAAGGTGAGTGTGTGCGAGACTAGCTTACCTCTTCGCAAACTACGTGTGTTTATCTTGCTTATGAGTGACTTAATAAATTGCATGCTCATCTTTTTCTAGAAAAAGCAAAGCATACATCCACAAAGCTGGGGGCGAATAGGCAATATCATCTCAAGTGTTTCAATCGGGACTAAAGTTTAGGGTTTAGACTGGCTGGATCTCAAGTTGCGAGAGTATGCACTTCAAAGGTGTTCGTTACGATCTTCACGATTGCGTTTCTGTGAGATCTGATGTTGCCGAACTGCACTTGAAGCACAGAAGCTCATGAGGTTGTTCGATGATGAAGACGGTTCAAAGAAAGTACTCGGCCAAAAGTAAATACGGGAAGCCACTTAATTCAAGTGAAAAGTGTGTAGCAAGGACCTAACATAAAGAGGGGTTCAATAAAGTGCACTTTTGGTGGTTCGTTCGCCGCCATGGGCTTCTCAAGATAGTCAGACAAGATGTTTTTCATGAATAACTTCATTCGTGAAGGAGGTTTTCCTTGCAGAAGGTAATTATAAAAGGAGTAGGAAATGAGAATGTGATGGGAGTCCTTCTTGGAAAGTCAACTGTGCTGTGCACAACCAAGTTCTAAGATAAGCTTCTAGCCCCTCCATTGCATTTGAAATAAACTCATATTGTTTTCAATCAGGTATGTAACGTCTGCAATAAAAGTCAAGGCGACACCAAACCAATTTATATATCTTTTTGTAAGTCATGAACTCGATCTCTTGTTAATGGAAATAACGGTGCGTTATGTACTCATGACCAGTTCACTCTTCGCGATTAGATTATATATTTTTATATATATAAATATTTATGCCAATAATGTTCACACAATGAGCCATACATACTTTATAAGCCTAGAGCATTAGCGCTAGCAGCCTACAATATATCCAAAGTTTGTAGCATCCAAACAAAATTCAAACTAAGGACATGTCTTGGTCTATACAAAGAAAAATTGAAGACATTGGATTCTACGGTCTAGGCTAGGTTTCAACTTCCACTTGAGCATGGATAGTCCTGTTAAATCCGCCTAATATCGCGGATGTCCCCGAAATGTTCCACGTTCCACGTCCCACTGTTGCTCATAAAAGCGTTGTTCTATTAGCCGCCTTTCATTCTCTTCTTCTTCGCTCCGTCTTATTGCTTCTTGAAGATCTCTTTCATACTCATCATCTCGATGGTACTGACTCGATGGCCCAGAAGCATATCCGTCAGGGGGGCCGTCTGCAGCACTATACATATCCCTACCAAAACTCACGGGTGCACCGCTTCCTGAGCTTTCGCCGGGGCCAGAATAAATAGGAGTATGGCTTTGAAACCCATGATGTCCAAAATCGTTGTGGGTCCTCTCGTGAGAATATGCTCGTGGAGTACTGTATCTGTCCGGATATGGAACCCGTTCATCATTGTGTACCGCGTATGCATTATCATCGTAGCCATGGCTAGCTCCCCTCTGATATCCCCTGCCTACTGGATCTGAAGTTCCATGATAATTTTCATAGCCACGTTCAGGAGCAGTTCCGAATGTCACGGGATAGTTCTCAACGTCGCGTTCCTGATATGTATTGCGTGGACGTACTTCCCATTGCGAGGTGTCGTCATCAGGAACATCATCGTTTGTTGCATGCGCAGTACGATTAGACCATTGCGGCACACAATCACTCAGTCCAGTCCAATTGGTGGCAATAAAGTTTTGTGAACGATTCAAACGTTCAACGTTTTTTCCATTCACCGTACTCCAATCCACATCCTTGTGCAGTACAATCTCAGCCCAAACCATTGACATTAGGCCATATTACATGATGGTTGGTTTGGAGTTAGGCAACCCAACGAAATCGTGCACCTCCCAATACCGTTGTCGAAAATGGTTGCTCTGGCACGTCGTAGTTGGGCCTTCCCAACGAGGGCCAGACACTATCATTTGAGCTCGTGGCCAAATCTTGGCTAAATGCGTCATCTTCACGTACTCTTTGCATATTTTTAAAGTCCACGTTCTCGCCGGCTCCGTGTCCCATCCCGGCTCCGCAACACAATTGGGGTCATCAACTTGATCCCAGTTTATAACTTCAGGAGTCCCTTGTGAAGATCTCCTACTACTGCTGCTTCGCTGGGACATCGTGGGAAATCAAAGCAACGCCAAGAAACCGCGTGGAAGGTAGAAGCGCAACGTGGTGCAGACGTCCTCAAATAAAGTCAAACGTGCGTACAGCGTGACGCAGTGACTCAAAAAACACGTGACAGAGTCGATGCAGGTGCACGCGGACGTTCACCATGCCCACCGCCTCTCTGAGCGGACGAAGAAAGCCGTCCGCCATTTATACTGTCCGCCTAGGGCGGACGAAGCGTACAGCAGACGCCTGCCCGATCGGACGGCCTCGATCGGACCGTACCAGATCCATCGGACGGCGTGCGTGCGGACATTCTCATCCGACGGCCGCTGTCCGCGCGTACGTTTCGACCCTCGAATTGAACGGGCAGGGGCGCACGATCGCGTGGCCAAATCAGACGGCCCGCGCCGGGTCCCCATATCGGACGGACCACGCCGGCCGGACGGATTGATCGGACGGACAGGCGCGCTCGATCCATCGGACGGCAGAGCGGACGCCGCATCGGACGGCAGAGCGGACGCTGGATCGGACGGCAGTGCGGACAGCAGGCATCGGACGGCAGCATCGGACGGCGTGCGCGAGCAGCCCAGGGGGTTTCTCCAAAGTATTGAGTTTTGGTGTTTCTCGCCCTTCCTCCTCCTCCAGCCCAACTCCTTGGGTCTACACGCACTTCAAGAATCCTCGCGGACTTCGAGGACTATTTTGAGTACGGTCAAAGAATGTTCCAACATTTATTGTGCTTCGCATTGAATTCTTGTAGTACTTCACTTCTAGGAGAGCGGTCGGTCCCACCTCTTTCATGATGGCTCTTACCTCTCCATTGTTAGCTAACTCCCCCCCCCCCCCCCCCCCCCCCACCTTGCCCTTCTCCCTTTCCTCCTTTGTTCATTCTCCCTCCCACTTTTGGTCAATTTCATGACTTGACTTGTAATTACTTACCAATTGAATAAAGAAGCGAAATATTCAAAATATGAATTCCACTTCGAATTCCATAAGTTACCGTGTATGTGTGTGCGTATGTGCATGCAAGTATACATGATGGTAGAACGTCGTGCAAAGCATATTATCATCTCTAGTAAGCTTGGAATAATAATATATGCCAATTGGTAATATAAAACACATGTGGCATGCCATTTTCATGATGGTGCAATATCGTGGAAGACATGTTTGTAGTGCATGTATATTCGTAAGTGCTTCCATGTATATGTACATACAAATATCCACCCACATATTTACATATACATACATATATATATATATCCATACATACATATGTGTATATGTATATATTTATGCTCGTGTGTTTCTATGTTTATATAGATTTACATATCCACGATATAAATATATTGTGTACACATGTGCGATTGGATGAATAATATGCTATGGACAAAATCACAAAATAGGATCTTATTTGTTATCAAGGAAATTGTAAACGTTAGGCATTGGCGAAGACATCCTGTGATGGATCAAACTACTTCTATCTATCTTAACCCCTAAAGGTCCTCACCTCTTTTCTAAAAGTCGAAGCACTATAATTTGCATACTTCAAATATCACATTGTATGATTTATATTTTTTCATAAACAATCATTAACAATATGAAGGTATGGCAAAATTTTCAACATGATTCGAAAATATTTTGAATATTTACAAATTTTATTATGTAAAGAAGGGAAAAATTCAAAATAAATATAGTTTTGTCAAATTTAATATCAAAAATTATATTTAAGGTACATAAAAGTTATATTTACAAGGAGTAAAAGACTGAAAGTGAAGAAATTAATAGACATATGATAGAAGCATCTTTAGTAATCCCTTTGCATTTTGAACACTCAAAATTCAAATTTCACGATGGTGAAATATCTTCAAATGAAGTCTATTCTCCAATCCCAACGGTCAAAAGATGTATCATAACTTAACTTAAACATCTAATGATATGACCAACTACAATAAAGTTAAAACACTTGATTTTTGGGGCGTTTGATCAAAAAACAAGCATAATATGGTTGATTCGGAATTTTGGGGTTATTGTTGGTTTAATGTTGCCTTTCACAACAATCAATATACACTTTTATATAAATTTTACCTTTCGGATTGGTTTATTTTTTTAATTAAAGTTTACACACGCACGAATTTGTATGTATCTAATTAGTCCTAAAGTGTTATGTATTTTCTAATAGAAACTGAACTTTTTAAAATTATGCAGGTTAAATAGTTGAAGGAATTCATATTTTAATGGACCATGGATAATCACAAATTTTAATTATTGTAGGAAGTCGCCGTATGTGATGGATGTACGCATGAGCAACCATCCAATATTTAGAATATGAAGGCGAGCGTCAAAGGGTTAATCGCTAAAGGTCCTCACCTCTTTTGATAAAGTCAAAGCACTATAATTTGCATACTTGAAATATCAAATTGTATGATTTATGATTTTTTATAGAGAGTCATTAAAATTATGAAGGTATGGCAAAATTTTCAAAATGATTCGAAAATACTTTGAATAATTACAAATTTTATTATGTAAACAAGGGAAAAATTCAAAATACATATAGTTTTGTCAAATTTAATATCAAAAATTATATTTAAGGTACATACAAGTCATATTTACAAGGAGTAAAATACTGAAAATGAAAAAATTAAAAGAGACCTATGATATGAGCATCTTTAGAAATCCCTTTGTATTTTGGACACTCAAAATTCAAATTTCTCGACGGTGGAAAATCTTCAAATGAAGTCTATTCTCCAATCCCAACGGTCAAAAGATGTATCATAACTTAACTTAAACATCTAATGAAAACACCAACTACAATAACTTTAAAACACTTGATTTTTGGGGCGTTTGACCAAAAAACAAGCATAATATGGTTGATTGGTCCTTTAGGGGTTAAAGGTCATCTACAGAAGCACCTCGGACGGCGATTTTAGACGACGAGATCGGACGAACTCAATGAAATGGAGCGCGCTGATCGGACGGACAGGATCCAATCGGACGAAACTCTCGGATCGGACGACAGAGCGAACGCCTGATCGGACGGCAGAGAGGACGCCGGATCGGATGCCACTGCGGACGGCAGGCATCGGACGGCGTGCGCGAGCAGCCCAGGGGGGTCTCCAAAGTATTGAGTTTTGGTGTTTCATTGCTCTCCCTTTTTGCAGTGTGGATCTTTTACTTAAACTTTTATGGGAGGTTAGCTTTGTGCATGTGTGATCCGATTAGAGAGGGGATGATTTGTGAAATTTTTATGCCTCATGTCATGTTGTAGTGTTCCACCCAAAATTTCGAAGATTTTAGTCTAAAAGTGCTCTTGAGAAAGTGAAGTACTAAAATTAAGTAACCAAAAAATCTCCAAAAATCACTACACTTAAAGCATTACATTTCAACCCATCACAAAAATTTCATTATTAGATTGCCAATATCTTATTCGTAATCATATTCCAAAAGAGCTCTAAATTTGAAGTTTGAAAATTAATACACAAAAATTGGTGATAGCCATTGCAAATCCAACCGTATGGATAGAATCTAACATTCATGATGTACAACTTTTATTCATTCATCCAGTTGAAAATATCCCTCTTAGTTGCATTTTATAATGCATTTCTGAAAAACGGCCAAATCTGAAAAGGGTTCGAACGTTTAGGGGTTAATAGGAGTCTTTGGCTCACTTAATCACGATCATTGGATTCGTCATGGCATTTAATCCGTTCTGGGAAGTAGTTGAGTTGAACGTCATGAAATCTGACTATCGGCGGTCCGAACGGACGAATCGGACGGCTGTATCGGACGGCGGATCGGACACCGTCAAGCGAACGGCATTTTCGGCCCCGGAGCGGACGGCCCGCAGATCGGACGGCCAGAAGCGGACGGCAGGCATCGGACGGCGGCAGTGAAAAAAAAAATTGGCTTGGAGGAAGAGTCCTTCCTTCATTACGTCTTCTGATCAGCTACTTTGACTAGGTAAACCTCTAAATGCCTACACTGCTGTCCCAGTTTCTTTTTTCAAATTATAACACGATAAAAAATAAATTGCATTTGTGGGAGTCCTTGAAATGAAAAAATTGTCATGCGAATTCTCTATTATTATGAGTTTTGTAAAAAGTATAAATAGAGAGGTGAAAGAAAACCGAGTGTGGAAAAAGTATTCTACATGGAAGTCAACAAGAATGGAAACGTTAATAGAGTTATATATATTCATATAGTAGCCAAATGGCTAAAAAATAGTCATGCAATATCAATATTCATCGAACGAGTACGTCTACGCTGACTGTCATGAGTGATTGTACCGCCTGCCTCAACCTCTGAATCTATCGCAAGCTTCTTTTCAACGTTGTCTTGAGATGGTTCCCAATTGTCATCCTCGTCGGCCTTTCGTTTCCCCTTGCGAGAACGATCCATATCCACCTCTCTTGCCTTAAAAACCTCCATGTACTTCTCCACACGACCGACAACAAGAGTTACAGTTTGCTCAGTTTCCCCAAATGTCGTTGACCAGTTCGATGTCAACATATGACGTCGCCACATTTCGATGACGTCATTGATCCTCCTATCAAATGCACCTGCAACATCCGCATAGGAATTCTCCTCATCAATGAACATGTCCTCGGTCGTTGTGGCACGAAGCCTAGCCGCCTCCTCCAACTTTGAAAGGACCAGAGCTCTGCCAATCAACGTACGGTCATACGTTCCGTGTTGTTCTCCTAAGACGGGACCGGACGCCTCGTACCACGTGTTATCATCTCTCTTTTTTACTCCATTCTTTGGGAATCGGAAGAATTTTTTGTGATGTACGCTCCAATGTCCCCGAAAGTTGCGGCAAAACACCTCCCGGTCCGCCTCGTTCACAATTGCACGTGCTCGCACTTCGATCTCGTAATCTCGGGTCATCTAGAAAAGTTCGTCCTTGTCCATAAAATCTTCTACCTTAGACCCTTCTGCGTGCAAATGGTACAAGTCATGGCAGTCGAAGTTAACATCCCATACCAATGGTTGACCCCAGTTTTTGTAATTTAGAAACTTCTTCGGTTTTTGGTCCAGAGGAAGGTTCCACTGGTTGTATTCATGACCAGATGGCATAAAGGCGCGAAGGCCCATCATTTCGTAGAATCTGACATGTATAGGAGCATTGCACAGGGGACACCAAGAGCGTCGTAAGCAATGCTCCGCAACGCACTTAATATGAAAGGTATGCTGACATTGTCCTAGTTGGATCGCTCATTCTGAACCAAACCCATATTGACACAAGCAACGTGTCTCTTTCAGAAAGTCGGGAGCTGGATTACATGTATAAACCACCATCTTCTCCTTCTCCAACAAATGCGAGGAAAACACGTTATATGGCATCCACCCTTCTTCGATCGCCGAAGCCCAATCCATGTTGTTTGTTTCCAGAGAACCACAAATCCCATGTGCCCGTGTCATCATCACGTCAACATCATTCCACATGGTAAATGTAGTCATTGTACGTGCTCCAGGCAACGCGGCTTGTCGATCAAATAATTCTTGCACCCTCCTCAAACTTCCTAGCATACAAGAGAGATTCCCACTTTTTTTCTCCTCGTACTGGAACATCAAATACAACTCACGCGCGACCAATTCATCCACATCCTTTAATTGGTGGATATAACTCAACCAAGGCAGGCTTTGCTCACGAGGTGGTATGGGCATCTCCTTGTCACTTTTCCAGAAAAGTAATTCACACCTCGCTATATCCCTGTAATCTCTGCTTGATGCAATCGTTGTCTCAACGTCTCGATCTCACGGTTACTGGCTTCACCGGCTTCGGTTGGTGGCATTTTCCAAGGTTCTTCCTGCATCCTATCAACCGCCACGAATACCTCCGCTACACCTGGCCGCTCTAGCGAATTCGAAGGATTCTGTTCATTGTCGAGGTCACCGTCGGAGGTTTGGGCATCCAAAGGAAGGGGCAACTGCTCCGATGGCGGTACAATATCTTTAACCACTGTTTCGTCTGAAGTTTGGACATCCAAAGGAAAGGGTAACTGGTGCGATGGAGTGAGAGTATCTTCAACCACTGTCTCATCCGAAGTATGGGCATCAAATGGAAGAGACAATTGGTCTAATGGGGAAAGAGTTTCTTCAAGTACTACTCCGTCCAAAACCTGCGCATCCAATGGAAGAGACAACTGGTCCGATCGGGCAAGAGTTTCTTCAAGTACTGCTGCGTTTGAAGTGTTGGCATTCAACGGAATAGCGAGCTGCTCCGAAGGGACGTGAGATTTTTGAGGTAATGCTTCTTTCTTTGTAGTTTCTTCTCGCAGCTTCTCTACTTCTTCTATCAACTGCCAATTCATCATCTGGAGATGCAGGGTCTTCAAATGGTTCTTTATGATGGTCGACTGCAGTTGCTTTATGGTTTCTCTCGCCAAGCGCTCAAATCCCCTTGCACATTCCGTTGTTTCTTTTAGTCTCTTCGTGAGCTCATCAACACGCTTCGCCTTTTCGATGACTGGCCCCCAACGGCCTAATTTTTTCTCAATTGATTGGACATCTCTAGCGAGCTGTGGTGCGATTGTACGAAGGAAAGTTGTTACGTCCATGGCTTTTACCAAGTTCACGTACACGTTCTTCGAAAGAAGTTTCAATGAACCTAGATCACTTTTCAAGTCGGGGAACTCGTCGGACAGTTCCCACTGCTCTGCTTCTGCAATTTCACCCACCTTGGGAACTTTCTCCGCCAACTGCCCGTACGAAATCATTAGATCCTCAATAGGCATTCTCTTTGCCTCACAAGTCCCGCAATTTCCCCAACGTCCATTTG
Source organism: Pohlia nutans (assembly GCA_022496805.1). Taxonomy (NCBI): domain Eukaryota; kingdom Viridiplantae; phylum Streptophyta; class Bryopsida; order Bryales; family Mniaceae; genus Pohlia; species Pohlia nutans. The sequence goes on from CM040085.1 coordinate 39,763,691, forward strand.
GATCCCGAATTAGTGTATCCGTGTCATCCGGACATGCGCGTTTCTTGCTCGGAGTCGAGGAACTTGGATTGCTTGGACCGCCCTTTTCCACCCGAACCGCCCAGTCCGTTCCAAAGTTATACTTTTCTTGGCAGTCCTCCGTGGTAATTGTATCGGACCTCAACTTCTGTTTCCCCTTTGATTCCGTAGTTCCCTGAATTAGCGTGGATGGGTTATGCGGCAACAGTTCCTCGCCCTCCTTGCACGGTACCGATCGAGACGGAGAAGTTGCAATATCTTCGACTTTGTCTTCTAAGTCCCATTCAACTTTGACTTCTATTTCCTCCCGTTCAGCATTGACTTCGGTTTCCACACTTGCATCCAAATTGTCCAAAGCGGCCATAGGCAGTACTGGTAATTTAGCGGTCTTTGGTTTGACTTCCACTCGAGTGTCTCGACCTGAGCTGCTTGTAGTCGACGTGCCCGGTTTCTTTAAAGAGACCAACATCTCTTTTGTGCTTGTAGATGCTGGATCATACAAATCAGGAATATCTCGCTGCCCGTTTGCCAACTGAATTGGCATCGATTTAATTGCAGGGTATGTACTCCAATCCACCTTGCGCTCCAACCTTAATTCCACATAGGCCATTGCCAGTGTGTTGTAGTTGAATGTTCCCTTTGACTTCGAACGACCTCCAAACAATGCCCTCCATACCTCTTCCGCTCGGTGAAGGAAATGATCATCTTTGCACAAGTTTGGTTTGGCAGTAAAGGTTCTTGCCATCATTGGTAATTAATCCCTCGGCCACAGTTTACCAATGTAGGACAGTTTGACATAATTTCTGCAATCCGTGGCAGACCAATATTCGTCCTTAACTTCTTCCCATCGTGGTGCGGCTAGAATAGTTGGGTCGTCCAATACGGCGTAATCGATCGCATGCGGGGCCCCTTTAGGCTTGTTCCTCCTAGGCCCAGCATTAGCATTCGGAACGTGACCCTCACGTTGGTCATCGGCCATTGCTTAGAGATGTGTGAATGCACCGTGTGCAATTACCGAGACAGAATGCCGCGACGAGGTGAATCGATCGTGTACCCTAAACCGTGAGGTAATCCCGCGATAATGTGAATCAACCGTTTGCATAAAAACCCCGCGAAAATGTGTAAGAACCGTCTGTGTAAGAAAACCGCGATAATGTGAGTGACCCGTCCGTGTGAAAATACCGCGAAGATATGAATAAAGTGTGTAAGATGCTTATTGTGACCAACCGGTGATTGGTCACAATAAGCATATGACCTCTCATCTCTGTAGTAAATAAGGCCAGGAAGTCCACAAAGGGAATTGCCAGCAACCTGATTTAGGAGTGAGAAGTGAGAGGAAATGGGGCCGGACGGGCCTTCTATACTGCCGTCCGCGCGAACCAGCCCGTCCGCCCATCCGAACCGGGCCTGCCGTCCGATCTGTCGTCCGGAGCGTGCTGCCCGTCCGATCATCGTCGTCCGATGGGGTGGCGGCGGCGGACCGTAAACCCTAAAGCAAAACCCTAAGGCGTCCGATGTCTTGGTGCGTCCGATGCATCGCGTCCGATCCTGCCGTCCGATTCTGCCGTCCAATCCAGGCCGTGCGATCCAGCGCGTCCGGTCCAGCCCGTCCGATCCACACCGGCCGATCCGGACCGTCCCTCCAGTGCGTCCGATCCAGCCCAAATAGATCGGACGGCATATCGGACGGCACAGCGGACGGCAGAACGGACCAGCCAGGCTGTCCAACGGCTAGTTCGGCAGATGGTAGTATAAAGCATGAAGGTTTTGTTTTGGTGAGTTCATTCGAACTCACCAGTTGTCAAGGGCTGTGGGCAACCTTTTGGTATCCCTTGCTTGACCATTACCGAGTTTGAATGCGCGGTTGTCAAATTCCGTTCGGAATTTGACAACTACTGTATTTTACATACAGGATACATTTTTTCGTCGCGCAATTACGAGGTACTGCACGCCGTCACTTAAAACTATTGGGTAGCGGAACCTAAACCCCCTTGAACCTTTCAAGATGCCCAGCGATTGGGAAGATTGGTATGTGGATATAGCCCCCGGAAAAGTGAAGTGCTTACTATGTGCAGCACTTTTTGCAAGGAAGGCGGCGAGGATGTTGAGTCACCTTGGATACCGGAACGCATCAGGAAACCGTGACACTGGCGTCGGTATATGCAAGAGACTCACACCGCAGATTAAAGGGCTCTTTCTTAATTGCAGAGGAGATCCTCCTAAGCGTCCAAATCCAGATCTATCCGATGAATGTCGCACTCCGAGAGCGGGAAATATGGACATGATGGAGCTTTGCACACCGCAATCGCTAGATCGAGAGTCACGCGATGGACCACAAGAGATTCCAAATCAGAGGTCAGGTTCTAATACAAATGAAACTACCGCGAGCAGACCACCATCCACGGAACGTGACAGTGCAGCTGGCAGGGCCGCCCGTCCATTGCGACAAGCAGGAATACCAGAGGGTTTTCAGGAAGACAAACGAAGGGAGTTAGACAAGATATGGGCAAGGTTCTTTTACGAGGCGAATATCCCTTTTGCGATAGCACGGAATTCAACTTTCAAAGAGGCCGTACGGAGGACTTCTGCTTTTCGGGGACCATACACACCACCCTCTTACAATGACTTACGGAAGAAACTCTTGATGCAGGCCAAGAATGAGCTAGGGGTGGTCTTGGAAGGTAAAATGGCAGATAGCATTCGCAAGTTTGGAGCCACGTTGACATTTGATGGATGGAGCTCGTGCACAAACCAACCATTATTCAATTGCATGATAGTGTCTGCGGTAGGAGAACACTTTCTTGGATCGGTAGACACTTCGGGACATTCGAAGACAGCAACGTACCAAGCGACCATCATAAAGAAGTTCATTGAAGGCGTTGGATCGCAGAACGTGGTGCAAATTGCAACGGACAACGCATCTGTCATGAAGGCAGCAGCGGATCTCGTGACGAACAAATATGACCACATATACTTCCAAGGATGTGCTGTTCACGCAATGAACCTGTTATTGGGGGACATCGCGAAGGCAAACTGGATAGCTCACGTGTTGAAGAAGGCCCGGACGATCGTGACGTTTATAAAGAAGAGACACATGCCTCTTGCAGTATTTCGAAAGCACGAGAAGAAGTTCAGCCTAGTATTGGCAGGGAAAACTAGATTTGGATCAAATTTCATGATGGTGGATCGATTACTCGAGGTCAGACAGGCCTTAGAGCAGTCAGTTGTGGACGAACAGTGGACGTCCTATGTCGTCACACTCCGAGACAAGCGGGGGGGGATCAAAGCGCGCACTATCTCTCGAGATGTGAGAAGGTATATACTGGATGATCACTTTTGGCAAAGATGCACTAACTTTCAGGAGGTGGTTGCACCGTTGATGTATGCACTGCGGGATTTTGACAGTGGGGAACCTGGTATGGGCAAAATTCGACACATCTTTCACAATGTGGAGAAACACATTGAAAGGGTGAAGGATGAGTTCTTTCCATTGGATGGTGGAGAAAGCATTGATGTGGAGAAGCACTTCCGCGACCGATGGGCATTGGTCAGAACGGATTTACACGATGCGGGTGCACTTTTGAATCCGTATTTGCTACACGATAAGGAACTCGCAGACGATTTAGATGCCATCACAGCATGCAAGCGTGTGCTCGGGAAATTATGTTCTCCAGAAACATATCCGGATGTGGTGCTAGAGTTTTTGGCATTCCGTCACAAGGAACCGCCATTCCACAATATGTTGGATCCGAAACAACAGAAGTTTTCGCCTCATGCATGGTGGGATTTTGAAGGGGCATGCGGAAAGCTCATCGCACCAATAGCACGGAGAATCCTAGCCCAAACCGTGTCATCGTCATCATGCGAACGCAATTGGAGTAGTTATTCTTTCGTGCACAACAGGTCTCGGAATCGCCTCCAACAAAAGAGGGCTGAAGATTTAGTGTACGTGTACACAAATTCAAAGCTCCTCGCAAAGGCTAAGAGAAAGGATGAGAAGAAGTGGTACGACGAAAATGTATCATCAGAGGATTCGGATTCCGCTTCAGAAGAATCGGATGGAGATGATGAAGGCGATTGGGTGGGTAATCATGCATCAGACGATGATCGCTGGGCTGATGTGCCTCTTGACGATTGGAGTGATCAACTCTCTCCACGAAGGCCGGATTCGTCTCCAGCAAGATCTGGTCGATCAAGCCACGATGTATACGAGTTTGCTGAGGATGGAGAGGAGGGCAATCACGTGCAAGCATCAAATGCCGACGATACCGGTGTGAATGTCAGAGAAGAGGACAATTCAATTCCGGCGTTGGGTGAAGAAGAGGGGGACAAACGTGGTGAAGATGGTGGCACAAGGATTGACACCGTGCAGGAGGGTGTTTTGAAGGACCCCAAAGATTCTGAGTTGGAGCTTTCTCCTGGACGAAAGGCCACAACGGTGAACAATGGCCACTCCAAATGGAAAGGCATAGAGGAAGATTTTGGTCCAATCAGTAAGAGTCCGTTGAAGTTTGGAGAGAGAGATTCTCCTCGTGGACCCCGTCTTGAGGACCAGATGCAGAGGACCGCCCTTGCATCTAGAGCCTTATTTGATAATTCTAAAACACCAACACCCCGAGTTCCACTTGCATCTTCAACGGGATTGGTATCCCTTTCCAAAGCGGTGAATAAACGTGTGAGAGAATCGGATGGAGATTCGGAAAGCGACGGAAATTTGTCTTTATCAGTAGCTATAATAAAGAAGCCATCAGGTGTGCCCCCAAGGCACAATCAACGGCCAATGCAGAAGATGACGGTGAAGGAGACACTTGTGGGCCCGAAACATATATCATCGAGTGGAGAGAAATTTGGCGCAACAAGAAACGGCAGCGCTAAACGAAAAAGGCTCATGCAACCATTTGCTGCTTCTCCGCCAAAGCCAGGACGAGTTAAAACACCCCTTGACGCAAGTGGATCCACATGGAAAATGAAGAGTATCCAACCAGTAAAGAAGGAGAGAAAGGAAAACGAGTATTACTCTCACAGTGACGACGAGTCATATGATGCAGAGGACAGTAGCGGAGCAGAGGTGAAAGGAGATTTTGATTACAAGGCAGATTGAAAACTCAATAGCATTTATGTATTTTCGTAGAGTTTTTTTTATAAGATATTCTAGTATTAAGTAATTGTAGTTGTTTGGACAGGAGATAGATTTTATAAGTATATCTTTCTGTAGTGATATGCATGACGTACATGAATAGATGGCAATATTTTGTTGACGTTCCCTTTATTGAATGTTTGTTCACCTGCGAAATATAATATATGACACTATTTTTATGTTTTATGTTGTTGGAACGAGAGTGGCTATAACCCTAAACAAGGTCGCTATATTTTTATTACAATGAGGCTCCAGTGACTTAATGAGATTTTAATTTATATTTTCCACCATTACAATCACCCTAGAACGGCCTGGAGTGTTCAGGGTTTAGTCCTTGAGAACCCCTAAACCGGCCTGGCCGTCCTCTAGTTGTCCGCGTGCCGTCCGCCCGCCCGGTCGTCCGTCCCGCCGTCCACCAGGCCGTCCGCCCTACCGTCCGCCATCAAACTCCGTCCGTCGAGCCGTCCGGACGGACGGGCGGCAGGCCGTCCGCAACGCTGTCCGCTAAGCCGTCCGCAGGGTAAAAACGGCAGCGGATAAAGTAAATCACAGTTTACCCAGCGGACGCTGGCGTCCGGACGTCCCGACTTCAAACCGGACGCGATTTCCTCCAAAGACGTCCGAAGTGACAACCCTGTTTGTACACACTTGTGGTATGCTGCTATAAATTTATGAAGTTAAAATTTGACCCCCTTCTAGCAATTTCCATAAAACATGTGCACTTTTCACAAGCGATACGCTACCGAATCTAAGTAGAAATGCTTAATTTGGATAAGAAGATTGAAATTTTGCAAACTTTATTGTGGTAGACATCTTAACTTTGGACTTTTAAAAACAATGCAATTTGTGTCGTCACAGAATTTCATCCCAATATTTATTGATGATTTTCTAAATATAAGAAAATGCACCAATTTGTAGACTGCGACAAAAAGTTTGGATGACCGTAGCTTGCAACTACCTATGGAATTTAGTTGCACTAGCTGCATCTTCCACTTACTAGCTCATAGCTTGCAATCACTCTATATACAATTGAAAGAAAAACTTTAACCTTACAATTCCGCAATTGCATGATTCTATAATGTTCCCAAAATTTCTTCATTCCACAAGAACTTGTGGAGTGCACTTAAAGTTAAGAATAGGAATCAAATGAGTGCATACTTTTCAACCTCCTTATGTAAGTATTACAAAACCATTTTAAATTTGCAAAAAAAACATAAAGTATTTGAACACAATCGAAAGTTTCAGTTGTATTAGTTTTGAAAAGTAATCAATTGTAAATATTTTATATTGATATTTGAAGCAAGGAACAACATATATTAGTTCAAGCTTCAATTATTTGTTATTATAAAATTTTAAAAACTTTTGGTCCTAAAACTTTATACCAAATGATAAATATATATATACAAGTACTGATTTGGCACCTAAAAAATCTTAATTTAAACACTGTTTTAAAGTCAAATTTTTCACAAGGTATGCTATTTAAATGCGCTCACGTGTATTTTTAATCTGAACTGTAGTTTCACTCCGTCGGCATTGGATGATACAATTGTACGGTTGGTAATCCAATTTTTCCATCATGTAGCCATGCTTGTAATATCCTTGTTAGAAAACAACCCCTAATTCTAGTCAATGTATACTGACGATTTAGGCTTTGATATAAACATATGAATAAAAAACAAAGGAAGACATTGCTCTTATAAATAACACTAACTTTAACCCTTAAACATACCACTCCTTTGTAGGAAACTCAAACTACACAATTTAGCCTTCAAGATTTATCAAAATATATTTTGTAATATTTTTCACGTATGGAATAGAATGTTTCCAGTAGTTGGTAGTTAAGTAAGGTATAAGTTTTTTGAATTCATAATAAATCATAAAACCCCAATCTTTTCAAGCATTTGAATAACTTTTTGTTCAAAGCTCAAAACCTAGAGTTTTTGTTTTTTTTTTAAATATTAAATTTAGAAAAAGCTTGGCTTTTAAGCACTCTCTAACTCTAAGTAGGCATCTCAATAATAATAACCAATGTCTTTTACTTTTATACATTACATTTTGTTTTTAAAAATAAGATGTCTTTTATAAAAAAGTAAAAACATAAGCTCTATATTTAACCACGATAATGTTATTTTACTTTTATGCACTTAAATAGTACCTTGCATGCAGAGAAGAAAGTTATTTCTCAAGTCCTGTCCTTTACGATTCAAAGCATGAACAAATTGTAGTGAGATAGAAAGTTAATGAAATTTGATCAATCGAATAGGTTTGATTTTTATATCCATAGGTTACAATGGATAAGTATTTTTGCGAGTTATGTGATGCTTCATTTAGGACAAGGGGAGGCCTAGCCACTCATAGAGCTAGTTGTATAGGAAATAAAATTCCTAAAGTAGGATCTTCTTCGAGAGGGAGAAGTCATGGCCGACCAGAAACTCCATTACTTGAGCCTGAAATACCACACGATATGCCAGGACCAAGTGAACCTTTTCCACCTAGTGAACCCGTACAGTTTATTGTAGATGAATCAAACTTAGAGGATTATGATGATTGTTTAGACGAAGAGGTGTTCGATCTTCCTTTAGCAGAATCTTCCACTGCTTCATACAATTCAAATTCTAGTCTCATTCGTTGGATTAGAACCGTTAGAAAATCCTCTGGCTTGTCAAATACAGACGTAGATAGGTTATTTACGGATGTCCTATTTCATCCTAAATTCAAATTGGAAGATGTTACAGTTAAATCCGCTTATGACATCGATAAGTATGAGAGATCATATTACAGCGAGGAAGATGGGTGGAAATCAGAGGACATAGGGGAGTTTGTGCTGCGATATCGTGATCCACTAAACGCTTTAGAATATTTGTTTTCGTCTCCCACGTTAGCTGAGAATTTCACATTGAAACCTTCAGTTCGGGATGATGAGCATGAAAGAGTATATTCAACGCCTGCAACAGGAGATTGGTGGCATTCTATGCAAGCAAGAATATAGAGAAGTAGTACTTGACAAAGGATTTTAGGTTTTTCGATATCAAATTTTGTTATATTTAAGTATTTAGTGAAAATTAAGTAATTATTTTTTTACTCATATTCGTATTTTTTTGTTAATTATATAAGTTTATCAAATTCAATACAATCTAATTGGGATTCTGGATTTTGAACAGGAACATGTTGATTTAAAACATGATGGTGGCATTGTGTGTCCACTGATTTTTTTCAGTGATAAAACTGCATTATCAAAGGATGGAAAAATCAGTGGACACCCATTGTACTTTACAATAGGAAACATATCATGTGAAGATAGACATCTGCAAGGAGGACATTGTTTGTTGGCATTGTTGCCAGACTTCAATGTTCCTAATTCCAATGCTTTGCAACGTATGCAAGCATTTCAAGATTGTCTTTCGCATATTTTTAAACCTCTTAAAGAATGTAGCTACAAGTAAGGCAACTATGACTATTTATGTTGCATTTTGAGTATTATTGTTTCCATACTGAAATCACTTGACTTTTTTCTTTTTCTTAATAAGTAAATTATTTAGAAATTTTTAATTTACAAAATTATATTTAAAATAATTCTAATATGTATATGTTTTTTTTTACAGTGGATATTGGTTAATCGATCCATTTGGGAACGAACAAAAAGTGTACCCTAGGCTGTTTGCTTACGTGTGCGATCATGAAGAATCATGTACGGTAAGAAAATCTACAATTTTTTCAACTTTCATTTGTAATTATAATTTTTTAAGGTTTTTGAGATGTTGGTTGACGGTGTAGTCAATGTTGAGCTAATGTAGGATTTGTTTTGATGAAGTGAATGGTTGCATTAACTTAGTCTCAAAGTAAAAGTACCTGACACAAAGCGTATGATAGTTTAGTATAAAGTGAAAGCAATTGTACATTGAACTGACGTTAGAGAAAATATTTTCTCAGTAGAGACAAACATTATGTTGAGTGTTAATAACACTAAAAGAACCTCTCATGGATTTGAAACATATGCTAAATTAAAAAGATGTGAATCCGCGAACAGGTGACTTGCACTTACACGACGAATAGATGCAAATGTCCATGTAGTATGTGCATGTGTCCACATACTGAGTTGGCAAATGTTCAAAGAACATTTGATTATCGCACGGAGACTACAATGAAGGTAATCTATAACGAAATGATGCAGCCTCTTCAAATAGGAGACAAAGTATTTCGAAGCAATACTCGTTGCATCCGGTCGAGGTAACTTTTTTAATCCGAACATGAGGAACTCAAATTTCAAACAGAAAAGCGTACTTGTGCATTGTAATGGAATTTTTCATATTAACATTTCTTTTGTAATTAATTTCAATATTTTTAATATTTAAACAAATAAGTTATTTAAATAATTAACTTATTTAAATAATTTATTTATTTAAATAATTAACTTATTTAAATAACTTAATTATTTAAATTTAATTAATTATGTATGATTAATGTTAATTGAAAATTAAAAAATCTTTACCTGACCATTCATGAAGTTAATCAATGTTCATTGTTGTGGAATAGTGTGCACTTTGGGGTTTTGCTGGTGGAGAGACCGAATTCGGCAATCCTTACAGAGCTATCAACGTCGACATGTTGCACCAAGCGGACATGGGTGTTTTCAAAACATTGATGGATGTACTACAGGAAATATGCAAAGAACTGGATAACAATCCTATCTCCCAATTGGAGGAGAGGATCAACATAATAAAAAATTCCGCAAGATTTTTTCATTTTCGATTGCCTGGTTTAGCAAGAGGAGGGTACTTTTCATCAGCGGCAAACTTTGCTGCCTTCGAACATCGTTCAGTTATGCAGGTGATTTAGAAACAAATATCATTGACAGATGTTACCATACTATTTTTAAGATTTAAGAATGTGAAATCTGATTTTGCAGCAATTGCTTTTACAAAGTGTTTGATTTGCTTTTACATGAATGATCTCTTTTCACATTGCTTGAATTAAATTATTTATTATCATTTTTGAGCCGACTTCAAATATTTAAGTAGCTTTCATATTCCATAATTATAAGTTGATGAAATAGCTAACAAAGAAACAATATTTTGCATACAGGTGATAGTGTTTTGTTTGGTGGGATTACTGCCAAGCTTTTTCATCGAAGCCGTTGTAAGTTTTTTAAAATGGTACGAGATATCTTGTCGTTCCAAAGAATTCGATGAAGAGAAGTTGACAGAGATGGACTACTACATGGGAAGGTATGCAATACTATGTTTATTTGGTTTTTTAAAATAATCAAATTAGTACGGGTTACACCTACTGACATAACGATGTGTATGCACCTCCAAGCATGCGAATATATTTAAATATTATTATTTCACTAATTTTGCGATGATGATGAACTGCTTTTGTGTGTCAGGACTGTGGAGATATTTAAAACACATTTAAGCAAGTGGCAAAAATCCAGTTTTAATGTGGTGAAAGTACACAACATGAAGCATTATGCGGCTACAATTAAACGATCTGGGGCTCCAGTGGAATACAGTACGAACATGTATGAGCATCTACACATAGCTATTGTCAAGACAGGTTATAGAATAAGCAATAAAAAAAACTTTCTTGATCATATTGTGAAATATAATCGAAGACTTGAAGCATTGAGGAAGGATGCAGTGATAAATGGAGCCTATTCTCGTTCAATCGGGACAAATTCAACATTAGACAAGGTAAGCTAAAATGAGGTTTTTCCATGATACTTTTACTTTATGTGTCTGTTAATAATTTTACATGAAATTATTTTTATAATGTGAAAGTGGCCTTCTAAAAATAGTTTACTTCTAAAAATATTTGTTATTTTACTTTTGTATAATTAACAAAGGGGGCGGGGGGGATTGTAATTTGCAGACCTTGGAGCTTGGAACACATATTTTGACTGGTTTCTTGACAAACCTAAATATGGAGCGCCTAGATTCTTATATACACAACCAAAGCGGACAACAACGACAAATTATGAACAAGATTTCACATCAAGACATTATTACAAATTTGAAGATTTGTTTAGAGGCTTACATGAACGAAAACCGCTTGAGAGAAGGCCAGGTTTGTATTTCCACGGGAATCCTTACTACTTGATTTCACATCGTACATTTCAAATATTTAGTGAAGATTAAAATGAATAAACTACTGAATGTGACTCATTATGTGATTATGCTTGCAGATAGTACAAATATTTAGGACCCTAGCACTATGTCCTGGTCAAGGCCCGCAGTTTGAAACAACTCCAACGTTTACTCGAGCAACATCATCTTTCCATGGAACAGAATGGTTTGGCAACATCTCAATAAAAATGGAAGCAGAAAATGAGCCAGAAAGAACATCATACGCACAGCTCCGTCTACTTTTCAAGTGCAATGTTAAAGAGGTTGGAGACGATTATATCACCAAAGAGTTGTGCTTAGTACGAATGTACGAACAGGTAGACTTTGATCAGACAGTGAAATGTCCTATAATAAAATGGCTTGAAAACAGCGAGGAATCATACAAGGTGATAGAGATAAGTAGAATTCTAAAGTCTGTTCACATTGTCCCAGATTTTAGGAATGAGGGCCAGTACTTTGTGAATATGTATAAATTTTGAAACTTCTTCTCTTTGGAAAAAATACTTATCATTTATTTCTCAAAAAAAATCCTAGAAATTTGTCGCATGAAGTATGGATCTTATTTCTCAAAATCTATTAAATATTCATTTGTAGGGTGGTGACCCAACTATGGTACTATTGTTATTTAATCGATTCTTAAATATTAGTTTCTGAAAATTTATTCAAGGGATGGTTAGTTAATACAAAAGCGATTATAAAACATAATGCTACAACTTGTATCAATTTCATAATGTCTCTAAATCCCTAGGTGAAAAATGAGTGCGGGGCACTATTCATCGACCCCTCTTATTTATGAAATTTTGATTTTGGGCACATTCGGAGCTCTACTAGGCATTTTTTTTGGTTTTGTAACTTAGAACCTACGGCTCCAAATTAACTTGTCCACATTGAAAGATGGGGTTACTCTTTTGAGGTGGGGTCAGAACTCGAGTAAAACAGGAAGAACTTTTCTCCCCTACTGTATCATTCAAGATCTCCAGAAGATTTAGAGAAATCAATTCAATACTACTGAAAAAAAACTAACGCGATGAAAGCTATTGTTGCAGTACTGCAACAGACGGAAGTATTGCTGCAGTACTGCAGAGTAAGAAATATTGTTGCAATACTGCAACAAGAGCACCTGTTGCAATACTGCAACAGTATGGACGCTGTATAGCAACAGAGTTGTACTGTGTCAAAGTCCGCGCAATATTGAAACATTACTGTTGCAATCCGTCGTGTTTTCCTGATGTACCTCTCATCGAAGCATTCATACGAGTGTGAGCAGTGTTATCATTGGATTCCAACCTGTCATTGAAGCATGAGAGTGAACAGTGTTATCATTGGATTCTAAGTGGGTGGATGCCACGTGATTGGTGCAGCAAACCAGTCGCTCGAAATAAAGCCACCCACACACTGGATAGACCTAAAAGTGTAGCTCTGCAGGACCCTCTCCTCGAATAGGCCGGCAATCCAGTATACAGATTGTGGCCGCTTTGACCAGCGACCGACAAGTGATTGGGAAAATTGGATAAACACACTTGAATTTCGTAAGAAGATTACATTGGATTCATCCCCACATCGGATTCCGTTACACTTCCTAACACCCAGAAGGCCCCTATATGTAACAGCCCAACTGAGGCTCACTAGCGTAATAATATCTCAGCTCGCTGCCCTTTGAATTGGCCCGCCATTCAGTGCACGCTCAGACTCGTGAGGATACGCGTAGATGCAGATTTCTCATAAATATACATGCACAGAGAGCCCTCCCATAGGTACACCAAAGAACCCACATCGGGAAGCTTTTGCAAACTCCCGCATTTCAAGAGTCCGAAGGTTCACCAGCCTCGTGGCAGCAAGCCTTTACTAGCAGAGGACAACCTTTCCTGACAACGGGAACATGCTAAACATCTTCTAAGTTCCCCTTGGATAAAAGAGACCAAAAGCAGGGGTCCGGATCAGACTGGGTGACTGAACGTGATCAAATTAGACAGAAAGGAGAGAGTCCATGATGCCCTTCAACAAAGCTGACCAGTCCTCAAAGGAGGGGAAACTTTTGAAAAAGTAGAGTTTTCCATCGGCACTCGAGGCACCGCTCACAGCGCAAGCATCGGGTTTTGCTTCCTTGCGTGCTCGGGTATCAAACGCTGCAGGATATCGGGTGTCGCACCTTTCAACTCTGCACCGTCACCACACATCCACGCGTTAAACCGCGACCAATTTACCGGAGCCACACTGGAAACCACGAAATGCTGACCCTGGACAACCGACACCAACCGCGCCAGAAGAGGACAAACGGCATTTTCATCGTCAATCACTTCGCGCTGGACTAGGACAGATGACCCACCTTGAGGTTTGAAGTTGAATAGAGGGGGAAGTGGCCGGCCGTTGGGCAGGCGGCAGTTGGGGTCTCGTAGTTCATCAAAGAATGGATGCACGCAAGCTTCCAACTGCAAACGGTTCATTCCCATGCAGCACACCAAGTCAGCAGGATCGTAGAAACCGTCTGTAAAACTACAATATCACTCTACCAACCATAGCTCTCAACGTGTGGATGGAAGAACACTCAACAGTACCACACAAACCTCGCACTCCACCTTCATCACAACCGTGCACACGAGTTCAACAAAGACCCCACGCCAAACAGTCACTTACTGCATTGCACCGAAGATTTGGAGAATACTGAAGGAGCCTGGAAACCAGGTCCACTGCTTCGGGCGGCATGCGCTTGTGGAAAACCTATCATGGCAACATCAAACCAGTTCCAAGTCAATCGGGGGTGACCGAACAATTGATTCCTGCAATTCACAGTGTGGAGGGAATCCAACTACCAGGGAAAAAGGATGTAAAGTATCAATTCTTCGTAAAATGAAAATGACGCGTGCCACATATCCTCCAGTGAGATACAAAGGACCTCCCACTGCACGGGAATAGGAACAGGAACGGCCAAAGAAGCAAACAAAGCACACACAGACCAAGTATACCTTATGCCACGGGTGAGCCTTGATTTGAGGAAACTTGAATTCCGTGTAGTTGGGATTCATACACTTGATCTCCTCACGAGTTGGGGTCCCCAGCACCTATCACACAGCACACCATTTCGTAAGACTCCTGCTGCCAACCTTGCAGTGGTCAACAGCTAAACACCACACAACCGAAACACATGCAGACTCCTTCCACACAACCATCGTCAAATCCAGTGCCGTATCCATCCACCAGCACACGGGCACTTTCCAACAGAAACCACTTGGCGTCCTACCTTGATGATTTCCACCAGCTGATCAACTCCACTTTCTCCAGGAAACAAAGGCTGCAAGAAAATCACAAAGGCCTCGTCAAAATCCACAACACAGCACAACGAGACGCAGCCAAACCTGATGCATTTCGCCTCTGACTTGCACCAGAAACTAATGCCGCCAACGCTGCTGCTAGTGACTCCGACAAAATATAGAGACACTAAAACCAGAGTCCACCGCAAGTCTTCATCACCTCCAAAAACAAATAAGAGAGCTCACTGTGCACCTGTCCAAGGAGAAGTTCGGCCATGACACAACCCATCGACCATATATCAATAGCGGTAGTGTACTCGGTTGCTCCAAAAATCAGCTCAGGAGCGCGGTAATACCGCGAACAAATATAGGAGATATTAGGCTCCCCTTTCACCTGCACAACAGGTTCATCTCAGCCAAACCACTCCACACGCACTTACTTGCCTCCTCCTGGCTCAATGGGCACCATCCTCCACGTGCAAACCACGAAAAGACCCTAAACATGCTCTACAAGATGAGAGCAAAGAAAAGAACAGAACAAAGAAAAGATAAACTAAATACTACCACCTCTGATAACACAGACAGATCAACAACAAAGCTCCCAATTTGTGCTCTGCAAACAGTGCAAAGTATCAAGAGGATCTGCTTCTCACCAGAACTTTGGCACTTCCAAAGTCGCACAGTTTCAGCTGATGTGTGTGAGGGTTCACCTGTACAAGGAGCCAAAACTCGTTACCCCACCATTCTCAGGCAACCCAATCCTGTACAAAAAAATCATGCACTGTACATAGCCAGGTATGGAAAACGGGCATACCAGCAGGTTCTGCGGCTTGATGTCTCGGTGACACACACCGATGCCGCTATGAATGTAAGCCAGGGAGCGGCATATCTGATAAGTGTACAGTTTCACGTACACCAGGGGCATTCGCTGATTCATGCGATTGTAGTGCTTTGCAATACGATACACAGTTTCAGGCACGTACTCCAGAACCAAGTTCAAATACAGTTCGTCTTTATCGGTAGTGGAGAAGAAGCAGTGCTTCAGAGCTACGATGTTTGGGTGGTCCAACAGTCGCATGATTTGCAGCTCTCGATTCTTGTATCTTTTATCCTGGAGAACCTTTTTGATGGCCACCGTCTCCCCAGTCTCGATGCATTTGGCCTGGCACCACGGGTCACCGCTGCGGTTAGAAACGCTGTGGACTCTACCAGAACCATTGTAACACCCCCGGATTAGCTGCAGGTATCACGTGTAGAATACAACCCCGGGCTCCGTATCCCCTCCATCTAAGCAGAATCGCTAACTTACAAAACCACCACACCTCCCCTTTCAAATACCAACACCTTACGCAAACCTGTACCCAGTACAGAATTCGTTTGCGTCCGATACTGAACGCACTCAAGCTTGTAATTACCTGGAAGACGATCCCAAACGATCCTGTGCCAACAACACGTTCTGCTGAATAGCTGATAGTCTGCAGGATTCAAACCAATCCGACCACCAACAAAACATCAGTCCAGTACTCCTCAAGCTTACTCCCCACGATGTCCCGTACAATCAGACCATTACAAAGCTGTACACCCTACACGACACATTGATGGGTGCACTTCTCTGCTTCAACCTTGCTACATGGAAGATCACCCCATCCAAAGAACAGCACAAAAAATACAATGAAGTCAACAATGCTCTGTGCACTCCTCCCAACCATGACAAAGAAAATCCACACACTAAACAATAACCCGTGCTCCACTTCCATCCACGAAAAATGTGGAGGGACTCGGCCCAACCGATTTGCCCGATGCACTGTAGCCATATCATCTGAAAGTCTCATCAACATACCTGCTTTGGTTGGCCATTTCGCCCTCCAATGGTCGTAGCTATGATGTGGCCTGTCTCAGTGCCATTCCCATCCACTACTGTTGCCTCGATCTCCTGCAAATTCCCAGCATTCGGGCGTGTCAACCCCACAACGATCGGTCACAAACAACATAAACTAAGCCTATCCATCCAAGGCAAAAGACCTTGACTGTCGACAAAAGATAACTGCATTGGCAAACAATTTACAAACATCCTCCACAGTGCTCACAGAAATAAATAATAATAATAATAATAATGATGATGATGATGATACTTCCTACCCGCACTTGCACAGCGCAAAAATTTGCACCATCGCCACGACACAAAGGAAGTGCTTTTACTCACCTTGTCATCACTGTGGTCCACTTTATCATCCCGCAGCTTCATGTCGTGCATTTCTTTCGGTAACGATTCCACGCCGCTAGAACCAGCTTTGGTTTGGGCAGCTCCTCCACCTCCTATCATATTTAGGCTACTGGCGGCAGCGGCGGTTGCAGATGCCATACGAGGCTCACAGTCCCCAGAGGCAAATCCCTACTTCTCTATCCTTTCTCGAGTATCCGCCGGAGTTTCGAGCTCAATTCAAACGAGCTGCGCGCCGCTGCAAACAATGGCCTTCACGGCTGCAATTTCACCAACAAATAACACATCAGATTCCACTTCTCCGAATGCCGGGCGATCTCCACTCGCAAAGCCAACAACACAAACACGCTCGGCATATGCATTCATCCAACCAATCGACAACAATGTCGAGGCCTCGAAATCTCGATGGAACTGTGACCGCTATCGACTGCACCCGTTTCTGCTCTCCAGTTCTTCGGAAATTAGGTGATGGCCGTGCTATTGCATTCACGTCGATTGTTGGCTTAACCACTCAAAAAGTCCGGACGAACAATCAGTTCACAAGTCCAACGCCACCAAAAAATGCCGCGACTCGCGAACATTACCAACGTGTGCCGCCAATGTAACGCCACACCAATAACTCCTCGGCTAAGAAATTACAGGACACATCTGTCGGAAGCAATTTCACACATGTGCCGTCCCGCAATGATATCGCGAATGATGTCCGTCAAGACAGGAAGTACGCCGGGACAGGACGTGTCAAATGCGTGCAGCAAATGTGAGTCAGCAGTCAATGTCAGCATCCTACTCACGTCGAGAAGAAAACCTTACATTTTGAGCAACCCTCTTTCGCGAAGCCAAGGCGCATCACATGCATAGCACGAGCGACGACGCCAACACCTGTCTCCGGCACCCTATCGCATGTTCACATGCTCCCCGCAGCACCGTCTCCCCTGCCCGCCATTCCCCATCCATGCCTCATATCCTCTCCCTTCCACAGCTTCCGTCGCCACCAATGGCATACCTCGAGTGCACTCCACCTGCCTGCCGCGAGATCCTTTCCAAACCAGCGCGCTCGCCAACCCGCGAGATCTCAACAAACAGCACCAAACTCGTCAAACCTGACCTTATCAAAGGCCGCTGCCAAGAGACACCACCCCTTGCACCTCGCACATGCCGCTCCACAAAGACGAACCCTCACTCGCACGGGCGCCTCCGTCCGTGCCAGGCCAGCGCCTCTTAACTCTTAACGCTGCGCCACCGCTGCTTCCAACCTCAAGTCCTCGCACACTCCAAAACCATAACGCTCCCACGGCGAGCGGGCGGGCGGGCGGGCGGGCGGGCGGGCGGGCGGTCTCCAAACAAACAGCAAACCCCAGGGGAGCGGAAAAGAGGCACGAAACGACACGACAAGGACGCCAAAAAAGACGCACGCAACGGCAGCACCAGCAGCCGACGAGGGCGGGGAAGAGAAGAGAGGAGAGGGGAGGAGAGAGGGAAGAGAGGGGAGGACTAGGGAGAGACTAGAGAGAGGTGGACATGGCCATGGGGGATCGCCATAGCCATGGAAGGCAAGGCAAGGGAGTGAGGGAAGGGAAGGGCTGTGAGTGAGTTTGGGTTGTTGTTGTTCCCCCTCAGTCAGTCAGTCGTTGGCCTCTTTCGTATCGTCACTTAGTTTCCCTGACCTCACTTGCCTTGCCTTGCCTCGCCACGCCTGAAGGAAGCGAGGAAGGTCAGTGTTAGGCAGGGCAAGTCGTCTGTGCCTGGCTCTGTCTGCTGCCTGCCTGCCCTGCCCTGCCCGCCCTGCCTGCTCTCTCTCTGGCTCGCTGCTGCCTGGACTGCTGGCCTGCGTTAGCCTGCCTGGCCTCAGTGAGTGGCGTGACTGCCTGGCGCCCCGTCCTCGTCGTCCTCGCCGTCCTCGTTGGCTCCGTCATCGTCCTCCATAGGTGTCTCCGTCATCGTCCTCCGTCGGTGTCTCCGTTCTCGTCTCCGTCATCCATTGGTTTACTTGAATATTGAAATTGGTGAAATTGGTTTACTTGAATATTGAAATTGAATACTAAAACCACCAGGCTATTGTAGCTGGGAGCACTGGATTTCAATGGATTTTTCCACTGTGATTGAGACTACCAGAATTAGAATGGATTAAATTAGAAAGTAGTCGTACAATTCTATTCTCAACTGGAGAGCACACATTTTATTAAAATTTGAGAATCATTCAACGGTGGGATTAGAAGATTATAGTATGTATTTGAACTTTAGAATGCACACTCAAAAATGAGATTTTTGGGGGTGTGTGACTTCAAAGTTAAATAGAATTTGGGTTAAATTTTCAAAAATGAAAGTAAAGAAGTTCAGCTATGCCCTATGTCAACACCTCTCCGTTGCAATCTTTCATATCAAGAATAGACTCACACATAATTATTGTGAATTTTATAAGTGAAAGTGACTTATCCATATACGGTTTAGGACAAAATTTTATACGTTGAAAATTGACAGGAGTGGGTACATTAGCCAAGATCGGATTACACACACTAATGGAAGATGAAGAAGAGAACACAATCCAATAAAATAAAACAAGATAACAAACTTCTGAACACAAGAAATTCGGCATAATACATGTGTTGTATTTGTAAGTATTTACTGTATTTTCATGTATTTGCAATATTTTTGCGTTTTGTTGATTGGGATTTTGATAGTTGTACGATTCCAAATTGAAAATTTCTTTTTCTGGAAGGTGTGTAATGTATATGGGCAAACCTGAATTTCAAAATTGAAGTTTCAATTCTTCATGGATTCTCTGCTATTTACATTTCGGACGTTGTAGTGACCATAATGTGGTCAGCTGGGCACTAAAGGGTTAAGCAATCTGGCCTATTTTTCGCAGTGTTAAATTCGAAAAAATAATATGGCTGCATTCGAAATAGGTTTTGATGAGGATTGCAAAAGTTTGCATTATCTACTTCGCATTTGTCAATTTTATATAAAATTCCAAAGTGGAAAGTAACCTGTAACCCATACATCATATACCAATTTCCTAAGTTCACACTTTGTTGTTCCTAATTCCGCTCATGAGCTAACCCAAAACCACCAACTATTTATTCACAATGCTTGGCATGCCATTGGTCTACTTGAATAGTGAAATTGGGGGTTTTTGTTTCAACTGTGGTGGCCCCAAGAAAATTCTACATGTCATAATTGGGAGAGGTGGTGGGTTTAGGACATCCTACCTTAGTGAGTCCGTCTCTCACTGTCTTGTTGTGAAATCATCCGCAGCTTGGATTGGCGGGCTAATCTTTTACAGCCATGGCCCAAGCTTTGTCATCGCCCAAGCTCGACCTCACTTACTTCTCGATTCGATTTCCTCTTCGAGTACCATATTGAATGTTGGGTGCAAAATACCCGGTTGCTAGTCAAATGTCAACGCTGGGTAACAAGGATCCATGGAAGGATGCAAAGCACTGGGAGACATTCTACCCTTGATGGTGTGAGCCTGCATCCATTGGGTTTGGTTTTCTCAGTTTTCAAACCATTTTGACCAGGACCTGCGTATAATGGATATTTTTGTGTTTTTTAATGATTTTTCATTTTGAGGCCTCATCCATAACAAGTAAAGGACGTATGTGAATTTTTAGAATGTAAATTACTTATATATTTCGAGGTTCAAACTCCAAAAGGCACCTTCTTCTCTAATTTTCCAAAATGACTATTTTGACGTAGGTTCACATAGGGATGCACATCATTCATTGCATGAATTGAGGAATTGAAATGGATCGCAGAAATTGAAAATGGCTACAGATTTTTTACATTGGATTCCATGTTAGAAGGTGGGTTTAATTTGGAGTCTCACCGATCATGTGTTAGTCTCTTAGCTGGATTCAAGTGGCAATTCGTCCTTTTACCTAGGAGCAATTGTTTTTTTAATTTCATTAGTTCGAAAACCATCATCAATAATGATTTTATTGGGACTATTTGATGGATCTATGCCTTTTGGGCAAAAGTGGACAATATAATTGTGAGTCTCTATTCCAATTCCAGAAAATAAGATGCTTACTTTTACCTATTTTTGAAGGAGTTAGCCACTACTTTTAGCCAAATTGTTGTTACTAATATGGTGAAATTAGCCAATTATACTATATATAGTAATATTCTACAAATGTATTAAAGATTCTAGAATATTTCTCCAAAATTGGCTATCAAATCTTCACATCTATGACAATTTTGCTAAAGTGGTTGAAATTTGGCGCACCTCCACCGCTCTGTCTTTGGAACACAGCCAACAAGGCTCCCACATGGGAAGCTCGGGTGTAGCTGAGCAGGGGAATGCTAAAACCTTAAAATAGAGTTTTATGTACCTGAATCCAGGGTCCGGGGAGTATTGACCTTTAGTTACAAGTCAACTGGTTGAAATTCGGAACTGCCTAATTGAGTTTACAATCTAAAGAAAGCAACTGATCATTTTATGGAAAGACCATAGAATATTCTCTGTTTTCTTAAGGACTAGTCGAGAGAATGCTCCAGAAATCTGGTTGGTCGAAGAAAATGTAGGATTTTAGCAGGTGAAGCTAAAATTTCTCCCGGGCCTGTGCCTGAATTCCTGGATTTTGTTGTTTCACTTTACTCCACCTTCAAGTGCTGACTGCTGAGTCTGTAGAGTTGCTCTGAATGAAGCTGTTGAACAGTCCTGTGTGACTTTTAACTTATTTGACCTACTGTATAGTAGTGATTACTGAACTGGCTCAGGCCATCCCTAAGGTAGAGGCACCATGAACCGTGACGTTAAGGAGTATTTTTTCACGTGTGGAGGGAAAGAGGCCCTCAATAATGCACATTTTTGCTTGATTTTTCATTCAATAATGAAATTGATACACATTTTCAAAGCAAAATGTAAGTCAACATTCCTAGTTGTTGAATAGGCCTCCCTGCAACAACAAAGTGAAGTACTCATTCCTAAATGTTTGTGTACTCAATTTTGTGAATACATTGACTTAAAAAATTACCGTGAAATAGCAATGATTGGATGCAATGAACTCGGACAAGATATATATATTGTTTTGGTTGCAATATGTCCAACTTGCTACAACCGTTGGGAAAGTCGAAATCATCGTTTAGAAGGCATTCATGGTGCAATTTGGATCTACTTTAATTGTAAATTTCTTAACCTCTACCCTTCTAAGGATGTGTCATTGGGTACCCGATTAATATATGTCATATATAATAGTTTCATGCTGCAAAAGTAGTAGTGACAAAACAAACAACATAATACCATAGGTGGACGACAGGATCGGCACTTTTGTGCTGAATAATTTTTTTTCCCGCAAAAGATATGGTTTGGCAGATGCAATATTCTCAAATGTTTATCAAGGTTCTTTTTCACTATACTAAATAAAATTGAAAGAGAATTTTTCAAATTGGCCTTTATTTCTAAACACATTTTTTTTGTGGAATTTGTCCTCCACTTTCAGTACACAAAGAGATAATCAACTCCAATTCTATCAAAGAATTTGCATACATTAAGTGTTTAATTGTTTATGGTCCTACATGACAAAATGAGAGTTACTACTAGAGTGTAATACATACACTCTTCTTCTTTTTTCTTTTTCTTCGTTGTTATTATTATTATTATTATTATTATTATTATTATTATTATTATATTTTATTATTTTTCTATCGTTGCAAAATTTGTGAATCACAAGTTGAACAAGAGACACTTTCTACTACATACCAAGTCCCAATTTTCATTATTTAATTGGACAAGATTGGTGAAGTGTAACTTGGGTTCTACACTAAGAGTCAAGTCCCATGTTTCAACTCCTATGGTAAAAGTGTCACTACATGATAGCACTTTTTAAAAGCGTGGGTGCCAAGCAAAGGGAAACTTGCAACAAACAAGTGGTTAGTCGCGGAGTCTCTGCCTTAGCCCTTTAACGTCCCGATTTAACACTGTTTTCAAATAAGCGTTATAAAATGTTTGATGGAAACCAAAAATGGGGTTGATGGTCAAAGAAAAGTTGTAAATGTCAATCTGAAGATCACATCTGTACGGTTGGATTTATTCTATTTTTATTTAATATTTTTAAATTAATTTTGCAAGGTTTTCTTTTGAAATTCAATTTTAAATCCCAAATTAGCACAAAAAAAATTTAAAATATGGTAATGAAATTGAAATAACATGCACTACGGGATGGTATGGTTTCCATTATTTGATTCTACTTATTTTGGAAAATCATATTTAAGGTCCCACTTTTTGAACTAAGAATGAAACTTGACATAAACCAATTCTGTTGTTTTTCTAAAAATCACAATAACCTATTTTGAAGATCCAAACCGTACAAAGGATAGTCAACTTGCTGAAGAACCAAAAGAAATTTTGGTGGATAAAAACTGTCTAATTTTGGATGAGAATCCAGCAGTTTCAATTTGTGCGTTGTCCACATAGTGGACGCTGGTGCGTTAAAGGGTTAGTATTTACCCCAGATTACTTTTACAGCTTCTTTTTACTGTACATGCACGTAACTCCTGGTAACTCCTCAAAAACGAAGCGTTTCTGTAGTCTCTCCCCTGGTGGGGCAGAGACAATAAATGAAAACTCAACTTATACCGGTAGTCTCCAACTGTGACTTCACATGTCATTTATTGCACCAAAGAAAGTGAAATTTGACCTCAAAGTGGGACTTTGGAACTTGTGTGTAAAAAGGCCCTAAAACCTTGTACACAGGTTGCATGTGAGCTTCGGTCAAAGGCACACTGATTGGGATCAACTAGACCATTTTTGTATCTCAATTCTCAAAGACCCAACTGGCGCAACGAAGGGGGAGAACACACCTCTAGTTAGAGATTGACCAATCAAAATTGACATTTGACCTGTTGGATTTCAAAACCTTAGGCAAAAAGACGGACAAATTCTTATGGAAAGTGCCACATGTGTCACTAGTAGAAAAGGTGCATGTGTCGAGGGAGATGCCCAGGTAATGAGTAGCACTTGCCTAAAACTGCGCAACATTGCCTTGGCATCCGCTTTGACACAAACTCCTTTTCTACTAGTGTGTGTCTTGGTTTCACTAATCGAATGGTGGTCTTTGGGTACCAAAGAAAATAGTGTGAAAGTATGGTGCCCAAGGTTTTTGTTGGCACCGAGCTAGTGCCAATATAGGCCTTGGACATCATGCTCTCACAGTATTCCTCTGTGCTCAAAGACCACCCATTCTACTAGTGATTGATAGGGACCCATGAAACAAACATGACAACCAATGCATCTAGAGTCCATAACCGAACAATTTTAAAATGGAGAGGATCAAAGTAAAAAATGTCTAATTCCGCCCCTTCATCCATTTTTGCACTATAGGCTTGCTCTAAAAGTATCTCATAAAGTGACTGTGAAATGTTTTTAAACTTAACTCTCATTGATTGAATTTGGATTTGATAGGGATTGGTTTTAAGAGAATTCTATGAGACGATCCATGCAACTTTCACTTTGAACATTCATAATGCCACACACACACAGATATATATATATATATATATATATATATATATATATATATATATATATATATATATATATCTATATTCCACAAATTCTATTTTTTTCTTGTAAAACCAACATTTTCAATTGCTAATCTACAAAATAATCTACCTTGAAGAAAGTGCTCCTAACTATGTTGAGTTTCATAAAAGTATGGTTTTAGGCGTTTCCACCTTATTGTTGGTTCTTCTCCAAATCCTCCCCAAACCTCAATCTACAAGAAGACCCATTCTTCTTCATTTGCAAAGATTTCTCAAAATTTCTGCGCATAGGAGGCATGTACAACCCTTTATAGCCTAAACGGCCCTCCAAAGGGATTTTTCCTGAACCAGTTACTTCCACCAATGATTCTCACCCCACTTTGACCCACCAATTCTTAGTTCAAACCTGGCAAACACCATCAATTTATAGCAATTGAGATGCTATTGTGATCTTCTTTAAAAAAAAACATGCACTGTAGCCTTTTGTATTGATTTTTGGACACAACCAAGACCTTGAGAGCCATAGTAGCTTGCCATGTCAGACCTCATTTATGCAATCCCCTGTGGTGTAGCAATGTGAAAAATTGCTTTACATTTCACAATGGCCTCATTAGTGTTCGGGATACTTTTTGAGCCAACCAATCAATTTTCTTTATTTTACCAAACCAACCAATTTTTAAAGAATATATCCCATATATTTCTCTTATAAATACTAAATATTACTAATTTTTAGTCATTTAGTCCAGTTTTTTGCCTCTATTCTTGAGATTCAACTAGTTATTTCAGAAAATCAACCGGCTGACTTGTAACTAACCGCCGATTCTTCCCGAACAGTGGCGTCCTCGTCTTGCTTTCTCTCACAGCAGCCTCCCGTGTGTGGTGTGTGTCTCTGCTGACAAGGGCTGTGCATGCTGTTAATGAGACTGATGCCTTGGTTGAAAAATCGGGCCTACATCAAAATTGGCAGCAGCATCATCAGTGAGAGTGAAGGGGCTGTTGACAGCCGGAATTGCCTTCGGTTGTTCCGCCCACAGAACTTTTTGCAGAGGCAAATCTAGTCCTCTATGTCGTGGTTTGGTAGCTCCTTACAAAAATTGAAAAATCTCCTTCCATTGGCCACAATTCCAAGGTGGATCTTTAGTCAAAGTTGGGATTGTATAATTATCCCAAAATTGAATTCAAACTTTCTAATAGTACACCGATTATTGCCATTACTGTGCTCAAGACACACTAATTGTTTTAAAATGGCTACATGTTTTTACACGAGGTGAACATTTTTACAAAATATGATTATGGACATTCTACTACATTAGTAATACCAATATCTTCGACATTGGTACAAACATTTTCCTTATGTAAAAAGGTATAGCCTTGAGTAAACAGTTAGTGTGTCTCGTATTAATGGCAATGATTGGTGTAGTCCTTTTAATCCCTAAAGAACCCAAGGATGCATGGTTTTAAAATGAAAAATTCAATTGATCATATTGTGAGAAATATAATTTAAATGGGACCAAATTTTATATCACTAGAATTGATGAAGAGCATTGCATGTGTTGGTAAAAAAACAAAAATAAAATAAAAATAAAAAACAAACAAAAGGAATTCTACATAGGACCTACTCCAAACTTTTACAAAAACATGAGGTACAATTTGGATTTCTTGATGGCTTGATTCTTTAGGGATTAATTGATAATTTTTTGAGTGAGGTTTCCCCATAAGCAATGTTATGTAAAAGCAAGCAGCTGCGCTAGGAGAGAGAGCGTGACACACTGTAGCATCGGCTTGCTTATCAAGTAGAAACTTACTCAAACATTCCCACATTCAGAGTAGATGTAGCTTTTGTCAATGCAAGACGGGCTCTTTTTGTTCGGTAGAGAGCTAATAAAGACAACGGCCAGGGTAACTTAACCCCTACACGTCCCAACGTCCAAAAACTGGATCACGAACAGATTGAAAACCTTGCAACTTTCTCATACAACTTTGGATGACTTACATTCAGGTTACCTTTGTAAGCCTATTTAATTGTCTACCAATTACAATAAATTTCTTGTGATGGGGAGCTATTGATAATATTGGAGAGGCCTCCAGCTGTAAGTATGTCAAATTTATTGAGTAGATTTTATGCTTGCAATGGTCCTTTCATGTACACCTCCTGTACATGTGAGCCGTACTAATATATATTTTCAAGGCTAGCATCTACTTGTGTTCAAAGAGTCAGTACGTTTAGGGGTTAAGCAACAAGAGTCTATTTCCGATAAAGGAAAGTAATTTTGTTCCAATGCCCCTTTGTCCGGTGGGCACTGGGTCATTGTCATTACGAACAGACACTTTATTCACACCGGCCTCGAAAGAGGTATGGAGTTTCTATCTATCTATCTTTATGCAGGAGGAGAACTTCATTCATGTTCTCCAGATAGATACGAACTCCGGTCCTCTTTCAGGGCCGGCGTGAATAAAGTGTCTGTTCGTCTTGACAATGAGCCAATGCCCACCGGACAAAGGTCCATTGGTACAAGACTACTCACCTCTTTCGAGAATAGACACTTTAGTAACCAGAGATAAATACTAGTAACACTAGTAAAATACGTTAGATTAGAACTTGCACGGGTATAAATTGGTGCTTGTTTTGTTGGAGGTCGCCAAGTCATGGTTCCAAGGTTGGTTGGAGAAGGGCGTTTATGTTACAATTGTACGGTCCGGGTTCGATTCCCGTGGAGTCCATCTGAGCGTTTATTGTGATATACATGACTTGGTGCTGCTAGTGAATTATTCATAGGCAGGAAAGTTTGTACCAACCAACCGGCCCCGTCCCATCTTCCTGAGACAAGTGTGTACTGTGAGCTAAACAAAAAATACAAAAGAAATAAGTAGTGGTCTTCACCATTACCCTCCTTTTGTATGATTGTTTTGTCTTATTCAGTAATCTATTGGTAGTGGTTGATTATTTTCTATTTTTCTTTTATGTAGAATAATTGATCCAACATGATGTATAGCAATGGTGTTTATTTCTTTGAATGTGTGTTTAATGGCAGTTTCAGGTAATTTAAATTTTGTTTCAAGGAGTTTCATCGAGGGGATATGTGTTGTGCCTCTAGCTCCTGCTGTGATGACTATGAGTGGGTCAACTTTCCATCCTAAAGTAATAATGCTGTTAATAAGTGGTTGGTATTTTTTATTTTTGATATCTATTGTTGTTTGTGGGAATCTGTCATTACAATATGTAAATTCAATAAATTGAATTGTGAGGTTGTCTGATGGATGTGATGGTGGGTCATTTTTGTATGAGAGTCCTTTTACGCAGAGGATGTCTGGTTTGAATCTAGCGTTGCAATGGCATCTTTGTTGTTCACATGTGCATGGTAGTAGCCATGGGGGTACTGTGTTTTCTTGGGGGTTGTTGTTGAATGTACCTGCGTTCATGAGGGTGTAACATCTAGATTTTTGTGATGAGAGGATTAATTTCCTTAGTTCCCAAACTGCTTTGTTGTGTCTTTTGACTCTAATGGCGTGAATGTGGTGATGACTACATTTAGAAGTGCGTGTAGCCATGTGTCTGCATCTGCAGAGTTGCAGATAGAACATGTTATTGAGGGGAATCTTTCTCTTCCAAAAAATAATTGTTTTCTAGCATTACCCATGTATTGGCCGGTACGAAGTTTTAATATAATTGTTTTTTGTGAGTCAGTGATTGTAGGATTGGACCAAAATGTGTTGGATAGTTCGTTATCGATGTTTGGGTTCATGGTCCATTTGCTAATGTTTGGAAATTCGATTGCCATTTCTTCAAGGTTATTTTCTTGGTCGTATTTGGTTAGATATGTTTGGAGACATCTGACGGGGCCTTTATCTGGCCGTTTTATAGGTCCTGGCCATATATCTTTTTGAAAATAAAATGGTGTAGTATGTGCAAATTGATATTAACTTGTGGCTCTGAAGTATTCTTTTCTGGCCCCCAGTTTTGCAAGTATATCCGCTTGTTCGTTGCCTTTAATGTTAATATGTGCTTTGACTTTGTGGAATGTCGTGGGTTGAGTACGAGTTTTTAACATTTCTACCATGTCTGTTAGTATGGTTTTATCCGCGTGATTGTTGTGTGTGGTTGGATGTTTGATGTGTGTGTTTAGATTGTATAGGCAGTTGAGGCAGTCTGTAAATATATGTGCCAGTTCGTCTGAGTATTTAGTAGTAATTAATCTAAGTGTTCTATGGATAGCCATTAGTTCAGCTCGAAAACATGTTTGTAGGCCTGGTAGTCTTGCTGATATTTGCATGTCAGCCTTTGTAGAGTTGTATATTCCGTACCCGGCTTTTTCTTTTTTCCAGTGTCCGTCGGGAGCTTGTTCAGGAGGAAAGAAGGATCCATCGGTATAGTAGCTATGTTGTGGTTGGAATTTAGGTGTAGTGTTTGTCACAAAGTTAGGTAGAGGTGGCGTGTTTAAAGTGGTTGGGTTGATGGAAGGCGGGTATATGAGTTTGTTCCATTTTTTATTTTTATTGACCGGTGTGTTGTGGGGGGTACGTGGAGCATTTTGTATGTGATATTGTGGAATTTGTAGGTTTTCAATTGCTGCTTTAATTGTATTAATTTGGTATGGTGTACCAATGTTGTGATCTTGGTGATGAATGCATAGGACGCGGATTGCAAGGGGTTCTGTCTTTGGTTTACGTAGTTCTTGTGGGATTGTTGGTTCTTCATATGTGATGGAATCTGCGGCGAAGTGGGCAATTATATGGGTGTCTGAAAAAGGCCCCTTGTGTGGGGAAAAATTTTGGTACCAATTTGTATCTGGTATAACTAGTATAGTGATGTTATTTGGGTCGGTTTTGGCTGCCAATCGTGCCCAGTGAATTGCTTGTTGGGCTGTTTCTTCATTATGTGGGTGGGCGTAGCCTATGCCTTTCCATTTGTATTGGAAGGCGGTACCGAGTGATCCAAAGACTTTATCTCTTGCAAAAGGAGAGTAAAATTCTGAAATTTGTGTGGAACATGTTATTGGTGAAGAGAAGTATGAGTGGGAGATATTAAAGGAGGTAGTAATGGAGTCCAAAATACTTGTGGGTAGAGTATGTTGTGCTGCTTTTAGTGGGTCTTTTCTGGGGATTTTATGGTTGTATCTTTGATAGAGCCATATCACTTCTTTTTCAAATGATTGT
The DNA here is from genome assembly GCA_022496805.1 of Pohlia nutans. Lineage (NCBI taxonomy): Eukaryota > Viridiplantae > Streptophyta > Bryopsida > Bryales > Mniaceae > Pohlia > Pohlia nutans. Next base: position 39,793,079 of record CM040085.1, read on the forward strand.
GTTTGCGGTACTAGGCCATGTGAGCTATAAATTGCTTTATTATATTGTTGCCATAGCCATTTTAGTCTAGTGGTTGGTATAGTGATGAGGTGTCTACCGGTATCTTCATATAGGTGGGTTTGTTCATTATTTACTTGTATGGTATCGTAATTGGAAACAATGTCTTTTTCCGGGTTACATTCTTGTATGTGTATGTGTGTAAGCGGGGTGGATGTGGGTGGAGGGATGAATCTTGTATCTCTGCTTTGTTCAAGAGTGAAGTGTGTGTTAATAATTTTTTTATAGTGATTGTGTTGTAGTTTTGTGTAGTATTCTGTTAGTAGTTTGATGTTGTGTGCAATGGTTGTTGGGTGGTTGAAAGGAAAGAGTTCTCTTTGTGGCATCCATTTGTTGTATGTATCATTGTTTTGAAGAGTCCATTGACATAGGTATGTGTTATATTTTTTTGTTATTTTATATTTATCTTTTGAGGTATTTGTTTGTGGTTTAATATTATATCGATGGGAAATCTTAAGGGGTTGTTTTTTATGTTAGGGGGTGGGTTTGGGTGAAGGTGTTGTTGTGGGGCTGGGGGTTGAGGTGGGCTAGCTGGTACTCTTGGTAATATGTTTTGGTTATTTGAGATGAATCTTGGTTTAAGCGTACGGGCGGGTGGGTGTCTTGCACATGGGTTTGGGCAATTTGGTGTACAACTTGGGTAGCAGAACAGTTGTTCAGCTATTTGAAGTGCGCTTTTTTCTAGTTTGGTTGGTGTTTTGTAGTATGTTTTGAAGTTTTCTGGCGTCATAAGGGTTGTTCCGTTGGGAAGGGTGATGTGTTTTATTTCGTATATGTTATGGATTAATAATTTGTGTAAAAGTTTGAGTGAGCGTTCGGGGTCGAGAAGTGGGAGTTCAATTGTCGATTGTGCTCGCCATTCTCGTTCCAATTCTGTCATATGTAGTAGGAAATTTTCATTTGTACTTTTGAGGTGAATTCCTCCAGCATTTTTTAGTAGAAATAATGTACGTATGGTTGGTGAATTAATGCAGTCATATTGTGTGATTCTGGGGATTCCTTCCGCGCCTCCAAATTTGGCTAATATGTGGTGTATAAGTCCCTTATATATTATACCTATTCTCCCTTGGTCGTTAAGTGCGTTTCTAAGTTGTTCACCAATGCAGCGTAGATATGCGTTTTTTAATGAGAAGGCTTCAAGACCAAAGAGTTCGTGAGGTAATTGGGTTATTACATTAGCTGTGCTTTTTGGTAGTCCACATATTGTTTTTTGGATTCCTATAATTTTCTTATCTAGTTTTTTGATGGTCGGTAGTGAGTATGGGACTGCATAAAAACTGTATGCAATACCTGCTCTAATGACCGTGTCAACCATGCTAATTTTTTGTTTAATTGTGGCGGGGCATTTGGCTAGTTGTTTGCATTGGTCTATTATTTTGTTTGTGGTGATGTGTGTTTGGAGTTTCCATTTTAAAGATGGTACTAGTTGAATGCCTAAGTATACATAAGGTTCATTTTGATGTAGAACGGGTATTGGTTGATTTCTGTAAGATATGTTATGGTTTTGTATTTGGGTCTTAAATTTTTCAGGATTTAGTTTGGATTTGTTGGGACATCCAGTGATGGCACATTTTTGTACACCCAAGTCCATTCCAGCCCATTCACAGAATTTATCTAGTTTGTTTAGTTGCGTTTGTAGTGATTGGAGATTATTTGTTATAGCTGCTAGGTCATCTGCGTATGCTGCAGAGCTGATGGTTAATTTTGATGTACCAAATGTGTACCCGTTTTTACCTCTTTGTAACCATCTAAGTAGTGGTTCAAGAAATATCAAAAATAAATATGGGCTTAGTGTATCTCCTTGGATGGTGCCTCTTTGAATGGGTATTGGTTTTGTTTTGCCGAAGTGTTCACCGGTAAATATGGTGGTAGAGTGTGAGTAAATATTTCCAATTAGTGTTATTGCATCTAATGGATATCCAAGGTCTTTCATTATAGCTAATAGTCTAGCGTGGTCAAGGGAGCCAAATGCATTTTTAAAGTCTATGTATAGAAGGTATATGTTTTGGTTGGTAAATCTAGCGTCTTCCAGGGCTGCTATGAGTAGTTGTAGTTGTCTGGATGTGCTTCTTTCTACTCTAAATCCTTCTTGACTGTCGTGTAGTATTTGATATTTTTCACCATATGATGATAGTATTAGTGTTAGTGTGCTAGTGAATAATTTATAAATTGTGTTTGCAAGTGCTATAGGTCTGTGGTTTGGTAATAGTGATGGGTCCCATTTTTTGTACAAAAGAATGGTTAGACTTATTTTCCATGATGCTGGGATTTTTTTCTGTTTGTAGCAGTGGGTGAAAAATAGGAATAGTAGTTTATGAAAGCTATCAGGCATATTTTTTAAAATTGAGTTTGGAATTTTATCTGGGCCTGGTGTTTTGTTATTCGATAGGTGTTTTAAACATAAATCGTATGTTTCTTGGTCGAAGTATTTATGTAGTGGTGTTTGAGGGTCTCCTCTTGTATCTATTATAAATCCATCTAGATCATGCCATGGGTATTGTTTAACTCCACATGTGCAATTAGTTGGATGTTCTGGTTGGTAATAACATGTTGGGACTATAGGTCTATTACTAATTGATTGTTGAATATAAATTTCATTTGCTATGTCTTCTGGGCTAGTTAGTATGTTGTTGTTTCTATCCATAATGCAATCTAACGGTGGTGTTTCTTGGTTCTTAAAAACTTTTTTATTTATTTTCTTGGGGTTTTTTTCATATAGTTGTCTGTATTTTGTGATTGCTTTTTTAACACAGTCTTGGGTGTATTTAGTGGTAATTTTCCGAGCTTGTTTGTTTGCGGTTTTAGCTAGTTCTGCTAGAGTTTTAATCCACTCTTGTGGATTTAATTCTGGGCTAGGGGGTGGTGGGATGGTAATGTGGATATGGTTTTTTAATTCTTCTATTATTGGATGGTTTTGCCAATCTGGTATGGTTTTTGTTATGTATATTGCTTTTCTGATTAAGTGGTAGGTAGATAGGTGTTTTTTCCATTGTTTTTGGAGTTTTCTTGGCAAAAAACCTCCTTGTTGAGCTGTGCGACGTGTTAGTGAAGGTAGAGGTGAAACACTACATGTTTCTTGGATTTTTTCTGATATTTGTTGTATTAAGTGGTCTAATTTTGTACAAGATGTTTGCCATTGGTTGCTTGTTAATTGTTCGTTCATCAGTATTGTAGTGAGTTCATTGATTTGGAGTGAGTTTTCTTCAAAAAATTGTGTTTTGAATTTTTCAATGTTATCTTGTGGGATGGGGTTTAGAATCCTTGGTGGTTTATTTGTTTTTGGTTGTGTGGGGCGAGCTAATAGTATGTTTGGTGGTATTTGTAGGGTGACTGGTGAATGGTCTGAGTTTAGGTTGTAGTCGTGGTTTGTGGTTGAAGTATACAATGTATTATTGGGGGTTTTGATGTAGTATCCATCAATTAAACTTGTTTGAGTGTAGTTTTGACCGCCTTGTCTCGTGAATGTGCTATTTGTTGATATGTAAGTTAGATTTAGAGTGTCTGTGAATGCACGCCATTCTATGTCTTCTATTTGCGGAGGTGTTATGTTGGATTCGTTTTGTCTTCCAATAAGGGCTATGTCTCTATTAAAATCTCCACATAATATGTATGTGTGGTTTGGGTGTGCTATAATTTGTTGTGTTATTTGTTGTTGTGTTATTTGTTGTTGTATTATTGTAATATATTGAATATCTTCTATGTGGGATGGCATGTACATATGTAGAATTAGCCAAGGTTGTAATGGTGCATTTTGTATTTGTATAATTTGTAAATATGGTGAGATTTCGGCTGGAGTAGGTATTTTGGTGATATTTCCTGGGTATGCATATTTGTTATTTATTAAAGTGAGGAGTCCACCTCTTGCAGGGGTATACGGCATTCTTTGTTGCATGCATCTTGTTAAGGCGTGTGTGTTGTTGAAGATTAGTTTGTATTCTGGGAATAGATTTTGTATATATTTTGTTGATTTTGTTGCGGTTAGTTTGGTTTCTTGTATTGTGATAATTGCTGGGTTTGTTGTGGTGTTTGAAATTAAGTTTTGTAGGCTTGGTAGGGCTGTGTTTAAAGATGAGGCGTTCCATGTAATGATGTGTGTATTGTGGTTTGTTGTTTGAGTCTCTTGGGTTTGCAGTAATGGTATGTCGGGTAGTGGGGGTGGGTGTGAGTATTCATTTATAGGTATATTGCATTTAAGAGATTCTATTAGTAAATTTTCGGGTAGAAATGGGAATTTTTTTGTTAGTATTTGTAGATTTATTGAATTATTGTTTTGATTTATAAAATCATGTAATTGTTTATGGATGGTATTAGAGGGGTTAATTAGATTTTGGTTGGAGTTTTTGAATTCAATGTAAGGGTGTGGGTTTAAGATGTGTCGTTCGGGGGGGTTTTGAAGAAGTGCCATTCTCTCAAGGAGTATTGTTGTCCAGTCTGGTTCGGGTGTTTGTATTAATTGATGGTCACATGTTTCTAATAATGGACTTATCGTAATAATGAGTGCATATAGCATACGAGGGAGTGGGTGTTGGTTTTCATGTATGAATCTGGAGAGGTGTGGGTAGTCTGTAGATGTTTCAGGGTGATTTGGGTGTGTTGTTTTTAAACAAGGAGCAAACTTTTTTGTTAAATGTTGATATTCTGGGTGCAATTTTATTGTGCATGGAATGAAATATGTTTTGCTTCTATTTTTATGTGATGCTAGGTGTGTTTTAAGTATGTTTGGCATTGGTCCCGGGTTGGTTTCGATGTCACCACAAAGGAGTAGTAGAAATTTAGAGATATGGTTATTTATATAGTTTGATATGGTGATAATTTTGTTTTTGTTAAGAAAGTGTTTTTTGTTGTTTTTTCTGAGGGGATTTAAATATTTTTTATTTATTTTGTTAATAGTATGACTTTTATATTTGTGATGTTGAGTTCTATAGAGTGTGTTATTATTGCATTTTCTGGTTTTATTTGGGTGGATTCTAGTTGGAATGTTTTTATATATCCTTATGAAGGGTATATTTTTGTTAGATTTGTGGAGTGGTATTATTGTATGTGTTTTATGGCCGAGGCCGGTAGGCCGAGGCCACTTAAGGTTTACTATGGTGGTAAATGTTTGATGTTGGTAAATTTTAGGGTTGTTTTTCAATTTTTTTGGTATTTTTTGGTTTGGTTTGTTGGTTTTTATATGTTGTTTTTTGTGTATCTTATTGTATTTTAAAGTATCAAAATCATAAGTTAAATTTGTTTTTGTAGATTGTGTAAAGTTTCTTCTTATCACCTCAAAATCTGCTCCTCTCAACAAGTTAATTTGAAGGGCCGAGTGGAGTATGATGTTTGAGAAGAAGATATGAATTTTTGAAGAGATGATGTGAAAGGAAACATTGTATGAGTAATTGATTTTTGGTACTTTAGAGATACAGGATTCATTTGGTATAGTTGATGGTTCAAGGCTTGCATATATTTTTAAAGCATCAATATCATGAGTCAAATTTGTTTTTGTAGATTGTGTAGAGCTTCTTCTTATCACCTCAAAATCTGCTCCTCCCAACAAGTTAATTTGAAGGGCCGATTGGAGTATGATGTTTGAGAAGAAGATATGGATTTTTGAAAAGATGATGTGAAAAGAAACATTGTATGAGTAATTGATTTTTGCTATTTTGGAGATAAATATTTCATTTAGTATAATTGATGGTTCAAAGTTTGCATATATTTTTAAAGCATCAATATCATAAGTCAAATTTGTTTTTGTAGATTGAGTAGAGTTTCTTCTTATCACCTCAAAATCTGCTCCTCCCAACAAGTTAATTTGAAGGGCCGAGTGGAGTATGATGTTTGAGAAGAAGATGTGTGTTCTATCATTATGAACAAAATAATTGAGTGATTGTTCTAAATAGTGAATGGTGCTAACAAAGAACTCATCTTCTAAGCAAGTAATATAAATGTGCTCTATAGTATTAAGTCCACCATTAACCACACAAACATACATTAAGATTGATTCTTCAATCAACTCCCAAAGGTTACAAGTGTTGCTTGCAAAATAAGCAGACTCCGAAGGGTTATAGATTTTGCTTGCAAAATAAGCAGACTCCAAAGGGTTATATGTTTTGCTTGCAAAATAAGCAGACTCCAAAGGGTTATATGTTTTGCTTGAAAAATAAGCAAACTCAAAAGAGTTACATGGTTTGCTTATAAAATAAACAAGAGATCGCGCAATTGAAATAGTGCTATAAGTACTACTCAAGATAAGCTTTATAGAGCTACTAAATGGGTTGCAAAGAGTAATGATAGAGATAATCCAAATGAGATGTGAGCATGGATTGGTCGGCTTACTAATGCCTACCGTATTAGTGCTATTAGAATTGTGAGAGCAATGCAATTCATGAATGAGAATAAAGAGAAAGGTGTGGTTAGAAGACTTACCTCTAGTTCTTGTGATAAGATCTTTGGAGATGACGGTTTGCATGCGAACAATCCTTACACCAGTTGCTACTTGCATTTGGCCTTTGTTACGTTGATACGCTCCTCTGCTTCTCCTACCTTTTTGCTTCATTAGCTGCAGCTTTGGAGCAAGGGACGTTCTTGCAATTCCCTTAGCCCTTGCGCTGTTGATGATGTCCCTGGCTTGCATGGTGGCAGCCTTCGCTGCGTTTCTTGCATCTCCAGGTTCGATAGCAGCTGTCTTCTTGTGTTGTCGTCGCGTGCGGCAGCTCCGGCGACGAGCTCTGTTATCGGCTGCGTTAACCCTTGCATCGTCAACTTCCTCGGCGACCCCTGCATCAACGACCCCTGCGGCGATTCTTGCATCTTGGACTTCTGCTGCGACCCCTGCATCCTCGGCCCTTGCGGCGACTTCTGCTTTGGATGCAACCTTGATCTGCGAATTGGTGTCCGAATGCTGCAATTTTTGTTTCTGGTTGCTGCAATTTTTGTTTCCATCTCTTGTGTCTTCTGAGTGTTGTAATTTCTGCTTTCGAATCGGACTTCGATTGCTGCAATTTCTGCTTCCGATGAGCTTTGCTGCCGTTGTTGCGGCTGCTGATACGGCGAACCCGTTGCTGGCGTTTCTTGCTAATTCGGTGATGTATTCGGTAGGGTCTCCAAATGCGCAAGCTTCAAGTTGTGTGACTAACTGAAGCTTATTGTGATACCCTAATTCGAGCTCTGGTTTTCGTGTTTCACAAACACATTTGCTGATGGTGAAATAGTCCGTCTCGTACCTTGTGTTGACATAGTTTACATGATGAAGGGGCTCACTTCTGTGCTTGGATTTCTTCCTGTTGGGCACATTCTCCAGAGCCACGACTTCGATTCTCCTTCTCTTGTGTCTTAGCGCTCCTTCCTTGCCGGTAATGACTCTATACATATGCTCTTGTGACTCATTCTTGTTCCCGAGGTTGTGCTGCTTCATCTGGTTCAAGCCACTGTTTTGGAGTGCTTCGTACTGCTGGTGCGTTTTGTTCATGCCGCATTCTGCTTCTCTGTTGGAAAAGTAGCAATGAAATTTGCTGGCGTCGGGTTGTTGCGTTTGGTTGTAGAGTTGAGGCAATAGCGTTGAAGCTGTCTGCGTTGTCGATGGTTGGAGAAGTATTTGTTGCTGATTTGGATGCGGCAAACAACAGCCTGTTACTCCACTTTTGAGTCGCCATTTCGTGGTGGTTGTTGCCTTTGCCTTGGACGTTGCAACCTTCATGCTAGTCTTGGTTTGTGTAACTCCGTTGTCTTCAATGTCTATAGGTTGATTGGTGTTTGTTGCAGACCCACCTTTCTCTGTGAGTAATTGAGCAGACAGCTCTTGTTTGTGTCGTGAATGATGCCGTAGCTGAAGCTGTTGGGCTTGCCCTACAATGGTTCTCTTCATGGCGTTGACAGTCTTGTAGCGGACCTGCATGCTGTGATGAACGCATTGAGTTAATCGAGATTTCAAAGAGGTTAGAAGTCTTACCTTGGATTGTGGGACATGGTGTTTGGTTGTGGGCTGAACATCTTGATGCTGTGCTCCCGATTTGTTTAGCACCAGGTGGTTCGGCTTCTCATGTTTGTGTGATGGGCATTGCAAGCTGGCTTGAGTCTCCTGGCGCTCCCCAGCATACGTTTTGATATCTTTCATATTCGGGCAGAGGGGCTGCTCTTTTGTTGTATATAGAGTCAGATCTTTGTGAGACACAACTAGCAAATAAGATTGGTCAGTAGGCTTGCAGTGAAAGAGAAGGTGGTACGTGCAAATTTGTATAGCAAAATAAATTGCAAAAGTAATGGAAGAGTGTGCAAGCCTGTGTTGACGGTGTAGTCATTTGGTGTGCCTTGCTTGTGCGGTTTGGTTCGGGTCAGATCTGTCTGTAGCGGTGCCTAAGAGTTTCGATCTATGTAATGAGCAAGAAGAATGGTGGTCTAGTCATATTCAAGCAATGGTGAGAAAGAACAACCCAGCCTGTTCTTTCTGACGCAACACTCCCCTTGTGCCAACACTCATCTAACATTTTGATGCAACACTTCACCAAAAGACGCAATCCGGAAAAACTTTAGCAGATCTAGATCTAGATCGGCAAAAAGTTCTAATAAGGCAAACACCCCAGCGTGCTAACCTTTCCATTGCTTGTATGAACGGTGCCCCAGCGCACCACTAGACACACCATGCTTCTAGTCAAGTGCACAGATCTATGATCATAAGGTAGAGAGCTCTACAGCTCTCTGCGGCTAACTCCACAGACCCATCTTCCTTCACCTCACCGCAAATTGCAGAGCTCCTCAGCAGTCCATCGCGCCTCCTCCCTCATGCATGTGCACAGATGTGCGGAACCTCTCATGTTCTCCACAATGAATGAACGATGTTGTGGCCAGTGTTGAATTGGGACCTCAAAGCAAGTGACTTGTGAACAATGACATTATGTATACTGGTAGTTGTATCATCATCGTATTTGTCCACCTTACAATGTACTCAGTAAAACCATCCATATAAATGTATGTATAATTGAATAATATTTCCTCTGTCCGGAAATAATTGTCCTAGTTTTTGGCATTTGTCAACTTAACATTTGTTTTGACCAAAAAAAGTTGTCTCTATATTCAAAAAATGGTTTATTTCTAAGTTAATAGTAGTATGTAGTTTTTGTGCCACTCTCATTGTATGTCCCATTTGAAGTGGACATGGCTCACATTTGAAGCATAAGACATAGGACTAAAGTTAAGGAAAGAAAAATGCCAAACACTAGGACAGATATTTCTGAATTGAAGGAGTAATAATAATAATAATAGTAACGCTGGTTTAGGAGACCATCGTGAATGGGGATTTTGTTGGAAGTAGTTCGTCTATTTGTGCTTCAATGGCATGGGTAGCAAGGTTTACCCTTGGTGCCTCTTTCAGAGATAGAAGTATAGTTGAAGATTGTATCAACTTGTTAAAACCCACCCACTTTCTTTGCCATTGGGTTAAGGTGGACATGTCCATTACCACCCAATTCCACTCTTGTGTAATTGGTAGCATACATTCAAGTACACAAATGTACACCACTAGTACATGAAGGCAAAATTATTAAATAGGTGATAATGGGTATGTCTACTTTACATGCTAACATGGAATGCACTTGATATTAACCCATTGATGTACTTGCGTCCATATAATGGACGATGAACAGATTGTAAGCCTTCTCTTCACTACATCTTGTACAATTTTTCATCTATCCAAATTTTCCTTGGTTCTTGTGCTAGTTGATTACCATTTGTACGGTATGGATCTTCAAAATAAGATATTGTGAATCTTTTTTAAATGACAAAATTGGTTCATGTCAAGTTTCATTCTTAGTTTAAAAAATGAGACTTAACAATGATTTTCCAAAATAAGTAGAATCAAACCCAAACCACCTAATACGGTCTCTTCCAACTTCTCACACTATACTCCAACTTAAAGGAGTGACCATCCAACATACAACTCCACATATAATTATACTAACCCAATCAAAATGCTAATTCTCTAGTTTTTCTTTTTGTTCCTTGTTACTTGTCACTTTTGTCGCCATTGAGACTACCCTCAAAAGAGAGTTTCAAGGATAGCATGCGCCATCTTGGTCCTGGTGGCCAAACTGGTAGCACTTCTCCCAACACACTCTTCATTCACGTTGACCCTTCGGGCCATAATTCCTCTCTTGCTTCTTACAAAGTAGGGAAAATATAATCTTCTAATAATAAATAAGATATAAAGGGACCTTATCTTCCTCCTGAGATTTAAGTATCCTCACTATTCTTGTTCAATTGTGTTCAAATAATTTTATGATTCTAATGTCATTCGATAAAATATAACAATTGATCAAGAGTTTAAAATAAATTCCACATACCATGTCATTTGCTACATCGGATGAGAATAAAGAATTGTTCCCTTGGTACAAATTTTTAAGATATATTTGAAATCTTAACATTATGAGTTTTATATATTTCTCATGTCTGTTAATGTACCATAACCCCTAAGCGTTCCTAGCTTTTTCGGCCTTAAAAGCATCATTTCTCTTGAACAGTTATAGGTTTAAATGTAAGTGAGATATAGACATTTTAACCATACAATCTTGTAGTATATGTGTTGTAGATGATGTGAATCAATTTTGAAGTCATTTGGCCACATATATTGCAAGATTGTAATGTTTTAGTGTTGAAAAAGAATGCTGAATTTTTACCCTAAACACATTATATTTAGAGGTGAAATTCAATTTCTAAACCTACTCAAATGAAAAAACTTTAAACTATAAAGTGGTTCAAAATCATCATATTAACACATTGGTATAATTTTTAAAATAAATATCTTCAAAAATGTGTCCGAAAATGGCTTTGAAACGACAGATAGTAGCCCAAAAAGTGACCTATTAGATTCAAAAAGCAAAAACTATCCAAAATTGCCCAGTGGACTAAAACGATTCCCAAACATTCAAAACAACTTGAATTGACATTAAATTGTTATCATAATAACTAAACTTCAAGAAAATCCAGCCCAATTTTATTTTTTATAGCAAATGAACATTGGATGAAGGAGAAACAAGCCTCCGAAATTGCAACCATCAAAATGCACTTTGGTGAACTCAAATTGAACCCCGTGCACTGAGATGATTCCCAAAAATTCATTACATCTTGGATCTGAAATTTTTATCACACAAACTAAACTATACTCCTTGTTGATATTGCCACCCACACTAACTATTTACTTCAAGCTATAACTTTTTACACAACATGAATGTTTTTACCAAGAGAAAAGATATTGAAACTATACATGTAGAAGGAACTCTGTAAACATAGTTGGTAAAAAATTTCACGTTGCATAAAAAATTATATCCTTTTTAAATCAATAACTATAGGTGACACTATTAGCAAAGAAAAATTTATTGAAATTGGACATTGGATGCAAAGATAGAAGTCTTCAAAGTTTTTTCTCCAAAAAACGTCCAAAATATGGACGTCTGATCTATTAGGGGTTAAAAAGAAGAATGTAGTTTCTATAATTGATGTCATTTTATTGTCAATCTTTGTATAGGATTTTAAACAAACACACATTTTGATTTTATCATAACAATTTTAGAAAAAATTGGAGTTTTTGTTTAAAAATCTCTTCAAAGTATTTCAAAGTTTATGAGGGGCCTAATTATTGAAGAATTCGCAATTCCTCTTTTCTACCAAATTATGACTCATAAGAACATAAATCTTCCTATTATGAAATTAAGAACCTCTATTGATCATAAACTAATGAAATTTCTAAAGACCTTTAGGTTGTGCAAGTATTCAAACTATAAGGATACAATGGTTTGGCACCTAAATGTAGTGGTGAAATGCTTAGAAAATATAAAATATCTTAGATTAAATATTTTTTTCAACATATATATTTTGAATTGCATATAGTCATTTTTTACTTTCTTTGTTCCATAAAATTCTTTTCTTAAAAATAAGTATAATGGAAAGGTCTAGTTGGTCACATTTGAATTAAATTGTATTCATAGAAAGTTGTACATAGCATAGAATTCAAATAAAGGGTGTTAATTTATCCATGGAACAATTATGTTACTTAGTAAGAGTTATTTTTTCCAATTTGTATTATGAAAGAATCAAAATTTCAAAAAAGATTGAAACTAAGGAATATCATTTATCCATTACACTTGCATGACAACAGACTTGCCCTTTGTAATTAGATAAATACCGGAAAGTATCAATCTTTTTCTGCACATCCATGATTCAAAATTCAAGCATGGAAATTTTATGTTGCACCGATTATTGCCATTACTGTGAGTTACTGAATTAGTATGAGACTTTTCACCAATCCTCACACTAATTTCAGTACATACATCTCAAATGTACATTATTGTAAGAATTCTCAAATACTCTCAATTACTAGAACTCACACTTTTTGTTCTTATACCACAATTAGTATGAGAATGTTGAATTATTGTGACTCACACTTTTGTTCTAATACCACAATTAGTGCGGAAATGCTGAATTACAGTGACTCACACTTTTGTTCTAATACTGCAATTAATGTGAGAATGTTGAATTACTGTGACTCACACTTTTGTTCTAATATCACAATTAGTGCGAGAATGTTGAATTACAACGACTCACACTTTTGTTCTAATACCACAATTAATGTGAGAATGTTGAATTACTGTGGCCCACACTTTTGTTCTAATACCACAATTAGTGTAAGAATGCTGAATTACTGTGACTCACAGTAATGGCAATAATCGGTGTACCGATTTCATGTTCAACATTTTTTTTAATTCTATAGTATAAAGCTCTCCATGATCAACAACAGCTTGGTAGTGTGCGAGCCACCATTTGAGACTAAGGTAGGGACACCCATTCCTGTGACTTTAAGCTGATTATCATACTTCTGAATGAGCAGTATGAAAAGCGATTATACCAGGGGAAAGGCAATTAGATATTAATGTAGAATGTATCGACGAAGTCATGTTATTCTAAAATTTGTATACGTTCTCGATAATCAAAGCCAAAAATTGGTTTGCACATTTGACTGTGTCTAAATGGCCCTGATTCCGTGACTTGAAGAAACGCTTGTGACTTGGAGAAACACCCTAAATATGTTCTCAAGCCACAACCACCCATGATCAGAAACACTCGGATTCAGGTGTCCTGTATGTAGACGGGAATAGGTGCAGTCACGGGAATGGGTGTCCCTACCTTAATCCAGTCACCAAATTGTGGAGAATGCAAGACGCTAATTCTGCTCTAGCCAGGTGCTCACTTATCAGAGTAGATAAAGTTTGGCCCAGACCGTAATGGTACATGTCCTAGGATCCATTGAGGATGAACGTGCATTTTCATCACTGAGCTTTTAGGCTTGCTGCTAATCGCTTAATCCCCGAACGTACCAGGGCGTCCCTGGAATTGACGATTTGAGAAAAATCATCATAAAGTACTATTTAGAAGAATATTTTGGAATTGATATACAAATGAAAGTTCTAGATTTTGAATTTTAGGTTCCATCCGTATTGTTCCATTCACCAATACTACCACCAATATTTAATTGTAAAAATTGAAAGTTAAAATTAAGAATTCCTTCTAAATTCGATTAAAAACAAAATTTTAATATTTTTTGAGTAAAATTTGTTGGAATGGATTTGAAATGAGATACTCTTAACGTGGTGATTCTTTGAAATTTTCGTGTTCCTTAAATCTATGACCTCACTTTTGCAAGGCCACTTTTGATCTACAGTCAATGCAATTTTGGCTTGGTCAACAACTTGACATACTTCTGCATTTGTAATTTTAGAAAAATATGTACTCTAGTATCACCAAATTCAACCATTGGATAGGACAACAATTTGGTGAAGTATCTCCAAAAAACTGGATGACTTTCATCTAAGCATTGATGAGAACGTAGGCTGAGTTTGAATATGTTAGTCATCCAGAAATTGGACACTATGACGTTTAGGGGGTTAAGGTCTTGTGCTTGGAATGCATGCCCATAGTGTAGTAGATGAAGCTATGTGTCTAATTCTTAGTAGATGAAGCTATGTGTCTACTACAAATCATGAATTTTTCCTAAATTTTGGTGAAAATTTGAAATTACTATGATTTTTTGATGTGATTGCAAAGATAATTCTTATCAATTACAAAATGTACACAAGAATTCCAGTTTTTTTTTCCAAAGGTGTAAATTACAATGAAGAACATCATAGTAAATGAAAATCATCCATGTATTTAATATTATAAATGTTTGCTACACCATGGTAATACCCACCGAACTTGTAACTTCAATAAAACTCTCAATTTTCAGAGTTTTTCAAAAATTCAAAGTGGAATAGAAACTAGACTTCGTAAGCTTCATTTTGTTAGTTAAGCTCAAATGCAATAAAACTCATTTTCATGGCCTAAATTTAGTTTAAGTAGGAAAAAACATAAAAACTCAAAATATAGTACATGGTGAACATTTTTTATGACGTTTTCACGACATTGTTTGGAATAATAAAAAGATTATCACCACCACGAGTGATTCATCAACTCCATAAATTGCACAAGGGGCTAAGGAAGCGCCACAAAAATCCTTGGATGAAATATTGTCTCCTATAACCACTCAACAAAGGTTCTATCTATCCAAACACCTCAAAATGGCGCCTCTGGCGTTATTGGGTTAACCCTTAAATGTCAAAGTAAGCCCCATGGGCTTATTTATAAGAGAATAATGGAGAAAATGTGGATTTTCTCAATCAAATTTGAAATGGATTAGTGCTTTGGAAAGGTGATAGAAAAGAGAGGCTAAATTTAGCAAATTACGCTTAACTTAACAACTGTGGAACAATCCACAATCAAATGAAGGAATCGAGGGAATGGGGAGCTATAACCGGGCAGCAGTTGTGATGAGAGTCAAAACATTTTTTAATTAAAAAAACAGCAAAAACATTGGCCAACAGCGCTTGTTGGCTAACGCAGAAGGCAGGCTGCCATTTATTTATTTATTTATAAAATTATAAAATTTATTTATTTATTTATTTCTAGCTGCTGTAGACTTTTGGAGATGCTCCTCGAGCTGCCCTCCAAGACCCTCTTGACATTTAAGGGTTAAGAAGTCACAACATTATTTTGCTCTCTTTTTATGCGGTATTTCACAATCAAACGAGATTCCTTACTAGAATTTGCAGTGAAATTTTGATTTATGTCAAATTATATTGTAAGTTAGTCAATCTCTTGTCATAATGTAGCCATGTCGTACTCTTGGCATTGGCATTAGTTCCTCAATGGCATGGAATACAAGGAGCTTACTTAACCCCTAAACGCCGCCGAGACCAAAAATTGGCTTAGGAATGAAGCTGACTATTCAATTCCAACTGCTACGTGGATATATTCCATCCAATTCTTTATGTGAAGGACTTTGCTTGGTGATGGCACTCCTTCAAGTTGATTTCAAATCATTCAAGCTATTTTTAGATTTTACATGGGGTCCCAACTACAAAAAGAGTCGTAAAAATGGTTCACCGTGTAGTGTATTTTGAATTTTTTTGCTTGTTTTACTTAAACTAAATTTAGGCCATGAAAATGAGTTCCATTGCATTTGAGCTTACTTAACAAAATGAAGCTTGCCAAGTCTAGTTTCTACTCCACTTTTAATTTTTGGAAAAAATTGAAAATTGAGCGTTTTATTGTAGTTACAAGTTCAGTAGGTATCACCAAGGTGTAGCAAAATTTTCTAAATTTAGATACACGGATGATTTTCATTAACTAAACTTTTCTTCATTGTAATTTACACCTTAGGTAAAAAAATCGAAATTTTCTAGTACATTTTGTAATTGATATAGATCTTCTTTACAATCACTTCATAAAACCATAGTAATTTCAAATTTTCACCAAAATTTACGAAAAATTCATGATTTGTCGTAGACATGTGGCTTCATCTACTAAAAATATATATTTGAATTCTTGTATTATTTTTAGTAGCAAAATGTGAGTGTGACAAATAAAGCATGATTCCATGGTCATAGGCCCAACCTTTAGGGGTTAAAGTTTTGACAGCAAGGTTTACTTAACCCCTGAACGTCAAAGCGTCCAGAAAGTGGACAACTAACAGATTCAAACCCTTCTCACGTTCTCAACAATGCTTGAATGAAAGTCATCCAATTTTTTGGAGATTCTTCACCAAGTTGTTGTCCTATCTAACGGTTGGATTTAGTCATACTTGATTACATATTTTTCTAAAATTACAAATGTAGAAGTATGTCAAGTCGTTGACCAAGCCAAAATTGCATTGACTGTAGTTCAAAAGTGGCCTTGCAAAAATGAGGTCATAGATTTTAAAAACACAAAAAATTCAAAGAATCACCATGTTTAGGAGTATCTCATTTTAAATTCATTCCAACAAATTTTACTCAAAAAATACTAAAATTTTGTTTGTAATCGTATTTAGAAGGAATTTTTAATTTTAACTTTCAAATTTTATAATTAAATATTGGTGATAGTATTAGTGAATCGAACCGAAGAGATGGAATCTAAAATTCAAAATCTAAAACTTTCATTTGTATATCAATTCCAAAATATTCTTCTAAACAATAGTTTATGATGATTTTTCTCAAATTGTCAATTCCAAGGACACCCTGGTACGTTTAGGGGTTAACCCCTAACCGCCCAACCATGCATATTTTGCATGATGTACGGATTTGAAGTTCGTTTTCTCATCCATAATGCAGTTTTTGCAGTGTGGATTTTTTATTGAAACTTTCATGGGAAGTTATCTCCGTGCATGTGTGATCCGATTAGAACGGGGATGATTTATGAAATTTTTATGCCTCATTTCATGTTGTAGTGTTCCACCCAAAATTTCGAAGATTTTAGTCTAAAAGTGCTCTTGAAAAAGTCAACTACTAAAATTAAACAACCAAAAAATCTCCAAAAATCACTACACTTAGAGTATTACATTTCAACCCATCACAAAAAAATTCATTATTAGATTGTCAATATCTTATTCGTAATTAATCATATTACAAAAGAGTGTGAAATTTTAAGTTTGAAATTGAATACACAATTATTGGTGATAGCAATCGCAAATCTAACTGTACAGATAGAATCTAAAATGCATAATGTACAACTTTTATTCATTCATCAACTTGAAAATATCCCTCTTAGTTGCATTTTATAATGCATCTTTGGAAAACTGCCAAATTTGAAAAGGGTGAGAACGTTTAGGGGTTAAGGAGCTTGACAATGTATGGACTCTGTAGCAAATGATGGGCATGATTATTCTGTATTTGAATTACCGGTATTGGCCTATTCTTCTTTTTGCCCTGTGATGGCCCATTCACATACACCAATGTTGCCGCATGCATGCATGCGTCAAGTAATTTTGAGGGAATCTATTGTCAACCAAGAAATAGAAAATACGCAATTAGAAATTACTCTTAACGCATGATAAAAAGGAACGCAACACAAAAAAGGAGCATGGCTCTACTTGCGGCACCGTAATGCAGTTGCATAGTGCTTGTACAGTAGTTGCAGCAAGAAAAGACAAGGCTTTAATATTTTTTGTTTCTCGGTTTTGCCTTCCTCCATTTCGGGAACGCAGATGCAACTGCAGCAGGGGCTTGGTGTGAATGGGCCATGAGGCAGACGCACCATCTGCACGATAGTAGCTTCATGGAAGCTTCATCCAAGCCCCCTTTGTGCTTAACCCTTAACCCCTAGCTGCCTGAGCGTCCTTTTTTTGGGATGATGTACAAATTTCATCCATTTTTTCTCATCCGTCATGCACTTTTGCAGTGTGGATTTTTTACTATAAATTCTATGGGAAGTTAGCTTCATGCATGTGTGATTTGATTAGAAAGGGGATGATTTGTGAAATTTCTATGCCTCATTTCATGTTGTAGTGATTCACCCAAAATTTCGAAGATTTCAGTGTAAAAGTGTTCTTAAAAAAGTCAACTCATAAAATTAAGCAACCAAAAAATCTCCAAAAATCACTACACTTAAAGTATTGCATGTGCACCAATCACAACAAATTTCATCCCCAGATTGTCAATATCTTATTCATAATCGAATTACAAAAGAATTTTGAATTTTGAATTTTGAGTTTCAAATTTTATACAAAAATATTGGTGATACCAATCATAGAGCTAACCGTATGGATAGAATCTGAAATTCACAATGTACAAATTTTATTTATAAAACAAGTTCAAAATATCCCTTTTAGTTGCATTTTATAATGCATCTTTGCAAAATTGCCGAATTTGGAGAGGATTCTAGGCATTTAGGGGTTAAACCTCAAAGCAATCCCTATGGGCTTTTTATGACAGAGTAATCTAGAAAAAAAGTAGTTTTCCTCAACCAAAACAAGGGAAGATTGGTGCATTGGAAAGCTACTAAAAAAGTGAGTTCAATTCTCGACTTGCGCTTGATTTGGGAGATTGTGGAATCATCCACAAGCAATCAAAGTAATCGACTTGAACAGGAGTTGAGGTTGGGCAAGTGAAGCCGTTTTTGAAAAAGTGCCATAGTGCAACAGTGCCGCAGCAGTGGCTGGCCAATAGAGCCGGTTTTTTTTCTTCTTCTTCCAAAAATTTAGATGCCTTCCAGGCTACTCGCCCAGGCCTTCTAGATGTTTAAGGGTTAAAGCACCCATAAGAACCTCTGTTAGTGAATTCGAGGTTGCTCCATCTGCAGAACAACAAATGAATGTATCCATTAGTGCATAGTAGACAAAATTCCCATCCCTTTCATACATCATGTATGCAAGTGTTACAGACATAAGGTTCTTTAGCCCTTGCAAGGGTTCACCCTTTTGCTCTCATAATTGCATGAAAAATAAAATATTCAAAACATGTGATTCTTGAGGCAAAGATACTATAGACTCCCAACTCTTCACCATTATTCTCTAACTAAAGAATTACATGACATGTTCAATATTCTAAAATCCACCACAACGATTCTTATTCCTAGGTACAACTTACAAAGGCTAAAGAACCTTATAGAGTAACAAAGCATTATACCCGACTTGCCAAAGTTTATTATAAAATAACAGAATGATAGATGGAAAACAACTCGATTCAGAACACATAATAGCAACTTTACGTAATATACCAACTCAATATATAAAATGTGCACAGGTAGGTTAGAGAATCACATGATTCAAGTGAACGACCATCGTATACAAGTGAAATTTTGCAACAAATTTATAATATTCACTACTAGTAGAAAAGGTGCTTGTGCCGAGGCAATATTGCCTAGTTTGAGGCAAGTGCTACCCATTTGCCTAAGCATCTCTCTTGGCGCAGACACCTTTTCTACTAGTGATTTTGCTTCAATCTGAAGTAATTAGATAGTTATGGGACATAGGGAGTAAATTATGAGAGGCTTTGTCCTTGTGACAAACATGTTATAGAATGAGGTCACTTTTTAAATAAGGACCTACTCAAACTTCCTCACATTCACAATAGATGTATAGTGGATGGCCCATAAACCAATACTTTAAGCTTTTCACACAAATCTAATATTTGTATAGAATTTGAAGCTTTCAATGCACACCTGGTTGAAGATATTGTTGGTTTATAGTACATGTCGGTTATTGGGTCATTCACCTTAGCATTTGTGAATGCAAGTCCTCCACCCTTGGGTCCAAAGCCAATAACTGATACATCTTTTATGAACCACTCTTCACATGAATCCACCATTGACATTCAATTGGTATGTGTCTCCAATGAGGTAATTGACTATGGTATGATTGCTGCAGTTCACACACAAGCAAACTGACTTGAGTCTTGAGTGGTCTAGTGCACATTTGAACTACCCATCCCTTTCAACGCGATTCACAAGTCCTACACAATGATGTATTGCATTCAGTCTGTCAGCAGCTTGTATGTATACTCTCAGACAGTGGTGGTGGACCTTTTAGAAAATGTGCAAGTGACTCTACCTCTGACTAACTTACTTTTTGACATTGGAAAAATAAAGAAAATAGGGGCCCACACTTTTAAAATAAGTGCATTGATAAAACTTTATTCAATTATAAAGGGAGGAAGTATTGCATCAACATGCTCAGTTCATATACACTGAAGCAAAAAAGTTGAAGTAGAAATGTTTTATAGCAATTCTAGGACTTCATACTTTCATAACATTCTTAAGTCCTAGTCTTTGTATCCCTTCTAAAGATTTCAAGATTTTCTCTGATGCTCTTGGATGCTCTTGAATGCTCTTTGTTATCACATCTTAAGTATGTCTTACTTGCTTGACTCCTACTAAATTCCCTCGTATAATAGCAAGTATCATGTTCCAAAGAAAGGTATTATATCACTAAAAAACCAACCAAGCATTTGGCGGTGCAATACCCTACTGCTTAAAAATGTTGTGTTGCTACACTGATGACAAAACCTTCTATCACCTATAGCCCTATGCATGATCAATGTGTGAATCTTCTCATCACCGACGAGCCCATTGATGATATTGTCCTATCACCTATGGCCCCATGCATGATCAAAGTGTGATTCAACTTCTCATCACCCATGAGCCTATGGATGATACTATCCCAGGCTTCCAACCTACAGTAGAGAAAGTCTGAACCCTCAACAAGGATCTCAAAGGAGGAGATACAAAGGGGTATCACATATTTATTGTCTTTGCCCCGCTAGGAGAGAGACTACGAAAACACTTTGTTTTCAAGGAGTTACATAGTTGAGTAGTATAAACAAGCTGTAAAAGTAAATCTAAGGCATGAATTAGTCATGCTCAGCAGTTCATCTATGATGGGCATGCTCTCACTAATCTAAAGCATGCTCTTACTGTTAATTAAGAGTAGGGTGAACACCATGCACCCTCGCATGCACCACTGATCACTATCCTACTACCAATGCTAATAACAAGTTCAATGATTATCCACTAAAATATTAATCATTTTTGAATATATGTTTTAATCATATGTCAAACTTCTAAATTTTCCTTAGATTTTCTATCCTTCGAATTTTTAATTTATCAACCTTATTATGTAAATTTTGCAATGTTTTCAATATTATTACTATCTAAGAAGGAATTGGTTCTTTTCAATGAGCTTACCTTGGATAATCTTTGAATGAACATTGAGAGTTTTTACAATTGTAACCAATGGTCATGAGTTTGACTTTCTAGTTACTTTTACTAGCACAAAGTGGCACAAAGTGGTATGATAGATCAACTTTTCAAGAGTCCTAAAAAAAGATTGATCAAATGCTTGAAATAAAAGTAAACAATATAGAATCTTTATATGTCGTTAAATGGACAATATTGATATATGGTTACTTGAATTTTAATTCAAAAAAATCTAATGGGATTTTTATACTAGTGACTATGCGTTGGGATATAACCCCAAAATTTCTATAATTTCATTCCACCAAAAATCACTTCAAAAATGACATTTTTTGTGAAAAGAGTGAAAATGAAAATAATCTATAAATTTCATTCACAATAGTAGGATCTTGCACTAATCTATTACAAAAATGTGTGAATTTAAAAAAAATCCTCACCTTGTAGATTGCAAAATTTTAGCATTTGAAGTGAAGAGAAATGAGACAAATTTGATTTCTAATTGTAAATATTTCCACATATATATATATATATATATATATATATATATATATATTTGATTGGTATGAAGTTTAGTTTCTATTGTCTTTTGTAGATTTCAGCATCAGTTGCTTTAAATGGAAGCATTTAAGATAAAAAGCGAACGTGACACAAAATTATGATTACAAGTTTGAACAATGAATTTTATAGGGTTGAAGATTGCTAACTCTTTTATTATGCACTGTTTGAAGTTTTTACTATAAATTGAAGGGGATTGACAACATCAACCTCTTTTATGTGCAATTTTGTAAATTTTAATTTGAAAAAATTGATGTCCACATTGCCCGGGCACTTTAATTAAGAACATTTCTTTTCTAAGAATATAAAATATATATCAAATTTGAAAGATGATTGATTTATTGACAATCAATTCCATTAGGATTACATCTTTTTGTCCACACCTTTATGTTTGTATCATACTGGTCTAACCCTTTAACGTGCCAGCGTCCGCTATGTGGACGACGCACAGATTGAAACTGCTAGATTCTCATCCAAATTGGACAGTTTTCATCCACCACAATTTCTCTTGGTTCTTGAGCAAGTTGACTATCCTTTGTACAGTTTGGATCTTCAAAATAGGTTAGTATGATTTTTAGAGAAACAACAGAATTGGTTTATGTCAAGTTTCATTCTTAGTTCAAAAAGTGAGACCTTAAATATGATTTTCCAATATAAATAAAATCAAATAATGGAAACCATACCATCTCACAGTCCATGTTATTCCAACTTCATTACCATTTTTTTAAATGTGCTAATTTGGGATTTTAAATTGAATTTTAAGAGAATACCTTGCAAAATTAATTTAAAAATATTAAATAAAAATAGAATAAATCCAACCGTACAAATGTGGTCTCCACATTGACATTTAGAACTTTGCTTTGACCATCAATTTCATTTTTGGTTTTCATCAAACATTTTATAATGCTTTTTTGAAAACATTGTTGAATCGGGACGTTAAAGGGTTAAAAAGGTACTCTTTAGGGTTTTGTTTGTGGGTTTAACAACATTACAATAGGAGCTAACATTGGTAATTGGGAGTTTACAATTTGATCTATATGGAATTTGGTAAGCTTTAACCCTTAAAGATCCAAAGTATCATTTTCGATCAGTATATATACCAATATTTGATTGTATTTGGCATGGTTCCACTCCTCCTATGAATTCAAGATCAAAAGTGAAGTTAAAATTCATATCGATATGATTTTAATGAGCTATTGGGATCTCAATTTGGAACTTTCTATTTACAACAAATGTCAAATATACGCCAACGTATCTACTATTCCCATCAACCTATTAATTGGTAAAGGTACATTTACCATGAACATTATTAAGTCCTATTAGAACATGTGTTGGTTATGTACTTTGAGTTTGTTGTTAATTGTCAACTTGTAGGCAATATACCCGTAATAGTTGTCCTAGCCCTTATGGTTGTAGCCACCGCAATAGTCCACTAGGTTGTTGACTATGTGCGTGTATGCTTGATGTGAATGATATAACTGACACTTGGACTGATTTTACATGAACTCGGGGAAGAGGCTCTTGATTCATATCTTGATCATACCTCTACAGTTGGATGGAGAGCTCCAATTCTGGTTAACTCCTAAACATCACAACGTTTAGTTTTTGGTCAACTAACATGTTCAAACTCACCCTACGTTCTCATCAATGCTTGGATGAAAGTCATCCATTTTTTTGGAGATACTTCACCAAGTTGTTGTCCTATCCAATGGTTGGATTTGGTGATACTAGAGTATATATTTTTTAAATTACAAATGTAGAAGTATGTCAAGTTGTTGACCAAGTTTAAATTACATTGACTGTAGTTCAAAAGTGTCCTTGCAAAAATGAGGTCATAGATTTAAGAAACACAAAAATTTCAAAGAATCACCATGTTGAAGAGTATCTCATTTCAAATTCATTCCAACAAATTTTGCTAAAAAAATATTAAAATTTTGTTTGTAATCGAATTTAGAAGGAATTTTTAATTTTAACTTTCAAAATTGATAATTAAATATTGGTGATAGTATTAGTGAATCAAACCGTATAGATGGAATCTAAAATTCAAAATCTAGAACTTTCATTTGTATATCAATTCCAAAATATTCTTCTAAATAGTACTTTATGATGATTTTTCTCAAATTGTCAATTCCAGGGACAACCTGGTATGTTTAGGGGTTAAAAAACAAACCCTTCATATGAATTTCATTATCTTGCACACTTATCCTTTTTTAGGTTTTCAATGCTTATTAAATATCGTGGAATGGAAGGATTTTAATTTTAAAATATAACTTCGTAATTATTCAACATTTAGTCACATGAGACTATGTAAAAGTTTGACTAATGAAATTCTAATTATCTACAATTTTTTGACACTGCATTTAGTTGAAACACGACATTGTATTTTATGCTAATGTGGTTGTAGCGGGGCACTGGCCCAAAAGTAGACCGAGCCAGAAATATCATTATGTAGATATCGCTTATACCTCTAAACTTTCAAAATATCATACATCCATCATTTACGAGAAATTAATTAAAATTTTCCAAAGTCCATTTTTCCAAAAAATCCATCCCTTTAGATTACTTTATTCAATCATCAGTACCATAAGATCACCCAAAAACAACTTTTATAGCATCATACGTTAACAATCAATTATATTACAAGAGGGTTTGTCCTTTTTTAGTAGAGTTACAAATTTTCAAAAAGTTCTATAGTTTATTCATACCAAGGTGTTTAAATCAATTTCACATAGCAACAACCCATGTACATAAGAATCTAATAATTTTTTCCACTTTACTGTAGATGGAAGGTAGGGATCCATTATCATGGAATTTTATTTCTCACAAATTGGAAAACCACCAATTTACAGTACTTGTCATTCATAAGAAATGAAATATTAATAATCTAAGTGTTTTTCCATATAATACATTAGAGTGGAACATTACCTTTAGTTATTAAAATGTAGTATACGACTCTAATACTTCAAAATTGAAAACTTATCCACATCTTATGTGTACAATATCCAAATATGCATTGAAATTTTCTCAAAAAAATCATTCTAATAATGAAAACCTTTCATATAAACTTTTAAAACTACAAGATTGCACTTATTCATTAATAAACTGACTCCATCATGAGTTTTCAAATAAATCCATCTTGCATGCATTATTTTCTATTGGTTCAATGACTTTAACAATAGTTGCATTTTATCTTAGAACATTTCTACCCTTTCACCCTAAAACTACATGCACTAAAATTCCAATCTATATTTGAAAAGGCCTTCAATCAAAAGTTTCCCACCCTCTTACACCAATTGTAATTTTTAAATAGTCAAAGGACCATACACAATGAGTGTAGGATCAATATATTCAACTAAACGTAGATTCAAAGGGCTATTGCTTAACAAGGAAGGATTGGGGGGCTATTTGAAAGGGCTCTAAACATGTTTCATCCAATTTGATGGTGTGCCATACCCTTTCAATGCAGGGGTGGAGATGCTCTTAGTTGTAAAATGAACTTAAAAATTTTGAGCAAGAGGTGGTGTAGCATTTGAGGTCCCAAGTGTGAACCACCATGGATGAACAATGGATACATTAGTCCTAAACACTCAATTGTTGTACAAAAGTGTTCATGCAAAATGTGTTTTTCTTGAATTACCATAGCTTAGTCCTTTTTCTACAAGACTATTACTCCTGTTATTACTGCATAGACATCATTCTTCAATAATGAGGGATGACGCACTCAACACCTTCAATTCAAAATTTTCCTTGTAGAAAAGGGACCACATTAAACCAACTCAAGAACGCGTTGAACCCCATGGTCTTTTTGTTATATTTTAGAATTTCACCTTGAATTCTTTAATAGGTATTACTTCACAGTGTAAGTAGCCCCCTCAAACGATACGTAATTTTTTTGTGAACAAGTAGTGCCGTTGAACTGAAGCTGCACTTTTGGTGAATCATATCTCGCTTGTAACTGCATGTTTGACCACGTAACTGGTTCTCTTTGAAGCACTTAGAATGTTGTCCCACAGTCATGCATGCAGATGGAAGTCCATTGAAACAAACTTGATTCTTTTGGCCACTGTTGAGGGAGGCTGCTGTATCAGTGTCCGAAAGTTTTTGGGCAGAGTCGGTCAAGATCTTAGTGATTCTAAATCCAACCGGTTACATGTTGTCATCTTTCAGTTTTGCTTTATTCATTTGAGGTATATTCTATTGACTCTTCTAAAATGATCGGTAATTCTTCTGAAGTCTCGAACTTCAACCGGTCATTTCTCAAATTCAACCGGTTCATCTGTAACTAGCCACCGGTTCTCCCCGAGCCCTGTCAGCTGTACAACCTTTAACGGATAACTCAACCAGTTTCCAACCTTCAGCTTGAGCTGTTGATGTGTCATCTCCCCTTCGGTCCAGAATGCAATGGCAACACAATTCCCAATTGGCAGTAGAGAATGTAGACACAGAGTTACAGACGACTGGAATATTATCAGACAAACCATACGGAAGCCAAGCAAAACAAAGGACCAAGTCAACAGGTGAACCAAAATCCGGCCATCCAAACAACCACCCAACACACATGCCAAAAAAGCTAAAAAACACTAGTAGGAAATGTGTCATTTTTCACTTACTATAATTGAAAAAAGAACGAAACTGTTCCAGGCACATGGGTTGTGTCAATGTTGGTGTTGGCCCATTCACACCAATAAGCTCTAGCACTTGCGTTGCGTTCTTGGAATGTTGCAAGATAAATTTCAAAAACAACATACAAATTTTCATATGGTGTCGGAGCCTTGTCTCCTGCTTTTGGCCAACGCATGTGCGTTGGTGGAGCGTAAATTTCTTGTAGTTGGAGCACCTTCTTGCATGCCTCAGGTTAAATAAATTTTACAAGAGCACACTGTACTACTAAAAACTTACTTGACGAACGCAGATTCTTTGCCACATTGGGTGATTGGTGTGAATGGGCCATGAGTGGTTTTGGTCACAAGATAACAAAAATATAAGCATATTAATATTCAAGCACTGTTCACTGTTCTCACAAAGGGAGGAATGAAAAGCAATAGGTCTACTACTAGTGAAAACACTCGTCCTGTCCTACCATGACTTGTCAAACATAAACACAGACCGAGGCCAAACACTAATAATTCACATCAGATGCAACGTTTCACAGCAATAGCATAACAACATAGAATGAGATGCATTTGCAATCCCTTTTAAAAAATACACACTATTATCTTTTGCCTAGATTTTTGGGCATGGCCAAGGCGTTGAGAGTCACACAAACATGCCATGCCGGCTCCATTTTTGCTGTCTCCCTGTTGTGTGGAAAATTGCCTCATGCTGCTTGCATTCCCAGCAGCCTCCCATGCCCTCCGCCACTGCATGTCTGCAGATTCCACGATCGAACCCGAACGTCGCCATCATTATTGCGAACGAATCATGGTTCTCGTTACCACAATACCACCGGACGAACGCCACCGACCAGCCTTCCTTTCGCGGACGTCGGCGACGGCCGCCTTTTTCGTTCGTTCGTTGTCGTTCGGCTCTGTCCCTGTCACGCCGGTCTTCGCTTGGCTTCTTCGGAGAATTGGAGTGCTGGTCCGGCTCCGACTCCATCGCCATCGCCAGCCATTGCCATTGCGAAGCCCGGTCCAAGTCAGTTCCCGGATTCCCAGGCCGGTTTTCTTTATTATGTTTGCGGCGGTGGACTTTATTATTGTGATTATTTTTTTCTTCTGGCATTTGGTGTGAATATACTGGCGAGCTCGCGATTGTGTTAGGGTTCGGTACCATGGCGAGCTAGGCGCTGTTTTGTTATTAGTTTTGGTGCACATGGAGTTGCGGCGTTGTTCTTTATGAGTTTGAGCGATGTTTGGCAATCCCGAGAAGCCAGACGTGCAAGGTAGGGTTGCAAATTTCGGAGGATTGAGGATGAAAAAACTAATGTGATGAATTGGCACGCAAGGTTTGAGGTGTTGAAATGGCGGTCTGATTGATTCAGGAAATCAGATTTTTTTAAGGAGCGAAACATGCATATGATCAAGTTGTACTGGATTTTTATTCGTTTGAAGAGTGATTCAATTGAGCGATCAGGATTACAGGTTGTTTAAGAGAGTTGGCAGACTGCAGTAGTTACGCTGGGTGAAGATTGGCATCGAGACTAGTTTTGAATGTAATGTAGTGGCAGGCGAGATTGGCGACTACTCGGTCGCTGGAATTTTTGGCAAAATGTAACGAAAGCTTTGGCCCTGGACATGCAAATGAAGAGATAACTTAACGGCGGGCTTGGACAGAGCATATCTTCCAGCCTGGGGAGTCGGACTGCAGATTCCTGGGCATGCCCTTTGAGGCTGCACTCTGGATTTAGCGGCGTTAGAATTCATTTTGGAATTTCTCGGGAAATTCATTGTCCCTGCCTCTCTTTCTTCAGTTTATAACCTGGAGTGTGGATTTTGCGGGATCGTGCATAGTTGATACAGCCTGTCTCTCCACGCACATGGAGTTCAATTACCTTCAGGTACTGGACGGATGCTTTTGAAATTTTCAGCAATAATCGTGATACATTAACGAGGCAAACTATCAGGCTCATACTGCGATGTCGAGTTCGTATGTTTAGAGCCAATTTAGCAGTTTCGTTTCAAAATTTGGTTTATAGGCTGTGTCTCATGGGCCTAGCACACTTATTTTCATTTTACAGCAATTGTTGATGCGTGTGTATTATCAATGCTTCTCTCGGTTTTAATTTGCAAATGAACTCGGTGTCCACATAAATGTGAGCATGGAAGGCCTATCTTTCTAAAAATTATCCACTTTGGCGTTGCCATTCCTATCCAGTAGAGGTTTTCATAGCATGCAAAATTCTTACAACTTGTAGAGTGGTGTTTGGTTCATCTAGGAATTACTGTATAAAAGTAGGATTTCTTCTTTCATTTTTCAGATAAGAACAATGGAGCTTCTATATAGTGACAATGAGAGTCGTTTTCTATGGTTTATGTCTTGGCTCTAACTCTGTAAATTTCACCATTTCTCGTTTCAGTGAGCATCATGCTACCTCTTGAACTGAACAGGCGTAGCACACAATTGATTGTTGTTAATGTCCTTGTTATTTACAGAGAGTGAAGGTTTACCGGCTAAATGATGAAGGTAGATGGGACGATAAGGGCACAGGTCATGTATCTGTTGAATATCTTGAGGTGAGTTCTTGACGTGTTCATTATCACTTGTTCAAAATACAGGATATATCTAAATTTGATATCTGATACCGTGTGTCCTCAGAAATATCAACGGAATTTTGTCGTTTGAACCCCAGCTTATATAACTGTATTATATAACAATGCAAACTCACCAGTAACTTCCCTTTGTTCTCAGCTTTGTCTGTTTCTTCCTGCTGGTAGATTTTACATTTGGGAGCAGGACAATGAGCCAATGAGCCAATAAGCTAGGAAAATGCAATTGGCTATACCCACTCTTGCCCGGTGGCAAAACTTGAAACCCAGGTGGTCTTGGAATCTGTGTCCAGTGTACTAATATATTGTCTTCGCTGTATATGTGTATTATCTTCTTGGCACAACTTCCTGTTGTTTTCCTTGTGTATCTTCTTAAATAGGGATTGTACCGGTCAATGGTATCAGTTGAACTATAGACTTAGCATTCTGAAAGAATCGTCAATCTCATATTTCTGTACATGGGTCTGGGGTTAATGGCATGCCAGTTAGTCACATGCAGGGCTTACTGGTATTTTTAACGGGAATTTTGTGGATTTCTTTTATAATTCGAAGTGATGAACTTTCAGTGACAATGGTGTCTTGACTGGCTGCAGCGTTCCGATGCAGTAGGCTTAGTAGTCATCGATGAGGAGGACAATCAAACTATTCTTGTTCATCGGATATCAGCGGATGACATCTACAGACGTCAAGAAGGTCTGTGCGTGCTGTTTATATCTCTTAAAAGCTGGTATTTCAATACGAGGGTTCTTGCCCGTGGGTTTTATTGTTATCATCTTAGAGAATCCAGAGACATACCTATGTTTGCTCAAATATTTTCTGAAAATGATTTCCTGAAGTTTTCTTTTATATCCAACTCATTCTACCTTTGCCGCTATATTTGTTATTAGATTAGTACTTTCAAAGAATAATCGAAGAATTTGCAAAGTGATGGACTGCAAAATGATGTCATATGGCTTAGTGTAGGCATCTTCCTGGGTGCTTGTCAGCAGTATTAAGATATAGCTGGTGAGCTAATAATGAATTCTGTTTGGTAGTCGTTAGATTTTTGAGAACATAAATCAATGTGATCATACGTATGTGCCAGATACAATCATATCATGGACGGATCCAGAAGTGGCAACAGATTTGGCTCTCAGTTTTCAAGAGACAATGGGTTGTACTTTCATATGGTTAGTTAACTTTCATAATTTTTCCTTTATTGGGCCTTATGTGTGCTCTTTATCCAAAGTGTGCAAATTGGGGGCTGGTTCTGTTTCCTGAGCAAGCGGAGACTGTTGGGAAATTTGAATAGGAGCTATCTGTGATAATCTGTCGCAAGTTTGCTCAGTGCATGAGGGTTTCTGTTATTTGTGATAGTAAGTCGCACCTTTTGTTTTCAGCTTTGGATGATTATTCGTTGAATTTTGTGTATAGCAAGAGGAAACATGGCTGGATTAATTTTTTTAAAATGTAATGCAGGGACCAGATATGTAGTGTGCAAAGATCGATTCACTTCCCCTCTGTGGCTGGTTAGACCCGTGATTCGGTTCCTGGATGACATGCATCTCGATTTCATGTGCTAAATTAATCTTGATGCTTGTGCTTTGTTGTTGAGTATTTACGGTATTAAAGATGTGATGAACTTGATAGCGTGATAACAATTCACTTCGTTTCATGTCATTTGGAAGAGTTTCTTTTTAAGCTTATCATTTATAGATGTGGTCACAATCTTGTTTGATGGTGAAATAGGAATGGATGGCGCTGATCGTCCAGGTGGTGATGATTTGGAGCAATCTGGAACTTCTCAGGATCATGGTATGCTATTGTCTGTCACTAGGGGTTTTGTAGACATGCAAAGATCTGCATGGTCGCCAATACCGGATTGCCAACATTTTCAATTCCAATTCGAACACGGGATTCATTTCATTGCAGTGAGGTAGTTTAGTTAATTGAAGCAGATAGTTGAAACTGGGCCTTTGTTACAATTCATATAGTCTCGTAGTTATTTGGATTGAGACATATTTTCTTACAGTCATGTCTTGTGAAGGTGGAAGTACCGAAGCCCTTGAGCTCCCGTTGGTTGAGCTTTCCACTCTTCCTCAGATCGCCAAGGTGTACTTTCAAGAAGTTCTTTCATCTGGAAGATGCCTTGCGATTTGATTTTCATTTTAAGTTACAGCATATAGAATTTCATTATCCTTCAATACAAATGATATTATGTATTAAGTATGCTCTACTGAATTCTGCAAAGAAAGAGGGAAGCCCTTTTTTGAGGGTGGACAAGGAGTTTCCATTACAAAATCAAAAGTAACTTATTAGAGACATTTGTGTCAGAGATGGTGCTTTTGTCATTGAAGCTGTAACCATTCTTTCCATTGTCGGCTGCAGGCTATCGGGGAAGTCCTGCCTTCTGACAAAGATAGGGTGGCTACCATGGTTGTGCGTGATGTGAGTTTAGGGATCCACTTATTTATAGTAAATTTTCTGAAATTGAAAGCAATATGTCTTGCTACCCTGTCTCATTCCAGCTAGTGTGTTTGTTTTCAGTTTATGAATGTTTGTCTTCCTGGATTGGAAGGAGTACTGCAGATGGAAATGATCAGTGTGAATGCATTTATTTGTGTTGCAGCAAAATTATATTCGCAAGCTGGTGGAGTTGTTTCGCACTTGTGAAGACTTGGAGAATGATGAAGGTCTTCAACTGTTGTTTAAAATCGTGAAGGGAATTAGTAAGTATTGTTCTCCATGTGAATTTCGTATCCCTTAGTCAATTCTGATGCTGAGTATTTGATTTTGTACGCTGAGCTTTAATATTGATCTCTTATCCACAAATATTGTTCAATTCTTCATTTGGCAGAACTTCACAAGCAATTGATTTGTCCGGTAATCATTTTTAAGACCACATGATCGAGGTTTTTAGTCCTCTCTTGTTTGCCTCCGGCTGTGTGTTCTGGTGCCAATACTTTCTTTCTAATAGATGGTCATAAGTATTTAAACCTAGTCTATCCTTTGCAGTCCTATGTTAAGATTCTTAAGCTAGTGTGTGTACGACTCTGTACCTGTTTGCAGTCTCACTCAATGATGGACATATTTTTGATATCATCTTCAGCGATGAGTATATCATGGACATTGTTGGAGCCTTGGAATGTGAGCTCTTCAACCTTGCCCTCAGAAGTCACTTCAGCTTGTTTTATATATACCTCACAAACGAGTGCAAGAACATGCAAATATAGCAACGTTAAAACTTGAAGTGAACCAGAGTCTACGACAGGGTCCAGAAAGTGCATTGAGGAATGGAACTTATTATCAAACATCTGCATAAGATCAACTTTTGAAAGAGAACAAGATGGTATGTCAGGAATGAACTTGTAACACTTGGACTCCATATGTGCCCGCTTCAAGAGAATATCGTTAAGGAACTTTTTAAATATCAAGAAGTTCAATTCGAGTGAGTTGCAAGCTTTTAGAAATTTTACATCATGTTTTGATAGTGTTTGAAGAGTATGCTATTATTTAGTACACTCTAATACAGAGTGTTCGAATGTGCTTTACGTCGATAGATGATCCAGAACTGGCAAGGCGTCAAAGTCACCGAACGTATCTTCAGCAGCAAGCTATCTTCAAAGAGGTATCAAAATATTATTTTAGGGAAACGATGCCCATTTCTTAGCAATGCCTTGCATTTGGGATTTTAAATGAAGTCAACATTTGCGATTTTACATGAAGTCAATATTTGGGAGTTGCATAGTGACGCAGTACCCACATGTCTGAGCAGTGTACCTCTTCTGTCACAAGTGAGCAGATTGAAGGCTTTTTAGTTGATATATCAGATGTTGGAGTGGCTAGGAGCTTATTGTAGGATGTCTCGTTTGTTTTCACAGGCTGTTCCTATCCATGACCCAGCAATATTATCAAAGATTCATCAAACATATCGTATTGGTTATATTAAGGTTAGCCACCAATATCCTGTTGTCTAAAGTTCTCCTTTTTTGGATGGTCTTATATCAGAGGCATTCACCCTTAAGGAGGCCTGATGACTTTGCTCTGATGTGTTAGATATGCGTGCTTCAGCTCTGTGTCTGTAATCGGTTGTGTTATTCATCCTAGTTTTCAAGGGCATTACAAAGTCTGTTCTACACAAATTATTTGCGTTGTCCTGTGTTATGACTGGAGGTTTCTTCACAGCTATTGCTTTACACTTTTTGGTGCCAACTCTTTATTTTGAGCTAGTGATATACACTAACATGAAATTTCCCGTGCAAAGGATGTAATTTTACCAAGGGTGCTGGATGACCTAACCTTTTCAACGATCAACTCTATCATGCTCTTCAACAATATTTCAGTAAGTTCATAAGTTTCACTGTGGACGTTGACAAGGGTCTGCAACTGTTTTATGTTAGTTTGTCTTTTACATTTTGGGGCTTTAGAGTTATACTGTTTCTTTACTATTAGTTACTTACATACAGTTTCTATTTTCAATGAATATAATGTATATACTGCCTCTGTTTATATATTCTTTATTCTCGGAGTTTTCTTATGACGGAGCGAGCATTTCCTCTGCTGACTCCTCCTTTTCTATACTAATACGTGAGGTCTAGGCAATGGCGAGAATAGTTTTAAGCGACGGTTAATCTTGGTCTAGTTGAAGATCTCTTTGACTTGGCATTAATTGGGATACGTTCTGTCTGTGTAGGTGGTGTCAGCCCTCCAGAACGACACTGCGTTTTTGTCAGAACTCTTTTCACGACTACGATCACCTGAAACACCATCAAAATACAGACGAGATCTGGTGAGTCCCAAGTGCAGTTAGTATTTTTAGCGACTGCTCACGTGTTGTTTATGCAAAATGATATTGAGATAGCTCTTCTTGCTTTCACTTGTGCTCACTTTCTGTGCTCTGGTTCAGGTGTTTTTTGTTCAAGAGTTTTGTAACTTGAGTAAACATCTTCAAACAGGAGTTCGAAGTCAGCTCTTCAGGTACTTATTTCAGTTAGGATCTGTAGCTTACGGTAGTTGCAATGATTCTTTAAAATTATGTTTTTTCAATATTACCAAAATTGCTACAGCCTTTGACTTTCGATAGCCATTTTGATAGAGTATTCTAGATTTTTTGATAAATTTGAAGCATCTCACTATATTTGGGACATTTTTGGTTCATTTTGACTTATTTTGACAAATTTAATAGAAAATTGACTGATTACCTCCAAAAGCTCCTTTAAATGAAATTAGCCAAGAATTTTCTCTTCTAGCCATTTGACGATTTTTCGTACAATTTTCTTCACTGGGGAGTTGTATTCAACGGGCCAGCTGGCAGCATTCTCCAGTCATCAGAATTTCAGAGCTAACGTGTTCTCATGATCAGTTTTCAATCACAAAATGATCACTACTTTTTTTGTAACTTACTGTGGACTTTGTTTGATAAATTATTCGATTAACTTAGACTACCTTTCGAATGTCGCAGTGCTCTTGTAAAGGAAGGGCTCTTTGATATAGTGAAAGACATTCTCAAGGATGCTGAAGAAAGTGTACGATTGAGCGGGTATCTTTCCTTATACCTGATATTTTCTGTGAGCTGGCTTTGTAGAGTCTTCCGTTGCGTACAGCAGATTATGTTCTGAGATTTTCTTCCACCTTACAAGGCTCATTTTTTTACTAGTTTGGGTTCTTTAATTATTACGGACTGCAATTTTTTTTCATCGTTTCCTTGTATTCGGAAACTGTCATGGTGATCTTTCAACTCTAAACTCGTTTTGCTACTTTAACTGGCAGATGTGATATTTTGATCGTGATCTTGAACAGTGACCCGACACTGCTGCGCTCCTTTTTGGTGCACCAAACATCTCATAGTTTATTCAGCGAGCTGGTGCGTATTACTTGGAATAAGAACCACCTGTATATTGGATCTTTCTAATCCTGGATTCTTAAAAGACTGCGCACAGATAACATTTACCATCTTTCTAGCTGTGAGATGCTTCAGAATCTTCAATCACAAAAATAAGAGCCAAAAGATGGACTAATTGCATAATGATCGAAAGCCCTGAAGATATGTTAGATAACCGGAGTTCTGAACCTGACATGCAATTGCTAATTTGGGGTAGTTATCGCAGCTGGCACACTAATGAAGTGGTTAGTCTTACAGGTCTCAGGTATGTTGACCCAAAGTAAATGTGGACTTCAAGCACAACTTTTGGAAATCATGCGGATGCTTTTGGATTCTGAAACTATGGATGCAGTATGTGTTCAATACTTGCCTCTTATCTCTTCGTGTTCTTTTGAATTATTGTCGTTGTACCCCTTCTTGTTAGACCATGTCTTATTTCAATATCAACTTGAGCAGGAACTTGTTGTGCTTATTTTCTGCTTGTCAGGTCTGTCATGGTTGGTTGATTGGTCAGCGGTTTTGGAACGCGTCTGGTAATGTATGATCTTAAGTTAATTGTCTTAATTTTCTTCTTGAAGCTGAAAGGAGAGCTGCTTAAATATTTACCGAGTTCTTTGATGTAATGTTTGGGCTGTTCATCGACAGGTTGACAGGAGCCCGTTCTTGGAGATATTCTATGAGAAGTATATGGATCAGATGGTCGGGGTTATTTCAAGTGGCTGCCCACCTGAGCTGGGCTCCGTTAATGAAGCTGAAAATCAAGTCAGACCATATGTTTCGCCTGAAATTCTTGTCAACATCTGCGAGCTCTTGTGTTTGTGTGTCCAACATCATCGTTTTAGGATTAAGTAAGTGCAGGAGTTATTGTTTGCTATTTGTTTTTTTGGGTCTCTTGTTATATTCAATAGAAGATGCTTCATCATGTTGGAAAGAGTCTCGACACAGATTTTTATGCGCGGAGAATCGGTTGTGTTCAGGTATTATGTGATGAGGAAACACGTGGTGGAGAAAGTTCTGAGGTTGACAAGCAGAAAAGAAAAATATTTAGTTGTGGCAGCAGTGCGTTTTCTAAGGGCGTGTATATCTTTGAAGGTTTATTCGGAGCCACTGTGTCGTTTGATTGTATTAAAAATAAAATAAAATATATATATATATATATATATATATATATATATATATATATATATATATATATATATATATATATATATATATATATATATATATATATATATATATATATATATATATATATATATATATATATATATATATGTTTGCTCAGTGAAATGGCGTTTTATTTCTCGAGAGAATTTATCAAGAACTTGTGCTCTGAACTTGTGAATTGTAAGAATTTTTTGGTAGGAGTGTAATCTACTGTTTCTTTTCAAGTCTGCATCATCATTAACTCAAAGGAGTCGGTCCTAGTAGTTCTAGCAAAGAGTTTGCCTTTTGAAAATGATCCCTACTATTCTTGGGGCCAAGGCTTCCGGGGTGCTCATATTTTAATGACCTTTATTAGTAATTTGTCTGTGATTTCAGGAAGAGTTTTACTACCGCTACATAATAAAGAATAATTGTTTTGAGCCTATTATTGCGGCTTTCGTGGCAAACGGGAATCGCTATAATCTCCTTAATTCAGCTGTGTTAGAGCTGATTGATTCCATTCGAAAGGTAAGTCCATCGACTTCTTCTTTCATTCTATTATTTCTATGGTTTTATTTGGTGTGAATTTTGCCCCGCGTTTGG
Source organism: Pohlia nutans (assembly GCA_022496805.1). Lineage (NCBI taxonomy): Eukaryota > Viridiplantae > Streptophyta > Bryopsida > Bryales > Mniaceae > Pohlia > Pohlia nutans. The sequence goes on from CM040085.1 coordinate 39,829,517, forward strand.
TATGGACATGTCCTGGACGTGAGTGGGTGCTACGTGAAAGAGTTTCGTTCATGATTTGTGGCTATGTTGTGTGTAGGAGGGCATTAAGAGTCTCATTGTACACTTGGTTGAAACATACGCATCAAAATTGGAGTTCATTGATTACGTGGATACTTTTCAGGCTTTGAAGTTGAAATATGATCAGGTGAATACGCTGTTGAGTCATACTTTGTTGAATTTGGTGTTTAGGTAACACATCTTGTGTATGTTTTGATGGATACCTTTAGCTGTCTGCTAGCTTTACTTTGTATTGGTCGGCTATGAATGTAATGGACTATCTTGTGAGCGTCTTGTATGTGAATATTACTTATTAATGGGACTAGGAAGCTCGGATTTTTTCAAGTTCTCTGGATTTTCTGAAGCCGGAAACTCAAGCTTTCTTGTTTCGAGCCTTGTTGGCGCTAGTTTGTGAATGGCCGGTTTCTAAATGTTTGGAGCTTACGCAGATATTGGAGGCTTCCCCTGGCTTTCCGGGTGAAACTATGATAGGTGGTGGTCCTGATCATGGCTCTCGTAGCACCCGCGATAGACCTGGTCGTGTTGGCTTACCTGAAAGTCGTAAACGGAGTGATGATCGTGCTTTGGACAAAGATGAAGAAGAATATTTTAATGAAGAGAGGTGCGTATTCTTTTGCGGCCAATTCGTTTGCTTTCTCGAGATGTTTTTGGAATCAAGGACGGGGATAGAACTTTTGAATCTCTTAGACATTTAGTAACTGTACGTATCATATGTACTGTTTAGGATGATTATTTCTGCTAATCCAATTCGGCAATCAAGTTACAAGGTTTTGAGTTTTTCCCGTTGGCTTAATCTCATAGTGATGACGAGGAGGATTCAGCACAAGCTAAACTGAGGGCATCTTCGGGTTCAAAATCAGCAAATGCTGGATTACTCGACAAAAACCGTGCTCTGGGTCGAGTATCATTCAGGTTGTTATTTATCTCCTAGTCGTTGGGGTAATTATATTATCGCAGTACTTCTGGGGGTTTGTGCCAATTGGTCTGTTTACAGAGCACCGCATACAAGCGAATTTTTTTCCCAGGGTAAGAATCTTGAACGTAGGGCTAGTTTTGGCCAATTTATTATTCAAACGTACTATAGTAATTCTATCTCTGTTGTGTTTGATTTTATTATATGTTTACAGTGACGAGGAAGAGGATACAGCAACTGCAAGGCCGAGAACATCTACAGGTCAGCTGGCAACCAAAGGTGTATTATTACTCAACAAAACCATTGTACTCAACAATTTACCATACAGGTTAGTGTTGTTGCACCTTTATCTGATGTAGAATGCGGAATGGTTTTTACTTGGTTCGTCATCTTCCGGTCTCTGATCTCAGGACAATTTAATCATCTCTCCTAATTTCAAGCTTCTTCAGACGATTCAGTCGTGTAGTTGCGGATGCCATCCTTGATCCTTGAATGTGTAATGCCTTCCCTATTGTTTCAGGGGTAACATGTTTGGCTTAGTGGATTATGAAGACGAGGAGGACATGCCTATGAATTTGGGTAGCAACGGAAAAGATCTGTTGTCTAGCAGCCTACTTACAGATCCTATTCTACCAAATCTGGAGGACGTTACCATTGAAAGTCCGAAACGAAAGTCGCTTTCTGCGTCAGAGTTGCAGCAGAATGATGCAGTTGCTCCAAAGAGACAAAAACCTGGAAAGGGTCAGGCGACTGAACATTCGAGTAGCCAGACTGGCATTGATGGCTCAGTTGGATGTGCACCCTCTGTGACGGATGCTGAGGTTCTAAAATCGGTAGAATTGATGAAAGCGGATTCTGAAGTGTCCACTTCCCCTGATATTCCAGTACCTCGATCGGACAGTGTGAAGATATTCCCCTATGAATCCGCACAGCTGCTAGGAAATGGTCTTGCCACCTGTGATCCAGATTCGCATCTGTCGACCGAACTAAACCATGTTGCCGGAGGAGATTCTTTGAGCAGTGCACACGCAGATGCCACTGAAACTGTTCCCTGTTCGAATTGCAAAGTGAATATGTCTCGTCAAAGAGCGAACTGCTTAAAAATGCTGGCAGACGTAGTAGGCAAGACGGTGAATGGGCCAGCGAATTCTCGAAGTGAGAAAATCACTGAATGTAAAGTCTCGACATCACCAAGACTTCATGAGGACCAAAGTATGCAGAATGGCACAAGGAATGGTATGGTCAGGAATATACAAGCAGAAAAATGTACAGATGGAAACGGAGTAGTTGATTTGTCAGAACAGCAGTGCAATGGTAATGCCACTGAGAGGGTAGATCATGGGACGAGTGCTATCAAGGGTAACAATGTTAGTAGTGGTATCACTCGAGCTCAATAATGGCAGTTTAGAATGTGAGGTCAAGAAAATGACTGGCTTAGGTAGCGATCTTATGACGGCAGTGACACCGACGTCCCCAGGGGCTTACACTGTTCGGTAGGGTGAGCCAATTTCCTGCACCATTCGTATATATCTTCTCTTGAGTTTTAACTCGATTGTATTCAATTGAACCTTTGTTAGCTGCTTGATACTTAACTTAATGGTTCCAGTGTGAATCAGGACTCAGCTGACTCCGCTCATGTAGGCGGACCTTTCCAGATTTTGTGGAAAGGCCACTTGGAACACGGAGGCTGTGAATTTTAAGTGCGTGGAGTGTTCCGTAAGTGGCCTCATGAGAAGAGTTTACCACCAATTTAATGTACTGTAAGTTACATGGGTTGACTTCCTTCGTGGCTGACAATTTTAGAGTTTACCATCTGTAAGGGATGCAGGTCGGTGAAATGTAGAGACCTTTTGTTGTGGGCAGGCCATGAATTCATATTTAGAATTACTGTAGTGAATATGGCAATGTATAAAAGTTAATCCCTGACAGAGCTGGCATGCAGAGGAGAGCTTTGAAAATGTGGCTTCTGTTTACTCTTCAACGGTGTGACCAGCTTGGTCACTAAGGTCGAGCCACCTAATACCGACCAGGTACCTAATGCCGATAATTTCTACACATGGCTTTCATTTTAGAACGCACATCTAGGTAGACCATAGATGGCTTATCGTTTTGGTCAACAAACAATAAAGGTTCTATGACATATTTAGATTTGCGTTCTAAAATGAAAGCCATGTGTAGAAATTATCGGCATTAGGTACTTGGTCGGTTTTAGGTGGCTCGACCTTAATATGTCATGATTTTTGTGCAAACCTTTGAATCAACTCATGTTGAGATGGGAAGTAATTTTTTTGCAAAAGTGAATATTCTTTGTCCAAAATTCTTTCAATTCCAAAATTATATTGCCTTGGCCCAGAATGACCTTAACCCTTTAACGCTCCTGTGTCCATATAATGGACGACGAACAGATTGCAACCTTTCTCAACACTACATCTTGTACAGTTTTTCATCCATCCAAATTTATCTTGGTTCTTGTGCTAGTTGACTATTATTTGTATGGTATGGATCTTCAAAATAAGATATTGTGACTTTTTTGAAAAACAACACAATTGGTTTATGTCAAGTTTCATTCTTAGTTCAAAAAGTGGGACCTTAAACATGATTTTCCAAAATAAGTAGAATCAAATAATGGAAACCATACCATCTCGTAGTGCATGTTATGCCAATTTCATTTCAATATTTTTTAATTTTTTTGTGTTAATCTGGGATTTTTCATTGAATTTCAAGAGAAAAACTTGCAAAATTCATTATGAAAATATTAATAAAAATATGATGAATCCAATCGTACAGATGTGATCTTCACATTGACATTTACAATTTTTCATTGTACATCAACTCTATTTTTTTTTTCATCAAACATTTTATAACGAATTTTTGAAACAATGTTGAATCGGGATGCTAAAGGGTTAAACTACCAAATGATGGAGAGGGGCATCCATAAGGTGTTTGTCGGGGTATCCAAGGGGTCGGTGGTTCCATTTTGGCCGTAAAATCACTACACTATCGGATGGAAACTCCCTGGCGACGGGTTGTCAAGAGCAACTTGAAAACTTTGTTGTGGGTTGCAAAGCAACTTGTGTGCCTCAAAAATAAACAAACGAATAAATAAATAATATTGCCTTGGGATCTACATTTCCTTCTCTTGGGCTCTTTTAGGGGGTTATTGAGTTAAATCCTTATCACCATTTTTCTCCCTATGAGCAAAACTTTGAAAATTTATTATTTATTATATAATAGTGTGTGGTGAACACACACATGTACACTCCCCATGATGGTTCTATTGCCGGAATAATTGTTTTGGGCACTGGCTTGGGCTCACCTAGTCTATTATATAACAAAAAGTGGTGCAAGCATGCACACTTCCTACAACAGTTCTACTCATGGAACTATTGTGTCGGATTGCGGCACGAGCCAATCTAATCTATTATATAATGCAAGGTAGTGCACGCATGAACAAATGCATGTCGCACACTAGTGCAAGCCAATCTAGTATTTATTATATAACATAGGGTGGTGAATGCATGCAATCACACTCCACACGACGGTTCCGAAAGAACGGTCATACCGAGCTCCAAAGGCCAATCTAGTCTAATATCTAACGCAGGGTGATGCATGCACGCTTCCCAAGATACTTCTGCTACCAAAACGATCTAAATAAAAAAGCATATAAATACCGGTATGCATCATCTGAATATCAAATATATGAATAAGTTGTGAATTTCCAAAGTGTTGCATGTAATGTATTCAAAATGGTTTAGATAGATAGATATGAACTCCGGTCCTCTTTCGAGGCCGGCGTGAATAAAGTGTCTGTTCGTCTTGACAATGAGCCAGTGCCCACCGGACAAAGGGCCATTGGCACAAGATTACTCACCTCTTTCGAGAATAGACACTTTAGTGATCAGAGATAAATACTAGTAACACTAGTAAAATTCATTAGTTAGAACTAGCACGGGTATAAATTGGTGTTTGTTGTGCTGGTGGTCGCCAAGTCATGGTTCCAAGGTTGGTTGGAGAAGGACGTTTATGTTGCAATTGTACGGTCCAGGTTCGATTTCCGTTGAGTTCGTCTGAGCGTTTATTGTGATATACGTGGTTTGGTGCTGCTAGTGAATTAATCATAGGCAGGAAAGTTTGTACCAACCAACCGGCCCCGTCCCATCTACCTGAGACAAGTGTGTACTTTGAGCTAAACAAAAAATACAAAAGAAATAAGTAGTGGTCTTCACCATTACCCTCTTTTTCTTTGATAGTTTTGTTTTATTCAGTAATCTATTGGTAGTGGCTGCTTATTTTCTATTTTTCTTTTATGTAGAATAATTGATCCGGCGTGATGTATAGCAATGGTATTTATTTCTTTGAATGTGTGTTTAATGGCGGTTTCTAGTAGCTTAAATTTTGTTTCGAGGATTTTCATCGAGGGAGCATGTGTTGTGCTTCTAGCTCCTGCCGTGATGACTATGAGTGGGTCAACTTTCCATCCTAAATTAATAATGTTGTCGATTAGTGGTTGGTATTTCTGATTTTTGATATCTATTGTTTCTTGTGGGAATTATTAAGGTAAACGATGTAGGGTAGTATTGCTAGAAGCCAAAGAGGTTCGGATGCTAAATAATGGTGTGTGGGAGGAGGGGTTAGGCATGGGCTGATCTCTAGAGTGTCCTTGTGATGGGTTATCCCATATGGTTTGCCATGGTGACCTCCTAAGTGTACACTACTTAAGGTGGAAGGCCTTTGAGTAAAAATCATCTCTTTCTACGCATTCCTTGTGTTTGTGTGTGCCTTGTGCAATCTTCTACTACCTTCAATAGGTTATAGGCCCACTCATGTGTGTTTCATGAGTATTAGATTGCATTTGTGCAAGCGTTTTGAGGTCGGTGTGAAACGGGCGGTTTTGGAGCATTGTTGGAGTTTTTGGAGCTTGTTGGAGTGTTGGTGTCTCTTGGAGGAGTGCATGGGCTGAAGTAACATGTTGGAGCACTCTCCTTGGTCAATTTCTTCCCTTGGATCTCCTCTTTTTTGCTTCTATCTCTTCTTTGCGAGTGGAACTTCGTTTGGTTCAATTGTGAGCATTTGAGTGAATGCAAGTGATTTGTGAGGTGTGAGGGCTCTTGTGGAGGGTCTACCATCTGATCCTAGTGATTAGGCACTTGTTTTTAGGTGTTGCATGTGTTTCATGCTCTTGGGGTGCTCAAATTTTCATTTGGAGCTAGTTTGTGCACAAAGGTGCGGTTTTGAGCAATTTCAATGCAGTTGGGGTTTTGAGGGAGTTGTGTGAGTTCGTGTGCATTGAGTGAGTGCTCTTGAGGGACACAAAGGTGTCATTGATGTGCATTGAGTGATTGGGGACACTAAGGTGTCGTATTGAGGCATTTGGAGTTGTTTTGAGCTCCATTTGGGTGATTTGAGGAGTTTTGGTGAGCCTATTTGATTTTTTTGGGTGAGGACTCTCACATTTAAGTGTTGGAAGGTGTGTGTGGAGCACAAAAGTGCTGATCTAGTGTTTGGGGTTGTTTTGAAGCCATTGGGTGCACAAAGGTGCAATATTAGAGCAATCAAAATCACAAAAACAAGTTGTGTGTTTGTGTTTGAGGTTTGATTTGTGTGGGGAGGCATACGTAAGTGAGGATCATGGCATCTTTTGAGGGTGAGGGTCCCAAGGTCGTGGACAAGTTTGATGTGGTGAATTTCCACTTGTGGAAGTTCAAAATGGAGATGGTGATGGCCGAGAAGGAGTTGTAGGATTGGATGTACGACCTGTCAAGCTTGAACTAAATGGAGATGGTGATGGCGAGAAGGAGTTGTAGGAGATTGTCGAGGGTAGTGAGGAGCCTCCTCTCTCTTCTACGGATCCTAGGGACATGCAAGCGTACAAGAGGAGGGAGAAGAAGGCATTTGCCATTTTGGCACTCAACCTCGCGGATTCGCAACTTGCGCACATTCGTTCGTGCAAGACACCTGCGGAAGCATGGTCCAAGCTTTGCAACATTCACGAAGCAAAGACATTGGCCAACATCTTGTTTTTGAGGCGCAAGTTCTTCACCATCAAGATGGGCGAAGAAGATGACATGTTGGCGCACATCAACAAGGTCAAGGCTCTCGCGGATCAACTCAACGGTTGCGACGTGTCGGTTACGGATGGTGACATCGTGATGACACTTTTGGAGAGCCTTCCATCATCATACGAGTACCTCATCGTGGCGTTGGAGTCAAGACCCATTTCGGAGCTCACATTGGACTATGTGACCTCACGGTTGTCGCACGAGCTATCGCGGCGAAAGGAGAACGAGTCTCGAGAAGATGGAGCGGCGCTCTTGGCGAAGCAATCAAAGAATGGAGGCGGTGGGAGCTCAAGCGACAAGATGTGCTTCTATTGTTGTAAGAAGGGCCACATTGCCAAATTTTGCTACAAACGTAAATTCAATGAAAAGGAGAGTGCAAACAACACCAAAGTTCGTGATGATGGGGATGAGTACGCATTTACGGCTAGATTTGATGCAAGCATAAGTGATGGCATTGAGGGTGATGCAAACATGAGTGATGGCATCGAGGGTGATGCAAGCATGAGTGATGGCATCGAGAGTTATGCAAGCATGAGTGATTGGATTGAGGATGGTGATGAATATGCAAACATGGCTAGTCACATATCGTGCAACGGTAGTGTGAGTGATTGGATTGTTGATTCGGGGGCTACAAGCCACATGTCACCTAATAAAACTTGTTTCCATTCGTATTTTGTCATTAACCCAAAGAGAGTGATTTTGGGAGATGATACGGTGCTTGAGGCCCTTGGCAAAGGCCAAATTGTTGTAGACACCGAGGTGAAGGGTCGTGTGAAGACAATCACTATCAAAGATGTCCTCCACGTTCCCAAACTAAAGGCAAATTTACTATCGGTGAGGCAATTAGTGGCAAAGCACTTGCGGGTTGAGTTTAGTGATAAGGGATGTTATGTGTTGTCACCGAGTCGAGATGAGGTGGCCATCATTGAAGAAGACGAGGGCTTGTACCACATCAAGTTCTCGAAGGTGCATATGAGCGAAAAAGCGACATTAGCGCATTCAAACTTGAAAGACGACAAGTTGGCGTTGTGGCATCGTCGATTCGGCCATTTGAACATCAAGAGTGTGAAGACACTACGCGGCATGGTAAGCGGGATGGATCTTCATCAATTGAAAATGGATCCTTCTTCATTCACTTGTGAAGGTTGCATTGAAGGCAAGCAACAACGATTGCCATTTGCGGGTGAAGCGGCGACACGGGCAACCAAGCCTTTAGAGATCGTGCATTCGGATGTGTGTGGCCCAATGAAGACCACGTCGATGGGAGGTTGCAAGTACTTTGTGACCTGCATCGATGACTTTTCAAGGAAGATTTGGCTCTATCCAATCAAAGCCAAGAGTGAGTGCTTTGACAAGTTCAAGGAGTTCAAGACATTGGTGAACAACCAATCCGAGATGAAGATCAAGGTGTTTCGGTCGGACAATGGCGGCGAGTACATGTCCAAGAAGTTTGACGAACTATTGAAGAAAGAAGGCATCGCACAGCAAACTTCGGCCCCGTATACGCCTCAACAAAATGGAGTTGCAGAGCGCGCAAATCGCACTATTGTAGAGATGGCGAGGAGCATGTTGCACGCTCAAAACTTGAAGTTGGACCTTTGGGCGGAAGCGGTGGTGAATGCGGTGTACACTCGAAATCGGTGTCCAACAAGCGCGGTTGAAGACATGACCCCGGAGCAAGCGTGGAGTGGGAGGCAACCATGTGTTGCACACATGCGCATCTTTGGATGCATTGCATACGCAAAGGTTCCGGACGAACGGAGGACTAAACTCGAGGCTAAGGCCTCAAAGTGTGTGTTTCTTGGGTATTGTGAAGGTACCAAGGCGTATAGACTCATGTCGGTGGAGACGAAGAAGATCATTCGGTCACGTGATGTGACGTTTTGTGAGGAGTCTACGATGGAGGCTCCTTTGGAGGTTGGTCCAAGTGGGAGTAGTGGAGACGTGTTGGTGGACGCACCCTCCAAGTTCCCTAGTGTTGTTGATGTAAGTGATGATGACAGTGATGACGAAGATGGCGACACGGAGGTTGTTGAAGTGCCATCAAGTTCGAAGACTAAGAATGGCGCAAAGGACGCGCAAGAGGAGCAAGCTTCTTCAAGCGATCGGCAGTACCCGCAGAGATTGCGCAAGCCACCTGGAGAATGGTGGAAGAATCACATCCTCCCTCAAAAGGATGACCAGCATGCAAATGTGGCATTATCGGATGGTCCATTGACCATTCGTGAAGCCATGCAAGGTGAGGATGCGGTCAAGTGGGGGCGTGCCATGCAAGAGGAGTACGACTCTCTAATTGCTAATAGTACGTGGCAATTAACTCCCATTCCAAAGGATCGCAACCCCATTGGTTGCAAATGGGTGTTTCGTACAAAGAGGGATGTTTCAGGTAATGTGGTGCGTCACAAGGCAAGACTAGTAGCCAAGGGGTTTGCGCAAGTTCATGGAGTGGACTTTCACGAGACATTTGCTCCCGTGGCTAAGTTCACCACCATTCGGTGCATTCTTACGATTGGGGCGGCCATGGACTTGGAGATTCATCAAATGGATGTGAAGACCGCATTTTTGAATGGCAATTTGGAGGAGGACATCTACATGGTGCAACCCGAGGGCTTTGTACAACAAGGTAATGAGCACCTTGTTTGTAAGTTGCAAAAATCATTGTATGGGTTGAAACAATCTCCAAGAGCGTAGTACTAAAAGATTGACACGTTTCTCCTTGCACACGGGTTTACTAGGAGCATTGCGGATCATAGTCTCTACTTCATGCAAGAGGGTCAACATGTGGTGATTGTGATCATATATGTTGATGATTTGATCATTCTTGCAAGCCTCATAAGTTCAATGAAGGCACTAAAAGCCATGCTTGAGAAAGAGTACGAGATGAGTGATCTTGGAGAAAGGCAAGTATGTGATGGACGTGCTAAAGAGATTCGGGATGGAGGATTGTAAGCCCGTGGCAACACCATTGGATGCAAACTCCAAGCTCGTCAAGCTTTCGGAGGAGGACTATGTGGCGGAGGCCAAATCGATGGCGGAGGTGCCATACAAGCAAGCAGTGGGGTCGTTGATGTATGCGATGATTGCGACACGGCCCGACCTTGCGTATCCAATTAGCGTGGTGAGTCAACACATGGCGAGACCGGGCTCAATGCATTGGGTGGCGGTCAAGAGGATCATGCGGTACTTGAAGGGCACAAGCGATGTCAAGTTGTGTCTTGGCGGCAAAGACATTGTGTTGAGCGGCTATTGCGATGCGGACTACGCGGGAGACACGAGCAATCGAAGATCGACACGGGCTACATGGTCAAAGTCGGATTGGGAGCGGTATCGTGGAATAGCAAGCGGCAACAAACCACGGCGACATCAACGGTGGAGGCCGAGTACATGGCTACGAGCCACGGCACAAAGGAGGTCATTTGGTTGAGGCTACTAATGGCGGATGTGGGTTGCACACAAGGTGAGGCTACAACGATCATGTGTCACAACCAAGGGTGCATTTCACTTGCAAAGAACCCTACACATCATTCACGCACGAAGCACATTGATGTGCAATACCACTTCATTCGGGAGAAGTTGGAATTGGGAGTTATACGATTGGATTATTGTCCAACAGAGCACATGGTGGCGGATGTGCTCACGAAGGGTCTTTGTAGAGACCGACACCAACGATTAGTAATAGCATTTGGACTTAGAGGCTTTGGCTCTACGCAAAGTGGGAGTATTAAGGTAAACGATGTAGGGTAGTATTGCTAGAAGCCAGAGAGGTTCGGATGCTAAATAATGGTGTGTGGGAGGAGGGGTTAGGCATGGGCTGATCTCTAGAGTGTCCTTGTGATGGGTTATCCCATAAGGTTTGTCATGGTGACCTCCTAAGTGTACACTACTTAAGGTGGAAGGCCTTTGAGTAAAAATCATCTCTTTCTACGCATTCCTTGTGTTTGTGTGTGCCTTGTGCAATCTTCTACTACCTTCAATAGGAATCTGTCATTACAATATGTAAATTCAATAAATTGAATTGTGAGGTTGTCTGATGGATGTGATGGTGGGTCATTCAAAATGGTTTACTTTTCACATGGTGTAAGTTCATTGTTGCAATCAAGATTTGCATTACAATAGCCAAAATTTTGCACTTAGCAATTTTGGGACAATGTCATAATGAGGTGCACATATCTTAAACAAGATTTGTAATTTTATCCTCTATACTTTTTTAAAGAAATATTTGAATATATTTTAGAAATCTTCTATTAACCCCTAAATGACAAAGGAGTAAGGGCAAGACCTAAATGTGTTATAAAATGTTATTTATGCAACTTTGATGAAGTTTGGTCCAAAAGAGAAAATGAGAAGTATGATGTTTAGTAATTTTTCGTACAGTCAAACTTTCAAAAAATGTTTTAAATACTCATTCAATGAATTTAGAAGCATTTGCCTTTGAATATTCACCAAAATTACAAACTTATTTTAAAATTTTGAAATTTAGTATGATTGGTTAAAACTAAACATTCTATTCTAAAATGGTCGATGGAAATTTTTTCAAAGGAGAGAACATCATTACTTTCCATAAATAGTAATTTTTATAACACTAGGACAATATTGAGGTCTTTGCCTTTGAAAATTTCTCCTCGGTGGAGTTTCACTCGATTTGACATGATTCAAATTGGGTTGGAAAGAAGACTTGATTTCGTATCTGAGGATATATATTTTTTTAGATATACATATCTTTTTTTTTCTTTCTAGGCAGCCCGTATAGAAGGACAACAACCATAAAATGGTTGTTTGGTCACTTAGGATTTAAGTCTAAACAAGTTTCAAAGAGAAAATAATTAAAGAAACCAAAGGTTTTCACAAGGTACTCATAACATCATTTAATTATCAGTTATATCTCTAAAAATAATATTAAAAAAAGTTGTGAAATGACAACTTTTCTAATGAACAAAGTGTCCATAATGAGGAAGATGGATGGATTTTTTTTAAATCATTTGAATTTTTTTATTTCATCCATTTGAAATTTTCTTGATTTGTGTACTAAATGTCCAACATATGTTACATATGGATTATGATTTTTTTTTAGGCAAATATATGCCAAATCGCATCAAAAAAATATTTACTTGCTACAGAAGGTATCTAAATTTAAGAAAATAAATTGGATGGAAAAGCTAGATGTCAACTACTAATTAAAAAAGAAGAAGAGGTAAAGCTATATCTGGATGACAATAGTTACAAAATATGATGAAAAGAAAATTACATGGAAAATGCAGATGAATATATAATTATTGAGATCCATTATAAAATTTATTGTTGTCACGTATTTTACCAAAATATAAAAACATAAACCCTAACAGCATAGTGCATGTAGTTAGGATATGGATACATCTACCATTTTGCAATTAAGAGAGTGCAAATAAATGCAACTTCAAATTGGTGCGACATGCTCAAGAGGCCATCAAATTGAGAACCATAGAGTGCAATGGAAAGCTCATACATTGTACGTTTTAGTCTTTAAGCAATAAGATGCTTAAAAACATGAAAATATACATAGACTTCAGTCGAAACCAACCTTCTTTCTACTCACAGCATGGGGAGTATATAACATTCAGTAGCCTTCCAAGAGGCTGCCTTTTAGTTTCAACCACCTTTATATATGGAGTGACTAGTGATTTGTAATTGAATGAACTATTGAATCAAATAAACAATTACAAAACATTGTTGAATTGTGATTGAGTGAATGCTTTTGATTACTGCTTACCATGGTTGATTGATCTTGCTTAATGCCACATGCCCCCATAGCTACTTATGTGATGTGGAATATCCCACATCATTTCATTGGGGGGATGAAATGATGTAGGATATTCCACATCATTTTGTTGGAAGAAGGCAACAGTCACAAAGGCTACTGAATGTTATGTAGAGGAAAAATGTTTGTACTTTAACTACCCAGTATTGTACAATTTTTATTCTAACTCTTATTAATTTCCTTTTCAATGATTATCTCAAAATATATTTTTCTAAACCATCAAATATTGGTGTACCGTGTGACCTCTAGGGATTGAAGGTCTCGTCCTAAGAGCATCTCCACCCTGCCTCCACACAACAACTGCGTCAAACAGCCATTGAGGGGCGCGTCATGACGAATCCATAGAGTCAAAAAAAGTTACCCCACCCTTGCGCAGGTGGAGGCCGCGTCAAAA